>CM065322.1:0-10000000 GCA_033032175.1 Saturnia japonica | reverse complement strand
TTAGAATTCAATCAGTAATTCTAGAGATTACCTCATAGAAACGTATTCATAAACATAAGGCTTTCAAATGTAGTTACCAGAACAAAAATAAATTTAAGGCGTATATAATTTCGTGTTGTTAAATGATCTCCAAAATAGATTAGTTGGGCATAAGATTCGCTTAAAATGTAATAAGTTGGACATAAAATAAGTATTACCAAAGAGCAATGTTATTACAAAAGCTACATTACTCACCTTAAGTTCTTTATCAAACGTGACATCAGGCAAGCAAACGTCACCACTTTGTTGCCTGGCAAATTCACTAAGCGCCAACAAAATGTCAAGCATCGCTATACATTGTACAGCCGTTTCCCATTCGTTGTAATTCGAAGAAAACTTTTCAAAAATTCGTCGACTGAGATCCTTCAGAACCGCCTTCTTCTGTTCTTCTGCGGCTATCATTCGAGCCAAGAGATCCTAAAATATCTTAGGATTTATAACAAGATCCAAGGTATGCTGTATTTAAATCCACAATGAACTTTAAACCATTCAAACAATTAATTGTAAATGTTTTTGAAGTTATTTTGTATGACTCAATTGACCAAAATGTACTAGATATTACAATTTCAAATTATGTCCATAAATCATCATTGCATCTATGAAAATAACTATGTGAAAATCTTACATTGCGGAGCAGTTGAACTGTTTTTATGTTAATTTAATAATAATTAATATTTAAGTTTAACAAAAAAATTTAAAGAATAACTATAATGCAGGAAAAAATACTTTATATTAATTTACACCTACTTTTGTTTCTGCTGTAGAAAATCTCTTATATCCTTTACGCGCTCCTTCAAGATGATAATCAGATCCGGCTCTGGACGCGGCCTTCTCTGGTATTTCGATCTGATATCGCTTCTTATCACTGCCCACGTACGTTAACTAGAAACCATTAAAATACAAATTGTTACAGACCTGTATAAAAAAAACGATACTCTCGAACACTGAAGAAATATCTGGTAAAGTCTACAATTCATCACACACATCAAGTATAAATTTATAGATAAGATAAGCGTTGCGTCCGCATGAAACACGCACACATTAAAACTGTATTGGTCTGATTACATAAATAATTTAATAGCGTGGTTTAAAACTTCCCCCTTTTAAACATTATCAGTATGACATAAATTAAACGGTTTTATCGATTATACAAGCCAGCCACGATTCGACCGATGTTACTTCTGTTTTGGAAATCCAAACGAATATAAGAAGGGACAACGTAATAAATATATAACAAGAATACAAGTACAAAGTTGTATAGAATAGACTTTTTTTGAAGTATGACTGCAGCTGAGAAACACATGAATAGTTGACTTTATACAATTTGTATTTTTTAATAAAAATAAATTAATTTTCTATACAAGGAATTTTATTACTCATCACCTTATATATTTATGAATTTAACTCACACGACATCTAAAATATTTTTCCTGTTCAACTAGATACTCTTTCAATTCTTCTTCGATCTCCTTTATTAAGCTTATCGTTGTGTCATACTCTTGGTCAACACCACCGCCTGGTAATATTCGACCTTCTTTTTCTGCTTCTTTCTGATCAAACGCTTCCTACACAAAAATTAAATTACGTTTTTATAACCATACAGTACAACCCGCGAATTACGTTATAGCGTTTAGTATCTGACCGGTCTAAAAACAGATTGGACATAACAAAAAATATCGTAAAGTCGCAATTTCACAAAACTTTAATTGCCATTCGATTTCTCTATTTTAGGCAATAAATTAATTCGATGTTTTACTAACATTGCTCGCTCCTACGAGGAGACTTTTTTATTTTGGGGGAGGGGGAGGTTGCTGCCTCTAGAGTTGATAAGGAGAGTTGGTTGTGGAACCCAAGGAGGAGACCTATTTTTTATTTAGAAAGTTCGAGCTTCAAACTCTAGTTACAAGTTGTAACAGTTATTACAACAGACCAATAGAACCTATTATTATTTACATAAATGTTTTAACATCAATAAATAATATCAGAGAATATCGATAATCCATATTGGACAATATTGATAATTATAACTGTCGATGCCTGGTACACGTGCACCGAATGCAACATACTCGCTTGCCAAAGCAAATCCTACTGGGAGAGGTTGCAGACACAAAGAGGTCTCTTGAGCGTCCCGTGGTTCGCTTTAAATATTGCGCAAAATGTGACGTGGTTGCATTTGACATCCCAAGTAGCCATTGGGAGGAGCTGGCCGAAGATCGTTCCAAGTGACGTCGCCTCATTCACGAAGATCAATTGAAGCATGACGATGAAAAACGCATGAGGGAGACATCACAAGCGGGCTACAAACCCTTCATTCACCTAGGGGTGCATACATTTGTCGTGAGTGGGGCCAAGGGATCCTCTCCAGGATCGAACTTTTTAGTCACCAACGCAAGTGTTGTCATGAAGCTACTAAAGCCACCTGTCAAAGATGCAAAAGCCTATATAAATTTACCGACTTAGATACAAGACTGTATTATAAATATATTCTAAATACCTTAAAAAACTTCAAAGTATTTCTGTAGTCGGGATATTTTCCTTTGGGATTGTGCTGCGTTATCTTATTCAAAAGTGCTGAATTAACATCGTTGAATAATTGAACAAGTTTCAAAGCAGCGGTGAATCCGTTTAATACTGATATGAAGTCGAGAACTTTCCGTTTTGAATATATCTTCTCCTCGTAAAATATTGCTCGAGAGTCCGGATGCTGTTTCGATTTGTTGAAGTTACCGAGAGCGTGTACTCTATTCAATCAATAAAAATATTTTAACTGAAACTTTTTTCAATTTTACATAATACAAATTAAGGATGTGCCGGATGTCCGTATCTGTATCCTAGTGATAAAAGAGATCTGTATTCGTATCCATAATTTATTTGCGGATTTTAAATAGATTTTTTATATTTATTCCAGATATAAAATTTTAAAGTTAACAATGTAAAACTTACAATAGGTATATAAATCAAACAAAAAAAAAAAATTACGACAAAGCTGACGTAGTATCTTACGCTGTCCTTTGTCACACTAAAATATTAAGAGATCGCGCGCACAGGACGAGTTTAAACATGTCTCATAATTTCACTTACGCAAAGGGTACGCTAACTATCGATCTAAGATCACACGCGCCTACTGTGAACAAACGAAATACGAAGTTGAGATCCGTTGCCGCGGAAATAGATAGCAATAATCCGTATCCGCGGATCCACAATTTTAAGGGTCCGGCACATCCCTGATTATTATTATTATTCTAAACGGGGGCTGTGCAGGCTTATGCAGTCCTGTTTCACTGCGACCAATGAGATATATTGTGATCGCTCCACACTGCTAAAGTTCCCCATGAAATCCTATAGCTTTAATGTACTGCAGGACATTTTTGGCAGAGAGTAACTGAACCTCTTCTGGGAGCAACACATGCTTACCCAGAATCCGGTTAGGTTTAGGTATTAGTGGGCCACAATTACACGAGGTGCTTTGGAGTTTCGTCCGCACATACCTGATACATATTAACGACAAATGAGTTAGAGAACACGGGTGTTTTTGTCACTACGACAAAGGGGTTTCTGTCACTATCCATCACGAAAGATGGGAATTAGTATATTTTTGATATTTTTGATATTTATGATTATTTATCGATATGGATTTTGAGGGGACAGACATTATCTAAATTATCCAAAGAATACTCGGTACACCCTCTTTGGAGTGATAGGCTAAAAGTGGAAAGATTTACACTATGTTTCATAGACTTTGACAACATCCAAACAACTTTTTTAGATATTTTCGAATGTCTATCCCAGCTGAAGGAAGATTCGCATTAAAGTATATTAAAAATTAAAAAAATTAAAACTAAGGAAACAAACCTTATGAAAGCCTAATATCAACCCCAGATCTAGAGAGGCATTAAAGTACTAAAAAGCCCGCTAATGCTGTGAAAGCCATCAGCGGCTCTGTTTTTGGATAAGGCCCCTCAGAATAACAAGTAAGCTCAGCTCGAAAAAAAAAACATGTTCCACTAAATTACTTGAGATCCAGGACGCGTCGTACTATCGATTGTTTTTTCGATTTTTGATGACATGCTTAGCGTGTGTGTTATCTCTGACAGGGGAATTCCCGTCGAATTTTAAAATATAAAATGTTGGAGGGAAGGGGCGCAATATTGAGTTTATGCTCAGGTTCGCAAAAATCGTAAATCCATTACAAATATAAACAAGATTATGTAAAACATGTTCCACTAAATTACTTGAGATCCAGGACGCATCGTACTATCGATTGTTTATTCGATTTTTGATGACATGCTTTAGCGTGTGTGATATCTCTGACAGGGGAATTCCCGTCGAATTTGAAAATATCAAATGTTGGAGGGAAGGGGCGCTAATATTAAGTTTATGCCCAGGTTCGCAAAAATCGTAGATCCATTACAAATATAAACTACAAGATTATGTCACAGAGAGCTAAAGTCATTAAAAACATTTAAACTAAATTAAAAATACAATAGATGACCGGCCAGTAATCATGAGGACATATAAAATGTAGTTGAAAATTCTTTCCAAAGTTATAATCATTATCATTCAATTAATTTTTTGAGAAATAAAACTAAATTATATTTGTACATTAATAAATAACATCGAATATTTTGTGCTGTTCTTTATGTCAAACAAATCACCAATAACAGTGCATGACGTCTTTCGTGTGTAAGAGAACTTTACCCAATTGGTCTGTTGAGCTGACATCAGTTGTTTCCTTATAAATTTTCTGCAATTATTAATTAGTAGTGACTCACGTATGATGTTTGTTTGCGTTTGCGCAAGTTTCGATGTTATTTTAAGTATTATGCGTTATTTATGTGAAATTATTATATATATTTCCTAGCTTTATAAATCCATAATGATTAATAATTTATGATCTTTGAAAAGTTGTCCGGTTGCCAATTTTACAAGACTTACTTTGCTAAAAGCCTTTCCAGATCTGGCAATGTAGTTAAAACACTTTTAGCATCCTGACACATTTCTTGGTTTTCAAATAATTTTTTTACAGCTTCCTGTCTCTCCCTTATGACATTGAGATTACTGCTAGGTGCACAGACCCATTGGTAAAGTAACCTGGAAATAAACAATATATTTAATAAAATCTACACACTCGTGTGTGAATATTATCTCTGTAAAGAAACATTTGAGTACAGCACGCCTGAATTATATAGCAGACTAATGGTAAGCCCGTGGCTCCGCACGCGTTTATTACACAGTAATTATTTTTATTCCGTAATTTTATTTTCTCTCGTATTATTAACAATTTACATAGTCTATCAATTGAGAAATTACATAATATTATACTTCTTGTGTACAAAATTTCATTAAAATCAGTTAAAAAGAGTAAAACAAAAAACTTTTTTAGATCATGTTATTATGATAAAAGAAATAATGATTTTTTTTTATAGCTTTCCAATTGATCAATGTCATAAGCTTCCTGGATTTAAAATTTCATAAGAATTGGTCAAGCCGTAATTGATATAAATCCGGACATACAAAACATTTTTTAAGACCGTATTCGTGATTAGTGCCCTTTATAATAGATGTCTATCAGATTTGTAAAAAAAAATTACACAGAAAAACAAAATAAATATTTATAGATGATACAAATGAATATTTCGTATGTACTTACCTTTTCCCCATAGCTGTTGAACAAAAATTCAATCTGTCATACAAACAACCCCTGTCCTGTACTATTCTCAAATTCCTCAGTGTTATCGCGTCCAGCACCATAGTGTTGCCACCCTCCCATCTATTATCGACTTTAGTCTCTTGTGATAAGGTTTTATTTAACACGTCGGGGGGAGCGTATGACGTAAACTGAGACATGCCTAGTATCTGAATGTCTAGGAGACAATCGGTAAGGTAAGAGACGCAACCGCCTAGCGCCTTTACCGCTAAATAGCAGTCGGTAGCTGGAGTGAGACCCAATGCATCACCTGCAAAATAAATTATATAAACTGAACCATATAAGTAACATTATTTAATAAGCATTAAACAAAGTAAAATAAATAAGTTGTGGTTTACGTTTTAATGACTTGTTTAATTTTCGAATAAATCATTTGTTTAATGAGAATGTTTACAAAGAAAGACAAAGAATGACGTGAATGAATGTAGACGCGGATTTCCGCCAATCGGTGGCCCGCCGATGTGTTGCTATATTTGCCATGGACAATAAACATAATAAAATAAAACTAGCTGACACCTGCAAACGTTTAGTACATTACAGAACGGAACTAATCTGACAGTTATCATGTTTGTTAAATAGATTGTTAATAGATGGCATCTCCTATATGTTATCCCCATAGAATCCATCCCCAGAGAAGTTTTGTCAATTTTTTCAACGAAACTTTAGTTATAAACGATTTGTCTATTTTTCGTCAATGACAAGGAGAGCATACGGTTCAAAATGAAGTTTGAATCAGTAATTTTGATGAAGAATTAAGGAGGGACATGGAATTGTCACAAGAAAACACTTTTGAAAAATAATATAATATATAGAGAAAGCAGTGAAAAATCTCTTAATACCTTCATGTGAAAACTCCTTCAATCCCTCGGGCCACTCGCCGTCTGCGTTCGTTCTGTAATACTTCTCAGCCAAAGTTTTGAGGGTTTTGTCAGGAGCCCACATGTTTTGGGGCTCTCTACGCGCGCTGTGGCAATGTGTTGAAAGCAGCTTACTCGTTCTTGTGGTAATCGTTTTACGGTCGTATACAATCTGAAAATGAAGTCCTTTTAAACAAACTTAAAAAAAAAATGAGGAGGTGAGAAAAAAAATGTATTTTTTTATGGTTGTTCAGGCATAACTTTTTCTTTATCAACCGATTTAGATGACTCTTTTTTTGTTGCTAAGGATGATCTCATTTTAATTTCATTGGCATTGGTACTTCGATTAGGATTCCCTCCTCAAAATCGAATCAATAATTCGAACCTACGTCGGTCGATGGCGGCGTCTGAACACGCTACCACTGAGATATCATCGATCATAAAAACGAATCAGCTATTTTAATAGTATCTCTGAAAGTAATATGCAAATGGTTATGTTATCATGATATATAATAGTTCCTTACCAGTGCTGGTGGGTAATGAGCTAATGTAGTAAGTAATCTCGACGAATGTTTGTCGTCAACAAACTGCCCGAGATGAAACAACCCTATTGAAGTATCAACGAAGCAAACTCCGTATGTACTGCATCCGTTAATTTCCTACGCAATTAAGAAATAAAATCATAATAATTTAATGTTATGAAACGTAATTTTTTTTTTTAAACCTAGATATGGCTCCAGAAGGTTTGAGAGCCACCCTTGTCACGACGCATTTTTTTCTTTGCTTGTTTTGATTGTTTTCTCAAAGTTCTCGAAAAGGAAACAATGGGATTGCCATAAAACCATTGTTATTAGACAAACAACACAATTAGGTGCCTCTCGATCTTCCTTTAAAAATGGTGTATAAACACACACATCGTTCAGTTCAATTGAAGCGATTAAACGACAACTGGAATCTATCTACGATAATACTATGATACGACTAAATGCATAATGCGATTTGTGAACAATGTTCTAGTGACATACGAGTGCGTGTATAGCGTGTGTTTAATGAAAAATGCTTGCTTGTGCATAGAGTTCGTATCTAGAAATAAATTCCCACATCGCAATATCGCATTTTTTTAGTTATCCACGGGCATAACATTAATTGCAATTTAACCTAATTTAAGTAGGTAATGATGTGGTAGAACATTGTAATAACTTACTGCAATAGATTTAGTCTAAAGTGTATTTTTAATAGAAGAAGCGGATTATGCGCGGACGTCGCACGCACGTCACGATCGAGCCCGCCAACAGTGCCACGGAACGCGAACCAAATTTTTGAAGTCACACACACACAAAGACGGCGATTTGATAATTTGACGAGAATTACTTATTAGTATTATCACATGTATAAACAATAAAGCAAACTCTACAGCTTTATTAGTTTGTGGCTTTCAGTAGTGTTGGCAAAACATCGTTTTTTTTTTGACAATCAATAGTAATCAATGGTCATTTGTTTTTAGGACAGAATATAATATGTCAGCCAGTCCTCGAAGACGACAGCGAAAAAAAACTTTCAAAATTCTTCAATTTTTTTTCTTCAAAATTTCATAACACGCTCGAAATTCATCAATTTTTTTTCTTTAAAATTTCATAACATGCTCGGTTATACAAATTTAAAAGATGTAAAAATGAAATTGATAAAGACCTCTTCAGCAATAGCCATCATATAAGCAGCGTTCGCCTCCCCAGGCCCAGGATCCTGCAGACCACACACCTGCGTCCCCCTTACTGTCACTTGACATATCTCACGACAGACCACTTTGTCGTATTTCGTGTTTTGTCCAGCTGTTTTAAACATTCAACCATTTCAAAAATTAAAATCTTGTGAAAGATACATACATAATCTAAGTGATTATAATTAATTGAATTAGATTTTTTTGCATTAACTTATGATTTAGCATTGAAAATAAGGCATTTCATATAACACTGAAAAAGAAATCGCATGAGAATCTGTACTGCGATTATAAAGAGGTAAAGTTTTTTTTTTGTTATAAGAGATAAACTCAGGAACTACTGATCTGATTCTAAAAACTTGGTAATATATCATATCACTATAATTTATGTTTGACTTATTTTGCTTCGATTGGATTTAGCAATGTCTACCAAAATGTATACATATCTATAGTATAAAGTAAAGCCACTATCTGCATCTGTTCAGTTTTCCACTTACTTCTTCTAAGCCATGCAACTGATATACGGTTTTTATGATCATTTAAAGATTTTTTTTACGGAAGGTTTGTTTATACAATATATCACAATTATGATTTTATATAGTAGAGAAAATTTAATGTTTTGTAATCAAGTAGTCAAAAAATGATTTTCGGACGCTTACATAGATTAGGCTGGCTAAACCTTAAGATACATCAAAAATATGTTTTAAAGAGATGTAGTTCTTCAAAAAACCTAGAGAAGATTGCGCAATAGCATATGTATATCTTCTAAGGTTGAACAGTGACCATTTTTATTTTCAACATAATAATTTTAAAAATTTGGTTACTTTCGAAGCTATTTTTACTCCAATTCAGTACTAATCTTTTTTCAGATAAGTTTGTTAGTTAACTTGAGCTTTTAATGTAGATTAAAATTCTCCTTTACGTTATATCATTTAAATGAATGCCATACAAAATATTACGAATTAAAAATTAGAAGCAGCCAAAGAAATCACTCGCAGCGAAACGGTAAGTCAGCACTCCGCACCTATAATGAATATCGCGTTGCGAGCTAAGTGCACTTTTCATTACTATGAAGTTATGAACTATTAATACTAAAGCGATAAACTCTAAAGCATGGTTTTTTAGCATAAAATACACCACTTTGTATAATACACCGTGCGAAGCTGGGGCGGGTCGCTAGTAAAATATAATATTGAAATACCTACTCCTAAAGTATTAAGTATGTATGTATATGTGAAACTTACTCTTTTTACATCTTTCCTGCATCATTTCAGGTGTCTCAGTCTGCTCGACACGTGCCACTTTGTAACCCTTCGATACTAAAGTGGACGCCATTCTTCCGTAAGCACTTTCTGGGAAACCAGAGTGTGCAAAGTCTCCCTATAATAATAAAAAAACGCATATATTACATAATAATACATGTCCTTTCATCTAACGTTGTGTAAAGCTGCCTTCCATTGGCGCGGAGCGAGGAAGCGGATCGGAGCAGTATGCAGAACTGTGTAACAGATTGTTTGTCCATTGAAGAAGAGTGGTACGAAGGAGTAATGCGGAGCAGTATTGCAGACGACGTGATGAGTAATTTAAAGAGGGTGGCGACGCGGCAGTTTTGTTTTGTTCATTTGTTGTTCCACTTCCTGCTTCCTAGCTCCGCGATTAAATGTATAAATTTCGAAATAAACTCCGCAAATCGATTAATTATCAATTATCGAATTCAATCAAACTTAGATTTTTATTCATTTCTATTGGTCACAATTTGTACAGCTTCGGTCCAGTGGACAAGCAGCCTAATAACAGCCTTTTTGAGCAAAGAAAGCAAACTCTGTATTGATCGTTATTGTTTTTAGGCACGAGATTATTGTCGCTTTAGTGTTTTCATATGAATTTATAAGTTAGTATGTTAACCTTGACACTATATTATTATTTTTTTTATGTTAGCCACTTTAAGTAATATTTGTTATTTTTTAAATTAGGGTTTCTTATGAAGATCGTTAGTTCGATAAGGGCTTTATTTATTACCCGACTGGTCAGAATGCACTGATAGAAGTTTCATTAACTTACCTATGTTGCAAAACGACCAATTCCTTTTTCAACATAGTTAATCAAAACAATATTTGTACCTTCATATAAGAGAACCCCAACTCGTTAACACCCACGGCAGCATCCATGTGATAAAGTTCATAAAATTTGCCAACTTTAAAGAATAATACACAGTCGTAGTGAGAAGATTTCATTTCCCACCATTGCCTATGTGCCTGGAATAACAAATGTTAATATTTTTACATAATTCAAACAATCCATCAAACCGTTTAGGTTACAGAGCGTACCAAAGAAATAGACATACATACGCCCGAAAAACATAACGCTCCTTTTTCGCAGTCGGGTACAAACATTTTTTGTATATAGTATAGCACAGCAAAATGACTGCATGGTGTCTAATTGTAAGCACAGTACAATCCAAAAACAACGGCGACCACCTAGATAAAACCAATCCATCGCCGATCGTCGCTGTTATGCCAGTTTGCAAGTATCTTGGCAGCTACATATACACTGGCTATCCCGAAAAGTGACAACCCAAAAGATAATTACAGTGACGAGTTATCATTATCTGCATGGCGGTTGCAACCCAGTCAGGAAAAATCCCCGCCACCCCGTCAACATTAGCAATTTCACTTTTATTTACCACAAACCATTCATTAGCTGTTATTCTTATTAACAAAATTATATTGGTTCAATATATACCCTGTCCCAGAATGTTATGATAAGCTAGCAGATAAGGATCAGTATGGTAAGTGGAAGTTGAAAATTATAAATGCATTAGTTGATGGAATATATTTATATTAAAAAAAGCATCTTTATTTTAAATTGTAAATAATTGCCTTGGGTCATAGAAAAGTTGCCTTTCTACAATCGTTAGTGCAAACAGAAAAAGAAAAAAACATATGGAGTCCACATATCTCAATGTTATATCACGTGATTCGATATATATTTTGTTTTCTATTACAGTTAGCTTGCATATTAGCAATTAAGGAAGGAAGGAAGATAGAAAGAAAGGAAGAAAAGAAACCGGTAAATGATTGAAAACTGTAGTCACATTACCGAAAAGTAGTATATTTATTTATTTTGTTTTATTGCATCTGTAATCAGTGCCTTCACTTTTAGATGTGTTGCATGCTTCTCTCATTCAGTCTGTCCTCCAATGAGAACATCTACTAATAATTGTCTACACTATATGATGTTTCTTTTAACACATTTAACATAGCTTCGAACTGTGAGCTGTTGTGCAAGAGCATTGGGGTGGGTTTCTAACCATTTCCTGTATCTAGTATTGACATTAGTGATTTTCTTCTCTCACTGTGACCATTTCTAGATGTTCATGGATCTCAGCACTAGTCATATACTAGGGGACATTACTGATTGTTTGGTTTCTCTACTGACAGTTTGCTGTTTCGACCTAACAACCAGGGGTTGTAATGATGTATATTTTTTAAGACCAAGGTTATCAATTCAAATGTTTATTTTTTTTATGGCCATTACTTAACAGCCATAACTTCTTTGTTTATGAACAGATTTAGGTGATTCTTGTTTTGTTGGATAGGGTTAGATCGTTAGATCTCAAGGGTGGTTCCATTTAATTTTATTGCTATTGGACTGATTGGATCTTCAACTTCGAAGATACAGCAGGGAACTAACTCTTCAACACTCTTGAAGTTGGTTTTCTTTATTGTTAAAAAATGTCTTGTTATGAATGGTTACAATTCCTGGCTAAAATAATACATTTTCTAAAAGGTAAAAATACAGATTTGTTTTCTTAAAAATTGAAATCAGTTGCTTTAATGGGCTTCAATCTGTTTATACAAATTTATCTTAAAAATTTAATCTATGATTATTGTAAGCAAACAAAAATAAAATATTACACAATAAATGATTTTGTATTATATAAATATAGGAAACTTACAGGTGTCTGTGTCTTCAAAAAATCTGCAGGCACATATAATGTACTTGGATCATAATCAGGATGATCAGGTCTTCTCTTCATTGCATCCTCGATTTTATCCGGTTTCAACCATTCTAGTTTGCAATGAATCCAGTTGCCCTCATCTGACACTACTTGCTTCCCCTCTACTTGTTTTACTGGACCAGATGTGGATCTAATCATAATGTAACAATATTTTAGAATCTTTAATCTGTACAAAAAAATAAAATTGAAATGTCTATGTGTAATGTCAAAATAACAGCATTTTACTAAATGCATATGAAAGTACAACATATAATAATAATAATAAAAAAAAAATTTGTCTGTTTGTTTGTTCCGGCTAATCTTCGATACAGTTGAAATGATTTTGAAGGGACTTTCACTGGCAGATAGCTGGTGTTAAAGGAGTAACTTAGGCTAGTTTTATTTCAGATGAGACAATTTTAACAAAAAGAATATCAACTTCAATGATTTTGAGAAGTTTGTTAAATACCTATTTACTAAACATACTATAACACGCGTTTATTACAGAATTTTTGTTTATGAAGATATCATGATATTTTCTTAATCTAAGGAGTAAAACAAAAAAAAATCACAATCTATACAATAGTTTTTGCATGATGCATGCACAATGGCAAACCTCTATCATTTTATTTATATTATATAAATGACTATGTTATAATTTGAAAAACAGTTAAAAGATACCCTGTATCTGTAGTAGACTTTTCCTTTTTAGCACTCTTAGGTGATTGAGTTGGTTCATATTTGAAATTATCTTGCAGTTTTTTCGCCAAAATTGTTTCTTCTGCTTTTATGCTCTCTACTTTGTTGTCTACTGAAAATTAACAACAATATGTCTAGCATGTCAATGTTGGTTTAGTAAATTCATTCCTCTCTGTTAGTTTTCATTGTATTGAAATAAAGAAATAAATACCCTAATACTTATTAATAATTTAATAGTTTACATGAAGGACAATCCACCATTGGAATTTAATGGATAATGGTGATAAAGTGAAGTAATTAGATATTTTGTTAGAAGTAACTTTAAATTAATACATTTTTTTTTCCGTAAATTTACAAATACATATATTTATATTATATAATTGTAAATAAATTTAAAAAACAAGTGTCCTAAAATAACAAGCTGAATAAGCTAGTATGTATACTCCTAAAATTAAAACATAAATCACAAAAAATAAACATTAAAAATCTTAATTTAAGAAATTCATTAATAACAATTCTAAAAAACAAATCACAATTTTTTTTTGCATATCACCTTTATTCTCAACATCAGAGTCATCAGAATCTAAAGGATTAATCCTTATTCTTTTTCTCCTTTTTGGAGCAATTGGTATTTCATCATCAGCATCATTGTGGGATTTTTTCAGTTCTGGTGAAGGAATTGGTCTTACACGTTTTTTACCTGCAATATTGTAAAAGACCACAATTTTTAACAAAAAGGAAAACCAACTTCAATGATTTTGAGGAGTTCTCTGGTAATCTCATGCATCCTGGTGTCCAATGCCAATGAAATTAATAGGTATTCCCTTTCTAATGAATATACAATCATTTAAATCACTTCATAAACAAAAAAGTTATAGTTCAATATCCATAAAAAAATACATTTGAAATGAGAACCTCCTATTTTTTAGAAGTTGGTTAAAAATTCAAAGAAAAATTAAATAACATATTGCTTTATTTACGAATGTTACTTTTATAAATTTTTTATATTTTACCAAAATATCACCTAATGTTAAGTGATAATGTGTTAGGTAGATGGTAACACTATGCCTAGACTATTTTAATACAGATTTTATAACCTGAGAGTGGTAGCTGGGCCAGTGAACATTACGAAATGCCCTACACCATGCTTTGGTTTCATCGTGATGTTTTCATTCAAAAGCTCAGAATTGAACCTACTACCACTAACCCATCATCACTTCTAATTTATTAAACAAAACAACTATGTAAATCTAAAATTATGTTACAAACTAAACATGTGTGGGTATAGGTATAATAGGTATTAATATCTGAAAGTAGTTCTTCTTCAAAATGGCAAGGTGTGTGTGAACACAATTCTGCAAATGTCACATAGATGGTATCATAAACAATGAGAGTAATTTATAACACAATGAGTAATTTTTAAAAAGATCATTTCTTCTTTAATTTAAGAGCTTGGCGACAAGAGCAAGGTGGAGCATTTATCACTGTTTCCTGTCCTCTGCCTTTCTTTTGGCCTCTTGATACGAACAACTCAAACTTTATCTTTCACTAGTTGGAAAAAATTTAAAAGTATCATTCAGTATATAATATTAGGTCCTATATTAATTTGTAATGCATTTGTTCAAGTAAAGCTCTATTTTCAACAACACTTGCTATATTTTCTTTAACATGATTATCACTTAAGAGAAAGTTTTATGAGCCAGAATGAGCGATCATATATAAAGTGCATCAGGACTTCGCAAGTGTTATACTACCACATTGTAGTTACATTTTCTGTAATGTTATACAGAAAGTCATTACTCATTACGCAAATTTATGGTGCATTATTTTGCGTACATCCATTCTCAATTAAAAGTCATGATTAACTTTATTTCCCAACATGTTTTAAAAGTTTTAATTCGTGAGAAATATGAGATAAAAAAACGTCGTAATTAATGAGCTACAAATAAACTTTATTCTAAATCATCACCTCTGTATCAATAGTATTCCAAAATAAGAAATAAAATTGAAATAGATTTTATACTTACTTTCGTTTAAATTTTCATTTTCGGTTGCTTTTCGGTGTAGTTCAGGGCTAAGTACATTGTCTGCGCCGGTTTTAGACTTTTTATTGGTAGGTGGAGTCTTAGAAAAATAATTAAAAAGCGTATTAGCCGCTCCAGTGCTATTTCGTTTAGACATATTTTCTATCAGATATTACCAGGAACTCACAATAATTGCAAAATATTTCTAAATAAATACATACATATTTTGATTATTTTGGCGCAAAACTTCGTTGACACTTGACAACAGTGTTACCAAGTCAAAGAAACAAGAAATAGCCAAATACTTTGACAAAGGCGCTAGAATATTAAAATTTCATACCCTATTATGTGGCTAAAAGTGTCCAAAAATTTTGCTTACAAACAAACACAAGCTAATAACTTAAAAACGTTTTATTCATTGATTAAAGACTAATTCAACATAACACACATAAGACTTGATGGTTCTGATTTTTTACAAACAAGGAAAGAATATTTTTCTTGCTTCTCGATTTGGTCCAACACTTTCACAGGTACTTGGTAAGACGTTTTTTTTTAATAATCTCGTTTTCTTAGCAAAAAATTCAGTGTGTTTTAATTCATCTTATTTCTATACCTAGTTTTTCTTTACCGCTCTCGAGATGCTAAATAATCGTTCCCCTTCAGCATTTCAGATAGAGCCGTCATCAGAGGCAAATCATGAAATACTGAATTCCCTTTGGCATTTTAGGTGAGTGAAAATGAGTGCTAATATCAAATATTAGGTATTATATAAAAAAGTTGGTAAATTTGTGCAAATATTTGGTGTTTTTAGCTAAAACGATCTTAAATGCTGCCATATATAGCCAAAAATGGCTAACTTGGCAACATTGCTTGATAGTAAACTAACATTTCTAGTTGCCAGATGAATGACGATATTTGTCTTAGAGAAGGATACTATTATAGAATCGATTTTATATATTTATTATGGGCCAAATAAGGTATATTTTTTAAAGTGAGACGTGTTTTCCATACATTAACTTAGAAAATGTTAAATTATTCCTCAATTAAAGTTATCTTACGTATAAAAACAGCCCCAATTAAATTATTATTTATACTTAGTTTAGTACACCTAAAAATATAAGAATCTTTCTCTCGAAAATTATGATTTCGCTGTACATATTATTCTAATGACATCTTTTTGACGTTTAGATGACTATCATTGCTTTATTGGATACTGTTATTAAATAATTAATTTATGTTTTTATTACATATTGATAGAACGTTTTGATTTCAAAGCGCTTTAACAAAAGTAGAAACGATGGTACTTTTTGTTTGTAATTAGTTGACTAAACTGTAACTGTAACTGTATTTTTATCTCATTTACACTAGTTCGAGTACCCCCATTCATGTCGTCAATAAGACAGAGTAGAGAGGTAGGCACAGAAGTTTCTTTGGAGATTTCTCACTACTTGGAGCAGACCGACTGGTGGAATACTTCAACTCTACAGAAGATCACAGCCAAATAACCTAGTGTTGTGTTCCTGCGATGAGTAGGGTTTCCAGAACTCCTTGGGGTAGGGGGTTCAACTGTTCAAGGTCGGCAACGCCCTTGTCTAATCATACTCATACCTTTGGTATTACAAGTGTCCATAGGCTACGATAGCCGCTTACCATGTGAAGGGCCGTTCGCTTTGTTGCTAAAAAAATTATAAAGGTAATATTAAATCTATGACTTCATAAAGCTCGATGCAGTAATGTTTATCACCTGTTATTGAAGCCTATAACAAGTATACTTGTTTTAAGTTTAACGTGGAGAAACCCGTCATCGGTACACACCCGCCCGGGGGAACGAGTGGTTATGTGAGACTCCTACTCACTACAACTCCACAGTGTACCACCGGCCGCCATAGCGAAACGGCTGAACCAGTGCAATGGAAAGACGGGCCCCCCGACCCGTCTCCCCTTGGTCCAGCAAGGGCAGAGGAAAGCACCTCCACCGCTTATGGGCAGTAGCCCATCGTCTACGCTGATGTCCGCCGATCTTGGCACAGGTGCCACCCTCCCTTTTACAGGAGGCGGCCAACATCTGGCACCATCCATGTAATGGTCCGCTGGCCTTCCAGCGTCATGGCAATAGGCGCAATGCAGCACGCCACCCTCACATTGAAGAATCCTATGATCAGGCTTCCCGCAGCGGAAGCACAACGCCCCCCTGTCGGCTGTAGACGGGCACACAGGCCGTGTGGCTCAGACCCATGCATCTAAAACACCGCAAAGGCTTGTGTTCAAGAAGATGAACACGGGCTGAACTCCAACCGACAAGGAGGCGTCCAGCCTCCACCAAGTTCTTGGCTGCAGTAACGGGCACAGACAGATGGATTGCACCCATCCCTCCCCTCATTCTGCGAATTTCGCCAGCCCTTATTAAGATTGGCTCGCATCCTTCCTTATTTGCCGCTGCGGCGAGAACCTCATCTTTGGACACAGAGTTGACAAGATCAATGACGCGAATGTTCTCGGCTTGTTCGGCCCCTTGGGAGCCAGGAATCTCAATGATCCTGGCTCCCGTTTTAGTTTTCTGAAAATTAAGCCGATCTATACCTAGATCTGCTAGGTTAATCGCTGTCCTCGCCCTAAGAAGGACTGCCTTGTAGCTCAACCCCTGAGCCACTGCTTCGGGCTGCAGTGTTATAGTCACCGCAGCCACGCGCGGGCTCAGGGGGAGCTTTGACTTTGGCTGGCGAGTCAAGCTCTTCCGAGGAGAAGGGACTGCTTTTGCAGCAGCCGCCACCTTATCCTTCTTCTTTTTTCTGCGGCGAGTCACAGTTGACCACGCCGCTTCTTCCATCGGGGCCACACCGGGCACCGAGACTGGCAATGAAGCCCATTCCATGCCGGGAGTAGCCTCCTGGATTCTCGCAGCTGGAGCAGCCGCTAACCGGGGCCCAGACGTGGGCTTAGACCCGGCAGTCTTCAGCCTGGCCCTAACAGGTTTCGACCTAGTCCCCACTGAAGGACCAGGAGCTTCCGATCTCCTATCCACAGCCAAGGAGGGGCGAATCACCGGGGCAGGGACAAGACGGGCTACTATGGCCCCTAAGCAGGCAGAAACCACCTCACCCAGAGAACCTCGGAGAGACCGCTCCACCCTCTCCGTAACCTGACCCGCTATTGCGTCGACTACATAAAACGGTAGGACCTCCTGTTCGCCGTGAGGAGTCTCCTGTTGCGTCAGCTGCACCGTTGGCATTGTTAGCGCTAGTGTAGCCACTGCTCTGTCGCGTAACGAGGCAAGCTCCGCCTTTAGGTCGCCGACCTCTTGACGGAGCTTTCTTGTCTCTCGTCTGAGAACCAAAGTCTCCTGTGCCACCGTGCGCGTCAAGGCGGTGTCTAAGCCTAGATCCGTTCCCTCGGTGTGGAGCCCTTGAGTTTAACAGCCGCTCGCGCGATACAAGTGACATCACTTGCAACCAACAGACAACATTACACTGCACTCCACAGTGTAAGGGACTTTATTCGTTTATTGTACTAGTTACTTTAGACAAAAAATTTAAATACTTCCTTCCTACCAGGAGGTAGAAACATGTATATTTTAGTTTAGATCGAATTTCTACGAATAGAGAATTAGTCTAGGCATTAGGCTAGGCAGAGGCCAACAGTATAGTCTAAAAAAAAAAGAAAACAAGCCGGCAGCTATGAGTGACAATAGTATTAAAACCGCAAAATAATAACATCAATTCTTGGTAGGAAATCAATATTTTCAACTGTTTAATCACTAAAGAGATTGGTTTCACCAAAGAGTTTTCACAATTGATAACATAAAATTCACGTAACCTACTCATAATTCCTTATCAGTTTATGAAAAGTAGATGCATTTTACTCAGTGTTAGTGTTGTCTTTAAGTACAAAACAACGATAAGAAAGACAATAACCATTTTTATACCCAATTACCCTGTCTCAATAGCCACGAACAATAATAATAATATAATTTTTCCTTAAATTCATAAGTATTATAAGTACAATAACTGTCCCGGCAGGCGTAGTTCTTCCCTTTCCAGTAGCACACAGAAGTAGTAGCAGTAGTGTAGTCTTGACTACAGCACTACCTATATAATAATATATATATTTTTTTTTAATTCATAAGTATTATAAGTACACTAACTGTCCCGGCAGACGTAGTTCTTCCCTTTCCAGTAGCACACAGCAGTAATACCAGTAGTGTAGTCTTGACTACAGCACCACCTATCGGATCCTTCCATAGCTATAAACCATTTATGGGCAACAACCGGCCCGCTGTAAGATATGATCCAGCCAGCGAGACATTTTGAAAAAAGCCAATTTAAAAAATATTACATTAGGTACTTATACTCACGGGAGTGACAGCGAGTCGGCAAACATCAAATCCTTTGATGTTTGCCGCCCACTCTTTGATAATCGCCGCCACTCGGCTTGCTCGGTCAAATTCTTTGAGGGTTGCCGCCTCACGGGCGACACATCAAAAGATTTATTGCTTCTCAATTATTCTAAACTGGTTTATTCCAGATTATTCCTTCATTTTTCCTATATAAGCGGGTGGATGGCCCGAACGTTAGTTCACTTCTATTTGAGCTACCGCAATATCCTAGCGAACTGCTCGAGCCGTCAACTTGCTTTGTGACTTTGTGTGCATCTTGAGTGGTTACTAACTATAGTTTGTTACTTACTTTACTTTTACTGAAGGAAAAGTAAACAAAAATGATGTCTGGTGGAAAGAAACGAAAAGTAGATACAGAGGGTCGCCAGTTTCAAGAAAAATGGACTGAAGAATTCTTTTTTATCTTGTACAATGGTAAGCCTATTTGTTTGCTGTGTAAAGAATGCATTTCAGTAATGAAAGAATTCAATATAAAGAGGCATTACTCAACTAAGCATGGTACGCTGCACTCACTGACATGACAATTAAGAACAGACAAAATCCAGAAGCTTACTGCAAATTTGGAAAAACAGCAACAAATGTTTCATAAACAAAGAACACAACTTGATAATGTTGTGAAAGCTAGTTTTATAGTTAGCTCAAAATTGGCAAAGGTATTAAAACCATTTGCCGAAGGAGAATTTATTAAGGAGTGTATGTCAGAACATACAACATACAATAACGCCTGTATTCCCCGAAGGGTTAGGCAGAGGTGTACATTTGTACACTTACAGTTCGCAGAGTATGTTTTTAGATCCCATGGAATAGAGGGCGAGCCTATTGCCATTAATCGGGCACGAAACCAAACTCCGAGCTGCTACTGAGAATTTCATAGGAAAAACCCAATAACACTTCGCTCGACCTAGGATTCGAACCCAGGACCTCGCCCATAGCAATCGCGCTTACAAAAGAAAAATGAATTTGAACTGTTGTTCGACGTATAGAAATGATGGCTAATGATATAAAAATAACATTGACTGACCGTATGGCTGGATTTGAATCATTTTCCATAGCATTAGACGAGAGCTCCGATTTGTCTGACACAGCTCAACTGGCTATATTTATTCGAGGTGTTAATAATGAGTTCACTGTTACTGAGGAATTGCTTGCTTTACAGCCGCTAAAAAGAACCACTACAGGAGAGGACATTTTTATTGAAGTTCAAAAATTATTCACAAGTTTTGGCTTGCCATTATCAAAATTAATTGTAGTATGCACTGATGGGGCACCTCATTGCATTATTCACCAGCAGAACTTGTGTTCTAAGTCCATTCGACTTCAGAATGTTACGAATGTGGTAGGTAGTAAAAACCATCAACTTTATTCGATCCCGAGGGCTTAACCATCGTCAGTTCAAGGCGTTTTTGGATGAAATATCAGCTGAATATAACGACGTAACATATTATTGTGAAGTCAGATGGCTGAGCAAAGGAAAAATGTTTCGAGCTTAGAAATGAGATAGCAGACTTTATGAAAATAAAAAATAATTTTCATAAAGTCTGCTTGCTATCTGAATTAAGTGACGAAAATGGATATGTGACTTAGCATTTCTGGTCGATCTTACAGGCTATTTGAATGATTTAAATTTGAAACTTCAAAAACAAGGTGTGAAGTATTCATATATCTTTGATACAAACTCCTTTGTGTTCTTTATGACTATAGTTGTTACTTAGCGACACATTGTTATTAATGATTCATTGAAATATTCTAAAATTACAATTTAAATGAAATCCACTATTACAATATTTTATTTATTTAAATTCTCAATCATATCTCAATTTAACACAAGGACAGTTAGTAAATGATTTGTATAGCCATCTGAAAGCGTTTCAGATCAAACTACGCTTGTGGGAATCACAGATGCTGTCTGGTAACAGTTACCATTTCAACATGCTCTCTGCGTATGAAAATATTGCTTATGCTCAATATGCTGAAGAACTTGAGTTACTGTCGGAACAATTTTCGAACAGATTTAACGACTTCAAAAACATGGAAGACTGTTTCAGTTTATTTGCTACTCCTACAAAATGTAATGTACAAAATGCTCCAATACACTTACAAATGGAGTTGATCGAGATTCAACAAAACTCGCTCCTAAAATCCCAATTTTATGACGTAGAGTTGTGCGATTTCTAGAAAAAATACCTAGAAGACAACTTTCCGCAGCTTAGAAAATTCGCAAGAAAATTGATTTGTGCGTTTGGCAGTAGGTACTTATAAATGCGAACAGTTCTTTTCATTGATGAAAGTTAATAAATCAACACATCGTACAAGACTGACTGACAAAAATTTGGAAAATTCTTTACGTTTTTGTATCAGTGGAATTAATCCAAATATCGATGGATTAGTTTCCCAAATTCAAGCTCAAGTGTCTCATTGATTTCGGTGTATTTAACTTTCGTAGTTTGTAACAATTGCAAATTTAACGATTTAATTATAATGTACAATTTAAAAAAAAAAATCATTTTGTAATTTTAATAAATTGTACTATAATAACATTGTCGTATTATTTCAAGTCTAATATCTATCGCAAAAAATATTGTCACTACTTTAAAATGCACTTAGTATTTTTAAACGCGGCCCGCGAACGTTTTTGAACGCTAAAGTTTGGCCCTCAACATGTTAAAGGTTGCCCATACATTACCTACCTGAATATGAGCTCCACCGGTCGAGTCATTACACGATCACTAACAGACGCCCACAAGATATTTATACTTTAAAAAGTTAATAATCATACAAACATTAAAAACAAAAATAATTGGTATCTCTTCACGCCATATGAACAAGTTATACAATATTGTTATAAAAAAAGGGGAAAAATGGATATCTATATCTTCTATATATATAATAAAAACGAAACTGATCGATGTCTGTACATAGAAGATATATGAGAAAAACTATTATTAGGGGCCTTTTATCAACGCAGCAGAACCCAAAACAATGATTAATAGATTTTTTGTCTGTTTGCCAACGTTTGTGCGCGCTAATCACAGAAACAGCTTAACCGATTTGGAAACGGTTTTCACTAATATATTGTGGTAAGGTTCACTTAACATTTAGTGTTTGTTTTACGGCAATAAGTTCATAAATAAAAAAGTTATATTAATTTAAAAAATCAAGTTGAACATTTGTTCGATAAAAATGCTATAAAATAGCTCTTCAGTTGAATTGCGATAGCTTGTAAAACGATGATGATTGAAACTTTTCATAAAGTTCAAAAATGAAGAGTTACAAAAAAAATTAAATTTCTATAAAAGTTGACCTCAGATCTATGTGATAAATCATATTAAAAGGGGGTCAGCATAGGCTGGATATTTGTCGGTTGAATATAGCCGCGCCGCTGCTAGTGATGGCAATTCATTTCGAAAAAGTATTTTGCTGTTGGGTGATAATTTACTGTTAGTAATTTAATTGGTGAATGACATACACATAGTGATACACAAGTATGCTTTTCTTTTGGTTTGTCGTGTTCCAAGATCAATCGGTGTATATGCAGTAATATAGCGGCGTGGTACAGATCGCGACCACCATACACATAGTGATAAACACATTTATGATTTCCTTTTGGTATGTCGTGTTCCGAGATCAGTCGGTGTATTTATATATTATCTATACTAATATAATAAAGCGGAAGAGTTTTTTGTTTGTTTGTTTAAACACGCTAATCTCTGGATCTACTTCAGTCACATTTTAAAAAATCTTTTTGTATATGATAGCCAGACTCACGACGAATAGTATAGGCTATCTAGCATTAGGCGACAATTCTCAGCAATCCTTAAATATTGATTTTTGTTAAGTCGGAGGTGGAAGCCTTTCCGAGCTGCTTTATCCGCTTGCGCTGTCGTAATGGTTAATGATACGTAAATACAATTTGCTACATAAATACTGATCCTTAATATATATAAAAAAAGGTCGCGATAGCATATGACTATCTCCTTACATAAGCCTCAAAAAGTATTTTGTAACAAGCAATTGTTAAAAATTAAAAAGTGATTTATGAACATTATTTTTAGGCATGGTATATTAATTCTTACGAATAAAAGTTTCTTCGTCACGAAGAAAATTTTATAAAGTTAAGTTTTGCTCACACATAGTTTAGGAGATTATAAAAAATTCAAATAATTTGTACTTGCGTAAGACGAATAATTAGTAATTACACACTACAGACTACACAGGTGCGTTGGCGTTGCGGTGTTTATTGTATAAAATTAACACGGTTGAAAGCGTGGGGCATTGCTAGTGTCATCATAAATAACACAATAATAAAATTTTGAAACTCGTTTATTAATTATAAACTGGGGCAAAAACTTTCTTATTACATAATTGACCCCAGAATAAATATATTATAAGATAATTTTAATCGTAAGATTTTATAAAAATGGCAGTGCCATAGTTATTATTACTATTGTAAAAACAAGTATTTTTATTTTAACCTAACAGCTCCTAGACATTAAAAAAACTTTTGAAATGTAGTGATCTACTGAAAAAGATACATTACATTTTACTATCATGTTTTGGCTATTAAATATTATGTTGACTTACAAAACTAGATACTTAAATTAAAAAATATAATTTATCATCAAATAATATTTTAGGCAATATGTAGCTGAAGTAAATTAATATAAACTGGCAATTTTTAGTGAAAACAATACATATATTACAAATAGTACGCCGCGATTGTGGTATCGGGATGGAATTTATTGGTTAAAAATTATATTATCTAATATTGCTTTTTTTTTTTTAAATTAATACTTAGTATTTAATTAAAATAGCAAAATTGTCACTGCAATTTGATTCATTACTTCCCATAAAAAAAGTTTTTAAAAGGTTGTTAGAAATTGTGAACGAAAAACATAAAGCATAGATTAATTATTTGTTTTCACTTTGCTTCAACTAGATACCGCGCTACCTACAAACAATATCTCCTAGAGCACGTCAACTTCATATCGTTGTTGTTGTGGTAGGTAGTTTCTAGACATGTGTAAGTACTGCGAGTCATGTATTACGCGTAATATGTCACGACCGCGTACTGTAACAGTACCTATAACCCAACAAAATTTAGCATGTCACATAACTCTAAACATGACGTTCCATAGCAAGAGGTTATAGGATAGGTCCGTCGCGTTCTAAGTACTGTACGTAGGTACTGAAGTGTACTGTACTGTAATGTTCGGGTGTCAATCGGTCAACATCGTAAAGGTTCGAGTAATATTATGCGAACGACAACGAATGTCCGCCGCTTGATAGGATTCTGCCTCCGTTAAGCTTGTATTGCATTTCTAATAAAGCTTACATTTCTTTGTCACCGCCCAACTCATAAATCATGACTTGCTCGCTTTCTTTCGTTTATTTCAATGTTTTCAATTATAGTGCATTCATTAGCGTGTTGGGTATTAGTTTACGCGGTCAAGGTTATTTATGCAGTGGAGATATAAATAAAAAGTTGATTTGTGAAGTATTTGCTGTTTTTGTAAAAAAATTGCGTTTTCATAACGCCGTGTCGTCACTCGTAGAAGTAAACTATACAAATAGGCAATAATAAAAGGTCTATTTATGACATCAGAACATTCAGTACAATAGCACATACGTAATTGTTAGCGGGCTATATGTATGTCTAAGCTTAACCCTTTCAGACCTGATTTTTTTTATTTTCGCTAATCGATCTGAAAAAAATGCCTGCAACTAGGCTATTGTAAACAGATCTAAGGAAAAATAAATAAATAAATCCTGATTACAAGCTTTTCAAGAAAAACAGCTTTTTCTTTTTGTGTACAAGTGTACACATCCGTCCAACGTAATGAAAATATTAGTGTTAAGGGATGTTTATCTATAATGATAAAAACATTTATTTTACAACTTTTTACTAGGAAATACGAAGCAATATGAAATAACAAATATTAATAATAGTATTCTCTTTATAAAAATTAACAAAAATGGCTTTTTCTTTGGGTAGATTTAACAAATTGCACTTAAATCACAGTCTAAATTAAAATTAAAATCAAAGGCATCAATATAGCATCCTATGTATGAAATGCTAAGAAGCAATTCTTATCCTTAGTTAGGCATAAGTGAACCTTGCATTTTATGCATTTGATTCGGGTTCTACCCGAGCATCCCATCATTTTACACCGTGTCCCAAGCCCCTCATCGTGTGCAGGAAAATGCCCAAAACCGTCTCGAGTTATTTCAGCTTCTGGGCGTGTCTCTCCTGGTCTCCTAGGTACAATTTGAAGAGTTGGGATACTGCCACTTGGACGACCTCTTTTACAGGAAATTTTATTTTGCAACACCAGACTTTCAGCCAACCGACGCCGAAAGTGAAGCAATGACAGTTGTTTGTTTTTAGGTATGTTAAGCGCCTCATTGTCGACTTGGTATTCTCGGTATGCTTGAACTACTGCTAAATCTGATGCATGGAATATCATGCGTAAGGTCCATTTTTTTGATTTTATAAACGTCCTATAGTAACTCATGAGTTGATCTAGCAAATCTACTCCTCCCATCGCATGATTGTACTTCCTTACAACTTCGGGACGTTCCACTTCAATAAAGTGCTTATCTTTTTTACACCACCTCTTCACTAAATCTTTTTCACCAATTCCAACAAAATTAGATGCTAAATGGGTAATCTTATTATCCAACCATTTGACCACAGTTACATCTTCATCATAGCTAGTCATTTCTTGAGCAAAGCCTCGCGGTTTTTTGTTCATTTCTTTGTCGCTTAGCAATGATGGCTTTACAAATCTGTTGATACGGATAGTGCCAGCAGCCATAATTCCTCTCTGTTTTAAAATTTGTAGCAGATGGTAGGACGAAAAATAATTGTCGAAGTATAGCTGGTGACTTTTGCTTTCTCCAATTCTCTTTGTAAGATGAAGGACTACAGCTGCACCATATCCAATTTTTTTTTGTTAAATTATTATCAAATTCTGGACTGGAACTCTGATAAAGGATAAAATCGTAAGCTTGACCATGTTTACCGCATAAGAAAAAGATTTTCAGACCCCATGGACAAGGCTTGCCCTTTATATACTGTTTGGCAACATGTTTTCCGGTGAAAGGAACAATCTGTTCGTCAACACAAAGATTTTTCTCGAGTGGTAAATCTAAACATCTCTTTCTAACAGCATCAAAGATCGGGCGCACTTTGATAAACGCATCTTTAGAATTACCTGATATTGCTGTATTATCAACTAGATGTAAATTGTTACGCAGCTCAAAAAATCGGTCCCTTGCCATGTTTTCAGTGAACAAGGGAATGCTGATATTTGTTTCCCAATACATTTTCAAACAAGGGTACCCAAATATTCCAGTGGCCAAATGCAATCCAAACAATATTTCTATTTCCTTGGCAGTAGTAGGCTTAAACCTTACTTTATTGGAATATGTACCGTATAAGTTTGTCATTTCAGCCATAACCTGAAATAATTGTTTAGGCACGTATCTGTTATAATAATCTACTGGGCTTTCAACTCTGGGATCAATAGCAATGGGTGGAAACCAAGCTGGTGAAATTGTGTTTACTATTTCCTTGTGTCTCCACCTAATACTATGCTTCGGCGTAATATTCTGTAAAAGCGTATCTTCAGAAGCGGAAGGACCTTCTGGTAAAAAGTCATCACTCATTTCAACGCATAATGAGCCAGCGTCTTCATCATCATCATCCAAAGCTGGGGGAAATATTTCTCGTTGGTTCCGACTGATGATATCTGCTCCCACTCGGACACATCGTAGCTCCCGTTCAGACGCAGGTCCAACTGGTCCTTCGTCATCAGAAGATAATTCTAAATCAGAAAGGCAACTTTCTTCTAGTGCTATAATAGCGTCGCGCGAAAACATATTGGTAATTTCTTATCTGAAAATAGTATTAACACAATTTGTAACATCAAAAATAACAAAATTACACCATTCAATAACAATTATAATTTATTTTAGTAATACCTACGATGTAAAACAACAAATCAGAAATACATCGTATGCGCCTGATGTGTACATTTGTGTACAAATATAAAAATCACGAAAATTTGTACAAAAATAAACTAAAACCAACAACATGTATGTAAAATATGACGACAACAATATAACACATCGACCTATAAATATTTCATTACATATACTTTGATATTTTCTACTTTTTAGAAATAAAATAATGAACTTACCTGCACAATGCAAACTTCGGTCGGCTACTGGTCATAACTTGCCAAAAACTCTCATTAAACGCTAAGAGATGGCGTTGGGAATAACGTTTTCGGTAGTTTATTATGTGAACTAATGAACACAACCGTTTTTAGTTGCAAATAATGTGAAATTAAGACTTAAATTTATTTTTATATTATATGTGTACAATTGTGTACACCTGGTCTGAAAGGGTTAATGCGTTATTTCGGACGAGTCATGTTTAGAGTACTGAGTACTGCTCTAATGCCATATTACGCAGCGCGAAATGTCATGCCATATGGCATTACTTCATAGAGTACTGTTTTGCGCATGTCTAGTAGTTTCACATAATATAAATGACTTTTGGGTACATAAATAGATACTCAGTTGTCATCCTGAACTTGTTTGTTTCAATACACAATAGTAGTGTGTAGTGACTAATGCTAAAGCGCGTGAACAAAGTATTGTTATGAACTTTTCTAAACTTTACCCTAATAAAAGGAAAAATATTTTATAAAAATCAATGATCAAATAAATGTTATGAATGTAGCCAAAAAATAGATAAATGAATGGAAAATTTATCAATATATTCTGTGTATGATGTGTACATTGGTTATTAAATAAAAAAACTTAATTATTAAAATAAAATATGATGTTATTGCCAATAAAATATCAAAAATATTAGATTTATTTATACGTGTATTAGTGCGTGAATGATTAAATTTTAAGAGAGAAAAAAGAACACTCGACTTGAAAGAAGAAACAAGAATGCAAATAATTTATTCAGCACCATATTACCTTGACAATAATAGAATATTTTGCTAGTCGACGCAAAAATATACAGCACAACAGTTAGTAGAAAATGTCTACTATATACTCACCTACCAAGTCATATTTTAACCTTGACAGCTAATTTTGTTTATGAGTTTTTCCTTTAATCATAGAGTAGCTTTTACGATGATATAAATTATGAATTTATGAATTTACCCTTACATGGATTTCTTTGAATATTAATAGAAAACCTGCCCAAGAGCGAGCCATGTATGCGCTATAGGATGCCGCAGCATTTAGCAGTCCAATGGTCAAAGTAACAGGATCCACAGGAAACACAAAACAAGAAAAATAAGAGTAAATATGACTACGCTAAACCTTTGAATCGAAGTTTATAAAGTTTGTAAGGTTGACACTATACTTTTTTTCAATTGATTAATTTTGACTATCTGCTTAAATAGACCATACTTTAGCTAGAAGCTTTAAAAATAACTCCTAAGCGAAGTCGCAAGCGTTAACTAGTATACTGAAATAATAAATTTAAGTTAAAATATAGTCGCCAATTCATAATTTATAGCATTATAATTAGTGACATAATAATAAAATCTTAAACTTGGGGAAACTGGTTGTCATATACGCAGTAATACTGAATGCCGCCATTTAATATTTTTGGTTCATGTTATTTTACGTTGAAACTATAATATTACTTAAACCTATTGATAGTATGTAATCCCAGTTTTTATATAGTTTAACTACACATGCTGACATTATCTTTGGATTATTTAATAAAAACGTTGCTTATCCAAAAACAAAGCCGCCGATGGCTTTTACATTTTTAACGGGCTTGGGGGCGAGCAGGCACTCAGCCGCGAAAACTTGCCAACGTGACAGTGTTGTCGGAATGACACTGACTCGAGTACGCCGATTTCGGCGTGATTTTGATAGCCGATCTTTATAGTACGCCGACGGTGTCTAGTTGTACCGCTTGCTTCAACCAATAATTAATCTATGACATAAAGTAGTAAAATCCATCAATCCACAATGCCGTGTACCAAGTGACTGTACATATTCCTGACTGTAGTTTTTTGTACTGTGGTTTAACTCTGGTATTCTATAGATTAAGGATTTTCATTCACATATTATATTGTTGATAGTATAATTTAAACATAACATAACGGTTATCTAAATAAAATAAGTACTACTAATAAATTACACACTAATTATAATTATTTTATAACTGCATTTATCAGAAAGGCACATTTCAAATTTTTTTTAAACAACTAAAAGAAAAAGAAGTTTATAACTTTCTACTATTTACTACACAGTTCATATGAAGAGATAAAAATGTCTGCGCAAACTTCACACATCATCATCATACCATCACGCCTGTATTCCCAGAAGGGTTAGGCAGAGGTGTACTAATTGTACACCCACTGTTTGCCGTGTATGTTTTTGGTCCCATGTAATAGGGGGCGAGCCTATTGTTCACACACTCACACACTTCTTGTCAAAATTGTACTAAAAGCAATGAAAACATGTTTTACCCTTCGGCTCTCAAGGTCACACAAATGTACATAAAAAATGGCATTTATGCCATCTACGGGACCCAAGATAATAAAATATGTACAAAATTAATCATTTGCTTCGTTTGTATTTTTATTGTTTTTCCATCCAATTTTGGTGAATTCGTAATATAGAAAAAAAAAAACATAATACAAGCAACTCTTGTACGTAAATCTAAATAAGAAATTTTAACACTCCTTACAGTACTATTTATTTCCCTTTTTAACTATAATATTTTAAATTACTTTTAATAGAAATATAAGCCTTTGTATTTTAATAAAATAGTTAGTCACGAGACATACACCATAATTTACAGATGTAATTGTTTTTCCTATCGTACATTTTTAAAGACTTTGCATGCGAAATACAAAGCAAGATAGCGGTTTGATGGTTATCTTCTTATTTGGAACACTTACTACAACACCTTCTTATCAGTTAGTCCACAACATTTTCAGTTTACATAATGTAACACAATAATTATTAAAAGTTAATAATAACGATGTTATGTTATAACAAAATTGTGATGTATATATATATATATCATGAATGAAGTAACATTCACATTATAATCTGCGGTTCAGGCACGGATAGTGCAATAGATTTATGAGGGAGTACTTGGCCTCCGTTCACATATAACTCATCCTTGACAATGACGTCCTCGCCTAGTACTGTGCAGTTCTCCATCCTCACCCATCTCCCGACAACAGAGCGCCAACCGACGATGCAGCCATCGAGCCAAGCGTGTTGTCGAACACACGCACCGCGAAGAATTGTACTGCGTTTTATACATGCACCTAAAATTTTTTTTTTTTTTTTAATACCTGCCTGGCAAATTGACGGCGCTGCCTCTGATGGCAAGTACAGTAAAATCCAAACATAACGGCGACCACCTATAAAGCGGCAAACAATCCATCGCAATGGATGCAGTGCAATCGTCAATGTCATGACTGCCTGCATTAATATCTCTTTACTTTACGCTTCATACATCTCATATGAGATTAGAGTTTTATTTGCGAAATATGCTTATTTATAACTATCTGTGCTCACGGCATCGCTCGCATGAATGACAGAAGAAAGCGTAATTCTTATAAAAATCGTGGTTTCTTAAAACTTCAATAACTTTTTATTGAATGCAGTTACTGTGATTTTTTTATAAAGACCAAGTATCTAAGTAGTAAAACAAAAAACCATGACCAAAATTTACTCATTAGTTTTTGCATGATGCGCGCACAACGATAAACCTCAATCATTTTATTTATATAGATTATATATGTCAGAAGGAAATCTCGAACTGGATGAGGCCGTTTTTTACGCCCAATCAAGCTGTATCTGCTTTACAAGACTGAAGTGCGGCCTTGTATGGAATACTGTTCGCAACTTTGGGACGGATCCGCAAAATTACTCCACGATGCCCTTGACAAGTTGCTGGGATGGGCTGTCAGCTTTATTAATGAAGCAGAATTCACTGAGTACACGAACCGCTTCAGCTCCGTTGGAACCTTGCCTATGGCGTTTCTTGGCGAGTGTTCTGAAGAGTTGTTCAATCTAGTTCCCTCTTCTGCCATTCCACCGTAGTGGCACGCTTAGGCGTGTCGCGTTCCAAGATCAGCTGGTGTACAACCAGTAATCAAGGTAGCAATATACACATGGTGAAAAACTCGGTCTCTTTTGGTTTGTCGCGTTTCGGGATCAGTCTGTGTATATCCAATTGCCGATAAGCTTGCAGGCCGGCATGTCAGCAGTGACAGATTATTCTGGTGCAGTAAAATCTCATTTTAGTTTTATTCAAAATATAAGCACTTGCAACTTGGACACTATAATAATGACGTAACGAAATTTACAATCTTCCAATGAGAAATTCGCATTCGTAGCAGGTATTATCTTCCTAAATTACTCGTAAATTAAACATTATAAAATGGGGCGCATAAAAGGTAATTAGCTACACAGCTGTGTAAATTATACACGAAATACTCAAGATGACATTGAAAGATACACGTTCTTTGTAACTATGCGAAATTGTATTATAAACCGATGTTAAGAGTATGTAAACGGATAATTGGGATAAATATTGTTTCCAAACTCGATTATCTGAACATGGCTTAAAAATTCTCAAATCTTCAGACGGACCGCAATACGTAGAGTATATTTATCTAAGTTTCGAGGAAGGGAGTAACCATACGAGAGGTTACTACCTCTCTAAAATTCAAGAATGATAATAATGAAGTTTTTATTCCGGAATTCAACTTATTACAAATTGTACTTGCACTTTGAATAAATTCGTAACAAATGATTATTATTATTACTAAGGCTGCCAAACCAAGAGATGCACAACCTTCAATGTACAAAATTTCATTAAAATCGGGAAGAATTAACGAAAAAAAACTTTATTTGGAAATTATTTTTGTTACGATTTCTAAAAGTAATATACTTATGTCATATTCACGATTATTATCCTTCATATAGTATGCCTATGACGAAATTTGTCGAAAAAATAATATAGATGAAGAAATTATTTGTAACTTTTTAAATTCCGGAAGTAAAACATCGTTATTATCATTCCTGGAATTATAAAGAGAGATTATTCACCTTATGTTCCTTCCTTATTCGAAGTTTAAGTAAATATCGGAGATGTGCCGGATTCTTAAAAATGTGGATCCGCGGATACGGATACAGGCCTCAACTTTCGTATTTCGTTTGTTCGCAGTAGGTGCAAGTGCCTTCGACCGACGGTTAGCGAACTCTTTGTGAAAGTGCAATTATGATTTATGAGACGTTTAAGCTACGGAATTTTTCTCCCTTGAATTTTCGCGGATACGGATATCCGGCACATGCCTAGTATCCCACTACCTATTATGATCCATGATTATGGTAGACTAGCTGTGCCCGCGGCTCCGCTCGCGTGGACTACAGAATTATTGTTTATGAAGATATCGTGATTATTTTTACAATAAACATGATTCTAAGGAGTAATACAAAAGAAATAATCAAAATTTATTCAGTATTTTTGCGTGATGCGCGCACTACGGTAAACCTCTTCACTTTTTTATATAGATAATAACTGTGTTATTATAATATTGTAAATCATAAAATACTCACCATCCTCGACTACCACATCAGGTCCAATGGTAACATTCGGTCCTATTCTACAGCCTTTGCCAATTGTCGCCGAAGGGTCGATTAACACGTTACCAACCACGCCCGCTCCGTCATACAGTTTATTTGAATTTTTTTGTCGTAAACTTGTCAGGTACAGACACATTCCTAAGGGTCAAGGTTACAATTATTACACATTGTATAGGTACAATAAAAAAATAATTAATTATTCAAACAAAATCCAAAAAATACAAAAATGGTTTCAAATTATTAATGTTTTCGTAACAAAAAAGATGCCAACTGTTGATGGCGTTCTTAATGAAAATGTATTGAACTAACATTTAGCAAAATGCAATCCAATACAATCTGTATAACTAACATGACAGTTGTTACTTTCTCTAACAATAATTTGCGAAATATTGGCATATGGGCTTTAAGTTGAAGTAACTTATAATGTTTATTTGTTCAAGTGAAATTATTCTTACCTACTAATAATACCAAGATGATAGACAACGTTCATAGTTATTGAGATATTCTTATTTTGTGAATCTCTCTATCAGCATCATGACGTCCACCGTATGGCCTATTAAACCCTAAACTTACTAAACAAGTCTACTACCCTTTTTTGTTTTCGAAATATGGACATGTACAGACAGGACTTTCTTTACCTGTTAAGAAATCTTTAGGCTGCCCAACATCCATCCAAAAGCCTTGCAATTCCATAGCGTGCAGCTGACCATCTCTCGCCATAAATGGAAACACTTCCTTTTCAATAGACATTGGACGTAACTCTATTCTACTTAACACCGATGGATTTAGAATGTACATTCCTGGTACAAAATAAATAATATTTTGAGTATTATAAATTAAAACAACTATTGTTATTTCAAAATATCCTGAAAATAGTTTCAAATAAGCTTGAATAAATAATGGGGTAGAAACCTAGAAACCATAAGCATAAGCGATAACTACGTAACCGCATAATAGTGAAACTGCGTTATATGGTTCAATTAAATGTCCACCGCTCAACGGTGATTTAATCAGCATGCTCCCCGATGTATTACTTTACTCTATGTGTACGGCATCGCGGCATCGCTAGTATATTTTGACGTGCTACGGCTACATAAAAAAAAAAACTTTAAATGGTTTTTTAAATTCTTTTCTCACACTTATCATTACATGACATACTCACACAACTTGTAATCGTATATTTATTTCGATATAATTATGTACCTTTTCTTATGATTATTAACAATTAAAAGGTCTTATATTATAATATGTTATTTTTGCACTGTCACAATCCTATGCGTTACGAAGTGGCTTGCAGGATGAGATGCCTTCTAGGTATTTATTTGTCGGCTTTTGCATGACGCAAAACTAGTTTCGCTACTATACTAGGTTTTATTATACTCACGGAGTAAATTGACAATCACTAATGTCAAACTCAAAGATAATGTTTCCACATTCATTTTGTAATGTTGTACTACCATATATTTTTAAATACTGAATTGAAGGTTTTTATTTATCAATTTGAAATATTTTGTATCATTCAGCATATCTAACCTTTTACTATTATCACTACATAAGTCAGGAAACCAAAAAAGTATATATGACAAACAACTGAAATAAAATAAAAACTACAAAACCCATGAGAGATGCGAATTGGTCTCCCCTATTCGTTCTTCACATTTGAAAGGTTTAATGTTTTTTTAAATACTTACCAATAATACCAATTTCATATGGTTTTACTATTAGTACCAATTGGTGACATCACTATTTTCATAACACAATAAACTAGCAACACATGAAACGTAATTTTACTCTGTGGGAATAAAAAACACTACATTTAAGTTATTATTGTTTATACTTATGGTAGTTTTCTATATAGTAAGTACTATGAAGCCCCAGTTGAGTTATTGTGATTCAACCAGAACACTTTGTAGGTAACATAAACTATAATAAATCAAGAAATTCCTACAGTATGTAGAATATTCCTTTAGTTCCTTCTCATACATACCAGCATTAATTTTGTTGGATATAAACTCTTGTGGCTTCTCAACAAAACTCTCAATCATTCCATCTTCTTTATAAACCACAACACCATATTTGGAGGGTTCTTCTACTTTTGTCACTATAATTGTTCCTTCCTGAAAATATTAATACACCAAATTTAGAATTGTTATAATCCAGTATAATGATGTGAAATTAAAAATATTTTAATTTTAATAATTAAGAGTACAATTCTCAAAAGTGATAAAGCATATTTTGTTTATTTTGTTAACAGTTTGGCAAATTGATAACAATTTTTTTTTTCACACTTATAAATTATATTTAAACCCAGTGTTTTTTAATTTGTTTTCCCATAATCTTCTAGAAGGATATAACTTTTACTGTACAATCTACAGATTGAATTGGTACATTATTCAATTAATGATGATGTCATCAAAACAATAATCATAAAATGAATATATACTGATGTTGTCATTTCTATTATCACTTATCAGATATGATACACCTGCTTATTGATTATAGTCTTGTTATATTAGTAACAAAAAATTAACACAAAAACAAATGGTTAAAGCCTAAATTTATAAAGAAAAAATTATAACATCATCATTTATGAAGTTATTACAATGTACCTGTTTATTTTCCTTTTAACTCACATGGATATGAACAAGATTCTAATATTATTCATAGCCTAGCCGTGCCTTACGGTTAAACCAGTGTAAAATTTATTTGATTAATTCACTACCGTGTCACCAACAACATCCCTGTAGTCTATCTTTATTTTCACTTCCCATACTCGACTATAGCTTGCAGACTTGCTTGACTATTATGGTTACAGTTCCACTTCTTAGGATTGTATTGTGTAGTTATATAGCATTCTTCAATAAATAAGCTATCAAATGCACTATGGATTTTTCAAATTAGACTTCAGAATTTTCATACAATAGCATAATCTTGATCTTTTTAATATTGGTATAGATTAATTAGGATTAGAGCTAAAATCATACCTTTCCATGACTTCTGTGGTATTTAGCTAACTCTCTGAATGGGAAATCACAAATAACATCAGAATTTAACACAAAGAATGGCTCAGAACTTGTGGTAAGTAATTCCCGGGCCAGTGCTAAAGGTCCTGCTGTGCCCAATGGTTCAGTTTCATGGGAGAATGTGAGAGATACACCAAGCTTTGACACTTGCTCAGTCAATTCTTTCTCCATTTCTTCTGCTCTATATGACACTGCTAATATAACCTGAAATTGACTTCTATTTTAAATACCAAGGATGACATAGCATATAATTTAATGAACTAGTAAACACAAAAAGTAAAAAACAAATTGAAACATATTTCATACATAATACATATCATTGGTGATACTGCAATATGTTCTATGTCAAGAGACCTGGCCTCAATATTATTAATTACAATATTTTTACTTCCAGTTAGTTTCATATTGGATAAATTATATCGATTTTACTAACAATATAACACCACAATATACACCCAGAAAATACTAAAAAAAACGTTTTCTTTCTCTCTCTCCTGTAAAATCAGTTCATAGTGATGTAACCTGTTTTGCAGTATTGCAAAAACAAATTTAAATATTGATATATTCATCCACAATACATATCATACTTCAATTAAGTAAATTTAATTTCAAATGTAATTTTCATAAATATCTATAAAATTATACATTTTTATACAACACTTGGTAATAAAATAAAATAAATGTAATTTATTTAATATAATAGGCCATAAATAATTTTAGTATAATATTAACATAATAATAAATCAACACCAGTTACAGTGATAATATTTTTGTATCATTATATATTTGCCAATGTGGTTACTATCTAACCTGATCTTAAGTGATGATGTGGGCCAAGATAGTAACATGCTAAGCAAAGTACAGGACTGCTTCTCAAGTGCAGTTGTCAGAATATACCTATAGTTGTTTGATAACACATTAACTTGAAGGTGGTAGCTAGCCAGGCAGGCATTAGAAAAAGCCCTATTACCATGCAAGATTTTAAATGCCTATATAACTTTAGAACATGTGAATTATTTCCACATTTGATTATTGTACAAGTATGTTAATAACCAGGGACATCTTTATATTATCATTATAACAAGGTGAAAAATACTCTTTGAGGTCATCATTCTACAATTAACATTCAATAACCTTTCCTGTGTTCATCATAATTTATAAACTGATGCCAAAAGAAGAGAGCTACCATGCCAACTACACAAACAATTGGAATTATTTTTTATATAAAAAGTAATACAATCACAAAAACCGATTAACAAATCTTAAATTAGTAACAGTTGTCAAAAATGTAATTAGATGAACATAATATTAACTTGATAAATAACAAACTAAATTATTAAAAAGGAAACAAATAAAACCATACTGCAATAAAAACACTAGACTTAAAAAACCTATTTCTGATTTCTTATTTGATTCCCAGACATTGTACATAAATATTAAATAGCCTATGTCACACCCACAATTAAGACGAATCTAACGACAACTCGGATGCTAAAATCCATCAAGGCTCTTAGGCTACAGAGTGTGCCAAAGAAATAGATATACATACATACATATGCTTAAAAGACATAACCTTCCTTTTTTGCAGTCGGGTAAAAATTGAAAGATACATTCATATTTTGTTGCAATCCGTAAGTGAAATGAGTCATGTCACATAATATTACTTGGTAATATTAAGTGAGATATTGGTTCCCTAGGTATCCACACCAGAATATCCTTGCATCTTAGTATCCCCAGGTAACAACCTCTCTGTTAAAATCAATCTCAACCCATTAGAACTTTATACATTTATAAACTAACCTGTGCTAATAAACTAACAAAAATACATTTCTTTTTTTTTTCAAAGTATGTTTTCGTTATTTAAAATACATAATACTTCAATTTGTAAAGTGCAAGTAAGATAAAACTTTACAAAACCTGGGTTACACCAGCATCAACTAAAGCTTCAATTTGATGCAGGAGTATAGGCTTGTTAGCAAATTCCACAAGAGGTTTCGGCCTACTTAATGTTAAAGGCCTTAAACGAGTCCCATATCCACCAACCAATATCAAAGCCCGAATTTCACCCAACTTCTTATCGGAACCACACATTTTTATTTATTTAAGATTTTGTTTTTATGACACGTTGCTACAAAAAGTCTTAATCGATAAAGTCACAAACTGTACATTTACATAACACCGTTGATTAAAAAAACATATACTTTTCGGAACATTCAAACTGTTTAGATAATTCGTGAATACAACTTTTATCTACACTTCTGTGATGTACACTATTTATCTCCTATGTACACGTACATTCTACTTATTTTTTTAATAGTCTGTGCAGACTGTGCAGGGACAGAGATAAATAACAATTGTGCAGGGAGTAGTATATTCTTTGATCTGTGCTGTACATAGTAAGCATAGAGTATAATAATACAATAGAGGTGTAATGATTTTATTCGTAATAGGTACAGGGAATATAATACGCGCCACGAACTAATATACTATGATAAACGAATACAGAATAATAGGGTACCAAATATTAGTCAAATAATTGGCACTCTTTTCACGATGCGCGCGGCGAATCACCGCAAAGTACCTCTCTTTTTCCGTTAGGGGCGCGCATCTTGCGAGTAAGCGAGTTATCTACATGATTTGAAAAACATAAAAAAAAACAACTAGTCATGGTGAATCAAGTCGGGCGCTTAAAATTGATTACGCTGAATGAACTATAAGAGATATAGCAAATAATTGTAGATATTAAAAATACCTTCAAAAAAGTCAGGGAGAGTATACGTCTATCTTCTAAGGAACACCCACAATAAGCATTATTGTGTTTAAAATAGCCAGGAGCGGGGGAGCAAGATTCGCGCTGGCATTTTGTAGTCCACGTGAGTGAAGCCGCGGGCATAGCTAGTATGGAATATATCAGTTCACTCATATGTTCCCGTACCTATTATTTCGTATTAGTCAAATAATGGTCACCGATTCAATATTCGTTATTCGCTACCTACTTCAATCTAACAATAATAATAATAATAATTTTATTTATGCAAAAAGTACAATTGATTTATACTTAGAAACACAAATCAAAAACCAATAACATAAAATGTTTTTAAATAACCTTTTATTTATAAATTATTTAACTAAAAAGTTAATAATAACTTCAATGAATTTTAAGGCATAAAACGTCATGCAACTTGAACTGAAGCCTCAAGCTTTTAAAGAAATATTAAAAATATTAACTTAAATAACTTAACTTATATAAAATTTATTTAGTATGTAAAGGTTTCACCTCTGATTAGTGAACAAGAATACCATTATATTAAAGGAATCGCATTTCACGTCCAAAATCTACTTTTGCTGCAGTGGGTTACGTACTGTCGTATACCACAGATATAAAAAACACCAGAAATACACCATACCGTCTGACTGCGGATAGGCGAAAGAAAAAAAAGTGCGGACGGTACGCTCCTTTAACAAAGTTCTAAAGCTGGCACGTTCACAGTACTCACACTAATGCAATTTTACCATACAGCTGATCAATAATTTTTTCGAACTTTTTTATTTTTGATTTTGATTCAAATTGTGATTCTAGTCTAATTGTAGACTAGAGTTAAGTTTTAGGAAAATTAGGTGCATTGTGGATAAATAAAAAAATATATACATATAGTGTTACTTATATGTACATATTATGATTATTACATTATTGCTTTTAATCAGATTCGTAAATTAAATCTTCTACCCCACTCAAACTTTCATCGCTCGAAGAACTTGATGTTTCACCGTCGGAATTTCCTAGTGTTATTATAAATAAGTCAGTGAAAGTATCCAGTTTTGGTACCAGTTGAATATATTTTTTCTCATGTGCTCGCGTCTTTCTCCAAATGTCACTAAACTTATCAAGAATAATAGAATCCGCTTCTTTTCTAAATAATTCTTCCACAGTTTTCAAGTTAAAATTAACATTTTGTGATGCAACTTTCCCTTTATTAATACCCCACAGTAATTCTATTGGGTTGAGTTCTGGATGGCAGGCGCAATACACTGTGTCCGTGAACTTGGAGGAATTTATCAAGTACAAATTGTACATGGTTTGGCTTATTTTTTTTAATAATGTCAAATAGCACAGGTTGTATTTCTTTCTGGATATGATATATTTTATTTGTGTAACCAAGCTAACATGTTACTTTTTTTTAAATTTGATGTTGGCACTGGATCCGATACGACGTTATGGTATGATGCATTATCGACTACTAAAACTGACTGTGGCGGTAAATTTGGAAGAAGTTTTTCTTTAATCCACTTCTGATACACTGACGGGTTGAAGATTTGTTGAAGTAAACAAGAGCATTAAAATCAAACCACTGTATTTTCTTTAATTACAAAGCAGGGTTGCTGATTACAACAATAGTGCTTAACACTACAGAGGATCCAGTGCTTCTTAGGTACCTTGACGACGCAGGGCTGCCTGATTTATGTACTTATTACAAACACTTTAAACACGATAGAAAGTTATATATCACACACATATTATTATGTAAACATTAATTAGTACTGTCTCCACTTTTAGCAGGCTTTTCTTTACCCACCTGAGATGACATTCATTATTTTACTAAAATATAACTTATTAAAGTGAAACTTTTATTAGATCGTCTCAAAATTTTTGGTCTGTATGTTGCATGTCGTGTGACGGTCGGCCGCAGAGTAGGTATGGTGGCGCCTATAGTTCGCAGCAACTGACCGTGTAGTGTATAAACTATTACTCATTTGTGAATTTTTAGTTAAATGTCTATATTGTGAAAAAAAGTTTCACTTTTACCGTGATTTCATAAAATCACACAATCATTTTTTTTTTAAGTGAAACTTCTTTTTCGACGTATGAGAGAAATTTTGTAGCAATCGTCACGTTTTTCGGTTACGCGCCATGTTGCTTTTTTTAACAAAGTTTAGTATAGTGACGTAAAGAATATAATGTAATATATTATAATAATAACAACAATATATTAGTTTTGAAGTTTGGTTTGAAATAAGAATAACAATATATTAATTTGAAAGTGATAAAATAAAAAGACTTATTCAAATTTAAGTGAATTTACAAGAAAAGTGAGAGTGATTATATATTTCGTTTTATAAATTCAACACGTATGAGCATGATTTTAATATTTATTTGAGGTTAACCTCAGTTTTTGATTGTAAGTTTCAGTGAATGTATATAAATCTGTTAAAATTAGCAAGTATTAATAAATATGACTGTAAATCTAGTGAACATTATTAATTTTAAATACAATAAAAAATATAAATTATATAAAAATTTAAAAATAAAACAATACACGATTAGAAAATAAAAATATGTATACGTACATCTTTTTTAATTATTCGTTTTTAATGATTTATTTATTCATTTTTAATTTTATAAAATCGTTGCATTTCTACAAGATTAACTGTCATCATATAATTGTATTACTTTGAAAAGATAATTCCAATTATTTATTCATAACTTGTAAATATAATACAATAAATAAATAGCAATGATATTATAATAAGAACAATGATAAAATAAATTACTCATTAATTGTATGTATGTCTTTAATAATAAAATAGCTTTAATTTAATACGGAAAAAATTGTTTTTCTTAAGGCTTAAGCCTTATCTACCCCATTTTCTTGAAGTTGCAAATAGTAGAAAAATGATATACAATCCTAACACAACGGTGACTACAAAGAGATCGTAATCGCCGCTGTCATGACGGCCAGCATTCATTTAACTGGATATGCATGAATAGACTGATCCCGAAACGCGAGACGAAAAAGCGAGTCACTATGGTGGACAAATGCATGGTGGTCGTGACCCAGTCGGGCAAAACAGCTCTACCACCCTGCTATCGCCATTACCTAGTTTATTGCTCAGCAGGGTTCATCACAAGCATATGAGTTTGGCTTGGGCGTCTCAGTCATAGAATAGAGTAATACATACATAGGGAAGTCTCAGTACTGAAGATGTAAATCGACACCTCAAAGTATAGTATTTATCGAAGTTTATATAAAATACAAAATAGTAAAATGAAGGAAGTTTTCAAATAATTACTAGTCATACCGTTAAGAAAGTATTATTGTGTGTATTACCTACTGACTACTATAACGTTTTTTAAAAATTTGTTGGGAAGTGTCACTGGTACAAATCTATGGTACAAGTTACGAATATGAAAAAAAAACGTCACTTACGTAATGGCTGGCAGCATAGACTGGCAGGGTTAGTTGTGCGGTCCTGTCAGTGTCACTAAATTATTTTGTACCTTTTCTTCTGTAGATTTAATTTTTCGGACTTTTTGATTAAAACAATGGCGGTTCCTGTCCGAATTATTCCGCGATTCAAAGGTAAATAACTTTATTTTTATTTCTTTTAATGGGCATAGTTATAAGGCGTAGTATGTTACTGTACATTTGAATAAAGTTTGTGCGATATTTTAACAGATATAACCTTGTAGTAATTGCTTCGATTTCTATAATTTCATTAAAAATCACATTTGCAATCGTATTATTATATATGGTAATATCTATACATTCAGGTAATAAAACAGTTAAGTATTTTATTGTAGCTTTAATAATTAGACCTCGCGTAACCGAGACCTTCATCTAAAAATAACTATCTCGTTTTGATAATATATAATACAACACCAAAAGATTTTTCCTAAAAAAATGTAAATCTTAGCTATGTTCATCTTTTTATAGTAGAATTTCATTCATCATTACAATGGATCAATAATTTGACCTTTGGTACTATCATATTCCCTAGTGTGTTTTTATCATTCATCATATGAGACTACTTTACATACTCTTACAGTACAAAGTTTATATAAAATATACATTATTTTGAATAGGCTTGTGTAGTTTATAAAAGTGATTTAATATATTTTATCTATTCAAACATAATTATTGTTTACTGATATAATTGTTATGATTTTGCTTATCAGCTAAAAAAACTTTGTTGCTCCTTGTTAATAATTTGTGTTTTTATACACACTTTAGTTTTAAACACACATTCACAAATGGAAATCAGTATAGAAGTATAGAAATATATGGTATATGGTAAATAATGTTATTGTATGGAAAAGAAGTGATTAATTTATTACATTATTTTAAATGGAAGTGTAAATTATCTATAGGATAATGAATTTAAAAAAATTGTCCGTCTATCTATTGTGGCTAATCTCCGGAATTGTTGGACTGTTTATGCTGGGACTATCATTGGCAAATAGCTAATGTTATAAGGAGTAACTTAGGCTACTTTTATTTTAGAAGAAGAATAAAATAAACTGAAGAAGTAATGTCCAGTACTTTGTATGCCCTAAGTGCGTACATCCCCATTCACCAGAACAAAGTGCGGGTAGGCTGTATGGCATGGTGCAGGGTAAGGAGGGCAGGACACAGCTAGTCTAAAATATACATTGTTTATTTTCTTTATAGTTTTGATCTAAGTGAGACAAAAAAATGTTGTATTTCACACTCTAATACAATATATTTTTTTCTGTAAAACCTCTAACCAAGAAATATCTTTTATGCAGATGGACTCAAACTCAGCAATGTCAGATTTGCCTGTGGTGGTAATGCATATAGCGAGACACGAAAAAATTTAGTTCTCACAAGTGAAACTAAAGTCATTGTACAAGGGTTCACTGGTAAACAAGGTACATTTCATAGCCAGCAGGCCCTGGACTATGGAACCAAGATTGTTGGAGGAATTTCACCCAAGAAAGCAGGGCAAGAACATCTCGGAAAGCCAGTGTTTGCAACTGTAAAAGAAGCAATGAAGGCAACTCAGGCTCATGCGTCTGTCCTGTTTGTTCCACCTCCAGGTGCAGCAAATGCTATTTTAGAAGCAATTGAAGCTGAAGTGCCGCTTATTGTGTGCATTACTGAGGGTGTTCCACAACATGTAAGTATCTCGTTGAATCAAACAAATATAGTAAAATCTGTAATAGAGACTATTGTTTAAACTTTATGAGCAGTAAATGCTGTATTTGATATTAATTTTTCATTAAAGCAGCATGTATTATCTACTTTAATATTTTATGAGTTACTGGCTGATGAATATATAGAAATTAGGGCACAGAAATTTCAGTCCAACTGTAGAAATACTTTAAATCTACATAAGATCACAGTCAAATAGCCTTGTGTTTTGTTCCTCTAATGAGTAGGGTTTCCAGAGCTTCTTGAGGAAGAGGGGTCAGTGCTATAAGCGTCTATAGGCTACATGGTAGCCACTTACCATCAGGTGGGTTGTATGCTTATTTGCCACTTTAGTTGTTGTATTTTAAAAAAACATGAACTCTATTGTTTGATTAATATGTTTCTGATATTCATGTAGGTTGCCAAATAATTTTCAAATCAACATATTAATATATCTTATTTTAAATATTTCACCTTGTACAGGTCAACATAATATATCTCATTCAAATTATTCACTTAGAGAAGAACTAGTTATGTAACAGTGACCTCAATTTATAAACTGTATAATATGCCAGGCAATGTAAGTTGATTTGTAGAACATTACAAAAAAAAATTTGATAACTTTTTATGACAATGCTTTCCCCAGGACATGGTCCGTGTAAAGCATGCTCTGCTTAGGCAAAATAAGTCTCGGCTGGTTGGTCCCAATTGTCCTGGAATAATTGCACCAGAAAAATGCAAAATTGGTATTATGCCTGCCGCAGTACATAAAAGTGGTTGCATCGGCGTCGTTTCCCGGTCCGGCACACTAACTTATGAAGCCTGTCACCAGACTACGTCTGTAAGTTATAGAATCAAATATAAATTAGTTAAGGAATACAATTCATTAAATTTCAAAACATATCCAGTGTAATTAATTTCTGAAAACTAACTATCTACCTTTACTGTATAATCATGGATTTTCTTTACTCAGACAATTAACTAAAATTAATAAACTACTAAATTAATAATTAATAATAATAAATTAATAAAAAAACTACTAAATTAATGGAATTATTTGAAGCTTCACTGGATGTGAATAATTTTCTATACCTTCCATTCTGTTCTTAGGGAACATTTTATACAGTTTAATTAAAGTACAACTAAGTATAATAATATGTTTATGTAATATAATTAATTTACGGACATCCTGTCCATCAATATGAGTTTGAATCCCTTCAAAGAGCTTGTGCTTTCGGTGAAGGAAAACAATGTGATGAAATCTTAGCATGGTGGTAGTGTTTTTTCTGTCTGCCTGACTAGCTACCACCCTCCAGTTGATAATCTCTCACCAAACACCAATAGGTGTGTTCTGGCAGCTGCACTTGAGAGCATCTTGGGCCACATTGTCACATAAGATCTGGTGAGATTGTGGCTATAATGCTAAATCTATACAGACTTTAAAAAATAATTACTTTTTATCCAACAGACAGGTCTAGGACAAACGCTTTGTGTTGGAATTGGGGTGATCCGTTCAATGGAACAGATTTCATTGATTGCTTAGAAGTCTTCTTAAAAGATCCAGACACAAAGGGTATAATACTTATTGGTGAAATTGGTGGTAACGCCGAAGAGTTGGCGTCTGACTATCTTACTCAGTACAATACTGTAAGTTTTGATTCATAAATTTTTTTTTTTACTTTTTCTAAATTATTTGTCAAATATAAAAATCCTTTCTAAGTTTTTATTTTTTATTCTATACAGAACAAAAAGGTAACACTGCAGAAAGTTCCTGGAGGTTAAATTTATTATTTATTTCATTAGTGTTTTAATGATAATGGTTCTGTAACTACTTATCATAAAATCATTGTATGTTGTATAGTTTTATCTAGATGGTCTAGACCTTTATTTGTTGTTGACACGGTAGGATAGACATTGCAATTCCATAGACACTTAATATTCTTATTTATTTATAATGGTGGATGTAAAATCTATATTTAGTAAGATATTAACTATGACTTGCATTTACATGATATTTTTACTATCTGGTATGACTAGATTAAAAAAAAATACTTTTACAAGGATTTAAAGCAACATCTCCACAAAAGTCATCAAAATAAATTTAATACTTTAGCCCTGAAAATAAATAAAAACTCTCTTCTTCAATTATAATAATATCAGTTTGGGTAAATATTGCTTTTTAAATAGAAGATAAATAGGTAATGAAGTTTTTTTCCTTCTGGTCATTTTTTTCAGTTACTTTTTTTGCCTTCCGTCAATAATACATTATGGTATTATGGTGGTTTTGGTGTACACTTTCAAAAGATGCATATTACGTAAAAAATTGTTAATCATGAAACAATATTTACTTTATACAAATTAAGTAATAACTACTTGAATAAACATTGGTATAGCATAAACATATGACCTTCAACCAAAATATTTAGTTTTGTCATTTTTAAAGTTAACTTACATATTTTAAATTATGAGCTGGTAGGTTTACGGTGATATTTTGATTTCTTTATTATTGGAGATTGTTAGAAATTCGTATTTATTGATGAAATTATAATTTATGATCTGTCAATAAGATATTCTTGAAGTAGAATTTGAAGTAGCCTATTATAATAATTAGAATTGATCCCTGTAATTGTACAAACTAGCTGTGCCCACGGCTCTTGCACTCGTTAACTATAGAATTATTGTTTATGAAGATACCGTGATATTTTTTTTAGATATAGACCAAGTACTTATCTATTATGTAATACAAAAAAATTATAAAAAAATCTGTCCAGTAGTTTTTACGTGCACATCCGCAAACCTCTATCATCTATACCATTATTGTTTTCTTTTTGTTTGTAATAAATAAACTCAAAAACTACTTGATCGATTTTAAAAATTCTTTCATTAATATAAAGCTACAGTATCAGCTATATTATAATTTGAAAAATTAATTTATTCCTCATAAAATATCGATAGTTTTACACAAAGTATAAAAAATTGCCAACATGGGTATGTTGGTGATGTGTGTTGTATAAAATTAACACAGGTGAAACCATGGGGTACTGCTAGTGTTGATATAATTTATTAGTAAATATTTAGGCAGAAATAAGATGAGTTAATTACCTGTGTTTATACTTTGGTGGTTTATTTCAGGGACAAAAAGCAAAGCCCGTGGTGTCCTTCATAGCTGGGTTGACAGCTCCGCCAGGAAGGCGAATGGGTCACGCCGGTGCAATAATTTCGGGGGGCAAAGGAGGTGCTATGGATAAAATTAAAGCTTTAGAAAAAGCAAACGTTATTGTTACTCGCTCCCCGGCAAAAATGGGTGTCGAACTCCATAAAGAAATGAAACGACTAGAGATCATTTAAGCAACGCTCTTTGTATGTATTATACATAATATATGTTAACCATGTATAGTTTTTTAGTAATTATATTGCTGTTATTTATTTTGCGATTGTTCTTTCAGTGAAGAGTCTTGTAAATTTTAATTGAAACATTTCATTTATGACGCTAATTAATATTAACCAGTTTTTGAGAATATTTAATTTTCTACTTAATTTATTTACATCTTTTTAATATAAGTAGGCAGATAAATTAATAAATAAATAAAAACAATGTTATTCCTACTACAATAATTGCTGTAAATCGTGTGACACAAAATTGTTAGCAAAATCACTTAGAATTAAGTAATTCATGTTATTATTACAACATTAATAATATTTCATCATTATGTGGATGTTAGATTTTAATTCGTATATCCTGGATACGCTTATTGTATTGAATTGTTGAAAAATATAAGTAAATAAATGCACAGTACCCTTATCTACCATTATTTTTCCTTATTTTAACATTTAAGTAAATGTGCCCTTGGATATTTGTTAATCTATCAGAGTTTTAAAATCGAAATAGTAGGTCCTTACATATGAAATTAGCGTTTTATATGGTTTCATTGCTGAAAAAATTGTGGGAGCAAGAATCAATAAAATCTTTGAAGGCAGTTTGGACAGCCGCCTCATCGAAATTTAATTTATTTTCGTTGCAAGAAATTGTCCAAATTCCGAATAAAGTGGTAATCTGTTGGAGCAATGTCCGGGGAATATGGTGGGTTTCGGAAACATTCCAACCGCAGTTCCTCTAATTTAGCGAACGTCGGTCGTAAAGTATTGGGTCTAGCGTTGTTCTGAAGCAGCAGTGGGCTTGGGATATTGACCAGTCTCGGTTGTTTAATGGCTAGCTTTTCCGTCATGGTTTTCAATTGTTGACAATACAGATTTGCCGTTATCGTTTGGACAAATCTTACGAAGCTGTAGTGTATGACACCAGCACTGGTCCACCAAACACTCGCCAGTCCTTTTTTCTGAGACGACTTTCGCTTGGGACAGGATTTGGCCGGTTCTCCTGGGTTCAACCACTGTGATGAGGGTTTCCGATTGTCGTAAAGGATTCATTTTTCGTCACAAGTAACAATATGATTCAAAATTCCCTCGTTATTGTGACGGTTAAGTAATGTAATGCAGAACTCAATAGGTGTTTGTTGGCGTGCTTCAATCAATTCATGAGGTACCCATTTGTCGAGCTTTTTCACTTTTACTATTTTTTCAAGTGAATTAATATTTTTTTATCACTCACATCGAAGCCTGCCACTAACTCTGATCTGGTTTGCGAATGATCCGCTTCAACGATCTCACCTTTTCTTCATTTTCAACTAGGGTCTCCGGCCGTCCACGGGGTTTGTTTCGTAGGTCAAAATTTCCAGAACGAAAACGTTGGAACCAAAAACGTACCATGTTTTCTTTCCCATACACATCATTAATCCTTCGAGCTGATTTTGCAGCGCTGATGCCACAATGGAACTTATATTCGTAAATAAGGCGATATTTTAAATTTTCTGTTTTGTGAAAAGAACGATGTTAAAGAAAAATTAAATGGTGCGAAAACAAATGAATCACTAAATTCGAGACACAAATACACAGCCTAAATTTGGAATTTCTAACCAGACGCCAGATATTTGAGATCAATGTGACCAGTTCAACAAAACACCAATTTCATATGTAAGGACCTAATACATAATTGCAACGCAAGTATTATAAAATCGAAAAACATTGTAACGAATTGTTGATAAATGACGGTCGGTGAGGTGTGGTGAGTGTAGAGCGAGACGGGCAGAGGTGTGAGTGGGAAAGATGCGAGTGGCGAAGATATGTGTGTTGCAGGGGTGAAGTGCGAGGGCGAAGAGAGAGCGGTGTAATTTCTTTTAAAAAAGGGCAAAAAAATACCTCCGTGAGACTGTTGTCACGGTTATGGAAAAACAGGGACGTCAAATATAAAATTATTGCTTTCAGTACATTTATGTACATTTCATTATTTTATTAATATATAGAATAGCACACCCGTGCAAACTCGTTGAACTATGATCAAAGCGGATCTTAAGATATTTCAACTTAATTTCCAATAAGATAAACTTAATATTTCTTGTTAGTTCTGCGCCAAAAACGTACTAACGTACACCCATAGTTCGCCGGGTATGTTTTTTAGGTACCATGTAATAGGGTCGAGCCTATTGCCATTAATCAGTAAAACGGGCGCAAACGGTTTGCCCGTAACAATGTGCTACGCCAACGATGATAGTACCAAACGGGCCTGCACAGCGAGAGTACAGCTAAATAACCAAAAGTAACCATGCCAAATCAACGTGAATGTTTATTAAATAGATAGAAATATAGCAATTTGAACCTTGATTGTGGAAAGTTAAAATCTATAACACAAAGAGGGTAGAATGGTCGGAGTTCTCATCAGCTCTACAGGAGAAGGTATCCAATAAGGGTTTGAAGGCGTGCAAAGTGGAAGAAGTATCCGACATCAATGAATTCGAGTCAGCTGTGTCAAAGTATCTACCCTGCATAAAGGACGCCTGTCACCAGGTGATCCCGTGTGTAGTTGGGGTGAAAGGAGTGGCCAGGGATGGTGGTTGAAGGACTTGGACACCTATGTTGTCGCCGATTACCGTGACACACTTGAGGATTTTAAGAAAAGGGTAGCGGATGCACATGAGCCACTTCCCTCAATCCTGAAAGATAGCAACTGTGTGCATACTTCGGAAACCGAGAATGGACGACTGTACCAACCCAAAGTTTTACCGCCCTATAGGCCTGTTGCCCGTGTTGGAGAAGCTCCTGGAAAAGCTCATGGCTCGACGTTTTCGCTGGCATCTACTGCTCAAACTCAGCATGCGGCAGTATGGGTTCATGATCATGCATGAGAATTAATCCATATATTATGATATTGTATGATAAAATATGATTTTTTTCCAGGATGTACGGTCTAAGAGTTTACGTGAGATTGGGATAACATTTTACGAATTTTTGCTTACACGCGTTCGGGGTCTCTGTAGTCCGGGGGCCCCGTATCATTGATACGGCTGATAAGGCGCTAGCTACGCCCCTGCTGTCAAACATTATCTAAATACAAAATTTCATTCAAATCGTCAGAGCAGTTTCCGAGGTTTCTTTCACCCAAATCGTTGGAGCCGTTTCCGAGATACCAATTACATATACCTACATATACTATATAACAAGAATTCCTCACTTAAAAGTATAAGATTATAGTCTTTTGGAGTAATTCTAAGCTCTTCCTGTAAATTATTATGCGTATTGTTTTCTTTGCAATAACCAATGTTTACACAACATTTATTTCTTTCTTTGTTTTCTTTTTTTTCCAAATAAACAATAGTTCAATAATGGCTACAGCGTCATCCGATGAAACCATGTGATTCGACGAAAAAAGATTGCAACTGAAAAAACTCAATGTGTGTAGACACTAAGGATGTCACTAGCCAGCTTTACCGTCTACACACACGCTCTTACTTGCGCAAACTGGTTTGTACAAGCATGCTCGCAGGCAAGACGGTGCGTATGGCCGGGGTCTGGGAGGGATTATACTACAAACTACACGATCTACCGCGATTTTTGTCAATATTCAGTGTAGTATAATAAGGAATCGGGAATGCAGGATCTGATCAAGGACGAATTGTCGATCCGATCGCCTGCAACGAAACGATAGCGTAGTAATTTAGCTTCATTCGCCGCACGAGTGCGACGAGCTCGGAGAGGGAGAGCAGTCGTATGCGTAATGTTAGCCGTTCGCATTGGTCATGAACCTAGGTACCGATAATTAGGTATTTCTACCAATATGGGACAGGTTTTACCGAAATACCTTAAAGTAAACATTTTCCACGATTTCTGAGAATACAATGAAATTTATGTTTATGTGTAATGTCCGGACAAAGTAAACGGAATACTTAAATTTAGTCACGCGGCGTTTAGTCACGGGACGCATTCTCATTCGCAGACTGTAACTCAGAGTAGGTACTGGTTTATTCAGCAGTTTCAACCGTCCGCGGTAGCGTGATGCATACAAGGTGCACACTAGACAGGAGCCCAAGTACAGTACTACTTTTGCTAAAAGAAAATAAACAAACACTGAAAAAGTTCTCCTTTTAAAAGCTCGTCCACTCCCGACTAATAAAGTCAAAAAGTGTCAGCAGATATTATCGACGGTATACAATATATACATCAACCCTCAATCTAAAGGATAATTTTAAGCAAATTTTAATTATACAAGAATTTTAGTAAAAGTGCTAAAACACGTTAATAATAATACATAATGGGCACGGAGTACTTCTTTACGTATAAACGGACTTCGCGAGTAATCAAAGACAACGAAATTGGTAAGTTCTTGGAAACCTCTCACGCGATTTCGCAGAAGCAGTTCCGTCACGTAGTCAGTAGTAGTAGCTCTAGTAGCCCATTATAAACCAGTCTACACGAATAAACCATTTACTTCACATCACTCACATCGTCATGCGAAGTACCAAAAAATTTTAGTATTCACCAAACCAAGTGTCACTCCGGTGACAGGACAGTAATAGATCATTGGTGCGGTTTCAATATTCGCGCCGAAATAGCAGTTACTAACCACTACCACGACGATCACCACTATGGGCCAGCAGGACGTTGAGATCTATCCCACTTCTGATGACGGAGCAGGTACACAGTATAGGCGTATTTCGTTTGCAATGATACAGCCTTTAGTGCGATCTTTTGTATTTGGGCGGCACATGATCTAGGGCGGCACGTCTACTAAGGCGGCTCTTGAACCATTACGACAGGTTAACTTTGATAGATTGATCCCAATAATACGAACATACAGCGCATCCGCACTGTACGAAGTTCTCTAATAAAGTGTGTGGCATCACTTATTATTATTTTTTAGATCTGACTGTTAGTCTTAGGGGCCCTGAAGCCGCTGCGGCTTTTACAGCTTCACCGGACTTGGTGTGTGGCATCACGCCGTTCCTCCGTTTATACAGCGCGAGCGCGAACGAGAAGTTGTAGGTAGCGGTAGATTTAAAACATTTGTTTTTAGACTGCCGTCGAGCGCCGACATGTTACAAACATGTTTTGACTACAAACAATGTTATCAAGCGGAAGTTATGTTATTCTGATTATAGACGGCTCTTTTACTCCGACATATACGTTTAGTTGAATATTGTAGAAAATTATTTGTTTGATGACGGACGATGGATTGACGACTACACTGCTAGAGTGGTAAAAAATCAGAAAAAAATATTTTAACTGCCTTGGCAACATTATTTACACGATTGCACGTCTCGATAGCTGGTTGTCAAGGATACAGAGCTAAATGCATGTTTCGCATTTGTTGTTCTGAAGACTACATCTGACTTTTTCTTAAATCTGTGGGTGGAGTCATAATTTTTGATCGCAATTTATTGACAATTAAGATCCAGATCCATCTTCAAGATCAAGATCCAATAGCTTATATTTGACATCACTCATACATAATGTGTAAAGTTCATGAAAATATGATATAAATTTGGTGTCAAAGTAACGTAATGTAGGACTTGTCATCTTAGAAATCCCGGATCACAGAAAGTAACAAATTGTTTTGTAAATTAATTGAAAAACGTATAACATTTTCTCAGGTATAATTAAAGAAACTGCTGTGGAACTTAGCACCCGTTATATATCAGGTCTTTTAACGGTGACAACTACCCCGAACTTTATTTTCATAGAGTAGCTCTGATTTCTACCGAATTTGGCGCCTTTTTCATGTTAAATTTGTTTGTATTGGGATATCATTACTTTTTCACATTTTCAATTTTATTGGGATAGGCTGACTACTGAATCTAGCACAGATTTTTTACATACAAAACGACTAATGGATGATGCTAATAATTGTTATGATTTTGAAGTTAGTTCTGAGATGACTGCTAAGTACTATGACTTAAAGATTAAAGGTATGATCCTGATAAGATTTAAAATTGATTTAAGTGTGATTATTCACCAAACTGTAGATAAGTTATTGTGTGTTGTATTTACCTACCCTGTATGTTTGTTCCTTTAATAACAAAGTAGAAATTTATTTAAAAAAATTTTTTTATTTAAATAAGTAAATAATATCTTTTTTTTTACTTACCGATTTCGCATTTTGACGCTCGAGAACATAGATACACTAATACGGGAACTCGAGACCACTGTCGTTCGTAAAGTCAACCCTGCTATTGAGCCGAAAGGTCGCGGGTTCAATCCCCGCACATAACTTGTTTTTTTTCAATTGTTTTTACTAGTATTCTAAGCATCGATTATTTTATGATTTTTAACATATCTATGTTATTTTTATAAAACAATCGATACTAACGGATTTTCAAACAATCGGTTCATAAATATTACAATTTTATATGATCATCAATTCATCATGTATTAAAATAAAGCAAAATATTACCATTAGGAAAAAAACACTGTTGTAACTATTGCAGTCACAAAAAAAAATACTTTTTGTTTCGACACTGTTATTTACCTACGAGCGCCATGATAACCCCCGCGACCCCGCAGCACCGCGCCGCGCTCTGTAGTAAATGTTCTGATGAGGATGACGATAACATTCGTACGCATCTCGACGTCCGTTTTTCAACTGAAATATAGTATACTGGACATTTAGCTTTGTCATAAGGGCCCGAATGGCAGTGTCATAATGTAGTGTAACTGCGAGCCACGATTCTGCGCCTAAGTCTACCTCCGAAAATCGGTTGTGGTAGATCGTGAGATGTAAAGGGCTTTATGCCTTATACATAGAAGTTCCCACCCTGCTGTTTTACTATTTAGTTCTTAAATGTTGGTTAATATACATATTAATATATTTGAACCATTTAATAATAATAACAACTTTATTTGACAATTATTTAATTTCATATTTTGTCGCACCTTTAATTCGAACGGATTAAAATGAGTACCTAAGCAACTTTTTGTTTATTATTAGCCGTGTCCGCGGCCCCGTTCACATTGACTACAGACTTATTGTTTATGACAATGTGATATTTTTTTAGTTAAGGGCCAAGTGCCTAAGGAGTAAAACAAAAAAAAATTTAGATCAAAATCAATCTAGTCTTTTGTGTGATGCACGCACAACGTAGATTCTGTAATGACGCCGAAAATTTCTTTAGGATTAGTGTAATATATTTTAGTCTTTCGAGTTTAAAGACTTATACAAGGGGCCGGCGAAATTTACTTGCGCTCTGGGTAGCTATATCCCACGCTAAGCCACTATCAGGCACATGGGATCAACTCATTCCTCAGGAGAACCGATCTATTATTTACTGAACTCCATTATGACTGCGGTTCTATATTTAGGGCTGATATAAATAAGTAGATATGAACTGCAATAAAAACTTAAGATCAGGTGGACTGCTTGCCTGTTTGTTAACTCATATGGCATACCATAAAAATATAAAGCTTATGAATAAAAATTAAAAACAAATTAATACTTTTATTTCTCTAAAAATATTCGTATATTTCTTTTATGAGTATCTAGTGTATGAGTTTGAGTCTATAGAATGTTTATTTATGGCTGGAATGGATGGCTATGTTAAATATTTTCAGTTGTATGATTGTATCAAAACATGATAATATGTTTCCATTCTACTCCTTAGCAGTATACGGACCAATAACATTGTTTAAATTTTGAAATAAAAAATAAGATAAAACCTTCTTTTTTTAAATTACATACATTGTAATCGCTGCAATAAAATCACTAACATTGGTAAAATACCAGAGGCTCCCCCTTTAAGAGATGCATGCTCCATGGTACCTCATTTTTCTTATTAATACTGATAAATCTAACAGTTTCTCTTCATATACAAACATATTATAATAAATATCAAGCACAAAAATATGTACAACTACTGTGTTTATAAACAAATTCAATTCTTTGAAGACACGTAATAGTTACTCATGATCTTCAATACACTCACAGTGTTGTAACTAAGCTGCATATTAGAAAAAAAAAACAAATTAGACTACCACTTGCTATCAAATCTCTGATGGTCTCGTCCACCTCTGCCGCCATATCTTCCTCCACCACCGCGTCCCCTCCCACCACCACCTTCATTTTCCCGCCTTATTTTCATGGCTTCAAATCTTTGGGCCATTTTCTCTAACTCATCTGGAATTTCTTGATTTGCTTCTTCCAGGATTTTAATGAGTCCACGAGCATGTGCCCAGTCTTTTTTAGTAACAAAGGAAAGGGCTATTCCAGTGTTCCCAGCTCTACCAGTTCTACCTACCCTGTGAACATATTCCTCTAAATGTCGAGGAAAATCTAAATTTACAACATGTGTCAAATCTTTAATATCAATACCCCTTGATGCTACATCTGTAGCAATTAATATATTTACTGTGCCATCAACCATTTCTTCCAAAGCTGCTTCACGATCAGTTTGATCTCTATCTCCATGTAGTGACTGGCAATGAATACCTTTTACTGCTAGCTCTGAAGTTATATGTGTTGCTGTAATTTTTTTACCACAAAATATTATAACCTTATCATTGGGGTCCATATTATACAGGAATTCAAATAAAGTAGCATCTTTGTCATCTTCTTCAACAAAAACAATTTTTTGTGTAACAGTGTGTACAGCAGCTAGATCTAAAGATCCTACATTTACTTGGATAGGGTCTTTCATATAAGTTTCAGCAAGCCTTCTTACTCCTGCTGGCCAAGTAGCAGATGTCATAACAGTTTGACGATCAGGCCTAACATCAAATAAGGACTTCCGAATTTGCGGTTCAAAACCCATGTCAAGCATGCGGTCAGCTTCATCGAGAACAATATAGGAAAAATTTATAACATCAAGATGCTCAGCTAAAACTAGATCATTCAGTCTTCCTGGAGTAGCTATTACAATGTCCACACCTTTAGCCACTGTCTGTATTTGCTCTTTACGGTTTCCACCACCATAAATGCAAACAGATTTGATTCCTTTGTACTGATATTTTGATACCTCTTTGTTTATTTGCAGTGCCAGCTCTCTTGTTGGTGCTAAAATAAGGACTGTTGGTCCTGCTCTCTGATCCCTAGGAATTGTTTGTCCTTCTATATGAATGAGAGCTGGTAAAAGGAAAGCCAAAGTTTTACCTGTACCTGTCTGAGCTATACCAATTAAGTCATCACCTCGTAAAAGTATAGGCCAAGCCTGACTTTGAATAGGTGAGGGTTCTTTGAAATCTTGTTTGTAAATTTCTTGTAAAATTTCAGGATAATCTTGAAAAGCTTGTTCAAAAGTCAAAACAGGATTCGGAATTGGTCTTAAATCAGGTCTGTCTTCAAAAGTTCTTCTAACTTGTATGTCATGGTTTGCTTTACGCCAACGAGTCACCTCTGCTGGGGACATTGCACAAATGATTGGATCTTCTTTGTAAAAATCTTTTACAATTGGAGGTAATTGATCCCATCTATCCTTTTGTTCTCTGTCATATGAAGCATTGAGTTTCTCCCAATCAAGAACCTGAACACCATTTTCATTTACTTTAAAAAAGTCAGCAGATTTACTATTCTGGGATTGAATAGCACTGGTTTGTGATGCAGAAGGTTTTTGGAATTCAATTAACTCATTTATCAATTTTTCTGCTTTAGAAATAGCTTCATCGGTTCCTGTTAATGTTACATCAGTTTCATTGCCGTTGGAATCACCGACTTGTATCCTGCTTTCGGATTCGGTTTGAAGCTCACGTATTTTGGAACCGCCTTTACCAATTATGCGGCCGACTTTATGCGAAGGCACATAGAGAACCTTCTGGTTCGTAGCATCTTGTCCAAAACCGCGTCTATTTCTGATATTTTGACTATCACCATTTCCATGTGACCTCCAATTGGATTCGTTACTACGGCCTCTACTCCCTCGACTACTGCTAGATTGATACACCCGTGTGTGATGGGTGTAAGTTGTTGATTGCTGTACAGCAACCGGCTCGTCTTCGATCCAATCATCGTTACAGTCGCCCATATTATTTATGTTATAAGTTACAATTAAATTAATTATTCACTTATCCAAGTGAACACCACTCTAAAATCACTAATCGAAACAAAACAAATACTAGTCGGTACCGATTATTCTTTCTTACTTTACTTCTTCTCCTTTCAAGTTCAGTAAAATTCAATTACTAATTTACAATAGAAGCAGTGTTGCCAACCCGGAAATATATTTGATCATAGAATTGATCAAAAAATACGGTAGATTTTTCGCAAATATTTATGGTTTATAAAATACGGTAGTTACCTTGTTTTTTTTTAACAACATTTTAGGACAAAAACCATAATAATGAATATATCTAAATAACATGTAGATAGATATAACGTTAAAATAATATAACGTCATGTTACGGAAACGTTTCGCTACCGTATGTAACCAAAGAAGTTTCAATTCAAAATGAGCCGTCGCGGTACGCCTGGCAGACGTGAAGCATCTCAGTGAATATAAAAAAAATAAGAAAAAATTCAATAGGTGACCCCGAAACAAGACAAAACAAAAGAAAGTTCACATTATGATGTTTATTTTATTACTACGTGTGTGGTTCGTGACCCTTACAACTTCACTTGGTTGCTGGATATACACCGGGAGATCCCGAAACACAACAAACCAAAAAAAGTCACTGTGAAGTTTATTATTTTATTACTAAGTGTATGATGGTCGGGATCCCTACAAACCACGAAGTCGACTCCATACCCCCAACGTCGGAGCCAAAGCGTCGACACACCAACAACCGGTATGTCAATAACCGAATGTAATCGATATGTCAACGCAATAAAAGCGTGGAACATACGATAAAAGCGCTAAAATAGCAGAATTGTACTCTAATATGATACTAGGTAAACTACACAGTTCTAAATATTCAACTACATCTATTGAATTCGTTTCCCTAAAACCTCTAAGTTTATATCGCTAAATTGAGAGATTGCCTAATAATTATACTGACTTATGTTTAGTTTTGTCAGTAGAATGAAGCAAAAATATCATAGCGTAGAGGAAATAGTAATTAAAATTCGCAAAAATGATTTTCATTTACTAAATTTATAAATTATATTAAAATTAGCAAGATTTTTATAAAACGCGATCATCGATGGATTGGATTCGTGTATTACGGTGTTTTTGCTACCGTAATTATAATCCTACGGTAGGTGGTAGATTCATGCTGATTACAGTGTTTCTACCGTAATTACGGTGTAGTTGGCAACACTGATTAGGAGTGAGGCGTATATATAGGAACAGGTTAAAATAACAGGTATTTATAAATAACAGTTTGGAACTGTTATCTAATATCAGAAAAAGCTGTTACTAAATATTAGACTGTTCCACATACTAGTGAGGCGTATTAATAGGAACAGATACAATAAAACAGGTGTTTCAGAGTATCCACTCATAACTGTTACCTCTGAAACGAACAGGATGTTCTTACGTTATACGTACCTGTTCCAGAGAGTGTTACTGTTTCTGTTTGAAAAAATGCTTTTCTGTGTTCTAGCGTAAGAATGTTAATTATAAATCATTGATTGATGGATTGGTGGATTGATTTATGAATGGATAGATTGAATAGTGGATTGATTGATGTATTGATTTCTGGATTGATTAAAGGATTGATAGATATATTGATTGATGAATTGGTGGATAGCTGGATTAAGGGTTTGATGGATTAATTAATGGTTTGATTGATAAATTGGTTGATGGGTTCATTGAAGGATTGTTTGATTGATGGATTGACTGATGTATTGACTGATGGATTGATTGCGGGTCTGAAGAATTGACTGATGGATTAGTTGATGGATTGATTGCTTGATGTTTTGTTTGATGGATTCACAGATTAATGGATTGGTTGATGGATTGATTGATTCATGGATTAATTGATGGATTCACGGATTAATGGTTTGATTGATTGAGTTATTCGTTATTTTACTATGCATTAGGCCGATAGTGCATAAAATTTCGAGTTGCCGATCTATGCTTAACTATGTTTATAAGTGTTACAACATATTATATTTCTACTGAAGCGTAACAGGTTGTTATTTTGGAACAGGTTACTGGAACTGCTATTTCTGTGGAACAGAAAGAGGTATAACAGGTATCTTATTTTACCTGTTAAAGCTCACCCCTAATTTACATTTAGTTAAAGACATAGACAATTATCCAGAAGGTTACGTACTCTGTACATTGGTCTATGACTAAAGTCCTGATTTACCCACAATTTTGTTAAAAAAACGTATTCCAATAATAAAAAAACTTTAAATAAAACTTATTAAGGCGACACTAAAGGGAATCTGAATGAATTAATTATAATTGAATTTATTAATTAAAAATAACAATAAAAATAACAGGTGTTCAAATATTGTTACGCCCAGTAATAAAGCAATAAAATAATGTTGCTAACAAAGAAATGCATAAAGAAACTTTTATTTACAACAGAGTTTTCGCCTATCAACTTATCAACTCGCATATCACTTTTGATTTTCAGGCTGATAGCAAAATTTGTAACTTTTTCAAATTGCTTTTAGTTAGAGTACAACGCGCCTATTTATAAGATGTCATTTATTTTTCTAGCATTTTTGTAGGTATTAGTTTTAATTACTTTATGAAGGTTCTCTTCTTCTTTTTAAGTTTATGGCACCGTGTGTAGTAAGTTCTTAGAGTCGGAATCAGTTAAGCTGACTGTTGTATAATTAAGTGGAGCTCCACAAACAAAGCAATAAAACCAATGAAATTATAAGAACATGGCAATTAGGCACCTATCAAAGTTCTATTCATTCAATTAAATTCTATCGATGCAGTGTTGTAACACGTCACCACGGGGTCTTTAATATTTATTAACATTGACCCGTGTCTTCCCTAACATAAGCCGGGCATGAGTCATCAATGATTTTTTTGCGGATGCATTTCCAAATTGTAACACAAGCAACATGCAGATGGCGATATTTAAATTTAGGAACTTTATTGCTCCTTTATAACTAAACAGTTTTAAAACTTAATGACTTTCCTCTAAAATGTGTATATAAATTAGGGATAAGCGGTATTTTGTAAAAAGTGTATTTTGTTTCAACGTGAGATTTAAGACAATACGTATTATCCATCAATGATCATGGTGTCACCCTTCAAGAGTGTAATTTGGAGCTAAACCGTGTAATTGGTAAAACTGTGCAATATTCTACTAAGTGGATAATAAGCATAATTTTAAAGAGAGAAACATACTTTTAACCTAAGATGTTTTTATAAGTGTAGATGCGTTACCCGCGCTCTATTTGGCAATGAGAAAGTCAGGTTAATATCCACACACGTATACGTACGTACACACGTATTATCCAGCGTCACTGTTGCCCATAAATACAACTTAAAATATATATTCATTTCGTTGTAACATAACGTAAAATGTATTTTTATATTCTTTCCGCTTTTACAGCACAATCCAAATAGAACGGCGACTATCAAGAAATCTAAATCCATCGGCGGCCGCCGCTGTCATGACGCGGCCAGCCTGTCCTTTTCTCTTCTCTGCGCGTTGCGTCGCGTGGCGATTTAAAACTATGTTTCTGGCTTAATTTTTAGCTATGTAGTATAATAAATCTTTAAACTGCACAATTAAATAGTAAATCTATATTAATATATATAATTGAAGTGTAATACTTGGGGTGCCCTGCGGTTTCACTTTTGTATAATTTAAAAGACACCTTCAAAAGGATTCTTCAAGTAACCTATGTGTTAATTCAAAGAGTCAGCTACCTCCATACCAAATTTCATCAAAATTGGTCTAGCCGTTTGAGCGTGAAGAAGTAAAAATATATAAACACGCTCACAAACTTTCGCCTATATAGTATTAATAATATAATTATGATAAGTTTATTATAAAAAAGAGTAGCTAAAGTGATATAATAATCCTACAGACTTTTAGTCTATTGCAAAACTATCTTATTTAGTAAATCATGATGTCACTGTAGGGACACAAATTTTAAGAGCTTTTACATTAGTTTTTAAAGTCGTAAGATGTATATACAATATAAACATAGTAAAAAACATAATAATTTGTAAATTAAACTTTCCATATAATTTTAGGCTTCTGAATGTGCATTTGGATTATTGCGCTTTGGTATCACTCGTCACTGTCAGCGAGTAGCGACTGTTATCTATAAAATTTTAATTTTGACAATTATGACTTTTGTGAGATAGTCTGTGGGGGGATAGGCAGTAAGCGAGTTGTTTCAGTTGCTAAAGCAAAATAAAAGAATTAAAAAATAAATACTCAGTAAAACTGTGTAACAAAATGCCTTTAGTTAAATGGCTGTATTAAAGTTTATAACATAAAAATCTTTGAGGGTCTGTCAAGATGAGTAATTGGGCAAGAAGGATGCATCGTCGAGCAGCTACATTGAGCAATGTGGTTACGTCTTGCGGGCATCCTAATTCTTTGCCGTATCCTAGAAGACTTGAAAAAGTTAAATTTGGTGTTCCGTTGCATGAAGTTTGTAAGGAGGACATACCTGGCCCTTTGCTCGTTAGTATTTTCGAAAAGAAACTGAAATCGGTTAATAATTCAATATCGTTAGGGTGCAAATAGTACGATCTACTGGATATATTTTAGCTGTATCTGAAAGGTTTTATAGTTTCTGTGAAGAAATTATATTTTTATTATTTTCCAGCAAATGTTTGTATTGATTGCAAGTGAAGTGAAAATATTGTTTTATAGTGTTATGATAGTAAACAAATTCTGAACGGTATTCAGGTGCTGATACTGAAGTTGAATAAAGAAGCACCACTGCGCCGTGATGTGTTCAGAGCGCCTGGTCATCAAGGTGCTATGAAAAAGCTAATACATTTTCTGCAAACTGGAAGACTTGTCAATGTTGACAACTATTCAGTGTATACCATTGCTAGTGTGTTAAAAAAATTCCTGAGGTAAGATCTTTTCATTTGATAAAATTGTTCATATTTTTTGAAACTATTGTGTGTGACTTTGCAGATATTTTATAAGCTTAATTATATAGCTTAAATGTAAATAGTACTGGAAAAGGGATGTATTTTCGGAATTGAAATAAATACAATAAAAAATAGCAATAGCTGGTATACTATGCATTATTTTTAAAATAAAATTAATGAGCAGTGATTGTATAAGAGTCTCACAACTGTTAGATATTTAAAATTAATATAAAAACATTTGTTTAATTAAGTACAGATATTTATATTAAATTGTGTTCTGAAAGTTTTGTACTTTGTTGCTTATTAAATCAATTCTGGCTTATAATAATGTGGATATAATTTAGTAATTCTCTCAATAAAATTCTAATAAAAAAAATTAATGTACTTAAATTATTAAAGTCTAAAATGATAATCCACAAAATATTTATATTTGTCACTAATTCATTCTAAACATTCTTTTGCAATGATTATTTTTTGTTCTCTAACTTTTTCAACTTTCTTTCTTATGATAGGTAAACACCTACCTATTTTTTTCCATTAAAATATACTTTTATGCAATTATATTGTTTCATAAAATGTGGTCTCAAAATTCTGTGATAAACTATCTAAATTCTCAGGTAATGACTCCCTGTGTTATCTGTGATAATAATCTTAAGGATTTTATTATTCATCAAGTATAAAAGATACACTGCAGACTCTTGGTCTGCACTTAATTTTAAAGAAAACTTATAAATTGAAATTGCTTGAAAAATACAAGTATGTATTACATGCAGCAGATACAAAATATAACTGAGATATATATATGTTATATTATGAATCTTAGGGTTCGTCTTGCCATGCAGGCTCTTGAATTACAAGGAGTTGTGTTAAAATATCCATCTTAGCTTGATTGATAGAGGGTGGGGGGAATACATGAAATTTTGATTTTGTACAATTTGTTTTAGCAATACATTTATATAGCCAGAGATAAATAAATAAATCCAAATCAATTGTAGAATAGTTTAATTTAACATTTGATTAATCATTTTACATTATAAAGGAAATTCCTATTTTGAATATATCACCTTTTAATAATTATACAAAGCTTTTTCAATTCAAAGTATTATCAATTCATTAGTTTTCAGTATGCACAAGATGATAATATATTGTTGATCTCTCATGATCTTTGTTACTTTTGGATTGTACTATTGTTACCATCAGGCACAGTTATGTCACTAATTTACTACAATACATAAAAACCTTGTCTTATTTCCGCATGTAGTAGAAAACTTAGTAAAAGTTTTACAATTGATTGATCTTCATTAAACTTTGATTTAACTGCAAGGAAAAATTTCATAAAAAATCAGCTAATTCCTTATCTTCTAACTAGCAAGTAATTCTTTGACAAAAGCATTTATCAGGCTTACAGGGTCTAAGGTTCTGCAACTCAATGACTATATACACCTATTTTGGTGAAACAAAGGCAATAAAAATATGTTTAACAATTATTGTGTTTGTTGTAGGAAGATACCTGGTGGAGTTTTCGGTCGTGAAGGAGAGATGCAATTGTTTACAGCAGTTGAATTACCTGAACGAGAACAAGTTGATGAAATACGCAGGTATTTTTTTAATTTAATTTGTTAATAGTTAGACAACAACATCAATATATAACAAACTAGCTGTGCCCTAGGGTTTCACCTATGTTAATTTTAAATGACAAACATTGCCAACTTCACCAAAATCTCAGGCTTACTGCAGAGATTCGAACTTAAATCAATCAATACAATATCTGTATACATTACAACTGAGCTATAATTGCTTTATCTGTATAGTGAATACCTAAAGATAACTAACTACTAGTAGAAATTACAATTATTATGATGATTAATTTATTATTATAGTTTTGATACATACACAAAAAATATTTTCTTATTATATTAAGTGAGTAATTCTTCTATATATATATATGTAATTGGTTTCTCACAATTTCCATGAAACTTTGTATTTAGATAATGTTTTACATTCCAAATTTACCTAGATAGGTGTTTTTCTTTTTTTTGTTTTTAACACACCTGGGTCACCCATATTATTAATACATAAACAAACAATATATCATCTCATTTGCTTTGACAAACCTCTTTTAGGAATGTAATTGTCATGTAAATAAATGTAAATATTATAAGTATACTGTATAGTCTATGCTTATGTGCTAGCTTATCTTTTTGTCATGTGCCTGTTGTGGAACAATTACATGATTGTTTATATCAGTTTAGCAAAATGTGGTTAATTTTTTTTTTAAGTCAAATAATTACTTTATTTTAATCTTTAGGAAAGCTTAACCCTTTCAGACCAGGTGTACACAATTGTACACATATAATATAAAAATAAATTTAAGTCTTAATTTCACATTATTTGCAACTAAAAACGGTTGTGTTCATTAGTTCACATAATAAACTACCGAAAACGTTATTCCCAACGCCATCTCTTAGCGTTTAATGAGAGTTTTTGGCAAGTTATGACCAATAGCCGACCGAAGTTTGCATTGTGCAGGTAAGTTCATTATTTTATTTCTAAAAAGTAGAAAATATCAAAGTATATGTAATGAAATATTTATAGGTCGATGTGTTATATTGTTGTCGTCATATTTTACATACATGTTGTTGGTTTTAGTTTATTTTTGTACAAATTTTCGTGATTTTTATATTTGTACACAAATGTACACATCAGGCGCATACGATGTATTTCTCATTTGTTGTTTTACATCGTAGGTATTACTAAAATAAATTATAATTGTTATTGAATGGTGTAATTTTGTTGTTTTTGATGTTACAAATTGTGTTAATACTATTTTCAGATAAGAAATTACTAATATGTTTTCGCGCGACGCTATTATAGCACTAGAAGAAAGTTGCTTTTCTGATTTAGAATTATCTTCTGATGACGAAGGACCAGTTGGACCTGCGTCTGAACGGGAGCTACGATGTGTCCGAGTGGGAGCAGATATCATCTTCCGGAACCAAACAAAAAAAATTGGATATGGTGCAGCTGTAGTCCTTCATCTTACAAAGAGAATTGGAGAAAGCAAAGGTCACCAGCTATACTTCGACAATTATTTCGTCCTACCATCTGCTACAAATTTTAAAACAGAGAGGAATTATGGCTGCTGGCACTATCCGTATCAACAGATTTGTAAAGCCATCATTACTAAGCGACAAAGAAATGAACAAAAAACCGCGAGGCTTTGCTCAAGAAATGACTAGCTATGATGAAGATGTAACTGTGGTCAAATGGGTGGATAATAAGATTACCCATTTAGCATCTAATTTTGTTGGAATTGGTGAAAAAGATTTAGTGAAGAGGTGGTGTAAAAAAGATAAGCACTTTATTGAAGTGGAACGTCCCGAAGTTGTAAGGAAGTACAATCATGCTATGGGAGGAGTAGATTTGCTAGATCAACTCATGAGTTACGTTTATAAAATCAAAAAAATGGACCTTACGCATGATATTCCATGCATCAGATTTAGCAGTAGTTCAAGCATACCGAGAATACCAAGTCGACAATGAGGCGCTTAGCATACCTAAAAACAAACAACTGTCATTGCTTCACTTTCGGCGTCGGTTGGCTGAAAGTCTGGTGTTGCAAAATAAAATTTCCGGTAAAAGAGGTCGTCCAAGTGTCAGTAGCCCAACTCTTCAAATTGTACCTAGGAGACCAGGAGAGACACGCCCAGAAGCTGAAATAACTCAAGACGGTTTTGGGCATTTTCCTGCACATGATGAGGGGCTTGGAACACGGTGTAAAATGATGGGATGCTCGGGTAGAACCCGATTCAAATGCATAAAATGCAAGGTTCACTTATGCCTAACTAAGGATAAGAATTGCTTCTTAGCATTTCATACATAGGATGCTATATTGATGCCTTTGATTTTAATTTTAATTTAGACTGTGATTTAAGTGCAATTTGTTAAATCTACCCAAAGAAAAAGCCATTTTTGTTAATTTTTATAAAGAGAATACTATTATTAATATTTGTTATTTCATATTGCTTCGTATTTCCTAGTAAAAAGTTGTAAAATAAATGTTTTTATCATTATAGATAAACATCCCATAACACTAATATTTTCATTACGTTGGACGGATGTGTACACTTGTACACAAAAAGAAAAAGCTGTTTTTCTTGAAAAGCTTGTAATCAGGATTTATTTATTTATTTTTCCTTAGATCTGTTTACAATAGCCTAGTTGCAGGCATTTTTTTCAGATCGATTAGCGAAAATAAAAAAAATCAGGTCTGAAAGGGTTAAAGACTAATATTACAATAAAAAGAGAAGAAATAAATAATAACATAGCCTAAAAAAAGCCTCCACCTTTGTAAAAACATTTTTTTGGCTGTGATTGTAGTTCATACTTTTATTTTCAAATTCAAATGGTATGTATAAAGTGTTCCTTAAACCAATGTCTCATAGAGCATGTTATAATCCAGGGTCTGATTCCAAAGTAAAATAATTATGAGGAAGTTTGAAATTACTTTCAAATAATATGATCTACATGTGTAACATACCTTCACGCCTGTATTCCCCGAAGGGTTAGGCAGAGGTGTACTAATGTACACCCACAGTTCGCCGAGTATGTTTTTAGATCCCATGTAATAGGGGGCGAGCCTATGGCCATTAATCGGGCACGAAACCAAACTCCGAGCTGCTACTGAGAATTTTTTAGGAAAAACCCAATAACATTTTGCTCGACCTGGGATTCGAACCCAGGATCTCGCTCATAGCAGTCGCATAGGGTTTCACTTGTTTTAAATTGTATAATGCAGTAAGGTTTACATCCTGACTGGATCGCGACCATCATGCATATGATGGAAAGCCCGTCGTAGTGGATCCATTATGAGCTTCGCGTTTCCAGTTTCTCTTTACACATCGCGGCATAAAAGTGGCATTGTTTATCTCTCTGAGGTCGCAACTGTTTTCAGACAGTACTGTGGCTATCATTACGCAAAGTTCCCACACAATACATATATTTAAAAAAACCTTCTTTGTATTGGCAACCAACTCTCGTTATTAAAGATGATTACTGCTATTATCAAGTGGACAATTGTTGTCTATTTTAAAGTTAGAGTCTTTTGGTGATAGTTATGTTCTAACAAAATAGTAGTCTTCGTCGTTAGGACGATCCAGAGAGTTCTTGGTCATATTTTGTTTTGGGGTCGTTCATGAAATACGTCACGCAAAATTTTATCTTTTTAGTTCTCTTCCCCCTTCGTCACGCCATGTCACAATTTCTGCGACCCCTCCCCTATAAACGTTGCGTAATGAATGATAGACCCACCCCATACATGATTATATGGCAAATAACATAAATTTAGATACATAGAAACATAAGTTTTTTATACTTGTGCACTACAGAATGCAGTCGATCGGGCATACCCGCGAAACGTGCTACTCCCGGTCCGTGTTATATGTTTATTGTGGGTGACCCTTAGAAGATAGACATATGCTATCGCTGACTTTTTTTGTAGGTTTATTTAAGTTAAAGTATGTAGTGCAATAACTTGATATATCTCTTATGGTTTACCCAGCGTAAGCCATTTAACGCCGGAATTGATTCACCATGGCCAGTTTTCTTTATTTGCGGGGAACCCCCATTCTTTTTCTAAAATAAAAGAAGCCTAAGTTACTCCTTATAACATCAGCTATCTGCCAGTGAAAGTACCGCCAAAATTGGTCCAATCGTTTCGGAGATTACACGGAACAAACAGACAGACAGACAAAATTTTAAAAAATTGGTGTTTTTTATAAGATAGTATATACTTTCATATGCATTTAGTAAAAAACTGTTATTTTGACATTACAAACAGACACTTCAATTATACTAATTGTGTAGATAGATAGATAGATATCTATTTCACATTTTTTTACCAAATAATCATTAACATAAATGAAAGCATACAGGGGTACAGACCTCTTGTTAGATGAGATATGTCTGTCTCGTTTACTCTTTACTAGAACTATTTTAGAACAAGCAATGCCGTTGATTATTAAAACGTTCGCGCTTTTTAGGACCCGCGATAAACCAAAACCAAACTAAATTCGGACAAAATTTTAGTCCCAAATTAATTGTATACTATAGAATTGATACGATAAAATTGTCTAGCATTGAAGTCATTACTTGAGTGTCAATATTATGACTATTGCTAAAGTCAAGCATAACAAGAAATTTTTAACAAACTTGAATGAAATACACTGTCATCGGACATACAATAATGAAACGATAACTTTTAAAATATTTTACCCCAGTTTCACACTTTGGAACAAACGTTTCGTACTAATCTACTTTTTCACCCGTGTTAAATTTCTTTGATCAGTTCTGGTACCGCGCTATCGTGCTGCCAAACCACCCGTGTAGCCATCTCTGGTGAAGACGATCGTTGTTCTCACACTTCCCATACTTGCATATATGTTACTAGATGTTCGACGTTCATGGTTACTGGTATTAATTTTTTCGAGCTGATTATACTGTTCGCCTTAAGGGCCCTGGAGCTGTTAGAGGCTTTGACAGCATCACCGGACTAGGGAGCGAACCCGGAAGGTACTCAGCCGCGAAAGTGAGGCAACAGAAATTAAAATGGGACAACAATCGAGGTAACTCCTCGGTTATGAACAAAGAAGTTATGGCTGAACATCCATGATATAAAAAAAACCACAAAAAAAAAAACATTCGAATTGAGTAACATCCCCGCCGTCTTTTTTTTAAGTCGGTTAATAAATGCAAAAAGTTTCAGATAAATAGCGCGTTCAAACAATAAAAAACATTCTATTGGCATTATAGTATCTATATAAATAAAATTATTGATGTTTGCCGTTTTGCGTGCATCACGTAAGAACTAAGGTATTGATTTTGACCATATTTTTTAATTATTTTACTCCTTAGTTTACTTGGCCCTTAACAAAATGAAACAATATCATGATACTTTAATTCAATAACAAGTTATTAAAATTTTAAGAAACTTTTTTATAAGCATTGCGCGTTCTGTCGTCCACGTTGTCATAGCTAGATAGTATATAGATTTATTGAGGAAGGTAGGCTATCTAACATCACGCTACGACTCGTTAGTGTAGGTATCCAAAGGGTAGTTCAGTTAGTACGCTAAGCGAAAACGGAGTAATAGTGTGGGGAACTTGTGTAGCACGTTGCGGGGTATCGGGGGCTATGGCTTTCAAACGGGAACGAAAAATATTAAACGCGAGCGAAACTGTATGGCACAGGTAGTGAAAATATTAAAATGCAAAATGCACCGTTATGCCGCGTCGCGTCGCGGTCCGACGCATCGAGCTGTACATCAAAATTCCGGTCTCATGTCGATAAACAACCATTGTTCCTATCCATAATAGTGTTCGTATTGTCGCATATTCTGAAAATCGAATATCGTTTGACGAACCGTAGAGCGTAGTGCCGACAGTGGTAAACTAATTTAAATACTCTTGGCAAGGCTGTCCAATTCATTTTTGATTCCATGTCAGTCGGCGGGCCACCTCGGTAGGAGTTATGTTGTTATTTGGGGAACACACTGAATAATAGTCGAGAATGAGTTTAAAGGCCGAGCCGCAGGCGAGGACTTCACTAATACGAGACAGGCAATTGCCATTTCCGCCGAGGCATATATAGTGCTTTTCTCAAACATGCATGGAAGTATTGTTATTATTTTCGAACAAAGAAAACCAAAAAACAACACCTGAAAAAATGTTTTTTAGATACACGGTAAAAACCGGTTCTGATAATTGTAACCGGTTCACATCACAGGCTGTAACAAAATACATTTTATTACAATTGACTCCAATCAATATCAATACATAGTATAAAAAAAGTCGCTATCCGCGTCTGTTTTTATGTTCGCTTACTTCTTCTAAATCACGCAACGGATTTTTATACGGTTTGCATCTGAAATACGCTCTAATTAAGTTGTTGTATAGTACAAAAAATTCAATGTATTGTAAACAAGTCGTCAAAAAATAATTTTCGGGCGCTTACATAGCTTACGCTGGCTAAACCTTATGAGATACATAAAAAGCTTAGGTAATGTCCGCGATGGCCTATATCTATCTCCTAAGGTTGACTCACAGTTACCATTTTTATCTTCAACGTAATAATTAAAAATATTTGGTTATTCTGAAGCAATTTTACCAAATTCAGTATTTATTATTATGTAGAAAAAATATGTTAGTTAACTTGAGCATTTAATGTAAATTAAAATTGTGCTTCACATTATATAATTTAAATGAATTCCTTAGAAGATATCACGGATTTAAAATTACGCGCATCCAAAGAAATCACTCGCAGCAAAACGGTTGGCCGCACCGCTGCTGCCGCTCGCGACGCAGCCTACCTATGTATTGCGCGTCGCGAGTTAAACGCACTTTTCGTAACTATAAAGCTATGATATATATAACTATTAATACTAAAGCGATAAACTCTAAAACATGTTTAAAAAAAAAATTACACCACTTTGTAAATTGCACTCGTGTGAAGCTGGGGCTGGTCGCTAGTTATGTATAAAACAAAATTTTGATCGCGTGATATTAATTTGCTCTTGAATTAAGTTGCGTGTTGCGGTGTAAACGGTTATAAATATTTTATTTTAGAAACAAATATTTATAGTTTACATTAATACAAAGGAAAACTGTAATACTAGTTGTGCCTCACGGTTTCACCCGCGTTAGATTTATTTGAACAAATCTATCACCTATGTAGCCTATCGTTGTAGTCACTTCCCGTACTTCCCTACAGTTAGCCAGATTGCTTGATATTCATGGTTACTGCTGTGCTCCTTAGGGCCTTAGGGTGAATTTATATGGGCTATAAACTTCCTTAATAAATGGGCTGTAAAATGAAAAATAATTGTTCAAATCCAATTAGTAGAATCAGGATTAGCTCGTTCAAAAAAAAAAAACAAAAAGAAACCTTTTGACTTTATAATACAAGGTGGCGCAAAAGTTATCACCCGATGTTCTTTGACTGTAATTTTTTTTCAATAAATGGAAACCTTATTTCTGATTTTGGATTGTATATACATATTTGATGTCTTAATTTTTTCCCATTAAGTCGAGAAAATGATATCGGCTAAGTGGATGGCGCCAGAACTGATGACCATAAGGGCCCGATTTATAGCATTTTTTATCACTTTTGCCAGAAGATCAGGCGATAGGTTCTCGAATTCTTGACGGATATTCTCCTTGAGGGCTTCAAGAATCTGAGGCTTGTTGACATGGTCTCGTGACTTCAAGAAACCTCACAAAAAGAAGCATGGAATGGTTAAATCGGGCGTTCTTGCTGGCCAGTGGTAAGCACCAAAACGAGATATTAGGCGACCCGGAGATGCAGCCTTCAGAATTTCGATTATGGACTGTGCAGTATGCGCCGTTGCTCCATCCTTTTGGAACCACATGTTCTCCAGTCCCAATTCGTCCAATTGAGGATAGAAAAAGTCGTCGAGTATGGCTTTGTAACGCTCGCCATCCACAGTAGTAGTACACGCGGCATTTTCGAAAAAAATTTGACCCGATGACGCCTATAGCGTAAACAGCACACCATGCAGTAACTTTGAGTGGGTGTAGGCGGCTCTTCATGGGTTATACGCGGATTTTTGGTGCCCCAGAAGCGATAATGGGTCTCATCTCTCATGATGATTTTGATGAAAATTGTCTTCCTCTTGGTTTGAGATTCAGGATGGCTTGAGTGTAAGTTACACTTGCTTGGCAGTCAACAGCTAACAGTTGATGCACTGGCTGCACTTTGTGACGGAACATCTTCAAGTTGCCTAATTGCGTGGCACGTCTTCTGGTCGATACTCTCCGGGGTTCTCTGCGACACCTTCTGACACAGCCGCGATATTCTCAGCTGAACGGCTGCTCCGGGGCCGGCCACACCTGGCAACATCTCGTTTTGTCCCATATTATTCTAGGCGAGCAACTAAACGCCGTAGTGTATGTACAGTTGGTGTCGGTCGACCGGGAAATCTGCGCCTAAATTCACGCTGCGCCAACACCGCCGACTAATTCTTCCACAAAAAAATCGAAACAAATATTCCGCGTTCTTTAGGAGCATATCGATTCATGTCTTATTGGCGTGTATTTTGTATCTATTTACTTCAAAAATGTGAAAGCAGAACTGACATTTGCCGCCATTTGCAAAAATTATAGCATATTCCGATAGGACGATGACTTTTGCGCCACCTGTTATTACTATAGACTGAATCTCCACAGGTATTGAATATCTAAATATATTTTCTTATAGCGTGCATACGTCATAAAATTAACTTACTGTCTGAATTTCGTGTTTTTGACTTCAATATTCTGTATTTAAACTAAATGACCAGTGATTAAATGAACAACTCATGAGCAATATTCTAATGTTAATTCGTGGGTAAAACCGAATTTACCTATACATTATACTCCTATTTATTTATATTCATCTTATCCCTAATACATTGTTATTTTTATATCCTCGCCTGGAACACGGGGTAAGTAACCTCCCCATAATGTACCAATTTTCCTCTTTATTTTCCTGCTCAATTAAGCAGTAATTACCTATTCATTGAGTTGTAATGTCCCGGGTTTTTATGAACATTTTCTGAAGATTATTGTTTATCGATTTTTGTCAATTAGAACTGCTTCATTGTTTGCTTATATCATATCGGTTAAGTTTTTGTGGGTCGGCGAAATTATTATCCTTCACACGTGTCACACTATAGTTCTTCTGGAGGAAGCAGATATCGAAAAAGTTAACTTTTAGGCTGTAACTACACTTTTACGAAGTGACAATATATAGCTTTTTCATGAATCAATAATAGTACGACTGTTATTGCTGTAGTTTTTTCTTATACCATGAATAAAGGATGTAGCTTCTCTTTCGCCAATCGAGTTGTGTAATAAAAACGCTACCTTAATAACGCCTCTCTAGTGCAAAGTGTTATAGGATCTAACTGTCAAACATCAATATAATATAAAAACATTTGTCAAGTTTTATAGTAGAAGTTTTTTGCTTGTATAATAAATACAATTAAAAAAAACCCTTTTAAATAAACCTTTTTTCTTTGATTAAAGCAAAAAAATCGTCTATTATAGTAGCTCTCCCATAGTGGATTGAGCAAATAAGTGCTGAGGCGACGGTTTATAGTTGTGCTTAATTGTATAGCGCTCCAATTTGTCTTGCACAAATTGACCCTTGAGCATTGCATAAGAACATTTTTGGTATATAATCGTGCAATACTGATATAGATAAATTAAGGAAATCTATGTACAAATAGAAGATACAATGCAGTTTACATACGCATAGATTTCAGCTGCCAGTAATTTGGTGTTTATAGTTTTTCGTGCACATGTCTTTGCATAAGACTGCTTCACATTATATAATTTAAATGAATTCCTTAGAAGATATCACGGATTTAAAATTACGCGCATCCAAAGAAATCACTCGCAGCAAAACGGTTGGCCGCACCGCTGCTGCCGCTCGCGACGCAGCCTACCTATGTATTGCGCGTCGCGAGTTAAACGCACTTTTCGTAACTATAAAGCTATGATATATATAACTATTAATACTAAAGCGATAAACTCTAAAACATGTTTAAAAAAAAAATTACACCACTTTGTAAATTACACTCGTGTGAAGCTGGGGCTGGTCGCTAGTTATGTATAAAACAAAATTTTGATCGCGTGATATTAATTTTCTCTTGAATTAAGTTGCGTGTTGCGGTGTAAACGGTTATAAATATTTTATTTTAGAAACAAATATTTATAGTTTACATTAATACAAAGGAAAACTGTAATACTAGTTGTGCCTCACGGTTTCACCCGCGTTAGATTTATTTGAACAAATCTATCACCTATGTAGCCTATCGTTGTAGTCACTTCCCGTACTTCCCTACAGTTAGCCAGATTGCTTGATATTCATGGTTACTGCTGTGCTCCTTAGGGCCTTAGGGTGAATTTATATGGGCTATAAACTTCCTTAATAAATGGGCTGTAAAATGAAAAATAATTGTTCAAATCCAATTAGTAGAATCAGGATTAGCTCGTTCAAAAAAAAAAAAACAAAAAGAAACCTTTTGACTTTATAATACAAGGTGGCGCAAAAGTTATCACCCGATGTTCTTTGACTGTAATTTTTTTTCAATAAATGGAAACCTTATTTCTGATTTTGGATTGTATATACATATTTGATGTCTTAATTTTTTCCCATTAAGTCGAGAAAATGATATCGGCTAAGTGGATGGCGCCAGAACTGATGACCATAAGGGCCCGATTTATAGCATTTTTTATCACTTTTGCCAGAAGATCAGGCGATAGGTTCTCGAATTCTTGACGGATATTCTCCTTGAGGGCTTCAAGAATCTGAGGCTTGTTGACATGGTCTCGTGACTTCAAGAAACCTCACAAAAAGAAGCATGGAATGGTTAAATCGGGCGTTCTTGCTGGCCAGTGGTAAGCACCAAAACGAGATATTAGGCGACCCGGAGATGCAGCCTTCAGAATTTCGATTATGGACTGTGCAGTATGCGCCGTTGCTCCATCCTTTTGGAACCACATGTTCTCCAGTCCCAATTCGTCCAATTGAGGATAGAAAAAGTCGTCGAGTATGGCTTTGTAACGCTCGCCATCCACAGTAGTAGTACACGCGGCATTTTCGAAAAAAATTTGACCCGATGACGCCTATAGCGTAAACAGCACACCATGCAGTAACTTTGAGTGGGTGTAGGCGGCTCTTCATGGGTTATACGCGGATTTTTGGTGCCCCAGAAGCGATAATGGGTCTCATCTCTCATGATGATTTTGATGAAAATTGTCTTCCTCTTGGTTGAGATTCAGGATGGCTTGAGTGTAAGTTACACTTGCTTGGCGGTCAACAGCTAACAGTTGATGCACTGGCTGCACTTTGTGACGGAACATCTTCAAGTTGCCTAATTGCGTGGCACGTCTTCTGGTCGATACTCTCCGGGGTTCTCTGCGACACCTTCTGACACAGCCGCGATATTCTCAGCTGAACGGCTGCTCCGGGGCCGGCCACACCTGGCAACATCTCGTTTTGTCCCATATTATTCTAGGCGAGCAACTAAACGCCGTAGTGTATGTACAGTTGGTGTCGGTCGACCGGGAAATCTGCGCCTAAATTCACGCTGCGCCAACACCGCCGACTAATTCTTCCACAAAAAAATCGAAACAAATATTCCGCGTTCTTTAGGAGCATATCGATTCATGTCTTATTGGCGTGTATTTTGTATCTATTTACTTCAAAAATGTGAAAGCAGAACTGACATTTGCCGCCATTTGCAAAAATTATAGCATATTCCGATAGGACGATGACTTTTGCGCCACCTGTTATTACTATAGACTGAATCTCCACAGGTATTGAATATCTAAATATATTTTCTTATAGCGTGCATACGTCATAAAATTAACTTACTGTCTGAATTTCGTGTTTTTGACTTCAATATTCTGTATTTAAACTAAATGACCAGTGATTAAATGAACAACTCATGAGCAATATTCTAATGTTAATTCGTGGGTAAAACCGAATTTACCTATACATTATACTCCTATTTATTTATATTCATCTTATCCCTAATACATTGTTATTTTTATATCCTCGCCTGGAACACGGGGTAAGTAACCTCCCCATAATGTACCAATTTTCCTCTTTATTTTCCTGCTTAATTAAGCAGTAATTACCTATTCATTGAGTTGTAATGTCCCGGGTTTTTATGAACATTTTCTGAAGATTATTGTTTATCGATTTTTGTCAATTAGAACTGCTTCATTGTTTGCTTATATCATATCGGTTAAGTTTTTGTGGGTCGGCGAAATTATTATCCTTCACACGTGTCACACTATACTTCTTCTGGAGGAAGCAGATATCGAAAAAGTTAACTTTTAGGCTGTTACTACACTTTTACGAAGTGACAATATATAGCTTTTTCATGAATCAATAATAGTACGACTGTTATTGCTGTAGTTTTTTCTTATACCATGAATAAAGGATGTAGCTTCTCTTTCGCCAATCGAGTTGTGTAATAAAAACGCTACCTTAATAACGCCTCTCTAGTGCAAAGTGTTATAGGATCTAACTGTCAAACATCAATATAATATAAAAACATTTGTCAAGTTTTATAGTAGAAGTTTTTTGCTTGTATAATAAATACAATTAAAAAAAACCCTTTTAAATAAACCTTTTTTCTTTGATTAAAGCAAAAAAATCGTCTATTATAGTAGCTCTCCCATAGTGGATTGAGCAAATAAGTGCTGAGGCGACGGTTTATAGTTGTGCTTAATTGTATAGCGCTCCAATTTGTCTTGCACAAATTGACCCTTGAGCATTGCATAAGAACATTTTTGGTATATAATCGTGCAATACTGATATAGATAAATTAAGGAAATCTATGTACAAATAGAAGATACAATGCAGTTTACATACGCATAGATTTCAGCTGCCAGTAATTTGGTGTTTATAGTTTTTCGTGCACATGTCTTTGCATAAGACAAATAACTACTACAATGTTACTGACAATAATTTCTATGAGCATTAAAGAAGAATTCATTTCCATTTTTGTTCACAGGCTGCTATTATCATTACCGATATGTACACAAAAACTGTTGGTGCTCCTCTTCGGCACGTTTCGGGTGATGGCTTCCAACGCAGATAAAGCAGGTTCGTTTCATATATTGATCTTTAGATTATTAAGAGACATTACTCATCGGATAATCAGATGCGACGAGTTGGTGTGTTCCTATTTCTATTAAAGCAGCTAATCTGGGTACCTTATAAGAGTCACGCCGGCGTGCGTAAATTGTAACTGAATTTGCAGTGTTCTTGAAATATGCTACGGATAAACGAATGACTGTAACGGTCTTTTTACTATATTCGTGATCGTTGCGACCCAGTCTGGTAGACTGGTAGAGGTACGATTTCAACAAAACAATTATCCCATTTCTGCTGTTAAGATTTTTTTATCTGTATACGTTTTATCGTTTATCCACAATCGCACCTGATTTTAGGTGAGCATGTGGCCTAGTGAGGGGTACTGGCTACACCCATAGGTGCTTGGCGACAGATCTTCAACTTAAGAGTGGTAGCTAGCCAGGCGAGCATTTACAAGACAATTTGTCAAAAGCTCAAGTTCTTTGCAAGGATTCGAACTCGCGTCGACCAACGCCGTGTCCGTACAGGCTACCACTGAGCCATCATTGCTTCAAAATATACAATGAACAGAGATTCAAAGCACTTCGTAAGAATGAATTGTGGAACTTTTATGAAGTTTAAAATCTACACAACGCGGTGTTATCTGGTAATGAAAAATCGAATACGGATCGTGAAATACCTTGAAACAAAGCTTCAGAATTACGTATCATATTATTCATCTTACTACATAGTAAAAAGATACATAAAAAATGATATACTGTGACAGTTTAATCTCACCCAGATAGTATGAGACCACGATTACAAGGAAATGTTTACAGTGCATTGATATCACTCCTTGTGAAATTGTTTGACGAGTGATAATTCATTGTGATTTTCTATGATACAATTACCGCAGTGAATTTTTTACCACGGTTCTCTTTTGTGATTCGGACACAGATTTACCAGGAGATAGATGCCCGCTGCATGTACTCATAACCAATGGATTAGATAACGGGGCGGATAAATCCGAACGTTAAAATTGCGTGTGCTGCCCGTCAGATCGCACCTTAATGCGCGCTATCATTTTACACTACAAAAGTTTTATAGAACTTTGTAACAACCCTTTGCCGTGCTTATAACTGTTGGCTGAGACCATGTTTTGGCGAAATCACTGACAAATCTGAGACGCGCCTGTCAGTTAAAGCTGTGCGTTTATGGCTAGTTAATAGAATTACAAATTCGTACTTGAGATACGTGACACGATAGCTTAAGAGAACTAGATATTCTTAATTTTGCTTTACTATCTACACATAGTAAATATATTATTTTATATTATTAACATTGACTGCCTTGATAATTTAAAGTTTGTTTGCTAAAACTTATATATAAGGCTAGATTTTATAAACACATAAACAATATACTAGAAATAAACACAAATTGGTCATCACATGTTTTACACTCAGTAAGACCAATAAAAGCGTTTTAGGTTACAGTATTAGGTTCTACACCCCTAAGGTAAGGTAAGGTAAAAGGTTATTTATTATAAGTGGATCTTTACGGGAATGGTAGTGATGCTGGAAGTGACTCCCTCTCTGTACTAAAATAATATAATTATGAAACTGTAAACTTTAGTTGCACATGTAAAATGATAAAACTAGTCGTGTTTCTTGGCGGTATTTCTCGGTGACTGGAATGTGTACCGAACTGTTGGTAGTATTAATTTAATGTTCATAAGTGCTTTCTCAAGGACTAAGTTGAATAAAGAATTTTTTGCCCATTTACGAAGATTCGGTTCACAGCGTATTAAAAAAAAAACATCACTTTCCATACTGTACGATGCTTAGTGTTTATTGACGTGTAAATACGAGATCTAGTACTATGAACTGAAGATATATTTATAAGGACAACTGATTCTTATACCGACCATATTATTTCCCACATTTAATTATGAATGAGTTTGTTTTAGTAGTTACAAAACTTGCAATCAATTATAACTCAATCTGGTTTGCATAAAACACACCGTCTGTAAATTTATTTAAATGTTCTTCACATCTGTTTTATAACTTCCTTTTTTTGGTAGTACGGTAGCATCACGACACTGTGCCTGATAGTAAGCACATTACAATCCTGCTGTCATGCCGGCCTGCAAGCCTCTCGGCTGTTGGATATACCGACTAGCTGATCCCAAAACGCGACAAACCAAAACAGAGTAAATGGGCGGTGTTTATCACCATGCACATGATGGTCGCGACCTAGTCAGATACAGACGCTTACCACTCCTTTTAATTACTGGACATAAGTATACCGGCTGATCCCGCAACTAGGTTGGTGGTAAAAGGTGGTTTATGGTGGTCTCAAATCGACTTTCGATCCAGTGGGACACATGTCTTTCTAGCATCCTACTAATAAAATAAATATAAAAGTGAGTATGTTTGGATGTTTGTTACTTAATCACGCAAAAACGGCTGAACGGATTTGAATGAAATTTGGCAGACAGTTAGTCTATGACTTGGAATAACACATAGGGTATTTTTTATCCCGGTAAAAGTCATAGTTTAACCAGTGTTATCCTACAAATATAACAAATGTAAAGTTTGTATGGTTGTAAGTTTTATTGGGACGGTTAATGTATTGGGTTCATATTGGCATATAATGACAATACCATACAAACAGAGATAAACCCGTCTATGATTTTCTTTTGGTTTGTCGTGTTCTGAGATCTATCTGTGTATATCCAATAATAGGCGTACGAAGTCGCGGGTACCAGCTAGTTTCTAATAAAAATGTTTCTGGTTAATAAACCTTGGCTTCAGGGTTTCTGAGTGTTTTTGTCCATTTTATACAGTCTCTTATAACCATAAGAAAATTGTTCGTATGTATTTACATAACATACTTCTTACGATTTTTATCTAATTTTTATAGAATGTTAATTTGTTTAACCTTTTTTAGTATAATTAGTTACGAAGAATTTTTAATTTATTGTTTATGTATTGTTATATTGTATGTAGCATTGTAGCCTATTTATTGTATGTAGCTTATATTATGTATGTATATATATTGCTTATGTAGCCTAGTGGAGTGGTAATTAGTGCACTATTTTATAAACTATTTTCCTGATAGGTATCAAATAATTAATTAACACTATATGTATTTATTCTGAGGAATTTTAATTGGTATTATTGCTATCCAGCCAATTACTCATTGTGTGTATTTTTATCATGTACGAGATAGAAGAGAAATCTTGTGGTTTTTTTAAAATACATATATTGGAAATAAATTTAAAAGTAGAACTAGCACTTACCAATTGAATGAAAGAGCTTAGGAAAAAGAAAACAAAATGAACAAAAATTTTCTCTGAAAGGTTTTCTAAGCGGAATAAAAAAACAATTGTTTTGAACCTACTTCACCAAGAGACGGGAGATTACTCAATTCGAATGTATTTTTTATGAATATTATGCCGTAACCCCTTTGATTATGAACACCGATTTCCTTTTTTCTTGGATAGGGGATACCTCAAGGGTTGACCGGACCACTTTTTAATTTCATTGGCATTGGACTTTGAAATTGGAAGATACACAAGAGAACTCTTCAAAATTATTTAAGTTGGGTTTCTTTTTAAGTCAATATCTGACGATAAGTACCCGTGTAAGAAAAGCGGAGACCACCGAGAGATGAGCGTCTGAGGTTAGGAAAAATGGAGAACAAGGAGATATGAGCGAGAGAGAGAGAACTCGGCTGAGGTCAAAACCATGTCACGTAGCCATCTAATTAATTGGCTACGAGTGCCTTGCTATGTTGCTTTTACAATAACCTTGTCTGATGTCCAACATATACATAGGTGAAGTTGACTTTAGTATCTCATATGTTAATGAAATCTTTAAATTACAGTGAAATTTACCCGAAAAGTACAATAAACATAAAAATGAAGTTTTCTGTCTGTCCTTCTTAAAGCATTATCCATACATTCTGCTTTTGCTTCACCGAAAATAATAATTAACATAGATTTAATATATACTACATCTATGATAATTAACCGTAACGATGGCAATTACCAATTACACACCGAGCAAGCGTGGGCGGGTGTGATGCAACCGATTTACCTTCATTGTTAAATTATTTATTTCTCTAGAACAGTTCTTTGGATGCTCGTTTCAACTAATTTGTAAATACGTCAATCTTTGTCTAAACCTGATTCTGTGAACATTTTATTTGTCGGTATAAATTGGTATCGATAGTTTATTTATGATCTGTAGCAATAGAAAATCTTAATTTGATATTACTTTTAGATATTCATATTCTTCTTGGTCTATTTTTAACCCATGACGAAAACAGAGAAAGTTTAACAAATATCTGCCTTGGCATCATAGAACTGATTACCCAATTTTGATTTATTAATTCTATTTGAAAGCTTTTTGACCCAGTGCGTTCTCAGTACGATTCAATAATCTGTTTACTCGATTGCAGATGGCCAGTTCTTTTTTATTTGCTAAAGGGATGCAAATAACTTCCACAGGTCTGTCTGAGCGATCTGAAATTTAGTATCATATTACTTCAATAATATAGCAAGAACATTGTGACCTTGATCAGATGATGCAGCATCATGTGGAATTTACAGGATACCCAACTCTTAACCAATTTACAGCAGAAGCTTCCTATTTAAGCCTATTGGAATGGTTTTAATAAATAGGTTGTGTCGGGGTTTTTTAAATTTTGATTTCTTAGTTGACAACTGTATACATTTTTTTAATTCTTCTGATGCTGGATTCAGTCAGTTTTATCCATCGTAGTTCTAGGAGCGTCATCTTTTTCGTATATCAAGCAAGGATAGAAAATACATTGATTTAATTCAAGACCATTTATTCTAAATTGCAAAAGATTTTAGTTCATGTTCCCAATAAATTCTAATGTTTTATCCATCGATGACATTATGTAAAGAACAGAAACCAGGTGATGATATCCTTTTTGGGCTTTGTTTCACCATCTAAGTATCTAATTGTATCTTTATTGCATAAAAAATTATGTTACAAAATAATTATTTTTAATAGATTGCATTTATTCTTGCATGTATAATTTTCTCCACCTTGATTCCTTGTACATTTTTGGTTACCTTAATTTACAGCCAGCGTTATCCTAAAGCTGAGTGTGAACATATAAATTTGTTTTTTATTGTTGTGTTGTATCTATATGTCTACTAAAAATAGTACGCGACTTCGTTCGCATTAATCTATATAAATAAAAATGGAATGCTGTTCGTTTGTAAGCGCATCCCTTGAGAATGGCTGGACAGATTTGGCAATTTTTTTTTAAATTTTCAGTCTGTTAAAAAAAAGAAAACTGCTTTTCCATTGGATTAATTTTTGAACTCAAGACCATAACTCATGATTCGAACGCTGGATATACCGATTCATATTTCTGTTTTATATTCAAGTTTTGAGGAAAAAAAAATCGGGATAGATGACGCTGTGTTCGAGATATTGTCTATTGGAAAGGGCAGAACAATATCTGCCGGGCCAGCTAGTAACAATATAAAGCTTTCAATCAAAAGAGAATTTTCAGAATTGGTTCAGTAGTTCTTATAGATTACGTTCTACAAACATATTTAAGAATTTGTAACTCTTTATAACATTAGTATAGATAAGTTAGTGTATATACGAATGGAATGTATAGTCGTAGTTTGTCTATAATGGACAAGATATATCTTAAGATCCTCAGGGTCGACGTGTTAGCGATTGTTCTTACTTACCATTGGACCTAAATGGTACATCGTAGAGGACAAATAGGGCCACACATTGCGTGCGGGGCGGCATATGCGTCACGCGTCGCGTACCAAGTCACTCACAGCTGTCTTACTAAATAGATAACAATAAATACGAGTAATTTGTATGTGCACAATAATATATGTTAATAAATTTATAGATGTCTGTCTGTATATGTAATTTTTTTTTACCAATTTTCTCGTAGACATCAATTATAACAGACACTTATCAGTGATACGAATATGACATTAACTTCTTATCTTTCTGTTTTTATGTTAGGATGTAGTTTAAAAACGGTTTGATCGATGTTGATGAAATATCGTAAACAGGTAGTTTGTAAATGTAATTTCAAAACTGATAGGCTATAATTATGAACTATCAATAATACTTTTAGAAATCGTAAAAAAAAGTACTAAATTAATATTTTTAGTAATTATCTACTGATTTTGATGAAACGATGTCTACGAGAAGTATAATATTACGTGATTCGATAATTGATAGGATATAAGAACTACCAATAATACTTTTACAAATCATATAATATGAGTAAAAAAATACGAGACAGTGAAATTACTGCGCAAAAAATGCATGGTAGAGCCGCGGGTACAGCTAGTTTTAACACAATTGTATTAATCTTTTTCATCACGTCTGTCAACCTCATCACTATCTAAGAACTTCCTCCTTTGTTATTCTTTTACATTCGGGCCCCTGGTTACGTATTTCCTAAATGCAAAGTGATAGCAATGATCGCTACGAAATCGCAAATTCGTATTACGTAACACCTATATTATACCTACCAAAAAAATCTGATTTTGCCATTTCGAAGAATATATCTTGCAATTTATGCTGTAATTTTCTTATTGCGAAATATATACAATTAATAAAATTGAAGTGACTGTTTGTAATGTCAAAATAACAGTTTTTTTACTAAATGCATGTGAAAGTATGTATACGTACAAAAAACAAAAAAAAAAAATAAAATACCCATTTTTAAATTTTTGTCAGTCTGTCTGTCTGTTTATTCCGGTAATCTCCGAAATGGACCAATTTTGACGAGACTTTCACTGGTAGCTAGCTGATTTTATAGATAGTAACTTAGACTACTTTTATTTTAGACAAAAAGAATTAGGGTCCCGCATGAATAAAAAAACTGTTCATGGTGAATCAATTAGGGCGCTTAAATGGCTTACGCCGAGTAAACCGTAAAAGATATATCAAGTGAATGAACTAAATAATTGTAAACATTAAACAGTCCTACCAAAAAGTCAGCTAAGGAACACCTACAATAAGCAATTTTGTCTTTAAAATAGCCGGGAGCGGGGGAACAAGATTCGCGCGGGCCTTTTGTAGTCCTCGTAAGGGAAACCGCGGGTACAGCTAGTACATCTTTTCTTTATTATACTTTCTTCTTGGTTAAAAGGAAAACGGATAGCGTGGCTTGGGGCGAGCGTCTAAGGCACTCCGCCGCGAAAGCGTAGGCAACAAGCACGCAAGGGTGCCAAAGTTGCCGGACCTCGGCTTGGGTTGTTGTCGGGATTGCAAAAAAGTGGCGATCTGACTAATTAAACATAGGCAAGAATTTGAGCTAAACTAACGCATACATACGCACATGCCCTGCCTTCTGGAGGAAGGAAGGAACATGTGTATATGTATTTAATGATCTGTAAACATGTTCGAAACTAACTATCGAAAAAAAGGTCCGTTACAGAATCTATGTTACCTATGGTGTGCACGTATGTATGAACATCATTGATGTATATGTGGGTAGTTAGTGATTGCAAGTGCAGTGTCACCTGTATCGTATAAGTGGCTGCAAGACTCAAGGGTTCCACACCGAGGGAACGGATCTAGGCTTGAGTTGCCGTAAGAGAGGGGGAGTACATGACGGGTGTGCGAGAGCGAAGTTAGCCGCCGTCTCTTACGGAGGGAGTTATCCAAATTGGTATTAAATAGCTCAAGGGATTGTTAATTTGTTTGTCTGAGCTCGCTTATCTCTGGAACCACCACGTGTATGGTGATTGCGACCCAGTTGAGTGCAGAATACAAAGCCTTAACATCCCACTTGATACTAAATGGCTGAACTCGGAACGCGACACTCCTAAGTGTGGCCACTATGGCCGATTCTCCATTTAGTGTATGGTGGACGCGATCTAACAAAAATTTTGCAGCAGTTAAAAGCATAAGATCTAATCTTTTGTCCTATGGTGTTGACATGTAAACTGTATATACGTGATTTTGAGAAAATCGACCTATTAGATTTTTTGGTGTTCATAAAGTTAACACGAACCTTAATTAGGAATGTGTACTAAGTAACAGAGCAAAAGGTTAATTAAGTTGGAAGTAAACAAAGCGAGAGCTTTAGATGTAAGTGATGTATTATAAACTTGAAAACATTCGCAATGTTAATGAGGGGTTTTTGTGCAATATTATTTCATAGTTTTTTATGTCTAACTTCGTAACTATACTCCGCTCCTTAATTACTATTTCTCGCGTGTAATAATGCAAACTTTACATTTTTACACACCTTCACTTTTCATTAATGACTTGAATTAATATTTTTGCACTTAATTATTACTTACAATAAAACTTTTTTCAAATAAAAACTGATAAGAAAACTCACAAAGCCTAGGTGTAAGGGGATAATCGTAACGTATTACAAATGTCTGAACATTGGAAGACAGATCCCAGAGCGCGTTGGTGTCGCAAATGTCAAAAGTTAGCTATAAAAAAGTTTGTTGTTTCAAATGTTATAATTTTGATATTTATCCAAAATAACCTTATTTCTAAGACAGCAGCTGAATATAATATAACTAGTTACTTAGATTATTAACTTTGTTTACCTAGAAACAGTAAATTATGAAGTTTTTCGAACATTTAACTGACTTTTATTACGGGCTCTTTCTTCACTCACTTCACTTCACTCACTTCGGTCACTAATTACTTTTTTTATTATAATACTATGAAATTTTATTATTATTGCAATGTACTATATAAAGTATTAACAGTTATAATAAACAGATGACATAACCTGAAAATTGTGAGTGCAAAAAATCCTTAAATTTTATTTGACCCTGGTGCCGAGAGGTAAATTATCTATCCTCCGTTTTCTGAACTCAAATAGTGTAAAATCGTGTATGCCGCCATGCCGCTCGTTCATTCTCCTTATATACAAGTTTTTTGTTTACATTTTTGTTGATAAATATTATAGTATAATATAGATATTATCATATTAATAAATCGATAAGTTATCATGACAGCACGTTTTGTACAAATACATATTATATAGTATAAGTTTGTAATGTCACGAGATATTTGATTACTTCGTCGAGCTTCGTATATTGTATTTTATTTTTCTGATTTCCCCAATGACTTCTACTTGCGTAGTTCGTCTGTTTTGAATTCATGGTCGCTGATAAAGTAATAAAGAAAAATGCTGTATTATTAATCAGAAAATCGTTTTTTATTAATTAACTTTATTGTCTTGAAAATAAAACGACCTACACGCCCTCTATTGTAAACTGCTTGTACTCATAGATAATAGAATATTACTTTGTAACGGTCAGTATTATGTTATACCTAAAGGGTTATTGGTAATTCGCCGTATTCCTGTTAAGAAGTGATAGGGGTGACTATTTGCGATAATTTTAACCCCCATATGCATCATGCAAAAGTGAACCATTTTTGAGTTATCATGTTTTTTAGCTTTTTCAAAATAAGTCAAAAATGTATTAAAATAAAAGTATCAATTTAAATCTCATTTTTTCTTCTGATTTATAAAAACGATTAAACACTGGTTATTTATCAATATACAACAACAACTATTGGCCCAAATTTAAAAATGCGAGATGAAAATCGATATCTATTATTTCAATGTTTTATTGAGATGTATGTCCGGATTTAACTCAAAAACGGCTAGACCAATTCTTATGAAATTCTTATTCTTACACGGGATGTTTATGTCATCTGCCAGTTGATAGGGTTGATAGATATTGTAAAAAAAAAACAATTTTCGTTAACTCTTAACCAGTTTTGATGCAATTTTGTACACGGGAAGTCTCAGTATTTAGATAATTAATGGATTATAAGAATTGTCAATACTTCTTCTACAAATAAAAAAACGAAGTTCAAATAATTTAATTTTCATCAATTCTCGACCGATTCTGATCAAATTTTGTAGATGGGAAGCATACATCATACTATAATTGAGATAAGAATTGTTCATAATGCATTAGAAATTGTACATTAGATTAATAATTTAAATACATACATGCCATTCCTCAATTGATACGCCATATGAATTGTCAACAATATGAGTAAAATTAAAATTAAGTTTAAAATTAGTAATAAACGCGTGTAGAGCCGCGGGCAAAACACTGCTAGTGTTGTCATTTGATACGCTTAAAAAAATTGTACGTAAATCATTACTGCATAATAAAACCGTTCTGAGCCGCGGGGCAACGCTAGTGTATGAATAAATATATGAAATCGGTTACAATGCCTCTAATATTTTCAGGTACAGGTATGACATCCGAAGCCCTAGGCGTGTCGGTGGCACCCTCATTTTTCCACTCTTGCGTGTCGGACGGGAAAACAGCAACAATGGAGGACGTTCAAAGATTCAAGGTCAGTTAATACATACATCATGTCACCATATTACATACGTATGATTTATTGTACCCGCCCCCCGAATACGTATTTAGCAAGAGCAAAGAGATAACAGTAATCGCTAAATATTAGCTTCGAAATCGGAAATTTGTTTTATGTAAAAGTTCTCTATTTCTTATCTTTGCCGTACCGTGAAACTGTGACACCTTTCTCCCGATCAGCAGGTGTGTTTCGTCCTTTTATTGATATCGTGTTCTTCAAGTGTAACGTTCAAGAGATATTTATGCAAGTTGGCATGACAGCAGTGACCGCCGATGGATTTAGATCTCTCGGTGGTCACCGTTATGTTTCGATTGTACTGTGCTTACCGTCAGGAACAGTACCGTTAATTTGCCGATGTACTGTAAAAAAAAATTTAACATATTTATATAAATGTATCAAGCACAAACTGATTTTGCCATTTCGAAGTAAATATTTAGCGATTTGTACTATCGCTTTGCTGTTGCGGATCTCCAGTCTCGTAAAATTCATGCTGTAACATGAAATCGATTATTGATCTGATATGATAGTTGCGATAAAGATTCTATCTGGTTTTTGTTTGAAATGTTACCATAGTTACCGAATGCGATAACCGATATAAGTGTTTTGTGAAATTCCTTTTAATATGAATTACGGTTGAATTATCCCAAGGAAAAATATTGTTTTTATTTTAGATTTCATAAAAGTTAAGAATGAATTTTTTGTATACTACTAGCAACCGCTCGCGACTTAGTACGCTTTTATTGAATTATAGAACTTAATATTAATAATCAGCATATAACAATAACATAAAACAATCAGCGTGAAACGTAGCTTTCTATCAGTGAAAGATTTTTTAGAACTTAATCAGTAGTTCCCAGAGATAATAACCTCTATAATAATAATTATAGTAGTGTAGATTTAAATTTTGTTACGACATTTTAATCCATTTTATCTAATAAATATGCCATCGGGTAATGGTACGAACTGTTATTTTATAAACAATCTAGTTTGATTGTTAATTGTTGGTAGATTGTGAACGGACGGTTACATTTTCATAGATTTATAAACTAACTGGATTGGTTAAATGGGGTTAAAACTGTGCTGATAACTGTAATCAGCGGCCGGAGAGTGACTTCAAAAGCCGTTAAAAAATCACATATTTCAAGTCCAAATATACTTATTATTAATAGACATAACTTCTAAAATGTCATAATTATTATAGTCTGGTCTATCTATCAATACTTTACAATCTGCCTAAACTGTTTATAAACTAACAGTGGTTCTTAAAAAATATCCGGTGACATACTCTGTACAATGTGGGACATCTATTTCATTATTCGCGGTCTTCGATTTATCATCGTAAGTTAAAATATATCGAAATCGTTTTAGGATGAAGTACTAGAACAAAACAATCGCCAATACTTCTTATCGTAATTCAAAAGTCAATAAACGTTTTATTATCGGTTAACTTTTAAGTGAGATTGCAATAGTATTTTCTTATCAGATAACTGAGGTAAATTTAAATTATCTTGTGTTGACGCGACTCTGGTTAGTCACTTTGTCATGTGCGTAATTTATTCTTTATATAGATTTAACTTTGCGTTATTATGTACCTACTTGTTAAAAAGTATTTGATTCTAAATTGTTAATTATTTCATAGGTTTTAATCTTGATATTCAATGTAACGCCTTGAAATATTAATATACTAGCTGGTGTCCGCCCGTTTCTCTACGCGTACTTTTTTTATGTCGTTATATTATAGTCTGTCCTATTCGACGACGTAGTCGGTTTCTATGACAAACTTTATTCAAATCTGTTCTGCTATTCGAGTGTGATTGATGGAAAAATATTCAAACAAACGTACTTTCATATTTAGGATATACTGTTTCTTTCCGGTATTTAATGGGTCAACTACAGCTCCATCTATCGGATCTTAACATATCTATAAAGCTAGAAATGTAACGATACCGATACGATATATCGCGATTGCCGATTAGTTAACAACCGATATCTAACAATTTGAAAAGCGCGCGAAGCAACGTTATTGAGTTTTCGTCGCAGGTGCGAAGACCGATACACGATGTGGTTCACTAAGAGCGACATTGCCGTCTTTACTAAGCGTTGTTAAGGTTTATATATACAATAGATTCTAATTAAGTTTTTGTATAGCAGAGAAAATTCAATTATTTGTAATCAAGTCGTCATAAAATGATTTTCGGGCCCTTACATGGCTGTACGCTTACCTTATGAGATACATCAAAATAATGTTCTAAAGAATTGTAGTTCTTCAAAAAGCCTAGAGAAAAGTCCGCGATATCATATATCTGTCTCCTAAGGTTGACTCATAGTAACCATTATTAACTTCAACATAATAATTAAAAATATTACGAAGCTATTTTCTCCAATTCGGTATTAATCTTTATCCAGATAAGTTTATTAGTTAACTTGGTGATTGAATATATATTAAAAGTGTCCTTTACAGTTTTCTATTTAAATTAATACTATAGAAGGTATCACGAATTCAAAATCACGCGCGATCTAAGAAATCCCTCTCAGCAAAACCGGTCGCGGTCGATTGTCTGGCACTAAGCGCACTATTCGTAAATATTATGTTATATAACATACGATCACGCCTGTATCCCTGAAGTGTTAGACAGAGATGTACACCCACAGTTCGCCGGGTATGATTTAGGTCTCATGTATTAGGGGGCGAGCCTATAGCTAATAATCGGGCACATAGCCAAACATCAAGCTGCTACTGAGAATTTCATAGAAAACCCCAATAACACTGCGCGATCTGGGAATCGAACCTAGGACCTCGAGCATAGCAGCTGCGTTTAGGACCACTAGGCTAGAGGCAGCTATTTAGTAATGATCTATCAATAGTATCGCGTTAAACTCTAAATCAGGCTTTTTTTTATACATAAAATACATCATTTTGTAAATTGTACCCGAGCGAAGCTGTAGCGGGTCGCTAGTGTATTAATAAACTTTCGCTGTCGGTATGGTATTGGCAAAATTATGCATCGTTACATCCCTAATATGAACCATAGTATTGATAAAACAAAAATATTATGTAAATGTGAGCTTAATCGGTCAAGTCGTTCAAAAATTATAGAATCACGAAAAGACGCATACAAGATTTTTATATATAAGACTAGCTGGCCCGGTAGACGTTGTTCTGCCCTTTGCGGTATTTAATGGCTCGACTGCAGAGCCACTTATCGGATTCTAATATACATAAACACAAATACGTTCATATTATGTAAATATCAGCTCAATCGGTCAAGTGTCAAGTCGTTCAGAAGTTACATGATCAGTAACAGACTCACCCAATTTTTTTTTATTTATAAGACTAACTGGCACGGTAGATTTTGTTCTGCCTTTTCCGGTATTTAATATGTCGATTACAGAGTCACCTGTCGGATCCTGATACACATTCACACAAATATGGTCATATTATGTAAATTCAGCTCAATCGGTCAAGTGTCAAGTCGTTCAGAAGTTACAAGATCATTAACAGACTCATCCAAATTTTTTTTATTTATAAGACTAACTGGCTCGATAGATGTTGTTCTGCCCTTTCCGGTATTTAATATGTCGATTACAGAGTCACCTGTCGGATCCTGATACACATTCACACAAATATGGTCATATTATGTAAATTCAGCTCAATCAGTCAAAGTGTCAAGTCGTTCAGAAGTTACATGATCATTAACATACTCACCCAAATTTTATTTATAAGACTAACAGGCTCGGTAGATATTGTTCTGCCCTTTCCGGTATTTAATATATCGAATACAGAGTCACCTATCGAATCCTAATACACATTCACACAAATATGGTTATATTATGTAAATATCGGTTCAGTCGGTCAAGTGTAAAGTCGTTCAGAAGTTACATGATCACTAACAGACTCACCCAAATTTTATTTATTTATAAGACTAACTGGCTCGGTAGATGTTGTTCTGCCCTTTCCGGTATTTAATATGTCGATTACAGAGTCACCTATCGGATCCTAATACACATTCACACAAATATGGTCATATTATGTAAATATCGGTTCAATCGGTCAAGTGTAAAGTCGTTCAGAAGTTACATGATCACTAACAGACTCACCCAAATTTTTTTTATTTATAAGTCTAACTGGCTCGGTAGATGTTGTTCTGCCCTTTCCGGTATTTAATATGTCGATTACAGAGTCACCTGTCGGATCTTGATACACATTCACACAAATATGGTCATATTATGTAAATTCAGCTCAATCGGTCAAGTGTCAAGTCGTTCAGAAGTTACATGATCATTAACAGACTCACCCAAAATTTTATTTATAAGGCTAACTGGTCTGGTAGATGTTCGGCCCTTTCCGGTATTTAATAGGTTGATTACAGAATAACCTATCGGATCCTAACAAACATTCAACAAATATGTTCATATTATGTAAATATCAGCTCGATCGGTCAAGTGTCAAGTCGTTCAGAAGTTATATGATCATTGATCACTAACAGACACACAAGATTTTTATCTAAAAAAAATATTTAGATATTAGATATAGTATTGATATTGATTATTTATTATAGAATGTAATTTTAATAAGAGCATTGTAAATAGCTTATGACTGTTCAATAAAATTGTCTATAACATGCGGCCAAAGGCTGAAGTCAGCGTGAGTACCTACTATATGAAAATTATACAACGATCACTTTCACTATTATGTAGCTAATATTACTATAATACTGCTTTTGTTACGGGCTTACCACGTTGTTTATTTACAATCTGGTTTTAATTTGCTTACATGATAACTATATAATACTATCATCTTGTAATACTTATATGAAGTTATAGTTTGTATAATAAATCTCTTATTTAGTATTTTGCTTTAATCTTTTCAGAGTAGTATTTAATACTTTTCTGGCTTGTACAATATAATATACAATAGTTATAGACTAGTCGGTTTATCAGAACACTATTCTTAGAAACGCGTTTTGATTTTTAGATTTACCTCTAAATTACTTTTGCATCATCCTAATAGTTTTTTTTTGATATCAAACAGTGTTGAATCATAGAAAAATCTTACTCATAATTTATCGATTGTAGTTGATTCATAATTACACTTTATTCTCTTGTGAAAAACGTGTTCTCGTTGGTTTCAATTATGTCAAATAAATATATATAAAAATTATAGATAAAAGAAATCTATATATTGAATCTGTAAAAATTCTCATTACTCCTTGAATGTACTCCCACTTTAAATTTTTCACAATTTTTATCTTTTCGATGTACAACTTTAATAAAACAAAAATAAAAAGTTTAAATTATCCACAATAATTATCGAAATAATATGACCTGATTTTTGTTAACGTAACGTTCTTAATAAATAAATATATTGAGATTGCCGTTTAAAGACTGTGTGATAAGACTGTCCAGAGAAATAAAGCGATTAAAGAAAAATTTGTAAGCTTTTCTGATGTTTAAGCTATATAGTTAAAATATGTTTTTATTTTAAACTCGTTTTCACGAGTAAAAACTAGTTTTTACTGAATTACTTTGTTACAACAAGAAATTCCTCATCGTTTCTTATTAAAAACATCGTTTAATAATGATATGAGAAACTACAAGTTTGTTCATTCGATTCGATGTAGAACTGTGGTACATACATGCTGGGTTAGGTTTGGTTTGACTTGTGATTAAGAATAGCGCGAGAGGAACGCGGTAGTTTTAGTTGTAAAACAAATAATTTTAATTTTTTTCGATAAAATTCAAACATGACCAGGAAAGTCTATTTGTAACAAAGTCATTTAGTAAAAACTAGTTTTAACTAGTGAAACAACTTTTAACTGTAACATGTATTATATCTTTATTATAAAATCAGATTTACGAAGCAATCAGTAGTTATTTAATAATATCTACGTAGATTTAGGCTAACTTTTTGTATATTAATTATTTGAAACTTTGGTAGTTCACCGACGGTAGTTTGTTATGTCACTATTATTTAGAGTATTTATTTAAGATGTTTCTTTTTATTTTTACTACTATGAACATATCTTTAGATAAAAACGAATGTATTACAAAAATATTTCAAACACGATGTCATAATATGATGTAATTAATAAATTGCCAGGTGGCGACTCGAATAATGCGCCAGCTGATCGAGCAATTCAGCGCCGGGGACCTGTTCGGGAGGGACAACTACGAGTATTATGCAAGGGTCACGGGGCGCATACTGCGCGTTAAGGAAGAGTGGATCTGCTCGTTCCGGGATCCTCCGCCGCCGCGCCACCGCAGGGACCAGGAAGCTTATGCTAGTAAGACAACCGTTTTTACCTTAGGTACTAATAACGTTCCATCTCCCTGGTAAACGTAATCTAAACTATCGGATATCCGAAATTTAAAAAAAGTGTGTACTTATGTACGCATGTTAGAAGTAATACTTCTTTGGTGTAACAAAACAAAAATTGCTCCAAAATTGTTATCCCGCTTTCCATCAAAGTTAGAAATCAATGATAAAGCCAGTAAAATGATTTAACATTATTGTCATCGATGGCTAACTTCATCGTGTTTTTTTATACAACTAAGGTGGCTAACAAGCATACGGCTCACATGAGAGTAAGTGGCTACTTAAGCCTGTGAACGCTTGTAGTAGTAGTAACAGTGCGTTGCCGACCAAGAACCCAATCCTACTCACCGCAGGAAAACAACAAGTTTATTTGGCTTCGATCTTCTGTAGGATCCTCTGGTCGGACAGTTCCAAGTAAAGATAAATCTCCAAAAACATTTTAAATTGAATTATGTTTATTAAAACATAAATAAATTTTATAATGAATTTTAATAAACTAAATGATTTAATATTAAAGTTTTTGTTTCGCAATCGTGGGGTCGATGATTCGAAAAACACGGAAATATAACTTCTTTTGTTATGAGAAACGCAGTCACAATAACACATTGTTTTATAAACGTAATCCGAGACAGAAGCATGACGTTTTAATCGTAATTGGATAAGAAGTATTTTATTTGATTTTTGACAGATTTTTTTCTCACTATATTTACCCGTATCCGTTAGGTTCGCATTGATTTAAATGTTTTTTTGTTGTTTAAAACTTTGTGTGATACCGTACCTATCTATTTTTATATGGATATATTGGAAATTGGTATTAGTGCGGGCCCAGCTGAAAACCAACTCTATGGTAATTTGCCATAGCATGTGCTGAGTTGGGGTCCTTTTCGATGTTAATTGCGGCATTTGTTTTGCAACTAAATGACAGACACGGCTATCTAGATAGACACGGGAGTGTGTCAGCCAAGTTCGGAAAAGAAAAAGGTGACACACCGGCCAGTGTTTTGTATATTTAAATACACGATCCATTTCGATCTTCTTCCATCCCTTCATAAGTCAAAAACTATTATAGCTACAAAAACGAAATTTTGTGTGTTTCATAAATCTCCCGTGAACATGTAGAATACCAAATATCACGAATAAACCTATTATAGATTTGAGTTGTTAGGGTCTGAAAAGTAGCATTTTTATCACTCGTACAACCTTCCAGGTGACCCAGAAACTTGCAACTTCAAAAAAGTACAATTTTAAACGGATATAATCATGTATTTACTCATCGTTCAATACTCAAGGAACAGCTGTGGAATTTGGCACCCGTTGGATCTCAGCTCTTATTCGGTGACAATGACTATCCCCAACGTCTTTTCTACAAAACTTGGCCCCTATTTAACGTTTATGTATTTATTGGGATAAGTAATACTCCAAATCTTTTGTAATTTTGTCCATGTTTTAAACATCTAATAAATGTGATTACTTTATTTGTAAATATTCTTTGTATAAATTACATTAACTTGTAATATTTTATTTCTAAATTATGTTTTTAGAGGAAGTTTAGAGATGGCATTGAACTTCTGACATGTTTGCATACTATAATATTAAAATATTTTTTGTTAGGTACCAAAAAAATCCGTGGGAAATTAGGATTTAAAAGAATGAGATATAATCTGAAATTCACAACTTTTTAATGTTCATGTAACTTAGTTGGTTTGAGGTAATTATCATTGAATTTTAATGAAAAGTTATTCGTTGAAAAAAATATACCTAACTATACGAAATTTAATGAAATATACGTATCATAATTCTTTTGTAATTGTATTACATTTATAAAGTATGTAATTGAATTATTTCTCAAGAATAAAAAAAAATCATAAAGTTAATTCAAACAATCTAAACATATTTCATTAGATATTGTATTTTTACAGGGCAATTGTCGTTGGAAGCTGAAAAAACATGGCTCCAATGTGAATGTGATCGCTGGGGAAATAAATTCAAGTTAGAAGGTATGAAACTTGCTCGTTTGTTATTTGTTCTTTAAAAATGTTTACGTATTGCTTGCAGCGCAATACATGGACGATATTTTTCACAGGTCAGCCCAAAGAAAGTCGGTTAAATTATTAAAAATATAGTGAAGTTAAATTATTCAATTTTGTATTACTTATATACTGTTTGGTGAGTCTTGTTTTAAAATGAAATAATTCACTCATTAGGATATCAGATCATTCATAAATAATTTGACATCTGGTATTTGTGTGTAACGTTATGGGGTTTTGGTGTTTGGTGGCACTTGGGTATATATGGTATGACAATTATTAATATATAATATGTATTAAAAACTCCGTCGGATCTGTGAAGGTGTTATGACTTATGAGTTATCGAAATTATATTCTGTTTGTTAAATGAGGAAACTTACATGGCAATACAGGCGGCGCGGCGCAAGATACCGCCAAACGATCAAACGTACCGCTGCGCCGCGCCGGGGCTGGCGACGGTGTTATCACGTTTTCAAAACTTGCTAAATTTTAGGGAAACTAAAACTAAATATGTTAATTTTAAATCGCAATAACATTTTTATTTTCATAATAAATAAAATTTTGATATTTTTTTTGCTAATGTCGTTGGGGTACCTATTATACCCTTTTCGGATTCGACAGGTTTTTAAAATACATATTGTATAATATATATATAGTTAGCAAAAACTATTCCGGTGATGATTCTCTAAGTGTATATGTATTTTGTAAAAAATACAATTTACAGTAAAATAAATTGTAATTTAGTATATTTGCTATATCTGTCGTCGGGCAAAAATAGTAATACAGTTTCATTATAAAGTAAAATTTTAGTTGTTTGTTTTACAGAATTAACTTATTATACATAACGTAAAATTTTGTAGTAAAATTATCGTAAATAACGACCACCATATTGGTGTTTAATCACTGTATTAATTTACGTACGTATATTACGTTATCAACATTACACTAATCATTATAGTAATTGGATCGGGTCTCTATAGTTAGATAGGTTTAATGATTAAAAATCGTTGACCGCTTAATGTTTACGTAATTAATACTGTTTGGGTATAGTTATGCGCACTTTTAGTTCATTGTTTCATTGTAGCAAGAATTTATTAATTATATTTATTAATTTAAAATTAGCATTTAAAAAAATTAAAGTTTTTTATAGGTATTAAGTGTTACTTTGTGTTTGGGGAACTTCTTGTATGGGGATCTTCCTGTAAAAATGTTCTTTTTTGAAATGAAACATCTTAGGCAACAATTTGATAATTGGACAAGAGAATTGAGAGCGAAATATCAAGAACGCGTCACTTTTAGACACAATATATAACGTAGAAAAAAAGAGAAAGCTGTACATTGTAGGTATATCTAATACACAGTTTTGTCTATACGCGTGTCCCTTTTCAAGAAGTTTCAACTTCTATTACGTGTACGGTGCTGCACGCACATTTTAAAATAATTATATCTTTAGGTTTACCTATACCACACAAATAGGTTCTCGGCACCAGGTTTTTATCATAACTGTATTTGGCTAGCAGAGCATCTTCTATACAATTAATAACATTGAAGTGTCTGTTGTAATGTCAAAATAACAGCTTTTTACTAAATGCATATGAAATTATATATGAAACTTATAACAAAACAACCATTTTTTTAAATTTTGTCTGTTTGTTGCGGGTAATCTCCGAAACGGATGGACCGATTTTGACGAGACTTTTACTGGTAGATAGCTGATTTTATAGGGAGTAACTTAGGCTAATTTAATTTTAGAAATATGTAGAATTAGGGTTCCGAAAAAATAAAATAAAAACTGGTCATGGTGAACCAATTCGGGCGCTTAAACGGCTTGCGCCGAGTAAACCATAAGAGATATAGCAAATTATAATACTAAATAATTGTAGACATTAAAAATACATACTAAAAAGTCAGCGAGAGTATACGTCTTCTAAGGAACACTCACAATAAGTATTTTTGTCTTTAAAATACATTTATATGGTTTTATCACAATGTTTACACACTGAAATTTTGGCTTGGTATTTATCTTATTCAATTAGAAATCGAAATAATGATAAGACAATACATTAGAAAAATGGTTGGAATAAATACGATAGTTGTTACAAAGAATTTAATAAGTATGAAGGTGGATGGATATATAGGAGTAGAGGAAGACAGAAGAAGGTATGGATGGATTGTGTGAAGAATGATATGCGTATAAAAGGTGTGAGTACTGAGATGATATTTGATAGAGTGGAGTGGGAGAAGAAAAATGTTGTGCCGACTCTGCTTAAGTAGGATAAGAGATAAGCAGAAGTTATTACAAGGAAACATATCGGTAATAAGTTAGAGAGAAGCTGATCCTAATCGCTAATTAGGGGAATTTTATTTGGGAGTTTAGGAGGACTTGATTTTGAAATTGAATTTATTGTTTTGTCTCAAAAGTATTCTAAGAAATTAAGCAGGTATCTGCACCTAAATTTCAAAAAATCAGAAACGAAAAAAAAATAACTTCCTTTTAGACTTTTAAAGAGCCAAGCTTTCAGTAACAGGCTCAAAAGACTAACATTCTACCAGTCTATACCATATGCATAATATATAATTATGTAATACAATCTATACTAATATTATAAAGCTGAAGAGTTTGTTTGTTCGTTTGGTTGAGCGCGCTAATCTCAGGAACTAGTAATTGGAAAGAAAAAATTAGTTTTGTGTTGAATAACCCATTTATCTAGGAAGGCTATAAGGCTATATAACATCACGCTACGGAGCAGAGAATCAATGGAAAATTTTGCAAAAATGGGGAAAATTTAAGCCTTTTCACAGTTTCCATTGCGTGCTCTGCGTAAATGGTTAAAGTTACGTAGCAATAATGTGTGACGGAATGTTTCTCCTAAAAAGTTCTAAAAAAATGTCCGCGATAGCATATTATGTCTATCTTTTAAGGATGACTCAATATAACCTTTTTTATAAAATAAAATAAGTTCTAAATTAGTGCATTATTTGCGAAGCTATTTAAAAAAAATTATATTAATCATTATTAAAATAAATACAATATTCATCACAAGTATTTAATTTTGAACAAAATTGCCTTTAACATCAATTGATTTCGATATCACAGTTTTAAAATAACTCCGCAGCAAAATAAAATTGTATTAAAGGTGCTCTCTCTCTTATGTGAAGCAGACGAAGTTGCTCGGATCAGCTAGTAACATAAAAAAAAAATATTGTTGATATGTAAAAAACTTACTGCCGCTTTTGTCAAAAAGAAAACCCACTAAATTAGCGTTTTCTCTCAAATCTAATTTTGTTAGTTATAGCTCTGGTTATAGTAATTCTCCTTCAACGACAGCAATGTAAATAGTAAGTAATGTCAGGGATTCTTGAAAATACATTATTGCTAGACTGATTAACTGGTTTCTTATCTATATATTGTCCTAAGGTCGAAACTAGTTTAGAAATATTTTGTTTAAATTATTTGTAAAACCTTCGTTCAGCGTATCATTAATTGCACGACCCTGAACGCAAGTACCATTTGAACCCAAACGGTCTAATCCAAGGCTATCTCGTTGGTTGCATCCATATACTCGACTAGTAGCTATGTGGCGTTCAGAGCCAGAATAATCTATATAATTTTCTCTACGTGAATTGAATATTTTTTTTGTAGAATAATGTTATCAAGCAATTACGGCTTAGTGGTAACGTCTAGGGACGCGGCGTCGATCGGCGTGAGTCGTATTGCTACAGTGCGCCTGATCTTTCGGTGAAGAAAAATCCTAATGAAACCATAGCATGGTGGTAGGCCATTTTCTAATGCCCGTTTGGATGGCTACTGCTCTCAGGTTCAAAATCGGTTGCCAAGCACCTTTAGATGTGTTCCGGTAGATTCACTTCGAGTATCAGTTTAACGTGGGTCACATCTTAAGAGAAATAAACAATGAATTTGTGTTGCTAAATATAGTATAATCTTTTAAATAAAACTGCGACATCATATACTGCGTTTTTTAATCCCAAGAAGTAAATTGACAATCACTAATGTCAAAGTTGAAAATAATAATACCATATTTATTTAGGTAGTGTTGTCATATATATTGTACTGTATAATTAATTGAATTGTAAAATTTTAAAAATATTTTTTTGAGGGTTTTAATTTATGAATTGAAATATTTTGTGTTATTCGACATACCCGATCATTTATTATTATCATTACATAATCCAGAAAAATGTGAAATGTATATATTGCGAAGAAATAAACAGAATGCTTCGATTGATCCACGAGAGACGCGATTTTGTTTCTTTATTCGGTCTTCACATTTGGAGGGTTTATTATTTTTTTAGAAAAACTTATCAATAGTTATAATTCTTCGTACGGTTTGACGATTAGAATCAATTGGTGATATAAATTTTTAAGAATAAAATAAACTGGCAACACATAAAAAGTTAGATTACTCGTGGGAATAAAACGCATTAGAACTTATCATAATGCCGTCGTTATAGGTCCTTATCGTCTTGCATTGGGTTCAGGTCTAACAAAATCCGAGGAGTGTCAGTCAATGCCCGCACTGATGGGTGTCGTCGGAAGCGGTACTGCGGGGTCGGTGCTTGGTATCATTCCGGAACACAGCCTCCTAGACTCTTGCACTAGGCTCTCTATTTCGCTCGAGGAAAGCATTTTCAAGGTATATTTATCTATAATCTAAATATATAAAAAAAACCACGACTGACTGACTGATCTATCAACATATAGCTCAAACCACTGAAATTTGGCACACATATAGTTACTATGACGTAGACATCCGCTAAGAACGGATCTCTTTAAACATTCAACCCCAAAATTTTCATGCGGATAATACCGTGGGGTATAGCTAGTAATATGAAGAGTTTGTTTGTTTATTTGAATGCGCTCATCTCTAGAACTACCAGCCAGATGTGAAAAATTCTTCTTGTATTTTATAGCCCATTTATACAGGAAGATAATTTCACACTGTAGCCCTAAGGAGTGAAGCAGTAACCATGAACATCATGCAATCACGTAAGTTGTAAGCAAGTACGAGAAGTGCTCGAATATACGGGGAAACCGCGAGGCACAGATATTATAAAATATGTATTAATCTGCCATTGGCTGCAAATTTTGCGTGATGAAGTACTACAACCACGAGATATTGTGTTTGGTTACCTTGGTTTTCAGTATATTTTATGAATTTTTCCTTATAACTGTATAACCTAAGCAAGATATCTGTTGCCCCATTCCGTTGATCTGGAAAAATGGATTACGGTGAGCAGGACAGCGTTTTGGAATAAATGTTCTACGCTTTGTCATCATAGGAGATGCATTTAAAGAGCGGCCGAAAGGAACTTTAAACCTGAACCGTTTAGATTTAGATCCGTAAATGTAGACAAAACAAATATTTTTTATGTCGGCTCTGTAACAACTGCACCTGATGGTAGGTAATCAGAGTACAATCCAAAATCAAAGGTGATTATTGACAGACCGGCAATCATGCCATGGGTTTATCATGGTGTCGCACCGGCTGATCCGGCAAACGCGCTATTTGCTATGGCGGATGTTACACCTTGCGTATAGTGATCGCGATTCGGTCGGACATAATAGGCTAGTTGACTCTTTTTAAAGTAGGTCTTCAATTATCAATTATTATCCGATTAGAGGAAAAACATATTATCATATTTTTTGGGACATAGAAAACCGCAAAACTTTAAGTTTAGTTTTCGTAAACAGGCGAAAACGCTGCCAGTCATATTAGGCTATATGTTATCTCTGCTGACATTTGACATTTAGCAAACGTTCATCATTGTTAAAATCTCTATACTTTTGTCGTAAATGTCAATGTTACAGACAAGACTACAGCGAATTTCACTTCACTACAATCCGACATGAAATTGGCTTAGAGTCCTATAGCGTCACAATATGGCCGACAGCGTTTTAGAAGTTAAAAAAGACATTTTTAAATTGAAAATATTGAGCCATCTTACACTTTTAATATTTGAAATCGATAAATATTGGTTTCTTATGTTAAATACTAGAGAAAATATACATTTATTGAGCTAGATATCATACGAGTCAAGTAGCGATTTGTCGTGCCCTAGCAGCCAGCAACAAATACAGTACAGTCTAATCACTGCCTTGTATGCTGGCCTCTAAGCATAGTTTAAATAAAACTAAACATACATATTATGCATTGAACTTTAATTTTCGAAGTCTTATTTTATATTTTAACATAATAACTTGCAGATTTCGGTCAGTTCGTCTTCGCCATCGTCTCGCAGTAATTCCAGCCCACATATGACTCTTGAAGAGTTACGAGCTATCAATAAATACGCTGAAAGCACAAAAAGTCTGTCCTATTTGCCACAGGTAAGGCTATCATGCCATCTTTTATCTCACACCATAAAATATCAATTACATTCATTTTTTGTTAGCCACTTTAAATCATCAATCTATCTTTCAAAATTTTTAGGAATAATTAATTATCCAATTGTGTTTGTACTGTTAATATTCGATCAAATCTTATGTTTCCTTAAGTAAATTAAACTTGTCCAAAACACTAATTTCTATACATGCTTACTTCCTTTCTCTTTTTTGGTAGTCGATGAACTTTTTATTTAACATTAATATTTCCTGAGCCACATATGCGCTTAAATCAATTTCAATGCACATTAGATTTTTTCACCTCTCAAATTTTTATTGAAATTTGTTTCAAAATTAGAGTATTAAATACATTTGGTGGTAATGATAAAACAATTATATTGAGCGTATATGTGGACTTACTTTATACAAGTGAATAAAAGGTGTGTTTAAATTTTAGCGCTCACTGAAGGACGCATATTATAAGTGATGGGTGACGAGACTTGGTCAATATCCATCTGTAGATTATACAGAAGTTTCCTTTTTACCGTTTGTCCCGAGTGACGTGGATCATTTGCAAACATTCAAATATTCTTATTAACCGATTTTTTTTTTAAACTTTCAATCTTTAACTTTGTTATTCAGTTTTTGGTCTTTTCTTGTAGCCTAACCTACTGTCGCTTTTATAAAACATTAAGTTTTTTTTTGTAAAACAAGAAACTTAACTGTCTATAATACAGAATATTTAAACTTGTTCTGACATACATAATCTAACTTTATACTACTCGTAACAATACTCTAGTATTGGAATAGATGTATTGTCCTTTGATTTCTATGTAGTTATGAGTTTGTCCTTTATATATAAAAAAATCCTTTCTTATTAGTGTCTACTACTTGTCTACTTACTGCCTACCAATTATTGATGTTAGTCCATTCAAGATAGAGAATCCTTGTTGCAATACTAGATTATGTAATTTTGAAATCATGACGTTACATTAAAATATTAGGAGATAATAAATACATTATGTCATGGGCGTAGTTAGGAGGGCCAAGAGGGTGAGGGAATACTGCCCATTCTACAAAACTTATTTCCCACACTAGAAAAATCGTCAGTATTTAAGGAATATACGGTTTTTATTCTTTACATCTCGAGAAAATAAATTGTCCCCCAAGCAAGAAAATTCGCTAGCTACGCCAATGCAATTTGATAAACTTACCTATAATTAATGGATAGTGTAGATAAAGTTAAATGAAATTGTAGATTAACTAAATATTTTCCATGTCAGTAATAAATAATAATAATTATATATATAGTAGTTGGAATAATCTAATAGTATTTTAATTATAACTGATAGTGAATGATCTAGACTAGAGCAATATTTTATTCTTTAAAACAATATTTGGGCCTAATCAGTATTAAAGCATTATAGGAAGATAGGAAAACTCTTAGAGCAAAACATACGTATATTAGATATGTTTGCTGATAGTCCACGTTTAACTTCCTCGGCATGCATGTGTGTGTTTCCCTTCAGATAATATCATTAGGAGAACTTGTGGCTGATCTGTTAGTATTTAGTGAATTGCTCTTACATTCTTCATTTGTACAGATTAAAAATTATGAAAATATGTTGTGATAAGTAGTAGTTTATTTTAATATGTTAATAATGGTGTGATGAATTTGGACATGTATGTGCAGTGAAATAATATAAAAACTGAATGTAAGAAATGGTTTTCTGGCAAAGTGAAGATGATGATCTGAATAAGGCTCTATGCAATGCGAGTATCTCTTTAAATTCTCGCATAATTATATTTGTATAGTTTAAGCTTATTTACAAACTGCAATTAATATATAAATGTTTTTTTTTCTATGGTGCGGTTACTTTTGTTTCTTCATTATATGTTGAGTAATTTGGTTAATTAAGGCAGCGGTGTAAATAATAATTTCATATTGAATAAATGCAAAAATAACTTCTAGTTTCGTGTTTATTTATGCATTATTAACCTGTAGTATCACACTGATTAACAACGTATCAGGGTAATGGGTACTTGTTCAATTATAATTTGCTTAAGCTATAGTAACAATTCACTTTTTTTTCCTTCGATGGTAAAATAGACAGGTATGCCATTAAATCGGTAGACGAAGATGCGCTCCGCGAAATATTTCTAGGAACTGTTGTCTGGAGGAATAGTGACTTAAGTAGTCAAATTCAATAAAATTAGCAATTTAGGCAACCGGACATGTTTTCAGAAATTTTAAATTATTTATAAAGCTAAAAAAAAGATCGAAACATATACATTTTGAAATTGCCGCGTAAACGATACTGCAGAGTTCATGACGTTATACGTGGAGTCCGTACTAAATAAACGTAGAAAATTATAAGGAAACAACAGATGTCTGCTCAACGCACCAATCGGGTAACGTTTGCTTACACACGAATGACGTCATGCGATGTTATTGGTTTTTTGATTGACATGAAGAACAGCACAAATTATTTAACCTTATTTATTCATTTAAAAATATAAGTCAATATTATTTCACAAAAAATGATGTTTATAATATCAGGATGATTATTTTCAAATACATTATATACTTCTTTGTGATTACTGTCCGGTTGCCTATTACTTTGACATTATTGACAACCAGAAATTTGAAATTCCTCGTGAGAGCAGGGTACGATAGAGAGTGCATAGCGCGACTGAATGAAATGAAATAGCAACTACACAAGTGGATCCGAGGGTCGAGCGTTAAGGCGAAGACAGTGAAGTGATCGGTGGTGGCGTGGTGCGTAGGTGCACGAGCGGCAGCGCGCGCGCATGCGTACGCGGTCCGAGTGGTTCCTGCAGCCGGCCGGCTCGCTGGACGCGCCGCGGTCGCGCGCCGGTACGCCCTCGCCCCCCACTCCGCCCGCTGCCGCCATCGTCGCCGTCGCCGTCTCACACGCACACGCCCGGCCAGTAGTCCGGCCGCACTCGTGTCCGTCGTGCGCGGGGAGACGCGACGAGAGCACGGCTCTCTACGTGCTTGTCGCCTGCCTAGAATTTTTATTTTGATCCTCGCGCACCGGTACTGTTGTCGTATGTGTTCGTTCGCTTCGGTGCGGAGGGATTGACTGACGTTTCTCGAAGGTTTTTCGCTATCTTCGCGTGACCCATATTGATACATACAGTTTTATTCAAATAGTATATCTTATTATAAGTTTTCATTTAAATTTATTTTCAATAGTAATAAATAAAACTAATTAAAAATATATATTTAGCTATGTTTGTGTATGATACAACTGACCTTAGTCAATTGGCAGAAACTAAACATAAACTTGAAAATGTTTGAAAAATAAATCAAGTGTTGCCATTTTACTCGAAAATTGAATGATCAATAATACTGTAAATTTTACCTTGAAATCTTTTATTTTGAGTAAAATTGTATCTATATATTTTGTAATACGTAAGCTACAGTAAATGGACACTCGTTATGATTTACATCCGATATCGTATTTCACCTGTGCCGAAAAGAGAATACAGTGGTTACACTCTAGTGCAATGAGTTGTTTACGAATTACAATATCCTCAGTCGTTGCATGAGGGAAAAGCCTTCGAAGTTTTAACAAATACCAAGGTTCTTTCGCTTCGGTTCTCGCTTTTCGCTTGTGGTGGCATGGGACGTCGCATCGTTCACTCTCTTTACGCATGACGTCACTCTCACGAAGCTCTCATATCGTACTGCACTTAACCGATCATTGCTTATCATACATCTATCGCTACTCTGTCGTCATTCGTTTTTCATCTTTTCAAAAGTAAAATATAAAATAATTTTTTTTTTGTACAGAGTATTGTATTATATAGAACTGATTGAACGTATATTTTATTTGTAGGCAAGTCGGGTGCGCATAGTGATCGATATATACTAGTCAAATGTTGTATATAAAACGTATCGTGTCAAAATTCATTGTCACTACAAGTTACTGGAGGCATAATTTTATGAAGTAAGAATTAATACATAAAAATAATAATGGTGCTGTGATAGTTCTTCTTTAGAGGTTTGCGATTTTATCATGAATCTTTTTTATGTTATGAGATGATTTTTTTTGTGCTCTTTTTCATATAAGTAAAAGTGTAAATTTCTGCACCGTGGAAAAACACGCCATTATACGTATGGTCGGTATGTTACTTAAGAATAGCAAACGAACGGACATTTGATCTCGATTAAATTAATTATTGAAGTCATTGTGACCCTTCAGTCGAGAGATATGGGAATAAAAGATGTTATAATTGTTCACCTTATGACTGATAATAAATGCAAAGTAAAGAGAAGATAATGGATTCATCTTCTTCCTCACATTATATTTGTGATTTCGTCATATCACGATCACTATATCCATATATATATATATATACTTGCTGTGCCCCAAGGTTTCACCCATATCAATTTTATGCGACAAGCGTCGTCGTGTAGGCAATTTTTTATACTTTGTGTAAAACTATCGACATTTTTATGAGGAATAAATTAATTTTTCAAATTATAATATAGCCTATGTTTTACTCGCTGATACAGTAGCATTATATAGGTGAAAGAATTTTTAAAACAAGCCGAGTAGTTGAGTTTATCCATTACAAAGAAAAAAAAGCAAACAAAAAATCAAATCATTCCTCTTTATAACATGTATTGTTATAATATATATGAAATTGCTTTTCGGTTTTTGATTTCATGTATAAAGTTCTCCGTATCTCATTGAGTATCTCGTTTCCGAACACAAAATACGTCTACCTGCTACGGCAAGTGTGCGGATGCCACTTAATAAATATACATACATAATATGCAGTATATATACATATACATAATGCCTTAACGCAGCCACAACCGTTCGCCTTGTCGCGCTCTCACTGCGCTCAGCCAATTGACTACCGTGCAATCATGCGCGTTATTATGGCTACCACAGCCAGGAATTATGACTGCCTAGTGCGCTAGTTTTCAATGAACTATGATATGGCGGATTGGCTGCCACAGCCAAGCTGGCTAGTGGCTAATGCAGAGTACTTTAAATTTTGACATAAGACTGGTTTCCTTAAAGGGTTAGCAAAAACATTTTCACGCTGAAAAAGACATAGGTAACGAATGTAATAATTTTGACGTTTGCGAGTGTAGTTCTTAAAATGGTAATATAGAAATCAAGTTTCTATGCGCGCCCGTGTTTTTGTTTAAATATTAAAATCTATAACCAGACAATACTTTAGGTATCGTGTATTCCTATGTATACGATTATATTTATGTATGTATCCGATTTAATTCAAGTTATACTTTACTGCCTACAAGGTGTTGTAAATATTATGTAAAACTATCAAAGTGTGGATTATACAGCATGTTCGGTGTTGTGATATGTAAATAGGCTATAAATATCATCAAAAGCAATTGATATTAATTATAAGGGTGGATTTAGTAATTGGGATGTATTTTACAGAATTATTTTATTATTTTTAATCTAAATTCATTTTTTCATAATGTTATCGTTAGCTGTTGCTATTTAATAGCATATTATTTTTATGGTTTTGAAATACTACTCGACCAAGTCAAGTGGACGACTGTCAACTATGACGTCACTAGTTTCAGTTACGGAATGCAAATATATAAAGCAACAATAAATTATTAGCGTAGGTAACGTAACGCCTTTGAATGACGGGTATTGTTGCTGCGGACGGTACTGAGGTATGCGGGCGGGGAAGCTGTATTCCACGCTTTCGTCTACTTAGCTTGGTTGAGTTGTATGTTGCATTTATGTATGTGTGATGTGAGTTGTATGAAACATGACAAGGACAGTAATACATTTCATTGTCATGGCTTTCATAAATAATGAGGGAGCAATATGCACAGCTGCCGTTAGTTTTGTGTACATTAAAACTACAGGAGGTTACTGTTTGAATTTTTGCTCCCTGAATATTTTTAACGTGAAGATTAATTCTCATAATGTCAATGATTTTGAAACCGCTTTCAGTAACGACTAGTTTTAATATTAATCCGAAATTAATATTTTCTTATTGTAGATAACATTTTTGAATGCATTGCTGTTAAGATGTTATAATAAATAAATACAGAGCAATATATTTGAAAACGTAAATATTCAAATTAAGCATTTAGCATTTATATTCATGATCCTAGCTGTTGAAATTTTTGTGTTAATATTGATGTTGTTTACTTGCTTAGTATATGAAAAAAAATCACTTTGTTATCGAAATGAGAGACGTAATTTTTTTTCTAAATGTTCTACATAACGAGGATTTATTTTTCATATAGTCTCAACATCGGTGACGTTATAAGCTAGTATACATATAAAGTTGTAGCATGCTTTACTACGTGCAATACGGTCTAAATATCTTAACCGCCCTCAACAAAATTATTAAAAGGAAACAAAACATTCCGACTGCAACAAAAACACGACAAAACTTTTTTTTTCTTCTATTTTTGCTTTTTATTTGATTCCCATACGTCGCACTTGAATACTATATAAACCTATGCCATTTCCACAATTAAGTAGAATGTAACGACCTCGTATGCTACAATCCAACAAGCTGTTTTAGGCTACGGAGCGTGCCAAAGAAATAGACATACATACATACGCTCGAAAAACACAACCCTCCTTTTTCGCAGTCGGGTAAAAACATCTAAATTTAAATACATTTCAATATCCACAGCTAAGCGTTTAGCTACGTACGTAGGGTCGATCAATGCATTTAGGGTCCAAAAATTATCGCGGACCCTACAATTGCTTATTGGATACGGAACTGGCGAATTTGAATAAAAGGCTCTCATAAAATTGTCGCAGTTCTATTATCGTGACTAGGCCAATATAGATGTGGAGAAGAACATCGGTTTTATCGATAAAATATATTTTTTTTAGGAAATAATATATCTATTAAACCCTTCAAAAAGATTAATGTTTGAATATCTTAAATATTAACTGATTATATTATTCTTCTTTAAATTAATAGCAAAGCTCTTTTCTGAGGAGAAATCGCTCCTGTTCCCTATTCTCTATCTTTTTTATTGGCTTCTGATACGACAGAGTCCCCAGTTTATCCTTCACTTGTTGGAAAAAGCTTCGTCTAGGACTTCCTCTTTCTCGCTTTTCTTATAAAATTGTCTTAAGGAACTTATCGTGCCGTTTCAATTATCCAATAATATTTACTCCTTTTGTTATCTATATTTCACAACAATTCTCTTTCCTCGTCAACATTCTTAACACTTCATTTGTAACTCTTTCTGTCGAACTGTTTTTCTCCAACCTCCTCCAGCAACACATCTCAAACGCTGCAAATCTTTTTCTGGCCCTTTGTTCAATGTCCAAGTTTCGCGACCATATAACGTTTAGTTTATTTACGCCAATTTAGTTTAGTGATAAAAATATTTTAAAAAACCTTCGTAATCGTTTGGAATGAATATAAACTAATTAATATCAATTTAATTAGTAGTAACATTGCAAGGGCCGACTGGATGAGAAAGATCTCGAATAAACCTGAACATAATAAAAAAACTACGTTTAGCTAGTTATTTATAAAAATGAATATCAATGTTATTTAATGGTTTAATTTTTATAAAATTATTTATAAAAGATATATATTATAATTATGCTTTATAAGTTTAAATTAAACTGATATTCACGAATAACCCAGAAAGTTAGCACAAGAAACCACGCTGATACTAACACACACATGTAAAGTAGTGAGAGTGTGTATACAAATATTGAGGGGAGTGCTAAATCGGCAAGAGCCGACTAAACACACGCTGGTCGAATGGTACGTAGCGACGTCCTATCAGATTGCTTTACTATCGTTTAAATGCGCCATTAGATGTTTCACATCAATAATAATTTTATTAAACAGCTTTATGATAGAAGTGCAAAGGAAAATAGATATTTCGATCGTATTGTATCAGTTATCCGTTGAATTACCTACACATGAATACAGCTTTATTATAATGGGTTCCCTGTGAAAACATGACCTTAATTTGACATCACATTCACATCATAACGTATGTCATGTTTACATAAATTATAAACATATGACGTGTGGAAGATGTCAAATATAGGTTGTGAGTTTACTGGGTTTGTAATGAACAGTGTGTTGAGTTAGGTGACGTGCGATGCGCAGGTGGCGGCGAGCGGCGCAGTTCGCGGCGTCGGTCGCGGAGGACGCGCGTGTGCTGCGGTGGTGCCGCGTGTCGGGCACTCGCGCAGTCCGACACTGAGATCCCGCTCCCTCTCCAGCCTCGTAAAGTGACCGCTTGATCGACGTACACTACCTCTACTGCTCCCCGTTCACTATAACGCGGCTAAGTTAAATAATCAATTACAAGCTAGAAACGGCAATACAAATATAACGTATTATTAAAGTGAAGCTTCTTTTGGTACCTACGCTAGGGGAAAATTTAGGTAACGTAATAACGTTACCCTGTGCGTTACTTTTCATTCTAAAATGTATACCTAGTGTTAAAATTAAAGGATACACGCATAAAAAAAAAAGTATGCATTCAGTTAACAGGAGTAAAACATTATCATTGCTACTTGCAGGTTAAGTGTTAGTGGCGTAGTTAGGGCGTCAGGGGAGAAACACGGACCCCATTGCGGTTACACTTGACCGTGAAAAAAAAAAAACTTACACCATCACAATGTTTGAATCACCTATGAAGTGAGACCCCACATATTTCATCTTTACTGCACCATCCTCTCCCAAAAGTGCTATTTGCAGCCCGTGGTGCCCACTCGTGCTAACTATGCCACTGTGAAGTTTGTTTTTCATCACTTTATAAACAATTTTACCACTTTCTTTATATTAGTTTTTCAACATAAATCCATAGATAATTTTACTTTATAAACTGGCAGTCAACACTCGAGTTTCATAAATCGCTTAGCCGGCTCATAGTCAACGGGCAGCTGAGCTGACTCTCCCACAGGTAATTTCGAACTGAAAAACTCACCGCAACATCACAAACATCACCGCAACATACCGACCACTTGGTTGACTCGTTACCACAAAATTTTAAGTTTGAGGTAGGTACTAGGCATGTATTATAATATCCCTTTGTGTAGACAAACGAAAACGAATTAGTCTAAAATTATTTTAAAACTTTAGTGTGCCGTATCTAACCTCCCTTTCATTTTATATAATAACTTGACTTTCGAAGTTATTAAAATAAATAGCGTTACATTTGAATTGTTATTGCCACTTTAAATTTTTGTTAAAAATCAAGTTTGCCCGTATCAATTAGTTTTATATTATGCTGTACCTACATTATATATTCCAAGGATGAGTATGAATTAGATAGTGAAGGATAGGAAAGTATGCTCTCTATTTTATTCGAGGCTATATTAATAGATTTTTTTTAAACTATAAGTATCTGAAGATAAAAATGATTGTAAGTAGGTCTATAAGTCACGTAGTCACTGCGCGGGCAACTCCATTAGAGCGGCCGCATTCGCAACCGCGCAAAATTCCGCAACCGTGTCCGCATCAGCAACCGCAACCGCAACTACGTCCGCATCCGCAATTGCTCAAGCATACGCGCCCGTTCGGTGAGTACGCGGCTAAAAGTTATGTCACCTGATATATTGACTTTAGCCATTACGACTGCTTCATAATAGGAACAAATATACAATCGAGCACTATAGTTATATAAATTATCACTTGCTATGTAAACTACGTTAATTACATTTAATTTTGAATATATTTTTTTATAAAATCAAATATGATGTTGAATGATAAAATAAAACCTGTACCTATAAATAAAAAAAATACGAAAAATTCCTATATCTTGGCTCTTGGAGGTTTTTTTCTGGTTCGGATCAATGAGAAGCCCACTAATTGCAAGTACATTTGATCTGAGAACTAGGTAGGAACGGACATCGACACCCAATGTATTTAGATCTGCATTTGCCTCATAGCACTACGCTGATCGTGTAGCGCTCGGGTTCAAAACGAGGCACTATGTCAGGTTTACCGCTACGGTGGTTACATTCGGGTGAAGGCTTACTTATAATGTAGATTATTTACTTCGCCTGATTTTAACTCGTGAAATATTAGTATAAACGTTCGATGGACTAAATAATGAAATGAGTTTAAAAATCCAATGAAATTATACGAAATTAACGCGGAGACTGACAAATCGATATCGAAAACTTTATTGAATAGAAAAGAATCCAAGCAAAGAAATAGGTACATAATTTGGTACAACCTTTGCTTTCTTCATTTTATAATGAATGAACGTGTCCCTTTTAGTGGTATTTCTAGTAAATAATAACTTTTATTATTATATTAATTTTTTCTTTTAGTATATTACGCGAATAAATCACCTTATGCAATGCTAGGAGGCATAGAAAAGATCTACAGTCCCGGATCCACGATTTTTCTAAACCTGGGCAAAAATTTGACATTGACGCCCCTTTCCCTCCAGCATTTTAAAATGTCTATATTCGACGAGAATTCCCCTGGTAGAGACAACACACAGTACGTACGCGTTCAAATCATATAGGGGGTGGGGGCTAACGCCTTAGGTTCGGAGCTGATGAACATAAGACTAAGTGGTTTATACGTTCAGCATATCAGGTTCAATGCATTTAATGAAAATATATTTCAATGAAAACATTCCTGTAAATATAATTATTTTAGTATTAATTCAATACATTCGAAAAAAATATTGTGGCTGTAAAGGTGTGTTATATCAATGACGTTTTATAAATAGACGCGTTATACTCTCACTAAAAGCAATTTGAACACGATACAATCTTGGTTATCAGCATGTTGAAACAAAAGCGATAGAAATGCACAGCGTAAGGAACTAGTGACAAAAATGTACAAAAGTTTCTTCTCAGGCTGGTATCAAGTAGAAAGTGAACTGCAAGGCCACCTTTCACGATTGCATGTAAAGAGCGTCAATGCCGTATCTACTTATAAAATATCATTGGTTATAATCGTATTTTTCTTGAAATGCATTTCGATGTGCTCGATGCCAAAATTTCGATAAAAATAAATATATATTTACTATATCGTGTACTATATACGACGACGTGATTTGAACAGCTACATTTTCAATAAAATTTACGAGACAGATTTTGAAGACCGAGGTATTGTTTGAAAGTATTTTTAAAACATTCAAAATTGAATTCAACGTGGTAGGTAAGTTTAGCTCAGATTTATGGAATTGCGATTCATTAATATTGTCTATTATTGAATAGTACAAATTACGTATTATATTGTACAATTATAGAAGTATTTTATTTTTAAAACGGTTGTCTGGTGAATTTTATATAAATTTATATGCAGTGTAAACTCTATACAGCGACACTTAAGGGACGGCGCATTTTATGGTGTTATTGAGAGTTGTCGTTAAATGGAAAGAAGAAAAATCAATATTATTTTACTATTATAATCCCTATGTATTTACAAGTAAAGTATAAAATTTAGCAGTCTTCTAGCAGCCGAGGTAAAAAAGGGCAAGGTAGTCGCAACAAACAAAAGAGCGAATTTCGTAGTATCTTCGGTACGTATAATGCTAACAAGTCGAGGTAAATACATGCTGGACAATAAAGCAAAGCTGAAGTTCTTATTAATTTCAGCAATTTAGAAAGTACTGTATATTGCTTAATAATGATGTATTGTTGTCGTTATTTAGAGTGGATGAGAAGCTACATAGAGTGTATCATTGTATGGACAACAAGGTAATATCCAACCAAAAACAAGTAATTTTGTCAAATAATGTTAATTCGAGTGGCGTTAAATGGAGTTTACATTGTAAGCCATAAATTTGAATATTAACTTAGGTGCTAGTTATGGTCTGTAACGTCTTATGAATATTAATATTATTTCTTTGTGTGTGTTTGTATATTATCTAAGCCATTAAATACGGCACGGTGAATATTTTTTTTTTTTTATATGTGTAAATATTTTATATTACAATTTAATATTCATCATGCACATTCATTCGCACATTATTTTTATAATATCTATATTATAAATTATAACACTTTATAAAGTTTAAGACTGTTATAGGTTATATCAATGCAAGTAAAAAAAAACTGTATTTTTGTTGATTAATTTCTTATTCTCTATATGTTTAGAATAATAAGCGTCGAGACCTAAAAATATTGCGTTGTGTATATGGAGGCAGCTCAAAATAATTTTACTGTTAAATAGCTATATAGGGTATATGTATTGGCTGATAGTTATACAGCTATTTATTGTTTTGTGGCCATATTATTAAGTACCTTATTTACACAATATACTTTGAATGTTTTAATGTTATATCCCAAACCCGTGTGAGTGATTATTAAATAACTACTGTCGAAATACAAGCATATAAGTAATGTAATTGAACATTTCAGAGTAAGTTATGTAAACTTAAAGTAATTAAATCTTATGAATATAGATAGAAATTGTTCATACATGAGAATATATTATGTGAAATAAAAAATATATACATCATAAGTATGAAGCAAAAATTGAAAATATACATAAGTATTATAACATAGGCTTTCTGAATACAGAATGTAGTTTATTTCAATTCAATACGTACCAACTCATTTCTGGTTTCTTCAATACCTATTCTATTGGATCCAATTAAAATCATATTATATAATACTCGAATTTACACAATTATATAATTTAATTTGATTACATAATCAACTCTTGCTTGGAAATTTTGAAGACGTTAATTGAATTCATTTGTTTGCAACTTCATACCTGTTAATTATGTATAACGTCGGTAATTTTAATAGTATTGGCTTCGATTTTGCTGTATATGCTACGTCCAAATTCCTGTGTTCATTTTTTATCTGTAGGTTATATGCGAATTTTCTAATTTTTTAATAATCGTAGCACTTTTATTTATTGCTTGCTGGTATAGTAAAGTTAGGGTCAGCAGAATGCAACCTTTAGATTGAGGCCATTCTTTCATTATAAATCCATAATTATATTGTTTATGACAGCCCTGAGTAAAGTAAATTTAATTGGTATATTTTTTTATTTGTAATGAATTCCTTTTTGGTTTAAAATTACTTTTTTGTTTTTATAGCGTTTCCCTACTAGACGCTAAAGTTTAAAGCTCTTTACATTTAGTTGAGTTGTACTATGTAGGGCTTGGTTATTTTTCTCATCACAATCGGAGTTTATCGATCTGTATAATTGTGATAGTAACACAGTTTTTTTTAAATTGTCTTTGTTCAAGTGGATATTCGATGAATATTAATGTTTCAGCGTAGCCTAAGGGGGAGGGAGTCTGGATCATCTAAACACCCTCTTATAGACGTCCACGTTTTGAATGTTAAGTATTCCTTTTGTATATTGTATATATTTATGTATCTTTATATTTTTGAATAAGTTTTTATAATTACCCCCTGACAATTTAGTTCTATTTGACCTTTTTGGTCCAAATTTAATTTCATGTAGTAACCAGTTTACGATATAATATCGTAACTGGTTTTTAGGTCGTGCTATAAATATTTTATTCACATATTATTTTTGTGTGTCCATTAAGGCGTTATTAGAATTTTCGTTTAACTTGTTGATTTTATAAGACTGTAATTTATTTTATAATTTATTAATAACACTCAAATTCATAAATGTGTTATCATTCCACCGACTTAAGTATTGTAACAGCGCCAGTTGTATTCGAGTATTATTTTATTATACAGCGTGCTTGTGATAATTATTTAAAAGTAAGTTTGTTGTCACATTCCCAAATTTCATAAATAACTTATATGCAAAATTGCGTAAATATTATTTAGCATAAGGGCCTTGAAGTCTCGGATGGCTTTTACAGCTTCACCGTGTCTTGGGGGCGAGCGCGAAAGCGTGACAACATGTTCAAAGGTGCCAAAGTGGCCGAACCTCAACTTGAGCTGTTGCCATAGTTGCAGTACTAAATAAAATCAACATACATACAACATACGTTTATTGTTATGTCAGAGATTTAGATTGTAAAAAAAAATATAATAAAATATTATATTTGAGAAGTTTCCTAGCAATTAGTACTTTATGCGTTTTAATTTAATGGTATATGCAGAAGCACGCTGTATATAGGTATATATCGAGTGTAGGGGATTTCTGAGTTTTAACAAAATATGTTATTGTTCAGTTTTATCAAATGATTCTGAATTGAAATTTTATTTTGTTGTTACAGTATAAATACTATTCAACGATCAACCAAAATGTATAATTAATATTCCTTGTATTATTTTTAATAAGTATTTAATTTTAAATACATTTAGTATTATTATATTATACGGTGTATTTGCTTATGTAAAACAGTTTGTATGTCACATTATATTTACGGTTTTCTACACAAATTATTATGAATTAATTAGTTTCACAAGAATAAAGTTCTAATAAATTGTATTATTTTTTGACACCATAAAAAGGATTTTTTTTTTTTGTTATTTTCTATTTTCCTGATAACTTATGTTCATTTATATTATTCATCTGGCTCTTTGAAAATGTGGAGAATCTGTAAGTCAGTTCATTTTAGATGAATTTATTCAAAGACACAGAATATAGAGAAATGTCTTTTGAGATTTCTCGATTTCTCTCTACCTGGGGCAGGCTCACTGGTGGTATTCCTACACCCTACAGAAGATCGGAGCCAAATAACCTTGTGTTGTGTTCCTGCGGTGAGTAAGGTTTCCAGATCTCTTAAGGGTAGGGGGTAGAAGTTCGGCAACGTACTAGTTATTCCTAAGATATTACAAGCATCCATAGGCTACGTTCATTCAGGCTGGCCGTATGGTTGTTTGCCACCTTTGTGGTATACAAAAAAAAAACCTTATCTAAAACATGGATGTTTGTAGATCCTACTAATCTAGTCGTACTGGATATAGAAACTATTTAAGCTAGTTGAAAAGTATAAGGCAAAGGTAAAGATAATTTGCCAATAACTGGTGTATTATTATGAACTTAATAAGGTCGTGGGTTCGAATTCTGTGTCTGAGCTTTAAGTGAAGGGAAACATAATAAATGATAGTATGGTGGGGTGGCGTATTTTAAGATTTGGCACTCTGGGCCTATGAGGAAAAAAATGGATATCAATTGTCAAAATGTAGCAAATTCTTACTAGAGCTGTAGGTGTTTTGGAGTATCAAATAAAAGAAAGGAGACATTTTAGAGGAAACACTCAAAAAAGGTCGTCTGCTTGAAAGGCCAAACATTTTACTTCTGTGCTCTAGGTGCCCCCAAAATATGCGATTTGCCGCCTCTCGGAGCTTGCCACCTCCATGGCTCTAGGGTAAATACGACCATGAATGGTAAAGGCATCTTTAATGATCGCCTGGGTAACAGCAACCCTAAGGCGCCACCTCGACGAGCGAGTATATCGCCATGAGTCCGTCCTGCTATCGTCAGCGTTCATAGTGTTATTATAGAACGGAGTGGCAGGATAATACATTCGGTCGTGAAGGTGGTTGAAGGCACCTATTCTTAAGTTGAACAGCTATGCTTGTCAGCACATTTTATTTCTAGTCTTGTTAAGTTCCCTAACCAAATCGTCATTTCTCATGTAACATGGTGATAAAAATCTACCTACAATGAAACAAATAATAATAATACCCAATGATTTATTGAAACCCATATTAAAACATGTAAGTATAAAAGAAAAATAAACCAGTTACATTTTGTTCATCACGAGTTAAGGTTAATAACTAAATTATTTTTCACCAGCTCTCCTTTCACGTAAACTTGTATTATATTTCTGTCATCCCCTAAATATATAAATTTTTGCAGGAGGCTAACAGAACGTTCTTCATTGGTCTCTTCCATTTTATACTCGTATTTGTCGATTGGTCCTCCATCTACGTATGCGTCGATAATGAGTGCATCGAATTCTTTACCTACTTCGAAGCTGCCAATTTTATCATCCAAATTTAGCGCTGAAACAATATTTTGCAATGTTTATGGAAGTTATATTAATTCTTTTGGGGCGCGTTTAGAGACGGAAAAATTGAGAGATGCGGCGCATCACGTGACGTAAGTGTTATATGATTATTTATGATGAAGTTAGCAATCAATGATAATAATGTAAAATCATTTTCTATTTTTTTTATCATAAAGACATAAATAAACATTATTTATACAAGGGTTTAATATTAATATTTCATAATTAATAAACATAACCTATTTTAATTTAACTAATATAATACGAATAAAAATCTTAATGTGTTTTTATAGTTAGTTAGTTTTATACATATAGTACCTATAATTTCTTATAAGTCCATGGATACACATAACAGTGAGAACAAGTCATTGCTTAGCAAACAGTCTAAACATAATTGTCATAACGTAAAGTCTTAATTGTCTAATAATCATGAAAAGTCAAATACTAAAAAACTAAAGACAAATCTTGGTATCTAAAATGACTCCTGACTAAATATCCCACTAACTACTACTTTTTCCGCAATTTGTGTTATATAATTTTCTACATGGGAGTAAAATGTACTTCTTAAGAGTCAGTAGAAAACTCCATTACGAACTGTGTTCAGTCTCGTACCGCAGAGCTGTTCTACTGTACCGTAGAGTATAAAGACGTTAATGATCTTCCTATAAGATCTCAGATATGTGATTATAGTTTATGTGATAACTTTGATTAAATTAGATTTTATTTTCATAGAAAAAAAGCTTAATTTTTTTTCTTTTTAAAAAGAAAATTTAATGTAAGAATGTCTATAGACAATCTATTTATTTGACCTTGAATTTTTAATCCCCATATTGATCTTTTGGACATCGACATTGCCCTTGAATTTGGTTTGAAGTTGGCTTAGTTGATAGCATGTACGGAATCCGCGTCGATCAGCGGAGTTCGAATCCCTGCAATGAGCCTGCGCTTTCGGTGAAGGAAAACGTGATGAAACCATAGCATGATTTTTTCTAATGTCTACCTGGCTAGCTACCACCCTCAAGATGAAAATCTGTCGTCAAACACCAATATATGTGTGTTCTGGCAGCTGCACTTGAGAGCCAGTCTTCCACCAAGCTTAGCGTGCTACTCATCTTGGGCCACATCATTACTAAAAATCGGGTGAGATTGTGGCCACCACGCTAAACCTGTACCAATAAAAAAATACCTGCAGGAAGATTTAGCTCCATGTAATTTAGGTAATTTTCAAAATTAAGTTATGAATACAATGTTTAAAAATTCCAATTTAAGTGAATATTCATTAGAAACGCTAAACAAAATGAAACTATAAAATACTCAAGAAGTATAAATATATTAGATTAAAAATGTCAAATAACATAATATTGTATTTAGGTGGTCGGAATGTTTTTTACTTAACTTATTCAACTATTTATTGGGTAGCGACACTAAAAAGATTGAGATACGATGCTCTAGATAAAGTTTAAATCAAATATATTACAGAGATATGTAATTATTTCAGATATAAATATTTTTCCAAGGAAAAACATACATTATTTGAACATTTGTAGGTGAACAATAATAACTTTATTTTAGATTATGTATTAGTTTTTCAATAATTTTTGATATTCGACAGTGTCCCATTTGAGTATGTTTCTTTATTGCTCTTTGAGGCTTAGGATACTTTTTATTTCGGATACGGAGTTCCATAACACACCTAGTTTAAATTAATAATTTTAAAAGGTTATAAAATAAAGTTTATTATTACCTTTAGCTCCACCCAGAGTGGCGAGATAAAAAGCTTCTTTCCAGCCTATAGAATAACCAGGCGACCCTTGTAATTCTAAACACATGGACACATCCATTGTTCTTCGTATAGCATCCAGTATTGATGCACTGTCGCCTCCAGATACATCTAGTTTTGAAACAAGTCATATAAGGCATTGTGATTGATTGGAAATTGTTTTAAAAAAAGCAATAAGTCTAACTAGTATTTAGTATTAACACATGTACTATGGGAGAGTCCATTTATTGCGTGAGGTGATTTTGGCGATTTTTCGACAGGAGGAAGGCCTTTGGTGAGATTTGGCTCGACCAGTTCCCCTCCCCTTTAATCTCACGTGAGATTTTTCCAAATGCGTATTTTTTGTGTAAATACGTTAATTTGGGCTTGATTGCATTGGACTTATTAAAAAATACATGATTTGCTTAATTAGGTATTTTTATTTAAACAGAACGTAGTCTAGAATCACAGTAAGTAAATCGAACAATAAAATACTAAAATTCGTAAAAGAATATTCATTCAAATTTAGTCCACGGGAACCCGTGTTTGGTCTCAAGAGTGACTACTGGAACCAACATGTCCATGTGATTTTTAGTAAAATCATGTGGTCCAGTTGGCCGGTGACGGCAAAAAAATCGAAAGGCTACTGTACTACTTTCATTACATTACACCACATTCGTACAATAATATTGATTTGGCCATATTTTAGTGTACATACATGTTGTTTTTAATTTAACCCAGCTTTCTATGAATTTTATACTTTTCGCGGAAAAAAAAAATGTGATAATTACCGAGACCCCTTCCCCACGTGAGATTCGCCTCGACCCCTTCCCCTCTAAATGCCTCACGAATAGGTGTTTCTCTCCCCCAGTAAGGTGTTAGTAAACGTTCGGCCGGGTTGCTCCCGAAAGGAAGACTAAATAAATAATCTCTGGTTCCCACTGTCGAAATTCCTGGCTACGTCCATGGCGGAGACCGTGAATAATTTTAATTAGTAATTATGAATATGCTTTAATGTAAATATATAATAATAACTTAAGGTTTATAATTCACTGTTTTTAAATCATGACATTTTAAATTTACAATTTATAATTTTGTTTTGAACCAACATGCGCTATCTTCTCATTCTGTTTTAATTCGCATTGTATCTTAGGCCTCCATATTACAGATATAGACTAGTTTGGGGCCTTAGTTAACGCTAAATAATTATGTTTTAAGTTGTTTTTGGTAATACAAATGTTTGCATTGATTACAAAAAAAAAACAATTCTCGTGTATCCTGCGTTTACAACATCAATGGAGTTGATATTTTAGCCAACAGAAAGACTTGTAGTTTTTTATAGACATATAAGTCAATTGGTATATTAAAACAGGTTATGATATAAATAGCTTCTTACCTGTTCCTAACCCAACTGTTAAGTTGTTATCAAGGAGCTTCCTGACTGGACACAGACCGGATCTTAGCCGAGTATTGGAAGCTGGGCAGTGAGCGATAGAAACACCTTTATCTTTCAGCAAATGTATCTCTCTCTCAGTCAGATGTACAGCATGAGCCATTATACACTTAACATATACAGTTTCATATTATTTACATTTGTTATTTTTAACTAGGTGATCCGTGAGAATATTTCAATAATCTAACAGGGATGGTAGACATTGGCACAGTAATCCTGGTACAACTGTCGCGAAAAGTTGGTATTTGAAGAATAAATAAAGTTGGGACAATTCGTATTATGGCGTACCAGCACCAACATAACTTTTTTTATAAGACCCTGAAACCTGTTATGTGTACCAGTAAACTGAAACGTCTATCATACCTGACTAACTTTTTTTTTTTTTTTGAACACTACACTGTTAGCCTTAGGGGCCCTATCCAAAAACAGAGCCGCTGCAAGTGGTGCCTCATAAATGTTAGTTGAATATATTTCCGTACAAGGTTAGAATAGGTTGACAAGTCGACCTGTATCAAATTTTTTTGGTACACTGCACTTGTGTTATTTTTTTTAAACAGGATTTATCTCTAAAATGTGATCTTTACAATGGCCGCACAGAAAAGTATGCATTTTAAACTCTCCAACGTATTTAGCTTTGCACGGATTCAATAAGTTATTATGGAATAAGTACATTAATTTTAAAGTATTTGACCCTTAAATGGCAGGGAACGTAAGTATTAACATGAATAAATAATTAATATTTAATTTACATGTAGAATTATGGCGCTATGGTGTTGCCACAAATGGATGGCGCGATTGCATCAAGGAATTGATGTTAAAGAAGGAAAAGGGGTTTGCAAGATAAACGATGCTGTATTATTTTTGCGTACGTCGGTTCAATGATGTATGTATATGTGTAAAAAAATTATTTCTTGCCTTGACCTTGAATTAGTCATGTTTTAGTTAAATAAGATAATTTCAATCCTTGCAAATAATACGGTGAATGTGATTTTTATCTGGAATTAATGAAGATTTTTATTAAAAAATAAATATACGAACCCTCTCATTTAAAATGTTGCTCTTTTCGTAAACTTCACCATAGTTTTTACAACTGGGATTTATTTGTAACACATATTCTATCTCTGCGAAATTTTCGCAAATATGACTCTGAAATATATTGAAAAAAGTAAATCAGTAAATATTTATCATATCTAAATAAAATGATTGAGATTTTTCGTTGCACGCAAAATCTAATGGATAGATTTTGATGATTTTTTTACTCCTTAGCTATTTGGTCACGATATTTTCATTGAATAAAAGGACATATAGGCTTGCATGACACATCTACAGAACGTAAATCGATACGTCGAGTCTTGACAATTGTGACATAACCTAAAATCATGCATTATAACTATCAATTTTATTATCCTTAAAAAAAAATTATACTGATAAACCATATAAAATATTTTGTACAACAAATTCCTAAATAAAGGCCGCTGCATACGTAACGTGTTTTAACCCGGACGGACCGGGACGATAATTTTTGGAAACATCGTTTCATAGAAAATGTATAGGAATGTGCATACGTCACGGGTGCACGGACGGGATGGAATTTTTTTTTTTTTTTTTTTAACTGGCTACACTGTTAGCCTTAGGGGCCTTATCCAAAAACAGAGCCGCTGCGGCTTTTACAGCTTCACCGGACTTGACAGGAAAAATATCGTTGGCGACGATATTTAGCACGGCCCGTCCCTCGCACGCCACGTCCCGTGTTGCCCCGGTGCCCCGGTCGCGCCGGAGAGTTAAGTAGTGAAGTGCGCACTTCTCGTATTTATGAGACAAGCAAATTGGACAACATACAAAAATACTTATAAAATTGAGTCTCCATCTTCTAAAAGCTCTTTGTAAAGAGTGTGTTCTTTCCCCTTCTTGTTCTCTTTCCTGCCATGTAGGATGTACGGACCCCCTCTTTTTCTTCTTAACGGCTGTGTTGTGGATCGGAAATAAAACCGGTTTTTATAGTTATGTAATATATGTTCTCTATGTGAATCGTTTTTTTGTATTTCGAATTTAAAGAGATGTCATGTAAAATATAGGAAGAAAACGTAGACACTAGAAATTAAGAGAGAGATCCAATAAATAATTGTGTTTGAAGACGAACCTAGAAGTATTATTTATTACAGGCTGTAACTTCTTCATCTAAAACAACAGCAATTAATGCCAATTCTTCAAATAAAAATTCCATTTTTTCTTGTTCACAACACAAGCACTTTAGTTTCACGTCACTGTCGCGGTGCGTATGCCTTAAACACCCGTTCGTGTTTTCATAACACCACGTTCCGTCTCCGCTCCGTCCACGTTCTAACACCGTCTCGTATGCAGCCCGTGCCTTATTTTATTGCAATACTTATATTTAGATGAGAACAAAATAAAAGTATACAGGTAATAGATTACAAAAATAGTAATAAAAATAATTTGTAACCTCAGATTATTAACTTCCACAGATTAACAATAAATGAAAAATGAAACGTGCTGATAAATAATTTTTTTTTAAATAAAAGTAAAAATTGGGTTTTTGGCGGGATCTTGAAGTGACATGTTGTGGATCTTTATTTTTAATTCATTAACTTAGGTTTTTGACCCTATATTATGTAATATTGGTGGCGTTTTGCGTGATATAGTATGGTATTTGTGCATAAGTGAAATGGATTATAAACATAAGCTGAAAGCATTCATTCTGAGATCCCACAAAATCTTCCTAGAAAGTTTTAACAAGGGTGCCACCATCTTGTTAGGAGACTAAATCGTCATAACACATGACACTTTAATTCACTCGATAATGGCTGGCAGTAATGGTCTTCATTAAAGAGGACCGGTTGACAAGTTAGGAAGAAGAAGAAGAAAAGTAAAAATAAAAATAATAATTGAAAATTATTGTTGTTGTTATTAAGTGTTGCCCCATTTCGGCGGCGGATAGTAGAATGCTGGGTTTTAGCCAGTCGTATCTGACATACCCCTCTTGCTCCCCCGAGCCGAAAGGATCCATGATGGATTTCCCAGAGTAAGAAAAAGATTCCATAGTTATCTAATCACTAGTATTAAAATTTATACAATTGGAAGAAGTATGGCTGAAAGTTAATCATGTTTTGATGAAGTATCCATAATATCCAAAGCAATAGATATTTTATGAGGTAGAGGTCAAATTGTTTCTTTATTATTTGTTATGTCGTTATTTTGGCATGTTTAACAAATTTGTGGATATTTTAATATACCCACCTGTATTCTACAGTCATAAGTTTTTGCGATTCTTGATAAACCTTTCATAAGTTCCTCATCACAGCTCACAGCAAATCTTGGAGTAACTATGGGATGCACTAAATCACTCTGAAATATGCAGAATGGAAATGTGAAGTGTTAATAAATTATTATTGCCATCATATAAGAAGTACCAAAAAACTTTTTATACTAGTATTGAATCTATGTAGAGTACGTACAACATGATATAGATAAAATCTATACTAATATAATAAAACGTAAAAGTTTTTTGTTTGTTTATTTATTTTAACACGCTATTCTCTGGAACTAACAGTCGGATTTGTAAAATTATTTTGTATATGATAGCCAGACTCTCGAGGAATAGTATAGGCTATTTAAGTTTAGGCTACAACTCTTAGATAGCCTTAAATATTGATTTTTGTTACGTAAGTCGGAAGTCGAGGTCCTCCCGAAATACGTAAACCGCGCGCGCTGGCGTAATCATTAATGATACGGAAATACAATTTTCTAAAATAATATTGGCCTTTAGTATATTTAAACAAAAGTAGCGATAGCATATGCCTATCTCTTATACATAAGCCACAATAAGCTATTATGTGAAAATGATTTGTTGAAAATTAAAAAGTAATTTATAAGCATTATTTTTAACATGGCGTATTAATCCTTACAAACAAAAGTTACTTCATCATAAACACAATTTTATGGTTAAATGTTGCTGTTTAGAGTATGCTATTTGGAAACAGTTTACGAGATAATTAAAAATTAAAATAATTTGTACTTGCAGTAAAACCAATCATGATTGTCATGATTCATGACATTGAATCATGGTTACGTTATTTGTACCTAATCAATAAACTAATAACAAATTAATAAAATTATTCCAAGTACTAAGGCCGACATAATCTAAAGGGTTAAAGGCCATAAAATCAAGAAAAAAACACATGCATAGACAAGTAAGTTAGTATTTGTCTACAATTGACTCCTTTCAATACAACTTTTAGTGAAAAATATTTGACTGTATTACACAAAAAAAGAAATCATTAAGACAGGATGTATAAAAAATATCCCATAATATTAATGTATAAATACCAACCTTTTGATCTAAAACCTGTTTGACAAATTTTTCAGTGTCTTCTAACTCACTCTTTGTATTGTTATAGTACCCGGCATCATTTCTTAAATTCATGCTAACTTTACCCACCAGTGCTCTTTGATGATTTTTAATAGCACTTTTTGCCAATTCTAATGTGCCTTCTAAATGCAGAGTACCAAAATAACAAGCAGTTGTGGTACCATTATTTAATAACCTTTTCTAAAACATATTATAATGAAGAATAATTTTCAATCAGGTCATATTGCTTCCATAGGACAATATTTTAAATGAGTCAAGGACTTTTTAATAACTCTTTTTTCTTATTGGTGATTAATTATTGGAGAATTGGAAATGAAAACCATATAAATATCTACCAGAAACAACACTGCATTTGTTATCAGTTTGAACCATAACTGATGCAAATAGAAAAATATATTGCATTTGATTGATTGTTTGGCCTTTGATTGATTTTCATTCATCTATAACCTTTTGGAAAGTACTAATTAAAAATACCAGAACCAAAATTATAAATCAAGTTTCCACTAAATCTATCACTAATTTTTAGTTAATAATAATAACAATTCAAACTACTTAAATTAATAACAGCCAATAAATATAGTAGTGAAAAATATAATTATAATTAACAGTTCTTATATAGGTACATATTATTATACTTGGATGTATTTACAGGACAGTTTTCAATGTATCTGGAAACATTGTGTACAAATATTGAGAAATATCCACATAGATTTCAAAGATTCTAGGAAATAATTTTTTCTCAAACATGCATGGAAATATTGTTATTAATTTCGAAAAAAGAACACACAAAGAATTGAATTTACGGACATGCCAATAATGATAAAAGAGATCAAAGAGTATTTACTAACCCCAGTACGCTGTTTCAAATTAAAAAAATACTCCTGCAATGGATTTTATTTTTTTGTCCGTAAATTTGATACTTCGCGTGTTCTTTTTTCGTAAATAATGACAATATTTCCATGCATGTTTGAGAAAAGCTCTATATATGCCTCGGCAGAAATGGCAATTACCTGTTCGTATTAGTGAGGCCCCTATGGCTCGGCCTTCAAACTCATACTCAACCTGCATTGCCTAATTAACAGCCTTTGCAATAATGTACTATTTCAACACAATGTGAAGTTAATAAATGTACATTATAAACTGTTTATTTTTCATCATAGAATTTATTAATTATATGATGAATTTCTAAACTAACTTTTTTTATCTTATACTTTCTTGCTTTGAGTTACATGTTTTTTCTGTCATCAATACCTAATCTTTACCAAAGTTGAAAATAAATTATATACCTACCACAACATGATCATAAACTTTAGTAGCAAATTCTATATCATTGTATTTTATTTCCAGTGGGAAAGTGTATTTGTCAAGCCACTCAAGCAGTGGTCGATCCAAACCTAATCCAATGTTAGGATATTGTGGTGCATGTGTGTGACAATCTACAAAACCTGGTATTAGGAATTGATCTACTGATAGCTCAATTATGTTGTAATTAGTAAATGCTCCTGTTTTGTTCAATACTTCAAATTCATTTAAGGATCCTTTTTTGGTTATCTGTGAACATACAATAAATATTATTATATACATCTTAATAAAAAATTTATTCATGTGAATTACATAAAATACTTGTAACAATATTTTTTTGTATTTATGAAAAGAGACAGATAAAGGAATTTACTAGTAGGTAAATGAAAATACTGGTTAAACACTTTATATTATCTTATAATACAAAAAAAAAATTACAGTTCCATGTTCCACAGCCAAAAAACCAGTAAAAATTGAAAGATCATTGGAAGCACTCGCCGAGGCAATTAAACCAGTAAAAACACATTTTTGAACCATTTTTATAGTGATTTCTTTGAAAGGCAATCCTATTTCCTTGTAAAGTTGTACTTTTCATTTAATAACAAGTCGTATGTCGCAACGCAATTCGCAGTATATTTTTCATTTTATCAACTCTGTAAGAATGTGTTATCTTATCACTGTAATATAAATAAATAAAATATTACTGTAGACTGTAGAGGTGGGCGATTATGAAATATACTAATGTAATCATTTGATTATGAAGATATATCTTGATGTTTCAATTATAGCCATTAGTAATTACTAATGGGTAATTCACTCATAATCGAACTAGTAATAGTGATATAGTGATCATTAATTCATCATTCATTGTTGTTCGGTAATTTGAATAAAAGTACCGAACGACCTTTTTTTTAGCTTTCCACTCTCGCCCTCCTGTGGGTAATACTTCAAAGACTCACTATGAATGATCATTCACATTCTTAATTCGATTATGAATTATCACACATAAACGAAATATCTCGATTATGTAAATCATTCATAATCGCCCACCTCTAATTATTAGCGGTGTACGATCGATTAAAGCCATTATTAATTACTTTATAAAGTAGTTCGATGATGTGTTATCAAGTTATCATTCATAATCGAAGTACCATTAGTAATTAACTAATTACTAATATTAGTAATTCGAAGATGAATGATCATTAATAAAAGAACTACAATTAGTCATTTTTAATGCCAGGTTACTGATTTGATAAAATTAGTAATTATTACGACCGAACGACCTTTTTGTTCAGCTAAGTGTTATATGTGTTCTTGTAAAGAACTTTGTTTACGGCTGCGCGAGCTTTTTTTTTGCTTTCCACTCTTCGTTTTTAATAGGTACCAGTCATTCATAATAGCTCACCTCTCAGTAATACCTTGTTTTCTCGCAGCCTACTAACCTCTTATGTGCCTCTTGATCCTTGTGCCCATCTCCTGTCATATGAACTCGTTAATTATAGATTGTCCGTCTAAATTTATTAAAATTCATAATATGCAACATATTTTGATGTAATTTTGTTATATATGTCTGTATTTTTTTTGTGTCTGTAACCTTGATGTTTTATTTTTAGTTTCATGTGCTGTGTTCGTTTTCTAATTGTCTTTAGATAGTCTGGACTAGGCTTGGGCGATTTAAATCGTACATAGATACAGAATCTGATATCTTTACAAAACCGAATAACTATTTATCGAGTACAGCGCCAACTATATATAGTGTATTGGATTTCCAAATACCGCGAGCCATAACGTATACACATAGTTATTCGTATCTGCTCGTATCGCTGTACTACGATACAAACATGGTATATCCAAATCGGAGATATGACGATTCTCGCAAAAAAGACGATATAAACCGAGTACGCGCGAAAGAGCGAGAGTTATATTTGTGAGAAATAGCTATAGATTACACACTAATATTACTAAATTTAACCTTATGCCTAGTGTTTTAAAGCTTAACTTCGAATAAATTATCACCATCAATATAAATACCTTTAAAACATATTAGGTAATAAATAACATGCTGTTTATTGTTTTTTTTATAACCTTTGGTCTTTGCTCTCGGCTTTTTTTTCATAAATATTATGTTGTCCTAATTTGTGTTCTATTTTTATATTTGAATTCCGCATTAACTGAAAGTGACAAAACTTAATTAGTACATTTCTTCGGTTTCGAAATTGTTTATTATTGGCTTCGGATTATTAGGTACTTTTGTTTTTGGGACTAGGTTCCGGGGCGTTGCGGAGGAGCACCCTAGCCTGAAAAAACCTTCGTAATATTAAAAAAAAAGCGTAAGATTTTTTACAAGTAGCATAATTCCAATAATCTTCACAGACGTACTCATAGCTCTGCGGTCGGTAACGTACTACTGTGGTCGAAGTCCTAGGTTCGAATCCTGACCTCACCCAATCTTTTTTAAATTTTGCTTTTTAATAGCTGTTTCAAGTTAAAAGATAATTTTGTAAAGTAGTTTTTTTTATCATAGAACTTGAAATTCATATTTTATAGTTTTTTTTTTTTGTTTGTTTGAAGTTTAGTTAAAATAATTTAAAGGTGTAATTTGCGTTGTGCTAATAATAGTGTTTAAACTGTATATATATCATGATGTGCCTCATAACCAAACCTAAATTATCAATACCAGGATCCATACTACATAGGCTGCAGTAATCGCTTACCATCAAGCGGATCACATGCTTGTTTGCTACCATCGTCTATACATATTACGAAACTCAACGTCTCTGTCTATCTGTCCGTTTATGGTCTTTTCGCACGAGAGAACCACATAACTAATTTACATGCTTTTTTTAAATTCATAGTTATGTTTTCTGGCCAGGTTCTCCATACCAATCTAAGAAGAAAGATTTGATTTCTTGTTTGTAATGGATAAACTGAAAAAGTACTGGACCATTTAAAAAAAATTCTTTCACCAATATAAAGCTACATTATCAGCCAGCAACATAAGATATATTATATTTTGAATAAATTGCCTACACGGGTAAAACCACATGGTACAGCTAGTAGGATATATTTTTTTACATATAGTAACGTAAGAAATAAGTAGCAACGATAATGGTGAATCAATTCAGAAAAAAGATTATTTTCGGGTGTTTAAATGACTAACGCTGAGAAACCATAAGTGATATATCATATTAATACCACATACCACATAATTGAAAATACCTACTAGAAAGCCACACATAATAAGCATATTTGTCTTTATAATAACCGGCTCTCGGTTGATAGGAATGTCATTTGTTTTATTTTGAAGTGTCCTGTGATATTTGAATAAGTATTGACATGTTATTTAAGTGGCTGGGTTTGTCGTTTTGATGGTTTGTAAAATAATATTTTCGTAAAAATTTGGATAAGTCACAGTTGATCTCCGGCCACAATGCTTTTTACATGGACAATTATATGTCGCATGTTCGCGTCTCAATTGCAGTAGCAATTTATATACTTATACATACTTGCGCCCAATAAAAAATCAAGGAATTTGTACACAACATAACATAACATAAAATACCATCACGCCTGTATTTCATGAACAGTTAGTCAGAGGTATACTAATGTACACCCACAGTTTGCCAGGTACGTTTTTCTGCCCATGTGATAGGGTGAGCCTATTGCCATTAATCGGCACAAAGCCAAACTCCGAGCTGCAGCTGAGAATTTTATAGAAAAACTCAATAACATTTTGCTTGACCTGGGAATCGAACCCAGGAACTCGAGCATAGCAGTCGCGCTTAGGACCACTAGGCTAATGAGGCATACACAAAGAGGCCTTGATATAAATAAAATTTATGTAAATTTGAAATATATGTATGTCTAAATTGAAAAAAAATGTTAATTATAAATTCTCTTAATTTATGTAAAATTATACTTTATTTATAAATAAAAACTAAAAAATAATTTTGTAGTGCATGCAAGCGCAGACGCGGGCACAGGTAGTGATTTCATAAAGATACCTTTGCCAAAGTCACTAACATTAAAAGTAACCGCTCTAGCACATTCAATGAATTCGTTTATCTTAAAGTAATATACGTAATGGATCAACAAAACATAAATATTAGTACTGTAAAAACCAATACGTTAAAAAATCATATTTGTATTGTGTGCACCGAACGCTTACAGTACATCGTTTCAAAATATATAGTAATGTCGAATTGTGTCTAATCAAGCAATATCTATGGTATAAAAAAACATAGTTACGTTAATAGATTTTCAAAACCAGTATATAGATACGGTACGGTATGTGCTAAAAGCGTTATTACCCTATTTCCTTGTAAAGTTGTACTTTTCATTTAATAACAAGTCGTATGTCGCAACGCAATTCGCAGTATATTTTTCATTTTATCAACTCTGTAAGAATGTGTTATCTTATCACTGTAATATAAATAAATAAAATATTACTGTAGACTGTAGAGGTGGGCGATTATGAAATATACTAATGTAATCATTTGATTATGAAGATATATCTTGATGTTTCAATTATAGCCATTAGTAATTACTAATGGGTAATTCACTCATAATCGAACTAGTAATAGTGATATAGTGATCATTAATTCATCATTCATTGTTGTTCGGTAATTTGAATAAAAGTACCGAACGACCTTTTTTTTAGCTTTCCACTCTCGCCCTCCTGTGGGTAATACTTCAAAGACTCACTATGAATGATCATTCACATTCTTAATTCGATTATGAATTATCACACATAAACGAAATATCTCGATTATGTAAATCATTCATAATCGCCCACCTCTAATTATTAGCGGTGTACGATCGATTAAAGCCATTATTAATTACTTTATAAAGTAGTTCGATGATGTGTTATCAAGTTATCATTCATAATCGAAGTACCATTAGTAATTAACTAATTACTAATATTAGTAATTCGAAGATGAATGATCATTAATAAAAGAACTACAATTAGTCATTTTTAATGCCAGGTTACTGATTTGATAAAATTAGTAATTATTACGACCGAACGACCTTTTTGTTCAGCTAAGTGTTATATGTGTTCTTGTAAAGAACTTTGTTTACGGCTGCGCGAGCTTTTTTTTTGCTTTCCACTCTTCGTTTTTAATAGGTACCAGTCATTCATAATAGCTCACCTCTCAGTAATACCTTGTTTTCTCGCAGCCTACTAACCTCTTATGTGCCTCTTGATCCTTGTGCCCATCTCCTGTCATATGAACTCGTTAATTATAGATTGTCCGTCTAAATTTATTAAAATTCATAATATGCAACATATTTTGATGTAATTTTGTTATATATGTCTGTATTTTTTTTGTGTCTGTAACCTTGATGTTTTATTTTTAGTTTCATGTGCTGTGTTCGTTTTCTAATTGTCTTTAGATAGTCTGGACTAGGCTTGGGCGATTTAAATCGTACATAGATACAGAATCTGATATCTTTACAAAACCGAATAACTATTTATCGAGTACAGCGCCAACTATATATAGTGTATTGGATTTCCAAATACCGCGAGCCATAACGTATACACATAGTTATTCGTATCTGCTCGTATCGCTGTACTACGATACAAACATGGTATATCCAAATCGGAGATATGACGATTCTCGCAAAAAAGACGATATAAACCGAGTACGCGCGAAAGAGCGAGAGTTATATTTGTGAGAAATAGCTATAGATTACACACTAATATTACTAAATTTAACCTTATGCCTAGTGTTTTAAAGCTTAACTTCGAATAAATTATCACCATCAATATAAATACCTTTAAAACATATTAGGTAATAAATAACATGCTGTTTATTGTTTTTTTTATAACCTTTGGTCTTTGCTCTCGGCTTTTTTTTCATAAATATTATGTTGTCCTAATTTGTGTTCTATTTTTATATTTGAATTCCGCATTAACTGAAAGTGACAAAACTTAATTAGTACATTTCTTCGGTTTCGAAATTGTTTATTATTGGCTTCGGATTATTAGGTACTTTTGTTTTTGGGACTAGGTTCCGGGGCGTTGCGGAGGAGCACCCTAGCCTGAAAAAACCTTCGTAATATTAAAAAAAAAGCGTAAGATTTTTTACAAGTAGCATAATTCCAATAATCTTCACAGACGTACTCATAGCTCTGCGGTCGGTAACGTACTACTGTGGTCGAAGTCCTAGGTTCGAATCCTGACCTCACCCAATCTTTTTTAAATTTTGCTTTTTAATAGCTGTTTCAAGTTAAAAGATAATTTTGTAAAGTAGTTTTTTTTATCATAGAACTTGAAATTCATATTTTATAGTTTTTTTTTTTTGTTTGTTTGAAGTTTAGTTAAAATAATTTAAAGGTGTAATTTGCGTTGTGCTAATAATAGTGTTTAAACTGTATATATATCATGATGTGCCTCATAACCAAACCTAAATTATCAATACCAGGATCCATACTACATAGGCTGCAGTAATCGCTTACCATCAAGCGGATCACATGCTTGTTTGCTACCATCGTCTATACATATTACGAAACTCAACGTCTCTGTCTATCTGTCCGTTTATGGTCTTTTCGCACGAGAGAACCACATAACTAATTTACATGCTTTTTTTAAATTCATAGTTATGTTTTCTGGCCAGGTTCTCCATACCAATCTAAGAAGAAAGATTTGATTTCTTGTTTGTAATGGATAAACTGAAAAAGTACTGGACCATTTAAAAAAAATTCTTTCACCAATATAAAGCTACATTATCAGCCAGCAACATAAGATATATTATATTTTGAATAAATTGCCTACACGGGTAAAACCACATGGTACAGCTAGTAGGATATATTTTTTTACATATAGTAACGTAAGAAATAAGTAGCAACGATAATGGTGAATCAATTCAGAAAAAAGATTATTTTCGGGTGTTTAAATGACTAACGCTGAGAAACCATAAGTGATATATCATATTAATACCACATACCACATAATTGAAAATACCTACTAGAAAGCCACACATAATAAGCATATTTGTCTTTATAATAACCGGCTCTCGGTTGATAGGAATGTCATTTGTTTTATTTTGAAGTGTCCTGTGATATTTGAATAAGTATTGACATGTTATTTAAGTGGCTGGGTTTGTCGTTTTGATGGTTTGTAAAATAATATTTTCGTAAAAATTTGGATAAGTCACAGTTGATCTCCGGCCACAATGCTTTTTACATGGACAATTATATGTCGCATGTTCGCGTCTCAATTGCAGTAGCAATTTATATACTTATACATACTTGCGCCCAATAAAAAATCAAGGAATTTGTACACAACATAACATAACATAAAATACCATCACGCCTGTATTTCATGAACAGTTAGTCAGAGGTATACTAATGTACACCCACAGTTTGCCAGGTACGTTTTTCTGCCCATGTGATAGGGTGAGCCTATTGCCATTAATCGGCACAAAGCCAAACTCCGAGCTGCAGCTGAGAATTTTATAGAAAAACTCAATAACATTTTGCTTGACCTGGGAATCGAACCCAGGAACTCGAGCATAGCAGTCGCGCTTAGGACCACTAGGCTAATGAGGCATACACAAAGAGGCCTTGATATAAATAAAATTTATGTAAATTTGAAATATATGTATGTCTAAATTGAAAAAAAATGTTAATTATAAATTCTCTTAATTTATGTAAAATTATACTTTATTTATAAATAAAAACTAAAAAATAATTTTGTAGTGCATGCAAGCGCAGACGCGGGCACAGGTAGTGATTTCATAAAGATACCTTTGCCAAAGTCACTAACATTAAAAGTAACCGCTCTAGCACATTCAATGAATTCGTTTATCTTAAAGTAATATACGTAATGGATCAACAAAACATAAATATTAGTACTGTAAAAACCAATACGTTAAAAAATCATATTTGTATTGTGTGCACCGAACGCTTACAGTACATCGTTTCAAAATATATAGTAATGTCGAATTGTGTCTAATCAAGCAATATCTATGGTATAAAAAAACATAGTTACGTTAATAGATTTTCAAAACCAGTATATAGATACGGTACGGTATGTGCTAAAAGCGTTATTACCCATGGCTAGTCTGGACTGGACTGGGTTCTATTCACGTGACATCGGTGGAATTGTGTACACACACGTTACCATTTTATAAGAAGAAGAATGGATACAACGGTTATACTTTCGTCCGTACTTAAAGTTTTCGTTAAGTATCGGACCTTCGAGATGTATTTTTTTACGTTGACTAAACGTTTACGTTTTACGTTTCAGTTGTATGATCTTATCCTGTGATCGTATCATAGGGTCCCCGGCCCGGGCACACTTTTATCTTCCCGGCACGGGATCAACCCTTGTAGCTTTTTCTGAAGTCTGTGTAGGTAGTACAGAAACATTTAATTCTATAATTATATTCTACCTATATTTAGTTTTATAATGGCAATTTACGTTTTACAAAAATTAAAAAATAAATAAAAAGTTATTTATTGGTTCTGGCCATACTGCATCCAAACAACATCTATGATTCAAAGTCTATGTTTAAAATATTAGTTTGCAATTGGAGCTGATGCGACCAGACTTAATATACAGTGTAATTAAATCTATGAATGCAATTGACAAAATAATTATTACTAAATAATTTAAGAGGATGTTTCTTCACAGGGCTACACAGGGCACAGGGTTTCTTCAGAGATAGTGCACAGAGAAATCTCTTTGGAAATTTCCGTCTTATTGGGGCTGCCCGATTTGTGAAATACCTACACCCTATAGAAATTCGGCAATGCGCTAGTGAAACCTCTGGTGTCTCAATTGCCCATGGGTTACGGTAACGGCTTACAATCAGGCGGGTCGTAAGCATGTATGCCACCTTAGGTGTTTAAAAATAAAAAAATGATCATGTTTTCCTTTGTATATCATTGCATAGGTAATTGTAAGTATAATATTATCTACATATTTGATGTCCTCTAATTCACGGCTCTAAGCATTTACCAATGAACCTATTTGAAATAAATTGGTAAGATGACGAGTGTATGCGAGGAAGCCTGAATATAGTATTCACAAACAAGAGAAATGGTATTCTCTAGTAAGAGACGCATACAGTTATACTATGGTATTAGGTCGTGGGCGGGCATAGTTATTAAGTCCTAGCGACTACTCAGAAAAAACCTTTAATCAGTGCAGTTAGGTATACTAATTATAGTGAATTTGTAGCTAACCTCCAAATAGTCGCTTCTCCCATGTACAAATAATGTAGGTACGTCTCGCCATTAAGGTTAGTTGTTCCCTCCACGATATAAGGGGGTCTTTAGGGGTTCGGACTCTTAATCTAAGTTAAACCGTTAATATTCTTTTGTAAATTAATATATAAATAAACTGTAGTTTTCAAATGTTTGGTTTTATTAGAATTTAGAGCCCTTTTTATGTTATGAAATTCTGGACAAAATCTAGTCCATTGTACCTCTTTACATTTTAGGACCACTCTGGCGACCCTTACGATTAAAGCTCATGCTCATGAGGGAGATCACGTTAATATAAAAATCATTAATTTTATTATTTAGTTATTAGGTACTTAGTTTATTCGTCTTTTTATTTCTATGGTAATAAATTCACATATTGTTTTAATTCTATGGTAAGAATGTACCTACCTATAAAGCATTACCTAGAACTAACGACTATACAAATATAAACACTGTGGTGCTTTACTCTCAGGGGTGTAAATCGGAATAAAAAAACAAAAGAATTGTAAGTACGTAATAATCCCGTTACGATCAGGCGGCCAGGTGCCGTACGTGCATGAGAATCCGTGTGTGTTAAAGATTAGAGCTCGCGACTGACGATTTTTTTGTGTTTTCTTAAATTCCGATTCACAGCCCTGAGAGTAAAGCACCACACTGGCACCCCTCGTTGGGCGCCAGTGTCGTGCTTTACTCTAGGGGGAGACGCAGCGTTAAGAGCATCCTATCGCATATGCTAGCCGTCTCCTTACAGGTGAAGAACGCAACTACCCAACTACCGAGCGCGAAGCTTTAGCGGTCGTATGGGCAGTTGAGAAATTCCGAGGCTACATCGATGGACACACTATGCATGTAATTTGTGATAACCAGCTAAAACGGGCGCAACGTAGCCTAACAGCGCAACGGTACACTCCTAACAATAATTACAACGATAACAGTACCGAGCGGGCCCGCACAACGAAAGTGCGGCGCGGCGCGGCGCCCGATCAACCCTCGGACTCGGTACCACGGCGAATACGTACTACGGTAAGCAGTGAGCTGCAAACCAGTGTACGCAAGTCCAACTCACTACGTGCGACCAACTCTGTTCACACCCGGACCTACAAGGCGGGAAGAGAGCAAAACAGAACGGCACACACGCAGCGAGGTGCCTACACGGAGGCGTGGCGCTGGCGTAGCTACGGAGAACTAAGTGGACTGCGTCGCTGGCGGGTGGAAGATTTTCACACACCAACACCAAAATCAAGTCGCTGTATACAATCTTCACATTGGCCGCTTACAATAATTCTTAATACTATCCAGGGCTTCGGTTCCTTGACTCAGAGCTTCTTGCAAGTCTTCAGGGTCTTGAGTCTTCTTTTCTTGAATAGCGTTTGACACTCTGTGTGCCGATTGGCCGCAATAGCCCTATATTTATATCGGTGTTGGAGCGGAATGGAACTATGGCATCTATTCCCCTCCTACTTTAACATCTCCTAGTAACATGGCTTGTGGCATGGCGCGTTGCGACTATTCTGTTATTATTATTATTACATACAATTCCACGTAATTAGAATACGTTATGTATGAATTATAAACATTACAAGCCCGATAGAATTCACATAAAAGCCTAACTATTCCTATAAAATCGCAAACATGACACATAACTGGTTTAAAACAAAGATTATCAAAAAATATAACTTCAGTACGTTTTTACACTATTCTTATGAAATTTTAAGCTTTATTACTACGTATTTATTATCTTTAAATACCTACACTTTATTTTTAAACTAGCAATAGTAAATCAATAATTATTAATTGTAAATGCTTATTTCTTAAGTCTAGCAACTTATACCTACAACTAATTGTCCATGTTATTTCCTAGATCATCACGCCTAGCCATATGCGTCGCTAACACCAGCCATTAAAATGGTTGCTTACTTTGAAGTTTCCTGCCGGTAGATTAATCCGGTGGGCAATGAAACTCCAGTCCTTCGATTTGCAGTTGGATTATACACTAGGAAAGGCAAACGTCATCGCTGATTCGCTCAGTCGCCCTCCATGTGAGGAGGAATCTGGCGATCTGTGCGGTATTTGCACAGTGTTGGTTGACACGCCGCGCTGGGAAGCAACTCTTCTTCGTGACGATCAATTAGCTGACTCTGAGGTGTCAAAGTTCATCAAGGGCCTGGAAAATAAGGATGAATTAGAAAGAAGTAGGTAGACAGATAGAGGATACCATATGGGCAAGGGGTACTGCACCGGTATACTGACGCGGAGACAGAAGAACCACAACTTATCGTTCCCGAAAACCGTCGAAAACAGGTGATGTTTGAATGTCACGACTCAGCTACAGTCACGGTGGTATAGACAGAACCTCGCATCGTATTACTCAACTATTCTACTTCCCTGGTATGCGACGATACGTGACTGAATATCTTAAAACCTGTGTTGAATGCCAACGGTACAAACCGTCTAATAAGAAACCTGCAGGGCTGTTACATACTCCAGCTCCTGCACAACGATTCGAGGTTTTGTCTGTCGATTTGCTTGACCCTCTTCCGAAAGGTCCGAACGGAGAGAGATCGTTGAAGACACAGCCAGCAAATGGGTCGAGCTGTTCGCCCTCTCTGAAGTTACGTCCGAAGCATGTGCTAAGGTTCTCATAGAAAAGGTTTTTTTGCGTTTTGGTGTTCCTAGACGGCTTATATCGGATAACGGTGTCCAGTTTGTCGCTGATGTTATGCAGCAAGCCATGTTCACGCTCGGGGTGAAGCAGAAACTTGTGCCTTTGTACCATCCCGAGGCTAATCCAGGTTGAGCGGAAGAACTCAGCTGCAACTCAGCTGGCCATCATAGTTGAAGGTCTTTATCAAGAGTAGCCTCAGGCTCTTCCCTTCATCCGTTTAGCATTAAATACTGCTTTGAGTAAGTCAACCAAGCAGACACCTGCGTACCTCACATTTGGTCGTGAGCTCCACTCACCAATTGCGACTCAGATTGATCTTCGAGCCGTCATAGAGGCGGAAAATTTCATTCCACAGATTACCCCGTATTTGCTGAAACTCGCAGATACTATTAGCACCAGCAAAGAGTGCATCGAACGCCGGCAGGATTTGCGTAAGGCACTCAAGGATAAGACTCGACAGCCTGACGAACTATCTGTTGGTGACTTAGTGCTCCTGAAGTCGCATGTTCTCAGCAATACAGCGAAAGGTGTGACCTCTAAGCTATTTCCAAAAAGGGATGACCCTTACATTGTGCATGATAAGGTTAGTTCGACAACGTACCTTTTAGCGTTTCCCGATAAAAACGAGCTCATAGGGAAGTACCATATGTCGGATCTGAGAAGGTATCATGCGCATGAGAGTGAATGTCCTGTAGTCCCAAAGCCAGTAACTCCAAAGCATCGCAGAGGCCGACCGAGTGAGTCTTAAGCTCAGTAGGTTTAGGTATTGATTGTTTCAGTTTACCTGTTTTACATTTTTTTCTTCTTTTCTCTCGAATGTTTGCCCAGGCGTGACGGCAACTTACTGATCAAAAGGGGGAGTGTATAAAAAACTACAGTTCGCGACATCGTTGCACGGTGTCGTGCGCCTGCACACCACACACCCGCGAGTGCGCGTGTTTGAGATTTCGCGATCGGTGCCTGGTTCCGTGCGCTCGCGCCTCGTCTCCCGCACACCACATACACACGAACAAAACACGAACAATGTGAATTTATTTCTCTACTTCAATGAATATTACAACAAAGAGGTTTTATCAATTTGACGATGTATTAGCGTGCTATTTCAAGTATCCTGCCATGATTCCTTACGTTCCAAATTTAAGTTTTTAAATTAATGAAAGAAAAATAATAATGATTTTTTTTTATTTGAGACGCGCATTGCTGAAACTATTGTTTGCTGATTACTAAAATTTTAAAACTTTTTGTATATTTTCTGCAAATTAAACAATTTCATATTCCTTTTTACATTAAATATCATTTTCTGATATGACTGATAAAGCGATATGGGCCGATAAAATTATGGGCCTACTTGAAGAAGTAACTACTCGCAAACTTATGTGTCTCAGCGGCTAAGTGTGCATAGAATCACGAGATGACCGCATTTTGGTGAATCAGGAGTTATGGAATCAAGGCCTCAAGTGTGGACCTGAAGAAGAGCCTTGAAGAAGTAAGAGAATTAGAAGTTAGCTTGTGATGGTCAGGAGGAGGCTTTTGACTGCCAATACCAGAGGCTTAAATTACTCCATGAGCACCGTGTTGCTCGACTTCAGTTTGCTCGAAGTTTTGCTTTATGAACTCCGGAGGATTGAAATAAAGTATTGTTTTCTGATGAAGCTAGAATTTTTTTGTGTGGAAAGGACCGACGCCGGCGAGTACTGCGAAGACCACGGGAACGCTATACGGAAGTGTGTTCCAAAGAAATCACTCCAAATGACTGAGGCTCCGTTATGTTATGGGCAGCAATTAATTCGACGGACCGTAAGGAATTAGTTTTTATAGGAAATGGGACATTAAATGTGCACCGGTATATAACGGAAGTCCTAACTCCAAAAGAACAGCTCACATTGACTGCTCTTGAGGAACATTCCATTTTTATGGACGATGATGCTCGCTCTCACTGTTCTAATGACGTGGAATGTACATGCAAGAAGTTGGGATCAGTCTTTTAGATTGGACAGCTCGAAGTCCTGACCTCAATCCAATTGACCATATCTGGGATGTTTTAAAGAGACGGTTAAGATCAGTGCAAGCTGCTCCTCCACAAAACATCAGGGAGCTAAAAACAGTCATTCTAGAAGAGTGGAAACGTATTCCTCAAAACTTTATTAAAATTATCGTGGAAAGCATGCCCAGAAGGATTCAAGCCTTGATTTTGGCAAGAGGAGGTCACACTCGTTATTTGTAGTGGAAAAACCAATCTGCGTGCTGGTCGTCCTCCAGATCTCCTACTTCCCCGGGGGGTATGATACAGACACTGAATCACCAAGAAAGAATTATCAGAATTAACTTACCGAGCAATTCCTCCTTGTTGTGCAGCTTCCCGGGTATCCCAAAACTGAGGGTTAGCGTGCAGCGTGAATTTTGCCCACAGCCACAGCGGTTAAAAATAAAGCGAAGCGGTGAGAAAAATGCGAGGTGCGTGTGCGCTTAACTGTCACTCGAAGCCAACTGATTTTTCAAGTGCGCGTCCGTTACCCCGCGAGTTGCCAGACGCCAAAAACAATTACTCGGCAAGAGTGATCTGACACTCTCGCCCAGCAATCCAATGCCCAACCAATTAGGTTTCTACATTTGGAACTTTATTTCATTAAAAAAAGTAAAAAAAAATCTTGTCTTTATTGCTGACTACTTCTTATTGTTTTGACGTGTAAATTAGTTTTATAGAATTCATCGAAAATTAATGAAAAATTTGTCAGAATTCACTTCACGCATATTAATTTACACGAATATAAGTTATACAGGCTATGTTAAACAATTAAATTCAATTTAATTAACTTCCTTAGGTGCCCGTTTTTTTGCAAAGTGGTGTTTACAATGTATTTTGAATTATAACGTAACATACAAATAACGTGTAAAGGTATTATCGACTAAGGGTAACTACGAATGGCAATAAAATCACTTACGCACATAATTCAAAGTTTTTTGAAGTGAAAACTTCTTTAGCATCGTTGTGATTTGAAAGTCGATGAAACGAAAAAGCGAAAGGGACAGTAAAAAGAGACAGATACACAAATTCATAAGATTTTACGTAGGAGAAAATGAGATAGGAAAGTTTTAAGCAATGGTAAAATGGTATAAAAGAGGTTTATTGCCACGCAATAATGAATTTTATTACCTCACCAAAAAGGCACGAACCAAAATCATTTTAGACAACACTTATGACATTCTGTTACTGATTGATATTGTGTTAGGATACCATGGATATTTCAAATGTGCATTAATTGAAAATGATTGTGAGTGTTTGTATGTAAATTTTCATAAACTTTAAATTAGTGTGTATTTGATCATTATCTGAATTAAAAAAAAACATAGATGTGAAGGTTTCACTTCTACCACGTGTGAATTGCACACATTTTTTTTTGTTACAGATTCTTATTTACTTATACAGACTAAAATAAGATACAGTGGTTAGTAATTTCCTATTTTCTTTATTATTTACCAAACTGAAAAAGGAGGCTAATGTTTTTCGAGCGTATGTATGTCTATTTCTTTGGCGCGGTTTGTAGCCTAAACGGCTTTAGGGATTTTAAACATACGAGATGTCGTTAAATTTGATAAAATTGTGGGAGTGCATAGGCTAGGTATATATTTAAGAATGACGTCAGGGAATCATTTTTTTTAATTAAGTGTTTTTATTGCATTCGTTTTTTTTTACTTTTTAATAATGATAATATATTAAATTACGTTAAAATTTTAATAAATTGAGAAAGTTTTGTTGCTTGTATTTATAATTTATATTATTATATTCAAGTATTATAACTATATTCTATGTTAATTATCGTGTGGTAGTAATTCTGTACATGAGTTGATGCCAAGAAGAGCGTGCGTGTTCAGCTCCATCTCGCCAATTGATGAAAGTCCCCGAGCGCGCGCTCTGGACCCAGAACACGGAATCGGAGAGAGCTGCCCTTGCGAGTGACTCTTCAAGGCGGTTGTGAATGCGACCTGACTCTTCCAACGCCTAAAATTATTTAAGTAATTAGATCATTTATTTTTCAAAATTATTTTTTAAATAGTTGTATATAAAAAAACGGATGAAGTTTCTTACAATAATACCAGTTCTTAAGTGCCTCATTGATGGTTATAGGTACCAATTCAACTGCAGATTTCTTGGCAAATTCAAATGCCAAGAGATCTTTGGATTACATTTTTCCCCCACATACTTCAAGTACATTTTCAAGCGTTTAGGGTTCCTCACCAAGTTCACCGTCAGCTGATAGTGATACCAATTTAAAATCGTTGGTAAATGCCGGAACTCGAACCTGCGGATATCGAATTGATATTCCGCCGATCTAAATCACTCGGCCGCAATGACTTAAGTTTCTTACTTGACCAAATAATGTATTAGCTGCAAGTTGTCGACCAGACAGTTTTAGGGAATTTGCTTTTAGCAAAATCCAACGAGGAAATAATGTACGAAGAACACGAGCATCTTTTTCAAGTATTGACAGCTCCCGGTCTGCTATAGAACGTAACTCCATTAAGTCTACCACCTGAAAGCATTATAAATGAAATTAGAAACGATTACACGAGTTAAATCAAATGTTTCTTTGTACAAATTAGGTAACTTAACTTTCGTAAATCATCAACTTTTCTGGCTAAGCTTTCTAGCATACCTTCAGCCAATCTTAAAGCGCTTATAAGAGTAGTCAGGCAGCCGTCATCATCATCATTTGATGCCCAACCCAGTGCTTCAGACTCGAAACGTTTAGCTTTCCGATCATAATCTGTACGAAGCCAATAAGTCCATAATCCCACTACAAGACGTCGTCGACTGGGCCCCGCAGATTTACCTGATTCTAGAGAGTATTCCGCAAAGTGACTTATTTCACTGGGCGATTCAAGCTGAAAACCAGCATCCAATATCATGTCCATGCAAAGTGCATAGTACCAAGTTTCACTGTCTAGCGAAACAACATTTTGACTAAAACGTAATGCCAACTGAACTATATCTATTGCTTCCTCAATACGACGTCGAGAAAGTAGTATATAAAATAGATCTGGTATTATATCCAGGGACACATTGTTAGCTTGAAGAAAACGACTCACAGTAAGAGCGCGGAATCCTGAGCGAACGGTAGCGGCCAGTTGACCTCTAGCCATTCTAGCTCGAAATGTTGAACTAAAAAGTCTACCAATAGCATAAAGTTCGCTTGCTCGAACCGGACTCTTTAATTTTTTCAATGATATAATTGCCAGTCGTTCAATTTCTGCTGTAGCTTCAGGCATCCCTCGGTCGAGTTCCACCTGTATTGCATTACTGTATACATCACATGTATCAACCAAAGAGCATTCCACATTTTGGACTATATTTAGTGCTTTGTATGCTGCAAACTTTGAAATATTATCGTCCCCTAACGAGGAATGTACTAATGTAGCTACTTTTAAATAAAAAACAGAATCATTTCTCATCTGTATTTCATGAAGACGATATTTTCTTTGTCTTATTTTAATAGCGTTAATTATACGTTTTAATTTGAAGAAATCTGACACTTTATGTAAATCTATTCGGTATATTCGAGAAGCACGTTCTATTTCCAATTTGGCAGCAGCTAGTTTACCGCTCATTAAACACGCAGCAGCTTTTAAAGAGTAAATTTTTCCTAAAAATCTTCTTTTATCCAATACATTTATAGTATCAAAATTTTTATGGCAGATATTTTCGGCATCTTGCAAATGTTGGAAAACGTCGAAATTATTAGCTAAAAGATTTAAGTAACTGTATTGTATTATGAAATGTATTGCTTTTGATTTAAGTTCAGCTTGCTGTGCATGATAGGTTAGTTGGTCATAAATCATTATATTTAATTCTGCACATGTACATTTATTGAAGTCATTTTGTGAAACACCTTTTTCTATGAGCACACTAAATGATGTCCTATTTTTACCATAGGTTTCGGTAATTATACCGTCTTCACTGTCCACCGCCCCTATGCTGTGCCAGTCACTTATATTTTCTGCCTGTGTTACAGCACGCAGCATATCGAAGATTTTTTGAGACTTTATTTCATCAGAACTTGAATTCCTTATATTTAAATTAGTCATCGTAACTCTTTTAGTGGACCTCCGTCTTATTATAGAGTCATCATTACTACTTTTCACCTTTAAAATAGGTGGGCAAGCAAAACTGCCTTTTTTCGAGGGCAAACTTTGTGAAGGGTTATAAATTTGTATAATGTCGCTATCGATTTCTGTAGCTGGTATATGTATTTTGTTATTATTTGTTAAGTCTGAGTTACTGGTTTTCAAGTTACTAGCTGTGATAATATTATTTGTGGACAATTGTAGATTATTACTTGCGTTCTTTGAGTTTTCTACTTGAGTTTCACAACTAACATTATCTTGTTTAATTAATAATGTATTGTGAGAACCTCCGTTACTAAAACTGTTGTCTGGATTTATACTCAGTATGGATTGAACTACCATAAGAATACCTCCACAATTTGGACATTTCTGTTTATTACCTTCCAAATAATTGACGATGCGAGTATGAAATTCTTTCTTTTGATTGAGAGGTAATAATTCATAACACGTTTTTCGTGAATTTTTGTTTCTAAATTTCATTACTTTGCAAAAAGAGTACTTTGGTAAATTTTCGTTGCCCTCAGGATCATAATCAAAGCAACACTCGCACACAAGGTTTCTATGTCCAGATATATTTGAAGTTATTGTAATGGTTGAGGTTTTTTGGCGATACCATTTATTATTGACAACATTTGCACATGACAATATTCTCATACTAAAAAGTCTTTTCACTGCTTTAGCTGTAATTAAAGGATTATTTTCGTACATTATATTTTCTAATAGGTCTCTTGATATTACATTACCTATAACTGAGGCAATTTTTAGAAGTAACTGTTGATATGGTGTGAGAGAATCAATTTGTATCATAATTAGAGCATCTAAATTTTGTACATTAATATTCGTTTTTAGTTCTTCTTTTTGTGTAACGATACAAATTTGTACTTCTTCTGTAATATTATCTGCTATCAGTTGATCTAGAGTAGCCTGATATTTTGTATTTAGTGCTTGTGGGTGTAGTAAATCTGAGGATGGAAATTGTAAGTTTTCACTTTTCAAGTTTTCTATTTCTGTCTTATGAATCTTTTTTAATTCTAGAGCTCCAGAGGAAAATAAGTGTATGATAAAACTTTCTACGAGACCTGGCATACCGTTGCATTTGTTTTTTAAAGCTCTGCATAGGTCGTATGGTACTGCGTTTACATCTAATATTTGACATGCCAATGCAGGTATCCAAGTAGAAGTCAAGGGCCCTAAAACCATTTTCCTTATATTATTATTTATGAATACGTTATAAAGCCAATTTTGGACAGATCCAAATTTTCCTCGAGTCACAGAAAGAACTGTAAATATTTTCATACTGTTAAACATAAGAGATATGTATTCCCATGACGATGAGTCCAGATTTTGTAAGTCATCCAAAAATATTACGTGAGTATCTGTGATAGACATAATTAATTTAATAAAAATTTGCTTAGCTTTTTCTTTCCGTTTCTTATCATCTAAAGTTTGTATACCATCATGATAAGCGAAACGAACTCTAATAATTTTATTTAAATAGCAAAGATCTTCGTTATATATTTTTAATAGTTCCACAATTTTTTCTTCTTTACTAAATCCAGTTATAGGTTCTTTAAGATTTAAAATTTGGTTGAATATTTGACCTAATGCTAAGTATGTTGTAGCAGAATGTATTGACGTTAAGTTAATGTAACAAACATGGTATCCACGATTTCGTGCATATCGAGCCATCCATTCAAGCAGTCGACTCTTACCAATCCGTGATTCCCCAACCAACAAAAGTGCATCAAAATCCCTAAATGATAAATGACTATCGTCTAACCAATTCTGATAATACTCCATTTCATCCGTACGATTTAAAAGCGGTTGAATTAAGGGTATGTCATACATTTCTTTTATTCTAATCTCTTCTGTGTATTCATAAATTTTGCCGGGGTGAATAATACCTTTTAATTCAGTTTTCGGTTGTAAAGTAAATCCGTTGCTCGACATTTTACTTTTTACAAATGTAGTCTCATCGCAAGTGATTTTGTGACGAAAATTGCACATGAGTCTTGCAGCTTTGTTAACTACTGCACCTATAACTGTAAATTCTCGACGTAACGGATGGCCAACGACTCCGCAATAAACTTGCCCTGTTGTTACACCAATCGACACCTCTAAGACGCCATCAAGAGCGGCAACTGATTTTTTAATACTACATGCACATTTTAAAGCTGCTTGTGCTTCCGATTCATGTTTGAAACCTCGTAGACCAAAAATGACCAGAATCATAATATCTTTATCAAATAGTATTATTTTATTGACACAGCCCATAGACTTATAAACAATTTCACATGTTATTTGGTAGGCGTTGTTCACGATCGTTATTAACTGTGGGAAAGGGCATTTTCTGGGCTTAAGTGTTATAAATAAAACCGAAACTTGCCTCATTTCAGTCAGATATTCTAAGGGCTGATGAGCATCAATCTGTGTGAGTACTGGTCGTATCATAAATTTGCGTATTTCAGATCCTATATTCCTCTCTTCAGCTAATAGAATTGTTTTACGGAGATTGAATGCTTCATTATTCTTAAAGGCATCTGTAACACTAATATTTTTAGAAATATCCCAAAAAGTATTTGGAAGTGCTTCTATAGAAGTAAATTGTTTTTTAGTTTGCCTGATCATAGCCCCAAAACCAGGAAATGGTTTAGTGACATCGTTTTCATGGGGATCATATAAAATAGCTTTAATAGTAACATGTCCATTATCCTGTACAATGTGGTCATAATTTCTAGAATAACAATGGCCCCAAGCGGTCGGTGTTAATTTAACCTCACCTGAAGAACATAGGCTTTCAGCGGCCTTGGCTTCTAGAACTGGTAAGCCAATTAAAATGTAATTCATGTCGATTCCAGTACCAATTGGAGTAAAAATAAGGTTCCCAGCTGATATAGCTAATTTTACTTTTAGATTTACTTTCACATCGGTTTCATAGGATGAATATGAATGCTGCATTATAAGAGCACAAGCAATTACTGTATGGATGGTGTGACATAGAAATGTTCTTTTGTCAGTCTTCCAGAGAGCTAGAAAAGCATCACCAGCAAATTTAATGATGTCTCCGCCGTGGCTATAAATAAGTTCTATTAATGATCCTAAGTAGGTGTTGAGTGTTACTGTTAACCGATAGGTGCCACCTTTTCCAGTGTTATTATAGCGTTCCGTCAGAGCAGTATAACCAGATACATCTGCCATTAGAAGAACACCAACAAAACGTTTAGGATCTGAGGTGTTAAATCTAAAACAGAATATAATCTAAATATTTTATCGAGCTTCATGGTGTAATGGTTTCCACCAGTTTCTATTTTATTTTACTATGAATGATACTTTAAACCAGCTAATAAATGATATACAATAATATACTTGTCATCCGCATCAGTTCAGTAGTTAATAGTTGATTATCTAAGACCACCATGACCACCAATAGATGCATACGTATTAGAGGCGAGGAATGTTTTAAGTGTGTATAACCCACGCTATGCTATTACCATATTAATAACGCTGCTCGAGCCTCCTTTTGTACGTCGTATTAATTCAATGAAATTTTAATTAAATAGTATATCAGTAAAAGTGAAAGTCTTTTACACCTGTTACCTTAACCACAAAATTTATAAAAATTTAATTATTACTTCTCAACTTGTAAAAGTTCGTCAGGGACCAACGTCGACAGAACTAGTGTTTGCTTTCTTGTTAATTGTACTTCAACATCTTGATCAAATTTATCGGCAGATTCGTTTTTTTTCTCAAAAAAGTCTTCGACCCAATCTTTGATTTCATTATATTTAGGTTCATCATCATCTGAATCTTCTGGGAGATCGTTTGTTCGCCTAGACAATCTTTTTCCGTAGTTTCTCCATTTTTCAGTATTCAATATAACATTCATCGAATTTTTACGGGAGCGTGTGCGTGGTTTGCGAAAATTCATCTTGCTGTTTCTTTTTGTTAAAATTTTACATTAATTTTGGTTTCATGGGCCCAAATAAAGTGTCACAATCATTTAAACTTAATATAATACTCATTCAGCAGAAATCTATTAGGTCATGGGTTTTCAGTGTGTAGGTACGTAATTGCCTTTTTAGATTTTAACACAACTTTTCCACCCTGGTAAAATCATTACCTTTGTTTTGCATTGCGTAACGAAAGTTATTGACAATTTCTGACATTTTTGTCGTTGCAAATCAAGTTGTCAACGTTCTGTGATGAACGTATTAGTCTCCTTGCTTTCTAATAAAAATTAGATGGAATAGGTGATATACTATATTTTAAATTTTTTTAGGTAAGGTAGAAGCCGAACATAATTTTGCGAAAAATAATAATTTTTATGGTGGCTCGCTTTGTAAAAGTGACCATTTGTTTCGAATTAGAATATGCAATGAACTATGATACTGATGTATTTTATCAATTTGTCTAAGTTTGATTTATTTTCAATCCTACAACGGTTCTGCCACATTCGCTGTAATTTGAATTGGTATTGTAGGCCAGGTGCTGACTATCGAAGAGTCATAATTTTTTCTGCGGAAAGAAATACTTACTATATTATTCAGTGTAAAAAATGTTAACAAGGTCATTTAAATTCAACGCCACGTTAACATTCTTGTGTTTAGTGGTTGAATTTAGAGAATGTTAATGTAACGATATTTCAAAGGGGCTTGCTCCCATATTCTCTTATATTATAGTGCTATTTGCAATTTATAAGATAATTTAGGGCAATTTCTGCATTCACTTGTCGTTAATATAATTACTTTTCTCTAAAGTTCTATTTTGAACAAATATAATCTTAAAATATTTCTAGTATAGGTATATATGCTCCTATATATTTTAGTTTTGGATTAAATATAATTTTCACAAAAGATTAGTGTTGCTCGTGAATTAACTTAATTATTATGTCCTTTGTAGTTGTTGAGCTTGTTAAAAATTTAGCAATCCACGCGACTCATGCGGTGGGCCGCGGCCGTTGTAGCGTATTCTGACCAATGCATGATGAAAAATTCCATGAGTGAATTATGCTGAAGCCACGATGGGCGATGGGTAACGGTTGTTAGTATTGTTAAAACTTTTGACTCGCAAGCACATGCGTTGCATTGCATATTATATTGTGTATGTAAATTTAGTTCTTATTTTGTTGCTTTGTTTTCATTATGAACTTAAACGGATTTTCGTTTTTGGACAAGGTGCTTAATTTAGTAAAGGATGAGAGAGATAAAAATGTACCCTTAATCGAATTCAAGCACCCTAATGAATTGAAGGTATTTATAACATTTATTTTGAACTAACATATTTTCATCTCATTTTGGCCGACCTTACGTCTTCTTTTGCAAAGGAGCTGTTTAAAATTAAGTACTTGTTAATAGTCGTTCTTATATTATCTGGAATTTTTCTTGTGAAGCTTTTATTACATAGGCAACATAGCCGCTCATGCGACAAAAACTAAATTTAAGAGAGAAACAAGACAATTTTAAATTAAAAAAACCACTTCAATGATTTTGAGGCGTTTCCTAGTGTATCTTTGAAGTCGAAGGTCTGCCCTGCAAGTGACTATACGGTGTATTTGCGTATCATTTACCATTAAACTATTTCCATTTCTTTATTTTCTCGATGACAGTTCTAATTTGATAGTTGTACTGTTGTGACCAAATAAGTACCTAATGATATCGGTCGCATATATTTATTATATTTTGAACAAACCGATTTTGATTAAAATAAATAAATAAAGATTACCTGTCGTTATAATTATTTCGTTTCATTGTTGAGTACCTACCAATACCTACTTATTTTACAACAGCTTCGAAAAATTTGAAGAAGTTGGCATTATCAATCAAGAATTAATACGTGTAACATCTTGTAATGAAATATAATATTAGTTAATAAATTTGTACAAAAGTATCCGGCAGTAGTTTACTTTCTTACATTTTGTAAAAAAAATATCAGGTCTGTTATCGTGTTACGTTTATCGATATAGCTCCATCCCTACCAGTTTCTCCGGCTCTGGTATAACCTTGTACGTGTGTAAACGTCATATTTTTATAAAATAATGCATACATAATATAAAAAAGACGCTCGTTCAAGTTTTGACAGGAGCTGCCATAGAGAAAATAAAGAAATGGAAATGGTATACGTCATTGTACGCGAATAAAGCAGTTCGGAAGCGCTTTTACTTCGGATTTAGTTAACAAAAATCAATTTCAAAGTTAGCTGATCTGTTCTGATCTGTTAAAACTGCAAGCATTTTTTTATCTGTTATTGTAAATTTAAATAAACCTAATAATAATATAATGTACCATGAAAATTTAGTCTTAGTGATTACCGCCTAAATTAAATGTTGGCTGATAAACAGTGCTGACACCAATTCTCATTGCCACTGTACTGATATCTATGGTTAAGTGTCACATTGACGACTATCTGATTGTCATGATTCAAATATATAACTATGTATAATTCTTTGCTGAATAAAGCCAAGATTTAGTTGGTATTTCTCTCTTTTATCAGCCACATTATTTTTCTGTACATTTTTAAAAGTAATGCTTATCGAAGCTGATCGACAAGAGTTATAAAGAACCTATATTACTTAAAAATTATAACATCAGTTCACCTATTAGGTATTTTACAGGATTTATGATGGTAATTTTATGCTTGATCGTTCTTGCTACAATTTCATTGCACTATTGAAACATAGTTGGAAATTAAATCGACTTAAGTTAGAATATTTTGAAGCAGTGATGGCACAGTTGTAGTGATTATCGACCAACGTTACTCGTGAGTTTGAATCCCTACAACAAAACAAAATATAGAAAAATATTGTGATGACACCTTAGTATTATGGTAGAACTTTTCCAATACCCGTCCAGCTACCTACCACCAATACCATCATCAAGTTAAAAATAGGTGTATTCCGGCAGCTCCACGAGGCAGTTTCCTGCGGTGAGATTGTAGCCAAATGTCAAACCAAACATCGACAAACAAGTAATGGGTACATAATAAGACAATTTGTAACAAATAAGAAAACCAATTTCAATGATTTTGAAGAGTACTCTGGTGTAATTTCGAAATCGAAGGTCCAACACCAAAGAAATTAAAATGGGACCACAATCCCCTATCTATCCTATCAAATAAAAAAGAAACATCCAAATCGGTTCTTAAACAAAGAAGTTATGGCTAAACATCCATACAAAAATACATTTGAATTGAGTAACATCCGTCTTTTTTTTAAGTCTGTTAAAAAAAGGTATGCGAAAATGTAGAACTGAACTTTACTGTACAATGGCGTACAGTGCGGATGCGCTGTATGCTCGTATTATTGGGATAAGTTTGTTATCAAAATACACCGATCGTAATGGCGCTGCAAGCTGCCGTGGTTCGCGGGCCTCCCAGGTTGAAGTTCCGCCCTAGTACAAAAGACCGCACTAAAGGCTGTATCATGGTATCGAAATACGCCTACACTTTATACCTATGTGTATACCTCTGTGTACCCTGCTCCGATTACGCTCTAACATAAATATATATTTTATCGAAATACACCCACACTTTATACCTGTGGGTATACCTCTGTGTACCCTACTCCGATTACGCTCTAATCTAAATATATATTTTATCGAAATACGCCCACACTTTATACCTGTGTGTATACCTCTATGTACCCTGCTCCAATTACGCTCTAACATAAATATATATTTCGTCCTTCTTCTTCTTCTTCCTAACTTGGCAACCGGTCCTCTTTAATGAAGACCATTACTGCCATTATCGAGTGAATTATATTGTCAAGTGTTATGACGATTCAGTATCCTAACAAGATGGTGGCTCCCTTGTTAGAACTTTCTAGGGAATTTTTGTGTGATCTCGGAATGAATGCTTTCAGCTTATATTTATAATCCACTTCACTTATGCACAAAAACCAAACTATATCACGCAAAACGCCACAAATATTACATAATATAGGGTCAAAAACCTAAGTAAATGAATTAAAAATAAAAACCACAACATGTCACTTCAAGATCCCGCCAAAAACTCCATATTTCGACCTTTTTCTAAATTTTGTATTTAGATAATATTTTACATTCCAAGTTCACCAAGATAGGTGTTATTGTTATTTTTTTTTCATGCCCAGATATTAAATATTATTATTAATACACCTGGGATATCTTGTTTTTGCTCCTGTCCGACCTAAGCAGGGTCGGCACATTATTAAGTCCTATTTCTTTATGTTGTGAACTGACATTCGCCATTTTGTTTTACAACCGGTCGCAACCGCCTACCTGGCGCCAACTGTCCTTGGGATTTCCTTGTTTGTGTCTAGCTGGTCATATTTAAATAGCCACTATTATTGCCTTCAAGGTTCTCATATCTCGTTGTGATAGGTAGGTGAATCGTGAAATTAGCTTGCATTTGTTCAACTTGCTGCGATTCTAATATAAACTCTGAAATATAGAACGGATTTTCTACATTCTAGTTGTGAATTGAAAGGATAAGCATGGTTGGCATTCAGGATTTTGCACGGTGGTAGGGCTTTTTCTAATGCCCGCCTGGCAAGCTAACACCCTCAAGTCAAAAATATCTAGTAGCCAGTCTAACACTAGGCTTAGCGTGCTATCATCTTGGGCCACATCGTCACTTAATATCAGATTAAATTGTAGCCACAGCGCTGGCCCTATAACGATAAAAAAAGGTTATGACTTATGAGGAAACCTTTACATTTTATATACATGTATGATTATTATTATCACAAATATCGTAAAATATAAGTTTATTTTTTGAATCAAATCAATTTAGGACCTATGAATGGTTAAACACTACTACCGGTTTGGAAAATATTCCACTCATCGGGAACTCGATTGGGTTTATTAAAATTCATTGTGTAAATAATGCTTAACGTTAACAATTTTATTATTTTAGTAATCATACAGAGAGTGAGTCACTTCCAGACATCATTATCATTTACCTAATGATCCACTTTTTACATTAATACCTGCTTGACGTTGAACGTATGTTCTGCAAATCGGCAAAGTGACCTTATTATAGAACCTAATACTACTAACTAAATAACTTTTATTCATCTTAATATGTTTAAAACACGGGAAGACTAATTTATGTAGGTTTCTAGTATTTAAAACTATGCCGGTCATTTCCAACTCTAGCATATGTGAGTGTTTGCGAACGTACAATAAATTTTCAAAGGATGTATTGGGAGAATCTTATTAAAGCCTTAACTCAACGAGCTTGTTTAGACTTATAATAATAATACCAGCCTGTAAGTGTCCCACTACTGGGCAGAAGCATCTTCCCGTGGCATGACATGGGCTAAATCACCACCCCAGCCCACGACACATTAGCAATTAGCAATTATTCCAAAATCCAGATTTCTACATTTTTGTCATATACAGTGGGAACAAGAATATTTCTCAAGCGTTTGGGTTTTCTTACGATAATTTGCTTCATAGTAAATGTATGAAAATTTTCATAGTAGGTACATACCGGGACTTACACCAGCAGACATCGAATCGATATTCCACCGGTCTAAACCACCCACCACCACGACTGTCTAAACCACTCTACCACTAGGATCATTCTAAACCATTCGACTTACTCGACCACTTGACTTATAGGTATGTAATATGAATAATATAGTTTATAAAATGAATTAAATGTCATGTTTTACAGGCTATATTAGATTTGGATATAAGTAAAGGTGTTACCGACGATGAGTTGGAGCGTTGTGTAAGGCAAGTTTTACGGTATAGTGTTAAGACCGATAAAGGAACTTTCAGGAATCAGTTGTACGGTGGCACCGACATATATGGACTGTCAGGAGCTTGGATTGCTGAGGCTTTCAATACCAGCCAGTTAGTATTGGTTTTTAATGTTTGATATCTTTACATTACTATATGGATACTAACTATATACTGGTAAACTATTATTTAATTTTACTTAACTCCTCAAGAATCGATTTTCACATAATAATATAGCCCGCGGTACGTAAATTAGATGGAGAGGAAAATCGAACTTAAAAAAAGTAAAGTCGTAATGTTGCCACTCCGCGAAACACATCTTATATTGAATGCCTGTCGATTGTAGATGCATATAATCAACTTACTTGTATAAGAAAGTAATATTAAATATATTTTAACTTGCTTATGGTATATATTCCAATCTAAGCACTTTCAAAAAAGTAAACTCACTAAACTCCAGTCGCGCATCGGAGTTGACGCGCACCATTTTTTATATCATGACCATGATTCGTAACATGAATTAAAATGTCACAGACAAAGGTTATCTTTTTAAGATATACAGATAATTATTATCTTTAAAAGTTCGGTAAAAATATGACGTGTAGTCACATTAGTCTAATCGTGTCATTTCAAGGCGGTTATGAAAATTAATTAACCGTCTAAAATATACAATATATAAAAATAACGGCAGATACCGAAACACCACGTGCATGGTGAACGCAATCCAGTGGTGTACAGATCTTTACCACCCTGCTTGATTACTGGATACCGAAACGCGATAACCCTAAACCTGCCACTATGACGGGTATTAAAGAGAATTATGCAAAGCTTGGAATAACTTTATTCAATTAAAGAAGTGTACTATTCTAAAATAATGAAGCAATGATTGCACAGTGGTAGCTTAAATACGGCGTTGATCGACATGAGTTCGAATACCGGCAATGAGCATGAACTTTCGATGAATGAATAATCGTGATGAAATCATAGTATGATGGCTTTTTCCAATCGCCACTTGGCTAGATAATACCCTCAAATAAAAAATCTTTCGCTAAGTATCTGTAGGTGTGTTCCGCCAGCTACAATTGAGATCCAGTTCACCCACTAGGCTTAGCTTGCTACCTTCTTAGACCACATCGTTACTTAATATCATCACGTGAGATTCTGGTTAAATGCTAAAAACTATAAATAATTTAAAAATAAGGCACTTTTGTAAAAAAATGAAATCGACAGAACAGTGAAAGCTATATGAATATTATCAGAGCGCTAAATTCAATTATTGTCATGAAAAATATAATAAAAATTGGGGAATGTTAACATATTATAAAAATTATATTTTCAGATACACGTTTGAGGTGGCGCCAGTGTTCACACTTATAGAATTAAAACTATTAAGTCATATAATGAATTTGTTCGGTATCCCTGATGGTGATGGCATCTTTAGTCCCGGCGGTAGTATATCTATGTTCTACGCTATCGTTGCCGCAAGATTCACGGCGTTCCCTCAAGTCAAGACAAAAGGAATGAGGAATCTGCCTGAGATGGTTCTGTTTACATCTGAAGATGTGGGTAAATTTACTCTTTTTTCTTAAATTAGTTTATAATAAAGCTTTGTCCTAATTTTATGTTTTTTTTTGTTCTATCGTTGTACGGCACTGATGGTAAGCACAATGGAATGCAACAATATCGGTGACAAAACTGTAGGATCTACAATCCACCGTCGCGAGTCTTTGCTGTCGAGCCGGATTGCTGAAATATCTCTTCACGTTATGTTTGAAGGACTCCATGATGCAGGAAGGTTGGAACACAATGAACAGGAGATAGTTCTATAGCTTCACAGTACGGTAAGGGTAATAGAGCTTTTGTTGACATGAAAGTGTAATAAGTATCGTCGAATTAGCCATAATATAGCAGAGGGAGCAAATGATAAGGGTCTCGCGCTTTTGGGAGCCCTAGAGCAGAAAAATAAAATATGTTTGGGTTTATAGGTGGGCGGCCTTTTTTAGTATTTCCTCTTAATTTGCTCACATATTTTATTATTATTTATGGTCTCGAGACTCTGCTATATTTGCTACAGGCACCGCGTTGACGTATTTCCACCCTTTTAGGTGAAGAAATATACAAATATTTTATTATTTTCGTTTTAAACTTAAACTAGGTCATAGACTAAAGGAAGGGTAGTTTATTAACTAACATCAGTTCTACAAAAGGGCTGATAAGACATTCCATAAGTATATTAGTAGCGATTTTTATAGAATTTTACAGAGCTTATATGTTATAACTTTTTTGAAAAAAAAAAATATGATTTTTCATCTAGTTGAATTAAAAATTATAACAGTTACAAATCTGTAAAATTATAATTAATAGCTACTATTATACTTATAGTTGAAATTTACAAAGTTTAAAATTTTTTAAACAATTAGTTTGGATTAAAAAATAAATTTGCCATTCTATGTCTAAATAACCAGAGTCCCTGGGACCAAAAAATTGTTCAAAATAAGGATAAACCTAATTTAAATTCATATGAACTCAAATAACAATGCCATTCGTAGGCGGTTTATAGTTGACGGGTAAGATTTTTTTAACATCTAGGTATTCTTTAAGGTGATTAAGCTTTTACTATCTCCAGAGTCATTACTCTATCAAAAAAGCAGCTCATTGGTTGGGTTTTGGAACTGAAAATGTTAGAAATGTTAAAACAAATGAATATGGACAAATGGTAACAGAAGAATTAGAAGCAGCTATCAAAAGAGGAAATAGAGCTTGGAAGGCATCCATTAATGGTAAATGCCACCGCTGGGACCACTGTTCTAGGAGCTATTGACGAACTGAATGCCATTGGTGATTTATGTCAAAAGTTTAACGTTTGGATGCATGTTGATGTAAGTATTTACTTCTAGTACATATTTAGCGTTCAAAAATATTAGAAAGAAGATATTGAACTATCTAAAATACTTAATGTTGAAACGGGAGTTGTATGGAATAACAATGAAATACAGAAGTTACATTGACTAATGTTAACGACTGGAAGGTGCAGCGATCACTGACTTAGCGAATTTTTTTTTACTTAGCTGACTAATAAGTAAGCTGACTTAGTGACGTGAATAATCAGAGGATACTATCAAAATTAAGTTAGAAAAACTATAAACATTAAAATTGTTGTGATGATGATAGTATTCAAATCTATCAGTAAATAGATTTCAATAATAAAAACTACTTAAAGAATTTTTACACTTTATAGTCTTAATTTCAGGCTTGCTGGGGTGGTAGTTTAATGCTGTCCAGTACACATAGATATAAATTACAAGGAATTTCAAGGTAAATTTCCCTTTACAGTACTATTGATATCCTTTCAATTAATATTGGCAGTTTATAGGAAATAAATTTGTGTTCCAGGGCAGACTCGTTGTCGTGGAACCCTCACAAGATGGTAGGTGCACCATTACAGTGCTCGATATTTCTTGTGCGGCATAAAGGATTATTGCACGAATCTAACGCGTCTGCAGCACAATACCTGTTCCAGCAGGACAAGTTTTATGACGTATCTTACGACACCGGAGACAAGAGCGTGCAATGCGGGAGAAAGGTTTGTCGTTTTACATAAATATTGTACTAGTAAAATGTACAATAAAATAATGCGATTCGTAGGAAATAATCACTATAATTTTTTTTTTTTATTGAGAAGAAATGAGCCAATATTTATAGTACTTAAACACAATTATTTCAGGTAGATGCATTCAAGCTATGGATGATGTGGAAGGCCAGAGGCGATGCTGGGTTCCACCAGCTGGCTGAGCACACAATGAAGATTGCTTTGTTCTGTTTGGAAACAATAACTAAAAGACCTGGTTTCAAATTGGTGTCAGATAAGCTACAGTGTCCTAATGTATGTTTCTGGTATATACCAGAGTTCGTGAGGGGAAACGAGGAAAATGAGCAATGGTGGGATCTGATGCATAAGGTAAGTTTTTGTAGTTAACAAATTTATATTGACCACATGTCCATCAATTCACACCAATGTTTCTTACCAATTTCCATTCCTTCGATACGATACAATCTTCTTTTTCATTTCATTTAATTTGTTATTAATTTTTTAGTGATCAATTTATAGTACATCCACTACAATAATATAGGGTTTACATAAATGTAAAAATTATTTACACAGTAAAAAAAAGTTGATAAACCGTATAGAGTTTCTTCCGGCTCTTCTGGATAGTTGCGATGTTTTCCAAACCGCTAGTACCGATTTGACGTTCATAATTACGGTCCAAGTCTAAATTGAATAAAATATTTTTAATTTTTATAGTTATCGTTTTAATCTTTCATTACCATTCTTTTTTTTGGTTATTTTTTTTTTTTAATTGATAAATGTAATTCATAATCAATACGAAGCATTTATCTTCCTATTCTATTTCTAAAATATTAATGTAATAATCCTTAACTGTTATTGTACAGGGTTTTATTTTATGGTTTTAATATTGCAGATAACACCGAAGATCAAAGAGCTGTTAACTCTTAGTTCACAATTGATGGTCGCATATTCACCTCTTCGTCATCACAAAAATTTCTTTCGCCTTGCTTTTACCTTTCATCCGATACTTACTGAGGATGAAGTTCTTGAAATTCTACAATCTGTACAGGAGTGTGGAGAGAAAGTTACGACGCAGATGTTACAATTCTAAAGGATTGACATTGCGACACAAAACTATGCAATATGATTTACGGGTTATCAAAATAAAATGTTTTTTTTTCAATACAATTTATGACTATATTTTTATTACATACCGCTTTTTATTATCATATAATAACTCGATACAACTCTCCTTAAAAATATTGTATTTGAATTCCTATAAAATCTGACTATGTGTTGAATTTTGACAGTAAATCCATAGAACTATACTCTATAGTAGAAGTACTCAATTGCTCAAACTTTCATTGAAGGCGATTTACTACAGTAAGTGATCAACTGCGAGTCTGCGAACCTATTGCTACGACAGAAAAACACGTACACTTTAAAATTAATTATGCACAATGGGAAGGTACGAACTCACTAATCACAATTTTTTCTCTGGATTGCATGAGAAATTTCGTATTAGTTGCCTACTTTTAAGATTGCGATAATAAGATTCCATTATTTCTATTTCTGAAAATGCTAACTAGTACAAACAAGTGGTCCCGAATAGTACCTACTGTTAACTGAAGACTATTCTTTCAAAAGCGGATATGTCTCTTCAGATATAAGAATAACCAAAATTAAATCATAAACAAAACAGACTACTGACCACAGATGTCGTTATATGAGTGATTCGGGAATATCCGCGATAGGACTCGAAAAGATCTTACGCTCAACAGGTATATCGCTATTGACCGTTTGAGTACTCCTGATCTAAAGATAATAACATGTTTAGAAGCGTGCATTCCGGACGATCCAGTCGAGGTATTTGTCGACACGAGCGTAGATACCAGGATGGTTTGGTTCTCCACAGCGCAAGCCCCACGAGACCACACCGATGACTGACCAACGACCACTTGGCATCTGGTACATTAGTGGACCTCCGCTATCACCCTGTAGAATACACTGAATTAGAGATACTGCTATCAAATTTTTTTTGCAAATCTTCTTTATGGCAGTGGTTGAAAATATACTATTAGTTAAAATATTACCCCACGTCTCAGTTAAATCAAAAATAGTTTTATTCAATTTAGGCCTTACGAATCGGTTCGGAAAACATCCCAGTCATCGAGAAGAATCGAGAAGAAATTCGTTCGTGGTTATTAATTATTACCTTTTGTTACTATGTAGGTATGTAATATTTTATGAAATAATCTTATTTTGTTGGTGGAAACAAAGAGTAGAAGACACTTTTAGATAATACTATCATAGGCGTAATGATGCACTCTATAGTAATCTTTTGACAGTAAAACCGGCTTGATATGTATGGTCCTTGAACTCTTGCACTCTCACACTATTACCTAGAAAACCTTTTAATAGTCTTACTATGTCTAAAACACGCAATGACTAATTTATGATTATTTCTTGTAAATTTCTCAAAATGGATTGGAGATTTTACAATTATTGATATAAAAAAATTGTTTACTTGACATGCGTCTTTGCCACCCTCGTGTCCACCGGCGCACATACTCTCATCAAAAATGGAATCAGAGAAGGCGTTTATACAGGCTTGTTGCTCCCACACAGGGACAGAGACTTCCATCAAGACATTGCTATGCGGACCACCATACCACTGAGTTCCCCATCCTATAAGAAAATCAGAATTAAAGCTAAAGTGTCTGTTCAAATGGCTTGCGAAAAGTCATTTAAAAAATAGTCCAGTGATACATTTGATATTAGTATAATTTTTGAAATCATAATTATCTACATAAAGTTTAGTATAAGTTACTATTCATCTTATAGGGTATCCAAATAGCGATATTTTTAATATGGTAGGACAATCATACACTGTCGTTGGATCGAAACACCTGATATACGTACATAGAATAAATATTTAAAATCTAAACGCCGAACTGTTAATGTCCTGTTCGAGAATCGAACCCTCTCTGCTCAACCATAGGCTAAATAGTACTTCCACTGTGTCACAAGGTTTTTTTTGTTTGGGGTTTGGTCAATCAGTGACCATATCATCCCAGTGAATGTCACAAGAAAGCAAAAGGAAATACAATGCAAACACACTCTTCAAACTAAGTACTACGATAAACAATTTCAACGGTTTCTAATGCCCGTCATTACTAGTTTGTAAAGCATCCCTGCTTCTTCAGTTGTTGGCAAAATGTTTTATATGTGTCGTATGGCGTACAAGGCATTAATTACTAGATTTGTTTTTTGTGACGGTACTTTCCCTGATGGTGAACACAGTACAATCCAAAAACAACGGCGATTGAGAAGTGATAGGAAATCCATCGCTGGTCGATTGTCGTTATCATGCCGGCTTGCTGACAGCGGTCTATACACTGGTTGGTCTTGAAAAATTCAAAAATAAAATCACTATGACGGGTTTACCTGTACCATGTGTATGGTGGTCGCAAACCAGTTTATCTAGTATTCAAATAAAATTACTACATGATTACAAAATGTAATTACCAATAATAGTAGATGATTTGTTTGTTAAATCTAAACCGACTGGCGGCAGACATATTGGCCAGACATATGTATTGAATACGGCGGGCCTGTGCAGCTTCAGTATCGCGATGTCATGATGATAGTTGGATATCTCGAACCCTTCGTGCTGTATTTTCTCAACTACTTTGAAGTTGTATGTGCGGGAGTCGTTGTTACGCTGCAGGTCGTATTCTCCGAGACGTACGTACAGTTCGCTGGCTTCCCATCTACAAAATTAAAATATCTATGAATGCCTCCTGGAATCTGTGAAAATGATTTCGGTTCTAAGTATATTCTTATAAGGAATTTAAAAAGAATAATGAGGGCTGAGCCAAAGATGTTTAAAAAAAAAATCTTTATAATAGTACTGTACTGTGCAATCCTTGCACCCCCGGCACGACTCGGCCCTGAGAATAGTGTTTAAAGCATAATATCTACCATACGAGTAGATAAAAAGAACTGTCATTATTTAACTATCCTCAACTTTAATATAATTATGTTTACCTTCTCGTGCAATGTGCGGCTGTGAGTACGTGTCTGTCAGTAATAAGAACTCCACCACAGTATTGTTCGAATCCATACGGTGTGATTGACGCCATCCATGGCCAGTCGCGAGGATTGGTCGGGCGGGATCCACTCACACGGCCTTGTGCGTGAGTGCTTAGACCGCAACCTAGAAAATATACACTGCAGACTATTATCTAAAAATAAATATTACCGGATAATTGTATGAACCGTTCGCTAATAAATAATCAAGTCAGATTGTAAACAATCGGTAGATTCTGAACGGACACTAAAATTTACAATCTAATGTAAAATGTTATTAATTTAATGCTTAAATCTTCGTAGGCTTATAAAGTAAGTGGATTGGTTTGGATTAGGTCGAAACTGAAATCAAAATGGTTATCACAAAAAGTAACCATTTAGGCGTTGAAAATTCACATTGTTTAAGTCCTAAGGAGGCTTGTGTCGAGGAGGATTACAAGGCATTTTTTAAATAAACCACTTTTCTTTTTATAACATATTTCTCTTCTTAATGTTTGTATCATAGCAACTCATAATATATTTTTCTTTTATTCATAGACATAGATTTAAAATGTGAAAGGAGATGCGCATTGTTATTCAACAGCTTGAACCAAAACCTTAAATCATGTTTAACAATTTATCGACAGTTTACAATGTCACTAGATTACTTATTAAACTCACCGATCGTATAGGTACTTACCCATTTATTCTGTGACTTATATACCTACTATTCAGTATATCTGTTTCACTTACCTCACGAAGTATATTAAACGTTTGATTTTTTTAGTGGCTAGAAAAGTTTAAAATTGTTGTGAACATTTTTAATATATCATAGCAAACCTCTGTTTTCAGCTCTTGCCAACTTTTAAAAGAGCTTCGCTTTTTTCCTCTTCAGGGGCTATAGAAGGTAAGTCTCCTGCCAGACCTTGAACGCCATCCACGTTAGTAGCGCAACAGGCACCTACCGAACTAAAAACTTAATTGGTTAATTATTGAAAAGGAGCGTTTAAAATAATGTTTAAGAAATTTTAAGTTGTTAAGTATTAAGGTTGCATTCTCCTTCTTGCTTTGGCTCCGCAAAAAGCTCTTGATAGTGTCAAGGTTCTTTTAAGTGGTCGCAGTGTTTTTTAATATTCAAAGTGGAGTCTATTCTAATGTTCAAAGATTTAACAAGATGATGACCCCTTGCTGAAACTATCCAGGGACTGCGAGGGAGCTTTTGTGACATCTCGTAATGGATGTTTCCAGTCTATATTTATAATCCACTATACATAATATACACAATAACCACACTATATCACGCAAAATAACACCAATATTACATAATATAGCGTCACAGAACCTAAATTCATGAATTATATTATACAACACGGCAGGTTAAGATCTTTACAAAAGACTAAAGGTTACACTCGACATTAGCTCGTATCATTTCATTGATAATATGTAATGGAAGACTAGAAAATGTCTTCCCATAATGTTATGTTTGCATTAAGATGTTTTACTTGCATTATAGAACGCCGTGACTAAGTATACTAACATCTAATATGTGGGTCGTATAGTTATACCTGTTACATTATTTAAATTCTTTAATGTGTGAAATATCCGTGCGAGTCAGATACTTTCTATATTATACTATATAATTTAAAATGAACCAGAACCCATATTGATAACTTACTTTCCCGGTAATACACACATATAGTCCATGAACCTGATAAAATCGTTTCTAAACTCTTCTTGGATGCAGTGATAGACAGGCCGACAACGACCGTTCTTGCCGTTCGGCAGTGTACATGGCTGGTATTGTTCGTCTCCCTAAAATATAAGTACATAGTTATTTAGCAGTTTGGGTAATTGATCCCTAAACGCGGCACGCGGCCTTTTCACCATACGCATCGTGGTCGCGACCCAGTCTGAAATGTCGGGATGTACAACCGCATTACTCGGATATTGCGATGTTCTACTTCGTTACTCAGCAGGGTGCACCACGTCCACGTGTAGGTGGTTAAGAGGTAGGGCACAGAAAAATTTCTTCCTACAGAAGATCCGTTGTGTTCGTGTGATAAGTGGGGTGTACAGACCTCCTTGGGGTAGGGTGGTTCAGTGTCGACGAGCGTCCATAAGCTACAGTAAGCGCTTACCATCAGGCTGGCCTTATGCTTGTTTGCCACTTAGGTGTATAAAAAAAGTGAAGTTAGTTTAATTTTTATGCGCTTTAGCTTGATTGTGCGCGCTTATCGCTAGAATTACCAATCAGATAAGAAATATTGTTTTTGCATATTATATCCTACAAGCTGGTACCCGGAACTTCATCTGTGTAGAATAAGTATTTTGATTAGCTTATTTGTTTCTCTAAGGTGTCATCTGATTTCGTGATAATTCTTGAGAAGGGTTTTTTAATTCGCTCAATTGCTTTATTTTTAAATGAAATATTGGAGAGACGGACGGCCGCGATTGATACGGTCCACCTATCTTCCCGTTAATGCGTCGCATGTTATCATATCATAATGATATCACACAAAGGTATGATGATTATGAGTACTTATATATAATCACAGTAATTAAAGTCTGTTGAACGACTTAAGATTTGCCACAATGTGCTTTGCAATATTATCAAAGACTTGATGGTTGATTCCTTGTTTAATAATTCTAAAAGGTTGAATGGAGAAACCCAAAGGATTTCGCAGAGCGTCAAATGATCCAACCTCTTAGAATCAAATAGTTTTAAAGGAAATGTTCGAAAGTTTGCGTAGATATATTTATCTCAAGTTATTATATTGAGAAAGGTTATATAACTACGTTTCTATGTTGTGAGACGGCCACACAGATGCGCTGGTGGAGACGCGGTGGATATTCGTATAAATTCCTGGTGAAAACGTGTGGTACAGCTAGTATTTTATAAAGTGTTTATGTAATATGGAGATTAGTGGGTTCCATCATAAATGAATAAATTAAGAATTTATGGCAGTTATTACCAGAAACGTTTAAGAGGTTTGTTTAAGTAACTCGTTTTGCTAAAAGCTTAAAGAGCTTTATTACACAGAAGCTATTTAGCAATATGTATTTTAAATAGAAATGACCTAACAAGTGCGATTCTATACTAGCACTCGGCTGTGACTTCGTATGCGTTAACTACAATATAAAACTTAATAAAATTAACATATTATATGTTTTAGTAAAAAAGGTTTCAGAATCGAATCAGGAGTTCCGGAGATTATCTACTATAGACATACAAAACTTTATATTATTAGAATAGATTTAAAATAGTCGTCTTAGCGAACTATAATTTTGTAATGTATCTAGCTGTCCTCGGGACTCAGCTCGCGTGAACTACAGAATTAATGTTTATGAAGATATCGAGTTTTTTTATAAGGACCAAGTATCTAAGGGGTAAAACCAAAAAAAATAGTTTTTGCGTGAAGTGTGCACAACGGCAAAGTATTGTCATTTTATTTATATAGATATATTCACAAAAATATTATATATATCAAAAATATACATTCGTGTTTTTCTAAGCTATGATTCAAGAAAAGCTGTTCAGCCGTTTGAAGATTATCAGCTCTTTTCTACTTGATAAATAGATGTGAATATTTTTAATAGGCCTGACCGAGTCGAAATTTGTTATTCTGTTACTTCAATGATAAAAGATGAACATGGTAACCCTGATCTGATGCTGCAGCATCTTGTGGAATCTGCAGTATATCTTACTTCTCTCCAACATACAAGAGATATCGTGATTAAAGTCATTGGAATGGTCTCCACGAATAGGTTACTTGTGTCGGGGGTTCCGTAAATTTTCAATTTACCTCGTTAAAAAAGCTATACAGTAATAGATGCAACTATCGAAAGATCTATCGACTGCCACTGTTGTCATGAGAAAAGCTATTAGTAGTTTGATACAATGAAAATTGTCATTGCCCAGGAATAGGACATACGATAGAATTATATACAATTATGTATATTAAAAAAAAAAAAACTAAAATTTTACTTATGCCCAGTGAGGTGAGCAGGAAACAAATTAGTATAACATATAAATAAATAAAAATGAAACAACCCAGATGGCACCGTTTTTACTGTATGGTTGATATCCAGATATATAATAGCTGATTTTGATAAGCGACGCAACACAGCGTGTCACTATGCTGGGTTTTTGCATATAATAATGATGATCCTGATCCAGTTTAGATTAAGTGCCGACCATCCGTTCTTATCATTCCATCACAAGTATTGTAGTAATTGTTGTTGATATTTTTACCACTGTGTACCCAAAATCAGCCGTCTTCTGCGGTGCTTGCTAATTTTTCATATAACTATATTAAAAGTGTTACAACCAAGAAGAAAGTATCTAATCGAATTTTAAAGATATATAATGTAGGTAGAATAGCTAACACAAGAACGAACCTGGTTAGGATTAAATTGGATGAATCGCCTTGTTCTCGCGTTGCCGACATGAAAGCCTCCATTTTGGATAGAATTCTTCCATTCTGGGTCCTCCAGTTCAGCTGAAAATTAGCATTTGGTACATTTTACTCCTACTAAAATTGATTTAATTACCTATATAGCAAAACATTTGTGATCACAACTTTGGAAGTTATTGTCTTGGTGATTTTAATCGATTCTGTATGTGTGTGAAATGTATTTTATAAAGTACAAGAGATTTTTTGTTTGAACGTTCTGTTTTCTGGAATGAAAAGTCTGACTTTAAAAATTATTTTTACTTTTTTAGGCTATTAATTGAGGAAGGTAATAGGTTTTATAGCTTCACGCTAAGACTCTAAGAAGCAGAATATTAATCATGAATTTCAAGCAATCTGAAAAGTACGGACACCGATAGGTGCGTGGACGTCACGATGGAAAGTGAGTCAAATAAAATTACCACGTGCTAACCTGTGTGGCTTAGGTAGTCGGATTATAGGATAAATTATACTAATGCACAATACACCCGTAGCATTTATCCAAGTATTAATATAAGTCATTTTATTTCATAAACTAGCTGTGCCCGCGAATTCGTCCACTTAGCATATTTCCTGAATGAAAAACAGCAACTAAATAAAAATCGCATCTTATGGTATTTGACCCATATAAGCTAATATAGTTAGTTAGTATAGTAGCCGTATAATTAACATAAAGACTGACTGCTATACTCGAGGTCCTGGGTTTCAATTCCCAGTTCGAGCAAAATATTATTGGGGTTTTCTATGAAATTTTAAGTAGCCGCTCGGAGTTTGGCTTTGTGCCCGATTATTGGCAATAGGCTCGCCCCCGATTACATGGGACCTAAAAACATACTCGACGAACTGTGGGTTACATTAGTACACCTCTGCCTAACCCTTCAGCGAATACGGTCGTGATGGTATTTATATATATAAATTATACAGGATGGGGAAAAAAATGGGACATGGAGGAAATGTATAATAAATATTGAAGATAGCAAATTACACTGGAAGGAAACATTCTTTAATTTTTTAAATTATTATAACAGCATTCACAAATTTTCTAAGAAAGCTTATCTGTGTACTGGGAATCGAAGCAAATAAAAATGCTAAAAACAGACATACACTATGTTATTGCAGCAATCGATAGAGTCTATGATAAAGATAAAATCTCTCGAATGAATATTGTACCTTACAATTTTGTTAAAGGAGACCATGAAATTTAACAATTCGTACATATTTTACTAACATGAAAGCAAATTTATATCTAAAGAAGATATAAATGAAAATTATTATTTATATACATTTTAACAAATTAACTAATAACTTGCTCGTAATGAGAATCATTATCTTGTATGCATAGATTATGACTATTTCATCCGTATCATAGATCCTATCGATTAGTGTAACAACGTAGTGTGTGTCGGTTTTTTGCATTTTTGTTGGTTTAATTTCCGCTATAGGTAACCTATTTTAGAAAATATGTGACTGCAGTTATTATTATTTCAAAAAATAAAAGAATGTTTCCTTTGAGTAAAATTTGATATCTTCATTATAATTTTCCTCCATGCCCCGTTCGTTTTTTCCACTCTGTATAAAAATGTTAAATTTTGCAATACTTTACACGAAAAGATAAGTTTATTTAATATGTTTAAAATTATAAACCTTTATTTTCCATATAATAATAGCGCTTTATAGTAAGCCTGTTAGTGTAATTTTAATAAAAATCATAATTTCACAAAAACACCAAAAAACGACATGTATCATAGAAATCAAGATAAAATAAGTATTTTTAGTTATTTAAGTACCTATTTAAAGACAACATTATAATTTATCTAAAAATATTTAAAAATAATAATAAAAACCCATTCTTAAATTATTATTATACGTGCCTGCATAAAATATAATATATACGTGAATTAAACCAAGCCGCCATACAGCGTCATCTATGAATACTATTGGAAAATAAAAATACTTGCATTTCCATTTATTGATTTTACTGAAAATTATGTAAAGATAAAATACTTTGGTATCTTTTCACGTCATTTCAGTAAATATTTGAAATATGTTACAGAGTTACATACACATACATTCCTTTTTATATGTACATAACTTAAACGCAATTTATAGACCATACATATGTTCATACGTGTAAAAATGTATCCTAAATGTACCTTAAGACTATAAGCTACAATAATAACAAATTTCATTAAATTCGGTACAGTAGTTTTTGTGTGATTGGTGTTCAAACATACCGACAGACAGACAAACATTTCAAAAACTATCGAAATGGGTTCCCCCGTATAATTTTTTCTCAAATATCTTCAATATACCGATTTAGACTCTTTACTCTTTTATTATAAGTATAGATTTAATTTTTTTTTTTTATTTTTATTATTAGCTTTATACGAAACAGTACTTCGCCGTGAATGGCAAGGGCTAGTTTAAGCCCTATTCGGTTCAAGTTGAAGTTATGTAGGAATGCACTTACAATAATCGCTTCCCTTCGTAGCTGCAGCAGTCACGACCAATAACAAGAGAAGCATCACCATTCTCGCTCAACGACCAGCGCACACGAAAACTACGCTCCATGTAGTGATTTGTTCTATTATAGCACAGGAAATGACCGATACTAAATAATCCACAGGATGTCGCACTACTGATAGTGGATATGTTAATTTTGTTACAAAAATAATTATAATTCATATCATGCGCAAATATTGTATCAAGGTTTTGAAATTGTTTAGAGAATTTTTGTTTTCTCTATTTTTAATACAAATAAAATCATTCATTTACTTAATGTTTAGAAAATTAAAGCTACAATACTAGGGATATTCATTACCTACTGTGGTGCTTTACTCTCAGGGGTGTGAATCGGAATAAAAAAAAACACACAATTGTGATTATGTACGTAATACATGCGCACTCGCAGGTGTGTGTGTGTGGGTGTGGGTGTATCATGCAACGATGCCGCGAACTGTAGTTTCATAATTATACTAATTTAACCAAATTTAATCCAAATATGTTCGGAGCCTTTTTACGCGATTGAGTAACCAAAATCCAAACATACAAACTTTCACATTTATAATAGTACTATATAAGTAGTAGCATTAAGGGAAGGTTTTAGTAAAAAATAAATTAAGTATTAGGGTAACTTTTATAATTAGAGACTTATTGAAAAAATACTTTTGTAGAACAGTACAATTTTTTTTTTTACTTTTTCTCACATGTATAATGTATAGTATATTTAGCAACCATCTTGTGATTAAACAAGGTAGCTCAAAATAACTTAACAAAATGTATTATGTGAAATAACAATATAAAGTAGGAACAAGACAAGGCTCTACTCTAAGAAGATGCTATCTTCTGAACTCTTCTAAATAAAAGTACTCTGTGATTCTGAATAACCACCATGACCACACCGCGTGTTTTATCTCCTGACGCCGACGTTACTGCGCATGTCCGTCTTCTTTTTCTTTATTACTATGGCAACTGCGCTGCCGAACAGGTTGCATTATTCTAAAAACATTGATGCTCTCTAACGGATCAAAAAAAAAATGGATTCAAATTTGGCGGTCGATATTTTTTTGTTTTAATTAATTTGTGGCGTTATATTTTCATTGTTATTGTTTATTCTTTTAGTTTGTCTTTCTTTTCAAATTTTATATCCATAATTCTGTGTAGTTTATTTAATTTTGTGTAGTTTCAAGAACATTCAGTGGTAAGTGTTTTTATTTCATATAAACCATGGATCTGGATCCTGGCCCTGATCCTGCTTCTGACAAACACCCTTTGTTAACACTGTTAGATGCAGATAAATATATTTCTTTTGACCCTAAAATGTTGGACTTAGGATCTGCTGAGGATATGAAAAAGTATAGACGGAAATTGACTCCGACATTAAAACCATTAAAAGAGAAATCTGTTCGGTTTAATAAGAAGGCATTAATTACAAACATTCCTTTACCAAATCTTCCTGTTTCCACCAGGTATTCCGATGTACGGAGCGCTCAAAGTTCTCTTAATACTGCTAGTAATACTTCAGATTTTTCAGAATTTTTCAAGTAATGTTAGCAGATAATTATAGAAAGACTCAGATCATTGTCCATATATTATTACAGTGGAATTCGTAACAGAGGATCCAAAAGCAGGTACAACTCTGCATCCACTAAAATTTGGGTTCTTTTTACAAAGAAATAAAATGACAGGTTTAGAAAGACGGTATAATAAAATTTGGTAGAAATCGTCTGTCCGTATCATTTAAATCGGCAATAGCTGCCAATAAATTTTTAATAAAATTCTATATTGGGTAGTAATACTTATAAAATTACAATTTCAACATATAATATATGTAAGTTACGAATCGTTTGTGAGATTCCAATTGAGTCGTCGCATAATGATATTGTTAATACTTTAAGAATTCCTGATGGATTTGGGTCAATCATACGTTCCGTAGGCTTAGTAAGTAGGAAGGCCAGTAGCCCAGAGGGTTCTACTTGGATCCCTACACAAACGGTAGTAATAACTTCTGATAGACAAGCTCTTCCTTCTCGGGTATTTTGTTTTTACTCATCTCTGCCAGTTGAACAATATACTTATTCAGTAATTCAATGTTTCAATTGCTGCCGTTTTGGGCACACACGGATTCAGTGTAGAAGCAAACCTCGGTGCTTTAAAATGGTTCATCATGCGATGCAGGTGAGGATTATAGATATATTAATTGTTCTGAACTTCACAAAGCCATAGAAAAATGAAGAAGAAACACTATTTCATATAAAAAACAGTTTTATTGAAACCGAAAACACATGCTCTTTTAGCTAAGGGCTATGATATTAAAGCACATGACAAAGACTTGAATAAAAACTATGAAATTTTTCCTTAAAATAATGCTTGTGCCTTGAATAACAATAATGATACCAATGAAGAAAATGTAGATATAAATGCCTTGAATCTTGTTTACCTGACCACGTTGCGATCAACTTGATTCAAAATATATCAGTTATACTTTTTAATTCCTTCAAACATGGAGTACATTCTTCAGTGGAACTGTAGAAGTGTATTATCAAAACGGACAGATTTATATTACTTGATTAATAAATTTAAACCACCTATTTTAGCTTTATGCGAAACTTGGTTGAAATCGAGTACCGTATTTAAAGTACCAGGCTATTTTATTCTGAGAGATGACAGAGAGGATGGCTTTGGAGGCTCGGCCCATATTAAAAAAAATTTTTTTTTCAAACCTTCATCACTGCCTTATTTTAATAAGGGGAAATTAACATTTATTTTGAATTTAATAAATATTATTGTTGAAACTGGTCGCATTCCAGACTCGTGGAAACAACAAATTGTAATTCCTATTTTAAAACCTAATAAAGACCCTTTAGGTGCGAATTCTTTCAGGCCTGTAGCTTTATCATCAGTTCTCTCTAAATAAAAGTTCTACACATTCTGGGTTTAGGAAGGGATGGAGTGTTTCTGATAGTCATTCAACTTTTTCGACAGATATTGAAATGGCCTTAACTGTGAATTAATAAAACAAGCTGCAAAAACCTTAATATTCCTTCTAGAAAAAAAATTCCTCATTTAAGTGTTTCTTTAAATCAAGCGAGCTTAACGTTAAGTAACGAAATTACTTTCCTTGGTAGAATATTTGGTAGCAAATGTACAGGCATTCCGCGTGTTAATTACATAGTTGCTAAGTGTGAAAGAATTTGGGCTATGAAAAGCACTCCCATTGATGCACTACAAATAGAATGCGCAGATGCACCCCTGCACATAAGAAGGCAATTTTTATCAGATCGGTATCACCGCAATTTTTTATAAAGCAATAAATTTTTAAGCCATGCTTAAAAAGTAATGCTCAGTTTTTTTATCCTTCAACATAAAAATAATTGCAAAATTCCTTATTGTGGCTTATGCTATCACAGACTTTTTTATAGATATATTAATGGCCAATATTTTTGCAGAATGTTGTATTCACGTATAATTAACCATTGAGCCAGCGCACGCGGATAAAGTAGTTCGCGAGGGCTTCGTATTAATTTTATACAACAAACACCTAATAACAAATTATTAATTTTGTTTTACCCACAACCTCCTTGACTTGCACAGAATAATAATGTCAAAATAACATACTATAATGATCAAAATTTAACATTATAAAATTTTCTGCTATTGGATTTCATTCTTCAACGAAATCTTTCTAAATATTTATCTATCAATTTAGGCAGTGCCTCTTATATATCGATTTAACGATCAAGTAAAGCCACTGTCGAGACAATTATTACCTATTCTTACGATTGTTTCATGCTTCTTATATAATATTCCATCATGCCTGTATCCCTGAACGTACCAATGTATACCCACAGTTCGCCGCGTATGTTTTTAGGTCCCATTTTCATGAAGATCCATTCTAAATACGTGGATGATTTAAATATAGTACCATAACATAAGACGGCCCCCAATTGCATTTGCACAGGCAATAAACGAATCGACATTTAACAAGTTTAAGCAAGGTTTCACTCTGAATATCCAAGGATATACAATTGAAGATTGGGGAGTTGTCTCACTGTGTCCACACCGCAATTTTTTTTTTCAAAAATGATTTCGATATCAAACTCTCCTTTTTTTCTATTTTATGTATAAAAAAAAACATTTAAAATACGCTCACTTTTGTCCTCGTCGCCAGATGTATTGTCCAGATCTATAGCAGATCACCATCACCTCACCAGTATAGTCCGACGGTCCACTCTGCACTACGGTCGGCTTGTTTATATCCGCCATATTTTTATTTTTTTGTTTTAGATCTGACTACACTGTTAGCCTTAGGGGCCCTGAAGCCGCTGCGGCTTTTACAGCTTCACCGGACTTGGAGTATCCGCCATATGCGTTCGTCTCTGTTGTATAGGTGCTTGAGTCGAAGTCAATACATTACCTCGTGAAGTCAATACACTACAGTACGTAAACACAAATATTTCAGATAGATGCATTAAAGCTATGGATGATGTGGAAGGACAGCGGAGATGCTGGGTTCCATCAGCTGGCCGAGAGCATGCAATGAAGATTGCTCTGTTCTGTTTGGAAACAATAACTAAAATACCTGTTTTCAGATTGGTGTCAGATAAGCTACAGTGTCCTAATGTATGTTTCTGGTATATACCAGAGTTCATGAGGAGTAACGAGGAAGATGAACAATGGTGGAATGTGATGCATAAGGTAAGTTTTTGAGAAATTTATATTGTTCACACCACATGGACCACATGTCCACCAATTCACACCAATATTTCTTACCAATTTCCATTCCTTCAATACAATACAACCTTCTTTCTCATTTTGTTTAATTTGTTACTACTTCTTTAGTGATCAATTTAAACTGTAAACGTAGTAGTAAATCGTTAGTAGACATTTGACATTCATAAGTAGGGTCTAAATCTAATAAAGTATTGTAGCGACACATAGCGACATCTATCGAGCCACATACGATGCATCCTACATCGCGCTATAATAAATCGCCAGGGAAAGTCGGGCGCAAACCTATATGTAAGATTAAATTAGCGTATCCGTACGTATGAATAACAGAACCATTAGCTGCACATAACTCATAGTTACTTTTAATACAATTTTGTTTCATGCACGAACGGGGAAATACACATACATCTATTAAAAATTTTACACTTGTTCGTCTATCGGTAACAAACAGGCGACCGGAATTCGGGCAGACGTCGGCCGCCATTACGGACTGCCCTGCCCGTTTTTCGGATAATCACACGGTTGTACGCATTTTGTAGCTTTCGCATGAAATTTGGCGTGGTACTAACAGATCGGGAACTTCCTGTAGTTAGATTGCAACCGGTACGATCGTGAGCTGCTGCGATTCCGGCTTCTGGAAACGGCTCGTCTCGATTTTGGCCGTGACAGTCTGTCCATCTTGGTAGTTAAAGCTCGTACCTGCGCGGTCAGCTCTGCGACTTGGTTGTTCAATGTATTTTTAATTTCGATAGTTATCGTTTTAATGTTTCTTACGAATTTTCATTATTATTCTTTTATTTTGTTTAATTTGTTATACATTTTTTAGTGATAAATGAAATTAAATTTTTTTTAGAACTGACTATACTTTTCCTTAAGGGACCTGGAGCCTCTGACGGCTTTTACAGCTTCACCAGACTTGGCAATGAAATTCATAATCAATACGAAGCATTTATCTTCTAAAATATTAATGTAATAATCCTTAACTGTTGCAGATAACACCGAATATCAAAGAGCTGTTAACTCTTAGTTCTCAATTTATGGTCGCATATTGGCCTCTCCGTCATCACAAATATTTCTTCCGCCTTACTTTTACCTTCCATCATAAACTTAGTGAGGATGCAGTGCTGACCATGCTACAATTGGTACAGGATTGTGGAGAGAAAATTACGACTAAGATGTTATAATTCTAATGGATTGACATTGCGACACAAAACTAAGCAATATGAATTACGGGTTAACAAAACAAAATGTTTTTTTTTTCAATAGAATTTATGACTATATTTTTATTACATACCGCATTTAATTATCATATAATAACTCGATACAACTCTCCTTAAAAATCTTGTATCTAAATTCATATAAAATCTAATTACTTGCTGAGTTTTGACATTAAATCATAGCTATACTCTATAGTAGGAGTAGTATATAGTTACAGTAAAGTCGACGCATTATGAACTGAGGCTTCGGGTCATAAATCATATTTATCTGTCTGTCTCGCTCGCACTTACAGGTCTTATGAAGAGGTGTAGTGTTGTGCGTAAGAATTGTAGAGGTGCATATCGACAACAAGATACTTACGATCGATATGCTAAATTATGTTAAGTATTAATAGGAATCATTTTTCGCTATCTGAAAATAAAAGTTTTCAATTTGTAAGATGAAATGTTTGTTTCGACCTACTAACTCCACACATCAGTGCTGCAAGATCTCGTGGATTATTGAAATTGAAAATTTTCTCGGTCTCAGTTTTCAATTCTTTTAAAAACAGGAACACGTTGTGAATTACACCCCGAGCGAGCTTGAGCGTTGATGTGAGCATTAAATTTCTTCAAAACCACGTTAGAAAATAAATTCTCTATTGTGCGTATTGCGTAAGGAAGCGTAAGTAATATAATGAGTGTCATAATAAAAATTCTTATATTTTTAGAAAAACTACAATCCTTACTCGTAACTACCAATCAGGAGCCAGAGTGCTAATGAAGGTCACGATGACGCATCGACCCTGCGTGCGCAGGTAGCTAAGTATCGATAGCGGGTTGCATTGCGTGCACATTCCTACTGTCAGTGACATTTATTGTCCGACGACTCAGTTTAAAATACGTCGACTATTATATTAACTAGCTACGCGGCCATGTAACCGAATCACTAGTTTCGAGTCAAATTAAAAGTAGTGATTTTTGTAAATTCGCTACTGTTACTGTGATTGTTGGGTGTGAGTAGTCGAGCGAGCGCTAGCGAGAGTTGACTATCGGTTGGTCAAGCGCACAGCGTTACATTTCTTTCGCATCGTGCCTACCGGCCGGCCGAGCAAGCGAGATGGCAGATCGAAAATTTCGAGTAAGCGAGAACGGGTGACACGAATAAGTCCGAAGTTAAGTGCAAACAACTGTATAATTGGTGGAAATAGTTATGCAAACAATCACAGTAGCTGATTAAAAATAGCTAGTTTAAAAAGTCACTAGTTTTAAAACTGTTGACGTCGACCAAGTCACTGGTTTCATTACATTTCTTGAAAATGTCGTAACGACCCACGTCTTGGTAGGAGTGCTCAATTGCTCAAACTTTCATCAACAGCGATTTACTACAGTAGGGGATCAACTGTGAACCTATTGCTAAGACAGAAAAAAAAACGTCATGTTTATGAACTAACTATATATACTCTAAAATCAAATAAGCACAAGAGGTAATCACAATTTTTTCTCTGGTTTGTTGATGCATGATACATTTCGTATTAGTTGCCTACATTTCATAGAACAGCACATAATTAATACGTGTCAACAGCAAGTAAGATGATAGGTATTCGTTAGTAAGCCGATTGCGATATTAAGATTCCATTATTTCTATTTCTCGAAATGCTAACTAGCACAAACAAGTGGATCCGAATAGTACTTGCTGTTAACTGAAGACTACTCTTTCAAAAGCGGATATGTCTATTCAGATATAAGAGTAACCAAAATTAAACCATGAACAGACAGACTACTGACCACAGGTGTCGTTGTATGAGTGATTCAGGAATTCCCACGATCGACTCGAAAAGATCTTACGCTCAACAGGTATATCGCTATCGACTGTTCGAGTACTCCTCCTGCTTTAAAGATAACAACATGTTTAGAAGCGTGCTTTCCTGACGATCCAGTCGAGGTATTTGTCGACACGAGTGTAGATACCAGGATGGTTTGGTTCTCCACAGCGCAAGCCCCACGAGACCACACCGATGACTGACCAACGACCACTTGGCATCTGGTACATTAGTGGACCTCCGCTATCATGCTGTAGAATTCACTGAATTAGAGACACTGTTATCAACATTTTTTTGAAAATCATATGGAATTGTTATATTTTTCTTGTCTTCTATAAGACAGTGGTTGAAAATATACTATTACTTAAAATATTATCATACGTTTCAGTTAAATCAAAAATAGTTTTATTCAATTTAGGACCTAAGAAGGCACTTATGAACCGGTTAGGAAAACATCCCAGTAATCGGGAAGAATCGACAAAAAATTTGATCGTATTTGTCAATGATTATTACTTTTTTTTACTATGTAGGTATGTAATATTTTATGGAAATAACCTTATTATTTTGGTGGATGCACAGAGAGGCAGCTACTTTCAGACATCACTATCATTGGCGTAATGATGCACTCTATAGAAATCTTTTGACAGTAAAACCGGCTTGATATGATCCTTGAACTCTTGCACGGCAAAGCAGTAATGTGCTTCGCTATCTTATTCGTATTATAAGAACCTAACACTATTACCTATAAAAACCATTAACCGGTTTGACTATGTCTCAAACACGGAATGACTATTGTATAGTTATTTAAATTGATTAGAGTTCTTATAATTATTGCTATACAAAAATTGTTTACTTGACATGAGTCTTTGCCACCGTCGTATCCACCGGCGCACATATTCTCTTCAAAAATGGAATCAGAGAAGGCGTTTATACAGGCTTGTTGCTCCCACACAGGGACAGAGACTTCCATCAAGACATTGCTATTCGGACCACCATACCACTGCGTTCCCCATCCTATAAGAAAATCAGACTTCAATCTGAAGTGTCTGTTCAAATGGCTTGCGAAAAGTAATTTTAAAAATAGTTCAGTGATCAGTACCTACATCGATATTAGTATAATTTTTGAAACCATAATTATCTACATTAACTTTTAGTATAAGTTACTATTTATCTTATATGGTAGCCAAATAACGATATTTTTTTAATATGGTGGGACAATCTAACACTGTCGTTTGATCGAAAACACCTGATATACGTACATAGAATAAATATTCAAAATCTAAACGCCGATCGAACTCTCTCGTCTCAACCATAGGCTCTACAGTACTTCCACTGTGTTACAAGGTTTTTTTAGGGTTTGGTCAATCAATGACTATGTCAGCCCAGTGAATGTCACAAAAAAAGAGTAAATACAATACAAACACACTCTCCGAATTGAGTACAAGATCTTCAAGTTCAACGGTTTCTAATGCCCGTCATTACCAGTTTGTAAAGCATACCTGATTCCTCAGTTTTCGGAGAAGCAAGGATGCTATTACATAACTCATTATATCGCAATGAATTATTAATTTTACTTTTTTGTCACAAGATTTGGCAAATTGATTTGTATGTGTCGTACGGCGTACAAGGCATTAATTAATAGATTAGTTTTTTGTGACGGTACTTTCCCTGATGGTGAACACAGTACAATCCAAAAACGACGGCGATTGAGAAGCGATAAGAAATCCATCACCGGTCGATTGTCGTTATCATGCCGGCTTGCTGACAGCGGTCTATACACTGGTTGATCCCGAAATACGAAAAATTCAAAAAGATAATCACTGTGACGAGTTTACCTGTACCATGTGTATGGTGGTCGCAAACCAGTCTATCTAGTACTCAAATAAAATTACTACATGATTACAAAATGCAATTACCAATAACAGTAGATGATTTGTTTGTTAAATCTAAACCGACTGGCGGCAGACATATTGGCCAGACATATGTATTGAATACGGCGGGCCTGTGCAGCTTCAGTATCGCGATGTCATGATGATAGTTGGATATCTCGAACCCTTCGTGCTGTATTTTCTCAACTACTTTGAAGTTGTATGTGCGGGAGTCGTTGTTACGCTGCAGGTCGTATTCCCCGAGACGTACGTACAGTTCGCTGGCTTCATAACTACAAAATTCAAATATCTATGAATGCCTCTTGGGATATGGGAAAATGATTTTGGTTCTAAGTATATTCTTATAAGGAATTGAAAAAGAATAGTGAGGGCTGAGGGATAATGCTTATGAGGGATGATTCTTTATAATAGGATTAGCGTTATGGCCCAAGAAGAGAGCTGACTTAAAATTCGATAGACAGATTACGGATAGATTTTCATTTTGAGATTGGTAGCGGGTATTAGATAGCACCTTACTACCATGCTATGGCTTCATGACGATGTTTTCCTTCACCAGAAGCTCAGGCCCATTGGAGTGATTCGAACTCAGTTGATTGACGCGATGTCCGTATATACTACTACTAGCCATTATTGCCATACCTATCAAAAATAATATGCATTTGCGATTTTGCTAGTGATTTCTGCTATAGCTTTGCTGTTGCGAAATACGCAATTAGGGGACTAATTTCCTTTTTTTTGTCACCCCTATAAGATTTCCGTCAGTATACTGTGCAATCCTTGCACCCCCGACACGACTCGGCCCTGAGAAAAGTGTTTAAAGCATAATATCTACATACGAGTAGATAAAAGAACTGTCATTATTTAAGTAATCTCAACTTCAATATAAATTATGTTTACCTTCTCGTACAATGTGCGGCTGTGAGTACGTGTCTATCAGTAATAAGAACTCCACCACAGTATTGTTCGACTCCATACGGTGTGATTGACGCCATCCACGGCCACTCGCGAGGATTGGTCGGGCGGGATCCACTCACAATGCCTTGTGCGTGAGTGCTTAGACCGCAACCTAGAAAATATACACTCCAGACTATTAACTAAAAATAAATATCACCGGATAATTGTATGAACCGTTAGCTAATAAATAATCAAGTCAGATTGTAAACAATCGGCGGATTGGAATGGAGACTAAAATTTGCAATCTAATGTAAAATGTTATTGATCTTATGCTTACATCTTCATAGGTTTATAAAGTAACTGGATTGGTTTTGGTTAGGTCGAAACTGTGATCACAATGGTTATCACAAAAAGTAACCATTTAAACGTTGAAAATTTACATTGTTCAAGTCCTAAAGCGGCTTCAACCAAAACCTTTAATCATATTTAAATCGTTAAACCTGATTAAATGTATGATTTACAGTTGCATACATTTTGACACAACGTAAATGCGGAAACTGAATTTAACTTTTTTGGTGGAAGTCAACCTCAAAAATTCAAAATTATTAAAGTCCGTTTGTCCTTTATCAATTTATCGACAGTTTACAATGTCACTATATTACTTATTAAACTCACCGATCGTAAAGGTACTGACTCATTTATTCTTCGACTTATATACCTACTATTCAGTATACCTGTTTCACTTACCTCACGAAGTTTATTAAACGTTTGATATTTTTTTTGTGGCTAGAAAAGTTAAAAATTGTTGTGAATATTTTTAATATATCATATAATAGTAAACCTCTGTTTTCAGCTCTGCCAACTGTTAAATGAGCTTCGCTTTTTTCCTCTTCAGGAGCTATATAAGGTAAGTCTCCTGCCAGAGCTTGAACGCCATCCACGTTAGTAGCACAACAGGCACCTACAGAACTAAAAACTTAATTGGTTAATTATTGAAAAAGGGGCGTTTAGAATAATGTTTAAGAAATTTTAAGTTGTTAAGTATTAAGATTACAACATTCTTCTTCTTGCTTTGGCGCCGCAAATAGCTCTTGACAGTATCAACGTTCTTTTAAGTGGTCGCAGTATTTTCTATAATTCAAAGTGGAGTCTTATTCTAATATTCAAAGATTTAACAAGATGATGACCCCTTGCTGGAACTATCCAGGGACTGCGAGGGATTTTGTGTGACATCTCGTAATGGATGTTTCCAGTCTATATTTATAATCCACTACACATAATATGCACCATAACCAAACTATATCACGAAAAATGACACTAATATTACAAAATATAGAGTCAAAGAACTTAAATTCATTAAATTATATTATACAGCACGGCAGGTTAAGGTCTTTACAAAAGACTAAAGGTTATACTCGACATTAGCTCGTATCATTTCATTGATAATATGTAATGGAAGACTAGAAAATGTCCTCTCATTATGTTATGGTTGCATTAAGATGTCTTCCTTGCATTATAGAACGCCGTGACTAAGTATACTAACATATAACTATAAATGTTTTTAAATCGTTATAATTTCTCAAAGATGTTTTTTGTAATAAAGTATGTATCTAACTTAAATCTTCATAAAAATTAATGATTCAAACATTGTTTTATTCATTATTAAAAACTCAAAAAAAATGTACAAGTAATATGTAGGAGGCGCCATCTATTAAAATTTTTTTTCAAATACCGTGACATTGTTAGATTATTTAAATTCTTTAATGTGCGAAAATTTCGCGCTAGTCAGATATTTTTATATTATAGTATATATTTTAAAATGGTCCAGTACCCATATTGATAACTTACTTTCCCGGTAATACACACATATAGTCCATGAACCTGATAAAATCGTTTCTAAACTCTTCTTGGATGCAGTGATAGACAGGCCGACAACGACCGTTCTTGCCGTTCGGCAGTGTACATGGCTGGTATTGTTCGTCTCCCTAAAATATAAGTACATAGTTAAATAATAGTTTCGGTAATTGATCCCGAAACGTGGCACGAGGCCTTTTCACCATACGCATCGTGGTCGCGACCCAGTCGGAAATGTCGGGATGTACAACCGCATTACCCCGATATTGCGATGTTCTACTTCGTTACTCAACAGGGTGCACCACATCCACGTGTAGGTGGTTAAGAGGTAGGGCACAGAAAAATTTCTTCCTACAGAAGATCCGTTGTGTTCGTGTGGTATGTGGGGTGTACAGACCTCCTTGGGGTAGGGTGGTACAGTGTCGACGAGCGTCCATATGCTACGGTAAGCGCTTACCATTAGACTAGCCTTATGCTTGTTTGCCACTTTAGTTGTATAAAAAAAGTGAAGTTAGTTTAATTTTTACGCGCTTATTGTTGGAACTACCCATGAGATTAGAAATATTGTTTTTGCATATTATAGCCTACTTGCTGGTACCCGCGACTTCTCTGCGTAGAATAAGTATTTTGATTAGCTTATTTGTTTCTCTAAGGTTTCATTTGATTTCGTGATAATTCTTTTTTAGATATGGCCAAGTATATAAGGAGTTTAAAAAAATCTTTATCTATCTAGTACTTTTTGATTGATACGCGAACAATAGTAAATCTCTATTAAGATTAACTCTATTAAACAAAACATTAGAGAGAGAGAGAGAAAGAGAGACGGCTGCGATTTGATATCATCCACCTCTCTGTCGCATGAGAAAGTAATGATATCGCACAAAGGTATGATGACTATGAGTATATATATACTACATAGTCATAGTAATTAAAGTCTGTTTGTCTGTTTGTGTGTGTCTTAAGATTGGCAACAATGTGCTTTGCAAGATTATCAAAAGACTTGATGGCTGATTCCTTGTTAAGTAATTCTAAAAGATTGCATGGATAAATTTGCGGAGCATAAAATAATCCAAACTCTTAGAATCAAATATGGGGCAGTTCTGAAGCAGATATTCAAAAGTTTATCTAAGTATACTAAAATTATAAAGAGGAAAGATTTCATTTTTTGTTTGGTTTTTTGTTTATAATGGATAAACTCAAAAACTTCATTCACCAATATAAAGGTACAGTATCAGTGAGTAACATTGGCTATATTATAATTTGAAAAATTAATTTATTCCTCATAAAAATGTCAATAGTTTTACACAAGGTATAAAAAATTGCCTAGAAATTTGTATTCTTCCCGTGCGCTGCAAAAACTATTAGAACTACATAAAATATACTTACACATATAGAACGATTTTACTAATGTGAACAAAAAAATCTGCGAGACAATATATGTAATTATTATAGTTATGTTACAATAAACGCTTTTTGTTTAAATTAGTCAACTAAAACACGGATGGGAACAAAAAGTGGTTATATCCGCATCGTGTTTATCGTATCGATAAGAATCCTTATCAATTAGAAATCGTTTTACTGTTTACGTAGGAGTAAATTACTTTTTGAATTATTAATCAATAAATTAATTTTAAAGTTATGATAAGTATCTTACTTAATATAATAAATGTGAAAGTTTGTTTGTTTCGATGTTTGTTACTCAATCACGCAAAAATGGTTAAACAGATTGCGATGAAATTTGGTAAACAGATAGCTTATAAATTGGATTGAATAGTCATAGCTTAACCACAGTTATAAATTTCGTTTTGTGATTAGTTTATATTCGATTGTGACCTACGAATTACTTTCTATTATTGTTGTAACGTTAATATCTACTCTTCAAGTGTTATATAACTACGATTCTAAGAAGTTGAGTAGTAAAAAGTAATCTTGAGAGAGGTAGGCAAGTATGGGATGTGAGAACATTGTAAGTTATGATGCGCTGGTGGAGACGCGGTGGATATTCGTATAAATTCCTGGTGAAACCGTGTGGTACAGCTAGTATTTTATAAAGTGTTTATGTAATATGGAGATTAGTGGATTCCATCATAAATAATTAACTTAAGAATTTATGGCAGTTATTACCAGAAACGTTTAAGAGGTTTGTTTAAGTAACTCGTTTTGCTAAAAGCTTAGAGAGCTTTATTACACAGAAGCTATTTAGCAATATGTGTTTTAAATAGGAATGACCTAACAAGTTCATACGAGTACGGAGTAAAGTGTATATTTGTAATTATATATATGTATAAAGTAAACTAACAATTCAGTAGAGATCATTATGTAAATTTACTGTAAACTAGCTATCGGCTGCGACTTTGTATGTATTCATTACAATATAAAACTTAATAACAATAACTTAATATATGTTCTAGCAGTATCAGATAATGAATGTTAGTAAAATATTTCTGAATCGAATGAGGAGGTCCGGAGGTTACCTCCTATAAACATACAAACTTTTTTTATAATATTAGTATAGGTTTAAAATTGTCGTCTTAGCGAACTATAATATTGTAATATAATTAGCTGTGCCTGCAGCTCCACTCACGTGAATTACACAATTATTGTTTTTGAAGATATCGTGTTTTTATAAGGACCAAAGTATCTAAGGAGTAAAAGAAAAAGAAAGTTAATCAAAATATATCGATAGTTTTTGCAAGAAGTGTGCTCTATGACAAACCTCTATCATTTTATTAAATTCATAAAAATATTCAATCAGTTTCAACTTTTGTTTGATGTTGATCGAGAGTGTTCTTAGCTGATTCAGGAAAATCGGTTCATTGTTTTTGTTAGACACTTCGATATGTCTGATCGATTTGAAATTTGGTATTCTGTTACTTCAATGATAACAAAAGCCTAATCTCTTATACATAATCCATAATAAAGATTTTTTTTGTTGTAGATAGAAATTGATTTCTAAATATTATGCCTAGGCATGGCATATTAATCCTTACGAACAAAAATCACTTCATCATAAATAAATTTTATGAAGATAAACTTTACTCTTTATGTTATTTCTGAACACAGTTTAGGAGATAATGCAAAATATAATAATTGAACACTCAGCTTCGGTCTATGATTATAGAGTACTATAAGCTACACAGGTGCGTTGGCGGCGCGACGCGATGGTTGTTCGATAAAATTAAAACGGGTGAAACCGTGGGGCACTACTAGTTCAATAATAATAATTTAGTGGATGCACAGAAAGGGAGTTACTTGCAGACATCACGTCATTTACATAACTAGCGGTCGCCCAATGGTGGAAATTCGACCAACGTCTTTTTAATCATAGACTATTTTCTGTTTGACATTTGCAGTATGAACCTAAACCTATGACCTAAACAATGAAAATTATATCACTTGCTGCCACTTTTTGTTGAGTGACAATGTCAATATTTTGGGGGGTCTAAGTTCAAAGGCACTGGTCGGAATAGGATCCGCAGTATTAATTTATTTAATTTAATGTATTAGTAACAGATATTATAGATAAGTTTTAGCTTTCTGCACTTCTTGTCCATATAAACTTTAACCATGCCAAATCTCACAGTCTTCTTCCGTGCACGCAATACGCTTAAAAAAGGGGTATAAGGTTTTTTCTTCACGTCTTAATATAATGGTGATGATGATGATAATGATCCACCCTATAATAACCTGTTGACAGTAAAACTCGCTTGACATGGTCCTTGAACTTGCCCGACAAATCAGTAATGTTTTTCGGGATCTTATTAGTGATATTATTAAATCACTGTATGAAGAGTGTTACGACCAAAAAGAAGGTCCATGATAAAATTCTGAATTTGCTGAACTAAAGTTAATATTATATTCAAAGAATCGTAGAATGAACCTGGTTAGGATTAAATTGAATGAATCTCTTTGTTCTTGCGTTGCCGACGTGAAAGCCTCCATTTTGGATAGCATTTTCCCATTCTGGGTCCTCCAGTTCAGCTGAAATATAGCATTAGGTATATTTTATCTGTAAATAAATTGGTTTCATTATAGCAAAATATTTGTGATCACAGCTTTGGTATTTAGCAACTTCATAATTTTTAAACAACGCCATATAGGTAAGATGTTTTTGGGTAATGACATGTATTTCTAATATTTAAGATTAAGAGATTGATTTGTTTACGTTACGTTGTTCTAAAGTTTACGGCTTTTACCGATACTTTGTACTTTAGTGAATTAATGACTCTTACTAATTGATAAAAAATAGGTAACAGAGCAATATTTTATTTATTTTATTTTTATTGCACATAAAAGTATAATTGGAGGACTTAATTCTAAAAAGTATTGTCTACCAGCCTTTCGGGGAGCAAGAGAAAGGTACTCGCAGGGTGTGCATAATGTTTAGTAGAAAAAAAAAAACAATATTTCAAATTTTTATTTTGGACGAAAAAAAACTTTGTCATGAACGGCTAGGCACAACTTGCGTCTTCTAACTCAGTCTAAGCCCTAATCTATTCAAGTTGAAGTTATGTAGGAATGCACTTACAATAATCGCTTCCCTTCGTAGCTGCAGCAGTCACGACCAAAAACAAGAGAAGCAACACCATTCTCGCTCAACGACCAGCGCACACGAAAACTACGCTCCATGTAGTGATTTGATATAATAAAGCACAGGACACTGAAAAATCCACAGGATGTCGTACTATTGATAGTGGACATTTTAATTTTGTTACAAAAATAATTATAATTGATAACATGCACAAATGTCGTATCAAGGTTTTGAAATTGTTTAGGGAATTTTATTTTCTTTATTTTTAACACAAATAAAATCATGCATTTCCTTCAAAGTTTAAAAAATTAAAGCTACAATACTAGGCTTATTCATTACCTACTTAAAATACTTCAAAACTATCTATGTGCCAAATTTCATCCAAATATGTTCGGAGCCGTTTTTGCGTGATTGAGTAACCAACATCTAAACATACAAACTTTTACATTTATAATAATACCTATATAGTAGGATTAAGGGAAGGTTTTATTAAAAAATAAATGAAATATTAGGATAACTTTTTTTACGTAGAGACATTGAAAAAATAATTGTGTTTATTGTAGAACAATACAACATTAAAATTATTTGATTCGTTTTTTTTTTTACTTTTTCTGACATGTATTATGTATATATTTAGCAAAATGTATTAAGTGAAATAACAATATAAAGTAGGAATATGACAAGGCGATGCTATCTTCTGAATGACCACAGCGCGTGTGTCTTATCTTTTCTCACCGTTATTGAGCATGTCCGTCTTCTTTTTCTTTATTACTATTGTCACTGCGTTGTCGAAGAGGTTGTCTTATAAGAGGATGCTACCTAAATGTACCTAATAACTGGTATCAGCCCTATTCTTATACTAAAAACATCGATGCTCTTTAAGGATAAAAAAAATGGAAATTATATAACAATATTATTTAAAAAAAAATTGTAACGCCCTTGAAATAGCTAATAAAATATTTTGGTATCAAGTAACGTTTTCACTCGTTCAATTGGTTTGTTCAAGAACATTCATAACAACATTTCATGATTCAACATATCAAATATTCATAAACTAACAGAAACTATCGTCGCTAAATTAATATCAACTAAACACGATCGGTCGAGAATTAGTATTCAGTCAGTACTTATATGAATAATAGTATCTATATTTCAACAGTGCACAATCTATTCGTACTATTGCTTGATTTACTTTAGGATCGTGTTTGCGTTAAATTCTCATCAGGCTTGCTTTCGGTCGTTAGGCTGTGTCGGTGTCGAGTAAAATTATGCAGACTTAACTTTCTCAAGAAAATTGTAAAGCCAGCATTAATATGCAAAACGATATTGATATGAGCCGGTAAGATAATTTTTAAACAATTCTTAGCCAGTTATGTATTTGGATACACTAAAGTAAGATAAATAAAATAATATATCAATATCATTGTAGGACATTTTTGATTTTTTTTTAGTACATATATAATACTGGTTTAGGTTTTCATTTTTTTAATGTTCATTTTGTGTTTTATACGAAACTTAATAACAACTTATTATTAATTTTGTTTTCCCACAACCTTTTTCACGTGGACAGAATAATAATAATTATTAAGTTATTTAAATAGCATAAAGTGAAATTCGAATTTAGCGTTGCAACTTGCCAGTAATTCCTTATGAAAGTAATTGATGATTGACTCATAATAAACAGTTGCATGCGTTTCAGATATGTCAATTAAATTAGCTTTGTTATTCCAAGTCAAGGATTAATTGTTTTTGAGAGTATTTTTTAAGTTACAGCTAAATTGCTGACAGGAAAGCTAGACACTTATTTTGAAAATCACAGATATCTATTCGATTTTATTTAGTTGTGATATGATTATTAAATTAGCTCTTTGATTAAACACGTACCTACTAAATAAATCTCAAAGTAGAAGAAGTAGAATAGGAAAACGTTTATCTTAAATCATTTATCTTGTAATAACAGAAATACTTTAAATGTCTGCCAGACATTGTTTATTAGGACATATCTATAAATCCAGTAAATATTAAATTACGAATTGAAAACTTAGTGAAATATAACCTACCTATATTAAACGCAGGGGAAAATTTTGGATTTATTATTAAAAAAAGGTACGATTATCTGTTTGAGCGTTTATCGCGCATAAACTAAAACTATTGTATATATTATATACCTATATAATGTGAAGTTCTAAGAATGTGATAGATTATATTATGTCATCACGGTTTTCTTTAAAGGGTTAAGTAACAAAAAAAATGTTAAATAAGCTTAGACACTTAAATGAACGATTGTATTTGCATAACTGATTTCAAAAAGTTCAAATTACTTTCTTTTAATCATCGGTATAAGTTTTTAATATCCGTGTATAATTTAATAATCCTAGTTAATATTTACAGTCATATTATCTAAACAATAGACTGGATCGTTCACAAGTTCTCGAGTGAATTTAACAATCATAAGTATGAAAAGGCGAACTAACAGTTGTGTTGTTAGAACTGTGGCCATTGTGGAACCGTGTGAAGTATTTTCATTTGTAAAAAGCAATAATAGATAGCACTGCTTTATAACTGTGTTTTATTAAAAACAATATTCCTTTTAAGTGATTGTATTGTAAATCGTAATGTGACTTTTTATTGACTCATATATTGTAACACTATCTAAATGCCTTTGATATAATTATGTGTATTGTGATATATAATGTGATGTTTAATGAGTCACATATATTTACATATGATATGAATAATATTGTAACTGAAATTTTAACAAAATACTTACAAGTGTACGCTAAGTAAATACAGAATTTATTTTTCCAGTTACACCAGATAACATGGTAACATGGAAGATGGTAACACGGTAACCATAGTGAAGGGCTGGATCCCAAATGCAGCTGCCTGAACACACCTATAGGCGGGCGGGGGTTAGAAAATGCCCTACCACCATGCTATATGGTTTCATCACGATGTTTTCCTTCACCGAAAGCTCAGGCTCAATGCAGGGATTCGAACTCACATCGATCGATACGATGTCCTTATACCCTACCACTGAGCCGTCAACTTTACCTCTATGACTAATAGATCCATTTTTGACATTAAAATTGATCATTGTAAATTACAAAAACAGATATTTTATGTAGATATAATAATATCATCATTAAATTAATTAGTTACAGAGCTTTTAAAATGTGAATCATCTAATTTACATTTGAGTCACATTGGCAAATAAGTTTTCTTAAACGACTTTTTTGAAAACCATCAGTAAATGTGTTACGATATTATTTATATTAGGTATCGATATACAAGCTACATTTGACCATGATATCATCAGTAGTTAAGTAACGATCAGGTCGAATATGGTATACCTTAAAAGAAAACTGACTCTCAAGTATATCTGCCGCTAGGTGCTGTCGACAGCTTTTCTTCAATTTGAGAGTGGTAGCTAGCCAAATGGGGGTTAGAAAATGTACTACCATCATGCGCTTGTGATCTTTTTTTCATCTTTCATTAGCTTCATAGCGTAAAGACTTTGGTTACAATGTTGTTCACTCTAATTTTTTTTATAACACGCCTAAAAAACTTAAAAAAAAACTACACAAGTTAAATCACTAACAATAAAAGTATTTGATAAAAATGTATCTAAGATACCTACTTAAGACTATCTTGAATAATGATTAGTATTAGGCGTGCCGAGGTTTAATTAATACTTTATGCAAATACACAACTTCTTAAACGGCAGCGCAGGCGACAGTAGGTCGTAATCAAAATGGCGCACATTAACTGACTGCCTACCTATGTAGATAACCGGCGGCGCCTGCGCAAGCATCGCTCTGTACAGTCGCCGCCAAATCACAATTCGTTGTTTACTTTTACCCATGGACTATATCATGATGTAAGAGGAAGTACCGTGTATATACTAGTTGTGCCCATGGTTTCACTCGCGTTAAATTTATTTGAACATCTGTCTATTGCGTCGCCGCGCCATTAATGCAACCGTCTTTGTTCTCACTCCCCTTACTTGCCTACAGCTTGTCGGATTGTTTGACGTTTATGTTTGCTGTTCCCGTTCCTTAAAGTTGTAGTGTGAACTTATATAGCCTATAACTTTCCTTAATTAATAGGCTATAAAATGCAAATAGATTTTTTTAAATCTGACTGGCAGTTCCTGAGATAAGCGCTTTCAAACAAACACCAATTTGTTGAGCTTTAAATTATATTAATAACGTTTTCAAATGCTTACGATACATTAGTTTTATAAATATTTTAAAACTGAAATAATATAATAAGCTATTATATTATTATATGTATATTAATTATGATAAAACAAAAGAAATGTAAATAATATTTTGTGTGTGAAAATGAGATTTCTAAGTCATAAGTAAATATTTTTGTAGACTGACTTATAACGGTGATCGAAAATTGATTTGGAGTTATTATTAATTTTTCATCTATTTTCAATTAACCATAGTAGGTAACGTAAGTCGTAGGAACGTAAAGCATTATTATAACAACAATAGGAAATATTTTATACGCAAGACTACATTTCTTTGTGTGGCCTAGTGTAGTTTTATACATTTCCACCATTAAAGTTTATTAAAATTATCTAAAGATCACAATAATTAAAATTTCAGTCTAAGCTCATGTGAATGCTCTTATCGACAAGATATATGGGAATTAATCATTAATAATAAGTAGTAATATTGTATGAAGAAGTATAGAAGTAGCCCTATTGATATACATATGTGTCATTCATTGTAAAAGTGGTGTACCTCCATATTTATGAAGTAAATATTTTTTGCATATATAGTTTATAGTGTATATTATGGAGATTCTTCACTTTTATAATGAAAGTAAAATAAATGTGATAATATTGTGCAAAAATATGTAATTTATAAATATGGAAATACACCACTTTTACAATGAAGAATACTAGGTTAGCGTGATATGGGCCTCAATTAGAAGAATGTTACGTGTGAAGGTGGACGGTTAAAGGAGTACAGGAAGACAAGAAGGTATGGATGGATTGTGCGAGGAATTATATGTGTATAAAAGGTGTAAATACTGAATTAATGGCAGTTCATAGAGGAGAGTAGAAGAAGAATGCTGTGCCGAATTTAATTAGATGGAATACGTGCAAGAAGAAGAAGACTAAAACAATACCTATAGGCAATTTTTTCCAGATGGTTATTTTGATAACATAAGATCACATTTCATTTAGATTAAAATAACTTACTAACACAGTCCTTCACTAAGCTCGTGGCTTAGCGTCGTTGGATAACTCGATACATAGTGAAGGGAATGCGTAGGCAGCGGATTCTGTTACATTTGCAATGGTACGATCTCATGCAACCGTAATTACGATATTGATTTTGGTGCTCATATCCAGTAATAAAATTATTACTTGAAGTGCTGTTATAAAATAATAAATACAGTATATATAGTTACTAATAATTACTTCATTAGATCTGAAGTTTTTAAAGTTAATATTTTTCTGTTGAATATAGTAATTATAATTAATGGTCTATATTTATGTTGAATAATTTATTGATTTTTCGAAATTCGTTCTATACCGTATTCAAAATATGTCACTAGCAAATATACCTATGAAATTGATAAAATCTGTGCTTGGCCAGGTGCCGAAAGCATCGTTGCCATGGATTTATTCTATCTATACATTTAATATAATAAAGCGGAATTGTTTCTTGTTTATTGGGCATTGTTTAAAAACGCTAATCAATGGAACTACCAACAGGATTCAAAAATTTCTTTTTGTGTATGATAGCCAGTTTCATGTGGAATAGTATAAGCCTAGTATAAGTGTAGTAATGGTTTACGTAAACATAATGTTCTACAAAAATATTGGCCCTTAGTATGTCTAAAAAAGTTCGCAATAGCAAATGCCTATCTCTTATACATAAGCCAAAATATGGAATTTTGCGATTTTTTTTAATGGCATATAACATGGCATATTAATCCTAACGAAATAAAGTCACTTCATCATAAAGACAATTTATAGTATGTTATTTGGACACATAGTTTAGGTGACAATGAAAAATAAAAAAAATTGTAATTGCGGGAAATGAGAACATTAAAGATAAACTACACGGGTGCGTTAGCAGCACGGTGTATTTTGTATAAAATAAACACGGGTGGAACCGCAGGGCACAGCCAGTTCGTTAACGTTAACGTGTGGATTGGTGTGGACTCTTCACGCGCTTTAAAAATGGGCGTTACTACAACGTTCTTGCCAACAAGGCGACGCACAGTGGACGGAAATCGGAGCCTCCTTTTCATAGGATTTTAGAAAAATCCAATCTATTATTTGATAGTTTCAAGTATAGAGTTTTGTGAAAATGGTCATATCATTGAATTATTTAGCAAATTCAAGGTTTGTTTGATGAAAGGGAGCCTCGGATTTCCGTCCACTGTGCGACGTGACACGACGTTGTGGTGACGCATGTAGCCGTGGTCAAGTAGTAGTGTTAGTGCTTTGTGTTCCCAATTGCAGGATATTGAACAATGCTAACAAAAAACGTCAGCTTTCAACTTAGTCCTCAGGATTAGCAAACTATTTGTAACATTAATTTAGGTTAGTTTTAGACGCCCATGAGTGTAACTTCCCTTAAACTGAAGGTTATTTGACTCCCAGTTTGCTCCCTACCATGGTTACAAAAAAAAATATGAAAGGTTATGATTTTTATTTAAGATGTATATTTTGAGGTGAGCCAACAAGATCCTAAGTAAACTTTAAATTCATTCATGACTCGGGAAGAATAAAAGTTTACAACACCGAGACCTGTGTCATTAGTCTTGTTAGCGTTATTACAACCAACACTATTATGTCTTACCAAGTATTTTTTACTAGTAAGAAGGCGTGAAATGATTAATGAATACCATGAAAGTGACATAAGTACGAGTACTTGGTCACAAGTGCTTGTTCATATATTCACTTGACATTTATTTAATAAAAATTTAAATTCCAATTTCTATTAGCCTCTTTTATAGTATAAATGTACCATTTTAAAAACAATGAGATTTGACGTCATATTATGAGAGGTTCTTTTAAAGAAAGTTGATTATTAATAAACTTGGAAGATAAATTATTAATATTACTTTATATTATTCAATCATAAGTTCATTTGATATTAACTTATTAAATTGTTTGTGTACCTATTCTTTTATTATCAGAATACTCAAATTAATGAAGGTTTATGTATTATGCGTTTAGATAATTTATAACTTGATAATTTTGGTTTAATAACAGCTTTGTAATATTTTAGTTCGTATTGTTTACATTGCAACTATTATGGACAATCTCTGTCATTATATTTTTGATAGTAATAGAGCATGCGCAGTAAGGGTTTCTTAGGTAAGACAAATATTCTATCCAGGTTCTGTTTAAACAATATATTTTTATACAACTTATACAATTTATACAACAAAAAATAAGAAAAGTCTAGGAAGATGAAATTTTGAATTCAAACAAAAATAGAAAATTGGAACAGAGAGTATGACAGATTTTTCAGGATCGATCTGATCATGGAATTCATTGTACGGCAGACCTTTGAATCGTAGTAACGTTTATATAATAATTATCAAGTGTTTTGATAAAAACCAATTATTGTACGGCTACCATGGTTAACAAATTAAAAAATTATGAAAGTTGTTATTGATTTTTAATTTAAGATGTTGTAATATTTGATGGTGAAGCCATACAAGATCCTAAGTAGAACTGTTAAATTCATTCATGACTCGGGAAGAATAAAATTTGTTTACCAACACCGAAGATCCTGTGTCCATTAGTCTTTGGATAGCGTTATTACAACGCAACACTATTATGTCTTACCAAGTATTATTTGTACTAGTAAGAAGGCGTGAAATTATTAATGAATTACCATGAAAGTGACATAAACTACGAGTACTTGGTCACAAGTGCTTGTTCATATATTCACTTGACATTTATTTAATAAAAATTTAAATTCCAAATTCTATTACCCTCTTTTATAGTATAAATGTACCATTTTAAAAACAATGAGATTTGACGTCATATTATGAGAGGTTCTTTTATAGAAAGTGCATGTATCTAAGTAAACTTGGAAAGTAAAATATAATTTGTTTAGATTACAATATAACGACATATATATAATAACTATAATAAAATGAGTTTCAGTTTACAATTTTTGTAGTTAATAAACTGTCTTCAAAAAAAAAGACGGAAGTTATGTACTCAATTCGATTGTATTTTTTTTAAATGTTTAGCCATAACTTCTTTGTTTATGAACCTATTTGGATGATTCTTTTTTATTTGATAGGGGATACCTCAAGGGTGGTCCCATTTTAATTTCATTGACATCGGATATTCAACTTCGAAAATACACTCTATAAAATCATTGAAGTTGGATTTCTTCTTTTTTTTTTGTTAAAAATTGTCTTGTTAATTATACCTACATATTTAAATGATACATTTATAACATGTAATCTTGTACAATTAAAATTTTTATTATTCCAATCTACAGGAATAAATCATGTGCATGCTTGTAAACTTGAAGATTGCATGCCATCGTTATAAATTTAAAGAAAGTGTGATAAAAGATAAATGGTGTTGATTGGCAGACGCCTTGTTCGTTAGCTCGTTCCACTTTTAATTTAGTGGTAACAAGGGTAATGATGGGTTTTAACTAAATTACTTGGCACGAACATGTTCGTTTTATCTTAAGGTTTTTAAACCAAGGTAAAACTGAATTGTATGTACCTGCCTACTACAAACATGGAAAGTATAAAAGTGTTTCTTTTAGAATCCCTTTTCAGATATTTAAACTGGTTTTGTAAATTTTCGTAATAAATGGACTCCGTAGTCTAGCGGTATCAACCACAAACCATTAAGGTTCGAAAAAATCTGGACCATCCATAGGAACTATAGACTCTAGACCATAAGTGTATGGCGGAGGACTTTATCTTGAATTCTATACTGAATATTTCAAGGCTTAGCTAGACTCACGGTTTTTATAATCCACCCCGTCACTTAACATCAGCAGAGATATTTTTAAATTGTTGCAGGGTTAGCGTTATGATCACATTCTCACCTGGTCTTAAGTGACGATGTGGCCCAGGATGGTAACTTGCTAAGCCTAGTACTGGCCTCTCAAGTGCAGTTGCCGGAACACACCTATAGGTTCAACTTGAGGGACAGGCAGTCATTAACAAGTTTCGCGGTTGAGTGCCTGTATAAGCCTTCCTAGGCTTTAGGGTTCATAAGTCTAACAGTACAGTTAGATCGAAAAAAAATTATTATAATGTTATCCTTCACCGAAAGCTCAGGATCGCTGCAGGGACTCGAATTCATATCGATCGACGCAATGCCCGTACCTCCACCACTGAGCCCTAATTTATTCCTGATAAATCCGCTACTAAGAAAAAAACATAACCCTTGTTTTTATGATTTATAGTTTGTGGAATGTAAAAAAACGCTGCTAAACCAATAACACGGTCCTTGATTTTTCTTTAAAAAATATATCATTTATAATTCCAATCGCATACAACGCAGTAACACAACAAAGCAGGGAGTAAAGATTAAAAAATATCATTATCTCATTACTATTCGACTCGTTTTGATGTTACAAAAACTAATACGATTCGGAATCGTCTACAATAGGATGTGAGCTCATTGATTTAATTCCACGTCTCTAAACCAGTGCCAGTTTTCATCGGTTCTCCTGTCACGTAGGTACTCGTTGCAAAACGAAGGAGTTTTAATGATAAAAACAGTTGCTGAACCGCATACGTTTCCATTCCAAGCTTTCAGTTGATCTTAAAACATCTAGATAAAATATCATTACGTTTGTAATGTTTAAACAATGAATTAGAAAACAGGGTCAATTCAAATAATATTGATTAGTGGCACTGAGTGTAATCGTTATTATGAAATAAGTATATAATATTACAATGAACTATTAACTAAACGTTTGCTTACTAAGGTGTTCCCATGGGACTACAGTATAGGATTCTTCAAAAATTTCCTGTAAATTATGTGCGATCAATATTTACATTTAAATGAATATGTATAATATATCAACTGTTTGTTTACCATAGTGCAAGCTAAACTAAGCTTCGAATCAACATACCCAAAATCCCAAATCCCATAAATATGGGATAATGTTTAATTGTGGATCAAATGAATACCCAATTATAAAGATGTTTGAATATATTACAATATGTATTGTTCATTAATCAATATATCAATGTTTTATATAAACAGGCTATTGATCAGTATCGAACGTCTTAGATTGTTGAGAGAATTTATTACCTACTTGAACGAAACTGGAAAGGTTCAATTTTGATACAGGGATACCTAACGATTGCATACGGCTATGAATGGATGAACATGAATGATGAATAGATGAAAATGAAATTTAGTTTGTTATTAAGTTAAACTCTTTGATTATATACATGTCTAGATTCGTAGTCCGGCGTTTCAAAGGAGTATTATTCAAGACATGAAATGCTGATGTGCGGTGGCGGCTCTTGTACACGGCATTGCGGGGCGTCCACGGCGCCGTCTACACAAGCCCTAATACGAAATTCGACAATTGACTACCTCCACATTCAGATCGTTTTATAAATTGGCGTGTTCTTCGTTTGCCAATACAGTTAATGTTTCAGGAACTAACTTGTTATTAATTTTATGTTAAAATAATACTGTATTATATGATATATATTATTATAATATGCTGTTATTTTATAAATATAAATAAAATATGCATGAAACCCAGTGAACTTTACTGTTAATACTGATATTATTTAGATATACCGGCAAATTTCCAGTTTCATGCTCGCTTGTCGTTTCGACTCAGACTCGAACCTGTCGACTTCCTTTAACACTTGCGGCTTTACCGGTTGCTAATCCATTTGAAAACATGATATATATCTATGTTGACATTTTACTTTATGATTTCGAAAATATTCTCGTAGTGGAAAATTTGAAATGACGAGATTATCCCTGACGTGTAATTATCAAGGAATAGAAATCGAATCAATTTGTAGCAGGCGGGCTGTAGGCGTTTTAACTGAGACAATATGCTAAAATTGTAGTTTTTATGTAATTAGAATGTGTAGAAGTTATAATTATTATTGGAATAAACTATTTTCTTATATGAATTGAATAACAGTAAATTATGTCAATCTGTAATGATTAAAGATTGCTTGTACTTTAAACCTCCCGAGAGTTATGAACAGTAAACTTGAATCTAAATATATCCTATTAATATAGTTATAAAATATGTAATTTAACAAATGTTACGGCTTTTGTTACGTCAAAACTGCGTGACCGATTCTTATGTAATTTTGTATACCGGAAGCTTATGTCTAATGGCTACAAGAATTTTCAATAAGATATTTAGAAATTGTAAAAAAATATCCATAAAATAATAATATTAATTCTCAACCGGTTTTGATAAAATTTTGTACATGGAAAGCATACGTCATTCCATAATTAATAGGCAATACGAATCGTCATAATGCTTTAAGAAATCATAAAAATAAAACTTATTTCGTTGATAATTCTACGCGGGAAGTAGGTACACCGCTAGTAATAAAAGAAAAATGGGTGTACATTTATATGAATTGATAAACTCCGACTTCAACACCGTTTGACTGATCACCGTGAAAATTTGTAGATCTAAGTGCTTTTTCACTAAGAAGGTTTTTATACTAGCCCTGAACGCGATAGGTTGCGCTATGTTCGAGTTTATGACTAATAAAAAGGACAAAACAACGTCTCCAAGTCTAGTCAGTTACAATATAAAAATTAAGATAAATTCTAAAGCACTAGGGTTAATGTAACTTCTTATTAGTGAGAAAAATGTCAGAATCCGTTCAGTAATTCCCAAGATCACTTACAACAATATTTACAAAGTTTGCCTTTTATAATATACGCTTTACGGAATGTCTTAATTATTATAATTAAATGTAAATTACCGCGACGTGTTTTAAAACACTTAATTTTATATAACTTATTACGTAATGTATGTGTATGTTTTTATTTACAATAATAATTACATTATAGTAAATCAGTTATTCTTGCGGTGTAAAACAAGATATCTCAAGCCCGGTTTAGGGTCCGTAGGCAATTAGAGGAATCTTTTTGCTCAGCGAGTTTACTGTTAGTGCGTCCAGGTCGTCTTCCCTACATGGAGACTTGTCCCGCGGCTCTCGACAGGAATGCGTCAGTATTGCGCTGCATAGTTCCGGCTGGCCTCGCCAATCGACGTAGCTTTCTAGCTCATTGATCAACGTTTACCGGTTTTGGTGCCTTTTTGTTTCATCAAGTAGATATTGACATTCAATGGATTTGTACATACATAATGTTTGAACGTCATTCAATATTCTGAGGATGTATTATTTAGAATTTTTTTTTTAAGTTTTTTATAATCTATATAATTAATAAGTGAGGAGAAAACTTCATACTCTTTTTTAAGCATATTATTCGTAAAGAGGAAAATGATATTTGGCATTGCTTATTATTTATTATACCTATGTATAACGGTATATTTATTAAACCAAAAATATATATAACGTGTGTTACTAATACATGAAATAAAATTAAATAATAATATGAATCCCACACCGACCAGTGTCATATTGAAATTAGTTCCCCCAAAATATTGGCATTGACACTATGTAAGGTAACCCTCCATGATTGACACTCAGTGAAAAGTGACAGCAAGTGATATTATATTAATTGTTTACATTGATACTACAATCAAACAGATAATAGTCTATATTCAAAAAGTCGTTATCCCTTTCCGTACTTGCCTACAGCTTGCCAGAACATTCAAGGTTACAGCTCTGTTCGTTAGGGTCTTAATATGACGTTATATAAACTATAACATTTTACACAATAAATAGGCTATAATTTAAAAAAAAAAACCAGATCTGTAGTTCCAGAGATTAGCACGTTCAAATAAATAAAAATTCACTTGAGATTTACATTATAAATATTATATACACAACTAAAGTATAGATATTATCGTGATCAGTTTGTTTTCTGAATTAATGTAGAACTAGAATAAAAAAAAAAGTGTTTTGTTTTCAATATGTTATATTTTATTGCTGTTATCCATTGTGTACGGTCAATTCGGTATTGGTAGTGAAAAGGTCTTGTGGTCAAGAGTCTCCCGTTTGCCGGTAATGATGTGTAACGTAGGCAATCGAGCGCGCTGTCACGTAGCCGGCCCGTATGATAGGTGCGCGCGCGCAACCAGACGGACGCGGCTGATTACGAACTCCGAGAAACTACCATTAAGGCAATTGAGCTGTGCCGTGGAGGACAGGATTTCTCTCGATTCAACCTGTGTTTAAGATATTACATTCTATACTAGACTATTCATATTATGAAGCTCGAGTGATTGTTTTTTATTTGTTTATTTAAATGCGTTAATCTCTTTTACTGTTATTCAGATTAAAAAATTGTTTTTGCATTTTATAGCCTATTTATTGAGGAACGTTATAAGATATAAAGGAGCGGAGGAACGTCAAGCATTGTGGCGAATTGTAGGCAAGTAGGGGAAGTAATAATAACGATAGGCTACACGGGAACGGTGGAGAATTGGTCTAAGCTCTTATAAGTTGGACACGGGTGAAACTGTAGGGCACCGCTAGTATTCTATAAAAAGGGATCATATGAATGATCAAATGATTATTAGTGTTTCGATGGTGTTAATAGATTTGAGTTTCAGAAATCAGAAATACGATTTTAGTTTATGTTCTATTGACTTTGTTTTTATCTAGTCTGTGCTCAATCAACTAATATGTCATGCATCCGTTTACGGCTTGAAATATCCTTTCCAAGAAAAGCAGACCATTTTTTTTAAAGTTTGTAGTACTTGATTTTAAAAGACTTTTTGTTTTTTTTTTTTTTAATACAAGATTTCATTCATCCGTGAGTAGAAGACTTTTTCAAAAGTTGATTTAAACACTATATGTTAAAAACAATACAACATTATTACACCTTTATTACTCATAGGTATTTTTCATTAAATAAATATATGCTATAATAACGCGGCATTAAAAACCAAGTTTATAGGTATTATTTGCAAAGTTGAGTTTATTAGAATTTCAGTTGAAACTTATGACATGACTTTTGCACATATGTAATTTAAGTCAAAATCTCTACACGTATTAATAATTTTTGTTTAATTTGTCACAGGTTAACCTAATAAAGGTCACCACTCACCTATCAACCCGGCACCCAACCAGCACCGCATCGCCTCTTGCGGGTGAGATTTTTTTGGTTGGAGCTCCATATTTTATATGCATTCACTAGTCAAACCCGTAACGTCACCGTGTCAATTCGCACGCAAGCAGTCCATATGAGGACGGCGAGTGTACAGCGAGTTGTCAACGCAAGGACGATGCGTCGTTGGTGCGGCCCGGCGCGCGGCGGCGCTACACCACGTACACCCCGAAGAAAATCGCTTATTAACTACTCGTCAATTCGTTGATACGCGATGTTGACTAGTTGGCTACGCGGTGTTCACCCGTCGATAACGAGTGGACGTCGAGGGAGGAGGCGGTGCAGGTCGGGTGTTGGATTAATAATTGAATGACGAACTAAAGAATAACAAACAACAAATTTTTAAATATATTGTCAACTCGCGAATTTAGTGAAAATTATAAATTTTACATGACCTCTGGAAATATTGGTAGGTATTTGTATTCTTTTCATATAACCGTGTTTTATGTCTCAACATTTAAGAAACCGTCTTAAAAGCCCACGTCTCGCATTAGCACAAGAAACTAATTCGTGATTCAGTCCACTGAATGTCGAATTTCTCCTTAATTCATTGTCAGTAGGCATTATTATCGATGACTAAGTACGTGTCAATCAAATCTTATATCTCCGGTGAAAGTGGCATCAAACTAACCTTTCATTATAGGTTACAACTCTGTGATAATAAAAATATGGTAGTTGGACATTTAACATGTCCATTATAATACGTGGGTAATAATTATGGTTGTTTTATACTATAAAATATGTCTGCGAGTCTAATAGGATACTTGTGACTGACTAATTATTATCAAGTTGCGTCTAATAAGCGAGACTAAATAAAATGGAGCAATATTTCCTTTTCATAATTTCTTAACATTTCTTGCTAATTTACATAACTATATATTTGAGTAACCTATTTAAGTAACTGTTTTTTTTTACAGCCAGATTCATAGTACTTACTTTGTTTAGTTTTTAGGGCTCCGTTCTCCGTACAAGAACCCTATTGATAAACGTACGTTATCCGCCTAGCTTTAAAGTATTTTTTAACCATAATATGTAGGCGATTGAAATTTACACGTGTTATTAATTTTTATGCATTGTGCAGATATCCTGACAGATACTAAAAATACCAAAAATCAAATTATTATAACATCCAATTTGATCTAATTGCTTATGTGATAAATTATTTCTACAAAAAGGTCTTACAATAAATATTTATAAAAATCATGTCATATACCGCTTCATTATTGAACATGCGGACATGGAATCGATATTCTGCCGGCCTAATCCACTCCACCACCATGACTTTAGTTTATAAAGCTAGCTTAAAGGCCCCCCTACGACAGAGAAAACGGGCATACAAAAAAAAAATATCTCACGTACCAACATCATGATAAAATTAACTATCAATGATAATATTGATGAATACACCGTTAAATTTATGACTTTTTCAACATGTCGCACTTACTTTACACGATGCGCGCGTAGCTTTCAAATTTTACCCTCTAGTAAATACGTTAAAAGAAATACAACTTCATTAACAATAATCTATACAAATAAGTAAAATTGGTATGTGTTTGTAATGTCCAAGAGATTTTTACTGAATGTGTATGAAAGTATATACGGTGCTAACAATAACAAAAACCAATATCTAAAAATTTTTGTTTGTTTTTCTGTTTTTTCCGGCTAATCTCGGAAACGATTGGATCGATTTTGACGGGACTTTCACTAGCAGACAGCTGATATTATAAAGAGTAACTTAGGATATTTTTATTGTAGAAAAATAATTATGGTCGTGGGCAAGTAAAATAATAAGTATTTTTGTCTTTAAAATAACTGGCGGAAGACCGCCGTGGGTGGAACCGGGGTCACCACAATACCGATGGCATTCTGTAGTCCACGCCAGCTGAGTCGCGGGCATAGCTAGTTTAATTATAAAATCTGGTAAATCAGCCAATTAAAGACCTACGCTATCAATTAAATTTTGATACGGACCGAGTCACTGGTATAAGCAAGTTATAACTATATAGCTAATACTAGATCCTTATAAAGTATACAATATTTTAAATTGTCATAAACTCATTGGTATTCTGCGAATACATTCAACAGTTGATTAAAATTATACTCGAATTCGTCGCCCGGCTGTACATTGATAATATTTGATTACTGTTTGTATCGTAGTAGGATTATTTGATAGACTTTGTGAATTTTAAACAGCTCGTTTGTATCCATACGAAATATTACAATTTATTTATTCTAGATAACCCTCTGTCAACACACGAGTCACGTTTTGAAATTTAAGAATAGATTTTTATTTTCGTTTTCGAGTAAAATCATTCTGCGTTTAAATTACACATATTTTGCATTATTATTTATTAGCTTATTGCTCGCCCGTTTCGTTCGACGATATAAAATAAAAAGGTTTCCTATGTCCTATTCCACGATATAACTTCGGAGCCCGTTGAAGCTGTCATAGTCTCTATTCTCTAATGGGTCCACGATCCTTATGGCTCGCAATGAAGTCCGTTCGAAAAAAAAAAACTTCAATATAATCGACTTTTATGTTAAATTTCATTACAATCCGTCCAGCCGTTAAGTGTGATTGATGGAGAAACAAATTTTCACGTTTATAATATACATACACATATCGACATTTATTTTGCATGTGGTTTGAAAAATTTCTTATTTGATGTATTCAATTCTTAAGCCTAGGGTATAATATCATATATTTATTTAAATTTAACAGGTAATATCTATGGTGTATGTTTAACATAATTGTTAGCTTTTGCCCACGAGTTTTCACACTGTATTCGAAATGAAACGAATTGTGCACCATCTATTATAAACTGGTTGTACTAAGAGAGAATCTTCACGGTGTACATACAACAATTTAATTTAAAAACAATCGAATTAATTAACTCTTTTGGCCTTTACAGTTTCACCGGGCTTTGTAACAAGTTTAGTAGGTACTTTGGTGACTTGATCACCAAAGTTTCATCATAATTCACGAACGACGAACGCACATGAACACACACAAACAAAGAAACATTAATGTTACATATTATATAGACATAATTTAATTTACCTTATTTGACCCAACTTAAATACTAAGTAATTTAAATACCAGTCCGTGTATGGGAAATGGTACAAATAAAATTCCTTGGTTTTATAATCACGATCATCCAAACTACTAGATAAGAATGTAAGATGAAATCGATTTCTTTGCAATGGTGTAGGCGTTAATAGTAAAACAAACCTATAACAAACGACAAAATGCGGTTTACCTACTCACAGCGTTTTCACGGTGACAAATTAAAGTTCGGAGAAATGTATTAATAACAGCGTTATAGAATTTTTATGTTTATGTTGTCTTTTGTATCAATAGGAACGGATTTAACATAAGAGGCGCCGTAGTTTGGCGCCAAACGCAATAATTTAAGATTTATGTCCCTTTAGATCTGATGTTGTTGATAAATTATACGGCGAAAGTTTTTTATTATTACAAGTTCTACACGTTGTCTAATGTGTCGATTTTCTGATGCCTTTTTGTTGTAATATAGAGTAGCTTAAACCATAATTACAGCTTTACCTGGTGATATTGTAAAATTTATAAATTTTATTGTTAGGAAATATTGCGATAAATAATAATAACTTGAAAAACGAAAATTCGGTTAGTGGTAACATAGTTCTATAAAGGGGTTTATTCTCAAAGTAGCTTTCGGAATACATTAGTTATGAAAGCCAAGCAAGTACTAGAAAATGTCCTACATTCATGTAAGGACGTTGCTTTCCTTCAGCTCAAGTTCATTGAAAATTTAAAGCAATAAGAGCTTCAAGCACTAGACTTTATATTTTCATTGTTTGTTGATGGAAAAATATATGTACATTGATGTCTTTTCTTCTAGTTTCTTGCTGGTTTTTCTTGATAACTGGGATGTTTTACAAACCGGTGGTGGCGTTTTGATGTTCATAAATGCTTAATTAAATAAAGCACTTTTTAATTTTGATTTCTTATTGTTATTATAGAATTCTAAAAATTAAATTATATTGATTATATCGCTGATTACTTACTAAGTACTAAAGAATCCTGTTATTTGTTTGGACTTTACCAAGAATTATAATTAAATTGTACTTTATATCTTCGAGCGGATATAGCAACCTTCATTACCTTACTCACGGTCAAACGCATTATACTATTTACTTCCCGGTTTAAGTAAAAACTCAAGAAAAACCTCGATACAATAATTCTAAAATATGCGTAAATGAAGGTAACAATAGAGTGGTTGAATTGTATAATGTTAATCTAAAGAAAACTAAATATTTGATTAGATTTCTCGCCGCTGTCATATAGTACTAAGAGTTTTCTGTAGGTGTTAGTTAGGAGATTAGTAGTATCTATTTTCCATTGAATTCTATATTCCTCATTGCAGTGGCTAAAACTATTATACTGCGTACGGCGGATAATATAATAATAATTTAATGATGATGATATGATATGATATGATGGATGATAATTTTAAAGGTATGTATTACCTCTAATTGTTTGGCTTATCAACTGTAAAGTACGAGGTTGTTTAACATGTCTATTAGTGCCAATTAAATTGTAACTGAGATGGTTTTACGCGGCTTAGCGATTATTTTTTGTGTACTCAATGAATAATTTAACCCTCACTATGCAGCTACATTACTTGTGAATTGCGGCCTGCGTTTTTTAGATATATTAAAGAGATCTTATATCTCAAATAAAAATAAAAAATCTCTTTGTTTCATTTATGCCCTGAGAGGGCACTTAAGAACGTTAAATACTGCTACCGGTTCAGAAAAAATCCTAGTCGTCGAGTAGAGCCGGATAAAACTCGATCGGGTTTATCTTTTTTTACTGTGTAAGTTACGTTTAGATTTCATAATTATATTATTTTAGTGGTTTACCAAAAGAGGAGAATAATTTACATGACTATCATTCTAGTAACTATTCAAACTATAATTACATATTCACAGTAAAAGCTGCTTAACATGGTAACTGAACTTATTGTCCGGCAAATCGTAAATGTACCGATGAACCTAATTATATTTAGTAAGTATGTGAAATACTAAAATTGAAAGCTGTGTTGCGGTTAGGTACAACATTTCTCTATCGTTAGATTAAAAAAACATTTAAATTTTCTCACATAAATTAAAAAAGAATCCTGTGAGAAGTGTTATGATTGAGTAATTAATATACGTATAGTATGAATTACTTTAACTTTAAATCTTAATACAAAATACCTTGAAACTGGTCTGTCATTTGCCGCAGTGCAATTCATTACCTGAATACTTACGACAAAATCGAATGATGGCTATATCTTTTGAATGTAAATCGGTCTCGATAATAAATGACATTTCAAAGTCATATATCACCGTGCGAGTGTGAAAAATGATTTTGTCATACTAATGGAAAGGACGCCAATAAGCGAATGTAACTTTTCAATTTTGTTACTTAAATTAAACCTCCATTACAGAGTATTTTGTGATTCCAGCGTGATAAACGTGCATAATACGTGAAGTGATTCACGCATACACAAAGTTGTTTATTTTATGTAAGTACTTTAACAAAACACTTATGATGTGTGATAATCCTTTTTGATGGAATATCATACTGTAATAAAAGTAGGTGTAACTTTACATAATTTAAAAGTTTTGTACAATTTTTTGGATTGCAATTAAAATTACATTTTTTAAATTATAGATCTGAACCGACAAATATTATTTCCTATACAAACTTTGCCACCTACTTTCGCACACTTTAGGGGTTAAAGTTAGATAAAACGCTGCAATAAATAAATTGAAATAAATATATACTTAAAAATACTATTTACCACAATTACTAGAGATTTTTATCGTTATACGTTTAACGGTGTGGCCATAATCTCTCATGATTTTAAATGACGATGTAGCCCAAGATGTTAGTACGCTAAGACTAGTAGAAGACTGGCTCTCAAGTGCAGCTGCCGGAATACACCAAAACACCGGAACCACACAAAACTTATGTTGAACATAAACGAACAATGTCGTGCACTATTGTTATTCTCACTTCCCGTACTTGCCTTAAAGCTTTCAGGACTGCTGGATGTTCAAGATTATTAACTTCGTACCTTATAGTCGTAGCCTTCCTCAATAAAGAGGCTATAAAATGTAAAAATAGTTATTCAAATCTGATCGGTACTTCTAGAGATTAACACGATCAAACAAACAAACAATTTCTTGATCTTTATAATAACTATTATTATATTAGCTCTTTGGCTCCCGACTTCATAAAAATGTACGGAACATTAGCATAAATGCCATCCTCGGGAGCCACTTTTAAAGTATGTATTAGATAAATAGGATTATTCTTTCCGTTTAATTCTATGCGAAAATATTGAAAGTTGAAAGATAAAAAAGTTATCCACCAATAAAGATGCTAGCACTCGTAAAGAACAATGCAGAACTTATCACGTCGCCTCTACACCCACGGTCATCAAAAACATGCCCCAGGCATACAGCGCGGCACAACAGCGAAGTGAAACTAAGCGCCGACCGGTCTAACTTGATCTTTGGCTTTGGTGCCTACTGCTAGATTGGAACAGTGTAAATGAAACGGTAACATGAACTAAGGAATGTAGGTCTGCATTACAATATTAGAGACACTATTTACATACCTGATTTCCTATCTATGTTAAAAAATTTGCAAGTAACATTAAACGTCGTCTATCAGCAGCTTAGCTTTAAAGAAATTAGTAGCATAAAGGAAATAATTTGTATACTAATGTTTGTAGAGAATGGATTTAAAAGTAAATAAGGGGTTTTCTACATATTTTGTACCCTTTACCGTAAAATATTTTCCACCAGTCATGCCATAAGAGGTATTTTAAAGGCTCGGAGTTTCTCTGCGTAGTCTTATCAGAAATGAGAAGATCCACACAATAACTCAACAATAAGACAAACACTTACCAAGTGGCAGTGGACCGTTAACGTTAGTCACGTAGCTTACAGAACGGATGGCCGATGGAGTGGAAAATTCATCGAATGACGATTTCTTACCCAAAGAGGCAGGCATACTCGGCAAAAATTAGACCAACGACCAGCAACGGACTCTTTCAGCTGAAGCGATGATATTGGTATAGTAAAAATTTAGATTACATTCTTAATTTATTCTCTATTTTTATATTAGCTGTGCCCGCAAATTCGCATGTGTTGTATAATTCGTGTAAGAAAAATAGCAAATAAATAGAAACCTCCTCTCACCTTAATCTCACCTTACGGTATTTGCCGGTATAAGCTTTGAGAATACTCAACTAAAATCATTTTAAATGTTAAACGTCCTTTACTTTATTTTTATAAACCGTTAATATCCAAAGAATAATAATGCTTTATAGTATGTCTGTTTAGTGTAATTTAATAAAAATCTTGATAGCGCAAACACATTAAATTATTTTGAACATTAAAAAATAACGTAATTTTTTTTCTAAAAAGATTTAAAAATAATAATAAAAGCATTAGCTTCAATTATTAATATAAATGCTTACAGAAAATATATTTAAGTGTGACACTAAATATCAAATCAATTTCATGATAATTTTAACCAAGCCGTAGAGCGCTATCTATGAATACTCCTGGAAAATAAGATACATTAGTTTGCATTTATTGCATTTTTTTTAAATTATGTGAAGATAAAATAATTTGGATTAATTTGGCATCTTTCCCTTTGGTTCACTAAATATTTTAAATATATTACAAAATGACAAATATATATATTGTTTTTTATTATTTGTACATAACCTAAACACAACTTACAAACCATACAAATGTCTACACGTGTAAAAATGCATCCTAAATGTACTTTCAGACTATAAACTACAATCATACCAAATTTCATTAAATCCGGTCCGGTAGTTTTTGCGTGATTGGCGTTCAAATATACCGACAGACAGACAAAAATTTCAGAAACTATCGAAATGGGTTCTGTCTCGGATTCTAAACACCTCCTAATTATTGTTTCTCGAATATCTTCAATATACAGATTTCGACTGTTTACTCTTTTGTTATAAGTATAGTTTAACATCAGTATTTTATAAAGCAAGATCTTGTTATAATCTCAGATCACAAAATGTTAGCTATCTTGTGTAGAAAGGGCATTTTAGCATATCAAACGAGAGAACCACAAGGCCTGGCCTCTATTTTAAATAATATATTTATATTATGATATTTTATTCCTATTGAAAGAATAACTGATTATTGATGAATTTATGAGCGGGATCTTAATGTGTCATGTAACGGTTTTTATTTGTTCTACGATATTGGTGGCATTTTGATATATTTCGGTCATTGTGCACAATTGAAGTGCTAAAAAAAAACAAATAATACGAAACATAGAAGTTGTACAAAACTCCCCCGAACCCAAGAATGAATGATAAATTCATTACATAATACTATACCAGCAACATACATTCCAGTAGTTTAAATAAACGTAGGATTTCAAAACATTGCATGAATTAATATGTTGATATAATCAATAGAATGTTATGTGGACATGATAGAAGTGGGTGCAAATTGCATCCGTTATCACTTATCTCCGTCTATCCTAAGCTAGTTTTCATTCATTACGATGTTAATGTTAAGTAGTTAGAGTTAGATTTTTAATTAGGTATTAATTTCTTAGTAAAACTTTACATTTCCGTTAACTTTGGTTCCTCAAATAGTGCTATGCCTCATGGTTTAACCCGTGTTAAATTTATTAAACCAACTATCTACGACGTCGCTTCCAATGCTCTCGTGGAATCTATCGTTGTTCTTATTGCCTGTACTTGCTACTTAGTTTACCAAACTGTTTAACGTCCATCAATACTGCTCCGCACTTTGGCATCATAGCGTGAAGTTAAAAGAAATACAAATAGTTCTTGAGTTAGCAAGTTCAAACAAAAACCATCCTCTTCTGCTTTATAATATTATAGTATAGATGATTGCATCCACTAAGTAAGGACCTATTTTATTTGTTTAATTTTTGGATTAAATAATTATGCAGTGAATTAAATTAGACAAACGTTAGTTAGATTAATTAAATTATTAGGCATGTTCGTAACATTTTATTTCGGTTTATAATCGTTCTTAAGTAGTGTTGATCGAAAGAGTTATATTATTCATGGCTTTAATAATATTAACCAAAAGCTTACATTCAATATAATTAATCTATCTGAGAAGAATATAGGAACAGATCCTTGAAATATTTACCTAATAAAAATGTTTGCCTACTACTCTGTGTTAAATGGAATGGATATAATTCTCAGAGGTTATTCTTTTTTATCGTTTGTAGGATTTAGCGTTATAGACACAATCTCATCAGATCTTAAGTGACGATGTGGCCGAAGATGGTGACTCCCTAAACCTTGTGAGAAAACAGTCTCTCAAGTGCCCCTACCGGAGAACACTTATAGGTTTATGGCGACAGATGTTCAATTTGAGGGTGGTGGGAGGCTATGAGCAGGCGGTCATTAGTAAATACCCTGCTAACATGCTATGGTTTCATTGAGATGTTTTTCTTCACCGAAAGCTTAGTCTCATAGCAGGGATTAGAACTCGCGTCGATCGACGCGGTGCCCGTACACGCTACCACTGAGCTATCATTGCCTCAATGTTCTAGAAAGATTCCTTATTAATAACATACCCACTTTGTACAGTATTAGTCTTCCTCTGTTCTTCAATCATATTGTCAGTTCAGTAATATAATTGTCTATAGGTAATACCACAGTATTTGAACATATTGCACCTATATATATTGTATATTTATGAAACCTAAAAATAGAACTAAGCAAGGGAATAAAATACTTCACAATTTTTTTTTTAATAAACTCGTTAAGCTCACCAAGGCTTTCTATGATATATGCAGCGTTCGTACAAATCGCTTTCTCGCTTCCTGTCTACTAATCAATTATAACTCTATGCTTCCGGTTAGGGATGAGCAATATTACAAAACGTCGATGTCTGATAAATATAAAAATTATATTATTTATTTTAAATATAAAAATCATATTATGATATTTTTATATAGTAAATGAAATTACAGCATGACTAATAAAGGTAGACGATTTACATATGTGACGGCACTTGTTCAATTTATGGATTTCAACAAAAAAAAAAAAAACACTAACGTATCTTTGTTTCTCATTTATCAAGTTAGTATATTCATCTAATTTAAGATTCGGTAATCAGTTTTTGTAATTATTTTACTCTTTGTATTGAAAATAATTATACTCGTTTGTCTAGTAGGCTTGGTTACATTTGTAAAGATTAAATTTCATATTTCTTATTAATTCATGTTGGCTTCTGTCTTAATCGTGTTATTGTATCACAGACACCATTGCTCGTAAAGCAATTGAGTAAAGTTGAGAGGGGTTAAGACTTTGTTCGTGTTGTGAGTGTAATAGTGTCTGTATTTTTAAATGACGCGTATGTATGTGTGTATGTGAATATCTAATGATGTGTAAGTAAGCAAACTTTTTTGCATTGACAAACTTTTTTTGATGTGTAACATCGTTCTTCTCGATTTCCTGCAATCTGTGGGAGTGATTTCGTGAAAAGGGACCGAAGTGTGTATAACATAAAGCCGAGAAAGCACGCGCTATTTTTTTTATTTAACCAATGAGTACGTGCGGTTGTAATGTTGGCTGTCAGATTGTACCAACCCATTTTCTGAGGTTGGTATTGTTAGTCAACAGTGTGTGAGTGTGTGTGACGAGAAAAAGAAAGGGGAATAGAGAAGAAGAACGCATCAGCTGTGCGCATAACCTATAATGTTTTGTATAAAGTGTGGTGTTATATAAACTAATTTATATGTGTAAATTATATCAAATCGGATGTTACTACTTCTAGTGTTGCTATACTGTTTATATTTTGCTCGCGTAAACACCCTCAAACTCAATTTCCAACAAAAAAGGGTGGAGACATCAGTTTATGATTTTTTTGTGCATAACGCCCGTGTATCGATATTTTGAGAAAAAATAATGTTTCGAGAACACAAATAAATATCGATCATTACTCCTTCCGACTTACATGTGTCTTTATTTCATCGGCCAATGAAGTATTGGCTTAATACATTTAAGTTTCTCGTTTGCCATCATAATAGTAGTTCGACAAGACGGATCCGACACAATTGTGACAGGTAAAAGGCAATTGTAATTATCGGAGGTTTCAATTTCTATGATAGATAATGGAATTGATCGACCGTGGAACGGCGAAAGCTGTTATTACGCAAATAATGAATTTATTCAAACGAAAACTGTACGTCATATTTGGGGAGTGTATAATTTGTTATACGAAAGCTACCGACCGATGGAATTCTCTTCCCATGCATTTTGTTAATGGTTATAGAAGGTAATAAAGTACTCTCATAAAAGTACCGAAATTAAATTATACTGAATAAACGTTGCGTGACGGAAAAGCTTTGTTATTGTTATGTACGTAACATTTTTTATGTTATAGAATTTCAACATAAATATTTATTTGTTCTTAAAGGGTTATTTGCTTGTGTTTTGGCAATTATTTACATTAAAATGAAACAAAGATGATTGTTTACCATCATGCTATGTCTTCTTTAGATCAGTGATCTCTAACGGGTTCAAGGGTCCAAGGGTTCCATCCAAGAGGTCAATAAATAAATTGAATTTGACATTGAATCGTTCAATTATTTTGGTTCTTAAATAATTCCACTATAATAAATATTATTTTGGAATAACGCAATTATTGCTATAATTTTATTTAAATTGTTATTTTAAATTGCATTGTGTTTAATTTGTTATCATTTAATGAAGGGTTCCATTAGAAATATATATATTACGAAACAACAGTATGTATCTAAATATTACGATTTTAATAATTACTAGCTACAGAAGAACGAGAAATTTTTATAAAATCGTAGTTTCTTAATACTTGAATAACTTTTTAATCAATGGACATATCGTGTTATTTTTTTAGATAAGGGTCAAAGTATCTAAGAAGTAAAAAAATCTATCTATTACTTTTTGCATTATGCGCGCACAACGGGAAACCGCTATCATCTTATATAAATAGATTACTTCAGTTTATCAGTTTTAAAATTTCAAAAATTTTATTCACTATTAGCTCTGCTGCAAGTTCTATTCTTTGAGATACGAGTACGACTAGACTGTCTTCTAGCTTCGATATAATATCGTATTATTCATAATTATTATTGGAATAAATTTGTATAGGATGAATTGATGTCAAGGCGACTGAGTAGCGGTGCTGTGGTTTCGCTCACGACTCGTCTTTGTAACATTAGTTAAAGATATCGATTTTGCATTCACATTTGTTCTTTAACATGATGCTGTTGTGTGTTTATATGTAAGTAATTGATGTTAAAATTAAAATTGTATTGAACACTTTTCAATCAGATTAAATACCAAAGACATTGGATATAGATATGTTATTCGTTTATTTCGACGTATAATGCAGGAAAATAAACAAATTTACATATAAACTAAATACAATAACGTCTTAGATTTTTTTTATATAGTAGGACGGCAAATATGCTGCACTTATCCTGGTGTTATGAACAATACAATCCAAAAGCAGCAACGACCACTCAGACACATGGGGGCGCGGGGCATAGTGATGGAGGAGGGGAGGAGGAGGCAGGGTCTGCCCACCCACTAAAAAAACTCCTTGACAACCTTAAAAAAATCGACAGTATTGAAGTCATATACCATTTTTATTATTTTCATCTTGAGAAATAATAATTGCCTTAGTAGCTCATCTGCTAGTTGGCTGACACCCCCCCCCCCCCCCCTTCCATCCCAGTTATGTTCGCTAGCTACGCCAATGACGAGAGATCGTAAATCTTTCGCCGGTCGTCTCAGTTATCCCGGTCTGCAGGTTTCTCGGTAGTTGTTTACACATTGGGTGATTCCGAAAGGCGACAAACTAAAAGAGAGACACTGTGCTTATCAACATGTGTATGGTGGTCGCGATTCTCAAGGGGAACAGATCTTTACCGCCTCGCTTATTTAATGGATGTATCTACATTGGTAGATCCCGCAACGCCACATCTATACATGTTACGTTTGGCGTATGGCAGTTGCGATTCAGTCGAACAAAATAATTATTTTTACCATTCGGCGGAACCTAATACTGACTAGATATTGAACTATATATTGGAATACGGTAAAGAAATCAATTCATAACATTTTGTTATTTCCAAATGATGAGAAGTGGTGGACATAATGTGGTTTCGAAAATGCAAAAAAGTTTTTTTAGGTAACTTGCGATTACTCCTTTATATGTCCATGGTAGCCACTTGTAAATATAGACATTAACTACACGTCAGCGACACATAAATGTAAGGAAGGTGAGATCATTGTTTATGCACCGTCTCAGTGCTCTGTTTACTGTTCATAGTATTCATGATATGCCTATGTTTAAACGATTACAGATAACATCTAGCTACCTAACAAGCATGATATAAGGTTTTGGGTTGTAAGTAAACGACCTATTATTACATGAAAATACTATACTGCCGTTCAAAGAAAGAAAGGTGCATCTAAATTTTTTGCTATTTTTTTTCAATTTATATATTTTCGTAATCAATAAGAAAACGGCGTACCACGTACCTGATTGTTTTTTGTTTACCTATTTACCTTGCGTTCGTTATTCTAAAACTGAAGTACACGTACCTCCCAAGAGATTTTTCGACATTTCTCCGGTTTGTGTTTTTAACTGACTTCAAAAAAAGAAGGAGGTTATCAATTCGAATGTTGTTTTATGGCTCTTTTGACGTAACTTCTTTGTCTATGAACCCATTTGAATGATTCTTTTTTCGTCGGAAAGGGGATACCTCAAGGGTGGTCCCATATTAATTTCTTTGACATTGGTTGGACCTTAGAATTTGCAGATACGCCAAGAAATTCCTTAAAATCATTAAAGTTGGTGTTCTTTTTTGTTGAGAATTCACTTGTTTGTTGTTCATTGTCTTGTAGTTAGATGAGCTTCTTTTCCTTAGGTTGCGTCTGCAGTATAGATACAAATTCAATAATGAAAAGTTGAATGAATAAGTTAACTATACATATTTAAATTAAATATTTTTAAATTTATTCTTCTTTATGTGCGTTATAAAAAAATGATGAGAATGAAGTTTTACGATACGGAGGCAACATTATAACAAAAAATGTAAATGATGAAGTTGCTTCTTAATATACTGTTTTATTGTGGTGAAGATAGACACTAATTTTATGCGCCACATCAATGTAAGATTTATCTCTACTTGGAACAGCCCAACTGGTGGATTACCTCCACCTTAGAGAAGGTAAGTTTTGTGTTCCTACGATGAGTAGGGTTTCGAGAGCTCCTTAGAAAATGGGGTTCAAGGTCGGCATGACGCTAGTGTTCATAGGCTACGGTAGCCGCTTACCATCAGGCTGACCGTATGCTTGTTTGCCACCTTAGTCGTATAAAAAAGCAGGATATGTGTTCTCATCCAAAGGGATCTGGCTTCTGGAAGACGCTGTCAAACAAAATATATGCTTCATTTATTAGAATGATGACAATATTGTAATAAAAACAAAGCAGTTTCATTACTTTACTTCATATGTTAAACTTTTAGCTTTAGAAATGATATGAATAGAAAACCGAAAAAATCTAAAAAGACTGTTTCTTTTTCTCGAAACTAATTGATTAAAAACCAGTTCCGATAATTGTAATCGGTTCACATCTCTAGTACGCATACAATGTAAGTGATTATCTAGGTAAAGCCGATTCAAAATGTATATATATTATAGTATACCAATTTTATGTACATTCAGAATACGAAATCAATAAATAACAGCAAATCATTGACCGTTAGCAATAAAATTGACAAGTTAATATTAAGTTATATTATCGTATAATTTTTAGGACTTCTAGCAGGAAGTAATAGCAATAATTTATCTCGCGACACACATACTACTGTTAGGATTGCTATGAAATATTACTTAATGCCTATAGCAAAATACATTCTGCACTAATTTTTGTTTTGAATGACCATATAATTGGTTGAACAAAAAATAGTTGAAACCGGTTATATCATAAAATGTTTTGATTTTTACTTTAACTTTAACACATAGTATTTTCGCGAATTTCAAATTTTTGTCATTTTACCCGACTGTGACAAAAGAGGGTTATGTGCACCCTCTGTAGCTTAAACGGCTTCGCTTATAATTTTGGGAGTGGCATAGGCTACACGGTATTTAAGTACGACGCCTGGAAATCAAATAAAAAGTAAAAATAAAATTTTGTCAAGTGTTTTTTTTTGTTTTGTTGTAGTCGGGTTTTATGTTTCCTTTTTTAATAATTTAGCTTGTTATTTTATTTTCGTCTATAGAGTATATAATAAAGCACCAACGCAAATTTACTTTCCAAAAAGGTGGTCTGCATTTTGTCGGCTGAATTAGTATTTTTTAGAAAGGTCTATAAAAATTTAGTACACTTAATCTTTTTTTCGAATTTTGTGGAAATGTTTCCTGAAGAAATAATCTATGTAATGTATCTATTTTGTAATTATTTAACAGGTCTTGATAGTTTACTAAGAATTTCTAGGTATTATTTTTATATATTCTATGACCAAGACAAATCATTTATTATACATTAGATCTGATGATCCCTTACGAGTAGGTATATGCCATAAATTGACGTAATTTTATTGACCAAGTGTATAAAGCGATTTAGTTCAGTTACGCTACAAGTCGTGCTGAACGGGATATTTTATATTATTGCGGTTTAGTATTACATGTTTTACTTTAACCGATGGACCACACTCACGCGGCCCAGAGACATGTCGCGGTTGTTCCGACAGAATTGCTAAATGTCCTCGATACACTCCGTTGGACATTTTATTCGAGTTTATTAAGTCATTTTTCACGGGACCTGTATAAATTTATTTTTATTTCGTTTAATAAATTTTGGATTTGCGTACAAAACAAAATGAAGGTTGGCTTGGATTTTAATAAATATATCCGGTTGCTAATTTTTTTTATTTAAGTAGGTAACAACCAAGTTATATTTTATAAGGAATATGTTTATTGGTGGAATCGAATTGTCACTTATGGTTTGGGATTACAAAATGACCTCACCTGAGGGTGGTAAGTACAGTAAAATCGAACAGAACGAGGACAGGTGGTAGCGATCCACAAATGCACCAAAAGTCCACACCGGCACACCGAACTACCAATTGATCAAAACTTATACAACACGTTTTTCTTATTTGTTTATGAATTTTGTGTGTGATATGAATCGTTAGTATATCTTTACATCTCGATGCTCATGTCTATTCTCTGACTGTAGAGTTGGGAGCTTACGGTCGGAATCTTGAACTGATATGTTGTGGTTTTCATTTTTAATTCATTACGTGACTTGGGTTTTTTGACCCTATATTATGTAATATTGGTGGCATTTTGCGTGTTATAGTTTACTTGTTGTGGATATGTGAAGTGAATTGTAAATATAAAATGGAAACATAATTTTGAGATATCACAAAAGCTCCCTAGATAGTTCTGACAAGGACCCACCATCTTGCCCGAAGACCCCACTTTCTACTAAATTTTAGACATTGACACTGGCAAGTTCTTTTTGTGGCGCCAAAACAAAAGAAAAAGAAGACTGTGCAGTGTACACATCATTAACAGTAAATTTGTTCAGCCAGTATGAAAAAAAGATTCGAACAATGATAACATAGAGGGTAGAGTGTTCGACCGTGGCGTCTTTTGTAAAAAAAAAGTAATGGATAACATAAAGAGAGACTTTTTTTGACTACAGTAAACAATAGGTTTAGTAAGTAACATAATGGTGTAAACAAAAGTCTATGGTGGAGGTAGACTTATTGTTACACTATTCGCGCGCATCATGAAAATTCACTTTCATAATTTTTTATAACGCGCCTAAAGAAGTAAACCTTCATTAAAATATTTACTTATATTCAAAACTAGCTGTGCCTGTGGCTTCGCTCACTTCGACTATAGAAGCTATCAATCGGACATGCGCGAATATTGCTTCCCCGTTCTCAGTTATTTTAAAGACAAAAATGCTTATTGTAGGTGTTCCTTAGAAGATAGACAGACGTATACTCTCGATGACTTTTTTGTAGGTCTTTTTAATGTTTACAATTATGTTGTTACATTAATTTGATATATCTTGTATGGTTTACTCAGCGTAAGTCATTTAAGCACCCGAATTGATTCACCATGACTAGTTTTTTTTTTATTTGCGCGGAACCGTAATTATTTTTCTAAAATTAAAGTAGCCCAAGTTATCTACCAGTGAAAGCCCCGTCAAAATCGGTCCAGGCAAACAGACAGACAAACAAAAATTTATAAAATAGGTTTTGTTGTTATAGGTATCTTATATACTTTCATATGCATTTGGTATAAAGCTGTTATTTTGACATTACAGACAGACACATCAATTTTATTAATTGTGTAGAAGATTTCTCAAGTATTTCTTTATAAATCGAAAATTCTTTGTACAACTACATAGAGAGTATGTATCTTAGAGGGTCTTTTGTTTCCCTGATATTGCGGTAATGCGCTATTCAAACACAAGTAGCTAAAAAGCGTCCATTTTCTAAACATAATGGCATTCCGTAAGGTGATAATATAGTTTTTGATCTCTATTGTAAACAAGAGTGCCTGCCCACATGCGCAGTGTGCATTTCGTTACCTTAGTTACTCGTTATAGTCGTAATATTTTCGTTTTTCATAGTTGTGTTGAGTGAAATGAAATTTGTCTAATACTTTCTGATAAAATGTTAAGCTAATCGTTTTTATTGTAACGAAAACCTCGTTATCGCGAGATGGGAGTTAAGCTGAAAAATAAAACAAACATGTAAATTTAAGTCTACAATTTTCAAAACTATGACAGTCGTGGAATTGACTCAGCTGTGATTTGTACGCACCGTTGTATGTACAGAAAGAGTGGTCGATGGTTTGAGTCTGAATGATATGGGATATTTTTAATATAAAATTATAGTATATTATATTATATTTAAACAAAATCCAATAAAGATCCAAGATCCCAAATCAGCGGAACTCGAACTGTCAACAGTGTCAACCACTCGTATTGTACATACAACAGTGCGTACAAGTCTGGTCATCACATATTATATAGCCAAACGGACTTCGTTCCTACCGGGTGTCCCAAGACACCTCTCGAGTTTTTTTAGATGTTTACGCTTAAATTTTTGGGTTTAGCATATGTATATAATCAGAAATCTATATCTTTGTATTAGTACTGTAGATTTAGCATATAAGAAACCTGAGCCCACGACTTCGTCCGCCTGGTATATTTCGTGTATGAAAATAACCGCAACTAAATAATACCGCCCCTCCCCTCCCTAACTAGAATAGTTTTAAATGTTAACCTTCCTTTACGAAAAGCTAATTTTATTTAACAAATTAATTTTTATAAATCGTTAATATCCAGTAAATAATAATAATGCCTTATAGTATGATTTAATTTAATAAAAATCTTGATAACGCTAAACAAAGATAGATATTTCATTATTTTAAACATTTAAAAATAAAGATAAAAGCCCTGCCTTAAATTAATAATATATGTTCTTACAGAAAATATACTTAAGTCTGACAATAAGTAACAAATCAACTTCATGATAATTTAAACCAAGCCGTACAGCACCATCTATGAATACTCCTGGAAAATAAGAAAACACGTTTCGATTTTTTTTTTTTTTTTTATTATTTAAAGATAAAATAGATTTGGTAACATTTCACTTTTACTAAATATTTTAATTACACATACATGTATTCTACCTTATATGTACATAACCTAAACGTAATTTATAAATATATTTTCAGACTATAAACTATAATCATACCAAATTTCATTAAAATCGGGTCTAGTAGATTTTGCGTGATTTGTGATACTGACAGACAGACAGACACAAAAATTTAAAAAACTATCGAACTTTACTCTGTCTATGATTCTAACCGTACGTGTATCATTTTTTCTCAAATATCTTGTGTAAACTTGTATATGTACAGAATTCGACTCTTTTTCTTTTTTGTTAAAAATATAGATTGGCTTGTGCATGGGCGCAGTCCACTTGTAAGACCTGTCTCTGCCTATGGATCTGAGTGCTAGGCTAGGTATTGAAAGACATGGATAAAAGAATGTTAAATGAAGCAGAGATGAATTTGTTGTGTAACTAGAATGGATAGGATCACGAATCTATACTAACTAGCGTTCGCCCTAAGGTCGAAATTCGACCAGCGACATTTTGATCATAGACTATTTTTTGTTTGATATTTTCAGTATTCATAAACAATGAGTATTATCTACATCACTTGCTGTCACTATTCGTTGAATGACAATGTCAATATTTTGGGGGTCTAAGTTCAATGGCACTGGTCAGGATAGGATTCGCAGTATTAATTTATTTAATTTAATATATAAGTAACAGATAGTATACAAACATAAATTTTATCTTTATGCACTTCTTCTCCATATAAAATTTAACCATGCCAAATCTCACAGTCTTCCGTGGTCGCAATACGCTTAAAAATGTACCGAAAGCTTTTGCTTCAATTAATAGTATCTGGGCGACTGAGCTACGCTCGGTGTCTTATAAAGAAAAAAAGAAAAACACCTATCTAGGTAAACTTGGAATGTAAAACATTATCTAAATGCAAAGTTTCATCAAAGTCGTTGGAGCCGTTTCAGAGAAACCAATTACATATATATATATATATATATATATATATATATATACAAGTGTAACGACACATAGCGACATCTATAGAGCCACATACGACGCATCCTACATCGCGCTATAGAAATTAACTTTTCAATTGAGTATATATACAAGAACCCGACTACAACCGTTGGGAAACAATCTTGTCAATGAGCTGCGCAGGCTCAATTTAGATTATCATAAAGCCCGCAATACCGTTAATGGTATTTCCGTTATGGTGAGTTCATCGGAAACTCACCGTAAATTCACTGCCCTCCTCCGGGAGAGAGGGCTTCAATACTTCACCTACTCCCTTGCGGAGGAGCGCGTCCTCCGCGTGGTGATCCGCCGTATTCCGGTGGAAGTCAGCCCCGTGGAGGTGTGCTCCTCGCTCGCGGAGCAAGGATACCCAATTAGAGAGGAGGTACATAGACTGTACAGCAAGAAGAAGCGGCCACTACATAGGGTAGTGGCCATTCTGGACCTTTCCCCCGAGGGAAAGGCCATCTTTCGCTTAGAAAATGTATGCGGGCTCTCCGGCGTCAACGTTGAGCCCCCATATAAAAACCACATGCCTTCGCAGTGTCACAACTGCCAGCTCTACGGGCACGCCGCCCGTAACTGCCATCTTCGTCCGCGGTGCGTTAAGTGCCGAGAGGACCACCCTACTAGGAAGTGCACGCGCGAGCGTGACTCCACCACCCCCCCGAGCTGCGTACTGTGCGAAGGGGAGGGGCACCCTGCGAATTATCGCGGATGCCCCAAAGCTCCGCGTACTACGCGGCCTCGGCACCAGAGGCAGGCGGCCCCCGGGCGGCGTCTCCCGCCTCAGCCCTCCGAGCGCAACCCCTGCTGGCGCCAGGGGAATTTCCCGCGCTTCCGGTCCCTCGCCAGATCCCGGCCGCCGCCGGCCCTCCCGCACCTCGCGGTCAATCACAACCCGTGCGTTCGGCTCCGAACGCATGGGGGCCCTTTCGCCCTAATCCACAGCCTCGTATGGCGATGGGTAATTCCGCACCCCGCGCTCCCTCTCACGTTGCGAGCAACGATCTTATGATCCTGCTCCTTCGTGAGCATGGTATTCAAGAGGTCATTGACTACAATGACCATCTAGGGCGTTACGGTCTCGTCAAGACCGTATGCGCTTTCCCCCGCCTCGTTGAGACGTTACACCGTCTCGACAGCGAAACATATGACCACCCGGCATAAATGCCGGCCGCGCAAAAAAATTTTATTTACTCATATGTACAATAAACTCTATCGATGCGTCTCTCCAAACAGAGCGTGACAGCGCCCACGCCCGCGTAACCACCGTTCTCTCCGCAGAGGACGGGCTTTCAAATTCGCTCCCGCACACTTCATACGTTCACCCTCTTCAGCGGGTGACCCAAGCCTAGGTCCGTTTCCTCGGCGTGAAGCCCTTGGGTCAGGCAACCGCCCGCGCGATACAAGTGACACTATAAGTGCATCACTTAGTTACCTACATACAACATTACACACGTATGAACACACACACGTGCACATCACATAGGTACATAGGTTCTGTAAGGGACCTTTTTTTTTCTTTTTTTGCGCTAGTTAGTGTAGAAAACATTTCCGTTCACTAAATACACATACGCATGTTTCCTTCCTTCCTCCCAGGAGGAAGGGAACGTGCCTATGAGTATAATTTAGTTAGCTCGAATCGTAGGTGTAGAGGATTCAGTTAGTTCGCGACTTATTTGCGTACGCGACGACCGCCCGAGCCAAGGTCCCGGCCACTTTGGCACACTCGTGCGAGTCGCCCTTATAACTTTCACGGCTGAGTGCCCTCTGCGCTCGCCCACAAGTCCGGTGAAGCTGTAAAAGCCGCAGCGGCTTTAGGGCCCCTAAGGGTAACAGTGTAGTCAGAAAAAAAACAACCTTTGGGCAGCTGCCCGCCAGACATAACACCCGTCTGGTCGGAGGATCCTCCCTTTGCAATAGTTCTTCTACACTGGTGACCCCGAGTATATGAACGTCAGCGCAACCTTCTTCGCACAGCTACATCGTGATGTCATCATCACTTTCACAAGCTTTCGAGCAGCGAGTCATACAGCCAGCCAGCATCCACGGCTACTGAGGGTATCCTGACCACCAGCATGCAGCGGACGCGCATTCCTAGTCATCACCCACAGACTTCTCACTTAATATAATAAGATAAAGATATAATAAAGCGGAAAAGTTTTTGTTTGTTTGTTTAAACACGCTAATCTCTGGAACTACTAGTCAGATTCGAAAAAATCTTTTTGTACTTTAGCGGCCCAACGGAAATAGTAAGGTTATCTAATTTAGGTTAAAACTCTCAGCTAGCTTAAATATTATTTTTGTTACGTATTGAATCGAGTCCTTTGACTGCTTTTCGGCAGCGTTATTTTTGGATACAATAACATGTTTACAGAATAGGTTCTTTATATATTTATTAAAGTCCATAGCATATGTATTTTTTATAATAAGTCACAATAGGTGTTTTGCCAAGATTTGATAAAACATTTGTAATACAAAAAATTATTAAAGCATTATTTTTAAACATGTCCATTATTATTGCTTACGAACAAAGTTACATCATCAGTAAAGCCATTTTATGAGTTAAATTTAAATCACCATTAAACAATTTTGAAGTAAATTGGAACATGTAAAATTTAGTGATATCTAATTTGAATCAAATTTTTTTGTGCCGTAATTCAAATATAATTGATGATAGTATTACAAGAAATGCCTTCCGAACTGCTTTATCCGCGTGCGCTGGCGTTATTGTTAATGATACAAAAATTCAATGTTCTACAAAAATATTTGTCTTTAGTATATCTAAAAGAAAGTCAGCCATCAGCCATAGAGTATGCGTATTTCTTATACATAAGTCACAATAAGGTATTTTGTGAGAAAGATTTCATAAAAGATTTGTTGCATGCAAAAAAGTGATTTATAAACATTATTTTTAAACATGGCTTATTAATCCTTACGAACAAAAGTTACATCATCATAAAGCCAATTTTATGAAATTAAATTTTGCTCTTTATAGTATGATATTTGGACACGTGCTTAGGAGATAATGAAATATTAAAATAATTTGTACTTGCGGGAAGAACAAATTATTTGAATTTGTTGTAAGAATTTGCTTGTGATAGACTACACAGGTGCGTTTGGCGGCGCGGTGTTTTTTGGATAAAATTAACACAGTTGAAACCTTGGGGCACAGCTAGTGACCATATAAGAGGAACTGTGAACATATCAGTAGTGACCCCGGCTGAGTGCCCTCTGCGCTCGCCCCCAAGTCCGGTGAAGCTGTAAAAGCCGCAGCGGCTTTAGGGCCCCTAAGGCTAACAGTGTAGTCAGATCTAAAAAAAAAAAAAAAAAAAAAAAAAACAGTAGTGATAGAGAGATTTCGGAGGAATATGTTAACGTGGTATGGGCATTTCATGAGGGATGAAAGTAAAATTAATAACTAGAAGAATGTTAGAAAGTATGAAAGTGGACGGATATAGGAGTAGAGAAAGCTGAAGGAGTTATGGATGGATTGTGCGAGGATGGGTATAAAAGGTATGAATATTGAGATGACAGTTGCTAGAGGAGAGTAGAAGAGGAAAACATGTAATCCCGACCCTACTTACGTGGGATAAGGGTAAGAAGAAAGACTATTGGATAGACATTATTTTTGTTAAGAAGGGAAAACAATCGTCTATTAATATGGTTTCATTGCTTTCATCACAAAGTAGGTATTTAACGCTTTTTTTTTGTTTATTGGGCGATAAGTCTCATCCATATTTGAATGTTGATTAAGTGGTTTTTAAATACGACTATAGATATTTTGCATTTTATATGACCGAACATAACTATATATCAAATATTTTTGTATTAAATAAAAGATATCGTGGGAATCACATGAGTATGTGAATAAAATACGGTATAGTAGATTCGAAATAACAAGAATATACTTATTTATTGAAACTTTGGAAGTTATTAATTTTATTAATGATCTGGTCCGATATAAACTTTGCTCGCTTATATACAAAAACATTATCAATATGGTTCTAGAAATAAATTAATAATGCGGAAGAGATCTCCATTTTAGAGAGAAAAATATATTGTAGAATTATGTGTTCACATCAAATATGTATGTATTTCAAATCACCATAAACATTTTGAAAATTTAAACATGTGTAATTTAGTGATATCTAATGTGAATCTCATTTTTTTGTGTCATAATTCAAATGTTAATTGGATGATAGCTATTTTTAAATCACTTTCAACTCAATATTTGTGTTTTGAAACTAATTATTTAATTAATTAATGATGATATTATACATCAAATATATATTTTACTGTGATAATTTTAATCAAGTAAGAATTGATCTATTAATCTTAGAGGTAAGGTAAGGTAAGGTTGTAAGTTGTAAAAATATTAACTTCATGATTTCGTTTTTTGGTTTTATGATTCAAATGTAAATTGTATATCTACTTTTATAGCTCATTTGACCCAATATTTGTGAATTGTAACTTAATATTTTGTTAATTGACGATATTTTTTTTATTTAAGTTACAATAATAATTTCAGTATCTATTAGTTTTAGAGGTAAGGTTGTAAAAAACAAATAGAGTCTTTTCTGTTTAAGTTACGATGGTTGTCATAATGGGTGCCGATATATTGAATTTCAATTTTTATATGATAACAAATAAATAATTATTCTGTTGTAATAATTTTAAATGACACGTCTAATAAACAATGGACAGAAAATTTATGTAATGGCAAGGTAATATACAATATGCTTTTGATCAATATTCTGTACAAGGCTCATTATTTAAATTGGGCCTATGGCGCTCCAAAACGAGTCGTGTCTAGTCAACCGGTCCGGTAATATATTAATACACCAAATAGCTTATTAGTTATTAAAGTGGACGCGAGTAGAATGTAATTTGATCAAAATTAAGTACAAATTAAACGACATAAAAACGTAATATTATGTATAAAGTATATATAACGTAAGTTTTGTATATTATGTCGAAATAAAGTAATAGAAAGAAAGAAATTTTACAACTGTTGTTAGGTTTCTCTTTGCTATATAAAGAAACAATAATAACTAAGATTTCATCGCTCCAAGCCCATCCAAATATTATAAAAAATAATTGAATATTTTTTTATATACAACTAAGGTGGCAAACAAGCATACGACCCGCCTGATGGTAAGTGGTTACCGTAGCCTATAAACGTTTGTAATACCATAGGTATCACTAGCGATTTACCGACATTAAACTCTCCTACCCAAAGGAGTTCTGGAAACCTTTCTCACCGCAGGAACAGAACATAAGGTTCTGCGATTTTCTGTAGGGTGAAGGTATCCCATCAGTCGGACTACCCCAACTAGAGAGAATTCTCCAAAGACTGTTCCCTACCTATATTAAAAGAAAGCAATCGTTATCAGCGTGAAATTACACAAATAATAGTTAGTCGCGGTGTAAATATATTATTTGGTCAATGTGATTTCTCTATTCATATTGAAGTGATATTTTAGTCAAGTATAAATCTAATTACACACTTAAATATATCAAGCAGACTACCGGTTAATAAAATAAACGAAAATGTAAAGCCTGTAAACGCGAATGGATTGTTCTTCCGCCTTGTCATTCAAATTACGACCAAAGCTTATGATCAACCATGCATCCTATTAAATTAAGTCAAAAGGAGCCAAACAAAATAATTTACTTTTGAAATAGAAACGTGGTGAAGTGTGAGCATAGTTTTAGATTGGCGGTTCAAAATTTCTGTCTATGCTTTATTTTTTATTTGGATATTAAATAATTACTTTCAACGAAAAATCATTTTCCAGGGAAAACATACTATAAGGACCCAAAAGTAACTACATTATCTTTATAATATTTATTTTACAATATTTTCACACAAAAAATTGGTTGCCTTCAGTATTTATTAGAGTGTATGTATGCATATGTTCCAAGTTTTTTTACTGTTCAAAACGATTTTGAAACTCACAGATTGGAATGTTTTTTATGGCCTGCAGCGATTGTTGTTTCATTTCTTCTACAGTATTAAAACATTTCTCTTTTAATTCCTCTTTCGTCCTAGGGATCAGCAAGATGTCAGAAGAAGAAAGAAAACAAAGGATAAATAGGGCGGGTGAACAATCGGGGACATTATTACATTCTTGCTCAAATAGTGCCTCACAGTTAACGCCGTGTGAGCAGTTTTTTATTGGTCCTTGAGGTTGAGGGGCGCCCAGAACGAAGGTGGTTTTCAACTGGCATTTGTCCACTTTTAAAACGCTAAAACCAGTCGTATACCAGAGTTTAAATTATAACTTCAGTAGCTTAAATTTGATTTTTGTTACGTAAGTTGAAAGTCGAGTCCCTTCTGAACTGCTTTTTCCGCGTGCGCTGGCGTTATTGTTAATGATACAAAAATACAATGTTCTACAAAAATATGTATCTTTAGTATATCTAAAAGAAAGTCCGCCATAGCATATGCGTATTTTTTATACATAAGTCACAATAAGGTGTTTTTTGACAAAGATTTGATAAAACATTTGTTGAATACAAAAAAGTTATTTATAAGCATTATTTTTAAACATGGCTTATTATTATGGCTTACGAACAAAAGTTACATCATCATAAAGCCAATTTTATGAAATTAAATTTAAATCACCATTAACTTTTTGAAAATTTAAAATTTAAACATGTGTAATTTAGTGATATCTAATATGAATCTCTTTTTTTGTGTTATAATTCAAATGTTAATTGGATGATAGCTATTTTTAAATCACTTTCAACTCAATATTTGTGTTTTGAAACTAATTATTTAATTAATTAATGATGATATTATACATCAAATATATATTTTACTGTGATAATTTTAATCAAGTAAGAATTGATCTATTAATCTTAGAGGTAATGTAAGGTAAGGTTGTAAGTTGTAAAAATATTAACTTCATGATGTCTTTTTTTGGTTTTATGATTCAAATGTAAATTGTATATCTACTTTTAAAGCTCATTTGACCCAATATTTGTGAATTGTAACTTAATATTTTGTTAATTAACGATATTTTTTTTAAAGTTACAATAATAATTTCAGTATCTATTAGTTTTAGAGGTAAGGTTGTAAAAAACAAATAGAGTCTTTTCTGTTTAAGTTACGATGGTTGTCATACTGGGTGCCGATATATTGAATTTAACAATTTTTATATGATAACAAATAAATAATTATTCTGTTGTAATAATTTTAAATGACACGTCTAATAAACAATGGACAGAAAATTTATGTAATGGCAAGGTAATATACAATATGCTTTTGATCAATATTCTGTACAAGGCTTATTATTTAAATTGGGCCTATGGCGCTCCAAAACGAGTCGTGTCTAGTCAACCGGACCGGTAATATATTAATACACCAAATAGCTTATTAGTTATTAAAGTGGACGGGAGTAGAATGTAATTTGATCAAAATTAAGTACAAATTAAACGACATAAAAACGTAATATTATGTATTAAATATATATAACGTAAGTTTTGTATATTACGTCGAAATAAAGTAATAGAAAGAAATAAATTTTACAATTGTTGTTAGGTTTCTCTTTGCTTTATAGAGAAACAATAATAACCAAGATTTCATCGCTCCAAGCCCATCTAAATATTAGAAAAAATAATTGAATATGTTTTTATATACAACTAAGGTGGCAAACAAGCATACGACCCGCCTGGTGGTAAGAGGTTACCGTAACCTATAAACGTTTGTAATACCATAGGTATCACTAGCGATTTACCGACATTAAACTCTCCTACCCAAAGAAGTTCTGGAAACCCATCTCACCGCAGGAACAGAACATAAGGTTCTGCGATTTTCTGTAGGGTGAAGGTATTCCATCAGTCGGACTACCCCAAGTAGAGAGAATTCTGCAAAGACTCTGTTCCCTACCTATATTAAAAGAAAGCCATCGTTATCAGCGTGAAATTACACAAATAATAGTTAGTCGCGGTGTAAATATATTATTTGGTCAATGTGATTTCTCTATTCATATTGAAGTGATATTTTAGTCAAGTATAAATCTAATTACACACTTAAATATATCAAGCAGACTACCGGTTAATAAAATAAACGAAAATGTAAAGCCTGTAAACGCGAATGGATTGTTCTTCCGCCTTGTCATTCAAATTACGACCAAAGCTTATGATCAACCATGCATCCTATTAAATTAAGTCAAAAGGAGCCAAACAAAATAATTTACTTTTGAAATAGAAACGTGGTGAAGTGTGAGCATAGTTTTAAATTGGCGGTTCAAAATTTCTGTCTATGCTTTATCTTTTATTTGGATATTAAATAATTAAAAGTAATTACATTTTCATTATAACATTTATTTTACAATATTTTCACACAAAAAATTGGTTGCCTTCAGTATTTATTAGAGTGTATGTATGCATATGTTCCAAGTTTTTTTACTGTTCAAAACGATTTTGAAACTCACAGATTGGAATGTTTTTTATGGCCTGCAGCGAACGATTTTTGTTTCATTTCTTCTACAGTATTAAAACGTTTCTCTTGTAATTCCTCTTTCGCTCTAGGGATCAGCAAGATGTCAGAAGAAGAAAGAAAACGAAGGATAAATAGGGCGGGTGAACAATCGGGGACATTATTACATTCTTGCTCAAATAGTGCCTCACAGTTAACGCCGTGTGAGCAGTATTTTTATTGGTCCTTGAGGTTGAGGGGCGCCCAGAACGAAGGTGGTTTTCAACTGGCATTTGTCCACTTTTAAAACGCTAAAACCAGTCGTATACCAGAGTTTTAAATTATAGCTTCAATCTTGTAAGTGGTTTGGAACATTGCAATAGTTTCCAAGAGAAATTAATTTTTACCGCAACACTTGCTCACGGGCGTCCTGCCATTTCGCGTTGTCACTGAAAAAAGAATCTTCATTTACTTAATTTTAAATTTTGCTTGAAGGCGTGGTCTCACAGTGACGCAGTTTCGCATGTTCATTTATACAAACTTTCTGGCAGCCTATAATTTAATAAGCATAGAATATAATTATTTGCTAAGAGTTTTTCTATTTAACTAAATTTTCAAATTTACAATTTTTTGTCTTTCATTTAAATATAAGTTTCAAAATAAAGTATGAAAAATGAAGTAAGAAACTTTACACTTTTAAATTGTATTATTTGCAAATACTTATAGTACAGGGTTCTTGTACTCAACAAAATTATACAAAAACGATCAGTTTTTATTGCAAAGTAATTCCAAATGATCTCTAAAAGCAAAGCAGGTTTTTGAAACAAATAAAAGATAAATAAATCACGACCAAGGTCGCGGTGTACAACGAAGTGTTGAATATCGGTATCACATTACTGTATCTTATCTGTGCGATGCGTCAGATACACCTCCAGTATCTAATTTATGATGTGATGAGAGATGTAGGAACGCAAGACGCGAATGAGGCGACAAAACCATGGGACATGATAATATCGTATTTGCATGAAGTAGGTAGACTCAGTGTGGTTTGTCGCTTGACTGAGCGCAGGTAGGAGTTTTTGGCAAGACCTTGATCCGTGTTACTCTTGTCATCTAGTGTTAATTTCAATAGTATAGAATTTTTGTTGCATTTTACGTAATTCATTTTCGTAATTGTGGACAAATGAAGTGGATTATAAATAATAAATATAAACATGTATTTTGAGTTGGTACAAAACTCCCTGAACAGTTTTACTTCCGCCATCTTATTATGGCTACATTTTAAGATTAAAAGATATAATTAAAAAACATATTCTATTCATGCGACGTTCGCGTTGGCAGAATTGTGGATGAGCACAATTGTCATTACATAAAAAGAAGTTGGGCGTAGGTTTTTTTTGAAAATTTGCCCCGCATTTATTCCATATTTTGAAAATAATTTTCTTTATATAAACTTGTTTCATTCACCATTATCCGACATTTATCTACAGTATGATCGTCAAGTCACGAACTATATAGGTATATTTTTTTAACGAAGTTACATACCGCGGGATGTGCGATAAACTGAAAAAAGTGTACAACCCAACGGACACGAAAAAAACAAAGATAATACATATGTTTTCAAAACTATGACAATCGTGGAATTGGCTCAGCTGTGTTATGAACAGATTTGTAGGCATTGTTATATGTACCTACCTGCAATAAGATTGGCCGATGATTCGAGTCCCGCGGATTTGTAATTTTTTTTTGTAGTTTACATTCAAAATTGAATGCACTGAATAAATTTATAATTTGTTTATATTTTTATAATAATAATTAATACCATAGTATGGGATGCCACATGCGTAGATTCTTTGGCACCGTCCCATCGTCCAGCTACTTCTTCAAACGCTGGCGCAGCAGCTGCCTCAGCAGAGGACCTCAAGCAGCGCAAGTATGGCATCCCTTAGTAGGGGCTACATATTTGTGCCCTTTGGAGTCGAGACCCTAGTTCCATGGGGACCAAGTGCACGCAGCCTCTTTAAAGAACTCGCAAGTCGACTGGTCAACACATCTCGAGACCATTGCGAGACCATGGCGGTGATTTGGATGGCATCCAATACTTATATTAATTTTTGAGAGTAAATTGGTTCTAATAAAATTTGACTTAGCAGTCGATTATGTTGTGACATTTAACATTATATATAGTTAGATTGTTAAATAAATAAATATTCTATTCTATTGTTTGGCACTTGTAAATATTAATACCATATCATTTATTTACCTAACTGTATTAAAAAAAAAAAAAAAAAAGTTTAGTCCATCGACCACGGGTACTGTATATAAAACAGTGCGTACAAGTCGGGTCATCACATAATTTATATCGAAGGGAACTTCGTTACTACCGGCTGTCCCACGACATCTCTCAAGTGTTTTTATATATTTATAGAAACTTTATCTCACTCTATATGCATTATAGATTATAAGGACACGGGTACTATGTAATGCTGGGTAAATTTATGTATCAAAACCGCTCACAACCTTGCCAACTAATCTAATCAACACGATAAGAGATAAAAATTAACTCCTGTTATCGGTGATTTTCGCAATACCTGGCAGACTTGTAGGCGTTGATTTCTCTTTTACCTTTATTTAATATTTATAAGAATTACTCACAGCTTTATGCACTCGAATCGATTACAATGGAATCACAAATTTATTTAATTTTAGTATAGTTTTTTTGTGATACATTTTTGACTTATGTAAATACTTATTATGTTTCTAACTGCTGCTAATATTTTTGTTTTTGTTCTTGTTAATGTATTTTAGTGGATTTTTTACACATTTTTTTTTGTATTAAAATTATCACTATCATAATTTTTTATACAACTATACGTATATATTATATGTTTGCAGTGAATATCAGATTATATAATTACCATTTTGCCTAAAATATAAATTTATACACACATCAATGGGTTACATATTTATAAATGTCACCAAATACATTTAAAAACCCAATGCAAGCTATTTTTTTTCTCTAAAGTAAATTTAATACAACAAGTCTATAAGTTTTTGATTTTTATCTTCTTTGTAGCACATAGATAGGTATTTAAACTAAATCATTTTTAAAGATAGACCCAAAATCAAAAGAAAATAATGAACCATGAAATAGAGAAAGTTTGTATTTGTGAAAGTACATAGACTATGAATATATATACAAAAACAATAATATATCCTCTGAGAAATTCTTTATAAGTTTCAATATTGCACTCATGACATCGTGATAAATAAATAAATATTGTAAAAATATTGTGCGCTAATCATGTTATCAGGATGTATTATTTTAAACGGACATATTTAAATATGGTCTATTTAAATAATCATATTATGTTACTATATATAATCGTATTGACATTTATCAAAGAAATTCTATGTATGAGTTCATGCAACAGAATTCACGTTTTTAAGTACATATCATGTGTGGTCATAATGTTTATAGATTATACAAATTTCTTACACATGTAATTATTTTTGGTAATGCTAAAAACACCACACTACAGTTAATACACATTCAGTGGAGCGTGTAAAAAATGTTTATGTCATTTGTAAGGACCTATTGCGTGGGATACGAACCGGCCGCATATTAGTGTTAAGCTTCGGCATAAAAGAAAATAGTCCGTTATTAACTTTTTTTTAAAAATTGGTAACATTTCACAGTACTAAACGAGCATGAAAAGAAAAGAGCTTTTGCGAGCGAATGACGATATCCGAATACGCTATCTTTATTGACCGGCTAATCTTTTCACTGCTGCATATGCTATTTAAATTTAAAAATAGCTTTGTACGCGTTAACTACTGAATTATTGTTTATGAAGTTATCGTGTTTTTTAAATATAAGAATCAAGTAAGATACGATTTGTGTAAACAAGATTTAAAAGGGGTTTTTGGTGGGATCTTATACTGTCATGTAGTGATTTTTATTTTTTGTGTATAAAAGCGTTGTTTGATTCTATATTGTGGCGTTTTTTACAATAAAGCTTGGTTATTGTGCACAATTGTTATAACACGGAAATCAAATCATTACAGAACACTTTAAAATCTAAATAATTATTAATTATCCTTTCAATAATTACACTGATGGTCTTTAATAACGAGGTTTAGTTTCGAAGTAGAAAAAGAAGAAGTACAAAGTATTAAAGTTACAGAAGAAAAACTATAATTAAAACATAACTTATATTTCTTATATATTTATATATATTATGCTTGTGATATATAAAATACTGTGTATCGTTACGTGAAGCTTAGCTTCAGAAGTCGTAAATGTTACAAAGAAAAGTTGCAAATTACATTTGGGTAAATTAAATGAAAAAGCTTATGGGAGTTAAAGATTGAGTAGTAGTAATAGATACAGTAGAAAGAAATTATAACGTATAATGTCTTAGGAATAATTTAATATGTTTTAAAAATAAACGTAAATTATTATAACACGAAGGCGCGGCGTTCAGAGCTTATATTATATTCCATATCTTTAGAAATCTTAACTCTTAGAGATTTTTGTCTTGTTTATAAGATGTCATTGGTAAAGGTTATGTTATACTATATAAAATAAGAAGATAATAGGTTAGCTATACAAGTTAAAGATTGTATGATTGTTACCCAATCACGCAAAAACGGCTGAATGAATTTTGATGAAATTCGGCACACATATAGTTTATAATCTGGATTAACACATCGACTACCATACTTTTTAACCCAGTAAAACCCACCTTCAAAGTCCACGTAGATGGAGTCGCGGGCAGAAGCATATAAAAACGAAATTTCTACTTAAGGCCTGGCCTTATGGCGTGTTTATATGTATGAGTTGACCGCTCATATTTGGTAAGCATCTTCTCTTGCATACAATAATACTTACAGATGAAAGTTTAGATTATGCCTTCGCTTATTATTGGGGTGAGATAAGCAATGAGGAAACCAGTTGGTTTCTTTTTTGGATATCAATGTTGGTGAAACAAAGTGGTAAACAGTTAAAAGTACACACTTAACTTGCTTTAAAACCTTTTTATGTATGTTTGTAATTTAACATAATTCATTTATTGCATTGAAGTACCAAATCAGGAAAATAAATCATGATATACATACTATAATTATCGTGTGTATAATTATGTATGTAATTCAAAGTTTTTGGCGGGGCCTTGATCTGTAAAGTTGTGGTTTTTTTCTGTAATTCATAAACTTACGTTACGTCACCCTATATTATGTAATATTGGTGGTATTTTGTGTGATATAGTTTGGTTATTGTGCACAAATGAATTGAATTAAAAATAACTAGAAGCATGAATTTTAAGTTGCCACAAAAACTCCCAGCTACGGTTTTAACAACGGAGCCACCATCTTGTTAAAGCTTTCTTTATGTATTTATTTTGTTCCAGCAACAGCCCGTAACTTCGTTCGCGTTAACTGCAATAAAAAAATCTTTATATGTTTTAGCGTTTGGCTGCAATCTCACCGGATGTTAAGTGGCGATGTGCCCTTAGATGGCAACACGCTAAGAATAGTGGGCTCTCAAGTGCAGCTGCCGGAACATTATAGGTGCTTGGCGAAAGATTTTGAACTTGAGGATGATAGCTAGCCTATATCACTAAAAGACGGTGTAAAACTCACTCACTCCGACAAACGTACAAACTATGTTTCTAGATATAGATCGAGAATTAAATAACAGATTATGACAAGTGAACAGTACCGGTATGGAGGAATGTATGTACCTTGTCTCAAGTATTTACTGGTCACTTTAAAGCCAAGGATGTCATTAAATTATTATTGAGGTACCTATCAATCTACCTAAAGGTATTACGTAGGTATATAATACTGCATTTTCGTTAGATGATGATGAAACCATAGTACTTGTCTACCTTGTCTCTGGTATGGTGTTGGGTTGGTTATTTTCTGATACTCATCTGGCTAACTGGTCATAGTTGAAAATCTGTCCCCAAGCAGTTCAAGTACGTATAGGCATGTTCCGGGAGCCACACTTGAGTGCCAGTTCCTCAACTAGATTGTGGCCAAATGCACAACAAAATTTATATAATTAAAAAAAAGAACCGGAACGTATGCCACCCACGTGTAGCGTTTACATATTGACACACACACAACAGGACACATGTTATTGTTATAAAAGTAGGTACATTGTAGATCTATGTGTTTTATTGTGTTTACACTGTCTAAACATACATATACATTACTCGATACATGAATATAACTGTAGAATAATTTTGTCAAAATGTATCATAATGTATGGGTATGTTAAGCTGCAAATAGGTCAGAGAATATTTTGGTATCTTGGATGAATATTTGCTATTATGTACACTGACCACTGGATACTCTCTAAAACACCCACCGAAGTAACTCACAATAACAGGTTAAACATAATTTGTGTGGTAGAGATGTGAACCGGTTCGACGAAAACTAAAAGAAAATCGTTAATAGTTCTTTTTAAATATCGGTAGGACCGGTTTTTTCGCCAGAAAACCAATTTAAAAACTTAGTTTGTGTTGTTCGCGATTAAATGAACAAAACAAGCCTTTTACCAACAAAACCAAAATCACTTTAAATAAGCTCTGTATTATATACATTGTGATCTGTGAACTAGGTACTATGACTGCTTATCATACTTTGTGTTAAAGTTATGTTATGTTTACGTTATTGTTAGAATCGTAGTACAATATGGTCAACATTATCACAGACGACCTCGACCGATGAAACGGCTTCAAGCTTGCGGTTTGTATTAAACGGATCACTCAGCACTTAATGCCCTTAAATAAAATCATACATTTATCGGTGCCGCGGCCGGTAACTTCTATGTCTTCAGAGCACGTGGTCCCGACAGCAGGATATGTGTTTTTATCCAAAAGGAGCTGTCTTCTGAAAAACGATGTGTCATTCACCAGAATGATGACTTAGTTTAATAACTATTCCCAATTCTAAGTAAATTTTTGTGATGTCAGGAGCCAAAGATTTAATTAATAAAAACGAAGCAGTTTCATTACTTCACTTCATTTGTTAAACTTTTAGCTTTTAGCTGTAAAGAAAATTAAAACCATTTTTTTTTGTTCTGATAATTGTAATCGGTTCACATCTCTGGTATGTTTGTGGTAGTAGTAATATAATAATGGGAGACTATTCTATATCCGTGGAATAAAGTCTGATATCTAATTAATTTTAGTAAGCGTGCAATCATAAATTATGATTAATATATATTTATATTGTATTTTACATTTAATAATTTGGAATATCTTTGTTTATTATGAGTTCCAAAACAACAGCTGTATTGAATATCTATAGTATGCACTGTTTTATAGAGATAAAAGGTAAGTAAGTTGCAGGTAAGCAAGTGAACAAAGCTTAAACTTACTTTTAACTTTATAGTTATGTTAAACCGTAGCATCAAGCACAGCGGTCGGTACCCGCTGACACAAGGACGTTGGTGCGCGGGCGGAGGCAACGTTCGACAACATCTTGGCCAATCAGGGCGTAGCATTTTCATGCGCTTGTGTGTTTCCGCGTAAATACACAGGCGTCTTGAGAGGCAAGGAGTTTGTGGTTCAGTGTTGTCAGAATAACTTTTTAGGTTTCTCAACATTATTTTGTCTTCTTTAATACAGCAATAAAGTATTTATATATTTCAAAATTATTTATAATTTGATAAATACTTTTTAATCTATTTAAAAAATATATTTATGTATTATAAAATTATGTGCATTAAAAGGAAATAAAGTATTAATTTCTTAAATATGTTACTTCTGTATCTTCTTCTCGTTTAGTGGCATTGTTTGTATAAATAGAATGTTACTAATGTCACGTAAATAGAATATTTATCTTATAATTAAAGTTCAAACAACGCTCTAACAAGCTGGTGTCTACCTTGTTAGAACTGATAACTGAGTTTTTGTGGCAGCTCAAAATACAATATGTTCTTAGTTATAATTTATGATCCACTTGTGCACAAAAATCAAATCACTTAACGTAAAACGCGACCAATGTTAAATAATATAGGGTCAGATGATGCTTTATGAATTAAAATAAAAACCAACACATGACAAATTAGGTCAAGTCAAAACTATTCTTTTATTATCTAATAAAGAAATAATAAAATTGAAGGGTCTGCATGTAATGTCAAATAAAAAATTATGTTTAAAAACTAAAATCCGACTACGGAATGTCGCTCTCTGAAAAGTAAGAAACAAGAAAATATTATTGTCTGAAATTCTTATCTACTAACCATTCAATTATTGACCATCTAATAAGTAAATAAATTATATATTTAAATTTAACACATGGATTACTTATTTTCAATGTACATCATAATATTTAATATATATGTTAGTTATGTCTAGCGTCATATTCGTTTATAGCAAAGATATCTTGGATATCGTTTATAGAAGAGGCTGAATATCGATATTAAAGATTTATTAATACCCTAAAGAGTATTCATTTCATGTCTTCTAGATGGCGTCATATTGAATTCAGTGTGAAATTATATATTCTTTAACCAGTGGACAATCAAGACGCTTCTAACGATATCTCATTTATCAAATTATGTTATGAGGATTAGAACAAAATCGCGTACAGATGAACATACATACATACATACATAACAGTGAAAATAATACCCCTCCTTTTCATTTCACCGTAGTCGGGTAAATAACAGTTTGTTACTAAATGTATATGAAAGTATATACGGTACTTATAACAAAAAAAATGCCTGTATATCCGTCTGTTTTTTGCAGCAAATCTCCGAAACGACGGAACCGATTTTTACGGGACTTCACTGTCTGATAGCTGATTTTATAAGGAGTAACTTATGCTACTTTTATTTTAGAAATGTGAATTAGGGTTCCGCGGAAATAAAATAATAAGCATTTTTTTCTTTAAAATAACCGGTGGGCGACCGCAATTGGTGGATTCACAATACCGACGGCATTATGTAGTCCACGCGGAAGGAGCCGCGGGTACAGCTAGCCAATTTATATAATAAAAGTATTTCATAATACATCTTTTACCAGCTGTGCTCCACGGTTTCACCCGTGTTCATTTTATCCGACAAACACTGCGCCGCGCCGCCTACGCACCCATGTAATATTTAACAATTGTTCTTCCCTCAAGTACAAATTATTTTAATTTTTTATTATTTCCTAAACTATGGGTCCAAACAGCATACTCTACGGAGCAAAATTTTACTTCATAAAATTGTCTATATGATGAAGTACCTTTAGTTTGTAAGGATTAATATGCCATGTCTAAAAATAATGCTTATAAATCACTTTTTGATTTTTAACAAATCTTTGTCACAAATACTTTATTGTGGCTTATGTATAAGAGATAGGCATATTATGTTATCGCTGACTTTTTTAGATACACTAAGGACCAATATTATTGAAAAACATTGTATTTCCGTATCATTAACGATTAAACGCGGTTAAAGTAGATCGGGGGTGCCTCGACTTCCGACCTATGTAGCAAAAATCAATATTTAAGGCTATCTGAGAGTTGTAGTCTAATTTAAAATAGCCTATTCTATTCCTCGATAATTTTTCCAATCCGACTGTTAGTTTCAGAGATTAGCTTGTCTAAACAAACAAACAGAAAACTTTTCCGCTTTATTATATTAGTATAGATTTGAGATTTTTGGCGCGACTGTGGCAACGTTATCTAGATGGTGAACGCATGCGTGCGAGGTTTCTTGTTTCTATTCACTCGACACTCACACTGTTGCGTCGTTTTGATTGTGAAGGTTGTGCGCGCGTTGTGGAACTTGTAGATAACTTTTTTTTTCGTGCTAAGCCACTTGCCTCTTCGCCCACCGTTTACCTGCAAGTGTTCAGCGAAGCTTTGTTGATAAATATTCATCAATATTTAACTTTTAATCGATGTTTCGTGTTCCATAAGGTCGTAGGATGGATAACAACGGGTGAAATTTATGTCAAGTGAAGTCCAGATGTTAGAGCAAACGGCAACAATCTCGTTTTGTGACAACAAATAATAATAAATAGTGATTGGGACAAGTTATACTTTCCGTTTTGGACGAAATAGTGATTATTTAAACAATATAGTGCACACAGGACGAGAATGTGTTTCTTTCGATTAAGTTGGAACACGAGTTTTATTGCGACATCACCCACCTAACTTTTATGGTAAGTTAAAAGTTTCGTAACTTTCTTATTTACGTTTTTAATGTTGTAATATTATTATTTTATGTTTGGAATTTGTATTTTATTTCAATACGACAGTGTGTATTTGAAATTAGAATATTTTGAACTATTTTATACGAGTCAATGGCAAAATTTATGGCTAAGCTATTTTACTGGAATTTTAAAATCTACGCTCGACTTATGAGTTGTATATTGATAGTAATTCCCAGTGATATTTGAAACTTCAGGTGGCTGATGTTTGCTGCTAAAGCAGAACAGGTAACGTTTAGCTGAATGTAGATATTATGTTCTAATCGACAAGTTAGATCAACAGACGCCTCTGTGGTGTTAGTTTACGAAAGTATGTCTAACTGCGTAAATAAACTCGTGTTTGGTGCGTTGTTAACGTTGCATGTATGTAAAATGTGTATATTTGGTATTACAGTAGGTACTTTTCGTGAATAATGTCTTTGAATGTTCCTACACTTTCTAAAGAAAAATGGAATTATTTTAATAGGTTTATGAAAAAAACTACATACTGTTCAAAGGTCTGATGTAGACATTTTTATTTTAGAATAAATATTATCATGATGTTGGTTGGACTCTTTACATAATCATCAGTTTAAGAAATTGTAATAATCATAAGATTAATTTATTTAAATCATAAGTTAACTCACAGATTTTGTATAAAATTTTATAGGGTTGTTTGGATGTCAGCCAAATAGTAGGTAGACACTTGTTCCTGAAGTTTCGAAATTTATGCCTAATCTGTCGCATACGAAAGTCCATGGGCACAAATGGGCAAAATGGACAATAATTTTAGGTATGCTTAGATAATTGTAAAAATAATGACTTTATTAAAATATATTCCACTGTAGTATGAAATTGCTCAGCTTACCTCGAAAAATATGTATGTTACCGTCACTTGGTCACCGCTACTGGCGCTCAACGTTATTGGACATATATGTGGATATTTCCATAGAGAAGTAGTCAAACAACAGACATTACTTTTGGCGCGTATTTGTTGTATATGCAAATATGTTCGTATTTGGAACGAGGTTTTTTACATAAAGTGCTAATCAAATTTAATTTATTTATGTTTGTATTTTCTAATCATAGTACAGACTACAGACCTAGTGTGTTACCTGTGGAGTTTAATAATTCTGTAATTATATTACGATTTTTTTTGGTAAGTATATTACTGAGGTACGTAATAGGAGTTTTTGGCAGTATCTTAAAGAGACATATTGTGATTTTTATTTTTAATTCATTAACTTCGGTTTTTTGACCCTAATGTCTAAACCGTAAAATGTAATATTGGTGGCATTTTGCGTGACAAGTTTGGTTATTGTGCTTACAGTGAAGTGGATTATAAATATAAAGCGGAAAACATGCATTTTGGGATGTCACAAAAACTCCCTAGATAGTTCTGACAAGACATCCACCGTCTTGTCAGAAGACCCCACTTTGTATATAGGAAAATTTTACGAACGCTTAAAAAGAAACTAAAGATTATTATGCTACTTAGAAATTTATTGTCTTATTCCTAAAATTGGTAAGTATATTTAACATTAATGAAAAAAACTTTTTTTGTTTTCTTTTTATTTTTTTATAATAACTCGGCTTATTGTCGATACTGTCCCTGGGGGTAAGCACAGCATAGTCCAAACACAATGGCCTGCGAAGGCCTTTATTCTAAGCTAAAATAATTATTTTGGACAGATTTGTTTCGTTTTTTTCTTTCATGCCCCAAGCTAAAGGTACTGAATTCATTTGAACTACCACGTGTAAGACCGATTTAGAAAGGAAACATAATGAGTAAAAAATTTATAAGTAAAATAAAGAAACAACACTGGGAACAGTTTAAACTGGTATGATTAAAAGATATATATATCTATATGTATATGGAGATAAGATAGTTATTGGCATGATCTACTATGTCGTGTAATGGATTTTATTTTAATTTATAAACTTACGTTCTTGACCCTATTATCATGTTATATGACGATATATTATATATTCCGTTATAATTTTGGTATTGTGCATATGTGAAGTGCATTAAAAATAACAACTAGAAATATGCATTTTCCTAAGACAGTTCTAACAAGGGAGCGGCCATCTTGTTACAGCGATATTTGAAAATAATAAAAATTGTAAGCAGTATGGCTTAAATTACATGCATCCATTGACCTTCCCAAATAAAAAAAAATTATATACTGGCCAAAACTCAGTCGAATATAATATGCGATAAACTTTGAGTAGAATATAAATTGATATTATTGAAGTTGTAGCAGAGATTAAATTATATTAGTATTACTGGTAATAATTATAAGATATCTAAGTAGGTGTCGTCGCGTAACACCCGTTGCCGATGTGTCTCGGTCTCCTCTAACCGTAGAGGTCAGATAAGAACAGGCACCAGCTTCCGGTAAGTAAGCTGTTTGTCTACCTACTCCTTTTGTGGAAGATTTTATTATAAATGCCAATGTGTTTCTAACATAAATTATTTTAATGTGCCTATATTACTCAAATGTACTTCACAACAAGTTTATTTGATAACTCACTATTTAATATTAATTTCAAATTATATGTGGTATTTTATTTACAATGGGTGCCATAGATCTTCCTTAACATGTAACTAAGCTCGATGACTTGACTTATTTAAAAGATTTTATCCAAATAGTTAGAGCCGTTTCCAAGAAACCAATTATTGCTCAGGTAATTAATTTTAGATTAACTAATTAGATAAAAATAAATTCTGCCATTTTATTGGGATTGTTTGGTTCGGACGATAGAAGTTCTGTCGAGACTGTGGTCGAGTGTTCTGCGGGAAATAGATTGCACGGTTCGGCATTGCACCAGCCACCATGATAACCGCAAGATAAGTGATGGTAATGACGACAAATTTTTGTATCTAAGCGGTTACTAGTTTTGATTTGTGTACATTGCACATTGTTTGAAGTGAAAACTCTTTGGGTGCTAAGAGCGTAAAATTCAAAGATCGAATTTTAATGCGAAGCGTTTTACGCGACGTTTTTCAACACAAAAGGACGGAAACTGGGTACCTACCTGACCGGAGAAAGAGAGAGAGAGATATATATAGAAAAAGAACGTACTTATTCCATTAATTGAGAGAGATAGACGATCGCGATAGAATAAGACAAATTTACGGACAAGTATACCGTGAAATCAACTTTTTTTAATCGTTATAAGTTTCGCGTTACGGCCACAATGTCATCTGATCTTAAGTGACGAGGTGGCCCAAGATGATAGCACGTAAAACCAAGTGGAAGAATGGCTCAAGTGCAGCTACCGGAACACATAATATATTGGTGCTTGACGACAGACTTACACCTGAGGGTGGTAGCGAACCAGGCTGGCATTAGAAAAAGCCTTACCAGCATGTTATAGTTTCATCACGATGTTTTCCTTTGCCGAAAGCTCGGGATCATTGCAGGGATTCGAACTCATTGATTCAACAGAAATACGATAAAGTTATATAATTTTGTAGTAAGAATAGAAATTTAATATAATTACTTGATAAATGTTTTTATTTTTAAATAGAATAGAGATAAAAAAAGTTTACTTCTGTATTAAGTGCACGCGATTTTTTTTATAAGTAATGTTTTGGTTGTTATATATGTAAAGTCAGTAATTACAATGAAGTTAGAAGCATACGACATACAGTTTATGTTAATACTTATAAACTAGTAATTCCTAGCACCTGAACTAAGAAGAACATGCATTTTAAAAGTTAGACTTTTCCTGAGACAATAATCCTATGATTTTAACCAACCTAAGTATGTATTTAAATATACTAAACATATATATTCTGCAACTATTGCATTCTTTTTTATCTCCGTACTAGATGCCATTTAGAAAGTGAAACCGCGAGCAATATTGTGTAATTGTTTACTTTATTTTCACCAAATTACAATAAAAAACCTATTTATTCTTATTGTTAAAATACATCTACATATATTATCTTAAGTCGGAACACGTCTTGTATGTATTAGGTAATATCAAAGAAGTGTCGGGAGACTTATTTCCGAACGATTTATTATGTTATATTATTATTTTAAAAAATCGCTAATCAAATCTATTCGCAACCTCAAATTAATTGTATATTATAATGTTACGGAACATCAATTCTGTTCACTTAAGATGACAGCAGCAATAAATGTAAACTGTTCATACAACGAGGACAATGCCGAATCATTGGCACTCGGGTTACAGAGTTGTTAGTTGTTAAACTAGCAACCTAACAATTATACACATGAACCGATTGCAATCATTAGTATCGATTTTGACCAATTAATTTCTAAAAAAAACATATTTTGGCTTTTTCAAATTTTATTTAAAACATCTAAAAATTTAACAAATACGAAGGAACTGATTGTTTTTACTATATTAAATTTCCTGTGTTATAATTAAGTTATCATTCTAGTGAATAAAGCTTATTTGTTTGACAGCGAAATGTGAATTTTTGAAATCAGTTTTTCATTATAATATCATTTTTATCGGTATTTAAGGGTTTCAAGGTTATTTGGAACGGATTAACATGTCCACTAGCAATGTACTTTTGATTAAACATCGTACGCCGCGATACGGTTGATTTGGCAAATGATTTTTATAAAATAAATTATTTAAAAGAAACAAAAAACTGGACTGCAACAAAACACCTTTAAAAAATACCTTTTTCTATTTTTGCTTTTTATTTGATTCTTAGACGTCGTACTTAAGTATTCATATTTAATAACTTCTACAATTATGACGAATCTAACGATCACTCGTATGCTAAAACCCATCAAGCCGTTTAGGTTACAGAGTATGCCAAAGAAATACACATACATACATGCATGTACATATTATGCTCGAAAAACATAACCCTCCTTTTTCGCAGTCGGGTAAAAAGTAACGTTACAAAATTAATATCGTTCCAGTATAAAATATAAGTTGAGATCTGAATAAAAATATTTTTCATCATATAGATATACCTATTGTCGGTAACGATTACACGCGTATTATATTAACGAGTATTGAAACATTGTAAGAGCTTGGAGAAGACTTTAAGTTAGGAATGAGCAATAATAGAAATAATCGATATAAATATCGATAAGCAAACATCGATGATTTAGGACAAAAAGCAATTTTTTTCATATTGTTATCTTGTTTTAATATCTCCATTTACTCAAATCTAAATAATTATAATAAGAAACCGTGATTGACTGACTGACATCTATCAACACAGAGCTCAAACCATTTAACAGATTCGGCTGAAATTTGGCACACAGATGGTTTTTATGATGTAGACACCCCCGCTAAGAACGGATTTTTGAAAATTCAACTTCTAAAGGGGTGCAACGGGGTTCGAATTAAGTATGGATTTTTTTAACAGTGGTGAAATCATGGGGCATGGCTAGTCGAATATAAAATAACTAAAAAAAGTTGTATGTAGAAATAAAAAAAATATAAATAACATAGTAGCTAAAAATTACTCCAAAAAGACCTTGATATTTTAAAAGTTAAAAAGTTATAGATTTTGTAAAATAACTTTTATTTCTTAAAGGTTTGCTAATTTGATTTCTTTAACAAACAAATTGATGAGGAAACTTCGAATTTCTATATTTTATTCAAATCATCAATATATTGATGTTTTATAGAATCTAATATCAATGTCAAAACGTCGATGTTTTCACGCTGAAAATCGATGATTATCGACTATCTCAACTTTAGGTTGTTAATTTAAAAATAGGTTGAAAAAGAAATTGTTTTAATAAGTTGTGTTTTAAATCGATTTGAACCTTTAAAGTTTTCGTTAATATCAGATATTAACTGATGTAATTGATGATAATTTTCCTAAAAAGCTGTTGTTATCAGTAAAGTAGATAATCTTAGACCACCTATAACATATAGGTCCTTTACAAGACGTTCAATAAAGTAAAATATAGAATATCATCTGTGTTTACAGTTTGAATGTTGAACCAAAATCTATTTATAATGGTGGTACTGTATTGGAAGAACCTATTAAAATAACCAAAGAAGGACAATATTGTTTCTTTACGCGATGACCATCAGGTATTTTATATTACAGTACTGACTATTTAGTTATCTATTTGGTGTATGTTTAGCTCTTTTAAAAATCATGTTAACTAAAATTTTTACGTGTGGTTTGTGTTATGGATACATTATTTCAAATTTCGATTATCTAATTTTTATATAACTCAAAATATTATTAAATATAAGTACTGACTGATATTAGCACGGGATACCCTGGCCGACCAATTTTAAAATTTATTTATAAATGTCCAATAGTCACATGACTTAACTTTAGTCGACCATTGGCGGTATATCTAACCTACTGAAAAATTGAAGATACTTTAGAGACTCAATTACCTAAGAATTAAATACGTCTCTAAAGATCTAATAGTAGAAAGAAAGAGGAACTGTTATAGATTTTTAATCCCTATTTAATTTTCAACTCATCTGGTTTGTGTTCTGGTATCGCTTTGCAGACTTGATACTACATTTAAGGACTTTGTACCCACACACACATAAATACATATCATAAATGTACCTATGTAATTATAACAATGCATAATGTACAATATATGTATATATATATATATATATATATATATATATATATATATATATATATATATATATATATATATATATATATATTATGAAGAATGTATTGCTTTTCCTTCCTTCCTGTCAATGATGCTGTGTTTGAACAGTTTGAATAGTGAGTAAAATAAATATGTAATATCGATTCAAGACTAATGAAAACGAAATTATAATATTTTAGATCAGGTAATATTATAAAAACTAGAAGAATGTTAAGTATGAAGAATATATGGATGGGTATGGATAAATTGTGTGAAGAATAATATGCGTATAAAAGGTGTGAATACTGAAATGATATTTGATAGAGTGAAACAAGAAAACATGTTGTGCCGACCCTAACTATTATATGGGATAAGATGATTTATCATCATCATCATTTCAGCCGCAGGACGTCCACTGCTGAACATAGGCCTCCCCCATAGATCTCCAGAGCGACCGATCTTGTGCGGCCTGCACCCAACGGCTCCCAGCGACCTTTATTATGTCGTCTTTCCATCTAGTGGGGGGCCGTCCTACGCTGCGCTTTCCGGTGCGTGGTCTCCACTCGAGAACCTTTCTGCCCCAACGGCCGTCAGTTCTCCGAACTATGTGCCCCGCCCACTGCCACTTTAACTTGCTAATCCTTTTGGCTATGTCGGTTACCTTAGTTTGTCTACGGATCTCCTCATTTCTGATTTGATCTCGTAGAGAAACACCAAGCATAGCCCTCTCCATAGCTCGCTGAGCGACCTTGAGCTTTCTTATAAGGCCCACAGTGAGCGACCACGTCTCTGTGACGTATGTCATCACTGGCAACACACACTGGTCAAAGACTTTCGTCTTGAGGCACTGAGGTATTTTGGACGAGATTACGTCGCGCAGTTTCCCGAACGCTGCCCAGCCGAGTTGGATTCGTCGACTGACCTCTTTTTCAAAGTTGGACCTACCTAACTGGACTGTTTGTCCCACGTAGACATATTCTTCAACAACTTCTAGACAAGAGTTCCCAACTGATACTGGGGTGGGCACCACATGGACATTCGACATGATTTTCGTCTTGTCCATGTTCATTTTAAGGCCCACCTGTTGAGAAACTTTGTCGAGGCCATCGAACATTGTGCCAAGATCTTCCAGCGATTCTGCCATGACTATGATGTCGTCAGCAAATCGAAGGTGAGTGATGTACTCGCCATTGACATGGATGCCGAGTCCTTGCCATTCCAGGAGCTTGAAGTCGTCTTCTAGAGCGGCGGTAAACAGTTTTGGAGATATTACGTCTCCCTGTCTAACGCCTCTTCTCAAAGGAATTGCCTTCGTGCACTGCTCCTGTACTCGGACTGACATGGTGGCGTTGTTGTACAAGCACTTCAACACTTCGATATATCGATAGTCAATACGGCATCGCTGGAGAGACTGCAACACTGCCCAGGTTTCAACCGAATCAAAGGCTTTTTCGTAGTCCACGAACGCTAAGCATAAAGGCAGATTATACTCCTCAGTCTTCTGTATAATCTGCCGCAGCGTATAGATGTGGTCTATGGTGCTAAAGCCTTTTCGGAAACCGGCTTGTTCGGGAGGCTGGAAGCCATCAAACTTGTGCTCGAGACGATTCGTGATGACCCTCGAAAACAGCTTATATACATGGCTCAGCAACGAGATGGGCCGATAATTCTTCAATAAGGTTTTATCACCTTTCTTGAAGAACAGGACCACCACGCTGCCACCCCACGTTTCCGGCGTTTTACCCTCGAGTATAACGGAATTAAAGAGCTTCTGCAGGACCTTAAGTACCGGTGTTCCACCCGCTTTAAGAAGCTCTGATGTAATTCCGTCATCACCCGGCGCCTTGTTGTTCTTAAGCTGCTTAAGGGCCATCCTAATCTCGTACAGGGTGATGTCGGGGATATCTTCGGTATAGTGTCGGGTCAGCCCGGCTCTCGGATCTTTAGCCGGGCTGGTAACAGGCTTAGTTGACGAGGTATATAACTGCCCATAGAACCTTTCGATCTCCCTTAATACCTCTGGCTTGGTGGACGCTACGCTGCCATCATCCATTTTCAGCTTCGTCAACTGCCCAATAGATGCATTCCTTGCGAACACTTTGGAGCCTTTATTCCGCTTTATCATCTCTTTAATACTTTTGGTATTGTAAGACCGGACATCGTGTCGCAAGGATTTATAAATAGATCTATTGAGCTGCCTATAGGACTTAGCGTCATCGGAAGACTGCAGCGCCATACCACGCCGATCCGCCATGAGTTTTCGGGTTTGATCTGATATCTTTTGAGTCCTATTGCTACGGTGAGTTTTAAAGAACTTGCACCCAACCGCATGGACAGTTTCTACCAGCCTATTACTAATATCATCTATGGAGGCGCAACTATCTAGGCAATCGAATTGGTTTTTCAATTCGAGTTGAAAGCTCTCGGGGTTTTGGAGTTGAGCATTAGAGGGTCGGAGCGTAGACTTCATCAGGCGAGACCTTTCTATTTTTAGATTGATATTCAATGTGCCTCAAATGTGCTTCAAAGATGATTACATTATTATAATTACTAGCGGTCGCCCTAAGGTCGAAATTCGACCAGCGACTTATTGATCATAGACTATTTTCTGTTTGACATTTGCAGTATTCTTGAACCTAAACAATGAGTATTATCTACATCACTTCTTGTCACTTGCACCATGGCTGGTTAGGATTTGCAGTATTAATTTATTTTATTTAATATATTAGTAATAGATATTATAGATAAACTTTAGCTTTCTGCACTCATTCTCCATATAAAATGTAACCATGCCAAATCCCAGTCTTGCGTGCACGCAATACGTTTAAAAAGGGGCAGAAAGCTTTTGCCTAAAGTATTAATACATATATAGAAATTATATGTCGGAATTTAAACATAAATAACAAAGAAAACATTTTAAATTGATATGTAAACTAACGGTGCCCCATGGTTTCACCCGTGTTAAATTTATTCTACTAAAGCACAAGCGCGTCGCCGCCAACGCTCCCGTAGTTCCTGTACTTGCTTAGAACTTGCCGGATTGCTTGACGTTCATAGGATTTTCTGCTCATTTAGGGTCGTAGCGTGAATTTAAAATACTTATAACAAATAGGCTAGAAAAAAAAAATGCAAAAAGAATTTTTCAAATCTGACCAGTACTTACAGAGATTATTAGCTTGTAAACAAAAATAATATATTGAGCTTTATAATATTAAGTACAGATATAACTTTAAAAATTATTTGTCATTTAAAAAACCTGTTTAAATTTTTCGTTCTGGCCACCGATTCTAACTGTACCTACAAATGCTGAGAAACAGTAGTAGTCTTGTTTGAGCTGCCTACATAGGATGCCCCTGTGAGCCTCCTTTGTTCCCGGCCGGTCAACGGTTTATTAATAGTTATGTTTCAGCAATGTTTACATTATTCAGGTAAACATGCTACTGGGCACGTAGCACAGGGTCCGTGGCTTTATCGATAAGGACGCACTTATAGTAAATCTATCGCAATAATTGTTATATCAATCGGTTGATACGTGCCGACCTTGTATCGTGAAATCTGATTACCGAATAGACTTATATGAAAGACAACTCAAGGTTTTTTTTTATTAACACGGCGAACTGCAAAGTTACGGTACTGTTGAGGGTATGCATATTACAATCCAAAAACAACATCTAGATCGGGAATCTATCGTTCACCGCTTGCAAGTAGCTCGGAAGGCGGATAATACTAGACGCGACAATCCAAAAGAAAGTCACTGTGAAGGGCTTAACCCAAGTGCATGGTGGTCGCGACCTAGTCGGGCACAGAGCCCTAAAAATATTCTATATATTCACATGTCACAACTGGGTTAGGCACAAAGAATGAAGAAACAATTCTTTCTATCCTTGCAAACCTCTTAATTTCCTTTTTTACATTCACTGAAGACGTTATTATTATTTAATTTTCGGCCTACTAATATTTTTCTCTTTAGAGCCACTTATTATTATATCAGTGTCTTTTTAGGAGTGTAACAAAGTTCTATTAAAGTCTACATTTAGTCTACTATAGAGGTATGTTCTTAATAATTATTTTTTCTCACATAGTAAATTTTGAATTAGAAGAGAAGTGGCCACGATTTGATGCGAATCACTTCCCTTCCCGTTTACGCGTCATGTGATAATGTTCTAATAATGTCGCATATTCATGAGGCGTATGATGGTATATAAATAGGTATAAATGAATATTGTGTTCATGTACTTTTCATACTATAAGCGTTTTTGTCATAATAACTCCTTTTTTGGTAGTCTACTCGCGAGTTGATAGTGTGTTTAAAGATTAATCATATTATCCGTTTATTGATAGAAAATCTAAAAATAGAAATCTGGGAAACATAATAAAATCATCTAATTTTCCCTTTGGTAAATTCAGATTTCTAGTCTGAGAGGCACGTAATTGGAAACACCATTCAAAAATCGTGACGTCACCGTACTATATTTATACACGCAGTTGAGTGTTATTGTTATTAAATTATCTTAAGACTCTAAAGTTATTACTAAGTGTAGATATAGTGACTTTGAAATTATTTAGGCGAAGAAGAAATTTTATAAGTTTCAACTGAAATTGTAGTATACTCAATTTTACACATAATAATACCTTTAACTTTAGTTTTATTTATTGATTTATGATGTCATGCGCGGTCATGTGAACATTTCAACGCGTTTTTGTGGCATATTTTTGAAGTAATCTAATAAGGTGTAATAATGAATAAATATGAATTAACGGCTATTAATATCTTCATATAAAGTGTTCATAACAACTTTAAAAAAAATGTAGTAAAGTATAAAACATGACAGGAATTATATTGTATTTTCCCTGGTCCTACGTGTAGATTTGCAAAATAATTGCAATTAGAAAATCAAATGTATTCCGAGTGGCTTGTCTCCGGCTTTTACCTTCCATATTATACATGACGCTAAGCGCTATTTACGAGTATTACTGCGGACAAGTAATTGTGGTGGAAAACAGTTATTCCGATTTCCACTGTCTAAGTACTGTTTTACAGGTTGTTTGCCATGAAATAGTATATTGTTGGTCATCCAGAAAATAAAAAACATCAGGATTTTAATAAACTCTTATGTAGATGTTATGTTATATTGATGACATCTTTCAATATAGCTAAATACAATACAAAATCTTTGAAACAATATTGTTTCTTACAAAAAGAGACAGTATCGTGGTAGAGTATTTTGTACAGAGATCTGGTATTTTCCAATGTCCGCGATACTAGTTACTACGCTTGAGATGAAAACCTATCACTAAACATCTATAGGTGTGTTCCGGCAGTTGCACTTCAGTACCATCTTAAGTCACATCGTCACTTATAATAAGGTGAGACAGTGATTAAACCCTAATCCCATAAAGTAAATAAAGATACACGAAATAAATCCTATAATAATTTATATCTTCTACTTTAAGAAGGCTCTTATATCTGGCGTATGCCAGCTCCATCGAAGCATACCCTAGTTCAAGTATAAATAAAATTGTAACAATAAAAATATCAACTAAATGATTTTTTTTTGAACTGATTATACTGTTAGCCATAGGGCCCTGGAACCTCAGACGGCCTTTATATCTTCACGGAGCTTGGGGCGAGCGCTTAAGGCACTCAATTACGAAAGCGTTGCAACAAGCCCAAGGGTGCCAGAGTGGCCAAACCTCGGTTTGGACTGTTGCCATTGTTGCAATTAAGTCGTGAACTGACTAATTCCCTATCCGAAGAAATTCGATATATATATACATGTGCGGGGTGGAGTGTAATGGTGTCTTTTGATTGCTAGTGAATGCGAGTGCAGTTTCACTTGTATCGCGCGAGCGGCTGCGAGACTCAAGGGCTCCACACCGAGGGAACGGATCTAGGCTTGCGTGCCTCAGGAGAGGATGGACGAAATGACAAGATAACTTCTATCCCTAATAGGTAGTATTAATAATAATATTCTACAGTATTCCTAAAGTGATTACTTGTGGGACGTGATATATCGTAGATGTTGTTATTTTGTGTACTCCAAATAATACATCAACCAAGATTATTTCCTATGCTATGGGAACTATTATAGTGGATTTTAAGAGGAACGGTTGGAGAACCTTTAGTCCAATTTGTTGGAGTTGTTGGAAACAGTTATAGGTGGACCAATGATCCAAGCAGCATTTTGAACTATTCATTTTCATTTTATTTATTTTATTAGATACTCTAGCAGTTACTCATCAAACATTCATAAACAATATTATTATAATTCTAGATAAATAGTGTATCCGATGCGTACGTTAGGAGTACTTACAGTGTTTCACTATCGCTCTGTACATAAAAATAGAAATATACATTAATGAAAACAAAGCAAGATCAAATGAACAAAACATAATTTTATAAATTAACAATATAGTTTAGGGGAAAATAATATTATAAAACTCTAATTATATCTACGAACTATACAAAATCCATGAGAACAAAAAAAAAATTTAAATGTTAAAGTTAAAAATAAATCTATGTTTTCAATACAATGCTCAAAGATGAATGGTTTGTGTGAGAGGTTACTAAAACATTGACCTCTTACTACCAATTACAAATACAAGTGTAATTCGAAAAAATTATATCCAAACGAAAAAACGAAAAGTTATTTTTCTAAGTTTATTTAAAGCACACAATCAAGTTATATTACGTACTGAGTTATCTAAACACGCAGTTGAATTAAATTAAATTAAACATAATCTTGTTAGCGAATGTTGATGTTGATTCAGGCTATTCAGGGTACCTGCCGTCTTTGAAAGTAGGTTTTTAGGCCTGGATAATTTAAAGGCTCAAAAAAGGAAGCAGCAAATTTGTTTTTTTTTTTTGTGTTATATGTACATACTTTAAATGTTCAAATTAAAATATTGAACAGATTTTTTTTTTCAATAAGAAGTATGTACCTCTGTGTATTTACTTTTTGAATTTCAATCGTCCCTCCAAGTACCTATGTTTACGCGATGCGTCGATGCGACAATTTTTCGAACTTGGTGGGGACTTCTGGATACATGGTGCTCTAGACTCGGGCCTTTATATAAACTTGACCCCCTGTAGATTGTGGAGTAATAAAGTAAATTCAGTAAAGCTTTATTGCAAACTAGCTGTGCCCGTGGCTTCGCTCACGTGGACTACAGAATACCCGCGCGAATCTTGCTCCCCACTCCCAGCTATTTTAAAGACAAAAATGCTTATTGTGGGTGTTCCCTAGAAAATAGATGTATACTCTCCCGGATTTTTTTGTAGGTCTTTTTAATGCCTATAATTATGTAGTACATTAATTTGCTATATCTCTTATGGTTTATTCAGCATAAGCCATTTAAGCGCCCGAATTGATTCACCATGGCCAGTTTTTATTTTTATTTGTGTGAAACCCAATTCTTTTTCTAAAATAAAAAAGCCTAAGTTACTCCCTATATCATCAGCTATCTATCAGTGAAAGTTTCGTCAAAATAGATCCAACCGTTTCGGACATTACCCGGAACAAACAGACAGACAGACAGACAAAAATGTAAAAATAGTGGGCTTTTTGTTATAGGTATCGTACATACTTTCATATGCATTTAGTAAAAAACTGTTATTTTGACATTACAAACAGACACTTCAATATTATTAATTTTATAGATAACTCAACTAGACGTAGATACTACATATTAGGTCATTTTATAAATCAGTTATAACTACATATAATTGTATCTAATATCACGTGAAATTATGATATACATAAGATGTAAATACGTAAGAAGTAACCAATCACTAAGGATAAGTAAGTATAGTAACAGTATTATGATGCCAGAAACTTATAAAGAAATTTTACACTTATCAAAATGCAGAAAGCTAAAATTAATGCACTCACTAATTTAAGTCACGTCATGATTATCGAACCCGGATTTACGAATAGTTTCTGTAAAAAGGTTATTATTGGAACCTGTATTAGTAAACCGAGAAAACTAATTATAGGCTTTAAAAGAAAATACTATCAGTGCATCCTAGCTGGGTGGGCTTTGTTGTTTTCACGTTAATTATCGTGTCGCGGTCGCCTTGCGTTCACTTCTGGTAAGAGCAGATAAAGTGCCACTCATTTCTAAACCTTACGTCTGTAATTACATCCTGTTCATTCTTTTTTTTTACTTTTGACTTCGAATAACTCTGCAATCACCGCCGAGCGCTTTGCAAAATAAAATATTCGTTGTGTCATGATCATAAATATTATTTGATTACATTTTATGGTTTATAAATCGAGTCAAATTAATGTAAATATACTATATTTAAATAAAAGAAAGGTACATTTTTTGGGTCTTAATTTTTATTTATCTGGTCTGGTATAAGAATGTCTTTATTCATACTATACGAGGTGACTAAGGCGTAATAACTGGACGTTGCGTCAAACGTAAGCAGTGACCATTTGCTCTTGGATATAGTGATGAAACCACGGCACAGTGATAAAGGTATATTCTGATGGACACCTTGTTTATTACAAGTATACGAGTTATGAGTTGAAAATCTATATAGTCAAGCAACTATCGATATGTTACGGAAGTTGCATTTGAACGCCAGTCCTTTTTCTAAGATTAATATGATAGGACTTCATCTTCACTTGACATCATAAAATATGAGATTGTTTAAACGCAATTTAAAAATATACTATCCACATATGATTATAAAATGTAATGTTTCTTTGTTTGTACTCTATGCGTTCCTAAAGTATAATTAATAATACATCCGATTGCGATGAAACTTTGCTGAGTTACAAACACAACCAGCTTACAATAGGTGGTGCTCGAATCACTTCATTTCGATGATAACGGGAACTTATTTGTTCAATAGGCGAATTTACTAATGAAATTATCCAAGAATTAGAATTATCGATTATTATCTACTACTTATAGCACCATTTGTTATGACTTGTGTGATACAGTATCTTTTTATTTAAAAAAGTGGATGCCTGTAATTTATGAGTCTTGTAAGTTACAATACTACAAATAGTTACTTTTGATGTTATGTAACGCATGTTAATGAAAGTGCCTATCTTCACCACAAAAGCAACTTCACAGTGTATACGTTTTGTTACAATGTTCGCACTCATTGTGTCTATAAATTCATTCTCATTTTTTTTATACGTGCCTAAAGAATTATAAGTAAAAAAAAAACGAATATAGTATGTTTTTCATCGCCGTATCTTTTACGTAATTTATATACGGTAGATAAGGGATTATCAGTTAAGTTTACTACTGCCTACTATATAAAGTAAAGTTTACACTTGCCGTATCAAATGAGGTCAATCTAATTGGTACTTAGATGTCGTTTATCATTTTATCTTTAGTAAACATTTTCACATTATTTGCTTATGGTACACCTGAGCTGATATTTAATTAGTGTATTTAGCGGTTACGAAATGGTCGGTGCAAGATGGTACTCATAGATGATGTACGTTCTAAAATAGTTTTTGTACGGTTTATACATTTTGAGATTACAAACAAATTTTACTGGCATACACTTGTTATGTTGAAGCAATTTTTTTATTAGTTCTATTATCTAAAGCTGAAGGTCAGAAACATTGCCGAATTCTGGAGAAAAATCCATGCTCAGCAGTGAACTGATGCAGGCTGGTGACGATGATGAATATTTATTTAAAAAATTGTCTGTTATATTTGCAACTATTTTATCACACAACATTTATTTGTAGCCTTTTATGAAACATAAGTTAGGCACATGGATAAAAAAAAACAAAAAACAAAAAAGGTGTAGCGTTGAAGGTGTGTGCATAAAATAGATGAAGTGTGTAAAGATTCATTCTCTCTAGGCTAAACTAAATTCACATATGGCCTTATTCGGTTAGGGCGAAGTAAATCAACCGACAAAGATTCTCGGCAAAAGAAGCTATACTTGTACTTTGTAATAAAAATAAAATTCTATTATAAATAAAGTGATTGAGGTTTGCCGTTGTGTGCGCATCACGCAAAAAGTACTGGATAAATTTTGATCATTTTTTAAGATACTTGGTCCTTACAAATAAATTGAATTATATACATAATGTATATATATATATATATATATATTTATAATTAAGACATTATCAAAATAAATTCTAAATATTATTTATTATGAAAATAAAAATGTTATTGCGGTTTAAAATTAACATATTTAGTTTTAGTTTCCATAAAATATAGCAAATTTTTAAAACGTGATAACACCGTCGCCAGCCCTGGCACGGCGCAGCAGTACGTTTGATCGTATGTCGGTACCCTACCCTGCGCCGCGCCGCGCCACCTGTATTGCCATGTAAGTTTCCTCAACTACATTTTATTACATTTTATTAGGGGAAGTAATTTTTTTACTTATGGTCTGAGATAGATAACATAAACAGATTTTTATAAAACTTTTTTAAACTTAAGTTTTAAGATACTACGATTTTTTTAAGCACTTCGCGTTCTTATATCGTCCACGCGAGCGAAGCTAAACACAGCTAGTAGAAAAAAAAACCTATACCTATGACTAAGGAATGACTAGCAATTTAATTTTTTATATCAGACAAAATATAGTTACAACAAAATAAGGTTTGTGTTACGTGCAAGAATTTTATATTATTTAATATTTGATTATATAAACGTCATAATCAAAGTTTTTAACAAACCTTTTCTTGCTTTGTCGCCCATAGATACGTTATACCAAACATAAGGATCGAATTGTAAAATAATTTTATTTTGCGTAGATTTATATCAACGCAATTTGATATCATATCAGCATATTTATAAACTTTATCAAAAAAATTATACGCAGCGCGCTCCTAAATTTACTTTACAACCACGCCTTGCACTAAAAATACAGAAGCCGATATCAAAATACGGCTATCTTTCTTCAAGATATTGAACTAATGAGCTCTCAATATTTAGGTCAAAGCTGTTGAACCCACTTGAAATATATGATATCGTATTGTATAAACATCGATTTCGTCAGACAGGAAGTAGAAATAGTTTTAATTTGTTTGATTTTGTTCCTCAATTTTTTTTTGATTTGGCTTTCTGCCTATGTAGTCAATTTTGTCAATGTCAAGTGTGACAAATACACGTTGTAGAATTTAGTTGCCAATTGTTCGACGATATATTGTAGAATAACCCATAAAAAGGATAAATTGACACAACATAAAACAGTCAGAAGTTTATACATAATACTTGTTATGGGAAATGCTGATTCCTCAGTATAGTATTTATGGTAGTATTGTCTTCAACAGCCAATTTTGAACAACCGACGTTAACAGTTTAACAAGTACATAATATCTATAATGCCTGTAGCACCGTAATTCTCCAACAGTTGAACCGATTTCGATTTAATTTTGATTGTTAAAAGGGGACTTGATCAAGAGTGTTCTTCGAGAAAGTCTGTTCAGCCGTTTGAAGATTATCAGCTTTTTTATAGATGATGAATACATATGAGCATCTTCCCATAGGTCTGATCGAGTCGAAATTTAGTATTTTGTTACTTTAATGATATCAGAAGAACATGGTAATCATCATCAGTGTCATCTGGACTCTGCCCAACTAATACCTCACCAGCTCACAGTAATGATATCGTGTTTGGAGTCATTGGGATAGTTTCAATGATTGGGTTGTGTCGGGGATTCAAAAATAAATAAATATACCTTGTTGATTTCACGTTTATAGCGAGCGTAGTTTCGATATGTTACTTACGTTTCAATTCCAATATGATAACTATTAAAAAAGTCTCGATTCTAGTCCATAATAAAATGTCCTTAAGATTCTGACTGATGACGATGAGACTTGCTTTTGAAAACGATGGCGTTTAAATTTTTTTATTTTTAGAACCGACTATACTTTTATCCTTGGAGGCCCTGAAGCCGCTGCGACTTTTACAGCTTCACCGAACTTGACTGAAACTGAATATGTCAGTCATCATTATTATATACAGTCCGACTCTTCTCTCTGGCGGATAGTCTACATCTCGTTTCGTTCATGTTACCGTTCATGATTTTGAGTCAAGGCCAATTTACGCAACAATATTTACAATAGGTATCATGCGTGCGCTAAGTTCCAGGTTTTCTGTTGACTCTTTCTTCTACCAGTTTAAAGTCGCCGTACACTGTGTTTTTTATACTAATATTTCCTCCTAACTACACCTAATTGAATCCGTTGCGTCGTCACATTTATTATGCATCCCAAATTTTGAATATATATATATATATATATATATATATATATATATATATATATATATATATATATATATATGACATTATCAAAATAAATTCTAAATATTATTTATTGTGAAAATAAAAATGTTATTGCGATTTAAAATTAACATATTTAGTTTTAGTTTCCATAAAATGTAGCAAATTTTTAAAACGTGATAACACCGTCGCCAGCCCTGGCGCGGCGCAGCGGTACGTTTGATCGTATGTCGGTACCCTGCGCCGCGCCGCGCCGCCTGTATTGCCATGTAAGTTTCCTCATTTAACTACATTTTATTACATTTTATTAGGGGAAGTAATTTTTTTACTTATAGTCTGAGATATATAACATAAACAGATTTTTATAAAACTTTTTTAAACTTAAGTTTTAAGATACTACGATTTTTTTAAGCACTTCGCGTTCTTATATCGTCCACGCGAGCGAAGCTAAACACAGCTAGTAGAAAAAAAAACCTATACCTATGATTAAGGAATGACTAGCAATTTAATTTTTTATATCAGACAAAATATAGTTACAACGAAATAAGGTTTGTGTTACGTGCAAGAATTTTATATTATTTAACATTTAATTATATAAACGTCATAATCAAAGTTTATAACAAACCTTTTCTTGCTTTGTCGCCCATAGATACGTTATACCAAACATAAGGATCGAATTGTAAAATAATTTTATTTTGCGTAGATTTATATCAACGCAATTTGATATCATATCAGCATATTTATAAACTTTATCAAAAAAAATATACGCAGCGCGCTCCTAAATTTACTTTACAACCACGCCTTGCACTAAAAATACAGAAGCCGATATCAAAATACGGCTATCTTTCTTCAAGATATTGAACTAATGAGCTCTCAATATTTAGGTCAAAGCTGTTGAACCCACTTGAAATATATGATATCGTATTGTATAAACATCGATTTCGTCAGACAGGAAGTAGAAATAGTTTTAATTTGTTTGATTTTGTTCCTTAATTTTTTTTTGTTTTGGCTTTCTGCCTATGTAGTCAATTTTGTCAATGTCAAGTGTGACAAATACACGTTGTAGAATTTAGTTGCCAATTGTTCGACGATATATTGTAGAATAACCCATAAAAAGGATAAATTGACACAACATAAAACAGTCAGAAGTTTATACATAATACTTGTTATGGGAAATGCTGATTCCTCAGTATAGTATTTATGGTAGTATTGTCTTCAACAGCCAATTTTGAACAACCGACGTTAACAGTTTAACAAGTACATAATATCTATAATGCCTGTAGCACCGTAATTCTCCAACAGTTGAACCGATTTCGATTTAATTTTGATTGTTAAAAGGGGACTTGATCAAGAGTGTTCTTCGAGAAAGTCTGTTCAGCCGTTTGAAGATTATCAGCTTTTTTATAGATGATGAATACATATGAGCATCTCCCATAGGTCTGATCGAGTCGAAATTTAGTATTTTGTTACTTTAATGATATCAGAAGAACATGGTAATCATCATCAGTGTCATCTGGACTCTGCCCAACTAATACCTCACCAGCTCACAGTAATGATATCGTGTTTGGAGTCATTGGGATAGTTTCAATGATTGGGTTGTGTCGGGGATTCAAAAATAAATAAATATACCTTGTTGATTTCACGTTTATAGCGAGCGTAGTTTCGATATGTTACTTACGTTTCAATTCCAATATGATAACTATTAAAAAAGTCTCGATTCTAGTCCATAATAAAATGTCCTTAAGATTCTGACTGATGACGATGAGACTTGCTTTTGAAAACGATGGCGTTTAAATTTTTTTATTTTTAGAACCGACTATACTTTTATCCTTGGAGGCCCTGAAGCCGCTGCGACTTTTACAGCTTCACCGAACTTGACTGAAACTGAATATGTCAGTCATCATTATTATATACAGTCCGACTCTTCTCTCTGGCGGATAGTCTACATCTCGTTTCGTTCATGTTACCGTTCATGATTTTGAGTCAAGGCCAATTTACGCAACAATATTTACAATAGGTATCATGCGTGCGCTAAGTTCCAGGTTTTCTGTTGACTCTTTCTTCTACCAGTTTAAAGTCGCCGTACACTGTGTTTTTTATACTAATATTTCCTCCTAACTACACCTAATTGAATCCGTTGCGTCGTCACATTTATTATGCATCCCAAATTTTGAATTCTGTCTTGAAATTTTATGTGTTTCATGTAGTGTTTTAGTAGCTACATGAGAAGTGCAGTGGATATATTTCGTGGGATTTGGAACGTTTTTTGAGGATTAATTATGACTATAGAATAGATTGTTGTAGTTATTGTGTTGCAGTAATGTTTTGACGTTCATAAGTGCCTTCTTAGGGCCTAAACTGAATAAAGATCATTTTGATTGAGAACTTGATGGTTGCTAAAAAAAGTACGTTCTGTTATACTCCTAAGACGTATGGCGTGATGCCTGAATCATCCTAGATTCTGTCTGATCATCATTTTTGGCTCTAAGCTAATTTCCTCTCGTTCCCAGTTCCCCCCCAGCCAGTTCGACTCCATCCTGCGTCCGCTACACATAAAGTGTTCATAATAATTAATGTTTTAAAAAAACCTATTTAAACATTTTTGTATAACAATTCTCTTGCTGCAATGATGGAAACGGGAATATTCTGAATAAAACGGAAATAGTGGCTAGCATAGTTAACAGTTATGGAAGATGTGGTAAGCTTTATTTATGAAGTTAAATGTAATGAAGCACACAAAGACAACGCGGGATTGTACATTACCAAATATTTAGGCAAGACGCGTCGTTGATGCCATAAAACCAATTAGTTAATTGTACGCCCGGATTCAACGTACACGGCAACTCAGCCAGTATTAGATCACCGCTTTAAAAACAATACGATTTACTGGTCTGCTTACTTACTTTAATTGCATTCCTAATTCTGTCTTTTACAACTACTAATAATTAGGTACCTAGTATATGTTTCCTGTATTTATAAATCAACGTAAATCAATCCAAACTCTTAATAATTATTGGATATGCTTTGCAGAGTTTCTTATTTTAGTTTTAAGAATATTCAGTGGCTTATTAATCTTCAAATTTGATTTTTTGTACCTGCGTTCAACTAGATTGTATTGTAATATTTTTTTTGTCCTTGAAGTACTTTATTTGAAATAAATATGGTATTTTATAAGTGGAAAATGTAATTAGATATCCATTGTCTTTTTTTATTTATATAATTTAATGACTTTGTTCCAAAAATAATATGTCAGTTCCATCAATAACCTAACTTTAGTATTTACAACACTGACTTAGCATTTATGACTTTCCATAAAATCTTAGTTTCCTCACTTGCAAGTATAGTCAGGATTTTATGAAAGATGTCTTGATCCACTACATGAAGGTTAATTTACTTTATAATGGTTTTACGTTGAAGGTTGTTTCCGGCCACATTCTGTCAACAAGTGTTGCACGTCTTCAATCAATCCACACATGGTGCAATTTGGTGAATTTAATTTTTTCTTTAGGAAAGAAAACTATATAAGAGGAACATGTCCGAAACGTGCTCTGTTAACAGTAACAATGAGGGATATATCTATTCGGTATATGTCAAAGTCAGGATAATTTGATCACAAGATTAACAGTTGACGTTGTTTTGCCCTTTCCTTTCGTCAATAACTAGACTACGGCGCCACATAGTACGTTCAGACATACTACAAAACCTTCTCTGTGAAAAAAAACACTTAAATCTATCAACTTTCATGGGTGATGAGTATGGGATTTGTTATATTTTTAACGCATACGTATATAACGTAGAACTTAAAATTTAACTAAATACCTACGTAGCTATAAGGCAGCTCTTTGTAGTAATGACTTAATTTGAAAAGTTTTACTAGTTCATAATAAACGGTGTACAATTATGAAATTTAAAGGAATAAATATAACAAGAAATACAGGGTAAATAAAATTAAAAACTAACACACGTGCGACAGAGAGGTAAAAGGTGCGCTTTAAAAGTTAAATCATGCTTAAAGAAATACTTGCTTAAATCATAGTTTAAATGTATTTCTCCACTGGACTGAAATCGATTAAAATCGTAAGTAATAAAACATCGTCACGTCTGCTTCTATTTTAAAGTGGTTGGTACGGCTTGTCAATGATTTACTGGTAGCTTATTTATAGACCGGTTTATAAATTTTTTAGTTCGCAACAAAAAACACTTTTCCGAGTACTTTAAAATTGATTTGTACAGTCATCGGCGAAGTTTTATTGCTTTTTTTACCATCTCCTAAGTAATATAGATCTGGTTTTGACAGCATCGGTAAATGCCAAGCTGTTGTCGCATCCGTACTCGTTAAGAGCTATATTGAGCGTTTAAATGGAATATGAGCCTCGCTACCAAAGGTTGATAGCGCACTGACAGACAGATAGATACGTAAATTGACAGAGTTCACTGATAAAGTGTTAAAGACTTTACGTATTAGTTTCTATATAGAAGAAACCTGTTTTGAGTTCGCTTTGCTAACGGAACAACATCGAGCAATTAAGCGAATTGATTTTAATGCGTTTCGACTAGTCTTAAATTAAAGGAAACGTCCGAGTAGACGATTTACAGTTATGTATTTCTATGTCAGGATTTACATATAGATATTTGCTAAAATAATATGCAATAACAATTTCTATTAATCGTGCGATAAAAACCTTGAACAATTCGCTATAATATGTAATATATTTTCAACTAGGACAGTGAAGAAAGTATTTACCGATATTGAATCTGCAATTATAACGCTTTAGTCCCAGTATATGTGCTTCAAAAGAAAGTTGTCCATAAATAAGATGTAAAAGTTGTGTTTAATTAAAACTTTTTGCGTGAAGTTAATATACCGTATCTGAGTGCATTTTTATGTGTCGAAGATTATGCACGCGAGCATTAAGCACGTAATAAAATTTACCTTATCGGTAAAGAAGTATTTGGTATTCTGAAAAAAAAAAAAACTTATGTACGTACGTAAGTAATGATGGCTCAGTTAGTAGAGTGTACGGACTCCGCGTCGATCGACGTGAGTTGGAATCACTGCAATGAGTCTGAGCTTTCAGTGAAGGAAAACATCGTGACGAAACCATAGCATGGTGGTAGGGCTTTTTCTTATGCACGCCTGGCTAGCTACCATTTTTCCAGCTGAAAATAGTTGTGTTCCGGCAGCTGCATTTGAGAGCCAGTCTTCTACTAGGCTTATATAGTGAATATATATCATTTATTATCATTGATGGCTAACTTCATCATCTCGTACTTCCGTCACATGATGCGAACGCAGCTCTCAATTATACTCTCGACTAAACGCGCCACAAGAAGTAAGCATAGCTTCAAAAATCGCAGCTAAAAATATTTTTTAATTTAACTTATGATAATACTTAAATAATTCAAGTTTTTTTTTCTTTTTTATTACACGCGGAAAACCTTCGCGAGGCGTTCTCTATTGTTAAGGCAAAGGCCACATTTGCACGGGCGCAAGAAAATGTCGCGTTAGATTAAAAACTAACAAAACAGATGGTAAACGTAATAAGAATCAGAACAGATTGAGAAATCCGTCTCAACAGATACACTAATTTCAATTTGTTCTATTAAAATGATTTCGTAACTTACATTGTATAAGTGTCAGTGGTCATCGGGCTATAGAATTTACTGATGAAAACACAAGAAAACTACTATATATTCAAACCAACTGCGAGGGGACTTTTAAGACAATTACCACAGATTACCTTTATGTTAAATTCTTCTTTTACTACTTAGGGTACCTACCAATCCTGGGTATTAAGTATTATCAATTTGGTAATTTTGTTTTATAAAGCTAGTGTCTTCTTATGATTTCAATTTTCAGTGTTGAATCAATCTGTTCAATGTTCAATCCGCCCTGGTAGAAATTTCCAGAGAGTTTTTGTGGCATCTCAGATTCATGGCCCATGTTATTATTTTCAAGGACCTTGTCAAGCAGGTTTTACTGTCAAAAGATTATTATAGGGTGGAATGATAGTGATGTCTGGAAATGACTTCCTCTCTGTGCATCAACTAAATTATTATTATTGTACCTATTAAATTAACAATTATACAGTTGAAAAAAAAAGGTAAACCCAATCGAGTTTCTTACTGGTTCTTCTCGATGTCTGGGATATTTACCGACCGTGTTTTGACGTTCATAAGTGCTTTCTTAGGGCCTAAATTGAATAAAGATTTTTTGATTTTGAATGCACTTCTAAACAATAACCAAGTAGTATTATCAATAATGCCACAAATTTTACACAATATAGGATCGAACAATGCAAATTTATGAATAAAAAATAAAAACCACTACATGTCAAATTCTCATGAAAACATCTGCACGAAGCATCACCATGAAGCATGTCGTCGATAACAGTGTGTGAGATAAGTGAACGCTTTCCGGCTTAAGTAAAGGAAAACGGTAATACCCTTTTGTTTTCGAGAAAACTATACAATTTTAGTATTTTTTACACACCTCACGTGGCAAACAAGCATAGGGCTCGCATGATGGTAGACGGCTACTCTAGCCTATGGTCGCTTCTAATATCATAGGTATCACTTGCGCGTTGCCGACTTTGTACCCCTCTTCCCCAAGAAGCTCTAGAAGTTCTATTGACCGCAGGGTTATTTGTCTGCGATCCTCTGTAGGGTGGAGGTATTCCATCAGTCGGACTGCCCCAGGTAGAGAGAAATCTCTAAAGACATTTCTCTGTGGTCTATACGCCTCTCTTTAAATCTTAGAATCAAAAATAAAAAAGTATACCGGCATTTAATGAGTTAGCTCTCTACTAATATTGTTTTGAGTTTTGCTTTAGTATATCTCTACGATTACATTTTTACCCAAATAATCAAATCACAATGAAAACTTTCAAGACGATAAATGTGATTTTGTATTTTAGCTTAAGCCTTCCAAAAATTATAAGTCACAGGACTCCCTAACAAGGAAAACAATGCGAGTTTTCACTTGGTTTTTGGCGGGATCTTGAAGTGACATGTTGTGGTTTTTATTTTTAATTCATTTACTTAGGTTTTTGACCCTATATTATGTAATATTGTTGGCGCTTTGCGTGATATAGTTTGGTTTTTGTGCATAAGTGATTTGGATTATAAATATAAGCTGAAAGCATTCATTCCTAGATCCCACAAAAACTTCCTAGAAGGTTCGTTCGAAAGTTCAAGCCACCATCTTGTTAGGATTCTGAATCGTCATAACACATGACACTTTATTTCACTCGATAATGGCAGTAATGGTTTTCATTAAAGAGGACCGGTTGCCAAGTTAGGAAGAAGAAGAAGAGTTTTTACTTCTTTTTTTATTTATGGCTCTTTCCAAAGTAAGCAAAGAAAAATCAGCCAGGTTTCGTCAACATACACATTTCTAAGTAAGCGTCCTTACACACCTTTAAGTTATCATAATTAATATATTGCAGCACTTTATGGAGATTAAATATCATTACTAATGTAAGTAAATAATTTATATGAATAAATCTGTAATTTTGTGTACAATGTACATGTAATTTTTTTTTTCAAATTTTTTGATAGGCATCCCATTATAAAGGACAATGAAATTTTTCATCTAACTGTCAGTTTGTATGTCCAGATTTAAGTCAAAAGAGGATTCACAGATTTTTGAAGCTTCATGTATGCATTGCTATAAGTATATAACTTTTGTATTTTTATGCCTATATGTATTTTCAATAATACTTTTAGATATCGTAAAAAAAAAACAAAAAATACTAAAATTTATTGAATGATTTGATGTAATTTTGTACTTAAGTAATTCCATGATTAAAAAGATTTAAGGATTGTCAATAACACTTTAATAAAACGTAAAGAAATAATAACTTCAATACGTTTAATTTGTAATCATTCTCAACTGATTTTGATGAAATTTTTGTAGACGAGAAGCATATTATGCTTGACATATTTATGTCATTACTTAATTAATATGAGTATAAATAAAATTACGCGATGGAAATCTGCATAACGTGTGCGCAGTCGCGAGTCCATACTTGTGCGTATAATTTTTCGAATATTTTGGTGATATTTGGGGAACAAAGATCCGTTATGATTGGTTCTTTAGAAATGTGGCAAATTAATTGAAGGTAAAATTAATCCGGAATTAATTAAGCATATTTGAATACATAATTTAGTATATAATAAACAATTTATTTAATGTATTTACTGTTCTTATTTCAGCGAAGGCTTAAAATTAAATGCTATATTATTACGTGTTTCGTACGCGTTTTTACAAACGAGTGGTGTTCAGTCTCTCATCCGTGAATTAATGGTTTGAATGTTAGGAAAAGCTTTAGTACTTATATCGTTAAAGTTAAGTCAAACTTTAATTAGGTTTTTATGTTTGTTTCAGTATCACAACACATTCGTGATGGGTTCAGCTATATATAAAGTTGTCGCAATCATTCTACTGGCTGCGTTAAGTAAAGGAGATCTCCCGGAAGATGACTTCAGGATAATAAACAGGCTAGGCAAGTACTAACGACTATATTTTGATATCTCAAATGATTAACAAACAATTCCTATTCATCCAATACTCTTTAATTTTTTTAGCAAAGTAATAATTATACTCTTATCTTATATCGGCAGTTTTTGGTGGGATCTTAATCTAATGTGGTGGCTTTTATTTTAATTCATAATGTTATGTTATTTGGTTTTATATTATGTATTTTTAGCGGCATTTCACGTGATGTAGTTTGTTTATTAATGCACATGTGAAGTGGACTATAAGTAATAACAAGGAAAATGCATTTTAAGTTGCCCATAAAAGCTCCCTGGAGAATTTTAACAATAGAGCCACCATCTTGTTACAGTTGATTACAAGAATAATTAACAAAAACTATTCAGGTCACGTTAACAGAATTGTGGATGAATACAATAGACATTAAAAAAAGAAGAAGATATATGTCAATCGAAAGCCATCCATTTGAGGAACTCGATCGAGTCTGTTTGGCATGGAGCGTGAGAGCATTAGAACATCCGATTGAGTCGATGGTGAGATGTAGTGAAGCATATGACATCGGTCTCTGTTCACACTTTACAAACACGTTCGTGGGACATAAAATTCTAATAATATAAATACAAATATCAAAATCCGGAAATAATGTCCTACATGACAGTGAAAGCTGTTTCAAAGCTAATCCAGTATACATCGAGGTATATTTATCTACACAAAGTTAAAGTTTTAGAATTTAACTTTGGATTTTCTCTAAATTTAACATAAATGCCATGGTCTCCTTATGGAGAAGTTTGATAATATAAGCTAGGTAATGACAATCTTCGTATATATAAAAAAAGAGTCATAATATGGAGACATACTTATTTTAAAACATTTATTGTGTACCTATTATTACGGGAATACGTTTGCAAATTCTTACCTTTCTACATTCGTACAAATGTGGAATGATTTCCCGGCCAATGTGTACCCTACGTTTTATGATAAAGTGTCGAGGCATGAAGAGGCATTTCAGCAGGCCGGAATGACATCGATATGAAATCAGTATCACCGACGGTCGCCCTTATTGGAGACTGCGCCATAATTACCATGTGATGCCGTACAATAGTTTTTCCGAGGTAGTAAATTAAAAAATATATTTATAAATAAGTTTGTTCCGTGTTCCTTTGCCGGAATTCTATATAAAATATATTTGATAAATTGTTACCAAACAAATAGGGCTCAATTCTTTTAAATTTCATCCTTGTCAATGCCAAATAAAAAACTCGTTTACAATATGCTATCCGTGCAATAACCTTGTGAATACCGTTTCATAAACATTCTTGTTCAATGGGAAAAAAATGTAATCGTCTGTAACACGGCTAGCAAAAAGCGAAGAAAAATAGTTCTTGTCATTCAGATTCGTGAGTGAATCATAGATCCAATCAAAAAGATTCACAGTTGAATAGTTATGTTTCGATACGCACCGCGCCGAGTAAAGTCTGTCGGACCTACAGTACAACCGGAGTATCTTGGTCGACCTAAACACTGGCTATAGAATGGTTCTCGTAAAGTTTTGTTACTAAATTAATATTTCATATTTTCATTTAAAATAAATGTTAAGTAGCAATCATGCTTGCAGTATTTTCTTTAAAATAGTTGTACGTTAAATTGTCTGTACTTCGCCTGATGGTTAGCATTAGTATAATATGAAAATATCGGCGAGCCCAAATAGATCGGTAATTCATTGACGTAAATATCAAGCCTGCCTGCAAGCCTTTCGGCAAAATAAAGACACTGTGACGGGTTCATTACCCTACTATCCCACTTACTTATTGCATATACATCGAGTGATCTCGGGGTGCGAAATGCCTCAACATGCCAAAATGGCAGGCGTTATAAAAAAACGTTTATTTAGCAAAGAAGAAAGATACAAAGTAAATGTCCCCAACTACCAAACTAGGGTAACCTGTATTTTGGCAGTTGTTTCCTTCCAAGAATCGCTATCCTGTCGAACACTATTATCGAGAGACTATTGCAGCTGAAGCCTGTCAATGATATTCTTCACTTGAAGATAGTTACAAAACCTAGTATGTTAGTGTGTGGTCACAGTTGGCAAAGCTGGCTTATCTAAGTTTCACATATATTATTTATTTATAAAAAATGGCCTTGCTGCAGAGAACAAACTGAACTTAAACTAATAAAATTACTTAGAAGGACATAGTAACCTTACGTTAGATAACAATGTGTTTATATTGAATTACTTTATGTATATAGTTGTTTGTTCGAAGTTACATGCGGTCCCAACTCTTCCACGATATTTCGGTTGTATTGTAATATAAGTGGTAATAACAAAGTGAGAAGTGATAATGTTCGAACTATGTCCTGCTTACACGTATCGTCCTGAGAACACTAAATCAGTATAACAATCGCTAGTAACTTTGAACATAGTAATAAATTACTGGCGGCTGATAAACTCATGTGAAAGGCGGCTTTGTTTGCGGAATTACGAGAAAATAGGGTATTTTTAGATAGCAGTTGAGTCCTCTCTGTATATCCATTAAAATAATATAATCATTAACTGTAAACATTATTTACAACAATGATCTTTTATGAATAGACGCGTTAAACTCTCACTAAAAACAATTGAAAACGGCACAAATACTGTTATCAAAATGTTGTGAGAATAGAGATAGGAAATCACAGGATAAGGCGGAAACTCTGTTGTCAAAAAAAGGATAAAAGTTTGTTCTCGCTCACACCAGTATCAAGTTGAAAGTGAACTGAGGGCAATTGCCGCTCATTCACAGTGCCATGTAAAAAGCACCAATGCCGTATCGACTTGCAAAATATCATTTGTTTACACAAATATAAAAAAACCCGAATGAGTTTTTGTCGGCTCTTCTACTAATTTTTCCGGAACTGGTAGTAGTATTTTAATATTAATGTGTCTTCTAAGGGCCTAAATTGAATAAAATGTTTTTGATTTTGATTTTGCTCTATCCCGTTCACGTGCTCAATGCGACAAGCGTTAAAAAGACAGCGTATGCGCAGAAGAGCCCTGCTCCCTTGAGCTTACACCAAAACTTTCTTCAGAGGTAGAATCCATACTTTATGTATATAGAGCAGTATGTATTAAAAATCTATATAAAAATTTCAAATTACCCTTAATTTAATAGAAAATAGATTTTCAGATGGTTTGGATTTAGTGAAGTAATTAAAATTATTCATGTACTATATTATTGTAGGATTTCACTCAATTTTAAATATACCCAAAACTCTCGGTAATATGTTGAAATAAACCTTTGTATATGTATATTCCAATCCTTCTCCGAGTATGTGTTCAAATTAGATAAGTTTTAACTACATCGCGTATATATATAAAGTCAAATAAAAAAATTGGTTGCCTGTAAAGTCGGTATACGGGCGAAAGTTTTACGTGACAACGACTTTATGTCTGTCTCTCTCGCTCTTAGGCGGGCTAACCATGCCCGAGTGGAAGGGACGCGTGCCTCTCACTCGCTCTCATTGTGAGCGCATAACGTGAGCGGAGCGTAACGCAGTTTCTTGAAGTGTCACCCGGCAAACCAATTTATAAGACGTTGTCACGTCAAAAACATAAACAGGGACACCTTGTCCTAATAAAGTGTTTAGTTACGAGCCACACCATACACCATTATATGTAAAACAAGCGACAATTTGCTTACAACATCTCCGTTGATGTTTATTTACTAGTTGTGTAGTGTGTACGTAGCTTTAGCATAACCGGTCCGGTTAGTTTTATTACAACGTGAAAAGGATTTTATGTGTTCTCTTTAGAAAACTATCGTTAAATGGAATGCGATAAAAGCAATTATAATTATGACAATATTTCATCCGTGTAATTGTCGTAGGGCAATCAATTTTGTGTTTTGTTTTCATCATGAGCGCTTGTTTATAGTCTGTGTTATTGTAATATTGTTTATAATGTTAATTTAATTATTCTATATCTATATGTTATATAAAATAAAAGGAATAGCTGCGCCCCGCGGTTTCACCTGCGTATAGTTTAAAATAACCAACTGGCTGATATTTCATAATACTATACTATAGAATCTATAGACTATATTTTTAGTAACATTTTCTTGTTGTATTACTTTTCACCGCACCCTGTTCTACCAAACCGAGTGTTGAATTATATTAATTTTCCATTATCTCCTACACTACGCGTCCAAATAACATACTAATAAAATAAATATAAATTTAATCTTAAGGTAATAATAGGTATAAAGTTTATCTTCATGATATTGTCTTATTGATGAAATAACTTTCGTTCATAAGAATTGCTATGACCAATAATAATACTCATAAATCACTTTTTCATTTTCTATAAAGTTTAGTCACAAAATGCCTGATGTTTGCTTATGTATAAGAGATAGGCATATGGTATCGCAGACATTTTTTAGATATAAGGACCATTTCTTTTTTGTAGAACATTATATTTACCTATCACTGACCATTACGCCAGCACACTCAGATAAAGCAGTTTAGGAGCAGTTTGTCTTCCACTTAACAAAAATCAATATTTAAAGCTAGCTGAAACGTGTAGCTTAATGCTAAATATTCTATTCCTCATGAATCTGGCTGTCATATACAAGTTACAAAATAATTTTTCGATTCCGACTGTTAGTTCCAAGGATTAGTGTTTAAATTTAAAAAAAAAACTCTTCCGCTTTATAATTATTAATTATAGTACAGATAACTGACTATCTGACTGACATATCACCGGATAAACCAAATTACGGGGGCTAGGATCTTGAAAATTTGCATGTGCTATATATATGCTATACATTCATTAAGGAAGTATTTTTGGAAATTTAACTCCAAAGTTGGAGAAAAAGGGAATAAAATTCGTATGAAAATCCCTCATCTTTGAACATAGATCTATGAAAATTCCTAAAATAAAAAACGTACATAAACATAATGGGGCATAACTCCACTGAGACGCGAGTGAAGCCACGGGCGAAGCGCGAGTACTAGTACATAAATAAATAAAAATGAAATAGTATTCTTTGGTAATCGTGTCACTTGAGAACGGCGGCCAGTATTGGCATTTTTTTTAAAATATTAGGTATAGTCCGAATGCGGTTTTAGAAAAAAGAAAATTTTGAAAAGTTGTCCGGATAGTTAGAAAACTATGAAAAAACTGAAACTGCTGTTTTCTATTGGATTTTTTATGTATTCATGTACCAGTCTCACGATTAGAACGATGGATATGCGTAATTCTTTTTTAATTTATTCGTTACGGTTCTAGAAAAGTTTTCAGGAAAAACAAAACTAAACAGGTGGCCTTGTGGTCGAGTTTTTGACCACCGGAAAGGGCAGCATAACGTCTACCGTGCCAGCTAACCAAAAGAACTAAATTATGACAGTGATATTACGAAAGCGTACATTAACGTGCTGCATTAAAGAAATGTATTTTATTGCAGTTTACAATTTCAAACTGGTTTCACTCGTCATATGCGTTTAAAAATTAGAGTGCAGTGTTTATGGCCGCGGTCTCTACTTTGAATAGAAATTTCGTATTTCGTGTTTCAGATAGAAACTCCTTTATACTACGACTACGGGCCTAAAGGAAGGGTTATGTTTTTAACAGTCTATGTATGTTTGTATTTACGTATAGTCCATCGTAGTGCCTAATTTGCTCATCAGAATTTGATTAATGAGGTGTCAACAAATTTGATATTACGCTCCGAGTGACATAGGCTACATTTTAAACGCAGAAAATTAATATGACGGATGTTATATTAAAAAAATGGGAGTCTTTGAAATTGTTTTTCTATCTTATCGAGGTGAATGTCACATAAAAGAGGAGAAAGTTTCGAGTTCATAAATGTCAATATAGTAAAAAATCCTAACTCTCTTAACTTATATTATAAATGCGAGTCAGTTTGTTGTTACTCAATCGCACAAAAACGGCTAAAGGGATTTAGATGGGATACTCTTTAATTCTCTAAAGCGTTTATAAATACTATCTACAGACAGTTTTCAATACCAATTGTTTAAAAAAATTCAAAATTTAAAAAAATAGTATCATCACAATGGTTACAGCTTTTTAAAACTTTTTTCCTACAATAAAAACAAAATCTATGAACTCATGTAATTAATTGCCGTAGATTTTCAACATGGAATACCCATCACATTATGTATATTTACGTAGTTTAAGTGATGTTTGATCGTTAATTTGTTTACACAATTCGGTGTTAAAATAAACAATTTGTGGGGAATGTTTGGATGATTGAATCCAGTTTTGGTTTAAACTTGACATTGTTAGTAATTTAAATTGTTTTTTTAGTTGTTTAGTTGAATTTATATTTCTTTAGGAGCGGTATGAAAAAATGATGGCAGGGATTTTTTTACGATCCGCACGTATTGTAACTAGAAGTATTGTCAGACCCAAACAGAATTTTCAACCAAAATCGAACCTTCGGCATCAGTGTGTTTCGGCCAAAAGTTATATAGATATGTTAAAATTTTGATTTTATACTGAAATTAAGCGTATTTTTAATTATTTTTCACACACATGTACTATACAGAGAGCTAACTCGTATTAAATGAAATAAAAACAGTAGTTGAAGGATGTAACAAAAATAATTGTTTATTCATGTTATATTAACAATTTAATATTAACAAAAGTAATAAACATGTTAAAGACTTATTAATCTTGTAAGTAGATTTTGTCAAAAATCAACACTTAGATATTAAGTATACACATCTTATCAATTGAGTATTTTAAATTTTAATTGTGTTCACGATATTCTTAAGATGGAACATGACATGTACAGGACAGTGTAGAAGGTATGTAAGTCATGAATACCGAGTTTCGGCGCGGCCGAAGTTTCGAAGTTTTGGAATTCAACCCCTAAAGTGATGAAAAGGGGGATGAAAGTTGGTATGAATATCCGTCATTTTTGAAGATAGATTTATAAAAAATTGGAATTTATTTAGCAATTTATTTACAGAGTAAACATAAGGTGTAACAATTTTTTCTAAATCAATACCTAGAGATATAAATATGGTGTGTTTGTATAATACAAGTAACGACATATATTAGCCAAAGGCAGTAAAAGAAAAGTTCCATAAAATATTTTTCTACCCGTGCTAAGTTGAGGCCGGCCGCTAGTTTATAATATTTATATTTCAGTGAAAAACATTATGGTTTTGTCTATGTCGTAGGTATATTGTCAAAGCCGAGATATTATAATTTAACTAGTGAAATTATAATATCACGGCTTTGTCAATATAACTGCGACATAAACAACATTACAGCAGCTTACAAATCCTAAACCAATGAAATGTTACTAATTGAAACATATAAAAGTCCTTATTAGTTAAATTTAATGACAAATATTAGCATACACATTAGTTAGAGATTGTATAATGGGTTTTATATTACAGATCTACTGGAGTCCGACAGCGATATATTCGAAGATAACAGTACTAAATCATTTTCGCAACTACTGTTCGATGTGGCAAGGGACCAACTGATCGTAGGCGCGAGGTGAGTTCCTAAATGTAGCCTAAATTGCTTAAACTAAAGCTTTTAATACACAATATCATTTGATTTGAATGCCAATAAATATTATCTCTGTTTTTATTGTCTTAATAATATTTGTGTTTATATTGTTGTGAAGTTAATGACTTTTCAATAAAAAACTTTTCAGAGGCTATAAAAATTTGGAGTTTATTAGTGATTTAAAGTTCTCGTTTCTGGCTTAATGTAATTCATACATTCACACCATTACCAAAAGCCAGTTTCTTCACAGTTAATATTGTTAACACAATAATGGTTTTAGTAAAGTCAAGATAAAAACTTTAAGGTTTAAGTAAATGCCATTTTATATTGCACAAAAATAACTAAAATAAATAGTTATTGAGCGTATAAATAATCAAGTAATCTATACGAACTATATTCACCATTTAAATCATCGCACATGGCGTCTCCATACGATTAAATAAATTTCCACACGTGTCTGTATCAGTTTATATTCAACAGAAATATGAACTCATAAAAATATTTTAATGACACGCATGGCAGTAAGGTTTTAATACTGATAACAGTGTATACTCGGAACGTTCAGTTTAATAAGTTGAACAAACTGTCTGAGTCATTCAACCTGTATTGTCAACTTATTATATAAGATAGTTGTTATCAATTCAGGTAATAAACAGGTTGTCAACGGAATGTTGGGAATAATGGCTCTCGTTGTGGTTTTAATTAAATTGCATCGTCTTATAACGAGCGCCGCCAGCCTTACGGAAAATTATATTAGGTCCTTACATATGAAATCAGCGTTTTATATGGTAAAAGTAAAATGAAAAAAATATTATGAAATTAGACATTTAATCAATCGAAGTATTTACCATTATTATCTATGTACTTTCGCCATTTTATAAGTAGTTCAGTGATTCCATTGCTAAAAAAATTGTGGGAGCTAGAATCAATAAAATCTTTGAAGACAGTTTGCATAGCCTCATCGGAATTGAATTTATTTTCCTTGCAAGAAATTGTCCAAATTCCGAATAAAGTGGTAATCTGTTGGAGCAATGTCCGGGGAATATGGTGGGATACGGAGACATACCAACCGCAGTTCCTCTAATTTAGCGACCGTCGGTTGTAAAGTATGGGGTCTAGCGTTGTTCTGGAGCAGCAGTGGGCTTGAGATATTGACCAGTCTAGGTTGTTTAACTGCTAGCTTTTCCATCATGGTTTGCAATTGTTGACAATACAGATCTGCCGTTATATCGTCTGGACAGATATTACGAAGCTGTACTGTATGACACAAGCACTGGTCTACCAAACACTCACCAGTACATGATTTAGCCGGTTCTCCAGGGTTCAACCATTGTGATGAGCGTTTCTGATTGTCGTAAAGGATCCATTTTTCGTCACAAGTAACAATACGATTCAAAATTCCCTTGTTATTGTGACGGTTGAGTAATGTAATGCAGAACTCAATAGGTGTTTGTTGGCGTGCTTCAGTCAATTCATGCGGTACCCATTTCTCGAGCTTTTTCACTTTTCCTGTTTGTTTCAAGTGATTAATTTTTTTTATCACTCACACCGAAGCCTGCCGCTAACTCTGACGTGGTTTGCGAATGATCCGCTTCAACGATCACCTTTGATTCTTCATTTTCAATTAGGGTCTCCGGCCGTCCACGGGGTTTTTTTCGTAGGTCAAAATTTTACGAAACGTTTCAAAGATTAGAACGAAAACATTGGAACCAAAAACGTACCGTGTTTTCTTTTACAGTAGCTTTCCCATACACATCATTAATCCTTCGAGCTGATTCTGCAGCGCTGATGCCACAATGGAACTTATATTCGTAAATAAGGCGATATATTAAATTTTCTATTTTCTGCAAAAAAAAAAAAACAATGTACCTAAAAGAAAAATAAAATGGTGCGAAAACAAATGAAACACTAAATTCGAAACACAAATACACAAGCCTAAATTTCGAATGTCTAACCAGACGCCAGATATTTGAGATCAAAGTGACCAGTTCAACAAAACGCCAATTTCTTATGTAAGGATCTAATATTTTATAGTTATCATTATTTTGGCGATTTTAGTAGAGGGTAAAATTAGAGATGCACGCGCATCGTTCGACGTGATCGAAGTTAGTCATCAATAATAATAATGACTAAATTGATAAATAAATGATAGTTTAATAAATTTTACTGACTTTACTATGCAAAAATAATTTAAAGTAGTGTAAATGAACATTATTTTAATTTGATTAATTACAAAGTAGTAGTATTTTAATTTACACTCTAAACCTATTTTTATACAATTAAATTCAATTAACGGTAAGTAAAATGTATTAATTTACGTTATTGCTAACTTCATCATAATAGCTCGGGAAAAAAGTTTCTTCGCATTTTTATATGAAAACTCAAGATATTTTTTTCAAACTTTATTTACAGTATATATATGTGCCGTTTTGTTCAAAGATTTTTTGCCATTTTCTAGATAGAGACATGATCCCGTTGCTGTAGAAACTTTGGGACTTCTGATCAAAAAAATGCAACAAATAGTTTTGACAGTCCTCTCTTGATGTTAACTTTACAGAACCTAAAGAATTCTGAAGAGACCGAAACAGGCGAAAATGTGAAGGTGCAAGGTCAGGGCTATATGGTGGATGCACTAACACATCCCAGCCAAACTCTCTTAATTTTTGCCGAGTGGCTAAAGATGTGTGTGGTCTAGCGTTATCGAGATGAAAGATCACACCCTTCCTGTTGATCAATTCCGGCCGCTTTCTCTCAACTGCTTCCTTTAATCTCATCAGTTGTTGGCAGTAGAGATCCTGAATCGATGGTTTTGCCGGGCTGTAAGAGTTCATAATGAACAACGCCCTTCCAGTCACACCATACACACAGCATCACCTTATTTCGAGTTAGCCCAGGTTTAGCCACTGTCCAGGCCCGGATGGAGTTCCGGGCCGGGTGTTGTGTGTGGCGTTGGACCACATGGGGGGAGAGCTTCGGGAGCTTTTCAACCGCTGTTTGTCGGCTGGAAGGTTCCCGAAGCTCTGGAAGGTGGGGCGACTCTGCCTTCTGGCGAAGGAGGGTCGCCCCCCGGACTGCCCGTCCTCGTACCGGCCCCTCGTGCTGCTGGACGACACGGGGAAGATGCTGGAGCGCATCCTGGCGTCTCGTGTCGTCGTGTGTATGTGTATCGTGTACATAGCTGTCTCCTAACTAGGCCGGGGCCCGGTTAGCCGGGCCGGCCTCCGGGGCGGCGCGGCAGAATGCCAGCGCAGTGCTCGCGTCGCCCCAGTATGGGGCGGCTGTACACCGCGGAGTTTTTTAGTGAGTATGACTCTCACATAACCACTCGACCCCCCATTCGAGTGTGTACCCATGACGGGTTTTCCACTCCGCGTTAACAAAAAAAAAAAAAAAAAAGGTTTAGCCACTGTCTGTGAAGCCTGGCTGACCTTAGACCACAACCTTTTTCGCACGTTCTTGTCGTACGTGATCCACTTCTTATCGCCAGTTATCTTTGAAGTAATTTTTTTTGTTAGGTACGTCAAAGAAGTTTATCGTCTTACGAGCGTACATAAAAGTAGAATCATTTTTTTCTTAAACGGCTTTCAGTGTCTTTATTAAGTAATAAGTACATACATGATCCTTGGTAGTATATTATTAAATGTAATTTAAGAGATTTGCACATAATTTCCAAATTTAAATAATTACTTAATATATATAAATAAAAAAAGGATTCTACAACATTTATTTTTATATGGTTGATTGTTAATAACGGAATAATCGATGTTTTAAATTTTGTATATATCAGAAACACTTTTCTTAACTACTTAGATATTATATAATATAGATAATTGAAAGTTAGCACTAAGGGTGGTAGTTTTATTTCCGTATAATAATACTATTTAACACAATTTATGGATTTTTTTTTTTACTTTCTGTTGTGTAGAAACTGTTAGCGCCTCTAGCACAAGAAGTAAAATTGCCAGATCAGAAAATGAAACGTATTAAAAATCCAAACTTCTGACCTTGGCAAGTCTAATGACCAAAAGAGGTGTATAAGAACACTTGATCACATTAAAAAAAAATGTGCTTAAGAGTGATTAGTTTCTATAGCATCAATCTAACATTCACTTCTGAATACTTATTTCCATTTTAAAGTGATAATTTTATCTCCCTGAGATTTTAATTTATTCTATAGGTTTTGGTTGTTGATAAACATTCTTACCTGATGATAAGTAAGCATAGACGATAAGTAAGACGCTATGCCTATTGGAGGGACTGGCTCAAGTACCTACAACTCCCAGAACACAAGTATTGGTGCTTGGCAATATATTTTCAACATTAGGAGAATGCCCTGCCACCGTTCTATATTATACTAGCTGACCCGCGCAACTTCGTCTGCGTCACTTAATGGAAGCTCTCAAATGGAATAATTTTTCCCGTTTTTGCAACATTTTTATTGATGCTCCGCTGCTATAGGTCGTAGCGTGTTGTTATATAACCTATAAGCCTTTCTCGATAAATGGTCTATCCAACACTAAAATATTTTTTTCCATTCGAACCAGTAGTTCCTGAGATTAGCGCGTTCAACCAAATGAATAAACTCTTCAGGTTTATAATATTAGTAGGTATAGATATTTTGCTATAAAATTTGCATGTTCATATTCTTGCTTTCAAAATAAATCGTCATTCGATTTGAAATTTTTTACAAATTTATCTCTTTTTTAGTTGACAATTAATAACATTTTGAAAACAGTTCTAGTATTTCGTGGTAATGTAGTCACCGCCATGATAAGATTAATTCTTCCGGGAATGTGAATGGTTGTCTAATATGTATTCTAATTAAATTATTTATGTTCTTTGTGACCTGGATTAGCTATAGGTACGTTAAATGTGTCGACTTGATAGCTTCACTGACTTGGTGTGCTCCTTTGACATAAAAATTTATTACGCCTTTACATTAGATAAAAGAACGTAATTTTTTAAACATTCTGAAATAACTTTATTATTAGTATTTTAGTTTATTTTTTATTTACTTGTAGCGAATAGTTGGTGTGTGCTGTTTCTTATCTTTTAATATCTGCTTCTTCCTCTTTCGTATCTAGGTTTGTGACGCTTGAATTAGCAATGATGTAATTATTGATTATAATTGATGAATATTTTTTGACAATGCTAATTAATTAAATTAGTAGAATTTAGATTTAATTCTGCTTGTAAAAATTATCAGGATATATTAGAATATAGGGATGTATTGACAGATAATTTTGCCGATATCGATACTCATGTACAAAGTTAAGTAATAATAAAAATACTGAAATGCATAAGATGCGACACAATGAACATATACAAAGTTTTAGAAAAATAAATAAATATAAAAGTAAACGTAATTCTGTCTTTATGCTCTTTGTCGTAAAAAAGAAAACACAATAAACCGTCCAATTCATTGGTTAGAACAATTACGTTTATTTTATGAGGCCGTAAATATCACCCTTTTTAGTTATTACCAGTTATTTGTCGCCAAGGGCATTTGTAATAATTTTTCAAACAACACTTGACGCACGGGTGTCGTAATGTAATATTTAGACCACCAGTGTAAATGAACAGCGGGTCCCTTCAAAACGGAGGAAGTGTTCATATTACAATGTCAATATGCAGGATAGAATGTGTATTATATTATTATTGACGACTACATGATTATATGCGATGATATTAAATGATAATAATATGTTATTATGGAATATATTCTTAATTTAAATTAATAATTTAATAAAATATAGATCAATACAAAACTTAAAAGACTTATCAAAGTTTTATAAAATTCAATACCAATACAATTATCTTCACTGATATTAAATATTCTTCGTCTTGTTCATTTATTACATTAATTTCATATTGTTATTAAAGCTTTGCCCGCAACTGAGTTTATTACACAATAATTATTTACATATCGTAATTTTATTTTTATACATATTTTTACAATTCTAAAACTATTATTGCTAAATTGTATATATAGTCTGTCTATTTCGAAATGACATTTTTTTACTTTTCGTGTATACAATTTTATTAAAATCGGTCACACCGGTTTGGATTTTTGTCCAGACAAATAAATGCACAAAGAGACGAATTTTCTTTAATGTCAAATTCAAAACTTAATAAAAAAATGTCTAATATCAAATTTGAGAAAAAATATTTGTCTGCAGACAGAAATACGAATTTATTAATGTAAATAAATTTATAATTTTATTGTTACTAGCGATCGCTCTAAGGTCGAAATTCGAGCAGCGACTTTTTGATCATAAACTATATTCTGTTTGACATTTACAGTATTCATAAATAATGAGTATTATCTACATCACTTGCTGTCACTTTCCGTTGAGTGACAATGTAAATATTTGGGGGTATATGTTCAATGGCACTGGTCGGTTTAGGATTCGCAGTATTAATTAATTTAATTTAATATATTAGTAACAGATATTATAGATACATTTTAGCTTTCTGCACTCCTTCTTCATATAAATTTTAACCATGCCAAATCTCACAGTCTTCCGTGCACGCAATACGCTTTAAAAGGTACCGAAAGCTTTTGCTTCACGTATTAATATATAGATTATTATATATTTGGGCGTATCGTTTTTCAAGTTTTATTTGAATATAGTTTCCCAATTTTATTAATTTAATTTCTGGTATTAGGATATAGATTATGATTAATAAAATGAATTATTGATAACTTGTCAATCACAAATAGCAACATCAAAATTGAATAGCAAAATTCAAATCGCTTTTGGTCGGACTCCAACCGTATACGGTTAACATTTAGGCAAACTATTAAAACATAGTGTTTACTCAAATGGTTCTCGAGTCCGCTACAGTAAAGAAACGCTTTACCTATAGACATTGCCTGGAAAGTGTGTAGGTGTGTAGTTATTTAACAATTTATTAAGACGGTGCTTCAAATTCTTTGTCTCCTTATGGAGCTTACGGTTCACGTTTGTCTAATATGTTAGTTAATTTTGGGTAACGGTTAGGGTTGTCACATATAAATCGATTTGCAGGGAGCATGGACCTTCTGTTCTCAAAGCTGTAAGATGAAAGATGAACAAGTAGTAGATAATTTGTTAGTAGATGCGACAATGTGGCTCAAGATGGTAACACGCTATATAGTGGGGGGTTTTGGTCTCAAATTTAACTGCAGAAATACACCAATAGGTGCTCGGTGACAGATTTTCAACTTGCTATGTTTTATGCTATGTTTTTCTTCGATTATGTATTCTTCTACAGACGTGACCGGCCCAACGCCACTTTATTTGTCTGACGTATACTTTCATTATGAATTTTGTCCTTCAGAGAAACTCATAGCTCGCTAAGTATCTTGACTAATGGAGTAGAATAATTCTTGAGTGGAGACCACGTCTTGACAAAAGTAGTGTAGGACGCTCTGAAACCAGATAGACAGACGATTTGCGAGAGGCTGCTTGAAGTGACTGGATGCGGGAAGCTGTATATTGGATCCAATGGCGAATCTTGGGAGAGGCCTATGTTCAGAAGTGAAAGGTTGATAATGTGTACTTTCACCGAAAGCTCAGGCACATTGCAGGAATTCGAATTCACTTGATCGATGGGATGTCTGCATCTGCACACTACGCGCAATCATTGCTTCAATATTGAGATTATGTTAAAACATTTATTTTTATAATTTCCTTCTAGCGAGTTTTACTACATCAACTGGCGTAGGCGGTGAGTTCAAGATTACGGTGAAGAATTTAGAAGTCATTCTAAAAAAGCTAATTTTATCATAACATTACAAATTAAACGTCGTTTATATCTGGTTAAATTAAATGAGGTTTAATTATCAGATCGGCTTAACGATTGCACAAGTAGTAATAATTTGTTATCATAATCAAAATAATTGGTGTACATAAATTCGGTTTACTTCCACATAGTATTAAATATCTTTTGTAATTAAAATTACTTGTAATATTAAAAAAAAAAACTATTTTTAAGGCTGGAATTCGTGTGTTGACAATATGTTTAAAATTAAAGTTAATTCTTTAATCATATTGGTTTATTGATAAAAAGTCTAAAAATACAAATCTGAAAAAGATACATAATTAATTGTTCATTTATTTAATTTTCCATTTACTACATTTAGATTTTTTGTTTGAGAGTCACGTTGTAAACGCCAATCAAGCGTCATTTGTTCAATATTACATAGTACAGTTGAGTGTTTTTCATAATACGTTATCTTGTAACTATTCACTCTAAAAATGTAGAAATAGTGGCGTTTAAAATTATACAGGTACCTACTGAAAGAAGGAGAACGGATATTCTTTCATACAGACATGAGCCTGGGTAAAAAAGAAATGTAAAAATATGAAAACGGTGTAAATTAATAACTAATGCATTATCAGACAGTCACTGAAAATTAGAGATTTAGGTTATTTCGTAAAAGCGAAGTCATGTAATAAACTTCAATTAAACTATTTTTGAAGTAGTATTTATATTAAAAAAAGGGTTACTAAGGGGGACTAATTTTGTTGATTGTGAATTTTAATGATATTGTACGATTTTAATACAAAAATATATTCAATTTTATAAACCATATTTCAACTAATTACAATCTGGGCCCAGAAAGACCCATCTCCTTTCATAACTTTCAACTAAAATATTAGTAAACTAAACTTTGCATATAATTGGTAACGTAACTTTTATTTATTGAATGTTGACTTCACGCCCGGTTCCATGAATATTATGCCGCGTTTTTGTGGCACGTTTTTAATGTGTAATAAAGAATAAATATTAATTCACGGCTGTTATTTTCAACATAATTGTAAAGTGTTTAAAACAACTTTTCAAAAGTTGTCTACTCTCAGATTCTGATAGGATGTCGGCGTGTTTTAAGTTTCTGGCACTGTATGTCTGCTGTCGTATATTTCATGTCCGATACACTTAATTTATTTGTTATTTACTTTTTAAGGTATAATTGCGAGTTTTACCAAGACTTCTAGCAATTGGAATAAAGATAAGACTTATAATTTTAAATTGTAAATATTTCTATGAACGAAGAAATTACTTTGATATATTGTCATAAAAATTTACCTTATCTGCTGCCTGTACTTTAAGCTGGATAGTTTACAAATTCACGCAAATTTTCGTCTCAGTTACAAATTCTTTTACTTTTCTATTTTGTATCCTAATAGTGAGCAAGCAGTTGTCATACTTTGATAAGTATTTTAAATCTGAACTATTTAAGATCACGGTAGGGAGCGAGAGATATTAGAAAACCTTTGATGTTGACACCTATGTTAATATTGGGAAGTATAAATCGACTTCCGATAAATGTCGTTAAAAACATCGATGTTTTGGCACTAACCAAGTGGGTGACCTAATAATTTTTGTTGGGTAGTATCTGCAACACTGACGAGCTATTTTGGCTGCCTACCTTTGGATTACTTAAACCAACTCTCGAACTCCGTTTACAACAGACAAATGTGGAAAAATCGATACTCAATATTTTTGATCATCAATCTAGTATAAGGAACCTAATATCATTACCAAAATATCGATGTATACAAGCTCAATATCGGTTTCAAATTTCGGTAACATCGACGAATATCGACCATCCTTATATTACTGTACATTGACGAATGGTGTCATTTGTCTAGGCGTGGAAATCTTCAAATACTTTTGGGGCTGGAAGTAATTACATTAACGACTTATTTTTCGTTTTGTTTTATTCAGTAGTCTTTAGTTTGTACGTGTACTGCGTATTAGGTTGACATTACATGTAATTGGATTGGCATATAAATCAATGCGATACCGTTCACCATCTGTTGCGACCACAGTTGCGACTTAATGTATCTGTTACGCTTAGCATATTGATATTTGATGCCTGACATACAGATCCCGATATTAAGTTTCTTATGTTGCGCTATAACTGGTAAAATATACAAATAGAACAATAATAATTTAAAATAAAATGCTCATTTATTACGAACTATATTTTGCGCCTCATGTTAAGATTTATATGATGAAATTTTCAGTGCGCTGTCACCAACGCACCCTTGTAGCCTATTATTCTGGATTACTTCCCGTACTTATTTACAGCTTGCCAGATTATTTGACGTCCATGGTTACTGCTCCGCTCCTTAGTGTTGTAGTGTGAAGATATTTAGCCTATAACCTTCCTCCATACATAGGCTATAAAACGCATGTCGATTTCTTTAAGTCTACCGGTAGTTCCAAAGATTACGACGTACAAACAAACAAACAATCACTTGAGATAAATATATTAGTGTAGATTTGTTGGGTGGGTAAGACATCAATTTTGTTTAACCGGATCGTGACCCCCTTCCCCCCATACACCAAGACACACGCGCCATAGTGAAAAGAACTTTAGACTACTCGGGACCAAGCCCGGTGAAGCTTTAAATTCCGTCAATGGATTCAGAGCCCTTAGGGCTAACAGAATAATAAATTTAACATGACTGAATCCGTGGAATACAGCTAGTCATCATATCCTATAAAAGGAAAGAGAAAACACGCTGAATATTATTATATACACGCACATATCATAAATGTTTATACATATAGCCAATTGTGTTTGCACACTTGTATAATATTAAACATACATACCGTCACGCCTGTATTTCTTTAACTCTCTTTACTATATTAGTTGCAAATAGAGCATACGTGTTATCCTTAGTATTGTTTGTTCGTTTGTCGGTTTAGATGTGATAATACCAATGAGATTTGAAAAATACTTTTTTTCATTTAATAGCAAATTTTTTCATCATCATCATCATATACCATCCGCCTGCATTCCCCGAAAAGTTAGGGGCGGAGGTGTACCACCAATGTACACCCACAGTTCGCCGAGTATGTTTTTAGGTCCCATGTAATAGGGGCGAGCCTATCGCCATTAATCGAGAACGAAACAAAACTCCGAGCTGTTACTAAGAATTTCACAGGAAAAATCCAATAACACTTTGCTCGACCTGGGATTCGAATCCAGGACCTCGCTCATAGCAGTCACGCTTACGACCACTACGCTAACGAGGCTAATATTAAAAGCGATAAAAATAATTACTTTCAAATGTTCTTCGCATCCTCCCGCTCTCAAAATTATGTACATAATTCACTAATCAACTCGTAATTTTAAACTTAAATATCTAATGAATGAACCATTACATTCTAAAAGGTTAATAGGTGAAAGTCATTGTACTTTACAAGCCTTACTTTACTTGGTTTCGTAGATGCATATATAAATCTACGTGATAAGACTCGTAAATGCTACAAATTGTTCGCTTACCCACGGGGCCACGGTATTTGTAATGGCAATTAGTATAATGCGATTCCTTTCAAACAGCCCTTATAGCTTGCTTGAAACCATTAGATTACATAAACAAACCGTGTAACGTACATACTTTTACTTATGTTTTTTATTTACATGTGAAGAAACGTATTGTTTGAAGTTTTGGCGGAATCTTAGTTTGTTATGTGTCATAAAGTTATGTTATTTGGCGACTTTTTACTTTATGTATTTTGGTTATTGATTATTTGGTCACAAAAACTCCCTAAACAGTTTTAACAAGGTAGCCGCAAGGAAGTCGCAATCTTGTTGCAACATTAAAGACATTATAAGGTTTCTTAATTCTTTTTGGTTACAAAACGAATAAGTAACACCTACGTAAAGTGCGTTTTATATTTCTATGGAGTAAAATGATATTTCATATGTTGCTATACCATTTCCATTTCTTTATTTTCTCGATGACAGCTCCTGTGAAAACTTAAACGAGCGTTTTTTTTTTACATTATGTATGCATTATTTTATAAAAATATGACGTTTACACATGTACAAGGTTATACTAGAGTCGGAGAAACTGATAGGGATGGAGCTATATCGATAAACGTCACACGATAACAGACCCGATATTTTTTTACAAAATGTAAGAAACTAAACTACTGCCGGATACTTTTGTACAAATTTATTAACTAATATTATATTTAATTACAAGATGTTACACGTATTAATTCTTGATTGATAATGCCAAATTCTTCAAAATTTTCGAAGCTGTTGTAAAATAACTAGGTATAGGTACTCGACAATGAAACGAAATAATTATAACGACAGGTAATCTTTATTTATTTATTTTAATCAAAATCTGATGAATCGTCACTGTCGTAATCGTAATAAATATATGCGATCGATATTATTACTTATTTGGTCACAACACTAACAACTATCAAATTAGAACTGTCATCGAGAAAATAAAGAAATGGAAATAGTATAATTTATTGTGTTTTTAAAATAGTGATTTTACTAATCTGAACTAATTCTAAAACCGTACTAGCTATTATACTTATCAATAAGTTTTTGTGAGAAAAAAAATTAACCACTCCAAATGTGAAGGCCAAATAAAGCAGATAGAAACACGTCTCTCGTGGGACAACCGAAGTGTTCTTTTTTAGTTTGGTTTTTTGTAATTTGTTCGCCATAAGTACATTTTATAGTTTCCTGAATTATCTATCTATTAATCAATAAAATTGCTTTCCGCTGTGTGTCCTATGTAACCTACATAGCTACGCTTAGATCTTTTAAACTACAAAACGGATTTCATTGCGGTTTTTACTATAATTTATAGAATCTTCTACGAAAGGTTTATGTATAAAATACATTCAAATTAAGTTTTTGTATAGTAGACAAAATTCAATGATTTGTAATCAAGTCGTCAAAAAATGGTTTTCGGGCGATTACATGGCTTACGCTGGCTAAACCCTAATAGATAAATCAAAATTATATACTAAAGATTTATATTTCTTTAAAATGCCTAGAAATTGGCTGAAATATAATAATCATAATCATTTATTTTTCACAATGTAAAAGTCAAATATGGCTGAACTCTGTCACCTGAACTAGGTATAACTGTTTCTCAGGTAACAGTGTCTTCCCCAATATCCAATTACATGATTTCTTACTGTCAAACTACGAATTAAAAGAAAAAAAAACAAATTAGGCAAACTACATATATACAACATTTAAAATAACAGTATGTGTGCGTGTGTTTTAATGGCTTTGTGAGTGTTTGTGTACATGTGTGTGCATGCGTGTGTGCGCGCGCGTGTATCTATGTGCGTAATAAATTTGCTTACAAGTATATGTCCACAGCATGTGTGTTGTTTGATATGAGATTTCCTCACTAATCTTTGTGTAATGGTATATTTACTACTTTACTGCTTGTAAGATTTTCTAATCCATAATAATCATATTTATAAAGAATTTCTTTCAATGTATTTATTAATCGATGATTATTGAATTTAAATATGACAATGATTGTTGACGATATGAATCGAAAAAAAAACATACCGACTGGGAGTTTCACTGGCGTGCGCCGCGTAAACCAAAAGAGTTAATGTGATAATATTCTACTACCCATGCGTAGCTGGAGCAGGTTGCTAGATATAATATTACATTATATAGCTGCTATAAAATTTATACATATAATTCATATTCTATGTTTATTTACAGAGACGCCTTGTACCGTTTGTCACTACGCGGTCTTCGCCAGTTGGAACGAGCAAATTGGCCAGCCTCTGTCGAAAAGACAAGGTTATGTCAAATCAAGGGTCAGACTGATGAAGACTGCCATAACTACGTGAAAGTACTCCTATCATACGGACATAAGTTGTTTGCTTGTGGCACGAATGCCTTCAGTCCTGTTTGCAGCTGGAGAGAGGTGGATATTCCATTATCTATTTTTAAATTCTATTATTTCATGTATATTTATTTACAATGGTGAATTTCGTCTAAATGATTTATTACGATAAATGAACTACGAATATTACTTCGATAATTCGTGTGGTCATTTATTAAGCATAAACTTACAAAAGTGTGTTGAAATATATTTCAATATATTTATATATTATATTCAATATATTTCGGCTGTATACAGGCGGGTTAGTTCTTCTGCTTGTACAGGTTCTTCAAAGTTCAAGGTTCAATTCGAAAATGATAAATTATTTTGTGTGTGAATAATATTTTGAAAATTTCGAATTAAATATTCCTAATTTTTTCGATTAAATTATAATTTTTACTATTCGATTCAAACTGTAAATAATTCATGAGTTTAACCAAATCGAATATTCAAAACTTATATTTTACGGAATAGTAATATTCGATTAAGATGCTATTCGCAGTATTCGCAAACCTGCACATCCATAATGGCTGATGGTAAGTTCAGTATAATGCATGAATACTGGCGTCCACTGGGAGATCAATAATCCTTTAATACCCACCATACTTCACCCGGAAGTACAACATGTACCCTAGGGAAGAAATCCTATGAGGTTTTCTTATTACTTATGTATTGATGTTCTTAGATCGAGTCGCTAAACACTGTGTCACAGTATGTGACGGGAGTTGCTCAGTGTCCTCACAGTCCTATATCAAACGCAACTGCAATCCTGGCTGGCGACGGACAATACTACGCGGGAACTCCTACAGACTTCAGTAGTTCCGATATTGCAATATGCAGGTTAGATTATATGTGTTTTATTTATGCGTGAAGTTTTTATAAGTTTAACTTCATAGGCGGCGATACGCGTCACGTTTAGGTACAGTTCGTAACATAAGAGAGAAGGAGAAATTCAGCTATATATTGTATATCTAACACACAAATTTAAGCATAGATGTAGTTTATATATTAAATCTATGTTTTTAATGCTATCCGCGTCTCCCTTTTAAGATTTTATAATTTTATCACGTTATGGTGCTATTTTTAAAGAAGCTCGGAAAAGTGACGCTACTGTTCCCGATGGTAAAAACAGTACAATCCAAAACAACGGCGACTACCGGCAATCCATAGGTGGCCGGTTGTCGCTGCCATGTTCAATGTTTTTTTTTTCTGACTGACTATACTGTTAACCATAAGGGCCCTGGAGCCTCAGACGGCTTTTACAGCTTCACCGTGTATTGGGGGCGAGCGCTTAAGGCACTCGGCATGTTCAATGTTTATGTCCGCCTGTATAAACATCTCTTGATGATACATACACATGACGGACCCGAAGTCTTAAGGAGGTGAATATAGTAGGTATACACTGCCCGGGAGACGGCTTCACAGTTTCAACAAGTGTTTTTATTTTCAAAATAACAGTATTAGATTGAATTTAGTTCACAATAACATCTGTAAAAATCGTTAAGTTTCAAACCAACAGAAGGAAAATATAATTAAATTTGTTATACGTTAAAAATACAATAATTCTAACTAATTAGCTAAGCTATATTATCCTCGAGTGATATAGGCTATATAGTATTTTTTATTATTAATAGATTTTTTGTATTAATTAACGCGAATAAAGTTGTGGGTGGTTGGTAGTATATTGTATAGTATATTCTATTGTTATGTAGGAGTCCCGGAGCTTCTGACAAGGAATCTACAACGTTAAGAACAACCCAGTACGATTACAACTGGTTGAACGTGCCCCAATTCGTCGGGAGCTTTGAGGACGATCACTTCGTGTATTTTGTCTTCAGAGAAGTCGCTGTCGAATTTATGAATTGTGGAAAGGTGAGATAATAAAACGTGTTGATAATAAAATGGTTTCTTTTTTTAGTTTTAAGAGTTTTATTTATGAATATTTAATTTATTTATATTATTTTGCTCACCGACTTCAAAAATGGAGGAGATTCTCAATTGTAATTTATATTTTTTTAACGTATTTTCAGCTATAACTTCTTTATTTATGAACAGATTTAAATGATTCTCTTTTTAGTTAGAAAGGGTCCTCGAGGGTGGTCCCATTTTCATTTCATAGGCATTGGACTTTCGACTTTGAAAATATACCAGGGAACTCCTCAAAATCATTGAAAATGGTTTTCTTTTTTGTTAAAAATTTGTCTTGTTTATAACGTATAGAATCAATATTTTACTTTTTTTTCGCTTTGTCAGGCAATTTATTCCCGCATCGCCCGAGTATGCAAGAATGATTCCGGCGGTTTCCTGATGATGAAGGACAAATGGAGTACTTTCTTGAAAGCTCGTCTCAAGTGCCCCGTACCAGGCAACGTACCCTTTTACTATGACGAAGTGCAGAGCGTTGAATATCTACCTCAGGAGAAAATTCTTGTGGCTACTTTTACTACTGCCGAGTGAGTGTTATTATAGTCTTCTTCTTCTTATAAAATGGCATCATGTGTATAAAAAAAATCCCGCCATGTCACGTGGATGGAACCATAAACGAATTAAATTTTGTTATCAAATGTACTGTATATTGATGCAAATTTTACCCAGATCGATCTATAAACAATATTATTGTCTTTTAGATTTACTTTTATTATAGACCGAAACACCATTTTTTTACCGAATTCGAACAAGGGGGTATTTGTGGCAAATCAAATGCGTGCTTTTAAGAATAACTTTAGATTATATTAAAATAAGAATCACCAGATGTCAAATTAAATAAGATCCCGCCAAAAACTCCCACTTAAACGTATTGCAACATAAATAGGTGATAAGGTTGTTTTGCCCCACTGAGTCGCGACCACCATGCGTGCTGTGAAAAGTCCGCCATAGTGACTCGCTTTTGCGTGTTTCGTTTCAGGATCAGTCTGTGCATGCCCAGTTAAATTAATGAAGGCCGGCATAACAGTGGTGAACGTCGATTGATTACGATCTCTCGGTGATCACCGTTGTGTTAGGATTGTACTTTGCTTACCATCAGGGACAGTACAGTTAATTTGCAGTGCTATTATAAAAAAAAACTTTTGTCTAAAAAATCATATTTAAAATTTTCATTTAAATAAATATTTACGAAACACTAATGCTTACTTAAAATGTTCAAAACAGTAACAGCATAATGGGAAGTGCGGTGTGCATATACAACATGTCGGATATCCACGCAGCTTTCGATGGTCCTTACAAGGAACAGGACTCGCCGACGTCCACCTGGGAACAAAGATCACCGTCGAGACAAGCTAGAGAACATTTCAAATGTGTGCCTGACGCCAGGTAATCATTCATTATATTCAATCATAATAGTTATGATCTGGAAACGTCCCATTATCCCATTACAGCGCATTGAAGTATTTCATAAGGAAAACTCAAACTGACTTACCACGTTAGCCATGACGTACGTTTTGGATATTATTTTAAAGGATTAAATATAATAATACACTAGACCCTAAGCTCTCATACCAAAAAAAAAATACACTAAGTATCAAAATTTGAATCGAAACACCAATAATAGTAAATAATCACCGAATCTTAGCGAGTAGGTAAATTAATACGCTATTTAATAATACCTATCAAACGATGTGGCTGGGTTAGGTTAGGTAAGGTGGATTTTCAATAATTTTTTTAGGTTTGACATGTGCTAAAAAACAGCGGCAGATACTAATAATATTGAAATTATTGTGGTCATTTACTATCTTTGTGTTAACAATAATTAGTTTGGAGTTATTTGCTTTAGTAGGATACCAAAAAAAATTAATAGGGTTTTGATTTTGTTGATTTTCACAGTATAAAGTGCTTTTTTGAGGTTATCAAATTCAAAAATACTTTGTTAAATTTAAGTTCGAATAAGGCGTTTATGAATGTAACATGCTCTATTATTAACAAGGAAACAAAAACACGACTGCAACAAAAACACGATATTTTTTTATTTATATTTTTGTTTTTTATTTGATTCTCAGATATCTTAATTCAATATTATATAAAGCCTATGTCACTCCCAAAATTAAGACGAATCTAACGACACCTCGTATGCTAAAATTCATTAAGCCGTTTAGACTACAAAGAGTGACTAAGAAATAAATACATATTATACACACATACGCTTCAAAAACATAACCCTCCTTTATCGCAGTCGGGTAAATTTACCATTACCTTTACTACCGGTCCGGAAAGCATCCCAGAGGTCTTAGCCAAGTTGCTTTTCTACAATCGTTTTCGTGATTGTAGAAAGCCAACTTGGCTAGGGTCCCAATTCCCTCTTCTCAATTGAAGAGCCGCAAGACAGTCAATCGGGTTAATGTTTTTTTTTTAACTTATATTTCTTATATTTTACTTTATAAGGTAATCAGGTAAACACAAGCCTTATTAAGTAAATCACATGAAAATTCCACGACTGGCTCCTCTGATACTCTTATAATCATTATATTATATATAATTTCAGTGCCCACGAAGCAATTGAATACCACCGGTATCATCTAATGTATGAGTCAGTATTGCCAGTATCTGGGGAACCTGTTTACCGAGTAATTTCCGAACGGTTCACACACGTGACTGTCGATATCACACCAGCTAAGAATATTGACCGGCAATACGTGGTCTTCGTTGCGACGCAGAGTGGATATGTTTTGAAGTTGGCTATACTGCCGAGGTTGGATGGATCTTGCCTCGTGGAAAAATGGAGGTTGAAAGACGACAACGGTGGCTTTGAAGTTAGGACGATGCAGTTTGTTAAAGATACGGTAAGATTCTGAAAAACCATTTTTCATAAATCTATTCTGCTATATTGTGACAGATACAACAACTAAATCATATATTATAATTTAGCTACTAAGTGAATTTTGAACTGTTACGTTGTCTGTGGAAGGCAGAAGCATTAACTATACCATTTCTATTTCTTTATTTTCTCGATGACAGCTTCTGTGAAAACTTGAACGAGCGTCTTTTTTACATTATGTATGCATTATTTTATAAAAATATGACGTTTACACACGTACATGATTATACCAGAGTCGGAGAAACTGTTAGGGATGGAGCTATATCGATAAACGTAACACGATAACAGACACGATAATTTTTTACAAAATATAAGAAACTAAACTATTGCCGGATACTTTTGTACAAATTTATTAACTAATATTATATTTCATTACAAGATGTTACACGTATTAATTCTTGATTGATAATGCCAACTTCTTCAAAATTTTCGAAACTGTTGTAAAATAAGTAGGTATAGGTACAAAATGGCGGTGAGCCATTGAGTGTTCTCACCTTGAAAAGATATATTTGAATGTTTTGTTGTATTTGTCTTTGTTCAAATTATAATAAATATATGATATCGATATCATTACTTATTTGGTCACAACACTAAAACTATCAAAATAGAACTGTCATCGAGAAAATAAAGAAATGGAAATAGTATAGTCGTATAAAATATTTTATTAAATTTCAGTTTTAAGTAAAGTCTTTTTAATATTTGTTATATTGTATCTATTATGGATAATTTATTGAAGATGAACTATAAAAAAAAAAAAAACAAAAGAACAGTGACCCACTCTCGAAGATAGTGAGATATTGTGTAAAATAAAAATGATTCTACTGGCAAATACTACGGATTCTTGTCCGACCTCTTTCGGTCTTTAGTATTTTTTTACAATATGTGTTTAGCCCTACCGCCACACTCGTACTGTTGGATCTTCATTAGAACATCATAATTAATGAATAAATATGTATAATTAGGTGACTCTTTTTTAGAAGGCAATATAAACTTTGAATTTAGTGTAATCTTTAATTTTGATGAATAATTAAGGGATATATGGAATTGCCACGAAAACACCTTTGGGAAATAGTAGACTCCGCGTCCATCGACATGAGTTCGAATCTCTGCAATGAGCCTGAGCTTTCGGTGAAAGAAAACATCGTAATGAAACCACAGCATCTAATACCCTCCTGGCTAGCTACCTCCCTCAAGTTGAAAATCTTTCGGCCAAGCACTAATCGGTGTGTTCCGGCAGCTGCGCTTGAACCAGTCTTCTACTAGACTTAGCTTGGGCCAAATTGTCACTAAAGATCAGGTGAGATTGTGCCCAAAACGCTAAACCTATAACGATATAAAAAACATGCAAATATCACAAAAGGGCATCTACGAAGTACTGCTAATATAATAATTGCTATTTTAAACAAGATGTTAAAATGTTAAATCAATATCTTTGTTCGTAGATGTCCGTGTACATTGGCAGCGATACGGGCGTAGTGCGTATCGGCAGTGAGCGTTGTTTCCGGTACAAGAGCCGGACTGGCTGCGTGTCCGCAACTGATCCGTATTGCGGGTGGGACGACGCACGCGAGCGTTGCGCACGCGCTGTCGATCATCTACGCGATCCTAACTTCGCGCAAACTACTACGTCTTGTCCCTCTGTTAATGCACCAGGTAATATGAGTTCTTATTAAAAAAAATTGTTCGAAAATCCTAGCATTGCAGTGCCTGTAAATTGCGAGCCAAGTGTAAGCTTAAAAGACCCCATCAACGCTCATTGTCCCTCCACCAACTCCTTATTGAATTTGGTAGAATCAAGACCGCTTTGGATACTCTTTCCTGTACGGATTAGCCATTGGTTGCTTTTGAGTTAACAAAATCTTCTCGTGGGTGTTATAGGGATTTTTTAGGTATACCACTCTCTCCTTCCAGTGCATATAAGTTATTACTGACTTTCTAGTTAGTTTGTGCGATATTTGTTTATTGTTCAACTAATTTTATATTATTTTCATTTACCACCAATCTCACATTCAACTATAATAAGGTTTTATTTTATTTCGAACTTTCTTACAAAAAACCCAGTAGCATTTGGAACATACAAGTTAATTTTTCTCAATCAATAAAGTTTTTATATACTGTGAAAGAAGCAGCAAATAGAATAGAGAAATAAAATTTATCAATATACATATTTTTGACGAAAACTACACGGAAAAATAAAATTAATATTCAAAACATATTTTAATGTAGAATGCGTTTATATCTCGCGTGGGTCGAATATAATGTAGGCTAAATGGTGATGTAAACGCCGACAAATAAGCATGTTCTTAAATTCCATATTACATTAATTATCACCGCCTACATTACTACAAATTTAGTGTAAGATAGATTTATGAATGACACCCACACTAACTAACGCATCTTTCTTTAACCTACTAACACAAAAAGTAATTCGATTATACATTTAGTTAATATTTTAAGTACATTAAGAACATTGTTGTAGGTGTCATTATCCTACTAATAGATATAATCTTTATTGGTTTTAATTTGTCATCGTTCTATTTAAGTTCAATATTTAAACTTCTTGTCATAATAGTCCATACATGAATATAATCTGTTTCCCAACTGTGTAGACAGAGACAACGTCCTTCCACTTGCTACGATCCTGGCATACGTCTATGGCTTCTTCATCATTCATCAATCTTTTCATGCATGCTCGTCGGTTTAGTGTAGTTCCTTTTAACCTGACCTTTCTTAAGAACGTACCAGATTTGGTCGTGGAACATTCATCTAGAACTTTGATTTAAAGAAAGTGTTACGTAATGTAATTTCTCGGAACATTCATTTATTTTTAATAAGAAATATGAAAGATATTAAATATATCATTTGAAACAAATATTTATTATAAAAAAACATTACCTATATTAGTTTTTAACTTACGTAAGATTTGTAATATTTTAAATTCCCTGTTCGCTAACCATGATCCTCATTAGAAAGCTCAAGAACTCTCGAAGCACAATAGAGTGGGCTATGCTCAGAGTTTATCTGCGTGATCGAATTAGAAATGATGAAATCTGCACAAGAACCAAAATTACCAACATAGCCCTAAGAATTGTTAGACTTAAGTGACAATATATGGGTCATGTAGCTCCTAGAACGGATGGTCGACGGGGTAGAAGAGTTCTCGAGTGACGGCCGCGTACCGAAAGACGCAGCGTAGAAAGTCTCGCCACAAGGTGAACTGAAGACATGGTAAAGATTGCGGGAAGCCGGTGGATGCGAGTAGCGCAGGACCGGTCATTGTGGTGATATTTGAAAGAAGCCAATGCACAGGAGTGGCCGTCTTTCAGCTGAAATAAATGATGAATATTTGTTACCAATGTCCTTGTTTGTAATCAATATTGGTGTTTTTTACCAATAAATGTGATTTTTGTAAGTAATCATGTTTTTTACCAATAACCTTGATTGTTATAAATAATCGTGAATGTTACCAATAATCGTGTTTGTGACGACTAACCGTGTTTATTACCATTAATGGTTTTTGATATCAATAATCCTGTTTCTTATCTTCAGTGGATGGAGGTTGGTCATCATGGTCGGAGTGGGAGGAATGCACGCAGGATGGCACCTCACACTCATTTTATGTAGACGATAAGCCCGACGTGTGTATGTGCCGAACAAGACGATGTGACAACCCGAGACCAACAAATGGCGGTCAGCCATGTAACGGTACCGTGTTCTTCAAATTAATATACTTAACTACGTCACAAAAGTCTTTTTAAAAAGTTTTTTCAAGTGAAAACTTCTTTAGCATCGTTGTGATTTGAATGTCGATGAAACGAAAAAACGAAAAAGCGAAGGCGACAGTAAAACGAGACAGACACATACATTCATGAGATTTAATGTGGGAGAAAATGAGATGGGAAAGTTTTAGGCAATGATAAAATGGTACAAAAGAGGTTTGTTACCACGCAATAATGAATTTTATTACCTCACCAGAAAGGCACGAAACAAAAACTTTTTAGACAACACTTATGACATTCTATTGTAAGGTTATGTAGTGTGAAATTAAATTTTTATTATTCGGTAATATAAAAAAAATTGCAATTTCAAAGGGCATGTAAGGTACAAAGAAATGGAACGTATTTATTTAAGAAAAGGATAGTTTATTTAAGTTTTGCAAGTATGAAAGAGTAAACGAATGAAGAGAATGACAGGAAGTGTGTAAGTGAGATAGTTTATATATATTGTAATTAGTGTAAGAGGGAAAGAGAAAAAAACGAATATGGTGTCAACCAAAGTCTTTTTATTTACACTATTACTGATTGATATTGTGTTAGGTTACCATGGATATTTCAAATGTGCATTGATTGAAAATGATGTTGTGAACAATGATTGTGAGTACTTGTATGTACATTTTCATAAACTTTCAATTAGTGTGTATTTGATCCTTTTCTGAATAAAAAAAAATGTGAAGGTGTGATATGTGTGTAATGTGAAGACTTCTACCACGTGTGAATTGTACACATAATATAAGTTTTTTTTCTTATTATTTTCTTTCACTGACAATACTAAATATTATTTTATTTGCCTATATGAAAAAAATAATTTAAGTAAATTTTGATTGGTGACACAAGACAACTGTATCGCGACTAACATATACCAGGAGAGACATGTCACATTCTAGAATCAACCGATGTATATCCATTAATGAAGTGAAGTGGTAGAGTATTTGTACCCGACTGATCGTGACCACAATGTTCATGATGATAAAACTTTCAGTGGTCAGTAATCTTTTGGTTAGTCTCGTCTCTCAATCATCTAGTCACTAGATTAGCGTATATCCTATTACCGAAAGACTTGCAGCCCATCATGCAAGCGAATACCGATCTCTCGGTGGTGATCTTTGCTTTTGGATCATACTGTGCTTACCATCAGCTACAGCGAAGTGAAGGAATAGAGGCGTAGATTGCAAAAGGCTTATGCCCAGCAGTGGGCCTACAAACGCTGACGATTATGAACACTTTACAGGACTTGAACTTCTCTAGAGTGCTTGTTGTCAATAATTAAGAACGAGATTTTTACTATAAATATCAATACTAAAGTACTTAATGAATAGAGAGACAAATCAAAGTTTTATTTATTTGATACATATCACTTCACAGCACATTTAACATAATTATTATATACATTTGTTATGTTTTGCAATCATGTGGTGCCCAATTACGAAGCAATTTTTAGAGTTAACACTTTAAGAATCGAATATAACCCCGGTATGGAAATTTTATGAGGAGTGAAACTTAAAAAAGCGTTCACTCAAAAGCGTTGTTTTTTGTCAAAAGGTCATTAGGTCCTTAGCAATCGATTTTTGCATAAGAATGAAATTATTCGTTTTACTGACATCTATCTGTAGCTATCGTAACTAAGTTAATATTTACTTTGTAATCCCTAACCAGTAACAATGTAAATATCAGATTTATGCGTCATCTAGTAACTAATGGAAGAATTATTTTACTATTTTGTTTATTTCAAAGTTGAAATATAGTTGCAGTTTTGTTTATTATATTTGCTGAAAGATGACAAGATTTCTATTAATAGTATTTTATATTTTTCCATGACAATGGAGAATGGAGTAAAAGTCCATTCGCTTTCGTACGTCGGAGCTTACGCACACACACACACACACACTTTTTTAAATTAAATTTTGCTTGTTAAGCAGTTGTTAAGTTTATTGTTGTTGTTATTAAATTGATTTCAAGTTTCGATAACTTTGCAACTTTTCCGTCTGTATCCAGGTGCTAGTATATCGGTCACCAATTGCACGGTTCACGGCGGTTGGTCAAGCTGGTCAGCGTGGTCAGAGTGCTCGGCGTCGTGCGGTATCGCCGTTAAGTCTCGCAGACGGTCGTGCACATCTCCCGAGCCTCGCTTCGGCGGCCGTGTTTGCGTTGGCTTTGACGTTGACGACATATACTGCAATAATCTACCGCCATGTCCAGGTTAGTATTAATAAAGTTCAAGATATTGTTTTTTTGTTTATTTCTTTGAATGAGCCAATCTCTGGAACTATAGTCCGACCGCTGTAAGCGCGACCCCCATGTAGGTTCTTTTTCTTTCTTTTCAAACTTCTTTTAATTTAATAGTATATAAAGTAGTATTTACATTATAACTGTATTGATAATATAATTTATTAAAACGCGTCAGAGTATTACTTTTGATTGTATAGTTTTTTTAAAACGCAGCATTGTTTCAATTTCATGTTAGTAAAATAATCTCATGTGTAACCGTCACAAAAATAAAACCCCGAAAATCCCCACGTCACACTTCTGTTGCTGTCGACGGCCGCCAATAGACTAGCTTATTTCTTATTGGTGGGACTTATTCCCTTCCCGTGTCCCACATACCATAAGAAGTGTCGCGTTTACGGCGGTCAGCTTGTAGTTATTAGGTACCAATAAGAATTAAAAAATATATTTTTGCATATAGCCTATTTATTGAGGAAGGTTATAGGTTATATAACTTCATGCTTTAACCCTAAGGAGCGGGATAGTAACTATGACCTTCTAGCTATCGGGTAAGCTGTAGGCCCGTAGGGTAAATGAGACCAACAATAGGTTACATGGGTGCGCTGGCAACAGCGCGATGGAAAGTTGGTCGAATAAATTTAACTAGGGTGGGACCGTGGAGTACAACTAATGTGTCGTGGTGGTTGAGTGGTTTAGGCTATTGCAATACCAATTAAAATGAGCGCGAAGCCGGAGCGGAGCCGGCCGCCTATTATACAATGTGCTACGTCAATCTATACAGAGCGGGACCGCGCACCGAGGGCGCGAACGCGACGGAAACGATTCCCTCGTACTCTGTATATAACCGACGGCGGATAACACGCTACGGTAACCAGCTGTCTGGAAACCAGTGCGTGCGAGCCCCTCTCACTACGTGCGACCAACCCTGTTCACACCCGAAACTACTAGGCGTGAAGAGGGCGAAACATCAAGGTACACACACGCAGTGAGGTGCCTGCTGGTAGGCGCGGCGATGACGTAGCACGGAGCGGAATGGACTGGGTCGCTGGCGGGTTGAACTTAGTGAAGATGCGAAGAAATGACACACAGGCACCACAATAAAATTTGCTGTATTCTTCAAGACAATACACTTTGTTAATACTATATCTTCTGGGTACGGTTACTTCCAGTTTCTTGAGTCTTGAGTCTTGATTCTTCAATTTGTGGTACCCGTGTGCGCTCGTTTGCCCCGGCAGAACGCCTTTTATATGGTTTGCCGGAGAGCGAGACGGACGATGGCGTCTCTATCCGTACTGCTCATTACCAAACTTGGGTGTGGTCCGTTAACCGCGGTAATGCGCAGTGGTTGCAATATTGCTGTCTCTGTCTATTATTATTATTACTTGTATACAGATTACAATAAATTGTTAATATCTCTAATTACAGTTATTCAATTACAATAAAAACTATTTCACATCAATGTAGACACAAATACCTATTCAAAAACACTAACTTTAACATTATAGGTTAATAAACACGGGAGATATAAAGCATTAAACATTGCAACCTTAAAACGTCTTGCGACTCGTTATATACGCACTATTTGAGCTTACAAACATTATAAAACACATACAGAAGGCTATTTTACTTATATAACACAAAACATTACATATAACTTTTACAAAATATGAATTATTGACAATATATGATTTTAGTACTTTATGTGATTATTTTTATTAGATTACACACATTTTCATGACTTATATATTGTTCTTACATACCTACACGCTATAGTAACATATTCAAAACATTAGAAACATTTAATTATTGATCGTTTGTGCAAATTATTCATCCTTACAACTTATATTTACAAATGTTATTCTTATATCATTACGCTTAGGCTTATGCGTCGCTAACACCAATCGATGCCTGCAGGTTCGAACTTTGGGCATGTACAAGCGAATAAACATAACCCTCCTTTTTCGCACTCGGGTAAAAAGTTATCTAATCAAATTGCATAATAAATAGCTGACGTGTTTTGTACAGATCCAGCATTAGCTCCGATAGATGGCGGATGGTCCGCGTGGGGCCCATGGTCCCCTTGCGTGTCTACGGGAGGCGCGGCTTGCGGCCCAGCTGGCGGGATGCGGGAACGGCGTCGTACATGTACGGAACCCACCCCCGTTCACGGCGGGGTCGACTGCGATGGAGCTAAAATAGAGCGGCAGGTGTGCGACATGCGACCCTGTGAAGTCAAGAAGACGACGGCGTGGACCCCGTGGGTGCATATACCACGTAAGTATATCCTAGAATCGCTTTCAATATTAATCTGTTATAGTCATAATAATTATTATAGTCTAACCACGTGAGTTTTTTTGATCTTGATTTGTTATGTGGTTGTTTTAATTTTTAACCGATTTGAAAAAAAGGAGGTTTTCAATTCTATTGTAATTTTGTTATGGATATTCAAGTATAACTACTTAGTTTATGAACCGATTTAGGTGATTCTTTTTGCATTGGAAAGGGTATATAGACTTCAAGGGTGGTCCCATTTTAATTTCATGGGTATTGTACCTTAAACTTCTAATATACACCAGGAAACAAAATAATTGAAGTTCGTTTTAATTTTTCTTGTTTTATATTTTTCTCATGTTATTTTATCCTTTATTATGCAATTTTTACGGCGTTTCACGTAATTTTATTTCTTTTTATACTTTATCCAAGCATCACTTTAATAAGATATTGCCTTCCCTGTAAAATTGCTCAGAGTTTTTATGTCAACTTAAAATTCATGCATCTAATTATTGTTATTTATAATCAGGACAGAAAGTTATTTAATTATCCTTCTAATCTTTCCTTTTATTTAGTGCATATAAACTAGACTATCATGTTTTAGGTAAGTATTTTGGTATTCTGGTATTTAGTATTTTGGTATATTTCTCGTTTATTCCACAGGTAACACTTCAGATGGCAGTTACACTGAAAAGAGATTCAAGTTCCTCTGCAAGGCGTCACCAGAGCAACAAGTAAAATTAAATGTAAATCGCTTTCCGTCATGCATGCTTTCTCTTTACTAACTCAGGCATAATATCATCAAAGCTTTTAAATTTTTTTAGATATACTTACCAGCTTTAAAGTTAGTATTCATTAAAATTATACATGTAAACGGACATTTTAGAATTTGATAAAATTTTAAAAATCTTATTAATGAATTAACATGGTTTTTGGATTCGTATTAAGGTTAACACCTAGTATATTATAGAGGAAGTGTGAAATATCAATTAACAATTATTTTTTCTTAATCGCATGGAAGAAAACTCTAAGTAAAAGATTTCTTTTTAGTAAATATGCGATGGCAACATTTGTCATTTGGTATATGTCAATAATATAGATATAGAGTTCTTGGCGGGATCTTGAGCTGGCATTTACCCTATATAGTATATTATATAATATTGGTAGCATTTTACGTGGTATAATTTGTCTATTGTGCATGCGTGAAGTGGATTATAAATAATCAACTGGAAATATGTATGTTGAAGTGTCACAAAACTACCCAGATCGTTCTGACAAGGGAAGCACAATCTTGCCGGACCCTCTTAAAATATTATTATAGAAAACATGACCCATCTTTTACGCAATCGGTTAAAATGCTACTAAAGCTTAATGTCATTGACACTGGCAAGTGCTTTTTGCGGCGCCAAAACAAAAAGAAGAAGTTATTAGATATAAAAATAATTACTTAATTTAACATCAAATGAGCTATAAAAAGCAAAAAGTATTAACATTATTATGCATTCGAAATTGTTAAACAGGTAATGAAATCGAAAATTAATTTCTTTCTTACTTTTCATTAATTGAATTTAAAAGTATAAATGCATACAGGATCTCATTTAGGAAAGGATAAGGGGGCTTCAACCTCAGGGAGCTCACACTGCCCCTCCCTCAACAATAAGTTCTTGAAGAAAAAGTTCACAAACACAAAGCACTTTTAAACTTAAAATATGTTAAAGCATATTAATAATTCAAGTAAAAAATTATTTGGGATTTCCAATTCTTCTTTGTCCCAAGTTTTCCCAACCTTTAAAAGGCCGTCCTCTACTGCATATTACAGATTTCGATGTAAAATTAATATATAGGTAGATGACATAACTTTTTTAAAATATACTAGTAGCTCGGAAAATCGACAGTACTGTGCCTGTTGGTAAACACAGTACAATCCAAATACAACGGCGACCACCGAGCGAAATCCAACGGCGATCAATGCCGATGTCGTAAGAAGGAAAAATACATTGAACACATTATAATGGAATAATTTTGCTCTATGGTTGGCCAACGACCTGGTGAAGGTTGCGAAAACTTGCTGGACGTGAGTAGCGCAGCATCGTTCAATGCGGCAATAACAGGTGGAGGTGTGTTTCGGATGTGATGATTATTATGATGGTGATTTCCATAGTCTCACCGTTTTATTTACATTTATAATAAACAAAATACACATTGTTCTTTTTTTCTTGTAGTTGTCAATAGTACGAGAGGAAGACAGGTACTGTAACGCCCGAGGCACCTGCAGTAGTACTCCTCCGGAAGAAGAAGCAGGTTGGGACGAGTGGGAACCGTGGGAGCAGTGCACCGCGGCATGTGGTGGCGGACAACAGTCAAGAACAAGGCGGTGTCGACGACCTCCTTGTATCGGTTCACCTGAAATGCTCCGAGCATGTAATGTCCATGCTTGCTCTGGTAAGATTTTTTAATCTTCTCTATTTATGTATAATAAATGGTCTAGAGATGTGTCCACGGTTCCGTGATTCCCTTAATTTTCCGTAATTCCCTTAATTTTCCGTAATTTCGTCTTTGCTAATATTACTTACAATTCATATAGTCTAACTGAGGAATGATATGTATTTCCAGTGTACGATTTTAAACAAAAACGGTCGAGATATTTTTCCACGTTTTCTAAAAGTATTATTGACAATTTGTACAATACATTGGTTGATCTTGAAGCAAGAGAGGGTTATGTTTGAAAATGAATTTATTTTATAGGTGAATGGTCATGCTGGAGCGAATGGAGCGCTTGTGGGGGCGGATGTGATGATACAGGGAGTGGGGCAGGTGGGGCGGGGCATCAGACGCGCACGCGCAGGTGTCTCTCACCCGACGGATGCGCAGACGCAGGTGCAGCGCTAGAGAGGCGAGTCTGCGTCGACAACTGTGCCGGTAACTTTACTTTGTTATTGCACGATTTTTTAAAAGTAATAATGGTTCAGTGGTAGCATGTACAGACACGGCGTTGATCGATGTGGGTTCGAATCCTTTTAATAAGCCAGAGATTTTGGCTCAACATCGTGATGAAATTATTGCATGGTGGCAGGGTATTTTGAATTGTCCGCCTGGTTAGCTACCACTCTTAAGTGAAAAAGCTGTCGCCAAATATGTGTAGGTATGTTCTGGCAGGTGCATTTGAGAGCCAGTCCAAGACAGTAACACACAAAGCCTAGTGAGGGGACAAGTGCAACTGCCGGAACACACCTGTAGCTTGGTGACAGACTTAACTTTAAGGTGGTAGCTAACCAGTTGGACATTACAAAATGGTCTACCACCATGATTTCCTTCACCGAAAGGTATTGTATTAAATTAAAGTAAACTGAGTGTTACGAGTAAACAGTGAACTAGTGTTCTAGGGGTGAACTATTAAAACAGGTAAAATAAGAAACCTGTTCCATATGTTCCTGTTTCACAAAAATAACCCTTCTAGTTACCTATTCTAAAGTATCAGTATGATATATTATGCTATCTCTTTCTACTACTGTATCTGTAATCGAGAAAAGTCTTCTTTACTTATTCCAAGATAAATATGTTTGAATCTCTTTCTAATAAAACATAGATCCTTAAGCTTGAATAGAGAAGAAATCAGTTTACTTTTGTGACACAGACGAGTTAGTATGTCGAACAGGTATTCAGTGCTATATTAGTGTACAGATAACTGTTCCAAACTGTTACTTGTAAATACCTGATCTTTTCAACTGTTCTGATAAATACGTCTCCTATATCATCACGATAGATGCAGACGCAGGGTGGGGTGAGTGGGGAGAGTGGGGTGAGTGCGAGCACGGGGAGCGAGTCCGCAGCCGCAGCTGTCAGGTCGGCGCGTGCGTCGGTGCACAGCTTCAGGTGGCACGCTGTCCAACAGACGGAGAAGATCTTGACAACGGTATTATCATTAATATACAACAATACTATCTAACTTGCCGGTCATTACTATTAGAGACTTGGGTTCATAAAAAACATACATAACTATCTTACAAACTTCCACAAAATTTTGGCTTCATCACTTACAATTATTGTTCGTAATTCGATCAAAAAGTAACTATCGAGTATACATTTTATAATCTTCTTATTTAGCTGTAAGCTTATCTTATATGAGCTATTTTGGTCCAGTAATACAGGTAATGTAAAGTTCATCGAATGTTAGGATTCACAGGAATTTGTAACTCGTACCATTTTATGTACAATATATTGATGTACAAATGTGTTAGAATGGATTAAAAAACTGCAATAAATCACAGATTTGAGAAAGAGGCACATGGAGACTTTAAAACACGAACAGGTTGGCACAAATCCAAAATATTAATACTAACCCGTGTAAATTTTTTAAGGTAACGTCATACAATATGATCAACTTATGAAACTTTATATTATTTTTTTCTTTATTAAATTAATGTTCTTTTCAAATACAAAATATTTTTTTTGATGATTGATGATGGATCAAAGATTAGGTACACTGCTACGAAATATGCTATATTATGCTGATATATTTGCGAATTCAAAGAACAGTAAAATTTATTTTAACTTCCCTGGCAACATTACTCACACGCGGTCGCACATATTTAAACAGTATTGCTATTTGGTTCTCAAGCATACATAGCTACACATGCAGGTCCCACATTTGATGATCTGAAGGCGCCATCAGTCTTTCTCAAATCTGTGCTATAAAGTACCTATGCAAAAATTAATATATCTTAAAAACAAGTGAAAACATCAACTTGACATAATAACCCTGCCGAACGCTATACTATGTAATAAAATTGTAACGTACCTTATAATGATTGTCATAGAACTATATGCGATGCCGGCGTACAGCGCCAACGTAGAAATGGCGTCGTTTGTTACAATGTCTGGCAACGGAACCCTTGGAGTGGGAAGCATCATCGGCTGTGTTGCCGCTGCGTTTGTTATGGGTAAGTTAATACCATAAGTATAAATAATAATTACTGCGAAACTGCGTCTGACGGTCAAATTGTATGGGCTGGCAACGTTGCGAGCGTCCGTCCGTGCGAACGGCCGGAATTGCATCGGTTTCGTCTCGTGGTTCTAGTTTCTACGACAGTATTATTTTTATTTTTATAATTTATTATTTTGCGCTACTGACATACAAATGAACGTTTAATAAAAATATTAATATAGTTATTCTAAATGGTTTTAACTCTTTCACACACGAATTCATTAAATACTCACAAAACTTCTAATCATATATTTATTTCGACATATTTTTTTATAATGACAATAATAGAAAGACTTATTCTTATATTAACGATTAAATGGTGTTTTACTACAATAATTATATTTTTACGCTGTGACAACCCTATGCGTTCCGGGGGCTTGCGGAGAGAGACTCGCTCTATTTCAAAGGAGTTTCGTTTCTACCTCTGGTTATTTATTATTCTTATGGTACTTACCTTCTTCTTCGTGTTCAATGCCAACGTATTATACACAATTATGCCACTGTCATGTATATTATATAGAATATTTTTCTAATGTTCAGAGTTATAGCAACGCTATAAAATATCTAGCCCTTGTTAAAACTTCCCAGGGAGTTTTTGTGGCGACTCAAAATCCATGCTTTTAATTATTATTTACTAGCGATCCGTTCCTTTTTCGGACGGGTGTAATTTCCTAATGTGGTGTCATTTATGTTTAAAAAATCTTGTTTGATTAATTTAGAGTTTATCGCTTAGGTATTGATACGAAAAGTACACTTAACTAGCGACGCGCTATTCATCACTTCCGAGATAGCTAGTTACCAGACCTCCCACTAGGCTTAGCGTGTTACCATCTTAGACCACATCATTACTTAACATGAATACGTATATAATAATAATACTACCCTGCAAGTATCCCAGTGCTGGACAAGGACCCCTTTCCCGAGGGAAGGTACGGTTTTAATCACACGTCACTCACGACGTATTGGCGATTTCAAACGCCGAGAAATCAATAGGTAGTTCTAAAACACACTGGTACTACAAAAATATTTCACAACCGTTCCTCACTATGTTTATGTTTATTTACTATGTTTTTTTTCACCATCAGCCTATAGTTCAAACGAGCAATTGGGAATGCGTATTATGAAAAATTTGTTATTGTTTGTTGTTTCGGTTATCGAATCGATTTTCCGTCGGTGTAAACCACTCTACCATTTATTATTTTTTATGTATTATAAGGTTGCCTGGTGAGCTTGGCAGTGATTATAGTCTGTCAGCGACGTGGCTCCAAGATGCCTTGGAATAAACAGAATCGTGTTCCGTCCAGTCCTCACTACATTACCGCTAAACAAAATAGCTACGTTACTGTCCCTTTAAAGGAAGTGGTAAGTTTTATATTTTTCTATACGATCTTTATAAAACAATTTGTGATTTTAAAGTAATAGAATCCAAAAAATTGAAGACATTTATGTCCTTGAGCTGTACGATATTTTATTTATTTATTTCAAGAAATCTACAGCGTTTTAAATTCTAACTTACATTCATAATTAAGTTGACATATTGGCTTAGCCAAAAATGATTTCAATCATATTACAATAAAGTTATAATAAATCTATACCCCAACGAAATTATTAATTAAATATTATTTGTATCAAAAAGAACGATGTAGTGCTTCTGGCGTGAATGTGTGTGTGTGTGTGTGTGTGTGTGTGTGTGTGTGTGTGTGTGTGTGTGTGTGTGTGTGTGTGTGTGTGTGTGTGTGTGTGTGTGTGTGTGTGTGTGTGTGTGTGTGTGTGTGTGTGTGTGTGTAATAATCACATATATTTAACAAACTCTGAATAAATCAATAGCTTTTCTTCTAAACGCTGCATTACTGTCAGAAAATATGTCGAAATTTTCAGCTTTAGCATTATATAACTGTGTACATCTTATCAATATTGAATTATGGGCATAATTGGTCTTGGTTGAACGAACGTGAAAGGTCTGGGGTTTACGGATATGTTTAGTTGTAGTCCTTAGACCAATTCGTTGCAACAAACATGAACAATCAATTTTATTGTTCATCAAATTATATAAAAACATCAGATCAGCTACCAAGCGTCTATGTTTCAGTGATAACATACCCAATTCCCGTAAGTTCTCATTTATATCCGCTGATAAAAGCATATCACGACGTTTCAGAATCTTCAAAAATTTATTTTGAATGTTTTCAATTCTATGGCTATGTATGTTATAATAGTGAGTCCATATTTGAGATGCAAATTCTAAAATACTTCTTACATAAGCACAAAATAAAACTTTCATAGACGAATTATTTTTAAAATGAATTGATAATCTAGTTATGAAGCCCAACATTTTATAAAATTTCTGAGTAATGTATTCATAGTGATCTACATATGATAATTTATGATCGAGATATACTCCCAGATCCCTAACGCATGTTACTCTGGAAACTATTGTATTATTAAGTCTATAATTATATATAAGGACATTTTTTTTGCGCTATATTTAATAAATAAATATTATATATATTTATATTTAATAAATTTGTCCAATAAATTACATTTGTTGCAAAATGTTTAATTTCACCAAAACTTTGCTCTGGTCGGGTGATAATGGACAACAAGGGGCTCGGCATCTTAAAAGTCCAATTTATATAAATTTTACAAATATAATGTCTGTGTGATGTCAAATATAGGTCGTCTGTTCGCTGGGTAACTTCGTTATCACTTTTTATATATTTTATTTGTCGTAACGTTAATACCTACAGAACTTTATTATTGTTTACTTTCACTTTACTACGTACATACATACATCACGCCTCTCTCCCAACTGGGTAGGTGGAGACCACGTCCTTCCATTGTTTTATTTAAGTATTATAAGTACTATATTTTTATATATGACTACGTCTTTAGTAGTTTTGGTGTATTCATAAAATGCATAAATTCACATTTATAATATTCATGAGTTAAAAACGTTGATGTGATGAATATAATTCCTACAGTGCTCAAAGAAATTTCATCTCAAAACTAACACCCTATTGATTGAGATTAAATTGTAATATTTTATTCACAGCCTCGTAAAGCAAAACGCCAGCCTTCGTTTTCCGGCATAGGCAGCACTAGTGGGATTCTACTATCAAAAAGCAACAACATAGTCAATGCGAACAATCACAATAGTGCGGTGACCACGCCGAAACTATACCCCAAAGCTATAGCTAACGAATACGACACTATGGGAACCATACGGAGGCATTCGAACCAACCGAACAATAAAAGCAATTTGGACATTGAGGAAGACAAGTTTTATTAATATGAAACTATTTCATAGTATATGGATGGACTCTTGGACTGCAACTATGTCGCAGATTTATGACAGTTGACTGGAAAACTAAACAGCCAACATATGTTTTATTATTTTGATATGTTCAAAAATTGTAACATGTAGTTATGGAGGATAGAGATAGTGGTTGTCGACTCATATGGACTTTGAATTGATAAAGTGTTTGCCAGAATGCACAAAATAAGGGTTCAGAGATAATCGAAAGGACGTTAATGCGCCAAAAATGTGCGCACTGAAGTTAATGGTATATGACCAAATTGGCGCTCGGTATGAAAAACTATGCCCTGAAGTTAACAGCAAATGACTACAAAACAATTTTAACAAAAAAGAAAATCAACTTCAAGGATTTTGAGAAGTTTCCTGGTGTATCTTCGAAGTTAAAGGTCCAATGCTAATGAAATTAAAGTGGAAAAAAACTATGGCATGAAGTTAACATCAGCAGACTTAAATTGTGTTAATGTATGAAAAACTATAGCCTGAAGTTTTTTATGCGACCAAAATAGCACTTTTGCTATAGTAATGAAATTTTTATTTCACTCGGTATGTTTAACACTTTTAATAGACGGAGTCGGTGCTCCTTATCCTAAGGCTCTTTATATACCTAACATTTAAATGACCTTCTGTATAAAATACCTATATTAAACTATAATGCCTACGCATTTCACCACCTTCACGGTATTTGGACCATAACACGGTTTATTGCTTACTTTTCAATATTGAATATTCTTGTAGTTTTTCTGAAGGATTTTCATTGGAGACAAATTATTGTGATATATGGTACAAGTTTGGGATTTTCAAATATTTAAGTATAAACTGAAAATCGAGAGCCTTATCGTTAGATAATAGTTTGTAGATATTTACGTATATGCAGAAAATACGGTTGTTTTAAAGAATACAGCTTATTTACAGCTTACAGAGACAAATATATTAAAAATATTAAACATGAAGCTTTGGTATTGCAATTTTTGAACTTTTAGTTAATTCTATAGGTTTTGCAGATGTACTTATAGAAAACTAAATGAAAAATGCGAAAAAATCCTAATACAAAATATATTTATGTTAAAAATATTATATACCTACTATATTATATACATTCATAGTATAACTTGATATAAAATGATAGATGTTTTAAGTATTAAGTGAAACTTGTATGTGATTTGGTAATTTTTTTAATTTTTTTTAGATTTAGATAATGAATTCAGTGCCATTATAATTAAAAAATTAAAATATTCTATTATTCGAATAATGTATAATTTTTATAGATTTTTTAATTATTAACATTGAGTTTATTACATCAAAGCCAACTATGTGCCATGTAAATAACTAGAAAAACATGTAAATATTTTACGTAAGAATTAAGAAGTACAAAGTATGTGTCCTTACATATTATGTATAATCTACTTATATACAAAAGTTTATATATATTTATAGCAACTCATTTAAGAGATACACAAATACTTTACATTTTTATTATTATTTAGTTAAAAAATATATATTCTATATGAAATTGTTGAACATGCTTCGACATTTACACGGCTCATGTTGAGTCAAGATTTATTGTGTGAATGTTTGTATGAGATATTTTAATAAACAATTTATAAGATATATTAGAGGGGTAATAATAATGAATAGTTGTTACAGAGAACTAATGTAATGTGCTTCCAAAAAAAATGAAACTTTCAAAAGATAATCACTATTTTTATCTCATCATAGTGTAGCGACATCTCTCGCCACAGTTTCCCCTGTGTATTGGATTTACACTTCTACAAATAAATAAAACAAAAACAAAAGCAATTTTAATCATGTTGGATTTTTTTTCATTCATGAGTACTACCCGTGCGCAATAAGTTGAGACCTGGGGGCGGTAACGTCACAGACTCATGGTTGTACTGTGCACAAAAAAATATCCCAACAAGTTTCCTTCCGCGACTTCGTCTCTGCTATTTTTTTAATGTAGCGAGTGTTGTAGTCGGAGTTCCCGTTGCCATACAGGTTCTTTTTACTGCCTGATTAACAGGTAAACAAAACTGTTTGTTCCGTTTTTCGTTTTCAAAAAAGTCCAACACTTTTAACAAGAGATTTCTCTCTCCACTATGTAAAGTTTTATCCTTCATTATAACAATAAACTTATCACAAAAAATAACAATAAAATGTATCAGTAACTGTAATAATTATTAAAGAAACAGTATGAAATAAGGTTATAAAATCGGAGCGCGTCGTCGTAGGGTGACGTAAGCCAGTACGAGACTAAGATGTTAAAAAAAATGGCGTTGCCTACAGTACAACACCGGAGCTTGAGGGGAAGTTACAGGGGCAGCGGGTGGAGAGTTGCATTCCAGGAGAGTCTCAACTTATCACGCACGGGTAGTAACCTATTTTTTTACCAAATTGCATCTATCTTAAGAAAAAATATTTTATATATATATTTAAGGCGCATATTCGATTGTTATATGTTCAAGTTGCGCAGTATGTAAGTTATACCGAGAAATAAGATATAAAAGAAAATTAAACCCGGAATAATTTTCAAATTTTTTATACAATAACATAGCGGTATTATGTACTAAACATAGAATGCAGACCAGTGAAACTATAGATAATATAATTATCGAAATTCGCGCTTTTCTTTTTCCGACAAGATCTTTATTAAGAATTCTATCGTCTCGTACTCGGCCATAGTTTTTCTATACATATTGAAGGGAGTATGATCTCATACAATCTGGGGTTTTTGGATAAATATTTCACATGCTGACTTATGATCTTAATTTGACATCACGCATAAATCTTATGTGTCACATTTATATAACTATAAGTAACAAATTAAGGTCATAATATGTGGTAGCAGTTTAGTTTGAAATTTGTGAAATGTTACTACTAGTGTTAGTATGAAATAAATATAATCCCCGGTCCCTTAGGTATGTAACAGATGGAGCGCGTATCAGGTTAAAACATTTTAGGCCTGAATATTACTTGTTGTTTTCAAACAATTTTCTTATGTTTCAGCGAACTTGGTATAAAATGACCGAGAAATATTAATTACTTTAATTTAGCATTATAAAAAAGATACAAGTACACATTCTATTATAGGTATCACTTGTAAGTGAAATAAATTGAAGAAAAATAATATCAGTTATTAAACTTTATTTGGCTTCAAATTACGATAATCAGCGACAAATTCTGATTTGAAACACATATCTTTATTTTTTCTTTGAATAATTCTTACAGACTAGAGAATACTTTTCTAAAGCGTTCTTTAAATGAACAAACAACAAGGTAGGCGCGGATCTGGAGCTTATTTTTGGAGGGGGTCATTCATACGTAGAAGTTTGCTACGAGAATTGAAAATTATATTTACCCTTATTTATATTTACCCCTATGACCTCCCGTTGTTAGATCTGAGTCTGCAACAGGGTCGGCTAATTTTTTATATACTTATACGTCATTAAAATAGCTAGAATTTATGTTATGTGTGTGTCGAATGAAAAAGTGCAGAAATAGTGTATATTAAATTAATGTTAAGAGGCTTATATCTCGTAAAACTCACCGATGTTCTTGATATAGATTTTATAATATTTGTTATACGATTTTTGAGAAGTCACAGAACAACTCGTTATGTTTTCTGTGTGAAAAATGATGCCTTTTATATAGTTTTTATTGGTAATTTGTATACTGAATTATATTTTATAAAATGTACAATGTTATTATAATAACTACTTAAATAATAATAAAGACTGTGAGGTATTTCAGTGTGTTTTTTTTTGTAATGTTGATGTGATGATTAAACGTTGATGTTTGAAAGACGTAGAGTTTCGAGCTTTTTCGGTGAAGGAAATCATCGTAAAAATACTATAATATGTGTATTATGTTTGCCCTCTCTTTAATAGCAAACTGCTTGTTAGAGTATCCGGGCAGCTGTAGTTGATACCTAGTCCTCTTTCTAGGTTTCTGCTAGTTACCATCATCGGCTACAACGTCAATAAACATCCAGTAAGATTGTGATGACAGGCTATCCTATAACGAGATAAGTGAAAAATATTCTAAGTAATCCATAGTAACATAATAAATGTGAAAGTAATCTTGTTTGTTTGTCTGTTACGTTTTCACGCCTAAACAGCTAAACCAATTTTGATGAACTTTTGGAAAACTCATATTTATGCTTTAGGTAACAAATAGTGTTTCGCGTCTTTGAAAAATAGTCCCTCAAGGCTGTTTATGGGAATGATTTTAATTATTTTTAATCTTTGTATTGTTTGTTTGTTTGTTTTGATTATACTAAATCGTTGGCAGGTTTAAAAGTAAGGACGAAATATTATATTACTTACTTCCTAGAATTTAAAATTGTTTTTGATTCATTCAATTTAAGCAAAACATTTTATGTTTATTTAAAAAAAAATGTACATTCCCTTCTTACTAACTCACAATCACTTTTGAAACTAGAAATAAAACCCAAGTAGAAATATTATTTCAATTAAAACTTACAAGAACCATATCCATAGAAATCGACAAGGGTGACGATTTACCCAGTGAACGTCAGCACGCTACTTTAGTTTGACATCACACTCGCATCATTTATGAGGCATTTCACATGAAGCGGACAACGAAAAAAAAGTGAGGTTCTGAAATTCGTTCATAAATCTAACGTTAAACAACGATAGGGTATGTGCACAATCTAAATCACCTATTTAAATATCATTCCGAGGACAAGCTTTAACATGTAGGTACGTATGTTATGTAGGTATGTGATACCGTACATACATACCTAATATCAAATCCATTAATTTTGCAGTTAGGGTGACATCAGTGACATGACATGGGTCTTGGCGTGATGGTGTGATTATATGGAAATTACAACACATTCTTATATTAATAGCATCATCAATTTATTATGTGGGACATTTTATAAATTAGGAAAGTTAAAGTGCTGCATAATTTGAAAATATTGCTATAGTCTAGTATAATCAAACTAGAATGCCTGAACAAATAGTAAAAAATATGTTTTTTGAGATAATATGTATAGATGCGATTCTAAATTTTGTTTAAGGTTTTTTTATTACGTTTACCAACAGTTGTACCATAATTTTATTGATAATTTGCAATTTAACAAAATATGCTGAATGTACAAACTAATTTTATGCAATATGCACACATGCACTATGTACAAAATTTCGCTTACGCGATGTATAAAAATAAAATTAAAGTAACTAAATCAAACTAAAGCTTTTGAAGAACAAAACTACATAATTATTAATATTACACCAGAGAAGTTGTGATACATTTTTGGTGTTTCGGTTAAGTGTCCACATTATATAGATATTTCATATTAAACTTATACTATTATATGGGTAATACACACATTCAAGGAATGGGTGAATTACTTCCAAGAACTGTCTTTTGTAGAGGAGGAACTCAAGGAGTTATTATTTGACTAGGATATCTGATAACTAATGGGAATCTAAACATACCTGAGCGAAATATAGGCCAGTTTTTATATTGTACGTAATTAACAAGAAGACGCGGGTGATTGCTAGTTTATAATTCTCACAAAATGAATGTATAATAGAATACGTACTCACACCAATATACTGTCATGATATACGTAGTTATACGGAAAATGAAAACTTATTCTACACGGCGATACAATCGCTCAATTTAAAAAAAAAATTTAATTCTTCTATGTAGATACTTAGAATATTAACAAATTGTATTTACTATAAATTACGGCTATAAAAACAAAAGATTGTTCACTTTTAACTCTATCTGAATAAAATTTTTGTTTTTATCAATTCTTTACGTTAAACATTTCACGTAAATTTTAACTTAATTTGGAAAGGCTTGAATTTTCACTTTTATCTTCGGTCCTTTGAAGCCATTAAGTATGCAAGTCAATAAGGGGATTCAATAAGATAACGATTTTAAAAAATGTCCTTTCAAAATTACGCTTACAGAGTAAGTTCTACTAGAAAATATTTTATCTTCGTTTAGTTAAGCTGCTGTATCATTGAGAAAATTATTTGGGGTGCTACTGCTACACACGTAGCCTTGAAAATTCTAACCGCGTAGTGTGTTAAATTGATAATATTACGTACCTTGTTCTCATTATTATTATTGCTAGGTAATTTCGATATTTTCGACTATTTCTTTAACACAACTGCCATTGCAAGATACATATGATTTCCAAGATACATATTATTTTCACCAATTTGGAATCGAGTATTAGAAGTAATTTGTGTTTTAAATGAAACATTTTCTTAAAAATTTATCTTAATTTAAATTTAATTACTTAAGCATAACTTAAATCTATAATGCTCTCTGTAGTGTATTGACTTTACGAGGTAATGTACTGACTTTGTCTCAAGCGCCTACGAGTGTCATAGCAGCCCCATAGTGTGCATCTATGGGCAGCCCGACCGTGGTGCGGAGCAGTCTGTATTTACGATAAGAATCTGGACGTTACACTGACCAGTATAATCATTGTTTTTTTTTGTTTTTGCACAGTAAAGTGACGACACTGCCTGACATTAAGCATCCAGAAACAACAACGACTGCTAAGACATCGGCGCGGCGGTCTATCTGGCCTGGACACTTATTGGCAGCTGGATATGTACTAGGTGCGCCCGAAACGCGAGAAACCAAAAGACAGTCACTAAGAAGGGTTTATAACTATGTCTATTGTGATCACGACCCAGTCTGGTGCAAATCGCTACAAACTCGTTTGATTAATGGATATATAATACATTTGCTTAACGCAGAACGCGACATGGTGATCGTCACACCTTATGTATGGTGGTCGTCATCCAAATCAATATAAAAATGTTGCTGCTAATGCTATTTGAAAAGGCAGATCAATGTGTTCGGGGCCAGCTGGCAATAAATATATTCGTCCCACTATAAAGTAACTTTCAAATGAACCATACATCAGATATGCTTTATAACCGAGAACATGGTGTTTGTTTGAGACCGGAGCGTTATAATTGTAAATAATGTCTTTGTGTTTCTAACCATAATAGAGATGATTATTATAAACCTTTGTAGGTTCATGTTTAACAAAATTTGAAGTTGTCAACATCCAATTAAACGAAAAGCGTTTTCCTTTATGTTGAAAATACGGGTAAATGGTAAACAAATTCTTAATGCTCAAGCTGAAAAAAGTAATACCATTTCGAGAAAATAATTAGATACACTCCAGGCACGTCTTCTACTTGACAGATTTTAATAATTACCTGTTGTCCACGGTTTCACTCGTCTAAATTTATTCGACCAACTGTCCACCGTGCCGCCTCTAACGATACGAGTGGTCTCTCGTTGCTTTCACTTCTCGTACTTGCCTACCTACAGCTTGGCAGATTACATGATGTTCGTGGTTAACTCACTTAATCGTTTATTAATCAACCCGGTATCCGACCAGCATCACATTGCCTCGTGTGGTTAAGATTTCTATAAATGAACTTCCATATGGAACTATATGCATTAACTTATTAACTCCGTAATCTCACCGTATCAATTCGCACGCAAGGAGTCCTTATGCTGATGGCGAAACCACGTATACACCCCGATGAAAATCGCTTAGTAACTACTCCTCAATATATTTAAAATATTGACTGATATAAGGTGAAAAAATACCAAATTATACAACATTATTTTATTTTTACATAATTAATTAAATAAAAAATAAAAAATTGAAACTTATTTTTATTTTTCAACAATATTCATAAATGGCGATATACGGAATGGTGTAAATTATCACGAAATTGGTTTGATATTTATTGTCACGGTTAAGTATATTTTCTGTAAACACGTATAATAAAAATGTTTTTAAATCATGTTATTTTTAAATATATTTATGAATATCTACTCAATCTACATTTATATATGTATTTTAATTACATTACACTAAACAGACATACTATAAAGCGTTACTTTTCACTGGGAAATAACGGTTTATAAGATAAACGTTAACATTTAAATTATTTGAGCATTCTCAAAGCTTATGCAGGTCAAATACCGTAAGGTGAGATTGAAGTGAGGGACGGTTTTATTTAGTAGCCGCTTTTCATACACGAACTATAATACCACGTATAAGAAGTCGCGAGCACAGCTAGTTATAATAAGAATATTTTTTAGTTATTACAAAGATTAGCGGGTTAAAAAAACAAACATACTGTGTTGAGTGCTTTTTTTAAAGCTGAATATACGGTTATCTTCTGCAGTATAATGTCACTTTACTTGCTACTTACAGACACCGTTGCTCTCTTGAGCTTCATAGTAAGGAATTCATAGGATACCTCAGGCGAAATATGATCAAATAGTTTAACCAAAAGGGAAAATCCTTTTACAATATTTAGAAAATTATCGGTAATTTTTTTGGTTTGTTATTATTATGATGTTTCTTTCCTCCACTGTTTCTCTATCTTCTATTTCCTCTATAGGTCCAAAAGGACTAATTTGCCAAACTTTATAGAAATGGCGTAAAGTCCGAATAGCGTATCATTATCTTGGGTCACATAGTCACTTAATATCACATGAGATTGTGCCCAAACACTACAACATATAAAGAAATGTAAAAAAAGGTTCAACTTTCAACTCGTAAATATAACAAATAGTTTATTTAAAGTAAGGAGAATTTTTATAAGAATAATAATATCTCAAAGCAATAGATAGGTACATGTCTAATGTTATCCAAGAAAACATAATTACGAAGAAGTTTTTACAGTTGTAATTCTTCCAGAAACCTTATCGTTGTTGTGGAACGTTTTCTTCCTTATTTCATTTGTTTGATGAAACTTCATTTACAGCTTATATTAACCATACGTATTTTCTTCATTGAGCAAACATTAACTGATAATCTTGTCGCCCAATGAAGTGTTGGTAATTGTAGATAATTAGTAATTATTGTAGATTTTACGGTAGTCGCCGATATTATTGGATTTTTTTTTCGAACTTAATATACTGTTAGCGTTAAAGGCCCTAGAACCATTAGAGGCTTTGACAGCATCATTGGGCTTGAAGTCGAGTGCGGAAGGCACTCAGAAGGGTCCCGAAGTGGCCGAAACTCTGCTTGCCGAACAGTTGCCATACATGCAAATAAGTCGCGATCTAATTCCCTATTCGAAAAAAATCAATCTAACTAACTATACATATATATGTGTTTCTGCCTTTGGGAGGAAGGAAGAAACATGCCTATATGCATTCAGTAATCTGGCAACTTGATCTAACTAGCCAAAAGAGAAAAAAGGTCCCTTACAGAACCTATGTACCTGTGTGGTGTGCTCGTATATGATGGTGCAGTGTAATGATGTCTGTTAGTTTTGATTGCAAGTGCAGGGTCACTGTATCGCGCGAGCGGCTGCTTGGCTCAAGGGCTCCATGCCGAAGGAACGGACCTGCGTTATTGGATTACATTGTGCTCACCATTAGATACAGTGACTAAGCACTGTACCGTACTAGGATAAAAAAGGATCACTTTTAAAGCTGATTAATAAGTACCAATTCATCTACGCATATGGGGGTCAATCAATCAATCAATAAAAGGTTAAAGGTTTTTTCGAAAAGATGAATGTTACTTTTCGATTATTCTGATCACAGGGCATCGCCACGCCCGGTCCGTGCGAGTGAAGGTAAACAGAACCCCATCTATATGTTTTCTGACGAAACTTCTGAAGGTACTACAGTATATGTATTTTGTAAAATACACGAATGAGAGATTTTGTTTTGTAAAAACGTTTTGCCTTATTGCTGTTTTGTGTTACACACGATAAAATATAATCATGCCGTCTTCTTCTATACAAAATTAACAAGTAAAAGTTTATTTATAATGGAAGTTTACAAGTTTATGTAGTCTTCGGATTGGAATATTTTGTATAGAACACATATTTTAGTATCCCGAGTTACCGCGATGTTTCGTAGAAAGAAAATATTTCGAGAATATAGATAATAAAGTTTCTTAGCAACGGGAGCCATGTCAACCTCCCCTGCAGCAGCTCAAGAAGCTGTGTTAAAAATCACGCCCCTTCATCTACACGTAGAGAAAGTGGCGACGTTAACAATGCACGCAAAATATGACCCGGGGAGGATGCAATGGCTATCGCTGTCCTTGAGATCACTGCTGGACTCAGTGATATAAACACCAGTTTTGGTAATAATAACATGACTCTAGAACCAATTAAAAAAAAATTATACTGCAGACATCCCTCAACGGGACTTCTGGGTTAAAGGCGAGATAACGTGAAAAGCAGGAGGTTTAATGTGGTATAACGATGGGCCCAAATCTGGACATAACGTAGGCTTTGAAATATATGTGGAACGGCCCAATTTTAAGAAATAAAGTTCTAGTATAATTTTTTAGGACAAAACCATTCCAAAGAGCTTATCGGTGCATTTAAACAGCGTAGAGCTAGAGAGGTTCTGATGCTCATATGGACTCTACTACGAATTTTAGTGAGGGCACACACTGGACACTGTAGTCTAAACAAACATATGTACAACATACCGATGTTGTACACCGGTCCAGGGTACAAGACATTGCAGATTCTGCGAAAGTGCGGACGAAACCAAGCACCTCTTATGTGAATGTGACCTACTAAAACCTAAACACAACTGAATGCTGGTCAAGCACGTGCTGCTTGCGGAAGAGGTTCAGTTACTGTTTTGTATATTAGATATATAATATGAAGGTGGCTGCATCCACTCCGATTTAAGTAATGTCGCTTGACAAATAAACTCAGTGTGCTACTAGCTACGGGCTCTTTCACTTGTCCTTACGTCGCATACATATCAGTGGCGACGAGTACCCACATAGCGAAAAAAAAAAAAAACATGTCTCACTTTGGGATTTTATCTAGTTTTGACCACAATATCCATACATGGCAAAACTATAATAAACGGATTTCTCAATGGTACATTGCGAACGACATCGACCAGGTGAAGGACCCGCAGGGAGTGAAGAAACGGACAATATTGCTAAGCGCACTTGCCGACAGCACTTATGCACTGGCGGCCGATTTAGCATTACCGAAGGAACTGACAAAGGTGCCGTACGATGACATTCTCACGCTTCTCGACAATCATTTTACACCAAAAAAATGTGGATTTGGTGAGCGGTATAATTTCTATGCTGCAACTCAAGGTCCTGAAGAAACATTCTCGCAGTGGGCTGCGAGGCTACGTGGGTTAACGGCTCATTGCGGGTTCCTGAACGTAGAAGAGGCGCTTCGTGACCGGTTTGTTATGGGAATGCATCGTGGCCCAGAGAAGGACAAACTGATCGCACTTGACCTTCAGGAGTTAACACTAGCGAAAGCAGTGGAGTTGGCGGAAAGCGTGCGTAGTGCACGCAAGGAAGTAGCAGCGTCATCGTCGGCGTCGGTGCAGGGGCCGCCGTCGAGCGAGGCTCTGTTCAAGATCGCGACCACCACAAACGAGCCTAGTGCTAACAAAGAAAAGTGTTCAGTGTGCGGTTATCAAAATCATAAAACGTCTCAGTGTCGGTTTGCTAGTTATACTTGTAAAAAGTGTAATATGGCCATCTACGCAGGATGTGTAAAAAGATCAATTTCGTAGGAACGGGCGGCGGGTCCGGCGAGAGTGACGATGACGGTAAGAAAAAAAAAAAATGTTCATATAAGGGTGAACCTATGACTTTAGTAGTTTCAATTCAGGATATTAAGCTAAAGTTCGAAGTCGATACCGGATCGGCAGTCACAGCGATTTCCGAGAAAGTATATAAAGAATATTTTGAAAAATTCCCATTATCACTGACTACGGATCAGTTATTTACGTACACGGGGCGTGTAATCCATTGTTTAGGAATATTGAAATTGCCTTTTACTTATTTAAAGAAAACACACATAGTTAACGTGCGAGTTATACGTGAGGGTGGACCCCCAATCTTAGGCCGGGATTTTATATGTTTGTTTAGTTTACAAATACTTCAAATACATTATTGTCAATCTGATAAAATTTGCGAACACTTAAAATTACAATATCCATCTGTATTCTCAGACGAATTAGGTTTATTTACAAAGTATCATGTTAAATTACAATTAAAAGATAACGTCAAACCGGTATTTTGCAAAGCTCGTGCCGTTGCATTCGCACTTAGAGATAAGGTGAACAGCGAGCTCGATCGCTTGGTACGTATAGGGGTATTGCAACCAGTTCAGCATTCGGATTACGCATCACCCATTGCGCCTATATTAAAGCGCGATGGTTCAGTCAGGTTGTGCGTTGAGTTTCTGTAAGTGTAAACAAACAACTGGTTATTGAACAGTATCCGTTACCAAGAGCTCAAGAACTTTTTACAAAATTACACGGGGGCCAGCAGTTTAGCAAATTGGATTTAACACAAGCGTATTCACAGCTTTTATTAGATGAGGCATCCCAGAAGATAACATGTATTAATACCCATCGCGGCTTGTTTACATATACGCGGTTAGTTTTTTGTCTCGCTAGTGCTCTAGCTATTTTTCAACGGGCAATGGAGTGTTTATTAGCGGGATTAGACGGTGTTATGTGTATGTTGGATGACATTTGTATTACGGGAGATTCTAAAGAACAACATTTACAGAGATTGAACGCTGTCTTGCAAAGACTACAAGACGCGGGTCTAACACTTCGTAAAGATAAGTGTGTGTTTTTTGAAGACCAAATAGAATATCTAGGGTATATTATAGATAAAAATGGCCTAAGGAAATCTCAACAAAAAGTTAAGGCAATTGTAGGGGCACCTACACCAACAAACGTAAATAAATTACAGTCATTTCTAGGATTAGTCAATTATTATAGAAACTTTGTGCCTAATGCGTCTTCGGTATTAAGCCCACTTTATGCCTTATTACAAAAAGGTAATGAATGGAAATGGGAGAATAGACATAGTGAAGCATTCAATGCAATTAAGCAATGTTTAGCCTCAGAACAGGTTCTTGCACATTTTGATATGAATAGTAAAATAATTTTAACGGTAGACGCATCACCCACGGGTTTAGGAGCAATACTATCGCAAGTAGGTACTGACGGAGTGGAACGTCCTGTGTCGTTTGCCTCACGTACATTAAATGCAGCAGAAAAGCGGTATTCACAACTACAAAAGGAGGCCACTGCAATTATATTCGGAGTGCGACGTTTTCACCAATATATATACGGAAGGGCAGTTCCGTTTGTACTCCGTACAGACCACAAGCCCCTCTTATCTATTTTTGGTCCGTATCGCGGAATTCCAGAAGTTTCTGCTAATAGGTTACAACGTTATGCTATGTTTCTTAGTGGCTATAATTATCTCATTGAATACATACGCAGCGCTGACAATAGTGCAGATTACTTATCGCGCGCCAGCTTGCCTGACAATGAGTCATCCGCGGTAGAAGCGAGTAGAGGGTGGGGCTACGAAGTCGACGGAAGCCGTAGTCTAGGACCTGTAGAAGATCGTGCCTCATATGTCAACTTCGTTATAGATGGTAGTTTACCCGTTACACTTAGCGAAATTCGGGATGAAACTCGTAAAGATGCAATATTAAATAAAGTCGTATCATATATTGCAAATGGATGGCTTAAGCGATTATCAGATATATTAATTAAACCTTATTTTTTGAGTAAAACCCAATTGTCATATGAAAACGGTTGTATTATGCGAGGGCACAAAGTAATTATTCCACAGGTACTTAGAACTAAATTATTATCAGAGCTCCATAAATCACATTTAGGTATTGTAAAAACAAAAGCAGAAGCGCGCAGTAGGTTTTGGTTTCCAAAAATAGATAACGCTTTAGAAAGAATGATTGCGGATTGTGACGTTTGTTCACAGTTGAGACAGTTACCTGCGCGTGCGCCGCTAGCGTTGTGGCCACAACCACCACACAGTTTTTATCGTATTCATATTGATCTTCTCGGCCCCATTCACAGTCGTTCGTATTTAGTCATTATGGATGCTTACTCTAAGTGGGTGGAAGCGTATGATATGGGAACAAGTACGTCGTCATTATCGGTTATTAACAAATTATATGAATATATGTCGAGATTTGGCTTGCCACACACGATAGTCAGTGATAATGGTACTCAGTTTACTTCCTTGGAATTCAAAAATTTTTGTGTATCGAACGGTATATCGCACGTGACGTCGCCGGCTTACCATCCGGCTAGTAACGGGCAGGCAGAAAGCTACGTGAAGGTGGTGAAAATGGGTATTAAGTCATGTATGTTAAGTAACTACAACATTAAGGGATTAAATAACAATTTGTTTAAATACCTATTTGATTATCGAAATTCCGTTCATTCTTTAACGGGTTGTTCACCCGCCCAGATGGTTTTTGGGCATAAGCTGCGATCACGATTAGATTTAATTAAACCCAAACAACCTCTTCCGGCGTCTATCACTCTCGCTCGAAACGTCGAAAATAAACAGTGTTTGCAGCCTAAAACGCTCAAGGAAAAACTGATAACATATTTTAAAACGGGAGACTATGTTTTATATAAAAAATTCAATATATATAAGCAAGGATCCTGGAACAAAGGTATAATCATGAAAATAATTGGAAAAGTTACGTATATTGTTAAAGATTTTATCACTTCTTGTAATTTAAAAAAACTTAAAAATCAATTAATAGCATACCAAGGAAGCAAATTCAACTGGTCAGGTGATTGCTCTATTGAACTTGAAGATGTAGCTTTGCAAAGAACTTCCTCACCATCGAAACCAATACCTTCTGTGGATAAAAATACGTCTGACACGGGAGGGGAGGGAAATGAAGGAAGGGAAGAGATAATGGATACTGAAAGAAAGTCTGGAAATTCAACAGAAGAAAACGAAGAATTCTATGAGGCAACAGAAGCGACTCACGATGAAGCCGTTGAGGAGTCATCCCCACTACAGTCACTACAGTCAGAAAGGCAAACTACTGCTAGAAGAATGTTGCGACCTGTACCTAGGGTCGATTATAAACAGTTTTACTAAGAAAATAATTTATAATTGTAATGTCAAGCTAGGGGAAGGAATGTTGTATATTAGATATATAATATGAAAGTGGTTGCATCCACTCCGATTTAAGTAATGTCGCTTGACAAATAAACTCAGTGTGCTACTAGCTACGGGCTCTTTCACTTGTCCTTACGTCGCATACATATCAGTTACTCTCTACTAAAAAAGTCATGCAGGCAAGGCTATAGGACTAGGACTAGATAGGGGGGAGCTTTAGTAGTGTGGGGCGATCACAATAGATCTAATAAAACCCCCTTTAAGAATAATAATAATATGCCTAATAACCTTAAATATAATTGTTATTATACTTTTACGCATGATTATTATCAATTAATACATATTTATAATTATATGCCAGAAACACCAGTGTGAGTAAAATAGTTAACTGTTCATGTATTATTGCTTCAGCTGAGTTACAGGGTAAAACCTTTTGATAGTAGAAAGATACATTTTGCTAAGCCTTCTTTACAGGAAGATGCTTTAAATTTGGTATAATAATAAAAGATAACGATTGTTCATCATATTTAATCATCTCGGCCTTATAACGGTTTATATTAATTTATATTTATTCATTCATTCATTCGTGAATTACATATTATCCCCGAAATCTATCGCTATTTCATTCACCCTGCATTTATCCCTTTCTTCACGTCCCGGTCAATGCCACCGTTTTTTTTAACCTAAGGTACCACCGGTACTCGGAGCAGGTTGATAGGCATATACTATTTTTAGTATATATGAGAAAAATTAGTTTGATCACCGAATAAATGTTTAGATTGGGTTTCGAGATTTAATATGAGCAAGAAATTTCTTATGTGTGTGATTCTCACATGGGATGTCTTTTTATTATTGGTATATTTTTCTACGCGGATCCTTCAGAAACCCGGGGCCCGTAGTATTTGCTTGCTATTCCTGCTTCATGAAAACTTAGATTTGTTAACCTGTAAGTGATAGACTACGTCGCCCACGCCTTATGCCGCTTTCTGTTTCAACTCTTAAAGGGAAAAATTTATCTAATAAATATTAAATCAATTTATAGAAATAACTTTGTACTATATTGGTATGATCCTGTGTGGGTGGGATCTTGAGCGAGTATCACGCTTTAATGAAGTAAAGTGATGTTATTACTTATTAATAGTCGATATAAATAATTTAATATTTAAAGAATCATTTACTAATGCTTTAAACATGCAATATATTAAGGAAAATGTATATATTTTTTATCGTTTCTTCTGTTGACCTGTTTAGATACAAATTCTAGAGACTGAACTATTGAAGTATATATAATGTGCTGACATACAATAGTTATTTTAAAATAAAATTCATAGTACAGATAGCAGACAGAAGGCGAGCCACGGAAGTTATATGGATAAATCAATAAGAAGTGAGACATCTTAAAAAAAAAAAAATTTTGATATACCAGGGCCCGTAATTGCTTTTTACAAATAGTAAAGACTTTAAAATCTACAGTAATACATTTCATCGAACGTTGGAAAACGTTTTTTTGGAAGTTATTTTATTCACAAAGTACAATTATTGTCTATTTTTTGTTTATTTCAAACGGCAATAATACAGGTGAGAGAGTAATAAGACAAAAATAGCACCGTTTCCTAGCTAGCTTTTTAAATTTTTTATTATATACATCTTACGTAATGAAAGAAAGCTTAAATTACTTACAAAATACTATATTTATTAGATATATTAAACAATAAAAGAATGAAATAGTAATAAATTATAAAGTTTACTTTTAAACTTAGCTAGATGTACAGTTGGTTTTTATAAGATCCTACATAATAATTTCATAACTTAAAACAATCGTTTTCAATCTTTAACATTTATGTGTCAATAGATGACATTTGATATTTATAAAAAAAAGCCGGCTAATTTTATGGAGTGTATATTATTTGATATTCCAATCATTTCCGTATCTTCCTGAATCCAATAAAAGTTTCATCGAGAATTCGAGAATCATTTAACAATGGCCGGAAGCCTAAAATAAATGTGACCTTTTTAAATCATTTAACAATTCGGACCTTTGCATACTTCCGAATGTCGAAAATAATTTCATAAAGTTTAAATGGAAAGATAAAATTATAAAGGTATTAAATTAATACTGCCTTTAACTTTCACACAATATACGATATTAGGAAAATTTTCAAATATATTATACTCGTAGGTATCAATTTTTGTCTATTGATCATTTCATCTATACACGAAACATATAAGTAATTATTATAAAATAATTATTGTGTCTTTAAGATAAGGTGCTATCTAAATATCACATGAGAGTGAAATGAGAAGACTTTTTTTACTAGACTATGAATTGAGAACAGATACATTAAATATCTTGGCGACTGAGCTTTACAACAATACATCCAAAACGTTACAGCCTTTTTTGAGAAACCAATTTTAATCGTCTCGAATAAAGTAGTAAAGTATCACTCAAGTACCTAGTGTCTATGGTACACTCGCTCAAAGAACATTTTTTAAAATTATTAATACATATATCCAAGAATAGCTTTATAACATTAGTTACACGTGGATGAAATACAGCTACCAGTTTAAAATGATATTGCCGTCCTACATGAACAAAATTCCTTACTAAACTCTCACAAACTGTTCATTGTTAGTAACTGCCTAAGGCGAAGGTCCAATGTTATCGTAGCCTTTGTTACCTCGCTTTCTACGAACTACACTTATAAATGGTATTTAATTAACATAGAAAACCTGTTTATAATTATTAAGTAGTACATTTTACAATATCTGTAATACAGTGGAGTAGTTTGAAATATAATAAAAAAATCTTCTTAATATAATATGACAAAGTGGTTTTTGAAGAGAAACTTCTCTTGGGACGGTGAGAATTGGATTTTATGAAACGAAAATGTGTAACGAAAAAGAGATAGCTATAAATGAAAATATAGGTTTTAGGCTGTGAGAGAATGAGATAGAATGCGTTTCTATACAGTTTCCTAACCTTCGTCTATTCTTAATGTACTAGAAAAATATAAAAAGACAGGGGGAGAGATAGAAAAGTTTGATTTCTACCGCGTGTAAACTCGCACTCAAATTTTTAAATTCATTTTTGTTAATGAAAATATAAGTAGTTAAAAAAATTACAGATAAATACAATTTTGCAAATCCATGCCGTGCTGTAAAGCTGTGGAACCGTCTTCCGGTCAGTGTGTTCATTTATTCCTTAGGATTCTTTGAGCCCTTTAAACATTACTGGTGACGGATTGTAGTTATCTCGGTGGTCGCCGTTAAATAATCTTTGGTCTGCTCCGTCACGTACAGTGTCGTCAATTATGTTCAAAATAGCCTAATTTAGAATTTATCGCTTTAATATTGATACAATACAAAATATCCCTAAAGGTGTTAAGGTTTTGAACGTTAAAAAATCTCCAGTGTTGATCCCCACAAACCACCTCTGGGTTGGACGTGAGAATAATGCAAAACATCTAAAACAAACAAAATCACGACATTATAATATTATAATGTGATCCGTCTGGATCCTTCAAGATAAAGTGTCATCTTTTTTTGTTATATCACTCCAGCTACGTGACATTTGTTTCTTAAATCATTTGCTCTTCGTAAAAAGTTTTAACGGCATGTTTCATGATAGAATTAAGTTTAATTAACTAAGAGTCTTACTTGTAGTTGAGTATTCAAGGCTTCGAAATAATCAATTCTGTATGGCACAGAATAATGGAAAGTTGAAGTGGCAGTGGGCGGGGCACAAAGTTCGGAGAACTGACGGCCGTTGGGGCAGAAAGGTTCTCGAGTGGAGACCACGCATCGGAAAGCGCAGCGTAGGACGGCCCCCCACTAGATGGAAAGACGACCTAATAAAGGTCGCTGGGAGCCGTTGGGTGCAGGCCGCACAAGATCGGTCGCTCTGGAGATCTATGGGGGAGGCCTATGTTCAGCAGTGGACGTCCTGCGGCTGAAATGATGATGATGATGTATGGCACGGGTGCTCAAACAGGTCAATCGCCATCGACCAATTGATTGGGAGAGCTTTTCAAATCGATCGCTGGAATTCCCGAATAGTATAAAATACCTTAAAAGTCTTGTGGTGGCTAATTATTTCTAAAATAACATATTTCCGATAATTTCCTATATAAATATCAAAGCTAGAGCATCTGATGAGAAATATCCACGGTGAAATAGCTCCTCTGTTAACTTTATTACTTGGAATTTCTTATTTCTGACAGTTCAAACTTTCAACAATGAAAATAATAAAATACAAATATCGTATTCGTATATCTAACGAATACTTAACTGTTTCTTGCGGTTGGCACTATGGTCGTGCTATGAAATGAAAATTATGCGGATAATATGCAGTGCCATGCATCCAGTGATTTGAGATTCATGAATTCGTACTTTCTTTTTGTACCTATTTAATACATTTAAAGGTTTTTGTTATAAACATTGTATTTTTCTTCATATTTTTCGTCACTTGTTAGTTAAATATTTTGTGGTAGATCGTCGACGCTATAAATTTTAGCACCTGTGCTTTATACGTCATAGAGCTTAATAAACGACTGATCATCATAATAATAATTATTCGACGCGTAAGGTAATGAGCTGACAAGATATTGCCTTCGTTTTATCCCTACTCCACGAGTATACACTTTAAAGAATATACGCTATTTACTAAAGAATTCTGAATATCTCATAACTTGCTTATATATGAAAAAATATATTAGATTAGCTCGGAGTTCACTGAACTTTGACTCACCTATTGGGCGCAGTGCCAGAACACAAACTGATGACCCGAGTTGTCGAGGCTTCGAATACAATCATGTATAGATTTTTGTGTGATTTTTTTTTGTCTGTATTCATAGTATTTTTTTAAATTACATAGGGTACATTATTTGTGAGCTGTTTGGTTGCCCTGATATAAATAGCAATGTGTACAATTATAAATCATATTATATTTTCATTACTTTTTATGTGTTAGTAAAATTACTTTGTAACGTGTATTTGTCACACTTGACTATGGCAAAATTGCCTACATAAACAGAAAGCAAAAAAAAACAAACTAATTTGATATCAACTTTCAAATAGACTTTTTGGCGGGATCTTGAAGTGACAAGTTGTAGTTTTTATTTTTAATTTATTAAGTTAGGTTTTTGACTCTATATTATGTAATATTGGTGGGTTTTGAGTGATATAGTTTGGTATTTGTGCAAAGTGAAGTAGATTATAAATATAAGCTGAAAGCATTCATTCTGAGATCCCACAAAATCTTCGTAAAAAGTTCTAACATGGGAGCCACCATCTTGTTAAGATACTGAATCGTCATAACACATGACACTATAATTCACTCGATAATGGTAGTAATGGTCTTCATTAAAGAGGACAGATTGCCAAATTAGAAAGAAGAAGAACTTTCAAATAAAAAAAATTGTAAAGTCACTTCAGATCACTTCATCGGCAGCATAGAAGAAATATTACAAGTATTATAATAGTAGATACATAATCGTGGTAACTGTGAATTTCTCGGCGTTTAAAAATCGCTAATATACGTTCGTGAACTGGCGTGGCCATTAAGCTTTTACCTTCTCTCGGGAAGAGGGCACTGCTTAGTTGTGGGATACTTACTTACTGGCTGCTATTATTCCTATGATTATTTGTATTTCTATTATCTGTATTAATAAATCAGTAGTACCTATTGTCTGTTCATCTAATATTTTTTCCAAATTTCCTGATAGACTTAAATAAAGGACACTGATAAAGAGTGTGACATTTGTCTGTTTGTATGTCCAGATTAACTCAACAATTGTTTAATCGATTTCTTTCTATCGAATCTTTTAAAAATGGTAAATGAAATTGATTAGTTTGATTTTATTGAAATTTTATACACATGATTATCGAGGGTAGAGGAAGGAGACCCATCTTATAAGGGGGACAAGTTGAAAAAATGTCCAGCTTTATGCAGCAAATTACAATTGATAATCCCACCACAATGGCGCTAATGTAGCAAGATCGAATGATACTTTTTCGTGATTTTATAGTTTTTACGTTTGTATAACTTAAACTAATGGAAAAAGTTTGTGGAGAGAAAAGTTGTGCAAGTGGGTGAATATTAAAACATTATAATTTTTGGCGCTGTCTTTAAAATTTACGTACTTGCTACCGTGGCGCCATACTATTTTGACGTTTATCGACGGACACTTTTTGATACATAGAGATGGTAAACTTGGTCTCTCCCCTCCATACACAATACGTATATTATGTCTCCTCAGTTTATGGGCTTTATCTCCCGCACACCCGTCTGGACCCTCTCTAGCGGCAACCCAAGCCTAGGTCCGCTCCTCGGTGTGAAGCCCTTGGGTCAGGCAGCCGCCCGCGCGATACAAGTGACACTATACGTGCAACATTTAGCTACCCACACACAACATTACACACGTATGAACACACACACGTGCACACCACACAGGTACATAGGTGCTGTAAGGGACCTTTTTTTTCTTTTTTTGCGCTAGTTAGACTAATGCGTTAGTTGGTGTAGAAAAACCATTCCGATCACTAAATACACATACGCATGGTTCCCTCCTTCCTCCCAGGAGGAGGGGAACGTGCATATGAGTATATATTAGTTAGCTCGAATTTGTAGGAGTAGGGTATTAGTTAGATCGCGACCTTTTCGCATTCGCGACGACCGCCCGAGCCGAGGTTCGGCCACTCTGGCACCCTCGTGCGAGTCGTCAAAAACTTTCGCGGCTGAGTGCCCTAAGCGCTCGCCCCCAAGTTCGGTGAAGCTGTACAAGCCGCAGCGGCTCTGTTTTTGGATAGGGCCCCTAAGGCTAACAGTGTAGTCAGTTCAAAAAAAAAATGGACTTTATAGAAGAGTCAAATAGGGAGTTAAAATAAAATTACGAGACGAAAATAATTATTTCGATATTAAACGCATGTGGAGTCACGGGGCACCGCTATTAAAATATATGTCTGTAATAAATCATTTTATCAATAAAATATTTTTAAAGTTATTAGAATAAAGAGAATTACTATAAATTCCACATGAGCCATAAACGAAGCGTCCACATTTAATTGTAAACCTGGTTTTTATGGCCGTTATAATAAACGCAGACAGTACGTTTTTAAGTTTATTACCTTACCATCTAAGTACTAACTTATTTTAAATTATATTCTCTCACCGCGAATTGTTTTTTAATAATGTATATACCTCTTAAAGGTACTTATTATCAGGTTTATTTAGGAGCGAAATCTTTGAAGCAGCCCTACTGGTGTATTACAGAAGATCACAGCCAAATAACCTTGTGTTGTGTTTCTACGATATTCAGACCTTCTTGTGGTAAAGGGGTTCAAAGTCGGCAATACGCTCGTAATAAAATATAACATTATAACCTCCTAAACCTCTTATTTTCTCAATTTAAAATATAAAACAAAACTTATTAATACTAAGTAAGTTTCTGAAGGGTGTTTTGTATATGGTTATTCCTTGAATTTAGCTGTGGAGTCTGTGGAGGGCTGCGGTGTTTTATTTTGTTTAAGTTTTAGGATAGGATCCATAACGACCAAGTCATTGTTCTGAATAGCCATCCATGTTGGTAATTTAGGATGGCTAACTCAGTCGCTTCCGACACCTGCTTGACAAAACCAATCGCATTGTCCGAATCGTCGGTGTTGTGTGTATAAATAACACTTGACACTGGACTTGTACGGTGATATTACCACAACATCATACTGAATACAGGTGAAACGGTCAAAGGAAAAGTAGAGTACAGTAACTTTATTATACGGTTATATACATTACCGGCTTGGTTTGCACGAGATGCGAAATAACACCTTAGTTTCAACGTTTTATTTAGTGTACTAGTACTACCCCGTGTGTGACCCTCACTGTATTCAGTGAGTAAACAGTTGGAATATAGAGGTTTCTAGAGTTTTCGTTGTTTTATAAAAGACAATAGACGGTAACAAATTCATTTGTTTGTTTATACTTTGTGGTTGAAATTGTTTATTTAAATACATAACTGGGAGTCACGACGAATTGAATTAAATTAATATGGAGTTGACATACAAATTCACAAATTAATTGTACTTATGCTTATTTTTTTAATTCGTAATAGGGTTAGTAATTCGGATTCGGTAATTCGGATGTTAAGTGAATGGCAATCTTTTATAGGTAAAGATATCGTTAAGACATTTATGTAAGTACGAAGTTACATAATTATGTAAGTTATTATACCGTTTTTAAGCAAACTATAAGTAACATAAATATTGCTATGGACTTTATATGATAATGAATTAATAAAAGAATAATAGTGGCGACCGTTACACTAAAAAGACTTCACAATAAATTACGATGGATCTCAATAAAAATATACTTGAACGCAATCAAATAAGACGAGTTTTTATTCGTCATGAAACGACCACGTCTTCACAAACAGACTTAGAATTTCTCACAGAAAAAATTAATGTTTAAGACTTTTGGACAAAGCAATACAGGATGCGATGCTAAGTTCGGATGAATTTGATGAAACATTATATGAAAATGAATGTGACGATGCGGACAACATACAAAAAAAATGGCTGAACGTAAAAGAAAGATTGCAAAACGAAAAAATAAAAATCAAAAAAGAAGAAACCCACATAATCTAAACCTTCCAAAAATAGAAATAAGAAAATTCGACGATAACCCAAAATCGTGGCTGTCGTTTTGGGGCCAATACAAGAAAATACATGAAGATTGCAACATGGATGCCGAAACAAAGTTTCAGTACTTATTTCAAGCTATGGTCGAGGGAAGCAAAGCCAGAAAGTTCGTAGAAAACTACCCACCAACAGAAGAAAATTACCCAATATTATAACCAAGAGAGTTTTGTTATCAATTACACAACAGATTTTTGATCCAAAAGGTTTCCTTTGCCCAGTAACATTATTCCCTAAACTCATCATACAAAAAGTATGGTTATTAAAGATTGGTCAGGACGAAGAGATACCTACAGAATTAAAAAAATAATATATGGACTGGTTACATAATATTGATTGTATCCATATGTGTAAAATTCCACGACGCTTATCAGAAGTTCCTTTACAAGATTGTGAAATATCAGTACATGTATTTTGTGATGCAAGCAAAGATGCATATGCTGGATGTATTTCTATACGCACAAAACACAAAGAAAAAGTAAATGTACAACTTATTATGGCTAAAAGCAGAGTTGCACCTATCAAAAGGCAAATGATTCAACCAAGATCAGAATTGATGGGCGTTCTCATAGCTTCTAGATTATATAACGAACTCAATAAATTAGGACTGCTGTCTAAATACGAAGAATATAAAGTGAATTGCTGGACAGACCCAGCTGTAGTACTGGCGTGGTTGCAGAGACAAAATACCTGGAAAACATTATTACAATTAGAGTAAAGGAAATTTGTACTAATACAAAGAGAAATGACTGGAACCACTTACCTGGTATATACGATCCTGCTGACTTACCATCACGCGGGTGCAATGCGAAGACGCTGCTGGAAACACGATGGTGGATAGGTTCGCAGTGGGTTTACATGGAAAAAAAGGCCAAAATCTATTATTAATTATACGAAAGAAGACGATGAAATTATAAGTAGTGAACAAAAGAAGAGTACAGTAGTTAACGTGGAAATAATTACAGAAAACTTCAGTAACAAACTTTTATACTTCAACCAATACAATAAAATAGTAGGATAAAAAAAAAACAACCAAAAATGCTGGATTGATCTGTTTACATATGCAGTTTATAGAGCTGTACATCTGGAACTTATAGAATCACTTTCCACAAACAGCTTTCTTATGGAGCTAAGACGATTTATAGCAAGACGTGGCAGAGTAAGAATAATTTATACAGACAATGGAATGAATTTCGTTGGTGCTGCCAATCTGCTACAACAACTAAATTGGCAGGAAGTTGAAGAATCTCTTGACTGCAATAAGACCCAATGTTAGTTCAACGTACCAACAGCACCGTGGTGGGGAGGATGGTGGGAACGTTTGATTAGACTAGTTAAAGATATGCTACGCAGAATTCTAGGTAAAGTATCAGTAGACTGGATCGAGCTTTCAACAATATTATGTGACTGTGAAAATGTGATCAACAACAGACCTCTCTCATACATATGTAGAAATGGAAGATATAAAACCGCTCACACCCATGCTATTTTTACAAAGCCTACCAACAGGCGCAACACCAGACCTCGATAAGATTGATCAGGAAAACATACAGATTCGTTATAGGTATTTACAACAACTACGTGAAGGTTTTACAAAAAGATTCAAGAATGAATATCTATCACTCCTGATAAGTAAAGGAAAAAAGAGTAATGTTAGCAAAATTTTATTTTATTGACACCAATCCAGTTAAAAAAAAGGTGCCAACAGCCGGATGCTTGGTAGCGGAGACTGCACAGGTAAAAATAAAGACCGCTGCACACCAACCTGTAAAAGAAGGTAAGGAACGTTCACATTGTTATTTTTGTGGTAACATGCATAGTAGCTTTGAATGTAACAAAAATGGTATTTTAAATTTAGATGAAAAGTAAGAAGCAATAAAGAAAGAAGGTGGATGTTATATTTGTTTAAAAAGAGGACATCTTATCAAGAATTGTAAAGCATTTATAAAATGTATGTGTTGTAGTAAAACACCATTTAATTATATTATGTCCAACTTTACATAATCTACCTAAGTCTTGTGAACAAAAGTCAAACAAACTAGAGGTTACAAACAATTTTCTTGAAACAATACTACAACCCTGTTACAAACTGTCATTATTAACATTAAAGGTGACAAACAAGAAAGAATAGTGCGTGCATTACTTGATTCTGGTTCACAGCGTACATATTATGTCAAAACAAAAACTGCTGAGGAGCTTGGACTACCGGTAATAAAAAGTGAGAAACTTGGACACTTACTATTTGAAGGCAACACAGACACACAGAGTTTTTAGATTTGAAGTAAGTAATCATGACAATATTTACTCTACGATAATGTCAGGCCTAGAACAAGACACACTTTGTGGTAATTTACCTAATGTATAAGATGTAGGTTTGATTCAGAAACTGCAAAACCACTAATCTATTATCTAATCTAATCTATTTCTAATCTAATCTAATCTAATCTAATCTATTTAACAGACTCTGATAAAAATGCAGCTAATATAAAATATATAGATATACTTATAGGCTCAGTTTACTTAGGTTCCATTTTAGATGACATGCTCGTACATATTACGGACAAACTTGTGGCTGTAAAACAAAGTTTGGATGGACATTACAAGGACCAATTGAACTGTCACATAAAATGTATAGTAGTATAGTCAAAACGAACTGTGTAACAGATATACAGAATATGGAAAATTCATTAAAACTATTATGGAATATTGAAACATTAGGAATTAAAGATCCATATAACAATGAAGAGAATGACACCTTTCTTGACATTACAGTAAATGATGAAGGGCGTTATGAAGTAAACATGTTGTGGAAGGAAGGCCCACAGCTAGAAATCAACTATGGACAAGCAGAAAAAAGATTATGGTCTACTACAAAGAAATTGGGAAGTATGAAAATTCTTGAAGAATATCATAATGTACTTAAGGACTGGGAAAAAGAAGGCATTGTAGAAGAAGTTAAAAATGTAAATAGAAATGAAGGTCACTACTTACCTTATCACGCAATAATCAAACTGGAGAACACTACGACGAAAATCAGACCCATGTTTGATGATTATTGCAAAGATCAAAATAACAGATCATTAAACTCATGTGTAAAAAAGGGACCTAACCTAATAGAGTTAATTCCCAAGCTGCTGATACTTTTTACAGCTAGTAATTGTGCTGTCATAGCAGACATAAAGAAAGCATTTTTACAAATCTCTGTGTTACCAACAAATCGGAAGTATCTTAAACTATTATGGTGGAAAAATCCACAGATTAAGAATGATATAATTACTTATCAGCATGCACGCATACCATTTGGAGTAGCATGTAGCCCGTACATGTTGGTTGTTACTATAAAATACCATATTGAGAAAGATACTAATTTACATCTAGATACAACTAAAACACTAAGTGAATCATTCTATGTAGATAATTGTGTCAACAGTTCATAAGGGAAGCCTCTGAATTAATGAAAAAGGGAAAGTTTGAATTAAGAGGTTGGATGACAAATTTAGATACAGAAGATAAAGCAACAGAAACAGTTTCAGTGTTAGGATTAAAATGGAATAGACATAAGGATGAGTTGCACTGCAATATAAATCTAAAAAAATGTAGACACGTAGACACTAGAAATTAAGAGAGAGATCCAATAAATAATTGTGTTTGAAGACGAACCTAGAAGTATTATTTATTACATAGTGGCCATTTATATCTTTATATTTGTACATATCATATATAATATAATATATTATATCATAAAGCTTCTTGTCATGGTAATCAAGTGGCCTAGACGGCAGAATATCGATTCGATGTCCGCAGGTTCGAACCCCGGCATGTAACAACGATTTTTGTTGGAACTCGCATACAGTAGTAATTCAAATTGGTAACACTATCGGCTGATGGTGAAGGAAAACTACGCGAGGAAACCTGTAGACTTGAGAAATGTTGTTATAGTATCATAGTATGTGGGAAAAATATAGAACTGTTGATTTCTCGACATTTGAAATCGCCAATACGTCATGAACTGGCGTGGTGGTTAAACCCGTATCTTCCTTCCCTTGGGAAGAGGCCTTTGCCCAACAGTGGGATACTTACAATTATTATTATTATTATGTTCTTGTTTATAAATACAAAATCATAGAAAATATGCTGTGAATAACAGTTTCGACATATAATCGTAATTTAAAAAACAAAGTAATATTCGTTTATTGGAACGATGTAGATGTAAATTTTCAAAACTGTCCAAGCTCTTCGAGGTAGTTTATGAAAGTTTTGTAAAGGAAATAATTTAACTTCGGTCCCGGCGGAAGTGTAAGCGTATAAATCGTTTGGAATCGAAACCTGAATAGAATTTTTATAGCATTTTAACAAATATTAATCACTGCAAGTAGTAAGTATATTCGCTGAACTGTTACTGCATTTTCTAATCATATGTATACAAGTAAATATATTAAAATAGAACTATATAGTTCAGTAGAATTCACACAACTGAGAATGTTCTACATTTATTTTTGTGCTGCTTTAGCTAATTTACCGTAAAAAATTGGGAAAATTTCGAAAAAAAAAAATATTCAATAAAACATATAACCATCAGCCCGAACGTAGTGGTAGTGTCCTTTTTTCTCAGTGAAAAACAAAAAAAAAAAACAAATTAGTGATTCCAGAGCAATCTTTGTAACTGTATACGGTTGGTAAAAGTGGTGTTTGCGGATGTTAATAAATAGAAGATCGTTTTGGACTCAGGATTATATTATAAGCACACACGATAAGTCACTGACATCACAAGTAGAAAAAAGGAAGAGGGAATAATATAAGGAACGTCATCTGTCAAATATAAATACATGACGTTTGCGTTTAGTTCTTGATACAACCAAAAAACTAACGACGGTAATCCGTATTAGGTTATATTCACAAACTGTACCTTTTTATTGTATTACTAGTTGTGTAATGTTATTTTTACTTATATTCTTGACAATTCATATAGTCTATCAATTCAGGAATGGCATGTATTTCCCGTGTACAATTTTCATCGAAATTGGTTGAAAATTATTATTTCATTCTACGATTTCTAATGTATTAACTTAATTAGCCTTTTAATTGTGGAATGATGTATGATTGATGAAAATTAGCAACTTCTATAGAACAGACCAGAGCTTTCCACCGGCCAATCACTGGCGGAATTGTGGTCTTAACGCATGTCACCATTCTTATAAGAAGTGGACTTCTTTTTTTTACGATTTCTAGAAGTACCTAATATTAACAATTATTAGAGTCCATCAATTATGTAATTACTTATACTTCCCGTGTACAAAATTTCATAAGAACCGGTAGGTACCAGACCGTTTTTGAGTTAAATCCGGAAATATAGACCGACAGACAAACATTTTTTTCGTGGCATATTCGTGGTCAGTATTTATTTATTTATTTATTTATTTGAACACTTACATAATAAACACTAAAACAAGTAAAGAAAAATAGACAAAGAACATTGCTTAGTGCTACTATAATTAAAAGTGTAGACTACATGTTAAATAGAATATAGCGAGTAACAAGAAACAGACGAGAGATCAAATTAAAGGTAATAAACAACATAAATTCTAATAAATAATAAACTACTGGATCAAAATTATTCTTCTAAGTTAGCAAAATACTTTTTGATTGCCGGAACGTCGTCATTTAAAATGTCTAGCTTGTTAGATTTATGGAGTATGTTAACAAGTCTTGTTATTCGCGCTATGGGAGCATTATACCCCAAGTTTGAAACAACTCCTTCTGTTGCAAACAGATTAAAACTAGCTGGCCTTGGCAATTTTCTTGGAACAGTAAATGATAAAGACGATAAAAGATTCGGTGCCTCTATGGAGCCTTTAATCAACTTGGTGAGAAAAACAACGTCTAGCATGCGTCTTCGATTAGTTAATGTGCATATATTAAAGTGTTTCAGACGGTCGCCATAACTTTGCAGTTTCTTACCTGAGTAACAAGCATAAGTAAGATGCCATAGAAATCGCTTCTGTACTCGCTCCACTTTATTATTATAAACATCGTAGAAAGGATTCCATGCAGTACTACAGTATTCCATTATACTACGCACCAGCGCATTGTATAGTAAAATTTTTGTGCTTGGGGATTTGAAGTCCTTGCAGTTGCGCAGTACAAAACCTAGACGCCTGAATCCCCTTGAGACGATGTCATCTATGTGAATGTTTAAACGAAGTCCAGAATGATGCCCAAATCGCGGATATGAGACACATTTAAAAGTGTATTGTTTCCAATACTGTATATAGGTTGAATTGTATCTTTTTTTCGGGTAAAAAGGATGGAATAGCACTTTGAAACATTCAGGGCCATATCATTTGAAATACACCATTCACATAGCCTATTTAAGTCCTTCTCTATCAAAGATATATCGGCCCAACTATCAACAGACCGGAAAAACCTAAGGTCGTCAGCATATAAAAAGTAGTCAGAATTAGTGAAGCACTTACCTATGTCATTAATAAAAATGTTAAAGAATAAAGGGCCTAGATGGGAGCCTTGAGGCACACCAGAACAAGCTGGAAACCAGGCAGAGGCATGGCCATTGACTACTACACTAGATTTTCTGTCTGATAAATAGGATGAGCACCAACTGAGCAAGGACTGGGCGATACCATGGGTAGAAAGCTTGTGAAGTAAAATATCATGGTTCACTTTATCGAATGCCTTGCTGAATGTATCGTTTATATAGTATGCTTATCGGGAAATTTGGAGAACAAATTAACTTTACACACTTTCTTACTCTTCGGTAAGGGAATGAGGTATCCATCGCGAAGCAAGCTTCCTAACATTAAGATCTTCATGCAGGTTGGTGGAAACTGCCCGTGATCCAATCTTTAGTTCAGCCTGAATCTCTCGATGTGTAATATGTCTATTCTCCTACAATAACTACTCTATCCCGATCACATTTTCATGAGTTACTGCAGTTATAGGATGGCGGGGTCTGGGGTCATCGTTAAAGTTCTCTCGACCACGTTTAAATTCACGAAACCAATAAGTAACTGTTGCTAACGCAGGAGCAGACTCCTCAAATGCAGCTTGTGAATATTCGTAAGATTATTTGAAGGGAAATCCTTGTTTATAATCACAAAAAAATTATAGCTCGAAAAGCTTCTTGCGAGACGTCCGTTGTTGCAAACAAAATAAGACATATAATAGTCTTTAAAAATATTTTTTAAAATAACTATACCTTATGTATAAGTGGCCAATAATTTTCACCAAAGAGATTATATACCAATTGAAAATAGCTTCAAGAAAAAAGAGATTGTATTTATTCTGTGGCTAATAATTTTCGAAACATCATAGGTAGAGATGCTTATAACATTATTAAAATTTAGAAATTTATATGTACCTAACTTCTACATATCTGGGCCAGCAGATTTTTTCTGGCTTTTCTGGTAGTTAATAGCTCTACCACGGCGTCACCTATCGGATTCTAAACAGCTGTGAACCATCGTCTTGATAAAACAAATATATTATGTAAATAAGAGCTCAATCAGTCAAGTCGCTCAGACGTTACAAGATCTAGAACACACAAGAAAGGTGACAAACAGGCATACTACCCGCCTGATAGTAAGCGGCTACCGTAGTTGAAGGACGATTGTGATAAATACCATAGATATCACTAACGCTTTGTCGACCTTAAATCCCCCTACTCCAAAGAGCTCTGGAAACCCTATTCAACGCACACACACAAAACTAGGTTATTTAGCTGCGATCTTCTGTAGGGTGAGGGAATTCTACCAGACGGACTGTCTAAAGTAGACAGATCTCCAAAGAAATTTCTTAGTGCCTTACCTTTCTTAAAAGACAAGATAAGATTAATAAATTTTTAAGATTTTAATTACACTTTGCTAAAAGTTTGCACTTCAACTTTTACTATCAACTAGTATAATAAGTTATTTAAAGTGGTGTTAATATTCATTATTAAAATGGTGCTCACATTATTTGGTAATGATGAGAATCCAATAGTACAACGACTAAGATCAGTTAACTTCACAAGTAAGTCAATTTTTTTTACTCTAAAGTATATTATACAAAATACATAGGTTACTATAAAGTTGCGATAAAAGATTCTTCATGAAGGTATATTTCATTTAACAATAGACTTCAACAATGTTTTTATATACATATATAAATTGACAGTATTGTGCCAGATGGTAAGCACAGTACAATCCAAATATAACGGCGACCGCCGAGATATTGAAATCCAATGTGTAACATTAAATGTTACACAGTAAATTGTGACAATAGGGCTAGATATCAAGGTATGTATAGTACATACAGGAATATATCTATCTAAACTGTTCTAATTATTCCCAACTTCGCTAATCCTTTAAGTACAGTTTGATTAATTTCGACCGAACCACTATGAACTTACGTAAGGGATTACAGCATATATAAATTTTGATATGAATGTTAGAAACTTAAGTGTAGGTAAAGTTATAAAATACATTTAATCTAAACATAACATTCAAAACATAATTCTGAAATAGAGTAACAAAATTAAATTAACTTTTAATGTGATAAATTTCAGATCATAATTTTAGAATAATTTAAATACATTAAACTAATTTTCCCATTTAATGGATTAGGTTGAAATTACTTCTTGAAGCTAACTAGATTGTAATTAAATTCTGTGATCTCGGCATGGTTTCGAATAATATGTATTTCACAACAGCATTTCCTAAACTTTTAAAGCTACGGAACACTAAAAAACATGCGTGCAGTTCACTCGCGGTAAAATTATTGTTTATAAAGCCTTCAGAAAACCTACAAAAATCACATAAACCATACATGTGAACAAAATACATCACGCTGGCTGTGACACCTCTTCCCAATGCTTCGTAATACGCAGGCGTACACACACACGTACTAAAACTATATAATATATTCTATCTCATTCTCACGGTCAAAGGCAGAATAGTAAGAACAGGGCAAGTTTATCCTAATTTGTAACGACATATTATTATATTTATTTTCATATTTTACTATAGAACTATTATCAATCAGGTATGTTGTAAAACATACCTGATTGAAACAAAAACTACTAATAAAAATTAAACGCCACAATCTAAAATTAAACGACAACTGTGAAAGTTTTAACATTCAGTTTTATTGCAAACGTCTCGGGCAAGCTTACCTGCTGTTGTTTAGAAAAGTATTCCATTCCTTTAGCAGGTAGACGCTATTTATAAGAATCGTTATTTCTTTTCCCTTTATTTCTCTTAAAATTATTATCTACTTTCTTAGCTCTTTTTGAGTCACCGTACTAGACTAAGCCTGGTTTCACAATGAGTAAGTGTTTTCTTTAACATTTCCTCCTTATCACTTTCTTCCTCTTACTTTTTATGAAAGGAGAAAAATTATCTTAACTGTGTGATGACTAATTTGATGATGATGAGTTGATGAACTTGATATTTATCATTTATTGTGGGAGTGAGTCCAGACCAAGGAATCGTGCCAAAAAATGCTTTTGGATTCTTGGAGACACAGGAGAGGTCAATTTTATTTTTGGAAGACCTATGTCTAATGTGACCCGGATAGTTTGTTTTGTCTTTTTGACTCTTAAATATAAATAACAATTACAATATGTTTATTATTGAATATATTTATTATAAATATATAATTGAATTCTTCTATGAGGTTTACATAGTCATTCGCGATCTAATGAAGCCTCGTTAAAATAAAAATTCATATAACAATTTATTAATTTAACTCACTCGTATTTAACTTTAACAGCTAAATATTTCTTTCTATCATTTTTAATTAACTTAATTTTGGAATTATCTTTATTATTTGTTCTGAATTCCGTTTTATAAAGTTCAGATACTTTGAAGATATTATGTATATTTTGTTAATTTAGGAAATACATTTCTCTCACAAATATATCAATTCACTTAAGAAAATAAAATTACAAATTTAACCTAGAGAGAGAGAGAGAGAGAGAGAGCTGTTTGGTTCCGAATTTCCAGTTTGGGATTTGTTTTTCCACTTAGTAAACTTATGTAAAAAGTGAATAAAGACGGTGTTTTTATTTTTCAATCATTATAATTATTTATTTGGGCTTATGTGGTGTGTTCTCATTGTTAGGCTACTAATAATATTTCTATAGTCTAATATATATTCATAAATCTATATTTCTATCTGTAAATGTTTTTTTTTTATTTTCTCATACAGACAGACAGTTAAGGATTGTTTGTATGTCCAGATTTAACTAAAAATGGCTTGACCGATTTTTATGAGATATTTGTACACGGAAGGTATATATTCTTTAATTGATAATTTATAAAATTTGTCTATAACACTTTTAGTAATCCTAAACATGTACAATTTTATTAATTCTCAATCGATTTTAATGGAATTTTGTACACATGAATTATACATGGTGCAACATTTTAATGGGTCAGTGAGGGGAACTCTGAAATTTTAAAGAAATAGAGAAATATGTTCTAAAGAACCATGACATCGATTTTAGTGATAAGAAAAACTGTATTCATAGATTTTCAAAAAAACTTATACACGGGATGGGAACCGAACCTAATCAATTTTAGAAAAAATAATAATGTTATTTTATTAGGATAATTGGTAGGTAGTGTAGATTATAATGAATAAATACTCCTAGGAAATCCTGTGTCTAAAATTAAAAGAAAATGTTGAATTTATTAACTATTTAAAATAATGTATCGCAGTTAAATCTGGTGACTTCCTTCATTTGTAATAATGTATTTTTTTAAAGTTATCATTTAAGAAGTCCATTGTGATTAGGCTATTATGTGTTGGTGCTCCATATTGTTGGGAATACACACAGACTATGTCTTTACCCAATATTTCACATAGGAATTATTATGGAGAAGTCGAACCCAGTAGATAAATTAATCGTAGACGAATGAATGATGACGTCATCTTTATTGCAATAGTCGAACTCATAACTCAACTTCTTAAATAATTACTTTAAACAAAAATGGATTGGTATTTAAACGAGTTCGCCAGTTTTAATCCCACTTGATTATTTCTTGTATGGTTACCCTAAATATGAAATATACAAAACCAGCTACGATATCGTTGAAGGTCTAATACTAACTACAGAGATAATTTTAAAGCAAATTTTAATAAACAATGGGTTTTATCGGAAATTAGAATTGGTCTTTTAAATAAAATATGTCAGTGAATGCATTAGGGTTTCTTTATTTCGATCACGTAGTCGACGTAAGAGCGTATATGTACGTGTATAGGTGAGCCTCGGGGGAGAGGTCCATTAGAATATCGTTAGGTAACATTATTCATGATTTAAATATAATATATTTAGTATTTATATACGATATATTTCCAAAATCAAACCAGTAGTTTTTGAGTGATGCGCGCACAACGACAGAACTTTATCATTTTATTTATATAGAAGAAATACATAGACTGTATTCCTGTAATACGATAAACCAAAAGAAAATCAGTGATGTGTTTATGGTATGTGCATGGTATTTTAATGATATGTCAAAATAAATCCAACACATACACCGTCCCAAAAAAAATCAAAAATAATTGAAATCATCTTTATTAAACCGCTGAGGGATGATTTTTCAAAAATGCGAAAAACTCTTCTTTCGTATTAAAAGCATACATATATATTTTCATATCCCTAATTTGACAAACAATGCGTCCTTCATACAAACTTTCATACCCTTCAAGTTTTATTTTGGTGACAAAAGGTATCCTATGTCCTTCTTCAAGGTCCAATATATTCATCAAAATTGGTTTGATGGGTTCTTCATAGAAACTTTCATCCCCTATTTCATCATCATATCATTCATCACACTTACATAACATAATATAATTCCCCATCCTCCATCCCCCTTCCACCATCAGACGACAAGAGACACGGTGAAGAGGCGCGGCGTTGCATGTGTATGCTGTGCGCATGAAAGCGTTTTATCATTTATCATGCGCACTGCTAAAGAGTGGAAGACTATAACGGATTTTTGTATTTCCCGATAATTATAAACTGGGTATCTTCAAGTCTCGAGTAAATAAGTATACCTTCTAGCCTTCTAGGCAAGCGTGTTCCATCGTAGACCAATCTAATCACTTACGATCAGGCGAGGTAGTGGTCAAACGCAAGCCTATCTATAAGTTAAAAAAAATATCTCGTAAAACAAACAGAGAGAGAAACGGAGTAGTAATTAAGGTTCAAGAAATAACAACCACATATTCCAACTAGAGAGCCGGTATGTGTTTTCAGATTCAATTAGATTAAGTTTGCTCTGGGCGGTCCTTGCATGAGTGCACTAGACTAACGGCCGATCGAGACGGGTCAGGAAATATCGTGAGGCAAATGTCAACAGCCGTTAACTACATTTCACTATTACGATCACTCTGTCAAGAGTGAAACGACTGAGAAGAGATGTTGTGTTTTAGTTTTTGAAGTTTGATATTTTCCTCTCCCGATTCATCTAGGAAAAATGTATGTTCAGAAGAAAATAAGATAATTTTGAACTTGTAAATGACAGGTACAATTTTATAACTATAGAAAAATAAATATAAAATAGTTATTCCTTCTTTTAGACTTAAGTAAAACAAATAATTTTTTACGTAACCGTGTTAGGTTCTACAATAAACAAATGTTCTGTGTTCTTAAGCACATTACCGATTTGCTGGATAATAATTTCAAAAATCATGTTAAGTAAGATTTATTGTTTTAGTATTATTGGGTAGATCATTACATGAAAGAGGATGATTTCTCGGTGCCTTCCTCTCTGTACATCTATTGAAAATTATAATAATTGTAAACAATACAAATACATTAATAAAATTATAAAAAATATAATAATTGATAAACCATATTGAATTTCTTGTTGATTATTCTCGATGTCTGGGATGTTTTCTTAACCGATGATAGTGTTTTATATAATGATAATAATAATATCATTTATAAGTGCCTTTTTAGGCATAAATTAAATAAAATGTTTTTTTCTTTTTGAAGTAGTACACATTTTAACGTTATAAGTTCATATTGTTAGTTTTTTTTCCGCTGCTCATTATGAACTTATTAATAATAATATTGATATAAATTTTATTTGTTCTAAAAACATCAATATTCGTAATAAAGCCGATAAAAGTTACAAAAGTAATTTCAAAACTTATTAGAGAAATCAAACAAAATATGACAATTTTATGTTATGTAATCAAATATAGAAAGAAGTACAGAAGAGTCGAATCTTTCTCGACAAATGAATAAATTTGTCGAACAGGATATAACTGAAGTAACCGAGTCATAACTCTGGGAATGTTTTGTTACCCAATATTCCAGCTCATCTATGCCTAACAAACAGTCCATTTTTACCTTTTGTTTGCAGGTGCCTTATTAGGCACTCTTTTTGGCAGCGATTTGGCAACCGTCCAATGTTGGTCTCGATGTAAATCAGTAGAACAATTCAATTTCTGGAGTTTCTTGACATTTGCTTCCCAAACTATTTTGAAAACTTTGTATCTATTATTAGCTACATATAATGTAACATATAACCACAGAAACTTGGACAAATACTTATGGAACATTATTCAAAACTTATTTTGTCAAATTGTACTTATATAAAAAAATCTTACACTATTATTGCTTTGGCCATTTCCAATTTCCTATTACTATAGATATCGTTTTTAAGTCATACGTATTCGCTATTTTATTATTACTTTTTTTACTGTAGGCCCAAAAAATATTAATTTTATGTGGAGTTTTTATATACAAAGGTTTTAAAATGATACGATATTTTTAAATACTTCATCATTAATTACTTGATTTACTATGTTATAATTCTCTACGGATTTCAAATGATTGTTGAGATGTAATTAAGTTTCTACACAGTTCAAAGGCAGAGTGTTGACCCAGAAACAAGATGGGAAAGATAGATCGTCCGTACATAGGGCTTGATTGTTTTCACTTAAAGATATAGCTCGAACTTCAGGGGTTAATGAACCGGTGAAATGGTTTTATGATTATCATTTATTACACAGACTAGGTGTTATAAAGCAAATGACTTTAACGTTAGCCCGAAAAACTTAACTAATATCGATTATTGCAACTTTCCAGACAAAATTCAAAGCCTTATAACCAACTCCCCCAATTTGTAGAAAATAATTTGTAAATGACTAAAGATGGAAAACACTCGGGTTGTAGAAGAAATATAAATTATATTGATTATCAATGTTTTTGGTTTTATTGTGTTGTATTTATTTTTGGTTAACACAATATTTAATATGGTTTTCCTTATGGTTATTTTTTCTAATCCAAGCTTGCCAACCAACTATGCTTTGAGTACCGTTAAGTACAATATATCAAAACCCTTTATGTGAATGATCGTGACTTTTTTAATAGCATAATTCTACCATTAAAATGTATAACATTTAATATTATTTTCCACAAAGTTCTTTCAGTCTTCACCGCCAACGCACCCCGTAGTCTATCGTAGTTCTTCTCACTTCCCATTCATGGTTACTGCTCTGCCCTTTAGAGTCGTAGCGTGAAGTTATATAGCCTATAATCTCCCTAATAAATGGGCTATAAAATAAATAAAGAATGTTCATATCTGATTAGTAGTTCCTAAGATTAACGCAATTAAAAAACAAACAAAAAACAAGTTCTCGAGGTTTATAATATTTAGATAATTCAATTATCAAAACAGTATATCATCTTTATGGAAATTTTCCTAGTATAAATACTCCAATTATACCCCACATCAGTTAACGTCGGCAACAATGGGAATTCGGGTCCGTTTATTTAAACCTTTAATCTACGTAACAGCTTGTGTTAATGTGATATATATTCGCACACATGTAGGTGACGCAAAAGCGTGACCGACATTTTTATATGCCACACACCATATCACATAAGTCTTTGTGCGACACATAAAACATGTTTTTGAACGATAAGTATCTATTTAAGGTTATATTGTAGTAATTTTACAGTAATTGGCGACATTGTTTACACGTAGACTTAAACATGAACTACTTGAGTTATATTTACATTTGTACAGTAGTTATATTATTAATTTCGATTTTTATGAAATACGTATGTATGCAAATAATTACACTGCAATAAAAAAACACTGTCGAAATGTCGTAAAGTATGTAGGAAGATATGTATATTTCAGTTTTAGAGTATTCTCCCTGATTCCGAATAAATATATAAATAAAATGGATTTAGCAAAAAACTAAAAAAGCAATCCTATTTCTTGGGTATACCTCTGTATGTTAAATGTTATGTTAATTCCACATATTGCCACTTGTTCTGTAGTAATAATAATATTTTAAGGTAGCCAAGACTTTTCAGTGTGCAGAAAATGATTGATCTAAAATTATAACACGTTTAATATTTAACTAAATAAAATTCTTCTTCTTTTTTTCTAACTTGACAACTATTCCTTGCTATTGAAGACTATTACTGCCATGTCGAGTGGGTAATTGTTTCGTTTTTACAGTGTCTTGTGATGATTTCCGTATTATAAAAAAATAGTGGCCTCATTGTTTTTAAAAACTAAAACCTAACTGCGAAAAATTAGTGATCTAAAAAGTACGATTTATATTTTGAAATATTCTGATAAAGCCCTTTCTATATGATATCCAACAAATTTTCTTTGTTTGACCTTATATATTGTTTTTTAATATATTCTTTAGGTGAAATTTTGCATAACTGAGTTTGTACACAAGTGTAACGGATTGGAAATAATAACATGGAGTATGAATTCAGAGATGTAACAAAAACTCCTTACAAAGTTCTAACAAGGTAGCCACTATTAAGTAATAAATAATAAAAACGGCTACATGACAGACTAAGATCCAGAAAATAACTCTGTTTAACATAGTTGTTTCTAAGATTCAAGTAAAAAATCATATTATATCCGTGCAAGATAATATGCACTAGATAGAAAATAAACAAAATCGTACATCCTAATTAAATTGAGATAGTAACTGTCGAACTATTACTCTGACCGTATCTATTAATCGTGATGGTATAAACGTAGTATATCCTAGAGCGTTAGATGGGAGGTCTCATCGATCAGAGAGGAATTCCGCTCGAGCCTTCGTAGGCCGGATCCACACGCCTCGCTGTGTTGTCGACAGTAGCGCTTCGACTGTAGAACGCTACGCTCGTAGCGCCGTAGCAAATCTAAAACCGACTAGTACTACGAGTGACGTAAACATTCGAGACTTAATTTTTTTAGTACTTCAGTGAAAAGTGTGTATTTGTGACTGAATTCCGAATTTCTAATGTAAGTCAATTTCTTTTATTGTTCCATATTTCTAATCTTAAAGGTTAATTTATCATATAGAAATGTTTAGATCATATAAATTTTTATATCTATTTTATTTTTTCTCACGTAAACATTCTACACTCTTTTAATAACACATGAGTCTGATATATTTAACAAAATTTAAAGATTAATTCATATGTTTGTGCAAAAAATATGTCAATGTTCGTGAGAAGTGTGAAAGCGGCATACTTGATTTTTTTATGAGTATGTTATACAGTTATTTTAATGACGAATAAATATATTTTATTACTATAGCTAACCGCAGTTTATAAATATTTATTTGGAATATTAGTGAAATATATATATATCAGTTGTCGCCTTTAGGCTATCTATTAATTAGTAATTAGCTGTTGTTAATAAAAATAAAAATAATATTAGATGGAAGAAACAAAGCAAAAAAAGATAGATTAGACTTGCCCGCGTAATATTTCATAAAATAACCTCAAATAACAAAAGAGTCTTATTCTGAGTAAGAAATAGGCACCTATTTTCTTGAAAACTTTTTTTGTTTTAAATCATTGATCTATTAATGCAAAAGTATTCACTTATTTATTAATATATTTTAACTTTAATTGATATTGATCAATTTACTTCAAAATGGAATTCAATTGATTTAAATAATTCATTATTTCTTATTATTACATTTATTTACATTCTTCAGTTACTTACTTTAATATATATAATTTATTTTATATAAGATTAACAAAACTTTATATAACTTTAGCAAAAATTTAAGTTACCATTAATTTTTGCTTATGGTTTCATACATACTAAGAAGCGGTTATTTGGTACTTCCTCAATGTCGGCCCTCAGAAATTGGCCTCATTGACCTCCAGAACTATATGTTAATGACAGTATACATAATGGTTATTATGAAACATAGCCTCGCATGCGAGTGAGTAGTAAGTAGGTAGGCAGGTAATTATGTGAGAATTGCAAGCTAAGTCAACATACATATTGCATTAGTTGATATAAGCATTATGTCGGGACAAGTATGTGTTCATGCTTTGACATAAGATGTATTTAAATATAACAATTGTAAATAATTTATTTATTTATTAGGAATATTTATTTATTTATGTACAATAAAGAATCTATGCTCTATTATATGAAAGAACATTAGATCCCTATTTCAACAATAAACGAAGAAACTTTTGAAGGGAATGGTGAATCTTTCATGTCGTTGTGTATAGATTTATATAGTTTTTTATTCTATATAGGCTTTAGTTTTTGATAACAATCGTGACGAGATGGCTGAAAGTGGTAACACAATAAACTTAGAAAGGGACTATGTATCTAGTGCGACTGTCAGAACACGCTGATAATTGCTTGACATTGTTTGAGAATGATGGAAGCTAGCTAGGCGAGTTTTAAAGAACGTTATTGCCATGATATAATTTCATCTCGTCGACCTTAGGGTTAAAAGATCAAACTGCGACGTGACTTAGGATCGTCAAAAACCGTGAGCTTGTCCGACTCGTCGTGAAAATTGCGACATTAATCACGTCACCCAGTTATGTCATGTTACATCACACATAATAACATCAGACGTTGAGAAGCGCATCGCGCTTTTTACTATCCATGTCCCAAGAGAAAAGAAAACCTTATAACTCACGATTCTAGAATTAATAGATACCCGTTCTATGGTAGAAAGTCGACTTGCGGAGCGAAATTGCAATTTTCGCTTTACAAATTTACATCGCTTTTTGAGTTTAGACACATAAAGTTATAAAAGATATAAAATATAGTTGGTACAATATAGTGGTTTAGTTGGATAAAAAAATGTATGTAACAACTTTTTATACAAGCAACTCCTACAGGTGAAAACGGGAATATAATAATGTTAATACTTTTTGAATTGATATAAAATATATAATTAAATTAATTAATTATATGCATTATTAAATAGGTATCTACAAATAATTACAAAAATCGTAGCTATTATTACAATTTTTATGAATAATTTTTAAGCTGAAAGGTAGAAATTGTAAGAATGTAAAATAATAGGGAATCTAAAGTAAGTACAACAAAAATGGATAATAATGATTGCATAAAACGTCGTGTGGAGAATTGTTGACCTTTACTTGGATGTGGGTGGACGAGAGATGATTAGCAACGGTAATCCTATTTTTCTGTAAAAATGTATTGTTTTATATTTATTTTTAACATATCTCTTGTGCCTGCCTAACTATATCGTAGGCGTCAACTGTTTGAAATGTTTATTATATATTTCTTTGTTATATTCTTAGGTAAACGTCACTAGCTATATTCGTAGATCTAAGTTAATGACTAACGTTTATGTGAAATTAATTATTTACTGTTATTTTTATATAAGTAACTTATTTCCCATAGTGGCATACATAGACTTGTAGCGTTACGGGATTAGCGGATTGGTAGGAATTTGTATCCGAGTGGGTCACGACCACTATGTAGATGATGATAAATCCGTCATAGTGACTTTTTTGGTTTGTCGCGTTTCGGGTTCAGCCAGTGTATATCCAGCTGCCAAGAAGTTTGCAGGCCGGCATGACAGCGATGACCATCGAGTGATTGCCGATTTCTCGGTGGTCGCTGTTGTTTCTGTGTACAGGGTTGCTACTTTAGAAAATAAATATTGCTTACGTTTCACCTAAATATACCGTGAAGAGATAGCTTCTTGGGTAATAAAATAGGTTTGACCTTAGTTCGCGTGATAATACTAAATTAAAAATCAGTAATTTACTGGCTAGGACTAGTCGAAACATACCAAGGCCACCATGATTAAATTATGTTCCTTAAGAAATCAATAACTTTTACATAACAAATTATATATTTAACGGAACAATCAGTGTTGATTTACATTTAAAAGATTAAATTATTATTTCATTTAACATGCTTCTTTATGATTTCAAGGTTACGAAATTTAGTGTAAAATTTAATTTTCTACCCACATAAAAATGCTTTCTGACCGTATATACTAGTATTGACCACTAAACATCAGGTGGATTAAATGGCTGTTTGCTATTTTATAACATAAAAAAGACATTTAAAAATATTGACATTCATAATTTTATTTAACAAGGTAAGCCAATATAGCTGAGTAAGTAGCTAAAAACATCTTATAAGTCTTTCCCCGGGAAAGAGCAATAAAATCGTAATTCAAATCTTTGAAATGTAAAAAATAAGGTCTGAAAGGAGAAAAGGCAGCTTTGTCGTTAATTTCTTTGCCAATAAGAATGGCTTATTTCATTTGATTAAGGATGATAATTTATTTCTTTCAATTATTTCTCTTTTGGTTACTCTTAATGGATTTCGTTTTTATTCAGCGTATAATTTATAAAACAGTCATCACTGTTCAACCAATTTCAGAATCATACTAGATTATAGAACAAAGTCCTCCGCCGCGTCTCTGTCTGTCTGAACGAGATAAACTCAAAAACTAATAAACGTATTTCCATACGGTTTTCATGAATAGGCGGAGTGATTCATGAGGAAGGTTTAGGTGTATAATTCATTAAGGTTTTGTATAAATTAACTGAAGTATGGGGGTGATTGCTGAAGATTCCGGAAAAATCTTACCGACTGCAAGCTTTACTAGTGTGCGCCGCGTAAACCAGTAGAGTTATATAATTACATTACTCTGCTACCCGTGCGTAGCAGGAGGGAGGGGGTTGCTAAGTCGTAATAATAATAACCATTGTAATTAAAAAAGAAAAAAGTTTAAAAACTGTTACCCGACTACGGAAATGTCGCTAGGCATATTTTATTTATATTTAACATTGATATTTATGAACTCAGAATTTTCTCCTTTTTCATATGACACCCTACTCGATATGATAGCAAAAAAATCAGAAGGATATTAACCATTTCTTAGAAGGTAAATTTAAAGTTTAATAAGCCCCCGATGATACTAACCTATTCATTGAGACAATTCCAATGATCCTAAACACGATATCTCTGCTCTAGTTTAGTGAGAAGTTAGGTATCGTACAGATTCCAAATTATGCTGCATCATTAATTCAAGATTATTATGTTTTTCTAATATTATTGAAGTAACATAATTCCAAATTTTGAATCAATCATTCTATTTATCAACAAGAAAAGATCTGATAATTTTCAAGGGTTGAACAGATTTTCTTGAATCTTAGTAAAAACATTCTCGAACAAGTCACAATTAATACAAAAACAAAATCGGTTCAGCCTTTTGCGAGCTAAGATACTACAAACAAATACACAGGCACAGATACACACGTTATACTTTTTGCATCGGGGGTTAAAATGTAGCCTAATTCACACGGACCATAATAACGAATTGATTGACCACTCATTTATTAAAATCGGATGTGTAGTTAAGGTGCATCATACATACATACATATACATCAAACATACGTAAATACAAAAACATTCATAGACTATTAAAAACATAACCCTTCCTTTCGCCTTTCCCGTAGTAGGGTAAATGATCACAGAATTATTAATGTACAAAATATTTCAGAAGCCAAATAAAGGTAAGCTCTAATTGGTAAGTAAATAGTGTACAAATATATATGCACACAAATACACAGCACGCCCGTTATGCATCATTTTATTTTATTTTAATAAATAACTGTATAAATCTCATTTAAACAATAAAAACTCATAATTGGCTGTATGGCCTGCTTATAGATATAGGTTATAATTTATTATACTGAAAAGTTATGATTTTTTTTTTAATAAATAAAAACATAACGAAAAATTGTATTTGGTTGTCTTTTTTTTTGTAAATGTTTCTGAGTAATAAATACCTTAGGTCGGATAGCTTGAATTTTCTTCTAAATCGAAAAACTCCGACTTGAATGAACGAAAGGCTTTCTGTAAGTTTATGAGTCTATTAAACCTAACAGAGGTATGCGTATTAAGAAAAATTAAATATTTATTTTTCATTTGTTACCTCAGTTAATAATGTGAAGAAATATGTAAACTAAAAGTGTAAAATAACATGTTTAGAAGTCTTTCAATGCTTTGGTATTTATTTTCTCAAAAATCAGTGTAAGCTATATAATATCTATAAATTTTAATTGGAAACTTATTATTATACAAAAAAAATTATATACATTTCTAAGATAGCGTTATAGAGAAAGATCTAACAAAAAACATAGTGTACCTTAAAAATATAATAAAATAAAAAGTTATATTTCTTTGGCTAAAAAAACAATTTTAATGTAAATTTATTTATAACATAATATAAAGTAAATAAAATGAATTGATCAAAACAAAATAATATTTATATATACAACGTAAAATTATTTTACAAAATGAGTTCATATGTCTATCGTTGATGGCTAATTTTATTATTTCGCACTACAGTCACTCGATGCGTTCGCAACCCTTAACTTTGCACTCTACTGAACGCGCCAAAAGAATCATAACTTTAATGAGGTAAATAAATGCATTCAATAATTCTATATTTACCATACTTATTTATCTATATATTTACAGTTAATGCTAGTATGGACAATATTATCGATTATTTTTCTTTTTGTATCGTGTTTTATGCACACTAATTCTTACATGGAAATAATTCATGATTATCGTATCGTATCGCATGATTTCACCAGTCAGCAAGGTTGGAAACAAAACCCCGAGTGCGACGAATAAATATAGGTTGTATTCTGGCTTTATGTAAAATCTATCCTATCATCATGGTTATAAATAATTTATTAATATGGATTCTTACTGAATACATGTGTATTACTAAAGATTAATATAAATAAAAAAATCTATTTATGCATAAAATATTTTGTAGTTAATGTGACTATCGTACTACCAATAGTACTATTCCTCTAGTTTAAAGGTACAGGGTTAAAACGGGTGGAGGTACACAATTTTTTTTCCGATTAGATCGCAACTATCATACAGTAGGTGTTTTACTCGTTATAGTGGCAGTCTTAGTCGTATCGGGTAGCGGAATTAACCGCTGTATAATGTTAATCCAGTAATCAATCGGTATGTACTCGACTGGGTCTCGAACACCATGCACATGCTGATAAGCACATCAGAGTGATTCTTTTTTGGTTTGTGACGTTTCGGGATCAATCAGTATATATCCAGTTGCTAAGAGGCTTGCAGATCGGTATGACAACAATGACCCGGTAGTCGTCGCTTTTTGGATAGTCCTGTGACGTCACTTTACCGTACTCTATAAAAAAAAAAGATTATGTAGCTACACTTTCTATACAACCATTATTTAAAAAGATTATATGCTTGTAGTAAGAAATCTCTGGAATTACTAATCCAATTTAATAAATTCTTTCATAGATCGAAAGTAGAAAAGGAAAATGGTTGTTAGTGAATATAATGGTGTCTCGATGCGATTTGTTAGTTGAATGTTTTCCAGCACTATGGATGAATTATTAGAAGAACTAATTGGATGATACTATAATAACGTATTTGCAAAGATATTATAAATAAAGTAAATTATTAAAAAGGAAATAACAGAAATGTAAAAAAATACTTGACTTAAAAAAATATTTCGCTTTTTATTAGATTCCCATACGTCGTTCTTAAATATTATATAGCTTATATTACTCCCACAGATAAGACGAATCTAACGACACCCCGTATGTTATAATCCATCTAGCCGTTTAGTCTACAGAGCGTGCCAAAGAAATGGATATACATACATACATACGCTAGAAAAACATACTTATTTTTCACAGTCGGGTAATCATAAAATATATGTAATTGTATAATTTGTATGACACTTAGATAGAACGTGACAAAAAAAAGTCGAATGTTATTAAAATTAAAATAAAGGTTTCTTTGCATCCTCCTGGCCATTGGGCGTTAACAATAGTTTACAGGCGATGTTTTATTATTATATTTTAAAATTTTATATTGTTACGCGTACGAAGTTACGGATGGTTGCCAGTCTCAAATAAAGTAGTTGGTAGTCATATTAGGTACGTTAACCTAAAACGAGTTTATAAATCTGTCAGCAATAATTTATAGCCAGTTGAGTAAGCCTTTCGCCTGTGTCACACTCGGTTTGTCATGATAACAACACTATTACTCCATACGAACTTAATATTGTATCCGAACACATGTTTAACAAATTTATTTAACGTTACATAAAAACTTATCAAAGTAAATAATAACTATACAATTAATAAAGTTGAAGTGTCTGCTTGTAATGTTAAAATAAGAGTTTTTTTTACTAAATACATATGAAAGTATGTAACGATAACTATAACAAAAACCCATTTTTGAAATTTTTGTGTGTCTGTCTATTTGTTTGTTCTGAGTAATCCGATTTTGATGGGACTTTCACTTGTAGATAGCTGATTTTATAGGGAGTAACTTAGAACTTTTATTTTGGAAAAAGAATTATGGTTCCGCACAAAAAAAAAAAACCGGTTCATGGTGAATCAATTCGGGCGCTTAAATGGCTTATGTTGACTAAATCATAAGAGATATAGCAAATTAATGTACTACATAATTGTAAACATTAAAAATACCTACAAAAAAATCGGCGAAAGTATATGTCTATTTTCTAAGGAACTCCCACAATAAGCATTTTTGTCTTACAAATAGCCGAGAGCGGTGGAACAAGATTCAAGCGTGTACCCGAAGTATGGTGTATTCTGTAGTCCAAGTTAGCGAAGCCGCGGGCACAGCTATTAATAAATAAAAATGTATTACACACATAAAATATATTATTCTTATTATTTATTCTATAAGTTTAGCATTTGGCCACAATCTCAGCACATGTAAAGTGAGGATGTAGCTCAGGATGGGAAAACGCTAAGCCTAGTTTGAGACTAGCTCTCAAGTGTAGCTACCGGAGAAACACACCTGTAAGTGCTTGACGACAGATTTGCAACTTGATTTCAACTCGATCGGAATTATATTTTATTTTCAACGGTACAAGTGTTTATATAATAGGTACTATAATAATATTTTTGTGTATGCACAGAGAGGGAGTCACTTCCAGACATCACTATCATACATATAATAATCCACTCTATAATAACCTTTTGACAGTAAAACCTGCTTGGGAAAAATGGAGACGCGGATTGCCTAAACTGTTTATTAGTTATACAATATATAGCTGTCTTACTCCTTCTCTCTCGTGTCTCGAAATGTGGTTAAAGGTGACGACGGTTAGAGGTGACATTTTCCTCTCAATTCCGCCTAAGATGTTTCACTTCAAAAAATATAAACACCGAAGATTAACTTTTTTATATACAAATTGTAGAAAAAAAGATGGTCATTCTGTAATTATTATACGTCGATGGATGTCATTTGCAGCGAGCGGAATATACGCTAAAGAAAAACTTTGTAATACGTTTGTGAAATGGTGATAAGTAAGTGGCATGATGTCACCTTGGAACCTAAATGGTCGCGGACAGTCAGGTTTCAAAAGGGTTTTTTTGCACAAACTCTCCACATGTAGGATGAGATCCCAGCTGATTTTCCCAGGGGACTACAGTATGGGGAAGTGAACAGGTTTTGAAACGGCGGATTGCAAGGTTGTTTGTTAATATTTGTAGTATGTTTGTTGTATGTTTGTAATTGTCTGTAGTATGTTTGTATTGTGTTTGTAGTAGCTGCCCGGTTGAAATTTCTATGAAGCGGTTATTGAAGTGTTTCGCCAGCTGCATTTCATAGCCAGTCTCCTGTCTGGACTTACGAGTCGAAACTTAAATTGCGAATCGTTGCGCGCAGAAAACTCGAGACTTACGATTTAAAAAGGCTTTCTATATATACAAAAAGAAAAGCAACCATATAACAACTACCCAAATATTCTCGAATCAAGCAGGATTTGGTATTTAAGCAAAAATAGCCTATAAGAACACCAGGAGCATAGCACACATAGCAAGTAAGTTTTAAATGATTTTAAAAAAGGCGAAACATTATAATGAAATACAAAAGACTTAATTAGGTTGCATTAATTTTTAAATAGCACTAGTGTTATTCATGTCTCTGAACTTCTTTGTTCTTTTGGTGTTCGCAAAGAAACCTTTGAAAATTATTATTCTAATTTATAATTTGTAATGCATTATTAACTATTCTTAAAGACTCTCAATAATTATTGTATGATGTATGCTTCCTGTTTACCAAATTTCATGAGAATCGGTTGAGAATTGATGAAAATTAAATTTTTTGAACTTCTTTTTTTTTATTTCTAGAAGTAATATTGACAATTCTTATAGCCCATTAATTATGTAAATACTTAGACTCCCGAGTACAATATTTCATCAAAATCGGCCAAGAATTAACGAAAATAGATTTTTTTGAATACATTTTTTTTCGTATTCTAAAGGTAATATTGAAATGACTTATCAATTGAGTGATGACGTAGCATCTAAAATATCATAAGAATCGATCAAGTCGTTTTTGAGTTAAATTCGGGCATATAAACAAACAGAGAGACAGACAACATTTTTTTAAGGGCATATTCGTGATCAGTTTTATTCATATAATGTGGCTAACGGGAAATTTTGTAAAAATATTAAAAGTACAGACAGAACTGCAGATTTATTGATATAGATTTGTCCCGAGCACGGATATATTGACATGTGGACATAAGAAACATCTATCTTCGATTTCTGACGTAGGTGATGCTTTTTACGCTATGAGAATATGATACTTCGGGAAATTGATGTATTACCACAATGATAACATATTGACAGTCGCAAACTTTAGCCAATTGTAACAAAAATAAAGTCTATGAATAATTGCTAAAATATTGTTCATAGCTATCATATTTATCTATAACTTATTTTATAATGCAAAAGATATTGTTTTCCTACCAGTCATATTTAAATTATACCAGTCATTTTTAAGTATTTCAAGAAATAACATAAAAATTTCAAAGCTCCCTATTTGGTCAAGCGAAAATATTTTGTACTCTTATAAGCGTACTTGTTTCATAAAATTATTATTAAGTCGGGAAATTTTCTCCCGCTGGCAACCATCCAAATCGTCACCGATCAATGACCGAATGATCCTATTTCCATTCATCACTTTCTAAATCGTTTGAAACACTCGACCGAAATGGTTTCACCTCTTTGTCTGTTCGTTCACACTGTCACGAAATGAAATATTTTTTGTTAGATATCGTATGTTCCCTATTTCGTTTGTGAAACATATTGGTTACAAAGTGTCTTACTTTTTATTTAGGGAACACATCAATAAATGTATAAAAAATGTTTTTAGTTTTTTTTATTGTTGTAGGTTTAGTTAGCGATGTGGCCACAATCTCATCTGATCTTAAGTGACGTTGTGGCCCAAGATGGTAGCACGCTAAGCGTAGTGGAAGACTGGCTCTCAAATGCAGCTGCCGAAACACTAGTGCTTGGAGGGTGGTAGCTAGCCAGGCGGATATTAGAAAAAGCCCTACCACCATGCTATGATTTAATCACGATGTTTTCCTTCACAGAAAGCTCTGGTTCATTGCAGGGTTTTGAACTCACGTCGATCGACGCGGAGTCCATACACGCTACCAACTCAGCCATCACTGCTTTATTTATGTATAAAATATACATTACATATACTATTTATGCCCCACAATTTCAGTCATGTGAGTTAAATTGTCATGTTCGAGCAATTCTCCAACGTATCGCCGCCTATGCACCCGTTAATCTTTGGCTCTATATGGCTATATATTCCTCTAGTACTTTAAGCACAGCTTCAAGTGTGAGCATCCATGTCTCGTCAATATATGTCATGGTAGATAGGATGGATACATTGATTGTACAGGTGGGTTTTCAGGCATTAACTGATTGAATGCCTCTCATCACAACTGGATTCTTCTGGAGATCATTTGAAGTTTTTTTAATTACATAAACATTATTTTACACCGTTAAATACAAACCCAATCAGTCATTAAAATTATATGATTAAGACAAAGAGCGGCATTATTGCTGAAAGCAATCTCTTCCAGGCAACATTTAGATGTATATGTTTCATAGTGAAAACCAAGGCTAGAATGGTTGTAATAAGAACAATATAATATCAACAATTATATACAGCATACAATTTAACACAAATCATATATGGATAACTATATCTACAGAAATATGTGAAATATAAACTACATTATTGTTATTTATAATATAATACAAACAAAATCATTTTATTAATACGTGAAGCAAAAACTTTATACCCCTTTTTAAAGAGTATTGCTTGTACGGAGGACTGTGAGATTTGGCATGGTTAAAGTTCATATAATATAAAATTTACTTATCTATAATATCTGTTACTAATATATCAAATTAATACTACGAATCCTAACCAGACTAGTGCCATTGAACTTAGACCCTCCAAAATATTGACATTGTCACTCAATGAAAAGCGACAGCAAGTGATATAATATTCATTGTTTAGGTTCTTATTGCAAATGTTAAACAGGAAATAGTCCATAATTAAAAAGTCGCTGATTGAATTTCGATCATTGGGTGACAGCTAGTATAATATAATTTCATCTAAGTAATATTCAAGTGACAGATTTACAGAAACAGGTAGGTAGTGCTTTCCATAGCTGTGCAGCCTTCAGTTCACTGCGAAAGACTTACAAGAAAATTTGTGGTGTGTGTTGTACTTCCAGCGCCTCGTTTGCCGAGTTCTTTGTCAAAATATGCCCAAGATTAACTTAGATGTGATTGAAGTTTGTTTTTGAGGTGAAAACTCCTTTAGTACCATTGGGATTTGAAGCGCGATGAAACGAAAAGCAACACTAAAAAGAGACAAACACACATATATCTATGGGATTTAGTTTAGATTAATGAGATATAACACATTTATATTATACACGGTTAATGCAATTCCTGATTTTCATTATTATGATCGTCATCGAATTGGCCTAGCGTGTGAGACGACCACACTGGTACGGACTGTTTTACCTATGTATAGGGAGCACTTGTGGTTGGTAGTTTGAGTCTCGCTGTTTTAGGATTTTGAAACAGAGATTTCAAAGAAGATATTTTTATTTACTATGAAGATTGATAGAAAAATTAAAAATATCTAAAATTTTCTTTTGTATTTACCGTTTAATTTTTAATTTAGGACAACAAAGTGACGACACCTCATGCAAAACAATACAATCCAAATACAGTTTAAATGTTGTTTGAATGAACCGATATTATAGGAAAGAAACACAAGCTGGGTACGGTTCCACAGCTTCAAAATGCGGAAAAGATATAATCTAGTGAAGTTCTTTTGTTCGTGCCGAGATGGAGGTTACCGTAAAGCTATGTCTTCTGAGCCCGGCTCGTGTAGTTCTGTTATGAAGGCGGGAAGAGGGAATTAGGTTTTAAAATATGATTCAATAAACTAAATTGAAGATATTACCAATAATTAATGTCACTGTATGTAGAATGAAAGGTCCATTTACCATAGGTAAAGAGCACTTTTTTACCATGTAAAACATATTTTATAAGCATAAAATATTTCGAAAATTTTCAACATGTACTTTATTGTCATTTATATGTGTGCTTGGCACACAAGCTTAGTTCGTCTTATTTTTAGTTTTACTTAAGACTACATGCTGTGTATTTTCATTAGTTTCATTAAGATGTAGCGACATCTACATAGCGACACATAGCGACATCTATCGAGCCACACACGACGCATCCCTACATCGCGCTATAGAAATTAACTCTTCAATTGAGTATATATACAAGAACCCGACTTACAACCGTTGGGCAGCTGCCCGCCAGACATAACACCCGTCTGGTCGGAGGATCCTCCCTTTGCAAGAGTTCTTCTACAAAGTATTAAGTTTATTTAAGTACTTTGTTCATTGTTATTTTCTTTTTCAAAATGAAACAGACTTCGTCATTAAATGTTTCATTGTAACATAATAAAAGTAACATAATATACCATCACGCCTGTATTCTCCGAAGGGTTAGGCAGAGGTGTACTAATGTACATCCACAGTTCGCCGAGTATGTTTTAGGTCCCATGTAATAGGGGGCGAGCCTATTGCCATTAATCGGGCACGAAACCAAATTTCGAGCTGCTACTGAGAATTTCATAAGCAAAATGCAATAAAACTTTGCTCGACCTGGGATTCGAACCCAGGAACTCGCTCATAGCAGTCATAATAAAAGAAGATAGTAGAATTTTTTATGGTAGTTCGGCAAATGGACGGTAGTGCATCTGACGGCAAGCACAATGCAATCCAAACACAACGGCGATCACCGAAAGATCGCCCAACGGCAGTTTTCTTTGTCATGCGAGCCTGCATGAACATCTCTTCACGTTATGCTTAAAGAATCCAATGTCGTAAGAAGGAGGGAACACACTGGCCGGGAATTGTTCCACAGTTTCAAACTACGGCAAAGATACCAACTTTTTAGTTCATGCCGAGATGGAGAACATCGTGAAACTGTAGCTCAAAGCTCATCATCGCGTGTGGTTCTGTTATGGAAAGAAGAGTAGGAATTACCGAATTAGATTCAACAGCTCTTTATTTATCCATTCAAACAGATTTAATTTAATATTTAGGAAAAAATTTGAATATGTATAAATATGGAATAGTTTTCAAGCAGGAAGCAAAGTATCAATAAAAGAGTCGTAATTTTGCTATTGTCCGATTTTAACCTACTGTCTGTAAACTTTGTCTCACTCTCGGCGTGGCTGCCAAGAAACCGCGTACCGTCTAGTCTAGTCGGGAGAGGTATTGAATTTTCTATCTCAGGTTATTCACCTTTCTATTTAGTACAAAGTATTTATAAATATTTTATAATATCCGCGACATTATATAGAAATAGCGTATTAATAAAGTTTTTTACTGCCTTCCATTTGTTATTATTTAATCCTACATACATAAAATAACTTAGATTTGCTGAGTGCTCCATAGCTTTAAAAGTTTATGCATCTCTGTCTTACAATGGAGGCAAAAAGTGACATTTATAAAATATAAGAATAATCGAATTTTTTATAATTTACTAAAAGTAAGGTAGAATGAAAAGCTATATTAATTACTAGCTGTGCCCCTCGTTTCACCCAAGTTTTTATCCAACAAATACCGCGCCGCTAATGCGACTGACCCGTGTAGTCTATCATAATTGATATCATTTTCCGCAAGTACAAATTATTTTAATTTTTCATTTTCTCCTGAACTATGTGTCCTAATTACATTCTATAAAAAGAAAAATTTAAATTGTCTTTATGATAAAATAACTTTGTTCGTAAGGATTACAATTACAATTTTTAATCTTCAACATAAAAACTCGCAAAATACCTTATTGTGGCTTATGCTATTAAGAAATAGGTATATGTTATCGGAGACTTTTTTAGATATACTAAAGAACAATATTTTTGTATTGTAGAATATTATATTTACGTATCACTAACCATTACGCCAGCGCATGCGGATAAAGTAGTTCGGGAAGACTTACAGTTCGACTTACTTAAACAAAAATCAATATTTAAGGCTAGCTGAGAGGTTTAGCTTAGTTCCAGATAGCCTATACTATTTTTCGTGAATCTGGCTATCATATACAAAAATAATTTATTGAATACGACTGCTACCAGTTGTCCAGAGATTACCTATGTTTAAACAATCAGACAAAAAAAACTCGTCCGCTTTACTAAATTATTAATAGTATCTATACACGGACTTACCTCGGAACACGACAAACCAAAAGAAAATCATACATGTGTTTAACACTATGTGTATGATGGTCGCGATCCCTACCACCCTGCTATATTACTGTATATACACTGACTAATCTTTGAACATAATAAACCAAAAGAAAATTATAGATGTTTTTTTTTCTTTCTCACTGACTATACTGTTAGCCTAAGGAGCCCTAAAGAAATAGAGCCACTTATGGCTTTGACAGCTTCACCAGGTTTGGAGGCGAACGCTTAAGGCATTCAGCCGCGAAAGCGTGAGCAACATGCGCACAAAGGTGCCAAAGTGGCCAGATGTCTGCTTGGGCTATTACCGCGATTGTGAAAAGGTTGCGAACTGACTAATTCCCTATCTGTAGAAAATTCGAGCTAAACTAACGCATACATATAACATGTCCCTGCCTCTAGGAGAAAGGAATGAACATGTGTATATGTATTTAGTATTCTGGAAACATGATCGAAAGTAACTATAGTAAAAAAAAAAGGTCCCTTACAGAATCTATGTACTTATGTGGTGTGCACCTATGTATGTACATATTGTGTGTAATGATGTGTATGGGTAGCTACGTATTTGCAGGTGCAGTGTCACCTGTATCGCGCGAGCGGCTGCATGACTCAAGGGTTCTACACCGAGGGAACGGACCTAGGCTTGAGTTGCCGTAAGAGAGGGAGGACATGACGGGTTTGCGGGAGCGAAATTAGCCGCCCGTCCCCTGCGGAGGGAACGGTGGTTTCGCGGGCGTGGGCGCGAGCACGCTTTGTTTGAAGAGACGGTGGAGTAGTATTTGTTTATTTCCTCGACCTTATAAACGGGCTCGGTGATGATATTCGCGACTGAAGTTGTTCGCGTGGGATGTTCGGTTTTGGGGTTTAAGTCGCGACAGCTTTCACCAACAGATTCACGTGATTCGAAGCAGTGTCGAAGTACAATCGCGTAAGATATTTAATATACGATTCGACCAACGTACCAAGGGGCTTTGTTAATTTTACGTAAGAATCGGTTTTGGAGGATTTGTAATTTGTTAATGTTGATCTTTGACGTATGTGCGAATGTAGCGCAGCTTTATATGTCATGATAGGACGGACATATGTTTTGTATAATGTAAGCTTATGTCTCAGGAACATTTTGCTTAGTATCAAGGAGTGCAGTCTATGTGTATTGTAAATCACCATTATTTTTTAAAACACGAAACACTGTTATTTCTTCTTAAAAGCATAAATATGAATTTTCATAACCCTAAATTTAGAAATAGTGAGTTCTTCATACAATCTTTCATCCCCTGTTCCACCTCTTAAAGTTTTATTTTCACGACATAAGGTAAGCCAATGTCTTTCTTCAAGATCCAATTTATCTCTATACCAAAATTCATCAAATTTGGTTTGATGCGTTCTTCGTACAAACCTTCATCGTCTATTTCAGGGCGTGAAATGCAACAAACAGGACAGACAAAGTTACTTTCACATTTATAATATTAGTATGGATTATTCATTTCATTATGCTGTCGTTCTCTATGGTGTCAGTAAATTATCCAATAGCCGAATAACGACAACAGTTTATAATAATAAATTTTTGAAATTAATTCTCTCTCTCTCTCTATACCTTTCTTTGTTTCTAAAGAGAACTGATACTTTGTCATGGTAAAAATAGCAAAAGATCGATTGTTGTGGTGTCCTTTTTGTTTTCTATAATAGGGATTTTTATATTGTTAACACAAATCTGAAAAGTGAATAAAAGAAGGTCGATTTTTTGGAGTGATCGATCTTTTAGACCTCGATTTATTATGAATCGATACATCAGAGTTTGATTCGAATCGATCTTTTTCAGAATGAATTGCCTAGCAGCGAAGCGGCACTCGACATGATTGCGTGGTTATATCCAACCTAGGGTGACCACTTATTAATATGATTTATTATATAGATGTAAGGTCAACTCATATGGAAAAGTTCCAAATTCTCTGAAACTGTACATTTTTTAACTTTATGTAAACTTTCAATAATCATCATTTTACAAACCAGTTTCAAAGTTTCAGCCAATACAACTGAAGAGCTATTTTATAGCATTTTTATCGAACAAATGTTCGACGTGATTTTTTAAATTGATATAACTTTTTTATTTATGAACTTATTGAAGTAAAACCAACACTAAATGTTAAGTGAACCTTACCAGAATATATTAGTGAAAACCGTTTCCAAATCGGTTATGCCGTTTCTGAGATTAGCGCGCACAATAGTAGGCAAACAGACAAACCCTATATATAGAGTTTATATATTTATATTATTTATGTTTATAGAGACCCCCAATAATAGTTTTTCTCATATATCTTCTATGTACAGACATCGATCAGTTACGTTTTTATTATATGTATAGATTTAAGTACTTAACAGAACTCAGCACTACTAAGGCAGAATGATGGGATTGGAAGGAAGAAAAATGTCAATAAGGGTGCAGTAAATTTTACCCTACTAAAATATCAATCACCACCTTAATATATCGTCTTAAAATTCGTCTTTTCTCGGAAATTATTGTAACGATTTTAATGAAATGTATTTAGATAATCATTAGATGATGATGATGTTTATAGATGTAACATCCCAACTTATATAAAACATCAAAGTCATTCACGTAAATAAAACCGCGGGCAACGGCTAGTATTGTAGTATTTATGCTACAGTTTATGTTGTGAACCTTCTTCTTAAGTTTGTCTCACTTGACGGAATCCTAGAATAGGGAACAGTTGAATTAAGCCGGCCATACACGTTACGGTCTACCGGAGAGATCTCCCGTATAGGTCGACTGGAGCATGTATTGGAATAGACCTGTACAGTTTTATGAACCAGCGCAGAAGGCAGTGCGGAGCCGTTGCAAAATCGACAATCAATTTTTTGAGGGTCAGACACCGTATGGTGAACCTGTGCATATCCATACACGCTACGACATGTAGTTGACCTGCACAGGCTCTTCGGAATAGGTAAGCCTCTCTGGTAAGCAATAGCGTGTATGGAAGGTGTTATACTATAGATGAATCTGGATAAGCATTTAATAAAATAATAAAAAGTATGTATTAATCAACTGAGTATATCGTTGCCAATGTTACGCGTTTCTCCATAAATTTTATGGTTTTATTTACTGCGTTAGGCCACTCCTAGCTAGAATTACTTATTTACCGACCCAGGAAGATTGGTGTTTTACTGCCAAGTGGTTACTGGCGAAAATAAATTAGATAGGTCCAAATATCATTAGTGGAAATCGATGTTTGGTGTTAGTTACCGAAGGTGAGGGATGATAGAATATATACATATATGTATTGATTTATAGATATTTCATACTGTAATTGAGTTGCGTTATTACCTACAAATATTAAATATTTAGCTTTCTGCTCATTTCAAATTGAAATATATTTATTACTAGCTGGCCCGGCATACGTTGTTTTGGCCTTTTTTATAGACTTTGATTCTACCATAGCGCCCTCTATCCCGATTTGTTTTCCTGAAAACTTTTCCAGGACCATAAGGTATTTCCATAACTCTGCTCCGCTTCAGTGGACAGGCAGCCTAACTAACAAACAAAAAGATTTACGCATATCTATGATTGGAATCGTTAGCTATGGTTTTTAGTTCATAAATAAATCCAATGGAAAAAAGAAATTTAAGTTTTCTATAAAAATTTTCAATTTCCCGGGTAACTCTCCTATTTTTTCCCCTAAAAACCTTAATATATACATACATATATATATTAAAAAATATAGATGGCGTGTGCACGGTTTCACTCACCTTTGTTAGTTGTGCGCCAGATCTTATGTCCCGGGATAAGGTTTCCTTCGAGATGTCACTGTGGGACACGTACGTCACAGTTTAGGCTAGTTTTCTACTTTTACAATAATTTACGAGCATGGTCGATTAGATAGTTGTAGACGGCTACACAAGATATTTACCTACTTGATTACTGGATATACATTCATGTCACTATGACGATTTTTACACATAGGTATCACTTCCACGAGCGAGTTTATCGTGTCGATACTATCGTTCTACCACTTCATTTTATAACAACTCTATGAATGTTTCTCGAAATGGCGATACTATCACGGCGATGCGACAAGTGACACTGATGAGGAAAACGCCGACGACTCGCTGCGTGCCCGTTGCAAAACTTGACGCACTCTCGCCTCAATAAACTTTTGACACTTCTCATTATGCTCTTGTCTCTGTCACCAGACTAAGCTATTTTCAACAAAACAACTGACCAACGAGTAAGTGTGGTCACGCGGTGATCAGTGACAAGTCGCAACGATATCCTAAAGTCCTAAGTCCTAAAAAAAAGAAAAAGTATGCTGATATATTGTATTGTACATTTCTCAATCTTGTTTAAGTATAACTAGCTAAAAAAGAAAAAAAGCCCCATATGGAACTTGCAGTATGTGTGAAAGGCTTTAAAAGCTAATGAATGCATTGTCACTGTATTGCGAAAGCCTCCATGCCAAAGAATCAAACCTATATCAAAGAACCAAAGGAAAGTACAGTGTATGGTGGGCCTTTTTAAAATTAAGAGTGAATATTATCGTGACTCGTTGAATTTTCATTACTCGGAGGTGGTATTGAAAAGAAAACAGCGGAACTTATTTTCAATACGCTGGCAACCTTGCACACACATTCATGAACATATTTCTACTGTATTTTCTACACTGTTGCCGTTGGTACCAGCTTATCAAGCACTCTCTTAAATTCAATCTTACAGCCATAGAGTAATGATTGGTTTCCGCTGGAACTTCAACTAGATACGATATTTGAAATGAAGCTTGTCAACGTAAAAATATTGTCGGTATGACATTGACTCGATACGGTTTATAGTACGCCAGCAGTAGCGGTTGAACCAGCGCGGAAATCACCCAATAATATATGCTTGCAGCATTTGCTTCGCACGTTCAATATGCCTTTTTCTAAAATGTGAGTGACTTAGGTATGACATCAAGATTATTATTCTAATAGAGAGCAATCAGCAAACGTAATCAATAAGAAATAGCACATCGTAAAATTTACAAGGAGAGTCAACATTAATTCAGCTGGGTCCGTGGCAACAATTATTACTTTATGTAACCAAATATAGTCGTTATAGACAATGGGGTTGCGCTCGGTTAAGTCTTTACGGGCCGGCAATTAATTAACTGAATTATTCTGGTTCTATATAAATACGCTTAAATGTTTTGGTCGACTAAGCGTATGATAAACTATTTAACGTTCTATTTATTTGAGGATGTGCTTTCGTGAGCGTTAAAAAGCGCTTTATTACTTACTTAGGTTTGGTTAAATCGAATTAGAATAATGTTTATCCGTGTTAAAAGAATTTTAAAACAGTGCGGAATGGCCATTCGAAGAGAGGTAGGGTATAGATAAATTTTATTTGGAGATTTCTCTCTACTTGTGGCAGCTCGACTGGTGGAACGATAAAAGATCGGAGCCAATAAAACCTTGTGCTGTGTTCCTGTGGTGATTAGAGCTTTCAGATGTTCTTGAGGTAAGGAAATTCAACTGGTTCAATATCGGCTAGTGATATCTATGGTATTATAAAGGTCCATAAGCTGTGGTAGCCGCTTACCACCAGGCGGGCTGTAAGTTATTTGCCACCTTCGTAATATAAAAAAAAAACATTATACAATGTTTTTGATAATGTACATCTTATTTTCTGCAATTATCAGTTTTCATAATTAAGACCAGGTTGGAAAGCACTTCGGAGTATTCTCGAATAATATACATATAAGCTTAAAGATAATATAGATAACATATCGTAAAAATGGTACGAATTCAAAAGCTAAAAAAGAATAATGAAATGAGTTAATTATGCACTGTGCTAGCTACCAACAAGCAATATTGTAAAATTTTAAAGTTTAAATTTAAAAAAAAATGTACAAAATTACTTATCGTATTCTTAATCTGGCCAGATAACATAGCTATGAATAAAAAAAAAAACATAAAAATCGGATACTTAAGTGATTTTCGCAAGAATAGAACTTAAACGGACAAACAGACAAAAAGGTGTTGAGTTATATGTTATGTGTGTATGTTTAAAGATAAGGTAGAGATTTGTAAATTATTTATTTTCTTTGTATATTCCAAACATCAAGAATCGGTTAAACATACTTATGGAGTAGAGTCAAGAAACTATATTATATGATCGCTTAAAAGGATAAATACGAACCTATAAAGAAATCATGTGGGAATGTTATTTAGCTTCAAAGAGGTTAAAAAGGTTTGAATGGTAATGCATTTCTCCGCTCACGAGTATTACAGTAACTATTGTAGGCACTCGTAGCGGTTAACTAGGTTAAACGATGTTAAAGGTCAAGGTCAATCTATTAACTCGGATTACTCTTAACTCATTGTCCTTAAAAGTTTGACATTTCTTACGATTGCTTTTTATATAGATCTATAATATTATTTCAAATATTATAAAAATAGCATGCGAATATTTTGCACGTTATAGAATGTAAATAGTCAAACCGCTGTCATGTTAGTTTAACAAATTGTTAACACCTCCTACATGTTAGTTGAATATATTTTCATTAGAATAATCATTATTTAATGAAAAAAAAAAATACGCCTATGAGTAATAATTTGACAAAGATGGGAATAGAATTCAATTGGAATTTTTTAATCAGTTTATTTAGCGAAATAATGAATGATCTCCCTGATAAGGTTTTCCGAGAGAACTACAGTATGGGGTTCTTCGAAAAGGGGAGGGCAAGGGTTTTTAAGGGTTGGTAGCGCATATGTGATTTTCTGGTGGTCAAGGCTCCACATGCTTGTTTACCAACAACGTGTTAACTAACAAAAAAAAAACCTTCATGAAGCCTTGTTTATAAGTGATAAGATAATATAATAATATATTTTTATATTTATATGGTTTGTAGGTTCCACGTGTAGAGAGAGACCTTTGCACTGTCTTGATTGGTTTGGCTTCACACAATTTATTTTATAATTGATTTATAACGAAATGACAGCATTACAAGTTGCGCAGACAATCTACTATAGAACTTTGTTATGTTATTAAATTGCAACTTGCTAGTGCTAAGTGAAAGTTAGCATTAAAAGCAATTGGTTCTGCTCTTTGTTATTAGTTTCAATAATAAAATTTTAATTCATTTGTTTGAGAAATTTCGGTAAGTATATATTTTTAATTTGCTCGTCGGATATTAAGCTAAATATATTTGTTTTTTTTCTGGTCCAACGAAATTCACAGCTTTCATATTTAAAAAAAAAAAAATTGATATGCTAATATGAAAATTATTTATTCATGAATATCGGCGTGATTATTGAAATCATATTATTAACCTAATAGTATTTGTTCAGTCGATATGATGTTTATACTATTGACCTAGTGTTGATAGTTTTAGTAACTACTCTTATACGGACGCTTTTAAAGTGGCCGACGACGGCTCGAGCAAGAATATGTGTGTATTTTATTTAACAAGCTGTTAGAATACGAGTATGCCGTTCACCTGACAGTTAGTTGTTGGTGCAGTCCATCACCACCATTAATCACCCTTAAGCGAAACAGTATACACAGTACTAATTTAGTCTCAGATTAGTTGTAACTTTCGAGGATTAAATGAAAACGCCTCGTCTGAAACAGCGCGAGTAGTACTGCTTGTAAATATACATATATGAAACGGAAATTGATTTTATTATTATTAGGTCCTTACATATGAAATTGGCGTTTTGTTGAACTCGTCACTTTGATTTCAAATATCTGGCGTCTGGTTAGAAATTCCAAATTCGAATTTATTCCAAATTTAGGCTTGTGTATCGAATTTAGTGATTCATTTGTTTTCGCACATTTTTTTTTTAATTTAAAATATCGCCTTATTTACGAATATAAGTTCCATTGTGGTATCAGCGCTGCAGAATCAGCTCGAAGGATTAATGATGTGTATGGAGGAACTGCGGTTGGAATGTCTCCGAAACCCACCATATTGGTACGGGAGCTAGCAACGTTTGGAAAGTAAGAATTTTAGGTCAGCTGATTTTGTGATATGTCGTCCTTCTTGCACTTTCGGTTAGAGTCTGGGCTATCTGGCTGGCGGTAGCGGTTGCGTTCATTAGTGCGCATCCTACCTGTCCAGGTAATAATCCTGGATTTTAAAAGCATTTTAGAAGGCGTAATTTTTAATTTTTTGTTTTTAAATAAGTCTACCTGACATACTTTTTTTTATTGCCAGACATTTTTGACTAACTATGTGCCATACGCGATTTTTTTTTTTTTTTAAATAAAAATTTCAAAGTATTTTATAATGTCTGTAATTTTCATATTATGTTATTTAAAGATAAGAAAAACTTAAAATAAATTTGTCAGACATTAATTTGATTGTTAAGTCTTAAATTAAAATGAAAAAGTCATGAAAAGTATTGCAGTATAATACTAGTAGTCCGAGAGAGTCAGTTGCAGAATAAGTCGAGAATGATACAGAGAACCATTACGAAAGTAAATGACTTTTCACTGTGCATATAATAAAAAAAAAAAAATAATAATAATAATCATTCTAGTCAGAGCAAGTTTGAAAAAAAATTAAGCATAAAAAGGAATATAAAATTAGATTAAAATTTAAAAAACAACACTTTTTATTTAAATTGTTCTGATTACTAAATGTAAATTATAAATAATTAATATTAAGTTTTTCAAGTTGTTTCAGCCTATAGTGACGTCACAAAAAAGAGGCATCTTCATAATCATCATCATCATCGTCGCTGTCTTTGTCAGTGTCATTCATATCATCTTCTTGGGAATTTTCGTTATCTTCTAAAACTCTATCATCTGCAACAGAAAAAAATAAACAGTGTAATTCTTCTTGTTCGTTATAAAACATTTTAGTTATTATTGATAAATATTCCATTTCACACTTACTTTGAACAATAATATCTGCAACTGAGGATGGTAATTGATCTCCCAAAAACCAGACAAAATCATATTTGTCACCGTTAATGGTCCAACCGAAAGCCATTGGAGATAAAGATGTTGGATGTTGTGAGTGAGCATTTCTCCAAATTTTCGTCACGTAACGAACCCTCAATAAATGCTGTTGCAATTACGCTTTACGCTGGATGAGTCAAAGTTTCGAAATTTTTTGTCGAAGTTCTCATCTGATTTTTTATACTTAAACGTATTTGAAAACAAATGAAATCGAACATCATTAACATTGGAAGAATTTTTAACTCCATACATTTGACAAATAAATTTCTCCAGGGTTACAAACGTAGTTTCAAGTACTTCTTCGTCATCCGTAATTATATTATCAAAAGCTAACTGGTATTCTTTAGAATTTTCTAATATTTTAAAAGGCTTAACTTTGCCTTTTCTAAAAAAAGCTGGCGTGTAATCACATCCGGTTATTGTGTGGAAGCATGGTAAAGCTTTGCATAAAGCGAGCTGGAAGCAACATCTTCTAACGTTGTCTGACTATCTAAATTTGAAGCAGCATTTTCTGATGATATCTCACGGTTAAAATCTAAATCAGGATGTCTTGATATACTCTGGTTATTTGAACTAGGAGCAACATCTTCTGGTGTTATTTTACTGTTCAAATTCAATTCAAAATCTCCTGATTTTGTTTGAATGTTTAAACTTGAAGAAGCAACCTCACTGTAGGAGCTTTGAGTTACGTTTCTTGGAACAGTTTCACTAATATCTACTGGAGTACTCGGTGACAAAGTGAGTGAAGTGGAGTTATTGGCATAATCTGTTTCTGATGATGAATCACGGTATTTTGCCATTAAAGCAGTAAAACTACTATAACATTGTCTATGATATCCATCTGTCTTATTTATTTGCGTGGGCAGCTCAATGTTACTGTACTTTAATTTATATTTCACACGTACACTTAAAACTTGCTGACATTTTTTTAGTTTATCAATCACAAAAAGTATTATGCTATCGTTATGTCCTTTACAAAAAACACATTTTATTTTATCACTGGCCATTGTAACCAAATTAAAAAATAAACATTAAAATCAAAACAAAAACAAACATGTGACATTAGACTGATGCTATTTTGCAAACTTGCCTGTCGCGCCACTGTCGTTGTCTATCTCTCTCGCACCTTCAGCTGTCTCTCTCGGACTACTAGCATTATACTGCAATACTTTTCATGACTTTTTCATTTTAATTCAAGACTTAACAATCGAATTAATGTCTGGCAAATTTATTTTAAGTTTTTCTTATCTTTAAATAACATAATATTAATATTACACACATTATAAAATATTTTGAAATTTTTATAAAAAAAAAATCGCGTATGGCACATAGTTAGCATTGTCAAAATGTCTGGCAATAAAAAAAGTATGTCAGGTAGACTTATTTAAAAACAAAAAATTAAAAATTACGCCTTCTAAAATGTTTTTAAAATCCAGAATTATTACCTGGACAGGTAGGATGCGCACTAATGAACGCAACCGCTACTGCCAGCCAGATAGCCCAGATTCTAACCGAAAGTGCAAGAAAGACAACATATCACAAAATCAGCTGAACTAAAATTCTTTCTCGAAAACGTTGCTAGCTCCTATACTATATTCTCCGGACATTGATCCAACAGATTACCACTCTTTTCGGAATTTGGATAATTTCTTGCAAAGAAAATAAATTCAATTCCGATGAGGCTGTCCAAACTGCCTTCAAAGATTTTATTGATTCTTGCTCCCACAATTTTTTCAGCAATTGAATCAATGAAACTACCTTTAAAATGGCGAAAGTGCATAGATAATAAAGGTACATACTTCGATTGATTAAATGTATAATTTCGTAATAATTTTTTCATTTTACTTTTACCATATAAAACGCTAATTTCATATGTAAGGACCTAATATTATTATATTCGTGGACGAATACATATTAAGGGGGGTGTTTAAGAATCCGGACCCCCCACCCCTTACTCTAAGCTGAAACGCTAATATTTGCCATGTCTTTTGTATTCATACTACAAATATTTATAAAAATCTCGTGGGCATCTGTTAGTGATCGTGTAAGTTCTGAACGACTTGAGCGATTGAGCTCATATCTATACAATTAATAAAATTGAAGTGTCTGTATGTAATGTCAAAATAACAGCTTTTTACTAAATGCATATAAGAGTACTAGCTGTGCCTGTGGCTACACTCACGTGGACTACAGAATGCCCGCGCGAATTTTGCTTCTCCTCTCCCGGCTATTTTAAAGACAAAAATGCTTATTGTGGGTGTTTCTTACAAGATAAATGTATACTCTCCTTGATTTTTTTGTAGTTTTTTTTAACGCCTACAATTATGTAGTACATTAATTTACTATATCTCTTATGGTTTACTCAGCGTAAGTCATTTAAGCGCCTGAATTGATTCACCATAACCAGTTTTTTTAATTTGTGCGGAACTCTAATTCTTTTTCTAAAATATATGTAGTCTAAGTTGCTTCCTATAAGTTCAGCTATCTACCAGTGAAAGTTCCGTCAAAATCGGTCCAACCATTTCAGAGATTACCCAGAACAAACAGACAGACAGACAAAAATTAAAAAAATGGGCTTTTTGTTATAGGTATCGTATATATTTTCATCTGCAAATACTAAAAAACTGTTATTTTGACATTACAAACAGACACTTTAGTTTTATTAATTGTATAGATATACGATACCTACCTTTCAATGGTAGATAGCTTATATTATACAGAGTAATTAGGCTATTTTTATTTTAGAAAATAATTACAGTTCACCGAAAATAAAAAAGAAACTGGTCATGGTGGATCCATTCGGGCGCTTAAATGGCTTACGCTGCGTAAAACAATAGAAAAATTGTAGCGCCCGCACCAAATCGAAATAGCGGTGGCTTTCAGATACTCTGGGTAATTTTTATAATTCCGATATGATCAAAAACGATGTTCATAAGCTCGATAGAGCTGAAACTCCAACGCTTACGATGATCCACCGACACGATTCAAGTTACCACCAGACGATTTTAGATAGATATTTATGCACAGGGATATTGCGTGTCTCGCGATCAGAGCTCCAATATTCGACGAGTACATAATGCATGACAGCCGTTAACTGCGTTTCCCAGTCCCATCGAGTATTGAAAAAGAGTTGTGATTATGAATCAGATGTATTAAATTAATGTTCTACATAATTGTAGATATTAAAAAGACCTACAAAAAAGTCAGCGAAAATATAATATATGTCTATCTTCTAAGGAACACCCACAATAAGCATTTTTTTCTTCAAAATATCCGAAAGCGGGCGGAGGGTAGCACGATTCGCGCGTGTTCCCGATCGGTGTGACATTACGTAGTCCACGCGACAGCAGCCGGGGGCACAGCTAGTGAGAAATAAATGTAGGTATTTTTTCCTAAGCATTCGAGGAAATGGGTACTGCAAGGGTAGACAAGCCGTTACTGTTAGGTAGGAAGTATAATACCTTCCTTAACGAGATAAAATGAGCCACCCAGTACCAACGTAGCTATATGATACGATATTTTATGAAACACTGCGGCTTCTATCTAGAGGGCGGAATTCCGAGAAGGGAAACTTTATCCCACTTATAATAAATACCTGGAATTTTTTATAATTAAAAAAGATACTTTTCTTTCATCGTTTTATACTTTTCAATATAAAAAAAACATCTAAAAAGTTATTAATAATAAGTAAATAGGTAAACAAAAGTAAATAAAATAAGGATTCTTTTAGGTTTCTTACTTTTTTACAGTTTCTTTGAGCAATTATTAATGGCTGAATATTTTTGTTTTGTCGGACGTAAAGGGACCAAATGTCGTATTATGAAATTGAATTATAGAATGAGTCTTGTTACTTTGTGTACATTATCTATTTAAAGGCAAAGGTATTGTTTGAATGTTTTGCATATTCAATTTGTGAAGTAAAGTAATAAATAAAATACATTATGCTTAATTGTTATGCATGTTCATAGATATAGATATTTTATAATGGTAATATAAGTGTACATAATTATTATTTACATCATCATTTTCATATTGTCGTAATACTTTTCACTTTATACCAAAACACAGCTCCGATCGCGTGGAGTTCAGAATGCCGTCGATATTGTGGTGACTACCACAACCACGCACGGCGGATAATCTACATTTATGCACCCCAAAATCTTTGTTTTTCCCAATTAATTATTATTTACGCAGAACCCTAATTATTTATCTAAAATAAAAGTAGCCTAAGTTACTCTTTGTAACATCAGCTATCTGCCAGTAAAAAATTCATTGAAAACTTTCCAACCGTTTCGGAGACAAGCCGGAAAAAATAAACAGACCAACAGACAAAACTTTTTTTTGTAATTATATACCGTATATACTTTCACGTGCGTTTAGATAAAATCTGATACTACAAACTAATATTACAAACAGACACTTCAATTTTATTCATTTTTTCATTCATTCATTTCATTTTTGTCTGCTTGTTCAGGCTAATCTCTGAAAGGATTTTTGACGGAAATTTCACTGGCAGATAGCTGACGTTATAAGGAATTACTTTCAAGCTACTTTTATTGTAGAAAAATAATTGGAGATCCGCAGAAATAAACTAATTTAATTTAGCAGTGTTAAGTAATGCGCGCGCCACACGCGCACGTTCTTTTTTGCAGCCGTCGCAGGATACGAAATTCAACGATAACAAAATCGCAGGCACAGTTAGTGTATTATAAAATCGATGTAGTGATAGTGCTTACTAAAGCATAATACAGATTTGGTATTCATGCCATGATAAATATTTACAAGGCGAGGGCGCTTTGGCGCAAGAAAAATAATTTACAATGTACACCAAAATTCAAGGGTTTTCAGTTAAATTATATGCGTAATGAGAGAAAATAATGATTGCATAGAACGTCGTACGAGTATGGAATCTAAATGTACATTTGAAGGCTAGTGCCAAACTCATTTGTAGCAAATTTTATTGCTAACCTTGGATGGACAAATAAATAGTGTCTCGAGTGAAGTATTATATTATCTTGTCTTGTTTGTATATATTTTAGTGGTTTTCTTAATATTAGTCCTATCAAGTTTTTTCCCTCGTAGACGTATTTATTGGAACAGTTTAAGAAAATAGGTATTTACAAGTAGCAGCTTAGAACTGATATCTGTAATCTGAAAAAGCAATTCCTTTATGCCCGTTGAACATATTGGTGTGTGAAAGAAAAGTAAGCTATTTAAGTTTGGACATGTTTTTCTCTATTCAAGCTTAAGGATGTTTATTTTTTTAGAGAGAGATATAAACAAAGATGGTGCATGGAACAAGCTCGTTACTCTTTCCAGTGATGGTGATAGAAAGAGATAGAATCACGTAACAGGCTATTTTTTTTACAGTTTATGTACTGAATGTTTTATTTCTCTTTAACAGGAAAAAGTGGAACAGTTTTTTCACCCCGTACTTCCTTTCTGCTTATTTAATTCACGTAGCATTTTGGGTCTTCCGTTGGAACGCCCCAACAAAATCCTATGGATTATATGCAAATGTAATATCAAGTATAACTTATAAACGTTCAATTTATTAATTAGATTCATTCTAATATTTTTATTGTTTACAAATTATGAAGTATTGTTTTTTCTTTTAAATAAACTGCTGATGTTTCGTTAAATCACATTAAATCAATCTATATCAATCTCATAGGCATATTTAATTTAACAGAACCCGTGAAAATATAATAAAAAAGTGTTCGTGAGACAATCGAGAGATTTCTGTTTTCGCTTGAAAATCGATAGATAGTTCCATGTTAGTAGTTGAGTCAAAGTCCTTTTGTCCGAACGTTATGAAACTTTATACAAGGTGTCCAGAAAGGGTATCGGGTATTTGTTTTCGCGCCATATTCGAAACAGGGCGTCTAAAGGGTGCGGGGAGGGGTTCGTGGCGTTCGCCATTTTGTGGAGTTTTAGTCACGATGGAACAGTACTCGGGGACGCATCGCGCATTTTGCGTACGAGCGTATTATCGTAATGGTGATTCAATAGTGACTGCTCAACGTCTCTATCGTGCGGAATATCGTACACGCCACGCGCCAAGTGACGATAGCATTAGGAAATGGATCAGGATGTTCGAGAATACAGGTGCGACAGTTAAAATTCAAAACTCTGGTCGTCCTCGTTCAGTTCGCGATGAAGAAACAATTGAAGAAGTTGATGCGTCGGTTCGTCAAAATCCGTCTTTATCCATCCGAAAGCGAAGCCAAGCGTTGAACATCAAAAAATCGTCTTTACATTCGATTTTAAAGAAAGACTTACATCTAAAAGCCTATAAAATTCAATTGGTTCAAGAATTGAAGGATACGGACTATGCTAATCGACTAAATTTTGCGAACGAAATGCTGCAGCGATTTAACAACTTTAACAACATACTGTTCAGTGATGAAGCAAATTTTCACCTGAATGGTCATGTTAATAAGCAGAATTGTCGGTACTGGGCAGTGGAGAATCCGAGACGAAAGCATGAACGACCCCTGCATAGCCCAAAGGTCGTTGTTTGGGCCGCTATGTCTGCTAAAGGCATAATTGGTCCTTATTTTAATGAAGATCAACGAGGCCGAGCAATTAATGTGAATAGTGACCGTTATTGCGATATGTTGCGAAATTTTTTGGTCCCAGAGTTGCAGGCGTTTGCAGGTTTCAACTCAAGAACGTGGTTCCAGCAAGATGGGGCCACTTGCCATACCTCAAATGACTCAATGGAAGTTGTTAACGAATTATTCCCTAATAAAGTCATTTCGCGAAGGGGTAACATCAACTGGCCTCCCAGAAGCCCCGACCTTAGCCCGCTTGACTATTTTGCATGGGGATACCTTAAAAGTAAAGTTTATCAAAACAATCCGACGAATCTAACCGAGTTAAAGCAAAACATCAGGTCAGAAATGGCAGCAATATCGATAGCTATGTGTCAACGTGTTATCGCCAATCTTCGTTTCCGTTTAGAAGAGTGCCAGCAACGTAATGGTCATCATTTGGATAACATCATCTTTTCCAAATAATTCTCCAATTCATATGCAAATAATAAACAATAAACTTTTTTATTGCATACAAATAATTTTTGTTTAATTGAACTTACAAATACCCGATACCCTTTCTGGACACCTTGTACAAACTTATATTTGTACGGATTCCCAAGTGTTTGTTGAGAAATCACTTGAAACGCAACTTATGTGGATAGCAATACTTTTTTAGCGTTTTATGAAAATCTTGTTTTTAATTTCTGTTTACTACTGCATCTATAGTACTATGTATACAATTTTAGTATTGATGCAGTGTTGTTAGAGTGAAATTTCGAATTACCGTGTTTAGTGACTGAAATTGCCGTTTTTGTATGGAACATAGACCTCTCGATTGCCGTAGAATAAAAATAAAAATTGTTTATTAAAAAAGAAAAAAATGTATTTGTTACCTTTACTCGTTCCTGACATACGGACGGGCGGACAAACAGATGTAATCCTATAGGAGTTCAATATTTTTACATTTTATTTATGAAACCCCTATATATGAGAGAAAAACATGCAATTATATAATATACGTTTTATATAAAATAAAAATAGGAAACAATATTCATTTAATAAAAATTTAACTGAATAAATTTATAATACCCGCTTGAAACACATTCATCTTCGTTTGTTGAAAGTTGAAACGCCATACAAATTCACATTTCAAGTCAAACCTTATATCTAAAGAGAGGCATTCACACCAATACCAAAAATATTGTATATAGAGCAACATAGGGCTCCCACTTTTTGACCTGAGCGATTTTAAATTGGTAATTTTATCCCATATGAAAATTTACGTAGATTCTGCTACGGCAATCAAATGGATATGCTACCGTAGGCCGTAGATTTTTAGTAGTATTTTCACAATAGCCGTAGAATACGACAATTGCCGTAGCAATAGCAACACTGATTGGGTACAAATAAACTATGCATATGACATACAACCGGCGACAGGAAGATCAAAATCCACTCAAGGCTATATCAAGTTTTCGACCATGACTGCGTCGGATGGTACCTGCACCGGATCGCTGGTTAGCGCCATACTCGACAGTGAGGAGTCAAGGACGGCAACGCTCTCTTTTTACGAGGACGTGATATCACAGAAGGAGGCAGCATAAAACGCACGCGAGGAGGATCCTCTGAGCGGTCCTTTCTAGTGTAAAGGAACGGACTGCAAAAGAGGACGATTTGTTCACCTTCTTTCTCCGTCCTAGTTGAAACAGGGGAGACGGGGCAAGGCCGAACCAAACCTGACTGAACCTTTTAGGGTCAGGGCCCAATTTTTGTCCGGCTTACTGTCTTGGCGAGTGAATTTATAAAGATGCAGGGTTTCCCTAAGTTAAAAAACCCTCTAGTCATTAGAACAAGCTATGGTTATCTAACCGTATATGGTAACCATGCTATGATTTCATGACGATGTTTTCCTTTACCGAAAGTTCAAGCTCAATCAATGTACGGAACCTAACCAATGAGCCGTAATCGTTTAAAATATATTTTAATATTAATTTTTACATGCATTACGAAAAAGTAGAAGTGCTATTTGGATAACACCTCATAGCGGTAATAATAAAATAAAATAATCCTTAATTTTTTAAGCAATACTTCGTTTCGTGACCTCAAAGTAATAAACAATTTTCATTTTTATTCTTTGTATAGATCGCTAAAGGTTGTATAATTACTTTAGCATTCTGAGGATTTTTTTTAGTGATTTTAGAGTTATAGAATAAAATAAATTTATCATCTTTCTAATATTAATAACAATACAAATGTAAAGTTTTAATATCTTTTTTACCTTATGAATTATGTATTTGTAAGTAAATCTGAAAATAAAGTTTCATTTTATTTTGTCCTCTTAAAAGGATTTACAATTACTATCTAAACATTCAATCCAAACATATCCCTTGTAGATTTATCTTTCACAAAAATAAATATATAAGCAACCAAACAAGTAAACAAGTATTTACGGGAAAGAGGCTCTAGGAACTGTGAACCCATTTGTCTATCCTACCCATGTCCATTCTCACATTATAATAGATCTTTCGAAGCTTTCGCCGTAAATCTTACAGTCTGTTCTATGTTTACAACAAATTTTATTTTAAGCTGTACTGTGATTTATCATTGCTAATATTATAAAACTCAAAATGTTTTTTTATTTGTTTACGTCTTTGTTACGTAATCTCTGAAACTAACAGTATAATCTGAATTTTTTTTATAGCATTAAATAGCCTATTTATTGAAGAAGGTTATAGACTATATATCTTCATGCTACAAAGGTGAGGAGCGAAGCAGTGACCATGAATGTTAAACAATTTGGCAGGATGTAGGCAAGTAAAGAAAAAGAGAACGATAGGCCGATGTAATGGGTGTCACGGATGGTGCGTTGCGGCGGCACAAAGGAGAGTTTGTCGAATAAATTGTAGACGGTCGATACCTTTCACACACTCACACAGCATAACTAGTTTCGCAATAATTGTTAGAAATGCATTTTTCATTAACGTACCAAAATTTATTTTACATGAATAAACAAAATATTTAACGTTGTAATTAAATTAGTGTTCTCCAGCCTTTTCCTCAAATCTGTGTTCTAACGGCCAACCTTTTATTTTAACAATCCGAGTAGCAAATTCAATTACTGCTAGTAGTAGATTAAGTCTTAGGGAATTGGTATCATTTGCATATATAAATAATGTAGTATGTATACGGACTGTATTTTCAGCGTACGAGAAGGGTTTAATAACGACTTAAATTTAGATGTGATTGGTTTCCATATCAGTTATCGCCACATTTTAAAATTTTCACCATAATTTAAAAGCTTATTAAATGAGTATTTATTATTCCAAGTGGTCATTTCTTTATTAGGTAAGCACACAATTTAACGAAACTTCTAGCAAACATTCATTACCTGAGACAACTGGTTCTTTTTTAGTTTTTACACAAAAACATTCGAATTTTTTTTATTAATGACTACTTTCATTAGATAGTTGTCTCAGTAAACCAGTTGTTGGTATACATTTAACAAGTTGATTTTACCTATAAATTCACTCCTCCGTTACGAGGAAGTGCGTTTCGAATTCCACTTTCGTAAAAAAAATGAATTATTCATACATACACAGTTTCTTTTACGCGGTGAAATTAATTTTATGAAAGGGTCCCAGTGGTATGCCGTGCTAAGGGTACTTTAGGGAAGTTTTAGCGATTCAAAATTGTTGAACACTCTTGAGGACTTAAGTTATTTTATATTCACATTTGTAGCAAATTATTTCAATTTGGTACTGGTTTCATTTAAGATACTCTAAGAACGTTTGAAGATTTTTCTTTGTAGCATATAAATACATAATAAATGATAATAAAAAATATATTTTTTTATGGTGCTTTCACTAAACTAAGCATCAAACACTACAATTGTTGATGTAATACTTTGATTCGATATATTAAGGACAGAAATTGCCAAATAACTACCAAAGAGAGCAGATTAATCTTTCATAACATGTCATCACGCCTGTATCTACGAAGGGTTTGGCAGAATCGTACTAATGTATTAGGGGGCGAGTCTATTGCCGTTAATCGGGTACAAAGCCAAACTCCGAGCTGCTGCTGAGAATTTCACAGAAAAACCCAATAACACTTTGCTCGACCTGGGAATCGAACCCAGGACCTCGATTATAGCAATCACTCTTACGGCCACTAGGCTAATGAGGCAGTTCATAGATGTTAGATATCCAACATTTTAACTGCAGTACACTCACCTATGTTATGCAAAGGTATTCCCCTACTTGAAAATAATATTACTATTATATCGTAAACTATAAATATTATCGTGTACGTATGTATTGCTACTGTAAATTTTTACATCCGGTTATCTAATATTAGACAAATTACAAATCCATGTTTAAAGTTCAGAATAACGAAGATGAGAATGAAAGACGGTAAACACAGGTCACAGACAGTACAGTCGTAGACGACAAGGTCCTTCCAGCTTCCCAGGGTATCTCAGAACAATTTATTGAATACACCAAGGCAAATGTTTATGTTTAGGCATCTAAGCAGTCTTGTGAATTAAAATATTAGGTTTACGATTATTTTATAACTACTACTAGAGAAATGAGTAAAAATGGTATTTTGAAGTAAGGCGTGTAGAAAAGTAATTTAGGTAAAGAATTGGAAAAAAGTTATTAAAGTTTACCTAAAAATATTTATTTTCAAATGCGTACCATTATTAGTCGTATTTTGAATAAAAATAGCTCATGCTGTTGTGAAAGTATTGGCCAGTCACTGAAGTTGATATCGAGACTGACCGCACAACATGCATATTGAATGAATGTTATAAAAATTTTGAATTTTAGTAATTTTAGGGAATGCATTTTAGCGGTGTTGCCGGTAATTTTGACAATAAACAAACGAATTTGTTTTGTTTTTTTTTCGTATATTTTTCAATTTTAATTGCCTGCTGGAGTATTTTCAGCTATGTATTCACTAAGATTTTTTTTTATACGCACTGTTTTAGAAAGTAAATCGAAGTGACTTTTAAACAAACTGAACTGTGAACTGAGTTTACGAAAGTGTTGCCATATTCCCCGCTAGCGGTGGAGAACAAGCGAATCATCTCAGTTTCGCAACAGATGTTTACGAGTGTGGACGCGTGTATCACTTGTTTATAAATATGGCGGTAGTATGAGAATACAAATTAATAGAAATATTGGAAACAAAGAGAATATTATGGGATTGAGAATATTTTTCCAGTTAGGTAGGTTCAACTAAAAAAAAGAAGTCGATCGTTGAATTTCATTTAGCAGCTGGGCAGTTCGGGAAGCTACGTATAATCTTTTCATTCAAGATACCGTAGTGCCTCCGATTGACCAGTGTGAGTAGCCAGTGATGAGCTATGGCACTGGAACGTGGTCGCTAACTATGGGCCTCATAAGAAAGCTCAAGGTTACTTACTCAAAGGGCAATGGAAAGGGCTATGCTCGGAGTTTCTTTGCATTATCAAATCAGAAATGAGGAGATCCGCATAAAAACGAAAGTAACTGATATAGTTCTAAGAATTGCTAGATTTAAGTGGCTGTTGGGCGGAGCACATTGCTCGTTGGACGGATGGCCGACAAGGCCGAAGAGTTTTCGAGTGGCGGCCACGAACTGGAAGACGCATCGTGGGTAAGCCCATCACCAGTTAGACCGACGACCATGAACGACCGAAGTCCAGTAGTAGCCTTTCGGCTGAGATGATGAGAATATTATTATATAAACATTGTTTCTGTAACCGCTTACGTAATTTTTCAGAAACTTTGTATCCGGCATATTATTTCTGAGTGAATGCATGGCTTTATTGTAACAAATAGGAGTGGAACGTTTTAAACATAGATTATTCAATATTTATACGATAATTTTGTTATTAGCGGCTCTTTATTCTTTACCTGTAATTAATAATACTTTACTATAATGCTTAATATTAGTAATCATGTTAAGTAAACGCCAAGTAAAGACAAATAATTAACTAACCAAGTAAAAGCTTTAAGAATTGTAGTTAATTTACTAAAAAGTTTTATACTTCAGATATGTTTATTCTCGTGTTACACAAGGAAATTGCTTTCCATACGAATATCGGCATTTCCGCCTGTTTACGACTATTACCGATAAGCGGATTGCGCTACGGCATTTTCACATTTCTTGTTTGTAAATAGGTCACAGCTATATATATTTACACTGTGTTTTACATTAAGTAAATGTTTAAAACGGAACGTATCGAAATTGATCCATTTCAGTGTATCTGTATGTTAATAAATAATAAACGTGCTATGGGTTCTTCGATTTGTGGCCTTTATTACGCCAGTAAAAGTTAAATCTAAAATTTAACAAATACGAATTGTTTTTTTCCTAACAAAATAATATCTCTTTAACATTTGTTAATGCACGTAAAAGACGGATATTTATTGAAGAACACTTTAATTATTGTATGAAAGGTTTTTATTGAACTTTAATGATCAGATTGATTAATTGTTCGTTTTAAGATGTCGTGTCGGTGCGTTCCTAGGTAGCACGAGTCTCTGGTCTTGAGATATGCTTTTTCCTTCATATTTAAGTATTAGAATCGCTAACAATCATAATTATATGTCTTAGTGTTGCAATATCGAAAAAAACCTGTGTCATAATCGAAATAACTAAGAGATTCTGTGTAATAATTTTATTTAATTTAAAATAAACACATTTTTGAGGAACGGTTTCCTTTATGTCTACAAGAAATACAATGATAATATGTTTCTTAAGAAACGTGCGTTTTCACTTTTGAATTACCACTAACTTTCCTGTTAGAATGTTGCTCATTTTATTACAATAGTTTCTTTCATTCATTACAATAATCTTATTCATAATATGATAATAATATGAATATTAGTAACAAGTAACCTAGATTACTACAAGATTATTACTTATTACATACTTCATAACACAAATATCTATAAAATTACTTATCTGTTACTTTAGTGACATTTTTTTTTAGTTTAACTCAAATAGTTAAAGTGCAGAGTTGGAAATGGACATTACAGTTAGTAACAATTTGTGGGAAACTCAGATGAATAATCTATCTATCTATATATTACATAAAAATGGTTTGACCAACCACAAGACAGTTGTAAGGTTTATGATCATTCTCCCATGGAGATATTCACAAGTTACGCGACTGAGATGCGAATCATAGGTCGCCTATTGATATTGTTTCACCCGTGAGTAATAAAATGCCGATATATTTCTTTTATTTAATTTATTCTTACTTAAAAAAACGAACACAAAAATCGCTTCTTCAAATGTAGGTTTGAACTACTTACAGTTGATTCTTCTACGCTTCATCACTTTTAGATTTCTTCTTTTATATCGCTTGCTGTTTTCACTTCACTTTCGAAAATAGTGATAAAAAGATGTGACAATCAAAAAATATCTAGAATATACTTGAACTCGTTAAAATTTTGTAAACAACATGAGTTATCGTTTTTAAAAAAACGGTATCAAGCAAACCAATCGATAAGGACTTATGTGTGTATACTAATAATAATTGTTCTTCGAACTTATGACAACATATTCGATGTTTCGAGTAGATTCTACACGAGTCCAGAGATTTCGAGATTATGTTTCCTTCATATTTTAGTTAGATAGTAAGAATATCGATTATATCGGTTTCCGTGGTAAGCCGTGGAGTACAATGACATATAACTCTAACGATGAAGACCTGCTTCTTTATATTTACTACAAAAACAAAAATAGATAAAGAAGAAGATTTTGGGTGCATCCGTACATCAAAATAAAAATTAAATGTAAAGTATTCGTCGCTTCTAGAGACCTTCATGAAACTGACGTTAAAAAGTTTCATACTTTTTGTAGAATGTATAAAAAATCTTATCTATATTTGGTGCAGTTGTTAACTCCCAAAATTCATTAAATAAAGCAGAAATGTTATGTTTAGTTCGTTTTCAACCGCCATTTTCATGTATAACTAGTAGCGTACGAATGACGTAAAACGCGTAATCGACGCGTTGCGTCGTGTAAGAAGCATAGCAAAGTTGTATGGCGGCTACTTACGAGAAACTAGTAGGATGTGCGAATGAAACGCGAGTCACCTGCAAATATGAATGTGGGAGAAATGCCTAATCATGGAAACGTTTTTTTGCTACCACTGAACGCGAAAGATGGTATGGTTGAGTTACTGACTACTGGAAAGGGCAAATCAATATCTGCCAAGCCAGATAGTATGGATAAATATAACTCAAGTATTCATTTTCGTTCGTTGTCAGTTCCTACCAATTTTAAAAATCGTAAAGGAACATTACAGTAAATATAAAAAATATAAATTGCCGTGTCTCTAGAATTAAATTTGTTCATAGATTTTCATCCCTTTTTCAACACCCAAGGCTGCGTATCCACCAGAGATGTGTGAAGTAGCTTGACGGTGTGAGGATGTGTAGCAGCACTTTGAAACGGTGTCATAGTTTCCACCAAAGCTCTAGTTCCCCAGACTGTTTTGCATACATTCGTCGCTAGCGTCCCTCCCACAGTTTCAGCTTTTTTGTTTGTAGAAATACCTAGTTCCGCTATCCTTTTTCTACGAGAGCTGCGCTAAGCGAGGCTAGGAATATGAAGTAATCCTATTGGTTGATTTTTTCCTCGTGCACCACCTAGCTATGTCGCACATCTTTTGTGGAAACGCAACCCTAAAGCTTCTCTAAAACATTCTTACTTAATACCCACCCGTCTTAAAAGGAATCTACTGTCCAAACATTTTATTCACATTGATTTATTCACATATATAGGTAATATCATTAATTTACTTAATATATAAGGGAAGGATATAAATAAAAACACTTTTATTCACTTACATATATAATATTTTTAACTCTGATAGTATTTTGTATTATACCTGAAAAAGGCTTAAATCAAATATTGATACTCTATATATTTATGTAGTTTAGGACGCGAACCTTTAGCCTTTCCTAAAACAGAATTATATCAACGATAAAATGAAGGAACAATGTCGTTAGAGACGAGGATGTTCGTCAAAGTAAATTTATCGTCAATTTGATAAAACGGTATTTTATCACACGGGAAACACATATATGTATAGAATAATGTGTACATCGAAAAATAATTGACTTTGAATGAGCAGGCAATTAAATATATCAACGATGATAAATTAACGGAATTTAAGTAGTACCTACTTAAGTAAGATAAAGTAAGGTTAATTAAATTTGACGTCAACAAGGATCAGACGATCTCATGAAAGACAATGTCTTTTTTATACAGCGAAAATAGCAAAGAAGCGTAAGACCCTTAGGATGTTAAGTGTTTACCAAAGCTTATGCACGCTTGTAACACCATAAATATCACCAGCGCGTTGCCAACCTTGAATCCTCCATCCCCAAAGAGCTCTGGAAACCATATTCTTCACAGGAGCACAACACAGGGTTATTTGACTGCGATCTTCTGAAGGAAGGAGATATTTCACCACTCTAGGTGCCCCAAGGACAAAGATATTTCCATAGAGCGGCACCATATTTATTATCTTTAGCTTGGCAGACTATGAGGAAAGTCAATAGAGATGTGAACGGTTCGAAAATCCAAACGAGAATATTTAATAATTTATTAATATTAAATAATTTAGCCCTAACCATCGGACCCCTTTTAAGAACACCCAGTCAATAGTAGAAGGCAATAGTATGTTTTCAATATTAACACCGATATATTGTGTTACTACTACAGATTTCAGAAAAAGACTTACTTATATTTACTGAAAGTTTGATTTTAAAAGAATACTTTCTAAATGTAGTACTGGAATTTGCCGAATATAAGTACTCCAATAAAACTAGCTAATAGCTAGAACATAAAAACCTATAATTGTGACAAGTTTTTTAAAATTGTAACAAGGCTGATGACGAAATATATATTTTAATTTAAGTGTCGCACTTTAATTAAATCGTTTTAATTGTATCTCATTAGGATCACGTCCCTGAAGGGTAGAATGGACCCTGATTATTCACATTAATTAACAAGTTTGTGTTCCCTACCGTTTGAAACTTTTAAATGATATGAATTTAAATCACAACGAGGTGTAGTATAAATTTATTCTTGAAATGGCGTCTTTTGATTTTGTTTCTAATTAAACTGAGATTTGATTATTGTTTTGTTTATGAACATTATAATTTTTTTAAACAAAAACAAAGATTAAACGAACTGCATTTAACTTAATGAGAAATAAATTATTTTGAATAATTTTGTGGTGATTTCAAGGAATAAAATAACCACTTGCTTTGACGTATATGGCACGGGCACCACGCCGCGCCGCCTTCTGACCCGCTAAGCCAAATATTTAAAGTTTTGAAATAAGTTACTAATTTATCCTGAACAATTATTTAACTAAAAGATTTTGAAGTATGAAGGTTGACGGATGTAGGAGTAGGGGAAGAACGAAGAAGATATGGATGGATTGTATGAAAAACGATCAAAGTATAAAAGGTGTGAATACTGAAACTAACAGAGAAGAGTGAGAGAGAAGAAAGAAGAAGACACATTTAGCATAGTGTGAGGTACTTAGCCTTTTTTATTATTATAGGTTTCGAAATTCGAAATTTCGATTTCGTTAGCGTTAAAGATTGTAGAAATGCAACTTGGCGAGGTCCTCAGATGTATGTTGATACCGCGATCCTGTCGAACATAACTATTGTTTCTTACCTCCCAAAAATAAAGATACATATTACATCTTATTATTATAATATCATTATCTATAGTACTACTTTCTCACTGCATTTTTGCATTATAAACATATTCAACATAATTAAACTATCCATATAAAAAATCAGAACAGAAATTCCTTGATTAAATTTTATGGTAACATTAATATTGAATGTATTACATAAGTTGAAGCGCACTGTATTAGTTTTGCAGAAATTCCAGCCATGTCCATTAGCTACTTCGCAAATACGGAATATTCAAAGCAAATGCTTCGTCTCATTGCAATTTACAGTTCTATATTAATAAATCTTTAGTTCTGTCTGTACATGCGATTTTTTTTTTCAAATTTCTCGATAGACATCTATAGTACTATAAAAGTATAAACGTAAGTTATAAATGGATTTTTTTTATCGCTCTTTCTCTTGTTTATTAAGCAAATATCGGAGAAGTTGTGGTTTAAAGTTGATGATTGCTTTAGCATCTTGAAGATAACGCGGCAACGCATTCCACAGTTCGTATGCTTTTATATCGTAAAGTAATTCGAATATAATGCTGATTTGTGTCGGTGATCACAAGGGTTCTGTTGTAAGCAGAGCTGACATCGCGACCGCGATCGCATAGAAACATAAATCGTTGCACGACTTATTGTGGAGATCTAGGGTTGAATAAGACGCCATAGAAGAAATGAAGCATATGAACATTCCGAATAGACCGAATATTGAGCCAGTTTAGTTACGAACGAAATTGAGAGATGTTTGTGCTTAGTGCGAGTTTACAAAATCTGACCGAATAACTTTACCGCAGCGTTAAACGTTAGAACGTACCGAGAACCGAAAACACATGAGTGCGCGAATGACGTTCTATTATGACTATTCGATTGGCGTTTACGCACCGTGAATATCGTTAGTAAATCTATGGTTTCAAGTGTTCCCTCTTTATTATGTTGGTAATGTTGTAGCGTCGTATGATAAACCGACCAAATGTATTAACTCTCTTTCACAGTATTTTATTAAACGAAACAAGTTACGTATCAGTTTAGGTGGGTTACTTAGTGTATCGCTTAACGCAGCTTTGTTTATTTACACCTAAAATACATACTTTGTTTGAATGTGCATTGCCCGATTTTTATAATTTTTGTTTCTAATTTACTGTTACTTTCGGACGGAGTTTCCAACAAATAATCTACAATGAAAACTGTTCAATTACATTTTCAACTTATGATTACTTATATGGAACAGTAAGTGTAGGTAAAGTTGTTATATTTATAATCAATGGTGGTTATTAAATAAATTTATATAGGTACATTATGTAACTCGCTGAGAAGACTTCTGGTAAGTCGTAAAGTTCGTTGTACAAAAATATGCTTGCTTTGTAAGGCGATACCTCTTCATAAATTCGGTCTTCGTGAGATCTTTAAATGGATCAAGGCGAGCTCTTGGGCGAACAGCGTACATATAATTTCGGTTATCTTTTAGTTAACATGTTAGAAACAGCAAAAAAATAACATGGTGCCATATTGTTGATGTTATAAGAATACCTTTTCTACAACAAAATTATAATTTTTAAATGACTTCACCTCTAAAATCAACGTGAAAAAATATACTATAGCGAGTGTGAAAACGTCTACTATTCGAACTATCAAAATAGTAGTTAAGTGTATCTCGCACTCCCGCGCTAAGCATTTACGCACGTATACGTTCCCACTTCTCGATTGTCACATCGATAAAGTAAACTTTGAAATCTCACATTTTAATCCTATGTTTTACGTTGCTACCATCAGGTGGCACTTTTTAAATCTCATGCAAATCGAAGTTAACGTGATCGAATAGTTAGAAAAACTCACACTAAGCACAGTGATCAAACTTAACGCAGTACAAATACCTATACGTATAAGTAGCGAATACACAAGTTTAGTAGACAATTATAGTACAAATCTTGGTAAGGGTAAGTAAACAAAAATAAGATTCATTCGCTTCCACAGTACAAACATTTTAATTACATCTTCAAAGTGGAAGTTTAAAAGCTCTCAAAGGCGCTTAAAGATTACAAAGTGTTTTTTCACTTTACTTGTTTTTAAAAGTAGACATTTTAGGAGAGAGTAACAAATTAAAATCCGCAGCAGTTAACGAGACGTGAAATATTTCGTTTCATTAAAATTCCGCTCGGATATGATAAAAATATGAAATGACTGTTGTCGCGTCGTTGAACGTTTACATAAAAACTAGGGAACGGGTATAAGCCGTATATTTTTAGGCGTTAGAGGGTTGAGATTTAAATTATAACATTTTTATTTTATTTTAGGCAATAAGTAGCTGTTTGTGACATAGTACGTTTAAGAAAATCTACATAATAAAGTTCTTAAAAGTCACTGACGGACAATGCATATCATAAACTGATAGGTCTGAGAGTATGAAAATATGCAAAAGAGTTTCTTAAATAACAGCACTAAGAAACGATAAAACATGTCTTGAATATGACAATTGAGTCCGATTGGATCGCGAACACCATTTTATTATAAGAGGTATAACACCCATCATAGTAGTAACTGTCTCATCAGTCTAGTGATCCCAAGCGCGACTGCTATGCTCGAGGTCCTGGATTCGATTCCCAATTCAAAGTGTTATTGGCTTATTAACTGACTTCAACAAAGGACGGAAGATTACTCATTTCGATTGTATATATTTTTTTTTATGGATGTTCAGCCATAATTTCTTTTTATATAAACCGATTTGGTTGATTCTTTGTTTTTAGGATAGGGTGGTACCATTTTATTTCATTGACATTGGACCTTCTACTTCGAAGGTACACAAGGGAACTCTCAAAATCATTGAAATTGGTTTTCTTCTTTGTTTAAAAATTGTCTTGTTCTATGATATTTTCAGTATTAGCCCAAGGTTTGGCTTTGTGCCCGATTAATGGCACTAGGTTCGATCACTATTACATGGGACATAAAAACATACTCGGCGAACTGAGGGTGTAAATTAGTACATATCTGCGTCAGTCTTCGGGGATACCGGCGTGGTGGTATGTTTAATGTTAATAGTGGTATGGTCAAGTATGTCTCGTTCCGGGATCGGCCGGTGTATATTCAATAATCAAGCGTGGTAGTAGAGATCTGTACACGAGTAGGTCGGGACTACCATATACCCGTCACACAGTAGCTCTCTTCTCCAAAAGGTTTATCGCATTTCAGAATCAGCCAGTATGTATCCAGTTACCGAAATACTTGAAGGCTGGTATGACAGCGACAACTGGCTATGGATTCCCTCTATCCATGTCCACTGTTGTTTATAGATTGTCCTGGATATTGCAAAAACTTTGCTTTGCTTCTAATTAAAGATGGTTTCATTTAGGATCATTTCTAAGATTTCGCCGATAGGAAATTCCATAGGGTATATAAAAAAAAAAATGCTAGAAAGTCTCTTCATTATAATATTTATGTTAAGTTATGTGTTGGATACATATAAAATAACAGGAAAGCAGTCCAGACTTCAATTTGAAATTCAGACACACAAAGACTTCACAACTGCGTTGCAAACAAAGATGATAAACCTCACCCAGTTTAAATGATAACATAAATACCATCACGCCTGTATTCCCCGAGGGTTAGGTAGAGGTGTACTAATGTACACCCACAATTCGCCGAGTATGTTTTTAAGTCCCATGTAATAGGGGGTAAGCCTATTGAGTTTAAGTGATTTATATATTTTATATCAAATTAATTATCTACATTTTTTCATAAGGCCATTGATTTTCAAAGTGGTAGGACCTTCCAGGGAGGCGCGGGAACATGTAAAACGGGGCGAGAGCTTTTTACCAATTTCAAGCTTATTTGTGCGAAAAAGATTCCATTTCAAGCAGTACAGAGGCGTGATAAAGATCTTCATCATCATAATTTCAGCCTTTGGACGTCCACTGCTGAACATAGGCCTCCCCCATAGATCTCCAGAGCGACCGATCTTGTGCGGCCTGCACCCAACTAAAGATAAAGATAACTTTCGGAAATCCTGGTGTAAGCATAGCAGACATTTTTATAATACAGTATTCATATTGTGTTGCCTATTAGAAGCGAAGAAAATATGTTAGGTTGCATTCGAATATGTTTTTGTTCATATGTTTTATAATAACTATAATATGCACCAATCGTGGTGATCGAATGGTTTATACATACACACCAATGGATACATGTATACATGAAATGTATGTAAATGTAATTGCATGCCCTATTCACTGCCCAGCAGAAGAACAATAACAGGCTGGTATTATTTTTATTATATACCGCATGAAGCTTTTTTGAAGCGATGATGGCTCAGTTGGTAGCATGTACGGAATCCGCATGGATAGACGTGAGTTCGAATCCCTGCAATGAGCCTGAACTTTCGGTGACGGAAAACATCGTGACGTAACAATAGCATGGTGGTAGGGATTTTCTAATGTCCACCTGGCTTACTACCACTCTCAAGTTGAAAATCTGCTGCCAAACACGAACAAGTGTGTTCTGGCAGTTGTACTTGAGAGCCAGTATTCTACTGGGCTTAGCGTTCTGCATCTTGGGCCATATCGTCACTTAAGATCAGTTGAGATTGTAGCCAGAACGCTAAACCTATAACGATAAGAAAGTCAGTTATAGAAATTATCCTGTCAATGTATATGACGCAAAACAAAGTGTCTTTAAGTATAGAAATAAATACCAATTTTTTTTTAGATTTAGTAATCTTTATTTGTCAGTAAAAATCAGTACCTAATACTCTATAATTGTTCGGTAGACGTAACAAATGTGAAATGTTTTTATTTATAAATAAAGTTATCCGTCTGTACTCTTTAATATTATTCATATAAAATATTACTAACTTTCTTAATATTATAAAGTGTGTTTACCAAAACTTTACTCAAAAATATTTACCCAGACCAGCTGGGCAAAGCGACGTAGAAAATTGCAGAAAACTTTGTAAAAACTAAGTCCAAGAGGAGTGTACATACAATTTCCATTTATAATATAAGCTAAGTACACGAAACATTTAAGCATGCCTAACGCAGCGCACATTATATTAAGGGTTATCATTAGGGTGCTCAAGGGTAATGTCTCTGCCAAACAGAGTACATCCAGTTCGCAATGTTACGTAAACGGCTTACCAACATGGTAACTCTCTGTTGAAGTTATTGAATTCTTTTTGAAGTTATTCTGTTTTGGTGCGTTTAGTAAAGGATGTAGATAAAGAAGGATGTAGAGTTTTACTACATCTATGGTTATAACGAGATAATGATGGTTATAATTATTGTAATGTTTATTTATAACAATTTAATAAATTATTCATTAATAACAAAAAAAATCACTAAAATGGATTTACATAAATTTCATTAATGACTAATTTTATCATGTTGTAGGCACGTCGGATAAAATTTTTGAAGTTATCTTTGTTTTGTTATCTACGCCAAAGAAGACGTATAACTTCTTTCGTGCGTACATACCTAATTACACACATGTTTTACTTTACCCATTTGCATGATCCAATAGAAATGTATGTATATTTAAATCAAAACTTTACTTATTATTTACAAACTAGTCCTCTGCCGTTTGACGTATATCGTTTTAGGTGTAGTTCTAGTGTAGTTAGGTTTATTTCAATTCAGTTTCCATTTCAAGGAAATGCTTTTCTTCTAGTGTAATTTTGTCATTGGTGTAAAATATTCGGGCATGCTTTTTGCAATATTTACCAAACCATAAAAGTCGGACTGTCATTTTAGCTATATAACCTATACAACGGTGCAATGGAAGAATATCTGATTAATAAAAATTTAGTAAAAGGAAAGTAGCAAACGAAAATGCAGACCACTGAATCTTTAGTTTGTATAGTATACGCATTGCAATCTTTAACAACAAGACTTTAGTCCTATTAGGTACAAGTAATTGATAAGTTGTTACTTTTGCTGCTAAGTTGGAAAGTCTCGTATGCTAGTGTCAGCTACCAACTACCAACACTGTAGTAGAAGTAGATAACTACGATGAACATAGTTTCACAAGTTCTTTAACTAATAATTTTATTTTCGAAATTAGTTATAGTTTATAGTTATTAGTTATACTCTTATGAATAATTGAAACTACTCGTGAACACTAATATAATTATGATGGCATTTATGTAAATTTCTGTAGTCCTATTTATCTAAAACCGATTGTCTTGATGTACATTTTGTAGATGATTTCTTAATAATCACATTTGTTGTGCGTAGAACAATGTCCTTGGTACCACCGGGAGGAGCGGACTCACCGAGTCCTCGTCGAGCTGTTAGCCCACTGTTGGAGATGCGTAGACCACACTGCACGCTCGCCTGTGACTACTGCGCTGCCATATTGGAGGATAAATTCAAACGTGAGTGAAAATCGTACATATCTTCTGTTAGCCTTAGGGGCCTTATCCAAAAACAGAGCCGCTGATGGCTTTTACCGCTTTACCGGGCTTGGGGGCGAGTGCTTAAGGCACTCAGCCGCGAAAGTGTGGGCAGCATGCACGCAAGGGTGCCAAAGTGGCCGGACCTCGGCTTGGGCTGTTCGCTATTGCAACTTAGTCGCGATCTGACTAATTCCTATCCGTAAAATTCGAGCTATATATATATATATATATATATATATATATATATATATATATATATATATATATACGTCTTCCCCGCCTCCTGGGAGGAAGGGAGGGAACATGTGTATGTGTATTTAGTGATCTGAAAAGTATTTCTACACTATCTAGCGTAAAAAAAGAAAAAAAAAGGTTCCCCACAGAACCTATGTACCTGTGTGTACACATTACAGTGTATGTGGGTAGCTAAGTGATGCACGTGCAGTGTCACTTGTATCGCGCTGCGGCTGCCAGACTCAAGGGCTTTACACCGAGGAACGGGCCTAGGCTTGAGCTGCCGCTAGAGAGGGTGTACGTGGGGGGTGTGCGGGAGCGAAATTGACCGCCCGTCCTCTGCGGAGAGAACGGTGGTTACGCGGGCGTAGGCGGTGGCACGCTCTGTTTGGAGAGGCGGTCGAGTAATAGGAGTTTTTTTCCTCGATTTTGTCAACGGGGTCGGTGAAGATGTTTTTTTATCATCACGCCTGTATCACCGCAGGGTTAGACAGAGGTGTACTAAGGTACACCCACAGATCGCCTGGTATGTTTTTAAGTCTCATGTAATAGAGGGCGAGACTATTGACATTAATCGGGCATATAGCTACTGAGAATTTCATAGAAAAACACTTTGCTCAAACTTAGAATGGAACTTAGGACCTCGAGCATAACAATTGAATTATATTTTCAATTATTTATTTATTGGCGTTTGTTTACATCCACTCTCGGTTTTAATGGAAGATGCTGTCAAAATGATCATATTCTGTACCTGGGAAAGAGACTTGCGCTTGTATGCACAAAACAGGATTGAAATAAGTGCTTGGCGATACATTTTTCAACCTGAGGTAGATAGCCAGAAAATACTAAAATGTTTTCTAAAAGAGTGTTTCAACAGCAGACAATTTTCAACAAAAAGAAAACCAACTTCAATGGTTTTAAGGAGTTCCCTGGTGTGCCTTCGAAGTCGAAGGTCCAATGTCAATGAATTTAAAATGGGACAACCCTTGAGCTATCCCCTTTCCAGGAGAAAAAAGAATCATTGAACTCAGTACATAAGCAATGTATTTAAATTACAGTTTGTAGGGCAATAATTAATTATATTATTAGCTTTTACAACACTTATCTGCATTTGAAAGTGAGTTAATTAATAATTTTAAACTAATAATTAGCATAGTCTTTTTGTTTTCACTACATTGTTATTTGGAAAAATATATATACTAACTACCTTTATTGAATGTGGAAGTTTTAAAATTGAGTTGCAAACGTTCGTAGGACGATAGTAGTGAAATCGACAAATTAATATTCATGAGGCAACCTGTTCAAAGTTGATGGACTCTAGGGACCATTTTGTGTGGATTATCACAGAATAAGATATCTTAAGGATCTTTTGCTCGTCTGTTTATACGTATAATATGTATATACATATAAATACATTGTTTATAAGGATTTGTATTTATTATATATTTTTATCATTTATTAAGAGAGATAACCTCATCTTTTAATAAGAGTTTATATCGTTTCATAACGAAATATATATTCTAATTAAAGTGCAACAACAGAACAAATAAATTGGTTAGTGGTCTTAAGTCTTAACATTAATTTATTTGAGAGAAGTGTGCAGAAATTTAAACTTATTCTAAATTCCTATTTTGACTAAGATTTTTGTGCTCTTCCCTCTACTTTATTTTTTCTTGGAACTAAATGTGGAAAATTGTAAATGGCCCTAATTTCTGTCAGCATAATATCTAATTAAATTTCGTACTTAGTTGTTTAGCGGATGAGGAACAGAGTGTAAAGTTCCTCATCGCCATAGAAAAGGGAGGATCCTCCGACCAGACGGGTGTTATGTCTGGCGGGCAGCTGCCCAACGGTTGTTGTCGGGTTCTTGGTAGGATGCGTCGTATGTGGCTCGGTAGATGGTTGCTATGTTGATGTGTCAGTTGTGGCGAGAGATGTCGCTACAGTTGTAACTTTCCCAAAATATTTATTAAAATAAAATAAGTAAGAATTTGATGTTGTCTTAAACGAAATATTCAGTACTGGACAGAAGATGAGGATAATAGGAGATAAGGTAATACAGGTAGTCATTTGAGATGAGTTTTAATTAATAATAATTTTATAACAGGTAGCGCAGATATGCGGAACCGCGGCACATCACCGCTGTCTATATCTCCGCGTCAGTCCCTGACCGGAGAACCGCCCTGGACTTTGCCCGATGACGACCGACCTGATTTCTCAGCGCTTAAAGAAAATATACACAGGATCAATAAGTGAGTATATATACTAATAGATATGCTTTTTAACTGCATCTCGATCTGCACTGCTCGATACTAGCAATGGTTTCGACGCATATGCCACAAGGTAAGCAATTGCTTATTATTAGCATGCTTTCGTGCTACATAAATTACTAGCATGTTTATCTGTACCTCTACTCTTTTCATTAATTTTTTTTATTGAACTTTAACACTAGGAATGCCATCTGCTGATGCTAACGAAGTTATATTGAAAGCGCCATCTATTAACAATCTATTAAATACCATAACAACGGTCACTTGGATTATTTAGATTATATAATGTGCGAAATATTCGTACGGGTCAGCTAGTAACAACTTATAGTCGACTACATAATTTTGTTATGGCTTCTATAAAACTTGTAATTTATCTAAAAACATTGCCACTCAAATAAATATGCTACAAACCACTTAAGGTTTATACTTCTCAAAAGTATTATACTGACAGCCAGACAGATAAATATTGCGTCATATAAAATCGCGCAAAGAAATATTATATTTGACGTAAATAAAAGTAAAACGTTTTTGTTTTATTGCTTGTATTGAATTAAAATGTCAAATTGTTGAAGAAAACAATATTAATATAATGTTATTTACTATCAGGGATTGTGAAACTTCAACACGTCTGGACATGTTGTTAACTCAAGTGGAACAATATGCTAACAGTCTAGAAACACTTGTAGAAGAAAGAACTTCGGACTATCTCGAAGAGAAGAGAAAATGTGAAGAATTGCTTTATCAGTTGTTACCTAAGTAAGTTATATAATATGTTAGTTGTAATAAAATATCTATCGTATAAATTTGAAGTATGGTTCTTTTAGGATGTCTGTAAAAAACTGATAAGAAGTACCTATTGAAAAATTTTCAACTACTATTTTTTACAATAACAACCAAATGGGTTACCATCAGGCGGATCAAATTCTTGTTTACAACCATTGTGGTATAAAAAAACGTGTGCGGTCAGGGAACTCCTCAATTACGAAGTTAGTACACAATAAAATAAGTAAAGTTTTATATATATGTACTGCACAAAATATCTGATAACCCACTGAATTACTGAACGCGCGCCTATTTGCGAGACCACCTTGAAGGGCCCCACCTAAAAAGCAATATTTTGCAATTTGGCGACCACCTGAGGAAGTATTATACATGTGGCCAAGCACTATGCTCGGATTTTCGAATCACCATATTCGCATACACACACCACACTCTCGTAAATTATAGAAAGAGAGAGGGAGAGAGAGAAAGTTGCATGGAGGGGACATAATTTTTTTTTCATTATTTTACGATTTTAGTTCCTATACGTAAGCGGCATTAAGTAACTTCGTTAAAAAAAGGGTTTCAAAGACCATCGATTCAGTGCTTTTACAGAATCATGTACTATTTCCGACGCAGCTTCCATTCAACATGGTTTACATAAGTTTCAAAAATAATATTAAAATAAAATAAAGTAACAAAATTGCAGGACATATTTAATAACTTATTAATATTAGTACATAAATAATATCAATCAATCAATGGATTGTTTATCTGAAAAATAAAATCATAATTACCTACATTAAAATATTATAAAGCATTAAGATATTGTTCATTTAAAGACACTAATTTCTGGAACCACAAGTTAGATTTTAAAAATTCTTTATGCATTTTATAGCCTATTTATTGTGAAAGGTTATATATGCCTAAGGAGCGGAGCAATAAACATGAACATCAAGAAATTTGGTAAGCTGTAGGCAATTATGGGAAGTGAAAAGAACGATAGGCTACACGTGTTCGTCGGCGGCAAGGGCGCGATAGGGAGTTAGTTATTCGAATAAATTAAACACGGGTGAAACCGTGAAGCACAGTTAGTGTTTTGTAAACACAATTTGTATTTACGCAGGTCAGTAGCATCTCAGTTAATAATGGGACAGCCGGTAATGGCGGAGACTTACGACCAGGTGACAATTTACTTCAGCGATATCATCGGCTTCACGCAGCTGTCAGCTGAGTCTACGCCTCTCGAAGTCGTCGACCTACTTAACGACTTGTACACTAGTTTCGATTCTATCATAGAAAATTTTGATGTTTACAAGGTAACTAAGTTAATAAGTATAACGTTCGTACGTCTAAATACGTTCATTGCAATATAAAGTTAAATATTAACAATAAGACCTATCAGTTTGGATGTAGATTTTTATCAGCGAAAGAATTACCTTCTTCAAACATGTTCATTAACTTTACCTCTTTATAATAAATACACACAAATTTATCATAAAGTTATACTGATGAAATCTTATCTATCCAAATGAAAAATTTAAAGAAAGTTAGTACAAATAGTTGTTTCTACCCTCCACTGCTGTCATTTCACATTTTACACATAACACACGTCCTCTTAAATTTTAACCTTCTTACCTTACCGTGGTCCAGGTTCAAAAGGCTGTTACATATTAAGCACATGCAGACTTGTTTGAAAATTATATGTGTAACTACATACACCTTCGCTATGTCTTCAATTTCTTGTTACCTTTTAGCTGTCGTTTGGTTACGTAGCTCCCGGCAGTAAAATACAAAGAAACACTTGTGTACAGGTGGAGACTATTGGCGATGCGTACATGGTAGTGTCTGGTCTCCCAATGCGTAATGGTAACCGTCACGCGGCTGAGATAGCCAGGATGTCTCTGGCTCTGCTCAGAGCGGTGCGAGTCAAAACTGTACCGCATCGTCCCGGAGAGCGATTGCTTCTAAGAATCGGGATGCATACAGGTGAGTTTAATTGAAAAGCTAGTCTTGTTTACTTTTGGTCTGCTTCCTTTTCCAGGCCTAGACAAACGTCCTAAGTTGGTTATTTTTAAAGGTTTTTTAACCGAAAGACGATGAAAAACGGTTTGGAGGACGGATTAACTAAATATCTAATCATCTGAGGCTACTGAATCAAGAATTTCTCTGAAAGAGATAAGAGTATATACTTATCCTTTCTGGCCTCGCAGATTGTGTTCTGCCCTTTGTAGTGGTCAATAACTAGAACGCAAAGTCACCTTACGCGTTGAGAGTTATCATAAAAATCTTTTCCATGAAAAACCACTTAGATCTACCAAATTTTAATGATGATCGATCAAACTGTGTCAGATTTCTAAATTTCTATAACTGCTTCTAAACTTTTTCGTATTCACCTATACCAATCAAGGTAAAAAATCGTTACTACATATAATTTAAGAAAATTATACAAATATTATGATAAATAATAATAATATAAAATTTAACAAACAAAATTTCATGGACACTGAATCATTAAACTCAGAATTAAATTCATATTAAAAGGCCAAGGTGGAGTTAAGTTTCATGTTATGCTCCTAATATAGTCGTAATTACACGGTTGAGATATTTTGGCTGAGAGCTCAACTGTGATCGTTCGTCTAAAACGAATCAGTTATAATTATAATAGTATATGTTAATTGTTTTAATTATATAATCTAATCAAAGTGAATTGGGCGTTGGTCTAGTAATAGAAATCAGGCAGTGTTTGACGAAACACGTCGGTCATTGTGTAGATAATTGATTATCGTTATTTATTTATATTCTCGTTTTTTTTTTTAATTCAGTCATATCTTACTTCTCATTCAAATTTAAAAGATCGAGAGCTACCTACTTATATGTAATGATTTTTTTAAATGTCGGTAGCGGTATTTGGCTTTACCAGGTTCGGATAAGAACATATAATGAAAGTCCTTAATTTTGTTATGGAAAAATTAGATGTGGTTTATATCAATAATTTTTTCATGAACATTTTTGAGTTGTCTTTAGAACGCATTATTGGTAAACGATTATACATTTAATCCAAACATAATTTTAAGTTATTAATACCTACTCTTATTATTCTTTTTTTTAGTAACGTACCTACGTCGTTTCCGGAGAAAGTGTGATCTATTGATTTTCTGGAATTATTACTGTTCTTTTCATCTATAAACCAAATTAAAAGCTTTTTTTATATTAATGGCTGTAGGCATGGAAGTAGGCAATACTTAGGCATATTCGTCAAAAGAGACCAAATGTGTAACAAATACACGGTTTAGAATTTAGTTGACAAATGTTCGGTGTACTGTAGAATAAGCTAAAAACAAAACAATGGCACAACGCAAAACAGTTACAAATTTATACATCATATTTTGTTATGGGATCTGCAGGGATAATATAAAATTATATATTTAAATATGTAAATAGAAAGCATAACTATATAAACACGAACAAAGGACTTTATTACCTATAGACTTTATAGAACGAATAAAAAGGATATCATAAAATATTGTATAGAGACTTCAAGTTATCTTTGCGCGCGTCCCTTTACTATAATACTGTTGGCCTCAGACTGCTTCACCGTGGCTTGGGAGCGAGCGCTTAATGCACTCAGCTGCGAAAGCGTGTCGATATGCTCAAGTGTGTCAAAGCGGCTAAACCTCGGCTTAGGCTATTGCTGTAGTTACAATTAAGTCGTAAACTGGCTAATTCCCTATCCGCAGAAATTCGATCTATAAACTGTAAACTAAAATATACATATATGTGATGTGTGTCAAAAGTGCTCAGAATAAAGATCCTGTAATTCTTTAAATCATCTTTTATTTAATATTTATAAATTATAATCGAAATCGTAAAAACACATATTCATTGTTCAACCAACTTGACAGATCTGTTTTGTTGCCAGGAAAAAATTAAAAATACCACATTACTCAAATGTTGCTGTGTTAGAATGTTCTATTCTCCCACACGGCCATCCTGCTCCTCGTCCGACCCGGGCGAGCTTGAGTCATCATCCAGGCACCACATCTTCATCATGTCACTGCTAGTAGTTGTTTGCAAAGGACCCTCTCCACTTAGCTTGCTGACAGTGTACCGGTCATTCTTATTAACTTTTTTACTTCATAAGGGCCTAAAAATCTTGAGTCAATCTTAGTTCTTCCAAATTGTGTTCTCTGAATAGCTACTATGTCTCCCAACTATATAAGAAGTTCCAACTTTTCTGTGTTTGTTATAATTTCTTTTGTTCTCTTCTTGTACCTTGGCTATTTGCTCCTTAGCGCTAGATCTCAAAGATTTTCTTTGACTATCAAAGTATTCAATTGATTCCTCTCTCAAAATTTCTTGCATCTGGATATCTTCTGTATCATGAAGTTGTACACCAGTCATCAGTTGAAACGGTGAAGTTCCAATACTTCTATGATATGTAGCGTTAATACATCTTTGTACCTTGGAAACATGTTTGTACCACTGGGCAGAATTATATACAGTGAGTTTAGCCAGTAAGTTAATAATAATTTGGTGTATAGTTCCACTTGCCCATTGGCTCTAGGTTGGCCAGTCGTTATAACGTGATGTATAATATTTTCTTCTTCACAGTACTTTTTAAAATTTTCTGAGGTGAATGCTGTTCCTCTGTCTGATATTATTACTTTAGGAGAGCCAAATATAGCCTGCTGTTGCTGTAGCTTCTGTAGAACTTCTTCAGTCGTTAGTGTCTTCGTCGGGTACATCCAGGTAAATTTGGTAAATGCATCAACAATAGTAAGTATATACTTGTAACTTTTAGCAGTAGACGTCATAGGGCCCACATGGTCAATATGGTAAGTCTCTAGTGGTCTGTCTCCTTTATTTAATGGGTGTAAAAATCCTTCTTTCTTGACACCAGTATGCATTTTATACAGTTGTTAATATGAGATTTTATCTTTTCATGTAGATTCTCTATGTAAAATTCTCTTAGAATTAGATGCTCTGTTTTCTAAGCTCCAAAATGACCATTATCATGATTTCTTCTTATTATTTCGCTCTGCATCTTCTTTGGTACTACAATAAGAGATCTATCACCAATTTCTTTATATAAAATATTGTTCATCATACTATAGTTTTCATATGGTTCTGTTTCTAATATTTTGATAATTAATTTTAATCGTTCATCTTCTTTCTGTGCCTTTTGTAATTTTGTAGTAATTTCTGTGATCATTAGCACTGGGTGGCGGCTGAGAGCGTCTGCGTGCTTCATTGATGAACCTGGTCTATGTTCAATTGTGTAATCATACTCTTCAAGGAAGAGTGCCCACCGGGCTACTCTGGGTGGTAAGTCCTTCTTTTTAAGTGTTAATGTTAGAGCTGAATAGTCAGTTAAAATCTTAAATTTTATTCCTAGGAGATAAACTCTAAACTTCTTTAGTGCTTCTACAATAGCTAATATTTCTAGAAAGTAACTGTCATATTTTCTTTCAGAGTCTGAAGTCTTTCTACTCATGTAGTAGATAGGATGCAATTTATCATCTGAATTGTTCTTCTGCATTAAGACTGCTCCATAGCCATCAATGCTTGCATCAGTATGCACCTCTGTCTCGGCGTCCGGATTGTATATTTGTAGAACAGGTTGTCTACATAATTTTTCCTTCAATGTTTCAAATGAGTTGTAACAGTCCTGATCAAAATTAAATTCTTTATCTTTCCTTAGTAAATTAGTTAAGGGTCTTGCTATTAGAGAGTAGTTCTCAATATACTTTCTGAAGTATCCTGATAATCCGAGGAAGGATTGAACTTCTTTTACTGTCTTTGGAACTCTAAAATTGGTTACGGCTTTAATTTTCACTTCTTAGGGTCTGACTTCATTATTCCCAATATGGTAGCCTAAATACTCAACTTCTTTCTTCAAAAATTGACATTTTTTCCAGTTTATTTGTAGTCCATATTCTTCAGCTCGCTTCATTACAATTTTTAATTTCTGTAGCCCTTCTTCTTCTATTTTACTTGGAATATTGACATCATCAAGAAATGTTAATATTGTTCTATCTAAAATCAGGTCTCTGAAGATCCAATATACATAGCGCTGGAATACTGAGGGAGCGGTAGATAATCCAAATGGCATTTTACAAAATTCATATTGTCCCCTCGGTGTCACAAATGATGTGTACTTTCTACTTTCTTCTTTAACATTTACATGATTAAATCCATTCTTCATATCAAGTGTTGTGAAGTATTTAGCACCTTGTAGTTGATCTATTTGGTCTTCTATCAGTGGAAGGGGAAATCTATCTTTAATAATATTTTTGTTTACTTTTCGATAATCTATACATAAGCGATATGAACCATCTTTCTTTCTGGCTAACACAACTGGAATTGCAAAATCTGAACAACTTGGTCTTATTATTTCATCTCTTAGTCATTCTTCAATTTGGTGATCAATTACATTCATCTCAGCAGGAGCAACACGTCTTGGATTTTGAAAAACCAGCATTTCATCTGACATAATTATATTCATCTCAACGGGACACTTCTTCTTATAAGTTGGTATATAATCATCTATCATCTTCTTAATAGTGTTTGTGTATTTAGTACTTCCAATATCATAATCATTTTCTTTATATTCCACAGGTAGACATATAGTTGTTATTGCAGAAACTTGGATTTCATCTTTTGTAATATTCAGGTTCACATGCGCCAGTATGTGTCTTCCTAACAGAATTTCTATTGGTATATCATTATTATTCACAATATGGAATTGAGCTGGAAAACTGTAGCCTTGAATCTTAATAAAAGTTGTAAAAGTACCTGTAGTCTCTATTCCTTTATTTCCTAGTCCAGTCAACTTTATTGTATTACTCCCATCATATTCAGTTATTTGTAGTTCTTGGAAACTGCTTGTTTGTTATTAAATTAACATCACTCCCAGTGTCAATCATAGCTTTTATAATTTTATTACCAATAGTGATGTCACTGTAACACATGTTATTATTAAGACCTTTTACAGCCATGTTTGTATTATGATGAGGTATATTAGTGCACTTCGATGAAATATGTCCAAATTCATTACACTTGAAACACTTAGTTCCTTTCTCTTTATGTTTGCAATCAGGCAATAGATGGTCGGTTTCACCACAGTTGTAGCATCGTTTCTTCGGTATCTGTCTACGGTCTTTAAATGAATTAGGTAAAGACATAGGCTTAGGTATGTACTGTGTTTTAAATGAAGACTTATTCTTAATTTCAGCATACAAATCTAATTTTTTCTTGAAATCTTTGATGTTAGCAGTCCCATACAACATTGCTTTGTTTAATTCTATGTCTCTAATACCGTCAATAACGTATTCCATTAAAGCACCATCTTCTACTGTACTATTCATAGCCAATTCCTTCATGTGCAAAAAATATTGTTGGCATGTTTCACTGTTTCTCATCTTACGTGCCGCTAGCTTTTTATGAACAGCAGCACTATTTAAAGTTCGTTGAAATTCTTCTTTAAGGGCATTTTTCAAATCACTCCAAGTTTTTATGTCACGTAAAGATCTTAGGAATAATTTTGCAGTACCGACGAGAAGACGTTTTGCATAAATTAATTGTTCTATATCACACCACTGCATTAAAAGGCCTGTTTCTTCGATATCACATATCCAGGATTCGATCCCATAAGTATCGTCTCCACTAAACGGTGTCTTTAATTTTTCCAGATCGTTAAACGAGATACGTGGCGGTATTACAGTTGATAATTGAGCATTTTCTTCTTCTATGATTTTTTTAGGCGGCATTTTCGGTGTTTACTCTCTTACTATCACTAAACAGGTAAATCTTTCTCATAAAATGGAAAACACTTTCAACTTCTTTCGTAGTTAGTTATACTTCGTTGTTATTTTTCTTGTTCTTCGAGAAAGTTCTTCCGAATCCGACTTGTCGGTAGGTAAGTCATAAATTTGTAATCTTCGTTCGTAATGCTTCTTCAAACTTCACACTTTTTCACCATCCCGGACGAGCCCCCAAATTGTGGGATGTGTGTTAAAAGTGCTCAGAATAAAGATTCCTGTAATTCTTTAAATCTTCTTTTATTTAATATTTATAAATTATAATCGAAATCGTAAAAACACATATTCATTGTTCAACCAACTTGACAGATCTGTTTTGTTGCTAGGAAAAAATTAAAAATACCTATATTACTCAAATGTTGCTGTATTAGAATGTTCTATTCTCCCACATACATGATCCTGCCTCCTGGACGGTCGAAAAAGGTCCCTTTCGGAACCTATATACCAGTGTGGAGTGCGTGAGTGTGAGGTTGCAGTATGATGGTGTCTGTTGGTTGCTAATGAATAAAAGTGCATTGTCACTTGTATCGCGCGAGCGGGTGCTATACTTAAGGGCTCCACACCGAGGGAACGGGCCTACGCTTGAATTGTTGCAGTAGAGGGTGGACGTGGCGGTATGCGGGAGCGAAGTTAGCCGCCCTTCCCCTGCGGAGGGATACCGAAAAGGTGGAGTGGTTCATGTGTGTTTCGTGGTTGTCGGGGATTAAAGAGAATCGCGGCACTCTTTTCGGGGTTGTTAACTATGTATCATTTATCATTCTCATGTCTTTGAACTTCTTTATATATGTTAAACTACTTACAATTAGTATTCTTACCATTTTTACATTTATGCAACATTATATTAAATAACATTATATTCTAGTTTTAGTAACATACGGATTTTGTTTTCAACTTACCTAAATTACGTTACCAACATATTTTTAATAAATATGATACTTGAGTTAACATCTATACTATTCTTTATATTAGAAAAGTGTAATGGTCGGTTTCTCGGCGACTTTCCTTTTTGACAAAGCCGTTTTCATTAACGGCCGTAGCTTTGACGTTCTTAAGTCTCTTCTCAGGGTTTTATTTTTCTTGATTTTGATAACATATTGAGTAAAATATTATAGGATAACACAAAACTCATTTAAACTGAATAAAATTTAAGTTAAAACTGTACCTGTAAAGACAATGAAAATAGAAACTCGTTTTCTGTGCAAACAAAAGCCATTTTACTTGTAATGAACTTTTGCTTACAAGACGGTATTTGCTCACAGTTTTTACTAAATGTGAACAAAAAATGAGACACAATTTAGAAAAAAAACTATAATTTTCTTCAAAATACTTTACAAAAAAATTTAGAGGAATTAAATGACATCAATGAAATTATGTTTAGAGATTGTTCTCAAAAAAGAACAGATAATATTCGACAGTTGACCCTTTTTGAAAGTAGGTATAAAAATTATTATAAAAGTTTACTTTTCGTAAACAGGTGAAACGCTATCAGACAAATTTGTCTATATATTATTTTAGCTGTGACGTCATACTGGTCGAAAAAACAAACATTTGACATTTAGCAAACGTTCATCTTTGTTAAAATCTCAATACTTTTTATATCATAAATGTCAATGTCACAATACATAATACGTAGGGAATTTTAGTCTTCTTCTTTTTTTCTTGTTTTAACGCCGCAAAAGCACTTGCCAGGGTCAATGTTTTTAAGCGTTCATAACATTTTCCAATATACAAAGTGAGGTTTTCAGTATCAATGTTTTCAAGCTTTCTTAGTAATTAATATACATTATATACAAAGTGGCATCCAACGATCTAGGGAATTTGTGTGGGATCCCAGAATGCAGGCTCTTGGTTTATACTTATAATCCACTTCACTTATGCACAAAAACCAAACTATATAATGGAAAACGCCAACAATATTGTAATATCGTGTATTGTAGTATTATAACATAGGGTCAAAAACCTAAATAAATGAATTAAAAATAAAAACCACAACATGTCACTTCAGGATCCCACCAAAATCTCCTGAATTTCACTCATGTATGATCAGACATGAAATTCGCTTAGAGTCCTATGACGTCACAACATGGCCGTCAGTGTTACCATAGTTCAAAAAAAAAAAAACAATTTTTAAATTGAAAGTATATAGCCATCTTACACTTTTAATATCTGTAATCGATATATATTTGTTTCTTATGAAAAATACTACAGAAAATATTTATTTAACGAATTTTTTATTTTGATAAAATTATGCTTCTTTAGAGAGACGTGCTTGATTATAATACAACGCACAATTTTCGACATTACATTTATTCCAAAATTAATTTTGAGTTCTTTGACAAAATGTACTCACTAATAAGTAAAGATATTTTTAAGGCCACTGAAACACGTGTGACAAAATTCTTCCACCGTAACCTTATCTTCAACAACGGATAGAATGTTTTGTCCGTGTCTGTAAACCATCCGTGTTTTACAAGCACGCATATACGTTGCGCATCCGTTAACATTACTTAGAAAACTACAATATCTATCTTTCACCAGATCTGGACGTTCCTACCGGGGTAGACAAAGATGTGAAGCTTTATTTTTCTCTATCCTTATAAAATATCTTTGATTTCTTTAAGATTAATCAGACCTTAATACATCTCCGCCACTTCACAGTACTTCCTCACTATATCATTATTTTTTTCCGTTTCTTCCGCATAAGTCAATCACTCTCGTGACCGGCTCCTACTTCCACACACACTCGCATCGTGTGATGAATGTTATATTCTTAATTACGAATAAGTGTTTAATTATAATATTTACATAAAACTTTCCACTTGTGAGAATAATGGTTTACCATTTTCTTGACACATGAAACTTCATAATTCTTTACGAACTGAAGCGAATACCACACACTCGAGTGTGGAGCTAAGTACCAACTTTCGGAAATATGTTTATTTCAAAGACTGCTCTCAGAAACAAAGTTTCTACTTTTGAAGAAAGTTTATATTTTACCTTTATGAACTACGCATAGGCTTTCACAAAAGGGATTGTAAATATTTTATAACATGGTAATGCTAAATATATTTTCCAGGGTATTTGTAACTATGGTTTTAGTAGTATAAAACTATGTTCTATTCCACGTTTGATCAATAGTAAAGTCTCTCAAGGACAACGTTGAATTCTAGTACAGTTATACAGTCTGGAGTCATTTATCTGAAGCTGTTAGAAATTTAAACAAATTTCTATACTATTTCTCAGCTTCTTCATTGCATCACACTATTGGCATTGAGCTGTGTTCCCACAATAATAAGAGTATTTAATTTAATGCGGATACACTGCACTTTTATTGGGTTTTGAGTGATCTTCAAGTTTTTAAGTACGCGGAAGATAAATTTGCTAGGCTGTAAAAAGAATACCTACAACATTAATTTGCTTAAACCGACCAAATTAGTGATTTTAGTAAAAAACTGATCTGACTACTCTCTACAATATTTTTGTCTACAAAATTGTTTCCACAATATTAAACGCTAAGTTAGAGTGCAAGGTCCAATCAGCTCTATACTGTTACAGAGTACAACATATAATAAGTTTTGTTTCAGAAGTAGTGTAAAATAAATAAATTACAGGATTGCCTTATTTCATATAATTTTATTTTGAATTCTTAGGTCCCTGCGTTGCCGGAGTCGTTGGTCTGAAAATGCCACGTTACTGTTTATTTGGAGATACTGTTAATACGGCATCTAGAATGGAATCACATGGGGAAGCACTGAAAATCCACGTCAGTCCCAAGACTAAAGAAGTTCTCGATCTTTACGATTGCTTCGAACTTGAGTGCCGAGGCGAAATAACTATGAAGGTAAAAAATTATTTATAACAAAAAGTAGGTCTTAAATCTGAATCAGTATTTGATGTTGGTCTATAATCACTATAGAAATAACATCACTATATATTTTATTCTATTAACAGGGTAAAGGAAAAATGACAACATATTGGTTAATTGGAGAAAAACTATCTACGTATCAAGAGATTCAACATGACGAGGAAGTTCAACATGTCCATGACACTCTCATCAATAATCCTAGCATCACTTTTCAAGGACCTGATAGCCCAGCTTCACATTCCCTAACCCATAGTCATAGTCCTGAACAAAATGATCTCAAAGATATCGGTAGTCAAAAGGCAATTGAAATTATCAATGAAAGAGATCGAATTAAACACGAAATAGCTACATTTGTTGCAAAAGATCTCATTAACAATATTGACAACGCTGTGAGAGAATTCCGAAAATCTCAAAGTGCTAATTTTTCTTCAGCTCTGAATGATACGAAACCCTTATGTAATGGAAATAGCAAAGGTCTTATCACACCTACGTATGATAAAGAATTAGTTATAAGTAAAGGTAAAGTACGAGATGTCGTCAACAGATTTAACAGTTGCATTATTTCTCCAAATGAAACTACCACCATCACAACCAAAAAAAATCAAAACTAAAGACTGAAAAACTATACCGAGAAAAGCTTGTCGTTTCTTCCTTCCCGGTCAAAACAGAAATTAATTTTAAGGATTAGCTGACGATATTAATGTTGCAAGAGATTTTTCATATTTCGTGCCAAGCACAAAAAAAAATTAAATGTACTTGCCTATATTTCAATCTTCATTTACTGTCTAGTCATGAAAATTAAAATTATCAATAAAAATGATTATTAATAAATAAATAATTATTAAAAATATGTTTGTTTATAAATAAGTAGTTTATTAATGTGGGTGACCAAGTACCCTCCGAATTTTAATTATGAAAATGAAACATAGGAAATAATATTGTAGAAAATACTTCATAGGTTATAGAACAAATATCGCAAAATATGCGATTCAGAAAGATGTAGTGAGAATATTACGTGTTTAAGAAATGTTTATACTATTGTATTATACACTTAGACCCTATACCTAATGTTTTTACCGACCTTTTGTACTTTCGAGTCTTTCTAGTCCATTATGCATTTTCTAAATTTAAGAGTTATAAATTTCACATCCTTGTCATTGTTAGCATTAATTTACTTAACAATAATTTAAGTGGACTTGAGGCTGTCATAGTCACAAATATTTTACGCTTATTACCATTAAAATATAATACGTAAAGTAATTATTCATAACTTAATTGTAACTTAGTAATTATTATATGAGAATTATCTAACTTTAGAGTATTGTATTTAGGAGCTTTCTCGAGACCTCACACCCATACGTTTTATTTATAAAGATAACTGACAAACCGCCGTCTTGCTTCCCATTTCGCATTCAACTAAAAAATGTACGATCGGAAAAACAACTTTATGAAAATTATGCTGTATGTCACGTGACTTGCCACAAATCTATAAAACCAAAGGCTCATATTATATTTTTAATAAAAAATAGTTAATAATAGAAATTAAACATACATAAAAGATAAATAAATTATGCAATATGGAGCGTTACAATTTTTAGTGTTCCTACTTAGGTTTACTTACAAAAAATGTTTTTATTTTTAACTGATTTCTAAAAAAAGGAGGAAGTTACGAAATTAGAATGTATATTTTTTATGGATGTTCAGCCATAACTTCTTTGTTTATGAACCGATTAAGATGATCCTTTTTTTGTTGGAAAGGGGATACTTTAAGGTTAGTCAAAATTTAATTTCATTGCCATTGGATGTCGGAATTCGAAGATATACCACAAAACTCCTCAAAATCATTGTAGTTCGATTTCATTGTGTAAATATTTTTTTTTTTTCAAAATCATATGTAAGGTGAATACAATAAAATATGAACTATAATTTTGTAATTTAATATAAATAATTACTATTTTATATTTTCGTTGCTGTTAGTACAGTTTTGGTAAGTAGTGAGTGAACTTGTTGTGGTGGCGCTTATCTTTTCATTTGTAACGTACAATACTTCACAAAGCCTGTAGGTGTGTATACTAGTGTGAATTATAATTATTTTAAATTATTATAGAAGTTATTAGAGGCAAAGTTATATTTATAATGATACAAGAAATGTCTATTTGGTTAAACCAACTTAATTGTTATTGTGATATAATTGTTATCGAGCTGTAACATTGATTTTTAATGCATTTTGACTTATTTATTATCTTTATGTCTTTTATTAAAACGTAGTAGTATGTTGCAACCATTGTTCGATAAATCATAATTATGAATAAATCATACGTAATAATTTTGTTCGTTTTATTTAACAGTTTGTGTATAGTTTTCCGTATTACACACTAGCCGTGCTCCGCGGTTTCACTTGCGTTAAATTTTTCAGCTTTGTCAGTACTTTCTGGCTTATAATTTTTTGTATGGTAGGTAATTACTCCTCTCCTAAGGGTCGTACCGTGATGTCAGATAGCCTATATAACCTATAAACCTTCCTTAATAAATAGGTTATAAACATTGAAGTATTGTATGTATATTAAGTACCCGCCTCATCCAGATTGTTTGAAACACACGTTGAAGTGCAAACACTCGCACACACAGTCTATACCGGGCACTTGTTGCGGTTACACGTTTAAGTGCAAAATTTTACTTCATAAATATGCCTTTTTGTGCACTTAAACTACTCGACAAGTAAAAGTCAAGGAGTAATATTTGATCAGTAAGTTCATTGTATTAATGCGCGCGTGTGCATAATTTTTACTCCTAATAGCTGCTCTAGTACGTAGTACAAAATACCTCAATGGTTATAAAACGAAAAATTCATTTTACAAATCTAATTGGTAGTTCCAGAGTATAGCGCGTAAAAACAAACAAAAAAAAATATCTTCAGCTTTATAATATAAGTATCGTTATATATTTTTAACTTGTAAAAAATCCCAGGAGCTTATATAATCTTGATGGGCTGGATTAAAAAATTTGCTTTTATACAATATCTTTATAAAAGCTATTTAATTATAATAACCATTACTGAAACAACGGACCGAAAAAAATCTGTTGACATAGCATAATTAATCACTCGTCTGAACATTTTGCTCCCAAAAATAGGATTCCTCAATCGGGGTTGGTGAATATTCATCGAGATGATAATAAATGTAAGTACTATAAAGGTACTAGCTGTGGCCCACGGACTCACCCGTGTTAATTTTATCCGACAAACACCGCGCCGCGCCGCCAACGCACCTGTCTAGCTTATTTTATTAGTTCTTACTTCCCGCAAGTATAAATTATTGAATCTTTTCATTATCCTAAACTATGTATCCAAATAACATGCTATATAGGATAAAATGATGAAGTAGCTTTTCTTCGTAAGGATTAATATGACATGCCTAAAAATAATGTTCAAAAATCAATTTTTAATCTTGAACAAATAAAATTACAAAATACCTTATTGTGGCTTATTTATAAGACATAGTACATATTATATGTTATTTTTTGGATCAGTCAAAATCTGTTATAACAACATCGAAGGGACTGCTCATATTCAGTCGTAAAAACCGATAGTCGTAACAACCGGTGATGTTTAATATGTATCGTGCAAGTACAAACAAATCGATAGGGAATTTTTGGAAAAATATATTTATTCAACTATGTACATTTTGTTTATTACACATAAGTACAATGCATATTATTTTTCTGTGAGCATAAAATCTGTAATTTTGGTCTATTTAAAACTTTTCCCCTTTATTATATTATGTACAAATAAATACAAATGTCTTTATTACCAAATTCACATTACAGGGCATGACAAATCTTATATCGCGGGAGACCGACCAAGACCAAGATACAAAATTTTGTGTTGTGTTAGTGCTGTGAGTTAGTTAAATATAGAATTATATAAATATATTACTTCTTCTTAACTTCGACCATCTACAGGCCTCGTGGCGCAGTGGTAGTAAACGCTACTATTAAGCCGAGAGGTCGCGGGTTCGATCCCCGCCCATGACTGACATTGTGCGATGAGCATAAATGTCAGTTGTGTGTGTCTGGGTGTTAAATATATATATATGGTATGTATATCAGCTGTTTAGTTACCATATTACAAGCTTTGCTTAGTTTGGAATTAATGGCCGTGCGTGAAATTCTGTCCTCGTATTTATTTATTTATAGAACGTAGTACAGCAGAAATTTCAATTTTACTTTTTTATTTTAACTCCCAATATTATCACCATCAGTGCGATTATATTCAATCATCATTCTGATAATATGGTCAGCTGATATGGTGACGACAGATGTAGTAAATCCTTAATGGATTGGTGGCCAAGAAAGGGCAAATGGAGTGTAAGACCGGTGGCGAGATGGACGACCATATCAGAATTTTATGACAGGTGCCAAGTGTAGGCCGCGCCTTAAAAAAGAAACACCACCAGCAGCCAAGACCCTCACATAGGGGTCTACCGTAGACGTGGGGTGATAGGAGGGGTTGCATTCTGCCTCCTCCGCCATAGCAGAACCAAGGGGAGATTGGTCGGGGACCCGTCTTCCTGTTTTACTAGTTTATCCGTCTGGGAGACACTCGGGAATGTACCAGACCGCAGTCCCATTTCGTTCCATTTCGGTGGATGGTACACCGTAGAGTTTTAGTGAGTAGGAGTCTCACATAACCATTCGTCTCCCCGGACGAGTGTATACGCATGACAGAATTCTCCACGTTAAAAAAAGGATAGATTAGTGGCGTAGGTGTAGTTGTATTTTGTTGTTGAAAAAAGCTGATCATGATGATGATGAGTTTTTTAATGAAAAAAAAAGGAAAATTGACTTTATAAATGAAGAAAGGGATTCAATAAATTTCCCAGAATAGCAATACGTTACTTACTTTTATTAAATTTAACGAACAAACAGTCTCAATTTATTTTCTAGATTCTTTGTAAAAATAAATAACTTTTTCATAAATGTTTTCAATTCAAAAAAAATTGTAAATCATAACTCTTGAAATTTGCAGAGCTCTAGAAATGCCTACGGAATCATACAATATATTTTTTCTTTTAATACCAGACATATTTGCATTATAATTAAAATAATTCTTTGAAATTTTATCCAAATCGTATACTTAATTTAATAAATTTAAGCCAAACCCTGTCGTTTTAAACTCATGCTAAATTTATGTGATGCTAGATTTTGTAGTGTATATGAAACTCTAATATACTTATATATGTATAATGTAATGTATATACTATTATATAAAAATACCTACACCGAGACACAAACATACATAGTAAAGTCAATAGTTTCAATACATTATCTCGAGCGTACCGCGATTGGCGGGTGTGGACGTGTTACAAGTAAGTGCGTATTGAGCCTGTAACACACTTCCACACACTACAGACATTATTTTATTATGACTTGAACATTCGAATACAAAGTAAATGTTAAAGTACCATCACCCCTGCCCCCCAATTACAAATTTCACTAAAGAAAAGTGATAGCAGAAATCGCTAGATATCATATGTTGTATTATGTTTGGTACATTATGGCCGGTACATAATATGAAATTACCTCAATTTTTCCTAAAAAGTTAAATTGATACTCAAACTTTGTGATGTAATTTGTTTTATAGTACGACGGCAAATCGAATGTGCTGCCCCTGATGGTAGTAAGCACAGTACAATCCTAACAAAAAATCGTAATCCTTCCATGGTCGCCGCTGTCTTGCCAGCCTGCATTAAATTAACTGGATATGCACAGGCGCTGATCCTGAAACACGACATGCAAAAACTAGTCACTATAACGAAATTTTCACCAAAATTATGTATAGGTAGGATATATGAAAAAATTTAAAGATAAGCAAGCATGCCGGACGTGTCGACCTTGTGTTGGTTATAACATTTGTTATAATCTATTTTTATTGTAAATAGAAGCAAAATTAAACGAGGAAAAATAATACGACATAGAAAATTCATCAACGACGATAGATAAAAATTCACAGAAACAGTACGATGTTTTTCAATTATTTATTTCGCGCAAGCGATACTAAATACGCGCAAACGCGTGGACGCATCGCAACCGCTTGCCACTAGCTCCTTTGGTTAGTGCATCAAAATAACGACTTCACTCGGATCGGTGGCAAGCCAAGGCAAATCTTCGCAAGAATCGCAAGCTAAGCCAAAAGCTCTATCCACACACACTTTTGAATCAATCATGTAGACGGGACTTTAGATATGTCGATAGATGACGTCGCAATAATATAGTGAGTGTGAAAAATGATACTTATGTGTGCAATAACAATTTCTTTGCCTTCCAAGACATGATGGATGCGGGGATTGGTATCCCATTATTTTTATATTGTTTTCGATTTGTGCTACATGGATGCCAATCTGAAAAATATAAGACAACAATTTAAAGAATTAGATTTATCGATAACTCTGTAAACAAGAAATAAATTGTTTATATAAAAATATTGTCTAATGAAGGAATTAGAAAAAGGTGGTAAAATACGCTTAGCTATAGGAATTAAATTTCAACTCCCGCTTTCTGTACCTCGAACACGCCGATAAATGCTTGGCGATTGATTTCAATGTGAGGGTGGTAGCTGACCGGGCGTGCATTATAAAATGCCCTTCCTTTTTTTTAAAGCATGGAAAAGACGCTGTAACTGGTAATAATATTATAATTAAAAAAAACGTATGCAGTTCACACGCTGTATAATTGATACTTTAAAAAAACATAAAAATATTCACATAAACGAAACACGTGAACAATAACACTAAGCTGGCTATGACGCCTTTTCCCAAAGCTTCCTATTACGCAGGCGCACACACACATACAACCCACGTATAAAGAGCAGACCGAGATAATAGGAAAATCTGTATAATGTATTCTATCTCATTCTCTTGCAAGCTAAATCCTATAAATGTGTAAGTTTGCCGCTTTTTCGTTTCATCGAGTGTCACATCACAGCGGCGCTGTTTTCATTTCAACAACAACGACCACCAAGAGATCGGCTAAAAAGATGGTCGCTGATGTCTTATTAGGACATGAAAGCTCTCAGCAGTTAGTTTTCCTCTTCCTTTCTCTTCTGTTAACTGGCATCTTAGTATTATTTACATATCTTAAAGATCGACCGTTGTAAGCGCGACCCACCTGATGCTTTGCGGGACGCGGATATTACGATATTACCCTATTTCCTAGGATCAATATTTGGCTGAACTTTAGCATCGCTACCGCTAAGTTTGGTTCTATGAAGGAGCGCGGAAGGGAGGGGAGAGTTAGAGGTATTCCCCCTGTGAAGGAAAAAGTGCAGAACAAATAGTGTTTGTATTTTTTTTTTTTGGGGTTATAATTATATATCTTTGAATTGTATATGAATTTTGAATGAATAACTATTTTGTTTCTCTAACCTAACTAATTTTAACACCATAAAGGAAAAACGAAAATATTTCACTCAATATAAAAAACGGCACAAAATGTTAAAGTAGGTCGCAATAAGCCGTCAAAAACTAACAAAAAGTGTATTGAAAAAAATTACGATCTTTGAAAAGATTTTAAACATTCTATTTGTCAAAAACTATTTATTTCCGCAGATTGAAAAATTATATTTAGCCTAATAGTTATAGAGTGATCTAACTGTAAAAAAATGGATTCTAAAGTTTAGCCTATTATTTCATATGCACGTTAATGCAACTGTGACAATGATAAATAAAATATTTAATAAACATTAAACGATAATTATATTGTTATCTTTATTAAAATGGTAAACAAAAATTACTATATTAAACAAAAACTAAGTATAACCTTTACACGCGGTTATTGGCAATATAATTTACTCAGAACGCGTCAAAGCATTACTTTTAATTTCCTGCATAGTTTTTTGCAACGTCACGTCACGTCGGCAATTTCATATTGGTAAATTAATCTCATGAGTAGCAGTGACAAAAATAAAACTGAGAAAGCCTCCACGTCAAACGTATATTACGGCTCATTGGCTGACAATAGACTAGCTTATTTCGTCACTGAGGTCAGTCTTTTCCCCCTCACGCTTTCCGCAGACAATTAGGAACAAAACAAAAAATCTCACTACTGACAAAAACTCGTAATGGACTAAAACTATTAAAATTCTATACAGCTACAATTCCAAAGCTGAGCTTTGAGAGGTAGATAAAATATTCTTGAATTAGATTATGTATTAATCCCATAAAGTGCCTATTAAACTATCTACCAGCAGCTTACAATCTCCGGAATAAATGTACCGTTTCGATATAGATTTATCTTAGAAGTAATGAGCCGATTTATCTGTGAGTGGAACGATATATTTTATGTTGTCCTAATAAACTTAGACCGAATGATTCCCCTCACTTGTTAAGGTATATTTTTTTACCATAAACTAGAGTTTTAAAATAAGCTACCATTTAAATATTTTAATAATCATCATCATTAGCCAGTTTTTTTTTTAGATTTCACTACACTGTTAGCCTTAGGGGCCCTGAAGCCACTGCGGCTTTTACAGCTTCACCGAACTTGGTATTTAGCCCGTTTGTCTACTGCTTTTTTATATAATAACACGGCAAAGTGACTGCTCTCAGCCTTAGAACAATCACAGTATAATCTAAAATCAACAACGACCATTTAGAGGTCGGCAATACATGGTCGGTCGTAGCTTCCATGGCAATCTTAAAGCCTGATGCTATATATACTAATTGATCTAATTATCTATTATTAATCTAATACAACTAATTGATGCAGAAATGCGACAACCCAAAAAAGAGTCACTGTGTAGGGTTTATAATGTGTATGGTGGTTGCGACCCAGTTAGGTACAAATAAGATAGAACCTAACTTCGTCTTCTTGTTTTGGCGCAGCAAAAGTCGCTTGCCAGTGCCAATGGTTTTAAGCCTTTGTAACTTTTTCCAATATACAAGTGGGGTCTTCTGGCTTGTCAGAACTATCTAGAAAGTTATTGTGACATGCCAAAATGCATGTTTTCCGATTTATAATCTACTCCACTTATGCACAACAGTTAAAAGTACCCTCAGAAAACGGGAATTAGCGTGCCACTATGGCGAGTGTCATACTTGGTGTATGATGGTCGTCATCAATTCGGACACAATTGTGGCATATAGTTAAAGTTCTTAAGACTTAAAGTTCGCACAAGATTCCTTATAAATTTCACAATAAATGTAGTGCGAAATTATTTCCCAGTTTACGACTTCAATAAGCTAGAGCGTGTATAAAAATAATGGCATAGAAAAATTTACGACATCATGAAAGTCAGCGGTCACGTGGTATTATGATAGGTCAGAATACATCAAAGGTATGTGGAGATATAAGTTATTACATACGTTGAATTAATAAAATGGGAGTTTTTGACGGGATCTTGAAGTGTTATATGGTGGTTTTTGTTTTAATTCATAAAGTTATACTACTTATATTATGTAATTTTGGTGACATTTTACGTGATGTAGTTTGGTTATTGGCCACAAGTGAAGTGGATGATTATAAATAATAACTGGACACTTGAATTTTAAATTTCCACAAGAACTCCTTGGATAGTTTTAACTAGGGAGCTGCCATCTTGTTGAATCTCCATTTAAATATTGCAATTTAATAATAATTGGATAAATTTTATATATTATGGTATCCTATTATCCAGTGAAATGCAGTGAATTAATATGTTTTTTTACTGAAAAGTTCAAATTCTTTGTAAGAATCTCAACCACGTCTTGGGCAGAATTGTAAAGAACACGGTTGTCATTAAATAAAATACAAGAAGAATTAATAAAATGCCTCTCAATATTTATCATCGTCATGTTGACTTGTATATAAACGCAGGCAATAAACCTTTATGAAATTTACTTATATACTTAACATATTTTTTTACAAATAATTTAATGTAATAAATTCGTTATAAATTAATTGCAGTAGTTTGATCTTTTTACTCAATGACAGTGAGTTGAATCGCCTATTTTGTATCAAAACAAAATCCTTTTTTAAATCGCACAAATAAATGATTATTTCATTTTTTATTCCTACTTAAAATAATTAGGTAAAACTGAATATTCTACAAAAATACGATGCCGTATTACCTACTTGGAAGTTAAAATTTATAAAAATTAAATAAATATAAAAAAAAATTCTAAATCCGAAATTATGAAACAAAAGCATTATTAAGCAACTGACCCATTCGAGTACTTGTGAAGTTATAAACACAATACTCCTGTTTCTTTTCACGTAACATTACCCTCATTAGTGTCCAGGTTCATTTTCCCTCGCATTTTGTTTCATGATACAGCTTGTTACTCTACATAAAGTAAACTTTTTACAGTAAATAATATAATTATACCTTTTTCTCCGTGGAATGGACGGTCGGACAGATAGTTTAAATCGAGGTACAACATTATAAATTGATATTTAAAATTCTTCTTTAAGGAATGAGTTTCTACACAACATTCTGGAAATATCCGATTAGCTTAATTTTTTAAAAAGTATAAAAAATCTTGCTGTACGCATACAGGTAAGGTATTATTTAGGAAACCTCCATAAGTAATTAAACGGCGTCTCTTACAACTATGGTATTATATAGAAATTTATAAACTCGATCCTTAAAAACTAAGGTAAAACAAGGCCACATGAAAAAACCAATAGACAACATAACGGGTTAACTTGGAAGGATTATTGCAGCGAATTCATCTAACGGCCCGGAAAATGTCTATCTAAAAACCGTGTACTCGCTGTAGTACTATTATGAACCAATAATGTATTGGTCACAAAAAAGAGCCAATGGTTCCTATAAAAATTTTCGCGTATGTTTTATGATAAAATATCATTGGATTTCCCCATATTGTTTCAATGATTAAAATATAACAAAAAAAAACTCTTTTTTTTTCCTCGCCATGTATTAACCATACACGGTTGACATTATAGGTATTCTGAAATTTTTTATTTCTTATTTCATTATATAGAGATCGTTCAAGATTTTTTTAAACAGTCTATAACTTGCAAAATAATTATCTTAGAGTAACTGTTCGAGAATTTCCAAAATTTCGCTAACCTATGCCTGTGTAACACTAAAAATTTATAATCCGAACATACATACATCATGTTGTATTTTAATATGTTAGAATAATAAAGTAATTAATATAATACAACTGAATTTTGCTGTCATAATTAATTTTATCTCACAATGTATTAAGTTTGAATCTAAACATACAGCGCTTAAATATTATATAGATTGTTAGGTCGAAGTATGCTAATGTGGTAACACATATTCACACAGTCACTAAACTTACGGAAAATACGACCTTAGCAACACGCGTGTTCCTATATCATAATTAATCATGACGGTAGGTACAAATAAAGTAGACGCGTGTGTTATGGAACGCACACACATCGAGTATGTCTATCTTCACCATAATAACACAAAAGTCTAAGCAAACAACTTCGTTTAGAAATTTCGTTACAAAGTCCGCGTGCATCGTAAAAAATCACTCTCATTATTTTTTAACGTACCTAGAGCAGTATAATTCCAATACAGATAAAGGTTTCAGTAATTTTATATATCTTACGAGACATGTTAATTAATATCGTAATTTACGAACTATGATCTTATTCTTGGGTTGTTAGGTGTGAGGTTTTTTATATCACGGCTAAAACTAAACCTGTAAAAAAATATCGCTACAAAAACGTACATGTGAAAAAGGGACAAATTCGGTAGAAACGATTTTCGGGTTACTCGTTACTGATAAAAGAATTGAGATCTAACGTCCAAGTTCCATAGCAGTACCTTTAATAATAGATGCAGGAATGTACGTTTTTCAATTAATTTACAATACAAATTGTTACTTTTCTTTATCATAGCTCGGCAAAGTATCTACACTGTACTTGAACATGAGTATAGTGTAATCCCATGACATGGGCGACTACCGTGGGATCTACAATCCATCGTCAGTCGCTGCTGTCATGCCGGCCTGCTCAAATGTATCTTCACGTCATGCTTGAACATACTGTTCGGGAGGCTGTACCACGGTTTCACAGTATGGCAATGATAAGATGTATCAAACATTTTTGTTCGTACCGAGATAGAAGTTACCATTAAAGCTGTGGTTTCCGAGCCCAGTACGTGTGGTTCTATGTAAGGGACAAGTGAGAATTAGGTTGAACAGCTTAGAGCTCTTCCAACTTTGATATGAGATTTCTAACTTAGCAAGCCTTGATTATCAATAAATTACGATCAAAAATTTGACTCCTTTAAGTAGAAATTAACGTAAATATTTACCGACGTAATAAGTATAGAACCTCTTTAAGTGGAACATCGATAAGTCGAAAACCTCCCAAACTCGAAAAAATGTTGTGTTCCCTTCCATTCAAGCCCCAAAATCTCCATTGCTCGAAATCTCAACCCTCTATTAGTTGAAATAATCAGTGAGTCCCTCCAAGCCATTTTGGTACAGATTTTCCCTCCGTAACTCGAAAAATTAAATTGGAACTCTGTATTTCGAACATAGCAATGTGTTATTTCACAACCTTAACAACTCGATTATTTGAAACTTAATACCTCTATAGTACTAAGTATAATAAATATAGTCTCTAGATAAAGTAACGTATATATTTATTTCTCTTTCAGGCATGAGAAATGGCAAACTATTTATAACGAATATTTTATTCAATGTTAAAAATAAACAGAAATAAATCTGTCACGTAAGAGGGTTAAATATTTTTCTTGTAAAACTAACGTACGCCATACTGAGTAGGAGGGACCTGTGTTATTGAAAGGAAAAAAATAAATCATGGGAGCCGACAAAATATAAATACGGGGCAGCCTCTGGCTTTCATGTCACGGATCCAATTTGATTTATCCCGAGCATCGAGTCGGCCGGATAAATTAAATCTAGCTGAGTTAGAACATGTAACGTGCTTTATAAACATTGTTCTAATGGTACCTAGTGTGGACTACGTGATTCAGTACTATGTTTTACATTTACGTTTTTACTATTTACCTACTCGTCAGCTATCCCGTGCAAATATTTCGAACAATCTAACCACACTTTTGATATCTGAAATCGATAAATATTGGTTTCTTTAATCAAATACTACAGAGAATATTTATTTATTGCGCCAAATTTGATATGAGTCAAGAAGTCTATTGTCGTGTTCTACCACCTAGCAATCATGACAAATTGACCAAAAATACATTATATGCCATATGCAAAGTTATGACTAGCTACTTATTTGACAGATAGCATAACTTGTTGCCCAAAAATACATCTTAACATGTCAATTTCCAGTCGGCCACGTAATAAAACTTGAAGACTGTATAAATTAATCGTAAACCCATATCATTGGGTTAGGAGTACCCATTGAAAGTAGGTTATACGGCGGTGACGTCACGCCTGACATTTAACTAGTGATGTTACAAGATAAATATGCAAGTAGCTGTTATCGGATACAACATGTTTTTAAATGGCAAAATGTCTAGATTATTTTTTCATTTCTGTTATCAAAAAATTAAAAGAAGCTTACGTAGAGAAAGCTTACATAGGTTTCTTCAAAAGAGGTGTGAAGAGATTTCTGCATGCCGGCATGACAACGACGAGATCCGATGGAATTTGATTATAATGACCTGTTGAGCTGTACCTGTACCGCAATTTCCATCAGATATAGTGCGCAGTCATTTTGCCAGATTAGTATAAAGAGTTATTTATAATATGTGTTGGTATAGTGCGCAGCCATATTGCCAGACTAGTATAAAGAGTTATTTATAATGTTTTGGTATAGTGCGCAGCCTTTTTGCATGACTAGTACAAAGAGTTATTTATAATATGTGTTGGTATAGTGCGCAGCCATATTGCCAGACCAGTATAAAGAGTTATTTATAATGTTTTGGTATAGTGTTCAGCCTTTTTGCCAGACTAGTATAAAGAGTTATTTATAATATGTGTTGGTATAGTGCGCAGCCATATTGCCAGACTAGTATAAAGAGTTATTTATAATATGTTTTGGTATAGTGCGCAGTAATTATGCCAAACTAGTTTAAAGAGCTATTTCAAATATGTTTTGGTATAGTGCGCAGTCATTTTGCCAAACTAGTATAAGGAGTTATTTAAAATATGTTTTTGTTATTGGAATATTTTTGTGATGACGTTTACATCCTTATCTTTTATTAGTATCATAAATATAAAACTGTTAGTCGCTTATTCTTGCACTTACATTTACACTTACTTACTTACAAAGTTTCAATTGATATTAATAACAAAAAAATTTAAACATAACCCGTAACACAATTACGCTAAGGTACTCAATTTTCATTTTACGATAATATAATGGTATTATATTTTGAAAAAAACTTGAGAGGTGTCATGGGACATCTGGTCGGAATGAACATAACTTTAGAAATAACTAAAAATAAATAAAGAACCTAAATGAGCGAGACTCAGACTATTGATCACTCGTACTTCAACATGTACATAGAACAGTGCTTGCAAATCTTTTCAACACACAGCTAGGCCAATTCGACGACGATCACAGTCTTGAAAATCAAGACTTGCATTAGCCATTTAAATTCAACCTCATTCTCTTGCAGGCGAAATCCTATAGATTATCTGTTTTTCTCATTTTAGTGTCGGTCGGGACCAAGAAAGTTTTATTAAAAAAAAGAGTTCTGTAATAAGAACACGGCTTGTTATAATCATTGGGTTGAAAATTTTATTTAAAATGAACTGACCCAATGTTTCAAATAGGGATTTTTTTATTTATCGAAAATATTCTTTTAACGGACCCGTTTTAATGAAGTCCTTGCGACGAAGTTTCCTTAAGATTTTGTCAGCAATTTCAAAGCATAAGAATTTTCATCTAAACAATTTTCAATTTATCCCGATTTAGAAACCACGATGAAACGTAGTCACGAAACTCGGATCTTCTAATGAAAATCTTTAATGCCCTTCAGATTTTCATACAAATGAATGTAAAGCACAGCTTGAAGGAATTACGTGTTGAAAATTGCGGCTTCGTTGGGGGAGCATTATGTGTGATAAAATTATTTTGTTTAAGGATTTACTAAAAACACATCACTCAAATTAAAAATAGATATTACATTTCTTTACGTTAGCATGACTGACTTTAACGTTGATTCATTTACATAAATGTATTTTTTAAATATGATATGTGGTTAGAAAATATATAATAAATCCATCCAATGTTAAGCAAACACTGATAACTATGGCTATGTATAACCCACAGCACACTTCAATACCTACAACAAGCTAAGTAAAGCCAATAAGAAGTTGCTAAAATCCTTATGACTGAGTTGTGACTATTCAATATATTTTTTTTTTTTGTAAATAACTGATTATACTATACGTACCTACATATAGCCATTTCGCATTAAGTTATTTGTTAAAAAACTTAGTAACTAACTAAAGAATACTTAGTAGAAATAAATAGATAAGTACTCAGATTGATTATTGCTTTTCAGATTTTGATGTGTACATTTTAAATTTATATACTATATAAAAAAGATATGTTTGGCTTAATAATTGTTCCTTTTAACAAGGATAAAATATCATAACACACTTTTGAACATGAATAAAAAGTCAGCCATTAAATCTTTTGATAATCATACAAGGTACATTGTAGTCAATCTTATGTTGGTCAATTAACCTTGATGACTATGAATGTTTTATATACTTAAAATCATTTTCTGCTTCACTATAATTATACTCGCTATATTAATAAAACTTTATCATGCGACGCATTAACGGGAAAAGAGGTGGCTCGTATCAAATCGCGGCCACTAATACTCTCTCTCAATATTTTTCTTTGTCGAAAAGGGAACAGCTCAAAACAATACAAAAAAATATCAAAGAGATTTTCGAGGACGTATGTACATAAAATAATAAAAGTTTTTTTTAATCTCTAACCACAACCGCCGCCAAGGCAGAAGATGACTACAAAACAGGAAAATATTCTCTACCTCCTCATAAAACTTCGTAAATTGGTTTCCATCCATCTAAATTAAAACAAATAATCCAAACACTATAAACAAAATGTCGCCTAAAAGTCTCGAAAGTTTATTTTTCCGATTATTTTTTTAGGTATTATTTTGTTTACATAGTACGAAGGTTACGTTGACAGTAAATACCGGTCACGTCTGTGAAATACTGTACAGGAAGCATTGTGTTTGAACACTGGGGGAAAAAGTAATAATTTAAATAATGTCCGCTATTTTTAGTGGCACTTATTAATTATGTATTTGAACGTCCACGTGAAACTCTTCTTGTATACAACTAGATGTTGCCCGTCCGCTCCCTCGGATGGAAAAAATGTATCCTATGTCCTATTTCACGACAAATAGAATTCTATGCCAAATTTCATTAGAACACATTTAGCCGTTAAGTGTATTACTTAGTACTTAGTACCGTTAGTATATTCTTAATATACTAGCTGGGCTGGCAGACGTTGTTCTGCCCTTTCCGGTAGTTAATCGGTGTACAACAGCCATGGCTTTATCGAGCCCTAATATAGTTATAAACCATTGATTCGAATGAACAAATATATGAGCGACCGAGCTACGCTCGGTGTATTACACAAGAAGACACATAACTAGTAAAGGAGTGTAAAACAATTAGGTACCTATCTAAACAAAATATTTCATCGAAATCGTTGGAGCTGTTTCCGAGAAACCAATTGCATATACATTTATATACCATGTATACAAGAATTGTACACTTAATAGTATTAGATACAATTTGAATATTATGAGCTAAATCAGTCAAATTGTTCAAACGTTGTTGTATTACTAATAGACGCACAAAATAGTTTTTATAATAATATAATATAAGATTATTAGTATAAATAAATGATTCGTATTCCGTAAGTGGCTGTGAAATGGATGGATTAAAATGAGAGCTAGCACGCTTTGCGCGTCTGATTACTAACTACGATCTTGATTTCGATCTAGATAGAGCTTAATAAAGTGTTTGCTACCAGAACAAGAAAAACCGAACATTCGTCGCGCATCGTAGCAGTATCGGTCCATACTGGGACGGATATATGGGAGAGATTTTTATTTTTAATAAATACTAGCTTTTGTTTACAATTACGCTCATATTGTATTCAAAGTGTACCTACTTGCGCGCCATATGGTTGTAATCATTTTGAACATACGGGCATGGTACCCAGGCTTGCACATGATAAGTCAGTAAAGTTTCATCCTAATCTGATAGGAATGAATAGCAACATATAAGGGACAAAACAAAGTAACATTCATTTATATTAGGTCCTTACATCTGAAATTGGTGTTTTGTGCGGGAGGAATATAAAGTCAATTTTTTTTTTTGTAAAATTTATTTAATTAATCAAAGTATGCATCGTTGTTATCTATACACTTTTGCCATTTCATAGGTAGTTCATTTTCCCTTTACTAAAAAACCGTGGGGGCGAGAATCAATAAACTCTTTGAAGGCGGTTTGGACTGCCGCATCGGAGTTGAATTTTTTTCCTTGTAAGAAGTGTTTCAAATTCCGGAAAAATGGTAATTTGTTGGAACAAGGTCCGGGGAGTACGGTGGATGTCGCAGACATTCCAATTGTAGCTCATCTAACTTAGTGGTTGTTTGTTGTGCAGTGTATGGTCTTGCGTTGTTTGAAGCAGCAGTGGCCTGGAGCGATTGACCAATCTATCTCGGTTGTTTAGCAGCTAGTTCTTCCTTTATAGTTTGCAGTTGCTGACAATAGCCACAAACAAACACTCACAAGTACCTTTTAAGTAACTTTTTCTGAGTCAATTTTCGTTTAGGGCAGGATTAGACTGGGTATCCAGAGTTCAGCCATTGCGACGAGCGCTTCCGATTATCGTACAGTATCTACTTTTCATCACAAGTAATGATTCGGTTTAATATCCCTTCATTATTGTGTCGGTTGAGCAAAGTAACACAGCAATCGACGCGTGTTTGCAAGTTCGATTCACTCAATTCATGAGGTACCCATCGTTATTATTATTATTATTATATATTCTTTATTGCACAAAAAAAAGTACAAATGGAGGACTTAATGCTAAAAAGCATTCTCTGCCAGTCTTCCAAGGGAGCAAGGGAAAGGTATATGCAAGGTGTGCATAATGTTAAGTAAAAAAAAAAGATTATAACGATTATTAAGATTATATATTATTAAGAAGTATTCAATTCGCTCCAAGTAAAACCTACGTAACGAATACTTGAAGGAGTTTCGAGTTTTTTTACAATCCCGATTTGCTTCAAGTGGATTAATACAGATTTATCACTTATCCCGAAGCCTGCAGCTATCTCTGAAAGTGCTTTTTATGGAACCGCTTCCACAACAGCCTTTAATGCTTCATTTTCCACTTTGGTCTCCGGCCGCCCACGGCGTTGGTTCTGAAGGTCGAAATTTCCAGAACGAAAACATTGAAACCAAAAACGTACCGTGCTTTCTTTTGCGACACCAGCGCCATACACATCATTAATCCTTCGAGCTGTTTCTGCAGCACTGCTGCCATGGTAGAACTCGTACTCGTAAATATACCGATATTTCATGTTTTCCATTGTGCGGAAATAAGCGAAGCCAAAGAAAAAAATAATGAGGAAAAAAACAAATGAACGACTGTTTTCAAAACTCAAATGTACCAGCTAAATGAATTTATAAATTTGAATTTGGAATTCTTAACCAAAGAGGAGATATTTCAGATCAAAGTGGTCAGTACGACAAAACGCTAATTTCATATGTCAGGACCTAATATAATCTATGCAAGAGAATAGTATGTTAAGGTTTATTAACTATAAAGGTAGGATTTAGATCTCAAGTGCCGCGACCATAACAAACGCTTTGGGTAGCAGGGTTACAGCGACCACGAAGCTAATATTAATGTAGTAGCTAGGAGTCACTGATTAACTAGCCGTGTGTATTTTGGGTATTTGGGTACATTTTTGGGTACTTAGCATCAATTGTAGCATGAAAGCAAAAGTTATATAATCTTGTTTTTTTTTGCTATATCCTCCCAAATATTATCGCGCAGAAAGTTATTCTTTTTATCCGTTTTGAAATGTAAATTGTTTATCGGTAAATTTTTAGCAACTAATTCTACTAAATACATAAGTCAAGGTGATAACATATTAATCAGAACATATCACCATATTGCCGCTAGAGCAATATTTTTCAAAGGTTACACCCCTTTACGGGCACTCGAGGTTTTCAGGTAAAAGGGTTAATATTAATTAAGTGGTTATGGCGATCTAGGGACGCTCTAGCAGATTAAAAATATTGTAAATTCATTTACTGCAAAGCAGCTGTAAATAATTACATTACTCAGTATTTCAAACTAAAACTTTTTTCGCTTGTGATCAGCTCATGCTACTCGCCATGTTTGTATCAATCAAATTGTAATAAGTTTTTGTTAAATACCTCAATTTTCGGGAGGCTCTACAAAAACTTATATTCGCATATGAGCAGTGGGCCAAATTAGTTTGCAAATCTATAAGCTAGAGTCATAGTTTTGTATGTACGCACATACAAACATATTAAAACGGCGTATCATGATTATAGTCGTGGCTGCCGACATCGAAATGCCACCTTATCGTAACATTAATTTAAAACGTAATATATTTTTACTTTGACGAAACGTTACACATTCAAGCTTTGTTCGCTAAAAGAATCGTGTTTAGGCATGTCTATTTTTAATAAAAGTCGTATCCTCGTCAATCTAGTGTTTTTTTACTTACTTGACGCTTTTCTACTTTAATAATGTTGAAAAGGGCGAATTACTACTGTATTTTTATGAAGTACGGTGTATTTTTGAATGATGCATTCCCTTTTTAATGTGATAGGTAAAAAAGAAGTCAAATATTTATAAGTATACAATATTAAAGATTTTTGGATATAACATTGTTTTGACTCTCATACGGAATTTAGTTGGTTAATCATTCCCATTTATTTACACTTTTCATTCGTTGTAAATATACAACGATACAATTTAGTTTACATATTTAAGTTTTTTTTTTTAAATAAAGATATTACGAATTGGAATTTAATTGTTTATGATTTTTTAAACTGATATATCGAGTATATTAAATTCAAATATATAATTTAATTGGACGCCAACTAACGTTTGATTAAAATATTAACTGACGTTAAATGACACAAAGCCTGAAGAAAGAATTGATGTTGGCTTGTGGCTGGCTAATTGATTGTTTACATTCGTTAACGTGCGAAATATTCGCACGGGTCTGCTATATAGTAAAGTATTTATTTAAAGAACTTATCAACCATTGAGATTTATTTTTACTATTATTTAGTCATTATGACATTGTTTTTACCAATACAGAAATTATTTTATACCTACTACAAAATACAGTTTTATTCCTACATGATTCGCTCAGATGTCTCACAAGGCTATGTTTTGGTATCTTTCCTGATCAACCTTTTTATCAGCTAACTACCACACTTCCTCAAGGTCGAATTATACGCGGATCACAACGTCATTTATAATTCGCCATAGAAACTAATAATCCTCTTCAGATTTTACATCCTACGGGCCATACAAAATACAAAAACTATATAGTTTCGTATATGGCCCACAGAGCTTACCTCAACGATTTTTTTCTATCTGGCTATACTGTTAGCCATAATTGCCCTGAGGCCTCAGACGGCTTTTACGGCATCACCGGTCTTGGAGGCGAGCGCTTAAAGCACTCAGCCGCGAATACCACAACAAGAGTAGCACTATCCCCTATGAGTCCCCCAGACATACGGGTTCAGACGCTCAAGTCCAACATGCATCACACTGGTCTTCACACCTACACATTAGGAACATGAATTATGTAAGGAAACTTGTTTTTTAAATCTTTTATTTTAACGAAACTTCAGTGCATCCCTGATGACTATACAAGTATCATAGGAAAAGTCAATATAGTAGATATAGTTTTAAATAATATCTAAATTTAGAGGTCAACGAGACAAAATAAATTATCTAAGTCACGTCAGATGTTAGCCGTGTCTAACATGGGTTCTCTTAAAATAACATTGATCTCTCCTACGTTTCTCCAGGACTCCAAAAGTATTTTTTGGTCTTGTTTTTGTACTTACACCTAAATAGACTTGAAAAAAACTATTTTTGTTGAATATAATGAGTATACGCATATTTTAAAATATGTATGGTTACATTAGTTTCGCGAAATCGCATGCACGGTAATAGCCCCTAAGCTAATAAATGTGCGGCCATTTTGGTATCCTTGCGCTTATTGCCAGTTTGGCTGAATGCTTTCTGCGTTGGTCATGAAGCCAGTTGAAACTGTAATAGCCCCCTTCACACGATGTTACATAACATTAGTAAGAAAAAAGTTTTATAAAATTACATTGAAATTAAAAATTTAAAATATACAGTAATGAGAATAAAAGCAAAAGAAATTCTGTTATATATCCATTTGTATGATAAAGTTATATCTCAGAGCTTTGGCATTAATTAGAAAAGATATTTTTATTTTCACTCGAGTATTTGTGTTTAAAACGTACGTTTTAAGCAGATACATGATTTCTATTCAAATTTTTGTAAATCGTTGAGGACCTTTATAAAAAAAAAAATCTGGGTTTTATGAAATATGGTATAGCCGTACAGGCGGTTAAATTTATTTTAGTTTCAGTAATGTTTGCGATTCCTTTGAAATGTTTTCAAAATAAGAAAATTTGAGAGCGAGTTTACACGCAGTAGAAGTGAAATTTCTCTCTCTCTTTGTATATATTTCGAATAGGTACATTAAGAATAGACGAAAAGTGGGGAAACTATATAGAAACGCTTTCTACCTCATTCTCTCGCAGCCTAAAGCCTATATATATATTTATTATCTATTTTTCGTTACATATTTTCGTTTCATGAAATCCAATTGACACCGTCCCAAAAGAAGTTTTACTTCAAAACGATATATTAGGTCCTAAAATATGCTATATAAAATGCGTTACTATTGAGTATGTCAATAATATGTAATTAATAGTTATTTCATTTATTGCTAAACTAGTAAATAAAGACGCGAAGCAGAGACAGCGTGCGCAAAGTGAACTCCCAAAAATTGCCCATACATACACTTCTTTTAACTTTTTAATGCCTATTAACAAAAAAATAATTAAAATGTACATAGCTTTGTGTATCATTTTCTACCATGCTCTGTGTATTTACCATAGCTTTAAGTTTATTACTAGCTGACCCCAGCGTTATATAATGTAAACAATATAACTAACAGCTGTCATGTTAGTTAAACATATTGCTACATATATATTTTAATGAAAAAGATTGTAATCACTTTTATAACAGAAACATACATTTTAAGCTATTTATGTATGTTTCTTCAATAGCCAAGAACATATGCTTTATTAAAATGATGGTTGAATCTTTAATTTAAATGAAGAGTTAACGGAGTTATGGCGATGCTAGAAAAAAAACCTTTGAAAAATAATATATATAATTATATTTTCATCTACTATTTCATGTTCAGCAACGTCATTAACCCATCATCATCCATTCGTTTTAATTTATCATGAATAATTTCATAAGGAACTGTTGCAGATGATAATTGTATTAAATCGGAAACATCTTCGCTACTGTACCACCACCACACACCGCGCCTTGTGCTTATGCATTTCATTGCTTCATATCATTTTAACTTTTACATCTTGTAAATAATAAAGAAATTCGTAAACAAACGCAATAAGGTAAAAAAAAAGAAAGCGCGTGTGTGTAACCTTTACGCGCGATTGAAGTGAAACTTCTTTCGCGTTGAAGGCATATTATACCACTGAAATGATTAAATTTTATTATTGAATATTATAGAATGTCATTATCGTCAGAAAATTTATTAATAATTTATTTATTACAATTAGAGATTTAAAAAAAAATGCAATTTAAAATAAAAAAATTTAAAACTATTCCATTTTTATTAACTTTTTTATTCACAATTGATCCGTTTGAAAATATTCGAAATAATTAATCCTAATTGATTCTTATATTTGCCACTAGCTGGTATATAAGTCAAGAAGCGTGAGTATATGACATATACTTACTACCAAACCAAATTATTATTTTTGAATACCGGAAACTACGTAAGATTTACTTCCGTCAGAAAAAAATCTGAGTTACTCCCTAGTAACGCCTAAAGAAGTTTTACTTCAAAATGCACATAGCCATCACTTTTAAAAATTCTTAAAGTTTTTGAACATAAGTGGGTACTTATTATTATTTATTAGTAGGCGTGCCCGCGGCTCCGCTCGCGTGAAATCCAGAATTATTGTTTATGAAGGTATCGTGATATTTTTAGATATGGACCAGGAATTTAAGGAAAAATTGATCATAATCTATCCAGTAGTTTTTGGGTAATGCGCGCACATCGGTAAACCTCAATCATTTTATTTATATAGATAGTTACTAATAGTGTTTAATATTCAATAGATGCTTATAAATTCCATATCCCGCACTAAGTATCTCTCTTTATATTTTGTGGGTGATATTTTCTTCAGGTGAATTCGACGTGGCACTTGAATACCTTCAACCCACCAACGTAAGCAGCATAAATTCTTGCATTACAGCACAATGTATACTAAGGTGCCTGTTATCTGCCATCGCGTTAGAACCTCCGAGAATGCCTTTGTCCATACGCTTTGAAATACAACGTTATAATTTACTATCAAAGACAACTTTAGTGCATTGTAACAAAGTTAATTATGCTACATTTTAAGGATACACGATTCTTGGTGATGTCTTTGAATGCATTTCCATGTTACAAATCAAGCTAAAGGAATGCTAAAGTATACTTAGCTGTAGGTTTTTTGTTGTTTATTTTCATCAGTATTTTGCACACTCGACTGAGTACAGAGACCTTCCTTTGTGAAAGAGTGTTAAATCTACTGTATGTAAAGTAAAATGTACTATGTAATCTGTATTACAAAAAGTATACCTAGTACGCCTAAACATTTAAAAGAAATATCGTCTAATATTAAAACTCTACTACAATAATTTTAGTCTGGTGCTATTAAAAAGGTAAACGAGCGAGCTTACCCTTCTCGGATACATAGAAGATACAAATTTTAGCAACTCAAAAATCAGATAATTAAATTGTATAAGAAGTGTTATAGTCCAGTACAATTAATGTTCTCGAATTAATTTCAAATCTTGAATGACAACTAAAGCGGTACCTATTAATATTGAGATCAAGTTTTTTTAATTATTTCATACCAATATTTTCTAATCGACTAATTAACTTCAATATATTACTTTTAAGTGCAACTAAATATAATATATCCGACAGATAAAAAGGATAAGAGTTACACCTTCATTTAGTTTAGCTTGGTGTTTTAAATGATTATTTCCGTTGGAACCCCAACGAGTCTCGAGAACTTTCAAGGGGAGACAAGACATCAAAAAATATCTATAAATTTAGGTATTCATTATACGTTGTTTATTTTGTAAGCCTTTTGTTATCTCGCTTCAAAAGATAAATCTGGGTCATAAGCTTTTATTAGCAAACAAGAACAGCATTCTTGTAATTTAGTTTATAATATCATAATTATTTGTGCTAAATGCTTTATTAAAAACTAAAACTTTTAGAATTAATAACATTAATATTAAAGTAATCCTAAATCTAGATCATAAGTAAGTGTTGATGAAAAATTTGTAGAAAGACATTCAATGTGGAATTTAATTAGGGTATTATTAGAACACAAAAAAACAAAGTAATGCCTGAAAGTGAAGCCGTAAATGTATAGATTCCCAAGAATAACGAGCTTCACATTTTTATAAAAATCTCCCATCATAATAATAGCAATATTAAAACGTAGTTTATTATTATATTCTCTTTGACAAGCTTAACAACAAACGTGATGTTTACCGTTATAATAAAAGTTACAATATCTGACAACAAAGGCCCCGGGACATGCGGAATGAACGTCGGACGAAATTTGACTCTCGTAGTCCCAACAGGATTTTGCTGAGATATGAAAATTACATTTTGCTATTATCCTTTATCAAAATTTCTCATGATTAAGGTAGTTTACAAAAATGTTACCGCATTGCTGTGACAATTTTTTATATCGGCTACAATTTTTTGGAGTTATACTTCTTGTGGCGGTTTAAGTAGATTGTAAATTTGATAGCAGCGATTGCATCATGTAACGGAATTGAGACATCATGAAATTAGCTATCAATGATATGAGATCATTTTACAGAACATAACATACCATCACGCCTGTACGCCCTCAGTTTTAGATCCCATTTAATAAGGGACATGCCTATTGCCATTAATCGGGCATAAAGTCAAACACGCCCAGTGTTTCTAAGAATTTAATAGAAAAACCCAATAACACTTTGCTCGACCTGGGAATCGAACCCAGGATCTCGATCATAGCGGTCGCGCTTTCGACCACTAGGATAATGAAGCAGTTTACTAGTTTACATCTTACTGTCATTTTCATTATAGTATAAAAGTAATTTATACGTATATACATACATGAATCTCGCCTATTTTCCAACGGGGTAGGCAGAGATCACGCCCTTCCACCTGCTACGATCCTGGCATACACTTTTCGCTTCTTCAACATTCATCAATCATTTCATGCATGCTCGTCGGTTTAGAGTATCTACTCTTGACCTGAACTTTCTTGAGAACGCAATAATAACGCAGAATTTATACGCTGATAAATTATTTTTACACAATAAAAAAAAAGTAATAATAGGAATTTACATTATTATCATTGTCTAGCTATGCCCCCGCGACTTCGTCCACGTAGTATATTTCGTGTATGAAAAACAGCAACTATCAATAAAAACCTCACCTCGCCTCAATCTCACCATACGGCATTCATTTGACCCGTTTAAGTTTTGATAATACTCAACTAAAATAATTTTAAATGTCAATCCATATCAAAAAGCTTATCCCCTATTACTTACATGGGACCAAAAATATACCTGGCGAACTTTGAGTATACATTAGTACACCTCTGCCTAACCCTTCGAGGAATATATTTGCATAAAGGCATACAAAAATGTTGGGTTTTGCAATCCTTTACGAAACGCTGAGTTAATTTAATAACTTTATTTTTATAAACCATTATTTTCCAATGTACCTACGATTTATACTATTGAGTTTATAGTATGTCTGTAATTTTATATAAATTTTGGTAGCCAAAAATACCAAACAACGACATGTATCGTAGAAATATAGATAAAATAGATGTTGTTACTAATTGAAATATTTAAAAATATCCTTATTATTTATAAATAATAATAAAAGCCCAGACTTAAATTATTAATATACGTGCTTTCAGAAAATATACTTAAGTGTGACAATAAATATCCAACCAATTTTGTTACAATTTAAACCAAGCCGTATTGTGCATCTATGAATACTGTTGGAAAATAAAAAAATAAAAAGGCGTCATAAGGACTGCCGACAGAAGTGAAAACTTGAAAGTATAAACAAACAGTCGCTAATTTTGGGATATCCAAATTAATTGTTTGATCTTAAATTAAAACTTTTAAATCAAAACTGTTTCACACAACAACAAAATAAAACACATTAGTAAAATAACTCCTAAATTACTATAAAATACGCATTGCTTAGTAATTGTAGGTTTAAAAATAATAGTAATGATCAGAGTTGTAATGATGTTCTTAATTTTTAGGTTATATTGCTACAAAGACTCAGTTTAACGTTAACACTCCACGTGACCATGTCGAAGACGACTTACATGAATTTACTCCCTTCTTATAGAAGTTTTCACTTCAAAAAACCTATATATACATTTATTGACTATATTGAAAATGATGTAATGATTCAATAATTTAGATTTACTTTTAGTTTATTTCAGTAAATATTCTCCATACATTACAGAGTTACGTGTTTTATAAAAATCGGTCAAGCCGTTTATGAGTTATTTCAGGATATACAGATGGGGTGCGATGTAAGGGAACCTCCACGCGGTGCACCCCGGGCAACGTCGGCCCTTCTGGCTGGCGGCTGATACCCTTGACACGGAGGCTTCGTCCAGCATTCCTCTGCCCTACAGAGGAAGCAACGGACGTTGTGCGGGCGGACTCGGCGTGCACTAACCCTGCCGTCGAGAAGGTAGGTAGGGTATCTTGTCCTACCTGCCAACGTCGTGCTCGTAATCCCATCGGAGTGTCGTGGTCATGTCTCGCGGCTTCGCATGGGACCGAGGGTCTTGGCTTAACCGCCCGGACCGCGAGGAAGAAAACCTCTATAAAAAATTACCCCAATTCTAAGCGGCGGCGCACCGCGAGAGGATGCATGGCTGATGGGTTGATCAGTTGTTAGTGCGACCCCCGTCAGAGAACCGGCCGACTCTCTGACGGGTTACGCTAGGCTTACCCTGCATAATGTGGACTAATTTCAAGGAGACGGGCAGCAGAATTTTGGAATTTAGTAATTGAAATATTCAAAAATTCAGAAAAAGATTTATCAAAAATTGGAGAACCTAAAAAGTAAAGGGAATTACTGTTTACTATCTTAATATTTGGAGCCAAAATATTAAATTTTTGTTTTACGTCATTTAAATTTAAGTCGCAGTTATTTATAAAAAGTTCGCATTTGCTAAAATTAAGCTCCAAACCAATGGCTTCAAATTTATTTTTGATTAAAAAAAGGTCCGAAAACACAGTATCCACATCACCTCCTAGGGTTCCGTCGTCCAAATACCAAACGTTGAATTTAGAATTTAATGTTTTGATTATAGGATTTATAGCCAAGCTAAAAATTGCAGGCCCAAGGGGATCACCCTGTTGACAACCTACTTCCGAGGACAGTTCATTAGAACGATATAACAATTTTGTTGGGTTAGCGTAACTGAGAAGAAGATAATTGTATATTTCAGGTATATGTTGTTTTATTTCCGTCAGCAGGGTATCCCTATTTACCGAATTGAATGCATTTTTGACATCAATTTTGAGCAACAAGTCAGGCTGTCCGTAAGTTAGGAAAGAGCGTAGGGCATGGACGGCTGCCTCACACCCTCCTTTTACACCGAAGCCTAACTGTACGGGTTCAAATTCCGAATTTAATTTTGGTAAAATATGTCGAACAGCAATTTTGGAGGCCAGACGTCGTAGTGTTGATCCAACAGCAATTGGTCTCACCCCTCCGTCCTTTTTGGTGAGGGCAATGAGGTTCGCGCCGAAAAGAATGGAAACAATTTCTGGATTGACATTACCGGAATACATAAAGTTGATTAATTTAGTGATCGAATTTACAAGTTGCTCGCCTGCATCACCCACAGAATGTGAAGTTAAGTCTTTCAAATGTTGGGGTGAGATTCCATCCAAACCTGCAGCCGAACCTGGTTTAAAAGATAAAATTGCATCTGTAACATCTTTGTTTTGAATTTGAAGGCATGTTTGCCTTGCTGTTGGTGGGTCGACAAAATAGGGTTTACTGGAGCTGGAGGATGTTTTGTCCGTAAGGCATGAAGGGTGTCAGGGGTATCTGGTGATAGCACGTCGTTGGAGAACAAAAGGCGAGCGGCACCTTTGAGATCTCCGTCACAGATTTTGTTTTCAATAAGTCTGTTGCGATTACGAGGGGCATCATGTTTGATTAGAGGTGCGGGAGAAGGCGGGGAGCTTACAGCACAGTTATTCTTAATCTTTTGTGTCAAGGATAAATTCGGTTCATCAGTTTTTATTATATGTAGTGTGCTGTATGAAAATAAAAATAGGTTCTGCCAGTCTTGAGTACAATTGGTTAAGTAACATTTCTGGATTAACTGTGACAAATGTGTAGCAACGGTTATTCGAGCTCCTCGAGGGATTCTTTTAATTATGGGTATACTATTTTTCAAATGGCTAAGATATGTGTGGAAAGGTGTTGGATCGTTGGCTACATAAGTAGGCGCACTCGGAATGAAGGGATGGGTGTCTAAGGGTGAATTGTTTAGAGTAATACAGTTCCTGTGTGATTTTGTATTGTGTATATTGAGGCCTTTCAAAGATTTGAATGACTTGTTGCATAGTGAACATGTATGGGTCGCGTTCGACATGCCATCACAAGATTGGGTCACGGACTGCATTCACAACAATTAAATACATTCACAAAAAATAATAACTTAAAGCAAATTAAAAAAAATACAACAAAACAACTTAAAATATACACTGATAACGTAAAAAAGACAAAGTCAAAATATGACGGCTGTTTGTTTTGGTAACAAGACGCATGCGTCGTTACGTAGGTGCGTCACAGGAGTGTCTTGCAATTGGACGCTGCAGTGGAAGAGGCTTAGCAACGAATGACGTCGCTAGGACAACCGATGGCGGCCTTAGCAACCGCGTCTTTGATGTATTTCCAATATATTTTTGTTGAGATATAGCAACTTTCGAATCTCGTACAGATATGTGCAGTCCATCAAAGATAATCCTTTCGTAATCAATGCACTTTTGAATTTATAACGTACAGACATTTGTGTGTGTTAAAATATTCAAAAATTTTTCAAGCATGATAGTTCATAATAATATCATCTGTCACTTTTATTAAGGTCAATGTTTAAAAAACATAATCACAAATTATAATGTACATTCACCACTGTATAGTTTATGTCTTTGCGCAAATTTTAAGATATCTTAAGACACTGTTATTAAAGTTATTGATTATTAATAATTTTTTTAGTCGGAGCTTTGTAAAAATTTTACTTGTCGCAATGACATCACATGTCATTCATCCATGATGATGTGAAAAACAAAGTAATTCCTGAAAGTGAAGCCGTAAATGTATAAATTCCCAAGAATAACGAGCTTCACATTTTTATAAAAATTTCCCATCATAATAATAGCAATATTAAAACGTAGTTTATTATTATATTCTCTTTGACAAGCTTAACAACAAACGTGATGTTTACCGTTATAATAAAAGTTACAATATCTGACAACAAAGGCCCCGGGACATGCGGAATGAACGTCGGACGAAATTTGACTCTCGTAGTCCCAACAGGGTTTTGCTGAGATATGAAAATTACATTTTGCTATTATCCTTTATCAAAATTTCTCATGATTAAGGTAGTTTACAAAAATGTTACCGCATTGCTGTGACAATTTTTTATATTGACTAGAATTTTTTGGAGTTATACTTCTTGTGGCGGTTTAAGTAAATTGTAATGAGATCATGTAACGGAATTGCGACATCATGAAATTAGCTATCAATGATATGAGATCATTTTACATAACATAACATACCATCACGCCTGTATCCCCGAAGGGTTAGGCAGAGGTGTACTAATGTACGGCCTCAGTTTTAGATCCCATTTAATAAGGGACACGCCTATTGCCATTAATCGGGCACAAAGTCAAACACTGGGCCGCTATTAAGAATTTCATAGAAAACCCCAATAACACTTTGCTCGACCTGGGAATCGAACCCAGGATCTCGATCATAGCGGTCGCGCTTTCAACCACTAGGATAATGAAGCAGTTTACTAGTTTACATCTTACTGTCATTTTCATTATAGTATAAAAGTCATTTATACGTATAATATATACATAAATCACGCCTATTTCCCAACGGGGTAGGTAGAGATCACGTCCTTCCACCTGCTACGATCCTGGCATACACTTTTCGCTTCTTCAACATTCATCAATCTTTTCATGCATGCTCGTCGGTTTAGAGTATCTACTCTTGACCTGACCTTTCTTGAGAACGCAATAATAACGCAGAATTTATACGTTGATAAATTATTTATACACAAAAAAAAGTAATAATACGAATTTACATTATTATCATTGACTAGCTGTACCCCCGTGACTTCGTCCACGTACTTATATTTCGTGTATGAAAAACAGCAACTATCAATAAAAACCTCACCTCGCCTCAATCTCACCATACGGCATTCATTTGACCCGTTTAAGTTTTGATAATACCCAACTAAAATAATTTTAAATGTCAATCCATATCACAATATAGCAATCATACCGATATTATCTAAAGTGTATGAAGACTGACAGCTATGCTCGAGGTCCTGGGTCCGATTCCCAGATCGAGCAAAGTGTTATTGGGTTTTTAATATCCTTAATATTTATAAATAATAATACCTACGATTTATAATATAGAGTTTATAGTATGTCTGTAATTTAATATAAATATTGGTAGCCAAAAATACCAAACAACAACATGTATCGTAGAAATGTAGATAAAATAGATGTTGTTACTAATTTAAATATTTAAAAATATCCTTAATATTTATAAATAATAATAAAAGCCCAGAATTAAATTATTAATATACGTGCTTTCAGAAAATATACTTAAGTGTGACAATAAATATCCAACGAATTTTGTTACAATTTAAACCAAGCCGTATTGTGCTATCTATGAATACTATTGGAAAAGAAAAAAAGAAAAAGGCGTCATGAGGACTGCCGACAGAAGTGAAAACTTGAAACTCTAAACAAACAGTCGATATTTTTGGATATCCAAATTAATTGTAATAAATAACTTTCTACCCCTTTTTAACTGCGTTAGGGGATGTATTTCACAAAATACGAAACACGTCTTCCTTCAATTCTGTTAAAAAAGGTTTATGCAAATATGAAGTAGATCGGACCAAGGAATCATTTTGTCCCATACAAATTTTGCCCCCTTTTTCACCGCTTTAGTTTCGGAAAATCCTTTCTTATCGGATGCCCTTTCTTATCGGATGCCTACGTCATACAAAGAACACAACCTCCAAGCTTCAGGTCTATACGATCAGCGGTTTAGGTTGTGCGTTGATCCGTCAGTCAGTCATTCAGGACAAAGGAAGGATGGAAAGGATAATCATGATGTCGGTTAGCTGATTAAAAATTTTGGACTTATACCTATTTGTGTTTTTTTTTTTACCCCAAGAAAGTATAACTTCATACGTTTTTTATTAACTTTTTTAATTTCTTTGGTATTTGGCAGCATTAATAAATTTGTTGTTCCTATTGCCTCAAAAGTTCTGATTTTGGTTTCTCATCGAGGCGGAAATTAAAGTGTCGCCTTAACTCACTCAGACACCATAATTACGAGAATGAAGATATTCTTAGTTTTACAAATTAGTGCAAAGGCACGGAAAGGACAAGATCTTTCAAACGAGAAAATCTAATTACACTTTTATTTAGTAATATTTCTAATAGATTAAGTAATACGGTTTTGTCAACAACAGATAGACAAATTTTATCCTTCTCGTGTATACATACAGCTTACCTTTTTGATTAATTTAATATCAAAACATAAGTTGACTATATTTATGCAGATTTTTGTAAAGCATTTGATCGTGTCAATCATTCTATCTTATTGGTATTCATGGTAACTTCTACCGATGGGTAACTTCCTACCTGACAAATCATTCTCAGTTAGTTGCAGAGTACGGATTTGAATCTGTGCCGTTTACTGTAACTTCTGGTGTACCGCAAGGATCCAATTTAGGTCCCCTGTTGTTCCTGATATATATTAATGACCTACTCGACATGATGATACAAAGTGAATGTCTGGCTTATGCCGATGACGTAAATTTTTGTCGCAAAATTATTAAATGAATATGATTATATGATTATGTTTATTATGTAAATATTAGAAAGTGTCAGATTATTTCATTTACTAAAAAAATCAGATTAATTACAACTACCAGATCGATAATACTTCTATAGTGAAGGTGAGTAGTGTTCGGGATCTCGGGGTTTTATTTGATTCAACACTTTATTTTTAAGTTTAACTTAAATTTATTTTACCCTTAGTCCTTTGAAACAATGTTGGTTCAGTGGTAACTTGTACGGATATCGCGTCGATCGATTTGATTTCGAACACCTGATATGAGCCAGAGATTTCGGGGAAGGAAAACCTTGTAACAAACCCATAGCTTTTTCTAATGCCTTAGCCTTTTCTAACCCTTAAGTTGTAAATCTGTCGCCAAGCACCAATAGGTGTGTATTCCGGCAGCTGCGGTTGAGATCCAGTCTTCCTCTAGGCTTAGCGTGCTACCATCTTGGGCCACCTCGTTGTTGTGAGTAGGTAACATCACTAGTCGATGAGAAGGCGGGCTGTCAATGTCACTGAGTTTTTAGTAAAAGATTCTGTAGCGTCTCGGCAAGAACGGGGTACTGTCGACGGAGTTCCGGGCAGGGTGTTAGGTGTGGCGCTGAACCACATGGGGTAGAGCTTCGGGAGCTGTTCAACCGATGTTTGTCGGCTGGACGGTTCCCGAAGCTCTGGAAGATGGGGCGACTCTTACTTCTGGGGAAGGAGGGTCGCCCCCCGGACTGCCCGTCCTCGTACCGGCCCCTGGTGCTGCTGGACGACACGGGGAAGATGCTGGAGCGTATTCTGGCATCTCGTGTCGTCCAGCACATGGCGGAAGTTGGGCCGGTACTTTCGGACCGGCAATTCGGATTCCGGAGAGGGCGTTCGACGCTGGACGCCCTCTCCACCCTGAAGGCGTGGTCTGCGGAGGCGACTGCGGGGGGAGGCAGGTTGTTGGCGGTGTCGATAGACATCGCCAACGCCTTCAACAGTCTGCCGCATGGTGTTATACGGGAGGCGCTCCGGTTTTTCGGAAAGTACCCTCGTACCTGCGGCGGCTGTTGGGGGACTACCTCCAGGGGAGGGAGGTCGCCTTCGTAGACGGGAGGGGCAGTGTGGTTCGGCGGCACGTGGGGTGCGGTGTTCCACAGGGGTCGGTGTTGGGGCCGCTCCTGTGGAACATGGGCTACGACTGGGTGCTCCGCGTAGCGCTCCCTTCGGGGATTCGCGTGCTATGCTACGCGGACGACACCCTAGTCGTGGCCCAGGGGGGGACATTTGAAGAGGTGGCGCGCCTGGCCACAGAGGGCACTGCCCTCGTGGTCGGGCGCATAAAGGCGTTGGGCCTCAGGTTGGCGGCCGAGAAGACTGAGGCCATACTCTTTCATGGGCCTCGGTGTGGGCCGCCTCCTGGGGCCCACATTAATGTGGAGGGGGTGAGGGTCCGGGTTGGGGCCCAGATGAAATATCTGGGCCTCATCCTGGACGGACGGTGGCGGTTCGAGTCCCACTTTAAGGGACTCGAACCGCGGATAGTGGGAGCGGCGGCGGCTCTCGGCCGGCTTCTTCCGAACTCGGGGGGGCCGGGCGCGAGCTGTCGCCGCTTGTTTGCCGGAGTGGTGAGGAGCATGGCCGTCTACGGGGCACCGATCTGGTCGGATGCCCTTAGCGCCACGAACAGACGCGTGTTGCGTGCTACGCAGCGTGTCGTGGCGCTGAGGGTCATCCGCGGGTACCGATCGGTGTCCGCGGGGGCGGCCATGGTCCTTGCCGGCTCCCCGCCGTGGGAGCTGGAGGCGGAGGTGCTCGCCGCCGTGTATGAATTCACGGCGGCGAGAAGAGAGTTAGGGGAGCCTCCAGCTCCCACGGAGGTGGATAGGGTCCGGCGTGAGGCCCGGGGGATTGTTCTGAGGAAGTGGGAGGAGGACCTGGCAGACGCGCGCTATGGACGGTATACCATAGACGCCGTCCGCCCGGTCCTCCGGGAGTGGTGCGCCAGGGAGCGGGGCTCCCTGACGTTTAGACTTGTGCAGGTACTGTCCGGACATGGATGCTTCGGATGGTACCTGCACAAGATAGCCAGGAGGGAGCCCTCGCCTGTGTGCCATGAGTGCGGGGCTGCAGAGGATACGGCGCAGCACACTCTTGGTGAGTGTGCTGCGTGGGAGGAGCAGCGCCGCACTCTGGCCGCAGTCGTTGGAGAGGACCTCTCGCTGCCGAGTGTGGTGAGAGCCATGCTCGACAGCGAGAGGGCATGGACGGCAATGGCCTCCTTCTGCGAGGTCGTCATATCGCAGAAGGAGGCCGCGGAGAGGGTTCGTGAAGGGGATCCCCTGAGCGGCCCTCTCCGACAAAGAAGAACGGGTGGCAGGAGGAGGCGATTCATTCGCCAACTCCCGCCACCCTAGCCGAGCCAGAGGAGACGGGTCGGGGGGCCCGTCTTCTCATTGCACAGGCTCGGCGGACGGAGGAGACGGCTAGGGTGTACTGAGCCGTCTCCTATTAGGCCGGGGCCCGGTTCAGCTGGGCCGGCCGCCGGGGCGGCGCGGCTGTATGCCAGCGCAGTGCCCGCGTCGCCCTACTATGGCGGCGGATGGTACACCGTGGAGTTTTAGTGAGTAGGAGTCTCACATAACCACTCGTCCCCCCGGGCGGGTGTGTACCCATGATGGGTTTCTCCACGTTAAAAAAAAAAAAAAAAAAAAAAGGATATACAGACAAAACGACAGTTATTTATAAAATTTCATATTCGCGATCAAATTTTATAATAGATAATTATGTAACACAAAAATTAAAAAAAGTTTCATGTATAGACAGAGTTACAAATATATGTATATATCCGTATAGATGAAACTATCAGATCATTCATTTTTTTTTTATGTGAGAATATTATTGTAGTAGAATTGTCATTAATTTATTTGTACTATTTTATTAAAGATTAAGTGAGTTCAACCTTTTTTGAATAAAATCGGATTGAGTTTTCAAACATGTGTCAAAATAAAATATAAATTAAATCAGAAGCACAAAGAGTATTGTTATCAACTTCGAAGCATATCACCGCCAAAATATCTTTCTACCCCTTTTTAACCCCGTTAGGGGATGAATTTCACAAAATACGAAACACGTCTTCCATCAATTCTGTTAAAAAAGGTTTATGCAAATATGAAGTAAATCGGACCAAGGAATCATTTTGTCCCATACAAATTTTGCCCCCCTTTTTGACCCCCTTAGGGGTAGAGTTTCGGAAAATCCTTTCTTATCGGATGCCTACGTCATACAAAGAACACATCCTCCAAGTTTCAGGTCTCTACGATCAGCGGTTTAGGCTGTGCGTTGATCCGTCAGTCAGTCATTCAGGACAAAGCATTTTATATGTATAGATGGAAAGGATAATCATGATGTTGGTTAGCCGATTAAAAATTTTGGACTTATACTTATTTGTTTTTTTTTCCCCCCAAGAAAGTATAACTTCATACGTTTTTTATTAACTTTTTTATTTTCTTTAGTATTTGGCAGCATTAATAAATTTATTGTTCCTATTGCCTCAAAAGTTCTGATTTTGGTATCGCCTTAACTCGCTCAGACACCATAATTACGAGAATTAAGATATTCTTAATTTTTCAAATTTGTGCAAAGGTAAGGAAAGGACAAGATCTTTCAAACAGAGATATACATTTTAATGTTCATGACCCTATTGTTCTACAAAGTGATGCTAGTAAGAGTGCTGTCGGAGCGGTGTTGTTGCAAAATCAACATCCGGTATATTATGCTTCAAAAACTTTAAAAGATACACAGCAGAAAATGGCTCAGATAGAGAAAGAACTCTATTCAATAGTTTTTGCCTGCATCAAGTTTCATCAATTTATATATGGACAAACTGTAACTGTAGAGACAGACCATGCTCCTTTAATAACATTGTTTAAAAAGCCATTATTCGAGGTCCCAACACGTCTTCAGAGAATGATGTTAAAAATACAGCTTTATAGTCTAAATGTAGTTTACAAGAAAGGTAGTCACATGTACATTGCAGATACCTTGTCGAGAGCAGCTCTCTCGAAAACAAGTTCAGATGAATTAGATGATAATGTCATTGTTAATGTAAACTTACTGATTAAGTCATTACCAGTTTCATCAGAACGTCTACAGTGGCTAATCAGAGGCACTAATGAAGATAAAAGTCTGGGGATTTTGAAAACATACTGTAAAGAAGGATGGCCGTCAAGTAAAACTCAAATTCACAAAGATCTGCAAGAGTATTGGCAGTATAGATTTGATTTACATACAGAACATGATTTAATTTTCAGAAGTAACAGTATAGTAATACCTAAAAAGTTAAGGCCAGAGATTTTGAAAATAATACACAGTGGACATCTGGGAATTGAAAGGTCAAAAGCGTTTGCTAGAGGACATGTATTTTGGCCATTTATGTCAACTGATATAAAAAACATTGTCCAGTCGTGTCATATTTGCTTGTCACATAGAAGCTCAAATGCTCCTGAACCACTTCTTCCACATGATGTTACATTACTTCCGTGGGAAAAAGTTGGTGTTGATTTCATGGATTATAAATCTAAAAAATACATAGTAGTACAAGATTATTACTCAAATTATATTGAATTAATGGCAGTGGCAAGTACTAACGCCAAAACAGTAATTGTTTGTCTTAAAAGTATCTTTAGCAGACATGGTATTCCAGTTGAGTTATTCTCTGACAATGGGCCACCATTTAATTCGGCAGAGTTTAAGAATTTTATGTGGGACTGGGGAATACATCATAATACGTCAAGTCCCTACATACCAAGGTCAAATGGGTTGGTAGAGTCCGCAGTAAAGATATGTAAACGTTTCCTTACCAAGTCAGAGGAGTCAGGGACAGATCCATATCTGGCTTTGCTTCAATTCAGGAATACACCTAGAGGAAATCTACCATCTCCAGCACAATTATTAATGTCACGTTCACTTAGAACACAATTACCAACAGTCACAAAAAACTTAATACCAAGAACAGTCAAATTTCAAGAATATGTCAAAATTAAGGAAGAAAGTAAAAATAAAATGAAGGATTACTATGACAGAAAGACTAAATCATTACAAGAACTACAAGAAGGAGATGAAGTCTATTTTAAGAAGATGCCAGATACTCCATGGATTACAGGCACAGTAAGGTCCAAATGTGATCAGCCTAAGTCTTATATTGTTGAAGGGTCAGATGGATTTATAGGAAGCAGAAACACACAGCATATTTTGAAGCCTATGCAGTCACCGCAAATGGTATCTCAAGATATTAGGTTACAAAAAATTTCAAATATCAAGACATCTCCTAATCCTCATACAGTAGCACCGTTTATTGAAGAGCATAGAACTCCAGTTGAAAAGCGTACTAGGTCTGGGAGAGTCATAAGACCACCAAGACGATTAGATTTATAAGAATTAATATTTGGTTAACTAAGTAAACATTGTAGCAATGACTGTGAAGGACTGATTGATTTCGTTAAGTCTAGAATATATATAGATTATAGATAGAGATTAAGTTCAACAAACTGTCTTATTTTGAGTTACTTAAATAGTCTTTGTAATTGAGGGTTATTGTTAAGAGTTTAGTCAATTTTTGTAAACTGTCTCAAGCTGTAAAATTATATTAAATTAACTTTTTCTAATAAGGAGGATGTTGTGAGTAGGTAACATCACTAGTCGATGAGAAGGCGGGCTGTCAATGTCACTGAGTTTTTAATAAAAGATTCTGTTTAAGTCAATGTGGCGTCGGGCGTTATTTATTGAAACTATCATACAATAAAGTAATAAACAGACCAAAACACTCGTCGCATAAGATAAGGGGAACCTACAACGATAAAAAAGCTACGAGCATGAATAAATAATTTATATAAATTAAAACTTTTGTGATTTCTTTTGTCAAAGATTCTCATAATTATTATTTGATCCTATTATTGTAAAGAAATTATCATTATTATTTAAAAATATGGTAAATAAATTATACATATTCAGGACAAAGCATTTTATATGTATAGATGGAAAGGATAATCATGATGTTGGTTAGCCGATTAAAAATTTTGGACTTATACTTATTTGTTTTTTTTTCCCCCCAAGAAAGTATAACTTCATACGTTTTTTATTAACTTTTTTATTTTCTTTAGTATTTGGCAGCATTAATAAATTTATTGTTCCTATTGCCTCAAAAGTTCTGATTTTGGTATCGCCTTAACTCGCTCAGACACCATAATTACGAGAATTAAGATATTCTTAATTTTTCAAATTTGTGCAAAGGTAAGGAAAGGACAAGATCTTTCAAACGAGAAAATCTAATTACACTTTTATTTAGTAATATTTCTAATAGATTAAGTAATAAACAACACGGTTTTGTCCACAATAAATCGATAAACTTTATCCTTCTCGTGTATACATACAGCTTACCTTTGTGATTCATTTAATATCAAAACACAAGTTGACTATATTTATACAGATTTTTGTAAAGCGTTTGATCGTGTCAATCATTCTATCTTATTGGTGTTCATGGTAACATCTACCGGTGGTTAACTTCCTACCTGACAAATCATTCTCAGTTAGTTGCAGACTACGGATTTGAATCAGTGCCGTTTACTGTAACATCTGGCGTACTGCAAGGATCCAATTTAGGTCCCCTGTTGTTCCTGATATATATTAATGACCTACTCGACATGATGATACAAAGTGAATGTCTGGCTTATGCTGATGACATAAATTTTTGTCGCAAAATTATTAAATGAATATGATGATATGATTATGTTTATTATGTAAATATTAGAAAGTGTCAGATTATTTCATTTACTAAAAAAATCAGATTAATTACAACTACCAGATCGATAATACTTCTATAGTGAGGGTGAGTAGTGTTCGGGATCACGGGGTTTTCTTTGATTCAACACTTTATTTTTAAGTTTAACTTAAATTTATTTTACCCTTAGTCCTTTGAAGCAATGTTGGTTCAGTGGTAACTTGTACGGATATCGCGTCGATCGATTTGATTTCGAACCCCTGATATGAGCCAGAGATTTCGGGGAAGGAAAACCTTGTAACAAAACCATAGCTTTTTCTAATGCCTTAGCCTTTTCTAACCCTTAAGTTGTAAATCTGTCGCCAAGCACCAATAGGTGTATTCCGGCAGCTGCGGTTGAGATCCAGTCTTCCTCTAGGCTTAGCGTGCTATCATCTTGGGCCACCTCGTCGCATAAGATAAGGGGAACCTACAACGATAAAAAGCTACGAGCATGAATAAATAATTTATATAAATTAAAACTTTTGTGATTTCTTTTGTCAAAGATTCTCATAATTATTATTTGATCCTATTATTGTAAAGTAATATTATCATTATAATTAAAAGAACAATAGGTATACAAAGTTAATAAAGGTAAATAAAATGAAACAAGATATTGCCCGAAGCACAACATAATAATTTACATTTTGATGTATTTTCGTTCAGAAATTATAACGCAATTTCTTACCTAGGGTTATATTTAATAATTTCTTTTTTGTGTTACGAGTAGTATGTTGTTACAATTTAATACAGTTATGAGTTAATAGTACCATGCAGTTATTTAGCTAAAGTAGGTTAACATAACAATAATATTTTTTATTAATTAAAGCATAATTTTGAAAATTTATAGCAGCAATTTTGTTATTTGTATTTTTAAGTCTTTGTATGGATCTAATATACTTTTCAATTTTAAATAGTTTCAAGTTTTCACCTATCATTTTATGAGATTGTAAACCTAAGTTGACATCTTATTGACCGTTTCTCTAACTTCAACTTCGCTTTTCACTTTTGTAATATTTTATTTTCTATATAATATAATTGTAATCTACTTAAAATTTAATGAATTTAATTTAAAATTATCTCAGCCATCGACACACGTTCCTTTTTGATTATTTATTAATTGTAGGTTTAGATTTATTTTTTACTTTATTTATACGATAAGAGCTTTCTATAGGAAAACAGAATAAAATAGTTTTTGCTTTTTTTTTAAAGAACCTTTAATTCATATGTAAATATAGCGGTTTAGAGATAACACACCACATATAGAACGAAATGCCACGATCGTATTAGCACGAATGAATTCTATAATTAACTCACAGCAATATTTTAAAAACAAAAAGCAGCAAATGTTAATTTCCGGTTTGCATTCACGAATCGTATGACCTACTTATTTCAACTTCAATTCAAACATACGTATGTAATGGACATTATATTGTTCACATTATAGATAATATAAGTGTTAACGATAATACTGTACATGTTTTAACGCTGGACAAAATCTTTTGCCAAGGGAAAGCAAGTCCCTAATAAACATGCTAACCCATAACGTATTGGAAATTTCATATGGCGAAGATCGGAAGTTCTGTATTTTAACAGACTTCACCAAAAGATGGGAGGTTACGCAATTCGAATGGATTTTTTTAAATGTCTTTTCAGCCATAACTTCTTTGCTTATGAACCGATTTGGATGATTCTTTTTGTTGGCTAGGAGCTACCCAAAGGTTAATTTCATTCATTGGAACTTCAACTTCTAAGCTACACAAAGAAACTCTTCAATAAAAATCAATATCCCGCGGGATATAACCATAAACAATAAAAGTGTAAAGAATTGGCCGCCTACGATGAGCAGGACATATTTTCAGGGTGGAAGAGACGAGAATAAAAGGCTTCTAGAGGAAACACCTGATGGACCCAGGGCTCGAGGCAGGCCTATTCTCATATGGTTGGATAAAATTCATAATGATTTAAAAACGATCAGTGTGATGAGCTGGAAAGAGTAAGTCAGAATAGATTAGTCTTGAGGGATATACTGTACCAGCCTAATAATGTTCACCAGTCAGTGTGCAACTTTAGATGATGATGGTGATTAAGTATTTGACCAAGATGCCTATATAACTATAATAGATGAAAGGCACACCTAAATGATATTACTTTTTTTTGTAAGTATTGCAACGAAAATTCTTATTCTTTGATCAATAATATGAATTAATTAAAGATTATAAAGATGCTTAGCGCATTATTTTGTTTTCTTTCATTTAACCTAAAATTATTGTAATATAAGCTCAATATTAAAAGGAATAAAGAAATTCTTATAGTCGAAGAAGAATAAATTCTATTAGATGTTTTATTATTTTTGGTTATTTGTTATGAGTAGCCTTTCCAAATATCATCATACAAAATTCTTTAAAGACAATATTATTGTGATAAGTGTTTCATTCTTGTTTTATAAGAAATATATTTTTAGCAACCACCATGTAAATAATAATAAGTAAAATAACAATACTAAGTAGGAAAATGACAAGGCTCTTTTTCACGCCACGCCGCATGTGTCCGTCTTCTTTCTTTATTTCTGTGATGATTGCGCTGCCGAAAAGGTTGTTTCCTAAGAGGATACAATGTCACATAACTATACAATAACAGTTATATAATATTTTCTGATTTAATTAATATCCTAAACCAGGATACGTCAGTATTAGGAGGTACACACATTAATTTAATAATATGGTTTCTGGAGTATATTGATTTGAAGTTATTTAATAATTTGATAGATGATAAATTTTGTTATAATATATCTATTTGAGTAAAGTAACATCTTCATCAATCATTGTCACTTGTTTAGTTAATATTTTAAAAAGTAGTAACTAGAAAAGTCTGAAAAAGTGTTCCAAACCGGCGTTCATACATAAAGCTATTTATATTGGTATAATATTTAAAAAACCTTATACTATATATATATATATACTATGAAATTTTACCTTTGAAAGCGGTGGTATTAAAAAACGTGGAACTCCGAGGTGCTATTTCACATTTTGCGTCTCAGTAAAGTTCGTAAATCACATGCCAAGTAAAATGAGCCCGTTTGTTCTACTATATATTTTCACATAAATAATAATTCTTATACGAACAAATATTATAATCATTATTCGGCTATGCATCTTTTGTAAATATAATTAAAATCTAATTCAAAGTTGTACTTCTTTAGCTTCAAAACAAAACTCCAAAAACTGTATCCCGAATGCCAATAACATGATAAAGTTGGCCATCATTGATAATAGTGTAAAATAATTTTATTATTATTATTATAGCCTAATTTATTTAGAAAAAATTTAGTGTTTTTTTTTTCATCCAAATTTGTGACACACAATATATAATCTAAACATAATATCCATATGTATATTTAATCTTTATTTATCTATTAAGGACCTTGACCCTAGAGAGTAAAGGCCTCCTTCATTTGTTCTCCAAATATTTATATCCCTTACCTTTTCTGTCCAACTTATTCCTGCTGTTTTTTGGATCTTGTCGAGCCATCTCTTCGCAGATCTACCTCTACTTCTCTTGCTTGTTGGAATGCTCCATACAGTTAGATTTTGCCCATACTCATCGTGCTATATGGCCGGCCCCTCTTCTACTTAAGGGTTTTACTGTGCTGTAGAGCATCAATAACCTTAGTTTTCTTTCTAATATTTTATTTATCTTTTAGTTTTAAGTGCATAAAGCTCCGTTTAATGGCTCTTTGGGTTGTTAATATTTTTATTTTGCGTTTGGCTGTTGAAAAACCATGTTTAAAATGCTTTCGAGAGAGAGATGGTAAGATGCAATTTTTCATTAATTTCATTGAAATACTCGAGTTTAGAATTAGGTATGCAAAGTAATTTTTTGGAGTAAATATTTTTACTCGAGAGGGTTATGGTCTAGATCTCCCGCGCGGATCCGGCTGGTTTATTTTACCAACTTATTAATTTTATAAAAATAATTAAACTGTGACTAAATTATTATTATACAATTGAAAATTGGCATTACAGTAAATTCTTATCATTGATATCTGACTTCATCATTTCACATGATGCACACGCAGCTTTCAATTTTACCATCTACTAAACGCGCTAAAAGAAGTAACTGAAATATTCAGTATATCTTAAGGACACAGCTATTGAAAGAACTACTTCTTATACAATTCAAGTAGGTGATGGAGTCTGAAGTAATTTAGATATATCATCAATATGTCAATATTCAATGGGCGCACTAATTGGTTGTCGCTTGCAGAGGTCAATTCAATCTAAGTTTATCGACGGAGTAAAATTAAGTCGAGATTTATTTTATCGATGCATTTGTGACTCCGGTAATATGAAGCTTTATTTTCTAGACACAACTCACATTCTCTTACCTCTTACCTTTACCACGCTAGAGGTTCAAACAATAAAATTGTACAAGGCATTTTAGAAACAATTATCATGCGTCAACTTTGTAGTAAACAAATTCTCTGCGATTTTGAAGAAATTGCTTATATTTAACGTATTATTTGATTTTGTGACAGTTACGACTAATGAATAATATTATACTATTTATTTTAACTTTGTCACAGTTGTGACTATTTTCATGTAATTAATAATAATAATAATTTATTTGTGACCATAGTATTTGCAAACAAACTGAATCAAAATACAGTTTAACATGGGTTTTAGTAAACAATACTTAAGCATTTCAACTAGTATGCATTATTAGTTAAAAATCTCAAATTACATACAGAGATAAATTCAGTAAATTACAATGACATGATTATTTGAATTAATAATTAATTAAAAATTAAATTAAATCATATTCAATACCTATTTAAAAACAATCATTCTTGCTTAACATAAAACGCAAAGCTTTAAATTTTTAATACAACTGAATAATAATTGCAAAATAAAAATTAATGTGTATTGGATTAATACCTAAAATGCTTAATTACATTCATCTCTCCAAAGTCTATAGTTATGCATAAGTACTACGAAAAGTGTAGTACATAATTAGAAATATTCACACAGTATATGTATGTATATATATAATATGTATGTTGTAGTGTATATGCTGAACAGTTTTGTGTATGAGTTCCTTTTTGTCAAAACCAAATTTGAATATTTATTAGAGAACTCCGGTACCCGAACAAGGCAAAGAGCCTGTGACTCGGGTATCAGAACAATAAGAGGTTGGTGTAAGTTATTTATAAATAGACATTTAGTTAAATATTAAGAATATTTACACAAAAGTGTAGTTTTGGCAGGTTGAAAGAAATAAATAAATTTTAATAAGGGACAGCTTCTTTATTTCTGGCCCAACCCAGAAAAGATGACTGTGACTTCGACAATATCCAATATCGTAGGCTTGTACTAGAGAACAGTAAATTAGACGGTTGTTGTGAAAGATGCTTAAAAACCAATGTTTTAGATATAACTAATTTTTTAACTTTTTTATTTTAACTTGTTGCTATAATTTTAAATTAATGCAATGTCAATCCCAAATTTTTTATCGATTTCATCAGTGACTTTTTTTACAATTCGCGTAATCTTTCTTTTGAGCCCTATCAACCGATAGTAAAGAAAAAAAATGTGGTCCCTCTAAATAATATATCGCTTTCCTAGGGGAGAATACAAATGTGTACATTGCGCCGCTATTTACATCGAAGATGTGATATCGGCTGATGCGTAATTAAGTCTAAGAGAGAGAGAGACCTTTGCATGCCGATATTATTATAAGCTAAAGGTGTATTACTTAACTCTTTTTTATATTCATACTTATTTGTATAATCTTCTGACGTCACGATTCACGAGTTGAATTTCGTTAAAAAAATTGCCTCGAGAATGCTGAAGTTTTCTCGTTTAAAGTAAAACCTTCGCTCCGTAAATTCAAAGCCATTAAATTAAAAATCTACTTCTATATTTTGTTAACGTAACACCTCTTGATACACTTTGTTGCAAACCTGACTGGTCTCATTAAATTTGATCAAAGTTGTTTTATCGTTTCGTAATAAAAGGGGCAATCAATTACTTTATCATCACTTTGCTATCCTTTACATATTATTATAAAACATCTGGGCGACTGAGCCATGCTCGGTGTTTTATAAACAAAAAAAGAAAAACACCTTTGTAGGTAAACTTGGAATGTAAAACATTATCTAAATTCAAAGTTTCATCGAAATCGTTGCAGCCTTTTCCGAGAAACCAATTACATAAATATATATATAAGAATTGCTCACTTAATATAATAAGATATGTACTAACCGATAACAGTCATACACAACAAGACAATCTTAAAAAAAAACCACTTCAATGATTTTGAGAAGTTCCCTGGTGTACTTATCTTCTAAGTTGAAAATCCAATACTAATGAAATCAAAATGGAACCACCCTTGAGATATCCCCTTTCTAAAGATGGTGGCTCAGGATGCAACATATCCGTTCCATACAAAATATTATTTTCCGAACATCACATTAACTTGTAAACTTTCTTTATAAAAGAACTTTTACTTGTCACTTGCGGTTATTTTTTTATTAAATAATAAGGCAGAATGAAGAAGAAGCTCGTCAACAAGCTTCAAATATTACATTAAATAAATTAAATAAAAAGTTTATCCCGCTATTGTTAAGTGTGACAACCTATAAACTATAAATTTCCGATGAATTAATATTTTCAAGTAGAACGGTAGATAATATATTTTAGGTGTATAATATATGCATTAATAACCTGGCAAGCTTTTTTTATTGAATTAAGTTTATATATATGTGCTTATTTTTTACAGGTGAAGGTTTAATTTCAAAAATAAGTTTCGAAGGAATGGAAGCAGAAGAAAAAAGTGCTAAAGTACTAACGCAACGCTTGGGAAATCCATACAACATAGTACTGGTTTGATTGTTGTTAAAGAAGTTTGTTGTTGTTAGACGAAAATTGTATGTGTGGAGACTGATAATGAGTCAGATGGTTACTTAGCTGGCATATAATTGATTACTGGTCATGATATTGGCCCTAGTACCTCAATATCTGTTGATCACACATATTGTAAAAAATATATATAGTTCTTTGATTATATAATCAATAAATATTTTTCATTAAATATTTCCGAGTTTTATTTAGACAAATACTTTAATGTTTTATATTAATTATTATTGTTATAACATAAATTTCATATTCCAATTAAAGTCTCACATTTTGGAGCAGTGCTCAGATAATGTTTCTTTAAAAATAAAAAAACTAAGTTTTGTTTTCAAAACGAAATATATTAAATTCGTTATTATAAGCTATGACTAACTGTGAGGTTGCATTCTTTATGCATGGACGGTCCATGTCTTTATGTAGGTAAATTTTACTGTCATCAGTAACTTCAAAACAGAACAAGAAATTATATATTTAAAGCATGATAACATTTATCATGTTTTTCAGATTAAAAATCCTTAATAATGGACAATGAAGCATAGAATGGTAACATCCGAGCGATTACAGCGACGCCTTTCAGTTCACACTTAACGTGGTATTCTATAAATTGAACTTTAATGTACAACTACTTTATAGTTCAGACTTTAATAGTCGTTTGTAAAATTGTCTCCTAGAAAAACCTTTTTATTTATCACTATAATAAACATTTCTTCACATTCAAATACAATGTTATATTAAACTTATAATACCTTATGAAGGATATCCTTTGTGTACGGTCTTAAGAGGAAAATAATAGCCGATGACCGTTGTTCAGTTCTCAGAATGTCGGAAACCTTTTAAAAACCGCTTCTTTTAACTGCTATGTATCGGTAGAATATATCCCGACTTAACCGTATGTTCCTTTGTTAATCCCGTATTCGCTAATTATAATAGCAATAGCATATCTACACAAACCTATTAATGCGATTTATAAAACTGAAGTATCTGTTTGTAACGTCCAAATAACAGGTTTTTACTAAGCGCATATGAAATTATAGTATAATATAAAGTACACTGTAAACTCTTTATAACGAAACTCAAAGGACTGAGCATTTTTTGTCGTTATAGAGAGTTATTGTTATATGGAGTGAACAAAAAAACAAACATATTAAAAATTATTTAATTTGGATGTCTTAGATAATAAATGCTTATAAATTATTGTTTACTCATATAGTCCGATAAATTTGTCTGACGTTTTTTGCTATGCCAGTAATTGTTTTGTATTATTTTATGTATTCTATTCATATATTCTTCTATCAAATTTTTTCGTCAACACTAATCGCTTTCCGTTTACTGGGCATGTTAACAGTTTCAAAGTAGGTTTACGACTGATAATACGATAGGTACCCAGTATGCTTGGTCGAAGACCATCCCTTCCGAGAAAACAATGCGTCATACTGCACGTGTTCAAGGCAATTAAGGATAACAAAAGCTAGACCGACCTCGGATGTTTCGGAGCTTCAAAGTCTTTTGTTACCTGATAAATATTTACTGTCTAAAAATATGAACACATTTCATCGTAATAGAGAATGGCGTATCGCTATAAAGAGTGTTTCAATATGTGGGTTTTAACGCAAACCAACCAAGTTGGGTCACTTCAACGTTATAGGGAGTTTATCGTTATAAAGGATAACGTTATAAAGAGTTTACACTGTATATAGGGTACTTATACCAGAAAACCTTTTTTTTAATTCTTTTACGTCTGTTTGTTCAGGGTAATCTCCGAAACGGTTGGAACGATTTAGACGACACTTTCACAGGTAGATAGCTGATTTTATAAGGAGTAACAGCCTAAGTTACTTTTACTTTAGAAAAGGACTTAGGTTTCCGCGCAAAATAAAAAAGAGTATTTTTATCTCAAAAAACCATAAAGCTCAAGAGATTGTTTTATCGTTGGCTGTTTGAACGCGCTAATCTCTGGAATTATCAGTCGGAAGAGAAAATATATTTCTGAATGAGTTAGTTCGTTTATTGTGAAAGGTTATGTATAGGCTACATAACTGCTCGGTAGGTACAACTCTAAAGATCGGAATAGCCGCACTGGTAACCCTTAGGCAAGTAGGTATCGTATGTATGAAACAGGAATATGCAGTCAAAATTGTACGCAAGTGCATCCACGGGACATAGCTATATCTAAACTAATATTATAAAATGATTGTTTATTTATAAGCATGACAACATAGGTATTATATATTAAAAACAGTACAAACCTTACAATCTACGCGAGCGAAACCGAGGGCAAAAGCTAGTTATTAGATAACTGAAAAATTATACAATGGAAAATTTAAATAAGTAATTAAATAAAATTTGAAGTTTTTTTTTAGCGTAATGAATTATGAAGTACATATTTTTATGTGAGACGATAAAATATCAAATACGTTGATTGAAACATCTCTCTCTTTTTCTCTCTCTCGAGTAAAATCAAGCAAAATGGCGCGTCTAGTTGGATCTTTGTTTTATGGTTACTTGGTCAATCTACACATATCAAATATGTATGGTTCGAGAGTAAGACAGTACGCGCAAGTATAGAATATTATATTTTATAGAAACTACAACATATGTTTCATAACGAAAGTTAAGCCGCTTTGGAAACCATACGGTTAATAATAAATGATGCATTAACTTTGAGGACAGCCAAGAACCACGTGTACAGTTACGACAAGCTAAATCACTAACCTTAACACCAGAATAATCGAGCTTACTGCAAAATAATAATTATTATATTCTACTAATGCTACGGGGCTCCGCATGAGTTTGTCATGTAGTAATTATTTTCGTCTCGGAATTTTATTTTTACTCATATTATTGACAATTAATATAGCATTATGGTCTATAGATTTCATCAATATCAGTTAAGAATTGATAAAAAGTAATTTTTTTTTACAATTTTTATGATTTTTAAATGTAATATTGACAATTCTCTATTAATTATAGAATTACATGTTATGCTTAAAGTCTACTAAAATTACATTAAATTCGGTTGAGATTTTTTTGGGATTTTTAAAATTAATATTGGCAATTCTCATAGGCCTATAATTTTACTATGGAATGCAATATTTTCAACAAAACCGACGGAAAATCAATAACAATCTAATTTGTTTTCTACGATTTAAAAATAATATTGAAAATTCTTATATCCTATCAATTAAGCAATTATATAAAGCATCAAGGGTACAAAATTTCACAAAATCGGATAAGCCGTTTTTGATTTAAATTCGGAATTGAGTCATTATCGTGCAATTATGCAGGTAGCTTGTGGTTCGAATGCAGATCGCCTGTAATAATCCTAACCACTGTAAAATAATTAGAGTTATTCTAGAAGTATTTTAAACATAAAAGGCGTCACTCACATCTTAAACGTCTCAAAATAATAAAACAAATTCTAAAGAATATTCAAAATATTTATATTTTGCCAAAATATGTTCTTAAAATAGTAAAAATTCATACGGTCGTTAAATTTTATTATTATGTTAAGATTTTCTTCGTTATATCAATAGACCTTTAGACAATATTTAGTCCATACTCAAATAGTCGGACGATATAATTGACGCAAGAGGGGTATCGAAGGGGAGAAACACTAACAAGTATCTATTCACTATTTATATACTCTAGAGAGGGGCATTTAAAAGCAAACACTCTGTTTTAACTTTCTTTAATGTGTTTGTCTTGTTTACTAGACGTTGTGTGTTACGAAAGAAAATTAAGATAATGTTTAAAGATTTAAGAAAACCTAAAGTAGTCATGTATTTCATTCTTGGAATTATTTATTAAAAAAATGTTTTTTATCTTGTTTATAAAGTTAGCCGTCAATGATAATAGTGTGAAATTATTTTACAATTTTTTTTTCTATAATTAATTTGCTGGTGTACAAATAAACATTACTGTACGCAAAATACTTCGACGATGACCTGGATAGGGAGCAAAGATAAGCTATCTGCCACAGATTTAAGAAAAACGCAGATAAAGCCGGTCAGAATACGAAAATGTCCCATAATAGTATTCAATTGTGTCAATTTTGAATGGATATACAGGTCCGGTAATGAATGGATAACCTTGAAATGGCTTATAGCAGAACTTATGCCGTTCAGAAAAAAATGCGAAACAAAATATATCCTAGGTAGTACCTAAGATATGATTTTTTTAAATAATTTAAATAGGTGCAGTTGAATATAAAAAATATTCCCATATTAAATATTTTGATATTTAATCAAATTTGCTCCTTTTCTCCTTTAAAAGCAATAATTCACTATTTACATAAGATATAGTAATAAATTATACCATTATAAAATCTACTCAAAACCGACATTATTTAAAATTATTAGTCATTCATGTTTTCATACATGTTTTTTATACCCAAGAAGCTTAAACTTTGTAAAAAAAATATTTTAGCAAATTTCTCACAGAAATATTAATTCAAGTGTTTTTTTTTTTAATAGTTAGTCAAAGCATAACTAGTCAAACCATAACCATAGCTAGTCAAACTATTTACTGCTTATCGATTGGCATAGTTACCGTACAATTAAAGATAAAAAAAAAGATACAATTCAGTAATTTGTGGTCGCAGTGTACAAGAATGTAAAACAAGGTAAAAATTTGTAGTTTTTTATTTAAAACAATCATATCTTAGGTACTAACTAAGACATATTTTGTTTCGCATTTTTTTCTGAACAGCCATAAGTTCTGCTATAACCCATTTCAAGGTTATCCATTCATTACCGGACACGCTGTATGTAATGTCAGCATTCCCTTTGCTTCAGTATTATTTTGAAAATATGCCATGCATTTTTGTGTGCTAGGTAAAAATTCTTCGCAAACAAAAAAGGGAAGCGGAGTATCGTTTCATAGGTAACAAAGCATATTTTGATATTATTTTCAGTGGTTTTTTTTTCTTGTTTTGGAGCCGCCAAAAGTACTTGCCACTGTCAATGTTTTTAAGATTTAAAATTTAATTTAAAATTTTCCAATACACTAAGTGGCGCCTTCAGTGTCGATGTTTTTAAGCCTTCGTAAATTTTTCCAATATACAAAGTGAGAACTAGATAGTGAGTTTTTGTGATAACTCAAAATGCATGTTTTCCACTTTATATTTATAACCCATTTCACTCATACTCAACAACGAAAGTATATCACGCAAAATACTACCATATTTCATAATATAGGGTCAAAAAACCTTAAGTTAATGGATTACAAATAAATAACAATAAAACTTATTTAAACTGCCCTGGCAACATTATTCAACGATCGCCCGTGTTGTTATCCGTTTGTCAAGTATACAAGGCTATATACATGTCCCACATTTGTTGTTCTGAAGGCTCCGTCTGCCTTTTTCTCAAATCTGTGTTGCCTGCAATGTTCATGAGGCAGGTATGTCCTAAATTTTTTCAACCTAATTCCATCCCGTCTTTTCCACAACATAAATAACGCGCTGGGCTTCGAAGTCACAGTTTTACGCTAACAGGTTACAACAGGTTTTCAACGCGAACTAAAAAGTTCTCTATAACTTATCTTTATTTTACCATGAAACTATAGAACCATTTCCCGGCCCAGTATTTTGCCTTCTTACGACATCGGATCCTTTAAGCATAACGTGGATAGATCTGTCGGTGGTCGCCGTTGTTTTTGGATTGAACTGTGCTTACCATCGGGACAGCGTCGTCACTTTGCCATGCAACTATAAAAAGATAAAAGGTGTATCACTGTAGTGTTTTAAGTCTCCTCAATCTAATTACTAAATGTAAAAAAAAACTACTAAGAAAACGACTTCTCTTTTGTGAGTATCAATAGATAGTAGATAGGAGAAATAGGCTATGCTTGACCTTTTTCCCTTTCTAATATAAATAAGCTCATGAGCTAGTTTTAACGTGCTAATTTACCAGTGAAACTATTAGTAAGATTTGTTTTTTTTTTGCATTTTATAGCCTAAGAAAAATTGTATAACTCCATGAAGGAGCGGAGCAGTAACCGTGATTGTCAAGCAACCTGGAAAGCTGTAACTGAGTTCGGGAAGTGAGCAGTTACACCCCTTTACTGCTTGAAATTTCAAAAATCTGTTCTTAACGGATGCCTAAGTCATAATAAATATCTGTGTGTTGAATTTCGGCCCAAACCCCTTAGTAGTTAAAGCTATGTGTTCAGAGATCATTCAGTCACGGGTTCCTTTCATATAATTAGATTAGACTACATACCTGCACCCGCCAATGCGTTGCTGTTGTGTTGCAGACTGATTTCTTCAGAAATTCAACAAAACAATCGGTGAAGAACTTTTCGGAGATTTAAGATTTAGAACAAACGAACATTTACAATCTCAATTATATATATATATATAGATCTATTAACTGTTTTGTCTATTATATTTAAAATTCTCGTGAAACTTATCGGATTCTGTAATAACAGTGTAAACTCACCGGAGAAAATAGTTAGTAAATAGACTCTCTCAATAATAATTAATGGTATGGAAATTAAATGAAAACTGTCAATAGCAGTTTACCTTTATTATTAGATCTTCGTTAATAAATTGCTTTGAAATCGCATGAATATTGCTTTTAGCGATTTTCAATTTCCATCTAGTACAATTTAATTATCAGCTCTGCGCTGGAATTTTGTTCCATTGAAAATGTTAAAAAGATTGTAAATTTTTGGTGTATTTTGACATTTTGGCATACAATCTAATGGCATATACAAATGGGCGTAGCCAGGATTTAGGCAAAGAGTGGAGGGTTTTCCTATAAAAAAGCCAATGTAAAGTTTTTTTTTACAATCACAAGTGTGATCGCTGGTACTAACCGTATCTGATAAAATACATAAAAGGGGGTCTAGTTTGGTAGAAGCAACGTCCCGAACGTTGTCACCTATAAAAAAGTTGAGATCTAACGTGTGCCAAGTTCCATAGTAGGTCCTTTATTTATAGCTGTAGGAATGTCTGTTCATCAATTCCTTTCCAAAACAATTTGTTACTTGCTTTAAAATAGGATTTCTAATTTGGAACGTTTTAATTATAAAACTGTAAACATATATTTGATACATTAAATTATTTATTTGATACATTAAAAAAAACATTTCGAACTAGTGGAAGTGTTTTAAAGTTCATAGGTGCCTTTTTAGGGCTGAAACTGAATAGAGAATTTTAATAGTCGCCGTTGAAGTAAGTAAGCAGTATATCTTGAAAATAAATTATTAAAAAAAAAAATTTTATCTGGACTAAGCTACGTATAAAGGTAAGTTTTAAATAAAATAAAATCCTATTTAGGCCTGAAATGCTTTTTTACGACTAGGTAGTTACTCAGGTTAGGTTTGGAAACATAAAGCCGGATTTCTTCATAAAGAAAGCAATATAGTAAAAGTTTCTAAGTTTGGCTCTAATGAGTTGTTTTTCTATGATAATAATAAACAGAGATAAAAATTTCCAACAACTGTCTATATCACAAAATAATTATCTATAATATGCAATGTCATTTACTACTAATATAATAATTATCTATCTATCTTTGTACTAATAATGTTCTATATTAAAGCATATATATGTAAAGGCTGTAGAATTATGACACTGACTTGATAGACCAATTATACAGAAATACTAGCTGTGCCTGTGGCTCCGCTCGCGTGGACTACAGAATGCCGTCAATCGGGCACACCTGTGAATATTGCTAACCCCACTCCCGGTTATTTTAAAGACAAAAATGCTTGCCGTTTACTCAGCGTAAGCCATTTAACCCTCATAAAAAAAGTAGCCAAGTTACTCCTTATAAGATCAGCTATCAGCCAGTGAAAGTCTCCTCAAAATTAGTCTAACTGTTGCGGAGATTAACCGCAATAGACATAAAGACAGACAACATTTTAAAAAATTGATGTTTTGTATATATATATTTTATATACTTTCATATGCAACTGCAAAAACTGTTATTTTGACATTACAATCAGACAATTCAATTTTATTAACTTGGTAGGCCAATTATACAGAAATATTATGCATGTAAAAAGTAGTTTATTGCTTTACACCAGGGCTTCTTAAACTATGGGTCGCGTAGCAAAATTCTGCGGTCGCGAGAAATTTTAATGTCAAATATTTATATATACCATTTTATAACATCACTAGAGTTTTATAATTTTTTGTGCAATTTTTAATTTTAGATTTTTGTATGTTTCAAAACGAATTCTAAAACTATATATTTTCATAAATATATGTATATTGTTACCTAATAAATAAATCATCAATAAATATTAATTTATTTTTCTTTTATATTTGTATGGGGTCGTCAAGAAACTCGCAATCATAAATGGGGTCGTGAATGACAAAAGTTTAAGAAGCTCTGCTTTACACTTTACAAACACTACTAGTAGAATGCCTTCCATCGCTCCCCTTTTTTTTTGACTGATTACATTGTTAGCCATAAGGGCCCTGAAGCCTCAGACGGCTTTTACGGCTTGACCGTGACTTGGTATCCGCTAAGCTCTGTGCGCATTATAGTTAGCATCGCCGCCGCACTCCCGCCGTACCGTGAGCGCTCGTATTTATTTTTATTTAATTTTATCTAGTAAGGCAAAAATACAGGTAAGAGATCAAAAAAAAATTAAGTAGCAATAATAACTTAACTCAAAATACCTCTTAAAATGTAATACCCTATAACATATGTGCACAACTTTCATTAATAACAAATACTGTTTATAGTAAATGGACTAAACATTTAACAATTAATTAGCAATAAATATATTAAATGAGTGAATTTTTAGATTTAGGAAGGCTGATGAAAAATATGTCTTGTTGTAAGTTAACTCCGTTATATCGCCTACACATTCTATTAATGGGACCATTCTCCGATACATTATTGCTACAGAGGGGGGAAGCTAAACAATTGTTGATGTCTAACGGAACGAGTGGGCACCTTTGTATTGAGTTTACCCAACAATTCACTATCAAGTGTACCATTTGATATTTTGTGAAGTGTACATAGATCCGCAACATTTCTTCTTTTCTCAAGACTTTTAATATTAAACTTTTTAAGCCTGTAGAAGAACTATAGCAAAGGGAGGATCCTCTGACCAGACGGGTGTTATGTCTGGCGGGCAGCTGCCCAACGGTTGTAGTCGGGTTCTTGTATATACACTCAATTGAAGAGTTAATTTCTATAGCGCGATGTAGGATGCGTCGTATGTGGCTTGATAGATGTCGTTATGTGTCGCTATGTAGATGTCGCTACAAGCCTATCTTCATAGTCTGGTAGTTTACGTCGCAGCCCAAGTTTGCCACACAATGACCTAATGAATCTACGCTGTATGGATTCAATTCCATTCACACGCACCATATATATCGGTATTCAAATAGATAAACAATACTCCAATATGCTTCGCACCAAGCTAACATAGAGAGTTATACAAGATCTCGCTTTTTTAAAGGGTTTACTGGTACGTAGTACAAAACTGAGATACGACTAGCCTTACTAGTGATGTAATCGTAGTGTGTCCTAAAAGAAAGACTTGAATCAAAGAAAACCCCAAGATTCCGAACACTACTTACCCTCACTATAGGAGTATTATCGATCTGGTATTTGTAATCAATCAGGTTCTTATTTTTTGTAAATGAAATAATCTGACACTTTCTAATATTTAACGACATGTGATTTTTATTACACCACAAACTTACTATGTGGATGTCACGCTGTAAGCTGTGACAGTCCCCTATACTGTTAATTTTGCAAAAAATCTTTATATCATCTGCATAAGTCAGACATTCCCTTTATATCATGTCGAGTAGGTCATTAACATATATCAGGAACAAGAGCGGACCTAAATTGGATCCTTGCGGTACACCAGAAGTTGCAGAAAACGTCGCAGATTCAAATCCGTACACTGCAACTAATTTAGAACGATTTGTCAGGTAGGAAGTTAATTACCGGTAGAGGTTACCATGAATACCAAAATGGTAGACTTTTGACAATAAGATAGAATGATTGACACGATCAAATGTCTTACAAATATCTGTGTAAATAGAGTCAATTTGTGTTTTGATATTAAATGAATCACATAAGTAAGCTGTATACACGAGAAGAGTTTGTCGATCTATTGCGGACGAAACCGTGTTGTTTATTACTTAATGTATTCGAAATATGACTAAAAATATGTTCATATATAATCCCTTCAAATATTTTAGCGTAGCGTAGCGTAATTAGTGACATCTTATTTATCACCAGCCTTATGTATGGGCGATATTCTAGCAATCTTCCAAAGAGAAGGGAAAATACCCAAGCTAAGAGACTTATTAAATATTATTACCAATGGTTCTACTAAAGCTGCAGAACAAAGACGAATTACTATAGGTAGTAAACCATCAGAGCCAGCACTCTTATGGATGTTGATCCTCCTCAGTCACGTCAGAATTTCATCAGAAGGTATATAGATATCGCTATTCGCAAAGTTGAAGGCGAAAAATTAGGAGCATAGTTTGTAGATATGTTAGTCCCATAAACGAACGAGAACTGATCCGCAAAAAATTTAACAATGCCTTTATCTGAGTCCGTTACTTGGTCCCGATAATACATGGTACTAGGAATATCATTTGTTAGTTTCTTACTTTTAGTATACCTCCAGAAAGCCTTCAGATTGAGCACTAAATCATCTTCAATCCGTGATATGTAAGTCTTAAAGCAATCAAACAACAATTTTTTACATCTTAATCGAAGCATTGAAAAAGTATCATAGTCTCCTGGGTTTCCATAGCGCTTAAATAGCGAGTGAAATCTATCTTTACTTCTAAAAATATTTATAATTTGCTTTGAAAACCATTCTGGGTAGCGTTTAAGATTATGTTTTATTGTAGGAGTATACTTTTGTTAAATAGAATAAAGGATGTTGTAAAAAAATTGGACAAAATCATCACAAGTCAGTTCAGAACCATATAAGCACCACTCAACTTCCTGCAAATCAAGAATATATTTTTCATAATCCATTCTATAATAACAATAACACAGTTTTTCAATTGAGGGATTATCTATTTAAGTGAACAACATTCCACAGAAATCAAGTTCCTACGGTGGATGATGAAAGTCTAACCGACTAAGGGCAGTAGTTTGAGTGAGTGTATATGTGTCAGGAGTATTAGTAAATGCAAGATCCAATATTTTGCTATTACGGTTGTAAATATTATTAAACTGATCTACACAGCTAGAATTTGCCCAGTCATACAAAAGCTTAGATTTATCATCTGTGTAGTTCGTTGGGCAACCAGTTTTACCAGACCACACTAAATGTCCCCCTGATTAAATTGACCAATTATATAAATACTGTCAGTGGTAGATTCTAATATACGAGTACATTTACTTAGAAAATCCACAAACATTACGTAGGGAATATAATCTGGTATACACACAACACAAAGATTAATGGAACAATTCTTGTTTATTGTGATTTGCAACCACAAGTCCTCAAAAAATCCAGAACACCAATTATCCCTAACTTGAACGTCAAGATTCTTAGATGTTGCAATTATAACACCACCACCGTGATGCTTCTTAAAACAATTAAGAAATTTATTATCACGATCCCTACGCGCCACAGCATGATGTCACATGCAATTATAATATACATATCACACGCATTGAGAAAATACAAAAGCGGTTTCTTCGTTTCCTACAGTTTAAATCTGAAATAATTGTACCAGATTACACATCGCGCTGTAAAAATTTCATATGTTCCCGCTGTATACACGAAGAGAAATAGCTGATGTATCATATCTTTTGTGTATACTCAATGGCCTAATTGACTGTTCGGAGATACTGAGCAAAATTAACCTACGTATACCGGCAGCATCTTTTACAAACCCTAACATACTTTATAGTCCTATTGTTAGAACTACCTACAGACAAAATTCCTATTTCATTCGAGTAAGCAGCCGTATGAATAAATTGGTTAGTGATTTAGACGTTGATATATTTGATACAACTGTGCTGAAGTTGAAAGCTCTTTTGAATTCTTATTTCTTTTGTTAATATTTTTGTGTTCTTCCGTCTACTTTTTTTTTAAAAATATAAGTACATAATTATATGTGAGAACTTGTAAATGGCCTTCATTAATTTATACTTGTAACTTAAATAAGTACTTAGCTGTAAGTTTTCTTAAAATATTAAAATAAAATAGAGTAAGTTTATTCATATGTGTGATGTGACATATTATACTTTTTTTTCATAACTACTTCCCAGTAGTTCTCTCACGGATGCAATCCTCTCAACTAATGATATTTTAACTTCCATATTATTATATTTTTTATCGTAGCTCCGTAGCACTCACTATCTACAGGTCAGTGTGTTCAAATCTTAATCTTTATGAAGGTCTTTTTTACATTATATATTGTTACGTAAAAGTTTTCGCTGGCTGGCTTGTTTTCAATTTGGATATTCCATTATCGAGAATAATATTCCCAAGTACATGTGATACGTAGCGTGGTAATATATTCACAGACTGTATTTACATTGTTATTTTTGTATTCTATCCGTATTAGTACTTTATTCGTAATTACATATTAGCCATGTATTTACATATAGGAGATCCATCTAAAAATAATGTAGTTTTTTAGACGTTATTTTTATGCAAGACGAACTTCATGTAAAGATATAATATCTTCCTGCATCGCCAAAATAATCGTAGCTGCCCAGACGTTTAATATAATTACTTTTCAATTAACAGAAAGATTTCTAAAAAACCTAAAATATTATTGATTATATCAATAACATTCAATTTATAAAAAAGACCACATAAATATACAAGGTAATCTATTAAAACTTGGATAAATTGGGAGTTTGGCAATTTCTTAATATCCGTTAATAATACATAATCTAATATAAAAGATTATTATCATTTTCCGTAAGACTTAATTTGTGGTTTATAGGATATTTATACATATTATAAAGTAAAGTCGCTTCCTGCTGTCTGTCCTTATGTAGGCTTACATCTTTTAAACCACGCAGCTGATGTTAATGAGGTTTTCGCTGCCGTCTAAAATTTTTTTACTGAAGGCTTATTTATACACAATATATTCCAATTTTTTTTTATATACTAGAGAAAATTCAATTATTTATAATCAAGTCCTCAAAAAATGATTTTCGGGCGCTTACATAGCTTACGCTAGCTAAACTCGTATGAGATACTTCAAAATAATGTATTAAAGAATTATATTTCTTTAAAAAGCCTGGAGAAACGTCTGCCATGACATATATCTATCCTCCTCCACAGTAACCATTTTTATCTTCAACATAATAATTCAAAATATTACATTATTTGCGAAGCTATTTTCTCCAATTCAGTATTACTCTTTATTTAGATAAGCTTATTAGTTAAGTTGGGCATTTAATGTAGATTAAAAATGTCCTTTACAGTTTTCCATTTAATTGAATACCCTAGAAGATATTACGAATTGAAAATTACGAGCAATCTAAGAAATCCCTTTCAGTAAAACCGGTCACGGTCGGTTGACCGGCACTTCCCACAGTTCCCACCTATGATGAATAGCGTGTCGCGAGTTAAGCGCGTTGTTCGTTAGTATGAAGTTACATAACATACCATCACGCCCGTATCCTCGAAGTGTTAAGCAGAGAAGGTAAACACCCACAGTTCGCCGGGTATATTTCATGTCTCATGTAATAGAGGGCGAGCCTATTGCCATTAATATGGCACAAAGCCCAACTCCGAGCTGCTACTGAGAATTTCATAGAAAACCCCAGTTAACACTTTGCGTGACCTGGGAATCGAACCTAGGATCTCGAGCATAGCAGTCGCGTTTAGAGAACCACTAGTCTAATAAGACAGTTATGAACTATCAATATTAAAGTGATAAACTCTAAATCAGGTTTTTTTAAACGTAAAATACATCACTTTGTATATTGTACCCATACGAAGCAGGGGCGAGTCACTAGTAAGTAAATAAAATAAAACGTTATAAAAATATCACTATATTAAAGATTAAAACTAAAGCTATTTACAGGTGTCAATAAATTTAAGGTGCGTCATCTCCTCTTAATGGGAGATATAATGGACGTCTATTGGCTGGTCGACGTTTGGGCTGCATTGCAAAAACAGGTGGAGAAGATTCCGTATCTGAGCGCGATTGTGCTATTTCATAATTTAATGCACTGACTGGAACAGGTGTAACTGCATAACCAGCAGCTACTAAAGCGGCAAACTCTTCAGGGGTATAAGCTTTATTGTTTTTAGGAGGTGGCAAATGAGAACGTTGTTCATCAATATTTTGACCGTGTTGTTCAAATTTCACTTGTTCAATATTCGAAGGCTGCCCAATTCTAAATGGCTGTTCTCGTGCTGATTCCTCTACATCCACATTATGTTCTCTTAAAGGAAGTTGCTGTCTGCTCATTTTTCTTGGAGCTAAATTTTTGCTGACATAAATAGTAGAATGCGGCTTTATCGCTTCTGCTACACGTTGAGATTCGGGTTTTGAAGATAAATCGGATATTTCATATCTTCCACGTGGGTCATTGGTTCTATACAATGGACGGAGCAAATACTGGTCACCGCCGGCTTGGGCAGACTGTGATTGTAATCCTTCCGATAACACTGGGTCGTAGATTTTAACTGACCTTAGTTTTTCATTTTCAGGATGACGTTTTAAGTAAGATACTGGTCTTTCGACGTTGGAAGATTGAACATGTTGCTCCTGTTTGATTTGTTGAGGTTTTTGAGCATCGATTAATCTATATTGTTTAGGGGCTTCAGGTAAATATTGGGGGATAAACCTTAAATTAAGTTGAGTTCTTGGTAGCTGTACATGCTGTAATTTTGGAGCTTCAACAACTTTCAGACCTTGGGATTCAGGGCGTTCATACAGAGGTTGTTGTAATTGTTGGCTTTGTTGGAAAGGAACGTAACGGAGAGCTTGCGCAAGCCTTTGTGGCTGAGGTGTAGGATGATACTGAGGCTGTAACTGAAGCTGAGGTTGAGGTTGTTGTGACTGTGACTGTTGTTGTACGTTTGTTGTCTCAATCAAGTATTGCTGAGGTGCTGCTGGCGTGTTTGGTGGTAGGATTTGAACTTTAGAACGAAGTTTTGTAGGTTTTTTGTTGGGCTTCACCACATATCTATCCACCTATAAACGAAAAAATTTCAAGTAATCATAATATGTATGGTATTTGATAATAAATAATTATTCTCAACTGTGTCGTACTCTAACTTAGGAATCCTCAAACTGAGTTATACGAGATAATGGTTTAGATGCTACAGCAATCTTTCAAAATCTACTTGAGGTTAGCTAAAACTGCTGTTTAAAACAAAAATAATATAATAGTACCCAAAAGAAGTTCTGGATATTAAATAAAATAATGCTGCTGCTAGGTTTCATTGAGAATCCCATTAATGACGACGACGACAATTTTATAATGATTTTTCTTCTTTTCGTAAGTATTCAAACTGCTTTAAAGATTACTGTACTGTGATTTTTGATTTTACAAGGATGCGACGCGTAAGCTTATTAGTCAGTGATTATAGTTTTTCAAAAGATTTATTTTTTACATATTATTAATTTGAGTATAGTTGCAAGTCATATTGAACTAACCTGCTGATATTGTGGTGCAACACTTTGTACATTTGATGCCTGTTGTGGTTGCAGGTTGGATGCAGGTTGTGCAAAAGACTGCTTGTGATGTTCCTCTTGTCTGATAGGCGCTTGTCCTAGTAAAGCTAGGAGTTCATTGTCAAAAGAATTAGTAGAACTAGCACCAGTGTCACTGACTGACAGCGCAGCTCCTACTGATGCTTCTCCACCTTCGGAAGAGTGCGTTGGTCTAGCAATAACAGCGTGAGATGGTTGAAGAGATACCTGAAATTTAACAAGACATTTTTTTAACAAAAAAAAACTATAATCGAAATGGGAACCTCCTAATTATTTTGAAGTCGGTTAAAAAAGAAAACCAACTGACTTTGATGAGTTCTCGGGTGTATATTCGAATTCCGTTGGTGCAATACCAATGCAATTAAAATAGGACCACCCTTAAGGTATACCGTTTCCAGCAAATAAGAATCATCTAAATCAGTTCATGAACAAAGAAGTTTTGGCGGAACATCCATAAAACATCGAATTGAGAACCTCCTCCTTTTTTTGAAGTCGTGAAGTCGTCGCAAAGTGAATACATTTATTTTGTCACGAAGGATTTAAATAAAGAATATTATGTCCAGACAGTATAGATATACAGACAAGTATATAATTTATATAATATACTAGATATTAGTATAATAAACTAAATAGGAGTAGATAATTTGTACAGCTTCTGTAAAGCTGTAAGAATACACTACATTACAAAAATATATTTATATTATACTACTCATGATAATTGACCATGTTGTGAGGAAGTGCCTTTCCATGGCTATGGGAAAGAGAGGACAAGGCAGGCCGCAGACTACATAGATGGCGAATATCCAGAGGGACATGAAGCGTGTCGGCCTGTCAAACGAAGATATTGTACAAAGACGCAAATGGCGCCTCTTGATTAAGAAAACCGACCCCGTGTAACGAGAAGAGGCGAGGAGAAATAAAAAAAGAAATATGATAATTGAACAAAAAAAAATCCAATACTACTTGGACTGATTTTGTTAATTAGCTTTGAAGCATTTGCTACGTAAGTCATATTTAGAGGAGCAGTTAAACTTAACAAACATTACGTATACCGATCTTTCTCATGCACCTCTGGAAGACTGATAGATAATGTATTTTTGCATTAAATCCTCCCTTAAGTACACTTAAGTGCAATAAAGGATTTAAAAATTTTGACTGTACGTGTTATAAATAGATTGTAACTTAATATATCATTTTTAACATAAAACTCCGACTGTTAATTAAAAACTGTTCCCTCTTTACTGCCTTAAAACGTGTTTATATTTCTCTTACAAATATTATGTAAAAGGGTGTTTGAATTTTAAAATTAAGTATTTTCCTATGAACAAATGTACTCTGTGTTTAGCACATTTTCTTGTTATCATATATTTGCCAACTATATACTTGCCTGACGACTAGACTGAGGATCGACATAATAGAACTGTTGTAGATTTTGCTTATGTTCCTGTTGAGGATTCTGGTAAAGCTGCTGCAAGAGTTGATCGCTCGTAAGAGGTGCCTTTCTTTCAGGCTGTAATTCCAGAAGTTCCTGAGCGTTTAACGAGAATACCTGTCCTGGTCGATACTCGTTAGGGTCAATTTGACTATGAAAGAAAAAAACGAAATAGAATTAGCAAGCTGTATTTACAAAGAAGTATTCTAATTTATAAATTTTTGTAAAATTTTAATGATGATAAATTTTATAGTATGAATTTAATTTGATTTTTATGATCATAATATTAATATTTATTTTAAAATAGTTATACCCAGCTTCTCTGTCTTCATCTTGTTGAGGCTCTTCAACAGGTGCTCCTTGATCCTGAAAAAGAATTAATAGTATATATTAGAACACTATACGAATATCTATTAGATTCTTAAGTACACCACCTTCTAGGTAAAAATTTAAAAGTACAATTAAAGTTAAGTGACGATGTGGTTTGGTATGGTAACAAGCCGGAAACCAAGTAGTTATATGTGCTTGGTGACAGATTTTCAATTTGAGGGTAGTAGGTAGCCAGCCTGGCATAAGAAAATGCCCTATTATCATTGGGTTCATTACAATGTTTTCCTACGCCAAAAACTTTTTTTTTTTTTTTTTTTTTTTTTTTTTTTTTTTTTTTTTTTTTTTTTTTTTTTAGAACTGACTACACTGTTAGCCTTAGGGGCCCTAAAGCCGCTGCGGCTTTTACAGCTTCACCGGACTTGGGGGCGAGCGCAGAGGGCACTCAGCCGCGAAAGTTTTGTGGACGACTCGCACGAGGGTGCCAAAGTGGCCGGACCTCGGCTCGGGCGGTCGTCGCGTTCGCAAATAGGTCGCGATCTATTCGAATCCCTACACCTACGATTCGAGCTAACTAAATATACACATAGGCACGTTCCCTTCCTCCTGGGAGGAAGGAAGGAACCGTGCGTATGTGTATTCAATAATCGGAATGTTTCTACACTAACTAGCGCTAACTAACTAGCGTAAAAAAAGAAAAAAAAAGGTCCCTCACAGAACCTATGTACCTGTGTGGTGTGCACGTGTGTATGTTCATACGTGTGTAGTGTTGTATGTAGGTAGCTAAGTGATGCACGTACAGTGTCACTTGTATCGCGCGGGCGGTTGCCTGACCCAAGGGTTTCACACCGAGGAACGGACCTAGGCTTGGGTTACCGCTAGAGAGGGTGGACGTGACGGGTGTGCTGGAGCGAAATTGACCGCCCGCCCTCTGCGGAGAGAACGGTGGTTACGCGGGCGTGGGCGCTGGCACGCTCTGTTTGGAGAGACGGATGTGTAATATTTATTCGAATTTTCGATGTGATCGTCGGGATCAATAAAAATATTGCGCGGCCGGCGTTTGCACCGGATGTCCGTGGGTGCCGGAACATAAGTGGCGGCTGTTTTTATTAACGGATTCGCGTGGTTCGACGCGGTGTCGAAATACGAACGGGAGAGCTGTTTAACGTAGGCATGTATCGAAGGAAGCTCCATATCTCTATGGAGATCTACGCTTCGAACATACCACGGGGCCCCGGTGAGACGATAGAGGAACCTATTCTGTATCGATTGTAACCATTTGAAACTCGACTCGGACATATGTGCGAACACGGCGCAACTGTATGTCAAAATTGGTCGAATACACGTCTTGTAGAGCGTGAGCTTATGTCGCGTGGACATTTTACTCACCGAACACAACAGAGGATGCAACCGGCCCAGGACCCACGCGGCCCTGTTTCTAACCTTACGGATGTGGGGTCTAAAAGAGAGCCTACTATCTAGGGTTACCCCTAGATATTTGGTCTCTCTTACATACGGAATCGGATTATCGTAGAGCTTAACAGGTTTAAGCTTCCACGGTATCTGTGACGAATCCGCATCGAAGAGCATCGCGGCGCTCTTCGAGGGATTAACGGCTATACGCCACTCGTTAAACCACTTCCCGAGAGTGGTCACGGAGCGTTGGACTTTGTGTCTGAGGTGGGATCTATTCCTATCTGAGGCATATAAGACTGTATCGTCAGCGTATAGCCCTACCTCGACCTCCGGGAGTCGAGGTAGGTCACTGACGTACAGGTTAAATAGGCTAGGAGCCAGGATCGAACCTTGGGGAACGCCTGAGCGTATTGGACGGGGCGTGGACAATTCACCTTCCACTCTATAGCGAAAGGTGCGATCTGTTAGATAGTCGCGAATTATTTTAATTAGCCTATCGGGGACTTCAAAGTGATACAACTTGTAGATCAATCCCTCGTGCCAGACCTTATCGAAGGCCTTGGCAACGTCGAAAAAGACCGCAAGTGTACGGCGGGGTTTATATAATTCAGCAAAATTAAATGCAACGTGCTCCGTGAGGCGGTGCACTTGATGAGTGCAAGAATATCTAGCACGGAAACCGAATTGCTCAGGCGGATAGAGGTCTTTCTCCTCTATTACTGACTTGAGACGGTTCAGAAGGATCCGCTCGTACATTTTCCCTAAAGTATTTAGGAGACTGATCGGGCGATAGCTGTCGGGAAGCGACGCGCTCTTGCCGGGCTTACGGATACCTATGACTATGGCCTTTTTCCAGGCGGCTGGAAAATGGCAGTGGGCTATGGCTACATTGAAGATGCAGACCAAAAGAGCTATGAGGCGATCGGGAAGAAGTCTAAGTACTTCATTCCTGATCCCGTCGGGACCTGGTGCTTTTCTAAGCTTAAGGCTTTTTATAATGGAAAGAACCTCCTCAGACGTGACTGGGGACAGGGATGCTGTCGCGGGGAGCTTATCCAGCTCCCGCACGCATCCATCGATACCCTCGACCCGGTCGGTATTTGCATCGACACTGTTCGGAGAGCACTGGCTCTCCAAACAAGTGGCGAGGCACTCCGCCTTGTCGCTGCTATCGAAGGCGAGCGGTATACCGGGACCCCTCTCGAGGGGGGGCATAAGATAAGAAGCCTCTATTTTGAGGCTGTGAGCTAATTTCCAGTAAGCCAGATGCGACGGCCTTAGCCCTTCGACGAGGGCGTCCCATCTGTGACTTCTGAGTTCTAATATACGGGCTCTAACCGATCTTTGAAGTGCGCGTAAACGTGCGCGGTTTTCCTCGGTCGGATAGTGGTCGTGCGCACGAGTCGCCGCGTTCTTTTCCGTCAACAACGCCCGCACGTCGGCAGGGAGTACGAAGCGGCGATCGCTCGCCTCTTCGACCTCTCTCGAGGCCTCTCCGATGCCGGCCTGCAGGTGGTCGACCAGGGAATCGATCGCGAGATCTACGTCCGCAACGGACCCCAATACGTCCGGGATCCTATCTAAGCTGGACGAGGACGGCCTGTCCGCAAGATAATGTTTTAGCTTGGCATAGTCAACCACTTGGACCGAAGGAGGGCTAGAGTCGTCTGGTTGACCTAGCTGCATGATGACCGGACGGTGGTCGGAGTCGAGCTCGTGTACGACCCGAATGAGTCGTAACCGAAGCGCGATACCTTTAATGAGAGCTACATCAAGCACTGTCGGCATACAGTTGTCTTGAAAGTGGGTGGGAGTGGGTGGCGCTATGACATCAAAGTTTAGCACGTTCGTTAGCTCTTCGAGTTTAACCCCATTACTGGAGTCTCTCCAATTGCCAAAAGAAGTGTGTCCACAATTGAGGTCACCCGCTATAATGACCGATTCACCGAGCGAAAGTAGCTTTTCTAGGTCAGACCTGAGAGGCTCTTTCCTCGGTGAGAGATAAACTGAGACTAACGTTATGGACGGGTGGTCGGTCATTCCTAGTCTACACACGGATACTTCCATATTGGTAAGTATCGGAGGATCTACCGGCGTACAATATAACGATCGTTTGTAATAAATGAGAGTGCCGCCCCCGCGGCCGGCCCGGTCATTTCTTACAATATTGTAGTTCGCGATTTTTGGATCACGTTTAGCACGCTTTAAGAGCGTCTCCTGCACTAAAAGAACATCTACTTGGTGATCTTTAAGAAAGGTCGCGACGAGATCACGCTGCGGATATAGGTTCCGTGCGTTAAAAAACGAAAGATTTAACGCTTTCGGTTTAAACTTTGCCATTGAAAGGCCCTAAGTTATTATTACACGCCTCACGGTCGAGACGTTGTAGTGTCTCTGAGAGGCGGGGGAACGCGCAAGCGGTCTTGATGAGACCGAAGCGCTCCAGATGGTCATTGTAGTCAATGAGCTCGCGGATATCGTGCTCGCGAAGGAGCAGTATCATTAAGTCGTTACTATTAACGACAGCGTTAGCGGGCGCGCGGGGCGCAGGCGCGCGGGGCGCGGGAATATCCATAGCCATAAGGGGCTGTGGATTGGGGCGACGGGGGCCCCATGCGTTCTGCGATGAACGCACGGGTTGCGGTTGCACCGCGCGGGGTGCGGAGAGGCCGGCGGTGGCCGGGGACTGGCGCGGGACCGGCAGCGCGGGAAATTCCCCTGACGCCAGCGGGGGTTGCGCTTTGATGGCTGAGGTGGGGGGCGCCGCCCGGGGGGCCGCCTGCCTCTGCGTGCGTGGCCGCGTGGTACGCGGGGCCTTGGGGCAACCGCGATAATTCGCGGGATGCCCCTCCTCCCCGCATAACACGCAGCTCGGGGGGACGACGGAGTCACGCTCGCGCGTGCACTCCCGTGTGGGGTGGTCCTCTCGGCACTTTACGCACCGCGGACGAGAATGACAGTTACGGGCAGCGTGCCCGTACAGCTGGCAGTTGTGGCACTGCGCAGGCTGGTGGTTTTTGTGTGGGGGCTCCACGTTAATCCCGGAGAGCCCGCACACCGTCTCTAGCTGGAAGATGGCCTTTCCCTCGGGGGAAAGGTCCAATATGGCCACTACCATTTGTAGTGGCCGCTTATCTTTACTGTACATCCGGTGTACTTCCCGGATGGGATAACTTTGCTCCTTGAGCGAGGAGCACACCTCCGACGGGTCGAGCTCCACCGGAATGCGGCGGATGACCACTCGGAGGACGCGCTCCTCCGCGAGCGAATACGTATAAAATTGCAGACCTTTCTGCCGGAGGAGGGTGGTTAGTTTACGGTGAGTTTCCGAAGAACTCACCGAAATAGAAATCCCGTTGACTATGTTTCTAGCCTTGTGGTAGTCGAGTTTGAGTCTGCGCATCTCATTGCAGACTCCCATCCAGGCTGCCTTGTCCCGGATTATGATTGGAGGTGGGGCACGCTCTTTTTTCCCGCCGGCGGGCGCGGGGAGCTGGGAGGACGCGGGGGCGGCGGCGCCCCTGACTACTGCCTTAGCTATTACCTTAGGCGCCGGTTGAGCAGTCGGACTGCTACGCGCCGTTCGCTTACGCGACGCCACGACGGTGAAGCCGTCGTTCTCGGTATCCATCTCCGGAGATGGATCCGGATTCGCGGGCGAGTCTTGTTCGACCGGAAGGGCCGAAAACGAATTTTTCGTCTTTAACGCGGTTTCCGTGGATCGCGCGGGACGGACGTACGGACTATTTTTGGTAACCCTAGATTGTGACCGCGAATTTCGCGGCCCTCGCCTGACGGAGGCGGGGCTTGACCCGCGCGATTGGCTAGTCGGGACAGGGGGCGTGGCCGTAGGCGCGGCCATGGCCCCGGATGACGCGGCGGACAGGCGCGTAACGCTGCGCGCGGGACGTTTGGGCGCGACGCCGACTGGCGCGGCGCCAGTGGATGTAACGGTCGCGGCCGTGACGTGATCGGCCGCCTTGCTACCTGAAGCGGCCGCCTCGCTACCTGAAACGGCCTCATGACGGGTCGCGGTCGCAGCGGTGCGACGCACGCAGGCGTTCTCAGGTAGATTACGGTATTCCTCGTCTAGAGAGGGACACCGTAATACGACGAAATTTTGATAGCGCTGGTATTGAAACTCCAGCGCTTTCATCCTGGCTTGCAACTTGCCTATGCAAGTGGCCAGGTCGGCAACGTTATTTGCCATGGCGGCAGAAGAGGGAGGACAGTGGGACATTTTTATTTAATTTTAAATTTAAAGGCCTCCCTGCCTTAGGGGCAGGGGGGTGCGCCAAAAAATTTAAAAGACTATCGGAGTCGGCAAGAGACCTGTTGTCAAGGTGCAATGACACACAGGAAGGACCTATCAACCCTAAGGAGCCCTAACAAGCCCGGGGCCGAGGACGCAGACCGGTAATTAAACCGGGCTAGGCCCAAACAGGTTCCCGGGGATGGAGTGTGCAGGATCGGAGGGTTTGGCAGGAGACACCTGGGGCAAGACTATGCGATAACCGCAAAGGCCTAGATTCCCAGGCCCGTCCGAGTCTTGCTGTTTGCCTCTGAAGGAGACAACCAGCGGGCTGCTCGGGTCACGCCCCACTTGCCTTCGTTGGCACCGTCAGGTATCCAGCAAGTGACCACAAAACCGTGGATTTACAAAAAAAAAAACAAGCAAGTCGCACCGAAAAGTGCGGTTTACCGCGCGAGCGTTATACACTTGTTGCGTTTACGACGTTATTACAACAATATATTCGAAATAAAAATCTCAAATATACAATCGCAATAATAGGTCACGTGATGGTCGAGAGCACAAACGGAGACACGTCCGTTCGCAACCAAGACCAAATCGGAACCCCGCCAAAAACTTAGACTATTGCAGGGATTTAAACTCACGTCGATCGACGCATTGCTCGTATATGCTACCACTGAGTCAGCATAGCTTCAAATTAAACATAAAAAGTTGTAAATATGATTAGGTAGTAGATAGCTATGGTAAGTTATATACTTCATTTAAAAAATCGGAATCGAGTCAATATAATTCGATAATATATTGTAATTTATTGTATATTTAAAAAAAAAAAACATTGAACATAAATTTCTTCCGACAACATTACTTTTAAAGTAAAAAATATTCAGCCAGTAACCTAAAATGTAACAAAGTTTGCAACGCGTGTCATCATACTGAATGTATCATAATTACCCTTTAATATGTTGTGGTGAAAGCTAAATAAAAACAAGACAATGTAATCATTATCATCAGTCTTTTTCGAAACTACCGGCGGCACTAACGCACGCTTCGATCAATCTTTGCACGACTATAAAAGCATATCTGGGTACATAATTACTAGCACACATTTATATTCGTTAGGTTTGTACTAATTGGTAAATTAATTTCACTAGATGCATTAAAACGTAACATGACTCATTTTTTACGGAACCAAGATCTACTGCGTTACTTTAAACTAATGAGATTATTTTCTCAGTGTTCTAGGAATGGTTATTCATTGTAACCTCAATTTCAGGGATCACATTCAAAGTGTTATTTGCGAAACATCCAGGAGACTAGGTATCTTGAACAGAGTACGACGCTTTTTCACAACCGGCCAACTGTGCCTTCTTTATAAAACTTAAGTTCAACAGTGAACGGAATTTTGTTCGCATTTGTGCAACGGTTCCACCCAATACCTTCTCGATGTCCTGGAGAGGTTACAGTGACGGGCTGTCCGTATTGTGAATGATGCAGACATCGCCTAAGTATTTAGAACCCTTTCAGCTATGCGTGTTTATCATGTGTATCATGGTGAATTTTCTAATTAATTGTTTGACCTTATCCCATCATCTCCCTTCCACCACAGAGCCACTTAAACTGGTATACAGAGGCACAACTATACGGTAGCGCCCATCACAACACGAACAATTATGATACTGGCTCCTTCAATCGAGACGTGAATTGGTATTTTAGCAGGCCAACATGCCATCGAAAAGTCTCCGACGGTCGCCGTTACTTCTTACTTATGACTTGCTTGCGTCATGTGCTGTACAGTCATTTTGCCATGTTAGTATAAAATAATATTTAAAAAAAAGTTTTTGTCTGTTAATTGTAAGTAATAATACATTTTCTTAAATTGACTATGCAGTTTTAACTCATGTGATTTTACTTCAACTAGACTTGGAGTGTTTTGTCGTTTAAAACTTTCTGTCATGCATCGCTTATTTAAACTAACAATAAATCACAAACATGTGTATTTAATTTACATAATTTAAAAAGAACTTGGAAAATAAAATTTCATTCCATTAAATGCAACAAAAGTACCAAACACACTGTAATTACGTGTGTGCAATTTGCACGGTTTCACAATTCGAGTCTATTTAAACAATGTACTGTGACTCATCTTTAACGTCGCCGGATAGCAACGTTATGTTTTTATATCAGTCCATACTATTTGTTGTACATACATAATATTGTACGAATTAGTCTCACTCGAATCTAAGATGGATTGTTATTATTATTCGTAAGAGAGCTATGCAGATTTATTAATATTATTAGGTACGTCTAATGTGATATATGATAATCACACCTCTTTGCTAAAGCTCACTGTCCAGTCTCATAGTCTGATTATACTATAGGATTTCTTTCGCACGAATAAACTGTACTTCTTCTGGATGCAGCAAATGCTTCCAAAGAATCAGGTTGCGTTCAAGTATCAGTAATTATATTTACTTAGGAGAAGCTTGACCGTTTCCCCTGCACTACTATGTAGTCCATAGTCTTTTGTATGACTATTTTAGTTTATTTCATAAGGCACAAATACAGGTAAGAGACTAAAAAACTTATAACAATTGTAACTTAACTCTAAATAGTTATTTAAATCTAATACCCTATTATTTAAGTGCACAATTTACATTGTTAAAAAATAATGATCATGGTGTAGATAAAACAATTAAAAAGAAATGAATTACTTATATATTAAACAAGAGAGTTTTTAAATTTAGCAGGTCTGGTGAAAAATATGTCGTGCTTTCAATTAACTTAATTGTAACGCTTATACATTCTTTAAGGGACTAACCTCCGATACATTGTTGTTACGTTGGAACGCTAGACAATTTTTGATTTTGGGTATCAAAATTGTAAATATACTTTGTATAAGAAAGACTAGCTGTACCCCACGATTTCACCTGTATCAATTTTATCCGACAAACACCGCGGCGCCAACGCACCCGAGTAGCCTATCATATTTGTTCTCACTTCCCACAAGTACAAATAATTCTATGTAAATCATAAACTATGTGTCCAAATAACATGCTTTAAATGGCAAAATTAACTTCATAAAATTTTCTTTATTTTAAACGATTAATATATGCCATGCCTAAAAATAATGCTCATAAATCTATTTTTATTCTTCAACTAATTTTTGTCGCAAAATACGTTATTGTGGCTTATATATATGAGATAGATACACTAAGGACCAATATTTTTGTAGAACATTGTATTTTACGTATCATTAACGATTGACCGGTAGTTCCAGAGATTAGCGCGTTCAAACAAAAAAACATAGAAGCTCTTTAATCTATTAGTATAGATTAAATTCCCTTTCATTTTTGTTTTAATAAGTTTATAATGAAACATCACCGTGAAATAAGAATTTACAAAGTGAAACAGCTCATTACAACATACCAATTTACCTATTGCGAACATTGAAGAATATGCTCCAATGGTAGTTGGTAATATGTAATAATGATACATTAATTCAATCAAAAATGTAGAATCTATATATAGCATCGCAATGATACTCGATTTCAAGTGACTTGAGTATCGAACAAACTCGCCATTGAACATCACATCAAATATTGAACATTGGAAGTAGCGCTTACTTAAGTAAGTGCTCACCACAGAAATTATAGTAATTGAATCTTCTAATATCAATAAAGTATCTATTAGTAAATAGAATATTAATTAAGATTATTATATAGCAACTCAATTATATAAAGTAAAAAGCAACTCGAAGAAAATAAATAATGTCGTCAAATAAACCAGAAATACTTCTATGGGCGTATCCAATATTATTATGTTTTTATCTAATGTAGGTAGGTATGTGAGTTATATTATAACTTAGAGAAAAATGTATATCCCATGTCCAGTACTGGACTCCTAAAGACGATGATGATTTTGAGATGAAATTTTGGAATGAATGTTCTACTTTCCGGGTTTACCTAATATCATAAGTGTTATTTTATTTGCAAGACGCCTAGCGGAACTTGACTGACCACATATTAAAGTTTGAACGATGATGAATACTAAGTGCTTATTTCATATTATTATTTAACAATTAATAAATCATAACCATACGATAATAATAATTGGATTCCGCTGGTGCTACACGGCTAGATAAAACGCTACCTACAAACAATAGCTCCTGGAATATTTCAACTTAATATCGTTGTAGTGACTATTTCAAATGAAGCTTGCCAACATGACAGTATTGTCGATATGACACTAACTCGAGTACGATTCAATCTAGTTTTGATTAACACATTTTTATAGTACGCCGTCGGTGTCCAGTTGAAGCGGAGCGGAAATCAATAATTAATGCATGGTCATATCATTACAATATTTTATTTAACAAATCAATCAAAATCAAAACTTTGTAATTATATGCATACGTCATAGAATAAAATAATAAATAAGATTTAGATGAAGTATATGAAAAAAATATTCATGATAAATAGGGATAGAGGGCTTAAAATAGTGAGTTTTGAAGTGAAGTTTCTTTTTAAACGGTGTGAACTAGATTTTATGAAAGGAAAATGTGTAATGAAAATGAGATAGCTGTCTTGTTAGTTAAAAATATTAATAATAGATGGCGCCTTCTTACGTGTTAGTTGGCTATATTCTTATTAGGAATGCCATTATCAGACGGCATTGCTAATGAAAATGTTTGAATTTTTCATAATTATTTCATTAATTAATTTAAATTATCAAAAATGTTTTTATATGGATAGTTAATGTTTAATAAAAAAAATCGATTACTACGTATTTTGTTGGTTGCCTTATTAATTAAAAAAAGTTAGTGCATTTCGTCAGACGTAATAAAAAATTGTAAAAATAGAGTAAACTACCTTACAATTACGAGTTGTTACAAACTGTCGTAGTTACAAAATAATAAAGCATTCCTGAATGGATAACATGTTATTAACAGTTGCAATAGTAGTTAGTAGCAACTGCAAAATATGATGTGAAACAGTTATTATACGCTATAATAACGAATGGTGCAATGTCCTACTATTAAAAACATATTTGGCTAACAACTACCTTGACAAAACGGTTTAACTAATAACATTCAATTATGTTTGGAAAATCGCGACTACGAATATTGTTGTTATAAAAGAAAGTATACAAAAACACATTATTTTTTTTCTCGGTCGACGTGAGTTCAAACCTCCTGCAATGAGCCTGAGCCTTCGGTGAAATAAAACATTATGATCAAACCGTAGCATGGTGGTTGGATGTTTTCTAACGCCCCCTGGCTAGAGCTACTACCCTCAAGTTGAAAATCTGTCACAAAGGTATGTACCGGCAGCGGCGCTTAAGAACCAGTTTTTCTATTAAGCTGAGCATGTAAATCGTCTTAGACCAAATGGTCCCTTAATATCAGTTGAGATTGTGGCCATAATGCTAAACCTATAAACGCATAATAAGAAAATGTATTAGTGTAAGAATAATTAAAAATAGGGAATGCTGAACTTTAGGGAAACAGTACAAAGGAAGAAAAGAAGAAGAGAGGTAGATAAATCTATACTAAGATAAATAAAGCAGAAAAGTATTTTGTTTGTTTGTTTGTTTAAACACACTAATATCTCGAACTACCTTGCAGATTCGAAAAATCATTTTTATATATGATAGCCAGACTCTCGAGGAATAGTATAGGCTGTGTAAGATTAAGCTATAGCTCTCAAATAGGTTTAAATATTGATTTTTGTTACGTAAGTCGGAAGTCGAGGCCCTCCCGAACTTTTTTATGCGCGTGCGCGGGCGTAATCGTTAATGATACGGAAATATAATGCTGGACAATAATATTAGTCTTTAGTATGTCTAAAAAAGAGTCAGCAATAGTATATGCCTATCTCTTATACATAAGCCACAATAAGGTATTTTGTGTGAAAATTAAAAAGTGATCTATAAGTTTTATTTTTAGATATGGTATATTAATCCTTACGAACCAAAGTTACTTCAACATAAAGACAATTTTATGAAGTTAAATTTAGCTCTTCAGAGTATGCTATTTGGACACATAGTTTAGGAGATAATGGAAAAATTTAAATAATTTGTACTTGAGGGAAGAAGAATTGTGATAGACTACAAGTGTGCGTTGGCGGCGCGGTGTTTGTTAGACAAAATTAACACGTGTGAATCCGTGGTGCACAGCTAGTACAATATAAAGTCGGAGGCGTAATAAATAAAAATGGCATATGATATTATGCTGATTTGCGTTAGAGATACTTACAAGGATTGAAAAAAAAAGCCTAACTATTTAAAAATAAACCGCCAACGAAACGCCAAAAAACGTATATTATAATACATATATAATGAACAGTTAATAAGATTACTAATAAAACTTATATTATTAATATTATATAAAATCTTATATTACTCGGGAAAACCGCAAGCCGACAATTTACGGTACTAAGTAACTGCGGTACTAAGTAATTCCATTCAACAGCTGCTAGTGCCTCGCATCGGGCTCAATTATGTCTCGCTACAAGTAATTCCTTGCCACAAATTGTTACTAAGTAAAGTTTTAACTGACTTCTATTAAAACAATATTACTGAAACAAGTTTTTATGAAAGATTTTATTCTATGTATGTAAAAAACTATATGTTTTACAATATTCACGTTTAATCTCCATCATCAATCATAAAAATTAAAAAACAACGTCGACCTGGGATTGTATGGTGTTGAGACGTGATTTTTGAATGGACTATACTTTTGGCTAGGAGGCCTTGATAGCTTCACGGCACTCAACAGCGTAAAAAGGGCAACAAACTCAAAGGTGCAATAATGGCCGAACCTCGGTTAGGACTGTTGCTTTGCATACAAAAAATTGCTGTCTAGCCTATCAGTAATTCGAGCTAACTTTAAATACATACATGTTTTTTTTTCTTTCTAAAGAGGAAAGAAAAACATGCGTATATGCATTTTATGATCCGTCAATTTGAATCTAAGTCTAACTAGCCAAAAAAAGAAGAAAAAAGACCATTACAGAACCTAAGTATTTAGTGTATGGTATGCAGTTGTGAAGTTCAGTGTAATGTGTACTACTTGAAACATTTATACCAGAAGGTAGGAAGTAGTTTTTTTTTTAATAATGTGAATCTCTTAGCGGCTTTTTAAGATTTCACTTTCGAATAAATTTCTAAACTATAGTGCAAAAAAATAAAATTTGTGTATATGCTTAATTAATTATGTACGCACGTAAGAAATACTTAAAATAGTTTAGTTATACTTAAAGTAGTTTAGTAATTACCTATACTTAAAGTTATACTGAAAATACTTTATTTATCCATCAATGATAATAATAATATTAATTTATTTTACTGACTTTCTTATCGTTTAAAAATAGATTAACAGTATATAAATAAACATTATTTAAATCAAATTAAAATGATTATTATTGATGGATTGAAAGGAAAACTAATGAAGATGTATTAAACATGGTGAAACAGAGTAAGATATTATCAAAAATACTTGAAAATAGGAGCAGAAAATTGTTGGGACATTTGTTTCGACACGATGATCTATTAAAAACAGTAATCGAAGGAAAAGTGAAGGGAAGAGGAAGATAGGAAGACCAAGAAGAACATAAATTCAGGAAGTGAAGGAAAAAGTAGGCGTCGTTTCATATCAAGATTTCAAGAGAATGGCAGAGTGTATGGAGAGCTGAAGACTGCTGCAATGACAAGAGCATCACAGCTTTTAAATTCTATACATTTATATAATATTATCATTGATGGCTAATTTTATCATGTCGCATTTACGTCACATTTTTCAAATTTACCCTCTACTAAACGTGCCAAAAAAGGAATAATTTCAAAAAGACCGTTAATTAAATACCCCTTTCGTTTTTTTTTTATTTATCAATTACTTGACATTGCATGTAGAAAGCATACACAAGTAATGTTAGATGATTAGAAGAGAATTTTTAAATATGTATGCTCATGGATAACATTTACTAAAATAAAGTAAAGAACGACACAAATGTCTTCGACATAAGTCCCTTTTTTCGATAAATCAAGATAAATACAAAAATGCCTGACAGCGCAAGATTGACGTTAATCATGAATTACTGTCGAAATCGGGAGGTTGCCTTCGCACATAAATTGAACTGTCTGCAGGCGAGATTTTCACACTCAACGGACTCCGAAAAAAAAAACTAATAAACCACTGAAACATTCCTAATTTTCATATAGTAATATCATATTTATAAAACATATTTCAAGATTTACCTTTTGTCGACATTCATTTTTTTAAAATAAAACTTCGTCAAACCAAGAATGCAAAACATGAAATTGAAGCTTCTTTGAGTGTGTTAAAACCAAATATCTAGTTGTAAACTCGTAAAATAAAATATGAACTAAATACAACATTTCATCCAAACTATGAGAGCCATTACCGAGAATTCCTTACTTAATATTATTATAAAATATAAAACATGTTAACTACAGTTTTTTTTTTTTTAATAATTAAACAAGACACTTTGATTTTTTACATTTTTCTGGAGCATTTTAATGATGTCTTGTGAAACAATATCTCGGACTATTGTATGACTTAGAAATAGAATGAACATTATATCAATACAATCCCTACAAACATTCTCAGAAACACGAACTTAAAATAACAGTTTGCAATAATAGTAACAGTTCAGAGGACTGCCCAGCTCATTATGAAATCTAGGACACAGTGAAAGGGAACCCGGAGCATTATCTGTTTGCTTTTGTCGTCAGTACCTACCTATACAATTGGTACTGGAGTCGAACAATGAATTGTTTTCAGAAATATTTCCATGGTGCGATATTAGAAACAACATAGATAGCATTTTTTTTTTGCACGACAAAGTGGCTACATTGTTTCTAATGATGAGCACAGTACGATCCAGAAAAGTGGCGACTAACAAGAAATCGACAATTCAACAACACTCGCCGTAATTACTCATATTTCGGTCTTGGGCCCGATGTCATAGAAAATAGTGAATACACAGGCTGGAATACAATTCCACAGCTTTATTGTATGACAAAAGTATAACATTACGAACTTTTTCGTTAGAGTCGAGTAGCAGCTATTGAAAAGCCATGCATTGAGCCCAGCGCGTGTGATTCTATTATGTTAGAGAGAAGAGGGAATAAGATAGATGAATGTATATTTCAATGATTTCCTAACTACAATATTCCTAAAGCGCTTAGAATTCCTCACAAAGTAAATAGTCTTACTAGTTCATAAAAATTAGTAAGTGACTGTAATTTAAAAAAATGGTTTTGACACGAATATTTTTTTTTAAAGTGCCATTTTATACCTAAATCTTTTATGATCACTAAAAGTATGAAACAACTCTCATGCTGATCTTCGGAGAGTCTAACCTTTTTATTTTATCGTCGTATCTCTTTGTTTGTTTGTACCCTATCCTACCTACCTTGTACTCTATGCATTCCTAAACCGTTCATTCGAAAGGTTTGTATTAGTACAATCAGTTTACAAAAGATGGCGTGGAAGACGATTCATTTTGAAGACAAAGGGAACCAAGTCCCTGGCAAAAGCTAGTTTACATATAATATTTACGTTAATTTACACTGCTTACATAGAAAAATATTTTTTAAAGTACGATACGGTTTAATTTAATGGACAACATATTTTTATCGATATATAAAATGACGTTTCGAACAAAATCTTGCCTGAATTGTTAATCCACGCAGTTTTGAAATACGCTACAGTTGAGCCATTTCGCTTCAATTGTCAAAAATTTGCATAATAAAAATACAGAAGATAGTCAAACCCAATTTTTTTATTTATATGCAGGGTACTTAGCTATATTTTTTCTATAATTTTATGTTGTCATAACTTAGTCATCTATTTTAGAATACATAAAATATTATAAAAAATAGAAACCTGTTTCCGAGGTATCCTGTAGATTAGTCTAGTAGGAATCAGTTCATCTTGATTCTGTCTCCTGTCTGTGTTCGTCTCAACATCCGCTGCGTACGCGCCTAACGCAATTCCTGGAACAAAAGTAAAAAGTTTTAATATTAACATTCTTTTAAATTCATAAAAAAGTTAATTAAAATACGTGATATAATACTCATTGGTTACTGCAAATGTCAAACAAAACAGAATATTCTATGATCAAAAAGTAGTTGATCGAATTTCGACCATTACGCGACATCTAGTAAAGAAGATTATTTTATTATGATAAAAAATTAATTTGTTAAAGAGTTCCGAGAAAAAATCTCTATTTCACCTTATTGTCCGAGGATTATCAAGTTATTGTCCGTTGTGAAAAATTGAGGTGATGGCATCTCTAGGTATGCTTCTGTTCGTAACTTCATGTTTATTATTTTATTGTGTGTACAAGATTGAAATCTAGATACCTACACTTAAAATTGTAATGCACATTTACTACACGCATTTCTTAAGTTAACACCGATACGCATAATAATTGTAAAAACAACATCAGCCTTAATATCTATGTAGACTAAACAATTATTTACACAACAGAAAGATGGAATGTGGAAGAATGTTAACAAACTTTATTAATAAACTAGCAACAGACTTATATTGGTTACAGTGCGTTTTTATATGGACTTTAGAGACCAGGAGAACCATCTCTGTGTATGAAAAAGTGTCCATCGAGAAGCGCGAATTAGCGTAAATTTTAAAGATATCGCTAAAAGCTATTATTTCTTAATTTTTGCCCACTTGGACCATTTTTCACTCCACAAACTTTTCTCATTATTGTTCCATTTGTTTTTTTTAGTTTTACAACAGTAAAAACGATAACATCACGAAAAAGTGTCATGCCACATCGACATTTTCGTGGGTTTTAAATTGTTTGTTGCTTACAGCTGGACACTTTTTCAACTTGTCCCCCTTAAAAGATGGTTCTTCTCCTCAAAGATGTATTAAATACATAAATCTGTGTGTGCTACCGTATGTTTTGCGTTACAAATATTTGAATGGTAACATTTTAAATACCGAGGTGAGTGTTTTTATTTATTCATTGAAATATTTTATGTTATTCAATATATCCGATAATTTACTATAATCATTACATAATTCTGGAAACTATAATATATATTTATATGCACAGCAAACAAATTATGAAAAAAGAACGCTTCGGTTGGTTCAAAAAAGACGTAACTTTGTCTCGCTTATTTGGCCTTCAAATTTGGAGGGTTCAATGTTTTTTTCCAAAAAAACTTATCAAAAAGAATAATATCTCATACGGTTGGTTTTACGAGTTAAGTAGATTTAATATTGTCAATAATTATCGCGACCACAAATTAAACATTTCGATAATAGAGCCTACATGAATAGTTGATATCAATGAATTCCAACTTTATAACAATATTTATTAAAAGGTTAAAAAATAACTACCCATATAAATGTGCTGAAACGTAATTTGGTATCAAATAAAATCCTTCCCCCAATCCGACTCCTCATTATACAGCTCAGTAAGCACGGGCCGTGTGTGCGCCTCCATTTCGGGTGATATCTCTTTGATTTGCGGTCTGATGAATAACTTCGCATGTTACATACAGTTACGTCCACTCGAATTAATATAGAAATGTACAATTACTTATTAGGTATTATTAATTGCACTATCTTTCAGTACATGGTCTTATTAAGGTAATCGGCGAGTTGACTGTACCTATGTTTAAAAATTAAAATAAATTATTGAGTATCTACATAATATTTGTATATATATAAAAACCCTAAATCAATAAAAATCTGGAAAAAGTAATTGTTTATTTATTTAGTTTTCCATTTGAAGTATTAATATTTTTTGTCTGTGACTCGCGTGATTTGAAAAGCCGATTAGAAAATGTGACGTCGCGCGCTATTCAGGAAATATGAACGTTAGGCTCTTGCGTGAGTTGACAAACTTGTCACTGTTATCATACAAAATGACATATAAAATGAATGATGACGTCACGGGACCATAAAGCAGCGTTTTTGTGACGTATATTCATTTACATTAAAACATATTTTTAAATCATTTTTTATGGTGTATGAAAAAATATATACATATTCATAGTTATTCATTTCAATATATAAAGTGCTTAAAACCTTTTCTAAAAGTTGTCAACTCCCGGATTGTGACAATTTTGTGAGAAATGACAAGCGATTTTTTATAATATCCGCGAACGCTGTATTAAAATGTCTACACTATGAAGCTGGGTATGGGTCACATAACACACTCATCTACTTTTCTTTTTGAATCGTTATGATTTTATAATATAGAAATACACAATTATATAACAGATATAATTAGTCATCGCTAACTTCTAGTATATGGCCTTCAAGGAATTTTAATGAAAAGTGATGTGTTTTTTTTTACAATACGCAACAACGTTGTAACAAAAAGTCTAAACTATGAAATTGTTTTATTGTTTGAAGTTATATATATACTCTTGTTTTATTGTGTTGAAGAGAGTTACGCTCGATGTTATGTTTTTGGCAGGATTTTGAAATGTCATGTAATGGTTTTTATTTATAATTACTAAAATTATGTTATTTGACCTTATGTTACGTAATTTAGGAGGTAGTTTACGTGATGTAGTTTGGTTATCGTGCACAAGTGGATTCTAAATAATAGCTAAGATCATGCATTTGAAATTGCCACAAAAGCTCCCTTGCCAGTTTTATTACAGCCGCAATATTGTTAGAGCTAGATACGTTTTATGATATATATTATTTAAGAAGGAAGATAACAATTAGGATAATATTCCATTCACGTGGCGTTAACAAAATTGTTGATGAACGTTACTATTAAATAAAGTGAAAAAGAAAGAAGAAAATCGAGTCACATTGAACACGTGACCTAAATTTTAGACCACTCACATATCATGCACGTAAATATGACACATATTATGAATATGATATCAAAATAAGTTAACGTATTCACTGGAGTGTGAATCTTCAAAGATGCTTCTAATGCCCGCACATAAGAGCATGCATCGACTTTTTCATAGCAGAGCGGGAAAGTTATTAACGTAATAATTAACAGAGAACAATTCAAAAACAACGGTCACCACCGAGAGATCGCTAATCTATCCACGGTCGCCGCTGTCATACCAGCCAGCAAGTCTCTAGGCAGCTGGGAATGTATACTGGCAGATCTCGAAACACGACAAACCAAGAGAGTCACTGTGACGGATATATCACCCTCATGGTCGCGTCCAGTCGAATACAGATCCCTCCTTGCCGCTGGATTACTATATAACTTGATTACGTATTAATTTAATGAATAAATTATGCATTATAGGTATATGTTATTAGTAAAGCAGTTTCTTACACAGGTGCTTATGTATGTAGAGTCTACATTGTAGACTGGTAATTAATTTGCGCGTTTTTTCTTTTATTCCAAAAACTTAGACACATTTCTATGAAAGTTGAGATTACTCATATCACTGTAATTGCGAGTCAGTTTTAATTATCAAAATACTCATCAGGTTGTGTAACTGTTTAATTAAAACTGGTTGTTCTGATGTTGTTGTTACGGTAGAAGTCGTAATCGAATTAAAATTATTACTAATCTGAGTAGAGATGTTCTTCGTTCATCGATGTTTCGAAATATCGATGTTAAGATTGAAAACATCAATACATCGATGTTATGACCGTTGCTGATTCCACATTGTCGTTTTAATAAATGTGGCAAGTAGTAAGGGAAAAAACCGAAGCTTAAGTTTCCCTAAAAAAAGTCAACACAAAAAGTATTTTAAAGGTCCTCAACGCTAGAGGTAGAACCCAAAAAATTAAAAAGGCTTTCAGTGTCTAACACCAAAATATATAAAAAAAGGTTTTCAATGCTAGAGGTAACATTCAAAAAAGGGTCACCTATTTCGACGATGTATTTATTTCGTTATAAGTATAACGGAGATCGATTTTTTGCTTATCGATATTTTTTTCTCACGCTTATTAAAACTATGAAACTTTGTAACTGTTTAAGTGCATAAACATAAAGACTTCAGTCAAGGTAGTATTTGTCACTTTCTAGTAATTTTATAAAACACTGGCAATTGCTTACGACTTCCTTTCGTCATTTACAATATAAAATTTAATGAGTATAAAAAATACACATATATCTGTCAGGAATGATTTTAGGTTAAGGAATCAGTCAGGAATTGATATTAATAATAGCCTATGTTTTAAGGAAGGCTGTATAAGTTTACGCTATGACCCTAATAAGCAGAGTAGTAACGATGAAAGTGAAAGTAACCTTTTATGAGTGACCTCTTACCTTGGAACCATTGAGGTTGCTTAGACATATCATAAATACCATAAAGTATACCGTTTTAAAGTTTTACAATTTTCAGTACCTTCACAAGCGTCTTGTCTGTAGAATTTGAAAGTGTAATAATAATACTAACATAATTAATTAACTACATGTTATTATAATACATAGTTAGACATTTTTTAATTAAACATATTTCTGTATAAATTATACTTTTTATATCTATACGCACACATAATATAAATGATAAATATCAAATCACTTATAATCTCAAGAATCTTCCATTTGACACCATTTTAAAGGACAGTCTTTGCATAATGATGCAGTATTACGTAAACAAAATGCAGTTCCAAACTAATTGATAATCAATGTAACTTATTTCACAGTATTTGCATACAAGATGTATATACAATCAAGATAACGTTCAAAGTTCATTAAGCACCGATTTAAATGTCCCCAATATCGGTGTCCTCTTTGGCTCGAAGGCGAATTTTTCAGCAATATTATCAATAGTTAGCTAGATTCAACAGTCGCTACTGGCTTAAATTATTGTTGAAACAATCCTAAAAAGTGCATAAAGAAAGCACCATATATTATCCAATGGCGGGTGTTTAATATATAACATCAAAAAAAGGTTAATGGTAACACCAAAATTAAAAGCCCGTTTTAATGTAAAATAAAAATTTCACTATGATTAGCATTAGGTGCTCGCAAGCATGCCGCGGCCGTCTTCCGCTGTTTCTCATTACAAATCATACATAACCTGACCCAGCCACATTGTTTGATACGTTTTAATTTATTAACTAAGATTTGGTGAGCAGTTACTATATTTGCTATTTGGATACAATTTTTGGTAGTGAGTGTATTTTTTTTGTAAGGGACCTTAGTGTAATAATTAGTGGTATTTTAATTTATAAATGTATTATGATCGAACCCTTATTAATGTAATCACAGAATGCATAAAATAGATATAGATGTATTAAAATAATAACAGTATAAAAAAAATACAAATAAACATATAAATACAAATTATTCCGAGTTGAGGCCAGAGAACAAAAAATAAATCAGCTTTAAAACGTATACAAACCTAACTCAAGTAGCCTTAATTGATTTTCAGTACGAAGCACATCACGGCATTTAAATTTTAATTTATATTTTACTATCTGGTACCTGCAACTTCGTCTGCGTATTACTGGATATACACAGACTGATCTCGGAACACGACAAACCAAAAGAAAATCATATGTATGGTATTGTAATAATATGCCAATATGAATCCAACAATCCATTAACCTTCCTAATAAAACTTCAAAATTAAGTAAAATAATCCCATAAAGTACCGGCTTGTGGGGAGGTTTCCTCCTTTTATTTCTTACCAAAAGCATAAATATGAATTTTATTTTTTCTAATTTTTTTCATAAAAACTTTCATCCCCTATTTCATCTCTTCACGTTTTATTTTCGCGACAAAGCTTTTATTTTGCTTTCCCATGGTCCAATCTATCTCTATACCAAAATCCAGCAAAATTGGTTCCGCGGTTTAGGCGTGAAAACGTAATAGACAAACAGACAGAGTTACTTTCGCATTTATAATATTAGTATGGATTCTATTGCATATTTTCAATTTAAATATATCTTTCATAACTTAAAATTAAAACTGATTATTTACGTTTTTTTAATACATATTGATATGGCCAAGGCGTATGCATATATCCTCCAGGTGTAGGAAAAATAATTAGAAAGTCTTAGCGTAAACGGCATACGTGTGTAATGCGTTACTTTAACAATCGAACATTGAAGTACAAAAATATCGTTATCATTTAAATTTTGAACGTTTAGAAACTCGTTGCTGCTAAACAGGCAGTGTTGCCATTTTAGTTGTGTTCGCGCCTGAACATATATTTTGTACTTCAACATTGTTTAAAGTTGTTTATATTTTTGTTTATTTTATTATTGGTTTTCTTAGTCGGTTTATTTTTATTGAAAGTAATTTTGGCACTTCTCTCATAAAATGTAAATTTGTATTTATTATGATGAATGAAAATATTTTTTTAATCTTTTATTTTAACGAGGCTTCAGTACATCCCTGATGACTATGCCAGCCTCATAGGAGAAATGAAAATATTTACTTTACCTATTGTAAAGAACCCGTCGAACTGTAAATATTATTTCAAACATAAATTATAATATTTTCGATAATCATGTTCTTGCTATGAATTTTTATTCTTATGGCCTATTTATTATTCTTCAAAATGTTACGTGAGTATGGCTTCTGATATTCGGAAAATGTAAAATGTTTTCAGTTTTCGGTTTACCACACGGTTTTCAGTCGTATATAACAAGTTCGATAGTGAGTGGATTAGTCGTAAAACAGACTACACGACCAAGGTTATATCGCAGGTCCGTGGGCATAGTCATCGAACTTTGCGAAACAAGCACACCGATCATAACGTGAGTGCTAATGTTTAGGACTAACCGTGAGACCGAGCTAATTAGTCTTTAATTAACGTTCTATTGGGTAGACGTCATCATGGAGGAAAAAGTGAATTTAAGTTTATGTTTATTTTCTACACAATGTTCAGTCTATAAAAACCACTTATAAGTTCTTTTTCTTTCAACCGTGCATTCTAATAATTCTACATCAAGCACAGATTTTTTGTTCATGATACTTATGTTACTATATGAAAGACAGAGCACTATGCTGCGGACAATGACCGATTCTGCACTTTTCGCATCCAGCATGTTGCCCCAAACTTCGCCATGGTCGCCGCCTTGTGACGGCTCTACCCATGCTGCGTTTAATGGTGCGTGGCCGCCACTCGAGAACTCTTGTACCTCAAAGGCCATTAGTTCTTCGAGCAATGTACCCCGCCTATTTCCACTTAAGTTAGCAAAATATGTGTGATAATTGAACTACTATTACGACGGTTCCATTGACAGCATTTGTACCGTGCGTGGCGCCTCTTATGTATATCTTTCAATTGTTTAAAATTATAATAATTTATAGTGCTCTTAAAGAACGTGATTCGCAAGAAAAAGCAATTTTTTGAGTGTTTTAACTTTTCTCGTTCTTAATACATCAAATAAAGAATATAACACGTGGCTACATCGCCAATAACATAGCAGTTATGAAGTCGCAGATAATACTCGAAAAAAAAAAAAACCAATAGCTATCGAGTTCGTAACATTTGAGTAAAAAATCCAGTGAACTTTTTAACGATTTATTTATAGCACCGACTTTTCCTAATTTAAAATGTACAACGTTGATCAGTACTGGACGGGCACTTCTATAGATACAATGTTGTATAGAAATTATTTGTAACATTACCTTTACCCATTATGGCATCAGTATATTCATTGACCCGACCTAGTTCCCATGAACGGTGAAGTTAAATGTCAAACGGTTAGTGTTTAAATGTCTATACTTGTTATTTGCTTACATTCATGAAGTAAAATATTTATGAATCATTAATTCAGTTAGCAGAATTGCTAAATTCCAATTTTCATAGATCTATTTTCAAAAAGACGGTTTTTATACCACTTACCACACTAGGGGTTGAATTTTCAAAAATCCTTCTTTATTGTTTACCTACAGTGTAAAAAAACCTGCATGCAAATTTTAACGGTTCTAGGCCCAATACTTTGGGCTGTGCATTGATATGTCTGAAAGTTAGTTCTCCTTTTATATTTATATAACTAAAAGCTTGCATTTTAAGTTACCACAAAAGCTCCCTGGACAGTTATAATATAAGTTTTAATAAGTAATAATTACAAAAATATTATATTTAAATAACATTGGCAGAATTGTGGATGAACACAGTTGCCATTAATTAAAAAACGAAGAAGACTATTTTGAAATTAGTTGCACCGAAAGATATAAATTCATTAACTGCATTTCCAGTATTATTCCGTTATCGAACGTGTCGTAATAATGAACAAAATAAGCGCCGCTTAAAATCCTCGGGAATCAAATTCCATACAAACATTTTCGCAATTTATTGTATAACAGTAGAGAATGAGACTTTATAAATATTTATTAAGCGAAATGATAATAGTATAACCGTATAAACAAATATTTTAATTAAATCATAAAAGTTATTGAGAATTCGTTCGCTTTTACTTTCTAGTTATTTATAAACCTTATTAATAATTTGTAATACATGTTGTTTTCTTGGGCACTCGAAATTTTTTATAATGTATTCTTGAAGACAAAGTACCTAGTGGCCTTCTGACAAATATACTTATGTACACAAGTGATAAGTTAAACTTCTTTGACGTAAAAACAAGATCACCAAAAAATTGTATGCCGCGTCCCACCAACATGATAAAGTTAGCCATCAACGAAAATAATGTGAATTTTAATCAATAAAAAAGTCAGTAAAATGAAGATGGCTAACTTCATCATGTCGTACTTCCGTCACACGATACTTACGTGCTTCACTAAACGTATCAAAACAAGTATAACTTCAAAGAAAAGTATCTAGAGTTATTTATTATATTCGTTTAAAATAACATATTTTAGTTCATAATATAATCTACCTAACCAGTTTTGATTATTGTCGTTAAAAGTAACCAATTTTATTAACTGCGGTTTTACTTAAAAATCAAAATCAAAATCTAATCAAGAGAGATTAGATTTATTTATTTTTATGACTTTAAAAACGTTGATGCTCTTTTTTCAAAATTCCATAATATCATATTTCTTTTGATCTAATATTAGTATAGTAGCATATTTTAAAATATTGTCCTGTACGTGCTTAAAGTTTTCCAGAATGCTTGACGTTTAAGGATACTGCTTCGCCCCTTAAGGTCTGTAGCGTAAAGTCGCATAGTCTCTAATCTTCTTTAATACATTAGCTATAAAATGCAAAAAAAAGGCATTTCAAATCTAACTGGTAGTTTTACAGATTTACTGTGTGCAAAAAAAAAACATAAATCCCTTTACCTTCATATTTTAGTATACAACTACGTGCCCGCGGTTCTAGCACGTGTTTGTTACTACGCAGTAGTTATTTACCTACATCCCATATTTTTAGCTTTAGTCATTGTTGATAATTAATATGCCGTATCTATTCTACGATTTCTATTGTATTATTAACGATTCTTAAAGTCTCTCAAATAAATTATGATGTATCCTTCCCGTCTACAAAATTCGATCAGAATCGGTTGAGAATTGATGAAAATTGAAGTTTTTACGAAGTAATATTGACAATTCTCATAGCCCATCGTTCATGGAATGACTTATACTTCTCGTGTACAAAATTTCATAAGAATCGGTCAAGCGAGACATAGAAACAAACGCAGAAAAAAAAAATTAATGGCATTACTCGTGATCAGTATTGTTCATATAGTATGCCTATCAAGAAATTTTGGAACAATATTAAATGTACAGATAGAACTACAAATTTATTAATACAGGTGTATCATGGTAATATGTGCGAAATTAATTATAACATTGAAGTGATACAAAAAAATAGTTTTACGCATCGTCAGCACAGCAGAAAGTCGAAAGTGATCGCGTGCGGGGCCCCACATTTAACGCAAACGTGTTGCCAGTAAAAGTAAACTTCCTAATAGCGTATCTGATACAATAGACAATTATACACATTACAGTCACGCGACTCATGAGAAGAAATTTGGAACACTATGTCAGTATTTCTTAAGGTCAAGTTTTAGTATCATCAGTCGGAATGCGACGCACTTAATAACCTCAGTTAGATTGTGCATTTTTTTTTCTTTTGATACGTTTAATGGAGGGTAAAATTGAGTGCTGCGCGCGCATCATGTGACGGAAATGCAACGTGATAAATTTAATGGGGATTAATTTATATTGAATTGTATAAAAAGAATTTAGCCTAGCTTAACTAAATATTTTAATTTTTAGTATTATTTCTTATTTCATTAATTAAATTTATTACTAGTTGATCCGGCAAACGTAACTGTCCAATAATAGTTTTTAACTGGACTAATGCAAAATCTATCGATTTTTTTTCCCTTGAAAGCTATTCCAGGACAGCAGGCTTAAATATAAATAACAAACAACAAATGTGTTCATAGATACTTCATAAAAGTGGAATTAAACAAGTACCTATTATTAAACAATGTAGTATGAGAAATATTAATGACACCCAGCTAAAACGGTGTTTAGTAAAGTTTAACGAGAATCTAATTTAACTTTGACGCGAGTACTACGCGGTGCGGATGACGCGGCAGCGAATAAATCACTCTATCCTCCATTGAGGTAATCTACGTCACTCTGTTGAAAACAGACCGATGACCTTTGACCTCGGTTACATTTATGCATAATATATAATGTGACCTGTGAGTGTGACATACACAATTACTAGCTTGTATTAATTGATTGAACCGCGTGAGATATTATTTATAGTGTTATTACAACATAGTTTTCACCTTTTTAAGGGTTAGTTTTGCAAAACACGGATTTATTATAACTTTATTTGACACTGAGAGGCTATCTATATTATTAAACTAGCTGTGACCGCGGTTGCGCTCGCGCGGACTACAGAATGCCGTCATGATATCCCCCGCTTCCGGTAATTTTAAAGATAAAAATGCTGAAGCATTAGGTAATCCTTAGAAGATCTCTTGCTGATTACTTTGTAGTTCTCTTTAGTGTCTGCAGTTATGTAATATATTAATTGAATATATAATCAACGTAATCCAATTAAAGCGTCTGAATTGATTCACCATCCAGTGTTTTTCTATTTGCGCGGAACTATAATACTTTTTCTAAAATAAAAGTACCCTATGTTACTTAATTATAATATCTGCCAGTAAAAGTCCCGTCCCGAAAATCGGTCCAACCGTTTCGGAGATTACCCGGAACAAACAGACATACAGACAGACAGAAAAAAAGAAAAAAGAAGTTGTTTTTTTTTTTATATGTATCGTATAAATTTTCATATGTATATAATAAAAGACAGAGAAATACAGACATACTGTTTAAAGGAAATTGATCTCGAACAATATCCTTTTTTTTTTTTTTGTCTGTGTGTCTGCCTGAGCTTATGTCGGGATTCAATTCAAAAACAACTCGACCCATTCTGATGAAAGTTTGTACACGGGAAGTTTAAGTTATTCCATAATTCATGAGTTATAATAATTTTCAATACTTATTTTAGAAATAGCAAAAAAAAAGAATCTTTAGGAATATCTAGTTTTGTAAACGGGAAGCATTCGTCATTCCATAATTGAAAGGCTATAAGAATGAATAGTCAACAATAAATTTAGGCATGGTAAAAAATAGTACTAAAAGATTTTAATGAAATTTTGTACACGGGAAGTATAATAATATAATATTATTCCTCAATTGATAGACTATATTATGAACTATCAATAATTTGAGTAATTAGGTAAATAATTACTACGTAATAAACGTGTGTGGAGTCGCGGGTACACCGTTAGTTGTATATGTATATATCTCTAAATTTAAAATTAATGGAATTGCTTTATTAATGCTTTACTAATAAAATATGATTATCAACCAATCTCGTCTTGTACCATAAACACCACAAATTAATTCTACTTTGAATATTCTACATTTCTGTTATAGTTTCAATAGTTATAACTGGGATTAATCTATACATATAATTAATAAAATTGAAGTGTCTGTTTGTAACATCAAAATAACAGCTTTTTACTAACATTTTCTGGGTAATCTCCTAAGCGGTTGGACCGATTTAGACGGGTCTTTCACTGGCAGATAGCTGATGTTATAAAAAATAACTTAAATAACTTGGGCTACTTTTATTTTATAAAAATAGTTAGAGTACCACGCAAATAAAAAAAAAACAGGTCATGGTAAATCAGTTCTGGCGCTTAAATGTCTTATGCTGAGTAAACTATACGAGATATATCAAATTAATGTATAACGTAAGTGTAGACATTAAATAGACCTACTAAAAAATCAGCGAGAGTATATAACTATCTTCGAAGGAACACCCACAAAAAGCATTTTTGATACCCACGAGCGGGGTTAGCAAGATTAGCGCGTGTGCCCAATCGACAGCATTATGTAGTCCACGTGAGCGAAACCGCAAACACAGCTAGTTTCTCATAAACTAATTAAACATCGTTTATGATATTGTACTCTGATGTAAAATTAAGATTTGCGCGCGAACATCCGTCAATTTCTTCTCCTTCTTTTTATTTATTGGTAACTTTCTTCATTCACAATTCTTTGAACGTAACGTGAATAGAATATTTTACTAACTATTTTTTTAACCGTCAAACAAAGCTCGAACAAGTTGGCGGCTTCCTTGTTAAAATTCTTCAGGAATTTTTGTAGCTACTCAAAGTGTAAATTCCTACTTATGTTTATAGTTAAATCCACATACGATAATGAATTATGTTTATGAATTATATTAAGAATGACCCCGAACAAATCGAGATCGCCCTTAACTCTGTCTCAATTTTACCAACACTGTGTTATTACTGTATAAAATGTATTGCTTCTTACTTTTATTTACAAGCAATTTCATTATTGCGTTTTATGTCCTCTACGTCGTAAAAACTACAATGAGCTGCACTAGTACGTATGTAAGCAATTAGAAAGGATAAAACAGAAGCTTCTCAACTTTTTACGGTCACTTCAATGTAGTGTTTTAAAAGAAAATTGTTTTTTATTGTTTTATCAATCCAATAAAAAAATATTGTAACTCGCCTTAGGCATTTCCTACGCCAAAAACGCCAAATAAAGTTTGAGAAGTAAAGCTTTTAATCGTTGTCGCATACAGCAAATTGGGGTCCGGATTATTTCTAAACGAAATCTGAAATTACCGAATACATTGTCTATCTATAGTCTATACTATAATCTATATTAAATAATATAATAAAGGGGTAGAGTTTTTTTTTTTGTTTAAATACGCCAATCTCTGGAACTACCAGTCGAATTCAAAATTCTTTCTGTACCTATATGATAGCCAGATTTATGAGAAATAGTATAGGCTATCTAGAATTAAGTTAAACCTCTCTGCTAGTCTTCAATAATGATTTTTGTTAAGTAAGTCGGAAGATAAAACGCTCCTGAACTGATTTATCCTCGTGCGTTAGTGTAATGGTTAACGTGTATGGTGGTGATACGTAAAGAGAATGTTCTATAAAAATATTTAAGAAATAATTGAAAATTAAAATAGCTCTATACTCGGCTCGGTAGAACAGGGTGCAGTGAAAACCAATATATTTTAATACCACAAGAAATTGTTGCTAAAAATATTGTCTATAGTGAAGTATTATGAATTATTAATGAGTGATTTCTTTTCAACTATACGCGAGTGAAACTGCGGGGCACAGCTAGTAAATAAAATACTATAAAGCTCAAAATATTGTTTTCTTTTTGTTTGTTTCTTCACTCTATCTATTTTTTGGAACTAATAGTTCCATTTGAACATTTCTTTTTGCATTTTATAGCCTATTTCTGGAGGTTATAGGATATATTAATTTAAACTACTTATAATATAATCTTAAAACTTGGTAAAACAATATATACCTATCGAATTTGTTTAATAAATAACTGAAATCATATTTCACATTGTAACAACAAAATTATTTATTCATTGTTGATAATTTAAATTAATAAATTCAAAATGAATATTCATTTTGATTATCTGGTGATGAAACGCCGTCAAATGAGATCGAACGGAAATTAATTGGCGTACGTCGAATGTGGTTGCAGTAAAAATAACACTGTCACGATACATATAATGTTGTTATATTTAACCGGATAATTGTATGAACCGTTAGTTTTTGAGGTGATAAAGATGTTTTTTAATTTAAAAAAAAAGTGAAAAAATCATAGGAAATACGATATACTTATTTCAACATTTGTAATTCATTTCGAGATGACACTGATTTACCATTTTATAGACATCATTGGGTGTGACTATCTTCATCACTATAAAACAAGAGGCTTAGTTACCATTACCACGACTGGCCATGGTTAGCATTACCATTTTCACTAGTATTAACAGATATATAAACCTTAAGCAACACTGGCCAATAAAATCGAATGTAACTATCCTCGCCAAAACAAAACAAGAGGCAAAGCAACTTTGTCACAATGTATAAAGATTCATTGTCTAAAGAAGTACCTATAATTTAAAAAAAGATGATATTATAGAAGAAAAGCCATAAAAAGTATTCAAACTTGTGTGCGTCTGTCAGTAATCACCACCATACCGACATTCTTTAGTCCACGCGGGCGGATCCGTGAGCACATCTAGTTATGAATAAGAAATGAGTGCGTAATGTATAATAAAATACGGTAAAGTATTCGCGCTTGGCGTGTTCTGGCTACTGTTTCCTCACAGGAAATATTTCGTAACATAATGAATTTCCCGTTTAATTAAATATACATTACATAATTTAACTAGATTATTATTATTAAATACTAGCTGTTATCAGCTCGCTTCGTTGAACGTAAATTAAACTTTCGTTATAATTAATAAAAAGTATCCTATATCCTATTCCATGATATGATATATGAAAGTTAATGCGAATGATAATGATGATAATATGTGAAGTAATTGTGGCTACAGCTATTAGCCAAAGAGGGAGATAGTCGGTTACTCTCCGATTCGTTGAGCATCGTCTCTGTCACTTTACATTATGTGACCTTTTGTCTGGACTGGGAAGGACTAGGCTTAAATATAAACGGCGAGTACATCATTTACCGTCGTTTTACCGACAATATAATAGTCTTGGCTGAGGCCAAGGAGTACCTCCGTACAATGCTCAATGACCTTAGTAAAGCCTCTGAACGAGTTTATTTTGGAATTAATATGGACAAGATAAAGATCATGTCAAATGTATATTTAACGTCAACTCCCGTAAAGATCGTCAGAGACTATACATTTGAACTGTTGATGATTATGTTTACCTGGGAAAAACTATCCAGTTAGATAGATTCAAAGTTTTGAGCTAGAGGTCAATCGTCGAATCTTATTCGGTTGGGCAGCATTTGGAAAGTTACGTAACATCGACTCGTCCAAGATACTGCAGTGTCTCTAAACGAAAGTCTTTGGCCAGTATTTGTTGCCTACTAATTAAGTACATATGGTGCTAAGACGTGGTCGCTAACTATAGGCTTGACAAGAAAACTGAAAGTCACTCAAACGCCAATGAAGTTGTCTGCGTGATCGAATCAGAAATAAGAAGATCTGCAGGAGAGCCAAAGTCATCGTCATAGGCCTAAAGATAGCTAGATTTATATGGCAGAGGGCGGGCCACGTAACTCGTAGAACGGATGACCAATGGTGCCAAAGACTTCACGAGCGGCGGCCACCTACCAGAAGACGCAGCGTGGGCAAACCCGCCACAAGGAGGTACTACAACCTGGTAAAGGTTGTGGGAAGCCACTGGATACGGGACGTACAGGGCCGCTCGTTGTGGCGATCTATGGTCCCCTAAAGAAGTCCCCTATGTCTAGCAGTGGACGGCTTTCGGTAGAAACGATGATGATGATGACGAACTGTAAGTGGTAGCATGTTCGAATACCACGTCGAGCGACGTGGGTTTGCATCCTACAATGAGCTTAAACTTTTGGGGAAGGAAAACATCGTGATAAACCCACAGGTATTGTAAAATATCTAATCTAAAACAAGTAAGACTTTATTCAGTTATAAAATATGGCCCAGGAGTAGTATGGTGTAATTAAAAATAATTTGGATATCCAATTATGGTAACCTAAATAACCAGTAATTAGAAACAAAATTAGCTATGTCCGTTGAGAGTTTTATTAAATTATTGCCTATTCCCCTGAAAATAAGTATGGATTTTATGATATGATTATAGAGAGAAAAAAAATTGGCATATACGTAAATTCAGGTTGTCATAATGAAGCGCAGATAAAAAATATACAACTTTTTTTATATAGTCCAAATATATTATTATATTTTCTCATATAATAATATGTAAATTACACTTTTAAGATAATTATTTTCTCGTGAAATAATTCAAACAACCTACTTTTATTTGTCACGCTACGTTCTGCATTACTTAGAATTGTACAAATAGATAAATTAATTAGAACAGTAAGGTATGGACAGACGATCTTGATAATCGGTAATGATGTTCGTGTATTGTATTGAGAAACCCACATTTCAATGGAATAGCTTATGCTTCTCGTAGAAATTACTGTCTGTGATTTTGCTTTTAATAAACCTTATTAACAGATAGTGAGGTAATAAGATAGAAGTAATAACAATGTAATTAGTAAGAATGATCCTGATTTTCTTAAAAACATTAGTGTTGCTTTTCTCGTTGTTAATAAAAATAAGAAACGAAAATTGGAAATCATAAATAAAAATAAGTTTATTATTATAACATGGGGGCTACGTCGGACTTAATAGCCAAGTACTAAATAAATTAACTTAGGTACTTTTGTTACTTTAAACCATAGATTTAGTAGTATATTATAAATCGGGAATAGCTCGAATAAGACGACCAAAAAAGGAATACAAAAGTGTGAGTACTATTTTGATTTATTTGGTACGAGTTATATCCGGGTAGAGCACAAGGAACCTTTAAAACCTTATATTTTACAAACAATATGCGGTATTTCTTTAGATAATAATTTACGTATGCCGATACGGGCCGATAAGACATAGGAAAAATGGTCTCATATCTGTATCTAGTTCTAACACAAGCGTACTTATACTATGCATTTTTTACTTTTTCACCGATCTATAGTATACACTGAAACAGTATCATGAGAATAGGTAGTACTACAATTTTATTTCTCCTGTGAAATTAACAATAAAAATCATAATAAATTTCCTACGTTTCAATTTAAAGAGAAAAATGCCTACTAAAATATATTTTGGGCATTGATTATCTAAAGGTTTTTGTCATAGTATTTGCAAGCTGGTTTTCACGGCAATTCTAGGACTACTATAAAATAAATACAAAAATTAGACTAATTTGAACTCACCAGACCTTGTAGGAGAACAAATAATGAAAATAGTTATTCAATCATGTAAAGTACATGTAAACTAGTCCAAATACACGTCCATATTTACATACAACAAGGAAAAGTTTTAATGACTACGTGCGCAAGTAGAGTTTTATATTGCTCTGAATCTCATTAATGGGTCTCTTTATTTGTGCAGTTTTTTATTTATTAAAACATATATCTTTACATACAATTGTATAGTAAAGAAAAAGATTATATATAGTAAAGAGTTAATAGTGGCCACATGTGGCAGAGATGCGAATCGTAAGATGGATGTGTAATGTAATTTATAATAGATAACATTAGGAATGAATTTATCAGAGGAAGGACAAAAATAGGACCAGTAACAGAGAAGTTGAGGAGTAATCCTTTACCGTAGTATGGACATATTATGAAGAGGGATGAAATTCATATAAATAGAAGAGTATTAAGAATGAAGGTAGAGGAAGACCAAAGAAGGTATGGATGTATTTTTTGAGGAGTTATATGTGTATAAAAGATGTTAATATTGAGATGGCAACAGCTGATAGGAAAGAGTGCAAAAGAAATTAAAGGAACAAATGATTAATTATTGTTGAATAAATGCATTACAAATGAGACCACTAAGAAATAGTGTGATAAGAAAACGTTGTAGTGTGAAAGAATATATGGTCATACGGACTGAATAAGGGATGCTTAGACGGTTTGGGCATATAGAGAGGCTGAATGAAAAGGAATAAGTAAACAAATTTATAAAATGACTGTAAATTGGAAACGTTGGAAGACGAAGGCCTAGACGAACATTCTATGATCCAATCGGAGACCTTCTAAAGAAAACCCAAGTCAAAATACTCTAAACTGACCAGTATGCATGAAAAGATTGATGAACGTTGAAAAGCTAAAGTCGTATGCCAGGATCGTAGGAAGTGGAAGGACATGGTATCTGCCTAACCAGTTGGAAAAGAGGCGTGATTATATGTATGACTTAGAAAAAAAGCAGTTTTCCTCACTTACTCTTAGCTTAAAAATTGCAAATAATAAATCTGTAATTCAGTTCATATTAATTCATCGCACAAAATGTATATATTTATACGAAAATATCGTATTAGAATAAAAGTTTTGTGAGAAAATCGCTACCTACTTCCATTATTGTCTCCGACCTAAGTTGAATGGTATTTTCTGTTTTACCACAAAATTGGTAAAGTGAAAGTTTGTTATTTAGCAACGCTAACCAGACAACCTCTATATCTATACGGCTGTTTATTATTTAAATATAAGTATCGAAAAGTTACTTTTCGCCGAGGAGACATCAATTGGCCACCGAGGAGCCTTGATTTAACGCCTGCTGATTTCTTCCTATGGGGCTACCTAAAAAGCAAAGTTTACAATCCATTGCCACCCAACCTGAATGTTTTGAAGCAAAGAATGACTGAAGAAATCAACTCTATTCCAAGAGCGATGCTCCAGTGAGTTATTAAAAATTTTAGCTCCAGGTTAAATGAGTGTGAACAAATGAATGGTGCGCATTTGCAAACGGTTGTTTTTCATAAATAAACTTCAAGAATTGCTCTTTAAATTAATATTAAACAAAACGAGATTTAATTGATATTTTGTTTTTTATTTAACATCTAAAAACGAAAAACATTCGGAGACACCCTTTACATAAATCACGCCTATTTCCCAACGGGGTAGGCAGAGATCACATCCTGCCACTTGCTACGATCCTGGTATAGGTCTTTCGCTTCTTCAACATTGATCAATCTTTTCATGCATGTTCGTCGGTTTAGAGTACTCTTGACCTGACCTTTCTGCAGAATGTCCGCGATTTGATTGAAGAGCGTTCGTCTAGACCATCCTCTTCCAACGCTTTCTTTCACACTCGCATTACGAAATTTTTTAGTCATTCTTCTTTCATTCATCCTCTCAACATGCCCAAAACATCTATGTATCCCTTTCTCAATCCGTGTGAAATTTCTTTCTATATCTTCTTTCAAACCGCAAAATTCTCTTATCACACTATTTCTTATCCTTGTCACTCAATTTCCCTCCTAACATAGCTCTTAGCACTCTAATTTCTACTGCATTTATTTTATTTTCATGATTTATCCACACCCTGCTTTCGCTTCCGTAGATAAGTGTTGAGAACCAATACTGCTCTACGCATAGTCAAACGAGTTTTCGTAGAAATTCTCTGGCTGCTCATATAGGAGTGCAACGCCACAATTACCATATTACCAGCATGTACTCTCCTTCCTATATCACTCTCACACTTTCTATCCTTAGTAAACATCGATCCCAAGTATACAAACTCACTTACTTGCTCCAGTTCGTCGCCATCAATCCGGATATATAATTTTTTCATGCTATCTTTCTTTTCAAATACCAAAACATTCGTCTTCTTTGCATTTACTTTCATTCCCTTTCTTTCCAAAGCTTCATTCATAATAGTCACCATCGCTTGCAGATCCTTACATACATGCATCCTTACATGCAGATAATATGTGTATAATATACATATATATAAGTGAGCTAAAATTTAAATAAATGTTTTATTTAATCTAAATGAATAATCTGTTCTTCAAAGCTAGAAACTAGAAAAAAGTTTATTTCAGGGTAGCAAGAAAATCAACTAAATTTTCACTTAACTGAATTTATGTCGGTTTCGGTTACGTTTTTGGTCGAAATAGAAAAGGAGCCGATTATTCCATTACGGTTTCGGCTGACAATTTTTATTTGGGTCATCTCTGTCATAGTAATCTGTCATAAAGTGTAAAATGTGAAATATGATCGAAGTAATCTGTCTTGGAAAAATATTTTTATGAATGTTGCGTTGTCCAAAGTTGTTTTTATAAAATAAAGTACTTTTTTGCGTATTTAAAAAGGGATTCTTCTATTGTGTCTTTTTATGGAAAATCGGTAATTTCAAAAAAATGGTTAGATCAAAGAAATAAAAAATATAATGTGTTTGGTTACTATAAAACTTAGTGTGATATTAATCACGAGATTGTGAAGAATCTCCAATTATTTTGTATTCAGTTGAATAGCTTTCTAGTTTTAAGGTTCTTTATAATCCTATGAACTAACGAACAAATTATGTATTATAATTTATAATCAAGGGAAGTTTTTAAAATAAGGTACAACATTCTACAAATCTGCGAATTTATTATATCGACATAATAAAATTTTATGGCGTAAGTGTGATTATTGCAAAACTTTTGTACCTGCTTTAACTATGAGAAACAAATAAGAAGTTCAATTTGTTATTTTATTATTAACTATAAATAAGAATTGTGCCATTACGACCCTGTGGGTTATTAGGGGCGCAATTTTTTTTAAATTAATACTTTGAAAGGTTACATAAATTAGAAGTTAAATAGTTATTTTGTTATTTGTAAATTGCCAAAGTCAAAACACTTTTATTCAGTGATGGATTAAACTCTATTATAAATATGCATTAGTTATATAACAGGTGGGTATATCATGACAGCGTGTTATCGGCAACCAATATAAGCCAGTTTTGATAGATTTTGTGTTTATTTTATCTATTTGAAATGGTCTTTTTGAAGCATTGATAATAAATAAATAAGCCTTAGTTTTGGATAGGGAGTTAGAGAGGTTGCGGGGTCGAAGCCTACACTCACGATGCGTTAGTGACACATATCCAAAAAGGTTTTTTTTTCATGTTATACAAATAAGAAATACATAAGCGAACGCGAGCTGTCTAATCAATACATATTATAAAAAAGTCGCTATCTGCGTCTGTCTATATGTCCGCTAACTTCTAAACTACACAACGGATATTATACGATTTTTACTGTCGTTTAGACAATATTTTTAATTAAGGAAGGTTTATTTATATAATACATTCCAATTACGTTTATGTATAGTAGAAAAAATCCAATGTTTTGTAAAATCAAGTCGTCAATAAACCGAGTTTCGGGTGCTTACATGACTTACGCTGGCTATACCTTAAGAGAAAACAATATATTAAACAAATGTAGTTCTTTAAAAAGCCTAAAAAACAGTCCAATAACATATCTCTATCTCCTAAGGATGACACGCAGTAACCATTTTTATCTTCAAAATAATAATGAAAAATAATAGGTTATTTGTGATGCCATTTTCACCACTTCAGTATTAATCTTTATCCGGATAAATATGTTAGATTACTTGGTCCAGTTAATTTTTGGCAAAATAGCCAGTAGTCATTTGACGTTCACAAGTGAACCTAAATTAAATGAAGGTTATTTTGATTACAATATATAATTGAAATAAAAATACTGTAGAAGATATCGCGGATTCAAAATTACGCATAACCAAAAAAATACACCACAACGCACCTATGATCAATTGCGCGTCATAAGCTAAGTACACTTTTCGTGAGTATGAAGTTATGAAATGTCAATATTAAAGCGATACACTCTAAATCACGCTTTTTTAAACATAAAACACATGTAAATTGCACCCGTGCGAAGCTGGGGCGGGTCGCTAGTTAAGTTATAAAACACAATTTGGTTTCAATATGTTTTGTCGAAAATAATGCAATTTTTTATATTGGATTGAAAAAATAATCAATAGCAACAAAGCTAGTTTTAGCAAATGATATCACGATTTTCTTATAAATACTATTGTCATATACCTCCCTCAGAGTCCTCAGTATTGAAATTTTAAGAACACTTAGGTAATTCCAGATGCTTGAAAAAGCTTCGGCTTGTCTAACACTACCGCATCCTCACTTAAATATAAACTAAGATCTGCATTGTTTTTGAATTCTCTTTTATTTCTATTTATAACATTCAACCGATCTAACTTCCCTTCTATTATTATTATCTTCTGTTTATAAAAACCTTGAAATAGCCTTCAGTATTACCTTTAGGTTATTTTAAAGTTGATTTATGTAAGTTATCCTTGTAATCCTACTTAATATTATAAATGTGAAAGTTTGTATGCTTGGAACTCAATCAATCAAACAATCACGCAAAAACGGCTGAATAAATTTGGAACTAGCCTGCATTAACACATAGGATACTTTTTATTCCAATAAATGATATATTTTTATTTCTTTCTGAACCCATCTGTGAAGCCCACACAGATGAAGCTGTGAGCAGAAGCTAGTTTTAAAATAACTAAATAAAATATCAGTAGAAGTTATAAACGCCGTAAACAACACTAGAACTGGATAATCTAAAATCTCTACTCTTATCCAAACATGTAAAGACAAACCTGGCTTACCATATGAATCTAAATTAAACGACATTCCACCAACCGAAAAGCTTTTAACAATAATGTGAATTGACCCGAAGGTCGCAAGTTTTGCCGAGATCGTATCATAATCCCACAGTCATTAGCAATATCATGAAGGCCGTGCGAACAATACGACTATATACGTACTCCATATAAGTTTTTTAGGCTCTCGGGGAGATACGGCAAGGTCTGCCCCCCAACACGATCGACATTCAGATTCCTTTGTTACAACATCTGTGAACCGTCGATCGTTATTGTCGATAAACATTTTAACTATTGTATTTTGTATCAAATCGTGTAATATTCGCAATGCAATATCATATCCTAGCCGAGATGCACAATAATAAAAAAAATATTTCACAAAACCGATATTAGAGTTAACTTTGAGAAAAATAATATTAATGTTTTTTTCATCGAAATAAGGTGAAACAAGCAAATGGTTCATTTGATGGTAAGCGGTTACCGCAGCCTTATGGACGCTCGTAATACGATAGGAATTGAACTCCCCTAAACGAAGGAGCTCTGGAAGCCCTACCACTACAGGAACACAACACAAGTTTATTTGGATACGATCCTGTGTAGAGTGAAGGTATTCCACCAGTCGAGATGCCCCAAGTAGAGAGAAATCTCCTAAGAGTTTTCTCTGTACCCTACCTCGCGTCGCTTAGATTAATAAAAGTAACTAACCATTATTAACTAAATAAATAAATACACACAACCATTTCACAAGAATAGCTTATACTGTGGCAAACACTATACTGTGGCAAACACAACTTATATTTTATACTAGCTTATGCCCGCGACTTCGTCTGCACAGGATTAGTCCTTCGAATAGCTTATTTATTTTTCCAAGGCCCTATCTATCTATAAATATAAAATGCTTTGTCCTGAATGACTGACTGACGGATCAACGCACAGCCTAAACTGCTGATCGTAGAGACCTGAAACTTGGAGGATGTGTTCTTTATATGACATAGGCATTCGATAAGATAGGTTTTTTCAAAATTGTACCCCTAAGGGGGTTTAAGGGGGGGGGCAAAGTTTGTATGGGACAACGTGATTCCTAAGTCTAATCTACTTTAAATTTTGCATAAACCTTTTTTAACAGAATTGATGGAAAATGTGTATTGTATTTTATTGAAATTCAAGGGGTCAAAAAAGGGGTAGAAAGTTATTTTGACGGTTATTTGCTTCGAAGTTGACATCAATACTCCTTAGTGCGTTTGATTTAAATTACATTTTATTTTGACACATGTTTGAAAAGTCAATCCGATTTTATTCAAAAAAGGTTGAACTTACCTGAAAACATAAGCAACTCTTTAAAATTGGAATGTCTCGAAAATCACCGTACTATATTAATACCTCTCATTTGAAGGTTTCTAAGCATAAATAGGTTATATACTTTTAGGACACGGCCTCATCCCTATGAGGCCTAGTCCCTACGTAGAGTTCGAAATTTGAAACGGGTAAGGACTAAAACAGTTTGGTTATAAATTATACGAATCATTCCATATTTAAAAAAAACATATAAAATCTATACTAATACTAATAACATAATAAAGTGAAAAAGTTTTTTGTTTGTTTGTTTAAACACACTAATCTCTGGAATTGCCAGTCGGATTCGAATAATTCTTTTTTTTATGACAGCCAGACTCACGATGAATAGTATAGGTTTATATAACATTAGGCTACAGTGTCTAGCTAGCCTTAAATATTGATTTTTATTACGCAAGTCGAAAGTCGAAGCCCTCGCGAACTGCTTTAGCCGCATGCGCTGGCTTAATGGTTAATGATAAGTCAATATATCGTTCTTCAAAAATATTGGCCATTAGTATATATATTATAAAAAAAGTGAGCAATCTCTTATACATGAGCCACAATACAGTACTTTGCAAAACTTCGTCTTTTTCAGCATGTTATTTAGATGCATAGTTTGAGAGATAATACAAAATTAAAATAATTCAACACTCGACTCGGGTCTATGTCTATAGTAGTTAACGACGCGAACGAGACGTGCGATGTCGCGATGTGACCATCTGGACACCCGATAAAAATATTGTCTTTAATAAAGTACATATTATAAATCATCAATCAGTCATTTCTTCTAAATTATATGCGGGTGAAACCGCGGGGCATAGCTAGTATTTAATAAATTAACAATTTTTATTGTTTTTATGGTTCACTATTTTGGCGATAATGGCTTACATATCAAAAATAGTTATATGCTGTAATACATTATATACGTGTATCTCTAACGGTTTTTTCAGCGCACGCCAGAATAATTCACAGATGACAGAATTTATTCCCACTTACTTGACACTTATCGTTATATTTTGGACGATTCACACAATATCTTTATAAATTATAGCCTATATGTTATTGTGATGTATAATCTATATTATTGTAAAATTTCATTAACATTTATTTAATAGATTTTGCTTGAAAGAGTAACAAACATCCATCCATACACAAACTTACGCGTTTATAATATTATTATTATTATAGTAGTTGACGGAATAACCGTACGCACTGTTAAGTTTAATCCAGTGAGATTGTCAATTGTCGATAACTTTTTTCAATTTATGAGGTAAATAACTTTTAAATAATTGTGCATATTTGATATTATAATAGGACTTGCAAAATATGAATTATCAAGAACTAAATTTATTTCTAGGCTCTCGCTGGCCGCTACCGTGGCCCGCACGCTTCGCTTACTCGGCTCGTGCATTATGATCGCAGTTTCAACCTAACCAAACCTATCCAGTGTGCAATCAGCTAGACATGGTTAATTTATTAACCTATGAAAATGTAACCGTTAGATTGCAAATTGTAGTTTCCGTTCACAGTCTATCGACAGTTTATAATTATTCGGTGACATATATATATAAATAGGTCTTTATCATTTAAAATCACAATAGAGTCTTGATGATAAATCATAACACAAAGGTTTGTCCCATACGGGGTTCGAACTAGCGACCCCGTTGCATAAAAACAAGGATTTATTACTAGTACGCGAAGAGACATGTGAAATATGCTTTGAAGTATTATTTTTAATCGAATTTTTTACACCAAAGTAACATTCTTCCCTTATCAAAATCATGTTAGGGTACACAAGTCTCTAATTTATTTTATAGAGTAAAATCCACTAATACTGGAAAAACTATGTAGAGTCATTGTGAATTATGTGAATATACATACGTTGATACCGCACGGGTAGTCACGATTTTTTGTAGTCTTTTGTGTTTCCCAGTTTCCCTCGAAACTCTATATCTTCCCATTATTATTAGATAAAATAAATAAAAAATGTTAACCTGATGTGGAGTAATTTCCAAAACAGTTTTATAGTATGTATGTGTTAATTACCAGGAATAAAAATGATTAAATCTTCGATGTATATAAGCGGCTACAAGTCATTCTACCTTGAAGTTTTAAATATTTACTATTTGTAAAGTAACATAACATTATAGTAAAGTAAAGTTATAAAGTAACATTGTAGTAGCTCTGTAAAAGCCATCAGCGGCTCTGTTTTTAGACAGGATAACGAGTAGTCAGTTAAAAAAAACATTGTAGTTTAACACCCTAGATTAATGATTGGTTTTCGAAGGCGATTGAAGCACCAGCGGAAACCGAACATTAATTTATGTTTAATAACTAAAAAAGAGGAAAGATTTTTATTGTTTATTGTCTCATGACTTTTTAATCAAGAAACCGTATAACATACATTATGTTTAATTGTACGATGTAGAGCTCACCAAGAGAAGAGTGAATAGGAGGGCTCTGCAAAGTCAATAACGAAATTGCAGTGCTCCCTATTAAATAAAAATTCTGCCATTGAAATATTGGAAGTCAATAGAGACATTTGTAAATAGTCAGTTGAATGTATGTAGTCGATAACGAACCGTGAATTCTCTATTTGACACGGAAAATCGAAATGTATCAGTTAGTTTAATATGTCAATAGTAGCAAATGTTTACACTATATGATTTTACTTATTGCTTTACTAGGATTTACTTATTGCTTAATTAACTAGAGATTAACATTGTGTTAACTGCATTTTCTAAACTGAATCCATTGTTAACTTTGGTTTCCAAAATCCAACTATGCATTTTTAAATCTAAGAAAATTAATAGAATCTATTTTTTTTTTCTGTGTAGGTTAGTATTTAACTAGAATCTAATCTGCTATTAAGTGATGATGTAGTTGAAAATGGTAGCACACTTAAATACTCTAAGAAACGAATCTGTGTTTTTTGCGGGACCTGTAATGCGGTGGTTTTAATTTTAATTGATATACTTATAATTTATTTGGCGGCATTTTAAGTGATGCAGTTTGGTTATTGTCCTCAAGTGAAATCTATATATATAAATGGATGTTTGTATGTATGTTCCACGGCTACGCTGAAGCGGTTTGAACGATTTTGATGAAATTTTCACACGATCTTCATATTAGCCCAGTGGGTGATAAAGTTTGGTAACGATCGGATCCAAAAATATTTTTTCTCAGTCTCAGCAACCATAAAAACACCCCGGACAGTTTTAACAACGGAATCACCATTTTGCCAGAGCTTACAAGATTACAAAAAAAAATTTAATTCACGTGACATTGGCAGTCAGTAAACACACATTGCCTATATAAGAAGAAAAGGAGATATTAATCTGGCTCTCATACATTGAGATATTGCCTACTACGTACTGGAGACTACGCCTCAAACACATTGTTTGAAGGAGCGTTCGAGTGCATATATTCGCAATCAGGCTTTGCCGGGCACTTTTGCGATTACACATTTGACTGCTAAATTTCACTTCATAAATATGCCTTTGTGTGCACTTAAACAACTCGAGAAACACAAGTAAAAGTCAAGGACTGACATTTCGTCAGTAAATTCAATGTATTAAAACCCGCGTGCCCCGCGCCCAGCGGTATCAAGTGGAACACAATTTTTTTCATAATATCTACTCTATAAGTACGTAGTACAAAATTCTTCAATGCACTCATATGCAGATTTCGGAACGCACCGACAGATACTTGGCGATAGATTTTCAAAATACTTAGATTAACCAGCCAAATGGGCATTAGAATACGCCTTAGTAACAAGCAACAACTAAAAGTTTGGACTGATTAAAGGCATTGCACCACGTTTGGTTGAAATGAATTAATGTATATCTTAATATTTTGGTGTTACAAATCTTAATAAAGTAGTCAGTCTAAAATTAATCATAACTTTAAATTCTAAAACTTCTATGTTTAAAATAATTCGATAACAAATTATTGGGAGCAAACGGAACATGTTTTGCGTGACAAACACTGGACATTTTATTTCGAAATATCCCGGTATCCTAGGATATTTGAACAGTGAAAGTACTGGCGTGACTAAAGCACCAAGGACAAGTGACTGTAAACGAAGTGACACAATAAGTAAATATTAATAAATCAATAAACCCCACAAGTTTGCAGGCGGCACCACTAGTTTCCCATAATTTAATATTGGCAGGATATTACGTCTTAACTGACTCGAAGCAGCACTCAATCCAGTCTAGCCTGAGACGTAGGCGAAGTATAGACTTAAACATAACCTGTTACGTACTTATTTGGCAAGTGCAATAGTAAATCGCTTATTTCCCGGTGTGAATGTTTATCCGACTCGTGACCGGACATATATAATCGACTTACGCTCATGTCCCTTGAGTGCAGCTTTAATTATAAAAATTCTATTCCTTGATTTTACACGTTGCTCTAATAACATAATCAGTTATGAATTGAACAAAAATATAGCTTTTTTAGTTATATTTTTATTAAAAGGACTGATATGATAATTGTCATTATGCGGTGTTCTTTACGGTGTTTACTGGTTACGAAAAGACATCAGGCTTTCGAATTGTATTTTTTATGGTAGGAAGGATCATACACATATCTCGCCTACCAGATATAGTCACTGTGGTCTATAGCAATTCATAACCGGAAAACCGGAAAAGGATCAGTATAACCGAAGCCAGTTATAAAAGTTTACTATTCCAAAGGATTACATTGGAAACACTCTTAAGCCAGTATGTGTTATCTATCATACTCTTCGGCTCAGAACACACAAGTGCGAGCACTGCTTTAATAAATGAGGCGATGGTGATTCCGCAGGTAATCTTCATAGAGATTCTAATACTATAAAAAAAATTAACATTGGAGAGAAACGAAAATCTCTCTATCACTGAAATTCTTTCTCTAGTTGGTCAGGAGAGGCGCCCACGAGATGTAAATAATTTAAAAAGTTTACAATAAGCCTGATTGACATATAATTTTGTTTCAGTATATTAAAGTAAGCTTACCCACAGTGTTGCCCTTTACAATAACTGTTAAAAAGTATACAAAACAACACAATACAATACAACACAACATGGTTTATATAAACGTTCATAGTCAAAACATGTCTTTTATAGATTCAATTACATGATATAATTATGATAAAATTTTAAATGTAAGAGTTTGATAGGAACATTAGTTGTCGATTCATAACGATTGCACGACGTATTCGATTGATAAATCTAGCAGACAAAACTACACCGCTAAAAGATAAAACAATTTTTATTCCTGTAATAAACATGCCTATTGCCTATTAGCGATTTTATTGTTTGAAGATAATTATCAATTTCTAAATACCGTATTGTATAATTTTCATTACTTTTAAATTATTAGTAAAATGTTATAATTACTTAAGCGTATATATTGTGGGAAACATATTTATTGGCTGGGTATATCTACATTGTCACGACAATATAAAATAATATGCTAAGTAAATTTGAAATGTTATATAAATATGTTTTAAATTTTACAACTAATAACATATTGCAATATAAGAGACGCCACTTTTACGGTAATTAATAAATATGTTAATATAAAAGGAAAAGTGCCTACATATTGGTTACGTAAGATAATAAAGTTCGCATAAAATTGAAATGTGATAAATTTCCTACCATTAATTTATAAGTAAAATGCAAATACATACAAGGTTTTCGTTCAACCGGTCTAACTCTAATGACACGTAATAGAGGCTACTTTGGTTAACTCATTAATTATAAATTACATCGGACTTTAGTAGAACCCGAACTCAGTTTGTGCCAGGGTAATTCTTCGAAATTTATTATTTTCGTCAAGTTTTTCAATTTTTTGAAAAACCTTAGTGCTAACCGCTATTGATAAGATAAATGCAATCTATGCATACTAACATAGTATTTGATACGAAAGACACTATTATATTTTCAATAATTTAGGAGTTATTCGGAAAAAATAAATTAAATATGTTGAGGCTAATGATAACCACATACTAACAATGATTATAGTTTAGAACATAATGACAGTATGTTGCACAGAATGATTTAAATGGATAAATTTGATCATTTATTTATGTAAAACAAAAGTTATTTAGAAAATTAAACATCGTATATTTAGCAAACTTAATAGTAATAACAAGCAATTCAAAATAATTGAAAAACTAAGCATTTCACGTAGTTAACGCAAACTTAGATAACTTAATCATGTTAGTATAATATAATTCTTTGGAAATCAAAAAATCACAGTAAAAATCCAGTCTAATAACTAAGCATAAAAAATATCTAAATCTACTACTAAAAAGTATAAAGTACAAACAGAAAAATAACCATATAGGTTATAATACAACCATATTAATAAAATAGTGCGACCTGTAATAATTCTAATCAACAATAATCGCAATAGTCTCTTAAATCCTCAAAGTTATAAGTTTAAAAAGACGAGCAATTCTCACAAATTTATCCACAAAAATTCTTAAAAATAAAATGATGCCCAAAAGTTCCAAGTTTCGCAAATGCGGAATCATCACATTATTGGACAGTATTTTGCTTTACTGAAAATAGTACAGTTTATTAAATGCCATTACCGGTAGACATGTGATTAGTCAAATGAGTTGTATTAGTGACATCAATTAGAATATTAGAAATAATCTTGATTTTGTTTTGTTTTGTAGATTTGGGCTTAGTATTTGCCAGGGGAACTACGTAATTAATATCGACATTATCGTTTTGATTCACAGGTATATTATTGATATACCCCAAATGCTTACCATGTGCGCATATTTCGTCAACATCACATAGAAAACAACTCATTTTTCTTATAGTCATTCTAGGTTTAAGCCTATCCCAAAGTACCTGGTGCACAGAAAGGGTGCCTCTAAATGGTTTCAACTGCTCAGGAATCAATCTTTCCCTCTGCATTATATCTTCTTCTGTAACTCTTTTAATTATAATATTCTCCAACCTTGAACTCATGATTTCGTAAAACTTATCGAAATTACCAAGGTCCGAACCAAAATGGACCATCTGGTCAGCTGTTCTTTTTACTGTAGCACCAACGCCATCAGGAGCACCCTTTCCATGCCCAGCTTCGGAATAGTTCCACGTAATTCTGGTTATATTAGAATGGTGGGATGTTAATTGACTTATAATATAGAACATGTATTTATTGCGATATTGTGATGACGGAGAATCAGATAAAAAATGAACTGTATCTACGAATGGATTCTGTTTTATGACTTCATCAAGAACAGGCAGTAAATGAGCCCAGATTGATGCAGCGTCGTGTCGAAGGCTAGAACTGAGAGTACACATAGATGTAGGGCATACTTGTCCAGTTATAAAACTATGCGTGTATATCACAACTGTATGCAGCGACACTTGTTGTCGACTTCCTCCGAAATGGAAAGATTGAACTTCTTGGGCATACTTTAAATTATAATTTTCAGAGAAATCGACGTGTACGAGAGCTTCTTGAAAATTCAAATTATTTTTAAGTGTTTTTATAACTTTGTATTGATTTACGATTTTGTAGATATGATCCAAGTAATTTGGCAGTTCTGCTTCTAATTTTGAAATGGCTTCTAAGGGTTTCATTACTATTTTTTGTTTTACTGTTAAAATTTGCCTTTTCTTTGTTCCGTTTTCTAAAACTACTTCTTTATTAACTCTTCTCCATTCAAAAAATATTATATCAATATCGTTATTCAATTCTTTGTACGCAAGATGTTGTGGTGCACATAAGTTGCATATTCTTCGCAAACAGTCAGTGTTAAATGAATCGCAGCACAATGTAGCTAATATGTCTTCTGGTTTCTTTTCATTTAGTATAGATGTCTTATTCAAGGCTTTCACCAACAACTCCATATTCACATGAGTAGCACACATACATTTTTCTCTATTAGCTGGTTTAGGGTGCTGCACCCAGAAAGGTCTATTTTTACAAAAAAATGAATAATGGATATTAATGTTTGTTTCTTTTTTAAATTTTTTATACAAATCAATCAATGGAGCGGTAAGATATCTTTTCTGGACTCTTTTCTTATTCCTAGTTATAAATTCTTTTTTGCCTGCAGCAACAGTACTATTGGCGTCGTCACAATAAAATGAAATAATTAATTTAATTATTTTAGATTGGCGGTCTTTAAAGTATGTATATTTAGGTAAATCACTTGGATCTTTATTTGCTTTATTGGTGATTATTTGATTTATCAGTGTGTTTTCATTTGGTAATTTCAATTTAACAAGTTCAAGCTTTTTCTTTAGATTTGTTATAGTTTTACGTTGGGATTCGTTTTTCTTTTTTAATGTGTTTATTGTAGACATTAGTATCTTCCTTTTCTTCATTTCTTTGTACTTAAGATTTTTTAGTGCACCTTTAACAGATGGACACTGACGGTCGTGTTGCAAAGGATCCTTTTGTAGGTTAGTATCAGTTTCGTTAATTGTGACCGGTATTGTTTCTACATTAATAGGTTTAAATGTAATTTTATTATTCAGAGCTTGTTTTACTCTCTGTCTATAATTTTTAGAATTTTCCTTCCATCTTTTTCTTTGTTCTCTTTGAGATCGAGGGGTTTTGTCTTTTATCTGGCCAATCTTCTTATCTTCTTTTCTTTTCAGATATTGCTTCCTTCGCTTTTCTTTCTCAAGTTCAAGCAGTTCCGGGTCATTTTTTATTTCGTTATAACGTTTTCTTTTACACAAACGTTGTTTTTCTAATCGCTGTGCTTTAGTTTGTGGCATTTTTCATTCTACAGATAAAAAAAAACTATTTTAACTCGCATTATTATAAGTAAAATCCTATGGACCTAAACTTAGCACGATTTTCAATACTATGTAGGGTGCAAAGCAGCTGCCAACTAGATGAGATATTTAAAAAAAATGTAATTCTCGAGATATACGGTTGACAAAAAATGTAATAAGGCGCATGCTCCATTACGTCATGTGTATGTTGATGGATGCTAGTACCTACTTAACTATACGAGATGTTTATATTTCAAAAACAAACATATAATACTTATCTACTATCAAAAATCATTATTCGTATTAACTCATCATTATAGTCAACATCACTGTCATTAAGTGAAACTTATTTCATTCGTCGCAACGACCATGTTGCTAACAATGATGTTACATATAATTACGAACTGAGAATAAAACCTGTATGAACTTGTCTGTGAACATAAAACCTCGGTAATGATTTTACTAAATTAAATGATTTCGTATTCGTTATTAAATGAAATATAAATTAAAATATTAAATACGCACATTTAATGAATTTAAGCTGAAATGCAAATGACAATTTTGATGCTAAATTTTGAAGAACTATGAAAGTTTACTTACAGTTCTCATTTGCACACGTGTTTCTTCGCCGAAATCTAGTTGTAGAATAAAAGCCCCCCCGCGCTTTCGGGGGCATATATTAAAGTTGCGTTCAGAATTAAATAGATTAGTAAAAATTTAAATCAAAAAGTGTTACGACTAATGACGTTTTTTTTGTAACAAAATTTGGACTTTATGTTTAGCCTTGCAATTATTAAGTACTTATAGAGATTTTATTTTGAAACGAAGTAAAATTTATATGAAATTAATATTTTGATACTTCTAGAATTTTAAAATTGAAATTATACATTTTGTATACATTTGTTTCGTAAAGAGTCGACACCGGAATACGGAGTATAATGACGTTTGGTGTTGTTTTTGAAACTTTGCACAATAAATAAATTAAAAATACAACTTTTTAAACTTTACAACTTAAAAAACAAAGTCAAACAGAACTAAAAAATTAATCGCAAGTATCAGAATTTTTTTGTATATTTAATTATTTCGACGGAAACAGTTTTTACGGTCCTTTGAAGAACAACCCGCCAGCTTACTTGACCCGCGAGAAGCCTCCGCTATATCTCTTGAAGTTTCACCGAATATGTACGAGTCACGTTAATGCGAATAAGTTATTGTGGTGTAATAATCATTTTCACAATTGGTTGTTCAAATTGATTTGTTGTTGATTTTTTTTTGTGGTGTTTAATACAAAACAAAATAGACATAACCAGCTGTGGTTTTTGTAACTATCCTATTAGTCATCGTTTGACTACCGATTAAACCGATTAAATACTCCTAAGATATCCATATAAATATCCAGATCCAAAATCTCATATCCGTAACATCCATAATAATTATATCCTTTATCTATATAGTAGAAAACACAAAAGCGCAAAACGTAGAAAAGATACTGACTCTCGTGTAGCTACCGAAACACATCCGTGTTGAAGAGTAGCAATGATGGTGCAAGGTTCGACAGTGAGAGCATCACTGACAGACCAATTTCTACCACAAGGCAGCAGTGTTGCCGTTCAAATGATGTAGTAGGCAACACACACCGGCACACGAGCCGTTCCAATCCAACCCAATACTCAGGAGTGGCATCTTTTATGACTAGCTTCAAATAATTAGCCACTTTAATCATTGAAATTTTTTGCAACTTAGTTATGTTCTGCTTAGGTAAGCGATTACTAAGAAACTTCCCTGTCTGTACAAAATTAAAATCCGCTGTTCATTTATATAAAAATATCATGAAACATAGCAATTTAACCTGATATTTATTTTGCGTTTGGTATATTAATAAAGAAAGAGTTACGAAGAAATGTTTTATCATTTTCTTGAACATATTCAGGTTAGTATTACTTTTGCTTTGAAAGGAAAATTGTGAGATTGAATGTTTTCATAAATAATCGAACATCCATTTCAAGTTCGACTAAACTGTATTTGCATTTATGGACTCAAGAGCGGGATCAGCGATTGGCTTGGAATACTTGAGTGATGTAAGTCGATCTAGCATTCCATACCTAAATATATATTACTTGTTGTACTTAAATAATATATGTATATTTGTACTAAAACTTAATTTTATACGTTAACAATGTTTATTTTGTTATATACTCTGATTTCACTAGAGACTTGGCTGATAAATGTCACAATCTTGTCGAAATGAAAAAGGTTATGACCAACAGAGGAACGAATTATATTTGCATTATCTGATATTTTTGTAACTAATCATTAAAAAAATGTCATATTGAAAGTATCTAGTAATATTAATTTTTCCGCAACAACTAATGAACAGTCTTAATTTATCTATCCACTATCACGTTAGTTGATTTAAACTGTTTTTCGTATAACAAGATAATCAATTAGTACGAACAGCCGATGTTACTCATTGAAAAATATATATACGAGCTACCAAACTTCGTAAAATGTTAAAATAAATTTTTACCCCGGATTCTTGTAAACCTTTTAAGCACTGGACTAAAAATTTTGCATAACTTTATTGTCCAATGTTCAAGTAACTGTATTATAACTCTTTTCAGTGACGTATTTAAACAAAAATAACATATTATCATTCAACGTGTCTTGTTAAAAATTATAATCGACACCTCTCGCAGTTTGCGACAAGAACATACGCAAAGTTTATAACAAAAACGTATATTGTCTTCAATCACATATATCTATTGTTCCATTAGTACTAAGAATTACGTCTCTATATATGATGTGTCAAGGTAAACTATAATGCGAGTATATATGCTATTAATACATTTTTTTATTCTGTAATTAAATACATAGATGTGACAATTACTTTTCTGAAGGTATATTTTAACAGACAAACTTATAGGCATAGGTTGAATGCAGATTGCGGTTCTTTTTTTCACTGTCCTGGCTTATAGTATCCACATACGACTCAAACAAACAAATCTAATTATTTGTATTATCTTAAAGAACTATTTAAAAAAAAATTACATTTAGTATTTTCGCAGGTGAATTTAAAATGTTATATTACGATCGATAAAAGTTACCTACCCCTTTATCATACTTTTTTTACTTTCCAAGCACCTTCAGTTAATCAAACATTTCTTTGAGTTAAAACACATTCAGAACAAAGTTTTTAACCTTTTGTTACTCAATTTGAAGCTAAAAATTTTAGTTATCATATTATTTGAACAAAGAAAACTCTATATGTTATTTCTCAAACGTGTTTTTTAATTCTCCCTTAATTTTTCATCAAATTTAATATTATGTTCTCCGCTAATAGTATAAAATTATTGGTTTTGTCAGAAAATGTTGATCTACTCATTAGACATTCCTAATGAAAATATACTCAACTAACATGTAGGAGTCGCCATTTATTTACAATCTGTTTAACTAACATAATAATTGTTGTTTACTTACATTCTATAATGTGCGAAATATTCACACGAGTCATCTTGTAGGTACTAATTAATTTCAAATATTAATAATAATAATAATAACTTTATTTGACCATAACAAGATACAAAAATATGAGGCTTATTTCTAGGAAATACAATAGTTTTATTCTCAATTAATGAAACCTAGCGCCTGAACTAGGCCGAGCCTGTATCTCAAACGCTAAATAAAATAAATTAAACATAAACATGTAAAATATAAATAATAGTTAAAAGTAAATAAATAAGCTAACAATTAATAGAAAAGTGTTTTACAAAGATAACAAATCAATGTTATCAATATAATTAATTGACATTTACACTACTACCATTATAATTAAATTACGTAAATTGTGATTTCAGAATTAATGTATCTACTATTATTCTCTTAATAATACACGCAGATTGAAAAATATTCACAGCGTTGCAAAATTGTAACATATTCCCATAATAAAAAGTTAAAACTTTATTTTGTCATTCACAATAATAAAACTTGTACACGATAAAATATTACAAATTCATTGTTTTTAACTAAATAATTTGCAACTTTACGGCATGTTTTATGTGTAATGTCTCACAAAATATCTAATGTATAATGTCGTTTTTTTTTTAACATGAACGTAAATGCACTATAGAAACTTTACAGGACTTTATCTGTTTCTGTTATAAAATTAAAATTAATAAATAAATTGATATTTCAAAATTTGTGAGTATGTAACTCTACAAATAAATTAATATCGTACATATTTATATAAAGCACTGTTGGATTTGTAAATCAAATTACACCTTCAGAAATCGAGATATAAACAGGCGAAATAACAATGACAGGAAGAAAACATCCGATACGTTATCACCTGAAAATAATATTTCAAAACACGTATTACCACAGAAATAACAGAGAAGTATAATATTCGTATATGTACCAAGTGCTATGTAAGGCTAACAAAGGCGATCCAATTATTTGTTCCATACCGGAGAACTTACAACAATGCGAAATGCACGAAGCTATTGTAAGATTATTTTAATGAGGAAAGTATTGCGGAGCTTAATTAGCAGATTTGTGCTTATTGTTACTTATTTATTGCAATCTTCTCGACATAATAATATTGAGAATTGACCTTTGTGTTATACTGAGGAACCTGCTAATTAAAATTTTAAATATAATGTAAAGCATGAGAAACATGGATTTAATGAGTTTTAGACGTTAGAGCTATGAGAATCTCTGTAGTTAATAAAATTCAAGATTTATTATTTTCCAGAACTTTGTGTCGCAAAATAACCGGGATAAGTATTTTTTAAATAAGTACGTACGGAAATGATATTTTCAACCAATAAGGAGATAAGATTTTTAAATGCATTTTCTTGAAATCCTGTACCTATACCCAGAAACGTAAAAGTTTTAAGTGTTTTAAATATCAGCAGGGTAAAGTCTTGGCACTGTACCTGGTGATACCAACCGTACGCACAATACAATCTTCAAAAGAACATCGACCATCGAGATATCGATAATATTCATCGACGGTCATCGCTGTCGTCGTTCTTCAAGCCTCTCGGCATACGCTGGCTGATTTCGAAACACGAAAAACAGGTTTAACGTCCATGGTAGTCGGGACTCAGTCGAGTACAGATACACTATCACCTCGCTTGATTACTGGATACACCAGCTGATCGAGGAATGTGACAGTCTTAAGCAGTTGTTACACTTGGTGTATGGTGATCGTGATTCAATCGGACACAACTGTCATGTCCTACCATCCAGCAAAATAGCAATCGATAAAAAAAATGTACACAAAGTTATGACATACTCTATTGATTAACAAACAATATATTACTGGATGTAATCACGTGGTCGTATTTGTCTACTTCAACAGTAAGAATGCTAAGAGTTGTACAGAAAAGTTTACAAGACTTAGGATTCATTGCATTAACTGGACATAAATTTTTATGCATGTACAGATGTCGGTAATTCGTGTGTTTAATGGCACGGAAATCTTTAAGACTGTACGGAATGTTCTGCTAATTCATGGTCTGTCGTGTGTGTTAACATATTTACATTATCTGTTAGTGTATAATATGTAGAAATGTAAGTAAGTGATTGCAAAAACAAATAATTGAAATAAAAATATTAAAAGACAAAAAAATGCTACCATATTATTCGGAAAAATCAATTTGCTTTTTACTTGTTACTACGTGTTTGCAATCCAATGTCGATATGTATCTATGAATTGCTCACTTAATAGTATTAAATACAAATATAGGTAGGTAATAGATTTTCAGTTGTTTGGTAAGATCATGTCTCGATTGGAAAATATAATTAAAATGAATGACTAAAATAAAAAAATAATATACAATTCATATCTATATTGTAAAATCTTTTAACCTATCAACTGAGATACAACTCATGCAATTCGATTTCAGCAACTCATTATAAAATCGTTAATATTATATTATGTGCTCGAATGTTGATATTGTGTAACGAGTGAATTGTAAAGTAAGTGTATGTAACTAAATTCCAGTTAATCTATATAACTTCAAGTTACAATATACCAATAAAACCATGTTTTATTAATTAAGGTTTATAATTATAAATAGACGCGCTACTCTCACTAAAAGTAATTTGACAAAACAATTTTTAACAAAAAAGGAAACCAACTTCAATGATTTTGAAGTTTCCTCGTATATCTTCGAAGTTGAAGAACCAATGCCTATGAAATTAAAATGGAACCAGCCTTGAGGTAACTATCCCCTATCCAACAAAAAAAAATCATCCAAATCGGTTCATAAACAATATAAGTTATGACTGAACATCCATAAAAAAATATTCGAATTGAGTAACCTCGTCTTTTGTTGAAGTCGAATGAAACATTACATTTTATTGACTTTTTTGTATAGTACTGAGATTTTTAATAGTGTTGAGATATACTTAAAGAGTATGATTTAGTTGTATTCAATATAAATCAATGGGTTTGTTAATGATTAAGTCAATATTCAATACGATTAAATTTTGTACGTAATCTATTTATTACCAATATTATAAAACTTAAGATATTATTTGTTCCCGTTTCTGTTTAAACGCGCTAATCTCTGTAACTACCAGTCATATGACAAAAAATATTTTTGCATATTATACCATAATTATTGAGGAAGGATATTATAGGCTACATAACTATCCTAAGAAGCGAAGGAGTAATCATACGTGTTAAGTAATCTGGCAAGTTATAGGTATGTATGAGAAGTGAAAACAACGGTAGGGTACACTGGTACGTCGAAGACGGCACTGTGGGGAGTTCATCGAATAAATTTATCACGGGTGAAACCGTAGAACACAACTACTTCTATGTACCTATACAATGCTCTTTCCATCATGATTTATTTTTGTATTTTCATTTTCAACGAATATATTCCATTCTCGGTTCATATTTAAAACACAATAGACTGAAGTACGTTTTGTTATCGACAGATATCCGTTTTCTCTCGTTCAATGGTCTACTATGCCTTGAATGCGGTATATAGTGTTTATTATATTGTTATATACGCACCACAGAACAATCTCTTATCAAATAGTCGTCTTGGTGAAGGAATATATCGTGAAGGCTCATTAGTATCCAAATATTTTTCAAGTTACATCGTCATTGATTAGGAGAAAAACTATAGATTTTCTACTTAATGTACGTATTATTAAATATCAATAATATGCGTGATACGATTATCGATAAAATGTTATTTTTAAAACATGTTCAAAATAAAATAAACTTGATTATTCATCAATTTTTAAAGTATTTAGTGTTTGACTCTGACTTTAATTGAAAACCATTCCGAATCTGTTACGATGTTAATGGTAACCGTGTACTAAGATGTCTTTATTTAATAATGCCAAAAAAAAAATATTATAGTGTATTATTTATTTGCAGCAATTTGAAGAAAATCTGTACTCGGTTTTTTATGCTTCTTAATTGAGCTTACATCTAATTTAAAAGAGTAAAAAGGAAAGCATTTATAACAGCATTTTAACAGCTGTAAACTTTAAACGTATACAATAATGTTTAGATTAATAGGGTTTTTAAGATTGCAAATGTTTGTACCTACTACGTATACATCTGTACAGAAATTTTTGCTATATTCTACTAATAAAGGCGACATCTTATCGAATAATTAACACGAGATTACCGTGTCTAGTAAAAAAATTTCCTTTCGGTATTTCAAGTGAAAACTTCTATAGGAAGGTTTGGTTAGGAAGTAAATTTATGTAAGTCGTTATCGACATAGTCACGAGAGGTGTTAACGATTTAAAAAAAATGTTTTCATAGGTTACATAAATAGATTTTACAAACTTAGTTTTTCTGATTTCAAATTATATTTGTATTTTTTAAATTATATTATTAATATTAATAATAGTTACTTATATTATTATTATTAATTCTATCATTTTAAGTTTAGGAAAAATGTATATAGTTATAAGTTTTCACTTCTGTCGGCAGTCCTCATAACTGCTTTGAAATTATTTTTGTTTGGTTTTCATATATGCCTTTGCCTATACTCAAGTATACAATATGTAATGTTCATATCTATGGTCAATTGTCACATTAACGACTGTCTGGTTGTCATGATTTTAAAATATAACTGTCTGTAATTCTTTGCTGAATAAATTGATAAAAGACAAAAATTACCAACTAAATCTTGTCTTTATTCAGCAAAGAATTTCAGACACTAATATTTTAAAATCATGACAATTATGATCCAAATTTGTGTGGAACTTCTTTGAGTAATTTGTAGCAAAATCACAGTTTTTAAAATATTCACATGGCTGGTATAGTAAATTGATAGATGATAGTTTTCAAATTATTATTTATTATTGTTATTACACTGCGTGATTATATTAAAGAAATAGTAAAAAATAAAACTTACCGAGTAATAAAATTATCTTCATCCTTAATACTTTACTTAAATCACTGGCACAGTTTAAAAAGAATTCGAAACTATTAAGTACTGTTTTTTTTATGATTTTTTATGATTTTTTTTTGTCGGCGTTCGTTGCGAACCGCCGCCTCGCAGCATGTGTTGATGCGTCCGCGCTTCATGCCCTGGTGGATGGTTTACGTTCACTTTCTACGTGGTGGGGTGTTCAGGAGACCAGGGAAGCCGAGGGTTTGTTGACACTGTTCGTAATCATTAATAATTAGACGGATTATTTATGAAAGCAGCCTGTTGTATTGGTTATGATGAAATAACGCCTAAATGGGTTCGAATTTGTTTTAAAATTTTTATGAATATTATTTCAGAATTTTACACTACAAGGATCAAGATTATATTTTAAACGACTTCAACAAAAGACGGGAGGTTACTCAAATCGAATGTATATATATATATTTATATTTTATGGAAGTTCAACCATATCTTCTTTGTTTATTGTTACGTGTATTCACATCACTAATGCTCTGTAAATTAATTCTGTGTCTATGTCATGTTATCTATGGGCTGTTGAAAATATGACACCTACAACCCAAGTACTGTTTTTTCATTTAATGGTAAATTCCGTCAGCAATAATTAAACATGCTCTACAGCCGGAAATGCAACAATCGACCGATCGAACCGATTTCGATGATTCTTTTTTTGATGGATTACAAGAGATACTTCAAGGGTGGAGACCACCTTTTAATTTCATTGGCATTAGTTTTTGAACTTCGAAGATACCCAAGAGAACTCTTCAAAGTAATTGAAAATGGTTTCTTTTTTTTTAAATATCTTGTATACTATAACATGATCATTACAAAGCTTATTATTTTGCTATTATATATCTATACTAGCTGTGCTTCACGATTTCACTCGTGTTAAATTGGTTCTACCAACTCATCAACGTGCTGTCGTTAACGCACCGTACTTGCCTGCAACTTGCCAGATCGCTTGACGTTAATGGTTATTATACGGTAGCACAATACTATAAAATAAATGTGACAACATTATTTTCAAATTTGATATTAATCATTGTCAATTCACTCCATGGGAATAAAAACGCATCATAGTAATTTGGATTTCAATGCCCGACTTTCTTTCACACTGATTTGTCAGTATGATACAAAAACAGCAAAGACTCCCGAAACGCATATTTATTTACAGTCTCCATTTCATATCTGTGATTCCTGTAAATATCACAACAAAGGCAATTCTGGATAAATAGGTACTTCAAAATATATACAGAATGCGCCGAGGCGAGTATCTGTGAGTATTTTCCACATTTTCTTCTAATGTCTCCGATCTGATTAAGTTAAGCAGTTTCGTTTATGATGCCGTCAATGAATAAATAAAGACTTTATTATGCTTCACGGTTCGTACATTACTGAAATAACCAGTTGTATTATATAAAAAATATCATTAATAGAAAAAAATTCTAAACCTTAAAATAAGCACACATTAAAGTATAATAATTTAATAAATACAATACAAATACACCAATAATCTACTAAATAAATAAATGAAATGCATACTTATATAATTATTATATACAAGAGCTGATGTTAAAATTTTATCTAACCTTACTGTAGACTAAAAAGCTGAGAACCTGAGAAGTCACGGGGGCGTTTTTCGATCATGATGTTTTTTTTTGTTGTAATGACCATTGTAGTGTATTGACTTCACGAGGTAATGTATTGATTTCGTCTCAAGCGCCTATATAACAGAGACGAGCGCATATGGCGGGGCAAGTCCGGTGAAGCTGTAAAAGCCGTCAGAGGCTTCAGGGCCCCTAAGGCTAACAGTATAGTCAGTTATAAAACAAAAAAATGGCGGGGATTAGCAAGCTGACCGTAGTGCGGAGCGGACGTATACTAACTAGTAAGGTGATAGTGATCTGGAAAATACAACTATGTTCATTTGTTTGTTTGGCATAGTACAGGTTAAACTTACTTTTAAATCGATGAACACCGTGTTACATTGTTATAAACGAATTCTTAGCACCTTTTAAAATCCGACTTGTGCATGAACTATGAATGTCTAAGTTATGAATGTATACAATATGGTATATGATCTCAAAGTTCTTCTGAGCGGTCTAAGCTGAGCTAACTAACAGCTACAAATAATAACAGACATCCGCAGTTCTCATTTTAAAGCGTAAAACGTTTCTTGTTCAACAAGAAAATCTAGTGAAATTACTCGAACGTAACAAAGTGTTGATGCCTAATTTTGATATCTTTGTAGTCAGGTCTTTGATATCTTCGTAGTCCGGTCTAACTTTCGCATGAGTATCCTGTAGCGATATATTAAGTAATGGGTACAATCTAAGATGTTTTTATAAGTGTAGATGCGTTACCCGCGCTCTATTTTGGCAATATTGAAGTTAGGTAATTGCCTGACATTCTCTTAGTCACGTATTATCCAGTGTCATAGTAGCACGCGATTACGTGATTACAAAATATATATTTATTTCGTTCTAACAATAAAAATAACGTAGGATGTCTTTCTTATTATTTCCTTTTTTACGTATTATATAACAGAAAGCGTTATTGATAGTTTGTATGTATAGTTTAATTACGCTGTTTTTTAGTGGAATAATGTTGGCGTATGATGCGTCTATAAATAAAATGTCATTGGGTACAATCACAACCTTCGCGTCTGAGTGCCTTCTGCGCTCGCCCCCATGTTCGGTGAAGCTGTACAAGCCGCAGCGGCTTCAGAGCCCCTAAGGCTAACAGTATAGTCAGATCTAAAAAAAAAATACAATCACAAACTTTAATAATCAAAACTCATTTTTTGATTCGGGCTCTGACGAGCTTATTGATATAATTAGTCAAAGCCAGTTACAGTTATTATAAATTAACTATCTTCAAATAATCTTATGTCACTCAGTCATGGACTCATTTACTATAGTGTGACCGCGAGTAGGACCTCGTCTTGGATAGCTGCGTGGCGCTCCTTGGGGGCGCGGGGTGGGACGACACACACACATGAGATAAAATTTCCATAGATGGATTGTGCTTTATGTCGTGATGCGAAGGATATCATTTATAACGTGGCCGATACTTTCTCAAAAGGAAAGTAGATAAAGAAAGCTTTTAAAACAAAACTGACACATTAGCAAAATCGGGAGCGAGGCTACGAGGTACGCTAAAAACTCTGATAAATATTGCAAAGGAAGTAAAATCGGGTGATTTAAAATTCACTCCGTCAAAAAACTAAAAGCCATAAAGAAAAAACATGTTGTTATTGATTTATTGATGAGTTCATACAATTTAATTCTTTTACTGGCTTTCTTAATTTTTTTTATTTTTATAAATTAAAATATACCTATATCACCTATGTGCCTACTACATCTTGTTTAATAAATGCAAAATATAGCCAATTATTACAACTAGCATAACACTTAAAATATTGGAAACCATTGCTTTAAGAATTATCCTGTAAACTTGTGCTTTTGTTAGTTCATCCCCCCGCACATCATTCTCCACCAAAGAGCGATATAGCACTCGCGGTCACTCTATAGCTCATAAATGTTAATACTGTACATTATATTTACATATTAAATAAACATTTCCCAGATAGATCGTAATAAATCATAATATCGTTGTAATTCAATACAAGTAAGACTAGAAACATCAAATAAGATCCAATCATAAGACAAACAGAAACAACAATACCATTAATTCGAGTTATGAAAATGGAATACAGTCGAGCGAAGCTCATCAATTTCGTCCTGTAAATAATCCTATAAAATCATATCATGATCGTATTGTCTACAAAGTTGTTAAAGTTCAACAAACAGATGATTTACTTTTACTTCGTAGGTATCAGCGTTTTCAATTATCCTCAAAGTTTAGATTTAAATTGAGGTTGAAGTTATTAAAATTATAACGTAAATCCTTATAAAAAAGTAAGATCAGTTTTCATTTGTATAATTAAGAAAGTTTTTAGGGATTTCGTAGGATTTTGGGGTGTCAAATGACATCTTTAAAGCTGAGACACTCAAGCCAACTTCACCTGCACGTGGTGCATCCTACTTAGTAACCAACGAGGAAATGGCGAAAATAGAGTGGTGGGTGGTTTTATTACCGGCTAAGGCGCGACCACCGTGACTCAGTTGTCTCATTCAAATGTCGCATTTAGCGATCAACTTGTGCATATCCAGTTAAATGAATGCTGGCCGTCATGACAGCGGCGATTACGATCTCTTTGTAGTCACCGTTGTGTTAGGATTGTACTGTGCTTACCATTAGGGACAGTACCGTCAATTTGCCGAAACACTATTTTTTTTTAACTTTTACGGACTCAACCGTGTCTTACTAGACTCAACTATGTCTTACTGTTTCCGTTTTATACGGGCGCGGAAAGTGTACTTCTTAACAGAGTTTTTGAATTTTCTAATTATTTTTACTATGGTAAAACTATTAAAAACTGAACACTGAGATTATTTTTTAAACTATAGGTATACATTTCCATTTTTTAATGATAATAAAAATCATCTATTTACTGGTTTAATATACCTGTTCTACATCAGATAAATTCATAATTAATTGTAAAATAAGTTTCACACGAATATGTTAAACCAACTAACTTTGATATTGCTAGTGATATTCGATCCTGCAATATGCAATTAATAACTAATAAATCATGAACGACATAAACCATCTCATCGTTCATACGACGCCGCTATATGCTTAAAACTTACAGTTGCTTTAACGAATTAACTAATGGTTGTGTAATCCATTTGTACATTAGTTATGTCTGATCTACAATAAGTAAGTCGGAATGAATATAATTTATTTTATGATGATTTAGATGTGAAAGGGAGGACCTTGGGCAACGAGTACACTTGCTATATGTAGAATATTTATTTTATTATAAAGCAAACGTTTACATACATGATTGTATAATCAATTAATCGAATTATTTATTTAAAGGAAGTTATAACAGCTATTCATCGATAAATATAAGACATTACAATCTTTACATACAGCCATTTAAAAGTCCTCACGGATAAGATACAAATTTTAAAAAATACAACACAAAACAAGCATCCAAGGCTCATAATACACAAACAATACATCACACTACATTATCAGGTAAAATAATAAGTAGCTTATATCAGATAAAAAAAACAACAAAATAAAAAACAAAAAAATATTTAGCAGGTTTAAAAGACAAACAATAATTGGGTTGGGTGACAAAGTGAAAAAAATACTCGCAATCGATACTGTCAAAGAAATCTAGGCTTACTTACTAGTCGTTCTCCACGATTTTACCCGTGTTATTTTATCTCGGTGTTGCCTATCATAATTGTTCTCACTTCCCGCAAGTACCTACATTTTTTTATTATCTCCTAAACTATGTGTCCAAATAATTATATAAAGAGCAAAGTTTAACTTAATAAAATTGTCTTTATGATGAAGTAACTCTTGTTTCTAAGTATTAATATTCCATTCCTAAAAATAATGCTCATTAATCACTTTTCAATAATGAACAAAATATCACAAAATACCTTATTGTGGCCTATGTATAAGAAAGACATGTACCTAATACAAGTCTAATTAAAATGCACTCATGGTTCAGTTTTTAATACCGGTAGAAGTTGAGTCATGAGTTGAGAATCGGTCTCAACTAACTATTTTTTAAATCCATATACATTAACTAATATCACTAATATGAGTTTCATTACCTTTTTTTTAAACTGACTACACTCTTAGCCTTAGGGGCCCCATCCAAAAATAGAGCCGTTGCGGCTTTTACAGCTTCACCGAACTTGGGGGGAGCGCTTACGGCACTCAGCCGCGAAAAAAGTTTAATTATGAACGGTTTAGGTAAATATCATGAGAAAACTTGAATGTTTGAGAAATATTGTCACAATATCACTACCTATCTAGTGAGTGTTATAATATTTAACCGACTTCAACAAAAGACGGGTTACTCAATTCGAATGTATATATTTTTTAACGGATGTTCAACCATAACTTCTTTGCTTGTGCACCGATTTGGATGATTCATTTTTGTTGAGGTGTCACCTCAAGGGTGGTCCCATTTTAATTTAATTGACATTGGTTGGACCTTTAACTTCAAAAATACATAGGGGAACTCTTTAAAATCATCTATGATGGTTTTAATTTTTTTTTTTTTAAATGGCCTTGTTTTCATAACATTTTAAACTAATTTACCTTAGAGTCATGTTGGCATATTACGTAAATGATAAATTGTAAATGAACCTAAAGCAAAAACTTTTTTTTTTCGAATGGGTAAAAATATAAGTAATTTAACAATAAGAAAATATATTTCAAGTATAACTAGAAGGAGCGGCGTAGCGTTTATTGCATTTCCTAAAGTTGTACGTCTATAGTTTTTTAGTCAAAATAAAATCTTCCAATAACAATCTAATTTACGCTGCTTTTAAACCATGCAATTTATGAGACTCAACATGTCTTAGTGGTCTTTTGATAATACTTACTACGCGATCCTTATAATAAATACTACACTTTGCGAGTACGACTATTATCCCACAATATTATTTACCTACATATTACAAGATTATTTAATATTTATTTTAAATTAGATTTATATAGTATCTATAGATTATTTTTGTCTACGATGTATCTAGAACGAGTTGAATCATTATTTCGACATAAACCAGTTCTGGTTTTTCGGGACATTACAATCAAATTTTATGTTAGTTTTTGTAAAATAAACGAAGAAAAAAAATTTTCGACGTAGTTGTACTGTACAGTTGTGATTACCAAACTTTTATTATTATTTCACTAGCTGTCAAAGTTACAGGAAAAGTATTATTTAGTTAAATACTATATGTTTACACTAAGTAATATTAAAATAGTTCATGAGACTTTTTTGTTTCTTCTTTCTCTGGAACTACAAGCAACATTTGAAAAAAGTTTTTTTGCTATCTATTCTAGCCTCTTTATTGAGAAACGCTGTATAATTTCACGCTTTGACTCTAATCTGGCAAGCCGGAGGCATGTACGGGAAGTGAGAACTACGATAGGATACACAGGTACGATGGCAGCGCCGCGGAGAGTTGTTCGAATAAAGCCGTTGTACACAGCTAACGCAATAATAATATGCTCCGATTACGAACGCGTGTTACATACATAAGAGGCCTTTTAAAAATTATAATAAATGTATTGATCAGTTTAAGTGGTACTTGCTTACATGGCACAGTATTTTTTTTGTAATTATTCTTTTTGCGTTACTAATACACATACTTTTACAATTTTACCTGGCAGTTGAGCAATTTAATTCAAGTAAGGTGGTGTGTGATGTATTAACCACCGATAGCCAACACCAAACTAGACTGTATAGCTACAACAATATACAAGATACAAGACAATTTTTAATAAAAAGGAAAACCAATTTCAATGATTTTGAGGAGTTACTTAAAATGGGGCAACCTGCCCCCCCCCCCCCCCCCCTCCAACGAAAACAGATTCATCCAAATCGGTTCAAAAACAAAGAAGTTATTTATGGCTGAACATTTGTAAAAAATATACATTCGAACTGAGAACATTTTCGATTTTCTTTTAACATTTCTGGACTAGTTTAACTTTTTCTAGTTCTAGATATTCTTGTGGTAACCATTATACATGTATTGCCAACGAGTACCTCTTCTCAATTCAATAAAAAGTGACCAGTTATATTTTTTTATTTGCCAGAAATTTTTCACTATACCAAGTTATCAAACAGATGGCAAATAAAAAATATGTCATAAAGTCAACGATCTTGACCATTACAATTCAACTTCATTTAGAGATATTACCAAATAATTTTTTACTTCTAAAACTCGAATACTTGTAAAAGTTCAGTGACTTTATATGAAGCTGTCATATTTAATAAATTTTATCATTAATAGGTGGTCTAATCTAACTCAATTTGTAATCGAATGCGAAACAATGGTTATTTTTACCTTGGTCTAAATTATACCTAAAATAAGTCTGAGAAACAAAACTCGTTTGGTACGATTACTGCTATTTAAATTGCAATTTATAAAATTAAAGACTTTCTTACTAGTTCCATAGCTGTTCTTTTAATTATAGTTGTAGGAATATACGTTCTTCAACTAATTTACAAAACAATATGGAAGTCCATATTAAATTATAAATGCGAAGTAAATCTGTCTGTCTGTCTGTTACGTTTTCACGCCTAGACCACTGAACCAACTTTGATGAACTTTGGTATAGAGATAAATTGGACCTTAGGTAAGGAAATAGGGTACTTTTGTAGCAAAAATAAAACTTTAAGGGTAAAAAATAAGGATGAAAGTATCTATGAACAAAATATGGGAACACCAATTGCGCATGCGCGATAATTGGGAGAATGACATCGCCTGCCATACCTAGCAGTTTGTTGATTGTCAATCTGGTTTGTTGATATATTGACATTGTTATACATAATAAGAAATGTATTGTATTTCTAATAATTACTTATTAAATGATAGTCCAGTATTCTTTTTAAGATTGGCTGAAGTGATTTTAAACTGTTTAACTACGCAGTACGGCATAATTACTGTTTTATTTTATGATAGGAATGTAACGTGCGCTGTCAATCGCGGCTCGCGGGAGTTTATATATTCTAAGCGATATACCTATTGTAAATTATCCGGATTATACAGTTTTGCTAAAAGTGAATCATTTCATTGTCTTATTCCACATATGGTGAAAATAAAACTTGGGTGAAAGTTTGTTTGAAGAACCCGTTATGTCTCAAATTAGGGATATTCATTTTTATGTTTTGGTAAGAAAGAAATAAAATAATTATTTGATGAAAATTGTACACGGGAAATACACGTAATTTCTCAATCGATACGGCATATGAATTGACAAAAATATGGCTAAAAATAAAGTTACGGGATGTAAATAACTACTGCGTTACTATAATCACGTGCGGAAAATTAGATGATTAGATGTTCGTTATGGACATAAATAAGCACAACGACATCTTTCGGTGAGAGGATGGAAACGCCGTTAATAAATAATCATTATTTCGTTTAAAATTGTTTTTTTTATTTTTTTTTTTTTCATTTGGGTTATTTGTATATACTTTATGATCTGAGTGAGTGAACGAGTCATAAAAATGCTACTTTTCGGAACTTAATAACTATAATAGATTTATTCGTGAAATTTATTGTTCTAAGTGTTCAGGGGTAATTTATTAAACATACAAAATTTCATGTATGTTAGCTTAAATAGTTTTTGACTTATGCAGGGGTCCAAAGTACCCCGAAATGGTTCGTGTAAATAAATATACATATTGGGCGGTATCACTCGTTCCGAAAGAGACGAACTTACTCTAAAATCTTTTATTGACATATTGATTCAATTGCTTTGAAGTCAAATAACTGGACGGCGTATTCAAAAATATTTTATGAAAAATGAACAGTGTAGAATTAATAATTGATATATTAAAACTGAAAGAAAACATTGTTCACTTAAAATGATATACTTAATTAATTATATTTACAATAAATGAAGTAGTTAATTATTATATTTGCAAACAATATAATTTAAATTACCAGATTAAGTCAAATTTCTCTGTTAGCAAGTTAGACTGTAATTTTGTAAAACTTTTATCATAACTAATACATAATAAAATTTGACTGACTGACAGATAGGACAGATCCTCACAGAGCTTAGACCATTGGGCAGTGAGTATTCTAGAAAGTTTGTACTTAAAATTTGTCAAGAGCTGAAGTTTGACAGTGTAGAGACAATGGGATGACGACAGTGTAGGTAATTAAAAAAGTTACGTTTTATAATCCAGCTCATTAAAAAAAAACTTTGTGGTATTCATTACATAGTTCAATGTGTGCCAGACACCTTTAGATATGAATATCTTATTGCTTAACTGAAGAAAAGAGATTTTATTTATATTTGATTAAGGTCAAAATGTACAATATGTACCCAACTAATTGATTGTATTTACAGTGTGCAATTTCATAACAACTAATATCATTAATCATTGTGTTGCAGAAATGGTAATAATCACTTTGGATTTAGTCATTAGGGTTAATTGAGGTTAGGTGCAAAAAATTATATTATATGTGTTTGTTTTTTTCCACTACAAAGTAGAAAACATATTCCAAAAAAGCGAACTATTATTCAACGTGCAATGTATGTTAGGGGACGTCCATTAATTACGTGAGGTGATTTTGTGAGACTTGGTTCGAAGCCTACCTACCCCACTACTCTCACGTGAGATAAATAAAATCGTATTTTTAATTGTAACATGCTTAATAAATTTTATTTAAGACTAGTTAAAACTAGTATTTAAGACTAACGTAGTCTAGAATCACAGTGAAGAAATTGAGCAATAAAATACTTAAATAGGAATTACTTTGGCTAGCTGGTTTGACTGGCCGGTGGCGGCAAAACAATCCAAGGGCTACTGTGCCACTTTGTGGCGTTTTCATATTACTACGATAAATATTAGTGTATAGGATTTTGCCATACTTTAGTGGAAAAACATGTTGTTCTAAAATCTAATTGTAACCCAGTTTTTTCTCAATATTTGACAATGTTGAGCTTGCGGGAAAAACATTCGTGATAATTGCTGGCGTTACTTTGACGACCGGCGATAGATTGTCGAACTGTCAGTAGTCGTCGTTGTTCTTGGATTGTGCTATATTTACTAAAAGAATGCCATTACTTTGTCGTGCTACTTCTTCTTTTTTCTTCTTCCACTCTACTTTATCAAATATAATCTCTCTATTCACACCTTTATACGCATATCATTCTTTATACAGTCCATCCATACCTTCTGCGGTCTTCCTCTACTCCTGTCTCCATCCACTTTCATACTTAACATTCTTCTAGTTATATGATTTTCATCACTCCTCATGACATGCCCATACCACGCTAGTCTATAACCCCTCAACTTCTATGTGACAGGTGGTACTTTTAGACTTTCTCTGATAAACTCATTCCTAATCTTATCCATTCTAGTTACACCACATATCATTCGCATGTCTGCCACATGTAATCTTTTTTTATCAAATTCTTTCATTGCTTAGTATTCAGATCCATACGTCAAGATAGGTGTTATAATGATTTTATACACTTTCCCCTTAAGCTTCAGGGGCATTCAAGGATCACATGTTATCCCCGAGACATGTCGTCATTTCCTCCTCCACTTAGCATTTAACCTAGTTCACGTCATGGTCAATGTCACCGTGGTTTTGGATCAATGAACAGAGGTACCGAAAATTTACACACCATTTAAGGCTATATGAGATAGAGTGGATGAACCATCGAAGGCGCAGAACAAATGCTTAGTTTTTGTTCTACTATTTTTCAGTCCAACGTTCTCAATCTCGCCTTTCTCGCAATGGGGTATGCAGGGACCACATCCTTCCACTTGCTGCGTCCTGGCATACATCTTTCGCTTCTTCAACATTCATCAGTCTTTTCAAGCATACTTGTTGAATTAGAGTACTCTTGACCTGACCTTTCTTCAGAATATCCCCGATTTAAACGAGGAACGTTCGTCTAAGCTTTCCTCTTCTAACACTCCCATTCATACTTGCCTTATAAATTTGTTTAATCATTCTTCTTTCACTAATCCTCTCTACATGCCCAAAACATCAAAGCATACTCATGCATTTTCAATAAACTTTCATGCTACTGCATACCTACATGGTGAGCAAATCCTGAAAACATCCAAACCATTTACTTGCAGGTCATAGAACCAATAATAACATATGCGGCCGGTATATGGGGACACATTGTATATAACAAATATGTCAAGAAGCGTCTGTTGGGCGTACAAGGCAGCTTCACCATCAAAGCAATCAAAAGTTTTAAAACGGTATGTACTCCTGCCGCTTTTGCGTCAGCACAATTCACATCCCTAGACCTAAAAGATCGAGAAGTCCGTCTTATTATAGAAACGTGAGTAACAGGAAAGACATAATACCTTCCTGATGACATCTCTCTTGAAACGCCCAACTTTCCACATCATCTTTTATATCCAACACATAGAATGTCTTTTGACTCTCCAATACTAACAAATCAGAAAGAGGTTACCGAGTTCCAGGCAAACCTTCACTCATAATCCACCTACATATATACTGAAAAAAGCAATTAAGAAGATTATAACGTTGGTGCAGTGTTCATTCGCTATGCTCAAAACCATTCGCCGGTGAGTAAAAAATTTAAACATCATAGCAGTTGTTATGTTTTTCAGGCAAGAGCTTTACGCCATCGTTTAGGCCTGCAAACGGACAAACCATCACAAACATACACACATCATCATTTACACTGATTTCAGATCCGCCATCCAAGAAATCCAAAATCGCAGTGATACGCACCCCTTGGTCACGTAAACACACTACATCATTCATATGCATCCCGGACTCATTGAAATTGTTTGGGTGAGGATCCATGGAACACCTTTTTGAAGATTGTCCTCGATTTGACATATTTCGATCGGATCATGAAATCCTTTACGAAAACTTTAACTTATCACCCTATGAACTTAAATGCGTAATGAAAAAGGAATCAACTCTAAAACCATACGTAAAACTAGCGAACTTTATTAATAGCAATCTAAAAATTTTAATTAAATTTAGGTCCTTATATTATTTTTATTGCTCCTATAATATATTTACTCTGTTGCAATTTAGGATAATATAGCATTAAATATTGCAAGAAAATTTTGTATTATTATTTTAAATTAATATTTTTAGCTATAAGTTAATCTAAGATGAACTTTACTTTACATATTTTATTTGCATGTATATCATTCACAATTAATATCAATTTATAATAACCATTCATAATCATTTACCGGGTGTAACCACAGATGACAAAACGTATCAAATTGCAAATGTCATCACGGTGAAACACCACAACTATCATACACTTACATCTCTCCATATATTATAACACTTATATGAAACTTTAATGTTAAATAGTTTAAACAAGGTGAATAAAATTAATAAGTCTAAAAAAACGTTAAATCATCCCTTTTTCAATGTGTGTGACTAATTCACTATATTTTCTTTCTCCCCACAAAATTCTCTTATCCAGTAACTCAATTTCACTCCTAACATATCTCTTAGCGTTCTCATTTCTACTGTATATTTATTCTACTTTCATGCTTTTTCAGTTTTTTTAAATAAAGTTATTTTATCTATACATATAAAATGCTTTGACCTGAATGACTGACGGATCAACGCACAGTCTAAACCGCTGATCGTAGAGACCTGAAACTTGGAGAGTGTGTTCTTTGTATGACGTAGGCATCCGATAAGAGAGGATTTTCCGAAATTCTACCGAAAAGGGGGGCAAAGTTTGTATGGGACAACGTGATTCCTTGGTCCAATCTACTTCAAATTTTGCATAAACCTTTTTTAACAGAATTGATGGAAGACGTGTTTCGTATTTTATTCAAATTCATCCCCTAACGGGGTTAAAAAGGGTAGAAAGTTATTTTGGCGGTGATTTGCTTCGAAGTTGACATCAATACTCCTTAGTGCTTTTGATTTAAATTACATTTTATTTTGACACATGTTTGAAAACTCACTCCGATTTTATTCAAAAAAGGTTGAACTCACTTAAAAACATAAGCAAATACTCTTTAAAATTGGAATGTCTCGAAAGTCACCGTACTACATTTGAAGGTTTCTAAGCTGAAAGAGGTTATGCACTTTTTTAGGACACGGCCTCATAAGGACGTAGAGTTCGAAATTTAAAATGGAAGGACTAGAACACTTTGTTTATAAATTATATAAATCGTTCCATATTAAAAGAAAAACATGTAAAATCTATTATACTAATACTAATAATATAATAAAGAGGAAAAGGTTTTTTGTTTATACACGCTAATCTCTGGAACTACCAGTCGGATTCGATTTTTTTTTTTATATGATAGCCAGACTCACGAGGAATAGTATAGGTTATATTATAACATTAGGCTACAGTGTCTAGCTAACCTTAAATATTGATTTTTGTTACGTAAGTCTGAAGTCGAAGCCCTCGCGAACTGCTTTAGAAGCATGCGCTGGCTTAATGTTTAATGATACGTCAATAGAATGTTCTACAAAAATATTGATCATTAGTATATATAAAAAATTCAGCAATAGGATATATGTATTTCTTATACATTAGCCACAATAAAATATTTTTGCAATTTTTTTTTGTTAAAGATACTTCGTGTTATTTGGACACATACTTTGAGAGATAATACAAAATTAAAATATTTCAATACTCGAACTAGCCGGACGATGCCGCGATGAGACTATCTGGCCGCCCGAAAAAATATTGTCTTAATTGAAGTACTAGCTGTGCCTGTGGCTTCGCTCACGTGGACTACAAAATGCCAGCGCAATTCTTTCTCCCCTGCTCCCAGCTATTTTAAAGACAAAAATGCTTATTTTGGGTGTTCCTTTGAAGATAGATATAGCTTGTATAGCCAGGCTTTTTTGTAGGTCCCTTTAATGACTATAATTATGTAGTGCATTAATTTGCTATATCTCTTATGGTTTACTCAGCATAATCTATTTAAGCGCCCAATTTGATTCACCATGACCAGTATTTTTTTTTATTTGTGCAGAACCCTAATTCTTTTTCTAAAATAAAAGTAGCCTAAGTTACTCCCTATACCATCAGCTATGTATCAGTGAAAGTCCCGTCAAAATCGGTCTAACCGTTTCGGAGATTACCCGGAACAAATAGACAGACAGAAAGACAAAAATTGAAATAATGGGCTTTTTGTTATAGGTTTCGTATATACTTTGATATGCATTTAGTAAAAAACTGTTATTTTAACATTACAAACAGACACTTCAATTTTATTAATTGTATAGATTATAAATCATCAATCACTGATTTCTTCTAAATTACATGCGGGTGAAACCGCGGGGCACAGCTAGTTTTATATAAATTCACTTTATCAATGTTTTATTGCATTAGAAAACTTTGTTAATTATAGAAAGTTTGGAAATATTTCAAGAGAATTTCATTATATTCACTGATTACATTTATTGTATCAACTCTTCAATAAGCTTCAACGGCGAAGGAGCATTGCCTTGCCAAGCGTGTTTTATTGTATATACCAAGGTCAATGTTCTAAAAAACTACCTCTTTAGTCTGGTGGTTCTAAGTGCGACATTTATACTCGAAGTTCTGGGTTAGATTCCCAGGTCGCACAAAGTGTTATTAGGTTTTTCTATGAAATGCTCAGTAGCAGCTCGGAGTTTGGCATTGTGCCTGATTAATGAACGGCAACAGGCTCGCCCTCTTTTACATGGGGCCTAAAATTCCTAAAACATACCCGGCGAACTGCGGGTGTACTAACACCTCTGCTTAACCCTTCGAGGATACAGCCGTGATAGTATGTTATGTTAATATTGCAAAGAGTTTATTTTAACTTATTCCATCATCTCCCTTCCACTACCGAACCACGCGAACTAATAATAATCTAAACTAAATAAACACAACTATACGATAGCACCCATCACGGTACGAATAAAGAGGCTTTGCCTTGACATCGACGACTGCAGACGAAATTTGTGTCGCCGACAATCGCCGTTGTTTGTGGATCGTACTGTACTTACTATCAGGTCCAGTACAGTCACTTTGTCGAGTGTTAGTACAAAACAAGTGCAACCGTATTCACTCACGTGTTGTAAAATCTACATATAAACTAAAGTTTTAAAATTCTAAAGTATTAAACGATTTCAAAATACAAATTGGTTCAATATATTTTTAATGTTTAACATGAATAATTTTTATACACAACAAAATAAATACTTACCTAAATGATAAATAACATTTATTACAATTCAAATTAAGTTTTTTTTTTTTTTAAGTAAATGAATCGATTTTTTTTTACCAACTTCTAGAAAACGATGTTCTGTATACAATGCACATCTTTAACTATTATTGTTCAAATTAATATGTAATATAGTTTGTGTGTACCTATTGTCCTTTTAATTATAAATATTATTACTATGTACTTGTTTATGTGTATATCTCGGGAATTACTGAACCAATTTGGAAGGAAATGTTTACATTCGATTGTGCATCAGCGCTTTTTTTTTGTTGCAATTAATATAAGTTTATTTAAATTTCATAATTCATTATTCATTGTAGGACCGTGTATATTTACTCGATAATGACAGGAATGGGTCTTCAGTAAAGATACCTAACTAGTTGCCGAGTTAGAAAGAAGAAGAAAAAGCTTAGTAATGTTTATGATGGACGTTTTTCTAAGAACTTATTGTGATGTATATTTGTGCGTTGCATAGCAATGTAGACGGTAGGCGGTATGTTATTAGTAATAGGAGATTGAACTTATTAACTTTCACATCCAATTGTATATTATTTTTTATCTCAAATCTTAATAATTTGCGCAACTTATACACATATAAATAATTATAATATTGTTGGTAATTAATTGTTAAGTTTTTTAATATATTTAATAATTCCATTATACTAATAATTTAATAATTCATTGCCCAAAAAATCAGCATTGTCATTCAATGCGGCAATGCTGCTAGTATTTTAGGCACAATGCCTAGTAGCCCTGCATTAGAAGTAAAATAGGTTTTAATAGTTTTAATGAATACATTCATCTTTTAATAATCTACCTACACATCGATTTCATTTCAATTGATACATTTGCCATTTATTATTATTCGTCATTTGGATATTTTTAAGCTAAATTCACTATAATATTAAGTTTTCGCATTCTAGGAACTATTTTTCTTAGGTAGAGCGGTATTTTTAACAACTATTTTAAGTAAATTCTTCCTTTTAAAGCCAAAATTACAAATCACAGAATAAAACATCAAATCGTCTCCTTGTGTGAACAGATAATCTTCTAATTTCTAAATTGCTTTCACAAGCTTCTTCACGGAGAAAAAGTTTATATTACTTTATCTTACAAAAGACATACCTAGTATTTTTCAGCCTATGCCGGAAATTCAGCCAGTACCTTTTTTAATATATGACAATAAACAATTTTATAAAAATTGTTTAAAACATTTTAATGTAGGAATAAAAAAAGATATGTCCTAGTTAAATGAAATACAATATTTAAATGTTATATAATATATTAATAAAACTTAAAATTACAATCAGCGCATCGCCCCACATAGTCTGCATTCTGCATAAATGATAATATAAAAGACCTCAATAATAGACTTCGTCGAACAAAACAACTAATTTAAATATGTCACTGTAATTTATCACTGTATTTTGTTAAATAGTTTTTTTCTTCATGTATTTACATAAACTAGTTGACCCTTGCGAATATTCCGCACAATATAGAGTGTAAAGCTGTCATCTTAATTAAATAGATTATTAATAGGTGGCGCCTCCTACATGTTAATCTTTTTTTTTCAATTTTAAGTGCTATTAACTTATTTTTCTTCAATAGCGGGGAACATGAGCTTTAAAATTATAAAATATTAATTATTTATTCAACAGATTAGTTAACACATAAATAATTATGTTTGAATAAATAATTTTATGAAGAATTATAGGAGGTTGCCACAAAAATCTTATAAAATATGATATTGTAAAGACCATGGAATTATGGTCTTGACTTGGACGATAAATTAAATATACAGAAATATTAAAAACAGTTTATTGCTTTACACTTTACTAATGACCACAGAAAATGACCCAATAATCTGGTAAAATAACGCATCAATTAAACAGTAGAAGTAGAATCCCACAGATCATTTTTTTTAGAACTGACTACGCTGTTAGTCTTTACGGCCCTGGGGCCATTAGAGGCTTTGACAACTTTACCGGGCTTCGTATCATTCGTCACTCAACTCCCTACTTTTTATAGGAGCACCGCCGCCGCACAACCGCCGCGCTGCGCCGGCACCGCAGCCGTACCACGAGCGATCGTATGATTGAGGCCTGACTTCCTCGAGTTAAAAGAATGCCTTTAAGCTCACATGTAAATTTGTAGAAAAATGACACTGTATCTGATTGTCTGTACGCATATGATGACCAGTGTACACAGGACCAGAAATTAACCATCCTAATTTTGTATTTTGTAGGAATTGACCGTCAGATAGTCACCGACTGCCTTCGCTTAACACCTCCCAGAACTTATCAGCGCCTATCAATAAATCGGTTTCTGGAAATGTATAATAAGTGGGGTAGGTTAGCGGCAACCGCAATGTCATGCGCAGTAAAACTGCACACCGAAGACGAGTAATGTATCCGTGTAACTTGAAACTTGACTGTATTAATTGAACGTTTAATCGTTTAGGCCTTTAGGGTATATAAATAATAGCACAATTTTAAAACACAAGTTAATATTTATTATCTTTAAATTTATGCATAGTACAAGCTATTAAATATTTACAATCTTAATTAAATATAAATGAAAATAACTTCTACTTGATAACTCAGTTTCTGTGCCGAAAGTCTCAAAAGCAAATACAGACTCGATCGTAGACGAGTCATTTATATACATATTGTTTCCGTAAATATAAGCAAACTACTTCATATAGAGTTCCTATTTGTCCTCTATTAATTTGACAGGACCTTATTCGAAGCTTAATAATATATATTATATATGTGAAAGGCCCACCTACTTGTCCACTTTTTGACAAGAAATATCTTTGACTTTGGGTCAAGAACTTCACCCTGGTATCCCTTCTCCTCACACCGTAACGATGACGTGCGAGTGGGGGGACGCCACCTTTTTTCTTTTATTGACATCTTGTTGCCCGCCGAGTACTGACATGCAAGTAGAGTACTTGCAAAATTTTTTTATTATGTATTTATTTAAAAGTTTGTTATATTAGGTCTGTGTGGTCCGCTTCTACTTATCTTAATTCTCTTATTTACCTTGTATTTCCTATATTATTTTCGTATATAATATGTATTGTTTATTGTCAAATTTCCAGGGCATCGGTTAGGTTAATGCATTCGTCCGTTCAGATATCATTTATAATACGACCCTTTTAGTTTAATATAGAATGGTTCATATAATTTTATCATATTTAATTATAATACATTGTTTGTTTACAATTTAGGTTTGACTAACATAGTGACTAACATGATAGTTATAGAACATGCGCAAAAAAAAAAAAAAAAATTTTTTTCTTAATGACAGGTTTTATTTATTTACATAAAACCTATGATTCTACTATTCAAAAATATTTGGAGAATTTTAAAAACTGAATCGTGAGTACGGTATTTGAAAGCTAGGCAGAAAAACGATTGTCATTATGCGATAGACTTTTGAATAGTAAAAACTGATATTTTTTTAAAGATTGGAAAATAGTATAATCATCGATATTTATATATTTTATTTGGTAAAGTTATTACCTACAATAATAAGTTTAAAAGTACAAAACTAATAAAGGAGTCGGAAGTCTCAATCCGAGCTATTTATGAATTGCATTTTTAAATTCTATTTTCATGGAATCAATCTCACTTGTCAGAATTATTGTTCCTGCGTCGAGCCTGCTCAACGCCGAATATCCAGGCCGACGCATCACTAAGCCGACCACCCGGGTAGACGCGGCCAGGGCGGCGGTTCCTGACCTCAACCTGCCAAGCGTTGATTGCACTGATTGATACCTGACGTAGCAACTAAGGCGTTGGATCTTGGTTTATATCCTTTAAATCAAACACTGTCTCGTGAGGTGTTAATATTTTGTGAGATCTGCAATATTGGACTGTAAGGATTTATAAAATTATTTATTAAGGTAAATTTTTTTTTAATTCAACGATCTTCATTAAAATAATATCACGAAAATTTGTAAATGTCCTGGATTTTATTTTTCTTTCATTACATATTTCCTTTTAGCTTTATAAATCTCCTATATACCTACTAAATATTATAACAAGTTAACGATACAAGAAGATAACTGTAGATACGTGATGCTATAGACATTCGTAGATTGTATTTTTCGATATTTTACAGGTGCCCTCTGGGTGGTGCTAAATGAGAGAAAATGGCGAGATTAGGCAATGGGAAATAACCTCTTCTGGTATTCTACTGGTGCTGGTTACTACAGGCTGTGAGAGAAGCATTTCTCTCTAAAAGAGTAGACTCGCTAACTTGCAATAGCCCGTGTAGCTTTTTAGGGCCAATTACCTACCTTGATTGTGTCCGATTGCATTGCGATCACCATAAACCAGGTGTATTACCCAACATAGTGATAGGCTTAGGCGAGTCGCTTTCCAGTTTCCATTATCAGCTTATGTACCAATAAAAAGTATCTAATTGCTTTCTAAAATTTTAAGCACAAAGCATATCAGCTAGACTCATTTATTCAAAGGTTAAAAAATTTACTTGTTTATAGTGACATCTATGAACACATATTTGATTTAAAATAAAACATTTCTAATTAATTTACTGTTGCCATCTAGCGAATTTCGTAAATATCATTTGCTCTAGCAAGTTACCCAAATTTACCCAAACCAAATTATGTATCTTACCTTTTTACATGATGTTTTATGAGTACATATAACTATTACTAGATGGTTCTTAAAACAATTTTCTTTGGTCTTTTATAATAATTAAATTCCTTTGATAGCATCTCTCGCAAGAATATAAATTATTATTATATAAAAAGACATATTTGAATTATACAGGTACAGAAGAAATTCATCTTTAAAGGTCATACGTACAAAAATATTATTGATACACGAGGCTACGGTTTACATTATTCACATCTGCTGGCGCTTCACAAAAATAAATTCAAATTAATGGAAATTGAAGTACCTAACGACAAATAGAATTAGTGACAAATAATTTTCGATATTCGAAATTGTTCTCTCAGATCCCAAACTGAATAAAGTTTACTTAACTTATAACTACTTTTAAACTGCATTAAGAACGGTAGAGCCTGTACGTAGTTACTGGTTTAACTATTTTATTTATTTATTTTACAATTACAACTAAACTTAAGCTAAAATAATAAGATAACATAAAAGTAATACTATGTTCCTGAAATTTAGTTTTTTAGTAATTCACGAGGTCTCAGGTTGGAGATTGCATGAAACGCCCGCTTTTGTAATATACATACGGTATCTACCTCAGCTGCTGAACCCCAGAGCAAAATACCGTAATACATTAACCTGTGAAATTAAGCGAAGTAGACTACCCTAGTAGTGGCAATACTATTGTTAACTGGCGAATCGACGTACTGCGAATGCACCAAAGTATTAATGTGCGGACACCATTGTAATTTTGAATTAAGCGCAATACCCAAGAAAACAGTTTTATCAACTAAGCCTACGAAATTCCCGTCTATCTTGATATTACTATCAACACGCCGGAGATTGGGCAAGACAAATCTCATACATTTGGTTTTGTTTAGCATTAAATTATTTATAGCAATTTTAACTAAATTTCACTTTTAATACAAGTGAAGTATCTTCCGCAAAAAGAACCATGTCAGAGCAAAGGGTTGATAACGTGAATATTATTATCTTTTATATCAACTAAATTTTCAAATTATTGCTGAAGTAAGATGTTAAGATGCTGAAGTAACAATGAACAAGATTCGCACTTGCATATTAGAATGGATATATCAACCGCACGTAAAAAACTAACTTCTCAGTTATGTAGATAACGATAAGGTTCACTCTTATATCGGACATACATAATAAATTGACTTATTTTTTATATAAAAATTCTGATTTTATTACTATGTCTACGGTACGTGAAACTATGACTTGTCAGATTAGTGATTGTAGGATTTTATCGTTGTGTCATTTGTTTGTAAAAATATGAACTGTGATATTATGTAACCTTATGATATTGATATTACGTCAAAACATGACATTGAAATCATATTTTTACATCAGTATTAAATTACAGTGTGACATAACTTAAAGTTCACTAATCATATCAGTTTTATGTCATGTGTATAACAAAATGCTGTGCCCCTTGTATGCCTTATGTGTGATGGTCAAGGTAAGGTAACGTGTTCACTGGGTAGTACCCGCTCATCTGTGTTCCTGTCTGAAAAAAAAATAATTGCGAAATGGTGCACTTGCAAAGTCGTATCGGGAAAGAAAATATTCAATTATAATTAAATGTACTGATTAAGTTTATAATTTGATTATATTTTTATTTTTATTGTCATAACATTATAAACATAAACTAAAAAAAATTATAGTTTATATAGAAAAATCCTAAATCAGCGTGACTCAAAATATTTGACCACTCGTACTGTACATACAACAGAGCGTACAAGTCTGGTCATAACACAACTAGGCCACTTCCACGACGGTCATAGTCTTGAAATCCAATATATATATGTAGGTATGTATTTATCACTTTTTAGTGTCGGTCAGGACGGACATTTTATTTATTTATTTATAATAAAAACACACAAAATTTATATTCTGACATATTATAAGATTACCGACAAAAAAAACTAAACAAATGCAATCATGATTAAAGTAGTTAATGACATGAATACACACGATGAGCAGTTAAAAAAATTAATAAAAAAAAAGTACGAATGAATTTGAGAACGTAATAAGAAAAAAAATTACCAATTTAAACTTCAACAAATTAAACCACGACAAATTAAAATATCACTATATTCTACTTACATAGACAAATGGATTTATATTTTTCAAGGTTATTCGCAAAGGTGTCTAGTTCTGACTTTCTAGGCTCAGCACTATAACGTGAAACAATTCTATACCACGGAGAGAAAAGCCCCAAGTTTGTTCGGTAATGATTAGTAGTAATATATTAAAACGAGAAGCTCTGGGTACTTTAAAGAATGACTCGGTTGCATCCAAGATTCCATTCATCAATTTGAACAAGAATGTGAGATCGAGCAACCCTCTGCGATCCTGTATAGCGTTAAAATTAAAATACTGATAGTATAATATTAATATTAATAGTTATAGTATCAATAGTCTGTTTTGTACCTATTTAAGGAGGATTTTCCCTAAATGAAAATTATATCCCAAAAAAAAACATGCCTGAAACGGGCCAAGTCTCGATTGAGATGGTTTGTCTATATAAAGAAGTGAAATCTCATAAAAAAGCACGAGACCACCCTTGAGGTATCCCCTTTCCAACAAAAAAAAGAATCATCTAAATCGGTAAACAAAGAATTTATGGCTGGATATCCATAAAAAAATATAAATTCGAATTGAGAACGTCCTCCTTTTTTGAAGTTGATTAAAAATTAAGGTAAAATAAATCAAATTAAGAGTTAAAAAAATATTTTCCCATGCCAGAGCTTACTACGCAACTATGTATCACAGGCATTGATTTTTTAAAACAACTTGCGATATCTAACCGAATCCTCCGCCATGTTTTAACCCTGACCGGAAACAGGCCGATCTTTCCGGTACATTTGCATGTTTTATGTGCGAATGGGATTTGTTTTGGTATTTCGATACGCTCCTAAGGTTTATATGTAATCGAGTTTTCCCTCTTTTTCACATTTTTCATGGCGGTAAAGAGATTTTCGCGGCATGGAAACTTCTATTCCGTCCGATTATTGGAAAACATTCTAATCAAAAAAGTCTTTATTCAATTTAGGCCCTAAGAAAGAACTTATGAACGTCCAAACACTACCGCCAGTTCGGAAAACATCCCAGCCATCGAGAAAAACCGGCAAGAAATTCGATCGAGTTTATTTTATTTCAATAGTATTAATATAATACAATAATATCTAGTACAATGCAATAATAATAACCATATAATTTTGTGGATGCACAGAGAGGGAGTCACTTCCAGACATCACTATCATTCCCATAATGATCTACCCTTTAATAACCTTTTGACAGCAAAACTAGCTTGACATGGTCCTTGAACTTATTGTCAGGTAAATCAGTAATATGCTACGGAAACTTATTATAGAACCTAACCCAATACCTAAATTTTTTATTAGTTTTACTAAGTCTAAAACACGATACGACTAATATATTTTTATTTCTAGTATTAAAACTGTGCTGCAATACCATGATGAAGATAATAATGTTTGTTATCAGGGACACAAGTTTCTCTAAGCAATCACCACTCCTTACACGGTAGGTAAGTACCTTATAATTCAAGTTTGCTGTTGATTATTTTAAATTAATTTATATTGCTGGGTGGTAGGAAACAAAAATTGTGTCCGACTGGACGACCACCATACACCAAGTGTAACAAACACCCTCCGTTGTGGCACGCTTAGATATGTCACGTATTGACGTCGGCCGGTGCATAATTGCATATCCAATAATCATGTGGGGTGCAGACATGCTACGATAAAAAAAATAACAAAATATAAAGAACTAGAAAACTATTTCATGTAGTTTTTAGGTACGATAATTTTGAATACTGGCAATACACAGAGATAATATACTATTATTCTATTATGTTGGTATTATTGTTTAATTTTTTTTAATATTATCTAGCGCGTCGGCAACAGGTAATTATTATAATTACTACTCACCATTCGTTGAAAATATATATTATAGAATAACAATACAAATAAATTGTGAACCGTTTTTATTAATTATGCAAGCCTCAACTTTATTTATTATTAAATATAAGTTTATACAAAAAATAGATTTCATGAATCCTAATGTATAATTATTATAAATATAATTCTTCAAATATACGTATCAAATTGGATAAATTTGAAATTTAGGTCTTTTAAAGTATAATATGAACAATACAAATAATTCCCCAAACTGAACATTTAAACCATAATGTTAAACGTTATGATAGATTTATAAAACAACTTTTCCTAACCCTTTTCTACTTTATTCGGTGACTTTATTAGTTTTAGTTTAAACCAATCTAAAGTATTTTAATATATTTTTTCATATCTCTAAGTCAAAATTATAATATATAAGTTAAGATTAAGAGAGATGCTGACAACTTTAAAAATATTCGAATCAGACAATAACTACGGTCGTAGATTTTATATGTAGGTACTAAATATTTGACTACGCTAAAATGTTTTAGTAGTTAAAATTCCACCGCTTTACTAGAGATTCTCTTTATCCTATCCCAGTTAAATTCCACTAGAAAATCATGCAGGTTGTACTTTTTCTTTTACATTTCACATTTTTCGCATTCATTATTTAAAATTTCCCAATTGCACCGAGAACAGTTTGTCATTTCGTATATACTGGTATCAGTTATGTAATATATAACATTACAAATATACTTAACATCTAAATTAATTATACCTGTTTTACATACATTATCACTTCATTTTAAGTACGGACTAAATTAATAGATAATTTGTTTTAAAACGAATTGATAAAATTCAAACTTTTAAGGATTTCTTTGATTTTTTTTAAACATAATATAATATATGTATATAGTAAATATTTCAATAAATGTTCGAACTGTTTTGTCTTATTTTAATATGTAATTTGATTCTATATACGTGCTTACTTCCAAACGCAGGCTTGTTCTATAGAGACCTTAAAACATAGCAATGCTTTATTGTGATATCTTTCTGCGCATAAATGAACACACAGTTGAGAAATACTGGTCAGTATTTTTCCTACCCAACAATAAGAACAAGTAAACGAATAAACAAAATTCTTTCTTTAATGAATAGGAGGTTTCTCAATAGAATTTTTGCGCTTATGTAGGAGAAGCGAAAAATATATTTATATTTACGTGAGTGCACTAGAGACACTAAACAAGAACCATAAATTTTATTTTTTTACAAAATTACACTATTTGCTCCATGAATCGTACTTATTGGTATTATATTAAAACCATTACACTAGAAAACAAATTAATGAAGATTCATATTTTCAACACATAACTAGAGTGAAAAAGCATGTTAACTGTACTTTAGTCGTGTGGCATCTAAATGGAAGAATTCACGATTTAAGAAAAATTTACACTAACAAGGCTTAAATTAATATATTATTTACCAAAATACACTAATAAAGGAGTGCACATAAGAACACTCCTAGGAAGGTGTTATTTTTATGAGTTCCTTTATGCTTAAGTGATAAATGACAGCGTCCGAACCTTGGACGGCGAGAGACATACATTCTCAGCTGACAAATCTACTAAAACGGTTTACCACAAAGTCTCAAATACCATGATAGAGAAAGACTCATAGAGATTACAAAGTCATCAAATTTAAAACATTATTTTGTAGCTATTTTTTATTTATATTATTAATATGTAACTATTTAGGATTAACCTTAGAAAATAACTAAATTACAATTTAGGTAACTTTAACGCGCGCGTCCATTACTATTTTTATTTATTTATAACATAATTACATATTATAATCTAATATTACAAAAATAAAAATATTTATCAAGATAATCCAATATAAAAATTAACAACTAACCGCATAATAGCGTTCAAAATTGGAATATAATTAAACTAAATAAGCCACACACCATTATTAACAAATATCATCACATTCATTGATGTGGTAAATGGTCAACAAAAATAACCATTATATAAAAATATTGTTATTACATATTAATATTAAAGCAATATTTTTTTTCATATAAGTAGAGCAGTTTTATTACTAATATTTTTTGCAAAAAATATTAAAACCAATACTTTCCATTTTAACCCCATTATTAATCACATCTTTATCCGTGGGTCACATATTTTTTTAATTGTCCCAAACTATCTTGGTCCTTATATTATGTGACTGTTTTATGTTGTGTCATTGTATCCTTTTTATGGGTCATTCTCACAGGATATTCTACAGTACACCGAACATTTCACAACTAAATTCTATAACGTGTATTTGTCACACTTGACATTGGCAAAACTGCTTACTTAAGCAGTAAGCCTTAATAAAAAAATAAAAACATTTTTTTAAAGTTAAAGTTTTCGTCTACCCAACAATATTCCATCATTTTTATTCTATAAGAATCTCTCTGGATTAATAAGATATTATTATCGTAGAGAAATGTAAATTAAGAAATTAAATAAGTTACGTTTTGAATTATTTCGAATCGAAGTGCTGTTTCTCACAATTTCTCCGTTTCCCTAATTGATGACACAGCTGAGGCGAGCCCACAATGTCTCCGAGGAAAACGCTCAGCAAGTAATATTCTTTGGCTTGATCTGGAGAACGCTTGTATTGGCTGAAAATATTAATAAATATTTATTAATAATAATTACATATTCGATAAACTTTTTACTTTAAATAAATTATTCAATAATCAAATTTAAGGGCCACAATTTTAAAAATAAAAAATATCATTCATAATTATTTCGATATCAAATATAGCATAGAAAATCACATTAAATATATTAAAAAAAGCTAACTGAAAATAAAGGTAAATAAACCTGGTATATATGGTGATTTAGTATTTTAATTGGAAACACGTATTTAATTTATTTGAATTTCTTTGAGTTACTTTTCTACTACCACCTGAAATCCGTAAATAGTAAAAATATTTCGTATAATATTGGCATTTACGACGGATTTCCGCAAAGTAATGCCTTCGTCAATCAAATATAATGTAGGTTAGTTAAAAAATGCAGTTTTGTGTGAATTATCTGCAAGTATGTAGAATACCGGTGAATATATTTTAATATAGAACAGACACATTACTTAAATAAATTAAAATTATTCTATATGCGTTCGTAGTCATCCAATTACGATAAAGTTTTTGGTGAGTCGTTGTGCATACACCCGTGAAAATTCTATATTAGTACAACCAGCTTGCAATAGATGGCGCGCGAGTTGTTTCATTTCAAGCACATCGACACTCAATATGAATAACACCTTAACCATAATTACAATAAAATTCAACTATATGTTAAGCGAAAACCGAAAAGAACATTTGAGTTTTAAAGCCTTACTTCTACGATTCACAAATCCAGTTTACTTATGTACTACAGTAATGTTTACTTTTTTTGCTAAAGATTTATTTAATAATTTTAAAAAAGTTAGCGTAGTGGTCTTAAGCGCGACTACTATGATTGAAGTCCTGGGTTCGATTACCAGGAACAAATGATTAAAAGAGAGTAAAAAATATTCACCCTCAGTATGAGCATCGCGAATCACGTCACGTGTTATGAGGTTATGACAACGAACGCACAGGTTTTCAACACGCTAGATTGCGTGATCCTACTTTACTGGATTTTAATAAATTATGACCATCTCTTCAAGACATCGATTTGGACTGTTGCAGTTTCACCACAGAAAAATCTTAAAACGGAACTTTACTGCAATCGCAATAATAAACCAACAGCTCTGCGGATACATATACCATAGTAAAAACTACTTTATTTCTTTTGCCATATGATAGTATTTCGTGATTATTAATAAATTTAATACTATAAAGTAATATATACTGCATGACATTGAGTTAAGGTGTAGTTTCCATCGACAGATAAAAAATATTTAAGTGAAAGTGTTTTGCGGTATTACATAACACCGGCTCACCTCGGACGACGAAGTTGGGTAAAATCTACCACATTTGATATCATTATTCTTGGATTTCGTACGTATATTTAGAAAGATCACAAATATTGAATTTTATCAGATACTTAGTTCATATTCTTGAAGCTTTGTTAAGCGCAAATTTCCGTTGCCGCCCAATTTATGGCTTAGCAAAAAGGAACGATTTAAAGCAAAAAAACATGTTCTGTTGAGTTACTAAAAAATAATATTTAATATCAGTTAGTGAAATTCATAGAGAGGAAGTTGTAAGTTTTATTTATATGAATGAAATTTATGAATAAAGAAATTTCTCTATGCCCTACCTTTCTTCAACATCAATAACAGTAACAATAGTACTTGCTTAGTAAATAAATACTTTAACGAATCTCTTAAAATATCTATTCAAATAAAAAAAGAATTAAATCAAACCTGGCATAATATCAATCTCAAAATATTAAATAAAGTACGAGGTAGCAGCTGATCGCTGTTGACGGGCATTTGCAATTGCAATTTTCAAATGTGGCCCGCGGGCTTGGTCAGCCTTGATCTAGAGTGGTATTCATTAGTAAAGCCCATCAGTTATTAAACTTATGAAATATACTTATATCGTCAATAATTTCTCGTAGGTATATCTAATGTCTTCTCTGCTCCAAATAATTTCATACGTATTCTTCAATAAAAAAAAACTTAGAATAAAATAAATATAGTGTATTGTAAACATTTTAGTAATATACTATTATCATCGTCATCATCATTATATTAATACGTGAAGCAAAAACTTTATACCCCTTTTAAAGCTTATTGCGTGCACGGAAGACTGTGAGATTTGTCATGGATAAAGTTTATATGGAGAAGGAGTGCAGAAAGCTAAAATTTATCTATAACATCTGTTACTAATATATTAAATTAATTAAATGAATACTGCGAATCCTAACCCGACCAGTGCCATTGAACTTAGACCCTCCAAAATATTGACATTGTAACTCAATTAAAAGTAATAGCAAGTGATATATAATAATATTCATTGTTTGATATTCGCCCACAAGAAGACCGTGGTTGACTATGATCGGTATCCGGTGTCATACGCAAAGAAAATCATACGGGAGTAGACTGTCCTTAAGTGGCAGGCGCGCTACGAGTCCTCAGACACGGGTGGGGTGACGCGGGTCTTCTTCCCGAAGGTGGCAGATGCTCACCGGGTGTTGAGTAAGACCAATCTGTTACCCGCCCATGTCCAAGCCTTTACAGGCCATGGAGGATTTGCGGCGTACCTGCACCGCTTCAAGATCAAGGACAGTCCCGCGTGTGAATGCGACCCGGATATTGCCGAGACAATCTTCCATCTTATCATAGATTGTCCACGTTTCGGCTCATCCAGGTTTGATCTCGAGTCCAGGTTCGGCTGTAGGGTGGAGCTGGATAGTATGTTCACGTTGGTGTCGGACGAGGACACGAGGAGTCCTTTTATGGAGTACATTGAGAAAATTGTAAAAATCGCAAGTAAGAGGAACAAATAAATGCCTCAGTAAACTAAATTACTATTTTATTCTAGTAATATAGGATAACAATAGAGTAAAATAGAGGATTATATTTTATACTGAATTGTGATTGTGTAATGTTATTATTTTGTTTTTTATCATTATTAATTTATACTTGTTGACATCATTAAATGTAGTAGTTTTTAAGATACAAATTGAGATAGTAATTTATATTTTTGGACATCAAATGTAATTAATTTTAAGAATAATGTATGGTAGTTGTAAGAATTTTATGAATAAAATAAATAAAAATGGGATGCATAGTTATAGGGTTTTTAACGAAATAAAGTCGGAGGATTAAATTGTGTGGGGAACTGAAAAAAAATTATTTTAACCTAATGTATAGTACCAAATTTCTCTGATTATGTTAGAGGTAAATTTAGGGGGAGGGGGTTCAGTACCCCACCATAAAAAAAATAATAATTCATTGTTTAGGTTCATACTGCAAATGTTAAACAGAAAATAGTCTATAATTAAAAAGTCTTTGGTCGAATTTCTATCATTGGGCAACCGCTAGTTAACCCAATTATATTAACTCATTTCTTTAATAGTATTATTATTTTTAGTAAAACTGGAAATAACATTCCTCTGTAACAATTTTGTAAGTATAATGATTGTGAATTACAAGGAAATCAAACAGTCGGTTAGTCATTGACAAATAATAATTCTAATATTTAATTAATGCAAGAAATTACTACTAGTAATAATAAAATTAATTAAATACTAATGATGAATTTTGTTTTACGAAATTCTTCTCAACATTTGCTACACGAATATTAATGTTTGAATTTACAAGTATCTATTGTAGAAAATCGACAAAAACCTACATTATTGCAAAGGCCATACAAATTACCAAACTAATTATCATTGCTAATTTTGTTTTTTAACAAAAACAATACATCATTAATTATAATCAAATTACAACCACTGATTTAGTAATCATCACTTATTTATGTACATTTGGGTTTATACATTCATATTGTGTACAGAGACCACAATTGAGCAATATGTGAATATTATTCATTCATTATATACCAAGATAAATAAAAACACAGGGTATTCTTCATCTTCCATTGATCCAATGTCTTCTTCTTTTTCTACTGTGCCTCATTTCCCATATCTTGTGAGGTCTGCCTTCTAGTCTTATTGCGCCATACGGGAGTAATTGTGTCATTTTCGAATACAAACCCATCGCCTTTTATGTCTCCTATAGGTTCCCTTCCAGGCGGAACCATAACGGGTCTTGTTATATTGTCTATTTCACGACGCATAGCCTGGCCATACCAGCGTATTCGGTTTTCTGCAATTTTGTCGTGGCATTAGTATAGTAGGCTATTATAGTCTTATTGCGCCATACGGGAGTAATTGTGTCATTTCCGAATACAAACCCATCGCCTTTATGTGTCTCCTATCAGTTCCCGTCCAGGCGGAACCATAACGGGTCTTGTTATATTCTTTACCTCACGACGCATAGCCTGGCCATACCAGCGTATTCGGTTTTCTGCAATTTTGTCGTGGCATTAGTATAGTAGGCTATTCTAGTCTTATTGCGCCATACGGGAGTAATTGTGTTATTTCCGAGTATAAACCCATCGCCTTCATGTCCCTCCTAACAGTTCCCGTCCAGTTGGATCCATAACGGATCTTGTTATATTCTATACCTCACGACGCCATAACCTGGCCATACCAGCGTATTCGGTTTTCGGCAATCTTATTATGGCATTAGTATAACAAATTTGAAACTCCTTTTTTTTAGATCTGACTATACTGTTAGCCTTAGGTGCTTTGAAGCAGCAGCGGCTTTTACAGCCTCACCGAACTTGGTCGAAACGCCTCTCCACCGTAGAATCAATAGGACTTTGTTTATGATCATTAGACAAAAGATATCTTAATGCACTAACTTATTATAATGTAAACAAGTCTAGCTTTCATTAGCGATGTACTTTCTGTTATTAGCATTTTATTTAATGTATTTTTAATCTTTTTGTGTTAATTTTTACCCAAATTTTAGGTTTCTCGCAATCACATAAAAGTAATTAGGTATTTAATCAAACGTTTTATTAAAATTACAAGCTATAAATAAAAAAAATCTATTGAAGTACAGAAAATATCGCTTACGTTTAACCTTCAACTATTTTTAAACGTTTACTTTAGCATAACATAATAAATTTTACCTTCGCAGTAAATCACATTACAATAACTACAAGATACCTATGAACAGAATTGTCAATAGTTGACAAGAATAGTACGAACGGGATGTAAAAAATGGATTTTGACCATAAAATGTATAATAAACTAGCTAGCCATAACTCGCCGATTGCATAGATACTGACCACTATTACATCAATGTCCCCATTGCACTGTTTCATAGTGCCCTGCCGTCACAAACCGAATACTGACCTCAATCACACTTTAAACAATTGGACGTGCCATTGAAAAGTTTATTTTGGCTAGCATTATGAAATATTTCTAGAAAGCAATGGATGGACGGTGTCAAGGTCATCCTAATTTAGCAAACTCTTTGGCAGACAGTTGACGATCGGTCTAATTCTTATATCTCGCCAACGTGCTTGCACCAGGAGCTATACATGCGTGAAATTACTATTTCTATTATTACTTATTCTTAACATTGATTTTTCAAATCCAATGTACTTATCATGTACCACAACAACAGCTTTATTAAAACACTAGCGGTATGCCCGCGGCTCCGCACGCGTTTGATATTACGCAGTGGTTATTTTCATCCCGTAATTTTATTTCTATACTGATTTATTTATTTATAAATTTATACTGACAGTTCATATAGCATATCAATTGCTGAAGACATGTACTTCCCGTGTACAATTTTCATCAAAGTTGGTTGAGGAATTATGAAAAAATTTTTTTTACATATCTCTGATATTATTGTTGATGATTTCTCTAGCCTATTAATTATGAAATCACGTATGCATCCCGCCCCAAATTTTTATCAAAAAGCGGTTAATAATTAATACAAATTACATTTCGTAATTTTTTTTTAATTTTTTTTGACTATCCTTATAACCTAAAGAGTAAAAGAAAATAGTTTTTTACAAATATTTTTTTCTACTATTATTCTAAAAGTAATATTGAAATTTCTTATATTCTATCAATTGACTAATGACATAACCATCCCTTGTACAAGATTTCATAACAATCGGTCAAGCCGTTTTTGAGTTAAATCTGGACATACAAAGAGACACACAGACAGTCAAAATAAAATTAATGGCATATTCCTCATCAGTATCGTTCATATAGCATGTTTATCGAACAAAAAATTAATTGTACAGACAGAACTAAAAAAAAATCTTATGTGCCTCTCTGTTAGTGATCGGGTAAGTTCTGAAAGACTTGACGGATTGAATTCATATACATATAATATTTTTGTTTTATCGAGATGATGGTTTATAGATATATTAGAATCCGATAGATGGCACTGTGATCGAGCCATTAACTATCGGAAAGGGCAGAACAACGTCTGCGAAGGTCAGCTAGTTTAAGTTTTAGTTAGCCGGGAGCGAATGCAGCAAGATTTGCATGTGTGTGTATCCGATTGACGGCATTCTGTAGTTCATGTGAGCGAAGCCGCGGGCACAGCTAGTCTATTTATTAAAATGGTTGGCCAGTGACCAATTATACAGGTACAAAAAGAGGTAAGGCACAAAGAATATTTTTACAATAACTACAAGATACCTATGAACAGAACTGTCAATAGTTGACAAGAATAGTACGAACGGGATGTAAAAAATGGATTTTCACCATAAAATGTATAATAAACTAGCTAGCCCGCAAACATTGTTCTGATGTTTCCAGTAATCTCTCGACCACAGCGCCATCCATCGCGTTTAGGGATTATGTGTAAACCTTCTCCATAAAAAAGCTTAGATCTATCAATGTATGGTGATCAGCCAAATGATGATAGAGTTTATCAATCTCATATATATGTTATAGGCAATGTATAAAATGCCGGTATTCCATAGAATGCCTAAGAGTAGCCGGCGATGTATGAAATAAAGAGAAAATCATTACATAATAATTAAATCATAGCGATGTTAATAAATATAATGTTGATATTGACATCTTTAATTGCTCTTTCTGGAATTTTCGCTGAAATTTATATAAATCATTCACTATTTCATTTTATTTGTAGCGATCTTCATGTTTGTTTTTGTTGGGGTTGTGCTACGGCACAGCTTAATAAGATGTGCATATCTGTAAAGATACTTCACACAGTCCTTAACCTGTGGTGTATTTGTTATTGTAATATTCTGTGAATGTGTCGTTGATGTGACAATAAATAAATACTCTCCCAGTTTTTACCGATTTGTGATTCTCTTAACTTGTGCACAATAACTAAACTATATCACATAAAATGCAGCCAAAATTACATAATGTAAGACCCCATAACATAAGTTTATGAACTAAAAAACAAAAATCATCACATGACAAAAACTCTCAGTCGTTATTCAATGTATAAAATATGAATTATTTGATTCACTGCCAGCTAGCTTCAGGCATTCTATACATTGCCTATAACATAATATACAATTACGAGCTGTGCCCACGGTTTCACCCGTGTTAAACTTATTCGACCATCTCTCAGCCAAGCCGCCTGCCGCCGACATCGCACCCGCGTTTCTTATCATAATTGTTCTCACTAATAGTTACGTTCATAGTTACTGTTCCACTTGTTAGAATCGGAGCGTGATGTTATACTATGTATAACCTTGCTCAATAAATAGGCTACAAAATTCAAAAATAATTTTGAAACCTAATTGGTAGTTTCAGATGTTAGCGCGTTCAAACAAACAATTTCTTGAGTTTTATAATATTACTAGCGGTGTGCCCGCGGCTCCGCATGCGTTTGTTACAACGTAGTAATTGTTTACATCCCGCAATTTTATGTTTACTTGTATTGTTGACAATTCCATAAGCCGTATCAACTGAGGAATGGCGTATATTTCCCAAGTACCTACAATTTTCATCAAAGTCGGTTAACAAATATTATTCTATTTTACCATTTGTAATGCATTATTAAAGATTCTTATAGCCTCTCAATTATGATGTATACTTTCTCATCTACAAAGTTTGATCAGAATCGGTCAAGAATTAATGAAAATAGATTTTATTGTATTTTTTTAGGATTTTTAAAGGTAATATTGAAATTTCTTATACACTATTAATTGATCAATGACATAAGCATCCAGTTTACAAAATTTCATAAGAATCGGTCTAGCTATATTTGAGTTTTTAATTTTAAATTTACATATTTGTGGTCAGTATCGTTCATTAGTGTGCCTATCGGGAAATTTTGGAAAAATAGTAAAAGTACATACAGGACTATAGATTTATTAACATAGTTACATTGATAAGAAATATGGAACTAAGATTTACGAATTAATTATTGTAGAATTTTATTTAACTTTACGCATTAAACGTGTAAGTAATTTAAGTGAACGGGAGTCCATAACTCGCCGATTGCATGGCCACTGACCACTGTTACATCAATGTCCCCATTGCACTGTTTCATAGTGCCCTGCCGTCACAAAACGAATACTGACCTCAATCACACTTTAAACAATTGGACGTGCCATTGAAAAGTTTATTTTGGCTAGCATTATGAAATATTTCTAGAAAGCAATGGATGGACGGTGTCAAGGTCATCCTAATTTAGCAAACTCTTTGGCAGACAGTTGACGATCGGTCTAATTCTTATATCTCGCCAACGTGCTTGCACCAGGAGCTATACATGCGTGAAATTACTATTTCTATTATTACTTATTCTTAACATTGATTTTTCAAATCCAATGTACTTATCATGTACCACAACAACAGCTTTATTAAAACACTAGCGGTATGCCCATGGCTCCGCACGCGTTTGATATTACGCAGTGGTTATTTTCATCCCGTAATTTTATTTCTATACTGATTTATTTATTTATAAATTTATACTGACAGTTCATATAGCATATCAATTGCTGAAGACATGTACTTCCCGTGTACAATTTTCATCAAAGTTGGTTGAGGAATTATGAAAAAATTTTTTTTACATATCTCTGATATTATTGTTGATGATTTCTCTAGCCTATTAATTATGAAATCACGTATGCATCCCGCCCCAAATTTTTATCAAAAAGCGGTTAATAATTAATACAAATTACATTTCGTAATTTTTTTTTAATTTTTTTTGACTATCCTTATAACCTAAAGAGTAAAAGAAAATAGTTTTTTACAAATATTTTTTTCTACTATTATTCTAAAAGTAATATTGAAATGTCTTATATTCTATCAATTGACTAATGACATAACCATCCCTTGTACAAGATTTCATAACAATCGGTCAAGCCGTTTTTGAGTTAAATCTGGACATACAAAGAGACACACAGACAGTCAAAATAAAATTAATGGCATATTCCTCATCAGTATCGTTCATATAGCATGTTTATCGAACAAAAAATTAATTGTACAGACAGAACTAAAAAAAAATCTTATGTGCCTCTCTGTTAGTGATCGGGTAAGTTCTGAAAGACTTGACGGATTGAATTCATATACATATAATATTTTTGTTTTATCGAGATGATGGTTTATAGATATATTAGAATCCGATAGATGGCACTGTGATCGAGCCATTAACTATCGGAAAGGGCAGAACAACGTCTGCGAAGGTCAGCTAGTTTAAGTTTTAGTTAGCCGGGAGCGAATACAGCAAGATTTGCATGTGTGTGTATCCGATTGACGGCATTCTGTAGTTCATGTGAGCGAAGCCGCGGGCACAGCTAGTCTATTTATTAAAATGGTTGGCCAGTGACCAATTATACAGGTACAAAAAGAGGTAAGGCACAAAGAATATTTTTACATATTTCTCTCTACTTGGAGCAGCTCGACTGGTGGAATATTTCCACCCTAAGGAAGATCGCAGCCAAATAACCTTGCGTTGTGGTCCTACGATGAGTAAGGTTTCCAGACCTCCTTGGGGAGGGGGTTCAAGGTCGACAATGCGCTAGTGACATCTACGGTATTCAAGCGTCCATAGGTTACGGTAGCCGTTTACCATCAGTCGGGCCACATGCTTGTATGCCACCTTATTTGTATAAAAAAACACTACATTTCATTCTTAAATAAGAAATAAACATATATGTTCATTAGCCTATAAAGCTAGGTAGGTATAGGTGCTTGGTGACAATTTTCATACAACAGTTTTCCCCGATTTCCAACCCCTTGTGAATAGAATGTCTAAATATATAATCAACAACATTATAATTAAATTGTTTTATTAAAAAATAGAAGGTACGTGGGTGCAAAACTTTTACCTGAATACATCGGGCCAGTCGAGTTGCGGTCGCGGTTGCTTGCGTGCCCTTGTTGCGTAATGCGCACAAACACGCTCAAACACGCACGCTTTGGCTCCAAACTCCCCTACTATGTACTTCTCCACTTCGAGGACGTCGAAGGGCTCAACCGGCTCACCAGCTAGCTCGCGACGATTACGTGAACGATAGGTAGCTGTAAGATACATTATTTAATCATTAATTTAATTAAAAACAGATATACTATTGTCTAACATTTTATCTAAATACTAGCAGTGCCCCACGGTTTTATCCGTGTTAAATTTATACGACTAACATCGCTAACGTACCCATGTAGCCCATTATAATCACTACTCGTAAGGGCAAATTATTTGCTCTTAAACTCTTTGTCCCAATACAACATGCTATAAAGGGCAAAGTTTAACTTCATAAAATTATATTTATGGTGAAGAAGGTTTTGTTCATAAGGATTAATTAATATGATATGCCTAAAAATAATGCTTATATATCACTTGTTAATATTTAACAAATTTTTATCATAAAATAACTTATTGTAGCTTATGCATAAGAAATAGGCATATGCTATTGCGAACATTTTTAAATATAGGTATTACGGGCCAATATTTTTTTAAAACATTGTATTAACATATCATTAACCATTACACCAGAGCACGCGAATAAAGCACTACGGGAACACTTCCACCTCCCACATACTAAACAAAAATCAATATTTAAGGCTAGCTGATAATTGTAATCGAATATTAGATAGCCTATAACTCTATTCCTCGTGAATTTGGCTATCATATACAAAAATAATTTTTCAAATCCGACTGGTGGTTCCAGAGATTAGCGTGCTTAAACAAAAAAACTTCCGCTTTATTATGTTAGTATAATAGATATATAAAAGGAAACCGTGACTGACTGACTGACTGATCTATCAACACTAAGCTCAAGCCCCTGCACGGATTATGATGGTTATTATGACGTAAGCATCCGCTAAGAACGGTTTTTTGAAAATTTAACCCATAAAGGTATGTAACGTGGGTTCAAAACTTGCATGGAGAAATTATATATGAATTGTATTTTTCAAACTAGGCACGAGCGAAGCTGCGAGCATAACCTATTATAATTATTTTTAAGTTTATATTGACGAGCCGGCGTCTTATTTGTTTTATCGTAACACGGCGAAGTGACGGGATTGAACCTGAGTACTATAAGCAAAGTGTAATCCAACAACATCGGCGACCACCGAGGGATCTGAAAACCGTCGCCAGTTGTCGCTAACATGTAGGTCTGCTCAAATTTCTCATCACACTATGTTATAGGGACTCTTTGTTATAGAAAGAACACCCTGACCAGGAGACATTTCCACAGCTTACCAGTACGGCAAAGTACGACAAACTATATAATAACGTTTTTCGCTAGAGCAGAAATGGCTAAACATCGACTTCAAAATCGCAAGTTCATATTAGGTACTATATACATAATATACCAAACATAAGCCGAATTTGCTATTGGCAAGCCGGTGGAGCTTCTTGCCGTTTCTTCTTATCAACAAAAATGTTTTCCGAACCGCTGTACCAGTTGTAGCTTTGAAATTCATAATTACCTTCGCAGAGCCAAAATAAATAATTTTGAGTAGATATAAAGTTAATTTTAATGTATACTATTAATAAAATTGAAGTGTTTGTTTGTAAAGTCTAAATAACAGTTTTTTACTAAATTTATATAAAAATTTATTCGATACCTTTAACAAAAAGTCCATTTTTAAATTTTTTGTCTGTCTGTCTGTGTGTTCCGGGTAATCTCCGAAACGGTTGAACCGATTTTGACGGGACATTCACTGATATATAGCTGATGATATAGGGAGTAACTTAGGCTACTGTTATTTTAGAAAAAGAAATAGAGTTCCGCACAAATAAAACAAACTGGTCATGGTGAATCAATTCGGGCGCTTAAATTAGCTTACGCTGAGTAAATCATAAAAGATATAGTAAATTGATGTACTACATAATTGAGGCATTAAAAAGACCTACAAGAAAGGCCGGGTGTGTATACATCTATTTTCTAATGAACACCCACAATGAGCATTTTTGTCTTTAAAATAGCCGAGAGCGGGGGAGCAAGATTCGCGCGGGCAATCTGTAGTCCACGTGAGCGAAACCACGGGCACAGCTTGTTTCAAAATATGATTTAACTTTTATAGTAAACTCAAAGCCTTGACAGTTAAATGTCTAATTAGAAATTGTTTTAATATTAAGTTACAGAAATTTGCCGAATAAGACAAAAATCTAAATTTGATTTCCAACAATTTATTTTAAAGATTGGTTTAACTTTTATACTCATAATTGTTATAACTACCTGCCATCTTCCAAACAGCTCATTATTTAACCAAAAAATATCAATAAAAAATATTACGAATTAATTTTCGTTTTAAAGTCGAAAGATTATAACAAAGGTAGAACAATCTCAAACTATCCAATAGTGTTCTTTAGTGATGCTCAAGAATGTTTATGCACAACTCCAATATATGGAATGGAAATGAATTCATACTAATGGAAATACAAATAACAAAAAAAAAACATTAATCAACAAAATACATTATATACAATAAATTGTTACTGCATAATTTCGTATTTATGTTACGTTTCAACTAATAAATAGGCCGCACTCGTTCGTATCCAGTTCGATACATTAATGCGGCAGGCTGATGCATAGACCACAGTGATTAATATGTTGCAGTCATCAATTATGCACCAGGCGAGAGTGTTAAATAACCACGGTTATATTTGGATTATAAATATGGAAATAGTTATGCCAACTTGACTTCCAGCTGTTTTCAATAACCTATCTAACCTGTGTTTTTGCTTACAGACGATAGATAGATAGAAGCTTTTGCATTTCATTATCGTATCTTCGGATATCTAGTTCATGCAAATGCTTACCAGCAGACATATTTTTCTATCTTCAGTAGCAAAAACAGTGGTTACATAAGATTACTGGAAACGGGCGTAATAATGCAAGAGCATTGGTTAATCTATCTATATTAATAAATTTGTAGTTATGTGTGTACATGTAATATATATCTCCGTCACCCACCATACTCCCCGGACCTTGCTCCAACAGATTACCACTTTTTTCGGAATTTGAGCAATTTCTTGCAAGGATAAAAATTCAATTCAGATGACGCTGTCCAAACCGCCTTCTAAGGCTATATTGATTCTCGCTCCAACAATTTTTTCACCAAATTAGTAAGTTTTGAAGATAGATATATGATTATTGACATTTAGTAATTGAATTACAATGGGACATAACTCAACTCATGACGCGAGCGAAGCCTTGGGAACAGCACTAGTAATTAATAAATGAGATAATAATACCTATGGGGTAAAATCAACTTTCAGGTCTGCGTAGCATAGTAAATTATGCATATTCAGAAGTAAATTATGTCCGTCAATTTATACCACAAGAAAAATAAACGAAAAATATTGTTTACGCCGAAGTTACGCATAAGAACCAAATTATCTGACATAGCTCTAAGAATTGCTCGGGCGGACTCGTACCGGTAGACGCAACGTGGGCAGACTCGCCACAAGGTAGACCGACGACCTGGTAAAAGTTGCAGGAAGCCGCTTGATGCAAGCAGCGCAGGAACGCTCATTGTGGCGATTATTGGGAGTGGCATACGTAAAGCAGTGGTCGTCTTTCTGCTAAGATCATGATGATAATGACTATAAGCTTTGTATCAGTAATTCAAAATGAAACCACGTCTTGTAGCTAGTAGAGTAGGTATTATATAAAGGAATACATATTCCATTTCAAAATGATACAATTATTATATAAATGTATACACAATCTCGTGACGAGAAACATCGCGGTGAGAAAATTGCACGAATTAACTACCTACTTTGTTTTTAATTTAAACTTTACTCGTTATGCGTATTTATGGTACACGAAATGAGCCCCAAGTGTTGTATTATAGAAAATTATGTGTATGTTCTGTAAACACTGAGATATTCCGCGACCACAAATAAGTGTAAATATGAACAAGACAATTTCTAACAAAATGAAAACCAACTGCAATCATTATGAAGAGTTCCCCAGTGTATCTTTGAAGTTGAAAGTTCAATGCCAATAAAATTAAAATGGGACCACCATTGAGGTATTTCCTACCCAACAAAAAAGAATCATTTAAATCGGTTTGTAAACAAAGAAGTTATGGCAGAACATCAATAAAAGAAAAAAATATACATTCGAATTAAGTAATCACCGTCTTTTTTTTAAATCGTTTAAAGATATTTTTTATTACAAGAGGTTGATGAAACAAAAGTGATGTAAAAAACATGTGTGCAGCAGTTCACACGCGGTAGAAGTAAAACCTTCAATATACATAAAAATATTAATTCATAATTATAAAATTCCCCAAGGCTTCGTAATAAGCAGGCGCACAAACACGTACAAAGAGAAGACTGAGATAATAGGAAGCACTGTATAATGTATTCTATCTCGTTCTCTCGCAGGCCATATTCTATAAGTATAGATGTGTCTGTTTGTCTCTTTTTTGTTTCGGTGTGAAGCCCTTGGGTCAGGCAGCCGCCCGCGCGATACAAAGTGACACTATACGTGCAACACTTAGTTACCCACACACAACATTACACACGTATGAACACACACACGTGCACACCACACAGGTACATAGGTTCTGTAAGGGACCTTTTTTTTTCTTTTTTTTGCGCTAGTTAGACTATTGCGCTAGTTAGTGTAGAAAAACCATTCCGATTACTGAATACACATACGCACGGTTCCTTCCTTCCTCCCAGGAGGAGGGGAACGTGCATATGAGTATATATTAGTTAGCTCGAATTCTCATAAGATTAGGGAATTAGTTAGATCGCGACTTTTTCGCATTCGCGACGACCGCCCGAGCCGAGGTTCGGCCACTCTGGCACCCTCGTGCGGGTCGTCACAAACTTTCGCGGCTGAGTGCCCTAAGCGCTCGCCCCAAGTCGGTGAAGCTGTAAAAGCCGCAGCGGCTCTGTTTGACGATAGGGCCCTAAGGCTAACAGTGTAGTCAGTTCTAAAAAAAAAAAAAAAAAAAAAAAAAAAATTGTCTCTTTTTAGTGTCGCTTTTTTAATATTTGTTTAGCACATTTTTTTCTTATAGGCTAATAACAATCGGGCTAAGGGCTCGATCGCACCTCTTTTATTGTTTCAGTTACTAACATTTCACTTTTTTTTCTTCTTTTTCAAGATTAGTGTCAGATTTTATATTTCAAATATTCATTAACAATTAAAAACAAACGTTTCTTTTTTGTTGTAGAACTACGAAACAGTTATTAATCTGACAATTAACCACCCAGGCCTCGTTATTAGAAGAGATAAATTTAATAAAAACTTATAATAGTTTAATCATCACCCTGGATGTAAGCTTGCTATGAATGAATGAATTAATAAGTACCTACTATAAAGCACTTTTAATTTGTACACTGGCGAGCTTTATGTTATAAATCATTATCTTCCAGTTTACCAGCGGTAATGTAGAAAAATTATTATCGTCATTAATGCAATGGGAACTTAATCTTTAAAAAAAAATACAGTATTTTTTTTTTAGAATCGTATCAGTAACACATTCGTAAACTTTATTTCTTTAAAATAATATTAGCTGTTCCCGTGTCGGTATTGTGGTCACCCCGCTTCCACCCACGGCGGACGCCCGCCGCTTATTATTATAGATTTTTTTTTATTATTTTCGCGGAACCCTAATTATTATTCAAAAATAAAAGTCGCCTAAATAACACCATATAACATCAGTTATTGCCAGTGAAAATCCTGTCAAAATCGGTTTAACCGTTTCGGAGATTACCGGGAACAAACAGAAAGACAGACAAAAATTAAAAAAAAAATGTTTTTTTTTTTTGTTATAGCTACAGTATATACTTTGATATGCATTTAGTAAAAAGCTATTATTTTACTATTACAAACAGACACTTAAATTTTATTAATTGTAATATTATAGATAAATTCTGTATTTCCAAATTCCAAAATCACTAACGTACGTACTGGCCAAAAATTACTATGGTACATGTAATAGTGTTAACTAATTTTACCCACTGAATATTTTTAGTATTTTATAGATTTCACATTTTAATACTCATCAGAAAATTATTACGTAAGAGTTGTAAGAAAACAAAATAAAATAAACAAACAAACCTGGACTCAGTGAATAAGAGAGCTTCTTTATAAAGTTTGTCAGCTTAACACTACCTACAATAAACGGGAACCCAACTAATTGCACTGGTAATTCGAAAGGCAACTCCTGACATCTCGCATCCCAAAACAGATGCGAGAAAAGGACAAGGAATACGAACACGTGTAAAGTTATCCTACACATTATCGCGTCTTGAACAATAAACGCTTAAAGAGCACACAAAAAAAAAACTATTTTAATATTCGATTATTATTTTCGCTTATCGAACACATTTATTTTGCCATTTACATAATGTATCGATGTGTCACTTATGCAACAAAAATTTTAATTCCCGTTTAATGACGGTCGAAAGTGGCGAAAGCATTTTTTTTTAATTCGCGCGCCATAAATTTGTACGAGTGGGTTTTAGCTCAACTAACTCGTTGAACGGCTAAGATTACACTGCAATAACGTATACGTGACAAGAAACGTAACTCCTTTCCCGTCCATAGCTGTGCAGTGCTGCAACACTATCGCACTTGTCATTACTAGGTCAGACTTATGTCATACCTGATGATTAAATAAATACAGTGTAATAATAACTTTTTTCCCTGTTTATCTAGAACAATTCTATTAATATAAAGAGGTTGTGTTTGTGAGTATATTTCTAGGAGGTAAATCTCTTGAACTACATCATTATGTAGAATCATTATTCTAAAAATTATTTCTTTAATAGGAAACTACATTACTCCAGAATAGGGCTGCCGTCACCTAAATTGTTAACGTCAGATAATAACACGAAAATCCCCGTTAGGTGACATACAAAGTTTTCCCAGGATTAAAAAAAAAATCTTTATTTTTTTTTCAATAATAGCTCGGTACATTGACGGTAATGTCCCTGGTGGAACACCCAGCACAGTCCAAACACAACGGCGACCACCGAGAGATCTAAATCCACCGGTGGTCGCTACTGTCATTTTGGCTTGCATAAATATATCTTCATGTTACGCTTAAAGGACCCGATGTCGAAAGAAGGAAGGAATACACCGGCCGGGGGAAGGTTCCACAGCTTCACGGTATGTAAGACAAAGATAAGTCATAGAGAACTTTTTAGTTAGTGCCGAGACGGAGGTTACCGTAAACGTGACTCTGAAACCCAGCGCGTGTGTTTCTGTTGTGGAAGGAAGAGGAGGGTTAGATTAGAGGATTGAGATTGAACAGTTTAATTAATTAAATTTAGGTATTTTTAAACAATAGCAAAATAATCATCTATAGCTAATTCCATTTTTATTTATTTTTCGATTTATTTTGTAATGTTTGAAAAGATTAGACCCCATACTATAGTAATAATAATAAAATACCTAATTATTAATAAACTATACACTGCTTTTATGTGATACATAAATCAAGTAAGAAAAATAATTATTTTTAGTAGCACTCCTATTTTGGCTTCAAATTAATTTAAAAAAAATGTATACATATTATCTACGCTAAGTAATGCTATATAAATTTTAAAAACGTAATCAACAAATTTAAAGTAATCTATCTATGTTATTAAATTGACCTCGTTTTTTTATTATTATTTTTTTGTTTTTTTTTTTTTTAATATTAATCTGATTTTCCCTGGACGCAAAAGTGTCCGGGAACCATTTTTAAACCACGTCCGGACGCTCCCCGAACGCTTTTCAATCCTGGACAAATCCTCAAAATGATATAAGGCTATTCTTATTAGTTTTTAATTGCATTAACCCGAACGTAGTAACGGGCAGTTGCTAGTTTATTATACTTTACATTCTAAATAAGGGTTTATAAGCGAATTATAATTTTAAAATAATGCACCCTAAATATATAATAACGAAAATACTTAAAAATAAGAATGTAAGTGACAATTTTCGTTATCCTGTTTATTTTATTTTTTTCGATCTGCCTTTTCTGTTCACTTTATGGGCCCTGAAGCCTCAGAAGGTTTTTACAGCTTCACCAGGTTTGCAATGTTTGATATCTATAGACCTCTTCATATTATGGAGACCTTGAAAATAATTCTGTCAAATACTTTTTTTAAAACAAAAAATAATTCACATATATGTTAAGGTGAGGATTTTTATTGTTAACGTTACAAAATATTAATTTACCTGGATTCAAGGCATAGGATAACTTTTTCATGAAATTCGTCAACCTCACTGCCATTATGATGAACGGAAAACCAAACAGCTGGACCGGAAGCACAAAAGAAGTTTCTTGACTCGAACCTTCCATCAAACATTGGAATAACAAAAACGACAACAAAATCAAAACGTAACACACTTTTATTAGTTCCATTTCAAAGTTTAATAAGTTATATTGTTAAAATTTCCTATTGTAATAACCACTTTTGTGAGCAAAGACACAAAACTCTTTCAACTTCGAAGGTTAAAATTTATTATTTAAACGTACGATTTTCCGAGTTAACTTTCCAAATAAAAGTAAAAATTATAAATAGCACACGGAAACTTAAGTATAATATCGCACAAGGACCTTTACTTGATATCGACGAGTAACTGAACATGTCCAAGCGTTTAAAACTAGTATAGGATTGTATTTCGTAACTCTATTATAAAATAAACATTAGGCCACATTACTAATTAGATGCTGGTGTTACATTAATGCTCCTGACAGGTTTCGCGCCAATGTTACAATGTTATTTCAAAACCTTTACTATGTATTAGAAACCACGATCTATACAAGTAGTTTAAAAGATTTTTTTTGGTTTGTTTAAATGCGCTAATCTCTGGAACACCAGTCATATTTAAAAAAAAAACTTTTAATATATTAGCCTATTTTAATAAGGAACGTTATTGACTATATAACGTTACGTTACGACCCTAAGAAACAAAGTAGTAGCCTTGAACGTCAAGCAATCTGGCATTTTGAAGGCAAGTGCGGGAAATGAAAACAACGATAGGATATATGGGTACGTTGGCGGCGCGGTGGAATAAATCCAATAGGGTGAAACAACTAGTACTCTTATGAAGACCAATATCAAAGTGAAGTCTTGCAAAAAAAACATCTACCTATCTAGGTAAACTTGAAAAGCCAAACATTGCATATATACGAAATTTCAACCAAATCGTTAAACCCAATTAAAACAGTTTCCAAGAAACCAATTACATTAAGAGAACTGCTCGCTTAATACATAGTGTTAAAATAAGAATTCTAAAAAGTTCTTATTTCATTAAATATCTATTTCATGGCATAAATTAAACATTCACAGATTTAATTTAATAATAGAACAATAAATATAATACAATTCATAATTCCTAATTAAATAATAATATCTAAGATGGTTTATTAAGACGCTATAAAATGTTAAAATGTTCGATTTCATAAACATTAATGTTTTAGGATTTTTATATTTTTTAATTATGAGGACGGATATAAAAGTAAAGAAAGAAAACTGCGATACACAGTTTATACAGAATTAACGAAGAATTAAACTGTGTACATAAATATACTAATATTTATAGGAATAAAAGAACACAGAAGAAGGTTGTGTACATAAAAAGTGCAAATTATATCACAGCTGATTGAGGACAGTGGAAGAGATAACTCGTTGAGCGGATCCTACTCAGGTGGGATAAGGTCACGAAGAAGAGTTTCACTCAAGGTCACATTCTAAAAAAATAAAGAATAGTAATGAAGCTGTGAATATTATACTGAACACCACACAATAAACATGAAGCACTTATTATTTTCTATCTAAAATTCTAAATTATTTTATACTATTTTAAATAATTAATAAAACAACAAACAAACTCTTTATACTAGAAAAATATCAATCAGTAAATAATACACAATATTTGTTTAATGATATATTATTTTGAACATATACGCCAATAAAAACACATGCTAAGAATAAAAACTAAACGTTTCTTAGATAAAAAAATTAAGATTGAAAGTGACTCTAAGCGCACGGATGCATCACGACACGACGCGACGGATACGTAATTTCAACGGTACGTCACTAAGATCTGCACGTTTGTGAATCCATGGATGTACAAGACATCCTTAATAGTTACCACACTAGACAGTAATAACCGAAGCCATTATGCGGTTGATAAGTGATAAGTCACTACAAACCACCTTAAGATGGCTGGCTAAATGATTGTATATGAAAGTGGCAGTGATTATTCAATTCAGAAATTCAAATTTCAATTCTGAAATAGTCTAAAAACTTGATGCCGATTAGGATTTTTAATCTTAAAAGGTTTCACAGGAGATGTAATTTTAGGGTTCGATTAGACTCAAATATTAGTGAAAAATAGTTTTTAAATTTGGTTTTAAATACTGAAACTTTTTGATTTATTTTTCAATTACAAAACTATCATCCATATAGATATTAAAAAATCTATGAGGGCAGATTTTATATTCTCAATCGTCTATTACTCTTAACATATTTTCTTTACGTCGTATTTTTTATGTGTTGTAATTTCTATGTATATTGTATATAAGTATGTATGTATGTAATATGACGCAATTAAAAATATTCTAATTAACACATGAAATATTTTCGAGAGCGTCCCAAGTTTAACCAAGAGGATGTTTCCGAATTCTCGAGTGACAAAGGGGTGCTCAGGTAAGCGCCCCATTACGGTTCGTGATGCCAAGGACCTTGTTATTCCCGGATTACAACGTGTTTACCAAGCTAAAATAAAAGCGAAATAATCCTACTAACATACATACGAAACGTAATATAGAGACCACTCTTTTTCACTTATTTTACTAAGTAAAACATATACTTACTGTTTTGTTAATCATCTAGCCATGGACCGAACGGGATTTTCTATCCCTTTTAATCATTTGAAGGGATGTATTTCATCCAATAGTTGCAAATATCATTTATTAAATCCCAAAATATTTTCCTAAAAGAACGCTCCAGAACAGCTGGATTGATTTTGTATGCAAATGATTTATGTCGTATTCACTTTTTAAGGCAATCTCCATACCTAGGTGGTATTTTAAAATAGTGGCGCAACTTTTTACTAACCAGACTGTTTTCCGGAATGACTTTAATATTGGTTCTATATTAATATTCAGTGCATTCTACTAACAGATTTATACAGCGTAATAAAAGATTACTCAAAATTGTGTGAAATAATGATAAAATATTGCATTTTGTCACTGTTTATTTATGCAAAAATCTACACCCAGCTAATTTATTAACAAGACATTTATTTTTTTGTTTTTTCAAACCTCTATGGTAGCTTTGTACAGAACTTATTATAAGTAAAAAATAAATTTTAATAAACCTAACAAAAAAAAAAAAAAACTATTGCTATCAGGCTGTTGACCTGATATCTCAGTGAGATTTATGTTTTAAATTAATACATATTAGGTATAAGTAGTAACAATAAATCTACATAGTATATAAAAAAGTTAAAAATGTCGGCTAAAAACTGCATCCGACCCTCTATTTTAAATATTTCCCACTCACACAACTAAAACCTTAATACTAGTGAAACCACCAGCAGAAGATAGTATTTTTTATTGAAAGAAAACGTTCATTAATATAAAATTTTAACTCAAACTACATTATGATCCGTATAACATTCAATGGCATGACTAAAGAGCATGTCGCATGACCAACCACAATTATGTTGTAAAATAATATTGGTAATTTTTCTATTGACCTCAAAAACTTAAAATACTTTTATTATTCGTACGTTACGGATCTTAACATTGTTCGTAAACTATTTCTTTATATTACAGTAATTATTTTGTATGATTTTTATTATTTGCCATCTATTAAACCTATATTTTTGTAATATATTTGTAAATCTGTAATTTATTGTTCAAGATATGCATCACGTATTGATGAAATGTGTTGGATCAAAACAAAAAGGAAAAGTCTTGTAGGACGCTCTGGTTTCAGTATGTGCGATCAGGGCGGGTGCCTTCCATGCTATATTATCAAAACGTGACTTTACTGACGGTTTGAAACTTTTCGTTTCTAGTTTCTCGCTGTTTCAAATAAAATCTTTGGTAAAAAAACTAGGCTGACTTGACATAAGCCAAAAATTCCTAGACATAAAATGACAAATAGAAAATTATTCAATTTAGGCCCTAAGAAGGCACTTATGAATTGTCAATACGCTACCACCGGTTCGGAAAACATCCCAGTCGTCGACAAGAACCGGTAGGAAACTCAACCGGGTTTATCAACGTTTTTTTTGAAATTTTCTTACATTATTTATATTGTTTACAGATATTATCGTTTTCAGTGGATGCACAGAGAGGTAATCACTTTAAGACGTCGCCGTCATTCACGCAATGATCCACCCTACGACACCGTTTCGACAATAAAACTTGCTTAACATGCTTCTTGAACTCATTATCCGGCAAATCAGTAATGTGCTTAGGAAGTTTATTGTAGAACGTAACATAATTAGCCAAAAACATTTACTTGTCTTACTAAGTATATGTGTTAGCGAGTAACTGAGGTCAATCAATAATATATTACAACTCCAGAGTGCTGAATTCAAACTTCTATTAAAGCAGTAGATTGTCTAGAACAGCTTTTGGACTCTGAGCACCAGAAATTGATTAGGAGACTCCCTCACAGTCGATACATACACAATTTGAAATGACAATAAATATGATTTATTCCAAAAATTACCTTCACATGAAATCTCCCACGGTAACAATAACATAATTAAGCAAATACACTGAACATAACTACAACGAAAAGGTATTGTGAAATATTTAGACATTATTTGAATAACTTTGAGTGACTGTAAACTGCTCGACGTCTCTTGTACGAATGCCGAAATTTGTGTTACACTGTGACACAACAAAATATCTTAAAGTAGTACTATAATTACATAAAATGCAGTTGTGAAAATTTTGCGTACAACTTAAATAAAGCGTTAAATAGTTGCAAAAAAGCGTAAGGCTTCCATAGTCTATGGATGCTTGTAAATCCAGATGTATTTCTAGCGCGTTGCCAACCTGGAACTCCCATCCTCAAGGAGCTCTGTAAACTCTACTCACTGCAGGAACACAACACTAGGTTATTTGGCTGCGATCTTCTGTAGAGTGGAGATATTTCACCGACTGGCTGCCCCAAATACAGTATAATTTATTTTTAAAAAAATACTATTTTCTCTACCTCTCTTCCCTCTCTAAATCTTTGTGTAAACTCCTTAAGTGTTGATAATGACGTCATAATTACATCATACATTTTTATCTTATAAAGTTCTTTAATACCCATGAATATTTTTGGGGTGTAAAATGGGTCAAATAATATCTTAAGATTTGAAACACATAAACACTTGCAAATGGTACATGTTGGTGTTTAGTAATGAACGAGAAAATTGCAATAAAGGGAGGTGGGTGCGTACAGCCCAAAGTATACGCAACCAGACCATTAGGTATATCACAAAACTAGCTGATCTAACCACAAAAGTTAAAAAACTCAAATGGAAACGGGCGGGTCACATAAAAAAGGGAAGGAAAAATGGAATCGGGTCATCATGTTTTGGTATCCCAGAAATGAAAAGAGGAAAGAGGAAGGCTGTTTAAACGCTGGGAGGATGAGATAAGGAAGGCAGCAGAAAATGTCACAAGAACAGCAAGCAACAGATTAGAGTGGAAAAATTCGTCACATAAAATAATTAGGTACTGTTAACTAATAGTTTCATACGTGATGTTAATAATATGGAATTATATTTATAGAAAGAAATAAATAACTACATTTATTTAAAAACAATTCACTTTTATCACCCAAGGTAGTTAAATAGCTAGCTATTTTTGAAAATCCATCCATTCAGCTAAAAGACGTCCACTCGCACCCAATGGGTTCCCGCAACCTTCACTAGGTCGTCGGTCCACCTTGTGGTGGGTCTGCTCTCGTTGCGTCTTCGGACACGGGGTCACCACTCGAGAACCCTACGGCCCTTTGGCCATCCGTTCTATGAGCGAAGTGCTTTGACCACGGCCAACTTAAGTATAGCAATTCTGAGAGCTGTGTCAATGACTTCATTTTATCACGCAGAAACACTTCAAACATAGCTCTCTTTATTGCCATTTGAGTGACTTTGAGCTTTCTTGTGAAATCGATCGTTAGTGACATTGTAATAAAAATTGGAATTTCTAATATAAATATTGTTAATGCTATTATAATTACTAACACAGTTCTTTTTGCGCACAAATAAAAGCTAAAAAACCTTTTTTTATATGTACCTACACATGTATTTAATAAGGATTATCACTTTAACGAACCGGGTATACAAAGTGTTTGGGTGAATTACATGTACCCACGTAATATTCATACATAATTATGCGCATAAAAATTGGGTCGTGTGTTGCGATACACAGTTTTTATGATACATTTACGCTCGTGAGTGCACAATTTATGCAATATGTATTTGTTTTGTTCTGGTTTCATCTTTTTAGAGTAATCTCTTTACCATTTTTAGTTATTCATATCACAATTTTATAATCTTCATATTATTATTATTATCTTAAGATGTATTAAAATTGAGGCCACGAGAACACAGTGGTCTATCAGCTTTTTTTTAAGTAAATTAATCTATTTTAATTAACATATTCGTAATCTAAAAATGTGCTTTTATAAAACACCAATGGCCTAAAGTTATTTTGCGTGAAACTATCGTAGATAGAATTTAATAACTTTAGGTCGTTTCGCAAATAGACCTTCTGGTTCTCGTTTGTCATTTGTCTTTTTTTGGTATAGTTTTTTGAGGTATAATATTTTCGATTTATTTTTATCGCTCCACACTCTCATACGGAACATAAAATAATGGAAATTAGCAGATTACAGGTACTTTTTCTTTATTTGGTATTATCTTTAAGTGGGCAAAGTGGTATTAAGGGTTGGAAGCACGCATATGCTGGTGAACCACAACCTGGCTTGCCACCGTCGTGGTATAAAAACCAATGATTTTAGAAGAGAGAATGTGGAATCTTGCTTGATATTTAGTGACCATATAGCAAAAAAAAGTAAAGGATAAACCTAGAAAGCGGTGTGACTCTCAAATGCGGATGCTGGAACTCTGATAGGTACTTGGTTACGGATTTTTACCGAGAGTATGTTAGCTAACTTACTAACCAGGTGGACACAGTAAGGCTATTAATGACATAGTGCATGATGGTGTGTTTTTGCATAGTGGTATGGCATTTAACTTCGATTTCCAACAGCACCCATGAGCATGTTGCCCGCTTTCGCGGTTGAGTACCTTCATCGCTCGCCCCCAATCCCGGTAAAGCTGTAAAAGCTGTCTGAGAAAAAGAAAGGATTTCCTACATTTTCCCCCTTTTCATAAGTACAGTATTTTTTTTAATTTTTTAGCCCCAAACACTTATTTGACTAGAGCTAAATTAAAGTGAAGTTATTTTCGTTTTATAACAGTATACCCAATTTACCTGAACTTATCCAATCGCATCTTATCTTATTTTAATATAGAGTGTGTATTTTTGAGATGGGGACGTAAGGGTTAGCCTTAACTGTTGTAGCTACATGAAAAGTTTTTGAGAAATTTTGGCATTTTTGAAGGAGTGGCATTTACAGTTATTTTGTACACTCATCATAATTATGGGCAATTTACACAAAAACTTTTTCATTCCAGTCAATTCTGTTTCTTATAAGGATCAACAAACTCTATGGAACAAACTGAGGTTAGAGTACTAAAAATTATCAGAAATCGCAAAAAACCTTTCCCATACATTTCGTAGGAAATCATCATAGCTTCGATAACATTTTGCAAGAAAAGAAACACCAACTTATTTTTATACTTCATTAAACTTTTTATTATTGCGCTAATGCTAAGCGCTACAAAGAATACTGGATAAAATGAAGACAGAACAACTTCTAATTTCGAAGAAAGCATATCAATATTTCATTAACAATGATAATGAAAAACTACTTAATTTGTTGTTTTGTGACTTCTAATGTTCTTAGACAAAAATACACTCTACTCGCCATAGTTAGTACACTTAGGCGTGTCGCCTTCAAAGAGCTGCCGAAAGGCTTGCAACCCTTGAAGGTCGATATGACAGCGACGACCAGCGATGAGGACTTCTCGCCAACTTACAGCAGAGATAGGGTTGCCATACATTGCTAGGCTCTCGTCGGGACGCAAAGAAAAAAAAAACCTAGCTTGATAATACTTTATTGAAGACTTAATTATTTTTAAATTATTCTTTCTACATTTTTACGTGATTATAAAACTCTGTGCAATCCATAGTCACTTCACATTTTGGCAAGTGAATAGCAATTAACATTTCCACAATCTTCGGTAGCAGGTGAATTCTTTCATCATACCACTGGCTCGATATTAATCAAATTAATCGTTCTACAGTAGCGTCGTAGCCAGTTATCTCAACCTAATATCCGCACAATTCGAGCATATAGAATTTGCTTTAAGGATTTTTTGTTTAAGTTAAAACTGAAAACGCATCACTACTACACAATTTTTGCTCTCCTACTTTTCAGGGCCAACTTATTCTCTCAATTTTTATTGTTAAAAGCAATCGTTGCTCAAAATACCCACAACATTTTACTCCTTCTACAGCGCGGTCAATTAGTTTAGCGCAAATTTTTGAAATTTCGTAACCAAGCGGAAAATCGGGAAGTAATAGTGCTTTGTTAGGACCTCAGGACGTCGCGGTCGAGACAGAGGCCATAATAACTGTGACAGTCCTGTTATATCGAGCTGAATAGCAACCCTAAAGGTATCATGCTTGGACTAATAGCAATGGTCTCAATGAATAGAATATTTGTATCGGGGATTTTGTTTTTAATTTTCAATTTAACCTGAGTATTTGTTGTGATAAAAATATTATTGTTTCAATAATTTAATGAGACTATTATTACATTGGTATTTATTTATTTATTGTATATGTTATCTAATTAGTACATTTGTATAATATTACATATAATAATATATTTATAAAACCATATTTCCATTGACCAAAAAAAAACATTTCGATGATTTCATAACATTGATTTTTCTTTTATTCGGTATAATCATTGTTAGAGATATCATCTGCATTTTTATTTAATATCTCCTCATATTCTTCACTCGTTGTTCGGTTTATGACACTTCTTATCCAAGGTAAATTTACAGCAACATCTACGTAAATAAGTAATACCAATAATCTGAAAATGTGGATAGTTGCAAACTGTCGACATAACACCATATAATAGTCCATTCGATGTCAAAGGTCCTCCCGAATCGCCACGTCCAGCTTTGACTATATCTACAGAACACAATAGACCATCATCACATTTATATATTAGAACACTACCATATCTTGGTTCAGTTAGATTCCATTCCGAGCGTCCGTTAACCAGCTATAATCGCTATTTTGCTTGGCTCAATAGTCGATGCAGCCAATGTAATTGGCTGAATGTAATCGTGGAACAAAATTAGTCGACTAGTCTTTAACAAAGCCAAATCGTTTCAATATGTTCGGATGTTATGTTGTCGTACGGATGATCATAGCTTTTTGCTGTAATATCCGTAGAATTTACCATGGCGATAGGATTAAAAGTATGCATGGTGATATACCTCTACAACTTGGAAAGGCTTACCGAATAAGTGTGCAGTAGATACTATCCAATTATTATTAATTATAGAACCACTACATAAAATAATCGTGTTAATGCTAAATATATTCAATAGAACTAAATGCTTATGGAAGTGTGTTTGAACATCATGTCCTTTGTAAACTCTACGAAATTCCATACAATTACCAAAGTAGATTATAATTGCGATCAATATTATAAATAATAAATTCATTGTGATGCTACACTTACAAAAAGATAAAACTTGGTTTATATACTATTATAATTTTAACGAAAAATGTTAAGAACCTAAACGACATAAAACATAGACATTTCATTAATTGATAAAAGAAAAATATGGTGTTTGTTGAATGTATACATTAACTACACATAACACATAATTGAAACATTCTTAAGATCGGTAGTTTGTTAACAGAGTTTTTTTTATTTAATTTAAAACTATTGGCGAGTAACCACGATCTACAGGTAAATTCTCTTTAAAGATATGATTTTATTTTATTATTGGCAAATAAAAATATGTATATCAGAATTTGCCTCAGATCTAATGATTAAATAAAATAAATTAAACATTTTTTAACTTTTAAACAAATAATTAACATCGCTATTTCTATTTTCTAATTTAATTGGTAATTTAGAAAAATGTCTAATTCATATGTATATACTTGCAATTTGTGTACATTTGTACAATATATTAACATGTTTATTATTATCTGGCGTTAGTAATAACAATGTTTAAAATCAATCAACTTTTATAGATAAGTATGTTTTAGCCTATTATACTAGCTGTTCTACCCTTTTCAGTAATCAATGACTCAATCACAGCTTTTCAAAGCTTTTCCATGGAAAAATACTTAAATATGACTTTCATGGTGATCGGTCAAACGGTGTTGGTGTTTATTACCCTCCTTATGTTTTTTTAATTATATGTATATCTATTTCTTTGGCACGTTCTGTAGCCTAAACGGCTTGATAGATTTTAGCAAACGAGATGTCGTTAGATTCGTCTTATTTGTGGGAGTGAGATAGGCTATATAATATTTAAGTACAACATGTGGGACTTAAATAAAAAGCAATAATATAAAAATATATTTTTTACTCAAGTGTTTTTGTTGCATGCCGTCGGTTTTTTTGTTTCCTTTTTAATCCATCCATATAAACCAACATACATTTTATTTGTATAGATTTATGTAAGAGACATATATTTTTCCATGTATAGTTCAATATTTATTACCAATACAAACCAATCATAATGTCGTCATCTATTTATCAAAAACTTATTATGTGTATTGAAATTTGATCGTACTTGAAGATATTATAGTTATTTATCTTGTCGTTATTCCCTTATATGTAGGATTACCATAATAATAAAGCTCTAAAACGGGACGAGAGTCTCAACAGCCGCGATTCTGTAGTTTAAATATGGACGGTGTGATAGCTTGAAGTTTTTCGAAGACTCAACATCGAACACACTATAAAAAAGAAATAGAATTTTCTACGATTATTAAAAATCATATTTATTTAAGGGAGGGAGGGAGCTACTCAAATATAAAATTTGTACTGTGAGTCTCTACGTTACACGGATAAATAAACTACCGGGACCAATGTTAAAACCCGGGAAAATCCCGGTTACACCGGGAAGTATGGTAAGCCTACTTATATGTATCTTGGGACGTAATACCTCCCCACCCTACCGAAGATTTCAGCCAAATAATCTTGTCTTGTGTTCATATGGTGAGTATGGTTTCTAGAGCTCTTTGGTGGGGTAAGCTTGTTTTCTACCACAATTGTTTAAAAAGAAATTGACTTAGGAGTTATGACATATATGATTAAGTCACACGCTGTGTAATCTGCTACCCATGATACATCAACCAGTTGCTGTTCTGTTCAACTTTCTACTTTACCTAGGTTTGAAATAAGAATGAATTCAGCTCAGCCTGCAGTTAGTTTTAACGGTACAAAGCCACTTCCGCAAACATTGTACGCTCTCAGTTTTTGCTCGGGTGCATTGACTGGAACGGCACGAAATGAAATTACTTTACTGGACCAATCATATCCAAGAGCCTGAATCGCGGTATCAGTATATTTTTATTCGTCAGCATATAATGAAAAGTCGATAGAAGGTCGATGGGGAGTCCGATGCTGCCGGGAAGACCGGCCTTGGCGAGGGGCCGGACTCTATCCTCGCCATATTGTCATAATCAGGCAGTAGAGAGGCCTCTGCTTCGTGTATCGCTTGTTAATATTAATTCTCCGTTAAATTAACTGTATGTATGCGTTAAGATTAGGGACCCTCTTCTTCACCGTAATGGTCGGCAGCATGTTTGACTTCCTTTTTATCCTTTCATGACAAATTTAAAATAAATTCTTCTCATTTATCTAACTTGGCAACTATTTATCTTTATTATCATTTTCGAATGGTTAAATATTTCGTTTCACTGAGTATCCTGTGATGATGTCGGTATTGTAACAAAATGGTGGCTCCCTTTTTAGAACTTTCCAGAGTTTTTGTGGCATCTCAGAAATCATGCTCCATGTTATTATTTATAATCCACTTCACTTGTACACAATAAACAAGCTTTATTTTACAAAATGCAAAAATACAGGGTCTAACAAGAAAAATTTATGAATAAAAAACGAAAATCACTACATGACAGTTTGAGATACAACCAAAGAAAAACGACCAATATCTTATTTTATGAAACGCATAGTAAGTACTCTGCGACGATTCAAAATAGTACTTAAGATAAAAGTGATTACCAGAGATGACCTAAACAGAAATAAGAAAAGGTGAGAATATAAGTTACAAAGTAAGAATATATTTAGTTCAATTTGCTTTATTTACAAGTAATGTAAAGGGAAAACTTCGGACTCCTTTTTATAAACACGGTGCGCACATAGGAATATGAGATTTGATGTAGTTAAATTTTTTATATGGAGAAGGTTTGCAGAAAGTTAAAATACATTTAATTGAATTACGGTCGTTTTGAATAACATATCTGAGTTTACTATCCTCTATTAGTACATATTTATAATAAGTACTATCTTTAACTTAAAACAGATATCGGCTATTAAAGATATAGGATATGGGTATATATTATGTAGATACGAAAAACTATCCTTGATAGGTTATTGATAATAACGCAAGGACAGTAGGTTATATTTATCTATCTTTAGTAACTGAAACAACGGATAGATAGGTTATCGAAAACGGACGTTAAACGTTTATTGTTTTCGCCCATACTACCAATGTCAAACACATAATAGTTTGTAGAGTTTGTCGCCAAAGAATTTTAAAAATGCTACCAACATAAATATTCTATGTATTACTGACAAATCGATTGATTGAATTTCGAGCTGCGAATTTTGTGTAATTTCATTGTTGGTATACTGTTTGACAAAAATATCTCAATAAGGTTCAAACTAAAAATGTTCATAAATTACGGTTCAATTTTGATCACTAGACGACCTCCAGTTATATTAAAAACATAAGTTAATGTAACAGCGAAAATGCCTACCATGTAGTGCAAGTTTTACCCTAAATCACTAAAATGTGACGATATGACGTCCCTATTCACGTAATAATGTTAAAATAAAAGTATATGTCTCAGCGGGCACACTGATAGAATATACACAACTTTTAGAAAGATGAAATATCTTTACGATATATACAGTGTAAACTCTTTATAACGAAACTCAAGGGACTCAGCATTTTTTGTCGTTATAGAGAGTTATCGTTATATGGAGTGGAGTTTCAATATGTGGGTTTTAACGCAAACCAACCAGTTGGGCTCACTTCAACGTTATAAGGAGTTTATCGTTATAAAGGATACGTTATAAAGAGTTTACACTGTATTTCAATCCACTTTCCTAACATAGCTAATATAAAATATCAGTTCGGTTATTATTTACGAGAAAGTTACATTTCGAATTAAAGGAAATTGTCAGATTCAGAAAGGCTTAAAAACGAAAAAAAAAATTGTTAAAGATATTTATCACTCCTTTTAGTTCTTATTATTATTATTTAGTAAGCACGGCTAAGTGACTGAACTGTGGCTGAGGGTAAGCACAGTATACAGCAGAATCCTCTTAAAATAATATCGAAGGGAAGTGACAAACACGTCATATTCATATAACACCTTCCTATATTTCTTAGGTATTAGAGCGTGGGCTATTGCCTCGATTGCAACGAGGTCGTGATCTGACTAATTCTCTATACGTAGAAAATTCGAGCTAAACTAACATATAGATATTATATACATGTTGCTAACACCTGGGAGGAGGGAAGGAACATGTGTATAATATTTATTTAGTAATCTGAAATTATGGTCTACACTAATTAGGGTAAAATCCATTATAACGAGTGTTACACTTCCTATATGTTGGTAGCTTTCTAGTCGGACACAATTATCGTGTCCTATAGAACCTAGCACAATTAAAAGATATTTTAAAGATAATAATACTATCTGTTATTGAACTTTTAAATGAAGTAGTTTTAAATTTTCTCATTATTTAACTTTGAATAACGTTATAAAAATGAACGAAGTAATAATAAACTTTACATTTTATTACATCGTTTTAAATTATATCAGAGCGCTTCTTGATTACATGCCGGAACTTCTCTCTAGGGGTTCTTTATCTCATTTAATTTAAAGTTAATTTAAAAGGAGAATATACTCATGTATTTGTAAACCTTCTTATTTATTTATAATAAACTTCATTCACTTACGGGTTGTAATAATAGCACTTCATTTTATGTATGCAGTCTTATATAAGCTGACATTTTGGTTGAGTTGGTTGACATTTTAAGGCTGTTATTATAATTTAACTAATAATCAATGTAATACTATTGCGAAATTAGATCCTAATAAAATAGTACATGTTACTTTAAAAAATGCTTGATAACGTCAAGTACAAAAGAAAGAAATAATCAGTCTCAATTGTTTCATAAATTGTGTTATATAATTATATGTCAACGTTTATCATTTCAACCCAAAGACGTCCACTTCTAGACATAGGCCTTTCCCAAAGATCACCAAAACGACCGGTCCTGAGCTGCCCGCATACAGCGGCTTGGCGGCTTCCTTTACCAGATCGTCGGTCTACCTTGTGGCGGGTCTGCCCACGCTGTGTCTTCCCGTACGTGGTAATGTATGTAACTATGTATGTGTACTATGTGGTAACTATGTATGTATGTGCTTTATTGAAATCTCACTTTCTGTCGGCAGTTTTGTACAATTGATTGATTTAGACATGTACAATAGCAAAATATGAATAAATATTATAAAAAACAAGCGGTATGCCCGCGGCTCCGCGGGCGTTTGTTACTACGCAGTAGCTATTTACATCCCGCAATTTTATTTTTACTCATATACCGTATCAATTGAAGAGTGGCATGCATTTCCCGTGTAGAATTTTCACCAAAATCGGTTGAGAATTTATGATTTTTTTTTATTTCTTGAAGAATTAATGACATTTTAAATTTTTGAATTTTTTTTTTACGATTCCTAAAAGTGTTATTAAAATTCTCATAACTTATCATTCCTAGAATGACTATGCTTCCCGTGTACAATTTTTTTTCAAAATCAGCTAAGAATTAATAAAAATAGATTTTTTGAATATATTTTTTTTTACGATATCTAAAAGTTACATTAAAATTTCTTACACACTATCAATTGAACGATGACATAAGCATCCTCTGTACAAAATTTCATAGGAATCGGTCAAACCGGTTTTTACTTAAATCTGAACATACAAACAAACAGAGAAAAAAAAATGTAATGGATTATGTGATCAGTATCCTATAGATAAGTGTGCCTATCGGGAAATTTTGAAACTATATATAAAGTACAGACAGGACAACAGATTTATTGATATAGATAAGAATATAACATACATGAATACGTCGTGGGCTATCTTGGTGATTAAGCCAATGCCTTCCCTTGGGAAGAGGCCTTTGCCTAGTAGTGGATTACTTACAGGGTGATGTTGTTATTATTATTATTACATACTTACAATAATACAAATAATACTTAAAGCGTGTGAAGCGCAAGTTAGTATAAAGAGCACGTCATGTCAATCCACAATAAAAAAATTGATATTCCTGAAAATTCAAACGTGTACTCTAAAAAGTGGTAAAATTTCTGTTCTTTGCTCGGAATCATATAATGTCTAATATCTAAATTTGCGGGGAATTCCGTGCTCTTGAATTAAGCAAGAGATGCGTACGACAATTTCACCTGTCGCATTCTTTATAAGACGGGCACTTCAAATAAATCGAAATTCACGCTAAATAAACACATCTCTAGAGCGAGTAGACGTGGCAGATAACATTTTTAGCTTAAGAAATTCAGGGATATGACTTACGACAACTGTCTCTATATTATTAAATTTCTCAAAGATGTTTTTGTGGTAACACCGTATTATGTCCCTTTATTCTTAATGAAATTAAATTATTCAAACATCATTATAAAGTCTATGGTCCCTGTTATTTACAAATAGACAAATAGCATAATCTTTTTGTTAAAAAAAAACCATTAGATAGATCTTTAACTGTTGTGTAGTGGTTTTTGTTTTAATTCATAAACTTATACTATTTGGGGCTATATTACGTAATTTTGGCGACATTTTACCTAATGTAGTTTGTTCGTTGTGCAAAAGTGAAGTGGATTATAAATAATAACTGGGAACATGTACTTTTTTGCTACAAAATCTCCCTGGAAGGGATCGCCCATCTTAAGTTAAGTTTGAAGACTGCAAGGTAATTGGAAAAATATTCAATATTCGTGACCTTGGACTAATTGTGCAAGAATATAGTGAGTTGCCATTAAAAAAAAGGATTATGAAGAAAACGGGAATAAAGATACATACTTTTTTTTTTAATTATCAACTTAAATGCCTATTCTATATCAATGAATTCGTCCTTACGAGTTAATATAATTAAAGAATTAATATAATTTCAGAAAGAATCGTGAACACAAATTCAATATAGGTAGTGGTTCCATAAATATGAGAAAGGTACAAAAAAATGCTCATTTATAAACCCCAATTTCCTTAGAAAGGAAATCATTTCTGAAACTCCACAGCTCCCGTAATCATTTCAGTTTTGATCATAAAGGAAATAGAATTTTGAACGTAAAATTGTAGTATATTAAAAAAAAAATATAACGTAGGACGGTAAACATTCATAGTGGTCAAGCAGTATATCATCTACACTAATTAATTAACATTTTAATTGAATTCATTAATAAATTCATTTTTAAAGCACTTCATATTTCGACTCAACAGCAGAACCCGTTTCAGTTTAAAGAATTAGCAGAATAATTATTATTGCTTTTATAAAATTGAACATGGTATACTTACAATATCTTTTAGAGATATAATTAGTATAAAATATAGTAATACATATATCATAAATATAAAAATGAATGTTTTTTTCTTTGTTTGTACCTATGCGTTTCTAAACCATTCATCTGATTGCAAATAATGTTTGGTGAGTTTTTATGCAACCAAGCATAATATTCTGTATTAGTACAACAAGTTTACAATAGGTGACGCGTGAGTTGTTTCATTTCGAAGACAACGAGAACGAAACCTCAATTAAAAGTTAGTAATATTTAAAGGAATAATGTTTTAATACAAACTTGGATTCCATGTAAAAATCGGCACTATCTGTAACTAAATAACATTTTTTTTTTCAAGTATTAGATTTTTCTATAAACGTACGAGGTAACATGAACGTCTCGTTCTCCAAATATAATTTGCTAGTCTTTTAAAAATCAAAAATTGTGACTAAGATAATAAAAAGGGATTGAAGGTGCCTTCAATCTATTACATACTAAACGCAATATATTGACATTTTATAGGTATTCCATCGTAGCGTGTCCAACACATTAATTGGTTTCCATAAGCTTGAAACCCTCGCACTAATAACCGCAAAGCCCCTTATAGGGCGTCAAAGCCAGAATGAAGGCTGAAAGCGGTAAGATTCAGTTTTCAGCGGGACCGCAATCGCCGCGGTCACGTCGCGGGACTCCGACCTATTCCGCGAATCGGTAAAATACATCGTAACAAAGTTAAAGTTGCTCAAAAGTCAACAAAAAAAAATAACAATCTTATACTTCTTTGATAACACAAAATAAAATATGAATATTCAAAAATGACCGAAAAGAAATTAACCTTTCCGCAATAAAATCATATGATAATTTTCATTGAATGTGTAGTACGGTGTGTTCTTTCCTGACAGTGAAGCCGCGGTCGGCCCAATTTAAAGTTAGCAGGTATGTTAAAATAAACGTATAGTTTCATTTAAGTTAGGCTACGGCAAAATACAGTTTTATGACAGCGCCTGACTAAATTTAGATGACGTCGTAATTTCAAACCTTTGTCGAATAACGATCATTAGAGACAATGATACAAATTAAGTTTAAAAAGTCAAAAACTTACAGTTCAATTTTGTGTTTTATATCTGTAATACAGTCATTTATAAATCAAGAAGACTATTCATCAAGAAGTATGACCGTATGCGATTATAAGCTAAAGTTATAATTAAACTCTTAAGTTTAATAAGTTATATTTTATAAGCTAATCCTTATCATCGTTATCTGTCTTCAGTGCTTCTGTACTTAGTTTTCAATCGATGCATATTCCCTGATACTGGCAATGTTGTATTAAACAGACAAATAAAAATCACTATTTTATTATCTAAATTCTATTACTATTTCTTAATTAATCTTAAATTTTAATTAATTAATTTTAATTGTAATACTATTAATTATAAAGAGGTAATCTCAGGAACTACTGATTCGAATCTGAAAATTCTTTCAAAAATAGAAAGCTACATTATTTCTGAGTAGTGTAATAATCTAAATATATATAACTGGAAGGCGTGACTGAATGACTGACTTATCAATTAACACATAGCTGAATCCCCTAAACAGAATAGGCAAAAAATTTGGCACGAGTGATGTAACGGGGGATCCTGTCTAAAATTTTAACATATGTGGTTCTGTTTAATTGTAACATTTGGCTAGGCTATATTTTATTCTTAAATTACAATCAACTCATACGAAAACGAAGGCAGTTGCTAGTTTTAAATATTACATAAAAAATAACATTTTGTCATTATATTTCTTCTCAAAAGCATGCAGGTAAACCAACACAGTGTATTCTTTCTGTTTTAATATAAATAAAATTTGCATTCGACAAGAATATTTTACAGAAGTTCCCTTTTATCTCAAAATAAATCGTCTCTCGGGAAACGCAATTGAGATTTCCTACAGTTATAACAAAAGTTATGTCGAAGTATCCGAATTAAAGTTACAGTTATTTATATAATGTTAAATACTTATTTTTAATGGTAAAATTACATTCAATGTTTTGTAGTATACGACACGACAATACTTTTGATCAACCGGATCACAACCACCATACAACATGTGTAACACCCGACTAACGGCCGTTTCCAATACCATATCTGAGTTTACTATCCTCGTTTAATGCATATTTGTAATAAGTACTATCTTTAACTTAAGACAGATATCGACTTCCCTTTTATCTATTCAATCTATAGGATATGGATATATATTATGTAGATATGAAAAACTTACCATTTATACGTTACTGAAATAAAAGTAAGAATATACCTAAGGTTATATTTGTCTATCTTTAGTAACTTAAACAACGGATAGATAGGTTATTGAAAACACACAATACACATAGTGATAAACCCGTCATGTGAGTCACTTTTGGTTTATCGCACTTCAACTACCGAGTGGCTTTCAGGCCGGCGTCTATGAATAAACAATCTCTTGGTAGTCGACAATACCTTCACTTTGCCGTGTTAATATCTAAATAAAACAGGGCATTCATTTACAAATAGATAGAAACAATTTTCATTTAAAAAATGAATGTGGCTTTATAAAAGCTAAACCAATATTGCAGAGCTTGGCACTCTGGTTAAAAATACCTTAAAACGTAAAAAGCGAGCACACGCAAAGCAATTTAAATTGTTTAAGTACTTATTATGAATGTAGTTTGATTTGACCCAACAAATAGCGTTATATTAATATATTGAATGAGAACGCAGGGCGGTCGCAGTTGGGGGAAAATGTTGGCCCGTAGAGTTGCTCGTTGTAGTCATGAAATTAAAATCTGTTTATCTATTTCAATAATACTGTCAAAATTAGTCATTTTTCTTTTAGGAAACTAAATTCTCAACCGATTTTGATGAAATGTTGTGGACGGGATGCCTACGTTATTCTATAATAGATAGGCTATGAGAATTTTTAATAATACTTTCTTATAGAAATCGTAAAATAATAGTAAAAAATATTATTTTCTATATTTTTAACCGATTTTGATGAAATTTTGTGGACGGGATGCCTACGTTATTCTATAATATATAGGCTATGAGAATTTTCAATAATACTTCTTATAGAAATCGTAAAATAATAGTAAAAAATATTATTTTCTATATTTTTAACCGATTTTGATGAAATGTTGTGGACGGGATGCCTACGTTATTCTATAATATATAGGCTATGAGAATTTTCAATAATACCTTCTTATATAATAGAAATCGTAAAATAATAGTAAAAAATATTATTTTCTCTATTCTTAACCGATTTTGATGAAATGTTGTGGATGGGATGCCTACGTTATTCTATAATAGATAGGCTATGAGAATTTTCAATAATACTTCTTATAGAAATCGTAAAATAATAGTAAAAAATATTATTTTCTCTATTCTTAACCGATTTTGATGAAATGTTGTGGATGGGATGCCTACGTTATTCTATAATAGATAGGCTATGAGAATTTTCAATAATACCTTCTTATAGAAATCGTAAAATAATAGAAAAAAATATTATTTTCTCTATTCTTAACCGATTTTGATGAAATGTTGTGGACGGGATGCCTACATTATTCTATGATAGATAGGCTATGAGAATTTTCAATAATACCTTCTTATAGAAATCGTAAAATAATAGTAAAAAATATTATTTTCTATATTTTTAACCGATTTTGATGAAATGTTGTGGACGGGATGCCTACGTTATTCTATAATATATAGGCTATGAGAATTTTCAATAATACTTCTTATAGAAATCGTAAAATAATAGTAAAAAATATTATTTTCTATATTTTTAACCGATTTTGATGAAATGTTGTGGACGGGATGCCTACGTTATTCTATAATATATAGGCTATGAGAATTTTCAATAATACTTCTTATAGAAATCGTAAAATAATAGTAAAAAATATTATTTTCTATATTTTTAACCGATTTTGATGAAATTTTGTGGACGGGATGCCTACGTTATTCTATAATATATAGGCTATGAGAATTTTCAATAATACTTCTTATAGAAATCGTAAAATAATAGTAAAAAATATTATTTTCTATATTTTTAACCGATTTTGATGAAATGTTGTGGACGGGATGCCTACGTTATTCTATAATATATAGGCTATGAGAATTTTCAATAATACTTCTTATAGAAATCGTAAAATAATAGTAAAAAATATTATTTTCTCTATTCTTAACAGATTTTGATGAAATGTTGTGGATGGGATGCCTACGTTATTCTATAATAGATAGGCTATGAGAATTTTCAATAATACCTTCTTATAGAAATCGTAAAATAATAGAAAAAAATATTATTTTCTCTATTCTTAACCGATTTTGATGAAATGTTGTGGACGGGATGCCTACATTATTCTATGATAGATAGGCTATGAGAATTTTCAATAATACCTTCTTATAGAAATCGTAAAATAATAGTAAAAAATATTATTTTCTATATTCTTAACCGATTTTAATGAAATGTTGTGGACGGGATGCCTACGTTATTCTATATTAGATAGGCTATGAGAATTTTCAATAATACCTTCTTATAGAAATCGTAAAATAATAGTAAAAAATATATATATATATATAATATTTATACGGTAATTTCTAAGTAACAAACGTTTGCGGAAACGTGGGGCACTGCTAGCTTAAAGCATATGGCTAATGTTACTAAACGATCATACTTTGGACCAACTTCCATCAAAACACTGTTAGCGTCTTGCGTGTCCAATATACGAATACCTCGAAAGGTAAACTTTAACCATTTTTAGTACTGCCGCGATTGTGTCGCGCATCTGGGATGTTTACTTAGGCAGGAGTTGATGATTTTTATACTGACATGCGCAAGAGAATGGCACCCATCGTAATAGTTTCGAAGCAATGGAAGCACTGAGTATCGGTGTTTGTACATTTCATGTATGAATTATATGGCGTTTCATCATTGTATAACAGTTGATTAATTTACATAATAGATCTCTGTCTAATTACTATTGGGTATAAACAAAAATAATTAAATATTTATTTTTAAAATGAAAAAAAAAATTAAAATAACTTAATGTTAAATTTAATTAAAATACAAGTATAATACCATCCAACTCGACGCCAGAAGGAAATATACCCAGAATCCTACCCGCATTGCCTCACTGTATGGTAATGCTTACACGCTACCAAGATATCCACTCTCTGGTCGCGAGATGCATTGACCAGTTGACTCGCGAGTTTTTTGATTAGGCCACAGTCCTAGGATTTCAAGTTCTTTATTTTTTATAATTTAACAAATAATACATATTTAATTTAATTTTTGTTTTGTTTAAACTTAAGCTGTCTTCAATTTATAGTTTACTCTTATTCAATGCCCATGTTGTCATAAAAACAAATGTAAAATAATTACAACGTTTATACAAATATGTAAATCATATCATTATATTTCTTTAACGTATTATGTAAAAAATATTAGTTTGTTATAAAATATCTACTCGACGAATATAACGAATACTTGAATGAAAATAAGCAAATAGTCAATTCATCGTATAGCAGCAAGGCGTTATCGAAGCATTGGTTTGATACCAATCAATAGATTGGACGCACGAGCGCTCCAACAATCCGATATAGACACATTAACTAACTGCTGTCGGCATCCAATTAGCCAAATTACAAATCCTTTAGAATAAACTTAACTATATTTAGAGTTCATTAAATTAATTCCTGTCACTCTTTAGTAGTGGCGACAAAATGTTTGACTACTTTGTTTTTACTAATTTCAAAAAGGAGGAGATTCTCAATTTGAAATATAGTTTTTATGAATGTTCACCATAACTTCTTTGTTGATGAACCGATTTTGAAATTCTTTGTTCGTTGGACCTTTCTTTGACTTCGAAGATAAACCAGGGAACTTCTCAAAATCATAATAATATATTGTTAAAACTTGTGGTCTTGTGGAATAATAGTCCAAAAGTTTAATATTCGTGGTTTATTCAACAGAGTATCGTTGTCAAAGAGGTTACTTTCACAATGCATCCTTCAAGGCTTGACGTACCCGCTTTTATATCAAAATAATCGCAGTCCTACCCGCTTTATATAAAATTAATCATTGTCAGATTATGTAGTAATAAGTTTACAATATCAATTTATTGATGTTTGTATACCACCCACATTCATTCTGCAAAACGGAAGGTAGTCACGTTTTTTCAAAAAATGTTTTTGAGTAACCTTACATTCGACCATCCTGACAACGTGTATGTCCTCATACACGTAACAGGTGTAACCTTAACCTTACATTCGGAAGTAGACTGCCACGAGTCGAAGCACGCACGGCTTTTTATGGCTGGCTATGCCTACGTTATTCTATAATAGATAGGCTATGAGAATTTTTAATAATACTTTCTTATAGAAATCGTAAAATAATAGTAAAAAATATTATTTTCTATATTTTTAACCGATTTTGATGAAATTTTGTGGACGGGATGCCTACGTTATTCTATAATATATAGGCTATGAGAATTTTCAATAATACTTCTTATAGAAATCGTAAAATAATAGTAAAAAATATTATTTTCTATATTTTTAACCGATTTTGATGAAATGTTGTGGACGGGATGCCTACGTTATTCTATAATATATAGGCTATGAGAATTTTCAATAATACTTCTTATAGAAATCGTAAAATAATAGTAAAAAATATTATTTTCTCTATTCTTAACCGATTTTGATGAAATGTTGTGGATGGGATGCCTACGTTATTCTATAATATATAGGCTATGAGAATTTTCAATAATACTTCTTATAGAAATCGTAAAATAATAGTAAAAAATATTATTTTCTCTATTCTTAACCGATTTTGATGAAATGTTGTGGATGGGATGCCTACGTTATTCTATAATAGATAGGCTATGAGAATTTTCAATAATACCTTCTTATAGAAATCGTAAAATAATAGAAAAAAATATTATTTTCTCTATTCTTAACCGATTTTGATGAAATGTTGTGGACGGGATGCCTACATTATTCTATGATAGATAGGCTATGAGAATTTTCAATAATACCTTCTTATAGAAATCGTAAAATAATAGTAAAAAATATTATTTTCTATATTTTTAACCGATTTTGATGAAATGTTGTGGACGGGATGCCTACGTTATTCTATAATATATAGGCTATGAGAATTTTCAATAATACTTCTTATAGAAATCGTAAAATAATAGTAAAAAATATTATTTTCTATATTTTTAACCGATTTTGATGAAATGTTGTGGACGGGATGCCTACGTTATTCTATAATATATAGGCTATGAGAATTTTCAATAATACTTCTTATAGAAATCGTAAAATAATAGTAAAAAATATTATTTTCTATATTTTTAACCGATTTTGATGAAATTTTGTGGACGGGATGCCTACGTTATTCTATAATATATAGGCTATGAGAATTTTCAATAATACTTCTTATAGAAATCGTAAAATAATAGTAAAAAATATTATTTTCTATATTTTTAACCGATTTTGATGAAATGTTGTGGACGGGATGCCTACGTTATTCTATAATATATAGGCTATGAGAATTTTCAATAATACTTCTTATAGAAATCGTAAAATAATAGTAAAAAATATTATTTTCTCTATTCTTAACAGATTTTGATGAAATGTTGTGGATGGGATGCCTACGTTATTCTATAATAGATAGGCTATGAGAATTTTCAATAATACCTTCTTATAGAAATCGTAAAATAATAGAAAAAAATATTATTTTCTCTATTCTTAACCGATTTTGATGAAATGTTGTGGACGGGATGCCTACATTATTCTATGATAGATAGGCTATGAGAATTTTCAATAATACCTTCTTATAGAAATCGTAAAATAATAGTAAAAAATATTATTTTCTATATTCTTAACCGATTTTAATGAAATGTTGTGGACGGGATGCCTACGTTATTCTATATTAGATAGGCTATGAGAATTTTCAATAATACCTTCTTATAGAAATCGTAAAATAATAGTAAAAAATATTATATATATATATATATATATTATACGGTAATTTCTAAGTAACAAACGTTTGCGGAAACGTGGGGCACTGCTAGCTTAAAGCATATGGCTAATGTTACTAAACGATCATACTTTGGACCAACTTCCATCAAAACACTGTTAGCGTCTTGCGTGTCCAATATACGAATACCTCGAAAGGTAAACTTTAGACCATTTTTAGTACTGCCGCGATTGTGTCGCGCATCTGGGATGTTTACTTAGGCAGGAGTTGATGATTTTTATACTGACATGCGCAAGAGAATGGCACCCATCGTAATAGTTTCGAAGCAATGGAAGCACTGAGTATCGGTGTTTGTACATTTCATGTATGAATTAGTATGGCGTTTCATCATTGTATAACAGTTGATTAATTTACATAATAGATCTCTGTCTAATTACTATTGGGTATAAACAAAAATAATTAAGATATTTATTTTTAAAATGAAAAAAAAAATTAAAATAACTTAATGTTAAATTTAATTAAAATACAAGTAGTAGATACCATCCAACTCGACGCCAGAAGGAAATATACCCAGAATCCTACCCGCATTGCCTCACTGTATGGTAATGCTTACACGCTGACCAAGATATCCAGCTCTCTGGTCGCGAGATGCATTGACCAGTTGACTCGCGAGTTTTTTGATTAGGCCACAGTCCTAGGATTTCAAGTTCTTTATTTTTTATAATTTAACAAATAATACATATTTAATTTAATTTTTGTTTTGTTTAAACTTAAGCTGTCTTCAATTTATAGTTTACTCTTATTCAATGCCCATGTTGTCATATAAAACAAATGATAAAATAATTACAACGTTTATACAAATATGTAAATCATATCATTATATTTCTTTAACGTATTATGTAAAGAAATATTAGTTTGTTATAAAATATCATACTCGACGAATATAACGAATACTTGAATGAAAATAGGCAAATAGTCAATTCATCGTATGAGCAGCAAGGCGTGTATCGAAGCATTGGTTTGATACCAATCAATAGATTGGACGCACGAGCGCTCCAACAATCCGATATAGACACATTAACTAACTGCTGTCGGCATCCAATTAGCCAAATTACAAATCCTTTAGAATAAACTTAACTATATTGAGAGTTCATTAAATTAATTCCTGTCACTCATTTAGTAGTGGCGACAAAATGTTTGACTACTTTGTTTTTACTAATTTCAAAAAGGAGGAGATTCTCAATTTGAATATATAGTTTTTATGAATGTTCAGCCATAACTTCTTTGTTGATGAACCGATTTTGAAGATTCTTTGTTCGTTGGACCTTTCTTTGACTTCGAAGATAAACCAGGGAACTTCTCAAAATCATAATAATATATTGTTAAAACTTGTGGGTCTTGTGGAATAATAGTCCAAAAGTTTAATATTCGTGGTTTATTCAGACAGAGTATCGTTGTCAAAGAGGTTACTTTCACGAATGCATCCTTCAAGGCTTGACGTACCCGCTTTTATATCAAAATAATCGCAGTCCTACCCGCTTTATATAAAATTAATCATTGTCAGATTATGTAGTAATAAGTTTACAATATCAATTTATATGATGTTTGTATACCACCCACATTCATTCTGCAAAACGGAAGGTAGTCACGTTTTTTCAAAGAAATGTTTTTGAGTAACCTTACATTCGACCATCCTGACAACGTGTATGTCCTCATACACGTAACAGGTGTAACCTTAACCTTACATTCGGAAGTAGACTGCCACGAGTCGAAGCACGCACGGCTTTTTATGGCTGGCTATCCCTACCCCACTCGTATGGCGTGGCTTGCAAGGCGTGGCGATATGGCGCTATCGGCTGGTGGGGTAGTTACATGGCTTGGCTTGGCTTATGGCGACACTTCCGGTGGCAGCACTAGGCATTACGTACGGTAGTGCTTCCAGTGGGCAGTACCGTGGCGAACAATGTGCTTCCGGTTGGTTGTTACACTCGGCCATCCTGCAAAGATTGCTCTCGCAATCGAAACAAGAAAGTTTAGGATACTGCTAATATTGAAAAAACATTCCAAGAGATCTATAAGGTCTTCAGTTTCAACTTGTTCGTCTGTACTACTACCACTATCGGACATAGAGGCAAAACGATTGATTTCGACATTATCTATAACCTGTTCTGAACCTTCAGATGCAAGTCTGAAATTCGCCCCCCCCTCAACCCGATTTCGACTTAATGCGTCTACATGTCTCATTCGCTCCCCGGGTCTATAATCAATCTCAAAATCATAATCCTGAATCAAAAGCCACCATCATTACAGGGCGCAAAATACCCTCAAGTTTGTTTTTGCATCAAAATCGCGGCGATACATGAATTTCTAACGATAACAAAGGGTCAAAGGCTAAAACCGGCTTACTACATATTTTTTAAGTTCATTGAAGCTTTGCATTTGTTCGTCACCCCAAACCCACGGGACATTTTTCTTAGTTAACTGAAATTGGATTCTGAAGTGTGGCATAGGCAAGGGCTTAGGCTAGACTTTAGACCAGACTTTACATTAAAACACTGACCTCGAAAATCGGCACTTGCTTGCAGCTTTCGGCTCTTGATAAGACTGCCCGCTTCCCAATCGACGTCCTCGCTACCCGTATTCACAACCTTCAGGTAACCTTGACGGCCGCGTAGCAGTGTAGCCGGCAAAGAGTAGGAGACACCCTGCAGGTCATAATGTCGGGCTGACGAAACCACCTCGTTGTTATCGTAGTTTCCAAGTATGTGCACCTTGATGATAGGGGTCCCTGGCGGTAATCTTTCCTGGCAGGCTGTAGCCACTTTGAAATGGCAGTTCCTTTCGGCCGCATCCACGGAGACTGGAAATTCTGATTCAATGGTTTGGAGTGTGGCTGCACCATTTTTGATAGTTAATGATATCCCATCGCTATTTATGACGGGCTGGCCGATCAACAAATTTACTCCGTTCATATTCACATCTGTTAGATGAGCTTTGCAAAGTATGTCAATGTCGTAAAGTTGCAGTCTAAATTGAACTTCCCCTTGGCTCGCGATGACATCACCATTGAATCCCTGCTTCGATTTCTTGCCTGGTGCTCAATAGCTAGAGGCAATCTTCTGATTACGCTTTACCTCTCGCCTTAAACACGTGTCCGGGTTCGGCCGAGTTTCGAGGACCCTGGCAGCACAATGCCGGGATGCCTCCTAATAGACTTCCGTCTATTTTCGGAAGAGTTCACATGGCATATTTACTCGATTGTACAATCAGTACAATGTTCAATGCCCACATTGTGGTCGTATGATTACATCAGGGTAGTAATAATATACCAAAATTCCTGATGTTATCCCACTTCTGAAATGTTAAAACTTGTGGGTCTTGTGGAATAATAGTCCAAAAGTTTAATATTCGTGGTTTATTCAGACAGAGTATCGTTGTCAAAGAGGTTACTTTCACGAATGCATCCTTCAAGGCTTGACGTACCCGCTTTTATATCAAAATAATCGCAGTCCTACCCGCTTTATATAAAATTAATCATTGTCAGATTATGTAGTAATAAGTTTACAATATCAATTTATATGATGTTTGTATACCACCCACATTCATTCTGCAAAACGGAAGGTAGTCACGTTTTTTCAAAGAAATGTTTTTGAGTAACCTTACAATATTGGTTTTCTTTTTTCTTAAAAATTGTCTTTTTCGAGTTTTAAGAGTTATTACGATTTAAAGGTTGTTCGAAAAGAAAAAAGCCACAAATAGTTTAATAACATAAATTGTAAATATAACTATAATCATATCAATATATGCTTACCTAATAATATACTTAATACATACCTTATCAATTCTCTAATGGAAAGTCACTCCATATCATATATACGAGTACTTACACCGTCCGAGGAGTTCCTTTGAACGGGTTTTATTGTAATGATTACTTAGGGCGATCGGTCCTTTTATGAAACATACGAGGGGATCTATCAATCGTTAATACCACTTTCATTTATAAAATGTATTCATGAAACACCTGTACTACATACTCTATCGATAGATCACGCAGAATTTTATTTTGATCTAAAGACTGTAAGCACATTTTTATTGATTATAAAACTCAGTATTGTAATTCATTTATTGTTTACAGTTGAACAGATAAACCTATTTTAACGTCCAGATTTATATTGTAAATACGGATCTGCCACCACCTCACTACATATACGTCCGCCCCGTACCACGGTCGGTCTGCCACTAACGGCAGTAGCACTCATAATCGTAGGCGCTTGAGACGAAGTCAATATATTACCTCGTAAAGTCAATACACTACACCTATGTAAAACAAATATTTCAACATAGCGATATTACAAATATCATATTGAGTAGATACTTATCTCCTTAGATACATTATACATTTTCTAAATATATCCTATATTGAATGACTCTACGCACTTATTTCATCTTTTCACAAAATACCTTCAACGTGGTTCATAAATCCTTTCATACATCGACAAACAAGTCTACCAAAGGGAACTCTACTAAAATAATATATTCACGCAAGCAGCTAAACCAACAAGTTACCCCATTTCTCTGAAATTCTTATGAAAACAAAGCCTCTATGTAATGAGTAATTTGTGAAACCTTCCAGACTATTCCAATATTAACTGCAATCCAAGACCACTCTCTTTCCAGCTTGGTCATATTTTTATTACTTCTTTTTACTCTGCAGAAACGTGGTCTGGACTTTATTTTAAGCGTTATTTTTATTAGTTACTAGCAGGAGTCCCGCGGCTACGCGCGCGTTTGTTATTACGTAGCTAGTAAGTATTTATATCCCGTAATTTTATATTTACTCATATTAGTGATAATTTATATAGCCTATTAATTGAGGAAAGACATGTAGATACTTCCCGTTTACAATTTTCATCAATTGCTTTTTTTACACATTTCTGAAATAATTGTTAACGATTTTTATACCCTATCAATTATGAAATCAGGTATGCATTCCATTTATGAAATTTTTTCAAAAGCGGTTTTTTGGAACTTTTTTTACGAGTTCTAAAAGTAGTATTGAAAATTCTTATACCCTTATCAATTAATAAATGGCGTGTACAAAATTTTATAAGAATCGGTCAAGACATTTTAATGTTAAAACCGGATATACAAACCGACAGAGAAATTTATCTTTATACATCGTTGTCCTTTTTGGGTGTAAGGGGTGTCGATTTACATCTTCAGTACTGAGACGTCCAAGCCAACCTGCACCCTGCTGAGCAACGAACGAAGAAATGGCGATACTATAAAAAAAATCAACATGTCTATGGTTCAATTTGGGAAAAAAATACATATTCTATACATGTTCACGTAAATATCTACCTACATATTTATTAATACAGATTAAAAAATAAATATACTTGCATAACTTTACAGCTTATATCATTTATAACTAAGTGAACCCAATACATTCAGTTGTGTAATATTTATATAAGTAGCAGCTCGTAGTTTGGCTTCATGTCCGATTAATGGCAATAGGCTCGCCCCCTATTACATAGGACCTAAAAACATACTCAGCGAACTGTGGGTGTACATTAGCTACAACTCTGCCTAACCCTTCGGGGAATACAGGCATGATGGTATGATGGTATAATATTTATATTTACAAGTCGGTCGAAAACTTTAAAGTACGCTACTTTATTAATGAGAACAGAATATCAAGTTAAGAACTTCACAATATTTATATTATCAAACACGTAGATCATAAATACTCATGACAATAAAAAAAATATCATTGTTTAAACATTTTGAATTTTTTTTAAACATTTTGATTGACCTTCACTTTTTTTTATCAAGTTTATTTTTGGTGAAAATTCATAAAACGTATTATATTATTTTCAGATGAGAAGTAAAAAAATGTTCTTTTGACCAACCGAATTGTATGAATATCATATTTAATTTATTATTGTTGATTATATCTGAATCATTACATTACTTACATTACTACTTACTTACATTTTTTCCTCCTACGTTCTCCTACAGCCAGCTGCAGGTATTTTTCGTTTGTTTATCATGGCACAGGCTTTATTTATTTACCTCTAGCTTTAGGTAGCTTTATCTATATTTATTTAGCAAAAAAAATCTCTGCCTCTTTCTAGCTTTAGCACCTTAAAATATTCAGCTAACAACAGGTTAGATTATATCACATTGAAACACTAGCTAAGTTGATTGACGTGTATTGGTGTGCGACTCTACTCGTGTGAGTCATTAGGCATCGATCGTTCACTGGCGTGCCACACGGGCACTAGCCCTTAATATAATATTGATTTTACAACGGTTACCTCATACCACATTGGTTTGAACTTAAATATACTTCTTCTTCACATTTTAAATCATAAGTTACTGATTTCTATTAACTTATTTTTGTAATAGTACAAGAAGTTCTGGAGTTTACCTCCTTGCTCCTACTAATATACAAACTTTGTCTTTTTATAATAGTAGTTAGATGTGATCAATATAGTGAATGCCGCTAAACGTACACTAAGTACGTATTCACGTATTCCATAGTTTCATTTCCACCATAGATATATTAAATCTATGATTTCAATACTATATTTTGTGTATTTATGATGTTTATGAGCTTTCATGTATGATCCTTTTCTTATAATTTACCAACATAAAGCAGAATAATATTTACTTATTACAAGTAATAAATTTTCGTGATGGCAGAACACGCGATCCATCATTCAGGAACGTCCGTAACAAAGAACACAATTTATTTACCAAAATTAGACGAAAAATGATCTCAACCGAATATTTGTGTATATTTTTAAGATTATTATCGCGAACAATATGTTAGGATATAAAAAGAAAATGGACTACTTTTTCTTATTTTTTTAAAAATAAATTACTAACCACCTGTGTTTCGTCAATAGCGGGGAGTATATGCTTTAAATTTAAAATATAATATTTGAATCATTAATTTTGACAAGTAATTAACGGAGATATTATTGCTAGAAAAAATACCTTTGAGAAATCAAATAAGTCGCGATCTGACTAATTCCCTATCCGTAAATTCGAGCTAACTAACATATAACTCATATGCATGTTCCCCTTCTCCTGGCAGGAAGGAAGGGAACATGCGTATGTGTATTTAGTGATCGGAAAAATATATGATTGAAAATCCGGTGTGTATAAATCTGTATAATGTTACTATGTGAAAAGCAACCATTGTGCAAACTTCTAAAGCTAATGAATAAAATAAGCATACTTGATGTATGCAAATGAAAATTTTGCTGTAACTTTGAAGGAATTCTATTACGTACGGCAGCTCATTCATACATGCATACAAATAGGTCCAAAAACCGAAGTAAGGTACAGAGAAATTTATTTTATTAAAATAAATCCATAAATAAAGTAAGTACATTTGAGATGAATTGAATTAAAAAAAATGAATTGTGCTGTAAACTTATACATTTTTTAAGAGAATACTTACATCGTTGGTCCGTATCTTAACTTTGCTCTCTCAATACATATTTTATAAATATCGTAAAGACTTTGACAAGCTAAATTTTGTCAAATATCGGCAAAATTTTATTACTATAGAGATAGACATAAATTATTCTTACCATGTATTAGAATTAGGAACACCAATAAAATATTATAATAGGTAATAGGTAATTTTTAGGTTCTATGATAAGATCTCGAATCACATTAATAATTTGCCGGACAGCAAGTTCGAGAACCAAGTCAAGCAGATTTTACAGTCAAAAGGTTGAAGGTTGGGTGGATCATAATTATCTGGAAGTCTGGACTGGCTGGACGCCCTCTCTGTGCATCCACTATATTATTAATATTATTGTATTATATTATAAAATATTGTATTAATATAATAGTAAAGTTGGAAATAAGATAAACCCGGTTAATTGCCGGTTCTTCCCGAAGTTCTTCCGAACCGGTAATAATGTTTTGACGTTCATAAGTGCCTTCTTAGAGCTTAAATAAAATAAAGTATTGTTTATTTTGATTTTGCCTTTGACCATTTACGAAAGAAGCTTTAGAATCTCCACAGAGAAAGCTACGGTTAGTGAAGTGACCTTCTCCATTAACGCTTCAAGAGAATAAGCCCAGAAAGAAGTTTTGCTTTCAAAAGCAACTGCAGAGATATATCGAATTGTTATAATATATTCTTTATTGCACATAAAAAAAGGAAAATAGGAGGACTTAATGCTAAAAAGCATTCTCTACCAGTCTTCCAAGGGGCAAGAGAAAAAAGGTATATGCAAAGTGAGCATAATATTTAGTAAAAAAAATCTTGCTCCAAGTAAAACCTACGTGGTGAATGTATTACGCTAAGTCTATAAATAAAGAAGTCGTGATATCAAATGCAACTGCCGGTTTACACTGAAATGTTAATTTTAATCGAAAGGTCAAACATTTTGTAAACTTCTAAAACTCACATTATCTAAGAGTTAAACTGTGCTATCACTGAACAATATACGCTCCATATAGTAATATTGTTTGAAGTGGGTACAAAAATTAATCTAACTTAATCTATGAGCCAACATAAATTAAATAGTTATTCCCAACCTCGCGGGCAGTCAAAGCCTATTTTCAATGAAATTTGTAATTGAGCGTAAGGGTCATGTGACTGATAACAAATACGTTTTGTATAAAAGTTAAATTAATTTCATCAGTAAACATTCACCGAACTTTGTTAGCAGGTTATAAAATTCCCTTCATCTCCCGGTATTTAAGCGAACGTGGGATTTTATGTGGAATTTGATTATTGCTAATCTTTTATCAAACATAAAAGCATTCTGTAACATTGTTTTCATATAGGTACCAAAATTGTGAAAATTTAATTTTTTGTTCATCTTTTTTATATAATAACAGATAAAACGGGAGAAATGTACAGTAAAAAGGGGAAATGTATGTTCAAATTAATATTATATCCTAAGGTCAAGTGTTGGAACTTTGATTAGTTTGTTTCCAAATCATAATTCGCGATTGTTTTTTTTTTTATCTATTGATTACTATCGATTGTCCAAAAAACCGATATTTCATCAATTCTATTAAGGTCTACGGACTTATGCTGCTTTAAAAAAAAAAACAAGTTTTTATTTATTGTTGCCAGTATCCCACTTAAGTAGGGTGGCACAACATGTTTTTATCTTCCAATCTCCTTTGTCAACTGTTGTCACAGTGTCCATACTGCTTGTGGATTCCTAAAAAAATCTATCGATAAAGAAGTCGTGGAAGTTTTATTGACAAACGAGAAAGTATTTTTATTTATCGATATAGGTTTTGCTTTGTGGTCACAATCTTACCTTATCTTAAGTGACGATGTGGCCCAAGATGGATATCACGCTAAGCCTAGTAGATGTCTGACTCTCAAGTGTAGCTTTCGGAACACACTTATTGGTGTTTAGAGACAGATTTTTAACATGAGGTTGGTAGCTAGCCAGTGGTCATTAGAAAAAGCCCTACCACCATGCAAAATATAATTATATTGATTTTTTTTTTTTTATTATGTTTCGAATCTTGTTATTTCGATAATGTAAGTACTTATTGATTACATCCAATTTATATTCCAATAGAGTATGAATGATACGTCATAAAATAATATGGCGAACTTTCATAAAAGATCTGATAGTATCCGCACATTCTAAGTCGTAACGTTTTACTATCTCCCCTTTATACCTCGGATAATATTACCACCTCATAAGCATTACATGTATACTGTAATGAAAATGAAGTATTAATTTTAATGTATTATTTTGTGTAAATGTTCTTATTTCTTTGATAAAACATCACATTATATACGAGTCCTGAAATTAGGTAGTTAGGTAGATCCTGGAAAATGTTTATTTATACATATTTTTGTCGGGAGGCAAGACATTTAAAAAAATCTCAAATATTTTATTCAATTTATGGGTGTGGTTGGGAACACCTTCTGGTGCACTAGGTAGTCCAATAAATAAGACCGCTCTATGCGGAACTGAAATGCACCAAATAATCTTTATACGAAACTGTATGGAGCATATATAACGACGCGCCGCCGTGCACTGCCGCGCAGTTTCGCTACTGCGTAGCGCGTTGTGCCTCACACAGTTTCATAAAAAAATGAAGTCTTTATTTCTGAAAATTGGGTATACTGATTAACAATAAAATTAAATACTAAAATACCAGTTTTCGACGTGCATTTTAGCATAGGCCTCCTCCAGCTCTGTCCTCTGCAACTCTGGACCAGTATGGTCCCAAGGTTAGACTGAGGTCATTACTCCATCGTATTTTTAGGCGCCCCTGTCTTCTAGTCCCATCTCTTGGATACCATAAAGACACTAGTTTACTCCGTTTGTTTACTTTACTTCTTAACATATGTCCTGTCCAGCTCCATTTCATATACGTAAATAATATTTGGCCACGACGAGCCGCGCCGCTCCGTTGCAGTTCATTTCCGCTTAGTGTGATCTAATGTTAAGGTCTTCAGCAATAGCAACCTATTATTAGCTAGCGTTTATTAGTGGCGTTTTAAGATTAGTTCTAAACAACTAAAGGCTGTCGCGATAACTAAATATCGTGTGAATATCATAACTATTTTATACAAGGTGTCCAGAACGGGTATCGGGTATTTGTTTTCGCGCCATATTCGAAACGGGGCGTCTAAAGGGTGCGGGGAGGGGTTCGTGGCGTCCGCCATTTTGTGGAGTTTTAGTCACGATGGAACAGTACTCGGGGACGCATCGCGCATTTTGCGTACGAGCGTATTATCGTAATGGTGATTCAATAGTGACTGCTCAACGTCTCTATCGTGCGGAATATCGTACACGCCACGCGCCAAGTGACGATAGCATTAGGAAATGGATCAGGATGTTCGAGAATACAGGTGCGACAGTTAAAATTCAAAACTCTGGTCGTCCTCGTTCAGTTCGCGATGAAGAAACAATTGAAGAAGTTGAGGCGTCGGTTCGTCAAAATCCGTCTTTATCCATCCGAAAGCGAAACCAAGCGTTGAACATCAAAAAATCGTCTTTACATTCGATTTTAAAGAAAGACTTACATCTAAAAGCCTATAAAATTCAATTGGTTCAAGAATTGAAGGATACGGACTATGCTAATCGACTGAATTTTGCGAACGAAATGCTGCAGCGATTTAACAACTTTAACAACATACTGTTCAGTGACGAAGCAAATTTTCACCTGAATGGTCATGTTAATAAGCAGAATTGTCGGTACTGGGCAGTGGAGAATCCGAGACGAAAGCATGAAACGACCCCTGCATAGCCCAAAGGTCGTTGTTTGGGCCGCTATGTCTGCTAAAGGCATAATTGGTCCTTATTTTCATGAAGATCAACGAGACCGAGCATTTAATGTGAATAGTGACCGTTATTGCGATATGTTGCGAAATTTTTTGGTCCCAGAGTTGCAGGAGTTTGCAGGTTTCAACTCAAGAACGTGGTTCCAGCAAGATGGGGCCACTTGCCATACCTCAAATGACTCAATGGAAGTTGTTAACGAATTATTCCCTAATAAAGTCATTTCGCGAAGGGGTAACATCAACTGGCCTCCCAGAAGCCCCGACCTTATCCCGCTTGACTATTTTGCATGGGGATACCTTAAAAGTAAGGTTTATCAAAACAATCCGACGAATCTAACCCAGTTAAAGCAAAACATCAGGTCAGAAATGGCAGCAATATCGATAGCTATGTGTCAACGTGGTATCACCAATCTTCGTTTTCGTTTAGAAGAGTGCCAGCAACGTAACGGTCATCATTTGGATAACATCATCTTTTCCAAATAATTCTCCAATTCATATGCTAATAATAAACAATAAACTTTTTTATTGCATACAAATAATTTTTGTTTCATTGAACTTACAAATACTCGATACCCTTTCTGGACACCTTGTACTTTACTAGCGGCCCGCCCCAGCTTCGCACGGGTACAATTTAAAAAGTGGTGGATTTTATGTTTAAAATAGCCTGATTTTAGAGTTTATCGCTATAATATTGACAGTTCATAACTTCATAACTGCCTCATTAGCCTAGTGGTCCTAAACGCCACTGCTATGCTCGAGGTTCTAGGTTCGATTCTCAGGTCGAGCATAGTGCTATTGGGTTTTTCTATGAAAATCTCAGTAGCTGCTTGGAGTTTGGCCTTGTGTCCGATTAATGATAATAGGCTCGCCCCCTATTACATGGGACCTAAAACATACTCGGCAAAACTGTAGGTGTACATCTCTGCCTAACACTTTGGGGATACATGCGTGACGGTATGTTATGTAATTTCATAGTTACAAATAGTGCGCTTAGCTTGCGTCGCGCAACTTATCATGGGTTTTTTTGAGGTAGGATTTCTTTGGTTGCGAGTAATTTTGAATTCCTGATATCTTCTAAGATATTCATTTAAATGGAAAAAACAATTTTACTCTACATTAAATGCCCAATTTAACTAACAAACTTATCTGGATAAAGATTATAACGGAATTGAAGAAAATAGCTTCGCCGCTAATAACGTAATATTTTTAAATATTATTTATATATATATATATATATATATATCGGGCTTTGTGCCCGATTAATGGCGATAGGCTCGCCCCTTATTGCATGAGACCTAAAAAACATACACGGCGAACTGTGGGTGTACACGTCAGTACACCTCCGCCTAACCCTCCGGGGATACAGGCGTGGTGGTTTGTATGTATGATACACGTGAACAATATATCAATAATATAACAATATATAACAATCCTAACCTAATCCTAACATGTCGCTGGTAATGGCGCCTTATCCAAAGTCTTCGTAATATGCAGGCGTGTGCCTACACACGTACTAACAAACTTACAAAGATGAAAACGAGATGATAGGAAACATGGTAGGTATTATATCTCATTTCCTCGTAAGCTAAATTCTATAATTGTATGCGTTTGTCTCTTTTTAGTGTCGCTTTTTCGTTTCATCGCGTTTTAAATCACAACGGTACTAAAAGAGTTTTCACTTCAAAAACAAGCAGCAACAGTAACTATTCAGCTCCCCATAAGCCTTAACAGTGAACTCGGCACAGCTATGGACCGGTATCTTCTATATATTAATACGTGAAGAAAAAGCTTTCGGTACCTATATAAGCGTATTGCGTACACGAAAAACTGAGATTTGGCATGGTTAAAGTTTATATGGAGAAGGAGTCCAAAAAGCTAAAATTTATGTATAGTATCTGTTACTAATATATTAAATTAAATCAATTAATACTGCGAATCCTAACCCGACCAGTGACATTGAACTTAAACCCCCCAAAATATTGACATTGTCACTCAACGAAAAGTGACCGCAAGTGTGTAGATAATACTCATTGTTTATGAATACTCCAAAATTAAACAGAAAATACTCTATGGTCAAAAAGTCGCTGGTCGAATTTCGACCTTAGTGCGATCGCTAGTATAAATAAATCTATAACAAAGTTATATCTGTCACAAGTAATCAGATACTCCTGTAAGTTAGGGTTACCAACACTCCTATTTTCCTAAAAGTTTTCCTGCTTTTGTCCTGAGGTCTTCCCAATAGTTTCTATGTAATATCCTGGGGTATTTAAGCGCCGTGGTGAGGTGCGGTTTTAAAATTCGCACGTCACTACTGCCTTCCTCTTAAGCTTTGTCGGTTGGTGCCGCACCTCATAAAACACCTTATGAAGCAATGATTGATGGCTTAGTGGTAGTTTATACGAGCACCGCATTGATCGAGGTGAGTTCGAATCCCTGCAATGAGTCGAGCTTTAGGTGAAGGATAACATCGTGATGAAACCATATGGGTTGGTGGTAGGACATTTTCTAATACCCGCCTGGCTAGCTACCACCCTCAACTTGAAAATCTGTCGCCAAGTACCTACAGGTGTTTTCCGGCAGCTGTACTTGAGAGCTAGTTCCCGATCTAGGCTTAACGTGTTAAAGTCTTGCTCACATCGCGGCATCGTCTACTACGCTAAATAAAATAAACTGCCAGTTGTAGGACTGTATATCAGAAGTGAAAACTTCTTATTTAGGAAGTATTATACACACATCTGTATAAATGAATCTAAACGTGACGGTCACGCGAGTTCATTGCTTCTCCCCATCCCAAAACTGCCCAACGAGCTTAAAGAATTTTCACTTCAAAAATAAATATAAAGAACTTTCAATAAAAAATTCTACTTGCTATTAGTCGAGTTTTATATACCCCTATTTTCATTTCGTATTTCAATTAACCACTGTTCTTATATGCCCTTAAAGTGAAACGTCCTGGTAATTTCATCTCCAAATATGGCTTTTCAAAATATGGAAATGTCAACCCTACTGTAAGTTGTATTGCAAACAAACTTTCTTTGTTAAAACTAGCCAAGTTAAACTAGTTCTGCTCTAACTCCGACCTCGCTGTGCAGATATTTATCTATTCGATATTAATTAATATTTTACACGTTATGTTTAAAGTTTACACTTATTAATTACATAACTGGATATATTGGATCGATTGAACAAACACTACTACCTACTTATTGATATAAAGAAACCTAATAAATGATGGTAATAATAAAAACGCTATAAGCTAGAAAACTTTAGAACCAAATAACCTGTAATCTTCTGTATTCTTGATATATACTTACATAATACTTCCTACTTAATCCTTTAACGCATAATATTGTGTTTCTTTAATTTTTTTTATTGTTTTGTAAATATATTTATACAACTAAGGTGGGAAGCAAGCGTACGGCCGGCCCGCTTGAGGGTTAGTAGTAAGTATTTGTATTACTTCATAGACTTTAACACTGACTTCTTTGAACACGATTTTCAAAAACAAAACAATTTTTAATTAAAAAGATTACCAACTTCAATGGTTTATAGGAGTTCTCTGGTGTACTAAAATTACAATGAGACCACCGTTGAGGTATCCCCTATCCATCAAAAAAGGATCATCTAAATTGGTTCATAAAATAATAATTTATGGCTGAATATTCTTTTAAAAAAACATTCTAATTGAGAACCTTCTTCTTAGAGAAAACAAGCGTTCTAGGTCTTTTATAGGCTGAAATATATCCTTATTACTAACTACGACAAAAGCATCATATAACAGGTGATAATTAGGTAAATGCTAAAAATACATTATGACTAATACAAATTGATGTATGTATGTATGGATGGAGGACTCCAAAACGGTTGGAGCGATTTTGATGAAATTTTCAAATAATCTTCACATAAGCCCAGCGGGTGATCCTGTAAAGTTTGGTAGCGATTGGATTAAAAAAAAAATAACAGCAACGTGTGCCCGGGTTTGCTAGTTATGACTAAAAGTACAAAGATAATAAATAATTATCTGTTTAAGCAATAAAAAGTATAATAAAAAATCTTGGAATTCGTAAGTTATTGAACGTGAGGCTGGCACACACTAAATATTTAAGAGCGAAACATAAAATTCGACACGAGGTCGGTCGGTCGGACGCGTTGAAATGACAACATGAGGTGGTGTACTGTACATTTTCATCTAATAAGAAAAGTTTCTGTAACAGTAAAATATTGTAACTGAATAATGTATTGAGAACTTATCTTAAGTATAGAATCAAATAAATATATTTATTGTGCACTAGAGAAACCAAATTCCGATTCTTATAATATACTGTTGTTAGGTATAGAAGGTTATAGTCCTATTATATTTTGATTAGCAGGATCCTAAGGTTTCACTCGCTTTAAAATTTTGTATAGGAACATCTGTTACACCCCCTTAGAGATTGAATTTTAAAAATCCCTTTGTAGCGCAAGCCTACGTCATAATTACTACTGTGTGCCAAGTTTCAGTGATTTGAACTGTGTTGTTAGATCAGACAGTCACAGTTTCCTTTTATTTCAACTTGGGTATGCTTCGATGAGGATGGCAGATCCAAAAGGACACTTAAAGAATGAGATTTTTGTGAAAACCATTATTTTAATTGAATTTAGATAAGAAAATGTATTTAAACCCGCAAATATGAATATGCAGCTGCATGTCCAAATACTATTATTCAGTGATAACCGTTAATGTTGCTAATAGAGAGATTAATTTGTTCTAAATTATGGATTGAAGTAGATTTTCAATTGTTTTTTATTGTAATCATAGACTTGATGATTTCAATAATCGTTAAGTAGTGTTTGATAAAATAGCATCTATTGAGACAAGTATATGAGGTCTGGTGTATCAACTTAGACAAACTATGCTTCGACACTACTTAACATCAATTTTTATTAGGTACTTCTTCACTGATTTTTATGGAGCATATTGTGATTCGCGTGTACAAAAATTGCATCAAAATCGGTTGAGAATTAATACATTTTTATTTTTATTTTTACGGTTTCTTAAATCTAATATTTATATTAGATTTGATATTATTTGATGGCAATTTCAATTATATACAGTGGTGGTCGTATAATTAGAAACACTACCAGCGGTCCTTGACATTATGTAAGATTCTTCACCGCAATCGTTTTTATTTTGAAATTAAACAAAAAATAGGACAACAATATGTTCAACGATTTATCATTTATTAGAAAAACAATATAAATCCCATTACACAAGTGCAGTTTCAATATTACATTACGGACAAACATTCAAATCAGTTTTAAGGTTTGAACAATAAGGAATGAAATTAGAAACAACAAAAAAAGGTAAAAAAAAAAACAAGACTTTTTTTAGTACAAGGTGTCCAGAAAGGGTATCGGGTATTTGTAAGTTCAATGAAACAAAAATTATTTGTATGCAATAAAAAAGTTTATTGTTTATTATTAGCATATGAATTGGAGAATTATTTGGAAAAGATGATGTTATCCAAATGATGACCGTTACGTTGCTGGCACTCTTCTAAACGGAAACGAAGATTGGCGATAACACGTTGACACATAGCTATCGATATTGCTGCCATTTCTGACCTGATGTTTTGCTTTAACTGGGTTAGATTCGTCGGATTGTTTTGATAACCCTTACTTTTAAGGTATCCCCATGCAAAATATCAAGCGGGCTAAGGTCGGGGCTTCTGGGAGGCCAGTTGATGTTACCCCTTCGCGAAATGACTTTATTAGGGAATAATTCGTTAACAACTTCCATTGAGTCATTTGAGGTATGGCAAGTGGCCCCATCTTGCTGGAACCACGTTCTTGAGTTGAAACCTGCAAACTCCTGCAACTCTGGGACCAAAAAATTTCGCAACATATCGCAATAACGGTCACTATTCACATTAATTGCTCGGCCTCGTTGATCTTCATGAAAATAAGGACCAATTATGCCTTTAGCATACATAGCGGCCCAAACAACGACCTTTGGGCTATGCAGGGGTCGTTCATGCTTTCGTCTCGGATTCTCCACTGCCCACTACCGACAATTCTGCTTATTATCATGACCATTCAGGTGAAAATTTGCTTCGTCACTGAACAGTATGTTGTTAAAGTTGTTAAATCGCTGCAGCATTTCGTTCGCAAAATTCAGTCGATTAGCATAGTCCGTATCCTTCAATTCTTGAACCAATTGAATTTTATAGGCTTTTAGATGTAAGTCTTTCTTTAAAATCGAATGTAAAGACGATTTTTTGATGTTCAACGCTTGGCTTCGCTTTCGGATGGATAAAGACGGATTTTGACGAACCGACGCCTCAACTTCTTCAATTGTTTCTTCATCGCGAACTGAACGAGGACGACCAGAGTTTTGAATTTTAACTGTCGCACCTGTATTCTCGAACATCCTGATCCATTTCCTAAAGCTATCGTCACTTGGCGCGTGGCGTGTACGATATTCCGCACGATAGAGACGGTGAGCAGTCACTATTGAATCACCATTACGATAATACGCTCGTACGCAAAATGCGCGATGCGTCCCCGAGTACTGTTCCATCGTGACTAAAACTCCACAAAATGGCGGACGCCACGAACCCCTCCCCGCACCCTTTAGACGCCCCGTTTCGAATATGGCGCGAAAACAAATACCCGATACCCTTTCTGGACACCTTGTATTAGTAATTAGTATTGTTATTTACAAAATAGCTACTATCCACAGCCTACCAATAGATATAATTAATATATAGTGGCGTATCCCTTATTTTCAATAACAGCACTGCAATAACGTGGCATTGATTCAATCAATTTCATACAGTTTTCTAGGGGATTGTATTCCATGTTTCAACAAATGCTTCATATAATTCGTTTTGACTGGTGTTACGTTTATTTGCGACTTTCTTTTTAACAATATACCAGAGATTTTCTATCGGGTTTAAATCCGGACTATTTGCTGGCCAGTCTAAGACGAATTTACGGTGTTCGCTATGGAAAACATTTGACGCTATTGGCCGTGTGTTTAGGATCATTGTCATGCTGAAAGATCCAGATTAAAGGCAAATGATCGTCCGAGTAGGGAATCATTATATACTCTAAGATATTTTTGCATTGCCATTGATCCATTGTACCTTCAATCTTTCGAACGGGTCCAACTCCACATCCGGAAAAACACTTCTAAATTTTAATGTTACCGCCACCGTGCTTGAAGACTCCTTATGTATTTATAATTAAAAGCATTGTTTACAGGACATCTACCATAGCGCTTTCCATCGGAATTTACCATATTTATTTTTGTTTCATCTTTTTTTCATTCTAGTACCGTCCAAGTGAACATATTTTAAGCGAACAATAATCGCTTCTCTCGGTTTTGCTTGGTAAGAAGCGGTACCTTTCGAGAGATTCTTCCAAACAATTGAGGTTCCACTAATCTTCGGCGTATCAGTCTTGACGAGATGTTTCTCGGGTGATCAGGCGAAAAAACTTCATTTTTAATTTGTTTAGAGCCTTTACTTGGGTCTTTTTTAGCAACACGAACGATTAGTGTAACTTCTCTGGGAGAAGTTTTTCTTGGCCGAGCCTTTCTAAGAACATTTTTAACAGTTCCATGTGTTTTATAATGATCAATTGCGTTAAAAACTTTGTTAACAGAACAATTTCAATGATCAGCTATTCTTCTGTACGCGCCCACTTATGATCTATATGTAAATTAACAATTATTTGCCTAATTGACGTGTCACAACTTTTATTTTTGCCCATATTTTTAATTGCCACCAAAATAATAGAAAAATCCAAGAAAGGAATGTTATTCTCCAATTTCAAAAAAAGAACAAGTTATGGATGCTTTTTTTAAATGTTTCTAATTAGGCGTCCAAGCGGCCAGTAACAGAAAATAAACTCCTACATGTGTAAGACTCATTTTGTAATTAAAAGTAAGATATGTTTTATATTTTATGCATTTAGTGACATTTTTATTTGAGTGGCTATATTATTGCATGATTATTAATTATTGAATGTGTATATTTTTTACGAACATTTGTACGTTGAAGTTATACTTTCTTTATTCATAAGAAGTGTTTCTAATTATATGAACACCACTGTATTTAGAAACGGTAAATAAAAACAAAAATAAAACTACGAGACGAAGAAGTTGCCCCAAGTTGAAGTTGATGAAGAAGCCCCATGCACAGCTGGTATTACACGTATATTTTTTGATGATTTCAGATTTACGAATTTTATCATCAATTTTTGCGATATTGTGTGAAGCCAAACTTTAGTTTCCACTATTTATTGTAGAAAATCCAATAAAATCTACAGTTTAACCAGTAGCTAATTCATATAATATTTTGTTTAAAAAAACATAATTTTGCTTTGGTTATTTCAAACGTATCTACTATTCAGCCATCAGCAACGTCGCGAATATACAACCAAAACTAAACAACGATAAAATTGATGAATGCACTCCTATTTAGAATATACAAACCGATTTGTTTGGCATGAATATTGTAGATTTCCATGTATAAAGCTTTTATATTTGGAATATCTAATATTCTCGAAGCATCTATTGCCTAACTCTAACTTTAGACCACTCAAATTAGAAGGTGACCTGATTCCTAGAAACTAAAATAAAGTTAGATATGAAAAGAGCTAGGTCACAGATACTATGTTTACAAATATTTATTTGTTAACTGAAAATACTAACTGTATTTGGTATGTGGGGTTTCATGTCGGGGAAACAGATTTTTGCATGTTAGTGAATTTGCATTTTAGGAAACAGTTATTTGAAAAATTTTAAACGTTTCAGTTTACCGTTTTATCTCTTGAATTGTTTTTATTTATTACTAGGTTATCAGTGCGAATATTTAGTGATGTATAGAGATAGAAATATAGAGTATGAAGTAAGTAACGAGAGTAGAGTAAGAAATACGAGATAGATTCAATAAGAAATTTCTAGACTTTTTTAGATTTTGATGAAGAATTAATTAAGATATGGTCTTTCCAGGAAAAAACATCTTTGAGAAATAATATACTTATATGAATTAAAGAGTTTTAATATAACTAACAATTAATTAAATTTAAATTCCAATTTAAATTTAAATATCATTAATTATAACCGTCGCGTACTAATAATAGAGTCACTAGTGGACGAGAATTAAAGTTTAAACTGATTTTGCCCGTAATTGCAATTTAAATAAATTATCAACGTACACATTATCCAGAATAATTTATTGTTTGAATATATACGTAGGAGTTTATTTATTACCAAATCGAATAAGCTTCGAATGTTTCACCACAGAAGCCACGTCAGAATAGATAGGTACTTTTATTGGATGCCAACATTTTTTTATCTTTATTTACCTTATATTACAAATAAACATTATTTTGGTATTAAATAAATAAAATAAACTAAGTATATCGATATGGAAATAATTATTTTTAGGACTAATATATATAAATATATCTGCGATCCTGTCTGCACATGTATTTTTTTTTATTTTCCTGATAAAGTCCTGATGATCCTGATAATAATAAAGAATACTGAACAACACTTCTATGATATTTAAGAAGAATATCCGTTTGTTTTGTGCGTTTGTATGTCCACCTTGAACTCAAAAACTGCTTGACTGATTTCTATGAAATGTTGTACACGGGAAGCTATTAATATTCCTCAATTGGTAGACTGTAAGTGTTGGGAATATATTCTAATGAGTGGCATTATATTAATGAAAAAAGTATTTAATAATAACTATATATTATTAAATAAAGAATGTCAGTGAAAGAAGGTTAGATTAAGGGCAAAGTAGTACATAATAATAAGAATTATCATTAATACTTTCACAAATCGTAAAACTAAAAATTTGTTGTTAATTCAACACCGATTTCTAAGAAATTAAATACACGAAAAGTAATATGGCATTCCTCAATTGTAGAACTATAAGAATTATCAATAATATAAATAAAATTAAAAGTACGAGATGATAATAATTACTGCGCCCTATAATAGACGCATATCATGAAAATTGAAAAAAATATTACATAGTATAGATAGAAATATAGGTTTTTTAATATAGATAAGAATTGGTTTAAATTTGTTATAATTCCCAGTTATTTGATTTTACATTGGTGGACGAGAACTTCGGTTTAAGATGGTTAACCCTTAATCACTTGGTTAACTAAACTGAATCAACATAAGCAAACTTTTCCTTGATTTTAAACTCAAAAACTTTACACGCTTTTGTTTCTAGCCGAGCGATTACTTGCGAAATTAGGGGCTTCAAAGTTATAAGTATTTTCCTGAAACTGTTTTGACTTCATAAAATTATAACCGCAATTATACAATTTATCAATGTAACTATTTTTATATACTAATAATAAAAATCTAGCAATATTTTAAAGGACCACTGATCCGTATGTATCTTCAAATGTAAGCTTTAGTTTAACTTTTGGAATTCTCCAGTAACTTTATTAATATGTTTTTTTGCTATGTAGGTAATGAAAATCTAGCAATATTATAGAAACTGCGTTATACACTGGTTGGATACAAGCTACTAGTGAATATTCCATATTTATACAATCAATATGAAATCAACCACTACCTACCCAGATTTAGACACTGTTTATGTCTAATTGCTTCCAATTGACACCCACGGATTGCCAATGAGAAAGTTTCGGTATAAGTAACTGGCACCTAAATGTTGTCAGATGAAGACACATGAAACATTAATAAACTTCCATACAATTAACTAGTTTCACACATTATGCGCCTGTCACTCACAGAACACGGGCATCGGGCCTGGGGCCGAACACATTCCAGTCTCGCTTTGTATGTCGCGGTGAATTAATTGAACTGAGTTCAACTGGTACCAGTGTCCAAAAGTAGCGACCGGCGACTATGGTCGGTTGCCGATACCAGGACACAGTAACCCAGGTTACCTGTGACAGTACCTTGTGCCAGTAACAAAAAGCGTTACGTTTGCGTAGCGCATTAGCCTTTGGCATCTATACAAAATAAGCTTCAGTTTACTTTTTTCAAATTCTCGATTTTTGTACACTAAGATTTCACTTCTACTGAGAGGTGGGAGCTGTCGTGTAACACAGGTCTTGTCTGTCATGGTAATCACAATGCTTTTCAAAGAGGAGAATATTTTTTTCTATTGCTCTAATTTTTCAATGCCAATAAACAGTTTTTTTCATCTATTTGTTCTTCAAACTATATTGTACAGTTTAGTAACATTTTACAATTACAAATTGTAAATTATGTATCTGACGAGTGGGTAGGTATAATCAAACATCACTGTCTATATTTGGAAATTAATAATTTATAGATATTATAGTAGCACTTAATCAAGAGGTAATTGAATATCCGTGCTATTCAACAATCTGGCACGATTATTACGATTATTTACATACAGAATGGTCTTACCCTACATACACAAACAAAATATACACATTACATTGGTATATATTTCTATATCTAAAAACAGCAGATGTCACATCGTCCTCAAAAGTATCGAAAATGATTTCAAAATAATTAATGATTGCAAATTCAATAATCATATGTATAACCTACATGTCTATATAATATGACTAGCTATGAGCATAATATGTCCCACCGAAACGGAAACTGCGTTTTTATTCCATCAAATGTTCAGCACGCCGCGCCGCAGCGCAGCTACCGTGTGTCCATTTATTCTTCTCACTTTCCGTACCAGATTGCTTTACATTTATGGTTACTGCTCCGCTCTTTGTGGTCATACTGTGAAGTTATATAACCTATAATCTTCCTCAAAAAATAATCTATAAAATGTAAAAATATTCTTTCAGAGTAAACTGGTAGTTCCAGAGATTAGCGCGATCAAATGAACAAATAAAAAACAATCTGTTGGGATTTATAATATTAATGAATAATTTCTAAGATATATAGTATACATATAATTACTTACTACATACTACCTATTATAAAGTAAAATAATATTTAACTACAACGTTCTGGCTAGATGGTAACATGAGCATTTTTCTTCCTGAAGCACACTGTTAAGATCTCAAAAGCTGAAAGGGTCGGATCCTCACACCGAACTACGACGTAATTTCCTGCTCGGGGCCTAAATGACCTGCCTCAACGAGATACCGCTTTGATAAAGGCTCATGTCATGTACTTTAGAGGGTTAAAGTGCTTTTATTAGGCACTTTGGCAACAATTATAGCTAACTGTTAGGAAAATAGTGTAATATATGCTTACTACTTTAGCGACGTATTTAATTTGAGAATAATACATAACGTTAACTTTGGAGATTATTTGTAAACTTTCGTAAGTGGAATAAGAAACTCGGAATTTAATTATTTTCTTAAATTTATTTCATCAAATTTTTGGCTGGATTTTGAACTATCTATATTAGGTAATATTGGTGACATTTTCCGTGATATAGTTTGTGTATTGTACTCAAGTGAAATGAATTATAAATAGTAACTAACATAGATATTAAATTTATGGTAACTAAAACATAAATGATATGTTGCCACAAAAACTCCTCTGACAATTTAAGAAAGAGAGCCACCATGTAGTTAAATAAATTGTTTGTGCTCTGGAGATTAGGAAAATATTCTATTCACGTGACATTGGCATAATTATATATATACACACGTTGTCATAAAATGAGAAGAAAAAGACGAAGAAGTTTTTATCTAAAGAGGTTACTAATGTATAAAACTGACGTAATTAATAATAACTTCTATTATCACTGTTCAAGTCAGCGTTATTATTGTGCTTCAATTATTAATTATCCATACCCGAAGTTCTACTATTATAAAACATTTAGCTATGTAAGTCAAAGTTCAGAACTACCCAATCATCATATAAGGTACGATCCAGTGAAAAATACCAATAGGAACGCATCGCCGAGCCCAACTGATTTGTATTCTCCAAGAAACGCTTCACGTTTCTTTTTACCTACGCAAAGAAATCAATAACGTCGATGACCTATAAACATTTTCCTCTAAGGTTTTCCAACAGGTTTCCCCCGTCCATTTATTATTATTGCCCCCCCATTACTCAGGAACCCACATGGAGAACGCCGAGGGTTCCCTAGCGTACAATTATCATGCGGTTCGAATATTACCAGTGTTGTTGTGTGCATCGGTGTGCTAATTATTAGCTTACACACTTTGTAGTTGTGGTTTTGTGATTTTGTTGTTCATATACCGTAGAGCGTTTCCACATTACACGATACGATATCGGTGCCGGACGCCGGTAGCCAAGATCCGATATCCGATACCATGTAGTTATTGTAGTATCTTCACATTTTCCCGATGAAATTATTCCGATTCGACCATTTTCTTAATAGCTTTGTGAGAGCAGGTCGTTATGGCAGACTGTAAAAGAAAACTGTATTTGCTGTATCTATTTTATTTGAGACGCAAAAAAGATTTGTCCTCAGACAGTATTGGACACATCCAATTATGCAAGCTAGATATACAGAGGGAGCATTTTATATCTTTTAGCAAGCTACAAAACGCACCTCAGAAGTGTTTTAATTACTTTCGTATAAGTGAATCCACATTTAATAATTTTTTTGCTAATTCATCTAACAATCAGCATCAAGAACCAAAATACAAAATGGCCGGCTCGCGGCTGATCTGAGTACACAGAGGCAATGTAGATACACGTATAGCATACATACAAACATTATTATCCGACAGCCTTCGGGCGTCTGATAGTGCCGCTAACATATCGGTGTCAGATCCGATATCCAATACCGGAGCAGACAATGTGAAAGACTGGTACGTATTTCATACATTTTAATTTTAATTGCCACAATATGTTATCGGCGTCCGATATCGATGTCGTATCGGGTAATGTGGAAACTCTCTTAGTGGCAAACAAAAATAAGGCTCGCGTAATGGTAAGTGGTTACCGTAGCCTATCGACGCTTGTAACAGCAAATTTATCACTAGCGCATTGCCGACCTTGACCGCCCTTTCTCGAAGGAGCTCCGTTAAAGATATGAGCTCAATCGGTCTAGTCGTTCAGAAGTTATAGAATCACTAAAATTTGATTTGTTTTTAAGTTTCCAAAAATTCTTCTTCATACTTCTAGACCCATCAGTTTAAAACGTTTAAAAATTTCATTACGTAGAAGATACAGAAGACTTTTGAGTACATTTATAGAAACTGGCTCTGAAAACTTAAAAGCTTCTTAAACAAGTTATCAGGTTTCATTGCGAATTCTAATATCATTTTATTTCCCCGTGTTTGAAGTGCTCTTCGACTCGGTTTTAGGTTTAGGAGTTCATACATTTTGAATAAATAGATTTTAGAGTCTCTAATTTCACTTTCACGGGACTTTGGCGTCTATAATCAAGCCTAAACAGGGTCACGATTTTCTTCGAGTTCAATAACTAAGCTTTCGGTGAAGGAGTACATCGTGATGGTGGTAGTATATTTTCTAAAACCTACCTTGCTAGCTACCACCTAAATTGAATAGGTTCGGTTCCCAACTCATGTATAATTTTTTTTTTTTAATCTATAAATGCAGTTTATCTTCACTTTAAAATCGATGTCATGTCTTATAGTTTCGGATTTTCCGTCACTGACCACTTAAATGCTACACTCTATATAATATTATGATTGAATGTAAGTATAAACCTATTGCAATTCAAAATCCTAGAGAAATAGATTAGCAATTGCAACAGTGTATCACGCTCGGGACTTGACAAGCCGCCTAGGTTCGCTATCCATTTCTTTTGTTTGTATTTTTAACTTTGCTACCGCTGAGTTAAGGTCAGAGACATTGTTTTGTCAAAAATGAAGTGGCAATGTATTTACTTGTATAGTTTCGTGTTATATGTAACTATGTAGTTGGCCCCGCAGCCGTTGTTTTATCCTTTGTAGTACCTAGTTAATAACTCGACCGCAGCATACGTCCAGGGATAACAAAAAACCTTCTCCATGAAATAAACCAACTACCAATTTCATGGTGACCGCAAACGGTTAAAAAGTTTATGAATCTCATAATAGTACACCAACATCCATTTTTAATCCCCGATACAAAAATATGTGTAACGTGTGTATCTGCCAATTTTAATCTAGTTTTTTTTCTTTAATACATCACGAGTAGTGACTCATAGTGACTTGTAGTAGATGCTTACATCTCTTTAACAACTCGATAAAAGCTGATAATTTTCAAATAGCAGAACAGATTTTCTTAAATTGTTGCTAAGAACACTCTCGAACAAGTCTCCTTTCAAACAAGAGAAACTGGATCAAAATCGGTGAGCTACGATGCCACAGACAGACAGACATACAGATTCAGATAAAGACTTCTTTTTTTGTCGGGGGTTAAAAAGTATTCAATGTTTTCATATTAATTATATTCAACTCAACCTTAAAGCTGCCTGTTTACAGAAGCGGAGCTATGGATATTTTGACCAATAGAAATGCATGAAAATCTAGACATGACATGACATGACGACATTATATTGGTCGAAATTTTCACAGTTCCGCTTCAGTGATAGGTAAAAATTAAGGTTATTAGCTAGAAGATTTGGATTTCAAATATAATTTTAGGCTGCCAATTCAAAGGTCGCCTCGCCTATTAAATCTACACAAAGAGAAGACCTTCCGTCAAAACGTATTTAACGATCTGTGAAAATTTTATTCGTTTTGTATGAATATATGATCTTTGTTTCGAAGTCTTCGAAGACATTCTCTTTGTACTCGAATTTTAAATTATTCAAAAAGTTCGTTCTTTTGGAACTATTGTGTTATCTTTGGATTTTAATCATCCTAACAGTTTAATTTCATTCGTTATTCATTTTATTTATAACTTTTGTTTAAAACTCCAGTTTTTATAATTATTATTGTCAGGAAGGTTCTTATGGTTTTTTTTCATATATCCTTTCAATGGGGCTTGACTTTTTACCCGACTTCAAAAAGGAGGGTTATGTTTTTATCCTATATGTGGGCGAAGCCGTGGGACACAGCTAGTAGACTATAAAATACAAAAAGTATTTATTTTTCAAATCTGCATCATACTTTTACTGGAAATGGTATGTTCTCAAACACACAAACATTCTTTTGATATAGGTATTACATATAGATTTATGAGCTGAGGCAATTTCATTGTGTAACAAGGAGATATATAGAGCGCAATAAACACTCTATACTAGGGTAATACACGTTCCCGCCTGCAGCATCTCTCGTGCCAACAGTATTAGATTAGCATATTTATTGCCGACGCTCCGCCTTATATGTCGAAGTATTTCCGAGAGTGCGCTCATTTGCCTGACATTGTTAATAGGCTCATTGCCGCGCACGCTATTTCCTATTAGATGTAATAAATTTAACGTTTATTTTCTATACTTTACCGTAATAATATACATAGAAATAAATACAATAAAGTCAATTATTTGGCGAACTAAATATTGTTTAATTAATCCGCTTAACAAATATGCGAAGGTAACTTTTAAAAACGATTTCATTATTAATAAAATTATTGTGATGTAATTTTAATATAACATTAGTTAATAAGATTATTCTAGATACTGTATATATATACTACATAATTTATATCGTACTTATATATTTTTATTAATATTATTAATTATGTAGGAAAGGACATAAAGAATTCCATTTGACTGGAAATAAAAAAAATAAAAAATAATTTTAAAATGTACTTCTTCGGATAATTATGTCGTGTTTCTTTACAGATTCATGAATCTCTTCAGTTTGTGGTTTCCTATTCGATTTAAAGTTAAATAATTTCACTCACTGCTGCATTTAATTTAATTTCTTTGCCAAAACACGGCAACCAAAAGAAAAGTCCATGAAAGTTTGCATTGCATGATTTTTGCGACCCAGTCGAGTAAGTACAGATGCCTACCACTCCGCATAATTCGGGAGTCGACAACTTTTGGAAAATTGTGCTAAACATTTTATATGTTGAAATGTTAAATATAAAACACAATACAAATACGCGCCATTATGGTCCCGTGACGTCAACATTCATATTAAAGCGTTATTTTGTATTATAACAGTGACATATGACAACTTACACAAGAGTCTAACGTTCATATTTCCTGAATGGTACGTCACATTTTCTAATCGGCGTTTCAAATCACGTGACTCCCACAAATATATTATTTTCCAAAGGGAAAATTAAATAAATACACAATTACTTTTCCAGATTTGTATTCTTTTAGTCGTTTTACCTACAGACCAATGTTACTCAATAATTTACTTTAATTTTTAAACATAGAGTCAACTCGCGGATTCCTGGATATACACCGCCTGATCCTGAAACGCGGCATTCGTAAGCGTGCCACTATGGCGGGTGGTCTACCTGGACGTATGCCGGCCGAGATCAAGCTGGAGCATGTTTTCGGAATAACAGATGCGGTTAGCAACTCAATATAAATTGAAACCAAGAAACAAGATAATTTTTAACATAAAAGAAAACCAGCTTCAATGATTTTGAAGAGTTCATTGGTGTATCCTCAAGGTATCCCCTATCCAACAAAAAAATAATTATCCAAAACGGTTGATAAACAAAGGAGTTAACATCCATTAAAAAATATACATTCGAATTGACTAACCTACTTATATGTGAAGTCCGTTAAATAATTATTCTAAATTTACATAGCAACGAAAACGACAACATTTATAGTTAACCACTTTTATCGATCCAGAAAGGTTCACAATTTAAATCGTGACCTGAAGTCAGCTAATGGAAGCAATCGCAACATTGGGCCGTCACCAAAAATAAACAATACTCTTTAATATTATATGAACTGAGTGACATTTTACGAACATTCCACTAAAAACTGCGTATAATAATAAGGATTCGGAATAAAAATGTATCCAAAAAGAAAATAGTGAGATTTTAATGATTAACTCTAGAAAATAAGGACATTTTTATTTTCGTACCTATGAATACAATTTTTTTTACAAACTTATTACAATTAAATACATGATAAGGCTTATTTTCGGCTCTATAAATGCGCTTTGTCACCAAATCTCCTTATGGATGATTCACATCAGACCATTAAACTACTAAAATTTCCTAAGTTTGAAATAAGTTACTTTTTTAAAAAAAATTATCAGACAAATTAAAATATTTATTTCATAGGATTAAGTAACTGTAGCGACATCTATCTCGCCACATACGAACTAAGAACTGACGCATCCTACATCGCGATATTAAAATTAACCCAACAATAGAACATATATACTCTGAACCCGACAACAACCCTTGGTCCAAGTCCGGTGAAGCTGTAAAAGCCGCAGCGGCTTTAGGGCCCCTAAGGCTAACAGTGTAGTCAGCTCAAAAAAAAAAAAACAACCGTTGGGCAGTGCCCGCCACACACAACATTCGTCTAGTCGGAGGATCCTCCCTACTCAATGATTACCTATATATTTCATTTAAAAAAATTATAAAATATAATCTTGGGATATTCCTAGAAAATACCCTCTAAAAAAACTTCCTGTATAATTTTTTTTCTTCTTAAATTTACGAAGTTGTCATCCCTGTTAATGAGTATCTGAATAATTATTTCCAGAATTTATTTATTACTATTTTATATGAGCAATTCTTTATGATTAATGTTATTAATTAATATGTCATTGATTTCTCGGAAACGGCTCTAACGATTTGGTTGAAAATTTGTAATTAGATAACGTTTTAAATTCCAAAACATATAGATACATTTTTTATTTATTTATAAAGCCCTAAACCCCAGATATTATTTTTTATAAAGAACTAGCTGTGTCCCACGGTTTCACCCATACTAATTTTATCCGACAAACACCGCGCCGCCAACGCACCTGTAACCTATCATAATTGCTCTCACTTCCCGCAAGTACAAATTATTTTAATTTTCATTATCTCCTAAACGACGTTTCCAAATAATATGCTATACAGAGCAAAATTAAACTTCATGATATTTTCTTTACAATAAAGAATGCCATGCCTAAATAAATCAATCAATAAATAAGTCATAAATCAATTTTTAATCTACAAAAAAAAACACAAAATACCTTATTGTGGCTTATGTACAAGAGATAGGCATATGCTATTGCGAACTTTTTTTAGATATACTAAGGACCAATATTTATGTGGAACATTGTATTTATGTATCAATAACCATTACGCCAACGCACGCGGATAAAACAGTTCGGGAGGGCTTCCACTTCTGACTTACATAATAAAAAACAATATTTTAGGCTAGCTGAGAGTTTCTGTGAATCTGGTTATCACTTAAAAAATAATTTTTCGAATCTGACTGGTAGTTTCGGAACAAATAAAACTTATCAGCTTTATTATATTAAAACTATAATATAATATAATAATAATAAGTAGAGATTATTTATAATGAGGTTAAAATGAGCACACGCCATTTGTAAATGTGTTAATTACATTAAAAACATCCAAAGATTAAAAGTAAACTTAATAATATAAATGCAAAGTAAATACTTTTTATTTTTTTCGATTGCGTTCTCATTGCTATAATCGATCACTACTAGAAGAAATTATATCTAAAACCTAATCTAAAAAATAATTAAATGTTAAACATGTTTGTTTTAATATTTGTCATTTAATCACGCTTGCACATCTAGACGAGAATTCCAATGAAATTGGGTATAGAAGTCAATTATAAAGTAGAATAATAACACAGGATACATCATACCTTTTATAAATTATTACTTGAATTAAATTTACGCCAATGAAGTTGCATGCATGAAACTATCCTAAACTAAATGTTAATTCAATTTTAAATCCTTTGAAGACCAAGCTATTACACTAAAAGCACACTATCGCGCTAAACGATCGTGTTATCTGACGTAGCAATTAGGTGAAACAAATGCCAGACGTAGAACGAGCATGTAAATTACATTACAAGCCGAAACTGACACTGGCATATTCATTCGCTTGATTATTCTGCAGTGTTTGCATCCAAATGCATGCACATCGTTGAAGTAGGTAATAAAATTTGGAGTTGTGCCACCGAGAAATCGTATCTATCCTCACCTATTTATCTATTCTCAATCTATTTATCTTCAGGTAGCCAACTAGGTATCTAAGTCTCAACTGCTTAGTATTGCACTTTGTCCCATAAACAATGGGTAGTCGATTAAAATAATAATAGTCTATTTTTTTATAGTAGCTCGACAAATTGATGGCATAGTCCCTGAAGTCAAGCGCGTGTTCTGTTGTGGAAAGAAGACTAAGGTATTAGATTGAACAGCTCTTCAAATCACTTACCGTGATACAGGCAATATTTCCTGCCCAGTTGAAGCGGCTGAATGTATTTGGTAACGTCTTCATTATTAAAAATACAGACAAGCCGTTTCACGGAATTAAAATACCTAAACTAAGCCCAAGTAAATTGAAAACATTTTCTGTAAACTTAGTCTATATACACCTAACCACACGGTAGTAACCTAACGTGAAAAAGTGTATCTTATACTAATAGATTTATGATATTTAAATATAATTTTTTTTTTTTTTACTTCTTTATCTATTATTTCCATTGTTATCATTAGATTTTTTAATGGTGTCGAATAAGAAAACCTAGTATTATTTAATAAGTTGCTCATTTAAGTGCTCTGAATCAAAAACCTTACATTAAACATCTTACCATCTATTTAAAAAACAATAAAATACATACCTAATTTAGTTAAATGTAGGTAAAGTTTTAGTCAAGCTTGTCTCTCTTAGATTAAACAAGATTTCATGCCGTACGAAGCGTGTTTCAAAGACTAACTCCGATTTTGTAGTCTTGTTTAAAGGGCTGCTACTAAGCATACCTACATGTAGACATTACTTGAACTATAGACGCCTGGTAAGGCATTTAAAAAAATCATGTGTTCATTTTAAATGTAGATTTTTACTTATCAAACATAATAATATATTACAATTGTACTTATCTCGCCTTCTATATATCATAAATCATAAGCAATGTTTTAATAAGTTTATTTCTATAATAATTTTTTTTTTGATGCAGGTATTTATTACATAGGATAATAAATAGAAACAAATAAATTCGCTAACAATATTATAATAAAAATGTAAACCTTTTAAATAAAATATAAATTTAATTCACCTATTCATAATTAAACTAACTATACCTGCGGCTGACTGACTGTTAGCCTTAGGGGCCCTGGAGCCTCTGACGGCTTTTACAGCTTCACCGGACTTGGAGAAAAAAAATCCCGCGGCTGAGCTCGCGTGGACTACACAATGCCGTCGATCCAGCAGACGCGCTGATCGTACTACCCCCACTCCCGGTTTTATTTTGGGTGATCCTTAGAAGATATCTCTCTATCTCTATATACTCTTGTTAACTTTTTTGTAGGTTTTTTAGTGTCTACAATCATGCAGTACTTTAATTTAATATATCTCTTTTGGTTTACTCAGCGTAGGTAAGCCATTTAGGATCCCGAATTGATTCTCCATGACTAGCTTTTTTAATTTGCACGGAATCCTAATTATTTTTATAAAATAAAAGTAGCCTAAGTTACTCCTTATAACATTACCTATATAACCAGTAAAAGTGTCGTCAAAATCGGTTAAATCGTTTCGGAGATTACCCGGAACAAACAAACAACAGAAATGAATTTAGAAAATGTGTTTTTTTTATAGTTATCGTTATATACTTTCATATGCATTTAGCAAAAAACTGTTGTAATGTTATAAATAAAACTCACTTTTTTATATTTGTATGGTAAAGTGAAATCACTGTGCCTGATGGTTAACACAGTACAATTTAAATAAACGGTGATTACCGAGTGATCAGCAACACATAGGCGGATCGTGACTGTCATGCCGGCCTGCAAGCCTCTCGACAGCTAGATGTACTATGGCTGACCCTGAAACGCGACAAATTATGACAGGTTTATCACCATATTATATTATTATAATATAGTAGCTGTGTCCCACGGTGTTAATTTTATACGACAAACATCGCCAACGTACCCGTGTAGGCACTTTTTTATACCTTGTGTAAAACTATCGATATTTTTATGAGGAATAAATTAATTTTTCAAATTATAATATAGCCTATGTTACTCACTGATACTGTACCTTTATATTAGTGAAAGAATTTTCTAAATCGGTGCAGTAGTTTTTGAGTTATTCCATTACAAATAAAAAATAAAATCTTTCCTCTTTAAATACTATTTATTGTATTGTGTATTATTATAATACACCGTCTAAGCGTATCACTCGTCACAGCGTCAATGTTCAATCATGTGAAATTAGATATGTGAATTTCCATACATTTTTTTCGTTTTCATTGACTATGACTTAACTTGACTTGGCAGCCCTCTGATGTATGTTGGCTATAATACAGTCAAACACAATTTTCGTATCCTACCACCCAGAATACACTAACTTAAATTTAATGTATTTTGATGTAAATAAATCCATTGGCGCGACTTGGTAGTAAAATCGAACCGTATGCGTGACGGCAAACGGAATGACACTCTGTACGCTGTCGATGTCAACTACCTTGCGTGTGTGTGTGCACATACTAGACACTCAAGCAAACTACTCTTTTTCACTTTATTTTATTTTTTACTATTTTTTATTGAATTTCGATTTTTATTTATTAAAAATTTGAATATTCTCTAAGATATTTCACATTTGCCGGGTGATTCGTGACGGCCAACTATTATTTTATTTACTAAACAAACTTTTGAATAATTTAGTTATTGAATTTTCAAAGCAAACATTTAGATCACGTTAATATTCCATATTAGAATCAGGTAACTACCGCACGCCAGCTGCCTTACAGTTAATTAATATCTCTTATTATGTGTGTAGCTCAAACTTCATTAATTAATCCTTTGCTGGCTCAACAACTTACACTGAAAATACATAGGTGATATTTAAAAATGAAAATAAATAGAAATGAAATGCTGTACGTTGGTACGATCAACACCGGATCGTTTTAGATATTTCTTGATTTAAAATGTTTGTAATAGGCCGAATTAGGTTTTTATTGAAGAAAGTTTAGAAATTTCCAATAAGTGAACATCCTTTTCCTATCGAATTTTTTAATAAACTCAAACCGTACCTAACTCAGGATTGAATTAGAATGGATAATTTTTCTTGTTTATTTTCGTTTGCTGGAAAAGTTTTCATGCAAATAATGGGATCATGTGGTCGCTGTGGCCACGTTGTAGACTATTAAAAAGGGCAGAATAACGTGTGCCGGGTCAGCTAGTAATACTTAAGCTATAACTGGTTTATATTCAAAGCTCAACAAAATAATTGTACTTATGTACTGTTACGTGTACTTTACAGGGCCCTTAACTTTCTTAATACTTGAATGGCAAAGTGACAGGATTTTATCTGATGGTAAGCACAGTACAATCCAAAAGTAACAACGATCACCGAGAGATCTCCTATCCAACGGCAACCACCGCTGTTATGTCGATCCCGCGTAAATAATAACATGGATATGCAGCCGCTGATCCCGAAACGTAAAGCGCATAAGCGAATCACTTGGGCGAGGTTTAAACCATATGCATGGTGATCATGGCACAGTCTATCCGCACAGCCCTAATAGCGGTGGGTAATAGCAGCGTATTTGGGCAACGAAGCGAAACTATCTATTGATATCTTATAGACGTTTCCAAGACTATCTATTTTAATAACTACAATAGATTTTCCGTTTTTAAAAATATCTAATTGTTTATTGCCGCTGTCGTGTTTTCATAGAATTTTATGCATTACGAAGCTATTATATGATTTTTTTTTTTTTAATATTTTGTTTTCTTCAAGATGTAAGCATCGGAATGGTGACGGTCAAAATGTAATCGTCGAGATGTTATCGTCAAGACGTAACCATCACAGTTTACACTTGAAAAAACATAACTGTTCATAACGTATATTATACACTATACCTACTTATAATCAACCAACGGTTATTATTTACAATGTTCACCAAATTAAATTATTAATAAAGATTTAAAAATCATTATTAGTTCACAGTTACTTTACGTTAAAATTGAAACCTTAATACAACACGAACTCAAATGTTTTGATTTATACTGCATATGCATTAGCCTAGTGGTCGTAAGCGCGACTGCTATGATCGAGGCCCTGGGTTCGATTCCCAGGTCGAGCTAAGTGTTATTAGGTTTTTCTATGAAATTCTCAATAGCAGCTCGGAGTTTGGGTTTGTGCCCGATTAATGGCAATAGGCTCGCCCCTTATTACATGGGATCTAAAAACATACACGGTGAACTGTGGGTGTACATTAGTACACCTCTGCGTATTCCTTCAGGGATACAGGCATGATGGTATGTATTAATTCAAAGTAACATTTATATGAAGAGATAAGAGTCAACTTTTTAAATTTCAATGTGTGGAAACGAGACAGCAATGATTTTTTAGCTTTCCTTTCGATAACTGCAAACAACGAACTTCTACTCAATAGCGAAAATAGCTACGTTTTTTACATAGCTATGTTTTAGTAACGGTAACGATGATACAATAACCCGTTATCTGCTAAGGCACCTATAGATAGTTTCAATAACTATCTACGTTGTGCAATGACCAAGCCGAAGCCCTACCACCTACAATCTCTGTTTTGTGGAATTTAAGAACAGTGATGACCACCGTTTAATGTGGATTCTTCCACAGTGTCCACCGTCATGTCGGCCAACGTGCCTACCGTGACGAAAATCACTAGCGAGCTGGATATACATCATAGAAAAAAGGCTATATTTATGGTAGATCCCGAAAAATGTATACAGGTTTTTTACTATGTATTGTGGTCGCGATCGTGTTGAGCGCTATAGCTCTTGCCGCTTCCTTCTATTTTGTTGTTCAGCAAAGTGTGTTAATTTCTTTTATTACTTAGAAAATTCATCACGGTTGGAAAATCATCCTACGTCCATCGCGAGGGGCAGCGAATGAGTTATGTGGACTACCTAAAATACCAAAAATTAATTCATAAAAAGTACAGCTAATAATAATGAATTATTTTGTCCCATGCATTAATGAAAACAGTACTTTAATTATGGTTTTTGTTGTCAATTACAGTCGGGGTTAGCAATCGGTAGATGTTGAATTTGTACAAAATTTCGTCAGAAATATAACCGCTGAAAAATATAAAATCATACATACTAATAAAATGTATTTGATTCTTAAAATATTCAATAATTGCCGAAATAATATTCAATTTATTAGGGAAAGATATAGAGCTTACGTAATAATTGTACACAGTTGGTATGGATTGAAAATAATGCAACACTATCGGAATAACAATTTATTCCAATGCTTTAAATGTATTCGTAATTACATAGAGACAATGTGAATTTCTAAGCTAGGTTGAGTGTACAAATACAATATTCACAGACTCCAGTGATTAAAATTTAACTAGCTATATCGATCGAACTTCGTTAGAACCATGAAATTTAAATACCTACCATTTAATAATTGATTGAAATATTAATATAAGACTTTTACTAAGAACGTAAAATGTTTAAATGATGTAATTTAATTTACTAGCTGATACCGCTACTTCGTATGCGGTGTTTATTATATTAACACCACGACAAGAAAACACATCGCTTATAGTGTAAGTAGTGCTTTTAAAAATCATAGTTAGTTTTAAAACTTTAATAACTGTTTATTTAATGAAAATATTGTAATTTTTTTAAAGATTTTAAATTATTTTTTAAAGTATATTGATTAAAACAAAATAAAATCTTGCACTAGTTTTTTCGTGATGCGCTGACAACAGCTAAACTAAATTATTTTATTAATATAGATGTCTGCTTCAAATTTATTCATTGTCAATTATTTATAAAATTGTAGTTAATACTATATACGTACCTATTCTTATTTGATTGGTGATAAAGAAAAATATAGCCCGAATACATTTCCATTTTATGCAGCATGACATATTTTATTTTTACAATTTGTCAATCAGTCAGTTTGTGAGGCTGGAGTGGCAAATGCCAAACTATTTTTTTGTTTCAATTAAGTTCATACAACAAATAATAAAAAATATACCGCGCCTGTGCGGGCCTGCCACTACGGACAAAAGTTCATACGTAGTGCCAAACCCATGCGTGCCAGCGCGTGGTTACGTATTCAGTCTTAAGTTATATGTATGATTTGTTTTAATTTTGTGGAAGAACAATCACTATTTTTGAGTCATAAAAACGACTAAATAAATTAGTATGATTATTAAGATAATTTAATCAATTCCTTTAATTATATAGGTTCCAAGTAATGGTCTGATTTTATTATAAATCTTAAGATAGATTGAGTTGGTCAGTAGTAGTATTATGTATTGATTGTGATGAGGCGGAAATTGGCCTTCTAATGGGTGAATTTGATTCTATAAATATATGAGAGAAAATTTTAGTTGATTGTCTTTGTTTTCCTCTAAATATTGGTTTTCTTCTTCACAGCCAGGATCAAACTCTTCACTCGTTTTAAAATCAGCATACAATTCAGCTTTAGTGTCTAAATTGCTTAAAGAACAAGTTACAAAATGCTTTTATTTAAACATCGACGGGCCTGTCACGTCTATCATTTCAATCGCTTATAAAATAATAGAAACTAACTCGAATTAAAAACCGCTGACTTAGATTGAATCGTAAAAAATTCAAGCACAGCGCCAATATAAGAACAAAGTGCAAAATATACTGCCGCATTAGCCAGGACTGGGCAACTAAGCTGTTAATGTAGCCAATGTAATCAATGAAAAACTTACATTTTACGTAATCACCTGAAAATACCACTTAAATATTCTTCTTCCTTTTGCCCTTATTCTACCTACGTAGGGTCGGCACAATATATTTGCCTTTTTCACTTTCCTCAATCAATTGACATCTCAATCTCAGTATCTCGCACCTTTTATTAACCCCCGACACTAAAAGAGTTTAACTTGTGTCTGTCTGTCTGAGGCATCGTAACTCATAAACGGTTTAACCGATTTTGATCAGTTTTTTTTTTTAACGGTGACTTGATCGAGATTTTTCTTTGAAGAAAGTGAGTTGAGCCGTTTGAAAGTTATCAGCTCTTCTCTAGTTGATAAACAGATGTGAGCATCTTCCACAGGTCTGATTTAGTCGAATTTGGTATTCTGTTACTTCAGTGATACCAAAAAAACTTTGACCAGATGCTGGAGGGTCATCAGGAATCCGTAGGATACTTAAATCCTCACTTACTTACAGGAGAGATTTAGACTCATTGGAATATTCTCAAATAATGTTACTTATGTGGGGAGTTTATTAAATTTTAAATTTACCTTTTCTCACACAATCCATTCATACCTTCTTCGGACTTCCTCTACTCCTATCTACGTCCACTTTTATACTTTACACTCTCCCTATATGATTTTCACCCCTCCTCATGACATGTCCGTAATATCCTAAACTACTACTCTTTAGTTTATTTTACTTACACTGTAGCTACTTTTATTCTTCCTCTGATTTAATTTTTTTTTTTTTTTTTTTTTTTTTTGAACTGACTACACTGTTAGCCTTAGGGGCCCTAAAGCCGCTGCGGCTTTTACAGCTTCACCGGACTTGGGGGCGAGCGCAGAGGGCACTCAGCCGCGAAAGTTTTGTGGACGACTCGCACGAGGGTGCCAAAGTGGCCGGACCTCGGCTCGGGCGGTCGTCGCGTTCGCAAATAGGTCGCGATCTATTCGAATCCCTACACCTACGATTCGAGCTAACTAAATATACACATAGGCACGTTCCCTTCCTCCTGGGAGGAAGGAAGGAACCGTGCGTATGTGTATTCAATAATCGGAATGTTTCTACACTAACTAGCGCTAACTAACTAGCGTAAAAAAAAGAAAAAAAAAAAGGTCCCTCACAGAACCTATGTACCTGTGTGCCTTTAATTTTTCATGTATGTTAAAAATATCACTTAGTACTAAATAGTATTCCGTAAAGCACTTTTGTTTTCACTCAAGGTAACATTGGCAATGCTTACATTAAGAAGCCACTCGGCCCATTAAGCGTATTAAAACCAGCAAGAAGTATTTATAATTAACGCAAAAATTCAACACGCGTTTACTAAGCACCGAATAAACGGCAGATGTAGGTCGGACATCTTAGTAGTTTGTTCACTATGCGTCAATGTTTATTCTACTCTCTTGAAAAGGTAAAAGTTGCATTTGCAATAGTTAGTTGGTCCTTCATCATATTCGGTTACGCTGTTAAGGCCAGGGCATATTACAATATTCTCTTCTCGTGACAGCTAGATCACTTAATTGGCGTAAAAGTACGTCATCGGTTTTGATTGGCTTAAGAACTGCTTTATATATACTCACCTATTTCAAATGTAACTTTTTAAAAACATAAATTGTAAATTTTATATTAAATTAATCATTTATTTAGTTGGCTCTTTTTTAATTTATTATGGGTTTTAGATGGATAAACTCACATGATGACAAATGACGATTTGGCCCAAGATGTTAGCACGCTAAGCCTAGAGGGAAAGACTGTCTCTCAAGTAGAACTGCCTGAACACACCTGCTTGATGATAGATTTTCAATTTGAAGGTGGTAGTTGGCCAGATGGGTAATCATTAAATTAGTAAATAACCCACTACAATGCTATGGTTTCATAACGATGTTTTCCTACACGCTACCTCTGAGCCATCATTGAGATAATAAATATGTATAAGCAAATTACACTTGTGTGTGCATTCTGAAGTCCAAAGAGATATAACTCTCCCGAAAAAGAACACTTTGTTTTATTTTACTCGTTGTCGGATAAAATAACTAGCAATATTGTATGACAAAAATTAAACTTCCACATAAAAAGAGAAATATTTATCCCTCCGCTTTTCTCTGAATGGCAAAAGTTACAAGTAGTTATGTGATATATCTCGACATAAATAACACAGTATTCTGAAAACATGTACGAATCATCCATTAAGGTTATTGCAAACTGCAGGTGGACTTTGTTTAATTAACGCAAGAATTCCAGTTCCACCGAATATAGTAAAGGATGTATGTAGGTCGGCCAACCGTGTTCTCTGTTCATTCGACATTAATGCTTATTGTATATTGTACAATCTCCAGAGTGTTTAGGTAGGCAGCCTTTACGGCTTTGTATGCAGACGTGCTGTAAGGTGTGGCATTAATACCGCTGAGGTTTTAGATTTAGGGCTGAGTTTATGATACCTTCATACCAAATTAATTTTATAATAATGAACATTGTATATACATTATATCATTTTACTTTAATATGGGATGTATACTATATATAATATAATCTATCTGTACTATTATACTCTACTATATAATATACATATAATAATATAATAAACGGAAGAGTTTTTGTTTGTTTGTTTATTTAAACACGCTAATCTCTGGAACTATGATGGATGCATGAGGAATAGTATAGGTTATTTATATTTAACATTGGGCTACAACACCTTTGAGCTTACTTTAAATATTGATTTTTGTTAAGTAAGTCGGAAATGGAAGCCCTCTCGAACTGCTTTATCCGCATGTGCTGGCGTAATGGTTAATTATACGTAAATATAATGTTCTACAAAAGTATTCATCCTTAATATATTTAAAAAAATCCGTGATATCAAATGAATTACAATAAGGAATTTAGTGAATTTTTTTTGGTGAAAATTAAAAAGTGATATAAGAGCATTATTTTGAAGCATGGCATAATCCTTACTAACAAAATATACTTTTAAGAAGAAGAATTTTATGAAGATTAACTTTGCCTTTTATAGCATGTTATTTTGACACATAAGTTTAAGAGATAATGGAAAATTAAAATAATATAACACTCGTCTTGGCTCTATAACTATAGTAATATCAGTAATAGTGGTGCGACTGAGCCATGGCCGCCCGACGAGAACCGAGCAAAATTTTATTTTATTTTATAGCCTGTTTATTGAGGAAGGGTGTATATAATATATAGAAAGGCCTTATAACTTCACACTACAATCATAAGGAGCAGAGCTGTAACAATAAATGTCAATCAATCCAGCAATCTATATTAACACTGGTGAAACCGTATAACACAGCTGGTATATATATAAGAGAAAATTATAAGCTTCTTTTTCTAGTATTATATATGAAGTGATTTTGCGTCGCATATAGTATTAGGCTTAGTATGTTTCACAGTGGTATTTGTCACTACCTTAGTCATTAATAGTTATGAAATCTCATCGTATGGCTGTCTGTACGCCTCCTTCGTAGCTACATGTAATTAAACCCCACCCTGTCGCGAGTTTCCTTTGCCGGACGACCCTGCATATCCTGTCCCTAACCGCTGACCAAAGATGAAATATTTACTTGGCACAAAAATGTTTCTCTAATGGAAACGTGTGTACACATTTTTATGACTTTAATAAAGGATTTTGTATGCTCTGTGACTTTCATAAAATCTCCCAATTCAGTTAATTTGTTTATGGTATAATTACATAATACCTATTTTACGTATTATACCTACTTAAAGTCTTCGAGTGTTGAGGTTTTAAATGTAGTATACTATACTACAATTCGCAATTCGTTATACAATTCGCTTCAATATTCGGCAATTTCGCTTTTCAGGACTAGTAGCAGAAATTTAAAACTATATTTGGATACTCTGTATTAAGCAAGACTAGGTAGACTAACAACTGCTTGTGACTTCGTATGCGTTAATGATTTTTTAGAATTTTATAACAATAAAATATAGCATACTTATAGGTACTCATAGCATTCATAGATAATTGTATTAATATTGAATTGTTCTTACACGCGCAAACAAGATCCCCTATTATACAAAATTACAAACTCAAGAATACTGTATTATCAAGGGTTGACACAATGCGGGATCTAGGAGTTATTTTTGATTCTAAACATACATTTGGTTCGCATATTGATAATATAGTAAGCAGAGCCTCAAAAGCATTTGGATTCGTCCTTCGCTTGTATTCAGAATTTAAGTTCATTAAAACACTGAAGATATTGCATTGTGCTTTTGTTCGTAGTCACTTAGATTACGCTTCTCAAGTGTGGAACCCTAACTATAACGTATATATATATCGTATTGAACGCATTCAGAAACGTTTCCTCCGATACCTACAATTTAGAACTTCTTTTTATTTACCTAATTATATAGAGCGATGTAAACATTCCCATTTTCTTCCACTCTATGAACGACATAAAATAGCTGATCTATCTTATTTAAGTATCGTAGCCAATGGAATTGTAGACTGTCCAGAGCTCCTCTCAAAAATTCAGCTGTGTGTACCTGCAAATATAACATTAAGAAACCCCAAACTGTTATATGTACCATTTGTAAGGACAACATATAGACAAAATTCATTTTTAATCAGGGCGTGCAAACAATTTAATTCCTTAGACAATAGTGTTGATCTATTTACTACATGTGTGTCATCCCTAAGGGCAGTTCATGCGGAGACTTTTTTTTAAATTTTTAAGCAATTTTACTTTGTGTTAATTTTTGTGATTCTCTTCGTGGCTGGCTGTCTTTCTTTTTCGTTTATATTTATCTTTTCTATTTGTGGAACCTTGTAATTGGCCTTCTATTTCTTTTATTTTTACTACTATTTTTATTAGCTGTAAGTTTTCTTATCATTGTAAAATAAATAAATAATAGCAGCTTTTCGAGTTGATACGTGTATGTCACTATAATTACACTTGTTTTTATCCGACTGTGAAAAAGGAGCGATACGTTTTTCAAGCATATATATGTATGTCTATTTCTTTGGCAGGTTCTGTAGCCTAAACGGCTTGATGGATTTTAGCATACGAGGTGTCGTTAGATTCGTCTTCATTGTGGGAATGAAATAGGCTACATAATACTTAAGTATGACGTATGAGAATCATATAAAAAGCAAGAATAAAAAAAGTTGTAAAGTGTTTTTGTTGCAGTCGGGTTTTTGTGTCATTTTTAATAATTTATCTAGTTAAAGTTTTTAAATGTCTGTGCAGTCATTTTCTAAAAGAGTTCACTGCTGGTGCACTAATGACAATCTCAATTTAATTTGTAATAATCAATGTAATGTAACTTAGTGTTAAAGAGTGAACTTTAGACTTTGACCAGCAGATCCGGGGATTACTACAAATATATTTACAAACTTTACCTCTTCATAATATGAGCGTAGATTAAAAATATGAAAGTAATCAGAAATATTAAGTAATTGAGTCTCATAGATTAAGAATTTTGTAACCTTTATGCTATGAATTTCCATATTCGTGAATGTTTAGAACATCTTTTTTATGAGATTTTCTTTGTTATTTACGTGTCAAGTATAGCGGTAAATAACTAATGTCGATACTGTGTAGTTCAAAAGAGAGTTCACACGGTCCTTAGCAACAATATTAATAAGTTGATAAATTAAGAAGCTCTTAGTTCTTTCATGTATAGCAGCAAAAAAGGCGGCTAACGGCTGAAGAATAAGCTGTATTAAAATAAGTAGTTTTGAATAGGCCTCGTAGCGCATTGTAAGCCCTGTTATCCAACCTAGAAGACCCGAGTTTCATCACTACAGACTATGGCAGACTTCATGTTTAAACTAGAACTACAACATACAATATAAAGTCCTTCAAACATAACGTGAAGAGGCATTCGAGTAAACTGGCATGACAGTAAAGACTGACGATGGATTGACTACGATCTATCAGTGGTCTTCCTTGTTTTTGAATTGTATTGTGCTTACCGTTACTATGTCGTAAGTAAAATAAAGTTACTTTCTCTCTGAATGATAGACTATTCGCTTATGAAATAAAAATAATTAGAAGATAATTTTTAACAAAAAAGGAAACCAACTTTAATAGTTCTGAAGAGTTCCTTGGTGTACTTGTGAAGTTAAAAGTCCAATATAATGAGACCACCCTTGAGGTATCCCTTTTCAAACAAAAAAGAATCATCCAAGTCGGTTCATAAGCAAAGAAGTTATGGTTGAACATCCATAAAAAAGAACATTCGAAATTGAGTAACCCTAACCTTTTGTTGAAGTAATAAATCATATATATCGGCTGTATGTTTGCCATATTTCAGTATGTTCAGCTTACGCTTCAAATTTAGACTGAAACATTTAGTGTTTTGTTTGAATATACTATAATATCTACTTATTTTACAATAATGAAACTTTAAAGTAACTAACGTATTATAAATATAGTAATTACAAATAACACTGAATAATACTTTAAAAATACAACTATCATTGACCTTTTTTGTTATGTACCAAACAACAAAATTATTCTTCCATTTGACTCTGGTCATTTGGAATCCATTACCTATAAAAAGCTACTGTCAGGAAATATTCGCCCAAATGACAGAATCTTGTCCCGACGTTACCCGCTCAGAATGATACACCGAGTCATAATAAATTCATAATTATGAAACATTGACCAGGTTACCATCAATTCACGTTTTATAAAGGTAGACAAACACTGTACTCCCTTAATCCCACCTGCACCAGCCGCTCTGACAACACTGAACTATCAATAATTCAAGGCACAATCTTGCCACCGGCGCTCAGATATTATTTTAATAAAAAAGGGGCCTTACCTCGTGGTTCAAATTCATAGGCATCACGTACAAAATCCGCTGCGAAAAAATAACAAAAACCGTTTATGTACGTAACACTACTGAGTTATGTGTAAGATACTTTTCCTTCAGTTTTGTTTTTTATAATAATTCTTCATCCATCAACCAAAATTTGTAGGATCATACAATGAAATAAGATAATGTAATATTCATTAGGCGTAATCGCAAATGTTCCTGAATTATCCAGTATATTTGCGACATATAATACACTTTACCTTTTGCATTCTTCATATTAATAATTTGTCAGTCAAGTAGATAACCGACCGTTTAAGCCTCTAAGATATCTCGAACGCTAATGTAAACTTAAAAATCAATAGCAGAACTTAAAAAAAATGCAACGGATAATTGCAGCCTTCAGCATGGACATCTAAATAAGTCTCAAACATAAATGCACATAAATTAAGTCACAGTTACTTAGCTATTCTTGACGACTAGACTAAAGCATCTTTGTGTTTTAAAACGTGTTGCAACCACATCCTTCAAACTAGGATCATAGCATTGCAAGTATTGATACATTGCAGTAGAAAAAGTCTACGATGATATACCCATAGTCAAACCATATAATTTCAACATTTTTAACGATCTCTTTAGAGATTTCTCTCTACTTGGGCCAGCCCGATTGGTTAAATATATCTATCCTAATCGCAGTGAAATCATTTTGTTGTATTCCTGCGGTGAGTGTGATTTCCAGAGCTTCTAAAAGAATAAGGGTTCAAGGTTTGCAATGCGCTAGTGATATCAATGCAGTTCTGGTGTATACAAGTTTCCATAAGCCACACCGACTGCTTATCATTGTGTGGGCAATATGCTTATTAGCCAGCTTAGATGTATAAAAAAGGGTTCTTTTACGCACCCGATGGATCTTCCTTCGATTCATGCCTACGATAGACATCTTTCTCGCTCTTACTTCGCTACCGCATCGAATCACTGGAATTCAATAATTAAAGCAGCAGCTACTTATGTACCGGTCCCCAATGCCCGCCGGTATAAACGCCGGCCGCGTAATAGTTTTACGTATTCGGACGACAAAATCGAAAAAGCAAACTCGTATTATTCAACCGTCTCTCTAAACAGAGCGTGCCAGCGCCCACGCCCGCGTAACCACCGTTCTCTCCGCAGAGGATGGGCAGTCAACTTCGCTCCCGTACACCCTTCACGTCCACCCTCACCAGCGGTAACCGAAGCCTAGGCCCGTTCCTCGGTGTGAAGCCCTTGGGTCAGGCAACCGGCCACGCGATACAAGTGATACTGTACGTGCAGCACTTAGCTACCCACATACATTATACGCGTATGTAAATACACACGTGCACACCACACAGGTACATGGGTTCTGTGAGGGGCCTGTTTTTCTTTTTTTGCGCTAGTTAGTGTAGAAATACATTCAAATCACTAAATACACATACACGTTGTTTCTTCCTTCCTCCCAGGAGGAAGGGAACATGTTTATGCGTATATTTTGGTTAGCTCGAACTGTTGGAGTAAGGAATTAGATAGATCGCGACCTATTCGCATGCGCGAAGACCGCCCGAGCCGAGGTCCGGCCCTTTGGCACCCTCGTGCGAGTCGTCCAAAACTTTCGCGGCTGAGTGCCCTCTGCGCTCGCCCCCAAGTTCGGTGAAGCTGTAAAAGCCGCAGTGGCTTCAGAACTAACAGTATAGTCTGTTCTAAAGAAAAAAAATAATACCCAAAATTTATTGATACACCCGAATAAAACTTAGTTACAACAGATTGCTAAAGTGGCTTTTAAGCAAACTGGTCTTATAAAATCACCTAAATTATCTTAATATTTGTTTTAGTAAGACGGCGAGGATGACCACACACGGACCGATATGGAGGTGAAGAAGCTTGATAAGCCCGGTAGCTTATCGCCAGTGAAGCCGGCGCTCAAGAAGGACAATGATGATGACAAACGTTCCCGCTCCAGTAGCAAATCGGAGAAAGAACTCAAATTGCCTCCAGAGAAATCGCCGAGTGATGACGGATGTTTGAGACGAGAACGGCGCATGTCGAGAGCAAGTGAGAGCTCCAAGGACACTTTTGAAAGGTAGTATATCTAAGGTGGCTTCTACACTGGGTTTAACTTCTAACATAACCAATATGGTGATAGGGCTTTTTCTAATGTCCGTCTGGCTAGCTACCAGTCACATGTTGAAAATCTGTCACTAAACACCAATAGGTGTGTTCCGGCATCTTCCACTGGGCTTAGCGTGCTACCATGTTGGGCCACATCGCCACTTAAGATCAGGTGAGATTGTGGTCACAGCGCTAAAACCTATAAAGATTAAAAAAAGTTTTTTTGAGGATAAACTCCTTAGGTTGCGGTTCAATAATTTTTTTGGACGAGAATTCAGATTTTTACCACATGAGAGAGAAGAAAGATATAATTTAGTGAGAAGGAGAAAGACAGTTAAACATTTTTGCGCTTAACTGTTATTTAATGTAGGTACCGCCGTCTACTGGTGTATCTTAGAAATTGTTTGCCATAGTTTTATGTTTTCGCATCATCATTTCACAAGACCAGAGATTGTTGTTGAACGCTTTTTTCTATAATAGCAGGGTAAAGTGAAGGTCCTCGCTGTCATGTCGATTTGCAAACCTCTCGGCAGCTACATATACACTGGTTGATTCTGAAATGCGACAAACCAGAAGAGAGTCAATGTGATCATTTGATATCACCATGCGCAAGGTGATCACGTTTCAATCGGTTATAGAGCTCTACCACTCCGCTTGATTAAAGGCAGAAGCATACTTTTACACTATCCGAAGCGACGTGACGCGTGTTGAGTCACGGCAAAGGGACAAAGGCCTCATCTTGATAACATGACAAATTTAATGGTGACATATTGGTTATTTAAACATCGAGGAAACTATTGTTCTATACTTTTTTGCTACATGGCGGTACAACAAGAATAATTAGTAAGGATTCACGTTTCTTCGCTATGCAATCTTTTTTTTTTTTTTGAACCGATAACTGTTTTACTAAAATATAATTGATTCATGAATGTATACAAATGCGAATTATTTCTTACCTTATAACTTATCAAAAACTTGGCATGACTTTACTTTAATTGCTCCTCTGATATCGAAAAGATCTTAAGTTTTAAAACTACTACAAGTATTAAAAAAACATAAATAAAATTATCTAAATTACTTATGCAGTTATACTTATATGGAGTAACTAAACACAAACTAACTCCAAACATTTTATCCCGTGTCAATTCATATAATCGTATCATTACTATAAATCAATTCATTTCACTGAGTTTTTTATTCAAAATAAAATAATTTATATTTACAATGCTAAATGACACAAATAAAAAAGTCAGTAAACTGAATTCACATTGTTATCATTGATGGTTAACTTCATAATGTCGCACTTCCGTCACATGACGCGCGTAGCTCTTAGTTTTACCATCAAATAAACGCACCAAACAAAAAAAATATATATAGGTATTTAAATCACTCAACGACTGAAATCACCCTTTTGCTAACAACATAATTATCATAGTGACTATGCCAGAACTTATAATCGACAATAATCCATCATCTGCTAACTTGATCGATTGGATAATTCGCCATTCACTTTGAAGAAAGTCCCAAAATAAGTAAGATGTATCACCATACTATGCTACATAAACTTTAACATAATAAACATGGGTAACTATATACCTAATTCTGTAAATAGGAACAATGCCCACTTATATATGACGAAGGTTTGAATACTTCGTCTTAACTTCAGGGTCTAACGCTTAATTATGGGCTAATTCATGATATGGAGAAAAACAGTAATAAAAGGCCCCCACGGCATATTACAAAAGTGACAGATATTTAAGTGAAAGTGACAGAGTAATAAGTTTATTTCTATAGTATAAAGTATTACAATATGAAGTTTCTCATACGAGTTACAATTTCTATTTTAAATTATTAAATCCTAACGCCTGAACTAGGTCGATCCTATATCTCAAACGCAAGTCTTCACGTGTGATATTTATAGTATGATAACCTTGTTATAAGATACGTAATAAAAATATATGTACCTATAATGCGTTTTTTGTTCTCACGGAGTGAATTGACAACCACTAATGTCAAACTTCAAAATAATGTCACACTTATTTTTTTAGTGTTTTGCGGTACGGCTACGGTACAATTATTTGAATACTGAATTGTTTTTATTTATTAATTTAAATATTGTGTGTTGTTCTACATACCCGATCATTTATTATTATTGTTACATAGTTCAAGAAACTGTAAAATGAACGAGATTATGGCGAACAACTGCAAAAAAAACTCAAAAACGATCGCTTTGTTGACTCACGAGAGATGCGAATTAGTTCTCCTTATTCAGGCTTCACATAACAAGAGTTCAATGGTTGTTGAAAAAAGTTATCGATAGATATAATATCTCATACGGGTTTACAATTAGTACCGATTGGTGACTATTTCAAAAACATAATAAACTAGTAACACATAAATATCAATTCACTCTGTGGGAATAAAAAACGCAATATAGAAATACATAACATAAGCGTACTTTTAAATGAATAAATTCTTCATTGCACTTTTTAATTTGTACACTGGCTTTAATGCCATAAATTATTTTAATTCAGCTAACCACCGGTATTGTGGTAAAAAAAATATTGTCATTAGTGCAAATAGAAAATTAATAAAAATCTAGAAAAGTAATAAAACATAAATACATAGAAAAACATAATATATACACAATAATTATATATAATTAATAATAATAATTAAAGAATTAACTATACCCAGTAATGTATAAATTAACACGGTTATAAATATAAATTGTATAAATCTAAATCACTATTATGTTAAATTTAAAAAAGGAATACTTCCGTATTTTATATTTTGACACTTTTCTTCCAGTCATAATTTTATTGAATTGCAAGCTATTATTTAATTTGCTTTGTTAGTATGAATCAAATCTTGCAACTGAATTTTAAAACAGATATCCCCAACCGATTTAGCTGAAATTTTTCATAGATGTTTACTTTGGATGACAATGAATGGTCAGCAAAGTAACGTCATTCTAACTTCCATATGGTGGTCTTCCAAAGATGACGGACCACTTATTTCTATGCACCCCCATGATATGGGTATCACATGAAAGGGTTGGCTGAAAAGAATATGAAAAAAAAAAAAAAAAAATATTTAAACGAGCTTTTTATTTAATATTCCAGTTGTACTAAAACGGAACTAGTAATTTTATGTAAGAGCCGTGATGTACCTAATATTCTGTTACATTAAATGATTTTAAATTCTTGTTTAAATAAACCGATACCAATTTAAGGTCAACTACACATCAAGAGACCCGTCACAAAGGGCTATATGTTTTCACTTTGCTTATTTAAAAGTTTGCAAGAGAAACAGCTTTCCTGAATTTCTAGAATTTAATAGAAAGTTAGTGTACATTCTAAAACTTTTTATATTGCAAGAACTTGAGCGAAATAGTTTTTACAGTTTTAAAAGTAAGTGCAATATTACTAACAGATATATTTTTACTTATTTTTCTTGTCCAATAGTTAACCCGACTTTTCGATTAATATTATAGAAAATAAACTTATTTTTATACCCATTATATTAACAAGTAGATAAATGTCTTACTTTACATATTCATACAACGGAAAATATCCTATGAAATATTATAACTTGAAAATACATTAATTTGAATATGACCAAAATATTATTATAGCCTATGTCAATTGAGGAATAACATACGCTGTCAATAATTTTTAATTAAACTACGATACAAAAACAGACAGTGAAAAATAATTTGAATGCCATATTCTTGACCATTGAATGCCCTTTATAGCTGACTAACAAGAAAGTTGGGGAAAAAATTAGCTGTACAGACAGAACTACAGATTTATTCATATACATAGATACTGGATATGTTTTTTATGAAATATATTATAATACCATATTATATTATAGTAATATTTAGTTAAATTTGCAGGCAGGATTCAAAATCGACGTCGCTCTCAAGTCCGAAGGTATCCCGAAAGTACTTCACGAATTGGCGGCAAGCATGCGATAAAACTAAAGACAAAACAAAAGAGTTGCTGAAACGGTGGAGAACGTTACCCGAAGCTGAAGGAGCCGAACAAATGCAGCCAGCTGAGAGCAGCGAGGAAGACAAGCAGCGGGGTTGGAGTGTTCACGTTTGGAGTAAGTACTCTCATAATAAATTCGCTTGCGCTTGCGTGGACGACAGAAGAAGGCGTAATGCTTATTAAAATCGTAGTTTCTTATAACTTTAAAAACTTTTTATTGAATAAAGATATCGTGATATTTTTATCTTTTTGATAAGGTTCAAGTATCTAAGGACTACAATAAAATAAAATGGTCAAAATCTACCCAGTAGTTCTTGCGTGATGCGCGCACAACGCCATTTTATTTATAAAGACTAGCTGACCTGTGCAATATTTCGTACATTATCGATATTAGTTGAAAATCTATTGCCAAGCACCTATAGGTGTACTCCGGCAGTTGAACTTGAGAGCCAGTTTCCCCACTAATCTTATTGTTTCCACCATCTTGGGCCACATTATCAGGTGTGTATAAGGCTAAAACCTATTAACGATAAAAAAGATATAAAATATAAACAATAAATTTAATCATTGTTAATAGATAGCGCCTCTTACATATTAATTGATTATATTTCAATAAGTTGTGCCCCTCGGTTTTACCCGTGTTAAAATATTGTATAAGGACCCCGTTACAGCACTTTAGGTGTTGAATTTTTTTAAATCCGTTCTTAGTGGATGTCTATATCATAACCGCCTATGTGCCAAATGGCAGCCCATTCTGTTCAGTGGTTTGAGCTATGTGTTGTTAGATCGGTCAGTCAGACACAGTTTCCTTTTATATATATTCAGAAAAATAACATAAATTTGAAACTATTTGTCTTCAATAGCCAGGAACAAGATTTATAATGCTGTTTTGATTCATTTATTTTATATTATAAAGAAACGCCATAGTTACCAAAAAAAACACCTGTGTGAGATAATATATAGAGATTTATTGAAATAGGTGATCTGAGCCAACACACTAGATTGCATTTATAATTAAAAAGTAAATTTATATTTTTCGTAAAATAAAATTATCGATTCCCTTTAACTTCTACATTGGAGCTCTTAGGTCTTCTTACCAAAGGTTTCAGTTAAGTTAACTTTACTTTTAGTTACGTTTAACTTTTTTTTTTAATTTTCTTAAGTTTATATAAATTTCCTTTAGTGTCTGCGCCTCTGATGACTGACCACAGATCCCTTCTCCTGTTACTTTATTCATTATAAATTATTATTATTATTTTAGTTCGATAATCTATGCTTTAATTATATAATAAACCGGAAAAGTTTTTTTGTTTTATTTTTTGTTTGTTTTAAACACACTAATCTCTGAAACTACCAGTCGGATTCGAAAATTTATTTTTGTATACGATAGCCAGATTCACGTGGAATAGTATAGGTTATATAACACTAGGCTAACTCTTAGCTAGCTTTAAATATTGATTTTTGTTAAGTAAGTCGGAAGTGGAAGCCCTCGCGAACTGATTTATCCGTGTGCGCTGGGGTAATGGTTAATTATACGTAAATACAATGTTCTACAAAAATTTAGTCCCACAGTATATCTAAAAAAAAGTTCATAATAACATACGGTTATTTCTTATACATAAACCAAAACAAGGTATTTTGTGACAAAGATTTGTAGAAAATTAAGATGTGATTTATGAGCATATTTTTTGGCATGGGACTATTAATCTTGGTAAATGAAAGTTATTTCACCATCAAGAAAATATTATGAAAATAAACTTTGCCCTTTATACTTAGCATGTTATTTGGATGCATAGTTTGAGAGATAATGGAAAATTAAAATAATTCAACACTCAGCTCGGGTCTATAATATGTCTATAGTAGAAGTGGCGCGAACGAGCAGTACGATGAGATTATCAGGTCGCCCAATAAAAATATTGTCTATACATACAGAAGTAGTACTAGTAGTACTAGTAGTAGTAGTAATAGTAGTAGTAGTATACGTTATTATTACTCAAGTATATCAGAGTACATAATATAAATTGGTGAATTGTGAATAGTTTGCAACATAATAATAAAATGTCATTGTGTTTAAAGTGTAACGAAACTGTTTCCGATTTTGTGTTATGCAAGGAATGTGAAGGTCGTTACCACTATGTGTGTGCCGGTATCTCTGAAAGTGTCTATCGTAGGATGGGAGTGGAGAAGAAGGCTGCTTGGCGGTGTATTTCCTGCAAGAATCCTTCTGTTGATAATTCAGTGCTGGCAGATTTATTAAGAGAAATCAGAAGTTTCCGAGGGGACTTTAACACAATGAAAACAGAATTTAGTACAGTAAAATCTGATATTCATAATACAAATAAAAATATTCAAGATCTTAATAAAAAATGGAATGATTTAGAATCATGTTTTAAAGGAATGGAAGGTAGACTGATTTTAGTAGAAGAAAAAATTCAAGGGATGACCGTAATACAAAAAGAATTAAATCATGCAAAAGATACAATACTCGGGCTAAGATATGAAAATAGCCTGCAAGACCAGTTCTCCCGACAAAATAATATAGAGTTATCAGGGGTACCCCCTCGCAGTGGTGAGAATTTGCATCATATTTTAAATGATTTATGCAGAGTTGTGGATTTTACGCTCTTGGATACAGATCTCGACACGATCCATCGTGTTCGACCTTATAACAACTTTGGACCCGATGGTAATAAGCTAGCTGTACGTCACCCTTCCATTATTGTACGGTTCACACAGCGACACCGTAAGGATCAGCTGATCGCAGCCGTTCGCGCTCGTCGTGGTTTAACGACAGCGGAGATCGGTATACCCGGAGCTGCTTCCAACCTTTACTTGAATGACCACCTTACACCCGCAAATAAGCTGTTATTAAAACGCGCCAGAGAACTCAAAGTCCTATATAACTATTCCTATCTTTGGGTTAGAGACTGTAAAATATTGATGAGGAAAAATGATAAATCAGGTATTATTCGTATTTCTAAAGAATCTGATCTCCAGAAAATTTTTTGTTTAGCCGCGTCGTTATTTTAATTGATTAGCACAAAGCTACAAGATCAGGTGATCTGAAGTGACGATGTGGCCCAAGATGGTAGCACGTTAAGCCTAGTGAGATAACAGGCTCTCAAGTGCAGCTGCCGGAACATACCTATTGGTGTTCAGCGACAGATTTCTAACTTTCTAGCCAGGCGGACATTAAAAAATTCCTAAAATTCCATGCTATGGTGTCATTACGATCTTTTCATTCGCCAAAAGCTCAGGCTCATTGCAGGGATTTGAACTCACGTCGATCGACGCAGGTCTGTAGGCGCTATTAACTGAGCCATCATTGCTTTTTTGGCATTGGGATATCGAAACACTCACGAGGTGCTTTTAGGGCACCTTGTAATAAGGAAGTTCCTTTCGCTATATAATATACTAGCTATGTTCGCGACTTCGTCCGCGTGGTATATTTCGTGTATGAAAAACAGGCCTTGTCGGCCCCTCGCTTGAGAGCCCCGCCTCCCAGGATAGAAATCATATATTAATAGATTCTTTTAAAAGTATATTTTATTTTTAGATAAACACATATTTTTGTTTAAAAAAAAACACAGGCTAATAAAAACATTACTCGTACAAGGTGATTGACATTGCGATAGCCATTTGCCCAGTACAGCGATAATGGATGCATGCGGCCTTAGCCCCCTACGGGTTTCTTATTTTTGTGTATGATGATAAACTTTTTAACTTTACCCACTTATACCTGATTATGTTCGAATACTAAATAATAATAATAATAATGCTAACGATAACGCCCGTGCTATACTGATACTTCTATAAAATCGTTTATATTGTATTTGTAAATAATTAATTAAACTTAACTCGGTTAAGCTCTAACTTAATGACGCTTTGTCTATGTAACATCCAATAGTCCAAGATGCCATCAGGATAGCACATATGCTAACGAGTTCAAAAAAAAAAGAGTAAAGAGTAAAAGTTTAATTGTTTTAGCAAGATTTGTATCTTTTCACGGTTGTTTTTAATTCACTAGATAAATAATAAACTCTGGAATGCTTAAGAAATTTTAGTTACAATTTTTACTAGTGAAATCCAAATAAGTTAACCAACGCTAACTGGATATCATAATGGGAGACACAGCAAACGGCCTTCCATTTGAAGATTTTTTTATTATTAATACAGTGTAATTACTGAGTACTACACCTTATAGCCTTTTAAAAAAAATAGTGGAGAATAAAAAAGCGAATTCAAAAACCGTTGCAAAAATTTCGGTTACTATACGGTGAAATTTATTTGGAAAAAACCTGCGGTGATAAAAAAGTGATTTGTGCAAAATGAAATTTATTTTGTAAAAACCCGCAGTGATAAAACTTGATTCTACATGGTGACAATATCTACTTTGAAAAAAAAGCGTCGAAATATAGTTTCAATTTTCTACACGATGAAATCTACTTTAGAGAAAAGTATGGCGAAAAAATAGTTAATTCTATACGTTGAAATCTAATTTGCTAAATGAAAAAACCGAAAATAAGATTGTATTCTACATAGCGAAATTTACTTCGAAGAAACCGCATCGAAAAAGAGTAACTTCTACATGGTGAAGTCTACCTTGGAACTTGAAGCTGAATTTGTCTTTTTGATTCCATAACACAATACCCCGAAGCAAGTCGCTATGTAGGAAAATGGTTCATGTAAATGTTCAAAGACACTTTGACTTGCACATTTAGACCGATGAGTAAGCAACCTGCCATATAATTCACACATTTGTTGAACTTCCATCTTCAGTCACACATTTAATGTAATTATTTATAACGTGCTATATTGAGTGACCATAACAATTTACACAATATAATTAAATAGCTTTCCAATGACTTTACCACGAAAGATAAATAAAACTTAAGCAGACATTATTTACGTATACTTGATAGTTTAATTTTGAAAACATAGCCGTTTTAGCTTTATATTATATGTTTGTTTAGTATTTCATAAATAACAAACAATTTTAATAGATAGTGTTAAATATTTGACGGTGTTAATATTGAAACCGAACTAATGACCTAGTGTTCGTACTATTGACAAACATGATTTTACTTTTGCCCCGTACTATTGACTGGATGTGATAGTAACAGGTGTGCTCTGTGAACGCACACACTATATAAACATGCAACGACAGACTTGAAGAGACCCGAGCTCCGTGAAGCAGTCAAAGCCTCTAATGACTCCAGGGCTGTAAAGGCTTGTAAACCTTTTGGGCTTACTGTCGAAATCAAACACGGTTCTGCGTAGTACAATACGTTTATATGCAACGTTAAAGTATAATGTATACGTAGCGCGCTATTTAATGCGGAACTCTGACAACCGGGCGACGCGATACAAAAGAGCACAGATGTGGCGTCGAACGCGTTCCGGTAGGCACTGGTGCGACCGCGCCCCGACTGCCGTTGCTGCGTCCCGCGCGTCGCACCTCGTCCCCCAGTCTCAGATGCGGTGGAAGGCGCGCACGCAGCGTACGACACTGCGCGCCACACCACTCCCCTGGGGATGTTATAGCCCGGCCTGAAAATAATTAGGAAAATTAACTCGACGCCCTCATCTCGTACGCCTGACTTCTGCTTCTGGGGCGTCGATAGTTGCTCGACTAGGTGTCGTCTCCTGTACTACATCCGCCAACATATGGGCTGGTTTTACTCTGTCAATGGATACCGTGACAGGTCCTCTGGCTAACTCAATCGTCACGGTTTTGTCAATCCGGGATAGGACTTTATACGGGCCCTTGTACGGCGGTTCTAAGGCTCCTCATAACGCATCCTTACGTAGAAATACATGTGTTGTTGTCTTCAAATCGCTGTGTATAAATATCGGCTTGCTCCCATGCCTTGAAGCGGGCGGTGCTTGGAGAGACAACATTTGCTGACGTAGGTTACGTACGAACTCCGGAGCCTCTACGTTTTTTGTATAATGAGAGTGAAAGTACTCACCAGGTAACCGGAGTAGCTCACCATAGACCATCTCGGCTGGCGATCCCTGTATATCCGGCTTCCATGCGGATCTTAGCCCTAACATCACCGCGGGTAGGACTTCTGTCCACTGTTTGCCGCCGTGGGCCATGATCGCCGCCTTGAGTGTCCGATGTAGTCTCTCCACCATGCCGTTGGCCGCCGGATGGTATGCCGTAGTGTGCTTAATCTGCGTGCCGCACATATCTGTCAAACATTTGAATAGATGTGAATTAAACTGCCTCCCCTGATCGGTCGTGATTGTGCTGGGACATCCGAAACGCGCTATCCAAATTTTGAAGAGTCCTCTCGCGACAGTTTCAGCAGTTATGTCACGTAGGGGTTGTACCTCTGGCCATCGCGTAAACCTGTCGATAATTGTTACCTGTACTCGTTACATGGCGGCAACGGTCCGATCTCGTCGATGTGGATATGGCTAAACCGCGCACTCGGGGTTTGAAACGTGCCCAGCGGTGACTTCGTATGCCTATGTATTTTACTCCTCTGGCACGGTTCGCATGCTCATACCCATTCTCGGCAATTTTTTCTTACCTCCGGCCAAACAAACCGTTCTGTTATTAACTTGGTTGTGGCTGCTGCCCCTGGGTGGCTTAGGCTGTGAACAGTTTTAAATATTTCACGGCGACATTTTGTTGGAATATAAAGCCGCGGTCTGGGCATAGAGACATCACAGTATAAGTGGACGTTTTTCCCTGGAACGATGACTTGTTGCAGCTTCAACGAAGAGGTCCGGTTTTGTAACAACTGGAGCAGTTCTTCGTCATTTTCCTGCGCTGTCGCGATCGTTGCATAATCTGGTGGAATAGAAATTAGTTCAATGCGTGACAAAGCATCTGCGGTCACATTGTCTTTTCCTGCGATGTGTTGTATCTCTGTTGTGAATTGTGAGATGAAGTCGAGTTGACTAAATTGCCTTGGTGAAGATTGTCTGTCTTTTTGTTGGAATGCATAGGTGAGCGGTTTATGGTCAGTGTGTATGACAAAGTGTCTGCTTTTTATCATAAACCGGAAGTGCTTTACGCTCTCATAAATAGCCAGCAACTCTCGGTCGTATGCACTGTATAGCTTCTGGGATTTATTTAACTTTTTAGAGAAAAAGGCTAGGGGCTGCCACTTACCATGGACTCTCTGCTGTAGTACCGTCCCGACGGCTGTGTTGGAAGCATCAGTAACGAGGGTGACCACCGCATCTGAGACTGGGGGACGAGGTGCGACGCGCGGGACGCAGCAACGGCACTGCGCACCACAGGCTTACTACAATATAGTTAGTTCGAAGAAAAAGCTTAAATTGACATTTTCGGTCGACCTATCGGACAATTCGTAGTCCATGATTTCTAGTATGTGACTCCTATCCAAGAAAACAGGAGCAGAATCTTCTGAAGATATAATAATACAGAGGTAACTAAGTATTGGTAAAGGCCCGTGTGTGACTTTCCTTCTCTCGGTTTGTCGCGTTTCGGGATCAGCCAGCGCATATCGAGCTGCATAGAAGCTTGCAGGCCAGCATGAACGTGCCAGCCGTCGATGGATTAATGATCTCTCGGTGGTCGACGTTGCTAGCATCAGGAACATCGCCGTCACTCTTCCGCGCTACAATAAAAAAAGAAGAGGCAAGAAGAGGAACAAGGTTAGCATAAAATCTAGAATTTGGATTAACTTCTATCGTGACTATATTTTTTACCTTTCTAAAGATATTATAGTTTTCGTACTGGTGCTTTAAGTTTTTCACGTTTCCACTATGGACGACACTAAATAAGCGTGTGATAGAAACCGACATTTTCTAAAATATTTATGGAATAGTCATATCTCATACTAGACTTAACTTTGCCCTCCAAAAACATCTTTGATAATTTAATGTTTATTCGTAAAAACTTTGACAAGCTAGATTTTATCAAAACTAGCACAGCTTTATTACTAGAAATAGACATAAAAATATAATAGTACAGTGTTTTCCACTTAGTAAGACAAAGTTTTTTAGGTAATAGTGTTAGGTTATATAATAAAATCCCGAAGCAAATCATTACTGATTTGCCGGACAATCAGTTCAAGGACCATGTCAAGCAGGTTTTACTGTCAAAAGGTTATTATAGGGTAGATCATTATGTGAATGATAGTGATGTTTGGAAATGACTCCCAATCTAATTGTGCCTTTTTGAAATTATTAATGTGATAACTGTAAATTTCATATTATGTACTTATACCGTCGGAAAGAATAATACTAAAGAAAGAAAGGTCCAATCGAGTTTCTTGCCGATTTTTCTCGACGACTGGGATGTTTTCTTAACCGGTGGTAGCGTTTTGATGTTCATAAGTGCCTTCTTAAGGCTTAAATTGAATAGAGATGTGCATCGTTCTACAGCAGGGCTTTTTAAATTAGGGTCCGCGGACAACGAAAAAAATAAAATTCCGAAAGCATAGATAGAGCTCGGCCGAGCACTCCGTGGGAAATTGAAACATGACATTATTGTAACTATTTTTTATACCTACGTCTAACTATTCAAATAAAAATAAGATGATTTTTTGATGTTGTTCGCATTTTAGCGCGCTTAGTAGAGGGTTAAAATGAATTTAAATTACATCGGTAAATTATTTTCACACAATAAGAAAAAAAATGAACTCGCATTAAAATCAACGATGGCTAACTACATCATGTTCATCATGGAGTTATTTTTGTTTTGTTACACCAAAGAAGTAGGTATAACTTCTTACGTGCCACGTAGGTATATAAATCCACACAATTTTTGTTATTACTAGGAAGTCCGCGGCTATTATAGTAGAATCACTAAAAGGTCCAGCGTTGATAAGGTTGGGAAATGCAGTTCTTTAGATATAATATTTATAAAACTCTTACCACTTTCATGTATATATACACTCAATAAAAATCGTGCGTATGTTAGTTATTCTAAACTTCTGAACGGCTTGCCAGATTATTAGCTCATATTTACTTTTTTTTTTTTTTGTCGAGATGATGGTTTATACATCCAAAATGAAATGTTTAGGATACGATAGGTGGCGCTGGTGTCGAGCCATTAACTACCAGAAAGGGCAGAACTACGTCTGCCGAGCCAGCTAGTACATATAAAATAATGAAATTACGTTCGTTGGTAAATGCATCACTTAAGTACGGCTGGACCGAATTGTCAAATTCTTTATTTTTAATGTTAGTATCTTTATGGTTTTAGGAAAATAAAAATTTAAAAGCTGCCCGAGAAGTTGGAAAATTATGGAAAAACTGAAGTTGCTTTTTTATTGAATTTTTATGAACTCAAGACCCATAACTCACTATTCGAACGATGAATATGCGTAACCCTTTTTTTTAACGTTAAAAGTTTTGCGTAGTGGCCACTATCTCACTTGATCTTAACTGACGATGTGGGCCAAGATAGATGGTAGCACGCTAAGCCATTTAGAAGACTGGCTCTCCAGTGCAGCTGCCGGAACACACCTATGCTTGACGAAAGATTTTCAATTTGAGGGTGGTAGTTAGCCAGGCGGGCAATTAGTGAAAGCCTTACCACCATTCTATGGTTTCATAACGATGTTTTCCTACAGCAAAAGCTCAGGGCTCATTGCAGGGATTCGAACTCACGTCAATCGACGCGCTGTCCGTACACGCTACCACTGAGCCATAATTGCTATAATTGTTTTGATCAATATGATATATCCTATGGTCCTGTAAAAGTTTCAAGAAAATAAAATCGAAATAGTTGGACGCTGTGGTCGAGTTATTAACTACTGAAAAGGGAAAAACAACGCGATGCAACGTTTGCCGGCTCATTTTATTTAAATTATTTATTTCAGACGCAAAAACAGTTTTTGATTTTCAGTGACGATTATAATAATATATTTTTCAACACACTTGCTCATAAAGTGGCTCTAATATCACCGCAATTAGGCACATAATGACACCTGTAATCAAACTGTGACTTTTTCATTGCTATTATTCACAAGTGAGTTATAGAGTATCATTGAAAATTATTATATTCATTCGAGCAATGACATAAGCGCATAAAAGCTTCAAATTACATAATTTTACTAACTGCACATTTACTAATTGTTTCTCTAAATAAACTTTTTTCAACACACTTGCTCATAAAGTGGCTCTAATATCACCGCAATTAGGCACATAATGACACCTGTAATCAAACTGTGACTTTTTCATTGCTATTATTCACAAGTGAGTTATAGAGTATCATTGAAAATTATTATATTCATTCGAGCAATGACATAAGCGCATAAAAGCTTCAAATTACATAATTTTACTAACTGCACATTTACTAATTGTTTCTCTAAATAAACTTTTTTCAACACACTTGCTCATAAAGTGGCTCTAATATCACCGTAATTAGGCACATAATGACACCTGTAATCAAGCTGTGACTTTTTCATTGCTATTATTCACAAGTGAGTTATAGAGTATCATTGAAAATTATTATATTCATTCGAGCAATGACATAAGCGCATAAAAGCTTCAAATTACATAATTTTACTAACTGCACATTTACTAATTGTTTCTCTAAATAAACTTTTTTCAACACACTTGCTCATAAAGTGGCTCTAATATCACCGCAATTAGGCACATAATGACACCTGTAATCAAACTGTGACTTTTTCATTGCTATTATTCACAAGTGAGTTATAGAGTATCATTGAAAATTATTATATTCATTCGAGCAATGACATAAGCGCATAAAAGCTTCAAATTACATAATTTTACTAACTGCACATTTACTAATTGTTTCTCTAAATAAACTTTTTTCAACACACTTGCTCATAAAGTGGCTCTAATATCACCGTAATTAGGCACATAATGACACCTGTAATCAAGCTGTGACTTTTTCATTGCTATTATTCACAAGTGAGTTATAGAGTATCATTGAAAATTATTATATTCATTCGAGCAATGACATAAGCGCATAAAAGCTTCAAATTACATAATTTTACTAACTGCACATTTACTAATTGTTTCTCTAAATAAACTTTTTATGTACTAAATAAAATGACTTTTTATTATTATTTTCTTCACAAGTGTGTTGAAAAACGTCGTTTGATACACGTGTGTATTGGTGATTACCGTCCTCGGCTCTCTTAAGACCCTCACCTAACGGCTCGGGTCTCAATGGCGCCTCAGCGGTAATCACCAACATTACACACTTGTACCATAATGTACTAATAATGTATTATATAACTTATATATCACTTATAATGTAATTAGGATGTCACATGTACCCAACTATATTATTCACAAGCACGACTAGCCATACCTACGTCACCTCACGACAAATCGATTTTCACCTATTTCTGACGCTAACTTAACATGGCCGAGCCCTTTATTTGTGTACACGCAGACTCTCGTATTCATAGTTTTATTTTTGTCTATACAAATTTATAACGGAATTAAGAATAATAATCTTGCGCATTTTCATGGAATTATTGTTTAATAATATTAATTTTTATGTGGTAATAAACAATCAAAATTTTCCTTCTGAATGAACAACAAAAAATGCACGATATATGCACCACATAAAAGGACCGTGTCGCGGCCAATAGCACCTAACTCTCCAGCTCGCATATTACATACTTCACAATAGCAAAGCGATAGCAGAAATCGCTAAATATTTCCTTAGAAATTACAAATTCGTATTATGTAACATCTATAATGCACCAAACACAATCTGATTTTGCCATTTCGAAGAAAATATTTTACGATTTCTGCTATCGCTTTTCTATTGCGAAATACGTAATAAGGGGGCTATCTAACCGAAAAGTCGGCGTTCCACAGAAAGAAAACAGTACAACAACATCAAAAAATACAATTATACTCAATAATAATATCTATGATAATACCTAACTAATACAACATGCGTACACACATTTGGACTCTCATGTGCAGTAAATAAAGAAATGTTAAATACTAAAAGTGTGCGTCCGTGCATGCGTGTGTGCGTGCGTGCATAACTATTATGCATATCATGTATATTTTTAAGTGGATACAATCTAGGACACTATTATTATTATTATTTCGGATCTTAACTGTATGAATTAATTGCAGTTATTTTAACTAAAACAATCTCGGTTTATCAACCAAATACTTCTCAAGCAAATTATAAAAGTAAATCAAGCTATCAATCAATATAAAAGTCTAATTTATCAATATATCAAAATTTATACCAGCAATACACTAAAACGTCAATCGGTTAACTGTTATTTACATTACATGATTAGGACGTTTGTTTGTCACTGTGACCCGATACTTAGTCAACCCAGTGCTACATTATTCAGCAGACAATCAACATAAACAACCGGCCGCGAGCCGCACAACGTATCGATTTCCACCTATTTTTAACCTACCTAACCTGACCGAACGTTCTGTTTAGGCAAATCGAATAACAGAAACGATTACGTAAAAAGAAATGAAAATTTCCCATTGTATTTTTTTTAATACAATAAAAATGTAAACAAGCATACGGCCCGTCTGATGGTAAGCAGCTACCGTAGCCTATGAACGCATGCCCCCCTACCGCAAAGAGCTCTGGTAACACTACTCACCGCAGGAACATAATACACAAGGTTATTTGACTGCGATCTTCTGTAGTGCGGTGGTATACCACCAGTTGGACTGCCCCGAGTAAAGTGAAATATCCAAAGAAATTTCACTATGCCCTAAATCTCATAACAAATTTTGTTACTTTTCTTACAGAAATTGCATTCATTAAGAACGCTCAGAAGCACTCTTTGTAAACAAGAAAGTAAATACTTATTATTTGTTACAATGTATAAATCGTAACAACTTTCTACATTAAAATCTGCGCTACGTACGTAGTACCACAGAATAGCTAGGTAAAGAAAGCCAACTCCATACAATGAGCGAAAACAGCGCGGCGCGCGGCGCGGTGTACACACAGAAACACCAACGTCGCGACGTAGATTTCATACCAAGTCGGTTGAAGTTGAACGCCAGTCGTGAATGTACGAGCTTTGCCGATATAAGTACGCAATTATTGTTTTAACAATGAATAAACGTTCTTATCGAAATTATTGTGTATAATGCTTGTATAAATACTACATTAAAAAGAAATTAATTCACGCTTTTTGAACATTTTTAGTAACGAATTTACACATTTTTATTTCTCTAGTAGCTGCGCTCGCGTGGACCACGCAACTCCGTTGATCAGGCAGATGCGCGAAGCGTGCTAACCTCGCTCCCGGTTGATTTAAAAACAAAAATGCTCATTGTGGGTGATCCTTAGAAGATAGATATATACTCTTGCTCACTTTTTGGAATATATTAATTTGGTATATCTCTTATGGTTTACCCAGTGCGCTCGAATTAATTCACCATTATCAATTTATTTTTTTCCCGCGCGAAACCCTAAAATTTTTCTAAAATAAATGCAGTAAATAAATAGTAAGTTCCTCCTTATAACATCAGCTATCTACCAGTGAATGTCTCGTCAAAATCAGTCCAACTGTTTCGCAGATAGCTCGAAACAAACAGACAGACAGACAAACATTGTTTTTTTTTTGCTATAAGTACCGTATATACTTACATATGCAATCAGTAAAAAGCTGCTATTTGTTTAGCAGCTAATGGCAAGCTTAATTGTTATTAAAAAAAAATTGTTTACCGTTTTCTTTTCCTCAAATTTTCAATAATGTATATATATGATCGAATTTCGACCAATGGGCAAACAACAGTTATAAATAAATACACCACAATAAGTTATAATCACACATATGAAAATTTTCATAGGATATTATATATGCCAACCCCTAGCCCTCCAGTCTTGCGTTATTAACTAATTTAAATTCGGCCGGAGCCTCCTTTCTGTAGCTATCTATTTTTTGGGTACAGCCACAAAATACAGCCTTTGAATATTCGTTGCTTTTCAAACCTTGTTTCCCTACTTTATAAAGTATAAATATAAATCAAATATATTTACTTTATTTCTATAAATTTAAGTACATTTGAACTTTAATTTGGTTTAACTTACATATTATTTATTTTTTCTTTCGACTTAATGTGTAGTTACACATACACTACTACTTACACTAGTTTTAAAATCGAACTCCAGTACGATCGAGCCAGCTTATTCGGATTACAACTTAGTAATATTTCAAATTGGTTACAGGTAAATGCAGTTATAAACACAATTGCAATATCCTTAATTATTACACTGTTATAAAACAAAATCGATTAAACTACCTTTTATTTGTATACATTTATTACACTGTCAATAAATTTTAGACTAGTGTAAAACCCACATTAGAAAGCTCTCAACTGTCTCTCCTCGGTGGTGAAGCAACTATCGTATGACGCGTGGCACGGCGGCGGTGCTTCTATAAAGAGCAGGGAGACGACTGTTGGGGCATTCTCGTTGTGAATTCATAAAGGAACTTTAGGTATTCTGCCAGTGCATTTGGTGGTTTGGTCTTTATATAAAGTTCTTCTGACCGCGACTTCGTTTACGTCAATAATAATATAAAAATTAATAACAATTAAAAATAGCCTACGTATATCTCTCAGAAATAATGTAGTTTTGCTATTGGTAAAAGAATTTTGGGGATCGGATCAACAAACATAGAAGCTTTACCTCTATATAATAGTAGTATAGAAATTAAACAAAGACGTACCAGGTCATATTAATAATAAACACTTTTTTAACATCGAGGAACCCATCATGGAAACACACTCGCTCTGAGAGACAGTGAGGCTCCTACTCACTAAAACTCCACGGTGTACCATCAGCTGCCGTAACGAGGGCGATACGGGCTCGCTTAAGCTTTCGTCCGTTTCACCCCGGCGACTGGGCCGGTTAATACCGGGCCCGGACGCTAAAAGGGGACAGTTCGGTATATCCCTAACTTTCTCCCAGACAACCGAACCTGTGCAATGGGAAGACGGGCCCCTCGAACCGTATTACCTGGTTAAACACGTTTTGACGCAACCATACGTAGCCCCAAGAATACACAGCAAAAAGAACGCCTGTATTGCTACGAAATATGAACTCATAAATAAACCGGTGAGTCTGTACTTTTTTAAATCCTTTTTTTGCTATTTTCAACTGAACAGTTCCATGACTTGTATTGATTAGTAAATTTAAACACAATTAAATCTTTTTTACCGCTTACCTTATTCAATATTTTTCATATATATCAGCTCTAAAGCCTGAGTAGGTAAATTCTTAAAGCACAATTACGCACCATGATATCCTTATTCTGTATACGTCAAAATACAGTAGAAAATTGTCTACTGATGTGATAAGATTACGCATTACAATCAACATTCAAATAACTATAGATCTATTCATTGGTTTTTTTTTAATTATTTTTAGCTATGTTTATAATATAAGGATTTTAAACATTTTCCTGTAGCTAATTTAATTATAAAGTATAATTCCAATGAAAACTGTGGTAGATCCTATACAGGGTTTTGATTATCGAAGGAGTGTTATGTATTTTTAGTAAAACCATTCTGAGTCCTCATTACGATAAAACGACTCCATCGACCATATTTTTTATTCAGAAACATTTCAATGTTTTTCAAAAGCATAGACTTAAAACTAACTTTCATAAAATCATAGACTAAATTATGATGGTCATTGTCTTCCAATGAGGAGTAGCTTCACAGATTTTTCACTATAAAGCAGATGCCCTCGTGCTACTGTATTCCAATATTAAGGTAAATGAGAGTGGTAAAGTACATAAAGAGAGCTCCAATTTACTATTTTAGTCATCAGTTTTTTACCCTGAGAAATTTGCAGTCATGTTAGATGTTGTCTGTTGTGCCCCATGAGCCCATGACCAAAGCTACTTCTAATTATATAAGTAAATAAGAATACCAACTGTTCCCTGTGTATCTTCGAAATTGAAGGCCACCCTTGAGGAATCCCCTTTCAAACGAAAAAAAATCATTCAAAACGGTTCATAAACAAAGAAGTTATATCTGCACATCCATAAATATACATATTCGAAATGATTACCTCGTTTTTTTTTGTAAGTCAATTAATATATGTAATAAATATTACAATTACTTATTATCTTACCTCCCGTCACCAAACTTAGGTTAAAGATTAAAGATAAAAATACTTATTATTTATTTGCGCGTAAACGTAGTTCTTTTTCTTAAATAAAAGTAGCCTAAGTTAATCCTAAAGTCCCGTCAAAATCAGTCCAACCATTTCCAAGGTTAACCGGAACAAACAGAAGGACGGACAAAAATATTAAAAAATGTTTTTTGTTTAAAGTACCGTAATATACTTTCATATTATGCAAACAGACAATGCAATTTTATAGATTTTCATAGTCAACTAGATTTAAAAATAAATCTTGAAAATAAAAAATATCGTTGGCTTGTGACATTGACAAACGAATGAGCATTCTCGGAGGCTCTGTATAATGAAGTTTTATAATTTCACAATACAAGTTTAATAGAAACAAAATGAATAAAGAAAATAAGGAAAAAAGTAAGATAATGAGAAATAAACAAAATGTGGCAAAGATAAAACAGGATCCATTACCGGCTATAAGAGAAGAGGCATCAAACAATAATAGATATTCTACACGAGCAAGCAATGCAAAGGAAGAAGGCTTTTATAAGTTTAAGAACATGATGGTTCGAAACGTTAAATCTCAAGATTATAATATCAAAGAACGTAAGATCAAGAAACGTACTAAGAATCGTGTGAAAAGCAAGAGATCCCAAAAGTAATCTTCATTCATCACGTAAAAGGTTCCAACACTCCCTTTTACAGTGAATCCTAACGAGATACGTTTGTAAATTTATTACTTATGTTACGGTGTTAGAATAAAAGTCTGCTATTCACGGAAGATGTTTTATTCTAAATATTTCTCTTTGAATAATAATATAGGGATTCTATGTAAGCAAGAGATAATATTTCCAGGGAGAGTGTAAGTAAAGTGAACATGTTTAACAAAAAAGCTGAACGTCACGGGTTGCCCGTCAGATGTGAAACATCTTAGTGAATATTCTAAAAAAAACAATACGCCGGGTGATCCCCAAACACGACAAACCAAAAGAAAGTCACTATGAACATGTTTATTTTATTACTATGTGTATGGTGGTCGCGATCCCTACCAACCGCTTTTAATCTATCCATGTGTTAACATGAAACTTTGACATGGTTCAGTCTGTCTATTAAAAAAACGAACTCGGCTCCACACCGCCAACATTGGGACCAAAGCGTCGCTAAGCAAACAACCCGGTCTGACCCGCCGCATTAAATGTTTCACATCAAAAACAACCTTAAAGTTTTCTTAAATTGATTAACTGGTTACTAATTCTACCTAATTATAACAATATAAATTAAGAACAATGAAATAATTGTACTAATATTTAATTTCCTCATCATCTCAGGTGAAAGACGTCCACAAATGGACATAGGCCTCCCCCAATAATCGCCACAATAAGCAATCCTGCGCCACTTGCATCCAGCGAGTTTCCGTAACCTTCACCAAGTCATTGGTCCATCTTGTGGTCACATCAGCCATTCGTTCTACACCTACTGCCACTTATTTTAGTTACATTATGCAAAATACGCTAATGTCTCAGTAAGCGAAGTATGCCGAAGATAAGATTTATTATTTATTTATGCCGTTATTTATATAGTGTTTTTAAACGTCTGGTATTACCAACAAATATGGCCAGTCCCACTTGATTGTTTTGTGAAATGTTCGCAAAAGAACTAATTTGATTAGATCTTACAGAACTCAGAAAGCCTTGCTACATTCTTAAATTGTACCAATAAACCGCTTTTAAGTGTAAAGAACCATTTTACATAAACTGAAGTAGCCTTTAAAAACTATTTATAATTACGGATAAACACTACAAAATGAATATATACTTCGAGGGATTAAAAAATAAACAAACAGAAACTCTGAAAGAAGTCCACGATTCAAGATGACGTAAAAAATGTACTCGTAAAATGGAATAAAAATAAGTAAGTATATTTTTTTTATAGAAACAAACAGTACCTGGGAAGCCTGAAGCAAGCGGCGGTCATGTTTTATTCTTTTTAGAATTCACAGTAAATATAGGAATTTCGAAGCTGAACTACCGTTTGATTTCATTCATGAAATATTAATCCAACGTCGAGCTTTTGTTTACAGAGATATGTAAATTAAGAATTTGATTTCGTATTTACATATTATATAAATATTTTAAAAGAATCTTCAAGTTATATTTTTCTTCATTTTCTTGTTTCAATTTCGTACAAAAGAAATGAATGAATAAGTGAATACTTTATTGCACTTTGAGTTTGTACACTGGCGAGCTTAAGGCTATAAAGCATTTTCTTGATGATTAATTGATAGGTCCATTGATTAGTCCAGTTAGGAAGGTCCAACTTTGAAAAAGAGGTCAGTCGACTAATCCAACTCGGCTGGGCAGCGTTCGGGAAACTGCGCGACGTCGTCTTGTCCAAAATACCTCAGTGCCTTAAGACTAAAGTTTTTGACCAATGTGCGTTGCCAGTGATGACATACAGCACAGAGACGTGGTCGCTCACTGTGGGCCTCATAAGAAAGCTCAAGGTTGCTCAGCGAGCTATGGAGAGGGCTATGCTTGGTGTTTCTCTACGAAATCGAATCAGAAATGAGGAGATCCGTAGACAAACTAAGGTCACCGACATAGCCAAAAGGATTAGCAAGTTGAAGTGGCAGTGGGCGGGCACATAGTTCGGAGAACTGACGGCCGTTGGGGCAGAAAAGTTCTCGAGTGGAGACCACGCACCTGAAAGCGCATTGTAGGACGGCCCACCACTAGATGGAAAGACGAACTAATAAAGGTCGCTGGGAGCCGTTGGGTGCAGGCCGCACAAGATCGGTCGCTCCGGAGATCTATGGGGGAGGCCTACGTTCAGCAGTGGATGTCCTGCGGCTGAAATGATGATGAATTGATAAGTTATTGATGTAATTCAGTAAGTGTTTTAAAAGCGAAGGAAATGTTAATCTGGCCTCGAATTTCAATTCTATTATTATTTTAGTATCAAACTGTTGAAATTTGTATTTACACTTAAATTACTGAATTACATTAAATCTATGTAACAAAATTAATTAAAATTAACATGGGTGAAACCGTTGGGGCACAGCTAATATGATAAATCAATTATACCATTTCCATTTCTTTATTTTCTCGATGACAGCTCCTGTGAAAACTTGAACGAGCGTCTTTTTTACATTATGTATGCATTATTTTATAAAAATATGACGTTTACACACGTACAAGGTTATACCAGTCGGAGAAACTGATAGGGATGGAGCTATATCGATAAACGTAACACTATAACAGACCCGATATTTTTTTACAAAATGTAAGAAACTAAACTACTGGCGGATACTTTGTACAAATTTATTAACTAATATTATATTTCATTACAAGATGTTATACGTATTAATTCTTGATTGATAATGCCAACTTCTTCAAAATTTTCGAAGCTGTTGTAAAATAAGTAGGTATAGGTAGGTACTCGACAATGAAACGAAATAACTATAACGACAGGTAATCTTTATTTATTTATTTTAATCAAAATCTGATGAATCGTTACTGTCGTAAATATATGCGATCGATATCATTACTTATTTGGTCACAACGCTACAACTATCAAGTTAGAACTGTCATCGAGAAAATAAAGAAATGGAAATGGTATAAAGAAAAACATGTCCATTTTCCATATCAATTGAATTTGCAAAGGCGCATCGGCAGGCAAATTTTATTGAAAATCCATTTGAGGGACATAAATATATAGACTTCCCTTAACGAGTCATTTTACTAAAATACTAGCTGTACTCGCGGCTCCGCTCACGTGGACTACAGAATATAGGTATTATGGTAACCCTTTCACACATGGAGGTCGCCCGCCAGTTATTTTAAAGATAAAGATACTTTTAATTTTTTTTTCTTGTAACCCTAATCATTTTTCTAAAATAATAGTTACCTATGTTACACATACCTACCTACCTAAGTACCTAAGTTACCTAAGTATAACATCAGCTATCTTCCAGTGAAAGTCTCGTCAAAATCAGTCTAACCGTTTCAGAGATTACCCGGAACAAACAGACAGACACAAATATTAAAAATTAGTTTTTTTTGTTATAATTAAGTACCGTATATACTTTCATATGCATTTAGTAAAAAGCTGTTATTTTGGCATTACAAACTGACATTTTAATTTTATTAATTGTATAGATGAAGAGAGGATCTCCTGATAGCCTCTCTATTGCCCTTTGATTGACCTTGAGCTTTCTTTTGAGGCACATAATTAGCAACTACTTCTCAACATCTTAATTAACCGCTGGCAATACACACTGGTCAAAGACTTTCGTCTTAAGATCCGTCAGACCCGCCATAAGGTGGAACGACGACCGGGTAAGGGTTGTGGGGAGCCATTGGATGCGAATAGCGCAGGACCGGTCGTTGTAGCGATCTTTGGATAAACCTTGTGGCCGTCTTCCTGTTAAAATGATGATGAAAAGAGGGTCCAAAAACACTTTATTTTGTAGGTTATTCGTCGAATCATAAGGTCCAAATTTTATTTTATAGTTAGAATAGCAAACATGTTGATATACTTATTTGTTTTTCACTAGCTGGTCTGGCAAACGCTGTTCTGCCTTTCCCAATGCTCTAAGAACTCGACCACAGCGCCTTCTATTTACAGTTTTTTTTCCTGGAAACTTTCTATTACCATATACAAAACAAAAACAAAATACGTATCCATCATTTGAATCGTGAGTTACGGTATTGAGTTCATACAAAAATCCGAAAGAGAAAAGGTTGTTCAGTTTATCCCGAATTTGAACATTTCTCGTAAACCAAACATACCTAGTTAAATTGATTCAGCTGTTCTCAAGTGATGCGCTTGCCAACGAACACCATTTAAATTTTATTTAACTATATAGATATGAAAATAATTGCAGAGATACAAAAAAAACAATATGTAAGCAAACTAATTTGCGATTAAAACGCCCACACTGATCGTTATAATAAAAACTATAAATAAAAACTTGATGTATATACAGGCCCCAACGTCACATTATCAATATTATTGTGAACGTTTTTTATAAATATTTACTTTCGTGGGTTACGTTATATTTTCGATAACATAACCAATTAGAGCATGATTATACAATCATCAAACATATATATAAGTAAACAAAAGTCTCCGTATATAAACATGACTGCAGCCTGGACTGTTTTATTACAAGTTTTGAAGCGTTAAGAAAATGTTGGACAATAGAACTGGCTGCGATATTAGTGAGTGTTTACCGTTAATACTTATTAGTTGTTTAACAACTGGATAATAAAATAGAATTTCAATTGTACTCTAAAACTAAGTTAATAGTTTCTTGATTAAATATGTGTCGTAATAAAAACCATAAAAGCAAAGACTGATAATTTAGTCACCGACGTAGCCCTTAGAATAGCTCGACTTAAGTGGCAATGGGCTGGGCACATAGCTCGTAGAACGGATGGCCGATGGGACTGTAGAGTTCTCGAGTGGCCCGACAGCAAAGAACCGGTCGTTGCGGCGACCTTTGGGGAAGGCGTATCTAGCAGTGACATCTCTCGGCTCAAATGATGATGATTGTTAATTCAAACATTCAAAATAAGTAATAAATTTCAATTATTTTATCCATGGCGAATATTTCACTTTTAGCTTCGCTTAAAGTTAATTTATAGTCAAAATATAATCGCCGTGGATACAATTTAAAATTATTACTTATAATTTCTTACAATTACTAATTTATCGGCCATACCTACTTTACCGGTTTAGATTTTATACGACTCATATAGAAAGGTTAATCAAAATTATATGATGGTTAATTGGATACTGTGAGGAATGCCATACGTCCTGGCGCACCGAGACATGTCCTGGTTTGAAGCGTTGCGTCACGATTAGTAAATCGGATGTATCGGTTTGTTTTGGTAGTAATCAGATATGCCAACTATATAAGAAAATATTTTATAATAATTATAAAATGAAGTTCACACATATAAGTGATCATTACCACTTATTAGGTGCATATGAGTTAAAATAAAAATTGAAAAAAAAAAAATTAGCTAAATTACTAAAAAAGTTTAAACGTAGATAAACGCAGACGTAGTTTTAGTATTAATTCCAGTAATCATTTATCTTTAGGTGCCATTTCTATACCAAATATCCCGGTCGGTCTTTCAGCATTTATGGAAAGTGTATTTTATCGTAAGAAATTGTACCTCGATAAAGCCATCAGTGAAGTAATAACAATAAATTGTTTAGTATATATAATAATAGCTTTATAAGCTACCATACATTGTAACAATATATTTTATACTTGTAATAAATTTACAGACCGCAAACTCGAAAAATTCTTTTTTAATGAACACTCTATTTTGATGTTTCATCGAGCAAAACCTCTAGAGTAGTCTAGAGTTTTTTTTTTTATATGTAGTAGCAAACAGTCATGCATTCCAGATGATGTTAAATGGTCTCTTCAACATTTATCTATTTATAACCAACCTAAAATAAGAGTGCACTGTGCAGTTGTGACTGAGGCCAGTATAATTTGCTAATCCAGCATTAGGCAGCTACCTCTCCCCCTCCCGTATAAGTGTTGGGTTTGAAAACTTACCAAACATGACAACAGTGCGAATGTAAAACGTTCTTCCAGTGATCGTTTTTTCTCCTGATGATATTGGGACCTTCAGGCATTTCAAGAGGCAGGCCGACATGACAACAGCGACACCGACAAACCGACCGACAGTCGCCGTTCTTTCTGAACTGTACCATACGTACCATCAGAAAGGTAAAGGTAGGGCACGGAGAAATATCATTGGAGATTTCTTCACTCTACAAAAGATCGCAGCTAAAATAACGTTGTGTTTTGTTTCTGCGATAAGAAGGTTTCCAGACCTCCTTGTGAAAGGTGGTTCAAGGTCGGCAATGCGACAATGGTATTACAAGCGTCAATAGGCTACGGTAACCGCTTACTGTCAAGCGGGCCGTGTGCTTGTTTCACACCTTAGTTGTATAAAAAGGTTTTCCTACTCTTTATTCACGTGACCTAATTAGTGATTTCATTTATTTTACTTTTATTTTACCGTGCCTACTAGGTTGCCACCCCTGGCCTTTGCACCCCTTCCAGCCTGCCAAGTTTCCGACCTTGGTTAAAATAGCGAAATATTATATATTTTACGGTTCTTCCTTCGTCTGGGTTAGTAAAACTCTCAGAACTAAATACTTGTAAAAAATGACTAGGGATTAAACCTACTACGCCTCGAATATAAAACAAGGACCTGCTATTCGTTGAGATGCTCTAACAAAAAAATTAAGCTTGTGAAAAATTAAATATACTTTTCAACCCATTTCTATTACCTATCTCATAATATCTGGTAAAATATTCCCCTAAAAAAAGTTTATTTTTATCAGACAACTTTTTTCCTAAACTCCTACAGGTTAAAATACGTAAATGTATTTATCTTAACTCAAGGAGTTTGATCTACAAACAGTTTATGCCGGGATAAAAAACGTTTGGTATTCTTCCAGATTCTGTCAAAACAATGGGTACCGCAGTGCGACACAATAATTCGAGCGTCGTCGTCAGATTGAGTTGTATCCCGTGCTTATTTAATAAGTAAAATGCACGGCCTCTCTTGATCCCAGAGTTTAATCACACGAAAGAACGTCCGAACTGAGTTAGTCAACTAGAAAAATTGAATACCCAACCTCATAAATAAATAACAACTTTGTTAAATATTTCAAAAAGCTTTTAACTTTTTTATAATTAAATAGAAATGTTCTTCATCTCTAAAGAATTGAAAGAAGTCACATGGTGTTAAATTTTTAGCGGAATCTTGATCATAAATATCATTGACTTCATAAACTTGCATTATTCGACTCTATATTATACGTATAATATTGGTGACATATTTTGTGATATAGCATGGTTACTGTGCACAGGTGAAATAGATTATAAATAAATAATACTATTAAAAAAGGTGCATTTTGTGTTACTACAAAAACTCTGAATAGTTCTAATAAAGGAGCCACGACTTGTAGAACGTTATTTGAACTTTCAAGATTAGATAATGTTTTATTGACGTTACATTGGCAGAATTGTGTATATCACTTTATCATTAAAATAAAAAGAAGAATAATACTTCGATATCTTAAATATTATAAACAGTAGTGATATCTTAATGATTATTATTATCAGTTAAATAACCGAGAAATAAAATTCAATAAAATCGTTACAAAATGAAGTAATATTACTAACGGACTTTAAAACTTTGTGTGCATAACTAATTTACTCTACAAAGAATAAAATACTGTTACACCCGTGAGTATTAAAAATGCCGTTGATTGAAGTGAAGAAGTTTTATTCGAATTCCACACAGTTACTAATTACACAAACTCCCAACACTGTTATTTATTTCACTGTGGTTTGCTTTTTTTATCGCTCGTTGTTATCGCTTTATAATTCAAAATTGAAATGCCTCGGCGCCGCCTCTGAATCGCTTAAATACCTACACTAAAGGACCGCAGAAACAGCGTGAAGAGTTGCGACTTTTCTTGATGTTTACTTTCAATGCCTACTCGATGACGTAATCGAGGCGATAAGCCTGAGGCGATGTGTGTGTAAACTGCGATGTTTACACAAACATGCGCCGTGGTTGTGTACGACGCGAACATTATTTCGAAGTCCTGAGAAGTTTATAATTGCTTCGAGATATTTCGAGAACAGAATTTTTCTATATTTTTAATCGGGTTGTAACAGGTCGTAACAATACTATGAAGCGTACTTACCCGAAGACTGTGCTATATTTATACACTATGAAAAAACCTATTTAAAATTTTAAAATAACATTTCTTCGAAACGGATTCTGTCCCATTGTAAATAAAATAATGAAACAGGCCTCCTTGTGCTTTATAAATTTATTATGAGATTAGGTGGATAAGAACTTGAAAAAAATATTTTTCCAAGCACAAGCCTTAGGGACTTGTACAATGTAATAATATTGTAGATAATACGAACTTTATAAAATTTGTGTACAGTGTTGTTCGAAAGAGTATTTTTTTTTTCAATTTATTTTCTACCTCTTAGAATAAGTAGATGATTAATTTCCTTGTAAAAATATACCTAATGAGGTAATTTTACTCCGAGGTGAAATGGCCATCAAAACCATTAAAATTAAATATTACCTTTAAGACTGTTAAAACTAGGAATTTATTTAACTATTATTTATGCATTATCTTTTGAAACTTCATGAAAAATATCAGTTATATAAATGTGGCTTATTTTTAAATTAGAATAATATAATCATCATCTATCTATACATAATATAAAATAAAGTCTCTTCATGTATGCAAAAGAACCAAACTGTACCTATCATGCAAAATACCACCAATCTTACCTAAAATAGGGTTAAAATTAAAAACATGACTACACATGATTCCGCCAAAAGCTCCCTCGCGTTGCACATCAAAAATGAACTTTAATCTGGATAACCACTAGCGTCAAATCGTTTTTGTCCATATAAACAAATACTCTTCAATTACATGAATAATTAATTGTGTATTCTTTATAACAGCCACATGGGTGAACCGGTGCAGTGAAGACTTAGAATGCTTGGACTTACAGGACGAACAGCCTCTTGCCCAACTTAGTTCAATACAGACTGACAAGATGACTCTCTTCTTCACTCAACTCCTAGACCACGATAGGGACGACGTCATCTGTGATCAGGACTTCGATCAATTCTTCGAGGTATGCAGGTATCAAAATTGTATAATATCAGTGTTGTTTATTTTATCATTAGAGGTTTAGCCTTGTCGCCACAATCTTACCTGATCTTAAGTGAGGATATAGCCCAAGATGTTAGCATGCTAAGTCTAGTGGAAGACTAGCTCTGAAGACTCACCTATTGGTACTTGACGACAGATTCTCAACTTGAGGTTGCTAGCTAACCACTACCTAGGCGGGAGGCGGGCATTAGTTTAAGCCCTACCTACCATCATGTTATGGTTTCATTACGATGTTGTCTTTCACCGAAAGCCCACGCTTATTGCAGGGATTCGAATTCACTTCGATCGACGCGACGTCCATACACGCTACCACTGAGCCGTGATTCATTATACATACATCTATACAATTAATAAAATTGAAGTGTCTGTTTGTAATGTCAAAATAACAGCTTTTTACTTAATGCATATGAAAGTATATACAATACATATAACAAAACCCATTTTTTTTTAATTTTAGTCTGTCTGTCTGTCTGTTTCTTCATGTAATCTCCGAAACGGTTGGACCGATTTTGACGGGACTTTCACTGGCAGATATTACAAGGAGTGACTTAGGCTACTTTTATTTTAAAAAAAGAATTAGGGTTCCGTGCAAATAAAAAAATCTGATCGTGGTAAATCAATTCGAGCGCTTAAATGGCTTAAACTGAGTAAACCATAAGAGATATATCAAATTCGTGTACTACATAATTGTAGATATTAAAAAGACCTACAAAAAAATCATCGAGAGCATATGTGTATCTTCTAACGGTCACCCACAATAAGCATTTTTGTCTTTAAAATCTTCCGGTCGACGGCGTTCTGTAGTCCACGTAAGCGAAGCTGCAAGCACTGGTAATATTTTATATACATCTAATACATTCAGCTCCCAGAGATAAGATACCTATAGTTTTTCATAATAGGTTATTTTCAGTCGTTAACTCTTAAGAATGATATAAAAACACTTCCTTTTTCTAGAATTATCCAATGAGAGAGAAAGAAGCAATAATTAACTTTGTTTATTGTGATTATTTACAGCGACTAGCCCACTTTGCAGACTGGGCGAACAATTCATCCGAATTTCACATGCTCCTCGAAGTGAAGAGGGAATTTATCGACCACTTTATTAACCCGTTACCGTCCAAGTAAGTAGAAAAGTCTTCATTAGTACCTAATGGTTGTTGTTATCGCATAACGTTAAGGATATTCTTACGATAGTATTTTAAAACATTTACAGATTCTGTAGAAAAAATTTATATAATTAATAAAATTGAAGCGTCTGCTTGTAATGTCAAAATTAGTTTACATACGTAAACATTTTTTTTACTAAAGACATATGAAAGTATATCTAGTACATTTATAACAAAAAAGCAATTTTTAAAATTTTTGTCTGTCTGTCTGTTTGTTCCGGGTAATCTCCGAAACAGTTGGACCGATTTTCACAGGACTTTCACTTGTAGATACCTGATGTTCTATGGAGTAACTTAGAAATTAGATATACTAAATATTTACAGTTGAATATAGTTTCTATTGATGGTATTCCAATCGAAAAACTATTTTGTATCTATTTTTTTAACATAAACGTTAATATTAAGCTATATATTTGATAATATAATCATTATAATAAATACAACTATAAAATGTTCAACTATAATATTCTATAAATTCTTTTTTAAATGTTAGTAGTAGTCCAAATAACGTTTATAGGGAAAAAAAATTGAAAAGTTACCCAGAAAATTAGATTATTTTGTTTTTTCGATGGCGAGGAATACAAGCATTAAAATGATGTTTAAAGAATGAATGTATGCTAAGAATTAAGGGAGATACGGCGTTGCTATATAAAAAAAAGAAACACTTATGTCAAATAATATACTATAAAGACAGTTTTGTTAATGAACCCTTTATCTGCCAGGTGGGCTGATCTCCCTTATTACAAAAGGGTATGTGGCCCTGAAGCTAGCGGTATCAACATCCCAGGTCGGACCACGTTGGAGGGGTGGCTGGCAAGGTGGGCGCTGCACCTTAGCGAGATGAAGCGTTTCACTGACTTGCCGCTTTACTTGCAGTACTTAAGCAAAATACTATTCCACGTAGTCGACAGGGAAAGTGAGTTTTATTTGAACAAATAATAATGAATTTTAGGTAATTGTGTTAGGTTCTATAATAAACCGGATAATAAGTTCAAGAATCATGTTAAGCAGGTTTTATTGTCGAAGGGGTATTGTAGGGGGGATGTGATTCGCTCTCAGTAAATCTAGTGAAAATGATATTAACTGTATATAATTAAATACTGTAAAACAATTAAAAAAAATAAGATGTTGATAAACCCGATCGAGTTTCTTGTCAGTTCTTCTCGATGGATGGGATGTTGTCCAAACCGGTGATAGTGTTTTGACATTCATAAGTGCCTTCTTGGGGCCTAAATTGAATAAAAGATATTTTGTATAATAATTAACGCTTTACATAAGTAAACTAAGTTTTAATTTATTTGCGCCTATTAAAAATATATTTAAAAAAACATGTAGCGATAAATGTGTAAGAAAATTAATAATAAAGTTAGTTCTGTAATTGTAATTATATGGTGGTTGATATTGCAATACACATGATGTTTTAGTGATTTTTTCTGATGCTTAAAAGATATTAATTTTTATTAATGTTCAATTGAAAATGATTTAATATTTATTTGGTCAACAAAACTAAAGTCTATCCAATAATTGAATATTAATTTATAGACTCTAAACTTAATTGAAATAAAATTGAACCCTTTTGGATGCAGACAGCTTACGTTATTAATAATAACGTTATTATACATACAAAAAATACAAACAAACGGCATATTTACAGACAAAAAGTAAAATAGAAACGATAACTATAAATATCAATAAAATAAAAATTAATTATTATATTAAAAAGAATCCGCCACCAATATGGTCTAGCGGTTTGTAATAACTTATATTAGACTTCAGTTATAGTCGACTAATTTTGTGGCTAAGCTAAGCAGTTTAGGATTAGGTAAGTATACCTACCTGAGCTATTATAACAAATTGCACTTCGGTATACGTGAAAGAACCCGTTAATGTACAACTGTTTTATATAAGCCTTAAATATATTTAATTATTTACGAATATGCAAAGACTAACAACACATTTAGTGTTACATTATTATGTCCTATTAGAGTCGAATTTGTTTTCAATAGCTGGTACGCGTACCACTATAAAATCGCAAATCCTTACTTTAAAATCTATATTCCAAACATCAACTTTTGGTTGTTTTCCAATCGTATTAAGACTTGGCAAATGCCAGAATGTTTCCAGCCAAATATTCTGTAATGTATATTCCATTCATGACACGACGACACTACTTCTCAATTTGGATATTTATTGTAATAGGGTAATAACTATTCGGATTTATTTCATAGTGCAGAATCATTCCCTAAAAACGTATTTAAAACGTAAGCTCTGTGCTCAAAGGAAAAGAGAAAAATGCATTATATATTCGCCAACGTAAAATAGATCATAAAATAGAATATAATATATATTTTATTCATTTATTTTTCAGATACAGGAGCTATTACAAAGCCAGCTTTAGCAGCATTTTATCGCTCCGTAATTGGTCTGTCCATGACGAGAGTGGACGAAATCATAGACACCGCTTACGATCGCATGACTAGCGTAAGTATTGTCCTAACGTTACTTTAATCGCAGTAAAACACAGGTAATTCAGAGTAACATGAAACTAATGGTAATTTTTTATTATGTAATTGAAAATGTATTTTTAATACTAAGGTATACTTACAAGACCCTGCTTACTTTATATTTACAAAAATAAATCGTGTCGTGTTTCAAACTTAATCTATCTTACTAATATTATAAATGCGAAACAATAATATTAGTAATGGTGTAAATATCCAATACGCTAACAACTTAATACTCGTTTGAAACCTCAAACACAACAATCAATATACTGAAATAAGTATCTGTTTATAAAGAAAGATCAATAAAACTACAAGAAATAAATTATATTAAAAATTATTTATTGTTCAAAATCTGGGGCCACGGCAGTAACGGCGGTAACATCCTTTTTTCGAAGCGACTTTCGGAACTTTTAACTCCCCTGTAACTTCGTTGTGTATAAAGCAAGAACCAATAAAAGAAGGAAAACTTAAAAATCCAGAAATTGAAACCCATCCCAAGTCGAGCGCAGGGCTCGGCCTTACCATCTGGAAGCATTTCGACGTATTTTCACGCCTCTGTCAAGCAGCACTGGATTATTGTAGAAGGCTGAAATTTTGTTAACCAAGAGTAATTATGGCGCCTTAATTTAGGTCAATTAAGGAAAATAAAGGTCCTTACATATGAAATTGGCGGTTTGTTGAACTGCCTACTTTGGTCTCAAGCATCTGGTGTTTAGTTAGAAATTTCAAATTCAGATTACTTCAAATTTTGACTTGTGTATTTGTGTTTCGAATTTGGTAACTCATTTGTTTTCGCACCACTTGAATTTACTTTAAAATTGTTCTTTGAACAAAATAGAAAACTTAAAATATCGCGGTGGCATCAGCGCTGCAGAAATTGCTCGATGGATTAATGATGTATATGGGAAAACTACTGTAAAAGAAATCTCGGTACGTTATTGATTCCAACGTTTTCCGTCTGGAAATTTTGAAGTACAAAACAAACTCCGTGGACGGCCGGAGACCCTAGTTAATAATGAAGAATTAAAGGTGCACGTGAAAGCGGACGCATCGCTAACTACGTCTGAGTTAGCAGCAGTCTTCGGTGTGAGTGATAGAACAATTCTAATGCACTTGAAACAAACTGGAAAAGTGAAAAAGCTCGAGAAATGGGTACTGCATAAATTGACTGAAGCAGACCAACAAACACGCATCGAGTGCTGCGTTACATTACTCAATCGTCACAATAACGAGGGAATTTTGAAACTTATTTTTACTTATGACGAAAAATGAATCCTTTATGACAATCTGAAAGTGACAGTGGTTGAACCCAGAAGAACCGGCCAAATCCTGTCCCAAGCGAGTGTTTGGTGGACCAGCGCTGGTGTCGTACACTACAGCTTCCTAAAGTCTGGCCAGACGATAACGGTAGATCTGCATTATCAACAATTGCAGACTATGGTGGAAAGGGTAGCCGTTAAACAACCGGGAATGGTCAAACTCTCTAGCCCACTGCTGCTTCAGGACAACGCCAGACCCCATACTTCATGACAAACGGTGGTTAAATTAGAAAAACTGCGGTTGAAATGTCTGCGACACCAGCCATACTTTCCGGACCTTGCTCCAACAGATTATCACTTTTTCGGAATTCGGACGATTTCTTGCAAGGAAAAATTCAATTCTGAATTTCAATTCAAAAATTTTATTGATTCTAGCTCCCACAATTTTTTCAGCAATGGAATCACTGAATTACTTATAAAATGGCGAAAGTGCATAGATAATAATGGTACCTACTTCGATTGATTGTAATATGTATAATTTCATAATTATTTGTTTTCGTTTTACTTTTTCCATATAAACGCTAATTTCATATGTAAGGACCTATTTATTATATTATGTAATTGCAAAGTAAATCGGTGTTACCAATTAGCATCAGAAATTATCCGAAAGTGATGAATTAAATATATTACTATTTAGTCATAATTACGTATAATAAATAGGTGTTATTAAATATCAAAATAAATACTAGGTCCTTACATATGAAATTGGCGTTTTGTACGGGAGGAATAAAAAGTCAATTTTTTTTGTAATATATATAATTAATCAAAGTATGCACCGTTGTTATCTATGCACTTTTGCCATCTCATAGGTAGTTCATTAATCACTTCACTAAAAAACTTAATGGGGGCGAGAATAAATAAACTCTTTGAAGGCGGTTTGGTACTGCCGCAACGGAGTTGAATTTTTTCCTTGTAAGAAGTTGTCCAAATTCCGGAAAAAATGGTAATCTATTGGAGTAAAGTCCGGGGAGTACGATGGATGTCGCAGACATTCCAATTGTAGCTCATCTAACTTAGTGGTTGTTTGTTGTGCAAAGTGTAGTCTTGCGTTGTCGTGAAGCAGCAGTGGCCTACAGCGATTGGCCAATCTTGGTTGTTTAGCAGCTAGTTCTTCCTTCATGGTTTACAGTTGCTGACAATAGATACCTGCCGTAATCGTAAAGCCAGATTTTAGAAAGATGTAGAGAACGACACCGGCGCTAGTCCACCAAATACTCACAAGTAACTTTTTCTGAGTTAATTTTCGTTTAGGGCAGGATTTGGCTGGGTCTCGAGAGGTCATCCATTGCGGCGAGCGCTTCTGAATATTGTACAGTATCCACTTTTCATCACAAGTAAAGATTCGATTTTAAATCCCTTCATTATTGTGTCGATTGAGCAAAGTAAAACAGCAGTCAACGCGTGTTTGCAAGTTCGATTTACTCAATTCATGAGGTACCCATCGTTCAAGTTTTTTTTACTTTCCCGATTTGCTTCAAGTGGATTAATACAGTTTTATCACTTACCCCGAAGACTGCAGCTATCTCTAAAGTGCTTTGTGATGGATCCGCTTCCAAAATAGCCTTTAATTCTTCATTTTCCACTTTGGTCTCAGGCCGTCCACGGGGTTGGTTCTGAAGGTCGAAATTTCCAGAACGAAAACGTTGAAACCAAAAACGTACCGTGCTTTCTTTTGCGACACCAGCGCTGTACACATCATTAATCCTTCGAGCTGTTTCTGCAGCACTGGTGCCACGGTAGAACTCGTACTCGTAAACATACCAATATTTCATGTTTTCCATTGAGCGGTAATAAGCGACGCCAAAGAAAAAAATATTGAGGAAAAAACAAATGAATGACTGTTTTCAAAACTCAAATGTACCAGCTAAATGAATTTATAAATTTGAATTTGGAATTCTTACCCAAAGAGAAGATATTTCAGATCAAAGTGGTCTGTACGACAAAACGCTTATTTCATATGTAAGGACTTAATATGATCGTTTAACTTCCTAGAGAGTTTATAATATGATCTAGATACAAAAAATTCAAAATGTTAACGTACCTATCAAACATATTTTAATTATGTACTCAAATCAAAATTAATTACAATGTGTAGGAAGTAGGTAGCATCGGCGAGCTCAGAGTGTTTAAACAAGGTAGGCAGAAAGTTTTAAAAGCTATTAACTTACCAAAAATGATACATTTTGGTTTTGGTTCATCGTCTTGTCGATTAAATAATGATGTAGGTAATTCAGTTACCGTAATTGTCACTTCAAATATCCATAGGCCATACATTGACTGATTTTATAGACATATCAATTTACAGATATTCGAAATGGCCTTTTAGTATTGATTTAAAATTGGGAATTCAGGTAATATATAAGTCAATGCCTATAGGCGCGTTTGTCTCATGTTCTGTATTTGCAAAATTAAATAATAGCAACCTAGTATTCAACTTTATTTTGTTTTTTTTTTTAATCCGGTGTAAAACGATCTTTCACGATCACTTGTTTGTTTTTCACTGAACAATAATTTTGAAAATGCATAATTTTTTATTTTCTCTATCCAGTGTCTAAATTATAGACACACGGCCAGTGTGTATAAACGAACCTCTTCGAGCTACTTTCAGCCCCTCCTTATGTCAAAAGCTATTAGACCTATAAATTTTGAACGTTTAACACCCACGTTGAACATCTAAAATCCCAAATTTCACGAATAAGTTATTGACACGAATAGTTATTGAGTTATTAAGATCTGAAAAGTAACTGACTGACTCACTCATCAAAAACCTAGACCACTTCTAGGTAACTCAGAGACTTTCATGAAATATAGCATAAAGGTAGATCATCAACCATATTATACCAAGAAAGCAAAAGAAAAAATCCATTTTTTTTTTTTTTTTAAATCGCTACTACAGAACTACTAACCACTACTTTGAGAGTCTTGAGTTTTGGAAACTTATGTCCTCTTTTTTCCGAACATGGTACTGCAAGTTACATATATAATTATAATAAAACTCTCTTGTTTAAAAATAACGCTTAATTTTATTTATTACACAACCACTTTATAGACTTTTTAATCGATACTCCAGTACTACAGTGTTAGAATACCGCTCGCTACTCGACGTAAGATGTCGCTATGTATTACGGTTGTTATTTTCAAAGCACAAATTTGCAGATGTTTTAACTACCAAGTAATAGATCGTGTTGTGCAGTTTGTGGAAATACTCGGCAGGTGGAGCTAATTTTAATTTTAATATTGTTTTACGAAAAGATGAACTGGACAAACTTAACTTTGCCGTTGGAAAACTATTGCCCCATATATCAATATATGCTGCAGTCAGTTTACCAACTGTAAACAACAAAATTAATTCTTATTAATTATCTAACTACAAATTTAAAGTTTTGAATTTTTTCCTTCACTTGTACTACAAGATACTACTTCTTGCCAAATTTCATGATTGTTGGTTAACTGGTAGTGCCCTATAGGTTTTGTTCCCTTTGAAATTGTATAGAAATGAGACATAATCAAGCCGTATCTTTTGATTACGTAGACTTAAAAATTTAATTTTTTCACATATTCAAGGGATTGCAGACCTGAGTTTTGATATTAATTTCAACTTGATACCTCCACGCACTCCTGAGAAAAGGGGTCTTGACCGACGGACAGACGGAGAACAAAGTGATCCTATATGGGTTTCTTTTTTTCCTTTTTGAGGATCGGATCCCTAAGAATGGTCTTCTGGGATAAAAGTATATCAGTACATGATAATTTAATATTTATTTTGTTGATCATGAGATAGATACTTGTTTAGATAATAATAAAATATTTATTTTGAATTTTAAAGAGTTTATTCATTTGTTCTAATAGAACGGATACTTAATATTGGACTACGGCACTTACGTACACTGCTTCACCAATTGGCTGATGGGAAGGAATCCCAATGGCCCAGGACAATGGGTGCTAGTTCCTCCAAAGGATTCCCTGCCACAACCTCCGTTTCCCGTCGACTACAGCGCCTTGAACACAGAACCAGCCAAACTAGAACCTTACGCTCCAGATAAAAAAACGAATAGACATTCAGTTATAGTGTGAGAATGTTTATTTTTATTATACCTGTCTGTTTTTATGCCAGTGATTGTAAAAATGGTTTTTTCTATCGTCAATTACATATATTCTTGAAGGTTTGAAAACAATAGTTGACAATCACAGGTAACCTCCAATGGCATAACTAGAAGGGGGGAGCGCTCGGTTGTGTGTGGGTGACTTCCAACCGTGGAAAAATTAAGACTTACTATTACATTTTTTTGAGCCTAAAAAGAAAGCCACCATGTAGGCCAAGAAATTTTTTACCTTTTCTGAAAACCACAAGAGAAAACTAGTAGGTATAAAGACGCGTGATTTGTCTTCTCAAGTAGGTATACTAGTTTAGTTACGCAACCTAAGTCATTATTATTCTGAATGAAAATTGTAAACTAAAATCGACTGCATCTCCTTTTTTGATATTCAGTATCATATGTAATTAACTGAAACGATATGTTAAAAATGTAATAAATACATCGAGATGAAACTTTTTATGGGATAGTCAAAATATCTAAATAATTTTACATTAAAAAATTCTAATATTTTTACACGTAGAATGGATCTTTTGGTGGGAGGAATATCACTTGCGAAAAGCGTGGTAACACTGTGAAGAAGTTTTTTTTTAAAGAATGTAGTGATATTGTAGCAATTAAAGTTATAAATAAAGTAATTTATACTTACTACATTTAATTATTTATTTCATTAAATTATTTTATGAATGCTTATGTACTAATACAACTATATATAATATTATAAATATATGTGTTCTCATGTACGCACGTAAGAAATTATAATTGCTTTGGCGTAACAAAACAAAAATTTAATCCCGCGTTACGGAAACATGATGACGTTAGCCATCAATGATAATAATATAAATTCACTTTACTTACATTATTATCATTGACGGCTAACTTCATCATGTTACACTTCCGCCACATGATGCGCGCGCAGCACTCATTTTACTCTCTACTAAACGCGACAGAATAAGTATATTTTTAACAAGACAATTTTTAACTAAAAAAAAAACAATTTCAATTATATAGAAGAGTTTTCTGGTTTATCATCAAAGTTCAGGGTCAATGAAATTTAAATGTGATCACCCTTGAGGTATAATCCTTTCCAACAAATAAGAATCATTCAAATCAGTTCTTTAACAAAGAAAGTATGCCTGAACAAACATAAGAAAAATATACATTCAAATTGAGTAAGCCCCGTGTTTTTTTGAAGTTAGTTAAAAAATAACAAACAAATGCAGCAATCATGGCTCGTAAACCTTGGCATGGTGGTGTAGGGCTTTTTCTAATGCTCGTCTGTCTAGCTTCCACTCTCAAGTTGAAAATCTGTCGCCAAGAACCTATGTGTTCCGGAACTTGAGAGCGAGTCCTCCCACTGGGCTTAGCGTGTTACCATTTTGGGCCACATCGTAACTTAACATCAGGTGAAATTGTGGCCAAAATTAACCTATAACGATTTTATTTTCATGCTAATGATAAGTCTCCGCCTTTGTATAGCTAAATAAACGGCTTAATGTATACCAATAATATAAAGATGAAAGATTAATTTTTTGGTTGTTTTTGATTGTAATGGATATACTCAAAAACTACTGGACCGATTTTAAAAATTCTTTCACCTATATAAATCTACTGTATCAGCGAGTAACATAGGCTATATTATAATTGGACAAGGGTGAAACCGTGTGGCACAGCTGGTGTATTATACGAATAATGAAATAAAGTTTGAGTCTCGCTATTTGTTATAGTATTCTTGTTTAAAAAACGTTTAACACTGATCTGTGCGTTTAACCGAGTATAAACTTGCGAAGAAGAGATCAATGACTAAGTTCGAAGGCAGTGCAAAGTAGATTCTAGCCCTACGTACCAAGATAGCATTTTGCCTGTACTTAATGTTTGCAAACGAGATTTCGTTCTCTAAAACCATCAATCAGTACGAAGCAAGATTTTGACAATAAATGAGACCACGAGAATCAAAGTGACTTATTTGCTTTTTTCGATAAAAATAGGCCTATCACAATATTCATAATTCAAAAATGTACTTTGACAAAACCACAACGTCTTAAAATTATTTACGGGATACTAACATATATGATAGCATGAATTGAATAACTTTAGGTCGTAATGGTTTTGTAAAAGTAAATTTTTATATTGTGATTATGTGATTAGGTAAATTTATCGAATAAAGCCGTTAGGCCATACTAGTTCTAGTGGCTCGTGGATAATAATAATATTCAATATTAATATACATTTAGTAACTGGCTTATGGCTGCTATTTGATTACATTACCTTATTGACCTTAACATTAAAATTATTCATGTGAATAGATACAAATATCATTGTAAAATATCTAAGGCGCACGCACTTAGTTCATAGTATTAATATATCAATTAATAAGACTAGGTATGTATATTATACTCCCAACATACCCAGCCAAACGTAATAGTATCCCGAGCCGAAGGCGAGGGTGACAATCGCGGGTGGGGATGTCCTACTTTTCTCCCTAGGTGCGTTTACAATCTTTTTCTCCTCCGGGATGAAAAGTTTATATATTTTATATATAAACACGCAGTTGCTAGGTTACCGGGAGATAAAGTAAAGTACGCGCATGCGCACATTTGCCATCTCACCGGGAGAGAATCGGGTACTTTTCTCCCGCGTGACAAGGACTAAAAGTGAACTTTTCATCCCGGAGGAGAAAAAAATAATATGTTAAAGATAACACAGAAAAATAAATTCCCGTACGTTATAAATTACTCATGTTACATATAATAACTTTTATAGGTAAGCTTAATATGCTCCATTCTATGGCCTTATCTATTTAACACATTGGCTGCAGTCCTTATGGATTAAAATCTGATGCATAAGTATCCAATTCGGACAAATATAATAAATTTTATAAATAGATACGACCCACGATAAAAAAGAAAATTCATTTATTATATTTTTATAGAATTACACTTTGAACATTTTGAACTTTATATTAAGCGTTTGATTTTTTTTTTATTGTGGTAATAATTATAATACGCCAGTTTGATTTTGAAAGAAAATGATATTATGAAAAAGTAATTAATCATAATAAATCTTACTAAATAAAGCATTAATTTTGTTGTAAAATAAGTTTCAGTGAATAGTAATAAATATAATAATTACTTAAAATATCTTAATTAGTAAGGCCTGTAAAAGGTGTGAATACTTTGATGACCGTGTGTTAAAGAAAAACATATTGTGTCGACCCAACTTAAATGGAATAAGGGGTAACAACAAGAACATGATAATTGTATATCCTTAGGAATATCAATGTGTACGTAAATAAAAATTATGTCGTACATAGGTAAGTACCAAAAATATATGTTGATTTAAAATTATTCTTAAAAATATGTACCGTGCTGCAGCCAGCGTGTTAATACTACCAATAAATCAATTTATACTCCCTTGAAATTAAATTAAAAATCAAAACGCTTTATCTATCTTGTAAGTATTTTGTGCGATTCGACCAAATTCTATCGTCTACACCCTTTATACACATCTAATTTAGAAAATTGTAAGTGGTTGTAATTAGTTATGTAAGTAATGCACGACACGGTAAGCAAGAACTGCCTTAAACTAAGCATTATCAGTATCACATTTCACGATATAGCCTTATTTTATACCTTAGTTGTAAATAGATTAGGTTTTAAATTTAGCGTAAATAGATAATATGTAGATACACTTTATTCCACTGAAATAAATACTTTCGTTTGTTTTACTTGTTTTATTTCACAGATTCTTCTTCTTCTTCCTTTTCCTAAATTGGCAATTAGTCCTCTTTACTGAAGACTGTTACTGTAATTATCAAATGATTAATTTTAGAGTGTTCTGTGGAGTTTTATGCGGGATCAAGAAGTGACATGTTGTTGTTTTTATTTTGAATTCAATAACTTAGGTTTCTACCATATATTATGTAATATTGGTGGCATTTTGCGTGATACAGTTTGGTTGTTATGCATATGTGAGGTGGATTGTAAATATAAATTGCGAACATGCATTTTGAGATGTCACAAAAACTTCCTAGATAGTTCTGACCAAGCAGCCACCATCTTGCCAGAAAATCCCACATCGAAAGCTTAAAAACATTGACAAAGGCAAGTGCTTTTTGCGACGCTAAAACAAGAAGAAGAGTGTCCTGTGATGAGTTCAGTATTCTAACAAAATGGTGTCTCCCTTGTCAAAACTGTCGAAGAGTTTTGTGGAAACTTAAAATTGTTGCTTTTAGTTATTATTGATAATTCACTTTAATTGCTTACAATAACCAAACTATATCACGCAAAATGCCACCTTGATTAGATAATAATAGGGCCAAATATTACCATATTGATAGGACCAAATCAATATAAAAACCACAACATGGCGAATCAAGCTTGATTCCGCCAGATACTTCAAATTTCCAGTTGAAAAAGCCGGTTGTCGCTGTCCTATCACCGCTTTTCGGCAACTAGAACAACATACCTGCCGGCTGCTCCCGAAACGTGAGTAACAAAAAGCGAGGCATTGTGACGGACTTAATGGCTTAACACCATGCGGTGACTGCAACCCAGTCGGAACCCTAATTATTTTTCTAAAGTAAAAATAGCCTAAGTTTCTCCTTATAACATCAGCTATCTGCCAGCCAATATCGGTTCAACCGTTTCGGAGATTAGCCTGAATAAAAAAACAACCAGACAGACAAATATTTAAAAAATGTTTTTTTTTTTGTTACTTCCATATCCATATAATGAAAAGCTGTTATTTTGATATTACAAAGAGACCCTCCAATTTTATTAATTTTATTTAGATCTCGAAATTTCTTTGGAAGCTTACAATTATTATTTTGCAAGAGATTAAAAACTTCTCAAAACCCGGAACAAACAAGGCTTCGGGAGCTGAATTTTGATTGATGGATGGTTAAAGAGATTGTAATGATTGTAAGAGATTGTGTAGTAACACGACGCGACTCAAGGGAGTTGGCGGTCAGGCATTGGCGAAGGCCGGAGGGTCGCAGTGTCTGTTCATCTATTTTGTCATTGTTCATCAATCATTTTACGTCCTTTGACAAATTCTGCTCGTCATTTTATTAGATTAACATTTAGACATAATTGTATCAACTAACGAATGTATAAGAAACATTACAATACAAGCTTGTAAACATCTTGCTGCTTGGCAAAAGCTCTAATCTGAGAAAATACACGGGACTTGATAACCACGCCAGACCACTACGTATTGGTGATTTCAAAATGCCGAGAAATCGACAGCTATACATTTTTTCCACATCAAGTATACAAGTATATTACTTAAGCGTTCATGATTTTCTTAACCGTCAGTCAATAGTGTTAACAATTCAAATTATAAATATACACGAATTGGGAAAAATTCGTTGGTAAATTCCGTGGCTCGAACCTACATGGTCACAATTCATATATCGAAAATTCTAAACCATTTTCCACTTGTCTAAATTACTAGACCAACACTACTACATTCAAAACAAACTTCGCAATAATATAATATAAATCCATCTACTTTACAAATTTATGAAAATGTAACCTTTGGATTGCAGATTTGTGTCCGTTCACAATCTACCGGCAGTGTACAATGTCACTAGATTGTTTAGAAAGTAACGGTTCGTACAATAATTGTCCGGGACATAGGTAATGTACAACTACTATCTATTGACTAATTTATAGGTAATAAACTCGCGTAACAAATTTTTATCCGTACTATTTCTACTTATTACTTATACTTCCTCCTAACTTGGCAACTAGTCCTCTTTCTTGAAGACCATAACTGCCATTATCGAGTGAATATAGTATCCTGTTTTATGACGATTTCAGTATCCTAACCAGACGGTGGCTCCCTTATTAGAACTTTCTAGGGAGTTTTTGTGTCATCTCAGAATTCATGGTCCATGTTATTATTTCCAATCCACTTCACTCGTGCACAACAACCAAATTATATCACATAAAATGCCACCAATATTATATAATATATGATCAAAAAAACTAAGTTAATGAATCAAAAATAAAAACCACAACATGACAATTAAAGTTCCCGCCAGAAACACTTATTCTGCATTCATACCTACCCGAAAATAAGTGAGAAATAAAAATAAATCCAATTTATCAAACTCATTTACTTTATTTCTTAAAACAGGTACAGTATTATAATATGAAAATGTTTTATTACGGCCAATAAATGAAATAAGCAATAACTGAGATAAAAATGTAATTACATGTTTATAGCATGTTTTAGCTTTTTAACAATATTTTCATCGGTAACATAAAGATATTCGCTATCACTAGTCCCCATAGACAATTTTTTCTCAAGACGAGGCAAGTACTTTACCACCTTACAGGAACTGTGAACAATTTTACAACCGGCATCGATAAACATTTTTCCATTATCAAAATGTACACCAGCACCGGGCATAATTACAATTTTATCGCTGTACAACCGTGTTAAATGTTTTATTAATTAAACAGCTTCGAGATCGCTTGCGGAAGGCCGTTGGCCACTCGTTAATAATCTTGTAAAACCTAATTCTATAACTTTATCTATAGCAACGATTGGATCTTTTGTAACATCGAATGCTCTGTGAAATGTTACTGGTATGGGGAATGATTTGTCGACCACTCTCTTATTATTTATATTGCAAATTTCTTGTTTTTCAGTCAGAGCTCCGAATACAAATCTGTCTACTTTCATTCCCTTAAAGATCTCTATATCAGATAGCATTGTTTCCATTTCGTTATCCGTATAGCAGAAATCTGATCCTGTTCGGCATCTTATCATTACGTTCACTTTCGGTTTCTGAATTAAAAATAAATAAATTTAACATTTTTATTAAAGCTATATTTTACATTTTATACGAAGACCTTAAAAAGTACTTGTGCTGTTGTGTAGGTGTCTACTCTCTAGGAATCATTTTTCTATAGTAGCTCGGCACATTGACTGTACTGTCACTGATGATAAGCACAGCAGAATCCAAACACAACGGTGACCACCGAAGGTTGAAATCCATCGGCGGTCGCCGCTGTCATGCCAGCCTGCATAAATATCTCTTCACCTTACGCTTGAGGGGCCCGACGTCCTAAGAAGTAGGGAACACATTCGTCGGGATATGGTACGACAAATGTAAGTCATAGAGAACTTTTTAGTTCGTGCCGAGATGGAGGTTACCGTAAAACTCTGACTCCGAAGTCCAGCAAGTATGGATCTGTTGTGGACAGTAGAGGAAAGAATTAGATTGAACAGCTCTTCAGAACACTCATCATGATACAGACGTTAGAACACGCTCAGCGAGGTGATGTTCCTGCGTAGCTGAAACCGTTCGATGTGTTTGGTAACATCTACAGCATTAACAATGCGAACAGCCCGTCTCTGCCAACTGCCCAGAGAATCGAGGAGCTATTTTGTGGAACAGTATTCTATACACGGCTGAACATGTGCCTTGTAAAGAATATAAATACAGTTGACCGGGCGTGAAAAACCGTCGCACCATTTAGAAATCCGAGTCTGCGAGATGTAGTAGAGATGTTACACCTGATGTAATTCATTGAGTTGAAGTCGCTGCAAATATCCATGCCTAGGATATTGAGGCTGTCACGAATTGCTAGTGAGACGTTTTGAAGAGTAGGAATACAGCTATGTCTCAAGGTTTAATTCGTGTTAAATTTATTCGATCGCGCACCCTCAACGAATTTGTCTAAAAAAACATACCATCACGCGTGTATTCCCCGAAGGGTTAGGCAGAGGTGTACTAATGTACACCCACAGTTCGCCAAGTGTGTTTTTAGTTAAGCAGAGGTGTACGATCGCGCACCCTCAACGAATTTGTCTAAAAAAACATACCATCACGCGTGTATTCCCCGAAGGGTTAGGCAGAGGTGTACTAATGTACACCCACAGTTCGCCAAGTATGTTTTTAGTTAAGCAGAGGTGTACTAATGTACACCCACAGTTCGCCCAGTGTGTTTTTAGGTCCCATGTAATAGGGGGCGAGCCTATTGCCATTAATCGGGCACGAAATCAAACTCCGAGCTGCTACTGAGAAAAACCCAATAACACTTTGCTCGAGCTGGGATTCGAACCCAGGACCTCGCTCACAGCAGTCGCGCTTACGACCACTAGGCTAACGAGGCAGTTGTATAGCCTATCGTTATTCTGACTTCCTGTATTTACTCATAGCTTGCCATATTACTTGACGCTCATAGTTACTGCTCCCTCCTTAAGGTCATAACGTGACGTTATATAATCTATAACCACCCTTAATAAATAGACTTAAAATATTAAAAAAAAAATTAAATCTGATTGGCAGTTTCAAAGATTAGCGCGTAAACAAACGACCTTTTATGCTAGTGTGCCCGCGGCTCCGCGCGCGTTTATAGTTACGCAGTAGTTATTTTCATTCCGTAATTTTATTTTACCCATATTGTTGACAATTCGTACACTGCCGTATCAACTGAGAAATGGCGTGTATTTCCCGTGTACAATTTCCATCAAAATCCGTTGAACATACATTATTATTCAAATCTACAAGTTTTATGTATTATCGAAGATTCTTATAGCCCCCCCCCCCCATATATATGTATGCTTCCCGTCTACAAAATTCGATCACAATCAGTTGAGAATTCTTAAAAATTCAATATTTTTTCCTTTTTTTACGATTTCTAGAAGTAAAATTGACAATTTTTATAGCCCATCAATTAAGTAAACACTTATATATACTTCTTGAGTACACAATTTTATCAAAATCAGATAAGACGAAAAAAAAATATAATGGCATATTCATCATCAGTATTGTTCATATAGTATGCCTATCAAGAAATTTTGGGACAATATTAAATGTACAGACAGAACTACACATTTATTAAAATAGCTTTTATCATAATCAGTTAAGAATAAACGAAAATACTCTTACTGGATTTTTTTACTATTTCTAAAATTATTATTGAATCTTCTTATAGCCTATCAATTGAATAACGATCACATAAGCTTCCCTTGTAGAAAGTTTCATGAGAATTAGTCAAGCCATTTTTCAGTTAAATCTGAACATACACAAAAAAAAATTATGCTATATTCGACATCAGTTTCCTTCATATAAGTAGATCTATCGAGAAATTTGGGAAAAATATTACGTGTATTATTTAATATAGATAACTCTAAATATCATTGTTTAAGTTAAAAGTTTATTGCGAGGCCCCCAAAGGCGCGAGGCCGTCGCCTAGCGCCGCCACTGTTCCTGCATATACACCTACTGTTGCCGTAACCCAACAGACCAAAAAAAATCATAGATGGGTTTATCACTATGTGTATTGTAGTCGCAATCCCTACCACCCCGCTAAATTACTGCATATGCACCGGCTGAATTCGGAACACGACAAACCAAAAGAAAATCACAGATGAGTTTATTATAGTGTGTATGGTATTGTCATTATATGCGAATATGACTTCAACGCATAAACCGTCCCAATAAAAGTTCAAAAATAATTAAATTCATCCCTTATTGTACCGGCCTGTGGCAAGGTTTTTTAAAAACGTGAAACCCCTTTTATTTCTTTCTTACCAAAAGCATAAACATGAATTTCATATCAGTAACTTAAGAGATGATGGGTTCTTCATTCAAACTTTCACCCAAGTTTTATTTTCACCACATGTGGAATAATAACACAATGAAATAATTCACTTGAAGCAAAACTGTATAATCCAGATAATTTACAATATAATATCGCTTACAATATAAATATAAACTCCCGCGAGCCGCGGTCTACAGAACACGTCACTTTTCAATAAAACAGTAATTATGCCGTACTGCGTAGTTTAAGAGTTTAAAAACACTTCAGCCAATTTTAAAAAGAATACTGGACTATCATTTCATATGTAAGTATTAGATATACAATACATTTCTTATGTATAACAATATCAATATATAAACAAACCAGTTGCCGTGGTAAACGACATTACCACGCATACGCGTTGGTGTTTCTTGTTCCTTATTTCTTTGTTCATGTACAAACTATCATCCCCTATTTTCTACCCTTAAAGTTTTATTTTCGCTACAAAAAGTACCCTATGTCCTTTCCCAAGGTCCAATCTATCTCTATACCAGAATTCATCATAATTTGTTCAACGGTTTAGGCGTGAAAACGTAACAGCCAGACAGACAGACGACAGAGTTACTTTTGCATTTAAAATATTAGTATGGATAATATAGTATAGCTATGAGGTAAACAATAATTACTATTAAAACTTAAAACCATAAAATATATCTTAAAAATAAAATTATAAATTGTATAGCATAAATTTTATCTAATATACCTTTGATAACTTCCCACATGAGCAGTCGAAGCACGATTTACATATAGGTTTTCCGTTTGAGATATTATTTACCTGAAATATAAAAATCATAAATGTAGGTAAACATTTTTTACCATCTTATAAAACTCATACAAGCTTGTTGGTAGAATGTTTATTTTAATTTTAATAAAGCATTTTCTGCACTCTAGGTCCGTGCATTTTGTTTTCTTCCGTTTACAAGATTTCATACACAAAAAGTTTAGAATAGCTGAAGAATTTTCAAAACTTACACAGTACAAACATGTAGCTTTAAAATAGATTTACAAGCCAAATGAGCTGAAGTTTTTTCATTAATATTGTTATTGTTGTTAATGTTTCCCTTTCTCTTTTAGTAGAATATTTACGACCGGTGAAATGTTATTCCGCTGGTTTACGTAACTACAAACGCGTAGCGGCATGGTTCGAAAATGTAGAACCACAGATTTCTCTCGTTTAGATTGCCCAAATTCCTCAATACGATACCAGAGATAAATAACAATTATTATACGATACGTTATGGATTGATGTGCTCTTCAAACCGGAACATAGCACGAGCACTACCGTTTTGCGGTAAAAAGTTTATTGCCTATTCTGTGGTATCGCCGCAGTTTTTTCATACTTTAGGCGGCAATATGCGAAACTGCAAAGCGGCGCGGTGCGGCGCGGCGGTGTGTCGCGGCCAAATAATTTTGAGACATACCGCAATACGCGGAAGCGGAACTGTATAGCACTGCATTGCGCGTACCTTTTAACTTTTTTAACTATGAAAGAGTCAATATCTCAGTACAAAAATAAAACTTTTTTATAACTACTTACCATTTGCATGATTTGACTGACAAGTCCCGCAGATGGTGTTAAGCCACCCTCAGCTAGGGAACTGCATACTTCTATCTCATCAGCGCCACCATGTATGCTATTTACTGCTGAATCTAAGTTGTCGATGCACACTTCTAGCATTTTCTGCAAAAAACAATTTGTGAAGTTATACGTGTTTAGGCGTTAAGAAAAAAATATAACAGCGATTTTTACACATTACGCATTCTTCAAAACGTCTACATCATGAAGTTGCTAGCTAATATTCTGAAATGGTTATCAGAGAGCAGTCAAATAACCTATAATTGTATTTTTATAACCGAGGCTTTATTAACATTTTATTACGAAATAACCGATGAATTATTTTCTTATTATAGTGCATTGACTTTAAGAAACAGTGTATTGACCTAATACTATTAAGATATGCGCCTACAACTGTGGTAGTTGCAAGCCAGCGGTAACGAGGAGCGGACGTATACTGGAAAAGTGTTGGTGATTTGATATAGATCTGGACAATACACTTATGTACTTTAAATTTAATCGACTTCTTCACGTGTATACAGGGTATTAGTAGACCGCTCCCGAAAATGAAGACAGACGATAGTATTAATGACACCTTTGATGATGGGATGGAAAAAAAATTGATCCTGATTAAAAAAAAATCATATTATTTAAACTTTTTATTAGCATTATTTACACTCCACCATGTTAGTACAACTTAATGAAACGAGAATTTTACAAAAAAATACAATACTTTACTAAAAAAAAACCAGCAATGAACACCAAATTAAATACAGCTGATTGCTCGGGTCAAATAACGCGCAGGCGCGGCCCGTCGCGGCGCCAGTCCAGCGCGAGCGCGGCGCGGTGCCATTCTCGCGCGGCCCGCAGCTGGCGATCGCACAAATACTTATTTACAATATTGTTTAAATACCTAACTTATCTACTTTGCCACTGTGCTAGTGTCTACCTGGCCACTTTCATTCGAATTCTCCGGTTGAATTAAAAAAGTAACGGGTTCGATTCCCCGCGAATGAAAAAAATACTTGTAAGAATGTTTATTACTCTGATGTATTCAGTTATGTACCTATTCATATCAGTTCAGTACTAAGTTATTTTTAAAAAATGTAGGTATGAAACAGCTTACCGATCTCTAAAGCTTCCGTGGTCTTATGAGATGCGGCTCAAATTGTGCCCCATTCATTTCGAGGCAGATTTGGGCTCGGCGTTGCGTATCCTCATGCAGGCATCATCGTGGAGTCCTCGACCCAGTCCGCACGTAGTTTGTCGAAAACATCCACGGTCCTTTGGTGCATTTCGTTGGCACTAACACACTTATGATTAAAATCACATTCTCTCACATACCCCTACAGAAAGAAGTCTAACGGGGTCAGATCGGGTGACAGAGGTGGCCAAGAGTATGGTCCTAGTCTGCCGATCCAGCGATCATCAAATAGCTCAGTGAGGCGCTCACGGACGAATCTGAGGATGTGGGGGTGCACCATCATGCTGAAACCATTTTCGGCGATATTCAGCTAATGATAAATCGTCTAAAATGTCCTCCAACTGTTCATTTATGAGGTTTAAATATCGCTGTCCGTCAAGTTGCTGTGGCAGAATCATTGGTTCTAGTATGCGATCCATAAATAAACCTGCCCATACGTTAACCGACCATCGGGTTTGGTGCCTGGTTTGTAGAACAGCGTGCGGGTTCACCTCGGAATAAACGTGTGTATTTCTTCGGTTCCACAGCCCGTTTCCTGTAAATGTCTACTCGTCCGTCCAGATCACGTGTTCAGTGAAACCAGGCACACGTTGTTGCGGGTCTTATCCAATGGTAAAAAACTCGCCAGTGATCGTTCTCACCGGATACCAAGCTTGCACTTTGTGCACTTTTTATGGGCACATTCGTTTACGCTTTAACACCTTGGAAACTGTCCAGTATAACACACTTGTTACATCTCGAAGCCTTAACAATTTAGCAATACCTCGTTTAACTAAGTTCGGATTTCAGCGAACGACATCAAAAATGCTCTCCTCGAACTGAATAGCCACTTGACTTCCACCTCCTGTCGCTACTGGGGCAGTGGGCCGATTTTCCAACACTCGCTGAATAGCTGCTGTTATCAGGCGAGAGTCAGTCGGATGTCCAGCTGTCGGGAATCTCTCTCGGTAAATTCGTAATGCACGCGAAGCATTCCCGCGAGCTTCTCCAAGGCACATTATTCATTAACATGCTACCGTATTCACGAACACTATAAACGTATGCGTTAGGCATTATTAAAACAAAACTCTCATAAAATCAACACAATCTTAAAAAGAAACAAAAACGTAACAATAAAATAATTACAAGAACTTAGTTAACAATACGATTGAACGAATATCTTTCGCCCACGCACGCGCACATGAAATGAAAGTCAAAGTGTAACTGTCTCAAGAACTAAAAATACTAAATTTAATAATCAACCCCGCCAAAAGAAATAAAGCGCCGCGGGCCGCCTCCTTGCAGTAGCCCCTCGTTAGCGTCGAAAGCGGCACTTTGATCTTTTCCGCAGATCGATAAACCGTTATACCTACATTCACGACTATTATTTCATAAGTTTAGTTATCCCTACTGACTAGTCTTCATATGGAATTTAGAAGTTATAATTCAATTTTTTTTTATACATTTATACAATCAATTGTACCCTGACGTAACAAGAAACTCGCTACTACAAAAATGATATTAGAATATTAAATTAACCTAATTGGATTATCACGTACACAATTAAAAAATTTACAATTTTGTACAAGAAATTAAAAATGAAATGGTACAGAATAATGTAATAGTTGAAGAAACTATTTGCAATTATGATCGACAATTAATTAATCTATCAGAATGAATTTAAAAATAAAATTCTTGTACTTTATGTTAACAGACTTTCTGTTTTTAGTCCGGCCAATACTTTAATTTGAAAACAGGTAGGTACGTCACATCTAGTAGGTTAGTTGCGTGCAGCGCAAGATTGACGCTGCGCCCGGGCGTTCGTTGATCCGAGCATCAGCTGTTTTTGATTTTGTGTTTCATTGCTGGTTTTTTTTTTTAGTAAAGTAATGTATTTTTTATGAAATTATCGTTTCATTTAGCTGTACTAACACGATGGAGCGTAAATAATGCTAATAAAAAGTTTAAATAATATGATTTTTTTTTATCAGGATCAATTTTTTTTCCATCCCATCATCAAAGGTGTCATTAGTACTATTGTCTGTCTTCATTTTCGGGAGCGGTCTACTAATACCCTGTATACATTCTACGACTTAAATCACAAAGTTCTAAATTGATTATTGAGTTATAATGCGAGTTTTTCTGGCGGGATATTGGACTGCTATGTCGTGGTTTTCGTTTTCTATTGATACATTTCTGTTTTTTGTCCCGGATATTGTGTAATAAAGGTGGCATTTTGCATAATAAAGCTTAGATATTGTTCACAAGTGAAGTGGATTGAACATAATAACATGGGCCATGAATTCTCAAATTCCACAAAATAAATACTCCATAGAAAGTTATAACAAAAGAGTCACCATTCTGTTAGAATACAGAACTCATTATAGGACTAAGGACACTCTATAATCACTCGATAATGACAGTAATATGAACTTTTAAATAGTCTTCCGTATGTTATTTCTATAAATACGTATTTTATTAGCTGTGAGATCAACCTTTATCGCTAAATAAAATAAAGAAGACTAGTTTAATTGTATCATTATTGTACATTGGCATTATATTATAGACAGCATTTACTGTAAAATGATAGCAGTTTTAACTTTCAGGCTACTAGAACTGCATAATCGAAAATTTTTACATCTGGACCTAGTCACATTGAAATCAAGGAGGGATGGGACCTTGCGTCAATGTTAATTGTCACCAATTATAAAGTACTACGTTGTAGACTATTGTGGTAGGTACTAAAACAAAATAAAGAATTTTCTGTATATTATTCAATATTGAACAATATTTTATTTACAATATTGTTTTGTACGTATGTTTAATCATACATACTACATCTCTATGTACAGGTGTAAAGCTTGCGCTTAATTTAGCAACTTCGCGTTGCCTAATAAAAGCTGTATGAAATACCCATAGATTAATGATTGGTTGTTCGCTGCCGCTAAAACTAGACGCTACGCTACCTACAAATAATAGCTACGGCAACGTCATAATATCTTTGTGCGTAGTAACTTTTTGTAATGAAACTTGCGTGCGTGAGCAAAATAGTGTTGTGATTTTCTAAAAAACATATCCCTTGTTTTGTCTGCCGAGCAGGTAGCCGAGATAAGGCATGCGATGTAAAAAGCTTGTTTTGTAAAAAAATGTATAGAGATTTTTTTTTGTTATTAATGTAGAATAATGCAATTTTATTTAAATAAAATACCTTTTCTTTGAAATAATTGTATTATTTTAGAATTATGACGTATTTTACAGTGAGAACGGGAAAAATTTACTCATCCTAATTCAATTCGATTTCAATTTATATTTCATGTTAAATACATATATACTTATTGGTATATAATCTATTAGTATACTTAATTACAATAACTTTTAATAAAATTCGGAAATATCGGTATTTTAATATTACGCGCCGATTTTTCGCAAGGTCACCAGATAGCATCTTGACATACGCAAATGACAAACCAAAAGTCCTAATATATAATACAAACCAATAATTAAATAAATATTGTATAGCTCAAAAATATATAAATGACGAATAATAAATGAATGGAAATGTATCAATATACATATTAAGTGTATGATGTGTAGATTGGTTATTCAATTGTTAATTATTAGCATAAAATATGATGTTATTACTGATAAAATAACAAACATATTGGATTTATTTTACGTGTATCAGTGTGTGAATTATTAAGTTTTAAGAGAATAAAATTATGCACAACTTGTGAAAGAAGGCAAATTTATAATCTATTCAGCACCGGATTATTTTCACAATAACATAAACATAATGTTATTGTCTAAGCACAAATATACACTATAACAGTTGATAAAAAAGACCACTATATTCATCTACCAACTAATATTTTAGCCTTGACAGCTAATTTTGTTTATTAGTTTTTTTCTTTGAACATAAAGTAGGTTTTACGATGATACAAACTCAATCTCCCTTTACATTAATTTATTTGAATATTAATAGAAAAACTGACCAAGACCGAGCCGCGTATGCGCTATTTATTGGATTCCGCAGCATTTTAATAGTATGCTATAGTCCAATGGTCAAAGTAACATGATCCACAGGAAACATAAAACAAGAAAAATAAAAGTAATAATTACTACGCCTAAACCTTTGAACCGAATTTTATAAAATTTGTATGGTGGTACCTTGAAGCTTTATAAAATAGTAACTTAACGTACATCGAAAACTAACAAGCCTACCGAAAATTAATAAAATCAAAATATTTTTGAAAAACTAAGCCGAACCTTTCCTCGTAAGCGATGGCACGAACCATAACTAGGATACTGTATGAATAGACTTTTAATGTAGAAAAACGCTGAAAATAATAATATCTAATCGACCGAAAAAGTTTCATCAAAATCAGTCAACGTGAGTGTTGTCGGAATGACAGATCTGACAAAGCTCATTTCGGCAATTCGGTATGGTTTTGATGGCCGATTTGCGATAGTGTACACTGACGGCATCTAGTTGTACTGCTAGCTTCAACCAATTATCAAACTATGGAAATACCATTAGAAATGTAAAATACCAGTACTATTTCATGCAAGTTAAAAATATTAAATTGTGACCTATCGCCTATCAAACTGGCTTATACGGTGAGTAGGTACTTACCTAACCTTTAAATCGCAACGTTCAGTTGTTCAATTGTTGTAATTTTTTATTTATATTTTTCCTCTAAATTCACAATGCAGATAAACTAAAATGACAGTGTGACCACAATTTTAGTATAAGATTATGCTAGTATACAAAAAATAACTGCTATTAATATATAAAACTTGTAAGGAATATGCTAAATTACTCGCCATGAAATACAATTATACAGGATGGGCCAGAAAGATTTTACGAATTAAAAAAAATAATAAATAAAAAAACTAAATACAATACACATCTTTATTTCAATTAAAATAGACAACTGGGAACTTTTTCTTGAAAATTACATCATTCAGGTGTGCACCATCCCGCTGCAAACATTCCTCGAATCTGAACCTCAAATTCGTAAAAACTCGCTGACACATTGCGCGAGGAATAGCTGCCATTTCTTCTCGGATATATATCTTCAACTGGTTAATCGTGGCTGGGTTATTGAAGTAGACTCTACTTTTCAGGTATCCCCACATGAAAAAGTCCGGTGGCGTTAGATCCGGACTTCTAGGCGGCCATGCAATGTCACCTCGGCGCGATATCAGTATCCCAGCAAACATCTCGTTTACGGCCGCCATCGAAGCATTAGATGTATGGCATGTCGCATCATCTTGTTGAAACCACGTCGCACGAAAATAGGCTTCAAATGTTTTAAGTTGCGAAAAGAAAAATCCCTTAACATGGCTATGTATCGGTGGGAATTTACAGTGACAAATTGCCTTTGTTGATTTTCAAAGAAATAGGGTCCGATAATTCCGTGTGCTGATATGGCCGCCCAAACGGTTACTTTCGGCGAATGCAGAGGCTTTTGATGTTTTGCACGTGAGTTCTCTGCAGCCCAGTAACGGCAATTATGTATATTGACATGCCCATTTAAGTGAAAATGGGAAAATTCAAATCTTTCAACAAAATGCGACGCAAAGATGTTCTGGACACCACACAGTGATTTACGTTATGTAATACAAACTCACGCCGAAATAAACGTCAACGCGCACGAATCGCCATTTTTATAATAACGTTTAACGCAGAACGCACGCTACGCTCCGGTGAAGCGATCCATCGCGACTAAATTTCCGAGAACCAAGCTTCTCATCCCCACCACCCGCGCAACCCCCGATCATAAGGTTCAAACGCAAGAGTGTTTTTAAAATCGTACGCCTTTCTGGCCCATCCTTCACAGTCGATAATCATAGTTTTTTAGCAGAGGTGAGGAACAAAGTTCCTCATCCGCCATAGAAAAGGGAGGATCCTCCGGCCAGACGGGTGCTATGTCTGGCGGGCAGCTGCCCAACGGTTGTAGTCGGGTTCTTGTATACTGGGTATTAGGAGACTGCTCCCGAAAACGAAGACAGACGGTAGTACTGATGACACCTTTGATAATGGGCCAGAAAAAAATCGATCCTGATGAAAAAAAAATCATACTTTTAAAACGTTTTATTAGTATTATTCACCCTCCATCATGTTTACAGCCAAATGAAACGATAATTAAAAAAAAAAATACATTACTTTACTAAAAAGAACCATCAATGAAACATAAAATCAAAAACAGCTGATGATTGGGTCAAAGCTTGAAAAATTGACGCTAGAAAATTTTACGAAGGCTTAAACAGTATTTTGGCGTGTTCAATAATAACGCTAGTCAGTAGGGCTTTAGCACATTTACTTTGTAATAAAATAATACAGGTTTTAGTACATAACGTGACGTGAAACCAACCGTCTCAATTTTATATATCTCTCTGATATGTCATCACCTAAGTATTTTTAATATTAATAATAAGAAACGGCCAGTACAAAAATAGTGGTGAATGAGGCGCCACATCCCCCCCCTAAGGAGAGCATTACGTTAATCATCAAAAATTTTGAATTTAACTCGTCTGCCTGATCGTGTTGTATAAGGCTGAGGTTGACATGTAGGTACAGCGACAGGCAGTGGGACAGTAGTCGATTGCAGAGGAGACGTAGGTACAGCAACAGTCGGTGTGATAGTTGTAGGTTGCAGGTAAGACGTTGGCGACAACTGAGGTATCCTCGGTGTTTTAGAAACAGAACTTGAATCTGATTCCTCAATGAAAGCCGGTTTCACGCGGTCTACGCTTACAACCACATATTTCCCTTTGTAGTCAATAGTTAGGGTCTTTCCATCACTTGCCCTCTGAATGACCTGGTATGGACTAGAATAGGGAGGCTGCAAAGGACGCCGGACTGCGTCATCCCGCAAGAACACATGGGAACACGTATTTAAATCTTTGAAAATAAAAGAACCGATCTTCGTATGACGTGACGCTAGTACTGGTCGAATTTTCGACATATGTTGATGTAGTTTCACAACAAAATCAAACACTTCTCCAGAAGTACCCACTCCAGGAAAATCAGCTAACAACTCACCAGGAAGCCGAAGAGTTTCTCCATAAAGCATTAAATAATTAATTAATATCTTCTTTAAAAGCTGAACGCATTCCCAAAAGTACAAATGGAAGAGCTTTTGTCCAAGAACTCCCATGACACATTAATGATGCTTTAAGTTGACGATGGATGCGTTCAATCATTCCGTTCGCTGCTGGGTGGTAAGCTGTAGTTTTATTTCTTTTAGTGGCGAAACTGCACATAAGTCTTCGAAAAAGGTCGGATTCAAATTGTGTACCGCGGTCGGTCGTAATAATAGAGGGAACACCAAATCGTGGTATCCATTCTCTCGTGAAAGTATCCGCTACTTCCTCGGCGGTGGTGGTGCGCATCGGCCAAACTTCTGGCCATCTGGTGATTCTATCAATGGCTGTGAGACAATAGCGGTAGTCGTCACAGACAGGTAAGGGTCCTATTATATCTATATGGACGTGAAGAAAACGACCAGATGGTGTGTCAAAAGTTCCAAGTGGAGCATAATTGTGTCTTGAAACTTTACTCCTCTGACATGCCTCACATGTACGAGACCACTGACGGCAATCTTTATTTATTGAAGGCCAAACGTACCGTTCCGCAACTATACGTAAAGTAGCATTCGGACCAGGATAGCTAAGACTGTGTAACTTATTAAAAATAACACGACGTAACTTAGGAGGGACATATGGACGTAGTTTGTCAGTAGTAGTATCACATATTAAGGAAATACTAGTCCCAGGAACTGCAATCGTGATTAGCTTCAAACTAGACGTGCCAGATCTTATATGTTCTGCTAGCTGTTCGTCAGTTTCCTGCAACTTGGCAAGGGTTTCGTACTCTTGCTCAAGAGTAATGGCACTGATTCGTGACATAGCGTCGGCTACGACATTGTCTTCTCCTCTGATATGTTGTATATCAGTAGTAAACTGGCTTATAAAATACAATTGGTTAAGTTGGGATGGAGATAATTTATCTCTCCGTTGTACAAAAGCATACAACAGTGGCTTATGATCAGTAAAAATCGTACAATGCTGAATCTCCAAAATATGTCGAAAGTGTTGTACACTTTCGTACACCGCTAAAAGTTCCCTGTAATAGGCCGGCCATTGAGACTGTTTTGGGGTAAGCTTCTTACTGAAGAAAGCAAGCGGGACCCATTCTCCCTTACTTCGCTGCTGCAAGCAAGAACCAATGTGAACGCTAGAGGCATCGGTAAAAAGGTCTAGTTCAGCACCGTATATTGGGTGTTGAAGAAGCGTGGCATCACTAAGGCTCCTCTTGCAGGCTTCAAATTGTTCCAGTAGCTTAAGTGTCCAGGGGTATGGTTTAGCACCCTTGCTGTGCGTGGAAACAAGAACTTCAATCAATGGCGCTTGAAACTGTGCAGCTTTTGGTATGAAACAGATATAAAAATTTATCATTCCCAAATCATCCCTTGCACGGTTTCAGGTGGAGGGAAATCTAGGAGATTTTGGACACGATCCTTAGGAGGACTTGTACCTTCAGCATTGATCAGGTAACCTAGAAATTTTACTTCGCTAACACCAAGAATACACTTAGACGGATTGAGAACAACACCATATTCTTGAAAACGCTTAAAAAGGGTGCATAAATGTCTTGCGTGACTGGCTTCGTCTGGAGAAAAGACGAGTACATCATCTATGTACGGAAAACAAAAATCGAGACCCCGTGTGACCTCATCGATAAAGCGCTGGAACGTTTGGCCAGCATTACGAAGACCAAAGGTCATGAAGGGAAATTCGAAGAGGCCAAACGGAGTAACAATGGCGGTCTTCAAAATATCCTCATCAAAAACGGAAATCTTATGGTATGCTTTTACCAAATCACACGTACTAAACACGGTAGCACCAGCGAGACTATTAGCAAAGTCATGAATGTGACGAACAGGGTATCGGTCAGGTACTGTTCAGGCGTTCAAAGCGCGATAATCGCCACATGGACGCCAGGTGTTATATTTTTTGGTGGTCATATGTAACGGAGATGACCAAGCACTTTTAGATGGTCGGGCTGTTCCGCAACGCACCATGGCTTCAAACTCCTGCTTGGCTGCATGGAGTTTCTGAGGAGCCAACCGACGGGGCCGGCATGAAACCGGGGGTCCATCAGTGGTTTTTATAAAATGCACCGTGTTGTGCTTTACAATCCTGGGCACACCAGGAGGTCGAGTTATCTCTGGAAACTCTGCTAAAATATTAGCAAAACTTGAACTACCAGAAAACACAGCTTTGACACTATCTTGTTTGGATTGTGCAATTGAAACACAGACAGACAAATTGGTAAGGCCGTCAATTAGACACTTGTGTCGGCAATCTGGTAATAAGTTATAAAAACTAAGAAAATCAGAGCCTATTATAGCTGTACTAACATCTGCGATGACAAAATTCCAATCAAAAATCCTTCTTAAACCTAGATCTAAACGAAGTTGAATGCTACCATAAGTTTTAATTGAACTACCATTGGCAGCGCCAAGATGGTAGTCATCAGGTTGCAGATGATTTCTTAAATATTTTTTAGGAAAACAACATAAGTCTGAGCCGGTGTCAATTAAATACTGCCGCTTGGAAACCCGATCAGTAACAAATAAACGGCGGCCGGGAGATAAACAATCAGTTGCCGCCTCTACTAATTGTTGATCCGGTTTTCCGGAGGAAACCAATTGCATGGTTTGGTACACTTAGTTGCTTTAGTGTTGAATTTTTGGTGATACCAACAAATGTTATTCTGCACAGAGTTAGCCCTACGCAACCGCTGTTTTTCTATAGATCGGCTACAAGAACGACTACGCAAGCGAGTTGAGAGACTAGCAACTTGTTGAGTAAGCTCATCAAGTCTTCGTTCCATTGTTTCATTGAAAGAAGAGCTGGACGATGTCGGAGCTGAACAAGCCATTACATTATAATTATATGTTTCTAAAATTTTATCTGCTATATCGGTCATCTTGTCAATTGGCAGATCAGCATGTGATGCCAAAATAGCCTGAACATGTTGTGGGAGACGGCGCAACCATAACTGACGAAGAAAGTTTTCATCTAAAAGTGATGATCCTGTCAGAGAACAGAGATGTCTCCAAAACTGTGAAGGTTTTCGGTCACCAATTTCTTCACCATCTAATAATTTACGCATACGTGTCTCCTCAGATACAGATAATCGTTTAATCAACTCATGCTTAAGCTTGCTGTACCGTTGTCCAGTAGGTGGAGGATGAATCACAACATCTTCAATTTCTTGAGCATATTTTTCATCAAGATGAGCGACTATATAGTTAAATTTAGTACAATCAGTGGTTATACCTGCTATATCGAATTGAGCCTCCGCTACAGCAAACCAATACTCAGGTCGATGAGGCCAAAATGGAGGTATTTTCGCTGAAATTTTAAAAATTTGAGATTCATTTTCCCTGGAAAGGCGCGCTTGTAAAATAGCATTCTCCTCTTTCAACTTATCAATTTCCACTTTAAACTTCTCATCAGCCATATCCCGTGATTAAACCAAAATAACCAAAAATATAAAAAGTTTGACGTGGGGGAGAATGTGACACCTCAACCGCTTTACAGCAAAAATGTAAAAGAGAAAAAAAATTAATATTACACACAAAAATTAAGCTATTATGTCTTATTCTATTTGTAACAATGTTAAATACAAAGTACAGTATTTAATTTAAAATTGAACGACCTATTAAAATATTAATTTAAAAATAATAATTTCAAAATTGTCGTATACAAATGGAAACACACTCCCTTAAAATTATAGTTATTGGTGTTATTGTTGACATGGAAACCAATATACAGTCATGACAAAATATTTTTTTGATAAAACTGACGTTTAATATTATTTATAAAAACATATTAATTGGTAGTACACAGAATTATTTAGGAGATTAAAAATAAGGTTATAGATTGTTGGTATGCACTCTCAGAATAATGGAAACACGCACCAATGCACTTACACTGCACTATGATATACCACAGCGATGCCAGGTGGAGGTCCTGTCCTCCGCAAATTTGGCCGCTGTTGTCACGGCCAGCCCTTGACGATTAGTTGCGACTGTGACAGTTCGACAATATATATTATTTTGAATATAATTAAGTTGTTATTGTGTTCGAGCATCGGTCACAAACGTCGGGGTCACCAGTTTGGCGTGTTCAATAATAACGCTAGTCAGTAGGGCTTTAGCACATTTACTTTGTAATAAAATAATACAGGTTTTAGTACATAACGTGACGTAAAACCAACCGTCTCAATTTTATATATATCTCTCTGATATGTCATCACCTAAGTATTTTTAATATTAATAATAAGAAACGGCCAGTACAAAAATAGTGGCGAATGAGGCGCCACAGATCAAAAATATTGACACTGGCAAATGTTTTTTGTGGCGCCAAAACAAGAAGAAGAAGAAGAGATGATATTTTCGAAGTTCACGTTGGTTTGCTCCTTTTGACATTTCGACTGGTAAAAGGACACGCGAACGTAGGCAAAGTATCGCCAACGTTCGCTCTTTTATCAGGTAATTATTACTTACTAACACGAATCATTTATGATTTTGTGTTGAATATATATTTTTAAAGTATATTGAACTTTTTTTTCAATTTCACTATGTTAACATATGATAGTTTATTGAGGTTATATTCATTACCTATGCTGCCACATATTGGAAACATTACCTTTCTATGTAAATTTTTGAAGTGTTTCGTTTATTTTGTAGCAGTAATGTCCCGTAAAAGAGATCATGAGGAGACTGATAAACTCACTCGTATCGCTATCGTAAATGCGGATCGTTGTAAGCCGAAAAGATGTCGACAAGAATGCAAGAAGAGTTGCCCAGTTGTGCGTATGGGCAAACTGTGCATCGAAGTAACTCCCAATGATAAGATAGCGACCATCTCTGAGGAGCTATGCATTGGATGCGGTATTTGTGTAAAGGTATGTACATTTTGTTCAATTATATTTATAATAAAAACAATACTCTGCAGTAATTTAAAGTAAATTAAGTCTAATAGATTGCTAATACAATAATATATTACTTTTAGATGTTTTTTTTATTCAAGTGTATAATAAATTTAATTTGTTATATTCAGTTAATTTATTTAAGATATAAATAATAATTGTAAGCAGATGTAATTTTGATTTTGCTTTTTATTTATGTTTTAAGTGTCTTGATTAATTACAGTGCCGTAGCAAATGTTAGCTTATTTAAAATAATTTGGCACATATACTGTTTTATATGTTATAAATTTTTTGTACACCTTGGTACACTGAGGATCCTCTTGGAAGTCTTTAACAACATCAGGCGACTAGTGGACTTTCTGGAGGAACTGGGCTGGTATGACTAAAGTCATATAATATCAATAGAAATAGGTGACATAGATGTTTAGTTGTGAAACCTGAAATTGTTTGTAGTAGGTATTTTCTAATTCCTGCTGCAAGCTACCACATTCAAGTTGAAAATCTGTGAGAGTGTATAGGCAGCTGCACTTGAGAGATAGTCACTCTAGGCTTAGCATGTTACTATCATCAGTCATATTATGTTAGCATCAATTGAAATTGTTGTCAAATTTTAAACCTTTTATGTAAAAAACATATCTTTAAGGAACCAAGTAATCGAAGTTCAGGAATAACTTAAATTAATTGTCATCTTATATAAATTTTCTCTTTTATAGAAATGCCCTTTTGATGCAATCACCATCATCAATATTCCATCTAACTTGGAGAAACACACCACCCATCGTTATTCCAAGAATTCTTTCAAACTTCACCGGCTGCCAATTCCACGCCCTGGAGAAGTGCTTGGATTAGTCGGTCAAAATGGTATCGGCAAGTCCACCGCTTTAAAAATCCTTGCCGGAAAACAGAAACCTAATCTGGGTCGATTTGCTGTAAGATGTAAATTAATAATTATTTTATTCAAATTTATTTTATTAGGATGTAATTATTTTGCATATTATGACTTCATAGACTACTTATTGTTAATGTTAAATATTTTATAATGTAGACTAATAAACGGATATTTGAAATAAGGAATTCATTAAAGTAGCAAATTTACCCTTTTAAATCATCATTTATCTGTTATTATTACTTTTTCATGGTAAATGGTTTTTTTTTCTGAAATAATGATATCAAGAAAAACAATGAATAAAAATGTTCAATGTTTTCAATGTCACTATTTTTTATTGTATAAATAATGTCTTAAAAATTATAATAGCAATAGGACCATTTTGGGTTAGCTAATAATCAATTGGATATTCATTCTGGCATGTAGAGATTTCTTTGCAAATATTACTTTGATTAAATAATTTCTTGTATTTTGTCCAGGATCCTCCAGACTGGCAGGAGATTTTGTCCCACTTCCGTGGTTCAGAATTGCAGAACTACTTCACCAAAATTCTGGAGGATGATTTAAAAGCTCTTATTAAACCACAATATGTGGACCAAATTCCAAAAGCTATTAAAGGAACAGTGGGACAACTACTTGACAAAAAAGATGAAAGAAAAAATCAAACTGAAATTTGTAGAATGCTTGGTAAGTATAAAAAATTAAAACATTTTTTTTTATTAAAGAAATTTTATTGAAACTGATGATACTTTTAGCATCCTGAAAATAATTTGGCAAAGCATTAGACTCATGAAGCTTATTTTCTCTCTAACAGATCTTTCACATATCCGGGATCGTGAGATTGCTGCTCTCTCTGGTGGGGAACTTCAGAGATTTGCTTGTGCTATGGTGTGCATTCAGAATGGAGATATCTTCATGTTTGATGAGCCCTCCTCGTACCTTGATGTTAAGCAACGTCTGAATGCTGCTCGCACAATTCGATCTCTCATAGATCCTGATAAGTAAGAACTTACATGTTGTGTTATCACAATTCCTTGAGAATCGGTAGTACCATGACTAAAAGATAAGTGAAATATTCTATGTTAATCAATTCTCTCGCTTAATTGTATCATTTTTGTATTTTAACAAAATTATTTTTTTAAATCTAACTTAATCATCATCTTATATCCTGAACCCTGTATATCTAAATCTTTTTTTTTCATTCAATTGTTGTTTATATTAATATGAATATTTTCTAAATATATTTTGATGAGACGAATCCAATGAAAGGAAACTAGAGACCGATTTTGATGTACAGTTTATTTCTAGACACTAAGCTATGAAAGTAATCTGAGGATTGATTTTTCCCCAAACAACTAAACCATTTTTTTACTATTCATAATAACATTCATAAAACAGGTGGAGATATCGGTTATAGCATGGAATACAGTGAAAGACAGGTAAAAATGAAACCCTGCTCACCTCCTTACTCAATAAATTCAAAAATTTGTAATGATTTTTTGGCAAATTCTTGTTTTATTCATTGCACCTTGTTCTACACAGGTTCATCATTGTAGTAGAGCATGATTTGTCAGTATTGGATTATTTATCAGACTTCATCTGCTGTCTGTATGGTGTGCCTGGTGCTTATGGTGTTGTGACTATGCCTTTCTCCGTTAGAGAAGGTATGTAAATTAATAACAAACATGTTTTATAGACAAATTGATATATTTCATAACTTATTCATAACCATATGTTACAATTTTATAGATTTGGAAAAAAAAAATGACACACTCTGATATAAATTTTCTTTCTTTAAATTTTAAGGTATAAATATATTCCTTGATGGCTTTGTGCCCACTGAAAATATGAGGTTCAGAACTGAATCTCTAGTATTCAAGGTTGCTGAATCTGCTACTGAAGAAGAGGTATGCATTTATACAGTATAGGGTTTAATATTTATATTTTCATAAATACATATATTAAATTTATCTTAAAATAATTATTTCAATACCAGATAAAACGAATGAATCACTATGAATATCCTGAAATGTCTAAAAATATGGGTGACTTTAAATTACGTGTGATGCCTGGAGAATTCTCAGATTCCGAGATTTTGGTTTTACTCGGCGAAAACGGTACTGGAAAAACAACATTCATCAGAATGTTGGCTGGAAATTTGGAACCCGACGAAGGTAAGTTTTTGTCGAATAAGTATTTTCTGTTTTCTGTGCGCATCCGAACATTATTTTTTTTACATGTGGCAACATCGAATTCCTAATGTCAAATGAGTGAAAGTTCAAAGTTGTTAGTTGTCAAAAGAACTACAGTCTTTAATTTAATGAGAAGAAAAGTGTAAACACATTTTCAATATTATCATAGTAATCTGTGAAATATTATCACCCAAATGTAGTTTGTAATAGGTGATTCATTGAACTGTTGAAAGTAGCGTAATATGTAGGATATGATTGTACGTTGAGGTTATATGTGTATTGGAGTAAATATAAAATTTAAGTATTAGTGATGGCCAGAACTGAACTATTCGATTTATTTTTTCATCCTGTGTTTCAAAAATGTTTGAAACATGCCGAATCCTCAGTTACTATAGAAGGTATGACGCACACATTTCGGAATATAAAATGATACTTTATTTTTATTGTACTACTTACCATGTTTAATATTTTTAAAGTTGTTGTGTGAAATTAAATTATTTTTATGAAACAGTATTTTATTTTATTTTAAATACATTTTTATAATGTCATAACTGCATAGTGTTAAAGATGTATGGATGTGGAGAGATATAAAAGTAGAGGAGCATTGAGGTAGGGTATGGATGGATTGTGGAATAATAATGATGTGTAAAAGGTTGTAAATACTGAGATGACAATTGATAGAGTATTGTGGAAAAAGAGAACCTTCTGTGTTTATCCTAATTGGCATGGGATAGAGGACAAATCTAGTTTCTACAATGCTGTATTGAACTAAATATATGACATTTTTACAGTAGATAAGTATCTAGTAAGTAGATAGATCAAATAAAATTACGTTTATTACTGATAAAAGCTAATTAGACAATTTTCAGGGGATGTGCAACATACCCTTGTTAGTTATATATTTCAACAATAACAATTAAAATTGTACTATCTGCAACTAAAAATGAATTAATAAACTGAAATAGTCATTGTACAGTTACTAGCTATAAATTAATGCACATCAAGCTAAAGAGGGCAATAATTAGCTATTTTCGGATTCATAGTGCATAATCTTGTGTCACTCAGTGGGTAGATTAAGTGATGTTTCATCACTTTTGAGCACTTTCAAGCAGTGATAGTGCTCCATCTAACATTTTTTGATATTACTACTTTGTTACATATAACATAAGGAATCTTTATAAATAAAATGATTTAGTTTTTCCATTGTGGGTGCATCACACAAAAACTACTGTATACATTTTGAACAATTTTTTTTGGTTTTACTACATACATAGATACTTGGCCCATATTATTTAAAAAAAAATCACAATATCTTCATTCAATAAAAAATTATTAAGGTTTAAAAACTAACTTATAGATTCTGGAACGCTGCCACAGCTTCACATCAGTTATAAGCCACAGAAAATCTCACCCAAGTCACAAGGGTTTGTGCGCAGTTTACTACATGATAAAATAAGAGATGCATATGTGCATCCTCAGGTAAGTTTATTGTTTTGTTTCTATAAATTTTATTTTGTTTGCATTGGAATTTTAAAAGTAGCATCAGACATGCAATCTGCCAATGTTATATAATCAGTGTTGTTTAAGGCAACCTCTGAATAACAAAATCAGTCATAGATAAGTTGCTACTCCGAAAGAGTCATATAACACTAGTTTATTGCTAAGTATTTATTGGAGGATCCTTATGTGAATGATGATCGTGTTTTGAAGTGACTTCTTTTTTGTAAATTGGTATTAGCTATAAACAATACTTACATAGTTTCTTGCTAGCTCATTAAGAAGACTGGGTTGTCTTCCTCTAAAAAAAAAATTTGATTTGAAGTTTAGCATTTTGCCATTATCTCACCTGGTGTGGCCCAAGATGGTAACATGCTAATCAAATTGCAGTGTTACCAGTGGTAAGTAGTGTTTTACATTCAGAAGTGCTTTCTTTAATTCTAATTTAGATTAATTTGGTATCCTTTCACTTTATTTCAGCTTCAGTAAATATTCTCAATACATGACAGATTACGTGTTTTATAAACTAACTAAGTTTATGAGTTTTTTCCGACAAACACAGTTATTTTTTAAATCTTATATTTACAATCACATTTTATAATAGATAATTATGTAAAACACAATTTTGAAAAAAATTCAAGTACAGACAGAGCTACAGATATATCCGTATGGATGAAACTATCAGATTATTCAATTTTTTTATGTGAGAATATTATTGTAGTAAAATTGTCATTAATGTATTTGTACTATTTTATTAAAGATTAAGTGAGGTCAACCTTTTTTGAATAAAATCGGATTGAGTTTTAAAACATGTGTCAAAATGAAATGTAAATGAAATCACAAGCACTTAGGAGTATTGATATCAACTTCGAAGCAAATCTACCCTTTTTAATCCCGTTAAAGGATGAATTTCAATAAAATACGAGACACATCTTTCATCAATTCTGTTAAAAAAGTTTATGAAAATTTGAAGTAGATTGGACCAAGGAATCACGTTGTCCCATACAAACTTGCGCCCCCATAGGGGTAGAATTTCGGAAAATCCTTATCGGATGCCTATGTTATACAAATAACACAGCCTCCAAGCTTCAGGTCTCTACGATCAGCGGTTTAGGCTGTGCGTTGATCTGTCAGTCATTCAGGACAAAGCATTTTATATGTATAGATAATATGCAGGAAGGCGAGAAAAGGAAGATTTATTTCAGGGACTTTTTTAGTTGATTATTTTGACTGGTCCCATAAAAGAAAATTACTGATAAAATAAATCATTTAATATAGTATCCATTTAGTAATATTAATGCCAAAATGTGTTAAAATATCATTGGTATATTTTTCGATAGTAGATGGCATCATCAATCCAGGAATTAACAACTTTTGGGACATTGTATTAAACACTTTATATGTTGCAAATAATTCTTAATAGTCAATGTTTGTTTACAGTTTATCACAGATGTAATGAAGCCAATGAAAATTGAGGAAATTATGGATCAAGAGATCCAGAACTTGTCTGGTGGTGAGTTACAGCGTGTCGCCCTCGTGCTTTGTTTAGGAAAACCTGCAGATGTATACCTTATTGATGAACCTTCTGCCTACCTTGATTCTGAACAACGTTTAGTCGCAGCTAAAGTCATTAAACGGTTAGTTTATTTGTAACTTATAATTTTGTTACTGTTACCAATCAATATCTTATAGAACAATTTTAATTTTAAAAAAAAAACCGCAGACAGTCTATTGAAATTGAAATAAACACTTTGCTTTCTACAATAAACTGATATGTTCCTGGTTATTATTAATATGCAAACTGTTTTCAGTCACAGTTCCAACTGGTGTTCCCATTGTTATGTATTAATTTTTGGGTAATATACAGATTATTATAAGTACTTAAAACTAATTGAATAATAAACAGAATCATAAACTTTCCACAAATATACTTCACCATATTGTAAAGTATAAATGATGTTTTTATAAAGAAATAGTATTAATTATTCATTAGAGCTAGATGTATTTAATATACAATATCTGGGTGACCGAGCTGTGCTCGGTGTCTTATATAAGATAAATATATCTAGGTAAGCTTAGAATATAACACATTAGGGGCCATCCATAAATTATGTCACAGGAATTTCATGATTTTTGACCCGACCCCCCCCCCCCCCAACCCGACCCACCCCCCCCCCCTAGTATGATGTCACATATTTTGCAATTTTATAATGAAAAATTTATGAAATTAAAACAGCCGTGTTCGGAAATTATTTTAATTTCCATTAAAATTATTTTTCAATAAAATCGACTACAAATCAAACAAAGGTATAAAAATTAACGAAAGATAAAAAAATCACTTTAATGAAAGATAAAAACTTAATCCTCTTCAGTCCATAACATCTTCTTCATCTAACCATAAAGCTTCATTGTCATCATTCAAACAAAGAATTTCCCTGGCACGTCTAGCAGCAATTCTTTGAGGCCGAATTTTCGCGATGGGCAATACTTCTTCTTGCGTTTTATGTGATTTCTTGTGTAGGTTAGTGGCCTTCTATGAAGCAAAATATAAACCACTGGGGCAATAGCTATTATACAGAACTTGCTTCAAATATGATGAAGCGGTATATTTATGCGATAAAAAACAGAACACGTGCAAAGACTTAGACTCGCACAAGTATTAAAATACAAATTACAGTCGTAAAGCAAAAGTAAAAACAATAAATTAACAATAGCGTCTGAGCAACAATAAATGGACAAAATAAACAAGATGACTTGCTTCGCTAAAGTTCAAAAGAAATCAAAAATAATAAAATTAAACACAACATCAAAAAGCAAACACATGTTAACGTGAGTCATAAATTCGTGGTAATCCTATTTATTGTATACTCCTAAATTTATTTCTAAGAAACAATGGTAAAGTCGGTAACTTATTTTTCTTCGAACTATAAAGGTAATAAGTTTCAAATAATCGAGTTGTAAAAGTTGTTAAATAAAACATTGCTATGTTCGAGATACAGAAGTCCATTTTAATTTTTTCTCTGATTATTTTGACTAGAGGTTTGAGATTTAGTGCACCGGAGGTTTTGGGGCTTGAATGGAAGGGAACACATTCTTTCGAGTTTGGGAGGTTTTCGACTTGAAGAAGTTCTAATGTACTTAGATATAAAATATTACATTTTGAAAAAATGTGATGTCACAAAATTTGGGACCCCTCCCCAACCTTGTCACACTTCGTCGACCCCCTCTCTCCCCCTAAACGTGTGACGTAATTTATGGATGGCCCCTTATCTAAATGCAAAGTTTCATTGAAATCATTGGAGCCGTTTCCGAGAAAACAATTTTACATATATATATATGCATACAAGAATTGCTCACTTAATATAATAAGATCTAGCTCTATTGAATAAAGCAATTCATAAGCAACAATAATTATGACTGAAATAATATGTAATGTTATAGATAAAAATATACTTAATAATTAACAGATAAAAAGAAACCTAAAAAGAATTCCTTATCCTCATTTTTTAACTTGTTACATCACCCTTTTAATAATTTTCGATTGAATGTTAGGGCGCTTATTCAATATTAAGTCAAAATAAGATGAAAAAATTAATATTTTAAATCAAAACAATTACAGTGTATTTGGGACATAAAAAAGGTAAGTTGTCACCAAATTACGTGAAAAGTGAAAGATAAAGATAAAACACCAAAAACTAGGTTATTTGAATTATTCACATACATTTTGAGGTTATATGAAAAAAGTGTAAATACATAAGTTGTAGATTTTTTTAATTACCTGCAGCTTTTCCATAGGACTTGTAGTTTTGCCGGAAATCGAGATAAACCGTTTTTTACCCTTAAAAAGTCACCCCCTTCCACTTCCCGACCTCAGATCGACCGTAAATTATTTTTCCTTTCATTTGTGTTTATATTATCTTTCTTTTCAAATGGGTTTCATCCTACTAATACTTATTATTTTTTCACTTTTTACCATTTACAAAGGCTTCAGCCCTGGACTATTATTAACTAACTTCATCGTATCACATTACCGTCAAAATTCAAATGAAGTAAAAAAAAACAAAGGCAAGTCATAAGGACTGCCGACAGAAGTGAAATCTCAAAACAATGGAAAATAACTGTGTTCTTTTTGAATTGAAATCAATTAAACATTTTATAATTTGTAAATTGCCAACTGTAATTGCGTCAGTGACACGAAATCACAAGGTATTAGTGTATATATGTACACAGACCGCCATACTACTCGTCGCTAGTCTGGCGCAAGCGCAATACGTCACGAGCATGTCGAGGTCATCGGTAATGCGAACCCATAACTTTCCCCTAGCAAAAATCGCTCAACATGGCTAAAGAAGTTTCACTTCAATTAAAAAATAAGTGAAAGAAAAATAAATTAACATCAAATTATTCACATTAAATTTCTATGCAGGTTTATTTTGCACGCCAAACGGACCGGTTTCGTTGTGGAGCACGATTTCATTATGGCGACATATTTGGCGGATCGCGTAATCGTGTTCGAAGGCACGCCGTCCTCGCACGCTACTGCGCACGCGCCCCAGTCACTGTTGAATGGTATGAATAAATTCCTGGAGCTGCTCGGGATTACCTTCCGACGGGATCCTAACAACTTCCGACCGAGGATAAACAAACATTCGTCCGTTAAGGTAATTATTTGTATAAAAAGTAAAAAAAATAATTAAAACCAGGGGCACTAGTCAAGTTACCTTTCTAAAATCGTTAACGCTAATAAAAAAATAAAAAATGTATGGAAATGACATATCTAAATCTCATATTGTGCAACTTGGTTAGGGTTTATGCTTGGGCTAACTGCTAGAGGTTGGGCTTAAAGTAAATCATAACCGAAGTTATCAGATATTTTTAAAGCAATCATGGCTCTTTGGTAGCGTTTATCGACGTGAGTTCGAATCACTTTGGTGAAGGAAAACATCGTGATGAAAGAAAGAATAGCATGATGGTAAGACTTTTTCTAGTCAGGCTGGTATGGTTAATGTGTTACCATCTTAGGCCACATAGTAATAGATCAGCTGAGATTGTGGCGAAAGGCTATAACCTATGAAGAACTAGCTGTGCCTGTGGCTTCGCTCACGTGGACTACAAAATGCCAGCGCAATTCTTTCTCCCCTGCTCCCAGCTATTTTAAAGACAAAAATGCTTATTTTGGGTGTTCCTTTGAAGATAGATATACTCTCCCAGGCTTTTTTGTAGGTCCCTTTAATGACTATAATTATGTAGTGCATTAATTTGCTATATCTCTTATGGTTTACTAAGCATAAGCCATTTAAGCACCCGAATTGATTCACGCTGACCAGTTTTTTTTTTATTTATGCGGAGCCCTAATTCTTTTTCTAAAATTAAAGTAGCCTAAGTTACTTCCTATAAATTCAGCTATAAGGCCCGTCAAAATCGGTCCAACCGTTTCGGAGATTACCCGGAACAAACAGACAGACAGACAAAAAAAAATGGGCTTTTTGTTATTGGTATCGTATATACTTTCATATGCATTTAGTAAAAAATTGTTATTTTGACATTACAAACAGACACTCAATTTTATTAATTGTATGGATATATAAAAAATATCCAAAAGTAATCCTGGCGCCACCCAAGACGTCTAGAACTGCAATTATCTATACAATTAATAAAATTGAAGTATCTCTTTCTCAAAAATCAATTTTTAAATTTTTTTGTCCGATTGTTTTTTTTCTCGGCTAATCTCCGAAACGGTTGGAACGATTTTGACGGGACTTTCACTGTCAGATAGCTGATATTTTAAGGAGTAACTTAGGCTACTTTTATTCTAGAGAAATAATTAGGGTTCCACCCAAAAAAGTTAAAAGCATCGTTACCTTTAAAATAACCGAGGGGCGACCTCCGTGGGTGGAAGCGGGGTCACCACAATACCGGCATTCTGTAGTCCACGCAAGCGGAGCCGCGGATACAGCTAGTTTATTTATAAATGGCACTGATAAAGCATTTAAAAAATAATATCCAATGTGACTGTCTTCACCAAAATAAAATAGACAAATACTTTTTGTTACAGGACATAGAGCAAAAACGTGCTGGTCAATACTTCTTCCTGGAGGACTAGTGTAGCAAAATATAACAATATTTTATTTATATATTGTATTGTATCTGTCACAATGGCAGTCAATTGCCGTTTGTGTATTCCAAATTAAATGTATTAAAACTGTAATAATCATGTTTTATACAACCACCACTTTATATGCTGTTATTTGCACTGAATAAAAACATTACAGCTGAAATCATTCTCACACGCGTTTATTGTATTTCACGTATTCTTCATAGTTGGAAAAGTTATCTAATAGGTCAGGGAAAAAGTTTCTTCGCATTTTTAAATGAAAGAAATTTTTTTTTTTAAAGTTTATTTACATTTATTTACACCATATGTGCCGTTTTATTCAATGACTTTCTGCCATTTTGTAATTCATTAGAGTGAATCTAATGAAGAAATACGATACATTTTAAAATATGATTACAAAAAAGGCAAAAATGCAACTCAAGCAGCGAAAAAATTTTGTGATGTTTATGGAGTTCAGTAAGAGTAGCACAAAGTTGGTTCAAACGTTTTCAGTCGGGAAATTTTGATGTTAAAGATGCACCTCGCTCTGGTCGCCCTGTTACGAATAAAATAGACGCCAATTTTGAAAAAGTGGAGCAAGTTCGGCATATCAGTAGTTACGATGTAGCTGAAGAACTGAAACTTGACCACAACACAGTTTTAACCCATTTGAAGAAAGCTGGCTATACCAAAAGCTCGATATTTAGGTGCCACACGAGCTCACTGAACGAAACCTAATGAGACGTAATGAAATCGACCCGTTTTTGAAGAGATATAACTGGCGAGGAAAAGTGGATCACGTACGACATGAACGTGCAAAAAGGGCCGTGGTCTAAGGTCAGCTATGCTTCACAGACTGGCTAAACCTGGGCTAACTCGAAATAAGCTGATGCTCTGTGTATGGTGAGACTGGAAGGCCATTGTTCATTAGGAGTTTTTACTGCCCGGCAAAACCATCGATTCGGATCTCTACTGCTAACAACTGACGAGATTAAAGGAAGCAGTTGCGAGACAGCGGCCGGAATTAATCAACAGGAAGGGTGTGGTCTTTCATCACGATAACGCTAGACCACACACATCTTTAGCCACTCAGCAAAAATTAAGAGTTTGGCTGGGAGGTGTTTGTGCATCCACCATACAGCCCTGACCTTGCACCTTCAGATTTTCACCTGTTTCGGTCTCTTCAGAATGCTTTAGGTTCTGTAAGGTTAAGATAAGAGAGTGCCAAAACTTTTTGTCGCGTTTATTGATCAGAATTCCCAAAGCTTCTACAGCAACTGGATCATTTGTCTACCTACAAAATGGCAAAAAGTCATCGAACAAGGCGGCATATATATACTGTAAATAAACTTTAAAAAAATGTCTTGAGTTTTCATATAGAAATGCGAAGAAACTTTTTCCCGGACCTATTATAAATAAAAATTAAATGCTGTTCGATTTTGAGCGCATCACTTGAGAACGGCTTGACCTATTTTGCCTAATTCGTTTTTTAACCGATTTTAAAAATAAGAGGAGATTGTCAATTCGAATGTACTTATAAATTTTTTGTATGTATGTTCAAGCATAACTTCCTTGTTTATGAACCGATGATTTTGTTGTAAGCATAGATTTAAATCTATATTTGGAAAGGGTGGTTCCATTTTAATTTCATTAGCATTGGACATTCGACTTCGAAGATACACCAGGGAACTCAGAATAATTGAAGTTGGCTTTCTTTTTTGTGAATTAATAGTATTTAGTGATAGTCCCAATAAGATTTTTAGGAAAATAAACATTTGAAATGGTAACTGTCTCTTTTACATGGCACCATGTCATACGTTTTTTTATCGAATAGCAAAAAGCGATAAGTATGTTTTATAGGAATTGCGCGTATTTTAAGTTTGTTACCTATTTCAAAATGATCGACGAATCTTTTTATACCTAACTATGGAGGGTATGGGAAACCATAATATATGGGGGGACAAGTTGAAAAAGTGTCCAGCTGTGGGCAGCAAATAGTAATTAAAAAAACCCACCAAAATGGCGCTAGCGTAGCAAGAAGGAGTGATACTTTTTCACTAATATGACTTTAACAGAGTTTAACATAACTTTGAGATCACCAAAACATATCAAAATCAAGGTAACGTGTTCACAGAGTTATTATTACCAAATTAGAGTACTTTCTGCACATAACTAATTATAAATTGTCAATTTTTTACACAGCCGGTATTAGTAAAAAGCTTGTCTAACTTACAAAAAATACTGTTCAATGAAAAAAAACAAGCTTTAATCAGACTTATACTTTAGACAATCTTAAAATGGATGGTAGTCACGGTCAATAAATAGTTTAAGTTTTTGTAACTGATTGAACTTAGATTGAGTATTTCCAATGGACATTGATGAAGATTCAGGATACTCTCGAGGAAGATACCTTCGTTGAGGAAGTATTATAATATCATGTGGATGGCGAAATTTGTAGCACACTATTATAACCTATATAAAATCTGATATCATATCACCTTTATTTACCAGGTCTGATAGACTGAAAATTGGTGGTTAGGTGCTCGTAATCTTTGAAAAAATCGTAATGAACCACTCTGATATCATAAGGTTGATTGGGTTGAGCCCGGCAAACTCTCGTTATGCAATCTTGTGGTGCATATATAAAGAGGTTTTTATATCATGTTCTAGGAGTCCCTATTGAAAATCATGTAATCCGCTTGCGAAGTATTTGGCATGATATCGTCGCTCGCAAACAATTCTGGCATTGGTAACAAACCATTTGATGAATTGGTAACACTTAGTCACTATTGTAAATCATGTAGTTCCTCTTCCTTGAAATTGTAGGAAATGGTGAGCTACTTACTGTCCCTTTCAGGGAATGAACTAACTGAAACATTCTTAACACATACACCAGAAGATGTGGATGGTTGACTGCTCTGAATATAATTCAAAAGATCTAGATTGTCAGGAACTGGTTCCCCTGGTAGTTCTTGGAGTAATACAACCTGATTCTCCTCTTCTAAACACTTTTGTCATTGGCTATTAAAACTAAATAAATCTTTTTATTCATTTTAGGTTTCAAAAATAAGCTTATTCACTATACTTTATAACATACTTTAGCTCATACAGCTAATCAACTGATGCCATAAGAGTAATGAAGAGAATGAATTTACTGGTCAATAATTTAATGTAGGTAGGATAAAATATCAAAGCATTGACATTTAAGGGTAAATGTGAAAGAGTGAAGAATTATTCTAACCATACATCCCAATATTGTTCGAGAACAAGTTCTTGGTATCCTTTGTTATTTTTACATTGTTTATGTAAATTAGTACCTAATACAATAATAGTATTAAGACAAACACTAAACATTGATGTGTTGTGACTAACCATAGTAACCATATTTATGTGCACGTTTGTGACATAGCAGTTTTTATTTGACAATATTCTGGCTGATGCATATAGCATATTCTTTTTAACGACCACAACGAGCCTATTACCATTAATCGAGCACGAAGCCAAACTCCGAGCTGCTACTGAGAATTTCATAGGAAAAACCCAATAACACTTTGCTCGACCTGTGAATCGAACCCAGGACTTCGATTATAGCAGTCGCGCTTATGACCACTAGGCTAACGAGGCAGTCAATAGGTGGTGCTGTGCAGTTTGTGAAAATACTCGACAGGTGGAGCTGATTTTTGTTTTAATATTGTTTTACGAAAAGATAAACTGGACACATTTAACTTTGCTGTTGGAAAACTATTGTCCCCATACATCAATATATGCCGTGGTCAGTTTACCAACTGCAAATAACAAAATTAATTCTTATTAATTATCTAACTACAAATTTACAGTTTCCGGATTTTTTCCTTTACTTGTGCTACAAGACACTGCTTCTTGCCAAATTTCATGATTGTTGGTTAACTGGAAGTGCCCTATAGGTTTTGTTCCCTTTGAAATTGTATAGAAATGAGACATAATCAAGCTGTATCTTTTGACTGCGTTGACTTAGAAATTTAATTTTTTCACAGCTTCAAGGGATTGCAGACCTGAGTTTTTGATATTAATTTCATCTTGATACATCCCCACGCACTTCTGAGAAAAAAGATGTTATATTTTTTACTCAAGGGTTTTTGTTGCAGTCGGGTCTTTTTTTGTTTCCTTTTTAATAATTAAGCTTTATAAAATATAGCTTATCCCTAAAACCGACCGATTTTCAAATTCGAACTTAATTTTTTTTCACAAACCTGTCTTTATAGTTCCCGCTGACGTCGTTGTTGGTGAGGCATGCTAACATAAAAATTTTTTATTAAATTTATATAGAAAACACAGTGTTTAAATTCTAATTTGATACGAAACGTTCATTATTGTACACCATTTATTTGTTTTCGTTTAATGAACTTCCTATACCTACTCTTATTTTCCAGTTTCTAGTTCAACAATTCATAGGAATATTCAGTTAATCACTAAAAATTTCTGTGATTTCCCCTGCAAAGCGCATGGGCGACGAATGTTTCGCGTTACCGGGAAAGGGCATAAGAAAGTGAGATAGCGTATATTTCGATAGAATTTATTCAGAAAATGTGAAGAATTACAACAAACCGAGACACTGCTATCTCAAAGCCTATTATTACCATAGTGCAATGCGCAACAATACAACTATGGAGTACCTAATAATCCGCCACTTCAACTGTTTTTTTATTACAACACTGATAATATAATAGTATTTCTTTTATCATTGATGTTCATTAATAAATTTTATAGATAAGGTATTCTATATACATATGTATATATATTTATTTATTTAGTCTATCGATCATACTAAAAACATTGATAAAATCTTGTATTATTTTCTCAGAGATGTTTATCAATATCTTCTTCTAAAAATAAACAAGAAGTTATTTTTAATCATCTCTAACCTGAACATGTTAATGATGATTATTTCCTTTAATAATATGAGAGATTTTCCTCTAAAGACTGAATCGGTCGCGAAGTACACTCAAAGCTCAGGCTCATTGCAGGGATTCGAACTCGTGTCTATCGACGTGGTGTCTGTACACGCTACCACTGAGCCACCATTTCTTGAGATGGTGTGAGTTACAGTAACTACTAAACTGTTGATAAAATGTATGTCCGTGTACTACCTCTATTACTTAGATTTAAAACTCTTTTATAACTACCTATATAAATTCAATAGGTAGTACCTAGTAGTTCAAGGTCAGCAACACGCTAGTGATACCTACAGGCTACGATAACTGCTTACCTACTATTTTGCAAGCTATACGCTTGCTTGCCACCTTAGTCGAATAGTTGTATAAAATCATAGTATCAAATAAATACAAAATGAAGTACCTAATCCTTATAAAACCGTGTTCATTTCTCTGAACATATTTTCGACCTTTAATTTTTTAATTTCCTTATCCGTAGGCCGTAGGGGGATGGTGTGGCGTTCATACGCTTTAGATGCATAAACCTTAGTGAGGAGCTGTAACTTATAATAAGTATTTTTAATAATACAAAAGGATGAAAAAGAACCATTGTCAATTAATAATGGAAACTTTGCCTTATACTTTATACATAGACGATAAACTCCAATACTTACTTTTAAAACTTAACTGATGACTAGTATACCTATATAGATTTCATTTTTATCGCGGAAGTGTGTACCGTACCTGAGCTTTTAATCAAACCAGAAATCAACAACGCTCCAGTATACTTTGTTTATTTATGCCAACAACATTATTTGATTCACTCACGCCATCGAAGCGAGCCGTGGTGTCCGACCTTAATCGGCCTCGAAAAAACTCCATTATATACATTTATACGGTTCCCATTCTCATTAGAATATTATAGTAACCTCGGTTCTTGTTTACGATAGCGTCATAACAAGTTTACGCTGTGATGAATCATCCTTCGTCACTACTCGGTACTGGGTGATCTAACAATCATGAATAAGATCGATGACGAAGAATTATCTATATAATGATTATATATTTACTTTAAATGACGCTTTCGACAGCGAAATCAAGAGTTATAAAATTAAATAACAATATGATTCAGTTGCATAAATCACATTTATATTATCAAGTATATTTTATTGCACTTACTAGAAATTAGCTGTATATAATATTATTAAAAAATCTATTTATTGAAATTTTTTTACATTACCGATCGTTTTCACACGATATTCAAACTTTACCTACAATTTATCGTCAGTATGACGGAGTCCATTAATCACATGTGTTTAGGAGGGGTCGAGCTGAATCTCATGCAGGAGAGAGGAGGGTACTCGACAAATGTTACGTAATTTTTTTCCCTGGAAAAACAGTGTAAAGTTGCAAGAAAATTGGATAAAATTAAGTAAAACGTGTTTTTTGACTAAAATATATGGCAAAATCTGACACAATATTTACGGTTAACACAACACCTATGTCAAAAGATACGTCTACAAGACCAAAAAGTGCTGCCAGGAAGATGTAATAAACTTATGGAACACAGCGAAACAGAGGTTCCCGAAAAAGAAGACTTGGTACAGCATGTTCAGCATGAGCTCGAACAGCGGCGGAGAGAAAGGCATATTGGCGGTTTGTCACAAGACGATCTAGATTTCTAGATAATAAACTACTGTGCGCAAGCGACAACGGTTTAGAGTGGCTAAATCAGAGCGAAGTTAAAGGACCTGATGATTTTGTTGAAAATCACATGGATATGTTGGTTCCAATAGTCACTCTTAAGACCCTGCATGAGTATCCATGAACTGAATTAGAATAAATATTCATTTATTAAATTTAGAAGTTCTCATTTAAGAATTTTATTGTTAAATTTTGTCAGTGTGATCTTAGACTACAATCTAAACAATCTTAAATACTACTACTACTCTTCATTAGTTTTCACTAGTCTATACAATTAATAAAATTGAAGTGTCTGTTTGTAATGTCAAAATAACAGTTTTTTACAAAATAAATGCATATGAAAGTATATACGATACCATTAACAAAAAGCCCATTTTTAAATTTTTTGTCTGTCTGCCTTTCTGTCTGTTTGTTCGGGGTAATCTCCGAAACGGTTGGACCGACTTTGACGAAACTTTCACTGATAGATAGCTGATGATATAGGGAGTAACTTAGGCTACTTTTATTCTAGAAAAAGAATTAGAGTTCCGCACAAATAAATAAAAACTGGTCCTGGTGAATCAATTCGGGCGCTTAAATGGCTTATGCTGAGTAAATCATAAGAGATATAGCAAATTAATGTACTACATAATCATAGGCATTAAAAACACCTACTAGTCTTAATAAAAGTAATAAAGGAAATTGTGTTGTTATAATAACTCCAACACATTTACACTGAAATTAATTGTTTTTTTTAAATCTAATGTGAGATATGGTTCGAGACAAATCTCACCAGAGGGAGAAGCTAAGGTATTTAGTAACTAGACATCAAATAAATATTTATCGCTTTTTATTGTTTTTACGAATTTATGTGATAAAAAATATAGCTAAAACTACAGTTGAAACGTTTTTGTTAAAATTTATTTGCAAGGAGATAATTATAAAATCTTTAAGTCTATTGTATATAAAATAATGACTAGAAAAATGTATATTATAATGCTGGACAAAAATCACATTTATTTATTAAGTCATATAAATCATCCGGCATTAGACAACTTACATCCTGGTTTAACCTACGATCAATGGTATAGCACAGAACACAGTAGATAAGTGATGGGGTCTCCTGTACCAAGGTGTGTACACAGATATTATACCCAAAAAATATAGGTCATCCATCAATATATTTACAAAGTCCAACATGCAGAACTAGTAAATATACCGAAATGCTAAATTATCTTCTCAAGTACCTGCGGTACGAACAGGCCTAAAAAAATTAAGTTCTACAAAATATGCTGATAAATACCAATACAGAATCAAAATAATTATGTAAGTATGTATTTGTAAACCTGATAGCAGTTGCTTCAAGTTAAACCTTTTATTTAGGTATCACCTAAATCATCGTATAATATCGTCTTCTTACTATAAGTCTATATTTTCCCTTTTCATTCAAAAAGTGCTTAGATACCTAGGTACTACGAGTTCTTGTGTATTAAACAAACTACAAATGTCTTACCCGTGGCAATCGATTGACCTAGTTTGACGTTGACCAATCTTTTGAACTTTTTATTTATCAGACATCTAGGCGGGTATTATATAAACTTTCTGCTATTAATGAAGTTAAATATTTTATGTGTTTTATGTAATTTAAATCGGTTCTCAGTGCTTCATGGATTAATATTAGTTGATTTCAGTACGGTAGAATGGAGAAATGAGAGAAATCAAGTGCCTGAACTTTGTTAGTAGTCGAGTTGTGTTACATGCCGGCCGGCCGCGGTCCGCAGACCGGTGCCGCGGTGGCGTTCGATGACATCACCGCTGGCGAATAACCTGCCTCGCTCAGGGGTTCAAAACATTTCGAAAATGTTATTTTTATTCCTCTGTATAATTCAACCTTATATCTATAATTATATTACTAAACAATATCGGGAAGAGTCTATATTATAGTCATTAACAAAATCTTTCTAATAAGTAGTTAAGAATTTTTAGAATCGCACCAGTAATTCCAAAGATTACCTAATGCAAGTATATTCACAAAATTTATCTCTTTATAATAAACTAGCGGCCCGCCCCGTCTAAGCACAGGTGTTTAACAAGATTTACAAAATTAAAAATTATGATACACACGAATAAACCCTTCTATTTGCGTCAGGTTATTAAAAAAATGTGGATACTATTATTTTAATAAACTTTTATTTTTATGACTTTTTTGTTATTATTTTTTACATATTTTTTCGTTATTATTTAATAAATGTAAATTTTTTTCTAATTTTTGTAAAAAGATCATATATACAAAATAAAAGCCATTCAATTTATTGAGCAGAGCTTTCCTTTAAATGATATTTGACGTTATTTTATTTTGCTGCTTTTTAACGTCAATTTATGTGGTGGCAGTCCAGAACGGTTTAAACAATTTAAAAATTCCTGTGGGTAATGGACTACGTCTTCGATATTAGTTACAGTGTCGATAGATTTGTAATTTTTTATTTGGCTGGAGATTTTTTGATTAATCAAATTGTTTATTTCGTTGACCTTATCATTCCTAGGTGTCACTATTGCCCTAGAACACAACCAACGAAAGTCCTTTTCGTGCAAATTTTCAATGTCAGGGTATAAACATATATTAAAATTTCTAAATTACAGTCTATTTGGCCTAGAGGGTCATCCAAAAGGACATCACGATTTCTGCTTAAATTTGCAGTGGCAAGCTGCTTAATAGATCTATTTCAGAACTTTTTTTTTACGTGAAGAAACCTCTCCCTGAACGGTTTTTAAGTACTCGAATGAGATTGGACCGCGAACGTGATGTAGCAACATCCTAAGATAAAAACACTCTGACTGAGAAAGATGTACACCGTAGACTCTTCTTAAACATCTTTTATGCCTGGATGGCCAACTACGTCCACACCACGCCTCCTTCTTGTGAATTTATTATTGGCACATGTGTAGTATTGCGGGAGTTCCTGGTATAGAAGTATCTTTGCGAATTCATCTTCATTACAGAGCTCAAAGAAAGCCAGCCAAGTAGTTTTACGTGGGTTTTGGGCCACTTGTTTAGCTGTTTCAGCGGTAAAAAATAAACCCTTTGACCATTTTCTAAGTGAACAGGCAACGCAAGACTGTAGGATGCCGCTCGTGGATCAGAAATTTAAATATTCGCCAGACAGCTTCGGATGTACTTATGTACTAGACATTCACGTAGTTTCCATTTGGGTTTTATGACGCTAAAAGTAGCTTGGTTAGATCCGTTATAAATTTGCAAATGTTTGAACTGAGCGGCAGTACTACACATTTATGTGAGCGTTAAACGTCCTACAAAATAATGGAGAATAAGGGACAATCCATCTATTATCTATATTGGACCTACTTCCTTTGATAATTGGCATAGCGCACTGTCCTCCATTTTCGGCATCACGACGACGATAAACTGGATATCCGTCCTCTCTGGTTTGGGTATCGTTGATGAAACGTCGAAGGTACTTTTTTGTACAGATACCGTTTTTCATACATGGTGCTGTTAAATTATATTCTTCGCATGGTCCATGCACCATACTTTTTGTTACGATATCGAACAATATCGGATCATTTTGTCAATTAAATTTAAAAAATAAAAGCACTTATTGTGGCATAACTATAATAGTTGGAGATATTCTATTGCGACACTTTTTGTAAATAATGATGTGTTCTATAAAGTCATAGTACATTATTTTATTCAATCGTTAATAGCTTTTGCAGCTCACGCGATGTAAAGAATATTTTAGATAATTTTTTTACACCTTGGGTTACATTATTGGAGTTTTAGTAAGGATCCCTGATTTTTTTTTTTGAAAATTTAATATAGCCTATGTCACTCTGAGACAGCGTAGCTTCCCAACAGTGAAAGAATTTTTCAAATCGGTTCAGTAGTTTCGGAGCCTATTTAATGCAAACAAACAATCAAATCTTTCCTCTCTATAGTAAAAAATAATAAATATCTGGGCGACCGAGTTTGCTAAACTTGGAAGTGAAACATTGTCTAAATAGAAAATTTCATCCAAATTGTTAGAGCCATTTCCGAGAAACCAATTACATTTGCACAAGAATTGCTCACTTAATGGTATTAGATCAGATAGTATAAATAAGTCAAAAAGTACGCACGAATATCTCGTAAGTATTATAAAATCAAATATGAATTAGAAATTCATAATTTGATTGAACATTTATTACTCGGTAGATAAAAGGAGTTATTTAAAATAAAAATTATCATAAACTGTAAATCTAAATCATTCAAGATAATAAAGTCTTGTTAACAAAAGTAATCGTAAATTATCTTTTCCGAAATCCTACTATCAGCTACAACTACTTGAGCTATGATTGTCAGTGATTATAAAAAATATTTGCACTCTTGTATAGATTATAAACGGCTTACACCTACTTGAAACATTGGACACATTATAATTTGACCGATTGTTGGCGACCTCTGCACCGAGAGAGAGGACAAACAAGAACGCCACGACTTCGATTCGATCAACTTCGCCTAGCTTCATTCGACTCGTGTATTTTTCGGAATTCGCTCCGTACTTGAGTTCTTGGGTGTGTCACTGAATAATATAAAAGTAAGCTTGTTTTCCTTATTCCATGTAATTATGTATTCATATTAGTATTTTATTTTTAAAGTTTATTTTACTATTTTCTTATAATAATAATCAAATATAATAAAGTAATAGTACATTTACCGGTGGTAGCTTGTTTGTTAATGGCGGAAGCCGGTTGTACATAGTTGATAGCAATTTATTTATAACTCGAGATTTTTATGTTGTTATTTCTATTCCCCAGCATACACCATGAGTGGACAACAGTACTACCCGTACAAGGTAAGCTTTCTACTTACATTAAGTTGAATAAATGTAGGTAACAGTTCTATAGCTTTTCACGAGATGATGTCATCTTTTTCGAGGCAAGGTTGGCTACATGCATGATGAATATTGAACACTGGACAGTATAAACAAGTGTAATCGCAATTCGCTATCGTGAAAACCTACTGGAGAAAGTACCTTTTAATAAGTAGAAAATTTTGCTTTTTATATAAATTTTGAACTCGAAAGTTTTTGTGTTACCTACCTACTTAACTATGGTTTTTTTAAATTATATATTCAGCAAATATGTAACGTTGCAAAAACAATATTCTACCTATATCTGGCTTTTGATAATTAAATTGTAACACAGTTAATGTAAACATTATTTTTGTTTTGCTGATAAGTAATTTTTTCTTTAATTACCTACCTACTTAAAATACTATCCATAATTAGGTATGTAGGAAAACTCTCAGTAGAATACGTAAAGGATTCCACTGACCAATAAAGTATTTTTCAAATAAATTTAAAAAAAAAATTTGAATGAGGTTTTCCTTAAACTATTGGGTACGTTTATTATATTTTGTGAAAAAAATTGTGTTTATTTAAGGGATTTTATAAAAATCTTAATACATTTTACAATGCACATTTTTTTGTCTCTAAATGTATACCTACTTACCATTTGTAATTTTAATTTTTTGTCTTTGTAGGAAAATTTACACAATATTAAAAACATCTTAATAATCGAGTGAAGAATTCCACTGAACAATATATTTTTATAATAAAATTGTAGGCGTGAATTTTTCTTAAGTTTAATGAAGTTTTCCTTAAAGTAATAGGTATTTATGTATTTAACAATAAATTTGTGTTAATCGTGAATTTATAAAACCTACGTACATTTTACAGTGTAGGTATACTTGCATACCTATTACATCAACACGAAGTAAACAGATAAATCTGTTCGTCTTGTTTTTACAAAACAGTGATAATGTAGGTATCTCTACCTATATTTAAGAATCAGGTTTAAAAGGGGTTATCGCTAACAACGTGTGGTTGATACCTAGGTATACCTAACTAGCTCAAAACTATATCGGATCTGAACGCAGCAACGAACCTAACAAAGTGCATGGTACAGCCGAATAAATAATACTTTGATATTAAGTATAATTTATTAAAAAACCTTTATTATTTGTACTACAAATTTGTGTTTGCGCAAACTGAAATGTTCACAGCGGTCATAAAGTTTGGCGGGAGGTGTAACATGAAAAATAAGTAGGTAGGTACTTAACCTAATAACTTGCCTACTTCAGTTTTTGTTTACAGTCAATTTCAGTTTGGTCATCATGAATCACAGGTTTCAATGAAAAAGTCAAATGTATTTCAAGAACACAAGCTGGAAATGTATGAATGAAAGGATTTTTTTTTTTCGATAGTGTACCCCCACCGTATACCCTGCTGATCCCTTTGATCCAGCTGCGGATGCGGAGACCCTCCGCAAGGCTATGAAGGGATTCGGCACCGACGAGAAGGCTATCATCGACGTTCTCTGCCGCAGAGGGATTGTCCAGCGTCTCGAAATCGCTGAGACTTTTAAAACCAACTATGGAAAGGTGAGTTATAATATTGTTTTATTATGGGGTTTAACTTCTCAAGCTGATTTTTACCCGACTGCCAAATAGGATGGTTTTTTATTCGAGCGGACAAATGTACATATGTCTGTTTCTTTGGCACACTCTGTAGCCTAAACGGCTTGATGAATTTTATCGTACAAGGTGTCGTATTAATTCGTCTTAATTGTGCGAGTGACATAGGATATATGTATATAATAATAATTAAGTACAACGTCTGGCAATCCAATAAAAATCAGAAATAGGGAAAACATTTTTAGTCGAGTGTTTTTCTTGCATTCGGGTTTTTGTTTTCTTTTTAATAATTAACTTATTTCATTTGTATTTAAATTTGTTTAATGTCATTTAGCGGTATGGGACCGCGAGTGCACATGGTTAGTCACGCGTTTTTGCGTCCTACCTGTGCTATGATTTCATTTATTTTTGGTCGTATTTATAAAAATTCCGACGTGGAGTGTCAATTTAACCAGTGATATCATAAAGAGATATTTGCGTATGATATAAGATATTCTTATAAATATGTCATCTCAGGTGCATAACCCTTTACAAACGAAGGCTCAGGGCCGTCTGAGGCTTCAGGGTCCTTAAGGGTAACAGTATAGTGAAATAAAAAAAAAACTATACCAAATAAACATTAATAATTTATTGATTTGATTGTGGTATAAATCATATAGGTACCATATACGTAGTATAATATCAAATAATGTTGATATTAATTAGTACCGACATCTTCTTCAGATCTGTTTAATTACATCTAGATAAATTATTAAATATACCAAAAAGGAGCATTTAGGCGCATATTATTTATATAAACAGCTGATAGTAGAAATAATGGATCCTTTGTTTCACCTAATATGCTAGTAACTAGTAAAATAACAATAGGCAACCGGACAACTTTTCAAAAAGCGTTAATTATTAATAATTATAAATTTATAAAGCTAGGAAAAATATAATTGCACATAAATAATGCATTATAAGGACTTAAAATAACATCAAAACGTATACATTTTTAAATTTCCGCGTAAATGATACCGCAGAGTGCGTAACGAAATACGTAGAATCAGTAAGCAAATTTTAAGGAAACAACATGTCGTTTCAACGCACCAATCGGGTAGGTTAATAGGTAACGTTCACTTATGGGGTTATTTCACGGCACGATATACTACCCGATTTCCGGGTATATTATTGGTGTTTCGTTTGACATGAAGAACAGCACAAAATATTCCATCTTATTTATTCATTTCAAAATATTATTTTTAAATTTTTTTATTGAATGATGATTATAATATTAGGAAGATTATTTTCAACCACATAATTTTTTTTTTGTAATTACTGTCCTGTTGCTTATTTAACAAGATGAAGTAAAACACTGGTATTAATGTGAAACCTTCAATAATAAGTTTTATGTAAAGCTTAAACTTTAACGAAAAGTTTACACATACGCATTCGCTATATGTATACGTGACAGTTGAAAACTAATTCACCCTCAAAATTATTATATATATATATATATATATATATATTACAATGATGCAATGTATCTAAGCAATGTACAAGCTTACATTATACCTACAGTAAAAAATTCTAAATACTTATTTCTTGCAACATTACCAATATAGAAAATACTACATGACTCGTATCAAATTTGGCGTAAGAAATATTATATATTTTCTGTAATATTGATTTAAGAAACCAATATTTATCGCTAGTGAAATTCGCTATGTATTCTTTATTGTGACATTGAAATTTATGACATAAAAATTATCATATTTTAAAAAATATTTCGACTATCTTCCGATGTAGGCAATTTCGCCAATGTCAAAAGTGACAAATACACGTTATAGAATTTAATTGCCAAATGTTCGGTGTAGATACTATACAATAACAACACACAACAGTCACAAATTTATACATAATACTTGTTATGGGAACTATACGGATAATTTAGGACTATACATATATGATAAATATATAAATAAAAAGCATAACTATAATTTATATAGACACGACCAAAGGACACATTCCAATTTTATATTAATACGATAAATAAAGACACTAACAATTTCAATAAAAGTAAAATACACATATTTAAGTAATGTATTGACCATTAGTAGGACGATAAATATTACAAGGAAAATCATTTTGGAACAAGATAGTTTAGGACAATTACAAAATATATGATCCACGGATCCCTCATTAAGACCACACTTAAACGAAGAGTGGTCATGGACATGTATTTTCCCGAATAAGTATATTTAATTTAGGTTTAACTACTTCAAAAATTTCTTTAACTTAATAATGGCTTCACCTTGGTGTTTTTAAACTATTTACCGTTGACCTTGCTAACTTCAATCAAGTCTGTTGGAGTAGTCATCGTTGATTCACGTTTGTTAGGAACCGTATCAATTTGAATTTCCTTATTAACGTATAGTTGTCTCGGAAAATAAAAATAATTAAATGTTAAGGTATTATTAGTTACCTAGGCGCATTTTATGACGCTTCTCCGAAAGTCTTGGGTTCAGGGAGTATTTTAAAATATAAACTACTAGTTGGACCAGCAACCGTTGTTCTGCCTTTTCAAGTTGTTAATAACTTCAGCGCCACCTGTTGCGTTCAAGGATAACATAAAATCCTTCTTATTAACAAAACACTTAGATCCAAGAACATTCATGGTGACCAGTCAAAGGGTGTTGGTATTTATCAGTCTCATATACCTACCTATGTACTTACCAACATCCATTCTTATATTATTATAGCGGAGCCATGGGCTCCGGCGCACAATCACAAATATTTTTTTACCAGGATAAAAAGTATTCTATGCTATAATCCGAGTAATATAAGCTATCTGTGTGCCAAATTTCAGCCCAATCCGTTTAGTGCTTTGATCTATATTGTGTTGATAGATCAAAATCAAAAGTCTGCTTCAATAGCCCTTTTTATCTATATCAGTTTAAAAAATATCTTATTTTCATTGCTTTGGCATAATGATTGCATAGAGGTAATGCATCGTTCCAACCGTTTGAGAGTTATTATTAAGTAACAAACATCTTAACATTCACATTTGTAATATTTACTAGGTGGCACCGCAAAGGTTGTTCTTCCCTTTCAGATAGGTAGTCAATAACTCGACCTCTGCACTAACAATTTTTTTTTTTCTGAAAACTTTCCCAGCATTATAATGAACAAAACAAAATAAGAATAACGTATACCTAATCATCGTTCGAATGGTGAGTTGTATGTAGTCTTGAATTAATTTTAAAAAATCCAATAAATAAAAGCAATTTCAGTTTTTCCAATTTTCTGAATAACTTTCCCTAAAAACTTTGTTTAGACCATTACTAATATTTTAAAAAAGAATTCGCCAAATCGGTTCAGCCGTTCTCAAATGATACGCTTACGAACAGTATTTCGTTTTTATTCATATGTGAAGATAAATGAACCGATTTTGACTCATTGAAGTAACGTACTTTTAAATATTAATTAGTAATCTTTGCCGTTAAGTTTTAATTTATACATTTGATTTGATACAATTTATTAATTTTCATTCATTACCAACCTTCTAAACACATAAAGTAAGTGGGTATTGGGTAGAGTAAACTCGCAGTTCTTATCTAATCAATCCACATGGTTGTTTGCGTTATTCTGTAAACTTGTACAGCGCTAATAAACACATTTAAACTGTTTTAATTAATATATTTATGAAATATGAACTCATTAACGATAATGAAGTGTTTTACTAAAAAATCAAGGTGAGATAGAAAGTTTGTTCATAACTGAATCAAGCGCTGATCTATAATTTAGTGAGAAACTAAATAGTTTTTAATTATCGTACAAAAAACTTCTTTTTTTTGATCCGCACCTGGACCGAATTCGAAGTATGGAGAACGAAAACCAATTTATACCTAACTGAAAGGCTCGGCTTGAACATATGTTTTAAGGTGGCTTCCATAGACCTGTTAGACCATGGATTAATGGTAATCCTGATGAGTACTTATAAAAAAAGCTACATTAGATACAATTTTTAAATAATTATCACTCATTAACCTGCCTCTTACGGGAAAACCAAAAAATAAATCTATTTAATATAGTCATCAGAGATGTAGTTACTCAAGCCTCGTTAAATAATTAAAAAAATATAAATTTAAAATACAAGTCATTGACAAAGTACACAAATTTAAAAATTTAATTATTTGTAAAAGAGTAACCGGTTGGTATTAAGAAGTCATTTAAAAACAGTACACGTTCATAATATTCCTTCGAAATGCTTGCGATGCACCTAAATTTTTATGACGTGAACACACTAGGTTAATTGTCAAAACACTTACTATTAAAACAACCGATGTCGCGGCTTCGTTCTAAATTTTAATGAGATGTGACAGTGAAAAAAGTCCTCTAAGTGTACAAAGTGTGTGTGTGTGGTACAAAGTACAAAAAATATTACCGTATAAAGAGAATTTAACCGTATTTTTTTACCCGACTGCGAAAAAGGGAAGTTATTTTTTCGATCGTATTATTATGAAGTATGTTTATTTCTTTGTCACGCTCTGTAGCCTAAACGGCTTGATGAATTTTATCATACGGGCTAGGGTTGCCAACCCTACTATATTAGGCGTCCGACGACTATATTTAAAAATATATGTACATTTAATAGGCGAAACTACTATATTTTTATTGGATAAAAAATTAACAACATTATTTATTTCAAAATGTTTATGTCGAAAACGGAAAGCAGGCAGCAGCCTTTATCTCTTTCTGAACAAGACTCGGTATGTAATTGTCGGCAACCCTAATACGAGGTGTTGTTAGATTCATCTTAATTGTGGGAATGTCATAAGCTATATAATATTTAAGTACTAGTCATGATGTATGGGAATCAAATAAAAAGCAAAAATATTAAGATATTTCTTTAGTCGTGTTTTTTGTTTCCTTTTTATTAATATTTTTTGCCTATATTCCTATTCATTTAGATTACCAACCTCTTCGCATTTCCTCAGGTTTGATTTAAAAAAACAGATAGGTAGAAAGAATAGATAGGTAAAGAAGTTTTTTTGTTATATAAAAGTACCTACTTTCTGAACCTCGTAGGTACGATAAAGTTTGACAATTTGAGATCAAAATTAAACGAAATTTTGTAGTATTGTTTCCAAAATATGGACTCCTAAGAGTTAAGAGTATTTTCTTTTTATTATGACTTTCTGCCTATGTAGGCAATTTTGCTAATGCCATGTGTGAGTTAATTTTAACGTGCATGTTATTTTTATAAAAATAATATCAAAATATGTGTATGCATATTTCTCTATTAATCCTACGTTCGTGCAATAATGTCTTATTAAAATTGCCTTAAAATATCTGTTCACTTTAGGATTTAATCAGCGAACTTAAGAGTGAGCTGAGCGGTAATCTGGAGAACGTAATCGTCGCCCTGATGACACCCCTGCCTCACTTCTATGCCAAGGAGCTTCACGACGCGGTCTCAGGCCTGGGCACCGATGAGGAGGCGATCATTGAAATCTTATGCACACTTTCCAACTACGGTATCCGCACCATCTCCGCTTTCTACGAACAACGTGAGTGATATTTTCTATATCTGATCTTGTATGTAGAGGTATATTCAACTCTTAGACGAACAGCCCAATACAATGCATTCTATGAAATAAATTTAAAATTTTCATATTTTCTCTTATATACTCATTCCTAATCTTTCCATGCTATCACACATTCATTTTCTGTTTTCTTAATTAATTTGGCAACGCAGAAACATTTGCCAATGTCAATGTTTTTAAGCCTTCGTAGTATGTATTTATTAATCTTCAGAGTGGGGTCATCACATGACAGATCCAGATCCCACCAAAAACTTCCTACCCAGCATTCATATCCATACATCACATCAAATATTATAAAATATTTATACACATATACCTTAAATTTCAGAATTTAATACATACATAGGAATTTAACCTTCCATACAGTAGGTATCACTTTAAAAAAAAATATTGTTCGTTAGGTCGGTACCTACGTCAATGGTAGTTAAAATCGATCTTTTCAGATCGAATTTTTTTATTCTAACTATATTATATATATATAAATTAGATGCCATTATACACTTAATCTTATTTGATCTAGCTAGCTATCTAGATCTAGATAAAAATTCATTATAGTAATGTTCGCTGTGTGTAACTTTGTAATAGTCTATGAAGTAATGAACTACTTTCCATTAGTATAATTGCTGCCACTGTATTATGTAGGTTCGAAACGATTACGTCAGAGACACGCCCGGAATTTTAGGTACTCACTACTAATCATGCAAGCGACGCACGTAAAATATATTTTAGTGTAATTATATCGTTTCTTAATTTTTCTATCTTTTACTTCTTCTTTTTATTTAATAACAACTTGTCTTCATCCACAATTCTGCCAATGTCAAGTGGATATAATATTTTTCTAATCTTCTTCTTCTTCCTAACTTGGCAACCGGTCATCTTTATTAATGAAGACCATTACTGCCATTATCGAGTGAATTATAGTGTAATGTGTTATGACTTATGACGATTCAGTATCTTAACAAGATGGTGGCTCACTTGTTAGAACTTTATAGGAAGTTTTTGTGGGATCTCGGAATGAATGCTTTCAGCTTATATTTATAATCCACTTCACTTATGCACAAAAACCAAACTATATCACGCAAACGCCACCAATATTACATTATATAGGGTCAAAACCTAAGTTAATGAATTAAAAATAAAAATCACAACATATCACTTCAAGATCCCGCCAAAAACTCCATTTTTCTAATCTTGAAAAATAGCTGTAACAAGATGGCGGCTCCCATATTGGAGTTTTTATGGTAACTTAACATCAAGTAAAATGCCGTCAAAATTACATAATATAAGGTCAAAAAACCTAAGTTTATGAATTAAAATAAAAACCACCATCAAGGTCCCACGAAAACCTCCCTGTCTCTAACTTGCTCAATATTTTATTATATTTTCAAGAACAATGCTTTTTTAAAATGTTGATAATTGAATGCTATTTGCTATTATGTCGGTCAATGAACATTTGCATTCAATAATTGACGTCAGACGTCAACGTTCCTGGCGCGAATAAGGGTTAGGTCAAAGTCATATCACTAAAAAAATGCATTGCGGCCAATGATATCATCGAATGAAACAGTCATCCATTTTGTATTGAGCGAAAGAAACGAAAGAGCAAATATAGAGAAAAATAGCAATTCTTTATTTTAATATATTTTTTTACTACCCCATTTTGGGCCCATAAATAAGGTGTGATAAAAATATAAAAATTAGGATTGTTTTTAATTTACTAAATGAGCAGCTTCTCTGAAGTGAAATCTTTTGATTTTCCATTCTAAACCACTTACTCCAACTCAAATACCGGCAAGAGTCAGAAGTGATATATATTTTTAATAGATGCATGTATTACACGGACTTTAATACCGTTGTGATTTGAAATGCGATGAAACGAAAATGGTACTAAAAAGAGACAAACACATACATCTATAGGATCTAGCCCAGGAGAGAATGAGATAGAATGCAACATGTATAGTACGAGTCCCGCTGATTTACGATTTTTATAAAGAAAGTATTTTTATGTCTTCTGAAGGTTTCACCTCCACTTGATTGTAAGCACGAGCCGTTCGCTGTATCATGCCGGCCTGCAGGCCTCTTAGCACCTGGATATACGAGTACACTAACTGATCCCGAAACGCAATAAGCCATAGGAGAATAAATGTGAAGGGTTTATCACCATGTGCTGGTGTACGCGACCCAGTCAAAATCTTCTTCAATCAAATCTTTATGCAATTTATGCCCCATGAAAGCACTTATGAACTTCAAAATCACTAGTAGTCGGATACAACAGATCCCTACCACTCCGCTTGATTACTGGATATAACACCGGCTGATTTTGGAATGCGACATTTCAGCGACCAGTCGGACATATTTCACACAGCAACTGTTATAATATTTCTTTTACAACTAGTAGATGTAAAACCGTTTTCTTCTCTAGTATACAACAAGAGCCTGGAGTCAGACCTAAAAGGCGATACATCGGGCCACTTCAAGAGATTGTGCGTGTCCCTGTGTATGGCGAACCGTGACGAGAACCAAGGTGTGGACGAGGGTGCTGCTAGAGCCGACGCCGAATCACTAGCCGCTGCCGGTGAAGGCCAATGGGGAACCGATGAATCTGTGTTCAATTCCATCCTTATCACCCGCTCTTACCAGCAGTTAAGACAAGTGAGTATTATTAATCCCTTACACTTATTATATAATTGACTGTTACTATACCTACTATCCCATATCTGAGAAGTGACTATTATTTTGAACCCAATCCCCAATATAGAAAGTTTAGAGAAAAACAGGCTTATTTTAGAGAAAAACAAACAAGAAAACCCAACTTCAATGGTTTTGAAGAGTTCCCTTGTGTATCTTCGAAGTTCAAAGCCCAATGCCAATGAAATTAAGAGGTGGTCCACCCTTTAGGTTATTGTCCCCTATCCAACAAAAAAAAGAATCATCCAAATCGGTTCATAAACAAAGAAGTTATTTATGGCTGAACATCCATAAAATATATCATATATACATTCTAATTCAGTAAGCTCCCGTCTTTTGTTGAAGTCAGTTAAAAATATAACCTCAAAAGAGCACTTTATACAATCAAATAATAGTAAATGGTCACCTAAATAAAAACCAAATTTTTGTGTGAAATTATTACCAAAAACTTATATTTTACTATCCTTAAAAGAGATAAAGAGGGATTTTATTTAATTAGCTACCTACTGTTAAGTAATTACATAGTAATTCTCTTGTTTTGTTTGCAGGAATAAGGGTGTTTACTAATTTACTTAAAATGACACATATTAAAATAACGCCACTTATAGGAAATTGTGTAAAATTTACGTATATGTTACAAATGATGTAAATGTAATGTAACTTATTACATATATAGGTACCCAAGCCAAGCAAACCCCGCCCGAGCGGCCTTTTTTATCATCATAAATAGAAATATTCTACAGACGTAAGAAATACATATTCGAGTATTCGTTGATACGTATATATTTCATTTGTACGTATATTCGTAGAACGAGAAACAATTTTGAAGCATTTTAGATTTACTTATAATATCATATTAAAATAGCCGTGATATAAATTCATATTCATCATGATATGACTAATTATTTTAAGTTATTTGGCCCTATGTTATATAATTTTTGTGGCATTTTAAGTGATGTAGTTTGGTTATTATGCACAAGTAAAGTGAATTATAAATAATAACTAGAAACATGCATTTTCATCTCATTTCATGCAACTGCCTCATTAGCCTAGTGGTCGTAAGCGCGACTGCTATGATCGAGGTCCTGGGTACGATTCCCAGGTCGAGCAAAGTGCTATTAGGTTTTTTATGAAATTCTCAGTAGCTGCTCGGAATTTGGTTTTGTGCCCGATTAATGGCAATAGGCTCGCCCCTATTACATGGGACCTAAAAAACATACACGGCTAACTTTGGGTGTACATTAGTACACCTCTGCCTAATCCTTCGGGGACAAAGGTATGATGGTATTTATGCATGCATTTTAAGGTGCCACAAAAACTCCTTGGAAAGTTTTAATAAAGGGCTGCCATCTTTTCAAAGCTATGCATGTTTGAAGATTGCAAGATAATTGGAAAATATTCTATACACTTAACTTTGGCAGAAATGAGCAAGAACACAGTTGCTATGAAATAAAAAAGAAGTATTTTTTTTATTCTAACTTGTGAACTACAGCCATTATGTATTATGTTATAAAATAACACGGTATGAAGGCAATTCATTATCATACGGTGATGAACACATAATATTATGAGTCATTCATCATCATTCAATGACAACTCTATTGCGAGGCGCATAACACAATTGATTCCGTAGACGACGCCATTCACATTAATTATTCATGATTTGATTCATGTTGAGCAGCTTTAAATATATTTTTTGTCTTATACTCTACTTTAGATTTTCGCTGAATACGAGGCTCTGAGTGGAAAAGACATTGAAGAGTCCATCAAGAAAGAATTCTCTGGCAGTGTCGAGAAAGGCATGCTGGCTATTGGTAAGTAAATGTATTATTACACCTGTGGGTAGTAAAATGCCGTTATCTTTCGTTTAAATAATTAATTCGTACTCAAAAATACAAATTGGAACAAACTCACAAATCGCTTCTTCAAATGTTGTCTTGACGGTACTCACAGTTTCTCCCTCAACGGTAGTCTTGTAGAGATGTCATGTCTTCTTTCTATATCGCTTGATGTTTTTACTTCGCTTCCAAAAATAGAACTGTCTCGGGTTGAGATACGGTTCTCTTGTATAGTCAAATAAGACGATCTCAAAGTCACTAGAAGGTACTTGAACTCATAAACAGGTTATAAGAATTATGTCGGAGTCTTCATTTTTAAAAGAAGGGAAACAACCTATTTTTAGATCATTGTTTCATAATGCAATCCGTGCGATAAGTGAATAAAAGAATAACAACATACTCGATGTTTCGAGTACATTCGAGACGATTCCAGAGATTTCGAGATGATGTTTTTTTTCTATTTTAGTCAGATCATAACAGTATTTTTGCTCAAAGCTGCTTTATCTATGTATTAGTTAGTGACGTTTAGTGATACATTTTAATATTAAATGTCATGCTACTTTAATATTTACCTCATACTATATCGAACTAATTGATTGGTTCAAATAAAAACGGATCAGATTAATTAAAAAATCTAGTTCAACAATATCAATATTAAGAAATCAAATCAAACTTATTTTAGACACATACTATTTTCTTTATAGTATTAAGATCTTTATGTAGGTATATGTACAAAATACCACTCGTCACGAAACTATACGTCAGTTTCACTTGTGACATAGTTACTCCTTTCGCGAAGTATATACCTCATAAGAAATGATTGTACGCAAATCCTATCAAAAAAAATTATACGAATAAAACCGTAGGATACAGCTAGTATTTATATAATTATTTTCTGTTATTAAAGATTCAAATAACATTCTTAAAATTATAATTTCGAGTGGTCCCATGTATGAATGATAGGGCTTGCGTTAAACACCCCAAACTGTCCACCCCCAAGTGCCACACGATCGATAGTGGAAAATAATTTAGTACATGTAGAGACAATACTCAAAAAATAATGAATGTAATGAAGCAATGGTGGTTCAGTGGTAGCATGTACGGGCATTGCGTTGATCTACATGAGTTCCAATTCCTGCAATTTCTAATGCCCTCATGGCCAGCTACTACCACTCTCAAGTTGAAAGTTAGATGCTTCAGAGCCAGACCTCACACTAGGCTAAGAAGCGTGTTGACATCTTGGGCCACATCGTGACTAACATCTGGTGTCGTTGCGACTCTACTTAAAAACAATAAAAAACGGTCGTCCATTTGGAAGACCCCGCAGATTAAAAGACAACCATGGACGTATAAAAGCCAACATACTAGTATGTATTATTTTACTTTTTCTGCTCCAGTGAGACCCCCAAATTCGCGTACTATTATCATATTTATTAGGTCAGCGTAAACATTTGACATTATGCAAGCAATTATTGAATCTGAAGTCTCTTCTAACTTTGGGCCATAAAAGAAAGCTCAAGATCACTCAAAGGGCTATGCTCGGAGTTTCTTTGCGTGATCAAATTTCAAAGTAGGGAGATTCACATAAGAATCAAGGAAACTCTCATAGCTCTAAGAATTGCTAGACTTACGTGGCAATGGGCACATTGCTTGTAGGACGTATGACCCATGGGGCCAAAGATAGTCATGCGGAACACGGGGCGTTGGCAGACCCACCACAAGGTGGACCGACGGCCTGGTAAAATTTGCGGGAACACGCCGGCTACAATTAGAACAAGTTAGCGCAGGACTGCTCATTGTGGCGATTATTGGAGAGAGGCCTATGTAAAACAGTGACCGTCTTTCGAAATATTTAATTGTTTTTCGCAACAAATTCAAAATGATGTAGTTCCGACTAACATTATAATTGTAACCGCTTCTAAGAATTTTTATTTGTAATAATGAATACAGTATAAAAAAATGTGCACACGCTTAATTCACGTTTGCAATAATTCTAAGCTATCAACAATTTTATATGGTACCTACCTACTTTAAATACGTATTATTCGCACGTATCTGTGGCGCTGCATAAGAAAATGAAGTTAGGAATTTTTTGAATGAATCTAGAAACATCTAAAAGCAAGCGATTAGCATTGTGTAACATAGCGCAAGGTTACGAGTACGACAGGAAATAAGTGATGTGACCTTGCGCTTAGCCGTTCAACTTTTTGTATGGTATATAATAAACTAGCTTATGCTCGCGTTTTCGTCTCCGTGGACCACAGAATTGAGTCTTTACCAAGACAAAAGTACCCTATGTGCTAATCCAGGTTATAAACTATGTGTATGCCAAATTTCATCCAAATCCGTTCAGCCGTTTTGTGTGATTGAGTAATGAACATAAAAACTTTCAATCTATCTCTAGGTATACCAAAATTTTTCAAAATTGGTTCACCGGTTTATCCGTGAAAACGTGAAGGCACAGAGTTACTTAGTTATTAGATTGGATAAGCGTTACATACCAACATTACGATTTTTATTCATTCATGAGTCAAGAAAACTATTACAATCAGCCAGCCGCACTTGCGGTTTTTTCCCGCGACTGATATTAAACCCGGGAATTTTTACAATATTGCTCGCGGGTAGCACGCGTTAATTTCGCGCTGTTTTTTGGCCGGTATTCTCCAAACTGAAAATCGCGAATGATGCATAACAAAATGTTATTATGAATAATTAATAGTTATTTAAAAACAAGTAGTATTGTAATTATATTTAGAAGTTTCGTCCTACCTAACAACAATTTTATAGCTCCGCACACGTTTGTTACACAATAATTATTTTCATCCCGTAATTTTATTTAATGCATACTATTGACAATTTATATAGCTTATCAATTGATGAAATCTCATCAAAATCGGTTGGCAATTATTAATATTTTTCAATCTAATTGTCAATTCTTTTGGACTATCAATTATGGAATGAAGTATGCTTTCCGTGTACGAAATTTCATCAAAATCGGTTGAGAATTAATACAATTTGGTTTTCGTAATTTTTTTTACGATGAGGAAATGTAATATAGATATTTCGTATAATCCATCAACTAAGGAATGATTAGTACCTATGTACAAAATTACATCAAAATCGGTTGAGAATTATATACAAAAAAATCGGGGATTTTCTACGATTTGTAAAAGTAGGAATTTAACATAGAATTTATAATTCTTATAAGCCTATGAGTTAACCAAAGACAAGTTTCCTGTGATCAAAATTTCATAAGAATTCCTTAGCCGCGAGAATTAATAAACCGTTTTTGTTTTAAATCCAGACATACAAACAGACAAAAATCTTTTAAGGACATACTCGTGTCTTTGTCCTTTATATTGGATGTCTATTGGGAATTTTGGAAAAATCACACGTACAGATAGAACTACGCAAAACGATAGTACCGACGACAGATGAACGCGTAGTGCTTATAGAAATTATAATTTCTTAAAACTTTAATAACTTTTTATTGAATGAAGATATCGTTATAGTTTTAGCGTTGGTGCCACAAGCTCATCTGATCTTAAGTGACGATGTGGCCCAAGATGGTAGCACGCGAAGTCTAGTGGATACGGACCAAGTATCTAAATCATTTAAGGATTAAAACAAATAAGATTAAAATCTATCCAGTAGTTTTTACGTGATACGCGCAAAACGGCAAACCACGATCATTTTATGTATATAGAAGACAATAAAGATTCAGTTTAACAAGGTTACTTAATTTTACAATCGATGACAAGACTTAATAGGTACATTATATTTTTAGTGAAATGCGTGAAGAGCAAGGTCGGTTTCTTCGCTGAGCGTCTTTACTACTCCATGAAAGGTCTGGGCACAAACGATAAGACCCTTATCAGAATCGTGGTGAGCCGCTCCGAGATCGATCTCGGGGACATCAAGCAAGCCTTCCTTGATGCATATGGCAAGCCTCTTGAGAGCTGGATTGCTGTAAGTATTGTTAAATGTTTGTTTTCGTTGGTCTTTCAATGTGTTTCACCGTTTGTAACTTGAACTAATGCGGAAAATCGTCTTACATTTGGTGTTTGGAGAGTAGATGCTTGTGTTGTATTTTGTTAATCAATCGTTTGGGTCATTTCACGGTAATAACGACAAATACTTTTTTAATACTGGCAATTTGTATAAATACAAATACATAAAATCTATACAAATATATAAATAATATTTGATTGATTTCGATTAAGCACCTATTTATAATATACTTAAACAAATTAAATATTACTTTTTTTATGCACAGAGCTTATTTCCATGATTATTGTTATTTTTAGTAAATATGCTACATTAATAAATTTATTCTGTATGTATTATATATATTATTATTTACTAGCTAATCATTGCATGATTTTAATGACAAAAAAGCACTAAAACTACTAAAAAAACAAGTCGTAATTTATTGTATGCTTATGTACTATACTAACATTAATAAAAAAAATTGTTATGCTTTAATTATTGTATATATATATATGTTACATACAGATAACTGACCCATACTTCTTATATGACTGAAACTCTATCGTAATAGTATGAATCTCTATTTCGCTTGTTGGCACATCATTAAAATTCATCAGGATCATTACCTACATATTTTAGTATACAGATCTATTTATGAGAGACAATAGAGTTAGACCATAGTAAATGTGTCGAAACTGTTTTAACTTTGTGAGACGTTTATCAATGTTTTTTAAAAACTTGCTAACCGAAAAGTCATGAAAACCTCCTACTAAAATGTCAATGAAGTGAAAATATTTTATATATTATTTGTACCTATATTAAATACAGGAGCTTAGAATCCGTTTTGGTTACAGGACGACACTTCCGGGGATTACAAGAAGGCTTTATTGACTCTAGTCGAATAAATTGTGGGAATTCCGAGTGGTCAATTACAACGATAGCGATGTCCACCTGTCTCGAATATTTTTAGGTTTTTGTTCGTCAATTTATTAGGATTAAAAGATCTGCTAGGGTGTGAACACACTTGAGGTTACAATTTCTTTTTTTTTTACTTAAAAAAGATCACACATCTCAGTGTGTCACATCTCTTAGATTATCGCGTGAAATGTAAATTTTGATTAAAAAAAGATCTGTATATTTTGCTAGTTTACACTTTTTACTCATAATATAGTCATGTAACTTTCTCTGCACCGTAGCTAACTGCTTAGTGTGTTGTTCGGGCATGAACGAGCGGTAGCGGTAGAGGTGGCACGCTCAACAGAGATTAGTTTTACAAGTAGTTGTTGCCATTTTTTTCAGGAGGACATAGGAGGTCCCATCGGCGAACTTCTATCAGCAATGTGTTACTAAGTCTTCCCTGCTATTATACTACTATAAAACTCAGTATTACGAGTTCAATACATAAGTAATACTGTCTATATTTATCTGCATTTAATTGTTATCAACTACGCATATTATTGCATCTTTGAAGACATTAACTTTAAGTTACTTTAAGATTATTATCATTTTCATTTATAAAATTTTAAAACTTATCCAATGCACGAGTGTGAGAGCAGTCATTAGATATTATGGGCCAGTTTATTTGTAATGTTTTTTTTCGCTAACTTGGAAAGTTCTAGCAATTTTTTTTCGATATTGTTTACAGGAAGACCTAACGGGTGACTTCAAGAATGTGCTAGTCACACTTTGTGCTTAATCCTGCAAAAAATTAATAATGCGATATTTTTCTTATATATTTTTGTTATTGAGCTTAGCATGCGATAAGTTTGAGAAGTTACAAAGTACAATGTAATGCTTTGCAGGATGATACGAAAGGAGACTACAAACGCGTGTTACTCACCCTAGTATCGTAAGATACATAATAAGACTACAAAGTTCCCATAAAGATATTATACTGCCTATATTGTATAACTGTTGAGATTTGGAAATTAAAGCTTGCATATTTTTGTGAAAATGAGATATTTATTGGTGCTCTAGTTTTGTTTACAATATTTACATTTAATTATTAATTAAACTACACTATGTATGTTCTGACTTGTCTTTTATTCAACATCCCTTATTCCTTCATGCGTTATCTGAAAATATAAACACAGTATTAATTCCTTTGAAGCCTACCAAGAGTTAGTTATAAAAACATGATACGATGCTGATTTTCAGAACTAAAAGGAGACTATGTGATTATTAATGACGATATTAATTTTATTCGAAATTTTCTGTAATGTTAGGTCTTTACCTATGAAATTGCCGTTTTGTATCAAAAAATTTAAACGAATTTTTTTTATTTGTATTAATCGAAGTAATCACCCATGCAATCAATGCATCTTTGCCAGCGCAGTGGCAGTTTATTGATGCCCTTCTTAAAGAAATCAGCTGGACGGGAGGCAACAAATTCTTCAAAGGCATTTTATACTGCCTCTCGGGTATTGAATTTTTTCCCGCCAAGGAGTTATCCAAATTCTGGAAAAAGTAGTAGTCTATAGGCGCAAGGTCTGGTGAGTAGGGCGGATGACGGAAAACTTCCAACCCCAGTTCTTGCAACTTGGAGACCGTCTGCTGTGCAGTATGAGGTCGCGCGTTGTCGTCCAGGAGCAGCGGAAACGAGCGATTGACCAATGCTGGTTGGAGATGTGCCTGCTTCTCCATCATTGTGTTGTTCTTCACAGTACACATCTGCAGTAATGCTCACCCCGTTTGGTAAGAAGCTGTGATGAATCACACCGGCGCTAGACCACCAAACAGTGACCATCACTTTTCTAGGGGTAAGTTTTCATTTAGAGCATTGTTTAGGTGCTGAACCAGGATCCAACTAACTTGCTGAGCGCTTGCGGTTATCAAACAGAATCCATTTTTCATCGCAGGTAACAATGCGGTTCAAAATTCCTTCATGTGTGTCTGTTGAGCAGTGCAAGGTACGTCTCGACGCGTACTTCGCGCTGGCGATCATTGAGTTCGTGGGGCACCCATTTGTCAAGCTTTTTTACCTTGCCAATTTGACGCAAATGGACCAATATTGTTTTCACGCTAACGTCGAAAGCTACTGCTAATTCAGCCGTAGATTGTGTATCATCAGCTTCCACAATCGCCTTTAATTCGTCATTGCCGACCAAAGTCTTCGGACGACCACGAGGTTAATTTTTCAGGTCGTAATTCCCAGAACGGAAGCGAGCAAACCAATAACAGGTGGTGCGTTGGTTTGTAGTGTTAGCTCCGTAAACGTCGTTGATGTTTTGTGCCGCGTTGCTGCCACGACGGTACTCATATACCATAATTACTCGAATTTTTAACGTATCCATGATGCCAAAAAAGATTGAAATGCGATGAAAATGTAACACTAATCAATAAACAAATGACTACTCTTGGAAAAAGAATTTCATGTTTTTAAAATAAAATTAATTTGAAATTAGAATTCTTAGCCAAAAAAAAAATATTTTGATTTGAAATGGCCAGTACTGCAGAACGGCAATTTCATAAGTAAAGACCTATTATTACATTTTATATGTTTTTCTATTAATAAACCAGAGCTATACAGTATATGCTATGTTGAGTGCGACGTTTGTTTGGTAACGTTGCAATATTATAAATTAAATGTGTAATACTCTCCACTTTATTGTAATCTCGTGTTTAATGTGTGTTGTGATAATTATGTCCGTGTTCTCAATATCGAATAAATGTGCTTTCTTTATTTCTTTCTATTTAGTTCGGTTAAATACAAATTTGCTTTCTAACTACGAATCACAACGAAAGTGTTTTTCATGCATATAAGTCGAGTATTTTGGGAAATAGTCGTTTTTTATTCATTGTTAATTTTAAGTAGGTAAGTTTTACATGTCTATAACAATTTACATTAACCGATTGTTCGACGTAATGTAAGTAAGAACGGATAAAAAGTCAAAAATGGAAAAAAAAAACAATTATTGAATGAGAATGATTTGTATAGTAAGTAGATAGGAAGAATTGTCTTCCAATAGATTATTCTTAAAATCTTAAGTTCTTGGTTTAAAAAACTGCTTGTTACCTACACCAGGTAATTTATACGGTACCAAACTATGTAAAAAAAAAATTAAAACTTTGGCACTTAAATCATTTTTGCATAACGTCGTCCAGTTATAAATAATTTACTACGATAGCCAAGTTTACATCTAAACGTTAAACGTAGGAATTTAATTTACATGAAGTCTAAAATGATCAAAACCAAAAATAGTTTTTAAATTCTTTTCACTATCATTTCAGGAGATACTTTTGGCACGCTTTTCCAAACTTATGTCCATGACTATTACTAGGAAAATCCCTGTTTGTCTGGCAATATTCCAGAGTGTCCATCATTTGCATAACTGTTCAATGAATACGTATCGTCATTTGAGTACACGTAACAAACATGTTTGACCTAAATCTAAAGTACCCATAGAACGAAAGTGTTTTAATAAATCAATCTATCCGCTAATGCTGATCCGCTTTTTAATGAACCAACCAGAACCATGTCCCAAACTGCACCTTGTTTATACAACATTTTTAGTAAATTCAAAATCAGTAATGGCATTATTACTGGGATACGGTTTGACCATAAAGGCCAACTTGTTGAAATAAACTGTTGCAGACCTAGCAGTGATTGTAAGAGAACGGTTAGAATTATTTCAGACACTAGATTAGACCGTTTAAATGATAGCATTAAACATCAATTATTAGGATTATTAGGACCAAAACTATTTGGCATATAATACAGGAAACGATAGGAAAAATGATAATTCGCTTAATCTAAACGTCAAGAGAGTACATATCTCAAACATTTCAGAGGTAAGAACTGTTTTCCAGGATTATTTCACAAATATACACTTAGCAATAAAATAAAAAATATCATGACCCCAGAGCCGTTGGGTGCAGGCCGCACAAGATCGGTCGCTCTGGAGATCTATGGGGGAGGCCTATGTTCAGCAGTGGACGTCCTGCGGCTGAAATGATGATGATGATGATGAGAGCGCTGCATCAGTTTTGGATAATCGTATTACACCTGTGGATTCTAAATTTACTTTTACATCTGTTAGTGCAGGTGAAATAATAAGGACTTTTAAACAATCAAACTTAAAACATACTGAAGATATTTGGGGTATGTCAGTAATCGTAGTTCAGTCCTTTATTGTCAAAATTTCACCATATCTTGCTAATATATTTAATCAGTGCATAGAAGCAGGATTTTCCCTAATTTAATGAAATTAGTAAAGTAGTTCCTCTATTTAAAAATCCGGTTGTAGAAGTAATCTTAGATAATAAAAGACTAATTTCTGTACTTCCGTCGATCAGTAAGTTTTTCGAGAAATTATGCTCAAGCAGCTAGTACAATATTTGAAACCACAAAAGATTTTGGATGGTCGGCAATATGGTTTCACAAAATCTAAATCAACCACTGACGCTGGTGCAACGCTGCTAATTCATATATATAGGGCTTGGGAGGAGTCGCAGGATGCAATCGGTGTGTTCTGTGATTTCTCAAAGGCCTTTGATTGCGTTGACCACAGTACGCTTATATTTGAGCTAAAACACTATGGTGTGCGTGAAACTTCTCTCGACTTCCTAATTTCTTATTTAACGGAACGCTGTCAGAAAATAAGTGTAAATGGAGCAACCTCTTCGGGATCATTGGTCAGAATCGGCGTCCCTCAGGGCTCGATTTTGGGACAATTTTTGTTTCTCGTTTTATAAACGATCTACCGTTCGTGGTTGAAAACGGTGCTGGCATGGTTCTTTTTGCAAATGACACTTCACTTATATTCAAAATGAAATGAATAGATTCGAAGCTTAGGCAATTAAACAACACCTTAGTTAAAAATCTTTGAATGGTTTGCTTTAAATAATTTACTACTAAATGGAAACAAAACCAAATGTATGTGATTTGTCTTGCCCAATGTTCGGCGTGTTGATAGTAGTATCAAGATAGAAGGGAATTTAGTAGGCTTAGTTGATAGTACTGTCTTTTTGGGCATTACCTACCCTTGATTCAAAATTACAGTGGGGTCCGCATATTAAAACTTTGGAGGGAAGATTAACCTCTGCTGCATTCGCAGTACGCAAGATTCGCTAGTTAACAGATATTGCCACCGCTAGGTTAGTCTACTTCGCTTACTTTCATAGCTTAATGTCTTACGGTATTTTGCTGTGGGGTTCAGCAGCTGTGGTAAATACCATATTTATATTACAAAAGCGGGCAGTTCGAGCAATTTACAATATGAAAACCCGCGAATCACTAAAGAACAAGTTCCAGGAATTTAGTATTTTAATAGACAAGCTGGATTTTGTCAAAGATCAGCACAATGTAAATACTAGAAATAGAGATAAATTAGTCGTACCGTGTTTTAGACTTAGTAAGACTAATAAAAGTTTTTTAGGTAATAGTGTCAGGTTCTATAACAAGATCCCGAAGAACATTACTGATTTGCCGGACAAATTCAAGGACCGTGTCAAGCGGGCTTTACTGTCAAAATGTTATTATAGAGTGGATCATTATGTGAATGATAGTGATGTTTGGAAGTGACTTCCTCTCTGTGCATCCACTAAACTTTCATTATTGTACATATTATATTAACATTTGCACAGTTAACAAAAAAAAGATAAACCCGATCGAGTTTCTTACCGGTTCTTCTCGATGTCTGGTATATTTTCCGAACCGGCAGTAGTGTTTTGACGTTTCATAAGTGCGTTCTTAGGGCCTAAATTGAATAAAGATTATTTTGATTTTATTCTTTCACTGACAGAGAAAGCTACACTGCCAATAAAATGTTTTATCATTATAAAATAATATATTGTAAATAACGCGTCGCGTACGAAGCGAAATGGGTCGTTGCTAACAGTCCAGTGCTGGCGCGGCGCGCGCTCGCTATAGCGGTTCTGTCGTTCGGACGAAAAGAAAAATTGTCGACCCTTGAAGACATTTTACAGAAATTTGAATAAAAACAAATCCTAAGTCCATACCTAAATAAAAGAAATATACATGTGACATAAAACATAAAATTGATAATGAAACGGTAGAAATTAATGTTGTGATAATGAAATAGTATTATTACAAAACCAATAAAGATACCATTATTTTTAAAATAAATATTAATCTACATTAAATGCCAAAGTTAACTAACAAACTTATCTAGATAAAGACTAATACTGAATTGGAGAATATAACTTAGCAATTAATTATAATATTTTAAATTATTATGTTGAAGAAGATAAAAATGGATACTACAAATCAACTTAGGAAATAGACATACGCCGTCGCGGACTTTTCTGCAGGATATTTGCTTTAGAACATTACTTTTACCTGGTTTAGCCCAACGTAAGCCATGTAAGCATCCGAAAATCATATATTGACGATTTGATTACAAATCATTGAATTTTCTCTACTATAAAAAACTCAATTGGAATGTATTGTTTAAATAAACCTTCCGTTAAAAATTCTCTAAATTATAGTTTAAAATCGCATTAAAGTTGGTTGCGTAGTTTTTAAAAGATCTAAGCGTACCTACAGAGTGACAAACGGCGGGAAGCGACTTTATACTATGTATTGATAATAATTTGTAATGTATTGAGTACAAAAACTTAAATTGCCTAATACAATTTAATAAACGCGAGGCCTCGTCTTTTACTACATTATCAAACTTAAACATTGAATAAGTTTTAAAAGTAATGCCCATCGAAAAGTAGATGCAAAAAAATATGTTGTATTTTGATCAATGTTGAAGAAATTAGCGGCTTCCAAGGAGGCTTTTGCCATATCGTTTACAACAATATTGAGAAAATGATTAATCACGGAATATACAATGCTTTCAAATAGGTTGCATATAATATTATGTTGAGCTTTTACACATTAAACAGGAGGTATAATCACGCTGCTATGTACTGTAAGTAAATTTATATAAAACTAAAAATCGATATGTGAAACTTTCTATTAAAGTATTTAACATATCAATATTTTCCTCAACAGGAATACCGCCTCCAAATTTTGGCGCCCCGGCTAATGTCCCGGGTTACCTGGCCCTAGAGATAATTATACCGGCATGACAATATTAATGATTAATTAATTCTTTAACTTTATAAAAAGTACTTCATGTTCTCCTAATATTTCTATAGAACTTTCTTCACAGCTGCAGAATATGAAAGGCCCCTTATCCATTTTGTTGCATCTTTATGAACCTACTTGTTAATTGATAATAAGTTAAAATCTACCACACCACACTAGTAAAACTGTGCGAGAATGAGATTCATGAGTAAATCAATTAATCAAACCACAAAACAACAACCTGAAAACGTCCAACTGTGTTTGGTGAGTTATTGCTTTTAAGCAGTGCAGCAAGTCGATAGCCCGCGAATTGTCGTGATTCTGATAATAGAACTCTTTTATTGCATCGGTGTGCCCACGCGTCTCCTAAAGCTCCCACAATAGTGCCGCTCAATAGTCCCAATCTTGTACTCATTTCATTTGTTAATACAATCTGGGGAACAAGAATATGTACATTGTAGTTTGTACAATATCTATTTCCATATTAATAATAAATTAAATAACGCTTTTAAAATACTCACAGCAATCTGTTTCTCTACAGCAATTCTTTGTAAATCAGCCATTTGTCTAAACAAAAGTCCTGTCCTTTGTTTCACTGAAATGTCGCTTTTAAACGGAAAAGCTATTGAGTCTATAACTATAAGTCTTATCTAAAAAATGTTAAATAAGAAGTTAGTTGTAAGATAAGTAACATAAACAAATAGCAATAATTTTGGACAACATCAGGTTATATAAATTTACTAGAAAATGAAGAAATACTTATCTCAAACAAAGGACCAATTTTAGGTACAATAAAAATAAGATTATTTTTATTACAATTACACTCTTAAAAATATTTATAACAACAATATTTTGCTATCTTAACAGAAAAAAACTTTCAAGGGACTCATTGAAAGGAAAGAAGAATAATCCTGCAACTTCCTCAGTTGTAATTAGGGTAATAAAACTTTTACCAACTTACATTCGGGTTTTCAGTAATATATTTTGGTAGAGTGTGCATTGTAGCACAAAAGTTCTCTAGTCCAAATGCATTCACATAATGCAATCTTTTTAAAGCTACATCTTCATTTACATGATAAGATAGACCCAAAAGAGTTTGACATTTTGTTAAACTGGCTTGGAGGATTTCTGAAATAAATTAATTTGAAACTAGTGTTTGCCTCATACTTATTTTTTTATAAACACTTATTATAAATATAAATAGTTGAGTATACTTTTCTGGAATCATGATTTTACTAAATATATTTTTACTGGTTCATAAATTTATTATTTAATCATAATCTTGCCAGATGTTAAAAGGCAATGTGGCCTAAGATTGTAACTTGTTAAGCCTAGAGAGGACTGGATCTCAACCACATCCTGTCAATTAGAACTGCAACATCAGTGCCAACTTTGCTGCTTGGCTTTATAAAAAGGAGTGATTGTAACTCTTCTGCACCCTAATACATATTTAGCCACCCAGTATTGAAAATTGTTAAATTTTGTGTAAAAAGTAAAATATAATACTGACCCCTAAACCTGGATAATGTGAAATTTGTATTAGTATCAATGTACAGAGCCTCAGCGTCTAAACCTCCAATTACTTTTGGTATTTGAATAGATGCACATAATTGTAAACTGCAAACATAAAAGTTGTAGCAATAATATCGCTTTCTTTTTACCAACACCCAGTATGGAACATCATTATTGATGTTGGTATTTCTTTCTTAGTACTGAACTTGAATTGTATAATGTAGATTTTTGCAGTTTAGGCATTTGAAATCTCTACTTCAAGCAAGTAGGAAGAATTTGCTATCTCATTTATATAATGTCTTAGTATATTTCCAATATAACTTAAATTTAAATATACCTATATGTAATTGGTTTATTGGAAATGGCTCTATTAGGACATGGAAGAAATTTTGAATTAAGATAGGTACCTAATAGTATATTCCAAGTTCATCTAGAATCTAGATAGGTGTCATCACTGACAAATACAAATTATAATATATGTATTTGAAAGGCATACAGCTTGTGTGACAGGAAAGGAGTGCACATTTAGCTTGGATCTCAAGTTAACTCTTGCGGGTTGTAAATGCCTATTTATTTCCTCCACCTATATGAAACAGTACCTGTATATGAACTGTTTGAGAAAAAAATTACTTCATTATGCTACAGGTACTAGAAAGTACCTACCGAAATGCTGTATTAAAAAATCATGACTTACCATAATTGTGTTTTACCAGAACCGGGTAATCCAATGAATTCAGTTATACAATTTAATTGCAAGCCCTCATTACCCAATACATGATCTAAATTTTGACTGAATGTCGGTATCGATGGCAAATTTGTTTCCCGCTTAAAAATTAAAAATATTGAAAAAAAAATTCTTGCTATAATGTACACAAAATATAAATCATGTTAGTTTACCTGCCATAACTCTGTCGCATTGTTAATGTTACTCTCAAAAGTATCCATTTCCAATAATAAGACTGAGCGTAGTGAAAAACATTACAATTTTCAAAATACCACATAGAATATAGAAGTAACGAACAGTGTTGCCAAGTCAAGGAAACAAGAAGTATTTCCGTCGATGTTGCCGCCGATGATATCTATCCAAGAGATCCAAGCACCAAAAGCGTTTATTCCACGCTGAAATATGCACAGCACCTTCACGTATAGTAGTAAGTATAGTAGTACACTTCCGAAATTTAAACAATTGTATCGTGAGACGTTAGCCGCGGCACCAGTATCCGTCCGAGTCTTCTTCTTCTTTATATTTATGGCACCGTGTGTAATTAACACAATTTCGCCTATGCCTGTAGGTATGAATGTACATTCTCTATGGTAGGTAGAGTTACAAACGATGGACACTGATTGTTAAATGATAAAAGTCCAAAAAAGAATAAATTTAGTATTTTTAGTATCTAAACTGAGTTATTAATATACTCAAAGTTACTGAATACACACAAAACAAGTTATAAGCACATGATCTAGTTAGAGCATTATTTTGTTAATTAGGATAAATTGAGACAACATGTAAAATAGTACGATTACTAATTACTAAAGCTAAGATACACATACGGTTAGTAGGACGAGGAAGAGAAGGGGGTAAAACGTCATAAAGGGAATATCTGTTTTTGGAACAATAAAAAAATATGTGATCAGGGGAACCATCCTATAAGCCGCATTCACAAAGAGAATGGTTCCTAATTCTTAATTTAGCTAAATGTACAGGAGTGCACGCGTGACCCAAACAGAGACGACAAATGATGGAAGAAACTTTTTTACTGAGAAATGGGAATTGAAAAAACCATGGTTTTCGGGGAACATTACATTGCAAAAGACCATAAAATTTGGCTTTGTGTTTTCTAGAGTAATTCCAATCTTTTTGCCATGCTTCTAGCAGCCTTGTTTTCGCAAGAGAGCGCTGATCATCTGTGTGTAGCCTATAGTGATCCATGGAGCCGAACTGGACAGCATTTTTTGCGCAGGAGTCTACTGATTCATTACCAGAGATGCCGCAATGGCCTGGAATCCATGCCAGCACAGTGTCAAGTCCTAAGATGTGACATTCATACATAGCTTCTCTAATCTTCAATATTACCGGATGTCTGGATATGGAACGGAATGGATTAGAGAGTCTGACCTGTAGGCAGCTTTTACTGTCAGTAAAGACAATTGCTTTCTTTTGTTTGTGAGACCAAATAAATGAAAGCAGATTCGAAAATGGCAACAGCTTCCCCGGTAAACACCGAGGAAAGTGTTAGATGGATTAATTGATTGATGGGTTGATTGATTTTTTGGGGGATCTTGAAGACACATTTTGTGGTTTTTATGTTTACTTCATTAAATTAGGTTTTTGACCTTATTTTATGTAATATTGGTGGTGTTTTGCGTCATATAGTTTGGTTTTTGTGCATAAGTGAAGTGGATTATAAATATAAACTGAAAGCATTCACTTTGAGATCCCACATAAACTTCCTAAAAAATTCTGACAAGGGAGCCACCATCTTGTTAGGATACTGAATCGTCATAACACACTACACTATAATTCACTCGATAACAGGTGTAATGGTCTTCATTAAAGAGGACCGGTTGCCAAGTTAGGAAAGAGAAGAAGAAGAAGCAGATTGATTGATGGATAGACGGATTGATTGAGTTATAAGTTATTTTAATATACGTTAGGCCGCCACCACCGCGTGTCACGAGTGCGGTGCTGTGGAAGATACGATGCAGCATACTCTCTCTGAGTGTGCTGCGTGGGACGAGCAACGCCGCTCTCTGAACGCGGTGGTGGGAGAGGACCTCTTACTGCCGAGTTTGGTAAGAGCCATGCTCGACAGTAAGGGGTCGTGGCATGCAATGGTTTCCTTCTGCGAGGACGTCATCTCACATAAAGTATTTACATTTTGAAATTTAGATAAATAATAAAATAATTTAACAAGTTCAAAGGTTACGAAAATTACATTAAGTACAAAAGTTACTTGTATTTTACACAAGAGGATCCAAAGTTACGCAAAATATAAGAAATGTCACCATCTGGCAACGTTGGTCTCTCATTGTTTCTATTTGAGAGTATTTTGATCGATTGTTTGGTTTGGCAAACAGAGCTACATCTAGAGAATACATATTTTAATATTAAGTATGTGTTGTTTGATCTAAATTACCAGAGATGGCATTAGTAGTTAGTAGGAGGGCTATGCAGATTGAGTTATCCCCAAATTTTCCAAGTGCCAAAATTTTCTTCTCCAATAATTTCCCCAAGATTTTCGTTTCCTCAAAGCTTCCCATCGAGTATATTTTCCCCAAAATGGATGAATAAAAACAATCTGGAAACTCTGGTGAGAAGTGTCTTCAGTCAAGTGTCACCTAGGGTTGAGCTATGACAGGTAAAATAACATACCTGTTACTTCTGTTCCTGTTCCAGTGAAATAATAGTTCCAGTCACCTGTTATGCTTTAGTAGGAATAAAATAAATGTAGAATCTGTCGGAAAGAGAACTGTCTTGGAATTTGGGGCGCATTTATTAAATACCTTTTTATTTAGCGGGCAACACAATAGTTCGTCTGTATAGCAACAACACGCTAGCTCACTCGATAACAATGTAGTTCGTTATGTCAACAGAGTAATTGACGTTTGCTAGGAGACAGGGGCGAGTTAGCATTTAAAAACCATCACGTTAGTTCCATTTTTGTCCACGACAGTTCTCTTTGCGAACATACTCTAGTAACACTTGTAACCACAGTTACGGGTCGGTTAACTAAAGCTGGCACGTTCACAGTACTCACACTAATGCAATTTTACCATACAGCATGATCAATAATTTTTTAGAATTTTTTATTTTGAATTTTCTATTTTGATTGAAAATGCGATTCTAGTCTAAGTGTAGACTAGAGTTAAGTTTTAAGAAAATTAGGTGCATTGTGGATAAATAAAAAAATATATATTGTTACTTGTTTTATGTACATATTATGATTATTACATTATTGCTTTTAATCAGATTCGTTAATTAAATCTTCTACCCCACTGAAACTTTCATCGCTCGAAGAACTTGATGTTTCGCCGTCGGAATTTCCTAGTGTTATTATAATTGAGTCAATGAAAGTATCCAGTTTTGGTTCCAGTTGAATATATTTTTTCTCATGTTTCTCGCGTCTTTCTCCAAATGTCACTAAACATATTGTAGCGAACTCCAGAATTCCTACAACAAAAATTAATTTAAAAATAGTTGCGCGCCATGTAAATTAATTTAAAATGTAAAAACAGCGGATTGAAGTATCTACTGTACGGCAAGGCAACGCGACGCGAGCCGAGTCGACACGACGGCCGCCGACGACTGACGTCGACGAGGCACGAGCACGACCAGTGTGAAAAGATAAACACGGCTGAACGCACGCTGTCTCTCTAGCATATCTATTATTTTTATTGTTTGTAAAGACTGCTAATTTGTGGTAAAAAGTATAGTGCAAAAATACACTGTTTGCATTATCTCACTATAAAACTATAAAGACACTACAATATCAATTGTAATAGAATCCGCTTTTTTTCTAAATAATTGTTCCACAGTTTTCAAGTTAAAATTAACATTTTGTGATGCAACTTTCCCTTTAATAATACCCCACAGTAACTCTATTGGGTTGAGTTCTGGATGGTAGGGTGGTAGGCGCAATACACTGTGTCCGTGATCTTGGAGGTGATGCATGAAATAGTTAAAAACATTGTACACTATTTCACGAGATTGTCCTGTTAAAGTTTTGCCGGAACCAATTCTTTCAGAAGACATTTTATTCTAACCTCCAAATAGGTAAATAATCACACGCGTCGCGCATCGATCACACGTGCATGACTGACGTTAACCGGTTGTAACCAAAAAGACCACTCTGTATAAATAAACAGTAGCAAAAGCAAAACAATAACTGTCGCCTTCACACTCATAAGCTAGGCCGCGCGAGAGAGAGACGGCCAGACTTTTCATGATGTGACGTAACGCCGCGCGCTTATTCACAGACACTACACAAGCGCAATCTGTAAATGTGTTGAACGTGCCAGCTTTAGTTAATCGACCCGTAAGTATAGATCGGCTACTCGAGATCGTATGTACTATCGACCTAACGTATAACTCAATCAATCAATTCATCAATAATTTCACAATTCCATACATCAATCAATAATTTATAATAAATGTCCTTACGTTAGAACTCAGAAGAGCATGTTTCAAACTGAAACAGTAACACTCTGGAACAGGTACATAAGAACAGAGTGTTCGTTTTAGAGGTATCAGTTACGAGCTGTTATTCAGAAACATCTGTTTTTTGCATCTTTTCCGGTAGGTAAATACTCTTCACAAGTATGTGGATCAGCCTAGTATTTAGTAACAACTTTTTCTGATATTAGATAACAATTCCATACTGTTACTTGTAAATACCTGTTATTTATACCTGTTCCGATATACATATACGCCTCATTTCTAGTGTCACCGTGATCAAAATATAACTGCATATTATTACTTTATTTTTCTTAGGTTTAGCAATAATAACAACTACTATATTAAAACAAAAGTTGTGTAGTATTAATACTTATACAGTTTCAAAGTAGTGGAAATGAATCACAGTCAAATGAACATGCACGTCCCAATGAATCCTGTGGGAGCAGCTCCAAATGTTGGTATGCAGATGCCAGTACCAGGACCCATTATGCAACAGCAATCCCCACAACAAATGCAACCAGCCATGCCACAACAGACTCAACAAGACAAAATGGACAAAATGGATAATATATCTAAAGTTAAGACGTTGATGGGTTCTCTCCGAGAGTCTATACCAGTAAGTAATATGTTAAACTATAATAAAGTTGTCGTACTTGACAAATCGTAATGAACTAGTGTAAGGTTTCTCGATTCTTGTTCAATTCCATCAATTATAAAGCGTGGAGACATCTATGTACGATTATAGGTTTCTCAAAGTTTAAATTCGCTATACAAGGTTGTAACATTAAGATGGGTCAGTAAGGAGAACTCTATAACTGTAAGAGATAGAGAAATATGTTCTAAAGAACCATGACATCATTTTAAAGATAAGAAAAACTGTATTTGTAGATTTCTAAAACAATGTATATATAAAGTAAGAATCATAGCTAATCATTAAATAAAAAAAAAGTTATTGCTAGTTAAAAAAAGAAGTACATTAACTTAAAAAAAAAACAATTTCAGATGACACTAAAATCAGCTGCTCAAATATTACACCAGAATCATAACATTGATTCAAATCCTCAGTAAGTAGTTTATTAGTCTATTACTTTTTCATTAAAAATATACATTATTACATTAATACAGTCCTGTAGACCTAAACTTATAGTCTGATTAAATTTTTATTTATAGTTGATTTTATGTTATATAGTTTTTATTTTAGAGGATAAAAATTTGTTAATAAGAAAACCTGATGATGTATTGCATTATGATTCATTGTTTGTAACCATTCATCATGAAGATACTCATTATAGATGCTATGATAATCATTATCATTAGTAGTTATTGGTACTATTAATATTTCCCAAGAAATGGTGTTCGAAACATTAAAACAAACGAACACTAATAAAGATGCTGGTTTTGATGAGGTTCATCCGATGGTGTCAAGACTTGCAAAAGAATTGTCTTCACCGCTTTTTATAATTTTTACAAAGTCACTAACTGAAGGATGTTTTCTGAATGTCTGGAAAATGGCACTGATAACTCCAATTCCAAAAGGAGGTGATAAACAAATGTTAAGCAATATAGACCAATCTCAAAACTTTGTGTTTTTGCAAAACTTTTTGAAAAGATAATTACTAACGAATTAACAACAATAATTTGTCATCATATTACTGTTGAGCAGCATGGATTCTTTTGTGGTCTCAGTGTTGACACTAATTTAGTCTCTTACACTACTTTTATTACAAAAACTCTTGATTCTGGCAATCAAGTGGATGCAGTGTATACTGATTTCTCTAAAGCATTTGATAAAATAAATCATTCAATATTACTGAACAAGTTATTGAGGGTTGGTATACACGGTAGCCTTCTGAGGTGGATTGAGTCATATATAAGAAACCGCAGTCAAGCTGTAGCACTCAATGGTTATCGTTCTAGGTTTCTAGTGATTCCTTCGGGTATTCCCCAAGGATCTCATCTTGGCTCTCTCCTATTTATGCTGTATATCAATGATATAGGGACATGTTTTAAGGAGTCTTGTCATCTACTCTATGCAGACAATACAAAAAATGTTAAAATCATTCAATCAGAGGCTGACTGTATGCAATTACAAAATGATCTCAATATGTTTAATGAATATTGCTTGTCAAATCAATTATTTATTAACAATGACAAGTGCCACATTATTTCTTTCACACGGAAACGAAATCCTTTAATTTACAACTATGAACTGTCTGGGAATTTAATTAAACGTGTTAATGAAGTTCGTGACTTAGGTGTCATTCTGGATTCTAGATTGCACTTCAATCTTCATATAGATACTATTGTCTCTAAAGCTCTTAAGAAACTCGGCTTAATACCATGTTTGGGTAAACCCTTTAAGAAAGCAAAAACTTTAAGAGTCTTATATTACACCTACGTTCGCAGTATACTGGAGTTTGCAAGTGTAGTTTGGAGCCCACAATTTGAAATGCACATAGCCATGATTGAGAAAATACAGAACAGATATTTTAAAGTCCCTCGATTATAGAACTGGTTTTAATTTTCTTGATTTTAAAACAAGTGCTTTCAGGCATAATATGCAATCCTTTGTAGCGACATCTCTCGCCACAACTGACGCATCAACGCATCGTCACAACTAACTACGTAGCGACACATAGCGACATCTATCGAGCCACATAAGACGCATCCTACTATCCTACATTGCGCTATAGAAATTAACTCTATTGTTGAGTATATATACAAGAACCCGACTACAACAGTCGGGGCAGTTGTCCGTCAGACATAGCACCCGTCTGGCCGGAGGATCCTCCCTTTTCTATGACGGATGAGGAACTTTACTCTTTGTTCCTCACCTCCGCTAAACCTTAAAACATATTAGGATATATCTTGATGCAATCTTCTTACATAAAATAATTAATTACCATATAGATTCCTCTCCACTTCTGGAACACATTTCTTTATAAATACTGCGATCAAAGAACACATTTCATGTTCCTTTTTGTCCGACAAATTATCTCAAAAACTCCTTCTTTCAACAACGTTCTCATTATTACTATAACAGATTTCTTAGGGATGTTGACATATTTTCAAATAAGTGATCATCTTACAAAAGGAAGGTAAGTGATTTGTTGAATAAAGCCATGTTATGATATAACATAAATTTAACTCCTGTATGTTTTTATTTTAATGTTGATATTTAATATTAATTTAATTTTTTATGCAATACAGGAATGCGCTTGGCCTCAATCTTACCTGATGGAAAGTAAATATGAGGCCGACGATGTATCGCGCTTACCTTTTAAATGCCTATTCACTCTTCGTTTGAAGACTCCCAAGTTATAGGTGGATGGGAAAACAGACGACGGGAGTGAATTCCACTCCTTTGCCGTTCGCATAATGAACGACGAGGCATAACGCTTCGTGCAAATCAGGGGAATTTCCACGACAGACATAAAGGTGGAATCCTTCACGGCGTCTAGTTGTGCTATGGTGGAAAGAATTAAGTGGAATGAAATTCTGCAACTCCTGTGCACACTCTCCAAAGTGCAACCTGTAAAATACTGAGAGGCAAGCTACCTTACGACGATGCTCAACACTGAGCAATTTTGCCTTCATCAGTGCTTCATCTCCAAGTCGACGAGCTCGGCGCTCAATGGAATCGAGAGCGGCCAACTGATATTTGGCTGATCCATCTCATAGGTGACAACAATATTCTACACAAGAGCGTACCTGTGCTTGATACAAGCTTAGAAGCTGGTTCGGTGTGAAATACCGCCTAACCTTGTGGAGGATCCCCAATTTCTTGGCAGCTGTTCTCGCCTTTATCTCGATCGAACGTCCAAAGTTGAGATCAGATGTTACTTGGACACCAAGGAGCTCAAGATTGTCAACAACCTGAAGGGAAGCCCCCCGAAAAGTAGGAGTAGCTGAGAACAGACACGCCTGAGTTTTTTCAGCATTAAACCTGACCAAGATCGCATCACCCCAGTCGGATACGAACCTAAGGTACAGATGCAAGTGTTCGACCATGACCTCTCTCTCATTATGGACTTCCGGTAAATTAGCCTGCGGATTGGATAAGTGCATCTCAGTTACAGTGCTGTCATCTGCGTACCCAACAATACCGGGTTTTAGCATATCGTTGATGTGCAACAGGAATAGTGTCGCTGAGAGTACAGATGCCTGAGGAACTCCGCCATTTATAGCCATGGGGTCAGACGAGCAGCCATCAACAACCACTTGTATTGTCCGGTCCTTCAGAAAATCACTGGTCCAGGTTTGCAGGCGATCGGAGATTCCATAAGCCCGGAGCTTGCTTAAGAGATTTGCATACCAGACCCTAATCAAATGCTTTACTAACATCTAAAGAGACAGCAACAGCCTCTCCATGTTTCTCAATCGCCTCATCCCAGTAATGGGTGGCATACACGAGGAGAAGAAGAAGAAGAAGGAATATTATTAGTATTAAGACCTACATACAAATATTTATTAATCTTTCGCGGATTCATAAATTATGTACTTTGTTGTTGTTTAGAACTTCTTTCTAGCTTACTCAAATTCTAAATTTATATACTTTTTTAAATATGATTGTAATGCTACGATTTTTGAAAAATGATGTACATATAGTTATATTTCAATATATGGTACTGTAGGCCTCTTTGGGTAAATTATATTTAAACATGTTTATGTTATGGCTGTGTGTTACCTTAATTAAATAAATAAATAATACATTACAGTTTTCGAAATATGATTGAAATTAGAGTTGAAATGGGTAGTGGTTTGGCTGGATACCGGATATTAGGCAAGCTACGAGGCCGGAGCGCTGGATATCTGGCTACCGGATATTCGGTCTTTTATCGTGTTATAAGATGAGATCAGTTTGATTTGAATATTGGCCCAGTGAGCGAGATCAGAAATATTCGGGTGTGTTCGTGTGTTATCGCATGTAAGCGGTGTTTGAGACGACTTGGGGGCGTTTGCGTGTTATCGCGCATATCAGTTTGTGTTTATTTCTCAGTTCGCTTGTTTTTTCCATTGTCAGTTAATTTGAATCAGTACCCGCAATTGTCAAGGTTTGCTGGAATTTATCTTTCAGCACCTGGCAGTAGTGTTTATAGTGAAAGGCTATTTTCAGAAGCTGGTTTGGTATATGAAGCTAAGCGGAGTCGCCTCTTACCAACAAATGCGGAAAATTTGATGTTCATTTACCACTTGTTAATTTCGAGTACTAAACTAATTAATAAATCAAACACATTTTTGAATTTCAATTATAAAAACAAATGGTGTTCATAACCTATTGTGGTAGGTATATGATTTGCCTTGTGTAAAATAATGAGATTTTTTTTAAATTTTGCTATCCAGAATCCGGCCGGATAGTTATCGGATATACGTTACATCTCTAATTGAAATACATGAATGTAGTTGCATTAAAGAAAAATTAGCCATATTCATCTGTTTAGAAAAAAGTATTGTTTTTACACAGGATAACATAAATTTAATCTGATATTTTAGGAAGGCCATAGACAATGTAGTGCCAAGATTTGATAAAAATTTAGAAGATTTTTTCTCAATATGTGACCAAATGGAGTTACATTTGGTGAGTTATATTTTATTGTATTTATTTTTACCAAGTATTTTTCTGTGTAAACATTTGCTATTTAACACAGTGTACAGAAAATGTTTTTCAATTTTCTTTAAACCTTCTCACCTAAACATGTGCTACTAATTTATGTTTGACCAAAGCAAATGTTACTATACATTCAACATTACATATTATTGTAATTATGACAATTTGCTTAATAAGCTGCAACATTATTTCTGGAATTTTCTTGACTCAGCTGTGGCAACTAGAAATGAACTCTTATTTACATTGTAAACATTATTTATGCATTGGAGTAAATATCATGTATCTAAGTTCAACAATTAACTTATTGACCCGGCAACTGCTAATCATTATTATTATTATTATTAAGACCTTATCTCTGATGTTTTTACATGACTCTTTATCAATTGTCAATACTTATACTTCTAACATACTCTAGTCATTTAGAATGTGACAATATTTAGAATGTTCTAAAAAAATTAACATATTTTTCCATATTTCGTAATAAAGCTTTGTTTGATCTTGTAAAATGACAATTTTGTAATGCAATTAATGCAATGGAGATTTCCTTGACGATTTTCAACCAAAACATGCAGACATTGCAGCTTCTTAATTCATCCTTGATCTTAATTATTATCAATGGCAAACTTCAACAAGTAAGCCTTAATGTGTGCCATCTTTCTTGTGAAATATATTTTTTATGATAGCTCTGCTAATTGACGAAATTTCGTGTGGAGATGGAATTTTACATAAAATTGTGCCTTCGAAGTCCAGGTGTGCGTTTCTATTGTGGAAAGTAGAAATGGGAAATACATAATATGTACTTCCCTTATCATATCTTGCAATTGTATATCATCATCAGAAAATACATAATATCCTTCTTTTTTTTAATAGTTGTATTATTTTATATTTATGATTATAGAGAACAGCAATAACCTGTATTCAACAAGCACAATCCGCGGCGCATTATCTTCCCTTGTCTGTATTTCCATCCAGACTGGACTCTGGACCTACAGCACAGGTACATTATTGTAGCACTCATTTTATTCCTTATATTCAAAATATGATTCTTCACTGTTTCTAAATTCTTTCCAGGAAACAACACTGACTTATCCTCAGTACTTGAAAACGGTTGGTCTACAGATATCATATGCAAAGGATATTCATGACACTTTAGTGGCTGCTGCGCAAAATATATCACCAACTGAGTGATTAATGTGTTTATGATATTAGAACTACTCATTTCATGAAAATTGGGAAAGGGTACTTTGTGTTCAGTAAAAAAAGAAATATGGGTACCTACTATGAGTCAAATCATGTCAAGCAAAGTAAATTAAATTTTAAAGGGGAAAAAGATGGAGATGTTTCCCCACGTTCCTCAGAAGATTATAATTATCTTAGTTTATTATTGTTACTAGTTATTAAGATAATAAAGTAAATACTGAAGTTATCCTTTGTTTTATATTTTAATTTTGTATGTAATACTGGCTGATATCCGTGTTTAATGTTTAATGAAGATATTGTGGTATTTTATTAGGTAAGGACCGAATCCATGTGGAGTGAAAGTAAAAAAATTTTGATCAACATCTATCCAGTAATTTATGCGTGATGCGTGTTCAACAGCAAACCTCTATCGTTTTGGTTCAGGGCATGTCTTAGGTATGATCTTACCAAACCGTGGAGATATTGTAACAAGTTATGAATGTTATATTTAGGACTAGCAGTGCCCGTGGCTCCCCTCGTGTCTATTGAGCAATAATTAATTTCGTCTTATAATTTATGTTAACTCTTTTTTTTCCGGTAAGTATTATTGCCAATTCTTATAGTATATCTATTGCGCAATGACATATAGTTTCCTTGTACAAAAATACATTAGAATCGGTCAGACCGTCCTGAGTTACGTCAGGGATTTTTTTTTCTACCCCAATATTTGAAATTGTACGGAAAGAACTATAAAATAGATTTAGAAGACTAGCTGACCCGCACGAATATTTCACACATTATAGATGTAAACTGTAAAAGGCTATCTTGTTAGATAAAAAGATTGTTAATAGATGACGCCCTGTTGAATATATTCTCATTAGCATCAACAGATGACATTCATAATGGACAAAAATCATTTTCATATCGAAAACAACAATTAAAAACTATTTGTTCCGTCGATAGCATGGAACGTAAGCCTTAAAATAATGTTTAAATTATTAATTTTGATGAAGAATTATTGGAGTTAAGGCCGTTGCTCTTATCCCTTGAGAAATATAGGGATGTTTAATACTGCCCTTTGATCGATACAAAAGTTCTCGTTCAGGTATCGAATTAAACTATCGGTACCCCATTCGATACCACTTCAAAATTTCGATACATATGAATTATTAAATTATTGAACGAGGCTTATACTTGCCCTGCTTAGGGATACTCGATATCGTCCTCATTCATGTATCAAAACCTCATTCGATAGCGCTTCAGAGGTTCGATAATATATGAGTTCTTTAACAATTTTTGCCTGTTATTGCCCTGCTTAGGGATGAATCGATATCGTCCTCATTCCGGTATCGAATCCACATACGATTCCACTTCAAAGTTTCAATACCTGTCGGTATCTTTATCAATTTCAGTCAGACTGACAGACGCGATGGGGAATTTTGTTCTAGGTTTGACCTGCATGTGCTAGTATCGAATGAAAAGGTTCGATACCATATGATTGAGTACTCAGTAGTATCGAATCATCCCTAGATATAACTGCGATACTAACAAACAGTTCTGTGGGTGTTATTAGAAAAGAGTAATTTTGAGGTACATCTGATTGAAACAAGTATTCATACTTAAGATATTATATATTTGTAAATTATCTGAATACACCAACGGGAATAGCAATTACATACACTTTAACATAATTATTTAATAGATCTATAAACATAATAATTAGTAATACATATGTAAACCACATACTTAACAAAAATCAATTGAGTACATATATAATTATTTACGATTATATAAAAATTATTATCGAGATCATTGGAATTCCTCTTTTACAATTTTTTGCACATTTGAGGATAATGTATCATAGTCTATAAGTATGACTCAAAATGGCGCTATAAGACTTAATATCAAAATATAATTAAACAAGGTGCATTAAAAATCTGATTTTAAACACAGCTATTACAATAACAAATTAACAAAATACTATCAGTCTTTATATCAGAAGACACTAGGAACATTGCTTTACTTCACTTGTGACCACCACTGTAGTACCTGAAAGATCAGGGAAAACAATTACTATAAAGTTCATTAAAGTGCTTAATTATTACAATAGTTATAATCAATAACTAGTTGACCTATGCGAATATTTCGCACATTATTAAATGTAAACAACCTAACAGCTGTCATGTTAGTTATATAGATTGTTAGTAGATGGCGTCTTCAATATATTTTTATTTGCATCAACAAATGACACATTCCTTATTTTTTTTTATACGAAATCATTATTTTTAAACTATTTGTCTACGTTTCGTCAATACCGGGAAACATAAACATTAAATTTTAAAATGATGATTGAATCATTAAATTTGATGAAGAAATAACGGAGTTATGGCGTTGCCAATACGCAAGAATAAACACCGTTGAGAAATATTAAAATGTTATTTGTATTATAGATTTTAAAGTATTTTGATTAAAAGTAATGAGGAATTTTTCTATTTGCACGAAACATGCACCGCACCTTTTTTGAATTGATATAAAATCCAAATCAGATTTATAAAAAAAAACGTATGAAGCATTGTTTCTAAAATAATTCAAGATTATCGTATATTGCTCAATGAATAGTAATATAATATGAGTAATGATTAAAGAAAGAGATTTAATGTCTGGGTGTCTAGCATTTCACGTCCTCTTTTTAAGCTCTAATAGGCTACATTAACCAAACTATTCGCGGATAATTACTTAAAGACAATCTCAATAAGAAAATCTCAATAATCTGTTTTTAACCATCTTATTAACTATAATTATCTCGTCACTCGGGTAATAATATGAAACAGGTTTAGGTTAACAGGTAGGAACAGTTGGCTTGGAGGCCATTGGAGGCTTTTCACTGCCTTTACAATGCAATAACCGGGCCACTCGCAAAACCTGTGCAAGGTTCGTTTTCCGAAGGACCCTCCCCCAAGACCATTTCTACCGCAAAGCAGTAGTGCTAGCGTTGCTGCTTTGATCCGAATGCCGACTACACCCGGTTGTTAACACACACTCGCACACGAGGTATTCCAACTCAGTCCTCAGTACTACCATCTGTGGTATTACTGTAGTAAGAACCTATTTTGTCTAACCTTAACACTACGATCTTTCTGAGGTTGCATATACATTTATTCTACAGTGATCACTTATCATCTGATGGACTGCATTTCTGTTTGCTACTTATTACCATAAAAAAAAAAGCTTCAGCGAGTCGCATAATAAGTCTCAGCTAGACAGTATGATATCGCCGTACATTTGTACCGTACAAAACGGAATAATGTAGGTAAGAGCGCCTCAATATTTTTAAATGTACCTCTTCAAATTTTATGTCACCTTACTCTTTACTCTTTACATGACGTGATCTTTAGGAGAAATCACAGATGTCTCCGACTGGTGGAATACTTTCACCGTGGAGAAGATCGCACCCAAATAACTACTAAGTTTTGTGTTCATCTAGTGCGTCAGGTTACCAGTGCTCTGTGGGTAGTGAGGCTCAGAGTTTCCTAGGCTAAGGCGCTAGTGATACTTATGCTACCTTATTACAAACCTCCATGGGCTACGCTAGCAGCTAACCATCAGGCGGGCTGTATGCTTGTTTATCACCTGTGCAGATTATAAACAAAAAATAGGCTGTGCAAGAAGAGAGAGTGGAACGAGCGACTAGTAGGTATATACCTGCCAGTTTTTATACGAATGTAGGCGCTGTAATACAATATAACAAATTTATATCCATAGTAATTATAGCCATATGATTTCAAAGACAATAATTCCCAAATAAGTACTTGTGATATAAGGAAATAACGAACAAAAACATGACTAATTTGATAACGTATTATTTACCCAATATAACAACAAATAGTGACTACCGTGTATCAACAATAGTTCAAAATTAAATAAAGTCCGATTGATGACAACAAGCCCCAGGGGGCAGCAAACACTTCGGTATGGACATAAATCTACCTTATCTCGAAAGAGAAATAGTCCTGTTCTTGGTGCTAATGTACGTCTGACCTCTAGATAAACTTGAGATGACATAAATAATTCTGTCTTCAAGTGTGGAATAATACAGGTTCGGTTGAATAGGTATTGTTATTATTGCCTGTCTCACAAAGGCAGACAAACAAATGACCGGTCATGGAAAATCAGATACCTAATTAATAAATGTTGAAGAATTATCTTATTATATTATGTGAGTTATTCTTATATATTATATACATAATTGGTTTCTCGGAAACGGCTCCTTCGATTTCGATGAAACTTTGCATTTAGATAATGTTTTGCATTCCAAGTTTACCTATATAGGTGTTTTTCTTTTTTTGTTTATAAAACACCGAGCACAGCTCGGTCGCCCGGATATTGATCAATTTAAATAAGTAAATCTATACAAATAAGTAAAATTGAAGTATGTTTGTAATATCAAAATAACAACTTTTTACTAAATACATAATACGATACTTATAACGAAATAACAATTTTGAAATTTTTTTCGCAGTCTTATATTTTTCTTCTGCGTAATCTCCGAAACGGTTGGACCAATTTTGACGAGACTTTCAATAACCGATCATTGATGTTAGGCACAGCTAGTAAGTAATAAATATTCAAGAAATTTGACAATATAAATAGGTAAATATTTAATGATTATTTACATGGTGCATGTGTCTTGCATAAGACAAAATCACTTTTTAAATCGTAATTCGTAGGTACACGAATTCTTATACATGAAAAAAAATATTATTTATTTGCTTATCGTTACTTTATAAAAAATCTAGTTAGATTTTAAATTGGCGGTAGACTGCAAACGGGCACTAAAAGGAGAATGTCCATGGATATATGGAATCCCGTCTCAAATTTTGTTTACAATGTTCAAGATTTACTGTATTAATACCCGCAAATGATACTTTTTAAAACAAAATCCGGGCTCCGAAGGTATTTTATAAAATTTAACATAACCTAAAAACTAGGGATGCGTTGATACGTAGTTTTACTAAAATGGTTATCGACGATATAAAAAGAAAATAAATATTAAGTTTGATTATGTAGGTGTAATATAATGTTTACATTTTTGTAGGTTTAGACTAGACTGTTTATAAACTATCGGTTCGTACTATTATGCGGTGTCATGAATATGTATAATTAACTGCCCGTGGCTCCGTTCGTTTGGACTATACAGCTGCCTCCGCTCGCACCAGACACCGAACGGTTATTTTAAAGATATAAATTCTTATGATTTCTTATGGTTTACTCAGCGTTTAAGCTATTTAATAGCCCCAAAAGCGTATTTTTCTTAATTGATTCACCATTATCGTCACTGCTTATTCCGTATGTTACTACTATATGTAACAAAATAGATCCTTTAACAATAATAAACAATAATATAGCTATCAATTAAAATAAAAACTATGTAGATCGGATAAATGGTTCTCGCGTGCAAAAAACAAACGAACAGAGAGATGTTGAGTTTTAAAATATGTCTATGTAATATGTTTTTTAATAAAAAGTATACCTAGACAGATACAGGCAGTTTTGACAGCAAGAGTAGGCAATACTAAAGGGTGATTGTGTCACACATTATGAAAAAAAAAAAACAGTTTTTAGAATAATATTCAATTTTCATTATGGTCAAAATTCCTTACAAGTATAATACTGAGCTTACTGCCTCTAAATTGTTTTTCTTTTTTCGTTTAGTCAAAATTTTTTGTGTTTAAAAAATATTAATTTTACTAGGTGATTCTAATTCTCAACGAATTTTTTAAAAGCTATTGTACAAATAAATCTGTTTTCACTTTAATTAGCCCCATTTTTATTGCGTTCCTCTAAATATGTCAAAACTCCATAAAAATTTGCAGACAAAGTATCAAAATACTTATAAATAAATAAGTAGGTACCAAAGTAGGTACTTGGAAATAAACTCAAAAATTGTACATAGCTGTAACTTGCTCTCAATTGTACTCTTTACGAAATGCCCGAAATGAATTATGTATAAATTCAAAAGGCCACAAGAATTCGCATGCAGAATAATATTCTGATTCTTGGAAAGAAACTGAAAAGTATAGGTATGTAGGTTTAAAATCAAAAGTTCAGTAATTTAGATTTGTATACTTATTAATTGTAGATTACTGAAAATATATTGATCGCTTGTCCCCCTGCACATCAACAGGCAAAGTTCCATTCTATGGTCAAGATTCTGTTATCACCGTTAGCAACAATAGATAAATAGCGGTCGTTCACCCTGAACTGATACACACTAAGTTATATAATACTTGTAACTAATTATATGAATAATAATATAAAAAGTAATTCGATATAGGTGACAATGGCAAGCTAATTTTTGCATAACGATAATTTTAATTATTATTATCAGAGCGTCCGCTTGTCTCGTATGAATAAACAGGCACGTACGGTTGTTTTTCTCTTTTTTATGATAAAGGCCATGGCAACAACCCTGGCCTGTTCACAGATTAAATGTGTTATGGACCAGGACACATTATTTTTTGTTTTACAATCTATTAATATTGTGAAATAAGTAATTAGGCGTTATTGGTATTTCTTAATCATTTTATTTTGAGCGTTTTTTGGCCAAGCTTGTATAAAATGAAAATGAAGAAATTTTCAACCTACGAAAACTTATAAAATAATAACTTTGAGCCTAACGATAAGTCTGAGCTTTCGATAAAAGTGAACATTGTCGTGGTGAAGTCACAGAATGGTGTACCATCAACCTATCTATACTAATATAATAAAGCGGAAAAGTTTTTTGTTTGAACACGCTAATCTCTGGAACTACCAGTCGGATTCGAAAAATTCTTTTTGTATATTATAGCCAAAATCTCGAGGAATAAATAGTATAGGCTATTTAAGATTACGCTACAACTCTCAGATAGCCTTAAATATTGATTTTTGTTACGTAAGTCGTATAGTTTAGGAGACAGTGAAAAATTAAAATAATTACTACTTGCGGGAAATTCAATTATGATAGACTACACGGGTGCGTTGGCGGAGCGGAGTTTGTCGGAAAATACGGATGAAACCGTGGGGCACAGCTAGTATTACAATAATCGCTTGGCTAGGCTGTCACCCTAAAATTTTAAATATGTCGCATACATTTCGCATAATATATCCTACTATATTAATCATTTCGCACACCGAACCAGATGTAAAGGTTGCGAGACTCCGGGGAAACCAAGGTGTACAAGTATAGGGTAGACCGGGGACAATAGTAACACGAGGCAATAGTACCATTGTCCATATTTCGTCGGTTACTAAGATATAAGCTTGTGTGAGTGTATACCTACGCGCTCAGAGCGTGTTGCAACATGTTCACCAGTCGGCAGCTAAACGCGGTGCGAGTCGGTCGAGTTATTCGGCAATTTTTGTTCACGAGCGACCACGGTAAGTATTTGCGGTTTTTGTATTGGCTTATTATTCCCTTAAAAGCTATAGTAGTGCCACATTTTGATCTATTAGTTATTAATGCTTGAGTTATGTAGTGGTTGGAAATCAGTTTGGTATAAAATCGGAAATATTACAATTTTTCGAATTTTGGTTATTTAGGTACAATTGTAACAGCACCGTCGATACAACTTACAACAACTGCCCCCAAGATTATTATTTTCATATACATGATTATTTTTGTCTATTGTTTGAGGGTGAATTTGACCTTTAACCTAAGCGTACCATGCGTAATGCTACTTATTAGTATAGTACGTAGTTGTTGTGTAGTACAATATTTTTTTATTTCTATATAAATGTCTAATTTAAAAGTTTACTAGCAAATATTATTTAGTTTATTAGCTGAATATTCGACACAACATTCAAAAAATAATAATAATGCACAACATTTTCTTGCAGATGCAGAGAAAAAGAGACAAAAAAACGGACCGCGATTCAAAAGACCTACTATTATACGAACAAGCTTTCGAAGAAATACAGCAGGGCCGATCTATAAGAGGAGCTGCAAGTATGTTTGATCTTTGCCATGTGTCATTGGTCAGATACAAAAACAAAAAAATCGATAACCCTGATAATACTCCCACTATGGGTTATAATCCAGCCACAAAAGTTTTTTCTGCAGACCAGGAACGTGAAATGTCAAAATACCTTATCAGAACTGCCGATATTTACTTTGGTCTTACTCCTAAAAATGTTCGACGACTTGCATACGATCTGGCTGTCAAATATAACCTGAAAAGACCTGAATCCTGGGATCGCGAGAATATGGCAGGAGCTGATTGGTTTTCAGCATTTCTGAAAAGGAACTCGGAATTATCGATCCGATGTGCTCAAGCCACCAGCTTATCACGTGCCACGAGCTTTAATCGTACAAACGTTGATGCATTTTTCAACAACTTAGAAACAGTAATGGCAAGAGACAGTTTACACAGATCAAGAGACAGTAGTTACCAAAAGTAACTAAAGAGAATAAACTGTATAATGATGTTGACGAAGAAGAAAAAGAATGGTTCTGTCTTGTTTGTGGAGAGCTATATAGTACGAGCAGACCCAACGAAATATGGGTTCCTTGTGAACAATGTCGATGGTGGGCCCATGAAGAATGTACTCCACAAGAAGCAGCCTACATTTGTCACAATTGTCAGTAAGAGTCAGCTAATATATCGTTCCTAGTACAATGGGGTTTGTTGTACCAGGGGTCAATTGTAACTTCATACAACATTGGATTTTTGGAAAAATTTGATCTCTTTGTGGTTTTTAATACAAATAAGCTACGTAAATCAATGCGATAGGAAGACTTTATAGTTTTGTTTTATGATTACGAGTTGATTGTCTGTAACATGTTGTGAAAATTATGTTCTATGTTGTTAAACGTTAAGAAGGTATTTTTTTGTCGTTAAAATATTAATTTAAAGACTTGAGACTGATGAAACTTATCAGACTGATTATTTTTAAGAGAAAGACAATAAACCTACTTTTATTATTAAATTAATATGCCTTTTATTAAACCTCCAAAATTGCGGTACATTTGACCCGTACTAAGGGTCAATTGTAACATTAGGGATCGCTGAACAAAAATTCAATTTCTACTGTGTTCTGATTATATAAATAAAAACAAAGTCAAAAAACACATAGAGCATAAAACTGAAATGCACTTTACTTCTAGATTCTGAGCTATAAACCGTTGTTTCAAAAATGTTACTATTGTCCCCGGTCTACTCTATAATCTTAAATTTATAGCACACCGATTATACACGTTACGAAAAGTGCTTCGTGAAGGTGATCTTTTTTAGCACGAATGTTATTTTTTCGTTATGTAAATCCTATTTTTCGGAGGCCATCCATGTGTGGCTGAACTTTTGTTGCCGTCCCCTAAATTCGTCCCTGTTCACATCAGGTGAGATTGTACTATTGCGCTACTTGATACCTATATAATCGGATATATAGATATAGGTATTGGATAAACATAAAAGGAGCGAGATTTCGCGCTCGAATTTGGCAGCTCACTATATACCCATACTCGGTCAATAGAACCCTGGGTTTTAGGGGCAGTTAATCCCTTCAAAGTTTTTATGGAGAGATCTATGAAAATTGCTATGTAGTTAGAAAGAAAAAAGATGGGGCACAACTATGACGTAAGCAAAGTTAACTTCAGTTAACTTATAAAATAGTTGTAACATATTATTATCTAACAACCAAACTAAAGGGCCGTTCTACTTTTATCGGACAACGGAACTTCAGAAACAAATTGATATCGTTCATGATTACAAAATGACCCTATATAGTTAATTTTATAACTTCTCACATAATTATTCCAATTGAAATGCTGCTTAGATCTTTAACACTTCACATTTCACAAATAACAATGTGGGAGTAAGGGAATTTTTAACCGACTTAAAAAAAGGTGGAGGTTATCAATTCGAATGTATTTTTTATGGATGTTTAGCCATAACTTGCATGTTTATGAACCGATTTGGATAATTCTTTTTTCGTTGGATAAGGGATACCTAAAGGGTGGACCACCTTTTAATTTCATTGGCATTGGGCTTTCAACTTCGAAGATACACAAGAGAACTCTTCAAGATCATTGGTGTTGGTTTTCTTTTTTGTTAAAAATTGCCTTGTTTAATATTTAAAATAAACCAAGTTAGATGTAAATTTCGTAAAGCATTTTTGATTATACTTTTGTGCAAGGTTCACTATATTTCCAAAACGGACTCCAAATAAATGTTATCGGTGATCCATGTCTTTGTGTATGGATTTCATTCGACACGCGCTTTAAATTGTTATTTTCAAAGCTTTCGTGATTAAAACTGACAATCGGAACAAGGCCGAACGAAGGCGTTATCGGTTCCAATTAATGTAAACAATAAGGTAGGTACTCTGTGATAGTCTGTCTCCCTTGTCGAAGATTCTAGATATCCGCTTTTCGAATAACAACACAAAAGTAAAATTAAAACCGTTCTCATATTACTTAACTGTCATTAATATTATTAGAACTTTTTGGGTCATTTTGTATCGCTCATGTTATTTGAAGATCATTTAATGAGATTACTTCTCATAGTGACAGTTAATATTGCAAAACATGTATACCGCTATACTCGACTACATAATTTACAGTATAAGTATGTAGTGAGTGAGTCCTACCTATATGATTAAAAAATAAATATTATGTTTGTAACAATTCGTATGTAATTCTTACCTATATTATTTTATTTATTTGCTGCAATGTGACTAATTTAAGCAGCGTTTTTGTTTTATTTTAAAATTCACGTTGTTAGACAATATTATCATGATTTACAATAATAACGTTAATACGGGTGAAGTCGCTTTCAGAAGTTAGTAGGTACCTACTTAGTACCTAATCTTATGACTTTATCAATGAAATATGTTATTGTTATGAGTTGGTTCATGCATCAATTTATTGCATTTTACGGTTTATATCACTGTCATATGGTAATAAATTAGTTCATATTATTCTCAACAATATCACAATGTACTTACTACCTACCCATAAATCAATAACAATGTTGCAACAAAACAGTTATGAAATTAATACACATCTGTTGATCAAGTTACTTAGGACATTAAAAATGTAGCATGTTCTCTGGTACCGTAAGTATTTCGGAAAAAATACATATTACACTGTGATTGAAAATATGTACCTACTAAATACAAAATTACAAGTCGAAAATGCAAATAATTATTAATAAAATCAAATCGCTTTATCACAACAATCATGTATGTCACAGTATGTGGAACTCTTTATTAAAATCAATATTATATTGAACACTGTATGAGAACATTTAGTAAAACCTATTATCATAATTATATTCCTAAGCGTATTTTCTAATCAATGTTTATTCAATAATGTATTACAAATTACATTTTAGTCTCGAATTAAAAGATTTAATACTATAATTAAAATATTTATATTTGATTTCCAATCTTGTTTATTGGCTGGGATTATATTATATATAGACGTGTATATCAACAAAGCTTAACAGTATTTTATATTCAATATATATCTACTTATAGCCAATAATTACACATACCTAATTCAAAGTCGCGTGGCGCTGCAGTGGTTAAATCTTGGTAGGTACTTTTTTATTTCACAGGTAATTATAAAATTAATAGTTAGATACTTATCTATAATAGGCGTTTTATATCACCAAATAGAAATCGCAATTTCGAAGAGACTACCTGATTTAAAAAAAAAATTACCTACTTATTTTCTTTTTTGTAACTTCGTTCCTGACGGGGTTCCTCCGATCGCACACGGAATTTTTACTGTGTTTTATTTGATATTCAAAAGCGATGGGATACGAGAGAGACAAAATAAAATATTTATTTGTTCCTAATACAAAAATATATTATATAAAAAACGTAAACGCAGCAAAAAGTTCCATATCGTACCCGAATAAATACTATGACTTCAATTAGAGATATGAATTAATCATAGTAAGTACTTACATTGTGTTCATCCAAAGACTTGCTGTGCTGCGTAAGTAATATGTAAATACCCGTCATTAGCTCGAAACTGTTGGTACGCTTGAGCCATTGTCATGCTGTGACTTGCCAATACTTTCTCATTCACCAGCAAATACAAGGCCTATGAAAGAAAAATACAAATATTTACAGTGCAGACCATACATACCAGCGCCAGTTGATTACAACACCTACATGAGTATTTGATATTTCCGTTTCGAGTCCCTATCATATTCCTACGAATTTTTCAAAATCCACTTTTATTTACTCATTTAAATTGGTAATATTTGGACGTCCGAACTTGGATCGGTATCTTAAAAAAAAGAAAATCACCTATCTAGGTAAACTTGGAATATAAAACATCTCAACACAAAATTTAATCCAAATCCATGGAACCGATTCCGAGATACCAATTAGGTACATTCTTAAACAAAAATACAAGAATTTTTTACATATTATTAGTATGTATTAGACTAAATTTGGTAACATAACACTACCAGCTGACGGTGAGGGAAAACATCTTGAGGAAACCTGAAAGCTTGAGAAGTGTTTTTGTACAAAGTACCTATGTATGTTTTTTGTAGGTTGGATTTTTTTTTATTTTTAAATCTTTTTGAAATTGCCAATACGTAGTTGTGGCGGTCGTGGGCTGGCGTGGTGACTAAACTCGTAAGTTCCCTCGGAAAAAGGCGTTTGCCCAGATGTGGGACACTTACAGGTTGGTAATATTAGACCTATATTAATTTTATAACGGCACATTGATAATTTCATTTGAAAACAGAAATAATTTTTTTGTGCCGATTTTTGTATTCAGCATATAAACTTCTATTTAGAATAAAACAATATTTTATCTGCTCTGGAATACGATTTTTTCTCAGATTGTTTATAATATTATTTTAATTGTAATTAGGTAATTACACAATCGTCGACTGTCATAATAAACACATACGTAATAACCAATAGTAAAAAAATAATCCTTTGAAAAGAATACCTGAGATTCCCTTAGTTTCATTTTTGTTCTTATTATATACAGAAACTGTGACATTGTGAGCTCTTGTGGCACCAAGAATTTGGTTCTTTCCAAGGTTGGAACCTCACGTTCTCTTACGTATCTTTGGACGTACAGCTGCGAACAAAATAAATTATGAATCACAAAAATAATATTAGATAAAATTTTGCTATGTATCGTAAGCCGTTTTATTTAACTGTCGGGCACAGGTAGTTGTAAATAAAAGATAGTGTATTATGGAGACATATTAATTTGGGTACTTTACATATATTTTTATATATACTAGACGTGCCCGCGGTTGTGCTCGCGTAGACTACGAAATGCCGTCTAGCTGACATACGTGATTATTTTGTTGGATGGTGATAATTGGTTATTATAAAGATGTATTTTTTTGGTTCTCATTACCCGATGTGTGGGTTAAGAGAACGACAATAATGTTTCTGAAAAATTTCACTAATTAAGAGTGAAGCTTTTTTAAATTGTGTTACCAATTACTGAAATAGAGATATCTAAAAATTGTTTATTTTCTTACAAAATAAATACATTACAAAATCAACTTGTATTTTTTAACTTTTCCTTACATGGCTCCAATTTCCCGACTCTAATCAAGTTTGTAAGAGAAGTGCCGTCATAACTTTTTATTATGACGTTTGAGTCCTCGTGGACCCGCACGACTTCCAAATTTTTCTTCCCAACTACAAAACTAGTAGAATACATAGGAGTGACATGCCACAAAAAAAAACTTACCGGCACCTTGTTTGGAAATCGATGTCTTATTGCCTCCACTTCTTGATTCGATTTCACTATCATATCTGTAACAATTATAATTAATAATGTTAAATACGTCATACTTTCATCAACAGTAGTCACTTATGTACGAACTGGAGCTAGGTACTCGAACTTTTAATAGCGATCGACGAACAACCAACAATAGGCACATTTAGCGCTCACTGTCAACACATTAACATTTTAAATACATTTATTTAACCGGTCAATATTAGTTATTAATTTATACTAACCATTGCACTAACGTACGGATTTGAAACTTTATAATAAACTTGTTTTTATTTACGAATAAACTACTTTATTGAATTTTGGGAAAAAATGCTCCTATGACGTAGATTTAAGAAAATAAACGAAAGACTCGAACAAAAAAATATTTATTGGCATATACACATATATATGTATATACCTTGATATCACATGTACTATTAAGTATATGTAAAACTCAAAACAAAATTTACCGACACCTTTACTTATTTTTAAAATACGACTACCTCCATTTTATATTTTTAATTTTTAAGAATGGAGGTAGGTACTCGTATTTCCATCTTCAATTCGTGTTACGTAGGGAAGAATCGTTCTAAAATTAAAATTACATAATTTTGCTAATAATATGGTTAATTTATCCGAATTTTCTTTGCTACTTCTGCCCAAAAAAACAGATTAACGGTTGTTTCGTGTTACTGTAACTAAAATCGTTTTTTATTAATTGTTGAAATCAATCTAAAAATGTTATGTTATGTTGTGGAAATCTGAAATTAATAACGATGGATTTCTGCAAAGTAACCCCTACGTCAATCAAATAATATGGTTATTTAAGGTTTAGGTACTTATATTCACGCACTTAACAGAAAATATGAAACTGTTATATATTAATACATTATTTACACAAGGAAATAAAATCAGATGTATTAGGTACAGTTTTCAAATTGTCGGATAATTTTAGTGCTTAGTTACTAACCATCTTGGTAACCGAAGACTTCTTGTGATGCATATGTGATGTAAAGGAACCCATCTTCATTTCCATAACTCTCGTAAGCCTGGGCCATCGTGAGACTCATACTAAGCATTGACCTGTTGTTTATTATCAAATATAGCGCCTGAGGACAATACATGTAAATTAATTAGAGACCTACATCGCCAATTTTAAATTATTTAAGTATTAAAAGAAACGACATTTAAAATTTTTATAATTGCTGTTTTCGGAAACTACTTAAATCATTTGGATGAAATTTTGTAATTAGATAATGTTTTAGTTTCCAAGTATATTAAGATGGGTTTTTGGCGGGATCTTAACCTATAATGTGGTGGTGGTTTTTACTGAAAGTCATAAACTTATTTTAAATGACCCTATACTATGTATTATCTATGGCATTTTACACGTTGTATATCTCGCGCCAAACTTTATGACCGATCTAAATATAGCAACGATTCCGAAATCACACACGGTACTTACAATCAAATAAATAATACTTAGAACACGATAATCCTGTATTATTTTGCTTAAAGATTTATTAAAATATGTGTAATATTTGTACTTTTAGTGTTTGAGCAAACTAACGCGTCTATGTTCACATCGGTCATAAAGTTTGGCGCGACGCGAGGTGTAGTTTAGTATACACAAGTGGATTATAGACAATAACTAGAAACATGTATTTTGAGTTGCCACAGAAACTCCGGATTAGTTCTAACATGGGAGACACGATCCCGATAGAGCGTTGGATTAAAAAAAAAATATCCACATTACATTGGTAGAATTGTTTATAAACACAAGTTGCCATTAAATAAGAAAAAGAAGCTTATAAATTTTTGTTTTTCGAAAGTCGCCAAATATATCTTACATTATTTATCTTGGTCATCTAGGTACTAGATAGAAGTAATATGGATAAATTAACGTAGATATTTTCATATAAGTAGTAAGGTAAAGCTTTTATATAGGGATAGACATAGTGGCGCTATGTTATCGGATATTTTATAAACATTCTGACCTCTGTAAGAGCAGATCTAGCAAAATTAATATTTTATCGTTAATTAATTATTCACAACCGTAGTTACTTATTAAATAAAGCAATATTTTGCTGATCCCAATTAAACATGCATTGCTTTAATACCTGTGATAAAGATCTACTTTTACTTACTTGGTTTGGTTTGATTTTTATTCTATTTCTGATTATTACTAAGAACTGTGACATTGTAATATCTTCTGGCACTAAGAATTTAGATTTGTCCAATGTTGGCAAACTCCTTTCCTTGTAGTACCTCTCGACTATCAACTGTAAATATGATAATTTATTACCAATTATATTATAAATAAAAAATAACACCTTTTTACCTAAAACATCATTGGTTATTACTAGAGATATGTGGTTATTACATTATATATTTAACCAGCCACTTGACTATGCACATATTGAAGTTTTGTTACTTCATATTATTATAAAACGATATTTGTAAACATATATGAGAGAAATGTAAGAATTTCGTCATAGATTAATTATTGGATGTCGCTCGCGTTAAGCAACGCGGAAACCCATCATTAATCTATGAATTTCGTATTCTATGCTTTAATTTAGAAATATTGCTATATAAATGGAAATATTGATTCTTTAGACGTAAAACTTAGTAAAATTATCTGGAATTAAGTAACAATTTTTTATTTTCAAGAGTTAAAAAAAATTGTGTGATCAAAATATTAACGATTTTGATACAATAGATGAAAACCAAAAAGTAGTATACAACGCACACACAAGGATTATCGTGATTTCATCTTTAATTTTCACGATGACAGCGAAACTTTTATCTATATCTACAACATTGAAATGGAGTAAGTTTGTACGTTTCTAGGAACTAATGATCCAACGCGAAGCATTCTTTCATTACCAGGGTGCTTTATTATCCCTGAGCAATAACTATTTTATTTTCTTTCTTATTAAATTTCGTTTTTTCGTAAGCGTTTTACAATTCTAAATTAGGTATTGCATAATATTATTACAATAATTATAATTACTCTATTATACAAGGTGTCCAGAAAGGGTATCGGGTATTTGTTTTCGCGCCATATTCGAAACGGGGCGTCAAAAGGGTGCGGGGAGGGGTTCGTGGCGTCCGCCATTTTGTGGAGTTTTAGTCACGATGGAACAGTACTCGGGGACGCATCGCGCATTTTGCGTACGAGCGTATTATCGTAATGGTGATTCAATAGTGACTGCTCAACGTCTCTATCGTGCGGAATATCGTACACGCCACACGCCAAGTGACGATAGCATTAGGAAATAGATCAGGATGTTCGAGAATACAGGTGCGACAGTTAAAATTCAAAACTCTGGCGTCCTCGTTCAGTTCGCGATGAAGAAACAATTGAAGAAGTTGAGGCGCCGGTTCGTCAAAATCCGTCTTTACCCATCCGAAAGCGAAGCCAAGCGTTGAACATCAAAAAATCGTCTTTACATTCGATTTTAAAGAAAGACTTACATCTAAAAGCCTATAAAATTCAATTGGTTCAAGAATTGAAGGATACGGACTATGCTAATCGACTGAATTTTGCGAACGAAATGCTGCAGCGATTTAACAACATACTGTTCAGTGACGAAGCAAATTTTCAGCTGAATGGTCATGTTAATAAGCAGAATTGTCGGTACTGGGCAGTGGAGAATCCGAGACGAAAGCATGAACGACCCCTGCATAGCCCAAAGGTCGTTGTTTGGGCCGCTATGTCTGCTAAAGGCATAATTGGTCCTTATTTTCATGAAGATCAACGAGGCCGAGCAATTAATGTGAACAGTGACCGTTATTGCGATATGTTGCGAAATTTTTTGGTCCCAGAGTTGCAGGAGTTTGCAGGTTTCAACTCAAGAACGTGGTTCCAGCAAGATGGGGCCACTTGCCATACCTCAAATGACTCAATGGAAGTTGTTAACGAATTATTCCCTAATAAAGTCATTTCGCGAAGGGGTAACATCAACTGGCCTCCCAGAAGCCCCGACCTTAGCCCGCTTGACTATTTTGCATGGGGATACCTTAAAAGTAAGGTTTATCAAAACAATCCGACGAATCTAACCCAGTTAAAGCAAAACATCAGGTCAGAAATGGCAGCAATATCGATAGCTATGTGTCAACGTGTTATCGCCAATCTTCGTTTCCGTTTAGAAGAGTGCCAGCAACGTAACGGTCATCATTTGGATAACATCATCTTTTCCAAATAATTCTCCAATTCATATGCTAATAATAAACAATAAACTTTTTTATTGCATACAAATAATTTTTGTTTCATTGAACTTACAAATACCCGATACCCTTTCTGGACACCTTGTATAACACTAAAATAAAGGTTATTAATGGAAAACTTACCGGTATTTTTGTGGGAAATTTATTTTTTATTGCCATAACTTCTTTTCTTCTGCTTACTGTAAAAAAATACATAGAGTCACCTTTCGTAAAACATTTAGATGTAGGTCTTTTTTAGTGAAACAAAGCTTTCGGACTATTTGACCCTTCACTAATTAATGGTTATGATGATGATTGTAGGTGTTAAGAGAACCAAAACTGGCATGAGAGATGAATTGTAATAGAAACTTGCAAAAAAAACATTTTATAGAAAACCGTGATGAAAATATAGGTTTACTAGATGGGTTATTACACAATGTAGATACCTGTAACGGGGTTTTATCAACGATTTAAATAACAGCTTATTATACTTTAATTAGGTGTTCATGATAGGTAAAGAGTTTATTTCACCGTCCAATCTACCGTTCCCGATTTCCGGGTGGAGGGCAGGGCCAATAGCGCTGCTCGATCTTGCGTCCAAAATCCCCCCGGAAATCGGGTACGGTAGATCGTGACGTGAAATAACCCCTTAAGGGAAGTTAGGATAACACAAGTTTTCATAAATATATAATTTTCTATTTAAAATTAACTAGATATATTAAAATAACACTAGTCCACATTCTTAGCAGAAAAGCCGTTTCCCGGGGTCAAACGCAGGCTTCAATAGAATATCAATTGTAATACTGTAATACTATCTGTGCCCGTGGCTTCGCTCACGTGGACTACAGAATGCTCCCGTGAATCTTGCTCCCCCGCTCCCGGCTATATTAAAGACAAAAATGCTTATTTTGGGTGTACCTTAAAAGATAGATGTATACTCTCCTAGACTGTTTTAAAGGTCTTTTTAATGTCTTACAATGATGTAGTACATTAATTTGCTATATCTCTTATGGTTTACTCATCATAAGCCATTGAGGCGCTTGAATTGATTCACCATGACCAGTTTTTTTTTAATTTGTGCGGAACCCTAATTCTTTTTCTAAAATAAGAGTAGACTAAGTTACTTCCTATATAACCAGCTATCTACCAGTGAAAGTCACGTCAAAATCGGTCCAACAGTTTCGGAGATTACCCGAAACAAACAGACAGTCACACTTAAGGAGTGAAGCAGTAACCACGAACGTCAAGCAATCCTGGTCAGCTGTACCTAAACATGTATGGGAAGTGAGAACAACGATAAACTACAATGCACGGGTGCATTGGTTACGCGGCACGGTGGAGAATTCATCGAATTTTAATACGAGTGAAACTGTAGGGCACAGCTTGTAATCGAGTATATTTATTCAATCTATTATAAAATTATCCTACAGTCGTCAACGGTACCTATGCTAAATGGTAACACTGAAATACAAGGTAAGAGAAAATAAAAATAAAAATTTAAAAAATATATACTTCCAGAAAATAAGTAAGTAAGAAAATTAAAATACATGTAATTTACACTTTGAGTATGTGTGTGTACACCATCGAGGTGTGTGGCAAATTTAGTATTTTCTTATAAAACATTGTACAATTTCCTCTGTTAATATAATACTTAAGTATTATTTCGTCACTTTTACGATTAGATGGTTTTTTTAGGACTGACTATATTTACTGCTAGTCATAAGGGCCCTGGAGCCTCAGACCGCTCAGAGGATTTTTAAAGCACCACCGGGCTTGGGATTAGATGGTTATAGTAATAACTCTATGGTTATAGATACCTCCTTCGAGAACATTCTCAAACTTTTAGGATTCCTCATGATATATTCCTTCACCTTCAGCCAACATTGTTAGTAATTAAATACTTACAAGTTTAATATAAAGCTGATGTACTTTTCGTCAATAGTGAGGAATATAAGCTTTAAAACGATGTTTCAATTATTAATTTTGATGAAGAATTAACGTAGAAATTATATTTCAAAAAACTAAACACTTTTGAGAAATAATATTACGCGTATTTCGGAAAATTTATTATAAAGTCCAAAATAACTAATATATAAACTGTTTTCGAGTAATGTGACCATCGACATATATGTACTAGTGTGACTGAGGTCACGTAGGTATCTAGATTTGTTGTTGTAAATGCATGACAAAATTAGATCAATATTAACGCAAAATTCAAAGTACTGATAATACAAAGTGCGTACGGAGTTGCACATTATATCAGTAAACACGAAATCTGGGGTTCATTGAACTGTATTCGTATTCATAGATTAGTTAGCGTTACTGATCTATACAATGTTTAATATTTATCGCAAATGTTTTGCATCCGAATTCTATAAATTTTCCTATGTTTTGATACATAAATATTCAATTCGTGCATGAGTTTGAGCTTTAGGGTTAGTATTATTTGTTATTACAAGAAATGGATGATTTTACATGCGTAGCTATTTAAGGTAACTAGTTAAATTATAATCCCAATTAAACGAGCGAGGAAGGAAGTGAGGAGTCATGAAACTAAAATAAGTTACCGTTGAAATAACATCTGTACTATAAACCTGTTTCTTTAAACGCGCTAATCTCTACAACTACTCATCGGATTCAAAAAATTCTTGTGTATATGATAACCAGATTCATGAGAAATAGGCTATTTAGAGTTAAGCTATACCTCTCAGCATGTCTTTGATTTTTGTGAAGTAAGTCGTAAGAGAAAGCGCTGCCGAACTGCCTTAACCGCGGGTGCTGGCGTTATGGTTAATGATACGTAAGTACAATGTTCTACAAAAATATTGGATCTAAGTACATCGAAAAAAAAGTGCGCGATAGTATATGCCTATCTCTTTATACCTAAGCTACAATAAGGTTTTTTATAACAAAAATGTGTTGAATATTAAAAGTTGTTTATCAGCATTATTTTAGGCATGGCATATTAATCCTTACGAACAAAAGTTACTTCATCATATAGACAATTTTATGAAGTTAAACTTTACCCTGTATAGCATGTTAATTGGACACATAGTTTAGGAGATAATGGAGAATTAAAATAATTTAACACTTGGTTTGTAGGAAATGTGTGCGTGAAAACACATAATTTTTTTAACTACAAGAAAATGTAACTAAAAATGTTGTTTAGTGAATTATAATGAATTATCAGTCAGTGATTTCTCTTAAATTATACGCAGGTGCAACCGCGGAGCACAGCTAGTTAAGTATATTTTTAGATTGTAATTCGTAAGAAATTTCACAGTAGATACTATAAAAATTGAGTATTTCTAAAGTGGGCCGAAATTGAATTTTAGCTGTAAAATAGTTCCACTGTTATAAATATTAAGTATTTTGGAATATTTAGCGAAATCATTCGAATAATAGTTTTTTATTCTTATTTCAAATTAAATAGGTATTTCTTTCATTTTTGTTATTATTTTATGAAGGAATAGCTGCAATAACTGGAATAACTGGCATTGCACCTTCCAATTCGAAGATACACCACGAAACCCCTAAAAAAAAATTAAGTTGGTTTTCTGTGTACATATTTAAAAGTGTCTTGTCTCCTATGTTCTTATTTTGTGCATGGAACCTTGCGCTACTGGATTTCATTACCGTGGTATCTATTTATGTTTTATATTACAGATATGCAACAAATTAAAAAGCTTCGTTAAGAATTAATGATGAAATAAATGTTGTCAGAGAGCTAACGACTTGTCATCAGATAAAAATATTGTGTCGGGTGCAACGTTATGTAAATGGTGTTATTCACAGTAGGTAATCAATTAAATAGAAAATGAAATATGCATTTGGAAAGTGAAAACAATATGCTCTCTTTTATAAAATACCTCTGTTTTTACCTGACTACGGCATAGCCTAAATAAAGGAAGGGTTATGTTTTTAGCATTCTACGTGGTGAGGTGGTGACGACATAGGCTACATTTTACGAACGAAATCAAAATGTCGGATAATACATCCAAAAAAGTGGAGTTCTCCAAAAAATTTTTTTGCTATCGTTTCGAGTGAGGTGTCGAATGAGAAAGATGAGAATACAAAATTCTGAGTTCATAAATATAACCAAAGTACAAATTTGAATATAAATGAAATATAAAAATCGCCAGAAAAACAATTTCATATTTTAGATACATAATTTCCGTATAATCGTCGGCCTACAGTTTTTTAAACTTTTGATTTTTAATAAACGAATATCATATTGAATAATCTTTCTCGTCCATCCTGCGGTCTAGGTTTGCACAACATGCTTTTCTTTTCTACTCTCCTCTATCAGCTGTTATCTTAGTATTAACGCCTTTTATAGGTACATGTTTAATTCCTCACACAATCCATCCATACCTTCTTCGGTCTTCCTCTACTCGTAAATACGTCCACGTTCTTAAAAATCTTCTATTTACATAGGTTTATGACATGTCCATACCACGATAAACTATTAAATTCATAACTTCTATGTTATTAGTGCTGCCTTACAATATAGGTAACATTAGTGATTACCATGAAGTCTAATTCGGAAATCGACAATCTCTGTACTTTATTAACATACCTTTGGAATAATCCTCGTAATGAGACATTATAAAAGCAGCAACTATCTACAGATGAAAGTTCTTCACAAATTATAATAACGAATATCGATTAGATATAGTGTTTTATTGTTTATTCTCACTGACGCGTTCAGTGCATCACCGGTTCACATTAATCACAATTGAAACATATTCTTACTTAGTAATAAAATAAAACACCGCTATAGGTCATTCAAAATAACAATAGACCTACCTAACATCAAATATTCTAAATATAGAAAAGAAGGCAGTTTATAAAATTTTAAGCCGTTTGCTGAAAATGCTATTGTTCCTGAGTTTAAATGAAACAGTAACTACATTGGCCAGTGGTTATCGGAAGAAAAATGTTGTAAAGCGGAAAGGTTTTTTTGTTAAGTTTGTTTGAACGCGCTAATATCTGGAACTACCCGTCGGATTCGAAAAATACTTTTTGTATACGATAGCCAAACTCTCGATGGATAGTATAGGCTATTTACGATTAGGCTACAACTCTCAGATAGCCTTATAAATTGATTTTTGTTACGTAAGTCGCAATTCGAGACCCTCTCCGAACTGCTTTAACCGCGTGCGCTGGTGTAATCGTTAATGATACAGAAATACAATAATATTGGTCCTTAGTATATCTAAAAAAAGGTCAGCGATAGCATATGTCTATCTTTTATAAATAAGCCACAATAAGGTATATTGTGACAAATATTTGTTGAAAATTAAAAAGTGATTTATAAGCTTTTTTAGACATGGCATATTAATCCTTACAAACAATAGTTACTTCATCACAAAGACAATTTTATGATTTTACTTTTCAGAGTATGTTATTTGAACACATAGTTTAGGAGTTAATGAAAAATTAAAATAATTTGTACTTGTGGGAACATCAATTATGATAGAGTGCGTTGGCAGCGCGGTGTTTGTCAGATAAAATTAACACGAGTGAAACCGTGGGGCACAGCTAATTTATTATAATACAATTAAGTAAGCAATTTTATTGTTTTGTAATTGGTTTCTCGAAATCGGTTGTAACGATTTGGGTGTAATTTTGTATTCAGATAATGTTTTACTTCTCAAGTTTACCTTGTTAGAATTTTTTTTTGCAAGACACCGAGAGATGCTCCAACGCCCAGATAAGTATTAATATATAATCACGCTATTTATATCTTTTGCGGAAAATAGAGATATGCACTTTTGTGATAAATTGATAACAAAATCTGTACACGAACAGTTCTCTTTAATGATTAATTAGAATATCTAATAATTGTTAGCTTATTAAACACTTACAATTATTTAATTTTCACCAAATAATAAAATACTTCATTTAATTATTTACAAATATAATGAAAAAATAAAAATTAAAATATTTACCAAAGGTCTTTTTCGATTTGAAATTCTGAATAACGTTGTGATTTACATCGTGTTTAATTAATGTTGATATAAAATTTAATTCCATATTCACGAACTAATCTCACGAGAAATTACAATTAATTTGTTACGAGCAGTCACACGCTCAGTCCGCGATACGAACACAAACTGTGATCATTAAGTAATATATGATAGTAATATCATTCTTCGATACAACCCGGCCTCCTGCTCTAGAAATTGTATTACAATCCTCCTATGAGCACTACTTAATATAAACGCTTTAAAAATAATAAATCCAAAATTTCTTTCTTGTATTTAAAATAGGTCCCTTTAAGCATATTAACAGTAGTACCCAGTTACTAACATTTATGATAGATTTTTATTTCTAACTAGCTGGTACCCGCGACTTCGTCTGCGTATTATTGGATATACACAGACTGATCTCGGAACACGACAAACCAAAAAAATCGCGCGATTTTGCGTAATTAAGTAACAAACAGAAACTTTCCATTTATTATATTTGTAGGATAACACTGGTTAAACTATTACTTTTACCGGGATAAAATTACCCTATGTGTTATTCCAGGTTATAGACTATCTGTGTGCCAAATTTCATTAAGATCCGTTCAGCCGTTTTACATTTATTATATTATTATGTAGGATCAATGCACATTCGTATTAGCCGAGTATTCTTTATACGTATAATATTTTTATTTGTTGATTAAAACAATTTCCTCAAAATAATATAAGTATGATAATTAATAAGTAACATTTAAAAATCTATAATATGCCTTGTGCTTATTACACAATGAACTTATCGTTAGGTAACACGGAACACCAATAATATTACATATGAAAAAATTTTTTTGAGAAAAATATAAATATTTTAAGCACATACCTGAAGTAGCCAGTTTGAGTTTATGTAAGTACATATAAATTTCTGTATGCTAGACAAGTTTATAATATAAATTGACCCTTTGACACCTTTCTTTTAAGCCTATTTAAGCACAGAGCCAGAAATAAGCCTACAACAAAATTAAATATTATTATTATTTATTATAAACAATATTTATAACATTATAAATTGTGGGCGTCTTGGTCTTTGTAAATTCCAGTCGATTTAAATATTTGTGCTCTTAATCAACCATTATGTTAGTGTAAATAATAAATATAGGAATGTTTTGTTATTTACACTTCACCCAAATGCGATGAATGGTGGTGATATGAAGTGATAATCACAAATGAAGTGTGTCTAATATCTTATTATATTAAGTCAGCTATTCTTGTATATAAATATGTAATAGGTTTCTCGGAAACGGCTTCAACGATTTCGATGAAACTTTGCCTTTAGATAATGTTTTACATTCCAAGTTTACCTAGATAGGTGTTTTTCTTTTTTTGTTTATAAGACACCGAGCGCAGCTCGGTCACCTAGATCTTGTTTATGTTAACTAAACAATTGCTAATTACTTCAAAGATTATGTTTTTTTCTAAAGCGACAAGGTAAATTAAAAATGTAATAAGCCCCCGATATAAGTGTCCTGTTCATTGAGACCATTCCAATGAGCCCAAATACAATATCTCTGCTGTAAGTTGGTGAAGAGTTAGGTACCTATCCTATAGATTTCAGATGACGCTGCAGCGTCAGGTCAAGGGTTTTCTAATATCATCGAAGTAACAGAATACTAAATCTCGACTCAATCAGACCAGTGGAAGATGCTCACATCTATTTATCAACTAGAAAAGAGCTCATATTCTTCAAACGGCTGAACGAATTTTCTTGAATCTTAGCTAAGCACACTCTCGAGTAAGTCACCTTTCAAACAAAAAGATTGATCAAAATCGGTGCATCCGTTAGTGAGCTACGATGCCACCGACAGATACACACGTTAAACTTATCACAGCCCTCTTCTTCCATCGGGGGTTAAAAAAGGACTACACCACATGGACTAAAGAAATTATCGAACACCAGCGGAGTTTCTTTTTTTATGGAAGTGTATCCATTGTGCCTGATGGTAATTACAGTAACAACGACGACCACCGTTAGATCGGCATTTCATCGTTTTCATGTCAGCCTGTACCTGTAAGCCTATCGGAAGCTGGGTACGCTTTGTTTGATCTTGAAACGTGCCAAACCAAAAGAGAGTAAATGGGACGGGTTTAGAACTATGTACATGATTGTCGCGACCAGAGATGTTAGACGTACCAGGTCCCTGGTAAAGGACCAGGTTTTGGGGTCATGTACCAGGTAAACATTATCCTTGTGCGCAATGTTACCGACTTTTCAATAGCGATCAAGGCCGCTGACGTTTCCAAACTTTTGGTGCTTCGACAAGCTAATAAAAAAGTCTTCCAGGGGGCGGTCGACGTTACTAAGGCCCTGGTATTTGCTATTTGCTTGAGAATACCATATTTGTTTTCAAATACCAACTTTTAGTGAGATATGTATTACAGTCATTCCAGTGGGCGGTCGACTGTCTACTAAGGCCCTGGTATTTGACCCATTTTGCTTCAGAATACCATACCCTAGTTTTCACGGCTACCAACTTCGTTTGAGCGAGTTTGATGTAGTGTTACACTTCTAAAGAGGCCACTGTATAAACCATCCCTGGTACGCGACCCATGTAATTGGTATCAGATTACACTACCCTAGCAAGGCTAAATCAACACTAATGCCTTTGAGCGAGTATTGAGGCCTGATACTTCTAAAGAGGAGTATAAAGCATTTACGCAAATGTAATTGTATAGTTTCACTTCATTGAAGTATAATCAACCTAATGCCAATATTACCTATACTTGCGTTCTATCATCGTGTTTTTGATAAAATTATAATGTGTTATAATGTTTTCGCATATATGCACAGCGTATTCCCGTTGCGTAAGATATTTTTAGATTCTTTCGGTGTTTTGTATGTTATTTTCAGGACTAAGTTCGAGAAAAGATCTAGGCTACATGCCATTACGCCTTTCTGTTTATTTGTTCATGATCTATACCAGGGGTGGTATAAATGGTACGCCCGTACCGATACGTTCCATAACATTCGGTGTGTTCAAATTGCGACATTATTTCGGTGTGTTTTGTACGAAATTTGAATGAAATCGAAAGACACACGTGACATGTTCCCGCTGGCGCCATAACCTATTATGTGGCTTGCGCCTAAGCTCGTGGTAACAACGCGAATGTGAAACGTTCTTCGGGTTTTCGCTCCATCAGTATGACATTGGGTCTTTCAAACAAGGCGTGAAGAGACATTTTAGCAGGTCGGTACAACAGAGGTGTGGACTGTGTTTGTTACACCTTACTATCAGGTGCCAAGTTTAGTATTTAAAAAAAAAGGTTTATCCTTGCCCGCAATAACTAGAATCCTGACTACGCCCATAATTATATTTTCACAGTTTTCAACTACCAATCTCAAGCTTTTTCGTCAGCGCACGCTGATAAAGCAGAAAAACGGTTGAAACGACATATCTATTTTTTTTCTTTGTTCCAGGTATAAAACAACCACCACCCTGAACGTAGATTACTTTAAGGAAATTTTTTTACACTCGAATAATTTATACTTAGTAAATAGTTCAAGATTCAAATTAGAAGAGTTTCTCTGCGTTACATGGTGGAGGACTGAAAAAAGTGTAAGTATGGAACATGTCATGAGAATCGAAAAACATATTAAACGTTTTAAATAATCAATCTAGTCGAAGATACGATAATAGTGACTCAGATTCTCTTTTAGATATCGAGTTTTAGTAGAGTCGGATTTCGGAATTGAATTCGGAAATCGGAATAAAATTCATTCGATTTTACAATGGTAAATATAAAATTATTTTAAAATTTGACTATATTGATATAGGTACTTATTTTTATTCGTTTCATGACAGATAAGCCAAACGTTATTGAAAACTAGTAGGTACTGTTATTAATAAGGTATAACCAATTTAGTAGGTATTTTTATTGAAGTTTTAAAAGTAATCAAACGTTAAATTTATGGAAGAGTAATTAGTAATTACTTAAAATGTATACAACTTTTTATTACATTCAACGCATCCTCGATAGAATACTACAAATACTGATAATATCTACAAATGAAATATTACAAGACACACTTAAGCACTAAATTTTCTTTATTCCTGACAAATTCCTGTATACAATGGGGTTACAAGTCCAATCCTATTTTTAAATTTTCCGAGTGTTTATTTGTATTAGATTTTATTGGCCAACAGAGACAAAAAATAAAAATTACTGTCTAACTACCTACCTTTGTTTTTGAGCATATTTTCAGTCTTGGCAATTTTCTTCTTCTTCTAAATTTATGTCATTAAATCAAGCAAGATTGTCGATTTTGGGGAATTCCCCAAATTGCGGGGGTTTTAACAATTTACCATTTTAAAGTTATTTATCTTCTGGCGTGCTTAGTAGTGGGTATAATTGAGTGCTCTTCGAGCATTATGTGAGTGATAAAACGGGATATTTTATAGTAATTATTATTGTTATAAGTTTCAAAATTCATTCTTCTTATTGTTTTGTTACACCAAAGAAATATGACTTACGTGCTATACATGCTTACTTATGTACTTATAATTTTTATAAGATATCGATAGTTTGATAGATAGTAGGTACATAAACGTCACGATGTATCTAAAGACACTTTTAAACATCGGCATTTTTTAACCCACTGGTGTAACAATATGTCATTTCAAGATCCCGCCAAAAACTCCTAAATCAGGACTTAGGTTCGGTCTGTCCCAATTTGGGGAATATAAGCTAGATTTTTTAAGAGTTAATTGAGCATTGACAGCCCCATTATCAAGTCCAACAAAATTGTTTTTTTTTTAAGTATAATTCTTGCTTTCGTGAAAGAAAAAAACAAAATTATCTAAAAGCATGCAGCCAAGTCAGATGTATAAATTATTCATATTTAGATGTCGTTTATAATAAAGGTCGAAGCCATGTTCTCTGTTTTTCTTCTTCTTGTTTTTCTTTCGAGTGTCAATGTTGTTTATACCTTCGTCGTTCTTTGTAATCCTGCTAATCAAACTATGATTGAATCCAATAAAATAAATAAATAAAATATTTCGTAAATATTTAAATAGCTGTTTTTTTCCTAATATAGTAACATATTTTATCTGTAAGTAAAAAATAATAGAACTTAAAACTTTTTGACTTATTATGTACTCATTAGTTACCTGCGTTTTATTTTCACTAAAAGTAAAACGGAACGTAACGTTCATAACAGCAGTTGAAAAGTGATTGAAAATTTTGCTGGATTTTCGAATTAAATTATCTCTATTGATTATGTCCGTTTGATTTAGTTATTTTTATATTTTGAAGTAACTGAACTAATGTGTGACATTATTCTATGCTGATTTTAAAGGGTTTAATTAATAAATATTAATTTTCACGTACTACATTCATTAGTGGACTTTAGAATCGATAATCCTAATATTGTAGGAAATATAATTTATCTGAAAACTGTGTATTCGTGAGTTGCGGTTTTTATAATCCAAAATGCATTTTTAAGTTATCACATGGAATTTACTAGGCAATAATACGTAATAATGCTCTTCACTCCAATTTACATCGCAATGACTTTCATTAAAACTTGGCGCATTCGATCGTTCAGGGCTCGCCTTCTGGAATTTTTAAGTGGAAATACGAGTGTCGCCTTTTGTAAAGTTCCAGAAAATGCCGCTGGTATGTAATAGTTATTATTCTACTATATCTTAAGAGATTATTTTAAAAATTGGAGACACATTATGGTTTGCGAATTTTAAATTAATAAATAGTAAAAATTGTACGAGTTATTTAGGCCGACATTATAATTATATAATTATATTTCTAGAGAACAGGCCATTACATCTTCATCAGTGCTTTAATATAAATATCTGAGCGACCGAGCTGTGCTCGGTGCCTTATAAACAAAAAAGAGAAGAACACCTATCTAGGTAAACTTGGAATGCAAAACATTATCTAAATGCAAAGTTTCATCGAAATCGTTGGAGCCGTTTCCGAGAAACCAATTATATATTATATAAGAATAGCTCACATAATATAATAAGAGATGTTTTAGTTTTAATGCGGTTTATGATTTACCCAAGCCTGGTGAAGATGTCAAATCCTTTAATGGCTCCAAGGCCCTTAAGGCTAACAGTATAGTCAGTTTGAAAATAATAATTTAATAGATGATTTAATATCAAAATTGAATATCCCATAGATCCATGTCAAACAAGTATCAATACTTTTTTGCAATGTGTGTAGGTACACTAAAACTAATTTAATTGCCTTTTAATTTTTAAGAACAAACAAATTGTTAATAAAATATCACTTAATATAATGTGTTCCTCTTAAAGTTACTTTATGATAAGATCTGATTTTGCTCTTAGTTATTTTAAACATATTGTTTCTTTCTCACAGGTGTTAGCAGATTCTCTTAGAACTCTTGTTCTTTTATAAGACCTGCTGATGGTTTACATTCTCCATGTAAAATGTAACTAAGCTAAAGATTAACTAACACCAAATACATGTTATTATTCAGTGAAAATTCAGTAAAAAAATCAATGCATTAATATACATTAAATCACTTTGTATTCAACTTATTGCAGACAATTAACAATTAAAATTTGCAGAGACTCCTACATTGAGTTCCAAGTTGTGCACAAATCCAAAGAATGCATATTTGTGTGATCTCCTTGACTATACAAACACCACAAGAATCTGTAGCATGAAGCCAACTCAGAGTATTGAGATAAGTGACTGGGTGACATGTGCAGGGGGCCTGCCACTTGGGTCAGGTGACCAGTCACCGGTAACTGATTTGGATGTAGATGTGCTTTTTGAATGTGAAATGGATCCACATGAAGCCATCCACCATGATATTACTCATGTAATGTATATAATTATTTTAATTTATAATTTTGTCATTTGTTCAGGTTGTTAAGAAATTTTGCAAGCAAAGTTATTATGCTTTTTATGTAATATCAATCTCATATAGTCAAAGTTACTAAGTTAATAATTGCTGTGTGCTAGGGCATGACAATTTTGAAAAACATGCACATGGTGATAATTTCTTTATAATGACTTTCTTTTGATTTATCACTTGTGGGGATCAACATGTTTTTATCCAGCTGTCCAGAGCCTTTCATACCGGTATGACAGTGGTGATCATCAAAGGATGATTGATTCCTTAATGGTCACCATTCTTATTGAATTTTACTGTACATACTATCGGGGGCAATGTTGTCTCTTTGCATTTTATAAAAAATGCAACTTGGCTATTGTGCAATCACTCAAATAACTATTTTAGGCTATCATGACATTTTGGGCAACAAATAATTCTCAACTTGTTTACACACATTTATTATATTTTTCTACTAGCTGTGCCCATGGCATCGCTCACATGGACTACAGAATGCCCACGCGAATCTTACTCCCCCGCTCCCGGCTATTTAAAGACAAAAATGCTTATTGTGGGTGTTCTTTAGAAGATAGATATATACTCTCCCAGACTTTTTTGTATATCTTTTTAATGTCTATAATTATGTGGTACATTAATTTGCTATATCTCTTATGGTTTACTCAGCATAAGCCATTTAAGCACCTGAATTGATTCACCATGACCAGTTTTTTTTATTTGTGAGGAACCCTAATTCTTTTTCTATAATAAAAGTTGCCTATTTTACTTCCTATATCATCAGCTATATATCAGTGAAAGTCCCCTCAAAATCGGTCCAACCGTTTCGGAGATTACCAAATAGACAGACAGACAGACAAAAATTTCAAAAGTGGACTTTTTGTTATAAGTATTGTATATACTTTCACATGCATTAAGTAAAAAGCTGTGTTTGGACATTACAAACAGACACTTCAATTTTATAAATTATATAGATTATCTAATCAGGATAATTGATTTCAGTTGGAGTCTATGGGACAACCAGTCGCATGGAAAGCTGGCTCACATTTAGCCATAGTCCTAAGAACAAATATAGAACATCTGAGTATGATTGGTTTCCAGTTCGTTGGTGGCGAATTAGTCATAGATCACAAATTACCCATAGTGAGAATACAGAGTATGTACCAATTATGCATGTAGTATAGATATTAAACATAAATACATATTAAATCCAGTTCCGATGAGCTCTTTTTCAAAGCAGGTTCAAAAAGCATTCTGACAAAACAAATAGCAAAATAGTATTTCTTGTACTTGGCAATGAATAAAAACTTTGATGGACTTGGACTTTGTAACAGAACTTGATGGACTTGGATCAGTCATTATTAAAACTAAAAATAACATGGGGTCACAACTTGAGCATTAACATGACCAGTAAACATATGATAGTTTTCAAAGACAGTACTCACATCACTATAGCAAGGGCGCGTGAGGAAAGGTGTTAGGATGATGAGGAGAGATGCTACTGCTCTTTATCTCAGGCCCGTTTGCATTTAACTTGTGCGCTTACTGTATCTGTTCAGAGTCTCTTTGGTAATGCGACGTATTTTTCTCATTTCCTATTTCAATGCAGACCACTGTGCTTTAGATCTAACATATCCCATGTAATTTTATGTTTGGATTCATAATTGAAAAGTCCAGGCATGGTGTTATTGTTTTTATTCACTCACATACTATATTCTGATGCCTTTATGCCTTTGTGTAGTACAATTGAGATAATGGTGAAATCTGTGCAGACATTATTGTGGGATTACAACTCTGAATGGTGAATAGTTTGTCTCCTTTACGACAATGCTAACATGAAAATGCAGAAACATTTATTCAAGATGATTTCATGATTCATTATTTTTAGCTGTTCAGCTGTCTGGTGAACCACATAAGGCCACAGATATGTCAATGAGAAGCCTACGAGCAGAGATCCAGCAGAACCTCAAGAACCCAAACTTATTTCAGTGGCCAATTCATGCCTCTCTTCTAAGAAAATTGTCAAAAGTTGTTGATATCAAATCTGACATCAGAAACACAACAGCACAGATGAATGGTAGTAATGACATGCTGATAGAAACAGTACCAAGTAAAAGAACTATAACTTTAGCTGATGTAAGTGTTAACACATCCAAATCCTTATCAGCTGAGGAAGAAGAAAAGCCCTTTGTTGAAGAAAGTTCTATTGCTGTGATAGAAAGTGAAAAGAATCCCTTTGATGAACAGATCATTTTGCAATATGACCCCGATGAGAAAGATGTGATTGTTGAGAATGTCACTGTGGAAATACAACATAACATTACACCAAAAAAGTCAAGCTTGAAACTTGATCTGAAAACAGGGACAAGTCAATTATCAAATTCTCTTTTAAACATATCTAGTCAAATTAAATCAGTCACAACCCATAAAAGAGTTGTTAGTTCAACTGGCCCCAAGAAAACGGAACACAAAATAGAAACATTTCCGCAATTGAAGGAGGATATACAACCATCCACATCTCAGCAGAGTAATCCAAAAGCTGTGAAAAATTCCCGTCCATTAATTAATACTAAGTCACCAAATGTCTTGATTTATTCGGATAGTGTAGTAGCTAGAGATAATTTAGAGGCATCCCTGAAAAAAGTACTGGACAACGACAGGTGAGTGTGAGTGTCACTAATTTTTTAAATAATTATAAAGAACACTTTAATAGTTAAAAGCATATCATAGTAATATTTCATCATGATAATAGGAAATACTGTATAATGTATTCAATCTTATTCTCTAGCAGGCTAAGTCCTGTAGATGAGTGTTTCTATTTTTATGGTTACTTTTTCATTTCTTCGTATTTGAAATCAAAACAGTGCTAAAGAAGTTCTCACTTCAAAAAATGTACTAAATATCCAAATTTTCATCATTTCAGAAACATATTATATCAGACTAGTTATATAGAAAAAGTAATGTAAAATCATATTACAGGTATACATTGTACAGCATATCGCGCGAAGCACTTGAGGGTGGTGCGTGGCGCGGACGTGCTGCGCTCGTCGCGGTGGCGGGGTGCGTAGGACGCACTGCGCCTCTCTTACTCGCGCACTTGCTTGACGGCGGCCGCCTATTGGCTCTCTGCTCGGACCTCCTGCACACCGTCCTACCTTATTATAAGACTGCAGAGGTATCTTCTAACACTTTCTTTTAGTTAAAAATCAGAATACAACTTACCTAAATCTTAAAATGTAATTGACTTTAAAATGAAGTACAAATTTGTTTACATGATCTAGTTTAATTAAGTTACATGGTAGTTTAGTTTCAGTGTAAATTTAGTTTTATTAATAGTTACTTTTGTTTAAATAATAAAAAAAGAGTCACTTAATTTATTGTTATATCTATATTTGTATGCTATTTCTCAAGGGTGTTTTTCTGGTAACACCATGTCTTCTTATAATCTGACAAGTTCGTGCGCGACCACCAATAAATGGCCACAGACGTGGCGGGGACGAGTTACAAGTCATTACGTCACTACACATTACACGAAAGTAAACAATATTTTGTCTCGGCAGTGTTCTTGAAATAATTACTTACCTACAGCGGCTCGCACAAGGTCTGCCCTCTGTGTTCTTGTGTTACCTAGTTACATATTGGATAATGCTATGTTAAATTGTCATTATTATCTTTCACCAAAATATATTACTGCTAATTTTGTAAGTTTTATTTCAGTTATGTATACTTGAGCTTTTTCTAGTTTAAAAGTGATTATAAGTTAGTAAGAAGGGAATCTACATTTTTTTTAAATATATAATTTTTGCTTAGTTTAATAAATCAAAAACAATTTTAAATTTAAGGAGTAGCTAATATTTCTAATTTCTTCATTAGTTTGAAATTAATGGTTTAGTTAAAAAATAGAATTAAGGATGCCATCTGTTCGATGAAAATATAATAATCAACTAACATGTAGGAGGCGTCATCTGTTAAAAATTTGTTTAATTAACATGCATGCCTTATATTAAATTGTTTACATTCTATAATGCGTGATATATTCGGACGGGTCACCTACTTTGTTTATTATTTTTAATAATATCTTGCAGGTACGGGAAAACGAAATAGTCCAATTTACATATGATAAATGGAAGTCTGTGAAGATGAAACATCATATATTCTGCTATCAGGCCTCCCCAGCTAAGAAACAGTTTTCAACAGAAAGCGACAGACAGTAAGAATTATTTTATATATCACTAATGACCTGGTGACCTAAAAAAATATCCTGTATTTTATAAAGTAATATTACCTTAATATTTGCAGAACAAGTCAGGATAATAATATTTTTTGGTATGAAAATAATAATTTTACAATAACGCATTTGTAGTTATATTTAAAAAAATAAAAATAATTTCGTTTGTTTATATAGTATGGAATATAGATAATAATAATTTTAGTGAAATAAGGAGCGTCAAGGATTACTTATTGTTTGTTTTGAGAAAGTCAGCTTGTATGTTATTCTGCAAAGATGAACGTACTTATTTCATCAAAATAACTCAATTATCAAATATTTCTTTAGATTTAATATGTATAGATCAGCAACTCGAAAGAGAAAGAGCATAAGTATGCGCTTGTTTTAGAACGAGATAGAGATACGAGACCAATTTTCGTATGTACTATCGGCATATATCAGCCTAACATAAATCGCGGCCGAAACAAATATCGCTTATTTTTTGCAAAATCTAAAAGTGTAAATGTAATTTAGTGTTTAGTAGACGTGTTTAATTGTGATTTATATGTACACTGTCCCTGGATGTAATTTGTATAACAAATAAATATAAAAAGAAATACACTATTCTGTTTTTGGTCTCGTCTTATTCAACATATTGCAGATCTATATTACACTAAATCTATGAATATTTTCTATGTAATACTTGACTATCTCCATTTGCACTACAAAAAGCATGGTTTTTATTACTATATTAGTTATGTCGACCTACTAATTTAAAATTTTAAATCATGATTTTGATATGCATTACCTACTTAATTCTTGACAATATCTATAAAGTGTATGAAAGGAGAAATCTATAAATTGGCTTATTTAATTTTATGTCGACCTAATTAAACGTTTGTTTATTTATTCCTATATTTGTAATATATGTAGTTTAATTATCATAAGTTAGTATTATCTGTATCTTTTAATAAAATGGCTAATTTTATAAAACACTTACGTTATAATATAGCTGTTGAACTGATATTTTTTTAAACATGAATAAACATCATATTAAAGGAAATTTTTATAACTGTCAACAATGATATGATTACAAAAAAATATGTTGATTGTTTTTATCTCTTAAGTTTAATTAAGTTATAAACCTTGATTTTGTACATTATTATTGACAGTTATATGATACAAATAATGTAATGATATAGTTGTATAATATAATTGGTTCCTGATTGGATATTCACAGGCCATCTAAATACACGGGACATCCAGGTCATGAGCTGGATATTCAGGTATTGGCCTCGGAGGAAACTTGGCGCACACCATCATTGCTACAAGCTACCGACGTTACTAATTGTGGCATCGCTATATTCTCACAGGTGTCTTTTCAAAACCATCTTTAGATGTGTTTTTAAGTGTCTATATTTCAAGATTTATCCAATAACTGACTAACTTGTTACTATGAAAATGTGAACAGCTGTTATTTAGGGAATTACGTTTGTTCAAATCGATTATTTGTTGATACTAGAAAAGAACCATTTCAATTTGTATAGTGTACAATTTGTATTTGTGTATTAATTGTTAATATATGTCTGGTCCCCTAACATTTGAAAGAATATAACATTTATAATGACATTCGCAATTAAATATGCAAAGTTTTGTCTACATTCGTCGTTTTCCGAACTGTGTTAGTTTTTTGACTTGCATCAAAGCGCGTAAACCTCGAATCTTATTGTAGTTTCTCATTTATTCGTGTGTCAGTGAATATGTGTAGGGAGAAAGTGCAAAAGGTATACGTAAATGAATATTCGCTGAATATTGCGAACAAGGCGAAAACTACATTAAACCCAGGTGGACGACCTACGCCGATGTGGACGCGATATGGCGACTAATTCTGTAGAACTACATTAGATCTATGCCACACGTCGCAACGATGCGTATAACTTTTGACGTTTGAAACGTCTCAGATGTTTACTTCGGCCTCGTGTAGTTCTTGCTTAACTTTGCATATTATATGCATTGCAAGATGGCATAGTCGTTGACGGCCATTCATTTACTTTAAAATATTCCTACAAATTGTACAACAAGAAAAATATATTTTCGATTTCCTTAATATTATAAAATATATAAAAAAATCTGCAAAAGTATTAATCATTTTACCAATATCAAATCACGGCTATCTTTTATGTATCGTTTCCGTATCAAAATTATATTTTTTACGACGGCCTTGACATAATTTTTATTGATGTTACTATCTGAGCCATACAGTATTACGGACGGGCATCAATAATTTTTAATTACGCAACCTTAATACGTTTTATTTTGAGATTATTATGCATAACAATTTGTTTTTTTTTTCTAGATTCATTTAGAAGCAGACCCCAGTGACTATTTAGGAGATGAAGGCATCAAAAGTAATGAGGCGCGATTAGGAATTATTCACAAAATATTAGGAGACATATTGGGTCTACATGTTAAGGCACCTAGTGAATTTGCACACGTGGACTATACTAGGGGATTTTTCTTAGGAAATCATGTGGTAAGATTGCTTATAATATACATTAATTCAATCACATCACCATCATAAAAAATTGCTAAAAGTTGTAATTTATATTAATTAACTACAAAATATAATAATAATAATGTGACACAAAATAGGCTTACAGGAGTAATATGCGTAGTTATAATATTGGTGTAGGTAATCATAAATAATCAAGTAGTTACTGACTAAAACACATTTTACAAAGCTTGACAGAAACACCACCATCTCTTTCACTCGTGAGGTCTCTTTAAGTCCTCTCTTTCATCGCATTTCATTTACCATAACTTTGTATTCCAGTGTAGTTATAAAACTTAGTAAATATTCATTGTAAATTTGATCTAACGATACTAATGTAGCTCTTTGAAGTTTATACTATTAACTACCTTTAATTTTTATTTGGCAAAATATTTTTTTTTGTTCGCTGTATGTGTATTGTTTACTTTATTATTTACACGTTACGTATTTACACGTATTACACATATATTTACACCTTTTATTTTATAAAATATTTTTCTTTCCATTGAAGTAATTTTATTACAAACGCTTCAAGCAGTTCACTTAGTAAACCTATTTTAAGCTAATCCTTTTTGAAAATTGTAACTTCATGTATAAATCGACAAGGCTAATAGTTAAAACTAGTTTGAAAAATCTATTTATGTTCCGTGTAAATTAATCTCTATGTTATTACGGTATACGTAATTAAATTAAATTTAATGTATATTATTTATGATTTAATGTAATAATTTGTGTAAATGAATATGGAGAAGGGCAAATGTTTTCGAATCTTTGGCAACCTGTGAACAACTAAAATTTTAAAAAAACTATTTACTTTCTTACTGTCCTTCATGGTTACATTTTATGTAGTACAAGCTGACCCGCGCAACTTCGTCTGCGTCACAAGAGAGAGTGGAACGTAAGCAAACACAAATAACAATAATGTCGTAGGCACCTACTACACAATTTATAGGTGCCGCCCGCCTTCCACATAATTCCGCTAAAATTCACGCGCTGTACTTGATTATTATTTTAAAACTATGATATCTCCTAAGATATTAATTGAAATCAAATGATGTAAAGGGCAATTTTGTCCAAAATTAAATACTTCTGATGAATAACGTATTTTTTCGATAAGGATTTATACCATGTTTATAAAAAAACCTTCGCAAATAATGCATTATTTTAGAACAAATTTTATTACCTTATAAAAGGTTATATTGCGTCAACCTTAAAAGATTGACATATGCTATCGCGATCTTTTTTTTAGAACTTTTTAAGAGAAACAATTCCGTCATACGTTATTGTTGCGCAACTTTAACCATTTTCGCAGCGCACGCAATGGAAGCTTTCAAAAGGAAAAATTTTACCCGTTTTTGCAACATTTTTCATTGATACTCCGCTCCTATTGGACGTAGCATGATGTTATATAGCCTATAAGCCTTCCTCGATAAATGGGATATACAACACTAAATTTTTTTTTTTTATTCTAACCAATGTTTCCTGAGATTAGCGGATTCAACCAAACAAAGAAACTCTTCAGCTTTATAATATTAGTACAGATTACGGTATAGTGACTTGGCTATTCTTATTGGTATGCATAGTACAGTCCAAAAATAGCGGCGACCACCAAGTGTTCGGCAATCCGGTATTCATCACCAGTCGTAGCTGTTATGACGGTCAAAACCAATTACGCCTATACTTAAGAATATTACATAAGAATTTGCTAATCTCTGGAACAAGTCAAATTTTTAAAAAATCTTTTGCATTTCATATATCTTATTTATTGAACAAGGTTAGGCTTATAAACCTGTAACCCGTTAACATCAAGCAGTCTGGCAAGCTGTAGGCAACAACGATAAGCTATACAGCTGCATTGGCGATGCTGTGGAGAGTTGATCGAATAAATTAAACTCGGATAAAACCGCGGGGCGGAGTTATTATTAGATCAAATTTAAATAAATGTCTATTTATACAGTTTTACTTGTTTATGACCTATCTCTGGAATGCAAAGTCTCAGAAATCATTAAAAACTAGTAAAGTATCTAGTGAGGTAGAGAGTGTTTATCTCGTTAGGGGGCGTGGCCGGAGTCGTCCGTTGCTGGCCCGGGCCACGTGACTGTGTGATGGGTGAGACGCACCACACATACCATTTTACTATGAAGGATAGAGGAGAGAACATCTTTTTTTTTTAAAGTGTCCGTCGAAAAGAGTCAAATTAGGGTGGCGCCACGGTAGCAAATGGGTAAATTTTAAAGATAGCGCTAAAGGTTAATAAATTAAAACTAAAGAGATTTATATACTGCAGTTTCATTAACTACACTAGTCACCACCAAGCCCGGTGAAGCTATAATAGGTGTCTCAGGCTCCAGGGCCCCTATGGCTAACAATACAGTCAGTTCTAAAAAAAACTAGTCACCACAGATATTACATTTTGCAACTCAGCACACTTCATTCCGTTTACAACTGCTAAATTCATATCATTCCCTCTTGCTGTGCTAGTGCTAATTTTTGTGGGATTTTTGATTGTAATTTGCTGCTTACAGCTGGACACTTTTTCAACTTGTTCCCCATATAAGGTGGTTCTCCTCTCTTCTACCCTCCATACATTTTATATACGTGTTTTAATTTGCTTTAGTTTATCGGAGATTTCAACTGCCAACACCACTACTCATGTATTATTTTTCACAAATGTTACTAATATTGTATCATTCTAAATATGTATAATGTATTTATTAGACTGTGTAAAAAAAATATTGATATTGAAAATATTGTTTAGAACGAAAAAAAATACTCTCAGAGTTTGAGCTAATAATAAGAGGCACATCATCGCAATTTTTCATTTTCCATATTAATTACATGATATATTTTTTAACTTTTGAAATTTATAGCTCATTAATAGATTTTCTCAAAATAATTTATTACGTACTATGATAGGAAATTTGATTGTAGTACTAAAAAGGTTTCTGATCTATTTACGATAAATTAACCTCCTTTAAAAGTTTAAAGTTTTTTAAAGTAAAAATCTGTTAGTATTGGTTCTTTATTTTGAAATCTGCGGTAACATGATTGTTGCAAAGCTTTAGATTATTTGATATTATAGTAAAATTAAATTGATTGCACATCAATAATGTTATATTCCTTTGTCTGATGACGATACATTTCTTTTATAAATGCTAAAATGTAATCTCTGATAACTATTTTGGGAAAGTAATAGATTTTTGTTAAGATTATTTGAAAGCATATTTGTAAAGCTTTGCTGTATTAAACACAGATTTGAGAAAAAAAAGGAAGACGGAGTAACGTTTAAAAAGTAATTAAGCATATTTTGACATATTCCGTGTTATTTTTTAATGATTACAAAACTACAACAGTGTTAACAGCGTTACAATGAAATTTTATCCTGGAAGTTACAGTAAAATATATGTATGTAGCATTGGAAGATCATTCTATCTAACTACCATGAAACTAAAACAAACTATTTGTTACGTAATAGTTTGTTTATTTAACAATGATCTATAAACACTGAAGTAAATAGCGATATGGTTTTATAGTAAAATTTATATACAAACCTGGACAATTTAGTGTCCCAGACAAACATCTGAAATCCAAGATGTCTGCCTAAAATGTCTTACTCGTACGACATCGGAATCATTACCTATGGTTATGTATGGTAAGGAAAACAGAAATCATAAAGAGAATTAAGATATATTTTATTAATAATGAAAAAATCAAGATGACAAATAAAACTTTGTGTAAATAACACAGGCCAGTGTCTCTAGGTATGAATTTACGCTATATTATGGTAGGTAGAGTTACAAACTAAGAAGACTGATCGATAAATGATGTAAGTCCACAAAATATAGTTTTATAATGATTTGTATTCAGACTGAGTAATTAATTGACATGCAAATACATACAAAAGCTATTGTGTATTCACATACACAACAAGTTATATAATTAAAGTTTTATTTTGTTAATTCGGATAAATTGAGACAAAACGTGTAAAATGAAAAGGTTACTAATTAGTAAAGATAAGAGGCACATAAGGTTAGTAGGACGAAGAAGAGATGGAGTTAAAGCGTCATAAACGGAGTATCTTCAGATAGTTTAATCCAATTTTAAATTGGTAAAAGCCATTGGGGTCCTTAATTTCAAATACAAACTAAGTTTTTTGATGTCGTATGATGGATTGACGACTACACTGCTGGAGTGTATATGTACGGACAGTGGATAGTGTGTTAAAAAAACAGTAAAAGTTATTTTAACTACCCTGGCAACATTACACACGGTCACACGTTAATATAGTGTTGTTACCTGGTTGTCAAGGTCTCAAATTTTTTGCTCCAATGGCTCCATCTGCTTTTTTCTCAAATTTGTGGTATTGATCTGCGTACAAATATTCCTTTAAATAATAATATATTTTTTAACTTCTATGATGTTATTACGCAAAGTTGGTGTCAACATTAAGAATCTCTTTTAATCAACGATTTCATTACTACAATTGTTTCAAATATTCAAATAAAATAATTGAAGAATTTCTAAAAAAGCAATTTTAAGATTTTAAAATCAACTTCGGCAATGTTGCATGTTACTGCACTCAAATTTTCAACATAATATTTCTCAAATATCTAAATGTTATATTTAGGTAAAAAATTTAATACAATAATAATATAGAAGAATAATTAAAATGTATAATTTTCTGTTTCTTATCGACAAACTCATTGGTTTTATTTGTACTTTATTGAAGTGAAACTTCTTTATCGACGTATGGGAGAAATTTTGTAGCAATCGTCACGTTTTTCGGTTACGCGCCATGTTGCTTTTTTTATCAAAGTTTAGTATAGTGACGTAAAGAATATAATGTAATATATTATTATAATAACAATATATTAGTTTTGAAGTTTGGTTTGAAATAAGAATAACAATATATTAATTTGAAAGTGATAAAATAAAAAGACTTATTCAAATTTAAGTGAATTTACAAGAAAAGTGAGAGTGATTATATATTTCGTTTTATAAATTCAACACGTATGAGCATGATTTTAATATTTATTTGAGGTTAACCTCACTTTTTGATTGTAAGTATCAGTGAATGTATATAAATCTGTTAAAATTAGCAAGTATTAATTAAATATGACTGTAAATCTAGTGAACATCATTAATTCTAAAAACAATAAAAAATATAAATTAAATAATAGTTTAAAAATAAAACAAAGCACGATTAGAAAATAAAAATATGTATACGTACATTTTTTTTAATTATTCGTTTTTAATGATTTATTTATTCATTTTTAATTTTATAAAATCGTTGCATTTCTACAAGATTAACTGTCATCATATAATTGTATTACTTTGAAAAGATAATTCCAATTATTTATTCATAACTTGTAAATATAATACAATAAATAAATAGCAATGATATTATAATAAGAACAATGATAAAATAAATTACTCATTAATTGTATGCATGTCTATAATAATAAAATAGCTTTAATTTAATACGGAAAAAATTGTTTTTCTTAAGGCTTAAGCCTTATCTACCCCATTTTCGTGAAGTTGCAAATAGTAGAAAAATGTTATGTCGTAAAGAAGTTTCACTTCTTACCCGTGTACTCTGGTACACACACACATTTATTTAAATAATTAAATGTATTTACAATGTTATTTGTTAGTTATGAGCTGTGTTCGGTTTTACGAATAATAATAAAAAATGATTCTGAGACAGAAATTATTGTTTTATGAAATAACTTGTATATTATTATTCTTGTATTAATAAAAAATAAATAACATTATAAATTATTCTATTCTTATTCGGACTAAAACACCTGTTTCAGCATAAGATATCTTTAGTAGAACGGTGGTGTTCGCCGACGGGAGGTGGCGAGCGTGTTCAAAATTTAGGTGATCTTACTATACAGTGGTGCTTGCGCGGCGAAGCTCCCTGTCAACCACCGTCGCATAATTTCCTACCAGTTTATGTATATGAATGTCCAGAAAACTTTTCTACTGTGGAATATTTTGATGTAAGTACATAAGAACAATTATGATAGAGGCTATAAGGATGCGTTGGCGGCGCGTTACTTAACGGATAAAATTTACACGGGTGAAACGGTTGAGCACAGCTAGTATATAATATATAGCGAAAGGAACTTCATCACTACTGGGTGTCTCATGATACTTCTCGAGTTTAAATTCTTTGTTGATTTAGCGTTTATCCACTATCTTACCTGAAGTGACGATATGGCCTAAGATGGTGGTAAAACGCTAAATCTCGTTGGAAGAATCTATCTCAAGTGCAATTGCCGGAGCATAATCTATATTTTCCACTTGCTGTAGTTAGCCGGGCGGGCATTACAAATGCCCTATCACTATACAGTAGTTTCATCACGATGTTTTCCTTCACGTCACCCCATACGATGTCTTTACAATACACCTACCACTGAGCCATTATTTTTTCATCATTCTCTATCAGAATCTGACGTCACACTGGCTGGGCCGTCTTGTCGTGTATTCAGAAGTGTTATCAACCACGATGGCCGTAACGAATGCACCGCTAGCGCACGGAGTGGCCGCTGTCGCTAGGAGACAGGTATCCGGTATAGGCAGGGGAGGCAACTTGTGGATAACTCCTCCTGGCCAGGCCGCTATTTCCATTCAGGTGAGATCCAGGAGTATTTTAATTTAATTATTTCACTCGCAACCTGGTTTATTGCATGAAGGACTAAATATCTTTATGAAATGATACAGGCTAGCTTGTAGTATTATTCGCGCCTGATGCGATCTCGCGAAAATGGTAAGAAACTTAAGTTACAAATGCAAATGCAAAAGTAAATATGCATCTATTGAAAAAAAAACGTCTTACGTAAAACATTTAATTTATTTAATTAAAATGAGCTTGCTAACGCTACCTGTAGTTTCGCATAAAAGCAAACGTATCACGCGTTTATACATGCATTTATACGCGTTATACATGCGTTTATACGCGTTTATGCGTTTACGCATCAAAACTACAAGTACGGCTCGTTCACCTTCTTAAGATAAAACGTCTATACCATTCAAGCAACAGCAATTTTGTTTGAATTTTGTTTCACTTAGTACGAATAAATTATGTACGTTAAATTTAACTACCTATATATATATATATATAACAATTTCTTTTTTTCTAGATATGGCAGAAAATATCTGCAACTTTATCGCTGATGCAGCACGCGTCAGCATTGGCAGTAGTGCTGGCGATCCGCTCTCTACCAGCTTATGAGCATTTGGACATTAGGTAATTTCTATTCTCTAACATAACTGATATAAAAATCTATACGTCTATACCAATATTATAAAGAGACAGTGAGAATTTTATAAATTTGTATAGATGTGGAAGGTAATAATCTCTGGAACTAACAGTCAGATTTAAAATTCTTTTTGCACTTAATAGCCTAAATATTTTATTGAGGAAGGTCAATAGGTATGGAGGGTAGAAACCAGGAGCACCATCTCTATGTATGAAATAGCGTCCGTCGAAAAGCGTCAAATTAGGGTTGAGTGACGCCACGGTAGTGAGTGCGTAAATTTTAAAGATATCGTCAAAAGTTATTAAATATATAAATTACCCTTAAATATTAATATAATATTCAAACTTTGAAACCAAACTCAGACGACTTGTTTTTAAGAAAAATTATTTTCGTCATCTATTTGTTTGTTTATCTTAAGTTTGTCTAATCTATTCATTATTATTTACATAATAATATTTCATACAATGTAGTTACACCCATACTTTATTTTATTTTAATTATTTATTACAATAACGATTTTATATTTTGTAAATGTAGTGGGCGCCTTATCTGTGTTAGATTTAATATAATATTTATGAAATAAGTCTTGTATAATATGCGCGCTGTTGCATATGTTTGCAGCAATCTAACAAAATATTGAGAACGATGAGTGCTAGCTTACCCTCCTTTCGCACTATAAACAATCTGGTAACACTGATTGGCCCCGAATTTTTGGCGGGATATTGATCTGTCATGTAGTGGTTTTTATTTTAATTCATAAACTTACACGTTGCTATTGTTGGTATTTCGAGATATAGTTTGATTATTGTGCAAAAATGAAGTAGATTATAAATAAATATTATAGAAACGTGCATTTTGTGTTGCCACAAAATCTCGTTGGACAGTGGAACGAAGCTACCATGTTGCTAGAGCGATGTTTGCAGTTTAAAAAATAATACGAAGTTAGGCTTAAAGAATTACATATCCAGTGGCTTTAATAATAAACAAAAACAAATAGACGGGCTTCCCAGCATTTTCTTATTAGGTTTTTTTATATATTTCTGCCGTGAAAAGTTTTATCTCGGGGCTTATAGTGTAAAGTAGTGTATAGGGCATTGTGTAAATTATTATTAACTTACAATACTATGTTGATTATTGCAGAATAAAATGGCCTAATGATATATATTTTGGACGTGACGTCAAAATAGGCGGCACTATCACGAAAGCAAACTGTATTGGCGATGATGTCATTATTAATATAGGCAAGTATACCTACAATAGTTTTCGCTTATTTTTTTTATATGTTAAATATTTGATTTTCTGCAAGTTTGCTTGAGGAGAAAGTTGTGATGCCCGAATAGTAAGATCAGAGAAATACTGATGAGATGTCTCCAGAGGCTTTTAGGCCGGCATGACGAACTGATCTCTCGGTGATCGTGGTTGTTTTTGCATTGTATGGCTTACCATCAGATTCAATGCAGACGCTTTGCCGTGCTACAAAATAAAAGTATATGCTATAAACTGAGGTAACACGACAATCCTTGGTACATTTTGACACAAGTCTCTCACCTCAACTAAATGTTAATTATGCAGACTTCACTAAGTATTTAGAAGTACTTCTGCTGCGTAGAGACATTACTTTCGCTAATCGTGTTGTATCGTTGTGATTAATCTGAAGAATTCTTTGGCTTTATCCCATCAACTCCCTTTCACTACAGAACCACACAGGCTGGTTTACGGGAGCCACATCTGCACGGTAACGCCTTCAATAGAACGAACAAATTTCTCTAATTCTTACATTTGCCGTACGTGCAGATGTGGAATAGTCTCCCGACAACGTGTTCTCCCTTCCTATGATATTAAGTCCTTCAAACGAGGTGTAAAGAGGTATTTCGGCAGACTGGCATGACATCGACGTCTGCCGATGAAATTAGTGTCACCAACGGTCGCCGTTGTTTGTGGACTGACTGTAGTTACGAGGAGCGTTCAATGTATTCTCGGTATCAGTATGAAAAACAACTCTAATTGAATTAAATAATTTTTTTATTTATCAAAGTAATAAATTGTAAAAAATAACTTTCTTCGTTATCGGAAAAGTGTACATCTATTGCCACCTTGTCGGACAATTTACTTCTCCTTTTTTCTTTAATTGCTTTCTTTAAATTATGCAGAATGGTTGCGTAAGATGCTGCGTTTATGGTTTCACCTTTTTTTTTGTACTCGATTAACAAAGATTTAAGAGAGTCCCAAAACACTGTGGCCATAATCTTTCCGGAGTTACATTCAATTTCTTAGTAGGACTTGAACCATTGTTATGCCACTTCATGGATCCTCTTTTATTTTCAGTCATAGTGATAAACCCACGTTTCATCTCCAGTAATTATAAACGTCGAAAATACTCGTAAAATTTTCACCGCAGAGCTCCAAAAACTCACAGCAATCGACTCGCAGATGTTTCTGAAGCACCGTGAGCGTGTGGCACCCACATTGCATTGACATTTGTGAGGTGAAAATGATTTTCATAATGTGTGCGGTACCAACGAATAGGCTGGCCATCTCTGCTAATATTTTAATCTTTATTCGGGCATCCTCTAGTACAAGTTTATCGCCTTTTTTATATATTTTATTCTATAGTGTCTGCCTCTCTAAAATTTACTTAACCATTTTTGACTTGGTAAAGAGCACCGTCTTTTCGTGAAGGAATTTAATCACAGCGTGGTGTTCGATTTTCTTTTTGTCATTGTCGTGTCAATCATTTCCATCATCTTTCACTAAGAATTATTATAGAACTAAAAATCATAATAATGTGTAATTTTCCATTTATATCTACAGTTAGTGTAATTATTTAATTATGTTGTTAAATTTTTAACATCATTACTTAATTATCTAAATAACGAGAATACAATGAACAAGAATCACGGACCGTAGTCTGATTCTAAACTGAATTATCGAGACGTGCCGTTAAATAATTTGGCAACATACATAAAGCATATACTTACATCTATTACATTACATTGTGTATCCTTAGGACTATCATTTACCTATTACAGTCCTTAAAATAATGCAATAAAAATAATAATTTACAGGCTAAAACAATAAAAATAATACAAAAAACTATGACTCATCCAGTTACGTAATCATGTAGATTTTACATGAGACTATTTACATAAGATGACTTCAAATAGTCTTCTCATTAGGGAATACTTACCTTAAAAATAAAACACAAAAACTACAATCTCTTTATCGTGACCGACATGGCAGTATAGGACCTATATAACATGAAAAAGTCGTAACTTTAATTATAAGGCATTATACGTATAAAGTTCCTAAGTACATTACTAACAGCACATCGACACACTATTTAAGACAAAACCATTTGTAAATCATATAACTACAAAATATTAACTGTTTATAACAAGACGTTGTTTAAAAAAGATATTGTAAATAAAATATCATAAAACACGAGATAAAGGACATTGATTTGTTATACATAAAAAATGACTCACTCACTCACAATGACTTAGACTCACAACTTGTGTACAATTCTTAATATTATTATTCCAAAAACGGTCCTATGATTGCACTGAGTATTTATGACGTTGTCAAGAAAACACACAGTTAGGCCGAGAGAAATTTATTAACAAAAGATTACATAGTACCTTAAATTGCTTTACAATTCGTTAAAGCGCCATCTATCGCCGTAAAAGTAAAAGTAATGGATTTTTATGCTCAGTTGACGCTTTAACAACTTGTAAACATTACATTTCATAAATAATTCGCTGTGAGGCGATAACTACTCACCTGTCCTCAACAGTATCTATATTGTTGTAAAGACAGTGTCAGTAAAAGGGTTTTTTAAATAAAAGTAAAAATGCCCCAGGAACGGGAGTAAACATTGCAAACAGCGTCCCAACGGTTTGCTTGGATGACGTCATATTGGAGTATAACAACGAGCACGGCACAACTCTACCCTCGATGTCGATAGAACAGTTTCTGGCCCGCTACTGTTCACAGCTCGAGAGGATAATTGGTCAACTGTCTCCCGATGGCGATTTGGAGGACTTTCTCGACAAATATCACCAGTATTGGCTTCATACGTTAGTACACTTTTATTGTTAATATAGTTATATAATTTAAATCAATAATAATAGGTCTTCACCTATGAAATTGCCGTTCTAAAGTACTGGCCATTTCAAATCAAAATAATTTTTGTTTGGCTAAGAATTCTAATTTCAAATTAATTTTGTTTTAAAAACATGGAATTCTTTTCCAAGAGTAGTCATTTGTTTATTGATTAGCGTTACATTTTCATCGCATTTCAATCTTTTTTGTTAACATGGCTACGTTAAAAATTCGAGTAATTATGGAAGAGTACCGTCGTGGCAGCAACGCGGCACAAGCGGCACGCAACATCAACGACGTTTACGGAGCTAACACTACAAACCAACGGACCACCTGTTATTGGTTTGCTCGCTTCCGTTCTGGGAATTTCGACCTGAAAAATGAACCTCGCGGTCGTCCAAAGACTTTGGCCGACAATGACGAATTAAAGGCGATTGTGGAATCTGATGATACACAATCTACGGCTGAATTAGCAGCAGCTTTCGACGTTAGCGTCAAAACAATATTGGTCCATTTGCGTCAAATTGGCAAGGTAAAAAAGCTTGACAAATGGGTGCCCCACGAACTCAATGATCGCCAGCGCGAAGTACGCGTCGAGACGTGCCTTGCACTGCTCAACAGACACACAAATGAAGGAATTTTGAACCGCATTGTTACCTGCGATGAAAAATGGATTCTGTTTGATAACCGCAAGCACTCAGCAAGTTGGTTGGATCCTGGTTCAGCACCTAAACAATGCCCTAAACGAAAACTTACCCCTAGAAAAGTGAATGTCACTGTTTGGTGGTCTAGCGCCGGTGTGATTCATCACAGCTTCTTACCAAACGAAGTGAGCATTACTGCAGATGTGTACTGTGAAGAACTGAACACAATGATGGAGAAGCTGACACATCTCCAACCAGCATTGGTCAGTCGCTCGTCTCCGCTGCTCCTGCACGACAACGCGCGACCTCATACTGCACAGCAGACGGTCTCCAAGTTGCAAGAACTGGGGTTGGAAGTTCTCCGTCATCCGCCCTAGTCACCAGACCTTGCGCCTACAGACTACTACTTTTTCCAGAATTTGGATAACTCCTTGGCGGGGAAAAAATTCAATACCCGAGATGCAGTACAAAATGCCTTTGAAGAATTTGTTGCCTCCCGTCCAGCTGATTTCTTTAAGAAGGGCATCAATAAACTGTCACTGCGCTGGCAAAGATGCATTGATTGCATGGGTGATTACTTCGATTAATACAAATAAAAAATACATGAAAAAAATTCGTTTAAATTTTTTCATACAAAACGGCAATTTCATAGGTAAAGACCTAATATAATATGAACCAAGTTAATCTATTTTTAACGACTTCAAAAAATGGAGGAGGTTCTCATTTCGAATGTATATTTTTTATGGATGTTAGGCCATAACTTCTTTGTTTATGAATTGATTTAGATGATTCTTTTTTTCTTGGAAAGGGGACACCACAAGGGAGGTTCCATTTTCATTTCATTGGCATTCTCTTTTGTTAAAAATTGTCTTGTTAAGTTATAAAGATGTTGTAACTATTTTATGAAAAGAGATGAATCAGTTCTGTTTATGAACGAGAGCTTAGGGACTGAATTAAATTTAAAAAAATTGATTGATTGAATGTAACGTACGACGAATGCACAGGGACGAGGAAATCCGCGTTCAAAGTAAAGAAGACTCGACACCAGTTGAAGGTGTTATTAGCGGTATAGACAGAGCTGGTTGGTTGTTAGTACGGACACATGCCGGGGAACTGCAAGTCGCTCCGGACGGGAACACGTTCGATATCATGAGCGGTCTCGTTGCGCCAAAACTGTAGCCGCCCGACCACCTAACTCGTAAGTTTACTAAATATTATTATAAATGACAGGATCCAGTACAGATGCTCCTAAGTATCTTCTTATAATTTTTTTTTTAAACTGCGTCTGATAGTGGTTCTATAACTTCTGAACGACTGGACCGATTGAGCTTATATTCACATAATATATATTGTTTATCGAAAGGATGGCTTAGGTTGTCTGTCCATTGAAGTGAAGTGGAGCTGTGAAAATTTCGACCAATAGAATTGCATGTCTAGATTTTCATACATTTCTATTACGTACTCGAAATTTCCACAGCTCCTCTCCGCTTCAGTAGACAGGCAGCCTTATAGATACGTTAGGATCCGATAAGTGGCTTGTCTTCAAATAATTTTCTTAAAAACTTCAAAAAATTACGGGTTTTATTTGAAATCGAAATCTACTCAAAATCAAACAATACTTTCGAGCACCTACTTGTTAAGAAATTCGATATATTTTTTATTTTTTAACAGAATTCAAAAACAGGAGGAGCTTAGTCAATTCGAATGTATATATATTAGGTCCTTACATATGAAATTAGCGTTTTATATGGAATAAGTAAAAAGATTTAAAAAAATTAAATTATACATTTAATCAAAAAAAGTATGTACCATTATTATCTATGCACTTTTGCTATTTTATAGGTAGTTCATTGGTTCCAATGTTGAAAACATTGTGGGAGTGAGAATCAATAAAAACTTTGAAGGCGGTTTGGACAGCCTCATCGGCATTGAATTTTTTTCCTTGTAAGAAATTGTCCAAGTTCCGAAAAAAGTGGTGATCTGTTGGAGGAATGTCCGGGGTGTATAGTGTGTCGGACACATTCCAAGCGCAGTTCAATTAAACAAACATACTCTTCAGCTTTATAATATTAGTATAGTTACGTATTGCTTATCATGTGTCACAAGGCGTGTTTGTGCAAGACAAATTGTTTCACAAACGTATATTAGTTTGATATTTATGTTATAAACGTGTTTCGTTTTTAAAGGACCCTTTGTTGAACTGAATAAATATCAAAATGTAAAAAAAAAACAATCTAGATATATAAGTTTTAAAATTGTTATTGTTCACAAAGTTTTGAACAAAGTTATTAGTTTACATAATATGAAGATTTTAATGTATGTATATGTAATTAGGGGAAATCAGTTGTTTTTCCAATGTAAGGTATAAGTCAGTGTGACGTGATTGAGACGATTTTTTTTGTGATAGTTATTTTTACCCTGTATTCCTTTAACATTCCTTTAAAATGTTCTAAGTATTATTCTTATAATTGCTCATGCTAGAAACTAAATAGGAATCTTTCTGTACCTATTCGGTTTTTTAATCTCGTTGAGTAAAATTGACACTCACTATTATTCCAAACTTAAAAATAGTGTTGCCTCGTTAATTTTTATGGTGTTTTAATTTTTTTGTACCGTTTATTTTAAGTTCTGACTATTTGAATCATAAAATTTTTAATATCTAATTGAGAGGTTTTATTTATTATAACTTTATTTATCATATTTCAATATAATGTTGTATTATTAAACACCCCTATAATGAATTAAGAAAACTTAAACATGTACATAATATGGAAAGCTACTTAAAAAATCTACAAAAAAACATCTTTTGAACCTGGATGTCAATCGTGATATTGTTTACCTTATACTTTGTTCTTCACCTTCGGAGCCTTCGATGTTTTTTTTTTACAAAATCTTGATAGGAATAGTAATACCTCTTACAGTCATACGATTAGTTTGGGTTGGTGGATACCACTATTTTTCAAATCCAATTATTAGCTGTACATGAAATGTCATTTTACTCGACGAATTAAAAAAACGAACTAATAGTAGATTTGTTATAAAATAAATTGGGTTTACATATTTTTAATTAATTAAAAATGATTGTACATTATAAAATATTGCTCATTTTCGTTCTTCAATAAATGTAAACGATCGTGTATACATATACACTAGCGGTGTGCCCGCGGTTCCGCACGCGTTTGTTATTAACAAGTAATTATTTACATCCCGTAATTTAATTTTTACTGATATTATTGACGAATTATATACTTACTAACAATAGAGAAATGACATGCTATAATTCCCGTGTATAAAATTTCATCAGAATATTTTACTACTATTTTTACGATGCCTAAATGTATTTATTGTAGACGATTTTTATAGGCTATCAATAAGGAAGTTTCCATTTTTGAATTTTAGTTTTAGATAATCAATAATGCTGAACAAAAAATCCTAGTGATTTTTTTTTCAATTATCTGTCTAAATGATTAATTTATGATACTTTTCCCACTCGTGTTTAAATTCTTCGACGTGTGACTGGTCAAAAAACCCATGACGTCGCAAGTTTCGCTTGGCTCGGTCGCTGCGCGCGATGCGGCGTTCGTTCGGTAGTTAGTACTTGTGGTTAGGTCATTATAGCGGCAGGTATCGTTGCGGAATCAACATGGAAACCATGTAAAATAAACCGTATATATAAATAAATACATATTAACAAGTAAATATTGCGTGTTGCCTATAGACCAACCGCTGTAAGCGCGACCCTCCTGATGGTTTGCGAGACGCTAGGTGGTGATTATGCATCGATTTACACGGTATTGAGATATTACTCAAATCGTGGGTTTAATATTTTATGCACGTTCATGCAACTGTGACATATGTATATATGCTATGATCTTCTTTGAATGTAATAGTATATAAATTGAAACGAAATTTATTTAGAACGTGTCAAAACATTACTTCTGAATTTTGATTGACTGTATAGTTAATGAAACGTGCAACTGGGTAAAATAAAAATAATCTGCTGACGGCCTTCACTAGTAGAATAGCGTATTGGTCGGTCTTGTTCCCCTACCGTGCCCCGTACACTATATAGTGGGTAGCGTTTACAGTGGTCAGCTTATAACTTTACAATACAACTGTAACCATATCCAATAAATATTTATTTACGGTTCCACAGCAGACAAAAAGTGTTATGCAGTTCATACGCGGTAGAAGTGAACCCTATAAAAAAGTTAAAATTGTCGTCTACTCTATTTAAAAAAAAAATCTAAACCAGCGGGACTCCAATTATCGACCACTCGTACTGTACATACAACAGTACGTACAAGTGAGGTCGTCGTACCGCTAGGTTAATTCGTCGACGATCATAGTCGTGAAAGTCAGGACTTGCATTATGTAATCGTGTATCTCAATCTCTCGCAGACTAAATCCTATAGGTGTAGGAGTTCGTCGCTTTTTCGTTGCAAAATTATGAAAAGGATCTTCATCAGAATAATTGTAAGCCACCTTCGATCTGACTCACATATGTTTTATATTTATGCTGATTCCGATATGCTATTCACCGTAGGGTTCAAATGAAAAACTATTTATTTTAGATGCGGAGAGTACCTGCTGAGTGTGTCTTGGTCGATTTCTTAGACAGAACTGATTTTGCCACCCCGCTTCCGATCTATCCGCCCACGCTGCCCTCAACAGTGTGTACCGTTACCCCGCATAGTGACTAAGCGAGACTCACTACTATCAGAGCGGGATGGCGAGAATATAGTGTGCGCGTACTCTCCGCTTTCTCTTTATTATTAAGATATTTACAACTTATTCTATTTACACTTATATTCTAGTACACTAGTTACTATTTTATAATGTCGCGAACATACTCCCGCCGCAGCTCTCGTAGCTGTAGTATTCTAGCGTTCGCGCTCGTTGGCTGCAGTAAGTACCACGGGAAGAATTACTAGTTTCTTAGTCGGCCGGCGCAGAATCCCTCTGGTTGTCCTCACGTCGACCGCTCGTACCTCTCCATCCGGTCCCGGATAGGTAGCCACGACTATGCCTCTGGGCCATGAGTTGCGTGGCAGTGTTCCATCGGCAATCATCACGAGGTCGTCAAGTTTGATACTGCCGCGTGCGCGCGGCTCCCGCCGGTGTTGTAATTCCGGCAGGTATTCTCGAACCCAGCGAGCCCAGAACTTGTCCGCTAGTCGTTGACCGACACGCCATTCTTTGTGGCCGGCTGCATCCTTGTCGGTGAATGAACCTGGCAGCGGGACTCTGGACGGGCCCCCCATTAGAAAATGATTCGGAGTAAGGGCGGGTTCGTCCTCGGCGGCGGTCGACACATAAGTGAGAGGTCGACTGTTAATGGTGTGTTCGGCTTCTATCAGGAGCGTGCTCAAGACCTCTTCCTTCGGTGCGCGTTCACGTAACGTGAAATCCAGAGCTGTTTTTACGCTTCTCACCAATCTTTCCTATGCACCGCCTATGAACGGCGCGCTGGGAGGTATGTAGCGCCACTTGATGAAGCGGTGCGACGCTTCTCCTTCGGTGGCTTCACGCGCTGCCTTTTGAAGTTCTTGGTCAGCGCCTCGCAGGTTGGTTCCGTGGTCGGACCAAAGCTCGGTCGGGCATCCTCGACGTCCGATGAACCTTCTCAGTGCCATGATTGCCGAGTCGGTGTTGAGACTACCTGCGATCTCTAGGTGTATCGCTCGGGTAGTGAGGCATGTGAATAACGCTACATAGCGTTTCTGTTGAGATCGGCTGACGGTGACCATCATAGGACCGAAGTAGTCTAGCCCCGTGTAGGTGAATGGTCTCTGGTGATGAGCCAACCCACTATACGGATGGTTTCCGGTCGACGGTTGCGCCGGCTTTGCTCTTTTGATGCGACAGGCTTGACATTGCTTTAACTGGGTACGGACTGTGTGTCGTAATCTCAGTACCCAGTATTGCTGTCTTACTTCATTCGTCGTCGCCTCGAAACTGCCGTGATGCAGTTTCGTATGGATCCAGGCGACGTACAAACGGGTCCAGGGGTGATCTCCATCTATGATAGCCGGTTCTCTCTGGGAATCTGTTATTGCTACCGCCGCCGCTACTCTTGATTTGAGTCTCATGATACCGTTGTCATCTATGCCTGTGGCGTATTGAGCCAGTCGGCTCGTAGACAAGAATGCGGAGCCTTTTCGTAACGCTGTGATTTCCAATAAGAAAACTTCCTCCTGTTGCGAGCGTACCCATAAGGCTTGTGCACGTTTTAGGTAACTTGCGTTGATCATGACGATTGTATCACGATTTTCAATGTGCGTTGTAGACTTCTATTTTGCCTGTGTGTTACTACGTTTTCTATTCCTTTGTTTTTTTATTGCGCTTTCTTATAGCTGCGCAAGTGTTACGTCTGGCTCGTTACATGTCGATAAATTGTAGAACCCGCGCCGTTGTACGTATAACGCGTATCCAATTGGAAAATCGTGTTATATCCGGAAGTCCCTCTCGTAGTCTCGTAGTGCTAGTTGTCGTAGCGTTTACACGCTCCTCGCCAATATCGCTGTGTTGTATAGCGCCGGTGTCTGTAGGCCACTCTGTTTCCGGTTGGTACAGGAATTCAGGCCCTCTGTACCAGCGATGTGAAGCGGTGAGGTCGTCGGGTGCGTCCCGCGTTGCGTCGTCCGCCACATTAAGTTTGGACGGGACCCATTTCCATTGCGACGTCTTTGTGGCTTCTGATATCTCGGCTACACGATAGGCGACAAAAGGCTTGTATGTACGCGGGCCGGTGCGTAGCCATGATAGTACCGTGCGAGAGTCTGTCCAGTAGATGTGTCTTGATGGTTCCAAGTCGTGCTCTTCGGTGGCTGTGTGGGCGAGGCGACAACCGAGCACCGCTCCCTGTAACTCGAGTCGCGGTATCGATATAACTTTCAGAGGCGCTACCCGTCCTTTACTTGCGATCAATGCAACATGTATAGCTCCTATTTCATCTATAACTCGCCAGTATACGGCAGCCACGTAGGCTGAAGAGCTAGCATCTACGAATGTGTGCATCTGTATGTCTATCGCTCGGCCTAAACCTGGATAGCACGGAGGTACTGAGAGCTGTCGTAGTTCTTGTGTTTGTCTTGTCCATCGGAACCAGGCCTCTGCTTCCGCTGACTCGAGCTTGTCGTCCCAGTTGATGCCGGACCGCCACGTATCCTGCATGATCCTCTTGGCCTGTATTGTGATAGGTGTAGCGATACCAAGAGGGTCGTATATCGACATTACTGTTCGTAGCGCTTCCCTCTTCGTCGGCGTCCTGTTGCCCGCCCATATGTCGGCCGGTACTTTGTGTAGATTGGTGTTAAACGTTAGTGTGTCTAACCCTGTCATCCACACCATACCTAGGATTTTCTCTGGGTCTAGTTGTACGACGTCCTCTTTTCCTTCCGGAGCAAGTTTCGAACGCACTTCGATCGAATTGGAAGCCCATCGTTGTAAGTGAAAGTTTCCTCTATTATGTATCGCGGCGACTTGTGTTGTTATTTCTATAGCCTTTTCCACCGTGTCGAAGCTAGCTAGATAATCGTCGACGTAGTGATTTTTCACAATCGCCTTCGCCGCGTTCGGATACTTTTCTTTACCTATTTTTCACGTATATTGCTGTACATGGTGATGACGTAGCGCCAAATATGACGCTTTTCATTTGGTACTCAGCGGGCGGGCTTTGTCGTTGATCATCGCGCCATAGGAAGCGTTGCATGTCGCGATCTTCTTCTACTATTGTTACCCGCATGAACATGTCCTGTATGTCTGCCGTGACCGCTATCGGATGCTGTCTGAATCTCATAAGTATCCCAGGTAGAGATTGAAGCAAGTCCGGTCCTGACAGTAACATGTCGTTCAAGCTAATGCCTCGGGTTTTTGCCGCCGCGTCATGTACTATGCGTAATTCTTCCGGTTTCTGTGGATTGATAACCGCAAAGTGTGGCAAGTACCACACTCTCTGTGGTTTCGTTGCGGGTGCGAGCTCGGCATATCCCTTGTCGATTAAAGTTTGTAGCTGCGCCTTGTATTTGAGTTTTAATTTTTCATTACGACCAAGTTTCTTCTCGACTAACTCGAGGCGTCGTAAGGCAGTTTCGTAGCTATACGGTGGCGGCACGTAGTTTTTTCGCCATAGTAGACCGATTTCGAAGCCCCCCGCCGGTATTCGATGTGTTTTTGTATTCAATATATCGAGTGCCTGTTGTTCCTCTGCGTTGTAGGAACGTTTCGGTTCGACGCCGAGAGAGTCAAGTGCGAAATGTTCTTTCATCATTTGTTCTATCGAAATTTCGCTATCGCTAGATACGGATATGTGATTTACACGCTGATTGTAACTAGCGTTCAAATATCGCGTCCCATGGATGACCCAGCCGAGGTCTGTGGGTGACGCTACGGGTTCACAATTTTTTCCACGGCGCGTTTCGTGTGCGAGGAGCAACTGCCAGTTGTCTTGACCTATTAGTACGGTTGGTTTTCCCTGCTCGTACGTTAAATGTTCTTCTAGGCTTCGTAGATGTGCACACGTGCGTACTATCTCGCTCAATATGGACTGCGGTGATAGGTATAAGTTACTCATAGTGCGAGCCGAAATTTGGTAGCTCGGCGTGTTGTGTCCGCGAATGTTAACGCGAACACGCCTTGCTTCGGTCGCGTCGATTTTAACGCCAGCCACGCCTTCTATGTAAAACGGCTCCGGTGGTTCCGTTGCTCCGATCTCTTTCGCTGTCGTAGATTCAATTAAAGTACACGTCGACCCGTCGTCAAGTAAGGCGTAAGTACTGCACGTGCCGTTCGGTCCCGTTCTACAGGTAGAATTTTTAGTAGCGCGCAGGCTTCCTTCCGCTCTTTAGCAGATGTGACGACATCGGAGGTGAATGTTTTCGGCGTTGATTCTGGTTGTGAAATCGTCGCATGAAGGAGCGGGTGGTGGATGTAGTTGCAACCATCTATTTCGCATCGTTTGGTTTTGCACATGTGACGAAACTTGCGATTTTTCAAACAGCGAAAACATAATCTATTTTGTTTTGCCAAGTCCCATCGCGTAGACACTTCGGCGTTTTTGAACGTCTTGAATTCAATCGGTTGGTGACCCTCTCTTTTGCAGACCGAACACGTTTCTATAGGCTGTTTCTCGATGCTGTGGAAGCTCCGGGCAGGCTTTTTTTGCTCCCGCCGGTCTTCTGAGGCCACGGACTCGACGGGGGCGAAACTACCACATCTATTGGCGGTGCGTTCGAGAAACTTTGTCAACGTTATGAGGTCTGGTTGTTCGGCTATGAATTCGTAGTAACGATGTCGCAGCGCCGAAGGTAGTTTGTCTACGACTTCCCGTACAACTTCCGCGTTGTATAAATAATGTTCCTTCTTTTATAGTTGCTGTGACATTCAATACTTTGAAAGCGATCGTGCACGTGTCTCTCGGATTGTCGTTCATTTTCGGTAGCGCTCTTAGCTTATTTATTTCGGCCGCGACTAATGCGTCTGGCCGACCGAATCTTGTAGCTAATAGGTTCAGCACTTCGGTTGTTGTAGTGCTGCCGACGAATAAACAATGAGCCGCTTCTTTGGCAGCCCCTTTCAAACATCTCCGTAGTCGCCCAAGATTATCTTGCTCGCTTAAAATATTCGCTGTTTCTTCGTAAGCGACTTTAAATAGCAACCAGTCGCTCGATGCACCGTTGAATATCGGGAGCTCTTGTATTTTTATTTGGGTCTGCATGGTGCGGGACGCTTGTAAAAATGCAGTTGCTAACTCGTCGCAGGTATATACGGACGCAGAGTCGGTTGGCTCGGGTTTTCGACCGTTAACTGTCCTGAGCCGCCCTTTTGTTGAGAGGGCTCATATAACTGCGTCTGTTTGGCCCGTTCAGGAATCTTTTCGTGGGAATAGGTACGCCGATGCGGATGGGTCAGGTAGTCGGCCGCCATCTGTTGTGTTCCGCCCTTTTGTTGCGTTGATTCATATAGATTAGTGATGGGTCAAACCGTAAAGTTTTCAAACCGGGTAAACCGAGTCAAAATTTTATGCGAACCGGGTTACAACTCGGTTTATCTAAACCGAATCGACCATGCACTGGGAATGGTAATACATTCCTTCGTTCGTAGATTATGATTAACTAACTCGCATTCTCGGTTTGGTATATAAAACTTTAATGTGTATGGCTGAATAGTATTGCATTACGGCATTACCGATATCTGATACGGTTCAAGAGTTCAAAAATGTTTAACTTCAGAGTGCTTTGCATATTATCTTTTTTATATTATAAAATGAATATCCAGATACAGTAAAAATATAACTTTAATCAGACTTTAAACTTCTTAAAATATACCTAATCTAATCAGTCAGATAATTACGAAAATTAAAATAATTACAATATCAACAACAAAAAATTAAAACTTCAGCATAAAATTAACTTATAACATTCATTATGTAGTTGTAGCACAGTCACGTAGTCAATATCTATTTTAAATATTTTAATGTGATTATAATAAATAACTGTTAAGGAATAATATTTCATTAATTTTCTTTGGAGCTAAGAGGTTCCTTCTGTCGTTGCATAAAAGGCCAGCTTTTGAAAACAATCTTTCTGATGGGACCGATGTGGCAGGAATACATAGATATTTTATGGCCATTTTGTACAAGGAGGGAAATAAAAACTTTTGGTCGTCCCAATATTTAACTGGATCTTTTTTTCGATCTAGGTAAGTTAAATCAACAAACTGTTTCACCATATTGGCTGCAGAAGAAAATGGTGTCATTTGATGAGTTGATTCGGTAATTTTTTTATCAATAGGACCCCAGATTTCGTCGTGTTCCTCATTGTCACAGTTTAAAGTGTTAATATTATTTTCACTGGCAAAATTATTAAGAGTGGCCTCACCACAATTACTCATTGTAAGAATATCTTTTAGTTCATCTATAACCCACATTTGTGCATTATTTGCGTTGGAATCGCTAGCAAATCCTTTCTTCTTAAACCTAGGATCTAAAAATGTGGATTTAGCTGCTGTTTTATTGTATTCGTAGATTGCAAGCCGTTTCTCCACTACGTTGATTAAACTTTGTTTTAAAAGCTGTCCAGCCTCTGTTTTTGTATTTTTTGTAGAAATAACGGTGCGTAATCCTAATACTAAAGGAATTACTGAGGATAATGTTGGGTAGGTTTCTGCGGATAAAATAGTAGTAACTTTTTCAAACGGTTGTAAAAGAGTTACTACGTCTTCCACTAAAAGCCATTCACCAGAATTTAAACTATTCGGAGAAGAATCTAGAAGTGGTAAAGTGGCTGATAAGGGGATCTTTAATTTAAAAAGGCGTTCTAACATGTAGAATGTGCTATTCCATCTAGTGCGGACGTCTTGTTTCAGTGTTAACCCATCTACATTCAATTGCTTTTGCATTTCATTAAAAGTTTACGAAGATTTTGTACTATGTTTGAAATGACCCACAATATTTCGGCATTTGTTAAACAAATCAAATAGAGAACTATTCATTTCATTATCTTCTATGTGCTCTTTTTTTTCTAAGCAATCTTTGACACAAAGGTTAAGAGTGTGTACCACACAGAAATGGTTTCGCTTCAATAAAAACTCACTTATAGCTTTCTTCATGGACGCAGCATTGTCCGTGACAAACGGTTACTATCTTCGAATAAATTTGCCACTCATCTAATATTTGGCGTAGAGAATTTGCTATATTCTCCGCAGTATGACCCTGTTGTATTTCAGACGTTGAAATTACAAATGATCTCAAAACTGCGTCATTAATAAAGTGCACAGTAACACTTATAAAACTTTTATTGCTGTCTGAAGTCCAAATATCAGATGTTAAGGCGATATTATCAATATTTTGTAACTGTTGCTTTAGAAGTTGAGAACAATTATTATATTTTTCTTCTAACATTACAGCAATTTTTTTTCGAGATGGAATTTCATATTCAGGATTTAAGGTGTGTGTATACTCTCGGAAACCTTTATTCTCGACTATTTGCAATGGCTGGTAGTCCATTACTATCATGTTTAGGAGGGCGCAGTCACCTGATTTTTGGCGTAATTTTGGAGGTTTTGCCAATTGCGTTTGCCTAAGTTTTTTTGCCGGAGGCTGGTCTGGCGGGTCATACACTGACTGTGTCGAAGGCCCAGTTGCAAGATTTTGTGAAATAGTCGACTCTATAACTTCGATTAATGCATCAGGGTGTTTTTTTTTAATGTGGATCATTAGCGTGCTAGTATTTCCTGAGTATTTATTTATTGTTCCACATTTCTTACAAATCACCTTCCCATCGATTGGTGTATCAAAAACTTCCCACACAGCTGACTTCTTTTTTGGAGCCATTTTATGAAGAAAAAGGTGAATTGGTACATATATAAATATGAATTTAGTATTTACAAATCAGTGTTATAGTTCAATCAATTAATAATAAAGGTAAAAAAATCTACATAAGAGCGTTTACTAACTGCGAGGTGGTAACATTACATTTCAGAGAATTTTTCTTGATTATTTCATTAAATTAGTATGACATTAGTGAATGTTCTCTGATAATTAATATAATAACAATTAATTATACTTACCTATATAAAAAAATAGGCCAAATGTGATGTCATTAATAGTTTAACTTAACTATCAATGGATATTATGATTTTATATTTCTCTTCCTTTGTCTTTTATATTATATTTAGTAAATAAATTATTTTTATTTCTTTATAACATAATATGATGTGCGTAATGTTGTTACATGTGAGGAAACTTTATTGGCTTATGTGTTTGTTATTTATAATTAGTTTTAAGCATTATAATCTGTATGTTTCCCTTAAAAATAAATAAATATTTGCATGAATAGCAATACATGCACACATATATTTCAGCATTACTGAACATGATTTTTGTAAACATTTAAATAGGTTTAGATTTAAGTTGTAAGTTTATAAAAATCATCTTCAATGTTGATGAAATATATGAGTATACATATTTATGGTTCATGCAAAAATTTATCGGAGGACTGTGACTAACTTCATTGAATAAACTAACTTTGACTAAATTCAAATTTAATGAAATAATCAAGAAAAATTCTCCAAAATGTAACATTGCCACCTCGTAAGTAATAGACGCGTTCCAATAGGCCTGCTCGGAGAGAAAAGCATATTATAAATGATAGTATTTAAAATTAAGCTTTAAGACGTTGAATTACGCTTTATTTTTCATTACACATGTTTCGTAATAAGAGGATGAGGACGAATTATGTGAAATAGAAAAATCCAAAAAATGAATCGTAATTCAATGTCTTTAAGTTCTATTTTCAATACTATCGTAATATGCTCTGCTCTCCGAGCTGGTCTATCTGAATGGATCCTGTGTGTAACAAAAAAAAAAAAGTTATTCTTATTTATAAATTAATAAGAAAATAATGAATATATTATAATATTTGTAAGGTATAAATTTATTAGTTAATATATCTTTAGCCAATGAATATAATCAAATTATCCTATCAACTGACACTGTCATAACAATGTTTAAATTATTTACCTGACTTGTATTGTTTTCTTTATTTTATTAGAACTTTTAAAAACCTATAAAATAAGTAGTAAAAATTAGAACAATGTTGTTTCTTACCTTTAAATTTGATAATCACTTACTTAACACTTGTATTTAAAACAATAATAACATTTGCAATTTACAAATTCGCCGCAAAAAACGCACTCGAGTGAGAGATCGGAACAATTCGATTCTCTTCGTCTATCATCGGCGTGAGCGATGACTCGGACGACGCACGCTGCACGGTTTTAGTAGAAACGCTTGCGGACCGGGTTATCAAATTGTAACTCGGTTTGATTCGAGTTACACTCAAACCGAGTTGACACATCGCTAATATAGATGTGCCTCTTTCGTACCCTCAGGAATGTCGATAATGTCGCACGTGTTCTCTTTTCTATGCGTTGTGAGCGCTTGTGTGTTTTTATTTAACCACGCCGACGTTCTATCTTCCCGTAATGTATCTTCCTCGTCGAAACTTTCATCTTCACTATATTCTTCTAGAACCGCGATGCGAGCCGCGGCTAGTTCGACTTGTTTTTTTAACAGCTCTTCTCGAGCCTTAGCGAGTTCTTTGCGACAGTTATTTGACGATGTACTCGACGCTCTTGAATTCCGGCTTCTTACTTTGACGGCTTGTGTAGCTGCATATCCGTCTTTGTGCGAGTTCGGTACGTCCATAGTACCCGCAATGGTAGATGTACTCGCCATTGGGGTTGTGTTGGCCTCGACCGTTCCCGTAGATAGGTATGTGCCGCTTGCAATAGCTGTATCTGCCGTCGTCTTAGTAATCGACTCTTCCGATTGCTGCTTTTGACTCCTTGTGGTAGGCATCTTGTGATTATTTTTCTTCGAAGTTCTATAACGATGAATTTTCCTTTGTTTCTGAAGCGTCTTGCAATATCAGGGTTCACTTACTTTATCTATCGTTGCATCTGACTTGCGATGGACTATGAATGTGAGGGTTTCGCTTCGATAATGTAGTTTCTTGATTAATTCGGCTGACGAAGGACCATGAATGTAAGCCACCTTCGATCTGACTCACATATGTTTTATATTTATGCTGATTCCGATATGCTATTCACCGTAGGGTTCAAATGAAAAACTATTTATTTTAGATGCGGAGAGTACCTGCTGCGTGTGTCTTGGTCGATTTCTTAGACAGAACTGATTTTGCCACCCCGCTTCCGATCTATCCGCCCACGCTGCCCTCAACAGTGTGTACCGTTACCCCGCATAGTGACTAAGCGAGACTCACTACTATCAGAGCGGGATGGCGAGAATATAGTGTGCGCGTACTCTCCGCTTTCTCTTTATTATTAAGATATTTACAACTTATTCTATTTACACTTATATTCTAGTACACTAGTTACTATTTTATAATATCGCGAACAATAATCTATAGACAATTTCGCTGTCTTTTATGTTACCTACTTGAAACTGCGTTACTTAGTAGACTCCGTGTCCTCTTCTAACTCCTAAATACATGTAGGTATTTAACATAGGACTAAACTTATGTAATATTATCATTCTTTCTTTTTTTTGGAACCGTGCAATAGGAGTCAATAGAAATCCAAATGTGGGCTGGGCTTATTTGAAATATTATTTTTATTTATAACAAGAATATAATACGTTTAAAATGATATAATGCCAATACTACACAAACACATCACATCTGAAATACTACGAACACGAAACACGAAGCTGTCGGTCGGGGTTCGGAGCGTTTAGTATATCCCAACACACCTACACCGCGTACTTCGAGACTTGTGACATCACAAAGTGAAATTTCTGCGCAGATTATTTAAATTGTACACGATACAATAAAAATTGAATAACTTCGTCATTTCTCAAGATAATGAAATAAATCTTTCACTATGTTTAATGTATTTTTATTATCGTGCAATTTTTAAATTGTGTTTTGGTGTCATTGGATACTTCCTTATTGTGAATGACGTATGTTCTCCATCACACAATTAGATCTAAATCGGTAGAGAATTGATGAATATTTAATTATTTGTAATTGTTTTATTTTCGATTGCTGAAAGTAATATTGGAAATTGTTATAGCCCATTATTTATGGAATAACTTATAGTTCCCGTGTATAGAATTTCGTCAAAATCTTTCAAGATTTTTTAAAATTATTTTTTCGATACTTTTTTCACTATTTTTGAAAATTCTTGTAGCCTATTAAATTAACCAATGGCATAAGCTTCCCTTGTACATTTCATACGAATAGATCAAACCGTTTTTGAGGTAAATCCGGACATACAAACAGACGGACAAAACAATTTTTAAGTGCATATTGTTCGTGATCCGTGTCCTTTACATACTATGTCCATTGGGAAATTTGGAAAAAATATTACATGTACAGACATACTAAAGATGTATTAATATAGATGAACAAAGTTCTGAATTTATAATTTGATAATTGTTTTAATTAAATCACATACATAGTATATGCAAATGTCATAGTGAATTTGAATACTGTGTCTAAAATATATATTAATATTATATAAAATATTGTTGTTAAAACTGATATAATAATAGCCTGTAATAACAATTATAATCCATATATAATAATAATGCTAACCGTACGAATATATATTTTTTTATTTCAGACAATAACAATAATAAAACAAATATATGCGTACGGTTTGTACACTGTAATAGTCGATGTTAAGTTGAAACTATCACTGCCAGTGCTTTATATTAGTAGTTAATTATTAGACGCCTTATACACGCGAACATAAAGTAAAATATTCTTTACTAGTGATTATTCGTATTATTATATTTTATTTTATAAAAACTTATTAGTATAGGTGTAATGAACAATAACGAAGTTGATTTTGATTTGTACAGCATAACATGTAGTCAACCAGTTGGAATAAAAAAAAACTGTTATAAAGAAGTAAAGCAGAAACATACTTTTGATACGCCACGCTACTCGTTGAAACTACGTGACGCATGTTGAGTGAAATCAAATCGTACTAATATGTATGGCCAGAAACACCTAAGGGCTTGTGTAGACACGCCGCGCCTCTAAGCTGAAACACGCGCCGCCTCCGCTTGATTTTCCATATCACTGTATTTTTTTAGTAATACATTGCTAGCCACGAACGTTAAGTGTTGGCAAAATGAACATGTTGAATTTATCTACAAAAAGAAGTTAGTGTTTGCATACTTATGTAAATAAATTGACTAAATCAAAGTAAAAAGTCAAATATACGTTTATTCGGATGAATATCAAAACATTCGATGCATTATTAGATATACCTATTATATGCAAACACTAAGTTCTTTTTTTAGTTAAACTCAACATGTTCATTATTCCTACACATATAATGTTCGTGGCTAACATTGTATTACGAAAAAGGTTATAGTGTTATGGCAACCATGCGGCGGCATAATGGCGGAGTGGTGGTGGCGTAGTGCAGGGGCGGAGGTGGCGGCGCGTCCGCGGTACTGTCTACATGAGCCCTTATCACCCGACGCGACGCGCGCTCCTCTGTCTATTTCGTTTTATAGCATAGTTCTGTCCTTTTTTCTCCACGTCGCGTCACGTCATAAAAAGTATGTTTCCGTCTGTATAATGCTTTAATGTGTAAGATGCCTACTTACACAATGTATGAGATATAAAATTAGTATGAATAATCAATTACAAATAAATAACAGTTCAATAACTCTAAATCTCAGTTATAAATTATTCTTGAAGTTGTTAGTATCTTGAATCTCGAATAATATATTTTACAATGTATGTTTAGTTTATTTTTTTGAAGAAGCGAAGTGGTTTAAAGTCGCACAAGAAAGTAAATCTTCGTTGTCAGGGACTCAGGTTCCCTGTCCACAAAATTGCATCTCTAGCAAATTTCCACTAATAGGATTGCATCTCTACATTTCTATGCAATTCTATTGGTGGAAATTTGCGCAGCTCCGCATTCAGTGGGCAGGCAGCCTAAATGTTCTTTGCCAACTGTTCCACCTAAATATGTCGAACTCTATTTAGGGATATTAAGGTATGGATGATCATCCAACTACCATACTCGTAGTATACCAGAATGTGTTTAAAGAGTGATCCAAAGTTATGACATTTGCCTAGGCGTCTTCCTTCCCCATCACCGTTGTGACGTGATCGATGTCTAGTGATCTGCCACACAACACAATAATGTGTTTCTAATCATACTACAAAGTATAACATTAATACGTCATGTTTTACTTTAAGGTTGCATACAGCTAGGACGAACGAAAGGTAAGAGTGGGCGTGGCTGATCCACACCGCACTCTGTGTGGGACACAACACCAGTGTTCAGGTTGATCCCGAACGCGATGTGCAGAAACTGATCATTGTTGTGACTTTTCATTATCTATGTTGGCCGCAAACCAATCGGACACGAGGTTCCTACGACTCGGTGAATTTTTGTCTCTTTATTAAAATTTAAATATCATATGAATGTGCCTAAACATTACAACCTAAAATGATGTACCGTGATCTAAACGTTATTAAGGTTATAGAATAATTTTAAGTCGCTTAGTGTAATTTAATATTACCAAATCAATTAAGATAAGGTCGTTTTTATTAAGTCTTGATGTTTTTAATATCTTAAACGAAATTTTCCAATATTAAATTTATGTGAAACTTGTCTATTAAAATGACTTGTCTGTCGCTATTGTAATGTGATGTTTTGTTGTTATTCGGGTGTTATTTATTTATTATTGTTATAGTCTAAAATGTTATAGAAATATCTTGTTACATTGCTCCAGTTGTATTCATGTCCTGTAATAAACGATTTCTTAATAGCAAACACTGTATTATTATTATTTTTGTTCCAATTAATACAAATAGAATTAACTCACCTATTCAGGTGTTCTCAGTTGCAATCTTAGTTCAGGAAAAAAAAACCTGTAATCTCTCTGTTTGTAACCCTATTTGTAATTTTTTTTTGTCACTTTATGTTATTAGATGAGAAATGTCCTCTTCGGAATCTTAACTCGCTTTTATTTCCAATAAAAACGAAGCGTCGCAATTTCGAGAGTGATTTTAGAAATGGTTTGTTTACGTCATTGGACCGATAGGGTTTTAAGTGTGCCTGTTCTGCGCGACTGTGACTATCTTATCTATGAATTTACCTAGATGTTTGTAAGGTATTCTCGACTTGTATAATAATTTTTTTATTGTTTGAAAATAGTGGTTTTATATATAGGTATATCGTATAACTAGGGTATCGATGTATAATAAAATTATTATTTTTTTGTTTATATTTTAATTTTTATAAAGATTTAATAAGTACCCAGTGACAACATGACTTTAGTTTGACATTACATTTACATCATGTATGTTAATATTTAGATACATTTTACACATAATATTATGATGTATGTGTAATGTTAAATATAGGTCGCGTGTTCACTGGGTAATGATAGTTATTATTTAATAATAATCTGCATCGTTGAATCTAAATTGATGAGATAAAACTCCTTGACTGCCAGTGTTGCGAATTGTAAATATTGCGCCACCCAATGGTTCCAGTTTATCATCTATGTTGTCGCGGGATGTGGTGACGAACAACTCATCGAGGTTCGGTCCGCCCCAGCATACGGAAGTAACTCGAGATACTGGAAGTTTGTATCCAAATACTACCCGTCTAGTGTTAGGATCTACGTGTAACACCTGGGAATTATAATAGAATATAGTATACAAACAGAATGTCGATCGATCGAAAGTAGTGAATGTGAGGCAAGGCTACCTGCTAACCGTGAGTACCACGCTGCGTCTCAGGAATCCGAACGATTTACATGTCACGAAGCGCGATTAAATTGCCGATGTTGAATTTCAGTACACCTACACGTACATAATATTTATTTTGGCTGTTTTTCATGCACGAAATTCCGCGCGAAGTCACAGGCACAGCTAGTATTTGCCAATGCCGATGAAATATGCTATCAGAAGTGGCGTACGCAAGGCATAAGCGACGTGAGGTACTGTCTACGTCCTCGTACTTCATGGAACCTTGTTAGGCATGTATCGAAGGAAGCTCCATATCTCTATGGAGATCTACGCTTCGAACATACCACGGGGCCCCGGTGAGACGATAGAGGAACCTATTCTGTATCGATTGTAACCGTTTGAAACTCGACTCGGACATATGTGCGAACACGGCGCAACTGTATGTCAAAATTGGTCGAATACACGTCTTGTAGAGCGTGAGCTTATGTCGCGTGGACATTTTACTCACCGAACACAACAGAGGATGCAACCGGCCCAGGACCCACGCGGCCCTGTTCCTAACCTTACGGATGTGGGGTCTAAAAGAGAGCCTACTATCTAGGGTTACCCCTAGATATTTGGTCTCTCTTACATACGGAATCGGATTATCGTAGAGCTTAACAGGTTTAAGCTTCCACGGTATCTGTGACGAATCCGCATCGAAGAGCATCGCGGCGCTCTTCGAGGGATTAACGGCTATACGCCACTCGTTAAACCACTTCCCGAGAGTGGTCACGGAGCGTTGGACTTTGTGTCTGAGGTGGGATCTATTCCTATCTGAGGCATATAAGACTGTATCGTCAGCGTATAGCCCTACCTCGACCTCCGGGAGTCGAGGTAGGTCACTGACGTACAGGTTAAATAGGCTAGGAGCCAGGATCGAACCTTGGGGAACGCCTGAGCGTATTGGACGGGGCGTGGACAATTCACCTTCCACTCTATAGCGAAAGGTGCGATCTGTTAGATAGTCGCGAATTATTTTAATTAGCCTATCGGGGACTTCAAAGTGATACAACTTGTAGATCAATCCCTCGTGCCAGACCTTATCGAAGGCCTTGGCAACGTCGAAAAAGACCGCAAGTGTACGGCGGGGTTTATATAATTCAGCAAAATTAAATGCAACGTGCTCCGTGAGGCGGTGCACTTGATGAGTGCAAGAATATCTAGCACGGAAACCGAATTGCTCAGGCGGATAGAGGTCTTTCTCCTCTATTACTGACTTGAGACGGTTCAGAAGGATCCGCTCGTACATTTTCCCTAAAGTATTTAGGAGACTGATCGGGCGATAGCTGTCGGGAAGCGACGCGCTCTTGCCGGGCTTACGGATACCTATGACTATGGCCTTTTTCCAGGCGGCTGGAAAATGGCAGTGGGCTATGGCTACATTGAAGATGCAGACCAAAAGAGCTATGAGGCGATCGGGAAGAAGTCTAAGTACTTCATTCCTGATCCCGTCGGGACCTGGTGCTTTTCTAAGCTTAAGGCTTTTTATAATGGAAAGAACCTCCTCAGACGTGACTGGGGACAGGGAGTCTGTCGCGGGGAGCTTATCCAGCTCCCGCACGCATCCATCGATACCCTCGACCCGGTCGGTATTTGCATCGACACTGTTCGGAGAGCACTGGCTCTCCAAACAAGTGGCGAGGCACTCCGCCTTGTCGCTGCTATCGAAGGCGAGCGGTATACCGGGACCCCTCTCGAGGGGGGGCATAAGATAAGAAGCCTCTATTTTGAGGCTGTGAGCTAATTTCCAGTAAGCCAGATGCGACGGCCTCAGCCCTTCGACGAGGGCGTCCCATCTGTGACTTCTGAGTTCTAATATACGGGCTCTAACCGATCTTTGAAGTGCGCGTAAACGTGCGCGGTTTTCCTCGGTCGGATAGTGGTCGTGCGCACGAGTCGCCGCGTTCTTTTCCGTCAACAACGCCCGCACGTCGGCAGGGAGTACGAAGCGGCGATCGCTCGCCTCTTCGACCTCTCTCGAGGCCTCTCCGATGCCGGCCTGCAGGTGGTCGACCAGGGAATCGATCGCGAGATCTACGTCCGCAACGGACCCCAATACGTCCGGGATCCTATCTAAGCTGGACGAGGACGGCCTGTCCGCAAGATAATGTTTTAGCTTGGCATAGTCAACCACTTGGACCGAAGGAGGGCTAGAGTCGTCTGGTTGACCTAGCTGCATGATGACCGGACGGTGGTCGGAGTCGAGCTCGTGTACGACCCGGATGAGTCGTAACCGAAGCGCGATACCTTTAATGAGAGCTACATCAAGCACTGTCGGCATACAGTTGTCTTGAAAGTGGGTGGGAGTGGGTGGCGCTATGACATCAAAGTTTAGCACGTTCGTTAGCTCTTCGAGTTTAACCCCATTACTGGAGTCTCTCCAATTGCCAAACGAAGTGTGTCCACAATTGAGGTCACCCGCTATAATGACCGATTCACCGAGCGAAAGTAGCTTTTCTAGGTCAGACCTGAGAGGCTCTTTCCTCGGCGAGAGATAAACTGAGACTAACGTTATGGACGGGTGGTCGGTCATTCCTAGTCTACACACGGATACTTCCATATTGGTAAGTATCGGAGGATCTACCGGCGTACAATATAACGATCGTTTGTAATAAATGAGAGTGCCGCCCCCGCGGCCGGCCCGGTCATTTCTTACAATATTGTAGTTCGCGATTTTTGGATCACGTTTAGCACGCTTTAAGAGCGTCTCCTGCACTAAAAGAACATCTACTTGGTGATCTTTAAGAAAGGTCGCGACGAGATCACGCTGTGGATATAGGTTCCGTGCGTTAAAAAACGAAAGATTTAACGCTTTCGGTTTAAACTTTGCCATTGAAAGGCCCTAAGTTATTATTACACGCCTCACGGTCGAGACGTTGTAGTGTCTCTGAGAGGCGGGGGAACGCGCAAGCGGTCTTGATGAGACCGAAGCGCTCCAGATGGTTATTGTAGTCAATGAGCTCGCGGATATCGTGCTCGCGAAGGAGCAGTATCATTAAGTCGTTACTATTAACGACAGCGTTAGAGGGCGCGCGGGGCGCAGGCGCGCGGGGCGCGGGAATATCCATAGCCATAAGAGGCTGTGGATTGGGGCGACGGGGGCCCCATGCGTTCTGCGATGAACGCACGGGTTGCGGTTGCACCGCGCGGGGTGCGGAGAGGCCGGCGGTGGCCGGGGACTGGCGCGGGACCGGCAGCGCGGGAAATTCCCCTGACGCCAGCGGGGGTTGCGCTTTGATGGCTGAGGTGGGGGGCGCCGCCCGGGGGGCCGCCTGCCTCTGCGTGCGTGGCCGCGTGGTACGCGGGGCCTTGGGGCAACCGCGATAATTCGCGGGATGCCCCTCTTCCCCGCATAACACGCAGCTCGGGGGGACGACGGAGTCACGCTCGCGCGTGCACTCCCGTGTGGGGTGGTCCTCTCGGCACTTTACGCACCGCGGACGAGAATGACAGTTACGGGCAGCGTGCCCGTACAGCTGGCAGTTGTGGCACTGCGCAGGCTGGTGGTTTTTGTGTGGGGGCTCCACGTTAATCCCGGAGAGCCCGCACACCGTCTCTAGCTGGAAGATGGCCTTTCCCTCGGGGGAAAGGTCCAATATGGCCACTACCATTTGTAGTGGCCGCTTATCTTTACTGTACATCCGGTGTACTTCCCGGATGGGATAACTTTGCTCCTTGAGCGAGGAGCACACCTCCGACGGGTCGAGCTCCACCGGAATGCGGCGGATGACCACTCGGAGGACGCGCTCCTCCGCGAGCGAATACGTATAAAATTGCAGACCTTTCTGCCGGAGGAGGGTGGTTAGTTTACGGTGAGTTTCCGAAGAACTCACCGAAATAGAAATCCCGTTGACTATGTTTCTAGCCTTGTGATAGTCGAGTTTGAGTCTGCGCATCTCATTGCAGACTCCCATCCAGGCTGCCTTGTCCCGGATTATGATTGGAGGTGGGGCACGCTCTTTTTTCCCGCCGGCGGGCGCGGGGAGCTGGGAGGACGCGGGGGCGGCGGCGCCCCTGACTACTGCCTTAGCTATTACCTTAGGCGCCGGTTGAGCAGTCGGACTGCTACGCGCCGTTCGCTTACGCGACGCCACGACGGTGAAGCCGTCGTTCTCGGTATCCATCTCCGGAGATGGATCCGGATTCGCGGGCGAGTCTTGTTCGACCGGAAGGGCCGAAAACGAATTTTTCGTCTTTAACGCGGTTTCCGTGGATCGCGCGGGACGGACGTACGGACTATTTTTGGTAACCCTAGATTGTGACCGCGAATTTCGCGGCCCTCGCCTGACGGAGGCGGGGCTTGACCCGCGCGATTGGCTAGTCGGGACAGGGGGCGTGGCCGTAGGCGCGGCCATGGCCCCGGATGACGCGGCGGACAGGCGCGTAACGCTGAGCGCGGGACGTTTGGGCGCGACGCCGACTGGCGCGGCGCCAGTGGATGTAACGGTCGCGGCCGTGACGTCATCGGCCGCCTTGCTACCTGAAGCGGCCGCCTCGCTACCTGAAACGGCCTCATGACGGGTCGCGGTCGCAGCGGTGCGACGCACGCAGGCGTTCTCAGGTAGATTACGGTATTCCTCGTCTAGAGAGGGACACCGTAATACGACGAAATTTTGATAGCGCTGGTATTGAAACTCCAGCGCTTTCATCCTGGCTTGCAACTTGCCTATGCAAGTGGCCAGGTCGGCAACGTTATTTGCCATGGCGGCAGAAGAGGGAGGACAGTGGGACATTTTTATTTAATTTTAAATTTAAAGGCCTCCCTGCCTTATGGGCAGGGGGGTGCGCCAAAATATTTAAAAGACTATCGGAGTCGGCAAGAGACCTGTTGTCAAGGTGCAATGACACACAGGAAGGACCTATCAACCCTAAGGAGCCCTAACAAGCCCGGGGCCGAGGACGCAGACCGGTAATTAAACCGGGCTAGGCCCAAACAGGTTCCCGGGGATGGAGTGTGCAGGATCGGAAGGTTTGGCAGGAGACACCTGGGGCAAGACTATGCGATAACCGCAAAGGCCTAGATTCCCAGGCCCGTCCGAGTCTGGCTGTTTGCCTCTGAAGGAGACAACCAGCGGGCTGCTCGGGTCACGCCCCACTTGCCTTCGTTGGCACCGTCAGGTATCCAGCAAGTGACCACAAAACCGTGGATTTACAAAAAAAAAAACAAGCAAGTCGCACCGAAAAGTGCGGTTTACCACGCGAGCGTTAGACACCAGTTGGTTTACGTCGTAATTGCAACAATATATTTGAAATAAATTCCAAATATAAGATCGCAACAATTAAGTCACGTGATGGTCAAAATTGAAAACGGAGCGACACGTCCGTTCGCAACAGTGACCAAATCGGAACCCCCTCATGGAACCTTGCACCTCGAAGGCTTTATATACAGAAGTACATATTAAGGAAATGCAATGGGTGCTGTGTCTATAGTCGTACAAATTCGTGCGCGACCGTCCATGTTTTAGACGTTGGCAGGGACGAGGTGGCACGTTACTACACTACACATTACACTGAAGTAAAAAGTACGTTATCTCGGTAGTGTTTATGAAATAGTTACCTGCAGCCGCTCGATTGATAAACGCGCACTATGGCTGCCCTTTGACTGTGTTTCATGGGTTACCAACTTACATATTGGATAATGCTATATTAAATTGTCATGATTACATATCTTTTCACAAAAAGATATTACTACTTATTTTGTAAGTTTTATATAAATTATTTCTGGTTTCAAAAGCTATTGTGAGCTAGTAAGAAGACAATGTACATTTTTGAAATAAAAATAGAACTTTTTGCATATAAGTTTAATAAATCAAAAACCATTTTAAATTCTATAAAGTATGTAATATAATATTTCGTAATTAGTTATAAAAAACTCGCGTCCATTGTATTTTGAAGTTTCCCTAGATTTCGTATCGACCGTTTGTATGAAGACGTAATGCTGCTTACTTTAGGGTACTGTGAGTGCATGCCTACGCCACGCAATTGCGCGCGTTTCCCTTCCCCGATATCGTCTACAGTATATCGTCCCCGCCTGTCGAAAACATAGGACGTTCGCGCACGATCTTGTACGACCATAATAATGTGCGCAAATTGAATAGCAAACACTAAAAATATCTCCCACGTCATAGTTGTTTTATTATACTATCATACAAAACCTAGGGACTCGACAAAGTTATCTTACCTACACTAAATACAGGCTTTGCTCCGCCAATGTAAAAGATATTGAAAAAAGAGATCTAAATCTCCATACTTTGTAATTGTTTACGTAATTATAATTTAATTAATAATTATACATAGTTACTTACTTTATTTTACTATATTAAAATGTAATAGATACTTACAGCACCGCCAAACATCAACGCAATCCACAAGTGCCCGTCACTATCTACCGTCATCCCATCTGGTATCGCATCTTCATATCCATATTCAGAAATATCGATTATTGTTCTCCGCCCACCTGAACACAAAGGAAAAAAAGATAGGATTGATGCGTCAAAGTACATAATATATTTTCTATAAGTACAACTTCATTTTATTAACTGTTGTGTAAAATATCGCAGTGAACACACGGCCTATATTTGACATCACCCATACATCATATGTAAAATTTATGTATATCTGGCACACATAATGTGAATGTGTGTCGGATGTTTCTATAAAAGACGTTAATTTTAAAAGAGTCGCAAAATTAGAATCGGATCTCAAAAAGAAGAAAATTAAACAAAGTAATTTTAGTTAAAACAGTTTCAATAAAATTCCCTGATGCCATGAGCTCGTGCAACGTCCTTTCAACATTAGTACCTTTAAAGATAAGTAAAAAAATGGTCCCGCTGCTCTGTACAGTTATACTGAAATTATAACTGATAACCGAAATATTCTTAAATTATTGGGCTTATTTACATACTTATGTCACCCTTTTGTAAATCAAAATCGAACGCTTCTATCTTCTGCGTAGGTGAATCCACGTAGTACATTACAGTGTTATTAGGAGCCCACGCAATTCCATTGGAAATGGACACCGGTCGTATTTGGATCCGAGGATGCGTATAGGTTTCTTGTTCTATGCTGTATAATGAGGCTTTGTCAGGCAAAACGTCGTCACCTGTCTGTGGACCTTTTGTACCTGAAGGAGATATTTTATATTAAATATGCATCTTTATTTGCGAAATCGTTATTTGATGTGCTTTTAAGTAAGAATAAAAGATTAAAAAATCACCGTGGAAGTCATTAGTGTAATGTGTCTAATGAAAAATGCAGCAAAATCTATTTAATAAACTCCGATTAATTTATTTTTAAAATAAAAAAAATTACTTGCTTCAAAGTTAACTATAAATAAGTAATTGTTAATATGTATTACAATAACAACTATACTTATAAGAAAAGAGTCATCATAATGATAATAAATAAGATTACATTGCTTATGGTAAGTATTGTGACTTCATATAAATAAGTCACCTATATTCATTTATAAAAATATAATTATTTCATAAAATTGAACACGTCATTTCTTATCAGTGTTGTTGTTATAAATTAAATAATGCATTGAAATTTCCTTTGACGGTTATTAAAATACACTTGAAATTACGTTAATAAATATATACTTTTTTAACTATATTGGGAGTCGGTAGTAGGAACCCCATTCTGTCTGTCAAAGCTCTAATGTGCAGTCATTAGGAACTTGGTTCTGTCAAGTCACTAGTTCGTCTCGTAAACTAAAACCGCGGACGACAGATGATAACTCAAAGTGAATACGTCTGTTCGTTGTACGGAGCATACGAGTGTTTGAATAATAACAAAAACTCTACTAAGAATTAATATAAAGCTAATTTACTGTCGGCTACAATGTACTGCTAATCGCTAATGCATTAATAGTCTCAATAATTGTCCTATAATTCTACTACTGACTGAAAGTTTCATGCTGCGCGACTAGGTAATCCGAGGCATTCACAGAGTATGAGGGAGGGGTGTGAGTAGCACCAAAGACATTCACAAAGCACGAGACACGATTAATTCACCGATAATGAATTTCAATAAAACTACATATACTGTGACTTTTTTAAAATTACTGGTTTTCATTTACGAAATGTCATGCTGACGGGGTCGCGGAAACAGTTATACTATTTCCATTTCTTTATTTTCTCGATGACAGTTCTAATTTGATAGTTGTAGTGTTGTGACCAAATAAGTAATGATATCGACCGCATATATTTACGACAGTAACGATTCATCAGATTTTGATTAAAATAAATAAATAAAGATTACCTGTCGTTATAATTATTTCGTTTCATTTTCGACCTACCTATACATACTTATTTTACAACAGCTTCGAAAATTTTGAAGAAGTTGGCATTATCAATCAAGAATTAATACGTGTAACATCTTGTAATTAAATATAATATTAGTTAATAAATTTGTACAAAAGTATCCGGCAGTAGTTAAGTTTCTTACATTTTGTAAAAAAATATCGGGTCTGTTATCGTGTTACGTTTATCGATATAGCTCCATCCCAATCAGTTTCTCCGACTCTGATATAAGTATAACCTTGTACGTGCGTAAACGTCATATTTTTATAAAATAATGCATACTTAATGTAAAAAAGACGCTCGTTCAAGTTTTCACAGGAGCTGACATTGAGAAAATAAAGAAATGGAAATGGTATAGTAGATAATATGAAACCGTTCTACTGCTATGCACAATTTCCACCACCACTTTTTAAGTAAAATGTTTTAACTTGGTATCCCGTACCTATACAGCACATAAAAACAGCCGACGAGAGTGTACGACAATAAGCACACTAGGCTAGCGAAGCTGTACCACAAAAGTGCCATCGGTTTCAAGGCGATGTGGTATCTAGACTTTTAATGTAATCAAAAGGAAACTTATGTATTTTTATTTTCCAACAGTATTCATAGATGGCTCTGTACGGCTTAGTTTAAATTATCACAAAATTTGTTTGATATTTATTGTTATAATTAAGTACTATGATTAAGTATATTTTCTACTAGCTAATAATTTAAGGATGAGCGTTAATTATTTTTACATAAAATAATAAAATATTTTTTAATGTTAAACAAGTAAGAATATCGATTCTTTCTACATTTCTACGATACATGTCGTTGTATAGTATTTTTGCGCAATTAAGGTTTTTATTAAATTCACTAAACAGATATACTTACTATAGAGCGTTATTATTAACGGGAAAATGATGTTTATAAAAATAAACTTAACGTTTCGTAAAGGACTGCAAAACTGAATATTTTTGTATGCCTTTATGTCTTTTAGATAATATCAGTATGATTATTAAACTGTGATATTATTGAAAATGATTTTATTTGGGTATTATCAAAGCACAAAAGGGCCAAATATCATAGGGCGAGATTTTTATTTAGTTGCTGTTTTTCTTATACAAAATATACTCGTGGACGATGTCGCGAGCACAGCTGGTGAATAAATAAAACTAAAATGTTTCTTGGACTTTAGGCCTACAGGGACTACAGGCCCCACACTCGTCTAATTTGGCTCTGTCTATGGAAATTCAGATTATAACTGTCGTGATAATAAATTGTAGAAATATTTTAGAATTATTCATGGCGGCCCGTTATTTTATTTCTATTATCTACATGTTTGTATACATTTTTGACAATAATAATATTTTTAATTATAATCTATCAATTACATAGCATTGAAATATAGAGAATATTCCTACCTGCCCAAAATCTGCCAACTGCATCCGCTTTTCCTTCATTGATGACGTTATCTGGTAATCCATGGTCTACTGTAGTAATAAGGCGAAGTGCCGCATCATCAGCTACTTCCCAGTCAAGAAAATATAAAGCTGAACGAACTGATACTAATAAACGACGTGTTCCAGAAACTAGTGATATTAAATTTACTTGTCCGTAACCTAATATAAAGAAATAAACCATTTTTAGATAAATGACTTTTTACTATCGATACATTTTTTAATATTAATTAGTTAAGATACACACAGTAATCCTAAAATAAATGATTAAAATGTCGTATGCAGTGGGACAATCAAAAAGTACCCTATAATACAAATCCTACTAAATATAAATAAACTCAATCTATGTGATTATTTTAAAGATGACATTAAATCAATACAGATTGTATGACAAAATGCAGCATACTTCTTTCATCACTATTATTTATTTGAAAGAATTTTGTAAGTTGTAATCATAACTGCCATGATGTTTCAATGCTGTTGGTATTTGCTAAGATTTTGAGAATTTATAATTTTTTTACTGTTCTTGCAATAGAATGGAGTTGTTTCGTTCGTAATGAAAACTTTCGCCTTTCTAAGTTCTAAATTGAGTTTTTCATAACCTAACTAGAAGCAAGAACTTTAAGTTGTCACAAAAACTCCCCGAACTGTTTTAACAAGAGAGCCACCATCTCTGATGATTAGAAAAATATTCTATCTACATGACACTGGCATAATTGTGTAAACACATGTTGCTATTAATAAGCTCTAAATTTAATTACCAATATGTTTCGTTAAAATTTTGCCGCTGGTGTAGTCTAGTCGATGCACGTTCTGTTTGTGGACGTCTACAAAGAAGAGGCTCTGTAGATCAGGATCCCAAACAGGGCTTTCTCCGTGAGCGAACACGGCTGGAGTGTCAGGATTTTCTGGTGATGACACCTGTTTTTTAATGGTTTAAATAATAATGGCTGAATAATAAAGTTAAGGAAGAATTAAACAGTGTAAGTATACTTACCATTGAAATTCTATAACTTTTTTGATTTTCTTGAGAACTAACAACAATGGCGTAGTCTATCGAAATCCAAACAATATTTGAAAATATTATATAGAATAGAGACATTCTGAAAGATAACCGATATTAACTTTTAAAACAGGAAATTTAAGTCATAATATGAAATTCTAGTGTGTATATATTTTTATTATCGCAATTTTTCCATGATTGGACGCGCATCACTTGAAAACAACCGAGCCGATTTATTTGAATGTAGTTTTCAGATTAATATAGGTCATTACGCTTTCCCATACGAACTAAGTAGAAACGATAAAATTACAATTATAAAAAAAATAATAGACGCATTTCAAAAATAAGTATCACAAAGATCAGTTAAAAAGGTACAATATGAAACTGCAAGTAAAAGAAAAAACTGGAAAATAAAACTCAAAAAACAGAAAAATGCTCTAATAATTAAAGGAAGAAAATCTCTGCAGAAAATAATGATAGTCTTAACCATGGGCGTAACCAGGTACTGGGCAGGGAGGCAGCTGCCCCCCCCCCCCCTCCCTAGCATGATGTTGCTAATCGTTCGGTCGGAGTCCAGCCGAAAAGAAAGAATAAATTATTTCAAGAACCGTTGCACTAAAATAACATTTAAATATTATTTCGCTTCGCGGTTCACTGTATCTTCAACGATCGTAGCTCGCAACCGCCTATAAATACCAAAAAGCGTTGTCACGATATACGTATTATATAGGCAAAGTGACGTTTGCAGAAGAAAGCTACTTTCAATCGATGTTTGGACTCCAGTGATCCTAGTAGTATCCCAGCGGTAGTCCTTAATAACTGTGCAGCCTAGAAGTCCTGAGCAATGAACACGTCTATACCACGTACTACAAGTCGGTGCTCCAAAATTTGAAAAGATGCCAATGTGTAACATATTTTACCCAATCGCCGTAACCTCAGTCTCGTGCAAAGTTTTGGAACAAATCATAAATACACACCTTATCCACTACCCAAAAATCACTCCTTAATCAACTATAATATGGCTCTCGAGAGAATCGATTAACAGTTGATCTTCTAGCATAAGTGCCGCATTGCTGAGAAAAGCAGGTAATTGACACACATGTTGAGACCGTGGCGATCAGCCTCGACATAGCAAAAGTGTTTGATAGGGCCTTACGCCGTGGTCTTTTGTCCATACTTCCGTCGTAAGGTATCTCCGACAATCTGTATTGGTACGTGGAAATCTAACTTTTGCATGTGTGTATAATACGTGTCCTCGTTGATACCTACAGTTCGCAAGTCATGCCAGTTAACGACAGATTTCTTGGTTCTGTATTTTCGACCACACTCTGATTCTTAAATAATAGTTACAGATAATAGGTTAGCCTCTGGTTGCATATATTGCTATGCAAACATGAGCACGGTACACGAGTATTAAAGTTACCTACTTGTAGTCGAATTGATGCAAAGTGATTGCGGGCAGATCTTGTTACTGACCTTAATCGATTCTATAACCTCAGGGTCTATCTTATGTGGGTAAAGTAAAACACTAGAGTACAGATTTGCTTGTTCTTTCGTGTAAAAAAAGCTTCGCTTTTCTCTCTTCAGAATGACTTACTCGCAAAGTGTATGGATGAATAGATGTATATCTGTTATAAATGTAATCTCAGGGATCATATTGGAAGCGTATCTTTAACTTGGCAACCGGATCTGAATGCGATGGTTTTCCACGATAGACTAGCTGATTTTTTAATGACATTTAAGTTCGGCCGTGCATAAACTTTAAGTTCGCATCTCTGGAAAGGCTCCGCCCAATGTCTTTGATTCCTTGGAAAGATTACAGTTACAGGTTGCCCACACTCTGAATGATTCAGACACCACTAAAAACTTAAAACCGCTTCAGATGCGAAGGGATATTGCCTGGCTGAGAGTTTTATAGTCTAGTATTGATATATATCATGATGTATGTTCTCTAGAACTGTTTGATCTTAACCCATCATCGTCCAAATCCACGCCGACAGGTTTACCGAGCGACACTTATACTGTAGCAGCCATGACGGCATGAAAAAAGAATATCGCAAATTCTTACCTTTGCTGAACAGTGTGAATATGGAATGGTCTCCCAGACAACATAATCCTCCCTTCCTATGATATTGGGTATTTCAAATGAAGTTTGAAAGGGTAATTTCTGCAGGTCGTTATGACGATACCTACTGTCATCGACGATTACGGTTGTTTTTGGATTGTGCCGTACTTTAACCATCAGGTGCTATGGAATCATATTGCCAAGCTTGTAGTATAAAGAATAGTTTAACATTATTTTACTCTGCCCAAAATCGTGGTTACGCCCATGGTCTTAACAAGACCAGAAAAGATACAAAACAATATTTTCAATTTGGTAGCGGTTAAACGAACCCAATTTACTTAAAGAGACAATATAAAATATCCTAAATATTTGGATATTAACTACGCTAAATTAACACTAAGGAGCAGTAAAAAACATAGGAAAACTCAAATAGATAATAGAGTCAATCTTATATCACTAGCTCAGCTGATCTTGAAGTGATGGAAAAGATCAGAAAGTAAAAATATATATTACTAGTAATTTTTATAATCTTTAACACGAACACATCGCGAGAATAGAAATTAAGATTTGTACAAATATTATACGCACGCTGCTTTGTTTTAGAAAGATTAATAATCAAAGAAGCTGTGATAAGTAATTTTTATTCCGAAACACATTTCCACATTTATATTAAACTTATTCGTAAACTATTTATTTACACTAACGTCCTGGTTTTTATTGATTTTAGTTTTTTCATTTATGTAGTGTCCTGTACATGAATTCTTGCACGAATGGCACTTTGCTAATTTTGTTGATAAAACTCCAAATAATCGAACACGACATTCAACAAATTTTTCTTTTTATTACACTACAAAGGAGTTTCGATCGTAAAAATCTTAAGAATGGGTGGTGATAACACGGAACCAAAAAATGAGTGGAATGAATAAAACAATGTTCGCTTTCATACTGGTTTATTTCTTCATAACCATTCGATAAACCGGGTATTACTTACCATTTTCTACAGTAAACTTAAAATAATTAATACATTAGAAGATATCTCCTACATAAATATCGCCGCAAATCACAAGATTCATAATACATCTCATGCATTTTCTATAGTACTTTCACATGCAATCTACAAAGAGGTTCACATCCACATAAAAGTAAATTTTACTAGAAAATAGTCGTCAATACGATTCAAACTTATCTTCCTATCACCCATAATTCCTGCGATCAAATAGTCTGTATAGTGAAGTAAAAAAACACTATTTTTTTTGTTTACTTCGATTAAAAAAATTACAAAGCCGTCCAAGTTTTTTTTTTAATTCCAAAATGCTTAAGTTCTTTTTCGTCTTGTAATTATGGTCTACGGTTGAAATTATAAGTATTCTGATTTCAGAATGTTTATGTAGATATTTCGTTTTATAGAGGTCGCTCACGATGTTTTTTACTATTGTAACGTACTACACGTTTTCGAGCGACCTTTAAATGTAAATATTACAATCAAATGGGATGTAAAATAAAAATAAAATAGTTTTTTTGGCGACCTAGCGTCCCTAGGTGTTCTGAGGACCCTTAGTGTCATTTCATTCACATAAGTCACTTAACAAAAACAAACTATACTTTGTAAAATGTAGCTCGCGTCCTATGACAGACAAGAGATTTCAAGACGACATAACACTGTATCGGGGTCGTCTTCGATTGTTGAGTTCAAAGACATTTATTTCTGTAGTTTCAATTATGACTTACATTTATAATCTATACTTCTACGGAAGAGTGTAAAACATCATAAACAATAACATAAAGTTCATTTAAAACATTTCGACACTTTTTGAAATTTTTGTATATCCGTAACGTATGGTATGAATGGAATCGCGGTTACATCTAGTACATTAATGTGATAATGTTACGTCCGTGGGTAAAGACAATGCCGTTATAGTACCCGTAAACATTGATTCGTACTCATTGAAAAAAAAAAAAAACTCACTATATTGATACTCACTATTTTATAATCGTACTTACAGATTTCTCTATATAGTCCTCTTGCAAAAAAGGAGGGACTCAATCACTAGAAATGTCTCGAACTTTAAATAATTGCTTAGAAGTGGAAATGTTTCATTTTTAGTATATAGTTTGTTCGATAATGCAATCAGAGCCATAAGCTTTGTATGTGTGATTGAACGTGTTTTTGGTACCTACGAATATATACTCGATGTTTCGTGCACATTCTAGCCGAGTCCAGAGATTCCGAGAATACTGAAATTTTTCTATTTTTACTCAGATCGTAACAATACGAAAGTAAAACATTTCTTGGCGTTGCTTCAAGACTACATCTTTTAACAAAAATACTGGTCTAGTGATGAGGCACAGTGGTCAAATTTGGGCATAATCGATAAAAAATAATATAATTATTCTGAATGTATAAACATATATAAAATACACAGTTAATCATAATTAAAACAGTGCAGAAAGCCTCATACTATTCTGTGCAAAAGGATAAACCGCCTAGCACAGCAAATAAAAAGAGCGAAATTTTGGAATGCCTCCATAATCAAGATGTTGAGGATGATGAATCAATGTTGAAGGTGGAGGAACGTAAATAATCCACTCGCTCCAAAGTATTTTCTTGATGAACTAGCTAAATCTTTTGACCATACTCTCTTTTGATCATAATATTTTCTCCATATCATTGTCAATACAGCAGCAAATGATATGAGCTCAAATTAAAGATTTATATTTTTTTCTTCATCTATACATACAATACAACTGCAATGAGATTACGAGACTACATTACATAATAATTTTGATAAAATTTGATAGTACATAGCTCGAATAACATTATAGGATTATATGTATATAACGTACAATTTCTTGTACATACTTAGACAATTCTGTATCAATAATACTGCACTGCATTTGTTTTATTTGAATGTATTCTATAGAGTAATTAAATAAATAAACACTACAAAAAAATATTATATTAGAGTAATTTTTTTTTTAAATTAAGTACCTAGGTAACTTATTCTCGAAATATACTCTTTACACTAGTACATCCCTAGTGAAATCATAGTGATAGCTGTCATACGACCCGAGCTTATGTTTTACAAAGTATAATAAATTACTGATATCGAAAACAGCGAGCGAAATTGAATAGTGTATGAATAAATTATAAGACTATTTAAAGAACATAGATGTTGTCACAAACATATTTCTTATATTTTATGTATGAGCATAATCTATGCATGTGCGGGCGGCGCCTGGGTTTGCGCTTCAGGGGTTGCTTGTTCTGGATTAGGTGTTGCTGTCAAACTAGCATTTTCCGCTTGTAACCTTTTAAAATACATATATTTATAAATACATTTTATATGAACTGGAATACAGTAATATCCCGACGTACGCTAATTTGTGGGTACGCGATGTTTGAAAATTTTTTTGGAGAAAGGAAAAGGCGTATTTAATAACAAAACATTGAATAAAAAATTTATGTCTTTACAATTATAATATATTTTATAATATCAGGATATATTGCGTGAGATATGAAAAGTTTTTTACCTGTCTCCGACGATCCAGTTTAATGTTATGAAACCTTATATTTATGTCAAAATTGTTTCGGCTTACGTTTTTACATTATATATACTCTCTTTCACATCTTTTGTATGTATTTGTACGCAAAAGTGTACCCTGAGTTACGCAAATTCAACTAAAGGTCCCACGTATAGCGTTAAGTTCGGGTATTACTGTATATAAAGTTAAAATAAAAAGGGGATCAACACTGATCGTCATTATAATAAAGGTACAATAAAAGGCGGTTTACCTCTGGTGCGCTTGATGCTTTGATCGGAATTCAGCTGCTTTCAACTGCTCCAAATGGAACTGCTGACGTTCTTGTATTAACTGTTGACGCTGGTATTCCAAACCTTATAGAAATAAATTTCTACCTTATCAAATCATGTTATACTCATTAGTATAATCACACTTCTTTTTTATAGTAACACGGCAGGCAATATGAGTGCGCTATGCCTGATGGTAAGCACAGTACAATCCAAAAACAAAGACGAACACCAAAAAATCACAGGTCGCCATTGTCATGCCAGCCTGCAGGCCTGTCGGAAGCTGAATATACGCTGGGCTGATCTTTTTTTTCGTTTTGACCTTACTGTTAGCCTGAAGCCAAAAACAGAGCCGCTGATGGCTTTTACAGCTTCACTGGGCTTGGTAGTTGATCCCGAAACGAGACAAACCAAAAGTGAGTCAACGTGACGGATTTATCAGCATGTAGTAGATAGTGTTCGCGATCCAATCTGATACAGATCCCCACAATCCCGTTTGGTTAATTGATATACTCCGACTGAACCCATAACGCGACACACCTAAGTGTTACCAGAATAGCGATGCGGTCAATAGTCTTCATCAGTTTCATTAAAATGATCTAGGGCATTTTTTAACAAAGTGAATTCGTGAATCATCCGACCAAAAAATAAAGCAATAATCTAATGTTTCGTATTACCTGAAAATATGATCATACTGGCCATTATAAATAATCATACTGGCCCTTCTAACTGTCCAAGTAGTAAGCGTGACTATGTATGATTAAAATCGATGATCGATTTTCGAGTAGCTTCTCTAGCGCCATCGATTTTAAATTATTTTTTTTTAACTGGTGAATAGAGGTCGCGATCTTGTTGGACACAATAGTCGTGCTCTATCATTCGATAAGCATGAAGTAGTTTCATTCGCTGATCTTTAGAAACGCGTCATATTTATTGTACTACTCGTGCGCGATAAATTGAGACCCGCGCGGAATACGACTCCCCACCCGTTTCCCTGATGAAATCCGCGTTGTACAGCGCGCAACGCTATTATTTAATATAGTTTTTTTAATCTCTCACTATACTAAACTAGTTGTTCTTTTTTTGTTCACTGTACCAGGACCGACAATGACGTCACCGCGCTCAGGTCTCAACTTATCGCGCATAAGTAGTATGTGTGTATTTCCTCACCACGTGTATCTTCACGGTCACCTATGAGCAAGTACTTACTAAATAACCAAGTGATTAAAGTTAATATTTGTGTCTATCACATGACTGCTTTTATGCCGAAAGGTGCTATGGAATATTTCACGTATCACGGGTAACACTGGTGATAAAATAAATCACGTTCTAAATTAGTTAAATATATCGAAAGTGACAGTTAAATCTCGCGCGAACATGATATGAACTCAAACGGGCCAAGCTACATTACAATTTACAGAATTCCATCTTCCAATGGCAAAAAATAAAACATAACAATACAGCGACACGTGACACCAGCTAGAAGTGAAAGTGTTGAAACGAAATTTAATATTATTTTCATCACTGACAAGCTTTAATTTACTTGATGTTTTGTTAAGCTCTGAAATAACTTTACAAAGGTTGTAAGAAAATTCACTTAACGTCAACGTAACGTACCCCGTCGCGGCTTAATGTTATTGTTAATCGTCACATGTAAAATATAACTAGTCGTGAAATATCGCAGATGATTCAAAATTAAACTATATTAAACTAACTATAATTTCCATGCCTAATGTCACAATAAATGCAAACAACGTCTAATATTTAGAATAAAATTACCGATATTTTGACCCTAAAATATACAAATATTTAATAAGATAGTTATATTTCTGGCGAGAGTATTCAAGTGGCGTCGACGAAACGAAAGACTTACCTTCCCTCTCTCGTTCCATGGTGGCCTCGAGTTCTTCGAAGTGCCTAAGTTTAATCTCCAGTTTCTTCATCTGCGTCTCGACGAGCAGAGCGACGAGTGACTTGATTTTCCGCTCCTCGACGCCGGCAAGGTGCTTCGCCTTGACGGCCGCAGCCGCGAGAGCTGCCGCCGCCGCCGACTGCAGCTTGGCATCCACCGCCGCGGGCGCTTCTGATGGGTCATCATGTTTACTCTCAACGACCTTTTGTTGGTTAACTGCCATAGTAGGGATTAAAAACCATTACAATTCTAATCAATCCTCCATCGAAGTACAAACATGTGGATATCGCGTGTAGTACAAAATTCACAAAACAAAAAGTAATGTACATAGAAATGAAAACGATTGAAAACACGTATAATAAAACTTCGAATTGAAACCATGTATCATTAGTATACGGTTTAATTTAAAATAACAAGTTCAGTATAATATGTTACTCGTGTGAGAAAGAGTCAACAAATAGTTGTTATCGCTATTTTTCATTTGAAATAAATGTGAATAAAATAGATATGAATTTGTGCATTGCTATTTGTCATTTAATTTCAAATATAATTTGTAAAATTCATTCGTCTGTTATACTATTATAGGTAGAGGAGCTAAAGGGTTTTCACTCAAGCGGGAGTCCCTCGCGTATGTAATTACATTTTGTTCAAGCAAAGTTTCGTCCTTTTTATTTGTCATTTTGGATAAGCAAATTATATATTTTTTTATTAAACAATATGGGCAAAAAACATAGCGTCGCGGTTCTGTTTTTCTATTTTCAAGTAAATTTAGCTCCGACGTGTTCGGCAGCGGGCCCGAAATCATGTTACGTGATCTAATAATATGTACTTTTAAGAAAAGTAAATAGTTATAAATATTAATTTTTAATATTAGGTTACCACAAAATCAGCGTTCTGAAAGAGACATTCGTGCATATAATATGATGAAAGTACACCTACCTGGTTGCGGAGAAGGCGCGTCTTTGCTGTCTTTATCATCAGAGGCTGATTGTTCAACAGGTTCCTCTTTTACTTTCGTTTCAGCTTCTTCAACCTCCATCGGTTCGTTCTTAACTTCTGAAGAACTTTCTTTCTTTTCACCTACACATTAAATATTAAATAATCATTCGCTTTTTCTCAAAGACGTTTTGGATAGGATTATCCCTTAGGGGATGAATTTGCAAAATTGCCTTCGTTAATGTTAATCAACACTGTTTATGGTACTCTTGTCACCTGTGCAAAAATCTCACACTTTTAGCCACGGGAGTTGTCTGTTAGGTATTTAGTGTTAAAGTTTTGTTTACGAGATCTATATACAGTAATTATCAATAAACGCTAGTGGTCTCAGGTCACTGTCACTTTTCATTATAACGCTAAGAAACTTGTATATAATAGTTTATAATTTAATAACTGTACCCCCAGGAATGCCAACTTTACGTACATTTCTGTAACGTCAGGAGCCAAAAGGTTAAAACAGGAAATAATAATAATGAAGTATAAGTATGATAGCGGACATTGTGGCGGCAAAGTTATTAAACGAATTTGTGACCAACTTGTAATAAAAATTAAAACATTACATTGAAAAGAAAAAATAACCTATACCATTTCAATTTCTTTATTTTCTCGATGACAGCTCCTGTGAAAACTTGAACGAGCGTCTTTTTTACATTATGTATGCATTATTTTATAAAAAAATATGACGTTTACACACGTACAAGGTTATACCAGAGTCGGAGAAACTAATAGGGATGGAGCTATATCGATAAACGTAACACGATAACAGACCGGATATTTTTTTACAAAATGTAAGAAACTAAACTACTGCCGAATAGTTTTGTACAAATTTATTAACTAATATTATATTTAATTACAAGATGTTACACGTATTAATTCTTGATTGATAATGCCAACTTCTTCAAAATTTTCTAAGCTGTTGTAAAATAAGTAGGTATAGGTATACCTAGTACCTACTCGACAATGAAACGAAATAATTATAACGAAAGGTAATCTTTATTTATTTATATATGAATGTTTTTGTTGTATTTGTCTTTGTTCAAAATATAATAAATATATGCGATCGATATCATTACTTATTTGGTCACAACACTACAACTATCAAATTAGAACTGTCATCGAGAACGGTAACGTGGATAAGCTCACTGAATTCTTACCGGCTATTTTCGGCAAGAGTTACAGTTTGTATGTTTTAATAGTAGGAGATTATCTCTGGAACTAATGATCCGATTAGAGAAAATGTTTTTCAAATACGAAGTAACATTATCCCTGAAAGCTATTGATTTTTTATTAATTCTTATTTATTGTAATTAATGCGAACAAAGTCGCAGGCGGTTGCTAGTATAGTATATTTGATTTATAGTTACCGGTTGGCGAGAGGGGTGGCGCGGTGCCGGCGATGCCAGTATGCGCAAGCGCAGCGGCCGGACCGTGCGCTGCGGCCGCTTTCACGTGCGCCTCGAGCACTGCGCTCGGCACCTCGTCCTTTTCGTAACAGAAACAAACATTTAACAAACATCTAGACAATATTATTTATTGTTACAATAAATTTATACAAATAGTAAAATTAAAGTATCTGTGTGTAATGTCAAAATAACATCTTTTTACTAAATGCGTATTGACAGTATAATATACGGTACTTATAAGATTTTTTTTTTACAGCTAATCTCTGAAACGGTTGGAGTTATTTTGACATTATTTTCACTGGTAGATAGCTGATGTATTAAGGAGTAACGTAGGCTAGTTTTATGTTTGAAAAAGAATCAGGGTTACGCGCAAATAAAATAAACTAAAATCGCAGTGTCCAGTAACGCGCGCACCCCACGCACACATTGCCCTTCGACGCCATCATTGCATACTAAATTCTACGCGGGCGAAATCACAGGCAAAACTACCATAATAAAATAAAATAAAAATTAAGAGGAACAAAAATACTCTGGTGTCATAGTTTTAACGTTAAACATTAACGCAAACCACACAGCATTAACACACTTACATACTATACATTCTCATATCACACACACCAACATAGTCGGGAGGACACTCCCACACACTCACAGACCATATAAAAATACATGTTTATATTATGGTGACGGATTTCTTATCACATATGTTTTTTTTTTAATGTTTCATGAGCGAAATATTTCTAATTGCCTGTACGTGAAACGATACAGATTAGATTTATTGGGGAATGAATTGGCTTAGTGAGGAATAGATTGGATTGAATGGGGAATGTAATATTTCCTCATTTTGTACATAGTAGTCAATTGATAGGTACCTTGATAGCAGAGAATTCGTCCATAGCAGCCCTCGTGGCCTTTAGTCGCGATCCGCGGGTCCACAACCGATGCAAGGAAAGCAACAGTACTCATAACAGGGTTCCCAGTCTTGCTGAACGGGATTGGTTGATAAGCTAACGGACCCAATACGCCACCTGTACCGAATTATTTCAATCATCTATTGAATCCAGGTTACGCAAAATTCATACCAATTTTAAATAAAAGTGGATTCGTGAACTTATGTACGCGAGTTATTTTTTTGAAGTGACATCTTCATTACAATAAAACAAAAGGTTTAGTAAGCAACTTCATAGTGTACACTTTTTGTAACAATGTGACCGCGCATCGGAACAATGCACATCTCTCATCGTTTATTCATAACGTACCTAATAACATATGAAAATAATATAATAATTTAGAAATATTATATAAAGAGCTAAATATTATCCAAAAGGCAAATTAGTCAGGTTAGAACCTTGGGTTTCTTCGGGTATATTATACGATTACTAAGAAAACAGTTGAATAGTCTTAGAATCATTGAACAAATGTAGGGTAAATATGTCAAGGGCATGGACCAAATGGTCCGATGCTATAAAAGATACTATTGGCTCCAGTTTCTATCGACCTATCCGCGCGGCATAAGATCAGGTGAATCAGAGACAAATTCGTAACAACGAATGAGAAAGAAGAAGCACTAGCTAGTTTTTTATCTTCAACTTATTTTACTTTTCTCTGTGTGTAACGAAAAAATGTCTACTTTTATTAAATAAAAACATCCAGCATGCAAGATACATGAACATGATGCTGATGAATGAGTACATATAGTAAAATGTGTAGTTTACCTGAAGCAGAGTCCGCGAGGTATGGATCCTCGATGGGCAGACGGAGGAAGTGCAGGATACACTCATCCTGCGTCCGCGTGCCGACGTGCGCGGCGACCCGGTTCCAGTCGTCCCGGTGCAGTTCCAACCCTTCGAGGAGCAACAGTGTCTCTTGCTCGGTCCACTCACGCCCTCGTCCTCCCACGCCTCCCCGATACTAAAACACAACAACACAAGACAAATTTTATTAATAAAAAGAAAACCAACTTCAATGTATAGGAAGAGTTTATAAAGTATTTACACTCTCTAGTAGTTCCCCTATCCCAAACGTGCGTTCAGAAGCTTTGCTTCAGTAATTTCACGTGGACAAATTATTCCTCATGTTTATTTTGGCAACCAAACCTCGTTATTAATTGTTACTACTATCATTATCAAATCTCGCTATTTCTAATCACTTGTATACAATAAGCAAACTATGTATACTGCGTACAATATCGTCAATATTTCAAAAATAAAGTCAAATAAAGTAAGATTGTGAATAAAAATTACTACATGACAGGCTAAGATTCCGTCAAAAACTCCTACTAACAGACATATGGTATGTCAGAATTTTATTTAATAAAAAAATTAAATCTATGTGACAATCGCCGATTATAATAAAAAACTAAAAAGAAAAAACTCCCCCATCGAAGTAAAATAAAACTGTTATACCTGGTCGAGTTTAAGCCCCGGAGCGATAGGCAGTTCCACTTGGGGCTCCGGCTTGACAGGCGCAGGTGCCGCGGGTGCAGCGGGCGGCGCTCCACTCTCCGCTCCGTTGGGCAAACCTGGCTCAACCTTCGGCACGTTCTCAGCTGCATAATCAAGTATAAAAAAATATGATATCTCATATTTTCGTAATAATATTGCTCACTGGCTGTCCCTCACGGTTTCACACCGTGTGTTAAAATTGTTTTATGAAATATCCACAACGTCGTACACTAAAGTAAAAAGTATTACGTCTTCATAAAAACGGCCAAAACAAAATCTAGGTAAACTTCAGTACACAATAGTGGTGAGAACGCCATTTATAACAGTCTAATGAAGAAATATTATATTACCTACTTCCTAAAATTTAAAATAGTTTTTGATTTATTAAACTTCAAGCAAAAAATATTTTACATACATTTTACATAAATATTTTACATACATTTTACGTACATTCCCTTCTTACTATCTTACAATCGCTTTTGAAATAATAAAACCCAAATAGAAATAATTTATATAAAAACTGAGAATATTAGCTGTAATATATTTTGGTGAAAAGATAATCATAACAATTTAATATAGCAATATCTAATACGTAAGTAGGTAACCCAAGGGACACAGAGAGCAGCCCTAGTGCGTGTTTATCTACCGAGAGGCTGCAGGTATTTATTTCAAGAATACTACCGAGATAACATACTGTTTACTTTAGTGTAGTGTCGTGATACCTCGTCCCCGCCAATATCGAAAACATACGACAGTCGAGCACCAACTTGTACGACTATAGTATAGATTACCATAGTTTATTCAAACAAAACAAGACAACGAGCATATAATAAAAAAATACTGAAATTTTACGATAACTACATATATCTATACCAAATATAAAAAAAAAATTGTGTTGAAAGTTTTACGTAATCTTTGGTTGAATAACCTGTGTGTCTTTGCATCCATGTTACGTGACAACACTGATTGTCTCTGTGTCACTATTTGTCTCTGCTTTCCCTATGGTGTGCGTACATGGTCCAGAAATATATCATAGAAATTCTCAATTATTTTATAAATATGTCAGAATGTATGAATTACGTAAAAAATTATGATTAATTTTCGATTCCTTAATTTTATTATTTTGGTCTTTTTTATAGTATGTATTTCGGGAAATTGATGATAATGTCCCTGATAGTAAACACAATTATAATCCAAAGACAACGGTGACCATCAAAAAATCTAAATCCATCGTCGGTTATTGCTATCATACCAACCTGCAAATATCTCTTCACGTTACGCTTGAAGGATCAGATGTCGTAAGAAGAAGGTTCTAGGTTCTCTAGTTTTATGTAACATAGAAAGTAAAATACGTAGTAAGAAAAAAAAACTAAATTTACATGAATCATTACATAGAGGAAGTTATTCACGATTTTGTTGTTCTAAATGTTTTCATAACGTTTATCAGTATCAATAAAAAAATTTTATGATAATTGATACTCAAAATACATGTTTTTAAATAATGCCGTAATTAGCAGGATTTAACAATTTACGTTTTAGGGACACTTCATGCCAGATTTCTTATTATTAACAAAGTACATTTTTTTGTAATTATTTTTTCACATTTGATGAATGCGAGTATATAATACAAGTTACTATAAGATTTGGATATATGTATTATAATCGGGTTAGCACCTGGTCTGGGCTGAGCAGGCCTGGCGATAAGTGGTTGGAGTCCGGAGGGCGTGTCTGAGAGCACGTGGAAGTGCGAGGTAGGGGGCGGACCCATTGCTGTCGGACGAGATTCCGCCTCCAACTGTAAAAAAAATATATTTTCGACTAAGTGATAAGTGGATAAAAATTAATAAAATTGATGTGTCTGTTTGTAATCTCTAAATAACAACTTTTACTAAATGCATCCGAAAGTATATACGGTACACAAATTAAAAAAATACTTTGTTTGTCTATTTGTTCCGGGTAATCTCCGAAACGGCTGAATACTGATGTTATAAGGAGAAACTTAGGCTACTTGTATTTAAGAAAAAGAATTAGGGTTCCGCACAAATAAAATTATAAGCATTTTCATCTTTAAAATAACCGGCGGGCGACCTTCGTGGGTGGAAGCAGGGTCACCACAATAACGACGGCATTCTGTAGTCCACACAAGCAGAGCCACGGGCACAGCCAATAATGAATAAAGTCAATACCATGTTGTTAAGTTTAACTATCTTAATGTGTAACATAGAAGGCTGTCATCACAACGTGATTTGTCAAAAGTGTTTTTTTTTTTATGGCAACGCCATATCTCCCTTAATTCTTCATCAAAATAAATGATCCAAAAACAATTTTAAATCTTATGTTCCGCGGGGTAGTAGTATATTACATACTGCAAGTTCATTGAATTTAAATAAATGGTGATGTCCACCAATTGAAACTAATAGTAAAGCTGTAGGAGATACTATTATTGTGTTATGAATTTCTGGAAAAATATTGAATACTCCAAAGCAGGTCCAGTGTGGTAAGTAAAATCGCGATCCAAAACGTTTTTTGTAAGTAGTTCATAAGTATATGTAAGAATGGTTTTATAGGTATTTTTTTTAGTTTCCTGAATTATGTACATACTGATAATAATTAGGAACATACAAAATATTTCAATTATGAAATAAAAACCCTATATTGAATATATACAATATTAAAGGTAATAACCGGTACGGCAAAACTAAGAAAATTAATGTGGCAATATTATTTTTCAAGTTTGACAAATATGAATATCGATTTACTATGAGATTTAAAAAAAATGATCAAACTCACTGACCGACCAATCTTCTTTGTGTTATATATCCAATTGTGTTTGTTATACTTCACACATGTCGCCCTTTTTGTAAATAGTGAAGTGAAAAAATAGAGATTACCTACGGCCTCTAGGAATCTTGTTAAAATGTTCCATATGAATGTTATATGAAATACCTGGTAATTGATAAGCCCCCACTGCTCGAGGAACCCGTGAACGCGCATAATAGCGCACACGTCGCCGGCCAGGTTGCGACGGCACGCTGTGCTAGTCAGGTACTCCGTCGGGTTCAGGCGGTATGTATCTATCATGAAGTTTCTGAACATATAGGTAGTAATTACTATGATGACATAACTTTTTTTTAATATCATAATTATACAGCAAGTTTTGTTTTAATCATTTTTTATGACTAAAAATAGGAGTAAAGGAAGACTTCATAAGGTAGATATAGCAGCATGGAAAAGTGACGGAATCGTGCCTGAAGTTAAACCAAGAAAGCAACGATCCACCGGTATACGCAGCAGTCATGTCAGACTGATAAAAAAATAGTGGATATATATCGGCTGATCAAGAAATGCAATATACAGTGTGTATTAAAAACCCCGTCGAATCCGTAAAGGTGTTACGAGGTATCGAGATCATTTTCTGTTTATGTTATCTATCTCAGATTATAAGTAAAAAAATACCCCTAATAAAATTATTAAAAAAATGAGTTAAATGAGGAAACTTACATGGCAATACGGGCGGCGCGGCGCATACCATCAAACTTACCGCTGCGCCGCGCCGGGACTGGCGACGGTGTTATCATGTTTTAAAAATTTGCTAAATTTTAGGGAAACTAAAACTAAATATGTTAATTTTAAATGACAATAACATTTTTAATTTCATAATAAATTTTTTTTATTGTCATTGGGGTACCTATATATACCCTTTTCGGATTCGACGGGTTTTTTAATACATATTGTATATATCCTTTATTGCACAAAAAAGTACAATTGGAAGACTTAATTCTAAAAGGCATTCTCTGACAATCTTCCAGGGCAGCAAGAGAAAAGTTATATGAAAAGTGTGCATAATATTTAGTAAAAAAAAAACTAGCTAATATGCATAAACCAATCACTATGACGGCCTGTTATAATATGCATGGTATCTCAAGTCTAAAGATGTCATTTCACCTCCGTTATAGACCGTTGATATTTATTTATATAAAAATTGTAGATAACAATTACTATTAGAAAACATTGAAAGAGGAAAATATGCTGTGCCAACCCTTTTTACCGACGGTTCTTCATGAGATGCGATTTGTGAGGTTTTTCATTGGCATGTAATTCTATTGGAAAAAACATAAATTAATTGCAAACGTAATTCATTAATACTTACAACATACGTAATAATTGTTCATAATTGTATAATTTTTTTCTATAGGCTTTCTTAATCTTAATTGTTTTTCAGCTCCCAGTAGATACCACACTATTAGAGCTTCGAGCAACAGAGACGACGCACTAAGAAACCGAAAGTAGTCGATTATCCCCCTCTGTAGTTCGATGTGCATTATTTACTACTACCGGTAACTGTAGGTAGGGAATAAGGGCAAAAAGAAGGAAACTTAGAAAATATTTCACCTGTAAGCTAAGTATATTTCAGGGGTTTTCGATTTGTTCTTCCCGTTGAAGAACTCCGGTAGAGCACGTTTCTCAATCATGTGTATTGAGTTATAGTCAAACCACGCCGAATACGACGGTACTACGATGTGGTGAGTCTGATCTGTCACGTTATCTTCTAATTCTTCCTTGGTGAGCATTTCCTATCATAAAATTACAATAAAATATTTATAACAAAACAGGTTCAAAATAAACTTTAGCTAAATATTATTCTTATAGTATTCGCAACTTCAATAAGACAGTGCACAACAGGCAACCGGATAACTTTAATCATTATGCATTTATAAAGCTAGAAAACCTATAATTTCACATGAATAACGCATTATAAGTACTCAAAATATAGTTTAAACGTTAGGCATTTTTTAATTGCCGCGCAAACCATACCGTAGAGCGCGTGACGTCATACGTGGGATCCAGTTCAATGAACGCGAGTGAACGATAATGAAACAATAGATGTCAGCTCAAACGCACCAATCAAGTAACGCTCGCTTACACACGAATGACATCATGCACTGTTATTGGTGTTTCGTTTGCCATGAAGAACAGCACGAAAAAATCGATCTTATTTAATAATTTAAAAATATAAATTAATATTATTTCATTAAAAAAAGTGATTGAACGATGATTATAATATTAGGAAGATTATTTTCAACTACATTATATATTTTTTATGTTTACTGTCCGGTTGCCTAATTACACCTTCGGTAAGACAAGGACACAACTATTAAAATACGTAATACCAGTAATGTTCGCCTAATTTCTTTAAAAAGTTCCTTTTATCTGGAGGAACAAAGACGCTTCTAAAAAAATGTCTAATAATGAAAAATTACAAGAAGTGCAGTTACGCTCTTATCTTTCCGAAGGTATGGTATATCTTTGCATTTATTCAAAAACAGGTAATCAGCTATTATTGTGATACCACGTAGTGTATTATGGTCCGGATTCTCTATGAAGACCTAAATATTTCCTAGGATTGTAATATTAAGGGAATACATAAACAAATAAATATAATAAAGACATTGTTGATATGTGATATGGTTGATGACGTGCATCATATTCTGGTGTAAGGCAAAATACAAAAACAATTAAAAAAATATAGTTGCGGAACAGATACCATTGCTGAGCACAGTGCGCCTGTAAATTATACCTGTGTGTTGGAGTCAGAATGCTTCCCCTGCGAGTCATCGTGGGCATCTAGGGGCGGTGCGGGAGTAGCAGGTCCCTCCCCCGCGTCGAGCACGCTGCCCCCCGTCGGCTGCGTCACCGGGGCCGTCGACGCTACGGTAGTGCTGCACGCAGTCGCGCTCCCCGCCCCACTACCACCGCTACTAGTTGTTGGGGTCGGTGCTAACGAACATCATAATAATTCATACATATTGTCACACCCCTTTTGTAATCAAATGCATACAGCATAGTCACCCAATAAAATATACTCAACCAGGCCAGACTTCAACACTGCAAATTAACATTCACCGCCATGCAATATACCGTTAAAAAAAGAAAGTTACTTAAAGTCAAAAGTAATGAAGGACTTACGGTCAGCGGGTCTCTCTACTTCAGGTGTAGGGGCGACATCTGTGTTGTCTCTAGACGCGTTATCTTCCTCTTCATCTACATCGTTTTCACGTCGCTTGGAGACTCGACTGTTACGAAAGGATTGGGACATATATCATTACAATCAAAATTAAAACTATAAAATGTTAACAGGTTTTATCAGGGTTAAGCCATGCAGGGGATGCGGAAAAAAAAATAGATCATGTAAATAAAGCGTCAGTTTGTACTCTTTATTTACATGAGCTAATTTTTTTTTTTTGTAATAAACTACTGAAGCCTACAACTAAAGTTATATCTTTATCTATTTTAAATTTTTATGAAATTGCCATTATTATTTATGCATACTTTTTTATTCACATCACGTGTCTTTTTTAAATAACTTACTAGCCAGTATTCCATTATTTTAAAGTGGGTAAGCATGCCATTGCAATGCTGATGAATGCAAGCAGTGCTGCACCAGTTATTGTGGCCGGTTTTAGGAGAGGCCTATTTAAAGCAGTGAACGTCTTTGGGTTGAAAGGATGAATGAAGCATGTAATGAATCGAGGAAATGCAGAATTTAAAATTTCTTTAGACTATATGGGTGGCAAATAATATCTTGCACCCGGGCGTTAGATATTCTCGGTTCGACCCTAGGATACTTTAGAAAAGTAATATATGCTCAAGTTTCGTTACCCCTTCCTTTTGCTATGTTTCTGGGGTGGCGGCGATGGGGAACGCTTTCTCTTGCTCTTCTTACTTTTGCTTGACGGCTCTGCACCCGGAATGAGGTCATCAACAGACAGTCTCAATTTGTGTGTCTATAGAAACATAAAAATATAATTCTTACAATTCATTTATACTAATTGAAATAATATCTAAGGAATGATTCAAATCTTGAATTAGTTCAGACAATATTTAAACTTTCCAAAAGCTACCATCTATTTTATAGTAATATTAACATTTCTCATATGTGGGGATTTAAATATATATTTACCTATTTCAATATAATTGTATCATAATGAAATTAAATATTTCGTCACGTTAACATGCGAGTAATTAAACCGGCTACATTTTATATGTGACGGTTATCGTCACCGTGACTATATTACCTAGCCCATAGCAGTACCCAAAAATACATACATTTAACACAGAAATATTTACATGAAGATTGTGGAAGAAGTAGAAATAAAACTGTAAGTATATTATTTCAAAGTCAAATTTATATAGCTATTAATATATTGTTTTCTTTTCTTAATTTAATATTTGTTTAATATTGATATCGTCAATTTTTCCTAGCTGGAATAAATTAGTTATCTATCCCATGCGCCTATTAGTAAGCCATGGCTTTATGCTCACGACTTGTGACGGGGACCAATGCTTACCTTTTTCTTGCCGTTTGAGTCGACTTCGTAGTCTTCTTCATTCATCCACTCATTATATTGCGGCAAGTCGAGTACCCAGGAAGCCGTGACGCGCCACGGCTCCGCGCGATTGCATTCCCAGCTCACAGATTCTGGGACATCCACCTACAGACATATTATTTTAAATCATGTGCGTTTAAGAATAACTTTTAAGGGCTCTGCCTACATAACCGGAGCAAACCATGACTTATACTATACATAACATAATATTTCATACAAACAAATTTTTTTGCATGTGTCGGTACGGTTACAGTCATATATGACATGTTCTAGTGGGAAGACTTCTTTAAGTTTTTCGAGAATAATCTAAATTTAGTTAAGTGACTTAATATAGTGCAGAGCATGGGTTAATTTTCGCAGGGACCAAAAAAATCAAAGTTGGCCTGGTTAATTGTAATCTTTATGTATTAAAAAGTCTGTATATCGAGTATATAAAATGTACCGGTAGATCAGCTTGCGCCCAAGTGTCATGGCTGTCGGGTAAATAGTACCAGTGCACCAGTACGCTATTGTTTCGACGGAACACTGGCCTCGCATATTCCTCTTCGAGCGGATCCATCGTTGGGTAAACTATGTGCGTGGCGTCTTCTTCGTCCTCTGACAATGGATACATTTCGAATTTGAAATCATTGAAGGTACACAATAGACTCTATTTATTGACATTAATTGATAACCTTAGAAAACCGCAGTCAGAGTAGAAATATTACATGCAACTATATGGTTCGTAATCTAAAAAAACGAGCAAGAGTTCTCACTGTTGATTTTACTATACATATATTTACAGTATACACAAACCACTATACTATTAGAATAATAATAGCGTATTTCTATGTAAGCTTAAAAACAGATGTTAAAACATGTTTATTGCATTGTTTATAAGTATATATACCTAATAAATACATTAACTTTAAAATATCTGACATACGATATTAATAATAGTGTGAACATTGAATTAATTTAAGTAATTAAGATACAAATCTTATTCTATCATAATGTTTTATTCATAAACGATCTTAGATAAAGGACTTGGTATCTTGGTACCATGGACACTGTGGGAGATGGACCCGAAAAAAATTGACACAATAGAGGTGTAGTGCTGAAGGACAATGCTTGGAGTATCGTTAAACAAATTTTGCACTAATGTCTCAATACTTGTAGAAGTTGGCATTAAGGAGCGTCTATCTCAGGTAATGCAACCTCTTGCACTTAAGTTTTTGTACGCCATACGATCAAACATACCGATGCGCCGCGCCAGGGCTGGCGACAGTGTTATCACGTTTTAAAAATTTGCTAAATTTTAGGGAAACTAAAACTAAATATGTTAACTTTAAATCGCAATAACATTTTTATTTTCATAATAAATAAAATTTTGATTTTTTTTTTTGGTAATGTCATTGGGGTACCTATATATATACCCTTTTCGTATTCGACGGGGTTTTTTTATACATATTATATAAACAAATGTAATAAATAGTAGACAATTTAATATTATAATTATAATATACATGTATATTAAATTTTCCTAGCGGTCGCCCAATGATCGAAATTCGACCAGCGACATTTTAATCATAGACTATTTTCTGTTTGACATTTGCTGTATAAACCAAAACAATGAATATTACATCACTTGCTGTCACTTTTCATTGATTGACAGTGTCAATATTTTAGGGGGTCTAAGTTCAATGGCACTGATCAGGTTAGGATTCGCAGTATTAATTTATTTTATTGGATATATTAGTAACATATATAATAGATAAAATTTAGCTTTCTGCACTCCTTCTCCATATAAACTTTAACCATGCCAAATCAGACAGACTTCCGGGCTAGCAATACACTTAAAAAGGAGTCCGAAGTTTTCTTCTCACGTATTATTAATATAATGATTACTTATGTGTCAATGCGAAACCTCCTTGGGAGTATATTATTAAGAAATGATTAGACTGGAGGGGAGTTAGTGAGTGTGAATGATGTGTTCCCATGTTCTTTGTGTTAGTATACCAATAGAAGTATTTATATTATTTTGTAATTTATTTCTGATGGTTCTTGGTTGAAATCCTGTATTATTTGCATGTTAAATGCCTCATTAACCTAGTGGTCGTAAGCGCGACAGCTAAGATCAAGGTCCTGGGTTCGATTCCCAGGTCGAGCAAAGTGTTGTCGGGTTTTTCTATGAAATTCTCAGTAGCGGCTCGGAGTTGGGCTTTGTGCCCGATTAATGGTAATAGGCTCGCCCCCTATTACATGGAACCTAAAAAACATACTCGGCGAACTATGAGTGAACATGAGTACACCTCTGCCTAACCCTTTGAGGATACAGGCGTAATGGTATGTTATGTTATTTATTATTGTAAAGAGATTGGTTTAAAACAGCTTCTTGCCAATTCTTCACTGGACAGATTGCCTTCCGAATGGGTATTTTAAATAATTAAAATATTGCAATCAATTACTTTGTATTATTTATATACTTTAACTTGACAATTAAAACTTTTAATCTATACAATTAATAAAATTTGGAGTGTGTGTGTTTGCGATGTCAAAATAACAGCTTTTTACTAAATGCATATGAAAGTTTAAACGATACCTACAACAACACACCCATTATTAAAAATTTTGTCTGTCTGTCCGTCTGTTTGTTCCGGGTAATCTCCGAAACGGTTGGACCGATTTTGACGGTACTTTCACTGTTATCTACCAGCTGATTTTATAGGAAGTAAATTAGGCTACTTTTATTTTAGAAAAATAATTAAGTAGGGTACCGCACAAATAAATAAAAACTGCTCGTGGTAAATCAATTCGGGCACTTAAATGGCCTACGCTGAGTAAATCATAAGAGATATAGCAAATTAATATACTAAATAATTGTAGAAATTAAAAAGACCTACAAAAAAGTCAGCGAGAATATATATCTATCTTCTAAGGAACACCCACAATAAGCATTTTGTCTTTAAAATAGCCGGGAGCGGGAAACCAAGATTAGCGCGGGCATTCTGTAGTCCACGTAAGCGAAGCCGCGGGCACAGCTAGTACACAATAAAATTAAAATCTAACATGTGCATTAGATTAATGGCCGATAGAGACGGAGTTCGCGAAATAATATACAGAGGCAAATGTCAATAACCCGCGACTACATTTCACGACCACAACCACTTTGACACCACTGAGTAGGTTTTGGTTTATTTTCACTTTATATCATAATTTCAGATATTGTTTGTGGTTTAGGTTTTTTTATTATACTATTTGGCTTTCACCTTTTGATACCCCTTTGTTCAATCTAATACTCCAATAAACTGATAAAACAATAATAACTCTTATTTATACATGCAGGCAGAAATTATAAAACGAAATAATTACCGCATATTTCTCCTTGATGGTTAACAACAATATCCTTAACTTTGTTAGCTGTTCCTTTGTCCACCTCATGCCGTATGTAGACGCAAGGCGAGCGAATCACTTCCGCGCCAAGCAGTGATGATTCGATCTCCATCATCATCTGCACGTTGAGATCCTTGCGCGAAGGGTTCTGTAACGGAGGGGTTATGGGGAAGGGACGAGAGAAACGAAAATTGTTAGTTTATGATCTAAAGCCAACAGTTAGAAGTTATATACAAACTTATATCTTTTATCGATCACTTATCCAGATAGACGGCTACTTTCTTATTAATGACACCGACAATTCTGTAAATTAACATATTTATGAGAATGTTGAAATTGTTAATGTGAAAAAGAGATAGTTAAATTGGGAGCATAAGAACACTAAAAAGATATACAACTATGATTGTAAGATACTTTTCTTACAAGATAAGTAAAAATTAAGTTTTTTAAAACCCAATACATTTTATTGAATTTGAATACTACTGAAAACCTGAAAGGTTTTATCATACAAATTTATTATATGTTATATATCTCATGCATGGTGGTAGGGTAGGGTTTTACCAGCCTCAAGTTTAAAATCTGTCACCAGGCAACTATAGGTGTATTACGACGGCTGCCAGCACATGAGAGCCAGTTCCCTTGTTTTCAGGCTAAGTGTATTGCCATCTTTGACCCGATTGTAAACTTATATAAATAAAAAAAGTCATCAGACACCTCACGCGTGATATTAAGATTCTACCTGTATAAGTGATCAATGGTATTATCATAAGAAAATTTACTTAATTGTGCTTTAAATGTATTGTGACAAAAAAATGTATTACTTGTTCGTTAATTAATTAAAAGTTAATTTTTAATACAAAATAGTAATATTTAAATTACTTTAATGTAAAGTATTGAATAATTTCAATAGATTTTTATTTGTATTATCAATAATACGAATAACAAGAGTTAATTTAAAAAAAATTGTGTTAAAAATAAGACAAGAATATTGAATATTGACGCATGCAGGCTGTTGGGCGCCGCCATATTAAAAATATCCAATTTTATATTAGTGTCAAAAATAAACATACTTCCACACACACACACACACAATACATGGGTTAATAAAACGACCACATTTATTTTTATATATAACTCTCTCAAACCCCCAAATTTTAGCCACACGATGACCCGGGCATGAAATGATTGACAAAATGAAAGTGGAACATAGGGAAAGCAAGAAGAAATTATGAACATAAAAACATAAATAATACCACAAATTAAATAAAAAAAAGGTGCTAAAATTCTGTTCAATATAGCTCGTAAATAGAAACTGACTGACTTTGATCATTAATTTATGTTTACTTTACATATGTACAAACCCCGTCAAAATAACATAGTATAGTTATATTATTTGTAACTTAGAAGTATAAGGGCGTAAGGTTAGTAAAATTCGTTTATTTCTGACTTCAAGACTTTAACTTTTCTGATTTCAAGACTTTAACTTCCAAGGTCTAATCTTTAAAAAAATATTATTTTTACAACAAACCATTAAGAAGAAGAATTGACGTGCACAATATTTAAGAATCATAACCGATAAGTGAAAGAGGCCACGATAAACCCAATAGAAAAGGAGGGGAATATGATAAAAATGAAAGGAAAAATAAATTACGGGCGATCTGAGTTCGGGAAGTGGGAGGGGGTGAGTTTTTAAGGGTAAAAAATGGTTTATCTCGATTTCCGGAAAAACTTCAAGTCCCAAGGAAAAAAGTTAAATGGCAATGTTGTAGGTAATAAAAACCTCAAAATTTATGTGAAAAATTCAAATAACCAAGTTTTTGGTTTTTTATTTTAATTAAAAAAAAAATCTACGAAATTTGGTGAAAACTTACCTTTTTATGTCTCAAATACACTGCAATTTATTTGATTTAAAAAAAAAAATTTTTCACCTTATTTTGTCTTAATATCAAAAAAGCACCCTAATTTTCAACCAAAAATCCTCGCGTCAAAATATTAGCTTTTTTTTAAAAAGTCGGTGTGCTTTTTTTCTTTGAAATCTCTACTTTCCGATGGTTTAAAAAAAAAACATTACTATAGTAAATGTTCTCAGAAAATGCAAAAAATCGAAAAAAAAACTCGAATTCGACATTTTTTTGGAATATTTATGTACAATTTTGAGCTATTTATTAAAATTTACACTTCAATTATTCAAAAAACGTAAGATTCCATGTTACATTGATAAACGAAAAAATTGCAAATCGAAATATACTACTATAATTAAGAAACAAATTATTTAATAAATTTAATATTTAATAATACATCTACAATATTTCGAGAAAGTTGTAAAATCTTCTTTAAATAAAATTTGTAGATGCCTATTTATTGCTGATATAAGATAATTTATATACCTGAGTGACCTACGGAAAATTTTAGCCCATTGATGGGTATTTCATAGAGAAGTGGGGAAGGAGCTAGGAGGGTCTGGGCCTTACTACATACCTGTTATTTCGTAGCAGCTGTAAAAACCGTTAGCCAGTATTCGAAATACAGACCAGTGTACAACATCGTTTTTAAAAATACACGTGCAGGGTGAGTTACTTTAAGAGAATTGTGACAAATTTACTTTAAAAAAAACGTTTGAAAACTACATAGCAAGGTAAATACTATTTGTATTTTAATCTGTATTAATCAACTTTAAAATAAAAATAGTAATATTTTCTTTCATAAATAGTATGTTTAACGTAACATAACCGAAAAAAATTAAAATTGAATGATATTTTACAAGAATAAAAAATAGTAGTTTCGTTTATTTTGTACAAACAAATTTAGTTATACTCGTGATAAAACTTTAAAGGCATTATTAATTTGATTTTGTCTTTTCAGACTACCAGTATGGATGAATCTATTTGTATAATCTGCAATAAGAAATAAATGAGATGAAATAAGATGATAAGCAAGTGTATGAAATTAAAAACGCAGCTTTGAATCGTTTTAGTGGCGTCTAGCAAGAAAAGAGTTGACAATAAATACAAAAAATTTGAAACTTTAACATCAGCTTTTATTCATCGAACTTGTCAAATTCAATATAATGATGAGACTGCAATAGCTACATTCTGTAGTTCAAGACATAGGAAATTAAAGGAAGGAAAAGAAATAAATAAAAACGCTGTTACATTTAATTTTCAATCTCATTGCTTTCTCTGCGGTGGTTTTTTCGGTAATATGTATTTAAATAGAAAAAATTTATTCTGATGAAACTGTGGATGAAGAACCAATGCAGACTGGAAATAATATTGGAGACGAAGAAGGTGATGGTCTTGAAGATTTCGAAGAACAACTAGATTTGGAAAGGTTTGTCGAATCTAACGATGAAGAAATGCCATCAAAGAGACAAAAACTAATGGACAAGTGATTAGAATTCAAGATAAGGTATTTATAAATAACAAGATTAACGTTTTTAAAAATATTATAATGAATAACGTAATTAGAATGAAGTATCTAAATTCAATAGTACGACTTACATGTATATTTATATTTGATGAGATTTTCTATGACATGAATGTAATTAGAATTTAATAAATAAACTTTTTAACTAAAAAAATTGCAATAAACACTTTTTTTTGACGAAATTGTACATAATGATTTAAAAAAAAAATCGAATTCGAGTTTTTTGCTTTTTCTGAGAACATTTACTATAGTAATGTATTTTTTTAAACCATCACAAAGTAGAGATTTCAAAGAACAAAAAGCACACCGACTTTTAAAAAAAAGCTAATATTTTGACGCGAGAATTTTCGATAGAAAATAAGGTTGTTTTTTTTATATTAAGCCAAAATAAGGTGAAATAATAAATATTTTTAATCAAATAAATTACAGTGTATTTGGGACATAAAAAGGTAAGTTTTCACCAAATCTCGTAGAAAAAGATTTAAAAATATATTAAAATAAAAAACCAAAAACTTGGTTATTTGAATTTTTCACATAAATTTTGAGTTTATGTAAAAAAATTGTAAATACAAAAGTTGTAGATCTTTTTATTACCTACAACTTTTTTCCATGGGACTTGTAGTATTGCCGGAAATCGAGATAAACCATTTTTACCCTTAAAAACTCACCCTCTCCCACTTCCCGAACTCAGATCGCCCGTAATTTATTTTTTCTTTCATTTTTATCATATTCCCCTCCTTTTCTAATGGGTTTCATCCTACTGTTATTTTTTTTTTGTTTCAAAAATTATCAACTCTGGTCTAATATGCTTTTTTCGATAAATTGATCTATGAAGCATATTCATAATTAAAAAATGTGCTTTTGGCCACAATGGCCTAAAGTTATTAAATTCATGCAGCCATCCATGTTAGTACCACGTAAATAACTTTAGACCATTGTAGTTTTGTAAAAGCTAATTTTTAGGATATGAATATGTTAATAGGTGAAATTATTGAAAAAAAAACAGGTTCTCGTGGCCTCACATATAAATTAATAATGTTTTTAAATAGCACAGTATTAGGCCATCGTAAAGTTTACTCATGAAATTATTATATTATACATAATTAATATTTATTCATTGTTTTTTTTTTTTTTTTTAATTCATTCAAGAGTCAATCAACTATTTTACACACACTTTGCTGTCCCAGGTTCCTGACATATTATTATAAATATGTTCTAATTGGTAATAATCATTGACAAAAATTCTAAGATATGTCGTGGTAACTCAGGATACGAAACATCCGTTCCGTACAAAATATTCTTGTCCGAAGACCAAATTAACTTGTGAACTTACAATGTAAAATGAATTTTTACTTGTAACTTGCGGTTAATTTTTATTATACAACAAGACGTCATGATAAAAGTAAGTCAGTCATTATAAATAATATTTATTTAACTTCTATGTGTGGGTATATTAGTTGATTGACTCTCAAATGCGTGTTGCTGTTAAATGATGCAATACATTTCAGGCATTCACTACTCGAAAAGGACAACAAAAATGGCCTACTGGTTTTTATTCTACCTCGGATTCAGATTAAAACATTAACATTTAGTGTCAAGGCATGGGCGGCAAGGCGACGTCTTTGGGTCTTCTTTGACAAAAGTATGTTAAGCTTAGTGAGACTTCGTAACCTTGTTTTTATCGTATCGCCTTGACTAATAGACCATGGAGGCTGTCAGCAAATAGGTAAGAAACCATACGTTAATTATAATATAGCAACAATATTTTAATACCAATATTTATTCAAATAATTTAAAAAAATTTAAACTTCAATAATAATTCTGACTCAGCATTAATAAGTACAAGCCAGATCGCAATAAATTAACTGTAATATTTAATGTTTTTATTGGTATTATCTTTAAGTATACTCTGTTTTATTTCAACTTAATAAAAAGGTAAACAAACATGACCGACAAGAGCTCTGAATACGTCACAGCCAACATCTTATTTACATTTTAAAAATTATGCACATATGTACGCACGTAAGAAGTTATTCTTTTTTGGAGTAACAAAACAAAAATAACTCAATTTTTTTTATTCCACGTGGCAACAACATGATGGAACTAGCCATCAATGATAATTGTGTAAATTCATTTTACCGGCATTTTTAAAATCTGTAGTTTTTGACAGCTAGCTTCATCATGTCAATTTTAGCTCTCAATTTTACAATCTACTAAACGCGCCAAAAGAAGTATAGGTACTTTCAAAAAAGTTTTATTGGTGAACATGTACTGACAAAACGAACAATATAATAGTACTTTCAGAGAGAGAGAGAGAGAGAGATCCTGATAAATAAACACTACGTTCTTTTTATTAAGTTGAACCGTAACAAAGATTATTTTTGTTAATACAATTCTAGTAGTGAGTACCGTGGTGTATAGAGGGTTGTTTGGGAGGTATTTATGAGGCGATCGTGAGCGAGGCGAACGTGCGAACCGAGTGCATACCTTACCGACCTGGAAGTCGAACTTGCGCCATCGTTGCTCCGATTTGAAGCGGAACATAGTGGCTAGAACCGTGCACAGGGAGCCGCCCGGCTTCATGTCCATAAACACTTTCATCTGCGAAATATTTATTACAAAACTTAACACATAAATTTCAACTTTGTGGTTTCACTTTATTACTTCACGACTGCATGCAACATAATAAATAATAATAATTTAAAGCAAAACTGGCCAATTATTTTGAAGGTGGACTATAATTTAGATTCCAATTTCATGTCGGCTGGCGGACCGTCTCCGCAGCTGGAGACGACTAGTATGGGCATTATGGTCGCGATCCAGTCTGGTATAGATAGGTACCACCACGCTTGATTACTGGATATACACCAGATAATCTAACTCCGCTCACTATGCCATGTTACACCGGGTCACTTCCGTCCAGTCGGACATAAATGTCGTGACCTACCACCCGGCCACTTGTAAACTTATATAATTAATGGACTTCTTTCAACACAATATTATCAATAGTTAAAATTTTATGACCTAGCTTGTTAGGAAACGTAACACGAAAACATAATGTTATATGCCTAAATCTACATTAATAAATCTTAAGTTATATCTGTACATTTAATTTTTCTTAAAAATTTCCTGACAAGCATACTATATAAACGGTACTGATCACCAATATACCTTTACCTTTATTGTCTGTCTGTCTGTTTGTATGTCCGGATTTATCTCAAAAACGACTTAACCGATCCTTATGAAATTTTTACACGGGGTGCTTATGTCATCGATTAATTGATAGAGTATAAAAGATTTATTTTGGTTAGTTCTAGGCTAATTTTGATAAAATTTTGTACACGGTAAGTCATTTCATTAATGATAAGTTATGAGAATTTTCAATAACTCTTTTAGGTATCGTAAAAAATAGAATTTTGGACACGGAAAGTCTAAGTATTTACATATTGATGGGCTCTAAGAATTATCAATGTTACTTCAAGAAATAAAAAAAACAAGTTCAAAAAATTTAATTTTCAACAATTCTCAGCCGATTCTGATAAATTTTGTAGACGGGAAGTATTAATAATCGGTTCAACTTTACAGCCCAAGTCGATTTCGAGAAAAAGTGTCTTCGAGTCTTGACACACGGATAAACAGCCAGCCAGCCAGCCAGCACGTCAGGCAGACACACAGACAACTAAGTGATCCTCTAAGGGTTCCGTTTTTTCACTAAGAGTTACGTACGGGTGAAGATGAAAAATGAAGATTGTAATCATATAATTACAAACTAAAGTGAAATTTGACAGCTTTTTTGCATTAAGATTATTTATTTACAGCATCCTATGAGGGAGACAATGATATTTAAATAACACAGCGTGCCGCGTGGTCCGTTGCGTGGTTTAGATGTAAGCGGTCAGTAAGAAGTAAGAGGAGATACAGAAAACAGACGCGGACAGCGAAATTTTTTCTACTATGTATAGAAAGACGAATTTTTGTAACTGTCTATACTTTACATTTTTGTAAAGATATATACCTAAATAATTTTATGTGTACTTGAATATATCTTACAATTACTCCCTATCATCGTCCATACTTGGTATGTGTATATAGCCAATTGTCACATAAACAGAATGGAACATTAAATTTGGCATTGCAATACTCCTGAATCAATAATTAATATACTGGAAAAATTTATTGCGTATCATCAATAGTAATCCTTATTAACGTTCTATAGTGACCTTGACTATGTGGCAATAAGTAGGAATCATTACCGCCTCAGTGTTTTTAATACAGACAATTTAAACCAATACATTGTTGATATCAGACAATAGATTAACAACAAATACGAAAGAAAAACGTTTATTTTTAAGACAGTTTGTAAGTGTAACAAGATAATATTTACTAAAAAAAAACAACTTCAATGATTTTGAGGAGTTTCCTGGTGTATCTTCGAAGTTCAAGATACAACGCCAATACAAATTAAAATGAAAACAACTTTGAGGTATGCATTTCTAAAAAAAAAAAAAAAAACATCTAAATCGGTTTTTGAAGTTTAAAGTCTGCTAATAAGCAATGATGATTCAGTGGTAGAGTGTACAGACACCACGTCGCGTCTATTAAAGTTAGTTCTAATCCCTACCATGACCCTGAGCTTTTGGTGAAGGAAAACATCGTGATGAAACCATACCATGATGATAAAACATTTTCTTAATACCTCGCCTGACTAGCTACTACCCCCTCAAGTTTATTTTTTCGACGTTTGCAATTTGAAATTAGAGAATAATAGGAAAAACACAAGTTAATAATCTTAATTAACACAAATATCAGTAAGGTTTTGTTTTATACCACTCTTTTTTGCGTTCCTTTAAAAGTCCATGAGTGTATTATCTTTTATCAATCAAAAAATTTAAAACAAAAACGTTAACGTTTGTACATAGAAAGATAAAAAAATAGCTAACAATGTTATTAAATGTACACAAATTTAATTTAATTTAATGCTACTGCTTAATAATGCTTCTCTTTAAATCAGACAATGTGGTTATTAAAGGCAGAGCGAATCATCCTTAGTCTAGTTTATCTTTTTGCATGCTCTTCTCTTTGACTAATCAAATAAACTTTTTCTACAGAAGTAACGTAATTGGAAACCTTGACAGTATTTATTAAGACTTCCGTCATTCAGTTGTTTACAACATTCAGTATCCATTTGTTCAAACTGATCTGTTTATTGCGCTATAAAAATAAAAATATCTTTCGACCGATAATAACCATCACATGAAATATATTTTACAAAACTCTTAACTATTATTAAACTAAGTATACTTAATATCTTACAATCTATTTACTACCCGTGCGCGATAAGTTAAGACTCACCTGGAATGCAACCCTCCGACCGCTACCCCTGTAACTTCCCCTCAAGCTCAATGTTGTACTGTAGGCAACGCCATTTTTTTTAACATCTTAGTTTCGTACTGGCTTACGTCACGCAACGACGCGGTCGCGCTCCGATTTTATAATCTTATTTGATACTGTTTCGTTAATAGTTATTACAGTTACAGCTATATTTTATTGTTATTTTTTGTGTTAAGTTTATTGTTATGATGAAGGGTAAAACTTTACATAGTGGAGAGAGAAATCTCGTGTTAAACGTAAAACGTTAAAAGTAAAAACGCTTGTAATAGCTGAAGTATAATAAATATAAGGCTGCGTTGTTTCGAGTACACCACTCGCTACATGAAAAAAATAGCAGAGACGAAATCGCTGGTGGAAACTTGCTGTGATATTTTTCTAATGCCCGTCTGGATAGCAACCACCCTCAAGTTGAAAATCTGTCACCAAGCACCAATATGTGTGTTCCGCCAACTGCACTTGAGAGCCAGTTTTGCACTATGCTTAACCATACAGCTACATCGTCACTAAGATCAGGTGAGATTGTAGCCAAAAGGCTAAACCTATAACGATAAAAAAAATATTTGGGCGGCCTAGATCCATTAACTTCTTATAATACTGTTAATATAATGAATATTATTATATTCTTGTTATTTATCTATACCATCTGTTTAGTTACCATAATACAAGCTTTATTTAGTTTAGAATTAAATGGCCGTGTGTGAAATTTTTATACCCATATTTATTTATTATTTATTCTTCGGTCTTCCTCTACTCCCATACCCATACACCTTCATACATTCTGACTGACTATACTGTTAGCTTTAAGGGCCCTATTCAAAACAGAGCCGCTGATGGCTTTTATAGCTTCACCGAATTTGGGGGAGAGCGCTTAAGCACTCAGCCGCGAAAGTTTTGGACAACTGCGCACAAGGGTGTCAAAGTGGCCGGACCTCGGCTTGGGCGGTTGTCGCGATTTCAATTAAGATACATATATACATGTTTCTTCCTCCTTCCATATGTATTTAGTAATCTGAAATATGGTCTACACTGACTAGCATAAAAAAAAGGTTCAGAACCTATGTACCTGTGAGGTGTGCACGTATGTACATATGTGTGTAATGTTTGTATGTGGGTAGCTAAGTGTTGCACGTATAGTGTCACTAATATCGCGCGGGCGGCTGCCTGACTCAAGTGTTTCACACCGAGGAACGGACCTAGGCTTGAGTTGCCGCTAGAAAGGGTGGACGTGGCGGGTGTGCGGGAGCGAAGTTGACCGCCCGTCCTCTGCAGAGAGAACAGTGGTTACGCGGGCGTGAGCGGTGGCACGCTCTGTTTGGAGAGACGGTGGAGTAGAAAGCGTTAGCTTAGTAAATATTTCGCGGTCGGCGTTTTTTCCGTGAGGCGGTAGACTGTCGGCGATTTTCCCGTTAGGCGGTTGGATTAGGGACATAAGTAGCTGCTGCTTTAATTAACGGATTGGCATGATTCGATGCGGTATTGAAGATCGCTATAGGAATCTGACGAAAGAATGAATTGACGGAAGATCCATATCTCTATGGAGATCTTCAGTTCGCATTTATGAAGGGGCCATAAATATTACATAATTATACATATATATGTATATATATATATATATATATATATAAGAATTGCTTACTTATAGCCGGAACGCTGTAAGTGCGACCTTCATCTATATTTACGGGTTGCGGGAGAACAAAACCGACCAACGAGTTTAGTATGTTACCGGTTGTCGGCCGCCGCGCCGCCGGCACGCACTACTGGCAACATTAGACTTTTGACGTTAGGGCTTGCGCGACTTTATCGTTATGACTGCTACGCATGAGATAATTTTACGAAGATGGAATTACCAATGCTGCGAGTTAAAAAGTTAAATAGTCAAAAAGACAGAATTGGCGCTTTTAGGTGAATATTTATTGTGTATTGGATTGTAAAGTTATATTTAAGGATATATATTTTTATATAAAATATATAGTAAGGAATACCCTACTAAAAGGGTATAAAACCAGCGCGCAGCTCTAGCGCGGCCGTATTTGTCAGTTGTCATTCGTCGTGGTAACATCGTTCAAGGACTCTAAGTGTTAATATTTAAGTGGGTAGATTCGAGACAATTGTGCGGTACTGTAAATAGTTGATTTTTATCTGTTTAATTTGTATCTAGGTGATTGTTTTGTTCCTAAATGATTTATATGTTTAATTATAATAAAAACTGATTGTTACTTAGTCTAATCTATTGTTTTTTTTATGAATCTTTATCCATTTTCCCAAATTCAGAAGTGGGATAAAGATCTCAATTAATTCAGTCATCAAGGAGCAAGATAATCGCCCTTTCTCTTTGCGATACTTGAAATATAGGTTACTTTATTGCCGCTAACAATCATGCCTAGGGAAAGGAATCGTAGTCGATCTAGGATAAGAAGTAGGTCACGCTTTACTAGACGTGATTCGTCTCGTAGGGACCGTAGCGAATCGCGCGATTCAGACAACAATGCACACAGGCGTAACTACCCTCATACTCGAATATCGAGACACAATTCGAGGAGTATACGTAGAACGCCTCCTCGACGTTCGCCTGTGTCGCGTTCGGTTGGTAGCGACTCGTTGAAGGATACTTTGGATAACATTTTAGTAAGACTAAACGCAATCGAACAATCTAGTAATAGTTGCATAACGCCGATTCCAAACGATAGTGCGGGTAGTAGCTTAGCAAAAAATGTACCCACAGTTAACGATAATAGTGACGCCGCATTGTCTTCGAATAGTTTTGTTAACTTGAACGATGTTCCTAAGACGTGCGCGGACAATTCCGAGGGCGTGACGTTCACTCGTGACAACCCCGCGGTTCACAGTTCCGATAACGTGTCCGTTTCTTCTATTACCATTTTGGCGGAAGCTATTAAGTCTCTAAAATCGAATAATTCTCGCGATTATTACGTGTCGAGGTGGGCCATTTAAATGCCTCCTGGTCTGATACTCTCTGGAAGCTTCAGCTGGTCCTCAATATTACCAAACAGAAGACTACCCAAGCTTCCCCAATCAGTCTGATGATAGGTACCGAAGCCACAACCCCAGTACTACGCTCTTTGGTGCGAGATGTTGTTGTGAGCAGTCCTATGAACAATCGAGATGGCCTAAGGGAAGCCAATAGGAACCGTGCCGCTGAACATCTTCGAAAGAATCAGGAAAATCAAGATACTTCAGTAAACCAATCCAGACATCAGCCACGGACATATGCTGTTAGTGACCTAGCCTTTTTCATCAAATACTCACAATTGACAGGCAAGCTGGACCCTGGGATGCGGGGGCCATATCGAGTCACAAAAGTACTGCCAAACGGTCGTTATGAACTAAAATTACTCAGTGGTAGTAAAGGAAAGTCGACTCAAGCGGCTGCCCAATACATGGTACCATGGAAAGGTGAATGGTGCCCCGAGACTTGTGCCATATTTTTTGATGGTAAGGTTCTCGATTTATACAATTGCTTTGCATTGTTGTTGTGTTGGTGACTGTTTACAGAAGCAGTAGTGACATGTGGCGACCGAGACGCCTTGAGGCATCTTGCTGGTCCGCTGCTTGGTCGGTGTGCCTACTGGTGGCGCCCCTGCTGATCACCACTGACGTTAGTCGTCAGTTGCGTTAGTCGCACTCGGCGTTAGTCGCCTCTGACGTTAGTCGTCACTTGCGTTAGTCGCACCCGGCGTTAGTCGTCATCTGCGTTAGTCGCACCCGGCGTTAGTCGCCTCTGACGTTAGTCGTCACCTGCGTTAGTCGCACCCGGCGTTAGTCGCCTCTGACGTTAGTCGTCATCTGCGTTAGTCGCACCCTGCGTTAGTCGCCTCTGACGTTAGTCGTCATCTGCGTTAGTCGCACCCGGCGTTAGTCGCCTCTGACGTTAGTCGTCATCTGCGTTAGTCGTACCCGGCGTTAGTCGCCTCTGACGTTAGTCATTTGCGTTAGTCGCACGCGGCGCTAGTCGCCCAAAAATGATAATGTACGATGGCGATAATGACGATGTAATCTCAGAGAATCAGCAGGGTAGTGATATGAGCGCAGTTGCCGGACCGTCGATGCCATTACTTGAACACGAAGGTCAGGAAAGAGACTAAACAACTGAGACTTCAACGGAAGAGCCCAGAAGCTATATGGTCGAGGACGAACCACAGTCAGGAGAGGCCGAGTAAGGAATACCCTACTAAAAGGGTATAAAACCAGCGCGCAGCTCTAGCGCGGCCGTATTTGTCGGTTGTCATTCGTCGTGGTAACATCGTTCAAGTGTTAATATTTAAGTGGGTAGATTCGAGACAATTGTGCGGTACTGTAAGTAGTTGATTTTTATCTGTTTAATTTGTATCTAGGTGATTGTTTTGTTCCTAAATGATTTCTATGTTTAATTATAATAAAAACTGATTGTTACTTAGTCTAATCTATTGTTTTTTTTTATGAATCTTTATCCATTTTCCCAAATATATATTAATGTTATTATCGTATATCTGTAATACTCTGCAAACATATTACTTTTAGGGTTCCATACTTAATAAAACAAAATTGAGTCCTTACAAGATCACTTTAAGTTAAAATTAATATTAAACACTAAGGTTTAAAACTGCTGCTGTATAATTATCTCTTCTATAAGAATCTTGTAAAAAAATCAAATTTCTAGGTTAACACAATAAAGAGATTCGGCACTTCATAATAAAATTCTAAAAATATATACATGAAAGATAATATACAAACTGTATTTATATAAAAGACGGTATAATAATGTACGGTATGTAATATACACAATTCGGAACCCTCAGAGCGCGAGTTATACTCTCTACTTGTCTGTTTTTTTTCTTCAAAATTGCATGAATAAGACAACAATTACTTATTTATGATCAGTGCTTTATTTATGATTAGATATCCATCACACTTGCGATAACATACGTAAATTTATCTGAAGATATAGGGCTTAATCTAATTTCGTGTATATCCATGCACACCCGCTGCCCCGTGTCCCACGGACGTGGTCGCAGGTTCGCGTTTATAGCGGGTCCAGCTATAACAGTATTAGATTACAATTCACTGATTGATTATGATTACATAGTAGTGGGGGTTGCGGTTGTTGAACCTTTACTTAATGAATAAATAACTGGAATGTAAATATTATTGCAACGGAAATGGTTTAATTACCTTGTCTTTCTTGCTAATAACTGCGAATTTAATGGTATTTTTGTACTAAACATGATAAAAAACATGATTAACAATATATTTATACACATATTACTATTGGTGGTCGCAACATTGTTTAAAACATGAATGTGCTTTTGATGTTCTAAAGGAAAAGCGTCTTAAATGGATTTAATGTATGCTATCTTTTACGTTTTTAAATTGTAAAGTTAGCATTATTTGATTGATAAGGCGTTACTTTGCGAAAATCCATTGTAATTACTTTCTTTGCTACTTCTGCCTGTAATTTTAGCATTAAAGCATTAAAAATAACTACATTCAAATTTGTCCAGTATTTTCCAAGTGAAGCGCTTTTTTTTTTTAATACGATTTTATTCATAAAACTAGCTGTGCCCGCGGCTTCGCTTATGTGGAGATCACAAGAACGCGTAATTCTTGAAAAAATCGTAGTTTCATAAAACTTTAATAACTCTTTACTGAATGCAAATTATCGTGATTTTTTTATAAGAGCCAAGTATCTAAGGAGTAAAGCAAAAAAATTGATGAAAATCTATCTAATAGTTTTCGTGTGATGCGCGCACAACGGCCAACCTCAATTATTTTATTTATATTATTTATACTAACTCCATATCCAACGACTAGCGCTTTGCCCGCGGCTTTGCTCATGTCATAGTTATGTCCCATTTTATTTTGACGTCAAGTCACGACGTTAAAACGTCAAGTTTCTGACGAAGTCGTTCGGTGGAATTAAAAAACAACAATTTTCATTGATCTATCTTAAATGACGGATTTTCAAACAAACTTTCATCCCCCTTTTCACCACCTCAGGGGTTGAATTTCCAAAAATCCTCCGTAGTTCTCAACTACAGTGTATAAGGAACTCGCATAAAAAATTTCATGGTCACTGGCCCAAGTAGTATGGGCTGTGTGTTGATGTCAGTCTGTCAATTAGTTATCCTTTAAAATAAATAGTCTATATGCTTTTCCAACTCGTTCCTCAGAGATCACGTAATATGCCCGAATAAGACTATAGTTCCATTCTAGCTAATTGCAGAGTGACTTTTAGTGATATTTAACTATTTAGTGATATCATATAATTAACTAGCTGGCCCTTTAGACCTTGTTCTGATCTTTCCAGTAAATAACCCGACCACGGCACCACCTATAGCGTTCAAAGATAGCATAAAATTCTTCTCCATGAAAAATACTTAGATCTACTAACTTTCAAAAATTCCTTTTGTATATGATAGCCAGATTCGTGAGGAATAGTATAGGCTATCTAGCATTCGGCTACACCTCTCAGCTAACCCTAAATATTGATTTTGTTATATAAGTCTGAAAAAGCACTACCGAACTGCTTTATCTGCTTGCGCTGGCGTAATGGTTAGTGACACGTAAATGTTCTACAAAAATATTATTCATTAGTATATCTGAAAACAGTCTGCGATACCATATTAATATAAAGCATATCTCATATAAAGCCAGAATAAGGTAGTTTGTGACCAAATTTCGAATCCAACTGATAGTTTCAGGATTTATTTCGTTAAACAAACAAAATTAGGTAGGATTGATAGGAAAGATGTATAAAAAAATAGTGTATTGATATAATATACTCAAGTTAACTTTTGGTAACTCATAAAAAACCCACCAAAATTCGTAAATGATTTTTATGCGAGCTAATATTCTATACAAATAATAAAATTGAAGTGTCTGTCGTCTGAACGTCAAAATAAGTTTTTTTATTATATGCATATGAAAGTATATACGATACATATAACAAAAAGCCCATTTTTAAAATTATTGTCTGTCTGTTTGTTCCGGATAATCTCCGAAACGGTTGGACCGATTTTGACGGGAATTTCACTGATATATAGCTGATGATATAGGAAGTAACTTAGGCTACTTTTATTTTCCAAAAAAGATTTAAGGTTCTGCATAACTAAAATAAAAAACGGATCATAGTGAACTGGGCCTTTAAATGGCTTATGCTGAGTAAACCATAAGAGATATAGCAAATTAATGTACTACATAATTATAGGCATTAAAAAGACCTACAAAAAAGTCCGGGAGAATATAAATCTATCTTCTAAGGAACACCCACAATAAGCATTTTTGTCTTTAAAATAGCCGGGAGCGGGGGAGCAAGATTCGCGCGGGCATTCTTTAGTCCACGTGAGCGAATCCACGGGCACCGCTAGTTCGTAAATATATGAAACTTAGATGACCTGTACATTTTAGAGGTCTCTATATTATTATTATATCGAAAATACGCCATTCAATACTTTATTGAAAACTAAAACTACAATGACAGTGACAATCTCTTCGTACTCCCATGGCTACACGTCGACCGCGGTACGGCTGCTAACGATATTACCATTGAACGGGCGGTTGTTCGCGGAGGTTGACGCTTGATCTGTCGCAAATAGACAACCTTTACGGCAACGAACAAAAACTAACCAATATGATACTATTAAGAGGAATTTTGTTAATAAGTGTAGTCATTAACATCGGCGCTTACAGATACACGACACCGCTGATTAAAAATGTAAGTTATTTCACATAATATTTTTTAAACGCCTAAATTAATATTATATGAAAACCTAAGCTTAAATCCCACAGTTACTTTAAAAAAACATTCTTTTTAATTGTGTACGCAAACAATGAATGTTATACCTCATATCATTATGAATATTAACACGAATGGCCTATGTGAATAAATCTATAGTTCTATACTTGTAACTTTTCTGTAAATGTTGTCATAGGTTCCTTCTAAGATTGCGAATATGCCATTTTTTATCTGTTTATCTGGATTAAAAACAACAAGAATTTTTATGAAGTATTGTTTTATACAGGAAGTATACATTCCCCAATTGATAGGCTATATATGAATTGTCAATAATACTTTAATAAAACTTATAAAAAAACGTTAACTTAATCGATTTTTATAAAAGGGAAATATATAAATTATTTCTTCCGCAATTGACAAGCTATAAAAATTGTCAATAATCTATACAATTAATAAAATTGAAATGTCTTTTTGTAATGTCAAAATAACAGGTTTTTACTAAATGCATATGAAAGTATATACGATACCTATATCAAAAAGCCCATTTTTTACATTTTTGTCTGTTTGTCCGGGTAATCTCCGAAACGGTTGGACTGATTTTGACGGGACTTTGACTGGTAGATAGCTGAATTCATAGGGAGTAACTTAGGCTACTTTAATTTTAGAAAAATAATTAGGGTTCTGCATTAATAAAAAAAACTGGTCATGGTGAATCAATTCGGGTGCTTAAATGGCTTATGCTGAGTAAACCATATGAGATATAGCAAATTAATGTACTACATAATTATAGACATTAAAAAGACCTAATCAACCTAATTAAGAATCCAGGAGAATATATATATATCTTCTAAAGGACATCCACAATAAGCATTTTTGTCTTTAAAATAGCTGGGAGCGGAAGAGCAAGATTTGCGCGGGCATTTTGTAATCCACGTGAGCGAAGCCACGGGCACAACTAGTACATTAATATAAATCGAAATTTTTTACCAAAATTATTAATTTTCTAAATCGATTTAAATAAAATTTTGTATCGAAGGAGTGTCACATTAATAGGCTCCAAAATACCTTCAGAAATCATAGAACATGTGTCAAAATAAAATTACAAGACGAAAACAATTACTGAGCAGTAGACGCGTGCGTAGCCGCGGGCATATCTAATTTAACATAATTCTATATAAACTATTAATAATGTAATCTCTAAAACTAATGATCCAATTCTATAAATTCTTTGACTGATTGAAAGCTATGTTCAGGCTGATGGATATAGGCTATGTTTTGTTTTAATTAATTTGATATTGTAATTAACACGTACGAAACTCGTACAGCGCTTGCCAATTTTTAAAAAGCAATAGTAAAATAGTAATTATTGTTTGAGAAAGTAATAATAGTAACTGGTGATTGGAGATTTAGCAACAAGCAAAAAAATGAAAATTCAATATTTAAAAAAGTAATTTTATATGCACCATGGAAATAGTATATGTAATGCTGTCTCAACACAATCATCCAACCGTTGATATGTAGAGGGGTGGTTCGAGGGCGAAAAAGAGGAAGAAGAAGAAGTTTGATAGTGTTGGCTTGAGATCGGGTAAATCGATGCAGAATCAAAGGAGTTCGAACGCTTTGGTCGACTTACACAAACCGACCCTTCACACATCAGTGTATGCGCGACTATCATTCTCGTAATTAAATGACGTTCAATTAAATATTTTTCACAATTTTGTTCGATAATGGCAGAATCAGTCAAAATAGAGTGGAGTATTATATCTGCCTGTATACTTGAATACTTATAACAATAATATGATCTAATAACAACATAGCGAGACCGCTACTATCTCTTCGCCGTCCTGCCATGATTATGAAATTTCACGATATGTGGAGGGCTGATGTTGTATATGTGATCTAATATTGTCATGACAGTACGTTTACATGACGTCAATGAAAAATTACTTGGAGCGGTAGCAGCTGTAAATAAGAATGATAAAAATCATTTGCATAATAATCGTGTTTCGTATTTGACAATTGGCATTGTTCAAAGTTTTTTTTAAATTAAGTTTAGAGTTCGGGTATAATGTCACCTGATATTAAGTGACAATTTGGTCCAAAACAGTAACACGCTAAGTCTAGTGGGAGGAGTGGCTCTCAAGTGCAGCTACCGGTTGACGAAAGATTTTCAAAGTGCCCTACCACCATGCAAGTAATGTATGTAATACATTGATTGTACCGCAAATAACTGTCACCAAATGGTTCTTTACACTTTATACTAAGAGCGTTACACACGATAAAGATACTATAAAATTGAGTTTACGATATCTTAGATTAAATTACAAAAAAAATGTTTATGTACGCTAAGTAAAAAAGTTATATAAAAATTAAATCATAAAGTAATTAACAAATTTAAATAATTTAATTGATCCAATTTTCCCAGGACACCTTTCAAACCAGAGCAAACCGGGGAAACCCGGACGGAAGGCAGCCCTAGGTATACCCGATGATAGTTTTTACCACATCATATTACTATCGCCAGATACAATTGGACCATATAGCAATGAATTTGATAATTTCACAAATATTTACGTCTATCATAATAAGCGAGTTTAATTTGAATCCATGAACTTTCACAGGTATACCGCGGTGGCATACATTTCGAGGGGCCTCACTGGTCTACGCCGGACAATGCACTATATTGGGTGGATATACATGGTCAAAAAGTGTTTCGTTTGGACGCGGAAACTTTAAATGTCACCAGCAAAACTATTGGTAATCTATTCTCATTTATTGAGAAAGGCTATCCATACTAATATTATAAATACGGAAGTAACTCTGTCTGCTTGTGTGACATGTTTTCACGCCTAAATCGCTAATCCAATTTTGATGAATTTTGGTACAGACATAGATTGGACCTTAGGAATAACACTACTTTTTGTAGCGAAAATAAAACTTTAGGGGATAAAAGTTTGTAAGAAGAAAATATGGGAACACAAATGCGCATGCGCGGTTATTGTGAAATAATATCGGTTTCGCCGCCAACCGGTTTGTTGATTTATTGACAATTTTTATACTTAATAAGAAATGTATTGTATTTCTAATACTGACCAATGAAAATATTTATGCTTTTAGTAAGAAATAAAATAGTTTTCACGTTTTTCAAAAAACCTTCTCGCAAGCCGGTACAATAACGGATGATTTTAATTATTTTTGAAGTTGTATTGAGACGGTTAATGTGTTGGATTAATATTTGCATATAATTACAATACCATACACACAGTGACAACCCCATTTTATGATTTTCTTTTGGTTTGTCGTGTGTCGTGTTTCGAAATCATCATTCATTCATCGTCAGTCATTATTTCTATGATAAAACGAAAAAAAAAAACCATAAATTAAATTCTTAGGTTATGGACCCGTATCACTTGTTGTATCTGTAAAGGACAACCCTGGACTAGTTCTACTAGGAGTCCGCTCTGAAATGTATTTCACATCTATGGATAATTCGGAAGGAGACAGTTCACTAAGGCTGCTGAGCGTCGTAGATCTTGGACTGCCAGACAATAGAATCAACGACGGTAAAGTGGATGCTAAAGGAAGACTATGGTTTGGTAAATATAGCCCTTATAGAATTTATAGTGTGTAGTATCATTAAACTAAACGTATACTTAGTACGGTAGTAGCCGCAATGGGGCGGAAAGCATTTTTGTGTACTGCGCATAAGTGAAATAACGTCGACAGTCGTAGCTAGCTGTGAAAAGTAAGCGTACAGTAGTGTGATAATGAAGAGATCCGATAAAGAATGTTTGAAGAAGAAAAAAATCACTTGCACCGACGGAATAAAGACAGAAAAATAAATAGGTACTTCTAACACGTCACGCTACCGCCGCGCCGCGCCGTGACGTGACGCGTGTTGAGTTAAATCAAATTTTACTAATTTATATGGCCAGAAACACATAATTATTTGGATGAAGAATTAAGAGAAATATGACGTTACCGCTAAAACAACAATGAGAAATAATTTATAGAGATTTTAGCGTGTTTAGTAAATGTGTGATTATTCTTTGTTATGCTTATAAAAACTTTAATATTTCACAGGAACAATGGGGAAAGAAGTAGACAACAATGTTGTTAAAGACCAAGCCACATTGTACATGTTGGATGAGAGTAACTATTTGAATCCTGAAGCTAAAGTGCGTCCTGTGTCTCTTTCCAATGGTATTACGTGGACGACAGACAACAAGTATATGTTATATATAGATACGCCTACAAGAAATATTGATGTATTTGATTTTAATTTAAAGAAAGGGGCAATTTGTAAGTACCATATATATAATAACTTAATTAACAGAATATCCATAAATAAATTTAACTCTTAAATAAAACATATCCTACTGTAGAGGAAGAATTATATGACTAAAATCAGATTTCCGAGATAACGCTGCTTTAGTAATTTTGGTCGGCAAAAGCGGCAGTAGTAAGTTTTTACATATTATAAGAAAATTTATTATTTGTGTTTTATATATTGTAAACCTTTTGAGTCTGTAACTGTCTCAGTAATAAACCTTGGCTCTTTTCATTTATTCGAAAAAGTAAGAAAAAAAGTTATTTATTTATCTGTTTTAACAGTACCTATTGAACAAATATCAGGGGATGGGTAAGACCAAGTAGGTAAGCAACAAATTCTATTTAAAGAAAAGTTGAATTATTTAATTATCACTCTTTTTTACAAATTGAATAACAAAAATAACAAATATAATACTAAATTTTAATAATATATAACAATTAATCAATATTGGTATTGATCCTATAAATCAATTTTGGTTTTCCATAATTTCATTACATGTTTTTATAGACTTAGATTAATCTATATAAATAAAATGATAGAGGTTTGTTGTTGTACGCACATCACGCAAAAACTACCGGATAGATTTTGATCACTTTTTTATTTTACTCCTTAAATAGTCATTATCTAAAAAAATATAACACGATATCTTCATTAAAATTTTTTTTTAAAGAAACTACGGTCTTTATATCCTCTACGCGTTCTGGGACGTGTTTTCTTGCCATGATGTTAATGTAATTAACAGCGCAAACGAAATTGCAGATTTGTTGTCAACTAGTACAGATTAAAAGTTTAATGTCATAAAAGTTACAGAGTGACATTGTAGCAAATAAATTAATAATTGTGTCTTATAGGTAACAGAAGGACATTGTTCAGCTTCCAGGCAAACAATGTGACTGGACAACCAGATGGCATGACCATTGATAGTGACGGTAATTTATGGGTGGCTTGTTATGATGGAGGAAAGGTACGTATTTTAACACACATACTTCAATCTCCTTGTATTCTAAGCTGCCGTTATTAATCACAATTAGTTCACTTTAATTTCAATGCTTTGCAAATAAATGTCAGCGATCGAATTGAGTTTGAATCTCTACAATGAGCCTGAGCTTCCGGTGAATGAAAACATCTTTATGAAACCATAGTGTTGGTAGGGCATTTTCTAATGTGCAACAGGCTAGCAGCTACAATCAATTTGAATCTGTCACCAAGCACCTATAAGTGTGTTCCAGCAGCTGCAATTTTGAGTTAGTACTCCACTAAGCTTAGCATGTTAACATCTTGAGTATTCTTGAGCCACATCTAATAACAAATCATTAAAACCCAACAAAAGTTTTTTCTTTTAATAATCACTTGATTTGAGATCAGTATAAAAGGTAATAACAAATAGCCTAATATAATCATAATATTTATCCCTTTTTTGGGTATTTATTTAATTGAGACAATGCTATATCCAGCTCTATATTTAAAATGATGAAGACAAGTATTGTTCATAGGCTAGGCTTAGCATGTCCCCATCTTGGGCCACATTGTCACTTAACAACAGGTGTAATTGTGGCCATAATGTTACGTAAACCTATAAACATTTTTTTAATTATTATCAATGACGTTTAAAGTGTATTTTTGTTGTTCACCTGTATGTACTATAATATTTGTTTAAAATGTTGTGCCCAACTATAATAGGAAGACAATTTAGTTCTGTAAGTTATTATTATTAATGTGTATTTTGTGTATAATTCATTTGTTTTTTGTTGTTGCGCCAGAATAAATAAATATGCTTCACCTATTTAAACATTATAATATACTAGCTGTGCCCGAGGCTCCGCTCGCGTGAACGAAAAAGTTTTTACTGATACAAAAAGTATCCTGTCTTAATCTGGGTTATAACTTTATAAGCTATCCGTGTACCCAATTACATCCAATTCCATTTAGCCATTTTTGTGTGATTGAGTAACAAACAAACAATTTATTACAGATAAGTAAGGATTAGGATTGGTAAAAAATATATTCTAAACTTCTTTCTATTTACTCAACAACAAACATTATATTTTAAAGAATAATAATATAGATTTCTTAATGTCCACTTCCAGGTTATAAAAATTGATTCAAGAGCTGGAAAACTTCTAGAGCAACACAAACTGCCAGTGCAAAAGGTGACCTCAGTCATGTGGGGAGGTCATGACCTATCTACATTATTCGTGACCACAAGTAAAGTCGGTCTTTCCGTGACAGAATTGGCACAACAGCCAGAAGCTGGATCACTTTTTGCTATTGAAGGAACTGGATCGAGAGGCTTGCCAGAAAATCAATTTGCGTTTTCTGATGCATCAGAATACTAAATGTAATCTCCTCAATAGATGTAATTGTTTAGTTTCAGTATAATAAAAAGTTAAACAGCTGAACTAGAGTATTGAAATCATGAGAAAATCAATGTAGAAATAAGATTTTTAATTCAGAAAATATAGTAATGTTGTTATAATAATGAGGTAGTAATGTTGTTAGTAATGATAAAATGTTGTTATTGTACATCTTCATTCAAAATTTTTTCTTACAATAAAATATATTACTATACAAATAATCACAGGAGCAATAAAATAACCTATCTCTGTCTTGGTGTATTCATTGCAGACCACAAACATCCTATTTTTTATATTATATCTAGTCTGGCTTTTTTTTTTAAATGTAGTAGTGTAATATTATTAAAATTTAAACCTACATATTTATTACTTTGAGCAAAAAAAAAATTATATTCAAAATGGCCACTTTTGGCTTTTATACAGGCCTTTAATCTGTTTGGCCACGAATCTATGGATTTATGCACTGTTTCCAAGGGAAATTTCGCCACTGTTTGCTCCAAAGATTTTTTAAGAAACTCAATGTCACCATGTCGTTTAGAGCAGGCCATGTCCTCTAAAACTGACCTTAATTTGAAGTCTAAAGGGTTGAATGGGTTGAGGTCTGGGCTAGATGATGGCCAGTCTTCAGCTCTTATAGAGTCCGGAACGTTGGTTTCAAGCCAGGCTTGGGTAGTTCGTGCCTTGTGACCAGGTGAAGAGTCCTGGTGGAAAGTCCACAGTATATTTTTAAAAAGTGTATTGCTGAGAGGTTTCATACATGATCCAAGACTCTATCTTGATACACTTTGGCTGAATTTTTCACTCCTTTTTCACAAAAATGTAATTTTGTGACTCCTTGATAAGACACACCCCACCAAACCATCACTGATGCACAATATGACCACATTGTACCTTTCCAACCACTTGAGCAGCTTCTTTAGAACTGTGAGTGTACACTTTATCATTTTGCTTATTGTAGTGTTCTTCAATTGTGAAAATTTTTTTCATCAGTAAAAAGGATATTTCTGTGCCTTTCACCTGTGTTTCGCGACAGAAGGCGTTTTGATCGATCCACTCTCCTTAATTGTAAAGATTGATTTAGGGCATGTACTGTATATTGACGATAAGCACCAAGCTTCAGGTCTTGTTTTATAATACGCGACACAGTCCTAGCGGGAATCTTCATTTCTTGCGATAAGATTTTTTGCTTCCTAATGGGGTTTTGATGAATTCTGGCTTTAACAGCATTAACAGCCTTTGTAGTTCTAACAGCATATGGCCCCCCGACCTTAGCTGGTCTTCGACAGAGAAAGTGTTGTTGTATCTGTTGATAGTACAATATACGAACATACAGCTGATACCAAGCTTTGGAACTGTCTGGCATATAACCGATGGCTTCATACCCTCTTTGTGCAAGGCGATCACTGCAATCCTGTTTTCTTTAACACCCCATTCCATATTGTATTTTGATAAAGAACACGAAAAAATATGTGAAATGGCGCAAAAATGAAAGAAGTTTTGAAAATAATATTCTTGTTCCAAATTCAAAATAATTAGAAAGTTGAAAAAAAGAAAAGTTTTTATGTAACAGTAGTTATGGCCAGGCTAGTTATGTATGAATTGTCAAATGACCTTATTATTCTTATAGCAATTAGAAAATTTGATTAAAATTATCATATCAAAGAAAGCTAGACATTGAACAAAGTAAAGACAAGTCTAAAAAGTAAATTCACAATACCTTACATAGGAATAATGCCAAATAAAACTTTGCACCTTCCTCATTTCAAAAGTACTTAACTTTAAATAGATTAGGTTAGTGCATTCTACATATTACAATAGTTGTTTAAGAAAAATATTATGTAACTTCTAAAATAGTGCCTAAACTTGAGCAGTGGACTCTGCCTTATACCCACTAGGGCCCTTCAGCAGGATACTTTACTCCCTTTGACTCCTTGGACTAAACCATCCTTGCTCATGTTAATAGTGTTCTATATGTACCTATTGCTATTTGTAAATACATATATCAATTACTGGTCCTTTTATTGTATTTCATAGTATTTAGGGATAACTTACAGGCAGCCTCAAAAAAGGTGGATCTGATGCATTTTTCCCCAGCTTGTTCTCCTGATACTGAATAAGCTGTATTACAAGTTGAGCCAAGCCCTCTTTTGTAGGAGGATCAGTTTGAACATGCTGCAAAATATTATCATTGATAATTAAGTATTTATGTGATAGGAATCACTTCCAAATTGAGATGGTACTGAGCTCAATACATTTATAGAATATCTAATGGGCTGTGGTCTAAAGTTGTCAATGCTTGATTGATAGACATGATGACATAAGGCCATGAAGTAGATGATAAATTGAGTTGAACAATATTTTAGAGAGTGGAGATTACCAAGAATTGACAAAGATGAAAGCGTTTCAGAGAGGCCTTCACACAGCAATGGCTATTACAGTAATCAAATAAACAATACTATTACACGTTTTGTCGATACTTGTTCATAACAACAAAGATATAGAATTAATAAATATTTAAATAGCTAACCTTTTTACAGTTTTTCTGTAGCCAAACACGAATTTGATCGAACTGTGATAAAGATTCCGGTGACTGAAAATACTCAACGTTTGGCCCACCATCCTTCTTTGGACCTATTGTCGTCATTTTTAGTAGCAAATGGTAGTTTTTTCAAAAACAATATAGTCTTCTTTGATTTTCACTGTCAAAGCAAAAGTAATATGTAAACCTCAAAATAAAAACAAGCAAAATTCGTTCTGCAAAATTGCAAACACGGCGACGCTGTCGCGGTCGGCAGAGTCTCCAGATTAAGTGTTCCAAATTTCCCAATTGCGGCCAAAAAAATTCCCCAAAATGATACGATTACAGCAACTTTACCCAAACAACTTAAACCTGCTTGTTAGTTTAAATTTTTGTTTATATCTAGTGTGAGGGTTAGGACTGCAGTGTTTTAATTGAGGCACATTTTTATGTTTATATCTTGTTTATTATTATTTACTAGTAACTGGTCGCGCGTTTGTTCTGATTTTACCGCTTTCAGTAGTTTACTCGAACCCGATGTTCGGTTACATCAGACCGAACATCTAGTATAGGTAGCTTTAAGAGGTGGGTATTTGTGTTCATAACCATAAAAGTATAATGGTACATATGCAAAAATTGTACAATTTTTTTTAAATTTGTAAATAGATACAGATATTCTAACCAGATAAACAAAAAACACTTTATAGGAGTCACATTCTTCTTCGTCGTTCTTCTCTGTTCTATTGACCATCAGAAGGTATAGGAATTTTAGCAATAGATAACAGAGCTGTTACGCGATTTACTGAGTAACAAAAGAATAATTACAACGGCATAATTTATAAAGTACATACCAAATACAAATTTTCTCTGCCATAAAATTATTAAAAAAACATGCAAACGCTTAACATTTCGGTTTTTATCCGACTGCGAAAAATGAAAGTTTTTTTTTTCGATCGTATGTATTTATTTCCATTTATATCCATTTCTTTGTCACGCCCAGTATACAGCCTTGACGGCTTGATGGATTTTAGCATACGAGGTGTTGTTAGATTCGTCTTAATTGTGGGAATGATATAGGCAAAGATCGTTATCGTAAATTCCCTTACCTTAATAGTAGGTATGAGAAACGTAAAAAGCTCTCTCTTTCAGACTTATTGGTGATAACATAAGGCTTGCTTAAAAGCACGGTGTAATAACGCCGGCCGACTATTGTCATTGTTAACAATAATAAAGGATAATCGAAAGTAGAATAATAGTATATTCAGTTAATTGTTATACATTGCTTAGGAATAAAGCATTACATTATTGGTTGTTGTAAAAATTACCATCTCTGGACCAGAGACGCTAGAAAAATAAGCTTTGAAGAGAAAGAGCGAGAGTATGTTATCCATCAGGCACCGTACCGTCCATTTGTAGAGCTACTATAAAAAAAATCCACTGAATACATATTTACAAAAACGAGTTTATTTGAGGTACAATTTATCGCCAAAAATTTCCTCATGATTTTCGTTTCCACAAAAGTTCCCCGGCAACATAATTTTTCGCCAAAATGGGGAAAAAAACCCCAGTTTGAAGTTATAGGCAGTCGGTCACAATTTTGAAGTTATAAATATGGATTGCCAACTACTTAATTCAATTCACCCAATAAAAAACCCCTAATTTTGAGTTTTTGGGGAATCTGGAGCTGCCTAGTTATATATTTTATTTGAATTCATTATCTTGTGGTTCTTTGACTCTTTATTACGCTAATAGATATTTAAGGGGTCTTCTTTCATTGTTTATTTATTATAAATACTGGTGGTACTTTGTGTGATATAGTTTGGTTGTTGTACATATGTGAAGTGGATTGTTAATATGGCCCGGAAACACGCATTTTGCAATCTCACAAAAACTCTTTGGACAGTTCTAGCAAAGGGACAAACATTTTGTTAGACTCCTCCACTCTGAATATTAGAAAACACTACGCAGGCTTCCAAGTGCTTTTTGCAGCGCCAATACAAGAAGAAGAAGAAGAACACAAAATAAGTACCCAGTGAACACGTTACCTTAATTGGACATCACATTTACAATATGAATGAAATGAATGAATACTTTATTTTACTTTTAGTTTGTACACTGGCGAGCTTAATCCTATAAAGCATTTTCTTCCAGATTTAACCAGTATAAATTTGACAAATATGACGTTTGGGTGTTATCAAACATAAATCGTGTGCTCACTGGGTACTGATTATGTGTTTATAATTTAACACTTCATCTTGCTAAAATATTTTTTTAAAACGTCGCTAGAATATACATAAAATGCCCTAGTATACTTTTATTCCCTTGGTTTATTCTCTCTTTCAAGTTTGATCTACGCAACAACCTGAATTATCTGAGAATATGGATATATTCTACAGACGTTCTCCTAAGTTCAGTTTACAAAATACTATGTACTTCTCAAATAAATAATATATTAATCACTGTGTATATGAACATGAATGATTTTAGAATAAATCACGCACGTGAAGCACTGTATCAGTGTTACACTTAGTCTCCTCTACACGTCAACAGATACATCTGCAGACGTCATCTTTGGATGCGTCCGCCTACGTATGGAGAGTGTAATTTGCGCGTCTGTTGTAGGTATTTAACGTCCGCATATGCGTTCACCTCGAATCTGATTGTTGTCAGTTTTTGTGGCACGGATCAAAGGATATCGGCGCGAACGTCTGGCATCTATCCACACGTCTGACGACGCATCAGTTTAATCGGAATTGCGATTGAGAGTGCATGCGTGCTTCATGCGGTTTAATTCTTCTACTGCGATGCAAACTTAAGTAGTAGTTAAAAGTACTAAGTAAATAAATAGCTGCGACAGCTACGGTCTTAATATCCATATTTTTTTTACTTTACGTGCGAGTTGCCTCTATCGAGAATGAACATAGTCTAATCGACCAACAGACGTGTGGACGGCTCGTGGTGAACCATCTGCTGATGCATTTGTTAGCGTCCGCGGACGCATGTGTAGATGTGTAGAGGAGACATAAGTGACTATAAAGAGATCGATATGGTCTATGGAACCGACACTCACCAAGTATACATTTTAATTACATACGAAAAATTGTTCTCTATTTCAACAACTAATAAATGATTATCCAAAATTTCTGAACAGTGGAGTGAAGTATTTATTTATAATTATAGGTAATAAGGAGCGAAAGTATTAATTTTCATATCACCAATTCTTTAAATAAAACTTATACCATAAAATTTCTTATCTGTATTAATAAATCTATAGTTCTCTCTGTACATGTTATTTTTTCCAAATTTCCTAATATCACTATATTAAAGGACACTGATCATCACTATGCCATTAATAAAATATTTGTATGTTAAAATTTTATTACAAAAGGGCATGAACAATTTTTATGAAATTTTATACACGAGAAGCGTAGGTTTATAATAAATTTAAAAAAATTGTGAAACTATACTTAATATCCAAAAAGAATTAAACCGTCGCAGGACGCCTGGCGGATTTGAAACATCCGAACTATTTTATAAAGGAAATTTGCATGAAAGTATGATTTATTGAAGAAATTTTTATACTATGTGTGACGCGAATCCTAACGCTCCTCTTGATAACTATATACACATCAGGTTATCCCGAAAAGCAACAAATCTAAATAAAATCACTATGAGAGATTTAGTTTTCGCATGATTATTGGATATACATGAATTCACACATGAGTTATTATATTTTACCCTATTAAATAAAACAAAAATCAGATCGAAATTCCGACCTTCGATATCTATGTCCATATATTTCAAACCCTGAACCACTGTGCATCGTCACCACAACAGTGCGGATTTTTTATTAATTCGCAACCGATTTTCATCGCCATAAATTTAATAATAATTTTTTTTATTGAATTTTCATAAATACTTATTAGTGAGCAAATTTCTTCTGAAGGCAGCGGATGAACTTAACTTTCGCAAGCATATCCACTAGACACTAAATAGATTATAAATTATTTTTACCCGTAGTCTTGTAGATTTGTAGAGTTTGAGAAAAGAGTATATATGTACTCGTGAAATAAGACAGCACAATGGGCCCGATTTGAAAAAAAAATACAACTATTTATACCTATGACTGGCAATAATATTTAACATAACAAAATAGCATATTATGTAGATTTGTACGTCACAGACCATCAACTGATTCGATGATGTCGGTCGGCATTATAACTATAATCTAATTAGTTCATCAGTCGTTCATTCGTTTCTTGTGGGTTCTTCTCGATAGCTGGGATGTTTTACGAACCGGTGGTAGTGTTTTGACATTCATCAGTGCCTTCTTAGGGCCTAAATTGAATAAAATACATTATGATTTGAATTTACTAGTTCAGATTATAGATGTGTTTACAGAAGCCTCTTGGTTGTAATCATAAGATACGTAGACGTGTTATAGATGGAATTAACTATCCACGTTCCACAGTTCAATCTTAACATTGACTATTGAAAATGTCTTGTACTCTTGTTTCATCTTTAGACGCGGTTGTTATATTTTTTTGGAGATCTAACTTTTTAACAAACGCTCTGAGAAATTTTTTCAAATTAGAAACTTTACTTTTTAAATAATTATTTTGTTGGCTTAGTTTTTTTATTTTTGCCTGATGACGGATCTTTTGTTTTTGTAGATAACGTACTTGTGACTTTAACTCAATTTTCATGGGAGTATCAAAGACTAATTCTGAGTCTGATAAATCCACGTCTACTGGTGTCGGGGTTCTACGGTTTATTTCATCATCCTGAAAAAGGTAAATGATTAACTGAAATTGGAAAAAAAATATTTTGTCAAAAGAAGGATATATTATATCATGGGTCAGTGTTAAACCTTCTTTTGTGGAATACCGTTTGGTATCGGATGTAATGCACTGTATTTTTCAATTTACAAAGACAATATTTACAAAAAAGATAACCAACTTCAATAATTTTGAAGAGTTCCCTGGTGTATCTTCAAAGATGAAAGTCCAATATCAATGAAAATAAAATGAGACTACCCTTGAGGTATTCCCTATCAAACAAAAAAAGAATTATCCAAATCGTTTAATAAACAAAGAAGTCATGGCTGAACATCCATAAAGAAAATACATTAAAATTGAGTAATCTCCGTCTTTTTTTGAAGTGGATTTATAAAAGAATAATTCACTATGTAAAAACGAAGTGAACCTCGACTGACATGGCACAAGTTATCGGGCAGTTCTAACGCCTGGGACATGAGGTGACTTGAGTAAATCTGAGACATTGATTTTATATTTCCGAAATGTGGCACGCTCACGTTTAACAAACCATAATGGAAGGCGTTCTCATTGGCATCGAGTGAATGATGGTGATGATAATCCGGGATTAAATCTCAATAGTCGTTAGAAATTCATAGAGCACAAGAAAATAAAATAACTTACCTCATTTGTCGAATAAGGAAAAGAACCTTTTTTCAAAATATTTCGGCCAGTCTTTCCAATGCGTATGTCTTCGCTCCTAAAATGTTTCGAACATAATTTCGACGCAGCGGATGGAAGCCAGTTTGTTTCTTTACGTTCTGACTGTACAAATTGTATCCACTTCTCACGGATATCATTATTAACTGGTGGGAACCTATAATTAAAAAAAAAATGAAAATAAAACAATCACATAAAGAAATACATAAAACAAATACCGTAACAATAAAACATCAAAAAAATTTGGCACTCAGCTAACAGTATTTACATGTTGTTCGAATTACAATAACACATCAAACTTTACCGAATTGATAGCCGCGCTGTAGTCTATACTAATAAATTATTAAGGTCGCGATTGGGTTTGTAGGCATCATCGTGAAAGTATCAGTACAAAATGAACTGCACGCCAAAATGTAAACGTAAACATGTCATCGCTTTTAAGCCAAGCCCACTGCATTAGGCCAACATACAGAAAAGGCCTGTGGGTGGATTACTTTAGCCCATAACCATGGAATTCGTGCCATGCTTGCGTAACAATTATAATTATTCTTATTTACCAAAAAAATAACTGGGCGACCGAGCTGTGCTCGGTGTTTTATAACAAAAAAAAACACCTATCTAGGTGCACTCGGAATGTAAAACATCTAAATACAAAGTTTCATCCAAATCGTTGGGGCCGTTTCCGAGAAACCAATTACATAAATATATACAAGAACACTTAATATAACACGATGATAGAAATCAATTACAGTCACATAATCACTAGTAATACAGGTACTTGGGTGAATTGGGATACAAATATATAACCGAGTTGTTAGAAAGTTTCAATTTGTATTCATAGGATTCAAAATAAACATCCCTATATCCTGACTTAATAACTAACACCATTGTAGCAATTTAGCAAACGGTGTGCCGAGTCGACCAAGTACGTTTGAATATGGGAATACAAACATTTAGATCTGTAAAATAGTTATAGTAGGTAATCCATTAAAATGTAAAATGAAAATATGTATTTATATTATTTTTATGATTGACCTGATCTTTATGGCATTGAGTTATTATGTACTTTGGTTGAAGACAACCTAGAGAAGCTTGCAACACAATTGTATATTTGGTGAAACTGTCTGAACCTATGGCGCAGTGCTGCCAGATACACTGTAATTACGGTAGATCTAATGTAGTTGAATGCCATTCACGGTACACATTATTAGTAAAAATACAGTATTGGAAAATACTTTATTTTTATCTAACCAAAAGTTCATCCGTTGAGACAAAAATATTTAGTAATTTTATATCATCATCATCTTCAGCCCGTAATCGCTCAATTCTGAGCATAGGCCTCTCTTCTTGTGCGCCACTCATCCCGATCCTGAACTAATCTTATCCATTATTTTTCCCTGAGTTTTACAATATGGTCCACCCAAAGAGCAGGTCGGCGTCCGACTACTTGTTTACCCGTACGTGACCACCAATCCTTCAACACTTTAGTCCACCTACCGTCACTCTGCCAAGCAACATGACCCGCCCAATTCCATTTTAATTTTGGGACAATCTCTCCAACGTCGTGGGCCTTAGTGCGACGTCGGATATCGATATTTTTAACTCGATCTTTTAATTTGATGCCAAGCATGGTGCACAATCCATGGCTCTCTGTGCCACTCGTATTTTATGAACAGCCTCCATTGTGAGCGCCCATTTAAATATATGTGTATATATATCTTTTATAACAAGGTTGCGTGTTCAAATCACGCCGGGCTCACCAAATAGCGTTTAGCCTTATAGTACATTCGGAAATCTGTTTTAAATATAAATTCAAAGCAAAATGATAAAACCTATTATCTGACAATAGTTCTCCTTTCTAATTGGAAGTCACAATTTTTATTATACAAATATTTTATCAAAACTCAATAAAAAGTTCATACTTGAAAGTATGAGCGCCACAATACATACCTCTGTGCGTCGACTGAAATATGGCCAAACACGCGAAATTTAATTGCCTCGTTCGGGTTCGAATCCCAGGTCGAGCAAAGTGTTATTGGGGTTTTCCTATGAAATTCTCAGTAGCAGCTCAGAGTTTGGCTTTGTGACCGATTAATGGCAATAGGCTCGCCCCCTATTACATGGGACCTAAAAACATACTCGGCGAGCTGTGGGTGTACATTATTAGTACACCTCTGCCTAACCCTTCGGGGAATACATGCGTGATGGTATGGTATGTAACGCGAAATTTATTATGATAAAATCTGACAATGAAGTAATGTTCCCTTTCTCTAGGTCTTCCCCAGAGTTCTAAAAATGTTCGTGTAATTTTATTTTAAAAAATTAGGAAATTTTCTACTCATGGCAATACTATAAAAAAACTTTACACTTAGGAGTGACTAGGGATGTGCGATGTTAGAGTAACATCGATATTGACATCGAGGTCAACCTAAGTTGACATCATGTTGACCTTAACTATTTAAGTATACATCTATAATTAATAACAGATCAGTAAAGCAAGGGAAATATGGTTCGAGGGCGTGTTGAGTACAAACGCATCTGGGCTAAATTGGGCTTGATGCTGATTTTTGTTTGTAGTCGAATTCATACCGTGAACTAGTACACATCTGTTGATTTTGAAAATGCCTCGTTGTTCAGTGTTTGTTTATAAAAATACCCGTTGTAATGTGAATTACGTTAAAGATGGTATCTCATCCTTCTCATTTTTGTGATATGTCTCCAATATCACTTTCATCTCTATCATAGTCAGATGAAAAGTTATCAACTGTAACATACAAGGTAGAATTGATTTACGGAATAATTTTCATAATAATAATTTGTGCCTAGATTCAGGTTCGCTAAGAAAATTGTATGCACAATAATCATCTATACAAATATTGAAGTGTCTGTTTGTAACGTCAAAATATCAACTTTTTACTGAATGCAAATGAAACTACGATACCTATAAAAAAAAAACAAATTATAAAAATTTTGTCTGTCTGTCTGTCTATTTCTTCAGAGTAATCTCCGAAAGGGTTGGACCGATTTTGACGGGACTTTCACTGGCAGATAGCTGATATTTTAAGGAGTAACTTATGCTACTCTTGCATTACTCTTTTAAGGAGTAACTATGCTAGTTAAAGGGTTCTGCGTACGTAAAATAAAACTGGTCATTGGAATCAATTCGGGCGCTTAAATGGCTTACGTTGCTTAAACCTTAAGAAATATATCATATTAATATACTACATAATTATAAAGATTAAAAAGATGTAGGTTGATCGAAGGCATTCTTTAGTCAACGTGAGCGCCGCCACGGGCACGTCTAGTTCTGAATAACATTGAACGTCTTTAGGAGCCTATGCTGCGACACTTCGTACAAAATATATAATGTAAGAATACAGCTTTTAACATCGTAAGAGTATAATAATTTCCGTTTTTTAATGTAATTGATACCTAATATTTCATAATCAAAGTTTTCTACGCAACGCGCTGACAATACAAAACGAAATGCGTTTTGTTTCAATAATTCAACGACAAACACTTGCAAAAGTTACAGAACAAAACGCAATCCGTTCATTCATTTAAAAACAATCACTCTTTCTGCGTAATGATTTCATTTGTTAATGAAAACTTAACGGGTCTCATATAAACATTACGCAACAGCCATTAAATTAATGGATACTTTAATTTTAATGGAACAGTAACAAATGGAGAGCTAATGATGACTTTCTTGCAACTGACTAATAGTCCACACCTAGCCCGGATGAGAGTATTATACAAATATTTGATTTTTCATTATACATATTTGCTTATTATTTCTAGATAAAATCATATTAAAATCCTTGCCGCATTTTATTTGTATGAATCTTTGTCCACGGAATTTGATTTTCTTTAAAAGATAATTATGTAAACCTGTAAATATTAAATTATAATTGTTATACAATGCGTAAATAATTCCGTAAGCGCGGGTGCGCGGGCGGTGCGTACCATTACTTGTATTATTATACTTTTGAACACAATTAGAAATATGTACATTCAAAATAAATAAGTAGCTTATTATTTTTACGATATTTGATGTTTAAGAACGATTGGAGTTTTCGGCGTGATCTTGAAATGACATGTATTGTCGTGATTATTATTTTTAATTCATCAACTTAGGTTTTTGACGCTATATTATGCAATATTGATGGTGTTTTGCGTGGTTATTGTTCATTAGTGAAGTGGATTATAAATATAAACGGGAAGTATATATATTTTGAGGTAACCACAAAAACTCCCTAGAACGTTTTAACAAGGGAGCCACCATCTTGTTAGGATACCGAAACCATTCTAACACAGGACACTGTATTCACTTGATAATGGCAGTAATGGTTTTCAATAAAGAGGACTAGTTGGTAGTCTTGCGCAAAGTATATCACTGAAAAGAAAAGAGTGATATATATCTTTTCAATGAAAGATATATATCTCTCTTTTATATCTCGCTCAGAGCGAGAGATATCGGGCTCACTGATGTAATGATTTACAGAGCTGTTTGGTTGATAAAGAGCGAGATATATCTTACAAAAACAAATCTTACGATTTACAAAAATGTATAAAATTATTGTCAACTATTTTGTTTAGAATAGAGATATCTTGAAAAATATTATTCAAACATTTGATTTCCATCATTCTTAACAATTAGCAGGCTAAAGTATGTCAATCTAGAAATGCAAAAGTATGTATTATAGAGATAGTCAAACTATTATTTTAAAACCTGTAATAACAACAATAAAACTGAAGAAGATCGTGTGAGTAACAAAATATGTTAGCGTATTTTATAATCAGTGGCCATGGCTACATTTATATTGTCTTGAATTGAAATAATGTATATGTACATTATCTACCTTAAAATATAAACATGTATTATGTCAATATTTTTTTACAAATTTGCTAGTCACTTTAGAAAGTTTTTTATCTATAGGTACCTCCTAATAATGAAAACAATCCGAAATACGTAGGTAACGATAATTATTTTAGCGATACGAAGTTCAAAGTGCATGGGTCAAATCACGCGTGACATTAAACTAAATTCAACATTAGAAATACTGAAATAAAAACCCTTAAAAATAAAAACACTTCAAACTACATAAATACTTGACACGGTAATTACGTAACCAATATTGTGCTTTATTGTCAAGGTGTAACATAAGTTTTCTTATATTCATTAGTACCCGATCGCCTTTCCGCTCTCGGCTTGTTGGATCGAATTAGCTACCTATCTCTTTCTTAAGTAAGAATGTGGTGTATCTTTTTATTCAAGTGATCTGAATCGCTCTGATTATATCCGAGCGAACATTATTACTGAGAGCAAAAGAGTTAAAGATATACTTTACAAACAAGTGAGCTACTGATATACTCGCTCTTTTGTCGGGATTATATATCTTCTAATCTTTCGCTCGCGAGTGACACAACTCTACTAGTTGGCCAGTTAGTAAAAAGAAGAAGGGTGATTGAATACCTACTGTCACAAAACAATGACGTTAGAGCCATCAATAAAATATCAAGTGGGGAAAAAGATCGATTTTTTTAAACTTAATTATTTGATAAATAACATTTTTTTGTAATTAAAATAATCAAATATTAATTGTTTTTTTTTCACATCTCTATTCAACACCTCAACATTGTCAACAGATGGAACTATAGAATATAGAATAGATACCTATTTCTTATCTGAGAGCACATATGCACATGCAATGACAAGTGGTAGCGAATCTAAATTTTAGTTTATTCCTCTCCCCTAAGTTTAATGTAGTATGTAATTAATAAAACAAATTTGGTACGTACGAGAAAAAGCTATATCCACTTTCAGTCGTTTTACTGGATCGAGATTTGCAATATCTTAATACGCAAGTCGGCATTATTCTATTTTAAAGTTTCAATTATCACAATAACACCATTGGTAACAAACACAAGCTTTAGTGTTGATTTGACACAATCTAACAGATTTGGCGTACTCGGACTTTGCAAATCAGTTGACAATTGGCCACTGCCACAGAACATATTTTAGATTCGTGTTATTTCCTGCAAAGTAGGGTTGCCAAGCATTAAACCAAAAAAATGTTTTTAAAATAGTTATCCTGTAAAACGGTGATGGCTCAATTCTAGCGTGTTCGAATAGGTAGGAATAGTTGAAAATCTGTTGCCAAGCACCTATAGACGTGGTCCGACAGCAGCACGTCTTAAGAGCCAGTCCTCTACTGTAGTCTGGTGTGATTTCATCTAGAGCCACATCGTCAATTCACATCAGGTGAGATTGTGGTTAAACTCTAATATTATAAAACAAAAATGTTTCTGCAATTCAAAGTTAACCTTGCTCGTGCAGTATTGACAGTTGCTACTTCATTCTTTTTTTTCACCATGGCATTTTGATGGCAGGCATTATCTTGTCAGTAACAGTTATTAGCGCATATCACGCGAGGATATTGTAGCTTTAAATAATTTTGAGAATCATATCAGTAGCTCCGGAGATTATCTCCTGCAGACTTTTTTTATATACAAAAATATTGTGTCGTCTGTTCGTGACTTCTGAACAACTTGAGCTCTTGGATATATTTCACATTAAAATTTCATTATGTAGGTTTAAGTTTTATTGACGAAGGTTCATAGCTACGTTGGTATCCGATAGGTGACTCTTTGGTCGAGCTATTAACTACGGAAAAGGTAAAATTTTATATGCGAAAAGGGCAAAAGAAATGAAATGTAACTTTAAATTATTATTTTTTATAACGATTTTAATTATAATGATAAATACTTTTTACTTGGTTACTTTTATAAAGTGCTGAATTTTTGCAATTTTAAAACTTAGACAAGTAGGTAGGTAACTGCAGTTGTGGTTTGGACGAACCAGTACATCATAGAGACAATCCTAAAGGCTCGAAGGAAAGAGTACATTTGTATAAATTTTTCAAACATTCTCATATAATTTATATGTAATTTTGTATAGTTCACTTTTAATACGATTACTTACAGTTAAGTCGGATTGGGTTGACAATAATTAAAACTGGAATGAATGAAAATACCAAAAGTCACTGAAATCCATTTTTATTGGTTATAACATCGTATTTATTAGAAATCGAAACAAAGCTTTGATTAGTACCTATTACAACATTTAAAACAGGTTTCCTTTATTACTTTTAATACTGCTTGACATTGAGAGAAAAAAAAATGATACCTACAATCCTGTTGCTGAAAAGCATGCAGTTGAATTTTGAAGCACATTAATATATTTTCAAAAGAAATCAGAGACCAGAATTCACGAGTGCCGTCGTAATTTTATTGATGAACCCTTTCATATTCTATACAATCATTTGTTATAAAGCAGCAGGGCTAAATTAAGTTTAGGAGGCCGTGAGGCTACGAAGAAGTGAAGGACCCAAAAGAAATTTTTATATGAGCTATGAATATGCTAAAAGTTCTTGAATGTGAACTCTTTTCTTTGTCAACATGAATTTATTTTTGTCTTATTTTAAACAAATCAAACACTCATATTACAGAGACAACTCCCATGCGTGGGCTGAAGCCCATGTTGTCTTCTTCTAAATAGAGTCCCGTGTTAAAGCACAGGAAGGATGAAAGAAATGTGCAATTGTCCCTCCTGATTCATAACTGAAGTACTTTATTTTGACTAATTTCAAAAACCGAATCAATACCCCGTTGGTCAATGTTTCAGTTTAGAACGAATTTACTGAAAAATAAGTTACTCGAAAATTACTTCCTACCTAAATGAAAGCCTGTTTCATATCTTTAATATATAACATGATTATTATTATCAAATACACACAATTTAACACCGATTTGAAATATTTTCCCAACATGGTAATTTTATTCAATTGACATTACACCAATATTCATAAAGCTTACAACTATAATTTTATTATTATTGTCTAACACCGGGACGGCAAGTGCATAAAGCAAAATAATTATATCATGGATAGACCAAAAACGCCGTCATAAGTATTATTAAGAAAGCCTTAAACAATTTTTCATATACATTTTTATACTTTGAAAATACAACTACAAGATTTTATGAACTATATGTTTTGTCTGAATATATTGTGAAATAATATTTAATATAAATTGAATTATCATAATTATTGCATAAAACTAAGTAATTTTTTATGTTAAACGCAAAACTATAAAGCTTTAGTTCCCTTAGTCACACTCCTTATTTTTGTATGTCTATAGGAAAAATAACGATTAAAATTATTATTATTTCGTAAAAAATAATATAGTTAATTAAAAAAAAAACTTACATAACAAAAACATAAATTCAAATGCAAAAGTTATAGCATTTTATAAGTGTGAATATCAGAAGAAATATATATTGTAACATATCATGATTATCGATTACTACTCATGACTGTCCAAGGGCGTAGCTAGTTACAAGAAAAGAAGCAGCTACCTCCCCCAACAGGGCGTGGGTAAACTGAATGCTAGCTTATAAGAGTAAGAGGGTATTATCAGAGCAGTTAAAAAACAAGTGTTTACAAGTAACACCTTGGAACTGTTACCTTTATTAAACCGAAAAAAGCGATTCCTGCGTACCTATTCCATAGGCTAGTATGTGACACGAAAATAAACTGTTTCTGTTTGGAACATGCTCTTCTCTATTCAAATATCAGAATATTTACTTTGTTAGAAAGAGATACATACAAATATGACTTGAAAAAAGCGCTGTGCATCTTCTCAGTTATAGTCATAGAAAGGGATAGCATCATGTAACAGGCTGTTATTTTGGAACAGATTTCTTATTTTTCATATTATAGCTCACTCTTTCTAGCTAACTTGACTCGCACTATACGCAAATACACCATCGTTACGTGTAACACTCTGATTGTTAAAATATAATTGTTATTATTTTTAACGAACAACTTGAAGGGCATTGCCAATGGAGTTTATAATATAACATTAGTTTTATCTTACCTGCCTGCCTACCACCCTGAAGAAAATCCTGGCTACATCCCTGTGTACTGTCTTAAAAAAAACTCAACATAAATAGACATTCAAGACCTCTATATACAATATTTAAACAATTATGTGCCAATAGATCCTATTTCTTAGTACATTTTTCATTGGATCCAAGGAAATTAGTAACAATGAATAGATACAATATAGAAAACATGTAGTCTTATTAAAAAAACCTTTCGCTTTTTCGCTAAGATTGAAGATTTTAAATTGACTTTTACAATACCATATCTTATAATAATATTTGAAATAGCATTATATATCTATGTAACATATGAATTATTGTCTTTATTATAATTGAATAATGTCGATTAATATTTTCAATACAATTACATTTAAAATGGGTATTAGATTAATTCACCAATTATTTCATGAAATATAATACTAAATGCATAATCATTATGATGAGGGAATACTTATCATTGAATAAACGGATTTATTACAAAATTAAATATAAAAAAATTGATTTCAAATTCCTAAAAACATTTGATAAAAGTCACTAAATAATCAACAATGTTTTTAATTAACAAATTTCAACAAAAATATGGCAACAAAATAAGTTATAATCATAATATCACTTTCAAATATTCTTACTTAAACATAAAATAAAAATAAAAGTTGAGCTAAGTACTTACTATTAAAAAAAAAAATGATTCTAACTCCCTTCTTACTGATTCGCTTCTGATTTATTGATTTTCTATAACGTTGTATTATATTTCCCTTCGTCGGGGTGCTACCACAAAATAGATAGGCACAGAAAGCCAGCTCCGTACGAGTGACAACGGCACACGCACACATAAACGCATATGTACGAGGATCTCGGATCAAGTCAGTCAGTGTTCGCGTTCACCCGACATAATATGCAAAAGTTATTTTGTATGTGACACTTGGCTCTGAAATGATAATCAATAAAAAATCTTCGAAATCGTTGTATGTTTTTTAACCAACGTTTTTCATTAAACAATTTACGGATTTTCATTTAATACAAATGGATTCGCTTATACTATGTTCATCCTAAGAAGGCTTGCATGATATATCCACAGAAAGTAATTGTTACGTCGTGTAAATTACGGCTCGGGTGACAACCATACGCGCGGGCGTGAATGTCCTACTTTTCTCCCTAGGTGCGTTTACAATTTTTTTCTCCTCCGGGATGAAAAGTTTATATATTTTATATATAAACACGCAGTTGCTAGGTTACCGGGAGATAAAGTAAAGTACGCGCATGCGCACATTTGCCATCTCACCGGGAGAGAATCGGTTACTTTTCTCCCGCGTGACAGGGACTAAAAGTGAACTTTTATCGCGGAGAAGAAAAAAAAAACTTTCGGCTACTAATTATGTATCATATAAAATATTAAATAACTTCGTCTACAGTCTATACGATGATTTTTGTCAATTTTAGAATGCCGTTGTATATTTAATTTAATAGATTATTTTCTAACTTCATTTAAAAAAAAAATATATATATATATATATATATATACATTCCTACATTTTTCTGTAGCAACATTCAACAAAGTATATTGACTGGAAGAATTTTAATCTTGTTGTTTGGTGACTTGCGATTTCTACTGTTGTTAGCATAACTTTCAAATTAAGTTATGCTACATCTCTAAAATAAACATTTGACATATACCATGCAAGCCTTTTTAGGATGAACCAAGTATAAATAATTCATTTTAAATGGTTTCCAAATGGGAATTTTTATACAATTTTGTACGTGTCAGCACTAGCTTTATAGTATAGCGTAGATAAATAAATTCAAGGTCGGCTGGAACAGTCTTTCTGTACTTATTTATTTTGTGGCACTACAATACTTGTAAACTGTGAACATACTTTTATCCATAATCATTAATTAATTTCAAGAAGATATTAAGTGATCAATTTACATTGTCGATTATGTAATAAAAGGTCAAGATAATTTTGACGTCCATTATTTTTTGATGAGCGCGTAGTGCGCAATGTAACGTGTAGAAAACTAGAAAATATAATAACCAACCCCAATTAAACTGTAAGATGACATTACATGGAAATTATATTTGATCTGTCGTAAACATTATTCATCATTTGTAATCGAATATGAATCTAATAACTTTTGTTGTAATGTCGTTCTTGGTATACGCACTACCAAAACAATCCAATTCTAATGACTTAACATTAGATCGACGATGGAAAAGCCAATCGATTAACGTGTCAGATTTGTTAAATATACGTTAATCAATTAACCTTGACACCATCTGCCACAAGAATCTAACTACTCAAGAATTAGTAATTCACATAAAAAAGGAACATTATTTCAAAATTAATTATACAAGAAAAAAATCCATTAAATTAACATAATCTTTTAACACTAAAAACTCTTAACCTTAGTACACACGGCATTGTACTGTACATATTTTTCAGTATAAATTTTACTGAACAAATAGTGTACGAGTAAGTAGTAGTACGTAAAAACAGTTCACATGTCGTTAATCAAAGTGTTTGTCAAACAAATCGAATGATTTTTGAAGTACTAGTATTCATATCCCTTTCACATAGCGTAATGGTATACGTTTTTTTAGCGCGAGTAGAAATTGAAAGGCCATCTAGATTTTCTAAAATTTTCCTTATTACCGGTGTGGCGATGAAGGCTCTAGAGATTTACATACCAATATATCAAAGCGTGCAATAAACCCATCAAAGACGTAGTATACTCGGATGGTTGCTGCATAAACATCGCCGTTGTCCGTCTTTTACACAAATGATAATGTATTGTATGAACAGCCAAGTTTTAAATCGATATAAAAAAGATATAGTATACTGCCGTGTGTACGAAGCTTAGTGTAAAAAATTGAACAATAATTAACAAGTTTTTCCGCTGCAATCCGATTCATATATTCAAATTATTTTCTGGTATAAAACTCATTCAAATATAGCGTTAACTGATTGTACTTTGTGTCATACAAATACATAAAATATATTTTGCCATATTATTTCCTCCATCCATAAGTGTTCAATAAAATATCAAATTAATTGCAAAAGGGAGAAAATTATAACCATTACATTGATTATTTGAGATAACTTTCCACAGATACAGTAGGTATAATTGACTAACGCAAGTCAACGGCTCACTTAAGACCAAGTATATATTCTGCGATGCCGATGTAATAGACAGCTTGCGCTATACCGAAAAGGGGAGCTATTACCATAGCACGACACGCACCGCCCTTGAACAATGCTGTAGGCCCTTCATATTTCAATATTTTCCTGTCAACAAGATATGGTTATATTATTAAAATCTCTTCAATCATTGTCATGATTTACACAATCTTCAAACCTTTAAAATTAAAATAGCCTTTCAAACTGGATTAAAGAACAAAATTCCGGGCACTATTTTGAATCCCTGCCATGAGCCTGAGCTTTCGATAAAGGAGAACATTGTGATGAAACCATAGCACGGTGGCAGGGCTTTTTTCAAATGCTCGCCTGGCTAGCTACCACCCTCAAGTTAAAAATCTGTCACCAAATACCTAAAGGTGTGTTGTGGCAGCTGAACTTGATAGCGAGTCTCCCACACTAAGCTTCACGTGTCACCATCTAGGGCCACATCGGCACGTAACATCAGGTGAGATTGTGTCCATATCGCTAAACTTTTATTTCTCTTCGAAACCTCGAATACTGAAGAATACACTTAACAGTTAAAATGTATTTTTTTATCATTTTGAAGCTACCTCATTCTTTTTTCTTTTAAACAAAAATTCCTTTTTAACTTCTTTGACCCACTAATATAATAGTAAATTATGATACAATTGAGCTACGGTTGTCATTACACTCGAAGCTGGATTGCTTACTTAGGCTCTCGCTGGGTATTACACTAGTTACTAAGCTTGCCTTAAGTTACTTACTGGCCATATAGAAAAAATTAACAGAATCGTTGGTTCTCTAAGCGACTCGCTATGTGACTAACCTGGCACCCAATGAAGCACAGTCGCTCTCAGTGTGGCCTTCTCTGCAGTTTTTAATACATCTGTTCACTACAATCAGTCTCCTAGCTTAGCTTTAAATACCCAGCGAAGCTTCATGTAATGTGGTCTTAGCCTAATGGATCTGTTTATCGGCCTAATGACTAATTCTCACGCGTTATATACGATATTCTACAACACACTTACGCGAAGAAAACAATAACTAGAATTTAGTAAACTTAATATAACAGCACGGTTTTTCTTTTTTCGCGTGCCGTCCCTGTATTTGAGTTAGCTATGGAGTTTTTGACGGGATTTTCTTCTTTTTCTTAACTTGGCAACTCAGTCCTCTTTATTGAAAACCATTTACTGCCATTATCGAGTAAATAAAGTGTCCTATGATGATTGCAGTAGTCTAAAAATATGGTGGCTGGCTCAATTTGTTAGGACCTTTTGGGAAGTTTTTGTGGTATCTCAGAATTCATGGGTTTATTATTGGCTGGATCTTAGTATGTCATATAGTGGTTTATGTTTTATATTCATAAATTTGTAATTGTGTATTAAAAGTGGCATTTTGAAAAATAAAATTTGGTTATTGTGTACAAGTGAAGTGAAGTAGAGGACACAAAAACTTCTTTGAAAGTTCTAACAATCATTTTGTTAGAGTGATGAAATCATCACAGGACACTATAATTAATCACTTGAATATATCAGTAATGGTCTTCAATAAAGAGGACAAGTTGCCAAGATATGAAGAAGAAAAGGAAGAGTTAGCTACGAGTACGAAGGTGAAATGACTTACACTGATAAAGCCGCCAAACAGACTAATATCAAAATTATAATAAAGTGTATATTTTAATATTAATAATTTTAATAATTATATTAAAATAATAATTATAATATAATAATTTAATATAAGTAATTCATATTATTCATATTCAAACCACAAAATGTTAATTAAATCTAAAAATAAATAATATGAAATGCTTGAATGAATTAACACAGTTTATTTATTCACAAAAAAGATATTTTTTAGACATAAAATCTCTTTGCTGAGATTAAAAAAAAAAAGGTAAGATAAGGTAAGTAAAAGTACGCATGCTTTAAAAGATGCATTATCAATCTAAAAGCGGTGCAATAAGAGGCACTTCATGAGCAAGTGTGTTGAAAGGGTAATATTATTAATAAATCTCAACTGATTATTTATTAGACAAAAAAGTAAGAGACCCCAGGCCGTAGGTGTGATGTGAATATTGTAACGTCATTAACTTGGTTTAATAGGTTCTTAAAATTTTGCCAAAAGAGCATCAAGAAGTGTTCTCTAAAATTGGGATAGCTCAAATGGTTGCCAACTTCCGACAGCAGATGGCAAGGATAGAAAAGGAAATTAATGACTTACGTGACACAGTCAAAGATTGAGGTGTACTGGCGTTCTCCACTGCCCTTAGTGAGGGTCTGCATGCGTGTCTTTACCACGTCCAATGGGGTGACGCTAACTGACGCGAATGTACCGGCCGAGCAGCCGGATATAAATGACCACCTGCAAAATCAATATTTATGTAAAAGCGTGATTCTTTCACTTCTTCACTCTCTATTTTCGCAAAATGTAGTTCATGTCAAGTATTACATTAGGGTAATTTTTCAGACTTTTTTTTTATAATAACGCGGCAAATTGACAATACTGTCCCTAAGCACAGTACAATGCTGACACAACAGCGAATATCGAGAGATTGTAATCCATTGAAGGTCGCCGGCCTTTATGAATATAACTGGATATGCATAGTCTGATCCCAAAACACGACATGCAAAAGCGAGTCACTACAACGGACTTCTCACCACATGCATGGTGGTCGCGGACAACGCTCTTACAACTAACGCATATTATGTGTTTTACTGCATTATTTAGGTCAGTGACAATCTTGTAATATGAAGTGACTTAATGGAGTATTCTATGTAAAATCCTACATTGTATTATTTTTCAGATCAACGATTAGCAATTATACTTGAAATACGTTGCGTATGTATTTTCTGTCCCACATGACCAGTAGCGTATGTAATTGTTGTTTTCAAAGCATTACAGTGTCATTTAACCCAACGATAATTTAAAGTTGTTTACCAGCGTAGCTAAACGGTATTAATGTATGGAACTCACGAATACCAGTTTATCTGCCTATAGTTATAGTACTTGCTAAACGAATATATTATGTAATTACTAAAAATATGTGTTTATGATATTTACAAACAAGTGCTTATGTGCATTGTGTTATAAACTATATATTGACATTGAAATTTACTTTTTGAATATGTAAACATAATGTTTATGAAAATTGATGCAAAATATGAAAATATATTACATAAACATTTTCGAAAATGTTCATAAAAATAGACATATTTCCCGGTCGTAAGTGCACATTTTTTCCTCACTATTATAAGGCAAACTTGTAAAACGAAAAATATTGTTAAGACCTATTTATTACAACCCGATTAAAAGGAGAGAGAAATCCTGTTCCAGAAATATCTCGAAACAACTACATACTTCTCAGTAATTCGAAATAATGTTCGTGTCGTAAAACAACCGCGGCGCATGTTTGTGTAAACATCACAGTTTACGTCATCGAGTAGGCATAGCAACTAAACTTCGAAAAAGATAGCGATGATTCACGATTTTTCTGCGATCGTTTAGTGTAGGTATTTAAGCGGCTCAGGCGCGGCGCTGAAGTAGTTCACTTTTGAATTATAAAGCGATAACATCGAGTGATAAAAGGAAGCGAAACCACAGTGAAATAAATAAGTGTTGTGATTTCTTGAAATTTGTAACTGTGTACAGTTCGAATAAAACTTCTTCACATCAATCATCGGTATTTTTATTACCCAGGGGTGTAACAATATTACGTGATATTTTGATTACGTTATTATTGTTATAAATTTAATCTATAATGCAAATTTCTTTTAATAACGAATACAACGTACAGTCTAAATAATTTAAGGAACGGATTAAAGCATTTTAAGCAAGGCCAGCCCGCGAAAATGTACGATTTCAAATGCTGAAAAATCAATCGTTCTGTATAATTTTCACTAGGTGGTGCTATTACAAAGATTATTTAAGGCTATGAACTTTCAGACAATTTTTTTTTTTCGCACCCTCAAACAATAATTAAATTACCGTTTATAATTCAATTTACGTAAATTCCTAAAAATTCGTGAACACTTAGCAAAACGCAAACCAGTGATACGTATAAAATCGACATTTAAATGGTCAACGGAGTGTTAGGTGTAGTCTTATAAGTATACTTCCGTCCGTACGTATATGCTTTTTTAGTCTTTAGCATATCCTACGAGTAGAAAATGGGTTAGGTTAGTGGAAAACAAAAAGAAGTTGAAATCATTGGAGGAAGGCAAACAAACATACAAATAGATTTAAAGAAAGAAAGTATAAGTTACTTTACTTTACTTTCATGAAAAAAAGATAACGTAAAATTGACAGAAAAAAGGTTATTATTATTATACGAGTATCTACAGACTTAATTTCCTATTATTAAGACTTACAGTAGCTAGCTGTGTATCGAATTAACATACCAGAAAGGTGTTGGTCCACCCGGTTTCTCAGCGCCCAGATTATTTAGAGTAGCAAATAACGGGAAATAGATGACACTGAAGGTAACATCTCGGGCTGCGGTCGCCGTCGTACCTTTGTACAGGCCAATTATACCTCGCTCACTCAACAGTTTCCTTGTGAGAGCCATTGCAGTGATTCGCTCGACACTTCGACCCTCTACAAATTAATAGGTGTTGAATACAATGCATATACAATAATACGTGAACAATTCTTTTTTGGTGATAAACCAACTGCCAAGATTTACAAGAGACCCCGACCAAGAAAGAGTATGGCGGTCAGGAAGGAGCTCATAAAACGTGTTAAGTATATTATTTTTGTTTTCTCAAAAATGTAACAATTTATTATTATTATGTAAGTAAATAAATCGAGATACATATAGTGTACATCACACGTGCATACATACAAGTGCAATAGATAGTGTAAATCAATTAATTAATAATTAATAAATATATTGAGCTATAGGCCGTGTTGAAAGTACATTGATCCAATGGATTAAGTAGAAATAAAGAGCGCGTTCTATTAAGTACACGTCATGTCACCGATGTGAATTTGATTGAGTCAAGAACAACATCTTGTTTTTTTCTAATACATACTTTAATCGACTTTACTGCTTGACTTCTCACGTGCATACACATTTCTTAACCTGTCGCGCTCATCTATGGCATAATTCTTTTCTCTCTCTTTCTAAGGCTAATTACCTACTTTCCATACTTTTCGCGTCAGAAACGTTACACTAAAATTCGACCTGAGAATTTTTACTCCCATAGTCTACTAGTCTAATTTTCACTTATAAATATTGACCAAAGGAAAAAAGGAATCACTCATAGCAGGTTTGGATCTACTAATGAATGAGAAAGTATAACAAGCTAAATGACTAAAAAGGAAACAAAAAACCCGACTGCACCAAAAACACTTAAGTTTTTTTTTATTTAATTCCCATGCGTCGTACCTAAATATTATATAGCCTATGTCCGTCCCACAATTAAGACAAATCTATCGACACCCCATATGCCGAAATCTATCAAGCCGTTTAGGCTACATAGTGTGCCAAAAAATTAAAATACATACATCTTATACACATACTCGATAAACAACTCTCCTTTTTCGCAGTCGGGTAAAAAGTGAATAAATCATTTAATTAATATTTTTACCAGCTTTGGCTTGCGCAGCAACTCTTCCAGCATCCTGCATTTGAATTTTAAGCAATTCCATCGGGGTAGTCACTATTATTTGGCAAGCGCCGGCCATACCGCCCGCTACCATTTGACGCACTATCGGCAGAGATCTGCCAATGTAAACAATCTTCTCATATCAGAACTCAATTTATATAATATTTTAATATTATTCACATGAAATTTTGTACACGGGAAGCTTATGTCATTGATCAATTGATAGTCATAAGTATTTTTAATATTACTTTTGGAAATCGTAAAATCAAAAACTATTACAAAAAAAATCAAATTTTATTAATTTTTAACCTATTTGAATAAAATTTTTGTATAAGGGAAGGTCATAACTGAAAGGCTGAAAAAATTGTCAATATTACTTTTAGAAACCGTACAAAAAAAGTTTTCAAAATACATTTAACAATCGTAAAAAAGATATGTAGTTAGTTGTCATTCGATTTAGGTGAAATTTCTTGCACGGGAAGTACCTATTTTATATTATGTCATTTCTAAATTAATGATAGACTATATGAATAGTATTTAACATAATTAAGTAAAAAATAAATCAGTAAAAGTAAAATTACGGAATGAAAATAATTGTTTACTGTGTAATAAACGCGTGCGGAGCAGCGGGGTACCTCTAGTTTATTAATACATATACATTATTAATACATACAAATTATGTACCGTTTAAAATAATATCATTATGGTGTTATCACCACAGTAATTATTAACCGGTTCATAGCCTACCAGAGGGGTAATCATTAATTCATTCCTATCATAATATTAAATGTAATTAGTTTGAACTTGACCGATAATGATAAGCATACCATGAAATGACAAATATAATAATACTAAATCCATCCACGAAACTTGTCACCCGGTTGTCCTCAGCTCTTTTATTGGAGACAACGACTACTCTGAACGTCATTTTTACCGAACTTTTTCACATTTTAAGTTTTTGATGGGTTTAGTTTACTGTATTGTTAAATTCACTTAATACCAATTTACGAACGATATTCATGAATAACCTATAAAATTAGCTCAAGTAGTGTGTGTAGTAGAAGGAGGAGCGTTTAGTATATATATGGACAGGGAGGGAGGGAGTCGGAATGAGCCGACCAGACACGACGCTGGCGGAATGGCTCGTAGCGACGTCACATAAGAACGCTTTTAATCCCGTCTAAACGCATCATTAAACGTTTCACATTACTTATATACTTATTAACAATATGATAATCACACATACCCGTCAGACAGAGTGAGGTAATGTCGGAACATGTCATTGGCAGCGAGTTTGATGGCCTTCTCTGGCGTGATGAGGAGAATATTGACAGCAGATCCCCTGTACATTCCAAAGTATCCTTCCGCAGCGTAAGTCTTCTTAAAACAGTCGAACCTGTATGGAGTACACATATAGTCTATAGGTCTATACTGTCTATAGTAACATATCGGTTAGGTACTCCTCGATTGATGCCCTGGACAGGTTACAACGATGGACTGTGTCCGCATTGTGAATGATACAAACGTAATTAATAATTTAGAATCGCTTTCGCTGTGAAGAAACATTACCTCGCTAAGCGTGTTTTATTATTGTATTAAGGTTAATGTTCTGAAAAGTTGTTTGACTTTATCCATTTTACCACCGAACCACGTGGATTACACGAACAAAGAAGTTCGGAAATTCTTACTTTTGCCGTGCTGTGCGGATGTGGAATGGTCTCCCAGCTAACGGATTCAATACTTCAACGTGTTCTTTAAATGAGGCGTGAAGACTAAAGAAACATTTCAGCAGGCCGGCATGCAATCGACGACTGCCAATGAAATCTGTGTCACCGACAGTCGCCGTTGTTTGTGGACTGTATCGTACTTAGCATCAGGCAGCATTTTTGTAGAACTGACGATACTGTTAGCCGTATGGGCCCTAGAGCCTCAGACAGCTCTCACAGCTTCACCGCGGTTTGGGGGCGGACGATTCAGGCAGTCAGCCTCGAAAGCGTGGCAACACGCTCAAGGGTGCCAAAGTGGCCGAACTTCGGCTTGAACTTTTGCAGTAGTTGCAATTAAGTTGCGAACTGGCTGAAACTAAACTTATCGAGTTAAACTGACATATACATATTTACATAAAATATATAAAACATAAAAAAGCATTGAATTATTGTTATAAGTATAGGAAAATAAATATACTGACATGTTTTTGTACATTTTCTCGCCATTTGGACCAACCGTTTGATTCTGCAGGCGAGTCTTAACGAGGTCGAGGGAAACACGACCGATACGCCGACAATACCGGCTATGCCGCCGTTTAATATCTTTGGAAGTAATCTGCGAAAATAAAACAAGTCGTTACTTTATTTCAATATTCTACTAAATGCGAAATTTTTATTTAACTGACACTGTTTAACATGACCTTAAAGTAAGTTTCTACCTCCAATCATTACAAACATGGAGGACCAACTGCAGTTAAGACATTTGGACTTCGCTTCGAAGTACAATATACGAAATTATCAACCGAGAAAAATATCATATGATAAAACCTCAGGAGTTTTGAAGTGAAAACTTCTATAGTGAGGTTTGGATAGGGAGTAAATTCAAGTCGTCGTCGACATGGTCACGTGACGTGTTAACGATAAACAGAGTCTTTGTAGCAATATAACCTAAATAAAGATGATAAAGATCGCGACCACCACACACATAGTAATAAACCCATGAAGTGAAAAATTATATAGGAAGGTTTGGATAGGCAGTCAATTCATGTAAGTCGTCATCGACATAGTCACGTGACGTGTAAATGATAAATAGTCTTTGTAGTAATAGAACCTAAAAATTAAACAAAAAAAAGACAATTAATTTGGATATCCAAAAATAACAACTGTTTGTTTATAGTTTTAAGTTTCCCCTTCTGTCGGCAGTCCTCATGACTGCTTTGTCTTTTTTTAATAGTATTTAAGAAATACAAGATTTAATAATGCATAGGTACATAATCATTTCGCCCGAAAGACGTAGATTGCTGGAAATAGGCCTCCCCGAAAGATCGCCACAACGACCGGTCCTATGCTGCTTCCAACCTTTACCAAGTCGTCGATCCACCTTTTGGTCGGTCTGCCCACGCTACGTTTTCCGGTAGGTAAGCGGCAGCCACTTGAAAACTTTTTAGTCCCATCGGCCATCCGTTCTACGAGCTACGTGCTCCGCCCACTGTCACTCAATTCCAGCTAAACGCTTATATGTGTAGTCTATAGGTGCATGAATTCAAATAGAATTATTACATTGATTAAGTTAGATTAGGTTGTTGTTGTTGATAGATTGTTTAATGTAAATATACCTATTGGTCGGATTTGAAAAAAATTATGGTAAAGTTAGTTAGTAGTAAGTAAATGGTTCATTATTTACTTTTGAATTTAAAATACGCCTTCTATCACAGTAATTTCCAATACGTTATGGGTAATAATTCTAAAATTTACCATATTAGCATAAAGTGTCTCCTTGTAATGTCAAAATATCACCTTTTTACTAAATGCATATGAAAAGTGTAACAAAAAAAAACAATTTTTAAAATTTCCTGTCTGCCTGTTTGTTTCGGCTAATCTCTGAAACGGTTTGACCGATTTTGACGGGACTTTCACATTGGCAGATAGCTGATGTTAAAAGAAGTAACATAGACTTCTTTTATTTTAGATAAATATTTAGGGTTCCGTGCAAATAAAATAAACTAAAGTAGCAGTGTCCAGTACCGTGCGGGCCCCACGTACACATTGGTCTTCGCAGCATACGAAATTCCACGCGGACGAAGCCGCAGGCACAGCTAGTCTATCATATTTCTATCCGTAAACACCCACTTATATATAAACGTTAATTTATTTAATTACATGCATGTGATTATTTTCATTGCTAGATGATGGTTCAGTTTTACGTTTGAAGTTTAAAAAATATTATTTAGGCTAAACATAAGACTGAGATAAACATTTTTTATCAAGATTATAGTGATGCAAGCAATCTTAAGAGCTTAAAAGATAAATGGATACAAGTAAAAATGAAAAAGATTTTGTATCTATGGCAGGTTTTAGAGTACATACATGATAAAATACCCAATAGCAACAAGATTACCAACACTTTATGTTACTATTTTACAATTCAGTAAATTATAATGGAGGAAAAATAATTTAAAGTGATTATTATAAATTATGAAATATATTTTCTAGAATATTATCAAATCTAAAAATTTACGTCATTGTATGAGTACAACAAATAAAACAGAAAATTACTAAGTGGCATTAAAACAGGCACAAACGGTCTGCCCGTAACAATGCTCTACGCCAACGATGATAGTACCAAGCGGGCCTGCGCAGCGAGAGTGCAGCGCGGCGCGGCGCCCGATCAACCCTCGAACTTGGTACCACGGTGAATACGTACTACGGTAAGCAGCAGAGAGTTGCAAACCAGTGTATGCAATCCCAACTCACTACGTGCCACCAACTCTGTTCACACCTGAAACTACCAGGCGTGAAGAGAGCGAAACATCAAAGGTACACACGCAGTGAGGTGCCTACACGGAGGCGTGGCGCTGGCGTAGCTTCGGCGAACTAAGTGGACTGGCTCGTTAGCGGGTAAAAAATTTCTCCAAGATATGACGACAGAATAACACACACGAACACCAAAATCAAGTCGCTGTATTCATTCATTCATTTCATGACACAGAGCTTGTTGCAAGTCTTCAGGGTCTTGAGTCTTCTTGTCTTGAATAGCGTTTGACACTGTATGCCGCAACAGCCCCTAATTTATATCGGCGTTGGAGCGGGACGGAGCGATGGCGTCTATTCCCCTCCTACTCTAATATTGTCTAGTAACATAGCTTATGGCGTGGCGCGTCTCGCCTATTCTGTTTTTATTATTATTACAATTTCACGTAATTAGCTAATATCTCACAAGATTCTTATTGGAAAGTTACAAAACCTATTGAAATCTATTAAGAACATTAATATCTACCTAAATACACACAATATAACATTAAAGATTAGTAAACTTCGTAAATATTAAACTTTAAACATTACAACACAAAACAGCCTATAAACACATTTCGTATGAATTATAATCATTACAAACACAATAGAATTCACATAATAAGTTTAACTATTCCTATAAAATCACAAACATAACACATAAGTGGTTTAAAATAAAGATTATCAATGAAATATATATCCAGTACGTTTCTATGGTATTCCTACGAAATTACAAGCTTTTATTACTACGCAATTATTACCTTTTAATACCTACATTTTATTTATATAATACAGAAACAGTAAATCAATGATTTTTCAAATATAATTGTTCATTTCCTAAGCCTAGCATCTTATACCTACAACTAAATATGAATATTATCTCTTAAAACATCACGGCTAGCCCTATGCGTCGCTAACAGTCATGGGTAAAATGACTATTAGTAAGCTGTACATATTTTGAATATTTATAGAGTTAATTTTTAGAGCTAGTTTTATCAGCAAAATTAGAAATCTCCTTGAACATATAAATGTTCAACATGTAACCCATAAATGTCCAGTATAACTTAGTGATGAACTGACTAAGAACTACATACTTACTACGTACTTATAATACGTGTTACTTTTATTAGGAACGAAAAAAAATAATAATAGTAAAGTAAAATCTATATTATTAGGTCCTTACATATGAAATTAGCGTTTTGTCGACACTGACCACTTTGATCTGAAATATCTCCTCTTTGGTTAAGAATTCCAAATTCAAATTTATAAATTCATTTAGCTGGTACATTTGAGTTTTGAAAATAGTCATTCATTTGTTTTTTTATCATTATTTTTTTCTTTGGCGTCACTTATTACCGCACAATGGAAAACATGAAATATCGGTATATTTACGAGTACGAGTTCTACCGTGGCACCAGTGCTGCAGAAACAGCTCGAAGGATTAATGATGTGTACGGCGCTGGTGTCGCAAAAGAAAGCATGGTACGTTTTTGGTTTCAACGTTTTCGTTCTGGAAATCTCGACCTTCAGAACCGACCCCGTGGACGGCCGAATACCAAAGTGGAAAATGAAGAATTAAAGGCTATCGTGGAAGCGGATCCATCACAAAGCACTTCAGAGATAGCTGCAGGCTTCGGGATAAGTGATAAAACTGTATTAATCCACTTGAAGCAAATCGGAAAAGTAAAAAAACTTGAACGATGGGTACCTCATGAATTGAGTGAATCGAACTTGCAAACACGCGTCGACTGCTGTGTTACTTTGCTCAATCGACACAATAATGAAAGGATTTTAAATCAAATCATTACTTGTGATGAAAAGAGGATACTGTAAGATAATCGGAAGCGCTCGTCGCAATGGCTGAACCCTGGAGACCCAGCCAAATCCTGCTCTAAACGAAAATTGACTCAGGAAAAGTTACTTGCGAGTGTTTGGTGGACTAGCGCCGGTGTCGTTCACTATAGCTTTCTAAAATCTGGCCAAACGATTACGGCAGATATCTATTGTCAGCAACAGCAAACCATGAAGGAAGAACTAGCTGCTAAACAACCAAGATTGGTCAATCGCTCTAGGCCACTGCTGCATCACGACAACGCAAGACCACACACTGCACAACAAACAAGCACTAAGTTAGATGAGCTACAATTGGAATGTTTGCGACATCCACCGTACTCCGCGGACCTTGCTCCAACAGATTACCATTTTTTGCGGAATTTGTACTTCTTAAAAGGAAAAAAATTCAACTCCGATGCGGCAGTCCAAACCGCCTTCAAATAGTTTATTGATTCTCGCCACCATGGTTTTTTAATAAAGGGATCAATGAACTACCTAAGAGATGTCAAAAGTGCATAGATAACGACGGTGCATACTTAGATTAATTAAATATATTTTACAAAAAAAAAAATGACTTTATATTCCTCCCGTACAAAACGCCATTTCATATGTAAGGACCTAATATTTGGTTTTTTTATCTCAAAATGATAGAGATGTGCGATTTTATTTTGTTTTACTTCCTCTTTTTGTTTTACTTTACTAGGTCCATTAAAAAAAATTATCATAAGATCTTCATAAATAATAATTTTATAGTTAACGCGTGCAGAGCCGCGGGCAGAACTAGTATATATTATCATAATGAGAAGGGATAGAAAATAATGAGAATGGTTGGAAAATTACCACAAGAATTATTTTTAATATCATATTTAGTTCGCCTTAATATCTATATTAATAAATCTAGACCTGTACTTTAATATTTTTCCAAAATTTCCAAATATGCACATTATTTGTAACGATATTGATGACGAACATGCCATTAAAATTTTTGTCTGTCTGTCCGGATTTAACTCAAAAGTAGCTTGACAGATTCTTAAAATTTTGTAAACGGGATGCTTATGTCATCGGTAAATCGATACTAGGGTATAAGAAATTTCAATATTACTTTTAGAAATTGTAAAAAAATTCCAAAAAAACCTATTTTCGTTAATTCTTGGCCGATGTTGATCAAATTTTGTACACGGGAAGTCACACGTCATTCCATGAATGATAAGTTATGAGAATTTTCAATAACAGTATTAGGAACCGTAAAAAAAGAATTTCTAAAAATTTTAAATTTCATTAATTCCTAAACGATTTTGATGAAATTTTGTACACGGGAAGTCACACGTCATTCCATGAATGATAAGGTTATGAGAATTTTCAATAACAGTTTTAGGAACCGTAAAAAAAAGATTTTCTAAAAAATTTAAATTTCATTAATTCCTAAACGATTTTGATGTAAATTTTGTACACGGGAAATACGTGCCACTCCTCAAGTGATACGGCATATGAATTGTCAACAATATGAGTAAAAGTAAAATTACAGGGTGTAAATAACTATTGCGTAGTAACAAACGCGTGCCGAGCCGCGCGCACACTGCTAGTCTTATCTTACTAATAAAATAAATGTAAAAGTGTGTATGTTTGGGTGTTTGTTACTCAATCACGCAAAAACGACTGAACAGATCTCAATGAAATTTGGCACATAGATAGTCTAGGACCTGGAATAACATATAGGGTACTTTTTATCCCGGTAAAAGTCATAGTTTAACCAGTGTTATCATAGAAATATAATAAATGGAATGTTTGTAGCTTTGTTACCCAATCACGCAGAAATGGCTGAACAGATTTAGATGAAATTTGGTACACAGATAGTTTATGACCTGGAATAACAGATAGGGTACTTTTTATCCCAGTAAACGTCATAGCTTAACCAGTGTTATACTACAAATATAATACATGGAAAGTTTCTATGTTTGTTACTCAATCACGCAAAAACAGCTGAACAGATTTATATGACATTTGGCACACAGATAGTGGATATCCAATAATACGCAGTCGAAGTCGCGGGTACCAGCTAGTTAAAATAAATTCAGACCAATATAATTTTTTAGAGTACGCAAATGTAAGTAATACAATTTAACAGTGTTAAACATAATTAACAAATATAGGTCAAATTCTAATTGTGCAACAACTGAATAGTTACTACATATTATTACTTGTGCTTAGATAAGGTCACTTGGAAATTTAAAATTATGTAATGGTTAGTACTTAGTTTAAAAAAAAAGAAGATATTGATGTACATAAGACTGATACAACCCCAACAATGTTTGATATTTCACCACGAAAGGCTATCTCTGAATGCAATAGGTGGCGCTGTGGTTGAGTTATTGATTCTGGAAAGGCAGAACAATGTCTGCAGGGCTAACATACTAGATGTTGATAGTACAGTTCACATTAGACAACATAGACCATACACGTTATCTATGTGTTTATATAAAGTTATGAATATTAGAGTATATTATTTATACTCTGAGTAAAGTAGTCTGTTTAAGTATTACTTTTAATTAAGTATTAAAGTTAAGGTATATGTTTAATTAAGTAAGTGTTATTAGTACTCAGTTCACAAGATTGTTGTACATGGATCACTAAATCTAATAAACTATGATTGTTAGCTGATCACAATAGCACTGGAGAATCTCAGTACTCTGCCACCCAAGATACAGGATAACTTAGTTTAGATAGTAGAGATCATTACATTGTTAATGAACATCTTTTAACTAGTCAAATAATACTTATATTGTGATTTTGTAGTTTCATCATTATAATTTTAGATGAAAGACATATGTATGTAAGCAGTATGTAGTATAGGCCTGGCTGAAAACCAGTGCTATAGTATTTTGCTATAGCATATGCTGAGCTGAGGTCCTTTTTGATCTTGAGTGTGGCATTTATATGGCAACATTGTAGTTTTATAAATTACATTAGTAATACTTTATTGCAATTTCATGTTCAATCTGTGTTGTATTAAATATGTTCATATTTTAATTTTCAAATAAATGTTGTGGCGGGTTGGCCAATGCTGTCTTCAGGTAAGAGGTCGCCACTTGATAACTTTTTGGCTACAGCGGCCATTTTGATCTATGAGCTACCACAACTACTATTTAAGTCTAGCCATTGTTAGGGCTATGTAGACCTTCAGTTCTTCTGTGGTTCCTCAGATTTTTTATTTCAATCATGCATAGCCCTCTAGGTAACATTAGATTTTCTTATGAGACCCATAGTTAGCAACCATATCACACAATTTTGTAATTTTGGTGAAATAAATGTATATTACACATGAAATATGTAAAAATAATCAAGGAAAATGTTCTCTACCTTTGCCACCTTTTTTACTGAGAAATATAATTATAATTACAGTTCTATTCTTTCAAATACTGTGAATCCAGCAAAATTATGACCTTTATAATTTAATATTCCCACTGAATAATATTATCATAATATCTGAATATTTTATTTGTACTGGTAAGTCTATTATATAAAAAAAGTGCTCTTTATATTTTTTATTAATTAATTGTGGCATTAAAAATTAAGAATCCTAATTTATATTGCAATAAAAAGATACTAGTTCTATTTTAACTATTTTTATATACTATTATAATATATTTTCAATTAACTACTCTCAATATCAGGTAATAAACAGATTCAAAATTAATTTGTTTTAAATTATTATACTTAGCCTTGTGAAGTTGTGACTATAATATGCATATGAAAATAAATAAAATATACAACATTTGTTAATACTTACGAAAACTGCGGGGTTTTTTGGACAGGTTTTGTGGCACTCATTTTGTAGTTTATTTGAACCTGCATATAAATAAAATGCTACAAAACAAATTTCTTTGACGACAATAATGCTAATAAAGTATGAATCGGAAAAAATGCAATTATACTATAAATACATACATCACAACTACGAAAATAGAAAATTAAATATAACTATATTTACGAGCTACATTAGGACCACACATAACAAATGATTACGTTTTTAAGATTTTTACACGTAATTTTAATTTTCAAAGTACATTTTTAACGTAATTGTTTTTTTACGTAACTATAAGAAATAGATACCTGTTTTGATAACTAAAAAATGCCGGAATATAAGAAAAAAATATATTACACTGTTACAGAAGCATATTGATTATTACGAGATGGTTGGAAAATCAAAAAAATCACGAAATTCAAAGACTGAATTCATTCACGGAAGGTGAAGGTAGAACGGAGGAGGGTGTTGCCAGAAGAAATGTTAAAAAATCAATAACAATGAGTGATTATGAGACACAAATGTAATCATTCGATTATGAAGATAACTAGAAATAATTCGATTAAAGCAATTAGTAATTTTTGTACTTTGTTATTGAAGACTGTTTTTGTAATTTTTTTAAAGCTTTAGAAAAAATTGAAACAATTGTCGGAATTTCCTTGCAAAAAATTGTTAACTTATTATACAATGAAATTATTTATGTATAAATTTTTTTTTTGGTAAACTATTGACAAGAACCAATTATGATTTTTAAGAAAAAAATAACATGATTAACTAATTATATAAAAAAACGAAATAAATTAATAATAACGATTATATACAATAAAAAAATCATTTATGATTTTTTTTAATATAAATATAATTTTCCCAGAGCAACAATATGGTAAAAAAATTATTTAGAAAATATTTCATTTGTCTATTTGTTTATAAATTATTTATAAACAAACAACGTAACAATTTTTAACCATTATTAATTACTGTCATTGTTAGATATAAATTCAGCAATAATAAAACAATACTGAAAAAATTATAATTGAACAACATTTTCTGGAATATTTTTTTTTTAGCTATAAAAATTATAATAAACAAAATAATAAACTTTTACAAATTTTTATGACGTGATCTTGTTAAATAAATACAGTTTGTATTAAAAACCCCATCGGATCTGTGAGGGTGTTATTAGGTATCGAAATTATATTCTGTTTATGTTATTTATCTCAGATTATAAGTAAAAAAAATTTACCACTAATAAAATGTAAAAAAAATTAGTTAAATGAGGAAACTTACATGGCAATACAGGCAGCGCGGTGCTGGGTATCGCCATACGATCAAAAGTACCGCTGCGCGCCGCGTCGCACATGGATGGCAACGGTGTTATCACGTTTTAAAATTTTGCAAAATTTTAGGGAAATAATAGAGTAATAAATTACTTACTAAGTTGCGACGTGTACTCATTATCCACCATCTGCTTTTTCTTTGTTTGTTTTGTATCTTTATTATGCAAATGATTATAAAAAACCTGTGCACATAGTTTCAAAGACGCAGCTGCTAAAGTTACGTCCATTTAGAACGAGTGCGTGAACGTTCTGTGGCGTGAACCCGACTGTGAACATTGCGAGTGTGGAGTTCACTGTGCGTGTCAGGAGCGGCTATTAGGATACTGAAATCGTCACTATAACTCCCTTGGTAATGGTTAATGATTTTCATTAAAGAGGACTAGTTGCCAAGTCAAGAAGAAGAAGAAGAAGAACAACGTACGCCGTGCGGCAGCGAACATTGATAGTTGTTTGAGTTTGACGTTAGGGCTTGCGCGATTTTGTCTTTGTGACTGCTACACTTGATTATTTTACCGAGACAGAATTATAGCAAAGTTAACTAAAGCTGGCACGTTCACAGTACTCACACTAATGCAATTTTACCATACAGCATGATCAATCATTTTTTCGAATTTTTTTATTTTGAATTTTTGATTTTGATTCAAAATGCGATTCTAGTCTAAGTGTAGACTAGAGTTAAGTTTTAGAAAAATTAGGTGCATTGTGGATAAATAATAAAAAAAATAGTGTTACTTGTTTTATGTACATATTATGATTATTACATTATTGCTTTTAATCAAATTCGTAAATTAAATCTTCTACCCTACTCAAACTTTCATCGCTCGAAGAACTTTATGTTTAGCCGTCGGAATTTCCTAGTGTTATTAATAATAACTTATTATAAATGAGTCAGTGAAAGTATACAGTTTTGGTTCCAGTAGAATATACTTTTTCTCATGTTCTCGCGTCTTTCTCCAAATGTCACTAAACATATCAAGAGTAATAGAATCCGCTTATTTTCTAAATAATTCTTCCACAGTTTTAAAGTTAAAATTAACATTTTGTGATGCAACTTTCTCTTTAATAATACCCCACAGTAACTCTATTGGGTTGAGTTCTGGATGGTAGGGTGGTAGGCGCAATACACCGTGTCCGTGATCTTAGAGGATTTTATCAAGTACAAATTGTACATGGTTTGGCTTATTTTTTTTAATAATGTCTAAAATGGGCACGTGCGTCTGCCCGTTACAAATGTGCTACGTCAACCGATACAGAGCGGGACCGCGCACCGAGAGCGCGAACGCGACGGAAACGATTCCCTCGAACTCTGTATGACCGACGGCGGAATACACGCTACGGTAACCAGCTGTCTGGAAATCAGTGCGTGCGAGCCCCTCTCACTACGTGCAACCGACCCTGCTCACACGCGAAACTACTAGGCGTGAAGAGGGCGAAACATTAAGGTACACACGCAGTGAGGTGCCTGCTTGTAGGTGTGGCGCTGACGTAGCACAGGAGCGGAGAGGACTGGGTCGCTGGCGGGTTGAACTTATGAAGATGCAATGACACACAGATACCACAATAAATTTCGCTGTATTCTTCAAGACACAATAACTCTTCTCAATATACAATTAATCTTAGTACTATCTTCTTAGCACTGTCTTCTGGGTACTGTTTCTTGAGTCTTCAGTTTGTGACACCCGTGTGTGCCGGTAGGTTTTTTTTTTTTTTTTTTAGAACTGACTACACTGTTAGCCTTAGGGGTCCTATCCTAAAACAGAGCCGCTGCGGCTTTTACAGCTTCACCGGACTTGGGGGCGAGCGCTTAGGGCACTCAGCCGCGAAAGTTTGTGACGACCCGCACGAGGGTGCCAGAGTGGCCGAACCTCGGCTCGGGCGGTCGTCGCGAATGCGAAAAAGTCGCGATCTAACTAATTCCCTAATCCTATGAGAATTCGAGCTAACTAATATATACTCATATGCACGTTCCCCTCCTCCTGGGAGGAAGGAGTGGACCATGCGTATGTGTATTTGTTAATTGGAATGGTTTTTCTACACTAACTAGCGCATTAGTCTAACTAGCGCAAAAAAAGAAAAAAAAAAGGTCCCTTACAGAACCTATGTATCTGTGTGGTGTGCACGTGTGTGTGTTCATACGTGTGTAATGTTGTGTGTGGGTAACTAAGTGTTGCACGTATAGTGTCACTTTGTATCGCGCGGGCGGCTGCCTGACCCAAGGGTTTCACTCCGAGGAACGGATCTAGGCTTGGGTTGCCGTTAGAGAGGGTGGACGTGACAGGTGTGCGGGAGAGCCGGTAGGCTCCGACGGCTCGGCTTTTATCTCGTCGCAAGAGAGCGGGACGGAGCGATGGCGTCTATATCGCTACTGCTCTATTACCAAATAGGGTCATGGCGCGCTAACCGCGGTGATGCGTCGCGGCTGCACTATTCCGGCCCTATCTATTATTATTATTATTTCTACACAATGTTTAATAAATTGTTAATATCTCTAAATATAATTATCGAATCACTATAAAACCTGTTTTATGTTATTGTAGACATAAATACCTATATAAAAACACTAATTGCAACGTTAAAGGTTGATAAACATTGTGAATATAAAGCAATGAACATTACAACTTTAAATGGCTTAAAAACACGTTATGTACACACTTTTCAACGTTATAAACATTATAAAAACATATGTATCAGGCTAATTATCTTATACAACATTAAATATTACACATAACTTCTATAAAAGACGGATTATTGATGATACATGAGTTCAATACTTTAAGTGACTATTTCTATGATATTAAGCATTTTTACAAGTTATTTACTATTCTCATATACCTACAAGTTGTAATATTATATTCAAAACATTAGATTGATGATTGTTCATACAAATTATTAGTCCCTACAACTTATATTTACAATTATGATTTTTATCATCACGCTTAGGCCTACGCGTCGCTAACAATGTCAAATAGCACAGGTTATGTATTTCTTTCTGGATATGATATATTATATTTGTTTCCAAGCTAACATGTCACTTTTTTTTAATTTGATGTTGGCACTGGATCCGATACGTCGTTATGGTACGATGCATTATCGACTACTAAAACTGACTGTGGCGGTAAATTTGGAAGAAGTTTTTCTTTAATCCATTTCTGATAATTACTAGCATTCATAATACTGTGATAATCTCCCGTTTGCTTTTTTGACGTTAACCGGTTGAAACCAAAAAGACCACTCAGTATAAATAAACAGTAGCAAAAGCAAAACAATAACCGTCGCCTTCACACTCATAAGCTAGGCCGCGCGAGAGAGAGACGGGCAGACTTTTCGTGATGTGACGTCACGACGCGCGCTTATTCACAGACACTACACAAGCGCAATCTGTAAATGTGTTGAACGTGCCAGCTTTAGTTAATCGAACTCTACGAACGCGCGCTGCGTTTTAAAAAGTTAAATAGTCAACCAAAAGTAATGCTTCATGTAGCGAAATATTTCAAAAAAAGAATGATGGAATTAACGCTTTCAGGTGAATTTGTATTGGGTATTGGATTTTAATTTTCTATTTTAAGGATTAAGTTAATTAAATTTATTATATTGTATTGTATATTGTATTAATCAAATTATATTGTAGTAATATAAGATTTTAATGTAAATAAGGTTAAGACAGAGGCTACTGGCGTGTCGTTAAGTACTATAAAAAAAATCAAAAGTTTCCCGAGAACGACATGACGTGTAAAGATAAAATTAAAATCGAATATCTACTACCTACTAAGATCTATGAACTCATACCGCTGTTTTAAAATCCAGGGTCTAGGCTGTAACATTTAAATGGTCAGATTTAGACTTGTTGCAATCGCTGCAACAGCCCAAGCCGAGGTTCTGCCACTTTGACACTCTTGCGTGCATGTTGTCCACGCTTTCGCGGCTGGTAAAGGCTATAAAACCATCAGCGGCTCTGTTTTTGGATAGAGCCCTTATGGCTAACAGTAAGGTTAGTTCTAAAAAAAAAATTGTGGGGAAATCTCTAACTATAAGACATAGGGAAATATGTTCTAAAGAGCCATGACATCGATTATAAAGATAAACAAAACCTTCATTCATAGACTTTAAAAAAAACTTATACGTGAGTCGGAAATCGAACCTAATCATTTTAAGAAAAAAAAGTATGTCATTTTACTACGATAAACCGTTCACTGGGTTTATTTATAATTGAATTACATCGAGCAATGACATGCGTTATGTAAAAAAATACTCAGTGATGAGTTACAAATAACTCATTATTTCCCACTTGTTTATGTAATATGCTGAAGTAAAACGTCTGATATATCTGTGACGTACATTTCACATTCGTTTAATATATGAATGGTGTGGGAAATGATAACCCTGACATCATTCAGTTAAAAATATTGGCGGTAAAGTGTCGATAACGTGAATATTATTATCTTTTATTTATACTAAATTTTCAAGATACTGCTGAAGTAAGATGCTGAAGTAACTATAAACTTTCCTAATGCACCGATTGGATCATTTGAAAGTTTCATGTTAAAGCATGGATATATTAAAAGCGGTTGGTAGGGATCGCGACCACCATACACATAGTAGGTAATAAAATAAACAACTTCGCAGTGGCTTTATTTTGGTTTGTCGTGTTTTGGGATCATCCGGTGTATTTATTTATCAGATACAGGTACAGGTACAAGTACAGTTAAGTCAGTCAGTCAGTCAACCAATCACCCTTTTAACTAATCCTTATTCAAAGATAAATGGTACATACGGAGTAAACTGCAGTCGTGTGTTGAAACTGACACACACAAACTTTTTTTTAAATATTTTCCAAGATGTTTCACATATGCCGGGCATTCCGTAACGGTCGACTTTTTTATTATATTTAATAAATCTGTCATAACTCATATTAAATGTTATTGTTTTTTATGTGAAGCCCAAAGAGTATAATATCTTTAAAATAAATAAAACGATCAGGTAGTGGCGAATGAGGCGCCACAAGGTAATCAAAGGGTATAACTACACGGTGTCCAATTTTTTACTTTGATTTTGTTTTAATTTTGCAACTTTAGTTGATCTACTTGCTATTGCAGATTAGGCTACTGTAAAAGCCCCAAATGAAAATAAATAAGTGAGTTAAATTGCGGGGCAAATGACTGTACATGAGTCTTTGTATTTAGGATTCAGAGTATCTTTTTTTATGTTAATATATACATTATACATGTTATGTCTTGTATAATGTTATATATATCTAGGTATATGAATATACATTTATGAATTGATTGCTAAATTGAAACCGTTTTGGGCTAAAATAATATAAAGTGCACTTTGCCCATTTGGAGAAAAAAGAAACACATTTTTTCTCAAATAAGTATTATTTATTGTCTTTATCGAAATTTACCTAAGGACAAAAGTTATAAGTAGTTATTCTTCATTTTTTCCATAGAAGAATATATTTGAATTATTTATTTTCGAATACTATTTTAATTTATATCGAAATTTATCTAAGAATAAAAATGATTTGAATTATGATCGATCAGCCTTTAAAATAAAAATTAGATTGAAATTTGGACTTTTGCGAAACTTTTTACTTTTTTCACTATTTTGCGAAACCTGAACCACTGTGCGAAATCCTCTTTGAATAACTCTCTACACAGTTCCTCAATACAGCTCTGCAACATAGCTCAGCAGCCTCGCTCCGCATAGTGGATAAGGCAACCTTAGTATCGCCTATTTAACAATTTACAGAGCAGTAAAATCTGTGGCAATTTCTTCTGTCTTAATCAGAAGAACAGATAACTAAACATTTTATCCAAGAACTCTGTGAGAACGATTTACGAATGTACGTGACAAAACAGGTAATACAACGCACCACACAAATGTGATCAAAGAATTTGTGACACAGATCACCACAACACACCAAACCACGAAAATGTGGAATCGCCTTTAAAACTACTAAATTATTAGACTAGTAGGTAACCTGTCCCGGCATCGCACGTGTAATAATAATGCAATACAACTCTATTGGTTACGCGGCACTCGCCAATAGCCCAGTCAGCATGATTTTTTTCCGACATCTTCAACAATCATCGTCATATTTCAGTCAATTTATACAAAACCTAAAGAATTATATACACGTAAACCTTCTTTATGAATCACTTCGTCTATTGACGAAAACCGTGCGTAAATCCTTTCGGTAGGTAGTTTTTAAGTTTATCGCGTTCTGACAGATAGACAGACAGACGCGGCGCGGCGCGGCGCGGCGTGGCTGCGGTACACTTTGTTTTATAATAAGTATATAATAGTATGATTATACGTTCTTGATACAACTATCGGAAAAGTAAGGTGGAAGAGATTGTATCCCAATTTCTATACAACAATTATAATCAAATACTTCGGTAAAAGCAAAATCATAACATAAATTGACGGTTATTTTTTAACTAAGCACCTTAGATTTGAAACTATTTTATAACATAAAATTTTATATTTTACTAACAAACAAATTGTAAACATCCGAAAATACCTATTTACGGGCGTCGCGGTGTCAGTTCGCGTGTCGCACACGGCACAAGTAGTCACTTTACTGTGTCATCGCCAGTTTGTACCCGCCATAGAGTAGAGTAATACAGTACCCGCCTAGTGGTGCACTTTATAGTTTGTCGCTTTCTTCCTATTCAGTTTAATGTCGGTATTACATGCACCCATTGCCCTGTATGAGTAATTATACGTTTTGACACTTTAACTTTGTTTTTAGATAGTAGTAGAAGATACCTTCGCAATTTCGTAACTACGTAGTTTTTATAGTTTTAAGATGACATTAAAACCCTTTGGCTCTCTTACGTCACGAAAATGTACGTAAAATTGGCATTATATATGCCATCCCCGAGAGCAGAGTTATAAACAAGATTGATCAGCTAACTGATTACTAGTCCACCAAACAGTTACATAAGTTCAATGGTATTGGTATGCTATCAAGGCTCGACTTTTTCCCTAATTTTTTTTGATAATGAAAACACAGACACTACAGTCACGCCCAGAACAGAACACGTTAAAAGCAGCTGACTACTAACCCTCTATAATAATCTAAAATTATTTATTGTTATTTTATTACCGATGTTTTGTGTGAAGTTTATCCATATACTACAAGTTCCTGTCTAATATGGTGGTTAGTGTGTAAGTATTAGGGCGTTCCCTTTCTATGATGTCTTTCCGTGTACAACAATATAAAACGATCGATGATTATTGTTTTAATATCATAGTAGCTTTTGAAAGCTTCAAGTAAAGTACAATATCACAATGACTCTAAATATACTGGTAAGTATTTTATTTTAAAATAAAATATTATATCGTAACCATTGGATTCAATTAATCTCGATAGGATAATTGGTACCACCATCATAAACAGAAGCAGCACAAGGTATGGACCGTACCGTATGGGTGACGACTGGCGTAGGCTACCGTTTGAGGTCTCGCAGCCTTATGTCAAAGATTTTCTGTATCAGAAGTAGCAGGTAAATGCAATGAGGCTAGCGTTTCTGTAGGCTCCTCGGCTAGTAGGGTGAGCAAATATAGAGATAACGCTATAAAAGTGTTACCCACTTAAGAGTCCAATAAACAAGTAAAATATTTGTAGGACTTCCAAATACGAGACCTTTTTTATCTCAAAAGCTCTAAATAAATATGGAGAAAAGTTTGTAAAAGTTATTTTATTTCGTAATCATATAGCTACTGGTACTGAGCAGAAGGCATCGAAAAATGTTGTTCTTCACGTCAAATTTAGGTATTACCTCGCCATTACAGGTTGAGTTCATTCTTAGGTAGCTTGCAATGATGGCTCAGTTGGTAGCGTGTACGGACTCCGCGTCGATCGACGTGAGTTCGGATCCCTACAATTAGCCTGAGCTTTAGGTGAAGGAAAACATCGTGATGAAACCATAGCATGGTGTTAGTGCTTTTTCTAATGCCTACCTGGCTATCTACCACTCTCGAGTTGAAAATCTGTCGCCAAACACCAATAGGTGTATTTTGGCAGCTGCACTTGAGAGCCAATCTTCCACTAGGCTTAGTGTGCTACTTACTATTTGGACCACAACGTCACTTAACATCAGGTGAGATTGTGGCCACAACGCTGAAAACCTATAAAGAGTAAAAGTTTGAATTAACTTTTCTCTCTCTTTCTCTCGGTCGGTAACCTTACTGCTGAGAATCGTGTCTCTGTAGATCACTTTTGATCGATAGCGATCGTTGGCTCTATTAAAGACTGTGCTGACAGGTGGCTCCAGTTGTTAGAGGACTTAATTTGATTGACTACCGTTTTCGTATCTTCATCTCAGTCGTTTTCCTTCAACCTTTCCTGTTAACAGTTGCTTTCCGGATTATCTGACTTTCCTTTTTGCGATAGGGCCAAAATTTCGGATTCGAAAAACGCAGACTGCTGACTGTTTAGGAGTTACCTCCAGTTGAAAGTTTTTAAGGTGAATATGTTAGTGCGAAAGATTATCTAAGGAACTAGAAGTATGTGATGCTAACTTGCCAAAACATCTTGAAGGCATTGTTTCTCTGTTTTTTTGCAACCTTGATAGTCCAAGATTCAAAGCTATTTTAATTCAATTATATTTAAATGAAAATCTATGCTCATTTTTTATTTTCGTTATAATTAAACACACTGTCCAAAACATTTTTTTTTCTGAATTTTATTATGTAATTGTTTATGTTTTAACAGGTTCTGGTAGCATTTCTCTTAGTTGTTTCTGCAGCTAGCGACGCTCACAAACGCAGTTTCACAATATGGGAGCCCGCAGAATGGTCCGGACAACCTGCTTTGGTAAACGGACATGGTAAATATTGAAAAATAAAATCATCACTTAAAAGAGTCAATACCACAAATAGACCGTTATCAAAAAAATCATAATCCAAAATTAGAATTCTTCCTTGGTGATAAAATATTTTAAGATTATTCCTATTTATCAGAATGGAACAAGTTACTGTATGTATGATATGCACTGTAACTGAATTTTGAAAAGGATATTAAAATTAATCAATTATATAGTTTAGGTAGGTAAGGATATACGTATTTTGGATTTACTGAGCAATGGATATTATTTAGACGTCGAAAGCTGTAGGTAACTAAAGTAAACAAAAGTATGGTCATATTTATGACTAAGTCTAATGGCATTATAAAAACTTTACAGATTACCTAAGTTTTTTTTTTCATAACTTTAGCGTCTGGCCTTAATCTTACCTGACAACAATGTGGCCGAAGATGATAAACCCTAGTGGGAGGACTGGCTCTTAAGTGCAGCTGCCGGAACACACTTTTAGATGCTTGTCGACAGGTTTTCAATTTGAAGTTGGCAGCATACCAAGCGGCATTAAAAAATACATTACCACCATGCTATGGCTTCATCACGATGTTTTATTTCACCGAAAGCTCAGGATTTATTGCATAGACACAAACTCACGTCGGTCGACGGGATGTCTGCCATAATTGCTTTACAACAAAATCTTACAGATTGGCCAACAGATGCAAATTCTGATGTGGCTGGGGCTATTGCAGCAGCGAAAGCTGCTTCTGCTGCGGTAATGGCCGCACAGCACGAAGTCGCAACTGCGAAACAAAGCTGCACTTCAGCAACAAAGTTTGCCAGCACTAAAGAAGCGAAAGCCGCGTTTGCAGCCCATAAAAGGTACCTACATAATTATTTCTACTTATTGATAATTCCTTTAAAAAATACTATTAATTTTCACCAGGACACGTAGTGTGGTTATTATGTAGGTATCCTTAAATTTATTATCTCGAAAGCATTAATCGAAAATTATTTAAAAAAAAAGTTAAAGCTTAATTTAATATATTGTGTGCTTCAGCAATTTCTCCAATTTCCAACGGTTACAAATACACGTTTTAAAAGCTTCCAGCTGTTAGTTGATCAGTAAAATGTTAAAGAGATTAAAACAAAACAACTGACACAAAAGGAGATAGTCATAAGTTATGAATAATACTCTAATAAGGGTTCTATAAAAGATATGTAAAAAAATGTTAGGTATAGCTAAATTTAAAATAGTACCTACATACTTCTTAAAATCAATATTATTGAAATAACTATCAAGTACAATAAACATTAAAATTCTCATGAAATATAATGTTTTATTAGATCGAGTCTATAACGCATACATTCAGCTGATTCAGCCCCCTAATTACGCTTCAAAATGGCAAATTCCTAATGAACACGTCACCTTAGTTTAACATCACATTCATATCATATGTATCATATTTACGTAAATTTTATACATAGTATGATGATGGTCATGTCAAAAACTTTTTGTTAGCGAGGAAGCCGCGAGAAATGCTCGAGCACACGCTCTCGAAGCAGCACAAATGGCTGTACAAGCTCAAGCTCAATTAGCCGCAGCAAAAGCAAGAGCAGCGACGGCACAAAAGATAGCCGCAGCGAGAGAGTCCGCTGCAGCGAAGGCGATTCAGCGCGCGGCGACCAACCAGGCTGCAAGACTACAGTCTGCTGGTCAGTTATACTTTTTTGTTGGTCTTGTAGCTCAGAATTATAGCAATTGCATCACATTTTTTAAACAAAATTTATAGTATTCACCAATCTTACTGTTATAAAGTAAGTGTGCTTGACGTTCAAAGTGTTCAAACGTATTTTTGAAAATAATGTTGAAGAATTATCTAAAAAATTGCGTTTCTCTGAGAGCCAGTTTCCTTTTTAAGTGCTTATTACAATTTTTTGACTAACAGCAAAGCATTATGATGGAATTTAAAATAGGTAATCAAAAATAAAATATAATTTATTTATTTCGATAATATTTCAGATATTGAAGCGTTAAAGCAATCAGTAATACAAAGCTCCGGTGCTGCTGGTGCGGCGGGTGCTGCTCAGCACGCAGCCACCGCAGCAGCTGCGGCACTGCGCCCGCAGATACCGCAGTGGCCTAATAAATCTTTCAACAGTGGGGCTTGGTCATGGCGTTAATACAAAATAAAATCATTATGTACACATGCTACTCCTGAAAATCATTTTTTTAATAAAAACCTAATACTTAATCATTTTATTGTAACTTTATGGTGATAATTTAAATAAGTCTTAATCTTTGTAATATATTATAAAAACGATATTTTATTGAACAATAAATGAAAGTAAAAAAAATGGTTTTATTAATTCTCTAATCATTATTTAAGTACGTCATACTTCATTTAGTTCACATGATCACGTACTGGAAGACGCAGCGTGGGCAGTCTTGCCACAAGGTAGACTGACGACCTGGTAAAGGTTGCGGGAAGCCGCTAGCTGCGTGCATCACAAGACCGTTCGTTCGTTCGTTTGGAGAAGGTTTATATCCAGCATTGAAGGTCTTTCGGTTGACATGATGATAATGAGTATTGACATTTAAAAGATAACAAAATATTCACCACAATGCATAGATTTAGTAGGTACATTATATCTATGCTACCATGAGTTGATAAGTGCGCCTGAAAATTTGCAACTGTGTATAAACGATCACTAAGTGTAATTTTCAAATCATTCTAGTTTGAAAATTAGATACCTATTCAATAGATAGTATTAGATAGATTTATGAGTATCTTGTATGAGTCGTCAAACCTTAACTTAAACGATGTGCATTAAAAACAGAACAAAAAGTGAATATATGTAATGCTAACGTAATAGCAGTCTCTATGTATGATACTATACTCTTTTTTTGCAAAGAAGCACTTATCTGCTCTACTTTTTCATAGTACTATCTGGCAACCCTAAAAGCGCTTTACTTGATAGTTACTGAACCGATTTGAATGCAGTTTCCAGGTTAATATTAAACTGACCTCAGGAAGAATCTAGGCTAAATCTATACCATTATGCTTTTCTTTAGAACTAAGTTAAGTTTAACTTAAGTTGCGGTTGTGAAATGTTAGTTAGTTGATAACCAATATCTAGCTGAAAAACGCTCGCTCGGGGTGTTTAAGAAAAAACTGAAACATCTGTCTAGATAAACTTGCAGAGTAAAACATTATTTTAACACTAATTTTACGTAAACCGTTAAAGCCGTTTCCGAAATTAACAAATTACATAATTATACAAAATTACTCACTTAATAATGCTCAGGTCGAAAAGAAAGTGACTACAATCTATTTTCTTTATTGATTTGTTTCCCACACGCCTGCGCAGTTTCCCGGGCAACTTGAGATGAATCTCTATCTACTGTTTTCCCGCACCATCTCTCATCTTGTTTTATTTTACTAAATTATTTTTCTTTTAAATAATTTGCAGTATGAAGTAGATAAGGATTTTTAAAACGGTAAGATTGTAATTATTTTAAAAGTGTTTTTAACCATTCAATGTAAAAGTTTTAACTCGTAATCAGGGTGTGCCTAAAATATTCACATGCAATCTAAAGTTATGTCCTTAGGTACGTAACTGATCCGACGTTATTTCGGTTACAAAATTTAATTACTTTCATTAAACTAAATAAGCTTTTTAGTTAGCGTTCGGATTAAATTTTTTTTAATAATACAAAAAATAGTTTTTTATAATATTTTGGCGGTTATGAAAAATATTACAATGATTAACAAAATTATTATTAAAATTGTCGTTCCACGTAGCTTTAAACATGTGTTGAGAGTTTTCTATTCTGTTCTGTTATGATTCGATAATTTGAAATGGTAAAGAAGGCCCCAACATTTATTTCATTTCTTAACTTTCTTACATAAGCCAAGTGACTTATGTAATTGTTTAAAAAAATGAATACCTATGTGTAAAAGTTATGCACAGATTTTTCTAAGTCTTTTGGTGTCTCTTTGTTGAATAGATATGGGGTTTCTATACTGTAGGCATGAAAGTCTAATGATGGAGAATTGACTTACTTGACACTTTTTATTGTCCCTTGAATATTTCTTGTTAATTGATCAACATTTCTCGTGTTTTTTTAACATTTACAATGGAGGCTGTTTAAATCAATTGGTTCTATTTAAACTATACCCTGCTATGTTTTTCAATAGTTGACAGTCCACTTTTTATTTCGTAATTGTTGTGACTGACTGACTAGAAACTGATTTTGATTTATAGTCATTACCTAGAATACCGACTATCGGCTTAAATGTATTGAATTATATTGTTTTATTAGCGTTTCTTTAACTCCAATAAAACAATATCACAGGGATCGCAAGGTTATCTATTTTGCGTATAGGTATTAGAATAAAGTAATTAATTGTTATTCTTAATCTCCAGGACTTCATGATGAAGCCGTATCAAACTTTCCTGATACTGATATGGTGGGTGCATTTAGCTTTTGCGGATATTGACAGACGACGTTTCTCTAACCCCACTTACTACAATGTAGGAGGCGTGCTTTCCAGTAACGAGTCAATCAATTTCTTTAAGGAAACCATATCGGTATGTTTTTTTATACTAGCTTATTAAAGTGAATGTACAGCAACGGATGATAAGATTAATAAGTATTGTATAGTGACACATGACATGGCATGACGTCGACAGTCGTTGATGTCATGCCGGACTGCTGATATGCCTCTCCACGCCACGTTTGTAGGACCCAATATCCCAATAAGGATAATCCCAAGGACCCTATATGGAGATGATCGGATAAGGCCAAAACAATTGTTGAGGACATTCACCATGATACAGTTTATAAAATAGCTGCAGCGGTTCTAAGTACTTAGTGATCTAATCTTACCACTCCGCTTGATTTTCTACTTGATACACACCGACTAATCTTGGAACGCGACACACATAAGCATATCACGCTGACCGACGTCAGATCGGTCGAGATCCAGTCACACCCACCTAGCAGAATGTCAGGTAAATATTAAAATAATTTGAGAAGAAAATGCAGATTATGAATCACTTTTCAGAAATTAAACTTCAGAGAGCAGTATGTGCAACGCGGTATTACCTACCACGATTACTCTATTTTAATGGATCCGAATCCCATTAAAACTGCACTTAATGTTTGCAAGGACCTTATTGCTCACAGAGTAAGTAGTTTGAAACTATTTGATTCTTTATACAACTAACGAACATATTTGTTTTATCGGGACGATGGTGTATAGATATGTTAGGATCTGATAGGTGGTGCTGCGGTCAAGCTATTAACTACCGGATAGGGCAGAGTAACGTCTGCTGGATCAGCTAGTAAATATATGAAAGGCAATGTCCTGACTTTCTGTCTCGTGGTTCTAATAGACTCATCATAGCCCAAATTTGTTTGACTTGATTTGGCGAGGATATAGACTTTCTATTTGTTTAGTTGTTTATTTGGATTTTTCGTAATTCAACTCTTAAGGGGATGAAAGTGGGTGGAAAAGTTTGTATTGATAATAATATTTCTCAGAAAAACATTTAGATACAAGCCGCAGATTGATTATGTATACGAGAGTTGATTAAAAGGTTAAATTCGTTTGTAATAAAATATAAATGGTGTATTTTATTATATTTCAGGTATATGCAGTCGTCGTTTCACACCCACTTACTGGAGACTTATCACCTGCCGCTGTTTCATACACCAGCGGCTTCTATCACATACCTGTCATAGGAATATCATCCAGGGATTCCGCATTTTCTGATAAAAATATTCACGTATCATTTTTGCGCACTGTACCGCCGTATTCACACCAAGCTGATGTCTGGGTAGATGTGTTGAAACATTTTAATTATATGAAAGTTATTGTTATCCACAGTTCAGATACAGATGGTAGGGCTATTTTAGGCCGGTGAGTTATTGAAATATGTAAACACTTAGTTTTACTGACATCTAAATTCCCATTTTAAAAAGAAATCTCTTTGGAGTTTTATTTTTAGTTGGGGTAACCCAACTGGTGGCATACCTGCACCCTACGGGCTCCTTGAAGAAAGGGGGTCAAGGTCGGTAACGCGCTAGTGACACCTCTTAAGGTACATGAGTTTATAGGTACGGCTCAAGGTACGGTAACCTCTTACCGACAGGCAGACCGTACGTTTGTTTGCCACATTAGTTGTAAAAAAAACTATTAGGAGAAATCTCACGGAGCTATACAGGAATCGCTTTTTTTAAATAACTACCTTAATAATTTTCCATATCTCTACTTTTAGAAATTATACTATCGGTGAGGGTTCACTTTATTAAATGAGTAGGTATTTTTACGCATTGCTGATTTTTTTAACGCCAAAACTATTTAGGTAGGTACTAAATATTGTACTGGGTGTAGTTTGCTAACTCAAAATATTCGTTAAGCGGATGTTCGTTCTAATAAAAAGCTTATTTAAATAAACGATAATCATGAATCTTGCTTTCCAGATTCCAAACGACATCACAAAGCATAGATGAGGATGTAGATCGAAAGGTAGTCGTTGAGCAAGTTATCGAATTTGAACCCGGATTAGATTCTTTCAGCGATAAATTGATAGACGTCAAGAGTGCACAGGCTAGAGTCTTTCTTATGTATGCTAGGTAAATTCAATCATTTAATATAAAAAAATACGTTTATCTATAAATACCAATATTATAAAGAGGAAAGATTTGCTTTTTTGTTTGTAATGGATAAAATCAAAAACTACTGGACCGATTTTAAATATTCTTTCACCAATATGAAGGTACAGTATCAGCGAGCAAGATAGCCTTATATTATAGTTTGAAAAATTAATTTATTCATTAAAAAAATTTCGATAGTTTAAAAAATTGCCTTTACGGGTGCGTTGGCGATGTTTGTCGTATAAAATTAACACGGACGAAACCGTGGGGCACAGCTAGTAATCTATAATTATGTACATATGCATCTATATATCTATATGTATAAATAAAAATGTTAATGTTCGCTTATTCAAAATCTTATATCTCTGGAAGTTCTTTATCAAATGCTTCGAAATTTTGAAATAACGTTGCATTATAATTATTATAGTAACATGCACGTATTTTTATATGATTAAAAAAACTGAGCCTCAACAACCCGTGGTTGGACACAAATAGTTTATTAAATTATAGTAAAACTGTAAATTATGCATGCTTGTTTATTTATACCTTTATACCTACATTTACAAAATGATAAATATTGGAGCATGAAAAATTTTTCACAAAAAAAAAACTGGAGTCAATTCAGATTAGATAAATATTATAGTGTTAAAAAATTAAAAGGCTTAACTTGGTTTATTAACACTTCCTGACATGCGAATTATTGAATTATTTTATTTTTTAACTTTTTCACAGTAAAACAGACGCTGAAGTAATATTTCGTGATGCGACATTTTTGAATATGACTACAACGGGATACGTGTGGATGGTTACCGAACAAGCATTAGATGCGGCTAATGCTCCAGAAGGCTTACTTGGATTACGTCTTGTCAACGCTACCAATGAACAAGCACACATACAGGACTCGATGTAAGTTTCATGGGTATTGTAGACTAGCTGTGCCCGCGGCTCCGGTTTCGTGAACGACAGAAGAACGCGTAGTGCTTATAAGAATCGTAGTTCCTCAAAACATTAATAACTTCTTACTGATTGAAAGTATCATGATAATTTTAATAAGGACTAAATATCTAAGATGTAAAACAAAAAAAAAAATGATTAAAATCTTTCCAGTACTTACCTAGTTTTGTCCTGAGGCGGACACAACTATTTAAATAGACTTACTGTGCCCGCAGTTCGGCACACGGTAACTAGGTACAAAATTATGATTTATGAAGTTTTATTTATTTATTTTACATTGTTAGGAAAGCTTACAGCTTGGAAAGAGTAGTAAAAATAATCGAAATAGGAGGCCAATTACAAGTTTTTACAAATAGAAACGATAAATATAAACAAAAAAGAAATACAGTCAGCCACAAAGAGAAACACGATAATTAACACAATCTAAAATTATTACAAAAATTACATATATGTATATATATGTCAACACTAACGTCTAAAGAATTAAATTGTTTGCACGCCCGGATTAAAAGTGAATTTTGTCTATATGTTGTCCTTACAAATTGTACATATAAAAGTTTGGGGTTTCTGAATGTTATATTTGTAGGTAAACACAACTGAACTTTCGTAAGGAGTTCTGTACATTCTACAATTCTATTAGCTACTTAAATAAGATATCGTTGTTATTATTATTTTTATAAGGGCCAAGTATCTAAGGAGTAAAACAATATTTTTTATCAAAATCTATCCAGTAGATTTTGCGTGATGCGCATGCATCGGCATACCTCTATCGTTTTTCTTATATAGATAATGTAAAGACATTAGCAATATTGATTTTTCTCAGCCCATCTCACTCGATGCCACCTACACAAAGTCAACTGAATTTCTTTCTTCACATTTAAGTCTTATTAGAGTATCAGGAGGGGTGTGTATAGGTTTTGTATATGTATTTATCCTCTGTATTATATAAAAAATGACCACTTATAAGTCATCGTAAGATTACATTAAAAATACCTAAAAGTTTTAAAATATAATTAAGAAATCACGCTGTAGATATACGTTTTGGGTTAAGAGTTCTACGTGAGTTAACCTTTAGGACTACTGTATCCGTTTTGTGTTGTTTTTATTAAGGTTCAGCTTTTGCCATAAGTTAGTTACAGAACAGGCGTGTCATGTAAGGGTGGATCTCTTGGGAATTAAATATTCAATAGGTCTGTAAGTACTGAACCCCTTTTTTTTTTTTTTTGTTAACGTGGAGTGGAAATCCCGTCATGGGTACACACTCGCCCGGGGGGACGAGTGGTTATGTGAGACTCATACTCACTAAAAAACTCCACGGTGCACCGTCCGCCGCCATACTGGGGCGACGCGGGCACTGCGCTGGCATTCAGCTGCGCCGCCCCGGCAGGGTCCGGAAGGGCCGCCCGCTGACGGAGACAGCCCGGTGACGAACTGTCTCCCCGTCCGCCAAACCAGTGCAATGGGAAGACAGGCCCCCCGACCCATCTCCCCTTGGTTCGGCCTGGCAGGAGAAGGAGGCGGATGAACCACCACCTGTCCCCCACCCACCCGTCGTTGGGTTTTTTATAGAGGTTTTCTCCTCTGTCCCTGCCATAATGTTTGGCATATGGCGGGGGTAAGGGGCGAATGAACGCACCCCCACCCCGCTAGCCCGGCCATGATTTTTTACCGAGGTTTTCTCCTCTGCCGTCCTGTAACGGCAGGAGAAGGAGGCGAATGAACGCACCCCCTCCCCCACCAGTCCGTCGTTGGTTTTTTATAGAGGTTTCCTCCTCTGCCGTCATTGAGCTCCCGTCCGTCCTTGTCAGGTCCGTCTTTGATTTTTTAACGAGGTGCTCATCCTCAACCGTCCGGTTATTTTTTTAAGTGGTTTCCTTCCACTGTCCGTCCTTGATTTTTTATACTGGTGGTTTTCTCCACCTCCGTCCAGTAATTTTTTAAGGTGGTTGTCTTCCACCGTCCATCCGTGATTTTTTAAAGGGTGGTTTACTCCACCACAGTCCGTCCAAGGTTTTTTAAGGTGGTTTACTCCACCGCCGTCAGCGATTTTTTAAAGAGGTTGTATCCTCTCAATTTTTTAAGGAGGTTTTCTTCCTCCTCCGCCGTCAACGACGAGTCCGTCCGTAGTGGACGAGCCGAAGCAGGTCCACTCTTGCCCCATCCCCTGTCTCCTCTGATGAGCAGAGGGGTACAGGGGAGGAACGCCGTCGGTCTGGTATTAGCCGTCGGCCGTGAAGCGGCCGCCGTTGCCCGGGGCACACCACGAGGAGGTTCCAGACATAGTGCCCCAAGTACTGAACCCCTGAGACAACCAATTAAAACCGTAAATTTCTACTTTTGTATGTTAGACTTTTATAGCGATTAGGATTTTGCCATCAGTTTTTGGTCAATCAAAGATACAATAACTGATAATATAATTTCTTCACCTTGATCCAAGTTTCGCAAATAAATGCAAAAATTGTCCGGTTTAATTGATCAACTCTAAGACCTTTAGTGAATGTTGACGAACTTTAGAAGTAAATGTAAGAGCTCGGTAACACTTACACTATAAAGGTGTACACACACTCGCACTAGTCTTCCAGTTACAAAGATGAAAACTATTCCTATTAACTTTTTAAAATAAATTATACCAATTTTTTATCCAATACAAAGTAATTATATTTATTCAGCTACGTACTAGCATACGCAATTCGTGATATGAATACATCAGAGGAGATCCATGCGCCCCCGTCCGATTGTGATAATTCTGGTAGTATATGGACAACTGGAAGACTACTGTTTGACTATATCAGAAAGCAAAGGTTGGAAAATGGCGCAACAGGCCATGTGGCTTTTGATGATCACGGAGATAGAGTTCATGCTGAGTATGACATGGTTAATGTGAGAGCTCAAGGGGAGCATGTAGCTGTCGGTAAATACTTTTACTCTAAGGTAGGTAGCGATCCACTAATAATTTATATTCTTTTAATTCAACTTTGGATTAAACCATAATTTATGTTACAGGACACACAAAAGATGCGCTTGGAACTAAAAGAAAGCGAAATTATTTGGATGGGACGGAGTTCCTCGAAACCAGAAGGATTTATGATTCCAACGCATTTAAAGGTAGGTAAATATTTGCGATATTAAATTAACAAAACACATTTATAAAATATTACAGGAAATGTTTAAGTGTAAGTGTATTTTTTTATTATTTTTCCTAAAAAAGGTGTTAACAATTGAAGAGAAACCTTTTGTGTACACTCGTCGTGTAGACGATGGGAGTGACTGCACTTTTGAAGAGATTCCCTGTCCTCATTATGATGCAACTGAAGATACAGGTATTTAAGAATATATAAAAGTTATGCCTATTTTAGTAATTAGTTTTCGACAATTGCCATCGTAACACCGGCCGCGGCCCATAAGCAACACGACGATAGCTGAATATAGGTACCTACACTTTCTTATTTGGAAGCACGAAGCACCAATGCGAATTACTGTTTAGGTTCTATTAACTATACCTGATTGTTATCAGAAGCAGTCATTTAGCTGTTACAGATTTTGTGTTAAGAAAACATTAATTATAATAGCTCGGGAAAAAAGTGTTTTCGCATAAAGTAGGTATAAACTTGTTATAAAATTTCTTTGGCTGTACTATTTGTATCTGGCTTGATTTGGTTACATAAAAAAAAAAAATTGTTTCCCGCTATTTTTTATTTGTTTTTCTTTCTGTAAAAATGAGTGAATCTAATGAAGTAATTCGTTATATTTTAAAATATTATTAGAAAACAGGAAAAATGCAACTCAAGCAGCGAAAAAATTTTGTGATGTTTATGAACCTAATGCAGTACCAGTAAGAGTAGCACAAAGTTGGTTTAAACGTTTTCAGTTCGGAAGTTTTGATGTTAAAAATACACCTCGCTCTGGTCGCCCTGTAACGAATAAAATGGACGCCATTTTTGAAAAACTGGAGCAAGATCGGCATATCAGTAGTTATGATGTAGCTGAAGAACTGGAAATTGACCACAAAACAGTTTTAACCCATTTGAAGAAAGTTGGCTATACCAAAAAGCTCGAGATTTGGGTGCCACACGAGCTCACTGAAAGAAACCTAATGAACCGTGTACTCATTTGCGATTAATTATTGAAACGTAATGAAACCAAGTCTTTTGGAAGAGATGGATAACTGGCGATGAAAAGTGGATCACGTACGACAAGAACGTGTGAAACAGGTCGTAGTATAAGGTCGGCCAGGCTTCACAAACTGTGGCTAAACCTGGGCTAACTCGAAATAAGGTAATGCTGTGTATATAGTGGGACTGGAAGGCGATGTTCATTATGAGCTTTTAACGCCCGGCAAAACCATCGCTTCGGATCTCTACTGCCAATAACTGATGAGCTTAAAGGAAGCAGTTGAGAGAAAGTGGCCGGAATTGATCAAGAGTTCTTTCATCACGATAACGCTAGACCACTCACATCTTTAGATACTCAGCAAAAATGAAGAGAGTTTGGCTGGGAGGTGTTAGTGCATCCACCATATAGCCCTGACCTTGCACCTTCAGAATTTCACCTGTTTCGGTTTCTTTAGAATTCTTTAGGTTCTGTAAGGTTAACATCAAGAGAGGACTGCCAAAATTATTTGTCGCGTTTTTTTGATCAGAAATCTCAAAGTTTCTACAACAACGGGATCATGTCTCTACTTACAAAATGGCAGAAAGTCATCGAACAAAACGGCACATATTAACTGTAAATAAATTAATGTAAAAAAACTTTGAAAAAAATGTCTAGGGTTTTCATATAAAAATGCGAAGAAACTTTTTCCCCGACCTAATACAATGTCTTTAATATTGAAATTTGCTTTTACTTATATTTTTTATAAATAACACGATTAAATTATTTTATTTTTTAATTCTTTAGACGTAATTTAATCATCTTTGTCACAAACCAGTTCCATGTTCCATTGACAATATAAGGCGGATACTTTTTTTCTACAGGTGACCTTTATTGCTGCAAAGGTTTTTGTATGGATCTTTTGAAGTATCTTTCTAAGGCGATAAATTTTACTTACTCACTTGCTTTGTCTCCGGATGGTCAATTTGGTAACTATATCATACGAAATCTTTCTATGCCTGGAGCAAAGAAAGAATGGACTGGACTTATAGGTACGTAGCATAGTACGTATGGTATAATTTGGTACCTATCTCAAAATTGTATATTTATGTATCTACTCTATTATGATTGATAGGGGAACTTGTGTACGAACGTGCTGACATGATCGTTGCTCCACTAACTATCAATCCTGAACGAGCTGAGTTTATCGAGTTTAGTAAACCTTTCAAGTATCAAGGAATTACTATACTCGAGAAGAAGGTATATTTTTCTTTTATGTTTTATTACTACACGATCCAGGTGATATAAATAAACATGGTTCCTTTATTTCCAGCCTTCCCGTTCTTCGACATTAGTGTCATTTTTGCAACCGTTTTCAAACACTCTCTGGATACTTGTCATGGTATCGGTTCATGTAGTTGCTTTGGTTTTGTACCTTCTGGATAGGTTTTCACCCTTCGGAAGATTCAAACTTGCTAATATTGATGGAACTGAGGAAGATGCACTAAATCTTTCTAGCGCTATCTGGTTTGCATGGGGTGTTCTTCTTAACAGCGGTATTGGTGAAGGTGAGTGCTGTTTAATTAAATAAGTATTTTAAAAATATTTCTACAAAAATGGTTTTATGGAGCCTTAAGTAATATTGTTATAGGTACACCTCGAAGTTTTTCAGCAAGAGTATTAGGCATGGTCTGGGCGGGATTTGCAATGATTATCGTCGCTTCGTATACTGCTAATTTGGCTGCTTTCCTTGTGCTCGAAAGACCCAAAACTAAGTTAACTGGAATTAATGATGCTAGGGTATGTTCTTGACAGTTAGTCATAATAACCCTAGAAATGTAAGATTTACAATTATTCTTAATTTTATTTATCAGCTACGAAATACAATGGAGAATTTGACATGTGCGACTGTTAAGGGGTCTGCAGTTGATATGTACTTTCGAAGACAAGTTGAACTCTCGAATATGTATAGGACTATGGAGGCTAATAATTATGATAATGCCGAGCTAGCAATACAGGACGTCAAAAATGGGTATGTTAGTAATGATATGGGTAATAATATATTGCATTTAATATTCAAATGTTTAGTAGAACACAACTTACACTTTCTTTTTCATACTAGTTTCTAGCACTTCCATAACATAATCTTTATTGACTACGAACCGATATTTCGTGAGTTGTTCGTATAGTTTTTTAATTATTATTTGTAGTTTTTTTAACGCTTGGCCACAATCTAATTTGATCTTCACTGACGACGTGGCCCAAGATGGTAGCACATTACGATTAGTGTGGAAACTGGCTCACAAATGAATGAACACACCTATAGGTTCTTAATGACAAATTTTAAACTTTAGAGTGGTAGCTAGACATACGGGTATTAGAAAATGACAAACCAACAAGCTATGGTTTTATCTCGATAGTTTTCTTCTCTGAAAACTCAGAATCATTGCAGAATCGAAGTCACGTCGATGGACGTGGTGTGCACTGTACCACGCAACAAGCTATCATTGCTCAACAACAAAATCTTATAGATATCAACATATGTAAATTCTGATGTGGCTGGGACAATAGCAGCGGCGAAAGCTGCTTCTGGCTATCATTGAGCCATCATTCTATCCTGCATTGCAAAACGTTTTAATCCAATGTCTTTAACAAATATAGGTAATATAGCTGACTTATTTAAAATTCATGGTTTCATTAGTTATCAGAGAAACGTTAGTTTAAATATTCTTTACACTTCTGTTACACTAGTAGGTGTTCCACAGCTAAATAATGAAACGGTTAAATTAATTGTAGAAAACTAATGGCATTCATTTGGGATTCGTCTCGACTTGAATTTGAAGCTGCTCAAGACTGCGAATTAGTTACAGCGGGGGAATTATTTGGACGATCTGGTTATGGTGTGGGATTACAAAAAGGTTCACCTTGGGCTGATTTTGTTACACTAGCAATATTGGATTTTCACGAAAGTTTGTATGAATTCTTTAACTTCTATATTAGTATATATATAATCTATGATGAGGCATTAGTCATGTTCTTTCTGTAAGTTACTTCATGCTAATCACCACTCCATTGTAGGTAGAGTATCTAATACATATAGGTACGGATTTTTCGCGTTCGGTGACACTGTAAATAACCAAATTATAATAGCATTATGTATTTTGTTTTAGAATGTAAGATATGTATATATTGGTATAAAGATAAAAATTACAAGGTACGCTTATGATAAAATAGTTATTATATTTAACCTCTTATATTTCTTTCTTTATCTAATTTTTCTAACCTCGTTTCTAAAAAAATCATGTATTCGAGCTTGATTAATATTTATTATTTAATTATTATCTCTCCTTTGTATAACATAAACTGCCTAAGTTTAAAAGTCTATATGGTTCACTAAGAGCTGATTTTGACAAGCAATATTTAATAAATACGAGTTTGAGAAAGTAAAATCACTATTTATTATAAATACAAGGTGTCCAGAAAGGGTATCGGGTATTTGTAAGTTCAATGAAACAAAAATTATTTGTATGCAATAAAAAAGTTTATTGTTTATTATTAGCATATGAATTGGTGAATTATTTGGAAAAGATGATGTTATCCAAATGATGACCGTTACGTTGCTGGCACTCTTCTAAACGGAAACGAAGATTGGCGATAACACGTTGACACATAGCTATCGATATTGCTGCCATTTCTGACCTGATGTTTTGCTTTAACTGGGTTAGATTCGTCGGATTGTTTTGATAAACCTTACTTTTAAGGTATCCCCGCAAAATAGTCAAGCGGGCTAAGGTCGGGGCTTCTGGGAGGCCAGTTGATGTTACCCCTTCGCGAAATGACTTTATTAGGGAATAATTCGTTAACAACTTCCATTGAGTCATTTGAGGTATGGCAAGTGGCCCCATCTTGCTGGAACCACGTTCTTGAGTTGAAACCTGCAAACTCCTGCAACTCTGGGACCAAAAAATTTTGCAACATATCGCAATAACGGTCACTATTCACATTAATTGCTCGGCCTCGTTGATCTTCATGAAAATAAGGACCAATTATGCCTTTAGCAGACATAGCGGCCCAAACAACGACCTTTGGGCTATGCAGGGGTCGTTCATGCTTTCGTCTCGGATTCTCCACTGCCCAGTACCGACAATTCTGCTTATCAACATGACCATTCAGGTGAAAATTTGCTTCGTCACTGAACAGTATGTTGTTAAAGTTGTTAAATCGCTGCAGCATTTCGTTCGCAAAATTCAGTCGATTAGCATAGTCCGTATCCTTCAATTCTTGAACCAATTGAATTTTATAGGCTTTTAGATGTAAGTCTTTCTTTAAAATCGAATGTAAAGACGATTTTTTGATGTTCAACGCTTGGCTTCGCTTTCGGATGGATAAAGACGGATTTTGACGAACCGACGCCTCAACTTCTTCATTTGTTTCTTCATCGCGAACTGAACGAGGACGACCAGAGTTTTGAATTTTAACTGTCGCACCTGTATTCTCGAACATCCTGATCCATTTCCTAATGCTATCGTCACTTGGCGCGTGGCGTGTACGATATTCCGCACGATAGAGACGTTGAGCAGTCACTATTGAATCAGCATTACGATAATACGCTCGTACGCAAAATGCGCGATGCGTCCCCGAGTACTGTTCCATCGTGACTAAAACTCCACAAAATGGCGGACGCCACGAACCCCTCCCCGCACCCTTTAGACGCCCCGTTTCGAATATGGCGCGAAAACAAATACCCGATACCCTTTCTGGACACCTTGTATAAGTCGTATTAGTCAAAAATATTCACAAAATGGAGGAAAATGTATGCAGACTGGAGTAAGTATGCTAAGATAGGTTTTTGGTGTGTAAGTACTTCGGTATGTCTCCATTCTTTGAACCATTATGACCTTCGAAGTGAATGGTAGATAACGACTTTTTAAAATTCCTTTCAACGTTATGTGACATTATTATATCAATTTAAGTAGGTAGGTATGTCTAATTTTGTATATAAACATTACAACTTTTTAATGAGGAACATACCTACTATTAAATTTACAGGTGGTATAATGGAATCGCTGGACAATCAATGGATTCTTAGAAACAACATGTTAAATTGTGAGGAAAACGAGAAAACCCCAAACACTTTAGGACTGAAAAATATGGCAGGAGTATTCATATTAGTTTTAGCTGGTATAATCGGGGGTATAGTCCTCATAGTTATCGAAGTGGTATACAAACGTCATCAGATCCGGAAGCAGAAGAGGTTGGAGATAGCAAGACACGCTGCCGACAGATGGCGAGGTGCTGTTGAGGTAAACAGGATAAAGGCTTCAGCCATGGATGTGGACCACTACGACAACTACAAAAATAATTTAGAGAGCAAAATGTAACCGTAGTTGCCCCAAAACGACATGTAGGTCAGGGATAGCGAACCATTTCATTAAAAAAATTATGTTTGCTTATTAGTACCTCCCTCTAGATGCTTTATCATACACGTACCATAAAATAAATTAAAAAAACACGTGAGCAATAGGTTCGCCATCCCCGATGTAGGCTCCCAAATGTTGTTAACGACCAATATTTTATTTTATAATAAACGTTTCATATCCATTCATATTGTTATTCACTAAGCCCCTGCTGCTTTTTGGGAATTCATCATGGGATACGGTAAAACCTTTATACTGTCGTAAGTAGACACATACATGGTTTTTAAATTCATTACAAACTGTTCATTTGCGTTGTTTAATTGTTGTATGTTTTAGAAACGCAAGTCACTGAGGGCGTCGATATTACCGTCGCAGCGAAGAGCCAAGTCCAATGGATTAAAAGAAGCAGGAAGTATTAGTCTCGCAGTGGACAGGGGAGCGCGTAGACGTGATGAACCGCGTGTACCAAGATACTTGCCCGCGTACACGCCCGACGTATCTCATCTTGTAGTTTAAGTATAAAGTTTGTGTCGTGATTCTCATAGATATATAAATCGTGTCGTAACCTAGTTGATAAGTGATAATAATGAAAAGATTACATAACCGACACGTGACGCGGTCATATGCTGTTAAAATAATTTTAGATGTTCTGCAACTAATTGTCTATGTTCGAGTATATTACGCTGTATCTCCTGCGTGTATTGCCCTACGCACTACTCAAAACAAATTTTGTTTGTTTATAAATGTCTCCTGTTTCATATACTTTGCTGCTACTAGTGACATAAAACATAAAAATAAAACATCATATCAAAAATGCCTTCAGACGTAAAGTGCTTTCAGTTCTTGAAATTGTACATTTGATATCGTGGAAAAATATAGATTTCGAGTACCTAAGTATTTACTTTCTGAAAATTTTAATACTTTTCAATAATTAAAAATACAAAAACGATTTCGCATACGAAAAATCTTTCGCTTTCCCATTTATTTACATAATATATTAATAAATCCACAAAAACTGGTGGTGTGCGTCAAAAACAAAATGTGATATAAGTAGGTACCGTGCAAGTAATGCGACGCTTTCGAGACTTTTGAAAAAAATATTGTGTTTTATTCCCCTTCACCCGTGCGGGGAGAAATGTTTAGATGGTTTCCATCCAGTATGGGAAGCAAAAACATTGTTGTCATACATAAATCATAGCTCGATGAACAAAAATGTTTAGTGAAAAAATGTTTTATATATTTTGTAGCGTGTAGAGCAAAATATCCCGGAGAAACTAATCCTAGAATAATTTGGATGTACAAGGCGGGTGATAGCAGGGTAGAGACGGCCAAAAAATATAATTATTAGGTATATTCAACCCCCATATTCGCAGCTGTGACTAGATATTATTCATCCAGTAGGTATAATTATTATAGGTAAATAGTTGGTGTTGTTGGCACTAAATATAAATGTCTATTTAAAATGTTTAGCATGTATAAAATTAATCGTTGTGATGTAACTGTGAAACAATCATCGAAAATCAGTAGATGTTTACAAATCTTTATAGTTCTAAATTAAAGTTATATTTATTTGGAAGCGATTTTAAAAAGTGTTACGTAATTAGAAGGAATTTATTTACATTTAAACTATATATATTTAAATCTTTTAAGTTATTTTTGTATATGATTATTTATTGAAATACAATTAATAAAATTTACAAAGGTTTTAATTTGTTTGTTTAAACGCGCTAATCTCTGGAACAACCAGTATGATAAGTAAATTTATTTTTGTAGTTTATAGCCTATTTATTGCGGAAGGTTAAAGGCTAAAATAACTTTACGCTACAACCTTGAGGAATGGAGCGAGTACCGGAAAAACAACGATAGACTACACGGGTAAAACCGTAGGGCATAGTGAGTTGGGTAATAAATTAAAGACCATTTTAACACATCTATATATTTACATAGGATTTTTTAACAGAGTCGTACAGGAATTACATATACGTATTATAATAATATATATTTTTTGAAAAGCTCTTATGAATAACTTTTACTAAAAGCGAGCCAAAATGTTATATTGCCAGGATGTAATAAAAAGTAGGAATGTCTTATGAAGCTGTAAAGTTCGAACGGGACACCATATTACGAACAGTCAAATCTCTGCGTCGATTTAAGTGAACATAGCATGGGATGCTGCGTACCGCTTAAACCTTAAAGCTTTCAGTACTTCCCTACTATATGAACTGAAAAACACGTACATGTACAATACATTTTATAACAAGATAATTCATTACTTATAATATTGTCAAACTACTGTTCCAAAGATATTTCATTGTGCTATAATAATACTGGATAAGACAATAGTGACGTCATTGTACACGCTTTCTAACAGTGTTGACTGTGTTTCAACATTTATATAATCTAGTCATGCGGTTACAACTAAATACCATTTCCATTATTATCTACTTCTTAAATACATACATTATGTTATACGAATGAATTGTAGGAATAAATATTTTTTCATATGTTTTTTTCTTCAATTATTTTAGTTGGCGAAACTAACGTACAGTTATAATAGTAAAGCGGCACACATTGTAGTATATACCGAGACATCAAGTAAATCACATGATCACACATTTATGCATTTTCCGGCCATATAACGGGAACATTCATCAAAATACAAGAGTAATACAGAGAATAAAATTGTACTCATTATTACGATACAATTAATTAGGCAAAAAAGGAAACACTTATAATAATATTTAGTTCTACATAATAAGAAACTTTTAAATAAATTGTTAGTAATAACAAGTGTTTGCAAATAGGTCACCGCTATGGGTTTAATCGGTGAATTTGCGGTTAGGGTTGCGACCAAACAGCGCTGTACGGATCTCGGGCAGAAGCTGCTGAGCGATCAGCTCAAGTCGGGACTCCAACGTGTTGCAGATCTGTTGACAATTTCTTTGATTTACTATTAATCATAACACTATTTTACTATAATTTATTAAAACCTACATACGCAGCCACTTGCACACGCGTTTCAAATACCGATATATATACTTAAAGAAAGATATACGAGATGCTTGAGAAGGCGTAAAGGAGAGCAAAAAAAATGATTATTTCTTTTAAAAATAAACCACAGGGAGAGCTCTTTTTTCAATTCATGTTAGCTAAACTGGAAGAACGAAAAAAAGGTGTGACCTCATCGAAACATATTAAAAGCATAGGACACTCCATGAAATTATACAAGACTTCATACAATAGTAAACCCCGAATAGGCTTCTTCTTTAATTGAGTAGTCACTATGTGAAACACTTTTCCAGATATGTCATTTGTGCACCATCAGTAAACTGTTTTAAAAATAGTCTCAACAGCGATAAATATATACACGTGTATCAGCTTGAAAAATATTATTTATATTAAGATGTGTAATTCAATAATTAAATATAAATTAGTATAGTATATTGTGAGCCGTATTAAAAAAAATATTGTTGATGTTTTATTTGAATTAAACCAAAATAGACAAATCACTGTAAATGCTGTTTACTGCAGCAACTCGGGTAGAAATATATTTACTGGACGATGAACCATCTTGTTGTATGGCGTCAGGCACTCTATACGCATGCGAAAGCCGTGTACGAGAATCCGCCAGTTGACTCTATGTTTAAAAATTAAAGTAAATTATTGAGTAATATTGGTCTATAGATAAAAAGTCTAAAACAATACAAATATGGAAAAAGTAATTGTTTATTAATTTATATCATTTTCCCTTTGGAAAATTAATATTTTTTGTTTGTGAATTACGTGATTTAAAACGCAGTTTAGAAAACGTGACGTCACCATTCAGGAAATATGAACGTTACTCTTGTGGAAGTGGACACATTTGTCACTGTTAATATACAAAATGAGATATAAAATGAACGATGACGACATGGGACCATAATGCCGCGTCTTTGTGTGTTTTTTATTAATCTAAAGATTGTTCTGGATTACGATCTCAATTGTTGTGTTATAGTTTCTTTTGTTAATTCATTTACACATGTTTCAATTATCTTAAAGCATAATCGCATTAACGATAATATTTATGTTTAAAAAAAGAATCGTACAATCGTAATACCAGCACCTAATTTAGGTTATTGTTCAACTATAAAATTACAAATTAGACACACCTATCATGCAACCTTGTTTATGATGAACATAGTATAAAACCTGCCTTTGCTAACGAGGACACCGCAAGACCAGGGTTCACAACAGTACGATAATTATCGTAATGTACGACAATATGTCGAACAAAATAAAAAGTAAGACGCGTTTTTAGAAACCCTTTTAAATATCTATTTTTATAATAGCTATGAAGCAGTCAGTTTATAAAAACCGAAAAAAAAAACCATTACCTTGATACGACCTTTGGCAGCAACAAGTTCGACTCCGCCGCAAGTGTCCGGAGACAGGAAGTTCTCATTGTCTACCTTCAGTTGGACGTCCTTCTTGATCTTTGTTTTGTAGTCTTGTTGAGCTCTACCAAGGACCGACTCTAGTTGCGACTTATCAACTTGACGGACACGGATGGTCACTGTTGGCTCCATTAACTGTCGGCAATCATAATTGCGTGTTATTGTTGTTTGTATGTCAATCACTGAATTTACCACACTATTTTTGCCTAATAATTAAAAACGTGAATTACATTGAGCTATAACTGAATCAGCATTATGGAGTTATGATTACTAGTACATGGCGTCACACGTAAAGTTTTGTTTTAAATGCCATATATACACTAACTCCCTTACCACATTGTTTTTTTATAAAATTTGTATTTAACGCCACCTACATTCTCATTATTTGAAAATTCAACATTCTTTTTGTTGCGATCTTTTTGTTGTTCATTTCGATGTTTCACATATGCCAGATGTTCCATAACAGCCCATTTTAGTTTTTTTTTTTCAATTTATTTATTAACTGTAAGTCATAACAAAGACAGTATCCACCCACACAGTTTATCATTCAATCACTATTGACCAAATATTATATGGAAGGGAAAGAAACAACCAAATATAGCGAATGGTAAGACTTCTTAAGACGTTGGCTAGTACGATTAGAGTCTTACCAAAGCAGAATATCGTCCAGGTGTCAAAACTCTTAAATCCTGGATAAAAGATCTCTATTATACTTCATCATAATCAAATATTTAATCTATTTAATTATAAATATTAAGGTTTTTCGTTTATCGATATATCTTCATTCAATAAAAAGTTGTAAGAAACTACGTTTTTTTTGAGCATTACGCGTACTTCTGTGTCCACGCGAGCGGAGTTACGAGAACGGCTAGTATATAGATATAAACTACAAAGGAAGTATTACTGACCTGGAAGAGAGCCTGCACAACGAGTGTTGTAAGAAGTTCCAAATAGAGCTTGGTATCCTTAGGCACTTCAGCCAGGCGCTTGCGAGCCTCGTCTAGCACGTTACGTACGTGATCTTCACGTACTTTGAGCACCTTCAGACGAGCTTGGTTCAGCATGTTCGATGATTGACTGTTAACAGAGTAAGGATACTGTAAATCTTTAAATAGTACATAGTATTAAATTTACGAACGCAAAAGTGTAAAATAAGCAATTTTAATACACAACATATTGTTACAAGGACCCGCATCCTCCAAAACACGTTATAGTATAGTGGGGTATAGTAATAAATGGATATTCATAACTACCCTACTTATCGCACTGTGTGGAAGGATATATAAGGCGTAGCGCACAAGGAGCGAGGCATCCTCGCTTGTACCGTGAAATAGTAACACTATAGGATAGTGAATACCTCTGTTAATAACTTGACTAGAAATCCACTGTTGCTGAGAGCCGTTTTGTAGCCCCTCCGGCTACTTATTTATTACACTAGCTAAGTGTTTATAATATTTTGTAACATATTTCTATTATTTTAAAGGAATTGTTTTAAACCAGCAACCCTAGAGTTCCTTACCAATTCTTCTCTATGGAAGGAGGTGTCTTTTGAATTGGTAGTAGTCACTAAAATACTGAGTGTAAAATATATTTTTGATTACGATGTTTTATTTATATAATCTATCTTAGTAACTAACCCTTTTAATATACAATAAAATATAAAATCTTACAATATACGATATCTTTTTATAAAAATAAAAACATATTATAATGTCCTTAGAAGACTTACGTATCCGTGTCGGAGCAGCCGCATCAACAATAAGTAATCAACGATATACGAGTCTGCTCAAAAGAGCATTTATCCGTAGATGCAGAGCCTGCATAAGAGTGAATGGCAAACAATTTGAACATTTATTATGAATTATGTAATGCCAAATAAAGTACTATTAATGTTAAATCTTGTTTTTTATTAAACTTCAAATGGTTAGGTGCAGTTGAATATAAAAAAAATCCCATATTAAATATTTTGTTATTTAATCAAATTTGCTCCTTTTCTACTTTAATAGCAATAATTCACAATTTACATAAGATACAGTAACGAATTATACCACTATGAAATCTACTCAAAACCGACATTATTTTAAAATTATTGGTCACTTATGTTTTCATAATTTTTTTTAATACCTAAGAAGCTTAAATAAAAATAAAAAATATTTTAGCAAATTTCTCACAGAACTATTTACTGTTTATCGATTGGCATAGTTAGCGTATAATAATAGATAAATAAAAAACCGATAGAATTCAGTCATTTGTGGTCGCAGTGTACAAGAATGTAAAACAAGGTAAAAATTTGTAGTTTTTTATTTTAAAAAATCATATCTTGGGTAGTAACCTAGGATATATGTATTTTGTTTCGCATTTTTTATCTGAACGGCCATAAGTTCTGCTATAAGCCATTTCAAGGTTATCCATTAATTACCGGACACCCTGTATATTTATTTTCTATTGATCAATATAAAATGAGAAATGCAGACAAATTATATGTAGGTACCTATGCCATATTTCTTTATGAAAATATATTTTTTTGTGAAATGGCGCTTCGTAAATATGGATTCTGCCAGACTCCAGACGGTTATGGGAGTCACTTAATGAGGTGTAGTCCTAAGGTTTCTACAACTAATAACACAAGTTAATGCAATAAAGGCGGCGCGACGCAGGTGCTGTACCACGCTTCCTTTATCTAACATCAACATCATGATGACCCTAGTTGACCCCGGGCTCCGTTTATCACAGTAAGTTTTATTTTTCTGTGGCTTTGAAAAGAGCGCTTTATTTGTCGTCGGAGTTTGAATATTGTGACTATCATTCGATGAGGACTGTAAGGGGATGGTTTTGACGAATATGTTGTTCCATGTTCTCACCACCAACAGTAACACATGTCTGACACCGTGTCTTCTACTCAAACACATTAACTTATTGAAATTCGACGTTTCGCAGAAAACCATCACAACAACGCAACGGAACACAATTACTCGGAAGCAATTTTTCGCGAAACTGACCTATTATTAAAATTATATTAAAGCTATGCAAAAGTAGGTATAGTTCGTTGGGTAGGCCTAGGGATGGCACACAATGTCACAATAATCCTGCAAAAAATTTAGTTAAAAGTAGCCATTTTAGAAAAAGTTGGTACAACTTATTTGGGTCGCCCTGAACGACCTATTTTTAGTGGTGGGTGATCTATTGATGATACTAATTAGTATAATTAATTCTTGTTCAGTAGTAAATCATAATCCCATCAAAAGAAGTTCTATCTCTTATAACTTTTATCTGGTACTTGGTACAAGTCTGGTACGTGTACCAGGAAACTCGAACGTCTACCATCCCTGCAGAGTGTGGGGGGCCCAGCGTGGTGAGGCCCTGCGGTGATTCTGAATTGACACGGCCCACGGTACCGCCACACGACCAACGTGTGTTATCAGGTTATCACGTTTTAAAAATTTGTTAAATTTTTGGGAAACTAAAACTAATTATGTTAATTTTAAATTGCAATAACATTTTTATTTTCATAATAATAAATTATTGTTATTTTTTTTTTGTAATGTCATTGGCATACCTATGTACCTTTTTCGGATTCGACTGGGTTTTTTTATACATATTGTATATACTTATATAGATTGTTAAGAAGTTTAGTATCATGAACATGATATTCGCTAATATTCTATATTTAAAGTAGTTACACTTTTTTTTTTACTAATCTTTATATACACTTCTGAAATTAAACCAATGGAATGTAGATTCAAAATACTTAAATTTTCATTTAAAATGAAATCAGTGAAAGACAACATGGAGAAGATTTAAATCTTGCAGCAAACAACAGCTAAAACATATGAAATGCAGATAATATACAAATTACAATATATGTAAAACTGAAATTTAGGAGTATATACTCATTTACAGCTCATGGTTCACTGATCAGTTACTAAAATGTCTTTACATGCACTCTCTATTTATAAGCTGAATGTAGAATGATAATTTAAAAAGTTTTATTCATTATCTAGATCTACAAGGCTATTTGATCAGTGTAAGAGATGAAAACAGTCTGATTAAAATGTTGCAAGTACATGCCATGCAATGAGTAGAATATGATATGCAAAACATAAGGTGCGTTTTTTATTCCCACTGAGTAAATTAACACTTCATGTTTTGCTAGTTAATTGGATTTTAAAAATAGTGATGTCCACCAGTCCGATTTAATTGTAAATCTTTATGAGATATTCTTCCTATTGTTACTTTTTTCCGAAAAAGAAAAACAATGAACCCCTCCAATGGTAAAGGTCAAATAAGGTACACAAAATCGCATCTGTCATGGGCTGATCAAACCATTCTTTTTGTAGTTTTTTTTAAGTAATCCATATGTAAATTTTATAGTATCCTGAATTATGTAATAATAATAGTAAATTATTGGGTATCTTGAATAACACAATATATATATAAATAACCATTAATTAATAAAAACCCTCAATTCAGTATCTTAAATCTTTTAACTCAGATAATTGTTATGTAAAAAATAAAGTAGCATGTAACTACAAAAATAAATGTGGCAACATTATTACCGAATTTGATATTAGTGATTGTATTTTATGCCATAGGATTAATCAAAACATTATAGATATATTCTTGTTGCTATTACAATATTAGTAAAATAATAAACTTTGAGGAGCTTTTTGGAGGATTTTGGTCTATCATATGGTGGCTTTTATTTTACTTCAAAAGCTGTTATATAATTTGGTTATTAAACATGTGTGAAGTGATTATATAGTGGCTAGTAGAACAATAGAGTTGTTGAAGTAATATTTGAAAATTTCAAAATAATAGAAAGTTAAAAGCTTTAAAGACATGCATTCAATAAGAATTAAAAATCATATAAACTTCAACAATGGTTAGTGGGACTTTTTGGCGGGATCTTGAAGTAACACATGTTGTGGTTTTTATTTTTAATTTATTTACTTAGGTTTTTGACCCTATATTATATAATATTGGTGGCGTTTTGCGTGACATATTTTGGTTTTTGTGCATAAGTGAAGGGGATTATAAATAAAAGCATACATTCTGGTAACCCACCAAAACTCCCTAAAAAGCTCTAACAAGGGAGCCACCATGTTGTTAGGATACCTAGATTGCCATAAGACAGGACACTACATTCACTTGATAATGGCAGTAATGGTCTTCATTAAAGAGGAATAGTTGCCAAGTTAGGAAGAAGAAGAAGAATGATTAGTGTACCTATATTATTTGCCCTCAAGTATAGTAAAATTATATCTTATATTAAAAAACTATAATTTTAAAATAACTAAAAGTTAGCTTTATGAATAAATGTTGTAATTATAACATATACAACCATAAAAAATCCTTGAAGTCACATGACAGTATTATTAAATCTGTATGAGACCAACTTAAAGATGTATATAATAATTTTAAAAAAATATGATTAGATAATTGTTATGAATAACTTAATTTTTAGGTGACGCGCCTTATGGTGTTGTAGTAGTAATTTAGTAAATCCTACCCTTGAGCACCCAAGAAGGATACCTGCATCAGACTGACATTTGTATGATGAGCAGGTTTGTCAGTTCTGTCCTGGATGTTAAATATCTACATGTATATTAGTTGTTTAATTATAATAATAAAAGCTAAGTTTGCTTTTGAATGACATGTCTAGGTATAAGACTGTTCTCCACACATAAAAAAAATTTTAAAACATTTTAGGGTAAAATTCTTTGTCTACCCCATCTGATTTTTTTTAATTATCTTTTTGTTTTTTAATTAGCTATAAAATCAACAAGATTTACATTATAATCAAACTACATCAAACACAAATAAGACCAATATCCAAATATTTGTCTAAAATAAAAAAGAATTAATAGTTACCTTTGCATTATTTAATACTAATTATCTATTTGAAATGGTGTATGTAAGAAAGGAGTGTCATGTGAAGGTAAAAAAGGAAATGGTATTGTCTCTCATGAATGATAAATAAATCCTAAGATTTTCATTTCAATCCAAAAAGTAATATAGCAGTTATAATCAATATTATAATAATTAAATAATTGCAATTTGAGAATGAAGATGTGTGTAGTTCTGATATTATCTCAATATAGGTTAAGATAATCAATTAATTAATTATGTGAGATATACCACTGAAACCTACATCTTTTTCTGGAGTTCCACCTGCTTTTCTTTTTTCTCGTAATATTCCATTATCTTCAACCGTTGCTGCTGCACGAGACGACCTTTTTCGATGTTGAACTCCTCCTCGGCCTTAGCATCGATTTCTTCAGCCTTTTCATTGGCCTCTTGTTCGATGAAGGCCATCATGTGCTTGATCTGTTAATGGAAAAGAGGATATTTTGCTAAAAATCAATCATTTTTTTATAAAAGGATATACCCGTATACATATTATAATGAATTACGAGCAATTTGGTGATAGCGAACAAGTAACACCAAATGTCCGTTCTCGATCAATTATTTCCACAAACCCATGTCGTGGAAATACTTGTGCCATTTTATTAAAACTTGGATTTTAAAATACACACCTGTTTTTGAACATCTGCATCGCTGAGCGCCATGGTTGCTGAGTATTATTTAGCACCACTAACACGAAAATCAACCGATATAGAGCCAGAAAACTAAAAACTGGCTCGAAGAAGTAAGTCGACGCCTATCAGACGTGCCCCTTCATTGAACAATCATATGATCCCGGTGTTGCCAAAAAAGTAAATTATACGTAAATGTGAGCATAGACAACTGATAAGAAAAATTGAGAGAAAGGATTCCATTATTAATGCGTTTGTTTAATAAAGAAAATATATTATATTTACCCAAAATGTAGATACTACTGAGTCTTAAAAATTAAAAAAATATTTATTCAGATATTTCTTTTTGGCACTCATGGCACTTTAAAAACATGGTCAAATAATTTGTTTTTTTTTAAGGTATTATTCGAGTTTTTGGCGGGATCTTGAAGAGACATATTGTGGTTTTTATTTTTAATTCATTTACTTAGGTTTTGACCCTATATTATGTAATATTGTTAGCGTTTTGCGTGATATAGTTTGGTCTTTGTGCTTAAGTGACGTGGATTATAAATATAAGCTGAAAGCATTCATTCCGAGATCCCACAAAAACTTCCTAGAAAGTTCTAACAAGGAAGCCACCATCTTGTTAGGATTCTGAATCGTCATAACACATGACAATATAATTCACTCGATAATGGCAGTAATGGTCTTCATTAAAGAGGACCGGTTGCCAAGTTAGGAAGAAGAAGAAGAAGAAGGTATTATTAACCAATTAAGTAAACCATTTATAAAATATCAGACACTATCTACAGTCGACTTCCAAAGAAAAGTTACAAATTCGCCATCTTAGAAATTTTGAAATGGCGGCTTCTGATTGGTTGACTGAGACAGAAGCGGATTTGCTCCTAACAAATTTTGGATCGAAGCGGTTTTGCATTTGAACGCCACTTTTATAGTACATTTTGTCTTGGATCTAGGTGGATTTGCTTTTTCATGTTTTTAATATAGTGTTGCACTTTCGAATACTACAATCTGGTATACTCAGTTAAAAAATGACAATTTTGGACTGAAGCGGTTTTACTTTTAAACCCCTCAAATAAATAACGAACACATACTATCTACATTATAGATACTATTTATTTCGTTTTTCAATTAATTTTTATTTTTGACAAGGAATAAACGACTTAAGGAGGATAACATTGCTGTAAGTAGTACTGTAATTTTTAATATACTTAGAAGCATTGTTTGGCGCTGGTTATCAAAGTTTGGAATTTTCACAGTTTTCCCCATTTCGCCTTGTACTTTTTCCGCTCCAAAAGTCCGAATATTACGATCTTCATTCTTCAGCCTCAAATGTTGGTACTGGTTACTGTAGAGTTTTTTTACTGACTTCAATTTTAATATATTTCAGATAATACAGATGTAAGGTCTCGCAAGCTAGTAGTTTTGCACAATTTATATTCATAGAGTAATATGTTCTTATAAAAAGTACTCAGATACAAAACGCTAGAAAAGCATACCTTTATATGATAACATTTGTCTCCGATTCCATCTATAATTAATGACACTTCATACTTTTTGTAGATTAAATAATTATTTTAATAAAATTCACAGTTAATAAATCTTATTCCGATAACGTCTCAACAAAAACATAATATTATATTAAAAAAACAATTAATAATAAAATAACCCTAAAATATCTATTGATGAAGTGGCAATAGTGGTGATGACAGTTATTTAGCTTTGTCTATGAATAAATTTTGCATAAATTTCCGTCCATTTTTAACAATATGGCCGTCAGTTGTTTAGGGTAATGTGGCGTTCGACAAAACTGTGTGAAATTAAGATATTTAAACGTGACGTGAAGATGTATAAAGTTTTTAGCATTTTATAGCAGTGTTTCTTATGGAGATGTTTCATTGTACATGTTGAGTTAGTGTATAAATTTTTGAATGAATATAAATTATCGATATTGGGTAGTCAACAAACTTTTGTTTATTATATTCAAGTGGAAACTTAATTTCTGGCAGAGGGTACTCGACTATGAAACATCAATACTTGTTTTAGAATAGTAGAACAAGGACTGACTTCTACATATTAGGTAAATTGTTTTATGAAAATATTAAAGCAATGAAAACACTCGAGTCGCCATTGTTTGACAGGAGGCCACTGATATACAGTTATATCTACAATAATTATAAGTACTATTTTATTTATTGTTGTTAGTTGAAAATACTAGCATGCAGTATTGATATTTACCAGTATCTGTAATTTTATCGTAACTAAATTGTCTTGTATTTCTACAGAATCGCTTATAATTTTGTTTAACCCTTGTTCTTTTTGAAGTCAAAACTGCGGTAATTAGGGGTAAAGTATGTTTAACAGACCTTTTAAACATCTTAAATATTGTTATTATGTATGTATTAATGTAACTATCAAGTTCTTAACATTTTCTACTAAACTAACTTTTATGTGACAGGCATTTGGCAAGGGCTGTTATGATTTATAAATGCAAGTACTTGAATATCTATTGCCCGGTTTCTGAGGTACTTTTAATAGTAGTTTATTTGTTCTATATCACTATTAGTTCAATAACTCATGAAATTGCATTTCTGAAGCCACCATCATATAATATTCTTCAGTTAAATTTGGTTCAAACTTAACTAATACAATTCAATACTTGTTTGAAGTCTCATCTGAAAAAAATTGACAGTAGACACCTGATATATCCAACTGGCAGACCAATAAGAAATATCTTACTTTAATTTTGGATTAAAAAAGGTTTTAGTTAAATTTATTTGGTATGCATATTAACTTGAATATATCTTACTTCTAACTATTATAAGGAAATATTAATTGAATAGATAATTATTAAATAGTTACAAATGTGTTCTGAAATGATGAGATAAATTATAAACATTATCATCAATTTATAACAGTTATCTTTAAGGAATCAATAGCTAATGACCAGTTAATTAGGAACTCAGAAACTAGGCATAGCACAGTCAAAGTCTACATTTCCATTGTAAATATGGATGGTATGTAGCTAAACATTTGTTGCTGATTAATGTAATTTAGAATCATTTGGGGTTAAAATGTTGAACTCGAAATTTTATTATTTATTATTGATATTATAAGTCCATACTTCCAAAATTTCAAATTTTACTTTGAAACCTTGAGTCCCCTTTAACTCTGGCCAGAGGTATTACTTTTCCATGAAAATGGTATCAGAGGATAGGGAATTGCTTCATCCGTCCTCCCTGTACCTTTACTTGCCACTCAGCATGCTAAACAATACTAAATGTGTAAATTTTGAATTTGACCTTGAAACTTTAACTACCAATAACTCAGGCCAGGTGAATTACCTTGTAATGGAAGTAGTGTCGGAGGGAGACGGGCGGTGTATTGGTGGACCCCGAAGATAGCTGATCTCCGGGTGGCCTGCTCCGCTGGACGACGGCAGTACCAGCGCTGCCGCCAAGGTCAAACACAGCAAGCCGGGGAGGAGGCCCGGCTGTATGGTGCCTACTGGGAGTGCAAAAAGTTACTGCAGGTAGCCATCGGCCGGGCCAAAAATGAGAGATGGGAGGAGCTCCTCAGGACCCTGAATGGGGATCCGTGGGGGCAACCCTTACCGGATGATTAGGAAAAAGTTCCGAAGGCATGCACCCCTTTAACGGAAACCTTAAATCCAGAGGTCCTGGCGAGGGTCGTGGCCACATTGTTGCCTGATCCTCCAGAGCTCCTCCCACCTCCCATGTCAAGTAGGGTCGTCTTTGCGGAGGAGTGGTTGCTGCCCTGCCCCATCACTAGGCTTGGCGCTGGGCCACATGATGGGAGAGTTTTGGAAGCTGTTCGACCGTTTATCAGCCGGACGGTTCCCGAAGCTCTGGAAGGTGGGGCAGCTCTGCCTTCTTGCGAATGGTGGGTCGTCCTCCGGACTGCCCGTCCTCGTACCGGCCCCTTGTGTTGCTGGATGACACGGGAAAGATGCTGGAACGCATAGTTGCCTCCCGTGTCACCCGGCACATGGAGCAAGTGGGGCCGGAACTCTCGGACCGGCAGTTCGGCTTCCGGAGAGGGCGTTCAATTTTGGATGCCCTCTCCACCCTGAAGGCGTGGTCCGCGGAGGCGACCCAGGGGAGAGGTAGGTTGCTGGTGTGTTGGTTGACATCGCCAACGCCTTCAACAGTCTGCCGCATGGTGTCATTCAAGAGGCACTCCGGTTTTTCGGAGTGCCCTCGTACCTGCGGCGGCTGTTGGAGGACTACCTCCAGGACAGAGAGGTCGTCTTCACGAACGGCCAGGGAGTTGTGGCCCGGCGCCACGTAGGGTGCGGTGTTCCACAGGGGTCCCTTTGAGGACGCGCATAATCTGTTACGCGGATGACACCCTTGTCGTGGCCCAGAGGGAGAGCTGGGGAGAGGTGGCGCGCCTGGCCACAGAGGGCGTAACCCTCGTGGTCGGACGCATACAGTCGTTGGGCCTCAGGGTGGCGGCTGAGAAGACCGAGGCCTTACTTTTTCATGGGCCCCGGTGTGGGCCGCCTCCTGGGGCACACATTTTAGTCGAAGGACGCAGGATCCGAGTTGGGGCCCAGATGAGGTATCTGGGCCTCATCCTGGACGGAAGATGGCGGTTCGAGTCCCATTTTGTGGGACTCGGATCGCGTATAGTGGGAGCGGCGGCGGATGCGCGCTATGGGCGATACACAATAGACGCCGTCCGCCCGGTCCTCGAACAGTGGATAAATAGGGACCGGGGCTCCCTGACGTTTTGGCTTGTGCAGGTGCTATCCGGACATGGCTGCTTCGGATGGTACCTGCACAAAATAGCCCGCAGAGAGCCCACCACCACGTGTCACGAGTGCGGTGCGGTGGAAGACACGGCGCAGCATACTCTTTCTGAGTGTACTGCGTGGGACGAGCAGCGCCGCGCTCTAACCGCGGTGGTAGGAGGGGACCTCTCGCTGCCGAGTGTGGTGAGAGCCATGCTCGACAGTGAGGGGTCGTGGCATGCGATGGTCTCCTGCGAGGTCATCATCTCGCAGAAGGAGGCCGCGGAGAGGGTCCGCGAGGGGGATCCCCTAAGCGACTCTCTCCGACAAAGAAGACCGGGTGGTCGGAGGCGGCGATTCATTCGCCAACTCCCGCTTCGGCGGACGGAGGAGACAGCTAGGGTGTACTGAGCTGTCTCCTATTTAGGCCGGGGCCCGGCCTTGCCGTGCCGGTCGTCGGGGCGACGCGGTAGTATGCTACCTGCAGGTCCCGCGTCGCTCCATCGTGGCGGCGGGTGGTACACCGAGGAGTTTTATTGAGTAGGAGTCTCACATAACCACTCGTCCCCCCGGGCGGGTGTGTACCCATGACGGGTTCCTCCATGTTAAAAAAAAATCCCCCTCCTCCCAACCCTCCCGTTCCACTTCTTTTGCCAAGCAATTCAAAATTTTATTCATTCCTTTTCCTTGAGAAATAGAGATATAGTAAAATGATCCCAGTTAATATTTAAAATAATTATTATTGTAAAAATGCATAGCTCATCATTATGGAATCTAAGTAAATTATAAAAAGTCATTTTTGTATAATAATATTAACAAAAGATGTAAAGTTTGTTTCTGAGTAATTAGTATGTACCAAACAAATTGCAATCTAAAAATGTGATTATTTAGATTTGTCTTCATTTTATAACTTAATGTTTTCTTGTAGTGTATAATAAAATATCCTTATGATTCTTTATAAACTAAAATTTTTACACATATTTCTGCCTCAAATCATATCAAGGCTTTTCACTCAGACCTCTGAAGTAGACTTTTTCAGTAGGATTCTAGTCTTACTGAAGTTGATTCTAAATAGCTATAGTCTGCAATGACCACATAATATCAGATAAACTGCACAACCTGTGGGCTTCTTAATACATTGAGAAATATATTTTTATTATGATTAAAAAGTTAATATTAGGTCTTTACCTATGAAATTGCCGTTTTGTATGAAAAAATTTAAACGAATTTTTTTCATTTATTTTTTATTTGTATTAATCGAAGTAATCACCCATGCAATCAATGCATCTTTGCCATCGCAGTGGCAGTTTATTGATGCCCTTCTTAAAGAAATCAGCTGGACGGGAGGCAACAAATTCTTCAAAGGCATTTTGTACTGCCTCTCGGGTATTGAATTTTTTTCCCGCCAAGGAGTTATCCAAATTCTGGAAAAAGTAGTATTCTTTAGGCGCAAGGTCTGGTGAGTAGGGCGGATGACGGAGAACTTCCAACCCCAGTTCTTGCAACTCGGAGACCGTCTGCTGTGCAGTATGAGGTCGCGCGTTGTCGTGCAGGCGCAGCGGAGACGAGCGATTGACCAATGCTGGTTGGAGATGTGCCAGCTTCTCCATCATTGTGTTCAGTTCTTCACAGTACACATCTGCAGTAATCCTCACCCCGTTTGGTAAGAAGCTGTGATGAATCACACCAGCGCTAGACCACCAAACAGTGACATTCCTTTTCTAGGGGTAAGTTTTCGTTTAGGGCATTGTTTAGGTGCTGAACCAGGATCCAACCAACTTGCTGAGCGCTTGCGGTTATCAAACAGAATCCATTTTTGTCGCAGGTAACAATGCGGTTCAAAATTCCTTCATTTGTGTGTCTGTTGAGCAGTGCAAGGCACGTCTTGACGCGTACTTCGCGCTGGCGATCATTGAATTCGTGGGGCACCCATTTGTCAAGCTTTTTTACCTTGCGAATTTGACGCAAATGGACCAATATTGTTATGACGCTAACGTCGAAAGCTACTGCTAATTCAGCCGTAGATTGTGTATCATCAGCTTCCACAATCGCCTTTAATTCGTCATTGTCGACCAAAGTGTTGAGGAGGAGGATTACGGGGCGATTTTTAAATAAATCACTTTTCTTTTATAACATCTTTCTTTTCTAATGTTTGTATCTTAGCAACTCTATATACATTTTCTTTTTAATTCATATACATATATTTTACTAGAAAGGAGATGCGCATTGTTATTCAACACAAAGTCTTCGGACGACCGCGAGGTTCATTTTTCAGGTCGAAATTCCCAGAACGGAAGCGAGCAAACCAATAACAGGTGGTGCGTTGGTTTGTAGTGTTAACTCCGTAAACGTCGTTGATGTTGCGTGCCGCTATTATTGCCACGTTGCTGCCGCGCGGTACTCATATTCCATAATTACTCGAATTTTTAACGTATCCATGATGACAAAAAAGATTGAAATGCGATGAAAATGTAACACTAATCAATAAACAAATGACTTCTTTTGGAAAAAGAATTCCATGTTTTTAAAATAAAATTAATTTGAAATTAGAATTCTTAGCCAAACAAAAATTATTTTGATTTGAAATGGCCAGTACTGCAGAACGGCAATTTCATAGGTAAAGACCTATTATAATTTAAATTGATTTATATTGAATGATATCAGGGGCTTAATAACAAAGGCAGCAAAGTCCACTAAACCTGATTTTACATAATTTGATAAAAACTAACCATGCTGTCTAAGGCATAGTTACTTACTATAGTAATATATTTTCAAGTGTAAAATAGTAATATTAACAACTTTAATATTATATAATTTAAAGGCTTAACCTTATAACCAATTAACCTAGAAACTAGAAAAATATGATGGATTTTGCTTTGTTTGTTAGTAACGATAGGACTTTTCTGCTTTTGTTATTAATGCTTGTGGACTTTGCTGTAATTGTTATACACAGTTTGAATTGACAAATGTTAGGGCTGAGTAAAAAGAAAACACTTAAATAATTGTGAAAATCTCTTGTTGTACTTTTAACTTCAAAAATTGGTTAACATAATCAATATAATAATTAAAAAAAAATAAACATCAATCAAAATATTTGTGTAATAGAAAACTTACACATTTACTTACAAAAATATTTTATTACAGACATACAGACATTAATAATTCTTTGAAATAATAAACTAATACATGATAGATTTTTAATAACCCAATTCCTTGACATTATTTTGCCAATTTGATACATAGTAGTTATTAAGTAAGATACATCATTCAGCTTTTTGTAGTTTAATTGGTACGTCTATTGAGATTTCACTTGGTATAATCATCATAGCATTTTTTTCGCGACGACAAACAGCGTTAATCTCCCAAGTCACTTTTAATTGGTTAAGTCATTCAGAAGTTACACAATTACTAACAGGTGCAAACAAGACTTCTAGATATAAGATTTAAAATATGTTTAATATGTAAGTTTATTTTGTCACAACTAGATGGCGCTTATTAATTTCTAAACTAGATAACGTTATGTTAAATTCATTTATATAGGTTTTTTTATTAAGAGAGAAAAAAAAGGATCGTAGTGCAAATTGTTATTATTTATTTTTTAACAAAGTTCAAACTAGTTCAAAATAGTTCAACATATAAGTATTGCAAAGTGCTGTACTCAACATTGGTCCAATCGACTCGGATTTTTGAATACAGCGAATCCAGGCCAGGGTTCGTACCCCCGACCCCCGTACCCGCAGTGGATCGCTGCAGAAGGGTACGCCACGCTAATGGCAAAGGGTCCTCTTACATAAAGACCTCTTCTGCAATTAGCATTGGAGTCAGAAGAAGTAAGAAGATCTCCCAGTTATCCAGTACAACAGTGAGTTCAAACCAGTGAAACGCGAGTTCAACATAGTTCAAAAGTTCAACAACGTCAAACCAGTTCAAAAGTACAACAACGTCAAACCTACAAGTGCAAGTACACCTGAGGTCATCGAATATCGATACGTGTCAGTTCAACAACGTGGGCAGCCTTCACCATATCACCAGCGGGAGCGGCCTACACCAGATCAGCAGCAGCAGCCGGGGTGTCTTTACAACGGTGTAACAGTTCAAGTTCAATCTTCAAGGCAGTTTGTGAAAAATTGTGTAATCATCAGCGTCGTGCGCGTGAGTTGTAAAAAACTTTAAAACATACTTGGAGGTATTTCATTTAATTTTGTTTAAGAAGGTAATTTTAAAAGTATAGTTTTAATTTTATAGTAAATTTAGTTTAATTAAAATGGAAGGCCTTATTAATATGCAGTTAGACTTACGTAATTCTATAACAAAAGGTTTAAGTAATTTTAAAAAAAGTCCAAAAGAGAGACTTAGTAAAGAATATTTTGAAATAAGGTTAGAACATTTAGAAACAGATTGGCAGTTGTTTAAGTCAAATCATACAAAATTGTATGAAACAACTCTTATAGAAGAGTTAAATAATTCAAAGTATGTTTCAAAAAAGATATACGATAATTGTGAAGAAACTTATCTTTCTTATAAATGTACATTAAAGGTTTCATTGAACCAAGTCTTAATCTTAGAAAATAAATCAGAGCACCAAAATACATCTGATGTTAAGGCCAACAACTCATTGGTTAGATTACCAAAAATATCAATCCCTACCTTTTCGGGTAATTATGCTGAATGGATCACCTTCCGTGATTTATTCACTTCACTTGTACACAAAAATGATTCTTTGGATGGTGCGCAAAAATTACATTATTTAAAAAGTCATTTAACTGGTGAAGCAGAACAGTTAATAAGATATACGCCTATAACAGATGCAAATTATAGTCAATGTTGGAGTCTTCTCGAAAAACGTTACAATAATAAAAAATACTTAGCTAATTGTATTTTAAAGCGTTTATTTGGTCAGAGACGAATGAACATTGAATCCGCATCTATATTAAAAGAGTTACTAGGCACAACATCTGATTGTTTAAATGCATTAAAAAATATTAATATAGATATAAGTTCATGGGATGTTATAATCCTTTATATAGTAACATTAAATTAGATCCGGAGACACGTAAACTGTGGGAATTAAGTAATTCTGGTTCCGATGAATTGCCGACTTGGTTAGAGTTAAAATCTTTTATAGAAAGTCGTTTTCGTGCATTGGAATTCGTGGATCCTAAAAAACCCTCAGTACAGCATAGCGGTGGATCTTATTCAAAAACTTTGTTATGTAATGGTGTCTCGGCCATACGCTGTGAGTTCTGTACCGAGAATCATAAGCTTTGTTTTTGTAAGCAATTTGCCAAACAAGACTGTGTACAGAGACGTAATTTTGATGCCAAACATTCCCTTTGTTTTAATTGCTTGGGTAGTAACCATACCGTGTATAAATGTAAGAAGCCCACAACATGTAGGATCTGTAAAAAACGACACCATTCGCTTTTACACCCAGAAAACGAAATGAATGTTACTAGGCCTACTAACAAAGTAACCATTGAGGGTACTAACTCTTCAGCTAGTACACCTCCAATAGTATCGTGTCTGTCAACTCATAGTTCTTCAAAGCAAGGACAGGTTTTACTAGCTACAGCACTAGTAAATGCCAAGTCACAATTTGGTGAAACTTATGGATTAAGAGCATTATTGGATCAAGGTTCTCAGGCTAGTTTTATTACCGAATCCACAGTACAACTCTTACGGCTTGTTAAAACTCCAGTTAGAGGAACTGTAACTGGCATAGGGGGAAATAAAACTTTAACATCAAAGTATATAGTATCTGTTCAGCTTTATTCACGTACTAACAAGGAATTTAACATTGAGGTTCAAGCTTACGTTCTGAATAATATAACATCTTATATTCCTGAAAAAAGAATAGAGTCTATTGATTGGATAGACTTACCAAACACGTGCCTTGCAGATCCCCAGTTCAATACTCCTAGTAAAATTGATATGTTATTAGGAGCTAACATATACAGTACAATATTGCAAGATGGTATAAAGAAAAGTTCTAATGGAACTCTCGTAGCTCAAAATACCTCCTTAGGGTGGATTCTTTCTGGAACAGTACAAAGTTATGATACAAAGATTTACGGAAATAGTACTAATATATCAGTTATGCATGCACAAATAAATGAAAATGATATGTTAAGAAAATTTTGGGAGATAGAAGAACAGCCTAGGGAACCAGAACGAATGTGGACGGATGAGGAGAAAAAATGTGAGGATATTTTTATTAAAACAACTCAACGAACAACTGAAGGTCGTTACGTCGTGAAATTGCCATTTCGGGATAATCTACCGCGTTGCACAGGTGGTAATTCACGTTTAATTGCCATTGCAAAATTTAAAGCTCTAGAAAAAAGACTTCCTAGAGATCTGAAAGAAAGTTACACAGAAGTAATTAATGAGTACATACAACTAGGACATATGAGACCTGTAACGGAACATGATAGAAAAATAGATGAAGCCGTCTATCTGCCACATCATGCCGTCGTGAGGAACGATAAATCAACTACGAAGGTACGAGTGGTGTTTAATACATCAAGTAAAAATAGTTTTGGTGTTTCATTAAATGATACGCTGATGATAGGTCCTAAATTACAAGCAGATCTAAGACATTTAGTATTACGATGGAGAGTTTCCCCGATAGTGTTGGTAGCTGATATCATCAAAATGTATCGGCAGGTCAGGGTGGCTGAAGAAGACGCTAAGTGTCAGCGTATAGTGTGGCGTGACAACCCTGAAAGCGAAATTGAAGATTTCGAGCTAATGACTGTAACATTTGGAACAGCGTCTGCTCCCTACTTGGCAGTAAGGGCATTAAATCAGATCAGCTTTGATGAAGGTAAAGATTTTCCTTTAGCTGAATCACGGGTAGTACAATCATTCTACATGGATGATTTAATGACAGGATGTTCTGATGTAAAGGAGGGAATAGAAATATATACACAAATTACAGAATTATTAGAAAGGGGAGGGTTTAAGTTACAAAAATGGAATACTAATAATGATGAGCTTTTATCAGAAATAAATCAAAAGGAAAATAAAAAGGACAACCAGGAAATGGATATACAAAATAAGGACAAACTACTGGACTTAAAGGACAATATTGTAATGACAAACGAGATTAATTATTTCAACGATAAAAACAAACTAGAACCTACAACTAAGATTTTAGGACTTACCTGGAACCGTAATGAAGACTATTTCCACTACTCGGTGCGTCCTCCGGTGACGACGACTGGATCTGAAACAAAAAGATCTATATTATCAGTAATAGCACGGTTGTATGATCCGCTGGGATGGATCGCACCCACAATTATTAAAGCAAAAATATTCATCCAAAAATTATGGCTAGCCGGCACAACCTGGGATGAACCACTATCAGCTGAATTAACAAATGAGTGGCTTACTTACCGAGACGAGTTGTCACAACTCACGTTAGTTCAAATTCCACGATGGTTAGGTATTTCAAAAGCAGATGTTCAAAGGGAGTTGCATGGATTCTGCGATGCCTCTCAGTTAGCATATGCAGCAGTAATTTATGTACGAGTAGTGGACAATATTGGTAACAGACAAGTTTCATTGCTGACCGCAAGAACGAGGGTTGCTCCAATCAAGCAGATAAGTATTCCTCGTCTTGAATTGTGTGGTGCAGTACTTCTATCACGACTTCTAAACGAGATGGCTAGTGTATTAGCGATTGTTAAAAACAATATCAAGGCATGGACAGATTCAACGGTTGTCCTCGCTTGGCTTAACAGTCATCCTAGTAGGTCGAAGACTTTTATAGCTAATAGAGTTTCAGAAATTTTGACCGGACTGGATTCCTCACAATGGTACCACGTATCGTCCAAGGAGAATCCAGCTGAATGTGCCTCACGAGGTGTTGACCCAAGGTCACTTGTAGAGAATACTATCTGGTTTTCTGGTCCACAGTTTCTTAGAGAACAAACGATCCTATACAAAAGGCCTAAAGATTTAAAAGTTAATTTGGAAGAAGTAGTCAGGTCACATGTTAGTACAATGTCTGAGGACACAATTATTCTTAGGTTTTCTTCTTTACAAAGACTGGTGAGAGTTGTAGCTTATTGTCTAAGATTTTCTAAAAGAAACAAAAAGCGGACAACTTATTTATCGAAAAAAGAAATAGATCAAGCACTATTATGTTGCATTAAAAAAGTACAAAGAGAAGAATTTCATGAAGAATACTTACAGTTGCAGGCCAAAGGTAGTTGTTTACCCAAAACGAGTAAATTAAAATCATTGTGTCCATATCTAGATGAAGACGGTGTTATGAGAGTGAGCGGTAGACTTCAGAAGTCTCAATTAGGTGAAAATACTAAACATCCAATCATATTGCCACACTCTTCCCATTTTACCAAGTTAGTTGTATCAGATGCACACCAAACCACTTTACATGGTGGAGCACAATTAATGATAAATTATATAAGAACATCATATTGGATTATTGGCGTAAAAGGTCTTGTGAAACATCACATTCGCAAATGTGTCACATGTGTTCGACAAGGCGTTCGAATTCAATATCAATATATGGGATCCCTTCCATCCGTTCGATGCACGCCAGCCAGAGCATTCCTGCATAGTGGAGTAGATTATGCAGGGCCGATAAAGATTAGGACAACCAAGGGTAGAGGACATCGATCTCATAAAGGATACATCTGTTTATTTGTTTGCATGGCTACCAAAGCAGTTCATTTGGAAGTAGTGAGTGATATGAGTACCCAAGCTTTCTTAGCAGCATTCAGACGTTTTGTGTCCAGACGTGGCCACTGCGCTCAATTGTGGAGCGACAATGGAACGACTTTTGTGGGAGCTGCAAAGGAGCTTCAGCTGTTAATGAACCACCAGAAAGCTGTCGTAGCACATCTCGAAATACATGGGACTGAATGGCATTTTATTCCGCCCCATGCGCCCAACTTTGGTGGATTATGGGAAGCGGGCATAAAGTCGACCAAGTTCCACTTGAAAAGAGTCATAGGTGAATCAACACTAACGTTTGAAGAAATGAGTACCCTTCTTAGTCAAGTGGAAGCTTACTTAAATTCCCGTCCCATAACGGTAGTTAGTTCCGATCCTGACGATCCATTACCATTAACTCCAGGACACTTTTTGATAGGAGGACCGCTGATAGCTGTACCAGAGGTTAATAATTATTTAGAGTCAAATGTGAGCTCATTATCAAGGTGGCAATTCATTCAACGATTGTTACAAAGCTTTTGGCGTCGCTGGTCCCAAGAGTATCTTTCAAATTTAATGAATAGATACAAATGGAGTTCTCGAGTACCAGAGCCAAATATAGGTGATATAGTGCTCATAAAAGAGGACGACTTACCACCAAGTCGATGGTTAATGGGTAGAATAATGGAAAAACATCCAGGTACTGATAAGATCACTCGTGTGGTTACAATTAGTGTTAAGAGATCATTGATCAAAAGACCTACGTCAAAACTATGTATCTTACCAGTTAATGTATAACATTGTATTGTAATTTCATAGTTCATAGAAATAAATAATGTCAAATTTAGTTGTAAGATCAGTTTGTTAAGGCCATTTCGGCACTAAATAGGGGGCGGAATGTTTAATATGTAAGTTTATTTTGTCACAACTAGATGGCGCTTATTAATTTCTAAACTAGATAACGTTATGTTAAATTCATTTATATAGGTTTTTTTATTAAGAGAGAAAAAAAAGGATCGTAGTGCAAATTGTTATTATTTATTTTTTTAACAAAGTTCAAACTAGTTCAAAATAGTTCAACATATAAGTATTGCAAAGTGCTATACTTACCAAATATGAATACTTCAAATTAAGTTTTAATTTTGTTTTTATGCATACAATCCACAGATAATAAGCTAACAATCGATCAAATATAATTGAAACTTAAATAATTGTGTTAAAACTTTAAGTGAGGGGTCTAATAACAAAGGAGGCAAAGCCCCATATAATGCAAACATGTATTTTTTTTGTATTTGTGTACATTAAAATTTTCTTACAAATGCTGCCATATCTAATATTGTTTAATACAAAAAGAAAACATTTCATAACAAAAACGTAAAAGTCTCTGGTTGACATAACAAATATTCATCCAAAAATTATGGCTAGCCGGCACAACCTGGGATGAACCACTATCAGCTGAATTAACAAATGAGTGGCTTACTTACCGAGACGAGTTGTCACAACTCACGTTAGTTCAAATTCCACGATGGTTAGGTATTTCAAAAGCAGATGTTCAAAGGGAGTTGCATGGATTCTGCGATGCCTCTCAGTTAGCATATGCAGCAGTAATTTATGTACGAGTAGTGGACAATATTGGTAACAGACAAGTTTCATTGCTGACCGCAAGAACGAGGGTTGCTCCAATCAAGCAGATAAGTATTCCTCGTCTTGAATTGTGTGGTGCAGTACTTCTATCACGACTTCTAAACGAGATGGCTAGTGTATTAGCGATTGATAAAAACAATATCAAGGCATGGACAGATTCAACGGTTGTCCTCGCTTGGCTTAACAGTCATCCTAGTAGGTGGAAGACTTTTATAGCTAATAGAGTTTCAGAAATTCCTCACAATGGTACCACGTAACGTCCAAGGAGAATCCAGCTGAATGTGCCTCACGAGGTGTTGACCCAAGGTCACTTGTAGAGAATACTATCTGGTTTTCTGGTCCACAGTTTCTTAGAGAACAAACGATCCTATACAAAAGGCCTAAAGATTTAAAAGTTAATTTGGAAGAAGTAGTCAGGTCACATGTTAGTACAATGTCTGAGGACACAATTATTCTTAGGTTTTCTTCTTTACAAAGACTGGTGAGAGTTGTAGCTTATTGTCTAAGATTTTCTAAAAGAAACAAAAAGCGGACAACTTATTTATCGAAAAAAGAAATAGATCAAGCACTATTATGTTGCATTAAAAAAGTACAAAGAGAAGAATTTCATGAAGAATACTTACAGTTGCAGGCCAAAGGTAGTTGTTTACCCAAAACGAGTAAATTAAAATCATTGTGTCCATATCTAGATGAAGACGGTGTTATGAGAGTGAGCGGTAGACTTCAGAAGTCTCAATTAGGTGAAAATACTAAACATCCAATCATATTGCCACACTCTTCCCATTTTACCAAGTTAGTTGTATCAGATGCACACCAAACCACTTTACATGGTGGAGCACAATTAATGATAAATTATATAAGAACATCATATTGGATTATTGGCGTAAAAGGTCTTGTGAAACATCACATTCGCAAATGTGTCACATGTGTTCGACAAGGCGTTCGAATTCAACGTCAATATATGGGATCCCTTCCATCCGTTCGATGCACGCCAGCCAGAGCATTCCTGCATAGTGGAGTAGATTATGCAGGGCCGATAAAGATTAGGACAACCAAGGGTAGAGGACATCGATCTCATAAAGGATACATCTGTTTATTTATTTGCATGGCTACCAAAGCAGTTCATTTGGAAGTAGTGAGTGATATGAGTACCCAAGCTTTCTTAGCAGCATTCAGACGTTTTGTGTCCAGACGTGGCCACTGCGCTCAATTGTGGAGCGACAATGGAACGACTTTTGTGGGAGCTGCAAAGGAGCTTCAGCTGTTAATGAACCACTAGAAAGCTGTCGTAGCACATCTCGAAATACATGGGACTGAATGGCATTTTATTCCGCCCCATGCGCCCAACTTTGGTGGATTATGGGAAGCGGGCATAAAGTCGACCAAGTTCCACTTGAAAAGAGTCATAGGTGAATCAACACTAACGTTTGAAGAAATGAGTACCCTTCTTAGTCAAGTGGAAGCTTGCTTAAATTCCCGTCCCATAACGGTAGTTAGTTCCGATCCTGACGATCCATTACCATTAACTCCAGGACACTTTTTGATAGGAGGACCGCTGATAGCTGTACCAGAGGTTAATAATTATTTAGAGTCAAATGTGAGCTCATTATCAAGGTGGCAATTCATTCAACGATTGTTACAAAGCTTTTGGCGTCGCTGGTCCCAAGAGTATCTTTCAAATTTAATGAATAGATACAAATGGAGTTCTCGAGTACCAGAGCCAAATATAGGTGATATAGTGCTCATAAAAGAAGACGACTTACCACCAAGTCGATGGTTAATGGGTAGAATAATGGAAAAACATCCAGGTACTGATAAGATCACTCGTGTGGTTACAATTAGTGTTAAGAGATCATTGATCAAAAGACCTACGTCAAAACTATGTATCTTACCAGTTAATGTATAACATTGTATTGTAATTTCATTGTCTATAACTTCATTAAAAAAAAAATGTGTAAAGTTCATAGAAATAAATAATGTCAAATTTAGTTGTAAGATCAGTTTGTTAAGGCCATTTCGGCACTAAATGCCCTTAGGGGGCGGAATGTTTAATATGTAAGTTTATTTTACCGAGCAGCTGTAGGTAATTGTTTCAAAAACACTCCCGAAACAAGATACTGTTTACTTTAGTGTACTGTGCAGTGACGTAATGATGTTCTACGTCGCCCCGACATGTTTGTCGCCACATAGGGACGGTAGCGCATGAACTTTTGCAGACAGTAGTGTATTCCGTTTTTAGTCTCATTATATTCAACCTATTGCTGGTCTATACTATATACTAAATCTATGGGATTAATAGAGATTTTGTTAGCAATTATCTAGAAGAATGACAATTGTAAGTAACTTAATATTTGTAATTTATCTTTGACATTTTGTTTGTTTTGCTTTCAGGTTATGGCAAACTTGAATTTTCAGCAAGCATCTAGAAGCCTAACGAGCGGCGGTGTGGGCGGTGTCGGAGGCGTGGGTGGACGTGTGAGTTCAGGACTGGTGAGTGGGGTCTCTGGTCATGTGACCCCGACGTTTGGCGGCGCGCTGTCGCCTGGCCGCAGCTCGACAGCGATGCCGGGCGGCGCCCCGCCTACAATGGCTTCACGTACCACACTCTTCGGCCAACGCGCTTTCGCCGATCGGAGGGTGCCTATGCCTACATCCCTGTCACAGCCCAACTCTAATTCTATGGTAACATACTCACAAAGTTATGAAATAAAAATGTGCAAAGAATGAATTTATTAAATATCCTACATCTATGGATTTTGTAATTGCAAATCACATAGACATTGTATTTTCCTAGCAAGTGCAAGCTAGCTGGAAGAAAATACGTATAATATAATTATAGGCTCTCAACTTTGTACAAAAATTATGAAATTTTTACAATCCTAAAATTATGCCATAAATTATAAATTGAGTGTTGTAAGAAGAATTATATATATATATCACAAGTGATTGTTTCCTTATATTCCAGTCAAGTATAAGCAACTTATCTCGGTTTAACACAAGTAACAACTACCATTCAGTCTTTGGTGAGGGTGGTGATACTTCTACACCACCATTACTGGATCTAAGCGAGTTTCCGTCATTAACGGCACGAGGTGCTGGGGACCAGGCGCCAACCGCTGCACCCCCGCCGCCTGGCTCCAAACCTTACGGTCAGTTTTCTCACTGAAATGACGCAGTTATATTTTCTGTTGTAACACTTACGAATCATAAGCATAACCTTGATCTATGCAATCATCGATTTATGGGCATCAGTGATATGCGAGGTAAGTCATGTGATTATACCTACGCACGTTTGATTAGTGTTTTCAACGCTACACTACATATCGCATCTTTAATAATAAACTGAAATAACTTTAAAATCATGATTGTTAGGAAATCATGCTTAAAGTTTGGAGTTTCGGAGCAGACTAAATTTTATTAAAAATTAAAAAAAGTGGGCACACTACAGAAACGAATTTAAAGTATTGTAAATAGTTTTTTTTATCATTATAGGTTTAGATGGTAAACATGATAAGCGGGCATTAGAAAAAGCCCTACCACCATGCTATGGTTTCATCACGATGTTTTCCTTCACTGACAGTTCAGACTCATTGCAGGGATTCGAACTCACGTCTATAGACTACATGCTACCAGGTGAGCCATCATTGCTTAAACCCTTACAAATTATATTAAAAAAATTATTAGGTTGAAACATTGGTGACTTTCATTTTATAATAAAAAATGCAAGTTAGTATATAAAATGCTTCACAACAGAATACCTGTTATTACAGATAACTTTTTATAAAAGATCTATAAAATATGTAACTTTGAGATAAAATGCAGTTTTTTTTAATTATTAACTATAAAAATAAGTAAAGCTTTTGATACATTTAGGTTTAATTCTATTTTAAAGGAAGCAGCATATTATAAAATTATGTCCTAATTACTAAAAGCGCCATTTTAGTATTAAAATGGTCAAGACTGTTTAAGAATATTTAATCAAAAAAAGTCGTATGATTCTCTAACTCCCTTGTATTGCTACAAATGTTGTGACTTTTGTACCGTACCAGTATCACCTGTACCGTAAGCTAATAAGCTACCGTATTGTACCTGTTATCTTCTTGTATTTAAGTCATTTCATTACAAAATATTCAAAAGTTATCTTTTTGAGTTGGAACAGTTTTTTATAAAAACTTGCGATATGTGTAAACGCGATCTAACTCCTTCTGTCACTGCTTTGTGCACACTATGTGTACATAGCTCAAACAAAAGTGGTACTTGTATTTTTTGAACTCTGGGATTCTCGCAACAAATAGCTAACTAATGTGTGAACCTTTGATTTTCTACAGCTAATTTGAATGTAAGAATGGTTAACAAAGACGTGTCGTGTGCAGTGGGTATGGTGAAGCAGCCGACGTCGGAGCAGTCGGAGTTCACGATGTCGTCGGAAGACTTCCCTGCGTTACCGGGTACGTCAACGGGTGTCGTTCCGGCCGGTCCACCTCCGCCACCCGACCCTGCGCTCACGCCTGATAAGCCGCGCAAGGGAATACAGACCTCACCTGAGGAAGGTTCGTTGCCATTCTCTTTTCCTTTAAATTAGTTGCAAGTTACAGTTATACCTGAAATATAATGACTCCGTTTTTTTAATTCTGTGGAGTAAATTGACAATCAGTAATACAAAAATAATTCTATACATTTTCAAGTTTAGGCTTTCTTTTTTATTTATTATTTTATAAGTGTACTAGCAGTGTGCCCGCGGCTCCGCACGCGTTTTTTACTACGCAGTATTTATTTACATCCCGTGATTTTATTTTTACTCATTTTGTTGGCAATTCATATACTGTATATCAATTGAGTAGTGGCATGCATTTCCGTGTACAACTTTCATCAAAATCGGTTGAAAATTATTCCTGTAATCCACAATTTCTAATGCGTTATTAACGATTCTTATAGCCTCTCAATTATAATATGATGTATGCTTCCCATCTACAAAATCTCATCAAAATCGGTGAAATTTTAAATTTTTAGAAATCCTTTTTTCTATGTTTCCTAAACGTATCATTGAAAATTCTCAACTTATCATTTATGGAATAACTTATACTTTCCGTGTACATAATTTTATAAGAATCGCTCAAACCGTTTTTCAGTTAAATCCGGACATACAGACAGACAGACAAAAGAGATCTTAATGGCATATTCGTGATCAATATCGTTCGTTCAGGAAATTTTGGAAAAATATTAAAAGTACAGACAGCACTACAGATTGAATAATGTAGATTTACAAGTTGCACTTTTTTCTTTTTTAGACTTTTTTCTAATCATTATCAACTTTAACATTGCTTTAATTAAGTCTATTATATTCAGTAAGATCACAAATGGAGCATATGGTGGTGGCCTTAAAAGGTTAATGTCCCGCAAAATGTTGTTATTTTGTAAATATCAATGAATGTAGTATATTGGCCACTGTCCATTCATTTTAATAAATAAATAAATAATTAAATGTCAGACTTCAAAATAATGTTGCCTCATTAATTTTTGTACCATAATGCTACCGTTTATTTTACGTTCCAATTATTTAAATCCTCGATTTTAAATGGTGATTTGAGATTTTTTTATTCATTAATAGAAATGTTTTGTATAATTCAACATACCCAATAATTGAATATTATCATTATATAATTTACAAGACTCTAAAATGTACATATGGAAAAATACTAACAAAAAAAAGAATGCTTCACTTGGTCCATAACCATGACAGACGCGATTTTGTCAATTTTATTCGGCATTCACCTTTGGTTGGTTCAATTAAAAAAAAAAAGTAACAATACGGATAATATTTGTACCGATTCACGATTCGTTAGATTTTTTAAATTCATTTTACTAGCAGTACATATAATGTCATTTTCTTCACGGAATTAAAAAACAAACTTTAGTATAAAACTTAAAATGTACTATCTTCATTGGTGATAAGTATAACATAGCAGTAAATTAATTAGGTTCTGTTATTGGTCGATTGTTTTAGGAGAGAAATCAAACCCATTGCTTGTTATCATCTTGTTTAATCAAGACTGGCAATTGCACTTATATTTCCAGTTATTGTGGGAAGTCCAATAGTACTTTTCTATATAAATGAGGGTAGTTATACTTATTGAAATTATGTCCAAATTTTTGCATGTAAACATGTAGTTAGATTGGTGTAAAATAATTTTCACCTGACATAAAATTGTTTTTATTCCAAAGTTGCCAATCAAGGAGCACATACGGAATATTACGGTGTGTATGATTATGAATAGGAAAATTATAATAGAGCTTTATTCTATAAAAACAGCTTTGAATATCGAATTATTATGGGTTCTGTTATGTGCTTATAATCTAAATTGTTATTATTTTAGGTAAAGTAACGAATATACCAGAGACTATGATACCAAACCAGTTTGGTATAGTCGGACTGCTGACGTTTATTCGTGCAGCGGAATCTGACACTAGCTTAGTGTCATTGGCACTGGGGCAGGACCTCACTGCACTTGGGCTTAATTTAAATTCACCTGATAATCTATATTTAACTTTTGCTGGACCATGGGCGGATATGCCTTGCAGGTAAATAGATTCTAATATAGAAAATATAAAGGTGGATCCACACTAGCGACATTTTATCGTGACATGGTTTGAGACCATCAAAACCGTGGTTGTGATAAATCATAGACTATCCACTGACACAGTGTTTCAACAGTGAAGCCATTTAAAAAAAGTACAATCCAAATAAGTGATTATGCTAAATGCACTACTCCTGATCATCTATGTACTTCTGGATACAATACCAATATAGTAGAAAAAATATACCTCTGGATATAACTGTATAGATAAGCGCAAGTAGATCCTCTGTGAAACTACTCAAATTATGAACCCATAGCTATAGGAACCTCTGATTATTCCGGTGCCCGAATCATAGGATCTTTGCCCTAATTTGTGCACCGGAGTTCTAATATTCAAATTCCGTTTGGCAGAAAAATATGCCAATTAATAAAGTGTCTTTTATTCATTTCAGACCTCAAGACATGGATTACCATGTGCCTCCTGAATATTTAATAAATGCTTCAATTAGAGAAAAGCTAGCTCCTCTACGACTGAGTCGATATAAAGAAGATCTATTATTTTACTTATTTTATTGTTTTGTTGGGGATGTGCTACAGATTGCAGCTGCAGCAGAACTGTAAGTATATTTTAATTATATAATATTTATAGTAAATTAGCTCATCAGAAGTGTTTCATCATTCTTATAATTACTATAGTCAACGCATTTTAAACTTAGTCGTCGGGCAATAAATGTCACTGACAGTAAGAATGTGCACGCAATGCAACCCGTTATCGATACTTACTTAGCTACTTGCGCACGCGGGGTCGATGCGTCATCGTGACCTTCATTAGCACTCTGACTCCTGATTGATCGTTACAAGTAAGGGTTGTTGTTTTTCTATAAATTTAATTTATAAGAGATCAAGCACCACCTCTGATAATTAACCTACAGGAAGATGACACAGATGGGGAAGATATGGATGAGGATATTTGAAGAACTAAGAAATATCCCTGGAAAAGATAAAAACGGCCCTTTTCAGGGCCATATTACGATCTATACAGTTTATCTATGATTACGTCGAAACAAACATTTTATCTTACAAATTAAAAACTTTTATTTTCCGATTCCTAAAATTATTCCTATTAATACTTAACATAATTCAGCATATCGATCGTAGGTATCCCGTTATCGATATGCACTCTACAATTCTTACGCACATCATTACACCTCTCCATAAGACCTGTAAGTGCGAGCGAGACAGACAGATAAATATGATTTATGACCCGAAACCTCGGTTTATAATGCGTCGATTATACTAGAACACAGCTTAAGGTTGACAAGGGACATCATGCATTTCTCATGTTCATAGTCAAGCATAAGAATCACAATCGTCTTGCGAAATGCCGCTTCCATCTAGAAATACGTTTTTATTTTTGTTGGATATATCACAATTACTCACTAGTTTTGATAAGGTCAGGATATTTGGAATCTACCAGATTCAGTTTTTTGATTTTTCTTAATTTTGTATCGGCAACGGTGCCGATGATGCCTTATGATGGATGCTGATCGTGCCAGTGCGAGCGCGAGAGAAGAGGCGGTTGGAATATGAAGCGGTTAGGGGGTGACAGCTTGACGGATCTGGCCAATTCTTTTTAAAGTATTAATAATGTCCAAATGCGATTTTTAGGGAAACAAAAATTTGAAAGCTTGGGCTTTTTATAATGAAGCTCAGAAAAAACGCGAGTTTTTATGAGAGGGTCCTACCAGAAAGGATCACTAACTACCCATGAAGACTGAGTTAAAAAATTTCGTGTGCCAGTTGTTACAATATAAATTGTTATATGCCTGAATGATAAATATATGGAAATCGTTGTTACATAATTTGTTTTGGATAATTTTTTGTTAGATATAATCGTGAGTGGCGATATCACATGGAGGAAAAGGTGTGGATCTCTCAGGCTCCCGGCATGCCCATGGTGGAGAAGACATCCACGTACGAGCGCGGTACCTATTACTTCTTCGACGCACACAATTGGCGTAAAGTGAGTACTTTATCGCCTACCTTCTTTTAATGAATTTTAAAACATATGAATGAAGATAAATATTTTTATTTTGAAAATTGTTAAAAATTCTCTTTTGTATTAAAAAAGAAAGTTATTATTTGATGCGTGCTATAGAATCAAAGTATCTGTTCAATTGACGGCATTTTTAATGTAATGTTTTCTTTGATGATTTTATTTTAACAGAGCGTTGTAAAAGCATCCGTGATGGGGATTCAAGGTCATTTTTTTTTTCTTTTAATGTACATTTTACACAAACACGCATCAAAAATATCAATGATATCTCGACTCAAGTAATGAACTTTATTTGGGTCAATTGGTTCTTTAATTACACTTATATACTGTAGAATAAACAATAGAAGTAAAGAAATGAACTATTGAAGTTCCATTGGATTTAGGATTTTTAAAAAGAAATTTTAGACTTTTTTTTAATGTATTCTGAAGGTTTCACTTCTACACCGTGTGAGCTGTTTTTTAAATTCTTTATAGGTTTTAGCGTTTGGCCACAATCTCACATGGTGATGATGATCTCAAAAATTATGTGGTCCAAAATGGTACCACTCTAAGCCTAATGTGGGAACTGGCTCTCAAATGCTGCCGGAACACACAGAAGCTTGACGACAGATGCCTTGCCACTGTGCTATGGTTTCAAACACAATGTGTTCCTTCATTGAAAGCTGAAGATCATTTTAGAGATTGTCAATTTGTTTGTATATTTGTTTATTGATGTATTTATCATAGATTTGGTTTTTAGTATAAATCAAAATACGTTAAATAGGACGAGATCAAAAATGGAATTCAGTGTTGTGCCTATTATTCTGTTTATTTTCTTTGTTAAATGAGTTACATGCAGGGTACAGTATACGTAACCACAATTAAACATGTCTATTAAACATTTAATTCCACTTTAAAATCTTAGATTTTGCATTGCATTTTGATTTCGCACATACGAAAATGGTCTCGTATCCCTATCTCGTTCTAATACAAGCGAATACTATGCTTTTTCTCTTTTCGATTTTCCGATCTATATATACTATATTTAAATATAATATGAAATTTATTCGTATTGGTTGCAGGTGGCGAAAGAATTCCATCTAGATTACAGCAAGTTAGAGGGGCGGCCGCAGTTGCCGCCGCATGTGCTCACGTAGCGACTCCGCCGCCGCTGCGTGTGCGCTTACACATTTATTGTAGTTTTGTTATATAAAAAGTACAAGTTAAAAGATCTGTCATTTGATTTATTACACTTCACATGCCACAGCATATGCGAATGTTGTATTAAAGTGCGTTTTTTAATAGAGTACATGACATGTTTTAACAAAAAAAGAATACAAACTTGAATGATTTTGAGGTCAAAGGTCCAATGCCAGTGATTAAAATAGGACGACCCTTAAGGTATCCACTTAGCAACGAAAAAAGAATTATTCAAAATCGGTTCACAAACAAAGAAGTTATGGCTGAACTACCCTAAAAAAAGTATGTATATATTCGAATTGAAAACCTCCTTTTTATGTTAAAAATTACAATTAATGTGTTGCTGGTTAATTGGATTTAAAAATAGTGATGTGAACGGAACTAATCGACAAACCATACGAGATGTTTTTGCTAATAGTATAAAGATTTAGAAAAAAAAATTGAACCTAACAAAGGTGAAGGTCTAGTAAGGTACACAAATCGCAACTGTCGTGGGTAACCAAAGTGTTCCATTTTTTGTAAGTAGCTCACCATAAGTACATTTTGTAGTATGTAATTTTAATACTAAATTAATGGGCGACACAGAGCAATTATTTCAATACAATGAATGGTTTAGGAACATGAACCAACGTACATTAATTTTCTCAGATTAAAATTCATAGCATTACGTAAGAAATTCCCACAAGTTGTGGATATTGTCAATATTGTCTATGGATATGTACTTAATTCCCGTAGTACAAAATTAATAATTTTACGAAAAAGTTAAGATTACTTTCAAATTTGTTTACTAGTTGTGCCCGCAGCTCCACACGGGTTAACAACAATTATTGTGTATGAAGACATCGTAATTAGTATTTTACGGGAAAACAAAAAAAAAAAGATCAAAATCTATTCAAAAGTTTTTGCGTGATATGTGCACAACGTCAAACCAATATCACTTTATTTATATAGATTACTTGCAATAATTGAATGGTTTAAGTTTAATTAAATAAAAGCAAATAATAGGGATACAATAATTATATTAATTTAAGAATGTTTCATACTACATATTATTTATTCACTCTTGAATAAATATATAATTTTTATATTGATAGTTGCAACGCAATAAAAGCAAATATGATACTGTCTCAACAAAGTTAATTACTCCTTTAATGGCAACATATCTCGAAAATTATGATTGAAATTTAATTTCATTAAACTGTTTGTTTGAATTGATAATACTAGAAATGAACAAATAGAGAATAATTATGAAATAATACTAACATAATTGAGTACTTACTATAAGTATCAGACTATTAATGTTACCAGTTATAAACTGTTGAAAAGCATCCTGGATATTATGCAGAGTTATACCTAAAAAACTATTATAATCTAAACTATGGAACAAGTTTCAATCAACATCATCAATGCTGGCGGATTTTACTGCAGCTTCTGATTTGGATTCCACAGGTACACCTGCATTTTCCTTCATAGTGGGTTCCTCATCATTTTTTCCAGGCACCCATAATCCTGAGGCGACGCACTTGTTCATGTAATACATCGCCGTTTGCTCTGGCATCTTTGCAATAGTCGCTTGGAGCATGGGAACATCTTGAGCATCAAAACATTTCTTTAATTCCTGTATAATAAAAAATATTTATTAACTTAAACATGTATTTACAAACTGTGTTTATGTATTATTAAAATGTCATACATCTAAGGGGTTATTAACAAAGATCAGCTGTTTTAGTTCAACAAGTTCATGCGCGACCATCTATATATGTGGCGAGGACGAGGTAGCACGTCATTACGTCACTACAATACACAGTACACTAAAGTAAAAAAGTATGTAGCCTCGACAGTGTTTTTGAAATAAATACCTACAACTGCTCAGTAGATAGACACGCACTAGGGCTGACCTCTGACTGTGTTCCTTGGGTTATCTACTTACGTCATTGATAATGCTCTATTAAATTGTCATCACCTTTTTACCAAAATATATTACTACATATTGTGTAAGTTTTAAATTAAATTTCTAGTTTCAAAAGTGATTGTGAGTTAGTCAAATAGATCATTTTCTCAGCTATACAAATAAATAAAATTAAAGTGTCAGTTTCTACTGAAGTCATATGAAAGTATATATAAACAATACATATAACTGCCTCATTAGCCTAGTAATCCTAAGCGCGACTTTTATGATTGCGCCCTGGGTTCGATTCTCAGGTTGAACAAGTGTTATTGGGTTTTTCTATGAAGTTCTCAGTAGCAGCTCTGACATTGGCATGGGACCTAAAAACGTACATGACAAACTGTGGGTGTACATTAGCACACCTCTGCCTAACCCTTCGTGATGGTATGTTATGTATAAAAAAAAAAAAAAAAAAATTTTTGTCAGTCTGTTTGTTCAGTGTAATCTCCGAAATGGTTGGACTGATTTTGACGGAACTTTCATAAGCAGATAGCTGATTTCATAAGGAGTAACTAAGGCTACTTTTATTATAGAAAATTATGGTTCGGCGCAAAAAAAAATTGATAATGGTGAAACAATTTGGGCACTTAAATGCCTTACGCTTAGTAAACCATAAGAGATATACGAAATCTTAAAAAGACCAACAAAATATATAAAATATCCTTCTAAGGTTCACCCACAATTTGTGTGAAGTTTCAGCATTTTTGAGTTTAAAATTACCGGAGCGGGAGTAGCACGATTTGCATGAGTGCCCAATCGACGGCATTCTGTAGTTCACGCGGCTTTTCTCGCATGGACTATAGAATTATTGTTTAAGAAGGTATTTTTCATATTTTTTTTAGTTTAAAGGACTAAGTGTAAATGAGTAAAACAAAAAGTTTTTAGCTTTGTTTAACTTACTTCGGGCAACTCTTCATAAACTTCAACAGGGTCTAGGCCACCTGGTCCAAGCCTGGCTTGCCTTTCTTCCTCTTCTTGCTCACGAATAGCCTCCTGAATTTTCTCAGCGGCTCTTTTCTTGATCCTAGCTTTGAACTGCTCCAATTCATCATCAAAGGAGTCTTTATAAGTTTTCTCAGCAACTTGTATTCTGTAATCACATCCATGATAGCTATAACTATTGTTTAATTTAATTGACATATTCAGTGAGTTAATGAATTCCTGTAATTATAAATAGATAGCATTCATAATTATACCATTATATAGATGTAAAAATTGACTTCTTGGGGTGTTTTTTTCTATATACATTTTTTTTATGTAATAAAACCAACATAAATATATACGCTTGTTAAACTATTGCGGTATAGGCTCTTATTAAAGTATTCATGGCCCATTTATTGATGTACCTATAATAAATGTGTCATGAGTACAAATTAATAAAGGAAGGAAATACTGTGACAAAATCATGGTGCAAGTATGGCACTGTCTATTCTTGAAAGTTACTTCACACACAACAGATCTATTATAATGTATTGGCATCATCAACATCAACTAAGCTTTTGAAAAATATATATACACCATACAGTAAAGTAGCTAGTATCATAATTAATTATTTTATTTGTGGCACATATTATAAATTTATAATCAGCATATCCATATTAGAAAGTAATCAGATGAGCTTGACTATAGATAGACCTACTATAGTGTCTGGAAATTAATTTTAGAAACCCATTAGAGATGATACATGTTTGAGGTTCATAGATATATTGTTAGCAAAGGTTTTATTATTTTATTGAAATTACTTACTTGAGAAGAATGACCCAATGCAAGCCCTTGGATCAACATTCAACTGCTTTGATAGTTCAAGTATGTACTGCATACATATTGTCTGATGTGCAACATGAGCCATTAAGTCATGTTTCTAAAAAATTAAAGGCTTTTTTCACATCTTAAAATCTCAATCTTATTTGTGAGGATAAATGTTTGTTTCAAAATTCTTACAAACTATAAATGTTGAAAGAAACATTCTTACAAACTATCTTTATATTGTCTTATTATTTATGTTATGTTGTGGCAAACTGATGTACATGGCATCTGAAGTTAAGTACTCCTTGTGCTGTCTTTGTTTTTGTTTATGGATATCCCAGACCAGATATATTTTAAATTAATATAAAGGTCGTAGTTTACAATAAATCTCCTTAATTTATGGTTTTATATTATGTGACATTGGCGGAATAGTGTTTACACACATGTTGCCATTATATAAAGAAGAACCAACTTCAAAAAGCAATGATTGCTCAGTGGTAGCACATATGGACATTGGATCAATCAATGTGAGTTCAAATCCCTACAAAAAACTTGAGCTTTTGGTGAAGAAAAACATCTTGATGAAATCATAGCTTCGTGGTAAGGTATTTTCTAACATCCCCCTGGCTAGCTACCACCTTAAAGTAGAAAATCTGTCAGCAATCACCTATAGATTTGTCCTGGCAGGTGCATTTGAGAGACAGTTTTCCCATTACTCTTAGCATCTCACCATCTTGGGTCACATTGTCACTTAGATCAAGTGAGATTGTGGTCATAATGCTAAGCATATAAATGATAAAAAGAAACAGTCTTAACTGAGGCCAGTAAATAATAAGTTGCTGGTCTAGAGGGTTGAGTTGGAAGTTCCTCCTGTGCCACTGCATGTTGCCAACCATACGCTTCAGAGCAGAACATAGCAGTATGAACACTATTGCTTTGAAGTAAAAATATAGTTCAAATATTGTTGATAATGCTTCAAAACAGGCTATACCACTATGAATGGATTTTACAGGAGAGAAAACTTTTTATACAATATGCTAGGTATCTAACATGCATATCATGGTATTATATGATTAGTAAAATCTATATTATGTAAATCAATCCTGAATGTGGATCTAATGTAAAAATAACTATACATATAACATTTTACAATGAATAATATTGATGCAGTCTTTTCATACAGAACATATTGCAGTATCACTGTCTATATTAATATTATTAAGTGACTGTCTAACTCTTATTAGACTCTCTAAGTAAACATAATTGATGTAATCTTAGAAACAGTGTTGTTAGCCAATTAAGTTAGAATGATAATACTTGTTAGCCTAAAGCAGGCTGAATTGTAAAGATTATTGAAATCATATTAGTAATTATGGAAAAACAAATATTACTACTTGCATAACTGAATTAGTATTACATACTAAAGACTGTTTTTAGGTTAGTAGTAGAAATTTTAAGCAATGGGAGCAATGACAATGGTGATATTGCAAAGTAAGGTAATACTATATTTAGAGACTTAAATATATCATACCTCTTCAATTTCCAAATTAATGCACCAGATAACAAGATAGTTGGCAGTCTCTTCACAAACAAGTTGGTTGTGATCCTGCAAGAATTTTTTTGAGTCATCATATTTTCTCAGCATTCCAAACTGTTTTAAGAACTTTTCATTTTCTTTAATGAATTTTTTCATTTTGGCTTCCTTTTCTTCTTCAGTTAGGTTATCATCTCTAGGCCGGAGTGGTTTAGTGTTTATCACAGTTTTTGTAAAGCCTGGCTCGCTGATTGTATCAACATTCCATGGTGTTTGACGGTCCTTCTTTCTAAGTTCATCATCTTTCTTTTTGATTAACTTTTCTTCTGTTTCTAATTCGGCTAATGCTTTCTTTAAAGTATCTAGGTCTGGACTGTTTGGACCGGCTTCAGATATCTTTTTCTTAGTTAAAGCTAAACGTCTAATATTTTCTTTTTTCTTTTGTTCATGTTCTTCTTCTTCACGTCGTCGTTCCTCCATACGTTCGACGCGAGCTTGGTGTCGCCATCGAAACAGTGAAGGCGTATCTATGTTTGGATGAGTCTCATCCTCATCATCAGAAATCTGTAACAATTTCATAGAACCATTTATTACGTTTAGATTTTTGTCAGGTATTCGGTGTCAGTTTCTTTAGATAATTTATTACCAACCTCAATATCCTTCCATTTGCTGTAGTCTACCATCTTGACACTTCTTTTTGTTTAACAAAACGCTTATATGCGTCTGTTATACGTTTTATGCTAGTAAATACTTTCTAGAAACTTTCACAATCTGAATTTAGCTGTACAAGTAAGTATTCAGATTCAGTTTCTGAACTCCGGAAAATTCTATGTTTGACACTAGACAATAAAATTGACAGTAAATAACTGAAAGATTAGCACAGAGTACGTAAGGAACACATGTAAGTTTAGAAGATAATTTTATTGAACAAAACGAGATATTAAACCATATCCAGGATTTGGATATCACTAGAGATATTAAATGTTATCACTAGAGATGTAACTGATATATTCGTATTTGGTACAGGAATTATAATACGCGCCACGGACCAATATATTATGATCCACGAATACAGAATAATAGGTTACCAAACAAATAATAAGCACGCGATTCCCGATCCGCGCGGCGAGTCACCGCAAAGTACCTCCCTCTTTGTCCGTTATAGGGGGGCGCATCTTGCTATGTAAGCGAGATAACTACATGATTTGAAACTTCGTATAGAAACGACCGCTGGCTGCTGGCTTATCGTATGCGTAACTAGGTATGTATAGCAAAGACATCATTATACACGTCGGGCTTCGTATGAAAACTGCAGGGTTGGTAACACAGTAAGCAAGCAATGAGAACAAAATCACTATATTAGGCACCGTTTTTAACGAATATCAGCGTATTAGCTAATATGGATATTAGTTAGATTCTAGTTTGTAATATTTGTATTATGTATCTATTGGTATTTCGTATTATATTAGCGGTTCCTTCTTCTTCTTTTTCAATCTTGGTAACCCAGTCCTCTTTAGAGACTATTACTGCCATTTGAAAGTTATGCGATTTCGATACTTTAGGCTGATGGAGGGAATAGGCGGGTAAATGAAGAAGTGGCTATAAATAAATACAATGAAAAATAATATTAGAAACCTACAATGACAATTTATGATGATTAAGAAAATTTACTAATGATTTAATACGTATATTATTACTGAGAGATAGGATAGATGACATGTCACAAGGAAGAATAGCCTTATAATTACACAAATTATCATACAGTGGTAAAGAGTTATAAAGAGTGTTGAAAAATTATGTATATGAATCGACCACTCACATCCCTATTTAGAGTGTCACAACACTATTATATAAAATACAAGATGTCTGTTTCTTTCTGTGTTAGATATAAATATTATAAATGTTTTCTAATGATTTCAATAAATAAAAGTCTCCCTATAATATAAAAGTGGTTTATTTAAAAGTAGACAGCTGCGTTGCGCTCTACAAACAAAAAGAACAGTTGAATAGAATCTCAATAATGTTTCCCTCTTCCAGACTACACTCACAGATAGATGTATCTATAATTCTTAATTTGTTCAGGTGGACTAGCGAAGAACAGTGGCCATACCTTAGCCTCGAAATAATAGTTGTAATTTTCTTACTAAATCTCCATTTGGAGAACCACGATTTATACGATTTTACGAATTGTAAACAACTTAAAGAATCCGTAAAGATCAGACCTGGCATTTTTTTCCGTTATGATATAGCTGATACATTTCAAAATAGCTAAGCATTCCCCAGAAAAGTTAGATATTAGAGAAGAGTATTTAAAAAGTTTAAAATATCCAGACGAAACTTGATAAAAAGCAGCACCTACTCCTTGTTTATTATTTTGAATGGTTGAAACATTTCCAAAAAAATCTGGAAGATTTTCTTTAAGTGGTTCAACAGATTTAGATGCATCAGTAAAAAAAACTTCCGCATTAGAATCGTTCTTTTACATAAAATTCAAAAGTTCGGAATCAGTATTTGACATATTTTTTTCTATACCTATGGATAATCTTGCATCAGGTTGGAAAATAAGCAAACTGTAATCAAAAAAGAAGAGAGGATTACATGGACAATTTGTTATTGTACATTCCTGTTTATGTAGATTCCTGAGACTATGAATTAAATGCAGCAAAGGCCTTCGATGCCAGTAACTATTATTTTTAACAATAAGGCTATCAAGATAAGTTATTTTTTTATGAAGAGGATGGTCCAAAAATTGAAAGGATTTGTATAGATACCGATCTGATAAAAACTGTCTTCTTATATGCAGGGATGGATCTGCGCATTCTATTTGCAGTGCATCAATGGGAGTGCTTTTCAAAGCCTCAATTACAATACGCAGGCTCTTCGATTGAATAAGGTTAAGTTTATGAATTACAGATTTATTAACACGACAAAGAGTGAAAGAACCTTAGTCTAAAAGACTTCTTATCATTGCATTATATATTAACTTTAAAGAAAAAGGATGAGCACCCCACCAAACTCCAGAAAGTGCTCTCATCATATAAATGTTTCTTTCACACTTAGCAACTATGTAATTAACATGCTGAATGCCTGTATATTTGTTATCAAATATTCTACCAAGGAAAATAATTTCGTTACTTAACGATAAGCTCGCCTGATTTAAAGAAACCGTTTAGGGGTGACACCCGAGCTCGACTATGACCATCAGTTGTAGTTCTTTCTCCTATAAAAAATCGTAAATCTATGGCAGAGAGCATAACCGCCACTAATAAAATTATCTAGGTAACTATGATATCGTACCACGAGCATAATAAATTGATATTTAGAAAAAAAAACAATGTGTACACTGTCGATCGATCTGGGATTCCCCCAAAATTTAATACCCCGTTCGCGCATAACCAACGCTAGTCAGGGGATTCCCTCGATATAGCGCTCGTCACTTGTACTGTGGATTGGGCCATTTGTTTTGTTTCCGACCGCATTCATTTCAATATTCTCTTACGTGAACGTGTGAACGTCTAGTGCATAATGTTTGTTACTTATTAGATATTATAAACAACATTTTTTGTATAAAAACCGATATAATATAGTCGATTCTTGAAGAAAAGAAACAAGGTAAGTGAAGTATTTTTGTTATTTCAGGTAATACTTACATTTTTAATTCATTTAGTATCTAATAGCAGTATCTTAGATTATTTTGAAAAACCCTTCAATTATTTTATTATCTTTTAATTACTGTGTATTTTAAAACTATATTATTGAGCCATCCTAAATGATAAATAGGTACCTACAGAAGGTATTTTAGACGGATTGCAGTAATATTTTTTTGTTTAGCCTGGGCAAGTATTACTATCTACTAAAGGTATTTATTTATTAAAATAGGTTTTAAAGGCTTTACTGGCATAAAAAGAATTTATTTATATTTCTACACGATTTACGATATTACTTTAGGTAATAATGTTTAATTGTGAATAATATACTTATTTATTATTTACTTACTTATTATTTTCCGATCTAATAGCAATGGGGTTTGTTTACAAAAACGGAATATATTAAGTTTAGATTTTTGATTGAAAGTAATCATAATCATATCATACAACTTCGCGTACGTTGTTTTGGCTCCGAGATGAGTAGCTCGAGCACTCGTGGCACGTTTATCACAATCAACGGTCGAGTATTTAACTAGTATTTTTCTAATAATACTTAAATACATATTTACACCCAGACGCAGGATTGTTAATTTATATAAAAATATATTTCACAAAACTAGTTACGTAACGTGTAGGTATTTATTTACTGTTATAATTAGTTTATTAAATCAACGTATCACTTACTAACTAAAAATATTTTTTATAATACCCAGAATGAAATATGCCTTGGGGAATTCATACTTCGAAAAGAGAAATCGGGTTTCAACAGAGAAAAGCCAAAAAGGCTAAAATGGATGAAATTCAGAGCATGTCCGTTTCTCTTTTCAAATATGTCACAAAAGCAGATAGCGGCCAAAGTAAAAGTAAAGTACCCGAGTCTCCTGCTGACGAAAGTTATGATTCACGTCTTGGAGACTCACATTCAGATAGTAACATCGACAATACAGAATCAATGAAGGCGACCCAGGACCTTGACGGAATCAAAATAAATAATGAAAATGACGCCGTTAATGCTACTTTCGGAGATAGCATTAGCTTCGAAGAATCAGTTCAATACTTGAGAGATGTTTCACATTGGAGTTTACCGGTACCTGATAATGTTCGCATTGACATAATAAAAAAGGGCAGTGAACATTTCCAGAACAAAGAAGGACCGTTTCCTACTGTATCTCGTCATGGTTCAAAGATTAAAGGTGATTCTCGTCATCTTTCACAGGAATGGTTTTATAAACAGATGCCTAGTGGTGAAAAAATTCTACGATCATGGATGGTATTTTCTCCTACATCAAATAACCTGTACTGTTTTTGCTATCGTTTATTTGCTGTCAGTAACATACAAACAACATTTACAACTGGATTTCAGAAGTGGTGGAAACTAAATCCTAAAGTATTGGACCATGAAACTTCATGTGAACATTTAGAAAATTTCGAAAAGTGGAAAACTTTGGAAATGAGATAAACATCTCACACCACAATAGATGATGCAACCTTGCGATTACTGAATACGGAAAAACAGAAGTGGAAAATCTTTTATCTAGATTATTAGATATAACATTGTTTTTGGCTAAACAAAACCTAGCATTTCGTGGACATGATGAAACCCAAGGGTCGTCTAATAAAGGTAATTTCTTAGAACTAGTTAAACTGCTGTCAAAGTATGATGCAGTACTCAAAGAACATATACTATATTTGGAACAGGAAAAATCACCTAAAGTAACATATTTATCGCCAGAAATACAAAATGAGTTCATAAATGTTTTAGCTGAGTCGTATAATATCAAAAACGGCAATCTCCAAATTTGGCCAAAAATAAGTTATCAATGCCAAAATATTGTCTATTATCAAAGTTTTCATCTTGAATTATAACTTTCTTACAGAAACGGTAATCTTCCTATTAAAAACCAGTTTAAACTTTAAGGTAATTTTCAAAAGCGGCATTCTCCTAGTGTGTTGATTTCTAACATGGCAGTCTCCATTTCGGCCAATCAGGAACTAGAATTTAGTATGGGATCGGAGTTGATAAATGGTGAATTTGCTCTTGGTTTTTAATGATTTTAGCTGTATATTTTTGATAAAACAAACAAAACTATTGTTTCTTTTAAATTATGGAACATCCCGTGTCACCGTGTCTACCCAGACAGTCAAGAAAACGGCAGAAAAATCCAGATAATTGGACAGTAAACATGAAGAAACGGGCGAGGTTCGTACGCAACGCTTACACAATTTTGATACTTTGAATTTTTTTTTGTATTTATTGGTTTTGTGATTTTTAGTTATTTAGATTATTTATTACGTATGTAAATATAATAATATATTATATTTATTCCTTCAATGTATTTATAACAAACAAGTAAATATATGTTATTAGGAGCAATAATTAACTTAAAATATCTATGCTGGGCTTCTACGATAATCCTTAGTTTTTAGTTTATACTATTCCGATGATCAAAGCTTATTATCGGAGATACAAGTTTTAGCTATAGCTAACATATTCTTACTAATATTATTAATGCGAAATTGTGTTTTTTCCCACATTTTCACGACTAAAACACTGATTTGAATTTCATCAGTATTTATAGGTTTTATCAGATGCTGTTTCCTTACAGGTATTCTTCTAAGAGTTTACCAGTTCGTCCAGTCTGTCAACACAACACTAATGCTTTTAAATGTGGATCATTAACGATGGGGGACATCAAGTACTTTTACGAAATGTTTTACAAAAAATCAGAAAAAGTATCTCAAGATGCATTTATTTTAAAATATTGCAAACCAAAAAATATAAAAAGACGCAGAGGGCAACAGAATTCTAATAAACGGAAACTACTACAGACTAAATTTAAGGTGTTTTGTTTAAGTCAGAAACGCATTATTCCTGTTTGTCAGTTAGCATTTCTTAATATATTGCAAATCACGAAACACAGAATTCTAACAATAATGAAACATTTTTTTAAAACTGGTTCTTTAATTACTGAACGGCGCGGAGGTAATCGCAAAGAATTTGTATTCAGAGAAAAACTTGCTGCTGTAAAGACGTTTATCGGTAGTTTCAATTGCGATGAGCCTCATTATTGTCGGGGTAAAACAAAAAGATTTTATCTAGCAGCTGACCTTAACATTAATAAGATGTGGCGTATGTATAACGCTCCAGCAGAGAGTCATTTAAAAGTGAAAAAGGCATATTTCAGAAAGATATTTAATACGCATTTTAATTTGGGATTTGGCTCGCCACGAACGGATGTCTGTTCAACTTGTTTGCAGTATGATGAATTATTGAAAGTAGAGAAAGATACATCGAAACGAAATAATATAATGATAGAAAGAAGAGTGCATAAATTGCGAGTAAAAGCATTTTTTGATTTGGTTCGCGAAGAAAAAGATGATATGATGACATTTTGTTTTGATTGTCAAAAAAATTGCCCTATGCCTAAACTGCCTGATCAAAGCACATATTATTCTAGACAGTTATACCTTTATAATTGCACCATTGTTCAAGGCAATTCTAAAACCAAACTTTCACAAGAAAATGTATTTGCTTATTGCTGGACTGAAGATACTTTTGCGAAGGGCTCAAATGAAATTGCCTCAGCTGTATTCCACCGACTTTGTTCAACAGATTTTTGTGGGATGAAAACGGTACGGTTGATCGCGGATGGATGCGGTGGACAAAATAAAAATACGTCCATGATGACAATGTTAGCTAAGTGGCTGACAAACAATGCCCCAGACACCATAAAAAATGTTCAAATGTTCCCTGTAGTAGGACACTCATTTATACCGCCGGATCGAGTATTTGGAATGATAGAAAAAGATATACGAAAACGAGAAATAATCAAAAATCCAGAAGAATACTTGAACATAATAAAAAATTACAGTACTGTTATTAAATTAGGAGTTGACTTTAAAGTTTATGATTGGAGAAACGCTACGAAAACTTTTGTCAAAGATGTCGGTCACTGGCATTTACAATTTCAAAAATGTAAAAGATTTTTTATCAAAAGAACGAAGAGCAAAGATAATGTGGTAGTAAAGGGCGATTTGTTTTATAAAGTAAGTGAAGGAATATATAGAGCGATAACAAAAAAAACAAAAACCTTTTATACGATGAGGGTTGGCGAAGTAAGTTCGTCTGGGCACGTGAACACAAATAAGATATTAGACGTCAAGAAATTATTAGTAAACATTACGGAGAAAACTGGACCGAAGATAAGGAATTGGTGTTCTACAAATCTTTAATAACAGCGTCTACAAATACAGAAGATGAATCTACAGGATCTAATGAAACGCATGGACATGTAGATGAGGTCTTATGTCTATGTCAGAATGAGGAGCCTGTTTTGCGAATATAATTTAGTTTTTATTGTGATGATTAAGTACTGATTTTTTATAAAAATTCTTATATATTTAAAAATGTACTTTTATTTTTACTTCCTAAATGCTATGGATATTATGTGTAATCATCAAATATAATCAATAAAATATAATATAATAAAATAACGTACCCTAATGTAGTAATGTGAAGTATAAAAATTTCAGGATATTTTCAAGGTTCAATATAACAATTTGTGTACTATTTCTTGCGATTGCTTTATATTCCTAAACCTACCTGAATCTGCCATACAGTATCAAGATTACATGCTCACTTTTTGTATGATTTAAAGATGGCGTTGATTGTGTCAAAAACGGCAATCTCCAACACAGTTACTATCAGACTCGGCAGTCTCCAAAAGTGCCTAACAAAGTCGGCAGTCTCCATTGGTTTTTTTAAGATTTCTTAATGTATTTTCTCCATACATCTATTTTAATTCCTTTAAATTATTGAAGATAATAGCTATGAAGTATAATTAAAAAAAAATGTTCCAAATTTCGCCTAAAGAATTAAAAAAACAATTTTCCTGTTTATTTCAAATGTTACTAAAATGGAGAACGCCGTTTTTGATATTATACGACTCAGCTAATCATGTAAAATGTCAGCTTGTCAACGAAATTAAATCGGCCAAATATTTCGGAATCATGTTTGATAGCACACCTGACGTTTCACATGTCGATCAAATGTCTGAAGTGATTCGTTATGTAAAAATTAATAATAGAAAAGTAGAAGTCAAAGAAGTATTCTTAGGATTCTTTCCTTTACATGGGAAAAAACAGCTGATTTAAGCGCTGAAATACTAAAGAAGCTTGAAAACGATGGCTTAGACATTTTTCGGAGCAGTGGAAACAATATTTAACTTTTTTTCAACTTCCACAAGCCGTTGGGAAGTGCTCCTCAATCACAGCAAAGCATCTGTTAAAAGACTTTCGACAACGCGCTGGAGTGCTCATTATGGTGCAGTAAAAGTATTGGCTGAAAATTTTGATGGGATAATATCTGCAATTGGGGAACTATGTGACCAAGACGTAAATTTAGAAACTAGAGGTGCTGCACAAAATCTTATGCCTGCTGTGTGCAATATCACATTTCTTTGTTTTTTTTTCTTTTGAAATGATGTGCTAAGGGTGTGAACAATGCTCAGATTGCATTACAAAGTAAAGGTTTAAGTGTTGATGAAATAATCATAAAACCAGAAGCACTTCGTCTATTCATTGGAGAGAAACGGTTGCATCTAGCAGAAGTGGCAATAGATTTTGCTTTACAAAAATCGGAAAAATACAACTTTGCGATGGACCGACGAATTCGTCGCAAAAAATGCATGCCCGGTGAGTTAGCATCGTCCACCGATGCTGGACTTACACTTAGAATGGAACTGCAAAAGGACATGTTAGAATGTCTTGACAGATTCAATATCGAACTCGAAACGAGAGTAAAGTCCATTAAAGACGTAGCTTCATTGTTTGAGGTTGTGCAGGCAAAGACCTTGCTTTCGGCAAACACTGAACAGTTAAAATTTGCTATATCAAAATTTACTAACCTTTACGATGAAGTATCTGAAACAGAATACCTTTTAGAAATACCAATATTGAGAAGACATTTCATTGGGTGACACTGGACTTTTTGAAATTTATTGTGGAATGGGATTTTACAGAATCTCTTCCGAATTTAACGGTCGCACTAAAGTTATTTATAACAATATGTGCATCAGTTGCTTCATGTGAGAGAAGTTTCAGCAAATTAAAATTAATTAAAAATTACTTGCGGTCTACAATGACTGAAACCAGATTAAACAATCTTGGTATTTTAACGATAAAACATGAAGCAACACAAAATATAAATTTTGAAGACGTGATTTCGGAGTTCGCTAGTGTCAAAGCTAGAAGGAAGAAATTTTAATTTTTAACAAAGTAATTTGTTTCACATAATATTCAAATATTTGTAATAGGTACTCGTATTTTAATAAAACGTAAATGATTATAACTTTTTTTATTTTAACAGTTTCGATTGAGTTTTGGGGTGACACCTATAAAATCCGCCCCGGGTGCCACCTATGCTAGCTACGCCACTTAGTAGAGGTGGGTAGTTTTATCGAATTACCCAGGTTATTAAACGACCGAACGCCCCTTTTTTTAATGCTCTCCACTCTTGTCACCTCTGGATATTACATCAAAGGCACTATTATGAATGATTATTCATATTCGTAATTCAATTATGAATTATCAGTCTAAATCGAAGTATCTTTATTATTTAAATTATTCATAATCGAATATCTCAATTATGTAAATCATTCATAATCACCCACCTCTAGTTATCACACTCTCCCATAACGTTCTTCTTTTTCTTGTTATGGCTCCGCGAAAAAACACTTGCCACTGTCGAAAGCCTTCATTCATTTTCTTGAACCCCCAAAGTGGGGTCTCTGACAAGTTGGTGGCTCTCTTGTCAGAACTATTTAGGGAGATTTTGTGACATCTCAAAATGCATGTTTTCCACTTTACATTATTTTATAATTCACTTCACTTATGCACAACAACCAAACTATATCACGCAAAATGCCACCAATATTACAGAAACAAACATCTTAGCATTCCATGGATACACCGTGCGGGTGCCGGGTTCTTCGTGTGGCAAACAGAAGGAACACAAGCAGCCCCCGGGACTTGCGACCCAGGTGAAGATTTAAGGGGACCCCTTATGATGCACATCAGCGCTCACCTTGACTGCCCGCGATACCCTCCCTACCAAGCCATATTTGGTAAGAGTCTGTTAATGCTGCTTTAGATACCCGTTCTAAAATAGAACTTACTGCAGTTCTCAAAAGGCAAGTCTTTTAGCAAGTTATAGAGAGAATTCGCTGTAATACCTCTCCCTCCCACTTCCACCGCATACAAGTTAACCGCATAGCCGTTCTTGGTTAGTTCATAACATAGTTCGTAATATTTATTCATTTTTATTGCGTATAGTCTTTAGGTATACTAGTTTCCTACGGTACAGTAAGCTCTACAAGTATTATACGCTTGATTTCTCCATAATAAAGAAATATGTCCGATCTGGATGACGAAACACTCACATCCTCTGGGATTTTAAATTGTTATATTTATACTTAATTTATAGTTAATATATATACTTTTCATCCCGGAGGAGAAGAACAATTGTAAACGCATCTAGGGAGAAAAGTAGGACATCCCCACCCGCGATTGTCACCCCCGCCTTCGGCTCGGGTAATATACTATTATTGTGTCTCGGTCATCCTTTTTCTTTCTCAAATCCAACCCGAGTCTATCAACCTATGAATCTGTCATAAATTGTTTATGGAATTGAAGTCTTGACTCTAGTTCTGTGGCACATTTGCCTTTTGGGAGAGATGTAATTATTTCATCATGGGATTTCCCCAAGACATACATTTTGGTGACTCTAAGGTGTTTATAGAGTTCTCATGGCCCCTTTAATTTCATCCCAAAACTATTACGATTCCTAAATAAAGTTGAGGGGTCAGCCGAATGTGCCAGTCCAAGCCATTACCTCAACATCTTTATGACCTTTGCATCTATCTTTGCCAGAAGAGTTTTACTAAAGTCATATATTAGGAAAGGCCAAGTCAGACGAGATGTAAGATAGTTGTAGTATATCCAAACTTTTTAAATATTACATTACAGGGTCAGAAAACCTAAAAAATAAAAACCACAACATGTCACTTCAAGATCCTTCCAAAAACTCTTCCAATATCGTTCATCCTTAATTTTTGATTCTACAAGTCATTAAAATATAAATGTTAAATATATTATGTAGGATATGAGAACAAATCAGTGTCAAGCATGTATTGAAACGTAAATGTCACAGTGTCCAGTGACAACAACTATATTATAATTGAGATGAAAAATTCTTTTAGTGTCGTTGTGATTTGAAACGCGATGAAACTAAAAAGAGACAAACACACATCTAAAGGATTTACGCTGCGGCAGAATGAGAAAGATTGTGATATCAAATATGGTTGAAAAAAAAAACCAACTTGATGCACAAAGCGCCTAACATCGAGCATCTATCAGTTATTCATTTCATTTTAAAACGTCCAGTTGATTTTTACTCACATCATAAAGGGTTAATTCCGAAATTATAAAAAAAACATAGTTTTTTCTTACAAAAAATTTTCACACAAGAAGTCACACTTTTTTTAAATGGACGCGTTATACTCTCACTAAAAGCAGTTTGAAACCGTTAGAAATTTTGTTTATTAGCGTGTTGAAACAAAAGAGATACGAAATTACAGCGTAAAGGCGGAAAATCTTTTGTCAAAAAAAGATAAAAGTATCTTCTCGCTCATGCCGGTATCAAGTCGAAAGTGAACTGAAGGTAATTGCGCGTCAATGCTATATCCACTTGTAAAATATCATTGCGCACAAATGAAAAAGAAGAGTACAAAGGGTTTTTTTATTGTCCCGATTACAAAAAATACCACCCATTATTATATTCACAGAACAATAATCCATGATAATGTTTATGAGTTTTTTTTTACAATTTATCTCTAATGCTGGACAGAGGAGTCGCTGGAGAGGAGTCCCTGATAACAGCACTCGGCAGTTTCATTTGTCTCTACACACTGTCTTAATCAGTGGCGGCGTAGCATGGATTGGCACCCGGGGCGGTATTCTATTGAGCACCCCCAAATAAATCAACGAATATTAAATGTGCTTACCTGACTTTATTTGACTAAAATAGTCGATCACATTATCAAAATTGACTTTCCTATCCTTTTCAATGGACAAAATTACATATGGAATGATTATTAAGTCGCGTTAGGCTCATTTTGGATTTCAGAAGCTCCAAGGTTCTTTCTTATACATCTCGGAAATAAAAGCTTTTGCCTTTATACAAAATCTGATTATTTGCGTATCTAGGGGTACATCGGCCCGTACCATCTTTACTGGAAGTATTTCGGCGTATTTTCATTTCTGTCTGTTGTAGAAGGCTGAAAGTCTGTTTACCAAGAGTACTTAAGGAACCCAACAATTTCAAGTTTTTTAAAGTGTATAGTTTCATTCATTTAGTAGTTATAGGGGTGCAAAGTTACCAAAATTCGACACTGACTGACTCATGATAATCAAAATAGAAGTAGTACTTCTCCAATAACTGGAGAGCTGAAATTTACCACAGGGATATAATTTAACACCCACATAAAGGGGAAACTATCAAAACTTGAATTTTCGAAGATCTCACCCTGATGTGAAATCCAAGACATATCGAAATATCGCCTTGGTTAAAATTATTTCATTATCTGAGGAGATTTTCTTGATAGCACATAAAACTCGAACCTCCGGGGTACCTAGTGCGGGACCCTAAGAACCTCGCCAAACTATAAAGAGCTATGGAAATGTCGCATTAGTAAAAATATTTAATAATTTGAGAAGCGTTTTTTGATGACACATAAAAATCGAAGATCTGGAATACCTACCTGATGTGGAACCCTAAGAGCTTTTTAAACTATAAGAGCTATCTGATGAACGTTTTGATACGATGAACTACCCTGATAATGTTCTAAGGTACAGGACCCTGGGCTTGTGGCTACTAAGCTGTGCGAGTTAGTTGTCACCACGTTGTTACCCCTTGGCGCTAGGCATCCGGGGCGGACCGGCCCCACCGCCCCCTTTTAAGCCGCTATCTTTTTTTGCATTTGCCTATGCCCATTTTTTTACAGTAACAGCAAATATTATTGTCTGTTATAATTTAGTGACCACTTTTTCAGTACGAAATTATGCATCTTACTGAATTTACGTGAAATAATCGACTTTGTTTTTATTATAAAAATTATACACATATAAATCTTATACATATTATTATAAATATCTGGGCGACCGAGCTGTGCTCGGTGTCTTATAAACAAAAAAAAGAAAAGCACCTATCTAGATAAACTTGGAATGTAAAAATGCAAAGTTTCATCGAAATCGTTGGAGCCGTTTCCGAGAAACCAATTACATATATATATATATATATACAAGAATTGCTCACTTAATATAATAAGATTATCTTTATTATAAAAATAATTGAAATTAATTGTTAAACATTATACGAATTTGCTAAAGTCATTGAATGTAATCACTTAACTTTTTATGAGCCAACGAATGACATTATTCTAATTTTTTTTCTTTATTTTATTTAGTGTAGTAAGAATGGTATTCATGATGGTGGTTGTGGTGACATCCTCTATAGCAGCTATAGTGGTATTTTCGAACTGTTCATCTCCATCATTGATATGGCTTTGAGTTTCTTCAGGTATACTGATTTGGAATTGTAGTAGAACTACTAGATAAGTAACCATTGTGGCCAACAACTGCGAAAAAAAGTACGTTTTTAATTAAAATGTTGGTATTCAATATTGTTATATGCTTAATGCTTATCAAAATAGGATTTATTAAAAAGCACTGTTCTATAATAATATTTTTTCAAATATAAGGCAGACAGTGAAAGCTACTAATAATTTCAATTCACAATAAGTATATCATCATCCCCAGCCGAAAGACGTCCAGTGCTGAACATAGGCCTCCCCCAATAAACACCATAATAACGGGTTGCGCTCCTGTGCTGCTCGCATTCATCGGGTCCCGCAATCTTTACCAGATCGTCGGCCCACTTTGTGGCAGGTCTACCCACGCTGTGTCTTCCGGTACATGGTCGCCATTCGAGAATTATGCGGCCTTATCCGCCGTACGATCTACGAGCAATGTGCCCTGCCCCCTGCCACTGAAGTCTTAATATCGGTAACTGCTTCTTGTGCGAATCTCTTCATTTCTGTTTTTATCACGCAAATAAACTTCGGGCATCCGAGCTCCCTTTCTAAACTATATCTCATAAATATAAATATTATAAATGTGTTATTTTACTATACAATTTTTATATTACACAGTAATCACAGTAAACAAGCGACTTTAGTGTGACATAACATTTACATCATATGTGACATATTTACGTAAAATGTAAACATCATAATTATGATGCGTGAAGTGATGTCAAATAAAGGTCATGTGTTCACTAAGTTGTTACTAACAGCTTAATTTACGCCCAACGATACGGCTGGGAAACATCTAAATGTTACAATTATAAAGATTTATGATAGCGTACTGATTTAAAAAGAGTCCGATTAACATCAAAGAATCCTCCTAGGCTGATTTGCGATGGATTCATCTTCAGTAGCACGGAGAAACATATTCACTTCAGTTTGGGCATCTGTGTTCATCCAAGATAATTCTACCATCAAAAGCTTTTTTTGAAAGTTTGTTCTCACCTTAAAAATTGATATTGAATATAAAAATGGTTTTTAAATATAAATGTTGGGTTAATAACTAAGCTACTTGGACTATTGTGACACTACCTATATGGCTATAATGCTATATTTCTTCCTTTCTCCATGTCGTATTTACGGTGTATGCACTGAGTAGATTCTGATTCATTCATTATATGAGTTTTCTATATTTTTGGGCGGCTTTTGGGTTTTCGATCTCGCAGAAGAATTAATTAGCTAAGCTAAACCAGTCTAAATTAAAAGTTAGTTGGTTTGAGAGTCGTATGTTAGACCTCAGTAATTTCAGTCAGATACGATACTAAGACTTAGGCACGGTTATTAAATTACAATTATAGAAAATTAACCGTATTTAACATAACATACAGTCACGCCTATATCCCCAAACGGTTTTGCAGAGGTGTACTAATAAGGTACACCCATAGTTCACCGGGTATGTTTTTTTAGGTCCCATGTAATAGGGGACGAGCCTATTGTCATTAATCGGACACAAAGTCAAACTACGAGCTGCTACTGAGAATTTTATAAAAAAAACCTAATAGCACTTGTTCTTCCTGGGAATCGAACCCAAGACCTCATGCACAGCTATCGCGCTTACTTCCATTAGGCTAATGAGACAATTTTAAACCGTACTTAAAACTATTATAGTAATGTCGGCAAAAAAATGAGGGTATTTCTTCGATAAAGTATTGATTACTCGTAACGAAGGATTAAAATTGTCCTCAGAGTTCTTTGTATAATATAGGTTATAGTTCTTTAAGGTTCAAGGCCGTATCGAGACCAGGGATTTTACGAATTCAAATCAGCTGAACCGTTTCTGAAATATTCTGTTTACAATTCTGACTTAATGAAAGAATGAAAAATGAAATTGAATGTTCCAGTTATATCAAGTGTTATGTTTTATAAAATAATGTGTGCACTTACATTATGTGAAGCATGATGGGCTTCATCACAAATGAAAAACAACAAAAATATACTACAAAATGCTGTCAACGCTAGACCAATGTCTTTAATACCAAATCCTTCCGATATCTGGCTTAATAATCCGTAGATAGATAGCGTTATTATGAGAAACAGATATAAATTAACAAACGTGAACGTGTAGCAATGAGCAAACCCAGTGTCTCGGGCTAATTTGCTTAAACGTAGCCATAAGGCTCGGTAAGCTGCTACTTTTCCAGCTGGTCCGATATGTCGAAGTGCCTGGAACCATTAATTATTTTAGTATTTACACAATATTTAACATAGAAAACATACACGTAATATTTTAGTTCTTCAAAAAGACTACAGAAAAGTCCGCGATGGCATATGATTCTCTACTATGGTTGACTCACAGTAACCATTTTTGTCTTCAACATTCATTTGAGTATTAATCTTTATAAAGATAGGGTTGTTAGTTAAATTGGGCATTTAATATAGATTAAAATTGTCCTTTACAGTTTACCATTGAAATGAATACCGTAGAAGATATCCCGAATTCAAAATTACGCACAATCTAAGAAATCTAATAAATATGAAGTAACATAGCATACCATCACGCCCGTATCACTGAAGTACTAGGCAGAGGTGTACACCCACAGTTCGCAGGGTATTTTTTAGGTCTCATGTAATAAGGGGCGAGCCTATTGCCATTAATCGAGCACAAAGTGAAACTTCGAGCTGCTACTGAGAATTTCATAGAAAACCCCAATAACACTTTGCGCGATCTGGGAATAGAACCTAGGATCTCGAGCATAGAAGTCGCGTTTAGGACCACTAGTTATGCGATTATGCAGTATTATGCATCAGTTATGCACTAAAGCGATAAAATGTAAATCAGGCTTTTTTAAACCTAAAATACACCACTTTGCAAATTATATCCCTGCGAAGTTGGGACGGGTCGCTACTATTTACTAAAATACATTGTACGTAATATGCTATTTCTTTACAATGTATTTATCTAATAACTCGCGTTTCGCTGTGGCTCTGTCTGATATTAATTTTATTAATGCTACTACTACACCATTAATACACACTATGCCGCGCCGGTACGGCCGTGGCAGTCATTTGTCAGTTAAGTATAGTTTTTATTTAAGCGCTTGGATTTTCTCGTTCACGGGGGAACTTCAGGATTAAAAGTACATAAAAACATATTAGTAATGCAACTTTATGTAAAAATTTGAAGTCAATCCATCGACTCCTTGTCGAGTTTTACGGGCACGAACATTCGAAAGTTGTATTTATATTTATAGATAAATAGATAACGGCATACAGTTAAAATTGTCTTTATTAAAATGTGATTTAATATCTTTATCCAGTCAGGATAAGACACTCCTAAGATCCTTAAAACCATAATTTACCTGTTGAAAATCTTCAGCTAATACATTAGCACAAACGCTCAAAGACTCGCATAGCAAGTACCAGTATCCCCCTAGCAAGTAAGTCAGTATTTCTAGAAATACATATGGTATTAGTTGCATTGCTTTAAAATGAACCATCGTTATATGAGTCACTATGACTGATGTTGTGGACAACATGGGAATCACGACTGCCATCAACAATGCTTTCTTATACAACTGCACAGGTAGAGCGTGGCCTGATTGTTGTTTGTAAGCTACCTATAAAAGATAAGTATGTTAGTTAATTTGAGAACAACTCTGTATATTCTTTGACCCAATAGGCTACTTACCTCAAAATCGACCCATCCGTTAAGGACTCCAGCAATTTTTCTTGTCTCAAACCACAATAAAAGAACCACAACCATTGGAAATAAGTAGACTGTGAATAGATATTCTATTACAGCTTCTTCGAATTTACCTTCAGCTGTTCTCATAATTTGCACCTTGTGAAGAGATAGGTATAAAACGTAGCTTACCAAAGCGATGTACAAAGTGATAGAGTATACCATAGGAGGAGACATCAGTTGAAACTGGTTGACGCCAGGTGCTGGCCTCGTCAACGGTAGTACTCCCATTATTCGTAAGATAATTATCACAGGTTTTATATTTTCGTAGATAATATCTTTAGATATATGCAGATCTATTAAATTGTTTCTCATTGGAACAACAGCATTTCGTGACTTTACTATCGGTGTACGAGCAGGAGTTACGTCTAAGTAAATAAATTTACTGCGAGGTTTCTCTTCAATTAGAATCGGGAAACCATTGGGTATGGGTAATACAGTAGTTGGGAATCGGTCATTATTCTTGTAAAACGACATTTTACTGAACTGTCTGGGAGTTTATGAGCGACTGAATGGTGAAAATTGACTGGAGTTTTACGAATAGCAAGTTTAATGACTGTGGTCGCGTGGCGTCATTTATTCCAAATGTTGACATGTTGATTGTAACCACGTTAGCATTTTGACGACCTTGCGTTAAATTTTTAGTACGTTCTTCACCTTGTTAGACCTTTAGAATGTGTTTGTACTTGACCGTTGGTATGAGTAATGATATATTATTATCCACTTTAAGTTGTTTAATGAAACGTTATTTAAACGCTAATGTTTATAGATACTTAGGGAATTATGTGGGCTAAGGCCAAGTGCAAAAATACATCAAGTTTACATCTTTCAATACCATCGTGCATAGATTTTTTTATTATATCTCGGAAATATTAGGTACTTCATAACACTTTATGGTAAGCCCAAAAATACTATTAGGCAGAGAGTTTGCAATGGTAGTCGTATGTTATGGTGGCCTGCAAAAATGTTTTTTTACGCTTCTTTTGTAAGATTCTGTAATTTCTACATCATAGAAAGTAGGGAAAACGTTGACAAATCTTTACGTTACGTGAAAGATGAGAATTTGCGATCTTCTCTATTTGTGCTAAAATGTAGGAAACAAGGTAACTATGATTTGCAAACCAACCTGTTGCGGACAGCGAGCGGGGCGAGCGAATAACGATAGTCTAATAGTATAAAATGAACAAGTAAATGAAATAATACGTGTTAGGAATAAGGTTTATAAATACGTGTTAGGAATAGATATAATAATATGAACTGAATATGTGTGAATATGTGTATTTTAAAACGATTAGAATAAGAATATAGCTAGTTGTAAGTTTAAATGTATAAATTTCACTAGTTGTAAGGATGAACCATGCCAGACTCGGAACATCTGGCATGGTGACTCATGGTACTGCCGAGAGCGCGCACACAGGGCGTGCGCGCTCATTGGCTGAGCGACGCCCCGCACGGAATCCATCGCACTACCGGTTGCGAGGCAAAGGGCGAGGATAAATATAGCGGAGAGGGCGGCAGTACTGCACCCGTCACGTCCACCCTCTCTAGCGGTAACCCAAGCCTAGGTCCGTTCCTCGGTGTGAAACCCTTGGGTCAGGCAACCGCCCGCGCGATACAAGTGACACTGTACGTGCATCACTTAGCTACCTACATACAACACTACACACGTATGAACATACACACGTGCACACCACACAGGTACATAGGTTCTGTGAGGGACCTTTTTTTTTCTTTTTTTACGCTAGTTAGTTAGCGCTAGTTAGTGTAGAAACATTCCGATTACTGAATACACATACGCACGGTTCCTTCCTTCCTCCCAGGAGGAAGGGAACGTGCCTATGTGTATATTTAGTTAGCTCGAATCGTAGGTGTAGGGATTCGAATAGATCGCGACCTATTTGCGAACGCGACGACCGCCCGAGCCGAGGTCCGGCCACTTTGGCACCCTCGTGCGAGTCGTCCACAAAACTTTCGCGGCTGAGTGCCCTCTGCGCTCGCCCCCTAGTCCGGTGAAGCTGTAAAAGCCGCAGCGGCTTTAGGGCCCCTAAGGCTAACAGTGTAGTCAGTTCTAAAAAAAAAAAAAAAAAAAAAAAAAAAAAAAAAAAAAAAAAAAAAAAAAAAAAAAAAAAAAAAAGGCAGTACTGCGATCAGTTTGAGAAACACTACAACAACAGCAAGCAGCGAATCTGCGATCAGTTCGAGAAACACTACAACAACAGCAAGCAGCGAATCTGCGATCAGTTCGAGAAACACAACACCAGCAACAGCAAGCAGCGAATCTACAAGCAAACTACAGTCAAGAACGTTATTAAGAAACCACATTGTTACTACGAACTACTGTAACTTTGTAAGAAACAAGAATAAAACAAGCGCTATTAATTTAGCACACATTAAAATATTGTGGACGTCTTTTTATTCACAATACAACCCATCTGGTTTTGTATTATATGGGAGCAAGATGTTATAAATAATGTTTCGCAGGGTAGTAGCGCTGGGTTTCAACCACAATATATATGGTGAAAAGCCAGTTATAGTGATTCGCTTATCCGTTTTGTGATTAGGGTTCAGCCGGCACTTATCCAGTTTCTATTTACGCAGTCCAACGTGAAAACGCACAACGTCGACTGGCGATGGGTTGTTATTCTCCCGGTGGTCGGTGATGTTTTAGAATTGTACAGTGTTTACCACCAGGCACAGTTCCGTCACTTTTCTTAGTACTATAAAAAAAGCCAAACAACTCTTAAGAACACCTACTACGAAGTATGCTATAAAATACGCTCAGCGAAGTAATGAAACGGATTACAGACACGAAACGGATTACCAGTCGCTGCAACGGATCGAGGATATCAAGAAGATCTTGAGTGGAATCGTTTCAGAGATGAGAATAGTTGATATTCACAGAGTTACTTGAATTCATGAAGATTATCTTTATTTTAAAGATCTTCATTAAAATAGCTACTAAATACTGATAAGTATGTTAAATTTAATAGTACTTTCTACTCGTGCGCGATAAGTTGAGACCTGAGCGCGGTGATGTCATTGTCGGGTCCTGGTACAGTGAACAAAAAAAGAACACAACTAGCTTAGTATTAGCAAGAGACTAAAAAAACCTATATTAAATATTGGCGTTGCGCGCTGTACAACGCGGGTGTCATCGGGGAAACGGGTGGGGAGTCGCATTCCGCGCGGGTCTCAACTTATCTAATAACATAATATAAATATGTTATGAGAAGTGGGCTATGAATTGCTTAAACTGAGGTTTAGTAGAATTAATATGTTATTTATAATGATATTAAAAGAAAAATCATATGATATTTTACATATAATCAAGTATCTACTATTATCATTAACATCATATAGGTTTTTATAATAATAAAGGTTGAAGTATATTATTGTAAAAATATTATTTATACGATATATTAATTAATTATTGTATATATTAACGTGATGATTAAAGGTGAAGGTCTCTTAGCTAATCAATGTAAAAGTCTAAATATATTTTATAAAAATGTAAATTTCACATTGTATCATCTTGGTTTTAAGATCAAGGTTTATCCCCCATTTAATAAATTTATGGAGTAAGTATATAAAAAATTTATTATATAAAACCATGGATGAGATACGAAACCAATATTTTTTAAAGTGGATGAACTTGTTCTTATTTTAATAAAAATAGCTTAGAGCTGTGGTGAAAAATTTGGCAAGTCATTGAATTTGAAAATGAGACCGATTGCCCGGGGCGGAGTGCGATAGAATAAACAGGGTATCGTAGCTCACGAAGGATTTTTCATGCACCTCAATTGGATGCAAAATATAATAGTCTCAATTTTATTGGAGAAAATTAATCAAAGTTTTCTAATAGGTTTAATACTTGTTGGCGACAGAACGGTTGTTTTCGTGTCTTAGGTTAAGTTAATATGTGTTATTATTGTATTTACGTGTTATATACTATGTGTTACGATAAAATAGATTAATACTGACAATATTATAGAAAAATGTAAGCGAATACGCTACATTACAAGTTGCATGTTATATATTAAGATGTATATAAATGATTATGTATTGTGTGTCACATATGTGAAAATATAACTAATATAGAATAGATTAACATATAGAGTAAGCCAATAGAGTAAGTATATCAAATATTATAGAGATTTTACGTGCGGAAAATAGTGATGTCGCCCGTAAATTACATTGTTTTTGGCTTATGTAAGGAATATATACGTAATGTATATTATAAGTGAATATGTAATGGATAGGTAATTCAAAGAGGAACATTTTGATATATGACATGTGTACATAAGATATATAATGAGAGAAATATAAAGAGTTTAACAGGGCAACCAAAGCGAAAAGTAAAGTTAAAACACGAAATAAACACGGAATAAAACGGGGCTCTCTTTACGGTCATTCCTCGAACTACTTAAGCTCGAAGAGGGGCCGTATTGGGCACGGTGCAATTCAACGAGTCTACAAGTAACTACGAGAAGAAAGCTTTGGTCGTCCTGCGAACAATTAATTGAAGATATCGACTTTTATCCCCCGGACCCCCTCACTACTAACATCACGCCGCCCACTGGCATCCGTACGGTGTCTACGAGACGGGCATCCGGCGCAACAAAACGCCCGTCCAAACCGGGGAAACGTCACACACCCCCCTCCCTCACGCAGAGGGGAAGTGACGCGTAGCCAACAATACTAGAATATTTTAAAATATTTTACGAAAGTACCAAAACGCTATCCGTAAAAAATATTAGCAATCGGTCCATAAGGAATTTTCGAATTATATTAGAATGATAGAAAATTACTGTAAACTATTTCAGGTTGTAACATTGGGTTGTTTATTGCTTTAGCAATAACATTATTATCGAAGGCTTCTGTTCAAAGAGTTCCAGAATTTTGATGAAACTTTTATGTTCGCTACGAATGTAAAAATATGATGTTCGCTGGCAACGGCTTGACAATACATAAACCATGATATTAGACACTTGTCTCAACAAATGAACGTTGTTGTATTCATTTTTATGGATCGTAAAGCTTTACATGGGCAATAAATAGAGTACAACAAAGTTCCCGTGTGTTGAACGACATGAATACGCAGTAAACGTTCACTCACTTACCTGAGAATTGTCGAGATGGAAGAACCGTGAGTTACGACGCGGACTGATTTTATTTTATCCAATTGTTTTATCAGATTATCTGTGAAACTGATGTTCTTAGTGTTCAACTATTTTAATATTTCTTTAATAATAGATTAAGGAAAGTAGTTCTTCTTTATATATATATCAGAGATGCAACATTTTCTTCGATATCATCATTAGCGATTACTGGTCTAGTGGACCTCATCAGAGTTAAATGCAGGCGCAAAAAAAGTATTCTCTTATAGTTACGGAATATCTGTAGAAATATGAACGGTCCGACAATCTAACATCCAAGTGAGAATGTACCCGTAGGCCTTCTTTTAAGTCCAGTGAGCGTCAATAGTAGCTAGATAACAGTATGGATTCAATAAGGACACTGACATATGTATTTTAAATTTTGTAGATTTATGTGTGACTAAAAACTCTTGATGTGTAATTATGATGCGAAAAAAAATGGTATCACGTTAAACAATCAAAGAACTTTGTCGTTATTTTATAATCATTATCATTACTACCAAAAGTACCAAATAACTAGCTGTCGTGATCATAAATGTTGAAAAGGGTGTGTTGAGGGGTTCCGCTAATGTGAAACGCCAATACTCATCGAATACTCACTTTTTGTATTAAAGTAATGTAAAAACTAGTTTAACTTTGTCCCTGTGAAAGATGTAGCTATTCGCAAGGTCGTGATGCCTTAAAGTAGACGATACACAGGCCTCTGTCGCTCTGTCTTTTAATTCGCGGGTCCCGTTAACGATTCTCGATTTGATTGTTAAAAATTTTCACTACATAATCCTTTTACTCGTGTAGTTTTAGCAATATATCCGTATAGCAATGAATTCTATCTTGCATTATATATTAGAAGCTTTTTCGTACTAAAAAAATAGGGAAACGAGTAATAAACAATAAGATTAGGTATCTAAATCTCAAAAAATAGTGTCCCATACGCGACAAGAGAAATTGGAAGAACTCCGCTATATAACTTTTTTGAAGTGAAAACATCTTTAGTACCGTTCAGATTTTTTTTTATCGTTATAGGTTTAGCGTTGTGGCCACAATCTTAAGTGACGATGTGGCACACGCTAAGCCTAGTGGAAGACTAGCTCTCAGGTGTAGCTGTCGTAACTCACCTATTGGTGGTGGGCAACGGATTTCAACTTCAGGGTGGTAGCTAGCCAGGCGGGCATTAGAAAATTCTCTATCACCATAAGCTACCACTATTGCGGTAATACGACAAAGTGGGTTGATAAATGATTTTATTGAATTATTTACTGACTACCGTGTAATAAGTTTCTAATTGAATTGTCTTCAAGGTGGATCGCTAGAGCTTTTCCATCAGTGTATTCGGGCCAATTTCCTTAATCCTCGATTAACCCGGCCGCGATGCAGATAAATTTGATTGTAAGCGGCTTAAGAACCCCGCGGCTAACCTTTCTTCTTGATTGCCCCCTGAGGACCGCTTTTATAGCTTGTTGTGGAAGGCTACTTTGTATGTTAGTATAGTGCGCTGGTTCTTCTGTAACAAAATTGCACATGTATAATCTAACAGGATAACATAATATTCCAGATTTTATTCTAATTTTCGTACATTTGTAATTTAGTCCCAGCGTGAAGCAAGTATAGGTACAAAAAGGCGTAACTTGAGGGCTGATAAATAGATATGAAAAAAATATAAAAATTTCGACATTCTTAATCTTGATTAAATACCTTGGTGATTTTACCTCTAAATATTTAGCTCGAAAATGGTGATTATTTACAGTGTCAGTGTATAACTACAAGACATAAAGGGGTACAATACAAAAATAACGGCGATTACCACCGAAAGATTGACGTTCGTCACTATAATTCTGACACGAGACAAGCCAAAAGAGAGTCACTGGTTGTCGTAACCCTGTTAGATTTGTATCTGTACCTTACGCTTACGGCTTACTTACGCATAATTACTGGATATACATCTGCTAATTCCGTAACGCCATACGCTTAAGCGTGTCACTATGGCATGTGGTACACTTAGGGTTGCCAGTTTTTTTAATTTAAAATATAGTATTTTCGTGGCTATCACCTGAAAAAATATAGTAGATGGTAAAAAAAAAAACAAAAAAGGTTATGTAGGTTTCAAATAAATAGTTTATTTTTTAAAGGATAATTTTTGACTGATTGATACAGATATAAATGATGATAAGGACAAATAATCAAATTGAGAATGATATGTCATTCTCACTTGGAATGCCAAGTCTCGTTCAGAAATATATAAAGGCTGCATGCGGCTCGCGGTCTGTTTTACGCTTAGACATTTTGGTATAAATAATGTTGCCTAATTTTTTTCCCAATATAAATTTAGTATTTTCGCCTACTGTATACTTTTTTAGAAATATACTATTCCGACGCCTAATATAGTAGGATACTGTATTATATAGTAGGGTTGGCAACCTGTTGTATGGTGGTCGCGATGCAGTCGGACACAATCCTCTTGTCCATCAGCCATTCAGCAAACTCAGCAAACTATTTCTATTTATTTTATATTGATTCACAATCGTCGTGTTTGTTAAATAAATCCATCAATTGAAGAGGAACTTTACAACTTGCTTAGATGAAAGGAAGCGATCGGTACAGCATAATATTGAAATCTCGATATCTCTTAGCGATAGACGTCAAGGGTTTTTAGTGTCAGTCGCACGTGCCCTTCCGTTGGAGTACGTACCTATTACGCACATTGGTATTTAATATTAATGATGATATACCGGTTATTCAAATAAATTTATAATAAGAATGAAGGAATACGTATAAGATTTAAAAGGATAGCCAAATTATAGGTAATTAATCAAATCGAACTTCCTAAGTAAATGTCACCTTTTATAACGAATATCCTTTCTCTTATAATGAAAAAGGCGTCGGTCATGTATAATCTATGACGTGGGTTAAATTCTTGAACATCACCACTACATCTTGGTGAATGGACTGCCTTTCTTAGCAACCCTTAAACTTTAGACAGGAATTACCTAAATCTGTTAATAATAATTACATTGTGGAACCTAAATAATTAGAATCCTCTATCTTATACATAGATACAGTATAATAAAATAATTTAATAAGTGTTACATATATCTTGGAAGGTTAATATCGAATACCGGCTTCGTAGATGAACTATAAAGGCGTATGACTATCACTAGATCAGCGATGAACAGAAACGCTGCAGACACGTCGACATGGCGAGAGGTGGAAAGAAACAGATCGACGCTCTAGCGATGTGGGGCTGGAGGATAATGGTTCGAGTATTGTGGACCGAATTTCGCACCAATGTCTCGATACTTGAGCTAATTAAGATTAAGCAGTGACTTTATCGAATAATACAAACCCACGATTCTTTGTAGCGTTTGGTCTTGCTAGGAAAGGTTGAAGGTACAAGAATGCACGAAAGAATACCCATGCGGTCGACCGCTTAGATTAAGTTTCCTCTGGGCGATCCATTGCATGAGTGCTCTAGATTAACGGCCGATGGAAAGATATCGTGAGGCAAGTGTCAATGGCCCCCGATTACACATCACGACCACGAACACTTTATCAAGATCGAAACGACTGAGAAGAATCCCTATCCTCTGCCTTTCAGTTCCACCTGAACAGTGGCAACTACTCCACCGACAAAAGCTGAGCTATTAAAATAGAGAAGAAAGTATATCTCGTTTGTGAATATATCTTAAACAAACATCCCAATATACAAACATTCACATTTGTAATTAGTAAAGTAAAATGCTGAGTTTTAGATTAGACAATAATTATCTATAAATATAATAAATAAATATAAAGATAAATGTAAGTAAGTGTTAAGTAACATATAGGTTATAATAGGAGTCTGTGTTTGTTTGCACTGGATACGTAGGGACGTAATATTACATCAGATAACAAAAAAGTGGAGATGGAAATCAGTCACAATATTGTCTAGTAGGCAATGAATTGAATGTATTATTTCGAATGTATTATTATTGTTTACTTTTGTTGAAACCCGGTTGAAATTACTAGGTAACAAAAACATTCAGCTTTTAAAAAATAAAACAACCACCAATATCTGAACGACGTTTTTAAAATTTTATATTATTAAATGAACTTGAAAAGACTGCGTAAGATATTATTTTGACAATAAATCCATCTCAAGCAATCTCCATTTTTCGGTAAATTTTCCTCTTACCTTTGGTGTTCATCGGAAAAAATTCCCGATAATACAAGTCAGGCCGAAAGTTTTGCCGCACGTATAAATATTTTATTTTCCATCGATGGGTTTAATTTGTTTTTTTACTTTGGAAATTATACATACCAAAAAAGTTAATTAGTATAAATATAGGTACTATCTTATTAAGTAAAAAATAATTTTAAAACGTAAAAAGTTACAAAAACAAAAATAACTCAATAAATTTATTTCCGTGTGCCAACAACATGGTGAAGTTAATCATCAATGATAATATTATTTTTGTACTTACTTGTTTCACCCGTGTTTAAAATCCGACAAATATCTCGCCGCGCCGCGCCGCCAACACTCTCACTTCCCGCAAGTAAAAATATTTTAATTTTTCATTATCTTCTAAACTATGTACCCAAATAACATGGTATAAAGGCCAAATTAACCTTCATTAAATTGTCTTTATGATAAAGTAACTTCCGTTCGTAAGGATTAATATCCCATACCTAAGAATAATGATCATAAATATTTTTTTAATCTTCAACAAAAAAGTTCGCTAAATACGTTTTGTGGTAATAAGCCGCTTATGTATAAAAGATATGTATTATGCTATCGCGGAATTTTTTTTAGATATACAAGGACCAATATTTTAAACAAATAACCATTACGCCAGCGCACACAGAAAAAGCAGTTAGAGAAGGCTTCTACTTTTGACTTACTTAACAAAAATGAATATTTAGAGCTCGAGTTGTAGCCTAATAATGCCTATACTATTCCTCGTGAATCTGGTTGGTTGAAAATATTTTTTCAAATCCGACTGGTAGTTTCAGAGATTAGAGTGTTTAAACAAACAAACAAAAAAACTTTTCACTTTTTATATTATAGTATAGATTATTGTTTTACTTTTTTTTTGTGTAAAAACAATTTAAGGTTGTACAATGTACCATAAAAAATCAGTATAATCAATTCACGTTATTATCATTGATTGGCCACCTAATTGTTTCGCACTTCCTTATCTAACTACGCGCGCAGCTCTCAATTTTACTCTAAACTAAACGCGCAACAAGAAGTATGGCTTATATAAAATGTTATTAATATTATGTTTAGAAAAATACATCTATTATGCTTTGTAAAATGTAGCACGGATCGCTTGACAGCTATTACTATGACTACACTAGGAATGTGCTAGTGTAAAGAGTATATCGAGAATCAGTTACTTACTTAATAAAAAAAACAATAGAAATTAATGTAATATAATATTTTTTGTAATGATTATTTATTTAATTAATTAATATTATTTTAACTGTAATTTAATGTTATAATTACTGTATTAGGATACGTTCAAATAAAACAACGGCGGTGTAATATTATTGTGCTTGCAACATAGCCTAAATCCAATTTATTTATTTATTACTGATATTGTATCACCTAAGTTTGTAGAGGAAATTATCATATGTTGAGCCTTTCTACACAGTTGGAATCGACAAAAGTAGTGATATAATTACCAACATGAAAAACAATACTCAGTCTTTTTATTATTTAGAAAATTAATTTGTCACTTTTTTGCCCATAGCCCGAAAAGTGGTTTTGTCACTTAACGGCCTTTATGTGAAGTGATTGGACGGCAGAGAGGGAGAGTAAGGGGGATGAATATAGTGAGTTTGTTTGATTTTTTTTTCACTGAGTACAAATAAATAAATAACGCGAATTATAACGGCATTTTCTTCACTCACAGACGTAACAGTATTATATTAATATACTAGATGTATCTGAGCTCTATCGGCGTGGAATTTCGTGTTTAAAATAAAGTGATTAAAAAAATCTACGCCCATCCCAGACGTTACGGATAGGAAAAACTTCAAAAAGTACCTATCGAAATGTTTTCTGCCCATGATTCTAAATTTCTTTATAGTATTGTTTTTTAAATATGTACAAATTTCGAATTGACTGTTTTGTTATAAGTATAGATTATTAATATTATAAATGTAACTCATAGTTGTAACTACAAAAATAAATATCTATAAAATCAACAATCGAAGAAGACCCCGATACAATGTTATGTCATCCTGAAATCTCTTATCTGTCATAGGACTCGAGCTACATTTTACAAAGTATAATCATCGTGACAAACTTAGATATTCTGCTCGCAAATGTAGCAAGAGAACGGTATACCGCATTATCACGATTTACAAATAATTTATCAGCGGAAACAGTACCGTGAAATCGGTAAGACTCATCGGAAATGATTAACATTTCTGGGTTCCATGATGAGATATTGATGAAAGTATAAAGGAAAGGAATAAAGATTTTTCTTAAATTGTATAACTTGCTTGTATTTTTTTATGACGTTAATAATTTCCATAATTAAAAAAATGTGATTTCGAAGAATTTGTTTAATGATGTATTTTTTTGTAAACAATATACCTACATTAATAAATTTATGCGTTAATAATTACCTGATATCTCTATTTATTAGGTATTATTAAATTTTTTCTTTCTGATTGAAGAGGGAGCTACCTTTCTCTACAATACATTATGAACATTCTATTATAAGAAATTCTATATAATGAACAAGGAAAGTTTTAGGTTTTGAAATTAAATACACATAAGTGGAACATACAATATAAAAGCAAAGGCTCTTTTTCACGCTACCTATATATTTAAATATATTGTATTATACTTATTATATTCTTATTATATATACATTAATTGTAATTATTCAACAGTCATTAATTTACAATACTTCTTTTAAGTCAAACTATAATACGCATCATTTTACAAAACAAGATACTTAAGTTGATATTCTGCGAACCTAGTTTTTATGTACTTTAACCATTAATAGCAAAGGACGTCCCAAGAGTCGAAAAGATTGGTTTGCGGGTGTAAGTTTATTATCCAGTTTAAGTAATATATTATTTAATAAATAAGTAACGAAAAATGTTAAGACAATAAATATTGATATTTTTTTAATCATTGCCATTACGTTTAGTTTTGAGGCCACAGTCTCACCCGATCTTATGTGACGATGAGGCCTAAGATGGTAGTACGACTAAGCCTAGTGGAATGGATTTGTTTCATTTAATTTTTACCTGTAATCTTTTGGTTAAACTTAAGTTCGTGTTTCTACTTACCTAAAACATTTTTAATGAATTTTTAACATTAATAGCAATGCTACGCGACAAAAAGCTATCTTCTTCTTACCCCTTATCCTACTTAAGTAGGATCGGCACAACATGTTTTCTGCTTCCACTCTACTCTATCAAATATAATCTCAGTATTCACACCTTTCATACGCATATCATTAATCACACAATCCATCCATACCTTCTTCGGTCTTCCTCTACTCCTATATCCGTCCATCTTAAAACTTTACTTTCTAGTTATATGACTTTCACCCTTCCTCATGACATGCCCATACCACGCCAGCCTATAATACCCATCAATCTCTGTGACTGGTTCTATGTTAAATCTTCCTCTGATAAACTCATTCCTGGTCTTATCCATTTTAGTTACACTACACATCCATCTTAATATTCGCAACTATGTCATATATAATATTCTTTCATCTACTTCTTTCGTTGCCCAGCACTCAGATCCATATGTCAAGACAGGTCTTATAATGGATTTCTACACTTTTCCCTTATGTTTCAGGGGCATTCGAGAATCACATGTTATCCGCGAGACCTATCGCCATTTTTCCCATCCAGCATTTATCTCATTCTTCACGTCCTGGTCCAAATCACCGTTGTTTTGTATTAATGAACCGAGGTACCGAAAATTGGAGCAGACTGGTAGGAATACACCGTTTAAGGCTATATGATAAAAATTGGTGGACCACCGAAGTCGCAGAACAAATGTTCAGTTTTTGTTCTACTAATGAAGTTTTTCCCACCATTTTCCCAGTCTACTCTGGACCTCAGTAGCCTTCTCTCTAACAAGAACAATGCCATCTGCGAACAGCATACACCAAGGTGCCTCCTCCGGTATGTCTGCTGTTAGTGAAACCATAAGAAGGAGAAACAAATAAGGGCTTAAAGCTGATTCCTGGTGCAGGCCTACAATTACATTGAACTTACCGGTAACTCCAGCTTTGGACCTGACGTGTGTACTGGCTCTACTGTACCTACATAGAGCGGATAAGCGACAAAGAAATATATCTAACACCATTATCTTGAATGGATAGAGCAACGTGGATCATTGGTTACTTAACCCGATTTACAGTTTAATAATTATGGGTCAATCAACTAATATACCCAAACTTAGGACAAGTTAGATAAATTTCTTTTGAAAACATTTTTACTTTTGCTCATGCGATTGAAGACAAACAGAATTGAACTCATCAGAAAAAAATCTTGAAGATAACTCACAGTATACGAATTCTTGTAAGGAACACATAAAATTATTTTGTATGCACACGGTAAACAGTCTTGTTCTATTGTAATAAAAATGAACCGTAAGTGACAAGTAAAACTTCATTTAGACCTCGTGGCGCAGTAGTAGTAAGCCCTACTATTGAACCGAGAGGTCGCGGGTTCGTTCCCCGACCATGAGATGACTGACTTTTGTGTGATGAGCATAATTATCAGTCGTGTGTTTGGGTGTTAAATATCTATTTATATATGTATATCAGCTGTTACCGTATGTATATACCGTAATACAAGCTTTGCTTAGTTTGGAATTAAATGGCCGTGTGTGAAATTGTGTTCCGATATTATAATATTGAAATGAAAATTAACATATTATTAATTATTGTCTTTCTACAGGAATGATTTATATAAAACGAATATTTTGTATCCGGAGTTACCATGAAATTTCACAGAAAAAAAAATTAGACATAACTGTGAAATCTGTTAATTGTAATGTTGTGTAACATAACTGAAATAGCATACCTGTGGACGGACCTATTATGAGAGGTTAAGTAAAATGGTGAGATGTTTTGTTGGCGTGAAATACCTATTGATGAGCGATCCCGAAATGTTTTGACCATCGAAAGAATTACTGTCGTTATAATTTTCAATAGAGTCTACGGCTGTCATGTTTTTTCTTTGAAAATGCTTGGTCTACAAAATGATTATTCGCGCAACGTGTCTAGAGGGCGTTGCGGGCGGCTGGCAATTGATGCAATCTTCGTCGGTCGATTATTTACGTAAAACATTGTGGTTTATTTGGGCTTGACTTAACTCAACTTAGAGATTGAAGTGTGATTTTCTAGTTTTCGCATAACTTATTTGAATGAAGAGAAATAAGAACTGAGGTTACGGCGATTGATATTGGGAGATAGGTATAAAATTGAACAATCCTTTTTTTTAGAATTCGGTACATTAACCTCCCTCCAAACTTTAGGTACGACACTTGAACTGTAGGACAGGCACTATAGGCGTATCAGTGTTGGGAAAAACTCAGTTACAATTTTTTTAAGGACTCAACAGTCCTTAGTTCCCAGCGGAAATTATCAGGATTACTAACTTTTCGAAAGTTACAAATCTATTTTTATAGATAGGTTCTTTGAATGGCTAATATTGCATTGCTAAAGTTTTACAGACATACAAATTTACGTAAGTACCCAATTACGGCAGTTAAGAACTTTCTAAAATAAAGTTATAGCGCTTAATTGCCGAGCTTGTTCGGTGCAATTTCTCTCTTTGTTTAATTTCCGTATTATTAGCGACGGTTTACTTTTGAAAATAGCTAAGAATAAAATAGTGTTGCGTTTATTGAAAAAAAGTTTTTATATTGTACAATAAAACGAAGAAAATAAGTTAAAACATTCTTTATGAGTTAATCAAACAATGATCCAAATACATAAACAATATTACCTATATACATATATATATATATATATATATATATATATATATATATATATATATATATATATATATATATATATATATATATATATATATATATATATATATATATTTTACGAATGAATAATATATTTATTTATTGTAATTACATAATAGAAATCCCAATATTTAGTAAATACAGTACATCTAATAACACGTGGAATTTTATCGACATTTTCTGAACTGTGTCAAATCCGAGGATATAGGTATCTGCGGTAGGTATGCAGAACTTCAGTAGCCAGTACGTAGATACAAGAAAGCATGGGCGCCGCCAGAACTATTTCAGGGAGGTGCATCGATATCTACATACTATACCATGTATTATCTAAAAAAATATTATTTATAAATAATTATACATGTATCATACAAATATTAACTGCCACCTAGACGCCATAAGTTTTTATAGAAACAGTTTCTTATAAAAAACTTATCTGTGTATTTTATTTCCCGAAATGGAGGTGAAAGTACATCCCCTTGCACCCTGCTGCCGGCAGCCATGCGAGAAAAATAGTTGTATTTTAGCAGGGGTGTTTTGTAATATAATAATATAACCCAACAGTCATTGTGTACTTAGCTTGCAAACAAATGGCGGAAACGTGCTGCGAATGACTGGATATTCAATTTCTTATTTCACTTGTATTTGGATCATCTTAATATATATACAATATTATCAAACATATGGGGGAATAAAGTTTACTATGTTAAAATAAATATATAATAGTATAGATAATATTATTTTAGCACACACCTACTTCTGTTAGTTTGTTTGTCAATTGATTCAAAATTATATGCCAAAGTCGATATGATGACGTGACAATAAGTTCTCTTAAAACATAGACACTTATTTCTCGATCGATTAAAAAGTAATAAATAAAAGTCAATGTGATGACGCAGAATTTATATAAAAGCTCTTCAAGTAGACATTTTTTATCGATAGATTGAAAGCTAAATAATAAAATCGATATAATGATGCAGATATTATAAGTTCTCCCATTACCTAGATATTTTTCTCAATCGATTGTAAACTTTAATAAAGCCGATGTGACAACGCCACAATAAGCTCTTATTTGATATTTTTGTCTATTGATTGAAAACAAAATAATAATGTCAATGTAATTACGAGGCAATAAGTTTTCCTAGTTGTTTTTTTATGATCTAATCATTAATGATTGGTTTCCGCACCGCTTCAAGTAGATACCGTTGGCAAACCATAAAATGTGGCAATCAATACTACGCCGAATCGGCGTATTCGAGTCAGTGCCATACCGACAATACTGTCACGTTGACAAGTTTCATTTAAAAATCGCTACACACTACGATATTAAGTTGCTATATTCTAGGAGATATTGTTTGAAGGTAGCCCGGTAGGTACCTAGTTGAAGCGCCACGCGCCAGCGGAAACCAATCATTATAATTCATATCAATATATCTATAAATTTAATGTACTTATTTAAACGATGAAATAACTCTTTTTCAAAATCGGAAAATGTAAGTCTATTAATAATTTATTAATTATATAATTTACATAAGCTTTAATTGATGGTGTAACATTTCATTATAATATACTTGCTGTGTCCCACGGTTTCACTAGTTAAATTTTATCCGACAAACACCGCGCCGCCAACGCAGCGCTGTAGGTTATCATAATAATTTTATACACTTCCCGCAAGTACAAATTATTTTAAATCTCCTAAACTATGTGTCCAAATAACATACTATAAAGGGAAAAGTTTAACTTCATAAATTAGTTATCTTTATGATGAAGTAACTTTTGTTCGTAAGGATTATTATGCCATGCCTAAAAATAACGCTCATAGATCAATCACTTTTTAATATTAAACAAATTTTTGTCACAGAATACCTATGTATAAGAGATAAGCATATGCTATTGCGGATTTTTTTAGATATACTAAGAACCAATGATTTTGTAGAATATTGTATTTACGTATCATTAGCCATTACGCCAGCGTACGTGGATATAGCAGTTCGGAAATACTTCCACTTTCGACATACTTACCAAAAATCAATATTTAAGGCTAGTTCAGAGTTGTAGCCCAATGTTAGATTGTAACATAGTTTGATGTTAACATGTGATTGTGTGATGTATCAATAACTTATAGATAGATACTATTCTTCGTGAAGATGGCTGTCATAGACATATTTTTTTTTAAATTCAACTGGTAGTTCCAGAGACTGGTGTGTTTACACAAATAAACAAAAAAACTCCTTCGCTATATCATATTTAAAAAAAATATAATAAATATTAATAATATAGTATAGTAAGATAAAAAATCAATTTAATTTGGATTCTGTAATAATATCCAGTTTCCTTTATAACAATGTATGAATTAACCGTACAAATGAAGTTAATTCAGTTAAATTCTTTTAAAGTGACTTTGATGATCCAGTTAAGTTCTATTGTTAGGGAAAAATGTTGGAAGAAATTTCATTCACGATAGCGGAACTCGCTGTCCCGTAAATATTCATAAGTGAGGTATTAAAAAACAAACTGTTATTTTATTTGGAATTCTCGGAAAATCTATATTAAAGTTGCAATTTCATAGTATTTATTTGAGATGTGAATTTAAAAAAAATCATGTGTGCAATTCACGCGTGGTAGAAGTGAAACCTTCACTTTTTTTTAAATTCAGAAAATGATCAAATACACACTAATTTCAAGTTTATGAAAATGTACATACAAGTACTCACAATCATTATTCACAACATCATTTTCAAGTATGGCATCACCTTGCACATTTGAAATATCCATTGGAATATCATCTGAAAAACGTACAAATGTATAATACGTACACGTATACAAAACACCACGGTTGTTGTGATGCCTTTTCCTAATTAATAACTAAACAAAGTGGGATCTTCTGACAAGATTTTCGCTCTCTTGTCAGAACTATCTAGGGTGTTTGTTTGACATCCCAAAATTCGTACTTTTCAATGTTCGTACCTACTTTTGTAGTGTTGGAATTTGCAACTTACATATTTTTATTTTGGCGCCCTCTAGGGAGTTTTTGTGACAAAATGCAAACTTGTACTTACTTTGGTAACGTAATTTGCAGAATCCATAATTTTATTTTATTACAGTTCTCATTTTAGCACCCTCTATTGTTACTTCTGTACGAACTAGAAATGGTGTAATTTCTTATCATTGATCATTCAAAATTATTCCCATGTTGTTTGTACAGAGGCCGCTAACCGAAATAATTTCAATTCTACGACTAAAGTAACCTAGCACAATATCAATTAGTAACAGAATGTCATAAGTCATGTCTAAAAAGTTTTTGTTTCGTGACTTTTTAGTGAGGTAATAAAATTCATTATTGCATGGCAACAAACCCCTTTTGTGCCATTTTACCATTGCCTAAATCTTTCCCGGAGGTTCCTATTTCATTTTCTCCCACGTTAAATATTATGAATTTATGTGTCTGTCTCTTTTTATTGTCGCTTTTTCGTTTCATCGACATTCAAACCACAACAATGCTAAAGAAGTTTTCAGTTCAAAAATTAATAAATCTTTGAGGTAGGTATAGGTATCTGAAATAGGTTTATGTTTATCACAGCGATTCATAAGCTGTTATTTCCCATACGAGATAACGGTTAGTTAGTATTCAGTGTGAGAAGGTCCTCTCGGTCTCCATACGACCTCTGTCACAGCCTCCGATCGCTGACGTGAGAACATTTCCATTCAAACGTGACTCCGTGTCGATCTCATAAAGGCAGCTATAAAAATAATGATTTTACAAAGTTGGTCTTTTAAAATACGTATTAGGTATGTGTGAATAATGTGTAGGTATTCAAGTGGGTTTGTAAATTAGCAATGTGATAATTCTCTACTAATTACGTTAATCATTAAATTACATTAAACGTGATTAACACAATTTCAATATTTTTGCCCTTGAGACAACTGAAGCGAAGCTTATCCGATTACTTTATAAGGGCAAATAACAATCAAAAACTATGTGTACAATTTACACGTGGTAGAAGTGAAACCTTTACATCTGTTTTTTTTTAATTCAGAAAATGATCAAATATACACACTAATTTAAAGTTTATGAAAATGAAAATACAAGTATTCAGAATCATTATTCACAATATCATTTTCAATTAATGCACATTTGAAATATCCATGGTAACCTAACACAATATCAATCAGTAACAGAATGTCATAAGTCTTGTCTAAAAAGTTGTTGTTTCGTGCCTTTTTAGTGAGGTAATAAAATTCATTATTGCGTGGCAACAAACCTCTTTTGTACTATTTTACCATTGCCTAAAACTTTCCTATCTCATTTTCTCACACATTAAATCTTGTGAATTTATGTGTCTGTCTCTTTTTACTGTCGCTTTCGCTTTTTCGTTTCATCGACTTTCAAACCACAACGATGCTAAAGAAGTTTTGCACTTTAAAAATATTCAAAACAATAATATGGTAACAATAATTTATTTATTATAATATAGTATATTTTTATTCAAAAATTAAATATAAACTATTTTGAAAAGTTAGCTTTCGCGTTTTAAAATCATCAACATAATCATTATTTATTCCTATAATGATTAAATCAGAATCAATTTTTATTCTTTATATCATAGAAGTACTTTTATATCATATTCAAGACTAATTTTCGTAGCTATCTTCGTCAATAACGGTGTAATATTGTCTTTATCAAATAAAGTGTCAAGTTTTGCAGGTGGTCCGGGTATTTTAAGACAAATATATCGATCAAATTTCATTCAAATCAGTCAAGCCGTTTTTGAAACAATTATTTTTCTGTTTTCTTTCCATTTATTCAACAACCAAAGTAGATAAAGATCTTAAACTTGCCGGATCAACGCATCTTTTAGTACCAAGTTACTCTCAAATGATGATCCAAATATTCTTCTGGGGCTGATACATTATGCTTATCGCCCTATGGCCTTTGTAAAATACTAGGCTTCATTTCATTTTATTTCCAGTTTCTGTTCGTTCGTAATATTTAAAAAGAGAGAAGATACTGTAATAAAAATAGCTAGAACCCGCGATTTTGTTAACTTTAAAATGCCTTTTGATATACCACGGGAACTACATGTTTTGGATATGGATAAGAAGTGGGCTGTCTTTTTTATATTCTGGTTTTAATTTTTTTGCTTATTGCCTATAATAAGGCATACTGATATGTAGCTTAGATTCTACCACGATATCAGTCCTGTGTTACTCTGAATATTACATTCAACTTCGTCCAATAGATTGCAAGTGATGCACGATCTAAAATGGAATATTTACCATCTCTTAAAAATTAAAAATACACATTGGGAAGTGAACTTTCTTCCAAAATAATGTGCAGGATTGTTGCTTACCATATAGTATATAAATTATTAAAGTTCCTTTTTAATAAAACACACAGCTGGCAGGCAGCCTTGTTGCTTTTAACCACTTGAAAGTTATCAAAAATTCAAAACTTGAAAGAGACTTGAGGCGTCCTATGGTTGAGCACAATTGAGACAGAATGTTATTACACACCACAATTATACTAACCGTTATTACATACTTTTAATTAGAAACTAGTTAGTTATATAAATACGAAGCATTTACGTTGTCATCGTATGACTATTAAATGTTCCTATAATTATTTATTTTATAATAATAATAATTCTCTTTATGTGATTCGTAATGTTCATGGGCCTCCAGAGGGAGGCAGATTATGAAAACATATGTGGTTAGGGAGGCAGCTAACTAGACCAGGCATCTGATTGTAAGTATGGTAAAGTTCAAAACCGACGGCGACCATCGTTCACCGATTCGATCGTATCATGTCGACTGGCTGAAATACCTCTTCACTGTTCGTTAAAAGGATTTAATATCATAGGAAGGAGAGAAAACGTAGACTGGAATAACGTTCTACATCCGCACGGTTACCACAAGCTTACCCTCCCTGCTGTCCTGACTGATCTGGTTACGCCCATAAAATATTATATGATATGTCAATTTCGATGACAACGTACTCGCAACTAACTCAAATAAAATCTAACTAAAATGATAATAATAGTTTAATTAAAAAACTGAACAAAAAAATAATTAAAATATTAAATGGGCTGCCAGAAAAGATCCTCTGCAAGTGACGATGCCTAAGTTGAAATAAGTCAGATCAGAGCGCGTTGGCGGGCGCAGCGAAACCTGGGGCCCGATTCCAACATCACTGTTCTCACATGCCCAATGTTTTATCACGGTACGTGCTATTTCTATTTAAAATACGACTTGTACGAAAAAGAGGTAAATTAAAATTAAATTATTCCCTTACACACCCAACTTAAAGTTTGTACTTATTATTTCATATTTTAAATTTTACAGGTTCCACTGAGGAAACAATACCTACTGTAACACTTATTTTTACCGCAAAGTAGCAGTCACCTCTATTAAGTTACCACTCGAGTATAATTGCCCCCTCCCTTGTAACCCCTTACCTCGGCGCGCGGCTTGGTTGTGGCTCGCGTTGATGTTTCCGTCTGAAAGGTGTGACTTGCAACACAAGTTAAGTAGGTAGGTAGTACACGAGGCATGCCGGTTTTTTAGTTCTGATTTCACAGGGAGTAAAATAACTGCCCAGATCAGATTAAATTACAGTTTTGTTTTTGTATGAATTTTGAAGGTGGTGCGATCAGCGATAACTTAACGTTATGCATGCTACACTGTCATTTGCCACTTTTGTTACTTAAAAAAACTTTACCAGGATATCGGCTGGTAAAGTAATTAGTTAGATGGATCTGTTTGCGACTCCTACGATTATCCGAAACGGATTATAATAGCTACTAAATGATTACATATTTCAACTTATACAGAAATGAGGTTTAAGATAGAAAAGAGTACCACTTAATAATACTAATAGTAGCAAATGATAGTAAAAACGATTCAATTTATGTCAATTTAAAGTTGAGCACGTGAATAGGTTCAAATTTAAATATTACCTACATTTTTATTTATAGAATCAAATAATGATTTTATAAACTCTTTATTAAATTATTATTGTAATTTATAAAGATATAAATGATAATTTCTTAATTTTATACAGTGATATATTTACACTTAACTTACAAATTAAAGTAAAGTAGTGTGATATAGGTACCTATCAATTATTAATCTATGAGTACCAATATAGATATTTAAATTTTTATTATACATAGTAATTTTTAAATATAAATTAACTTACAAATTATTCTAAAATGTAACTAAACTGAAATATAGTATACTTAAAATATATTATGGTAAATTTAAAACATTATTACTAACATACCTAACAAGTTATCATCACAAAAAAATATTTTAAACTTTTTATTTATCAATAAAATTAATAAATGTTAAAGAAAAATATATGTGAAAGATAATTTAGTTCAGTGTACCATAGTAATATTAGCAAATAAGATGGTAGTTTTAGCAATAAGAAAACATATATTTCTCCATATGTGGGCAATCTATGTCTAGGTTATGAGATTATCCAGGCACAAGGCTCTATGTTCTGAGATCTCGTTATTGTTACACTCCATTACTGGAGTAATATGTAATAGTAATACCTATGTTTTTAAAGTAGGTAAGGTACATATAAAACTGTAGACTTAGGTAATCTTCTTGTAATATAATACTTGCCTGTTGTGTTTAGTTACATTCTGTTGTATTAGATAATAGTTATATTTACGTTTATATTACAGGGAAAAATCTTATGGTTTTAAATTTTAATTTAGGAAGTAACACTTTTATTGCGAATTTATTTAATAACTCTTAATGCGTTACGATTCTTCTTTATTTATTTCTTTTAGCTTCTTCTTCAGTTTAATTCTCTTTAATATCTTTGGCGCATGAATGCGACTAAACATATATGTAATTTAGTAGAAAAGCCTAGAAATCGGCCAGCTGCCTATCTAGTGACAGTCAGTGACAAAACTCCATTTTGTATTGGAAAATTTTACGGAGGCTTAAAAAAATTGACACTGGCAAGTGGTTTTTGCGACGCTAAAACAAGAAGAAGCAAAAGAAGACTTGAGAAGCTCAAATCTTTTTTCTGATGGAAATAACGTTCAGTAAAATTTGTTCTATTTTTTTTTAAAGAATTATGCGTGTGGTTTACGTATGTTTGATGCGTCTTCAAATTTTTCAAAGAATACCATGCCAACTCAATTGGTGCAGTAAAACGAGTTAACGCAATTTTACTTATCCCATTTGTTTTTATTTACTTTTGAAGTTTTGAATATGAATGACCGAAATGACATTTGACATTAGAGGTGGGCGATTATGATTGATTTACATAATCCAAATATTTCAATTATGAGTGATAATCCATAATCGAAGTTCGAGTATGAATGATCATTCATAATTGGGCCTTTAATGTACAGGAAGGGCCAGAAAGATTCGCGAATATTAAAAAATAATATTAAAAAAAACGACATACAATACACATACAAATCTTTATTTCAATTAAAATAGACATCTGGGAAATGTATTTCTTAAAAATTACATCATTCAGGTGTGCACCATCCCGCTGCAAACATTCCTCGAATCTGAACTTCAAATTGGTAAAAACTCGCTGAGACATTGCGCGAGGAATAGCTGCCATTTCTTCTCGGATATTTATCTTCAACTTGTTAATCGTGGCTGGGTTATTGGAATAGGCTCTACTTTTCAGGTATCCGCACATGAAAAAGTCCGGTGGCGTTAGATCCGGACTTCTAGGCGGCCATGCAATGTCACCTCGGCGCGATATCAGTTTCCCAGCAAACATCTTGTTTACGGCCGCCAACGAAGCATTAGATGAATGACATGTCGCACCATCTTGTTGAAACCACGTCGCACGATTATAGGCTTCAATTGTTGCAGTTGCGGAAAGAAAAAATCCCTTGACATGGCTATGTATCGGTCGGAATTTACAGTGACAGAATGCCTTTGTTGATTTTCAAAGAAATAGGGTCCGATAATTACGTGTGCTGATATGGCCGCTCAAACGGTTACTTTCGACGAATGCAGAGGCTTTTGATGTTTTGCACATAAGTTCTCTGCAGCCCAGTAACGGCAATTCTGTTTATTGATGGCCCATTTAAGTGAAAATGGGCTTCGTCAGAGAACAGAATATTGTTGAAACTCTGAAAGCGTTCCAACATTATTTCAACAAAAGCTTGTCGTAAAATTGGGTCATTTGGCAGTAATTCCTGCACAAGTTGAATTTTATACGGGTGCAAATTGAAATCTTTCAACACCACAAGTTCAGCCGATCGCTTGCGAGTCGATAGACCAGGACTACGTTGAACTGAAGCTCTAACTTGTTCAATTGTGTCTTCCGTTCTTGTTGACCTTGGGCGTCCCGCAGGCTTCAGTTTGAGAGTCGAACCAGTAGCTTCAAACTTTCTGATCCACGATCGAATCACACTTTCCTTCGGACACTGATTTACGTCATGTAATCCAAACTCACGCCGAAATATACGTCGAACAATACCGCACGAATCGCCATTTTTATAATAATGTTTAACACAGAATGCACCATGCGCTCCGGTGAAGCGATCCATCGCGACTAAATTTCCGAGAACCGAGCTTCTCATCCCTACCATCCGCGCAGCCCTCGCTCATAAGGTTCAAACGCAAAAGTGTTTTTAAAATCGTACGCCTTTCTGGCCCACCTGTATTACCCAGAGGTGGGCGATTATGATGATGACTGGTACCTATTAAAAACGAAGAATGGAATGCTAAAAAATGTAGCGTAGTCGTAAACAGAGTTATTTTCAAGAACATAACAATAAGCTAAAAAAAAGGTCTTTCGGTAGTAATAATTACTAATTTTATCAAATTAGTAACCTAGCATTAGTAATTACTAATGGTACTTCAATTATGAATGATAACTCATTATCAATGTAATAGTAATTACTAATGACTATAATCGAAATAACTAAAGTTATCTTCATAATTCGAATGATTCATTAGTATTTCTCATAATCGTCCACCGCTAGCTTACATTTGACAACTTGACAACAGCCTGGTATGGTTGACAATGTTGATAATATTTATTTGCAATTGGTCTTTTACAATGAATGGCATTGCGTTTATCTTTTTCTATTGAACTATATCAAACCATCTATTTAGTTGCAGGTTTTAAATATGTCTACATTTAATCAGGACTATATTGACACCATTATAAGGAATATTGCAACCGAATGTAACTTCAAGAGTTATAAATATTCGCAACTAAAATTTGATGCTCAAGCTCAGAACTATTTTGGTGTTATAATTCCTGTGGCTTTATCAGGTGAAAAAGATGGTAGATTTATACAATTAAATATCGTTCTAAAGTTAGCTCCGACTGATGAGCTGTTTAGAGTCAGCGGTGCCCTCACTAATATGTTCGCAAGAGAAATATATGCTTACACAGTTGTGCTTAAAAAATATGATGAAATACAACAGAAAAATAATTTTACTTCGCAGTATATCATACCACGATGTTATTATGTTTGCAAAAAATATTGTAAAGAGGTTATAGCAATAGAGAATATGTGTGGAGAAAATTATAAACCATTTACTGAAGAAATGTTTTTAAATTTCGAGCATATAACGATCTCATTAAGATCTTTAGCTAAATTTCATGCACTGTCTTTAATACTAAGGAACGAAGACTATGCATTGTACGAGGACATAGCAAAAATTTGTGTACCACTAACGGAGAATAATAATAAACGGTATATAGATATAATGGTAGACAGGTTGAATAAGGCTTTACAGAAGTTTAATGGGACAGAGTATGTTCCTCTTTTGGAGAGATTGAAAATGAACTGTGCTAAATGTTTTGATCTGGTTGCTGAGGATACAAATGGCAAATGTCTTTGTCATGGTGATATATGGAAAGAAAATATACTTTTTAAGTATGAGGTAAGATATTTTACCATCAGTATATTTAATTTATCAGTGTTCGATTGATTTACAGAATTTTTTTCCTTAAATTTAAACTTTTTTTTTTTTTTCAAAATTATTGAATGTTGATAATCTTTATTGCTTACTGGTCACAGGGTTCTAGAGATGTGAAATCCGACAGACATAGAAGCTTCCACTCAAATAACTCAATTTTTATACATTTTTTAAACTGGCATAATTAAATTTGGTATCATGCTAAAAAAAAATAATGTGCTAGGAGTTGTATTGGAGTAATTGTTTTCTATAAGTTTAAAATAGGGTTAGTTGGGTTTTCTTAAATGAATAAATCAGACCTTGTGGTTTTGCAGAAACTGAATTAATAAATTAGAAAATATTATATTAAGGTCTGAAATTTTTTCAGTAAGAGTAGAATTGGTTTAATACATTATTGTCATAATAATGTGTAAAAATATATTTATTATACATAATATGATATTTCTTCCAGAATGGAATCCCAACATCTGCATGTTTGATTGACTATCAATCAGCCCGCATGTCAAGTCCAGCTTTTGATTTGTTATATCTCATTATCAGCAGTACTGACACTAACCTTAGGGGAAAACATTATTACCAACTATTAGACATATATTATCAAACATTTGAACAAATGTTGAAGGAAGTTGGTTTAGAATCACAACATTTGTATTCAAGGCAATCATTTGATCAAGCTTTGAGAGTTGTGTGGCCAGCATGTCTGATAACAGCAAATACCGCTTTATGGCTGTCAAGTGGCTTACAAGAAGAAGGTCATGTTAGAAGTAAACATATTTGGACAAATCAAGAAGAGAAAGACAAGGCAGTTATTAAATATAAAGAAATAATAAAAGCTATTATTGACGATTTTTGTGCTTATGGTTACATAGACATGAAAAAGAGCGATTTTAATTTTTAGTATCTAAATAAGTTTTGTGAAAATCTGTCTGTCTTACAAATGTTTCAAACAATCCAGATCTGCTATTTAAAAAAATAAATAATAAGCCAATCATTTTAATAAAAATTAAAATTATTCAGTGGTATATTAAAGAAAAAAATTATACCCCTTGCAGAACCCGTGGCAGGTGTGAAACAGGGAAACTGTTTTATATAGAAAATATGCATGAAATAATTGTTTATTTAAGGAAATAAGTATGGCATTATAAAGAAATTGCACAATAAAAAAGTTGAACTAGGTGATCCCGAAACACTACCTACAAATACAAACCAAAAAAAAAGCAATGTGAAAGTGTTTAATTTATTAATATGTTGTATGATGCTTGCGACTCCTATCACTCTGCTTGATTACTAGATATACACCGAGTGTTCCCGAAACGCGAAAAACCAACAGAAAATTACTGTGAGGGGTTTTGTTTTATTACTTTGTGTATGATGGCCACGACCCCTAACACTCCACTTGATTCATAGATACACTTGAATTATGATTTTTTACCTAAAACAAAAATAAAACCGGAATTCCGACTTTCGTTCCCTATCTCCCTATTTTTCAAGTCCTGAACCCACTGTACGTCTTTTTTTCTTTTTTCGCAATTTTTTTTTGTCGATCTGACCTTACTGTTAACCTGAGGGGCCCTATTCAAAAATAGAGCCGCTGTCGGCTTTTACATCCTTACTGGGCTTGAGGGCGAGCGTTTAAGGCACTTAGCCGCGTTCTGTTATTCTATATTAAAAAACAAAATCTTTGTTTACAAACTTTAATTCTCACTTAATGTGCCCACTGCTGCACCCGCATGGACCACAGAATACCGTTTAGGGGCCATCCATAAATTACGTCACACGTTTATGGGGCGGGAGGGGGTCGACTAAGTGTGACAAGGGTGGGGAGGGGACCCTAATTTCGTGACATCACATTTTTTCAAAATATAATATTTTATATCTAAGTACATTAGAACTTCTTTAAGTCGAAAACCTCCCAAACTCGAAAGAATGCGTTCCCTTCCATTCAAGCCCCAAAACCTCCGTTGCACTAAATCTCAAACCTCTAGTCAAAATAATCAGAGAAAAAATTAAATTGGACTTCTGTATCTCGAACATAGCAATGTTTTATTTAACAACTTTTACAACTCGATTATTTGAAACTTATTACCTTTATAGTACGAAGAAAAATAAGTTACCGACTTTAAGAATATTATCGACAATGTAAGTACACCATTGTTTCTTAGAAATAAATTTAGGAGTATACAATAAATAATAGGATTACCACGAATTTATGACTCACGTTAACATGTGTTGCAAAATATGTGACATCACACTAGGTAGGGTGGGGGGGGATCTCACTAATGTGACCAGCTGTGACAAAGACGGGAGAGGGGTCAAAAAAATCATGAAATTCGTGTGACGTAATTTATGGGTGGCCCCTTATCGGATACGTGCGAATCGTCCTACCCCCGATCCCGGTTATTTTAAAGACAAAAGCGCTTGTTCTGGGTGATCGTTAGAAGATAGACATAATATGCTCTTGCTGACTTTTTGGTAAGTCTTTTTAAGGTCAAATAAAACCAATTCGGAAAATCGATGATTTTGGGGCGCATAAATGGCTTACGCTGAGTAAACTATAAGAGATCTATGAAATTAATGTAGTAGGTACTTAATCGTAAATCTAAAAAAAACCGAGATAACCGGGAGCGCGGGTAGTAAGAGTACATAGCCGCTGGTACAGCTAGTACTTTTATTAGCATATTTTAGTAAAAAGCTGTTATTTTGATTTTACAGACCGACATTTCAATTTTTTTTTGTATGATTATGGAGGGTAGAGCGGAGGAGAACCATCATATATGGGGGACAAGCTGAAAAAGGGTCCAGCTTTATCCAGCATATTACAATTCAGAAACCCACCAAAATAGTGCTAGTGTAGTAAGAGGGAATGACACTTTTTCTTGATTCTGTAGCGACATCTACATAGCGACACACAGCGACATCTATCGAGCCACATACGACGCATCCTACATCGCGCTTTAGAAATTAACTCTTCAGTTGAGTGTATATACAAGAACCCGACTACAACCGTTGGGCAGCTGCCCGCCAGACATAACACCCGTCTGGTCGGAGGATCCTCCCTTTGCAATAGTTCTTCTACAATTCTATGGTTTTTACTACTGCACAACAACAATAATTGGAAAAGTTTGTGGAGTAAAAAGTTGTTCAAGTGGGGGAAAAAAAATAAATTATAACTTTGGCGCTATCTTAAAAAAAAAATCGGCACTTGCTTCTGTAGCGCCACTCTAATTTGAGGCTTTTAGGCGCAAACTTTTTCATACGTAGAGAGTGGTCTCTACCCTCCATAGTATAGATGGATTGCGCTTTGTACCGTTCGAACGAATAAGAACGCGATCTTGTTACAATCTTCGTAGACGAAAAGACTAGTACTACCAGTGTAAAGCTTCATGTGCTTTTTTATTGTACCTACCGCAGATCAGTAAAACAAACAGAAACTTGTTTTACTGATCTGTGGTACCTACAATTCATACTTTTCCCATCTTCCATAAACTATATAAAACAATTGTTGAATTTTCATTAAAACCACGCACATAACTACTATTAATTAACTTTTTTTTATGGATGTTCAGCCATAACTTCTTTTTTTATAAAGCGATTTCGATGATTCTTTTTTCGTTGAAAATAATTGAAGTTGATTTTCTTTTTGTTAAAAATTGTCTTGTTAATTCTCATAATCTACTTATTAGTCATCAATTAACTAGGAAAAAAGTTAAAAAGAACGAAAAATGTGTTGAAATTTCTTTTGCTTTAAAATAAGTCTAAAAACGATTAATAATCATTGTGGTTTTAGATAAGTGTCTGTAGCCAATACAAAGTATAAATAAGAATTGAATACGTAGGTATAAATGCTATTTCATTAATTTTAAATGACCAAATTACTAGGTGGTCACAACTAACGCAGCTATGGGTATAAAAACTTGTACAAGGTACCTTACCTATAAGTTTTTGTTTTTTTTAGTAAGTTTTTGTTAATAACGTGTTTACTGATTCGAAAATATTTAGAAATCTGATCTGTTTTCTATTATATAATTTAAAAATTTAAACGGCAATCCTTAGTTAAGTTGAGAGCTTGTCTGTTTTCTACGCAAACGAATATTTATCTTCACTTCGGGGGCCCCCTGAAGCCGGGTGCCCGGGACACGTGCCCTTATTGTAAAGACGGTACTGAATACCGGCTATCTTGGCCAGTCGGCCATTTTCCAGATTTCAGGTAGGTAATCAAAGTACATAAAAACACTACTCACCTCACTTATATTATGACAGCTGATTTTTACGTTTAAGTATGTTACAAAATATCGTTATACTCAATCATCAATACTCCCAGACACGTCTTGCCGACGGAAATATTACCTAACAGACGCTTTAAAGCTCTTAAATAAAATTAACCTCACAGTCTGAAGATTATTTTTTATATATGTTGACAAAAAAAAGATAAACCCGAGCGAGTTTCTTACCGGTTCTTCTCGATGTGTGGGACGTTTTCCGAACCGGCAGTAGTGTTTTGACATTCATAAGTGCGTTTTTATGGCCTAAATTGAATACAAATTATTTTGATTTTGTTTTTGTTAGCCTGACAACTATTTTAAAACGTTTTACAATCAGACAGACTAATCTAAATCTAAGGTGCCAGAAATCCCCTTAAATAAAATAATTATCATTGCTCCAAGGCCCAGTTTTAATTCCGCTGTGAGCATTTGTGAGTATGAGCGAGAGGGCATTACAAGTACAACGGAGTTCTTGACGGATCTGTTATGTTGAGGTTATGATTTTAATTGATAAACTTGTACGACTGTCGATGAAACCTGTCACCGAAGGTCGCCATTGTTTTTAGACTTTATCGTAATTACCATCAGTCATATTGCCAAGTTTAGTAATTTAAAAAAACATGTGTTTAAACGCGGTAGAAGTGAAACCTTCAGAATACATAATAATCCCTTTTTAATAATCCTAAATCAGCGGGACTCGAAACTATCGACCATTCGGACTGTACATACAACGTATAAGCATACAGTGTATAAATGTGGTTGTCACACCGGTAGGCCAATTCGACGACGATCAGAGTTGTGATTATCAGGACTTGCATCAACCGTCTATAATGTATTCTATCTCATTCTCTCGCAGGCTACATCTTATAGATGTATGTATTTTTTTCCGTTTAGTGTCGCTTTTTCGTTTCATCGCGTTTCAAATAATAACGGTACTAAAGAAGTTTCACTTCAAAAAATGACATACCTACTTTTTTTACCTTGCTTGCCCCATCCTTGTCAAAAATCCTGGCTACACCCGTATGTACATATATACACTCATCAAAAAAGTCTAAGCAACATGTACTAATTAAAATTTTAGGATGGTTCTTGACATTATAACGTTGTGTTTTATTTTTAAAATAATATCTTTAGGGTTCTATGATGTAAAAATAACAGCTGTTGTCTTTATAAGTTCTTTTAATAACAGAAATGAACAATATTAGAATATACTGTAGAAACTAAGATACATAAGAAAGTAAACTTTTTTCTTACACAATGAAATTTCTAAAGAAAATGTATTTATTGTGAAAGAATAGAACAATTTAATACAAAATATGGGCTCCTCTGCTATTCAGAACTTGTCGGCAACGATTAATCATTGAATTAATGAGACTGTTTATGTCTTCTTGCGGTATTCGCTCCAAATGGAATTGTAGCAAATCCTTCAGCTGTTGGGTTGTTGTCGCTCCGTCCAAGTCCTTCAAAACACGTATCTGGAGCATGTACCATGAGTGCTCGATGGGGTTGAGATCTGGCGATTGTGCAGGCCAGGGCAATACCCGGATGTTCTCCGTTGCAAAGTATTCACTGGTTCGCCGAGCTGTATGTGAACGCGCATTGTCATGCATTAACCTAAAATCGGAGCCAAAGGTTTGTTCGAAAAAGCAAAAAGCATTCATGTTTCCATTTACAAAAATGAGCTCAGTTCGCCTGTTCTTCATAATACCCGCCCATAACATAACTGTTGAGCCGCTGTATGGATGAACTTCCTGAACGCACCTGAGCCTTTCAGTATTTCCGGGCCGATGATACACTCGCACCCTTCTTGTATCAGGCTTAAACCCGAATCGCGACTCATCGGAAAACATAATTTTATCCCATTGTTCCTGGGTCCATGTTATTTGTTCTCTACACCATTCATATCGACGAGCGCGATTCCCGTGACGTATCGGTGGGCACCTGATTGGGCGTCGAGCTCGTAGGTCGTACTCATGCAGTCGATTTCGCACAGTTTGAGGACTTACATCAACACCACTTGAAATTTATAGCCTCAAAGTTATCTCTCGAGCGGTTAACATCGGCTGGCGTCTTGCAGTCAGTTGTATGTACCGGTCTTGCCGAGTGGTTGTGCTCCTTTTACGGCCTGGATGCTGTTCAGCGGGTTCTCCTGTATTATTGTAGCGCTGCCAAAGACGACAAATAACACTTCTATGAATGCCAAAATGTCGAGATACCTGAGATTGATTACTTCCCGCTTGCAACATCCCTACAGCTCTTTGCATTTCATCTGCCATCAAATGACGTCGCTTCATGACGTAAAGAATATCTAACAATTCAATTTTGTCGCTAACTTTATTTAAATGGTTGGTTAAATTATAAAATCAAGAGTAAACGTAGCAATTAAAACGCACTTAAATTCAAACAAATTCGCAGTCATTTGAATTTTGTGAAAAAACAAAACATAATCAAATTTTTTTTTTACAACCAACCAGTATGTCATCAATAACAAAAAAGTTTACTTACCTACACACTTTGTTTGAGTAATTATTTAGAAATTAATTAATATAAATGGAAAAATTTGTAATATCACGCATGTTGCTTAGACTTTTTTGATGTGTGTATGTTCATGTTCGTATTTGTGTTGCTACATATTATGTCAGTAATAAAATAATACTATGCTTGGGATCTTTATGATGAATCATCGATACGTTTTTTATTTTGTTTAAGTTCATTATAATTCATTATTAGTTATTAAAAGCACACCAAAAATATACAATTTACCATTTTGTAGTTTATATCGGGCATTCTAAGCTTGCTAATGAACAGTTTGCGGGCTCCGTTATTTTGCATACTGTATAATTTAACCGTCCGCGCTCGGATTAACGAATTAATAATAAGAATTTAGATTTGGTTTATGTAAACTGTATTTATGCAATTGTTTTAAATCATGGATAACTATTTTATAGAGGTACCTAAGTACTTTACTTTACTTATCCGGCATACTGCCATGGGCGCCGCGCCGGTAGCAGGGTGCAAAAATTAAGACTTTTTTTTAGTAAATTACTGTTTGAATAAAAACTTAAGGCGTCTAGGTTGCTGTCCCTTTTTTTTACAATATATGTGTAATTTACATAACTATAAATTATATTTAATACTGCTAATGGTATAGTGTGTAGTTAGTTGCTGATGCACTCCCTGAAAGTAATCGCGCCGCCTATGCCTAGTCCTAAGCAAAACAAGTGACTCCTTGGAAGTTTGGTCATATTGGTAATTTGCATAATTACATAATTATTATTTTTCGTTTACAAAGTTATTCGTATGCTATTTTATGGTTCTCTGTGGATTCCTTTTCTCTATTCAATCCTGGCAACCGTGTTCTCTTCAAGGAACTTTGCGGATAATTTTTTAAATATTGTTAATCCAATAAGTCGATATATTTTATTAAATAATTTTATCCTTTGATGCCAGCTCCTTCTCTAGGCGTAGCTTGTGAATCTTCGACTAAACATCACTTTATTCTTTATTTAAATACTTTATAAGTTTAGAGATAATGTGACCCAAGATAACACGCATTAAGCATAGAGGTGCTTGACAACAAGTGAAATTGTGGTCAGATGTTGGCCCCAAAAAATTGTATTGTTAACCTTACAATGCCAATAACTTAAATCGATTAATCGATTTGGTAAAAGTAGGAAGTTTATTCAGCAAGCCTTAATAAAACAGTTTTTGTGTGTTGAGCTGCAATAATCTTCGGATTTCTGTTGAGAGCACGCACGCAACTTGAATTGATTGAAATGTCGTCGCGTCGCGTCCCTACTCGCATTGGAAAAGCCTTTACTACGAATCAAAATACTGCGAGTACGAAAAGGCGAGAAGTTGGTCAGAGGGGAATGTTCGCTGAACTACATAATATAATAAATACGTCTTTAGATGACTTATGTAATTTATAGTATCCGACTTTGTTCCTTAAATGTTGTTAGAATTATTTTGCTTTTATTAAAAAATACATAGGTACTTTAATTTTACCTAATAAATATAGTTTCATTTTTTATATTCTTAGTTCCCTCACTACAGTAGTTAAAAGATAGTTTAAACACTGCCTGATTTTTTTCCTTGGCTTGTAAAATATTGTCTCTAGCAATGTTTATTTACAGCTATTTTGCGACAAAAGGGTTGCATTTACTGAAAGGGTAAGGAATGATTTGAAGGGATCTAAAGGGTATAATTGTTACACGGGAAACTGACAAGGTGCGATAATCTCCGAACTGATTTCCCGCTGAAAATATTTTTCTCAAGTGTTATTTATACTTTACCTAATAGCAACAGTCCACGACTTCGTACTTAATAACATTCAAATAACCTATAACCATCAGCCTATAGCTTTCTATCACTGAAGGAATTTTTAAAATCTGATCACTATAAAAAAGAATGTTCCAAAGATTACCTACCTTCTACAAAATTAAAAGTTACAAATTTTACCTATCTTTAATATTTTTTAACAGACTCCAAAAAACAACGGAGTTCACTCAATTCTAATGATTTTTTTTTTATGGATGTTCAGCCATAACTTCTTGGTTTATGAACCAATTTAGATGATTATTTTTTTATTTTATAGGATGGTTCCATTTTAATTTCATTGGCAGTGGACCTTTGGAACTTCGAAGATACACCAGGAATCTTTTCAAAATCAATAAAGTTGATTTAATTTTTTTGTTAAAATTGTTTTATGTTATGTAATGTGGGCTCCATCTGTTCGCACTTAGACTCTTTCTAGGTCCATTGTGTGTAGATATTCCGGCTGGCTATTCCAGCCAGCCCAGCTCTGACCAGAAGCGCATAAGCCTCCTGGAGCATTCACAGGCTTCTCGAAGCGACCTCGGGTTTTTGAGGATTTCCGCCTGTTGGGTTGCAACTCTCGCGCATTCCAGGATTACGTGGGTAGCGATTTCTTCACCCTCTATGCATGCTTTGCACATGGGGCTGTCAGTGACACCTAAAACATAAAGTTGTTTGTTAAGTGAACAATGGCCAGTTTAAAATTTCTTGTTATTAATTTTTTAATTTTAATCACCGTAGATCAATAACATATTGTGGAAATATAGTCTAAGGCGTCAGTCTGTTTTACTAGTATTAAATTTTGATAAATTTTTTAACCACGGTTTTTTTTTTATTTTTGGACAACTGCTGGCCGTAGTTTGAACACATAACTTTGACAACGTGATCGTTAAAATGCAGTTGTTATTTGTAGGTGCTTGAAGAGATAGATTTCAGTAATGTGTGTTCCTTATTAGGTACCTATCCAAAACTTGAGCTCAAAATTTAAATTCACGGGTTTAGAATTAGAAGCCTTTGCTTCGCACGCTAATAACAATTTAAGCATCGCAGAACATTACCTACGCTGTCTTTTATTTGATGAGTTTAAAAATATAGGCACTGACATTATAAAGCTCAAGAGTTTTTTTGTTTTTTGTTTAGTTGCACTAATCTGAGAAAATAGATTGGAATGATTGGATTTGTTACTTTACATTTTGGTATTTTTGCCTTTGGTTATAGACTATATTATAACTATACGCTACGACTTTAATGAATGAACCTTGAACATCAAGCAATCTTGAAAGCGGTAGGCATGTTTGGGACGTGAGAACAACGATCGGTTACACGAGTGCGTTGCGGGAGTCGCGGTGGACAGTTGTTCGAATAAATTAGACTCGGGTGAAACAGTGGGACACCGCAAGTATCTAAACAAATTTGATAGAATCTAGAAGGCTATGTTGTTTAGCCAATGAAATATCGTAAAATAAAATTCGATTGTAGGTCATTTGTTTTCGTTATCTTGAATTGGCTCCTATCTCTTAAAAAACAAAGCAATAACTTAGGGCTTTTCGCAAGCTAAAATACTAAAAAAGGTATTATAGGAAAGTCGCACGGAAAAGAGACTCTTTTTTGTATATTACTACTTAGCTGAATAAACGCTTTGTTGTGCCCTAGATCTGTTCCCGTTGTTGAAGGGTTCAGGCAATTTATTTTGAGAATGAAATTGTATTCCTAAGTATTTTCGCGCTTTCACTTTTCGGAGTATTAGCTAGGATATTTTCACAATAATACTTTGCAACTTTTGCGTTTACTTTACCACAAAATACTTATAAAGAAATCAATTTGACCTGGATATTTTAAAACTTTCAATTATTTACATTTATATATAATATTTTTTATTTAATAAATTTTGACCAATTTTTTTGATTTATTCCTTAGACATTTGATACTTATTTAAAAAACAATATGACGATATCTTCATTTCATATAATTTTATTAAATAAAAAATTAATAAACCACGATTTTTATAAGCACTATGCGTTCTTCTGTCGTTTAGGCGGGCAGAGCCGCGGGCACAGCTAGTTTAATCTAAATGAATCTGACTTATCTAAAGACTTACTTTCTTGGCAAAAAATGCTGAATGATGTACCCATATTTTTCATTTAAGTAGGTACCAAACTACTTTTGTTGAAATGTGCTAGAAATATTTGTCGTTTATCGTTCATATTTCATATTACGTGAGACAAGCTTTGCTTAACTTTAGTAGAACACGGATGTGTAGGTACCTGACTGAGTCGTGATCACCATGTACATGGTGATAAACCCGTCACATTGGCTTTCTTTGGTTTGTTGCGTTTCAGAATCAGCCAATGATATTTTATAAGTAGATACGGCTATAGCATTGACGCTCTTTACATGACATTGTAAATGAGCGGCAATTGCCCTCAGTTAACTTTCAACTTTATACCGGTATGAGCGAGAGGAAACTTATATCCTTTTCTGACAACAGAGTTTCTTTCCACCTTACGCTGTGATTTCCTATCCCTTTTGTTACAATATTTATATTTGTGCCGTTTTCAAATTACTTTTAGTGACATTATAACGTGTCTATTTATAAAACGTCATTGGAATCAGTCGATAAACTTGAAGGGCAGCGTGATACCGACGATTGTCGATGAATTGAAGGTTTCTCGGTAGTCTTCATTGGTTTTGAATTGTACTATGTTTACCACCAGGCACAGTGCCGTCATTTCACCGTTATACTATAAAAGAAAGAAAAAGAATAATTTATCAAATCGTAGGTATGTACTTACATATACAAATCTCATTGCAAAGTGTTGAAGCGTCTTTATATTGCTTAAAAGTTTAATTCAATCACGACGGTAAAAAACACTTAAATCAATATCTAAAACTAATATTTCATTAAGAACGACAAATGTAATTCAAAAGTGTAATAAAGTAGACTTTCACCACAGTAACTTCGTATTAAATTTTTTGTATGAACATAAAATAAGTTTTATTTACAACCTAGTGGTACATCGCGGGTTCGCACGCGTTTATTACGCAGCGATTATTTTCGTGTAGTAAAGTTATGTTTACTCATATTATTTATTACCAATTCTTATAGGCTATCAATAAAGCAATAAGGAATACTTTCCGTATTCAAAATTTCAACTACATCGGTAAAAAATATATTTTTTGGATTTTTCTAAAAGTACATATTTTGGACGATACTTTCTATCTACAAAATTTCATCAAAATCTAAAATAAGAATTAAGATTTTTTTTTCAAAATATTTCTTTTTACTATTACTAAGTCATATTGACAATTCTTATAGCCTATAATGACAAGTATTTCGTCTAGAAAATTTCATAAAAATGGGTAAAGCCGTTTTGAGTTAAATCTGGATATACAAAGAGAAAAGAAATTTAATTTCATATTCGTGATTAGTAGTTATTTAGGATGGCTATTGGGTAATTTGAAAAAAAATTACATTTACAGACAGGACTACAGATTTATTAATATAGAAGTGTAATACAATCGTAAGCACATTTCAAATATGTTTGACCTTACATTATCTCGACGTTTGTTTTGATACTTTGAACTTGAATCTTTGGACTTTTATATTAAGTAAATTATGTAGAAACTATCTCATGTTGTCGAACCAGTCTCATTTTTATGGAGATAAGACTTAATATAATAAATAATACTCACAGCTTTCTGTTTTTTTCGAACAAACTTAAGCTGCACTTATATTTAGGGTTACTTACGGACCCTAAAATCAATAGTTTATTCGGACTAATTGTCAACTTCTTTAACTTACCTGCAAGTGTCAGGAGTTATGAAAAAAGTATATCTCCGATGTGCTTCCTCGATAACTGATGAAGCTTTGGTGATATACATATAAAAAATAATTTCGAAAAAAGTTCGCACACTTGCCTCATATAATATTTAAGCTCTCTAAAAATAGAAAGTAATACAAAACTACCACTGAATTGGACAGTACCAAACTATATTGTATCAAAGAACAACTGGCTTAGCATCGACATTTCAAGAAACTATATTTGTTATTGTGAGAATTAGCTCCTCAGTGACCTAGGTCCTCTACATGAAAGTTGTGTAGCAATGATAATAAAGCACATGGTCCATCGCGTTGGAACATATTATATATTGTAACAATGCAGATAGATACCTAGGTTACTTCGAGTCAAGGTGCTCAGAATGAGAAATCTGTCAAATGATTCTGTTTGGCGAGTCAAGTTTCAGAGTCCGTCAGAGATCGACTAGCTAGATCCTAGAGAGACATATTACCTAGATGTAACATAAAGGCTAAGAGGAAATTGGATGCTTTTACCGTAGCATTTGTTGGCCGGCGTGGACTGACGAAAGCCTCTTGATGTATTTTACTTATCTCGTTGTGATTATCATTATCACTTGTCATTCTTGTTAGAATACTTACCATTAAATGACATTCAAATAATTTCATCGAATAATTTATATTAAAACTAGGGTTTTTCGTGGTTTCGCTCGCGTCATTGGTGATTTTTTACTTTTTAACTGAATTGCTAAATACCAATTATCATAGAACTATCTTAAAAAATGACGGATCATCTAAGTTTTCATCCCCTTTTTCACCACCGTAGGGGTTGAATTTCTAAAAATCCTTTTTAGTGCTCACATACTGTGTAAATTTTCACGGTCTTAGCACGAGCAGTTTGGGGTGTGCGTTAATAATATGTCAGTAACTTATTCTTTCATGTACCTATTATATAAATTGTTTAATGTTTTAATTAAAAGTTAAAATGTTTAAACATCAACATAATCGTGAAAATTTAGGTTAAATTGTGTGGTGTCATCCACAATTCTGTCGGAGCCGCGCATAATTCTACCCGTGGGAAACCCGGGGGCGGTCTCTGATCACTCTTTGGATGTGAACCATCGTATAAATTGACGTGACTCTATTACCATCCAATTCTAGGTATTCAGTTTTGCTAGTAATATTTTTTTCAGTGTTTCCATTGTAAGTTTTAACAACTGAAATAATAACAACAGGATATTACATTTAATTTGTCTTTATCTATTATTGATCCTTGCTTATATATCTTGTTTCATAAGGCTACCTAAGCTACGCGTTACATTAAAAAATGTTACTTGCAATTGGCCTCTGGATTTTGTTCTAGTTTCCTATTCTATTCTATTGTTATACTTTAGCAGTTTAGTCCCTTAAATTTATACAAAAATTCATTTTTTTATCAACCCATTTTTTATAATAAATTTCCTATATCTATTATTAATTATGTCTAAATAAACTTTTCTTATTATATCCAAAGCAACTACTTATGTCAAAACTAAATAACGTTTGGACGCCCCAAAGGAGTTACATTATTTTAGATGACTCAATAAATATCCAAGTAGTATGATTGAAGTTTTTATAAACACTATGTAATGTATTAAGCTATAGTGTTTGTCCATGTGGTCACCATGATCATCGCTATTAAGTTAAACAATTATTGAGAAATTGAACCATTCACCACAAATGACATAAAAATGTTAACAATGTAAATACCCTAAAATTTCGAAATCGGTTGACTGTGTTTTTATAGCTTTATAAAAATTGCCTTCTGTCCTATCCCACGGAATAATTGACTTTCAACTAACCGAAACTGTCTAACCGTTCGAGCGAGAATTAAGAACAAACACCGAAAAGTATATACCTATTAATACACTTATACTTACATGCGGAGACCAATTATTAATCTGTATGTATAATTTATTAAAGTTATATATATCCTAATAAAATACGGCATGATAGTCACATAGTCGACATTTTTTACGCTCACAGTAACGAAAACGTTGTAGTAAAGTCGTGGAAGAGTTTTATTCGAGCGTAAAGTGCTCTGAAGTTACACAAAACGACCGCAAACAAGATTAATTTCGCCTACAACGCGCATTGCTTTAAACGAATTCCTTTATTAAGCTGCGATTTGATAGCATTAAGTTGGTACAGTGGCAAAACATTAGTGAGGGACACTTATGTTAGCAAGTAACACATAAGCGCGCCAGAGGGTGTGACGTATAAATATTACTCCCCAATGTTATTCTAGTGATTTACCTACGTATAATTAATAATTTAGTTAATTATCATATAAATTGATGTTGTAAACAATATTTTAAACTTATTAGTTCATAATGTTGACTTGCGATTAATTTGTTATAAAGCGGGTAGGACGAGCCATGATTGTATCATTCGTTAAAATAATATCTTGAACAACGTTAAGCTGTCTGAATAAAAGCGAATGTTAAGTTATTGGACTGTTTCTTATTTCGACACCGCGTCGAACCACGCGAATCCTTTAATCAAAGCGGCAGCTTCATATGTTCCCGACCCCAATGCCTGCCGGAGTAAACGCCGGCTGCGTAATATCTTCACTGACCCGCTCGACCAAATCAAAACAGCAAACGCGTTCTATTCCACCGCCTCTCCAAACAGAGCGTGCCACCGCCCACGCCCGCGTAACCACCGTTCTCTCCGCAGAGGACGGGCGGTCAACTTCGCTCCCGCACACCCGTCACGTCCACCCTCTCTAGCGGTAACCCAAGCCTAGGTCCGTTCCTCGGTGTGAAGCCCTTGGGTCAGGCAGCCACCCGCGCGATACAAAGTGACACTATACGTGCAACATTTAGCTACCCACATACAACATTACACACGTATGAACACACACACGTGCACACCACACAGGTACATAGGTTCTGTAAGGGACCTTTTTTTTCTTTTTTTGCGCTAGTTAGACTAATGCGCTAGTTAGTGTAGAAAAACCATTCCGATTACTAAATACACATACGCATGGTTCCCTCCTTCCTCCCAGGAGGAGGGGAACGTGCATATGAGTATATGTTAGTTAGCTCGAATTTTCTTAAGATTAGGGAATTAGATAGATCGCGACCTTTTCGCATTCGCGACGACCGCCCGAGCCGAGGTTCGGCCACTCTGGCACCCTCGAGCGGGTCGTCACAAAATTTCACGGCTGAGTGCCCTAAGCGCTCGCCCCCAAGTCCGGTGAAGCTGTAAAAGCCGCAGCGGCTCTGTTTTTGGATAGGGCCCCTAAGGCTAACAGTATAGTCAGTTCAAAAAATAATAATATTGGACTGTTTATTCCACAAGACCCACAAGTGTTTAACACTTATCTATATAAATCTATATAATTGTATTAAAAGAGAAAAGAGTCGGAAACTGTACATTAAGATATTTGAGACAAAATACAAAGGAGGTGATAAGAATCACGAAGAGAAGTGAGAGAACACATTTCGATAGTTTTTGAAATTTCTGTCTGTCTGTTTATCAATATATTTGAAACTCTAATCACACAAAAAATACTGGTCCGATATAATGAAATTTGGGATGGTTGTAGCTTATAGTCTGAAGGTAAATTTGTGATGCATCTTTACACGTATGTACATTTCTATGGCCTATAAATTGCGTTTATGTACATATAAAAAAGTTATGAAATTTGGCTTCGCTCACGTGGACTACAGAATACCCACGCGAATCTTGCTCCCCCGCTCCCGGCTATTTTAAAGACAAAAATGCTTATTGTGGGTGTTTCTTTGAAGGTAGATGTATACTCTGCCGGACTTTTTTTGAGATCTTCTTAATGCCTACAATTATGTAGTACATTAATTTTCATTATCTTAGGGTAAGCTATTTAAGCGCCCGAAATGATTCACCATGACCAGTTCTTTTTTTATTTGTGCGGAACCCTAATTCTTTTTCTAAAATAAAAGCAGCCTAAGTTACTCCCTATAACATCAGCTATCTATCAGTGAAGGTCCATCAAAATTGGTCCTATCGTTTCGGGAGATTACCCATGTTAGTTGTAAAGGAGTTAATAAATAACGACTAATTTAAGTTTACATATTATAATGTAAATATGAGATAAAAGTAATTGCTAATTAACATTGCAAATAGACATTTCAATTTTATTAATTGTATAGATGATACACCTACCTAAAGTATCGTCAAATCTAGCAATATTATCATCATTAATATTGAATAATTTAAACGTTTAATAGAATTATTACAATCCAGTATTAGTTGTTTAGCATATTGGATTAAAAAATCGAACTGCGATGCCGTGAATGTGGATAAGCATTCGCGTTGTTCGTGTGGCGTGGCCGCGAACCCTTTGACGCGGATACAAAAAACCGACTCGGAACGGAAACCGAGGCGCCAACAGGCGTGAACCCCATGAACAGGTGTGAAACCCATCCACACTATCGTTCACGTCCTTTCACGGGTGTACAAGGCGTGAGTCTGGAGCGGCCATTGGAATAACTTTAACTAAGGTTCTCTCTGTTGTTTATTAGTTTGGTTTTGATTTTATTATTTTATGTTAAACGTGACTATGAAGTATCATCAACCAGTGACGAGATGGACAGAAAACATTTCAACCCTTTTTGAAATTTTTGTCTATCCGTTATATCTGGTATGGGCGTAGATTTTTTATCACTGTTTTTTATACACGAAATTTCATTCGGAAAATGCCTTAATAGTTCGCGTAAATATTTTTTCGTACTCAGTGAAAAAAAAATCAAACAAACTCACTATATTCATCCTAACTATACTTCAGCTGTAGTTACAGATCTCTCTATATTGTTGTCTTGCAAACAAGGAGGGTCATCATCACTCTTACCCTTGCTTGTTCTTCGTCTCCTTTCTCTTTCTCCTTCCTCTTCTCATTTCATATCATCTAGTTTCGCTTCATTTCGTTTCATTTCATTTCATTCATTTCCATTTTATTTTATTTTTTTAGCCAATGTAAGCTACTCAATTTTAGTACATTTCACGTACTGATGACAAATTTTATTTGTTTCACATTTCTATATTATAAAATATAATGATACATAAAACCAGTCGTGGCTATTCTTTTGGGTTGTCACGTTTCGGGATCAGTCGGTGCATATCCAGTTGCTGAGATGCTAGCAGACTAGCATTACAGCGACGACCACCGATGGATTGCCGATCACCCCCACTGTTTTAACTTAAACAAAAACGCAATGTATTTTTTAAGGATTCATTACATTATTTTCCTAAAATACTGACTAACACAATTTATCGGGCTTTTGAGTTGAAATATTTTTGAATAATGTCATTTTATGATTATCTTTTCATTCTATACCTACTCATAATGGTCAAATTTGTCAATCTATCTTGAGTCTTGGACCCATGGTTGACCTTAAATATGCTGTGCTCGTAGCTCTGCTTTAGTGGACTAGTGTTACTCAGTGTTATTGTGGTAGTATTAGATACCTATCCAAACTTATGGCGGTCGGCTTGCGCCTCCTAGGACTCTGCGCCCGGGCCTCGCACCTCTTGAACCCCCGGGTAAAGAGAACCCTGATTGTACTCACCGCAGGAACACAACACACGGTGAATAAATTAGCCATTTTTATAGGGTTTTATAAAAAAAATATGGAAAATGTCATAGTTATATTCAGAAATTACCGCCCCTACTATACTTGTATAATTCCTTGTTCGTCACCCGTAGGGCGTAATGTAATAATGATGTAAGAAGTACATTTTATGATACGAAGTAACTGAATTATTTGTATTATTCTATAGCGAGCAGAATTATGAAAATAATTTGATGTATTAATTAAATAAATTAACATGAAAGCCTCGTGGTCTATTGTTACAAAGCAATTTGTCATTATACAGCAACCAGCACCCAGGCCGAAGTATGAATATAGATTATGATATACAAGCATATTATGTAATTTCTGTTTGTATATAATATACATTATTCATAAACGTCCATTTGTGTAAAAATGCATTCTAAGCTATTATATACTGCGTTTTATAGTCTCATGGAGTGTATTGACAATCACTAATGTAAGACTTGAAAATAATGTTTTCACATTAAGATTTTAAATACTGATTTGAGGGTTTTTATTTTTTGGAACTAATTTAAAAACACAATATTCTTGCAACACGTGACATGTCATTTCACTCCGTAGGAATAAAAAACGCATTATATTTTTATTTTAGAACTAACTGTGCCCACGGCTCCTCTCGCGTGGACCACAGATTGTTGGTATTGTGGTGACCCGCTTCCACCCATGGATGTCGCCCGCTGGTTATTTTAAAGATTAAGATTCATTTTTTTTAAGCGGATCCCTAATTCTTTTTCTGAACTAAAAGTAGCTTCAATTACTTCTTATAACATCAGCTATCTGCTAGTGAAAGTTTCGTCAATATCGGCCTAACAAACAGACGGACAAACAAATAAAAATGTATGTCATTTTGAAGTTTCTGTAGCAGTAAAGTATGGTTAGTTGGAGTATATACTTACTTTCGTATGCATTTAGTAAAAAGCTGTTTTTTTATATCACTATGGTGGTAAACAAGCGTGCGGTCCGCTTGGTGGTGAGCGGTCACCGCGGCCTATGTACGCTTGCAACACCAGAAGCAGCACATACGCATTGCCGACCCTTTAAAAACCTTTTTGAAAAACCCCATAGTGTAATCCCCAGGGAAAACTGCAATAGGGAGCTCATTCCGCAACCGTAACGTTCGCGGAAGGTATTTCCTCTGCAAACGGAATGTCCGCGACCATTTAGGTTCCAAAGAGGGAGGATGAACTTCCTGCTGATGGCGAGCGGTGCGGTGGTGGAAAGTTGCTGTTTGACATTACAAAGAGACGCTTCTAATTTTATTAATTGTATGTATAGATATAGAATATTTTTATATTCATTCGACTCCAAAGCATGTCATCAAAAACGTGCATTTTTTCAAGAATTGAAAATGTCATAAAAATTAAGTGAAAATTTCAATTTAGTCTCTTACTTAATGATTTAAAAAATAAAATTACTTACGTTGAATTCATTTCTTTACTTTTGACATTCATATTATGAGCGTGTCTTAAACAGAGCAATTTTTAGCAAAAAAGAAAGTCAACTTCAATGACTTCCCTGACGTATCTTCGAATTTAAAGGTCCAATGCCAATGTAATTAATATGGGACTGGTCCTGAGATATTTTCAACGAAAAAAGTATTATCTAAATCGGTTCAAAAACAAAGAAGTTTTGGCAGAACATTCATAAAAATAGGGAATTGAGAACATCCTTTTTTGTTTTGAAGGCGGTTAATAAATTACGATATTTTGACATTACTGTACAACAAAAGATAAAATATGTCTACTACACTTTTAAGGGATGTTTATCATATTCCTGTCAAGTTCCATAAAACCACTATGTTAGTGAGGTAGTTCCCGCGAGACCTACGGGATACGATGGATACAAGTTAGTAGCTACACTAATGCCTTTTATCGGCGATTGAATTTATTTCCACTCTGAAAATCGAACTGCAATCCGATAAAACACGACAATCGTATTAAGACCGTGCAAAATATAAAACAAACTAAATGTAAGATATTTTCTGTAGACTCGCCCGCAGAGTTATGTTATGTTATCTACTATATATATTGCGATAGTGGTATTTCCCATATAATTACTGATAGAAAAACGTAATTTTTTACGTGTTTACGAAATAGATTTCAACTTGTTTGATGACATTTTAATATTTTTATTTTTCCTTGCTTACATGGGAACATGTATTTTGATAAGAACTGGGTGCAAACGCTCAAAGCCACAGGAATCAGGAAAATCAACACTTTTTGTTTATGTTAAACAGTTACGTAAGACAGAAGTTCTCGAATGTGCGAGCGGCGGCGCCTTGATGCGCCATGGGGATTTCTCCCCATGTTACTTGTTACCAAGGAGCGCTGTAAGACGTCACTTAGTTTCCGGTCAATATAAAACAGAAGCAGGTACAAAGTAAAAAAATCTAATATATACTTAACTGATTCTGCGATTGTGAGTTTTATCTAAAAAGTTGTCTTTATTTCCGAGTCCAATTAGTGTTATTACACAGTACTTTGACTAGGATCATGGGCGTAGCTAGGATTCTCACAGGGGGTCGAGGGAGGGGCAGACAAGGGAAAACTAACGTTCAGACTAGTACTATACAATACACCTACTGTTGTAACTGATGGTAAGTACGGTACCAAAAACAACGGCAACCGTCGACGATAGATTCTATCGTTCGTTGTCCCTGTTATGCAGACCCTGCTAAAATGCCTCTTTTGAAATCGTTTGAGGGAACCGGTAGTTTTAAATGTTCTGAGAAATTATAAGAAAGGACGTTAAAATTAACACTATAAAATTACGAAATAATTTTTATTTTAGGTTTATCCCGCATTTAAATAGTCACGAATTTTGTTTCATTTCGATTGTCACACTTAAAATATTATGCTAAAAAATATGCTTTTTTATGAGCGCGTGTAAAAATAATTTAAGAATGGTGTTATTCATTTTATAGATTTCAATATTGTTTTTTAAACTGGAAATTTATTAAGAATCTCTCCATTGTTTATCAATTTAATAGTTCTATTTAATTTAAACAAAATAAATGAATTAAAGTTATCTTTTCGTAAAGGATTGAAAAAACTTACATTTTTATATTGTACTACTCAGCCCTTATGTCTACTGGATAATATTGGTTATTTAAAATGATTTTAGTTAGGTACCTCAAAGGACCAACGGACGTTGTTTAAATAATCTTTTTAGATTTTTCATCATAATGATGATCCACCAAGGGATGTAAATCATTGCGTTACGATTTGGATTTAAATTAAATTTGTATTGCTTTGTAAGTAGTTTTTTTTACTAGCTCGGCAAAATGACTGTACTGCTTATAGTAAGTACGGTATAGTTCTCAAACAACGGCAACCGTCGGTGACATAAACTTTATTGACAGTCGTCGATGCTATGCCATTTGGGTAAAATGCCTGGTAGAAATTGGACGGGATTTTTTCAGTATTCCAATGCTCCAAAAAGAGTGAAAGCCGTTCGTTCACAGGAATCAGATCAATATAGTGAGGTAAGACTCACTGCAGAACGAGATACCATCTAAGAAAAAATTACTCGCCCCAGAAACCTATAGGAAACGACGTAATAGGTTAAATTCACAGCGGAGACGAATGGCAGAATATCGTTTGATCAAAATCAGTGAAGAGCGTGAAGCACGGTTGACTGCTACTTCTGAGTACCATATATGCTGCGTCTCGATAACCCGGGACATTCACAAAAGCATCGATGTAGAATTAAAGTATAAATATAATTAAGTCGATTTTTTAAATAAAATGAAAAAGTAAGACTATATTAACGTTTTTGTTGTTTGTTAATATAAATTGGGACACAGTTTGAAGTAAGAAAGTATCCTGTAAGTTAGGTGTAAATCAATATACATAATCACGTTATTCTTGAGGTGGCTCTTTTTATATGTCCCATCGGAGACAGCCCACTGTCTTCACATTATGTAAAAGTCAATAGGTGTATATACTTTCTCTCTGTGTTGGCATATTTTGAATTATCTGCACAAAAATAAACATAGGTTCTTTAAGTAACCGATTCAATTAAATGTAACTAAAAGTCATAAATAATTGTTTATTTATTGAAGTGAAAACTTCTATAGGGAGGTATGGATAGGGAGTAAATTCATGTAAGTCGTCATCGACATAGTCACGTGATGTGTTTACGATAAATGGAGTCTTTGTAGCAATATAACCTAAATAAAGATGATAGAGATCGCGACCAGCATACACATAGTAATAAACCTATGAAGTGAAAACTTCTATAGGAAGGTTTGGATAGGGAGTAAATTCATGTAAGTAGTCATCGACATGGTCACGTGAGACGTGTTAACGAAAAAAGAAGTCTTTGTAGCAATAAAACCTAAAAAATTAAACAATTGATTCGGAGATCCAAAAATAGCAACTGTTTGTTTATAGTTTTTACTTCTGTCCTCATGACTGCTTTGTCTTTTTTTATATTTTATTTAATGTTTTAAATCGCCAGCTTTTAAATGTTGCTAGTGGTCCGTTACTCCAAAAAAGTTAAGAAACTTTGCTATAGAAGATCTTAGCCGAATAACGTTATGTTGTGTTCTTGTGGTGAATAGGGTCTACCGGGGTCGTTGATGAAAGGAGGTTCAAGATTGGCAGCGCGCCAGTGATTCCTATGGAGCTACAAGCGTCCATTAGCTACGTACGGGCTACCGTAGTAGCCGCTTATTTTTGCCACCTTACGGCCGTTTTCAATAACATATCTGAGTTCACTAACCCCGATTAGTACATATTTGCAATAAGTACTATCTTTATTTTAAGACAGATATCGGCTTCCCTCTTATCTATGCAAGCTATAGGATAGAGATATATATTATGTAGATACCAAAAACTATCCATTGTTAGGTTATTGAAAATAAAGTAAGGACAAAGGGTTATATTTGTCTATCTTTAGTAACTGAACCAACGGATAGATAGGTTATTGAAAACGACCGTTAGTTGAATAAAAAATACATACTTAATATCTGGACGACCGAGCTTTTCTCGGTGTCTTCAAAAAAACTATTTCTTGATAAACTTAGAAAATAAAACATTATCCAATATATACATGAACTGCTCACTTTATAGTATTAGATATAAGGTATATATATACCTACATAGAGAAACAGTGCGAGGTTTTGTTAACATTGTTATTGTAAGACGGAAAAATATGTTGCTCATTACATCTTTAACTAACTTTGTAAGTCGGGCGTGCTTCTAACAATGGCCCAAACAAAGTTGATATCTCCCGGGGTTTTCATTAACATTGACAATGCCGCTTTTAGCGTTGATTGTCCTCGCCTGCCGAGCTCCATTCCAGACGCGAATATTGCTCAGCGAAAACGACGTAGCTTGATTGGTTTGACTTTCTGCAATTAAAACGAAGGATTTATAATTATTAATCGTGAGAACTACACTTTAGCGTCATCTTCTGAATCGGACCGCTGCTTTATCTAAGTATGAGTTATAAAACCACATTACGTGCAGTAATAATGATATTTTTTATTCTTCAAAAGTGTTGATGTGGCCTACAATAGTACAACCCTAAGCCTAGTAGGGCTCTCAAGTGCAGCTGCCGGCAGTACCTATAGGGGATTGCCCCACCACCATGCTATGGTTTCATAGTTATATTTTCTTTCATAAAAAACTCGGTTTCTTTAAACTGTAAGTGAAATTTGAATCAATCAATAATCAAATTAATATCAATATCTGAGCGACCGAGCTGTGCCCGGTGTCCTATAAACAAAAAAAGAAAAAAACCTATCTAGGTAAACTTGGAATGTAAAATATTATCTAAATACAAAGTTTCATCGAAATCGTTGGAGCCGTTTCCGAGAAACCAATTACATATATGTATACAAGAATTGCTCACTTTATATAATAAGATTTCTAAAACCATAGACTTTGATCTCTTTCAAACTAGTTCTTTGAAACTTAAGAAAAATCTAACCAATCAATTTTTTACCAAACAAATTTTTATTACTGTGTATCTGTGTGAATTTTTAAATGGCCTTCATTATATAACATAATACATGTATATATCTTTGTTAGCTGTAAGATCACCTTGCATCGCTATAAAATAAATTAAAAATTGATATAAATAAAACAGGGAAATATCTATGGTCGTGTGAATAAAATTTAAGTAGTTAGTCAAAACGTTGATTGAGGAAATGGAAAATCCGTCGCTGTCGGAAGTTAGGAACGGCAAACGCATGGTGTGGTATTTATATATTATAGTAGTCTATGTCAAATTTCGAATATATTGTTATTTGTATATTTATTTTATTTAATTATAACGAATAAACACAATAACCCCTTTTTTATTAATATATCTGTAGGCGGTAATCAATATTGAAATTAATGAAAACAATAACCTAAATTTCATTTGGCTTTTATAAATTGTGTTGAAATTAGTTGACCCATGGGAATATTTCGCACATTATAACTATAAACAATCTAACAGATGTCATGTTAGTTAAACAGATTTTTAATAGATGGCGCGCCTTCAATATGTTACTTGAATATATTTTCATTAGGAATACCATCTATTTTTATTAATCTATTTTTAACGAAAAAATTCTTCCAAGCGGATAGCGTAAGCTTTAAAATGCTGTTTGAATAATGAATTTTAATAAAGAGTTAAGGGAGATGTAACGTACCCAGTGAACGCGTTATGTTACCTTGGCCATCACACACAGGGTCACAGCGTTTTCATATACACATGACATAAAACTGATATAAAGTCAATAATTTTATGTGTACTTTTTTATATTGATACAGATGGGCACTGCCATGATTTTTGTCTAGATATCGTTTAGTTTTATACATTGAAGATAAGGGTTTGTTTTTATGAACCATTCATTAACTCCTCTATGTAAGTAACACGGCTAACATGACCTACAGTGCTGATTGAAGATACTTTCACACTAGAATGACTTTGGGTTATTCTAATATGCAAGTGCGAATCTTATTCATTGCAGCAGCTTCAGCAGTGACTTCAAAATTTAGTTGATATAAAAGATAATAATATTGACGTTATCGAACTTTTACTTTTATCAAAATAATGTCAAGCTTGTCATTAATGTAATAAACGGATGTCAAATGCACATCACTGATATATGAAACCTGTTACATCAGCTTATCATAAAAGTGTTAAATAATGAGTAATTTCCAACTCTTTATTCGGTCATTTTTAACTCATTACTGAGTCATTTCTAAAACATTACTGAAACATTTTTTACATTACGCATGTTATCATTTATGATTCATTCAAATGTAACATTGACATACATGTGTTCACTGGGTAGACACAAAAAAAAAGTGAGAAAGAATATTGTTACACCCGTGGGTAATAAATATGCCGATGTTTGACTTGAAGAAGATTTATGTGAATTCAACACGGTTACAAATTACACGAACTCACAACACTGTTATTTATTTCACTATGGTTTCACTTCCTTTTATCGCTCGATGTTATCGCTTAATAATTTAAAACGGAAATGTTACGGCGCCACGCCTGAGCCGCTTAAATACCTACACTAAACGATCCGCAGAAAAATCGTGAACTATCGCTAACTTTCTAGCCGTTTGGTTGCTATGCCTACTCGATGTCGTAATCGAGGCGAGAAGCCCTATACATGTCTGTGTAAACTGCGATGTTTACACAAACATGCGCCGCAGTTGTTTACGGCACGAACATTATTTCGAAGTCGTGAGAAGTATGTAGTTGCTTCGAAATATTTCGGGAACAAGATTATCTCTCTTTTTAATCGGGCTGTAACAAACAGGTCGTAACAATATTATATAGAGATTATTGTCTATATTACTGTCGAGAGCACCTTGATTCTCTTATCGAAGTAGTATTACCTTGTTTACTATCATTAAGATCATTTTTCATTCACATTATATAAAAAAAACATTACTTTACTACACTATTTATATGCTTAGTGTACAATGTCTAAATAATATGAATGGAAACGGAATTTTGATTAATTATAAAATTAATAACATTGTACAATTCAGCGTGATTGTATTCAGATACTTTTCGTAAAGTCCCAGTGATGTAACAGGTAAGAAACCAAATTGCTTTCCGACAAGCCAGTCTCTCTCGGGACTGGATTTAGAGGGTTTGTTTAAATTACTCCAAGATTTTGTAAAACAGAATGAAAATAAACACCGAAATATAATACTTATAGGGTAGCTCTCGTTACTATACTGATGAAAAATATATTATTTTATTTCTCATTTACATTGTGTTTGTTTTGTTACAAGAAGGAATAATAAACAATAGAAAGTGTGATTTAATTATTTTCAGGAATTACGGTATTGTTTTGGATTATAATGTAAAGTATTTTATACATTCATGACATTTACTATGAGTTTCGTAAAGTTTCCATCTAGTGACTGCTTATTGAACTATTTTTTTAATAGATAGCTGTCTAACAGTCATAAATGTATTCAGAAACACATGATGAAATAAAATGCTTCAGTTATCTTAATAGAATCAATGCTAATGAGTAGTTATTTCATTGTTACTGCATATACACCTATAACGGTTGCCGAAACCGGACAAACCAAAAGAAAATCATAGATGGGTTTATCACTATATGTATGGTGGTCGCAATCCCTACCATCCCGCTATATTCCTTTAGAACAATATAATCTACATAACTTACAATAGGTATATTGTTTACATTTTTACACAAATTTATTATAAGGCTTAATATCAAAAGAAGGGAATATAAGTTTTTTGAACTTTTAGACTTTTTAAAAAGATATTTCCTGGGATCCGGCAAGAAATAACATAAAACAACCTTAATGTAATTGAGTCAGAGTGTAAGAGATTTTGTCAGAAAATGGACCGCGACGTTAACCAGGATCCAGCCGTATAAACAGTGAAAATATTATAAGAACTCCAAGACTATAAGTTTGAATCAACAACCACTTAGGTTATTACGTAGTAGTTGGTAAAGGTACGAGTAATCTATGTGTGAAGTAACATAATTTGACAGCGAATAAATGTTGTTTTTCTCCAGTTCATCGAAATTCTCGGTCAGCAATGTACATAATGTATGGATCCACATTCATCGTATTCAGGACTCTAATTTAATCTTTCGATACACAGCCGTAAATCTGTAGTTTACAAAGATACTTTCAAACCAACGTTTTTAATACTACAAAATAAAGTGTCATTTTTACTAAACATGCACATTTCCTTAGGTAAAATTTTCAAAATAAATAAATACAATATTTTTCGTAAAAACACCTAAATATATTATTTTTATTTTCTTAATTGTATATAATTTAAACTGAAAATAACTGGACGGTCAAGCTTGGTTCGGTGACTTACTAAACAAAATTTATCTAAGTAAACTTGGAAAGTAAAACATTATTTAAATATATAATTCCAACCAAATCGTAGGAACTATATAACCGTGCCCTTCAGTTTCTACAATTATATACTATATTAATTTGATATATCTCTTATGGTTTACTCAGCGTATCCATTTAAGCGCCCCAAACATGTCATTTTTCCGGATTGATTTATATCTACGCGGAACATAAAAAAAAGCATAAGTAACTCCTTATAAAATCATCTTTCTACCAGTGAAAATTCCATCAAAATCGTTCCAACCGTTTCGGGGATTAAACGGAACAAACAGACAGACATAAAAACAAAAATTTTAAAAAATTTATTTTTTTGCTTTAAGTACCGTATATTAATATGAAATTGGCGTTTTGTTGAACTAAACATTTTGATCTCAAATATCTTGCGTTTAGTTAGGCATTCCAAACTCAAATTTATTTCAAATTAATAATTGTGTATTTGTGTTTCGAATTTAATGATTCATTAGTTTTCGCACCATTTGATTTTTTTTTGACATCGTTCTTTTGACAAAATGAAAAAGTTAATATATCGCGCTATTTGCGAATATGAGTTCCACCGTGGCACCAGCACTTCAGAAACAGCTCGAAGGATTAATAATGTGTACGGGGAAGTTACTGTTAAATAAAGTACTTAAGTTAAATAAGTTACTGTTAAAAAAAAACTTACGAAACAAACCCCATGGAAGGCCGGAGACCCTAGTTGATAATGAAGAATTAAAGATGATTGTGGAAGCGGATCCAACGTAAACCACGTTATAGTTAGCGGCAGGCTTCGGTGTGAGTGCTAAAACAATTTTAATTCTCTTTAAACAAATTGGAAAAGTGAAAAAGTTCGATAAGTAGATACCGCATAAATTGACTGAAGCACACCAACAAACACGCATTGAGTACTGCTTTACATCACTCAACCGTCACAATAACGAGGGAATTTTGAATCGTATTACTACTTGTGATAAAAAATGGATCCTTTACGAATTTTATGATAATCGGAAATGCTCATCACAGTGCTCACAATGTGCATCACAATGCTCACCCAGAAGAATAGCCAAATCCTGTCCCGAGTGAAAGTTGACTCAGAAAAAGGTACTGAAATACTCTACAGCTTCCTAAGATTTGGCCAGACGATAACGGCAGATCTGTATTATCAACAATTGTACACCATGATGGAAAAGCTAGCCGTTAAACAACCGAGACTGGTCAATCTCTCTAGCCCGCCGCTGCTTAAGGACAACACTAAACCCCATACTTCTCTACAGACGGCCGCAAAATTAGAGAAACTGCGGTTGGAATGTCTCCCACACGCACCATACACCCCGGTCCTTGCTCCAACAGATTAACTCTTTTTTTTGGAATTTGGACAATTTCTTGCAAGGAAAACAATCAATTCGGATAAGATTGGCATTATTGATTCTCACTCCCACAATTTTTTCAACAATGGATTAAACGAACTACCTATAAAATGGCGAAAGTGCACAGATAATAATGGTACATACTTCGATTAATTAAATTTATAATTTCATAATAATTTTTTCGTTTTACTTTTTTCATATAAAACGCTAATTACTTTCATATGCATTTAGTAAAAAAACTATTATTTTGACATTACAAAAAGATACTTCAATTTTATTAATAGTATAGAAGATTGTACAGTGTTTACTTGGTTTCTCCGAAACGGCTCTCTTTTTTAACACCTAGATGTTAACTCATTAATTACGGAATGTCTTTTACTTCCAATGCCAAAATTTAATTAAAATGAGTTATGAAATAATATTTTACTTTAACGATTTCTAAAAGTACCTATTATTAAAATTCTTATAGATTAATATTTGACGCAATGATATAGGTATTCTGTATACAAAGTTTCATAAAAATCAGTCAAGGCGTTTTTTTAGTTAAATCCGGACATACAAACAGACAGACAGACAGCCAGCCAAACAAAATTTATTTTAATGTCATAATCTGATCAGTGTCCTTTGTACAGGACATCTATCAGGAAATTCGGATAAAAATTACATGTACAGACAGAACCACAGATTTATTAACATAGATATGTACAATAATTCCTAATTTTATAGTATTAGATTTAAAAATATGTAGGTTTATGAGACAAGGTTAAAGAAAACATTATCGTGGCAACGCAGTAATTTATTAGAGATGAAGTAGAAGCATTAAAATCGAATAAGACGGTGCGGCGTTCCACGGATTACCTATATGATGGCTGAATGGATCAATTATCGGATAAACCTGCGGCGTGAGGGAACGAAGATGTTCGGGGTTACGTTGAAGCCGGAGCGCTGATTGCCGCTCGATATAATAATATGTAAGAGTAGGATTACGCTCACGTGAGTATTGCAGTAAATTTAGGTCTCATACTATTCAACAAGAATTAATTATAACTTAATGTTATATTTAAATAATAACTAACGTACATTGTTTAATTTAAGATTACGGATAGCCTTAGGGGCCCTGGAGCCTCTGACGGCTTTTACAGCTTCAGCGGACTTGTGCCCCCATCACTCAGTTCCCTGCACTTTATAGTAGCACTGCCACCGTATTACGAGCGATCGTTTGATGTCACGTGCTATGCCATGTGCGTGTGACATAAAACAGCAGCGTCATCGTCGAGGAGAGTATTCTAATGTGGGTGTTACACTGTATTAATTTGATATATCTCTTATGGTTTACTCAGCGTAAGCCATTTAAGCGCCCCAAACATGTCATTTTTCCGGATTGATTTATATCTACGCGAGAATAAAAAAAAAAGTAGCCTAAGTTACTCCCTATAAAATCAGCTATCTGCCAGTGAAAGTCCAGTCAAAATCGATCCAACCGTATCGTAGATTATCCGGAACAAACAGACAGACAAAAATTTTAGAAATGGGTGTTTTGTTATGGGTATCGTAAATACTTTCATATGCATTTAATAAAACGCTGTTATCTGATAAATTCACATAATAATTTAACGCTTAATTTAGACCCCCAAAATATTGACATAGTCACTAAATGAAAAGTAACACTAAGTGATATAATAATATTCATTGTTTAGGTTCATACTGCAAATGTCAAACAGAAAATAGTCTATGATTAAAAATTCGCTGGTCAATTTTGATCATTGGGTGACCGTTAGTTTATACAAATAAAACAGTGTAACCAACCAACCGCATCTGTACCTATTAATAAATGTTCAGTGTTCTGTGTTCTGATCACGAATATGAGAAATTAATAAAGCAAGTAAATTAATTTTATGAGTTTACTGTTAGCACTTAAAATAAGAAATCACGCTGTTACACTAGCCTCAAGAAGCTTTGGAAACACTACTCGCCGCAGACACACAATACAAGGCTATTTGGCTGCAATTTTCTTAACGGTAGAATCCACCAGTCGGACTGCCCCAATTAAAGAGACATCTTCAAAGAATACACTACCTCTCTTTAAAATAGGATGTATGTTGAGATGAAGTGCTGAATCGGAAAGAGCCAATCAGGCACCATGCTGGCCGAATGTCACGTGGCGACGTCCCATCAGAATGCTTTTACTCCCATTAAAACGCGTCACTAGATGGTTCACACCAAAAAAGAAAAGTTTGTGATAGGTAATAATATATACCCAATAGTAAATTATGTATTAAATACACGTAACTACCTATGAATAGAGAAGGCTAACAAAGTATAGGTACAAACGAACGAGTTCTGTTACAGTAATTAACCGCCACGTCTGTTGATCGGTGAATGCAGAGCACGTCCGGACGTTTGTCGAGACACACGTGACCAGTCCAAGCTTTAAGGATATACAATAAAAAGTTCCCGCTACAAACACGAGTTCAATAGATCACATATTGATATCGGGCGACCACTGTAACTCCCCTCCCGCTTTCCTTCGCGAGACCTGAATAGCTAATTTTAACCTTGATTCGCTCCGTCGTTTTGTGAAATTCTGAAAAGGCATTCAGTTTGCTGAATTGAACGTTGGCACTAGGGGATAAGGTGATTCTATACATATATGACATCTAAAATAAGTACGAATATATATATCTTCATTAAATTAATACGTGGTAAGCAAAAACTTAGTTCACCTTTTTAAGCGTATTGCGTGCACGGAAGATTGAGATTTCGCATGGTTAAAGTTTATATGGAGGAGTGTAGTAAGCTAAAATTTATATATAATATCTGTTACTATTATTATAATATTAAATTAAATCAATTAATACTGCGAATCCTAACCCTAACCAGTGCCATTGAATTTAGACCCCCAAAAATATTGACATAGTCACTCAATGAAAAGTGACACTAAGTGATATAATATTCATTGTTTAGGTTCATACTGCAAATGTCAAACAGAAAATAGTCTATGATTAAAAAGTCGCTGGTCGAATATTGATCATTGGGCGACCGCTAGTTTATACAAAAAAAAAAACTGTATCCAACAAACCGCATCTGTACCTATTAATAAATGTTCTGTGTTCTGATCACTAATATGAAACATTAATAAAGCAAATCAAAATCCCTTTGAGATTACTCAAATAAAATAGATTTAATTATTAACCGATATTTGCAAGAAAATGTGTGAGTCTTCAATACAAAAATTTAAGGTTTTGCAATCCTTTAGGTAAAGCTTATTACTTAACCAATACATAATGGTTCATTATATACCATTTCCATTTCTTTATTTTCTCGATGACAGTTTTAATTTGATAGTTGTAGTGTTGTGACTAAATAAGTAAAGATATCGATCGTATATATCGAAATTTTGCAGACGAGAAGCATTTTTTATTCCATAATTGATAGGTTACAAGGATGGTTAATAAAAAAAATTAAATGTAAAAAAAAATATTACCTAATTTTGATGAAGTTTTAGATATGGGATTACTTCCTTAAACATGGTGTACTGTACATACTGTTTATGGTGTAGACTGTAAATATGAAATGTCAATAACGTGAGTAACAATAAAATTACGGAAATGCTTGAGGAGCCGCAGGGCACCGCTAGTACCATATATAATCACGATTAAACTGACATTTTACACTTGGAGAATTTGGGACGAGTCTAAATATTCCAGTTAATCCCGATTTGCCCTTTAGCGCGCCTCTATATCAGCACTTTTCTTTCCTTGGCTTGATGCCAAGCTGTCAAGGTCAATGTCTCTAAAATTATTTTGTTTGTTTCACATGCCAAAGTTGGTAATATTTTTGCTGTATCACTTTATGGTATATGCTGATAAATAACCACTTTTGAGGCAGGGCGACGACGGCTAATGTATTTACGAGCATGTATTTCCTTATATTAATAAAATATAAATTTCGAATAAATAGTTGATTTTTTTTACTTTGCACCCATGCTTTAAATTACAAAATTAGAGACAGATGAAAAAAATATTTTTGTAGATCTTCATATTGTTTGGATGTATATAAAGAAAGAGACTAAATACTTGATATTTTCTGTAGTATCGCTGTAATTGCGATATTGACTAGTCAGGTATTTGGATCTTGGAGTCAAAAACTTCTAGAAGTATTTAATGAATTTAAACATTTATTTTCTCAAACATTGTCACTTTAAAAATTTAATACGAGAAATAAAATTCGTGCAAAATTTTTTATAGAAGAAAATTTCTTTGCCTCTAGTTTTCGTAAAATCCCACAATATTTTTATCCGATTTCAAAAAAAGGAGGAGGCTCTCAATTCAAACGCATATTTTTTTTATGGATGTTCAGCCATAACTTCTTAGTTTATGAACCGATTTGCATGATTCTTTTTTCGTTGAAAAGCTGGGTGAACCACCCTAAGGGTGGTTACATTTTAATTTAATTGGCAATGAACCTTCGACTTCGTAGATACACCAGGGAACTTCTCAAAACGATTGAAGCTGGGTTTTTTTGTTAAAAATTTTCTTGTATGTACCTACATAATACAGAGAAAAACTTGAGGTAATTTAGAAAATTTATTACTCTATGTTGAATTTAATAGGAGTCGTTATTTTTGTTACGTATTGTGGGGGAAATCTCCAATAATAATAAAACTATTCGAATCTTGTTCGCAATACAGGATAAAATATAATAAACAAATAAATAATGCATATAATGTAGACAGGAATATTTATACAAATAATAATAAATGTCGGGCTTCGTAATTATTATGATATAGGAGTGGTCTGTGGAAATAAATTGGACAAATACACGGAGAGTGTTACAGAGATTTAGAGGTTTGATTAATAGTAGGCGAAATGAACCAAAGAATGACTTCTTCAATATTTTTAAAGGAAATATAATGCTATATTATTACATACAAGCGACTTGCCCCGTCTTCGCATGGGTTCAATTTACCAATGAAGAAAAAGAGAAGTGTGCTTAGCAAAAAAAATGAAGTACGTTTATTTTATAACGCCTTTATCTCCAGTGGTTTAGACTGTGCATTGTTTGTCAGTAGTAGCTGCGCATTGTTTGTCAGTAGTAGCTGCGCATTGTTTGTCAGTAGTAGCTGTGCATTGTTTGTCAGTAGTAGCTGTGCATTGTTTGTCAGTAGTAGCTGCGCATTGTTTGTCAGTAGTAGCTGCGCATTGTTTGTCAGTAGTAGCTGTGCATTGTTTGTCAGTAGAAGCTGCGGACGGTCAGTTCGTTGAGTAGAGTCTCATCCATCCGAATCTTTTCTTGAATTTGTGTGAATTGAGACAATACACAGTCAAACTGAACACGTCACATTTTTTTGAGATTCTCATACAAAAATGCCATAAAAATATTTGACTTTTCCTATGGATTTTACAAAAAATCTCTTTCATACAAACCCTATTCGGATAGTGACGAACATACAAAAAAAAAAAAACATTTAAATGCGTCGAGCCGTCCTCAAGTGATGATCTTTCTAGTGGTGTTTCCGGGGCTCCGCACAGTTTGTTACTATGCAAAAATTATTGAAATCCCTTTATTTTTAACTCATATTGTTGACAATGCATATGCCGTATCAATTGAGGAGTGGCATGTATTTCACGTGTATAATTTTCATCAAAGTCGGTTGAAAACTATTATTCTAATGTAAAATTTCTGATGCATTGTGAACAATTCTTATAGCCTCTCAATTATAGTATGATGTATGTTTCCCGTCTACAAAATTTGATGAGAATCGGTTGAGAATTGATGAAAATTAAACTTTTCTTATTCCTTTTTTTTAATTTTTAAAGTAATTTTGACAATTCTTATAGCCCATTAATTATATAAATAGTTAGACTTCCTGTGTATAAAATTCCATCAAAATCGGTTAAGAATTAATGAAATTTAAAAATTTTGAAAATTCATTTTTTTACGGTTCCCAATAGTGTTATTGAAAATTCTCATTACTTCATTCATGGAATGACTTTTACTTTCCGTGTTCATAATTGAATTAACGAATTTTTTTTAATAATATCTAAAAGTAATTTTGAAATTTATAGCCTATCAACTGACCGATGTACCTACCGAAGCATCCCATGTATAAAATTTCATAAGAATTGGTCAAGGTTTTTTTGAGTTAAATCCGGACATACAAACAGACACACCGACGGACAAAAAAAAATGTAATGGCATATTCGTTCATATAATATGCATATCCGGAAATTTTGGAAAAATATTAAAAGTACAGACAGGACTACAGATTTATTAATATAGATAGCTTTATTAATATAATACCAAAAAAAATGTTATGTTATCACTATGTGTATTGTGGTTGCAATCCCTACCACCCTGCTATATTACTGCATATGCACCGGCTGATTTCGGAACACGACAAACCAAAATAAATAATAGATGGGTGGATTATACTGTGTATGGTATTGTCATTAAATGCCACTAAGAATCCAACGCATTAAACGTCCCAATAAAACTTCAAAAATAATTAAAATTATACCTTATTGTACCGGCCTGCGGGAAGGTTTTTTGAAAAACATGAACCCCTTTTATTCCTTTCTTACCAAAAGCATAAATATGAAAGGGTTCTTCATACAAACTTTCACCCAAGATTTATTTTCACCACATGTGGAATAATATAACACAATGGAATAATTCACATGTAAAACTGTATAATCCAGATAATTTTTAATAGGTATATCGCTTAGAATACATAAACTCCCGTGAGCCGCCATTTGACAGTATCATTAAATAAAACAGTCATTACGCCGTACTGCGTAGTTAAACAGTTTATATACACTTCAGCCAATCTTAAAAAGAATACTGGACTATCATTTAATAGGTAATTATTAGAAATACAATACATTTCTTTTTATAAATCAACAAACATTTTGACCTTGACAACGCTGTTATTTCATAATTACTGCATATGCGCATAGTAAATCAACAAACCCGTTGGTATGGGAGCCGATGTCATTCCACCATTATCGCGCATACGCATTTGGTGTTCCCATATATTGTTCTTAAAAACTTTCATCCCCCATTTTATACCCTTATAGTTTTATTTTCGTTACAAAAAGTAGTCTATACCCTTTCCCAAGATGCAATTTATCTCTATACCAAAATATATCAAAATTGGTTCAGCGGTTTAGGCGTGAAAACGTAACAGACAGACAGACAGAGTTAATTTCGCATTTATAATATTAGTATGGATTACAGTGCTGTGTTGGTTTTTATTCTGTCAAATCCGTTTTCTCGATAATAAGCGTAGCTCTTAATTACAATTAGTTAAACACATCATTTTAACTTAAATTAAAGTCATAACTCCATATTATATATAAATTTAGATGAATACATATTTTGATCTACTTTGATTTCACTTTAAAGTGTTAAGAAGCGTCAGTCTTTTTTGTGGTAATGGTTGAGTAAATAATTAATTCATAAGAGTTTCACTTCTATATGAAATTCTATATCTAATTATCTATCATATGTATAATAATCACTTCGATATACTGACACCATCCCATCTTCCACTTACTTCCTTGAGGGTTGGCTCAGCAGTTGCCTCAGCTCCAAGTGCTCCACTTCAGATATCGCAAATACCTATACGGCCTTTGGTAGTGGCTACATATTTGTGGCATCAGGAGTCGAAACCCTGGGACCGTGAGGTCTGAACGAATGCAATATTTTCAAAGAATTCGCGAGAATGCTTAACGAAGTACATCGCGACCTACCTGGCTGGTTAATAATGCTTTGGTCAGCTTATAAGTATTATCATACAATGGGACAATGCGGCCAGCCTTCTGGATACGTTTTTTTTCTGGCAGCGATTTAGATGGAATCCAGTATTTGTAATTTTATTTTGACATAAATTTAATATCTATACCAATATTATAAAGAGGAAAGTTTCGATTTTTTTTATTTTGTTTGTATTGCATAAACACAAAAACTACTGCACCCATTTTAAATTTTTTTCACCAATATTAAGGTTGAGTGTAAGCGAGTAACATAGGCTATAGAATAGTTTGAAAAATTAATTTATTTCTCTTAAAATGTCGATAGTTTTACACAAAGTATAAAGTATTGCCTACATGGGTGCGTTGCTAGTAATATAAACGTATATTAATTAACTAAAAGTTAATAATTTATAGGCGTATGTATGAGTGGAAGTTAATTTGTCAGTTCTCATGCAAAAGCCATTAAAATGATGATGGTATTATTATTATTATTATTTCTGTTCATAAACTATATCTATGATAATATTTTTTCCTCGTATAAACTACATTCGGAGCAATTGGTGTTTTCCGCATTTGCTTTCCGATATTGTTTATTTGTTTGGAAGGTCACTGACTCTTATTTGTACATAAATAACATGTTATACTACATTGAGCTCCTTAGCTTTATAGACATTTATTATTACATAAAATTACTTTTTGAAACGTATCATTTTTACAAGCTTTTGTTAATTTACCTTATTATATAAATATTGGAACTTAATTTTAAAACAGTGAATTCTAACTGATTGAACTGAAATTTTGCATGCACGTTAAGTTTGGATGACAATGAATGGTTAACTAAGGGACGTCATTATAAATACAATAAGGCGGACTCAAAAAGATTGGGGCCAGTTATTTTATATGTACCCATAGAATCATAATATCATGGGATATGGATATCAAAAATATGAAAGGATTTGTCGAAAAGAGTACGAAATTTTTTTTTTTTAACAAGATCTTATTCAACATTTCAGGTGTACTATAATAAAAATAATAATGTTATGCAAAGATTGGAATAATTTTATTCAGGATTAAATTGGGGTAGATAGCGCTGTTGTCGAGTTATTGACTATTAGAAAGGGCAGAAGGCCAGCAAGTTTATTTATAAAAAACAGCGTTTAAAAAAACCCTTTGTAACAAACTAACCACCTTATTTCTATTACTCTGAATATAAATTTTAAAGACCGATTATTTTCGAGATTTTGTAATTCATGTTTGGGTGTTTAAGCTCTTATAAAGCCTCTACCTAGAAGGCTTTACGATACCTACTGGGGTTCTCGTTGATATTCAATATGTTTGCTGGACTAGTTTTCGTGTAATGAAACGCTGGGCTCTCTACGAACACGACTTAACCACCAATTTATACGGGAAAATTCCCAGCCAATTAAAACAAGAAGGTCTGAGCATTGATACCAGTTGAATTTATATGTTAAAATATAAATAAATATATTGCTAATACAGTTTTATTGTTTACGATGTTTTAATATTCTGTATTATTTTCATTTTATACAAATTCATTCCGCCAAGCTGTCTTTGAGTTAAATCTGGACATAAAAACAGATAGAGAGACAGAGAATTTTTTTTAACGTAATCTTCCTAATTAGAGTCCATTATAAATAGATGACTATCAGGAAATAAGAAAAAAAAAACTTTGTACCTACCATTGTTTTACCTAGTCTCTGATTGTGCAGACAAAGTTTCTGATTTCTGAAACATAAAAATAAAGATATTATGTAATATCTTAAAGTAGCGGTCTCCCAATGGTCGAAATTCGACCAGCGACTTTTTGATTTTGTATCTGTTTTACATTTGCAGTAAACGTAAACAATAAGTATTAATCACTTATCACTGAGTCTCAATGTCAATGTTTTGGCGGGTAGGATTCACAATATTATTTAATTTAATGTTTAAGTAACACGTATTATAAAGATATAAATGTTAGCTTTATTCACTCCTTCTCTATATAAACTTTAACCATACTAAATCTCGCGTGCGCACAATATGCTTAAAAAGGAGTTCGAAGTTTTCTCTTCACGCATTAAATTAAAGATAAAACACAACGAATGGATAGATAATATGTTTCAGAGACGCAAAATTTTTGAAGTGTTTTATAATTAGTATATATTATCGGATTTATAATTTGTTTTAGATTTAGTATCATCTATTAGAAATTGCATTACAGTAATGTGAATTTAGATGAGACTTAATTTATTAGATATCATTTGAAGAAAATTATTGTAATGTGAATTGTATTAGGATTCCGTAAGAGATTATTCGGGACTGGGGAAACTTGATTACTTACAAGGGCCACACGAAATTGGCTATTTATTTTAGTCTTATCGTGACGGTAATATATTTAGATTTCTTTCGGTTATTTGGGTAAATAATGCATTACTGTCTATTCTTAGAAACTCAATTCAAAAGAAATATTACTTTACTTCAAATTAATAAATCATACTTTGTAAGTAATTTTAAACCTTATTTCATAGTAAGTACATTACTTTATGTTATATTATGATGGACATTTTATGTACAGAATTGATAATAATGTTCATTAAACTAAATATTATTTGACCACGAATATGAAATAAAAAAATAATTCCAGCGTCTCTCTGTTTGTATGTCTGGATTTAACTTAAAAACAGCTTGACAGACTCTTATAATTATTTCAAGACGAAAAGTATACGTCGTTTCTTAATTGATAAATTTTAAAAATGTCAATAATTCTAATAATAATTTTAGAAATCGTAATTTTTTTTTAATACAATTTAATACTTCATTCTCAACCGCTTTTGATGACATTTTGTACACGGTAAGTTATAAGCCATCCCATTATTGATAGGCTAATAAATCGTCAATAATACTTTTAGAAATGGTAGAAAAATCTCATCTGATTTTGATAAAATTTTGTTGTCATTCTTTAATTGACATAGGCTGTGCGAATTGTTAGAAATATATGTAAAAATTATATTAGAGAAGAAGGTAATTACTGTGTAATAAATGCGAGTGAATATTCGGGGCACCGCTAGTGTTTGTATATACCGGTGTTAGAAAAGTAACACTGCCGTAACATATTCATGAGCACTTCAAACTCGGAAGTCTTAAAAGACTTCAGCTGTGCCACAAATTACATTAACAAACAACAATCGTTTCAAATTTTAATACGAAGCTTAAATTTTTACGAGTAACAATAGGCTGGTGTTATATATATCCTTCATTGAGTTTTGTATTACATGAACTAACATATTTTATTATTTTATGCAGGGTCGAGCCATGTCGGTACCTTCCTAGGGCTCACATAAAATATAAACAAAGGAAATCAAGACATTTGACTAAAGAGTAGACAAGTTAAATTATTAATTTTAATCCCTCGACACAAATAACCTATGAATTTCAACCATTCCAATGAGCACAAACATGATAACTCTGCTGTACCTACCTATGTTTGCGTGGAGGTTTGAAATTACTATTACTAAAGTTATGCCTTGGTCTATACTTTGTTTTAAAATTAACAAAGTCTACTAAAAAAAAATTAAGTTAAAGCTAAAAGCATTTATTTTTTTAAATGTCTCATGTGCCTACACGTATTTAAAAATAATGCCATTATTTTATGTATTAAATTACCTAAAAGGAGTTAGTATTATACCATTTCCATTTATTTATTTTCTCGATGACAGCTCCTGTGAAAACTTGAACGAGGGCCTTTTTTACATTATGTATGCATTATTTTATAAAAATATGCCGTTTACACACGTACAAGGTTATACCAGAGTCGGAGAAACTGATAGGGATGGAGCTATATCGATAAAAGTAATACGATTACAGACCCGATATTTTTTTACAAAATGTCTACTGTCGGATACTTTTGTACAGATTTATTAACTAATATTATATTTCATTACACGATGTTACACGTATTAATTCTTGATTGCTAATGCCTACTTCTTCAAAATTTTCGAAGCTGTTGTAAAATAAGTAGGTATAGGTGGGTACTCGACAATGAAAGGAAATAATTATAACGACAGGTAATCTTTATTTATTTATTTTAATCAAAATCTGATGAATCGTCACTGTCACTTGATATATGCGATTAATATCATTACTTATTTGGTCACAACACTACAACTATCAAATTAGAGCTGTTATCGAGAAAATAAAGAAATGGAAATAGTATAGTTATGTCTATAGGCTATAGGGGTGGCAAATTATATCATGCACCAGGGCAGCCGATACCCTCGTTTTGGCCCTAATTATAACATATCGCACTAAAAGTATCGGGAATGGAATATTTCCACTGTTCCTGTCATATTAAAATCTTTTTAATTGCTCAGTGCGTGTGCTTTAAGTGCGTGGTCGCTCACTGTGGGCCTTATAAGAAAGCTCAAGGTCGCTCAGCGAGCTATGGAGAGGGTTATGCTTGGTGTTTCTCTACGAGATCAAATCAGAAATGAGGAGATCCGTAGACAAACTAAGGTAACCGACATAGCCAAAAGGATTAGCAAGTTGAAGTGGCAGTGGGCGGGGCCCATAGTTCGGAGAACTGACGGCCGTTGGGGCAGAAAGGTTCTCGAGTGGAGACCACGCACCGGAAAGCGCAGCGTAGGACGGCCCCCCACTAGATGGAAAGACGACATAATAAAGGTCGCTGGGAGCCGTTGGGTGCAGGCCGCACAAGATCGGTCGCTCTGGAGATCTATGGGGGAGGCCTATGTTCAGCAGTGGACGTCCTACGGCTGATATGATGATGATGATGAATTGAAAACCCCTTGGTTTTAAAAATCGAATACAATTTATTTATTTTAAAAAAGATTCTCGGTCTTGTCACAAGGTTTTGTCAAACTTGTTTAGTCGTTGAGAAAATGGAATTGACTCGAGAAAATTCAAGAGCGATGATTTATTATGACCTTCGAAGTGGTTTAACACAAAAACAGTGTGTTGACCGGATGATTTCTGCATTTGGTGATGAAGCCCCATCCAAAACCACAATTTATCGCTGGTTTGCTGAATTTCAACGTGGACGTGTCAAGCTCAGTGATGATCCTCGTCAAGGTCGTTCAAAAACTGCAGTCACCCAAGAAAACGTTGATGCTGTGCGTAAGCTGATTGAGGAAGATCGACATGTAACATACCGCGAAATTAAGGCAACTTTAGACATTGGCATGAGTCAAATACAAATAATGTTGCATGAACAATTAGGTGTACAAAAGTTGTTTTCCCGATGGATACCGCATTCGCTCTGTGAAGAGCACAAAGCGGCTCGCGTTACTTGGTGCGTCAGAACTCTCGAAAGATTTCACGCAGGATCCTCAAATGCTGTATACAACATAGTATCAGGTGACGAATCCTGGATATACGCGTACGAAAACGAAACAAAAAACCAGTCACGAGTTTGGGTGTTCGAAAATGAGTTAAAGCCAACAAAAATTATTCGTTCACGGAGTGTTGCAAAAAAAATGGTGGCCACGTTTGTCTCCAAAACCGGCCATTTTACGACTATTCCTCTTGAGGGACAAAGAACGGTTAATGCAGAATGGTATGCTAGCATTTGTTTGCCACAGGTCGTTTCTGAAGTCCGTAAAGAGAACGGCAACCGCCGCATCATCCTCCATCACGACAATGCGAGTTCTCACACCGCGCACAGAACAAAAGAGTTTTTAGAGCAAGAAAACATAGAATTATTAGACCATCCACCGTACAGCCCCGACCTAAGTCCTAATGATTTCTATACTTTATATAGCCTCGTATTTTCCAGTCGTGAATATTTTGTTATACATTATAATTATGATACCTGCTGACCCCTACAGGTGTTGTTCTGCACTTTCCGGTAGTTAAAGCCTCGATCACAGCGCCACTTATCGGATCCCAACATAATTATGAACCATCGTCTCGATATTTTTTTTTTAGGTATTATGTGAATGTGAGTTCAATCAGTTAAGTCGTCAGGAGTCATAAAATCACTGAGAGATACACTATAGTCTTATAGTTGCCTTAGCTTATTCGCCATGGTATCTCAAATTAAAGATCAAAGCTAGTCATGTGAGAGCTACCTTACAAAATATTCTAGAATGACGCTATGGTTCTATCACGATCTTTTTCATTACTAAAAGTTCAAACTCATAGTAGCATTTCAGCCCACGCTCTTCGACGCTATATCCGAGCGCGTCGCATGTATTTCTTAAGATTTATGGGGGCTTAAATAAGTTACCTTTCTGCAATTGTTAACGCTAACAACAGAAAATTAAAACATAACTAATTATCATCTCGCCTGTATCCCCGAAGGCTTAGGCAGAGGTGTAGGTACTATTAAGTGATGTACCACCCACAGTTTGCCAGGTATGTTTTTAGGTCCCATGTAATAGAAAGCGAACCTATTGCCATTAAACGGGCACAAAGCGAAACTCCGAGCTGCTAATGAGAATTTCATAGAAAAACCCAATAATAATACTTTGCTCGGTCTGGGAACCGAGACCAGGACCTCGAGCATAGCAGTCGCGCTTTCGACCACTAGGCTAATAAGGCAGTTAAGGCAGAAAAGGAAAAAAAATCTACGGAATTGACGTATCTAGTCACGTGATATAACGTTGAGATATTTATATGTGAGTTCCATACATAATTTCGTTTTCTGGTAGTGTTAAAAATTGTATCAAGGTAACTTGTCTATAGTCGAACAAGTTCGTGCGTGAATGTACCATATGAGAAACGTTGGCGGGGATAAGGTAGCACGAAATTACGTCACTACAGTACACTAAAGTAAACAGTACGCCGCGCCGTCTCGGCAGTGTTCTTGAAATAATTAGCTAAAGAGGTAGATAAAAACACACTAGGGCTGACCTCTGACTGTGTTTTTTGGTTTACCTACTTATTACGTATTTGATAACGCTGTATTAAAATGCGATTATTTTTATCACCAAAATATATTATCTAATAGAAATTTCGTAAGTTTTAATTTCAATTATTTTTTACTTGCTTTTAATTGTAGTTTCAAAGTGTTTATTTTATAGGGAATGTATATTTATTAAATAATTTTTTTTTGCTTAAAGTTTAATATATCAAAAACAATTTTAAATCCTAGGAAGTAAGTAATATAATAATTCGACATTAGTTATAAATTGCGTAATCGTGACTATTGTGTACTAAAGTTTACCTGGATATCTTTTCGGTCGTTTGTATGAAGACGTTACACTGTTTACTTCAGTGTACTGCGATTGTCACGCCGCGTCCCTTCCGAGCTACACTGTTCGCCCTCATTGTCGTCTATGGTACCTCGTCCCTGCCAACGTCTGTTAGAAACAGGATGGTCGCATACGAATTTGTGTTACTATAGACCCCCTTGGCTAGACTTAACCGGTGACTCTAGAAACATTAACATTTTTACACAGGAGTTCCTTTTAAAGGGCCGGCTTCCTCTACCAACATTCATAATAAATAAGATACTGTGTTTATTTAAGTCGGAAAATCATGTCGATGTAATTATGGTGTTGCATATCTCATTGATGCAACGTGCCCGGGAAACATATTGTACCACCACCGTACAATTGCATTAAATCGCTGGCGCCTATGTTTCTGAACCACTGACTATACTGTTCCCCCCCGCGCGGCGATAGATAGCACGAGCCGCGCTCGCGCACCTTCACCTTCCTACTCGTGCACAGACTATTAGTGTACTCGTGGACAGATTATCTTGGAGGTTGGACATATCGCGCGCGCTAATTCTTGTTTTTGTTAATTACGTCTTTTATGTATCTCTATCTTTATTTCTGTAAATATTAAACTTAACTTGTCATTTCAACTCGCTTAATTTCTTCCTAAAATTCGCCTATTAAACTATCGTGAACGTTCTCTTCTTAAGTGGATTTGAGTCACATCAGCCCACAATGGCATCTGATAAGTAGAATGTCAGTCCATTAAAGTATTTTATGATATAATTTATAGGGCAACCCCAGTGGTAGAGCGTCCTTTTTTCGTTTCCGATGACCAACGCGACGCCAAGTTAATAAGTACATGTGTAACTATTATAATAAATCTGTATTATATTCATGATTTTCAATAATCAGAGTTACGATTATGCGCAACTTTATCTATTGACTGGACGCCGAAATAATAGACGTGCTCTGTGAGCGCACGTACTTTATAAGCAGGCTACGACCGGCTTGAAGATATTTGTAAGTGGAAACCCCACCGTGCACAGAATTTATCGCTTTGGAAAAGCACCTTGCGTGGTGCTAGAGCATTTTCTAATGCCCGCCTTGCAAGAAACCACATTCAAGTAGAATATCTGTTACCAAGCATCTAAGGTTGTGTTCCAATAGCTGCAGTTGAGAGCCAGCTCCCTCACTGGGATTAGCGTACTACCATCATGAGGCACATCAGCACTTAATATCAAATGAAATTTAGGCAAAACACTAGATCTATTTATTAACAATAAAAAAAAACTAATTATTATTACAAAATTCTTGCTTAAATTTAAGTTAATATTTTAATTTCTCATATGCATTGCGTATAAATATTTACTATAATAAAAAATAAACATAATATATGTTGTATGAATAGAATATTTTGTTTTCTCTGTTTATTCTTGCATTTGTTTCTGCTAATCATACATAAACAATTTATGTACTATATCGGTTTCTCACTGAGTAATTATTTATCATAAGAACCAAAAATAGAGATAAATTATGGGTACTACACGCCATTTTTCTCGGCGTATCTCGTTGTGAGGTAATTCATTACGTAACTATAATCCTTTCAACGTTCTTATAAATATAATTATGATTTGTATGAAATGTAGTACCTAATTTCTTTGAAAGCTTGTTTCTTTGGAAACAAATGTGTTTATTTATCATCGCGTAATTTCGCTATACCTACGGTTTTTACGTAAATTTAAATTAGAAAGGAGGTAAAACTTGTTAGGATATGTAGTGATATCACCAGAAAAACGTAATTCTTCGCTATAAAGTTCCAGAGATGGGGCCTTTGATGTTTAAACTCAGCAAAAGACTTTCAAAATATTTATATTTCTTACAATTTCATTGTTATCAGAGTTTTAGCGGGATCTTGAGCTGCCATGTTGTGGTTTTTAGGTGGCATTGGTAGCATTTTGCGTGGTATAGTTTGGTTGATGTACTTAAGCGAAGTTAAGTTTCGTTGAAGGACAATGTTAATATTTTGGTGGGTCTAAGTTCAATGACTCTGGTCGCTTTAGGATTCGCAGTATTAATTTATTTTATTTAATATATAAGTAATAGATATTGTACATAAATTTTAGCTTTCTGCACTCCATCTCCATATAAACTTTAATCATACCAAATGTCACAGTCTTCCTTCCGTGCACGCAACACACTTAAAAAGGGGTAGAAAGCTTTTGCTTCACGTATTAATTATATAGATATATATTTTTGGTTGGATCAGTTGGATGCTTATATACGAAGTTAGGTTCTTTATTGATTTAAATATAGTATCATAAACTAATCTTTGAACAAAGAGATTTTTTTTGTTTGAAAGTAGCAGCTAATCTCTAGAACTAGCAGTCGGATTTGAAACGTTCTTAATGCGTTATATGGTCTATTTATAGAGGTAGGCTAAACCGGCTGCACGGTGAAAAATTTGTCAAATAAAAGCTTTTTGTAAGTTAAACGATAAAATGTTAAGTATATCCTTCGACAATAGATGTCGTTAAGAACGCCATGCCACGCCGCGCCGTGTTGGCGCAATAATATTAAAACTACACTATTACTATACAAACTTTACTCTTGTGAGTGCTTAGTAACAAAAGACTAAAAGCTACAGCGAGCTTGTATAACTTGCTAACTAATAAGTAACTTAAACATTTTAATCCGATTATCCGGTCCTATTTTGCATTAATTGTTTAGTTTTACCCGAATTTTCGGCCTTTCATCTCTATGCGACGGTTTGGTATACAAATTAAATAAACGAATATATTCCGAGTCCAATCTCATTAATTCTGCTCCAAAAACGTTTTATATGGGAATAAGAAAATTGTTTGTACAGATTCGAGTTCTATTTTGAAAACAACATTATCGGAGCATCTGCGAAATTAGTCCAGTATATAAATACGGATGTCGTTCCGTAGGCGAGTATTGTTTGGGAATAGAACATTCCTCTAAATTAAAGGAGTTTGAAACCCGTACTAAGAAAGCGTTGTATAAACCGATGCCAATACATGGGTAGTTTATGTCATTCCTCAATTGATAGGCTATTAGAATTGTAAATAAGACGAAACTAATAAACGCACAATAGACGCCTGTGGTGCCACGGGGCACTCCAAAATATTTTATAAATTTATTATTACATTTTAAAAAACTATGAATTTTGTTGCGGTTTTTAGTAGATACTTGTTTTGTATTTGAATTAATAACAAAAAATTCTCGCATCCCTCCGAATAGATTACGTTCTCTTCGTTCATATCACCTATGAAAGGTTCCCAAGACACAGGTATGCCTAGTTTGGGTACCATTGTTATGTAATATAATGTAAAATGTAATTTTTAGTTAAATTTCAAATAAATCAATATACGGTGGCAAGCACTTCTGCCTCCAACTCCCACATCGGGGAGCCAGCGACAGCGAAGGCCTCTCCCACGGATACCGGTCGGCAATCATAATATAACGGTCGAATAACTCCCGAAGTTCTCCCCCATGTGGTCCAATGCCAATGTTACGATCCGGCTCGGAACGCCGTTCGAAAAAGATTCCGACAACCCTTTCCGGCAACTCCACTTGGACGGTCTCCTTTAACGGGGACGCCTGGCCACGGAATTTCTTCCGGACCACTCGACGGGGGCGCCTCGAAACATGCAGTGGTCTTTTTAAAGTAGATTAAGAATAATATTTACAATGATAATCGCCTCATTAGTTTAGTGTTCCTAAGCGTGACTGCTACGACCGAGGTCCTGGGTTCGATTCCCAAGTCGAGCAAAGTGTTATTGGGTTTTTCTATGAAATTCTCAGTAGCAGCTCGGAGTTTAGATTTGTGCCCGATTAATGGCAATAGGCTCGCTCCCTATTACATGGGACTTACAAAATACCCGGCGATCTGTGTGTGTACACTTAGGCATCTCTGCTTAACCTTTCCAGGATACAGGCGTGTTGGTATGTTATGTTATTTACAATGATAATCGAACATTAAATTATTGGTTGGTTGTGAAGGAGTTCGGCACCCCTCATTTGAAGGCGCCGGCCTGCAGTTCAGGGCTTGCAGACCCGCTGGCAAAAGCGCTGGGAACACCCAAGGGTGATCTCATTTTAATTTGATTGACATTGGACCTTTACCTCGAAGGTACACAAGGAATCTCCTAAAAATCATAGGAGTTGGTTCTTTTTTTTGTTAAAAATTGTTAATACATATTTCAGACATCCTCTACAATGTAATGCTATCAGATCAGAAAGTCTCAAAGTGGATTTAGGGGCTTCTGCAACTGAACCCTTTTGCATTAACTTTTTCAGTTACTTACTCAGTTCAGTTATTTACTCTTTCAGTTGATCTCTTGATTAATATTTGAAGTTAAATAGTTCACGTACTTATATTAGTTACTTAAATTAAAAAGTAGTTGTAACTTAAAAGTATCGTACTTATTAATACACTACCGGTCTTATTTTCACGTAGTACTTGTTTATTTTAAATAAAAAACATACCTCAATATATTATTTGTCAAAGATGCTTTAGTTGTGATAAAATCACAAAATACTTTCTTTAAAAAAAAAATACTGGGAACACCTTCAACAGATAGCTGACTCTGTTTAACTAATATAAAAGCCACTCTGTTAGTTAGATAGTTTACATTATATAATGTTCGAAAAACTCACTCATATTCAGCCAGTACATTATATTATATATGAATGTAAGAGGATGCTATATTGCAAGGCTGTGATCTGATACGATGTGGGCATATCGAAGGCCGGATGGCGTGGGTAGAACACAGCGCGACGCGGCGCCATCCGCCCTCGCCCCTTGTCAAGGCTGCCTACTGACATTGGTGTAAGTTAATATTATAATATTTATATAAAAGTAGGTAAATTTACACCCGTATAGCACAAGTACTAGCTGTGCTCCACGGTTTCACCCGTGTTAAATTTATTTCACCAACTCTCCATCGCGCTACATCCATGTAAGGCCCTGGCTACCCGCACCGTCTTGCCTGCGCATTCGTGACTATACAAAAAAGACGGAATATCGTACAGTGGCAACACGTGCAGGTAAGCTCGTGCAAACTGTCTGTGCAAACCATAATACATGATGTTCTGAGAGTAAACTCGCAGGCAAAACCGTGGAAACCAAAACTGCGCAGTCCAATCTTCAGCATGTCACATGAAATTGCACAAGCCGCCTGCACGACCTTACCGTCTTTACCGTCCACATCTACGCTATTACTTTCGCAAACTGGTTTGTTCAAGCACGTTCGCAGGGAAGACGGTGCGTATGGCCGAATCCTAAGGCTCACTTCCCGTACTTGCACACAGCTCTCCAGATTACTTCACGTTCATGATTACTGTTCTATTCCATAGAGTTATAGCGTGAAATTGTTTAGGCTATAACATTCTGCAATAAATAGGTTATAAAATGCAAAGTATTTTTTCTAATCTGACTGGTTGCTCCAGAGATTAGGACGTTTAATACAAACGATCAATAGGTTATCTATAATACTGTAAATAGGTATAATTAATAAAAAATCTAATATTTTTGTAATATTAAAAACGTATTGTAAGACGAAGTTTAAATTGATATTTTTTTTTCACCAACAGTGAAGTCGATTAATATTAACTTGGTAAGAGAGTCTAAGTTGATATAAAGTTTAACATGCTGCTCCAAAGGGCTTAAATTAAAATGTAGGCTTTACACTGTTATACGTAATATTATTAAAGGATTTCCCAGATGTATCTAATACGATAATTAACCTCAGTATCTTTGGACTATATACTGTTAATATATTGTATTTATCGTAAAAAAAATTTACATTACATAAATAAACAAGTTGTTCCTGCCTACCGTAGTAGTGAAATTTGAAGTGTATAGAGTGTGCCAGGGTCCTTAGGTTGAAAAAGCTACATTTCGATACCTGAGTTACATTATTCTTAAGAAATTTAAATTTTTTGTTATATCAAAAAGCCTTCTTAGTATTGAGGCATATTCGGAAATTTAGGCAAGGTGATTTTCCATTCAATTGTTTTTTGATGTACCGTATTTGTTTGAAAAATTATGCTTTGTAGGTGGTAGCCTAATGGCCTACGGTAGTAATTCCTTCGTGTTGGTGCCCATATAAATTGTATCACAATCCGCTCAGTATTCCTGTAGGAAATTATTAAAAACAAAATAAAAAACATAGCATAATTTTTTGTAGTTATTGTTATTAAATTCAGTTAAAAGTTGAGAGTTAAGAGTTAAGTTAGAGTATTAAGTTCAGTTGTTACCTCATTAATTTTAGACGGTACGAACATACTCTATACTTACTAGCTGTCTGCACGTATTTGTTACACAGTAATTATTTTCATCCTGTAATTTTTTTTACGTTTTTACTCCTATTATTGACAATTCATATAGTCTATCTATTTATTGAGAAATTTTCTTTTAGATGTTTGGGAAATTATTTCTGACGATTCTTATAGCCTATCAATTATTAAATTACGTATGCGTGTCGTCTACGAAATTTTGTCAAAAGCAATCAAGTATAGATGAATTAATATAAATTAAATTTTGTGCTTTTTTTTTTTTTACAATTTAAAAACATTTTTAACAATCCTTATAGCCTATCAATTATAGATTGACTTATATTTCCCGTACACAAAATTTCATTAAAATCGGTTAAGAATGAATTAAATTATAAATTTTTGGAAATTATTTTGTTTACTATTCTTAAAAGTTTTATTTAAATTTCTCATAGCCCACCATTCTTGGAATGGCTTATATTTTTTGTAGGGATTTTTTTTTACTAAATAAATACATACTAAATACTGAAAATATTAAAATTATATTATTGGATTTTTTATACCCTATCAATTGACGAATGATATAAGCCTCTCGTGTAAAGAATTTGTCAAGCCGTTTTTCAGTTAATTCCGGACATGCAAACAGACAGACAATTTTTTTATGGTATATTCGTGTCCAGTATCGTTCATATAGTATGTTTATCAGGTAATTTGAAAAAAAAAAAAACATGTACAGGCAGAAATACCGATTTATTAATAGAGATACCGCAAAATATAATAACTATAACTCATTGTCTTTTTATTTCCTTTCCTCATTTAGATGTGTGATCTCGACAGAGACAGTGACAGGTGATCTCGTTCATTAATTTAGTTTAGTTAAAAAAAAAATCTCAATATCTTCAAATGTTATGAGAATTGCATTAACTACAAAAGTTACATATATGTTACTAAAAATGTAAGAAATGTAACCCATCTGGCAACGCCGTTAAAGTAGAATCATTAGTAAAGCTACTTACAAAACATTAAAATCACTAAGTCGTATAATTATTTATAAGCAATAGCTTTTGCCATTTCACAGCAGGCGCGGGCGTCCGGCAGTCCATGTCACATCGCTTATCTCGTTCGAAATTAATCTGCTCTCAGCCGTAGTAGATCTCACAGAACAATTAATGGTTTGCGGGTAAACCCCTTCGACCCTCTTCGTGGCTCTACTTAATAATATGTACTGTAATTAGGGCTGATATACAACAAGCGATTTGTTTAATTGCTGTTATGATAACTTTACTAAATTCAATTATGTGTGCTATGGGAGTCAAACAATTTTTCTACTCTATATATATTTATTATTCATAATAATCATAGATATTATCCTAATAACTAATTCATCACAGTAGAAAAGCTAACTTTATGATTATTCTGCTCTGGGCAATAAAAATCTCTTATTCCAAAATATTATCGAATTCTGTGCAAAATTTCATTACAATCCGTCCAGCTGTTTATGCGTGATTAATGGACAAACATTCAAACAAACGTACTGTCGCATTTATTATATGTATTAGATTAGACTTGTTGGTGCCAAATCGCTTCGCTGGTCGTATTTTTTTATGTCGTTATAAAAACTATATTATGTCCTACTCCATGACAAAATCGACTTCTGTGCCAAATTTAATTAAACTTTGTTCAGCCATTTCAGCGTTATTAATGGGCAAATATTCAAACTGAAATATTTTCACATTCATAATATAATGTTATTTATTAGATTCGATTTTTAATATATACAGTGTGTATTAAAAACTCCGTCGAATCCATGAAGGTGTTATTAGGTATCGAGATTATATTCTGTTTATGTAATCTATCTCAGATTATAAGTTAAAAAAATTACCCCTAATAAAATGTAAAAAAAAAATAGTTTAAATGAGGAAACTTACATGGCAATACAGGCGCCGCCGCGCACGTTATAAGATGAAACGTACCGCTGCACCGCGTTGCGCCGAGGCTGGCGACGGTGTTATCATGTTTTACAAATTGACTAAATTTTAGGGAAACTAAAACTGAACATGTTAATTTTAAATCGCAATGAAAATTTTATTTTCATAATAAATAAAATTTTGATATTTTTTTTTGGTAATGCCATTGGGCATTGACCTATATACCCTGTTTGGATTCGACGGGGTTTTAATACATATTGTACGTTAGATTTAAATACATTCTCTATAGATTTTGAATTGGATTATGTTTTCCAGACATTTCAAAGATCTTACAAATAATACTTAATTTGTAATTTAAATTAACATCAGAAGGCTCCTATGCTATTTTTACAAAGAAAGCTCTTGTATGGTGAATAGTTGTGAGACTGAAAGTTTATTTTCATTGTTTAAAAATAGTGTCCCGTTAGACAACCCTATAAGTTACACTCAAATATTTATTCAACTCTCGTAATTAGAGTTGTAACGTTATACGAATGGCTCGTGAACGCTCTTTATACATAACACTGTAACTGAAACTAATTACTTGCTAAGGGCTCACTTCCATTTAGAATTTTAAGTGAAGGAAAACTGTCATTTGGCTTTCGCAGCAATCTATCTACGTACTGAAGATACATTCAGTTAAAGAATGCCGTTAATTAGTTACCTATTTATGTTTATTTTTTTATATTGTATTAAAAGGTTTAAAAGGTTTTAACCATTTTTAAACATTTTTAAAAGGTTTGTATTAAAAGATTGTTAAATAGTATAAACTGATAAAGAGCTTCAATAAGCACGTGATTGAGATTGAAAAGCGTCTTGATTTAATTGACGATATGTTTAGGATCCACACGATCATCCCGGATAATGATATGGGTGCCTAATTAGAATATTTTGCTACAACCTTAGGCTGTTTGGTGGGTATATTAATTTTTGTTTTGGTTACTTGAACGTGTTAATCTCTGGAACTACCAGTCAGATATTATTTCTTAAGGAAAATTATGGGCTATAATATAACTTCACGCTACGAACTTAAGGAGCGGAGGAGTAATCATGAATCAAGAAATCTGATAAGCTTTAGGCAAGTATAGCAAGTATGGGAAGTGAGATTACGATAGGCTACACGTGTGCATTAGCGACCATAGTTAGCGGCGGCACGGTGCCGCGGTGCAGTGGAGAGTAAACAAATTTAAAACGGGTGATGATATCGTGGGGCACAAAATAATAATAATAATTAAAAAAATAGGTGTCCAGTTAATGTTCTTATTTTTTCCACTAAAGGATAACCATGGGTTAATTAAAATAAATAATAACTTTTATTCGACAACAGCGATACAATTGTACAGTTGAATTGAAAAAGATATAATTTCTGTTAAGATTAACTTTACAACTTTCTATTGAATTCTAACTAAGACGTAGGGAATGGGACTGGGTTCTCATATAAGCTTATCCCTGGATTTGTCCTCGAGAAGTTCTCAGCAAACACTGAGATACGGTGCGCTCAGATCTCTGAGAAGTATTTAAACGTGAACATTCAATGCATGTGTTCCAATACCTTTGAACTTTCTATGCTTTCATATCATTAGATATTGAAGTCATGATAATTATAATGCCTGTCTAATTATCTCTAATAATCAAATAACTCTGGTTTCGATCCATAGCGTAATATAATAAAATTGACATTCTAAAATTTTTACTTTAAGTTCGGCATCACGGCATATTTTATAAGAGGCCTGGCCTTATTAACAAAATTGTAGAAAGATGTCGATGCAATAAATTGTTTCAAACATTCTTAATAAGTACTAGTAGTTGAAGCTGATCATGGTTTGTATTATTATTATATTCTTTATTGCACAAAAAAAAAAGTACAAATGGAGGACTTAATGCTAAAAAGCATTCTCTGCCAGTCTTCCAAGGGAGCAAGGGAAAGGTATATGCAAAGTGTGCATAATGTTAAGTAAAAAAAAAAGTTTATAACGATTATTAAGATTATATATTATTAAGAAGTATTCAATTGCTCCAAGTAAAACCTACGTAGCGAATACTTGAAGGAATTTCGAGAGTTGGCCAGTTGGATATTGATAGGAAGCGAATTCCACAGTCGTGCTGCTGTAACGGCAAAGGATTGGTCGCGGAAATTAGTATGATGACTTGGTATACTGAGAATTAAAGAATCAGAAGACCTTAGCTGTCTATTATGCGTATCCGCGAGAGATTGAAAAAGTGTTTTTAAATATTTAGGGGATTTGGGATTATTAAGTACGGAGAAAAGAAGACAAAGTATTCTTATATTCCTACGTTGCCGAATAGGTAGCCATTTCAACCTGTATACCGATGATTATTACATAGAGAAATCTATATCCATCCATTCAACACATACTAACATATTATATTTTGTAAAGTATTATTTTCAAAATAACTAATTTACAGTAAACTTATTTCCTGCTTGATATCTCTAGAAAAACATAAACGACTACAATAATCTTACATCGAAGTCACATTTTATTTGTTTTATCAACTAAGTTCTATCTAGAATTTAAATCCCAATAGGCCCCTGAGGATTATCCCGTATCTCGGGTTCAAATGTTCGCTCTTAACCGCAAAATGGCTACAATTAAACGTTCTCGTAGTCAGTATTTCAAAGAAAGCAAATGAAAATATCGAGGTGCTTCTTGAATTATCTTTTAGCGACAGCTTGGTGGCTTTTCTTCTTCTTTTAAAGCGTGATTTAAAATGTCAAAGCAAATTTATTAACTGGATTTTATTATAAGGGTCATGTTTAAGTTCAATATTTATGTTTTATATACCTTCTAACCCATATTTTGGGAGTTTGTGGTACAAACAGCATTATTAAAGTTTTAATGTTTAAAGTTTTTGAGATATTATATGGATACAGTTTTGAGTTTTATATTTATTTAATCATATAAACTTTAGCATAAATATTTTTGTTATTCTTTTAACGAACAAATACATGAATATCATTATTGGTTATTTTAATAGGAAAGAAGTATTTTATCGTAGCGTATAACTATTGCAATATAACATATGCTAATATTTGCAATCTATACTATTATAATAAAGCGGAAACGTTTTTTGTTTTTTTGCTTGTTTAAACACGCTAACCTGTGGAACTATCAATCTGATTCGACAAATTCTTGATAATAGACTCTCATATTGCCTTAAATATTGATTTTTGTTACGTAAGTCGGAAGACGAAGCCTTCCTGAACTGCTCTAACCGCGTGCGCTGGCGTAACACGGAAATATAATGTTTGTCCATAGTATATCTAAAAAAAGTCAGCGATGGTATATCTGTTTCCTTAAACATAAACCTCAATAAAGTATTTTGTGACAAAGATATGTTGAGAATTGAAAAGTGATATAAAAGCATTATTTTTAGACATTGCCTATTAGTCCTTACAAAGAAAAGTTACATCATCATAAAGACATTTTTATGAAGTTAAATTTTGCTCTTTAGAGTATGCTATTTGGACACATAGTTTAGGAGATAATGAAAAATTAAAATAATTTGTATTTGCGGGAAGAACAATTATGATAGGTTGGCGGCACGGTGTTTGTCGGATACAATTAACACGGGTGAAACCGTGGAGCACAGCTAGTTACTAATATTTTAAATATAAAATATTTACTAATTTAAATTGTAAAACCACAGATATGTTGGTTTGTAATGCAAATTCAAATTATACTGAATTCTTGAAAAAGGTAGAGAGATTGTATGAAAAGACTATTATTTTTGGTATGTAGTGAGTTTCAAAAATACCTTAGACGTCCAAACCGAGTTCACCTGCACTGAACAACAATATGCATGCATGATGAATGCCCGACCACCATTTATAAGGTAAATTAAAGTTTAAAAAAAATACAACTGATGTGGCAAACAAGCATACGGCCCGCCTGATGGTAAGTGGCTTACGTAGCCTATGGATACTTGTAATACCATAGTTATTACTAGCGCGTTGCTGACTTTTCACCCCCCTTTCCCAAGGGAACATCGTAGGAACGTAACACAAGGTTATTTGGCTGCAAGCTTCTGCAGGGTGGAGGGATTTTACCAGTCGGACTGCAACAAGAAGAGATGAATCTCCAAAGAAATTACCCTGTCTCCCTACCTCTCTCTTATTGAAATATTGCACATTGAATTGAATTGAATCTTATTGAATTGCACATCACACTTCACTGTTGACGTTCTAAAATGTGATTAATGTTGTGGTCAATACTTATTTAGTCAGATAGCGTGCAGTAATTTGAGCTCGCATATAATTATAATGAAATAAAAATTTATCATCTATATAAATTAGTTAAAAGTGTAAATGAAAGGGTCTTACAGTGTAATATGATGTAAAGAGATTTTCATTGTTCCATCGTTTAACAAAACGCGTCGCTGGAAAAAGGATTATGGCGTTCACAGAAAACGGTTTATGTATATCCATTTTGTAGAGACTTCTGAAATCCTGAATCAATAGGCCGTTAGGAGAATAGCATAACATCATTATATCTTCTACTTGGAATTCTTTTGATGATTACTTACTTTCGCTTTTTATTCCTTATGTTAACCAATAAAACGTAATTTATGGTTACAGTTTATTATTGTTAGTTATTATTCTTTTGTAATTTTTGTTTAAAGTTTGTGGGCGTAAGGGGGTAAAATTATATTTTAAGACTTAAAATCTCATCTGAACGTGGAGTACCTTGCTGAGTAACCAATGAGTAAATGTTAATTTGGGGGGTGGTAGCCTGGTAGGGCGGTACAGTCCGACTGGGTCGCGGCCACCATGCATTTGTTGATTCGCATACGCGCATCACATTTCGGGATTAGCCGATGCATATCCCAGTTTTTATTTGAGCAGGCTGGGATGAAACTATGAAAAGTGTATCGTTTTCAAAGTGGATCAAGAACTCCACAACTGAGCTATAATGGTTTTAAAATTGCTATGCTAGATATTTTTTGACTGTTGATCGCAGCCTTTTCGAAATAATAGAAGTAAAAACGTTTGGCAGGGCTTTTAAAACTTCACCAAAGAAGCTTAAGTAAAATATATATTGGTCTCTGAGAAAAAATCCGAATTGCTGTGTCAGATTTTATCTACAGTAGTTGTCAGAACGAAAGAAAACGTATGTAATCCATAACCCAGTTGTCGCAGATTTATTATTTAATTGATGACGGAACTCGATAAAAGTGTTTATTTCCTCGACCTGCTCGAAAGCTATAAAAAAGACAGTTCTGTTTATTATTTCGTTTACTTCTTACAATTTAATTTTATTTTCTTCAAAATATTTGATTTAGCATTTTGCAGATTATTAATCAATAAATATTTATTAGTTTTCATAGTTAAAAGTTAAAGTAAAACAATAGCAAAATCTTTTTTCTTTAAGAATAATATTTCTCTGCAATCACAATCATCTCTCGATTACATCCAAATATGTACTGTTAGTTATTTAGCTAGAACTAATTTATATTACGTGATATCGATAAACATAATCGTTAAAATGATACGACTCCACACAATCAATTAACGTTTGAGTTTACATGAGTGTATAATCACACAGTATCTGCTGATGCAATCCAATTGCTGTGGTTTAATTTATAGTTGCGCGTTAACGTTAATGTTACTGCAAATAGTAATTAAGTTATGGAATGCGCGGGTGTCACTATAAATATGGATTAATTGCAATGACGCACTTTTATAACTGTATTTAGCTATATTTATGACACTTATTTACATCTCACTGTCGACCATGGGCGTTCTATTTTTGTAATAAGACTGGAAATAAGAACATATATAGGTATTGAAAATTCTTAAAAAACTTAATTGCCAAAATAACTTAATTGTCTTTGGTTTTCTTAAAAGTGGGAAATACTGGGATGACAGTTTGTACAGGAAAACATGTTCATATAACAATCGTTATTTGTTTCCTTACATTAAAATCTTGACGTATTTAGTAAATTTTGTGCACAACTAACAATATATTTTAATGTTACATCAACAGCCTGGTCGTATATGTTACAACTTGTTGCTAACATATCATAAATAGTAAGAGAATATTGTTTGAAAACCCGATACGCAATATTAACTCCTCATTATACCGATCCTTAGCTTGTATAGGAAACCGATAATGTCGGGCTGTGTTTCGAAACTTCTTTCATATTATTTTTCGAATATAAGAAGACCACAAATGTGTTTAGTAGAAAAGTATCCAGGATATCATAAGCTATCTAGAGATTAATTCTGGTAACTTTGAATTTGAATTTAATTGGTACTTGTTGTTTTAAAAACATAAGAACCCATCGGTGTGTTCCGGCATTTGGTCTTCAACTATTCGGCAGTTAACTTTAGGTAAGATATTTTTATAAACTTTTTATATAAACGCAACTTATGCGTATTCGCAACCCAATCACGTAGCAATGATGGGTCAGTGGTAGCGTGTACGGACATGACGTCGATTGACGTGAGTTCCAATCCTTGCAATGAGCCTGATCTTTCGGTGAAGGAAAACATCGTGATGAGACCATAGAAATCTGTCACCAAGCACTAATAGGTGTGTGCTAGCATCTGCATTAGGCTATCCATAGCCATCCATTAGCGTGATACCATCAAGGGCCACATCGTCGCTTAAAACTCGGTGAGATTGTGTACAAACGCTAAACTTATTTATAATTAAAAAAATCTTGAGTGGATATAATATTTTTCTAAACTTCAAGCAATCTACAAGCAGAATGATGGAGTCCTTTCTACAACTTTCCAGAGAGTTTTGTAGCAACACAAAATTCACGTTTCTTGTTATTATATTTATTTACTTCACTTGTGTACCAAACTAATATTATAGAAAATGTAACCAATATTCAATAATATAGAATCAAACAACGCAAGTTATAAGTTAAAATAAGAACGACTATTTATGAGAGATTAAGATCTCCCCAAAAAGTCCCCTAATTTAAATATCAAAATTCTAATTAAGCGCACTAGCGTTTATTGAATACGAAAAAGGTACTGTATGAAATTTTTATATTTTAAGTTTCTATGCTTCCTATGCCCTTATTCTTAAAGTGGCTTCCCACAGAGCGTGATATTACGGATTATCACGCAAGGTTAACGACCACGGACAGCCACGTAGCACACACCAAGGATCTTCCAACGGTGCGTGTCGGTCTGTGTGGATCTTGGGATTGGATCCATATTGCCATTCCAAAATACAAGATCTCGCATGGCACCTTTGATGTTACCGATTCGCGGTGGATTTTTTTATACCACGAAAGTAGCAAACAAGCATGCGGTTCGCCTGATTGAAGTTAAAGAATATTGTATATATCGTCCACGGTAATTATTGTACTCGTAATAAAAATTATTCTTACAGCGTGCTATTCTATGTAGTTCTAATATTGTCTTCGAGTAGGTAGATTCTCGTTAATAGAGAAATTAAGAAAGAATATATCTAAAATTACTTCATATTACTATTGAGGTAAGCAGTAAGAGTTATATGTAAATTTACTGTCTTTTAAACCTTGCTTGTCACATTCATCAATCTTTGTATCACATTTACTTATGCCTGTTTCGACCCTTTTTACAGTACAGTTAGTCAGCATTTTCTGAATCCGATCCATGATATAGGTCATTTTCGGGTCAGATTCTTATTGTTTTTTAAATGCTTTGTAGTTATAAAAGTTGATATTGTTAATGTAGAATAATTTGGGTTAAAATGATTTTAAATTTATTCCATGCCTACTCGAAGGATTACTAATCGATAAAAAAAGTAAGCACTTTTCTACTACTGATTTTTACACTTGGCTACTTTACAATGGTATTAATTTTTTCATGTACCTACCAATCTCATATTCATCTCAATATTTTTAATTGTTATTATAATATTATTAAAGCAGATAGAACATCTGAAAAACAAATACACGGCTCTGTTTGTTTAGGTTTTGTTTGTGTGTTTCGGGTTTGGTTTATGTGAGAAAATTTTAAATAATTTTGTTAGAAAACTAATTAAAAATTAATCTCTAAACAATTAAATATTTATTTGATGTAAGGGAATTGAATTAGTTGAAATTATGAAGAGACAACATTTAAATGAAACATTTTAAATTATATGTGTATCTAAAATTTAGCGATACGAAAAAAGTAAGTTCCAAAATATGTTTTTTCAACCAAATCAAAATCTAACAATATCTACCTACACACATGTAGGTAGGATTTTTGGTGGAATGTTTGTCTGTCATTAACTTGTACTATTTGTGCTTATATCGTGTAACATTCATTACATTATACGTAATATACTCGTAGTTTGATTATTATGCCCGAGTAATTAACTATAAGTAAGTATTATAAATAATTACATGGACCATGAATTCTGAGATGTCATAAAATTTCCCTGAAAAGTTCTAATAAGATAGCCACCAATTTGTTGGAACATTAAAGTTTCCAGAAAACTGATATTATAAGAAACAGTTACCCACGAATTTGATAATGGCAGTAATAATCTTTAAAAACTAGGATTAGTTGTCAAAATAAAGAAAAAGTACTAAGGAATAGGTAGGTAGTAAGTCTATTTGTTGAGAGGTAGAACATTTGACGTGATTACGGCCACCATTAACAATACGTGAGTAAATCAAGTGGATATATCGTTTATGGATTATTTTTACCTCTAGCAATGTTTTCTAATTTCTACTCTGTTCTACTATTTTCGTGTCGGCATAAGGCTTAGATATTTGAAATAAAGTAGCTCAAGTCGTTAGTGAAGCTGAAATCGGGACTGACAGCTCAGAGTGCGTCACACGTATTGTAAGAATCTTACATTATCTAAATTATAAATAATAACTAAGTAGCATACATTTCAAGTTTACCTGGAGTGTTTTAACAGGAGAGCCACCATCTTTGTTAAAGCGTTACTTGATCTCTGAAAATTGTAGAAAAATTATATCCACTTGATTTTGGCGTAACTAATTGTGTATAAAAGCAATTGCCATATAAGAAAAAGAACGAGTATGACTAGTCTGTAATTTTCCAATAGTAATTAATATACGTTAATTTGTAAAGTTTGATGTGTGATGACTCCACGCATACGCAATTATCAGCCCTATGAACATGTAGTCTACTAAAACAAAAACCAATACGTATTCTGCTATTGTTACTCTCCGAAACTCTTCTTGCACCCGAAATAAACAATAGTGTTGTATAGTTGATTTTGTTCCAACTTATTACTCATGTAATACAATGATTTAGAGATATATCCTCTATTTTTTTCAAAGGAGTTTTTTTCTGGCAATGCCATATCTTCCTTAATTCTTCATAAAAAAATAATAATTCGAATATCATTTTAAATCTTATGTTTCGCGCTATTGACGAACATACACAATAGAGAAATCTATTGTTCGTAGTTTAAAATTAATGTTTTCGCTAATAAGTATACTTAATGAACATGTAGAGGGCGCCATCTATTATTAATCTGTTTAATATTAGTTTAAACATAAAGCGTGAAATATTCGCAAGTTACCTTTGTAACAATGTTTGGACTAAAGAGAAATAAAACAATTCACAAAAAAAAAATTTGATATAAATTCATACGACAAACATTTCAAATTATTTTAAACATAGATCATTTTACATTATTTTCAAATTTTCTAGCTATTTCCAAGAAAATACTTAATATACATTTATATTATCTATGTATTTAACATAATTATATTAGTGTTTATTGAAATAAATCATATTATACATGCATGTCTTTAAATTGATATTTACAATAGCATCTAATAAAGTGTACCTACTGTTAGTTGCTTGCTACATAAGTATTGGATAGGCACACTGGTATTGATTAGGGATGTGCCGGATATCTGTATCTGTATTCGCGGATGTCTGAGAGGAAAAAGCTCTATAATCGTATCCGTAATGTTTTTTGCGAATTTTAAAAATCATACACGTAAATAAAATGAAATTTACAGGCAAAGATGACGTACACTTTTACACAACGCTATCCTTGATCACACTAAACACATACACTAGTTAGACTAAAATATAAACAGATCGCGCACAGTGCCGCAAAGGATTCACTAACTATCGGTTCAAGGTCAAGGTCACATGTGCATATTGCGAACACACGAATTCAAAATGTTTGTAATAACATTTTAACGTGATTAGATTGGCTTGATTGTATTCTCATTGTGATATATAAATATAATATTAATATAAAAATTAAAGATTTCGTAATGAATACACGGCACAGAGACGTGGTCGCTCACTGTGGGCCTCATAAGAAAGCTCAAGGTCGCTCAGCGAGCTATGGAGAGGGCTATGCTTGGTGTTTCTCTACGAGATCGAATCAGAAATGAGGAGATCCGTAGACAAACTAAGGTCACCGACATTGCCAAAAGTATTAGCAAGTTGAAGTGGCAGTGGGCGGGGCACATAGTTCGGAGAACTGACGGCCGTTGGGGCAGAAAGATTCTCGAGTGGAGACCACGCACCGAAAAGCGCAGCGTAGGACGGCCCCCCACTAGATGGAAAGACGACATAATAAAGGTCGCTGGGAGCCGTTGGGTGCAGGCCGCACAAGATCGGTCGCTCTGGAGATCTATGGGGGAGGCCTATGTTCAGCAGTGGACGTCCTGTGGCTGAAATGATGATGATGAATGTAATGAATAAAAAAATCTTTTAAATGACTAGAATCGAAAGTAAACTTCTTACTAAGTATTAATTCAAATATTTTGTGGAGTCCTTTAAATATTTTAAATAATTTGAAAATCATTGACATATCACGAGCCGGAATGACGGCGATGATGGAGTTTTTTTGGACTATACCGAAATTTTCAGTAGATATAGTAGATTTTGATGAGCTAGTAAAAAAAATGGTGTACTGTATTGCGTATACTTATGTACGCACCTAAGAAGTTATACTTCTCTGGTGTAACAAAACAAAAATTACTACAAAAATGTTATTCCGTGTGCCAACAACGTGATGAAGTTAGCCATCAATGATTATAAAATAAATTCTCTTTATTGAATCCCTTTTATTGTGTTTTTTTTTCTTTTCTCTTTATTTTAGGCTTAGTCGCTTGAGCGACTATGTTGCCTGTGTAATTTAAATTTTGATTAATAAATGAATAAAATCAATAATTGTTATTGATGGCTAACCTCATCATATAACAAGCACCTTCACCACGTTATCACTGATGCACTAGCAACTAAATTTTAACCTTTAGTAAACGCGACAATAGTAAGTCCCTGATAGTAGTAAAGTTCAAAAATGAGTGTGAATAAATAAGCGTTCAAATTATTATGTTTATTAAAATATATTTTTTTACAAACTTTTCGTGATATCTTTGTCTGTCACTTTAACGTCAGGGAAAGAAATATGATGTCATTAGCCGCATGGATAATGTAACGTACAAATAGACAACAAGAGAGATTAGGATACGAACGTATCAAGTATGTGTGAAACCAGTATCTGTGAAACCAGTGAAACTATCAACTTTGGTGTATATTTCTATTTTCTTAATCCTACATGGAATTTTCATAAATGAACACATTGTTCCAAAAACTTAAATATTGTATAAAAAAAATTCAATCATTAACAAATTACTTACTATTAATAATATAACATTTTAAAATATTTATACAGGTCAAAATGTGGAAAAGAAAATGTAACGAGTTGCACGCCATCTGTTGAACACTTACTGTACTAATAAAGAAACCTTTGTAGTTGATCGCACAACTCACCAGTTTCGTCCGAACGCATTGAGTACTAAACAAACAAAGAAACATTTATTTTTATATAATACAGTGTAAATTCTTTATAACGTTATCCTTTATAACGATTAACTCCCTATAACGATGAAGTGAGCCCAACTTGGTTGGTTTGCGTTAAAACCCACATATTGAAACACTCTTTAAAGCGATACGCCATTTTCTATTACGAAGAAATGTGTTCATATTTTTAGACAGTAAATATTTTTTGTCGGTATTATTGTTTATGTTATGTTATCAGGTAACAAAAGACTTTGAAGCTCCGAAACATCCGAGGTCGGTCTAGCTTTTGTTATCCTTAATTGCCTTGAACACGTGCAGTATGACGCATTGTTTTCTCGGAAGTGATGGTCTTCGACCAAGCATACTGGGTACCTATCGTATTATCAGTCGTAAACCTACTTTGAAACTGTTAACATGCCCAGTAAACGGAAAGCGATTAGTGTTGACGAAAAAGTTTGATAGAAGAAGATATGAATAAAATAACACAAAACAAGTAACAAAAAACGTCAGACAAAGTTATCAGACTATATGTGTAAACAATAATTTATAAGCATTTATCATCTAAGAATTACATATTAAAAATTCTTGTTAATTTGGTTGTTTTTTTGTTCACTCCATATAACGATAACTCTCTATAACGACAAAAAATGCCCAGTCCCTTGAGTTTCGTTATAAAGAGTTTACACTGTATATAGATTTGTGTTTTCATTTTATAAAAATAATACAATTATAAACGATGGATAAACTTATAATGCAATGTTAAGTGCAAGCGTTTATTCTGTAAAATAATTATAAAATATATTTGAATTGGTTATTCAGTCTTTTCTATGTCACTTAATATAGATGAATTGTATTATAAATAATAACAAATTAAGTTTTCAAATGAGCAATACAATAGCAATTATTATTAACCTGATAATTATGTTGTTTATTCGCCTAATGTGATATTTACTTTTACTCTAGATTTAACTACAATTGATTTTTCAAGAAATTTGGATAACTTTATTGAACAATAAGAGTATTTCCATTATATTATAGCAATGTTATTTGTTATTAAATATTTACAACGAAGCGCATTATTTCCCTCTTAATTTTTTACATAATATTATGTCTACTTCAAGCTTTGGAAACTATGAAAAACTTACACTTACCTACATATTAAAATAATTTATATACAATATTACATAGACATACAGAGTTATAGAGTAAATCACAGCTTCTGATAGAAAATAATATTACAATGACTAGAACACGTTTATATTAAATCTACTTTGTTGAGATCACTTCAGCTTTGGTTTGATACGTCACTTTTCTTTTGCTGTTTCTTTTGATCGAAGGGTTTCTAGTATCACTGTCTAAGCTCACTTCACTCACTGATTCAGAGTCTTGACAATAAGGGGCACTATCAGAGCACATATGCCTGTCAACGTATTGGATGGGCTCTTCAAAAGAGGTTTGTTCTATGGATCTCATGCGGTAGTTATCCGCAGAGGCTGGCCGCTCACCGCGCCTATTGGAGCGCAACGAGCGGCGGTCCCTGCATCAGGAACATCTAGCACGCGGAGCCCGTATGTTCCCCGCGCGGGCTTGATGTCACAATCGACACATCTCGTGTTGTGTCACTGAAGAATACATCATCGTCGATACCGGGTACTGAAAATAGACGGACTTTATGAGTACATTTGGTAATAACTCTATCGAGTCATGCTATTGTGTCATTAAGTCATTATTATATATATTAAAATTAACAAAATACGAGACGATTTCATACTTCGTTGAAAACTTAAACTTATTTTAAAAAGTTACTTTTACTTGACAATTGATATTTATTACAATACGTTATTTTTTTGAAATGAATTTTAAAAAAATTTACGTACATTGAAAATCATAGCTTTTTGCAGTAATAATGTAATAATTTCATCTGATTTTTTATAAACTATGAATAACATATTTATTAAAAGTATAATTTTCGCAAGCTTCTGAATTTCTATTCCACATGCATAGTTAAGTATAAATATTGTAATAAGAATTTTAATATAAGTTATTTTTACTGAGCCTATAGATTTTATTTTTAGTATAATGCTTGCTAAAAAGATATTTTAGATAACGAATATTATTTTTCAGAAAAAAAAATGTTAAAGATTATATTGTAGTAGCGACCCGCCCTAGCATCGCACGGGTGCAATTTACAAAGTTGTGTTCATTTATGTTAAAAAAGCATGTTCAATTGATTTAGGGTTTATCACTTTAGTAATGGTTACTGTGAGTCAACCTTATGAGATAGACATATGCAATTGCGGATTTTGCTGTAGGCTTTTTGAAGAACTACAATTCTTTAGTACATTATTTTCATGCATCTCATATGGTTTAGCCAGCGTAACCCATGTATGTAAGCGCCCGAAAATAATTTTTTGACGACTTGATTAAAAAACGTTAAATTTTCTTTACTTTACCAAAACTTAACTGGAAAGTATTTTATGTGTAACCCTTCCGCAAAATTGACTCAAATATAATACATTTATTTTCCTAAGTATCACAATTCATAACAGGTATATTATGAAGAAAAAATTCATAGGGAAGACCATAACAATTATCTACGTGTATCAAATTGAATGATTTGAAATTACAATTAGTGCTATAAATAATAACAACCATGCCAAAGAATTTTTAATGAACGACATTAAACACCAAAATCTCAATAAACGTACATCAATGTGGAAAGGTATTAACCGTTATTCACGGTACACATTTTTTAACAATATGAGACGCATGCATGCATAAAAGAAGGTATTACTATAATATAAAGGGGAAGGAGTCAATAATTAAATTTTAGATCAAGTGCGAAGTTTAAGATGTTTTGTAACACACATGGAGTACGGAAAGGGGACACAAAAACATTGCATTGCGACAGTTCATTGCAGACTCGACATACCTCTTTCTGCTTCTGTTATAAATTTGTAGAAGAATTTTATTACTTCCAAGATTTCCAAATACATAAAACGAGCAATAGATGAACTATTTTTAATTTAACACTTCGACCTGATACAGAAACGGTTGGAAAATGTAAATTGAAATCAAAATTCTCATCAAGACGTTTAGAAATTTATAGTTGAGATAGAAACACGAGTACAAAGTATCGCTATATATAGGTTTGCTCGCAGGAATTTTGCCTGATCTGTTGTATGCCCATCAGTTCGCTCGACGAATAATATCTCCGAGTCGTTCGTAACTGAAACGTGAAACACAGTGTTCGTTCTATATAAAAAGCGATTATTTTATTAGCAACTCACATAAGAAATGTCCATTTGTATTGAAATGTAGTGTATTTTTTTAGCAGACTTCAAAAAAAGGACAGAGCTTACTCTATTGACGTGTATTAATATTTCTCTTATGGATGTTCAGCGAAAATTTCTTTGTTTATGAACAGATTTGAATGATTCTTTTTTATTTGGATACGGGATATCTCAAAGGTTTTAATTTTATTGCCGTTGTATCTTCAATTCCGAAGATACCCAGAGAACTCTTCAAAATCATTGAAAGTGGTTTTCCTTTTTGTTAAAAATTGTCTTGTTAATACTTAATATTACAGCAAACTGACGGCTCTGTGCCTGATGGTAAGCGCAGTAGAATCCAAAAACAACGGTGACCACCGACAAATTAGTAATCTAACGACGGTAGTCGCTCTCATGCCGCCCTGCAAGCCTGGAGCTGGATATACACTACACCGAAACGCGACAGTCTAAAAGAGAGTCAATGTGATGGGCTTATTACCATGTGTATGGTAGTCGGGATCCAGTCGGATACAATTGTTCTGTCCGACCACCCGATAATACTGTTATTACTTCAGCAAACACTTACTTGTGATTGTTTGAATCGAAGTTGTGGTTGATATTTCTTTCGTAATTTCCTTGGGCAGCATACGCATAATATCCTTAGAAATGCCCTGAAACAAATTGAAATGAAATTCTAACATGAATAAAATCTAACAATACTTAGTAAGTAAATGCCTTACAGACAAATTTTTATGATAGGTTATGAGTCTTGCAGCTTTTGGCCTTGACTTTATTCCTTTTGTCTTCGAAATGAAACAACTCGTGCGCCACCTATTGTAAACTGGTTGAACTAATACTGAATCTTTGGGAGCTTGCGCACTATATCCTATGAAAGTTTAATCGCGATCTGATAATTGGATAATGAACGCATAGAGGACAAAGATCCTTTTAACGGTTGACACTAGAGTATTGCCAAACCTACTATATAATATAGTATCCTACCATATTAGTCGTCTAGCTACTATGTTTCCTAAATATATATATAGTAGAGGATGTAACTATAATTATATTGGATAAAAAAATTAGGCAACATTATTTATTCCAAAACGTTGAAGTGTAAAACGGAACGCAGAACGCAGCCTTTATCTCTTTCTGAACAAGATTTGGTATGTCATTGTCAATTTAATAATTTGTCACTATCAGTTGTAGTTTAATATGTTATTATTGGTGGTAATATAGACTTAAAGTGCATGGTGGTTGAGTTGTTAAATGTTGTGTTGTCTTTTTTATTTTGATTAACTCAGCTTAGAAGCAAAATTACACTGGTCAACTTCTATAGAACAGACCAGAGCTTTCCACCGGCCAATCTCCTTCGTTTCAAGTTTAACCACATGACACTGGCGGAATTGTGCTCTTAACGCATGTCTCCATTCTTATAAGAAGTGAAGTGATAATTACATGTCTATCAAGCAATAAAAAATATTCCGTTAGATATTTATATTTATTTGAAACCTACTATATTTTTTTACTTAGATCTTTAAGAATGTTTAACACTTTACGCAATATTCTAATAGAAACTTAACCTTTCATCATGAAAAATCTTAACAAGAATATTAAGACACTTTAATTATATAGTACATTATTGCAAAGCCCGTGAAATAGGCAATTGCAGGTCGAGTATCGCCCGAGGACTTCACTAATACGAAGACAGGCTATTGTCATTTCCGCTGAGGCATATATAGCCGCTTTTCTGCAAACATGGAGCTGGAATATATTGTCATTATTTCACCGAAACGCGACAATCTAAAAGAGAGTCAATGTGATGGGCTTATTACCATGTGTATGGTAGTCGGGATCCAGTCGGATACAATTGTTCTGTCCGACCACCCGATAATACTGTTATTACTTCAGCAAAAACTTACTTGTGATTGTTTGAATCGAAGTTGTGGTTGATATTTCTTTCGTAATTTCCTTGGGCAGCATACGCATAATATCCTTAGAAATGCCCTGAAACAAATTGAAATGAAATTCTAACATTAATAAAATCTAACAATACTTAGTAAGTAAATGCCTTACAGACAAATTTTTATGATAGGTTATGAGTCTTGCAGCTTTTGGCCTTGACTTTATTCCTCTTTTCTTCGAAATGAAACGGACTCGTGCGCCACCTATTGTAAACTGGTTGAACTAATACTGAATCTTTGGGAGCTTGCGCACTATATCCTACGAAAGTTTAATCGCGATCTGATAATTGGTTAATGAACGCATAGAGGACAAAGATCCTTTTAACGGTTGACACTAGATTATTGCCAAACCTACTATATAATATAGTATCCTACCATATTAGTCGTCTAGCTACTATGTTTCTAAATATATATATAGTAGAGGATGTAACTATAATTATATTGGATAAAAAAATTAGGCAACATTATTTATTCCAAAACGTTGAAGTGTAAAACGGAACGCAGAACGCAGCCTTTATCTCTTTCTGAACAAGATTTGGTATGTCATTGTCAATTTAATAATTTGTCACTATCAGTTGTAGTTTAATATGTTATTATTGGTGGTAATATAGACTTAAAGTGCATGGTGGTTGAGTTGTTAAATGTTGTGTTGTCTTTTTTATTTTGATTAACTCAGCTTAGAAGCAAAATTACACTGGTCAACTTCTATAGAACAGACCAGAGCTTTCCACCGGCCAATCTCCTTCGTTTCAAGTTTAACCACATGACACTGGCGGAATTGTGCTCTTAACGCATGTCTCCATTCTTATAAGAAGTGAAGTGATAATTACATGTCTATCAAGCAATAAAAAATATTCCGTTAGATATTTATATTTATTTGAAACCTACTATATTTTTTTCGTCTTTTTGGCATCTACTATATTTACTGAAGTAAATAGCTTTGAAAATACTATATTTGATGTAACAAAAGTTGGCAACCCTAGTAGACACCGAAGTTCTGAATTGCGTATAATAAAGTAACCCACTTGATGCGGAAGGCGACAGACATTATCTGTGCAGACAAGTATGTTACTTGTAAATTTTAGAGCCAATAATAAATTAGACCGACTAATTACAGAAGTTTTTGTATTATACAGGTTTAGTGTGAAACTTTGAATTAATTATTTTCATGTAACGTACTATACATAGAGCTACTAAGCAACAAGACAATTTAAAAAAGAAGAAGAAAACCATCTTCAATGATTTTGAGGTGTTTCCTGGTGTATCTTGAAGTATTGCTTATTCTATCTATCCTTGTATCCTTGTAACTTTGAAGTGCAAGGTCTAATGCCAAAGAAATTAAAAGGTCACCACATTTGATGTATCCCTTTTCCAACTAAAAAAGAGTAATCTAAATCGGTTTAAAAACAAAGAAGTTATGCCTGAACATCAATAAAAAATATATACAGTCGAATTAGGAATCTCCTCTTTTTTTTAAGTCATTTAAAAATACGTGTAAATAAAAGATAAAGTACTGAATATCGCAATAAGCCGATTGATAGTATATTGTGTTAGGACACTTTATTATAAGTTATCAGATTTATTATTTTTCAACATTGACAGCCAAAAAAAATCAGCAAAAATTGAAATATGTATGGAGATATTGTCATTATTTTCGAAAAAAGAATATGCGAAGTATTGATTTTATGGACATACCAAGAACGATAAAAGAGATCCAATAAAAGAGTATTTAATCATCCCGGCACGCCGTTTCATACAACATTGCTGGAGCATTGTAATGTTCTAAATTCAAAAACGCTCCTACAATGGATTTTATTTTCTTTGTTCATAAATTTGATACTTCGCGTGTTCTTTTTTCGAAAATAATGACAATATTTCCATGCATGTTTGAGAAAAGCACTATATATGCCTCAGCGGAAATGACAATAGCCTGTCTCGTATTAGTGAAGTCCTCGGGCGATACTCGACCTGCAATTGCCTATTTCACGGGCTTTGCAATAATGTACTATATAATTAAAGTGTCTTAATATTCTTGTTAAGATTTTTCATGATGAAAGGTTAAGTTTCTATTAGAATATTGCGTAAAGTGTTAAACATTCTTAAAGATCTAAGTAAAAGTTATACCGTTTATCAACTATATCAATGTCAATATAAATAAATATAATATAGGTTTCCATGGCCGCGTTGCGTTGCGAGTCTCGACGTTTATACGTAACGGCTTGCGGGCTCAGCGGTTGATTTGATGATACCGAATTTAGGATAATTAAACCGAGCCGAAACGTTCCCGAGTTATTGTACTGGCTTCAATTAATTTAATATTGTTACCCCTTATGATGTATCGTAACGAACTAAGGCTTGTAATCTAACGTAAAGATATAAGTTTAGTCAATGTAATATAATTATTCAATCTTAGAGTAGGTTTATCTTTATAATAAGACATAAATGATATATAAAAATCTTGTTTGCGTCTGTTAATTATCTCTAACTTTTAAACGACTTGACTGATTGAGATCTTATTCACATAATATATTTATTTTATCGAGACGATCGTTTATAGATATTTTAGGTTTCGATAGTGGCGCTGTCATCGGGTCATTGCCTAATGGAAAGAGCAGAACAACGTCTGCCGGCCCAGTTAGGCCCGGCTTATGATTATTTTTCTTTTGTTATTGAGTGTCTTTAAACTTGATTTTATATGACTGATACAAATGTTTGGTAAATCAACAAAACCTGTAATTATTCTCAAAATTACATTTTCTTTATTATTTTATACTAGCTGTACCTTAGCGTTCTTGTAGCTCAGTTAGGATAAATGTAAAAAAAAAGAAAATGCACGAAAAAATGTTTAAGTACACAGTATTTGTGGGTATAATTTATTTAAATTTTTTCCATTGTCTGTGCAAAAAGCTTATAGAGCAAGTGCGTATTCAATGCAACGTTTCTTAAAATAATAAAGCAATCGGTGAAGAACTTTCGGAGATTTAAGATTTTGAATAAACGATACATTTTGATATAAATATGTTTTGTTTTTCGGTATTTGTTTGGCTCGTTTAGTAGAAGGTAAAACTAATAGCTTATTTAATGGATACTCCAACAACAATACACTTTAAACAGTATTATTATAATTATAGATAATAGTATACCCGATGCATATGTTACTAATTGGAGTACACAGCATTTCCCATAGCTCCGTAATTATTAAAATATAATTATACTATATTATTATTATTCTTCATTATAATCTGCATCATTTTATTTGTCTTTATTTTGTTATTAATTTTAAAATAATTTCACGGTGATAAATAGTCACCAATTTATTTTCTAAGTTGTTTACAAGAACGTTTCATTTTACTTCGTCAAATTATTTTTTACACTAATATTAAAAGGGTAATTTTTTAAATAAAAAATAATAGGTGCCTACTTAAGTATTATTTTATTATTATCTTTGTATAATGTCAAAAGATTCTAAAGATAATGAAAAGGCAGACCCTTAAGAAAATGGACACGATTAGGGTGATTTTTTTTTAAACTTCTTCTTAATAAACTGAACAATGCCTTAATATCAATTTAAATGAACGTAAAAACACTGAGACAAAGCCAACTCTCCTGTATTAATTTAAAATGATTATGGCAAGAGAAATAAAAGTTGCGTCGAGATGCAAAGAGTTCATTAGCATTGTAATTCAGTTTCTCGTTTCAACAGACTCGGGACAATTCGATTACAACTCGCTGCTACGAGATTTCTTTAACGATTCCACAATAGAGTTCCTTGTTTACTTTATACATGATAGTATATAAATTTCAGTTTTTCTAAGAACCTTAAAATTAAGCTATAAATTATGATACAGTCACTATTGTATATTCAGGCGCTTTGTCTAGTTAATCTTTACATCAACGACCTTCCACGTTTCCCCGGGGTCGAGGTAGGTTTATTAGCTGATAACACAGTCATTTACAGTTCACTCAGGTACAGAACTCACCTCAGAACACGCGCTCAACGCGCAGTAACCCATCTCGGCAGATGGTTCCATAAATGGCTCATAGCTCTCAACCCCGATAAGAATACCGCGATTCTCTTTAATGCCGCACAACTACGAAAGACACTAGAAGCCCTTTACATTTTCGGTGTCCCAATCCCTTGGGCTACCCAGAGTAAACGATACGCTTAGCTTCAGGGCACATGCCCGTAGAGTCCGGAACAAGGCCGCTATGGTCTTGGCCCGCTTGCATCCTCGGCTATGCTTGGTAAGCAAATTGTCTCTCAGACATAAGCTTACACTCTACAAGACATGTTCTCTCGATCTTAACGTACAGTTGCAAAATCATTTTTTACGCAAAATAGTCAATTTCCCATTCTTCTATCGAAATGTAGACCTCCATAAAGGTATGGAATTTCCTTCGATCGAATCTTCCATCGAAACTCTCGCGAGTAGGTATTTCGATAGAGCGTTAAACCATCTGAACCCGTTAATTGCATCCGCCGCCGCGCCGCAACTTACACCCCAGTCCCAAACGCCTCGAAGGCAAAACCTAGGCTGCAGAACAGCTTTTACACCGTAAATGCATATGAATGTATTTGCTTTCTGTTTGTTTTGGTTAATTTCCGAAATGGTTTGACATATTTTGATGAAAATTTCACTCACAGATATAAGGTATAACTGATATTATAAGGTGTAACTTAGAATATATTGATTAAAAAAAAAAAAAAAACGTATACTGAGTTGCACACGTATGAAGTCGCAGGCAGAGTTGAGAGGCTAGTTTGAAATGAGAATATATTGATTAAAAAAAAAAAAAAAACGTATACTGAGTTGCACACGTATGAAGTCGCAGGCAGAGTTGAGAGGCTAGTTTGAAATGTAAATGTTAAATACATAATCAAATTTGTTGACAAATTTCTTACTCAGTAAAGTATTATAACTGATGGTTTACCCCTTTTATTATATACCTGGATAAAATTGCTTATTATTAATGTAATGTAAATAAAATACATGGAACATTTCAAAATATATAAGTGTTGTAGTTTACATGGTAAATATCACTTCCGCCATAAATAAATAAAAAACTATTTTAATTAATAAGATAGCCCTATATTAATAAGACAGTGTATAAACACTGTTCTTAACAAGGTCATGTAATAAAGTGTTAGAATGTTCTTAGGTCATTCTTTAAGGTAAACGATTGATTTTATGGCGAATGCTTTATAATTAAAATTGTGTGCAATACTAGGTATACTCATTAGTGAATGAATAAATATGTAATGAATGAATAATAATAAATAAATGTATCTATAAATTCAATCAATGCAAAGAATATTTATGCTATATATTTCATTATTATTAAAAAAGGTAAAGTTGGTGATTGTTTGTAGGAAATCTCTGTAACTACTGATTCGACTCTAAAAATGACTGTTAGGAAGATGCCTTCTTTGTGAGTAACAATAACAGATTATTTTTTATTCTTACACAATTGTATATTGTACAGTAATCAACGCGAACTAATTCGCGGATGGTTGCCAGTGAGTTATTAACTAGTAAACGTAGTTTCGTTCGTCAGTTCTTGTAAAAAATATTATTCAGTTGTCAACTAATAAGGAGTATTTATAAAATTGCGCCGGAAAATTTATTAACTACTCTTATGTTTCGTAGACATTAATTCCTACAAGGTTACATAAAATAACATTGGCAATGCGACAAAATACAGGAGACGTTGAAAATTCACTTTCTGACTCATGAAAGCCATTCATTTATATTCATTTATTCATTCAATATTATATTACATTCACCCTTGCTTTCTTTTATACCCATGTGTAAGCTTGAATCAAATGAAAATTATTTCGGGTGTATCGTCTATGTGGTGATTATAATATCTATTTGCAATTTTATGATCAAATCCTTGTCAAATAATATGTACATGATTTATGTTTTGTTTTTAATCTTCTGTTATTTTTTAAAAAGCCAGCATCATTCTTATACCAATTCATTTTAACACGATAAGAAGTTACTTATACTGGATTATATTTTAACAATATTTATAGAAATTAGGTTTACTGAGCTATATTTCGACTACATGGTTTGAATTCAGACCAAAGAATAATATTTGGCCTTAGGGTTTGGATTCTCATAAGGTTACAGCTGGTTATGTTTGAAATCTCCAATACGTCGTGGACTGGCGTGGTGATTTTAAGCCCATGGCTTCTGTTGAAAATTAAACTATTTTAATCTAAGCTGGCGAAGTCATGCGCTTTGCGTTGTTTTGTAACAAGCCCCGGTGAAGCTTTAAAAGCCGTCTGAGGCTCCAGGGCCCTTATGGCTAACGGTGTAGTCAGTTCTAAAAAAAATGTTTTGTACTCGTTATTATTTTTGCGCATTAGATGTAGGTAGGAATAAAAACTAATATCACCAGCATTCGCTCGATATAGTTTTGTCAGTCTTATGAATGTTACCGCGACGTGTGATTCCTATTAAAAGTTTGTTATTAAGGTGAATCCTAATACTGTTGTACTGCTGTTGAAATTCTCAAAAAGTGATAAAGGAAGTGTGCCGGTAATTTGGTAGAGAGTTGAACTACAATTATCATTTCGATAGAAATAACACATTGTCAGTGGCATATGGTTTTGTGGTTACTAAATTAAGTTAGACTTTAATGTATGCACCATTAGACATTTTTAAATGGTGATAATAAAAATAGATTTGATAACAGTATATTTATTGTTCTCACCAGCATATTGCAGATAATAAGAGATTGAAGTATAATGTACCAAAAAAATCAACTAGAACCGCAGAAACATTTACCAGTGTCAGTTTTAATACGAGTTTCGTTCGAAATCCGTCTTCTTGAAAGCTAGCACAACTGTACAAATAAACCTAGCGTAGTTAAGTCACGATAAAGTAAACTGGTTACTAAAACTTTCTAGGAAAATTTTGATGTTAATCGAAGTTCACGTTTAGTCTTATTAACTTTATTATGATTATGTTGCAAGCTATATCACTCGAAATACCACAAATGGTATATAAAATAGGTAGAATAACCTATGTAAACATATAAAGAAAAAAAAAGAAAATCACTTATCTGCAAAAGTAGGTATTTGTCCAATAAAGCATCCACCAAAAACTGTTATTTTAAATTATTTTAAAACAAGTACCTACTTATTTATGTGGTTAAAAGGTGTTTAAAATAAAATATTTTAGTAGCTTGGTACATAATATAGACGTGGATCATACAAACAGTTGCGAAATGTTCTTTTTCCTGCTGTTTACTTGTAGCTTGTAGTTCATAAAGGCTGTTACTGTAACAAATAATAAAGGTAGTAGTCGTCACTAGTAACTCAATATATCCATATATATATATATATATATATATATATATATATATATATATATATATATATATATATATCCATATATTATTTCATAAAGGTGTTTTTTTGTGGCAACGCCATATCTCCTTTAATTTATTATAATATATTGTTCATTATAATTATTCAAGTAACATTATAAAGATTATGTTCCCCACTATTGATGGCAAATAGTTTAAAATTAATGTTGTCGTTTAAAAACATTGATTGATTTAAAAAAATATGTAGGCGGCGCCTTCTATTAACAATATATTTTAACTAACACAACACACACAACTAACAATTGTTTGATAACATCCATTCACGTTCGATAATGTGCGAAATATCACGTAATACGGTTATTCTTTTCAAAATTTCAGTTTCGGTATCTAAATGTAAATATTTTATAGTAAGAATTTTAACCAAAATTTTTACGCGGTTTTATGAGTCTGCGAGCACGCTCCAAACCATTTCTAATTTCAGGTTTCAAAGGGAAGCCACGAAAACAAGTAATGAAATTTCAATTGTGGAGGTCTGACGTTGCGTTGAAAGTGGTGTTATATTAAAGGCTTTCGGAACATACTTTCAGAGGCTTCTGTATTTATTACAACTATCCATAGTTTTGTTGTTAAAATTATGTTTTAAATAACCTATGCGTTAATTACGTTTCATATTTAACCATATTTTCAAAAGCGTCTTTCAAATATGGCAGATCAGTTATTTTGTATGCACCCCCATGATATGGCTATCAAATGCAAAAATTTGCTGAGAATAATTTCAAAACAAAATTAATGATTTTTTAAACAAGCTTTTATTCAATATTTCAATAAATTTAAAAGCTTGTAGCGCAAAAAAAGGAGAAGGAGAAATTTAAATTTAATGATTTTCTTGCGCCTTTGCGTATAGTACACGTGAAATATTGAATACAAGCTTGTTTCAAAAAAAGTATTTTTTTAATGAATATATTTTTATAAATATAAATACTCATATAGTTACTTTTTATATCGTAATATACAACCAATCTTCTTCCTTCAACTGCCTTCCCATCCAACTATAATAACTTGGGAGTCTTCAAGCGAAGAATGAACAGGCATTTTATACGTAAGCGCGATCCACCGTGGCCTCATCTTTACTTACCATTAGGTAAGATTGAGGCCAAGTGCATACTATATACTATAAAAAAAGATTCGATCTTATAGAATCGTCTTCTTATTGCTAAATTTTAAAAGTTTGTAAGAGAATGCTGCCTGTCCTGTTTTTCTTGATTTAATTCACAGTCCTAGCCTCCTACTCCATAACATGATCTAACGTATTAAAAGATATGCAAAAATATGGCCGGATAATATAATATCTTTGAATAAATAATTATTTGAACGTAAATTGGATAAGTGTTATAACAATAACTCTATTGGTTAACGCGGCGTACGCCAGTAAAGCTCTCCCAATCGGCATGATTTTTTCCGACATTTTCAACAATTATCGTCATATTTCAGCCATTTTACACAAAACCTTAATGAATTATATAACCCTAAATCCTCCTCATGAACCACTCCGTCTATTGATGAAACCCGTATGAAAATCTGATCAGTAGTTTTTGAGTTTATCGCGTTCAGACTGACAGACCAGACGTGGCGCGGCGCGGTGGTCTTTGTTTTCTAATATAGTAAGATAAGGAAAATAGTTATAAACGTATATAACAATGAAACATTTTGCTTAAAAAGATTATTGATATTATTAAAAATGTGAAGATAATTTTTTATAAAATAAAATATCATAAAAATGATCAATATATCTGTATAATTCACCTGATTAGTTTGTGTTCTCAAATAGGTATTCTTGTTAAATAAAAAATTGGGTATTTTGTATAGTAATAGTTATAACTTAAGAACATAATTTATACCAATAGACATTATTTTATGAGATTAACAAACCGAACCGAATTTCTAAAGGAAGTAAAACAAATTATGTATTCATAATAAGGTTAGATCATGTGAAAATTATATTTATAACTAACACCATTAATACAATTCATTCTTTAAGTTGATCCCGGCACACATAATACACAAATCCGGAAATTAATTGTTACAATATCAACAAAACAATTAAAAAATCTAATTTTTCTACAGTTACTTACATACATAGATCACAATAAATCAATAAGGGTAAAAAATAATAATATGTAGTCTTCCTTTATTATGTAATTAAGTTTCAAGATAATGTAATTACATGAATTCAGCTTAAATAAAGTAACCTAAAATAAATATGTACATAATATATTCTCTAACAATTTATTTTGTAACTATACTTAACAATATTTAAAATTTTATATAAGTTAAACTTTAACCTCGAATAACTTATGAACCACTTGATTTAGCGTAAAATTATAAGAGAATTTTTCTGTAGAGCTTTACATTTTCTATAAAATTATGCATTTTCATATTGAATACAAGCAATCAAATTTCAAAGATCAAAAACAGTTTTTCCTATGTTATTTTCATAAGAATCTTTGGTGGAAATGTTACAGTTGATATGAAAACCTTAAATTAACAGGTTTTTTTTTTAAATTAATTTGGAAGCGTTTAATCTTCTGCGTGCATGTAAATATGAAAAGACCCTCACATACATATGTGTACAGTTTGCTCGCATAATAGTATTAAACAAGCCCAGCCCTCGTTTTCATTCCAACGTTCAAGTCGTTAACTTTTTTTAAATTATTTTATGAATTTTGTGTTTGGTCTCAATATCACCTGATATTAAGTGACGATGTGGCCTAAGACTACTGCAGAACTGGCTTTCAAGTGCAGCTACCAGAATACCTATAGGTATTTGGTGACAGATTTTCATCTTGAGTATGGTAGCTAACCAGGCAGGAATTAGAAAATGCTCTACCACCATGCTATGGTTTCATCACGAAGTTTTCCTTCATCGAAAGTCCAGGCTCATTGCAGGGATTCCAACTCATGTTGATCAACACAATGTACGTACACACTACCACTAAGCCATCATAGCTTCATCTCATAAAGTGATTTAAAATCTTACATTAAATCGATATGTTCATTCTGTATTTTTTTATATCATTGATTATATAAAATTTTAATTAAAAATTTGCCAGTAAAATATCTACATATATACCTAAGTCCAATAGGTCATAAAGTTAATGTAGGCTAGTTTAATTGTTACCGTATAATAATACTCAATACAAATAGTACAAACCCTCGAACTGTTTATAACTTTGTCGACAATGGAAGGTAATGTTGGGAATATTGCGTCGAGTAAACTTGGTGAGTTCCGGCTGAGAGTACACTTGCAGACAGAAAGCGGTTGCTTTGCAACAATATATTTACTACATGTTACAACAAATATAATAAAAATTGCACACAGCCAAAAATGCTGATAATAGAAAATAAAGAAAAACCGACGATATGGCTACGCGACACGTGTATGTTGGTTAACATTATCATAAATCTAGTTTATTTACTTCGAATTTACTTACTGTGTTGTGTACTTTTATTCTCAGATTAATCAATTAAAGTTCAGGTTAATTAAAAATACAAAAATAAATATAAGAAGATACTACAAAGTAAAGCGGAATATCAAAACGGTACTGTATAACATAACCATAAATTTCATAAGAGTGTCATTTGCTTATACACGGCAGTTTAACAGACCGGAAACAATAGAATAGACTAGGCGAAGCGACAAGTTTCTTGCTCCCTAATGACAGTAGCGCTCGGTGTAAATATGAGAATAAAGCCGAGAGACGACGACAGAGAAAATCGAGACTTCGCCAATCAAACTACAACAAGCGTTTGAACAGCCAGAAATTTTAGCGTTCGCGATATTTAGTTCTGATAACTAAAGCTTCGTTAATCTGTTCCTGGCATACTTAATTAGAATATGCATTTTTAATAAAACTAAATTATTAGGTAACATTCAAGCTGAAGCTTTCATTAATATTAATGTATATATATTTGTTTTAATAAATGTGACTGGGTGAAATCGGGACGACTGGATCCTCCACATAGTTACACTCTTGGCGTGTACTCTTGGCTCTGTACCATCTGGATGATGACCACCATTTACATGGTGAAATCGTCACAGTGACTCTTTGGTTTGTCGCGTTTCGTTATGTAGGTGCATTCAGCTGCCGAGGGACATGTTTTGATCTAGTTTCTTGTAGGCTCCTCATGATTCTCATTAAGATGTTTGCAACGGTTTCGGAACCGGTGGTAGTCTGTTGAAATTCATAAGAGCTTCCTGAAGCCTAAAATAAGTAACATAGTAACATATAAAAGTTTTTAAAGCAATCAAAACACAGTAAATAACAATCTTTACTTTTTAGGAATTATTAACTCGACATCCATGGTATTTAGATAATATATTTTAGTTTTATTGGTAGAAAGTTATTGCGATAAAACTGAAAATAAAAATAATAAAATAACATTTCTTTCCAAATAAATCTAATTTTTGCGTCTGTTATATCTGTCCGAATGTTCGGATTATCCATAAAGCTAAAGGTCTGACGGATAGACAGAAAGACAAACGAGTCTGTTAATGGGTGTTTTCTTTTTAATGGCCTACCTAAATTGCTAGAAGGCAAAAACCTTATGGTATTTATTTACTATTGAGATGGATATCATACTGAAGTATAAATGAAGTAAATACAGTAAATAAATTTAAGTACAAATAAAGAAACGGTTATATAAAGAATAAAAAAAAAAAATTTGGCGGTAATATTATACTAAATGCCATTTAAAAAGTTTAATAATTAATAATATTTAGATATTAGATTAAACAAACATATAAGTTTAATTTATTATTGCAAAACCGAACATACGTAATAATAGTATATAATACAATTATAGTAACCCGTGAAAGTCTCACTAATGGCAAAGCAAGGATTTTTTTTTTTTTTTTTTTTTTTTTTAGAACTGACTACACTGTTAGCCTTAGGGGCCCTAAAGCCGCTGCGGCTTTTACAGCTTCACCGGACTTGGGGGCGAGCGCAGAGGGCACTCAGCCGCGAAAGTTTTGTGGACGACTCGCACGAGGGTGCCAAAGTGGCCGGACCTCGGCTCGGGCGGTCGTCGCGTTCGCAAATAGGTCGCGATCTATTCGAATCCCTACACCTACGATTCGAGCTAACTAAATATACACATAGGCACGTTCCCTTCCTCCTGGGAGGAAGGAAGGAACCGTGCGTATGTGTATTCAGTAATCGGAATGTTTCTACACTAACTAGCGCTAACTAACTAGCGTAAAAAAAGAAAAAAAAAAGGTCCCTCACAGAACCTATGTACCTGTGTGGTGTGCACGTGTGTATGTTCATACGTGTGTAGTGTTGTATGTAGGTAGCTAAGTGATGCACGTACAGTGTCACTTGTATCGCGCGGGCGGTTGCGTGACCCAAGGGTTTCACACCGAGGAACGGACCTAGGCTTGGGTTACCGCTGGAGAGGGTGGACGTGACGGGTGTGCTGGAGCGAAATTGACCGCCCGCCCTCTGCGGAGAGAACGGTGGTTACGCGGGCGTGGGCGCTGGCACGCTCTGTTTGGAGAGACGGATGTGTAATATTTATTCGAATTTTCGATGTGATCGTCGGGATCAATAAAAATATTGCGCGGCCGGCGTTTGCACCGGATGTCCGTGGGTGCCGGAACATAAGTGGCGGCTGTTTTTATTAACGGATTCGCGTGGTTCGACGCGGTGTCGAAATACGAACGGGAGAGCTGTTTAACGTAGGCATGTATCGAAGGAAGCTCCATATCTCTATGGAGATCTACGCTTCGAACATACCACGGGGCCCCGGTGAGACGATAGAGGAACCTATTCTGTATCGATTGTAACCGTTTGAAACTCGACTCGGACATATGTGCGAACACGGCGCAACTGTATGTCAAAATTGGTCGAATACACGTCTTGTAGAGCGTGAGCTTATGTCGCGTGGACATTTTACTCACCGAACACAACAGAGGGTGCAACCGGCCCAGGACCCACGCGGCCCTGTTCCTAACCTTACGGATGTGGGGTCTAAAAGAGAGCCTACTATCTAGGGTTACCCCTAGATATTTGGTCTCTCTTACATACGGAATCGGATTATCGTAGAGCTTAACAGGTTTAAGCTTCCACGGTATCTGTGACGAATCCGCATCGAAGAGCATCGCGGCGCTCTTCGAGGGATTAACGGCTATACGCCACTCGTTAAACCACTTCCCGAGAGTGGTCACGGAGCGTTGGACTTTGTGTCTGAGGTGGGATCTATTCCTATCTGAGGCATATAAGACTGTATCGTCAGCGTATAGCCCTACCTCGACCTCCGGGAGTCGAGGTAGGTCACTGACGTACAGGTTAAATAGGCTAGGAGCCAGGATCGAACCTTGGGGAACGCCTGAGCGTATTGGACGGGGCGTGGACAATTCACCTTCCACTCTATAGCGGAAGGTGCGATCTGTTAAATAGTCGCGAATTATTTTAATTAGCCTATCGGGGACTTCAAAGCGGTACAACTTGTAAATCAATCCCTCGTGCCAGACCTTATCAAAGGCCTTGGCCACGTCGAAAAAGACCGCAAGTGTACGGCGGGGTTTATAAAGTTCAGCAAAATTAAATGCAACGTGCTCCGTGAGGCGGTGCACTTGATGAGTGCAAGAATATCTAGCATGGAAACCGAATTGCTCAGGCGGATAGAGGTCTTTCTCCTCTATTATTGGCTTGAGACGGTTTAGAAGGATCCGCTCGTAAATTTTCCCTAACGTATTTAGGAGACTGATCGGGCGATAGCTGTCGGGAAGCGACGCGCTCTTGCCGGGCTTACGGATACCTATGACTATTGCCTTTTTCCAGGCGGCTGGAAAATGGCAGTGGACTATGGCTACATTGAAGATGCAGACCAATAGAGCTATGAGGCGATCAGGAAGAAGCCTAAGTACTTCATTCCTGATCCCGTCGGGACCTGGTGCTTTTCTGAGCTTAAGGCTTTTTATAATGGAAAGAACCTCCTCAGACGTGACTGGGGACTAGGAGGCTGTCGCGGGGAGCTTATCCAGCTCCCGCACGCATCCATCGATACCCTCGACCCGGTCGGTATTTGCATCGACACTGTTCGGAGAGCACTGGCTCTCCAAACAAGTGGCGAGGCACTCCGCCTTGTCGCTGCTATCGAAGGCGAGCGGTATACCGGGACCCCTCTCGAGGGGGGGCATAAGATAAGAAGCCTCTATTTTGAGGCTGCGAGCTAGTTTCCAGTAAGCCAGATGCGACGGCCTTAGCCCTTCGACGAGGGCGTCCCATCTGTGACTCCTGAGTTCTAATATGCGGGCTCTAACCGCTCTCTGAAGCGCGCGTAAGCGTGCGCGGTTTTCCTCGGTCGGATAGTGGTCGTGCGCACGAGTCGCCGCGTTCTTTTCCGTCAACAATGCCCGCACGTCGGCAGGGAGTACGAAGCGGCGATCGCTCGCCTCTTCGACCTCTCTCGAGGCCTCTCCAATGCCGACCTGCAGGTGGTCGACCAGGGAATCGATCGCGAGATCTACATCCGCAACGGACCCCAATACGTCCGGGATCCTATCTAAACTGGACGAGGACGGCCTGTCCGCAAGATAATGTTTTAACTTAGCATAGTCTACCACTTGGACCGAAGGAGGGCTAGAGTCGTCTGGTTGACCTAGCTGCATGATGACCGGACGGTGGTCGGAGTCGAGCTCGTGTACGACCCGAATGAGTCGTAACCGAAGCGCGATACCTTTAATGAGAGCTACATCAAGCACTGTCGGCATACAGTTGTCTTGAAAGTGGGTGGGAGTGGGTGGCGCTATGACATCAAAGTTTAGCACGTTCGTTAGCTCTTCGAGTTTAACACCATTTCTGGAGTCTCTCCAATTGCCAAACGAAGTGTGTCCACAATTGAGGTCACCCGCTATAATGACCGATTCACCGAGCGAAAGTAGCTTTTCTAGGTCAGACCTGAGAGGCACTTTCCTCGGCGAGAGATAAACTGAAACTAACGTTATGGACGGGTGGTCGGTCATTCCTAGTCTACACACGGATACTTCCATATTGGTAAGTATCGGAGGATCTACCGGCGTACAATATAACGATCGTTTGTAATAAATGAGAGTGCCGCCCCCGCGGCCGGCCCGGTCATTTCTTACAATATTGTAGTTCGCGATTTTAGGATCACGTTTACTACGCTTTAAGAGCGTCTCCTGCACTAAAAGAACATCTACTTGGTGATCTTTAAGAAAGGTCGCGACGAGATCAAGCTGCGGAAGTAGGCTTCGCGCGTTAAAAAATGAAAGATTTAACGCTTTCGGTTTAAACTTAGCCATTGAAAGGCCCTAATTTTTATTACTCGCCTCGCGATCGAGACGTTGTAGTGTCTCTACGAGGCGGGGGAACGCGCAAGCGGTCTTGATGAGACCGAAGCGCTCCAAATGGTCGTTGTATTCGATGAGCTCGCGGATATCGTGCTCGCGGGTGAGCAGTATCATTAGGTCGTTACTATTGACGACAGTGTTAGCGGGCGCGCGGGGCGCAGGAGCGCGGGGCGCGGGAATATCCATAGCCATAAGGGGCTGTGGATTGGGGCGGCGGGGGCCCCATGCGTTCTGCGATGAACGCACGGGTTGCGGTTGCACCACGCGGGGTGCGGAGGGGCCGGCGGCGGCCGGGAGCTGGCGCGGGACCGGCAGCGCGGGAAATTCCCCTGACGCCAGCAGGGGTTGCGCTTTGATGGCTGAGGCGGGGGGCGCCGCCCGGGGGGCCGCCTGCCTCTGTGTACGTGGCCGCGTGGTACGCGGGGCCTTGGGGCAACCGCGATAATTCGCGGGATGCCCCTCCTCCCCGCATAACACACAGCTCGGGGGGACGACGGAGTCACGCTCGCGCGTGCACTCCCGTGTGGGGTGGTCCTCTCGGCACTTTACGCACCGCGGACGAGAATGACAGTTACGGGCAGCGTGCCCGTACAGCTGGCAGTTGTGGCACTGCGCAGGCTGGTGGTTTTTGTATGGGGGCTCCACGTTAATCCCGGAGAGCCCGCACACCGTCTCTAGCTGGAAGATGGCCTTTCCCTCGGGGGAAAGGTCCAATATGGCCACTACCATTTGTAGTGGCCGCTTATCTTTACTGTACATCCGGTAAGGATTTTGTTAAAAGGCACGAGCTTTTAAAGTCACATCAACTCACGACCTATGTGCAATGTCAGGCGGGGAAATCTTTTTTTTCTTCCTATATCAAGATAGTAGTTCGGATTTTATATTCTTTTTCTACACTGTCAGTTGATAGTGTTCCTAAAATTTAATATTAACAAGTTTGTGAAAATTCAAAATAAACAATAATAATTTAAAACTATTATGTGAGCAATTCTTGCTTGGTTTCTCGGAAACGGCTCCCACGATTTGGATGAAAATTTATATTTAGATGATGTTTACATTCCAAGTTTATCTAGATTGGTGTTTTTCTTTTTGATTTAAGATACAGAGCCTAGATATTAATAGTTTATTTATGCAAATTTTGTACATCATATTTTACATTTTAGAAAATACACAACATTTTTGGAAACAGCGCATACGTTTCATAAGGCCCTGGACGCCAAAGTAAGACTATTAGCAGGTATTAGAAGGTGGTTGGTCTCCAAAAAAAATTTGTTCATGTCTGTCGTTACCCCATTATTAATTAGATGTGAAGAGAGGAATAGAAAAATAACAGACGGGTGAGCCTAGAATATACTTCAAAAATAATTTTGAAGATATTTTAAACTGACGATATATGCCAAAACAAAGAGACATTTGATTCATATTTTACTGGCGTCACACTTTAAAGTCTTCAACCACCTTGACATACTATAAAGATTATAAACAAATAACATTTATGTATATTATAAGCGTTTCACTATTCTGGATATTATCAACGTATACACAGTAAAATAATATAATTTCGTTTACGAATTCTATCAAACATGATCACACTACAGCTAGTTGCTGCATGAATAATGTATTTATCAGGTTAAGACAAGCACGTACATTTCGATATATTCGCGGTACGGGATTCGACGTAAACATCTTCAAGTATCTTGTCAAATTGATAACGTGACACCGAATGATCCGGTTTTGGATTACGTTTTATTATTCCGTAGCTAAGTTCAACAGTATGTGATAGTATTTATATTTTCTCTTCTCATTTTCTTTAATTTAAGATTTTAGCTCATGTCGGTGGAGCAGTTGCTACTGTTCCCTATCCTCTGCCTTTCTTTTGATTTCTTGATACGGCACGACTCCCACTTTATCTTTCACTTGTTTTTCGTCCTCGCTTTTTTTCAATTTTGCTTTCTAAAGAACTTGCCGTGCCGTATTAATTGTCCAATCATCTTTCCTCTTCGGTTATCTATGTTTCACTACAACTGTCTTTCTCGTCGACTATTCTTAACACTTGTTAACTCATTTGTAATCCTTTCTGTCCAACTGATGTTTTCCATCCTCTTCCAACACCACATCTCAAACGTCGCTAAAATTTTTTTACAAATAATTTTTTATTTATAGCTACTTTTTGCCTGTGACTTCGTTCCCATCGTATTGAAAATGAAATGACTCACACGCCATCTATTGTAAACTTATTGTATTAATAGAGAAACTTTTACGTGCTTTCGCACAACAACTCACCAAAGTTTTATCACAATTTAATGAAGAGATTAGGAAATATACGGTATAAACAAACAAAGAAATATTCATTTATATTTCTTACATTACAAGCCAAAAACGCCTCGCCACGCGGTCGGTTCGCTTTTAGTTCGGTCATAGTTTAACAAGGCATTGAGAGATAAGTTATTAGAGACTTAAATGTAACTCTATCAAAACATTTTGTTTAATAGTTCTGTTATTAATAAGTTATATTGAAATTGAAAAATATTATATAAATATATAGTTTACATTTTTATCTTTTTTAACTTTTGCTACAAAATAAAATGAATCTCTGTCTTCTACGTTAGTATAAACTGTGTTTTAAGAGACAGTTACATATAATGTGGCACAAGTTCAGATTACATTTTACAGATTGGTACAATGTTGTAGTATCTAATAATCATCACAGAAATGCGGAACTAAGTTTTTTTCGTACGGGACTATTTAAGTATAACTGAGTATGTATGTAGAAAATATCTGAATCTAAAAGCGTGCGAATAAATGTGTTAATGAGTCTCTAAGTATATGAATTTGATCCGTTTGCATTTTTTTTAAGTGCGCGTGTGATTTAGCACTTCTTCTGCAAAGAGAGGTAAGACATAGATACATTTCTTTTGAGATTTTCCCCTACTTAGAGCAGTCTGACTGATGGAATACCAACAACCTTTAGGAGATCGTGGCCAAATAACCTTGTTGACTAGATTTTCCAGAGCTTCTTGGTGTAGAAGAGTTCAAGGTCCGCAATACGCTAGTGATAACTATGGTACTACAAGCGTGGCTATCAGATTTATTTGAAACCTAACATGAATACTATTCGACACAGTTAATTAAACATTTTTCTTAGCATTTTTTATGCACAATTCAACCCTAATTCTTATAGTGAAATAATTGTCATAATCGGATCAGTATTCCTAGGGATTATCTACAAACGCATCCACAAACTTTTCTTGTTTCAAATATTAGTATAGATACGAACTACGAACAACCCTGAATGAAATAATATCGATTATAATTAATTCACGGTAACGATTAACGCTAAAATCACCTATCCTGAGCGCTAAGTGTTTACTACACAACTTAAGCACGGTACACATCATTAAAATAATTCCCGTGTGTGATTGACAGTAAGTATTAATAACATAACAAAGTAAACTCGGAACATGCTATAAAACGTTTTTAGCTACTCGTTTTTACAAAAAGAGTTGCATCTTTTATTTTTATTGAAATATGGTAGAGAAATCTCAAATGCCTCACGAATTATTTGAGACACTAACACTAGTTCCAATAACTAAGTACTGTAGGCCAACGGACATGACTAGACGGAGCAATTGTGCAGAGTGTGCGGAGCGAGAGAGAGCTCGGTGCAAGCCGAAGTTCCCATATACTCGGTTGGACCGTGGGTTGACGCATTTTATTACTTTAAGTATGTCATTTGTTTTAAATTGGCAATAGGCCTTACCCAGTTGCATTCAATTTTTTGAAAATGAACCTGAGTTTTTGGAGGGATCTCAAACTGTCAGAAGGGTTTTCTTTTTTATTCATAAATTTGTAGTTTTTGACCCTATATTGTGTGATACAGGTACAAGTTGCATAATAAAGCTTGATTATTGTGCGCAAGTGTTGTGGATTAGAAATAATTACACGAACCATAATTTTGAGATGCCACAAAATCTCCCTAGGAGCCACCGTCTTGTTGAAATACTTAAATCATCATAGAACTGGATACTCTATACCCAGTGAACATGTTACCTTACATTGACCATCTCTCACAAGGCATACAGGCGTCACAGCGTTTTGATATGCACATAATATAAAACTGATATGATTAGTGATCGTTAAGCTATGTCATACACTGATTTTAATGTAGCATAATACTGATGTAAAGATATTATTTTAATGTTATGTCATGGCATTATTGTTATCTTGCGTTGATCTGATGTAATATAAATATCATATTGTTACGTAATATCAGAGTTCACATTTTTCCGTACAACTGGCATAACGATAAAATCCTACAATAACATAACTGACAAGTCAAATTTTGATGTAGACAGTAATAAAATCCAAATGATATATAAAAATACGTCTATTTATTACGTAAGTCTGATATAACACTGATTCTTATCTTATTATGACTGAGAAGTCAGTTTTATTACGTACGGTTGATATATCAAAGAAGTCAAGAATTTTATTGTTTAATTTTTTAAGATGGCACTGCCACGATTTTGTTCCAGGTATCATTTTGTTTTATACATTGATTAAAAGGGTTTGTTTTTATCAACCAATTATTAGTTCCTCTAAGTAACACGGCTAACACGAATATAAATAATACCTCCAGTGTTGAATGGGTGGTATTATACTTTTACACTATAATGACCATTGAGTCAATTTAATATGCAAGTGCGAAGTTCACAGTTACTTCAGCAGCGAAGGATCTTACTTAAGCAGTTTCTTGAAAATTTAGTTGATATAAAAGTTGACGTTATTGACCCTTTACCGCCAATATTTTTATCAAAATGATGTCAGAGTTGTCATTTCCCCACACCATTATTATATTAAACGTATGTCAAATGAGCGTCACAAATGTATCAGACTTGTTACAGCAGCATATTACATAAAAAGGGGTGAAATAATGAGTCATTTCTAACTCATAGCGCATGATATTGCTCGATGTCGTTCAGATGTTACTTTGGACATAAATGTGTTCTCTGGGTATTCACTTGATAATGGCAGTAATGGTCTACATTAAAGAGGACTAGTTGCCAAGTTAGGAAGAGGAAGAAGAAAATAAACCTCTTTTCTTAGCTTTTTAACCCCAGACTCAAAAAGAGGGGTGATATAAGTTTAACGTGTGTGTCTGTGTATATGTATATCTGTGTGTTTCTCTGTGGCATCGTAACACACAAACGACTGAACCGATTATGATCTAGTTTTTTTGTTGTTTAAAATGTGTCATAATCTAGAAAATTTGTTGAGGCGCTTGAAGATTATCTGCTCTTTTCTAGTTGAAAATAGATGTGAGCATCTTCAATGGGTCTGACTGGGTCGAGATTTGGTATTCTGTTAATTCAGTGACATTAGAAAAACCTTAACCTGATGCTGCAGCGTCATCTGAAATCTGTAGGATACCTAACTCCTCACCAACTTACAGCAGAGATGTCATGTTTGAACTCTTTGGAATGGGCTCAATGAAAAGGGTACTTGTGTCGGGGGTTTAATAAATTTTCAATTATTACTATTTACTATAAACTGGAACTGAATGTAAATGTAAGTGTGAAAATGTAAAATTTTTTGAAATTTATTTTATCGTGACCAATCGATAAATAATTAATTATAGAGATCCGAGGGAAAGCCATTTAACAAAAATTTAGCAAATTTAAATTTTTCAAAGTGACATCCAAAGGAGTAATTAAAAAATAAAATATTGTGACAACCCAAGATATAACGCGCTCCCAAGCCCGGTGAAGCTGTCAAAGCTTCTAATAGCTTCAGGGCCCTTAAGGCTAACAATATAGCCATTCCGATGAAAAAAAAAACGGTATGATATATGTCTAGACGGAAAACATATTTTGCTAAACTTCAAAGACGTTGTCCGACTGTTATGCACTTGTGGTAATAATACTATCGAGGTCAAATAATTTTGTTATTTATCTAGTCTCTGGTTATTTGTTACTTTCGTATTCTCCATGGTATAACAGTTAACTTTTCAATTTGTTGGACACAAATCAGAAGTAGGTCAGGTTTTTTTTATAATAGTTCGGCACATTGATGGTACTGTCTCTGATGATAAACACAGCACAGTCCAAACACAACGGCGACCACCGTGAGATTTCAATCCATCGGCAGTCACCACTGTCATTCCAGCCTGTATAAATATCTGTTTACTTTACGATTAAAGGACCCAATGTCGTAAGAAGGAGGGAACACACTAGCCAGGTGGTGGAGCTGAAACTTTATTCTTTTGTATTGCTTCTCCAGTTAATAGAGTTTCACAATCAGCCTTTTGTATAATGTTTTGTTCATGATGTAGTAATAGTTGAGGTTATTTAGATAAGTACTATTTAAATTGATATGGTTTATACGAGTTGGCTAACACAGGCAAGTAGATCTCCCGTACGCCCAACTAAACCAGCAGGCTCTGGGAACGTATGGTAATGGAATATGGAATAAGGCCCATGCTCCTCTCATTTGTTTATGTTATCGATTATAGGCTAGAACACCAATTGATAAAGTGGGTTTCACAAACCTCAAGGGTTCCATTGAAAAGTGACCGGAGTTCAACAATTGAGTTATTTTATAATGGAATCGTTGATTTCTTTTTGGCTGTTCGATAATTCTACTGTTACAAATATAATTTCGGAAGCAAATATTTTTTTTAATAAAAATCGCCAAAAACATAAATAGTCGATGCCATCTAGCTTGCCATCAGCTATTCTCTCGCAGAGGAGCGCGTCCTCCGAGTGGTCATCCGCCGCATTCCTGTGGAGCTCGACCCGTCGGAGGTGTGCTCCTCGCTCAAGGAGCAAAGTTATCCCATCCGGGAAGTACACCGGATGTACAGTAAAGATAAGCGGCCACTACAAATGGTAGTGGCCATATTGGACCTTTCCCCCCGAGGGAAAGGCCATCTTCCAGCTAGAGACGGTGTGCGGGCTCTCCAGGATTAACGTGGAGCCCCCATACAAAAACCACCAGCCTGCGCAGTGCCACAACTGCCAGCTGTACGGGCACGCTGCTCGTAACTGTCATTCTCGTCCGCGGTGCGTAAAGTGCCGAGAGGACCACCCCACACGGGAGTGCACGCGCGAGCGTGACTCCGTCGTCCCCCCGAGCTGCGTGTTATGCGGGGAGGAGGGGCATCCCGCGAATTATCGCGGTTGCCCCAAGGCCCCGCGCACCACGCGGCCACGCACGCAGAGGCAGGCGGCCCCCCGGGCGGCGCCCCCCGCCTCAGCCATCAAAGCGCAACCCCCGCTGGCGTCAGGGGAATTTCCCGCGCTGCCGGTCCCGCGCCAGTCCCCGGCCGCCGCCGGCCTCTCCGCACCCCGCGCGGTGCAACCGCAACTCGTGCGTTCATCGCAGAACGCATGGGGCCCCCGTCGCCCCAATCCACAGCCCCTTATGGCTATGGATATTCCCGCGCCCCGCGCGCCCGCTAACGTTGTCGTTAATAGTAACGACTTAATGATACTGCTCCTTCGCGAGCACGATATCCGCGAGCTCATTGACTACAATGACCATCTGGAGCGCTTCGGTCTCATCAAGACCGCTTGCGCGTTCCCCCGCCTCTCAGAGACACTACAACGTCTCGACCGTGAGGCGTGTAATAATAACTTAGGGCCTTTCAATGGCAAAGTTTAAGCCGAAAGCGTTAAATCTTTCTTTTTTTAACGCGCGAAGCCTACTACCGCAGCGTGATCTCGTCGCGACCTTTCTTAAAGATCACCAAGTAGATGTTCTTTTAGTGCAGGAGACGCTCTTAAAGCGTGCTAAACGTGATCCGAAAATCGCGAACTACAATATTGTAAGAAATGACCGGGCCGGCCGCGGGGGCGGCACTCTCATTTATTACAAACGATCGTTATATTGTACGCCGGTAGATCCTCCGATACTTACCAATATGGAAGTATCCGTGTGTAGACTAGGAATGACCGACCACCCGTCCATAACGTTAGTTTCAGTTTATCTCTCGCCGAGGAAAGAGCCTCTCAGGTCTGACCTAGAAAAGCTACTTTCGCTCGGTGAATCGGTCATTATAGCGGGTGACCTCAATTGTGGACACACTTCGTTTGGCAATTGGAGAGACTCCAGTAATGGGGTTAAACTCGAAGAGCTAACGAACGTGCTAAACTTTGATGTCATAGCGCCACCCACTCCCACCCACTTTCAAGACAACTGTATGCCGACAGTGCTTGATGTAGCTCTCATTAAAGGTATCGCGCTTCGGTTACGACTCATTCGGGTCGTACACGAGCTCGACTCCGACCACCGTCCGGTCATCATGCAGCTAGGTCAACCAGACGACTCTAGCCCTCCTTCGGTCCAAGTGGTTGACTATGCCAAGCTAAAACATTATCTTGCGGACAGGCCGTCCTCGTCCAGCTTAGATAGGATCCCGGACGTATTGGGGTCCGTTGCGGATGTAGATCTCGCGATCGATTCCCTGGTCGACCACCTGCAGGTCGGCATCGGAGAGGCCTCGAGAGAGGTCGAAGAGGCGAGCGATCGCCGCTTCGTACTCCCTGCCGACGTGCGGGCGTTGTTGACGGAAAAGAACGCGGCGACTCGTGCGCACGACCACTATCCGACCGAGGAAAACCGCGCACGCTTACGCGCGCTTCAGAGAGCGGTTAGAGCCAGCATATTAGAACTCAGGAGTCACAGATGGGACGCCCTCGTCGAAGGGCTAAGGCCGTCGCATCTGGCTTACTGGAAACTAGCTCGCAGCCTCAAAATAGAGGCTTCTTATCTTATGCCCCCCCTCGAGAGGGGTCCCGGTATACCGCTCGCCTTCGATAGCAGCGACAAGGCGGAGTGCCTCGCCACTTGTTTGGAGAGCCAGTGCTCTCCGAACAGTGTCGATGCAAATACCGACCGGGTCGAGGGTATCGATGGATGCGTGCGGGAGCTGGATAAGCTCCCCGCGACAGCCTCCCTGTCCCCAGTCACGTCTGAGGAGGTTCTTTCCATTATAAAAAGCCTTAAGCTCAGAAAAGCACCAGGTCCCGACGGGATCAGGAATGAAGTACTTAGGCTTCTTCCTGATCGCCTCATAGCTCTATTGGTCTGCATCTTCAATGTAGCCATAGTCCACTGCCATTTTCCAGCCGCCTGGAAAAAGGCAATAGTCATAGGTATCCGTAAGCCCGGCAAGAGCGCGTCGCTTCCCGACAGCTATCGCCCGATCAGTCTCCTAAATACGTTAGGGAAAATTTACGAGCGGATCCTTCTGAACCGTCTCAAGCCAATAATAGAGGAGAAAGACCTCTATCCGCCTGAGCAATTCGGTTTCCGTGCTAGATATTCTTGCACTCATCAAGTGCACCGCCTCACGGAGCACGTTGCATTTAATTTTGCTGAACTTTATAAACCCCGCCGTACACTTGCGGTCTTTTTCGACGTGGCCAAGGCCTTTGATAAGGTCTGGCACGAGGGATTGATTTACAAGTTGTACCGCTTTGAAGTCCCCGATAGGCTAATTAAAATAATTCGCGACTATTTAACAGATCGCACCTTCCGCTATAGAGTGGAAGGTGAATTGTCCACGCCCCGTCCAATACGCTCAGGCGTTCCCCAAGGTTCGATCCTGGCTCCTAGCCTATTTAACCTGTACGTCAGTGACCTACCTCGACTCCCGGAGGTCGAGGTAGGGCTATACGCTGACGATACAGTCTTATATGCCTCAGATAGGAATAGATCCCACCTCAGACACAAAGTCCAACGCTCCGTGACCACTCTCGGGAAGTGGTTTAACGAGTGGCGTATAGCCGTTAATCCCTCGAAGAGCGCCGCGATGCTCTTCGATGCGGATTCGTCACAGATACCGTGGAAGCTTAAACCTGTTAAGCTCTACGATAATCCGATTCCGTATGTAAGAGAGACCAAATATCTAGGGGTAACCCTAGATAGTAGGCTCTCCTTTAGACCCCACATCCGTAAGGTTAGGAACAGGGCCGCGTGGGTCCTGGGCCGGTTGCATCCTCTGTTGTGTTCGGTGAGTAAAATGTCCACGCGACATAAGCTCACGCTCTACAAGACGTGTATTCGACCAATTTTGACATACAGTTGCGCCGTGTTCGCACATATGTCCGAGTCGAGTTTCAAACGGTTACAATCGATACAGAATAGGTTCCTCTATCGTCTCACCGGGGCCCCGTGGTATGTTCGAAGCGTAGATCTCCATAGAGATATGGAGCTTCCTTCGATACATGCCTACGTTAAACAGCTCTCCCGTTCCTATTTCGACACCGCGTCGAACCACGCGAATCCGTTAATAAAAACAGCCGCCACTTATGTTCCGGCACCCACGGACATCGGTGCAAACGCCGGCCGCGCAATATTTTTATTGATCCCGACGATCACATCGAAAATTCGAATAAATATTACACATCCGTCTCTCCAAACAGAGCGTGCCAGCGCCCACGCCCGCGTAACCACCGTTCTCTCCGCAGAGGGCGGGCGGTCAATTTCGCTCCAGCACACCCGTCACGTCCACCCTCTCTAGCGGTAACCCAAGCCTAGGTCCGTTCCTCGGTGTGAAACCCTTGGGTCAGGCAACCGCCCGCGCGATACAAGTGACACTGTACGTGCATCACTTAGCTACCTACATACAACACTACACACGTATGAACATACACACGTGCACACCACACAGGTACATAGGTTCTGTGAGGGACCTTTTTTTTTCTTTTTTACGCTAGTTAGTTAGCGCTAGTTAGTGTAGAAACATTCCGATTACTGAATACACATACGCACGGTTCCTTCCTTCCTCCCAGGAGAAAGGGAACGTGCCTATGTGTATATTTAGTTAGCTCGAATCGTAGGTGTAGGGATTCGAATAGATCGCGACCTATTTGCGAACGCGACGACCGCCCGAGCCGAGGTCCGGCCACTTTGGCACCCTCGTGCGAGTCGTCCACAAAACTTTCGCGGCTGAGAGTGCCCTCTGCGCTCGCCCCCAAGTCCGGTGAAGCTGTAAAAGCCGCAGCGGCTTTAGGGCCCCTAAGGCTAACAGTGTAGTCAGTTCCAAAAAAAAAAAAAAAAAAAAAAAAAAAAAAAAAAAAAAAAAAAAAAAAAAAAAAAAAAAGCTTGCCATCAGAAGGCTGAACGCATTGCTACGTTCAAAATTCTGATCAAGGTATAATGGCCCACTCTCGGTTCATTGTGGAATACCATATAGGTATTTTATTCTTATTTCAAATTTGTCTGTATTTCTCTTTGTTATCGTTTAAAGGGGGGTTCCATAAAATAATTTGAAATTTGCTGAGATTTAATAGGTTTAAACGTTTAGATATTGCTAGGCATTAACTTACGAGAATCCCATTGTTCGAGAAGGTTCACGACGTACTATTCGCATGACGTACGCTGGGTCATAGAATCGATCTTCGCGAATCACGATCCCTCTCGAACCTATTGTTGCGATACGCAGTAACTGATTACAAACAAAAGAAGACTCACCTCGTCAGTTGCGGGCGGTATTGCTGACCGCACCCCGGCGACTTGGACAGCCAAATGTGAAGTATGCGTGTGTGTGGAGTGAATTGTATGTACGTGGGTGTAACCGCCTCAAATCGCAGAACACTAGCACCACAAGCAATCAGTTCAACAAAACTCCTAGGACATCAACTCAACGTTATTCAATACAAAGCAAAATGCTACTAAGACACTACCGAAAATTATTTGTGACGCAGCGCTCTCCAAACCACAAGCAGAAGCACGGTACTCAAAACGCACGACGACGACTACTGCGTGCCCGCACCAGCCAGTGCACCTGCCGTTCGCCCGCCTATCACAGGCCTTCCCGCTATCTCACCATCTCACGATGCGAGCTAATGTACATTTCCAACACCACATATTGATAACTGATGATAATATTATGGTCTAAAATGGTAACACTAAGCCTAGGATAGGGAATATCTATGAACAATGAAGAACACACTGGTAGACAATCTGATATACATTCTAGAAATAAATATAATACAGCAATCCCATTTTTAGGCTTAGAAAGTCAAATCAAAGTTTTTTAAGAAATTGTGATAAGTTATAAAACTTTTAGGGCATAAATAAAATAAAGTATTTTTGATGGAACTTATCAGGTTTCATGCCTGCATTGACGTTGTATTTTGTATGCCAATCTGAAAAGATAATTATTTATTCTATAATATATTATGTAGGTATTATTAGATTAAGTTGTGTAAATACATTAATGTTTAAAAAGTAAAATAAACAAAGCGTATGATCTTCAGTGAATATATAGTGAAGAGTATGCGCAATTTGCGGTATTGTTGGATAACAAAACGCCGTCGTTTGCTTCTCTGAGACCTCCATTTGGCGGGTGCGACCCTCGGGACGTCGTAAGACTTTTTTATTTGTAAGATTACGATGCCAGTAAAATGTAAAGTGATTTCGTCTCGTCTCTGAATACACGTCGCTGGAGAATTGTGTTTAGTGTTGTTATGATATCAGGAAATTTGTCTTTATAACGTTTAGTTTATAGTTTACTTGCCGTGTTCAACGTTATATTTGCTCGATATACGTAATAACGGCTTTATTATGTCTTTATTTTATATTAATATACTTGTAAGGATATATCGGTACTTGTTTTAGCTTAGGTTTTATTTTTTTGCGAGCGTTATTTGTTTTATCGTCATCACCATCATTTCAGCCGAAAGATGTCTGTCTACTACTGGAGATAGGCCTTCCCCAAAGATCGAAACAAAGACCGGTCCTATATTGCCCGCAACCAGCGGATTCCCGCAACCTTTACGAGGTCGTCGGAACACCTTGTGGCGGGTTTGCCCACGCTTCGTCTTTTGGTACGTGGCCCTTACTCCAGAACTCTTCGGCCCCATCGGCCATTCGTTGTACGTGCTACATTCGATTTTATACATTTAAAAAAAAATAATATAGTTATTATGTACATAACATAACATAACATACTATCACGCCTGTATTCCCCGAAGGGTTAGGCAGAGGTGCACTAATGTACACCCACAGTTCACCGAGAATGTTAATAGGTCCCATGTAATATGGGGCGAGCCTATTGCCATTAATCGGGCACGAAACCAAACTCCGAGCTGCTACTGAGAATTTCATAGGAAAAACCCAATAACACTTTGCTCGGCCTGGGATTCGAACCCTGGAATTCGGTCATAGTGGTCGCGATTACGACCACTAGGCTAACGAGGTTATCTACACACGTAAGAATAATACTATAAATTTTATCCTGAGTGATAACAACATGATGAAGTAAGAAATCAATGATAACAATGTAAATGTAAAGTGAGTAAAATGAATTCACATTTTAATCAATGATGGCTTACTTCATCGTGTCGCACTTCCGTCACAAAATAAGTGTTACTTCAAAAAGTAGTACGAAATTTGGGTTATATTTGTAAGACACGCCAATATTGTTAATAATTAATTTATATTTATATGATTATAGTCATTGCATTAAAAGTAATTATTAAGCCAGGGATAATTAACTAAAAACTAATAACTACAATTTTATATTTTTTAATAACCTTTTAATTTTTAATTTTAGAGAATACAATAAACTATGTTAAAACAATGAAATGTCCGGCCACAAAGCACACTTTCATTCAGACTTTTTTCAAGGACTAATGTATTTAATGTAATAATATATATTATCTATTTAAGTAGTATATACTTGTTATAATTTGAATATCCAGAATATATGAGGTATCTTAATATATTTTCTGGTTGCCTACGCGGCTACGCCTCACTACGCGTGGGCGTACGCGTAGTTTCGCATAATGAATTACAAGATTATACGTCTGAAGAAGTGGTCTTAGAACAGTTAAATGTGTAAAATATAAAGAAAATTTGTATTTTCAATAAAAATCTAATATAAAAATTATGCTATATTCCAAAATGTTTTAACATTATTCGTTATTTGAATTGAAAACATTTTTTTAATACAACTAAAGTAGCAAAAAACTGTAATCGTAAGTGGTTACCTTAGCTTACGGACGCTTCTAACACCAGAGATATAAGGCAAATCCTACTCATCGCAGGAACGCAACACAAGGCTATTTGGCTGTGATTTCCTATAGGGTGGACGTATTTTACCAATTAGGCTGCTCCAAGTAGGTACAGAGAAATCCCCAAAGAAATTTGTATCAAATATTATAATTTTAATTAATAATTCGTAAACAACCCTTAACTGTAAATTTAATAAATTCCTGCAGTTCAATATAAATGCTACATTGTGTTAAATGAGTGTATATACTAAATATTATGAAAATAGCATTAAGACCACTGATAATATTTTAACCCTATTTTTTATACCAACTCTATTAAACAGGATCATTCGTTAATATTGTCAGATACAATTTTCTTCCAACACAATTAAAACAAATATGTGTAGGTGTTAGGTGCGAGGTTATTATGAACTTTTCATGTTATTTGAAAATACTACATTATTCATAGCGTGCCTCGGTATAGTATGATCTCATTTATTACGACTCGGAGACAAATATAAATTGTGTCGGTTGATATTATTCTGTCAACTTTGTAGATACAATGTTATATTCATATTTGTAACTGTTTCATCACCGTCATCAACCTATATTTGTTCACAATGGGACATAAGCCTCTTTTAGAGTTCATTTCTGTACCCAAACCATGGCTTTACCTTTACGCGTTCTGTCTTTGGTTGAATGCTTTATCAAGCTTTAAGGCTTTCTAAATTACGTTTACTAAGACCCGATCTCCACTTAAGAACTTGTCTACTTCAACGAAATGCTCACGTTTTTTCGGTTCATTGTAAACGTTTGAAAAAAAAAAACGAATTTATCTTATGACTTGACGCTCACTACCCTAAACTTTGTTTTGTATTGCGTTAAAGTATAAATTCGTGTGAATGTAAGTACATACTTTAAATGATTAGGCATTTTGTCCAAATATGACTCTTCAATCGTAATTCGTATCAAAAGCTTCTCTATATCCAATCTTTAAAATATACAAGTCTACATTTTTATTTTGTAAGTGGAGTTTGATTATGACTCACAATAGTTTTAGGTCCCGGAAAATATGTATGCTTTATATGACTACAATTCTCCTTACGGATACTTAATACAGTTTTTTCTCTGTAAAGCCATCATTCAACATAGAGCTTAAGCTCCTACAAGTAGTACTTACATATCAGTAAAATACTATGCACTGTATCGTTAAAGAAACTAGGCTAGCCTACTACATTTAGTAGACAATAGTTCTTTGTAAATTTAAAGCCTTCACTTGTAACACAAAAGGTGGATAACTGCCACATTTTTTAACACAGCTTTTAAAAAATTATTTCTAACAAATGATGTGAAGTGTTTTTATTACACTAACTGGTACCCGCGACTTCGTCTGCGTATTATTGGATATACGCAGATTGATCTCGAAACACGACAAACCAAAAGAAAATTATAGATGGGTTTGTCACTATGTGTATGGTGGACGGGATCCCTACCACTACGCTATATTACTGCATATATACCGACCGATTTCAGAAAACGACAAACAAAAAGAATCATTGATAGGTTTATCACTATGTGTATGGTCTTTGCGATCCCTACGACCTCTCTATATTACTGCATATGCACCTTCTGATTTCGGAACACGACAAAGCAAAAAAAAACCTTAGATGGTTTTTCATTATGTGTATGGTGGTCGCGATCCCTACCACCCCGATATATTACTGTCAGAACACGATAAACCACAAGAAAATTATAGATGGGTTTATAAGTGTATGGTATTGTAATTATATGCCAATATGACACTACAAATTAACTGTCCCAATAAAACTTAAAAAAAAAATTAATTACCCTTATTATAACGATTTGCGAGAAGGTTTTTTGAAAAACGTGATACCCTTTTATTTCTTACCAAAAGCATAAATATGAATTTTTACCTCCTTAATTTGAGACAAAATGGGTTCTTCATAAGAACTTTCATCCCCTATTTCATTCCATCATTCCTTGTCCTATGTCCTCCTCCGTGGTCCAATGTATCTCTTTACCTACATTCATTACAATTGTTTGTCAAAAAGTTAGAAGGTTGCGTGTTCATATCAAGTCGGAGTGGGTCATCACATGTGGGATAACACAATGAAAGAATTCACTCGTAGCAAAACTGATCCAGATAATTTACAATAGGTAGGTGTTCCGTATTTTCATTGGGTATATGTCAGCACAAATCTTTTTCTATATTAGTTTTATTAGTAAAATGGAATGTATCTGTCCACCTATCTACCTTAACGCACTTTAAACGAACGCAAGTGCTGCCCTCTATCAAAAAACGTAGTACGTTTGTATCTCGCATCTTGCAAACCGCTCTGAGCGCAACTGCGTTGAGAAAAATTATAAAATCGGTTATAATCTCCTGAAAACCGTAATAAATCCTAGTGCCAGTGTAGACTAGTGCCTTGTTAAGAAGATCAGCAACCTAAGCCACAAACTCAGCCGGGGTACCCCGAAGAAAAGGATCTCCGTGTGCGGGTGAGTGGTGGATACATGTCCTCATAACTACATTTCCTACACATTTGTTTGGTCCTTCGTTCCAAATTATCAAAAATTAACAAGGACTTTAGGGTTTGTGCTGGCATATTAGGTCTTTATAAGTACACTTTTCTATAATTTTTCAATATCAAATTGGCATAAACTACCTTTTATTAAGAAACTTTCCGTTTTACCTAGGCTTAGCGTATTTGTTTTTCGACAATACCACTGCGTACAGTTTTTTCGAACTGTACTAATTCATTTCCTAATGAATTAATAGGTAAAAATAGTGAATTTATATCAGTTGCATGTTTATTTCATCTTGTGGGTAAAGAAATCTTTTTTTTTCGCTACCGCCACTTAGCGCTCGCGTCGACGTTCGCTTCTACAATACAAGTCTTATCTATTATCTTATGCACGCGCTCCAGAGCTAGCTACGCCAATCAATTTAACCGTTATCGTAACATAATATAACTTCATATTGCAGGTTGTAATTAGCTGTCTACGTATTACGTACTAGACACACTTATAATTTTGCATGGTCAATATCGCCGTATTATCATACTACAAATAACACTAACTAATAGTATTACCTTTCATATTGAAATATCTTATAGTATCGTATTGCTGTTAGTGTGCTTCGTGTTTAACTACTAACTATCTCTCTACTTCACTATACAAACATATTTATTATTTACATTCATTATGGAACTTCAACAACTAACATTTGAACGCGAAGTTTTTATGAATAGCATCCAACGTATATGGCTGATTGTTCTGCCGATGAAGCAGAATTCCGTGCTCGTGTTAAGGAATTAAACAATGTTAAGAAGCACTTTTTCCTTATTCAAGGTAAAATTGAAAAACTTTTAGCTAAAACCGGCGAGTTTAAACCTGAAGAACAATTAGAAATACGTAATCAATTCGACAACTTATATTATAAAGTTCAAATTATAGCGGATAACATAAAAATTCTACGTAGACAAAGTTTGGCCAGCGCACAGCCTACCACTTGTTCTAACGGTCATTCTAAAATTCAGCTACCGACACTTGCCTTACCGACTTTTCACGGTGGTATAACAGAATGGAATGCATTTTACGATTTGTTTTCATCATTAGTGCATAACAACGAACAATTATCAAATGTTGAACGTTTCCGTTATTTGCTTTTGTCCTTGCGAGGTGAACCTTACAATTTAATAAAATCACTTCCCATAACTGGCGATAACTACAATAACGCTTTGCAAGTGTTACTGAATCGTTATCAGAATGATCGAATTATAGCAACCAAACACTTGGACAAAATTCTTGATGTCGAACCGGTCAATGATAAAAATGTTGAACAAAGTGTGCGTAACATTTTAAATGTTTTTAACGAAAACTTAACCGCGTTGATATCTTTCGACTTACCGGTCACCCAATGGAGTTTCATTCTGTTGAATATTTTGTTACGTAAAATTACGCCGCATATTCGAAAACGCTTCGAATTATCGCTGAAGTCACCATGTGAGATCCCACCTGTGAGTGACCTTATCGAGTTTCTAGACAAAGAGTTGTCGGCGTCCGAGGTGATGTCCTCCGTCGCGTCACTCAGCCCCAGTGCGGGTGCAGGCGCGGGTGGCGAGGGAGCAGTAGGCCGCCGCATGCCTAACTCGTTGTCGCGGCAAGCCGTCGCTTCACGCGCAGCGATGGCGCGCTCGCAGTCGGACCCACAGCGCGCCGCTGCACGAACACAAGCGCGGGATTTGTCTTCTGCACATACCACGCGTTTAATGAACGTTCATGCTGCGACTGCCATTGATTCCGGGCGTAACATTAAATGTAATTATTGTAAAGATAATACACATCCTTTAAACAAATGCGACAAGTTTAATAAATTAACTTTATCTGAAAAGAAATCCTTTATCGAACATAATAAAATTTGCAAAAATTGCTTATTCTCTGGCCACAATATCAATGATTGTAAGTCGCGACACAACTGTCGTGTGTGTTCCCAGCGTCATCATACTTCTATACACGAAGATATGATTTCAAATATTACTTTAACAAGCGAATGTAACTTCTCTTCCCCTGAGCTGACCTCAGTAGCGGAACTTTCCTCTTCGCCCACACCGGTGTGTGGTGTTTCTGGCCACAGGAATAACTGTGTGGTTCTACTTACCACAGCATTGGTCAACATGCGTTCTATGGATGCGGGTCCCTGCACACCCCGTCTTGTGCGCGCTCTAGTGGACCAAGGCTCTCAAGCCACTCTCATTATAGAGTCGTGCGTCCAACGTCTTGGTTTACCACGTTATCGTGCCAGGACTAGCATGACTGTGACTGGAATAGGCGATCAAAATGAGCAGCCACGTGGATATGTTTTGTGTTAAGTTACGCCTCACAACAAATCAGAACCTAAATTATTTATCGAAGCTCTTATCTTGCCCAAGTTAACAAGCTATTTACCAAGCATTCCGAGCACTTTCGAGCATATAAGTCATTTTCAAAATCTACCCCTAGCCGACCCGGAATTACGTACCGCGCGTCCCGTAGAACTTCTACTAGGATCAGATTATACTGACAGTATATTGTTGCATGATATTATTAAGGGCCCACAGGGTACACCCGTGGCCATTAATAGTATTTTTGGTTACCTACTTAACGGTAAAATAGCTCATTCATTACCAGCACAAGTCTGCATGAATGTTAGTACATATCAGCTTGATATGCAACTACAAAAGTTTTGGGAACTTGAATCAGTATCTGATGTCAAGCCTGTCACAAAAGAAGAAGCTCTTTGTGAATTAATCTTCGTCAATACTCATAAGCGAGGTGACAATGGAAAATACATTGTCACCCTCCCATTTCAGGAACACGTACCTCTTCTCGGCGAATCACGTCAAATAGCACTTTATCGCTTGCACAAGCTTGAACAAAGGTTCTCTCGCGACCCTGCCTTGCGAGAGGAGTATACTAAGTGTCTGCAAGAGTACGAAAGCTTGGGACATATGGAACCTGTCAGTGAGGTTACGCATGCTGACAGGTTTTCCTACTATATACCTCACCACTGTGTGGTGAAAAAATCTTCTGCGACTACTAAAGTCCGAGTAGTCTTTGATGCTTCCTGCAAGACTACTAACAGTCGTTCACTGAATGATAACTTACTAATTGGTCAAAAACTGCACCAAGACATAGATGCCGTTCTTTTAAAATTCCGACTACACAAGATAGTTTTTACAGCTGATATCAAAATGATGTATCGTTTTATCGAAATACGACCTGAAGACCGGAATTTCCAACGAATTCTGTGGAGATATTCTCCTAACGATCCTGTACAGGAGTACCGACTTTGTACGGTAACTTTCGGTGTTGCTGCAGCCCCTTTCTTAGCACTTCGTACGCTTCGTCAGTTGGCAATGGACGAATCCGCGTCTTATCCAATCGCTTCGCATGTGCTGCTGAATGAGGTGTTCGTAGATGACATCGTGTCAGGGGCTGAAAGTCTTGAAGACGCTCTTGTGATGCAACGTGAGCTCACTGCCGCTTGCAAGACAGGAACGTTCGAACTCCGTAAATGGACTAGCAATTGCCCTGACTTCTTGTCAGCCATTAGCAGTAACAATTCGAATCCAGATGACGCTCTGATTCTTTCAGCACTCGACACTGATACTTCGGTCAAGGTTCTAGGTCTCAAATGGAATCCAAAATTAGACTCGTTTTCTTATCAGGTGGAGTCTCATCCCCAGAAATGCACGAAACGTATAATGCTTTCAGAGTTTTCAAAAATTTACGACCCTTTAGGATTCCTTAGCCCTATCATATTATTTGCTAAGCATTTAATTCAACTTCTATGGATTTCAGGCACAGGTTGGGATGAAGCTCCTCCTCAAGGTGTTTGTGATCTCTGGTCAACGTTCATATCTGAACTTCCTTTACTTCAATTTATCTCTTTGCCACGTCACGTGCTTCCTAATCACAATAACGAGATACAAATACATGGTTTCTCGGATGCTTCCGAAAAGGCATATGCTGCTTGTGTCTACCTACGTGTCATTGACGCTCAAGACACGGCTCATGTTTATCTTCTTCTCGCTAAAACAAAGGTTGCACCTTTGAAACGAATAACGCTTCCACGCTTAGAGTTATGTGCCGCCTTTCTTTTATCAAAACTAATTAATAAAATACTAGATATCTACACTAACTTTCTATCCATCGAAAATGTGTATGCTTGGAGTGACTCTGCGGTCACACTTGCATGGCTACGCTCATCGTCGCATGAATGGCGTACTTTTGTGTCTAACCGTGTCACAGAGACCACGAGCCGCGTGCCCGCCGCACACTGGCGTCATGTCCGCTCAGAGCATAATCCTGCGGATCCAGCATCCAGAGGTGTGCTACCATCCAACTTAGACCATGAGCTTTGGTTTAATGGGCCTACCTGGCTTAAGCAGGTCCAATCTGATTGGCCTATTTCCAATGTTGACTTACAAACAAATGAAGAACGACGAAAATACGTTTTTATATCCAAACAACTAACTCCTGACTTACAATTTCTAGAACGATTTTCGTCATTACCGAAATTACTTCGCGTTGTTTCCATAATCTTTCGATTTTATTATAGATGTCGTAAGGTAAAATCTTATTCGTCTTCTTGCATCACCGTCCCTGAAACAAAATTCGCTTTAAATCGAGTTATCAGTCTCGTGCAGCAAAATCAGTTCGCTGACGACATTGTCCGTTTGAAAGATAATGATGTCTGTACGAACAAACTCCAAAAGTTGAAGCCCTTTCTTGATGAAGCCGGACTTCTCAGGGTCGGCGGTAGGATACAACGTGCTCAAATTTCTTACGATGCAAAGCATCAGATTATTTTACCTAAAAAACATTTCTTCACGACTTTACTTATAGATTATTTTCATAAATTACATTTGCACGTAGGTCCACAGACATTGCAATTTCTTTTATCTCAAAACTACTGGATCTTATCTGCCCGCGATGCAGTCCGAATGCGCACGCGCCGTTGCGTTCGTTGTTTTCGCACTCGTCCGTCTGCTCCGCAGCCACCCATGGCTCCACTTCCCGCTGCAAGAGTGCGAGCTCTCAGGCCATTCCTACATGTAGGCGTAGATTTCGCGGGACATTTCTTTCTGAAGTCAAGAAAATATCGTAACGCGATAAAATACAAATCTTATGTATGCGTCTTTGTGTGCATGTCAACGAAGGCAGTGCATTTGGAGTTGGTACCAGAATTCTCGACAGAAGCATTTCTTAATGCTTTACGCCGTTTTATTTCCCGACGCGGACTTTGCACTGACGTTTATTCGGATTGCGGTCAAAATTTTGTCGGCTGCGATCGGTACTTGATGGATTTGCAAACCTTTTTACAAAATGACACAACTCAAGCTCCTATAAATGAAAAATTAACTTCTTTATCGATAACTTGGCATTTTAACCCACCTTATGCAAGTCATTTCGGTGGCATATTCGAGGCTGCTGTCAAAAGTATGAAATCTCATCTTTACCGGGTGATAGGGCAACTTACCTTGAATCACGACGAATTCAATACACTTCTTTGTCAAATAGAAGCTATACTTAACTCTAGGCCCCTTTGCGTACAGAGCAATGATACCAGTGATCTATTACCTCTTACACCAGGACATTTTCTAGTTGGGGAACCATTGGTTTCCTTACCTGAAGTCGACTTATCAACTGACAATCCTAGTCGCCTCGTTCGATGGCAAATCATTCAACAGGCCTTACAACATTTTTGGAAACGCTGGAGTGTTGAATATCTACATCAACTTCAACAAAGAAATAAATGGTTCCACGATAATACGAGCACACCCCTCGCTGAGGGTACTGTAGTTGTGCTAATTGACAACAACCTCCCACCGCTGCAGTGGCGCCTGGCTCGTGTGCATAAGCTTCATCCGGGTGCCGACGGGGTTGTTCGTGTTGTAACCGTACGCATGGGTAACACCCTTACCAAAAGGCCTGTAGTAAAGGTCTGTCCTTTACCTATTGACTAGGTACTATTATAACATATCGTAGTCTTATGTTAAGTTAGTTTATATCGTTTTCTTTAAAATAAGATAGTTATTTTAAGGTCGGCAGCATGTTCCGTATTTTCATTGGGTATATGTCAGCACAAATCTTTTTCTATATTAGTTTTATTAGTAAAATGGAATGTATCTGTCCACCTATCTACCTTAACGCACTTTAAACGAACGCAAGTGCTGCCCTCTATCAAAAAACGTAGTACGTTTGTATCTCGCATCTTGCAAACCGCTCTGAGCGCAACTGCGTTGAGAAAAATTATAAAATCGGTTATAATCTCCTGAAAACCGCAATAAATCCTAGTGCCAGTGTAGACTAGTGCCTTGTTAAGAAGATCAGCAACCTAAGCCACAAACTCAGCCGGGGTACCCCGAAGAAAAGGATCTCCGTGTGCGGGTGAGTGGTGGATACATGTCCTCATAACTACATTTCCTACACAGTAGGTATGTCAATATCAATAAATTAACAAACCACTTTTTTTTGATATGTTTCATTTTTCTATAACATAATTAAGAGATTATTTATTATTCAGGGTTTTGTTTATTTAATTCAATATCTCCATTGCTTGGCTTAGTTTTTTCATGTAATTTTTTATTATTTAATATTCTATTTGTATCTATTAATTACTATATTTACAACTTTTATAGCAAATTCAATAAATTTATGTCTGTAGGCTTTACTACTCATCATTTCCTTGGCTTTGTTGATTGCAATGTCTATAGTTCTTGCGCTAATTTGTATCAACCAGTTGGCGTGCCTTATGTAGGTTTAGATTTAGATTTGGGTTTTGGTTTGGAATTAGGTATGGGTTTAGGTTTCGGTTTGGGTTTACGTTTGGGCTTAGGTTTGGGTTTTGGTTTGGGTTTACGTTTCGGTTTAGGCATGGATTTAGGTTTGGGTTTAGGTTTAGGTTTAGGTTTGGGTTTAGGTTTAGGTTTAGGTTTGGGTTTAGTTATGGATTTAGGTTTGGATTTAAGTTTATGTTTGGGTTTGGGTTTAGGGTTGGGTTTAATACATACCGATTTAGGATTTGGGGTTAGGTTTGGATTTTGGTTTGGGTTTAGGTTTGGATTTGGGTTTAGGTTTTTCTTGTGATGTTTCATTTTTCTTTAACATAATTGGAGATTATGATTCAGGGTTTTGTTTATTTATTCATGTCTCAATTGCTTCGGTTAGTTTTCCATGTAATTACTGTTACTTTTATAGTATATTCAATAAATTTATGTCTATAGGTTTTACTGCTTATGATTTCCTTGGCTTTGTTTATTGCAATGTCTATATCTAGTTCTTACGCTAATTTATATCTTTCATAGCTGTGTACCGGGCAATCGAAAAGTACATGCATTATCGCCTCGTTGATGTCAGGCTGACAGACACACGACGGATTCGCTTTGCATTTAAAACGATTAAGATATACCGAAAATCCGCCGTGCCCCGTCAGTACCTGAGTAACAATGTTGTTCGTGTCTAATGTTCTCACTATTTTAAATGCCTCTGTTGCATCCGGGAAGAAGACTTTGGAATGACACCGGGCACTTATCGTACCGTGGCTTTATTTTACATTTTAACGCAGCCTCTTTCGCAAGCTGATCTGCCCATTCGTTGCCACTCATTCCAGCGTGGGCTTTGCGTTTAGGTTTGGATATTTCATTCAAAAACTAAAAGAGATTGGGCTTTTGATAACATGCCGCTGAATTTGTTCATGTGAAAGCATGGGAGAGGGTGAGGGGTAATTTCCATGTGTAGGAAAAAGTGCGGAAACAAATTGTTTCTAAACATTATTATTTAATTTTATTGTTATGTCTGTCTAAGAGTTGTATATGAATTTTAAACGAATAATTATTTTATTTCGAGAAGTCGCTAGCCGCTGCCACAGCCCGCTCGCTTCGCTTTCTCGGCTCGTGCCTTATGATCACAGTTCAAACATACTATAACCAATTTTACTACAACTGAATAGGTTTAGGTTTCTGTTTCGGATTAAGCTTGGACTTAGGTTTAGGCTTACGATTATGTGTAGGTTTTGTTTAAGTAAACAATACAATAAACGTTCAAAAACTTAAAAAAATCCAATTTTGTTGTTATGTCTATCTAAGAGTTTTATATGGAGTTTCAACGAATAATTATTTGTTTTTAGCACTCGCCGACCGTTGCAACGGCCCGCGCGATTTGTTTTATCGACTCATGCCATATGATCACAGTTCAAACAATCTAACTTATTATACCACAACGGAATAATTTTAGGTTTAGGCTTAGGCTTAGATATGAATTGATAACAGTGGTCAAGCTATAACATTAACTGGAACAAAATATATCATATGTGTTAATCCAGTTTATGTACTATATGTGTGCTAAATTTCATTCAAATCCGTTCAGCCGTTTTTGCGTGATTGAGTAACAAACATCCAAAAACATACACATTTTCACTTTTATTATATTAGTAGGTATACATTTCGGTAGGTTTATTTGAATTTTTAGTAATTGCGGATAGTTTACTGAAAGTAAATTTTACAGTTTTACGATAAATAAATAAACTTTACAGTTGTACTAACAATAAATAGATACATTTTACAGTTTTACAAAAAATATTTTTTACAGTATTACGTTTTTACAGTTGCAAATCCAGTTCCTTTTAATATTTGAATGAGGATATTATAGATAATGTGCATACATTTTTAGAGCATTTTAAGCCCTGCCCTTAAGTTTCCAAATCGCCATTCTCACAAATGCGCATTAACTGAATCATAACTCTTTGTAATTTTGTAATTGTGAATTAAAATTTCAGTTAAAAGCGATTATTTGAATAATGATAACTTGTAACTGAAAAGCATTGTAAGTAAAGTTCCTAATAATATTTTAATTACTCTGAAAATAAAGGCTCCGATAACTGGCCCTGGCTGCTTAGCGGTACGAAGGGCGGTAATTACGCGGTCAACTGGGGCGGAAAATTATCTCTATATGCGAGATGACTAACGGGAAATTAAAAATTATATAAGCAAATCTTTTTCTTATTGTAAGCTCCATTTTCAATCAAACTCGTCTGTACCTATTCGGTTTTATACTTACTAGTAAAGGGCAATATTTTATTATATTAATATTACCTAAAATGGATAGAGATTTTTGTAAAATATTAGTTATCTATTTAGTATTACTTTAAAATTTTAGATTTCGTTTATTTTATGCAGTAACAAAAAATAATAAGGTACATAATATTATAGAAATTACTTTTTTAAAACACTAGGATATGGTGTGTTGTTTGATATAATATAGCATGGGGCGTTTCATCATTGTACAATTATTGATTAGTTTAATTTTTATTTTATTTTGAGTATAAGTTGCCTTTAATTTATTGCTCATTATTTTACTGTTATGTTATTATTGTCTTATAAATAATAATAAAAATTGAAACATTACAGAATCTATGTATAAAAGTGAATTTTTCTTTTTTTTTCCCATGTGTGTTCAATTATATCAATCATCCGATTAAAATAAAATTTTGGCAAGTTGTTGCGAGCACAACCAACATCGCTCCTGTTGTCTTTAAAATGAAATGACTTGCGCGCCATCTATTGTAAAGTAGTTGACTAGTTGTACTAATATAGAACCTTCCTGGGTACAGGTGTGCGTGCAACGACTTTTCAACGGTTCATCGCCATTGAGTGAATGATTTAAGAACGCATAGGGAACAAACAAACACCCAATTTTATTTATATTGATACGTAATATTCTGTATCACTGAGTAATAAATTATGTATGTACGTACGTATCCGTTAAAATAATATCAGAGTGTAATTTCAAAAAGAAACAATATTGTTAATTTGAATAGAATTTCCGAAAACAATATTTATTGTTGATATAAGTCATAAATATTAAATGTAATAATGATGTAGGTAAATACATAAATTGAATACACTAAAAACTTATAAATTACACGTATATTGATAAAGTTTATAAATTGGTGCCATTTAATTAAGAAAATCGAGACTCCAATTAATCAAGTTTATTTAGTTGGTAAGCTATAACGCAAACAACTCGAAGTTATGTATGCATCGTAAGAAAACAGCGACTAATGTCTAGATTCGACTAAGCTCACATTTACCCGGGCACTTAGCTAAGTCCTCGGACTATATTGATGAGCTACATCCACCAAGAACAACGACTAGCATTGTCTGCGTACTTGAAAAGTATCGTAACATTAATCAAAGTCAAGGAATTTATGGCAACAGTTTATCATTTACATATTAATGTTACGTTCTAAAATTTTTACTGTTTCTATTGTGAAGTTATACTTATTTTATGGTGTTAAGTGGAGGATAAAATTGAGAGCTATGCGCAGTTTGTAACGGACGCGACATGGTGAAGTTAGCGAACAATGATGAAAATGTAAATACGTTTTACTAACTTTTTAAAAATTGTTAATAATTTAACAGTGTACAAATAAAAATTACTTTAATCAATTATTTTTAAACAATTAAAGGAATTAAAAGTAGGTAAAATGAATTTACATTATGGTTGTTAATCTTGAATGGTGGGCAACTGCCTTTAGTTCACTTTCGACTTGATACCGGCGTGAGCGAGAAGAAACTTTCGTCCTTTTTTGACAGCAGCGTTTCCGCCTTACGCTGTTATGTCCTATCTCTTTTGTTTCAAGATACTGATAATAAAATGTGTACATACTGTGTTCAAATTGCTTTTAGTGAGAGTATAATGGGTCTATATATATAAAATGTCATTGTATATATTTCGTTTTTCTGTTACGCCTATTATGTATAATAATTTCTTACGTAGATACGTACATTTTACAACACACAACACAACTATTTTTTAACCGACTTCCAAAAATAGACTGAGGTTACTCAATTTGAATGTATATTTATTCTTTATGGATGTTCAGCCAGAACTTTTTTGTTTATGAACCGATTTGAATGATTCTTTTTTTGTTGGATAGGAGATAACTCAAGAGGGACAACCCATTTCATTGGGACCTTCATCTTCAAGGGTACACCAGGGAAATGTTCAAAATAATTGAAGATGGTTTTTTTAAAAATAAAATTTGTCTCTTTTCAAAATATGTGTTTAATCACTGATAGATATTAAGTAGCTTCGGAACATGTCTTCCTCTTCCAATCTCCTCTATCAGCTGACATCTCTGTATTCACACCTTTAATACACATATCATTAATCACACAATCCACTAATAACTTCTTCGGTCTTCCTTTAACATTTATAATACTATCCACTTTCACACTTAACATTACTTAAATTAGTTATATGACTTTTATTCCTCCTCATGAAATGCCCATCATACCACACTAATCTGTTACTCTCCAAGTTCTCTGTCACTGCTGTTTTTTCATACTTCCTCTGATATACTCATTCCTGATCTTATCCATTCTAGTTACACCACACATCTATCTTATTATTTGCTTCTCTGCCACATGGAATCTTCTTTTATTTATATCTCTTTCGTTGCCTAGTTTTCACATCATGCAATCACGGTAGACCTTATTAAGCAATTTTCCCTTAAATTTCAAGGACATTCGTGAATTCCATGCAAAAGCACCAAAAAAATCACATGCATAAGTTAAATCTTTTATTATACGTTTATTTTACGAATCAATAAAATTAATACACAATATGAATTCTACAGCTTACTTTATAAATAACTAGCGCTTTGCCCGTGGCTTCGCTGGCCTAATAGTTGAGTTATGTCCCATTATTAACTGAATTGCTAAATACTAATTTTTCCATTTTTACTACCTTATAGGTTGAATTTATAGGTTCATTAGTGCTCACCTACAGTGTAAAAAAGGATCATGCACGTCAATTTCATGGTCCTAGCCCCACTAGTTTGGGCTGTGTGTTGATTGATATATTAGTCAGTCTGTTAGTCATCCCTTTAAATAATTTATAGATTTTGCTTCGTGAACATTGGTAGGTTCCCAAGTAAATGTTGATAGATTCTCTTCTCGACCCTATATCATTCTTGGTAGATATTGAAACAATACAAAAAATGCATAAGATTAATCGGTTTGTTTCCTTTTTGTTGACGCGCCTTTACCACCTGTACAACCTCTCTGGTGTCGTACCTCGGGTTTGGAGGGAGGCTAATGGGCAATCGGTTTCCAAGATGAGAAATCTATCAGACCCTGTCAATTACCGTCCAATTGCCGTAACCTCAGTGTTGTGAAAGATTATGGAGCGGATGATCGATACCCAAGTTGTCTGTTACGTAGAGGACTACTCTTTAGTTGATTATCGTTTTATCGTCAATATGGTTTTCGCTAGAATCGATGAACAGGCGATATTCTGGCGTATGTACTATGAGGCAATATATGTATATATGAGGCAATTGATAAGCATGGCGAAGCTCTGGCCATCAGTCTTGACATAGCGAAGGCTTTTGCGCATTTTCTTCTAATAAATCTCCGTTTTCTCCCTTCCCCACTCTTCAGAACGTCTCACTGGCGATGCGTGACAGCCTTAATATCTTAAGTATGGATATTCGCAGCGACTTCAACTGGAGAAATTACATCGAGAGTGTCGTGATGAAACCAAAGCATGGTGGAGGGACTTTTTCAATACCCGCCTGGCTAGCTACCACCCTCAAATTGATAATCTGTCGCCAAACACCTATAGGTGTGTTCTGGCAGCTGCACTTGAGAGCCAGTCTTCCACTAGGTTTAGCGTGCTACCATTTTAGGCCACATCGTCACTTAAGATCAGGTGAAATTGTGGCCACAACACTAAATTTATAACGATAAAAAAAGTCACCTCTACTACATCTCGCCGACTCGGAATCCTGAACTGGGTGCGACGGTGTTTCACGCCCGGTCAACTGTATCTTCTTTACAATTCATAAGTTCGGCCGTGTATGAAATACTGTTCACATCTCTGGGACAGATTCGCAAAATACCTCCTCGATGCTCTGGACAGGTTGCAAAGACTGGTTGTTTGCATTGTTAGTAATGCAGATGTTACAAAATACATGGATCTGGTTCAGCTGTTCAACATCATGGATGGTACCTTCTATTTATCAAGCTATTATATATTTAAAAAAAAACCTACATACATGTTCCAATCACAACAAGTCATGCGTTTACAAATCGTTTCATTTGGAACTCGCTTCATTCACAAGTCAATCGGATGAAGTGAGCGGGCGTGGCAGAGGCTGTTTCTTTTCATAATTCAACGTAACTTTGCCTGGCGTGTGGAGAAACTCTGACTAATATTACGTATGAGTCATCAATGGAACGAGTCGCAAGTGGGACAAGTTGCAAATGCGATGAGTTGTGAATTGGATGATTTGGATAAAGCGACATAATTTTCACTAATTACGAAGGTGTTTTGTTCATTTTACCTTCACCTTATTGGCAATTTTACTCAAGCGTTTAATGAACGTTTGCAATAATGTTAAATGTAATGAAATAAGCATAACTTCGGGTTAAATAATAATTTTACAATCAATTTAGCATACACATAATTTAGCTAAAAAAAATACAAACTTTATTTAGATCCAGTAATACAGTTAAATATTAATTTAACGTTGGGGTGACACAAGATTCGTGTACAGTCAAGGTGATTAATGAGCTAGAATATAAGATTTCTACTACACTTTTTATCCTAAGTACGATTCTAAATAAAACAGGACAGCTAAATGAATGAAAATAAAATAAAAAACCTTTTGCTACATTAATAATTCATCATTTAAGTAAATATTTTATAAATCTAAATACAATAAATGAGACCCGTTTAGAACGTCGCGTCGACATTCATCGTCGTGTTGTAATAATGCGCGAATTGATATGATTTATATAGGAGCTGAAACAACGTTAATGCCGGTACTGATTGTCTGATCTAATTTCATTTTTTCTTTACTTGCTTTTAAAATATTTTCTTTTAGGAATCCCTTATCAACATACGATGGTAAATTCTTAATGCGAGCGTCGTATTTCGTAATAAAAGTAATTCTTTTTAAAGTTACATAGTTCTTTTATTTCATTCGTTCAATTCATGAAATGTTCAATAAATTATTTTAAGTACATTAATCATGGCACCTTATAATTTTTTTACATATGGTCCAATACCTTGCGATTGGCCAAATTCGTGTAAATTACAGATATACCCACTCGTATTAAAAAAAAAAAATTTAATAGACAAACTATTCCCAAATGATTTTTCTTAGCTTGTAATTATTAAGTAATAGACGAGTGTTCCTACAATATTCTACAAATTCATACGTAAAATGATCGTTAAAAATGTAGACGAAGTTACAATAGTAAATTGAAGTTTGTATGTTGTTTATATTTATGTCTGGTATAAAAAAGGTAGATGTAATTGTAAATAGATTCATAATATTATTCTGAATGGTATTTTTATCTATATACTTTACAAATGAACTTAGGAGTAGTTAGATCGTCATTCACCGAAAACCCTGATAAAAATAAAAGATGTAAAGTAAGTAAGAGAAGCAAGAGATACACTTATGTGTATTAGTATTTTGATTTTATGAATAAAAATTCAACTATTAAATATATTATAGTTTATTTTTTAATTAAGTATTTTGATACAAAAAATTTTGAGTATGAGTTCACACGCAAACTTCTATCTCTCTCTCTCTCTTTGTATATTTTTCGAATACATTAAGTATAGTCGAAGGATGGGGAACTATATAGAAACGCATCTCATTCTATCACAGCCTAAAACATATATACTATATACATTTACCTAGACATTTATAGCTATCTACTTTTCGTTACACATTTTCGTTTCATAAAATCTAATTCACATCGTTCCACAAGACGTATCACTTTTAAATAAATATTGGCTGGTAAAGTAATGTTTGACGTCAAAAGATCGAATAATAAGTAGGTACTTATATAATTTTTAAAATTTGTTGGCTGATGACATTGCTAAAGTTGTGGGCAAATTGTTTTAGATTTTAGTTGACACTTTAAATGGACAATCTATGCCTATGAGAAGTTTTGGAAACTTGGTTTAAAAAATATTCAACGTAACATTCACTTTCCCGATATATATACCAATTATGTATTATTATTATTATATTTATTATTTAGGTAGTATATCATAATGGTTCACTACTGTAAAGAAGTAAAATCGTCGTTATTCAATTTCGCATTTTGAAAATTTCAATTGATCACTCTGCGCGACTGCGAAGAAATGACTGCAGATAATTTGCCCAATATTACTGCATAGTGCCGTTTTATAATACTAATTCAGGTGAACATATCTATGATAATATCAAAATAAAAATACTTTATACAATTTAGGCCCTAACAAGGCACTTATGAACGTTGTAACACTAATACTGGATGGAAAACATTCCAGCCATTTAGAAGAGTCGGTAAGAAACTCTATCGGCTCTATCAATTTTATTTTAACTGTGAAATTATTATTTACGATTAATAATTAAATTTACTGATAACATTGTGGTGGTGTATTTAGTAGATTAACTTACTACACTACATAACATTTTCTTAATTACAAGACTCTGAGTGTATATAAATACAAAATGTACATATTGTATACTCGATCGTTTTCATATACTTTTTAATCTGTGTAATTATTGTTTATAATTTATAATTACATTTCATGGATATATTGTGGTAGTAATTAGTAGACAAAGTCTTAAGAGACCTTTTTTTACAAGCCACTATATATACCTAGCTGTATTGTTAGATCTAGATAACCACAAGCAATAAATCAATATACAGTATAGGCTCACGGCGGACACAGCTTATACTCGTAAATAGGGATTAGCATCGCAAAATGTGTTGTGAGGCATTGACGCTGGGGTGGGATTCTACAGGCGGCGATGTTCAATTTGCCCTCCATTATCAAGCGCTACTGTTTATCAACATTGACAGCAAATATTTGTTACATTATTTACACCTATTTATTCGATTTACAATACATAAAATTGTTCATTATTGAATCAAAATGTAAAATTATTTTAAGCAGCTTAAAGAGTAGCAGCTTACAACCTTTTGAAGCAATGATGGGTAAATGGCCGCGTCGATAGATATGAGTTCGAAAGCCTATAGCTGAGTTTTCGATAAAGGAAAACATCGTGATGAAACCATAGCATGTTGGTAGAGTATTTTGTAACGATCGCCTAGCTAGCTAACATCCTCATGTTGAAAATCTGTTGCCAAGCACCTAACAGGTCTGTTCCGGCAGCTGCACTTGAGATACTGTTTCCCCACTACGCTTAGCTGTTACCATCTTGGACTACATCGTAAATTGGCATCAGACGAGATTGTGGTTATTTTCCACATACTATTATGTGTTTGACATTTGCAATATGAACATAAGCAAACGATATAGAGTTTTGTGTTCGCAGTATGTACCTAAACAATGAATGTTTTATTTTATTTAATGTATTTGTAACACACATTATACCTATATAAGTTGTAGCTTTCTGCAATCCTTCTCCATATAAACTTTAACTATGCCAAATCTTACCCTCCTCCGTGTGCGCAATAAGCTTAAAAAGGTGTCTGAAGTTTTCTCTTCACGTATTAATATATAAATTTCTTAATACCACCTACGATGCTAAATGTTGACGAATAAACATGCAATAAATCAATAGACTGGATAACTGAAATGCGAACATAAACAGGGATTAGTAAGCACAGGTACATCGTGTCGCGTGTATTGGGAAGCATAGACAAACAGTTTCGATCAGAGCTATGCACAAATATTTTTCTCAAAGATTGTTGTGCTTTTTTAATATAATAGGTTAAAATATATTCTTTATTTAAATCGGTAATATAACTAAATAACATCTGACCATCACCACTACGGATGTGTATTGTATTGTTACACCCGTGGATAATAAAAATGCCGATGATTGACGTGAAGAAGATTTATTTGAATTCTACTCATTTGCAAATTTCACGAACTCACAACACTGTTATTTATTTCACTGTGGTTTCGCTTCCTTTTATCGCTCGTTGTTATCGCTTTGTAATTCAAAACTGAACTACTTCGGCGCCGCGCCTGGGCCGCTTAATTGCCTACACTAAACGATCCAGAAAAACCGTGAATCATCGCTAACTTTCTCGATGTTTAGTTGCTATGCCTACTCGATGACGTAATCGAGGCGATAAGCCTTATACATGGGCGTGTAAACTGCGATGTTTACACAAACATGCGCCGCGGTTGTTTATGACGCGAACATTAGTTGTAGTTGCTTCGAGATATTTCGGAGACAGAATTTTCTCTCTTTTTAATCGGGTTGTAACAAGTTTTAACAGTATTAAATCTATGATCATCATACAGTCTTCACAGTTACCTTTTGCCATAATTGAGTTTTTGGCGGAATCTCAAACTCTCATGTATTGGTTTTTGTTTTTTATTCATAAAGTTGTATTGTTTGATCCTATATTGTGTGGCATTTTGCATAAGAAAGCTTGGTTATTGTGTACAAGTGAAGCGGTATGGAAATAATAACATGGACATAATTATGTGATACCACAGAAACTCTCTACAATGTTCTAGTAAGGAATGTCAGCATCTTGTTAAAATATTGAAATCATCTATGATGATGGCCTATGCCAGGGCATTCTATATTCACTCGATAATGTAATGGTCTTTAATAAAGAATACTAGTTGCCCAGTTAGGAAGAAGAAGAACGCCTGATTTTCTGATAGAGGCTATGTTCTTAATCACTTATAGTATTTGCCTTTCAGTAGCTCAATAAAAGTAGTTAAAAAAAATATTTTACCAGAACCCTAAAATAGACTGACCATATTGCGTAATATATCTTAAGCAAATTATTTTGCAAATTTCTTAGGTTCTACTTAGTTTTATTTATTTTAAGATTTGAAACTTGGAAGATTCCATATTACATTTAGTATCATTAGATTTGTTATAAAATAAATCGTCTTTGTCCTAATCGTAAAATAAGTTTAAAGCGACTTACTTTGAATCCATTATTATACTAATCATTAGAAAATCTAAAGTCACAGAGAGGATAATCTTAAGGAATTTGTATTGATATTTGTCATTATTTAGGATTATAGGACATTGTTAAGATTCAAACTTTAAATATTTTTTTTTAACTTAAGAGTGATTCAACGTTACTGCTGAAATAACTATAGAAATAACGCCTGAAGTTTTTTTTTAAATTTACACACACGAATACTTCAGATTCCAAATATTCTAATAATTACATTCTTATACTTTTAATTAGTGAAAAAAAAAACATAAGTATACATATATGTCAGCAATTTTTTTTACCAACCGTTGGTTTATAAACATTCGCGTAAGATTGTAAACTGTCGGTAGATTGTGAACGAACACTAAAATTTGCAATGTAATGGTTACATTTTCGTAATTTTATAAACTAACTGGATTGGTTAGATAAGGTTGAAATTGTGATCTTAATTCAGCAACCAAGCGAGAGTAGCGAGCCAGAAACAAATTTTCCGTTGAAAATTAACATTTTTCATGCCATAGTATCATTATTATAGATGTGATACTAAAAATTAAAAATCATTAGTGTTCGGTCATAGTCTACCGACAGTTTACAAACTCAGTAGTTGTTTATAAACTAACGGCTCGTTAAAATTTTCGGTAACATATGTAAGTTTAAGTATATTATTTTTCACTGAATAAAATTAAGCGAATGTATTTTATTAGAATATTGGGAATCTAAAGTATTCGAGTTTATTGCGATTTCTTCAAAAACAAAATTCTACAGGCGTTATTTCTATAGTTATTTGAGCGGTAATGTTGAACCACTCGTATATTCAAATGTGTGTTAATGTGCCTAGGTATGCTGTTAACATTGCACTGTGAAGCAATGTGGCAAGCCCATTAAACAAAAAAAATTTGAATTAAATTTAAGTCACTGAACAAACGGTTTCTATGATTTTTTTAATACATAGCTGCTAAATTTTCATACTTAAGTACTCTATTTCTATAAACAGTAAATTTGGAGTGTTCATAGTACAAAGTAATTATACTGTAGAAACCCATAGTTATACAATGCAAACGACTACCCAATAATTATAAGTTTTATGATTTGTGTAGTAACTTGTACATGAAATTTTTATTAGTCGTTAAAGTTTTAAAAACATTCATCCTCAAATTTTCAAAATGGATACATTTGATTAGTTTTACGCATTTTGGTATTCACTGTGGTAATTTAAAGAAAATTATTTTACCCTATTTTTACCCAAACGGTGCAGCTTTCTGCCTGAATGCAGGAATATTCTAAGTTAGGGCCCGTTCACACTTGTCAGGGGTGCACGATACAATTGGACGTCTTTATGATTTTTCACAATTCATGAGCGTGTGAATAGCGCCATAAGATGTTATGTACAACTGAAAAAATAAAAATATATCACGAACCTGGAAAAATAATAACGATTTGTCGACGTTTGAATGAGTCCCAAGATCAAGTCATAATAAAGATTTATACAAATATATTCTAAACGTAATATAATAAGTAGTAATATACTAGAAAGGGAAGAGATGCCAGCGCAATTGGAAGTACCTGCTCTTTGCTCTTGGAATGAACGAAAGTGAGCTTGACAGCATCATCAGTATGGAAGAGATTATGAAAGGATTAAAAAGTATGAGATCTGGTAAAGCTGCGAGGTGTCTGTCGAAATGCTGAAGGCTGGACAGGGTGTGGTAGCAAGTCAGTTATAACGCCTTTTCAACTTGTGTTAGAGAGATGGTCGGGTACGGGGAGACTGGCGCAAGGCTGTGATCGTGCCGTTATACAAAGGAAAAGGGTCACAACAAGACTAAACAAATTTCCGCGGAATTAGCCTTCTTAGTGTTGTCGGCAAACTGTATGCTAAGGTAAAATAATTAAAAGAGTTATGTTAGAAACAGATGAAAGAATATGGGATGTACAAGCGGGATTTAGAAAGAGTATGGGATGTACGGACCAGGTCTTTTCCTTAAGGTGCATAATTGAAAGACATTTGGCAACAACCAAAAAGTATTTTGTGCATTCTTGGATTTAGAAAAGGCCTATGACAAAGTCATGAAGGAATGAATTGTGGTTGGCATTGTCTAGGCATGGGGTTGGCGGGGATCTGATACAAGCATTGAAATCTCTCTATGAAGATTCCAGTGCTTGTGTTACAATAAATGGAGCATACACTGAATGGTTTGATATCCACAAGGGTGTCAGACAGGGATGTGTAGCGTCTCCATGGCTGTTCAACCTATTCATGGATAATTGTCTAACAGATTTAAAAGAGAGTGATTGTGGACTGAGAATGAACGAGTTACTTGTCAAATGTCTTCTTTACGCTGATAATCAAGTTTTACTTGCATCGTCGGCTAAGGATTTGCAAGCGAGGCTGACTATTATGAATGAGGCTTTGGAAAGAAAGGGAATGAAAGTAAATGCAAAGAAGACGAAAATTTTACTGTTTGAAAAGGAAGAAAACTTGACAGAAGTATGTGTCCGGATTGATGAGGATGAACTGGAGCAAGGTGAGTTTGTATACTTGGGATCGATGTTTACGAAGGATGGAAAGTATGAGAGAGATATAGGAGGGAGAGTAAATGCCGGTAATATGGTGAATGGGGCGTTACACTCCTTTATGAACAGCCAGAGTATTTCTATGAAAGCTCGTTTGGCTGTGCATAGAGGAGTGTTGGTTCCAACACTCATGTACGGAAGTAAAAGCTGGGTGTGGCAGAAAAATCATGAAAGTAAAATAAATGCAGTAGAAATGAGAGCGCTAAGAGGTATGTTAGGAGTGAAATTTAGTGACAGGATAAGAAATAGTGTGAAGAGAGCTTTGTGGTGTGAAAGAAGATATAGTTTTACACGGATTGAGCAAGGGATGCTTAGATGGTTTGGGCATGTTGAGAGGATGAATGAAAGAAGAATGACTAAACAAATTTATGATGCGAGTAGGAAAGGAATCGCTGGAAGAGGAAGGCCTAGACGAACATTTATCGATCAAATCGGAGACGTTCTGACGAAAGGTAAGGTCATGAGTATCTAAACCGACGAGCATGCATGAAAAGATTAATGAATGTCGAAGAAGCGAAATAGGTATTCCAGGATCGTAGCAGGTGGAAGGACGTGGTCTCTGCCTACCCCGTTGGGAAATAGGCGTGATTTATGTATGTATGTATGTATATACTAGAATAGATATATTTTCACATAAAATTAGTTATATTATTAAATACAATTTACAGTACTTATGGCGAGCGGAAAGCAACTAGAGAATATTTCAGCTGACATTGATCTACCAATCAGATGCGACATCTTATTCTTTTTAATGTTTTTTAGTTGTGATACAAGCTTGTATAAAGCGTGTTACAAATAATAAAGGTTCGTTCATCTTTTACAAAACATACCAGAAACGATGTAAAGACTAATTCACACATTAACGAATCGTTATTTTTTCCGGTTTGTGATTTAATATGATTCATTTTATTTCTTCAGTGGCACAAAAACTGTATTCACACGCTCACGAATCGTGAAAAATCACGAATACGTCGATTTTTATCGTACGTCTGGTTTTCCTGATTCCTGGTGTTCCCCCGGGGCTATGACATCGGGTTCTTCAAAAAGGGATTGAAATACGGTCTTCAAGGTCGGCATCATGGCTGTTTTTGTATGTGTAGCGACGTCTCTCGCCACAACTGATGCATCAACGCAACTACGTAGCGACACATAGCGACATCTATCGAGCCACATAAGACGCTTCCTACTATCCTACATTGCGCTATAGAAATTAACTCAATCGTTGAGTATATATACAAGAACCCGACTACAACCATAGGGGCAGCTGCCCGCCAGACATAGCACCCGTCTGGCCGGAGGATCCTCCCTGTTTCTATGGCGGATGAAGAACTTTACTCTCTCTTCCTCACCTCCGCTAAATATGCATGGGTGTATGGCATGCCCTGTTGTGTTGTCCTTATGCGACGGTAAACATTTACCATCAGGTGAGCCGTCTGCATGGTTGTGCCCTTTGGCAAACAGAACATTATATCGGTATTAATAATGAATCATCAATTATGGACATATTTTTGAACGGGCTGTAAAGCGTTGTTGATGTGAACCACTAACTAGCCTTACGGTCAAAGAAGTTTGTGTCTCGAAGGTTTTTTTTTCTCGCGCTCCTTTAAGCACCGCGCCTAGTAATGTGAACAAAAGAAATAACACTAAAAAAAGTGCTCCACATAAGTAAAACACGTGCTTAAATCCCAGACGGGGGACCTTTTTGTTTTCTCAAAATTTACGGTGTTGTCCCTAAATTTGCTCATATAAATTCACGAGAAAAGTTGTATTTTATTTTACTATAATACAAAAAATGTTTCTTACCCACATCAAATTTAAGTCTTACCACTATTTTTTATATGCCTGAAAAAAGTAGAGTATCTTTAATTCCAGTAAATATCATGAAGGCCTTTCCTAGCTGTTCACTTATATCCGATTTGTGATGTACCCGTAATCAAAACGATATTATAATTACACTTAATATAGAAAATCTTTATTACATTACAATATTTCGTTTTTACATGTATTTCATTTATAAAGAGAATGATATTATTTTTAAAAGTAATTTCATTAGGAGGTAATCGCTTTTCAAAATTATATTTAAGTTCTCATTTTAATATAACAATGTTTTAGTAACACTGAAAGATTACGGCGGCGTAATTCTTAAAATTGTCAAACGATTTGCTACTTAAGTGATTTTCATTGCTTGAAACATTTTTACATACTATTAACTTTAAAATACAATTTAGAATATTGTTGTTGCTTTGTTATTATATTATTTTAACTAGCTGTACCCCACAGTTTCACTCGTGTTAAATTTATTCGACCAACTCTCCGCCGGGCAGCTGCCATCAAACCCGTGTAGCCTACCGTACTTTCCATACTTGCCTATAACTTGTCAGATGACTGACGTTCATGGTTACCGCTCCGCTCCTAAGGATGGTATCATGAAGTAATAGCCTGCTTCAATAAATAGCTTATAAAATGAATAAAGAATTTTTTAAATCTGGTAGTTCCAGAGATTAGCACGTTCAAAGAATGTCTTAAGTTCTAAGTATTTATTTCAGTGTAATGTAGCCAATATTATAAATAGAATATACTACCGTGTCATACCGTGACGTGAGGCACTTTGTCATGAGCGCGACTAGACTGTGCACACTACGAGTAAATTGGTGTGTTGTGTCGCGCGTTATAATTATCTAAACAACCTTTTTAGTGTTTAGATAATGAGTTTTAAGAGGACCTTCAATTTGTTTTATTCATTAAGCTTCTTGAGAATATAAAAATAAAAAATGCTATGAGTATAATAGTTATAATAAATAATTCGACTATTTCATACCCAAAGCATTCCTTATCGATTCTCAATAATCATAACCATGCGTGTATTACGTTATTTTTGAAATAATTTTGCATTCCAGTGCTGATTAATACATTTAAGTATAAATATAAATAAATGCTTAGGTATTGTTTACTAAAATCTGTATTAAATGGTATTTTATACATCTCTTAATTGTTAGTAAAATACTATGTTCACTAATAAATTATTTATATTATTTTAGGTTCGACATGCTGTCACAAAGAAATATGTAGAGCATAGGCATCCGTTAGCTTGTTCACATAATTCCCACGAGCCTGGAAACCAGGGTTCTTAAAAATCTAATATCTGTTCTATATAAATAACAATATTTTTGAACGACCTATAGACGTATAGACGAAAACACAATTCATACCCACTTTTACATTTATAAAAAAATATTTCAATTTTTAATTTTACAACTTTGTTGGCGTGATTAATAATATACCCATATCAAATTAAAGCTTTCTAGTACTAAGAATCTCTGAGATAAGCCGCGGACAGACAAGCGGACATGGCGAAACTCTTTCTTGTTGACTTCGGAATCTAAAAAATTATATGTTTGAGAACGACTAAACCGATTTTTTTTTTAAATATTAATAATAGTTTAGAGAAAAAAAAATTGATGAGTTACACAGTACAAAATATTATAATAATACAGGACTTCATATCCTCTATCGGGAGCCGTATTAAATTCAGCGTGACGTCACATAAGCTATAACCAGCGGACGATCAAGATTCTTCTAATTTCTCGAAATCATATTTTTTAAATTAGAAGATATACGTGAACAGATGAACAAACATACATACATAATGTAACCCTTCTTTTGGTTACTCCGTCGCGTGGTCAGGTAATAAATAGATTAAAAAATAAATATCACTTGATAATATCTGTTGTCGTTAGTGTAGCGCGCATCTTCAAATTGCATTGAGAGAAGACGTCTTGCAGCGTCGCTCCACACAACTCGTAAGTTTCAATAAACAATTTTATTGTATTGTTGGAAACTGCTGTCGATGTGATTTAACTTTAACCACCGAAGTTTTATTTGATATACGTGACGTGTAGTTTGTGAGGAATCGTAAAGATTTCGATGATGTTTTAGGAAAATTGGGTTTACGTCCAAAATGGATGAATTGAGTTTTTCGTTATATTCAGCATTTGGGAACATATACGCACTTGTATAAGTGCTGTAGAAAACTGCCTTTATTGGATTTACTTAAGTTTACAAAACTGAAAACTTTTTTTTTAAATAATTTGGTATGATACTAGTAACAGAATTTTCATGACGACTTTTCAATTAATAGCCTAGGCTACTTTTTAGTGACTCGACGATTTGGTAGTGTTCTAAATTAAAATGCGTTTTGCAAGCGGAGTTGTGACCACAGCTTTTATACAATAAGTTGAATACTACTCAAATAATTTTAATGTACCTACAATATTTTTCAAATTAATATGGACCCTGAGACGGATATAGGCTACCACCGTACATAACATTAAGCTTTTCCATAAGGGCTAACCAGTAATGGTAAAATCATTTCAATTAATACCTACTGTTAGCCATAAGGGTCCTGGAAAATTTCAGTTTTCCCAAGTGAAAACTAATAATAAAACAATTAACTTTAATTTTGAATGATTAAGCTCGCAGATTATAATAAATTAAAAGAAAACAACCAAACTGTCAAACAAAATGTCACGAGCTCCCACCGCACCTTTGAAATTACCGACTCGCGGTGGATCCGGCGCACCGATACGGACTTGCCTGGAGTTCGCAGACGACACTCTGCCCATTGTTCATTGGTCCGGGCTGGTCCGCGTCCGTACGCAATATCACGGACTGTGGGACACCTTTATAACTGACGCGAGTACCCACGGTTCTGGGAGTATAAAGCAACGGAGTAAAAGTTTATAATTATTAAGTATGGACTGTGTTTTGAGTGTTAGTGAGTATGTGTTTTGCGAATGATGTATATAAATATATATTATAGGGGTTCAGATCAGAAGCAATGAAACTCGGGTTCAGTTTTCCGCTAATCCTCTATGTTTGATAAAGTATTTCCATTTTATAATCAGATTACTTTTACCCTAAGTATCTTTTCACACTCTTACTATCCCCCCGCTTAAATGAAAGTCCTCTGTCTTTCCATCCGCATCACTTATTATCCTCGCTTCTATGTTTTGTCAACGCGTATGATTGTTCGACCTATGATTGATTTTAAGACTATGGTTGGTTGACGACTAACTCAACAAAGATCACTTGTACAACTAATATATTGATATACTTACGTAGTTTATAATAAATCTAATATATATTCATAATATTTTAAAAATGTGCGCATTATTTAACTATTAGTTTATATGTTTACTTTCTCGCAAACTACCCGGTTATTCTAATATATTATTTTAACCTTACAATGATTGACAATGATTGGTCGACGACTATGATAGGTTGTCGACTAATGTTATCAATTTATCATCTTATATATTTTAATAATGTACGTATTATTTAATAATTAGTTAATATGTTTACTTGTAAACTACTTGAATATTCATATATATTATTATTAACCTTACAATATATATACTATGTAGTGTTTTTAAGTGTGTAAGTGCTAGAGTATCTAATGATACGCAAAGAAAACATGACGCGTGGGTTTTGAATTTAGTCAATAAATAAACTGAGTTAACCAATAAATAGTTTTATTTTTTAATAATAGGTCTTAGAGCCGATTTTTCTATCAACAAATAAATTCATTTAATGGAATGATTTTAAAATTTTTTGACCGGTTTTCCATACATTATACATCAAAATTAGTCCTCAAAGTTGTTTGATGATTGAAAGTCGGCCTTTAGAAAATTTTTCTTTCATTTATTTATTTCATTTGTCACAAATTGGCTTTTGCGGTAACACAATATTGATTTATGTTTCGTATTCCATTGATAATATATCTGTGTAGCATGATAGTCATAGATTACTTAAATTGACCGAAGCATCAGGTAAAGTATACAAAAAGGATACCGGGTTAAAAATTTCAAATTTTGTTTTTAATATCTTAGTTTTAAAAAGTTACTGGTAGTTATTTGAAGTACTGCTGCTAAGGCAGCTGCTGTCCGCCTTCTAGAAAATAACTGGAAATGGAACTGAATTAAGGTACCGGACCATCATCCAGGGGATAAGTGCCATTTAGCTACGGTTAAATATATGTATCTACCTGCCATCGAATAAATATTGGTCCTTACATATGAAATTATCGTTTTATATGGTAAAAGTAAAATGAAAAAAATATTATGAAATTATACATTATTCAATCGAAGTATGTACCATTATTATCTATGCACTTTCACTATTTTAAAGGTAGCTCATTGTTTCCATTGCTGAAAAACTTGTGGGAGCAAGAATCAATAAAATCTTTGAAGGCAGTTTGGACAGCCTCATCGAAATTGAATTTATTTTCCTTGCAAGAAATTGTCCAAATTCCGAAAAAAGTGATAATCTATTGAAGCAATATCCGGAGAATATGGTGGGTTTAGGAGACATTCCAACTGCAGTTCCTCTAATTTAGCGACCGTCGGTCGTAAAGTATGGGGTCTAGCGTTGTTCTGAAGCAGGAGTGGTAAAATGGGCGTGCGTCTGCCCGTTACAAATGTGCTACGTCAACCAACACAGAGCGGGACCGCGCACCGAGAGCGCGAACGCGACGGAAACGATTCCCTCGAACTCTGTATGACCGACGGCGGAATAACGCTACGGTAACCAGCTGTCTGGAAACCAGTGCGTGCGAGCCCCTCTCACTACGTGTGACTGACCCTGCTCACACCCGAAACTACTAGGCGTGAAGAGGGCGAAACATTAAGGTACACACGCAGTGAGGTGCCTGCTTGTAGGCGTGGTGCTGACGTAGCACAAGAGCGGAGAGAACTGGGTCGCTGGCGGGTTGAACTTGTGAAGATACAATGACACACAGATACCACAATCAAATTTCGCTGTATTCTTCAAGACACAATAATTCTTCTACATATACAATTATTTTCTTAGTAATGTCTCTGGGTACTATTTTCTCAGCCGCGAAAGTTTGTGACGACCCGCACGAGGGTGCCAGAGTGGCCGAACCTCGGCTCGGGCGGTCGTCGCGAATGCGAAAAAGTCGCGATCTAACTAATTCCCTAATCTTATGAGAATTCGAGCTAACTAATATATACTCATATGCACGTTCCCCTCCTTCTGGGAGGAAGGAGTGGACCATGCGTGTGTGTATTTGATAATCGGAATGGTTTTTCTACACTAACTAGCGCATTAGTCTAACTAGCGTGCACGTGTGTGTGTTCATACGTGTGTAATGTTGTGTGTGGGTAACTAAGTGTTGCACGTATAGTGTCACTTTGTATCGCGCGGGCGGCTGCCAGACCCAAGGGTTTCACACCGAGGAACGGACCTAGGCTTGGGTTGCCGCTAGAGAGGGTGGACGTGACGGGTGTGCGGGAGCGAAGTTGACCGCCCGTCCTCTGCGGAGAGAACGGTGGTTACGCGGGCGTGGGCGGTGGCACGCTCTGTTTGGAGAGACGGTGGCGCGTAGAACGCGTTAGCTTTTTCGGTTTGGTCGGGCGGGTCAGTGAATATATTACGCGGCCGGCGTTTTCTCCGGCAGGCGTTGGGGTCGGGCACATACGAAGCTGCCGCTTTTATTAAGGGATTCGCGTGGTTCGACGCGGTGTCGAAATAAGAGCGAGAAAGGTGTTTGGCATATGCGTGTATCGAGGGAAGGTCCATATCTCTATGGAGATCCTCCATACGAACAAACCAGGGGGCACCGGTAAGGCGGTGAAGAAACTTATTCTGGATGGCTTGTAAGCGTTCCCAGTTATATCTTGACATATGTGCGAACGCAACGCAGCTATATGTCATGATCGGTCGGATACACATCTTGTAGAGCGTAAGCTTGTGTCTCGTGGACATTTTGCTTGCAGCACATAACAGGGGATGCAATCGGGCGAGGAGCCGGTAGGCCCCGACGGCTAGGCTTTTATCTCGTCACAGGAGAGCGGGACGGAGCGATGGCGTCTATACCTTTATTGCTCTATTACCAAATATGGTCATGGCGCGCTAACCGCGGCGACGCGTCGCGGCTGCACTATTGCTGCCCCTATCTATGTTATTACTATTATTCTATACAATGTTTAATAAATCGTTAATATCTCTAAATATAATTATCGAATCACTATAAAACCTGTTTTATGTTATTGTAAACATAAATACCTATATAAAAACACTAATTGCAACGTTAAAGGTTGATAAACATTGTGAATATAAAGCAATGAACATTACAACTTTAAATGGCTTAAAACACGTTATGTATACACTTTTCAACGTTATAAACATTATAAAACACACATAGCAGGCTAATTATCCTATACAACATTAAACATTACACATAACTTCTATAAAACACAGATTATTGACGAGACATAAGTTCGATATTTTAAGTGACTATTTCTATGATATATTATTATAAGCATTTTTACAAGTTATTTACTATCCTTATATACCTACAAGTTGTAATATTATATTCAAAACATTAAAACGACGATTGTATACAAATTCTTAGTCCCTACAACTTATATTTACAATTATGATTTTTTATCATCACGCTTAGGCCTACGCGTCGCTAACAAGTGGGCTTGAGATAATGACCAGTCTCGGTTGTATAACGGCTAGCTTTTCCATCATGGTTTGCAATTGTTGACAATAAAGATCTGCCGTTATCGTCTGGACAGATCTTAAGAAGCTGTAGTGTATGCGACCAGCACTGGTCCACCAAACACTCACCATTACCTGTTTCTGAGACGACTTTCACTTGGGACAGGATTTGGCGGTTCTCCTGGATTCAACCACTGTGATGAGAGTTTCCGGTTCTCGTAAAGGATCCATTTTTCGTCACAAGTAACAATACGATTCAAAATTCCCTCGTTATTGTTACGGTTGAGTAATGTAATGCAGAACTCAATAGGTGTTTGTTGGTGTGCTTCAGTCAATTCATGCGGTACACAATTCTCGAGCATTTTCACTTTTGCTGTTTGTCTCAAGTGAATTAATTTTTTTATATCACCCACACCGAAGCCTGCCGCTAACTCTGATGTGGTTTGCGAATGATTCGCTTCAACGATCACCTTTGATTCTTCATTGTCAACTAGGCCGTCCACGGGGTTTGTTTCGTAGGTCAAAATTTCCAGAACGAAAACGTTGGAACCGAAAACGTACCGTGTTTTCTTATTCAGTAGCTTTCCCATACACATCATTAATCCTTCGAGCTGATTCTGCAGCGCTGATGCCTCGGTGGAACTTATATTCGTAAAAAAGGCAATTTTAAAATTTTCTATTTTGTGAAAAGAGCGATGTCAAAGAAAAATAATATGATGCGAAAACAAATGAATCATTAAATTCGAAACACAAATACACAAGCCTAAATTTGAATTTAGAATTTCTTACCAGACGCCAGATTTTTGAGATCAAAGTGACCCAGTTTAACAAAACGCCAATTTCATATGTAAGGACTTTATAAAATATCTATATTTTTTGAAGATTTCTCTTTACTTGGGGTAGTCCAACCGTGGTATACCGCCACTTAATAGTAGGTAACAGCTAAATAACAGTGTGTTGTGCTCCTGCAGTGAGTAGGTTTTCTAGAGCTCATTGGGAATAGGGTTTCATGGTCGGCAACGTGCTAGTGATACCTTTAGTACTACAAGCGACCATAGGCAACGGTAGCTGCAAACAATCACTTTGGCCGTATGCTTGTTTAATAACATTCTCAATAAGTAGATGTATAGCTGAAAATATAAAACCATTAAACTTTTGTTAATGCCGACACTAATGTGGGTCAATGTGAGTTACTCGTATATGACTGAGCACGCATGATAACGTTGCGGCGCTCTCGTCTTTTGAAAACACCACATAGACTTAGCTAATTCCTTCAGGTGTAGAGGTGAGTTGTTTTAAAGTTTTATGTATTATATATTATATTACCCTTAATTATCTATTATTATCGTTTCATTTAATGGCAACTGTGTTCATCCATAGCTCTGAATCACGTAAATAGATTATCGTTTCTAATTATCCTTGTGATATTCAAACATGGTTCTAATTGCTTACAGAGTTTTTGTGATAATACAAAGGTACACTTCACTTATGCATAATAACCAAAGTACATCAAGTAAAATGTCGGTAAAATTACATAATAATTGTTCAAAAAGTGGAGCAAAGGTCCGGGGAGTATAGTGGCTGTCGGAGATATTCCAACCGCAGTTTCTCTAATTTAGCGACCGTCTGTCGTGAAGTATGGGTGGGTCTAAGCGTTGTACAGAAGCAGCATTCGGTTAGAGAGATTGACAAGTCTCGGTTTTATCATGGTTTGTAATAGTTTACAATACAGATCTGCCGTTATCGTCCGGTCAGATCTTAAGAAGCTGTAGTGGTCCACGAGCACCAGCACTAGTCCAACAAACACTCACCAGTACCTTTTTTGGAGTCAACTTTCGCTTGGTACAGGATTTGGCTGTTTTTTCTGAGTTCAATCACTGTAATGAACTTTACCGATTGTCGTAAAAGATACATTTTTCGTCGCAAGTTAATATAATGAGTAAAATTGTGTAACGAACGAACGAGTGTAATAGGAGTTGGGCTCTAATCTTATTAATATTGCTATAAAACGTTTTCGTTTGATATACAAATTGATAACAAAATTGATTAGGCATAATTGGTTCAAATCAAATCAAAATCAAACTATTTTTTATTTAATTTAGGCCCTAAGAAGGCACTTATGTATGTCAAAACACTACCACCGGTTAGGAAAATATCCAACCATCGAGAAGAACCGACAAGAAACTCGATTGGGTTTATCAACATCTTATTATCTTTTTTTAAATAGTTTTTACAATACTTAATTATATAGAGTTATTATCAATTACAGTACAGTACTGAGAGGGAATCACATCCAGACATCACCAACATTCACGTAATCAGCCACACTATAATAAATAAATACACTTTCGACAATAAAACTTGCTTAACATGATTCTTGAACTTATTATCCGGCAAATCAGTAATGTGCATAGGAAGTTTATTAAAGAACCTAACACAACTACTTAAAAACATTTTATTTGTTTTAGGATGTGTAAAAGACGGTAACTATTTTATATTTATTTCTAGTATTGAAATTGTGCGTGTTAGTTATAAGTTCAAAATTATCCTTTTTTTCGAACATACATTTTATTTTCCAAGATGTATTGGGATGACAAAGTTAAGATAATAAATTCTTGAAATTTATTCCTCAATGATTCGCGTGGTCCCATATTATAAATTGCTCGAACTGCCCTTTTTTGTAATACAAATATGGTATCTACCTGAGCTGCTGAACCCCACAGTAAAATACCTTGGGACATTAAACTGAGGAAGTAAGAGAATGGACCAACCTAGCAGTAGCAATATCAGTTAACTGGCGAATCTTACGCACTGCATATGCAGCGGAGCTTAATTTCCCTGCCAAGGTTTTAAGGTGAGAACCCCATTGTAATTTTGCATCTAGAATTTTGTATGCCCAAGAAATACAGTATTATTGACCATGTGTACTATGTTCTCTTCTATCTTAATATTACTTTCAACACGTTGTACATTGGGTAAGGCAAATCTGATACATTTTGTTTTGTTTGCATTTAACAATTGATTATTTAAATAAAACCATTCTAATATTTTAAATAAAGTATTATTCACATGCCTAAACTCCGAATATTTTATTTTAACTTGAAATATAAGTAAAGTATCGTCTTGTTAGTATTATTAATTCAGTTTATATTATAATTTAAGTAATAATTCGTTCAATGATGTGTTCTAGAAAAAAGAGGGGAGAGAATACATGCCAGGCAGAATTATCAACTACGAAATTTTACTCCCAAATTCACAAATCGACCAATCGATTTCTAATTTATTTAAGGTTTCTTTTCTTGGTATATAACCGTACATTTTGACCATAGTTGGGGTTGGTGTTCTAATTTACGATTGCTACTTGAAATGTTTATGTGTAGGTACATAATATGCTTTGCTTTAGAGGTGTTTCTTTGGAAGGAATGGACAACTCTCATATTAAACTGAAGAAATTGTTTGTAAGCAAATATTAACTTCTTGTTATGAACAACTGGTTATGGAGCTTCATTTGGTGTTCAGATCCATTATATACAGTACAGGTTAAGAGTATTTTATAAGAGAAAATAATTTTTACAGCAGCGAGAAGTAAATCAAAACGAATGTAAAATGAAAACTTTATAACATTTCTAGAATACGTTTAAAATTTTGGAGATATTTAATATTAACTCTTCTCCTTCTTTAATTTAAGAGATCAGCTTTTGTTGATGCAATAATTGCCACTATTCCCTATCTTCTGCTTTTCTTTTGACCTCTTATTATGGCACCACTTCCACTTTATCCTTCACTAGTTGGAAAAAGCTTCGTCTATGTCTTCCTCTACCTCGCTTTTCTTAAATTTTTACTTCCAAAATTGTTTTAAAGAACTTGTCTTGCCGTATCAAGTGTCCGGTCATTTATGCTCAATTATTAATTGTTTAAAAGTAACGGTAAACTTCCGAACAAAAATCAGTGTACCTAAAACGATTTATGTGTCGACATAATCCCGGACATGGCTGGAAATATGATGCTCGTGGCATCACGTGAGCTTTGGGGCTTTCGAGTTATTGACGGGCTTCGAGCCGACTGTCCAGCTTAATACGACATTACACTTGTTTAATAAATTCCCAGTATGCTTTATCGTAAATTATCAGATGTGAATTACAGTGGTTTCTGTAATAGATACTAATCCGCGATTTAACAGTATGTTTAAACATTAAGGTTTATCCTAATATAATATCACAAAAATGAAAGTTCGTATGTTTGTTATGCAATCAAGCAAAAACGGCTGAACAGATTTGGCATACAGATAGTATTATAACACATAGGGTGGTACTTTTATCCTGGTAAAGAACCAAATATGAAGTCCAAACGGACGAAGACGCAGGCAGAAGTTAGTTATTTCACAATATTGGTAAAATCATGAAAAGCTTTATAAAACACAAATCTGGAAAAATACTATTCATTTTAAAATTAATATTTTTTCTCTCTGCGTCATGTAATTAGAATCTAAATCACAAAACGTGACGTCATTGTTCAAAAAGTATACACGGTTGAGTTTAATATCTTCTGAAATTATTTATTAAAATTATTTAATACTTAAAATAATAATAATTAATAAAATAATTGCTAAGTTCGAAAATAATGGTTTTAAAATTATATAAATTCTGAAGAAAATGTGTAAATTATACAACAGTGTGAGTTTAATAACAGCAGATATTCATGTGGACACTTTATCGAAATATCGAAAATGTATCACTGCTTATTTTAAGTAATGTTTTAGACATCATTGGTTTTTTTTTTGGTTAGTTTGTTTTATTGTATTGTTTATGACATAATTAGCTAATATAATTTTGCATGCTATGTTAGCCTATAATTAGTTGGTACTTTTAAGCATATTTTCATAAACTGTATGTTAATTAAAGAAATATTGTACAACTGTTGGCTAACCAAATAAAGAGAAAAAAAAAGATATCTAATATGATATTTTAGTAAAAAACTTTATATGTACTTAATGCCTTTAACCATATTTTTATTTATTTAACGATGGTCACGTGACCATAATGCTACGTTCTAGAGGCATACTTTTTATCTGAATTGAAAAACATGTTATATTACTTTTAAAGATGTAAAAATGAATAAATATTAATTCAAGGAAATAGTTTTAAACACAGTGCTTAAAACAATTTTTGAAAGTTGTTCACACCTTGATTAGGAAGTATTGTTTTTAATTGAAGAGACAACATTTCATGTTTAAGTCGGTGTTAAATTGTCAATACATAATAAGAAGAAAAATTTACATAATACGTTTGACAATCTCATTCAACGTTACATAGAATGGAACCGAAAATGGTATCGCACTAAGCCTTAGAAAATTGGCTCTTAGGTTAGACTGTAACTCATAATACTTGTCAATAGAGGCTTGGTAACAGATTTCAATCTCTCTGTGGTCGCCGTTGTATTTGGATTGACTGTGCTTACCGCCAGGGACAATACCATCAAATTACCGAGGTACTAATTGAAAAATACTAATAAAAAAATAAACAAAGTACAACTTTGTCTCTGCTTATAGGTGGCTGATTTGAAAATAGCTAACCACTATACTATATAACACTTTAAAGGGTTTGTGTTATATAGAAAATCTAGGCGCACGTTGTCAAATAACACGCTAACGCGCGTTCATCTGAACAGGGCTTTAACAGTGAAACGTCAAACAACTGCGCATACCGACAACGATAAATCAAATCAAAACCTGAGTTTTTGGTGGAGTCTTGAAAAGTTATGTGGTGGTTTTAATTTTAATCCATAAACTTATGTTATTTGGCTTTATATTATGAAACTTTGGCGGCATTTTACATGATGTAGTTTGGATATTGTGCACAAATGAAGTAGATGATCATAAATAATAACTGGAAACCTGCATTTTAAGTGACCATAAAAACTCTCTGGACAGTTTTAACAAGGGACCTACCAATCTTGTCGAAGCTACATTTAAATATTGCAAGACAAAAATAAATGGATAAATATTCTACATATGCGACTTTGGCAGAATTATGTAAGAACACAGTTGCCGTTCAATAAAAGGAAGACGCAGAAGAAAAATCAGAACAGTCAATAATGGTTACGCACTATAGGTACTTATACAAAATAGCTTCATTCAGATAATAATACATTATTGCAAAGGTCGTGAAATAGGCAATTGTAGGTCGAGTATGAGTTTAAAGGCCGAGCCGTATGAGAGGACTTTCTAATACGAGACAGGTAATTGCCATTTCCGCCGAGGCATATATTATAGTGCTTTTCTCAAACATGCATTGAAATAAAACATACTTTTTATATTATACATTTAATTCAATTAATATTAAAAGTATAGTCATATTGGTGCAATCACTAAAAAAAAATGTTATTGATTTCCCCTATACATGTTTGTTTGTTGAACTTCTGATGAGGTTTGCAGATACGTATTGGATGTAGTGGTAAATGGCTGAATATGCTATTTTGAGGTGGATGGTTGTGGACTTAGATGTTGGCAAGTGGCCAGTGGGTGAGATTCTGTTTCCGAATTAGGTTGCAATGTGATGTTATGATTTATTTTATTATTTATATTAGTTTTGATTTCAATTGAGTCCTCAATGTAGCCTTCAGCCACTTTATCAGACTTCCAGCCTCCATGTCTTTTCAGAGTCGTCAAATTCGCTCCAGAATCGTCCAGAAGAGAGGCTGAAGACCTACGGAAACAATATCCGGTGTAACATTCAGGATTTTTCAAGTTTAAATAAGTTGCTGTTTCTTTAGGTATTTTAGCTATTTTGTGTCTTACAATGACCTGCTTCGTGCACTTCCCTTTCTAAAAGATAAGAAAAAATCTATCTGATGTTGTGTTCGTTGGACGAAGATTATAATATTTTTTTACTTATGTTAGGAACTCTCCTCGGATTACAAATATCCGATCACTCTTTGTTTTAGTGTCGCGCAATGTTGTTATTGCTTTATCATCAAGAAATTATATGTCTTTTGTGGTAATATTATAGGGTTCGATACTCCGTTAACACCTAATATCATAGCAATCTGTAACAAACAAAACTAAATATCAAGCTTCAGCCACAGACAGTATATTTAATAAGACTCATAAATCTTGTGTATCAAAATTCATTCAAATCCATCCAGCCATTTTGGCTTAACTATGTATCAAATAAATAATGAACAGTTATATTTACCTTTGACGCTAAATATATATCATCTGGGGCTTTCATTAAAAATTGCTTTATGTTTTTGACAGTAAAATTTTTCCATTTTTTGCTTTTGAATCCGGTCGATTGTCGTTTAAGAAAAGTAGTAAAATTTCCATAATTTTTCAGTTAATGCCGTTTTTAACATAAACTGTACATTTCAGCATGGAATAAATTGCCAATAACATAGCTGTCTTTTTAGTTTTAGCAATCTCATTAAAATACGCACTTTTTTCACGTTTTTCCAACTCATAAAATTTTCATATACTTTCATGTATTTTTCTTTTGATTTTGCTGGAGGCAGGTTTTCCATTGCCAATTTGGCGTCTGATCTTAAATCTGGTGGAGTACAATCAATCTCCATTTCACTCTCTGAATCGTTGGAACTCATTTTAATTATTAAATTTATATTTATTATGTAAGTATGTAAATAACAAATCAAGACGAATTTTCAGGTATGTCGCCAATTTTCTATTTATCATCTGTGCTGAAAGGCAAGGGCATTTATGGCTATATAGCCACGTGAATGCAAATTGTTCTAAGCAAACTTATCTTCTTCCTCTTGAATTTTGCGCCGCAAAAGCACTTGCCAGTTTAAATGTTTTTAAGCCTTCATAACATTTTCCCATATACACAGTGAGGTTTTCAGTGTCAATATTTTATAGTCTTAGTAAAATTTTCCAGCGTCAATGTTTTCAAGCTTTCGTAGTAATATATATTATATACAAAGTGACGTTCAACAAGATGCACAAAAACCAAACTATATCACGCAAAACGCCACCAATATTACATAATATAGGGTCAAAAAATAAGTAAATGAATTGAAAATAAAAACCACAACATGTCACTTCAAAATCCCGCCAAAAACTCAGAGACTTACTTTGGTATGCCAGGAATGATAAAAGAGATCCAATCAAAGAGTATATAATAACCCCAGTACGCCGTATCATACAACATTGTTGGAGCGTTGTAATGTTCCAAATTCAAAAAACTGTCCTGCAATGGATTTGATTATCTTTGTCCGTAAATTCGATACTTCGCGTGTTCTTATTTCAAAATTAATAACAATATTTCCATGCATGTCTGAGAAAAAATATATTAATATTTAAAACTTCGTATATTCTAATAGTCACATATTTTAACGGTTAGACGTGTTGTTGTTACGCTCCAGTTTTTCACTTAATTTGGTTGAAATATCAGTACAAACTTTAAAACTTATCGCAAAAGTGAACATATACAGTGCACAAATATCATTAATACAACCCGAAAAAAGGATTAATTTATGAAATCACGACAAATTATTTCATGTAAGTTTCATATTTGGAAGTTATCTACGTACAACAGCTGTCAGGTACAAATGAAAGTGAGTGACATTGACAAATCAAGTCATAGACCATAAACGTCCTAGTACCAACCTGAAGACGTTTCGTCTGCATTCATTTAAGAAATTACGTTCCGTTTCACGTATTGCAAATCAAGTCGTATTAAAATGGACTGCCAAATAGGGCTGCTGTTTGACAAAATAAAATTAGAAATGCAAAACCAAACTAAAGAACTTATTGCAAATAGGAATGAAAAGTTGATCCCTATTAGACAAGAATTAGTAGAATTGAAGCAAGAAAACCAAACATTAAAAGAAAAAATATTGAACATAGAAAAAACCAAAAGATTAAACAACATCGTTATACATGGTGGAATATATATAAAAAACTTAGAGGAAAACATTATTACAAAAAGTCTACATATAAAAAAAGAAAAACAAGAAATAAAGATTAATTCAAGAATCCTAAGTGGAGAAACTAAAAGATTAATAAGCAAACGCACAGAATTGATTGCAGCTAAAAACAAAACTATAAACATGAAAAAAGAGTTAAAAAACCTATTCAAAACAACTAACAAGGCTATAAAAAACGATTACAATATCTACAGGAATAGAGTCATAGAGAAGAACTTAAATAAATACAGAAGCTCCAAAAAGGCAAGCAAAGAACTAAACACACATAAAGACTGGATTCATAAACTGAAAAAAGGTAATGAAGATACTAAAACAAGGCAAGACATTATAGAACATGCGACAGAATTTTACAAGGAACTATACATGAAGCCACCAGAAGACTCACATGGCGAAGAACCTCCAGACTTTGAAATCTTTGAAAACACAGAATCAGACACAATAGAACCTATACATTATGACGAACTATTAAAACATGTAAAAAAATTAAAACCTGAAAAATGTCCTGGTCCAGACAAAATAAGTAACGAAATAATCCAAATAGGTGCCCCTATCTTAATTCCATACATAGCCCAAATGTTCAACAGGGTCCTTGAAACTGGAAAAGCTCCCAAACAATGGTGCAAGTCAGACATAATACTTCTCTACAAGAAAGGAAATCCAGCAGATATTGGAAACTACAGGCCAGTAAGCTTACTGCCGTGCATTTACAAACTATTTACCTCTATATTATTGAGTAGAATGACATCAAAAATTGATAGCAATCAGCCAATAGAACAGGCAGGTTTAGACCAAATTCTAGAAAAACATAAACAATATAATCGTCCTCTTTATGTAGCCTTCATAGATTACTCGAAGGCATTCGACAGTATTAAGCACAGCTCAATCTGGACAGCACTAATTTCTTGTGGAATAAACAGAACATACATAAATATCATAAAAAATATCTACTCACAGAGTAAAAGCAGAATTAAACTGGAAAACAAAGGAAAGGAGATAAAAATAGGAAAGGGAGTCAGACAAGGGGACCCATTATCAACCAAATTGTTTATAGCTGTGTTGGAGGGAATATTTAGAGAAATCGACTGGAAAAGCAAGGGCCTCAAGATACAAGACCAATATATAAGCCACCTCAGATTTGCTGACGACATTGTCATTTTCGCGGAATCAGCTAGAGAGTTAGAGGAAATGATACAAACTCTGGACAATAACAGCAAAAAAGTAGGTTTACACATGAATCCTAACAAAACTAAAGTAATGACAAACCATGTAAAAAAAGAAATATTTATATCGGGAGACCAAATTGAATATGTAAATGAATATATCTATCTAGGAAAACAAATGTCACTTGATTCAAAAAATAACGAAATCGAAATAGATAGAAGGATTAACTGCACTTGGAAGAAATTTTGGACACTAAAAGAATTCTTGAAAGGACACTACCACATAAAGCATAAAAAATAATAATGGACACTTGCATCCTGCCAAGTTTAACATACGGAAGTCAAACATGGACATACACCAATAAAATAAGAAATAAAATTGCTTCATGTCAATATACCATGGAAAGGAGTATACTAAAATTAAGAAAAATACATAAAATCAGAAACGAAGAGATAAGGAAAAGAACTAAACTTACTGATGCTCTTCAACATGCTCTAAGTCTAAAATGGAAATGGGCAGGACACATTTCAAGGTACAAAGAAAAGAGATGGACGCTAGAAGTAACAAGATCGCCAGGACCTGCAGGAAAGAGGAGCAAAGGTAGACCACGGAAACAGTGGGCTGATGATATTATTGGAATAGCTGGGTCAAACTGGATGAGTATTGCCCAGGATAAAGATAAATGGCATGGGTTAGAGGAGGCTTTTACCCAAAAGGGATCCATATCACTAACACACTAACAATAAATTTATACATTAAGAATAAAAGTTTTTATATAACTAATAATAATTTTTTTAATGTAAATTTGTCTATTAGGTATGGAATAAAGAAAGCTTTATTATTATTATTATTTATATTCAGGTGAAAGATGTCCATTACTTTCCTCCCCCAAAGATCGCCATAAGGACTGTTGTTACACAACTCGCATCCAGCGGCTTCCCGTAACTTTCGCCAGGTCATCGGTCCATCTTGTCTATCGGTGGCCGATCTCCACTCGACAACTCTTCGACTGCATCAGCTATCCATTCTAGGAGCTACGTGCCTCACCCACTACCACTTAAGTCTAGCAATACTTAATACAATATCGGTAACTTTGATTTTTTTGAGTACTTCTTTATTTCTGGCTATGTAGGTATTATAGATCGGCTTCAGATGTACTTATGTATATTTGATCATGCAGAGAAACTCTAAGCAGTGCACTCTCCATTACTCTTTGAGTAACCTTGAGCTTTTATATGAGGCCCATAGTTAGCGACCACGTCTCAGCACCTGCCGCACTGCAGCACTGAGGTGTCTTGGACGACAATATTCTGGGTAGCTTTTCAAAGCAGCACAGTCGAGTTGGATTCAACGATTTACTTCCTCCTTGAAGTTGAACTTACCTAACTGGACAGTTTACCTCAGGTAAAAATATTTATCAACAATTTTAAGCGTAATTTTTTTCTATCTGACCTTACTGTTAGCCTGAGGGGCCCTATCCAAAAACAGAGCCGCTGATGGCTTTTACAGCTTTACTGGGAATGTTAAGTGTAGAATATCTTATCTTTACGGCAGTTGGCGTTATATTATTATGAACATTAGACATAGTCTTATCACTGTTAATTCTAAAACCAACTCGATTTAAATATTATAATGGTGTATTTAAAAGGAAACGAAAATTAAAATAGCTACTTCATTTATGTAATGTCTATGTAAGTGGAATTTGGAGCAGCTTTATACAAACGTTTACCATACATACTTCACAGTCTGCCGGCGGAAATTAGACACGAAACTGACAAAGCTATTTTTTTAAAAATGATTAAAAAATATTTGTTATTATCCACGCTGAGCTAATCACGGGTGCAGGCAACGTAATAGTGGCGTTCCATGAGTGAATAATATTGTAATGTGTAAATACAACATAAGATTTCGTTTGATCCCACAGTCAAACCGATCACACGGTTTTGTGGGACTATTTTTTAGAAATAAGATTATTACTTTACAAATAAATAAATAAATAAAAAAAAAAAAAAAAAAACAATAAATAGAAAAGTATTGACTCTAGGAAAAATAAAAAATTACACCTGGAACCAGAGTAGATATATCAAGGAGGTTTACACAAGAATAAAGAATACTAGTGCAGCATATTTTTCGATGACCGTGATGGGGACATGATTTTACGATAGCTAAATTTAATAAGGAAAGTAAATTCTTATGAGTATTTGTAATCAACTTCCGTCGTTGTAGTCGAGGTTAGTCAAAAGTCAAGTTAGTGGAGACTAATTTTGCGGGATTTAAATGCTAGTACATCTTGCGGAATGCAACCCCGAGGGTCTAGTGTTCTTTAATAACCCCTAGTGGAATAATGTAAAAAATAAGATTGGCAGTACAGATTAAAAGAAACGTTTGATTCAATTTAAAATAAGCAAAACTCATGCTACTCTATCAAAATAGAGGTACTTTAAGATATAAAAAAGCGTAACTGTGGTGATTCTGCAGTTATATACTTAAATAGTTCATGACCAACGGCATTCATACTTTTATTATTAATACGCAGAAATAATAGCTTATGCTAATAAAACTATCAAATGGTATTAAAAAAAATAACAATTATTAAGTACTAGCGGTGTGCCCGCGGCTCCGCATGTGTTTGTTACTACGCAATAATTATTTAAATCCCTTTATTTTTACTCATATTGTTTACAATTCATATGCCGTATCAATTGAGGAATGGCATGTATTTCCCGTGTACAATTTTCATCAAAATCGGTTAAAAACTATTATTCTAATTTACAATTTCTAATGCAATGCAAACAATTCTTATAAGCTCTTAATAATTATAGTATGATGTATGTTTCCCGTCTACAAAATTTGATCAGAATCGGTTGAGGATTGATGAATATTAAACTTTTCTAATTCCTTTTTTAAATTTTAGAAGTAATATTGACAATTGTTATATCACATTAAATACATAAATAGTTAGACTTACCCTATTAATTTCGGAACACGACAACCCAAAAGAAAATCATAGATGGGATTATTACAGTTTGTATGGTATTATCAATATATGCCAATATGGATCCAACACATTAACTATCCCAATAAAACTTAAAAAATAATTATAATCATACCTTATTGTACCGACCTATGGAAAGGTTTTAAAAAAACTTGAAACTTCTTTTATTCCTTTCTTACCAAAAGCATAAATATGAGTGAGTTCTTCATATAAACTTTAAGCCAAGTTTTATTTTCACCACATGTAGAATAACACAATGAAATAATTCACTTGTAGCAAAACTGTATAATCCAGATAATTTACAATAGGTATATCGCTTAGAATGTATAAACTCCCGCGAGCCACGGTTTGACAGAGTCATAAAAAAACAGACATTATGCCGTACTGCGTACACAGTTAAACAATTAAAACACTTCAGCCAATGTTAAAAAGAATACCGGACTATCATTTAATGGGTAATTATTAGAAATACAATCATCTTTAATTAAGTATAACACTGTCAATAAATCAACATTTACAACGCTGTCATTTCAAATCAACAAACTGGTTGTCATGAAAGGTGATATTTCCCTCTTACATACTCTCATCTCCTATTTTTTACCCTTCAAGTTTTATTTTCGCTACAAAAAGTACTCTATGTCCTTTCCCAAGGTTCAATCTATCTCTATACCAAAATTAGTTCAGCGGTTTAGGCGTGCAAACGTTGTTACGCTACGTACAGACCGAGTTACTTTCGCATTTATATATTAGTATGGATTTTTACCAATATCGAAGAATAAATATCCTGAGCACATGTAATGCTTTATTAATCTTCGACGAAGAGTCGAATGAAATGTAGGTATGTGTTTGCAGAAATAATATTTGTACCTAAAAATAAAAAAAAATATAGTGAAAGTCGTGAAAACAATCAAACACCAGTATTTATGTCACGGTTTGTGTACAGTATTCACGAAAGATAGCATGTTCGATGAAATTTCTGTGGTTTTTTTTCGATACACATATTTGAATTAAAGTAGAAAATAATGTTTGCGCAATTTCTAAACAGGCTAATGTTAATCGCTTTGACAGAAACTATTTCATTTAAATATGAAATCGAAAAGGCGTATTCTATTTTATAATAAATTTTGCAATGTTAATTCAATTACCTACTAAATTGTATATTTTAGTTCGTTTATTTTTCACAATTTTATGATGACAAGGCCGTTAAAACGTCGTTGTAAGTATAAATTGTGCTTAGATTATGTGGGGTATCTATCCAATTACCTGGTTGGAATCTTACCAATTTAAATTAGTTCATAATATATATCGCTATTAGCAGACAATGAAGAAAACGAACATGAATAAAACTAATTTAACGTTTGTATATTTTCATCTTGGAATAGAATACTCCGCCGATCTGTAGGAATTTTATTAAATATTAAACTAAAAATTAATACAATAGATTTTTCACTAGCAAAAGCTAACTTTCATTAAAGGTATCATCGGTGTCTAATTTTTTATTATAAGTATATTGAATAACTTATTTGAATTTAGTTAATTTGGCAAAACTTGTGAACAAATCATCAGGTTGTTGTTTCGTAAATTGTACTTGCTTTTTTGTGTGACACATCAGCAACATTAACATATTTGATGGTTATAGTTATATTTAATACTCGCGGCCCGCCCCGGCTTCGCACGGGTATTTAACAAAAACTTCAAAATTAAAAATTATAATACACACGAATAAACCCTTCTATTTGCGTCAGGTTACTAAAAAAATAAAAATATAAAAAAGTTTGAATATTATTATTTCAATGAACTTTTATTTTTATGACTTTTTTGTTATTATTTTTTATATATATATTTTTTTCTTTTTTAATAAGTATTTAATTTTTTTTTCTAATTCTTATAAAAGGATCATAAATAAAAAACAAAAGCCAATTCGATTTACTGAGTCAGAGATTTCCTGTAAACGATATTTAACGTTGTTCTATTTTGCTGCTTTTTAACGTCAATTCATGTGGCGGTAGTCTAGAACGGTTTAGACAATTTAAAAATTCCTGTGGGTAATGGACTACGTCTTCGATATTAGTTACATTGTCGATCGATTTGTATTTTTTTATTTGGCTTGGGACTTTTTGAATAACTAAATTGTTTGATTCGTTCACCGTATCATTCCTAGGTGTCAACTATTGCCCTAGAACACAACCAACGAAAGTCCTTTTTGTGCAAATTTTTAATGTCAGGGTATATGCATCTATTAAAATTTCTAAATTATGGACTATTGGCCTAGAGACACATCAAAAAAGGATATCACGATTTCTGCTTAAATTTAGAGTGGCAAGCTGCTTATTAGATCTCTTTGAAAACTTTTTTTAATATGAAGAAACCCCTCCCTTGACGGTTTTTAAATACTCGAATGAGGTTGGACCGCGAATGTGATGTAGCAACATCCTAAGATAAAAACACTCTGATTGAGAACGATGTACACCGTAGACTCTTCCTAAAGCTTCTTTTTTATGCCTGGATGGCTAATTACGTCCACACTACGCCTCCTTGTAAATTTATTATTAGTTCATGTGTAGTATTACAGGACTTCATGGTATAATAGTATCTTTGCGAATTCATCTTCATTACAGAGCTGAAAGAAAGCCTGCAAAGTTGTTTTACGTGGGTTTTGGGCCACTTGTTTAGCTGTTTCTGCGGTAAAATAAACCCTTTGGCCATTTTCTAAGTGGACAACTAATGCAGGATGCCGCTCGTGGATCGGAAATTCTAATATTCGCCAGACGGCTTCAGATGTACTTATGTACCAGCCTTCACGTAGTTTCCATTTGGGTTTATGACGCTAAAAGTAGCTTTGTCAGATCCGTTATATATTTGCAAATGTATTTGATGGTTTGAACTGAGTGGCAGTACTTTATGTTTATGTGAGCGTTAAACGTCCTACACAATAATGGAGAATAAGGGACAATCCATCTATTATCTATATTGGACCTAAGCACTTCCTCTGATATTTAGCGTAGCGCACTGTCCTCCATTTTCGGCGTCACAACGACGATAAACTGGATAGCCGTCCTCTCCGGTTTGGCTATCATTGACGAAATGTCGAGGGTACTTTTTTGTACAGATACCGTTTTTCATACATGGTGCTGTTAAATTATGCTCTCTGCATAGTCCGTGCACCATATTTTTTGTTACGATATCGTACAACATCGGACCGTTTTGTCAATTAAATAAATAAATAAAACACACTTATTCTGGTTTAACTAAGTAGTAGTAGTAATCGCGACACTTTTTGTAAATAATGATATGTTCTGTAAAATCATAGTACATTATTTTATTCTATCGTCAATAGTTTTCGCAGCCCACGCGATGTAAATAATATTTTAGGGACTTTTTACACCTTGAGTTACATTATTGCAGTTAAAGTAAGGATCTCTAATTTAAAAAAAAATTAATATAGCCTATGTTACTCTGGGATAGTGTAGATTCCCCAACAGTGAAATTTTTTTTTTTAATCGGTTGAGTAGTTTCGGAGCCTATTTATTGCAAACAAACAAACAATCAAATCTTTCCTCTTTATAATATTATTATTAGTATAGATGAGTAAACTTAAAGAAGTTATTTATCATTTGTATATCACTACAAATTTATATTATTTATGAAAAACAAATAATAACTATTACGTACCTTCGGAAGTCCCTGCTCCAACAGGCATATATAACAGGATTCATAGAAGAGTTGACCCAGCCGAGCCAAGTCACTACCACGTTAACGATCTCTTCGTGTGCTATACACGCTGAGCATATCCCAGACAGTAGGTTCACCACAAAAAACGGTAACCAACACACTATGAACACACCCATCACTATACCTAGAGTCTTTGCCGCCTTTTTTTCTTTGGCGAATTTGGCAAGCTTACGCGACAATGAAAAGTTTTTCGGCAAATGTTTGCCGTGCGTCACGTTTGTCAAACGCGTCGACGAACGGGATAGTCCATTATTTTGCAGAGCAGTGAGTGGCTCTTGGTCCGCTTCTTCAGGAGTACAAACACCATGACACACATCACTTCGTTGTCGCATCGTTCCCCCTCGGTGGATTCTCAACGTCAACTCCAGCTCGCCACTCGGCCTCATGACTTGCTTAGTGCCAATCTTTAAGGAACGTGTTTGTATAGTCGCCGCACGATATATACGATAATAAGTGAATACCATCACAAACAGAGGCAAATAAAACGATATTGTCGACGAAAATATAATATACTCTAAGTTTTCCGTGAAAGGACATTTGTAATCAGGTACTTCTTCTATCCGTACGGCCCGCCACCACGCGATCGCAGGAAAGGATATCGCACCAGAACAAACCCAAACGGCCGCAATGAGGAATGCGGCCTTCCTTCCGCTCATACGCATCGGATACGATATTGGGTCTGTGATGGCCCAGTACCGGTCTAAAGAGATCACGCACAAGTTTAGGATTGAAGCAGTACTGAATAAAACATCTAGCGATCGCCACACATCACACCAGTCGACACCGAAAAACCACGTGTGTTCTAGAACTTCATATAAAGCTGAGAAGGGCATGACCACTAAGCCCACGAGACAGTCTGCCACTGCTAAGGAGGTAACGAAATAGTTTGTCGATGTGTGCAAATAGCGCTCCCGAACCACCGCAAGGATGACGAGCATGTTTCCAAATACTGTTGTTAATGAAAAGAGAAGAAGAAATGATACTAGTAGCGCTCGATCTTGGAGTAATTTTATGTATTCGTTCCAGAGGTCATCTGAGACATTATAAGCGGAGGAGTTCTCGAAAGTAAGATTGAACTCAACAGCATTATATGAGTTGCTTGCCGTTTCCAGTGTGTATTCAGGCCCCCTGTACGTCGAGTCCAGTCGGCCTCTTGCCACCGTTAGGTTCGTTTCGGTCACGTTCATATTTTTTTCTATAGTTATTTACTCACTAGCGCCATGGTGAGTGTTTATGTTTCCCTTGTTTCGCCCGCAACCATTTTGAAATTACATTCTTGGCAGGCATTGTATTCCAGTATTTCATTTTCTGGCACATGTTTTCATGGGCATTCTCTTTGTGTTCCATTCGATCTGTGAAGTAATGAGTATTTTTTAATACGTACAATTTTAAAGTTTCAACAAAAGCAGTAAGTTGGTAATAATATTTATAAAACATTGTGCCAGGATTGCAGAGAAACGAAATTCAAAAAAGTTTTTATATAAGTTTTTACTGTATTTTGTTGTAATTGTGGTAACAAGATTGGGTAAACTTTTGCTATTTATGAGTAAAGCGTACGACGGGATTTTTTTTTTAGAATATTTGTATCAGTGAATGTTATCATTGCTAGTTCATCATCAACGATAGGTGGCCTTGCTGGGACATAAATAGCGCTTGCGGAGTAGCAGGTGAGATCAAACGAATTGTGTTCTATGGGCCGTGAGCGACCCGTCCACATGACGGGCTCTGAACTGATTCGCGCCCTACCTTCGGCCCCCGCCACTCGCGACCTCGCATTGAAATTTACAATGTTAACTCATAGCTTTTGTGAGTTTTTCACGTTGTGTAAATTAATTGCTACTTTCCTGCTTAAAAATACTAGGAGAACATATTGAAAGCATTATTTTCTTAGGTATATAGTTAATAAGTAATAGTTAATATTTCAGTAAAGATTTTGGCTTATTAGTCGATATGTTTTTATTTAAATAACACTACTTTTAGTGAGAGGTCTACTTTTTGAAGTTTACCCGTAAAATTGAGGTATTTTTGTGTTGATTATTTTTTGTATTTCAAAACAACAATTTGCTTAGATATTAATATTAATTAGTTTTTTTTTAATTTATACCTAGTTGTTCTAATACTGCAAGAAAAACATGAAATTTCTCCGTGAATATGTTAAGACCGTGACCTCCTATAAAACTTTTAACGAAATAATGAAAGTAAAATCTTCTACCCAATTTCATATTAATTTACATAACTTAATAACTGAACTTCAAATGACAGAAACTTTATATGAAAAAAAAACCTACCAAATATCATCTGAAGTTCTAATTGACAATTTACGAGTTAGAGAGGTTCAAGAAAATTTATTAAAATATAAACTCTTTAATTTAAGATGAACTTGACATCCTATTACTTAGCTTTGGGAACGTTCCTTGAAAGTTTCTTAAAGTGAAAATATTATATAGCCCAATGTATAAAATACTTAATATTATGTAGCTAAAGTGAGAATGGAGTAATAATATTGCTCTAGATATTCTCTAGATCTTCAAAGGTATCGTTATTAAATTCTTTGATGAAGTAATATTGAAAGCTAGCTATTTTATAAATATAACTGTAAGCCTTTCATTTCTGAAGCTTAAGAATATTGAAAAGTACTTTTTGAAAATTATTACTTTATTTATTTACCTGATATTTACCTGACATTAATCTAAGTGTAATGTAATTAATGTAAATATTATTATTTTAACAAAAATTAAATAAATTAATAAAATTGAAAAACCCGGTCATATTTTATGCCGGTTCTTCTCGATGACCTTTTTCCGAACCGGTGGTAGTGTTTTGACGTTCATAAGTGTTTCTTCTTTGGACCTAAATTGAATAAATTATTTTTTATTTAGTTGTTAAATGAAGTTATGTTCTAAGATAGTCAAACACTAAGAAGCATAGAAAATGAAATATATTTCAGTGCAGCTGCTGGAACAATCCGATGGGAGCTTGATTATTACTTTAACATTAAAATGCTTTACACCCTAAACTTGTTTCACGACCAAATGCCTTTATCTTTTGACCTTAAATCGAAATATCCTTCACAATTCATATAATATTTACATTTAAATTTTGTCAAAATTTCTGTATGATCCGGTCTAATGATAACATTTGATACATTTGAAATAGTATACTCTTGCTAAATGGTCGGCTTCCTCATTGCCACCCAATCCAATGTATCAACAAATTGCATTTTTGCTTTTTGTAAATTTATTCCTTTTCCCTCTAAATTTAGAATTTCTGATAGTAAAATATAAGCTGTCGATACACATCTTTTTACAGAGGCTGAACCATCTCTGTTCCACACGAAATACATGTACACGAAAGTTCCGGTGTTGTTATGAGCTAAGTAAATATGAATTAGTATTAAGTGTTTTCTAGACATACTGTGTATATGTAGTAACATCATTAAGGTCTGACTTTAAGTGTCAAGGAACCTATTTTTCTTTGCTTTCACAATAGTTTTTTAAATGATACGATGATATAACATGACGAATAGGTATTCTAACACTTACAGTTTATGTTTGAACTTAAAATAATATAATACGAGATAGTCGTGAAAGAGCAACAGCAGAATCGTAGTTAATCTAGTATAGTTATGACTTACTATATACTATAAGATTAGCTTATATGAAGCTCAAAGTTTACCGAGTATGATAAAAAATTTACAAGAATATGAATCATCATGAAGAACAAAATGAACAATATTTTTTTTTTATCTTGTTTACATATGTAGTTATGTAATAAGTGAGTGAGTGAATGAGCATTATGTAGATATAATGCTTTGAAAACCTAATATAACCTATAATACGCTATGTATATTGTAAATTGATTTCCTTAAAAGCTAATTTATTAAAGGTTTTCACAATATATTAAGCACGATAGTTTGTTGGAACAAATGGCCTCTGTCTTATAATCTAATGTTTCTGCCAAAAGAAACGAGGGTTGCCCTATAAATATAAAACACCTATCTCTACGTCTACACGCTTTATACATACTTTAAAAGTGATGTTGATGTTATTTGTCTTGCGGCAGACAAACGCGCGCCTTTCACATCAAAATTCGCTAAAAGTAACAGAACGTAAATCGAAAATAGGATTTTATTTTCTTTCTATAAAATAGATTCTCAATATTCAATTTTACAATGCTCGTCATATACTATTTGAATAATGTATTTAAATGACGTAGATACTATGATAGAAATATAACCTTAAAGAGGTTACTGGTTCGATTTACGCTTGGGTTTCCGGAGTTCCTTAGGTAAGAGGGTTCAAAGAGATAGAGCAAAGTCAAATTTATTTAGAAATCTCTCTCTACTTGGGGAGGTATACCTCCACCCTACAGATATCGCAGCCAAATAACCTTGTTTTGTGTTCTTGCGGTGAATAGGATTTCCAGAGCTCCTTGGGGTAGGGGATTGAAGGTCGACAACGCGCTAGTGACACCTATGGTATTACAACCGTCCGTAGGCTACGGTAGTCCCTTACAATCATGCGGCCCGTATGCTTGTTTACCATCTTTGATTGCCTTTTTGATTTATTTCGATTAATTTTGTTCGTTTAATAAAATAGCCTTTTACTTTGCCACTTCTGCGCGTATATAGCCCACGCTTTTGCGGTTGAGTGTCTTAAGCGCTCACCCCCAAAACACGGTGAAGCTGTAAAAGCCGTCATAGGCTCTAGTTTCTAGGGCCCCTAAGGCTAAAAGAAAAAATACTAAAAGAAATGTTACATTTTCCTGTCTAACTATAAATTAAATAATAATTTCTATTATATCCAATCATCAGGCATAAAGTTGACAGTTTGCCATGATATTACTTAAAAAAAACATTTTTATGCGTACCATAAAAGCAATTACGTAGGTATATAAATGAGAAGAGATAATTTTTAAATAAAGAGAGATGCAAGATGATCAGTTTTACACCAGAAAATTACTATATAGTTAGCAATTACAAAAAAAAAAAACAAAATAGGAAAGCGTTTTGTGTAATAAATAATACATAAATACATCATGCCTCTCTCCCTACGAGGTAGGCAGAGACCACGTCCTTTCACTTGCTACGATCCTGACATTTATCTTTCGCTTTTTCGCTGTCGGTTTAGTACTCTTGACCTGACCTTTCTTTAGAACGTCTTCGATTTGATGGAAGAACGTTCGTCTAGGCCTTACTCTTCCAAGGCTCCCATTCACACTCGCCTTATAAAGTTTAGTCATTCTTCCAATTCTTCTACCAATTTAAATTAGTACATGTACGCAAATTCCCACAATTCTCGAACCTGCGGATTTCATGTTGTTATTCCTCTGGTCTAAACCACTCAACCACAACGACTTTTATAGAAGTATTTTCTATGTCAGATCATTATTTAAAATCGCTTTAAGATATATAAAGTGGGTCGCTGTGGATATTCTGTATACGTTTTGCCCTATGTCGCAGTAAGTCGTCGGAAGAAGGGTCGGCGCGGCGCGAGGCGTGTGCCGAACCATTAATTTAACATATAAGTCTGTCTCATGCACACGAGAACTACGCAATTTGAAGTGTCACGACGAGGGCTTGCTATCAATCACGGACGAGTGTTCGTTAAATTGATTCAACTATAATTTTGTTTTGAGAATAATGAATTAGTTCAATCTGGGAGTAGACAACTTTTCTAAAGTTGTTCTCAACACTTTGTATGTTGAAAGTAATACGTGTGAATTAATATTTATTCATTATTAATTCTTTAATCTTTATTACATGTTACTTAAATTTAAAATATGCCACCAAAACGCGGAATTATATTCATATTTTCACGAATATACTCATAATTCATTAAATAAAATTAAAGTTAAATGTAATAAGTATGTGCAAAATTGAGTTTACTAGAATTTTAGTTGAAACTTATAAAATTTCTTCAGCACCTATATAATTTTTAAGTTACTATTTCTTTACTTACTAATAATTTTAGAGTTACTTGTCATAAGATAACCTAATAAGAATAACACTCAACTGTGTATAAAAATGTTGTACGATGGCGTCACGTTTTCTGATTGGCTTTACGAATCACATGACTTTCAGACAAAATGTCTCATTTTTTCCCAAGACGAAGTTATATAAATGTATTATGAATTTTTCCAGATTTGTATTTTTTTTGGCTTTTTAACAATAGACTATTCTGATCAAATAAGTAACTTTAATTTTTAAACATGCCAACTCGCGAATTGGTTGTAAGTTAGGGGAATTGTTAAGCGTTGGCTCGCGTTGTTTTTTGTGTATGTTGCTGCGAGCATTCGTTAATTTTTGTTATATTCACGTGAATGTTCACAACAGTTTTTTATATTCAGCTGGCCTCGCAGACGTTGTTCTACTTCTTCCAGTAGTCAACAACTCGACCACAGTGCCAAATATTCCGATTTTTTTTTTCCAAAAACCGTTTCCAGGATTGTAAAAAAAACGTACATCCATCGATCTTACCATTATTTTAGTTTTTTCAATTTACAGGACAAATTTTTACTTGTTTATTTACCTAAAATCCTTATTAAAGACCGAAATTAAAAAAAATCCAAATCGATTCAGCCGTTCTCAGGTGATGCGTTTACTAACTAACATTGTTTCATTTTTACAATTACCAGCTTTTATTTATCTTGCAATATCTGTATGTATGTAAGTATGTATTTTCGGTTTAAATCTTGCAACTGCAGTTATTCTCACTCGATTGAGATGAAATTTTGCATAAACATTTTGTTTGCATGGCAGTGCATGGTTAGCTAAGTGACGACATTCTAAATTCAATATGGTGGACGGCCCAAGATGGCGGTTGGCGGCCCAGTTATTTTTTGTGCATTCCCATGATATGAGTATCAAATGAAAGGGTTTGCTGAGAACGATACGAAAAATAAAATGACTTTACTCTAAATCCAAGACGGTGGGCTAGTTATTTTTTGTGCATTTCCAACATATGGGTATATCTTGTGCTATATTATCTACGGGTATATTGTATTCTTTCATTTTTCTCTCTTTATAACCCGTTTCATTACCGCATTTACACTGACTGATATCTAAGCGTGACTGGTAAATGGTAAAAACTATGGTAAAAATGGTAAAATGGTAAAAACTAAAGTACATAATATAACTCGTGAAATAAAATTTAGTCTTGGGCCTTGCATCCCTCGCTACTCTTGGGATTCTACTCAGTCCATCGAATTTAATTCCCTCTTTTTTCACTTGTTGTGTAATCACCGATTAACCGATTCTGATGAAAATTGTACACGTGAAATACATGCAACTGCTCAATTCATACGACACAAGAATTGTCAACAATATGAGTAAAAATAAAATTACGGGATGTCAATAACTACTGTGTAGTAACAAACGCATGCGGAGCCTCGGGCTCACCGCTAATTAGTTGATATATGTACTAGCTGTGTCCCACGGTTTCACCTGTGTTAATTTTATCCGACAAACAGCACGCCGCCAACGCACCCGTGTAGTCTATCTTAATAGTTCATCCCGCAAGTACAAATTATTTAAAAATGTTATTAAAATAACTAAACCCTAAACGATGTGTCCAAATAAAATACTATAAAGAGCAAAATTTAACTTCATAAAATTTTCTTTGTGATGAAATAACTTTTGTTAGTAAGGATTAATATGCCATGTCTAAAAATAATTCTTAAAAATCACTTTATAATTTACAATACATTTTTGTCACAAAATACCTTATTGTGGCTTATAGACAGGCATATGTCATCGCTGAATTTTTTTTAGATATACTAAGGACCAATATTTTTGTGGAACACTGTATTTCCGTTATTAACGATTACGCCAGCGCACGCGGATAAAGCAGTTCTGAAGGGCCTCGACTTCTTACTTACGTAACAAAAATCAATATTTAACTAGCCTATCGTTCTTTCAAATGTGTTTTTCTTTTTCTTTTTGAGCTGTAGAATCATATTTGGCTAGTGTTAATATATAATGATGTTTATTGACGATTTAAAATGAATATGAATCGAATTGTACCCCTAGTAGCGTATTAAGTGATTAATTGTCCCAAATTCCTCGAGGACAACAAATTCCGAGGCTCCCGTTTGAGCACTATGGCCACGCCGCGCCGCGCCGCCACGCTGCGGAAATCCTAATTTGAGCTCATGATTACATTCCGTAATTAATTCACGCCACCGTGGTCATCCTGTAAATTTATGGTCTTATTTCACCGTGGTCATCCTGTAAATTTATGGTCTTATTTAAATTCTAGATATTGATTGTATCTAGCAATAAATAGTCATTTGGCCCGTAATTCTTTTTAATCGTTTTATTTATACCTTTATACCCAATAATTAATATACAGTGTAAACTCTTTATAACGTTATCCTTTATAACGATAAACTCCCTATAACGTTGAAGTTAGCCCAACTGTGTTGGTTTGCGTTAAAACCCACATATTGAAACTCCACTCCATATAACGATAACTCTCTATAACGATAAAAAATGCTCAGTCCCTTGAGTTTCGTTATAAAGAGTTTACACTGTATATTTTTTATTAATAGATCTGTTAAAGCTTACATTGGACAAACAACATATTCGAGTTTTTACTTTATATCTAAAATACTATTAAATGAGCAATTCTTGTATATACTATAATCATATAGTACCGAGACCACTGATATATATAAATATCTAATTGATTTCTCGGAAACTGCTACAACGATTTGGATAAAACTTGGTATTTAGATAATTTTTTACATTCAAAGTTTATCTAGATAGGTTTCTTCTTTCGTCCTCTAACGGCCGTTTTCAATAACCTATCTATCCGTTGTTTGTTGTTACTAAAGATAGACAAATATAATCTTTTGTCCTTACTTTTTTTCAATAACCTATCAATGGATAGTTTTGTGCATCTACATAATATATATCAATATGCTATAGCTTGAATAGATAAGAGGAAAGCTGATATCTGTATTAAGATAAAGATAGTGCATATTACAAATACGTACTCATCGGGGATAGTGAACTCAGATATGATATTGAAAACGGACGTAAGACACCAAGCGCAGTTCGGTCACCCAGATGTTTAAATGAAAAGAAAAACAAATAGATAATAAAAAAATTAAATAATAATCGAGAACGATGACCAATGGCAAATTAAAATGTACGTAAACTTCTAAAAGCTTACGAGTATGCCCGTGATTTATATTTTTTAATTATAAATACATCCGCCAACTTCAAGGCATAGTAAAATTCTTATTTCGCTTGATTCCTACAAAATGGTTTACAGTACATAAATCGGTAATTTTCTTCGCATATTTTACGAATTATATTTTGGTTTTTCTTGTTATAAGTCTGTTTGTAATTAATGTAATAACAGTTCAAAATAATTGGTTAATTCATATGTACTAGCGGCCGCCCGATGATCGAAATTCGACCTGCGACTTTTTAAACATACACTATTTTCTGTTTGAAATTTGAAGTATGAACCAAAACAATGAATATAATATCACTTGTTGTCACTTTTCATTGAGTGACTATTTCAATATTTTTGGGGGGTCTAAGTTTAATGGCAGAGGTCAGGTTAGGATTCGCAGTATTAATTTATTTAATTTAATACATTAGTAAAAGAAATTATAGATAAATTTTAGCTTTCTGCACTCCTCCATATAAACTTTAACCATGCCAAATCTCACAGTCTTCCGTGCACGAAATACGCTTAAAAAGGGGTACAAAGTTTTTGCTTCACGTATTAATATATAGATGTATTTAGGCGTAGGAGTATAGACTCATTGGTATTGTCTTCAGACGCCGCGCCGCGTCGATCGACGTATGAATTTTCGGTAAAAGAAAACAATACGGTGAAAGCACAGCGCACAGCTCGTATATGTAATAATACCCGCTCGACTAGACCGTTTCAATTTGAAAATATGTCACCAAGCACACGTAGTTGTCTAATTATCTTTGACCATACCGCCCTCTTAACATATTGTGAGGTTGTGCTCAACATTATATGTAAATGTTTAGATTGAGGAGCCAATTTTTTAAAAACTCCCTTTGCCTAAAACGCAATCCGGAGATATATGTAATTCCGTTTATTTATAGCCTCCGACTTTTGTATTCGTAACTTTATTTCCTATTTCCACATATTTTCCTCCGTCTTTTTAAAGTTCCCCCTACTTCTATTATTTCCCTTTATTTAAATACAGTTCGATATTCTAATATATTACGTTATATATATTCACATCATTTATTTTTTTTTCTTTTCTTTGGTTACATAAATATTATGTCTAATTACATTTTAATCAATTTATACTACAATTATATCTGAATTTCCTTATTCTAATACATTATGTTTCTTGATTACATCAATTTTGGTAATCATAACATTACATCTACCATTAGGTTACTTTTACATTGAAATAACTTTTAATACATTTTACTACAAATCCCAGAATTGGGATACAAAATCATCTGCGTTGCTACTTAATAAGTGTGTGAACATCCTTCTAAAATTTGGAGTGGCTTCTCAATCAATACGGAATTTAAAAAAAAACGACATTTATTCTTAATACTAATGACTGATGAAATAAAGTGATTCCAAGTATGTACTAAAATATATCATTAAAATAATAAAAGTTAAAACTTGTTTACATACTTTTAAGTACTATTAACATATAAAAAGATAAATATATAAGTAAGTAAACTTATAATCATCTTTTAGTAAATACGAGAAAAATACTTTAGACTACCTTCGTTTTGTATTATGTCCAATTTACCACGATATTTAACTATCGTCCCATATAAAAATCTTTTTCCTTAGCTCATTCATAAAAAGTGACGCAGGATGTTCTATTCAAACACTGTCAGAGAGTTTTTTCATTCAAATCATTGAAAGGACTTCACAATTTTGATGTCGACTAATTGGATCCGCTCGCAATCCGTTATAAGCGAAAACACACGAGTCTTATAGAAGAAAATTGTACGATAAAAACCATATTTCATTTATAAGTGCTTTCCTGTGCTGTTTGTAATTAGATGGTTAACCTCAAGAGCGGTTGAGATTTTGAACTAATCCGTCTGCACTTTACCCGAGCTTGAGTGTTCGCCTCTTTCAATTTTATTCGTTACTCGTGTATAAAATGATTGGGCTTAGTGCTGGGTTTACTTCGTTACCAACAAATAATTTAATCATTGATTCTTAATATATACTAATAAGATCTATACTAATATTTATAAAGCTCCAGAGATTGTATTTCTGAGGGTTCTAGGAAAGAGGACGAGTCATATATGAGAAAATATTGTTGCCTTATATAGCTTATTTATTCAGCAAGGTTAAATACTATATAAATTCTCGCTACAACCACAAAGAGCGGAGCAGTCATTATGACCGTCAAACTATCTGGCAAGTTGTCGGCAAATATGAGAAGTGATAATAATGATAGGCTACACATAAGCATTGGTGGCGGCGTAGTGGAGAGTTGGTCAAATAAATTGAATACGAGTGAAAGCGTGGGACATAGCTAGTGATTTAGTATTTTTATCTGATTGGACGCATTAATCTCTGGAACTACCAATCAGATTTATTATTGAAGATTATAGAATTATCTGACATCAGTACGATCCTTAGGAGCAGAGAATTTGCCATACAAAGTGTATACCTCAACTTCCTACTGTTTACATGGCGAGGTTGTTACTGCTATCAAACAACAACATAGCGTACGGTGGGCATAGATTGTATAACTAGAGAATTGCTAAAGTATGGCCTTATGTGGAAAAAAAGAACACGTCCCACATTTCTTCAGGTTATGTCTAAATTCGGCCTAAAAGCCAAAATAAAGAAGACGAAGATGATGTCCTTGGACACTCACTGTCACAGGACATTGGCGATAAAACTCGGTGAGGACAAGCTGATACAGGACAATAGATTCCGGTACCTAGGTAGCATACTAACTTCTAATTGCGATCTTAATCCGGAAGTTAATTGCTGGTTTAATGATGCAGCTGCAGATTTTGAAAAACTGTATTAGAAAGTTTTCTCCTCACACTATTTGAAACTGGCTACGAGGATCTCAGTATATATGGTTATCGTAATGCCCAATATCCTATATTTCGCAGAAACGTGGACAGTGTACCATTGCCACATCCGCGTATTAGTCCAGTTTTACATGAAATGCTTACGAGGGTTTTTAAAGATTCGTTGGTCTGATCATGCGCGAAAAATCGAAGTGCTGTGACGAGCTATTGTATGTAACATTGAGGTATATTTGATGCAGCGACAACTTCAGTGGTGCGGTTATGTGTACAAAGATATGCTAAAGCGTCACATGAAATAATGTGACATAGAACCTTCGCAATGGGAGAAAATGGCAGTAAAACGACCGAAGTAGAGAGTTCAAGTAAAGACTAAGGTAAATTAACTTTGAAGACCATCGACATAATGCACTTGATATCAGACGCGATGAATTGAAAGCCCGACCACCTGCAATAATCGATTACACTTACGAGAATGGTGCTTTCACTTGTTGACTACGTGCACGCACCTTTCGAAAGAAGATTGGCTACATAAGCCATGGAAGAGCACGCAGACGTCGGAGTTGAGGCAGTCGGTGTGGGCTAAAGCAGCCAGCAGCATCACCATCATGTCAGGAAGTACACCAAGCGAGAACGAAGTAACAGTGTGGGTGGGCCGTGAGGCGCGGTGCGGTGTATCGAGGGCCGAAGGTGGATCGGCCGCCCGATAATAACCGAAAATAATTAAACGTAAGTGAAACCGCGGGACACAGCTAGCGGACTATATGGACACCGAAATAAAAGTGACATGGAAAGGTAAAGTGGTTAAGTCCATTAGTACACGGAAACTATCTAATCATGGTAATATAATTTGTTAGAGCTTTTCCAGAATGTCTGCACATTTTCCAAGACTGAAAGATGATTGCACTAACGCTTAACATTCCTGCCATCTGGTTTATTTATATATTACTAGCGCTTTGCCTGTGGCTTCCTCGCGTCATAGTTGAGTTACGTACCAATATTAATTTCTTTATGAATTGCTAAATACAAATTTTCATTATCTATCTTTGTTCATACAAACTTTCATCCCTCTTTTTTCCAAAATTCCTTCCTTAGTGCTCGCCTTCAGTATAAAGGGAACATTCAAATTTAGCCCCTATCTAGCCCCAGTAGTTTGGGGTGTACGTTAATAAATCAGTCAGTCAGTTAGCAATCCTTTTATATAGATACTCCATGACTGCAATTTTTTGCAACATCCAAGTTTATCATACTTTATAATTATTAAGTTCTATAAAAATACAAAATCTATAAAAATGTTACGTACGAATTATTTTGTAATGAGTTATTACAGGCCATTTCTTTTTCCGTTGCCGTTGGGGTTCTATCTGCATCTTTTCATTTACTTCTGGTGACAGTAACAAATCTGCCTGTTTCGGCGAAAGGCCGGCCAACTGATTTATGATATTCCGTCGAAAAAGCGCCAACTAACAAGCGGAGAACTATATACGTCAAAAGCAACCCTTGCTTCGGTTAAATAAAGATAACACGGATTTATATTTACATATTCCAATGAATTTGACATATTATGGATACTTCGATAATAGATTTCTCTAAATACTCAACAATAACCGATAACATAGTATAAAAAATAAAAGCAATGTCGGATTTGTAATTAGGCTAGCTAGACTTTAAACAATAATTAAAAACTGCTGTAGCCAGCAAACAGAGCCCGACCGGAGCCATAATTATAGCGTTTTATCATATCGTTTTTTTTTTCTAAAAACATAATTTTTACTTTTCGTTTATTCGGATCAGAGGTGCTATGAAAGGGTACCAACGTATCCGTGCAAGTGAAGTCAAAAACAAAGGAAGCTACTTATGGCGAAAAACACATTTATGTGTTAACTGAGAAAAATCCTGATGGTAACATTTTGACACAAATCAGTTTTTTTTTATTGTTGTACCATAAAGCTATATTGTATTACACTTGAAAAACTATATTATCATGCCATCTTAATAAAAATTTAACCGCAAGTAACAAGTAAAAGTTAATATTTATTGAAAGTTCACAAGTTATTGTGGTCTTTGGACAGGAATAGGTATTTTTTATGGAACGGATATTTTGCATCCTGACTTACCATGAACTTTGAAAATTTTGAGAACGTAATCAAGTTTCCCGTTGTGCCTAATAATCTTAAATACAAGTTCGATATTACTTTTGTGTTATTATTAATTTTATAGAACACAATTATTAGTGACAGCAAGTGTTGATAAAATAGCTGATTCTCCCACTTAAACAAGAAAAGTAAAATATACGATGACCTTGCAGGTATATCTCTAATATACTTTACCAAAATATAAATTATGTCCAAGGTCACTATCAAGATCTATTTCTTGTGGGAACTCTTTTCCAATTGTAATCTTAAAATTTAAGCCCCCAGTGATGATAGTTATGTTTTATGTCTTGGACATATTCAATATGAAGCCTACCTTTAAAGAGACATTATAGAATTCTTGCAACATATACTGAAACTCGATGAGATAAAGAAGAAGATGAGATGAATACCGCTTCGTCCAATATTTAAAGTATCAATATATATATATATATATATATATATATATATATAAAATCAATACCACTAAGGTATCAACGCGGTTTCTCTGCGATATCTCCTAAGACATCTGTAAAGAGCTTTTGTGAATTTGTTTCTGCTTGTAGTATCACCCGTTTGATAGGTATAGCGTAATAATGGTTTTGATATTTATAAATCTAAAATATAATGATTTTTATGATGAGTTTCAAATATGATGATCTTGGTGAGGATAGGATATGTTAATTATTATTAAAATTTCTTAATACGTTTGCAAAATTATTAGGGTATATAGGTATGTGAAAGCTTTATGCAAAGATTTCATTACATTCATACATGTTAGAAATGTATTGTATGCGCAAGAGAAATCGTTCTGCGCAGGCGCTGCGCCGCCCCACCCCCCTGGCTTCGTCCGACGGCTCTGCTGACACGGTCTGCTTCGGGCTTTGGCCGTGGGCTCGCGTTTGTTTGTTTTGTATGCGCTACGTCATTCCGGGCATTCGGTTGGCGCTGAGTTAAATTTAATTTACGGGTTTTAAGATTTTGCATTGCATAACTTAAGTTGTACACCCAGGTACTGGGTCCAGTGTCCTAGTACACCCAAGAGTTTACTGAACTGATTGCTTGCTGTTGTAGCATTTGAGGCTGCCACACATACATACAGTTCACTTCACAAACACAAATACTTTACAATCTGCAGTCTAGGTCGACGGGGCAAGCTCAAAGTCACCGCCCGCCGCTGACGAGGTGAGTGTCCTTTGTTTATTACAATAATTACTGTGTATCGCAGCAATAGGTTCGAGAGGGATTGATACGCGATAGACTGAATTAAGGGCCCAGCACTTAGTTCACGAACCTTCTAGAACAATATATACTGGATTTAAACAGGTGAAGTCACTAAATGCATGTTAAAAATAATAAACTTATTTCATATAAACAATAAATTATTATAATATTATCATTATCAACTGCTTATTTCAAAACATGATTAATGATTTTACCTAATACCAGCTCCACACAATGCTTTATTAGATACAAAAGTCGAAGAATGTGAACCTAACACGCTTCGATACTTCCAACTATCATCTATTATGATTAAAAGTCTATCTTTTGTTACATGTGCGACGAATAATGAATATGTATTCAATCTAAAAATATTACTATAATAGTCGACCTACTTTTGAACAAACAATCGATTTGGTACACATACTTGAACACAGTACTCTTTATAAGGTGAATACTGTTAAAATTTCACTAAATTGTAAACATAGAGGTTATTTTATATACGCAATATTCGCTGTTTTAATGCCTTTGGTTCTATAAAAAAATATGGCCTACGTCCTAGTACCTCGAAAAAGAAACTAATGGATCTTGGAGATCCCTTCTGTGAGTAGTCTTCCAACGCTTAAACGTTTTCAAATAAACACACTAAAACCCGATATCCTATTATCTAGTCAGTACATAAATATTTGTAGTAAGAAAAAGAAAAACACAACCATAAATTCTATGTAGTAGACACATAATTCTCGTTTACTATTTATTAGATAAGAAATGTTGAAATTAATGGACTCCTTTGTGACCCATAATATTATTATAACATAGAATTTATCAAAAATGGAGGAAATTAAAAAAAAAAAATATAAATGGTAAGCAATAGTGGAAGTAAAAAGAAGTAATTGTGTTTCAATTACATATGAAATGAAATAATTTAGATTGCTTCTGGTTACTGTTAATGCCGCTGATTGTGTTATTTAGATTTAATTTAATGGTTTTCATTTTGGTAAATTCTGACTCATACAAATAGGTTAATTTGAATAATTCTGTTAACTGAAGAGCAATTTTTTTTCAATCGCGGAAATTTCTCTGTAGATAATAATATAGCAGACCAAAATTTGGGATCAGATGTAATTGAGATTGATTAAGATGTAAATAGGTAAGCGTAAATATTATGAGTACAGGTTTAGTAAAGAGAAACTACATACATATTGTGTCGTTGTGTGAGTAACCTCGGGACTTCCAAGTTAAAATACTGTTCGGGTATTCTCGCGATGGCTATTGCGATCGACTATTTAATGAGAGTAGGGGTATACTATAAGTATATCTTATTTACTTATCTAAAACATATATAACCTATAGGTATCGCAAAACAAAAGTACCTACATAGAAATTTTGGTATACTTATCTCGCATACTTTTTACTACTATCATTTATCACCAAGTACTGTACATTATGAGAACCGCGCTTCCCATATTATGTCTGAGTTGAGGTAGCGATTAAGTCTGGGTCTTCCCTGGTTAAGAAAGTTATGCCAAGTGGCAGGTTTATAGCCTGGTATTACAACTTTTACGATTAAACATTTTCTACTTTGACTGCTAAGTTAAAAAAATGTTAAAAGAAGTTGACAAGTAAATGTTTGGGGTTGTAATGTTCAATATAAAGTAACAGCGAGTACAATTTACCCATAAATTAAATAAAGCCACAATAAATGTCACGAAGCAACGGCGTGTACTCGGCACCTGTACATTTACGAGACGACAGCAAACATTATGCAAAGTAGAAAATCCTATTTTGCACGTGTACCTACCGTTTGTGTCGCCTCCCGTCAAAAGCATGTAATAGACTCGTTTATGAAAAGAGAGTAAACGCACCTCCTACGAACAAAATCATTCCTTCTTTCAAACATATAGGTAAATCAGTTTGGAAACGTTTTTGCATTTGTAGTAGTGTAATACCATAGTGACTAAAACCGGAATAAACCAGTTTGCGCTGGCTACCACGTGCTTCGAATTTTAACTACAAACGTAGACTTCAAACTACCTATACGTATACTATACCGTCCAATACCAAAAACGCAAAAAAGTCTCCAAGCTGATTTGATTGTACCTTGTCTTTAAGCTATGGGAATAATCAGATAACCACGTAGGTATAACAATGATCTATTCTATGGTGAATGCCCTATACTTTCAGTTCGAAAACTCTTCATCATGTATGTTATACTTCATATTAATAAAGATACTGAGTAAGAACCATTTTTGAAGTGTAATAAATAAGTCAAATTTGTTTGCATACTCCCCATAGAAGAACATTCGCATAGCGTTAATAATATATTATTAGTCGCCATCTATATAATAAGTCGGGGAAAAAGTTTCTTCGCATTTTTATATGAAAACTCAAGACATTTTTTTTTTCAAAGTTTGTTTACATTTATTTACGGTATATATGTGCCGTTTTGTTCGATGACTTTCTGCCATTTTGTAGATAGAGACATGATCCCGTTGCTGTAGAAACTTTGGGACTTCTGATAAAAAAAAACGCGACAAATAGTTCTGCAGTCCTCTCTTGATGTTAACCTTACAGAACTTAAAATATTCTGAAGAGACCGAAACAGGTGAAAATCTGAAGGTGCAAGGTCAGGGCTATATGGTGGATGCACTAACACCTCTCAGCCAAACTCTCTTAATTTTTGCTGAGTGGCTAAAGATGTGTGTGGTCTATAGCGTTATCGTGATGATCGTGATAATCTCATCAGTTGTTGGCAGTAAAGATCCGAATCGATGTTTTGCCGGGCGATAAAAGCTCATAATGAACAATGCCCTTCCAAACCCACCATACACATAGCATCACCCTATTTCGAGTTAGCCCAGGTTTAGCCACAGTCTGTGAAGCCTGACCGACTTTAGACCACGACCCTTTTCGAACTTTCTTGTCGTACGTGATCCACTTTTCATCGCCAGTTATCAATCTCTTCAAAAACTGCTCGGTTTCATTACGTCTCAATAATGAGTCGCAAATGAGTACACGGTTCATTAGGTTTCTTTCATTGAGCTCGTGTGTCACCCAAATATCGAGCTTTTTGGTATAGTCAGCTTTCTTCAAATGGGTTAAAACTGTTTTGTGGTCAATTTCCAGTTTTTCAGCTACATCGTAACTACTGATATGCTGATCTTACTCCACTTTTTCAAAAATGACGTCCATTTTATTCGTATCAGGACGACCAGAGCGAGGTGCATCTTTAACATCAAATTTTCCGGACTGAAAACGTTTGAACCAACTTTGTGCTACTCTTACTGACACTGCAATAGGTCCATAAACATCACAATTTTTTTTCGCTTCTTGAGTTGCATTTTTGCCTTTTATGGAATAATATTTTAAAATGTATCGAATTTCTTCATTAGATTCACTCATTTTTACAGAAAAAAAAAAAACAAATTAAAAATAGCGGGAAACAACTTTTTTCTTCTTCTTTTTAATTTTTAATGTAACCTTTTTAATGTTACCAAAACCAGTCAGATACAAATAGTACAGCCAAAGAAATTTTATAACTAGTTTATACCTACGATATGCGAAAACACTTTTTCCCCGACCTAATATTATTACTAATGTAGCTAATAATATTTACCCTTTACCCCTGTAACGAAACACACTTACACCCGGTTTCTGAAAGGTTGATCAAACTATCGTTCAACTGACATAGCTGTCAACTTAACATCGTTGTCTTCTTTTTCTTCTTCTTCCTAACTTGGCAACCGGTCCTCTTTAATGAAGACCATTACTGCCATTATCGAGTGAATTATATTGTCAAGTGTTATGACGATTCAGTATCCTAACAAGATGGTGGCTCCCTTGTTAGAACTTTCTAGGGAATTTTTGTGTGATCTCGGAATGAATGCTTTCAGCTTATATTTATAATCCACTTCACTTATGCACAAAAACCAAACTATATCACGCAAAACGCCACAAATATTACATAATATAGGGTCAAAACCCTAAGTAAATGAATTAAAAATAACAACCACAACATGTCACTTCAAGATCCCGCCAAAAACTCCAACATCGTTGTCAAATTAGTTCGAGTTTCTGAAACGTTGATTAGTGTTAATTTTACTAATCTATGATCATTTTGATTTGACATTGATATTATTTTTTTATTAAGGTCACATTGCGGATACCGTTCAACTTTACATTCAATAGCTCATTCGTAACTGTTAAATCTGTTGTTAAACGAACAGCTGTTTATGAGTTGTGCGTCCAGACGAGTACGATTACCGCTTTTATTACACGCTAGGAATATTACATACCTACTATTCTTTGTTTATATTATTGCGATTTTACTACAAAAATTTTAAAATGAGTTCACGGGGAAAAAATTTCACCGAAAAAGAAAAGTGTAAGCTTTTGGAACTAATTCAAAGGTATGTTCCTACATATGGAATAACTGTACAAAAGTTTTACGGCTTGATAATTGAAAATATTTATTTTGTTTATGTAGATACAGTATATTGTGCGTTTATATTACAATAGACTTTGTTTGCAGGTACAAAGATGTTATAGAAAATAAGAGCACTAATGCAGTTTTTACAACAAAAAAAAAACGAAACTTGGGAGGTCATTGCGTTAGGGTTTAATAGTATCGCTTAAGTGCCAGGAACTATGAAACAGTTAAATATCTTCACTGCTAGAAATGCTCAAGCTGGCAACCGTTTTTTTTTTTTTTTTTTTTTTTTTTTTTTTTTTTTTTTTTTTTTTTTTTTTTTTTTTTTTTTTTTTTTAGAACTGACTACACTGTTAGCCTTAGGGGCCCTAAAGCCGCTGCGGCTTTTACAGCTTCACCGGACTTGGGGGCGAGCGCAGAGGGCACTCAGCCGCGAAAGTTTTGTGGACGACTCGCACGAGGGTGCCAAAGTGGCCGGACCTCGGCTCGGGCGGTCGCCGCGTTCGCAAATAAGTCGCGATCTAATCGAATCCCTACACCTACGATTCGAGCTAACTAATTTATACACATAGGCACGTTCCCTTCCTCCTGGGAGGAAGGAAGGAACCGTGCGTATGTGTATTCAGTAATCGGAATGTTTCTACACTAACTAGCGCTAACTAACTAGCGTAAAAAAAAGAAAAAAAAGGTCCCTCACAGAACCTATGTACCTGTGTGGTGTGCACGTGTGTATGTTCATACGTGTGTAGTGTTGTATGTAGGTAGCTAAGTGATGCACGTACAGTGTCACTTGTATCGCGCGGGCGGTTGCCTGACCCAAGGGTTTCACTCCGAGGAACGGACCTAGGCTTGGGTTACCGCTAGAGAGGGTGGACGTGACGGGTGTGCGGGAGCGAAGTTGACCGCCCGCCCTCTGCGGAGAGAGCGGTGGTTACGCGGGCGTGGGCGCTGGCACGCTCTGTTTGGAGAGACGGATGTGTAATATTTATTCGCATTTTCGATGTGATCGTCGGGATCAATAAAAATGTTGCGCGGCCGGCGTTTGCACCGGATGTCCGTGGGTGCCGGAACATAAGTGGCGGCTGTTTTTATTAACGGATTCGCGTGGTTCGACGCGGTGTCGAAATACGAACGGGAGAGCTGTTTAACGTAGGCATGTATCGAAGGAAGCTCCATATCTCTATGGAGATCTACGCTTCGAACATACCACGGGGCCCCGGTGAGACGATAGAGGAACCTATTCTGTATCGATTGTAACCGTTTGAAACTCGACTCGGACATATGTGCGAACACAGCGCAACTGTATGTCAAAATTGGTCGAATACACGTCTTGTAGAGCGTGAGCTTATGTCGCGTGGACATTTTGCTCACCGAACACAACAGAGGATGCAACCGGCCCAGGACCCACGCGGCCCTGTTCCTAACCTTACGGATGTGGGGTCTAAAAGAGAGCCTACTATCTAGGGTTACCCCTAGATATTTGGTCTCTCTTACGTACGGAATCGGATTATCGTAGAGCTTAACAGGTTTAAGCTTCCACGGTATCTGTGACGAATCCGCATCGAAGAGCATCGCGGCACTCTTCGAGGGATTGACGGCTATTCGCCACTCGTTAAACCACTTCCCGAGAGTGGTCACGGCGCGTTGGACTTTGTGTCTGAGGTCGGATCTATTCCTATCTGAGGCATATAAGACTGTATCGTCAGCGTATAGCCCTACCTCGACCTCCGGGAGTCGAGGTAGGTCACTGACGTACAGGTTAAATAGGCTAGGAGCCAGGATCGAACCTTGGGGAACGCCTGAGCGTATTGGACGGGGCGTGGACAATTCACCTTCCACTCTATAGCGAAAGGTGCGATCTGTTAGATAGTCGCGAATTATTTTAATTAGCCTATCGGGGACTTCAAAGTGATACAACTTGTAGATCAATCCCTCGTGCCAGACCTTATCGAAGGCCTTGGCAACGTCGAAAAAGACAGCAAGTGTACGGCGGGGTTTATATAATTCAGAAAAATTAAATGCAACGTGCTCCGTGAGGCGGTGCACTTGATGAGTGCAAGAATATCTAGCACGGAAACCGAATTGCTCAGGCGGATAGAGGTCTTTCTCCTCTATTACTGACTTGAGACGGTTCAGAAGGATCCGCTCGTACATTTTCCCTAAAGTATTTAGGAGACTGATCGGGCGATAGCTGTCGGGAAGCGACGCGCTCTTGCCGGGCTTACGGATACCTATGACTATGGCCTTTTTCCAGGCGGCTGGAAAATGGCAGTGGGCTATGGCTACATTGAAGATGCAGACCAAAAGAGCTATGAGGCGATCGGGAAGAAGTCTAAGTACTTCATTCCTGATCCCGTCGGGACCTGGTGCTTTTCTAAGCTTAAGGCTTTTTATAATGGAAAGAACCTCCTCAGACGTGACTGGGGACAGGGAGTCTGTCGCGGGGAGCTTATCCAGCTCCCGCACGCATCCATCGATACCCTCGACCCGGTCGGTATTTGCATCGACACTGTTCGGAGAGCACTGGCTCTCCAAACAAGTGGCGAGGCACTCCGCCTTGTCGCTGCTATCGAAGGCGAGCGGTATACCGGGACCCCTCTCGAGGGGGGGCATAAGATAAGAAGCCTCTATTTTGAGGCTGTGAGCTAATTTCCAGTAAGCCAGATGCGACGGCCTTAGCCCTTCGACGAGGGCGTCCCATCTGTGACTTCTGAGTTCTAATATACGGGCTCTAACCGATCTTTGAAGTGCGCGTAAACGTGCGCGGTTTTCCTCGGTCGGATAGTGGTCGTGCGCACGAGTCGCCGCGTTCTTTTCCGTCAACAACGCCCGCACGTCGGCAGGGAGTACGAAGCGGCGATCGCTCGCCTCTTCGACCTCTCTCGAGGCCTCTCCGATGCCGGCCTGCAGGTGGTCGACCAGGGAATCGATCGCGAGATCTACGTCCGCAACGGACCCCAATACGTCCGGGATCCTATCTAAGCTGGACGAGGACGGCCTGTCCGCAAGATAATGTTTTAGCTTGGCATAGTCAACCACTTGGACCGAAGGAGGGCTAGAGTCGTCTGGTTGACCTAGCTGCATGATGACCGGACGGTGGTCGGAGTCGAGCTCGTGTACGACCCGAATGAGTCGTAACCGAAGCGCGATACCTTTGATGAGAGCTACATCAAGCACTGTCGGCATACAGTTGTCTTGAAAGTGGGTGGGAGTGGGTGGCGCTATGACATCAAAGTTTAGCACGTTCGTTAGCTCTTCGAGTTTAACCCCATTACTGGAGTCTCTCCAATTGCCAAACGAAGTGTGTCCACAATTGAGGTCACCCGCTATAATGACCGATTCACCGAGCGAAAGTAGCTTTTCTAGGTCAGACCTGAGAGGCTCTTTCCTCGGCGAGAGATAAACTGAGACTAACGTTATGGACGGGTGGTCGGTCATTCCTAGTCTACACACGGATACTTCCATATTGGTAAGTATCGGAGGGTCTACCGGCGTACAATATAACGATCGTTTGTAATAAATGAGAGTGCCGCCCCCGCGGCCGGCCCGGTCATTTCTTACAATATTGTAGTTCGCGATTTTTGGATCACGTTTAGCACGCTTTAAGAGCGTCTCCTGCACTAAAAGAACATCTACTTGGTGATCTTTAAGAAAGGTCGCGACGAGATCACGCTGCGGATATAGGTTCCGTGCGTTAAAAAACGAAAGATTTAACGCTTTCGGTTTAAACTTTGCCATTGAAAGGCCCTAAGTTATTATTACACGCCTCACGGTCGAGACGTTGTAGTGTCTCTGAGAGGCGGGGGAACACGCAAGCGGTCTTGATGAGACCGAAGCGCTCCAAATGGTCATTGTAGTCAATGAGCTCGCTGATATCGTGCTCGCGAAGGAGCAGTATCATTAAGTCGTTACTATTAACGACAGTGTTAGCGGGCGCGCGGGGCGCAGGCGCGCGGGGCGCAGGCGCGCGGGGCGCAGGCGCGCGGGGCGCGGGAATATCCATAGCCATAAGGGGCTGTGGATTGGGGCGACGGGGGCCCCATGCGTTCTGCGATGAACGCACGGGTTGCGGTTGCACCGCGCGGGGTGCGGAGAGGCCGGCGGTGGCCGGGGACTGGCGCGGGACCGGCAGCACGGGAAATTCCCCTGACGCCAGCGTGGGTTGCGCTTTGATGGCTGAGGCGGGGGGCGCCGCCCGGGGGGCCGCCTGCCTCTGCGTGCGTGGCCGCGTGGTACGCGGGGCCTTGGGGCAACCGCGATAATTCGCGGGATGCCCCTCCTCCCCGCATAACACGCAGCTCGGGGGGACGACGGAGTCACGCTCGCGCGTGCACTCCCGGGTGGGGTGGTCCTCTCGGCACTTTACGCACCGCGGACGAGAGTGACAATTACGGGCAGCGTGCCCGTACAGCTGGCAGTTGTGGCACTGCGCAGGCTGGTGGTTTTTGTATGGGGGCTCCACGTTAATCCCGGAGAGCCCGCACACCGTCTCTAACTGAAAGATGGCCTTTCCCTCGGGGGAAAGGTCCAATATGGCCACTACCATTTGTAGTGGCCGCTTATCTTTGCTGTACATCCGGTGTACTTCCCGGATGGGATAACTTTGCTCCTTGAGCGAGGAGCACACCTCCGACGGGTCGAGCTCCACCGGAATGCGGCGGATGACCACTCGGAGGACGCGCTCCTCCGCGAGAGAGTAAGTGTAAAATTGCAGACCTTTCTGCCGGAGGAGGGTGGTAAGCTTACGGTGAGTTTCCGAAGAACTCACCGAAATGGCGATCCCATTTACTATATTTCGAGCTTTGTGGTACTCGATTTTGAGTCTGCGCATTTCATCGCAGACTCCCATCCAGGCCGCCTTGTCCCGGATTATGACTGGGGGTGGGGCGCGCTCTTTTTTCCCGCCGGCGGGCGCGGGGAGCTGGGAGGACGCGGGGGCGGCGGCGCCCCTGCCTACTGCCTTAACCTTCACCTTAGGCGCCGGTTGAGCAGTCGGACTGCTACGCGCCGTTCGCTTGCGCGACGCGACGACGGTGAAGCCGTCATCCTCTGCATTCATCTCCGGAGATGCATCCGGACTCGCGGGCGAATCTAATTCGACCGGAAGGGCCGAAAAGGAATTGGTAGTTTTAACCGCGGTATCCGTGGATCGCGCGGGACGGAAGTACGGGCTGTTTTTGACAATCCTAGATGTAGAGCGCGAGTTACGCGGCCCTCGCCTACCGGAGGCGGGGCTTGACCCGCGCGATTGGCTATTCGGGACAGGGGGCGTGGCCACGGCCCCGGGAGACGCGGCGGAAGAGCGCGCCACGGTGCGCGCGGGACGTTTGGGCGCGGCGCTGACTGGCGCGGCGCCAGTCGAAATAACGGTCGCGGCCGTGACGTCATCGGCCGCCTCGCTACCTGAAGCGGCCCCATGACGGGGCGCGGTCGCAACGGTGCGACGCGCGGCGGGAACGTTACTACAATTATTAAATTCCTCCATGACGGAGGGGCAGCGTACGATGACGAAGTTCTGGAATTTTAGATTTTCAAATTCCATGGCCTTTATTCTGGCCTGCAACCCGTTAACGCAGGCGGCCAGATCGGTGATTGTTTTTGCCATCTCGGCGGCATTGAGTGGGGTTTGGGACATGGTTTTAAATTTACGGCCTCCCTGCCTTAGGGGCAGGGGGGTGCGCCAAAATTTATAACGACTATCCGAGTCGGGCAAAAGTCCTGTGGTCGAGGTGCAATGACACACAGGAAGAACCTATCGGCCCTAAGGAACCCTAGCAAGCCCGGGACTGAGGACGCAGACCGGTAATTAAACCGGGCTAGGCCCAAACAGGTTCCCGGGGATGGAGTGTGCAGGATCGGAGGGTTTGGCAGGAGACACCTGGGGCAAGACTATGCGATAACCGCAAAGGCCTAGATTCCCAGGCCCGTCCGAGTCTTGCTGTTTGCCTCTGAAGGAGACAACCAGCGGGCTGCTCGGGTCACGCCCCACTTGCCTTCGTTGGCACCGTCAGGTATCCAGCAAGTGACCACAAAACCGTGGATTTACAAAAAAAAACAAGCAAGTCGCACCGAAAAGTGCGGTTTACCGCGCGAGCGTTATACACTTGTTGCGTTTACGACGTTATTACAACAATATATTCGAAATAAAAATCTCAAATATACAATCGCAATAATAGGTCACGTGATGGTCGAGAGCACAAACGGAGACACGTCCGTTCGCAACCAAGACCAAATCGGAACCCCCCCTGGCAACCGTGAGAGACATGATCATTTTATAACAAAATTTTAGTTTTAAATCAACTTAAATCAATAGTTAACTCGTCAAGGAGCACTGATTACTTGACAACGCGTTTGACAGTACTTTAATCTATGATCATGACTTAACTAGCTTTCGAGAAACCCAAAATGGCGTTTGACAAGAGATTTTAGTCTAAATTTTGACATATCTGTCAACTGAACTGTTGATCAAATTAAAGTGGTTAACCATGCTTTTAGCAATTCAATATACACTTAACAAGAGATTTGACAGTTGATTAGTTAATTTTTGTGATGATTAACCTTTCGGAAACCGGGCGTTATTGTCTTTGAATGTTTGAATCGTGTAGTTAAAACCTCTCTGAGTCAGAGTGTGGGGATCAAAGACAATTCAGAAGAGTGTTATAAGTTTTCCTAGTTAATTTTTGTAAGAATAGGGTCTGTGCATGGGACAAATTATTTATAAACATTATTAAAGTGAAAAGTTCTTTAGTACTTTTGTGACACTGAAAAGAGATCTATAGGATTTAGCCTGCCAGTAAATGATATAGAATACATTGTACAGTGTTTCCTATTATATCGGTCTCCTCTTAGTACGCGTGTGTGATTGCGTATTGCGAAGCCTTGGGAAAAGGAGTCATAAACAGCGTAGAATATTTTTCACGTGTATTGTTTATTTCAATATTGTAACGAAGTTACTTATCGCGGGGTGGAAGCCAAACTAAGATTTTCAAAACTATGTCAGTAGTGGAATTGGCTGTGTTATGACCACATTTCTACGCACTGTTGTCTATACAGTACGAGCAATCGCTGGATCTAGACCCGCTAATTCGGATTTTTTTATATAAACTTATTTCTTTTTAAGTTTTTTTATTATTATTGTTTTGAACTATGAATGAAAATAAACATTTTATTATAAATTATTATTAGAAAAATATATACAAATTAAAAGTTTATTCAGTTCATTCAATTTATTTCTAATTCGTACTCTCGTTACTACCGGGTGTCCCAAGACACTCTCCAGTTTTTTTAAATGTTTTCTCAATGTTACATACATACACGTCTACCGCGTGTGAGCGGCAGACATGTTTTTTATTATAAGATCATAGTTCATTCGAATTATAATCGTAAATTATAAAAATACCTCTTTCATATGTACCAGAGATAAACGAAAAAATTGTAGAACTAGCAAGTTAAAATAACCAGTTAATTAGTGTTCATGGCATTAAATTTATTTTATTTAAATGAAGTCCTAAATTTATCGTTTTTGTACCGAGTAGATTGACTTACTGTACTTTAGCATATAGCAAGGTCAGTTTAACATCGGTGTATAATTAAAAATATATAAATCGATCATCCAACTTAAACGAGTTCTGTAAACAAGTTTTTTCCGAGAAAATCTACAGAGATGACTTTATGAGCTGTCAATACCACTCTAGGAATAAATTAATTGTTTGATTGGTTATGTCGATCCTCTTCACAGGAAATAAACGTTTCGCAACAACTGACCCTTAAACTTGAATCTTTGATGTTGATATCAAGTAATCTTCGTAACGTACAATGTACATTTTTTTTAAATAGTAAAATGTATATGATAAGAAAATTGGTGTAGCTAATATAGTAAAGAATAAGTTGTAAGTATTTAGAAGTGAAAAAACGCGATGAAACGAAAAAGCGACATTAAAAAGAGACTAATGCCAGTTTTCACCACTGCCCCCTACTTTTAATTAACACTTAAAGTACATTTAATGACCACTTAGGGAGATTTCGTTCTCACCGACGTCTAAGGGACACCTAAGAACTTAATGGTTACCTAAATTTTATGAAACAGAAATTCAACTTCTTAGCGCATAGTGACGTTTATTTTAAAAACAATTATTGTTATTCTGTTTTAAATGTGAGTTCAATTTTATATGCACTGGAACGGGCTACAACATACAACAAAGTAACCCTACAGTGGATCAAAGGACACAGCGGATCACTGGCAAAGAGAGGATCGAGCAGTCTGCGGATAGGTCCTCTACTCATACTGCCTCTGACTTTCTTTATTTATAATTACGCTTATGCATCATGAGTTATGGTTTTGAGTTCATACAAAAATCCAATAGAAAAAAGCTAATTTATTTTTTCCTAAAAACCTTATTTGGAGTATTATTACCATTAAAAAAGCCATATCGCTCCCGCCGTGCCCAAGTGCTTAGCTTACCAAGGAACAGCATTTAATTTTAATCAAATATTAATAAAATATTATAATCACCTAAGAATGATAAATAATTCATAAAATTTTATCGGTAAATTATCGGCCATCACAATGTTGACTTGACAAAAGAACAGACAATAACACCAGCTTGACATAATAATTGACACTTAGCTAAGTGTTTCATTAATAAGTAACTCTTAGCTTGGTGAAAACAAAATAAGTTAGGTAGCTGATTTAGAAAACACTTTACTTAGGGATCCCTCAGTTAGGGGTATGTTAAGGGTACGTAGGTGAAAACGGGCATACCACTTACATCTTTAAGATTTTACCACTTACATCTTTAAGATTTAGCTTCATTTTTTTTCACATTTTTTGTGCATAAATAGTTCCCGCGTCTATTGTTCGTGAAACGGGCCGGCTTACGAGCCCGATCCGTGACCGGTAAGCTGATAACAATGCGCATACGTCACAGCTGCGCTAATGGATAGTAATATAGAGCAAACAAATAGTGAAAACATATTAATATTGAATAACGGGACTGAGTTACTGAGTGAAATTGATATGATTGATATAGAGGAAGACCGATTATGTGAAGTTGAACTAACGCAAATGGAGCAAGAACAAGAAACACATGTAAGGCCGATTAAAATATTGAGAAATGAAGAAGAAACAGAATGGACGGTGGTTAAAAAAAAGAAAGAAAAAAAGTTAAATGACGGTAATAATGTAATTGAAATGTATATATCCGGAAAAGATACAATACCTAAACAATTTACTTTAGCCAGATTATTCATGACACATAAAATTACTGATATAATTAAAGTTAAGTACCTCAATCCATATAGGGTACGAATAGATATCACTAATGAAAGTAGTGCAGAAAAATTAGAGACATGTAAGGAATTTATTGATAAGGGTTGGAGAATTCAGAGAGCTATAAACTGTTCAGGAAAACATATAGCTCTGAATAGATCGTGTCCTGCGTACCTCAAAGAAAAAAGAATCCGAGAATTAATGGCAGAGTATAACTGTACATATAGAAGGGCTTTGACGATATATGTATCACCAAATTTACCTTCACAGGAGGAGATCACGTCATCGGATAATTTTTATAAGCTTCTCCCTGAGCCTACTGATTTCTCTGACACTATATATCAGAATTCACCTACATTTGCGGAAGTTGTAAAAGTAAAAGCTGATATCCACAGACAAAATCAGAGTAAACAAACTCTACAAACTACAAAGAAAACTAAGTTTGTACATACAAGACCATCTGAGAATCTCTCAGAAAATATTCATGGTGAAGATATTCCTAACTCGCCTCCAACACCAAAAAAATGAGTGAAGTTTGAAGAATTATTATTAAGGCTTAAAGAAATTATATTTTTAAGTAAGGATAACATACAATCTAAGGTAAAAAATATTATAAAACTTAGTGTAGAATGGTTGATTTTAGTTGTAGTAGACAATATTGCTGACTGGCCCGTGTTGAAAAACAATAGGTAAGCTGAATATACTACAGTGGAATACTCAAAGTCTCAGAACTAAGCTGATAGCATTAGAAAATATATTAATACAAGAAAAAATCCACATTGCTGCACTCAGTGAAACTTGGTTAGTGCCAGATAGCCAATTAAGGATACGAGATTATAATATTTATCGCAAAGACAGGAATGATGCATATGGAGGGGTTGTGGTTCTCACTCATAAATCCATCCAATCGCATCTACAAAGTATTCACTGTTCTAATCCTGGCATAGAAATTATTAGTGTTAAGCTTTATAACTGTGGTAAAATTGAAAATATTATTTCTGTATACTGTCCGCAGTCTGTGCGCACCTGTCAACGTGACTGGGATCAACTATTTACCTTATTTAACAAGAAAACGTTATTGATGGGTGATTTCAATGGGCATCATAGTAATTGGTCCATTAAAACGGATCAAAGGGGTACTCAAATATTTAATGCCTTGACAGATAGCCAGTTTATTACATTGAATAATGGTCAACATACACGTGTCAAACTAGTTAGTGGTGAATTACAACAGTCTTCTCCTGATATTTGTTTGGCCTCATCTGACATAGCGCTACAATTTCAGTGGGCTATTTTAAATGAAACACTAGGAAGTGATCACCTCATGATAATAATTTCATCCAAATTTGTTAGTAATTTACAACCAGTATTAAAAAAAAATTACAAGAAAGCTGATTGGAATAGTTTTACAAAGTTATTGGATTCTCTTTACTTAGATCTAATTCTACCAAAAGATTCACAAAATGCATACGATATCTTTGTAGATTATATGAATATAGTGGCAGAATTACACATTCCATACCTAAAAATTAGTCAAAACCAAGATAGTAAATTCGTATCGAAACCTTATTGGTCGCCAACACTCTCTCAAGCTGTAGCTCAACGACGTTTAGCATTGTCACTATTTAGACGAAATCCAACTCCAGAGAACTTTGTAGTATTACAACATAAAATACGCATAGCACAACAATTGATACGTGACGCGAAAAGTAAGAGTTGGAATTAGTTTTGTTCTTCACTAGATCAGACTACTTCTGTTTCAACGATGTGGACTAAAATGAGGTGGATTAAAGGTTATAAAATATCCAAACGGTACATTGAAAATGAAAGAGCTTGTGAGCTACTGCATAGTTTGACACCAGATTCTGTACTACCTGATAATCCGATATTTCTATCACATAATCATAAATTAGAAACTGTGATTACGATTCAAGAACTAAAAAGGTGTATAAAGTCGAAAGATACATGCCCTGGGAGTGATAATATTTCCTACTCCATGATTAAGCATCTGCCAGAAATAGGAAAAATTTTGCTACTGGAATTATATAATCGTTTCTTATTCTCTGGTTTTGTTCCTAAACAGTGGCGCGACATAACTATATTTCCAATACCAAAACCAGAACGTGATCCAAATTCTTCTTCATCTCTGAGACCCATCTCCATGATGTCTTGTCTCTGTAAAGTTTTTCATGGCATTTTAGTCAATAGATTAGAATGGTATATAGAAAAAAATAATTTAATACAAAACAATATCACTGGTTTTAGGAAATGTCGTTCTACATTAGATAACCTTACAAGTTTAGTGGCCAGAATACAAACTGGTTTTGCTAATAGACAGTGTACCATTGGATGTTTTATAGATGTGGACAATGCATATAACAATGTGGATTTAAAAAATTTAGTATTAACAATGGATTATCTTAAAATAGGAGCTAAAATATGTTCATATGTTTGGAACTTTTTAAAGGAAAGAAATCTTAAAATTCAATTACAAAATTCATATATTACAAGACGTACTGGCCGTGGATTAGCACAGGGAGATCCTTTATCACCACTACTTTTTAATATCATAACAATAAATCTAAGCAAGGCGATAGGTAATGTTTTCATCTCACAGTATGCTGATGATTTTGTATTATACACTAGATGTATAAATGTATTAGATGAAACACATAAACTGCAATTAGCTTTAAATACTTTTTCTAAATTATTGTTCAACTTAGGTTTAGATATCTCACCTGTTAAAAGTAAAGTTTGCATATTTAAAACAGGTTATAACAGGGAAATTGTTAATATAAAAATTAATAGTACTCCTCTACAGGTTGTTGATAAAGTAAAATATTTAGGTGTATGGTTAGACCGATCTCTCAAATGGTCTACACACATCAGTGTGATTAAGAATAGCATTTCAAAATTTTTAAACATTTTTAAAATTTTAGTTGGTCCAGGATGGGGTGTTCATCCTATACACTTGAGACGTCTATATATTTCCATTATTCGAAGTAGAATAGATTATGCATGTTTTCTATATAGTGATAGTTGTAAGACACACCTGAAGAAACTAGACTTAATACAGAATCAGGCTATGCGGTTAATAGGGGGATTTATAAAGAGTACACCCATACATGTGATGGAGTCGGGACTTCACATACAACCTCTACATATTCGCAGATATTATCTAGCAGGGAAATATTGTCTAAAATTGAAATCATACCAAGATAATGAAGTCATTAGAGTCCTTGATGATTTACATAAGCTTTGTCAAAGTACTTACTGGAGGCGTAAAACTAAACCTTTATTAGTTTTATTACACGAATTTCTTAAAGTAGTACCTATACAATGTAGTAAACAACTAGAAATATTTTCTTTAAACACATGGGTCAGCAATCTGGATTTATCAAACATAGTAAAGCCGCAAATAGAACTGGTTAACAAACCAAAACGGTTGTATAATTCTTGTACTCTGAAACAAATTTGTGAACTATATGTATCTCAGAGGTAAAGCCACTTTTATAAGATATTTACCGATGGCTCCAAGGATGAAAATGGTGTTGGGGCGGCTCTGTTTGATATACAATCGAAAAATTTCATAAAACTGAAAATAAATCCAATTGTCTCAATTATTTCTGCAGAACTCATCGTTATTGCAGAAGCTATATCATACGCCGACTCGTTCGAATTTGGTAACTATGTTATATTAACTGATTCGATGAGCGCCCTTCAACATTTAATTCTTTGTACATCTAGTAGACGAGGTATACCTATAGCATATACAATATTGGAAAGTATTCAGAGCTTAGCTAGTAAAAATAAAAATGTAATTTTACAATGGTTGCCATCTCACATCGGGCTTGGGGGTAACGAAGAGGTAGATCGTCTGGCAAGGGAGGCCATCACTGATGGGATTCCTTTTGAATGTCTGCCGTTTTATTCCGAGGTATTTTATATCGTTAAAAGGCGCTGTATGGATTTGTGGAAGGAATATTTCAACGAGAGATCTCTCAGTAAAGGCATTTGGTATAGAACAATTGAACCTCACCCTCCTCATTTTCCCTGGATAGATAAAGCTGATTGGACGAGGGCTGAAACAGTTACAGCTTTGAGACTCCGTTCTGGACATATTCCACTTAATAAATTTGCCTATTTAATGAAAAAAATACAGTCACCTCGGTGCACTGAATGCGATTATATAGAGGATGCTTATCATATTATGGTGGAATGTGTCCGGAATGAGCAAGAAAGAAAAAACTACTGCTTAGTAATAAATAAAAACTTACGTTCTATTGGGGTCTGTAACAGTATTCTGGCTTCACCTTTGTCGGAAGAAGCCAGGATGCTGTACAGGTTAGTACAAATAGGTATTGATAGAAGATAAAGATGAGTGTATTGTAATAATTATTATGTGTATTATGTGTGTGCTTACCAATAGGGATGGCATGGTCGCTTTGTGACCAAATCCTTTAACTAAATAAAGATATAAAAAAAAAAGATTTAGCTTGCGAGAGACTGAGATAGAATACATTAAATACGGTTATGTTAAGTTCTGATTTTTACGACTATGTTCGTCGTCGAATTGGTCTAGAGGTGCGGTGTGACGAACTGAATTGTACGGTATGTTGTAAGTGTTGTATGTAATGTACGAGTGGTCGATAGTTCGAGTCCCGCTGATTTAGGGTTTATAAAAAGAGATTTAACTTTTTATATTGTGGACTGTTCAGATGTTTTTCTAAATGTTATAAATTAAATTTAGTAAGGTCAACTTGTTCCGCACTATGAGAAACCGTCTACCACAATATATTTTATAATTTTACTTTATTAACGTAGGCGGTAGGAGACAAATGTAACCTCATTTTATATGTTTAGGGCAAAATGATTAATAATAAACAGTATTATTATGACAACTCGCTTTACATTTCGTAGTACCTACCATCTGATTTGACTAAGAAATTGTTGAATATTAATGTAAATATTTATATTACGTTGAAAACTCATTTAAATAATGTTTAACAGCTTGCAATACAGAACATTTGAGGGTTGTGAGTTTCTTAGTTAAATCAAAAAATAATTTTGGAGTACGATTTTAATTAAAATGTAAATTTCTACATATTACTTTATAAATATTTATTTGACACGAGTCTAGAACGTGTATATACGTACTTACTTTTTAAATAAGATTAATTAAGATGAACTAGCTGACCCGTGCGTAAATTTCGCATTATAGATTACAAACAATCTAAGTATCAGCTGTCATCTTAGTTTAACAGATTGTTAATAGATGGCGCCTTGATTATGTTTTCATTTGCATCAACAGATGTCATCCTTAACAAAAAAGTTTTTAATCATTTTTTAACGAAAACATTAATTTTAAACTAGTTGTCTATATTTAATATTAAATGTCAATTGCCCGCTAATGACGTGTCATTGAATGTAATGGCGAGTTCAATAACAACAACTATTAACACGGAAAATAATATCTATATATGTTTTGTTCGTTTTCCTTTTTTTGTTTTAGCGAAGAATTTTTACAATGCAATTGCACACAAGACGGCATATTTTGTAAATAATACTAAAGTATACGGGGTGCTGACATTGCATGACATATACTTTCAAAATTGACACAATTGAATACTAATATGGGACATTTTCGTGTTCTGACCGGCTCCATTTGCCTTTTTCTTAAATCTGTAATAGTGCACTGTACTATTTTGCAGTATAAAACAAGTTTACAAAATTTTAAATTACATAATGTTGTGTTATTCACATAATGTCTATTCAGATAGATTCCTTAAAATAACTTTTACTTACTTACTTACTTTAAAATAAATTTGTTAAATATGTAACACTCTTTTTTTTTCAACTTTTAGATTAACCAATAAAAAGACTGCTAAAAACCTGTGAATAGTTGGACTGTGGAAGTACGGCCGCCACACCTATTTCTACATCAAAGCAGCAGTAGTAGCAGTTTTTAATAGTAGATGATTTTTTAAAACAAAATCGTTATACATTTGTCAGTGTGAATATTGAATCCTTAATAATGGTCTAGTGTTCGTACTATTGACCCAAACTATTGATGGGTGCGATATCAACAGGTCTGCGCTCTGTGACCGCACGCACTACATGGAACTACAGGCTTGAAGGGAAACAAGTCCGGTGAAACTGTAAAAGTCTTCTGACACTTCTGGTCCTTACAGTTGGTAAAAAAAGAAGCTTGAAGGGACATTCTCACTCGAGCTATTGGACCATTTGTAGTACGTGATTCGTAGCCAGGACAGTATTCTATCAACAATATACTTAATTCAAATGAACTTTTTAATACGTGATAATTACACAGTGTGAGAGACGAGATAAAATAAAATATTGTGAGCATTTTAAAAAAGTAAAACGGCAAAGTACAGTTTCTAATTATAGTACAATCCAAAAATAACGACGAAAACGTTACACACTTATACTTTCTGATCCCGAAACGCGACAAATCAAAACAGAGTCACTGCGAGAAGTTTATCATCATGTACATACGCCTTAGTGTACCTTAGTATGATGGTCGTGACCCAGTTAGACAAACTTGTAGTGTCTTACCACCCAGCATATAATTGATAGGATAACTCGGTACTACCATGGTATCTTATGGTGACTAACCTGTGAAAGGTGAAGAAGTTGAACTAGCGGCCATTAAAAAAAATCCTTGTAACACTTTAAATACCATTGGACTGTTGTAAACGGGCAACTTTATAAAATAAATATATTATTGAAATTATATTTCTGTTGTTTCTGTATATTAAATTTCTGAAGTTATGTTTTTTGTTACACCATATAACATAAGTACACACTTTTTTTTGCACATTATTAATATTTCCATAACTTAAGTTACTGAATTTCGTTCGTGAAGTATGGTACATGTATCGATTTTTCTATATTCCATTTATAAATTAGGTCACGATAGCTCAAGTTCGTCCAATGACCGTCCTTAGCCATAGACGAGCAGTCTTAATACGGCTCGAATTTCCCAGTATGATTGATGGTCAGTTGTCAAGAGAACTGCGGAACCTTGATTTAATTAAGGCCATTCTCCATAAACAATATCTAGTTGTTATATATTTGTTGTACAAAGATCTAAAATAAAGTTGCATACATTTTTTATAACTCTTTCTATAACAAATGTCTAAGTAAAAATACATTTGTTTAAAACTTAACTTTTTAATGCTAGCTCTGCGAAAGGACAGATGGTATCTAAGTACGGTACAGTCCACAAATTTAGTTGGTTGTCGTGAATGTAATACCGATCTGCTGAAATGTTTCTTCACGCGTCCTCTATATCGTAAGAAGGAAGGAACACGTCCACATGTATACGCTACGGCAAAGATAATAATTTGTGAACTCTTTTATTCGTGCTGCTATGGGCGCTACTGTGTAGCCGTGTAAGTAAAAGCCGTATTTTAAGTATTATTTCGTTTTAAAGGTGATTAATTCATTCATGCTAGAACATTTCATTTATTTTACCTAAAGATTGCTATCAAATCAAAGTATTTTTGTAATCCATAGATCATTAGGGCTTACTGTATAGGTTCGTAGATTTTGCAAACTGAATAGTTATACTCAGGTATATTTATTTTATATGTAACACGTAAAAGAAGTTGGAATTAAAAAATATTACCTCATTACCATAACCAATACACCACTGGTTTAAACACGAAGGTATTTCATAATATAATAAGAAAACTATTTAATGTATGTAGTTATATAAATAAATAATATTAAAATGAAGTATTCGAAAATTAATTAAATAATTTGATCCGTTTAGAAAAAACATAAAAAGTTCATTCACCAAACTATTATCCGTCTGAAAACTTTGAGAATGAATAAGAAATAAGTTTTGTTACAAATAAAACTAAAATTAACTTAAATGAATGGGATTAAATGCCTCCACAATCCGCTATTGGATTTTAAGTTTGCCCGCAAAGAGAAATACGAGATTAAGCACGATTTATTCGCATTTATCTGGGGCTAAGTTTACTTATTGAATATTTAATGTCTTAGAAATTTATAAAGATAATCACATTTTAATTTTGTATGTTATTTCTGCGACATTCCAAATAAATCCAGACAAGTAATTATGTTGCTTAATTATATTAAAATCAAAACTGCAACTTTTAACAAATCCACAATATATTAAAAGGAACCTAATAAAATTCATTAATATTTGTAAAATATCTACATTACTCAATTATATATACTTGCTTAAATACTCCTAACGTTTATTATATTTTAATTTTACTCTCAGTGCTTTATTTCAATTAGGGATTGACAACAGTAAGACAATAATATATCTAGACACACGGCAGTGTATCAGCCGAGTTCGGAAAAGAAAAGGGCGACATTACAGGCCAGACTTTCGATCACACCATAAGTCAAAAACTATACGACTTACACACTTGAAACTTTGTGTTTAATAAATCTCCCCTAAACAAATGGAATCTCAAATTTCAGGAATAAACCTATTATAGTTCTTGAGTTATTAGGGTCTGAAAATAGCATTTATATCATTGACTGACTCACTCGCTCATCAAAAACCTTGACCACTTCTAGTTGGATCAGAATTTGAAATTTGACTTCAAGGTATATATAAGCATATACAATAGATAAAAAGAAAAAGATCCAAAATTTATACTTTTATAGTTTCTATTCATTTATTTTTCTATTTTTGTGTTTGTTCAAGTTTTGTTTTATTTTAAGTTTAATTTCCTACTGCACGACTGACAATAATAATTTTTTCCACATTACCGCTGGCGCTGGTTAGCTGGTAGAAAATGCTTTTTAGCATTAAGCTCGCGAGTGTACGTACTAAAAGTGCAATAAGGTATTCATTCATTCATTAATTAATCAAAAATTTCAATTAACAAAATAATACTCATAAAAAGGTGTTTCCAGTCTCTTACTACCTAATTAAAATAAGTACTAATTAACACGGTTTAGCGTTTATTTTTAAGATTTATGTGAGAATAGGAATATCGACAATTTGAATAATTAAATCGAAAAACTTCAAAGAAGTAAAAAACAAGACCTAAGTGGTATCAAGTTCTATGGCAGATCCATTAATTATAGCTGTTGGAATGTTGGTTCTTTAATTCATTTACAAATCAATTTTATATGGGATTTCTAACTCAGAAAGTGTCGCGTATTTTTGAGTATGGTTAAAGGATTTATAGCTTCACGATTCAGGTTTTATGGAGCGGAACAGTAACTATGAACGTAAACAACCTATCAAGCTGTAGGCAAGTACGGAAAATTAGAAGAACGATGGACTAAACGGGTGCGTACATGGCGCGCCGCGGCGGGGTGGTTGAAAGTTGCTCGAATAAATTTAATAATGGTGAAACCGTGGGGCACAGCTAGTAAATAATAAAAACTTCCTGAAAGTTACACATTAAGGAAAGAGTTAACTGGAACAACGAATTTTATGTGGATATAATGGGATATAAAAACCAACGTCGCAAGGAAGCAATCTATCAAACACGTGTGGAGGACTCCCATTACAGGTGTTTCATTTTGTACAAAACTTTCGAAACGGAGGAACATCGATCAAAGTCGAATCTCTCGTCAGGTGTGACTCGCTAACGTTTACCCCAAGCTAAATCACGATCGGACCTCTGAACTGCGTTATTTATTCAACTTCTTACGCTAACATTTATTGTAATATTTCTTTTAATAAAAAAAATTAAATTGATTAAATGACAGTAATAATAATTTTCATTTATTATTTCTCAAAGGTATTTTTGTGCCTTATCTCCCTTAACTCTTCACAGGAATTAAAGATTCAACCGTCATTTTAAAGCTTATGTTCCCCGTTATTGACGAAAACTACTTTAATAGTTCAATAAAATCTTAATCATGGGAAAACTGGTTATCATATACACGGTAGCACTGATTGCGACCAATTAATATGTTTTGGTTCATGATATTTTACGTTAAAACTATAACATTATTTAATATTTACTGATAATATGTGATCCCAGCATCTTTATTATTATTTCAGTATTGTTTTTACATAGTTCCACTAAGCATACCAGAATTATCTTTGGATTATTTAATAATACACGTTGCTTGTCAACGTGATAGTGTTGTCGGAATGACACTGACTCAAGTACGCCGATTTCGGCGTGATTTAGATAGATGTTCTGTGATAGTACGCCGAAGGCATGTAGTTGTAGCGCGAGCGACAAATAATTAATCTAAGGACACGTGTTTACTTTTTAAATAGTTACGTATAATACGATTCTCGGACATATTCATAAAAATCTATGGCAAAATTCATGTTATTTTGTCAAATGTATTGTCCTAATAAACTGGGTTATATTGTAATTTTCCCATAAGTATTATGTATAATAATACAGGTACTTACTACTAGTACATAAACTGTGTTGAGTTATTAGTAACATTATCGATTGTTGATAAAAGTAGAACATCCTGGAATCTCTACTCGATATATTCTTCACAGTTTTCTCAAATCTGTGTTATTTTGATAGTCCTCCTGATATTTACACGAGTAAATGCAGAACTAAAAAATATTTTATTGTTAGAAATCACCAAAACTATAGGTCTTTAAAATCAAGAAAAGTAGCTTGCATCTGATAGTTAAATATTTACAAGCCAGTAATAATTACAATATTTTAAATTTACTTTCATCTTTTCGCTAAAACATTTAAGGGATTTAATCAAATCATTTAATTTCTTTAGGGAAATCACCCCCTAGATATGTTTTTTAATGTCTTCAGTGAATTGATCATCTAGCTTAGGGATTTGTTGTAATCTTCGTTTTTATCATCTCCCTGCGACTTATAGATAAATTATTGAATGAATTCTGATACTAAAAAGTAATGGTATACGGCAAATAATAGTATTTTGGAATAAAGAATATCTTATAACGATATCAGCACAAAAACACCGGTCATGGCCTTAATTCTAGACCAGACGGGTTCCCGAGCTCCACTTTTTGTTAACGTTTCTTTCGACGACTTGACTGGGCTTTGAATAAAACCCTTGGTTCCCGACAATCAATCATTTTTCCGACCTTATTTCATCAACTGTAGGTATTTTTCTTTTTAAGCCTAATTAGATTTGTATAAGCTGTGAAATTCAGTGTAATGGACTTGGCGGAAGTAATTTAGAAATGTTTAGGCACATTCACTTTTTAAAATAAACTGAGGTGGCAAGCAGAGAAATCTCGTAAGAAATTTCTCTATGCTCTATCTCTCTTGAATGCCTTCATAAAAGTAAGTTACAATTTACTTGGCATGCGCTTTCAGTTTTTTACGCTTTAATTTATATATTTTGTCCAGCTTTATTTTTTGTGCTTATTGATAAATTCTGGGTAAAAATATATTTATTCATTTTGCTTTTATAAAGAAGATTGTAAATTAGAATTAACCATGGAAGCTTCATGTATATTAATGAGTTGTTTATGTTCTTGTACCAAGTTATGTATTTAGCAACTTTTTGAATAATTTGTAACTAAGTTTTTCAATTTTTATCTCGAGGGTATACTGAATGATCATTTAGAAATACACGCCAAAAAATAAGATTTACATATTTATCCATACTAATATTATAAATTCGAAAGTAACTCTATCTGTGTGTTACGTTTTCGCCCCTAAACCTCTAGACCAATTTTGATGAATTTCGGTATAGAGATAGATTAGACCTTGGGAAACGACATAGGCTACTTTTTGTCGCGAAAATAAAACTTTAAGGCATGAAGTAAAGGATGAAAGTTTGTATGAAGAACCCATCAAACTAATTTTCATGAATTTTCGTATAGAGATAGATTATACCTTGGGGAAGTACATAAGCTACATTTTGTGATAAAAATAAAACTTGAAGGGCTCAAAGTACGGGATGAAAATTTGTATGAAAAACACGTCTAACCAATTTTGTTGAATGTTGGTATAGAGATATATAAGACGTAGAGAAGGACATAGGGTAGTTTATGTCACGAAAATAAAACTTGAAGGGCTGAAATAGGAAGTTAAAGTTTGTACGAAGAATCCATCATGTCTTAATTTAGGGATAGGAAAATTCATACTTATGCTTTTGTTAACAAACAAAAGGAGTTTCACATTTTTCAAAAATCTCCCGCAAACCGGTACAATAAATTCGAATTTAACTATTTTTGAAGTGTAAATGTGTTGGATTCATATTGGCATATAATTAAAATATCATACACATAGTGTTAAACCCATATATGATTTTTTTGGTTTATCGTGTTCCGAAATCAGCCGGTATATATGCAGTAATATAGCGAGGTAGAAGGAAGTGCGACCACCACACATATAGTGTTAAACCCATGGATTTTGTTTTGATATGCCGTGTTCCGAGATCAGTCAGTGTATATCCAATAATATACAGACAAAGTCGCATGTACCAGCTAGTTGTTATATAAAGTACCTTATATCTTATTCCACGACTTCAAATCAAATTTCATGTCAAATTTCAATTTTAATCATACAGCCGTTTCAGTGTAATTCTTGGACAAATATTCAGCCAAACGTTCTTTCGGATTTATCATATGCCTACAAACAAACATAGCAAGCGTCTGCAACTTCGCACACGTTAATTCCAGTATTAAATTTATTAACCATAAACTAATATAACTTAACATAACATCAGCCCGAATGTATTTAACTTTGAAAGATGTTTTAGAATCGGATAAGTCATCATCAATAGTCTAAGTCATCAGAATAAGCAACAAAACAAAAATGTATTCCAATAGAATTTTACGAAATTTACTGCCAAATGTAACATGACAATAGCGCCGCATCAACAATGCCAGCTCAGCATTGGAGCCCACAGTATGCATTGACACATTTCCACGCGATTCAAATTGATCTATGTGTATTTGGCGAAGCGCGAATGCACCGAACAAATGGCACAATACACGCGTAGCGTATATAAATATTGCAGACTCGGCACACTAGTATCGACATAGACACGGTATTTATAATATGCGTCTCTAATTAATATGACGCGAGTTCTTGTAAAAAAAGCATTTCCAACGTTATTGTTATGTATCATTTATTATAACTCTCAATCTATTGCCTTTATATTGTCTAGGCCAAAAATGTTTAGATTTTTAATATGATTTTAGCAGTGAAATTAAATATTTCATCACTGATATTTCACGTTTGATAAATGAAAACTAGCTGTTTTTAAATTATTGTCCACAGCATGGCTACATTAACTTCAATAAAACCAATCGGTGGTTCAATATTAGGGTAGCCACCATTGCGCTACGAAACCTATAGTAGTGTCTGCCATTCGTTAATTTTTTTATTTCTTTTAAGTCTTTTTTAAAACAAGTTTGGTTTTTGATAGGTTTAGCTAGTTTGTAGATTTTTTTTAAATATACTTTCTGGCTATTATAAATTATTCTTTTGTGATTTCTAAAACTAAAAGTGTGAAACGTCTATCATTTTAAAGCGAGTCAAAAATGGGAGTTAAAACCCAAACAAAGCCTCCAACAAAAAGCCAAGATTATTTAGAATAAAATAAGTAATAAAGAACTACCATGATTTTACCTCAAAGAACAAATATTGTTGTCTAAAGTCAGTTCACATATTCATTCAACTTTTGGCAAAGTTAAAGCAGACTTATATCGTTCTTAGTTTACACAAGTGCATGTCGGACACGAGTTTGTACATCGTTAGCTACATATGCTCTAAAGTTCCGTGGAGCGTGGCGAATAAACTCTAGACACGTTCAGAATTATATAGAATTCAATAGTACCCATGTTAAACCAATTAACTCAGCAAATAGACCGGTAATCCAAATGGTTATTAAATACATTGAAACTGTTATGGCAAAATTTGTACAATATACCTAATTTTGTTCAGTAACTAACAGAGGACTTACATAAGACAACAAAATTATCGTAAACAATACAATGATTGGCACTTTATGTGAACTATTGTCTAAACTCTTAAAATTGTAATTGAAATAGCCTACTTTTTTATTTACTTTTTGTTATTGAGTATTTTAACAGTATCAAATTATTCAAATGACACCTACTATATTAAGAATTTATGTTATATGTTATTATATCATAAATGAACGAGACTTTTTTAAATATAAAATGTACAGTTATTGGCATTAAAGTACAATCATTGACTTTGTAACATAGTATAACTGTTGACATTACAATCCATTCTAATATTATAAATGCGAAAGTAACACTGTCTGTCTGTTACGTTTTCACACCTAAACAGCTGAACCAATTCTGATGAATTTTAGTATATAGATCGATTGGTCCTTGGAAAAGGACATGGGTTACCATGTTAAATTTTAGAGGGTGTAATAGTAATATTATGACTGATTGATTTAAGTATATTTTCAGTAAGCACTTATATTAATAATTTAAGGCTGGGATTTTGTTATTATTTTTAAATGTTTTAGATAGATTTGAACGTTATTTTTAAATATCTACATTAATAAAATTTTATTTAGTTGCTGATTTTCATACACGAAATATACCACGCGGACGAATTCCCGGGCACAGCTATTATAACCATATATATTTTAAACAAAAGTATAATAGGTATATTATTTATTTTAGAAATAATATTTCTGTATTTATAGTAGTGGATATTTTTAACTGAATTAATACATACATTAATTAAACATAACATACCATCACGCCTGTATTCCTCGAAGGTTAGGCAGAGGTGTACTAATTGTACACCCACAATTCGCCGAGTATGTTTTTAGGTCCTATGTAATAGGGGGCGAGCCTATTGCCATTAATCGGGCCCGAAATCAAACTCCGAGCTGCTACTGGGAATTTCATAGGAAAACCCCAATAACACTTTGCTCGACCTGGGATTCGAACCCAGGATCTCGCTCATAGCAGTCGCGCTAACGACCACTAGGCTAACGAGTCATTAATTAAATTTTAGTATAAAATGGACCATTTCTTAGTTAATTCTTTATTCTGCATAGTATCACTTCAAATGCTTGAATATTGAAAATATCTCAATATCATTATTGAAAAATAAAAAAAAGGTATGTGTGCGATTCACACACGATAGGAGTGAAACTTCAGTAAATCGACAAAAACTTCACCCAGTTCCAAACGGTCGTAAGCGCCAGTAAAAAATGTATGGGAATGTAGCCCTTACATTACACAGTATATCATTCATATTAGCGTTTGTGTCTCTTACCTGTCGTTTTTTCCGTTGCATCCGGTTTGAAATCACAACGATTCTAAAGAAGTTTCACTTCAAAATCGTTCCTCCGATCGTTAGCAGATACAGATACAGTAATGGCCGTTTTCAATAATATATCTGAGCTTACTATCCCCGATTGGCATATTTGTAATAAGTACTATCATTACCATAAGACAGATTTCGGCTATCCTCTAATCTATTCAAGCTATAGAATATAGATATATATTATGTAGATACGAAAAACTATCCATTGATAGGTTATTGAAAATAAAGTAAGTAAAAAAGGTCATATTTGTCTATCTTTAGTAAGTGAAACAACGGATAGATAGGTTATTGAAAACGGCCGTAAATCCACTCCCGAGAAAATTTTAACGATCCCCTGTTTCCGTGCGTAGTGATGTCTGATTTTTACAACTCGAAAGCGCAATATGTTACGCTTTATTTACTGCGGGTGATAAATTTACTTTTATGACTGTCTTATTTTCACAAGAAAAGGTAGGAGTACCTACCTACCTAGCTGGTATCATCGGAATTTTCCCTTTTTTTATGCGTTATGTTCGTCGTCCCCAATAAACAATTTTATTGGTGTTTTGTGAGCGTTGACTTGGACCGTTCACACGACGAGTTCAAAGTACATTTGAGGTTTATTTCTATTAAAGTGTTCGATCCATATTCCTTTGAAAAGTGAATCTGTTTTCAGGTATTTTATTTTTCAAACGTACTTGAAATATTTTTCTCGGTATAACAAAGGAAAATATAATAAGGACCAATATTAATTTTAATAACTAACTTGAAATGGATTCTTTTAGTACATTTTATACAAATAAAAGTGGAATAAATATATCATTGCTATTGGACTAATAAAGAATTCAGATAAAAATTGGTTTATTATGAATAATATAATTTAGTAAACAACTATACAAACTTGCTCAATATTAATAATTTACGGCAATTAAAATCCATCAACTGATTAACCAGCGCTCTGACAATAAAGGAGTAATTAAAGCCTTCGGTGAATGAATAATTTATTTAAATTAAAATTATTCTCATTGAAACTGATTTCCTTCGAATATTAAGGTATATATATATTTATATTACTAAGGCGGCAAACAAGCATACGGCCTTCGTGATGTTAAGCGGTTTCCGTAGCCATAGACTCTTGTACAATACAATACCCAGGCTTTACTATGTAAAACGTCTCCTGTATTACACAATACGGGTTTGAAAAACACAAATTTATAAATGAACAAAAACCACTACATGACAGTTTGAGATCCCGCCAAAAACTCCAAGTGAATTTGTTATATTTATTTATAAAATGTAACAACAAACGTTATTAGCGACTCGTTGTCACTTCCTGTACCGTGATAGCATCATTAAATAGGACAAAATTATCGGGAGTCAGCTCATAAAAACGGCCGGTCGTGTACCCATGAAAACATTTGCATTTTATTGGAATACACTCGAATTTGCATCACAAACGACATTGATGGTCGATCACAAAACAAACAAACGAAATGGAAAAACGTCAAGGTTAAATCCCTAATTGTGTACTTCAGTATCAGGTAACAGGTTTTTCATTTACGGAAGTTTAATTTTATTTTAATATACTAGAAAATAACGTTCTATATATGTAGATGGATTATATTGTGAAAAATAAAAGATCAAATTTTACTTTATAATAAAAAAAAACTAGCTGTGACCGTACCTGTTTATTATGCAGATTTAGTTTAAATCTCATCTCATTTAGTGCTAAAATCAACATAATATAACATAATCAACATATATTATGATAAAGTTACATATAATATATTTTATGTCTGGAATCTACAAATATGTGTTAAAAATTATTTTACATATTTGATGCACGACTCAGGTTTTTTCTGCACGATAAAAAGTACGGGTCTTTTGAATGTGCTTGAGGATAATCCATCACGCCTACTTTCTACATATTGTTGGATCATATACTTTTGTCTGGACCTAAAAGAATATTATACTAGCTCCTAGCCAGACGAGGTTAATTACAAATGAGCTGGACCATGTAACTGGTTGGTTTTTATAATAGAAATATCCGAAATACGAAATAGTAAATGCATTATTGTTCAAAAATATTTTAATTTATTTAATAATGAAGAACCTAAATAAACACATATAAATACAGCTCTTAAATCGTGTCATTTGTTTTTATATTGTTTTGGATAAGCTTGTTTACTTTGCTTTATTATAAACAAATAATTATTACTATCATTTTACAAAAGAGAAAGTGGAGGATATTGGTGTACATATAACTTAACTCAAGTGGCGTCAAATGGAGTAGATTCTGAGGAAAAGGTGGCCGCGGAGCGCAAAATAAGTGGAACCCCGGTGGTGAGATGGGTAAACAGAATCAGAAATGTTGTCAAAAGTACCTGGTTTACAGGACGGAAACTAATGCCCTTATGTCCTACAAAAAAAACAGTCCATGACGATAATGATAAGTACATTCTGAACGCTGTGAAATACTGGTATTTGTTTTTATTAAGTGTGAATACGGTAAATAATTAGTTGTTAGTCAAGTTTGATAAAGAATATGTAAAAAAAAGAACTTCTTAACCAAAAATCTATCAAAATGAAAGCACTCCACATTTATGAAAAAATTACTTTTTCCTATCTGTGATTCACACTTTCATCATACGTGTTCAATTTATCCGACCAACTTACCAGCACACCGCCGCTGCCGCACGCCCTCTATAGCCAATTGTTGTTGTCACTCCCCGTACTTGTCTACAGCTTGTCACATTGCTTGACGTTCATTTAATCAAACCTTCCTCAATAAATAGGATATAAAATATTTTTTCTAATCAAACTGGTAGTTGCAGAGATTAGCGCAGTCAAACAAACAAGAAAATAACGTCTTGAGTTATAATATTGTTATGGACAATATTCAAGAAAATGTGAGAGATAATAAGAGATAAGTCAGAGCATAAAACAAATCCTACACGTAATCTGGCAGTTAAACAGGCACTCAGCTCCGCATTGACCGCGACTCAATGGTCACCCGAGTTTATTCGTCCACTTCCTCGACGGAGCACAATTGTCAGCTCAGCTGGAATCACCAGTTAAATTCACTTTCATTGCAAATGAAACGTTACACTTATTGTGTTTTATTGCGATGCGCTCAGGTGTGCATTTGAGTGTGTTTTATATAGTTTGATGTCCCTACTTTAAATTCAAACATCATATCCCATACTATACAATATACTGTATGTACTGCCTATATTCAGTAATTACTATAAAAAATAATAAAGGGCATAAAATTAAGTATTACAGGCATACCATACCGTTTATAGAATAACCTGTTTCTTATGGTAGTACATCAAAGGGGCATTATACCTGATACTCAGTACAATCCAGAATCAACAGCGACCACCGAGAAATTGGATATTCATCGCCGGCTATCACTACCATGTCAACCTGCAAGCCTCTCCACAACAAAATATTTATTAGCTGGTCCCGTAACGCGCCTATCCCAAACAGAGTCACTGTCACAAGTTTATCACCATGTAGATAGATGGTGGTCGGGTAGAGCTCCCTACCATCACGCTTGGTTACTGGAAATATACCGGCTGATTCAGGAATTCAACACGCTATACACTATGGTGGGTATTAGTAGTCGCGATCAAGTCGAACACAACTGTCGCATCTTACCACTTAGCAAAATTGCTTTTAAACATATTTTTAAAATAGACAATAAACTAATTTTATCCATTTACTTAACTTTACTTACTTTAAAAACTTTAGTCCACAGAATTTTGCCTGTAAATATATTAGATATGTGGTGTTAATATTTAATAGGTACTAAAAAGTTTTAGAATTTTATGTTATCGGTCTATTTTTATGCATTAACCCTTCTTAAGCCATATTTTTACATCTGTATATTAATGATAAAATAATTATTAATTCCATAGACAGTAAGATAGAGACCATATTCAATCATGATTAAACATATTTTTAGATGTAGTACTCTAAACGCTTGTTAGGAAGATATTAAAAAAGGTGAGATTTTAATAAGTACAAATAAAAATGCAGTCAGAAGAAAGATAGTATTTTTATGTTAGATTACAAATTAAAAAAACTGGTATCATTAAGGATTGTAAATTCAATCAGGGTTCAAAAAATTCCTACTAGCTAAAGTTTCATAATTTCTACCGAAAACAAGATAACATATCAGCAAAATAAATAAAATATTCATACAGCGGATAGATATCACAATTATTTATAAATAATTTCCTAGAAATCCACTTTAAATCTCTCAACTTCCCTATAACTGATCAGATTTTCATACTTTCTATGATATAACTGGTCATATTCGACATAAATAATCACTTAAAAAATGTTTCTTAGTTATTTCGTAATAAGAACAGGCGAGCTTTCGTCATGATTTGTCAGACGTCAAGGTATACAATATACGATATTGTCACAGCGGGGACAACTAACGCAAATAGAAAAGAAAATGTTTATCGGGACGGATTGAGATTTTATGTGATAGGTAACGTATTGTCTCGCTCACAATACATGCCTCACCTAAATAAGACGAGATAAAAGATTATTTTTGTTTTTCTATCTAGGAAGATATTATTTACAAGCAGTAGCATTGTTTGATGACATCTTGTCTGTTGTGGTGTGAAGTAAATAAGACAATTTGAGTAAAATTATAGAAGGTAATTTATGTCTTCTTTCTTTCTATGCAATTGACATTGATAAAGTTCATCCGGACAAAAATGCTGACTATCATCCGCTTTATGGATCCACAGAATATTTGTTTATTAAACATGTGATTATTGTACGCTATTATCAAATTACAGTTTTTTTTACGTGCGTAGATTTTTCATATAGTAAATAATGTGAACTTTAATTAAAGACAAAGTTATAAAATATAAGCAGCAAACATGCGCATTTTGTAACATACAAGAAATTATTTTACAAAGCCACCAATTCTCGCAAACAAAAAAAACCATACGCTATATAATTATGTTAAAGATGTTTTTCAATCACATCGGCGAATACCGTAGGATCAACAATCCATCGTCACTCGTCGCTGTCAAGTCGGCCTGCTCAAATGTCTCTTCACATCATGTTTAAATGACACCACGTTGCAGCGCTCAGGCCGAGAGACAGCTTCATAACTTCGCAGTACGGTAAATTTAAGACCATGGAAATCTCTCATATCAGTATGATTTTGTTATGAAAGGGAGAAGAAGTAATGACGTTGAACAGCCCTTCAGAACAGCAGCCATGATAGAGACAGTAGAACACGCTCAGTAAGGCAATGCACCTGAGCAGCTGAAGCTACTCGAGAAACTTGATAACGTCTGCATCATCTGCGCATGTAGCGCACAAGCCATCTCTGCAAGCTGTTCAGAGTTACGAGAAGGTATTCTACGAACCCATACCAAAGGTGCGATCAGTATTCCATACAAGGCCAAACTTGTGCCTTTTAAAGCAGATGCAAGCTGTTCGTGCGTGAAAAACCGTCACACCCTGTTTAAAATTCCGAGACTTCGAGACATGGTGAAGATGATACTCACGATGTAATCCCTGGTGTTAAGGTTGCTGCCATTATCCATACCTAAGATATTGAATCTGTTACGCATTACTAGCGTGACGTTCTGAAGAGTGGGGAGGTGAGAAATGGCGATCAGGTGATTGATTAAGTTCAATGACAAGATCCTCCCGTCTCTTTCTGTTTCTCCCCGACTGTTAGCGGGCTTACTGTAATACTGTGGTATTAGAAATGATATGACCCAAAGGTAACATATCATTTATATGCAGATTAAACATACCTAATTTAATTCCAGCAAAAGTAGGCAAAGAAAGCTGTTACATAAAATTTAAGAAATAGATAAAATTTAATATCTTTAATCTTCAGCTACATATCTATTTCATAATTATTAAAATAAGTATTATTATGGAAACGTTAAAGCTGAAAAGACCAAACATGCATCTATAGAATTATCTAATAGGTCGGGGAAAAAGACTCTTCTCATTTTTACATGAAACTCAAGACATTTTTTCAAAGTTTATTTACAGTGTATATGTGCCATTTTGTTCGATGACTTTCTTCCATTTTGTAGGTCAAAAAAAAAATTAAAAAAATCTTTATTGAATATAGGCCCTAAGATGGTGGACGTCAAAACACTACAGCCGGTTCAGAAAACATCTCAGACATCGAGAAGAACCGGTAAGAAACTCGATCGGGTTTATCTTTTTTTGGTAACTGTACAAATGTTAATATAACAGGTACAATAATAATAATTTAGTGGATGCACAGAGAGGGAGTCACTTCCAGAGATCACTATCATTCACATAATGATCGACACTATAATAACCTTTTGACAGTAAAACTTGCTTGACATGATCCCGTTGCTGTAAAAACTTTTAGACTTCTGATCAAAAAATGCGACAAATAGTTTTGGCAGTCCTCTCTTGATGTTAACTTTACAAAACCTAAGGAATTCTGAAGAAACCGAAACAGGTGAAAATCTGAAGGTGCGAGGCCAGGGCTATATGGTGGCTGCACCTACACCTCCCAGCCAAACTCTCTCAATTTTTGCTGAGTGGCTAAAGATGTGTGTGGTCTAGCGTTATCGTGATGAAAGACCACACCCTTCCTGTTGATTAATTCTGGTCGCTTTCTCTCAACTGCTTCCTTTAATCTCATCAGTTGTTTGCAGTAGAGATCTGAATTGATGGTTTTGCCGGGCGATAAAAGCTCATAATGAACAATGCCCTTCCAAACCCACCATACACGCAGCATCACCCTATTTCGAGATAGCCCAGGTTTAGCCACAGTCTGTGAAGCCTGGCCGACTTTAGACCACGACCTTTTTCGAACTTTCTTGTCGTACGTGATCCTCTTTTAATTGCCAGTTATCAATCTCTTCAAAAACTGCTCGGTTTCATTACGTCTCAATAATGAATCGCAAATGAGTACACGGTTCATTAGGTTTCTTTCAGTGAGCTCGTGTGGCACCCAAATATCGAGCTTTTTGGTATAGCCAGCATTGTTAAAATGGGTTAAAACTGTTTTGTGGTCAATTTCCAGTTCTTCAGCTACATCGTAACTACTGATATGCTGATCTTACTCCACTTTTTCAAAAATGACGTCCATTTTATTCGTAACAGGACGACCAGAGCAAGGTGCATCTTTAACATCAAAATTTCCAGACTGAAGATGTTTGAACCAACTGTGTGCTACTCTTACTGAACTCCATAAACATCACAAATTTTTTTCGCTGCTTGAATTGCTATTTTGCCTTTTTTTTTAATTGTTTTAAAATATATCGAATTTCTTAATTAGATTCACTAATTTTTATAGAAAGAAAAGCAAATGAAAAACAGCGGGAAATATCTTTTTTTCGTTTTAATAGCCTTTTTAATGTTACCAAAACCAGCCAGATACAAATAGTACAGCCAAAGAAATTTTATAAGAAGTTTATGCCTACGTTATGCGAAAACACATTTTCCCCGATCTAATATTATGTTGGTGTGAGTAAATGGCGAGACGAAAAACTGATCAGACAATTTAGCTAACGGAACTGAGACTACGAGAGATTGGCCCATACGTTAGGGTAATTACTACCATTTAATATGATCGCATTCCCGCTGGCTAATAAAGTCACAATGGGGTGAGTATTGATCCAGTTCGATCAAACTGGATCATTAGTGGAGTAATTAGTCTAATCAGTTATCGGATTAAATTTATCATTTAGTAATCATTCATTTATTACTATTTTACCTTAGATTATTTATTTATTTGCATATTAGTAAATACGGTGTTGTATAAAGTAACTTTTAAAGAGATATTTAATATATATTAATGTTAACTATAATTACTTAAAGATTATTTAGAAAGTATTAATTCTTAATATGAGGTATTAATAAATTAAATCTACTTCTTTTCATAATTTTCACCCACCAAATAGCGTTGGCAAAATATGTACTAACATACCCATACTCCACTATCAAGATTATCAACCCACTCCACTCAACTCCTTATATCAACTGTAATTAATATTCACTCTTTTATACGCAATAACATTCTTCACACAATCCATTCATACGTTCTTGAGTCTTTCTCTACTCCTAATATCAGTCTACCTTTATACTTACCATTCTTCTAGTTTTAAGGTCCTTTATTTCTTCTCATGACATGTCCATATCACTGTAACCTATTGATGCTATTTACCTACCTAGAAAATCAATAAATCATTTATTGGATCATTTAAATGCTTAAGATAGTCAGTGTTGTTCAAAGATGCGCTATTAAGCTACAGATTCTAGTAGTTCTAGAAAACTGCGCAATGGGAGTAAGCAAAATTTTTTTTATATAGCTTTGTTGGTTTGATTGCAATGAATAACAATGTTTTGTAACTCTTTCAGCTTGGGATCACTATGTTTTACAATAAACGAATTAAAAACATTATTGATCCAAGAAATATTTAAAATATGAGTTCAACTAATCATTAGAATTTTTATTTTAAATGATAGTAGGGCTGTTAATTTCAATGATAATGATGATAAATACTATCTTTAGTTTATTTAAAAATTGTAAAGTCGTATACAAACTTTATGAAAAGAAAAAGAAAATATTTTCAAAGAGAAGATCTACGTAGTTGCATTTTTCATTATCTGTTTTATTAATTCTCTGTCATCTGTAAAAGGAGGTCGCCTATGTTGGAAAATAAATATCCTCGTATTATTTCAATTGAAAATTATGTCATAATACATTTTCACAACCTGACAAGTGAAACGGTCTCTATCAATGAAAGTAACACTACTATTTGGATTTTAAAATTAGATCACATGGGTTAAAACTCGCCTGCATTCGCCCTTTTAGCCTAACAGTACATTTTCTAGATTTAATAGTGAGTACAGTACAAACATTTAATTCCATTTAACGACTCGGAATTCTTCGGCAGCTTTATTTTGATTTCACTGTACTATGTATATAAAGAAGTTTTTTTAAACCTACCGATTTCATTAAAGGTCAACATTATACATAATAATTATCATCATTATATTACTAAGTGATCAAAAACGTTCTACCCCTTTTTAAGCGTATTGCGTGCACGGAAGACTGTGAGATTTGGCATGGTTAAAATTTATGTGGAGAAAGAGTGCAGAAAGCTAAAATTTATGTATAATATCTGTTACTAATATATTAAATTGAATTAATTAATACTGCAAATCCTAACACTACAAGTGCCATTGAACTTAGACCCCTCAAAATATTGACAAAATATAAGTCTATAATGTATGTAATGTTTTAAAATTCAAGACGGTAAAGCGCTAACCTCTGGAATTACCAGACAGATTTGAAAAATGCTATTTGCATTTTATAGCACATTTATTGAGGAAAGTTATAAGCTAGATAACTTCACATTGGGAACCTTAAGAGACGAACAGTAACTAAAAACGTCAAGCAATCTGGCAAGGTGTTGTCAAGTACGGGAAGTGATAACCATACTACACACTACACTACACGGCTACACGGTTGCGTTGGGGCGGTGCGGTGAGGAATTGGTCGAATAAATTTAACACGGGTATAACCGTAGGGTACATTTAGTATTTTATATACTAAAATGTTTCCAAAGTATGTTACGATTATAATTTAGCTTAGGATAGTTATGTATAATTTTCCAGCATACCTTACAATTTTCAGATAATATGCGTTTACAAATTACTAGTACACAAATTTTAATGTCCGTAACCGAGACGTTCTTCTTGTTCCGACAGCTCAGCGTAGAGATCCTTGCCTAGGATCTAGAATAGAAGTCAGCACGGTGTAGGCCGTATCAGGATACACTGCTCAAGCAGACGACGCAGCACCAAATATCTTATCTATTGAGATTTCCTCATATGTAAAAGGAAAAGTTATTATTTGTATTATAAATACAAAATCCAGGTGATACTTTCCCGGTAGTGTTCTTTCAATGTTCAGTAGGTATTTGTCGTTTTGACAAAGGGTATTTCACCCATATTAATATTAAAATTATAAATTATAACAATTAAAATAACTTTTCTGTATAAATATGTTATAAAATAAACTATCTTTTCGACTCCCAGGTCTGTTGTACAATAATTTGGTTTTTATCAAAACACAGGATAATTATGATATAAACGTTACTACTATTCAAAGGTCTGCCGTACAATGAATCAAACATGATCAGATCCATCCTGAAGAATCTGTCATACTCCCTGTTCTAATTTTCTCTTTTGTTTTCGTTTGAATTCAAAATTTCATCTTACTAGACTTTTCTTATTTTAAAAATTCAAAATAAATCTAATCATAGATTTATTTTGCTAAACTAGAACCTGGATAGAATATTTGTCTATACCTGAGAAACTCCTAATTGCGCATGCTCTATTACTATCAAAGAATTATCAATGACAGAGAGTGTCATAATATTGCAATGTAAACAATACGAACCTAAAATATTAACAAAGCTGTTATTAAACCAAAATTATCAAGTTATAAATTATCTAAACGCATCAATACATAAACCTATCATTAATTGGTATCCTGGAAATAAAAGAATAGGTACACCAAAACAATAATAAGGTAAATCAAATGAACTTATGATGAATAATATAAAGTAGATATTAAATAAGATTATCTTCCAGATAAATAATATAACAAGTATTAGGTCCTTAGAAAAAAATATTATAAAATTATATATTTAATCAATGGAAGTGTGTACCATTATTATCTATGCACTTTCGCGATTTTAAAGGTAGTTCATTGATTCCATTGCAGAAAAAATTGTGGGAGCAAGAATTAATAAAAATTTTGAAGCCAATTTGGATAGCCTCATCGGAATTGAATTTATTTTCCTTGCAAGAAATTGTTCAAATTCCGAATAAAGTGGTAATCTGTTGGAGCAATGTCCGGAGAATATGGTGGGATACGGAGACATACCAACCGCAGTTCCTCTAATTTAGCGACCGTCGGTCGTAAAGTATGGGGCCTAGCGTTGTTCTGAAGCAGCAGTGGACTTGAGATATTGACCAGTCTCGGTTGTTTAACGGCTAGCTTTGCCATCATGGTTTGCAATTGTTGACAATACAGATTTGCCGTTATCGTCTGGACAGATCTTACGAAGCTGTAGTGTATGACATCAGCACTGGTCCACCAATCACTCACCAGTACCTTTTTCTGAGACGACTTTCGCTTGGAACAGGATTTGGCCGGTTCTCCTTGATTCAACCACTGTGATGGGTGTTTCCGATTCTCATAAAGGATCCATTTTTCGTCACAAATAACAATACGGTTCAAAATTGAACAGAACTCAATAGGTGTATGTTGGCGTGCTTCAGTCAATTCATGCGGCACCCATTTCTCGAGCTTTTTCGCTTTTCCTGTTTGTTTCAAGTATTTTTTTTTATCACTCACACCGAAGCCTGCCCCTAACTCTCATGTGGTTTGCGAATGATCCGCTTCAACGATCACCTTCGATTCTTCATTTTCAACTAGGGTCTCCGGACGTCCACGGGGTTTGTTTCGTAGGTCAAAATTTCCAGGACGAAAACGTTGGAACTAAAAACGTACCGTGTTTTCTTTTATAGTAACTTTCCCATACACATCATTAATCCTTCGAGCTGATTCTGCAGCGCTGATGCCACAATGGTACTCATATTCGTAAATAATGCGATATTGAAGTTTTCCATTTTCTGAAAAAAAACGATGTTAAAGAAAAATCAAATGGTGTGGAAACGAATGGATCACTAAATTCGAAACACAAATACACAAGCCTAAATTTGGAATAAATTTGAATTTTCAATTTCTAACCAGATGCCAGATATTTGAGATCAAAGTGACCAGTTCAACAAAACGCCAATTTCATATATAAGGACCTAAGATATAAATTATTCTATGAAAAGAATCATAAATATCGGTGTTGTAAATTCTGAAAAAATCACGCTTAAACAAAGAAAAATGTACTACGGAAACAGAGAACCCTCTAGTCTGTCTGTTTAGCTATCTTTTCACTTTAAACGTATTTAAATGTGTTTTCCTTCTCGTGAAAACAAATTATTTTAGAAGGTTATCACTTATAAAATGTTGTTATAGGCTAATGGTAACGGAACCGTGTTTACGTTCATTAAACGTACTTCAAAAGGGAAGTAAAGAAGCCATTAGCTTGAACGAACCGTAAGCTTGTGCTATGAAGTTATGATATGGATAGATATACATAATGCTTACACCGACAGCTTATAATTATTCTAGGATCACAATATGGATAAAAAAAATCCTTTTTTAACCGTTGTTGAAATTATATTTCTTCAAGTGAATTTTTGACGTTCAATACGTTGAATATAGTCACATTAGATGTTATTTTTTTATTTAAATTCAAAATGAGTGGTAAGCCATAGGAGTTCTTCATCTCAGTAGCACTAAAGTGGCGCACCTTGTTATAGGACTGGTCTCCTGCCCTACTAAAATAATATCTTAATGCGTTCCAAATGACCCTCCCAGACCAGAGTAACTTAGTAAAATGGGGGAAAACCTGTGAAAAATCTTGCTATACTTGTGGTGAGGCAATATGTACAGCCAAGCACTTATTAGTAGGATGTAAGGTGCTTCTTTATAGGGGCACTACTGATGTCGCCATGATAGAGTACTTTAAATCATACGTGAAGCAATAAGACTTTCAGTAGGTAGAGGTCAAAAAGGATTGACAAACAGGAGACAAATTAACTTTATAAAAGAAGGCTCAACAGTAAATGCTAAAAGTATGCCTTCTGATTCCTAGATTCTGTACCTGATTGGACTATTATAGTGGAAACATATGAAAAACATTCTAAAATCCCCGAGGATGTGGGTGTTTCGTCATCCAGATGAGACATATATCTTTATTCTCGAGAAATCAAGCGTATAGTATTTGTAGAGATTACTGTACCGTAGGAAACTAATACACCTAAAAAACACGCAATAAAAATGAATAAATATTATGATCTATATAATGAGCTAACCAAAAACGGCAATGCGGTTAACTTATAAGCGGTAGAAGTGGGAGCGAGAATTATTCCAGCGAAATATCTCTATAACTTGCTAAAAGACCTAAGCCTATTGAGAACTGCAGTAAGTTCTATTTTAGAACGGGTATCTAAAGCAGCATTATCAGACTCTTACTAAATCTGGGTTGGCAAGGAGGGTATCGCAGGCAGTCAAGTTGAGCGCTGATGTGCACCATAAGAAGGGGCCCCTTAAACCTACACCTGGGTTGCAAGTCCCGGGAGCTGCTCGTATTTCCCTCTCTCTGCCCCATTTTGGACCCGGCACCCGCATGGTGAATCCATGGAATGCTAAGATGTTTGTCTCTTAGTGTCATCTAGAAATAAATTACAAATTTTGATATGATGAAATGTTAATTTTTTTTAATCCGTTTATTATTTTAGATTAATTAATTAATTTCGTGTAAATTGGAAATAATTTTGAGCACGTCAAGGAAGTCTAGCTTCTATCGCGCGTATTTAAATACACACCCCACTTTTTTATTTAATTTACACCGGATGATTTTGGAAAATCGTTACAATAAATTGATTTGTGTGTATTTCATATTAATGATATAAAAAAACTCGCCATTACCAGTCTAACTTATTATAGATTTAAAATATGTTTTATACGTTATAAATAGAAGACATCAAAAGAAATGCAATATGTCCTCTATAATTACGTAGACTAAGAATAGCGAGTCTTTTTTATATTGTTCATATGTAATATACACGAATCAATTTATTTACCTATTCTCATGTTTTTCTAATATGTTCCGATGACGGTGTAGGGACTTCAGGGGGAACCAACTTATATTCGTTCGAACAAACATGAAATGTCTACAATAAATTACAGTAAGTTGTACTCTACGCGATAAAAATAGGCAAGGGTCCTTAAATCTGTTTCCGATGAATTGAATCTAATGTAAATGCTTCTAAATCTAGAAAATGCTATTCAAGGTTGGTTTATTCAGGTAACCAGCCAACTTTAACTTGATTTAATAAAAAGATATTCCAGCTAGTGCTTAATCAAGATATAGGACAGATCCTCTTTTAGAATTACCCTTTAAATGGTAATGTTCTAAAAACTAAAATATTTTACTGACTGATGTTTACATGTACATATTTATTTAAAAACACATGAGTGTTTCACACGCGGTAGAGGTCAAACCGCCAGAAAACATAAAAATATGTATTCTTTAAGATTTCTTTTTAAAAATTCTAAATCAGCGGAATTCAAACTGTCGACCACTCGTACTTTACATACAACAGTGCGTACAAGTCTGTACGTCACACCACTAGGCCAATTGACGGCATACATAGTCATAAAAATCAAGGCTTGCAGTAACCGTGTATAACATGTACAACCTGGTATATCGTGTGAAATATGTAAAGATAAAATATTATGTTAAGAAATATAGAAAGAAAACTGATATCCTGAAAACGAAAAAACAACCTATTTTGTTCTTGGTCTAGAATCGAATCACCGACTCTCTCGACACCGAAAAAAGGGGTGTAATATTCGCTTGAACTATAGTGTGTTAAGAGATAAAAATATTATTATGTATGTAGTATACAAACTTATTATACAAGGTTGACTGAGTTACATCAGTGATCTATGGTTATTGTGTGTGTATGTGTGGTTTTTTTTACCACACTGTGTCTAATAGTAAACACAGTACAATTCAAAAAGCTATTACAAAGGTAACAATATATATCCGACTGCAAAAAAGGCACCTGACTAAAAATATATTTTCGTACTTAAAAACATTTTATAGCCTACGTCAATCCCACAATTATTAAGACGAATCTAACGGCACCTCGTATACTAAAAACCACCAAGCCGATGAGGCTACAAAGTGTGCCTAAGAAATAGACATACATATGTACGCTCGAAAAACATAACCCTCCTTTTGCGCAGGTAAATCTGTCGGGCAATCATCGAGAGATCGGCAATCCATTACAGTTCGTAGCTGTTATTTCGGCTTAAAATTCTATGAAACGTATTTTATACTAATTTTTCGTTTTTCTTTTTTTAAATAGGATCAGTTAGTGGATTATCCAATAATCATTTATTGTCATTTAGACTTGAGCTACATAGCCCAATCTTGTAATATACTGATACATATGACTAGCATACTCTTAATGTAAGTAAGGGTATCCCTGTTTTTGTTACGCCCTTCGTGCCCCCTGTTAACCTAAAAGACTATAAGGACGGTTCTAAATGCTGTCCCATTCCATTACAATAAATGAGGATCCTAATGTTTTTAAGCTCGTGGACTATATTCGGCGGGCAATTGAACACGTTAACTACTAACGAAATACGTTCTGCTATTAACTTATAAATGGAGTTAAGTTGGGAAAATAATAATAAGATTATTTTATGTTTCATAGTTTTTTTATTCAACTCATAAAAATAGGGATGCTTAGGTACCAATGGAGTTCCGTTATTGTCGTCAATAAGGAGATTGAAATAAAGTATGATGCTAAAATTAAATAAATTAAAAAATAGCTGACCCGTGCGTATATCTCGAACATTATAGAATGTAAATAATCTAACTAACAGCTGTCGTCTTAGTTAAATGTATTGTTAGTCGATAACGCCTCCTACATTTTACTTGATAATACATATGTTATAACCAATTTTAATACATTATATTGAAATTTAACTTAAACTCATTAAACTTAAAATATGGAATGCTATGGGAAAAGCTGTTTACTACTATTAGATAGCTTATCTACACATATATCTCAAACATAGATAAATAGTTCAAAATTAACATATAGGAGGTGCCATCTATTAATAAACTGTTTAACTAATACAACAGCTATTATATAGATTATTTATGTTATATATATTTGTTTGTATTTATATTCATTTTTTTGTGTAGTGTACTTATCAGCGTAAACAATATTTTGGATAAAACCCTTGGTTGATGTTGTTATCCATGACAAACAACTGTGTCACATGCATTGCGTGTTGGTATAACATAATACCTTTTAACATATAATCGTTTCATGGCAGTACATACTGTTTGAATTTGTATATTTACATAAATAAGTGTATGTGAACAGAGGAAGGGAGGCGGCGTTATGAAATAATACAACCTTAGGTCATGTGTTATATGATATTTACACCTATTTCTATACTAATATTTATAAAGAGTTAGTGCGAATTTTGTAAATTCGTGTGTATGTGGTGGATAACCTCTGGAACTATCAGCCCGATTTGAAAAAATATATTTGCCTTTGAGGAGGTTTAGATAGGCTATACAAATCACACTACGACTAAGAAGCGGAGAAGTAATCTAGTAATCTAAAGCTGTAGTTGTGAGAACAACGATAGGTTACACAGATTCGTTAGTAACGATGCGGTAAGGTGGTGTGTTCATCGAATAAAAACACAGATGAAACCATGGGGCACAACTAGTGTGTTTATAAAAATAGCGTTTGTTAATACTACGTTCTTGATAGTTTTCGGAATAATAACTTCGTTTTATTCATGTATAATTCCGGTACCATACAGAGTGGAACTAACTTGAATATAAACTATCAAATTTTCAGTCTCAATACGTTCAGCCGCGTGAAAAGAGTGAAAATAATATATTTCATAAATTTACAGTTTCAAATAATCGAATATAATACTTTGTCAGATATGGCCCCAGTGACTCGAACCCAATGTTAATAGACATCGCAGTTTAACTCCCGGGAGAGGGTTCTTGTGGCTACGAAACGTGTTTGAAATTAGAAAAATAATTTAATATAATATTGATTTTTAATTTAGCCAATTATTAAATTCGACCTTCTGAGTTCTGACAGCAGTTCCACTTATATTTGATAACATATATTTATTTTCATTCTCAGTGCATATAAATAAATATCACCACTACTTAGCTTCTAAAGAATTCTAGAATTTAAATTTCTGAAGTCACATATCGCATGTCCTCTATACCTTTGAGTTTAATGATTTTAACTACATTTTGAACTTAAATTTAAAATATTATATATAAACACAATAAATACCAATATTTGTACAACATATATAAAAATTTTACGTGGGTCTGTATGTTAGTGATTCTATAAATGAATTATAAATATGCATTATTTATTCTATCGAGATGATGGTTTAAAAATATGTTAGGATCCGATAAGTGGCGCTGTCGTCAGACCATTAACTATCGGAAATGGCAAAACAACGTCTACTGGATTAGCTAGTATATTGTAATATAATAAACAATGAATCTGGAGTTAGAATGTCTTCCTTTGTACACAGCCAGTTGTTTTTATAATATATTTTATGATGCATATATTTCAGTCTTGCCGATTTACTCTCATATGATTTAATTCCACTTAGTGAATTTAATACAATACAGAACACAATTATTAGAAAAAATATGTCAAAAAGAACATTTAAAACTTGATCAGAGCCGCTTGGAGAAATTAATTCTGAATAAATTGAAAATTACCATAAAAAATAATTTCATACATCGCTGTTTTTATAGCCATAACGAGCGACTACTAAAACTCTTACGTGAGTTGCAAATAGGAATGAGGACGCCTCTGAGAACTGAAATAGCCTGTGCACTATAAGTTACAGCTAACAGGTAACTTATCATCATAATATATATTTTACGGATTATGTGGATAACTTTTTAAAAGAAATCCGCAAAGATTAAGTCTATTATGATAAAAAAAGTATGATTATTTAAAAAAACACTCATTTGCCTATCGCTGATTTTAATGCCATGTTGAGCTCGTCAGTCACCGCTTGTATTATTAGGTCCTTACATATGAAAGTATTGTTGTAAAGTAATGAAACCTAGCGCTTGAACTAGGCCGAGCCTGTATCTCAAACGCTATTCTTTTCCAGATATGTATAATTACATAGTAAATGTGGAATATGAGTTCCACCTTGGCATTAGAGCTGCAGGAACAGTTCGAAAGATTAATTATGTGTATGAGGAAAAACTGTAAAAGAAAGCACGATACATTTTTGGTTTTCGTTCTGGAAATTTTGACCTACGAAACAAACCCCGTGGACGGCCGGAGACCCTAGTTGATAATGAAGAATTAAGGGTGATCGAGGACGCGGATCCATCGCAAACCACGTCAGAGTTAGCAGCAGTCTTCGGTATGAGTGATAAAACAATTTTAATTTACATGAAACAAATTGGAAAACTGAAAAAGCTCGAGAAATGGGTACCGCATGAATTAACTGAAGCAGACGCATTGAGTGCTGCGTTACATTACTCAACTGTCACAATAATGAGGGAATTTGGAATTGTATTGTTACGTGACGAAAAATGAATCCTTTACGACAATCGGAAATGCTCATCATAGTGGTTGGACCCAGGAGAACCGGCGAAATCCTATCCCAAGCGAAACTTAACTCAGAAAAAGGTACTGGTGAGTGTTTGGTGGACCATTGCTGGTATCATATACTACAGCTTCCTAAGATCTGGCCAGACGATAACGGCAAATCTGTATTCTCAACAATTGCAAACTATGATAGAAAAGCTAGCCGTTAAACTAGTGAGACTGGTCAATCTTTCTAGCCTGATTCTTCAGGAGAACGCTAGACCCCATACTTGACGACAGACGGTCGTTAAATTAGAGGAACTGCGGTTGGAATGTCTCCGACACCCACCATACTCCGCGGACCTTGCTCCATTTGGACAATTTCTTGCAAGGGAAAAATTATATTCCGATGAGGCTGTCCAAATCGCCTTCAAAGATTTTATTGATTCTCGCTCTCACAACTTTTCCACCAATGGAATTAATGAACTACCTATAATATGCCAAAAGTGCATAGATAATACAACTATATACTTCGAATAATTAAATGTATTATTTCATAATATGTTATTCGTTTTACTTTTTCCATAAAAAACACTAATTTCATATGTAACAACCTATTATTATGTGCGGGATTTCCGAGAATAAGCCTTTAAATACGCCGGAGCCCGGTTGTGTGGTCATTCTCGTTACGTATTCTGACTCGGACGTTGTTATTCTGTCAGTGTGATCGATCATTCTTTGAAGTGGTTAAACCGAGCAATAAACTGTTTAGTTATTTTATAAGCTTATAATTTCATGCCAATTATAAGTGGGTGATTTTTGTTACCGTTACTATTTCGTCACTCTTGTCCAGTCTGTAAATATGTACGCACCGTGAATATATTATCACGTCATAACTAGGGCTTCCAAAACTACGAATTTCCTAAATACGTAACTGGTTACGCATTTAGGTGCTCCAATTACGTAACTACGTAACTGATTTGTTTTTTAAACCACCAATTTTTCTCGTTTAAAAAAAAAATAGGCGGACATTCAATTAATTATAATTAATTAAATCAGAGTGTTAAAAGAAACAAAGTAACATAAAACGAACTTCCATAATTTAAATATGAAATTCTTTATTTCGAAAAAATCTATACAATCAATCAACAGTAGTAGTAACACCACATTCAAAAAAATTGTAAACAAGGGTTAGCTATTTGGTTAATTTTGATCCTGATAATATGTTTTCATAAATAACAAAGAATACAATATTTCACCACCTTTAGAACTGACTACACTGTTAGCCTTAGGGCCCTATCGTCAAACAGAGCCGCTGCGGCTTTTACAGCTTCACCGGACTTGGAGCGCTTAGGGCACTCAGCGCAAAGTTTGTGACGACCCGCACGAGGGTGCCAGAGTGCCGAACCTCGGCTCGTCGTCGCGAATACGAAAAAGTCGCGATCTAACTAATTCCCTAATCTTATGAGAATTCGAGCTAACTAATATATACTCATATGCACGTTCCCCTCTCCTGGGAGGAAGGAGTGGACCATGCGTATGTGTATTTAATAATCGAATGCTACACTAACTAGCGCAATAGTCTAACTAGCGCAAAAAAAGAAAAAAGGTCCCTTACAGAACCTATGTACCTGTGTGTGTGCACGTGTGTGTGTTCATACGTGTGTAATGTTGTGTGTGGGTAACTAAGTGTTGCACTTATAGTGTCACTTTGTATCGCGCGGGCGGCTGCCTGACCCAAGGGCTTCACACCGAGGAACGGACCTAGAGTTCACCACCTAGATAACTTCTCAATTTATTGGATAAATAGTCGTCGGCAGAAGAAAAAGATTGTTCAGTTTCAACAATAGTGGGTGATATCGACAGCCGCCAGCACTGTCATAGATGCACATAATGTGAAGAGACATTTAACCGGGCTGGCTGGTGATAGTGACGATCAGCGATGGTGGTCGTCGATGTTTTTGGATTATACTGTGCATACAATCAAGTGCAGTGCCGACACATAACCGTGCTTAAAATAAAAGTTTCCATTCTTATAATGAATTCAAGATCTGTGTTCACTAAAGAATTCTTTAATTTTGTCCCTATTTTCGTTATTTCTTTATCCTGTTGCTGTGAAACAGTTAACTCTTCGCCAGAAACGTCACCATCATCACTGTTATATGCTTGTTCCGAATTTCAGTTTATTTTTGTACTTGTAGGTATTGTAAATTTCAACATTTGTAACAAGGTTATAACATATTTTCGTATGTAATCTGATGGCGGTTTTGTAGACGTATTTTTTTCGGTTTTTATAAAACACTCCTGGTTCTTATGCAAATACAGCAAAACATTTGATCGCCTGCCTTTTATTCTTCTTCTAAAATTTTTGCGCATTTTAATCAGCACACTTACACCGTTTATTTGAAAATTAGTTATATCTTCCTAGATTAAAATTGAAGTCACTTAGATTCTGATTAATTATTGACTTCTTACATGAGTCGGCAATGAACCTTTGATACTTACTACTTCCATATTTCTATATTTAACTGGCTGGAGATTTTTATATTCATGTAACTTCGGTTTCGGTTAAGGGTCCATTCATTTCATTTATTTTTGTTCCTAGTTCATCTCTTTAAACAGATCTTAAGTTTGCTTTTTGTGGTATCACTTTGTCCCAGGACTATCTTGGTTATAGTTGAAAGAGATTTCGATAGATCATATCCAAACTTTTTCAAAACATGTCTCACTCACGTCTTCAAAACTACGATCCCATATTGCCTTCTAATGCTGCTGTACTAGTCACTAGAATCTCCATGAAATATTCACTACAAAGTAATCTGTGATATTTTCATTGATGGAAGTAAACAAAAGGTTTTCTTACTTGTACCTGAGTATTATTCGGCGCTGAAGTAATTGCTCTTTGCGCATTTTGTTTTTGTGGCACGTCGCAAATATGTTTATCACACATGTGAGTATGTAACACTCCGGTTCCTTTCAATTCTTAAATGTTCAATACCGATCTCTATTATTTATAAATAAACTACATACTATACTTGCAAGGGCAATCGGGAGTCATAAAATAAGGCACGGGAATACCCACTTGCACAGTTTTGATGTTGTCATAACTCTGTAACACTTATTGTTGCTGTTACTGTATCATGCGAGTCATAAATTTAAATTAAATATACTTACGTAATTAAGGAATTTAGCACTTCGGTTACGTAATTGTAAAAGTTTTAAATTATGTCTAAAATTACGTCATTGCGAGAATAAAAAGTGACGTAACAGTTACCTTAACAAAAGTCACCCATGTTTATTAGCAATTAGTGTTTAATTTACGAGCTTTATGATATTCTATTTTCTATTTCAAATAAGATAAGAAAGTACCTAATACTTATGTGGGTATAAATGATATAAATTCAACTGAGCTTCGGCTTGACTTTTTGCTACGTTGGAAAAATAATGTACATATCGCAGTTCCTCAGGACTTAGATTTATCTATATTTTAAGTCGGTAGTCTTCTCTACAAAAGGACACCGACCATGCATATGAGAAAAAAAATGTCTGTCTCTATGTCGAGATTTAAATTAAAAAAAACTTAACCGATATTTATTAAATGTTGTACACGGGAAGCTTATATCATTCCTCAACTTGTTTATGAGAATTGTCTATAATAATTTTAAAAATCGCGAAAAAATTACAATTCAATAACAATTTTTCTTATCAATTAAGCAAATGAGTAAAAATAAAATTACGAGACGAAAATAATTATTACATATTAAACTCGTTTGAAGCCACAAGGAACCACTAGTTATAACAATTTTTTTTATTATAAGTTTAGCTTTGTGGCCACAATCTCACCTGATCTTAAGTGACGATGTGACCCAAGATGGTAGCACACTGAGCCTAGTAGAAGATGGCTCTCAAGTGCAGCTCCAAGCCTATGGTGCGACAGCAACTTGAAGTAGCCAGTAGCCAGCCAGTAAAGCTAGCCAGGCAAGCCTTAGAAAAAGCCCTACCACCATGCTATGTTTTAATCACAATGTTTTCCTTCACCGAAAGCTCAGGCTCATAAGAGGGATTCGAACTCACGTCGATCGACGCGGAGTTCGTACACGCTACCAACTGAGCCATCATTGCTTCATGTCATTCATTGTCTGATACTAAGCATGCATGCATCTTAAATTTTGTACAAGAATCGTAGGCAAAATTCTTTTTATTCCATTTCCACAATGCTGTGAGTGGAATTTTGGTGCAAGAATTTCAACTAAAGTGTTACCTCCCCACCGCCCACATGAAAATGTCGACGAAATTCGAGCACAAAGAAAGAGCGACGCCTTACGAGTCTCTAGGATATCCATTTAAATAAGTTTTACAGTGTTCTGGCGATACGTCGCATCTCGCCTGAGCGACAAACCATGCACTTCGCTAACTGTTCAGACCACTGGAATATGTTCCTACTTACAAACGCGAAAGTAACCGATTCAAAACGATTCTCATTCAATAGTTTTAACCATATCTATACTTAATATAATAAAAGGGGAAAAGTTTTTTGTTTGTTTGTTTAAACATGCTAATCTCTGGAACTACCAGTCAGATTTGAAAAATTCTTATTGTATATGTTAACCAGATTCTCGAGAATAGTATAGGCTACAACTCTCAGCTAGCCTTAAATATTGATTTTTGTTAAGTAAGTTGGAAGTGGAAGCCCTCCCGAACTGATTTATCCGCGTGCCCTGACGTAATGGTTTATGAAACGTCAATACAATGTATAACTAAAAACAAGTATGCGATACCATATATCTAGCTCTTATACATAAGCCACAATAAGGTTAAAAAGTTATTTATGAACATTACTTTTAGGCATGACATATTAATCCTAACGAACAAAAGTTAGTTCAACATATAGAAAATTATATGAAGTTAGGCTTTTCCCAATATAGCATGTTATTTGGATACATCGTTTAGGAGATAATGGAAAATTAAAATAATTTAACACTCGGCTCGGCTTTATGACTATAGTATTGTAGTAGTGGCGTGAATGAGCCGTGCGACTCATAACGTCATAACCCTAGCCGCCCAACATCAACCGAGCAAAAAATTATGTTTGTATTGTATAGCCTATTTATTGAGGAAGGTATAGGCTATTTAACTACACGATACGACTCTAAGAAGCGGAGCAGTAAGAATGAATGTCAAGCAATCTGGGAAGCTGCAGGTAAGTACGGGAATTGACAACAATTATGATAGGCTGCACGGGTGCGTTGGCAACGCGGTGTTTGTCGGACAAAGTTACCGCGGGTGTATCCGTGGCGCATAGCTAGTATCTTAATGAAATGACACTACTGACTTTGTAATACTACTAATTTATGTAACAATTTAGGTGGTAGGTGTATGCTATATTAGCAACTACCGGCAACTTTGAGCGCATTATACTACGCCTAAAGATATCTCTAACAAATGGTATTATTAAGTCATCTCCTATTGTACTAAATATTTACTTAAGTAAGTAGATACTTGATTCGCTTTGTGTATGATCTGTATATTATTTTATAATATAAAAATTAATATTCTTTGGTTTAGTCACTATGGGTTCCTAAGCAATTGCTGCGATGTGATGCATCTGCGATTACACTACATTCAATTATCGTACTCACACCTGAGGAGGTACTAAATTAGTACAATTATTTTACAATAGGTGGTGTCCGAGTCGTTTCATTTCAAAGGCAACGGGAATTAAGTGAACGAATGAACCTAGCGTACAATAAAATAATAATTGCTAATTTTCAGTAAATTAAAAAATACATCTGAATATATAACATAGTGGAAGTTAAATGAATTAACCGGACATAGGACCTTAAAATACTTTTGGGATATATTATGTTAACGAAAGCCATAGATCAACCCCTACTAAGCACAAAGATTGAAGGACGGCTGACGGCTGAGTGAATTTGGTTGTATAAAATCTAGTCGCAATAAATATTCAGATTTATCTGTCTGTGTCTAGTCGGGATAAATCATATATTAAGCTTTGAGGAAGATCTTGTTTAATTAATCATTATTAGTGAGAGCTTCTCTGTACACTAGGCTTATTGTTTTCTTATTTTGTTGGACCCATATAAACTGGTTTTGTGCCGTATCTTGGATAGCCCCACACACAGACCGTGATAAAAATAAAGTTTTCTTAGCTTTATTCCTACCAGTTCAAATATTTGAGACCCTGTGACATTTTCCGTACTATTTAATAGTCTTTTTTATTTATTTTGCTTGGGTGTACCCATCATTGTGAATCTCTTTAGTTTGTCGAGAAGCTTGCAGGCTGGTATGGTAACAATGACCGCCGATGGATTACCGATCTCTCGACGGTAGCCGTTATCCTGTGCTTACCATTACTATGTCGTGCTACTATTTAAAAAAACTGTAAATAGAATTCTTTATAATTAAAATCTTACCGTTATGCAAATATAAAGGAAAGAAATATAAAATACAAGTCAAAGTTAATTTACCTTTGTATAAAAGCCATTGCAACGGTTACCCCGTATATGTAAAATGTAAAAACCATGTCACATGTGCGGCCGAGCGATGTTAGCTTGTATAAGGGTTCACTGATCCCGCCATTTCTTGGAATAATCCCCGCTACAAGTTTGTAGAAACTAAAGCTTTAAAATGAATCTTATTGAACGAGAAATAAAAATGTACAACTTTAATTTTCTGTAACTGCGGCATTTGTTTGCGCTGGTATTTTATATGGGTTTAGAAACCTAATTTCTTTTTTAATGACTAATTGATATAAGATTCTTATAGTCAATAACAGGCAATATAAATAAATTCTACAAACTATGAAAATAACATCTTTCATAATGGTAATATTTTTAATATATATAACAATTTAATAAAAAGATTTCAGGGATTTTTTTAGTTTGATTTGTTCATAGATTTGAATTTTTCTTTCTTTGACAATGAAATCGTACCAAAGTAGGTGAAACTAAATGGTAACTATTTTATCAAGGAATACAGCAAGAGTTCTTACAGTTATGCAAGAATGAAAACTATCCTAAAACGAATTGGTATATCTAAATTTTCTTTTCACTACAAAGGAAAAAATATAATTTTACATCTATTTTTAGCTAAAATTATCAAAGGTGTTTACGGTTTGTCTTTAAAAATAAAACCCAAACGAATGAGTAGTTTACTTTAGACCACCAATAACAAATGATATATTTATTAGTTTATTTTTTATATATTTTAATATTTTGACAATGGTCTCCAAACTAGGCATGCCTGCTGTGTCTTGGGAACTTTTCATAGCAGTTACGATATTATACTCATAATAACATTACACATCTTTACATTACATATTACATAATTGTTATGCTACATACCATACTATAATATATACATTACAGACATAATACATAGGTATAATAATAAATCACATATTATATACATATACAAAAAACATATTGTATATAGATAAAACACAATATAAAAGCAACATAACTTACTTAATTTGACGCATGTTGTGGTTGACGATAATAATTAAATTAGTAATTCAATTATACTGTTTGGTAGGTTCCTCAAATTATTAACAAGTATACCTTGTTGTGTTACTGTTGTCAATCCATTGTAAATATATAAATAAATAAAATATCTAAAAACAATATACATAAAAAAACATGTTTCCACGAATAATCGAAAGATAAAACAACTTCTAAGTAAATTATACATAATAAAATTGTTAAACAATAAGAGTTGATTGAAATGAACAACATAAATCAGAAATCGTTCATGCGGTATCTACTGTAAGTAAAAAGGTAGAAATGTAGTTAATATATTACAATATTCCACGTAACAAAGGCGCTCAAAACAAGGCAGGCACGCCGACCAGATACCCAAAAGGACAGCCGCGATTAATTCCAACCCATATAAATCAGGAATATCTCGCGAGTTTGAATATGGATAAATGAATTCACAAAAAACGTGTAATTGCTCATCGCTAATTGCTTTTCAGCTTCCGATGCATTTACGATCTTATACACCTCAAATAATAACTATGTTATATATCTTGTTACATACTTTTACGTACTCATTTGTTATAAAGTTATTTTGAAGATTATCTTAAAAAATTAAAGTTATTTAACTGCTTATATGAAGTTAACTGTAGAGCTTCTAATGGAAACTTATTACAGTATGCCATATTCAAATATAATGACAGGCATTGTGGTGCAGTTAAAGTATGCCCTACTATTGAGCCGAAAGGTTCGCGGGTTGAATCTCCGCACATGACTATTATTGTATGATTACCATAATCGATAATCGTGTCTCCTGGAGTTAAATATCCATATATCTATATATTAATACGTGAATCAAAAGCTTTCAGTACCCTTTTAAGCGTATTGCGTGCACGGAAGACTGTGAGATTTGGCATGGTTAGAGTTTATATCGAGAAGGAGTGCAGAAAGTTAAAATGTACCTATAGTATCTGTTACTAATATATTAAATAAAATAAATTACTACTGCGTGTCCTAAACTAACCAGTGCCATTGAACTTAGACCCCCCAAAATATTGACATTGTCACTCAATGAAAAGTGACAAGTGATATAATATTCATTGTTTAGGCAAATGTCAAACAGACAATAGTCTATGATTTAAAAGTCGCTGGTCGAATTTCGACCTTAGGGCGACCGCTAGTACTTACAAATGCGACTGTAACTGTATTATATATGTAGCGTCATGTTTATGTGAAAGTTATTTATTTTCTAAAACTTCTTCGTTTTTTTTTGTAATAAGAACAAATAACAATTTTATTATCTCGAACTTAGTGTACTTGTTTGTCTTAATGTCTTACAGAGCAATCCGCCATATCCCTTTAATATCTAATTCATTTGTTCATCCTTCATTCAATCACTATTTAGTAATCTGCTCTTTTTTATTCCTACGTGTATTTATATAAGCCATAGATGTATTATTTAATATAGCTATTTATATATAATTATACCGCTTTGTTTAGTTTGGAATTAAATGGCCATGAGTGAAATTGTGTCCTCATAAAAAATATGCTGAACAAGGATATAAAAAAGGCGCACGGAATTTTCACTGAGGTAAAAGTGAAGCACTCATAGTAAGTCAGTTTGCTTATACGTACGAGCACAAATTCACAAATTTACACCATAGTAAGCCAGTTGCCCGCCATTATGTCTCCGAACCTCGCTCGAGTGAAGTTTTTAGCGTGATAACTTAAAAATTTTAAAATGCCGTCTTGCATTGTTAAAAGTTTTCGGAATTATAGTGGATACATAAAGAAAAGACAGGAGATCACATTTCAAAAGTAGATCACATTTCAAAGGTAAGTTTGTAATTTATTTAACTGATTTCTGATTTTTTTCGTAAAATTATTACAACAAAATTAAAACATTAGTCCGGTCAGTGTTGCCACATAAACATACAAATTACCTCGAAAGTGTGGTAGTTTCATAGTAATTTGTGAAATCACACTTTATTTACGTAATTTATTATATTATCATTACTTTTAAATATTATTAAACTATAATTTATTTAAATAATCAAATTGATACTAAACAATACATATTTACATTTTATAGATTTGCGTTAGCAAATGAAGTATGAAAGAAATACTGGATACAAATAATACGGCAATATTTAAATATTTGTTTTCACCATATCACAAAATTAGAGGTCATTTCTAAATCGTTTGAAAGTAAACGACAAGTTTATAAAAAGTAAACCCAACATAAGGGATTATAATAAATAAACCGATTTTCTTGAATCATAACTAAGAACACTCTCGATCAAGTCATCTTTCAAACAAAACCGGTTCAACCGTTTGTGACCTACGATGCAACAGAGACAGAAATACACACGTTAAACTTATAACACCTTTTTTAAATCATGGGTTAAAAATCCTTTGACATGTGAGACTTTACCAACAGCGGAGCAATATTCAGTGTCTGTCTCTATGTAGGTCTCCGAGAGTTCAAGAACTTTTGTGTAATTTTATTTTTAAAAATGAGAAAATCTCCTTCTCATGGCAAATATTCTAAAACTCTCACACACTTATCCGTCATTGCTGTGCTAAGTGCTTCACTTTTGTGTTTAGCGGAACTCCGTCCATCTTTTTATAATATATCCATGATACTACTAAACATATTATATAAAAAATATTGACAGACCGGGTGGTCTAAATATAATAAGTGTGAAAATACGATCAAACGTTTCGTTTTATGTGATGCTAATTTTGGTTACCCCTCACTCTGCCATACAACAAAACATAATGTTTGATTTTATTCAAAACTCATATTAGACTTGGTGAAGTTTTTCATTAAAACTTCTCGGAAAGAAATCGGTACTTTTGTTTTTTATGAGGTAGCCTAAAAATCATAAAAATGAGGGCCAAAATTGTATAGAGTTATCTAACTTTGGATGTCAAAATATTATTATCTATCATTATCATACTATCAGTATTTATTTACTATTAAAATCACTTTTATTATTTATTTCTATAATCTAATTTACATTTATTTTAAAGAGGAAATTATTCTATAAATACAGTTGCTTACTTCGTTCGTTTCCGTTTCCACCGTGAATATCTCGTTTTATTGGAAACCAGAAAAACGGAACGTATAATCTTCTTGTAATTCATTAAAAAAAATGTATATTTTTAAATTGAAAATACTGCAAAATGAAAAAATTTATGAAATTCGGAAGGTTAATTTTTTTTAATTAAAAAAATTATTCCCGACAGAAATGAATGCTTGCGCAATAATTAAAATAAATGAACATTTTTGAACCGCAGGGGTCGTCATCTAAAAATAATGTTGGATCGATCTGAGCTTTAAGGTCGACTACGCTGGTATATTTATGACCCTTAAAATTTAATTCCGGCTCGCCGCAGAACCTGACACCACCTTTATACAAAGTTGGTATATCTGATCATTCGTTATTGATTTGATTGGCAATCTTGGTCTGACCTTTACAAATGTTTGTAGAAAAATATTTACTTTTGTAAAATAAGGTAATATAGAGACGGCTTGCAATTAGGGTTGGCAAATTTTTTTATATCAAATATAGTATTTTTGATGCTACCTGAAAAAATATAGTAGATATTAAAAAACAAAACAAAAAAAGTGGGTTTCCAATAAATATTTTATTTTTTACAGGAGTATTTTTTACTGCTTGATATACTGATGATAATAATGACAAATAATCAAATTGACAATGACATACCAAGTCTCGTTCAGAAAAAAATAAATCCTGCAGCCTGCGTTATATAATAATCTAGATATATTTAATAAATATATAGTAGTTTCGCCTATTAAATATACATATTTATATTTATATTAGAAATATAGTATTCAAGCGCCTAATATAGCTGGATACTATATTGTATAGTAGGGTTGGCAACCCTACTTGCAATATAGATTTAACCATTTTTTTTTTATAAATTGTGTAACAGAAAGCCGTCAAGATTAAAATGGTGTTCAAAAGGCGAGCTGTTTGCTAGGTAAACTACCGAGCAGGTGAATAGATTTTTGAAAATGAATAATGAGAAATCTCTTCAATAAAGACTTATATTTAAAAAAATGTTGTATTTGTAATAGTTGTTGTAATTGTAGTATGGCAGCAAATCTACGCTTGATGGTAAGTGCAGTATAAAACAAAAACAACTGCGACCACCAAAAGATCGGCAATCCATCATCTTCGATGCCATGCCAGTCTGCAAGCCTATCGACAGCTGAATATTCACTTGTTTATCTGGAAAAGCAATAATAAGCCAAATAAATTATTAAAAAGTAAACAAAAAACCGACTTCAACAAAAAAAAAATAGATTCTTTTTTCCTATTTTATTTCATTCCCAGATGTAGCACTTAAATATTAATATATAGCTTTAAATGTCACTGCCACAATTAAGACAAATATAACGACTCCTCGTATGCTAAAATCCATCAAGCCGTTTAGGCTACAGAGAAATAGACAGACATACATACATTATGCTCGAAAAATATTATCCTCCTTTTTCGCAGTCGGGTGAAAAGTGATACTGTCGGGAATTATCACCATATACGACTACCATGGTTGCGACCTAAACATGCCACTATACGAGAATCATCACCATATGCGACTACCACGGTTGCGACCTAAGCGTGCCAATATAAGGGAATTAGCACCATATGCAACTACCATGGTTGCGACCTAAGCGTGCCTCTATAAGGGAATTATCACCATCTGCGACTACCACGGTTGCGACCTAAGCGTGCCACTATAAGGCAATTAGCACCATATGCAACTATCACGGTTGCGACCTAAGCGTGCCCTTTAAGGGAATTATCACCATCTGCGATTACCACGGTTGCGACCTAAGTGTGCCACTTTACGGGAATTATCACCATATGCAACTACCACGGTTGCGACCTAAGCGTGCCACTATACAGGAATTATAACCATATGCGACTACCACGGTTACGACCTAAGCGTACCACTATAGTGGATGTTCAATAATTGTAGTGTTGTACCACCCTGCAAAATTATGTTTGATCAGGAATATTTAAATAGCTGAATCACGGTATTAAAAATTCCACGATATTTATTAGGATAGTTTCCATTCAAGTCTAGAAGACGAATTGAGCAAACTTCATTACTTATTTTTCCCCTATCGGCTATAAGAAACTTAATTTATTACACAAAATGCACGCGTAAAGAAAAAATGGTAACATACGAATCGATAACATCAGAATGACTGCGCACAACCGTAGGACACGCGTAATCTATTCTTCATTTTGCAAACTCATGCAAGGACTATATAATTATGTCAGTAAGTCTCACTAAATTAATCTAAATGTATTATAATACATGGACATATAGGTCATTTGTTATACCTAAATAAGTCTGATGGTCAATTAAATTTGCATATAAAAGCCTATAAATCTTATTTACACTAACCATGCTTGCGACTTCGTCCAAGTGGAATTTCTTTCGTATGAGGCGACGCGACGCGACGGCACACGGTACTTGACGCAGTTCCTGCTTTAGTTCGCGAAACCCTAATTCTTTTTCTTAAATAAAAGTTGCCTAAGTTACTCCTTATAACATCCGTTTCCGTCTAAATCGACCCAACTGTTTTTGGAGATTAGCCAGAACAAACAGACATACAAAAAAAAATTAATTGTTTTTTTTTTTTGTTTTAAGTACATTACATTACACATGAATTTAGTAAGTAGATGTCACTTTTACATTACAAACATACCCTAATTTTATTATTTGTATAGAAGACGTAGACATTAAATATCAGAGAAGATATCCTGATCATTGACATTTTATTTGCAATGTAACATATACAAACAGTAAAAACTCGCAGTGTCTTGACATGGATGATGGATTTGAACAAAATAGGTAAAATAAATATTTTTTCTTTCACATTATGCCAGCTTTCATAAATTGAAAGAGGATATGCACCGGGTGATTTCAAAACGCAACGCGCATAAACGAATCACTACGACGGGTTTTTTACCATTATGCATGGTGATTGCGACCCAATCGGGCTGTATAACCCTACTACTCCGCTATCGCTAATTTTCAAAAGAAACTGCTCTGATATTTGTAATAATGCGAAGATTATATTACGAGTATTACATGTATTCAAAAGAGAACACTTAGAAAGAGTTAGATATTGTTTGAATGCGGGGTACGTATTAACGAAATATAAAATATATAGTATTTAGTCTTAAAATCCATAGGTAATCCATTCGAAGCTGTAAATTTAATGAAATATACACACATCACCATCAATTAAGTATAAAAGAAAGTCGCTATCTGCGTCTGTCTGTTTGTCCGCTTACTTCTTCTAAACCACGCAACGGATATTTATACAGTTTCAGTGTCATTTAAAGAATTTTAACGGAAGGTTCTTATACACAATACATTCCAATTATGTTTTTGTATAGTAGACACAATCCAGTATTTTGTAATTATGACGTCAAAAATCGATTTTTGGGCATTTAGATGGCTGAGGCTGGCTAAACCTTAAAAGATACTTCAAAATAATGTACTAAATATTTGGTTCTCTTTAAAAAGCCTATAAAAAGGTCATGATGGTACATGTTTATATCCTAAGGTTGATTCACACTAAATATTTTTATATTCAACATAAAAATTAAAAATATTGGATTACATATTTGTAACACCTATTTTTTCAAATTCGTTATTAAGCGTTATCTAGACAAATATCTTAGTTAACTTGGACATTTAATCTATATTAAAATTGTCCTTTACATTATATCCTTTAAATGAATACCGTAGAAGATATCACGGATTCAAAAATACACGCAACCGAAGAAATCTCTCGAAGTGAAACGGTTGGCCGATACTCCGCACCGCTGCTGCTACACGCGCCGCGGCCTACTTATGGGCTATGATTAACGCATCGCGAGTTTAGCGCACTTTTCGTAACTATGAAATTATTAACACTACCAATACTAAAGCGAAAAGTTCTAAATAAATCGATCATGCTTTTTTAACGTAAATGACACCACTTTGTAAATTGCACCTGTTGCCCCAACTGTGCGGGTCGCTAGTATGTAATTTAATTTAAAATAGTTTCATAATATGCTGGCAATCGCCTGCGACTTTTTATGCATTAATTACAATATAAAACTTAATAACAACAAAACAGCCTTTATATACCCTCAATCTGAACGTGACTTTCCATTAGTAAAAATATTTTTTGATATCGTATCAGGAGTTCGATAGATTACCTTGTACATAATACATTTCAACTCACAGACTCTTTTTAATAGTAGTGTAGTAAAGTAGAATATTCAGTTTGAAGGTTATGCATAATTTGGTATCTAAAATAATAAACGAACTGGAATAACGAGTTTCCACATGCTTTCCATTAAAACCTTTGGTCACTATCTACGCCCACTAACTTCTCAGTAAGCTAGTGTTTCAATACGTATATACAGATTTCCTGCGTACGTATACACTGCCCAATAAATACATTTATGTCAATATGACATTTAAATGACTTCAAGTAATATTATGCGTATATTATGTTTATTATGCTAATATACATGTGATGTACATTTAACATCCGTTTAATATATTAATGGTATGGGAAATGACAACTGTGACATAATTTTGTTAACAATTATTTGCAGTAAAGGGTTATCTTTTAAATAAACTAAATTTTCAAGTTACTGCTGAAGTGAGATGCTGAGATACTGAAGTAACAATGAACAAAATTCACACTTGCATATTAAATTGACTCAATAGTAATTCTAGTGTAAAGTACCTCCTAGTCAACACTGGAGCTCTGGAGGTATTTCGGAAGTTGAACGAATTAATATTTATGGCAGACGTGTAATTTATAGGAGCTAATAATTGGTACATAAAAACAAACCCTTCTATTCGTTATGTCAGTTGTATGGATTCAGTTTACGTAACAATATGATTTTCATATTACATCAGATGAACGTAAGGCAAAAATAATATCATGAACTCACATTAAAATTATATTTTTACATCAGTATGATGCTACATTAGAATCACAGAGTATGAAATAACTTAAATTCAGTTAATATTCGTTTTATATCATGTGTATATCAAAACACTGTGACTCCTGTATGCTTTGTGTGTGATGGTCAAGGTAAGGTAACGTGTTCACTGGGTGTTTATACTATCTGATGTTCCTTAGTGACTGTTTAGGCTAGAACCTTAATAATTTATTAATATAAGACATTTATTGATATACATTTACAAATACCAAAAAAAGGGATTTGACTCAAAACGATTAAAGGTAAAATAAGATAATATATTATAAACTTAACTAAGACAGGTTCAAGGGAGAACTTTTCAAGCCTCCCTTATCTAACGGGACAGGGAACGAAAATTATTAACGAATATTTTTTGAAATCTTTTTCACAATAATGCTGTTCCTTTTAATGGCCTCTCAATATTTACATTTTAATTTCAATGGTGACAGTTAATTGACAGTAACTTAATGATACCATTTTGATGTTTTATAACTTTCATTAGGAAGCTTTTATCTGCTTTTATTATAGATACTAAAATATGTTAAAATTTTGCTAGTAGGAGGACTTTCAATCGTAAGAACATTTCTAATGATTTAACGTAATTAAGTCCGAATGTATTATATAATTATCTCTGTACATTTTGAAATGTAATATTTTAATGATTTCATCAAAAGTACTACAAATATGTACATACGTCAACGCTTCAATTTACTTTCAAGATTTTAACTATACAATGAAAACGAAAATAATTTACAATGTACAATTTACTATGCATAATTAATGTACGTGTACCAGATATAATGGTAATTTTGATAATTTAATTATAAGGACTACTGGATAAAATATAATCCATGATAAAATCGGTATTATCTTATCGTATATCTACTAACCTGAAAGAAAGATCACTTCAGCTTTTAAACCTAAAGCCCCTTAAATAAATGTTTAATTAACTAATGTCATTGTGTCTGTGCGGTAAATTAGGATTACTATCTCTATTGTTCGTAACTTTATCTGCTTTTTGTTCTTTAAGTCTCGGAATTGAACTTTAGGCTAATATAATAAATTTTCATAATTCCAAAGTTTCAAGGAGACATAATTAATTATAAAAAGTTTAAGGTGTTTGCTGTAAATCTTTAACTAAATATTTTTTGTACAAGACAAAGTTTTTGATACGCTTTTTAGAGATAAACTAGGAAGTCTTAAGAGATTACCAAGCCCAGTCGTAAATTTATTATATCCCGTCGGCTTAGATACAAAAAATAAGTAACAAAAGGGTTTTTCAAGATGTGTACTTCTTGAATTTTAGACAGTTATAATGTTCACGAGAACAGATAGCCTCTGGAGGCTCATATAGCCATTAAATTTTAATAAACAAGTTCGCATAAAAAATACAGTGCGATAATACAATAACAAACGCCTATTAATTAATTTTCTTCATCAATATAGGTATAACTAAGACTTGAGGGAAACAATTAATAAAATATATTTACAGACATTGACTTACTTTTATAATTTTACTTATCATCTATAGTACGTAGGAGGTACCTTGAATGAAATAACTCTAATACTTTTATAGGATAACCCTAGAGATAATTTTCCATTCCACAAGATTCAATTTCAAGGAATTATATATTCAGCGAATGGCCAACGGGCAAGTTCAAATTCCAATTTCTAGATCAATCTATTTGCCCCACCGTATCTTGCGTAACAATTGATATTTTACTTATACAATACTTTAATAATACCTTCACAACTCGTTTCATTTCAAAAATATTTTCCAAGTTTTCAACTCCCTTTATATCTTGACTCAAGCGTTTACGGGTCTACGATTGATTATAAGTTATTCCTCTTTTGTGGAGTTCATCGTACTTGAGAAAGTTCGTGTAGATGAGTTCGAAATTTATATCCACAGGTGATTTCTCATATTTATCTTTCAAATAATATTGGAACCCATTGTCAAATATAATTGGATCTGGATGAAGGGATTAAAATATTATATTAATGACACTTTATATCATATAATCAATCACAATGCTATTATTTACTGAACCAAACTTTCACTTACTTTAGTCACTTAGTCTTATGGTAGTTATTTGATAAGTGTATTTTTATACTAACTCAGTAAAATGACTGTACAGCACGTGATTCTAAGTATGGTACAGTCCACAAACAATACAGTTTTCATCGGCGGTCGTCGATATAATGCCGCACTTGTCTTGTCACGCTTCGTTTCAAAAACCCAATTTTTATAGCAGCTAACATAACAGCTTAATTAAATACATAGAAACTGCCGGTTACAAAAACTAACAATAATTTACATAGCACTTACTAAAAAATCAAGACTAAATCACCTTCTAGCCGAAAACATACTTAACTGGGTTCATTATTATTTTGCTTACACAACTTATTGTAACAATTGCTTGCCTGCACAATAGAGGTGTTGCCTGTAATTAGGTTAATCATATAGTAGAATAAAATAAACATGTTAACTGGAAGACCATTCCATATCTACAGATATACAATAATGTATCTTGTATTTGGAATAACTTAGTTTATACATCTGCAACATAAATAATTTCTGTAAGCTATTTTCTACAATTTTATAAGAGAATATCGCTGTGTGTTTCATAATCACGGGGGATTTAAATATCGTCATAAAATCACTATTATTTTGACGGAGTAAGTTTAAATTACACACTCAAGTACATTTTAAGAAAATGAAATTAATTAAACAGAACCAACGATAATACAAACACAAGAATATAACCGTAGCTTAAGCTATAAATTTATAGCATAATTTAAAAATGTCCATTAGTCTCTGCAGTGAGTTTTAATTTATTTCTCTTTTAATTAGCAAATGAAATCTGTCTTTCGTTTTCAAATTCTGTAAACATTAAATATAAGTTCATATCGGGGAACTGCGACCAAAATGCAGTATGTTTTTTAACTTTAAAATTATCCAAAGCTTTTATGTTATTAACTACCTACTCTATGAAATGTTGCTTTAAAAACCTTTTTACATTTTCTTCTGTCTAGTTTACCTAAATGACGTCAATTCATTTGATGGTAAGATATTATATAAGTTTAATTCCATAATAATAACGACCACCCAGACTTTAAAATCTATCAATATTTGTTGATGGCACAGAGGGTGATTTAGAATCTAGCGGAGTGATATATATATTTTGATAGCTCTTATACAGGTTGGGCCCGAAAGGCGTACTATTTTAAAAACACTCTTGCGTTTCAACCTTATGAGCGGGAGCTGCGCAGGTGGTGGGGATGAGAAGCTCGGTTCTTGGAAATTTTATCGCGATGGATCGCTTCACTGCAGCGCAGCGTGCATTCTACGTTAAACATTATTATAAAAATGGCGATTCGTGCGCTATTGTTCGACGTTTATTTCGGCGTGAGTTTGGATTACATGACGTAAATCAGTGTCCGAAGGAAAGTGTGATTCGATCGTGGGTCAGAAAGTTCGAAGCTACTGGTTCGACTCTCAAACAGAAGCCTGCGGGACGCCCAAGGTCAACAAGAACGGAAGACACAATTGAACAAGTTAGAGCTTCAGTTCAACGTAATCCTGGTCTATCTACTCGCAAGCGATCGGCTGAACTTGTGGTGTCCAGAACATCTTTGTGTCACATTTTGTTGAAAGATTTGAATTTGCACGCGTATAAAATTCAACTTGTGCACGAATTACTGCCAAATGACCCAATTTCACGACGAGCTTTTGTTGAAACAATGTTAGAACGCTTTCAGAGTTTCAACAATATTCTGTTCTCCGACGAAGCCCATTTTCACTTAAATGGGCATGTAAATAAACAGAATTGCCGTTACTGGAGAGAACCCACGTGCAAAACATCAAAAGCCTCTGCATTCGCCGAAAGTAATCGTTTGGGCGGCAATATCAGCACACGGAATTATCGGACCCTATTTCTTTGAAAATCAACAAAAGTAAACTGTCACGGTAAATTCCGACGGATACATAGCCATGTTAAGGGATTTTTTTCTTTCCGCGACTGCAACAATTTGAAGCCTATAATCGTGCGACGTGGTTTCAACAAGATGGTGCGACATGCCATACATCTAATGCTTCGTTGGCGGCCGTAAACGAGATGTTTGCTGGGAAACTGATATCGCGCCGAGGTGACATTGCATGGCCGCCTAGAAGTCCGGATCTAACGCCACCGGACTTTTTCATGTGGGGATACCTGAAAAGTAGAGTCTAATCCAATAACCCAGCCATGATTAACCAGTTGAAGATAAATATCCGAGAAGAAATGGCAGCTATTCCTCGCGCAATGTGCCAGATAGTTTTTATCAATTTGATTTTAAGATTCGAGGAATGTTTGCAGCGGGATGGTGCACACCTGAATTATGTAATTTTTAAGAAATAAATTTCTCAGATGTCTATTTTAATTGAAATAAAGATGTGTATTGTATTTAGTTTTTTTTTATAATTATTTTTTAAAATTCGCAAATCTTTCTGACCCACCCTGTATTTAGTTATTTTATATTCTTCAATGCATACTTTTGAGGGCGGCCATTTCAAAGTTTACAATTTACTGATAAGTTTTATTAAAAAAATCACATACACACCCACAAGTAAGGCTTATCAAAAATAAGTGAGTCTACTTACTTACTCGTTTATTCATCACTTAAATTCACAATAATTTTGACGTTTTATTAAAGTCTTCTTGCCAACATATTCACGTCTTGTAGGTACGAGTTTAATAAAATATTTTGTTTTCTGTACTACCTTTTTTAGTTTCTCTCATAAATAAAGTACCTATAAAACTTGCTATGCGTATCTTCTTAGGCTTATGATTCACCCGTGTTTCCGCTAACGTCGTATAAGTAGAAGAAAATAAAATTAATGGTTAAATTTGAAAGCTATCAAACCCAATTTTATTAGTAATTTTTTAAAGCAGTTAGTACAATAGTCTATATTAGTCTTCCCCGTCCAGCGTTTCAGATGTGTTCCTGGTCGAAGTTATAATTTGTGCACAAACTTTGGGCTTAGCTTTAGAATCGCTACCGTCGAGTTCAGACTTTCAATTTATTTTCAGTTAGCTTACTCTATATTTAGGCTAAATATGAATTTTCACATAGCGAAAATAAATAGTTTTGTAATTCTGACTATACAAATGTCACTTCTAAATATTGGCATAAAGTTCTCTTTTAAATAATAGGTGAATTTTTGGAAGGTTGTAATTTTTTTCTATACACTTTTTTGTTAGTTTTGAACGATTATTATACCATTTCCATTTCTTTATTTTCTCGATGACAGTTCTAATTTGATAGTTGTAGTGTTGTGACCAAATAAGTAATGATATCGATATGAAATAAGTAGTGACGATTCATCAGATTTTGATTAAAATAAATAAATAAAGATTACCTGTCGTTATAATTATTTCGTTTCATTGTCGAGTACCTACCTATACCTACTTATTTTACAACAGCTTCGAAAATTTCTAAGAAGTTGGCATTATCAATCAAGAATTAATACGTGTAACATCTTGTAATGAAATATAAAATTAGTTAATAAATTTATACAAAAGTATCTGGCAGTAGTTTAGTTTCTTATATTTTTTTAAAAAATATCGGGTCTGTTATCGTGTTACCTTTAACGATATAGCACATCCCTATCAGTTTGTCAGGCACTAGTATAACCTTGTACGTGTGTAAACGTCATATTTTTATTAAATAATGCATACATAATGTAAAAAAGACGCTCATTCAAGTTTTCACAGGAGCTGTCATCGAGAAAATAAAGAAATGGAAATGGTATATTTTATTTACGTCAAATACGACCACTTTAACAAATTGCGCCGTATTTTGTATTGTGTGAGATATTTTAATTTTTTCATTGTGATTATAAAATTGTTTAGGTTAAGTTTCAACTGTGATCATGTTGACCAGAAACAAATAATTATTTGTTGAAAATTCATATGCAATTTCTAAATAGACATAACCTCCAAATTGAAAAACAAAACTCAAAAACTATTTGTTTCCCCACATTTTCCTTCACAGGGGGATTACCTCCAATACTTTTCCCTCCCCCTGCCCATCACAGCATCAAATTCAGCAGCAGCTATTCTAAAGTCCAACCGAATTCAAAAGTGAATCCATGTAAATCCATCCATTAATAAGGACGCGCTTTGGAAGTTATACTTCTTTGAATATTTACACTCGGCGTTATATGATGCATAACATAGAGTGTGACTGACTATCTTCACCACAATAAAATGAGAAGCTTACCATGCAACATCATAACGTGATGATGTGAATCAACCAACCCAATGTTGGCAGATGTTGACGTGGTGTCACTTTGGCCAACATCGGCGGTGTGAAGCCGAGTTCGTGTTTTATAATAGACAGACTAATGTTAAAACATGAATAGATTAAAAGCGGCTGGTTGGCATCACAACGTTCAGTACTAATATAAGGAAGCGGAAAGATTTTTTGTTTGTTTGTTTCAACACGCTAACCTCTGGAACTACCAGCAGGATTACCAGCATGATAGCCAGACTCTCGAGGAATAGTATAGGCTATTTAAAATTAGGCTACAACTCTCAGATAGTCTTAAATATTGATTTTAATTACGTAAGTCGGAAGTCGAGATACTCCCAAACTGGTTTAACCGCGTGCGCTTGCGTATTCGTTAATGGTACAGAAATATAACGTTCTACGATAATAATAGTCCTTTGTATATAAAAAAAATAATCAGCGATAGCATATGCCTATCTCTTATCCATAAGATTCGTTGAAAATTAAAAAATTATTTATAAGCATTATTTTTAGACATGGCGTGCATCCTTACAAACAAAAGTTACTTCATCATAAAGACAATTTTATGAAGTTAAATTTTTCTCTGTAGAGTATGCTATTTGGACACATAGTTTAGGAGATAATAAAAAACTAATATAGTTTGTACTTGCAGGAAGAACAATTATAATAAACTACAAGGGTGCGCTGGCGCGGACGGCGCGGTGTTTTTTCGGATAAACTTAATACGGGTGAAACCTTGGGGCACAGCTAGTACTTATTATTAATAATAAAGCAGAAAAGTTTTTTTGTTTGTTTAAAGACGCTAATCTCTGGAACTACCAGTCGGATTCCAAAAATTGGTTTTTTTTTATGATAGCCAGACTCACGAGGAATGGTACAAGGCTATCTAACATTACGCTACAAGTTTCAGCTAACCTGAATTATTTATTTTTGTTTATTAAGTCAGAGGTTGAAGCCCTGCTGAACCGCTTTATCCGCGTGCACTGGCGTAATGGTTAGTAATAGGCGAATAGAATGTTTTACAAAAATACTGGTCATTAGTATATGTAAAAAAAAATGAGCGATAGCATATATCTATCTCTTATACATAAACCATAATAAGGCATTTTTAAAATTTATTTATGAGGATTAAAAATTAATTTATGAGCATTATTTTTAAGCATGGCATAATAATCCTTACAAACAAAAGTTACTTCATCATAAAGACAATTTAATGAAGATAAACTTTGTCTTTTACAACATGTTATTTGGACGCATATTTTGAGAGATAATTCAACACTCGGCTTGGCTCTATATCTATAGTAGTAGTTGGATGAACGAGCCGTGCGATACCGTAATGTGAACATCTGGCCACCCGATAAAAATATTGTCGGTACTGAAGTATTATAAATCATCAAACAGTGTTTTCTTCTAAATTATATGCGTATGAAAACGCAGGGTACATGTAATAATAAAATAAACATTTTTACAGTGACTTTCTTTTAGGTATTGGTACTGGTACAGTCAGTCAGCCAGTCACAAACACACAAACTTATGTTTTTAAATATTTCCGGAAGATGTTTAACATCTGCCGGGTGTCCCGTGATGGCCAACTTTTTTTGCTTATAAGAGATTTCTGTCTAGTTGGGGCAGTCCAACTGGTGGAATACCTCTGCCCTACAGAAGATTGCAGCCAAATATCCTTGTGTTGTGTTCCTGCGGTAAGTGGATTGTCCAGAGCTCCTTGGGTAAAGGGGGTTCATGGTCGACTACGCACTAGTGTTACCTGTGGTATTACAAGCATCCATAGTCTACGATAATCGCTTATCATCAGGCTGGCCGTATGCTTGTTTGCCACCTTAGTAGTACAAAAAAAAACTTAAAAAATATATTAAGGGGTTATGAATATGTTCCTATTTGTTGTTTATTATATACAACAAATAAATGTAATGCATTATTAGATATCCTGATTCTATTAAAGCAAGTTCTTAAAATAAATATAAGATCGCAGCAGCTGTGAATAATTTAGTTCTGACTTGAATAAATATCACACAAAGTGCAGTTTCTGTGTGACAACGGTGCTATTCGGCTTGACTTGGGTTACTTTTTGTATAAAAGGATAGAAACTTTATAAACCTTTTAACCTTTGCTAAAAAGATGAACATTTTCTTCTATTTCGAAGACAGTACATTATCTCAATTTTAAATACGTAATTACGGTCCAAGTGGGGTTTTAAAGATTGGAAGGAGGTAATAAATAAATTTATGTCTATAATAATCTACATACCTATATTTAAAGGCTCCTAAACACATGCTGGAGGTATAGCCAGCGGGTTTGCCACAAAAAAAAACATGCCGCCGGGGTATGCTGTTGGGTTATACTGGGTACATGCGGCGTTTAACTTTTAGCATTCCTGTGATACTGTTGTAAGATATATTGATAATGCTTCGCAGCTTAACGCCGATTTCAGCGGCATAACTGCTCGATGAAAATCCGCAGACTGTGTCGCGGGCATTGTGTGCCTTGAGAATGACAAGAGTTGTTAGACAATTTGCTGGGTCAAGTCGTAAGACATGACAGTTGCGTCCGACTGGAACGCGACTACCATACACTAGGGTGTAACACCCGTCATAATGGCAGGCGCATATCGCGTTCCGAGATCAGCCAGTGTATATCAATCAAATAATCAAGTGAGATGATAGTGACTCTCTTATGGTTTGTCGCGTTTGGGATCCGCTAGTATCTAGTTGCCGAGAGACTCGTAGCCCAGCATAGATAGCCGATCACTCAATGGTTGCCGTTCTTTTCCGTCTAAAAAGAAAAGAAAACTGAAATAATTTCATAAAATAAAAAACTTCTCACAGAAAAAGATTTGATTTAACTTCTACATTTTATATACAATGAGTTTTTGAGAACAAATAATATCTACTTGTGATATATTTCGCCGCATCTTATTTAACGATCAAAGCATCAAAAAAATGTTTTTAAGGCACAGCGTTGCAAATTATTGAGTCCGTGGAAACATTCAGTACATAAGCCGTAATTGACTTTAATTTCTTGAACTTGTAAGCCGAGTTAGTTGCCGTACCGCGGCACCGTGCCGTTACCGATGAACTTTGTTTGTGAAACTTTTCAACAAATCTACGGAAGTAAATTAAAATTGTAGCGATAAAGATAAATTGTTGTTGACTATAAGTAACCTGCTATACGTACATATAGTTTGAATAGAAGTTGCTGCCACATTTACCGCTTTGCACCAGAAATTACCGGAACTAGAAATGAGACATTCATGAAAAGCGTAACCTATGTTAAAGAAGAAAAAGAAATCCTCGCGTTCAAATGTTCCTTACCGTTATGATTATAATAACACATCTATATTAATAACTCTGTAGATATACGTCCGAATTTAACTTGAAAACGGTTTGACTGATTTTTATGAAATTTTGTAAACGAGAAAGTTATGTCTTTTTTTTTGTTGTTAATTATTAATCGATATTGGTGAAATTTTGTACACGGGAAGTATAAATCATTCCATATCTAATAGGCTATAAAAATTATTGTCAATAAGTTTTAGTAAACGTAAAAAAAACTCAAACGATTCCGATGAATTTTTTGTACTATACGGTTATTCCGTAAATGTTAATGCTCTACAAAAATCGTCAATAATACTTTTCCAAATCGTAAGAAAACAAAATAATAAACTTTGGTTTTATTAATTTTGAACTGTTTTTTTTAATGAAATTGTGTACATGGGAAGCCTAAGGCTACCTGTACACTCAAGTGGAGCGGTGCAAATTTCGACCAATAGAAGTACATACATCTCTAGATTTTCATCCAATTCACACAGTGCAGTCACTTAACCTGCTACTATAAAAAAAATGTTTGAATAAAAACCAATTATTTATCAAATCCAATAAAAGACTCGTGTATGAAATTTAATATAAACAATTATAGCCTGTTTAAAGCGTGTTAACATTCTTTTAGCTATAAACTGTTTGATTTTACCATCATTAAAGTAAGGGAAAAGCTATCCGCCCCCTCGAAACATCTCACTTCTATTGTGTCGGATCGTTTCGACAGACATTAAGTGAAATTTACGACCGGCCAATTTTATACGGGATTTAAGAACTGTTCGTAATGCCTTGTCTACCACCGACAAGCGTTGTAAAATGATTTGAACAGCGTATTTTTATTACTGCTGATTCCACAGCGTAAATCGTAATACTGTTGAATTCATTCATTAATTCATCCATTCATATTTCAAGGAAAGAGGGAATGGAAAGTCGAAATTCTAGTACAATGAATTTAATAAACCGCGAGGTTTTAATATTGCTTTTGTTTTTGATGTTAATATTCATGAGTAAGATTATTCCGTAAACAAGATTTATGAAAATGAATACTATATACAATGTATTTTTGTATGGTACCAAAATACTTGAAAACATAATAGACGCATCGCCACGAATCACCCACTTTATTTAGTGAAGAAGATTAGGTATTACCACAGGGATCTAGCTATTTAAAACCTGCTTACCTACAAGATATAATATCCAAACACCAAAACTTTTCAAGGAATGTACAAGTTCAAAGTTTTTGCAGTTCTTTAAAATTGATTTATTCTTTTTAATCATTTTTGCTGTTTTCCAGTATTACTTATTGAAGTGAAACCTTCTTTATCATCGTTTTGATTTGAAAGTCGATGAAACGAAAAAACGAAAGCGACAGTAAAAAGAGACACAGACACATCAATTTACAAGATTTAACGTGGGAGAAAATGAGATAGGAAAGTTTTAGGCAATGGTAAAATGGTACAAAAGAGGTTTGTTTCCATGCAATAATGAATTTTATTGCCTCACCAAAAAGGCCCGAAACAAAAACTTTTTAGACAACACTTATAACATTCTGTTACTGATTGATATTGTGTTAGGTTACCATGGATATTTCAAATTGAATTTTATTACCTCACCAAAAAGGCACGAAACAAAAACTTTTTAGACAACACTTATGACATTCTGTTACTGATCGATATTGTGTTAGGTTACCATGGATATTTCAAACGAGCATTAATTGAAAATGATATTTTGAATAATGATTGTGAGTACTTGTATCACAGACTATTAGATGTACAAGTAACTTGTATGTACATTTTTATAAACTTTAAATTAGTGTGAATTTGATCATTTTTGAATTAAAAAAAAAATAGATGTGAAGGTTTTTCACTTCTATCACGTGTGAATTGCACACATTTTTTTTTGTACTGTTACTTTGAACCATCAAGAATACTATGAAAGTTCAAAAAATACATAAACCCGATTAAATTTCATCGATAACAGGGATTTTTTCTGAACCTTTGGTAGTATTTTTTGACATTCATACGTGATTTATAAGGGCCTAATTTGAATAATGTATTTTTCATTTTGATTTCTAGTGACTTTACTACCGTACACATACCGATATATTTTAATGTACACATATTGTGTTCTAGCGTCAAATAGAAATAGGTCAGGTATATTGGCAAAGAATTATCACAATAAGCCCATTACCGACCGCCTATTGATAGTAAAATATTATGAGAGCGGGCTAAATAAAATTTTGGCAAAAGAAAAGTGTGCGAAATTTCAAAAGGGCAGTGCCATTTTATTGATAATCTGAACCGACCCGTTCGGGTCGAAAAACTGGCGCCCTTTAATAGCTACACGCAAGATCTGATCAATGAAACGGCATTTACCCGTTCTATTGGATACTCGGCTCGATAAAAAGCGAGCTTTCACATCCCGCAGTTTGTTTGCCAAATCTTTTTTTACGGAATTTTTTATTGAGAGCCCATTCCATTCTGAGCATTTTATCATTCGTAGTAGATAATTCATTACCAAATAAAGCCAATATATATTGTGGTTTGAAATACTGTCGCACTGGAAATAGAATGCGAATGCGAAAGTCCTGGGTTCGATCGTCAGGTCGAACGAAGTGTTATTGGGTGTTTCTATGAATTTCCCAGTAGCAGCTCGACTTTGTGTCCGATTAATGGCAATAGGCTCGCCCCCTATTAGATGGGACCTAAAAAAACCATACCCGGCGAACTGTGGGTGTACATCAACTGCCTTCAGGATCCAAGCGTGATAGTATGTTATGTTATGGAAATAGAACGCTTCTTATGGAATATTACGTGGATAATAAAAGTTGTCGAGAACTTTACTCAAGTTTATTTTAAACTAGCTGTGCCTCAGGATGTCACCCATGTCAAATTTATTTGACCAAATATCCAGTGCGCCGCTCCGCGCCGCTAGTATCTCACCCATGTAGCCTATCGTTTCTCTCACTTCCCGTACTTGCCTATAGCTTAACATAATCCTTGATGTTCGTGACTGCTTCTCCACTTCTTTTTTTTCAAGGTTTTTCAATATATTAGTGGTAGTTAAAAAGGGATGAGCGTTCAAACAAAGAAATAAATAAGCAAACAATCTTTTAAGATTTATAATGTTACTATAGATTTATGTTGACACCTTAATATAGCGGAATCGCTATAAATGTTTTAAAAACTGCTAAACTGCTAACCTACCATACCTACCTACCTACACACCATAGTAAATCATCAATCATTGTAAAAATATTAAATATCTAGGTAATTATAAAAATGATTCATTATAATCTACATTCACCTAAATTGAAGTAGTCAGCAAAACCTTTTTGTGGATTTATTTGTAAAGTTGATTCTTTATTTTTATTTTTGGCAATCTTACGTTTAATTAGCGGCATAATCGCAACGGGGTAGAATAAAAAATTAGCAAAGTTAGCGGGCTCTAAACACTGCAAAATGATCATAATCCATAATGAACATAAATTAACCAAAAATCCTTACAATTTACTGATTTAACCATTTTACTTAGCATTCAAGTAATCAATTGGAATGGAGTTTATGAAGTATGAAAAAGTTAATGGAGTTGTAAGCATTACATATTTTTCACTTAGTTTAACATGGCATCTCTAATTTACTACTAACCCTTCCACGTGTCTTCGCACGACTTTATTACGCAGTAATTATTTTCGCCCCGTAATTTTATTATCATTGACAATTATTGTATGACATATTACACTTTCCGTGTACAAAATTATTTCAAAATCGGTTAAGAATATTTTTTTTTTCTAATACTTTAAGTGTTATTCTTAATACTTAGTCTATCAATTATGGTAAAAATAAAAAATAAAACGTTTTTTTAAATTACGATTAAGTAATGTTGGAAATTCTTATAGCTTTTCAATTGACCATTAATATAAGCTTCCTGGGCAGAGAATTTCATAGAAATCGGTCTAGCCATATTCCAGTTTAAACTAGTTATACATACAAAATTAATGGCTTATATGTGATGTCTATGAGGAAATTAATGTAAACTAAATCTATAATCAGTGCAACGAGTTAGAACCTCGTTTTAAATCTTTTATAGGAGAATGTATCTTCTGTACGGATTACATAATTTACTTTTTAACATTGTAAAAGGAAATTTTAATGGGACTAAGATGACTGCGCATTATGTCTCATGTGAATAATGAAGGCGATAAACCTGTCGGCAGCCATCAAGCGTCTTACGCGATCCAATTATAACCATACAACCGTATAAGTAGATAATTATTTGAAAACTTATTATATTGGTAATAGGTAAGAAAGGTAGGACACAGAAAAATTTCTTTGGGCATTTCTCTTTATTTGTGGGAGCCAGACTGGTGAAATACCTTCACCATACAGAAGATCGCAACCAAATAACCTTGCGTTGTGTTCCTGTGGTGTGTAGGGTTTCCAGTGCTCCTTGGTGTTGAGGAGTTAAAGGTCGGCAACGCGTTAGTAATATCTGGTATTACAAGCGTATAAAGGCTATGGTAGCCGCTTACCATCAGACGGGCCGTACGCTTGTTTGCTGCTGTTTATTGTATAAAGGTAAGTACATATCGTCATTGTTGATAATAAATAATTCTATAAATTGGCGGGACTCGATCTATCGAACGTACTGTACATATAACAGTTTCAAACACTGAATTTAGTAAATACTAGTTCATCATCAACAAAATGTTATCAGTGTTAGAAAACAAAATAGTTTTTAGTGAATGGGCAACCAAAGGAATTATAAAAAGTAGAAATCGACTATATGATTTATATGATAAAAAGTCATTATCAAGTAGTGATTAGTTTCATGCTTAGTCCAAAATTTTAAAGTTCTTATACAACCGTATTCATCATAGGTGCGAAAAGTCGGCCAACCGGTTTGCTGCAAGTAAATTCTTTGGTTGCGTGAAATTTTGAACCCGCTATTGATTTTGAATTTTTGAACGCTATTCATTGAAATTATATAACGTGAAGAACAATTTTAATCCATTTTAAATGCCCAAGTTAACTAATATAATTTATCTGGATAAAGATTAATACTCAATTGAATAAAATAGTTACCCAAATAACAATATATTTTTAATTATTGAATATTAATTGGTGAAGATAAAAATGGGTGCTGTGAGTCAAGCTTAGGAGATAAACAAATGTCATCACGGACTTTTCTCTAGGCTTTTTATAGAATTACAATTCCCTAATACATTATTTTGATGTAATTATCTCTTAAGGTTTAGCTAGCGTAAACGTCCAAAAATCAATTTATTGACGACTTGATCTTAAAACATTGGATTTTCTCTACTGTACAATTAATTGAAATTGAAATTTGAAATGTATTATTTGAAATCTATTTATCTGTATTGATCACAGTCATTCATTAAAAACACATAAATAATAGTCAATAAGTAATAAGATTAATAAACAACTAATTACAGCAAATCTCAGCATGCACGAAATTAATAAATTAATAAAATTTAAATAAAACTAATAAAATTAAAATTAAATTTACCTACCTAGAAGATTATTGTATTATTAAAAAAACATGCTTTTTTAAACATAAAATAAACTATTTTGTAAATAGCACCCGTGAAAAATAGAGGCGGGTCGCTGGTTTAAGATAGAATTCAAACTTAATATGTCATAATAATAAAGAAACGTAATTAATTCTTTAAAAAATTATACAAATTTATATTTTACAAATTACAAATTTAATTTATACAAACCTTCCGTAAAAAATCTCTAAATAACAGCGAAAACCGTATAAAAATTCATTGCGTGATTTAGAAGAAGTAAGCGGGCATACAGACAAACGAGGACAGCGACTTTCTTTTAAACTATGCATTTATAAGGATTCAAGAAAAAAATAGGAAAAATGATAATTCCCTAAATTTAAATGTCGAGAGAGTACAAACACTTTCCTAGATTATGTCATATTTGTTTCACAAATATGTCTTTAAAAGTATACGAACAAAATAATATCATCACCTCATGGCGCTGCTTCACTGAATAAAAATCTGATTGCACCTTTAAACTTTAAATTTTAACTCTTCAACCCGTGTGTTAAAACTTTAGGGCTTGTGTAGACGGCACCGCGGACGTGCCGCAACCGAGCGCCGCCGCGCCGCCGCGCCGCCGAGCAGCAGCTGTGCGCTTCGCCGCGCTAAGTTGTGTACACGCACCGACGCGCGACGCCGCGCCGCATCGCTACCGTATGATTGCTATAACACTGTACATTTATAGTAATACATTGCTAGCCACGAACATCATACGTGTGGGCATAATGAATTTAACTAAAAAAGGAGGTAGTGTTTGATACTATATGTAAAGAAATGGCTAAACAAAAGTACGAAGTCAAGTAGACGCTTATGGGTTCATCCTATTTTGATGCAAAGAGAACAACATTGTGGGTTCCATATACTAAGTGTAAATACTACGAAAAGATTAGTGTAAGTTTTGTGATTATATTCGGATGAATATCAAAACATTCAAAAGTTATTAGTTAAACCTATTATATGCAAACACTAACTTTTTTTAAGTTAAACTCAACATGTTTATTATTTTTACACACATAATTTTCGTGGCTAGCAATGTGCTAACATGAAAAGGTACTGTGGTATAGCAATTACGCGGCGGCAGCACGGCAGCAGCACGGCGGCGTCGGCTCCGCCGCGGCGCCGCGTACACGGACCCTAGATACATTTGAGTAATACTAACAAATATAGCGAAATGTAAAAAAATTCTATTCTATTGATAACTTTATTTCTATACTTTCAAATTAATAAAATCTAGAAACGACAAGAGGATTATGTAAAAGATAACTACACTCTATATATACGACTCAAGTAGATGGTATCTCAAATAAAATATTCAACTTCTCAACTCCTTAGAAAAGTGAACTAAGTTCTTGGACGCAATTGTACATAAAGTGAGATACGGTCTCAGTTTTAAGACTTGATTAAACTTTTTATTCTTCTTTCGTACTAATCCAAATTAAATCTGTGGAAATGAAGAAACTCATGGATTTAACCAACTTACCATTAAGCGGGGTTTTTAAGTACATTACAGTATAAATATTATGTACTTCATATGAAATTAGCGTTTTGTCGTACTGACCACTTTGATCTGAAATATCTCCTCTTTGGTTAAGAATTCCAAATTGAAATTTATAAATTCATTTAGCTGGTACATTTGAATTTTGAAAACAGTCATTCATTTGTTTTTTCTCATAATTTTTTTCTTTGCCGTTGCTTATTACCGTACAATGGAAAACATGAAATATAGGTATATTTACGAGTACGAGTTCTACTGTAACACCAGTGCTGCAGAAACAGCTCGAAGGATTAATGATGTGTACGGTCCTTGTGTCTCAAAAGAAAGCACGGTACGTTTTTGGTTTCAATGTTTTCGTTCTGGAAATTTCGACCTCACAACCAACCCCGTGGACGGCCGGAGACCGAAGTGGAAAATGAACAATTAAAGGCTATTGTGGAAGCGGATCCATCACAAACCACTTCAGAGATAGTTGCAAGCTTCAGGGTAAGTGATAAAACTGTATTAATCCACTTGTAGCAAATCGGAAACGATGGGTACCTCATGAATTGAGTGAATCGAACTTGCAAACACGCGTCGACTGCTGTGTTACTTTGCTCAACCGACACAATAATGAAGGGATTTTAAATCAAATCATTACTTGTGATGAACAGTGGATACTGTACGATAATCGGAAGCGCTCGTCGCAAAGGCTGAACCCTGGAGACCCAGCCAAATCCTGCCCTAAACGAAGATTGACTCAGAAAAAGTTACTTGTGAGTGTTTGGTGGACTAGCGCCGGTGTCGTTCACTACAGCTTTCTAAAATCTGGCCAAACGTTCGCGCCACCAGTTCGCCGGGTATGTTTTTAGGGGGCCAGCCTATTGCCATTAATCAAGTACAAAGCCAAACTCCGAGCTGCTACTGAGAATTACATAGAAAACCCCGATAACACTTTCCTTGATCTGGGAATCGAACCCAGGACCTTTATCATAGCATTCGCACTTACGACCACTAGGCTAATGAGGCAGTTCATAAATAAATATGGGGACACATATCACATACGGCCATTTAGTTGTAAACTAAGCAAAGCTTGTATTATGGGAACTGAACAACTGATATACACACATATATATATATATATAAATAACACCCAGACATACAACTGATAATTATGCTCATCACACAAATATCAGTCGTATGCGGAAATCGAACCCGCAACGTCTCGGCTCAATAGTAGGGTTTACTGCCACTGCGCCACGATGCCTGTGCAAAAATCCTTCTAGACCTTTGACCAGTGTATTTTCTGTCAGTCTATGATTGCTGTTAATTTTTTTATATTACAAAGGTAGCAAACAAGCATACAACCCGACTGATGGTAAGAGCCTACCGTAGCCTTTGGACGCTTGTAATACCATAAGAACCCAAGGAGCTCTCGAAACCCTACCCACCACAGGAACACAGCACAAGGTTATTTGGCTGCGATCTTCTGTGTGGTGGAGGTATTCCACCAGTCGAGTTACTCCAAGTAGAAAAATATTTTTCTAAAGAATTTACGTAGCAAAAGCCTTTTTAATATAACAAAAAGAAGAGTTCCATTAATTTGTCAATTCTGTGGTCTGTAAATACGTTTGATCGTTAACAGTCTGGGTATAGAAGAGCAGTCCCCAAAGGATTTATCTAACGAACTGTTGTAACTTGCCTCTCGTTATTTTCTGACAATGCTATCAGTGCTCTTTCACTTTGGGATAATATTGTATAGTGAGATCATACGCTGTGTCTTTAAAAGTTTGATCGTATTTTTGAAAAAAGGTGAACATTTTAATACATATTTAATCAATATCTCAACAATATAATGATATAATAAATGTTTATAAAACCCGAGTGTTAAATTAAAACAAATTCGAGTATAAGTGATTTAATGCCACTCTAGTTAAATTAGAGTAGTAATTAGATTAGTTAAGTAATTTTCAATGGAATTTGTACGAAATTACTTGTCCAAGTACATTTTATTAGTTACTATTACTCGTTAACTTATAAAGCCTACTTACCCCTAATAGTTTTCCTTTTACCTTCATTATATATTCTACGCTATGAATTTCTTCACTTATCCAAAAACAATAATTTAGCTTTATGGCAGAGCTGGCATTAATTCTAACAAAAATTAGCATTTTAAAATTTAATATTCTGTACCCTAAAAATGAAATGATGTTCTTTGGTAACAGCATCCCTTGAGAACGGCTCGACCGATCTGGGTATTTTTTGTTTAGCTGAATTTTAGTTTTAAAATGTTCATAATAATCCGAAATAAATTTTTATGGAAATGAAACTTGGATTTCTTTTTCCGTAAAATGTTCAATTTCGGGCAAAACTGAATGTTCCTTTTTCTATCGTATTTTCGTAAGAACTCGAGAGGAATCACGATTCGGACTATGGATATGCGTTATTCTTTTTTGGTTTTGTTCGTTATGATCCTGAGAAGTTATTAGAAGAAAAAGTTCGGCATAGGTAGCGGTGTGGTCGACTTATTGACTATCGGAAAGGAGAAAACAACGCCTGCCGAGCCAGTTAGTATGGAATAAAAGTATATATAATATGCAATTAAAAACAACATATTAAAGTTCGTATAATTTGCCTTTACAACATTTTTGATTACTTTGGTTTGTTCCCAAAAAGGATATATTATAATGGAACTGATATATTAGATAGAACAAAAGACAAAACAACAACAACAATAAAATTATCAATAAAAAATACACCAATTATTAAAAGTAAAAAGAAAATTAAATAAGCAAAGCAGATTGTCTAAAATAATCATTAACCAATACGTACAAAGTATGTTTTGCATCAATTAAATTACACAATAATAAAAGGAAATATATTCAATATAAATAAAACTAGGATAAAACACATTCATACAATTCAATACATTCATACAATACACATTCAAATTATTGCATTAATAGTATTAGACCATATTAGATAATTATTTGTATTTTAACGGAATTTAAACTTTTTAAATTAAATCTATTACGATATATATTTCAAAGGATAAACAATGTAAGCGAAACTCTCTCTAAGTGAGACATATGGTCCCTTGAAATAACGATATAATATTTTAAGAAGAAATTGTAAATTCATTCATTTTATTTAAATAAAGCTTAATTATTTATTAGTTCTTAATATGTAGCTGCTAAATGTAATTTTTCTAAATCATACAAAAATATGTACAAAATTAATGTTATTATAGAAATGTTTGTTTTAATTTTTTTATATCACGTATTAATTAAACATTTTTGCAATTTACGATTCTGTTTTTACTAGAGCACGCAATTTTTTTATTTACGTTTCTCTCTAAAATTACCTTAAATTATTTAATTTATCGTTTAAGCAATAACACTATAGTAATTAACAAATACCTAAATTAGACTTGTTAGTTCAGATCTGTAGAACGCTCGACATTTGCAAATGCTCTTTGATAATCTTATTATCGAGCAAAGCAAATCTAAAACTGGTTTTATATAAGTAAATACTGAATTTTGCCCCACCTAATCTATCTTCTATCTCTACACAAAACGTTCTAAAAATATATAAACTGTATTAAATTTCATAATATAATTTAAATATAGGTCCAATAAAAGTTTTTTAGGTAATAGTTTTAGGTTCTATTACAAGATCCCGAAGAACATTACTGATTTGCCGGACAACAAGTTCAAGGACTATATCAAGCAGGTTTTACGGTCAAAAGGTTATTATCATAGGGTGGATCATTATGTGAATGATATCGGTATCTGGAAGTGACTGCCTCTTTGTGCATCCACTAAGATATAATTATTGTACCTATTATAATTTATTATTATTATATAATTAAAATAATATATTGTACAGTTGAAAAAAAAGGTAAACCCGATCAAGTTTCTTACCGGTTCTTCTCGATGTCTGGGATATTTTCAAAACCGGCAGTAATGTTTTGATGTTCATAAATGCCTTTTTGGGGCGTAAATTGAATAAATAATTTTTATCACTGCTTTTTTTTATATGAGATATAAAATAAATTACTATATTAGAATAATTGTCAATGAATTTGTATCACTACTGTTTTTGTTTGAGACGGGTAGAATAATTATTGGGCACATGAAAATATAAATATGTATAAACCTGGGTTGTAAAATATGAGATTGAGTCACGGAGTTCTTCCAAAATGTAAAGCATTGTTGGTTTTTACATATCACATTGAAATAATAGTGAAATTTTTTTTACTGCTATGCATTTTTATTAAAATTACAATAATTTCTACGTCTACAGTTAAGAAACACGAGGTCATGGAAGTAGCTGTTGTTATTATGAACCAGCAAGTGCTACAATGAAAGTCCATTGTGTATCTGGCTTAGTTTTAGAAATGTAAATCATCTCTATACCAGTATAGAATAGAAAACCCAAACAGATTGGAATTATAAAACAATTAATTCATTCATATACAATAAACAAATATTTTTTATAACTCATACAAACACTGGTGACCCCTTGTGTGTTGTACAAATTTTACCTTCGTAGGGACTCACAGAACACTAAAACACTTCACTTTACTTTCACTTTTATATTTTCGTACTATACAGTTAATTGAGAAGGATACAATCTAATCTTTGATAACAACAACATTACGTACTATCGGTCGGAGCCATACATTACCAAGAAAGGCTACCGTTTTCGCGATCTAAATCGACTGTAGCGCCATATATTACATACAGTATAAAACTCGGACATGTGTTATCAAAAATATTTCTTTACACAAAGTATAAATCTATAATACTTAATTGTAACCTAAAGAAGTTAACAAAAAACTTATTGCATTTTCCTTCTCTTCGACAATACTCATATCAAGCCGATTAACTTGCTGCGCCGCGACCTTTCGTCAATAGTCGTCTGGTCAATTTATCGCAGGGATTTCTTAGGAGACCCTAACAAATACAGTGTAAGCTCTTTATAACGAAACTCAAGGGACTGGGCACTTTTTGTCGTTATAGAGAGTTATCGTTATATGGAGTGAACAGAAAAACAACCAAATTAACAAGAATTTTTAATATGTATGTCTTAGATAATAAATGCTAATAAATTATTGTTTACACATATAGTCTGATAACTTTGCCTGACGTATTTTACTATGCCAGTACTTGTTTCGTATTATTTTATGTATTCTATTCATATCTAGATATGTGGTTGAATCGTCTTGATTAAACAACAATAAAATTTCTACCAACTTAGCGGCATCTAGGGCTTGTTGAATTGTTGGTAGTGATTCGGCTTTGTCCACTTGATCATCTTCTTCATCTTGATTATCGGATGTTTCTTGACTTTTTGAAACTAAATCAACAATTTGTTCATCTGTAAGTGTACCAGTTGTGGCTACATCCTCATCTATATTTTCGTACGATTATAGATCTTCGTTAAAATTGTTTTGTATGTTGAACTGGCTTATCCATTCACTCAGTGGTAGATTGTCTTCACTGTCAAATTGGTTCGTATGTTGGCTACTACATAATCCAGCATGTCGAAAAGAATGTTGGATAGTGGCTGCTGTTACTTCTTGCCAGGCTTTTGATAAGAAGTTCACTGCTTGTAGCATTTTGATCGAGACCTTGCCGTCAGTTTCGATCATATCCATCGACATTTTCCATCTATAGTGGCCCTTTAGGCTTTTAATTACACTCTGATCCATTGATTGTAAAATACTAGCAGTATTAGCTGAGAAAAATGCTAACTCTATGTTTCGAAGATTAGATATGATTGGGTGAGCAGGATAATTGTCTACTAGAAGCAAGATTTTCCGTGGTTTTAATTCAGCATCCCATTTTCTCATTTCTTTTTCAAAAATCTACGATGTCATCCAAGCTGACTTGTTTGCTTTGTACGTAACTGGCAACTGTTTTATGTTCTTGAAACACCGAGGGTTTTTCGATTTGCCTATAACTAAGAGCTTTCTTTTTTCTGTGCCACTGATATTGGCAGCCACTAGAACTGTAATACGCTCTTTAGACAGTTTTCCTCCAACACATTTTTCCCCTTTGAATTTTAAAGTTTTGTCGGGGGTCAACTTGAAAAAAAGGCCAGTTTCATCTGCATTAAAAATGTCTTCTGGTGAGTACTTCATCTTTAATTTAGGCCACACTGTACTAATCCAACTGTTAGTTACATTCATATCGACGTCCCGCGCCTCTCCGTTCATTTTACCGTACGTAATTTGGTGACGGTGCTTAAATTTTCCGAGCCAACCATCAGATGCTTTAAAGTCAATTATGCCAAGTTGGTTGGCAAACTTTTCAGCCTTAGCTTTTACAATTGGCCTCGATATGGGTACATTATTCTGGCGCTGATCGTTAAACCACGACAACATTGCCTGATCTAAGTCTTCGAATTTTGGCTTTCTTAATTTTTTAGAAGAGTTTCCTTCCAGCGCCGCCTGTAGAATTGTTTTTTGGTTTTTCCAAATGGTAGCAACAGTGGATTGACTTAGTTCAAAACGCCTTCCAACGTCACTTTTATTTTCTCCCTAAAATCGCACGCATCACAAAAACTTTTTCGTGAAAACTATTTTTTTTCCGTTTACTGGCCATATTAACAGTTTCAAAGTAGGTTTACGACTAATAATACGATAGGTACTCAGAAGCTTGGTCGAAGACCATCACTTCCGAGAAAACAATGCGTCAACTGCACGTGTTCAAGGCAATTAAGGATAACAAAAGCTATACCGACCTCGGTTATTTCGGAGCTTCAAAGTCTTTTGTTACCTGATAATAAACAATAATACCGATAATAAATATTTATTGTCTAAAAATATGAACACATTTCTTCGTAATAGAGAATGGTGTATCGATATAAAGAGTGTTTCAATATGTGGGTTTTAACGCAAACCAACCAAGTTGGGCTCACTTCAACGTTATAGGGAGTTTATCGTTATAAAGGATAACGTTATAAAGAGTTTACACTGTATATCTCGATTGGTGACTAACACGTACGATTATACGTCTACAATGGCTAACGATACAGTATAAGTGCTTCTTCAATATACCTTCATCATTTTTCAGCCGCATGACGTCCACTGCTGAACATAGGCCTCCCCCATAGATCTCCAGAGCGACCGATCTTGTGCGGCCTGCACCCAACGGCTCCCAGCGACCTTTATTATGTCGTCTTTCCATCTAGTGGGGGGCCATCCTACGCTGCGCTTTCCGGTGCGTGGTCTCCACTCGAGAGTCTTTCTGCCCCAACGGCCGTCAGTTCTCCGAACTATGTGCCCCGCCCACTACCACTTCAACTTGCTAATACTTTTGGCTATGTCGGTGACCTTAGTTTGTCTACGGATCTCCTCATTTCTGATTCGATCTCGTAGAGAAACACCAAGCATAGCCCTCTCCATAGCTCGCTGAGCGACCTTGAGCTTTCTTATGAGGCCCACAATGAGCGACCACGTCTCTGTGCCGTATGTCATCACTGACAACACACATTGGTCAAAGACTTTCGTCTTGAGGCACTGAGGTATTTTGGACGAGAAGACGTCGCGCAGTTTCCCGAACGCTGCCCAACCGAGTTGGATTCGTCGACTGACCTCTTTTTCATAGTTGGACCTACCTAACCGGACTGTTTGTCCCAGGTAAACATATTCGTCAACAACTTCTAAACAAGAGTTACCAACTGATACTGGGGTGGGCACCAATATACCTTAATTTGCTGATAAGTATTTTCAGCCACAAGGCAAGCACGTTCTGGTATAGCATGTGTTCAACTTTACCTATCTATTTTTTCATAGTTATGGCTTCTGCCTATGTAGACAATTTTGCCAATATCTAGTGTGTCAAATTTATTATTTCCATCGACCTATCATTGTCATATATCGATGACTGACGACCAATCATAGATGGAATAACAGTAATGTTTGGAGTTGGTTACATAAAGATGATTATAGATATCGAAATAATAATCAAAAAAGTTTCAAAATAAAAAAGTCAGGAAAATTGCAACAATTTCAGAAATAGAATTAAAAAAATATAAAAAATATAAAAAATACTCAAAAAGCATTTATATAGATCATATTAATCTCCCGAACAGCGTAGTGGTGTGACGTATGTAATATATTAGTCACACCGACAAACCTAGAAACGAATATTTACGAAGTTACCAGTAGATACACGATCTAATTTTATCGATTTAATACACATAAATCTACATTTAAATATATAAATGTATTTTAAAAATTAATGTATAAAAGGATAAGGGATAAAATAATAAATATAAAGAGTGAGTTTTGCAAGTTATGAACAATTAAATACAACGGAAAAAATAGGATTTTTACCCGTTTTAAATATGTACAGTCGCTACAGACTAAAATTATGTATTAATTATTTAATAAAAGAACATCAACCGATAGCATAGTATAATATTATATCTAACAAAACAAAAACGTGATTTTTTGTTTTGTTAGGTACAATTTTTTTACACACATTTATCACGATTTTCGTGTTAATATGAAGAACTCAAACTTGGCAGGATTTTATTTGAATGGGTATATTAAAATACAAAAATGAGGAATCATTTAAAATTATGGTCAACCATACGTTAATAAAATATTTCCTTTAAAAATACGTATTATGTTATGTGGGTAAACAGATGAATAGTAGCATCAGAGCATTCAAAGAATAAAACAAGTGAACGGAAACAGACAGATAAGTACAATAATACACTTCCCGGAGGAAATTACGGATGATTTTCAGTCGCGCCGTGAAATGTTCACAAAATATTATTTTTACAACATTGGAGTTTTATTAAAACAAAGTCCTAATACTACAGTATAGGGCAGCATTCTGATTTACCGGTAACGGTGAAGATTAATGTTTTACATAATTAATATCATGGTAAAATCAATTTAAGCAAAATAAAGGTTTGAAATTGGAGATACTTGTAGGCTTTTCAGATTATGCAAAAACTATAGTAAATTGCATCCCACAGAATAAAACTGAATAGCACTGGTGACAAAATATGAATTATAATAATATAAAGTAATTTGCAAAATAAAAAAGGTCAATGAGGTCAACGTAATAATAAAACTGAAATTATACGATATAATCGAAAAAGTTGGAATATAACGTAAAGGATTATTAGGAACGTATTATAAACGATATTTCCTAAAACATATCTAACAAAAATTATATTCGTTTGTTATATAAGCACACAGAATAAGAGTATATAGACATCAAACTAAGGAAATCCTAAGTCGAGAATTTCCTTTAATTAATTGTAAATTACTTTTGATGCATGGTGGTTGAATGATGATGTGAAGGCATTTGACGTTTAATCGTTGTGCAACTACCGATTAGTGTAACCGTTCTGAAATATCTGGGTTTACAATATTTTAGCTTATTTAGCTGGAATAATCTTTACTCTGGAAGTCATTTAAATAACACTAGCACAAAAAAAGTTCCAAAAAGTTTTATTAAAAAAAAACTTTATTTTGCTCTCATGAAAACAGGATTGTCCCCTACGTTAACTGATACTTATGGAACCGTTAAATTATTTTTAATTTATTTGTTTTTAATTTACTCTTATGTAAGTTTCTATTTGAATTAAATAAATAATATACAAATCTACCGTAAATTTGAGGTAATAAACTTCAGATGACTGAAGATCAAAAGTTTCACTTTATCATTAGATACGTCACAGATAAATAAAATATACTTCCGAGTAAATGTACCTAACCTATTATTTTTCCCTAAAACAAGCGGGTGGCTCCTGAAATGAGCTCTGTGAAAATATTTGACATTTTATAAAACACGCGGAGCTTTGTCACAAACAAATACCATAAACTCGGAAATTAGGAGCCATCTCGCGTTCGTATTACTGAGGCAAAATATTTATGGCAAATATTAAACCGTACAGTTAGAAGTGACAAACATAAAACTTAATAATAACGTGTGCTGGAGATAATGACCACATTTTTCACAGTCCAAATCAGTTCCATAGCAGGCAACTGGCCAAAACTTTCTTTTTAATAAAACCTTTTTTGGCATTCTTCTTGGAAATGTACGTTCTTGACCTATTACATTTGGTAAGAACCTTGCAACTGTGTTCGCGTTAATTACAATATAAATTTAATAAGAATGGCCTGTACCACTCAGGAATAATGTAACTTCCTGTTAGTGAAATATTTTTGGGAATCGGATAAATATTTCCAATGACTACCTTCTATAAACATACAAACTTTATCTCTGTTTATTAATAGTATAGATTTACTAACATTATTAAGGTATTATACAAAATTCTATAATATAAATAATTCATATAACTTGAGTAACGTAAAAATAGCCTTTTTACCCGACTGCGAAAAAGGAGGGTTGTGTTTTTCGAGCGTATACATATGTGTATGTATGACTATTTCTTTGGCACGCTCTGTAGTCTAAACGGGCTGATGGATATTAGCATAAGAAGTGTTGTTAGATTCGTCTTAACTAAATGAAAAGCAAAGATAGGCTTTTTTAAGTCTAGTTTTGTTGTCTCTTTTTTTAATAATTTGGCTTGTTGATTATCTTTGTTACACAATTAATGTGTGTAATAGAATATCCTTACACTGGGATAATTAAGATAATTATAATACCAGTCTGCAAGTGTCCTACAGCTGGGAAAAGACCTCTTACCAAGGGAAGGTACGGACGTAAACTAAACGCCAGACCACGTCATATTGGCGATTTCAGACAACAAGAAATCAACAGTTTTTTTTTTTTTTTTTTCAAATATAATTGTATTCTAAAGAACATTTCTCAAGCATTCAGGTATCTCCGCGTTTGTTTTTCTTCACCGATCTTCTGCAATAATGTTACCAATGTGAATTAGGAATTCCGAAAAATTCAAACATTCCAGGGATTGAACCAGCGGACATCGAATCGATATTTTGCCAGTCTAAACCACTCGTTCACTACGTATTATCATTATTACGATACTACTTATAATAAAATATTAATTAACACAATATTTTTCTATTTATACTATTTCATTTACAGCAAAACCTACAACTACACTTCTGTTGATTTATAAAAGTAGATTGTTAATTATTATCAAAATCATATATATACCTTCTAATATCCTACATGAAAGTAAATACTAGCTGAGAATATTTATTCACAAAATAGATCAAAGGGCGGTCGTTCGTTCCCAATAATGTCATTCCATTTTATTTTTATTTTCTTTACCCCTTACGTCAGAGGCACTTATCGGCGGCAGGGCTTATTTTCAATAGAGACTATTAACCTTGATCAAAGAAAGAACAGAAGTCGTTCCAGTGCCCGTGAACGTAAAGCGAAAGTGGTAAAACTATGTCATTTCCGCATAATGGGACTATTCTATTGCATTCCCAAAGAAACAGTTAGTTTCCTTTCTCAAACGCTCGAAACATAATTAATAACCTATATTCAGAAGGATATTATACTGAATATTTGTCGACTGTTTTGTTTTCCCTTGGCGTTACTTTTCATCAAATTGCCGAATACGTATGAAGAATTGGGACCTAATATATAGTACGAAGTAACTATTTAATAAAAAATATTTTTATTAAAATTTTTAAATGAAGAATATATTATCGACACTTCGGATTACAAAGGGAGTAAAGAATAAAACAAGTGTTCAGGAGCGGCTACAAATAATTTAAAGAAGTTTCGTATAAAGTTTCAATATATATTGCCGTGAACACCGTTGAAGTAACTGGTCAGTAGTTCCAAAAATAGATGTCTCATAGGAATCAGTTGTTATTGTCCTTTGCGACCCGATATTTATAGAATTCAAATTAAGAAAAATGTTTAATTGTTACTTGACGTATATTTTTAGGCTGTAGAGATTAAATAAAATCGCCCACGTGGTGGCAGTAATCAATAATATATTTTAAAAGATCCTAGCCATGTACATTTCAAATTATAAGCAATTTCAAAATGAAGAAATTCGACACCCCGTGATGTTCTTTCAAGTACTGCACTGACACTGTAAGTTTTTACTTTTCCTAATATTTTTCTTTGTAATGTAACTCTGAATAATCCTTCTTAATACTACAATCTAATATTAAAACACAACAACTACCTTAGTTTTAAAGAAAATATTACTTGTGTTGCCCAAACAATACTGAAGATTATTAAATCGCCTAACTTTAACTGACTGTACTGAAAAAAATGTACTACGTTTTTTTGCCCAGTGACTTTAAAAGATGGCGTATTTAGTCTGAATTCCCAAATGGTAGAACACTAGATTATTTCTTACGTAATGAAAAAATAACTATTTTCTAAAAGAACCCTTTCAATCTAATTATTTTTACTTAATGGAAATGCTTTTAATCCTCGCTAAAACCCAAAAAAAGAACGTCTAAAATTAAGAAACATTAATAACAACTTAACGCTTTGAGACATTACGACATAATATTTGGTATTGGATATAAAATCAAAGTATCATTATCACTGTCACCTCGTTATTATTGCTCTCATGTGTCTGTACACTATGAATTTATACTCGTAACTTGTCTGAAATTACGACGACAAATGTAAAACGTGACAGCACCTGCTCGCTATATGGCTAGATTTCACAAGTAGGCCGTAAGCTCTACAAGGGATTTGTCAGGAACAAGATTATGTATAAGTCACGATGTACCATTTTTTGCTCTTCAAATACTACAACCCTTTTTTATTCAGGTACCTATGTATTTATTTAGAATACATACAAATCTGATATCTACACATAAAATAAAAAGCTCCAGAGATGGTTTGTTCAAATGTTTAAACGTGTAGATGAACTAAGTGAGGTTTGAAAAATATTCTTTGTATTTTGTAGCCTATTTATTGAAAAAGGTTATATGCAATATAACTTCCCGCCACAACCCTAAGGAGCGAAGCAGTAACCATGAACGAAGATCTACAATCTATCGCCAGTCGCTGCTGTCATGCAAACCTGCGTAAATAGAAACGGTATGCACAGGCAAATTACGCGACGCGACGTGCTTCATGCGAAACACTATGAGTGGATTTTTCATCTATTATTAATTACTAGCTGTGCCCCACGGTTTCACCCGTGTTAATCTTATTTGATAAACATCGCCAACGCACCCGTGTGGGCAATTTTTTATACTTTAACTGTAACTTTATATTGGTGAAAAAAATATTTAAATCGGTCTAGTAGTTTTTATGTTTATCCATTACAAACAAAAAATCAAATTTTTCCTTTTTATAATAATGGTGTAGATGTTATACATATCACATTATTTAGGTATTTAGATAAGTTCAAACTTGAATATTTCTATAATTTTTTTTTTAAATAAAAGTAATGTTATACTTCAAAGAGTCTGTTAATCTGACGGTAGCAGTTGTTCTCCCACTTTTAATGTTTATTCAATTGCAAAGTTATTTGATTTGTGAAAGCGACCTCTAAAGTTAAACATTCACGGTAACTCACACGAGTTCGCGGTCGGAATGTCACTCTACCGAACTGTGCTTCACGAAGTTTTCAAAGTTGTCACTTTATGAATTCTTCGCAATGAGACTGTAATTATGGACAGAAACCATTATTAAATGACACAATTTTTTATATTGTTACATCGTTTTGCTTTTTATTCTTTTTGTTGAGAGGCTACACGGTATCCAATGAAAAGAAATCATTTTTCTAAGCCAATGTAACCTATGTAAAACTAATATTACAATATTTAAGAAATTGTTTTTTTGGTTGTATGTTTGAACGCCCTGATATCTGGAACTACCAGTTAGAATATAAAATTATTTTTTGTATTTTATTGAGGAAAACTATAGGTTATATAACTTTACCCTAAGGGGCGGAGTAATAAACATGAACGGCAAGTTATGTGGAAGCTGTTGGCAAGTACGGAAAGCGGGAACAATGAGGTTACACGAATGCATTGCCGGAGCTGTAGAACATTGGTCTAAATAGATTTAACACTCTTGATACTTGATCACAGCTAAGTTTATATATGTTCTTCGTGGTGGAGAATGAGACTCGGTAAAATATAATATTAACGAATGACATCACGATCCCACAGCTCGAGGGAGAAAGATCTTTCTCGGGAGAAGAAGCATTCAGTGCGGGTTAAAAGTAAAGTTTTTAGTATCTAGTATATAGTATTTGTGTTCCTATATCATTAATCCGATTACAATAAAACTTTGATCAGCTACTGTATGAAAGCCCGTCAAGGTTTCTGAGTTAATACAACCTTTTTACAATAGGTTCTATTACTGGTACTCCCTCCCGTATACAATTACATATTTTACTATTGAATACTGGGTTCTCTACTGCACATAACACTCAAAATGTTTGCTTAACTCAAAATAGTTATATGAAATACAGTAGTTTCGTTCGTTTTATCGACGGATAATAACTATTGTGCGTGCTTGATGATAGATTCTAACTTTATAGCTAAGCACTGGATTACACAATATTTTCTGCTTATAGTCTATCTCTTTTTGAGATTATTTTTCGACGGTAGCTTTTTGTTATGATATATTTTTTATATAAGCCCAGTCGTGTTCTTTCGAAGTCAAATTCTTTTAGTCTATCTTCAGCTCTACTTAACTACCACCCGTTTTTAGGGATTCGATCATATGCCCTATTCGACGTTTAATATATTTTTAAAGAGTTCGATCGCTCATACTGTATAGATTATGCTTAAAGTAACTAATAATATCATATTATACCTTTATGTTGTTTTCCATTTACCGATGTCGTATTGTACATTGAAAATCTCCCTTATAAACATTTTTACGATTAAGAAAGCCATTTGTGTCCATTCCATCCAACCGCAGTAAGTCTAAATACCGACAGACCCATCACGATATAAATAAAATAAACTTAAGCAACTATATTTCCCCTGAGGGTTAAAAATAACGGTACGAACCTAGAAGCTGAATAGAGAGAAAGTGTCTAGCAATAAAAACTTACAAGGTTACCACCGACTAGGTAGAAGACTACTTGGCGACAAATCCAGAGTTAAGCTTACCTAATCTTAAAATATATTCACTACTTAATTATTATATCCAAGATATCTCTGGAAGCGTTGCCAGTGCGATAAACATATTTACACGTTTTCCGCCGACATCATTTATTGCTTTTATTGACATATTACATGGATTACTATGCGAGTCATCCACTTCTATAGGAAATAAGGAAACCAACTGCCAATAATTATAATGAATTAATACCAAAACTGAAATGTATAGAAATGATTTTGTACGGGCTTTTATACCATAAGTATTTAGAATAATAAATAAAATATTGGTATACCTAATTAGTTGACTGAAAATCATGTCTTTCCATACAGCCTACTGTGTAAATAACTTCTATTAGCTTCTAATATTTACTTAGTAGTTATGAATTCTATCGATAAAATAATAAAATGCTATAATGACGACAGTTTTTGAAGTGTTATAAACAGAAATGCGTCGAATTTTGGGTTTTATTTAAGTTAGCGTTGATCCTGAATTATATCTTTAACAGTCGCATATTATTATGTCGGTGTTATATTATTTGTTAGAACAGGACCAATCAAACAATGCAGTAGACATGATGTATAGCATACACTGTAAGATGTATCTATGTGTAGATGCTTAGTTCTATATCCCGTTACATTTTTTTAAATGTATATATTATTGAGAATTGGGTATATACTTAGGTAGTGTTTTAAGTTATGAGAAATATTATCAACCTATGCAAAAGTGAGTTATATATATACATATACTAGCGATGTGCGATGAAAAACGAACCCGTTTGTTACTACACAGCAGTTATTTACATCACGTAAATAGTCAATAATTGAGATAAAAACTATCCTATCTTTTAAGTTGGACCAAATTACAGATAACGAAATTTGATCATTATCGGTTCTGTGGTTTCGGAGGTTATCCCGAAAATACATCGTGACCTGAGATTTTTACATATATAAGAAGATATGTATACATTTAGAATCAGGAAAAATAGGCGCACCTACTTAATAGTGGTATTATTTTTGTTTCCCTACAAGCTTCCGTTCTCGAGGGTCAGTTAGTTATAAAGGATGCAAGTGATATATTTTTAAAGGTTCCAGATATTGTTTTTTTTTTTCCAGTTTGTGTTTTGGTTAGTTGCGCCCCTTTTCCTGACGGCGACGGCAGAATAGCTAAACCAATCTGTGGGCGCTAGGACAAGAAAACTGTGTCCGACTGGAACGTGGTCACTATACGAAATATGACTCATCGTTTGGTTGTTTAATAAGTATAAAGTTGTCTTATATATTCTAATGCTTCTTATATAAATCTTGTAATTATAAAAGTGTTATGTAAATGTAAATATAGTAGATTACACAACAAGAGAACAAAGAGGGAATTTAATTCGAGGTATACAAGGACTAAGATTTAATTTTTTTTTCACAAGTTATTTGCTGTACTTTTTATCATTGACTGCGACAAAACTTCTTAGGCGCTGATTATTACTACCATATACCATACACAGTGATAAACACATTACTAATTTTGTTTTTGTTTTGTCGCGCTCAGGGATCGGTCAATGTAAATGCGGTAATGAAACGGGTTACGAGAAAGAAAGAAAGAAAGAGAGAAATAGAGAAAGAAAGGAAATAATACATTTATTGCCTTGAAAATACGGGAAAACAGTTTTTACAAAGAAAATTAACATTACAATGAACACTAAGGTTTAAAGAAAAAGAAAAGTTAAGATAAAGATGATAAAGAACGCGAACGCCATACACATAGTAATAAAATAAACCCATCAATGATTTTTATTTCAAGAAGTTACACTTCTATCACGTATACGTGCATTTTTTTATAAATAGTTTATATAATTTGTGCTTGTTCTAAATTAAAAACCAAGTCCGGTGAAGCTGTAAAAGCCGCAGCAGCTTCAGGGCCCCTAAGGCTAACAGTGTAGTCAGATCTACAAAATAAAATTAAACTCTCAACTGACTCTCCTCGACGATGACGCCACTGTCGTAGTAGTATGTCACGTGGCATAGCAAGTTTAGTGACATCATACGATCGCTCGTGATATGGTGGCAGAACGGCGCGGTGCCGGTACAGAGATAGTGCTCCTATAAAGCGCAGGGAGCTGAAGTGATGAGGGGAGGGCATTGTAGTTCTAGTGTTCTATGGAAACTTTACTCTGGCCGGATGATTGGTCATTAAGTAAAGTGTAAAGTAATAAACTGTTTGTTTAATATTTCTGTATAATTGATCCACCAAGTCAAGACAGTATTTCCACAGTTTGTACAGTTGTTAAATACAATTATTTGTAAGTACTAGATTCTAAAGTCAACTTCCGCAAGTCGTTTGAAATAAGTACTTAAGCCAGAACGGAAACTGAGTTTTTAAAAATACAAAATCTGCGCGAAATATAAAGGTTTATGTGTTATATTAGTCAAGAGGCCTAAACCTGATATAAATTATTTAAAAAAACTTCTTATCGTTGTGAAACAGGAACCCGACAACTTTGGAGTGACTTATATTTTTTATCTAGAAAATAAATGATTTAGCAGACAGTAACAAATTGAACAGCCTAGTCTCGTTGGTCTACGTAGACGGTAGAGCCTTAAAGCCGATTTATTACGAAATATTACTAGTACTCGCACTAATTACTTATACTCACAACACACTGCTACTACATTATTTTTGTATCGTCTTTTTAATAGTCTTCAACAAAAGACGAGTTACTCAAGGTCAAGGTTACTCAATTCCAACGTATTTTTTTTATATTGATGTCCACCCATAACTGCTTTGTTTATGAACCGATTTGGGCGATTATTTTTTGTTAGACATGGGATAATACCTCAAGGGTGATCCCATTCTAATTTCATTGGGCTTGGACCTCAACTTCGAAGATTAACGAGGAAACTCTTCAAAATCGATGAATTTCGTTTTCTTTTTTGTTAAAAATTGTCTTTTATATAATACTATTTAAATTAAACATAAATTAAAATGATGTATCGCATGTATCGTAAATGAGTCTAATTAGAAAATACCACTCAGTGAAATTTCTTGATTTTTGATTGATTTTTCTATGAAATATAGAACATTTTTGAATACAAATATCATTAATTTTGAAGCAATGATGACCTCAGTGATAACGTGTAGGAACTTCACGTCAATTGACATGATCCCTGCAATGAGCCTGAGCTTTCAGTGAAGGAAAACATTTTCATGAGACCATAGCATGGTGGTAAGATATTTTTTAGTGCTCGCCTGAAATCTGTCGCAGCTGCACTTGAGAGTCAGTCCCTTCCATTAGACTTAGCATGTTACCATCTTGGGCTACATCTTCACTTAACAACAGGTGAGTCTGTGGCCATAACGCTACACCTATAAACGATTTAACAATATATATAAAACTGCTAACGATGTCCCGCGGCTCCACGAGCGTTTATTACGAAGTAATTTTTTTTATCTCGTAATTTTATTTTCACTCATATTATTGGTAATTCCTATAGCCTCATCAAAATCGGTTGAGAATTAATGAAAAGTTTGATATTTGGATCATATTTTTTACGATTTCTAGAAGTATTACTGACAATTTTTATAACCAACCAATTATTTTAAAAAAAAATTGGAATTGTGTATGTCTTTAGTTCTACAATACAATATTAATTTGTGTCATATTTGTGATCATTGTCATACATATATAATATCTATCGGGGGGAAAAGAAAACTGCAAATAGAACTATATGTTTATTAATAACCACAGCTATGGGATAACCTTTTCAGTGCGAACAATAACGTTCACAATGTCATATTTTTGACCTACGCAAATATATGAAACCGCGTCTCGCTGCCGGGATTCCCTTATTCCTGTATCAACGAATTCTTCAAGCGTAACATGAAAATACAGCAAACCGCTATTATTACTTACGACTGGCGATGAATACTCAACTCGTTCAGTGATCACTGTTGTTTTAGGAGTGTACTGCTTCACGATCAGGTCCACCGCAGTTAATATGCCGTGCTAATATTTAAAAAAATATAAAGTCTACAAGTCTCGTGTGGTAATAACCACCACCGGGTGGGGTATACTACTTCTATGCAGATAGTGTACTGTATACTGTGTATAGTGTAGTGGACTGTATTTTAAAATCTGTTGGTAGTAGATACAATAAAAATAACCGCCAAATATGGTGACCCTATAATTGGGATGAAGGCTCTTTACATTTTTTTCGCCGATATTGCCATCGTTGATGTTTAGTGAGTGCTTCTAGGTTCCATAGATACTCTCCTCCTAACGATAAAATCAAAATATTATACACACCACATTGATTGCAATTGCATTGCATTGTGTTGTTTTATAGAGTGCTGTATTGTACCAATACGTCTAAATACCATGTAGATACACCGTTTGCCGCCGCGCCAGTATCCGAGCTCGTGACCGGTCATCACCGATTTCAAAACCTATAAAGAATTTTATTTTGCTACCCTCTCGTAATATAGCATTATATAATTATCTACAATACAGTCGAAATTTGACTCACATCGATTGGACCCATTTAGGTCTAATTTGTTTTTGCCCCTACATGTAATTAATTTTATACCTTGTTTACATCAAAATTTTATGTATGTTTGGACAAACATATAAAATTTTGAATTTGTAATTGAAAGGCACAATTTCTATACTAGAAATAAATATAAAATAGTAATTCCATATTTTAGATAATTTAATACAAATAAAAGGTTTTTTTAGGTAATTGTCTTAGATTCAGCAATAAACTGCGAAAGCATATTACCGATTTACCGGACAATAAGTTCAAGAATCTGTTAGGCAAATTTAATTTCGAAACTGTAATAAAGGGTGGATCATTACGTAAATGACGGCGATGTCTGAAAGTGGTTCTCTCTCTGTACATCCACTAAAAATGGTAATAACTGTAAACTATTTAAATACTTTTTAAAATATTGATAAACCTAATCGAGTTTCTTGCCGGCAAGCCAGTGATAGTGTATGGACAGATCTCTGCAGTATTGACATTCATAAGTGCCTTTTTAAATAATTCTTAAATATTTGTGATTTGATTTTTATCAATCAGAAGATAGTAACACGCTAACTTTAGTAATGAGACTGACACTTCAGTACAGCTGCCGGACACATATCTATAGGTGTTGGTAATATAGCAAAGTCTAAACTAGAAAATAATTTACCATCATCCTATGTCTTTAGCACAATGTTCTCCTAACTGATAACTCATTGTAGACTTCGATATCGATTCGATTGACAGTGCATTCTAAAGCGCCACCAAATAGCAATTATTGCTTCAAAACTCATTATTCCACATGGTCTACTGTTAAAAGGTTTGGAAAAAATCATGGAAATCAAAAATGTTAATGCTTCTGAGAATAAAGTGCCGTTGAGCCAACCTAAACCTGGTTAAGTCTATTCAAATGACAGAACCTTTCATTGTTCTTTGCTCTGTAAATATATTATTATTGTTTATATAAAATATATATAGGAGCAACTAGTAATAACTAGCTGTGCCTGCGGCTTCGCTCACGTGGACTACAGAACGCCATCGATCGGAGACACGCGCGAATATTGCTACACCCGCTCCCGGTTATTTTAAAGATAAAAATGCTTATTGTGGGTATTCTTTAGAAATTATACATATACTCTTGCTGACTTTTTTGTAGGTCTTTTAATATCTACAATTATATAGTACATTAAATTTGTCATATTTTTTATGGTTTACTCATCGTAAGCCATTTAAGCGCCCGAATTGATTCACGATGACCATTTTTTTTTTTTTTTATTTGTGCGGAACCTTAATTCTTTCTCTAAAATAAAAGTAGCCTTAGTTACTCCTTATAACATTAGATATCTTTACCGGTTAAAGTCTCATCAAAATCTGTCCATCCGCTTCGGAAATTACCCGGAACAATAACAGAAAAAAATAATGAAAATGGGGTTTTTATCACAGGTATCGTATATGCTTTCATGTGTATTCAATAAAAAACTGTTATTTGACATTATTAACAGACACTTTAATTTTATTAATTGTATAGAAGATTATTTCTCAGGGACAACGCCATATCTCCGTTAATTCTTCATCAAAAATAAAGATTCAAATATCATTTTAAAGCATAAGTTCCCCAGTATTTACAAAACATACACATACATAGTTTAACATAATTTTCGTTAAATTATAAATAAAATAACTTTTTCACCAGGAATGCCATTTGTTGATAATAATAAAGATATATTCAAACCACCAATTCTTTTTTAGCTTTCATGTCAATTGTGACAAAAAACCATCTTTGTATTAAAAATAGGTTTAACTAACATTACAGCTGTTAGATTGTTAACATACTATAATTTGTGAAATATTCGAATAGGCTAGTTAGTATACTATAATAACCATAACGTATTTTCACATAAATCAACAATGAATGGAATTTTCTGATCTGAACAATTTTTGTATGAATAGATCTAGTTTTAAATAACTATGCAAAGCGAAGCGAAAAGAACTCTCTTAAAATCCTTTTAAACTTTCACGAGATTTGCTGCATAAAATGATAGGGGCTCATTCAAAATATTTCATTTCAAAAGTTTACTTACAGAATTACCTCTGTGCAGTTCTCATCAAGTTTTATATTCATGCTTTTTAAAGTAACAATTTTTGCCTGAGTGTCAAATATTGAATTTACAGTAGTTCAGACAAGTTTTGCCTTATTTTTATAATTCATCTGTAATGAAATATTTCATTGATTTTTTATTTTAATGTTAAATATCTAATGGTGTGTTTTGAAACGAGTAAAGCTTTCTTGAGACGCCGCTACGTGCATTTCGGGCCAGCGTCGCTTTTGGTCGGCTCTTTCCGACTCAGCGCTCCGTCAACTTATACTGAATACTTCTCTACTATACACACTCACTACTTTATGTGTGTGTTAATGTTAGCTTCAACCTAATGTTAACCTTTGATTGATATTTTTTTCTATGAATAGCTGTTTAAAATTTTTTTTTCCTTTTATTCTTATTTTAATTTTTTTTTATAATAATAAAAAATATTATTATTAGGTTTATCACATCTACCAGGCTTCCTACATAACCTCACTTGTTTTAAAAATCAAAGACTTCAAAATATTTAAAAGGATCTATATGTACCTACTTAATTAGAGTCTTGAGAATTAACTTTCAATGTGTGCCTTAATATTATCAATATATTTATTTCTCAGTTAATAAGTAGCTCTACTTAAATTAATTATTATTTCGATCTTACATAATGTCTATTCTAAATTAAATATTAATGGGTAGACTATAAATGTCGGCTAGCTAACGAATAAGGAAACACGAATATTCGCAAGATCAGACATCAGTCTCCAAGCGCCTCGGGGCAAACCACATAGATTTTATCTTTCTAACAGCCCGTTTAATCTTTTTCAATAATACTTTTCATGAGATATTTCACCAACAATTTAAAGCTCTCAACTCGAGAGGATCAAGCGCTAATGAAAATAAACAAGGAAGATTCGGAAACAAATGCACAAATGGAAGATTTCAGCAAAAATTTAGTGAAGTCGCAGTGGTTCGAATACAATTTAAATTTTATGTTTAAAACACTGGATAATATTCGAAGTGAATTTAAGTGAAGTCATTTTATGACATTCTTTATAGAGTGTATAAACGTTTCTATAAAACGGTTGTAGGATTTATTTCTTGAATTTCAGAGATGCTCAACGTTTATATAAAATAAAATGTAACCAGTTTCAAATTATTTTTTACTACCTCAAAAGAATTTACATTATTTTATAATAATATTTGCTTACCTACTGAAGTTGTGCGCTCTATTTCCTCTAGGGTCAATTCAATTTATTCTGAGCAGGGTTTGACAAATTACTATTATGCAGTTCCGAAAAAAATATAAAAATCCCACATACACACATAATTCAATTGCCTGGTGTGATAGATTGCTCGTATGAATATGTAGATACATAAGGCTGTTTGTAAATAAGGTTATCAATAAGATACAAGAAAGCCAAGAATAAAAATATCAAATGTCAGAATGTCGTACTATGTTGTGGATTAAAAATAAACATAAGTTTTCATTTACCGAAGATTCACTGTAATATTCGAACTAGCGGCTTTCGGTAAAGCGTCTGTAATATACTACCACTAATCCATCGACGCTTCAAACTTTTACTTAAAGTAAAACTTTCCATATTTAAAATTGAATTTGTATTTCATTTTAGCTACTAACTTGTATAATATTTGTAACGTTCACGGTCTCAGATAGAATGTAGTTATGGACCGTAGTTTGTTTAATTTTCACACGATAATCAAACATCCCAAGTGGGGAGAAATTCCCAAAGATATTTCTCTGTGCCTTATCTCTCTTCTTGAACTTCTCTTCCCTAAAGAACTCTGGAAAATCTAGTCACCGTACACAAAACAACACAAGTTTGTTTATTATTCTTAAATTTTAGATACTTTTTGCAATTTGCATATGTCAGCCTGATTGTATAACATACCCCTAATATCCTAACATTTTAATATAATTAATATTTATTATTTTAATAATAACAAGCAATTGATTGGAACAGACAAGCCACCTCATCAGTGGACGTATCACTTAATACTTTATTAATATATCCCAAAGTCTAGTCTGTTCAAACCAAAGGCACTCATTAAATTCTGCCTGATTGACTCAAACCGTACACACTCCACCAGAACATGATAAAGGTCAAGGTTATTTGGCTGCGATCTTCTATAAGGTGGAGGTGTTCCACCAGTCGGGCTGCTCCAAGTAGTCTGAAGTTTCCAAAAAGATTCCTCTCTTAATATTATTTAATAAATAAGTGAATTCAAATAAATAAACTTAACAACTTAAAGTTTCCGTAGACTCTTAATGTTAGATTTTGTTGCACGCGTAGTAATAATACCGCTTTTTGAGCTTATGAGATCGTGGGTTCGATTCCAATGAATTTTGTAAGGCGAACAATATATACTAGGATGAGTTTTAATATTATTGTTATATACGTGTATAATCTATATGGTTTCCATATTGTAATAAATATTTGCAATTTTAAATAAAAAAATATTTACACACTTTATTTATCTTTTTTGACAATCTACCATTAAAGCTAGCTAAAATATTCATGTAAAAAATCTAGTACAGACAACCACTTAAAAAAAGTTGTGAAGTTTTATATTTTTATCTTCTGCTTAAAATAATCACATTAATGTTTTTTTGGTATTTCATCAGATAAGAAAAGAAAGAGGTCGTAATTTTTTATATGAGGTTCTTTGATATATACAATGGGCTCAAGTGAATCTTTTTTAATCAAGAAATTTAAAAGTAAAACACGTGATAATAAATGATATCCTTATTCCCTTCTACATTTTTCGATTCATGATTTTAGATATTCACATTAATCTGTAATGTATATGCTATAGTATGGAATGTATTATAATAAATATGTAATGTATAATGTAATGATGTGCATTGTTATTATGAGTATAATATGGTAACTGCTAAGAAAGGTCCCAAAAACAGGCATGCCTAGTTTTGGGACAATTGTTAGAATATTAGAATATAAGTAGGTACAATGTAATTTTTAGTTAAATAAATTTCATTTTAATTTGAATCTACCTATTTTGAAATGATTTCATTTAAAAAAAAAAGTTTCTTTAATATTCTTTACTAAGTTAATAAGTCCGTATTTTTAGACTTTATTTATTTGTTTGATATTTTGATAGCGTAGTTTTTTGATACTTATATAAGTACATATCATAAAGGTACCTTATATAACACCTTACCTGACCTTATATAATACCTTATATTTTTATCATGTTTTTCTTTTTTTTATTTGAAACAACTAAGGGCTGTATTTCTTCATCATCCATCTTAGGATGATGCCTGTTATATCAATAAACATACAAATGATCAGGTGCATACACCGCATGGCCTGACTTTTCTTTAACCTTTTCAGTGGCAAGGACCCACGTAATTTGCTCACTTTTGCCACATTGGCGGGTCCAGGAACGAATGTAGTATCTTATGAGATTCAAAACGTTTTTGTATAAATTTAGTTCTTGACCTCCAGATATACGGTGTTTGGCAAAACTAACACCTTAAAACACAATATATATAATTCAGATCGTTTGTTCAGATAATTCAGATAGTGTGATTATTGTAATAATGGCGGTCATTTTAAACATTTATAAACAAAATATCTAAATTCAGCGTTTTCTTTTGTTTTTAGATACAGGATATCCTGGCAATATTTATTCCTTGCAACCTACACTATCAACGATCGTAATAATATAACATTTTTTTTTTAATGATCAGGTGTCTATTTTCTGACTCGTGTATAACTTTTTAAATATATGAATGCAGATTTTTCTTATTATTAAATTCATTGTCATGGTTCTTTAAAACGTATTTCTCTATCTCTTATAGTTCAGAGTTCCACTCAATGAACCGTATCAATGTTACATCCTATATACATATATACAAGTTTTATATTACGAGCACATGCCATATAACACTAACTTACATTATATAAAATAATATATGGTGGCATGGCATGTGACCTTTATGAAAACTATAGAGAGGCGAATGTGTTAAACTCGAAGTGATTGCTTTTGTATCTCGCCTCCAATGTCGAGGTTATTAAATGACATACAAATTGTCTACGAGACAAGAAGGATGCAACGTTTTAAATATGCAAAATTGCAATTAACAGATGACGTCATGGACTAAGAATAAAATATGAATAAACATAAGGCAATAATAATGGATATCTTTACCATATCTTAATTAAGCAAAACATTTTTTTAATTACCTATACTGAAAATTTCTATTTATTGAATTAGTCAGGACGATCAATTACCAATACATCGATTTCTTATATAATAAAGGTACAACTTCCAGTGAAATAACCCTTGAAAGATGCCACAACATGTACTATATGGTATACAGTCCTTTAAGAAGTACTGTGACACTGTAGAACTGTTTCCCTGCTAGAGTGCTCCCACCTTCCTACAACATGTAATCTTTGAAAGATAACGTGAAGAAACATTTGATTAGGCCGCCCGCGTTATGACAACAACGTTGTTACTGAATTACAATGTAGTTACCACCAGGTACAGTGACGTCACTCGGCAGTTGTATGATTAAAAAAAGATATCGAATAAAATTATCAATTTTATATTAAAGGAATTAATTTCCGTAAATATTCATTAGGATTACAAGAATATAATAATAACACTAATGGAATTATTTCCTCGAAATTATTTAATCGAGAGTAGAATAGAATTCAATCTAATTAATTACATATTAACTTTTCGGTATCACTGATACTGAATTCAGGATAAAATAGAGGTCACATCACAAACAGTGATAAATAATTATATAAATTTTAGATAAAAAGTAAAGTTTTAAACCATATCTTTCACCTCGATGTCCAGCGTTCCACAACAGTGCGTTTCTTAAGGCACTTTCTACCTCGCACAACCACTTTGTGGAACCAGCTGTCGCCTGAGACCTTTCCATGCCGTTATGACCTGGTGACCTTCAAGAAGAGAGCTTATTCTTTCCTAAAAGGCCGGCAACGCATTTGCGAGCCCTCAGGTGTTGCGGATGTTTGTGGGCGGCGATGATCACTTTCCATAAGGTGCGCCACCTGTCCGTTTGTCCCCTTTGTACCATTAAAAAAAAGAAATTCAATAATATGTTAATACTAAAAAAAGACATCAAGTACTTTCTATTAAATTTGATTCAACCATTCCTCGTGGGAGATATAAACATATTAAGATATATTGATTATGATGATAGATATACATATTACTGTGTTTCTAATGAGAAAATATCACATTATACTTCAAAACAAACAATTACAATGCGATAAGTATATTTTCTGAAAAATATCCGCAAAGTGAAAAATAATAATCCCCAGTGGTCTATATTTTTGTTCTTTCTCTCGGCTTTTCTAAAATGTCTCGGCAATAAATCGCTAATGATAAAATATAGCACCTAAAAATCTCCGTTAGTCGGGAACAAATATTTTTATTCCCTCGAATCTCAGCGAGCAATTTTCAAGCTAATGAAAATTAAATTGTGTCTACAATATATATAAATATTTCTTACGGAAACAAATAATAGGTTTCCTTTACATTTATACAAGGTGTCCAGAAAGGGTATCGGGTATTTGTAAGTTCAATTAAACAAAAATTTATTTGTATGCAATAAAAAAGTTTATTGTTTATTATTAGCATATGAATTGGAGAATTATTTGGAAAAGATGATGTTATCCAAATGATGACCGTTACGTTGCTGGCACTCTTCTAAACGGAAACGAAGATTGGCGATAACACGTTGACACATAGCTATCGATATTGCTGCCATTTCTGACCTGATGTTTTGCTTTAACTGGGTTAGATTCGTCGGATTGTTTTGATAAACCTTACTTTTAAGGTATCCCCATGCAAAATAGTCAAGCGGGCTAAGGTCGGGGCTTCTGGGAGGCCAGTTGATGTTACCCCTTCGCGAAATGACTTTATTATGGAATAATTCGTTAACAACTTCCATTGAGTCATTTGAGGTATGGCAAGTGGCCCCATCTTGCTGGAACCATGTTCTTGAGTTGAAACCTGCAAACTCCTGCAACTCTGGGACCAAAAAATTTCGCAACATATTGCAATAACGGTCACTATTCACATTAATTGCTCGGCCTCGTTGATCTTCATGAAAATAAGGACCAATTATGCCTTTAGCAGACATAGCGGCCCAAACAACGACCTTTGGGCTATGCAGGGGTCGTTCATGCTTTCGTCTCGGATTCTCCACTGCCCAGTACTGACAATTCTGCTTATTAACATGACCATTCAGGTGAAAATTTGCTTCGTCACTGAACAGTATGTTGTTAAAGTTGTTAAATCGCTGCAGCATTTCGTTCGCAAAATTCAGTCGATTAGCATAGTCCGTATCCTTCAATTCTTGAACCAATTGAATTTTATAAGCTGTTAGATGTAAGTCTTTCTTTAAAATAGAATGTAAAGACGATTTTTTGATGTTCAACGCTTGGCTTCGCTTTCGGATGGATAAAGACGGATTTTGACGAACCGACGCCTCAACTCCTTCAATTGTTTCTTCATCGCGAACTGAACGAGGACGACCAGAGTTTTGAATTTTAACTGTCGCACCTGTATTCTCGAACATCCTGATCCATTTCCTAATGCTATCGTCACTTGGCGCGTGGCGTGTACGATATTCCGCACGATAGAGACGTTAAGCAGTCACTATTGAATCACCATTACGATAATACGCTCGTACGCAAAATGCGCGATGCGTCTCCGAGTACTGTTCCATCGTGACTAAAACTCCACAAAATGGCGGACGCCACGAACCCCTCCCCGCACCCTTTAGACGTCCTGTTTCGAATATGGAGCGAAAACAAATACCCGATACCCTTTCTGGACACCTTGTATAACCCATTCCTACTACACAAATATTGATATCATTATTTCGTTTTGCTTTATCTACGTTTATATATTCATTTTTCCGTTGAATTAAATTTAAAAGATATTAAATATTTAAAAGATAGTATTATTTTACATATTAATTCTTAAATAAATAAAAACATAATTTACGAACTATAATCTTTTTTGAGTGAAACTGAAATACAGTTTAACAAATAAACGATAAATCATATCTTTACATACGATTTATTTATTGCAGAGAATTTTTCGGTGATATTTTCCTTGCAATATATCTTTTTAAATATATTCTTTTATGTAAGAGTTATTGACAAACAATGTTGTGTACGCATCGCAGAAAATATTTTGAGCACGGTCTTTGTTTCCCAGGACGCCATTGTCGGAACGCCAACTATTGAAATTTGGTTAATCATATGCATAGATCACAATACTGCAGCACTTTCAGAGGAAGCAAATAAAATAACGTCAACCATTGTGTGTGAAATAAGTGGATTAAAAATACTAACGTGGAATATAAATCTGAAAAGTAATAAAAACTCCCTAGAAATATGAAAATTGTAAATAATTGTATATAGTATAATAATTTTGTAATTTTATGTAGTTACATTTATTATTTAAGTATGTTGTCTAAACAAGTCGTGTTCACCTTTAACTATAACAGAATTGTAGTTTTAAATTATAAACATTTTTTATTAACAACATAATATAATGTTAGGTTATGTTGGTGAGCCAAGATAAATAAATAAGATTGTAATCATCAAAAAACACTGATTTTACTGATAAAACAAAACAATACCCCCCCCCCCCCCCCCCCCCCCCCATATGGCATTATGGCTGTAATAATCTATAATAGCGTTGATTGGTTGCCAAAGTAGGGAAAAGAAGTTTTCCACTGAATTAACCACAAACTCGATAGATTGTGATACTGCGTTTTATCTCTCTCTTCGATGTTACCCTTCACTTTATTTCAATGGTATCTTATTATATTGTGTGAGCAATTATTGTGTATATATATGTTATTGGTTTCTCGGAAACGGGTCTAACGATTTCGATGAAACTTTGCATTTAGATAATGTTTTACATTCCAAGTTTACCTAGATAGGTGATTTTCTTTTTTTTGTTTATAAGACACCAAGCACGGCTCGGTCGCCCAGATGTTATGTATTTATATATTAAACTTTTGTTTCTAGAAATCTTGGAAACGTAGTACTGGTCAGTATAATAATTTTGTTCTTGAATAAATACTTACTTGAATAAGTACATGATTAAAATGATTGTTATTAATAAAAGTAATTATTCTTCACTTTCGCCTAAAAATAAAAAAAAGTTTATTTACGTGTATTTTATTATAACATTGATAAAGTGAAAAACCACAATACCAAAAAAAAAACAACTTCAATGATTTTATAGTTTCCTGGTGTATCTTCGAAGTTAAAGGTCCAATACCAATGAGATTAAAATTGTACCACCCTCGAGGTATCCTCTCTATAAAGAATAATCCAAATCGGTTCACAAACAAAGATGTTATGGCTGGACATCCATAAAAAAATACATTCGAATTTATAACCTCCGTCTTTTTTTGAAATCGGTTAAAAAGATAATTTTGTTCTTTGGTTTTCAATATAAAAGCTCAAAAAGAAATCGAATTATGATCGATTTTTCGTGAATCTATTCTTCAGGCTTCAATTCGAATGGATTTCATAAAGGTCTTTTTCGGGAAGAAACGCCATCCTATAGTCACTAAATATGTTTGGGTATACTTAACTAACTGTATTTTACTATACATACATCAATCGCATCCAAAGTTTAAGTTTTTCTTTAACCGGGTTCAATGCCTTGGACAGTTTTGATTCTTAGTCCTGATTGACAGTTTTGTGCTACCTTTTCTTACTGTCGTCGACCAATTATGAAGTACCTAACTGTAGATGCGTTCTGAACTTTTTTTCTGACTGACTATACTGTTAGCCTTAGGGGCCCTGAAGCCTCTGTCGGCTTTTACAGCTTCACCGTGACTTGACGTTCTGGGCCTGTTTTAAATATATATTTATAGTGAATTTTCCATGTTTTATTATCTATTATATATTGTTCTGAATAGATGCAATGATCACTTGAAGTCTGTAGATCCATATTATTGTTATAAAACTCCATAGTTTATTGGTTTTCTCTGGAACTACACATGTTTATTTAGGAAGGCTATATAACTTTACGCTGCAATCCTTAGAACTGGAGTAGTAATGAAGAACGTCAAGCAATCTAGCAAGCTCTGGACAAGTAGAGGTAGTGAAAACAACGATAGGCAGGTAAAACGGCGCGGCGGCGCGGCACCCGGTGCGTAGTTGGTCAAATAAATCTTACACGGGTAAACCCGTAGGGCACAATTAGTAAATAAATAAATAAGGAACTCAATATAATCCAATTTCAACATCACAGAATATGTACGTGCTTGAAATACTTAGACACGTCCATACAATATACGTTCCTGAAGTTCGTTAAAAACTTAGTCTACGCATAATAAAATAATTTACTAAACTTTTTCAATACACTGGAATCAATTACTACGTTTTTCGGTTTCTTAAAAATGTAACCCGAAACAATGTTTACTTTACTATAATATGAATTATTATTTCCTAAGTTTAAAAGATAATTCGTAATAAATAAATACATTTAATTATAGTATAGTATCGTATAGTAACATTTAAACTATTTTTTTCATTCCTTATAAGTCTTAGCGTTTGACCACAAACTCACCTTAGGTAAAGTGACGATTTGGCCCAAGATGGTAACAAGCTAAACCTAGTGAAGGAATGGCTCTCAAATGCAGCTTTTGGAGCACACCTATGGTGACAGATTTTCAACTAGAAGATGGATATTAGAAAATACCCTACCACCATGCTGTGGTTTCATCACGATTGTTTTCTTCAAGGTCAAGGTCACTGTAGGGATTCGAACTTACATCGATCAACGTTGTATCCTTACACGCTGTCATGGAGCCATCACCGCTTCCTGAATCTGATAAGTCTCTTCAAGAAAAGGATACACGTGATGAAGCAGAGATGAGGGTGATAAGACAAATGCACAAGCACTACTTGAAATAATAAAATAAAATATAAAGCGAACTAATCATTTTATTATTTACATTTACAATAAAAGAAATTTATGACGATGATGTATAAGCCACAGAGTAAATAAGTCCCCCACGCTCTAACCATAAATGTACAAGACCAGCGTAACGTATTTAGTACAAGTCATTGACATACAAAATGTGGTAGATATGACATATGACTTCATATGTGTAAAAAAAGAAATTGAATACGCCATATACTATACATATACATATACTATTTATTTTCTTTTTATACATCAGGAACTGCCTGTTTAATAGGGATAGAAAAAACGTTGTATTTCACGTGATTGATAGGGTTATCATTTAATTCGATCAAAATCAGCTTTATATTATAGGCCTATGTTCAGCAGTGGACGTCCTGCGGCTGAAATGATGATGGTGATGATAAAAAGAAGCTTTTTAATACATTAACTTATTTTCTTTGACCCTATATTACCTATGTAATATAGGTGGCATTTTCTGTAATATAGTTAGGTCACACGTGAAGTGGATTATAAATATAAACATTTTGAGATGTCATAAAAACTCCATACATAGTTGTAACAAGGGAGCTACCATCTTGTTGGACCCTCTTTGAATATTAGAAAATACTACGAAGTCTTAAACACATTCACAGTAGCAAGGGCTTTAACGACGCCAAATCAAGAAGAAGAAAACCTAAAAACTTATTTTTAGTTAATATGGCAACTGTGGTCCATCCACAAATTATTGTGCTAATGTCACGTGAATAGAATATTTTTTATAATTATTCTAGTATTGTGCAAACATAACTCCAACAAGATGGCACCTCCTTTGTTAAAACTACACAGGTAATTCTTGTGACAGCTTAAAATGCATATTCCTAAGTATTATTTATAATTCACTTCATTTGTGCACACTTATCAAAGTAAATCACGTAAACTTCTACCAATATTACGTAATATAAGATCAAAAAACATATTTTTATAAATTAAAATAACAACCGCAACATGTCAGATTTTTTAATTTCGCATTTATTATATTGTCAGTTTAAAATCCTAAATATTATATTTGTCTATTTGAAACGTCGAGTGAAAATACATCCTGATTTTCATATTCGAGCCGAGTTCAAGAATACCGCTGAATATTATTAAGGATGTAACTATTTTATACAATGTAGGCAAATAAGGCTACGGTTCGATTTATTCCTTAGTTCTTGCTAAAATTGGCAAAAAATATTTGGCTAGATTCCAGGAGCTCCCATGCATACCCATATAAGCGACACTAAATCTTCGAGTGGCTGTATTGTACTATATTTTTCTATCTTTTTAGTGTGACTCATATCTCTCTCTCCCGTTATCTGTTAATCTACAAAATAACGACATTTCCTGCTCTGTAGCCGCTAAATGTGGTGTATTACATTATTTTTAAATAACTATTTTAAAGAATACTAGACAACATTCATAGTAATTTGTACAAAAAGATGTGAAAAGAAAAAATTATATGGAAGTTTTCGTAACATTTTTTTGGCTTTGTCAACTAAAACTACTAAATAGGATGAAAAAGTAAAAAGTTGTAGTTTGCTCAAAGTATTGATTCTGGTAAGTCAAGGGAGAGCTTAGTAGAGGAACAATACTATATACTGCTTTCTTCGTATTTTGTCTTGTTTATGTCATCTATTATAGTTTTGTCTAATCAATATTATTATTAAGATTTGTGTTTAGAATTTTTTTTTGTTTACTAATGAGCCATTAAAGATAATTTTGGGAAAAGACCAAATTTTTGGATAATATGGCTTATTTTGGTTACGATCTATGTAATTTAATAAAAAAATTAACTTGTTGTACTTAACTATGATAAAGTATATAATTAGTTTAATTGGAGTACATCTATTCATGTACTCGTAAGTACTAAAGTCTTAAAGTCTTAAAGTCATTCTTGGCTATGACTATAAAGAGGGAATAACTTAGTGTAAATTTTATTTTTAAATGTATTTCTTTTAACATCATTATAATATGGTGAATGGAACATTTTAAGAAAACAACTTTAATGTTGATTAATTAACGTTTTACGATAATTCTATGAAAAATGCTACAGTTACCTTATATTATATATACCCTTAGATCATACACTTATATACCCTTTAAATGCATTTATTCTTTTTTATGTTTTTTTTTTTTTTTGTAATATCCCTTTCGTTGCCGTATCGCATCCATAATTTTTTAATTTTCAAATATTTGTTAATTTCAGCGTCATAAAGATCTGAGAGACTTCATTTTAACTACGTGTTTGGAATTTAAGATGTTGTAAATAAAATACTCAGGCATAAGCTATTAAAACTTTGTATCCTCTCAAAAGCAGTACTTAAAACTTGCAAAAGGGAATATAGAACGAAGCTTTATATCGTATAGTTGCAGTTGAAGTGTTTTTGAGTGCATAATATATTTTACATAACACTTAAAGTTCAAAGTTTAGTAAAATACAATAGAATCAACTTTAATTTACTAAATCTTTACTTACCATTTAATTAGGCACATTACAAAGACTAACTTGGCCCTTTTTTTACAACTAAGGTGACAAACAAGTTTACGAACCACTTGATGATAAGCGGTTACCGTAGCCTATGGACGATTGTATTATCAGAGGTATCATCACTAAAGGTATTTCTAAAAAAATTATCTGTGCCCTACCTATGCCAGCTATGCTATATGTGATATAGCCAAGTGTATAACAATTATCAAATATTGAGAAAACTTTGCGTCTTTGGTTATATATAACATATTCCAATATTGGAACTTCTTTTACTGACAACAACTCATACTGGAGAAAATATAACATAGATATATATGTAACATAGATATAACATAGTTTACTAATATGTAAATAATTTGCGGCCGATTTCAATAATTTACAAAAAATATACAAATATAACCTTTTGTTCTGACTTCTTTCAATAACCTACCAATGGATAGTTTTTCGTATCTACATAATATATATATTTCCATCCTATAGCTTGAATAGATAAGAGGGAAGCCGATATCTGTCTTAAGTTAAAGATTGTACATTTTACAAATAATATGTACAAATCGGAAATAGTAAACTCAGATTTATGTTATTGAATACGGCCGTTAGATGATTAATTAATCACTAAGAGGGTTAACTTCCATTGGGCATCTATTTCATGATTTTATTTGGATGCATTTAATATCTTATCCCTGGTACATAACGGATACAAACAATATGTTAATAGTCATAATAGAAAATCTAACTAGATCTATATACTTAATATTTCTAATTACTTGTGTTTCGTATTGATCGTTTGAGTGAATTTTAATACAATTTTATAATTTCAAATTTTATCTTTCCAACTGTTTACCGCAACTTATAAAATCAGAAACTTTGCTTGATTTTGATTAATAAACGAATATTTATCATGAAATTTAGGGTTTTAGTACAAGGAGTAATTTTTTTGTATAGATAATTACTTAGCAAAATAACTGTGCTTGTATTAAGTACTAGCTGTGCCCGCGGCACCGCTCGCTTGGACGACAGAAGAACGCGTAGGGCTTATAAAAATCGTATTTTCTTCAAGTATTAATAAATATTTATTAAATGAAGAATGAAGATGTCGTGATTTTTTTTTATCACAACCAAATATATAAGGAGTAAACAAAAAAGTTGGGTTAAAATCTATCTAGTAGTTTTTGCGAGATGTGCGCACATCGACAAACCTCAATCATTGTGTTTATTTAGATAGGAAAGGACATATAAGGACCATCAATACTTCAAATATCATGATAAAAACCTCTTAGAAGGCGGGACAAACCTCGGATTATATTTTTACAAGCTTTTAATTAACTTTGTATGTTAGTTTGTTATACTTTACGTGTTGGTTCAGTTCCGATGACAATGCATTTTTATGGTAAACATGATCTGATTCGAGATTCAGAATTGGCCCCAGACGAAATAATTTCTTCAGTCAGCAGTACAGACAAGAAATTTTGTAAACACACTGCACTTTGATTGCCCGCTTGAAATTGTACCGTAGCGCGTAGTCTGGCTGCTACACTTAGGGTTGGCTTTCGACTGAGAATTCTTCAACGGCTAGAAGAACAGGTACAAAATGATGTGTGCGTATTTTAACGATTTAATCTTATAAACTTGGAGAGTTTTTGGTGAGATCTTGAAGTGACGTGTGGTGGTTTTAATTTTTAATTCATTAACTTAGTTTTTTGACCCTATATTATGTAATATTGTTATTATTGTTGTGTTGTTTTGCGTGATAAAGTTTGGTTTTTGTACATAAGTGAAGAGAATTATAAATATAAACTGGAAGCATACATTCTGAAATGTCACAAAAACTCCCTAGAAAGTTCTAACAAAGGAGCCGCCATTTTGTTAGGATAATCAAATCGTGATTAGACTGGACACTATATTCACTTGATAATGGTCTTCAATAAAGAGAACCAGTTGCCAAGTTAGGAAGAAAAAGAAGATAACAGCTTGTTTTCTAAAATCATTTTTCATATATTCTTATATTAAATAATTACAAAATGCAAATAGGATCTCAGTCTTAACTTATCCAGTTAATAATAGGCTACTACTTCTGAGGAATGAGAGGTAACGCCTACCATACCAGTGGTTATGTCTTAGGATTGAAATAAAACATCATGAGCGCTGGTGCTTTGTAACAATAATATGTATGCTGCTGTAACTTTACTGAAGTTTTTTTTTAAATTTATTTAATGGTAAAACATAACTCTGACAAGATGGCGGTTCCCTTATTAAAACTGGCAAGGAAGATTTTTTAAATATGTAAATTTGTAATTCATAAACTTGCGTTCTTTATCCTATATCTTGTGACTTTGCATGACATAGTTTTGCACCGAAGTGTATCAATCACTATTCACTCTGAAAGGTTTTTGCTTTGTGATCACGATCCAGTTGGGAACGGTGGCTCTACCGCCTTGCTAATAATATTAATTGTACATTTGCTTAATTTTAACAAACTGTCAATACCAAGTTGTTTAGAACAGTTCATCCAATATGAAACAGTTAAGACAGTGATGTGGGGTTAAATTATTGTTTACTAACTGCAATATAACAGGCCGTTAAACTCTGATAAACTTCAAACTTAAGACATTAGAGCGCCATAATTCAGCGGTGTAGCTCCTGCCGTGTTCATTTCGGCAACCGATAAATTTCGGCAATTACGTCCAACAACTGATAAGCGGTTGATCTTGCGATTAGTCTGGATTCTAGGACTAGATTAGGCAAGCTGGCGATATAATATGTATATATTTCAAGTAATGTAGATATATTTTATGCCTATAGGGATATCCTACTAACATAAATACTACATATGTCACTGTAAAAATTATTGTAATGAATAAAAACATCTTTGAGCATTGCTCGATGTTTATAAAAAACCGTAGATAGTAATACAATTATGTGAATACAAAATTAAATCTAAATGCTTAGAGCCGTTTCCGAAAAACAAATTAAAGATAAAATAAGTAACGCAGTTTAAAAATATGAAAAAAAAGTACTAGAAGCGCGTTTGAATCAGACATACTCGCTACACTTAGTTTATTAAATTATGATAAAAATTTGTATATTTAATATCGTTGGAGATAATTCACTTAGAAATTAACCATGTTTTTTATGCACTTGGAGAATATTAATTTGCAAAATTTCATGAAGAGATAGTTAGTAGAGAGTTAGATATAAATATAACGGTTTTTAACAATTTACTATCTTAAAAAAGTGTGTAAATTGTTAGATTAAGTCAAATTATATAAATGTCACCACTTATATATGCATTTTTTTATTTAGGGGCCGATTTTTCTACCGTCATTTATTTTGTGACTATTTTTTATATTATTATTTGATCAATTATTTTGAGGTTTTGACAGATAATTTAAGGAAAACCTGCCGAAATTTATAAATTATTCCTTTACAGTAATCTGTTGATTGAAAAATCGGCCCTAAGTAATTTTAATATTTGTGTGTAAGACACCGTTCGCGAAATCATTAATGAAATGATTCCAGAAATTATGTAATTATTGTTCAGAATTTTCTTTACTGGATTCTAAATTTATTATATCGTTCATTTTAAATAATCACAATAATTTGTAATATCATAAGAATTTAGGTCATTTTTTTATATTATTATTTAGCATATTAATTGAAAGGCTAATGTTACCTAAATAAATATTTAAGAAAAGTTTTAATTGCATGGTTTAAAAGTATATACTAGGGACATAAAATAAAATTTTATAAATTATTGAAATTTTGTTATGAATTGCACCTATCAGGTATTAAAAAAACATCTATAACTTCAATTTTAAAACAGCCTACCTATATAGTATGCGTGCGCTCTTAAGCGGATATTATAATTTACAATGATTAATCATAAACTTTCGCAACATTATGTATAATTTAACTTTTGGCATCCTTGGCTAATTAAAATATAAATATTTTTAAACTTACACAATACATATGTAATAAATCATGGTACTTTATTTATTACTTAAAGCATTACACTATATAAATTACCTACCTTACGGTATTCCGATAATTCTTCCCTCATTTCACCGCACTAGTCCGATTCACATAAAACCATTATTTTTATTTTAAAAAACATCTTTGTCCACTTTCTCGGAGTTTTCATAATTCCACCTTCCTTCACATTTAAATATAATTTAACCCATTATTTAAAACTGTTTAAATATAATTTTTCCGTCATATTAAAACTTCAAATGAATACTTAATGATTTTAAGGATTTTCCTGAACTTTTCGCGGGAAAGCGACGGCAGGTCGACAAAAGGGTACGTGGATACAACACTCGTGCTTTCCTACCTCGAACTACCGCGGCGAGCGTATTTCATACCGCTTCGCTTGTGCGCGGTTAGATGCGCGGATTTTGTATTCTACTGAAAAACTAATGCCCCTTATTAACGTTCAACTCTTTATCTAACTTGTTTTTGGCAATATATCTGAATCCTAAAAACATTCCTTTATAATGTCTAACGTAGTCGGGTAAAATACCAAATATAATGTAAACAATTATACATTACTAATAGAGCGGAATTCCTAAGTATAAAATCAAGCCAATATCCAACTCTGTAAGGTACTAATTTTTGACCTCAAGTTTTTCTTTGGGAATAAGAGGTTAGTAAAATGGAAATATAATTTAATATCAGAAATAAATCTCTTTTTTTATATACAATACCAAGTAAGTATCTCAAAGAGCCGAAATACTATTACTTCTGTAAGTACCTACTAATTCTTGATCTCCGGTTTCACTTTAGAATGATTTTTTTAGTATCAGTAATGTATCACAATACACAATTAAAATCATCTCTTTTTTTATTTTATTTATATACTAAGCCCTTACTAAAATCGTCTTTTTAAAATAATAGTTCCGGTCTCAGGGTCAAAAGCGTGAATATTATAATAAATAGAGAAAATTTATTATGTATATATATGATAAATTATAGATCAATATATTAAAATAACAATTTTTTATTAACGAGATAAAAACGCATATGAAAAACTGCTGAAGGTTCAAATATTCATTTTGGATGGCGAGTTAAATTTATAAGCTAGCGAAAAGGCAAAAAAATTATTACACAAATACAAAATTTATAAGTTTACAAATACAACATTATTTAACAATAGAACATCAACTAATTATCGTATTGGTAGATATTTAATTATAAAAGTTAGCCTCAAGTAAGGCCCTTCAAACGAAGAGTGACGAGGTATTTCTGTACTGCGCCCTAGGTGCTTTACATCAGGTACTGTGCAGTTATTTTGTTAAGATACTGTATAAAACAAATTCTAAAAACAATGATGTGCAATAACATATGCAAGTAAGAATTTATACTTCTTTGGCGTAACTAAACAAAAATAACTTCAAAAATTTTATACTGCGTTCTGAAGAAAGGTCAGGTACTCTAAACCGACGAGCATGCATGAAAAGATTAATGAATGTTGAAGAAGCGAAAGATGTATGTCAGGATCGCAGCAGATCGAACGACGTGGTATCTGCCTACCCCGTTGGGAAATAGGCGTTATTTATGTATGTGTGAATAATAATAAACATTATTTCATCGTCATACTATCACGCCTGTATTCCCCGGAGGGTTAGGCAGAGATGTAATAATATACACCCACAGTTCGCCGAGTATGTTTTTATAGGTCCCATGTAATAGGGGACGAGCCTATTGCCATTAATCGGGCACGAAACCAAACTTCCTGCAATTTCCCACTAACTTCATCATGCCGCATTTCCGTTACGTGATACGCGTGCGCGCATCTCTCGATTTTACCCTCTACCAATCGCGACAAAAAGAGTACAATTAAAAATAAACCTTATTCCAAGTACTCTGATACAAAAACAACAAGGATAGTACATATTTTGTATCTCATTTAATATCTGATTGTCATATCTGGGATATCTATATCGTCATGACCCCGTATGCTTATCGAATCATCCGTCCCTAGGATGCAAAGATAGGCTACTAGTTTTATTTTAGAAACGTGAATATCCAATAGAGATATCGTGGATTGTTTTTTTTTTTTCATTTATAGGTTTAGCGTTATGTCCACAATAGCACCTCCAATTTGACCAAGTTTTCATTATGGTTTGTAGATTGTAGAACTGAAGGTGGTCGCCAATGTTATTGGATTACACTGTGCGGTGATCTGGTAAAGGATCATCACTTTACCGTACTACGATACTAAAAAAGAATAAAAATTAGTATTTGGTAAAAACTATTTGTAATACATAATTCCTATAATACCTCTTTAGCCTAAAGAAATCATTAGCTTAAAGAACTCGGAGGACAATTTTAAACCTTCGTTACGAGTAATCAATACTTTATCGAAGAAATACCTTCATTTTTTTGCCGACATTACTATAACACTTTAAGTACGGTTTAAAATTGTCTCATTAGCCTAATGGTCGTAAGCGCGACTGCTATGATCGAAGTCCTGGGTTCGATCCTGGGCCCAGTTCGAGCAAAGTGTTATTCGGTTTTTCTATGAAATTCTCAGTAGCAGCTCGGAGTTTGGCTTTGTGCCCGATTAATAGCAATAGACTCGTTCCCTATTATATGGGACCTTAAAACATACTCGGTGAACTGTGGGTGTACATTGGTACACCTCTGCCTAACCCTTCGGGAATACAGGCGTGATGGTACGTATGTATGTAAGAAAACAGTTTACATGAGTATTAACAATATTACATTTACTACCGGATTTTATTGTCTACTTGATAAAAAGATAAGGACGTAACAAAAACTATCAAACTGTGTTGACATGAGATAAATCCGCTGTCAATAGATTCTAATACTACTTTGATAAACAGCGCGGCGTCATGAATCGTTTGTCAACGGTAAAACTATAGACATATTGAACAACTATCAAATGATAATTTTATTATATACCTACTTCATGATTTCTGAAAGTATTATTGATATAATTTTTATAACCAAGCAATTTGGAAATCAGTTAATATAATACTCCCTGTTCAAAATGTTCACTTAAAATTGGTTGAAATTAAACAAATGTTAAATTTTTTGTAGTTATTAATAATAATTTTAATGATTAGATAGGTACTATTAATTTCGGAATGGCATACACTAGTACAAAATTTCATGAAAATCGATCAAGCTGTTTCTGACTTAAATTTAAATGTATAAACAGACAAACAGCAGACCAGTTAAAAACGTTTCAGTGGTGAAATTCATGATCAGTGAGCGACAGAATAGCTATCAAGCAATACGCTCTGGACTTGGGAGTCACAGTTTTACGGTAACCTCCATCTCGGCACGAACTAAAAAGTAATCTCGTCTCTTTGTCGTACCGTGAAACTGTGGAACCAATAGCAATAATCGCTAAATGTTTCGCTTCAAAGTCGCAATTTGGTATTAAGTAACATCTATATAATGTACCAAACATAATCTGATTTTGCTATTTCAAAGCAAATATTTAGCGATTTCTGATATCGCTTTGCTATTGCGAAGTACGTAATAAGGGGACGATTCCTTCAAACGTAACGTGAATAGATATTTATTAAGGATGGAATGACAATGGAGACCATAAGAAATTACCTACCGTCAATTTGCCGAGCTAATCTCAAAAAAATTGTATAGAAAAAAAAATTATAACTTTTACCGGTGAGGAAAGACATTCTTTTCCTATGAAAAGATCCGTATACAATATACTTACACAATTGTTACCACATTCTAGGATTCATTCTACTACAACTACATAACATATTAAAAGCTCTCGATCCACAGTCGAAAATTCGAATTTCTTGAAAAAGGGTATTATTATTAAATATTTCTTTAAATTGCTTTCCTACCAATTACATTTTGGGACTATAATTCGTTAGACCAAAACGCAAATTAAGTTTTTTACAATGTCTTTATCGAGTAATATACGAATTTGACACATTGGATAGCCTTGATGAGGCGGTATGTGGTAGCAGTGACACCGTTAGTAGCAAGACAACCTTTCTATAGAATGACGTCATGTATTAAAATATTAGATCTAAAATTTCAACATAAGTGTCACACGGCTCGTTGGTCTAGGGGTATGATTTTCGCTTAGGGTGCGAGAGGTCCCGGGTTCAAATCCCGGACGAGCCCAATTCTTTTTTGCCGTCCATACATTTATTCTGTGTTAATTAGACAGCAAATTTTAGAACTTATTTATATGAGATATTTTTCTATTCACACAAGTAGATGATAACATTAGGCTTGTTGAATGACATGGAATTTTTTTAATTTTATCCAAAAAAATATTAACTGAAAGTTTGATCCAATAAAGTGTTCAATGCGTATAGAATAGGAATTAACATTTAGTTATATATCTTTATGTGTAGTATATACGAAGGTAAGGTACCTACTAAATTTGAAAAACGAATGGTGGGCTTGCCCTCAGTTCACTTTCGACTTGACGTCGAATGATCGTGGCGTTTAGCGTGATATAGTTTGATTTTTGTGCATAAGTGAAGTTGATTATAAATATAAACTAAAAGCATGCATTCTGGGATCCCACAAACCTCCTCCACAACCAACCACAAAACTCTCTAGAAAAATATAACAAGAGAGTCTCCATCTTATTAGGATACTGAAATCGTCATAAGACAGGACATTATATTTAATTGATAATAGCAGTAAGGGTCATCATTAAAGAGGACTAGTTGCCAAGTTAGGAAGAAGAAGAAAAAGAAATAATGCAAGATAATAATAATATTTGGATAATAATTTGTACGTGATTTTGGCAGAATTGTGTTAGAACACTGTTGCCATTCAATAAAATTAAGAAGAAAAATGTAATTGGTTAAAGTATGAAGTATGGGAGTATGATAACTGGGTCGCAACCACCATGCATGTGTCCGTAAAGTCCGTCATAGTGACTCACTGCTGCGCCTCGCGTTTCGTGATCAGTCTGTAATGTAGGCCGGAATGACAGCGGCGACCTTCGATGGATTACAATCTCTCGGTAGTCGCCGTTGCGTTAGGATTGTACTGTGCTAACAATCAGGTACAGTACCGTCAAATTGCCATGCCACTATTAAAAAAAAACACGTGTATACATCCTTACAGTGAGTCATAAATAATGCGCCGCGCCGCGCCCCGCCATCCCGCGTCTGCCGTACATCTTTTATTTATCGCTAATATAATTTTTATGAGAATATCGTTAGTTATAATATGATAAAGTAATTGATAAATAGATTTTTAAATTTGTTTCTTTAATGTTTTAATAACTTAATCCCAAATAAAGCATAGTTTGTTTATAGGTAACTAAACAGATGACATAATTTTTAAATATGTAGATATTTAACATCCAGACACATAACTGACAGTTGACAAACAAAAGTGATTATGTACGGTGATCGAAACCAGGACCTCTCGACTCGTAGACCGTAGGCCATAGGTAAAAGCAACAACGATCTCTGAGAGATCGACTATCCATTGACGACCGTCGCCATCGTGCCGATCTCCAAGCTTTCTCGGCACCTGGACATACATACATTGTAGCGGGTTTAAAGTGCATGGTGGTCGCGACTCAGTCGAGTACAGATTCTAACCACCCCGCTTGTTTACTGGATATACACCGGCTGGTCCCGAAATGCAGCGTGACACTACGACGAGCGTTGTAGTGGCGTATGGTATTCGCATTCCAACCGAAAACAATCCGGGAGTTGATAACTTTTGGAAAATTGTTTTAAACACTTTATATGTTGAAATGAATACCTATGAATATTTTTTTTTTTCACTAAAAGTGATTTAAAAATATTTTTTAATCTAAATAAAAAATACGCCACAAAAACGACGCTTTATGGTCCAGTGACAACTCAAGCAAGAGTCTTATCATTTATATTTTCTGAACGGTAACGTCACGTTTTCTAATCGGCGCGCGTTTCAGATCACGTGACTCACATACAAAAAAATATTAATTTTCCAAAGGAAAACTTAAATAAATAATTACTTTTGCCAGATTTGTATTGTTTTAGGTTTTTTTTTTCTATAGAACAATTTTGTTACTCAATAATTTACTTTAATTTTTAAACATACAGTCAACTCGCGGATTATCGTACTCTACCGCCCAACTATTTAAAGTATTTTTTTATACTACTAAAGTGGCAAACAAGCATATGACCCCATGATGGTAAGCAAATACAGTACAGACTATGGACGCTTGTAACACCAGAGGAGAACCTCCTTACCCCAAGATGCTCTGGTAACCCTACTCATCGCAGGAACACAATACTAGGTTATTTGACTGCAAACTTCTGTAGGCCGATGGTATTGCATCAATCGGGCTGGGCTACCCAAGTAGAGAGACATTTCCAAAGTGCAAAAGTAATTATAATTCCACATTTTCTTACAAGATGATATTTTATGTAAATATAAATTTGTAGAGTTACTTTAGAGACATCATTTATCTCCCTAACTCTTTAGTAGAATTATGTTAATGCGAGTGGTGCCGCCAAAACTCTACATTATGACATCCGACCCCCGCCCTCCCCCTCAACCCATCGTAATCCCACGGCCAGCAGCATTACAAACAAGCCTTTCAAATTTGTGACCTGGGTGTTTGTTAGTAAAATACATGTGTCTTTTAAAATTAAAACCAGCAAAGTAGGTTTAACCGATAATTTGGCAATAAAAAAAACTAATAATTTTCTATTAAATTCGTAGTGAATATTTAATTCTGACTACACAATCGTCCGACACAACTGATCTTCCAACCGTCGTTAAAGTAGAGAGGTGGTTCCGGCGCGTTGGCAAAAGTTTTTGATAGAGTTGGTCAGAGATCGCTCCGGTAGCGATTCCGAGCGGTAAATCGTCCCGAATCAAAGGTGTTCAAACGCTTTGGCATCAGAGCGTACGCGGCTATCAATCTCGTATTAAATCATGTTTAATTTAACTAAATATTTTTCGCAATTTTGTTCGAGAATTAGTCAAAATTTAGTGGAATAATCTCTGTCTGAATACTTGAATAAACAAATTATATGCACTAATTCAATATAGAGAGATCGTTGCTATCTATCTCTTCGACATCTGCCATGATTATGATATTTGAAAATCGCAGTCGATATGTGGAGGGTCGATTTGGAAATTGGTCGAGATCGCTCAAATTCAGAGTTTAAATTCGGAGTTCGGCTGTGGGACGATTGTATAGAGCCAGCACAAAATATTCGCGACGGATATGACAAACCTACTTTGGCGGTTTTGATTTTACTCCACTGACATAAATAATATAATATGTATGTATAAAATTGTTACTGAACATTTTTTCTACTACCTAAAAAGAGTCGCAAATTTCTTTCTTCGAAAAGTATCGTTATAATGAATTAAATATTTATTTAAATCAGATACATACTTCTAGGAAATATGATTCGTTACTGTGATAGTATGCGATAACTGTCAAACCGCCATCTTGTTTAGCATTTCGTATGCGACTTCAGTAAAAATTGTATGCTCGAAAAAACAATAAATGTGCAAATCATTATGTATGTCACGTGAGACCGGCCATACACAACGGCTTATGTCTTTATTAAACCTAATTATAAGTGAGAAAAGAGAAATAAGTTGTGTAGAAGGAGCGTTAGAATTTTTAAGGTTCCTACCATAAGTTTCTACATACTTACAAGAATTGTTTGTATTGCGTTTTTACCTTTTTCTATGGAAGGTATGTACCTAAATGCTGTGTAAAATACACAAAAATACGAATTACAAGTAAATTATTTTAAATAATTAATTTTAATAAATTTTTTCTTATGTTTTTTGTTTTCGTTGCTGGCAGTACAATTTTGTAAAGTTTACGTGGAAGCGATTATCTTCCCATTCATTTGAAACGCGTAGTACTAGTTACTGAATAAGCTTAGAAGACTACATTCAGAGCGATAATGAACTCACAAACTCAATAAAATTTCTAAAAAAATAACATTTTACTAAACATTTTTAGGTACCTCGTTTCACTTTACCTAATAAAAACCTGAGGTAGCAAATGTATGTGAATCATCAAAAAGGTCGAAACATTAATAAAAGAGAGGATTACCAACCAACACATTACACGGGCCAGCGCTCTAAAATATGCCATTTACACCCACTGGCTATATTTACCACCTAGGGACTCAAACGTGGACTCAAAGGACATCTTCAAAAATGTAATCACAAAATTATGAATTATGACGAGCGTTCACCAGTGCTTTGAAGAAAATAAACAAGGTAAGTGAAGAATTAATGTTATTACAGGTAATAGTTATATTTTTAATTAATTTAGTATCTAATAGCAGTATCTTAGATTATTTTGAAAAACCCTTCAATTATTTTATTCTCTTTTAATTACTGTGTATTTTAAAACTATATTATTGAGCCATCCTAAATGATAAACAGGTACCTACAGAAGGTGTTTTAGACTGATTGCAGTAATATTTTTATGTTTAGCCTGGGCAAGTATTACTATCTACTAAAGGTATTTATTTATTAAAATAGGTTTTATAGGTTTTGCTGGCGTAAAAAGATTTTATTTATATTTCTACACGTTTTACGATATTACTTTAGGTAATAATGTTTAATTGTAAATAATATACTTATTTATTTACTTACTTATTATTTTCCGATCTAATGGCAATGGGTTTTGTTTACAAAAACGGAATATATTTAGTTTAGATTTTTGATTGAAAGTAATCATAATCATATCATACAACTTCGCGTACGTTGATTTGGCTCCGAGATGAGTAGCTCGAGCACTCGTGGCACGGATATCACAATCAACGGTGGAGTATTTAACTAGTATTTTTCTAATAATACTTAAATACATATTTACACCCAGACGCCGGATTGTTAATTTATATAAAAATATATTTCACAAAGCTAGTTACGTAACGTGTAGGTGTTTATTTACTGTTATAATTAGTTTATAAAATCAACGTATCACTTACTAACTAAAAATATTTAAATACTAACTAATCTACCTGATTATTTAAACATTTTCATATTATTATTTTTTAAATACTATTTGACTTTAAATTTTCTTTAAATTAATATAATTGTGACTGTTTGAGCCAATTATTTCAATTAGTTCATTTTCTTGATTTTAAGGACAGAATGAAATCAGACACCGACTTCTTCTGATCTGTTGTCCTTCCTAATGCCAATTGGCTGATGACGCTGCAGCGTCATACGACGTCACTGTTGAAGGGACACCGCTGCCACCCTTACAAACATTATTAAGATCGGATCGCTCGAGTGGGTGTGACGACATTATTACGTCGCAATACGTTGACCGATCGTCTCGCGGTAGTAAGACCGCGCCGCGCCGCTCCGTGTGTGCATTTTGTATTAAAAACATACCACCTGTTAACGTGGTGAAGAACATTTAGCGAGGTGGAATACGCTTGTGTGCAGCGTTGGGATTGCTGACGTATATAAGCTCAAGTCTGGATTGGGAGAGGAAGCAGTTTCGGAAGTTCAAGGTTAGTGGATGACATTCCTTCCCATATATTCAATTGGATGTAACAATTGAAATAGTTGTCTGTCGTTCATTGCTCACTGAGCTATATTATCGAAGGCCGCACCAGACTAGGAGGCAGGCAACTTTATTTAAAACCGCCGCTCCATGTGGTATGTGAGGGAATAGTAGGGAAGACCGCATAATTAACTCCTCGCACACACAGTGACGAACCGAGTCTGTCCCATTGCGTACCAATTGTGTAATTTGTAACTTGTTTTTGGTAATAAATTATTATTATTATTCTTTGAAATAATTCCACATACCTACTAACTGCATACGGCATACTCTATTAGCTCCTAAACTATTGTCTACATGATATATAAAAACATAACAAATACATACCTCTATCAATATGAAAAGTGCATACTCTTACTTTTGAGCTATTTTACAATGTGAACCTTCTAAGTTCTTCCAATAATAAATACTGTAAACAAAACAACCAAAGAATATAATTAAAAGACTTACGGAATAAAAATCATTGTAATGTTTTATATAATTTATTAACTTATGTTATAAAAATAATTTAATTTAACTAAAAGAAATTAAAAATCTACTCACGAAGAGACAGAACATTCATTTAAATTCTCTAGAAGCCAAAGGGCCGTTCTTACTACTCGAAACTTTGTCCACAGGTCGACATAACATTTATCATCTAATGCCCAAAATAAAATGTTATAACTAAAACCCATTCAAATAATTATTTAATCTAATTCACCATAGAGCGTTTTATCATATTTATGACAAAACACAATTGTTCACGTCTGTGGTGACATCTGATGGTTTACATGTAATACAAATAATTTATGATTTATTATGAACAAGACAGTCTTTACAAAATATTAAGTATAATATAAATATAAAATAAATCTCATATCAGATGAGTATTATAAATTCGTTTAGATTACGATTACTTAAAATATTAGGTACTTCCTACTTACCACAGGGTATACCTAGGTACTAAGTATTCCTAACAAAAAGTGAGATTTATTAATTTTAAATATTTAGTAAAAGTAACAAACACAGCACAGTTTTAATATTCTATAGTCTAACATTGGCGCATTATGTTTTGATTTAACAAAATACGACAATATTACAATTGTCATGACACTGGCAGAAATTACATTTTCGAGACGCCATTGAAACAAGTAGTTGAACTTGAATTCTTTCACTTTATCCATTTCATTATGACTATTTGAGAATTACAAAGTACATATTTTCGTAATAAATTATTAAATTTGCACGTACATTTGATAGTACGTTTGAGCATTTTTAGAAGGATATTCCTTCGACTTCCTACTAAAGTATAATTTTAAATACGATTTCCTTAACGTTGGCATTCAGGACGATTGGAATTGGCGGGCCAATCGCATACGTTGAGTTTGATGTTAAATATTGTTCCTGGTTGACATGAGAACTGCATGGCTTCGCTATTGACACATCGCCAATACTGCGGAAGAAAATTTTACATAATTTTTTTTTCCTTTGTAAACTAGCAAGTGTTTACCTATGAGCATGTGATGATAAAAGAAAAGGCATAATGTACTATTTATTGCGTGTAAATACACAAAAATATTCATATTATCTTAATTTGTTTAAATCACTATAATAGAAAGCACTTTTTTTAAATTAATTTTGATCATTTTCAATTTTATTTTTATGAAATGTTTTATGAACTTATGTGATTTTCAGTGCCAAATCTTTTTTGTTTCATAAAATATTTTGTAAAGAACAAATGTTCCTTTGTTTGGTAAATTAGGAATTATTTGTATCATCATAAAAGCGTGAATGATTACATGAAATTGTTTGTGGAAAAACATATTTTTTCAACAAAACTTACTGAAATTTACCTAATTTAATGATATCACAACCAGACTATGATGTTTAAACACATTTGTTCTTTGAATTTCTTAATCCGGTTATGAATTTAATATATAACAAATGTGGCCAACAAGCATACGGCCCGTCTGTTAGTAAGCGGCTACCCTAACCTATGGTTACTTTTAATATCTTAGGTATCACCAGCGCATTGCCGACCTTGAACCAACCTATACCAAAGAGCTCTGGGGACCCTACCCACCGCAGGAACACAACGCTAGACTATTTATCTCCAACCTTCTTTAGGGTGAAGGTATTCCATCAGTCTGACTGCCCCAATTAGAAGAAAATCTCCAAAGAAATCGTCCCCCCTACCCCAAGAGAATGCGTACGTATAGAGTATGTAGTACGTTGTACGTATATAATAATAAGTAAATGTGTATAGCATTTTACCTTATTACACTCCTTTTTATCAGGCACATAGTCTTCCTTAGCATTGCATACGTCTGGATTTTCAATTTCATTTTCCTAAAATATATAATAAAAAAGTTTTTGATATAACCCTTGCTTCTAACTTTAAAGATAACATGTATAATACTTTGACAGTCTCCAATGTGTGCTTTCTTACTTCGAAACAAAAAAAGGTATTAATGCATTAGCATTAGCTATCTTATATTTTTAAACAAAAAGTTGCTGGAGAATGCCTATTATCTTTCTGCAGAAATTTATATTTTATGTAAAAATATATTACGAGAATGGTTGCAGATATTAAAAGAGCTCAATTAGAAGTCTCATATCCATAATTTACCAAAAGTGGTATATTTTTTGGCTAATGCTTAACGTTTAAGTCATTTGCTGGTCTTTGGACACGTTAAAATCTCGTTTATATCAATTATGTAGCTTAATATTATTACCCTTTTTAATAATAAATGATAGCAACTAACTAAATAAATAATATAGTTAAACCAGTCTACCCTAAATAAGTAGATGTCATTACTGAGTTAAATGAGTTTATTGTAGTAAAATTTACCGCAGGTGGTTCTTCTAGTTCAGGTCGCACAAGGATATCATTATCTTCCGTGGTGCTTTGTTGTGGCTTTGTGGTACCAGGGGTTTTCGTGGTGGTAGTTGGCTTCGTGGTGGTAGGTGGTTTCGTGGTCGCAGGTGGTTTAGACACGGTGGTCGTCTTAGTTGATGTGCAGGGTTTCTCCGTTGTTGGTATCGGCTCACCTTCGGAAGGATCAGACGGCGTGGACGGCGGTCGAGCCCATTCCGGCTGAAGTTCATTATCAGTATGAATATGTAATGGATTGTATGAACGTATCGATTGTATACAAACGTAAACTATCATTGGATTTGGGTAGAAAATATGCAACAATATTCTTCACATACAAGTAGGCTACTACACTCATCATCTATTGCAGTATTCAACTTGGGTTTAAAACTTAAACTTTAATTTAAACGTAGGTTTAGCGTGTGACCAGAATCAGACCTAGTGTTAAGTGATGATGTGGCCTTAGATGGTTACACGCTAAACCAAGAGAGAAACTGGCTAAAGATATAGGAGACAAGTTTTTAATTTGAAGGCTAACTATGTAAGTGGGCATTAAAAATGCCTACCACAATGCCATAGTTTTTTCACCGAAACTCAAGCGCATTATAGGATTCAAACCTATGTAGACCGACGCGGTCTCCGAATATGCTACCATTGAGTTATTATCTTTTCAAAAGTTTGTTTCAAAGAATTGTCATTGCGATAAAATAATGTGATACATAAATTTGAAAATTATTTTACTTACCGTTGGTGTAGTATTTTCCGTACGCGGAGGCGGGACTGTGTAAGAGCTCATATGCTTATGTAGTAACTTAGTTAACGGGTTTACTTCACCGCACAATCCTCTGAAATCGTCCATATCAATGGCCCAGGTCATAGCACCAAGGTAGCCTTTCTCCTTGATCCAGTCCATTTTGATGGCAACACTACGGGGATCTTCGTAACCCACCCACTGTGTGCCCTTATAAGCGTAAGGGCATTTACCGTAGTCATCCCATTTCTTTGTCCATTCTGAACCTTCCGTGTCAACTTCTGTACATATCTGAAATTTATGATATTTTGTGTTCTCATTTTATATTAATCGCATAAGGCGCCACTTCCACGAATGATTGTATCTCTCTCTTTCTCTGGCTTCGCGAGATTAGTAATTATTAATATGGATTTATTAATGCATTATATTATCTATTCCTTTATTATTTTAACATTATTGTACTGTTTAAAAAAGGGAAAAATAAACCCGATCGATCTTCTTACCAGTTCTTCACGATGGTTAGGATATTTTCCGAAAAAATGTATTGACATTCATAAGTGACTTCTTAGGGTGTAAATTAAATTAAAAAAAAAAAAGATTTGATTTGTAACACCCGCCATGGTGGCACTCTTAGGCGTATCGTGTTTCGATATCAGGCACTGTGTATCTTGTAATCAAGCCGGGTCAATCAAGATAGGGATCTGTGCCCGATTAGGTGACGATCATCATGCAAATGGTGATAAATCGGTCAGAGTATCTCTCACTAAGTGTGTTACGGTTTGGAACCAACCAATGTGTAACCAGCAGCTCCGAGAAGCTAGCAGATTGGCATTACAGCGACGGCCGGCGATAGCTTGCCGATACATTGGGAGTCGTATTGTTCTTGGATTTTATTGTGCTTATAGCAGCTTGCTTACAATCAGGTACAGTGCAGTCATTTTGGCGAGCTACTATAAGAAAAAATGGAACACAAACTAAAGTGGATGATGAAACTGGAAATCCGAGAAAAGGGGATCATCAGATCAAGACAAGTAATTGAGGCTCATGTGTCGCATACAAAAACCTTATAAGAAGCACATGTCTCTACTTCAACATATTCTGCTTCGCTCAGAAAGGAAATAGCGTAATGTTGTTTTATTGTAAGTAGTTTCATCGACTTCGGACAATGTAGAAATTTTTAAATGAACCCTTATTGATGAATAATCATTGATATATTTTTTAATAGGCTATATAATAAATTACCTGTATGGTTAAGCGAATTAACCGCATTTAGCCTAAAATATATTTTATATAAGAATAAAGTGTAGTATAAAAGTAGAAAGTTATACAAGTAATTTTATACCTCGTAGTAAGACCAGAAACCAGTAGCATTGGTGTAAGGGGCAGGGTCACCACCACCTGCTTCCTTGTTGATGAAAGTTCCTAGTGCATAGTTGTTATTGCCAGCAGACAGAGTGAAGGAGCGACCGTAGAACGGAATACCAACTACCAGCTTATTCGAAGGGCATCCCTTTTCTTCCCATAAATGCAAACCATCATTCTAAAAACAAATCTTTGGATTGAAATTGTCGCCTTAAATTATATACCAATAAAAACAAAATTTTAACCAGTTAATAAAGGAGTAAATGACTGTACATTTTATTTAAGGAATAAAAGTTCGATTAAGATACTTCGCAGCAAAAATGAATATGTAAACAATTCACAAAACATGAATTTGAAGCTGTACCGTACTGTCTATCGACACTACTATTTTAAAGAAGTAAATTTAGTGAGCATGTCTGTAGGAGACTATTTCTGAATCTACTGATTCGATTGTAATAGTTCTTACGCTGGAGGAACCTACATTCACATTGATGGTTAAAGAATTTTTTGTCGTGGGCAGTTGCCAGTATCTTTTAAAAATACGTATCTATCACAGACCAAAGGTCTACATATTAAAACTTTTACTGAGAATTTCTAAAATCAGAAATGTACGGGTTTTTTTAGTAAATCTGTTATATAATAGGTAAGTAAATTTGTGGATAATCTTTTCTATTGGATTAATAGGTCATTACTGAACAATTTTAAAGATGTTTCTGGGCCTTGTAGAATTTAAAAACACGACATTCTGACAGATGTCAACTAATACTAAGATTAAAAAACAGGTATTTTTAAATAAAAGGTTTAGATAGTTCCTACAGTTATGTTTACAAATTTCACAGTAGACTAGTATCAGATTTTTTTGAGAGATTATTTTTCTTACCACATTGAGTTTCTCGTAAGCCCACTGGTCATGAGGACGCTTGTATAGAGGTGAATGCACGTCAGCAAACCCTGCCCAGTTTCCGCGAAGATCATATGACATCACGTGAATCGCATCCAGATCCCTGTGTTCATAAAAAATATCATTTGTGTTACTCGTTACAATATGTTGGGATGTTTCATAATTGATGTGAAATATGTAATGCGGCGGGTCAGACCGGTTTTTGCCGAAGCGACGCTTTGGTCTCAATGTTGGCAGCTGATGGCACTAACGTTGGCGGTGTCGACTCGAGTTCGTGTTTTGTAATAGGCAGACTGGATCATTAGAAAGATTCGTCTTAAAACATGGATCTTAGATTAAAATCGGTTGGTAGGGATCGCAACTACCATACACATTAGTAATAAACACAATGACAAGTGTCTAAGTAATATTCACCCGCCATAGTGCTGTCTACGTTAAGCACACCGCGCCCCGAACTCAGCCAATGTAAATCTAGAAATCAAGTGGGTTCGTAGGGTTTTTGTAACCAACTGTACACAATGCATAGGCTGATAAAAACGGCAGAGTGACTCTCTTTTAATTTGTCTCGTTTCGGGATCAGACAGTATATCTATTCAGCAGCCGAGAGGAATTACTATCTCTCGGTAGTCACTGTTGCTTTTGGATTGTATGTGTTTAAAGGTACAGTGACGTCACTTCACCAGCCTACAATAAAAAAAATCATCTGGGCATCAGAGAAAAAAAAATTACGGATGAAATATCATCAATTAAAAACAAAGATGGCTCAGTGGTAGCGTGTACAGATATCGCGTCGATCGACGTGATATCGAATTCCTGCAATGAGCCTGAGGTTTCAGTGTAACATCGTGATGAAACCATAGCATAGTGGTTGGGCTTTTTCTAAAGCTCGCTAGGCTGGTTACCACCCTCAAGTTGAAAATCTGTCGCCAAACATCAATCAATAGTTGTGGTCCGGCAGCTGCACTTGAGACCCAGTCTTCCATTAGACTTAGCGTGCTACCATCTTGGACTACATCGTCACTCAAAATCAGGTAAGATTGTGGCCACAACGCTGAAACTAAAACGATAAAAAATATATACTGATATGCTTTATAGTAATTGCTCGGCGATGAGGAAAACACACAACATTTTGATTCTTAGCTTTGTTTTAGATCATTTTATTTCCCCATCCAGTTTTCCTTCCTGTTTATTTTCTTAATAGCTAATGTTAATTACTTACTGGCAAAGCTCAGGCACATGGTATCCTTCCATCAACCTGAAGTTAGCGAGTGGTACGGCAGCTGTCAGCTCCCAACCTTTACCAGCCCTTATGAATGCCCGTCTCAACTCTTGGACGAAGTATAGGAATTTATCTTTATCAGAGAAAGATCCACCACGGTCAGCCGCTCCAGGGTACTCCCAGTCCAAATCCAAGCCATCGAAATTGTATTTATTCAGGAAATCTATAACAAATTTTACTACTTACTTTTAATGTTTTTAAAATTAATCTTTTTTAACCATTTTCAAAAAAGACAGGTTACTTAATTCGAATGTATATATATTATGGTTTGGATATATGTATAAATATATTCCGATTTGGATGATTATTTTTATGTAGGATAGGGAATATCTCAAGGATGGTCTCATTTTAATTTCATTGGCATTGGACCTCAACTTCGAAGATAAACCAGGGAACACTTCAACATTATTAAAGTTGGTTTTCTTTTTTGTAAAAAGTTGTCTAGTTTTAACTGTATTTAATAATGTATTTTTCCACATTACACCTACATAAGAATACTATCTATAAAGTAAAGTAAAAACAATGGAGCGTTTTTTCTTTTCATATCCGTGTAACCCCTTTCGCTTCTAGTCATTCATCAAACCCTTTACAAAGTATGCCCTTTTTTCACTCGCCTTTTTGCTACTTTCAATGGTCAATAACTCGACAACAGCGCCACATATCCCGAGTTTTTTACCTGTATACTTTTCCAGGACCATAAGGAACAAAACAAAAAATAATTGCGCATATTCATCGTTCGAGTCGTGTAGCTATGGGTCTTGAGTTCATAAAATAATCCAATAGACAAAAGCAATGTCAAGTAATCTGGAAAGCTGTAAGCAAATAAGGGAAGTGAAAACAACGATAATTTGTACAGGTACGTTAGCGGCGATGTGGTTAGGAGCTGGTCGAATAAATTTAACACCCGGGTGAAACCGTGATAAAGAGCTAGTCGCTTATAACAAGATATCTTAAGAGTATCTGCCTACACTCCATAGTAACGTTGGACGCAAACTTGTACTTTGCATTTTTCATTACATTACCTACAATCATAGAATTATGAACTCGGCGTGTTAGAGTATGAGCGGACTTTATTACTCTATGCCTACAATCTATTTAATTTCCAAAATCGGCACGTTCATGTTAAATGTCGTCCGCGTAGCTCATACAAGAAATATAATAATAGTATTAGATTCTCCTTTACATGTGTCGCTAAATTCTAATACTGTGGTATAGGAAAAGTTTCATGAAAACATATGCAATGCTTTCAAAACTAAGATGTCTTAAGCGCAGGACATCCAACTGTGGTACTTGAGATAGGCTTAGACACAAATATTAATTGCAAAAAATATAAGAAAAGATCCTTGCTTTGTATGCCAAACTAATTAATAGGCATATGATTTAGTGCCAATTATTGTGCAAAACAACAATTGGCCAAAAATGATTTTTATTTCAAAAGTTATATTTGACTATATACATAATACAGGTCTAGTGTGATATTCGCGAAAAGGCGAATATTGACCGGACTTGGAATATTTTCCTGGGGTGTAATGCGAAAATTGAAAAATAGATTGAATTCCGGGTCCCTTGTTACAATTTTTCTTCCTTGATGTTTTAATAAAACTTATAAGTAATTTAGATCAACAGGTATATCTTTACCTGTTTTACGATAATACATTTTAACATGTTTCATTAATATTGATAATTTTACGTTTAATGTTAATTGTAACCAATTTTTGTAAGCTAAAATGAATAAATATAAATTCATTTGTAAAATAACTAAAATAAGAATATAATATTATAATTCTATGTTAAAGTATTTACCAACAACGCTACAAAGTACAAAAAACACTTTTATTACTAACAAAATATATTGCGTTATCTCATAATGTTCATCATGTTTACGGAGGCAAGGATAATTGTACAAATAGGTGATATTAGGTATATATAGGTATTAAGTATTTGTATATAGGTGTAGCTAATTTTAATTTAATATCTTAATTATTATTTGTTTCATTTAATTTTTCCATCGAAAACGCAGTTACCTTTAAGCCGATCACACACGTTACGGTCTACTAGAGACCTCTCAAGTGTGCCTGCAAAGGTACACCGGAGTGTGTACTGGAATAGGCTGCGTAGTTTCTTAAACCTGCGTAGGCGACCAGTGTATAATCGCTAATAAACTTTTTTGAGTGGTAATAGTCAGCCTGTGCAGCCGTACATGTCTATATACGCTACGAAGTACGATCGACCTGCACAGATAAGCCTCTCCGATAGATCGTAAAGTGTATGGCAAGCACAAAAATAAAAAGAGGCAGAGCTCTAATGCTTAGTTATTAGAAACTTAATTCTTTCGAGTTACTATTTCGTCTCGATAAAGAAAACCGCGGACAACAGATGACAACTAAAAGTGAAAATGTTTGTTCATTGCGCGGAGCAACCAAGTGTTTGAATAACGACAAAAAAAACTACTAAAAATATATAGCTGATTTCCTATCGGCTACATTATACTGCTAATTGCTAATGCATTAATAGTCTCAATAACTATCCTTCTATAATTCTATTACTGACTGAAAATTTTATGCTACGGCTAGAGAGTCAGAGGCATTCATAGAGTATAAGGGAAGGGGGTGGGTAGCACCAAAGACATTCACAAAGCATGAGGCATGATTAATTCACCGATATTGATTATCATCATATCGGTGATTTTTTTTAAATACGCAATATCATGCTGACGGGGTATAAAACCGTTCAATTTTTATGCACAATTTCCCCCACTTTAAAAGTAAAATGTTTTAACTTGGTATCCCCTATACAGCACACAAAAACAGCTGACGCGAGTCTACAACAATATCTTTACGCACACTAGTCTAGCGAAGCCGTACCAAAGAAATGTCATCGGTTTCTAGGCGACACGGTATCTACATATAGACATTTATACAACCGATACATAATTTTAATATTGATAAATATTACATAAAATTGAATTATTATACCTTAATATCATATCATAACTATAACTTTATACAGTTAAATACATGATTCACACTTGCCACCCCATAGCGGCATCGTCACAGTTTGTTGGCAGGCTAATGTTTCCGCATAGCCTCGGCCATACGTCTTTGCCAACACACGGAAAAATAAAGAAACGTGCTATTTCCTTCAATAATAGACAATATAACAATTTCCTGAATTCGCGTTACTTTTTAAGCGTTTACGATAAGTTAGATAATGTGATTAAAAAAAAATTAACTACTTTCTAGATATAATCGTAATGAAATTTATGAATGAATAGTTGATTCCCGTCCGTTTCACTAGAACTAGACGATTTACATATATTACTAAATACTCTCTTAAATGATAACATACATAAAAACATTCTATCTGTATCACGATGAGAGTGTTCTTTCAATCTAATCAATCAATCAATTTCTCTTTTAATCAATCAATTCAATCTATCTTTTCTTCAACAGAACCACACGCGCTGGGCTTCAGAACGACAGCTTTACAGTAACATAAGGCAAAGATAAGGCATAAATTTTTAAAATCTACATAACATTTTTAGATCTCGCATAGATATCTATCTATGCGAGATCTAAAAATGTTATGTTTATTTTTCTTAACGAAAATTAATATTTCAATTTTTTCAAGATTTCTCATCTAAAAATACATACAATCATAAATTTTAACTTTCCTAAATCCACTCTTAATGTTTTAAATGCAATTTAGAAAATAAGAAAAATGGGTAGTATTTCATTTTTAAGTCGTGTAAGCTTTCAATAGATGGCGAATTGAAAAACATTTTTTTTTTAACACTACAATATAAAATATAAAATAAAAGTTTGTAGTAAATTACTTTTCTTAAGCGCTTTTCCTTAAGTAAATTGGTTGATTAAATATATCCTTAAAGAAATATAACTGTAATTTACATATTGTAAACATAATAACCTCTAGGATTGTAAATTATAATTAATATTAAAAAATAACATGAGGATATACATTTTCTCAATTAAAAATTTTGAAATTTTGATCTATTAGTGATTTCAAAGCTAAAGCGGTTTATATTTTGTTGTTTATTAAATGGTACTAAAATATAAGACGGTATTACTATTGGTAATTTAAACTTACCAACAACACTTCTCACGAAGGTCGTGCGACTGCTCTTCTGAGCGACCATGTGCGAGTATTTGGAGCCACCTTCGGCCCACCCACCCACTGCTACCATAAACTTGACATTCGGATGTGAAGAACGGAGGGACGTAAAGTTTTGGAAACCATTTTGTTCCACATCCAACTATAAAAATATGTTTTATTTACTTTTTAACAATCAGTCTTATTGGAATACTCATTTCATAATATACCTGAGACAAATATATAATATAAAATCATCAATAGGATATAAAGAATTAGTAAAAGCCTTAGCCGTTAGAAAACACTATCGGTTATCTACAAAGAGATTAAAATACGTACCATTATTGCGTACTTTGCAAGAGAAAATCAATAGCAGAAATCTCTAAATATCGGTTTCAAAATTGCAAATTCAGATTGCCTAATGCATTATAGCGTATATTTAGCGATTTCTGTCCTTTTCTTTGCCCTTGCAAAAATCGTAATTACAAGGACGGTTTTACTTTAAAAAAACGTATTTAATAATAAGTATGATTTTTATAAATTTTGTATAGGAAAGAAAAGGAATTGAGGATATTTTTAATTTCAAATTCATATCAAATTTCCGAGATGTAGCAAAAGTATTTACATACAGATTATTGATAAAAGGTCATTTCAACATCAGATTAGTTTTAGGTTAATAGTATAACATTTTTCAGTTCTTTTTACCTCGGGGTCAATGATTAGAACCTCGTTAGTCTTTCTCAGTGACACCAATGAAGGAGTAGATGATGTGAGTACACATATCAACGGGAATATCCTCGATGCCGTAACGTCCGACGCCCGGCCGGTACACCGCCCAATTACTGAAGTAACATACTACGCGAGCTCTGCTATCCGCTGCAAATAATACGTCATTTTTACTTTATTACTAAATATGTACTAAACTAAAGTGCTGTGGAACGAAAGGGATGGATGAAAAAAGATTACAAGAATCTTAAGATGAATGTGTGGTGTAACTAGAATGAGTAATATCAAGCAAGAATGAGAGCAATATCAGAAGAAGTATTAAACTAACGTCAATGACAAATCAATTGAAGAGTGGTATAGACATGTCATGAGAAGGGATGAAAGTCATATAACTAAAAGAATGTTAAGTATGAAGGTGGATTACAGCTGATAGAGAAGAGTGAAAGAAGAAACATATTGTGCCCACTTTACTTTGGCGGGATAAGGGCAAGAAGAAAAAGAAGAAGAGTAATAATAAGTTTTTTAATCCCAGTTACTTTAGAATACCCTAGATTTTCTTTATAGTTGCACGTTAAAGTCACGGCGCTATGTCTGATGGTAAGCATTGTACAATCCAAATACAATGCCGACCAATGAAAGATAGACAATTTATTGTCGGTAGTCGCTATCATACCGGCTTACAAGCCTCTCGACAGCTGAATATTCTAGCTAATCTCCGAGACGCGACAAACCAAAAGAGGATCACAGTGACGAGTTTAATTTTATAAAAATAAGTTATAATTAGTAAATATACCAAATATTCGATAGCTGTATTCTTTTATCATTTTCCGAACAATAAATTAAAGATTTCATAATCCATAGTTTCATCAGATAGCTATTCATTCAAAAAAAGTTAATTTTGAGGAATTATAATTATCCAAGTAACGTTACCAATCAACCTTTCGTTCGTAGAGTACACATCACTGCACAAATATCTCATCAAGAATGTGAGAAACAGGTCGTGACCTCAGCACGACCCGTAGAAAAACCTTTAGCCGTTGAAAAAATAGTTGACAACTTCGTCGCTTGTGGGTAAATCTGTTTGCTTACACGTCTCTACGTTAAAAGCTAATTGCATGATCCCAGGGTCTTTATATGTAAAAATTGCATGCAAAAATTTTGTTCTAAATAAAGAACAAAACTTAAAAAGCTTTTATTGAAAATACAGTCTAAATAAAGCAAAAGTAATATAAATTATGAAGAAATACGAAATGCTTATGTTAAATATAGAAACACTAAATTCAAATCTTAATTGCGAGTCTGCCGCAGCTTAGAGAATGTTGCAGTCTGAATTTAAATTTATATTTAATACATGAATATGCAATATATTCACTTCACGGATTGTTTGCCGTACTTCTATAAGTTTAAAGCCATATGAGAAAAAGTTGGTAGTGTTAAAAAGAAATCGAAAACATAATACTGCTTTTAAAACAGCTTTGCATGATGGCAGACTTTTTCTGATCGCCTTTCCAGCAATAAATTTCAAATCAAAATTGATAATCAAGCAGTAGTTTTACTGCAACAGTACTTTAGTATCAGTCCCTTGTCAGGCTTAACGTGTTAATATTTATTTATCTTTCGCCATACCTTCACTTAACATCAGGCGTGGGTATAGTTTAACGTAACCTATAAAAAAATTAAAATAATAAACGTGTAATCCTTATACGCGGTTGTAATGAAAATAAGTTTAATTCGAATTTGAACTCTACACATTTAGACCATGAATCATCCGTAACATAACGCTTAACGTAACGTAACGCGTAATATAGTCTCAAGTTAAAAAACTTTTCATTATCGTGCCCAAAGAAGTTTCACTTTAAAAAAACTTATTTTTTCTGATAAAATTGAAATTTTAGGTGTACGTCTTTTGGCGCGTTTAGTATGGATATAGTTGAGAGCTTTGCGCGCATCATGTGACGGAAGTACGATATGATAAAGTTAGCCACCAGCGATAATAATGTGAATTTATTTCACTGACTTTATTTTTTTTCATGTAAACATAATTTATATATTTTTTTTTAATAATTTTGTTCTTAAACAATAAAAAAAACAGTAAAACTTAATTCACATTGTTATCATTGATGGCGAACTTCATTATGTTGTTGACACACGGGATACCGTTTTTGAAGTTATTTTTAAGTATAACTTTTTACGTACGTACTTATTACACACAATTTTTTTTTCAATAAATTCTACTTACATTGAACTGCGGTCGTGATTACTGTCAGGACAGCCAGCGTCGCGAGTATCTGTCGCATTTTGAACCTGAAATGAATATTAAATGGATTTAACACGATCAGAACAAAGGGAGTCGTCGAGGAAACCCAAAGTAAAATAAACAAACGAATTATCCATAAACATCAGAAACAACTTCACAAAGTTTCCGCAAGTGTTTAAAATTGAATTCATTTATACAATTCTGTGCTTAGTAATTTGCCTCTAGGGAAATTAATCTGAATTTTTATTAAATCCTACATTTACTTTACAATAACAACAGATTAAGGACAAAACGTTTCGTTTGATTATGTTACCGCGTATTTTGGCTTTTAATTAGTTTTTTTTTTCTTTTTGAATTTTCGGTTCTGTCCGTGTTTAATCCACCGCACCTTCGCCAACTTACCCTTATAGCCTAAAGTTCTAATAATTTCTCGTACTTGCCTACACCTTGCCAGATCGTTTGACATTCATGATTACTGCTCCGCTCCTTAGCATCACAGTGTGCAGTTGTATAGCCTATAACCTTCTTCAATAAATAGGCTAATAAAAGCAAAAAAAAATTTCAAATCTGACTGGCAGTTCTAAAGATTAGCAAGTTTAAATACATAGATAAAAAAAGAATCTCTTGATATTTATAACATTAGTATAGATTTATAGGTAAATACTTTTTAGAAATAATAACTTATTTAACTATTTATCGGGTCAAGGTTTCTCCTTACGTATTAATATATAGATTATTATTATAACATTGTACAGAGTAGTTACTGTGAATAACAGTTGACAAGTACTAATTGATGTCAAACGGCTTTGAACGAGAGGAATAGGTGCCATTGAGATTTGTAACGGTATCGGTTTAACGGAACAACTTGCTCCAGATGTGTCACAGCCTACTGACCCGATGCTCGCTTGTCTACTCTGTTAAAACACGCCCCCTTGCCGTGTCGCGTCGCAAATGTTGTTTATCGAAACACAAGTCTAAAAGAAAGTAAACAGAAGATTTTTTAAACCAAAATGAACTATATAATTTAAGGAATTTACGATTGAACTATTTTGAACTCATTCGCTGAATAGCATAAACAGTCTACTCTAGTCCATACAAATAGTCAGAGATAATGTAGCTTTCGAATTGGATCAGTAGTTTCAGAGATTTCCTACTACAAACATTTAATCTTTACATACATATTTATAATAGCACTAGCAATCCGCTCCGGTGTCGCACGGGTAGCAGAGTATCTAAGCCTACATTTTTTAAATCGTGTAATTTATATAACTCTTTTTGTTTACGCAGCGCAAGCCAGTAAAGCTCTTTCTTACTCGGCATGATGTTTTTCCGACGTTTTCAACATTCATCTTCATATTTCAACCAATTTACACAAAACTTTAATGAATTATACACCTAAACCTTCCTCATGAATCATTCTATCCATTCTGCAGTTATTGAGTTCGTCGCGTTCAAATAGACGGGCATACGCGACGGGGATATTACTTTCATAATATGTAATGATAGTATTAACTATAATAGATTAGATGAAATATGTAATTTGTAGATATACATTTTATTACTATCATGAAAAAGGTAGGTACTATCAAGTATAAATTATTACTTGACATAATATTATCTGGACTATATAAATGAAAAAATACATATATTTTCATTTAGAATTTAGACCAATAGCAGAAACAAACTTTTAATTTTCAGAAACTCATAAACTATATTAAACCACAGTTATTGAAAAGAAATTTCCTATTCAACCATATTTGTAATAATAGCTGTTTTTATGTCGCTGAGTGCACATAGACACTTTATAAAAACGGATAATAAAAAGAAGGTGGAAAATTTTAAATAGCAGTAAAAGTAGAAAGCTTTAAAAAATGATAGCTGAAGTTCTTTAACGCCTGATTCGTGTTTTTTTTTTTATTCAAACTGTTTTTACGAGTTTATGTAAATTACAATCATTTTAAAAAGTAAAAAGTATTTACATTCAACGGTAAAATACGTTGCTGTATCTCTCTAGATACAAAACTCAGTGGCGAGGAAACAAAGCTGATATTCATAGGTGATGTGATACAAAATCACGCCGATAATTATATTGGCGATATAGCAGAAAATAACCAAACAGTAATATGTACTATTATTATTAAAATGAATGTTTATTTATTTGTTTATATTCTATGTATACCAAAATCATTCCTCCAAATATCATAAAAGTTAAGTAAATTATTACACGCACTCCCGCAAAGGTTTCTGTATTAGTGAAGCCAGTTTAAAAAATAAACCAAAAAAAAAATGCACATTGGTCAAGACCTATCCAGTAGTTTTTGCGTGATGCGCGTACAACGAAAAACATCAATCATTTTATTTATATAGATATTTAGAGATGTAGATAGATAGATGATATGATAGTTATATGCATATAGATTATACAAGACAATTTTTAACAAACAAGAAAATCAAGTTCCTGGTGTATCTTCGAAGTTGAAAATCCAATGCCAATGAAATTAAAATGGCCTTATGGTATCCTCTTTTCAACAAAAAAAGAATCAGCCAAATCGGTTTATAAACAAAGAAGTTATGCCTAAACATTCATAAAATATATATAATATGTATATTCGAATTGATACACTCCTTGTTTGAAGTCAGTTAAAAAAACACCTTAATGTCTACAAACATCCATAATATATTATTTCTATTATAGATAAAGGCGCTTTAGAGTTTTTTGTCGTGTCGCATAACCAAAATCATGTAGAAATTTAAACTCGTCTAAATATAAACACAGTTTTCACTAACGTAACTCATTCATAAAGCTTTGTAGTAACCCTGACAGTTGTTTACAAACACATGAATGTGTAATAGCACTATTATCATGCGTTTTGTATAATAACTACCACATGTGCCACGACTGCCACGAGAAAATACTGTCAACAAGGTAATACTGGTTATTATTCAAATTTATTCTCGATTTCTACACATTTTCTACGTCATGCCTATATTCCAGTTTGTGCCAATGTCATTATTACAAACTTGACTACGAGCGGCTTTTTTTAAAGTACAAGACAATTTTTGACAAAAAAATAAAAACAATATCAATAATTTGGAATAGTTCCCTGGTGTATCTTCGAAGACGAAGGTCGAATGCCAATGAAATTAATACAGAACCACCCTTGAGGTATTTCCCTTTCGAATTAAAAAAGAATCATCGAAATCGGTTCATAAACAAAGAAGTTATAACTGAACATTCAAAAATAAAAAATATAGATTCAAGTTTAGAACCTCCTCCTTTTTTTCAAGCCGGTTAAAAAGGAGATAGTAAGTTCTAATAAAACAAGTACCTACCTGTTTGGTTGTGGTATATGCGACAGAAACATTATTTGTTTTCATTCTGCAGTATCGTTTGTTATATAAAGGATGAATAATCAATTGATTTTATACCTAGTAATACCTAAGTTCCACATACTTTAGTATTTATATGGGGCAGTCGTCATCGTAAATTTTATTTTTAATTAATGCGCAAATTGTCTTTTTTTTTTTCAAATAATAATTAGCTTTACGAATTGAATAACAATGAAATATTTAATCTTTCAGCGCTTTTACTGGATTTAAGTAAATGTTAAAGCAACAATTTAATATTTCTTCATTGATTTGTTTTGTAATAAGTACGTTTTCGGAAGCTTACTGCGTATTTTTTTAAACTCATTTATTGCTTAGAAGCGAATACTTACAAAATATTAGTGTTCCGTTATGTATTGTAAAATATATCTACATTTAATAAATACGTACATCTCTTTCCTGATATTAAAATAAAAGAAAATTGTTAAATATATAAAAGAAGGTAATCGCCTGCGGCTTCGTATGCCTTGAATTTGATAATATAAAAATTACCACTTATACGGATATACCTATCGTTTAGGAAGAACGTAGCGTTCAAATCCATTCTAATTTTGATACTGAGGATTATAAAATGTTTAGTCTTCGAATACAAATCGCCTTACGAAATATATTTTGGCATAATAAATATTAGTAATGTGGTTTTTAGAAATTTAAAAATCACAAGGATTTATTAAAATATAAATGTCGTCAATTCCGCATGCCTGCTGTACTGGTACGAAGCGCGCGTACTGATGAACTGTCGCCAGTATTTGTTTTAATCACACGTCTCAGGAATACCAAATATCCAGTGTAGTGCAGCCAGATGTCGTTATCCTTTGTCAGTTAAGGTCACCGGCCGAAAGTGAAATATGCCCCTTTGTGTCGCGTAGCATCGCGTGATCGACTCATCAAAAATACATTAAAATCTATTCAAATTTTTGCTAGCAGTATTGTTATAGACACGTACCTACCTATAAATATATTAGTATCTTTAAGCATGATAATCTTATTTACTTTTATTGGTAAAATATAAAATAGAATGCAGTTTTAACGTTAAAATAAACGAAATATTTTTTTTTAATATTTACTAGAAAAAATAAATTGTGAACCTTTAACGGCCAGTTTAAAATACTGAATTTTTTTATTAAAATTATGGTTATGCGTTTATTGTGACCACGTAAATTATCATATTCTTCTGAAGGTTTTGAAGCAATGTGTTATGAGTTTTATTACACACTGTATATTGGCTAATATTTTTTTTTAATAGAAACCCCATTATTTGTTTAATTTTTCTTTATTATGTTCAGTCAAAATATTGATGGTTCTCATATTTTTACACTTCGTGGTGCTTGCTGGCTTCGTGCTTCGAGAATATTGTATAAAATAGTAGATATAAAAATAATCATTCGAATTCTAATCTTTTAATTAATTTTAAAGGTTTCAAACCTGTATCACCATTTGTATTAATACAGTATAATAAGTCTTATAAATATTCATAATACCACTTAGTTCCTCAAAAAACCAGACTTTTAGAAACTTTGATATATTGACTTTAAAATTTAATATCGTCTATTAATAAACCAACATCGATTTTTTTTTCATATAATGCCAGAATTTAAAACATCCTTAATTTTAATAATATGTATCGAGATAATTTATTATATTTATGTATTTTCCAAACATGCGAGCTAGAATATGATACAAAGAATATTTCGAACGTTACACAAAAAGGAATTTTCATTTTCTCTACTATGCGACTTATTTCAATATTATTCGTTGAAACCTCTGTTTTCTTTTATTATACATACAGATCTGTGACAGGAGACTTAAACTGCACGAGTTCAATATACTTTCGTTTTGATTAAAATTGATAGCTCTCAGTCGTAACATTTTTATCCACTCTTATTTTATTACGCGAAATAGTCGATTTTAAAAGTTTTAAAATTTTAGTGATTACGTAAATAAAACTATATATATGTAGTTTCAGAATAGTAGAATATAAAATTCAATATAAGTGTGTTATGTACAAGTATGTATATATATATACCAATAACAATTACCTATATACGTATTTTGTATATATTATGTAACTCACACGTATTTAATTCTTATAATCTTTGTAATCGTAATTATTGAATGTGTTTAACTTCCTATTCATAATATTGCAAGTAATCAGAGAAAATACCCGTGGAAAAGTCGTATAATATAAATGAATTTTGTAATATTCAGAAGTTTACAATAAATTTTGTCTTACTAATGACTTTAATCTGATTTATGTGAATTACAGAAAACTTAGATAAGTCAGTCCTGACCTCCGAAATTACTAGATACATTATATTCAGTTACTTCTAATTATGATAAGTACATTTATCATTACTTAAAACACACGAATGAAAATAAAAATTATATTATAGGGTGAGTCTTTACGTCAATGATAGTGATGTCTGGGGATGACTCCCTCTGTGTACATGTTTAGTTGTAACACATTATTGTAAATATTTCAACACAGTTAAATAATATATTGTTATATATTCTCGCTTTCCTAGTCGGAAATCGTCGAGTGGGGTAATGTAAAGTTCGTAATTCGTTAGTCTGATTCGTGATCTGTCATTTATAGGTAAGACATTGTATAAACCTATGAATATATATATATTGATAAACTCAATCGAGTTCCTTGCCGGTTCTTCTCGATAACTGGGATGTTTTCCGAACTGTTAGCAGTGTTATAACGTTCATAAATGCCTTCAATAAAACCTTAAAATAAAGCATTTCTTATTTAATTTAAAAAGTATGATAAAACATAAGTTGAAATTTATCGTAATATCCATGGCGATAGCTTTAATTGGATTTAAAAGCGTCACCTCTGTACCTCCCAGTAGAAATACTCATGAGTGAAGGAATATCACGTAATTTCAATGCTAACTGACGCATGCCCATTTGAATGCATCACGTATCGCGGTCAATAACTGACGGTAGTAAAATTATACAAACCAATACACTCGCAATATCTAAGTACAATAAAAAGTAAATGTATTTATTTATAACATAACATATCAACACATCTGTATCCTCCAAGGGTTGGGCAAAGGTGTACTAATGTATATCCACAGTTCACCGGGTAAGTTTTTTAGGTCCCATGTAACAGGGGGCGAGCCTATTGCCATGAATCGGGCACAAAGCCAAACTCCGAGCTGCTACTGAGAATTTCGTAGAAAAACCCAATAACACTTTGCTCGACCTGGGAATCGAACCCAGGACCTTGAGCAAGGCATATTTATTATGTTACTCATATCTAATAGTTGTATTAGGTATTAACAGACCTTTGCAAATATTGCGTACATTACAGAATGTAAACAATCTAACTACCAGATGTCGTGTTAGTTAAACATATTTTTAATGAATGGCACCCTTGAATATTATTTTCATTAAAATCAACAGATGGCATTCCTAACGATTTTTTTTTAAATAGAAACCTTTTTTTTTTCTTTATACAAATTTTAAACTATGTCTATGTTTCATAAATAGTGGGTATGATGATGTTTGAATCAGGATTTAATGAATAATTAACGAAGATATGGCGTTGCCACGAAAAACTCCTTTGAGAAATAACCTATAAATAATAATATTAGCTGGTCCGGCAGACATTGTTCTACCCTTTGCGGTAGTTAATAGCTCAACTACAGCTCCACCTATCGAGATCAGATTTTGTGATTTTGTTTTACAGCACTAAACCATTACGTATATATTTGTGGGTATAAATTATTTTGGTCCATAAATATGATTTTTTAATAGCTGCGATATTGCCACCTATCTTACCCTAACATAGGAATGAACCCTCATCTCGATATAATGAAATATATTATGTCAATATGACCTCAATCGGTCAAGTCATTCTGAAGATATAGAATCACCAATAGACGCACACATTTTTTTTATATCAAGAAAATATTATTTCGATGTACGTTTGTTTAAATGTTTGTCCAATAATCACGTTTAAACGGCTTGACGGATTCTAATAAAATTTGATGTAAGAAACTTTTTACAATAATATAAAAAAAATATGCCCTATATTTTAATGTACACTATCGATCATATGTATACGTGAAAGAGTGCTAATCTATCAAATTTATTCATTAAATCTACCGTTTTTCTCGAATTCAACGTTTAGAATAGAAATCTAAATATATATAAACAGTGACTGACTGCCTGACTCTACACATAGCGCAAACCACTGAACGGATTGGGTCGAAATTCGGCACACAAATAGTTATAATGAGGTAGGCCTCTACTAAGAAAGGTTTTTTTTTTAAATTCAACTCCTAAAGGGGTGTGACGGGGGTTCAAAATTTGTATGGAATTTTCTTTAACACCGGTGAAACTGTGCGGTACAGTTAGTTAAATAAATAAATAATTTGATAATGTATGTAATTATCGTAGATTTCTCCTAAATAACCTTATTTTTAATTATATTAGTTAATATTATTAATATATTTGTAGAATAGTAATAATAGGTTTTATTTTAACTATAAAAATTTTTATTTAAAGAAGTTCCAAAATCATTGATTTGAAATATATTTTTAATACATTTGAAATCAAATTGAATACCTGTTAGGTATTGATAAACCCTTTCTCTGAATAATGCTTCCGGTTGTGATATATTTATAATATTTAAACATGTTTACCTAATTTCTTTTATATTTGCTTAGCAAACTAATTAAAATGGGCATGAAGGTAGGGATACACTAGAAGAACAATGGCAATCGATTATTTATTAATAACTAGTAAATGTCGCTCTCAAAAATTCGCAGCAAAAATCTGGCTCATCCCTGACGCATTACAATGAAACTGAGCTTTTTTACTATTCGTGTGTATAACTAGCCGGCCCGACAGACGTTCGTTCTGCCCTTCCCAATAGTCTATCCTCTGACAATAACGGCACTAATCCCAATTTTTTGTCTGAAAACTTTTCCATGAAACGAAAATAAAATAAAAAGAATTACGCACCTCCGTCCTTTGAATCGTGAGTTATATATTATGGTTAAACAAAAATCCGATTAAAAAAAATTACGTTCAGTTTCTCCCGAATTGCAAACTTTTCCGGCTTTTTGTCCGGTTTTCTTTCCATAAAAACCTAATTCGCCTGTTACGGAACATTTTAAAACAAAAAAAAAAAAACAAATAGTTCGAGCCGTTCTCAAGAGATGCGCTTACCAACGAACACCATTTCATTTTTATTTAAATAGATTTAATTTTTAATTAATCACATTATAATACACAGTAATAACATATTAATATTTTAAATTTATAATAAACTAGCACCCGCCTGCGACTTCCATCGCGTTAATTACAGTATACAACTCAATAACAATAAAGTAGGTACCTATAGCCTATATCACTCGGATATAAAGAAGCTTTTAATTAATGAAAAGATTTTCCGAATCAAGTTAGTAGTTACAGAGATTATACAAAGACAATAATACAAATTCACAAGCTCTTCTTAAAATATTGGTATTGATTTGTTAAATTTATAGTAATGTTGAAGAATTAAATTAGAAATTAATTGTTTTTTTTAACTTGGTAATATTGAAACTTTATAACTTAAAATGTACCTATATTTTATTAATCTCTTATTTTATTTCATAACAGAAAAACAAACTTTAGAAATATACATATTTTGTTTAACTATTTTATTACCGAAACATATTTTTTAAAGAAATGTCTGGGAAATGTATCTTCTTTTGTTTATGTACGTTTACCGCTGTTTGTTTATATGCGTGTGTGTTTGTGTTAGAAAGAACTCTGTACTCACGTTGCGGTGTGCCGACGGGCAGCTTGCGTGCGATTGCGATGAACCGAACGCTGCATCGCGGTTATATGCGCTAGCGCACCGGCCGGCCGCGCCGGCTCGCGCAGCATAGGGTGCGTGATAAATGTGACACGAATAACAATGTTTTCCTGTTTTTAATAAAAATACTAAAAACTATATTCAAACTAGGTATCGTCGATTCATGTTTCATTCAACCTTTAAGATTTGACTTTTTTTTAGTTCACTTTTAGTTTTTCCTTATTTTATGATGTTATTTTTATAAAGTAGATGTGTTATTACATGACATTATTATGTATAGGTATTATTTGCAAAACTGTTCTAATGGTGAACATACTAAAAAAAACAACAAAGGAATGTTCATCTAACGCATGAAAAATTAAACTCATCTCTGTACTTAAGTGGAGACACTTACTTTTATATTATTTATCTCCTAAACCAAATAACAATATGGCCCAAGACGGTATCAAATCGAGCGAGACTGGCTCTCAAGTGCAGGCTACCGGAACACACACATGAGATGAGCATAACAAAATACGCTACCACCATACTATGGTTAATTACGATGTTTTCCTTTACCGAAAGTTCAAGCTCGATTCGACAGGATTCGAGCTCATGTCTATCGGCACAATGTTCGTACGCGCTACCAGCGAGCCATCATTGCTTTTAGTTAATACATCTGTTTTTATATTGTAGACTTAGAGATCTATACTGATGAATGTTTATTCAATATAGAAGTAGAGCAATCCTGTTTTCTTCTATTTTCATTGTCAACATATTATCAACTTGGAATCAGTTGTACAATAATTATCTATTAATACATAAAACACCCTGTATACAGTCCGATCAATGATAATGCGCAAAAAACACAACGACACTCCCCAAAAGTGCAATGTATCAAACAATGAGATCAATGGTGGGTGCTCGGACGGGGTCGAACAACGGTCCAAGAACCAGTACAAGAGGACAGGCTTTTTAAATACATATCTTATTACATTTATGTCAGTGATAAAAATGTTCCGTTCTCAAGGTTATAGGTTCCCGAATTCGTCCTCGATTCTCTGCTGCAGTCGAGCCACTAACGAGATAAAAGTTGAATTAAAGACGCTTATACACATATTTGAAAGAAAAAACTTTAATTTTTCTTCATGTTTAAGTAAGCATTGGAGTTGTTGAGTGTTGTCATAGCAGTATAGAATTGTATAAATATGTATCTACAAAATATAATAGGATAAACTAATTTTCCCTCTTCTCCCTTTTCTAACAGAATGGTGCGACGGTTTTTCAAGACCGGTCAGATGTATCTGATTTATATAACACATGTTCCGCAAATACCTCCTCGATGCAAACAGGTTGCAGAGACGGGCTGTCCACATCGTAAATGATACAGACGTTACTAAGTTCATTGAGCCGCTTCAAGTGCGATGGAGAATTGCCTCACTGAGCGTGTTCTATCGTCTGTATCATGGTGAGTGTTCTAAATAGCTGTTCAATCTAATTCCCTCTTCTCCCTTTTGTAACAGAACTACACGGGCTAAGCTCCGGAGCTACAGCTTTATAATATATCTTAGTACGAACAAAGAACTTAGCTGTCATTTCTTTACCTTACTGTTAAGCTGTGGAATCGTCTCCGGGCCAGTGTTTTCCTCGTTTTTACAAGATGGAATCCTTCAAGTATAACAGGCCGACATGACAACAACGACTGACAATAGATTGAAGATCCCACAGAGTACATTTATGTATAGATTCCTCGGTGGTCGCCGATGTTTTACAATTGGTCTATGCTTACTATCTTCTTCTTTGTGTTTTGGCGCCGCAAAAAACACTTGCCAGTGTAAATGTTTTTAAGCCTTCGTAATATTTTCCAATACACAAAGTGTGGTCTTATGACTGAATGGTGGCTGGCGCCCTTGTCAGAACTATCTAGGGAGTTTTTGTCACATCTGAAAATGCATGTTACCACTTTACATTTATAATCTACTTCACTTATGCACAACATCAATTTATGTATGATATCGAACCCGCGATCCCCGTGGCTTTAATCAGTCATCATCTTAAGCAGCTCTCTACCACTACATTACTAGTGTAGGAAGTTGGCAAACAAGCAAAGGGCCCGCTTCATGGTAACAGCTACCGTAACCTATGGAAGCTTCTAATACCATAATTATCAAAAAGCGCGTTGCCTCCTTGAATCCCCATTACCTCAAGGAGCTATGAAACCCTACTCATCGCTGCAACACAAAACACAAGATATTTTGGTAGCGATCTTTTGTTTGGTGAAGATTTTCCACCAGTCGGGCTGTTTCAAGTACAGTGAAATCTCTAAACAAATTTCTCTGGGGCATACCTCTTTTTAGAACAGTATTTAGCATTACTTACTAGAAAATGAACTGTTTTAGTACAGATAAGATATATTTTCAATATTTAATATACGTTTAAAGAGGTTTATAAATGTATCTTCGGTCCGTATCTCGTTGTGCTCTTAAGCTTTCCCTTTTCGACTGCTACGGTCATGATGTTTACGTACAAAGTCGTTTCGATGCGAAAATATTCACAAAACAAGTCCTGATGACCTACGGACTATAGACATTGGTGAAATTAGAGAACTCACATTAATTTATTAAATTTTAGATTTTCGTATATTTATTTATGTTGGCTTAAACCAGCGATTCCCAATGTGGTCTTTATCGACCCCAAGGGGTCGACGATGATCTGCAAGGGGTCCATGAGATGTAAATGGTGGTCAACTATAGTGGATCTCATTATCTAAGCAGGTCGTCACTTTATTTTGAACTTCTATGAAAGGAATAATCTATATACACAAAGAGTGCTTATTTACATACATAGTTATAGAATATCTTATAGTGTTTGTTTGTGTACCTAATATATAAACAGGCCTCGTGCCGCAGTGGTAGTAAACGCTACTATTGAGCCGAGAGGTCGCGGGTTCGATCCCTGCCCTTGACTGACTTTGTGTGATGAGCATAAATGTCAGTTGTGTGTGTATGGGTGTTAAATATCTTTATATATATGTATATCAGCTGTTTAGTTACCATATTACAAGCTTTGCTTAGTTTGGAATTAATTGGCCGTGTGTGAAATTCTGTCCTCATATTTATTTATTTATTTACCTGTGATGCAAAACTTTTAAAACATAAATGTTCATGAAACGTGATGAAGAATCTTTCAAAATGAGCAGCACTGTATCAGATGTCAAAAAAAATTTGAAGTTGTTGAATTTTCAAAAAATCAATATAAGATATAAGCAGACAGAGGTCTGCCCAATACCGAATAACACAGCAAGTGGTCTACGAGACAAAAGTACATAACATACACACGAATCTAGTTTTTTAACAAAGAATTTCTTTTTATAACACATGTTTTCAAAAAATAATATGAGGACAAAAAAAAATTTTTTTGCATTTTCCTGTTTATATTTTGTCTTAACTAGTTTTGATTTTGTATTCATTTACATTATAACATTTACGAAGTAAGTTATGTATACATTTAACAAAAGTAAAATTGGAATAATATTACTTTTCTCTATCAACAACCGATAAACATTGTCAATTATAAACCTGTAAATTAGCAATTAGGTACTTTTATCTCATATTTACATTTCTAACGAGTAAAACTGGTCTGGCCTAGATGCACAGTGTTTATATTGATCCCCTCGGAGTTGTTATAATATGTAAACTTAAATTAGTCGTTAAATATTTACTCCTTTACAACTAACATTCTCTATTTTAGTCTTAATAGCATTTTTATGAAAATAAGAGTGATTATAGCCTTAGTTAGTCGTGTTAGTTAAGAAGTTATATCTTCATTTCTACTCCACCCTTCTATTTTTAACAATTGACTACTATAATCTATACAATTAATAAAATTGAAGTGTCTGTTTGTAATGTCAAAATAACAGTTTTTTACTAAATGCATATGAAAGTATATACGATACCTATAACAAAAAGCTCATTTTTAAAATTCTTGTCTGTCTGTCGTTTGTTTCGAGTAATCTCCAAAACGGTTGGACCGATTTTGACGGGACTTTCACTGATAGATAGCTGATGATAGGCTTATAGGAAGATGATAGTAACTTAGGCTACTTTGATTTTAGAAAAAGAATTAGGGTTCCGCACGTATAAAAAAAACTGGTCATGGTGAATCAAATCGGGCGCTTAAATGGTTTATGCTGAGAAAAGTATAAGATATAATTATAGGCATTAAAAAGACCTACAAAAAAGTCCGGGAGAGTATACATATATATTCTAAGGAACACCCACAATAAGCATTTTTGTCTTTAAAATAGCCGGGAGCGGGGGAGCAACATTCGCGCGGGCATTTTGTAGTCCACGTGAGCGAAGCCACGGGCACAGCTAGTTATCAATAAATCACTGGCTCAACACACAGTTTCAATAATTGTAGGTTGTTTTTGTCATAAAATGACAAAATGTTGGTACTATACCTGATGGTATGCACAGTGCAATTTTGTTGGTCTACTCAAATGTTTCTTCATGTTTCCTCCTCTATGATCACAGGACTCCATGTTGTAGAGAGGAGGGAACACACTGACTAGAAGACGGTGCCACAGCTTCACAGTACAGCAAAATTATGACATAGCTAATTTTTTTGGGCGTGCCTCGGGTTTTGCACTTTGCTTTCAAATTGACACAATATGTTTTTTTATCAGAGGTATACACGAAAAGTGGAAACCTGAATCACCTAAATAATCATTAAACCATTAGCTTTAGTATTCTAAAATGAATAGCATTTATATTCATCTAAAATGTGGTAACACTAGATATCTGTGGATGGCACACTAACATTTAAAGCCAATTCTTGTTTGTACTGTTAATCTGTCACTCCCATTTCAATTGTTTCATTGTTTTTAAAATATCTACTAGAAGGGATTACTTACTTTAAGTTTTAGATCACATTGCCTACTTACTATCGATACTTACTGTCGGTAACTATTGCAAAGGGAGGATCCTCCGACCAGACGGGTGTTATGTCTGGCGGGCAGCTGTCCAACGGTTGTAGTTTTTTTTTTTTTTTTTTTTTAGAACTGACTACACTGTTAGCCTTAGGGGCCCTATCGTCAAACAGAGCCGCTGCGGCTTATACAGCTTCACCGGACTTGGGGGCGAGCGCTTAGGGCACTCAGCCGCGAAAGTTTGTGACGACCCGCACGAGGGTGCCAGAGTGGCCGAACCTCGGCTCGGGCGGTCGTCGCGAATGCGAAAAAGTCGCGATCTAGCTAATTCCCTAATCTTATGAGAATTCGAGCTCACTAATATATACTCATATGCACGTTCCCCTCCTCCTGGGAGGAAGGAGTGGACCATGCGTATGTGTATTTGTTAATCGGAATGGTTTTTCTACACTAACTAGCGCATTAGTCTAACTAGCGCAAAAAAAGAAAAAAAAGGTCCCTTACAGAACCTATGTACCTGTGTGGTGTGCACGTGTGTGTGTTCATACGTGTGTAATGTTGTGTGTGGGTAACTAAGTGTTGCACGTATAGTGTCACTTTGTATCGCGCGGGCGGCTGCCTGACCCAAGGGCTTCACACCGAGGAACGGACCTAGGCTTGGGTTGCCGCTAGAGAGGGTGGACGTGACGGGTGTGCGGGAGCGAAGTTGACCGCCCGTCCTCTGCGGAGAGAACGGTGGTTACGCGGGCGTGGGCGGTGGCACGCTCTGTTTGGAGGGACGGTGTCGGCGTAGAACGCGTTAGCTTTTTCGGTTTGGTCGGCGGGTCAGTGAATATATTACGCGGCCGGTTTTCTCCGGCAGGCGTTGGGGTCGGGAACATAAGAAGCTGGACCGTTTTATTAAGGGTTTCGCGTGGTTCGACGCAGGTGTCGAAATACGAGCGAGAAAGGTGTTGGCATATGCATGTATCGAGGGATGTTTCATATCTCTATGGAGATCCTACTTACGAACAAACCAGGGTGGCCGAAAGGCGGTGAAGCCAGTTTGTTTTTGCTGGCTAATAAGTTTCCCAGTTATGACTTGACAATATGTGCGAACGCAACGGGCTGCTGTCATGATCGGACGGATACACATCTTGTAGAGCGTAAGTTTTTGTCTCGGAACAATTTTGCTTGCAGCACATAACAGGTATGCAATCGGGCTAGGGTCCAGGAGCATTTTGCTGACTAGATTGGTGTCCCGTATTAATGAGAGTCATCTATCTAGGGTTACTCTCTAGATATTTGGTCGCCTTTTCGCAGGGAATCGGACATTGGCCCAGAGTTCAAGGGGATTGTCCTTCGTTTTCAGGTATCTGTGTGGCGGTTTGATCGAAGAGCACCGTTGCGCTCTTTCGCGGGTTTATGGCTATTGGCCAGTCGTTAAACCACTTCCGAGAGTGGACACAGAACTAGGATCTATTTGAGGTTTTCTCGTTTGCCTTTTCAGGAGTATATGACTGTTTCGTCAGCGTATAGACCTACTTCAACTTTCTCTGGAACCTTTTGTAGGTCACTGACGTACAGATTGACTTGCTAGGTGCCAGGATGGAACCTAGTGGAACCTGAGCGTTAAGGATGGGGTGTGGATAGTTCACCTTCCACTCTGTATCGAAAGGTGCGGTCTTTGTGCTAATACGGATTTTTTAACTAATCTATCGGGGACTTCGTGGGAGTACAGTTTATCACTAATCCTTCGTGCCAAGACCTTAATCAAAGGTCCTTGGCTACGTCGAAATAGACTGCCATGGATGGATTCGATAATTTGTAAATTTAAAGATTTTGTGCTCCGTGAGGTGGTTGCACTTGATGAGTGCCAAAGTGTCTAGCACGAAAATCGAATTGCTCAGGCGGGTCGAGGTGTCTAGCTCTATTACGGATTTGAGATGGTTCAGGAGGATCCGCTCATAGATTTTACCTAGGGTATTTAGGAGACTGATAGTGCGGTAGCTGAAGGGAAGCGACGTGCTCTTGCCGGGCTTGTTAATACCTATGTTAATGGCTTTTCAGACGTTTGGAAAATGGCAAGTTGGCTAATGGCTACATTAAATATTCAGACCAATAAGAGTTATGAGGTGATCGGGAAGAAGTTTGAAGTACTTCGTTCCTGATACCGTCGGGACCAGAAAACTTATCTGAGCTTAAGGCTTTTTGAGAATTTTCAAGAAATTCCTCAGAAGTGACAGGGACAGGGTTCCATGCCGAAAGCTTATTCAGCTGGTCTACGCGGGCTTAATGTCTCTGACTCGGTCGGTGTTTCTTGACGCTGTTCTGTGCACTGGCTCTCCAAACAAGCGGCAAGGCACTCCGCCTTGAAATGGTATCGTTTTGCGTGTAGTGCCTGGTACCCCTTTCGAGGGGGTTTTGCGAGGTTGGGTGTCTATGTTAGGGCCGTGGGTTACTTTCCGAATAAGTCAGATGTGACGGCCTTAACCAATAACTAAGGAATCCCATCTGTGACTTTTAGCTCGGTATAGGCTTTAACTCCTGAATTGCAATTGGTCGGTTTGCATCGGTCGGATAAGAGTCATGCGCACGAGTCGCAGCGTTCTTCTCCGTCAACAACGCTCGCACGTCGGCAGGGAGTACAAAGCGGCGATCGTTCGCCGCTTCGACCTCTCTCGAGGCCTCTCCGATGCCGACTTGGAGGTGGTCAACTAGGGAGTCGATTGCGAGATCTACGTGCGCAACTGACTCCAACACGTCCGGGACCCTAACGAGACTGGGCGAGGACTGCCTATCCGCGAGGTAGTGTTTTAATTTTGCATAGTCAACCATTGTGATTGTAGGAGGGCTGGAGTCATCTAGTTGTCCTAGCTGTAGGATGACCGGGCGATGGTCGGAGTCGAGTTCGTGTACAACCCGAATGAGTCGTACCTGAAGCGCGATATTTTTCAGGAGGGCTATGTCAAGCACTGTCGGTATACAGTGATCTTGAAAGTGGGTGGGAGTGGGAGGCGCTATGACGTCAAAGTTTAACTCGTCCGACAACCCTTCGAGAATAACCCCATTGCTGGTGTCTCTCCAATTGTTGAAGGACGTGTGTCCACTGTTGAGGTCACCTGCGATAATGACCGATGTGCCGAGCGAGAGTAGCTTCTCTAGGTCAGACCTGAGAGGTACTTTCGTCGGTGAGAGGTACGCGGATACGATCGTTATGGACGGATGATCGGTCATTCCTAGTCTACACACGGATACTTCCATATTGGTAAGTATCGGAGGATCTATCGGCATGCAATACAACGAGCGCTTGTAGTAAATGAGAGTGCCGCCCCCTCGGCCGTCGCGGTCATTTCTTACGATGTTATAGTTTGCGATACTCGGATTGCGTTTAGCACGCTTTAAGAGCGTTTCCTGTACTAAGAGAACGTCTATTTGGTGATCTTTAAGATAAGTCGCGACGAGATCACGCTGCGGATATAGGTTCCGCGCATTAAAAAAGGAGATGTTTAAACCTCTCGGCTTGAGTTTAGCCATTGAGAGGCCTGAGGTTGGCGGCTTCGCGATCGAGACGCTGTAACGTCTCTACGAGCCGGGGAAAGGCAGCTATGGTTTCGACGAAACCGTACTGCTCCATATGGGCCTTGTATGCAAGGATTTCGCGTATCTCATGCTCACGAGTGAGCGATAACATAAGGTCATCCATTGTGGTGGCGCGGGACGCTGGAGCGCGTGGTGCTGGGGCGCGGGGCGCTGGAGCGCGGGGCGCAGGGATGTCCATAGCCATAAGGGGCTGCGGTTTGGGGGCCCATGCGTTCTGAGTCGAACGCACGGGTTTGGGCTGCACCTGGGGTGCGGGGAGGCCTACGGTCGCCTGAGTGCGGCGGGGGGCAGGGAGGGACGGAAAGACCTCTGGATTGAGCAGAGGTTTCTGCGCCCGGGACCCTGAGGCGGGGGGTGCCCGCTGAGGAGCAGCCTGCCCAGGGCGGCGGGGGTGCATGGTGTGCGGGGCCTTGGGGCATCCGCGATAGTTCGCAGGATGTCCCTCCTCCCTGCATAGTACGCAGCTCGGGGGGGTGTTAGAGTCACGCTGACGCGTGCACTCCCTGGTTGGGTGGTCTTCGAGGCACTTAACGCACCTCGGACGAAGGAAGCAGTTGCGGGCAGAGTGTCCGTACAACTGGCAGTTGTGGCATTGGGAGGGCTTCGAATTTTTGTATGGAGGCTCTACGGTTATTCCGGAGAGCTCGCATACGATTTCTAGATTAAAGATTTTTTTGCCCTCAGGCGTTTTATCTAAGATTAAAACGAGCATTGGAAGGGCTCGTTTCTCTTTGTTATACATCCGATGTACCTCTCGGATGGGGACTTTTTGTGCTTCGATGGAGGCAAAGACTTCCTCTGGTGAGATCTCGACTGGGATGCGCCGAAGCACAACCCGTAGGACACGCTCCTCTTCGAGGGCGTAAGTGTAGTAGGAAATGTTCCTACTACGGAGGAGGGTGGTCAACTTGCGATGGCAGTTTGGCGTGCTCATCGTCAGGGAGATACCTGTCGCGGTATTACGCGCTTTGGTGTATCCTATTTTTAGTGTTTTAAGCTCATTGGTGAGCTTTGTCCATACAGTCTTATCATGGATAATTATCGGGGGGGGGTTTTTGCTTTTTACCGACGACCGGTTCGTCGGTATTTGAGGAGGGTGCGGGGGCGGCGGAGCCGTTTGTTATTTTCGTTGTTTTAGCCGCGTTTTCCTCAACGGGGCTATCACGGGGCGCGCGTTTGCGGGATTTGACGACCGTGAATTCGTCATTTTCCGCGGTAGGTTCGGTCGGGATTAGGACCGGTTCTTGGAAGTGGAGCGTTAGTTCCATTTCCGAGGAGGGGGTTGGACTTAATGGTGCATCCATATCTGTTTCGGCTGGAAGGGCCGAAAAAGAGTTGTACACCGGTGTTGATTTGGTTGCCGCGGGGGCAACGGGTTTAGCGGGGCGGCCATAGGGACCGGGGGTAAAAGATCGCTGTTGCGATTTTGCTCGGGACTTAGGGGCGTGGCTCGCGCTTGCGAGGTTAGTGGGGTGGGGGTACTCGGTCGCAGGGACCGAGGCGGGTCGCGTGAAACCGGGTGGCGCGGCGGCGGGTGAGATCGCGGCGGAGGTGGAGGGGATGGCGTGCGCGGCATCCGCGCTCTGATTGGCCGATGGCGGCCGCAGCGAGTCCGCCATCTGTGCCCTGCTAACATAGTCGCTGCTTTGCGCGGGCATATGCAGCGACATGTAATTAATAAGGCGCTGGTGTTCGGCTTCCAGCTGCCTAAAACGTGCTTCTAACTCGGCGTATTTTAAATCGGCCATCGCGGTGGCGGTTTGGAGGTCGGGGGAGTGAATTTTATTCACCTCCCTGCCTGGAGGGCAGGGGAGTACGCCGAACGAATTTAACGGGCTATCCGAGCCCGGAGCAATGAGACCTGTGTGTCACGGTGTAATGAAACACAGGAAAAGGACCTATCGTTTCCCTAGGGGAGTCCCTAGCAGTCTTGTGGCAGAGGACGCAGGCCGGTATATACCGTGGCTCCGCCCAAACAACCACAAGGATGGATGGTAAGGATAGGAAGGGTTGGGTAGGAGACACCTGGGGCTTAACTATGCAAAAAGGCAAAGGCTAAGATTCCCAGGCCCGTCCGAGTTATCGTTTACCTCAGAAGGAAGTAACCGGAGAGCGCTCGGGTCACGCCCCGTTCGTCTTCGTTAGCACCGTTAGGTATCCGACGAACGACCACTAAACCGTGGATTTGCGTGTCTTTAGAAACAGGATTTCGCGCTGAAAAGCGCGTTTATTGTCGTACTGACAAGTACGGTTTTTTCGTGTGCACCGAAGTGCTACACGAAATGTGCGAGCGAGACGGCGCTATGCGCGCAACGAGTACCTAGATACTCGCTACACAACAATAACACCGACCTCGCTATAACACGCGGTATGAATAGCTTAATAACTAGCTTAAAACTGTGTGCTTTGAACCGGCAGGCCTAGGACCGGGTCCGTTGATCAAAACAAACAAGTCGTACACTAGTACAAGCAGAGCGCGATGAAATGGCTTAAAAAACCAGCTTTACACTGTGTACTCTGAACCGGCAGGCCTAGGACCGGGTCCGTGGATCAGAGTAAAGAAGTTGTACACTAATTTAAGTAGAATGCGATAATTCGGAAAGCGATCGAGAGCGCGAGCGGACACGTCCGTTCACGTCAGCGGTCGAAATCGGAATCCCACGGTTTTTTTTTTTTTTTTTTTTTTTTTTTTTTTTTTTTTTTTTTTTTTTTTTAGAACTGACGACACTGTTAGCCTTTAGGGGCCCTATCGTCAAACAGAGCCGCTGCGGCTTTTACAGCTTCACCGGACTTGGGGGCGAGCGCTTAGGGCACTCAGCCGCGAAAGTTTGTGACGACCCGCACGAGGGTGCCACAGTGGCCGAACCTCGGCTCGGGCGGTCGTCGCGAATGCGAAAAAGTCGCGATCTAACTTCCCACGGTTGTAGTCGGGTTCTTGTATATATACTCAATTGAAGAGTTAATTTCTATAGCGCGATGTAGGATGCGTCGTATGTGGCTCGATAGATGTCGCTGTGTGTCGCTATGGAGATGTCGCTACAGCTTCACTTTTGCATTGCAACAAAGTACAATACTGTCTATTAAATTATTTTCGAGTTTAACTTGTAAGTTATATATTATTTATATGTATAACTATTGCGTACGAAGTGTTACTTACATACTTACTCATTACTTACATTTAGTCACAAAAAAATCTTATTCATGTTATGTTTTTGAAATTTCTGATAAAATAACTCAATAAGTATGTAATTAAAAAGCAATTACATTTTTTACGTAGAGTTTGATAATTAGCTCACAGCCTCAAAATAGAGGCTTCTTATCTTATGCCCCCCCTCGAGAGGGGTCCCGGTATACCGCTCGCCTTCGATAGCAGCGACAAGGCGGAGTGCCTCGCCACTTGTTTGGAGAGCCAGTGCTCTCCGAACAGTGTCGATGCAAATACCGACCGGGTCGAGGGTATCGATGGATGCGTGCGGGGGCTGGATAAGCTCCCCGCGACAGACTCCCTGTCCCCAGTCACGTCTGAGGAGGTTCTTTCCATTATAAAAAGCCTTAAGCTTAGAAAAGCACCAGGTCCCGACGGGATCAGGAATGAAGTACTTAGACTTCTTCCCGATCGCCTCATAGCTCTTTTGGTCTGCATCTTCAATGTAGCCATAGCCCACTGCCATTTTCCAGCCGCCTGGAAAAAGGCCATAGTCATAGGTATCCGTAAGCCCGGCAAGAGCGCGTCGCTTCCCGACAGCTATCGCCCGATCAGTCTCCTAAATACTTTAGGGAAAATGTACGAGCGGATCCTTCTGAACCGTCTCAAGTCAGTAATAGAGGAGAAAGACCTCTATCCGCCTGAGCAATTCGGTTTCCGTGCTAGATATTCTTGCACTCATCAAGTGCACCGCCTCACGGAGCACGTTGCATTTAATTTTGCTGAATTATATAAACCCCGCCGTACACTTGCGGTCTTTTTCGACGTTGCCAAGGCCTTCGATAAGGTCTGGCACGAGGGATTGATCTACAAGTTGTATCACTTTGAAATCCCCGATAGGCTAATTAAAATAATTCGCGACTATCTAACAGATCGCACCTTTCGCTATAGAGTGGAAGGTGAATTGTCCACGCCCCGTCTAATACGCTCAGGCGTTCCCCAAGGTTCGATCCTGGCTCCTAGCCTATTTAACCTGTACGTTAGTGACCTACCTCGACTCCCGGAGGTCGAGGTAGGGCTATACGCTGACGATACAGTCTTATATGCCTCAGATAGGAATAGATCCCACCTCAGACACAAAGTCCAACGCTCCGTGACCACTCTCGGGAAGTGGTTTAACGAGTGGCGTATAGCCGTTAATCCCTCGAAGAGCGCCGCGATGCTCTTCGATGCGGATTCGTCACAGATACCGTGGAAGCTTAAACCTGTTAAGCTCTACGATAATCCGATTCCGTATGTAAGAGAGACCAAATATCTAGGGGTAACCCTAGATAGTAGGCTCTCTTTTAGACCCCACATCCGTAAGGTTAGGAACAGGGCCGCGTGGGTCCTGGGCCGGTTGCATCCTCTGTTGTGTTCGGTGAGTAAAATGTCCACGCGACATAAGCTCACGCTCTACAAGACGTGTATTCGACCAATTTTGACATACAGTTGCGCCGTGTTCGCACATACGTCCGAGTCGAGTTTCAAACGGTTACAATCGATACAGAATAGGTTCCTCTATCGTCTCACCGGGGCCCCGTGGTATGTTCGAAGCGTAGATCTCCATAGAGATATGGAGCTTCCTTCGATACATGCCTACGTTAAACAGCTCTCCCGTTCCTATTTCGACACCGCGTCGAACCACGCGAATCCGTTAATAAAAACAGCCGCCACTTATGTTCCGGCACCCACGGACATCCGGTGCAAACGCCGGCCGCGCAATATTTTTATTGATCCCGACGATCACATCGAAAATTCGAATAAATATTACACATCCGTCTCTCCAAACAGAGCGTGCCAGCGCCCACGCCCGCGTAACCACCGTTCTCTCCGCAGAGGGCGGGCGGTCAATTTCGCTCCAGCACACCCGTCACGTCCACCCTCTCTAGCGGTAACCCAAGCCTAGGTCCGTTCCTCGGTGTGAAACCCTTGGGTCAGGCAACCGCCCGCGCGATACAAGTGACACTGTACGTGCATCACTTAGCTACCTACATACAACACTACACACGTATGAACATACACACGTGCACACCACACAGGTACATAGGTTCTGTGAGGGACCTTTTTTTTTCTTTTTTTACGCTAGTTAGTTAGCGCTAGTTAGTGTAGAAACATTCCAATTATTGAATACACATACGCACGGTTCCTTCCTTCCTCCCAGGAGGAAGGGAACGTGCCTATGTGTATATTTAGTTAGCTCGAATCGTAGGTGTAGGGATTCGAATAGATCGCGACCTATTTGCGAACGCGACGACCGCCCGAGCCGAGGTCCGGCCACTTTGGCACCCTCGTGCGAGTCGTCCACAAAACTTTCGCGGCTGAGTGCCCTCTGCGCTCGCCCCCAAGTCCGGTGAAGCTGTAAAAGCCGCAGCGGCTTTAGGGCCCCTAAGGCTAACAGTGTAGTCAGTTCTACAAAAAAAAAAAAAAAAAAAAAAAGTTAATTTCTATAGCGCGATGTAGGATGCGTCGTATGTGGCTCGATAGATGTCGCTGTGTGTCGCTATGGAGATGTCGCTACAGCTTCACTTTTGCATTGCAACAAAGTACAATACTGTCTATTAAATTATTTTCGAGTTTAACTTGTAAGTTATATATTATTTATATGTATAACTACTGCGTACGAAGTGTTACTTACATACTTACACATTAGTTACATTTAGTCACAAAAAAATCTTATTCATGTTATGTTGTTGAAATTTCTGCTAAAATAACTCAATAAGTATGTAATTAAAAAGCAATTACATTTTTTACGTAGAGTTTGATAATGTTATTGAAACAGATAAAATTGTAATATGTCATTTAAATAAAACGCTACAGATTAAATCTCATGTTATTTATAATAATACATTCCGTTAGCAATATGTAGGTATATAAGTTATGTTTTTTATAACCGATTACCTATACACATGTAAGCACCTATATACAGGTTGGGACAGAAAGGCGTACGATTTTAAAAACACTCTTGCGTTTGAACCTTATGAGCGGGGGCTGCGCTGGTGGTGGGAATGAGAAGCTCGGTTCTCGGAAATTTAGTCACGATGGATCGCTTCACCGGAGCGCAGCGTGAATTCTGCGTTAAATGTTATTATAAAAATGGCGATTAGTGCGCTTATTGTTCGACATTTATTTCGGCGTGAGTTTGGATTACATGGCGTAAATTAGTGTCCAAAGGAAAGTGTGATTCGATCGTGGGTCAGAAAGTTCGAAGCTACTGGTTCGACTCTCAAACAGAAGCCTGCGAGACGCCCAAGGGCAACAAGAAGGGAAGACATAATTGAACAAGTTAGAGCTTCAGTTCAACGTAATCCTGGTCTATCGACTCGCAAGCGATCAGCTGAACTTGTGGTGTCCAGCACATCTTTGCGTCACATTTTATTGAAAGATTTGAATTTGCAACCGTATAAAATTCATCTTGTGCAGGAATTACTGCCAAATGACCTAATTTTACGACGAGCTTTTGTTGAAACAATGTTGGAACGCTTTCAGAGTTCCAACAATATTGTGTTCCCCAACGAAGCCCATTTTCATTTAAATGGGCATGTCAATAAACAGAATTTCCGTTACTGGGCTGCAGAGAACCCACGTGCAAAACATCAAAAGCCTCTGCATTCGCCGAAAGTAACCGTTTGGGCGGCCATATCAAGACACGGAATTATTGGATCCTATTTCTTTGAAAATCATCAAAGGCAATCTGTCACTGTAAATTCCGACCGATACATAGCCATGTTAAGGGATTTTTCTTTCCGCAACTGCAACAATTTGAAGCCTATAATCGTGCGACGTGGTTTCAACAAGATGGTGCGACATGCCATACATCTAATGCGTCGTTGGTGGCCGTAAACGAGATGTTTGCTGGGAAACTGATATCGCGTCGAGTTGACATTGCATGGCCGCCTAGAAGTCCGGATCTAACGCCACTGGAAACCTGAAAAGTAGAGTCTACTCCAATAACCCAGACACGATGAACAAGTTGAAGTTTGGAAGAAGTTTGGGACGTTATTTCGATTCATATGAACGACCACCGACGGGATACCACAAATTATTTCTAGAAAGAAATGCAAGGAGATGGGATTTCAATATACATACAGTACAGAATAATTTCACTTCTGTTTGCAGCGAGTATTGCTTAATGTATTTATACTATATGTTTACAGGTCATACTATGAATGATTTTGTTCGATTGTTTAATAGTAATACTTTGGAGAATGATATAATATTGTCACATTTATTTAAAACATATTTTTTCTGATAAAGTGACATATAACAAAAATAAAAGTGTGTTGTCATTTACTGGTACCTGATAGTCTCGCAGTCGGTAGATTGTACAATATAACAGTTAGTTTTTCAATGGTTAATAATGTTACTTGATTGGTTAGGTTAGGTTGGTACTGTAATCCGCGGGGGCGGCCATGGTCCTTGCCGGCTCCCCGCCGTGGGAGTTGGAGGCGGAGGTGCTCGCCGCCGTGTATGAATTCACGGCGGCGAGAAGAGAGTTAGAGGAGCCTCCAGCTCCCACGGAGGTGGACAGAGTCCGGCAGGAGGCCCGGGCGGAGGTAGTCAGGAGGTGGGAGGAGGACCTGGCGGACGCGCGCTATGGGCGTTATACCATAGACGCCGTCCGCCCGGTCCTCCGGGATTGGTGGTCATGTGTCCATCGCGCTCCCTGAGCTTTAGACTTGTGCAGGTACTATCCGGACATGGTTGTTTCGGATGGTACCTGCACAAGATTGCCAGGAGGGAGCCGAACACTACGTGCCACGAGTGCGGGGCTGCAGAAGACACGGCGCAGCACACTCTGTCTGAGTGTGCTGCGTGGGTGGAGCAGCGCCGCACTCTGGCCGTAGCTGTTGGAGGAGGAGACCTCTCGCTGCCGAGTGTGGTGAGAGCCATGCTCGACAGCGAGAGGGCATGGACGGCAATGGCCTCCTTCTGCGAGGACGTCATATCGCAGAAGGAAGGCGGAGAGGGTTCGTGAAGGGGATCCCCTGAGCGGCCCTCTCCGACAACGAAGAACGGGTGGCAGGAGGAGGCGATTCCTTCGCCAACTCCCGCCACCCTAGCCGAGTCAGAGGAGACGGGTCGGGGGGCCCGTCTTCTCATTGCACAGGCTCGGCGGACGGAGGAGACGGCTAGGGTGTACTGAGCCGTCTCCTATTTAGGCCGGGGCCCGGTTCAGCTGGGCCGGCCGCCGGGGCGGCGCGGCTGTATGCCAGCGCAGTGCCCGCGTCGCCCTACTATGGCGGCGGATGGTACACCGTGGAGTTTTAGTGAGTAGGAGTTTCACATAACCACACGTCCCCCCGGGCAGGTGTGTACCCATGATGGGTTTCTCCACGTAAAAAAAAAAAAAAAAAAAAAAAAAAAAAAAAAGGTTGGTACTGTAATCATAACGCACGAGCCGAGCGAGCGCAGCGAGCGGGGCCGCGGTAGCGGTTGGCGAGTGCTAGTAATAATTTAAACTGAAGTTGTAGAAATGTAATGAGATGTGATTTCAATATATGCATATGCATACGAGTACTGTATAATGTATTTATATTGTATAATGGTTTTGTGTTATGAATGGTTTTGTTCGATTGTTCGATAGTTATGTTTTGCAGAATCATATAATATTGTCAAATTTGTTTAAGACATATTTTTATACAATAAAATGATATATTAAGATATGCCCACAGTTTATTATTTTTGAAACCACAAGGTAACAATTACCTCATTAACAAACGATGCAACGAAGCAAGCGCTAGTTGTTATCTTTATCGCGCGAGGACAATAGTGATAGGTTAATGAGTGTCATTAGAAGGTATTGGAGATCTATAATTCAGAAAGCTATCTCTGAAGCTGTAAGAGATAAAAGAAAACGGATGGCGGGAATCGATCGAGCATGGTTGAAAACCCCTATTTTGATACCAAACTTTTTTTATCTTCTTTTCTTTTAGGTTTATTTCGTAGGTCATATTTTATATTATTGTTTGATAATAATCTCAGCCGCTATTAAGTGATAATGCCGCAAATTGCCTATACGTGGCTGGCGACAGAAAGATAAATGATACAGTAAATAAATAGATCCTTCTACTAAGTATAGAATAATTATTATAGTAGTGCACTTAAAATTTACACATTTCTAATTGTTTTATTTTTATACAGCAAAGTATGAAAAAATTCTTAGCAGCTTTATTTCCCCAGACGTTTCTTTCGCATTAAAAGTAATAATAATAATGATTTATTGTCAAAAAGTTATTTACATATTATAACACATTTATATATTATCTATAAACGTGTATACACAATTTGGCAATGGGACAAATTCAGCTGATGCAGCTGCTGATGAGCTGATTGGTATTAAATACCAAAAAGCGCTGGTTTTCAGTATAATTAGCAGCTCAGCTCGTCACATGATATTAAAATAAATTTAATTAAAAATATTAATGGAATATTTTATTTGTCTATATACAAACATCTAAAGGTAAAACCTATATACGATTTAAACAAATGAAGTTTTAAATGCGCTTTAATTTATATCTTGATCAAAATATGTAAACTTATTATTTCTTTGTTCTAATAAGGGCTCACTCAATAAAGCAATAAAAAATCATACGAAACATAAAAATTATCCTGTTTTTGATTTCTCGAGCATATATCGACGTGTTTTTACCTATCGTTTAGCACATTTTATATTGTTGAACAAATAAATGAAGCAATTTTTTACCTTTATTTTACCTCAAAAGAATTTGGTTTGTATATTTTACTTCTTAGACTATCTCGTTAGCCTAGTGGTCGTAAGCGCGACTGCTATGAGCGAGGTCCTGGGTACGGATCCCAGGTCGAGCAAAGTGTTATTGGGTTTTTCCTATGAAATTCTCAGTAGCAACTCGGAGTTTGGTTTCGTGCCCGATTAATGGCAATAGGCTTGCCCCCCTATTACATGGGGTTTAAAAACATACTCGGCGAACTGTGGGTGTATGTTAGTACACCTCTGCCTAACCCTTCCGGGAATACAGGCGTGATAATATGTTATGTATGTTTACTTTTAAGTCAAAGCAAAGGGCTTAAATAACTATATATCCTAGCTGTTCCCGTGACTCCGCATGCGTTTATTACACTGTAACCATTTTCGTGTTGTAATTTTATTTTTACTCACATTATAGACAATTTTTATAGCCTATCAACTGATAAGTGACATATTTTCCTATATATAAAATTTTCTCAAAATCGGTTGAGTTCTTTCCACATCTAAATGAATTACTGACATTTTTATAGCCCGTCAACAGTGCAATAACATATTATGCTTTCCTTCTAGATAATTTAATAAAAATAAATCAGTTCATTATTGTATAAAATCACGATATACAAACGGATACACCGACAAAATAAATGAATTCATGATGATAATGAATAGGAAGAAATATTACGGGTATATCATACAGAAGTAGATATTTATTAATATATTACAATATGTAACTACTAAATAAGAACTACAATTTTATATACCCAAGACACGAATTGTTTATAAAAATATCAATATGAAAACCCTCAATTAGTCAGTTCCATACTCTTGAACTCTATTGATCCAGAACCGACAAACCGGTTGAAATAACTGTCAGATTTGCAAACGAATAACGGAAGGAAGCTCAATCGGCATTGGACTCTATTCACGAAGAGCTGAGCGATGCGATCGCATGCTCGGAATTGTAACGAGCAATAACACAAAGGAATTGTTTATATCAATACTATTATCATGAAGCTTCAGAGATTGTTTGTTTGCAATGATGTTTTATTAATAGGCACATTATACTATCACTAAAAGCAATTTGAAAACGGCAGAAATATTGTTATCAGTATGTTGTAACAAAAGATCATAGCGTAAGGCGGAAAATCTCTTGGCAACAAAGGGTAAAAGTTTCTTCTTGCTCACACTGATGTCAAGTCGAAAGTGAACTGAGGGCAATTGAGAGTCAATGCAGTATCTAGTTACAAAATATCGTTGTTTGTTTGTTTGAACATACCTAACTAGACCTACTAATTCAACTATCAGTCAGACTAGAAAAATTCTTTGTGCTTCAATTAACAGAAGTAAGGCACGAGGTAGTAAGTAAGGAATTGGCAGAAGAGATTTGTCTGTACTTAGGGCAGTCTGATTGGTTGAATACCTCGACACCACCATACAGAAGATCGCAGTCAAGTAACCTTGTGTTGTGTTCCTGTAGTGTGTAGGGTTTCCAAAAGTGAAGCTGCTTACCATCAGGTGGGTTGTATGCTTGTTTGCCACCATTTTTGTATAATAGTAGGTACCAGTTAGATTAGAAAAATTATTTCTGCATTTATAGTCTACTAGCAGACGTTGTTCCGCCCTTTCCGGTAGCTAATGACTCGACCACAGCGGCACCTATCGGATCCAACCAACTATGAACCATCTTCTCGATAAAACAAACATATTATGTGAATATGAACACAATCGGTTACGTCATTCAAAAGTTATAGAATCACTAACAGAAACACACAAGATTTTTATGTATATGATAAGATTTATTGAAGATATTTAGTAATCATGAACATCAAGCAATCTGGCAAGCTGTAGGCAAGTACGGGAAGTGAGAACCCGGCACTGCACTGCACCTGGCATTGAAGGCGCGGCGCGGTGATGCGGTGGAGTTGGTCAAATAAATTCATGGGTAAAACCGTGAGACACCGCTAATATTGTACGCTATACATCGTAATGAAACCATAATATGATGTTAGGGCTTATACTAATGACTGCCTAGCTAGTGGTTAGCTACCGCCCTCAAACACCAGTAGATGTGTTCCGACAGCTGCACTTGAGAGCCAGTCTTCCATTAAGCTTCCTATCATATCGTCAATTAAGATTGAGTTGACTTGAGGTGAGATTTTTTCCATAATCCGCTAAACCTATAAACTATAAAAAGATACTTCTTCTTGATTTCAGTTATATTATTATTGACTTTGAATGTTCCAATTTTATCATCGAGAAATTTATTACTTAAAATTTAAACAATAAAATATCATAATAAACAATAATAAATCAATAGAATATAATATATATACTTCTTTATAAACTTTTTGCATTTTGAGCATTCGTAACCTGCAATATGCCCAAGCTTTCAGTAAATGGTTACATGGTTGTAGGGTATTTCTTAGGGATTAATATAAATAAAAGGGGCTAATTAAATTACTAAGTTGAAAATCTATCTCATAGCACCTCGCAATGTGTTTTCCGGTAACTGCATTTGAGAACTGGAGCCCGTTTTAGGCTTAGCGAAAAACCATCTCCGATCTGTTTGAAGAATAGTATTGTGGAGAAACACTCGTTTGTACTTCTTTGATTATTATGTTGTTCAGACTCGTGTAAAGTCGATTCGATGTTGACAGGTTCGACGGCATGTATCATCTAACTTTTCCCATACATTTACTAATTTTACCTTGACAACATTGTCGGCTGACGGTGAAGGAAAATATCGTGAGTAAAACTGAACGCTTGGGAAATATTCTTGTAGTGGTATCGTATTTGGGAGAAAACATACAACATTGGATTTCTCAGCGTTTTAAATCACTAATGGGTAAATCGTGGACTGGCGTGGCTACGTCAGCTGCTACTTATTTAACAAGTGATATAAAGTCATCTTAACCCTCAGGAGTAAAAGAATATCGTTCCATTAGATATAAGAAATAAAACAATTACATAATAGCATAAAGTTTATTTTCAGATGAAAACAATATCATAGTTACAAGGATCAGTATATAATAGGATAGTATTATTCAAAAACAATATGCACAATTCCCTGTATGTATTTACATAATAACTTATTAGAGGCATTAAATAAGTTAATAGAATTGAGATTAAATATAAGTTACATATATCTCAAGTTCATAAGATATTATCAAGTATAACTATATTTATTAGGATTAATATGTTAAAAGTTATAGTCTCCATACAACAGGCAGTCTACACGTTTCGATGTTCTAAAGAAAATAATTAAAAAGTTTACATACAAACGTAGTTACTGTAATGATGATAAATAGAATTTTAAAAAGGATATCCAGCTGTAGATATGTATAGACAAAATAAGTAGACATGAAATCTAGTTTTGATTTTTTAGAAAATGATCAATTTAGCTCAGTCCTCAGACTTTTAGACTAAAGCTCAGAGTAGGTATTTATTACCTGCTAAAATCAGTCTCATTAAATCAAAAGGTATGTGGACAGCAAAATAGCAGTTAGAAATAAAGTTTTTCAAAGTAAGCACGTAAATGTTTACCCACTTAGACGTTTTCAAAAACGATGCTAAAAATTTCAAATAAGCAGAATATAGTCGTGATTTTGAATATTTAAATGAGCAACTTTTAAATTGTGTATAAATGAACACCGATCAAACATAAATATAAAATTTGTTACCGGGTATGTCGTTTCCACTTTTATTATTTACGTTGAAAATAATATTAAAAGAGGTCGATAAATTCTAATTTATGGTTAAATATGGTTATAATTTTTTAATTGGTTACAATTACAAGCTTGCTATGTCTACAGATGATATCCAGTCACTTATATACCATAATATAAAACATCTAAGTAAAAAGATCTAATCTAATAGATAGGTAGGTATTTAATTGACTATAGAAAAAAATAATCATTTGAAATATATATATTAGGCAAAAATTAATTCAGTCTATATATTCATTCTAAGTTTATTTATTAAGTATAATTATTTTGAGGCTGCCACAACATTGATTATATTGGCAAACTTATTATTAATAGTAAAAAAATTCATAAAAGGAAATCTTTATAGTTCATATTTCCTTTTTTGAGCCGAATAAAAGCCTCATACTACCATCGGTTAACTTATAATAATGGCACATATTAAATAATACCTACATAATTAAAAATAAAATTCACTCTAATTTTTATTAAAAAATATATTATAAGTTTGTACAAATTAACACATTTTAGTTAGCAAATAAAAATGTAAAACAGGTCAAAATTCGTTAAAACTTATACAGTTCCAAAACAATTCGACAAATGAAAAATATTTGAATACAAGATTTAAAGCTTATAACTATAATAAATATATTTATTTAAATCTTCTACGACAATAGTTTACTAATAAACGTGGGTCATTACTGATTATATCGCTCGATATATTCAAGATTGACAGCTATAACACTGTTTAATATAGTATATCACATAATGTTACTAATTATAATTCGTTGCTCCAATATATTTAGTGAAGCAGGATTCATTATTTTTTAGAAATATTTCATAAGATATTTTTTGCATTTTAAAAAACTTATGAAAATATCTACATGTATAATAAATAAAAGGTTAGTTACTACATCTAATATATACAATAAAAAACTTAAAAAAAAATACTGAAACGTAACTACGTACCAATAGAGTAATAATTATATTTATATGTGTACTTCAGAACAGCTTAAAATGGCATCGGCGCATCTATCTAATTACATTTACATAATAACAATTCAAGGCCCTTTAAATAGAAGACTTTCATTAACTACCAAACACCACCATTGGCCAACTAATATAATACCTACATATACCTAACGAGCACGTAGGTACAGGAATTATGGGAATGTTGTCAAAATTGAGCAAAGAGAACAAATACTATATAATTTCTGGCTTATATATATATATCGAGTAAACAGTTCCATATATACCAATATGCATAGCGAACGCAAATATCTAATATTAAATACCTAGAAAGGCAAACATACATTTATTTTTGAAGCTATAATTATTTAGTCATGTTACAAAAAAGTATTAAAGTGAATTTAAAAATTAAGCGATTCACGAGTACATAGTACTGAAATGTCTACACACTATGAAGTTTCTTGCTAAATCTCTTGTCTTATTGCAATGAAGTTAGTGACATTTGATGTTATGCGTACATAAGTACCTACTCGCTATAGGTATTTTTTTACTAAATAGGTAATTTGTCAGTTCACTATAGTTTGGTGATTGCAGTTAAAGAGACCAATCTAACTAAATAGCTTTCATAAAATAATATTTAAGTTTATTCATAGACATTCAGTAGAAACTTTTATAATATATTTGTCTTTACATAATTTATGTACGTTTTAAGGTGACATCGTACTGTGAGTTTTTGGAGTTTACTCTTTAACAATCGATTTTCATATATAGCCTACGGTGCGTAAATTATATGGAGAGCAAAACCGAGTTTTATCAAAAAGTGAAGTCGTTATGTTGCCCCCCCCCCCCCCCCCCCCCGCAAAATATTAATAATTTTACTTTGACCGGTGTCTATATTCCAAGGCAATCGTTCTTAATTAATAAACTCCAGTCGCGGGATGGAGCTGACATGTACCATTTTTTAAGCCTTAATTTATACAGCGTACCCATTTATAGAAAGAAAGAACGAAAGATTTATTTATAACAAAGGCATTTCAGAAGTAAATGACGTGATGTTTATGTAAAGAAATTGTCTCTTTGTTGATATATCGGTAGTTCCACATCTGGTGAACGGTCATCTAAGTCATCTTCATTAACGTCTGAGGTAGGTCTTCCAACGCTTTCACTGTAGTAATTAAAATAAATAGTGATCTACATATAATTACAATACATACATTGTTTTAATTTTCAATAGAATATTATGCAAATCAAACAAATCAATTGAATTAAATAAACAAAAAAACTACTCACAACGGAATGCACAAAATAAAACCATGCCGCAACACTGGACACCACCATCTTCCAAAGACCGTCCATTTTAAACCAATCAATTTACAAGAAATAATTCAGAGAAAAGTAAATAATTTTTATACAGAAACTAAACTTTAACTGGTTAACCCGTGCGAATATTTCGCACATTATGTAATGTAAATAATCTAATAGAACTGTCATAATAGTTAAACAGATTCTTAATAGATGGCGCTTATTAAAGAAATAATTTAATATATTTTTATGAGGAATGCCATCAACAAATTACACTCCTAATTTAAATGTAAATTGTATGTGTATTTTTCCTCAACACAAGCTTTAAAATAATGTTTGAATCATTAATTTTAATGAAGATTAAAGGAGGTATGGCGTTGCTACAAAAACAACTTTGAGAAATATTAAATTGCGATTATAACAAAAACTTTGTAAATGTATGGCCAATCAGTGGTTGGATGCGGACGGTCCTTGATCTGTGTTGGTACCTGTTGATAAGGGTACAAACAACATCAAGCATAATATTGTTACATGCGTGAACACACACGTGATCATTAGTCACATCAAAATCGTATTAGAACTGTAAGAAACACGCAAAAAAAATTTAGTTAAATTAACATTGAGAATGTAAATAGAGTGCGTTTCTGAGAATTCCAATACTTCAAACGAAAATGCAAAAAATAAAATGCAGTGTACTCAGACCACTTCATAATTGTAAAGGCCAATTTTAATTACAAGAAAATCAGTGAGATAATGACATTATTCTTGAAGTTACTGTTTATTTATTGAGCAAACACAGTAAACACAATGGTATATTATGATGCAGCCTACACAAAGTTATGAATCATAAGTAAAAATATGTATGGTAGATGACTTACGTTCTTTTACCTTACAATAGGTTAATGTACTTCATAAATAAACAAAGAACATATGCAAATGACCAAATTTTAAGGTATTTTAAATTTAATGCAATCATATGCTGCATTTGATATACCAAGCGTTTCTCATGAGAGTAAAAATAAACTATTTGAAAACAAACATGAAATCTTGCAAAAAAATATTTGCTATTGTCTTACCGGCGATGATTTTGCTCATCTCGGTGACTTGCTTGGCGAGTATCTGGTTCATTTGTAGAAGGTGTTCGCGTTGCCTCTTCTCGCCACCGTCCGGACTCTAACGGGCATTACAACAAGCAAACACATGTAGGACTATGCCGATTTACAGATTTACAGCCAACATTCAAAGCGGCTATTAAAGCTAAAATATATTTTTGGGTAAAACTAAACTGGAATTTATAAACAGAGCTAACGTTAAATCATATAAGTACTTATTTAATTACTATGCCACCATTTCATTCGAATGAAAATAAAAATGTTATACAACTTGTCAATGTGGTCAATCTTCTGGGTACGTTTCCTTCTGGCGCCGAGTTTGATGACATTCAATAGGTACTTGTAATTTATCATCATTATTATTATTACTAGTAAACTAATACTTAACTAATATCCCAAGAAAAACATTAATGTGAAAAAGGGGCCAAGTTCGGTAGACACGACGTTCGGGGTAGTCGTTGTCACCGATAAAAGAGTTGAGATCTAACGGGTGCCAAGTTTCATAGTGTTCTTTTGATTATAGCTGTAGGAATGTTCGTTCTTCAAATCATTTATAAAATAATTTGTTACTTTCTTTGATATGGAAATTATGGGATTAATGTACGAAGGCGAACAATTTTTAAAAGTACCCATCTCGAAATGGTTCTTTTAAAACACTGAAAATACACACTGGTCGGTGGGCGGTGTCGCCCGTTTCGAACTTGGCTGGCACACTGCCGTGTATCTGGCTATTCTTTAAAGATATTTGATTTAGAGTTTAGCTGTTAATTATTGTGTATCTGCCAAATTTAATTATGGTAAAACTTGAAATTATAACATTTCCTATGTGTAATTTGATGGTATAGAATCTCACAAAGGCATCCAATTTAAAAACAATAACAACGTATTTGTTAGTAATATTATAACGATTGTCATAATAACGATCTTATTGTATCATAAAAACGTTATTTTTACAATATAAAGGAATGTTTAGTTTCACCCACAAATACGTAATAAATGAGTATGTGACCTACAAGTCATTATGATGAAAATAAAACATGAAACGTGTATTATAAGATTAATTTGTAAAACATGCATAAGAATTATTGAATTCTTCACAACAACAATGAAAGCAATACCATATAACGCAAAAGAAACTGTGAAAGTTTACATAAATGTACAATAGAAAATTTACATGATTTTTTTAATAGTTATGCCTGATCAATCAAATGTTGATGTGATAACTAGACTATGAACTAATAAATAATATAAAACTTTATTGGAGACAGTAAGTAAATAGAGTGATAAAAGTGTAACTAATATATGAAAACATAGGTGAAAGAAGAACGTTTATTATTTATAATTTACGATAGAAAAGAATAGTAAATATTCATTACCATTTTCATGTATGAACAATGTTACTAAAATTAACGCGAAAAAACATACTTCCTTAATTTCCTGATATTACGATATAAATCACTTAATGCATAACACTGTTGCAAATTTCACATTTAAATTTATTTATTACTATTGCTGACTTTTATACGTACATTGCTTCAACGTGTAACTAACCTTGGTGGGATCAGCTGAAGACCCAGTCAGCATTTTCTTTATAGACTCTACTTTCTCAAGTCTCTTCTGTTGTTCTTCAGGAGACAATTCTGGAGGCTATAAAAAGATATTTCAATAAATTTCAAATTCAACTTTACAATTTAGTTTCCTTGTTTTTCTTAACAACTTTGAAATACTTTTTAACTAAGAGATTAATAAATGATGAATGATAAACTATCAACCAACTATAATAATCATAATGTTTTATTGCCAAAAACTTACTTAATACATTTTAAACATTTATAAATAATGTTTAAATGCATACATAATTTGGCAATGGATCGAACTCAGCTGATGCCATGTGTCGTGGTCTGCCCAACTTTTATAATTATAAATAAGAAAATCGAATACTTATTACAATAGATTATTAACAGGTGTATTGCGCATTTTAAGAAGATGTAGCAAAATAAATGAGGATTGAAATTAATTCATAAAATATTCTGTAAATTATTATACTTTCATGCATAACTATTTGGAGCTGTAGCATTGAAAATTAATCATTTTAAAAACATAAAACATAATTATTAGCACGTCACCACTTTTACGATAAGTTGAGATTGCTGTCAAAGCTAAATAATAAAAATAAAAATGTTAGTAGGTAATTAATTTTTATATTTACTTTTTCGGGAATATATCGTTCTGGTATAATGATCTTTTGCGGTGCAGCAAGTAACTGGTCGATGGTGTTGTCAGCTAGTCGTAGAGCTTGTGGCGGTAATGCAGACCTGACTACGTCGGGAGCTGGACTACCTCTCAATGCTCGTTCCATATCAGCGTCATCCAGGGATCGGCCAAGTTTCTACAAAAAGTGATAAATTATCTTCAATGTTTTTAAGCATTTATTATTACCTACTTGCTACTTATAAATATTATGCACTTGTAACTATGCAGCAATCTATTTAAGGATTTTATGTTAGATTCATGGCACCTACCAAAAATTATGTATATAATAATATAATAGTTATAACAAAAATAATTAAGAATTTAAAAGAATAAATATCCGAGATTTTGGGCCTACTTGAATTAGTTAAGATCTCAAAATTAATGTCGACACTGTATAATGTATATTTATGATGTACGTACCTATGTTAAACACAACTAAGGAGACGAAACCTAAGAAACTAAATTCAGGACAGACAAGTGCAAGCTATAATCTAATTTCTATGTTTTTATAAATGACAGGACTATACTTACATCTTGGTTGTATGAATCCTTCGGGATTTCGTTGAGAGTCTTGGCGCTTAGATGATGTGGCGCAGTATAATGACGCCTCTTCTCCTTTGGAACTTGCCTTCTATGTAACGAACCATTCTTAGTACTGTCTCCAGACATTTCTGTTATTATTTGCTTCGCAGCCTCGCTTTTAAAAATCGGCGACAATTCTATATTCGACCTAGTTAAGCTGACAATGCTACTGGTTTTCGATATAGGGTCGTTGGTTAAAGTTCTGTTACTGTCTGTTGGACTGTTTAAATATTGATTGGAAATGGAGATGGACCTGTCATATCCTAATTTATCATAGCTCTTATTATAACTGCTACTAGTCGAAGAGATCTCACGAGAATAATCATAATTCGATAAAGACGGACTCGATACGTATTTTGGACTCAGCTCCATATTTTTGTCGGTCATGCGTGGATAATTTGATTGGTCTTGTTGGAGTTTAGCATAATAATCATATTTGTAGTCAGTTCTTGGTAATGATGCGGCTCGAGTATAGTTGGTGGATTGGACAAGCTCTTCCTCTAGGAACTGGTCGAGGTTGGCCGTGATGTTATTTGATGGCCAATCAGACATGGGTTGGAGAGAGCGTTCTCTATCTCGTTGACGTCTTTCACTTTCGCGTTTCACTATCCGGACTGTTTTGATCTCTTGCTTTTCCACATTCGAAAGATTTCCTAAATAATAGAATAAAATATATTACATGCTTAATATTAATCCAAGAGTCTAATTGAAATTGTAGGTATTAAAATGTCGTAACGATATTCCTTTACAAAGTAAGAAATCACGATTTAATCTAATCTGAAGTCTTTAGTATTTAGTGTAGGCCCGGTTGAAAAGCAGCACTTATAGTATTTTGTTATAGCATATGCTGAGCTGAGATCCTTTTTGATGTTAAGTGCGGCATTTGTATGGCGACGTTGAAATGTTATAAATGAAATTAGTAATACTTTTATTGTAATCTCGTGTTTAATGTGAGTTGTTCTAATTATGTCCGTATATTCATCATCAAATAAATGTTATTTCTTTTTTTCTATTTAAAACCAACTTCAACAAAATACGGAAGGTTACTCAATTCGAATGTTTTTTTATGGATTTTATGCCTTAACTTCTTTGTATGATTCTTTTTTTGTAGTTAGGGGTTAGTTACCTCAATGGTGGACCATCTTTTAATTTAATTTGTACTTTGAACTTGGAAGATACACCGTGAAACTCTTCAAAATCTTTGAAGTTGATTTTCTTTTTTTTTTAATAAATTGTTTTGTAGATATTATACTTGAGTTACTCAATTATTACATTGATGCATAATCAATACATCCATCCATAAATCGTTTGTTTGTTTGAATACACTAATCTCTGGAAATAGGTATGTACCTGTAGGATATGAACAAGCCTTTTTGCATGTTACAGCCTATTTACTGAGGAGTTACAACTTCAAGCTACGGCTCTAAGGAGTGGAGCAATAACCATGAATATCAAGTAATCTAGCAAGGTCTAGGCAAGTACGAGAAATGAAAACACGATAAGGATACTAACACTAGTAAAACTGTGGGACAAGCTAGTAATGAATTATCTATAATGTAAGATACTCACCAAAGACTCCGTGTTGTATGTCTTCACTATTGAGCGGAGAAGTAACGTCAGTAGCAGGTCTGGTGTCTACGTACAGAGGTGTTTCCATACTTGTGCGTTCATAGTGCCCAGGAGGTACAAGAGGTAAGGTCTCGCAATCGTATTCTGAATTACCATGGTCGATCGTATGGCCTGTGTCGAGATTTGTTTCTTGCCATGATGAAATAGGACGTCGTTTTCCTACAATTATGTTTAATGATACACTTTTAATAATTTTATTGAGGCAAGTAGCGAATAAGAAGTTTAAATTGGACGTTTACATTTTTTTAGACGATTGAATGTGAAATTTTATGTACGCGTCAAGTTTAGGCATCTTTCGTTACATGAGGGAGAAGAAACATGTAACGTAGAGAGAGAGAGAGAGAAACAGATCAGATAGACAGTTTTGGCTACAATCCCGTCTCCCTTTTCAAGAAGTTTCATTTATGTCACGTGTACGAATTTGCTCGCGGAATATATTTTTTATTGATTTTTCTTTGAGCGTTCTAAATAATTGACATAACGCAAACATATATTCTACGACAGTCGGGGAAACGAAAGCAGAAAGTTTTCTAATTACTTTTTCATCAATCTACTGATAATGGGTTTTCTTCTTTTACGATGGGACAACAATCGACATTGCGATTCCACTTTCTTTTAATGTATAATTAGCAATATTCTTTAATAATTAGATAATACAGCCTCCGCAATCGAGTGTAAAGTCAATTACGAAGATGTAGTTTATTCTTCTTAGAATCATTCACAGATCAAATAATAGAAAATCATAATACTTCATTTATTATTGTTCTTACCCGGCATTGAATCATGCGTACTCTGAAGTGCGTGCGATTGTTGTGTCAGATGTCTCACTGCACGACTTAATTCCTGTCGTTGCCTTTGTAGTGCTGTAACAAGTTGTTGCACCCGACATACTTCTGCAAGGAACGAGTAATATATTATTATATTAAGTGAGTAATTCTTGTGTGTATATACATATATATATATATATATATATATAAAACGGAAACGGATCCAACGATTTCGATGAAACTTTGTATTTAGATAATGTTTTACATTCCAAATTTACCTAGATAGGTGATTTTTTTTTTGTTTATAAGACACCTAGCACAGCTCTGCCGCCCAGATATTTATATTAAATTACATTATATTATTATTATAACAGGCAAAGTCTCTCTGTCTGTCTGTTAGTTCGTTTATAACTCAAGAACCATTGAATCGATTTACTTAATTTTTCTTTTAAATAATAGGTGTAATCTCTAGCCAGGTTTTAAAGTGGTTTTTACATTAGATATAGATAGTTACCAGTAAGTTCTCTTACAATTCCAAACTTAAAATATTAAATGTAATTTTAAAATTTAGCTACAGCTAGATTATAAAATAAAGTAACTATAATTGTTTCTTTGCTTCTGAATTTATTGCCTTTGAATGGAACTTATGGAAGACTATAAATAAATAGCATGTTCTTTGTGAGGCAACAGATATTGCCATGATCAACCCTTTTAAAATTTCTATTCTGTCCAGTTGCGCTTCCACTGTTTCCAAATTATAGACTTTTTTTTTTCTTACAAGTGAAATTTACATTTGTATCTAAGCATTTCTCCAGTAATAACTTGATTTTTCACAATTTCATTCTTCAGAGTAGTATGAAATTCAAGCTGTTATAAAATTAAAATAATATATTCGTTAAAAATTTATAAAATTATAAGTTCAAATTAGATAATATAATATTAGACATAGCGTTGATTGTAATGATGAAGGAAATAATATAGTCTCTAGAGGTGATTGAGAAAAATGGAAATTTGGAAAGTTGTCTGTCTAATATATTATATAAGTTAAAGTAGATAAGTAACAAGATCTGGAAGAGTTGTAAACAGACCAAGATATTAATATAAAAGATAGAAAAAAAAATAGTTTAAGTTGTAAGTAAAAGTTAAAGATTTCATTTTGGTTTGTTTATTTGAGTTTATGGAAAAATGGAGATGTTGTATAATTAATATTATCTATGTTAATAAGTATAGTCAGTGAGATGGCAACAGCCGTGTTGTCTGTGGTTGTTCAAGACTCTATGGTTTTCGATACGTGTTGTAATAATTGTATGAGATGTTTCGTGATACTAATAAAACATACGTCAAATCCAGTGAAGCTGTAAAAGCCGCAGCGGCTTCAGGGCCCATAAGGCCATCAATATAGTCAGTTCTAAAAAAATATATATAAATAAATGAACAAGGAATATAATTTATAACAGATACTGACCATCTTCGAGCATCGCAGTAGGATGGGCGGGTGCAGCGGCGCGTCTTGCTTGTAGTGCACGTCTCAACTGCTGTAATTCTCGCTCCAAACGTGCATTATCCGCCACCGTCTGTTCTAGTTTCTATATTAAGTGATATTAAACAATATTACCATTTAACTTAAGTAACTTAATATTTTAAAAATGTGAGGCATTATAGGATTGCTGGCAGATGTGAAACATCCAAATTTAAACATATTTTTAAATTGAAACGTGAATTAAAAAACTGAAAATAAAATAAATTGATATTGACGAATAACCTATAAAAGTTAGCATAAGAAACCACACTGAGACACTAACGGACACATAAAGTATTGAGTGAGTGTAGTAAAGAAAGAAAAGTTTAGTATAAATATTAGAGAGAGGAGCCATGAGTCGGAAAGAGCTTTTACTCCTGTCTAAACGTCCCATTAGATTTATCACATCAACAATTTTTACAAACAAGATAAACACTAAAACGAATTAATTGCATGCATATATTCTCGCTGCTACTTATTAATGGTAGCTTATTATTACGGTAATAAATCAGAAATGAAAAAGTTAAAGGTAACATAGTGAATTAGATATATTAAAATTTTAAAAATATAAGTGCATGAATATAGACGAAAACCTTATAAACCTTAGAATTGTGAGCCAACATAACATGCACACGCGCCAACTCTGCTTCTAAATTGCCTCCCGTCGTAGAACTGGATGAAAGACCAATCTCATGCACGCCATCGTTATGTAAGTTATTTTTATGGACACTGCCTGCTTTTCCTCTGACACCTACAAACAAACAAGACGTCATTTGTATCGCATCTAGTAAAAGGGTTCTTCAAACAAAGTTTCATCATCACCTCCCTCTTCCTTTTCCTAGCTTGCCAACTAGAATTCTTTATTGATAATCATTATTGCCATTATCAAGTGATTAATTTAATTAAGGGTCCTGTGATGATTTCAGTATTCTAACATAAACATGCCGCCATTGTTAGAACTTTCCAGTGAGTTATTATAGCATCTTAGAATTTATCCATTCACTTGTTCACAATAACCACGCTTTATTATGCAAAATACTAACTATATTACACGGGGTCAAAAAGACTATGAATAAAATACAAAAACCACTACATGTCAGACTAAGATTACGCCAAAAACTCTTTTCATCACCGTAGACGAACCAAATGAAGTCACATACTCAGATAGTGAAAACAAAGTTTAGAGCGGTTTTATTCCTACCTGAGAGCAAATTTTCAATAGTATCTTTATCTGACTTTAATCCTTGAAGTATGGAGGCCTCATCAGCAAGCTCCTGCTCCAAAGCCCAAAGTTCTGCAACTCTAGCTCTTGCTGCTTCTGTCTCCAAAGATTTACCAGCAGCTACACTTTCTAACCATCTAGAATTAAAAAAAAAACGTTTGTAAGCAATAACTAAGATATCTGTATAATTAATAAAATTGAAGTGTTGTTTGTAAAGTAAAAATAACTGCTTTTTACTAAATGCATATGAAAGTAATATATGGAACTTATAGCAAAATACCAATTTTTATATTTTTGTCTGTCTATCGGTTTGTTCCGGATGAACTCCGAAATAATTGAACCGTTTTGACGAGACTTCACTTTCACACTTTTATTTTGGAAAAAGAATTATGATTCCGCGCAAACAAAAATAAAACGCTTCTTTATCTTTAAAATAACCGGCGGACGACCTCCGTCGGTGGAAGTGGGGTCAACACAATACCGATATTCTATAGTTCATACAAGCGAAGCCGCGGACACAGCAAGTATCCGATATACATATTATATCGGGAACAATTGATCATATAATGGGGCTGATCGATATCCATCAATGATATCTAAACATCGATGGTTCCTTATTTGTCTGTTGTAAATGAAGTTTTAAGCATTCGTAAATAAGAAAAATTTGAAGAGAAACAATGGCTTTTTTTTTAAAGTTCATCCAACTTTAGATTTACTTACTTACTTTTACTGAGTACCCGAAAAAAGTTATTGCGATATTTTCCGGACATCTATATTTACCTACCGAATTTACATCGACGTAAACATCGATATTTTTATAAAATCGCTTATCCCTAGCATATGATAACAGACACTTGTTAACAAAAAATAAAACCAACTTCAATGATTTTGAAGAGTTTCCCTTGTGTATCTTCTAATTTGAAAATCCAATGCCTATGAAATTAAAATGGGACAAATCGGTTCATAAAAAAATAAGTTATGGCTGAACATTCACAAAATAAAACATACGAATTGGGTAATCTCCGTTTTTTGAAGTTGTTTAAATATTTCAAAAATTGGATTTTATACTTAATGAAATCAACAGATACTTATAGCCGTAATAATGTTGATATCCTTATTAAAAATTGTATGTTTACTATAACTTTATCTTCAAACGCGTTAAAGTTAAGTTAATATCTTAAAGCAATCACCTTTGCTGCTCTAAAGCATGCTCTGCTAAGACTTTTTGCCTTAAACGCTGGTTCCTTTCTAATCTCTCTATAGTAGATCCTGGTCGATTGTAAAGAGAGCCCAATTTAACCATATTATCAACTAACTGAACCAATGGCTTGCTCTTTTCATACTGATGTTCTAATTCTATCAATTGAATTTTTAGCTGTTCCAATCGTTTGAGGCTTTCTTCACGCTCCATTGCTTTCAATGAACTTATGCAATCCTGCAAAAATAAATAGCAATGACTCAATTTATCTATTATTTTAAACAATAACTAGTTTTTTTACACAACAAATATAGCGTAGGAATTACGTAACACAAGCAAAAATGAAAACTATTTAAAAAGCAAATACAGCCACCTCAATGCTACTGATCTGGATGCAGCAATGTTCAATAGCTCGATGTGTTGCTGCATGACGCCTCCTCAACTGTATGAGTAGCAACACCAGTTCCTCATGAGTTCGACCAAGAAGTTCTCCGGCGGTCGGAATATCCCCGATTTGTTCATTTTGACCCTGGCGCTGAACCACTCTTTGCTATACAAGACACCAAACATACACGCAACATATAATAACAATAAGCAAACTGAACAAACAAAAATAAATTAGCATTATAAAATAATAAATCTCTAATCAAATTTAACTAATTTTTCTATGAAAAATAAATCGCCAAAACCATGCAATATAATAAATTTACTTTCTATGTTGTATCTTTCTTTCTACATACCAATTCTTCATTTTCATGGTTTCTTCTTACTCTGGGACTGACTGCACTGATGGGTTGTGAATTTCTTGATGGTGATCTAGTAATAGCCCATGAATCCTCTACTCCCGTTAATGCGTTTAACTGTAATACGAGATGAGTGACATGTAACAATAACGATAACAAGTTAAGCTAATTTAACAAACACATTAAATAAAATATTTGAAAACCTTATTTGTAATCATAGATTAATAATTGTTGGAATGAGTGATCAGCGGAAACCAATAATCAATTATGTTTGTAATATTTCGGAATACCAAATCAAAAGTACTATTTCATAATAATATTATAAATCGAAAAGATCTAATAACTCATCAACGTAGAGTCTACGCAATGATACCAGAACCATGAAATTTGGAAATATGTATAACATAAACATTGAATTGGAATCTATGAAATCAAGGCTGCCCAAACCCTAGTCTATGACTTTAAATATGTATTATGTGGTAGATGGCCCCCGTATGCTAACATGGATTCGAAATTATGGCCACCTCCAAAATGAATTGGACAGCCTTGTATTAAATGAATAATTAAAGTAATATTTCGATTAAACATTAAACAATATGTATTATAGAAAAGAATCTAAAGAAAAGAGGAATTTAGACACTTTTCTTTCCACAATTAAATATGTAAGGAATGAAATGACTTCTACCGTGTACAAATTAAGAAAACTTACATTCTGTTGAGAAGCTGACATCTGTTGTGAACCATAATGATCATTGGTTGTTTTATCTTCAACCCATCTTACTCTTGGGCTCACAGCACGTACTGGTATGTTAACATCTCTATTGTTTCTGCCGATAGATGTATTACTTCCAAGAAAAGCTTTCTTTGATAACACTTGCTGATTTGTTGTATTGTTATTTGTAATGGATTCTATGTTAGTACCTTGTATAGTCATAGAAGCTAAAAATATATGATTATTTGTGTAAATTATTATAGTTAATATAAATTTATAACAAACAAAAAAAAATTGGTTTTCTGAAATTTTTTTTTTTTTTTGGTAAAACATGATAAAGTGTCAATGCGCATACTACTGTTAAATATTAATTGATAAATAATATGTACAATTTACAGTGTTATTATTGCATGCTTTTCTGCTATACACCTTATCGTGTTTAAACCCATCCTCAAATATCAGTATTTTATTTAGTGTATACGAAAAAAAAAATTAAAAACACAGAATTATTTACAGATATGAAACAATGACTTTGCTTTGCAGATTATCTGAATAAAAATATAACTTACATAGTATACCTTACAGGACCATAGTATGCTAGAGGATACCTTCATTGCTTGCACTGTAAGTACCAGTATCCGTATTACAAGTAGCTTCGCCCACACCTTCTGACTCAGTCAAACCCCGCACGCGTAATCTTGACTCCTTTATAAGACCACTTGACATCAGATCCCATTGTCTGAGCTTTTCTCTATCTATCTCAAACTTTTTTTTATTTTGTTCATTTATATCGCAATAATTATTTGTGTTTATTTTTGAATCATGTGTTGTCGAAATACTTGAAGAGTTCACTGATAACTGTTCATATACACCCTCATCTGGCTGCTCCAAATGCGTATCAGCATCTTCGGCTAATCTTACGTAAACATCATTTTCATTCGAAGCTTTATTTTTAGAAATAAATTCGGTACCTAACCTAATATCTCCAATCCTAAGAACACGGCTTTGCAAATCACAATTGACATAAGTTACATTTCTTCTAATTTTGGAAGTATCTTTCTTTAACCTTTTTATACTATTAATTTCGTAAATAGTTCCTTGTGATCTATTTGTAATAGATGTTCCTGTAACCACTGTATCCAAATTATCCATTGAACGTGCATTTCTATGAGACACTCGTCTCAAATTATCTCTCCACAAAACGTCTTCATCCCAGTGTTTTTCGCCGTGACACGTAACATTTTCGTAGGTATTTGTATCTGCTTCTGCATCATAGTAAACAGTATTTGATGAGTTTTCGCTACAATGTGATGACATACTTGTTGATGATAACTTTGTCAATGAATTTAGATTCATCACATTACCATCTATTGAAGTATTCTCGTTATTACAATTATTACTTAAATTTCTTTTGCAACCGAGACCCGATATTAAATTCATTGACTCAGATATTTTAGATTTCTTTCCACCAGAGGATTCATATATATTTTTTGTGTCGATTTCTGCGTTTTTATCAGCTGCACATAAAAACTCTACAGAAACACATCTGGCTGATTCAGCAAAATCAAAGGATTGTTCTGATATCATAACGTGGTTATTTCTGATAGGATTTTGAATATGAGAAATATCATTTTTCTTGTGCAGTGGACCTCTGCGTCTTTGATTATTTAATTTGCGATGAAGATTAGTATTCTTTAAATAATGAGAAGTTGGTAAAATATTAATATGTTCCTGAGAAGATAAATCAGAATAATAGTAAGGTGCACTATGCTCAGTAGAACTTTCTCTACTGTGGAAACCTGTAGAAGTAGAGGAAGTATGCGTGTCATTTCCAGTTCTTAGCGCTAGTTTCACGTTTTCAAATTCCTTTATTTTGTCAGCCAAGCCATCTTGGTTTAGATTTTTTGTTAATAACTTTCCTTCGTCATAACTTTTACAGTAATATGATATTTGGGATTTTGGTATACCACTGGATGAACTACAAGAGTTTTGTGATTCTCTATAATCAGATATTTGTTCACTAATATTGGTAAACTGTGTTTCGGCACTACGTCTATTTCCAGTACTATTTAATTTATTTCCATGACTAACAGGAGTACTTGAACTTCGTATATGAGTACTTCTTGATATTTGGGCAGGCGTTTCATTACTACAAGAAACTGCTACCATAGAATTATTCAACTGTAGGTTGCTTTGAATAATACTTTCCTCTGGGATACTTATAGTTGGTTGTAAATTATCTAAATATAGATCTAAATCTATATTGGTAGTAGCTGGATTATTTACAGCAAACTCACTATCAACTAAATCAAAAAATGAATCGTCCGATAGTGGTCTCCTTTTTATCATCATTTCTAAACTTTGATATCCAGTAGTATGTCTAAAATCTATCATTACGTCACTTTCATTCAGGCTAGTTATATCTGAAGATACATTTGACGCCGACATATCAAATTTACTGCTGACATCTGATTCTAGTGACAATCTTGATGATCCTCTATCTGCATTACAACTTCTCATCGAATCCGTTTCTACACTACCAAAATTATTATAACCCTCATTATTATTCAATATATTAATTGTTGTTTCATTAATTACTTTATTTCTTTCATTTGTCAGACTAACTCTACTATTACGCACTTTCTCACCTCTTGAAAGAGTGTCATGGATAGAAGTGGAACTTCCACAAATCATCAATGACGTAGTTTTCTTTTTGACAGTATTCATTTTTTGATTTTCACTAGTTAACATTTTTAGTATAGAATTATCATGGGACATGTCTGATTGGTCTAATTTATCTAAAATGTACTTAGAAAGGGCTTCATCGGTTAAATCATCACAAGGAGGTGATGAGCTAGGAATAGGAGGCGGTGAGATAATTTCACTGTCCGAACTATCTAAGGTGTCAATTATATTACTACTGGCATTCAAATAATATGAAGCCGGTCGAAATGTATCTGATATACTAAATCTATTGAAAGGGGTTTCAAGAGAAATGTCTTTAGATGCTTCATCGTCAGCGTCAGAACAATCAAACTTCTCTTTGTTGAATTTATCACTTTTTGAAACTCTCTTTAAAGTTTGCTCTTTTGTATCAGCGAAGTTAGAAGCAGCGTCTAATGATAATCTCGAATTTAATGATATATTATCAGATTTAAATTCGGTTTCTGTGACATTATTTAGTTCCATGTACACAGGTTCTGTTTTACTGTTATTGACACAAACAATTTCATAAGTCTGTGTATCTTCTTCTTCATTATTTAAATTCATTTCTACATATGGATTATCTTCATAATTTTGCGGTATCGACAGATTTTGTATACATAAACTTTGGAGTATATTTTTATGCGCTATTTCTATAGTTGACATTTTGCGAGGACTCATTGGTAAGTAATGATTTTCACCTAAAACACCTGCAGGCGGAGTCGACACCGCGTTTATGTCATGGGTTTCCTGAATTTGTATTTTAGAAGTGTCTTCGCTAAATGATTGAATGCATTCATTATCAGATTGAATGGACCCTGGAACATCAATTTCTGGCTCCAGTAATACTTCATCTAAATCATTATCAGAATACTCTAGATGTTTTTCGGACTCTGCTTCGCTTTCATGAGTTTCATAACCATCTTCATGCAATGTTTCAACTTTCTTATCTTCTGTGTGTTCTAAATTATCAACTTTTCTAAATGTGTCCTCATATTCATTTTCTAAATTAATTTTAGGTAAAGTTATCGTGCAAAAAATGTTTTCATATGTATTTTCAGAGGGATCTGTTTCAATTGCTTCATCTTTAGTTTGATTTTTATGTAGGTCAGTTATTGGAGAGACGCAGAGCGCGTGCGGAGTTACGGGTTTCAAAACATTTTTATTCATTGGATTCATCGTGTGAGACCTTCCTGCCTGCATTTCTCTAGGTTTTTGTCGTTCAGTGCCCGATGATTCCTCTGAGGTGCAAAAGTGAAACCGATCATTATGATCTCGAAAGTGACTTCTCTACGCATAACAATCAATACAAAAATTGTCTAATAGCCCACCACTTCATGTTAGTACACTTTAACAGTTAGAAAATGCAAAACTACAATATACGATTATGAATATCCGTAAATACTGACCCACCACCAATGTAAAGCCAATAAGTTGTCATGTTAGTGGAACAGTATTCCCGCAGGCAGGAAGGTACCCCTCCGCAAAGCTAAGTCATTATAACGCTACTTAAAAATGTTCAATGACTATTATAAAATTAAACACTTAAATAAGTAATTAATAAAATATAGTATATTAGATGTACGTAACTTATATAGATTTACAAGATACAGATATGTTTTATGAAATAATGATGAATATTAAAAATACCAGAAAACGTAAATTAAAACTATGGTGAATTTAATCGACAAAGGTGAAGAAAGAGTAAACTACAACTTACAATAATTTAGATAACATATGATAATTATCTGTACATTTATACTAAACTATTTTCAGTTTAAATAACCATATCAAACATTAAATCAATATGATCACCTTTTCATGCAAAAAAAGTCTTCCATGCTATCTATTTTGTTTATTAAAATAAAAAATGTATATAAGGTTACTGGGAAATTAAAAACCTCCTTGTATACTATTATCGAGATAAAATATAATAAATTGAAGGTGATTTGAGTGTAAGCTGTTTCTTTTTTCATAAAAACTCCAGATTTGATTATTAACGATTCTATTAGCCTATCAATTTTGGTATGATGTACACTTTCCGTCTACAAAATTTGATCAGAATTGATGAAAATTTAATTTTGTTAACTTCTTTTTTTTTGTATTTGATTAATTAATGAACTTTTTTTGGTGTTTTTTATACGATTCCTAAAACTATTATTGATAATTATCATAGCTTATCATTCATGGAATGGCTCATACTTTCCGTGTACAACATTTCATCAAAATTGGACTATAAAATTGTTTTTTTTTTTTTTTTTAAAAATAAATTTACGATTTCTGAAAGTAATAAGAAGTTTTCGAGTAAAATTCGGATATACAATCAGACAGACAGACGAACATTTTTTAAGGACATATTTGTGATCAATATCGTTAACATAGTATGCCTATAGAGAAATTTGGACAAAAAATTAACTGTACAAACAGAACTAGAGATTTATTCATATGAATAAATTTTATGGTGTTCGAAGTAAATAATAGAAGTTATAATTATTTTCACTAACAAATTTTCGCTATAAGGTTTTTTAACTATGATTTCAAAAATATAACCATTAAATCATTTTTTTATACGATATAATATACAAATCTGTTGTTTCTTTATTTAAAACATTTCGATAATTATATGTTTCGGTAAAATATATTGGACCTATTTTTATACATATAAGCGCCATTATACTGTTGTTTAAAGTTCCCAGTAATCATGTATAGTGATAATAAAAAAAATTACATGCTGATGTAACTACCACTAAAATAAACATTTGTAGATTATGATATATATTTGAATAATAATTAAAATTTTATGTACCTTCATCATCTGAAGAGTAACTATTGTACGAAGCATTGGTATAAGTTTTCGATTTATACTGATCAGAACGTAGAGATTGTCGATTCTGATTTAATGAACGAGCAAGCGATATTGTTGCAGGAGTACTCTTTCTTGTCAGTGGTGATTGCAACATCCTTTGTTTCCATTCTAACAATCGTTTCATGGATTCTTCTCGCTGAAAACAAAATTATTTATCAGAAATGATAATTTTTTGCACATAAATTAACAGTAATAAAACTACCTGTTGAACTTTCTTTTCGCCGTCTTTCTCATGTGCTGACGGTAACCGTGCGCTAGACGACCTCATAAATCCATCGGAATTAGGATCTATTCTATTAGCATCTTTGACAAATCCACTGCCATTCGACCCATCACTCATAACACTACCGCTTCTGTTCAGAAAGTCTTTTTGATTTTCTGTAGTCTTTTCTTTCAATGTCCAGTTGGAATTCAAACCTTCAATGTCGCTTTTAGAATTATAGCTACCTTTATCGCGATTTTCTCGATTTGTGCTAAACTCTGTTTCGTAATTGTTATTGGTGATCTGAGAATAAGCAGAACTTAATTGTTTCTGTGCTAAGCCACTAGCATACTTTGCCAAAGGAATTTCCATATTTCTGGGAGCTATGCCTTGTTGTAAATATTGGGCTGACTGGCGCATTTTTTCTGCATAACTTTCTTCAGAATAATATTTATCTGAACTAGGATCGTAAGGTGAATTGATGTCGAGACTGGATTTAGGTCTTTGTGGTTGTCTAGATGGGTCGTATGCTCCTCGATTTGGAATTGATCTATTAGGTATTTCATTTTTCGTTTCATATTCTAGGAAATCAGCGCTATGAGGCCTAGGTACCGGTGGTTGAATTCCACTGGATTGCATTTTTTTTCTTCTTAGCACTGAAGGACCGCTGAATGTCTTTTCTTGATTCTAAAATTATTTTGAAGATAAGGTTAATACCATTGCTTGGCATACGCCTGCTTCTAAAACTCATAACAATGCAACCACCAATACGAATTTACTGCAGATTGATGAATGATGATTTTATCTTAGGTAAACATGTATTTTTATTAGTCCTAGAATCTCAATTGTATAGCCTCCTTGTTAAAACTCAAAGTCCTTAATCAGTGTACTCCGGAAACTACAATGTATGTAATAAAAAGATAATAAATATTTAATTATTAATACTTACATAATTTGCAGTTAAGTTTCTCTGTTGTTGGTAACTAGAAATGCTAATGTTATCCCTTGATTGTGATGTGATTTGTGATTGAGCGTAGGTTTTTCCATATTCATTTTCTACTCCATATGTACCATACACATCTTCACATTCTCCAATTTGCTCTTTATTATAAGAAGACATTGTTGTTGAACGACCATATGTATCTGGCGTTCTGCGATCGATTAATCTGTCATTTGCATTACTACCACGAACAGATTTTGTATTCGACTCCCCATACATTTCCCTATTATCATGATCCGCATGAATAGTCCTTGAGTTAGGATATGATTTCTGTAGTACTTGATCTCGATCTAGTTCCTGACTTCGAGTGAAGCTTTTATTCTGCACGTTAAGTTCCTTAGGTAGATTTTCCAGCTGAGAAGTATTTTGTAAAAATGGATTTCTTTGAGGATGTTCATACAGTTCTTGGTCATTCTCTTGGGATGCTTGATGTTGTTGAATTATAGTCCTATCAAAATAAGGTGACTGAGAATTAGACATACGCATTCCTGAAATACTAGGTTGGTTAATGTCGGGTTTGTCTTTTGCGTTGTTCAGAGGTAAAGATAAATTATGTGTATTGTACGGTCGTTTTTGGTATCCTTTTTGCTGTAGCGGTGGAGACTGCGGACTTGGGGTGTATGTTGATTCTTGATTTGGACTGTTAGGATAGTTCATGTGATCCAAATATGTAGTGTTAGTTGGGTCTTGGTTGTAGTGTGATGCTGGTTTTTTGAGTAGATCATAATTAGGGTCATACCTGTAAATCATTATTGTATTGTTACCGCTATCAGATATAGATTACTATTTTTTATATTTAGGTACGTACTTTATGAAGATTAATGTCAAAAACATAGATTACAAATTTATTTTCATCAAAAATGTTTCACCATTAATTTATGTAAGTATGTCATATCTATAATATTATATGGATTAAAGAAGAATACGTTAAGGTTTTTTTACAACTTACATCTCTGGACTGGGCGAACTGTATCCTTCATTGGAACGTCTAGGTTTTGGTGGAGCATTGACATACATTGGAATTTCATCACCATCCTGAAATTGTATACAATACTTATTTACTTGTAACAAATTCATTATAATTTGATTATGAAATAAATAAAGCTAATGCATAATATGATTAGGTGTCAGGAAGTCATTTAAACTTTATATAAAACTGGTGCTTTGCCACAGCCGAAAGATAATTCCGAGTTCTACCAATAAGGTACACAACGATTTATTCCGGGCACTATGAAAAGTCGTTATTTAAATTAAAATAGTAATAAAATAAAAGCAAATAGAATAGTAGAGTGAATTAAAAAAATATTTCCTACGTCAAATCGAAGTAGATTTATAATAAAAGCTATGCAAGGGCAACAGCACTATAATGTCCAGTTATGCCGACATAAACCCTGTCCTTGGTTACGCTCTAGTGGCCTAATTGTTGATCACCTGTATCGGTACACGGCCGCGCACACATTAATACCCGTGATAATACACACCTCAGTTTTCGCAGCTGTCCGCTCATTGTGGCTTTGTCGTTGATCACTGAAAAATACAAATAACTATAAATATATTATATAGTAGCTGTGTAGAGCAGAGTAGCAGAGTTATTCTTTATTTATAAAGATGAAGACGATTAGAGTAAATCCTTGCACTAATATTATAAGATCTAAATTGATTTTCTTTTTATACATAATATACTACTCCCTCCCATCTCAGTGCTGCCGACAACGCTAATGCAAGGGTTAGACATCAATAAATATTGCGATATTCGTAATCTGGTCAATAATAATTATTGATGTCTAAACGCGTAATATGGACAAAATATCTGGATTTTTGTGATCCATCAAAAATAGTTTACATTTATTAATAGTATCTGCGCTAGGAGGAGCTATTTCGTCAGTACGCATCCTACCGATGAATAGGGAACATATCACACGTATTGAGCAATGACCCCGCGGATTTTCGATAACTGGCGAGGGATTGCTGATATTTCCGTAATCGCCGTTATTATAAAATTGTATTGAGCCTACCATCAGGCACAATGCCGTCACTTTGCCGTGCTACTATATAAAAAAAAAATTACTTAGGATTCTGCATGAGTGCGGCCATTGTCAACACCTTGACCCATTTCATCATGGCTTCTTGATCTGGTGCTGCCAAAATGTAAGTCCTCATATTTGCATGCTCCAATTTGAATGAGAACTTCCGCAGCACCCTGTCTTCCGCGGTACATGCTGATACTTTATAAGAAGGTAAAAGCACAGAGCCCAGTAATTTTTCTTCGTCTTGACCTGCAACGTAACATTTTAAATATATAAGAAACATATTTTGATAAATAAATATAAACTTTAATTGTTGGCGGTAAACTTACTTTTATAGTAAAATAAACAGAATTCGGATAAAACGAACCACCTCTTCCTCCAAACTCTCAGCCCATCAGAACCTTGTTTGTAAAGTATACCGGCCATGGTAACTGGTGCTGAAGGTATTCTCTGTGCTGTTGGAGACCTCAGCGCTTGAGTTCCACCACTACTTCTCCGACCCTCAGTAGATGGTGATTTAATACTAGGCGTACTTGATTCGCTAGATTTTATAGGTGAATTAACATCCAAGTTCGTTTTCTTACTTTGATTAATATATTCCCTGGGTTGCTCTTTTTTACTATTTTTTTCTGATATTTTTTGTAATTCTAATTCTCTTAAGTTGCTTTCTTGATTTGTTTGCCATTGAGTTTCCTGGTATTGACGATTTTGTGTTTCATTTTCCCGAGGATCATTATTTCTGGAGTAAATATCCTTTTGTGAATCTGGGCTACCGTATTCTTTAAAGTCGTTTTTACTACTATATCGATCTAAATCTCTGTATGATCCGTCAGAGTATATGCTGTTTTGGAAATTAGGCGGAGGCTGAATGCCGTGCATTTGTTGTAGCAACAATTGGCGTTCTGCAAACTTTTGTTGTTGGTGCATCTGTGCTTGGTTCTGATAATGCAGCTGTTGTTGTAGTTTCATTTGCTGAATTTCGTTATATTGTCGCCGCAGTAGTTCTGTATTACTTTGCGGTCCTATCCTATTTGAATATGGAAGATATGGCTTTGAACCGTACTGATTAACACTAGGCCTATACATAGATTGATGATTTTGGTATATTTGGTTGGTATCTTTCGGTGGGTTTCGTTTTAAGTAATCTTGATAAACTTCTGCGTTGTATCCTTTGGGGATATTGTAAAGTAATTCGTGATTAACGTTATGGTCTGTGGGCATTTCCGTCCTCTCTAATCGTGGAGGTGTTTGAGGATTATAGTTGTCGTTGGCTCCATAATGTCTGAGGTAGTCGTGACTATACCCTGCACCGTACAAATCCTGCCTATTTTCGAGTAGCGGTGATCGCGCATTCATGTTCGAATGGTATTGACTTTGTAGTAATTGATGCATGACCCCGTTTGGTTGAATTTGGCCCGTTTGTGCAGAGGTGAGATGGGTTGGAGTTTGTGCGAGCTGTTGGGAATATATTTGCTCGGGATGGACATGGTGAGCCATGATATGTTGTTGAGTAAGGGGTTGTTGTGTGGCAGGTGCTGTCTTCTTATTATCCATTTGAAATTGAGTTTGTGGAACCGGTGGGTCAAGCCTGAAACAATGATACAACTGCCGGTTACAATTACAATTTTATTTCTAGTAACATATGTGAAATCGAAATCTTATACCAAAGAACATTATCGGCTTCCAGTAAGAATGGAATAGGTCAGATAAATAAAGACCAGTATATTTTGCTAGTTATACCAAGTGCATAAGGTTTATGTCTACAACTAAAACTTTGTTCCGTAAATTTTTTAGTTTCTTCATTTAAATAAAGTTAGGCACTGTTGATATACCTACGTGCGATAATAAAATTCTATTCGTTTGCGTGTTCGCTAACATGCAGACCGAAACGTCTCAATTTAAGTCAGTTAATCGAAGAAGCGTTATCGGCGTCGCGAGTATGATAAGGTAAGCGTGCATTTGAATAAATATGCTATAAAAAGCCACATAGCACGATCACGATTGCTTTCAACTGTAGGAGCAATATAACTTCGTAATATTATGTCGCATTTAAATAACCTCATACTTTTAATGTCTTCCATAGCCAACAGGAGTATTTTTTCCAATTACGTATTTTTTTTAGAAAGCCAGACACATAATGTGTCTAATTTATTTAGGCTTCATATGCTAATTTATTGTCATCTTTGAAACTTATATGTTTTGTATTATTTTAACTCTACAAAATATGTTAATAATTAATAATACCAAAAGTTTTTATTTTAAAATATCATAAGTTACATTCAATAAATGGTGTTTCTTAAAGAAGTATACAAATTTATATTAAACTTTTTTACTTATATTGCATATTTGCCATTTAATTAAATAATAAATTTCCACATCGATCCAGACATTCTACAGAAACACTGAATTACTTATATATTTTTTCGGTAGCATATATACATATTTATTTATAGATTCGAAATTAGCTTTTAACATGCGTTTCTACTTTCTTCTATTTATTACCATATCAATATTATTGCGCCAGCTTCTTGATCAATTCGAAAGTGAATAAATACAACACCTGGCGTCTTACTAAACTCGTATTCTGTTAGATGATTCAACGTTATTGTTAATAAAATTAACCATTATTAAACATTTGGTTATGTCGTTAACTTAAATTATGTTATTATGATTAATTGTAATTACATACATACATTACTTATATTTTCTACTTCAACGAAATTACTCTGTTTTTAAGAATTCACTATCTGAATTAAAATCAGTATTTATAATTAGGTAAGTGAAACTTTTATATTCGTAGAACTTCGAATATTAAAATCTTCTGTTCACTCCCTTAAAATTTCATTTTTTAATTCTAAAAGGCCAATATTGCAATAATTTATTATAATAGGTACATATATTACCTTATTTGAGTGTATTTTATATCATTCCACATTTGTATCCGACAAGCTATATTATAATATTTATAATATATCTGATAGTTGAAGTCGCCTAACGACCGGACGGAACATCGAATGACGAAGACGTCCACGTCCGTAATGTCTAGTATCACTCATTAGCGTTTGGTTCACAAATGTATTATGCAAATTTATCTAATTTGTATAGTTATTTTAAAGATACAATAATAATATAGTAAATGCATCTAAGTTGCATATTTTAAAGCTGTACTAGTGCTCCTAATTTCGCGTCGATGATTTAAAATTGATTCCCTTTTCTTGGAATAAAACTGATAACCAAGTTCTTTTGAGTTTTGTAGAGATCCGAATTCAACAAGGAATGGTTTCGCCATGTCCGTCTGTCTGTCTCCGGCTTAGGTCAGAGATTCTTAGTACTAGAAAGCTGTAATTTTACCTATACATATTAATCACCCTGATAAAGTGGTAAATTTTTTTTTTTTTCAAACGATATGTAAAAATATTCCTGGCAGTAGTTTAAAAGCATAACAAAGTTAAAAGGAAAATTATCACAGCTAAGTAAGCTTTACAAGTAAACGAGTAATAGCCGATCAACTTATAAAAGGTACTTGGAGAAGTAATTTCGTACAAATTCTATTGAAAATTACATAAATCATAAGTAACTATTAAGTGCTAAGTCTGAATATTGTGTACAACTACGGAACCCTACACAGCGCGTGGCGCGACAAGCAATTGGCAATTTTCTTTAAACAGGCATTTTATTACAAGTTACTGTACCTACTAACAATAGAGAGCGACTAATTTCTAAAACACACTACGTCCCGTCTTTCATCTTGTCATACGAAAGACGCGATCTAACCAGAGAAAAATATTAAACAATCCAGGCTAATGGTGTAGTAATAAGACTACACTAATAGGTACTATTATAATTTAATTTATTAATGATTAATAAGATTTCATGTTTTTAAGTATAGAATGAAATTGTAGCCCTTGTCATACAGCAAATTGATCACAAGTTGACGATAATTGTTCTCAGTCAAGAAATTGCTTGAAAAATCTACATTCGAATTGAGAATCTCCTCCTTTTTTGAAGTCTTTTAATAAAATAAATACAACATCAACGTCATTAAATGTGAATATTGTAAATTTTTGAAATCTTAACAAACCTTTGATGTAACAGAATGAAATGGCTTTTATTTCGACATTTATTTAATTGTATTTTGATCATCATTAGAAGAGGTTTTCCGAGGTCAATCTGTATGTCAATTTGCGCATCAATATTGAGGAGTCGGGGATTGAGGCAATAAAATTGCATAATAAATTTATTGCAGATATCATATTTTATCACATAATAGTTTGTTATACTATAGGCACCCTGCATCCGCTTTAAACTGCTGAAATATCATTGTGTTAAATTGATTATTAATATATACATATGATATTAAAACCAATTAAGTATCTAGTAATACCTAGTGCTTTCCTTGAATAATGAGTAACTTTTCTGAACAGATATTGATTTTCAAATTTAATGTGCCTATTTTTTCTTTTATTTATTTGAGCCTTATAAGGGTGGGTGGGTGCTTATTAAGTATAGACTTTGTCTATAACCTATATTATACAATTAATAAAATTGAAGTGTCTGTTTGTAATGTCAAACAGTTTTTACGATATAAAATGAATTTAAGTATATACGATACCTATAACATAACACCAATAAAAAAAATATTGTCTGTCTGTCTGTTTGTTTGTTTCGGGTAATCTCTGAAATGGCTGGACAGATTTTGTCGGGACTTGTACTGGTATATACTTCTACAATCCTAGGTTCTGCATCTGATTGGACTATCTTGGTGGACACATTATAAAATCCCAGACATATTTCTTTATTCTCGAGAAATCACGCGTATAGTACTTGTAGAGCTTACTGTACCGTGAGAAACTAGTATACCTAAAGACCACGCAATAAAAATGAATAAATATTACGATCTATGTAATGAGCTAACCAAAAACGGCTATGCGGTTAACTTATATGCGGTGGAAGTGGGAGCAAGAGGTATTCCAGCAAAATCTCTCTATAACATGCTAAAAGGCCTCGGCCTGTCGAGAACTGCAGTAAGTTCTATTTTAGAACTGGTGTCTAAAGCAGCATTAACTAGCTCTTACCAAATCTGGCTTGGTAGGGAGGATATCGCGGGCAGTCAAGGTGAGCGCTAATGTGCATTATAAGGGGGCCCCTTAAACCTATACCTGGGTCGCAAGTCCCGAGGGCTGCTCGTGTTCCCTCTGTCTGCTACACGATGGACCCGGCACCCGGACAGTGAATCCATGGAATGCTAAGATGTTTGTCTCATATCGTATAAGTAGTAACTTACGCTACGTTTATTTTAGAAAATGAATTAGAGTTCCGTGCAAATAAAAAAAACTGGTCATGGTGAATCAATTCGAGTGCTTTAAATTAAGTGACTAATAAAAACCAGGTCCAAGTAAATTTTTGCATGATGTGCGTCCATACATATTATAATCAATTATTTTTTTAAATGATTATCATGTGATCCACTTCATAAATGTCCCCCGAGATAACATTATCACAAAAAATTAAAATTACCGTAAAAGTGTGTACCTACGTACTGGCATTAAAAATTAATCAATAGCGAAGGACTAATTTTCATTCCTTTTATAAATCTTTTTGTTTGATCAAGTTAGGAATTAGAACGTTTTCATCACTAGTAGGTCAGTCTGGCGAGAGAGTGAGTGACATTGAACGACGCGACGGTTCAATCGAATGCGACTCACGGGCTAAACGTAGCACGACATAACTTGGCTCCCGGCCAAGTAGACCACCATCTCTCGAGTCGAGTGCTTACTCCGCAACGCGTACATTATTGGGACCATTTTATTTATGCCACAGACTAAACAATGTGGCTCTTTTTTGAACTAAACTATAATAGGTATGTAGTTTTCATTTCACTAGTTAGTGTTAGTATAGTTAGTAGTTAAAGTTAGTAGTTAGTGTAGTTATGTTACACTTACTTTTCCATGTGACAGGGGAATTATCTGTCTGTCCGAAACGATGTGATTCAACTACTGATATTATTGACTTATTATTATTAAGTTTTATACTTATACCTACTTGTCCCAGGACTAATTTATTTTCAAGAAATTTCGTTACCGATAATAATATTGCACGGTAAAATAATAACCATAATTTCTATTTGCATACTATTAAAAGTATAAGTTAGTCGACTACTCGAACAAAGCCGCCGTGCTGATTAAATAACTCATAGAAGCTAAATTTAATAATATTGTAGAAATCTATGACGAGTTGTGTTTTAAAAGACGAATACCTACTAATGACATAGTGAGAGAGATTAAAGGCAAGTATGAATATCGTTAAAATCCGAGAGCCGGGCTGACCCGACACTATACCGAAGATATTCCCGACATCACCCTGTACGAGATTAGGATGGCCCTTAAGCAGCTTAAGAACAGCAAGGCGCCGGGTGATGACGGAATTACATCAGAGCTTCTTAAAGCGGGTGGAACACCGGTACTTAAGGTCCTGCAGAAGCTCTTTAATTCCGTTATACTCGAGGGTAAAACGCCGGAAACGTGGGGCGGCAGCGTGGTGGTCCTGTTCTTCAAGAAAGGTGATAAAACCTTATTGAAGAACTATCGGCCCATCTCGTTGCTGAGCCATGTTTATAAGCTGTTTTCGAGGGTCATCACGAATCGTCTCGAGCACAAGTTTGATGACTTCCAGCCTCCCGAACAAGCCGGTTTCCGAAAAGGCTTTAGCACCGTAGACCACATCTATAACGCTGCGGCAGATTATACAAAAGACTGAGGACTATAATCTGCCTTTATGCTTAGCGTTCGTGGACTACGAAAAAGCCTTTGATTCGGTCGAAACCTGGGCAGTGTTGAAGTCTCTCCAGCGGTGCCGTATAGACTATCGATATATCGAAGTGTTGAAGTGCTTGTACAACAACGCCACCATGTCGGTCCGAGTACAGGAGCAGTGCACGAAGGCAATTCCTTTGAGAAGAGGCGTTAGACAGGGAGACGTAATATCTCCGAAACTGTTTACCGCCGCTCTAGAGGACACCTTCAAGCTCTTGGAATGGCAAGGACTCGGCATCAATGTTAACGGCGAGTACATCACTCACCTTCGATTTGCTGACGACATCGTAGTCATGGCAGAATCGTTGGAAGATCTTGGCACAATGCTCGATGGCCTCGACAAAGTTTCTCAACAGGTGGGCCTTAAAATGAACATGGACAAGACGAAAATCATGTCGAATATCCATGTGGTGCCCACCCCAGTATCACTAGGGAACTCTTGTCTAGAAGTTGTTGAAGAATATGTCTACCTGGGACAAACAGTCCAGTTAGGTAGGTCCAACTTTGAAAAAGAGGTCAGTCGACGAATCCAACTCGGCTGGGCAGCGTTCGGGAAACTGCGCGACGTCTTCTCGTCCAAAATACCTCAGTGCCTCAAGACGAAAGTCTTTGACCAGTGTGTGTTGCCAGTGATGACATACGGCACAGAGACGTGGTCGCTCACTGTGGGCCTCATAACAAAGCTCAAGGTCGCTCAGCGAACTATGGAGAGGGCTATGCTTGGTGTTTCTCTACGAGATCGAATCAGAAATGAGGAGATCCGTAGACAAACTAAGGTAACCGACATAGCCAAAAGGATTAGCAAGTTGAAGTGGCAGTGGGCGGAGCACATAGTTCGGAGAACTGACGGTCGTTGGGGCAGAAAGGTTCTCGAGTGGAGACCACGCACCGGAAAGCGCAGCGTAGGACGGCCCCCCACTAGATGGAAAGACGACATAATAAAGGTCGCTGGGAGCCGTTGGGTGCAGGCCGCACAAGATTGGTCGCTCTGGAGATCTATGGGGGAGGCCTATGTTCAGCAGTGGACGTCCTGCGGCTGAAATGATGATGATATATTATATTATATTATTAGAAAAATATTGACATCGGATGAAAAATAATAATAATTTAAAAAATATTGAAATCCCAGACGCTTCAATTTATATGTATTGAATGTAAGTATGTATTTACTATAGTCGTTAAACCGTAGATTTACACCCGGTTTCTGAAAGGTTGATCAAACTATCGTTCAACTGACACAGCTGTCAACTTAACATCGTTGTCAAATTAGTTCGAGTTCCTGAAACGTTGATTAGTGTTAAATTTACTAATCTATGATCATATTGATTTGACATTGATATTATTTTTTTACCATGGTCACATTGCGGATACCGTTCAACTTTACATTCAATAGCTCATTCGTAACTGTTAAATCTGTTGTTAAACGAACAGCTGTTTATGAGTTGTGCGTCCAGACGAGTACGATTACCGCTTTTATTACACGCTAGGAGTATTACATACCTACTATTCTTTGTTTATATTATTGCGATTTTACTACAAAAATTATAAAATGAGTTCACGGGGAAAAAATTTCACCGAAAAAGAAAAGTGTAAGCTTTTGGAACTAATTCAAAGGTATGTTCCTACATATGGAATAACTGTACAAAGGTTTGACGGCTTGATAATTGAAAATATTTGTTTTGTTTATGTAGGTACAGTATGTTGTGCGTTTATATTACAATAGATTTTGTTTGCAGGTACAAAGATATTATAGAAGATAAAAGCACTAATGCAGTTTTTACAACAAAAAAAAAACGAAACTTGGGAGGTCATTGCGTTAGAGATTATTAGTACCGCTTAAGTGCCAAGAACTATGAAACAGTTAAATACCTTCACTGCTAGAAATGCTCAAGCTGGCAACCGTGAGAGACATGATCGTTTTATAACAAAATTTTAGTTTTAAACAAACTTAAATCAACTTAAATCAATAGTTAACTCGTCAAGGAGCACTGATTACTTGACAACTCGTTTGACAGTACATTAATCTATGATCATGACTTAACTAGCTTTCGAGAAACCCAAAATGGCGTCTGACAAGCGATTTTAGTCTAAATTTTGACATATCTGTCAACTGAACTGTTGATCAAATTAAAGTGGTTAACCATGCTTTTAGCAACTCAATATACACTTAACAAGAGATTTGACAGTTGATTAGTTAATTTTTGTGATGATCAACCTTTCGGAAACCGGGCGTTAGTATAGTATAGCTAGGCAAAAGGTTGATTAAGACGAAACCAAAAACGGAATGCTTTAGTGTACCTACGTATTATTTTAATGATTGTCTTTGTTACGAGTTACATCCAGGTACAGTACACGTAACCACAATTAAACACTAAATTCCACTTTAAAACTTTAGATTTTGCAAAAACTTAGTAGGACTTGTTTTGGTCCTGATTTGTGTAGACCGATACAGGCTCATAGCACGTACGAAAATGGTCTCGTATCCCTTTCTCCTTCTAACACAGGCGTCCACTATGCTCTTTCTCTTTCGAATTGCCTATCTATATTTATTATACTAAATCTATGATTAAAACATACAAAAACTTACATCTAAATAATGAAAGCCACTTCTTGATGCTCACAAAGAATTATAGATTACGGAATTGAATATAGCAATGTATTAAATAAAACAAGTGGAACTACCGATAAAAGATCTTTTGTGTAAAAGTTCTTTCGACAGTGGATGCTTCATCGTATTGTTAAAAAATTACGTAACAATAAAAGTCCAACCAAACCCACACTCGGTAATCAAGTTCCAAGTAATATATATAGTTACTAGCTGGGCCCGCGACTTCATCCACGTGATATATTTAGTGTATGAAAGACAGCAACTAAATAAAAGCCTCTTCTCACCTCAATCTCACCTTACGGTATTTGATCGGTATACGCTTTGAGAATACCTAACTAAATTCATTTTAAATGTTACCCGCCCTTTATAAAAAGCTATTTTAGTATAATAACTTTATTTTTATAAACCATTAATATCCAGTGAATAATAATGCTTTATAGTATGTCTGATTACTTTAATTTAATAAAAATCTTGATAGCGCAACACAAAAAAATGACATCTATCTTAGATTATTTAGATAGAATAAACAATGTTTAATTATTATAAAAATTTAAAAATTACTTTAATTTAGAAACATTTAATAATAATAACAAGTAATAAATTATTAAAAGTACTTCGAGAAAAAAAAATACGAAATGGGTTTTGTGCATGATTGTAAACCTCCCGTATTATTTTTTCTCAAATAACTTCAATGTACAAGATTTCGACTCTTTACTCTTTATTATAAGTATAGATTACTTGCAAATACCCGCGGCTCCACACCCGTGAATAGAAAATTTTTTTCACCGGGATAAAAATTATCTTAAGTCTTAATCTGGGTTATAAGCTAACTGTGGGCCAAATTTCATCCAAATCCGTCAATTCGTTTTGGCGTATTTGAGTAACAAAGAAACAAACTAACTTTTGCATTCATAATATTAGTTAGAATCATTAAACCATGGTTAGAATATTTGAATTTCTCATAGATTATAAATTATCAATTCCGTAACTATGGTAGAGAAGAGAATATATTTTAATTTATGATTAACAATTTAATAAAACAGCATAACGGTGTATGGGTACCTAACTATTTTTTCTCTTACAGAAATAAATATAATTACTTAATTTTTTTTATATTCTACTTACGGAACTTTGAATTTTAACATAAAATAGATCTAAAGAAAACTAAAGGGGTTTACTACAACCTATACCTTCAACATTTTAAATATGTATTATATTATTTTATTTGTTTTTGATAATTATTAAGTTTCAATCTTTTCGTTAATAACACAGATCTCGATAAACACAATTTTTCGTTTTTATACTACATGTCCACTCAACAAAACAGTCGCAAGATAGACGTAAATATTAAGTTCAAACAACATTTAACTATTTTTATACATTAGAAACACACGGAAAACTTGTTCAGAGATTTCGTGATAACAATGTTAATGAGATACTAAAAGTAAAGTCAAAAGCTTCATCAAGATTCAGAATATATCGTTGACCGACAATACTAAAAGAGAGATTCAATCTACATAAAAGAAGGAGTGCCTATATCCGCTTAAATAAAAATAAACACAGAAAATAGAATTTATAAAATGATTGAGGTTTACCGTTGTGTGCGCAACACGCAAAAACTAATTTTATTTTGATCAATTTCTTTAGTTTTGCTATGTTTATTACGATAATTATCTTTATAAACAATAATTCTATAGACCATGCGAGCGAACCCGCGGGCACCGCTAGGTAAAAAATATAAAATAAACATAAACAGTTTTTCTTACGAAAACAGAGCGAAGACAGACTGAACAATTAAAATTTTAGAACCTAGAATGAGAGTTCTAAGAGATCAGCTGTTTATGACAAAATCCAAAAGCAAGATCGTTAATTCTAACAATATGAAACAAACTTAACAACCCCTTGGTAAATAATTGGATCACTTAACTCTCATCCTGGACGGAAATTGTGTACATGTATACATTTAAAACAAGAATGGCCAGTTTACTAAACTTGTCTAGGACTAGTGTCGTTTCAATAATAAATAGATTGCATCTAAGAAAATTATGTAGTTAAATTTCGGGAGCACTGCCGAGGGTTTTTAAAAAGTCTAAGACAAGACTGATTCTCAAGAAGCTTTATTAAGAATGCTTTTATTTGTTACAAATGTCTCTTTTATAAACTCTTATTCTATAAACACAAAGTGGGGCTGTTTACTATGAAATAATGAGAAATATGTCGCAATACATTCAGTCAAAACACCAGGTGTCTATCAGTAGTTTGCAGACATAATATGGGTTAAAAACGTAACATCAGCATTTCTAACGTATGTACCAATTAACAAGACGTAATAAGAGAGGGTACAGACTGCATAACTCCTCCCCCCTCAAGTTCGAAATTATCAGAGGGATGATTATCACTATGATTATTTCGATAGCAATAATTTTTACAAAAACTGAGCTTATATACTAAGAATACAAGAATTAATAGAAATATAATCACATATAACAATAAAGTTCCGGCACTAACACTTTTTACATTAATAATTCTTTCACTTGATGTTTTTAGTTCACTTTCACTGATTTTTAAAAGATTATTTAAATGTTGAAGATTTATTAATTCACTGTTATCCAAATTGATGGGTTCACGTTGCAATTGTTGCTCAGTAATTGTTATTTCGGGAAGATTAATAATCGGTAATTTTGACATCTTCAAATTACTCGTAGTAATATGGTGAGCTTTTAGCGTAATTTCACCAATTTTAACATCGCAATGGTCATCTAGGACGAGGAAGTATGTCCCTTCTATATTTTCTTTCGTTATTTCGTCGTTACAAATTTTTGATAATATATTCTCAGCGTTACTATGAAGAATCCATCTCTCTTTTCCAATTGGTTGTATCTTAATGGTCTTGATTTCAACTGGTACTGGATGACAAGAACTCGTATTCGAAGAAAATTGAATTAATGCTGTTATGCAAGTGTCTTCTGAAGTTGTTCGAGAATCATCCTCGTGACACAGGAACATTTCGTCGTGAAGTTCATTACAAGGTAAAGTGAGCGAGACAAATTTAGACCCTTTTACTAATAGGTAAGGAAATTTAGGAATAATGATGGTGGTATGATTAGAAGGATTGGTCATAGGTATTGGAATTGCTCTGTAGTATGTATAAATTTCATCTCTAATTATTGGTATATCTAAAATGAATGTTATTTGACTTCCTTTTGTATAAGCTTTAAGCTCTATACATTGCTCTATTTTAACTAAATTGTCATAACTTACTGGATACACAAGTTTGTAGAATTTCTCTATCTTTTTTAACAATTCTAATAATTCATTTGAGTTTATAAGAGATTGGTGTAATATTTTTAATTTACTGAATGCCAGAGAAGTTTCAATTTCATTCAACCGAATGTAGAGTAGTTGAAAATTATGGAAAAATAAATTATAAACATTAATAAAATTATGGGTAGTTATATCAATATTAGTTTGATTTATTAATTTTTTTATTTCTCGTAACTCTTTATCTATTCGAATGAAATTGTCCTTCGTGAAATTTGTTATCTTTATCATTGATTCAGAAATATCTGATATTAAGGTTACCTTTTTAATGAGTGTATTTTGGCGTGTCGTTAGAGAATCAATCATATTTTCATATCTTAAAGCATCATTATGATCTAAGTTACCAGTTATAAGCTTAATAATAGATCCAAGAGGATTGAGAAGTCCACGTTTAATTCTAGTTGATGGAGATAACTGTTCTAATTTTTGAATACTAATATTCATTACATAATTCGTTTGAAGCTTTACATTAAAAAGTTGAACATTAGATGTTTCATTATCAAAATGTGTTTTTAAATATTGATTAAATTTAGTATATCTTTTTATATTGAATTCTAAATCCTCACGTATCAGACTTAAATCTAAAATCTTAATTATTGTCCACTTATCATAACTTACACTAGCTTGACCTTGTTTCACAAGGACTATACCGGGATTTTTATCGATTCTGTGAAGTTGAAGGGCGTGAATCCTGATGATCAGAGCCAGGAGCCCGAGGAGGTACCTGCGAAGGTCGTTTTATATCCTTAATAGGCACGTTTGTTTTTCGAGTTTTCATTTTTACAGGACAGATATTTCTGTCAATTTTACCATATACTTGTGCTTTTTGATAACGCGGTTTATCTTTACTTCGCCTTGTATTAACACCTTTTACAAATATAGTGTCCTCTTCTTGAATATCAAATGATGTTTCACCACCACGTTTTGTTTTAATCTTTTCTTTATTTTCAATTACTTTGTCTGTTAAATATTTATAAAGATATTTCGTTCGTTTCATATGATCGTTTACTAATTGTTGCGTATATTGTTTGTTAAAGTTTACTTCAAAAGTACTATTAGAATCAGTGTGTCCAAAAACTACTTCAAATGGTGTAAGACCAGTCGTTGAGTGAATGGTTTGATTGTATGACATAATTGCATAAGTCATAACGTTAGCCGCGTCAGTTATTTTATGTTCATATTTAGCGATACGATATATTTCTAAAATAGTTGAATGGAATCTTTCAATTAAACCCATAGAATTAGGATTATGTGGAGTGCTTATGTGTAATTCTATTTTATAAAATTGTAATGTTTCTTTTAAAAGTGTATTGTTGAATTCAGTACCAGAATCAGCACTGATCTTATTTGGTACGCCATAAAATGAGAAAAATTTAATTAAGGCACGAACTACTTCAGGTGTAGAGCGATTGGATATTTCAAAAGCCTGACCTAGTTTACTGAAAGCATCTATTATGGTAAGGAAGTAGCTTCCTTCTATAGAGAATATATCTATAAATATTTCAGCAAAAGGTTTTGTTTGAGTTTGCGTTAACATTAATTCTGGTTTTAAAGGTTTGCGATCATATTTTAGAGTTTTACAAGTTTCACAAGAATTGATTACAGAAGCGACTGTTATATCCATATTTGTCCAAAAATAATTACGCTTTAATTTCATAAGAGTTTCTTTGATTCCACGGTGACTTGTTTTACCTTGATGATAAGCAAGTATAGTGGCACGTTGCTCTTTTTCATCACCTAAGTATATAACTCTTTTAGTACATTCATATATTTTGACGGTATCTTTTTTAAATAATTTTATCACGGCATTTGTAAATTGTTTACGGTGAATTTCGCTCTCAAAGTAAAAGAAATATTTAATTTTAGGTTTTATATATTCTAAAAGAAATTTCTTAACAAGGTTAGTGTTGTTTACAGGTAAATGTACTTCCAAAATTTTTTGTTTTTCATGTGATAAGTCTTTTATTGATAATTGGTTTCTGTTCCAAGTAAAAATAAGGATTTGATTAGGTTTTGTGTCGATGGCTTCTTCAATAATGGGAATACCATTCGTATCAATATCTTCAGCAGAATGTATGGTTTCCGGTAATGAACAGGCAGTAATAGTACTGGATGAAGGAGAACGAATTGGGTGAGTTAAAGTCTTATCGGAATCTGAAGGAATAGTTAACGTTTCTGATGAGTCTGAAATTAGTATTGGACTCTCAGATCGTTCAGTGTCACTCACGTTTACTCGTAAGGACATATCGTCCTTTAATATATTTAATTTAATTCGTGATAGAGCATCAGCATTACTATTTTGTTTACCGTTCTTGTATATTATGTCAAAATCGAACTCAGCTAGTCTCAATTTCCATCTAGTAAGTTTACTATTAGGTTCTTTCAGTGAATTTAACCATGCTAAAGGTCTGTGGTCAGTAAATATTGTGAATTTGCGTCCATACAGGTAAGGACGGAAGTGTTTTACTGCCCAAACGATGGCTAACAGTTCCTTTTCTATTGTACTGTAACGTGTTTCTGCATCATTAAGAGTACGACTTGCATATGCGATAGGTTTTTCATTTCCAACTGATCCTTGTGAAAGGACAGCGCCTAAAGCGTAGTTTGACGCGTCTGTTGTTAAAATGAAGGGTTTAGAAAAATCAGGAAACTGTAATATAGGAGCATTCACAAGTAGCTCTTTACATTTTTGAAAAGCTTGAACATATGATTCATTAATTTCAATTTTATTTTTCTTTTTCAAACACGATGTAAGGGGTTGTGTAATTTTTGAAAAATCCTTTATGAATTTTCGGTAGTAGCCTATCAGGCCAAGAAAACTTTTAATTTCAGTGGATGTTCTGGGGAGTGGGAAGGCAAGTACTGCCCTGATTTTATCATCATTTGGTTGTAAACCATGCTTCGTAATTTTGTGTCCTAAGTAGAGTACATCTTTTTTAAAAAACTCACATTTATCGAGAGTTACTTTAAGATTGGTTTGTTTGAGACGATCGAACACTTTTCTTAGCTTCTCTACATGTTCTTGTATACTACTAGAATAAATGATGATGTCATCTAAATATACTAAGCAATGTATACCTTGCAACCCACGTAACACGTTATCCATTGCGCGTTGAAATGTTGCAGGTGCTGTTTTAAGTCCAAATGGCATCCGTGTAAATTCAAAATGTCCCATTGGTGTAGTGAATGCAGTTTTGGGTCTATCTTGTTCATCAACTTCAATTTGGTGGTACCCACTTGCTAAATCCAATGTACTGAAGTAAGTAGATTTCCCTAACTTGTCGAATAAATCATTAATATTTGGTAAAGGATACTTATCATCAGTAGTAATATCATTTATACGTCGATAGTCTACAACCATTCTAAATTTCTGTTCACCGGAGGCGTCCATCTTTTTTGGAACTAGGTGTACGGGTGCACTCCATGGTGAAAACGATTCTTGTATAACATTATCTTTTAGTAATTTTTCAACTTGTTTCTGTATTTCATCGTTTTGCGATGGTGGAAGTCGGTATTGCCGTATGAAAATTGGATCTTCATTTTTAGTCCGGATTCGATGTTTTACTTGATTAGAAAATGTAAGAGGCAGTTTATCACAATAGAATATATCCCTGTATTCAAAACAAAGTTTTTCTATTGCTTCTCGTTCTTCTTGATTAGCATGATCTAATCGGAGTTTCGATAAATTTTGTGTAAGTAATTCATCAATCTCAAAATCATTTAATTGTTGCCCGGTTGATAAATTTATTTTGCAAGTATTATTATTAAGGCTGGTTATATTCAATGGTTCGTTAAAAGTTAAAGTCACACTATCTTGCGAAGCATTCTGCATGACTGTTGTTGCAAATGAATCTTTGCAAGTAACTATAGCGCTAGGCATACGTACTTCATTTCCAAAATTTTTAAAATTAATTATTGCTTCACCATTAATTAAATTTGTAGGCACCTTAACACGGGTTTCAGTGCGTGGTTCTAGCGTTATTTCCCACGGGGGACTATAAATTATTGGAATTTCTGTATTTTGTGTCCGTAAAATTAAATTTTTCATGTCTATAGTCGCGTTCAATATTTTTAATAAGTTAGAACCTATTAATCCGTCATATCTTCCATCTACATTATATATATAAAATTTATGATTCATCGGACTTTTAAAACTTTCCAATAAAGGTATATCTATAACTTCGTCATGTAGGCTACGTCCATGTGTACTAATAACTTCAAAAGGATCAATATATTTATAATCTGAAAAATATTCATCAGCTTTAGCGGGACTAATAAAACTTCTGGTACTTCCGGTATCAATCATTAAACGAGCATCAATTTCAGGAATATAAATATGCGGTAGTTTATTTATGCCGTCATAATTTAAGTGTACTATTTCTGGGGGTCGCTCTTGGAGGCTTTTATAGGAAAATTTACGCATTCATTTTCAGCTTCTTCAGTTTCAACAGGTTCTATGTTTTCATGATAATCGTCATAAGCAGTTTGTTGATTATCGTCAATGAAATAATGATTTTCATATTCTGTATAATCAGGTTGATAGTCTTGGTATTCAATTTCAGGGTCGTTCATTTCTAAAGACTCTATCATATTTTGTCTAATAGGACGAGCTGTGCGCATTGACACATCGCTTGCCTGAAATTGAGGTGGATTACGTTGAGGTTGATTTTGTGGTGGTATACCAAATTTAAATTGTTGATTTGGCATGTTGAAATTAGGTCGGTTTTGTGTATTGTTAAATTGTGGTTTGAACCCTTGTTGATTAGGAATACCGAATTTAAAATTATTATTTCCAAAATTTGGTTTATATCCTTGTTGGTTTAGGTTAGGTCTGAATTGTACATTTTGATTTGGAATACCGAATTTAAAATTATTATTATACGGTTTAAAATTATTTTGTGTTTGGTATGGAATTCCGAATTTAAAATTTTGTTGTCCGGAATTAAATGTATTTGGCACAAATGCAGGTTGAGGTTTGAAATTATTATTAAAATTATTTGTTAAAGTAGGCGTGAAAAATTGTTGAACTGGTTTAATATTAGATTTATTTTTATTTTTAGAATTGTACTGATATTGAAAATTGACCTCCTCCATGACAACACTTAGTGCGTTTTCTAAAACGGTACAACCTTTAAGTCGCACAATTCGAATTAAATCCTCTGGTAAATTATATAAAAATACATTCAAGCACATATTATTATAGATAATCATTTTAGCGGCTTTGAGGCCTTCATCAGTTAATAAATTGACCTTGGAGAAGAGGGTGCAGCGTGTTTGTTGTATCCTGTTACAAAATTGCGTATATGTTTCACCAACTTTAATTTTTAAATTTTCCAACTCAATTGCCACACACTCTTCCGATCTAGGATCACCAAAATGTTGAATCAAAACAGCTCTTAATTGTTCCCAAGTTGTTATGTCTTCTCTTTCACTTAGTAGAGCAGCGGCTTTACCACATAATCTACTAGTTATAGCATGAAACACATATGTAGTTTGAACAACATTGTTTGATCCGCTAAAATTTCTGATTATATATTCACTTTTTTTAATAAATAAATTTAAAGTATTTTGATCACCATCGTACTTGGGAATTAAACTTAAAAGTTCTTTTGATACTAATTGAATTGTTGATTCATTGTTGCGTTGCATTTTGAATTGTATTTATTTAATTAAACACACACAAAGTAAAATTCACAAAATTAAAATTCACAAAATAATATTTTCAAAATAAAATTCACAAAATAAATCTTATAACAAAATTATCAAAATCAAAATTCTCAAAATTAAAATTATCGAAATTAAAATTATCAAATTAAAATTCTCAAAATTAATATTTATTATTAATATTTCTCAATATCTTATAATCTATGAAGTCAAATAACTTTCGACGATTTTTATTCGAAAATTATGAAAAATAATTTTCAACGATGTTTGTTTGAAAATTATAAAAATTTGTTAAATAATTTTCAACGATTTTTGTTTGAAAATTATAACAATGTCCAACGAAAAATACAACCACAGAAAATAACAAGGACGAGACAAGGATTGTAAAAATGGTCACTTACAGTCTGCTCGTTCCCATGTCTTGCCGTATAGCTGCTTTCGCTTTTTAGGACAAGGATCTCTCGAAAAGATGTGGAACCCGACGTTAACTTATTTATTGGTTAAAATATAAAAACTAACATTTTTCTATTACAGAGCGAAGACAGACTGAACAATTAAAATTTTTAGAACCTAGAATGAGCAGTTCTAATTGGAGATCAGCTGTTTATGACAAAATCCAAAAGCAAGATCGTTAATTCTAACAATATGATAACAAACTTTATTTACAACCCCTTGGTAAATAATTGGATCACTTAAACTCTCATCGGCTGGACGGAAATATGTGTACATGTATACATTCATCAAAACACCAGAATGGTCTATCAGTAGTTTGCAGACATAATACTTGGTCTAAAAACGTAACATCAGCATTGTCTAACGTATGTACCAATTAACAAGACGTAATAAGAGAGGGTACAGACTGCATAATTATGTTGAAAAATGCTTATTTATATTATTAAAAAATAAACATTGGTATAGTGCTCAAAGAGAAAGAAAATCACTGTAAGCTTTATATCATTAATCACGTATTTTTTTCTTATTTTAAAATAGAGTTTACTGACAAGGATTATTTATCTTCTTATCTACGAAAGTTCATAGTATTTTAAAAACATGGAAAATTCTATAACCTAGATACGTTTGGGGTCGAAACCCCAGGAATGGGTGGTTAGACTGCAAGCAGCATGAAAAAAAATTCGATTCGACTGGTCAACGCGTCTCGAGACCACAGGGCTAGCCAATACCTTGGTCAGCGAGTAAGCATTGCCATACGAAGCAATGCGGTCAGTCTGCTTGGTGCGTTGTTCTTTTGGCGGCGAGTTACTCCACTACTACTTGTAGTTTCATTTTAATGTAATAATAATATAAGTCTGTAAGTGTCCCACGACTGGGCATGAATAGCCAAAAGCCTTTACCCACGCCAGCCAACGTATCGGCGATTAAACACACCGAGAAACCAACAGATCTATATTTTTCGCACAATAAGTGGTATTACAAGAATTCATGTTTCGTTATAATGTTTTCCTTCACTGTCAACCGATAGTCTTACCAATTTGCATTAGTAAATGTATGCGAATTCCGAAAATATCATTAATTATAACGATATAATAACGATTATTGATTGGTTTCCTTGTCGCTTCAACTAGAAACCGTCGCGTCGGCGTGACACGACGCGGCGGTACCTACTATAAAAGTGCGGCATTCGTACTCGAGTCAGTGCAATACCTACCGACAATACTGTCATATTGAGAAGCTTCATTTCAAATAGTAACTACACACTACGATATTAAGTTGCCGTATTCTAGGAGATATTGTTTGTAGGTAGCACGGTATTTAGTTGAAGTGCAGCAGAGACCAATAAATAATCTATGAATATAATATTAATTATGTAATAATTATATATACACACGTGTATTCTGAAAGCGAACGCAAATAGCTACATTTGATTTACTCTTAATTATTCCGTATTCCTGTATGTAGTATTTAATAATTTTGCATGACTTAATCACATTCTAATAAAGAAGAATGATAAAACCTTTGGCGAGATCTTCATCTATCATAATGATTGTTTTACTTTAATTTGCAAACTTACGATATTTGACCCTATGTTACCAAAACCTATGTACCTAAGTCTTGTGAATGTTTGAAGTGCAGTGTAATGGTTGTATGTCGATAACTAGTGCATGCTGTGTTACTATATCGCGCGAGTAGCTGCTGACTAAAGGGCTCCATGCTGGAGGAACAAAACCAGACTTGAGTTGCCACTGGACAGGGTCTTGGCGGGTGTGAGAGAGCGAACCACCCGTCCTCTGCATACCCTAACTTACCGCTTGATTACTGGATATACAATAACTCTGGTCACTCATAGTCCCCCACACCATAGTCACAGCATGTCACTATGCCCGGTTTTACGTTTGTTGTAATATACTAGCTACAATAGCTATCTATAATTCACAAATATTTTAATATAATTATTCATACATATAATAGTTTATAGATAGTATAGTACAATACAAGAATACCTTAGTTGTTTATGCAGCGTCGTAACCTTAACCGGATCTATGACTCATAAATACTAGTTTAAAGGAGAATGTCATTCATCTAGATATCGCGCCCTCGGTAACGGTATAACTCGAAAAATCAACTAATGAGAAATAAAGTTCCATAGAGTTAGCAAGTATTCAAAAAGGCCAATATGATTTTCTTATTTTTTTAACATTTTAATCAATATAAGAAACCAGTCACGTAATATATTTTTATATTTCGAAGAAATGTTAGATAATGCGTGCGTATATTTTTATTTGAATAATAAAAAGTTAGTAGCTAAGGTTAGTTCAAAAGATATGCCTCAGAGTGAATTTATCTCTTCAATTGCTTATTTATCATTTCCATTTAAAAAAATATTTTTACCCCTAATTGTTTTGATTTAAAGTGCCCAAAACTCTTTATTTTCGAAATAAATTTACAAAATTTAATATGTTTTTAGGGTATCCTAAAGAACACCCGAACGTTTGGCAATTAATCTCTAAAACGTGTATTTGCCACACTTGATATTGCCAAAACTGCCTACATAGACAGAAGCCATAAATAAGAAAAAAAATTATGAAAAATACTATAGATTTATTATGCTATACATCTATGGAAAATACTATATTTTAATATATCTATGAAAAATACAAATCAAGAAATAAAAACTTAAGAAAAGTATTTTGTATTTTACAAATACCTACAATCGAAAATTCTTTTTGAAAAAAGGGTTAGTATTTCAAATTTTCACATCTCTACAGTTAACAATTGTCTCCGACTGTATCACAGCCATCATAAAAACTATAATAAAAACGGTATAACAACCACCATAGTAAAACGCTAACGGCCGTTTTCAAACATAACTGAGTTTTCTATCCTCGATTAGTACATAATATCTGGGCGACCGAGCTGTACTTTCTTTAACTTAAGACAGATATCGGCTTCCCTCTTATCTATTCAAGCTATAGGATATGGATATACATTATGTAGATACGAAAAACTATCCATTAATAGGTTGTTGAAGAAAAGTAAGGACAAAAGGTTATATTTGTGTATCTTTATTAGCTGAAACAATGGATAGATAGGTTATCAAAAATGGCCGTTAGTGTGTCCTTTCCAGTAATCAAGCGCGGTGTCAGGGTACCAGACCGGAATGGATTGCGACCACCATGCAAGTGGTGATAAGCCCGTCTCAATGTATCTCTTTTGGTTGATTGCGTGACAGGATCAGTGTATATCCAACTACGGAAAGGCTTGCAGACCCTCATGATAGCAACAAGCAGCGATAGATTATCAGTATCTCCGTTGTCGCCATTGGTTTTGGATTGTACTGTGCTTACCGTCACTTTACTGTACTACAATAAAAAAGTAGACAAAAATCACCACGTGGACTGCGTGAACGTTTCTTACTCTACTCATGACATTAAAAAAATAACGAACATTCTTATAGGTAGGAGGTACATTGTCATACTAAAGTATGGTTATTTTTGTTATCTCTGCACTGGTATAAAAGTAAAGGTGATACCTAAAGCGGCGATTCACGTTAGTGGAATGCAAAGTGTCCAATGTCGATCGGGGGCAGGCTGAGTCCGGTCCGGTCGCAGCACCGCAAGCGATCAGTTCCTGCGGTGTTCCCGCGCATTCTTGTACAAGAGGTCAATGAACGTCGGGCACGTTGTCGTCCTTGGAGCCGCGTACTCCTTTCTACACAGCCTCAAATCAGGGTTGCCACATCTCCAGCTAGATCATCCGGTTTTTAACGTCAACGCCTAATTCAGAGTCCCATTTTAAGTCAGTTGCCAATAACCGGTCATGTTTTTACCACTTTGTCGTTAATGGAGGAAATTCTTAGATTAATTTCATACAACCTTTAAAGTACACATGAAGTAAAGAGTCTTGTTTAGGTGAAAACAGACTATCATAGCGCTATCCACATGATAGGGAAGCAAAGCAATAGTAGTACCTCTTTATTTGATCGTTGAAGGCATTAACTTTATGAAAATCCAACTTATATTTTCGTAGATTAGTGTTTATTATTTTCACTTGAAACAGAGATTAAAGGTGACGCTCGATCCTGCGGCCAAAAGCCCCCTCTTGCTCTCCTCCCGGAAATCGGGTACGGTAGATCGTGACGTGAAATAACCCCTTGAGACAATTCACAGTTTACATGACGTTAGTACACCGTGACTTGAGTGTCGTACATATACATACATTGTGTATATACAGATGAGTCTGTCACCTTGAGCACTACTACAAACTTGTGCAAGTATTTCAAAATCATACATAAATCTACAATTTCGCATTTCATTACTGTAAATTTTATAAGCGTATATGTACGTCAATATAATTATTAAAAGATTTTTTTTAAGAAATACAATACAACTTTATTATTATTTTCATAAAAAATTATGCCCACATAAAAAGGTTCTTAGGTAGGTTACATAGTTAATGCGGTAATTAAAGAAAGGTTTATTCGCGGACTTGGCTCATTTTTCTTTGGCGGCAGAATCTAAAAATTACAAATCTAGTAAATAATTTAAAATAGATACTTTACAGAATACGATATTAATTGATTGATCGAATTGTTTGTAATTAATTAATTAGTCTGTATGTTGCTACCTATTAGTTCAACTATTACGTGAAAAGAGCTCGCAAGGATTCAAACTAACATCGACCGACGCGGTATCCGTACACGCTACCACTCGTAAGCCATTGATGTTTTGGCATAATTCTTCTGTTATATTACTTAACTTTAGTGATCATGCACGCAATTAGTTCTCAGATTATTGGATCAAATCATGTATTGACAAAACATACCTAACAAAAACATTATAAAACGATTACAATCTTAAATCTAATCTGATTATGATAATTTTAGTCATATTATAATAATTACCTAAGTAATCATTAACAAGGCGTTTATGTAGTGCAACATTGTAACAGCCGGCAGACCATGAAAAGTTCACAATGTGTTTAGATGTTTACAATGAACACTGTCACGATGCGCCGATCGAACTGTGAAGCTCCCTTGCGTATAAAGTTACTTTACGTACAGGTTGAAGAGTCGCAGAAGTTTTTGTTTATAATAGTGTTCATTTCCTAGTCAGTTTTTAACTAGAGGAAGATTTGAAAAATTGTAGTAAATGTAGTGGAACAATAGAAGTAGTAAAACAATAGGTCTATTGTTATTCGGTTACAATATAAGTACGGCATAAAATAAGTAAATGTTAACAATGTTAAGCTACTTAAGTTTTTAACAAGAAAATCTCGTATAGGTACTGAAGGAATAGATTCTTCGAAAGTTTACAGATACAAGGCCATTCTTTTCTCTTGGGATGTTTTACATTCCGCTATGATCGTGGACCTTATTATTGTACTAAGAAAAACGTGAACCCTTAATTATATGACAAATCTCTTTGTATTACTCATGCAAATACTAATGTATTTGTCGGAATGGCGGATTTTCTCAAACTTTGTCCAAATCGGCTTATTTAACCTTAGCTAAAATCCATCGCCCGGCTTCTATTATTTAAAATGAAAACGCTAAACTGTAGAAATAATCATTATAACAAATTATTTTTAAGTATTCCACGTATCGATGGAATGTGTCCGGAACAAAACAGCGAAGGAAAATGTGATAAAGCCTTGCTCTCAATATGTGGGATCAGGGCGCCTTCCATGGTATATTGTCAAAATCTAACAGTGCTGAAGCAGTTTCGGAATATAATTTGATTGCTAGACTTCCAATAAAATGCGTGAAAATATCTAGGCTGACTTAATACTGACAGTTAAAGGCCAAAAAACCGCAAAAAGGACAGAACTATGCTGGTCTAAACGTGTATTATAAAAATTTACCCCTAAAAGTTAACCAAAAATATTTTAATACTAGGAAAGGCTTATTTTATTTTAATCCCTGTTTACAAAAAAGCCATAAATGATTGTAACGGCACCTAAACAAATTCAAACGATGTGTTGAATGCACCAAGGTTAAGAGGTGATTAAGTTAATGCTTTTAAACCGGCCCCTGTAAACTCGATGCAGAACAGGTACCCAAAGGTGCATTCTGTTAACATTAACTACAAAAAGTCTGTATCCAAGAATAACAGGACTTTTTTTATATTATATCCTAACGCACAGTTGAAATCGATTCTATCAGTTATTTACTACTCTGTAAAAACAGAACGATAACATCCTTAGATATTAATATGTATAATGCAAGTATTATTTGCCAAAGGACGTTTAAATAAGCTAAAAGTTAGCGTACTATAAGTATCAAGATGAACAGATATAGGAGTAGACGACTGGACTAGGTATGGAGGATTTTGTGAGCAATGGCATGTGATAGATAAGAGTGGAAGAAGAAAACATGTTGTGCTAATCCTATTTAATGAGCTAAAAAAAACAGCACTAACATTTTTTGCCAAAAAAAATTAAGAACTAATTCCAAGAACCGTTCAATACATAGTGTCTGTGTAATAAATTGTTGTTTTAACATGTTATTGTAATTTCTCGTTTAATTGCTAGGATGTGGTAGGGCACTCTTACCAGACTAGATGTGATCACGATACAATCAGTTAAGATTCAGTCATAGTGACTAGCTTTGAAGTGTTGCACTTCGTTATCAACCTGTATGTGATCAGCTACATAGAACAGCCTGGTGAACCACTGTCGGTAATTACTAATTCCTCATCTTATATACGTAAGTAACTATCAGGCGAAATGTAATCAATTTGACGGAAAACTATAAAACGGTGACCTTTAAAACTTTCTACATTATGTAGTCAAATAGAAATCCTCAATTATCATGAAGCATTTAAAGTCTATAAAATAATCAGTACGATAAAGGTGCCGACCACCGCCGCGGTGAAGGCGAAACAATGTAATACACAAAGAATAAAGTTGAAAATCAATACTGCCGCACTATATGATTACTTCCTTAGATTAATTGAATAATTTAGTACAGGTTTCTTTGTTAGGAATGTGTTTCTTTAATATCTTTTTTGTTTTTTATTAATTGAAAGACTTAAAATAAACACAAAGTATTTATTCAGTATATGTATTATTGCTTTAACATTCCAAGTGAAATTGTAAAAAGAAGAAGGAGTTGTTTTTACAGATATAAACTGTGTTATTGTTAGCGATATTTTTTTATTTTTATTATTATACTTATTTAGGCACGTTCTAAAAAAATAATATGAGTGGATTTTTATGATGCGCGGTCACATTGTAACAAAAATCTGCTCTATGAACTTGTTAGCAAAACGTCTATTGTATTGTGGTGAAATTATTATTTATTTTAGTGTAATAGTATTTATATTATGCATCACATCGAGTGTGATAATTCAAAGAGGTAGAACTTATAACGTGCGTGCATAAATCTCCGATCTTCAAAATGCCACCTCGTATAAGAAAATACCTACCACGGAAACCATGAAATCCTAAAAAAAATCCTATCCCAAAACCCACACTATGAAAATAAGAATTTTCACGTCCAATAATTAATCTATGACTTTTCATTTATTTTATTTTATGTGATCCGGAAATGGTACGTGTGAAAATGAAATTACTGTAGATTTTCATGTTTGAAATCCTAAAGAATATTCCCACAAAGTTTAAGCAAACTGCAAAATCTACAATAAGTTGGCTTTGCTGATTTGATGTTTTCATGTGGAATCTCTTTAAAAAAAATTGAAAAATTGTTCTGAAAATTTCATAAACCTCTAAATTTAGTAACAAAACGTTTTAAATTTTCCTTGCAGGTTACTATAAGCATACATTTACCGACGCTAAGTTTATCAATATCTAATATCATACCAGACTTACTTATCTACGCCTGTTAAACTGGTTCGCATAACTAATGAATAAACCTTCTGTCGTTCTTAATTCCAAGTACAACCTTCATTGCTCATTGTACGAGATATTTTTACCGATTTAAGACATTATTGAATGATAAAAAATAATAATTTATTTAACGATTTACCAGCCAACATTATTTAGAACTAGCAAACGTTTGCGACTTCGTTCGCTTCAATCTTATATATAAAAATGTTATGTGCGCCTGTTAGTGATTCTATAACTTCTAATCAAATTGACAGATTGAGCTCATTTATTTATAAAACTTATTTGTTTTATCGAAACGATCGTTTTAATGTTATCATTTATAGATTTAGCGTTATAGCCACAATGGGAGGAATGGGGATAAGCTTAGGTGGAGAATGGCTCTCAAGTGCAGCTGTCGGAAAAACCTTTATGTGCATAGCGACAGATTTTCAACTTGGTAACTAGCCAGGCGGGCATTATCAAATACGCTACCACCATGCTATTGCTTTCTGGTTTCATCATTATATTTAAGTTCAATGAAAGCTTAGGCTCAATGCAGGGATTCGAACTCACATCGGTTGACGTGGTGTCCGCACACGTTATCAGTTATCACTGAGTCATCATTGCTTCAAATTATCAATCATGCATCAATAACCATTTGATACGTTTATAGATGAATGTTAAGACCTGACATGTGGCGCTGTTATCGGGCCATTATCTATCAGAAAGGGAAGAACAACGTCTGTCGGGTTAACTACTAACTATATACAATTTAATAAGAATAATAAACTGCCTATATAACTCAGAGATAATGTAGCTTTCTATTGGTGAAATAATTTTTATAATCGGTTTAGTAGTTTCAGAGATTATCTCCGCCAAACATACAAACTTTAAATCTTTACAATAATAAGCATGGAAGTATAAAAAGCATTGTAGAAAATACTTAGAACTTAAGGGGGTATTTCACTATAACGGTAAGCAAGATTATAGAAAATAGACTATATATAACTACTCCCATAAAACTAAGAACTTTAGCAATAAAATTGTAATTGTTAAAGAGAACAAAACTTATTTAATTTTAAAGGTATCTCTAATTATGAGCGAGAATTAACAAAGAATCGTTGTTCCATTGTTTTATTAATAGGAATAACTCTATAGTCATGTCTGCACATGTAATGTTTTCTCTACTTTTCCTGAAAAAGGATACTGATCACGAATATACCCTTAACGGTTTGTCCGATTTTGACAACATTTTGTATACGGGAAATATAAGTTATCCCATAATTGATGGGCTACAACGATTTTTAATATTACTTTTAGAAATCGCATTAAAAAAAAGTCATAAATTCTCATCCAGTTCTGATGTAATTTTGTAGACGGGATATGCATACGTCATTCCATAATTGAAAGGCTATAAAAATCGTCAATAATAAATTTAGGAATCGTATAAAAAGTTTAATTCTTAACCGATTTTTAAGCAAGCAAAGACAAGCAATGTACTCACAAGAAAATGTAGTATTACTGAAATATAAAATTATTGTAATGCCAGATTTCAAAAAATCCTTTGTGTTGTACAATGTCACTGGTGTTAAATGTAATATTAATAGATATGGTGTGATCTTCAAAGATCTGTGTGGGATGTGTGCATTGTAATTTAATCACGATACGAGATTCCAACCAAGCCTCGATGACGTCACTCGTCATGCATTTATTAAGTTTTTGAAATAATATTAAAAAAGGCGCTTTGTGACAAAAAATATATACTATTTTATTTTAAATCTCTGTTTAGATGTATCTTAAAAGATATACACATATTTAAATAATGTTTATCTGTGAATATTACACATAAATCGTCAATCGATCTTAATCGATTTTTTATCTGAACTAATATTATAAAGCTCAAAAGATTGTTTGTTCGTTTGAACGCGTTAATCTCTGGAACTACCTTTCAGATTTATAAATTTGTATTTTTGAGGAAGGAAAGAAGATTTCTTAAAGTGTATAAAACTTTACTCTACTTCTCTAAGAAGTGCAGCAGTGTAACCCTGAATGTCGAGCAATTTGGAAAACTATAGGCAAATTTGGGAAATGAGAACCAAGTTGATCTAATAAATTTAACACAGATAAAACCGTAGAGCACAGCTAGATAAATAATTACCATTAGACTTCAAACGGTGATTATAAAATTTTTCTTTTAAGGGTATTAAAACATGACGTTCCAAATTACCTTTTAACGCGACTACAAAACATGTAACCTTTCATTATTACAAAGCAAATAATCTCTCATACGGTAAGATAAACAATTAAATAACTTCAGACAGCAAAATGCTTTGCGCAAGTACCTCGACTACGAGCAGGGTTAAGGTACACGAAGTCCACCGTAGATCGCATTCCATTCTAGTAAGAGTGTTCAGGTGATCACGGTAAGATATTATTATGACAACTCAAGGATTACTCAGTATGACTGACTAATTGTAATCTGTATTATTAACTACCTGTATTGTAACTGTTTTAATAAATAATTAATCAATTTTATTAATATAATAAAGCTCAAGGAGATTGTTTGTTTAATTGATCGCGATAATCTCTGGAAATAACAATCAGATTAGAAAAAATGTTTTCTGCATTTTGTAGCCTATTTGTTGAGGAAGGTTACAGGCTATATAACTTCACGCTACAATTCTGAAAAGCGGAGCAGTAACCATGAACGTCAAGTAATCTGGCAAGCTGTTAGGCGAGTACGGAAGTGAGAACAAGGATAGGCTAAACGAGTTCGCCGAACGGCTTAAGTAGAGAGTTGCTCGAATAAATTCAACACTGGTAAAACCATGGGGTACGGCTAGTTATAATTATAAAATCAAAATGATAGTTCACGATTTTGTGTTGTTTGATGGTGTTGAACCCCATGCTGCTATTCTAATATAACAATAACAAACAAATCTATGTTAAGTGACGATATAAAGATGGTAAGAAGCTAATTTTAGATACGGGACTGACTGTCGAGTTCCTCTACCGGAATCCACCTATAACTACTCTGGCCACAGATTTTTCATTTTACTGTAGCCAACTAGTGAAATGGTAGCACGTACGAAAACGGTGTCGATCGACATGAGTTCGAATCTGAGCATAGAATATAGTCTCATAGCATGGTGATTGGCCATTGTCTAATACCCACCTGGCTAGTTACCACCCTGTCACCAAGGTAACATAGGTGTGTTCCGGCAGTTGCACTTGTGAACCAATTCCCCCACTAGGCTTTGCGTGTTACCGTCTTAGGCCACATCGATACTTAGAGAATTAAAAAAGTGATTACTAGAAAATCCCATACCACGATATATCAATGATGAATTGTATTTATGTATGTATGACTGATTATGTGAATGTATGAATGATTGTATATATGTAGCATTGATTGTATGTATGTATACTTGATTGTGTGATTGTATCACGGTGTTTCCTGTAATGGATATGAAAGATAATATAGGTATACCGTACTTATAGCAAAAAACCAATTTAAAATTATTTGTCTGTCTGTTTGTTTCGGTTAATCTCCGAAACCATTGGGCCGATTACGACGGGACTTTTCAAATAAATATGCTTATATATTATTAGAATTAAAATACTTTATATTTACTAAATTAGTATGATAAACTGCTAAAAATAATTTTGTTAACATGAAATTGATAAAGAGCCACGTAGGATATAACTATATTTTGAAGTAATGATGGCTCAGTTGGTAGCGTGTACGGACTCCGCGTCGATTGACGTGCGTTCGAAGCCCTGCAATGAACCTGAGTTTTCGATGAAGGAAAACAACGTGATGAAACCATGGCATGGTGGTAAGGCTTTTCCAAATGCCCGCTTGGCTAGCTACGACCCGCGAGTTGAAAATCTATCGCCAAACTCCAATAGGTGTGTCCTGGCAGCTGCATTTGAGAAACAGTCTTCCACTAGGCTTAGCGAGCTACCATCTTGGGTCACATCGTCACTTAAGATCTGATAAGATTGTGGCCACAACACTAAACCTATAACAATAAAAAATGATACCATCACAGTACTTAGTACACACGAGATAGAAACAGCTTGAAGAATTCAATTTGCAAAAAGACTTGGATAATCCGTTGAGTTATTCAGGACTAACTCTCAATAGATAAGTTATTAATACAAAAATATTAATTAAGACAGCCACTACAATAAACGGAGCAATACCATATATACATATTACGTAAGTTGCAATAACTTTGTAATAAATTTATTAATTACTAGCTGACCCGCGCTACTTCGTCTGCGTCACATAATATTAGGACCTTACATATTAAATTAGCGTTTTATATGGTAAAAGTAAAATGAAAATAATATTATGAAATTATACATTTAATCAATCGAGGTATATACCATTATTATCTATGCACTTTCGCCATTTTAAAGGTAGTTCATTGATTCCATTGCTGAAAAAATTGTGGGAGCAAGAATCAATAAAATCTTTGAAGGCAGTTTGGACAGCCTCATCGGAATTGAATTTATTTTCCTTGCAAGAAATTGTCCAAATTCCGAAAAAAGTTGATATCTGTCGGAGCAATGTCCGGGGATTATGGTTGGTTTCGGAGACATTCCAACCGCAGTTCCTCTAATTTAGCGACCGTCGGTCGGCGTTGTTCTGAAGCAGCAGTTGGCTTGAGATATTGACCAGTCTCGGTTGTTTAACGGCTAGCTTTTCCATCATGGTTTGCAATTGTTGACAATACAGATCTGCCGTTATCGTCTGGATAAATCTTACGAAGCTGTAGTGTATGACACCAGTACTGGTCCACCAAACACTCAGCAGTGCCTTTTCCTGAGACGACTTTCGCTTGGGACAGGATTTGGCCGGTTCTCCTGCGTTCAACTATTGTTATGAGCGTTTCCAATTGTCGTCACAAGTAATAATACGATTCAAAATTCCCTCGTTATTGTGGCGGTTGAGTAAAGTAATGCAGAACTCAATAGATTTTTGTTGGCAAGCTTCAGTCATTTCATGCGGTACCCATTTCTCGAGCTTTTTCACTTTTACTGTTTGTTTCAAGTGAATTTTTTTTTATCACTCACACCGAAGCCTGCCGCTAACTCTGATGTGGTTTGCGAATGATCCGCTTCAACGATCACCTTTGATTCTTCATTTTCAACTAGGGTCTCCGGCCGTCCACGGGATTTGTTTCGTAGGTTAAAATTTCCAGAACGAAAAAGTTGGAACTAAAAACGTACCGTGTGTGATACCACAATGGAACTTATATTCGTAAATAAGGCGATATTTTAAATTTTCTATTTTATGAAAAGAACGATGTCAAAGAAAAATAAAATGGTGCGAAAACAAACGAATCACTAAATTCGAAACACAAATAGACAAGCCTAAATTTGGAATCTGGAATTTCTAACCAGACGCCAGATATTTGAGATCAAATTGACCAGTTCAACAAAACGCCAATTCCATATATAAGGACCTAATAGAAGCTTTCAAAAGGAATAAATTTTCCCGTTTTTGTAACATTTGTCATTGATGTTCCGCTCCTATTGTTCGTAGCCTGATGTTATACAGCCTTCCTCGATAAATGGGCTATCCAAGGCTAAAATTATTTTCCCATTTGAACCAGTAGTTCTTGAGATTAGCGCATTCAACCAAACAAACAAACAAACTCTTCAGCTTTATAATATTAGTATAAATATGTAGATAGTTGTCGATTTTAAATGATAAGTCGCGTACTACTAGATTTTTATAACAAAACATTCGGTTATTTCTCAGTTCAAGACATATTTATCTATCTCTAAAATAAAATGAAATACACTGTGTGACAAAATGAGAATCGTGTCCTACTTGGCACACATTTTACTGAGACAATTTATTATTAGCTAGCATGCTTACAATTTTGTAAAATAAAAACAATCATTTTTATCAAAATCATTATGTGTAACTTCGAAAAGATAAGCTAGACTACGAAAAAGGGGTAATCCGTTAATGTGAAAATCTAAAATTCGAATGACTAATTATTTTAAAATTACTAGTAGGACCTAATATTATTTTTACATTATACCTATGAAATAATGAATAATGGATTATGGGATTATGTTAACTAATACAATTTTCAGTGCATAATTGATGATCGCCAATTTTATAGCTTATTAAGCGCAAAAATAGTTCCACAAATTCATAAAATTGTATGTACGATTCTTCTGTCTTAGACGTGGGTCCATGAAGGAATCGTAGTACATTTCACTTTCATTTTGAATTCAGTACATTTATTTTATGAAATATTTACCGACATTCAGCGTTTATAGCATATTTATAGCTTTCACATGGGGGATCATATAACACAAAAACGTGAATTGATTTTTGCCAGTGCAATCAAAATGCAAATCTGTAAGCGCTATTAAAATTATTTGGAAACTAAAGCTATTGTAAATTTGTTGCACGAATATAAAAGGCTTATATATCCATTTCAGTGTACCTATATCTAATGGACAGGCTGGACCCCCTAAACATCCGCTTAAATACAGTATAAACTTTATAGTTCACTTATTGTCTTATTTTACTGTGTATGTTAAGCAAAATAAAAGAATTATATACACAATTACCTCTTTAATTAAATTAATAGTTATAAATCAAATATTAAATTATTAGAGGCAATTAGTTTACTTCTAAATGACACAGTTCAGCACTCATAGTGATGCACCGATCTGGAATACGCTTATCAAATAGGTAACAATACGCGTAAAGATTAACATTGCTAAGGTCTCCGTAATTACTAGCAACTTAAATACGCATAAATGCATGAGTAACATCTTTGATGATTATATACCTACATGATTACTTGAAGTACCTAAAAAAATTATCTAAAATTAGTACATTTTAAAATTGGCAATTGTTTTAGTTTGTCCTTTAATAACAGTTTTGAATCACGTCACACGCAAATTAAATGGAAATCAATTGCCTTAAAACGAAATAAAAAAAAATTAACTTTCCATTGAATAATTATAACGTAAACAATAATTTTTCGTTTCTAAGACATTTTTTATTCAATGTTTTTCATTGAATATTCGTAATTTGTTAGTAGGTACTTGCGTTTTATTTTCTTCTTTCATCAGCCTCAAATACCATGTTCTGAGAACTTCAATTTTTTTTTTCTGTTTTTATCATTCATATCTTTTCAAATAAAAAATTCAGAACGATAAACCAAACAAAACCACATTTGAAGCAGCTTTAAAGTACTAATACTACTTTAATATACTTTAATAGTACTTTAATATACTACTAACGACGTTACATAACATTTTTTTTTCATTCAGTAGCATAACTTAACGAGTTGAGTTATGAATGTATATTCTGCAGCAACCAGTATCACATTACAAGCCGTCTCAACGTAGCACTCTGAGACATACTTAGATAACATCAAAAACGTCACTCACTAGCAAAATGACACAGAATCGTGAGAGAAGAAAGTTATTGTCACAATAAGTACCTACTATAACTAATAGTACTAATTGTTGGTAAGAATGCGAATACGCTATCTAGATGTGTTACAAAATACAACCAGCCAAATTTTTTTATTTCTATATATTGCGGTATTCAGCCTGGCTGATGTCAACAAGGACTTCCAATTGTAAAAAGTACACTAGGTACTGAAATTTTTTTACAAGGTTTTCCGAATAATTCGTAAGTGAGACATATTTATATTTTATTCGAAATTTGGATCAAATAATTTCAAAGAACTTTCAAACAAAACCAATTTTTCGTAGGTTTCGTAAATTTTACGATCCGAATCTATATTTTTTTCCATCATTTTACTTAATAGGAAGCTCTACATTATTCCTAAAGTATGTACTTAGGCCGTTTTATTGTTATCATGTACAAAGTCATGGGTGGTTGCCAGTATTACATAAACTAAAAAATATAGAAACTACATTATTTCGCAAATTAACACACGAAATATTGATTGATATTGATTATTTTAATTTGAATTTCAAAAAGTGACCTGTAGTTAATTAAATATATATAACATGATGTATAAATAATTATTCACGTAAAATGTAATAAAGAAAATAATAATAATGTTTAATACATTTAAATACGCATAATAATCACCATAAAAAATTGATAAGAAATAAGGACAAATGTAAATCGTTATTCAATCATCATTGTTTACGAAAATTGAAAGTAAGTCATCAGTGTAGACTTGTAAAACTGATTTGCTATCAATCTTATTTAGGTTACTAGTAAAATGTCCAAGTAATTGTGATAAAAACCAAATATATTGACCGCAACATGAAATTAATCAACCGCAAAATGTTTACGATGAAAAAAAAACAATTAATTAGAACTGATGATTTAAAAAAAAGGAATGAATTAAATTTTTTATTTTAACTTTAAGTTTGTATTAGAAAAGCGGAACTTACCAAGGAGTTCTTATTATAACAAAAAATAAGCTTGTTTCATTTAGCGGCAGAAACTCGCTGATCCCTACCACCTCGTTTGATTACTAAATATTCTCCGCTGATCTTGCCACCCACGAAGAACCTAAAGCTCGATCCACACGCTTGCCAGACCTAAGAAAACATTAAATTAATAGAACGTTTGAATTGGCTTGCCACCGATCCGAACTAAGTCGGTGTTTGATGCATAAATCAAAGAAGCGACAAGCATTCACACGTTATTGCAAACTAAATTATCGACAAATACCTCGACGTCCGTCATGCTTCCTTATCCAAAACTCACTAGCACAATCGAAAACGTGTGGATCCATATAAACAATCAAAAATCATAGAGCTCCATTTTTTCTCAGTGCGAAATATGAATGTTACTATAAAATCTATGTTCGTCGATGTTTCTATTGTTTTAAATCTTGCAGCGAGATAAGGCCACATTACATTGTCGTCACGATTTAGATTTACAATAAGCGTAACACGTCACGCAGTTCAAATCACGTTCTCCATAGAAAGTGCCAACAGTTACATTATCAGAACAACACCATCTCATAACATAACCATAAGCTTCGGACGAACTCGTTACTATAAGCGGCACGACCCTTGAGCCTCTACTTGACCCATTCCACGAAATACTACACCGTTGAATTTATAAGTAGCTTGACATGACTGCGGTTGACTTTCATAGATGTCTATTAGTTTAGAAGCGTTTATGATAAATACAAACGTTAAAATCCAGTTTTCCATATGGCTACACGATGTGATCGAACTTTGTGGCATTCGTTAACGTGAGAAATGTTTAAGATACAGTTTCAATTATAGTATTCGATAATAAAATAATTAAATTCTTGCAAAATAGAATAAATCAATAAAGTATCTAAAGGTCATTTTCACTTTAATTAACAACATATTCCCAAAGGATTTAAATATCTATGTGAATCTAATCAACTATAAATTCAATTTATAGCATGTCATCATCGATTATTTGATTTAAAGCAGAAATTTACTTTTACATCGTTTTTTTTTTTTTAATTTACATATACATCCAATATATTTAAAAAAACGTACGGCCCGCCTGATGATAAGCGGTTACCGTAGCCTAAGGACGCTTATGAACCTATGGAAACCCTATTCACCTTAGGAACACAACATAAGGCTATATATATGGCTGCGATCTTCTGTAGCGTGATGGTATTTCACCAGTCGGATACCTCAAGTATTAAAAAAACGAAGAGATTTCCGTGTGATTTTCCTCTCTTCCTTGAACCCCCTTTCCTTCCCCAAGGAGTTCTGGAAACCCTACTTACCACAGGAACTTCTAGGAACACAACACAATAAATAATAAAACTTAAATATTATGTAACATTCCCATGCACACGCCGCGCGCCGTATCTTCTAGAGCTTGTTTTGCGCTGGTTGCCACCCTAATATAGATTGAACTAATTAAATACTACGCCAACTGCCAAGGTCAACTACGAAGTTCATACAAAAAAACTCTATAATTGTACATTATGTATGACACTACTAGTAGATCAATTCATGAGCAAATCTGGGATTCAAACAAAAGATAAAAGTGAAAAAATATATGTATTTAAAAAGCAATTGCTGCAAATATAACTGGCATATTTTATTTTTAACTGATGATTGTTGAACCCATTGAATTTATTAATATTTTTAATGAAATTAATTTAAAGCGGCCAGCCTTCTTGATACGTTTCCTTCTGGCAGCGAAGTTGGATAGACGCTTGCTGTTAGTTATTATTTTAAATTTTAGTTTATCATTGAATACTTACAAAGTAAAGTAATATATATAACATATATATTTAATATTTTTTTAATACTTTATTTTCATATTTAAACAAATAAATATTTTAGAAACTCTAAAATGTAAAAAAGGCCAATGGAACACCGTTTTAGGTAGATAAGTTTTTTACTTGTGAAATCAATTACCTACTAACATGCTTAAAAACGGTGTAGATACGTATATCTCTATCATAAGTGTCTGCTGAACCCAGTATCTGTAATGTTTGTTCGTAAACAACCTTGTCGCTGAGTAGGTGTGAGGGCAAACGTGGTAACTGTACTATTTACAATGAAGATAAAGACTCGTTGAACCCTCTGAGATGCAGGTGTTACACAACCAGCCGTGCTACGTCGCGTCGCAGCCGACACAATATATCGACCGACCCCGGCCCGCGTCCGTGGCCAGGCCACCTAGCCGTACCTTGTCTATAAGTATTATACATAATTACTTGAATACATTTAAACACTAAAAGCATAATAAAACAAGTTATTTCGATCGTTTATTCTCCTCCAAACGAATCTGTTCAATAAACTGGGATTTTTCGGCTTAATCATTATCTTACATTCTAATATACGAAAGTGTGCATAACAATCTGCTAGTTAATAAATAATAATTTTATATAGAAACAAACCTTCATTATGCCATTACGTCATATATTGAATAAAAATACCTCCTTTGGGAAGGCAGTTATGAATGTCAAAACACTACTACCGGTTCGGAAAACGTCCCAGTCATCGAGAAGAACCGGCAAGAAACTCGATCGGATTTATCCGTTCTTTTATATATACATATGTATACAGTTATTATAATTTTTAGTGAATCTACAGAGAGGGAGCCACTTCCAGACGTTACTTTTATTCACATAATGGTCCACACTTTCGCTAATAAAACCTACTTTACATGATTCTTCAACTTAATGCCCTCAAATCAGTATCTTAAGTATAAAACATAAGATGGGTTTGTGATTAAAGCCTAAGCCAGAATAATGAGAAACAAAAACCTATGACAATTTACGTAATACTAAAATGATTTCATATGTAACTGACTAGTTTTATTATAAATCTTAAATGATGCGACTCGGATTCTATAGTTGGAATATAATGCGATTGCTACATCGGATGTAAAGAAAGAACGTTATCTAGATGTATAGACTTATAAGAAGGCAGGGACGTCTGCTGCATTCCGATGTTCCCTTCACGCCTTGAACATTCCATGCAATACGCCAACGGTTAAATGTCGAAGAGCAGATTGCAGTAATATTATAAGAGACAATAAAACGGAACATTTGCTTTTAGCGAATATTATCTTCACTTAAGGTTATTATTTACTGTACGAATCGATATTAAAAAACTTAAAACTTACTAAGTAACTCGTATTTAACGGCTATGTCGCGGCTACAAGTTTTTCTGATATCCGCAGTGGGGAGACCTCATTTCGACAGTCGCTTATAAGCCAGAACAAATATTTTGTAAACATTTTTACCACTTTCGATATCAACTGTTTGCATCCATAGAAATATGGGTTATTGAAACGCATAATTTTAAATTAGTAAGTAACGACTTACAAAGGTGAGTTAGCTAGATACCTATATTTTAAAATATACTATAATATGTTTTGGTGAAGAACGTAAATAAGTACAGGTGTACATTTGCTATATGAACAAACGATCTATCAAGGCTACGTGACGTCTTGTGTGTAGTGATTGGCGGTTTAACTAAAAGACAGGAGCAAAAAATGAATAAAGAAATTAAGAATAAGTAATATTACGTACCTATTAAATAGCGACGATTGAAATATTATGTAGGGTATCATTGTCATTTATAAAGGAAAATAAAAGAAATATGTAATTGTAATTAAACGTACAAATTTACTAAAACTATATTTGCCTTCAAGTTTATCATAGTTATTTAAAAAACAGGTTAAAATATGTGGAGTCACTGTTAATGATATTTTCATACAAAATGATTGTGTAGAGCAATATGTAAAGTAGGAAAAACTTTAAAAAGTGGCCCGCCAACTATTATTAAACTATAATATATTTTTATCTGAAAACTTTATTCATTTTAAATATCTATATAGTATATACAAGTAGGCAAGTAGGTGGGTACCTATTATTTCGCTAGGTAACGCGCCAGGTAATTTCTAAAATTAATTGGGCAGCTTTGTGTGATCATCAAAGATTGATTTAATCAAACATGCATTACGGATAAATAATATCTTAAAATGTGTTTAATCGATTTTGAAGGTCAAGATTAACAATAATTAAATATACACTAGGGTTATACTTTTCTTAATTTTATTATTGAAAGCAATAAACTAAAACTAATTTTTGCTTTAACCATAGGATTCGCAATCAATAGGCTGATCAAACAGCAAACAGTTGACAATTAGCAACTAAACTATATCCCACCTGTGATATATTTAGAAGTCCTGTAAGATAAATCCGTCAATAATAAAATTCCTTCCTTTGCCTGTGAGGCTGAAAATATTTTAAGTGCCAATGCACCGTTCCTTCTTAAAATGAAACCTACCACTTTTCTTCTGGTTTTGGCACGGCAGAAACATTTTCCAGTGTCAATATTATCAATATCTACAACGTCACCATAGATTAAGCCCGAATTAATTATTAAACAATGTACAGAACAGGTACATTACTATATATCACGGCATTATATGCAATTGTGAATTATATATTATGCCGCCTTACAGACAACAAACAAATCAGCATCAGATTAAACATTATTTACGCGGTCTCGGTCAGAATAACAAAATAAACCACTACGGTGTTTATACAGCTATTTCCAATTTAATGTTAATTTTCTCTCTAGAATTGTATAAAAACAAAGTGAAATCGGAATTCTAATAAACCAAGTACTCGAAAGGCCAACCATGACAAATCAGTGAAACTAGTTGTAACATTAAAGTTTTTTTAAATAATCGTACAGGGCCTTTTATGTCCACGATTTATGAAAGCAAAATTGATTAAACCTTAAATAATTGTTTAAAAAATGTCATTAATGTTGATTTTGAGGACTTAAATTTAAACTGTCACTGAATGATATATTTTTTTCAATTTATTAAATATTCACAGCAAGGCAAGGTCTCAAGTACAGTACAAAAGACAGTTAAAAACATAAAGTACAACTTCTCTCCATACAAATTTATGTACGGCGCCGATGAACAGCTCGGCACCATTCAATCTCCCCACTATACGGTACAAAGTTATGGGGACAAAAAATATTTACTTACGAAAGCCCTCCTCCGACTGACTACCTGTTCCAATGACTCAATAAGAATAGAACAGACATGATGGCAAAAATGTCGATGAGACACCTCCTACGCCATACTCAATTTGTGTCGAAAATATTTTGCCGTTTATATATTTTTAGCAGCTGATTCTTTTATACAAATCATAATGGAATATATAAAGGTGAATGCATGAAAGTGTACGAATAAAGCCTATTTAAAAGCTACCTATGTGGTTATATTTATGTATTATATTATTATTAAAAATATTGTTTGTGTTTTTTTTTTGTTTATTTGAAAAACAAGTTTATCTCTGGAAAAAGCAGTCAGATTTGAAAAATTCTTATCGAATTTCATAAACTATTTATCGAGGAAAGTAATAAGACTATATAACTTCACGCTACGACCCAAAGGAGTGAAGCAGTAACCATGAACATCAAGCAATCTGGCAAGTTTTATACAAGTACAGGAAATGAGAACAACGATAGACTAGGCCTGCCGCTGGACAATTGGTCGAATAAATTTAATACAGGTAAGACCGTGGGGCACAGTTAGTGAAAAGGTAAATGCATGGAATTATACAAATAACAACCTATGAATTATATAACTCATGACATAGCGCTCCTTTTTCTAACACAAAACAGAATAATCAACCATACACTAAAAGATGTAAAAAAAAAAACATTCATATAAAATTTTTTGCTGTTTCGTCCTCGTCGTGATCTTGGTCGGTTCAAATTGAATATTACGGATAGACTGATGAATCCTTTGTGTAATATTTATACTAACATACCAGACTTAAGTTAAAGGAAGCGTCATGAACACTATTAACATTTTATCGTTCTGTTTTATTGTTGTTTATTGTTAATGTCTTATTTTATATTCCATATTTTATATGAAAGTTGAACATCTTAATAATGAATATTCACGTGATAAAAAATTAATAAAAATGGATATTTATTAATGAATAAAATAACTAATGATAATGCATACACTATAATTAATTATTCATATTGTTCAAAAAGGAGAAACTTGGAAACGATTTACGAGAATAAAAAGGTGTCATCAAAAGTACCTAATTTAGAAACCAGTTTTCCTTAATGGAATTTTTATACTAAAATTTAAAATGTTACAAAAAATGAACGATTAGGTTGAATAAACGCCACCTGTTGAAAGCACACCTGGCAGAGTGGGCAGAGGCACACGTTACATGCATAGAGTCTACTGCGCTAGAGTTCCAGACGCTAATTCTTATCTCTAACTACCAACAAATATTTAAAGACCTAAGTAAACTCCGTACATATACCCAAAAAGTTTTTATGTATGAATCAACTATTTTCATTTATTTAAGGTTTATAGGTACCTTGTTGTTAGAGATGTACACAAAGCTAACCGAACGACTATCTAGCGACTAGTACAATATCCGGTTTGCCATACCTTACTCGATGACATGAAATCCTCCTTCTTGTCTAGTTATATCGTTCTTCATTTAAATTATTATTCGTATCTTCTGAACTTGAAATGCCACTTTTAAGTTATCAAACCACGAACACTTTACCCCAAACACTAAAACTTTTTCGATTGCTTAACTGTTTATTTTATTAACTTTAACACATGTGATGTTTATTATATTCTTACGTTTCTTTTAATTATAATGCTATGTTATGTTATATTTTATTAGTAAAATATTATGCACATCGAAAAATTTTTATAAAACTATTTCAGCGCACTTTAAAAAGTTCAACCGGTCCTCCACTGCCGACTGCCGGAGTAGCAACGTGCTTGTAGTTAGTACAGTAGTATTGCGGCAGCCACCAACACAGAGTGGGAGGAGGTACATGAGATAAACATACATAAAACTAGACGTGCGTGAGAGAGATAACAACAAACATCAACACCATCACCTCTATAAAGCAGCTAATGAAAACTGTCTTCGAAACTGCTATATCAGCTCACAAATTGAAGTACATTCATTTTGACAGAACAATACTAGTTTTACCTGGTGTCGACCGCGTGCCTGCCGATAAAGGTAAATTCCTGCTGAGTGAAAAAGATGGAAGTTTCTGTCGAAGGCTCTCTATACAAATGTGTTCGAAGGGTCACTACGGTTGAAATCAGAAATGTTTAAAAATTAAATTTGAATGTTGTGTATGCTAACGGTTACAATAAGCCGTTGGATGAAACCAGATATTTCTTTAATATTATATATACCTACGGTTAATTTAAAAAAATTGCTGGAAATACTATATCATTTAGGATGCATACTAATCAGTAGTGACTCAGAATATAACACAACTCGTTTTATGTGTTCACTATGAGTGTACCGAAGGCTACACTTTTACCAATTAGCTTTCAGGCATTCACAGAGAAACCAGCTTTGTTTCCCTAAACAAGTGAAAATCGTGTACCTAGATGATATTGACACACTTTCGTCACACCTGTCGCGCGTTTCATTGCTAGCGCACATCTATATAAATAAAAATGGAATACTGTTCGTTCATAAGTACATCACGAACGGCTGGACAGATTTGGCTAATTATTTTTTAAATGTTTGTATGTTTAGGGTAACAAAAATTTCAAAAGTTATTTGGAAAATTTATCAATTTTGGGTAACCTGAGAATCCTTTTATTTATTGATTTTTTATGTGAATTCAACATCACTCACGATTTAAACAATGAATATGCCTAATTCTTATTTTGGTTTGTTCATTATGCTCCTAAAAAAGTCTTCTGGAAAAAATCGGGAAAAGTGGCGTTGCGGTTGAGTTATTGTATATTACAAAAGGGCAGTACAGCGTCTGCTGGACCGAATAGTTTTTACATAAAAAGTATTAATTAAGTATTTAGTATGTATCTTGCATTATAAATTATATATACGGATTGTTTGATAGCCAGTTTCATAATTATAACGCACTAGCTGTGCCCCCACGGTCTCACCTCCGACTTACGTAAACAAAAAGCAATATTAAGGGCTATCTGAGAGGTTGTAGCCTAATCTTAAATAGTCTTATACTATTCCTCCAGAGTTTGGCAATCATATACAAAAATAATTTTTCGAATCCGAATCCGTTTGTTTAAACAAACAAAAAACTTTTCCACTTTATTATATTAGTATAGATTAAACTAAATCTATGTATACAAATATTTCTATGATTTATTTAAGCTAAAAATATTTAAGTGATACAATTTATTTATAGAAAGTGTATTTATTAACTATAATATAATATAGTCTTTAGTTTCTATTATCAATTCGCTATATAGGTACTTCATTAAAATAAAATATTTCAGACCGTTAATTTCATGTAGCATGATCCATATATACTCGTGATGTCTGGCGATATGGACATTAAAATATAAGTTCCTCAGCAATAAGTACTGATAATTTGATTAAATATAACCTGTCAATGAAATTACCTATAGGCAGGTTTCGATGTAAGTAATATCTAACAAAAAACATATAATTAAAAAAACTTAGACAAATATTAGTTGCACTTAAGTCAACAAAATGAACTTGTTTTAATAAATCAGATACTTTGAGAAAAATTAAATAACAAATACATTTTCACACATGGCCAATAAAATTCGAACTAAGTAGAGCATGTATTACGATAAGTAAACAGCTCATATATTATATATAACTATATCGATATTTAACATACATACGCAGACGCACAATTGACAATAATACCTATTCATTACACAAAAGTAAGTCATGTGCGGAGATCGGACACGCGAACTCTGAGCTGAATACCAAGAATTATCACCACTGCGCCACGAGGCCAGAATCCACAAGTCTAACAGAAATGTTACTTCCTACATATTGCAATTATGAACATTGCCTTCAAAACTAAGCTATCATACCGGACACAGAAATACCAAATACAGAAGATACATAAGTGCGTCAATGCTTATAAACGTGTAAATAAATATTCAGGTGATGCGATGAATAAATGCGTAGAGCGGTGTTTGAAGCTACCACTTTTCGTTAGATGTCGCGTGATAGGAATAAAATCAAACAAAAAGGAAATCGAATGACCCGTTTAAGCGGTGAATAGTAATTACCCTTCATGGACTGTTCACGACATACGACATACGAGCTAACACATCAATAATGTATGCATCATGGCTTTGTAGGTTACGGCGTTCAACGTGAGAAATGTTGAAGCCGATACGTCATTGATCGGCTATGTATGACAAAATGTGGAGAACCGTTAAAACTTTATTCTTTGTTATAACTTAGAAAATATTTTTATGGCATCCACATTAATTTATAACTATGTATCTTGATAATATTGAACTAAGATAATCTACGCAAAAAAGCCCTAAAAATGTATATTAATGACATTATTTTATTATAACAGTTAACAAAATTTTATGAAGAATATATGATTTAAATTCCTTATATAAAAATTTTACTTTTCAGGGAGAGTGAAAAAATAAACTTTTTAACGGTTTTTTTTTTTTTGTTAACTGCAGTAAAACATCTTAGTATTAGAATTTTTGTTATCGCGATCCCATCGGTCAAGAATGTTCTGCAAACACTCTGTCCTTGTGTAAGTAAATCAGAGTTCTCGATCAATCATGCTTTCAATACCGTTTAAAGTACGTGACATTAGAAGAATTATATCCACAGATCGTCATTAGATCAAAACGTGATAGCGTAGACAAACTCTCAAATATGATGTAATATATTTTATTGAAGCCCTTTTTATGTTATGGAAGCAACAAACTGTCGTGAAGTCCCAAGTCCATACAAATGTATTCCTCTATTTTATCCCTGGACACTGGCACCAGAGCAAATATTTTTATACCAAACAATCTATATTTATCATTGCCCTGTTCCAATGTTTTGATCTTTTCTATAAATTATTCATAAAAACTAGGACCCTTTTAATAACTACTATTAAAATTACCTAGTTGTACCGCTATTTCAATTTCTACTTAACCTTGGAATATAATATTTATGCTACTCCTGAGAACTAAGCTGGAAAGTCTTTTGTAACAATGCGTGTAGCAAGATACACCATTTAATAATACCAGCATTACTTCTTTAGAGCAGAAAAAAAGCAATAGTCTTCCTAATCTAACCTTCTTATCCAACATTTACTAACTTTACAATGTTTACCAGGCTCCCAAGAGCGATACAATCAATGGTTTATCTGTTTAGTTTCAAAACGTTTAAGCGTTTTATTGTAAACTAGTTTGAAATAAATAAAACAGAAATCTATTTCGATGGAACCGTTCGTCGTTAGTGACGACTGACGGCGTCTGGCCGCGCCAGTCACGTTAAACTAAAAATTACTTTCCCTGCCAAAACAACTCTCAATCTAATATTAGCTTTACGATGCAAAATGCTTCTCAAAACCACTGTATTAATTGCAATGTAATTTATTTTGTAACAACTATGTCCTATGTCAATAAGAAAATATAGAGACTCCTTATTTTGGAGTACGTCGTTAACAGTGACTTTTTTAATCGACTTCGAAAAAAGAAAGAGGTCCTCAATTCGTTTGTATATTTTTTTTAAATGAATGTTCAGGCATAACTTCTTTATTTATAAACCGATTAAAATGATTATTTTTTCGTTGAGAGTGGTTTACCTCAAGGGTGTTCCCATTTTAATTTCACTGACATTGAATCCTCGTTTTAAGTTAAAAGTTGATCTTTTTATTTATGCACAACTGTTAATACTTTCAGCTCCTTATTTTAAAATATGAGATTCTCAGTGTCATAGGTAGGTAATAAAATTATAAATATAAATTTTAAACAATTATATTATATTGACATTACCTATAATATTATTATCTTAGGTAACTGTATAGGGTTGGATAACACTCCCAAATCTCAAATTAATAAGCGAGTTATTGAAAAAATAAAATTATGAATGAAACAATGTTGTAAAAGTGTTATAACTTGAAAATAAATATGTATAGACATGTTAACATATTATGTTGTTTTTTGAACAGCCAGACCCTGGTTTATGACACAATACCTATTCAATGTTATTTTATGGAAAGCACAGTACAGTCAAAACAGTAACGACCACCAAGAGATCAGTAATGTAGCAATGGTCACCTATAACATGCCATACCGGCCTGCAAACCTTTCAGCAGCTGAATATAAAATCTGATCTCGAACCGCGACAAAGATAAAGAGAGTTTCGATGAAGGACTTATCACAATCAGCATACTGGTCGCGACCCAATTGGGAATAGTACGCTACCATATACACCGGCAGATCCCAGAACGCGACATACTTAGGCTCGTCACTATGGCGGGTGTACACCTGGTGTTGCGACCCAGTTCAATACTATATCCTTAAATAACATTATGACAAGTTGTCAATTTTATAAAACTGTAATATACATTACAAAATAATGAAAAAACGTCACGGCATCTTTATAGTTCTATATGACAGACGATAAGCAACCGAACCAAAGTTTTCAGGTACGTGGCCTACAATGCGTCTAGACTTCTCATTAAGCCCCAGTGCCTGTAGACTTGTTTTCAGACATGCATCCTAAAGATAGAGCTTTCTCAGTATAGATCTGTATCGTAGTTACTAAGATGGACAAAACTATTATATTTGAAATACGTACGGTTTTCCTATAGAGCATAAAATTGCGGGCTTCATTTTTATACATTTCAATTATTTAAATATCATACAAATAATGTTAGTATTTATTAATAACTATGGAATATGCAATTCTTAGTTATTTTTCTTGTCGAAAGAGACCCTTCAACCAGAACAGACCATTCACTAGTTGTATGTTTTTCTTTTCTAATGAACAATGATTACTAAATTAAATAGGTACATACTTGACAAAATTGTTGTTATTTTTGAAAATTCTTTTTTTTTTGCTATACTTGTAGGCATATCATGAGAGAGAGAAATTGGAGTGATATTTTAGTCGCCGCACACACATTGTAACAAAAAGTTTACACTATGAAGTTGCTAGCTAAACTTATTATTTTATTATTTACACTATTTTTCATTTCTTTATTTTCTCGATGACAGTTCTAATTTGATAGTTGTAGTGTTGTGACCAAAGAAGTAATGATATCGATCGCATATATTTATTACATTTTGAACAAAGACAAATACAACAAAAACATTCAAATATATTTTTTCAATGTGGGAACACTCAATGGCCCACCGCCATTTTGTGTTTGTTTTAATCAGTCACTCGCAACCAGACGGTCGTGCTAGTCACTACATTTCTGTTCGCTGAGTTTTTTCACATTATCCATACGTTACGTTGTGTATTTTGATTGCTCCGTGATGAATGCTGCCCAGCTGTCAAATATCTAAAGCATCTGTTCTGAAAAGGCAGGCGAGAGAACTGGTGATCAAGGTTCGTAATTACTTTGAAGCAAAATGGTGGCCCGCTATTACCACTGTCGCAAGTGCGAGAGCGTGTCGAGGTCGCATTAGGAATTAGTGGACCTACTGTTTCAAAAATTACTACCGAAGGTTACGGTACAAGCGGCATGCAGGAAAATAAGCTTCGTACGCCGAAGAAAAAACGCCAACCTCGTCGTGTGACATTGGTTGGCAACTTCGACGCTGATGCTATTCGCCGTCATATATATCACTATTACTTGCGCAAAGAAATTCCACACTTAAAAAACTTGTTGTTTCTTTACGTGAATGAGGTTTGTTCCTTGGCTAAAAATCGCCATTAATCTTGGTTATGAAAGAAATTGGATTTTCTTATAAAAAATCGCACAAACGTAAAATATTGATGAAGCGTCACTACATTGCTTTGGCTCGCTGCGAATTTTTGAGCGAAGCCAAAAAGATATCAAATTGGTCAAATGTTATTTTCACTGACGAGACTTGGTTAAATGCAAACCACACAGTATCTAAGAACTGGACTGACGGCACCACCGCTTCTACTAGTTCAATGCCAATGGGAAAAGGTGAAAGCCTTATCATATGCCATGCAGGCCTTTACTGGCCTTTAAATCCAAGAAAACAGTGGACTACCACGAAGAAATGAACGCGGAGATTTACGAAGAATGGTTTAAAGAAATGGTGCAATCTCTGGAAGAACCGTCCATAATTATTATGGACAATGCTACATATCACTCCAGACAAATTGATAAAATGCCGACGCAGGCCAAAAAAAAACAAGAGATAAATGACTGGCTCCAACGTCATGGCGAAAATGTGGATAGTACTTTATTAAAAGTACAATTAGTGAATAATTTAAAATCGAAAAAAGGCCTCCCTAAAAGATATGTTATCGACGAAATAGCTGCCGAATATGGTCATTGGGTTCTTCAACTTCCGCCGTATAATTGCCAGTACAATGCTATAGAACTAATATGGGTACAAATCAAAGGACACGCCGCTCGAAACAATACCTGTGCCCCTTTTACGGCAAACAAGATGTTAGATTTATTAAAAAATGCATGTGTGGAAGTAACTGCCGAAAACTGGGAAAAAATTGTGAGAAGAACCCAAAATATTATAGCGTCGGATTGGGAAATTCATGTGGCATTCGATAATATACAAGTACAGGAACTTATAATAAATGTTGGGGAAAGCTCATCGAGTGACAGTGACGATTCATCAGATTTTGATTAAAATAAATAAATAAAGATAACCTGTCGTTATAATTATTTTGTTTCCTACTTATTTTAAAACAGCTGCGAAAATTTTGAAGAAGTTGGCATTATCAATCAAAAATTAATACGTGTAACATCTTGTAATGAAATATAATATTAGTTAATAAATTTGTACAAAAGTATCCGGCAGTAGTTTAGTTTCTTACATTTTGTAAAAAAAATATCGGGTCTGTTATCGTGTTACTTTTATCGATATAGCTCCATCCCTATCAGTTTCTCCAACTCTGGTATAACCTTGTACGTGTGTAAACGTCCTATTTTTATAAAATAATGCAAACATAATGTAAAAAAGACGCTCGTTGAAGTTTTCACAGGAGCTGTAATCGAGAAAATAAAGAAATGGAAATGGTATAGAGAGAATAGGCTCACACAACACCGCACAACACGCTCAGTGAGGCAATGTCCCTCCGTAACTGAAATAGCCTTTAAATTCTTATAAATAAATACCCTTACAAAATTTTAAATCCACACATAATACTTAAAATAAATATTCTTAAAACCAAATATTGATAGGTTGTGTTAATTGAAACGCAAATTTCGCAGTACCAGCGGTATCTTTAGCTCGGTACTATTTTACATTTGAATTATTAAGTTTACTAAACTATAACGTTTTGCCAATTTATCTTTTAAGCAATGATGGCCCAGGAGTAGTGTGTTTGGTCACCGCTTCAATTAATGTGGGTTTCAATCGGAGTACTGTAATAAAACTAAACCAGGGATGCACAGACTTATTGGAAGTAGAGACCACTCAGACAAATTGTGAGCTAAATGTGGACCACTACAAACAAAAACAACTCTATAACATTTAAACAATAATTTAGGGACATTATAATGTTTCATTCTATGCCTGGCAATGCATTGCACAAGCAAGTTTGTAGAGCTTATACAGCAAAGACATAAATTATGATCTTAATAGCGTATTCAGAATTATCGCCAATGTTTTTATTTTTCGCTATTTCTTTTAAATCGTTGGCGGAGTCGCACAGACATCAGCAGTGGGCCGCTGCCTGTGCATCTCTGAGCAATTTATCATTCGGTATAATATATGTATATGAAAAAATTATAGCGACTAGGGAAACAAATCTCGCATCAAAATCTCAATCCCGCAAGCCTGTTTAAGTTTAAGTTTATATATTTTGTTCTAAGAGGATATGTTCATTAATTTATGAAGTGTTAATATGTAATAAAAGTCAATTAGATTTTAAAAATTATCATTTTCATTTTTTTGATAATATTTCCGCTTAAATGATAAGGTATTCAAAATTTCGTCGTTTAATTCGACTTTATTTTGTTACACATACACCTGGTGGCGGAAAATGCATGCTCGGCTTCAACAATTATTTCCGTAATCGACTTCACAAAATTATAAGTAGTAGCTTCTAAGTACTTTCCTATATTACCTCCACATTTTAAAAGGGCCATTTCACGTTTCAAAATCAGCACAAGTGAATTTGCTCGGTCGCACACAAGATGGAATAAAGGTGAAGACTTTTGAAAGGTGAATATATTTAAAACGACGTTTGCGCCCATTTTTCTTCGAATTAAATTTCTTTTCCAGTCCCGCAAAATCCCGCGGATCCCGCTATAATTACGCGGGATTGGATACCCTAATAGTGACCAGTGAAATTATTGGTCGAATTTGCATTTTCTTAACTTTATAATTTCCAGAATATTCCATAGTTTTTTTTTTAAATCTCAATATTTACTGTTTTATGAAGAGATCCGTTGTGAGTTTCTTTGCATACTGATGCTAACATACTTATAATTAACAAGTAATTTGAATGAAACTTCACTGATATATTCTTTGTTTTGACTTGAGCAATACAGGTATACTTTGTTTCGGTTGAACTTATTAAATACATGAACAAACAATCGACGAGGGTACTTTAACTTACAATGGGGATATTACGGATATGAAATTTCGGAAGTATTTATTCGCTTTCCTTTACGGATTAGAATATTAAATAATTACAGATATCCGATAGTTTTTGATAATGTTGGTTATGAATATTACATTTTTAAAAGAATTGTAATTAGAAGGAATTAAATATTATGTCAAGTCATTTTTTTTTCTTTCATACTCGTAAAATGAAACTAATATAATTTAGCACGAGATTTTATAATATGCTGATTAGTCAAATTATTGCCGGCTAAATCCGAGGTTTGGCTAAAAAACAATGTCGTGTTATGACGATTTTCGTCACTAGCGAAAAAAAGCTAATGCCCAATCTTGTTGTCATATCGTATGTTTTATTTGATTTGTTTTTTTCTTTGTGATACCTATTGTTTTAACTTTGGTATTTTTGTGGCAATAAATCATTTTCTTTATTTTCCTAAAATAGGTAGTATAATTGAACATTTGTAGATGAACGATATTTACTTTTTTTAGATAATAATTAGTTAAATTTTATACCATTTTTGGTGTCTCATTCGATTCCGTCCATAAAATAAATTATTCGACATATTTATACTGGATACGGATTCAGGTATTTTTTTTTTAACTGACTTCAAAGAAAGAGGTTATCATTTCGACACGTATGTATTTAATATTATTCACATACTAGCGACCCGTCCATCTTCGCACGAGTACTGTATAAAAAGTGGTGTTTTTATGTTTAAAAAAGCCTGGTTTAGAGTTAATTGCTTGAATTTAATATTTATAGATCATAACTTCATAACTGCCCCATGAGCCTAGCCTAAACGCGACTGCTATGCTCGAGGTACTAGGTTCCATTCCTAGGTCGAGTAAAGTGTTATTGGGTTTTACTATAAAATTATCAGTAGCAGCTCGAAGTTTGACTTTATGCTCGATTAATGGCAATTGGCACGCCCCTATTACATGAGACCTAAAACATACCCGGCGAACTGTGGGTGTACACCTATGTCTAACATTTCGGGATTGTAATTGATACGTCATTAAATTAAACCTATAAAATAACCCTGGTAAATCATACAGGGGATATACTGGTGACAAATTATAAATAAAAAAAATTAAAAAACATTTCGGGATACAGGCATTATGGTATTTTATATAACTTCAAAGCTACGAACAGTGCGCTTAGCTCGCGACGCGTAATTCATCATAAGTGGGGAGTGCCGGCTAACCGACCGCGACAGTTTTGCTGAGAGGGATTTCTTAGATCGTGGGTCATTTAAAAATTGAGATATCTTCTACGGTATTCATATAAATGGACACCTATAAAGGACAATTTTAATTTACATTAAATGCCCAACTAATACATTTATCTGAATAAATATGAATACTGAATTGGAGAAAATAGCTTCACAAATAACGTTATATTTTTAATTATTATGTTGAAGATAAAAATAGTTACTGCAAGTGAACCTTAGGAGATAGACATATACCATCGCGGAATTTTCTCAACGCTTTTTGAAGAACTACAATTCTTTGGAGCATTATTTTGATCATCTCGTAAGGTTTAGCCAGTGTAAGCCATGTAAGCACCCGAAAATCATTTCTTGAGGACTTGATTACAAATAATTGAATTTCCTCTTCTACACAAAAACTTAATATTAATCTTTTCAAAAAAATATGTAAACGGTAGTGAAAACCGCATTAAAATCCGTTGCGTACTTTAACACATCTAAGCATATATAGAGACAGACAGCGGAAAGCGTCTTTATACTATGTATAGATGATAATATATTGTTACGACCTATTACAACCCGATTAAAAAGATAGAAAAAATCCTGTTCCCGAAATATCTCGAAGCAACTAGAAATTTCTCAAGACATCGAAATAATGTTCGCGTCGTAAACAACCGCGGCGCATGTTTGTGTAAACATCACAGTTTACACACACATATATAGGGCTTACCGCCTCGATTAAGTCATCGAGTAGGCTTTGAAAGTAAACATCAATGAAAAGTTCTCGACGCTTCACGATGTTTCTGCGGTCGTTTAGTGTAGGTATATAAGCGACTCAGGCGTGGCGCCGAGTCAGTTCAGTTTTGAATTACAAAGCTATAACAACGAGCAATAAAGGAAGCGAAACCACAGTGTAATAAATAACAGTGTTGTGAGTTCGTGTAATTTGTAACTGTGTGGAATTTAAATAAATCTTCTTCACTTCGATCATCGGTATTTTAATACCCACGGGTGTAACAATATTTATTACTGCTTCCAAACAAAATTAATATACAAAATTTTCTGTCTGTATGATTATATATATGTTTGTTTGTCCACGCATTTCTCCGAAACTATTAATCGGCATTTAGCCATTTATTTTTAATATTGGCTTACATTTACTTCAACTTAGGGAAAAGTGTAATTGCCATAAAAATCCCATCAATAGTTTTCAAGATACCTACTAGTGTAACGAACTGGCTTATTGATACGAACTACGGGTGTAGTTTCAAAGGGTACATATCTCAAAACCTTGGTCAAATTCTAGTTATTACAAACAAATATTTCAATTTATACTGAAACTAAAAAAAATGTACTTAATTTAAAAACATTAAATCGACTTCAAAAAAGTTAACTCAAAATCATGAAATAATATATTATATTTACACGAAATTAACCAACAAAACGAAACCAAAAGTAGGTACGAAGCAAATTAGGAGTTTACAATCTTATCAAGTTATTTTTTGTTTTGTTTTCGATATATAGCCCAGTCATATTAGGTAAAAAAAGGGGTCAACCTCGGAAAGAAAGATAATAAGCTGCAAATTGGTATGAACCTTTGTTTTGTCATTCTAAATGTTGTCTCAAAAGTAACAATCGTTATCGTGTCCGCGTCTCAAGATATTCAAGGTCAAAGGTCACAAAAATCGGTTTTTCGCGAATATCTGGCTTCCTATCGGTTAAATGAGATTTGCATTTATTATAAAAGTTGTAGGCTATAAAATTCCCTACAACTTTTGTTTAAACTTTTTTTTCATACAACCAACCGTTTTGAAGGTAGAGCGCGAAGAGTGCACATCGTACAGTCATATACGGCCTAATGCAAGGTCAAGCGTGAGTTATGGTTATCAGTACGTTATAAAGTCAATTATTTACTTGGAAATTATAATTATTAAACAATGCCTATTATTTATGTACTAACTATTAATTATTTATATTTAATTAAAGTAAGTAACTTGATTATTTATATATCATTATTCATATTTAACTATTTAAGTATAAAATATTATTAATTCTGGATTATATATTTTAGTTTTATTTTAAGTTAAAATGATAGTAAGAGTATATATTTTACACATATTTTTATTTATTATTAAATACGGCATTATATACATTTGTCAAAATGTGAGTTCAAATATCAAAAGTATCTTTGTTGATTTTAATTGTAATGAAATTGGAAATGGAAGCTAATTATCTTCTTCTTCTTCGTCGTCTTCTTCTTCTTGTCGCTCAAAAATGTTCGATTCATTGTCATCATCCTCATTATCTGTCATGTTCATCTCCAAACCTTCCAGAATATCGGGATCATATGTATTTTCTTCATCGGGATTACTTGGATACAGTGAAGCGTTGAGGCAAGCTTGTCCGTTGCACTGGCCGCAAGCTAAAGAACATTGTAGCCCTGATTTTCTGCATCCACAGCGGGAACCACAACCATTTTTGCAATTGCAAAATATTACGTTTAGTAGTTCGGCTGGTGCTGGAGGTAATAACGTTCGTATGGGCTCCAGGATTTCATTTTCAAGCATCCAGCCCCATTCTTGAGGTTCTAAGTCCTTCCTAACCACGTTTGAATCTGGTAGTAGACACGTTTTATGTGTTGATGAGCTGCTACACTTGTTGGTGGAAGTGTTGACAGTTGTACAGGTTTATTTAGTTTTGTAAATTTGATGAATTGCGTGTAGCGGAAATGATCAATGTTGTCCTCAGATTTTGGAGCATTATATAATGCCAACAAGATGCGCACTCCATTTTCTAATAATGTTTGTTTTGGGCAGTTTTCTTGTTGAAATACTTCCACCAGTTTATCTAAATCAGGAATTTTTTCCAATGCTCTAGTAACAGTTTTTTTTCCTTTTTTAAATAGCGCAGAAGTCGTGTCACAGCCACTGAATGCGTGTAAAAATATAAATATGAATAATTATATATAAATAATCAAGTTACTTACTTTAATTAAATATAAATAATTAATAGTTAGTACATAAATAATAGGCATTGTTTAATAATTATAATTTCCAAGTAAATAATTGACTTTATAACGTACTGATAACCATAACTCACGCTTGACCTTGCATTAGGCCGTATATGACTGTACGATGTGCACTCTTCGCGCTCTACCTTCAAAACGGTTGGTTGTATGAAAAAAAAGTTTAAACAAAAGTTGTAGGGAATTTTATAGCCTACAACTTTTATAATAAATGCAAATCTCATTTAACCGATAGGAAGCCAGATATTCGCGAAAAACCGATTTTTGTGACCTTTGACCTTGAATATCTTGAGACGCGGACACGATAACGATTGTTACTTTTGAGACAACATTTAGAATGACAAAACAAAGGTTCATACCAATTTGCAGCTTATTATCTTTCATTCCGAGATGAAAGCCCTAATATGACTGGGCTAATACGATAGTTTCGGTTACTGTTCCGGAGTTCCATAACACCCTCGATTGAAAATAATGAAGGCATTGTGCGCTCAAATTTTATTAAAAAAATAGAACTGAAATGATTTGTCTCAAAATGCTGTAACGTTTGTTTTTTAATGCACTTCTGCATGAGATAAACCAGCGCATAAGTGATTCTGTTTTAATGAGATATTAACAGCAATGAGGAAACTTAATCCGCTTTATGAGAGCACTATAGAAGAATCTAATATTAATAATCCCCAAAATAAAGTGGCACCGGAAATCGGGAGTATCCCCGGTGACGCGACGGGGTCAATGTCATCGAACTCCACTGGGGTGTATTAATTATTGCTATCTTTTCGTAGGTAATAGAATAGAATACAAAATTGTTTTTATTTATAAGCTAAATACTTATAATAAAACCGGTAAAGAGCTGAAATCTGTACAATTAAGATATTTGAGGAAAAATACTACACCCGGGTTTAGATTTCGTTAGTTTTTGAAATTTTTGCCTGTCCGTCGGTTTGTCTGTCTGTTAGTTTATATGCCAATCTTGCAGAAACTACTGAAAATAAATTAATGAAATTTGGTGTGTTTGTTGTTTATAGTCTGAATGTATAATAATACCTGTAGGATGCATTTTTACACATATAGGCATTTGTATTTTCTATAAATTGCGTTTAGATTATCTACATATAAAAAAGGAATGTGTGTATATTATGTAATACTGTTAAATATATAGTAAAACGAAGAGAAATTATAGGAAATTAACTTAAATTATTTTAACTCTACGTAATTTCCAATATAAATAAACTGGTTTGATTTTTCTATTTTCTTCTAAATCTCTACGATACATGTCGTCGTTTGATGTATTTGCACTATAAGAAATAAACTTCCTTATTCCAAAATAATCGCAAAACCTTAATTTTTTTATTGAACTACTGAGTAAGAACATTTTATTGATAATATCGATTAATAATTATAATCATTTTCAAAGGGCTTTTGATTAATTACGTTATTAAGTGGATTCTAATTGAATTTTGCGATTCAACTACTGACTTTATAACTTGCGGTCTGTAATAATAGTAATAATATTAGTCTGTAAGTCCCATTGCTGGGTAAAGAAAAGCCAAGGAAAGGTGGGAACTTAATAACAACGCGAACTCACAACGTACTGGCGATTTCAAACACCGAGAAATCAGCAGTTCTATATTTTTTCCCAAATACAGTGATATTACAAGAACATTTCTCGAGCGTTCAGGTTTCTTCACAAAGTTTTTCTTCATCATCAGCCGATAGTATTTATTACTAATTTAAATTCATAAATGTACACGTATTCCGAAAAATTCCAACCTGCTGATATTGAGTCGATATTCCACCGATCGAAACCGCTCCACTGACACGATGGACTGTATTGTATTATAATTTGTACTTAGATAAATGTCTGGTAGAAAGTGGAAGGTATTTTCTCTGTATTCCTTTACCTACTCTAAAATAGAGTGAGATCTGTTCGTCCACTGGAAACTGGGGAGTATTGTCACGTGTGTCCTGCAGCTGAACAAGAAATTAATAAAACATTTACGCGTCCCAGAAACCTGTAAGGTGTTCCTACAACGTATTAGGTTGAATTCACAATGTAGACGTATGTCAGAATATCGATCAATCGAAAGTACTGAAGAGCGTGAGGCACGTTTGACTGTTAACCTTAAGTACATACCAGGCTGCATGTCACGAATCCGAGACATTCACCAAGTACGAAACTTAGTTAAATCGCCGATGATCAGTTTCAGTACACCTACTTATCTCTTTTTATCGCTGTTTTGCATACAAGAAATTCCACATTGATGATGTCGCAGGTACAGCTAGTATAATCGACAACTTCTCAAAAACGAAATGGTATACTAAAATAAGACTAATATAATACAAAAACAAGAATACACGATAATTAAAGAAATTTACTAGTTAGGACTTTTCGAGTCAAAAAGAAAGGTTAAAATCAAATTCCACATCCGAACCAAATCTCTACATCGGGTTCTCATAACAGTGCCTCTTGGCAATCAGTGTATATATATACCACGATGTAGACAAGCCCACATTCGGTCTGCATTTTGATCAGGCTAGCCGGTTCAACAAAAACCTTGAGGGAATTCATGTCTGGCATCCCAAATTTTTATGTAGCCTTTTGAATAAAATTTGTTCCTTATAGTGATTAAAAAAGAAAAGTATATTAGTTTACGAGCAATCATATAGACATTGTTATGTTTTTGTAGTTTTTTATTCTCCTAAATAATCAAAATGTAATCTTTATTATCTAGTATTTCACCAAAGTTTCCGACAGCCAATAAAAAGTACAAAGTTACTGCATCTATTTAAACTAGCCTATTATTTTTAAAACTTTGGATCAAAGTCTATAGTATACTTGAGCTTTCGGAGAGGCAAGGCATTATGTTTTAGTTTTTCGTTCTGACTCTTCTTAAAATGACGGCATGGCACCCAAAGCAGCATCATCTGAACGTGCTATACGTTATTAAGTAATAAACGAGAACATGGCGAGAACATAGTAATAATAACAACCCTATACGTCCTGAAAATCAATTTTTCATAGCGACCCGCTCTTGTTCGTCTTATCACGGAATTAACTAATGTATACTCGTCTTGCTTAAAGCTTCCGCCGTGGCAAATATATAGGCTAGTATGGTGACGACTGTCATCCAAGCGTAACCTCTTAACAGATATATACTATATCTGTCTATATCTATATCTATATCTGATGACTATATCTGTCATCAAATGATATGTACTTCTGTACAAAACTCCATCTTTTTTATAGCGTAGTTAAATAATAACCCCGATTAAACTTTGTCAACATGTGGGAGTGGGGGCCCGACTGGGTCTCGACCAACATGCATATGGTGAAGAGCCCATCATAGTGATTCGCTTATGAGTGTCATGGTTCTGAATCAGCCGGTACATATATAACAATATACGGTAACACATAACAAATAAACGGTAATATAACAATGCGTTATTGGATGCATTACAAGAAAACGGTGTGCTCCAAACAGCATCTACCTGATAATCGTAACAAAAAAAAACCTAACGGTCGAAGTTCGTGTACAATCGCATATGTATAATAGCAATATTACATATAATTATGGTAGCAAATTCCATTTAATTTTACATTATACATATAGAGTACCAAAAGGAAAAGCTGACACGGATCTCATTTAAAAATTTAAATTCAAATGAATGCCGAAAATATGATTCGATACCTGAATTTTAATACAGTTGACATTATTGAAAATACAATTCCTCAAGAATTCCTTGAGTTTTATTTATACAAGTTGAGGTATATGTACTAAACTGGACAATTCTGTAATTTCCTATTATGAAATTTTAGTACTACCACTAACTTATACTTACCACTAAGTAATAATTTTACGGTATGACATAGTTGACCTGCTGGTATGCAGAGTACAATCATAAAACAACAGCGATGACCGAGGATTTCTTACTGGTTTTTTTTTTATACAACAAAGGTTGCAAAAAAGCTTACAGCCCACCTGATGGTAAACGGCTACCGTAGTCTATAAACGCTTGAAATACTATATGTGGGTATCGCTAGCGCGTTGCCGACCCTGGTCATCCCTACCCCAAAGAGCTTTGAAAACCTTACTCACCGTAAGGAACACAACACTTGGTTATTTGGCTACAATCTTCTGTAGGGTGACGGTATTTCACCATTCGGACTGCCCCAAATAGAGGAAATCTCCAGAGAAAGTCAAGTAAATCTAAGCCACCTTAAATTAGTATTTACTCGGAAACATAACTTACCACTCCCAAATATGAACGAGACAGTCAAACATGACACAGCCATGCTCAGTGCTCATGCAGGACGCAGCCGGAGCCGTCGTCATCTTGATATCTCACAATCCACTAACTTTCATCTAATATAATTTCACTGACACTCAATTGTTTTTACTTTTAACGATGATAATTTGAACGTAGTAGTCTGGAAACAGAAAAGAGCCAATTAGTTTTGATCGGGTTGATCATGAGCCGATCACTATGATGAGATGAAAGTGAAATTATGGTTGATGACGATTATGCACTTAATAGGTAAAACTATGTTATTGTAATTAATAATTATTATATTTAATATCTTCTATATAATTAATAAAATTGAAGTGTCTGAATGTAATGTCAAAATAACAGTTTTTTACTAAATGCATATGAAAATATATACCACACCTATAACAAAACATCCATTTTTTAAAATTTTGTCGGTCTGAGTGTTTATTTGTTGCGGGTAATCTCCAAAACGGTTGGACTGATTTTGACGGGACTTTTACTGGTAAATAGCTGATTTTATAGGGAGTAAATAGGCACAAATTAATAAAAACTGGTCATGGTGAATCAATTCGGGTGCTTAAATGGGTTACGATAAATAAACCATAAGAGATATAGCAAATTAATGTATTCAATCATTGTAGACATTAAAAAGACCTACAAAAAAGTCAGCGAGAATATATATCTATCTTCTAAGGAACACTCACAACAAGCATTTTAGTCTTTAAAATAGCCGGGAGCGGGGGTGCAAGATTTGCGTGGGCAATCTGTAAATTCACGTGAGCGAAGCCGCGGGCACAGCTAGTTATAAATGTGAAAAGTATGTTTGGATGTTACATACTAAAACACGCAAAACAGCTAAAAGCAAAACGAATGAAATTTGGCACACAAATAGTTTTAATTTTAATCGGTACAATTCTGAAGTCCACTCTGATGATCATGGGCAGAAGCTAGTGTAGAAGTATTAAAATATAAATAATAATATTGCTTGGAATTGATAAACCAATACAACAAGAAAAGAGGATCGGCGGTGTCGTATCGAGACTTGTAGAGAACGAATGTTTCGTTTAGTTTCTTATATCATATAATTTGAGATTACTTTTATTGCATTGAGAAGCATATGAAATAAAAAGAAAATTGAAGTTACCTATATTTCCATGAAAAATACATAAAAGTTCTACTGAAAACTTACCTAATTCGAAAATGTACAGAATATTATCGAAACCATTAGATATTTTTTTATTTTCACTTAGTAATATTATAATGATAAGTCAAGATCGTTGATTTCGTTGTAGTTTAAAAAACTTTAAAAAGCTTTTTACTCTTCTTTTTTCACACGGCAATAAATCCTACAGTAAGGCGAGGATTTGAACCTCGCAAGGAATGTGGACCCAGTTTCCACTCGATTACTCTTTCGGTAACATTTTTTTCACTAATTTGTATTCGGGTAAGTAGTTCTCAGAAGACATTTAGTGTAAAAAAGAAATATAAACAATCCGTTCCCGCAAAAAACATCAAGACGTGACTCAAGCCGTTCAACAGCAATCAACGAAAAAGGTAAAAAGTCTAATAAAACAATTATATCATCATCGGAGGTACTCCGAGAGACACTAGTGAAAGTGTCCCTGCTACGTACGTACTGAACGGTTAGCGGTACTACGGTATACCACCTACGATTTCTTTCAATGACACCTTTAATAATTGTAGTTCCTTTTTAATATGAAAATATGCAGTATATGCAGTAGAAATACTGCAGCAATAGAAAAGTCATATAAAAACTCTCGATTAAGGTGAAACTTGAAATTATTTTCTAATAAAGTGTCCATAATTTGTTACGATTTCGGGAAATTAGCACATCAATGAAATAATCAACTGTCGTATAATGATAGTGTACTTAGTAATATTTGGGCTTTATACTGCCAAAGAATAGATAATACTCCAAATTGCATCTAAACTTATAAGCAGTTATATTAATTTGATTCTATAACACTCAACAATGAAACCGATTACTTCCTCACAATAATAGCTTAGGACATTTATTGAATACTAACTTACTGAAACATGCGAATCCTTCGCACACAATAGAATGTAAAAAATCTAACAGTTGTCATGTTAGTTATTCAATGTTAATAGATGGCGCCTTCAATATATTTTCACTGGCATCAACAGATAGAATTCCTGACAGAAAAGTTTTAAAATCTTTTTTATCGAAAACAATATGTTTTAACTGTTAGTCTATATAAGTACAGTAATAAGACAAAATAGAATGAGAATATGGATATAAGATAGAAGAAATAATACGATTTCATTTATAGCCAATAGATTATCAAAACGGAATAAATAATATGCGAAGATTTTTACTTTGACTTATAGACTCGGCCGTTTTGGTACATAGTTTAAAAAAATATTTTTCTATCTAGTTAAACTAAAATAAATTTTGTATAAAATTTGATCAGCGACTTTTTAAAATCATAGACTATTTTCTGTTTGACATTTGCAGTATGAACCTAAACAATGAATATTATATCACTCGCTGTCACTATCCATTGAGTGACAATGTCAATATTTTGCGGGTTCTAAGTTCAATGGCACTGGTGGATTTAGGATTCGCAGTATTAATTTATTTAATATAATATATTAGTAACAGATATTATAGATAAATTTTAGCTTTCTGCACTCCTCCATATAAACTTTAACCATGTCAAATCTCACAGTCTTCCGTGCACGCAATAAGCTCAAAAGGGGGTATAAAGTTTTTGCTTCACGTATTAATATAATGATGATGATGATGATAAGTCGAGTGTATTATTTATATACATACAAAATATCAAAATTATACACATATATTAATGGAAATATTTATATTATGCATCCTAATTAATATCATAAATGCAAAATTGAGTTTGCTTGTTACTCAATCACACAAAAACAGCTTAAATATTGGAAGAAATTTCACACATAGATAGCTTATAACTTGGATTAAGACATAGGATACTATTTATCCTGGTAAAAAAAATTATAATGCGAGCCGAGCCACGGGCACACCTAGTTATTTCATAAACCTGTATTAAGTTTCAATGCATCTGCAGAAACTAAGGTAGGTAATAATAAATATTATTAGCGCTTTAAGAGCTGAAATGAAAATATTCACGTTCAAAACTCCAAGAAAACTAAATAAAGGCTGATAATGAGCAATTACTTTTTTCAAACAGCAATTATTGTAAAAACTAATAAAAAATTGTGGTCACAAGACCGAACATTCGATTATTACTTAACTTTCGACTGGTTAATAATAGTAAACCGCTTTTCAAGTATTGCGAAGGGCCGCTTGGCTTTCGTCTACCTTGTCACAAAAACCAGTTCAATGCGTAAAATAAATTAATTTAACAAGAGTGAAAGCAAGATATTTTGACGGTTCAGTTAACTTGGCAATTTAGTTTTAAAAGTATCTCTATCAGCTGGGATTAGTTAGTATTTAAGCCTGCCCTAATATATTAAAAATAAACAAATCAAATAGCATTTCAATTACAGCAAGTGGTGTGCCTGCGGCTCCACGTGCGTTTATTTTTACTCATATTATTGGCAATTCGTATATTAATAATTGAGAAATGACTTATAGGTAGGTACTTCCCGTGTACAAAATTTCATAAAAATCGGTCCATAAGCTCAATTTTTTTACGATTCCTAAATACATTATTGAAGATTCTAATAGAATATCAGGAAAATAGAAAAAGCACTTTAAACAAGACAATCACAAAATATATCTCTGAATAATTAAGTACATATCTATAATTGCATCGGACTACGATTTCTTTCCGACTGTACATTGACACGTTTGTTTTAAAAATTCAATAATCAAATTACAAATTTTGATGTATTAAAAGAATCCTAATTTATTCACCCTATTTATACGATGTGTATGGAGTTAGTATAATCCATGTACGACTGGCATCTTAGATAGGAGCCATGTGATTTGGCACGCGCTTCGCAAAGACGACAGGGGTGTGATTATGTTTCACGGTCAATGACACTCACGTTTTGAAAATTTATTTAAATTAAGGAAAAAATCTATTAATTTAATTTATTTATTATTTATTTTATTTTATTAATGATAATCGTTCCTGAATTTTTATTCTACATATTTTTTTACCAGTTTTCATATTATAATATGGACGAAGTAAATACATATTAAACAAATAAGTAGTACCTACCTATTATTAACGTGAACTGAAGCGTTTTAAAGCGCAATATTGCCTAAATAAATAATCAGTTTATTGTAGTAAAACAGAATAATACCGGGATATTATATCATGCAATCTCTTGCAAGTAGGTCACAATAAGGTTCCAATGATTGTAATACTCACCCCTTATGAAACGAATTTGCGTCGCACTTATTAATTCCGCTGACCTCTACCTCAGTTAACATTTAGAACATACAATAAAAATACATATATAACAACTATTACGATATAATAAATTATAAGAAGTAAATTGTTAAATTTAAATGTGAAAATTAAGGTTTTTATTGTATACCGGTAATGTTATCGATTCAGCGGCGCGCGGCCGCGCGTTTCTACGCGGAATGAGCGCCCCTACGCGATGCGACGGACACCCCGTGTGCGCGCGTTTTCCACGTTTTCCCGCCACGCACCGACCGAGAAGGTCGTCAGTGAGATGCTCCGGAAACTTGTTCCTTGTTATATCATACACAGATACATTAGTTTCGCTTGTTAATTGTAACCTCTATGGATCGTCTTAATATAAACTTAATCCTTACACTGCTTGGCTGGTTATAAGGAATAAAAGGGTATATAAATTGTTTATTATAATTAATATTTGTTTAACACATTCATTCCTGATAGGTAAATTAACAATCGTGTCTATAGGGTCGAACGCATCTCTTTTCTCGGTTTTAGCTACCAACATTTTACTTTTTGTTTTTTCTTCTTTTCCACAGTTTCAGACATTTTCAGGTTTACACTAAGTACTAAAATCAACTGTTTTTTGTTGCAGAAAGGCGAAACAGCTGTTAATCTGATTCAGGCGAAAGTAGTAAGAAAATTTTGAATAAATTATTTACGACGGATCTGCAAAGTAACGCTTTTAACAATCAAACATATCGGATATGTTAGTTCTTGAATGACAAGCACACTAAAAGGCAGACGTTCCATGTTATGAAAAGTGTTTTTTTTTTTGTTAATTTAAAACGCTATTCTCTGGAACTACCAGTATCCTGTTTATTCAGGAAGGTTATGGGTTATAGTTATAAACCTTCATGGTAAGACTATAACTCAGTAACAATGAACGTTAAGCAATCTCGCAAGCTGTAGGCAAGTAAGGAAATTGCGACGCGCGACAGCGCGACGCGACGCGACGCATTGAACTGTTCTTTTAGTCGTAAAAATTTAAGACTGATGAAACCGTGGGGTACACATCTAGTAATAATATATAAACTTCTCAGAAGAAATGTACTGTGTACTATATGAAATAAACTTTAACATCTAATCGCAATAAACATTAATTCCATGTAATAAAGTAGGTAACTTTTTATATTGTTATCACGGATGATTATTTCAGAGCATGTGGAATATTTCAGCATATTGGCAGAAATTGTTTGTGAAAAGGAATGTGCTAGAAAATCGATTCATAGTAATTTTTTTTACATCTCGGCGTAATTATTATGGGACTAGCGTTGCCCCGCGGCTCCACACGCGCTTATTACGCAGTAATTGTTTTCGTTTCGAAAATGCATTTTTACTCTTTTTATTGACAATTCATATAGTCTATATCATGAGAAATGACTTGTACTTCCCGTGTAGAAAATTTCACAAGAATCGGTCAAGTTTTTTTTAAGTTGACTCCGGACATACAAATAGACAGACAGACAAAACATTTTGTAACACATTCGTGATCAGTGTATTTTATATAAGATAAGACTAGATGTGCCCGCTGCTCTGCTCGCGTGAACAAACAAACTGCTTTTGCCGGGATAAAATGTATCCTATGCCCTAAACCAGTTTATAATCTATCTGAGTGCCAAATTTCATTCAAATCCGTTTTTGCGTGATTGAGTAACACAAACAAACTCACTTTTACATATATAATATTAATTAGGATTCATGGTGGTGATACCTTGCATTTATGTTGGTTGTGTTTTCTAACATGTCTAAATAAAATGCGTTCATACTCTTCCCAACAAAATTGGGTAGGTACGTTCATAACAAAGCGTTTTAGAGCGCAGACCAACAATGCTAACAACTTGCATCATTTTGTGCCTATTCAGAAAATTAAAAATCGCTATAGTCTAAATCGCCCACGATGATACAAACACAAACTCACTTACACACACACACACACAGAGAGACTATTAACAATGACTTTAATATAAACAAATAAACGTATATTTTTCTATAAAACTTCTCGAATACCTAGGTACAAACTATGAAAAATCTATTTCAATTATTATATTAAAAAAACTCACGTATTACTAGTGTTATGATATTCTTACATTAAAGTGTAAAGTGAAACAATTCTCTTCCTACTAGTATTTAAATCTTTGAAACTAAGTGATAAATATATTTTCCCATTCGTATAGTATAAATTATCTTATGGGGGAAAAATCGTAAACAACTGCAGGGACACAACTCGTTAGGGTTGGGGTGGGTTAGTGCGAGTCGCTATCTCATCCTCTATCTCTGTCTTCTCTCTCGCTTATGATGATTAAAGAGCGAATGCTTTTAAATACATCAACATAATTTTATGTAGGACCCACAAATTAACAATTGGTTTTCACTTGCGCTTCAACTATACTTTGTAAAATTTAGCTCGGGTTGTATGACAGCAGGCACTATGACTACACTAGGGATGTGCTAATGTAAAGAGTACATCAAGAATGAGTTACATACTTATTTTTTAAAAAAGTTCAAATTACTGTAATAATATTTTTTGTAATGTTCTTTTTTTTTATCTCAATTTTTTATTTCATTCATTTATAGTATTTTAATTATAATGTTATATTATAATTATTGTAGGTATAAATTGAATTTAAGTAAAACAAGCGCGGTCTATTTATAATTGCGTACAGCATAGCTTAAAATCAAGTTATTATATTTATTACTAACTGTGCCCCGCGGCTTCACCCGCGTATAATTTAAAAGAAATCACTGATTGATGATTTAAGTATAATACTTCAGTATAGACAATATTTTTATCAGGCGGCCTGGAGTCTGCGTCACATCGCAATGCTCGTTCGCACCACTGCTATTATAGTGACCGAGGAATCAGAGTGTTGAATTATTTTAATTTTTAATTATCCTTCAATTTATACGTCCAAATAGCATGCTATAAAGGGCAAAATTTATCATTATAAAATCATCTAATGATAAAGTAATTTTCATTCACAAGGATTAATATGCAAAACCTAAAAATAAATCTCATAAATCACTTTTTCACAGTGAGTCGGAGTGTTGCAGTGCTGCGTAGTGACTGGCTGCTGCGTCGACCAGGAGAGAAGTGCGTCTCTTCTGCCTGCTGACCGGCCGAAGTGCAGTGTGCTGTGCCAAGGTCGCTGAGAAGGCTGTGGGGCTGACCAGGAATGCGCGTCCGCTGCATGCTGATGGTCAGGTTTACCCTCCCATAAGAAATTATCACTTCAAAAACATGTAGATGTGCAGTCACTTGATAGAAGTGAAACCTTCAGAAAACAAAAATATCTTCTTTAAAAATCCTAAATCAGCGGGACTCGAACGTCGAACTATCGACCACTCGTACTGTTCATACAGCAGTGCGTACAAGTTTGATCATCATGTATAATGTAAATGTATTCTATCTATTTCTCTCGTAAACTAAAAGTTAAAGATGTATGTGTTTGTCTCTTTCGTATTGTTGCATTTTCGTTTCATTACGATTCAAATCACAACGGTACTAAAGGTTTCACTTCAAAAAGTACAGTATTCTTGAAATCTCTGGCCGCCCCTAGAATGTATTCGAAACATCGAGTATATATTCGTAGATAATACAAACATTCTAGTTTACCTACGCACACATACAAAGCTCCGATTGCATCATTATGCAACAAACAATAGTATAAAAAATAAAACATTTTCACTTATAAACAATGATGTAACCGTCCGAGTCGACTTTACTGTTTTCAGTATAGAATATAACTATTTATAAATTTTAAGTCAGTACAGAAATTGCTGTCTTTGAAATCAACAATCGAAGAAGACCCTAATACAATGTTATGTCGTCCTGAAATCCCATAACTGACATAGGATAGAACCCGAGCTACATTTTATTTACAAAGTATACTTAGATACCGCGTTACTTATAAACAACAGCTCCTAGAATGCGCCAACTTAGTGGGTAGAACTATTTGAAATGAAACTTTCAACGTGGTATGACACGGATTCAAGTTTGCAAATTCGGCATAGTTTTTATTGCAGCATTATTACCTATAGTACGCCGATGATATCGAAGTAGTTGAAGCGGCGCGGAAACCAATAATTAATCTATAGTAGAACCTGTGCAAATCTGTGATTCTCTCTATGATTTTTTTTGTTTTAAGTTAGCATATTATACCTATCCGTTGGTTCAAAACTCGTCAGCGTCTGAATTTTTTGGCGGCCATCCTGGAGTTTAACTGGGAAACTAAATTGTACAATCAGTTGTAGGTAGTAGACTCGTCCCAAGAGAAGCAGGAGCTTAACGACCAGTCGGCTCTACGAGTACGAGTTATTGACGATTTCAAACGCGCATTAATGTTATTTCTGTTTTCCCACTAATCATTGATACCACTCTAAACAAAGGCGGGCTAGGCTTTGAAAACTCGATTAACGAGTACACTTGAGAGATACCTGCCCTACAGAGAATTTCTTTGGAGATTTCTCTCTACTTGAAGTAGCTGGACTGGTGAAATGCCTGGAGGACCCCACAGTCAAAAACCTTGTTATGTTTCTGCGGTGATTAGGGTTTCCAGAGCTCCTTGGGGTGGGGTAGGGTTTAGGTTCGGCAAAGCGCAAATGGCTAATACGGTAATAAGCGTCCATAGGCTATGGTAGCCGCTAACCATCAGACGGACCTTATGCTTGTTTGCCACTTTAGTTGTGTAAAAACTTAGCATAATATAATCCAGTATCCAATAGAGCAAGCATTACAGTCATGTTGTGTGGCTGTCTATTCTAATGTCTGGCTCATCCGGCTTAATTTGAAATTTTGTAAGTGAACAGGTCTTTTGGTTTCATTCAAAAAGTTTATTTTGTATCTATATATCTAACAAGCTGTGCCTCATGGTTATACCGGTTTTAAATTTGTTCTACCAACTCTCCACCAAGCCGTCGCCAACGCACCTGTGTATCCTATGGTCGTTCTTCATTCGATTCCAGTTGCTCGAGGTTCATGGTTAGTGCTCCGTGCCTTAGAGTAGCAGCGTGAAGTTACATAATCTTATAACTATTTCAATACATAGGCTATAAAATGCAAATGCAAATAAAAGTACCTATAAAATATACAAATAAAAGTTTTTAGGTAATTATGTTAGGGTCTATTTCAAACTTCCAATAACATTACTGATTTGACAGATAAGTTCAATAATTATGCTATGAAAGTTTTATTTTCCAAAGGGTATTTTATTATAGGGTAGCTGATTACGTGAATGATGGTGATGCCTGGATATGATTCCCTCTCTGTACATCTACTGAAAATGATAATAGCAGTATATATTTTGATACTGTAAAAACTATTTAAACAATAAGAATAAAATGTCGATAAACCTGAAGAGTTTTTTGCCGATTCTTCTCGATGACCGGATGTTTTCTGAACCGGTGGTAGTGTTCCGACATTCATAAGTGCCTTCTTAGGGCGTAAATTGAATAAAAAATATTTTGATTTAGATTTTTTTGTAATCTGACTGATAAATAGTTCAAGATACCTACTAATAAACGCGTTCAAACAAATAATCTCTTTGAGCTTTATAATTTGCAGTTTTAATTCAGGAAACAGACAATAATTTATTGCTGGAGTGTTTTTAAAATGTTCCATGTCTAAAAATATTAGTCATAAGTAGGTACGATTTTGTTCTTTTTTGATTTGTAGTTAGATATATTATGTCAACTTTTGTATATTATGCATCACTGAACATTTACAGATTATTCCGTTCATTTGGCAAGCGATTTCCTAGATAGAGAACTTACATTAGCGTCTAATAATCTGTGGGTAACATGTTCCGGTTTCACGTGTAGGTACTTATCAAAACAAACTGGATATTGTGGTAAATAAAAGTTTATTCTTTATTATAAATGGCACATAGTATACACTTATTATTAATTAAATTTAAACATAACAAATTGTACTGAACAAGTAGGCACCAAGCCAGCAGTAACATACAATCGACAAATAAAAAATTGTGATTATTTCTTGTCACGCATGCAACAGAAAAAAAAAACAATTTCATGCCACAAACAAGAAAATATGAAAAGAATCGTTTTATTTACTAGTTTTGGACATAGTTTAACACACTTTAAACCATAGATGTAGAGTAGTATAGATAGGAAATAGGTTGAATAAGAGGTCGAATAGGTTGAACAAGACCAAAAACGGAATTCTCTAGTGTGCATATTATTTTCTTTATTTTATTTGTTATACGAACTACATTCAGGTACAGTACATGTTTAAACGACAATTAAGCACGTCTACTAAACACAAAATTCCGGTTTAAACCATAAATTTTGCAAACATAAGCCGATTTGTTGTAGGCGGATACTGGCCAATAGCACATAATACGAAAATCGTTTGTGGTCACAGACGCTGTTTCGTTCAAGTCAAGCGTATACTATGCTCTTTCTCTTTCGAGTTGCGAATCTATATGAAATCTATGGTTTTAACTTTTAACCACTTAATTTCTTATTTTCATTAAAAAAATATTATAAATACAAGTTTAGCGGAGGTGAGGAACCAAGAGCAAAGTTCCTCATCCGCCATAGAAAAGGGAGGATTTTTTTGAACTGACTACACTGTTAGCCTTAGGGGCCCTATCCAAAAACAGAGCCGCTGCGGCTTTTACAGCTACACCGGACTTGGGGGCGAGCGCTTAGGGCACTCAGCCGCGAAAGTTTGTGACGACCCGCACGAGGGTGCCAGAGTGGCCGAACCTCGGCTCGGGCGGACGTCGCGAATGCGAAAAGGTCGCGATATATCTAATTCCCTAATCTTAAGAAAATTCGAGCTAACTAACATATACTCATATGCACGTTCCCCTCCTCCTGGGAGGAAGGAGGGAACCATGCGTATGTGTATTTAGTAATCGGAATGGTTTTTGTACACTAACTAGCGCATTAGTCTAACTAGCGCAAAAAAAGAAAAAAAAAGGTCCCTTACAGAACCTATGTACCTGTGTGGTGTGCACGTGTGTGTGTTCATACGTGTGTAATGTTGTATGTGGGTAGCTACCTGCTGGGTAAGTGTTGCACGTAATGTCACTTGTATCGCGCGAGCGGCTGCCTGACCCAAGGGCTTCACGGACCTAGGCTTGGGTTGCCGCTAGAGAGGGTGGACGTGACGGGTGTGCGGGAGCGAAGTTGACCGCTCGTCCTCTGCGGAGAGAACAGTGGTTACGCGGGCGTGGGCGGTGGCACGCTCTGTTTGGAGAGGCTACACTGACTACACTGTTAGCCTTAGGGGCCCTATCCTAAAACAGAGCCGCTGCGGCTTTTACAGCTTCACCGGACTTACCGACTGATGTAGTCGGGTTCTTGTATATATACTCAACGATAGAGTTAATTTCTATAGCGCAATGTAGAATAGTAGGATGCGTCTTATGTGGCTCGATAGATGTCGCTATGGTGTCGCTACGTAGTTGCGTCGATGCGTTGATGCGTCAGTTGTGGCGAGAGATGTCGCTACACAATTATGGAGATAACATAGGTAGTATATTTATTTCGCTTACGAATTAGAAAAAATATGCAAGGCAAGTGCGATTAGAAGCGCGTCGCCGAGCTTTCGCGCGTCCCGCAACCCGCATTACAGCGAAACATCGAATTAACGACAACTTCTATTCCAGACTGAATAGAATACTAAAAACAGAATTAGATGCTAAAAAAATTGGAACATATTTTTAAGGTAATTGAAACTTGATTTTAAATTTACTTAATTTGTTTCATGATCAGTTGATTTAAAGGCAAACTGTAATCGTACGTACTTATTTCATTGGCAAAGTGTACAAAAATAACTCCATGACTGGGGCCTAAGATAAAATTAGTGGGAAAGCTTTCGATGGCGCAGTGGACCGAAGTAAATCTTGTCTCCCGACACTAAAAGAAGCCAGCTATCCCGATACATCACCGTTGCCCGCGACTCATCCGCTTGGAGAACTCTTAGTGTCGAACAGTATAGTTATTTGGCCTGGACAGACGTTTTTGGTCGCTCGATTTTTTCCCATTACCACAATATGACTGAGCCAATAATGTTTGGTTCGGATAATATCATAAATATGTGGTGAGAATAAGATTATTTTAAATTAATGCAATTTATACATTGACTTCCGGTACAGTTGTGTAATTGTCTAATAATGCGTTCTTCCACCAATGACCATACGTTATGAAAAGCAAACAGTGGCCTCTCGACAGATCAGAACATATAGGACCGAAAGTTGTCCAGTCGCGAATATGGCACGACGACAACGATGGTGCTCTGAACTTTCTAGATTCTAGATTTAATGTACAGGTAGGTACGTCTACACAGTTTATTATTCGCTTCCTGCAAATATAATATCTAAAACTAAAATGATGTTATACTACTCTTATGATCATAATGTGTAACCCCGTTCAATATCTTATCGTAATTTAAGAATATTAGTTAGCAAATATTGTACCGTAACTCATGTAAATTATTTTTAAACTAGTAAAACAGGTCACGTTAGTATAACCATTGACAGGCATAGTCCATTCTTCAGACATTTCATCATCACCGATGAAAACAGGCACGTCGGATTTTATCAGGAAGTCGATTAGATCTTTATAAATGCCAAAATTATGCCCATCACGAGCGAACATTATTGCATTACCATAAGCGAGCGAAGCTATAAACTTCACAGAGTGATTATCAAGGTGCGTGGTAAATTTATACAGCATGCCCACAGGTTTCCGTATACCGATGCAAGTGACTCCATTGGAGACGTCAAAAGATGCGTTCCTGTACGTTATCAGCTTACATTTCAATAATTTTATGAATTCAGTAACTTTTATATTATCCGTTTCATGATCAGATTCGTAATTTCTTAATGATTGTAATAATATCTGCTGTCGCTTCTCGGAGCTTAAATTCTTCCAGGCCTTCGTTCGATTCAATGACGTTTCAGAAAATTTATGAATTTGATATGTCATGGTAAAGTTGTTTTGATAAACTGAATTCGATATCTCTGCTGGCCCTCTGAAAGTGCCAAAGTCGTTAATCCATACTAGCGTGCAGTTAGTTCCGTGTGCGATTTCGTTTGCTTCGGCGATATCGTTCGCCCACAAAGACACATAGACTGGTTTGTAGCTAGTTATTAAAGACAGCAGTTCTTTCGTTGTCCTGTAAGCTTCAACCTTCACGACATGTTTGTTTGTAACATTATCCGCATCAAAATTATCTAAAATAAACATTTTAGTGCCGTACTCGTATAGACCGTAATTATTTTTGGTGTCTTCTTTTAAATTCTTCTTGCATTTCCATTTCATTGTTGCTTTGAAATCTTCGTAAACACTCTCTTGCACATATATTCGTTTCAGACTCCAAGGCGACTGAAAATATAAAATCTAATTATTTATATCGGTCCTTATATTGTACATCTTAATAGTATAATAATTATTTGCGGACAGTCAGTTGTTAATCTGTTTATTGATTTGTTGGTTAAAAACTATAATTTTGAATGGATCAGTGACAAAAATATAAATAACTGATATTGGCGAACTTTACATGTCGTCGACGAGAGCACACTGCGTCTGCCAATCTTGGTGTGCCAAATCAGATAGGTGTGTTTTAAAAAAAAAAACAGTTAAACTACTTCAGATTCTTATCAATATAAACACTTATTAATATTACAGATATTAATCAATATTTAATTCCACACAAATATACTTGCGATGGTAGTTTTAATTTACTAAGAAACGCTTCTTATGAATTTTACTAATTAGGTACCTAGAGACATTCTCAAGTTCTTTTTTATACGGCTTCGAAAAAGGAGTTTATCAATTCGACACGTATGTATGTAATATAATATTATTGGAATTGCAATATATTCACATATGATAATCTGTTCGAGTTTCCAAACAAATGTACAAAATTTTACAGGTGCCGGTATATATGTATGTTTCACACATTTCTCCGAAACTATCAATTGGATTGGGACCATTTTTTATTTTATTTACTGGCTTAGGTACATTTACTACAACTTAGGTATCAGTACAAGTTTCATCAAAATCGGTTCAGTACCTTTCAAGATCTAGACTAATACGTGTAACATCATGGCTTATTGATCCGAGTTACGGGTGTGGTGGTGTCAAAGGGAAACGCATCAAAGCCTTGGTCAAATTCTAGCGCATGCAAGAAAACCAAAAATTGAGAAATAAAAAAGCAATTTTTATTTAGTATTTTAAATTGCTTTTTTTATTTAACTATTTAGTAATTAGAATTCTTCGTGGTCTAATGTTTGAGGCAATTCCAATATGTCGTAGATTCTCACGATTCATACTCCGTAGATAGACTTTAAAAAGTTAAAAATTCATAATAGAGACACGACTGACTTACTATGGAAGTTGACGTAAGGAAGACGTCTGTAGCCGAATCCAAATCTGAACGTTCCGTTAGAATTCCTGCGCAGCTAGAACCCGAATCTATTCACAAAAAGTATTATAATCTGAATTCCAAAACAGCCATAATCACAGCCTAAGACAAAATATTTTTATCTCTTAGTTATTACAATACCATAATAAAGTATCGTATTTAAAAAAAATACATGTAAAGATTCTGCAGATTTATTAATATAACTTTTTGCATTCCAACAAAACAGGTATTATATGTTGGAATATTGGATGGTCTACAGTTCAGTTTCACGAAATCAATATCAACGACTGATGTTGGTGCAACGCTATTAAGTCACATATTTGAGGTATGGGAGAAGTCGCAGGATACAATCGGTGTATTCTGTAACCTTTTAATAGCTTTCGACTGCGTTGATCACACAACGCTCACACTTAAGCTGAAACATTATGGCGTGTGTGGACCTTACCTCAACTTTCTAGAATCATATTTAACAGGTCGCTGTCTAAAAGTAAATGTTAATGGGGTAACCTCTTTGGGATCTTTGGCTAGAATCGGCGTCCCACAGGGATCGATATTGGGACCGTTTTTGGTTTTAGTATAATATATAAATGATCTACCCTTAATGGTTAAGAACTGTGCTAACATTGTTCTTTTTGCAGACGATACTTCACTTATATTTCAAGTGAAAAGAAAAGATTCAGAGGATAGGCATGTAAATAATATTTTAGTTAAAATATCAGAATGGTTTGCTTTAACCCATTCGCCTCCACCACAGTTTTCATAGACATCATTTTATACTTTTTACCAGTGAACCCGCGACGTGGGTCACTGAGTTCTGGTATGCGCGAGTAATATAAAACTGGACTGAAGTAAAATACAAATAACACCAAGACACTGTGATAATTCATTCAACACTTCACAACGCATAAATGAAGTGACAGCTGTCAGGCGTCCTCCTTAGTGAGAAGAGGACGCACGCTAGTAACAGAAAGTGACAGGTATAAAACATGGACAATTTGGGTAAGTTACATAGACTACAGATATTATATTCACACAGCATTCTTTGTGTTTTAAGAAGGTACATAATATAGATAATACGACACTTACCGAAATTATGCCTATTGATAACTAGATTAAAGAGCGTTTCCTTCAACATTAAATGGATATTTGTTAACCTAAAAAAGAAAAGTACATTTCACATTTAACAAGTCATGCAGTAATATCCATCAAATAAGTTTGAATTACAAGATAATAACAATATTTATATAGCATTTGGCTAGTGGAGGTAGAAAAATCGCGGTTTTGGGAGCGGCTAGACCAGAAAAGGTGAAAGTAGTAGTTTTCTAAGTAGATGGAATATTTGTGTATCTTGGGCAACGACCTCGTCCTTTGTTTGAACAAGCCTTAACAACTCCTAGGTTTGGAAACATTTGCTACATTTGAAAAACATTGTGATAATTTGTGAAAGTTATTATTATTTTTACGGTCGAAGGTAACCCCATGACGAGTAAGCGTCTGGTGGCGGCCGTCTCCGCCGTTTCCCGTAGATACGCCGCTGGTTTTTAAAGCAATCTATCACAAGAGCATTTGATTGCAAACCAAGCACAGATTGTATTATAGTAACCAATAGCTGATATTTTTTTATAGTAGCTTGGCAAATTGACCTTACTATTCCTGACATGCCGCTGTCATGCCGACCTGCTTAAATATCTCTTCACGTGACGAACTAAAGATCCAATGTCATGAGAATGATGGAACACATTGACCGGGGGATGGAAATGTCCGGCTCTACAGAATGTTTCACAGCTGCTCTATGATAACTCACGAAGGCGAGAAAAAAGCGTGAAATATGAATGTGGAGTCGATTCGCATATTCCTCGCAGGTTTGCGCTTGGTTCCCCATTTTTTTGTCGGTTTTTTAGTCCGCGTTAATGGAAGCGTGTGAAGTGCGAACATGACTCCACACACGCACGTTTTTCAGTAACATTATGCAATAAAATAATTGTAATTTAGTTTAACGAATTAGAATTCGACATTTCTGGAATACGTAGAGATTTTTAATTTGCTTTTTATTTTATTTTTATGATTGAGGAAACAAGTGGCGACAGTAGTTTCCGAAGAATTCGCGAAAGGATTAAATTCTATACAATATTATTCTTCTATAGTTCAAATGCATGTCTTCAGATTATGTAGTATTTTGCACTTTTACTTTCGTGGATACATAATACAACCTTTTTTATGGTGAATATAGTATAATAATAAAAATATAATTGTTATATATATATAGTTACTATTTCTAAAAATGTTATTGATAATTCTTGACTTGGCATAGCTATGGATTGACCAGTCACTACTGATATATCATCAAGTCTACTAAGATTTGGACTAGGACACTACTGTTCTTTAATTTTTCTTTTTATCCTAAACAGTTGTAGCCGTGTAGCTCAATATTATTGATCGAGAAAACAAAAAAAAAACAATCACCCAACTTCGTGGCAGAGTGTGGTGAACAAGTGGCATATAACGGCCATTTGCTTCATTGCTTGTATAATTACTTTTCGCCGACCTACAAAACCACAAGCAGCAGCTCCTAATTTCAATAGTTGTGCACTATCACTAACGTCAATTATATAATCACCGTTAATACCTGTAAATAAATGATAATGTAATATTACAAGGCTCTTTTTTTATATTCTCTTGGAAAATAGATAACCTGTCAATACAAGGCACTCCTTCAAAATAGATAATTGTCTATATTGTGTTAATACTATATTATGTTATATCTTAATACTATAGTATATTATAGAATTTCTTTATTACGTTACAATTTAATACTAACTGCAGACTTTGCACAGTAATTTAAGGGATCTGGTTCTCAAGTGCAGCTGGGTCTATAAAATAAGCCAATACTTACAATCAAGCTCATCCTCCTCTAAGTTAAAACTCCAATATAAGAATTGTTTTACAACCAAATCCATATGTATTTTCCCTTCATTCACAGGTGTCTGTCTTATCATATAATCCAGCTGTACAAATAAATCTTCATTGGCTTTCATTTTTTCAGCTAAAGTAGTCATCTTTCTTAATACAATGAAGAGTTCCTCTCTATCACAAGTAAAAGTTTTAGTAGCAGTTTCATCTATGCAATATATATTATTGTTACATGAATCCACAATTACTTTTTCTTCTTTCCCTTTTCTACAACATTCTGTGCCGTGAAACTCTTGGTGCTTCATCAAGTATTCCTGTAATAAAAGTATTCAATGAATTTATTTACCTCGACGATATTTTTGATTATCTTGTGATGACGATTTCTCAAAAAACCACAGAGGTCTCAGGTAAAAAATAGTACCAAAATCTGTTCAGAAAGAAAATTGTGGTAGAATTTGGGCGCGCAGTTGTGTAATTACATATTTGCTTATTTAGTGGGCAAAACACACATAAAATAGCGTTTGTTTACGTTTTTACCAGTTCTTTTTTTAACAGACTATGATTATAGGATATATATTTATGATATATTTTTATAGGATAGGAAATAAAATTAATTTTTGTAAGAATTCCGAAGACCGATTACAATTAAAAAATCAGCTCAATTTTCAACAACGTTACTGTTTAAACATTAAAATATTAATTAGTAGCTGTGCCCCGCGGTTTCACCCGTATTAATTTTATTCGATAAACACCGCACCGCCAACGCACCCATGTAGTCTATTATAATTGTTCTGTTTATTATTACATGTGTGGACTGTATTAGATTTAGGTAACTGATACTTCAAAAATGATAAATAAAAGTTCCACGATAATTCACTCTCAATCACCACGATGGCGGTCCAAGCGGAAGAGAGAATTTATTTGTACAATGTTGCAAGATTACAAAAAATTGTATTGTTGGGTTGCCAACATGTTGCCGGGGCAAATAACAATTGAAAACATGAATAAACTTATCACTTACATACATATACATAAGTTGTATTAAATATATTTAATTTTTATACAAAAAAATATCTTAGATTAATCTTAAAATTTTAACCAAGAAACGAAACAAATGTATTGTATTAAAAAAATTAAATATTTTATACTTATTACTAATACTAGCAAAGGCTATTTATGTAATTAAAGTATGATACTTAAAATCTAATAAGGTGACAAAAATAAAATTATAAAGTTACAAAATTATGCTTACTCCAGCATGAAACAAAAAAGGTAAATGAAAGATTGCAGCATTAACACTATAACTATTATAACACCTAATCACTACTAGCATTGCTGCTGTCCAGAGGTAACACACTTATTTTCATCACAGCCCTTTTATGTGTATGACCATTTGAAGTTTTGACTTCAACTACCCTAACCTTGTTATCTTTACCTGGGTAAGTATTAATTACTCTAGCCAGGGGCCAATATAACGGTGCCATGTTGTCATCTCTCAATAATACAAGAGATCCTATCTTAACATTAGGTTGCGGGTCATGCCACTTGGGGCGTGATTGTAACATATTTAAATACTGTTTACTCCAAATTTTCCAAAATGATTCTTTCATGTCATTACAAATTTTCCAAAATTGTGATCTAGTAATTACATTTACATTGGACTCAGGGTATGAATTTAAAGCCGTACCAATTAAAAAATGACCTGGAGTAATACAAGAGTAGTCAGTAATATCATTTGACAAAGACATGAGAGGTCTACTATTCAAAATAGCCTCAATTTGGCATAACACTGTACATAATTCTTCATAATTAAGAATAGACTTCAACAATACTCTTTTTAGGTGATATTTTATACTTTTTACACCAGCTTCAGCGAGCCCAGCAAAGACAGGGGAGTAGCAAGGTAAGAAATGAAAATTAATTCTCTTTTGAGATGTAAACTGGCAAACCTGTCTTTGATGAATCGCTGAATTATGCAGCTCATACATCTCATCTAATTTACTTCTGGCACATTTAAAAGTTGTAGCGTTATCACTATATATATCTGTAGGCATTCCCCTTCGGGATATAAACCTATTCAAGCACGCAATGAACGTTTCAGTTTTTAAATCAGAAGCTAGTTCGACATGTATAGCTTTGGTTACAAAACAAACAAATATACATACATAACCTTTTGTAATTATAGGCTTTCTAATTCTAGCTAATTTAAGTGGTATAGGTCCAGCGTAGTCAAGACCAACCTTTTGAAAGGGACGACACGCATTTACCCTATCATGTGGTAAAGAACCCATTAACTGTTTGGATGCTTCTGCTTTTAATCTAAAACAAACTGTACATTTATGTAAAACTTTTTTAACTTGTCTCAGCGCATGTACAATCCAAAATCTTTGTTTAATAGTCGACAAAACAAGCTTAGGTCCTGCATGGAAGTTTTTTAGATGTTCACTTAAAATAATTAGATCAGTCACCCGTGAATCACGTGGCAAAATGATTGGATGTTTTTGAGAATATGGAATAGAAGCATTATGTAAACGACCGCCGACACGAACTAAACCTTTGTCGTCAATAAACGGACACAGAGGTTTTAAATTACCTTTACAAATAGTTTTACCACATTTTAACACATGAATATCATCTAACAAATATTTTTGCTGCTCATACTTTACAATTAATGACATTGAATAATCAAGTTCTTGACTTGTTACATAGTTAAGCCTATTTTTGACCTTATTCTTTACATTCTGACAAAAGCGTAAGATGTATGCTAAAACTCTCTGCATTCTATCAATATCAGAAAATTTATCAAGAAAGTCAAGACATCAGATCTGTATCTCAATGGACGTGCATAGCATTGCGCTTAAACATACCGAGCTGTCCTTGACATCAGGTAAGTTTTGTGGAAAAACAAAGCTTAACTCAGGTTTGTACTTACATGAATTTAAAAATAGTGGTCCTCTCCACCACAGCTGATGATCAGCAAGATGATCTGGCATGACTCCTCTGCTAATACAGTCAGCAGGGTTCTCCGCAGAGTTTACATATGACCAGGTGTAAGACTGTGTAAGTTGTGATATGACCTTAACACGGTTAGCAACATATGCCTTGAGTGTGTTTATGTTAGTTTTAAGCCATGCAAGAACAATCTGTGAGTCTGAATAGAGAATAACCTGATGTATGTGCATTTTTGTAATCAAAGTCTCATGAACTCTGCTTGCAAGCTTGGCAAGCAAGAGAGCAGCATTTAGTTCTAGTCTGGGAACAGACAAACTTTGAGCAATTGGATTTATCCGTGACTTAGAACAAAGCTTATAAAACTTAGAATTTCACGCTTGGAAAGGGGCACCCTTTCCACAGCCTTAGGACTAGAAATTATAAAAGCATCTGATTTTACATTGTAATTCATACCTAGAGTTTTAATTGAAAAGTTGTTTTTCTCTAAATCAATCTCATCAAAATGTTGTTGATTTTCTGGGACCTCTCCTAACAGATCTGATGAATTCGAAACCCATTTATGTAATTGAAAACTGCCTCGACTTAATAAGCTACATAACTGATGTTTGGCTTCTATTAAATTATCAGGTGAACTATCAGAATAAAGTATATCATCAACATAGGTTGAATTGTTAATAATATAAGCGGCAATGGGAAACTCTTCATTGTACATATCAGCTAAGAACTTTAAACATCTTGTTGCCAAGTAAGAGGAACTCTTTAAACCATATGTAACAGTGTTTAGTTGAATACATTTAACACTTTCATTGGGAGTATCTCGCCATAGAATATTTTGTAACGACCTATACTCAGGCTGTAATAATATATTTCTAAACATATTTTTGATGTCTGTTATAAAGAAATACAAATCTACTCTGAATAGTAACAAAACATCTACCAGTTCTTTTTGTACTACAGGTCCATTTAGCAATAAATTATTTAAAGACGTTTTTGTATTAGTCTTCATTGACCCATCAAACACAACCCGACACTTAGTTGTCTTTTTATCTAATCTAAGTACTGGGTGATGAGGTAAGAAGTAAACTGGATCAGTTGCTAAATTGTATTGACCTATATCAATAACTGTACCATGACCCTGTCTTAAATATTCATGAATAAAATCTTTGTATAGTATGTATAGGTTAGTATCCTTTGAAAATCTAGCTTCTAGGTTATACAATCGTTTCAGAGCTAAGTGTAATGAATCACCTAAGTTCTGATGAATAGAATGTAATGATAACTTTAAGGGCAAGACAACCTGAATTTTATTGTTATGGGTGTCTAGCTGTACATTTTCACTAAAAACTTGTTCACACAACTCATGTTCACTGTTTGCTTCTGTAAAGGTTTCTGGTATACTTTCAGACTTCCAGAACTGTGTAAGAGTTTGATTAAGATCAGAATCACATGTATTGCAAAATAAAGTAATGAGTGGCTGAGTATGCAGTGTGTTAAATTGACCTGCAATAACATAACCAAATTTTGTATTTAATAGCGGTGCTCTGGACGTGGCAATGCTGGTACTCTGTCCTTCATAGCTGGACTGCAGATCAGCTAGAGGTTCAGATGGCAGCAACACCTGAAACACAACATCGGCACCTAATAGAATGTGAATATTACTTGGTTCATTGAACCTTTTGTCAGCCAGTAGAATATCAGGAGGGAATATAAAATTATTTAGATTTAACTTTTTCTGTGGTAACTTGGAAGTTATTTTATCTAATATGTAACATGTAACTGATATTGAAAAGTTTTGAGTTAGGGAATGAAGCTCTAAATTAACCTTTTCTTTTAATTTATTGAAATTGTTACCTATGCCAGAGAAAGGTGTGTTAGTGAATTTAACATTTAATTTTAGTAAATTTACCAGTTCTTTGGTCACAAATGAGGCTTGTGAACCAGTGTCAAGGAGAGCTTTAACATGAACTTCCGTACAGTTACTCGCTATAAGTTTCAACAGTGCTGTAGGCAACAGTACTTGTTCAGTAGCAGTCTCGGACATCAATGTGACTGGTGATGACAATTTGTCCTCATGGAGAAGCAATTTGTCTTCATGGAGAAGTGTGTTGTGCTTCTGCTTACAAACTTGGCACTTAAAAACATATCTACACTTTTGATTATGGTTATTCAAACAGATTTGACATAAATTATTGTTTGTAACAAATTTAATTCTATCATTTGTGGACATTAATTTGAACTGAGGGCATGTAAAAAGTTTATGAGTACACTTACAAAGCAAGCAGGTCTTGAGCTCTGCAGCTGGTGTCTTCATGCGCTTTGCCTGTTCCTCTACTGCTGGCTTTACTGTGGCTACATGGACACTCTTCGGTGTACCTTTATCTAGTAATGGTCGTTCAGCATTTTCAAGCGCAAGCGCACGCTGTTCTAAAAATTCAATTAAGTGCGATACCTTAGGTTCCTGCTTAACAGATAGCTGAAATTCCCTACCACATAATATATCAAGCTTTCTCGTCAGAATGCAAAGTACAAGAGGATCCCACTGATCAACTAAATGGCCTAAGTTTCGTAATGCAGCTAATTGTTGCTTTACCACTGATAAAAAACTACGAATATTACTAGCTGTTGATCTTACAATTGGTGTTATATCCATTAGAATATGTATATGCTCGTTTGTAATTTTATATTTATTATTGTATCGTTGAAATAAAATATTTCTGGCCTCTGAGTAACTCTCGCTACAAATACATAGATTTTTTATTAGATCATGAGGCTCGCCTTGTAAAAAATTTTGTAAATAAAATAGCTTTTGAACATCTTCAAGGCCATCATTTCTATGAATTAACGAATCAAATAGGTTGATAAAAGTCGTAAATTCAGAATATTTACCTGTGAAATTCGGAACACTAATTTGTGGCAACTTGATTGGATACAATTTAACAGAATTATTACTAACATTCTTATCTAATTTCGTAATTAAGTCTTTTATTGAATACAAAGTATTTAAATATTTTTCTTCAACTTCTGAAAAATCATCTTCTCCGGCATCCAGGGCTGAGAGTTCTAGCGATATTTGCTCGTATTTAGCGAACACTTCGCGAAGACGTTCTTCCTTCAGTAATAAATATTGCTTTGTAAAATGTTCGTGTGCATTTGAAATTGCATTGGCAATTTTTGTCATTAAGCCCTTTAGCGTGGCCTTTTTACGAATTAATGGTTGAATCTCCATTGTGAAACTTATTTGTAATCACTCACTTGAATTTGTAATAAATTATTAAAAACAAAACACAACACCACTCATAAAAATCCTGCACACAAAATGGCGGTGAACGGTGAGGTGATTGCGTGATTCTCGCCGCCGGCGCCGCTGTCGCACGACGGGGTCCGCTGTGCTTGGAAATTGACCAATCACAAGCGCTGCTCGACGTCGTCGACCAATGCTGGCACTCCACGATACGATGCTCAATCCACTTGTTTGTATAGAAAACGGATGTTTGGTGTTTCTCCGTTTCGCCACGCAATGTAGAACATATAATTTGGCGAATTAAGTACTGTAGAATTTACTCTTTTTGAAGTTGAAATTTATTGTAAAATGTCGAAGGACCATGTTTATTACTACATGTGTGGACTGTATTAGATTTAGGTAACTGATACTTCAAAAAAGATATGTCCAAATAGCATACTCTAAGGAGAAAAATTTAACTTCATAAAATTGTTTTTATTATGATGTAACTTTTGTTTGTAAGGATTAATATGCCATGTCTAAAAATAAAGTTTAAAAATCACTTTTTAATTTTCAACAAATCTTTGTCATATATTACATTATTGTGGCTTACGTATAAAAGATAGGCATATCCTATCGCTGCCTTTTTTTTAGATATACTAAGGACCAATATTATTGTAGAACATTGTATTTCCGTATCATTAACGATTACGCCAGCGCATACGGTTAAAACAGTCCGGGAGGGCCACGACTTCCGACTTACGTCTTACTTACTTACTTACGTAAAACTTAATGTATTTAAGGCCATCTGAGGGTTTTAGCCTAATCTTAATTGGTCTATACTATTCCTCCAGAGTCTGACTATCATATACAAAAATAATTTTTCGAATCCGACTGGTAGTTCCAGAGATTAGCGTGTTTAAACAAACAAACTTTTCCGATTTATTATATTAGTATAGATTACAAATAATAAAAACCACTTTTGTAAAATGGTTTAATTTTTCAAATCAATTTTTTTAAATGGTTGTTATAATTATTATAAAATTTTATTCAGTCATCTTCACTGCTATCATTTTCATATAATATTGTGTTAATATTATTAGAACAGGACTTACAGGACAAACATAGTTTCTTCTATTGGTTTTTTTTTTTATTTCACTCTTAATCTCCTACAAAAGTGTAGTGACCTAAAACTTACGATCGTTTCGTTTTGGCAATCATAATATTTAGTGTTAAGTTCTGTACGTTAGACTTTAGTGTAAGACTTGTTAAAATAGTACCAAATCCAGCCCAGAAAATGCTATGTTGACAACAGTGCGAGCGAATCGTGCTGCCACCCGCTACTCGCGGCGGTCTCCATCGTTTATTTTAAACACAAAAAGGCTTATTGTAGGAGATACTTAGCATATTGACATATGCTATCGCTGATTTTTTTTAGGTCTTTTAAAAATCTACCATTATGTAGTACATCAATTTAATATATGTATCTCTTATGGTTTACTCAGCGTAAGCCACCCACAGAAGCGTCTTTTTCCGAATTGAATCAACATTATCGTCACTATTTGTTACTTAACTTTATGTAACAAAATATATCTTATAACCTGGCCAGATCACATTTCTAAGATATATAAATAAAACCATGTAATTCTGAGAAATGGTTTTCGCTCGTAAAGAACATAAACGGACAGACATACAGAGAGACGTTGAGCTTTATAATATGTATAATAGATGCTGGTTGAGGGAAAATATGCAATTTTGTTACAAGAGCCCGCTTAATCTACCAACATGCCATATTATACAGGGTGTCCCAGAACTCAACGTCAAGCCGAAACGGGGTGACAGGATTGATTGTAACCATCATGAGAAAAATAAAAAATAAAATCTATCCCATGCAGTTTGGAAATTATGGGCATTTAAGAAAAACCTAGAAACTTGGTCAAACTGTAACCATTTTTCGGTAATTGTGGTTAATTTTTATTATTTTTGTTCATTTAAAATTTAGAACCGTAACCCTAAATAACATTTCTAGAACCACAGTCAAAAATAATGACACAACTGCCCCAAGTTTTCTAGAATTAAGACTATATGTTAAACTATGAATCTAAAACTTTCAAAATTTGTCGACTTTGAAAGGCCCTCCTTTAGGTTACTAAAAAAAGAAAATTATAAAAAAAGTTTGAATATTATTATTTTAGTGTACTTTTATTTTTATGACATTTTTTTTATAATTTTTTTGTTATTTTTTAATAAGTATTTAAAAAATTTTCCTAATTTTTGTAAAAAGATCATTCATATATACAAAACAAAAGCCATTCAATTTATTGAGTCCGAGCTTTCCAGTGAACGATATTTGACGTTGTTTTATTTTGCTGCTTTTTAACGTCAATTCATGTGGTGGCAGTCCAGAATGGTTTAGACGATTTAAAAATTCCTGTTCATCATTAGTTACAGTGACGATCGATTTGTAATTTTTTATTTGGGGAGACTTTTTGTTTAATGAAATTGTTTATTTCGTTCACTGTATCATTCCTAGGTGTCCTTTTCGTGCAACTTTTCAATGTCAGGGTATGCATCTATAAAATCTACCTATTAAAATTTCTAAATTATGGACTATTTGGCCTAGAGACTCATCCAAAAGGATATAACGATTTCTGCTTAAATTTGGAATGGCAAGCTGCTTACCCTCAACGGTTTTTAAGTACTCGCATGTTGTTGGACTGCGAATGTGATGTAGCAACATCCTAAGATAAAAACACTCTGATTGAGAAGGATGTACACCGTAGACAAACCTAAAGCATATTTTTTTATGCCTGGATGGCCAACTACGTCCACACCACACCTCTTTCTTGTGAATTTATTATTGGCCCATGTGTAAGTATTGCGGGACCTCATGGTATACAAGTGTCTTTGCGAATTCATCTTCATTACAAAGCTCAAAGAAAGCCAGCAAAGTAGTTTTACGTGGCTTTTGGGCCACTTGTTCAGCTGTTTTTGCGGTAAAATAAACCCTTTGGCCATTTTCTAAGTGGACAACTAACGCAAGACTGCAGCTTGGTCAGATTCGTTATATATTAGCAAATATATCGATATTTTTGTCTTGAAATATCGACGTCGACATTGATATTTTAATAAATATCGACATATTGATAATTCTTTTCACTTCCGACATCCCTAGAACGTATGAACCCTAGCCAAATTTTTAAGTGAAATGAATGGTTTACTCATCGATATTGTAAAACAGGGTTCGGGGACAACTAACGATGGCAATACGCCCAGGAGTTTTTTGCGGTTCCTAAAACAACTTGGGAAATATCACAAAATTGTCGGAACAGTAATTAAAATATTTTCTGTTATATTACGCGTAATATCGTCCGGAGAACAAATAAATATAGATAAATTTGGTACTTATGCATTAGATACTGCTAAGCTCTACGTAGAACTGTATAATTGGTATGCTATGCCACCCAGTGTCCATAAAATCCTTATATGGCAAAGAACTGCCAGCGAAACCGTTCAACAAGTCTGTCTTTTTGTTGCAGAATAATGGTTGGAGCTAGAACGCCTTAATCCCATATGGTGCAGAAATTATATGTCACTTTAAGGTAGTACCAATAGGGAATCTTTCCGAATAACCATCAGAGAAGGGAAATTAAGATTACAGGAATATACAAGAACACCATACCCATAAACATAACTGCAAATCAACAAATAACAATTTCCACAATTTATTGTTATTATCAGATCCTTACATTTCTGGACCTAAGGCTGAAAATTAATACACTAAAGAACCCATTTTCCAAAGATGTTTTAGAATTATTAGATTTACCAGCCCATTCCCAAGAATCACATATTAACTTCATAGATGTTGACAACTTACCTTATTATGTAGGTAACATTTAGAGTTGAATAAAATAATCAATTGCAGCTCTTTATTAACACAAAAGTATCTATTTTTATTATATTTTCAGTTTCAACAAGACATCCCTTTTCTGGGCTATAAAGAATTGTTAAGTTTCACTGCAAAAAATGTCTACTCATGTGTATGAAATGTTGTTTTATCTAATTTAATTCATTATAACTCATTATTTATATATTATTTCTAATTTATATATGCTTTCATAACATAAAATGAATTCAAATAAGGACTTTATTCATTTTTGATATTGTATGCATGACTTGTCTTTGTGCTTTGCCTGCGTGTGATCATCCTACTGACTTGTTTGTTTGTGTTTTTTGTTTATTAAGACCCCTTATATGTTGTACATTCTAAAGTAACATAATTCATTTTAAATTGAGTTTAATGTACTTGACTCCATGGCAAATTCATGCTGTTGTAAAACAAGGAGAGGGATACACGGGGAAAATGTAGTATATTAATAGGATGAGCTATCACTAGGCCTACCCTATCAGACCATGTGAGTTTCGGCGCTAGATATGTTAGATGTGCTAATTGAAGTTCAGCTTCCGTACAACAAGAATCTACTAAAACGTTTTTTTTTTTACTTAACTTTGCATTATTTTTAATGATACACATCAGAACTCCTATAATTATGGTCTAGGGTTGGATTTAGAATCGTTTGGCACGAATTCTGGCTTGAAAGTGGTTGAAGTAGATAGAGAATTATTCCCCGATTATAACGTAATTAGCCGTTTTCGAGAAAATTAATAAAAACTATCTTAACCTCAAAACTTACAAAACACGAAAATGACGTTTATTTAGAGATGCCAGATGAACAAATACTAAAATAGTTCGAAAATTGTGACAAAGTTGTACCTTTTTTAGTTTAATAAATTACCAATAGCACACATTAAAGAGGTTCATAATATTTTGATAGTAATAAATGTTTATAAATACATAAAATAAAATTCATAATTAAGTAATTTACTAGTATAATGTCATTTTGTTATTTCGGTAAATTTTAGAAATTGTTACTACATTTTCTTAAATTTCATGAGTTAGCAACTCAATTTAAGGCCACTTGACTTTGATAAACAAAGTTTGTTTTGTTTGCACTGATTTTCTTTCACAACTGATTTACTTAATTTGGACTTGATTATTGTATACTAATTCAGCAGCCGCAACATTTTGCAAACATTTTGCATCACCTTTCGTGTAGTTAGTGTGACAAATGTATGGGAATCGGCAGCCTGAATAATTTTTTGATGTATCGTATCGTCAGTTTACCACCATACATACGGATTACTGGCGGGCATATGATTGTTTAGGGGGATCATGTTTTCATCCATTGCAAAGTCAACCACAGTGACCCAGAAAATCCCTTTGTGGCTGGGGATGGCACACACACAACGCATTGAATGACAGTGGCGTGTCATCAGACAATATTTCCAAAAAGATAATTTTAATAATAGAGAAAATTTTACTGATTTAATATATGAATATCTGTGGAGACGCAATGTGATGAAACAAAAGAAAGATCCCTTTGAGGAATTAATTAGGGCAATTAATTACATTTATAATAAATGAAAACATAGAAAATGTGTTCTTTTATTTAAAAATTAAATTTACCACAGTAGTACACTCCTGCCTAACCCTTCGGGGATACAGGCGTGAAAGTATGTTATGTTAAGGATACTAAAGTTTTATGTAAATTTTAATAATTTGTTGACAAATAGGTAGCGAGTAGCGACCAAAAGGAGCGACAAGCGTGTTCGGTGTCTTGCGATAAGTGTAAGCATGAGCCGAGCGAGCGGAGCGAGCATACCGCGACAGGGGTCGGCGAGTGCCAAGTCCTAACATTATCACTTATCATGTTTATTCTGAGTAAAATCCCATCAAAATCTTGAATTTAACTTTAAAACATAAAACCCCTAGACCTCTGTCCAGGAAAGTTATTTCTTCATGGGAATAGTGTCCGAGGGTGGGTGGCTGCCCCCGTCAACCTCCCTGATCCATTTCTTGCCTCTAATATTACAAGAGATTACAAAATGTGGAAACTTAAGATTTGACCTTGAAACTTTGAACCCCTATAACTTAGCTCTGGTGAGTTACCTTGTAACGGGTGTAGTGTCATAGGGTTTAGGGGCACCCCCCCTCGCAAACTCTCCGCTCCCATACCCGTCCGCGTGCCAAACGATTCTAAATTTTAACCATGGTCTAAATCAAAGTACATATACAGTTTTTGTTAATACCAAACAAAATAAGTAAAATAGAGTTCGAGGTTCCGATCATTGTAGTCTTTGGTTACGATGGGATAACCAAAAAAAAGATAGCACTTTGGCTACTTTGGCTTGCAGTTAGCACCAAAACATCGATGTTTTTGTTTCGATATATATCAGACATCAATATGTACATATCGATGTTTCTCTAACTTCTCACACACCCAATTGAAAATTCAAAAAGAAATCCTAGAATCTCAAAATTACTTTTTAAAAAACTATAAACTATATTTTGTTATCGCACTCCCCCTCCCACACGGGCCACAAGAACCCAATATTATTCACATTATCAAATAAGCGGCATAATCTAAAGTCCAACACCTTTTTTAGTAATATGATAATATATGTACCTTCGCAAGCGACGTATCCATTTGTATTGAATCAAATAGTAAGTAATTATTACTATCATCACTTAGATCCGACATTTCAAAAGTATAAATTATTTTCTGTACAAAGTTTACACCATAGAGAAGAGTAATCCGTAAGGAAGTTTACACCGGGGAGAGGAAAGTTACTATAATTATCTCTGGTTACTATAGATCAATTTTTGATATCGCCATCTCATAGTTGTGTTCCTAACCATGTTCCTAACTATTCCATCTGTATTGCATAATATAAAACTATAGTGAGACAACCCGGCCTTAGTACTTCCAGACGCCGTGATATACGTCTCCCGTCTAGGTACTATGATTACTCTATGTAGGTTGTATATGCATCAGTTGTTGTTAGTTCTATTCTTGAATTTGACAGAGAATAAAAAGAAGAGATATAGCTAGCGCGTCGTTTGATGTCTTTTAAAATGACTGTCGTGTTTTCTGATTATTTTATATAATAGCCTAACTTCCGAATGTATAATACATTGTGGTGGTTGAATAAACGTTTCAACTATCTGCCGACTATATTATTTATAATACTGAGCTAGCTTGGCGAAATATGGCGTCCCAACTTGAAGGCCGAATCCCACAACAAAGTTAGTGAAAATTTGTGGAATCTACGCTGTGTGTACATAATCGTGATCACAGTGTAAGTATAGTCAGAAAACAATGCCGAAAACACGGAAACGACAGTCTCTCAACAACGATGATCTCGATGGTAGCATCACGCTGTCTCAAGAGAACTTCACCGCCTTGCTGACTACTATACGGCAATCAAATGCTGAGGTCTGCGAACGACTGTTGCAACGCTTGTCGACGATTTCTTCTCCTCTGACCGTTCAATCACCGGTACCAACACCGAGTATGGCAGAAAAGACTTGAAATTTTGCACAATGTTCATCTAGATTCTCGGGAGCGGCAGAAGAAAACATTGAAGAGTTCATCGATGCAATAGAAGCTTACAAAGAATGCTCAAATATTGGCGATGACCTTGCCATCAAAGGCCTTTCTATATTGCTTACCTCAGAAGCCGCTATTGCGTATTGGTATTGGTGGCAGAGCATACGCGGCGAAGTCACTTCCTGGAAAGAGGTGATACAGTTCCTTCGTGATGCTTATGCTGATCGCAGACCTGAATACAAAATCTATAGAGAATTATTCAGAGTCGAGCAAGGTGAAGATGAACGTACCGATATATTCGTCGCGAAGAGTCGAGCCCTTCTAACACGCCTTCCAACAAACGATCTGACTGCTAAGGTCCAGTTAGACATGATCTACGGTTTGTTACACAGAAAGATTCGAAATCTTCGAAATTCGAAATTTAAGAAGAGAGGACATTAAGAATTTTTCAGAGTTATTGTCAAGGGCAAGAGTCGTAGAAGATTCATTAGAGGAAACCACAGCTGCAAGGCAAAAAGCTCCAAATTATACTGCAAGTCGCACGAAGCGTAATGGTAACGAAATATCAACTCGTCCCTCATCCTCATCATATAATACACGATCTTCAAACTCCGCTGCGAGCGTACGGCTGCACGGGGGCGGGACTGACAGTGCATGGCGTGATAACGCCCCGCACGTCCCGACCTCGCGATTGTCCGAAGAACAATATACACCACGCGCAACGCACGCACGTGTGTTCGCCTCGTCACCACGAGATGAGCGTATGCCATCAGCCAGGCAACGGCCCTTCTGCGTGTATTGCAAACGCTATGGACATCAGCGTGATCAGTGCCGTGAGTGTGTGAACAAAGGTGAGTCAAATACTCTTAGTCAGGTTGTTTCTATTATTGTTGGAAGCACTTACGTTAAGCAGATATTATAACTGGAGGTTTACACAAATTTAAGAGTCTTTTATTAACACAATTCTTTAAATTTCAGTTTTTAGTTTATTGACACTTTTGCACACACTCACTTGTCAATCTTATTTTTAGAGACACAGTTCTATATTTAAACTGGTTCTTTATGATAGAGTTTTAGTTTGTTAAAGTTTTGGTATAATCCTCCTTTAACACTTTCCCTTATACAATAGTTTAACAAACAACGAGACCCAGTGTGCGACAGAAAAATGTGAAAGTTGTACGAGGAAGTGCTTTTGTCAGAATATCAGCTACTTGTTGAGCTGTATCAATTCGTTTAACATCGATAACACCTTCAGCAACCAACTCTCTCACAAAAAAATGTCGTATGCGGATGTGCTTGGTTCTCTTGTGAAATTCCGATTCATGGCGTCTGAATAACTTGTAGGGTATGATTCTGTTATGCATACATAATCATCAAACTTTTCAGGACGTTTTATTTGGTTGCGGTCACGAAGATTGTAACGTGATGGCTCAGCGTAATGAAATTCATCTTCATCTTCTTGTAAGAAGGGTTCATGAATGCGGAATTCTTGATCATGTTCCTCATTATTATCATGAACATGGTCTTCAGTATGGGTTTCTTCCATATTTTCTCCCTGGAGACTATGTTCAGGCTCATACGTGACTATTTGTTCACGTTCTTCGCGGTCTCCCTCGGATTGGATAGTTAATGGATCTTGTATAATCTCCATTGGAGTAGCCGGTTCCTCGGTTCTAATAGCATTATCTATCGGAAGTTGTAACATCTTTTCTCTCGAGTTTGTGTCGCTTTTAACACAAGGTGAGTTAACATCAGTGATAGGAAGGGGCTCTTCATCGAAAATTACATCACGTGACCGAACGAGCGTGTTTTTATTTCCGTCAGTGATCCAGATACGGTATCCATCTTCATCGTAACCGACGAGTCTGCCTTTGATAGCTTTTTTATCAAGTTTCTTACGGTTTTGTTTTGGTATGTGGACATAGGCAGTGCAACCTATTATACGGAGATGTTTTATAATGGGTTTCTTTCCAAACCAAAGTTCGTACGGAGATTTATCATTTTTCGTTGGGCCTGTTCTATTTAAGATGTAAGCGGCCGTATTAATTAATTTAGCCTATAGTTGTTGTGGCAACGGTTCATGCGCATACATAATCGAAAGTCCAATTTCAACTAAGGTTCGATTTTCTCGCTCACTAACACCGTTTTGTTCGGGCGTATACGGAGTAACAAGTCTCTGTTGAATTCCGTGTGAGTTAAGGATTCTTCGAACAGATTCATTGTCAAATTCACCGCCGTTATCGCTTAGTAGACATTTTACAGTATGTCCTTCTGTTTTCGTCTGAGCTAGCATCAAGGCGAGCTTATCCTTGACCTCAGACTTATTTTTCCAAAAAATATACCATGCGATAGCCTGTAAAATCATCTTTAAATAAAACATAGTACCTTAATTTCGAGTAACTTGGTTGAAACGGTTCACATACGTCAGAATTTACGAGTTCTCCTGGCGCTGATGTTCTATTTCTCGTACCAAATTTGAGTCTGTGAGCTTTTCCAAAAATGCAGCCTTCGCAAGTCTCCTTGTCAAGAGGAAGGTCGAGCCCTAGTTCGCGTTTAACTATCGCCTTCACATGCCTCTTGTTCTGGTGAGCAAGCCTTTCATGATACAACTGCATTGTTGTAGATGTCACATAGACTTCGGGGGGATTGTCTGAAAATACGTTTACGACGTCTAATCGGTATAATCCACCTTGCTTCTGTCGTTTTCCAATTAAACTTACTTCACCGTTGACATAGACGGTGCATTCTTTTGTCGTCGATGAGAAAAAGCTGTTTGTAACTTTGTCGTGTAGTGCTAAAACTGAAAACAGATTCTTGTGTATGGCTGGGACATACCAAACATCTTGAAGAGTAATTCGAAATAATTTCCCTTTAACATTTGCTTCGATTATTACTGAACCTTTGCCTTTAGTACTAATCACATTGCCATTAGCAGTCGTCACAGTACGGTTCTTGTCAAAATGTTCATAAGTTTGGAACAAATCAGCCCGGTTTGTTACATGGCTCGTGGCGCCATTATCCACGTACCAGTTTGTATCATCTCTATCAACTGAAAAAATTGTGTGCTCTATAGACATCAGACTCATATTAGCAGTTTTTGAAGAAGAAGGGGTTCCTTGCATATTTACTAGCCTTTGGTGGTCTTCCATCTTTAATCCACTTTTTACAGTTTCTTACTCGATGACCGATGCCTTGACAGTAGTTGCATTTTATCTTCTTGTCCTTTTTTACTTCATTAGTAGCCACATTTGTGTTTGTGACTAGAGCTTCTTGCACAGCGTTAATTTGCATTGATCGCTTGTATGCACATATATGGCTTGTTAAGCTTTCAATAGTTCTTTCAGTTTTCGGTAGAAGCAGCCAGCTACTACGGAATGCAAAGTAGGAATCATTTAGAGTATCAAGAATCTTACAGATTAAAAGTAACTCCGGTAGCTCCCTATTGTTATCTTTCTTCAATTCTTGGTTAAGCTGTGACCAAATGTTCTTTAATTTAGACATATGCGTTGCAATATCATCTGCTGCATCTTTTCTGTAACTGAAAAAACTCATACAAAGATTATAAGCTTTATCTTCATTTGTGCCATCAAATAAACGATGTAATTCAAGCCAAACATCACGTGCGTTCATAAACCGCATAACTTTTCTGAGTGTCTCCTCTTTTATATTTGTCGTCAGTATGAGAAGGGCATTAGTATCAGCTTTGACAAAGCGCTCGAGATTTGTATTATATACGCTAATGTTAGCATCTCCAGCTCCAGTGACTGGTGTTATGGGTCTTTGGAACGAGCCCTCCACTACCTCTAACGCTTGTGGGACCATGCGTAAAAGGCAAGTGACTTTGTATTTCCAAGTGTCCCAATTACTTTTACCTTCAAGCAAACCGATCGACATTCTTCCAGTTAATGTGTCCATGCTGGGATTTAATAACCTATTATTGTTGGAAGCACTTACGTTAAGCAGATATTATAACTGGAGGTTTACATAAATTTAAGAGTCTTTTATTAACACAATTTTTTAAATTTCAGTTTTTAGTTTATTGACACTTTTGCACACACTCACTTGTCAATCTTATTTTTAGAGACACAGTTCTATATTTAAACTGGTTCTTTATGATAGAGTTTTAGTTTGTTAAAGTTTTGGTATAATCCTCCTTTAACAGTTTCGTGTTACAAATGTGGTTCAGAAAACGTAACTAGAAAAAAACTGTCCAAAATGTAACAATGAATAGTGTAAACTCTAATAATGAAAGTGTTCGTGATGATTTTAGGTCTGACTCTTTGCATACTTACTATCAAAATGTTCATACAAATGTTTCATGTGAACAACATAATAACTGGTCGCGTGATAGTTCGACAAAAGAACCCCTATTTTACAGTTTAATAAAATATTTCATAATAGTAATTTTCGGGCCAACAAATTGTCGAGCAAACACACAACCAGCAAAAATCTATCAAAAAACGCATTGTCACATTTAACTATTTTTTTTTGAATACTGACAATTTTTATGTCAATAACTCGAATGATGAAAAAGAAGTTAAGGTTGGATGTTTTAATTTATGTAATTGTAATAAGTTTTGTGATGAAAAAGTTGATAATGCAAAAGAACTTGAGAACTATTTCCAGGATATTCCTTTTGTTCTTAAAGACGACCCCGATGAAAAAGGGCATAAAGATTATTTTCGTAATTTTTCAGAAAATGAATTATTTTATTATAAAGATATTTCTAAAAATGTATTAAATAATAATAAGGTGTCTAGTGACATATATTGTGTTGAAAACGCGCGCGCCGGAGAGAGAGCTCTGAACGAACATTTACTAAAATGTTAAGGCCGATTTTTGATATCGAAATTTTAGGTTCGTCGGGAACAGCAATGGTTGATACCGGGGCAAAACATTGTATCGCGGGACACACGCTACACACCCCCCTCTGTCGAAAGGGACACCCTCTCGTTCCGGCACGAAGACGTATTAAGTTCGCTGATGGATTCGCTCGCGACATAGACGTCCTCGTGACCACACTCAACGTGCATTTAGAGAAGAAGGTCATTAGGACTCCTTTTCTTATCCTTCCTGAGGCACGTAATAACGAAACACTGCTCGGCATGGATTTCCTGTTTGCCGCCGAATTAGTTATGGATTTTTCTCGCAAATGTTGGTATTTTGCGAATGATCACCGCATTCAATACAATATGCGTTTTGAACCCTCTTTACTCACAGAATATTCTTGCTTCTCTATTGATGTACCCAGTGATGACGAAGGCACATTGCTAAATCCACCTGACCAGAACTTGCTGGCGCAGATCACGGTTAACAATACGGACATTTTCCAGCTAGGGGGAGAGCCAAACCTTTTTGCTGGGCACTGTATTAATATTGGTGAGCATTGTCCTACCATTGTACCTCCGTGTCGTTTGAACTCTGCGAAAAAGGAAATCATGCATCAGGATAATGAGAAAATGCTAAAGGACGGCACTATTGAAGAGTGTGAGCTCGCTTGGTGTTCACCAGTACTCTTGGTTCCCAAGGTGAATGGCAGCACTCGCTTCTGTGTAGACTCTGACACTGAAAAGGTTCAAGCCGTACTGAACGCGAAAGAACCAACTAACTTGATACATCTACGTACATTTTTACAAACCTGTTCCTGGTTTAGGAAGTTTATTCCAAATTTTTCATTCGTATCAGAGCCACTTACAAGGCTTACAAGGGAAAATCAGACTTGGACCTGGTGTTCAGCTCAGACTGCTGCTTTTAACGAGCTGAAACAACTTATCACCTCAGCGCCTATATTAATCAAAGCTGACTTTAACCGGCCCTTCGTAAATCGCACCGATGCGAGCAATTATGCTATTAGACGAAACGAACCACCAACAAAACCTATTATACCTAAGCGACGACGCGGACGTCTGAAGTGTACGAGTCATGAACTGGTCCAGGAACGAGGGCGTTCTCCTAGACCAGAGGGGCAGTATATAGTAAGACAACCCGGCCCTAGTACTTCCAGACGCCGTGATATACGTCTCCCGTCTAGGTACTATGATTACTCTATGTAGGTTGTATATGCATCAGTTGTTGTTAGTTCTATTCTTGAATTTGACAGAGAATAAAAAGAAGAGCTCTAGCTAGCGCGTCGTTTGATGTCTTTTAAAATGACTGTAGTGTTTTCTGATTATTTTATATAATAGCCCAACTTACGAATGTATAATACATTGTGGTGGTTGAATAAACGTTTCAACTATCTGCCGACTATATTATTTATAACACTGAGCTAGCTTGGCGAAAAAACATATTTATTGTTTTACTCACAAGATGGAACAATGGAATCAATTATACTGTCGACGTTAGGGATTAATCGATACCAGTCAAGTATACCATAGCAGTGGAAAAGATTCGATACTTACTTGTATTGTATAATTTCTTTTTCTAATATTTAAAGACAAGAACAACCTACAAAACTTTCTAATACGTTTTTATTGTTTATTTGTTTACGATAATTCTGATTTCCCTACTGCTTCCCAAAAACAATTACTTTTCAAGATAATTTTCCATTAAACAGTACCAAGAAGCACTTATATCCGACCAGCTTTTGAAAATAACCTCTCTGAAGGCACAGAGGTGTCAACTATGTGTAAAAATATTCGTACTTGTTTATATAACATTGCAAAGATAGGTTTTATATCTTTTTATTCTTCCAACGGGTTTTAATTTCCAGACTGAATATGAAGACACTTCATCTTTTAAATTAGCACGTCGCACATTGGACTGAAATCGGAGCCTCCTTTCATAGGATTTTAGAAAAATAAAATATGTTATTTCATAGTTTTAAGTATACAGTTTTGTCAAAACAGTCGTATCATTGTATAATTTAGCAATTTCAAGCTTTATTTTTACCTTAATACCATACCATTACCATATAATATGGACTTGTAAATTTCAAATGTGTGAAAATGGATTTTTTTTTCGTCATAACTTTTTTGTGTTTCGAGTTGTAAAGCTGAAACTTATACATATCATTACTGGGGTGGTAATGAACCCTTAGGACCTTTCACCTTGACCCCGGGCATTCCCGTTCAACAGATATTTGTTTATTTTCGACGTGAATGCTACAGGTATCGAATAATAAAGTTACCCCTGATTTACCCTACCGCTTCATTTTCATTATCTTTCAAAAATGCGATTCAGAATTAGTTTTAAAAATTCAATATACCTATTTTTCTTTATTAAAAGTTGTACATTACATATAAATTTGGACTATCTAGTTAAATTAACACCAATTATCATTAATAAATTATCAATTTAGCAATTTCAAGCTTTATTTTTACCTTATATACCAAATAATATTGACTTGTAAATTTTATATGTATGAAAATGAAATTGCCTTTCTTCATAACTTTTTTTGTTTTCAGTTATAAAGCTGAAACTTATACGTATCGTTACAGAGGTGGTAACGAACCCTTAGGCCCTTTGACATTGAGCCCAGGCGTTCCCGTTCAAAAGATATGAATTATTGTTGAAAGGGGAGTTGCTGCATTGCAGCCAACTGCTGTCAATGATACAAATGTGAAACACAGACTTCATATGACAATGATAGATGGTAAGATAACTTCATATCTTTCAGATACCTCAATAGCAGTATGTGATATTTGTAAAGCGAAGCCGAAAGATATGAATGCCATCGACTTGATATCGCGAAGAACTCATTCTGACGATATTTTTAAGTATGGCCTATCTTCCCTCCACGCCTGGATTAAATGCATGGAATGCGTATTGCATATTGCGTATCGCCTAGATTTCAAAAAATTGCAAGCCAAAGGAGACGATTTAAAGCAACTAGTAGATAACAAGAAAAAGATTATTCAAGAAAAGTTTCGAGATGAAATGGGACTGCTTGAAGATATAGTTAAATAAGGTGCGGGAACGACCAATGATGGGACACCGCAAGAAGGTTTTTTGCAAATCCTCAAGTAACTGCACAGATCACTAATGTTGATGAAGAACTCATCAGGATATTTGCGGTGATTCTTCAGGTAGTCTCATATGGAAAGTTTGATGATGTGGAAAAGTTCCGGCAATATTGTTCTAAAACAGCTCATAAATATGTCGAGTTACAACCGTGGTATTATATGCCTTCTAGCGTGCATAAATTATTCATGCATGGTGCAGACATAATTGAGCATAATAACTTTATCCCAATTGGTAAACTTTCTGAAGAGGCTTCTGAAGCACGCAATAAAGATTTTAAGAATTTTAGAGTATTCCACTCGAGAAAAATTAGTAGAATTGCAACAAATGAGCATATTATTCATAGTTTGTTAATAACTTCTGACCCATACCTGTCCAGCATCAGACTTAAGATAAGTCAACTTAGCCATAAACCGCTATCAGATGAAGCTAAATTGTTATTGGTAAATTCTACATCAGATAAAGAAAATATAGACTTTGTAGATGTAATAAATTTGTGTGACTCTGAGTAATGTATGAGTGTAATTAAGTAGGTATCATCGGAACTATATGTATATCATAATTTATAATATCATAATTTTGTTATAAAATATTTTTATATATTTGGAATTTACATTTACATCTTCTATTTAGATGTACTGTTGAAATCGATAAGTTAAAATGAATATAAGATCTCATGTTATTTACACTGCTTTCATTTAAAATCCTAATCTAGCCCCAGAAATAACTGTTCAATCTTTTATGACAAACATCAATATCAACGAAACAAATAAACTAATTACCCTAATCAGCAAAATCAAGACATTTTGGTACAAATGTGGAACAAAAACAATCAAGAATAGTAGCAGGTAACGATAATTGGTGTTAATTTAAGTTTATAGTGCAAATTTATAGGTAATTTACAACTTTTAATAAAGAAAAAAAGGTATATTAAAATTTTAAAACGAATTCTGAATCGTATTTTTGAAAGAAAATGAAGCGGTAGGGTAAATCAGGGGTAACTTTATTAATCGATACCTATAGCATTCAGGTCGAAAATAAACATACAGATTGATGATTTCACCTCAATACAATGTCATCAAAGTATAAAATTTTCATCAACAAGTATCTGTTGAACGGGGACGCCCGGGATCAAGGTGAAAGGTCCTAAGGGTTCATTACCATCCCAGTAACGATATGTATAAGTTTCAGCATTACAACTCAAAACACAAAAAAGTTATGACGAAAAGAAAACCATTTTCATACATTTGAAATTTACAAGTCCATATTATATGATGTAGAAGGTAAAAATAAAGCTTGAAATTGCTAAATTATACAATGATATGACTGTTTTGATAAAACTGTATACTTAAAACTATGAAATAACATATTTAATTTTTCTAAAATCCTATGAAAGAGAGGCTCCGATTTCAGTCCAATCTGCGTCGTCTCTTTTGCCCAACTGCAAGTTCTTTATGTTGTAGAAACAGAAGGAAGAAGACATGTTCTTTAAAAAGTATTTTTAATATTGTTGATCGCTTACATTATCGAGAACAACATTACTTACATAATTGTACTTTTTTTTTTAAAGAAAATCTGATTAAGTAGTGATTTTCAAAAACAATTGCTTAAAAAATAATTTCTTGAAGCAGTGACTTTTATGGTAGCATTTCAAAACAACCTCTTATTAAGTATAAAGGTGGCAACTATGTATAGAACACTGACGCCTGTTTCTATATCGTGGGAAAAAGATTTTTATATATTCCATCCCATTCCCATCTTTCTAATAGGTTCAATTATAATGATCAGATGTAATATGACGTCACATATTGTATGTAAACTTTTCAATAAAAGCAGAGGTTGTTAATAATGCAAAACATGCTTTCACTGCATAATATAAAATCCTTCAAGAATTGAAAATGATTCACAAATGTGAAATTCAAAACTGCTATGAGCAAGTACCGATCCGAGTACCTTTCACCGATACTTACTCGGTACTTGGTCTCAAAGTATTAATGCCAAAAGTACTTGCTATCGAAAAAAGTATCTAGTATGTACGTATATTTACACGATCCATCCCTAGAGTTTTTGGCTGAATCTTGAAGTGACATGAGATTTTTTTGGCGGGATCTTGAAGTGACATGGTGTGGTTGTTATTTTTAATTCATTTATTTAGGTTTTTGACCCTATATTATGTAATATTGGTGGCGTTTTGCGTGATATAGTTTGGTTTTGTGGATAAGTGAGGTGGATTATAAATATAAGCTGAAAGCATTCATTCCGAGATCCCACAAAAATTCCCTAGAAAGTTCTAACAAGGGAGCCACCATCTTGTTAGGATACTGAGTCGTCATAACACTTGACAATATAATTCACTCGACAATGGCAGTAATGGTCTTCATTAAAGAGGACCGGTTGCCAAGTTAGGAAGCGGAAGAAGAAGAAGAAGTGACATGATGTTGTTTTTATTTTTGATTCATTATCTTAGGTTTTTTACTTTATATTATGTAATATTGGTAGCGTTTTGCGTGATATAGTTTAGTTTTTGTGCATAAGTGAAGTGGATTATAAATATAAGCTGAAAGCATTCATTCTGAGATCCCACAAGGGATCCACCATCTTGTTAGAATACTGAATCGTGCTAACACTTGACACTAATTCACTCGATAATGGCATTATTGGTCTTCATTAAAAAGGACCGGTTGCCAAGTTAGGAAGAAGAAGTTAATGTCAGTTGTCATTGTCAATTAAAAATTATGTAAGTATAATCAAAATATTTGTTACTTTTAATTGTGATAAACATAAATATAATTAATAAGACTGTTTCAAAATAAATCAGTTAATTTTATTATTTATAGTTGGTGCACTATAGTTGTATACTAGTATAATTTGTGGGTTACAGTTGAATAAATCGAATTTGATGTGAAAATAAATATGATGCGGATGTTGAAGTAAAAAAATATGTTAAACTATATGATATTAAAAATAAACTTAATAAAATCAATGAATAAATCTGTGAGTTTCATGATGTTCTTTAGATTTTTGTTCCATAATTATTTACAATAGTAACTAGCTAGTTATGCGTACTTATTTATAAAAAGTTTCGGACAAGATTAACAGATCGAGCTACGTTGAAGATGTTGGCATCACAAACGCAAAAATTGATTACATATATCCCGTGTATCTGCTATGTATTACCCTACTCAATGGTTTACACTCTATGGTTTACACATATTTATCCCTGGTTTACACCAGAAGTTTACACTAATGTTATTTATCTCTGGTTTGCACCAAAGAGAACTTAAGCATAGACAAATAACAAAGAGTTATATTATCTTCACTGGTAACAATACTAGTGATACACCGATACTGCATCTGTTAGTTAAGCGTCATTGATGTGACAGGGGAGGGGTAAACGCAAGGGGGGATCCGCGAGCGTCGGGGGTGCAGAGCTATCGAAGGCGCGGTGCGCGAGGCACTTTTTTTGCGTTACGGTCGCAGACGCACGCTCGTTGATTTTAATTAGCGCGATCTTGTATTTGTACCCGGAACGATTTACAAATTGGTTTTCGAGCCGAATCGTTTATTGAAGATCCCCCATTCAATACACCACGCAAAATGGTCAGAACTCGTGGTGCAATTGCACGGGAAATTCAAGAACGTTCCACCAGCGATGGACCCAGTGGGCAACTTAATAAGACAAGATCCGAAACGGCCGTTAACGAGAAACGTGAACAAAGTCCCGTAAAAGTGAGTAGCTTAAAAATTGAAGTTGGTGGCTGCCATAAGTCTGTTGGTTCTACAAGTAGAAATTCTTCAACACGAAAATCGTTTGAAGCACGAAAAAAGCAACTACAATTAGAGGCAGCTGAGGCTTTAGCACAAATCGAAAAGGATTTGGTGCAGAAAAGGCTGGAAGCTAATGTCGCTGCACTGGAGGAGTGGTCCCAGGGTTCTCACGGTGACAAAGAATCCTTACGTGATGTCTCCCAGAAGATTGAAAAATGGCTCAATGGAAGTGAACAAGTAAAACAACCGCCGAGTGTTATATCTGCACAGCCGCCACGCCCTGTAGAAAAAACACACGACTACCTACCTGCGCCAGCGCCGCAATCAGATTTTGAACAACTAGCACATGCTATTAAGGACATTGCGTCTGCAGCTATTTCAAGCGCACCTAATGCACAGATGTTAAGCCGATTAAGTACACCGAAAGATCTGCCTGTTTTTTCCGGCGATCCAATGGAATGGTTATCCTTCAAACAGGCGTATCATGAGTCGACGGAGGTGTGTGGTTTTAATGAAAACGAGAATATGTGGCGGCTGAGAAAATGTCTTAAAGGCCAAGCCCGAGAATCTGTCACAGCACTGTTAGTCAGTGCTGCTTCTCCAGACGCCGTGATGTCTACACTACAGCTACTATTCGGGAACCCAGATATTATTTTATCCCGGATAATTCAAGATATCAAAAGGTTACAACCCATAAACCTGGAATATCAAAGAGATATTATTTCATTTTCTGTTAAAATACAAAATTATGTGTCAGCTGTACTGGCTCTGGGTCAGCACGAATACCTGCAAGGATTAAGCATCACGTCGGTTATTCTAAAGAAGTTGCCACCAGTTTTAATCTCCAAGTGGACTGACTACGGGTTCGCACGACTGGATGAAGGAAAGAAAACCAGGCTGGAGATACTCTCGGAGTTTTTAAGTCAGGAGGCGTTAAAGATATCCAAAACGGCTGTATCCTTTAATATAGTTTCTAATGAGTCTAGACGTAAATATAGTCAAGTATATCATTCTGTATTAGTACAAAGCCAAAATGTAACAAATGACGAAAAGTGTCGGTTCTGTCGGGTAGGCGATCATAATTTACCTAATTGTAAAAAGTTTAAAAAAGCGTTATGTAAAAATAGGTGGACCTTTGTTAAGCGTTTTGGTATTTGTTTTAGATGTTTAGTGTCACGTCATAGTAGGGAGTCTTGCCTCGCACCCGTTTGTGATATCGATAACTGTGGTAGGTCACATCATAAACTACTACATTATAAAAACACGAACGCTGTGCCCGTTCAGAGTAGTGTCAACATTTCACAATTATCAGATTCGGAACCCACTATAGAAACTGTATCAAATATTAATTCATTTTCTAAAGTATTACTTAAAATCGTGCCAATTAATATTCACGGGTCTAATAGTATCATACGCGTTTACGCATTGTTAGATGACGGCTCAACTGTTTCATTGATAAGTTCCGACCTTGCAGAACGGCTAGGGTTGCGCGGACATAAAAAAACGATGCGTATCTGTGGTGGTTGGGACAACGCGGAACTTGTGTGTGATAGTGAGATAGTGGATCTAGATACATCTAATAGGGAGGGATCTAGATTTAAAATCACGGCAAGAAGCGTTAGTGAATTAAATTTACCTACACAGGCAACCTTAAGTACCGTGAAGTACCCTCATTTCGCTAACATACAAAATGAAATTATTCAACCGTTTTCTTGTAAGCCTGAAATTTTGTTAGGACAAGATAATTATCACTTGATAACACCAATACGGATAATTAAGGGGAAACCGAATGAACCGTACGCGACGCTTACTCCGTTAGGGTGGTGTGTTCACGGGCATGTACCTAACTTACTCCATGACAGTGCGTCTCACTCCTCTCTTTTCATTCACGATAATCAAAACGAGCGTATCCTACAAGAGCTACACGATGATGTCCATCGATCGTTCTCGATTGAGTCAATGGGAATTACAGCAAAACCACGTAAAAATAGAGAAGATGTCCAGGCCGTCGCTTACCTGGAACAGAACTCCATACTGATCTCCGGGAAGTGGCATGTCGGTTTACCTTGGAAAGACGTCACGAGTTTAATGCCTGATTCTCTGCCTACCGCCATGAAACGTTTTGCTAACATAGAAAATAAAATAAAAGCTAATAAAAACTTTGCCATAAGGTATATTGACAGAGTTCATCATTTACTGGATAATAGTTTTGCCCAGGAGTTAATCACACAACAAACATCTCCACGGACATGGTATCTTCCTCACTTTGGAGTTGAAAACCCTAATAAAAATAAATTACGTCTTGTATTCGACGCGGCCGCGAAAAGTAATGGTTTTTGTTTAAATGATTATTTGTACAAGGGACCCGATTTACTTATGTCACTATATGGTATGATGTTACGTTTTCGGGAAAATAAAATAGCTATAACGGCTGACATCAAGGACATGTTCTTACAAATTAAAATAATACCGGCTGATCAGAATGCATTGAGGTTTATATGGCGCGATAATCCAGGTGATCATCTTAAAACATATCTAATGTCTTCTTTAATCTTTGGAGCTAACTGTTCACCGTTTATTGCACAGTTTATAAAAAATAAAAACGCCCTCAGGTTCGAGTCGAGTATGCCGGCTTCCGTACAAGCGATCTGTAAACAACATTATGCGGACGACTATATAGATAGCATAGCGAGCGAAGAACACGCTATTCAATTGGTAAAAGTCATTGTTTACATTCATAAGGAAGGCGGATTTGAAATAAAAAATTGGACGTCTAACTGTACAAATGTGTTAGATTGTTTACCGAAATAATCTGTCGGGACGGCGGCGGTAAAGTTCAAAATAGGTCAAGAAGGTGAAGGAGAACGTACTTTAGGTCTTATTTGGTTCCCGAAAGAGGACTGTTTAGGTTTCGACGTGTCGTTTAAACGTATTCCTGAAAACATAATTAGTGGAACAAAAAAACCTACTAAACGAGAAATGCTAAGAGTTGTCATGTCAATTTTTGATGTCTACGGTTTTCTGTCTCCATTCACAATTAAAGGAAAAATTATGCTACAGGATACTTGGCATACTAATATGCAATGGGATGACGTCATACCTGGGAATATTTACGATAAATGGATTAAGTGGCTACAATTATTAAAATGTGTTGGCTCGCTGCGGTTGCCTAGGTACTATCAAACGTTCGGGAGTGCGAGCGAGAGAGGAGATGCACCGAGTACAGGTGCACTGCATAGCAGTGAGTACGAGCGCGCCTCGTCGCTCACGGCACCGCTCCCGACCGCGCCGGCCGCAGCACATACCGGGTCCGGATCGTCTACCTCGTCATTCAACAAAGAGGCAAATGCGCACGCGATTATTTGTAAAGATGAATATACAAATCTACAACTACATATATTTTGCGATGCGTCAACGCAAGCGATGTGTGCCGTAGCTTACTGGCGCTGGGAAAATAACGGTATACGTACAGTATTTATAACAAGCAAATGCAGAGTAGCACCTATAAAACATATGACAGTGCCGCGATTGGAGTTACAAGCGGCTGTCCTCTCTTCGCGGCTGGCTGAAACAATCGTGTTAGAACATAGAATAAAACCAAAACACAGATTTTTCTGGACTGATTCGAGTACGGTGCTTCACTGGATTAGAAATGATGCTCGAAATTATAAAATATTTGTAGCTCACCGGTTGGGGGAAATCGATGAACTAACGAAAATAACAGAATGGCGATACGTACCGTCTAAAATGAATGTTGCCGATGTGGCTACCCGGGAACATTGTGACTTCAGTGTATTTAAGCGGGAATGGTTTTACGGTCCGTTATTTTTATCGCTGGATGAGACATTATGGCGCCAAGACTTTCAGGTTCCTGTAGTGAATGAGTTAGATTTAGAACGCACTTTAATACTACAAGAAAACTGGGAGGACTTACCCGTTACTCCTGATCCGTTGCAATTCTCTTCATGGCTGCGTCTATTGAAATCTACTTTTTACGTGTTATTATTTATTGATAAAATTAGTAAAAAACATACCCACGATATTGATGGTATTATGATGATGAGAGCTGAAACATTGTTAATTAAATATGCTCAGGCGCAAAGCTTTTCCGATGATATTAGAAAGCTGAAAAGAAAAAATACATTAGATAAAAAAAGTAGACTACTTACCTTATCTCCTATCCTGGACGAACACGAAGTACTACGTGTAGGCGGACGTATCGGAGCTACTCGAGATGTTCCTGAAGACATGAAGCGCCCTATCATCCTGGATGGTCGTCATCACGTCGCTCGTTTGATAGTCAAACACTTTCACCATCGCGCCGCTCATGGTAATACAGAAACCGTGGTCAATGAATTGAAGCAGAAGTACTGGATAATACATATTCGGCCAACGGTGAAACGTGTGGCAATGAATTGCATGATCTGCAGAATAAGAAAAGCTCAACCTAGACCACCTAGAATGGGAGACTTGCCGGAAGCACGACTGGCTCATCACCAACGTGCTTTCACATATTGTGGTCTAGATCTATTTGGACCCATGGAAATTACTATTTGTAGACGAAGAGAAAAAAGATATGCTGTCTTGTTTACATGTCTTACGGTACGGGCCATACATATAGAACTGGTGTCGTCTCTTACCACTGATGCCTTAATAATGGCCCTGCGACGAATGGCCGCAAGACGCGGTTGGCCACTACATCTATATTCAGATAATGGAACAAACCTGAGAGGCGCTGATGCTGAGCTTAAATTATCTATTCAAGGTTTGAATCAGGATACCTTAGTGGCAGCAGCGATCAACTACGGAACGACTTGGACTTTCATTCCTCCCTCTAGCCCGCATTGGGGTGGGGCGTGGGAACGCCTCATACGAACAGTGAAGAGCTCACTTAGAGTGGTGTTGAAGGAACGAGCTCCTCGTGAAGAAGTTCTGCTTACATTAATGGCCGAGGTTGAGCAAATTGTGAATGGTCGTCCCTTGACTCATGTCTCACTCATGAGTTTTGGGTGAATTTAACGACTCAGATTTGTTTATGCGTAAACAATGGCGAATTGCACAGCGCCTGGCAGACATGTATTGGTGTAGATGGGTAAAGGAAATTTTGCCAGATCTCATACCCAGGAAAAAATGGACACCAGAAGAGAACCCCTTGGAAGTGGGAGACTTTGTAATAGTCGTGGACCCAAACGCTCCAAGGAACATGTGGATGAGGGGGAGGATCGAGGCAGTATTGCCAGGGAAAGATAAGCGCGTGAGGGTGGTTGATGTACGCACCAGGTTAGGCTTAGTGAGGCGTCCTGCGACTCGTGTCGCTTCTATACGTATAGGTTAGGAGTGCTGTTACAGTACTGGGGTGGGGAATGTTAGTTATGCGTCATAGATGTGACAGGGGAGGGGTAAACGCAAGGGGGGATCCGCGAGCGTAGGGGGTGCAGAGCTATCGAAGGCGCGGTGCGCGGGGCACTTTTTTTGCGTTACGGTCGCAGACGCACGCTCGTTGATTTTAATTAGCGCGATCTTGTATTTGTACCCTGAACGATTTACAGCATCGTTATCCGTAATAAGGCTGAAATCTATAGAACGTACTCAGTCTTAGCTCAGACTTAACATAGTCATAAAATCCGAAATTCAAATTTATAGTTGCAAGCTTAGCATTATCTCAGCTTTCCCTGAGTAAAGTCCAAGTCATCGAATTACCGACTTACGGAAAACTTGGATATTAAACGACTAAAAAAATAGTAGGTATAAAGTCTGGCAAATGAAAGTAAAGACTGAAAAAGAGCGGCAAATTTAAAAAATATCAGTATAGCAACCCCATAATAAGTATGGCATACCTGGAATAACCTAATTTCATACTTTATGATATAAAATAATTAGTTTTTGCTGAAAAACAGTATTATTTGTACACTACTGCTTGACTGCATTTGGACAGATCCAAAAATGGGAATAAGTCTGCGAAATAAATCAATACTGCGGTAGTAGCAGCTACTAACCTACCTAGGTAACATCTTATCATAAGAAACTTACCACTAAGTTTTTGATAATTACGATTGCTATAAATTCAATTTCCCAGAAGGATTCGGGTTGCGGCTGAGTGCCCTAAGCACTCGCCCCCAAGTTCGGAGAAGCTGTGAAAGCTGCAGTGGCTCCAGGGCCCCTAAGGCTAACAGTATAGTCAGTTTAATAATATTAAAATGGCCAGTACTAATCGCGTAAAATCTAATATCTATTCAGAAAAGTAACCTGAAGTTTCGAGATATAATCAAAGAAAAACGTGACATTTCGAAAAACCAGTTTACTACGTCTGAATCAAAAATAAGACAAGGTATTATGTAGCAATCTGATTACAAAAAAAAACATTAATCTACAATCATTTTGATTTATTCACTTCAATAATCAAAATCTGAATCTAAAACTTCCATATGAAAAGATTCATTACAGTCACTGGAATCACTGTTTCCTACATTAATAATAAAACTTTCTAAGTTATTTTCTGTAATTATGTCCCTTAATTTATATTTATTTTCAATATGTATGACATGATCAGTCATTTTCTTCCACTCCTCTGGAGTTATGGTTTCAAACGATTCTTTTATAACCTCCTCTAACTCCATTACGGCCAGGGCAATATTTTTACTTGCCACTTTACGTTTAGCCAAGCTCCATACCAGCTCAATGGCGTTTAGATCGCAGTGGTAGGGGGGAAGTCGTAATACCTCATGCCCATTCTGCTTCAAAAGTTCATTAGCTTCATATACTGGTTCTGGTGTGTTTTGTTTTAAAAAACATAGGAGCTCTGCTTTTGTGTGATATTCGTCAAACGGAATATCATTCAAAGTAAGCCATTCTCTTATGTCATTTTGGCGATTTTGTGATGTAGGAGCTTTATTTACAATGATTGAATGGTAACTGGCGTTATCTATAACTATTACACTCGGCTCATTTAATTTGGATATAAGCTTTTCTCTTTGCCATTTATTAAAGTTTACAGCATCCATGTCGTAGTGGTAGTCCGCCATTTTGGACTTAGTTCTAAAGACTAACAATGAGTTTGGCACAGGACCTTTCTCTGATCCAGCATTTACAATTATGTACCTTTTCCCTGTCGAAACATTTTCAATTGCACCATTTGTAGATGGACCTTGCCAAGACTTCTTGGGCTTGTAGTTTTTATGAATACAGGTCTCGTCTAAATAAATTACTGCCTTTCCTTCTCTACGTTTCAAAGCCATGGTTCTTAAAAACCGATGTCTCCAGGCAGATATGTCATGACGTTCAATTAACAATGAACGCTCATTCTTATTTTTCTTAAATTCATAGCCATTGGTCTATAATAATTAGCGAAGAGTTTCCCTGCATCCATTAAATCCAATGCTTTCTCTTAATTCCAGTAACAGAGTTCTCAACGTAGGAACTTGTTTTCTAATGATGTAAAATTCTTTAATTTTGTTACGAATAACACCTATCTCGAATCTATCTAGGTTGGACACTGTGGGCTTATGTCGCCGTTTTTTCCCTGGGGTATTCGAGACACCTTCATTTACTTTTTCTTCTAATTTTCTTATTAAAAATCGTACGAACGTAATATATTGATGGAGCGTCACGACATTGCTATGGCTCGCTGTGAATTTTTGAGCGAAGCCAAAAACATAACAGATTGGTCATATGTTATTTTCACTGACGAGACGAGACTGGCTCCAACGTCATGGCGAAAATGTGGATAGTACTTTATTAAAAGTACAATTAGTGAATATTTTAAAATCCAAAAAATGCCACCCTAATAACATATCTATGTTATCGACGAAATAGCTGCCGAATATGGTCATTGGGCTCTTCGACTTCCGCCGTATCATTGCCAGTACAATTCTATAGAACTAATATGGGCACAAATCAAAGGACACGCCGCTCGAAATAATACCCATCACCCTTTTACGGCTAACAAGATGTTAGATTTATAAAAAAATGCATGTGCAGAAGTAACTGCCGAAAACTGGGAAATAATTGTGAGAAGAACCCAAAATATTATAGCGTCGGATTGGGAAATTCATGTAGCATTCGATAATATACACGTACAGCAACTAATAATAAATGTTGGGGAGAGCTCATCGAGTGACAGTGACGATTCATCAGATTTTGATCAACCCTTGTGATGCTAGATAAATACGTTAAGAAAATGTTAAATGGAGAAATATGAATACGTATTAAATTCTTATAATAAAAATTATTAGGTACCAACACTGTTTTAGTCACAGTATACAGGGATACCATCTAAATGATAATAAGCGATACTATACCATTTCTATTTCTTTATTTTCTCGATGACAGCTCCTGTGAAAACTTGAACGAGCGTCTTTTTTACATTATGTATGCATTATTTTATAAAAAAATATGATGTTTGCACACGTACAAGGTTATATCAGATTCGGAGAAACTGATAGGGATGGAGCTATATCGATAAACGTAACACGATAACAGAGCCGATATTTTTTACAAAATGTAAGATAATAAACTACTGCCGGATACTTTTGTACAAATTTATTAACTAATATTATATTTCATTACAAGATGTTACACGTAATAATTCTTGATTGATAATGACAACTTCTTCAAATTTTTCGAAGCTGTTGTAAAATAAGTAGGTATAGTTAGGTACTCGACAATGAAACGAAATAATTATAACGACAGGTAATCATAATTTATTTAGTTTAATCAAAATCTGATGAATCGTCACTGTCACTCGATGGTTATTACTTATTTGGTCACAACACTACAACTATCAAATTAGAACTGTCATCGAGAAAATAAAGAAATGGAAATAGTATAAAACATATAAAGATAACAAATCAGATACGAGGATAGATGAGATCCGCAGAAGACTAACAGTCACCGACATCGTTGATATCACTCAGAATTAATAGACATAAGTGGCAGTGCACGGTGTACATCGCTCGTAGAACAGATGTCCGACGCGATGGGAAGTGGGCGTACCGCAAGATGGCCCGACAACATTGAAGGATGGGGTCACCTGCTGGAAGCAAACAGTGCCAGTGCAAGACCGGTCGTTGCCGTTGTGGCGACTTTAGTAATTGTTGAATGAAAGAAACTTTGCTATAAAAATAATGTAATCTCATTACATATAATTCGCATGAATAATAATAATTATTATTTTTTAAATAATGAACGCGTACTGAACTGAGAATGTCAAGTGAGAAAATAGTATATTTTGTATGCTACAAATTTTTGAAGTGACAACTTCTTTAGCATCGCTGTAATTTGAACGTCGATGAAACGAAAAAGTGAAAGCGTCAGTAAAAAGATAAATTATAGAAATTAAATTAAAGTAAATAGACACATAAATTCATAAGATTTAACGTGGGAGAAAATGAGATAGAAAAGTTTTAGGTGATGGTAAAATGGTACAAAAAAGGTTTGTTGCCACGCAATAATGAATTTTATTGCCTCATAGAAAGGCACGAAACAAAAACTTTTTTGACACACTTATGACATTCTGTTACCGATGTATATTCTGTTAGGTTACCATGGATATTTCAAATGTGCAATAATTGAAAATTATATTGTGAACTCAGAATACAGATACCGCAAACGCACATAAAACTGAAGATACAAAAACCACTCTTAAATAGAGTGGTTTGACGTTGTTGCGATTAGTCACTCCTTTGTAAGTAGCGCGTCGTGACGTATTGTACAAGTGCCAATTTTAATTTTAAAATGCCGTCTTGTGTTGTTCCTACATGTAAAAATGCTGCAGGGATTATAAAAAAACAGGATGGGATCACATTTCATCTGTAAGTAGCGCATTCTAAAGTATATTTATTTAATTGTTTAATTTATTTTACATTTAGAAAATGACGCGTCCATTTTTTAAGTGTTGCCATTTTATTTTCATCGAAAATTTTACCTATTTATTTTTTAATACTTGTGTAGAATACTTACTATTTTTGTGTATATAGAAACTTTGTAATTTTAGTTTCCCTGCTGATGAAAATAGAAAATCGCATTGGATGAAAGTCATACAAAGAGCACGGCTAGATGAGTTTTGGAAACCATCAAGCCGGAGCGTACTTTGCTCAATTCACTTTGAAGCGCAATATTTTTATGATACAAAAGGTGGTTTTAAAAGACTGAAGAAAGCAGCTAATCCAATTAAGGTAGATATAGTCATAATAATTACTAAATTTATATTGTATCCCTCCTGGTGAAAATGTTTGTCATGTATTTTGAAGTAAGGTTTTGGTCTACATATATATATATATATATATATATATATATATATATATATATATATATATATATATGCTCACGCCTGTAATCCCCGAAGGAGTATGCAAAGGTATAACAAGTATGCCCACTTTTCGTCGATCTTATCCGTCCCTCATCGTGATAAGGGGCGAGCCTAAACCGGGCGCAAATTTCAGATTCCGGGCTAATGAGACTTCGGTGAATTAAATATATGAATAATCTAATACTAACGTTCTATTTCAGTATTTGGCCTTGACACCAGAATTTTCCGAGTTACACATAGAAACGTCTAAACCTTCGACATCGGACAATGTGCGTACCCACCTATGATGTTTAATTTTTTTTTTATAATATTGAAAGGCAAACAAGGCACTTAATCGATATACTTAGTTACAAGTAAACTAATGTAGTAAATAAACACTAGTAGTAACAGTAATAAATGTAAAATAAACTAAGTAAGGCCCATGGACATTTTCAAGCTCAGGTACAAAGTGCTATTACTAATGCGTTTCCATCCGTGAGGACTGAAATGTCATACCTTGTACGGCAGAAATATTCTGTATTTCATTAAAGTTTTTGTTAATCTATTACATGATACAACAACATACAACTTAAGGTTTTTCATTTCAGGTTACACAACCACAATCTCCTGCGCGATCGAACTCAGAGATCGATGATGTCAATATTTCTGATTTGAAATCTGTGTTTGATACGCCGAGAAAGGTCAAACTTAAATCTCAATTACGACGAAAACAATTATTTTGTGAACAACATGTTCCACGAATGAAAACATTACAACAAAAATACAACAGACTTGCCAAGAAGTACGAATCTTTAAAAAGTATATTAAAAAAATTAAAAAGCAATCGCTACATTAACAACGATGTTTACGATTTACTTTCAACAGATGTAGTAGCAGCTGATATTTTTAATAATATTTATAAAAAAAACGTCCTGAATAAAAAGAAACCTATGTCTACTACATAAATGGCCAAAGCCACAGAAACTCTCTTATAAGGGCGGTTATTGAGAAATATCTAGATATAAGGTTACATTATTTATCTAAACATAAAACTCTACAAATCAGTTCAAAGTCTAAAAGGCAATATTATAAGAAGCTAACTCAGCAAAAGGGTACTTAATACAATCTTAACTTACGTTATTGAAGCCGTATTCTATTTATAGTCATCCATGTAAATAAATAAATATTTTTTATAAATATCTTTTCTTTAGTGTTATAAGACTACCCCAAAAAGTGGGAAACCGCTCCCGAGCTAGCAACATTATGCGAATGGGAAGTGGGGCAGGTGCGGGACGTACGTATTGTTTTTGGACACAGTGCAGCGTATGTAATTATTCTTGAACGCGGCTTCTGGTTTGTTCTGTATTCTGAGATTGTGAATAATGATTGTGAATACATATATGTACATTTTCATAAACTTTAAATTAGTGTGAATTTGATCATTTTTGAATTAAAAAAAAACAAAAACATAGATGTGAAGGTTTCACTTTTACCACGTGTGAATTGCACACATAATTTTTTGTAGCTTTTCATAATATATCTAATATTGTCACCTATTCCAAAGTATATATAATTTGAAACAACTACCAAAAAAAATAATCCTACGATAGTTATGATAGGCGGTACGAGTTTAAATTAAAAAAAGATTTATTTTAAAAGAATTATAATAGGTGTTTACACTTATGGTTCTTAAACAAGACTAACTTAAAATTAATTAAAGTAATAATCAAGTTGGAGTCACGCCGTCGTTTCCCACGATCGCAATCTGCATGGTCAGCGATCCCACGGTCTGTATCCGCCGGTCCCAAGGCTTATGACGTGGTAACTCCTCCCTCCTTAAAAGGGAAGCGTATCCTGGAGCAGCTTCCGGTAGTGTCCTCACTACCTTTAATTTTCATCTGCATTTTCTTCGCCTGTTTCCACGTATATACTTTACATGCACCAACGCTGACCAGTATGATGTACAGTAACAGTGTTGTCCAACCAGGGACCGCCATCATAATATGCCAACTAGGGGTTTCTCTGAGATACAAGTTGTCAGCTTTGTTGAGTAATTCATGGATACTGTCTAATTGAATATCTTCGATGTTCAGTCTATACTTCACAGCTTCCTCGGGTATAACTGGTTCTTTGAGCAGCGGAATAATTTCATTGGTGATAATAGTACGTGTGTGAGCTTGGAGTGTCCTATTCATAACGGTGACCTCGCATCCCTCAGGTAGTGTGAGTAGAAATGTGCCGGAGATTTTTCTATCTTCGTTTTTAGATTTGCAGTTACTTCGCAGGATTTCTTCATCCTGAAGTATAAGCAGCCAGCTGTTTTCGTTGATCTTTTGTATTTTTCCTATGTTAATATTCATTTTAACCTGGGTACAATTCGCTTTCCTATGATGTATAAGCGATGTGACGCAGTCTTCCGCATCTTGAAATCTTCTCATCTCCAGCGTTTTACAGATATGTAAATTGTCGGATATCAGCGAGCATTCCTCGTCTAGGTAGGTATACTCATCGTTTCCAAGTATCAGGTATTTGGATTTCGGAACAATGGTTAAATTATTTTGGTCGGGAATGGAATAGAGGTGTATAAGATCATATATGTTTTTATCAAAAGCGGGTATTTCTAATATAAATGTTAAAGTGTGTTCTGTACTGTAAGCTCTAAGAAATGTAACTTATTGATTATCGAATTTGTACTACGAGTAATGTTTTGCAAAAATTGTTCTAAATTCTTTTGATTCTTGTTAATTTTATCTAAATGACGACTAAACTCGTTAATTGAACTACGTGCTAACACGAGGCTTTGTCTTTGTGCGCTTTGTGTGTTATCTACTTTATTTCTAATATCAGAGATTTGTTTCTCAAACTCTATTGCGTCCTCGTAGTCTAAATTCCCGGTAATTGCCTTAACTATAGATCCTAAGCCATTAATTATACCACGCCTAATTCTAGTTTTCGGTATGATAGTCATTATTTTCCTACTAATTTTTGATAGTGACAATTCAATTTGCTCTTTGTAAGTTTTATGTAGTTCTACGGAAGCGGTGCTACTTTCGACGACCTTAGTATTTGCGTATAAATCCATAAGTCTTACCGAAGTTGTATATAAATCAGTGATGTTGTAAATGCAAGCAAGGTTAAAGTAATCTATCATTTTGAGAATTTCTCCTTGTTTGAGCAAAAGGATGCCGTTATTTTTATCAATGGGTTGAATTATTATGTCTGCGGTTGCGTTGAGCACGAGGGCTCCTGCGATGATGATCCTGGAACAAGATGAGGCCTACGTAGTAGTTTAAAATGCACTCTAATAGATTTGGAATTTGGATGATTTCCTATTATTTCAGCAACACTATTGGGGTGTAAATGAATTATCTTATACGGACCTTTAAATACTGGCTTCGTTTTTTCGCTGCGCGCCGTTTTCGCCACCTGTTTATAAACAACTTCACCTATTTTAAACATTATGTCCTGTGCTTCCTGGTTTCGCTTGGCTATAATCTGCTCCTTATTTTTGGACATATGTGCGGCAACACATTCTTGTACAGCCTCAGCGTTCCTACGATGTCTTATAACATAATCTTGATAAAATTCTTTAGGATAAATAAGTTCTAAAGGATTTCTAGACGCTGTATGGCCAAATAATAGCTCGTGTGGTGTATATCCTGTTGTAGTATGTATTGTATTATTGTATGCTATAACGGAATATTTCATGATGGTTTGTATAGGGTCTTCTTTATTGGTTATCCTTTGTATTCGTATAATTTCACCTATAGTGGAATGGAATCGTTCTATAGGAGAGTTAGAATTTGGGTTGTAGGGCGTTGTAAAGTGTATGTTGATGTCATGTAATGCGCATATGTCTTTTATGACATCATTATCAAATTTGCTATCAGAATCTGTCGTAATTTTTGTAGGTAATCCTAGTGTAGAGAAAGCTTGAATTAATGCATCTGCTACATGAATACTACTAGAGGCATTTAAAGGTATTACTTGAACGTATTTAGAAAAATTATCTATAATGGTCAAAAATGTGGCACCACCTGTGGAATATAGATCCATAAACATATGTTGCATAGGTTTTGTAGGTGTTTCAGTAAGAGCTAACGGGGGTTTTAATGGATTTCTCTCGTATTTACTTTTAAGACAGGTATCACATTGGTTAATAAATCGTTGTATTGTAAGCAGCATATTAGGCCAGTGGTAATTTCTATGTATTTGCTTGTATGTTTCCTGAATGCCGCGATGCATAGTCTTACCTTCATGATACTTCTTAATTAATTCCTGTTGCTCTACTTTATTCTCGATAACTGTAATACGCGATGTACATCTGAATAATTTTGGACCTCTTTCATTAAAAATAGTTGTATATACTCGAGAGAAAGCGAGATACAGATTTTCATCGTAAAAGTAGCAGTGAAAAGTACGATCAGCAATAGTGTGTTCCTTTAAGAACTGAACTATTTCTGATTCTGTGTTATTAATAGGAATAAATACATCTTTTATGACTGTTCTTGTATTTGTTGACCTATCATCTACTCTGTATTTTGTGCCGGGGCTAGACCTTATGTGAAATTGTTTTAGTTGTCTATCTATGGCATCATTTACGATTGGTATACCTTTATTCTCATTATCTGCTTGTGTGTGGTTTGTGGAAGTTAATAGCTCGGGGTCATCTATAGTGGCGTTTTCTGATACCTCATCTCGTTGGGGTGAGAGGATTAGTCCTGATACAATTTCACTGTCTATGTCCATATCACTGCACGAGATCTTGTCCGTCTCAGGTCTGTTGTCAGTATTCGTTGCCGTACGTGTATTGTCAAATATCCTATTTATCATCTCGTCATCTTCATTATCGTCAAGGTTAACAGCTAAAGAATCTATACTATTATGAAAAATTTTTGCTCTTGAAAGGGCGTCAGCGTTGGTATTTTGTTTGCCTTTTTTATAAATTATCTTATAATCATATTCCGCGAGCCTAAGTCTCCAACGCGTTAATTTCGAGTTCGGATCTTTTAATGACATAAGCCATGTTAAAGGTCTGTGGTCGGTGTAAATAGTGAATTTCTGTCCATACAAATAGGGTCGAAAGTATTTTATAGCCCATACAATTGCCAATAACTCTTTCTCAATCGTAGAGTATCGGCTTTCGGTATCCGACAAAGTCCTAGAAGCGTAAGCTACAGGTTTATCTGAACCGATGTCTCCTTGAGAAAGAACTGCACCGAGAGCAACGTCTGAGGCGTCGGTTGTCAGAACAAAAGGCTTATCAAAGTCGGGGTACTGTAATATCGGGGAATTTGTTAATATTTCTTTACATTTATTAAAAGCGTCTAAAAATTCCGGTGAATGTACTACTTTACGATTCTTTTTAAGACAAAGTGTCAAAGGTTTAGTCAGTTTTGCAAAGTCTTTTATAAATTTTCTATAGTATCCGATTAGGCCTAAAAAGGATTTTACGTCTTTGTGAGTACACGGTAAGGGATAGTTAAGTACGGCTTTAATTTTGTCCTTATTCGGTTTTAGTCCTTGGTCCGTTAGTTCGTGTCCTAGAAACTCAACTTGTTTTTGTAAAAATCGAGACTTTTCTAGTTTAATTTTTAAATTGTGGGTTTTAAATCTTTCAAATACTTGTTTTAATTTCTCAACGTGCTCTTGTAGTGACGTAGAAATCACGATGACGTCATCTAAATATGTGAAAACATTTTCAATTCCTCTTAAGATGTGATCCATTAACCTTTGAAATGTACTGGGGGCATTTTTGAGGCCAAATGGCATTCTCAAAAATTCGTAATGCCCGCGTTCCGTTGTAAACGCCGTTTTTTCGATATCGTTAGGGTGCATCTCTAGTTGGTGGTAACCACTAGCTAAGTCAAGGGTCGTAAAGTATTGTGCCCTTCCTAGTCTGTCGAGTATGTCATGGATATTCGGTAAAGGGTATTTGTCCTCAATAATCCTGTCATTTAATCTTCTGAAGTCAATAACAAGTCTCCACGTTACGTTACCAGATGTATCAGGTTTCTTTGGTACTATATGCACTGGGCACGCCCAAGGTGAAATACTTTCCCTAATAATTCCCTGCTTTAACAGATTTTCTACTTGATTTTGAATTTCTTTGCGTTGTTTGGGTGGTTGCCTATAACTTCTTACAAAAATTGGTGTTTCATCATTAAGTCTTAATTCATGCTTTACAGAATGTGTAAATGACAATGGAATATTATCAGAAAAAAATATCTCTCTGTATTGATAACAAATCCTCATTATTTCTCGCCTTTCTTCTTCATTCATGTGATCATTATGAATATTTTTTAAATTTTCACAAAGTTCCTTATCTAAATCTAAATCTGTCCTTAAAAAATTTACTTCGCTATGCTGATTAATCATATTTTCAAAAAATGGTTTAAGCTTATTCGGATATTTATTTAAAATTATTTTCTTTTCATCAGTAAAATTTATAACAGTTGTCTTAAATGCCCCATTCATCACGTCCACTATTGCTGCTGGAGATCTTAACCCCTCAGACCAATAGTGATCATCACATAAATACTGTCCATCAGCGTAGTTAGTTTTAACCACAATAACCTTTTCACACTTTGGTTCTATTCTAATGTTTCTAACTGGGTAGTTTAAGTAAATTGGTATATTTGCATTTGGTGTATGTAATAATCTGTCGCTTAAATTAATTGTGCAGTTAAGCTCTTTTAATAAATCCATACCTATTAAGCCCCTATATTTAGGATCGAAATCGAATAATAAAAATGTGTGTGTTTTATTAATGTTAAATTCCACCGGAAGGGGAAGTGACGCTACAAGGTCGTGTTGAGTGACTGCATGAGCGCTCCTTACCTGAAATGGTTCATGTTCAATGTAATTTTCAAATTCCGTGTTTTTTATAACAGCTGGTGAGATCATGCACCGAGAGGCACCTGTATCCAACAAAAATTTGCCTCCAAATTCATTTAAAATTATATAGGGCAGATGGTCCTTACCGTAATGGTTTACGTTGATTGTTTTAGCTAAGTCTGTTGGTCGTCTTCGACGTCCTGGGTAAAATCCTCCTGGTACGTTTCTTCGTCCACCAAGGCTGGGAGTGACACTTCGTGTTCCTCTGTGCTATTGTTTTCATAATACTCACCTTGCGTGTAGTAGGGTTGCTCGCTAGACGAATAAAACAGTTGTTGTGCATACTGCGGCTTTTCCGGCTTATTCACTGACCTCATAGTGACGTCAGATGTGTCTTTTGGAAAGTTTACCTGTTGATGTGGTATATTCTGTTGTTGGCGTCTAAAGTTTCCAGAAGTCCTAAAGTTTCCTGAACCACTAGGTCTAGAATTCGGCTGACTATTGCCGGGTGATACTTGTTTTCCTGGTGTGTTATATTGTGGTTGTGTATTAAAATGTGTTGGAATTGGTTGATATAGCTGTGGTCCAAAATTATGCGGGTTTGTATTAAAATGTGTCGGAGTTGTTTGGTATAGTTGTGGTCTAATATTAGGCTGATTTATCTTTGACTTTGCTTGCGAATAAAACTGATTTTGTTTTTTATAATTTATTTTGGCTTCTTCTTGCCGTGCTATTACTATGGCCGACTCAAGTGTCTCCGGTTTCATTATTCTAACGCCTAAAGATACCTGAAAGTCTAAATGGTTCGTATATTGTTCTATCACCATCTCTTCATAATAAGTTTTATCAGTGTGTTTACCTACTGAGTTTAAAGTATCGAGCAACGCCCGAAGTCTCCTACCAAATGTTTCTGCGTCCTCATTTTTAAAACGAAACGTTCGAGTCAGTTCTTGCATTACTTGAATTTCATTTCTAGGTTCCCCTAATCGTTTTTTTAAAGTATCTTTAATAGCAGCCCACGAGGTCAAGGAGTCCTCATATGCAATTGCGTCAGTTGCAGCTCCAGCTAGTCTGGATTTTATTAAACATACTAACGTGGGATGTGCTTGCACATTAACATCGAAAAGTGTTAATATATTATCTACTTGCCTAATATAATAGTTTAATAATCGGGGATTGCCATCGTATTTGGGTAGTAGTTCCCCAACTACTTTAATCAATTGTGCCGACTCCGTAAGCGACATAGCGTGAAGTTTTATATTTTACAAGAATCAAAAGACAATAGCTCGGATATCGGATGACCGCGCTTATCTGTTATGATTCACTGTACGGTGTACGTCTATAGCAATTTTAGCTTACGACAGAAACACTTTAACACAATATGATATATATAAAAAAAAAATACACAATATAGACAGGAAATATGACAAAAGGAACTTGGATAAACGAGAGTACTCACCAAGCCAGCATTCTGCCTCTCCTGCCGAGTCTTGTTGTAGGTACACCAATTCACCCACACAGGATCTTCAATTTTCAGAAAGTCCTTTCAAAGAGTTCGTACACGCACTTTAAGTTCTTATTATGATCGCGGTAGTAACGACTTAGAAACCGTTCACTTTGCCGAAAATTTTATACGACGAAAAGTGCCGCGATCCTACCGACTGCGCCAGTTATGATAGGCGGTACGAGTTTAAATTAAAAAAAGATTTATTTTAAAAGAATTATAATAGGTGTTTACACTTATGGTTCTTAAACAAGACTAACTTAAAATTAATTAAAGTAATAATCAAGTTGGAGTCACGCCGTCGTTTCCCACGATCGCAATCTGCATGGTCAGCGATCCCACGGTCTGTATCCGCCGGTCCCAAGGCTTATGACGTGGTAACTCGATTCCCAGCTAAATTTTATTTTTTTATAATACTCTGCTTACGTATAGTGTGAACCAACAGACTAGGTTCTTTCTTACATCTGTAATACTAACAATAATGAATGCTATACTTTGTGAAGTGCTTTTTTATGGATTTGAGGAAATTAAAAAAGTGATTAATTATAATTACGAATAAATTTATGATTATATAAAATCTCAGAGGTTTTGGGTGTTTCGTCATCCAGACCAGACATACTTCTTTATTCTCAAGAAATCAAGCGTGTAGTACTTGTACAGCTTACTGCACTGTGAAAAATGAACAAATATAACGGTTTATGTAATGAACTAACCGAAAACGGCTATGCGGTTATCTTATATGCGGTAGAAGTGGGAGCGAGAAGTATTCCAGCGATATCTCTCTATAACTTGCTAAAAGATCTTGGCCTGTCGAGAACTGCAGTAAGTTCTATTTTACAACGGGTATCTAAAGCAGCATTAACAGGCTCTTACCAAAACTGGCTTGGCAGGGAGCGTATCGCGAGCAGTTAAGGTGAGCGCTGATGTGCATCATAAGAGAGCTCCTCAAACCTACACCTGAGTGGCAAGTCCCGGGGGCTGTTCGTGTTTCCCTCTCTACCATACGATGCATGGAATACATGGAATGCCTATTTGTCTCAATATAGAAAAAAAAATCCTAATATGTCAAGTTTCATTAATTCTGAACCGATTTTAATGAAACTTGAATACGGGAAGTATATATAGGTCATTCAATAATTGATAAGCTATTATTGCAATTAGTATCAGTCTCATTTTATTTATCTAATCGTTTTTTTTCTGTTTGGGAAATGAAAGATGTTGAATAACAATGCGCATCTCCTTTCTTATAAAATCTAAGTCTATGATTTAAAAAGAAAAAAGTATATTGAATTGCTATGATACAAACATTAAGAAAAGAAATATGTTATTAAAAAAAGTGGTTTATTTAAAAATTGCCCCGTAATCCTCCTCCTCAACAAAAGAGGCCTCGCAATGCGGATGTCGCCGACGCGACGTCCACATTTATTTTGGTCTAGCGCCGCCACTTGTTATACGCCGGGCATGTTTTTACCTCTACGTAACTTGTTTTTCTATCAATATTTAATCGAATCCTTATTAATATAATACCAGAGTACTAAAATTTAGAAATCTAATGTATTTTTTTAGGAATATACTGTATTTTTAGCTGGCAGCACTGTAATTTTTTAGCAATCTGAAAGCCATAGACAAATCTGGTAGCTGATTATGTCTGGACGGAACTGATTATGTCAAAGTTTATTTTAAAAATATTTTTCAAATTTCAACTGCCAAGTAGGTAGTCCGTGGTCTCTCTACTAGAGTAAGTAGTAAACATAGACCAATAACCAGACAAAATAGTAAACACAAACGATAAAGTACTACGTTGTATACAGTAGTAAAGGGAACCGTTTTTGCTCACTGTTTTGTTACGATTTTGCAGAAGTTTTTAAAAATGATGGCATCTAGTAATGAAGTAAAAGAGCTTGAAAACAAAATAACGAGTCATGAAGCCTACGGCACATCGTAAGTAACAAAAATCAAAATGAGTAATTTTTACTTGAAAAATTAATCTGCTGCCGTTGTTGTTTTAACTTTACAACTTTTACTATCTGGTATTTTGCTTTATAAGAGGAATTTTAACAAGTACTATATTTGTTCGTTTAGATACAGATGGTCAGCTAAAGATTTTGAATTGGGCTCTGCACTGGGCCGAGGAAAGTTTGGACATGTAAATATCGCTAGAGAGAAAAAAACAGGTTATATAGTTGCTATCAAAACAATGTTCAAATCCCAGATCACGAAATCAAATTGTGAACGACAGATTCTAAGAGAAATCGAAATACAATCTCACATAAAGTAAGTATGCCTTGAATTAAAATTACTTCTCCCTTTGTTTGAAGTTTTCAAATTTGATATCAGTGGTTTAAAACATAACTTCAATAAACTATAATATTTGCAAATTTGTAACTATTTATAAACATATTTTTAATTTAAAGAACTATTATCAATTGGTTGGACTTTAGGAATCGCTACCGCTGAATTTGATTCTGTGGAAGGGAGAGAGGGTTAGAGGTAATCTAGGGGATGAATGAAAATGTGCAGAAACAAATAGTTTTTGAGAATTTTTATTTTTGTTCAATTTTAAGTTTATCTCTATAGGAATTGTATATGAATAATTATTTGTTTTTGGCATTATGATCGCAGTTCAAACCTAACTGAACCAATTTTCTCACCACAATGGAAAAATGAAAATATCTCATGTCTATACTAACATAATAAAGCAGAAAAGATATTTTGTTTAAACATGCTAATCTCAGAAACTACTAGTCAGATTCTATAAATTCTTTTTGTATATAATAACCAAACTCACTAGGAATAGTATAAGCTGTCTAACAGGCCACAACTCTTAGCTAGCCTTAAATATCGATTTTTGTTTAGTAAGTCTAAATCAACAGCCCTCCCAAACTACTATAAGCGTGTGCACTGGGATAATGGTTAATGATACGTAAATACAACATTCTACAAATATGTGGCGACATCTCTCGCCACAACTGACATCCTACATTGCAATATAGAAATTAACTGAACAGTTGAGTATATATACAAGATCCCGACAACAACCGTTGGGCAGCTGCCCGCCAGACATAACATCCGTCTGGTTGGAGGATCCTCCCTTTTCTATGGCGGATGAAGAACTTTACACTCTGTTCCTCGCTTCTGCTAAAAACATATTGGTCCTTGGTATATCTAAAAAACGTCCTGGTATTTTGTGATTTTTTTTTGTTGAAGATTAAAAAATTATTTTTGAACATTATTTTTAGGCATTGCATATTGATTCTCACAAACAAAGGTTACTTCATCATAAAGAAAATTTTATCAAGTTAAATTTTGCCCTCTAAAGCATGTTATTTGACCACATAGTTTAGGAGATAATGAAAAATTAAAATAATTTATACTTGCGGAAAGTGAGAACAATAATGATAGACTATATGGGTACATTGGTGGTGCAGTGTTCGTTGGATAAAACCAAGGGTGAAACCGGTGGGCACAGCTAGTATAGATTAAAGTTATAATGTTCGAAAATATTTGCCTATCTTTCAAAAGTGAACTTTATGTCAACTACTTAGAAGTGACATTTGTATTGTCAGATTAAAAAAAATGTGATTTAAAAAATTTCATTCAGCAAAATGAAATTTTATATTTAGCCTAATTAAAGGAAAGTGTAAAAAAAATTTAAGTCTGAACTTGACAGTAACAGTTCTAAAATTGTGCTTTACTTAAACACATTTTTAATTTAAAAAGTTATTATCATTCAACTTCAGAAAGTGTTTAATGAGTTTAAAAGCACAAAATTAATCCTCTCTTTACTTAAATCCTGTAAAAGTCCATACCTAACGTTAAATTAAAATTGATGACATAGAAATCCAAAAAAAAAATCTTTACCTTATTATTATGTCTATGTGAACTGAGTTTTCTAGTTTATTAGCAGCTGGAATCATAAAAAATTCTGAAACTACAACAGGTATTAATAAAATCAATTGAAATTATCTTTGTAATATAATTGAGATGTTGTGAAACACAATCTCCATTCCAGGTGGATTTACAAAAGTTCAGAAATAACATGCAAAAAAGTTTTATAAAAATATAAGTCTAGCATTAGTGATGTTTAACTAATCTGTGTGAATATTTCATACATTATAAAAAGTATACTATCTAAATAATAGTTAATCATATTAGTAAAACATATTGGTAATAAATGGAGAATTAAATAAATTTTCGTTAACATCAACAGATGGGATTCCTTATGAAAGTTTTTCCTTAACAATAACATTAATTTTATACTATTTATCTATATTTCGTCAATGGCAATGAACATAAGCTTTAAAATGATGTTTGAATCATAAATTTTATGAAGAAATAATACAGATAGTGTTACCAAGAAATCATACCTTTGAGAATCAGTCATATTAATCATGATTTCCAGGCATCCAAATATATTGCGTTTGCTGACTTGGTTCCATGATGAGAGACGCATATACCTGGTTGTAGAGTTTGCTGCACAAGGAGAACTCTACAAACATCTCACTAAATCACCTAATGGACGTTTTGAAGAGGCCTTAGCTGCTAAATATATCTATCAGGTAAAATATATTTTAGAAAAAAAAAAATGATTATTCAAGGAACTTATGCAATTAACATCTATCAAGATAGTACATTAATGTTGATGAACTCAACACACAAGAAAAACTTTTGTTTTTAAGTTTTATTTAAGTATATCTTACTTTTATATGAAACTTGTAAATCACAATTTTTTTTTGCTACTACGGCATATAAACCATTTTTGCCGGATTGAGTTTTGATGCACTCTTACTTAGCTTTTCACACTTATTTGTTCTGTGTTTTTAAAATTACGCTACAGTGAAAAATGGCCATTACTACCAAAGACTTTAAAAGCTAAACAGCATCTTTCTTTAAAAAAAACTATTTTTACATTACGAAAGCAAACCCGTATAAACAAAGTATACAATATAAAACATATTGTATAAACTATGGGCAAACAAAGTACAAAAACAAAGGTGCTATGTAATATTTTTTTTAATATATATTTTTGTTTTTTTGCTCCTTTCCAAAAGTATCTATTGTGGACTTACATTCTTTGTAGCGGAAAGAGGCGATATTTTCTGTGGAGAAAACATATTATTATGTTTTCAAATATTCTTGTATCAATTCATGTTAAGCACTGTATGTGACATTGTTGTTCAAAAAAAAAAAAAAATCAGAAATGCAAAGATGATATCCAGACTCGTATTAAATGTAATAGTCAGAGGCTGTGTTCATATATCATTATAAAAATAATGTTTTGCAGGTTGTAGATGCTGTGGAATATTGCCACCAACACCATGTAATACACAGAGACATTAAACCAGAAAATATATTGGTTGGATATAATGGTGATCTTAAATTGGGGGATTTTGGTTGGTCTGTCCATGCACCATCTGAAAGGTAGGTAATTAATTAATTATATAATATTGTTTAAAATGCTAAAAAGATAGTGGGTACTTGTATGTTAACTAATGTGGAAATGTTAAAAGTAATTTAAATACCAAACAAATGAAATGGTTTTTAATGTGAAAATAAGTAATTCGACAAGGCTGATCAGATTTCTTCTCCTTTTCCCTCTCAGACATTGAATTCTGAAACATTGGTATTCCTATGCTCTTTTGTTGTATTTTTTTTTATATTGAGAGAGGGCACAAAGCTGAGTTTTGTACCTGCCTCAAAATACGCTAGATACTGAATTACAATATATACAACAGTCTACTGATACTTAAAATTAAGGTGTCAAAATATTAAATAAATTTTACGTTCTTTGTATTTCATATTATTATGTTCCATGGTAGGCAGAAAGTAGGAAATTGCTTTTCAAACAACACATACCATATATTATGGCAAAGATCTTTTCTTAAAATGGGATTCAAATCAAGTGACTGTTTAGGTAATTTCAAACTCTGACAATGTTTTTGAACAATAGTTCATAGGGTTCATACATAAAATACGTCAAGTAAAATTTTACCTTTTCAGAAACCTTCCCCTCCTTCGTCAAACTATAATATCACATTTACTGCAACTACGCACGAATGATATAGGGATCTATCATCCCTCGTACATGGCAAATTTCGATTTTTTTTTAATATTTATTATTTGAAATATGTAATAAAACATTGATTTTGAAGGACCGCAACCGCTACGCTATCTCTGACGTCGAAAAACGATTAACAAAAAATTTACGTATATAAAACAAATGAATTTCTATCATAACAAAAAATTAAAGTTGAAAAGAACCAAGAGAAAAATTAACGGAGTAGTTTGATGAACTGCAAACATTTCCTTAGAACCCACGACGCCCCTTGTCACAGTAAGTGACCCTCCCCCCTCCCATAAGTGCAAACATATTTTATAAACAGCCCCATACTTGTTTTTTTGATAAATACAATGATAAATGCAAAATAAACATTATGGATGACTTCAAATTCCTGTCCTATTTGGACTCTGTGGGTAAACTGTAGTGTGAACTCCTACTCATGTTCCATCTTTATGTATGCTACAGACAGCATATCCTACACAATTCTCCAAACATGTGATGGATGAAATTCAACCCAGAAACTCGGTAAAAAGCAATAATCTCTAATGATGATCCGCTGAATCTAATTTTCTCTTTATTATTTCAGTGTTGCTATTAGTCGGTACATGTTCTTGGCCCCCAATAGGTTTCACATTCAATTAGTATTTTACCATAATGGGAAAGTTGGCATTTAAATGTCAGTACAGTAAAAGTTCCTTATTTATGGGGAGTCCTTCCATTATTATAACGCGATTACTGAAACCGTGAATATGGAATCATAATTTGTATGTGATTAGGGGATGCATTTCAAGGAATAAAACAAAATAAAAATCCGAAAACTCAAATTCAAAAATTTCCGACTGCAAATACAGGAAGTGGTCGCAATTTTTTAATCCGCGAATAAAAACTGATTTATACGTATCCAGTCACTAGCATGACGCTTTTTCTAGCACTGGACTGGACAGCGAGACTGACGTCAGCAACTAGATACGTATAAATTAGCTTTAACGGATTCGACCGGATCTTAATACTGTACAATACACCCCACGGTTCCACCCATGTTAATTTTTTTTATAGGATTTGCGAAAAATCCGTTGTAAGTGAGTGTCTACATCGCAAAAGGAGTAACTATACTAAATTTCAATCAATCGGCCCTATAGTTTCGGATATCTCGTAATGAGTGGTATTTCGCTTATATATGTACTTATACATATATAGCATCAAATATAAGTATTATAAAGAGTTTTCTCTTTGTTTAATGCTTCTAGACGCAAAACAATGTGCGGTACTCTGGACTATCTACCCCCTGAAATGATAAAGCATGAAGTGTATAATGTCTCAGTGGACCATTGGTGTATTGGTGTTCTACTCTATGAGTTCCTGGTAGGCAAACCGCCTTTCGAAAGCGAGGACCAGGATAAAACACACGCGAGGATTCTCGCCTTAGATATGGTGTTCCCAAGCTGCGTACCTGAAGGGGCCAAGGATTTAATATCTAAGGTAATTTGAAATTACCTATATGACTTTAGTTCCGTACTATGTTACAATTTTTGTGTATTATATATAGTTTAATTTATTATTGCACTAGCTGTGCTCGCGGCTCCTCTCGTGTAGATTACACAATTTCGTCAGGCGAGCACACACGCCAGACATACTGCCCTCGCTCACACCTACAGTGGCCGTTCGTCATTTATTTTAAAATAAAAATGCTTATTGTGGGCGATCCTTAGAAGATATACATGTTATGTTATCGATTACTTTTTAGATTTTAAGATCTAAAATTATGTAGTACATTAATGTGATATATATCTTATGGTTTACTCGACGTACGCCATTCAAACGCCTCAAAAGCGTCTATTGACCGAATTTTTCATTATCGTCACTGCTTATTTTATGTATAACTTTATCTAATAAAATATACCCTATAATCTGGACAGTTAATATAGTTATGAATTTATAACCGAACCCTATGTAAATTGGTTAAGTAGTTTTCGCGTGAAAAGAAAGAACATAAACGGATATACAGATAAAGTTGAGTTTTATAATATGCATAGATGATATACTAGTATTTTTATATTCAACTTACTTGACATTAAGTGGTACATCTAGTAACCTGTTACATTTTGTTCGATTCATTAAGTCGTTTTGGGAGTTTACTCACATGTAACAGTCCCAGGGGCCGCTGTCTAAAAGGTTTCATACAGCAAAAGTGGCAAGCCCATAGCCTTGCATTTCTGGAGACTTCACACCTATAGTCCTACAAGTTCGTGCATAACCCTCCTATGTGACCAACAGATGATAATGGTGGCGGGTTGTGTAGCGGGGAAACACGTGCAATTGCGTGACGTAGGCGCTAAGTCACAGTACACTAAAGTAAAAAGTCTTCATATAAACAGCTGAAACGATGTACTTTGAAATCTAGGCAAACTTCAGTACACTATAGTAGCGAATGCGAAGCAGTTACGTAATTTATAACTAAAGGCAAAATATTATATTACCTTTTTTAAAATTACTATACAAAACTTGGAGCATCTTAAAATTTATCTTACCTACATAAATTTCATTTTTATATGATGATGTACATATAAACTTTCCATCGGATGTGACTTAGGCCAAGCCACGATGATATCTGAAAAAAAAATCCCTTTTGCTTCCTTACTTGCTTGATATTGTACTTGCAAACCATTCATTTTAGTTTTCTTGTTACAGCTTCTGAGACATTCAAGTCAAGAGAGATTATCACTAGACCGTGTGAAGAAACATTACTGGGTTCAAAAGTTTCAAAATGTGCGCTGACAGCTTGCTTGTGCTCATTATTATATTATTAGTACGATAATATTGTTAGATAAAAGTTTACAGTTTGTGATAAGTGTGTGGTAACTTAAATAAAACAATGTAATATATTATATTGTTTTTTAAAGTCAACAATAGTTTTATACCCTTACAGAAGTAACACTAAATAATTAAAGCCAAAATCTTTGTTTTAATTATGTTAAATCTGTAATAAATTAGGTGGGTAATAAAAATGTTAACCTTGGATAAAACATGACATTTTTGTAATCAAAGTGCATTTAATTCACACTTTTTATGTACAATGGAACACATTTTTCGGGATTCAGTAAGAAGAATTTCCTTTTCATTTTGATAGAGTATTTCGAACATTTTTGTGTTTTATTTCGGTCATAATCTGCTGCTAAATTCAACTACTTTTAACATAACACTCTTCTTGTTGTATGACTTTCATCCTTCCTCATGACATCCATACGACACTATTACTATTACTTCTAACTTTTTTGTAACTGCTGCTACTCTCAAACTACATCTGATATAATCATTCCTAAATAAAAGTAGGTAAATCAAATCAGGATATAAATCAAAAAGGTTTAATCATAAACTCTGAATATAATAAAAATCAGATCCTAAATATTTTGACGTAAATATAATAACGGGATGATTAGAGGCTGTAGCCGTAGTTCTTGATCCAAGCCAGTCCATCTTTAGTATTTCCTATAGCTTTGTATTCGAGACCAACCCAGTCATTGTAACCGCTCTTTTCTAAATGTTCGAGAACATACTTGTAGTCGATCTCACCGTCAGTATCAGGCTCATTGCGGTGAGGTACTTGCGCTATCTAGAATGTAATCATTAACAAATATTATCTGACTTTTGTGGAAGCTTTATATACTTTTACATTTTAATATTATATTATACTTGTTTAATATATTAATACCCATTAAAGATGGTATTAACGTTATCATTGAATGGCATTGAAATTTCTAGAACATGTTTAAACTCTTAACATGTTACGATTTTTATACGTAACTAACTGGTCCTGAAAACGTTTTTCTGCTCTTCCTATTAGTTAACAACACAACTACAGTGCCACCTATCGCATTTAGATACATAAACAGCACTAACTTATAGTCATCAGTCTATGTACATATATATATACTCTGTGTTAATGTCTATTCTATCCATTGAACCTAAAGATGTCCACTGCTGGACATTAGGCTTCCCTAAAAGATCACCAAAAGGACCATTTCTGCGCTGCGTCTTTCTGTGCGTGACCGCTACTCAAGAATTCTTAGGCCACATCAGTCTCTTTTCTACGAGCAATGTATGTATGTGCAACCCAACAGCTAAGCGTGATGATAATAGCTTATTTCCCCAAATATAAAAGTATGTACAAAATCTCTATGTATTACTTAGATTTTTTTTGTGTGTTTGCAATATATGTCTCTTAATTCTTTATCAAAATTTTTGATTTAAACATCATTTTGAAGCTTATGTTCTCCGTTATTGGCGTAAAATCAGCTATATAAACCTATACTTTTTGTTACGGAGTTATAAATAATTAAAAATGTGAATTGTTGAATGTCTGTACCTGTACGTGACCAATGTACGGCATAAACTTCGTGATGTTGTGTGTTATGTCACCACATATTTGTTGTAAATGGAAAATATCCACCATCATTTTTAAGTTTGGACTATTGATACGATCTAGGATACCAACAGCTGTAACACAAAACGTCTTTTTGTTAATTTAATATTTAGGGGAGATTAACGATCTCCAGTCCTGTTGTTAATGGCGTCGCTTACCTCTTCCGTAATCACTCAAAAAGTAATTTGGCATAGAATACTGATTTATAGGTTCAATCAAACCAAGTAGATTTTCTCCTTTCAAGACATCAACTGCATACTTTAAGTTGCTCTCAAAAGTTTCCCAGTGCTTTGGTGTGGGCGTGTTCACTATACCAGCCATTATATGAATTTTCTTTGCATTTACAGCCTTCGCATAGTCAATAGTTGTTTTTAAGTTATCCTTGAACTCATTTTCTTTGCCGGGCACGGAAGTAACTCCTACTTCACCCTTAGTCGTGTCTCCTATGAGCATATTGACAATTAAATTGATTATAACAAAAAAATCTATGTGGTGGACCCAGTTAAGTAACCAACCAGGAAATTACGATAGCGGGGTGGTATTTAGGCATGCACAGCCCGGCTGAGTCGCGACCACCTTGTATATTATGGTGAAAAGTCCGTGCTTACTGTGCAAGTGCATTGAGGTAACTCAAATATGCGCCATGACATAGCATAATTATATGCATCGAGTGAGTCGCTAAACGCGCACCACACGCGCCCTGCGTTCGTTGTCTCTTAACGCATCGTAACTCAGCGGGCTCAGAGAGAGAGAAATAAATGAGTCGGCAATACCGTGGTGGCGCTATGCGCCAACATATTTGAAGTAAGTGTGATGACACTGATGACACATCCACTGCAGTAAACCCATATCTAGTTGTACAGTGTAAACTCTATATATCAAAATTAAAGGGACCGATTAATTTATTACGTTATAAAGGGGTTTTGTTAAACAGAGTAAAAGAAAAAAAAATTTAACATGTACTTAATTATAGTTTTATGACTTCTAATTTTGACTAAATTGAAAAGTTTGCAAGGAACCAAGAATGGAACGTAAAGACAACGTATAGCAATAAGACGATAGTAGGTAAGTACAGTAAGCAAACACGTGTTACGCAATTTTAAGCAAAGGAACAATTTTCTTAAAATACCATTGCACGTACGAAATATTTATGGCTCTTATGTCTTCTCACATTTGTGTCATTTTGTCTATTTCAAATTATATAATCAATGTTTTTGGGAGTCTAAATAATGACATATTGTTTCGCTATTGAGAATGCTTGTTACGTTATAAAGTGTTTCAGTGTATGGGTTAACAAACAAATCTTAATAATTTCTATGTCTTAAGTAGCTCTTCGTTATAGAATTTCGTCCTATAGAGTTTACACTGTAACTCACTTGTTACGCACGTCGCGTTTCGGATTTGCCTATCCATATCTAGTTTCTGTTAACGCAAGTCGGCATGAGAGCGGCGATTGGCCATTGATTGCTGATCTCTCGATGGTCACTGTTGTTTTTGGATTGTATTTGTAAGTACTGAACTTATAAGTTTCCAGGACCAGAATCTTTCGAATCGTGAACTATGGTCTTAAGTTAATAAAAATTCAATAGATAGAAAAAAGCAATTTCAGTTTTCGGATTTCGGATTCCAAAGATTTCGGCCTCGTCTTATTCAACTTATTGCCGATCTATACCAAACTAAATGCTAACTATGATGCCAACCCTAGCGCTACAGTCGAGCGTAGGTAACTAAGTAAATTCAAGTTTGGTCTTAGCCAGTATAATAATATTATACCTATCTATTTTTTGGTATGGTTTTAGAAAATCTACAAGTGTAATTTGAACCTGAAAGTGCTTGTTCTATATTTAGAGTGAAACAAGATAAATTGTATTAAAAACACAATTACTTATCAATAGCAAGAGTTCATCTGCTTGAAGTCTTTTTGTAAGATAAGAAAAATGTTAATAACGTATGACCTCTCGCGCTATAGCGTTTCGGCTTAATCTTATTTGAAATTAAAGTACGTACGTACTTTAATACTTTTAATTAATTAGTTATTAATATTTCTGTTATCACTTATAAGTGTGGAACATCCTTTTAAATTAGTATCACATAAATCAATGTAGACTTCAAGAAATATTTGCAACTTGCAATCTCTTTTCAACAGCCAGTGACATAACCATTGCTATTTATTCTTTTTGTGTTTCATAAATTTGAATTTATTGAATACTTATAGGTATAATATTTAAGGCATAATTATACTTAAGTATAATAAAATCGGACGCGGGTGGAAATACTAATTGACTAACGTGTATAATTTTTCAAATGCACTTTAGTCATTTGACTTTCCACCGACGATGTAGAATACGAGAGAAATAACAAATACAACAATGTAAATCTGTGTCGTGATGCATCTAAAAGGTTTACATTATTATTGTTTAATTTCGTTTCTTGCACGGTACCACGCCGCTGTTCTGGGATTTCAGTGAAGATTATCTGTGGTGAAGGAATTAGTAAAAAAATAAACAATATTATCAATTACCTACCTGTTTTCAAGTTGATACACACTTGTTCAACGCCGGCATTCTCCTTTGCTTGTTTAACTTGTTCTAAACTACAACCGAAAGGGAAACCAGACTCGACCGCTTTAAAACCAGCGTCTCTTGCCAAAGCGTATCGCTCTAGTATAGAAGACGCCTCGGCGAACATAAAAGAAAGATTCGCACAAAATTTCATTTTGTCGACTGTGAACTAAAGCGATACGAGTTCTTCCACTGACAGCTAGAGGTTAACTGTGTGAAGTAAGAAAACAAATGATCATGAAAATTTTACGTTCCTGTTTTTATTAAGTAGGTACCTACTTATCAACGTGTGTAATAAATAATTTTTATCAATCCATGAGAACGTTGAAACCTCAAAGCACTATCATTTTCATTTGTGGTATTTTATCAACACTACTCATATTGACTTTAATTATGTCTCGTTCAAACAAAACCTCACACATATTTCGGAACGTGCCTCGATATACTCACGACCTTGACTCTCGGCGTCGCGCGTCTGGGCGTCAATTCAAATAATATAATTATAGAAAACATTTTTACTTGTAAACGCGTCGTTTTAAAACTAATTTTTATACATTGTTAATATATATACATAACAACTAGTTATTTAAAAATCGTTACAATTCAATGATTCGTAGATTAAAAACGCTAACGCAAAATAAACCTCATTTCTGATCAAAGATAAGGTATCTTTGCAGTATGCAGTAGCAATCTATACATACACATAGAAATAAAAGTGATTGTCTATAATTTAAAAATATGATATTTTTCTTTATATTATTAATTTATATGCACAATATAAAAACCCAAATACGCGTTTTTATTATTTTATTTTAGTCTGTTTTTTTTAACTAGGTTAATCTGTGAAACTACAGAAGCGATTATATTTTTAGGCTGATGTGGCTTTCTATACTAATAACTAACTTTACCTCTTTATAATAATTTAGGTCCTTACGTGTGAAATTAGCGTTTTATAAGGAAAAAGTAAAACGAAAAAAATATTATGAAAGTATATATTTAATCAATCGAAGTATGTACCATTATGCACTTTTGCCACTTTATAGGTAGTTCATTGATTTCATTGCTGAAAAAATTGTGAGAGCGGGAATCAATAAAATCTTTGAAGGCGGTTTCCACAACCTTGTCAGAAATGATTTTTTTCCTTGCAAGAAATTGTCCAAATTAGGAAAAAAGTAGTAATCCGTTGGGGCAAGGTCCGGGGAGTATGGTGGGTATCGGATATATTCCAACCGCAGTTCCTCTAATTTAACGACCGTCTGTCGTCAAGTATGGAGTCTAGCATTGTCCTGAAGCAGCAGTGGGCTAGAGAGATTGACCAGTCTCGGTTGTTTAACGGCTAGCTTTTCCATCATGGTTTGCAATTTTTGTTAATACAGATATGCCGTTATTGTTTGGCCAGATCGTAGGAAGCTGTAGTGCATGACACCAACACTGGTCCACCAAACACCAGTGCCTTTTTCTGAGTCAACTTTCGTTTGGGACATGATTTGGCCGGTTCTCCTGGATTCAACCACTGTTATGAATGTTTCCGCCTGTCGTAAAAGATCCATTTTTCGTCACAATACGATTAAAAATTCTCTCGTTATTGTGACGGTTGAGTGATGTAACGCAGCACTCAATGCGTGCTTGTTGGTGTGCTACAGTCAATTCATGCGGTACGTGTTTCTCGAGCTTTTTCACTTTTCCTATTTGTTTCAATTGAATTAAAATTGTTTTATCACTAACACCAAAGCCTGTCACTAACTCTGACGTGTTTTGTGATGAATCCGCTTCCAAGAGCACCTTTAATTCTTCATTATTAACTAGGATCCCCGGCCGTCCACGGGGCTTGTTTCGTAGATCAAAATTTCCAGAACGAAAACTATGAAATCAAAAACGTACCTGATTTCTTTTTTTATAGTAGCTTCCCCATACACATCATTAATCCTTCGAGCTGTTTCTGCAGCGCTGATGCCATGGTAAAACTCCTCTTCGTAAATAACGCAATATTTTAAATTTTCCATTTTGTGTAACGATGTCTAAGAAAAATCAAATGTTGCGAAAACAAATAAATCAGTAAATTCGAAACACAAGTATTTGTGTAAATTGTTAGGCCTATGTATACACGCCTAAATTTGAATTTGGTATTCCAAACCAAATTAGATCATGTAACAATAAAAAAAATAACGTTAAAGGGAACAACAGAAAAGAAACATTAATAGGTTCTTGTTTTTTTAATTATTAAACAAGTACATTGTATAAGGTAGAATAGATATATCTAACAAAATATTGGCATATACAAATTGTTAACAAAATATCATACTAGTTAAACTATAAAAAGCAAAACATAGATGAAACCATTTTTTACATGTATTAATTAAAACGTTAACATTCTATTAAAAGGACGCATATTAACATCGTCTAGGGATATATTATATAATATAAATAGGTATATCAGTTATTAATGAATTAGTAAAAAATATTTCTACACAAATCTCTTATTTCTCCTTTTTTAATCACAAACTTAAAATTTGGAAACTAATTGTTCCCCACATCTTCGCGTTGTCTTAAAAATGTGACGCCTCGGGTGCCATTTACTTTAATATAATTGTACTAATTCAGAAATCTCTGTTGGCGTGCGTACAACTACTCACCACACTTTCATCGCAATAAGATCTGGTTATTCTATTAGTAGTCATAAAGGCCCTGAAGCCTTAGACGGCTTTTACAGCTTCACCGTGGTGGCATCGCAATCGAATAAATGGTTTATGAACACGCAGGGGACAAAAAAAATTAAAATTAATTTTATATAGATAAGATAGCTGTTTCATATGGTTACGTGACCACCAAAGATGTGCCAGGTAGCTATAATAAGCGGTGCGAGGATGTGTAACGGCTCTGTGAAACGGTGTGTAGTTAAGTGGTACAAGCCACGGTGAAGCTGTAAAAGCCATCTTATGCTCCAGGGCTATTTATGGCTAGCAGTATAGTCAGATCTAAAAAAACGGTCCAGTAACTCTTGTTCCCACACAGTTTTGCTTTTCGTTCGTTCATACGTTTTCGTTTTCCATCATGTGCATGCTGTACATCTCTCGCACACATTTCTCACTGGTGTCCTTCGCAAACATTCCTTGCTCACATCTCTCGTTTTTTTTGTATCTACAAATACCTAACTCCGCTAGCCCTTTTCCACCAGCTCTGCGCTAAGAGAGGTTAGTAAAATGTAGTAATCCTAATAGTAGTTTTTGCCTCGCGCACTACCTAGCTAACTCGCGCACCTCTGGTGGATACCTACGCAGTCTAATACAGTTCGCCATTGTAAACTTGAGTGGCTATAATAAAACTGTATTAAATATTCTCAAACAATGTTGGATGCGCGTACAAATATAGAAAATGATCACATTTATGCAAAATTGTACTTGATAAACGAAATGACATAAAAATGGAATGATAATGTTTCAGTTGAACAAAAGGAAATAGAAGAAGTCAATATTCACATTTCTAGATCCTGCATAATTTGTATCGTATTCTAACGATGTTAATACATATAACCTTAACAACATACCTAGATCTGCATTGTTTTGCAAAACGTATTTATTTAACTCATCTAAAAATGTCTGCGTATGTAATAAATCTAGCTAGCAAAAGAAATGTGAAAATTTTTGAGTGTAATACCAGTTACTGTGATCGCGTATGTTCCTTTTTTTATTTAGCTGCGTAATCTTTATCCTGTGTAGGATTCCGTATTCCATAATGGAAAAAAAACGTTGGCCGTCACGGGACGCCCGACAGTCGTGAACCACCTTAGTGAATAGTGTGTCGAATTAAAATCGATTCAACCGTATCGGAGATTACCCAAAACAAACAGACAGACAAAAATTGTATGTACCACTAGCTGCGCTCGCGGCTTTGCTCGCTTGAACTACAGAATGCTATCGAACCTTGCTCCTCCGCTCCCGGTTATTTTAAAGACAAAAATGCTTATTGTGGTGATCCTTAGAAGATAGACATGCTCTCGCTGACTTTTTTGTAGGTCTTTTTAATATTTACAATTATGTAGTACATTAATTTGATATACATAATGCTTATGGTTTACTCAGCGTAAGCTATTTAATCGCCCGAATTAATTCACCATAACCAGTTATTTTTGTTTGCGCAGAACCCTAATTCTTTTTCTAAAATAAAAGTAGCCTAAGTTACTCCTTATAACATCAGCTATCTGCCAGTGAAAGTCCCGTTAAAATCGGTCCAACCATTTCGGAAATTAACCGGAACAAACAGACTGAAAGACAAAAAATTTACAAACTGTTAAAGGTATAGTATATACTTTCACATTCATTTAGTAAAAAGCTGTTATTTTAACATTACAAACAGACACTTAAATTTTATGAATTGTATAGATTTCTAAATGCCAATTATATTACGCTGGCAGTACAATACATTTTTTGACTTTTTTTCTTAAAACGGGGCAAACTTACAATTACATTACAATTAAAAATGACAAATGCGTCTGCTGGCAATATACAGTCTTATAAAAGGAGGTATTTATGGTTGTAACATTCATAATAATATGATTTGATATCAACACAGCCATATTTCATAATTATTTTGTGTAGTTATAAATCAGATTAAAACTCTATGCAAGTTTGATATACTTATACATACTTAGTATACAATCTTATTACATAATTTGTGATAAAAGTCTATCGAAACAAGGAAAAAACGATTATTTGAGCATATATTTTTTGATACCCTGTAACACGTTACTTTAAATGTATTGAATATTAACGTATATTCAACGTGAATCAAGATTTCTGTTGAGCTAAGCTTTGAGCAAAACACATACGTAAGACAGTTTCTATTTGGTATACAAAACTAAAATTATTGTATTTAACCTAACTAAATGAAAGGATTGTATACGGTTTAAAGTTTAGTTCAGGATTTAAGTTTATGTTAAAAGTTATAAAGTCTATGTGAATCCTTTTTATAAAATCAGTTTCACACCAAGACTCTATCTTACACTATCTTATTATAAAAAGCTATTGGAAAATACTGTATTTACACATTTTCAAATGCACAAATTGCAGTATAATTTATGTACATATAGTATATATTTTGTAGTGATTAATGGAAGACATTCTATTGCCTAATATCAACTTGCATTCAAAGTATTCGATCCATCTCGTATTATTGCGACTACTTACTATAAGGCGTTTCATAAAGTAACAAACAATATTTGTGAGATCGATCTTCGCTCTGTGTCTTTAAATTAGAATTCGTCACTGATTAGAATTAAAATTGATTTAACAGTTTAAATTAATAATAATTTTTTATAAAATATCATTGGACTATATGATTATATAAAAACGACAAACGTATTAGTAGCAAGGGTGAGGCCAGACAAGCGTAATTTCAGTTATACACAATCACTTGGTGATGTACGTCCATCTGAAATTCGCCATTCGCCAGACGAACGTATATTAGGGTGAGGCCAAACGATCGTAATTTACGCTGCTTTCAGTTTCATAATATAAAAATACAATTTGTGTCCTACGACGACGTAAATTGGCAACTCAATTTACGTCGCACAAACTCGCGTAATTTACGCTGCATTCAGTTTTAAGTCAACGACGAAAATTACGTTAATTCCTGATTCACAAGAGTAATAACGGCTGGGATTAAAAATAGTGTGAATTTACGAAGCATTAGGAAGGTGATGCTAGAGAAGGAAGAAGCTGGGTATATCCACAGTATGAAACGATAAAAGTGTGGACAATTACATGCATTATATTAAAGTGTTTTCGCATAACGTAGGTATAAACCTGTTATAAAATTTATTTGGCTGTACTACTTGTATCTGGCTGGTTTTGGTAACATTAAAAATTAAAAAAAAAAAGTTATTCCCCGCTATTTTTCATTTGTTTTTTCTTCTGTAAAAATGAGTGAATCTAATAAAGAAATTCAATACATTTTAAAATATAATTACAAAAAAAGGCAAAAATTCAACTCAAACAGCGAAAAAAATTTGTGATGTTTATGGACCTAATGCAGTGTCAGCAAGAGTAGCACAAAGTTGGTCCAAACGTTTTCAGTCCGGAAATTTTGATGTTAAAGATGCACCTCGCTCTGGTCGCCCTTATACAAATAAAATGGACGCCATTTTTGAAAAAGTAGAGCAAGAGTAGAGTACATATCAGTTGTTACGATGTAGCGGAAGAACTGGAAATTGTCCACAAAACAGTTTTAACCTGTTCGAAGAAACCTAGCTATAACAAAAAGCTCGATATTTGGGTGCCACACGAGCTCACTGAAAGAAACCTAATGAACCGTGTACTTATTTGCGATTAATTATTGAGACGTAATGAAACCGACCCGTTTTTGAAGAGATTGATAACTGGCGATGAAAAGTGGATCACGTACGACAAGAAGTGCGAAAAAGGTCGTGGTTTAAGGACGGCCAGGCTTCTCAGACTGTGGCTAAACCTGGGCTAACTGAAAATAAGGTGATGTGAAGGTGGTGTGTATGGTGGGACTGGAAGGGTGTTGCGGCGGATAAAGATAGGAATATAAGGAGGTACCTCGTTTCGGCGCTGGTTCTGATGAGCGGTTGAGGCAACTTGTATAGCACGTTTTAATGGACGCGCGTGGTGCTTCAGAGCACAGCGGCAGACACACACTGACTTTCTGAGGTAATGGGAGAGCGGAGAGAGCGGAGGGAATTGATAGAAGGAATGTAGTGGTTATTGCGACAAGGATGTTCATAGACTTTTACGCCGCAAAACCATCGATTCGGATCTCACTGCAACAATGATGAGAATAAGATGCAGCTGAGAGAGCGGTGAATTGAGTGCAACAGGAAGGGCATGTGGTCTTTCATACGATAACGTAGAACACACATCTTTACCACTCAGCAAAAATTAAGAGAGTTTGGCTGGGGGGTGTTAGTGCATCCACCATATAGCCCTTCAGATTTTCACCACCTGTTTCGGTCTCTTCAGAATTCTTTAGGTTCTGTGAGGTTAACATCAAGAGAGAACTGCCAAAACTATTTGTCGCGTTTTTTTGATCAGAAGACCCAAGTTTCTACAGCAACGGGATCATGACGTCTCTACCTACAAAATGGCAGAAAGACATCGAACAAAACGCCATATATATACTATAAAAAAATGTAAATAAACATTGAAAAAAAATGTCTTGAGTTTTCATATAAAAATGCGAAGAAACTTTTTCCGGACCTATTATGTGGGATTAAAAATTGTGTGTTTACGAAGCATTATGAAGGTGATGTTAGACAAGGAAGAAGCTGGGTACATCCACTCAGTATGAAGCGATTAAAGTGTGGACAATTTTATGCATTATATGTGGGTTTCAAAATATTGTGCATTTACAAAGCATTAGCAAGGTGATGTTAGACATGGAAGAAGCTGGGTACATCCACTCAGTATGAAACAATTGAAGTGTGGACAATTTTATGCATTATATGTGGGATTATAAAAATTGTTGCATTTACGAAGCATTTGAAAGGTGATGTTAGACAAGGAAGAAGCTGGATACATCCATTCAGTATGAAACGATTAAAGTGTGGACAATTTTTTGCATTATATGTGGGATTAAAAATAGTGTGCATTTACGAAGCATTAGGAAGGTGATGTTAGACAAGGAAGAAGCTGGGTACATCCAATCAGTATGAAACAATTAAAGTCTGCACAATTTCATGCATTATATGACCCTCTCTCCCCGCATTACTATGTGACCCAAAGACGTGACGTTATTACTTGTGTAAGCCCGGACGTGGCTGGACTCGTAATTATCGCCGTCGTATGGCACTGTGGCACAAACTAGACTTAGAACTAAATGCAGCGTAAATTACGGGACTCACAAACACAAAATTATGCTAGTTTGGCCTTACTTTTTGACAAATACAATATTTTTTCTTCATTACCTAATTCCTAAATGTTCTGTATACTCTCATATTATTCGAATATATTTTAAGCGTTTGAAACAGTTAACTAATGGACTTCCAATGGCCCTGGACTTTATGTCCATAACACAATAATTAATGTAGTAAATGCAGAATCTGATAGTTATATTTAAACTGGTAGCTGAGTAATACATAGTTTACATGAATAATTGAATATACATAAGAATACAGTGGCGAAGTTCACCACTCGACAAGACGTAACGAAACGGGACTTTTAGGCGACAATAAGAAATCGAATTGTATGTCTAGCTCTCCGTTGAACTCGACACGCCATCTTTGAATTATCTGAAAATAATATTAGGTAATTATAGTATACTAGGTATAGTTTGAATCTAAAAAACAGATAATCATAGATGACGAGATCGTTAGAAAGTATCAGTATAGGCTAAAGTTTAATGTATACCTAATCTTCACTTAGAAGTATATAAGAGCATAATGTTTCGTACGAGGTTTCAAATTCAAATAGTAAGTGATAATAGAGAAATTGAGATATTCCAGTTTTGTTATCAGTAGAGTCGGTACAACATGTTTTTCTTTTGCACTGTCCTTGATTACAAAGTTGTATATACAGAATGGATTTTTGAGATGGGGCGTTATGGGTAGGTTCCTTAACTTATTGTGACATTTTGACCTGCATTTACAGGGTTTTTTTAAAGTGTATACAGTCACAAGAAAACGGGCTATTTACATTAAAACTTTTTTTCGTGCCAATCGATCCAGTTTCTTATAGGGATCAATAATTTCTATGGAACTAACTGAGGTTAGAGTATGTAAGTACTAAAAATGACAGAAATCGCAAAAATATTTTCCGATACATTTGGTAGGAAATCATCGTGGCTTCGATAAACTTTTGCAAGTAACGAGACTCCCAACTTATTTTTTTTTTCTTAACATAACTTTTTATTAAAGTCTGGGCGCTACATAGAAGACTGGACAAAAATAAAAACTACATTTCGAACGAACAAGGTTCATAATTTTTTTAACTTTACATATTTTATATGGTTTATAAATAAAGCCACATTTGATAAATGACAGCTGTCACATCAGTCCGAATAAGGAAGTATTTCCTTACCTTGGCGAGTACTAGATGAAGCTCGAGTTCGACGAATCTTTTGCCTGGGCACATCCTACGGCCCCGGCCGAAGGGAGCTACCAATGAATACGCATGAGGCTCGCGCACTTTCACCCAGCGCTCGGGTAGGTAATCAAGGGCTTGCCAGAAATTCTCTTCACGACGGCAAGCAGCCCCCGTATGCGCTAAAACGAATGTCTGTGCACATATTATTTTTTTATTATTATCTCATTATTAATTTAAACACTTAGTTAAATAAAATTACAGCAAAAAGCTGGGTGCTAGAACACGAAAATTGTGCCCGAGTGAATCGCGACCACCATACTTAAGGTAATAACGTTCGCCATGTTATTAGCACGTTTAGGTTCCGAGATCGTCTGATCTGAACCAGTAACAAGCGAGGAGGTAGAGACCGTCAAGCACATGTTGATAAACCCGTAACAGTGCCTAGTCACTGTCACAATAGTCACACTTCTTTTGTTAGTCGCGTTTTGGGATCAGATAATGTACTTATATCTAGTTGCCGAAAGGCTTGTAAGCCAGCATAATAGCGACGACCGGCGATCGATTGGCGATTAGATTGTAGGTAGGACTGTGCTTACCACCAGGCACAATACAGTCACTTTGCCGTGGCCCAGATCAGGCAAATGAAACGTCGAATGTCCATCCAGTGGATGAGTTCATATCGGGGATTACAATGATGAACTTTATGTTAATATCAAACATGATACTAAATGAGAGTTGCCTAACGAAGATCAAGATTTAGGAAATATATTGTGTGATATCCCCACTTATAAGAAGCGAAATCTAGCGTAAAACTGGTAGAAGAGAATGAAAAACCGTCCAGTAGTTTTATTCGATTTTTTTACTAGTATAACAAAATCTAAGTAATTTTTTACCCCAGGTGGCAATTTTTGCCCACCGATGTTCATGGATGAGTCCAATAACCTCGCTAAAAACGGCGCTGTGGGTAGAAGTCGAAATGCTTCATTAGCAGCGGCCCGAACTGAAGTAGCGGCTACTAAATCTTCGGCACTTAGTATAGAACACGATGGAAGTTCAGAGCGAATCCTCTGTTGCCAGTCAGGTCTACCGCTCAACAAATAAAGCAAGAAGACTAGGCTATTCGCTAGCTGTAAATAAAATAGAAATTAAGATTATATTTAGTTGATACTTAATTATATTACTAGGTAAAGTTTGTATACGTGTGTGCTTTTGTAGGAGGTTTTTTTAAATATTCTTTAGTACAGCTGCCGGATGACACCGTAGGGCTTGTTGACAGATTTTCAACTTGAAGGTTCAAGTTCGCCAGACGGAAATCAGAAAAAGCCGTAATGTGCTAAGAGTTCATCACGATATTTTCTTTCGCCGAAAGATCAGGCTCTTTACAGAGATTCAAACACGTCGATCGACACGGTATCCGTACACGCTACCACTGAGTCATGATTGCTTCATAATGAGGTAATCTCTGGAACTACCGATCCGATTTAAAAAAAAATTTTTTTCTAAAAGACAATTAGGTATATTTTTAGCAAATTAAATGTCAAGATGTGTGGTGTAACCTTTTCCTTCAAAGGAATGAGGAATTATGTAAATGATATTAGTGACAGATAAGTTTAGGAGTGACATGGGCATGTCATGAAGTGGGATGAAAGTCATATAACTAAAAGAGTGTTATACATGAAGGCGGACGAATATACGAGTAGAGGAAACCGAAGAAGGTATAGATGGATAGTGTGTGAAATTATATGTGTATAATTGATAAATTATAAAGACTATATGAAGGAAAGTACGAGAGGAAAACATGTGCTGATCCTACTTAGGTAATAGGTAGGATAGATGCATATTAAAAATGTACATTTTACAATCCTAAATTAATAATTATATCAATAGTTGCGAATATTACCGTTTCAATGCCTGCAGTAATAAAATCAATAACGGCCGCTTTCTTGTCACGCATATCCAAAGCTGGATTATCGAGTATATTAAGGAAGATTTCACGCATGCCGTCATCTTGTGCCGCACCACATGACCGTGTTTTCGCTTCTTCCATTAGCTCCGATACTATCCTGCCACATTGGATTGGAATTAAACCACTAATCCAACCACATTTTGGAGTCTAAGCTATTGTGAACAGTTGGTATTGTGAACCACAAAAACTTTATTGGACTCCTTAACAATCGATATAAATAAAAGAACCCCGGTATGGAAATTTTATGGGGAGTGAAATTTGTAAAAACTTTAACAAAAGCGTTACGTTTAGTGTCAACAAAAGCTTTGCGTTAAGCGTTAACAAAAAAAGTTACATTTTGACTATGAAATCATGTATTACATACATCATCTTGCTTTTAGATAAATTATTAACCAGTCAGTCAGTCAATCACCTCTTATTGCATATTCTAAGAGAATCGTACTTAAAGAGTAAACTACATTCGTGCGTCGGAGCTTAGACGCACACACACTTTTTTTTCAATTAGTCTACTATGTAAATTATACGTAATTAATATTTACCGGTTAAAGTTTTTAATTCGCTACCGTAGCTTTACCCATGAGGTTCATAACAATATTTACGTATACCTTACGAGTTATACTATCAATATTAGGTGTAATAAAATAGCATAAGTTTTTTTAATGACTTATAAATCTACGAATATAGTTTTTGTTATCAATAAAATCAATGGCATGGTTCTTTTATTTTGGAGTTCCCCATACTGACTGTTCTAAATGTTACATTCTGTACAGGTACTAAAAGTACTATATCAGGTCAGGTACCTACGTATGAATAGTCTCCTCGCTTCTGACGAAGGTTCGGTATAGTGCAGTAGGAGCAAACTTCCAAAGTGGTGCACCGTAGTAAGAGTCCCGCTGGGCTCTGAAATGCGTTTTCACAGCAGCTGCTAAGGCAGCAGCACGACCCGACATCCGTCGCTCCAGGAAGCCTAACCGCGAGCCCAACATCAAACCGCAAACGGCTGTAAGAACATAAATATAAAAATGAAGATTTTTTGGTACCTTACACGGCAAAGTCTCGGCGATGTTATGCAATGGTAGGGTAATGGTAAGTGTATAAACAATAAGCTATTTGACTGGTTCCTGGAAACTGTTTCAGACTATTTAGCAAGGTTTGCCGAGCCCCAAAAGAGTATTTATTTTTATTTATTTTGTGTATTTCTTCAAATAATAGCAAATAAAACTTCACTATTTGAATAAGCCGCCAAAAAGCTATCTTTCACAACGTGACGTCACATGTTTGTTAGTAGCGTAGAGAGTAAAACGAATAGAATCAGTCATAATACTTTTTATTTAAAACTTTTTCCTTTTTCTTTATAAAAATTCAGAGCAAATGAGAAAAGACCATGGAGTTAATATCTCTATATCTCTCTCATTTTATTTTTGAAGACGTTGAAAGAAATGTTATACAAGCTTGTGGTAGATGTGATTGGAAACCTGTGTTATCAGAGTCGAATTGTCGCAAAGACCGATCGCAAAACACCAAAGGAACGGCAATTAAAATGGCAGACCTGTGACGTCACGATAAATTCTGCCAATACAATCTGTTTTCGATCACGTGTCATTCATTAGCTCTTCTAGCTTTTTTGGTTAAATAGTTAATTATTTTTGACTTACAAAACACTTTTAAAATCTATAATTTATGCGAATATCTATAAATATGATATTATTTTTCACACTGTCAAATAGCCTATTCAGAAATAACGACGACCAATCAGAGATCGGTAACACATCGTAAAGGTCCCTGACAATTCGGTACCTAAATAACATTCTAATCACGACAGCAATGGTAAGTATCTATGTAATCTAAATAACTCACTAGTAACCACCTGCGACTACGTTTCAGTTCATTCATTACAGGGCGTTTTTCAAAAAAAGTAGATTCAGATTTTTATGTTGCAGAGATTTTTCCGTGTTTTCTTGTCTCCTTTGATGAATTATATTCTTAATTAAGCAAAAATCAAAAAAGTATAACGGTAATAATAAAAACATCGTGGTAATCTCAATTTTTACGCAAGAGTTCGCAGTAAAGCGCTCCGGTTCGTCACAAAGAAAAACATATAATAAAATGATAAATAAGTTATTTAAACATAAATAAATCACTGTAATCATAGCTTAACTACATACTATTTTTATTTCAGGTTAATCACAGTATGCATTTTTCACCTTCCAAAAGTTTATTTTTTACTGCTTCTTAGAGATATTGAACTTATGAGATCGTAAATAACATAAAGGTATACATACATGTATGTCAGTAAAATCTAGTTCAAAAGTAATGAATAATTAAATATTTGTGAATAAAATTAGTTTTCTTCTCGGATAAAATGTGGGATAGTGACTACTTATATGGAATTCTTTGTCACTAACTGGAAAACAAGCAAAGTTTTCACTGTAGATACTTTTATTAAGATATGTCACACATACATTTGGTAAGGTGGATATTATATAGCTTATTCTTTGTGGTGTGGTAGGACACGATGATTGTGTCCGAATGAATAGCTACCATCATAAACCAGGTATAACACCAGCCATAGTGGCACGCTTAGGCGTGTCACGTTTCGGGACCAGCCGGGGAATATCCAGTAATATGCTATAATTCATATTTCATAATGGACAAAAACATCGAACAAAGAGTTTGTGTTAAAGTTTGCATCGCCAATGGAATTTCGTATACGGAGACACTGAAAATGTTACAAAAACCTTACGGTGAATCAACTTTATCAAAAACATGTTCGTATGAGTGGTACAAAGCGTTCAAAAGCGGTCGAGATATGCCGGAAGATTTGCCTCACCCTGGTAGGCCATCAACACCTTCAACTAAAGTTAACATCGCAAAAGTGAAGAAAATAGTGACTGAAAATCCTCATTCAAGTTTGAGAGAGATAGCCGCTGAACTTTCTGTATCCCACGAGTCGATCCGTATCATTTTAAATAATTTGAATCTGTATTTTCTCCAAAAACAATTCCGACCCAACATTCATGAAACACATTGTTCCTGGTGACGAAACGTGGGTTTACGAGTTTGTCATGCAAACTAGTCAACAAGCTTCGGAGTGGCGCCTTCCAACTGAACCGAAACGGAAAAACCACGCCAAAGTCGATCAAAAATCAAAGTCATATTGATAGTTTTCTTTGACTATCGTGTTATTGTACCCTCGGAATTCTTACCGGAAGGTCAAACGGTAAATAAAGTATATTATTTGAGCGTTACGCGGCGTTCAAGAGAGCAAATTCGACGAAAAAAAGACAGATTTGTGGAAAGAAAATTCTTGGATTTTGCACCACGACGACGCGCCTTCGCACAAGGCCATCATTGTGAACGAATTTTTGACCAATAAATCAACAAATCCCGCGTACTGCGGCGGATGAGGAAGCACTGAGGCAGAAGCGAGCAGCGCGGGGAGGATACACGCAGGCGGAAAGCGCGCGCCCGTGTGAACGCAGCATGCCGCGTAACACGTGCGTCGAGCTTGCCACGAGCGGCGGCGGCGGAGAGCGCGCTGGGGAACTGCACCTCGTGACTATACCATCGAACAACAACCTTATTCACAAGATATGGCTTCAGCCGACTTCTTTCTTTTTCCTAAACTCAAATTACCACTTCGTGGCACCCGTTTTCATTCGGTAAAAGACATAAAGGAGAATTCGCGACAAGAACCAAACTAAATTCCGTAAAAAGTGTTTAAAAATGTTTTGATGATTGGATGGTACTTTTTCGACAGAACAGTATCACGAAATTTAAAAAAAAAATTACATGTACAGACAGAACTATAGAGCTATCAAAATAGATAATTAGTTCAATGTAGCCTCAGACTAATAGTTCCGGTACGTCACAAAATGTTTCCGTTAAACAATATGTAATAAACCGGACGTGACGAATAACGAATACACATCAACAAATTTTCAAAAAATTATTCAAACTTTTGTATTCATTTTAAATCCTACTTTCCTTTTATTTTAAATACTTTATAAACAATAATTTTATTATGCATCAAATAATATTATAAACTGTTACATACTTCATAAAATCCTGTGTCAAACTGGAAGTAAAATTGGGGTACACCTTAACACTTCCACTTTCGTCACTAGTTGTGTTGATACCATAGAGTAGAGTAATTAATACATAGGGAAGTTGATACTAAGTTATCTATGGATACTAAGGCTGATTATAAAATTACGGCAATACCACATACTTACTCGAATTACATTGCCAGAAATGAAATATTACATTTTAAGCAAATATTTCGTGTAAGTACTGAAAATTAACCGTGACGTATACCGGAATTCGGTTTCTACAGTAACACTGGGACAACAATTATATAGTATTGTAAGCTATTTTAATCCAATGTTGGACAATATAGAGCTCATAATCGTATTTATGAGTTCTATCAGCATACGTCTAAAGAGCCTAAAACAGTGGCGCTATTTAATATATCCAGCTGTACCCGAGCCTTCAAAGTTACATAAATGCACGTGGTACATGAAGATTTTGCACTTTTTTATTGTTTGTTTTAATTATAATTTAATATTAATAATAATTGGGATACATATAAATATATTTTTTGTAAGAGAAATATATATTTATTATGTAAATACGCAGTTTAATTATGTACAGTGAGTACAAAAATTATAAAAAAATAGATGAAGGCTTGGGACACCCCAAATTTACAAATATACATATTTTTTGAAAAACGCCCTACAATATAAAATTTGATGAGAATAAAAAAATAGCCTATAGGTGTCATTCAGAGATAATATAGCTTCCTATCAGTGAAATAATTTTCAAAATGGGATCAGTAGTTTCAGAGATGACCTACAAATATCTTTAAATAAGTAGGTAGTATAGATTTGAACATTCATAATAGTACATTATGTGAAGTAAGTATCTTTGAATAAATGACCATGAAACTTTGAATTGATATTACAAAAATACCTACAGTACTATATTTTTAGCCTGGTTACACACTAGGTATATACCTATATTTATCTACTTAGATGTACCTATCCTTGTCCGTGACCGAGGTCGTGCACGGATATGGAATAACTAGGTATATTATGTTATTTTCTTTGTTACTACATATAACTTAAGATTACGTGCATATTTATTGTTCAATCAGAAATTATGTCACGGAGTTATCAAAACTATATATTTGAAAAGTTTTGCATTGTAAATTAATTTAAGTATCTTCGTCTCATTTTACTTTTACATATTTATTTTAAAAACGCCAAATGCCTATATAGATCAAAACAAAGTATACTAAGGGGCAATAAGGCCTGCGCTTCTTTATGGATCTGAGTGCATACTATTGGCCCATGTGATAAACATGATTAGAAAATTCACGAAACAGATATGAGAATCTACTAATAAAGATATTCTGGGAACATATTTTATAGTTGCAAAAATCCACGACAAAATTGCCGAACACCTTATGTGGTATGATGGTATGGTCATGTTATGCGTCGTGATGTAGTCCATATGACAAGATCCGTTATGGGCATGAGATCCTAAAAGAAGTTGAAGTATGCTGGGTGCAGTGGCGTAACTATAGGGTGGCAAGGCTGGCAAACCGCCACGGACCCCGGCCCGACGCGCGTTCTTTAAACTTTGACGATGTTATTAATACTTTGACGGAACAGAAAGCTCGGAGAATAGAATTTTATTAATAAATAATATTGTTAAGATTAACTTGTTATTTTAATATAAATATGAAATACTTATGCTATTGAAAATTAAATTTATTCGATATTTAACTAAAATGCACACAATTTTAGTAATAGATTTGGGTAACTACTTCAGTGATTTTTGAAATTAAATTGCGTGACGATTTTTACTGGGTGGCTCCCATCCAATGAATTTTCCACGGGTCTCAGATGGTATAGTTACGCCACTGGCTGGGTGGGAACAATTAGGAGGGACATGGTGGTGATGGGCTTTAAGACTAGGAGGGCCGACCGCAAAAGATATGGGAAATGAGGCACGATAAAAGAAAATTTAAATTACTTAAATATAAAAACCGGCGTGTTACACATATAAACCATTTAAAAAATATATTATTTTTAGACCAAAGATTACTAATCTTATTTTGTGTTTTCTAAGAAACAAGAGAAAACCTTAAGTTCATTTAGTGACTTTTTGACCTGACAGTATTGGCGTGTAGAGAAATGATATTATCTTTACTTATAATACATTGGTGTAGACTGTAGAGCATGTCTGAATTATCTTATACCTGCTGGCCCGGCAGACGTTGTTCTATCTTTTCAGGTAATCAATGATTCAACCACTCCAACCAGTAATCAATCTGATCCTAAACATACATATAGACCATCATCTCGATAAAACCAATACCTTTTATGAATATTAGCTCAATCTGTCAAGTTGTTCATAAGTTATAGAATCACTAACAGTCGTACACAAGATTACCTACATTCCACCCCGTTGGTTACTCATTTACCGGCTGATGCTGGAACAGACACGCCTGAGCATGCCACTATGGCGGATACAGTGATTATCCTACAACCCAGCAATATTTAGATAAACTTAAAAAAATACATCATCTAAATACAAAATGTCATCCAAATCGTTAGGGCTTGTGTACATGGGCCACCAACGCACAGCGCGGCGGCGCCGCTTCCACACCGCGTTTCTAAAAATGTACTACTATGTTAAATGGCAAATTTTGCGGTGGCGCGGCGCCATCTACATAAGCCCTTAGAGTTGTTTTCGAGAAAACCAAACATATAGACAAGAATTGCTGGCTTAATATGTATTTATAATACATATTAAAATTAAGTAAATTGTAAGTTGGTAAGTTAACTGTAAAATGAAATGACTTGGAATGTTGCATTTTCGTTTCTAGTTTAAATGTAGCTTGCATTATTCCTTGGTGAAATTACTGTTTTAGCAGTCCTTTGTCTAAAGATGTTTATGAGAGTTACGTGGTCAAATGCTACTTTTCTTACGCATTATACTAACTTTCTTGCTCCGACTCTTATAGGTTACTACGCTATTAATTTTTAGTAGAAAGTTAAACTGTATATTTTTAGGACTCCTACATCAGATGTTTCGAATTACCATACGATATTTTTGGTCAAAAATCCTGTCAAGAAGCAACAAACTTCTCTTCTGTAGTTAAGCCCTTACTAAATGAAACCAATATAATATAAACTTATGGTTCAGAGAGCTAAGTAACGACTTTGCAAGAGTACTAAGAAAAAAAGACGAAAATTCCCTGTTCGTGTTCGAGCGCATTTTCGGCGTCGTGTTGGATGATGAATTATGACGAACACGGTACAACCATGAGGTATAAGAGTTAAACAAAGAACCAAATATTGGTAGAAACATTTAAATTTGACGCCTACGATAGCCAAAATGTGTCGTGAGGATGGAAGAGATCAGGATACCCAAAAAACTTCTCGAGTGAATACCTGACGGACGTAGCTAAACTCAGATGTCTGATATAAAAGTGATCTAAAAGTAATTGGTGTGAAGAGTTGGAAAGAGAAAGCCAGAAACAGATCGGTCCGGACTCTGGAGAGTTATAGTAGATCAGGCTAAAGCCCACCTGCGGCTTTACAGCCTAAGATATGATGATACGATATTTTACAAATAATTTCCAAAAACTTTTTTTTATGTGAGACCTAATAAAGACAACCATTGAGATTTTACTCTACGAGTATACCCGTAGAGATAGCGCCTCTTGCAGCATCTTGCTGACTCATGGCCTTATAACAAAAATGACCATGTTAACAAGTTGTTGCAACTAAGACGAACAATTTCAAAATTAAAAGACTCCATAGTGACTTTCGTCCACAGTCCACTATTAGACTCTGTTAAGGATTTGTTTTCCAAAATTAACCCATTTTTTTTAATGACGGAAAGGGGGCAAACGGGCAGGTGGCGCACCTGATGGGAAGTGATCACCGCCGCCCACAAACATCCGCAACACCAGAGGGCTCGCAGATGCGTTGCCGGCCTTTTAGGGAAGAATAAGCTCTCTTCTTGAAGGTCACCAGGTCATAACGGCTCGGAAAGACCCCAGGCGACAGCTGGTTCCACAGAGTGGTTGTGCGAGGCAGAAAGTGCCTTAAGAAACGCACTGTTGTGGAACGCTAAGCATCGAGGTGGTATGGATGGAATTTACGATTCTGACGCGATGTCCGATGGTGAAATTCAGGAGCCGAGATCAATCCAAACAATTTCTCGATTTCAAATTCTCCAAACAATTGAGCTTCCATCAGTCATCACTTTTCATGAGTCAAGCACAGAGATAGATCAAACCAGCGCGGGGTTTGTAGTATCTAATAATTTGTGCTAATGTAATGATTACACAAAAATAAAGTAATTTACCTGAGAGCGTAGGCCTAACTTTCCTCTATATAATGTGAGCAAATTTAGACTTTATAGTAACCCAAAATAAAATAGAAGTCCATAACAATGGGTACAAAGCTCGTAGCATTTGTATTCCGTCCCAGGTTCACAGGTACACTAAATAAACGTAGGTACCAACTTCAGAGCTTATGATTTTTCTTATGTAGTATAGAGATAAAATTATCAAAAGCCGTAGCTACCTCGTCCTACCTCTGTACTTAATTTAATAAAAATGGATAGTCCAAATATTATTTGTCTTCATGAAATCCGGTAGTGCCTCTATGAGTCACTTAGGATCACAGAAAGATCAGGATTTTTTAAACATAGTTGACTATTCGTGTTATACTTCTTTTAATTCTACATAAATACTCAAACAAAAATCGTGTGGTCAAACTTTAATAAAACGGCACCTACATTATCGACATGCCGTGTCTTGTCATAATTGATAACTAATAAATTCTTAAAATAAAGTGAACTGCATTTTATTTAGATACTGCAAGATTACAATCGTTAGGAATAAAATTTATCTGCTATAATATTATGTTCTGTATTTTTTAAAGAACGGTTTTAACTCAACGACCTAACTAACGTAATCACAATACGGATGCATGTTTAAAAATTAAATTGGAACTGTTTTATATAAATTTCAAAAACGACAGTCTCTTATACTGACAATTATACGAAATTCTTATCTCTCTGGATCATTTACTTAATCGACGCGACGAAATAAAAATTCCCTTTAGTACATAAAAATATTACATTAATTTTTACGAATTTTAAAAGCTTTTTTTTAGCAAACTTTAACACAGTCGAACAAAAAGTTTCAAATTGTAATTTTAGAAAGTAAGAATTGAAAGGACTTTAAAAATTTTAATTTCAAAAAAATCAAAACATGGTAGGTACCTAATAGCTCTAAAGACTCTCATGGATAAATCTAGCAAATTTTTCAGGGGTGGCTAGAAGGCACAAATACAAGCTCTACGATATTGAAATGTTTCCTATACTTACCTGAATTTTTTTACGTTTCAAAAATACAACATAACATAACAGTACATTAAACAGCGTTATAATAACATAATTAAATCCATTTAATCTTTTACACTATAGAATATGGAGCATAAAGTTTCCCGGGAGCGGTCGAATCGCAGTTCGTATCGCAATGTAAATAGAACTATTTATATGGCTTCCATAGGTTTGTCAATAAATCTTACATAATACATAAAGATAAATCACGTCTTATTTGAGTATTAAATTAATAACCACGATTTCAAAGCCAAACTTATAAATTGCTGGAAACAATTAAAACACAATAGTTTCAACAATTTAAATTAAACAATACACTTACATTCTAAGCCCATTCTGTTTGTAAGTTGGTCAAATCCAAAAACAGTTCCGTCAGTCTGTCGACAGGAATGCAGCAAATCAAGATAATCTTCACAGACATTGTTCAACTCCGGTAAGAAACCCTGCATCGTGTTAGGACTAGTCAGTTCCGTGGTTAGATGTCTTCTAAGATGAAACCAGTTATCACCTTGTCTGGAAAGTACAATAATATCTTGTGCGGTAATTATGTTTGTAAATGACTTTTTAAATAATTAATTAATTTAACCATTAGGAATATATATAAATACTTTTTATTACATACTACCGAGTTCTATTGTCCGTCTAACTAGCTAATATCCTGAAATTGAAAATCAATTACCAAGCACATATGAATGTGTTCCGGCAGCTTATGAGTTACCTCACTTGGTCAAATGTCACTTAATATCAAGTGAAGTTTTGCTCAAAATTCTAAACTTATAAAGCAAAGAAAAAAACAGGCTCAATAGTTCTTATAGAAATATTACATCTCCATTTATACGGTAAATTTGTCTGTCTACCCTATCCGTTAGTTCGGTTATCAGTCGAGCGCCATTTAAGTAATGTAGTTATTTATTTATATATTTCCGAGTCTATTTGTACCTATATATTTTATCTTTGTTAACGTAAGGAATAAACAGTGATAAAAGTAGTGATTCAAGTCGGTATAAACTTTATTATGAGGGCGCTGTCTCGCGATACGCAGTTCAAATTGGTAAAAAAATTGAAAAAAGTATCTTTCATTTAGTTAGATTCACTGGCACTGATACATCAAGTATAAAGCATAAAGTACATATTGTGTATAAGGTAATGTTCATTAAAAAAAAGTATCTTTCATTTAGTTAGATTCACTGGCACTGATACATCAAGTATAAAGCATAAAGTACATATTGTATATAAGGTAATGTTCATTAAAAAAAAGTATCTTTCATTTAGTTAGATCCACTGGCACTGATACATCAAGTATAAAGCATAAAGTACATATTGTGTATAAGGTAATGTTCATTAAAAAAAAGTATCTTTCATTTAGTTAGATTCACTGGCACTGATACATCAAGTATAAAGCATAAAGTACATATTGTGTATAAGGTAATGTTCATTAAAAAAAAGTATCTTTCGTTTAGTTAGATTCACTGGCACTGATACATCAAGTATAAAGAATAAAGTACATATTGTGTATAAGGTAATGTTCATTTAAAAAAGTATCTTTCATTTAGTTAGATTTACTGGCACTGATACATCAAGTATAAAGCATAAAGTACATATTGTGTATAAGGTAATGTTCTTTAAAAAAAAGTATCTTTCGTTTAGTTAGATTCACTGGCACTGATACATCAAGTATAAAGCATAAAGTACATATTGTATATAAGGTAATGTTCATTAAAAAAAAAAGTATCTTTCATTTAGTTAGATCCACTGGCACTGATACATCAAGTATAAAGCATAAAGTACTTATTGTATACAAGGTAATGTTCTTAAAAAAATAAAAAAAGTATCTTTCATTTAGTTAGATTCACTGGCACTGATACATCAAGTATAAAGCATAAAGCATAAAGTACATATTGTGTATAAGGTAATGTTCATTAAAAAAAAGTATCTTTCGTTTAGTTAGATTCACTGGCACTGATACATGAAGTATAAAGCATAAAGTACATATTGTGTACAAGGTAATGTTCATTTAAAAAAAGTATCTTTCATTTAGTTAGATTTACTGGCACTGATACATCAAGTATAAAGCATAAAGTACATATTGTATATAAGGTAATGTTCATTAAAAAAAAGTATCTTTCATTTAGTTAGATCCACTGGCACTGATACATCAAGTATAAAGCATAAAGTACATATTGTGTATAAGGTAATGTTCATTAAAAAAAAGTATCTTTCATTTAGTTAGATCCACTGGCACTGATACATCAAGTATAAAGCATAAAGTACATATTGTATACAAGGTAATGTTCATAAAATCCTATGAGGATCTATCATCAAGATCAAGCCGTGCCGGGGGTGTAAACTGTGCACATCACTCGGACGGCAATTTACTAGGTGTGGCAATAAAGAAGGAAATCGCACTTTGTAAATATATAATATAAAATGCTAACTTTAGTAACATATGTCTTTGTTTATCCTTTATTGATTTGGAATTATCTGTCTATTTTAAAAAACTCTACATTTTCATTCATATTATCAATTATTATTAAAGAATTATTTATTACTGAACTAAAAGCTAAATAAAAACTAAAGCTAAAACTAGCTAAATAACAAAAATTTTATTCACATCGCATCGGTCTGACATTTTTCAGGTTATTTAACACATTGCATTGTTTTAGCAAAGGCAAGCATACCATACGCCGTACTATCCTTAGCAAGTGTGATTAGCACTTTCATCTATTATTAAAAAAAAATCTAGAGTAAATTAATTACCGGAACAGCAATATTAGAATTTAACAGAGAATTTACATTGCTATGTGTAGCAATATTTAGATTTTCATTAAAATTACCTCGTTTTTGTTTTATATGTATTTTTTAAAACAGCACAAATTATCAGAAAAAAGTTGTGTGAATAGTATTTTAAGTAGTAAAAATCTACGATCCAGGGTAAATTCTAAGTAACGTTGATCTTGTCGTAAGTAAATAAATGTGTCATCTTCATGAATCTGTTATTTATCTCAGATAAATATTTTGCTTTAACGGTTTGCTAAGCTTTATATCACGGTCAGTCGTTGTTATGGTTGCCAATGACGATATATTTAAATGCTTTTTAAATTAAGGTCTCATCTTATCGTGAAATGTTATTATTTAGAATAAGACTCTATTACAAACTTTTTGTTCAAGAATATTTCGTGAATTCAAATATTGGCAGTGCCAATCATTGTAATTTTTTAATGTGCCGATGATTATGCTATTAGTGCTTTTTGTATGTGACAATAATTAGTGTTTGTATGTATCCTTGTATTTTTGGTCTGTGCTGAATGATAATGTCAAAAGTAACAAATACCTGGGAAAAATATCTAAAAGGAAGAAATAGAACACCCAAAAAAAAGCAGCAGTTAGGTACAATTTGCTGGGTGGTAAGAAAAACAATTAGCCCGACTGGATCGCGACCACCATACGTCAGGTATAACACCCATCCCAGTACCTTGCTTAAGCCTGTCGTGTTTCTGGATCAGCTATTGTAGGTATATCAAGCAGTATCGTAGCGGTTGCGCCCACTATAAACATACTGGTAAACCTGCCACAGTGATTTTCTTTTGGTTTGTGGCGTTGCGGGATCAACCGATGTATATCCAGAAATCGAGTTCGTGGATAAAGTTTGTAGCCACCATACACAGTGATAGACCCATCAACACGATACAAGATATTAACTGAATGTTCATGAAACGCGAGAAACTAAAAGAAAATCATTGATGGGCTTACACTATGTAGTAATAGCTATAAGGTATACATACGGTGGTCGCTATACCAAAATTCATCAAAATTGGTTTGATGTGTTCTTCATCCTTTATTTTACCCCTTCAAGTTTTATTTTTGCGATATAATGTAACCTATGTCCTTTCCCAAGGACCAATCTATCTCTATACCCACCAATAATTAATAAAAATTGGTTCAGCAGTTTAGGCATGAAAATGTAACAGACAGGCGGATAGACTTACTTTCGCATTTATGATGTTAGTTACAAGTTACAGAGTCAATGATCGTATCATATTGCTAATCACTGTACATTTTGTATTTAAAAAAGTCTCGTTCACTTATATAACAATAAATAACATAAATTCTTAATGTAGTAGAGTAGGTGTCATTTTAATAATGTGATACTGTTAATATAGGTCATCAATAACAGTAATAATAAAAAAGTAGGCTATTTCAATTAAAATTGTAAGATTTAAGACAGTGGTCGTCATATAGTGCCAATCATTGTATAGTTTACGGTAAGTATATTGTATCGAGGACTTGCACCCGGGTGGCAGATATCATTGGCCTGGCTACTAGCAAGTTGACATGTTCATAAGTTTAATTAAAATTAGGTATACTGAAACTTTGTGAATTACTGTCTTCGAAATGGATTACACAAATATTTTGGTATATCTTTAAACCTATCGCTATTAAATATTATGTTACCTAGAAATCGAGAACGCGTGTAAATAATTCTTTCATTCATATTTTAATCAAAGCGTTGATATCAAAAATTTGTTGAGACAATACAGGAAATACCCGGTTTGCTAGCAATGTTATAAAAAACTTATGGCATTGCGCAGTGTGCCGCCGCGCCATTCGCCGCAACACAGTTGTCTACGGCACCACCTCCACGAGCGAGTTTATCGCTGCATTATTATCGTCCTGCCACTTCATGCTATAGCTAGTCTATGAATGTGTCTCCACACAACGATATTATCGCGACGAAAAAAATTCCAACGACTCGCTGCGCGCCCGCTGTGAGAAGCGGCATACTAACAGCACAGTCGAGGTGATACGCGACCTACTTACTGCTTGCAGCGCACTAGACCCCACAATACTATATCCATACCAATACTATAAAGAGGAAAGATTTGATATTTTGCTTGTAATGGATAAACTCAAAAACTACTGAACTGGTTTTAAAATTCTTTCACCAATATAAAGCTAAAGTATCAGCGAATAACATAGGCTATATTATAATTTGAAAAAATAATTTATTCCTCATTAAAATGTCGATAGCTTTATATAAGGTATAAACAATTGCCTACACGGGTGCGTTCGCGATGTTTGTCGTATAAAATGAACTCGGGTGAAACAGTGGGGCCCAGCTAGTCTATAATAAATAAAAACTATTGACGCTTGTAATATCATTCTTTCTTATCTTCGACTTGAGCTCTTTTCAACTAAACAACTGTGCAACGAGTTGTTGCCGACACGCGGCAATCCCTCATGAGTCTCGATGATACACAGGCGGAAGAATAATCGTCTTGCGGAGATCACCGGACGATAACAGTACGGACTCGTGGCGACACATTCGCTCGTGGAGGTGGCCCCTTAAACCTACGTGACCGGCAAATATAAAAGCCTGTCAAAAACATCACGGCCTTATTTGAGTGCTCACAAGAAATATGTACATAATTTTCATTTAGTCTCGAGGTCACGGCTACCCGCCAGCTATTAGTTTTTATTCTAAGTTATAAAGATATAAGATAAGTTACAAGCATTATATTATTATGTATAATATATGAGTCATATAAACGCAAAGGAAGGAAAATCCCATTTTTGCACTATGGATCTTCATTAATTATATTACTCGCATTTTTATGAATATCAGGCATTTATTCAGGAATTCCGCTTTCTGCAGTACGTAATAATGACGTTATTGGTCATATCTAAATTATAATGCATACTAATTAATCTATGGGTACATACTAATATTATTTTATTTTATTTTAATAGAGTTCAAGAAATTACTTTTTTGTTTGTTTGGACGCGGTAATAATATCTGTAACTACCAGTTACATTTAAAAAAAATATTTTTGCATTCGTAATTTTTAAAAATATTTATTTTGAGGAAGATTATACATATGGAGTTTTTGGCGGGATCTTGAAGTGACATGTTGTGGTTTTTATTTTTTATTCATTTACTTAGGTTTTTGACCCTATATTATGTAATATTGTTGGCGTTTTGCGTGATATAGTTTGGTTTTTGTGCATAAGTGAGGTGAATTATAAATATAAGCTGAAAGCATTCATTCCGAGATCCCACAAAAACTTCCTAGAAAGTTCCAACAAGGGAGCCACCATCTTGTTAGGATACTGAATCGTCATAACACATGACAATATAATTCACTCGATAATGGCACTAATGGTCTTCATTAAAGAGGACCGGTTGCCAAGTTAGGAAGAAGGAAAAGATTATATCCTTCAAGCTACGAATTTACGCGTGTTCTATTTATTCGACCAACGCACCCTTGTAGCGTATAGTTCCTCTAACTCCTCGTACTTACCTACAGCTTGCCAAATTGCTTGACGTTGATCGTTACTGCTCCACTTCTGGGTTGCAGCGTGAAGTTTTAAACCATATTAACTTCCTCAATAAATAGACTTTAGAATGTAAAAATTTCAAATCTAACTAGTAGTTCCAGGGATTAGCCCGTTCAGACTAACAAAATTCTCGAACTTTATAAATATCTATACAATTAATAAAATTAGAGTGTCTGTTTGTAATGTCTAAATAACATTTTTTTACTAAATACATACTAAATATCAAATGTATGTACTACAAAATTGTAGATCATATGTCTATCTTCTAAGGATCACCCGCAATAAGCATTTTTATATCTAAAAAAATAACCAGGAGCAGTGGCGTGTATGTATGATCGAGTACGGCATTCTGCAGTCCATCCGAGCGATGCCGCGGTTACAGCTAGTTAACTATAAATTAGAAAATTGTTATCTTTTTGCGACATAGTTGAGGGATACTAACTCATTAACAAGTCCAGTGGAAGCATATATGTCTGGTCTACTCCTGCGATACACTTGTACAATCTCGGTGGGAGGACGGTAAGGTCTTCTGGCCGGGTACGCAGTACTGCTTCTAAAGCTGTCCTCTCGGCTATCGAGACTATCATGGCGCCACCTGGTGAGGTCTCCGCGAACACCGGCCCGTATCTCCTGAACATATCTGCGTAACAAATCTTTTATTGTGACTTTGATTAAGCTGTGATTACGAACTTCTTTCTATAAAAGTAACAGGTGAATTGAATTTTATATGAGAAACTCCTGTATGCACTATAGCGCACACAACTAGTACTCGATCTTCAGTCTTGGAATCGCTTCTACTTAATTTCCCAATATTTACAATAAGATATACATAATTTTTTCTATAAACAAAGTAAAACAATACTTTATAGTCTTCGCGGACTAGTGATCAAGGAGGGTGATAATAAGGCGCGAGGGATTTTCTGATACAAGTTAAAGTTATTTTTTACTTAGTATTTCTATAAACTAGGCCACAGCAGCGGTCAATTAGTGATGGTTTTTTTTTTCCAAAATAATGTGTTCAAAATTCAGCACAAAATATTACTTAATATTACTAGCGGACTCCTGCGAATAGTTCGCATATTATCGATATAGAAAGTAAACAACCTAACAGCTAGTGTTAGTTTGTTAATAGATGGCGCCTCCTAGATAGCATCTATACAAATAAATAAAATTGAAGTATCTGTTTTTAATTTAAATATAACAGCTTATTACTAAATGCATATAAAAGTATATACGGTAGGTACTAATAACAAAAAAACGAATTTATTAAATATTTGTCCTATGAATGTTCCGGCTAATCTCCGAAACAGTTGGACCGATTTCGGTAACAATTTTTAGCAAGGTTTGAATAAATTAATTGTGATAAAGAAATACGGGAGATATGGCGCTAACTCAAAAAAACACCTTTGTGATTCAATATATAGAGGTCTACTGAATATAGTGAGAGTGTGAAAATCGTCAATTTTTTTAAATTATTCATAGAATTTAGTTTTTAATTCAAAAAATTGTTAAATGCATAGTTAATATATCACATAGCATAGCCCCACGTCCAAATCCAATTAGAAAATGGTGACATAGAAATGTATTTTAATCCTTGATTTGTTTAAAATCGACCGAAGCTAATTTACATAATTTACATTACGTAAATTCGTTGTTAGTACCTTCATACGCTTCGTGCAACTTATTCATCTTGTATCTACTCCAAAATAGCCATCTAGTGCCTATAAAAGGCAATGGCTGTGGGCCGGGTAAACGTGACGGGTGTTTGATCTCCAACGCTCGAGTCACTAAAGCTGTGGCAACCACTCCTACTGTAATCAGGACCAGCACCAGGGTCGGAACAGATGACCAGTCGACTAGAGGCGGCGGTGTACTCTGCAACCAATTATTTAAACGTTACTTTTGTGTTTATGATATTTTCAAGTTAGAATTGGGTCTTTACCAAGATAAAAAGAATCCTATGTTTTAATCCAGGTTATAAACTATCGCTGTGCCAAATTTCATTCAAAACCGTTCAGCAGTTTTTGTGCGATTGAGTAACATAAATCCTAACATACAAAACTTTCACATATGAATATCCTTTAATTTTTTTACCGACTTCAAAAAAAAGGAGGAGGTTCTCAATTCAAATATCTTTTTTATGGATGTTTTTGTTTCAGTTATGAACCGATTTGGATGATTATTTTTTCGCTGAAAACGGGATACCTCTAGATTGATTATCAATTGGTAAAAAATAGTTGGCAACCCTAAACCCGACGCATTAAAACTTATTTGGTTTCTCGCATTATGGGTCATAGAATCCGCCAGTATATATCCAGCTGCCGAGAGGCTTGCAAGTTGGCATGACAACAGGAACTGGTGATGGATTGGTGATCTGTCGGTGGTGACCGTTGTTTTTGGATCGATCTATGTTTACCAACAAGCACAGTACCTTCACTTTACCGTATCTATGCTAATATAATAAAAGCGGAAAAGTTTTTTGTTTGTTTGTTTAAACACGCTAATCTCTGGAACTACCAGTCGGATTCGAAAAATTATTTTTGTATCTGCTAGCCAAACTCTCGAGGAATAGTGTAGGCTATTTAAGATTAAGCTGCATCTTGCAGATAGTCTTAAATATTGATTTTTGTTACGTTTGTCGGAAATCGAGGCCCTCCCGAACTTACTATATCTAAAAAAAAGTCAGCGATAACATATGCCTATCTCTTATACATAAGCCACAATAAGATATTTTGTGACTAAGATTTGTTGAAAATTAAAAAGTAATTTATAAGCACTATATTTTTAGACATGGCATATTAATTCTTACGAACAAAAGATTCTTCATCATAAAGACAATTTTATGAAGTTAAATTTTGTTCTTTATAGTATGTGTTTTGGACCCATACTTTGGATTTAGGAGATAATGAAGAATGTAATTGATGTGTACTTGCAGGAAGAACAATTATGATAGACTACAAAGGTGCGTTGTCGGCGCGGTATTTGTCATATAAAATTAACACGGGTGAAACCATGGGGCACAGCTAGTACTATTATAAAACAAAAGCAAGTTGTCTGATTTTGAATATAAAGTAATCATTTGAAGCCCTTATAGGGTTAACCTTCCCAGATAGCACAAATTTGTAATAACTAAAGACAAAATTTACGTACATGAGATCTTAATAACGGAAGTTATTTATTTTATTTTTATGTAATTGTAAAGACCTTAGGGAAATAAATGTAAGGTCAGAGAACTCCGTGTGCCAGTTCCGGTTAGTTTCTCGTGTTGTACAAACACCGAAGGACCAAGCTTCATGCATAATATGAGGAAGTCATGAACCTGTACTTTACGACTGAATTTATATTTTTCGACAAGGGTTATCGTGACAATATGAATTGAATTTCCGAGAGCACTGTTTGTGAAAAAAAATACAGATCTGTAGATATTTTCGGTGTTTGAAATCGACAATACGTTGCGGGGTGGCGTGATGTTTAATGCCCTTGCCTTCCTTTGACAGACCTTCGCCCAGCAATGGACCATACATAGGTGATATTATTATTATTTTAATGGCGTGCAGAGCAGTAGGGCACTGCTAATCGTGTTACATTTTTTTTTAAAAGTTCTTCTTCTTCTTCCTAATTGGCAACCGGTCCTCTTTAATGAAGACCATTACTGTCATTATCGAGTGGATTATTGTGTCATGTGTTATCACGATTCAGTATCTTAACAAGATGGTCAGAACTTACTAGGAAGTTTTTGTGGGATCTCAGAATGAATGCTTTCAGCTTATATTTATAATCCACTTCACTTATGCACAAAAACCAAACTATATCACGCAAAACGCCACCAATATTACATAATATAGGGTCAAAAACCTAAGTTAATGAATTAAAAATAAAAACCACAATTTGTCACTTCAAGATCCCGCCAAAAACCTCTATTTAAAGTTATTACTTCAAAAACAAAAGACGCAGTCATTGCTCCTCTGTTTTTTAGGAATTGTTTTTGCTTATTCAAGACAATATTTTGTTAAGTCTTTAATTTATCTATTTGCACACATATAAAATCATTTTAGTGTTATTTATATATAAGTCAACGACCCGGGCGTTTATGTACAAACAACGGTATGCGAAATATATATATACCTACTGTATCTCGCTTTTACCGTCACGAAAGTTGACTCTGCGTTCTTGACATTGACTCCGTGTAACTGTCTTTTATTACGTAATCGTTGTTTATAGTAGTGAACTGTGAAACGACGCACTACGGGCCGCGTGAGTTATGTGAACTTGACACCAAACTTCGAAAAAAAAATGTTTTTGTTATCGTTTTATAGTTGATAGTGCTTCCTTTTTATCGCTATCCTTTTCTTTTGTTAACCTCAAGTTGAAAAAAGTTTATAGGTACTTATAGCATTTTCAAAATCTGAACCACTTTGAATTATCAAAATTATACTAACGGATTTATATATCACGTCATTATGTGTAGGTACCATTTTTGATTGTTTTCAAGTCCAAAAAGTTATAGAATTTTCAGAATATGGGAAATATAACAATCTTAATTTACAACATTTTGAAAATGTACTGGGTTCTTCTGCGCCTGTTTTCACATTATAATCGTTGTTGGCTAACTTCATTGTGTCACACTTCCGCCACATAATGCGCGCTTAGCTCTCAATTTTGCCGTCTACTAAATACGACAAAAGAAGTTTTTTTAGCGCTATGGCCACAATCTCACCTGATCTTAAGTGACGATGTAACCCATGGTGGTAGGACGCTAAGCCAATGGAAGAATGGCTCTCAAGTGCAGGTATTAGAAAACACCTATTGGTGTTTAGCGATAGATTTCCAACTTGAGAGTGGTAGTTAGCCAGGCGGGCATTAGAAAAACCCGTCACCATGCTATAGTTTCATCACGATGTTTTCTTTCACCAAAAGCTCAGGCTCATCGCAGGGATTCGAAGTCACGTCGATTGACGCGGAGTCCGTACACGCTACCACTGAGTCATCATTACATTAAACTTTAGGTAAATATATTTTCATCATATCGGACTGCATGAATATATACGCTGTGCGGGCTTCATGAATCCAGTCTCAATAGTTCACCACATCGCTACCGGCTAAACTGTCAGTTTAATAAATAATAGGTCCTTATAGTATATGAAATTAGTAGTTCTATATGTAAAAAGTAAAAGGAAAAAATATTGTGAAATTATATATATCATCAATCGAAGTAACAGGCGCGGATCCAGTTCCCCAAAAAGGGTTGTGTGCACGGCTACTCAAAAATCCGTCAAGTGCGAATTTAACTATGGACTCGCTTACGATCGACACATTACATTGCTTTATAGGAATACTTACCAGCTATCGTACCTATTCAGTGTCGTACCGCGGGTTTGAAAAGAGACAAATGTGCAACCGATTCCCAAGCAGGAAGATCGGTCGAACCCTAATAATTATATCCCAATTCCAGTAACTGCAGTGTTTTGCAAATTCATGAAAGGGATCCACACCAAACTATTCCGCTACCTAGAAGATCACTCCTTGATTATTAGTCCTTAAAATAGCTTTCGCCAGAGTCAATCAACGGGGGAACCTCTAGCCTTCGTATTGCACCACTAGTGGGAGGTGATTGATAAGCATGGTGTGGTCTAGGTCTGGGCGCCTAGTCTCGATAAAGCAGAGCTTTTGATAGGGTCTGGCATCTTGGACATCTCTCCAAACTTCCGATTTACGGTCCTCCAACAACTTATTCATGTTCACCTCTGGCTTCCTGCATGAGCGCAGAACTCGTGTCCTTATAGAGGGATATAATTTACTGCTCATGTCAGTAAATGCTGAAGTTCTGCAAGACACTGTATTTTCACCTATTTTGCTTTATCTGCATATCAATAATATGTTACCTTTGAGTCATATTCGATGCTATGCAGATGACAGCACTGGTCGGGCATGTGTGATATTACAGTAAGCCCGCTAACAGTTGGGGAGATACAAAAAAGTGACGGAAATAACTTGTCATTGAACTTAAAACCAGTCCTTGCCCTACATATCTACATGGAAAATAAGCGTTGTAAATATTCGAATACATCCCAGCCATTGATGTAGTTTAAATGTAATGTCATGGTAATGCCAGCATCAGCGCATTTGCGGTTTACTAGTAATGTTCTTTTAAATTGCAGACGATTTCAGAGTAAAGAATAGAATATTCAATTCTGATCCTGATTTGTGGGCAATGAGTAGTGCAAATTTTGCAACTGATCCTAACACTAGGAGGACAAACTTGTGTCTTTGAGAGATTAAACTGGACGTGGTTTGCCTTTCCCTTATCAGAGGCCCTTTTCAGGATCCTTTCGACTTCGGACACTAGTTCGATCCGTTTTGGTCGACGAGCGTTTATAGAATGTTAGCACGGTCCGATTATACAGCATTACTTGTACTGTTGTCCACATATCGATGCATGTTAGAGATATCTAACAAATTATTGATATGCAGGATGAACAATGTAGGCGATAGCACAGAGCCTTGTGGGACACCGACATTAATTAGTGTTGCATCAGATATAGCCGTCAACTACAACTCTCATAGTTCACCCAGATAAAAATCTCGATACTTACATGCAAAAATCCTCAAAGATACCGTAAGTTCTTAATTTAGAAATAACGTACTCCATACTCGCCAGACCTTGCCCCAACCGACTACCACTATTTCCGCGATTTTGAAAATTTTTACCAAGGAAAGTTTTCTTTCCAGGAAGCACTACATGATGCCTTCACACAGTTTGTGGAGTCCAGGTCCACAGAATTTAATCGCAAAAGGTTTAAATGATCTTCATATGTATAGACAACGTAAGTAGATAGATACTTAGATAACATAAATATATTTCATCTTACAAAACAAATAATTTAATTTTTTCATTGCGAAATGGCAATTTCATTCTTTATCCTGTAATATATAATAATGATATTATGTATCATATAATAACTTATTATTGTATAAAATATAGATATATTAACAATTTCATCACAAGAGACTGCATATTTTATTTCTATTATTATTTATTTATATTAATACTATAATTTTGCAAGGGTTACAAAATTTTTGCTGTATTAATTCCCCTTTTTTCGAATAAATTTAACCGACACATGACCGATATAATTTTCTCTTTTATGATCAACAAGGCGTATTATTAAAAAGATAATAACATTGTGTGTGAAAAACTTCCCCGCGTTCAAATTACAGAAAATTACCTGGAATAGACACGGTTCAGAAAGCTCACCTATAATCTAGACTGTTTTCTAGTAAAAACTTGTGTATCATTATTTGCTGAAGGCGCACGAAATATTTACCATATAAATTTAAATAGCTGTAGAAAGTAGGTATTACTTTATGTGTACAAATAAGCAGATAAAAATATTAAACACACCAACTACAAACATGATTATTAACGGATAGTGATACTGTGATTATGGTATTTATACGTATTTTGTATATTTTAGAAATTAATTATTTATGAGAAGATTGGCTTTATCAACGCTTGCTGTGACTTGTATAAACTTTGTCAAGTAATTATTGCAATGGATAAGAATAAAAAACATTTGACAAGTTTATGAATATTATACAAGATATTTACGCATGTCTCTAGTAACTTTGGAGGCGAAAAGAAACTAGGCATAGATTTAGCGTTCCTACATTAAATACTTTTTCAGAAATGGTTGTATTCATATTTTTTTCAATTAAAACTAATGCTATTTTTAAAAAGAAACTTCTTTGGGCACAGTAAGGAATAACTTATGAAAAATGACGTTAAGTTACGGATGATACGTAACGCTCCATAATGTAAAGTGTTCAAATTCAAAGAAGTTACACTTCGAGAATTTACACGCACATATTTTTGGATAGTAGTAACTTAGTAGTCAGGACCTAAATCGTTTTACAAATCTACAATAATTGTTGATCTAACATCATAGTTTTATACATTTAGAAAGAATTTGCTTCAATATTATGCTTTATCATAATTATAAAACCAGTTTACTAAAGTCGAGATCCCGTTAAGTGCTTATTCGAGTTACGCGTGCTTGTGAAATAAGCTGACCCGTTGCAGTGGTAATAATAAAAACTCGTTCGGACCGCTTGTCAAGATGTCAATACTTAGTAAGATAACTTTTCACAAATATTAGGTCCTTACATAATAATATGAGATTGGCGTTTTGTTGAACTGGCCACATTGATCTCAAATATCTAGCGTTTGGTTAGGAACTCCAAATTCAAATTTAGGCTTGTGTTTCGAATTTAGTGATTTATTTGTTTTCATACCATTTACATAAGATATCGCATTGTTACGCGAAAAATATTGCGAATATGAGATTCACCGTGACACCAGCACTACAGAAACAGCTCGAAGGATTAATGATGTATATGGGGAAGCTACTGTAAAAGAAAACACGGTACGTTTTTGGTCCAACGTTTTCGTTCTGGAAATTTTGATCTACGAAACAAACCCCGTGGGCGGCCGGAGACCCTAGTTGACAATGAAGAATTAATGGTGATCGTGGAAGCGGATCCATTGCAAACCACGTCAGAGTTAGTGGCAAACTTCGGTATGAGTGATAAAACCATTTATTCATTTGAAACAAATTGGAAAAGTGAAAAAGCTCGAGAAACACGTACCGCATGAATTGACTGTAGCACACCAACAAGCACGCATTGAGTGCTGCGTTACATCACTCAACCGTCACAATAACGAGGGAATTTTGAAACGTATTGTTACTTGTGACGAAAAATTGATCTTTTACGACAATCGGAAACGCTCATCACAGTGGTTTTAACCCAGGAGAACTGGCCAAATCCTGTCCCAAGTGAAAGTTGACTCAGAAAAAGGTAGGTACTGATGAGTGTTTGGTGGACCAGTGTTGGTGTCATACACTACAGCTTCATAAGATCTGGCCAGACGATAACGGCAGATCTGTATTATCAACAATTGCAAACCATGATGGAAAAGCTAGTCGTTAAACAACCGAGACTGGTCAATCTCTCTAGCCCACTGCTACTTCAGGACAATGCTAGACCCCATACTTCACGACAGACGGTCGCTAAATAAGAGGAACTGCGGTTGGAATGTCTCTGACACCCACCATACTTCCTGGACCTTGCTCCAACAGATTACCAATTTTTTCGGAATTTGGACATTTTCTTGCAAGGAAAAATATTCAATTTCGATGAGGCTGTCCAAACCGCCTTCAAAGATTTTATTGATTCTAGCTGCTCCCACAATATTTTCAGCAATAGAATCAATGAACTACCTATAAAATGGCGAAAGTGCATAGATAATAATGCTACAAACTTCAATTGATTAAATGCATAACTTCATTTTAAATTTTTCGTTTTACTTTTTCCATATAAAACGCTAATTTCATATATAAGGACCTAATATTTAAATGAACAGTAGGTGTATTTAGTGGTTCTATTATTTCTGTAGAAAGTTAAGAACAAAAAATACATTTCAGAAAGAAAAAGAAGCATACAAAAATAGCCCTGACAAAAACCAAATATATATCATTCAGATTTGATGCTAAAACAAGACATACAAATAAGAACATATTTGCCTGCATGTTAAAAACGATGCGTTTTTGTTGATACAGCACTATTTATAAATATCGTTGTACGAACTCAATTGTTTTGCAATTTTGCAAATACGAAGGTAAAACTAATGGAGTTGGTAAACTAAATGTGTGGATCAAATGTAAAGACTGCTGCAGTCATGATTAAATTAATGAATAAAATGTAGTTACAAACTAATATTAGAATAAAATATTATTAGAAGAAGTTGTAAATATATAGTTAACCTAGGAAAAAGGTAAAACCTATAAGAATTCTTTTTAATTGTATTGCAGAAAGAAAAAAAACACGATAGATTTGTTACTTGAAACCTAAGGATTTGAAGTAATTAACGGCGTAGCAACAGACAAAGTAGTAGATAATTGTTAGTTATCCTAATTATTGTCTTACACACAGCTATTTAATAGATTTACTGGAGCATGTAAAAAAGATCATTTGAAATTCAAATTGACTATGTCGGTAACTACAACTCCGCTCAGTCCAATAGCCTGAACTTCAAACAAGTTGAAGGACAGTTCAATAAAGACTCGGTATTAAACACAACTTTGCACAGTAACACAGGGTTAAAGATAAGGTAAGTAATCAAATAAACAACGCAATCGTTGTGTGATATCTACAACATCTCTTGCTCCATATTCTATGAAGTATAAACGATTCTTCAAGGGCACGTGACCTAATAGATCACTTGAAATATTATAACAAAATCAATTAAAGTAATATTTGTTTTGATAACATTATTTGCTTAACCGAACCGTTCTATTCTGTCTCTGCTGAACTCTTCTTGACCCAATTGCTCGTCGTCAACTGGAAAAGAGGGTAAGGTCTATAACGAACACTACCAATCAATACAATCGTAAACCAAATTCTGTTGCTACATGCACTGACCTGATGATACTAGATAAATGATATTTAGAATAAGGTTGTTGTGTTCTATGTCATCGTCGGTTCTGAATCAATGTCGATTTCATACATAGTATGTATGGTATGTAATAAATATTTAGGATAATTGACATTATGATATCGACTGTTCACTACAAAGGGCGTAATTCTAAATTACATACTTTTGGCAATGAGCAAAAAAACAAAAAAAATATAAATAAAAAAACTTTCTTAAATCACTCCTTTGCTTTTATACTTTATTTTCTCAAGTTTATACAATATATTATGTATTTTATACATGGTTTACATACAAATTTGATCTCATAATTGAAAAAAAGGGCGTGCGTACAAAGTACACTGGTCAGAAGTGAAACTTCAATGGCAAACTAATTTTAATAACATGTGGCATTTTAATTTGCCACTCGTCATTTAAGAATTTAATATACTTAATATTTTAATGACAATTAAATTCATTAAATTCCTAAGATATCTTCCTATTCCTATTTCCCTCCCTCTAAGTCTCAGAAATATAAAGCTTTAGATTAGTATAAATATAAACGAGATTTAAAAGTTAGTTTGCCAATGAAGTTTCACTTCTGACCTATGTGCTTTGTATTCACGCACTTTGTTTAATCCTACGGAGTAAATTAACAATCACTAATATCAAACTTAAAAATAATATTGCCACGTTTATTTTTGTAGGTTTGTGTTACCGTATATTTTACATTACAACTATTTGAATCGTAAGATTTAAATACGAATTGAGGGATTTTAGTTACACGCACCTATACACCGACATGACAGTATGAACTTAATCACCGCACCAGCTCACGACCTAGTGGCGATTTCAGACTCTGAGAAATCAAAATTTCTATATTAATTGTTTCCATGTGCAGCGATAGTTACTACGAGAACATTTCTTAAGTCTTCAGGTTTCCTCACGATGTTCTCCCATGCCGTTATACGATAGTGTTACTAAGTCTAATTAATAAACACGCGAATTCCGAAAATTGCTAACTAAGGGATGTCATAAAATATATTTATATTACACATTAAAACTCAACGTCTCTCTGTCTGTCGGTCCGTTTATGGTATTTTCACGTGAAACCAACTTATCCGATTTACATGGTTCTTTTTAAAGTTCATGGCTATGTTTCCTGGTCAGGATAAAAGATTATATTTTGTTACATAAAGTAACATGCAAAATATAGTAGTGACGATAATGGTGCATCAATTCGGAAGAAAGACGCTATAAGGGCGCTCAAATGGCTTACGCTGAGTAAATAACAAAAGATATATATAAAATTAATGTTCTACATAATTGACTAGATGACTCTTTTTTAAATAGGTCTTAAATGAATAATTATTGTCCGATTAGAGGAAAAAAATATTAACATATATTTTTTGGACCTAGGAAACCTATTTTAAAAGTAAACTTTTCGTAAACAGGCGAAAATGCTGTCTGCCATAATAGTATATATTTTATCTCTGCTGTGACGTCATACGGGTCGAAAACTAATTCATTGTAAAAATCTCGATTTATGTCAAAAATGTCACATGTTATATCACAGCTCAGACGACATAGCGCATTTCACTCGTATAATTTCCAACATGAAATTTGCTTAGAATTCTCATAGAATTCATAGACGTCACAACATGGCCGACAGCGTTTTCAGAGTTCAAAATAAAAAAATGATAAATTGAAAATATGTAGCTATCTTACACTTTTAATATCTGAAATCGATAAATATTGGTATTTCTTATGTCAAATATGATAGAAAATATTTATTTATTGCGCCAAATTTCATATGTGTCAAGTAGTCTTAAGACTTTTTCAAAGGATCACACACAATAAGCATTTTTGTCTTTAAAATAATCAGGACCGGGGCAGCAGGATTAGCGCGTGCGCCCGATTGACGGCATTTTGTAGACCACGCGAACGGAGCCGCGGGTACAGCTAGTTTTATGATATTTTCACATCAATTGATAGAACTACCCACAACCAACTTCGGACTTTGGCAATTATAAGAAAAACAAACTGTAAAGGTTATCTGGTAAGAGCAAATTTTATTGTTGATACTAAATTTTTATGGTCCTTTTTATCTAAGTCGTTTCTGTTTAAAACAGAGCTGCCCAGGTCAAAGAACTTATAAAATTCAGAGCCAACAGAGAGCGTGTATTGTTACAATAAATAATCCATATTTCAACTAATCACTGAGAATTATACATGTACAAAAATTCGTTTTATTGCTAGACCAAATGACTGCAGATTTTTATTTTACGGTTCTTAATTTAGGATTCCATGGAATCAACACATTTAATTACAAGCTAAATTTATAATGTAATAAACCCCCTACATAAGTAATCTATTCATTAGGCCATTTCAATGAGCCCAAATCTCTGCTCTCTGCTCATATCTTGGCTGTAAGTGGGTGAGGAGGTCATATTCCAGACGACGCTGCAGCATCAGGTTAAGATTTTAATAATATCACTGAAATAACAGAATAAAAAATCTCGACTCAAACAAACCTGTGGAAGATGCTCACATCTCTTTATCAACTGGAAAAGAGCTGATAATCTTCAAACGGCTAAATAGATTTTCTTGAATTATAGTTAAGAATACTCTCGATAAAGTCACTTTTCTAACAAAACAAAAAATACTAGATCGAAATCGGTTCAGTCGTTTGTGAGCTACGATGCCAAAGACATACACACAGACGCACAAGTTAAACTTATAACACTCTTCTTTTGTGCGTTGGGGGTTAAAAGTGTAAAGTGTAATAAGTAATAATTAATTGAAAGATAATACTACATAATCTTCTTCTTCTTCATAACTTGGCATCTAAGTAGTTCTCTTTATTGTATTTTATTCTTCATTATAGAGTGAATACAGAGTGTTCTATGATTCTAACAAGATGGTGCTTCCTTTGTTAGAACTTTCAAGGGAGTTTTTGTGGCACCTCAGAATTCATGGTCTATATTATTATTTCCAATTCAATCCACATTACTTGTACACAATAATCAAGCTTTATTATGCAAAATGCCACCTGTATTACACAATATATAGAGTCAAACAACACAAACTAATGAATAAAAAACAAAACCACAAAATTACAGTTCGAGATCGTTTCATAAACTCTACTTCACCTATATTTATAATGAACTATTTATATAATGTAATATGTAATATAATATATATATATATGAATAAATCTGTTGTTGATATAACTATTTATAAAAAATTATATATTATATTATAATATTAATTATATATTTTTACAAATTACCCGACAGACACCCTACTAAAGGACACTGGTCACGAAAATGCCTTTAAAAAAATTTGTTACTGCGCGAAAAAATCACGCGGAGCCGCGGGGCACCGCTACTTTACAATATATAAATAAAAAACATATAACGTATTAACAAATAAATACTATAATCACTACCTACATTGAGTTTATATTATTATGTAGACCGATACCGTCGAACCCTATGGTCAAACCGATAAATAAACTCACATTCATTTTTCAGATAATTATAAAATAAAAAAATTTGTCAATCTGACACTATACCTATGTAGATATAGTTTATGTGATCCCTTGGGCCTGCAATTTTTAGGTTTGGCTATAAATCCGATAATCAAAACTTTAAATTCTAAATTCAACGTTTGGTATTTGGACGACGGAACCCTAGGAGGTGATGTGGATACTGTGTTTTCAGACCTTTTTTTAATCAAAAATAAATTTGAAGCCATTGGTTTGGAGCTTAATTTTAGCAAATGCGAACTTTTTATAAATAACTGCGACTTAAATTTAAATGACGTAAAACAAAAATTTAACATTTTGGCTCCAAATATTAAGATAGTAAACAGTAATTCCCTTTACTTTTTAGGTTCTCCAATTTTTGATAAATCTTTTTCTGAATTTTTGAATATTTCAATTACTAAATTCCAAAATTCTGCTGCCCGTCTCCTTGAAATTAGTCCACATTATGCACTTTGCATCTTAAAATTCTGTCTTTTCGTCCCTAAATTTACATATGTGCTCCGTTGCTGCTCCTTTTGGAATCACCCAGATCTTTTGACACAAGTAGACGATTTAATCAAAATTACCTTAGAATCGATTCTTAATATGCAGCTGCACGAGCAATCTTGGACCCAAGCATCCTTACCCATCCGTTATGGTGGTTTAGAGATTCGCAAAATTTCCAGTGTCGCTTTACCAGCCTTCCTATCTTCTGTCCATAGTTCAGCAAATCTCATAAGTAAAATTTTAAGGGTATCCCCTTCATACTTTGAGATTGCTCGCTTGGAAGAAGCTAGAAACGCTTTCTTAATTGCATGCCCAGGTCAAAATTTTCCAGTTTCTCCAAATTCACAGAGGAGCTGGGACGACATAAACTGCAAATTGATTTATGACAATATTTTGAGCTGTAGTACGGGTTCGGCGCGTGCTAGGCTTTTGGCCGTGGGTGCGCATGAGGCCGGCTACTGGCTTCAAGCGTATCCTTCGTCAAATACAGGAACATTTCTTGAACCTGACACGCTCCGAATCGCAACCTGTCTACGGCTTGGTGTTCCGGTCTGCGTTCCTCATAAATGTCCCTGTGGCAGTGATGTCGACAAGCTAGGACATCACGGACTGTCATGTCAAAAAAGTGCAGGCCGCTTCTCGAGACATGCCGCACTTAACGATATCATACGCCGGTCACTTGCCACCGTCAACGTTCCAAGTTTACTTGAGCCGACTGGTATTGCAAGAGACGATGGCAAGAGACCGGACGGTATGAGTTTGGTTCCATGGAAGATGGGCCGGGTGCTAGTATGGGATGCAACCTGTTCAGACACGCTGGCCCCTTCCCATCTACTTGGAACCAGCAACAGAGCTGGTGTGGCTTGTGAGGCGGCTGAAACAGCTAAGGCATGCAAATACAGGGGTCTGGGCTCTGAATATGATTTTGTCCCATTCGGCGTCGAGACCCTTGGCCCGTGGGGTCCTAGCACTACAAGGCTTTTTAAGGAAATAGTAAAAAGGTTAGTCGACATCACAGGAGACCGAAGAGCTGGCAGCTACCTCGGACAAAGAATTAGTCTAGCTATTCAAAGGGGGAACGCTGCCAGTATCTTCGGAACCTTGCCTAAAGGGACTCCTTTTCATAATATATTTTAATCTGTAGTTATGTACATGTAATAATTATAAATGTGTAGTGTAAGTATATGACATTAATTAATTTATCAAATTAATAAATTGTTTATGTTAAATATGACTATATTTTTTATACCTACTTTAAAAGTCCACGTTAGCTTATTTTCATAATCTTTTATACTTTGTAATTTAAATACGTAGCGCCCACGACTTTATTGGCATGAAAATCTCTCTCAAAAACTAAGTATATGTTTTATAGGGATGTAAAATAGGTTGCCTTTTCCTGAGTTTATTTACCTCTGCTAAATTTCATTTAAGTTGTTTAATTATGTATTTATCATGTAATCATTACCTGACTAATTCATCTGTCATACAAACGCCATTAAGAAGTTAAAATCGCTTCAGTTACGAAGGGGCTTTGCCTGACTAAGCTTGATTTATCGTATGTAATCATTATAAGTGTTCTGGAAAATTGTATGACCTCATCTCATCATCTCCCTTCTGGTACACCGTAAAGCAGTTTAAATAACGTTACACGATAGTAATCATGTCGGCACAAACAAAAAAAGTTTGCAAGTAGGTACTTGTCATTGCTGTACTGTGTACTAGCTTTTTTTTCTGGTTGTTAGCCATAAGAGCCCTGGAGCCTCAGACGGCTTTTACAGTTTCACCGTGACTTGGGGGCGAGCGCTTAAGGCATTCAGTCGTGAGTGTGTACCCGGCTAGCGTGTTCGCTCACTCCATTTTTATTGAATCTATCCTTCGCCTTCATGATGAACTTTCGATGAAGTCCTTACTGTGTAGCCATTTTATCTAGCTAGTATAAAAATTGTTTTTATTTATGTACGCACGTAAGAAGCTATACTTTTTGGTATAAAAAAAATAACTCTAGAAAATTTATCCCACTTGTCATTATTATTATTCCAATGGGGGCTATGCAGGCTTATGAGGTCCTGTATCACTGCGACCAATGAGATCTATTGTGATCGTCCCAAACCACTAAAGCCTTGATATACTTCAGGACTTCTTTGGCAGAGAACAACTGAACCACTTCCAGGAGTAGCACATGCTTGCCCAGTGTCAGATCGATTTTGTATTTGAGTGGATCACTTTCACACAAGAGGTGCATTGGCATTTCGTCCGCACTTTTGCAGAATTTGCAATCCCTTGTGCCCTGGACATCGATGTTGTACATACATATTATATTTATTTAGAGAACAGTATCTAGTGAGTGCCCTCACTAAAATTCGCAACTGATTTCTGCTGAGTATCAGAGCCTCTCCAGCTCTGTGCTGGCTCAATGCCCCGATAAGCTCTTTGGAGTGGTTTTATCCTGGCAATGTATACCAAAACTTTATGTACTCTTGGTTGTAATGGTTCTGTAAAATCAATCGAACGAGGCTTTTTGGGATACCATAGGATGGTTCAAGACGATTCTGTTTTACAGCAGCACCGGCTCTTGCAAACTCTTCTGCAGACTCGTTGCTTGGGATTCCTACACGCGGCAGGACCCATCCCATGACCAGACTGTTCAGTACTGTCAAACAATTGACCACAAGCTTCGTGGCCTGGCCTGACTATCCAAATGAATATAAATCGTATGGTTAACATAGGACTTTTGCTGATTGATATCGGCACACTCAAGTATACCGTACATTTCCGCTTGGAAAATGGAGGTGAAACAGCCAAGATTAATACGTTTCTTAAAATTGGGTCGCACGAGTCCCATCCGATACATTCCACAGCTTACGTTATGACCAGATTTGGACTCGTAGATATACCAGCTTAAACTACCTGCTTTTCGCATTATCTCGCCATTAATCGAGGAGTCCCATGGAGGACTTAGAAATTGAAGGATTAGTTTCGGGAGTCCTTATGTCTGATATGATTCCTAAAACTGGTGTTTCTATCACTGAGTCCAGTAGGGATCTCAAGGTCGGAGATAGTTATTACATACTCCCCTGGACATACATTCTGTGCAGTGTGCACTGTTAATCCTACGTTCCTTATTTTTACATTGATTAAATTATGAAAAATGTATTTTATGTTATGAAACATTATTTTCATTTTAAATAAAGTATGAAATAATTTTAACTCAAATTAAACTCAGTAAAATCAATTCACATTATTATCACTGATGACTAACTTCATCATGTCCATGTCGACTTCGTCACATTATGCGCGTGCCGGACGCGCCAAAAGAAGTATATCTTTAAAAAAGCAATTTAAATTTTGAACCTATCTTCTTCTTATTTTGTCGATGTAAAAACCACTTGCCAGTGTCAATGTTTTTAGGTTTTCAAAAAAATTTCTATTATATAAAAAAGATGGTGGCTCCTTTGTCAGAACTATCAAGGGAGTTTTTGTCACATCTCAAAATGCATGCTCTCAGTTTAAATTTATAATCCACTTCACATAAGGAAAACAACCAAACTATATCATGCAAAATAACACCAATATAGGAAAAACAAAATAAAAACCTCTCTAGACATTTTCCATTGGTTATAGTTGGATAACTTAAGCTTGCGATAAAAATAAAATATAATAATAATAAAAATCTATTCGACGGCTTACACTGAGTAAACCAAGAGAATATAACAAATTAATATAGTACATAATTGTGGATCTTAAAAATATCTATAAAAATGTCAGTGAGAGCCTGTTTATCTCTAACGCTCATCGACAATAAGCATTTTTGTCTCTAAAAAAACCGGGAGCGGTGGCAGCACGATTTGCGCGTGTGCCCGTTTGATGACATTCTATAGTCCACGCGATTGCAGCAATAAATATTATCGTTATTTATTTAGGTAATGTAAATTCCTTATTCATAACGACCCGTTTTATTTGAATTATAATATTGTTTATTATAGCCCGAAATGGTAAAAATGTTCCAACACAACCTTCAACGTATGGTAAATGTCATATAAAAAAAGGAATAATAAATATAGAATGTTTAGTGGTTTATATAGATATTCATTATGTTGCGAAATTAAAAACGTTCTTCAAACTACATTTATTTTAACATCTGGCTAGTTTATATCTTGTTTTATAATATTTTACATTTTATAATCAAATATTCTGGTGGCTATAGTTGGTTATATCTAATTTTACGGACACAGAATTAATCAGTTTTCGCAGCTTAATTGCATGTACGACAACAGCAACTACGACGCTAGCCACCAAGCCCAGTGAAGCTGTCAAAGCTCCTAAGCCCCTAAGCCCCTAATGGCTCTAGGGCTCCTAAAGCTCACAGTATAGTGAGTTTGAAAAAAACCCTCATATATTTTAGCTTCTTATTTATTAGACGCATGAGTTGAAAATATCATTATAAATATTTCTACATAACAATTTTATAATCTTTAGACGGCAAACAATTAATCGCAAACATTTGACATTGGATAAGAAATTGTTTTGCTAGTCGATGTCCTCACAGGTATCAAAGCGTCAACGTTATCCAAGCGACAGAAAAAAATAAACAATAAAATAACAGCTAAATGGATTTAACTACTTTACATAAAATATTTGATTTCGTTTGTGTCCGCAAAACTCGAAAAGTACCTAGTCGATTGTTTGACTTAAAATTTTTACACAACGTTGCATTTCTTTACAAGAGTATTTTTATATAATATTCTTGAAACCGAAGTTTCTAAGGAAACGGGAAATTCAATGCGTTTCGTAAGGTTTGAATAAAAAAAAATTAATTATACCTGACAAATTATTCTAAATGAATCACATTTTACCACTTACACTTACTATTTTCATTCATTTGTTTTAAAATATGTCAAATACTTTTGATTTTAACAATAAATATTCAATTATGTAGTATGTAGGGTATGAAATTGAATTATGTATTTTGCCGGTGAATCCATGTTCACTAGAATACTTTTAGGTATTTAGAAGAAAGTAGTGTAAGACGGGGTGGCGCGCGAGGTGCACATTATAATTCAACGAGTATGATGACTGATGGGTATCAGCCACAAAAAGGATATAGGTTTGCCTACAAATTCTATTAAGTAGGTACCTCAAACTACTCTAGAAAAGAATGTAAAGGAAGGCCCTCTCAAAACTATTTTTACTAAATTACTTCAACTACATATTAGGTCCATACTTATAAAATTGGCATTTTGTTGAATTGGCCACTTTGTTCTCATATATCTGGCGTTTGGTTAGGAATTCCAAATTCAAATTTATTTCAAACTAGCTGACGCGCAATTTCGTCTGCGTTGCATAAGAGAGAGTGAGAGAGGGTTAGGGAGAGTGGGTCGTAGGCACCTATAATATAATTGTAAAGAAGCTGAAACTTTCTTTGTTTTATTTACGAATAGTTTGAGCACCATTCGCATCCCCTCTCCACATGACCGCCCGTCTCCCAGACCATTCCGCAAAATAAAAATGCGAGCACGCTAATTGATTATTATTTTGATGCGGAGTTATTTTAAAACTATGATATCTTCTAAGAGATTTATTGAAATCAATTGATGTCTAGGACAGATTTGTTCAAAATTAAAAACCTGTGATGAATAATGTCTTTATTTCGATAAGTATTAATACCATGTTTATAAAAACACCTTTGTAAATATTGCATTATTTTAAAACCTATTTTATTACAATAAGAAAGCTTAAATTGAGTTGTTCTTAAAAGATTGACATATGCTATAGCGGACTTTTTTAATAATTCCGTTACAAATGATTGTTGCGTAACTTTAACCATTTACGCAGCGCACGCAATGGAAGCTATCAAAAGGAATAATTTTTTCCACTTTTTGCAAAAGTTTTCATCGATGCTCCGCTCTTATTGGTCGTAGCGTGATATTATATAGCCTTCCTCTATAAATGGGCTATCCAACACTAAAATAATTTTTCCATTCTTCAGCTTTATAATATTAGTATAGATTTAGGCTAGTCTGTGTATTTGTGTTTCGAATTTAGTGATACACTTGTTTTCGCACCATTTGATTTTTTTTTTGACATCGTTCTTTTCATACAATGGTCGACTTAAAATATTGCGTTATTTACGAATATGAATTCCACCGTGGCATCAGCGCCGCAGAAACAGCTCGAAGGATTACTGATGTGAATGGGGAAGCTACTGTAAAAGAAAACACGGTACGTTTTTTGTTTCAAAGTTTTCGTTCTGGAAATTTTTATCTACGAAACAAACCCCATGGACGGCTGGAGACCCTAGTTGATAATGAAGAATTAAAGTTGATCGTGAAAGCGGATCCATCGCAAACCACGTAAGAGTAAGCGGCAGACTTCGGTATGAGTGATAAAACAATTTTAATTCATTTGAAACAAATTTAAAAAGTGAAAAAGCTCGAGAAATTGGTATCGCATGAATTGACTGAAGCACACCAACAAACATGCATTGAGTGCTGCGTTACATTACTGAACCATCACAATAACAAGGGAATTTTGAATCGTACCGTTACTTGTGACGAAAAATGGGTTCTTTAGGACAATCGGAAATACTCATCACAGTGGTTGCACCCAGGAGAACCGGCTAAATCCTATCCCAAGCGAAAGTTGACTCAGGAAAACTGGTGTCATACACTACATCTTCCTAAGACCTGGCCAGACGATAATGACAGATCTGTATTGTCAACAATTGCAAACCATGATGGAAAAGCTAGCCGTTAAATAATCGAGACAGGTCAATCTCTCTAGCCCACTGCTGCTTCAGGACAACGCTAGACCCCATACTTCACGACAGACGGTCGCTAAATTAAAGGAACTGCGGTTGGAATGTCGCCAACATCCACCAAACTCCCCGGATTTTGCTCCAACAGATTACCACTTTTTTCAGAATTTGGACAATTTCTTGCAAGGCAAAAAATTAAATTCCTATGAAGCTGTCTAAACCGCCTTCAAAGATTTCATTGATTTTCGCTCTCACATTTTTTCAGCAATGGAATCAATGAATTACATATAAAATGTTACATATAATAACGGGTAAATTCGAATGATTAAATCTATAATTTCATAGTATTTTTTTCATTTTACTTTTTCCATATAAAACGCTAATTTCATATGACGTAAGGACCTAATATTATTAATTCATCGCCATACAAATTACAACTAGCTGAAAGCGAACGAGAAAAGAAGATAGATGTCAAAAAGAAGACAGCAAGTAAGAGTAAGGCAAACAAGAAGAAGAATGAAAGAGAAGAGTAGTTAGAGAGAGACACGGAAGACATTGAGTGTTTATAGAGACTTAAATAAGTAATAGTGCCTAGCCATCTATTCGCACAAGTCCGGTGAAACTGTAAAAGCCGTCAGAGGCTCCAGGGCCCCTAGGGCTACCAGTATAGTCATATTTTTTTTAAAAAGCCTTGTATTCGCAGTCTCGCGAAGCATGAATCACTTGACAGGGTGGTGAAAAATGAAATGATGTATGTAGATGATGAGGACGATAAGTCCGTTTATATTTTTTCATTTTGTGAAGACTGAACAAAATAAACAATTTATTTTTAATCTTTACTCATATATCCATCAATACAATATTTATTAATTATTTAATCAATCAATTTATATTTATATTAATTTTCATCTGTTACTTTGAGAAATTACGTTAAAAACATCAAAAATCATTTATTTTGTTACTATGGGCTTAGCAAAGATAAATTTACTCAACTATCACATTATATATTGCTATTTTACTCCATTCAGGAATAACAAGTGCATGAGCACAGAATGTAAATTAGATATTTATTTATTGTAGGCCATTGCCAAGATTTTTATAAAGAATATTGTTATAATAGAGATATGAGGTTATTTTAACCATCGCTTTCAGGGATAGTATAAAAACCATCTACATGAAAAACATTTACATAAATTTTGTACGCGGGAATTAGGTATATTGTCACTCCTTAATTGGATAGGTCGTATGAATTGTTAATAATATTAGTAAAAATAAAATTACAGGATAAACATAATTACTGTTTAATAAAAGCGTAAGGAGCCGCGGGGCACGGCTAGTATATAATATATAGAAGGTGATAATATTTGCATTCGTATAGGAGAGTATTGAACGAGCTACAAGACGCATGCAGCTGCACTGACATATTCTCAGCGCCTCTTCCGTGTTTATCGAGGTCAGTTCATTCGGTTCATCATCTATTTCATTGATTACAGTTCACTTCACTTTCTCTTTTATTAGCTTTTGCATATACACGTTATATAACTATATATAATAAACAATAAATAAATGTTCATTCATAACTCATTTAAGCTCGCTACATCATAACTTTAGCGTACTGTGAACCAATAGAACTATCTTGCGGCCGGTATGATCCCTCCTTACATATGAACTGTTAGCTCCTTACTTATGAAGTTGTCGTTTTGTTGAACTGGCCACTTTGATCTAAAATATCTGGCGTTTGATTAAGAATTCCAAATTCAAATTTATTTCAAGTTTAGGATGTATATTTGTGTTTAGAATTTAGTGATTCAATTGTTTTTGCACCATTTGATTTTTCTTTGATATCGTTCTTATACAAAAAGGGAAACTTAAAATATCGCGTTATTTACGCATATGAGTTCTCCACCGTGACATCAGCGCTGCGGAAACAGCTCGGAGGATTAATGATGTGTATGGGTATACTACTGTAAAAGAAAGCATGGTACTTTTTTGGTTCCAACGTTTTCGTTCTACAAATTTTAACCTACGAAACAAACTCTGTGGACGGCCGGAGTCCCTAGTTGATAATGAAGAATTAAAGGTGATCGTGGATACGGATCCATCGCAAACCACGTCAGAATTAGCGGCAGATTTCAGCGTTGAGTGATAAAATAATTTTAATTCACTTAAAACAAATTGAAAAAGTGAAAATGCTCGAGAAATGGGTACTATATGAATTGACTGAAGCACACCAACAAACACGCATTGACTGCTGCGTTACATTATTCAACCGTCACAATAACGAGGGTATTTTGAACAGTATTGTTACTTGTGACAAAAAATGGATCCTTTACGACAATCGAAAACGCTCATCACAGTGGTTGAATCCAGGAGAACCGGCCAAATCCTGTCCCAAGCGAAAGTTGACTTAGAAAAAGTTTAGGACCAGTGCTTGTGTCATACTTTACAGCTTCCTAAGATCTGGCCAGACGATAACGGCAGATCTGTATTATCAACAATTGCAAACCATCATAGAAAAACTAGCCGTTAAAGAACCGAGACTGGTCAACAACGCCACACCCCATATTTCACGACAGATACAGTGAACTAAATATATTACCTAATATTTAGGTTTCGTTTTGTTGTTACCAAGCCAAACTAGCAGTCTTTATATAGAGGTATGTATAATCGAATCAATTCCAAAACGAAAGCGTAAACTCCCACAGAGTTGTCTTCACATTGAAAAGCAACCAACCAACATTGGGAGTACAGGACGTGCTATTTTGGTATTCCCTTTTAAGGTCACGTGAGCGCACAATGGACAAAACCTAAACTGGCAAAGAAAATTCGCGAAGAGTACTGAACAATAAACGGGAACCATAGAACATACTTACACGTAAATAATTTGTCATAAAATGTCTATGGATGAGTATTAGGTTAATATACTGTAATATAATTATACGTACGTAATACAAATCATATTAGATATAATAAAATAATACTATAAGTAAGCAATTCTTGAACTTATTATATGTAAATTGTAAACGATTTGGATGAAATTTTGTGTTTACATAACGTTTTGTTTTCTACGTTTACCTAGCTAGATGTTTTTGCAAGACACCGAGCGTTGCTGAGTCACCAAGATATTTAAATATAATACCTATCAAAAAGTTATTATTAAAAAGGAAACAAAAATCCCGACTGCGTCAAAAACACTTGACTAAAAATTTGTTTTATTTTGCTTTTTAATTGATTCCCATACGGCATACTTTTAAATATTATATATCCTATGTCACTCCCACAATTAAGACGAATCAAACGACACCTCGTATACTAAAACCCATGAATCCGTTTAGGCTACAGAGCATGCCAAAGAAATAGACATACATAATATACATACGCTCGGAAAACATAAGCCTACTTTTTTGCAGTCGGGTAAAATCAAATGCATTTATGTATTTAATTAAAAGTTACTGCTCGTCGGTAAACACATCACTTGATAACAACTAGACCGCTTTGGATAATTATGTTTTAACTTTCGTAATAGTCCAAATTAGGTTTTTTAAAGACAAGCAAATTTCAAAAGTTAATTACCTGGAAAATTGGAAAATTTTCGAAAACGGAATGTGATTTTTCTATTATTCAAACGATGGATATGTGTAGGTAATCCTTTTTCACCCCCCCACACAAAAAAGAGATATTACAATTTTACGTGTGGTGTCGGTGTATCTGTGTCGTATCGTAGCTCCCAAACGGCTGAACCAATTTCGATTTAGTTTTATTTGTGTGAAAGGTGACTTGATCTAGGGTGTTCTTAACTTTGATTCCAGAAAATCTGTTTAAAGATTACCAGCTCTTTTCTACGTGATAAATAAATGTGAGCATCTTCTATAAGTCTGATCGAGTCAAAATGTGGTCTTTGGTAACTCCAATTATATTAGAAGTACATGGCAAATCTTGACCTAATGCTGCAGCATCATCTGGAATCTGCAGGATATCCAACTCCTCACTTACAGCTGAGATATCTTGTTTAGGCTCATTGGAATGGTCTCAATGAATTTTTTTTCGTTTTTCTTAAAATATTATAAAACTAATCTTTGACTAATGACATCAATAATACTCGTGTGATCGATCAATCAATCCTCAAACTACATAAGCATTGTGATGTAATGAGTTTCTCGTAATCACATTCATAATCAGATTACATTAATACAGTAAACTTTGAGTACCAGCACACTTCGTACTTCTTTAGTTTAGAGTAGTATGTGGTAGTGAATATCAGAAATTAATCCTACCTCAATTTCTCGTTTTATCTTGAAAATGATTCGATATATGTGTCCACGCTTAGCGTTCTTCTGAGAAATTTGTAATAATTGCAAACCTAACTACTAATCAAGTCGCAATTTCTCAAAAATTGTTTACTTTTCTTAGTAACATATTTATAGTAGTATATTTACAAAAACTAAATCAATCTAACTACATTTAACAAAAAAATAAACTGCGTTTATTTTGCAATGTACATTGTACAGTGTAATTAATTAGTCTTTGACAGTTTTAACGAGTATAATTGGACACTGTAGGTAGAAAGTTCACTTCCCTCCGCTTGGTGAACTGGCGAGGGCGTCCGAGGCTATTCGTTTTGCTCCTCGAAGGCCGTCCAGTCCCGACCGTCTCGTCGCATCGGATATGTGTCACTATAACACTATGCATACGTCTGATACCCTTCATATGACACCCAGACTGAGAATTAAGAAAAAAAAACCCCAGGAGGCAGGACGCAGCTATGACATGTTTTGTTTGTATAACGCATATGTTCAATAAACAACTTACCGTTGATTCGGGACTTAAAAAATATCGATTACAATGAACAGTTCAAAATAAAACCAAGAATTACATCTGTACCTTGATTGAAATTACAATGTATAAAGTTCTACTTCCTATGTATATAACTGTACTATACTATACAATATTTTTTTGAATAAAGCGAAAGAGATTTTTCGTTTGTATGTTTGTTTAAACACGCTAATCTCTGTAACAACCAATCGGATTCGAAAAAATCTTTTTGTATATTCACGAGGAATAGTATAGGATATCCAACATTAGACTACAAATCTCAGCAGTTTCAAATATGTATTGGTTTTGGTTAAGTTGGAAGTGGAAGTGTTCCCAAATAGCATTATCTGCGTGCGCTGGCGTAGGTAATGTCTAATGATACGTAAATACAATATTCTACAAAAATATTGGTCCTTAGTATATCTAAAAAAAGTCCTCGATAGCATATACGTAAGCCACAATAAGCTATTTTGTGACAAAAATTTGTTCAATATTAAAAAGTGATTTATGAGCATTATTTTTATTCATGGCATTCTTATTAATCCTCACGAACAAAAGTTACTTAATCATAAAGACAATTTTATGAAGTTAAACTTTGCCCTTTGTAGCATATTATTTGGACACATAGTTTAGGAGATAATAGAAAATAAAATAATTTGTACTTGCGGAAAGTGAGAACCATTAATATGATAGGTAGCACGAGTGCGGAGGAGGCGCGGCGCACATTGGACTGAAATCGGAGCCTCCCTTTCATAGGATTTTAGAAAAATTAAATATGTTATTTCATAGTTTTAAGTATACAGTTTTGTCAAAACAGTCATATCATTGTATAATTTAGCAATTTCTAGCTTTATTTTTAATTTCTACACCATATAATATGGACTTGTAAATTTCAAATGTATGAAAATGGATTTTCTTTTCGTCATAACTTTTTTGTGTTTTGAGTTGTAAAGATGAAACTTATACATATCGTTACTGGGGTGGTAATGAACTCTTAGGAACTTTCACCTTGACCCCGGGCGTCCCCGTTCAACAGATATTTGTTGATGAAAATTTCATACTTTGATGACATTGTATTGAGGTGAAATCATCAATCTGTAGGTTTATTTTCGACCTGAATGCTACAGGTATCGATTAATAAACTTACCCCTGATTTACCATACCGCTTCGTTTTCATTATCTTTCAAAAATACGATTCAGAATTAGTTTTAAAAATTCAATATGCGACCGATCTTGTGCGGCTTGCACCCAACGGCTCCCAGCGACCTTTATTATGTCGTCTTTCCATCTAGCGGGGGGCCGTCCTACGCTGCGCTTTCCGGTGCGTAGTCTCCACTCGAGAACCTTTCTGCCCCAACGGCCGTCAGTTCTCCGACCTATGTACCCCGCCCATTGCCACTTCAACTTGCTAATCCTGTTGGCTATGTCGGTTACCTTAGTTTGTCTACGGATCTCCTCATTTCTGATTCGATCTCGTAGAGAAACACCAAGCATGGCCCTCTCCATAGCTCGCTGAGCGACCTTGAGCTTTCTTATGAAGCCCACAGTGAGCGACCACGTCTCTGTGCCGTATGTCATCACTGGCAACACACACTGGTCAAAGACTTTCATCTTGAGGCACTGAGGTATTTTGGACGAGAAGACGTCGCGCAGTTTCCCGAACGCTGCCCAGCCGAGTTGGATTCGTCGACTGACCTCTTTTTCAAAGTTGGACCTACCTAACTGGACTGTTTGTCCCAGGTAGACATATTCTTCAACAACTTCTAGACAAGAGTTCCCAACTGATACTGGGGTGGGCACCACATGGATATTCGACATGATTTTCGTCTTGTCCATGTTCATTTTAAGGCCCACCTGTTGAGAAACTTTGTCGAGGCCATCGAGTATTGTGCCAAGATCTTCCAGCGATTCTGCCATGACTACGATGTCGTCAGCAAATCGAAGGTGAGTGATGTACCCTCCATTGACATTGATGCCAAGTCCTTGCCATTCCAGGAGCTTTAAGGCATCCTCTAGAGCGGCGGTAAACAGTTTCGGAGATATTACGTCTCCCTGTCTAACGTCTCTTCTCAAAGGAATTGCCTTCGTGCACTGCTCCTGTACTCGGACCGACATGGTGGCGTTGTTGTACAAGCACTTCAACACTTCGATATATCGATAGTCAATACGGCACCGTTAGAGAGACTGCAACACTGCCCAGGTATCGACCGAATTAAAGGCTTTTTCGTAGTCCACGAATGCTAAGCATAAAGGCAGATTATACTCCTCAGTCTTCTGTATAATCTACCGCAGCGTATAGATGTGGTCTACGGTGCTTAAGCCTTTTCGGAAACCGGCTTGTTCGGGAGGCTGGAAGTCATCAAATTTGTGCTCGAGACGATTCGTGATGACCCTCGAAAACAGCTTATAAACATGGCTCAGCAACGAGATGGGCCGATATACAAATGTGAAACACAGACTTCATATGACCATGATATATGGTAAGATAACTTCATATCTTTCAGATACCTCAACAGCAGTATGTGATATTTGTAAAGCGAAGCCGAAAGATATGAATGCCATCGACTTGATATCGCGAAGAACTCATTCTGAGGATATTTTTAAGTATGGCCTATCTTCCCTCCACGCCTGGATTAAATGCATCGAATGTGTATTGCATATTGCGTATCGCCTAGATTTCAAAAAATTGCAAGCCAAAGGAGACGATTTAAAGCAACTAGTAGATAACAAGAAAAAGATTATTCAAGAAAAGTTTCGAGATGAAATGGGTCTGCTTGTAGATATAGTTAAATAAGGTGCGGGAACGACCAATGATGGGAAAACCGCAAGAAGGTTTTTTGCAAATCCTCAAGTAACTGCACAGATCACTGATGTTGATGAAGAACTCATCAGGAGATTTGCGGTGATTCTTCAGGTAGTCTCATGTGGAAAGTTTGATGATGTGGAAAAGTTCCGGCAATATTGTTCTAAAACAGCTCATAAATATGTCGAGTTACAACAGTGGTATTATATGCCTTCTAGCGTGCATAAATTACTTCATGCATGGTGCAGACATAATTGAGCATAATAATTTTATCCCAATTGGTAAACTTTCTGAAAAGGCTTCTGAAGCACGCAATAAAGATTTTAAGAATTTTAGAGTATTCCACTCGAGAAAAATTAGTAGAATTGCAACAAATGAGCATATTATTCATAGTTTGTTAATAACTTCTGACCCATACCTGTCCAGCATCAGACCTAAGATAAGTCAACTTAGCCATAAACCGCTATCAGATGAATCTAAATTGTTATTGGTAAATTCTACATCAGATAAAGAAAATATAGTTTGTAAATGTAAGAAATTTGTGTGACTCTGAGTAATGTATGAGTGTAATTAAGTAGGTATCATCGGAACTATATGTATATCATAATTTATAATATCATAATTTTGATATATTTGGAATTTACATTTACATCATCTATTTAGAGGTCCTGTTGAAATCGATAAGTTAAAATGAATATAAGATCTCATGTTATTTACACTGCTTTCATTTAGAATCCTAATCTAGTCCCAGAAATAACTGTGTAATCTTTTATGACAAACATCAATATCAACGAAACAAATAAACTAATTACACTAATTAACAAAATCAAGACATTTTGGTACAAATGTGGAACAAAAACAATCAAGAATAGTAGCAGGTAATGGATAATTGGTGTTAATTTAAGTTTATAGTGCAAATTTATAGGTAATTTACAACTTTTAATAAAGAAAAATAGGAATATTGAAATTTTAAAACTAATTCTGAATCGTATTTTTGAAAGATAATGAAAACGAAGCGGAAGGGTAAATCAGGGGTAACTTTATTAATCGATACCTGTAGCATTCAGGTCGAAAATAAACCTACAGCTTGATGATTTCACCTGTATCTGATATCTGTTGAACGGGGACGCCCGGGGTCAAGGTGAAAGGTCCTAAGGGTTCATTACCACCCCAGTAACGATATGTATAAGTTTCAGCTTTACAACTCAAAACACAAAAAAGTTATGACGAAAAGAAAATCCATTTTCATACATTTGAAATTTATAAGTCCATATTATATAGTGTAGAAGTTAAAAATAAAGCTAGAAATTGCTAAATTATACAATGATATGACTGTTTTGACAAAACTGTATACTTAAAACTTTGAAATAACATATTTAATTTTTCTAAAATCCTATGAAAGGGAGGCTCCGATTTCAGTCCAATGTGCGGCGCGCAGTTTTTCGGATAAAATTAACACGGGGGAAACCGTGGCACACAGCTAGTCTATCTATAGTTCGGTACTAAACTGGAAAACAGTTCTTAGATTAATATGATCTAACTATACCCAAGTACAAAGAAAAATAAAATGATATTATTTAATTTATGTAAGACCTTTAAATATAACTACGATATCCTTGAGTTCACAGTAAAAAACAAATTTTTAAATACTGCTCCGATGATGCAAACGTTGTTAAATATAAATATAATATCTAACAATTAAAATATATTATCATATACACTCATGCTCACACCTAGTTAGAGGAACGCAATAAAAAGGGGCAAATTAAAGGGGAAACAGATTAATTTTTACAATTTATACTATTAAAATTCATTGAATAGAATCAATTAAATTAACATTTTTGAACACAAAAAAATTAGACTACAAAAAAACAAATTAGAGGCAGTAAGCTCAGTATTATCATTATAAGGAATTTTGACCTAAAATAATGAAAACTGAAATATTGTTCTGAAGACTGTCTTTTTTCTTCATAACGGGTGACACAATCAGTATTTAGTATTGCCTTCTCTCGCTGTCATAACTGCCTGCAACCGTTTGGTACATAATTTTTATTTAATTGTCATTGTAACTTTGTGCCATTAGATTCCATTCCTCAACCAATTCAGGTAGGTCCCTTAGGTTAGCTGGTGCTGGATTTATTTGTTTAATTTGTTTCCTCAGTTTATCCTAAATATGTTCTATCGGATGTAGGTCTGGAAGGCATGCTCGCCACCCCAAAACTTGGAATCCTACCTCAGTAAGGTACTCCCATACGACCGCCACAGCGCGAGGGGAGCATTATCGTTGATTAAAAAAAAAAATTCTCCATGAATAGGGCTAAAGGCATCACAATCTGCTCTAAAATGTCTGTTACGTATCTTGCCGCAGTCATGGACCCATTTTCTACGATGTGCAGCTCCGTACGTGCTCCTAAGCAAATACCACCCCATACCATTACTGACCCCCCACCATAAATTTTCTTAAAAATGTTACACTCAGCGTATCTCTCTCCGGGTCGTCTCTATACTCTGACCCTACCATCATCTGACTTAAGACAGAATCTGGACTCATCCGCGCTAGTGAGTTTCTTGAATCAATTTAACATGGGTGATACCATGTGGCACAACTAGTTCATAATAAAGTTAATTAAGTAGTAAATGAAAACTTAAATCTATGATTGAAAATAGACTCGGTTGTAAATTCAAATTATAACAAACAAGTCTTAAGATAACTTGTATAGAATAAACAATTTTCGACACGTAATTACAATTAAATGAATTTACTAATTAATCTATATAAATATAATGATAGAAGTTTGCCGCTGTGCGCGCATCACGGAAAAACCACCTAATACAATTTTATCTACTTTTTTACTCCTTAAATACTTTTCTGTCGTCAACGCGAGCAAAGCCGCGCGTGCATCTAGTTATATAACAAAGGAAACACTAAAGCGATTAATTGATAATTTGGTGTGGCACAAAAGGTTCGTCAAGGTGCTAATAATAAATAAAGTGCTGAACAAAAAGGCATAACTGAGGACAGTCCACGCGAATTCCAAGGTCTGCGACCGTGAACTCGACATAACATCGACGCGCGGCGTCATTAAAAATTATTACATAATTTAACGAGTTATGTCGCTTATTTATCGAGCCATCTTAATAGAGATGTTTGTCTTAATAGCAAAATATCACGTGTGTGTTTTACTTTATTTCTATTAATTACGATTAAAATCTTTATTTTTATTTGTATTGCTAAGTTTTGGTTGATATTTACAAAAACCCATAAAGCGATTTTAATGAATTTTATTTTGTGTAGTATGTGCGTAGTAAATCAAAAAGTAGTAAATGTAATAGTAATAGTAATAAATCACTACCTACAAGAACAATATCTGTAGGTACTGAAAATTTCAATGACACTTAAATAATAACTTATGTTCAACAATTCCGAATGAGTTATCTCAAGAGAGTACCTACTCTCTCGTACGCCTACAGAAGCATTTTGTCCTTTAAATGCAATAAAAAGATAAAATCGATATTAATAAATCAGTAGTTCTGTGTGTATATTTAGTTTTTTTATTTTCATATTTCCCGATAGAACCTATAATGTAAAAGACACTAACTACATCACGAGTACGCCATTAAAATGTTTTATGTTTTTATGTCCGGATATTACTCAAAAAAGGTTTGAACAATTATTATAAAATTTTGAACGACGAAGCTTATGTTATTGCTCAAACGATAGATAAGCTATAAGAATTGTCAATATTAATTTTAGGAAGCCTTAAATAAATAAAAGAAAAATTACCTTTTTATTAACTCTCGGCCGATTTCGATAAAATTTTGCACAGGGAAAACCTACGCCATTTCATAATGAATGGGCTACCTGTTAGAATTGTCTATACTTAATACTTTTACAAAACATAAATAAAATCTCAACCGATTTTGATGTAATTTAATACATAGAAAGTTTATGTCATTCTTATATTGATGCTAGGCGATGTGAGGCTATAAGAATTGTCAATAATATGTGTAAAATAAAATTACGAGATAAAAATAATTACTGTGCTATAAACGCGTGCGGAGCTGCGGGGACCGACAATTAACATATAAATCCTTAGTGTATGTTATTTATGTATGAAAGATCCACAAATTTTGCGTTGAAAGAAAAAAAAATGGTTATCAACAATGATATTACAAAATTGACAGTTGTAATTCATTCCAGAGAGCTAATAACATTCCAATCTCAACAGCCACAATATTCAAAAGGAAAATATCTTTAAAAAAATCTCCGCAATAAATAATATCCGACGATATACTTATGTTAATAATAAATATAAAACGACTCAATATTTAACGAAAATGGAGAAAAACACAGGTTCGTATGAATACTTGAAATTTATAGAAACTAGTTCACTATTTTTATGCTTGTCTACATTATGATGTCAAACGATTACAAGGTTTCAGAATTTTTTTATATACTTACAACTAATGTGACAAGCACGCGTAAGGCACGTTTGATCATATTATTATACCGTTACCGTAGCCTATGGAAGCTGTAAAATATGAGTTATAACTAGCGCGTTACACCCTTCTCCTAGGTTTCCACCTTAGCAACCGCAGGAACACAACACAAGACTCCTATCTTCTGAAGGGCGGAGGTATTTCAGCGGGCTACTCCAAGTAGAGAGAAATTTCAAGAAACATCTTTATTCCATACCTCTATAAAACAAAGTCTATACAATTATAAACTAAATTAACACCGCATATTAGCATATTATATAAGCAATATTAGTTCACTGTCTAAATTTATTTGACTAACTATATTATTAAAATTGTAGTTATATCTAAACATGTAATATTTTTTTGCTAATTTCCCGGTAGACATTTATATCATCTTTACAATTAATAAAGTTGAAGTTTCTGTTTGTAACGTCAATATAATAACTTTAATATGTACGATACCTATAACAAAAACCCCAATTTTTTTTTAATTTTTGTCTGTCTGTTTATTCCGGGTAATCTCCGAAACGGTTAGACCGATTTTGACGTGACTTTCACTGGTATATAGCTGGTGATGTAAGGAGTAACTTAGGCTACATTTATTTTAGAAAAATTTACGCGCAAATAAAAAAACCGGTCATGGTGAATCAATTCGAGCGCTTAAATGGCTTACGCTGAGTAAACCATAAGAGATATATGAAATCAATGTAGTACATAATTGTAGACATTAAAAATACCTACAAAAAAGTTAGGGAGAGTATATGTATATATTTTATGGAATACCCATAATAAGCATTATTGTCTTTAAAATAACCGGGAACGGGGGAGAAAGATTCGCGCGTGTGCACGATCGATGGCACTCTGTAGTCCACGTGAGAGAAGCCGCGGGCGCTGCTAGTCCTATATAAAGGACACTGACTTTTATTCAATTTTGTATACGAGAGAATTGATAGACTATGTGAATTGTCAAGAATATTAATAAAAATAAAATTAAGGGACGAAAGACTTAATTGGTGTATGAGTTTGTTGTTAAGACTAGTTATAAGTAAGTAAAATAATCTACATGTTTCCCAAAGATGAATACATAAATAAATAAAATAATCAGTATATTAAGAAGCGCGTGCGAAGCCGCGGTCACCGCTAATATCTAAGTTTTTGTTATTTGAAAAATATCAATAGGTATTGCTCCACAATGAAGATATTATTTCATTATGGAAGTATGCGAAATATAGTAACCTAGTAAGGCAGTATCAGCTAATATTTATAGTTCATAGTTAAGATACGTAAAATGATGGATTATATTATTTATACTTAGTAGGTACTCAATAAATATGGGTTGATATTGATAAGTGTTTACGGTTTTCACTGTTAAAGGATTGGTCAGTTGGGGATGTTATCTTCCGTCCAGGGTGTGTGCATTCACAAGCAAAACACTTTAACTATATTAACGCTGTAACGGTCGTCTTCAGTAACATATCTGCGATCACTATCCCGGATTAGTATATATATATTTGTAACTTAAAAAAGGCATCGGCTTCCCTCTTATCTATCCAAGCTATAAGATTTGGATATATGTAGATACGAAATACTATCCATAAAAAAGTTATACAAAAGGATAGATTTAGTAACTGGTAAACAACGGATAGATAGGTTATTGAAAACGGCCGTTGACGCTCTTCTAGTACGTCCCAAGGGATGTCTGCACAGAACGAATACATGACAGATATAATATTTATTAATTACTAGCTGGCCCGGCAGACTTTGTTCTGCCCTTTCTGATAGTTAATGGCACGCCCACAACGCGACCTATTAGATCTTACCATAACTATGAACCATCATCTTGATAAAATAAATATATTATTTGAACATGAGCTCAATCGGTCAAGTCATTACAGAAGTTACACGATCACTATCAAACGCGCACAAGATTCTCGTTTTTATATAAAAGAAGATTATATTCTTTCTGGAACGTTCCGTTTAAATAATTACCTCCAGTCCTTACCTAATTCTGGTAAATACATACATATATTCATAAAGTTTTATCAGAAATACTAAAGTTACAATGCAAAGACAATAAATTATTGTTATTACATTATATTTATTTATGTATTTATAGTTTGCTATTTTCCAAAACATTGGACGTTATCTTGAAGCAGTTTATTTTGAAATAGTCATTCCAGTAACAATACTGATAGACAATCATACAGTAATATAACCAACGCATAAGTTTTATAGTCAATCTCAACAACTATTAGACTCCGTTATTATTTCCAAAAATTTACATTATGTTTACTTCTGTGTTTTAATAAAATAGCCAATTGAAAAGTTATATTTAGGGTTGCGTTTTTCAGAAGACGCAATTTTATTTTTTTTATGTGTAGGGGGTGTGTATAGTATAAGCTTAGGTTCAAGTTTGTGGGGTGCCACCCTTGTGCCCCCCCCCCCCCGCCGCAACTAGCAACCCAACAGAAAATTTTATAAAGACATTGTTTTAGCGAATTAAATTGTCTACTTTATTCTTATTACTTTTTATCGTAAAATGGAAAATAAGGAACTTATAAATAAAAGAAACTGAAAATTTTTGAACAAATTTTCTTTTGGGCGTTACAACTTTTTTTCTGGTCATTTTACAATACAATGACATCAGGGCAATCTTAAAGAGGGTTTATTAATAAATAATTTCCACTACAAATTTGTTTGATTTCATTAATTTATCTGGGTTTTACAGTGCTCTGAATTTGACCGGGTTCTTATCCAATCCACCCGTAAGAATACGATGAAAACGAACCATTGGGCATAATTTTCTTTTATATATATATCTTTTTTTTTTCATATAACTTATCATGTTCTTAACATTCCTATGTTATTATAAATTTATTACACGTCAAAAAAATAAAATTGTGTCCTCTAAAACACGTATACTAATGCCTAAAGAATGTAACATTTCATAAAGCTGACTATTGCTTTTTAAGTTAGGTTCGTATATTTTCTGTAAAATTCTGAAAACGACTACGACATATTGAGTTATTACTGTATTTTTATAGAATATGTATTACGTGTATTTATATAAATATGGATGTTAGTGTAAGTATATATGAGACTAGCGGCCCTCTCCGGCTTCGTTCACGTAAAAAAAAAAAAAATTTTAAAGAACTTTTATGGTTAGATAGCGCTTTACCTGCGGCTTCACTCGCGTCATAATTGAGTTTTGTCACACTATATATTTTTGGCTAATAGATATCGTTACTTGTATTATACAAACTTTCGCTCCTACTTTTACCCAGTATTGAATTTGAAAAATTTATGAAACAAACTTTTTTACTTTCTAACTGAATTGCTTAATACCAATTAAACTTTCATATATCTATTCTTATAATAAAAAACGAAAGAGTCGAAATCTGTACATTGAAAATATAATAGTGGAACCTTATTACTTAAATGCTATAGATATATGTCACTTGTAATTAAGAAGAAAACTATATGATTGAGAAAAAGGAATTGTATTAATACGAGTAATATTATAATGTTATGGCTGCAAATAGTAATAAATAAATAAACATATTAATAAAACTATGGAGACTAATTAATAAATAATAAAACAATAAAACAGAAGATATTTGCCAAAAAATAATACGAAGGCGGTTGGGGGGTTTAGAATCATGGACAGAAAACAATTCGATAGTTTTTTAAATTTTTGTCTGTCTGTCTGTCAGTATGTTTGAACACCAATCACGCAAAAACTAATGAACCGAATTTAATAAAATTTGGCATGGTTATAGTTTATAGTCTGAAGGTACATTTAGGATGCATTTTTATACGTATGATCATTTGTATAGCCAATAAACTGCGTTTATGTACACATACTAAAGTAATGTATGTATAAATAATACTATACTATATTTTAAGTATACAGTGCAATTAAGTGAAATTATAAGAAATTAATCCAAATTATTTTAACATAATTTTCATTTTTCATTAGGTATTCATAGATGACGCTACACGCTATATTTTAGGTTTATCATGGATTAAAACTATCACGCATTTGATTGGATTTTTATTGTTACATTTAGTTATATTTACATATTACAATCAATATGCAAAAGAAACTACTTAATGTTTTTTTTACTTTTAAAAAGTATGTAGGTACTACTTTGGCAATTTCGAAGCCATAGATAATAGACAAAGATATAACTTTAGTACCTGATAGCATTTTCTATTCTTTATTTACACAGGACCCTATTTTCTTTATTTATTTACAATCTACAACCTCGACTTCGTCTGCGGTTTTTATTATATTAACACCACGTCAGGAAAATTCATCGCTGAATTATAGATTAATAAAATTATTTGTATATTTGTAGATTTTTAAAACTTTTATAAGTTTTTGTTGAACCGTGATAATTGTACTTTTTGTTATTGACCAAATATCTAAAAAGTAAAAAAAATGGTCAAAATCTATCGAGTATTTAGCGTGATGCGCGGACAATGGCAAATCTCAGTCATTTTATTTACTACATAGATTTTCCCTTTTCAAGTAAATTACCGCCCGGGTACTTTGCATCCCTTGCACCTCAATTACAACTCGACCCTGAAGGGCAAAACAACAGCTGCGAGGCAAGCTAGTACTATTTAAAATTATGTCTCATGTTGCTTTCATAGTTTAATTTCATGCAAAACTGTTTTTGACTGAACAAATTGACAACACATTTACGAATAAAATCAACGAACAATACAGGACTAACCAAAAAAGTCTAACCAAAGAAACGAATAGGTTCTAACACAATTATTATCCTTTTTTTAAGATGAAAATAGTTTTGCCTGACTTCTTTAATCGGAATTATGTAAAACTAACTGTACCCGCGGCTTCTCTCGCGTGGTCGGCATAAGATCGCGTAATGTTTATAAAAATCGTAGTTTCTTAAAACTTTAATAACTTTTTGTTTAATGAAGATAATATCGTGATATATTTTTTCAATAAGGACAAAGTATCTACGGAGTAAAACAAAATGATCAAAATCTATTCAGTAGTTTTTGCGTGACGCACAACAGACAACCTCATTTATTTTATTTATATACATATATAGATTTCTAACTCTTTCTTAAAAGTTCTAACTATGTAATATATTTATAAATTAAATACTGGTCTTCAATGTACAGTTAAATCTGATACACGATGAGAAGTATACAGTATTTCTGGAGTTTTTAAGAAACAACTTGACAATCTAAAATGAAGCACATACCGCAGCTGTACTTGTAAGGCTTTCAAGTCTTACAGTGTTACTCATTTTCAACCGCACTGTCGTTAAAAATATCATGGATTATTAAATTCTTTATAGGTTTAACGCTTGGACACAATCTCACATGATTTTAAATGACGATGTGAATACATTAAGCCTGGAGGTAGGACTGGTTCTCAAGTACAGCCGCCGAAACACCTGTCTAAGTGCTTGGCGACATATTTTCAACCTGAAGGTGGTAGAATATGCTCTATCACCATGCTATAGCTTCATCACGATGTTTTTCTTCATCAAAAGCTCATGGTCATTGTAGGGATTTGAACCGACGTCGATCGACGACACCATTGATTTCAAATTAGGTTCATTGATTTGAATAAAATAAATAAAATATAAAATTTTGCACCCGATTCGATTTACATAATAATTTTAATAATGAAATTATAATACTATTTTTTATTACTAGCTGTGCCCGCGGTTCCGCTCGCGTGGACGACAGAAGAACGCGTAGTGCTTATAATAATCATACTTTCTTAAAACTTTAATAACCAGTTATTGAATGAAGATATCGTGAAATTTTTTTTTTATAAGTAACAAGTAATTAAGGAGTAAAACAAAAATAATTGGTTAAAATATATTCAGTAGTTTTGCGTGATGCGTGAACAACGGGAAACATATATAATTTTATTTAAATAAAAAATTAAAAGTATCACTAAAGGCAGGCGTCAGAGTGTGTTTCTTTATACTCTTTATAGAAAAAATAATAACATATTTTTATGTACAGTAAATAATATATATCTATATTATTTGCAAAGTCCTAAAGCTCTACGAAATTATTTAACAAAGCCTCTAACAATCATAATATCGCACTTGTCTTGAGCGATGTTGCGAGACGGACTAGTACGATTCAAAACGTCATCGTTCGCAATCATCCTTAATTAGTGCAGTGGAAAAAAATTAACCTTGAATCATAGGCTAGACTCACTGGAGTAAACGACGGTTTGAATATTAATATATTGCTATGAGTGAACATATATGCTGAATATTCAACGTCGCGCTCAGGCTGGCTCACGCATCAGATGCGTATCGGTAGTACCTATGCACTATGCAGGCCCGTACCGCATAGTGACTTAGCTACTGTCGAACAGCCTAATGTTGCAATTATTGATAAAAATGAAATTATATTATTAATATCACATCGGAAGTTAACAATGGATTATTTAAAATAGTACGGCATTTTTCTAATTTTTTTCTAGATTTAATTGTACTCTTAGCCTTCAGGGTCCTGAAGCCTCAGAAGGCTTTTACAGCTTCAACGGGCTTGGCACTCAGCCGCTAAAGCAGGGCAACAAGCTCAAGGGTGCCAAAGTGAGTTTGCCTAAAGTAGAAAATTCAGTTTAAGTAACTATACAATATATTATATACAATATACATGTTTCTGCCTTCTGAGAGGAAGGAAGAAACATGCGTACATGTATTTAGTAATCTGGTAATTTGGTCTAAAACTAACTACCCAATCGATTTTAAAATATTTCACAGTAGGTAGGAATACTTAATATTAAGATTAACAGATTGTTTTTTATATATATTTATGTGCTAATGCGCAGAAAACGTTAATCTCTGGAACTACAAGTTAGATTTTAAAAATTGTTTTTGAGCAAGGTTATAACTTCAAGCTACGCTCCCAAGGAGCGGAGCAGTAACCATGAACGTCATGCAGTCTGGCCAGCTGTAGCCCGGTACACGGGAACTGAGAACAATAATTATACGAACACAAGTGTGAGGGAGGCGCGAAGCGGTGCAGCGCGGCGGCAGCGCAGTGGTGGAGAGTTAGATGAATAAAGTTAACACTGTTGAATCCTTAGGGCATAGCTAGTTTACATTAACAATAAGTAATAAAATAACTGGCAAAGTCCAAGTTGTCTGATAATTTTATGGAGACCGTTACTGCGGTTTATTTATAATTAAATTAATCAAAATGTAGATACTCTATGATTTTTATAATTTGTTTCCATTTAAATAAACCATTTAAGTCGATATGAAAGACGTCCTTTTGCACAATGATTCTTTCAAATTTTTTAAATAATTGTAAAGACTGTATGAAGTAAATACGAGAGTAGAAGTATAAGCTTATAAATATTGATAATGATAGTATAATTTGTAAATTTCATGAAAGTATAATAAAAAATTAATCTTGTATTCTTGTATCATAAATGTTCTTTGGTAACATAGAAACAAAATATAGAATCACCCTGAGTTCCCTGGCGTGTACGGTGTAGTTAGTAGAAATTTAATAAATCTTTTTATGTGGATTTTTTCGACTTTTCCGAAATGAAAAGGGGTTGAAAATATACTTCAAAACTTCTATTAAACAACATGTTTTTTCTTTTTAATTTAAATTACTAATTTGAGTTCTCACAAAATATTAAGTGTGATAGACCTATTTATACTATTTATTTTTAAATTATGCTGAATGATATCCCCGTAAATGTTCTAATGTACCAACAAGTCAGAAATTATTAATTGCTTATAAATCTAAGGGTTTAAATGGTAATACCAGTTAATTAACGAGTAAAACCCATATAGAAGGATATTTTTATTTTTTACATATAGCATTTTTTTGGTTATCTGGATTTGTTCTTATACAAACGTAATTAAAGGAACTTGGGTAAAACTTGGTATTTCAATTTATGAAATTCATGAGTTTCCAAAAAATGTTGGTAATCGAAAAATTGTTTACACGAAGGAAGCTCTGAATTTAAACGAGGTAAGTCAACCGTGACTCCAGTTACGGATGGTTTGTTAAGTTTCTTAATTACTTAAAACATTAACTTGGTTAATTAATTCGTAACAGATAATGATGACACTCATTCTCAATAATATCCACCTACTTCAACCGAATAAATATTAAGTTCTTATAGTTCATAAATAGACACCCAACTACTGTTCTGTCTGTAGGATGTCATTTTTTCCAAATATCCTGATAAACATCATTTAAAGGACATAGATCACGAATATGAAAAAAGAAAATTGTCTATCTGGATTTAACCAACAAAAACGGTTTTTATGAAATTTTGTACACTATAAGCTTAATAATATATCATTTCTCAATTATGGCTATATAATTTTCATTAATGTGAAGAAATAAAAATTAAAATAATTACTGCGTAGTAAACGCGTGCGGAGTCGCGAGTTACGGCTGGTGTTTTGTTAAAATTAATTTTCTGTTTCTATTCTCTGGATTTCTGTTAAATACCTCCAGAATCTTTCTTCTACTTTTTCTTCATTGCTCTCGATTTTATGCCCTTGCTTTTAAATTATTTAAATATCCTTTTATATTTTAAATGTCGACGATTTTGTTTTTTAACCGGTTTTATTTGTTAGCTACGTCGATATTTTATAGATAATTTTACCTAACTAGATATTTAATCATAGAGACTATATTTACGATCCATTGTGAATTAATAGGTCATGTTTTACATGCAACATATTAAATTGTTATGCATGATAATTGCCAATAAAAAAATTAACTGCAAACTTAACTCCTCCAAACCACGCGAACTAAATGTAGCGCTTCACATAATTCATAAGAAATATGTCTGAATAATGTATATCCTCTACTTGTTGCTAATGTCTACATTGTATTCTTCGCCTCGATCTTTGTGTACCGGGTTGGAGATACAAACAATGGAATTTTAAAAATATCTTACAAAATATACATCTTGGATTTATTGACTCATAAATAAAGTGGATTAATTACAACAATAATATACTGAATTACTTTATTACCTCTTTAAGAGTGTGGGCCATAATTGTTTAATTTAGTCCCTTACATTTTATTTGCAGTGATTTATACACTACGTATATAGAAATCGTGTTGAATGTAAAGTATGTTAACACTTTATTTCGTAAGATTTGACGAACGCACAGTACATTTTCGCTTAATATTATTGCATTTTATAAGACTGCCGTAAAACTGTCATTTCATACATATATGTAACATTTTAATACATATAACTAACTACAAGATATTTTTTTTAAATCATAAGAATTTATTGTATCTTTATCATGTGTAGAGTTGGAATTGCTTGCAAAAATTATTGCCTTCACATCTCTTCTTTTACAGTCGGGTCGCGTTAAAAAAATAATACACCACTGTGAATAAAAAAGTAGATAATAAATCAATAAACATATTATATTTATCTTTAATTATGAAATAAACTCACCCAAAAGCTTTCCACGTAATGTGAAAAAAGAAAAATAGCCGGTAGGGACATGATTACCAGTTTGAGTTCACAATAAGACTGACAAAGGTATCGCACTGATATTTTTATTTATACACTTTTTATTTACCAAATATCACATATGTATCCTTTTATCAAGCTCGTGAGAGATCGCGTGGACGGTGTTCGGCAGAACGACGTCCTAGCCTCGACTCTACAGACTGAATAGCGACGAGCGACGATACGATGCGCCCCTATATACAAGTAACTAAACATTGTATACGCACTTCTTGTTTGCCTGAATAATGTTTTATTTCACGCTCTATATCCATCAATTCATATCTATGGATTGCAGATATCGACCAATGCACATCGCTGTATAGCTATGTAGACTTCACCCGACTTTCTTCCGTTGCGTGACCATATGCTGGCCGTGGTGTGTGACCTACAAAATCCTATTTCCCAATAGCCTAGTCTCCTTATCGACACCGAAACAACAAATGCTCGTTATATAGGTACTTTTAAAAAATTACTCGCTTATCTTATTTGTAAAAAGTATTTGAAATATTTATGTTATTTGTTTACGTAAAAAAATCTCAAAATTAAAACACCGACTACAGTATTTTCTTCTTTGTCTAATCCATAAGAAGTAAACATTGGTCATATTTAATTAACGTTAATAAGTAAGGTATATAATGTATAATTCGCTTAATAAATGTAAGCCACTAAATATCCTAGTCCTAGTCCTTTTATATATATAATATAATAAATTTGAAAGTTTGAATGTTTGTTAATCAATTACGCAAAAACGGCTCAACGGATTTGGAAGAAATTCGGTACACGTATTGTCTATAACCAGGATTAACACATAGGATACTTTTTATCCCGGTAGAGGATATAGCTTAACTAATGATATCAATATATGTTTGTGGTTAGTTTATGTTAGAACTGTGATCTTATTGCAAGAGCCGTGGCATCAGCCGGCTAGTGACAGAAACAAATAATTATTCGTGGATATTTTATAAACAAGACCTAAAAAAGCATAACCTCAAAATTAAACAACAAAAATTCCCAAAAATTGTTAGTTTTCGTTCTTCTTTCTCTACAGGGGGATTACCACCTTCCTCACCCATTCACATCATCAAATTCAGCGTATAAATCTAAATTCTAACCGTAACAACTTTTTATCCCGGTAAAAATCATAGCTTAACTACTGCTATCAATTTATGATTTTAGATAGCCCATCTATGAATTTTTTGGTTTGTCGTCTTCCGAAATCAGCCGATGTATATGCAGTGATATCACGGGGTGGTAGGGATTGCGACCACCATACACATAGTGCTTAACCCATCTGTAATTTTCTTTTGGTTTGTCGTGTTCCACAATCAGCCGATGTATATGCAGTAATATAGCGGGTACTAAGGATTGGACCACCATACACATAGTCCTAAACCCACCTGTGATTTTTTTTGGTTTGTCGTGTTCCACAATCAGCCGATGTATATGCAGTAATATAGCTGGTAGTAAGGATTGGACCACCGTACACGTATTCCTAAACCCATCTATGATTTTCTTTTGGTTTGTCGTGTTCCGAGATCAGTCTATATATATCCAATAATACGCAGACGAAGTCGCGGGTATCAGCTAGTAGGTAATATAATCTGTGTATAAGAGCCGGGTTTCATCCAATTATTATTATGATCTAACAAAAACCACATTAGAATTAGAAAAAAGGACGTTTAGATATCTCCACCTTTTACAACCTATTGGAGACTGTATTCTCCTCTATATTAATTATCTGCAGTTTTGTTTGTAAATTTTATAAAGGGAACTCACTGATCAAGAGTTTTGAAGTTTTTGGCGGAATCTTGAAGTGACATATTGTGGTTTTTATTTTTAATTCATTAAATTAGGTTTTTGACCCTATATCATGTAATATTGGTGGCGTTTTGCGTGATATAGTTTGGTTTTTGTGCATAAGTGAAGTGGATTATAAATATAAGCTGAAAGCATTCATTCTGAGATCCCACAAAATCTTCCTAGAAAATTCTAACAAGGGAGCCACCATCTTGTTGGGATACTGAATCGTCATAACACATGACACTATGATTCACTCGATAATGACAGTAATGGTCTTCATTAAAGAGGACCGGTTGCCAAGTTAGGAAGAAGAAGAAGATCACGATTTTATGTACGTCTATTTATATGTTGGTTTGAACTCAAAGACAGTTTGACCAATTTTAATGAAATTTGTACACGGGAAATATTTTATAGGCTGCTAATAGATATATAGTATTTAATTTTGACTTGTATTATTGACAGTTCATGTAATCTAACAATTCGAAAATGATTTATACTTCGCGTGTACCAAATTTCATCAAAATTGGTCAAGAATTAACAAAAAAATTTTTTTTTTTTTCATTCTTTGTTTTGCGATATTTTAAAGAAATATTGAAAATTGTTATACCCTATCAATTGACCTATGACATAAGTATCCCGTGTACAAAATTTCATAGGAATCGGTCAAGCCGTTTTAGAGTTAAGTCTGAACATAAAAACAAACAGACAGAAAAAAAAATAGCATATTCGTGCTCAGTATCGTTCTTATATGCCTATACAGGATATACAATATGCCTATCGGAATATTTAGGGGAAAAAATTAACTGTACAGACACAACTACACGTATATTCATATTTAAAAGAATTATCAATAATACTTTTAAAAATCTTAAAAAAAATGTATCAAGAAATTCAATCTTTATTCATTCTCAAATGATTTTATCAAATTTTGCTCATGAGAAGTACTATGTCATTCATCAATTGATAGGCTAGAAGAATTGCTAATAGTACCTACTTTGAGTAATCATAAAATAGTAGTAAAAATAAAATCATTATAAGTATACAATAATACTGCGTAATAAACGCATGCAGGTCGCAGACACAGCTGACAGCTGAAACTATAAAATGAATGCCCTGATTTATAAAGAATTAATAATTTTTATAAGTGTTATGTACTCATGAAATAACACATTTTTATTTCATTTCAACCTCTTTATGAAATGGATTTCCATACATAAATAATGATTGGTTGTAGCGGTTGCAGAAAATCAATGATTAATCTAAGTTTCTATATCCTAATTTTATTAATACGTAAACGATTAATTGTATGTAATTCATTTTTGGTGTTTAACTTTTAAAATATTAGTACTTTCATAAAAATTCTCATTCTGTATTTCAAAGATTTACACTGTGGTGTTCGAATGATTTAGAGTGGTGGAATATCGATTGGATTCGATTCGAATTTGAATTTGGTAGCACTATCTGCTGACAGTGAAAGAAAACATAGTAGATAATCCTGAACGCTTAACAAATGTTCTTGGAAAACTATCGTGTGTGATAAAAATATAGAAGTGTGGATTTCTCGGCGTTTTAAATCACTAGTAGGGCACTGGCCCTTGCCTTATCTCGGGAAGAAGCTTTTGCTGAGCCGTGGGGTAGATACAGGCTAGTATATATCGTGCCACCACCGCTCAAAACTTTCGGCAAGTTCCGTGAAGCTGTAAAAGCCGCAGCGGCTTCAGGGCCCCTAAGGCTAATAGTATAGTCAGATCTAAAAAAAAAAGAAATCTTTCAGTAACACTATACAATTAATAAAATTGAAGTGTCTGAATGTAATGTCAAAATAACAGCTTTTTACTTAATGCATATGAAAGTATATACGATACCTATAACAAAAAACTATTTGTTTTTAATTTTTGATTGTCTGTCTGTTTGTTCCGTGTAATCTCCGAAATGGTTGGACAGATTTTGACGGGACTTTCACTGATAGATAGCTGATGTTATAGGGAGTAACTTAGGCTACTTTTATTTTAGAAAAAGAATTAGGTTTCCGCACAAATAACAAAATTAGTTATGGTGATTCAATTCGGGCGCTTAAATGGCTTACGCTGAGTAAACTATAAGATATATAGCAAACTAATATACAATATAATTCTAGGAATTAAAAAGACCTACAAAAAAGTCAGGGAGAGTATACGTCTATCTTCTAAGGAACACCCACAATAAACATTTTTGTCTTTAAAATAGCCCGGAGCGGGGAAGCAAGATTTGCGCGAGCATTCTGTGGTTCTCGTGAGCGAAGCCACGGGCACAGCTAGTTTATAATATAATAAATTTAGGTTTAAATACACGGAAGTATTTGTTTTATGCCGTTATAAAATTACAAATGCGTATTTTGTCAGCACATAAATTATTTATTCACAAATTTAATTCCTGATAAAGTGCATGATACAATAATATTTAGTTTCATTCTCCAACCTGTGTAAGTAAAATGCGCTTGCTTGCGTGTGGACACTTATCGACGCCTTTGTTTATATTAATAAAGGGAGTAGGGTTACCGGTATTCAGGTCCCAAAACAAATTCTGCGAAAATTGAAGGTGACCCGTCTAGACAGGAGTCTAAAGGAATCCAAATATTTAATATACGAGGTATATACCGAAAAAACAAATGTTTATCTTTTTGCTTTTTATTGATATTAAATGTGCGTATTTTTCTCAACAAAATATGGATCACTATAAAGAAATATCATTCGAAATAATATAAATACTAAAATTGAAATTGTTGCTTTTTTACTAATTTAAAATAGATAAATATATCTTCCTTTTACGTCATTAGCTCTCTTCTCGGGTGGAGATTGGTTATTGGTACTAACTGATAGAATTTAGGAAAAATAAAAAGTTAGGGTTAAAGATAAGTAGGTATATTTTTGTCAAATATACGGAAGGTATTGGCAGAAGCATTTCTTGACAGAAAGAAATTGTTGCGGACAGCGAGCGGGGCGAGCGAATAACGATAGTCTAATAAAATGAACAAGTAAATAAAATAATACGTGTTAGGAATAGATATAATAATATGAACTGAATATGTGTGAATATGTGTATTTTAAAACGATTAGAATAAGAATATAGCTAGTTGTAAGTTTAAATGTATAAATTTCACTAGTTGTAAGGATGAACCATGCCAGACTCGGAACATCTGGCATGGTGACTCATGGTACTGCCGAGAGCGCGCACACAGGGCGTGCGCGCTCATTGGCTGAGCGACGCCCCGCACGGAATCCATCGCACTACCGGTTGCAAGGCAAAGGGCGAGGTTAAATATAGCGAAGAGGGCGGCAGTACTGCGATCAGTTCGAGAAAAACCACAACACCAGCAACAGCAAGCAGCGAATCTACAAGCAAACTACAGTCAAGAACGTTATTAAGAAACCACATTGTTACTACGAACTACTGTAACTTTGTAAGAAACAAGAATAAAACAAGCGCTATTAATTTAGCACACATTAAAATATTGTGGACGTCTTTTTATTCACAATAGAAATAATGGGTAGTTCCTATTTACCTAATTCTCGTAAAGTTCATTGAAAAAAAGTTTTCAAACTGTTTTTAGTTTCTTTAGAGCCGATTTTTCTATGAACAGACTATTTGCGGAATAATTTTAAATATAAAAATTACAATCGATTTGATGCATTAATTATAAAAAGTAGTATACATATTATATTTATAAGTATTATTGTAAGCTGGTATCCATATTTTTTTTGGTATTAAAACTGGCAGTCTCAATTAAAATAATATATCCTTTATGAATAAATATAGCAATACCACCAACGTACAAGATATGTAACATTGCTTAAATACCTATTTACTGGTGGGCAGGACACGAACATTATGTCTGGCTTGATCACGGCTACCATACACCATATGAAACAACAGTCATCGTGGCGCGTTTAACCGTGTCGGCTTTTTTTATCATTATAGGTTTAGCGTTGTGGCCACAACCTCACCTGTTCTTAAGTGACGATGTGGCCCAAGATGGTAGCACAATAAGCCTAGTGGAAGACCGCCATAAGTGCAGCTGCCGGAACAGGAACACACCTATTGGTGTTTGGCGACACATTTTCAACTTAAAGTGGTAGCTAGCCAGGCGAGCGTTAGAAAAAGTCCTAACACCATGCTATGGCTTCGTCGCGATGTTTTCCTTCACCGAAAACTCAGGCTCATTGCAGGGATTCGATCTCACGTCGATCGACGCGGGATCCGTACACACTACCAACTGAACCATCATTACTTCAGTGAGCCGGTGTATATCCACCATATATGTACATTGTGATAAACACATTAAAGTGATTTTCTTTCAGTTTTGTCACGTTTCGCTCCGAAACTGTTCAACCGATTTTGACGGGACTTTCATAGGTAGATAGCTGATGTTATAAGGAGTATTTTAGGCTACTTTTATTTTACAAAAATAATTAGTGTTCCGCTCAAATAAAAACCAAGTCGGAAAAACGACAATTTAGGGGCGCTTAAATACCTTACCCGAATATATATCAAATTAATATAGAAATATAATTGTAGATATTGAAAAGACCTATCTTCTGATCATCCACAATAAGCATTTTTGTCTTTAAAATAACCGGGAGTGAGGGTAGTAGTCCCGTAATACGTTTCACGCGTGTGTACGATCGACAGTATTCTATAGTCCACGCGAGCGCAGCCGCGGGAACAGCTAGTTAATTAATAAACCGGCTAGAGGAACGATTATTCAACTTATGCAATCTCCCTGTAACCGACAAAACTGTATTGCGGTCTGTAGGAATTTCTAACAGCATATTTCCCGTTATCCGTGGACGCTAAGTAAGTTAAAGTTAATAGAAGTGACAATTCAGGAAAACAAAGTAAAATTCGTTGATTTGTTTGAAAAGTTAAATCTATACAATTAAAAAAGGAAGCGTCTATTTGTAATGTCAAAATAACAGATTATTACTAAATATATAAAATACATATGTAAGTAGTATACACGACACCTATAACAAAAAACCCATATTTAAAATTTTTTGCTGTCTGGCTGTTTCTTCCTGGGTAATCTCCGCAACGGTTAGACCGATTTTGACGGCATTTTTACTAGCTGATAGCTGATGTTATAAGGAGTAACTTTAGGCTACTTTAATTTTAGAAAAAGAATTTGGGTTCCGCGCAAATAAAAGAGACGTCATGGTGAATCATTGCGGTGGCTTAAATAGCTTACTCTAAGTAAACCATATGTGTTATACCAAATTAATGTGCTACATAATTGTAGAACTTAAAAAGACCTGTGAGAAAGTTTGCAAGATTTTATGTGAAACACACAATAAGCATTTTTGTCTTTAAAATGAACGGGAGTGGGGAGTAGCACGCTATGCGAGTGTGCCTAATCGACGGCACGACGTTCTTTAGTCCACGCGAGCGCAGCCACGGGCACAGCTAGTATTAATAATTATAAAAGTTTTAAACAAAGAATTAAAAATATATTTTCTCCTCCGGGATGAAAAGTTTACATAAAAGTTTATATAATATGTTTAGGCTAGAATTGTGCAAAGCGGCATCCTGTCCTTGAACATGAATATTCTTGCCTTTCTCTTTGTCCCCCCCCCCCCCACCACCCTGTGGTATATACGACACTTCACTTCGGTGTGGGCATTGCGCGAGGCAACGAACGTCCGACCGACATAAGTCATTCATTTATATTAATTAAAATACATTGTTAGTTACTTAAAGTGTTTAGAGAACTTGGTGTTGTGTACCAGTGGAGGAAGAGCGAGACAACAGGGAGCGCAGCCCAGGGTGAGTCCCATCTTTTCCGTCCTTTTCCAATGCTGCTTTGCACATGGTAGGTAGGTAATTAAAAAATAATAATTTCAACAATAAAAAGGAACTAGCGTCTTCATAGTTGGTCCAAACGATCCGAAATATTAAATATTTAGCGTCATTTAGTCCACTTTAGGATAATAAAGCAAAATAAAATGCCTCCTACCGTGCAAGAACGCAATATCAAAAAATTGCAGATTAAAATATCGACTTTGTTTGCTCGAATACAAACTATCTTCGATTTAATTGTGCATGTAGGAAATGATGAGCAAAAAATAGAAAACTTTTTATCGGAGTGTTTTACTATAGACAAATTTCGTGAAGAGTTTCTGACCACGGTCGAACAATACAATGACCTTCAATTGTCATCAGTAGGCAGTTCTGATCCTTCATATAGCACAGTTATTTCGTTCGATCAATTGTACACCAAAATTAAATATAAAGTGCATCAATTGACGTCACAAAATACTCAAAATGCGAGTCGTGACGTAAGGGTAAAATGCGAAAAATCTTCATTAAAATTGCCTCGATTAGAACTCTGCTCGTTTAATGGCGATAATGAGTCATGGCCTATCTTTTTTGAGACTTTTAAAGCAACCATTCATGAAAATACTGATCTCACAGACGGTGACAAAGTCCAGTACTTGATGGGTAGATTAAAAGGGAAAGCCCTAGGTATATGTCAAGGTATTTTACCTACGCCTGAAAATTACACCGTTATATGGAATGCGTTAATAAATAAATATAATGACAAAAGAATATTAGCCACTACCTACTTGGATAGGTTGATTAATTTAGCCGCGGTAAAAAATAATTCACCCAAGGAGGTAGAAGAATTTATTGACCAATTTTCGTCTCTATATCTCGCGTTAAAACAGCTAAATATCGACAGTTTAGAAGATTTCATTTTTATACACATTGCGTGTAAAAAGGTAGGCTTAGAGACTGTCAAAGCATTCGAATTAAAATACAGCGAACTCACTGAATTTCCGAAATGTTTAGACTTTATTAATTTCACACGAAGTCAGTCGCATATTTTACAGCGAGAACATAATGTGGCGAGCTCAAGTACAAGTATGAGAGTGGGCAGTATTCAGTCGCGGAAAAATAATATTATATCGTCGGTCGGACAAATGAATTCACGTTCTTCTAATAATAATGTGAAAACATTTATAAATATACAGGAGTCAAAGAACTGTGTTTGTTGTGGGCTTAATGACCATTTTCAATTATTAAAATGCAGTAAATTCTTGACAATGATTCCTAATGATCGTTTTGTTAAAAATAATAAATTATGTGTGAATTGCTTAAATAGTACACACACTATTCAAAATTGTAAGGATTCCAGACGTTGCAACGAATGTAGAAAACCTCATAATAGCTTGCTGCATTTTCCTGCCCGTAAAAATACTTCGCGGGTCAACGTAAGCGGGCACTCTATTACGACAACGGCTGGCGCGCCTGAGTGCGCGTATCGCTTTGCGCGGTTGGCTCGTGCTCTGCGGCCACCGCGACAGATCGCTCGGTCGGCGCATCGTCCGTCTTCCTCGGCACTGCGCTGTGCAACGCGCTCGATGCAGATGGCAATATATTCGTCTTGCGCGCGTTAGTTGATAGTGCGTCTCAACGAGATTTAATAACTACGGAATGTTGTAAACGTTTGAAACTAAAAATATATGAGCCGCAAAATAAATATGTGTCAGGTGTAGGCGATGTCAGTAATCCTGTTGTAGGGACAACCTGCCTGACCATTCGTTCACGTATCGATGATTCGGTTAGGTATACAATTCAACCGGTGATCGTAAATCGCATCACCAACGAGTTACCTACCGCGAAAGTGGACGCTGCGCGCTTAGATTACTTGAATAATATTCCCTTATCTGACAATAATTATTACACACCTGCAGGCATTGATCTTATAATCGGTAGTGACTTGTTCGCGCGCATCCTGCGTCCGAGAACAATATCTCGAGGCTCGAGCGAACCCGTGGCGATTGAGACCTTATTAGGCTACGTCATAGTAGGTCAAGCGAAGGTCATTGACCCTGTATGTGATAGTTTCCGCACTTATCTTACTATAAATGATGAGTCAATCGAACACTGCATGAATCGATTTTTTGAGCTGGAAGAGGTACCTAATGTGCCTAATTATTTATCTAAAGACCAGCAGATATGTGAGAAATATTATAATGACAGCACGCACCGCGACATGACTGGTCGATTTATTGTTTCACTACCATTCAAGGGAGACACCTCCGCGTTAGGAGATTCCATGCACTCGGCCGAGCGTAGGTACGTGTCTTTGGAGCGCAGATTATTAGCAAACTCTAAAGTAAAGGAAGAGTACGATAAAGTATTTCACGAGTACCTTCAAAAGGATTATATACGTCCAGTCGGCACTATTTCAGAAGTGGGTTACAATAACGATCAGTACGTGATTCCGCATCACGCTGTAGTCCGCGAGGATAAATCTACTACTAAATTGCGTGTAGTCTTTAATGGTAGTAATCCTTCTAGTTCAGGAACATCACTTAATGATCTATTGTATATCGGTTCTAATTTGTAAAATGATTTATTCGGAATTATATTAAAATTTAGACTATTCCCTATAGCGCTCAGTGCAGATATTCGTCAAATGTATCTAAGAATCTTTGTTGACGATAGAGATACGAAATTTCAGCGGCTACTGTATAGATTTTCGCCTACTGAACCTATCACGGTGTTCGAGATGACACGTGTACCGTTCGGGTTATGCTGTAGTCCGTACTTAGCGATACGAACCATTAGACAGATGGTTGCAGAAGAGCGCAAGCGTTACCCGGTGGCTGCCGCAGTGGCTGAACGTGACGTATACACTGATGACTTGGCTACAAGCTGCTTATCTGTAACGGAAGCTGTCGAGCTATCAAATCAGCTAATTCGACTATTTGCTACTGCCGGCTTTGAGTTAGTAAAATTCTCTAGCAATTCACATGAAGTGATATCAGGTATTCCTGCGTCACACCGGTTATCTGAAGCGGTCGAATTCAATCGGGACAATCAGCTTAAAGTACTAGGACTCCAGTGGTTACCGAGTGAAGATATATTTATGTTTACTGTGACTTCCCAGCCTCAGGAATGTACCAAGCGAAAAATACTGTCCACTATTGCCCGGCTATGGGACATAATGGGTTTCGTGGCTCCAGTTACGCTATTGTCAAAATTAATTATTAAATCTTTATGGGAAAACAAAGTTGGATGGGATGAATGTCCTCCTGCTAATATAATATCTTTATGGAATAGAATTCAGTCGAATTGCACTTGTTGAAACAATTAAGATTACCGCGACACATCGGCGTCAATGATAATTGCATAATATCGGTAGTGGGTTTTGCTGATGCTTCTGAACGCGCTTACGGTGGAGTTGTATATTTACACGTTTATTTACCAAACGAAAATCGTTCGGTGATAAATTTGGTTTGCGCTAAGTCGAGGGTGGCGCCTTCAAAAACTGTTATCAGCCTCGCTAGAATGGAGCCCTGTGCCAACTTACTTCTTGCTAAATTAATACGCATAGTTATTACGACGTACTCTGGTCGTCTGTCCAATGCGGAATTAAGCTATGACAGTCAGCATCCTATAGTATTACCTAATAGAGGTCACATTGTCGATTTTATTATAGACTATTACCACCGGAAATACCTACACACAGGTCCCCAATTGCTAATGTCGTTATTAAGACAAAAATTTTGGATACTGTCCGCGCGTAACATTGTACGTAAGCGTATACGACAGTGCATTATTTGTTTCAAGGTCAACCCTAAAAATAAAGCACCTACAATGGCGGATTTACCAGCTTGTAGGGTTAATGAAGCGAAAGCATTCTGCCATACTGGTGTTGACTATGCAGGGCCGTTGTATATAGTACCGTACCATCGCAGAGGAGTGCGAAGTCAAAAGGCGTACTTATGCTTGTTCGTATCTCTTGTCACTAAGGCAGTACACATCGAGCTCGCAACAGATTTAAGCACGGATTCCTTTCTAAACGCGCTCAGAAGATTCTTATCTCGCCGCGGTCCTGTCTCAGTTCTTTACTCAGATAATGGAACAAACTTTATAGGTGCAAAGACATATCTTAATTCCGTGTATCAATTACTAGAGTCGGAACAATACAAAGACAAATTTGCGAACGAGTTACGAGATAACCGCGTAGAGTGGAAATTTAACCCAGCTTCTGCCCCCCATTTTGGAGGTATATGGGAAGGGAATATTAGAAGCATTAAAAATCATCTAGCCAAAATCGTAGGTTCTCAATTATTAACTGGCGACGAAATGAATACTGTCCTCACTCAAATTGAGGCCATTTTAAATTCGCGCCCATTGTCAGTGCTAAGTAGCGATCCATCTGAACCGCTGGCATTGACTCCCGCTCATTTTTTGGTAATGACGCCTTTAAAGTCCTTACCTTCTGAGGATTTGACCACTAAGAGGGTCACACTACTTCAACGGAAACGCATTATTGACCATTTGGTGCAGTCTTTTTCGAAAAGGTGGAAGGTCGAATACCTTAACACTTTGCAAGTCCGAAATAAATGGCTCTCATCTAATGCTCATATCCAACAGGGTGCTGTTGTACTGCTTGAATCAGAGAACAGTGCTCCTTTGGATTGGCCACTGGGTATCATAGAACGGTTGTTTCCCGGAACAGATGGTGTTCCACGCGTTGTAGATGTCAGGACTAAATCTGGAGTCTACCGCAGACCCGTAGTGAAGGTTTTTCCATTACCCAACCAATAATAACATTTTCATTTTTAACTTACAGTCCACAAAATTTATCGTTAGGTTATTAAATATTAGATTGTTAATAAATTACTACCTAAGTTACGTAATAATAATATGTGTTCATGCAATGGTATGGCTCATTTTTAAATTGAAATAAATACAACTTTTACTTCTTAATCTTGAAGGACTATATCCTGTCAAGCCCGGGGGGATGTTTAGGCTAGAACTGTGCAAAGCGGCATCCTGTCCTTGAACATGAATATTCTTGCCTTTCTCTTTCAATCGGTTTATTATAGGAGAAGGTAGGCTAACTGATCGGGTATTTAAGGTTTTTCACTTGATACAATGAAAAATTTTAATAGTAGGATTTATAAACTTTTTCCAAATAATAAACGTAACGTATAAAACCTACAGTTAGGACAATAAAACACAGAATTCACAGTTTTATAGTCAGTATTATTTTAATATGAGATTTCAATTAAGATTCAATGAATTATTATAAATCTTTGTAAGGCGGTAGTCCGAAAAGGTCTGGTTGAAAATCCTCCATTGAATTTAAAACGAGAGTCGCTTCAGTGGTAAGGCATCTATCCAACCTCGGATCTGGAACCATAACTACTTGCATGCCTGCTGCAGTGGCTGCTTTTACACCGTTGACTGAGTCCTCAAAAACTAGGCACTGGAAAATAGGCAACCATTTATTTTATTGCATTTACCGTGAAAATGTGGAACGATCTCCCGGCCAGTGTGTTCCCTCCTTCTTACGATATCGGGTCCTACAAGCGTAACTCTGGCTCCACACGTTGGTGCCAACGTTCGGTGATCGCCGTTGTGTTCGGATAGTACTGTGCTTACCATCATAGACAATGCCGTGAATTTAACGAGCTTACTACATTTATACATATATCTATAGCCCTAAGTTACTGGAGAAGTTTGGTTTAAAGGTCCCACACAGATATTCTGGCACTTTGCTGCAGGTGCCTTTCTCAAGGACTAATCTTCCGAATTACTCCACAGTAAGCAGGATATGTAGATTTTGCAACGCTCTTGGCGACAGTTGTGATATATTCAAGGATTCTCATCTGGTATTTACTTATTTAGGAATAATATAGCAGGGTGGTTAAGAGATAATAAAATTCTTGCAAAAGTTTAATTTTGTATAATATTCATATTAATGATGATTTAATAATTTTTTAAATCTCATTTTTGCTTTTTATATTTTGACGTTTAGTGATTTACATTTTTTTTTTTAAATATAAAGCGGACATAGATGTTTATTTTTATTATTGCATTAGTTTGTATAATATACATATATAATCCTGTTATAACTGTTTTTTTTTATTTGTATTCTTTTCATGTATTTTTGTTTACACAGTGCATGTTGTAATTGTCTTAAAAGGCCAAGTGTATTTTATTTTTCCAGTTTTTTTCTTTTTTAATGTGACTCCATTTAATACTCTAACCACTGGCGGTTCTAATAAATAAATAAATATTGAAAAAAAAAATTGTTTGATTTCGTGTCAAATCGTTCCCTTAATCAGTTTTTGTTTTCTCATAATTTTCCGACATTGATCTTTAATACCAAAGTGTTATACATACATATATTGCAACAAAACGAAAACACGAGACAATTTTTTACCAAAAAAGAAAACCAACTTCAATCATTTTGAGAATTTCCCTGGTGTATAGTATCTTCGTAGTAGATGGTCCTATGACAATGAAATTAAAATGGAACTACTATTGAGGTACCTATCCTCTTTTCAACGAAAAAAAAAAAATCTAACAATACGGTTCATAAACAAAGAAGTTATGGCTGAACATCCAATGAAAGAAGAAAATATACATTCGAATTGATAGTCTCCTTCTTTTCTTCAAGTCGGTTAAAAATCTCCACTGACACTCGCAGATAACATTGAATCATGATCAGTTCGTCTTGTCACTGCTATTAATATGTCCAGGAAAAAGCCTTTACATTCGTCATCAGTTTAATTGTATTTAGTTTATCACCATATTTTTTCCTTCACTCAATTACAATAGTAATACCAGCGTGGAAGTATCCCATTGTTGGGCAATGAGGCCTCTTCACAAGATAAGAAATTGCATTAATCACCACGCCAACCTACGACATTGGCGATTTCAAATGCCGAGAAATTATAGGTCTATATTTTCCCACATACTAATAGAACATTACTCAAGCGTTCACGTTTCCTTACAATGTTTTCCCTTACCGTCAGGCATTAAATTACAATACGTACGCGAATTTAGAAAAAATCTTTGGTACATGCCTGGGTTCGAACCTGCTTATATTCCACCGGTCTAAACCACTCGACCACCACGACTCCACGACCATAAGCACCACTAACCCATCACCGCACCAAAATAGAAGTATAAAAATTGATAAATACAGTAACAAGTATAAATTGAACATTATGTTATATTATGTTTGTTTTAATAGGAGTGAGATGAGTATAAATGGAGATTTACACATAAAAATGTGTTTAGTACAAAAATCTTTTCGTATAGTTATTTTAAGAATACAATAATAATAATAATATATTTCTTACCTTGTCAGGTGCTGGTTTATCAGGAAACTTACGCGCCGCTGCGAAAAAAATATCTGGATGCGGTTTGCCTCGTTCTACTTCAGGGTCAGATGAACCCCATGTTTTGTACGGCAGCAAGTCGAAAAGTTCTTGATGTTTACAAGTTTTTATATCGTATGTCTCTTTACTGCTACTCGTGGCCAATCCCATGGGGATATTGTTCTCGTGGAGATGATGGATTAATTTACGCACTCCTGTAATAACAAGGTCAGCCGGGTTAAAATTATATAAAGACTTATTTTTATTTTATTTTATTTTTATTAATAGGTTTACAGCAATTATGTTATATTATATATATGTTATGTTATATTGGCACATGATAAATATTATAAAGATTGTTACATATATTATGATTAAAATGTACAATTTATCAGTAAACACAGTTTGCTTATTTAGAAATCGAAGTAACTACTAAAACATTATATATAAATTAAAAGACATTCAAAATAACACATGAATTAGGCTTAACATGAAGAATAAAATATATCTTGTACATGATGTAAACTAAAGTGTAAGTAACCTGGTTAAACGTTTAAATTTTATAAAATTAATGCCAAATAATTCGAGGTTATTGAATTTATTGTACAACTTGCTAATTCTAGATACCTACAGGAGAATTTAAACCAAAAACAGTTTTTCTAAAAGGAGAATTCAATAGGTTATTGTAATAACGAGGGTAACGACAAGGAATCCTGAAACCAAAAATACTCATCAGTTCAGGACTGTCTATATGGTTATTAAAGATCTTGAATAATAACATTAAATCTGATATATATCTACGTGTTACTAAAGAATCATTTTTAAATTAGTCTAGTAACTTACGATAGCTAGAATCTTTTCTTTTAATACACAGAATAAACTAAGCGTTTAGTAAATCGTACCATGTTAAATTTCAAATTAAGAGGTTTGCTTGTTTTTTCGTATAGTGTTCCACCAAATTTACGAGATATGGGACAGTGGAGGGCTATATGCTGGCCTTCATTAATAAATGTATAGTTCTCACTTTACATATAATCCTTTTTACCAAACATATAAAACTTATATAAAAGTCAAAACATTTCTTTAAATTTATTTTAATGATTTCTTGAGTACGAGAACGCTGTAAAGAAAACCAGACCGCAGCGAATGAAACTATCAAAGTACTAAAGGATCTCAATAAATATACGAGTAGGTACATTGATGACAAACACAGAATATTACCAGGCAAAACACTGCATTCCGGAAATAACTCTTTCAAAATTGTCTGTGTCTCTGTCAAGAATTCTTCGACTGTCATTGGTAATTCCAGATCGTGTATGATAGTTCCAGCGAATTCACGACTGTGTTGTCCCATTATTTTACACTTTAAGCCGAACGAAAATTCCTTGCCGAAACGAGATGCCACTTTTTGAAAACCTATTGAATAAATATCTTCAGTATCTGAAAAGGACTTTTTAATATTATTCATTGTAATAAAATTCCACCTACTTTAGCTTAAACTGTTTAAAATACGATTAAAAGGGTCAAGTAAAAAGAGAAGTTGAATGGTATGGCACAGACAAATTTATTTGGAGGTTTCTCTCAACTTGGGGCAGCTCGACTGGTGGAATTCCTCCACCCTACAGAAGATCTCAGCTAAATGACCTTGTGTTGTGTTTCTGCGGTGAGTAGGGTTTCCAGAGCTCCTTGGGGTGGGAAGGTTCATGGTCGGTAACGTGCTAGTGGTTCCTATGATATTACAAGCCGCCATAAGCTACGGTAAACACTTACCATCAGGCGGGCCGTCTGCTTGTATGCCACCTTTGTAGTATTAAAAAAACGTTTTCTTAAAGATAACAATAACACAGAGTCAGATACAAGTTTCTGTAATATATGTGATGATAATAAAAATTACGATGCAAAAGATCCTGAAAATGAAAAAGGCTATGACAAGTGCTGTAGATGTGTTGGAGTGTTAAGGTCCGAACCGTTTGTCGTGAAGTATGGGGTCTAGCGTTATCCTGAAGCAGCAGTGGACTAGAGAGATTGACCTGTCTCGATTATTTAACGACTAGGTTTTCCATCATGGTTTGCAATTGTTGACAATACAGATCTCCCATTATCGTCTGGCCAGTTCTTAGGAAACTGTAGTATATGACACCAGTTTTTCTGAGTCAACTTTCGCTTGGGATAGGATTTCGCCGGTTCTCCTGGGTGTAACCACTGTGATGAGTATTTCCGATTGTCGTAAACGATCCATTTTTCGTCACAAGTAATAATACGATTCAAAATTCCCTCGTTATTGTGATGGTTGAGTAATGTAACGCAGCACTCAATGCGTGTTTGTTGATACGCTTCACTCAATTAGTGCGGTAGCCATTTCTGGGGTTTTTCACTTTTTCAAATAGTTTCAGGAGAATTTTAATTGTTTTATCACTCACACCGAACCCTGCCGCTAACTCTGACGTGGTTTGCGATGGATCTGCTTCCACAATCACCTTTCATTCTTCATTATCAACTTAGATCTCCAACCGTCCACGGGGTTTATTTGGTAGGTCTAAATTTCCAGAACGAAAACGTTGGAACTAAAAATGTACCGTCCTTTCTTTTACAGAGGCTTCCCCATACATATCATTAACTCTTCGAGCTGTTTTTGCAGCGCTGATGCCACGGTGGAACTCATATTCGTAAATAACGCGATATTTTAAATTTTTCATTTTGTGAAAATAACGAAAAAAACCAAGATAAATCAAATGGTGCGAAAACAAATAAATTAATAAATTCGATACACAAGGCTAAATTTGAATTTGGAATTCCGAAATACAATTAATGCCCTCTGTGATTCCTAACCAAACGCCAGATATTTGAGATCAAAGAAGTGGCCAGATCAACAAAAAGCCAATTTCATATGTAGAGACCTAATTACTTTTTATTGCATATAGATATCGTAATTATTTTTCATTTCGATAAGGACCAAATATCTAACGAGTAAAACAAAATAAATGGTCAAAATCTATCCAGTAGTTTTTTCGTGATGAGCGCACAATGGCAAACCTCAATTATTTTACATATACCTATAGATAAACTACACTTTTCATTTTCATTAAATACCGCTTTTATTTTAGAAAAATGTCTATGTAGGCTAAGTAATGCTACATACAATTTAAATCATAACGTAATCGTAACAGTTAGGTTATCTTAATCAGTTAGCATAATTTTTTAATTAAATTTGTTTTATTTCTTTGCTAATCAATTAATCCCACTTTCCCTAGACGCAAACCCGGTTGGACACTTTTAAAACTAGGACAAATTCTTGGAAATCCAGATGAATGGTAGCCCCAAACGTAGATAAAATTTGCAAAATTACCACACGACGGCAAAATTTTCCATTAAAATAAAAAATAATTTAATCACCTAAAATTACATGATTAAACAATTGCACAACTCACTCAATAACAATCCGTCCATATCAAACAAAACATGTGACACGGGATTAAATTTAAAATTCATAATTAACTTTTGATCACTTTTCGTTATGATTTACCAATTTATCAAACTATCAACTATCGTGGACGTGGACTAGATTCACAGACTAATAAGAAGTTATTATCTGGCAAGTAGCATTACTAACGAAACCATAAATACAATGGTTACATCACGGTTTCACGGTTTCCTGAATCTTATCTCACAAAAAATTACGTAACTACCACGTGGCAGATCTTGATAAATATTTATAAAGAAGCAATCTTCATGAGAATTTACTATTAGTTTTAACTCGAGAAATTTTATATCACAAATCACATGATTATTTTCATTAAATCTAATCATTCAATAAAACTTTATAGTACCTACTTACTAAGCATGTAGCTAAAAGTATCTATCGACGGCTTACTGCAAGAATTTTCATTAACTGCAAAAAACATTATTTAATGTTAAATAATGACTTTTGAGGAACTACAAGATCTAAAATTCTAATTATTGAGTTTACATTTAAGCCATATATAACGTACAAATTTTAAAAACTAGAAATTGGCGTCTTATTAATACTTATAAAGGTAATGTAGAACGCATCAAAATAAACTGTAGGTACCTACCTATTTAGTGATTTTTTGCAGTAAACCGACGGAATAAAATAAATATTATGTAATTGGATATATTATAAGCGTCTTTCTTTTAAACCTTCAAGCAAGGCTACCAGTAAAAGTGAGTAATTTTTTAGATGTTAATTTAAGCTACGTGCTCTAAAACTATTGCCTTTAAAAGTTGTTAAAATAAAAAAAGATGACTGAGGTCAGCAAATTTCAATGTTTTTTTTTTCAATCAGAGGTAGGGCAGGATAGGTCTTTGGAAATTTCCCTCTACTTGGGTCAGCCCGACTGATGAAACACCTCCACCCTACAGAAGATTGAAGCCAACTTATAACCTTGTGTTGTGTTCCTGCGGTAATGTTTCCAGTGCTCCTTGGAGTAGGGAGTTCAAGGTCGGCAATGCGTTTGTGAATAAAGAAAAGTCAAGTATCTAGTCTATTAAATAACTATAGTAGTTTTTATGATAGTGTTAATCATAAATTGTAGATCCCTAACCAACCAACGCGCTCTTACTTTATAAAAGTTACTCCTTACAACATCAGTTATCTGTAAGTCAAAGGCCCGTCAAAATCAGATCAACCGTTTGGAGATCATACGGAACAAACAGACAAAAATTTTAAAATGTGTTTTGTTATAATAGGCATCGTATATACTTTTATATGAATTTAGTAAAAACGCTGTTATTTTGACATTACAAACAGACACCTCAATTTTATTAGTTGTATAGATGAAACAGGATAACAAAATAAGTACAATGAACATACACATACAATAAATAGTTTTTAAAAAAATCAAATTAATCAGTAGTAGTTTTAAATATGCATTTTTAGTTTTCAAAAGCTCAGCAACTTCGCAATAGTAAGTAACAAAACCAATAAAGTGCCAAAATTACGCAACAATTTTGATAGTAAATGACTGGCTCCATGTTTAAAAAAGTACACACACACAAAGATTATGCCTACAAGTACAGTGCGTAAACAAGACGGAATAGGAAAATCGTTACGGTTTTCTTTATTGATAAAATGCATTTTATTAAAATAGCTTTATTATTTCTATATTTTAAAATAAATAGCTTAAACTATTTAGCTTAATAAACAATTATGATTAAAATGCCACTTTTATCAAACATGAAAGAACAATATATTGAATATGTTGTCACTTACACAAATTAAGTTAATACATTTTACCTACTTATATAAAAGTAGGTATGATTTGATTTTGAAATGCAATGATATTTTAAAACGTTTTACGTCAATCAATGCAAATATTAAGATGACACTTAGCTAATAGAACTAAATGTATCATTTATTTAATATAACTATCACAGCATAAAACCCCTACCTACATTCAATGCTGGCTTTATTTATCACAGCGGCCGTGACGAAATAATTTCTAACCTAGTTTCATAAGGCCTGCGCAAACGAGGAACAGTCCTTGGGTACATTTTGTCAGTCAAAAATTTATCGTATAGATACTGCGCGGTTTTGTTCGCGGTACTTTTATCCTTCGTGTGCGTTATGCGATTCAGTTATAAACGATCTATTTTGACGTATAATAACAATAAGAAAACCAACTTCAATGATTTTCAAGAGTTGGCTGTTGTATCTTCGAATGTACAATACCAATGAAAATAATATGGAACGACGCTTGAGGTATATCCCCTTTCAAACGAAAAAATAATCGTCGAAATCTGTTCATAAACAAAGATGTTATTGCTGAACATCCATAAAAAAATAAACATTCGAATTGGTAACCTCTTGTTTTTTTAGTTGGTTAAAAAAGTACCCAGAGGTTTGACCGTCGTCTGCGCAGGCCCTTAATCACTTAACACTCACAAGCAAAATTACTTTCACGCTCAAGTTGGACAATTTTATTAGTATATTCATTTGACAGTATTAAAGGTAATAAAAAAAAATATTTTATTGTAGTTACTGGTGGCACAACAGAAAGGCAACTTGGCTAGGCCCTCAGCACCTTCGAAATTATATAGCGCGATAACGCACGTTTCATCTGAACGGGGGCTTAAAAGCGTTCTGATGGAGCGTCGCGACGTACCATTTTATAAGTATAAAAATAAATTTTTTTATTTTATTTAATAAATTGCTATTTGAATATTATTTTTTTGTTTTCTATTTATTCATATTTCAATATCATCATTTGATTAAATTTAAATGATACAAATCTGCCAAGGCGTAGAAAAAGATGAGTAATTTAAATTAACTATTACATTATGTAAATAAGAATCTAATGTTTTTAATTGTTCGATTATAAGTATTTGAATAAAGTTGTTAATTTTTAACTGATTAATCCATGGTGAAAGGTCACGATTTTTGGCCCTAGCGCCCGGGTTATACCTACTCCCAAATGCCAGCATTGCTTATTTGCTTTAAAAAAAGAAATACTGAACTAAAATATATTTAATAATATTTAAATAAATATTTAATCGTCAAAGGGTGGTAAACCAAATAATTCTGGTTTAAATTCTTCTAAGCTGTTTAATACTAAATTAGCTTCGTTAGTAAGGCTCCTCTCGACCCTGGGATCTGGTACCATTACTACTTGCATACCAGCAGCTCTAGCGGCTTTTACTCCATTTATCGCATCTTCAAATACTAAACACTGTAACAAAAATTAATGTGTGACATTGTTATATGGTAAAAAAATCAATTTTTGTCTTCAAATTAACTAATATTAACTGGTATCAAATTGAGGGTATCGATTATTGACCTCTTGGTGGTCTCTACTGTTTTTGACTGTACTGTATCACAGTTCCATCACTTTGCTGTGCTACTATTAAAAATATTTCTATGTACTTTTAGAACCGCCGTCTGTGGGTCCTTTTAATAAAAAGTCAAAGTACACACACACACACACACTTTTATTCACCACGTAATACGACAGGTGTACTGACCCGGCAAGAGAGTTATAGTGACTGATTGTTATTAAAGTAAACACACTTTTATTTAAAAGCAAAATATGCTTCCTTACACTTAAAGGAACATTACACTGACAGTTTGGTAATAATACTAGAAGTCATAGGTGCTTGAGTACAAAGGTAACTCCTGAAATTTATCCCACGTGACAATAACATGATGAAGTTAACCATCAACGATGATTTTCTAGTATTTATAACGTTATAGAGAGCACAGACGTTATTACTGAAGTACTGATGAAACTAATTGAATTACAAATTTATTTTATTATATTAAAATATTTAAATATTTATATATATTAAATATTTAAGGAATATAAGAAGAAATTATAATAATACCTTCTCGGGCTTGGGATTATCAGGAAACCTGCTTGCAGCAACCAGAAATATATCTGGATGTGGTTTCCCTTTCTTTACTTCAGGGTCAGAAGATCCGAATGTTTTAAATGGTATCAGAGAAAATAAATCTTTATGGTGTTTATCAACTTTTAAGTGATAACTTTCTTCAAAAGAACTTGTAGCTAATCCCATGGGGATACCTTTGTTATGAAGATGTTCTATTAACTTTTGAGCACCTAAAATTTTCCAAATTTAATTAAATACACAATATGTTCAATTATATTTAATTACTTTTAATTATTATTAATGGATTACAGTGCGTTTTTTATTTTGACAGAGTAAAATGACATTTTATATGTTGCTACTTTATTGTGTTTTTAAAATACTGATGCATAATTGGAAATAATAGTAAAACCGTACGAGAAATTATACAAATCGACGTTTTTCAAAAAAAAAAAAAGTGATGTCACTAATCGGAATTAATCGTAAAACCATACGAGAAATTATACCTATTGAGTTTTTCTGAAAAAACATTGAACCCTACAAATGTGGAGGCTGAATAAGGTATACAAAATCGCGTCTCTCGTGGGCTAACCGAAGCATCCTTTTTTTTTAAATTGTTTGCCATTTTATTGTTTCGTAAATTATGTACTGATAATAGTAAATACATAACTGGGTATGTTGAATAACATAAAATATGTAACAAGGTAACAATTAAAATAATATTAACGTAAAATTTATATAGTAGAACAACACTATAAAAATAAATTTGATAACATTATTTTCTTTTTTTATTATTTTTTATGTATATATATCTGTGGATGAATTTCACAATTCGTCTAGTTTCATGTGAAAACTATAATGATCAAAGAGAAAAGTAGTAGTAAGTTAGATTATGGTAAACATAGCTGATAAAACTCAATCGAATGTTTATCCAAGTTAAAATGCAACCATATTTAAAACAAAGCTACATAAAAACAACATACAAAATAAATATGGTTAAAGGTTAAGAGAATACTACATATAAAAATTAGATTAAATCAATTAATAATATAAATACTACTTATATTTCATAAAGTACTTATTAGAATTAAAGTTTGATTTTATTCCATGTTAACAATTTACCTACTAAAATGATGAATGGAAAAACGTGTAGGAAAGAAGGGTTTTCGCATGGTAAGACGAGGAATTTCGGAGGAAGGATATTGTACAGTGAAAAACGTAGTTTAGGACAACAAAAGAATATGTAGTCAAACAACTCACCTTCACCCAATCATACTCGCAAGGGGAGTGATCCCTGACCCTAAATTCTACCAAGTGAACAGGAGTACAGCAATGATTTAGGCGTATTAGAGTAATTACAGTTGTAACAGAATTATACACGTTATGATACAAAGAGAATCAAGGTTTTGAAGGTATATCTGGTTGGATACAACCATAATATTTGCCCTTAACTTTCCTGTAAGTCAACCAGTCTTTGTTTTATGAGACCAGCATCTGGTGTTTTTCATTTGAACAAAGATCAAGAGTGGATATCTGAAAGTGTTCTAAACTGCCGATACTAACTGCTTGTTTCACACAAGAATGTGCTAACAGATTACCCGGTATACCTGAGTGTCCAGTTATCCAGGCCAAAGTGTCATCTATGCAAAGTTGGTAGCACTCGAAGAGGATTTCTTTAATTTTTAAGATGATAGGGGGTTTGACATAACCCATAACAACTTTTTGAAACGGAAAAAAATATTGATTTATTTAATTTATGGGATATTACGAATTTAATGGCTTCTATGATAGCTACAGATTCGCCAATGAAAATAGTTGCAATCGAAGCGACATTTAAAACTTAAAATAGTCTTAAACTTAGGGAGCCAAACGGCTGCGCCGTGAGGGCAGGTTTTAGATAACTTGGAACATCAGTATAAATAGTCAACCAGCTTGGAAATTTTGAATCTACCTTTTCTTTAAGCATTTTGTCTGCCGCCATCATATTTTTTTCGACTCCAAGATCTAACCTTGAGCTGATAGGTAAGAGATTCATAGGGTAGAGAAAAGAAAAGTTTCAATGGGAATTGAAGGATTGTGACAGGTAAGCAGAAAAGTTTGATAAAACTATGAAGTATAAAGTTATACAAACAGGGAGCTTTAACCCATGTTTTCAACAATATTAGACATGACTCTTAGTTACTCAAGAAGAGGATGCCGAGAGTTTTGGGAAAGCTTACAACAAATATTTATCTGAAATACTTTACCAACGCTAGTACAGGGGCGGTTCTACACACTCCACCTGCATTGTGTTGGTCGGTGAGGACTTCATAGCTCCCTTAGCCGGACCGCTGTAAGCACGACCTTTCATGTTTGCGGGTTGCGGGAGGGAACAAAACCGGTCAAAGAGTTGGTATGTTGCTGGCCGCCAGCGTTAAACGTTTGACGTTAGGGCTTGCGCGATTTTGTCTTTGTGACTGTTACACATGAGATAATTTTACCAAGATAAGTAATAATTAGTGAAATATTTCAAAAAAGAAAGACTGAAATAACGCCTGAAAAGGTGAATTTTTATTGTGTGTTGGATGTAATGTTCTATTTAAGGATACATAAGTTTAAATTATATTGTTGTTTATGATGTTGTAGATGAAGATTTTAATGTAAATAAGGTTATTGCAGAGGCTACCAGCGGCAGCGTTTCGTTAAGTACCTACTATCAAAATTTATTGTCTCAAACACGTTCGAATGATATAACAGATGTCATAAAATCTCCATTGACAAAGAGAGAACACAATATCAAAATTGATGTTGACGTTTTTACAGAAGGCGAGATGGTAAATAATATACTAGCAACTAGCGACCCGCCCCGGCTTCGCACGGGTGCAATGCTGATGCTAAATAATATACCTACCTACTACAGAATGTCCTTATAAACAACGTTTACAGCTTTTTTGTCATTAGACAAAACAACCATATTTTTTTTATGTTACTCTTTAAAGAGCGACATATAATTGACTATGAGAAAAACACTCAACGCTTAAATCTAAACCCGCAACGTTGAAAGTTTGATCCTGCGATTTATTAATGGTCATTGCAAAAGATGTCATTACCGGAAATTGTAGGCGTTTAAATTTGAACCGTAAATCTGATGATATACGCGGAATTCGGGGAATTAATACGTCTTCTCCGGTACCACATCCGTTGAGTATTGTGCACTCTATTATGAACGTTTTTAGTGATTTTACCAGCAAACGCGTGCCATTGCAAAGTTTAGGTGGGAAACCACCTGAATAGGTTGCTTAATAAAATAACAGAACAACCTACTTTCAACACCATTTTAAGAGGAGGGAGTCAAAGGAGGGGTTCAAAGAATTGAAAAATTCTGTAGGAAAATGGACAGCTTCTTCCAAATCGATAGCAGTATCGACCTGGTAGTATTTTTAAGCTCTAACTTACTGACGTGTGGCCAAAGGTTGGATCTTTTTAGGGAAGCATTTATCTCGTCAGCACGTGTTCCTTGAGTCACAACTGGTAGGATTTGACAAAATTTTCCTGAGAACAGAATCGTGCATCCACCCATAGGTGAATTTTTGCTGCGCAAATCGCACATTGTCCTATCCAGTGCTTCCACAGACGTCTTGTTTGACATGGTGGCTTCATCCCAGACTATTAATGAGCAGTCACGCATCAATTTTCCTGTATTGCTCTGTTTAGAAACACTACAGATGCTGTTATTATCATCGGTGGCGATTTTCAGCGGGAGCTTGAATGCAGAGTGTGCAGTTCGGCCTCCTTCTAAAAGTGTAGCAGCAATGCCGGATGACGCGACAGCTAATGGAATTTTTCCGGTGGATCTGACTTTTATTAAAAGTAAAATGATTAAAATTGTTTTTCCTGTGCCTCCTGGGGCGTCAAGAAAAAATATTTTTCCTTCATTGTTATCAATTGATGATAGTAATGTAGTGAATACTTTTTTGATCGAAGTTCAATCGTGGCTCATCTTGTCTTGAACTGTATTTTGTAAAAGTTTCGATAGATCGTATGATGTTTCTCTTGTGCATCGGCAGCCCAAAATCCTTGATCGATTTACTCGATAGTAATAGCACTAATTTGTTCAATTCAAATAATGCTTTGTCAAATATGTTTTGATCATATTGTACGTCATCTGAAACTAACTCTCGCCGTCGCTGAATCAGAATAACACTGACCATATTTTCTCGAAATTTATTCCATAAACTAACAGAATCAGTTACTTGACAAAACGCTACTATGATGGCAAACAAATATCTTAATGATGTAGCTGAACTGCAAATAGCTGCTTCTGATAATGTGTTTTCCCAGTGAGAACCGTTGCATGCTGTTTGATAAGTATTGTAAATAACACCTTGTACAGTTCTCAGATGTGCAAAGGATGTCGGTCGGGCCTTTTACAACATGCAGTAACATTCTCAGATGAAAGTATTCGCTGTTATTAGGATGAATCACGTAGACTCTGCCAAGAGCATCCTTTTTTTTTTACTCCGGGGAAACCATCAACCGCAGTACCTTGCTTTCGCCGTTAAAAGGCTTTAGAACTCTGGTTCCATGTATAGTAACTTGGAACTCTGTCATATGTCAGTGTTTTCGCGAAATCATCTTGAGCGCATAACTTGAAGAATGCGGTTAATGTTGTATCCCGCGGGTTATTGACAACTTCTTGTATAATGTTCTCAGTGAAATATACTCTTTGTCCATTTTCTAAATGAACTGCAAGGTGGACAATAGTGGGAGCTTAGTTGTGCACTTTGAATGATAAAATCCTCCACACTTCTTCAGAGCTGCAAATGTAACGTCCGGATTGATATCTTTCCACTTCATTTGGTGATTGTATGCTGAAAGTGGCTTGATCGCTACCTTTTTAAATTTAGTAACATATTAGATCGACTTTATTGAACTGTACAACTCTACGTTGATGTGGGCATCAAAAACTTTCAAAAGGAGCGGATTATAGGAAACTATCCATCGGTTATCAATATCATGGTTTCGGACGGTGGCACTTTGCCCGACCTGTTCTGGCGATCGTCGACGATATTTGGGATACCCGTCATCGCTAGTAGATGTTTGAGTTTGGAACGACTTCGGAAAATTTTTACTGCATTTGAAATCTCGCATACATGGAGAATTACGGTTTAAAGCTCAGCAAGGGTCGTACATCATGTGTTTCTTTACGATTTCGAACAGGACACGATCTTCTTTAACCGGCAATTTAGCTGAAATAACGCTGTCAATTTTATTTGGTCTAATTTTGTTCACTAACTAAAACAGCAGATGTACATGTGATAAACCACGTTTCTGCCACTCTATAGTGTACATATGACAGCGCGGCGGACCGAATATATGAGACTTATTAATGAGGTGCAGGAGTTTCTGTACTTTTAAATGGAAGACTCTGTTAACTATATCGTACCTATCTTGTTGAGTTAAATTGATATTAATATTTTCTTTAACTTCTGCCCAATTTGGGTTACATGTTGCAGTAATTAATAAACTTAGGTTTACCGTAATGTCTGACATAAGTCATTGCATCCTGTGATTTTTCATGTAAATATCGAGGTCCACCTTTGAATGATGAAGGTAGTATAGCCAACTGTCTAATACTGTTACTATGTTCATTCGCCTTTATGCTTCCTGAAGGTGAACGTAATTTTCTGCTCTCAATTTAGTTTGATTGTTACGGATGTAAGCCAGTCTCTCAGATTTAATTTTCTCATATTGATCGACCAAGTATTGGTTTGTCAACATTCCATATCTAAGCAAAGGGTTGAAATTTTTACGTCTTGTCATTATACGGTAGTAATAGTAGTTCATACACGACACTGTTTTATGCAAAGGTGCACCACTGATTGGGTCAACTTGAGACACATTAATGGTATAACCATCTTCTCCGCGACATAACATCAAAGGATATTGTAAGCTGTCATAAGATCTGTGTAATTCTGAAATCTTTTGCAAATTATTATCACGACTATACAATACAATATCTCTTTTGTCATATTGCTGTCCAGCTATTACCACTGCTACTTCACTCGTGGAAGGCGCATTTTATCGTCCTCTTTGTTCTCCAACAGGAACTTTTTTTTTAATTTATTTTGTTTTAAATGACTGTATGTAGCAGTTATGAGAATGTAACATGTCTTGAAGAGATCTGATCAAATCTCTATCTATTGGTTGCGCGACACTTGAACACCGCGTTGATGCTTGTGTATCTAGATCAGCGATAAAATAAATTTGCAGAAATTTGTGATCATCGGGTCGAAGTGGTAGCAAGGTCCCAGCTAAGTGATACACTTGTCCTTGAATTTTAAATGTAGGCATAAAACCATGCTCAACGACTTGCTTACTCTTGAAAGAGTTCATTTGAAATGCGTTATTATAACGGCGTATATTGTGCATGAATTGTTTTGATTTCGGATGATCACCTCCTGCAAGGAGAGAGTGAAGTGGTTCGGGCGGAGGAAGAATTTCTTTTAATTTTACTTTTCCTTGTAAACAACACATGCCTTTCGATTCATCCTTGATTTTCAATGCCAAGCAATGTTCACATACTACTGACATGGTACCTATTGATACTATACGATCGTCTTTGTAAGGAATCTAAGGATCGTAACTCATGGCAGAATTTTCTTTATTTATCCATCTGTGGCTGTTCCGTTTTTTTCGACGTTGCTATATGTCTGTGCGGACGATTCTCTCACTCTCTTTATTCGATGTCTATTACTATCCTGGTTGAAGTGAGCCTCACGCTCTGCAGACGATTCTCCGGCTCTCTGTATTCGATGTCTATCCCTATTTTGGCGGAGTTGAGCCTGACGCTCTGCAGAAGATTCTCTGGCTCTCTTAACTCTATGTCTATCCCGATCTTGGCTGCGGCGAGCCCCGCGCTCTACTGGGGATTCTATTTCTCTCTCAGCTCTATATCTATCCCGGAGCTGGCTGAGGCGAGCCTCACGCTCCGTTAATGATTCCTTAGCTCTTGCTGAATGTGCCCTACTGGCGTTCACTGTACTACGACCTATGTTCGAATGACGACCTCTTTCAGACATGATTGTAATTTCTCTAAAAAATTTAATACTCAGAAATACACCTTAAAACTATACTTATGATTATGAACAAATTGCACAAATTATTAGTAAGTGCTGCAGTTGAAAATATTTTACTTACTATTCTTTCGACTAAAAACAAAAATAAACATCAATAATTATATTATCAACAACAAAAATCCCTATTCCATTCAGTTATTTTCTTAACTTAACTACAATTTCGATAATTAAAAATACTTGCGCTAATACTAAATTGCATTTGCCTTAAATCTAAATTCAAACCAAAGTCTTAATAGAAGAAATACCAAAAAATATGGTTTTAAGCTAATCCTATGTAACGTAACCTAATAAGTAGGTACTTACTTATTATAAGTGCGGTTTAAAAATAATCTTAACTACGTTTTAAAGAACGAACATACAATTTAAAAAAAAGTTGCGCTTAAAAACACGTTTTTATTAATTATTATTTTCCTCGCTAGAGAGCTCTGATAAACACGTCCGATCGCTGCTAATCATAAAGTGCTATAGGGAGAAGCGCGGTTTTTTTTTAGATCTGACTACACTGTTAGCCTTAGGGGCCCTGAAGCCGCTGCGGCTTTTACAGCTTCACCGAACTTGGAGGGAAGAATCGCAGCCTTCGACGCGCTTTTTATAGGCACGCGCCGCCGGCAGGGCCGGTACCGCCGCACCGCTATGACCCTGCATATTAAATCTGTAATATCTTCGGAAATATTAGATAGATATTATTAGATAATATTATTATTAAATATTATTTATTATTAAATATTATTCGGATCTATATTGAATGGAAAATGCATTTAAGGTACTTAATTGGATAAGGATTAATACTGCATTGCTTAAAATAACTTCCTAAATAAGCCATTTTTTCTCGTAAAATGTTAAGGATAAAATATGATTATTGTGGGTTATCCTTAAGAGATAGACATATACCATAGCGGACTTTTTTGTTGAACTTTTTAAGGCGTACAATACAGTAGTACATTATTTTGATTTATCTCGAGGGGTTCAGTCAGCGTTTGCAATGTAAGCGCAAAAAATGTGTTTATTTACGACATCACATTAGAAACTTGTAAATTCATCAATGTTTCTCTACAATATTAAGCATGTATCATACATATAAACCTTCCTCTTGAATCACTCTATCTATTAAAAAAAAGCGCTTCAAAATCCGTTGTGTAGTTTTGAAGATTTAAGCATACATAGGGACGGACAGACAGCGACAGCGACTTTGTTTTATACTATGTAGTGATTAATATTATTATCGTATATCTGTAATACTTTGCAAACATATTACTTTTTGGATTTCGTACCAAATAAAGAATAAAGGGAGTCCTTATAAGATCACTTTAAGTTGAAATTAATATTAAACACTAAGGGTTAAAACTACTACTGTACAATAATCTGTTGTAAGAAAAAATCAATCAAATTGTATAATCAAAAATAAAATTGTATAGATTAGATATCCATGACACTTGCGACAACATACGTGAATTTATCTGAAGATATAGGGCTTAATCTAATACCGTGTATATATATATACACACCCGCTGCCCCGCGTCTCGCAAACGATAGGGAATGTCAAGCTTATAGCGGTCTGGCTATAGTATGATCCGTAGACATTTGGATTGAATTTTTGTGAGTTTTTGAATAGCTCCCTTGTTTACTAGTTCAGTCAAATAACATTTTAAATCTAAATTTTTGCACTCAACTTTGCATTTTTGATATAACGTGCTTTTAATGATACAAAAGCAATGTGTAGAGGTTTCAGTGTCTGCAACGTCTGGCAATGGTTGAAAAAAATTTGAAAGTTTTTTCTTCTATGACTCGAAAACAGTAAAAGTTAGAGAAAAAAGTATAAGTAAAATGTGTAGAGCTAAAAAATGTACATGAAAAGGTTACATGACTTTTCCTCCGGCCAAAATTAACCAAGTTAGGAAGGTTTTTAAGTTTAAATAAACGAATGTAATTTTTATTTTTTTTTAAACTGCTTAAAAAATCTTATAAAGATATGCTTATGAAGATTTTAAATGTAGGGATACAGATTTTTTTTTTATTATCTATACAATTAATAAAATTGAAATGTCTGTCTGTAATGTCAAAATAACAGTTTTTTACTAAATGCATATGAAAGTATATACGATATATATAACAAAATGCCCATTTTTAAAATTTTTGTCTGTCTGCCTGTCTGTCTGTTCCGGGTAATCTCCGAAACGGTTGGACTGCTTTTGACGGGACTTTCACTGATAGATAGCTGATGATATAGGAAGTAACTTAGGCTACTTTTATTTTAGAAAAATAATCCGTACAAATAAAAAAAAATCTGGTCATGGTGAATCAATTCGGGCGCTTAAATGGCTTATGCTGAGTAAACCATAAGAGATATAGCAAATTAATGTACTACATAATTATAGGCATTAAAATACCTACAAAAAAGTCCGGGAGAGTAACATCTATCTTCTAAGAAACACCCACAACAAGTATTTTTGTCTTTAAAATAGCCGGGAGCGGGGGAGCAATATTCGCGCGGGCATTCTTTAGTCCACAGCTAGTTGTAAAATAAAAATATAGGTATAGCAATTTGAAATTTTCATATTCAAATTTGAATACTTAAAAGTTGTTAACTTTCTTTGCCTATTATAGATTGCTCGTAAAATTTCCTTAATGTTACAATTGAAAAAAAAAATTATTTGGCTAATTTCGGCAGGTGTGAATTTATACAAGTATAAAAAAAATTAAGTCCTACGCCGTGGTATCAAGTCTCCAAATAAACTTAATTTATTTGCTTACTCTTATGGATACTTGACAATGCGTTTTTTTTTTTTTTTTTTTTTTTTTTTTTTTTTTTTTTTTTTTTTTTTTTTTTTTTTTTTTTTTTTTTTTTTTTTTTTTTTAGAACTGACTACACTGTTAGCCTTAGGGGCCCTATCGTCAAACAGAGCCGCTGCGGCTTTTACAGCTTCACCGGACTTGGACGATGCGTATTGCGCATGACCTCACTTTAACATGTCCGAGTAAGAGTGAGAAGGTATTATCGCAGAATAATTTCTAGCACTCTCTCTATTTAATCATCTCTTCATTCAAGTAGATCAGGTTATTTTTGTTTATTTTTTGATTGAATCCGAAACCAGGAAGTTAAATAATTTTTTATAAACAATTATTATATATATATTTTAATAATGATTAATAAATAATACTTTGATTGAAAATTTCATAATTTGGAAAAATACCTTCACATGTTAGGATTAATTTTGAAACTTTATTTTTTATTTTTTTCATAAACAATTTGGTTTACAAAATGAAAACAACTTGTCCCGACATGTCAAGTTACTTTTCGAAACTCTAAATTTTTTTTGAAATACATAGTTGAAATCTCCCAACTCTTTTGGACTGGCGAATCTGATGATCTGCAACCTCAACACTAACTGAAGAAATAATTCTTTTATTTAGTGAACATCACAATATTGCACTTAGAGATCGACAAAGAATGTCTGTGGTTTCATAACCAGGTAAAAGGGGAGTTCAATGCATTGCTCAAAAAAGAAGTGTCAGTGATATTCTTCACTGAAATATAAAGTGCCAGGTCATTGGCATATTGTAGGATTGAACAGACTGATCAATATTGCAGGTTTATAGGCATAGGCTGTACAGCAACGGACTGAGAACAGAGCCTTGGGGAGCCCCTTTCAAACTGTTCTCAGAGTAGTAACAGATCTAAAAAAAATTATGACAACCTTTCTTTCCAACAGGATAGTGAAATATGTGGCAGATAGTGAAAAAGGCCTAATTTTCAGGGATCCTCTGCTGAAATAATTTATTACTGAGGCCTGGAAGCAAAACAAGACAAGATATCCAGGAAAACTCTTACCAAATATTCTTTTTTCCTGTATGCTAAAACATTATTTTCAAGTTTGACTTTAGTGATCGTCAATTTACTCGTGAGATTAAAAAAGCACTAAAAGTAATTATTGATTGACAATAATTTTTTTAAACAATGATTTTTATTTTCTATTTAAAGTGTTTTGTACAACATTTAGAATTACTTTTTTAATAATGTGTACCCTTTAAATACAAAGCTGGGCAGAAAACCGTTAATCAGTTAACCATTAATTAAGTTAACAAAACTGCTAAAATGTAACTTTTATAGATTTATAAATATACAAATAAAATATTATTTACCAGGCATAATTTTACTATCTGGGAATAACATCATAAACTGCCGTTTTGATTGATTTTGAAACTCTTCAACTGTAATTGGCAAACCAAGTTTTGATATAACAATATTTGCCGCTTCATGAGACTGTGTTCCCATAATCTTTAATTTCAGTTCAAATGTAAATTTTTCACCAAACTGAGATAATATGTTATTAAATGCAACTGTATACAGGTCCTCTGTATCTGAAAAACATTAATTGTGTGTGTAAAGAATATAAAATACATATGTCATAAACCTAGTGTAAATTAATTTTTCACTACTTTATGTTTAGGGGCCATCCATAAATTACATCACACGAATTTCATGATTTTTTGTCCCCTCCCCCGTCCTTGTCACAGCTGGTAACATTTGTGAGACCCCCCCCCCCCCTACCTAGTGTGCTGTCACATATTTTGCAATTTTATAATTAGAAATTTATGAAATTAAAACAGCAGTGTTCGTAAATTATTTTAATTTCCATTTCAATTATTTTTCAATAAAATCGACATCAAATCAAACAAAGGTATAAAAATTAACAAAACATAAAAAAAAACACTATAAACCACATAAATATAGACCACAGATGCCACACGATCGCTTAAATAAGTATGCCTCGACACTGGGGTAATAGGTATCATACGGAACTTGCTTCAAATATGATGAAGCGGTATATTTATGCCATAAAAAACAGAACACGTGCAAAGACTTAGACTCGCACAGGTATTAAAATACAAATTACAGTCGTAAAGCAAAAGTAAAAACAATAAATTAACAATAGCGTCTGAGCAACAATAAATGGACAAAATAAACAAAATGACTTGCTTCGCTAAAGTTCAAATGAAATCAAAAATAATAAAATTAAATACAACATCAAAAAGCAAACACATGTTAACGTGAGTCATAAATTCGTGGTAATCCTATTTATTGTATACTCCTAAATTTATTTCTAAGAAACAATGGTGTACTTAGATTGTCGATAATATTCTTAAAGTCGGTAACTTATTTTTCTTTGAACTATATAGGTAATAAGTTTCAAATAATCGAGTAGTAAAAGTTGTTAAATAAAACATTGCTATGTTCGAGATACAGAAGTCCAATTAATTTTTTCTCTGATTATTTTGACTAGAGGGTTGAGATTTAGTGCAACGGAAGTTTTGGGGCTTGAATGGAAGGGAACACATCCTTTCGAGTTTGGGAGGTTTGCGGCTTAAAGAAGTTCTAATGTACTTAGATATAAAATATTACATTTTGAAAAAATGTGATGTCACAAAATTTGGGACCCCTCCCCATCCCTTGTCACACAATGTCGCACTTCGTCGACTCCCTCCCTACCCTAAACGTGTGACGTAATTTATGGATGGCCCCTTATTTTGGAAACATCATTTTTTTATACAAAAAAAGTGCATTATCTATATTAGTAGAACAATGTAACAATATATATATATATATGTGGAATTCTTAACCAAAGAGGAAATATTTCAGATCAAAGTGGGCAGTACGACAAAACGATAATTTCATATGTAAGGACCTAATATATTGTTATAGAAGGAGGTTCGCGTAATATGTGCTGGGCCCTTATTTTAATCTATCGTCCTTACATATGAAATTATCGTTTTGTCGTACTGCCCACTTTGATCTGAAATATTTCCTCTTTGGTTAAGATTTCCAAATTCAAATTTATAAATTCATTTAACTGGTACATTTGAGTTTTGAAAACAGTCATTCATTCGTTTTTTCCTCATTCATTTTTTCTTTGGCGTCGCTTATTACCGCACAATGGAAAACATGAAATATCAGTATATTTACGAGTACGAGTTCTACCGTGGCACCAGTGCTGCAGAAACAACTCGAAGGATTAATGATGTGTACGGTGCTGGTGTCGCAAAAGAAAGCACGTTACGATTTTGGTTTCAACGTTTTCGTTCTGGAAACTTCGACCTTCAGAACCAACCCCGTGGACGGCCGGAGACCAAAGTGGAAAATGAAGAATTAAAGGCTAATGTGGAAGCAGATCCATCACAAAGCACTTCAGAGATAGCTGCAGGCTTCGGGGTAAGTCATAAAACTGTAATAATTCACTTGAGGCAAATCGGGAAAGTAAAAAAAACTTGAACGATGGGTACCTCATGAATTGAGTGAATCGAACTTGCAAACACACGTCGACAACGTCCTCAACTGACACAATAATGAAAGGATTTTAAATCGAATGGAACAAGTAATGTACTTGTGATGAAAAGTGGATACTGTACGATAATTGGAAGCGCTTGTCACAATGGCTGAACCCTGGAGACCCAGCCAAATCCTGCCCTAAACGAAAATTGACTCAAAAAAGTTACTTGTGAGTGTTTGGTGGACTAGCGCCGGTGTCGTTCACTACAGCTTTCTAAAATCTGGCCAAACGATTACGGCAGATATCTTTTGTCAGAAACTGCAAACCATGAAGGAAGAACTAGCTGTTAAACAACCGAGATTGGTCAATCGCTCTAGGACAGTGCTGCTTCACGACAACGCAAGACCACACACTGCACAACAAACAACCACTAAGTTAGATGAGCCACAATTGGAATGTCTGCGGCATCCACCATGCTTCCTGGACCTTGTTCCAATAGAGTACCATTTTATTCCGGAATTTGGACAACTTCTTACAAGGAAAAAAATTCAACTCTGATGTGGCAGTCCAAACCGCCTTCAAAGAGTTTATTGATTCTCGCCGCCATGATTTTTTTAGTAAAGGGATCAATGAACTACCTATGAGATGGCAAAAATGCATAGATAACAACGGTGCGTACGTTGATTAATTAAATTATATTGAAAAAAAAAAATTGGCTTTATATTCCTCCCGTACAAAACACCAATTTCATACGTTCCTAATACAGTGTAAACTCTTTATAACGTTTTCCTTTATAACGATAAACTCCCTATAACGTTGAAGTAAGCCCAACTTGGTTGGTTTGCGTTGAAACCCACATTTTGAAACACTTTATAGCGAGACGCCATTCTCTATTACGAAGAAATGTGTTCATATTTTTAGACAGTAAATATTTATTATCGGTATTATTGTTTATTATCAGGTAACAAAAGACTTGATAGGTAACAAAAAGTTTGATAGAAGAAGATATGAATAGAATACATAAAATAATACAAAACAAGTACTGGCATAGCAAAAAACGTTAGACAAAGTTATGAGACTATATGTGTACACAATAATTTATAAGCATTTATTATCTAAGACATACACATTAAAAATTCTTGTTCATTTGGTTGTTTTTTTGTTCACTCCATATAACGATAAAAAATGCTCAGTCCCTTGAGTTTCGTTATAAAGAGTTTACACTGTATATTTTTTTATGCTTAATTATAACTATTTTACTATTATGTTAAGCTCTACTGAGATACTACATAAACAGTGCAGTTCAGTCTAAGTAGGTGCAGGCGTAATATTATATCGACGATAGTGATGAAATATGAATCACTTATGTGTGATTACTATGGTAAGCCATATTATTCCATGTAGTAAGCACTGATGACGTTTTAGCGCCCTTTATCACATAGGGTAAAGTAACACAATATGATTTATCAACTTCTAACGGATTTTGGGCGTGTTTAGCGACATTCTTTTTCGATCTAGCTACTTCAAAAAATTTTGCGACTTCTATTCTACCAACCATTTGAATATTGAAAATACATGAATATTTTGGTACAAATTTAAATGTAGTAATATCTACATTGTTGCTAATAAGCAACAAAATGAAATGGTATTGTTCTTACGGGAATTCAATCATTCAATCTCGGGGTTCGATTATTTTGGTGCCTCTCACTCTATCAAATGATACATCAGATATCACTTTTTCTTTCTCTTTCATTCATTCACCACCACCACTATAAAAAACCACCACCACCACTATAATTATTTAAAAAAAATTTAAGAGAAAGAAAAAAAAACAGTTTCTATTAGACAACATTTATACTCCTAGCTGGTTTCTATGTAACGTTTTCGTAAAATAAACCTGTTTTTAATAGTTTCTTTGTTTAATTGTCGTTATTGATATCTTAAACTATTTATCGAAACAGAAATCCTTTTAAAATATAAGATTTATGCTCAAAAGTACACACATGAATGGGAACAGCAGGAAGAGTTTAAAATGTGGCTAAACATGGTATTACTGATCCAACCAATCGTTTTGTCACAGTGAAATATTAGCAAAATTACATAATATTATTGGAAACATGCCAACACAAAAAAATGCGATTTCAAAAAATTTGCAAATATATTTCATTCCATCTCTTAAAGCTAATAGATACACCGAGAAACCTGAACACTTGCTTTATTTATAACAGAAGACAGTTCAATTTCTCAAATAGACCATTTAATGGAATAGTGTAAAGGTGTGTTTGCAGATTCAAAGTCTGCTGACCTAAAAATACATAGGACAAAGTGCGCTCAGATTATCAACCAGGTATTAGCACCACATTTTAAAGAAAACCTTATCAAAGATATTGGCAGCCAAAAATATAGTCATATTCTGGATGAATTTACAGATGTTAGTGTGACCAAATTCATGGGTATAATTGTGAGGTATTTCAGTGTGGCACAAAATACTATTGTATCTGCTTCTCTAACGTTGGAGCCTGTACAGTGAGTTAATGCGAATGGCCTTGTCTCATTATTAGTTAATTGTCTACAATCTCAATATTTATCTCTCCAAAATTTGGTCAGGTACAGAACTGATAACATTGTAGTAATGACAAGGTGTCACAACAGAGTGTATATACTCAGGAGACAATACAATCCAGCTAATTTAATCCTAATAAAATAGGATTATATGGCCATTAAATTTGATAATTACCTTAGGTTTATATCATAACCTATATTACACAATCAAAAATTTAATTCTCTATTATATTCTATCATAATTATTATTACGAATAAATGCTTCATTATACAAATTTATTTTCACCATATTTTTTTATCATGCATTATTATGAAATATTTAGGGAATTTTAGTGTATTTTTTAATCATATTTTCTTGCAATGCAATGTAATTATAACACAATACAGGCTAGTGTTGCCAATAATTAAACATACAAATTACCTTGGAACTGTGATAGACTGATAGTAATTTGTTCAAACAGAAGTTATTTACCTTATTAATGTTGAGGAGGAGGATTACGGGGCGATTTTTAAATAAACCACTTTTCTTTTATAACATATTTCTTTTCTTAATGTTTGTATCATAGCAACTCAATATACATTTTCTTTTTTAATTCATAGACATAGATTTTATAAGAAAAGAGATGCACATTGTTATTCAACAATTAACTATAGTATTATTTAGTGTTATAATTAATCAAAATAAATTTTACTAAAGTATTTATCAATACTAGATATTTACAGTTTATTGATTACATTATCCTTCAAAATTTTTTTTTTTATATTACAGATAAAATTATGTTGTATTTTCTGGTACTTAGAAAGCTTTTAAAAGATAATATAACATATGTAACAAAAGATAATACAAGTATAAATATGCTAACCAAAATTATACAAAAAATATAGGAAATGATAGTTTTTTATATATATTATTTCAGCACAACTAAGCATTTACTGGAACAGCACAAAAATTAGTCCTTATTAAATACAAATATTGCTGAAAAATATTTCAATATTCTAAACATACAATATACAGGGGAGCTTACAAGGGAGGTAGCCAACAGACTGAAGGTCGTAATAAGTGGTCACTTCCTCAGGAATGCAGGCAAAGGGGTGCAAATATTCTTGTGCCAGTTGATGCATTGCGGCACTTGTTATAATATTCCTTTTCGCCACATTAAATTGGAGGGATTTCTTTAGTAAATGGATCTATCCTTAGAAAGTAAAAGACAGGTATATTGAAAGTTATTATTTTTAAAAGTTATTCCTTATGTTAGGTTGGCAAAATATGGCAGTGCAGGTGAAATTTATTATGATAAAATCCTTTGATGTGCAAGAGTTTACAGACAGTGAAGTAATGTTATCTTCATCTAGGCTTCCCAGAGTTCAAAAACTTTTGTGTAGTTTTTTTTTTTTAATTAAGAAATTTTCTTCTCATGTCAATACTCTAAAAACTTTCACACACTTATATGTCTGCCATCACCATGCTTCACTTTTGTCTTAGCAGATTAATCTATGCTTAGCAGAACTATGTCCACCTTTTTTTTATAAGTCCATATTTCAACCCCTTTTCTTCTTCTTCTTGTTTTGGCGCCGCAAAAGCACTTGCCAGTGTCAATGATTTTAAGCCCTCATAACATTTTCCAGACAAAGTGAGGATTTCAGTGTCAATGTTTTCAAACTTTCGTAAACATATATGTTATATACAAAGTGGCGTCCAACAAGATAGTGGCTGCCTAGTTAGAATGATCTAGGAAATTTTTGTGAGATCCCAGAAATAATGCTCTTGGTTTATACTTATAATCCACTTCAATAATGCACAAAAACTAAACTATATCACGCAAAAAGCCACCAATATTATATAATATAGGGTCAAAAGCCTCAATAAAAGAATTTAAAAAAAAAATTATACCACAACATGTCACTTCAGGATCCCGCCAAAAACTCCTTCAACCCCTTTAAATTCCTAAATTTGTGCCAATTTACCCCAACAATATAAGAAACTATAATAATAATATTAAAACTTACTTAACAATAGGCCATCCATATCAAAAAGGACGTGGGTTACAGGTTCAAATTTTGTCATTTTTATTACACTTCCACTTCCAAAAGGATCTACAAAATTCAGTTATAGGTTAATTACACGATAACTATGACAGAATTGTAACACAAATCAGTACATATAAATACACTACGAAAAAATCACAACGTGGAATCAATATCTCTTATATACAAATTTAATGTACTCTGTGATCAATATTATTACTGATAATAATGATATAAAATTTCTAGTTTTCTATTTTTAAATACATGTCATTGTCAAATGTCAATATTCAAATTTCAATCTTACAGCCCATCCAGACTCGCGCCGTGAAATCGCGGCGAGAATTCACGCCGCCGTAAACTAAGCGCGATGCGAATTACTCTCCACACTCGTAATGTTCACACTTCACAGTCGGGTTCACGCACTTCACACACTCGTACTGAATGGACGTAACGTAAGTTCAGCTGCTGCGTCTTTGAATCCATGTTAGGGATATTCGAAATACATCGATACATTGAATTCACTCGATGTTAATAGTACGATTCGATGATTGTTAAACTGTTGATGTACTCAATGTATTTTTATAAAACATACACACCAGTTAATGATTATACCTATTTATTACTATTTCAGTTGCTCTAGAACAATAGGGTAAATACATGATTTTTTTAAAATATTTTTAATTGACTCCATAATATTCGTTACATTCATTACTTAATCGTAAAAAATTTGTTGGTCAAAAAAAACTTCTTTGTTACTTTTTTTTTAAATAAATTTTGTAATCGTATTTGGGCATTTTAAACACCCGACATTTGGTGCGCTATCGTGACGTCATAATATTGTTTAACAACATCAACACAACTAAATGTTGCGCGTTGTTACGAGTACTGTGTACTGTATTCATAATATTTTTTTATTTTACGCCTTTTATATTATAGAAAATGTATGATAACAGGCATTCTATGGAACTGCCTCTATGTTTTTTTATGAACAACAACTGAATTAGCCAAGGCTTCTATGAAATGTCTTTTTTTTTCTCTTAGTCACATACATTCCTTGAACATTATTTAACACACAACAGGCGTGTGGACAAGAAAAGTGATGTTGTAGGAGTAATAGATAATTTAAACTTGTGGTGTGTTTATGGAGTAATGTAGCGTCAGGGGGCTGGCTATAGCTTTGTGATGCAATGTTAGAAAAATTACTCGATTTTGAGATTCCCGGCCGGGTAAGAACATCGAGTTCTGAAGAAGTTGTGGTTTTGTGCTGGATAGAACGTTTTGCCAAAGACTAGCAGAGCAGAAGTGTTCTGGGTTGCTGGATTCAAAGGTTAGTGGGCATACTTAGCGTTCAATGTACCTAAATCTTATTTTTGAAACCATATTCTAGACTGGGCCAAGGGATGTCAATACATATAGAATTTAAATTAATCATATTTGCATAAGTATGTTCGCCGCGGTGAAGAGATTATTTACACATCGCTTCATCACACAGTATATGTTGATATTTCAGCTTTCTTAAAAAATAATTGCTTTAATGACTTAAAAACTAAACATTTATCTAATTCACAATTAGACCCTGGTGAGTGAACACAGCTTAAATTATTTATAAGTAGAGATGCAAATGCTGCTTCAAATCCTGCACACCTAGGCAAATTGTTTCTACAGCCATACAGCTTGTAATACTTTCGAAATAATTTTCCAGTGGATCCTTGTTAAAATGTCTTGTCCATAGAGTTGTTATGCTATAGTTCCTTGATATAATATTAACAATGTATTGTATATTTTCAATTGTTTGCAGCAAATTTTCTATAGACGGTGCAATAGCTGCTTTATTATTACTATGCACAAATCACATAGTATGTAATACCTTTTTTGATTCTTGCCATACTTTCATGTGATTTGACTGAGGCGTATCAGGTCCAAGAAGAGGTTTTCTCGCTTTTTTTCTTATAATTTTCATAGCTGCCATTTAAATAATCGAATAAGTTATCAAAAAATATTAAAATATCGGCCGTGTCTATGCATTCCATAGGAAGTATTCCGATATCTGAAAAAGACAGGGAAAACGTTAAATATAGAATATTTATATAGTCCTAGAATAATAAGGTATTTTCCAGTTTTCAAAAACTCCGCTAGTGTTGGAACTGAATTATGTATTATTATGTGTCATGTGTTATATAAAAGAATAGTTAGCTAACATTAATATAAAGAAACGAAATAGATTTATGGAGAAAATGTTAGCAACTACGCTACATTACGAATTACGTGTCATATATTATGTTATTAAATAGGTGCTTATGTATCATATGTAACCTGTTTATGATTAGAATTATGAAAAAAAGGATAAAATTTATAGAATAATTTTATATGGAAAAAATGTACTACATCACATTAAATGTACGAACAAAACGCGCTAAAACCGCCCGTAATTTCTATTGTTTTTGTCCTTGTATGGAGTATGTGCTTAATCGCTTATTGTATGTAATGTATTGATGTTTAATGGATTGGGAATAGAATAAGGAATAATTTATATAACTTGTATATGTAACATATATTCAAATAAATATAGAGCGGGAAACAGGGCGATCAAAGTGAAAATAGAAACAAAAGACAGACAAAAAGTAGTGACTTCTTTAATTCTCTAGGTTAATGAGATCGGCAAAAATAGTGTCGCCCGTGTCGGGCACGGTTCGAGTCATCGGGTACAAAGCGACCTAAGGAAGAAAAACAAGATTGGTCGTGCTGCGAACGCCTCAGTGGAGTAAATAAACTCGAGTTTTATTGAAGACCCAGCACCTCAAGCGGCCATGCATTATTGCACACAATGCACACCCGGGCTCCTCACTAATCGCAGTCACTACCAGAGATAAATAACCACAGACTATTAGATGTACAAGTATAAATAACAATTGTCACCATAGACCAATAACCAGAGGAGAGGAATTGTCACCTATGGTCACTACCAGAGATAAATAACAATTATTGTCACTACTGTGTCACTACCAGAGATAAATCACTACCACCTCGCCATATTGGCATCTCCGACGGTGTCTACTCGGGATACGAAATTCAAAAGAAAAACTGTTTTTTTAAATATCGGTTATTTTCTAAAATAATATAGTCGACTAAATAATAATCGATTTTTGTTAATAATTGATTTTTTCATATTTTCTTGAAAATTGAATGAAACACCGGAAATATTCACAATCGTAACTTTCTTAATGAAATAATCAATTTAAATAAGACACAAATTGTTGTTAATAACGGGGAATGCCGACTCTTTTACTAAATTTTGTTGTATAACAAGGTTGAATAAAAATTAAACAATCTTTTTTTTTAAATATTATTTACGACCTTTTGTCTTCGGAATTTGGTTTTCTAAGTAGTACACAAACAATAGTTCAAAATTAAGAAATATTTATGTTCATTATATTAGACAAGGCAAATAATGACAATTTTATGAAGTTACATTTTTCTCTTTATAGCATGTTATTTGGACACATAGTTTAGGGGATAGTGAAAAATTAAAATAATTTATACTTGTGGGAAGAACAATTATAATAGGGTACATGAGTGCGTTGGCATTGCGGTGTTTGTCGTATAAAACTAAAACGGGTGAAACCGTGGAGCACAGCTAGAAATTATTTTACATTGCGTAAATAAAAAGCAACTCATTATTTCATTATAAATAACGATATTTATGGATGATATTTAAGGGCGATTAAAGTTTTTGGTGGAATCTTGAAGTGACATGTTGTGGTTCTTATTTTTAACTAGCTGACCCGTACAACTTCGTCTGCGTCACATAAAAGAGAGAGAGAGAGAGAGAGAGGGTTAGAAAGAGTGGGTCATAGGTACCTATAATACAATTCTAAAGGAGCTGAAACTTTCTTTAATTTGCTGCGGAGTTATTTTAAAACTGTGATATCTCCTAAGATATTTATTGAAATCAATTGATATCAAGGACAATTTTGTTCAAAATTAAATACTTGTGATGAATATTGTATTTATTTCAATAAGGATTAATACAGTGTTTATAGAAACATTTTCGCAAATAATGCATTATTTTAGAACAAATTTTATTACCATAAAAAAGGTTATATTGAGTCAACCATAAAAGATAGCTAAATGCTATCACAGATTTTTGTTTAACTTTTTAAGAGAAACAATTCCGTCACACATGGTTGTTGCGTAACTTTACCAATTTACGTAGCGCATGCAATGGAAGTTCTCGAAAGCAATAAATTCTCCCTGTTTTTGCAACATTTTTCATTGATATTCCGCTCCTATTGGTCGTAGTGTGATGCTATATTATAGAATATAATCTTCTTCGAACAATGAGATATCTAACAAAAAAATATTTTATTCCATTCGAATAAGTAGTTGCTGAGAATCGCGCGTTCATTCAAACAAACAGATAATGAAACTCTTCAGCTTTCACAATACTATAATAGATTCATTAACTTAGGTTTTAAACCCTATATTATGTAATACTGATAGCGTTTTGTGTGATATAGCTTAGTTATTGTGCTTCTTCTTCTTCTTCGTAACTTGGCAACCGTTCCTCTTTAATGAAGAGCATTACTGCCATTATCGAGTGAAGTGGATTATAAATATTAACTGAAGCATACATTTTGATGTGCCACAAAAACGACCTTGAAAATTCTATTATGGGAGCCACCCCTCTTATTGGGATACTGAATTCGTTCTAAGATATGACACTATATTCACTTGATAATGGCAGTAATGGTTTTCAATAAAGGGGACTAGTTGGTAAGTTAATAATAAGAATAAATTTGATTGAATTATTGATGCAACATTTATATTATAATTTTTGTTGTTGGCAACACTGCTCATCAAGCTATGACGCTATGTACAAGTAAAATAAAGTTTAAGAAATATGTGTTGTGAAGTCGTTGTTCTAATAAATAAATAGTCAATATCAAAGCCTCGTTATTCATAAAATAATAATATGAATACATACTGTCACAAAAAAATCAGTTGTCTGTAAAGTCGGTTTACTGACGATGAACGTGACAACGTCATAAGAAAATACTGATGGAATGGTATCTGATAAAGATAAAAAATAATTAATTACATAGTTTTAATAAAATTATGACATCCTAAAAGAAAGACAATTAATATCTGTCAACATAATAACAAAACATTAAATTCTTCTTTTAACAGTAGTAAGCTAAACTAAACTAAACAGGTTTTAATCTACAATAATAAATATTTACAATATAGTATAATTTTTCAAAAGAAAATTTTAATTTTATTTGTTTGATAGATATTTTGTATGAATATAAAGAAGGAGATAAATGGAAATGACAATTGAATTGATCAAGTTACATTTATTTGTACGCATAAATACAAATAGTTCTGATAACTTATTGTTATAGTTTTGTCAATTATAGCATAACCAACAATCGCTGCACTAGTGGACCGATGCTATTTATTTTAATGATGAAAGCACGAATATTCGAAAATATATCACTGAACATATATTTAATATCGAAAGAATCATTACCTTTATCGCCGCAATTATCGTTGCTATAAACAATTGACACCACATTCACTTTTCACTGCACTTCATACTTGACGAAAACATGTAAATGTATAATTGTATAGCAGTTGTCCACGCGGACGCATCGCTCACTCAAGTAGGAGAGAGACAGATGTCAAACGCTGCCGAACGCGGAGGCCGATTGTGCCTCTTTGTCACTCGTTCCGCGCTCCCGCTTGCACTTCAAGCCTTAAATGGGATGCTTCAGAGTGAGGTAACGCCGCATGAGTCATAGTTTTTCGTGCGTGCAGCTCCATCGAATAATAAGACGTTGTCACGTCAAAAAAATTAGATCTATCAAGAAAAAATCGACAGTGAAAAAAAAATAGATGTTTTTAATTAAAGAAACGATTATTAATTGATTTATTTCTAAATCGATTTTTTTTTCACATCCCTATTACAGCGTCAAAACATAGATGATTTGATTTCACGAAATTTCTGTTTGTTGTTTGTGTAGAAACTTTTACTCAATTTATTTGTTTATGTGTATACATTGAACTCTCCAGTATACTATATTTATCTATTCATTGAAGAATATTAATAATGGAAGGCCCTGGGATGAGTTTATTCCAAGGGGCCGGTAGTATACATATAAACAACAGTGCCCAAGACAGGCTTGAAGAGCAAGAGGAACTTGAAGATCAAAAGAGGCGCAACGAGGAGGTAAATTGACTACTTGTGTTTTGAATTCTACATTACATTTTTACAAAGTTTGATACGCATATAAAATTCAATTCATTTTTTTTTCTGTGTACCCTTAATTTTATTATCTAATGGTTTACATTTTAACGTCGATGCAATATTTTATAGTTTTATGCTTTTACTATGAATAAAATATTATTTATTGCGCGGTTAATGATCGACTGATGAAATATTGCTGTACAGTAAATAGAATAATGAAGATCTCATAATGTTGACAAATAATAATAAAAACTGAAGAATAATGTAAAAAAGGATATTATAAGTGCATCAACTGAAAACCGGTTACATATAGAGTCTTAGAGGCGTTTGAATTTTAAATTAATTTAAATTTAAAGGCATTGGGCATTTCAATTTAAAGTTTATTGTAATCTATAAAGTGTATGTATGCTACATTTTTTTTAGTTAAAACACAAACTAGTGAATGCATTTGATGATCTGCTTGATGATGATGAAGCCAGTTCAGTAAATAGCAGTGGAAACTTTACTTTGGAAGCAGCTCAAAGTAATGGTGGTATGTTATATATTTATTTTTAACTGACTTCATTAGCATGGATGACAGAAGTATTAGTAATGCTTATAAAAATCGTAGTTTCTTAAAACTTCAATAACTTTTTATTGAATGATAATATCAAGACATTTTTTTGATAAGGACTAAGCATCTACATAGTTAAACAAAAAATAAATTGATCAAAATCTATCCAGTAGTGTTGGTATGAATCACAATGTCAAACCTCATTCATTTTATTTATATAAATATTGATCATGTTAAAATAGTACAGTAGTGTCGATTATCCAAACTAATTGGGGTGTTCCGAAAACCAATATTTTCGGATAATGAAACTGATTCAGCCATACATATTTACATACAGGTAAATGAAAACAATAGGTATGAATTTATATCTTTAATGACAAATAGGAATTATGTTAACAAAAAAAGTGCAGACAATCTTGTAGGAAAACATGTATGTACCTACTAGGTACAATTAACACTTAAAAAATCTTAAATCTTCATTTGTGGAAGCAAGCCTACACTTACGAGCGGCTAGGTCACATACTTTTTTAAGGACAGATTTTGATACTGGTCGTTTTCATCTTGTGTTTCATACCAACGTAAGGCAATATCTAAGCAACTAAACGCTTCAAAAGCACCAATTATGTTTTCATCTTCATTATCTGAACTTATTGTTGATGAGGTGCTAGCTTTAGCCAGGTGGTCAGTCAGTCATGAGGTCTAAAATTTCGCTATCCTACATAAATTGGTACCAGGGATCTTCATCCATATCCATCCATAGTTAAACCTCTTCTTCATCACATTCCTGACAATCAAGCTTTCTTAGCATATCTATCATTTCAGACATATCATCCTGTTTCTCATTTACACATTCACTTTGAGGATTTTCTCCTATACACAAAACTTTATTCCACATGTTTTTCAAGTTCTGCTCTTTTACACTGTCCCATGCTGCACTGATCATGTAGGACGGGTCTTTTAAATAAATCTTTTTATGGTTTTTTATCAGACTTTCTTCTCCCTCCTCTTCTTTTTCCAAAAGTTACTTGCATAACAGTTGTTTTCTATAATACCGTTTAAAAGGCTCAATAACGCCTTGATCCATGGGCTGTAATAATGAAGTCATGTTAGTTGGAAGAGACATGACTTTTATAAACTCGTCTTTTTCACTTAAGATGTCACATGATGGATGTGTTGGGGCGTTATCAAGAAGCAATAATGTTTTCTCTCTTTTACCATTTTTTAATTGATGAGCTTTTACAGTGGGTTTAAAATTTCCTGTAAACCATTTCATGAAAATTTTACTATCTATCCAAGCGAAATGTAAAGGATTGGCATCATCGCAGACATATTAACGTGTTTGAAACACTGTGGTTTCTTGCTTTTACCAATTACAAGCATGGGCAATCAGTGGCTGCTAGTAGCATTAGCACATGCTAAGGCAGTGATACGATCCTTGCTTATTTTAGGACCAGGTGCTGCTAATTCAAAGCGTGAGGCAAGAGTTTTTCGTGGCAAAGCTTTCCAATTGAGCCCGGTTTCGTCTGCATTGTAAACATTTTCGAAAGCGTAATTTTCTTCCTTCAGTATATCCCTTAGTTTGATTTTGAATGAATCAGCAGATAGTTTTTCTCCTTGTATTTGAAGCTCACGAATGCCATATCTTGACTTAAATCGTTTTAACCAGCCTGTGCTTGCTTAAAAATTTGACAGCCCCGCCGCAAGTGCGCGAGCACTGTAGCGCGAGGGTAGGTACGCAGGGGTCGGACATGCGGCGAGCGGCTGGAGGGGGCCGCGCGCCTGGCGTTGCAGTTCTCCACTGTAATTTACTAGAAATTCTTTGTTGTGATAATTTTTGGAGTGTTGTGTAAAGGAAACTACATAAAGAATGATTTAAAAATAATGTTGAAGTTTGGCATACAGAGTGAATTCTAGTAAGTCCACTTTTTAAGCTCATTTTTTCATCACATCAAATTAAAAATAGTTATTAAAATCCCAAAACAAAAATAAAGTAGACCAAAAATTCGTTTGATGTTGTCAATTTGACATTATGGACAGGTTCAGAATGCATTATGACCTGGTTATGACATGATGAGTTCATAACATAACATACCATCACACCTGTATCTCCAAAGGGTTTGGCAGAGGTTTGCAAATGTGCACCCACAGTTCACCGTGTATGTTTTTTAGGTTCCATGTACTAAGGGGCAAGCTTATTGTCATTAATCGGGCACAAAGCCAAACTCTGAGCTGCTATTGAGAATTTCATAGAAAATCTCAATAACAATGTTCAACCTGGGGATCAAACCCAGGACCTCGATCATAGCAGTCGCGCTTACGACCACTAGCCTAATGAGGTAGTTCACCTCGGATAAATGCGTTCGCATCAGCTACAATTTAGTGAAAAGGAGTGTTCATAAATTTTTCAAATAAAGGATTTATTTTCTGGATTTTGATGTTCAAAATGCGGTATTTTTGCATATTATATATTTCTTCAACAGCATGGTGTATACAGACTCGAAATATAGTACAATATTATATATTATAGTACGTTTGAAAACCCTAGTGTTGGTATGCAAATTGTATAAAATATAACCAGAACTACATAGAATTTAACATAAAACTTTCAACCAAAAATAACTGGTTATGAAAATCATCTACAGTGCACATATTACTGTAAATACACAGTAATACAGTATACTAATTAATATCCTTGTGGTTTTTAAGAGAAATTAATTGACTATCCCATGTAATTCAAATGAATTGTAAACAGTGACAAGGTGTGATCAAGATAAATCGAAAAATATTGATATTATTCTTATTTTAACTTTTTTGTTTAAGTATCACTACTGCTATGGGTTTTACTTACATTACAGTTTGATATGAAAATACTCAGTTTCTGAATTATGATTTTTGCATAGATAAGTTTAATATTTTTGTATTTGTAGTAAGCAAAAGCTTATGATTACTCACCAGTAACCATTGTTTGTGATATGTACTTTATTTACCTTTACATAAAGTTCAATTTTAATGACAGACGTATTTTTTTTCAGTTCCACAACAAAGTCCAGTAATACTACCCACCTATGTTGAATCTTTAAGCCATTTAAAAGATATGCATCATATGAGTGAGACCCCTAAACAGTACTGTGAGACACCACATTTACGTCAACAAGAGGAAGTTATGAAAATGCCTTTTAGTCCATATGGTGCTGGTGATGGACAGAATAATTTTTATTACCAAGAGTACAGCAGAGGTAAAATTTCATGTTTATTTTAATATTAAAGCACAGTTTCTAATATGGTAGTTATAATTAAGTCAAAACATAGTGTTTTAACTGAAAATTATATAAGATATTTGACCCTAAAAAAAAGTAATTAAAATATATTCGTAAAAATAAATATTAAAAAAAAAACCTAAATTATTAGAAAAGGCAGTAAGTTTGATAACCTGTCAATTTAAAATTAATATTATGTTTAGTTACACTACTACCTATAAATTAGATGTTAGATTATTGAACAATATAATTATATTTTGGTATGGTTTGTAGGACATGTCAATGGTATGAATAAGTATGAGACTCGCCAGGAATATATGAACAATGAGCAACTTAAAGTTATGTATGAGGTATGTATGTAAATATACAATATAAAACAGGATTCTTGAAATTACTATAGTTTTATTATTTTAATAAAAAATTTAAAGCAATACAATAAAACACCGTCTGGCAATAAGTTGAATTTTAAAATGAAAGCATATCCTTTTTTAAGTAGAAATAATAAAAGTATAATATATAAATAATACTCCATCTGTATTTTGTTTTAGATGCGTGTTAAAGAATGTCAACAACTAGCAGGCCAGATGGAGAAATTGGATACAGAAATCGATAGCCTCCGTGCTAGACTTGCGGCTGCCATCAATGATAGGGATAAAGCAGAACTTTCATTGCAGGAGGCACATCACCTACTTGGTAATATAACAACTTCATATTGTAAAAATATTCCCTAAACTATACCTAATCTTCTTCAATAATGCATACTATGTTTTATCTTGTATTCTAACATATTTTACTGTTTATTCCATTACTTTTGTGAAGAATGAGTTGATTAAAAATAAATATTGGTTTTTTCTTTTTATAAAAAAAGTACTAAATATCTTTTATTGTAAACTTAAGAGTGCATATTTTTTAATAATAGAGAAATCTGATTTTAATCTTATCGATTTCCAGCATCAAGCAAACATAAGTTGATTGAACTAGAACAGAAAGTTTCAAACTTGACAGAAAAACTAGTTGAGAGTGACCAAGACAAAGAGCAGCTTAAGTTGGAGTTGCGATCAGCGAATATGAGCCTACAAGATGTCCAACAAAGACTACATACACTCCAGGTGTTTATTCCAATAAGTTATCATGAATTTTACAAGTAATAACAGTCAAGCAATAATGGCTCATTGGTAGTTTGTCCGAGCTTGAGTTTTTGGTGAAGGAAGACATCGTGGTGAAACCATGGCATGGTCGGAGGTCATTTTTAATGCCTTCCTAGCTAGCTACCACCTTCAAGTTGAAAGTCTGTCGCCAAGCACATATAGGTGTATCGAAGTTGTTTTTGAGAGCTATTTGGCAGACTAGACTTATCATGTTATCATCCTTAACATAATGTGAGATTGTGTCCATTTGCTAAAAAAAACTATAAAGAATAAAAAAAGTGTTATTAAGAATCAAATTTCATAGCATTTATAGGCTTAGATACCCATTGAAACCAGTGATGATAGGGATATTACATTTCAGATCTGGATTTGGAAATTGATATTGTAAGAGTATTTAATTATTTGTAAAAATTTGAGTGTGGTCGCACGCGGTAGTAGTGAAACTTCTCTCTCTCTTTCCCTCTCTTTGTATATATTTGAGGGCATTAAGAATAGACGAAGGATAGGGAAACTATATAGAAACATATTCTATCTCTTTTTCGTTTTATAAAATCCTAATCACCCGTCCCAAAAGAAGTTTCACTTCAAAATCTTGACAGCTTTGGATAATTTCAGTTAAGGATATTATATTTTCCACAGAATTGTATTTTTTATATTAGATATGGTTACGGATTTGGATATCTAATAATTTTTGTTACGGTTACAGAGTTCCATAACACTCCTGATCGAAACATGGTTAATATAATATATTTCTTAGAGAAAATAAGACCTTAGTATTCACAAATGCAAGTGATATAGGTAAAATCATACTGAAAAAGATTAAGATAACATATTTCTTTTGTTACAGGTAGCTCATACTCATGACACAGATGCTTTATTTAGAGAACAACAAGACAGGTGCAGTGTTACAATTAAGATCATTATGACTATATTATTTATATTCACATTTGAAATATTCTAAATGAGACAATATTTTTACAGGCACAGAGAAGAAATGGATAGATTACAAAACGATTTAACGAAAGCGAAACGCCGATTAGACGAGAAAGTAAGTGTATTTTTAATTGTCATACTGATACAATCAATCATTATACTAATTTTGTTGGATTGTAAAATCACGGGATATAATGCTATATGTTGTTGTCACGGCTCTGCGGAGTAATTATTTTCATCTAGTAGTTTTATTTTTACTCATATTATTAACAATTCTTATAGCTTATTTGAGGAATAACATAAGCTTCTCGTGTATAAAATGTCATAAAAACCGGTCAAGCTGTTTTTCGGTTAAATCCAGAAAGACAATTTTTTAATTTCATATTTGCGCTCAATTGCCTTTATAAATAGATAGCTATAAGAAAATTTGGAATACATGTACTTACAGACAGTACAACAGATTTACTAATATAGACAAAATATAATGATGGGACATAATTAATTACACACAGGGCCATTTAATTCTAAATTAAGCAAAGTGTCTATATTATTAATTACTTAGAATGAATTAATATCTAGGCGATCGAGCTTTGCTCGGTGTCTTCTAAACAAAAAAGAAACACCAACACTAAATGCAAAGTTTCATCAAAATCGTTGAAGCCATTTACCAATGTATTTTCGTGAATTCTTTTAATTTAGATTTTAAATTGTATTTTTTATAGGATAACGAAATAAAAACATTGGAGAGGCGTTGTATGGAAAAAGACAGGGAAAAAGAGGATTTATTGATAGACAAAGGAGCGACGATCAACAGGTTGGCGAATGAACTAGAGGCGGCACAAAGTAGGCTCATTAATGGAGAGTCAGCCAGGTTGAAGGAGAAAGTATCCCAATTGACGACTGAAAGGAATTCAGCTAAAGAACAAGTTAAGGAATTGGGGGTGAGATATTTAATTAATACTGTAAGTCTGTCCTATGGGTTTGTGGCTAAAATAAAAATAGGTAGAGATATGGCTGAAAGCTTGACAGGAATGGATAACATAATACGATGTTATTGTACCTATATGTAACAATTAAAAAAAAAAAAGATTTTTTATTATTGTTTATGGTTGAACTTTAGAATCGCTACCACTGAATTTGTTGCTGTGAAGGATTAGGGGGAGGGAAGGTAGAATTAGAGGTAATTCCCCTGTGAAAGAAAAAGTGCAGATACAAATAGTTGTTGAGAAATTATTATTTTTTAATTTGGACTTTATGTCCTCTCTAGGAATTGTATATAAATTTTCAATTAATAATTATTTGATCACAGTTCAAACCGAACCTAAACAATTTTAACACCACAACGGAAAAACGAAATTTCTCACTCAATACAAAAAACAGCAAAAATTAGTTAACAAAAATGTGTGTAGAAAAATTACGATCTTCAAAAAATTTTACCCGTTGTTCAAAAGTTAACTTTATGACAACTACTTAAAAGTGACATTTGTATTGTCAGATTTACAAAATATGCGATTTTAAAAATGAAATTTCTCAAAAACGATATATTTCCGCAGTGTGAAAATTTATATTTAGCCTAATTATAGAGTGGTCTAACTGTAAAAAATATGCATCACGTAAAATAGGCGCACATGGACGTCGTGATGCGGAAACTAAGTCCTGAAAGGGGTCTGTAACTATTATATTAGAATCTCTTAGGGTCAAGGCATTGAAAAAGGTTGGGAAAGGCTGCATTATTGTATTAGTTTAACCCTCAGCATCCACAACAAACGTGTGCTGCGTGCAGCGCAGCGTGTGGTAGCGCTGAGGGTGATTCGCGGGTACCGGTCTGTGTCTGCGGAGGTGGCCTTTGTGCTCGCCGGCTCCCCGCCGTGGGAGCTAGAAGCACAGGTGGTCGCCGCCGTATATCAGTTTACAGCGGCGATGAAGGAAAGAGGGGAGTCTCCGGCTCCCACAGAGGTTTGCCAAATTGGGCGGAGGGCAAGAGAGGAGGTGTGAAGGAGATGGGAGGAGGACCTGGCGGGCGCACGTTATGGACGTTATTCTATAGACGCCGTCCGCCCGTTCCTCGGGAGGTGGTGTGCCAGGGAGCGCGGCTCCCTGACGTTTCGTCTGGTGCAGGTGCTGACCAACCTTGGGTGTTTTGGTTGGTACCTGCATCGGATTGCAAGATGGGAGCCGACCGCCGCGTGCCATTAATGCGGTACTGTCGAAGACTCGGCGCAGCACACTCTTTCTTCGTGCGCTGCCTGGGAGGGACAGCGCCGCGTTCTGGTCGTGGCGGTAGGAGTAGATCTCTCGCTGCTGAGTGTGGTGAGAGCCATGCTCGGCAGGATCCTCTGAGCGGCCCTCTCCGCCAAAGACGAACGGGTGGCCGGAGGAGACGTTTCATACGCCAACTCCCGCCACCCTAACCGAACCAGGGGAGACGGGTCGGGGAGGCCGTCTTCCCATTGCACAGGTTCGGTGGACGGAGGAAACAGCTAGGGTGTACTAAGTTGTCTCCTATTTAGGCCGGAACCCAGAATTGCCGGGCCGGCCGCCGGGGCGACGCGGTTGCATACTACCGCAGGTCCCGCGTCGCTCCATCTAGGCAGCGGACGGTACACCGTGGAGTTTTAGTGAGTAGGAGTCTCACATAACCACCCGTCCCCCCGGGCGGTACACACCCATGACGGGTTTCTCCACGTTAAAAAAAAAAGAAAAAAGTGTATTAGTTTAAGGAGAAAAATTACTTGTATATTTTTCTTGAGATGGATGAAGAAAGAAAAGATGAAATATAATTTGTTATTGTATTTTAAGTCTAAACTGGAAGTAACGGCACACGAATTGGTTCTCTGTCGTAACAAGCTTGTAGCTAACCAGAAAGAATTTGAAAACTGGAGGACTACTCTTCACCAGATATTGTTGGAATCACTTCCTGATAATACTTATATAGGTGAGTTTTATTATCTATATTAATAAATCTCTAGTCCTATTAGTACTTTTAATATTTTTCCAAAATTTCCCACACTACCTATATTAATGATACTGTTCACGAATATGCCATAAAAAATATTTTTTGTCTGTCTGTTTGTGTGTCCGGATTTACCTCAAAAACAGCTTGACCGATTCTTATGAACGTCTGTACATGGAATGTTTATGTCATGGATCAATTGATGGGGTATGAGAAATTTCAATACTTATTACTTTTTAGAACTTTAAAAAAATATGTATATTAAAAAAAAGCTATTTCCGTTAAGTCTTTATGAGTGGTGGTGGGCTATGAGAATTTTCAATAACACTTTTAGGGATCATAAAAAAAGAAATCCTAAAAATTTTCAACAGATTTTGATAAAAATTTGTAAATAGGAAGTATGCTTGTATGATGTATGCATCATACCATAATTCAACGATGGAGTGACAATGCGCACTTTATTCCATTCACGGCTATTTACCTCCACGCGAACATGTTTTAAGGTAGAAACATTTTTAACACGCCACACCACCTGACGCGACGTGACGTGTGTTGTATGAAATCAAATCGTACTAATTTGTGTGGCCAGAAACAAATTATTAACACCCCACGCAACGCGCACCTATCTGTCTATTTCGGTTTATAGCATAGTTCTTTCCTTGAAATTGAACATTGGAATTTGTGTATATTTTCAGGGGAACATCCATCACCGGGCAAATTAGCAACTGTCAAAGAAGTTCTCAGCAGATACAAAACTCAACTACAGAAATTGTCCGTCTTACAAGAAGAAATTATTAAGCGGTAAGAAATTTTATACTAAAACTATATATGTATAAGGTTATAAATTGATGTACAAATATTTGTATTGTATTTATTCTAATATACAAGCTGTGACCGCAACTTCGTCCGCGTGGTATATTTCGTGTATTAAAACAGTAACTAAATAAAAACCTCCCCTCACCTCAATCTCACCTTACGGTATTTGACTGGTATAAGCTTTGAGAATACCCAACTAAAATCATTTCAAATTTTAACCGTCCGTTACGAAAAGATAATTTAGTAACTTTTTTATATAAACCGTTAATATGCAATGAATAATAAAAATAAAAATTTAATAAAAATCTCTATAGCCACAATCACCAAACAACGACATACATTATAGAAAATTTAGATCGAATAGATATTTTTTATTATTTTAAACATTTAAAAATAACTTTAAATCTATCTAAAACATTTAAAAATAATAATGAAATCCCAACCTTTAATTTTTAATACAAGTGTGACAATAAATATCAAATCAATTTTATGATAATTTAAACCAAGCCGTACAACGCCAACTATGAATACTCTTGAAAATTAAATTAAATATGTATTTCTTTTTTTTTTTCAAAAACTATCGAAATGTGTTCTGTCCGTGGGAGATATTATTTTTTCTCAAATTAACATATTCATGTAAGATGTTTTCAATGTACAGATTTCGAGTCTTAACTCTTTTATGATAAGTATATATCTATTTTAACAAACTAAATATGTATAGAATTGACCACCTTACATTGAATTTGGTCTTAAATAATGATGAACAGAGACATGATTTTTATAACATTTAACAATATTTATTGTATGTTACTAAGCGTTAGCAAAAATACTATTCTATGATCGTTCGGCAGAGATAAAAAACTTGAACAATATCGCAAACAAGAAACAGAATTACGTACAAAATTGGATGAACAAAAAGCCATCGAAACACAAATGAATTCTCGCATAGCTATGCTGCAAAACAAATTGGATGTTTTATCTAATAACTATGATGGTGAACTAATAAATAATTACAAACAGCAAATGGATCAGCAGAAAACCGAGTTAGAAGAAGTTAGAGATGAACTGAAAAAGGTATGTTAATTAATTGACTGTTATAAAATATAGCTCAGCACTATAAACTTTTTTAAATATGTAGGCACTGTTCACGAGAACATAAACATACTTTTAACACGCCGAGCAACGCGACGAGGAGGACTATACTATAAACCGAAATAAACGATGAGAGTTATTTGTCTATCTCTGTTTATAACTTAGTCCTGCCCTTCCTTTTCGCGTCACGTCGCTTGGTGTGTTAAATGTATGTTTCGGGCTTAAAACGTTTTAACTACTGAGTGTTAGTTTTAGCGTGTTATTTTTGGGCTCCTAAATTAAAATATTCAGTTTGTATAAATTATTTTTATAGTTTTATTAATAACGAGGCTGGGTCAGCAACATAAATTTAAATTAATTGAATGGTGTGAATGTTGATATCGTGATAATTTCTTATTTATTTATGGACCAATTATCTAAGGAGTAAAAAATATTTCATGAAAATCCATCCAGTAGTTTTTTGCGTAATGTGCAACAGCAACCATTTTATTTATAATATATCGATTTTTCTCTCTATTTACTAATGGATTCAAGGTCTTTAGTAATATTAGTTAAAGAGTGATTACATCTGCGAAATAATGAAATGTGCTAAAAAAATTATTTATAAATAAAAATAATATAAGTAAACATTTTTTTTTTAAATTGAACAGTTGGAATTGAAGTATGTGGAGTTGGAATTAGATTATGAGAAAATAAAGTCGGAAAAAGGTAGCCGTGCGTCCATTGTTCAAGAAACCAATGCAGATCTGTTACGCGAGTTGGAAAAGTATAGTGCACAACTCAAGGACACCTTCAAGGAAAATAGCGAGCTTAAAAATTTGTATTTGCAGGTACCAGACCTTTTACTTTTTAGTGCACTTTTTTTTCTTTATTTTAAAACTAATTATATTATTGCTATTATTGGATTAAGACCTATTTTTTCAACTAGATATGTATTACCTAAAATCTACTACCATAAAATATTATCCATATGTTTTAGAATTAAGTACATTATTTTCAAACAATGTGGTATGTCTCTTTCTAAGCGTTATACGGTTTTGCGTCTATTTTTTTTTATTAATTTTGAAATTTTATATCAAATATCTACATATTATTATAAACGATTATCGCCCGTTTCGTGCATAATAGAGAGACATCCAAAAACCTTTACTCTCCGCCATGCGGGTAAAAATATGCAGGAGCTTACATACTTCATTATTTATTTTATTTATTACTAAACTTTCAATATCGGTATCGTTTCGGCAAAATTATGTATCGTTACACCCCTAGTCCAAACCCTTCCCGAGTCAATCTGATCACGGTTGTCAGTAGTTATTATAGTTTTTAAATTATATATATTTTTAATCTTTTAATAATAATATATACACAAATAAAATAGAAAATTCTTAATATTATATTAAAATCGTAATAATTGATCACATAATCATTTTATTGAATTTACAATAACTCTGCTCCTATGGATGGCATATACAATGATGTTTTTTAAATAGACGCGTTATACTCACACTAAAAGCAATTTGAAAACATTACAAATTTTGCTATCAGTATGTTGAAACAAAAGAGATAGGAAATCACAGCGTTAGGTTGCCTGTCCACTAATGCGGAGCGAGGCTAGAAACTGTGTTACGGACTGTGTCTGTCCATTGAAGCTGAGCGAGGTTGCGGAGCTCTGTTGCGAATCATTCAAAGAGGGTGGCGCACAGTAGTTCAGAATTTTCGCAAAATAGGCGTCGAAAGTCGATATTTCAGTCTAATTTTTGTTTGAAAGAATGATCGATCATAATTCAATTACATGTATTCTTACATAAATTTCGATATACATTCAAAATAGTATTGGAGAAAAATAATTAAATTTATCCTTCTATGGAAAATTTCAAGTGTTATTGTATATTACTCGAATACTTATCCGTTGAGCAGCTTCTACTGTATATTTTGTTATAGATTAAGTTCTGAATATCAAATAATAACAAACATGTCCGCCGCCGCGCCGTTGGAGTTCTTTACGTGCAAAGTGGCTAATATTACCGAAGTGTATTTTTCAAAGAAAAACTTGATGACTTTTGATCGTAGTTTGATGAAGTCATTAATAGATTTAGAGAAAAAAATTTTTTTTCACTACTTTGGCAATGAGCATTTTTTTTTTCTCAAAACGGTTTCAATTATAAAGTCTACGGTGTATAATGTATATATCAGCATAAAAGAAGATTCTGATTCCTAAATACAAATACACATGTCCATTTATTTACCGCCGCAACCTATCGTACTTATTTATTTTTATTTGGGGTTCGCAGTAGCCTAATCTGCCACATCAAAGTAAACAATTTGATTTCATGTTACGGAAAAAAAATCTTCATTATTGTAATTAGGATTTGTATTTTAATAAAAGTTATTATGTTCATGATTAGTAATTCAATTATTAAAAATCAGATAGAAATTCCTGTCACAATTTTCAAATTTTGAACAACTCTGCGGCGGCGGCGGGATAGTTGTACGGACTCTGTTTCTCTGCTCCGCTTGCCCGCTCCACGTATAAAATTTATGAAATTAGAATAAACCTCGCAAACCCACTGATGCGGAGCTGAGATTTTTATGCAATACTATTGGTCGATAAAACTCCGCAATCTCGCTCCGTTTCCTCGCTCCTTATTGGTGGATTAGCAGCCTAAGGCGAAAATTGTTGTCAAAAAAGGACAAAAGTTCTTTCCCGCTCTCGCCGATATCAAATCGAAAGTGAAAATTGCCCACCTTTCACGATGGCATGTAAAGAGCATCAATATCGTATCTACTTATAAAATATCATTGGGCATAAATGCCAATTTTTAAGTACATTTGCGTGACCTTTAGAGCTGAAGGGATTTTTTTTCAAAATCGGTTATTTAGTACAATTAATGATAGTAGGTTGATATGATATGTTAATGAAATTATAATTCATATTTGAAGGCATGCAGTTCACGTGACACTGCCTCCAGAGAACTCAAAGACTTAGCAATTAGAGTACAGAAAGAGAAAGAGTTATTTAAAACACAAGAGACAGAATTAGTCGAAAATATAGAGAAGCAGAAACAAGAAATTGAAAAATTAACCACAGATCTGACCAGCTCAAAGGCGGAATTGGATAGCGCAAACAAGAGAATATCAGAGTTACAGCGAGAATTCACCGACAAACAGAAAGAATTTACTGATAAATTGAACAAGTATTTGGAAGGTAAACACGTTGTTTTAAATTCCTTAAGATTTTAATGGTATTACATGTGTTGCTAGTCAATTGAACTTTAAAAATAGTGATGTACAACACCCTAACTAACTAATCTAAAGTAATCCTAACTAATCGTAAAACTTTGTTAAGTTTTCTAAAAAAAAAATCTAACACTCCAAAGATGAAGACAAGAAGAAGATAAACAAAATCGCGAATGTCATGGGCCAACCAAAGTATTATGTTTATGTAAGTAGTTTGTCATATCTATATATTTTAGTTTCCTGAATTCTATAATCGAACGTACATAAGTTACGACAACGTACGTATGACGTCAATTTTCGAGTATTGTTATACTATTTCTATTTCTTTATTTTCTCGATGACAGTTCTAATTTGATAGTTGTAGTGTTGTGACCAAATAAGTAATGATATCGATCGCATATATTTATTACGATTACGACAGTGACGATTCATCAGATTTTGATTAAAATAAATAAATAAAGATTACCTGTCGTTATAATTATTTCGTTTCATTGTCGAGTACCTACCTATACCTACTTATTTTACAACAGCTTCGAAATTTTTCAATCAAGAATTAATACGTGTAACATCTTGTAATGAAATATAATATTAGTTAATAAATTTGTACAAAATTATCCGGCAGTAGTTTAGTTTCTTACATTAAAAAAAAATATCGTGTCTGTTATCTTGTTTTGTTTATCGATATAGCTCCATCCCTATCAGTTTCTCCGACTCTGGTATAAACTTGTACGTGTGTAAACGTCATATTTTTATAAAATAATGCATACATAATGTAAAAAAGACGCTCGTTCAAGTTTTCACAGGAGCTGTCAACGAGAAAATAAAGAAATGGAAATGGTATAAAAGGCACAATAAACTTCATGTAAAAACTATTGTTATTATTTATGTAACAATAAATATTAATTGCAGATGAAAAAACAGCTATGCGAAAGGAAAGAATAGAGCCATGTTCACAGTGTGAAAAACATTTAAAACATATTCGATTCATAGATAGCCAATTAAGTAAATGCAATTTAAAACTAGGTGAGTGCCATTTTTATGGGAGAATAATAGTAACTTCACGTCATGAAATAGTTTAGTGTGTAAAGGTAGAAACATACTTCTGACGCGGACGTCATTATGTGACGCTTCATAAGTGTATCGGTCATATTATTGTGTTGTTTCATCTCGCAAAGTGTTACTAGTATCAAACATATTCTAGTAGATGCAACCATCGCTATGATAAACATCGATGTATCAATATATAGATGTTCTGAAAAAAAAACCTCGATGTAAAAAAACATTGCCAAGTAAACGTCCATGTATTGAAACATCGTTGTTTTTACAAATGCTTAATTCGAGCAAAAACCATCAGTTCCGTATGTTTTTACTTTACTATGAAGTGTATGTTAAAGTTAAAGTAGCCATACAAAGTTATGACAAAGTTAATACTTACAGTTAACATTAACAAATTAAAATCGACGAGTTGACAGTATGTTTAAAAATTAAAGTCTTTAATAATATTATTTTATTGAAGAACAGACTAAAACAATACAGATCTGAAGAATAAAATTGAGCATTTTTAAAATTTCTTCTTGAGTAAATTAAGTTTTTTTTGTCTTTGAGTTCTGTGAATGGAAACGCCAATCAGAAAACGTGACTACATCGTTCAATAAATATACACAGTTGAGTGATTAGGTTGTGATAAGTGACTCTAATATTGATACTCTAAGTGTTAAATAGTGACTTAAAATACATAGGTATATACTTTATATTTCACTGAAGAAATTGCGTAACTGAAATAGTAAAATTAACTTTGTACTTTGTAGTTTCATTTATTGAACGATGACGTCACACGTAGTCACGGAACCATAAAGTCGCATTATTGTAGCTAATTTTTAAATTTAATAAAAAAAATATATTTATATTACATACTTTTAAAGGTTTATTAATGAATAAATATTAATTCACGGATATTATTTTCAACATATAAAGTGATTAAAACAATTTTTTAAACTAACTACTCCCGGATTGAACTGCAACAAAATATTAATAATCTTTTGAAAAATATCACTAGCGTCCCAAGAAAACAACGAAGCTCTAATGAAAGAGTTAAAAGGGAAAGCCGAGTTTTTTCAAGAATATATTATCGAACGGTTCCAAAAGCTGCGGGAACAGCGCGACGCGTCCACCTACACTGACGAGGTGTTGACTGGTTCCTCTCACGACACCATTAGCATGCAACAACTTGTTGAGAACTGTGACGGTGGAATCGCGGCTAAGGTTATTATTCATCTTCTTGGCTTCTTCACTCTTCATTTAGCATAACAGGCAACCAGAAAGGAATCACAAAAAAAAGATAATGTTGTTGAAAATAATCTTCCTAATATAATAGCCATCATTCATTCAATCAATGTATTTTTGTTCAATAATATTGATTTATATTTTTAAATGAATAAATAAGTTCGAATATTTTGTGCTGTTCACATGTCAAAGAAACGCCAATGTATGACGTCATTCGTGTGTAAGCGAACGTTAACCAATTGGTTCATTCAGTTGACTTCTGTTATTTCCTTATAATTTTCTGCGTTTATTTAGTACTGACTCCACGTATGACGTCACGCGCTCTGAGGTATCGTTTGCGCGGCAACTTAAAAATGTATACGTTTCGACGTTATTTTAAGTGCTTTTAATGCGTTTGCTTTATAAATGTATAATGATTAATAATTAACGCTTTTTAAAAAGTTTTCCGGTTGCCTATTGTAGATAGCACTTAGCCCATTTTTTTGTGGTTAATTATTTTCGTGGAAAAGTCTTTATACCTATATTATATTAAACAGTGTGATGGAGTTCTATAATTAAAATCTACTTCTATCGAAACTAAACCATTTTGTAATCACAGTAATATTATATTTCTATTTTGTAGACAGCAATGATGATGAAAGAAAAAGCTATAAGAGATCAAATAGCTGAGAAGTTTACTTTAGAAATGAAAACAATGGAAATGAATTGCGAGAGGCGTGTAAAAGCGATAGAAAATGAACTACTAGGAGCCATCACTAAGTTAAAGGAACTTCTTGAGAGAAAAGCACAAGAGGTCGATAAGTTAAAAGAGTTTATACTGTCTGAACGGGCTAAAGTCACAGAGATCATCGAGTCGAAAGAGGATGAAATAACGCAACTAATCAAGGAGCATAATGAATTAAGAAGTGAATGTCAAAAAGTTAAAGATAATGTAGGAATATGGAGAGAGAGCGCTGAGAAATACAGGGATAGACTTATAAAAACGACTGAAAATGTAAAGAAGGAACGCGGGATCTTGAAACTGGAACACAATTCGTTTTTGAAGGAGAATCAATCAATGAAGACTAAAGTAAAAGAGTTTCAATCAAAAGTTTCAGAGCTCGAGCAAAAATACGAGAAACTACAAAAAGAATATCAAGTGATTCAGAACAAATATAAGTCTGTTAAAAGTACAACACTTATTTATAAGGTAATTTATTAGTAGCTTGGTATATGTGGTCAATATTTCATTAGTAATAACTCTTGCATTGTCACAACTATTTACAACATCTAATGGCGCGTTTGGACGGAAGTAAAAGCATTCTGATGGGACGTCGCGACGTGCCATTCGGCCAGCGTCGCCTCTGGTCGTTACTTTCTGACTCGGCGCTTCCTTCTTAAGATTTATAATGAAGACTCACTACTTTACATGTGTTTTTTTTTTCGTTTTATTATACACTCATTACAAAATGAGCATGAGAATCGGTAACTCGAGTATCCGATATTCATTAGAAATTGATTCCAACGTTATAATCTTTTAAATTATTTTACGTTCTACGTGGAAGATAACATTTATCCTTATACTAGTACAGTATTTTAAAATGCACATGACTTAAATTTAACCTAAATTCATTAGAAATTCGAACAGTTGTTTTATATCAATTTTAATTCACATTACATTCATATTTTATTTAATAATTCTCTCACTAATTTTAATAACTCAGTTTTTAGTAAGCTCATATCTGCTTGGATGCCATTTGTAGCTTTGCTACTAGATCTGCTTTTCGTTTGCCTGCGTTGGCGCATTGTCCATGATAATCGTGGACTGTTCCGGGAGGTTGTCTAATAATGTCTCAAACCACTCTTAAATTATTATTATTTAAGTCATTCCTTCGTAGTATTATTTTGTGTTTTTGGACTCGTATGCTAATAATGCGTTTTCCACAATAAAAAGGACTCACACCTTGTGAAAGATGGCAAACAATTTATTCAGTACCATAATACTTTGACAATAACAGAATATGAAGCTATTATAGCTAATATATTTAGTAGCAAGACTGGTAGACACAGGAACATAACGCGTCGTACATTTATCGAGAGACTCAAACTGAAGGCTTTGGTTGAGTAATTAGTGTGAATGAGGTCTGCACGCAAGTTAGATCGACACCGCGGCCGCAAGCCGAACGCTTTGGTTTGGTTAAGTCTTTTACTCACAATCACTTTTGAAACTAAAAATAAAACGCAATTAGATATCTGTACAAATAAATTAAATTAAAATGTCTGTCCGTAATATCAAAATAACACCTCCTTATTAAATGCATATTATGAAAGTATATACGGCACTTATAATAAAACACCTTTTTTTTTTGTTTGTCTGCCTATCTGTTTCTTCCGGCTTATCTTCGAAACGGTTGGACTGATTTTGACAGGACTTTCACTCTTAAATAGATACATGATTTTATAAGTCTTAGGCTACTTTTAATTTTATATTAATAATTAGGATCCCCGCAAATAAAATAATAAACATTTTACCTTTAAAATAACTGGTAGGCGACCGCCGTGGGTGGAAGCGGGGTAACCACAATACCAATGGCATTCTGTAGTCCACGCGAGTGGAGCCGCGGACACAGTAATTTATATAAAAACATACAAAATTTGCAGTAAGTAATATATTTTGGTGAATATATAATCATGAGAATTTAATATAGCAGTATCCAATACGTAAGTAGGTAACTCAAGAAACACAGTCAGAGGGCAGCCCTAGTGCGTGCTTTGGCCAAGTGACTGTAGGTAATTATTTCAAGAACGCTGTCGAGATAACATACTGTTTACTTTAGTGTAATGCGTAGTGTAGTGCCGTGCTACCTCGTCCCCGCCAACGTCTAAAACATAGGACGGTCGCGCACGATGTTGTCGGATTATGGTGACTAATAGATCACGCATGTGTACTGCTTCCTTAGCTTCCACTAATACTGGCCAATATACCCACCACATTAGTATTAAAGTATTACCCAAGTGACAATTTGAATTAAAAATGAAATACTGTTTGTTGGTAAGCGCATCACTTGAGAACCGCTAGACTGATAAGCCGGTTTTTTTTAATGTTAGTCCGTAAAAGGTTTTTAGGGAAAAACAAATTGGAAAAGTTACCAAGAAAATTTGTAAAAACTGAATATATGTTTCATGAAAAGAAATTCGGAATAGATGGCGTTGTGGTTGACTATTGATAAAAATGGTTCTAAAACATCTGCCGGGCCGACTAGTATTATCATAAAATTATGATAGATGGACCATTGTAAAAACAGATATTGCCTTGGAACCGTTTTACTAAGGTTTTAGTGTTTTTAAAAGTCTCAATAGTTAAGAATAATTGAAACTGTTCTTAGCTTATGTAAAACACTTGAACAATGAAAAAATATATATTTTTAATAACTATTATTTCAGGATTATGTAGAAAAAAAAGATGCTCATATAAGTAACGAAATGAATAGAATACAGGATGAGTACAAGAAAATATTTATGAAGTTGCAAAATCAAATCAATTACCATGTCAATTGTAGGATAGCTCATGAAAGAAGTAGAGGAATGAACGCTCAAGCACAACAGTACCAGCAACCAGATGTAAGTTTTATTTTCTATATCCTAAGGGTGCGTTTATTTGCCGTCAATTTCATGGCGTCTAGTCAGTGCGGCAGCCGCGCGTGCGCAATAAGTTTTAAATAAAAGAGCAAAGAAACAATTCCGTACTAAATGGAGCGGGCCGGGAAGTTCCAAAGAATTTAAATGTTGCCTATAGTGCATTTTTTAATGCCACGGAGTTAACTGACAATCAGTAATGTCAAACTTGATAATAATGTTGCCATATTTATTTTTGTAGTGTGCTATAATATATTATATATACTTTACGTTTCAATTATTTGAATTTTAATATTGAATTGAGGATGTTTACTTGTTTATAAGTTGAAGTATTTTGTGTTATTCAACATACCCAATAGTTTACTATTATCATTACATATGTTTCGATTGGCCCACTAGAGAAACACGATTTTGACTTCCTTATTCGGCATTCGCTTTTGGCGGTTTTAATGTTTTTTTTTAAACTTATCAATAGGAACAATATCTCGTACGGTTTTACGATTAGTTCGGATTAGTGACATCACTATTTTAAAAACATAACAAGCGACACATGGAATGTAATTTTACTTTGGAATAAAAAAACGCACCTTAATAAGTAAAGTTCACATGGCCGTTAATAAACATGAGTGTGGGGAAATCAAACGGCTTCTGTCCTCTAACCAGGCTCTAATAAATCACATTGAAATGCAATCTTTTTTATAAGGAGACATAAGTTTATACACATATTTAATTCCCAACTAAGCGTGTTTGTATTATGGTAACTAAACAGCTCATATACTAAACAATATATATTTGTAAATATATTGAACAACCAGACACGCAACTGACAATTATAAATTACACAAAAATGTGCGGAGTTCGAACCCGTGACCTCGGCTCAATAGTTAAGGCTTACTACCACTGCGCCACGAGGTCTGTTAATATAAATATCAGTAAACTTTTAAAAATATGTCCTTGAATTTATCTTCAATTTATATAAATGAAATTATAGAGGTTTGCCGTTGTTCGCGCATCACACAAAAGCTACTGGGTAGATTCTGATCATTTTACTTCTTAGATAATTGGTCCTTATTGAAAAAATATATCACGATATTATCTTCATTCAATAAAAAGTTATTAAAGTTTTAAGAGACTACGATTTTGATATTAATCTATTTTTAACCGACTTCTAAACAAGACAATTTTTTACAAAAAAGAAAACCAACTGTAATTATTTTGAGGAGTTTCGTGGCGTATCTTCGAACTCGAAGGTCCAATGCAAATGAAATTAAAATGGGACCACCCTTGAGGTATTCCCCTTTACATTCGAATTGAGAACCTCTTCTTTTTTAATCGACTTCAAAAAAGACGGAGCTGAGGTTACTTATGTTACTCAGGTTTTTGTTGGAAAGGGGGTATGTCAAGGGTGGTGGTCCCATTTTAATTTAATGTGTATTGGACCTTGAACTTCGAAAATATACCAGAAAACTCCCTAAAATAAAAAATTGCCTTGTTTTTGTTTTACGCGTGGTCATTGTCCTTATCGAAAAAAAAATATACATATCATGATATTTTCATTCAATAAATAGTTATTAATGTTTTAAGAAACTAGGATTTTTATGAACACTATGCATTCAGCGATGTGTTCTCTTGCCATGGTGTTATTAATGATAAACACTGTAGACGAAGTCGCGGGGGTATCAGCTAGTCACCTTTTTTATTGTATATGTAATAATGGTAATTTCATTTTGTCATTTCAGTATGCAGAGACAATAAACAAAATAACTCAAGATTTTGCACGTTTAGCACAATCACGTTTCAATGAAAAATTACCTTCTGAATGATTTGAATATCCAATATAGATATGTACGTACTACTGCCGATACATTTTATGTTGAACAAAAAATATATAAAAAATTCTAGTTGGTAATATAGCTTTGTTCTGACAGCTAAACTTTACCATCAGTACCTTTTCTAGACTTATGGCTTATTTCACTAATAAATCGCTAATAACTATACTTAGGAGCCATGAATTAATTACACGAGCTCCAAAGTACGAGGAAGGGGTCTGGTAAAATTTCGCCAAATCTCATATAAAGGGATGAAAATCTCATGGAAACTTTTTAATTCGGAAAATGTACCTACATTGTTATATATTATTTAATATAGCTGATAATATTTTGTATGAAATATTGTCTACATTAGAGTAAAACTCAAATAAAAGGGGGGTCTAATTAAAGATATACTAACCGGCAGCACTGCAAATGTTAATCATCAAAACCCATATTTGTGTGAAGCTAATATAACATTGTGACTGATTTATAAATATTGGTTTAATTTTGAATAAAAGGCAGCAAGCCTCGAAAACTCTTGCCTCAAAACATTATTATATATTTTTTTACATTTCGTGGTAGTCTTGGTATAGATTATTCAGTTCATTAACTATATATCCCTTAAATAATATTTGCTGATGTTAAGTAAATTGACAAATAGTAGAAAGTTGTTGCCTTAAGTTTTTTATTAATTAAGGAAATTACTTAAAGATGGTGAAACAGGCATTTACCTTCTTTGACGCCATCGTGACTTGTTATAAAGTATGATTATAGTCAATCGCTGGTGTAATAAAAAAGAAAGGAAATCAAATTACATACAAAAGGCAATGAGCATAAAACAAAAAAATATCTTTCATATATCTCTTTTTTTTAATATTTATGTGCTCAGTTTTATACTTTGTTTAGCTCTCGTAATGTAAAAAAAAAAATGTTTTTTTAGAACTGATTTATTATATCGATTATACTGTTAGCCATAAGGGCCCTGGAGATTCACGAGGCTTTTACAGCTTAACCGTGGCTTGGGGACGAGCGCTCACGGCATTCAGCCGCGAAAGCTTGGCAACATGCTCCAGGGTGCCAAAGTGGCCGAACCTTTGCTTGGGCTATTGCCGTAGTTGCAATTAAGTCGCGAACTAGCTAATTTTCTATCCGTAGAAATACGATCTAAACTAAAATATACATATATGTGTATGTGTATTTAGTGATCTGTAAATTTTTATCTAAACTAGTACAAAAAAGGTCCCTTACAGAAACTATGTACCTGTGTGGGGTGCAGTGTAATGGTATTTGTTGGTTGCTAGTGAATGCAAGTGCATTGCCACTTGTATCGCGCAAGCGGCTGCTAGACTCAATGGCTCCACACCAAGGTAATGGACCTAGGCTTGAGTTGCCGCAGAAGGTGGACGTAGCGGGTAAAAAAAGTATTAAGACCTGGTTTCGAAGAAAAGTGGTGTTTAGCTTAAAAAAATCTTTTATGGTAATGACCATTGTTTTTATTGTAACATTATTTAAAAAACAGAGAACAAACATCGTGACAAACTAAGTATGAATGTTTCAAAAAGTCAGTTTGGCCAAAATAGTCTTTACGTTCTTTGTAGCGGAATGATTGGATATGGAGATTTTCTCAAAACACTTTGATTCGTGTAGAAAAGACGTAACTTAGTATATTTGAATATGCATTTAATAGTTCTTTAAAATGTATGTTTACTAAGTGCTCATGTAGTTATTGTAAATAATTCAATAAAATTCTAAAAGATGTTACATGATTTATTTTTTTATTATGTGTATGTACTTAAAGAATTATTAATGTACTTAAAATTTTATTGAATTGATTATTTGTATATTTATGAATTTAATTATTGTTATGAATCCCTCGTTATAATGCTTTTAAATTTACCCCTTAATATGTAATATAATAGTCTATAAAAAACATGTGGGAGACAATCATTCCTTACACCGAATTTCCGAATTGTACCTGTGATAGTTAATGTTAGTGTTTCCATTATAATCATAAATGTTTTTTTTTAATACACATTCCTTTTGATTTTTCGACTAAGAATTCGTCATTTGCGTAATTTTATAATACGGTACCTATATTAAGAAAATTGTGAAGGCATTGCTATTAGGGATGTTATGGGTAATATGTAACAAATAAGTTAAACTTTAATAAATTATTGTAAAGTAATTGTTATGTATCGTTACAAAATAATTATAAGATCTTCTTCAACTAGAAATGTTCCGTTTTGCCGGTCAAGTTCTTAAGTCGTATCAAAAAAAAAAAAAGAAGTTATATTACTAATTGCATTAATTAATATTATAAATGTAGTTTATAATTTTGTGAAAATATTTTTATTACAATGGCGAAATGTTTGTGAAAGGGTTGATAAAAAAATATATTTTGCATTTTATGTTAAACTTTTTACATCACAAATTGGCAATGTGTGGAAATGTTATCTTGTAAAAGAAAAATAGTCTTGCCTTCCAATAAAATTTTGTAAAGAAAATATTGTAAATAAAATACTATTTCTTTAAATGAGGTTTTTTTATTTCTTTACATAGTATTTAGAAGGTATAAAAGGCATCTTGGCGACAATACAAGGCATATCTTTGCCTCTAATGTTAACTAGTAATTCAGTACCGACTTTCTTCAGTGTATCAGTGACGTAGCCCATAGCAACGTTACCTCCGATTGAAGGTGCTGGGCAACCACTAGTTACATTACCAACAATATCTAATGTTTTGGGATCTTTTAACACTGCTCCTTGCCTAGATGGAGGTCCAGTTTCAATCCTTAAACCAACTCTTCTCTTGCTTACACCATGTTTTATTTGACGCAATATTATTTCTGCTCCAGGAAAATTAGCTTCAATTCGTCTCCTTTTTGCTATTAACCATGATAGATTTGCCTCCACAGGTGTAATATGTTCGTTGATATCATTACCATAAAGACATAATCCCGCTTCCAAACGTAGAGAATCTCGCGCTCCTAGACCAGCCAGTTTTACGTCACTAGACTGTAGTAAAGCTTCTGTTACATATTCAGCTTTATGTGCTGGAATGGATATCTCAACTCCGTCTTCACCAGTATAACCGCAACGTGTAATCCGACATTCTACACCAGCTACATGACCAACGCGAGACGTCATAAACACGAGATCGTTCATTGGAATAGCTGTAAGCGATTGCAACACAGCCGCTGCCTTCGGACCTTGTACCGCGATAAGTGATCTCTGGCTTACATCCCAAAAATCAATACTTACATCGTTTCCCTTTTTCCTGAATATTTCTGATGTTTCCATCATAAATTGTTTATCTGCTTCGATTCTTCCAGCATTGGACACAACGAACAATGATTCATCGTTTACCTTTGTTACGATCAAGTCGTCAATGATTCCTCCATTTTCGTTCAAATAAACCGTCAGCGAACTTGAACCATTCGACATACCTTTTAAATCAACTGGACAAATTGATTCAAACCACGACACAGAATTTTTACCACGAACGTTAGTCTGCAACATGTGAGAAACATCGAAAATAGATGCATTTTTCCTAGTATGGACGTGTGACGCTGAGACACTCATATCGGCATATTGTACAGGTAAAAAGAAACCCGCGAAGTCTACGACTTTACCTCCATATTTCGTATGTAACCCATACAAAGATGTTTTTAGCGTTTTCGATTCATCACTGTACTTTCGCATACACCCGACTTGTAGTATCACACGTTTAGTTTTCCTTAGCTTTGTAGCAAAAGAAACTCTATGAAGATGAATTGAGCACATCCTTATGACCGAAATCTAAGGCGACTGGTCTTAAAATGTTCATATACCTACTCACTATGATAACTTTATTGTAAAGGCTAGAGGTCATCAACAATAAAACGGCGATAAGGTAACGATGCTGCAATGCATTAATGGTAAACACATTACTGTAAGTATTTAGAAATATATTTTGTTTTTATTAATTTCTAGATTGATTCGACATAATGCAATGATAGATACGAACTACTTGTTTATGTCTCATTACTGGACATAAGAATAATTGTCAAATCTTCAAACTTCCTAATAATACCAACAATAACAACTGTAAAGGGGTGGATTTCACAAAATATTTTTCGTAACAAGTGAATCCTGAAAAATCGTAGGTACATTTTGATGAATTATCTTCTAACCAACATTACATGAGTTTAACCAGTCAATCACAAAATATGTCTTTATTTCAAACATTAGCATAGTTATGTAGTGGCTATGATTAGCAAAGAACTTGCAGGTTTAAATCTTCACACAGGACAGCTCAGCCTGCTCTGTGGGATAAAGGTAATCATTATTTTTGTTTTTATGTTGTATGTACTCTTGCCTTGCCTTTACATATTTTTAGAATTAAATACATAATTATAATTGTAGAGATGGATGGATCCTTACTAGCAGGATCTCATTACATGTTAATTTAATAACCTTGTATGTTCTAAGAAATTGAATGTTACAAACTTTATTTGAATTTTGTTAAACTTTAGTAAAAATCCGATTCTACCCTTCATCAGTTTACAAATATAAGACTAGCTGTGCCCGTGGCTTTGCTCACGTGGACTACAGAATGCCCGCGCGAATCTTTCTCTTCCGCTCCTGGCTATTTTAAAGACAAAAATACTTATTGTGGGTGTTCCTTAAAAGATACATGTATACTTTCTCGGACTTTTTTGTAGGTCTTTTCAATGCCTATAATTATGTAGTACATTTTTTGCTATATCTCTTATGGTTTACTCAGAATAAGCCATTGAAGCGCCCGATTTCATTCACCACGTCCAGTTTTTTTTTATTTGTGCGAAACCCTAACTCTTTTTCTAAAATAAATTAGCCTCAGTTACTCCCTATATAATCAGCTATCTATCACTGAAAGTCCCGTCAAAATCGGTCTAATCGTTTCGGAGATTACCTGGACAAACAGACAGACAGACAAAAAGACACTTCAATTTTATTAATTGTATAGATTATTATGAACAGGATACAAAGATTTATGAAATATATTTTTCCTAATATTAGTTCACAAGTATACTTCCATTATTCATACACCACAGAGCCTCTTTGAGTCATTAACCACACAAAAATGATTGAAAATATCTTCTTATTTTCTCAGTCATTTTTACAGCTACTTAATAAAAAATCATAAACATTTTTTTTCTGATAAATCTTTTTTTTTTGCTAATCTTAAACATCAATAAATAGCATGTAAATTCTATTTGGCTATATTCAAGCATCAGGTTGAAACATCTAATAAAATTATATTTATTTCTAACCACATTTTATATTAGATTTTTAAACTGGTAAGTACTTACAATCATGCACTTAGAAAAGTAATACCTAATGCTCAAATAGTGATAAGTATATTCTGAATCAATAACTATCCTTATTGTTCAATAGTTAGATTCACGTTCAAGAATAACTTAACAGGAAATTAAGGATGAATAAAACTAAAAAATAATACACATCCATCTGTTTTGTTTATTCATTAGAACAACCTATAGCATTCAAATACTCACTGTGTGTCATCAACTCACTTTTCATTGCTTCAGACATTGCAATACTTGATAAAATTATTGCTATAAACCCAGAAGAATCTGGCATTTCTTTTAATAATGATGGTTCTTTAATTAACTCTTCATTTACCTCAACTAATGTTCCCTTCATGCAACAAGGAACATCAAAAGATGATCCGTTACTAAAGTCTATCTTGCAAACTACTGAATTTGGTGTTAACGATTGTCCACCTTTCTTGCCTTTACCTTTTACAGAATTATCTAATCTATTGATTTTACCAACTGAGAAATTTATTTTGTACTCTTCATCTGTTTTAAAAAAGTAATGGCTAGGTGCAAGACATAAAAGAGCTATTCTATTAGAATGGAACATAATCATTATGTCGTTGTTTTTAATACCATCAACATCAGTCATATACCTTTTACAGAAATATCTTTCAGTAAATGTTTTTATATTGTTTAAATTTGGTATTTTATCTAGAATACTAAACTCCATTATTTAAAGGTAAAAATGAAATTAGTGCACTTATTACTGGTTTTGTGTGTTATTTTGACTAGCTAATATTCTTGCTCGGATTTCAGCTTGTCGCGCTCTTGCTTCATCTAAATTTGATTTTTGACGACGCAGCCGCTCACCCTTCAAACACTTCCTCATTTCACGGTCAAAATCATTGCAGTATCCCAAGAACTTTCTAAAACTATGCTAAAACAAAAAAAATTCGAATTAGTATTTTCCACATAAAAGAAAACATAAAATGGGAGTTATTAATTAAAGTACTTAAACATCCTAACAATCGTATAGGACATGATATGTATTTCAGTTTCATTATATGTTATTATGCAATTCAAAATAACCTCTGTGTGACAGTTTTGTAAATTTTTTATCAAAATATTACACTCATCAGTGTGCAAATGCGGCGATAAATCGGTGTGCATAACTTTTGCAGACTTAACGTATATAATAACACCACAATTTCTTAATTTATAAGCTTTAGGAAATGCCTGTTGAATGAAGCACTCGAAGCACAAGGAATATAATACTCTCTTACGAGAGCTCGAAGCAGCAATCATAGACCAATAGCAGCAATGCAATGAATGAATCACAGACTAAGTAGAGCAATTAATGAGCATTATAGTGATGTTACTAGAGCCGTTTTTTACTCGAGTGCCTCATGTGATTTTTTAAACTCGTACTAAAGTGAAAATAAATTTGATTCGAGTTCGTTTACACTCGAGTTACTGAGTCAACTAGGCGCGCCGGGTAGATTCGAGAAGCGCTACGCTAGATGTCACTACGTCACTAGTTTACGTTGGAACTTTACAAGATTAAACTTGTATCTTGAATGTAAACAAACATTAGTTTCATTCACATGCGTCCTTTTATAGTTTTGTTATTGTTAAAGTTCAGCTCGAGTGATACATTCTCACTCGAGTTGTAAGGAGTGTAAGTAGTTTACTCGAGTGACTTGAGTCACTAAATCCTAGCCGAGACATCACTAGAGCAATACATAGACATACATTTATTGTTTTTTTTTTTTAATTCTTAAGTCACAAATATTGGCAGTGTTGCCAACCGTGAAATCTATTTGATCGTAGAATTCATCAAAAAATACGGTAGATTTTTCACAATTATGTTATAATTAAAATACGATTGAATTAGCATGTTTTTTTAACAAAATTTTAGGTGAAAAATCCATACTAATGAATTCCTCTGAATTAGACAAATATATAAAACGTTAACACAACGTAACGCTTGATGTAAGGTTACGTTACGAAAACGTTTCGTTACCGAAAGTACACAAAGCAGTTTCATTTAAAAAAAATCGGTATGTCAACACATCAAACTGTCGAATGAACTAAAAAAGCGCTATATATGTCGCCGAAACCGCTAAAATCAATACTAATAAAATAAGATACTAGGTAAATTAAACAGTTCTAAGTATTCATCTAAATTCAAATCGAACTACATCTATTAAATTCGTTCCCGTAATATCTCCAAGTTGATATCGCCCAATTGAGGAAACCCTGAGAATCATAGACAAATAACCAAAGGAGAATTATGTTGATTTATGTTTAGTGTCGTCAACAGAAATAAAAACAAAATTATCCTAACGTAAAGAAATTACTAATCAAAATTCGCAAAAATGTCTATTGCATTTGCTAGAAATATATACGATATTAAAATTAGCAAGATTTTTATAGAACACTAATGTCAACGGGTTGGATTCGTGTATTACGGTGTTTTCTGCTACCGTAAATATAAGGTGGTATATTTAGTCTGATTCCATAATCAAACACCATTGTTTTTACCGTAATTACGTTGTTGTTGGCAATACTGACTACGTATCTACAAGTTCAACGTCAAACGTCAACTCCTTTAAGTGTCTTTCTTTTTTTACTGTCGCTTTCGCTTTTTCGTTTCATCGACTTTCAAATCACAACGATGCTAAAAAGTTTACACTTGAATAATATGAAATACAAATTTTCTCTGTTATAAAAATTATAGAACCACATGTAATGTAACATTTTTGTTTTTACCCGACCGCGAAAAAGGAGGGGTTATTTTTTTCCCGCTTTGGTTTAAATGCCTATTTCTTTGCCACGCTCTGTAGCCTTGAGGGCAAGTCCGGTGAAGCTGTAAAAGCCGCAGCGGCTCTGTTTTTGGATACGGCCCCTAAGGCTAACAGTGTAGTCAGTTCAAAAAAAAAAAAAAAAGCCTTGAGGGATTTTAGCATACGAGGTGTCGTTATTTGTTAACTAATTTGAGTCCTAGGTACCAATTTCTCGCATTCACTTCTTTTTAGAATATCCACATATATATCTAGCATTTTAAATTGAGCGTTGTTGTTGTTTGTTTTTGGTTTATCCGGAAATTATGTTTTCGATGTGTTAATTGTCAAAAGATTATATTTGAACCATGCATAAAGTGTATCTAAATCAATTTGTGCCTGTCTAGTAATAGTGTGTATTGAGGTTCCAACATAAAATAAGCTTGTATCATCAGCGTAAAGTGTTATTTGCCTTGATAGACCCAATTCCGTTTGATACATTTTAAAAAAAGTAAAGGTTTCAAAATTGAACCTTGCGGAACACGAAATTCGTTTATTGTACAGCCTGCTACTAACGTTATTACCTATTTTCACTACTTGTTGTCGATTTTTAAGATATCTCATTATAAAAAGTGAGCAATTCTTGTATATTTATATGTAATTGGTTTCTCGGAAACGGCTCCAACAATTTCGATGAAACTTTGCATTAAGATACCTAATGTTTTACATTCCAATTTATATAATATATTCTTTTTTTATATAAGACACCGGGCATAGCTCGGTCGCCCAGACATTGATGATAAAATGTCATAATATGCATTATTCGTTAAACCAATATTTTTTAACTTAAATAGCAGTGGCGTCGCTAGCATAGGTGGCACCCGGGGCGGATTTTATAGGTGTCACCCCAAAACTCAATCGAAACTGTTAAAATAAATAAAGTTATAACATTTACGTTTTATTAAAATACGAGTACCTATTACAAATATTTGAATATTATGTGAAACAAATTACTTTGTTAAAAATTAAAATTTCTTCCTTCTAGCTTTGACACTAGCGAACTCCGAAATCACGTCTTCAAAATTTATATTTTGTGTTGCTTCATGTTCAATCGTTAAAATACCAAGATTGTTTAATCTGGTTTCAGTCATTGTAGACCGCAAGTAATTTTTAATTAATTTTAATTTGCTGAAACTTCTCTCACATGAAGCAACTGATGCACATATTGTTATAAATAACTTTAGTGCAACCGTTAGATTCGGAAGAGATTCTGTAAAATCCAATTCCACAATAAATTTCAAAAAGTCACCCATTTAGAGACAGTAATATTAGCCACTTTTAAATGTCTTCTCAATCTTGGTATTTCTAAAAGGAGTTCTGTTTCTGATACTTCATCGTAAAGGTTAGTAAATTTTGATATATAGCAAATTTTGACTGTTCAGTGTTTGCCGAAAGCAAGGTCTTTGACTGCACAACCTCAAACAATGAAGCTACGTCTTTAATGGACTTTACTCTTGTTTCGAGTTCAATATTGAATCTGTGAAGACATTCTAACGTGTCCTTTTGAAGTTCCGCTCTAAGTGTAAGTCCAGCATCGGTGGACGATGCTAACTCACCGGGCATACGTTTCTTGCGACGAATTCGTCGTTCCATCGAAATGTTGTATTTTTCCGATTTTTTTTACAGCAAAATCTATTGCCTCTTCTGCTAGATGCAACCGTTTCTCTCCAATGAATAGACGAAGTGCTTCTAGTTTTATGATTATTTTATCAACACATAAACGTTTACTTTGTAATGCAATCTGAGCATTGTTCACTTCCCTTAGCACATCATTCCAAAAGAAAAGAAAACAAAGAAATGAGAAATTGCACACACAGATTTTGTGCAGCACCTCTAGTTTCTAAATTTACGTCTTGGTCACATAGTTCCTCAATTGCAGATATTATCCCATCAAAATTTTCAGCCAATGCTTTTACTGCACCATAATGAGCACTCCAGTGCGTTGTCGAAAGTCTTTTAACAGATGCTTTGCTGATTGAGGAGCACTTCCCAACGGCTTGTGGAAGTTGAAAAAAGTTAAATATAGATTCCACTGCTCCGAAAAATGTAACACAAGTCACATTTTGTGCGAACGAATGTTAGCCGCATAAATTAATTGAATGATCTATACAACATTTATGAACTCATTTTGTATTTCTGGCGATAAATATGTTACTTTAGGTGATTTTTCCTTCTCCAAACATAGTATATGTCCTTTGAGTACTGCATCATACTTTGACAGCAGTTTAACTAGTTCTAAGAAATTACCTTTATTAGACGACCCTTGGGTTTCATCATGTCCACGAAATGCTAGGTTTTGTTTAGCTAAAAACAATGTTATATCTAATAATCTAGATAAAACATTTTTCCACTTCTGTTTTTCCGTATTCATTAATTGCGAGGTTGCATCATCTATTGTGGTGTGAGTTTTTAATCTCATATCCAAAGTTTACCACTTTTCGAAATTTTCTAAATGTTCACATGAAGTTTCATGGTCCAATACTTTAGGATTTAGTCTCCACCATTTCTGAAATCCAGTTGTAAATGTTGTTTGTATGTTACTGACAGCAAATAAACGACAGCAAAACAGTACAGGTTATTTGATTTAAGAGAAAATATCGTCCATGATCGTAGAGTTTTTCACCACTAGGCATCTGTTTATAAAACCATTCCTGTGAAAGATGACGAGAATCACCTTTAATCTTTGAACCATGACGAGTTACAGTAGGAAACGGTCCTTCTTTGTTCTGGAAATATTCACTGCCCTTTTTTATTATGTCAATGCGAACATTATCAGGTACCGGTAAACTCCAATGTGAAACATCTCTCAAGTGTTCAACTGATTCTTCGAAGCTAATGCTATCTCCGAAAGTAGCATTAACGGCGTCATTTTCATTATTTATTTTGATTCCGTCAAGGTCCTGGGTCGCCTTCATTGATTCTGTGTTGTCGATGTTGCTATCTGAATGTGAGTCTCCACGATGTGAATCATAACTTTACTTGAACCTACTCAAGTACTTTACTTGAACTTTTGAACTATTTGCTTTTGTGATATATTTGAAAGGAGAACCGGTCATGCTCTGAATTTAACCATTTTAGCCTTTTTGGCTTTTCTCTGTTGAAACCCGCTTTATCTTTTCGAAGTATGAATTCCCCGAGGCATATTTCGTTCTGGGTATTCTAAAAAATATTTTTAATTAGTAAGTGATACGTTGATTTTATAAACTAATTATAACAGTAAATAAACACCAACACGTTACTTAACTAGCTTTGTGAAATATATTTTTATATAAATTAACAATCCTGCGTCTGGTTGTAAATATGTATTTTTTTAAGTATTATTAGAAAAATACTAGTTAAATACTCCACCGTTGATTGTGATATCCGTGCCACGAGTGCTCGAGCTACTCATCTCGGAGCCAAATCAACGTACGCGAAGTTGTATGATATGATTATGTTTATTTTCAATCAAAAATCTAAACTTAATATATTCCGTTTTTGTAAACAAATCTCATTGCTATTAGATCGGAAAATAATAAGTAAGTAAATAATAAATAAGTATATTATTTACAATGAAACATTATTACCTAAAGTAATATCGTAAAACGTGTAGAAATATAAATAAAATCTTTTTACGCCAGCAAAGCCTTTAAAACCTATTTTAATAAATAAATACCTTTAGTAGATAGTAATACTTGCCCAGGCTAAACAAAAAAATATTACTGCAATCCATCTAAAATACCTTCTGTAGGTACCTATTTATCATTTAGGATGGCTCAATAATATAGTTTTAAAATACATAGTAATTAAAAGAGAATAAAATAACCAAAGGTTTTTTCAAAATTATCTAAGATAATGCTATTAGATACTAAATGAATGAAAAATGTAAGTATTACCTGTAATAACAAAAATACTTCACTTTCCTTGTTTATTTTCTTCAAGAATCGACTATATTAAATCGGTTTTTATACAAAAAATGTTGTTTATAATATCTAATAATTAACAAACACTTTGCACTAGACGTTCACACGTTCACGTAAGAGAATATTGAAATGAATGCGGTCGGAAATAAAAGAAATGGCCCAATCCACAATACAAGTGACGAGCGCTATATCGAGGGAATCCCCTGACTAGCGTTGGTTATGCGCAAAAGGGGTATTAAATTTTGGGGGAATCCCAGATCGATTGACAGTGTGCACTTTGTTTTTTTTTTTTAAATATAAATTTATTATGCTCGTGGTACGATATCATAGTTACCTAGATAATTTTATTAGTGGCGGGTATGCTCTCTGCCATAGATTTACGATTTTTTATAGGTAGAAAGAACTACAACTGATGGTCATAGTCATAGTGACACCCGGGGCGGGCCGCCCCCCCTTAGCTACGCCACTGTATTAATAGTAAAATAGTTTGTAGTTTACGTTATCAAAACCTTTTTTAAATCAATAAATATTCCTAAAATGAGTTGTTTCCTATTGATACTATCTATAAAATACGATACCTATAACAAAAAGCCCATTTTTAAAATTTTTGTCTGTCTGTCTGTTTGTTCCGGGTAATCTCCGAAACGGTTGAACCGATTTTGACGGGACTTTCACTGATAGATAGCTGATGATATAGGAAGTAACTTAGGCTACTTTTATTTTAGAAAAAGAATTAGGGTTCCGCACAAATTAAAAAGAACTTGTCATGGTGAATCAATTCGGGCGCTTAAATGTCTTATGCTGAGTAAACCGTTAGAAATATAGCAAACTAATGTATGATATAATTATAGGCATTAAAAAGACCTACAAAAAAGTTCGGGTGGTTATACATCTATCTTCTAAGGAACACCCACAATAAGCAATTTTGTATTTAAAATAGCCGGGAGCTAGGAGCAAGATTCGCGCGGGCATTCTGTAGTCCACGTGAACGAATCCACGGGCACAGCTAGTCTTTAAATAAGTGACAAAATCAACAGTAGCAGCCAGTAGTCATAACATATGACACTATAATTCACTCGATAATGGCAGTAACGGTCTTCCCTAAAGAGCACCGGTGAGCACCCTGATGATAAAGTGGAGGTTTTGTATGAGGACATTAGTAGGGCCATACATACCTCGAAAACCCGCTTCACTGTTGTAATGGGAGACTTTAACGCAAAGCTTGGCAAAAGAGATGCTGATGAGTTGGGAGTGGAGCAATTTGGTTATGGGCAACGGAACCCTAGGGGCCAGAGGTTGGCCGATTTTATGGAGAAAGAGGGACTCTTTATGATGAACTCTTTCTTCCAAAAGCCACCTCATAGGAAATGGACCTGGATGAGCCCCAATGGTTCCACGAAACATGAGATTCTATCTCATCTAAGTCTAAGTCTACTTCATCATGACCACGAAGAGACAAATATTCAATTATGTCACTGTGATCCACAGGGTGAAAACTGGCAGTGATCACCGAATGGTTAGAGGCACATTGAATATCAATCTAAAAATAGAAAGGTCTCGCCTGATGAAGTCTACGCTCCGCTCCTCTAATGCTCAACTCAAAAACCCCGAGAGCTTTCTACTAGAATTTAAAAACCAATTCGATTGCCTAGATAATTGCGTCTCCGTAGATGATATTAGTACTAGGTTGGTAGAAACTGTCCATGCGGTTGGGTCCAAGTTCTTTAAAACTCACCGTAGCAATAGGCCTCAAAAAATATCAGATCAAACCCGAAAACTCATGGCGGATCGGCGTGGTATGGTGCTGCAGTCTTCCGATGATGCTAAGTCCTATAGGCAGCTCAATAGATCTATTCATAAATCCTTGCGACACGATGTCGGGTCTTACAATACCAAAAGTATTAAAGAGACGATAGAGCGGAATAAAGGCTCCAAAGTGTTCGCAAGAAATGCATCTATTGGGCAGAGCTGGTTGACATAGCTGAAAATGGATGATGGCAGCGTAGCGTCCACCAAGCCAGAGGTATTAAGGGAGATCGAAAGGTTCTATGGGCAGTTATATACCTTGTAAACTAAGCCTGTTATCAGCCTGGCTAAAGATCCGAGAGCCGGGCTGATCCGACACTATACCGAAGATATCCCCGATATCAGCCTGTACGAGATTAGGATGGCCCTTAAGCAGCTTAAGAACAACAAGGCGCCGGGTGATGACCGAATTACATCAGAGCTTCTGAAAGCGGGTGGAATACCGGTACTTAAGGTCCTGCAGAAGCTCTTTAATTCCGTTATACTCGAGGGCAAAACGCCGGAAACGTGGAACGGCAGCGTGGTGGTCCCGTTCTTCATGAAAGGTGATAAAACCTTATTGAAGAACTATCGGCCCATATCGTTGCTGAGCCATGTTTATAAGCTGTTTTCGAGGGTCATCACGAATCGTCTCGAGCGCAGGTTTGATGACTTCCAGCCTCCCGAACAAGCCGGTTTCCGAAAAGGCTTTAGCACCGTAGACCACATCTATACGTTGCGGCAGATTATACAGAAGACTGAGGAGTATAATCTGCCTTTAGGCTTAGCGTTCGTGGACTACGAAAAAGCCTTTGATTCGGTCGAAACCTTGGCAGTGTTGCGGTCTCTCCAGCGGTGCCGTATTGACTATCGATATATCGAAGTGTTGAAGTGCCTGTACAACAACGCCACCATGTCGGTCCGAGTACAGGAGCAGTGCACGAAGGCAATTCCTTTGAGGAGAGGCGTTAGACAGGGAGACATAATATCTCCGAAACTGTTTAACGCCGCCCTAGAGGACGCCTTCAAGCTCCTGGAATGGCAAGGACTCGGCATCAATGTCAATGGCAAGTACATCACTCACCTTCGATTTGCTGACGACATCGTAGTCATGGCAGAATCGCTGGAAGATCTTGGCACAATTCTCGATTTCCTCGACAAAGTTTCTCAACAGGTGGGCCTTAAAATGAACATGGACAAGACGAAAATCATGTCGCATGTCCATGTGGTGCCCACCTCAGTATCGGTTGGGAACTCTTGTCTCGAAGTTGTTGAAGAATATGTCTACCTGGGACAAACAGTCCAGTTAGGTAGGTCCAACTTTGAAAAAGATGTCAGTCGACGAATCCAATTCGGCTGGGCAGCGTTCGGGAAACTGTGCGACGTCTTCTCGTCCAAAATACCTCAGTGCCTCAAGACGAAAGTCTTTGACCAATGTGTGTTGCCAGTGATGACATACGGCACAGAGACGTGGTCGCTCACTGTGGGCCTCATAAGAAAGCTCAAGGTCGCTCAGCGAGCTATGGAGAGGGCTATGTTTGGTGTTTCTCTACGAGATCGAATCAGAAATGAGGACATCCGTAGACAAACTAAGGTCACCGACATAGCCAAAAGGATTAGCAAGTTGAAGTGGCAGTTGGCGGGGCACATAGTTCAGAGAACTGACGGCCGTTGGAGCAGAAAGGTTCTCGAGTGGAGACCACGCACCGGAAAGCGCAGCGTAGGACGACCCCCCACTAGATGGAAAGACGACCTAATAAAGGTCGCTGGGAGCCGTTGGGTGCAGGCCGCACAAGATGGGTCGCTCTGGAGATCTATGGGGGAGGCCTATGTTCAGCAGTGGACGTCCTGCGGCTGAAATGATGATGATGATGATGAAAGAGCACCGGTTGCCAAGTAATGAAAATGAAGAAGTAGCATCCAGTGTATTAGATTTTTGTTGACAACCAAAATGACGTTAGTGTAGAGAATTATTCTTATTCAGATGATTTTCTAATCTTGTATAAAATAGTTTTTCATATATTTTAGAAAGTACTGGTAGCACATAAAGGACGATAATTAATCAGTTTTTACTCCAGATTTATAAATTGGACTAAGTTTTGCTAAAGTATAATTTATCAGTCGGCTGCAATTTTCACTGGATTTAAATACTAGTTGTATATTTTGTTGAAAAGCCACATGTGGATTTTTCGTAGGATTATTGGATTTAAAATAAAACTCCATTAATTTTTATTTTATTTTTACTTAAATAGTTACATTGTCTCATTAAATTATCTAAAAAAGAAATAATACGATTAGGATTAGTCCTAAATGTAGGAACTTATTAAAATCAGCATTTCTTTGCTAACAAACATAAAAGTAATGGCTAAGTAAGTATCTATGTCAATTGAGTTTATGAGACGTTTATTATAAAAGTTGTTAATTGGGAAATTGGAAGTAGTTTGTATTATTTTTATTCATCATTATCTCTAAGTAACGAACTATGAAATCACAATTAAATAAAATAACCATACAAACACGTCATTCACACGGGAAAAAGAAACAAGCGAGCATGACTAAAGCAAATAATAACAAAATTTTGAAGTTTGGTACACATGTCATAAAAATGTGATGTAACAAATCATGTTCTGATTTCCGATTATATAAAGAAATGCAAAATGTGCCCAATATGAATTTTCAACCTAATTGGCTAAAATTAAAAAGCGGGAGTAAACATTGCGCGGGGTTCGTTCGTTCGCAGAAACATCAACTCTTAGGCATTCCTTGAGGTGTCGCACTTTCGACCATCTTCTTGTACTTGCCCACTAATTCGGGCAGGTCGTAAGCGATGGCGACATCCAGTCGCGTGATGGGACACCCGCGGAAGTAAGTGCAGGTTGCCGATAACTGCTGGAACTCGTATAGTGGGTTGAGTCTGAAGAAATCTCGGTATGTCTCAGGATCGGGGAGATCATACCTAAAAGCAAACACGACCAGTTACTATTATTTATTATTATTTCAGCTACGAAAGGTAGTGCTCTAAACTCTAAAGAACGCCGATTGAACGATCATTAATAGAATGAAAAGGCCATGTAGATAATTTTTATAATTTTTTTTCTATTTGATTGGCAACTAACAAAGCAATTTGCTACGTCATATCTTTGCTGTACTATGAAGCTGAGGGGTTGTCTCCAAGCCAGGGTGTTCCCTCCTTCTTACAACATGGAGTTCTTTAAAAATAACGTGAAATAATAAGCTAAATTATTAAAAAGGAAACAAAAAACACGACTGAAATAAAAATACTAGATTAAATAAAAATAATTTTCTATTTTTACTTTTTATTTGATTCCCAGATGTCGTACTTAAATATTATATATAACTCCCACACTTAAAACGAATCTAACGACACCTCATATGCTAAAATCCATCAAGCCGTTTAGGCTGCAGAGCGTGCCAAAGAAATAGACATACATACACTCGAAAAACATTATCCTCCTTTTTCGCAGACGGGGAAAAAGCCGCAAATAATAAAAAATAACGTAAAGAAAAGAGACATTTGATCAGTCCGGCATGACGGCTGCGACTGACGATAGATTGTAGATCCCACGGTAGTCACCGATGTTATTCGATTGCACTGTGCTCACGTGTACGGTACGGTACACTCACTTTGCCGTGAAACGAAAAAAAAAAAATATAGGTGCCAATAATTATATAAATTACGAACCTCGAAATGTTAGTTAACGTGCTCAGTCCTTCGTAGATGTGGTAATTCTGAGGATTCTCAATAATTGCATCAGCTATAAGCTTTTTATTGCCAAATATTGTCTTATGATTGTAGTATGTAGTTAAATAACAATCGACCATTTTCGCGTGATTACGTACACGTACCTGTAAAAAATTATTCTTTTAATACTAATCTATTTTGTTATTTAAATACTATGTACTTAGACATGTAAACTGATTAAAATACACACACAGAGAATTTTATTGTTAAACTTTAAATAAATAAGTACAATTTTACGTTAACTATCCAAAGTAGGTTTCAACTTCTAAACTTATTAAAATTGATCCGTGATTTTTTTCGTAATTACTACTCGTGCGCGATAAGTTGAGACCTGAGCGCGGTGACGTCATTGCCGGGTCCTGGTACAGTGAACAAAAAAAGAACACAACTAGCGTAGTATAGTAAGAGACTTTTTTTTTGTGAGTGGAGGAGAGGAGTAAGGAAATTGTTTTTTTGAAGTAGGATACATTCTTTTTAGTTGTGTGGGGGGGGCAGCTCGCCACTACTTCTTTTTAAACTATTTGTAAAAAAAAAGGATATAACTGATACAAGACCCATACAACCTTTTTTAAATATTACCTGGGCAAAATTACTATACAGCATCTGATGGTAAATACCATACAGTCCTTAAACAGTGGCGACTATTAAATGTTTTAGATACCTATAATATTTGTGTATTCTAAGACGACTGCCAAAACAAGCCGTTTTAACAACAACAAAAATTTTGTTGCCGTCCGAGAGTCTCAATATTATTATGCAATCTGCAATCATATCACACTTAGCATCTCTTCTAAAGAGGCAGCTAAAGTATATGTAAGTGAAAATATTGTAGTTAAGACTTACTGCGAATCGCCTCGCGCTCGCTATTTTGTTCTCAATGCGTTTATCGATAGCATGGCGGAGATCTCTAAAGAGCTCTCGCTCCTGCGCCTGCAGCAGGCGTACGGGTGCGCCTGGCTCGTAAGGCATCGACCATAAGGAGACTGTGTACATGACCGGGGGCTGTGCCGAGCTCATCAACGGTGATATGTTCCATATCAACGCGCTTTGCACGCGCATCAGTTCTTCAGGTTTCACGGAGTCTGCCTTGTTCAGCACAATTCGTGTCTACGAAAATATAGAATCGTTTTATATTCTCAAGTGAAAAATGGGGCTCAAGCCTGTAAAGTGTACAAGGTGCGTCTGCGAAAGCAATACCGCCAAACCTATTTCTACCGCAAAACAGAATTGCTTGCACCACTGTTCCGGCCCGAAGGCCGTGGTTAGCATCACGCACTAACCTAGTACTAGAAGCGTTCCAACTCAGTTCTCAAGAGAAATAATCTATTAATAATTGGCTTTATAGCTTTAAGCTGCAGTGACCACTTAACATCAAGTTAAACGCATGCTTGTTTGCTAATTTAAAACAAAAATAAATCAACCTCGTATCTAAAAAATTGATTTATTTAATGTTTAATTTAAATTTGTATTATGGATAGATCAATAACATTATCTACCAAATTGTGATGTAATAATGATTCCGAGAGGTGTTTGATTTGACGGTTAAAATGTTTTTAGATATGAAGTTAAGAAAGTAAGACGACGACATTTTAGAGAAGCATTTTAAAATGGTCCTAAATAATTTTAAAACTTGACATAGTTAAAGGAATAATAGATAGAAGATAGACAGACGTAATAGATAGAAGATAGACAGAAGACAGATAACAATTATTTGTTTGTATTATTATTTTCCTTATTTTAAGGAAATTGATTATTTAATGTGATAATTTCAAAACTCACCTGAGACTCCCTGCCTTTGAGTTGATCAAGAATAGCTTCAGTTTCGGGACCAACGTCCAATTTAGATGGATCATAAACTAGAAAAATTATATCGGCTCGGTCTATAAACCACTGACAGGCATCGTTAAATGGAAACACTCGAGATACTTGCTTCCTCACTTCTAATATACCAGGTATTTCCACGATGTTTACCTGAGAAAAAATGATTTCATTAAAATATCTTATAATTTACGACTTCTCTTTTCAAATGCCTTCAATTTACCTTTTCTAATATCTTGCTAGGATGTTTAAGACCTCTTAGACGTTCCTCTAAACCTTGACCAAATTTTTGTAGTCCAGAAAATGTCCAATCAGCTGCTAGCTGTGTTCCGTCTAGAACTTCAGGATCTTTACCATGCATTAATATATTGAAGTACGCAGGTGAAGGTTCAGCTCCTACAATTATTTAGAATAATAGCATTATCTAATTGTAGTACAATACTAAACTGTATGATAGTTTTATTTCAAACTTAATTATTTACCAGTTCTTAAAGACCATTCTGTAAATTCAAGACCAGTCAAATAGTTCAAAATGCTAGATTTTCCACCACTCCAAGGTCCCATAAACAACACCAATGGCTTTGAAAATATCTCGGGATCACCAAAATGCCTGTTACTTAAGTCCCGATATTTGTATAGACCTTCTAAAGGTTTGATTGAATTTTCATACAGTCTTTTCAAATCTCTTAACACAATATCGGCTGATCGATCGATTGTTAATTCTGCTTCACTTGCTTCCTCGTCCAATCTAAGTATTTGTTTGATGTGGTCTCTTGATCTTAAGTTTTCAGGAATTTCAATAGACTGTAAAAAAATATATACAGAAATCTTATAGAGTAATTAAAATACCTATATATTTTAGAATTTTATGTTTCCTTCACACACAGAAGAAACTATAAATGTGTTTTACATACAAAAATATGTCCAATAGTATTAAGATTGCAATTCTTGTATGTAATGATATTTTACATATACATATTATGTACAATATGTACATATTTGTAATTGGTTTCTCGGAAACTGCTCCAACGTTTTGGATGAAACTTTGTATTTAGATAATGTTTTACATTCTAAGTTTACCTAGACAGATATTTTATTCTTCGGTAAAACACCGAGCGTAGCTCGATCGCCAAGATGTTACATTTTATCAACTTAATAACCATTTTATTTAAGGAAGGTTTAAGTGTTGCGACCACGACCACGCTTGTAATTTCTTTAAATTGAATTAAAATTTTGCCATTTAAAATAAAGTCCTTACGTTTAGCAAGTCTTCCTCTGGAGCTCCTTCATCTTCTAATGTAATGCTCTCTTCTACAGTAACTATTTCTTCAGTTTCAGTAACAGCATCCTCAGATACATTTACATCACTTTCATCTTTTTTACCATCTTCTGTGATTATTTCTTCAGTATCTTCTTTTAATATGACCTTATTTTCATTTTCATCAGTATCTTCAGACGATTCTCTCTCTGTTTTATCATTCTCTTCTGCCGACTCATCCTTCTCTTCTTTGGAGGTATCTTTTTCTTCAATTGACTTTACTTTCTCTTCAGATTCATCATTATCTTCAGGTGTTTCATCTTTCATTTCTTCTGAATCATCTTTTACTGCTCTTGTTTCACGATTATATTCTTTAGAATCAACTTCTTCGTTATCAGATTTGACTTCAGAGTCATCTTCAGAACCTTTTAATTGAATACCATCTGTTTTATCTTCCTCTTTTTCTTCAGATTCAGTATCTAATTTTTCTTGAGAATTGTCATCATCCTCCGTTATTCTATTTTCATCATCTTCTTCTTTGTCTTCTACTGATTTTACTGCATCTTCTTCACTGTTATCAAATTGATCTTGGTTAGTATCCTGGTCTTCTTCATTTTCTTGTCCTACTTCTTTAGTGTCGTTGTCCTCTTCCTTACTATCGTTATCTACTTCTTTTGAGTCCTCGTTACTGTCACCATCCACATCGTCTTTTTTATCAGTTGACTCTTCACTATCTGAAATTTGAAGGTATATCACCACACATAAATGTTATTTATTTGCGAGTCATTGTTGGTTTAGTGTCGTTGCCTAGTGGTACATAACACTATACGTTATAAGTACTATAAAGTAATAGTATACGTTGTTAAATAAACGAACTATTACTATACATCGTAATTATTCATTGATGCCGTAATTACAGTAAATAAATTATATATTTGGTATAATTCAAATACATAATATAAAGACATATATTATGCTTATTTAATTATTAATAATTAATTTACTAGAATTGCTCTAGTAAATTAAATTAGGCATATTATTTCCAATATTAAAAAATAATTCTTTATATACATACGCATTTGAATATTTTCTTGTAAGTAATAAGTATTCTAGTAAATGCTACGTTATAATATATACGTATATACGTTATAACTGTCATCCCTGCCCAACCGAAATTTCGCGCTCATAAGAATAAATGACACAATGTTTGTTAATACTTCTGATTCTACCTTCATTCGTTTATTTTAGCTTTAGCTTAATTTAGTTCATTTTAGCAAAATTAAAAAACAGAAACTCCAATGTTCTGTCTCAAGTAAATTTATATGTTTATTATTATGCACCATATCGTATAAAGACTATTTAACAAGTTTGATAAGATCACTCAAATAAAAAGAAAAACACCTTGTTCAGCCGTTTCGTCAGCAGATGCTGTTTCTGTTTCTTTACTGTCTCCGTCGTCATGTTTACTACCATATGATTGTTCAGTACTGTCTCTGATGTTAGTTTTTTGCGTGTTATCTTCTTTCGAGTCGTCGATGTCAACTAAATCCTCTGCTGATGAATGGGGAAGGTATGGCTCGTCCGCTACTTCGACCACTGGTCCATCATCCTCGTTACTATCCCTGTCCTCATGAGTTCCGTCGTCATCTTCCACTGAAGTTTCTTCTTTCGTAACTTTGTTTGCACTTACTTCACTACTGTCGATTTTTTCTGTGGAATCTATGTAACATATAAATACATTATTTGTAAAAAAAAAACAGTAAATATTCTGATGCGTGGGTATGGTGGCTTACTTAAACTAACTGTAAAGATAGAGTACAGTAGTAAGCTTTAGTGTATAGCAACGACGAACCAGTCACTAACTGTTGTACTATACCTGAATTATTCTAATTTCTATCAAGTTATACCAGAATTTCTTATTATTTTTACAAAGCCTTAAAGTCTATTAATAATTAAAGGTCGGGGAAAAAGTTTCTTCGAATTTTTATATGAAAACTCAAGACATTTTTTTTTTCAAAGTTTATTTACAGTATATGTGTGCCGTTTTGTTCGTTAACTTTCTGGCATTTTGTAGGTAGAGACATGATCCCGTTGCTGTAGAAACTTTGGGACTTCTGATAAAAAAAACCGCAACAAATAGTTTTGGCAGTCCTCTCTTGATGTTAACCTTACAGAACCTAAACAATTCTGAAGAGACCGAAACAGGTGAAGATCTGAAGGTGCAAGGTCAGGGCTTTATGGTGGATGCACTAACACCTCCCAGCTAAACTCTCTTAATTTTGGCCGAGTGGCTAAAGGTGTGTGTGGTCTAGCCTTATCATGAAGAAAGACCACACCCTTCCTGTTAATTAATTCCCGCCACTTTCTCTCAACTGCTTCCTCTAATCTCATCAGTTGTTGGCAGTAGAGATCCGAATCGATGGTTTTGCCGGGCGGTAGAAGCTCATAATGAACAATGCCCTTTCAACCACACCATACACACAGAATCACCTTATTTCGAGTTAGCCCAGATTTAGCCACAATCTGTGAAGCCTAGCCGACCTTAGACCACGACCTTTTTCGCACATTCTTGTCGTACGTGATACACTTTTCATCTCCACTTGTCAATCTCTTCAAAAACGGCTCGATTTGATTACGTCTCAATAATGAATCGCAAATGAGTACAAGGTTTATTAGGTTTCTTTCAGTGAACTCGTGTGGCACCCAAATATCGAGCTTTTTGGTGTAGCCAGCTTTCTTCAAATGAGTTAAAACTTTTTTGTGGTCAATTCCCAATTCTTCAGCTACATCGTACATGTCGACCTCGCTCCACTTTTTCAAAAATGGGGTCCATTTTATTCGTAACAGAGCGACCAGACCGGGATGCATCTTTAACATCAAAATTTCCGGACTGAAAACGTTTGAACCAACTTTGTGCTACTCTTTCTGACACTTCATTAGGTTCATAAACATCACAAATTTTTTTCGCTGCTTGAGTTTCTTAATTGCCTTTTTTGTAATAATATTTTAAAATGTATCGAATTTCTTCATTAGATTCACTCATTTTTACAGAAAGTAAAACAAATAAAAAATAGAGGGAAACATCTTCTTTTTTTTTATGTAACCTTTTTAATGTTACCAAAACCAGCTAGATACAAATAGTACAGCCAAAAAAATTTAACTTTTTCCCCGACCTATTATTTATCAATGCAGTATAATTCGTGATTTATAACTGTACTATAAGCAGAAAAAGTCATTTGACGTACCAAGGACTATGCGTTAGGCATCTACGTCATCGTTGGCCTATAAATTTAAAGTTTAATTTTAGATGACCAAGAATATATTTTGGTTTCATTGTCTTATACTGTACGTTTCTTTCAAGCAATGTTACCGCTGTATCAACTATTAACATTTTTAAAAGGTTATTCGGCTGCTTGATTATTATTTATTTACCTATTTATTTTATTTGAAATATTTATTCCACTGCCATCTGTTACGCAACCAAACAACAGCAAAAAGAAAATAAGGAATTGAAAAGATCGTCAAAGTATTACGTGGACACATAGGTATATACGTACATTAGGAAAAATGAACATTTTCTAACAATAATATTCTTAATGTGTATCCTCATGAGAGCAGTGTCGTGAAGCTGGACAACTGTTTATTAGGTGTTTTACAGTATACTGAATTTTATAAGGGATGACTCCACACGCCACTACAAGAAAGAACTAAGTATGTATTGGTTTTGTGCAATTTTCTCAATGTAACTTGATGATATTTAGATTGTATATGTTATAACTGTATCTATAAGGTAAACAATTTTAGTAATATTATCATAAAATGTGATATATAGACCTATTGCAGTAGTTTTTTTATCTGTTTGTATGGTTCTATTCCAGTAGAGTATAAAGTTCTAAAAATTTGTTGGTGTATTTCGTGGAAAACATTTATCATGTCTTTTTTATATGTATATAAAACCAATATACGCCTAGGAATAATGCAAATTTTCATACAACTAAGGTGACAAACAAACATACGGCCCGCCTGATGATGAGCGGCTACCCGCTACCGTACCCTATGGAGGCTTGTAATACCATAGGTATCACGAACACGTTGTCCTTGAACTCCCCTTCCCCAAGGAGCTCTAGAAACCTCACTCACCACAGTAACACAACACAAGGTCATTTGGCTGCAACCTTGTGTAGGGTGTAGGTATTCCACCAGTCAGATTGGCCCAATTAGAAAGAAATCTCTAAAGAAATTTTATCTCCAAAGAAACTCTTTATTTATGAATTACGAATTATTAGCTATTATTCATTGTCGTTGAAAATTTTATAAGTGACTAAGATTAGTTAATATTTATTAATATACCTACTATGTATATAACAGAGCGTTAGATCGATGACGTACGCCGTTTACAATTAATTAAAATAGTTTTGAAATCACACACCGATGTGCCTATGTCAATCTTGAAGCTATTTCTAGTTCCAGTGAGATCAGTGTCCATCGTTAACTTTCCAAAGATTCTGTCTTTCGTTGAATGCGAAAATTTTGTTCCGGCGTTTAAAATAATCATTTTAAAATTGGGAAACCAACATTTTGTTATTTTTGAAGAATTGTAAACTGTACCTTGATGTTACATAATTCCACATATCTTGGTTTAGATCTTATACACCTATCTGTTGAATATATATTTTATATATGTATTGTAAGCTTATACTGAATGGATATCTATTTTATCTAGATTAAAAACCTAATATATATTATATTATAAATAAATATTACATTTTCTTAGAAAACTGACCTCGTTCCGAATCCCCTGACTCGAGCTCTTTCAGAGCTTTTTCGATATATGGACGGCATTGTGATTCTGAAGGTACAACTTCATCGCCTGTAACATACCAAAAATATATATAAAATTCAATGTTCAAAATAACTGGATTCTTTATTTTTAATAATTTTACTTGATCGCAGTTCACCATAATCTATATATAAAATGATATATGAATATAATAGGATTACAGAAAAATTCATATTAAACATCACACATCACGAGATCTCTGAAACTGCAAGTCCTATTGACTTCATGGCTAACTATTATCTCGTAAAAACCTTAAAACCTGTCCGTAAAAACTATTAGATGCTAAGTTCTTAACCGCTAACTATCAAGTACTTATTTGTTTGTCTGTATACCTCTTCTTTTACAAAAATAAATGCTAAACTTATGTAGGCAAGAATCTAGAAATTCTAATCGTAGAATGAAAAATGTTATATATGTAGATGACTGTATGCAGGTAGCTGTCATGGGCGTAGTTAAAGTGAGGTCACTGCACACCTTACAAAAATAGACTGTGTCTACCTATTGAAAGAATATACCAAATTTATTCTTTTAATTTCAAGAAAAAAACAATTGACTTATAGGGCTGAGTAGCTGATAGCTGGCTGTCTTCTTAGGAAAATTCGCTAGCTACGCCAATGGTAGGTAGCTGGTGCTAATGTAAAGGATTTGTGATATTATAGCATATGCATTGTTTCAAAGGTAATTTAAAGTAATGCTATTACATGAAATATTAGCTACCAATTGAAAATTCCGTCTCGATAAAAAACTCTATTCTAAATTATAATTTACGAGAATAACTCAAATTCACATAGAGATTCCTATTCAAATGGAAAATAGAATACAATAGAATATTTATTTATTTAACGATTAATTAACACATAAATAATTATGTCAACAATAGTAATATGAAAAAATAATAGAATATAATGTAATTAATTTTCCCATTTAATGATTTAATTATGTTGCATACAGTCTTAAATAGGTAGTTGTTTAGGTATTGATTTTATATAACAGCATTGCTACTACTGCAGTGCCTATATTTAAAAAAAATCGGTATTGTGGCGTCTGAAATAATTCTAAAACCAAAGCTCAAATGGTTGCACGATTTATATACATAAAAATGATTCCATGTAAAATAATATCATAATTCTCTCAGCATGACGTGGTCAGACGTTTACTAAAAACAATTATAATTTATTTTTAAGTCAAGTTATTATTATATTTTTAAATTTATTATCGAATTATTCAAATTTAAATGTATCATAAATCTATATTCCTATTGTGAATAAAAAGACGTTCACAATATTGAATGTGTGCTAAATTAATAGCGCTTGTTTTATTCTTGTTTCGTTTTACAAAGTTACATTAGTTCGTGGTAACAATGTTTATTCTTAATATCGTTCTTGACTGTAGTTTGCTTGTAGATTCGCTGCTTGCTGTTGCTGGTGTTGTGGTGTTTCTCGAACTGATCGTAGTACTGCCGCCCTCTCCGCTATATTTAACCTCGCCCTTTGCCTCGCAACCGGTCGTGCGATGGATTCCGTGCGGGGCGTCGCTCAGCCAATGCGCTCTCCGCAGAGCGAGGCTAACCGTGGGAAAGGGACGGCAGTACCATGAGTCACCATGCCAGATGTTCCGAGTCTGGCATGGTTCATCCTTACAACTAGTAAAATTTATACATTTAAACTTACAACTAGCTATATTCTTATTCTAATCGTTTTAAAATACACATATTCACACATATTCAGTTCATATTATTATATCTATTCCTAACACGTATTTATAAACCTTATTCCTAACACGTATTATTTCATTTATTTGTTCATTCTATACTATTAGACTATCGTTATTCGCTCGCCCCGCTCGCTGTCCACAACAGTTCTCCCCCCGGCGTAGCCTGCGCAGCCTCACTCTCCTCTCAGGACGGCGAGCTTCGTCGTCGGGCGCCGGAACACACCGCTCCTCGTCTTCACGTCGGCGCTCCGCACTCCTCCATCTGACCCGGTGTAGGTTCTCGTGACGATTCCGCGCGGCCAGGTGTTGCGCGGCAAGGCGGAGTCGACAACCACGACCAAGTCTCCGACGTTCAGAGGGCGCGTGCTGTCGGCTGAGTTCCCGCGTGGCACCAGTGTAGGGAGGTATTCCTTAACCCAGCGCCGCCACAAATGAACGGCGAGCGCCTGGGTTGCTCGCCAGGTACGCCGGTCTGCCGTGTCGCAGGTCCCCGTCGTAGGCATACCCGTCGAACTCCCAAGCAGAAAATGGTCGCGTTATCGCTGTACATCAGTGCGGGCCAACCTCTTCTCGCTGCCATCCGTCGTAGTGCCATTATCGCCGAGTCGGTAGACAGCGATCCCACGATCTCTAGGTGAATCGCCCTTGTCGTTAGACAAGTGAACAAGGCGATCCACCTCTTTTCTTTTCGCCATCCTATAGTTACTTGCATCGGTCCGCAGTAATCCACCCCGCAGTTCGTAAACGGTCGATGAAACGGGTCAAGGCGCGCGTCTGGTAAGTCTCCGGTCGCCGGCGCGCGAGGCACGGCTTTGCGTACCCGGCACATCGCACATTCCCGCTCCACGCTACACACTGCGGGTCGTAGTTTCAAAATCCAGTATCGCTGTCGCTGGTCGTTTATTACGCGTTCGCGGTTTCCGTGTGCCGCGGCGCGATGTTTCTTGGCGATAAGTTTTCTGACGATAGTGTGTTTCCCATCCAGTATGACTGGACGTTTCACACTTGTCGGCACGTTCGCGGCTCCGATCCGTCCACGCATACGCAGCGTGCCGTCGTCATCAAGCTCTGGATCTAGTTTATAGAGACGACTTGATCGTGGTATCGTTTTCCCTCGCTTTAACTTGTTGATGTCTTCACCGAAGCTTTCCCGTTGTGCTTGCCGTAGTAACATACTCTCCGCGCGTTCTAGGTGTCGCTTTTTGACACGCGACGCCTGGCGTCGACATATGTCTGCGAACGCGAACATCGTAGCGACCGTTCTCACTAGTCGTTCATAAGATGAGAACCGCGTCGCGTCCGGTAATACGTCGGGCTGCGATTGCTCGACTGTATGGTTCACGGTAGCTTCCTCAGAGTTTTCTTGTGGCCCCAATGGTTCTGCGGGCCACTCGTTCTCTTTGCACCTCAGGAAGCTCGGTCCGTGAACCACCGTTCGTCTGCAGTAATCGCTGCGTTCGATGTTCGTGTCGCGTCGTCGGCTACGTTACAATACATCGGTAGCCATCTCCATTGTACTGCTTCGGTGAGCTCAGCTATTTCACTTAGACGGTGCGAGACATAGGGTGTATATCTGCGCTTGTCGTTCCGTATCTTGTGCACGACAGTTGTTGAATCGGTCCAGTATACTGTGCGGGCGATATCTATGCGATGTTCACGACGTATAGTGTCGCTCAGTCGTGCTCCAATGACGGCGGCTTGTAATTCGAGACGCAGTATTGTTTGTACGCGTCTCGGGGCTACTTTAGATTTTGCAGCTACAAGTGCTACGTCGATGTAGCCGTCACCGTATATCGTTCGCCAATACGCCGTCGTCGCATATGCTTGTTCACTCGCGTCGCATAGTATATGCAATTCTGTTATCCCCGTCGGTGCCAAACTGTAGTATCGCGGCAAGCGCAGGTTTGCTACATGTTCTAACTGTTGTAGCCAGTCGTCGAATAAACTTGCGTCCTCTTCGGGTATCTCGTCGTCCCAGCCGATCTGTAAGCGCCACAGGTTCTGCAGGAATATTTTCGCGCGTATCGTGTAGTGGCTGAGTAAGCCGAGCGGGTCATAGATTGACATAACCGCACTCAGAGCTTCTCGCTTTGTAGGTGCCCGCTTGCGTGCGCGTACATCGGCTGGTACCCGATGCATGGACGTGTTAAACCCTAGTTCATCGGTAGCTGCATTCCAGTATAGGCCCAGGATCTTTTCTTGTTCATGCCCGCCAAGTTGTGCGGGCGATCGTGCGCGTAGCTCGTCCGGTGTTCCACTTAGTACGCTCGCTCGGTTGCTGCTCCATCCGCGTAACGTAAAGCCGGCTACTGCGTGGACTTCTTGTATTTCCCTTATAGTGTGGATAGCTGTTTCTTCATCGTCGTAGCTACCCACCAGGTCGCCCATGTAGTGGCTCTGCGTTATTGCCTTGAACGCGTCTGGATGCGTTCGTGCATGCTTTTCAGCGTTGCGGTCACGTACACTGTGTGCTATGAACGGTGATCTTGCTGCGCCGAATATCAACAATCTCATTTTATATTTCTGTGGCGGCTTGTTCCGGTCGTTGCCTCGCCACAGAAATTGTTGTGCCGGCTGGTCCGCTTCGCGTATTCGTATTCTCAGAAACATTTCCTCTATATCAGCAGTGACGGCGACGAGCTTCTCTCTGAACCGGAATAAAATCCCCTGCAGCGATCGTAGCAGGTCCAGTCCCTCTAATAACTCGTCGTTTAAACTCGTAGTTCCACTGCGTGCCGCGGCATCGAATACTACTCGTAGCTTGCCGGGTTTGTTTGGGTTGAATACAGCGAAGTGAGGTAAAAACCAGCTGATGTTGCTAGTCTGTTCGTGTCCCTCGCAGCGTACGGCGTAGCCCTTCTTAAACAAGTTTTTGATCTGACTTGTATACGCCGCCGCAAACTCTGTGGAACGATCCATTTTATTTTCTATCGAGTGAAGTCGTCGTAGCGCCATATTGTAGCTATTAGGTAGTACTACGTCGTCGCGGCGCCACGGTAGACCTACTTCGTAGCCTTCATTGCGTTGTTGGATCGTTCCGTCGAGTATTCGTCGTCGCGGGCTTGTCGGCGTCGCTGATTCTCGGTTCGCGGGTTACGCCGAGCACGTCTATTTTGAAGTGCCGTTCTACGAGCTCGTGTGGACTTTCGTTCCGGATCTTGCTGCCAGTGTTGCGTTCAGGTGCGTATATGTGTAGCAGGGCTTCGCTGTGGCCGATGATCACGTGTGGTGCGGTTCCGTGCACCACCCAACCCAGTTGAGTTTTCGACGCCGCCGGCTGGTTCGGTTTGCCGACGCGTAGCTCTCTGGATACGATCATCTCCCAGTGGTCCGTACCTATCAATATACGCGGCCTCGCCTTCTCATAGCACGCCTGCTTCACTTTCAAATTGCGCAAGTGAGCGTGTTGGAGTGTGCTTAGAGACACTGTTTGTTCGCGCAGTCGGAGTCCTTTTATCGTTCGAGCTCGGAACTCGTGCTTCTTGTTGCCGCCCGGTTCGTACAACTTCGCTTGTACAATTTGGCTATTCGTTTGGCCCATATTGACGCCTTGTAGTTGCAGTGGATGTGACGGTCCATGCGCTCCGATGTCCTTGGCCAAGTCCTCGTCGATTAGCGATATAGTCGAGCCCTCGTCCAACAGAGCGTACGTGTTCACCGCTACTTTGGGGCCCGATATAGTCACCGGACAGATTTTTAGTATAATCTGTCTCGGTTCTATAGTTGTTGCGACAGCCATTACCGTCTCGCTCGTTGACGGTGTCACGTTGTTCTGAGCTTGCTCTTCGCTATCGCTTGGTCTGTCGTTGTGAAGCGACGAGTGAAGCGGACGACGACAGGAGTTAATACCGCACGGCTTTCCTTTGCAGTACACACGACGATGGCGTTTGTCAATACATTTAAAACAGACGCCTTTGCTCTTCACTAGCTCCCATCGTTGCTCGACGTTCAGTGCCTTGTATTGCGGGCACCGAGACAACGGATGGGGCTTATCGCAGCTAGGACACAGATGTTCGGTTTCTGTGTCCACCGTAGCAAAGACGTTCTGTCTCTTTCTGGCGGCGACTTGCGGTGCGGCAGGCTTCAATACTTCGCGTCTAGAGGTCGCTGTCGAAGCGGTGGTGGGCGCATATGTGTGTTTTAACGCACGGCTCGCTTCACGCATTAGGAAGCGTGATAATACAACGACCTCTGGATCCGTTGTTCCCTCGTTCTCTTCCGCATAGTCGCACCACCGGGACTTCAGGTGTGGACTAAGTTTTTCTAATACTTCCCGAGCCAGCATCGGGTTGTACAGGTAGCTCCGCTTGTCAAGATTTAGTAAAACACAGACTATGTTTTGTAGTTTTACTGCGAACGCGTTCAGTTCGCTTGCGGTAGCTCCCGGTCGTGGTAATTTCCGCATATCATCCAGCGCCTTGTTTATAATTACTTCCGGCCTGCCAAAACATTGTTCCAGTGTCCGCATGATTTCATCTGGATTGTTCGCGGTGTGTAGTAGCGCTGCCACTGCGTCGCGGGCGTCCCACGCAGGCTGTTACGTAGGCGCGCTATGTTTTCTATCAGCGAGAAACGATACAGCTGCGTGGAGTCCCTCATAGCTGCTTTGAATGGCAGCCACTCGTTGATCGCTCCAGTGAATACAGGTAAGTTGGCGGCTTGGCGTGGCGGTGGATGAGTATGCGTCATCTTTTCTAGTATCGCGGCGAGCTGTTTAATATCACTGCTCGATTGCGACGGTGATTGCGAACGGGCACGTCGTTCAGGCCTGCGTTCGTCTTGTTGCCGCGCGTCGTTACGGGTACACGGTAATTGCTCACCCTGTGTAGCTTCGGGCTGTGAGCGGAGCCAGTCATCCACTCGGTGAATACGTTCATCTGGCTCCTCGTTCGTTTGCTCACGTACGTCCTCTGCTTCATCCCGTATCGACGTTAACTCCACGGCGAGGCGTTTCTTTATTAATTCCGCCTCCATACGGAGTTCTTCAAGGCGAATTGCGGCTAGTTTCTCTTCCGCTTGTAGCTCGGCGAGGCGTGATCGCATAGTCGCACTCGTCGTCGATCTGTGTGAGCGTGGCGGGGAAACGTGGCCTGTTCTGACGTCAGTGCGAGTAACAGGTACAGAGGGTGTTCCCTCCGGTCGGGGTGTGCCCTCACCACTCTCTGTGTCTGGCGATAGCGGCGATTCTTCGAATACTCGGACTGTGTTATTTCTTTTTTGTGATTCCATTGCGTCTCCCTGGCGTCTCGTAACAACCATTGATCTGGGCTACGCCGTTCGTGGATACAGATGTCTTGATAACACGTCGTTTCTTCTTCAAGCGTTGTTGTAGATCGGCGAAATGTTCTGTTCTTTTTTCTTCCGATCCGGCTTCCGAAGGACCAGATAATATTGTGAATAAAAAGACGTTCACAATATTTAATGTGTGCTAAATTAATAGCGCTTGTTTTATTCTTGTTTCGTTTTATAAAGTTACATTAGTGCGTGGTAACAATGTTGATTCTAAATATCGTTCTTGACTGTAGTTTGCTTGGTGATTCGCTGCTTGCTGTTGTTATAATGTTTCTCGAACTGATCGTATTACTGCCGCCGTCTCCGCTATATTTAACTTCGCCCTTTGCCTCGCAACCGGTCGTGCGATGGATTCCGTGCGGGGCGTCGCTCAGCCAATGCGCTCTCCGCAGAGCGAGGCTAACCGTGGGAAAGGGACGGCAGTACCATGAGTCACCATGCCAGATGTTCCGAGTCTGGCATGGTTCATCCTTACAACTAGTAAAATTTATACATTTAAACTTACAACTAGCTATATTCTTATTCTAATCGTTTTAAAATACACATATTCACACATATTCAGTTCATATTATTATATCTATTCCTAACACGTATTTATAAACCTTATTCCTAACACGTATTATTTCATTTATTTGTTCATTCTATACTATTAGACTATCGTTATTCGCTCGCCCCGCTCGCTGTTCGCAACAATTCCATTGCGCAAATCCAATGGACATACATATTACTGAATCAGCTGTAATTATAACTAGCTCAATAGGGTCAGTGATACTGTCAACCGTCGCGTCGCAAAGCTTTGATGCCATGTCGGTTCAAAACGTAAGTAAAACCACAGAGCTTTCGACACGAAAACATTTTTAAAGCATGTTGCCATGCTACCGCCGCTAAATAAAAAATCAGTGACCTTTTTTTATTTAGCGGCGGTTGTTTAAATATCGGCGTATAGCCGAAACTGTTGTACACCGTCCCATAGTATCATATGAAGTATCGTTCGGCTAGCTTTTAATAGTAATATTAAGATAATGATTTCATTAAACAGCCGCAAATAATTTATATTATTATACATTTAATTAGTTGAACTTAGTTCAATTTAATTACTCGAATTTTAGTCGATAGGCTTAAAGTATAATGGTTAACATTTGGCTCTCATGGTACACAAAATGTACGTAAAATTGGCAGAAAAGCTATCCATGGGAGTACTAAATAAGTTTATTTTTCAGGGAAATCTATAACTAAGAGTAGTAGAAATTAGAAAAGAGGTAATTTTGTATACACATATTTAGTCTTTCGCGATATAAAAACATAGCAAATTTTTAATATAGAATGAAATACAGACTTTTACATTTAATGCTTCAGTATTTTTTAATATATTGTATATTAGACTAAATTCAACCCCCTCGAAGTTGGTTTTTCGAAAGCAGTTCTAATTTTAGTATTATGAAATTGGTAAGTATATTGTATAACGCCTCTAACTCATAAAAATTAAAAATTCTCGTAAAAAATATAAGAGCCCAGTAATGATCGATTTTTCATGCTTAAACATGTTTTTAGCCATATTTATTTTATTTCGATACTACATTTCACATCTCCATCTTCCATCTCCAAAAGAAGTAATTCCTACAATTCCCTACTTACACCGCTGATTACGCCCGTTTTTTCAAAAAACCATAGGTAACATTTTCTACAAAGAAATAACACAAATATTTTCACATGAAAATTTACAAAAATCTATTATTATCCCTACATTACAAAAAGGAACTATCGCTACCGTAGAGGGAGAATTAGGTAATTACACTTTATTTGATTGACGTAAGTGTTACTTTGCGGAAATCCATCATACGCAGATTTGAGAAATAGGCCATCGTAATTAATATCCGATATTTCTTAGCCACTTCCACCCTAAACAGATCACACACAGGCGATTACAACACGTGTTAACAGTTAGTAGTGTAGTCTTTGATTGATTAATTTTAATTATTATTTGTTTATCTATATATTAATACGTGAAGCAAAAGCTTTCTACCCCTGTTAAGCGTATTGCGTGCACGGAAGACTTTGAGATTTAGCATGGTTAAAGTTTATATGGAGGAGTGCAGAAAGGTAAAATTTATCTATAATATCTGTTATGTACTAATATATTAAATTAAAGAACTTAATAGTGCGAATCCTAAACCGACTAGTGCCATTGAACTTAGACCTCCAAAATATTGACATTGTCACTCAACGAAAAGTGACAGCAAGTGATGTAGATAATACTCATTGTTTAGGTTCATGAATACTGCAAATGTCAAACAGAAAACAGTCTATGATCAAAAAGTCGCTGGTCGAATTTCGAGCTTAGTGCGATCGATTGTTTATTAATTGTTTAACACTTTTAACATATAGAGGTTGACAGTATACGGGCTAGACCGCATCTCTGTTACCATTTCAGTTACTAACATTTCGATTTTTGATTATTCTTTTCCACTATTAGATTCAGATTTAACATTTTCAGATTCATCTCAACATTAATAACACACGTTTTTTGTTGCAAAAAGATGAAACAACTATTAACCTGTTTCAGGCGAAAAGAGCAAAGAAATTTCGGTTAAATGAATTGATTACACTTTTCTCTAAATACACTTTATTGCTTTAGCATAAAGTATACAGTTCGAAACGTCTCTGGTTGGTCTCAAAAATATTCAAAAGATAAAGCACCTAAATTTCAAAACATCAGAAACTGAAAAAATTTATAACTTTTTCAGAATATTAAAAGAGCCTGGATTTGTTACTGAGACAGTAATAGACTCCAAAAATATACCTACATTGTACTAGTGACATATTTCTATATTCAGCAGTTTCAGCTATTCGCTGATGACTCAGGACTTTTTTTGTATTTTCTTTTTATATATACACATTATTTTAATTTGTATTGTTACTATAACAAGTACTAGACACCTTTAATATCTGTTTTCACATAACGCAGGTGCAATAATTTAACCTTGTTACAAGATTAATGACCTATACATATTCAATATTACGAGATTATCGAATGATTACATATTTTATAAATTTTATGTTCCTACATAACCAGAACGTAACGTAAAAGAAACATATCTATACTAGTTGTGCTCCGCGGATTCACCTGTGTTAAATTTATTCGACGAACTGCGGCGCGCGCGGCGGTCGCCTCGCCTACGCGGCCGTCGCCTCGCCTACGCGGCCGTGTAGCTTATCGTTGTTTCCACTTCTGGTAGGTATATTTGCCTACAGCTTACAGATTGCTTGAGGTTACTGTTCCGCTCCTTACGATCTGAACGACTTGGCCGATTGAGCTCATATTCACATAATTTATTTTGTTTTATCGAGACGATGGGATCCGATAGGTGGTTCTGTGATCGAGCCGTTAACTGTAGCGTCGGAATAGGCAGAACGTCTGCCGTGTGCAGCCTACTAAAATTTAAAGAAAATCTAATCTGCTTGGTACTTCCAGAGATTAGCGCGTTCAAACATAAAAGCAATGTATTGAGCCTTATAATATTCGTATAGAGTACTACTGTCTGCAAATTCAAAATGGGTATTTACAATACCTTAGGACCAATTTAGATAAATTTAGTTTTGTTGTAAATTCAATCTATTCCGTAGTAATAATAATCGTAATTTATATACAGAAAGTGGGAGGTTCTGTGGTTGTGGGTTTATATGTTGTTAACTTGCTATATATAATACATATGTTATAATTTCTGTTTAGTCTATGTAACGCGCGCCCGCGCCGCACCTATTGCAAATTTATAAAAAGCAAGTAGATAATTCAGGCGAAGACGTAAAACCTTATTTCCAATTTTGAATCATGCTTCAATACGTAAAACTGATGCAGAAACTTCTGAAAACTACTCTAGCCAATTTAATATAATATTTCTTATCTCAATTTTCTTGCTCTTACCTGAACGTAAAAAAAATGGGTTATAAGGAATACCTACTTCAAATTGATGATTCATTGTTTATCATTCTCTTTTGTAACGTTTTCGTATTGCTTTTAGTGAGAGTATAACACTTCTATTTATAAAACGTCATTGGTATATTCTCTGTTTATATGCCATTGTGCAACGTATGGTATATAAACGTATTTTGATTTCAAATTAGACCACTTATCAGAATATAAGTTATTTACTTGCCTAAATAATCCATACACAGCCGAACCTTTGCCTTGTAAAGAAGGTACAGCTGATTGGGTGTGACAAACCGTCGCACCCTGTTTAAGATTTCGAGTGTACAAGATCTGTCAGAGCTAACACTCTCGATATAATCCCTGGATGATATCGGTGGGAATATACACATTCACACCTAAGACATTGAGGCTATCGCGTATTTCAAGCACACCTTTCTGAAGAGAAGGATATAAAAACGGAGTTTTTATGTGTTAACTTAGCACTGAGCTCAATATACAAGTATACACAACACAAGTTGTACACAACTTACACAAGTATGTTTGTAGGAAATAATATCGTTTTTTTTTTAATTTGGACCGATAGTTTTTGTTTTAATATTGATAATTAATAACCAATGTTTAATTATTTGTATAAATCAGAAGAAAAAATTAGATTTAAATTGATACCTTTTGTATCGATACTGATATTTGATGTTACATTTTTTACTTATTTAAAAAAACTAAAAAACATGATAACTCAAAAATGGTTCATTTTTGTGTAACGCATATAGGGGTTAAAATTATCGCAAATAGTCACCCCTATCACCTCCTAACGGGAATACGGCGAATTTTCAATAACCCTGTATAATACTGTACCCATAACAAAAAAAAATTCGGTCTGTTTGTCTGTTTATTCTGGATAATCTCCGAAATGTTTGGACCGATTTTGACGGGATTTCGCAGGTAGATAGCTGATGTTATAATGAGTAAAATAGGCTACTTTTATTTTAGGAAAATAATTAGGGTTCCGTGCCAATAAAATAATAAACTTTTTTTTCTTTAAAATAACCGTCAGGCGGTGGAAGTGAGGCTACGGCTACCACAATACCGACGACATTGTGTAGTTCACGTAAGCGGAGCCGCGGGCTCAATTAATATTATATATTATAAAGCTCAAAAGATTGTTTTGTTTGTTTCAACGTACGAATCTCTGGGTCCTTGTATACACTATCTCGGTAAAATGGCTGTACAGCACCTGACAGTAAGTACCATACAGTTAACAAACTACGGCATCTTTCTGTAAAACAAAATTCATCGACAGTCGTTGACGTCATGCCAGCCTGGTGAAATGCTTTTTCACAACCAATTTGAAGGACATAATATCATAGGCGGGAGGGAACACGGTCCACATCTGAAAGGATTTTAACAATTTTTGTTTTGTTTTTATAGCCTATTTATTGAAGAAAGTTATAGGCTATAAAACTTTACGCTACGGCCCTAAGTAGTAACCATGAACGTCAAGCATTCTTGTAAGCTGTAGGCAAGTAGGTACAGGTGTTCGAATAACGATATACTGCACAGGTGCGTTGACAGTGCGGCGGCGCGGCGGCGGCGGTCGAATAAATATAACACGGGCGAAACCGTGGGGCACAGCTAGTTTATTAAAAAGTATTTAATCCTATACATACATCTTTTTTAACCAACGTCAAAAATCAATTCGAATGTATTTTTTTTTTATGGATGTTCAGCCATACCTTCTTTGTTTATGAACCGATTTGGATGATCCTTTTTTTGTTGGTATTGGACCTTCGACTTCGAAGATACACCAGGGAATTCCTCAAAATCCTTGAGGTTGGTTTTATTTTTTGGTTAAAAATTGTCTTGTAAACTATTTGTTGTATGTTCGTCGAGCACTTTCTGTTGAAATGTCTCTATATTTAAAGTGATTACCAAGGTGATTTAGGTACTTATTTAAATTCTTTTAGTAACTCAGCAAGGTATAAAATGTCACAATCAAGGGAATTAGAAACGTATACTAAAGTATTCTTAAGCTTTAGTACTAGACTCATAGAATATAAAATTGGCGTAAACAGAACGTCCGTGAAATTTTTATAGCCTAACTGCATTGGCAAGCCAGTGATCGAGTTTCAGGAATTTCAGTATACTTACTTACCTATTTTTATTTAAAGTTTTAAGTCGATTTTTCGAAATCTACTTCACAATAGATAGAATCATTTGACTAATCATTAATTATCAATTTTCTACATTAAAATTCTCGTCTTTAATCTAATCAAACCATTCCAATTGATCAATATGGAAATATTTTTAGATTATTTCACTAATCAAAGACTTGAATCTTAATTTCAGATGCACCAGCTAGCCACATGCAATACGTGTATTGAAGACTTCCTGTGAGTAGTAATTATTTCGTGACCTACATTCGTTTTCAATTTTTATAATGCCGACACTATCCTATCGTTTTTCACAAGATGGCGACGCAGACCGACAAATCCCTGTATTTCTATTTATGTATCTAGCTTTGAGTTGTTTTCAAGCGAACGTTAGTAGACTAGCGACTCTCAAACCGATTGCATACATCTTTGAATTACAAGGTAATAGTGAAATCCTGACCGCAAGCCGGTCACTGGATCATTTTAATACAAAATTTCTCCTAAGGTTATCGCCAAAAATAGAGCACATACGTGAGCTTTTTACATAATTTCAGCGCAAGTTACTCCGAAAATAGCAACGATATAGTGACGCAGAGCGCGAGCGAAGATTTGCGGCTCCCACTCGCGGGCGTCGCTGTCCAGCCGTCCGCGACTCGCCGAGCCAGCCCACAGCTCTGAGCGAACCAAACACTCACCTCTCGCCGTGACGGCGAGCGCCGTGACCGACAGCAACACGCACAACATAAACCTCCATAGCGTTAATCTATTAGTCCACATGTTATATGTTCTCCAGCCCACTACGTGGGGCTAACGGTCATTTGCACTCACACTCGCGCACCCGGTCTGCCGATCACAGACGTTTTACACATCTACACTGAACAAGGGAATACACTGAAATTAGTCTCGACGCGACCTGCGATTCCTGAGGAATACGAGTCGGGTTGAGACTGTTGTTATTAAATCGCGGTTGACACTCATCGGTCAAGCCAGGGACACTTCGTGGCCGAAGACTGACCGATTACGGTTAAAGTTATTTATACAATTAGTAACTTTTGACAACCGCGATTTAACAACACTGAAACAGGCAGCCTTGAGCGAATAACGAGACTGCACACAAACTCGTCGGACGTACTCTATATCCGGAGACAGCACAGCATCGCTGGTCGGAGGGGTACTGGCGCGAGAGCAAGGCCCTCCCCGCGGCGGAACTTTCAGCGATATTCAGCCCGGTGCGCGTGCCAACTGCTAAGCGCAGCCCACGGCCGCGGCCGCGCGCACCGAGCCTCGCTCAGGGAACACAGCGATATCGGCGATACGCGTGAAGACAACGACGCGATGCAGAGACTAAAATGCAAGAAACTGCTAACAGTGATCCAGTACTTGCAACAATATCTATATCATTATTAATTAACTAGCAATCGCCCGCGACTTCGTACGATTTTATTACAATATGAAACATAATAACAATAAAATAAAGCATATGTCACTCAGGGAGAACAAGCATTCACTCAATGAATAAATTTCCAGAATCGATTCAGTAGTTCCGAAGATTACCTCCTAGTTCCTACAAACATCTGAAGTTTACCCTTTTTCCCTTTATAATACTAGTAGCCACTAGGCTAGGGTGCAAGGGGGTGCTGTTGTACCCTGCTGTCGAAAAGGAACATACAAAGGAAATATTAAGATTTTATTATTTAGTGAGTGAGTGTTTGAATAAAAACTTAGGTGTCTAGGTTGCTGTTCTTTGTACAAGTTTATTTTTTTTGTTTTTTATTAATAGTATAGTGCGCAGATGCTGATGCACTCATGTACCTCCCTGAAAGAAATCCTGGCGCCGCCCATGCTGTTAGGTAGGTATAGATATTATTAATTAACTTCTATATTACCAAGGAATTCGTAAGTACCGTAAAGCTTTGGGGTAGGTGGGTTTAAGGTCGGCTTTTTTTTTTTTTTTTTTTTTTTTTTTTTTTTTTTTTTTTTTTTTTTTTTTTTTTTTTTTTTTTTTAGAACTGACACACTGTTAGCCTTAGGGGCCCTAAAGCCGCTGCGGCTTTTACAGCTTCACCGGACTTGGGGGCGAGCGCAGAGGGCACTCAGCCGCGAAAGTTTTGTGGACGACTCGCACGAGGGTGCCAAAGTGGCCGGACCTCGGCTCGGGCGGTCGTCGCGTTCGCAAATAGGTCGCGATCTATTCGAATCCCTACACCTACGATTCGAGCTAACTAAATATACACATAGGCACGTTCCCTTCCTCCTGGGAGGAAGGAAGGAACCGTGCGTATGTGTATTCAATAATCGGAATGTTTCTACACTAACTAGCGCTAACTAACTAGCGTAAAAAAAGAAAAAAAAAGGTCCCTCACAGAACCTATGTACCTGTGTGGTGTGCACGTGTGTATGTTCATACGTGTGTAGTGTTGTATGTAGGTAGCTAAGTGATGCACGTACAGTGTCACTTGTATCGCGCGGGCGGTTGCCTGACCCAAGGGTTTCACACCGAGGAACGGACCTAGGCTTGGGTTACCGCTAGAGAGGGTGGACGTGACGGGTGTGCTGGAGCGAAATTGACCGCCCGCCCTCTGCGGAGAGAACGGTGGTTACGCGGGCGTGGGCGCTGGCACGCTCTGTTTGGAGAGACGGATGTGTAATATTTATTCGAATTTTCGATGTGATCGTCGGGATCAATAAAAATATTGCGCGGCCGGCGTTTGCACCGGATGTCCGTGGGTGCCGGAACATAAGTGGCGGCTGTTTTTATTAACGGATTCGCGTGGTTCGACGCGGTGTCGAAATACGAACGGGAGAGCTGTTTAACGTAGGCATGTATCGAAGGAAGCTCCATATCTCTATGGAGATCTACGCTTCGAACATACCACGGGGCCCCGGTGAGACGATAGAGGAACCTATTCTGTATCGATTGTAACCGTTTGAAACTCGACTCGGACATATGTGCGAACACGGCGCAACTGTATGTCAAAATTGGTCGAATACACGTCTTGTAGAGCGTGAGCTTATGTCGCGTGGACATTTTACTCACCGAACACAACAGAGGATGCAACCGGCCCAGGACCCACGCGGCCCTGTTCCTAACCTTACGGATGTGGGGTCTAAAAGAGAGCCTACTATCTAGGGTTACCCCTAGATATTTGGTCTCTCTTACATACGGAATCGGATTATCGTAGAGCTTAACAGGTTTAAGCTTCCACGGTATCTGTGATGAATCCGCATCGAAGAGCATCGCGGCGCTCTTCGAGGGATTAACGGCTATACGCCACTCGTTAAACCACTTCCCGAGAGTGGTCACGGAGCGTTGGACTTTGTGTCTGAGGTGGGATCTATTCCTATCTGAGGCATATAAGACTGTATCGTCAGCGTATAGCCCTACCTCGACCTCCGGGAGTCGAGGTAGGTCACTGACGTACAGGTTAAATAGGCTAGGAGCCAGGATCGAACCTTGGGGAACACCTGAGCGTATTGGACGGGGCGTGGACAATTCACCTTCCACTCTATAGCGAAAGGTGCGATCTGTTAGATAGTCGCGAATTATTTTAATTAGCCTATCGGGGACTTCAAAGTGATACAACTTGTAGATCAATCCCTCGTGCCAGACCTTATCGAAGGCCTTGGCAACGTCGAAAAAGACCGCAAGTGTACGGCGGGGTTTATATAATTCAGCAAAATTAAATGCAACGTGCTCCGTGAGGCGGTGCACTTGATGAGTGCAAGAATATCTAGCACGGAAACCGAATTGCTCAGGCGGATAGAGGTCTTTCTCCTCTATTACTGACTTGAGACGGTTCAGAAGGATCCGCTCGTACATTTTCCCTAAAGTATTTAGGAGACTGATCGGGCGATAGCTGTCGGGAAGCGACGCGCTCTTGCCGGGCTTACGGATACCTATGACTATTGCCTTTTTCCAGGCGGCTGGAAAATGGCAGTGGACTATGGCTACATTGAAGATGCAGACCAATAGAGCTATGAGGCGATCAGGAAGAAGCCTAAGTACTTCATTCCTGATCCCGTCGGGACCGGGTGCTTTTCTGAGCTTAAGGCTTTTTATAATGGAAAGAACCTCCTCAGACGTGACTGGGGACAGGGAGGCTGTCGCGGGGAGCTTATCCAGCTCCCGCACGCATCCATCGATACCCTCGACCCGGTCGGTATTTGCATCGACACTGTTCGGAGAGCACTGGCTCTCCAAACAAGTGGCGAGGCACTCCGCCTTGTCGCTGCTATCGAAGGCGAGCGGTATACCGGGACCCCTCTCGAGGGGGGGCATAAGATAAGAAGCCTCTATTTTGAGGCTGCGAGCTAGTTTCCAGTAAGCCAGATGCGACGGCCTTAGCCCTTCGACGAGGGCGTCCCATCTGTGACTCCTGAGTTCTAATATGCGGGCTCTAACCGCTCTCTGAAGCGCGCGTAAGCGTGCGCGGTTTTCCTCGGTCGGATAGTGGTCGTGCGCACGAGTCGCCGCGTTCTTTTCCGTCAACAACGCCCGCACGTCGGCAGGGAGTACGAAGCGGCGATCGCTCGCCTCTTCGACCTCTCTCGAGGCCTCTCCGATGCCGACCTGCAGGTGGTCGACCAGGGAATCGATCGCGAGATCTACATCCGCAACGGACCCCAATACGTCCGGGATCCTATCTAAGCTGGACGAGGACGGCCTGTCCGCAAGATAATGTTTTAGCTTGGCATAGTCAACCACTTGGACCGAAGGAGGGCTAGAGTCGTCTGGTTGACCTAGCTGCATGATGACCGGACGGTGGTCGGAGTCGAGCTCGTGTACGACCCGAATGAGTCGTAACCGAAGCGCGATACCTTTAATGAGAGCTACATCAAGCACTGTCGGCATACAGTTGTCTTGAAAGTGGGTGGGAGTGGGTGGCGCTATGACATCAAAGTTTAGCACGTTCGTTAGCTCTTCGAGTTTAACCCCATTACTGGAGTCTCTCCAATTGCCAAACGAAGTGTGTCCACAATTGAGGTCACCCGCTATAATGACCGATTCACCGAGCGAAAGTAGCTTTTCTAGGTCAGACCTGAGAGGCTCTTTCCTCGGCGAGAGATAAACTGAAACTAACGTTATGGACGGGTGGTCGGTCATTCCTAGTCTACACACGGATACTTCCATATTGGTAAGTATCGGAGGATCTACCGGCGTACAATATAACGATCGTTTGTAATAAATGAGAGTGCCGCCCCCGCGGCCGGCCCGGTCATTTCTTACAATATTGTAGTTCGCGATTTTCGGATCACGTTTAGCACGCTTTAAGAGCGTCTCCTGCACTAAAAGAACATCTACTTGGTGATCTTTAAGAAAGGTCGCGACGAGATCACGCTGCGGTAGTAGGCTTCGCGCGTTAAAAAAAGAAAGATTTAACGCTTTCGGCTTAAACTTTGCCATTGAAAGGCCCTAAGTTATTATTACACGCCTCACGGTCGAGACGTTGTAGTGTCTCTGAGAGGCGGGGGAACGCGCAAGCGGTCTTGATGAGACCGAAGCGCTCCAGATGGTCATTGTAGTCAATGAGCTCGCGGATATCGTGCTCGCGAAGGAGCAGTATCATTAAGTCGTTACTATTAACGACAACGTTAGCGGGCGCGCGGGGCGCGGGAATATCCATAGCCATAAGGGGCTGTGGATTGGGGCGACGGGGGCCCCATGCGTTCTGCGATGAACGCACGGGTTGCGGTTGCACCGCGCGGGGTGCGGAGAGGCCGGCGGCGGCCGGGGACTGGCGCGGGACCGGCAGCGCGGGAAATTCCCCGGACGCCAGCGGGGGTTGCGCTTTGGTAGCTGAGGCGGGGGGCGCCGCCCGGGGGGCCGCCTGCCTCTGCGTGCGTGGCCGCGTGGTGCGCGGGGCCTTGGGGCAACCGCGATAATTCGCGGGATGCCCCTCCTCCCCGCATAACACGCAGCTCGGGGGGACGACGGAGTCACGCTCGCGCGTGCACTCCCGTGTGGGGTGGTCCTCTCGGCACTTTACGCACCGCGGACGAGAATGACAGTTACGAGCAGCGTGCCCGTACAGCTGGCAGTTGTGGCACTGCGCAGGCTGGTGGTTTTTGTATGGGGGCTCCACGTTAATCCCGGAGAGCCCGCACACCGTCTCTAGCTGGAAGATGGCCTTTCCCTCGGGGGAAAGGTCCAATATGGCCACTACCATTTGTAGTGGCCGCTTATCTTTACTGTACATCCGGTGTACTTCCCGGATGGGATAACTTTGCTCCTTGAGCGAGGAGCACACCTCCGACGGGTCGAGCTCCACCGGAATGCGGCGGATGACCACTCGGAGGACGCGCTCCTCCGCGAGAGAATAGGTGTAGAATTGCAGACGTTTCTGCCGGAGGAGGGTGGTGAGTTTGCGGTGAGTTTCCGAAGAACTCACCGAAATGGAAATCCCGTTGACTATATTCCTAGCCTTGTGATACTCGAGTTTGAGTCTGCGCATTTCATTGCAGACTCCCATCCAGGCCGCCTTGTCCCGGATTATGATTGGAGGTGGGGCACGCTCTTTTTTCCCGCCGGCGGGCGCGGGGAGCTGGGAGGACGCGGGGGCGGCGGCGCCCCTGATTGTTGCCTTAGCTATTACCTTAGGCGCCGGTTGAGCAGTCGGACTGCTACGCGCCGTTCGCTTACGCGACGCCACGACGGTGAAGCCGTCGTTCTCGGTATCCATCTCCGGAGATGGATCCGAACTCGCGGGCGAGTCTTGTTCGACCGGAAGGGCCGAAAACGAATTTTTCGTCTTTAACGCGGTTTCCGTGGATCGCGCGGGACGGACGTACGGGCTATTTTTGGTAACCCTAGATTGTGACCGCGAATTACGCGGCCCTCGCCTGACGGAGGCGGGGCTTGACCCGCGCGATTGGCTAGTCGGGACAGGGGGCGTGGCCGTAGACGTGGCCACGGCCCCGGATGACGCGGCGGACGGACGCGCAGCGCTGCGCGTGAGACGTTTGGGCGCGGCGCCGACTGGCGCGGCGCCAGTCGGTTTAACGGTCGCGGCCGTGACGTCATCGGCCGCCTTGCTACCTGAAGCGGCCGCCTCGCTACCTGAAACGGCCTCATGACGGGTCGCGGTCGCAGCGGTGCGACGCACGCAGGCGTTCTCAGGTAGATTACGGTATTCCTCGTCTAGAGAGGTTAAGGTCGGCAATGCGCTAGTGATACTTATAGTATTACAAGCGTCCATAGGCTACGGTAGCCGCTTACCATCAGGCGGGTCGTATGTTTGTTTGGCACCTTTCTTGTATTAAATATTATTACACAAAGTTTCGAATTATTTCACTTATTGTTGCAAGAAATTTTAATAGTTTTATTTAATTACTAACCGCGGTAGCTTCCCTCGCGTGGTCTACAGAATGTCGGTCTTGTGATTTTACCCCACTTCCACCCACGGAGGTCACGAGCTGGTTTTTTGTGCGGAACCCTGAATTTTTTTCTAGAATAAAAGTAGCCTAAGTTACAACTTATAGCATCAGCTATCTGCCAATGAAAATCCCGTCAAAATCAGTCCAACCGTCTCGGAGATTACCCGGAACAATCGAACTGACATACAGACAAAAATTTTAAAAATTGGGATTTTGTTATAAGTACCTACCGTATATACTTTCATTTGCATTTAGTAAAAAGCTGTTATTTTGTCATTACAAACAGACACTTCAATTTTATTTATTTACTAGCTGGTACCCGCGACTTCGTCTGCGTATTTTGGATATACACAGACTGATCTCGAAACACGACAAACCAAAAAATCGCCGTTTTTGCGTGATTGAGTAACAAACATAGAAACTTCCCATTTATTATATTTATAGAATAACACTGGTTAAAATATAACTTTTACCGGGATAAAAAGTACCCTACGTGCTATTCCAGGTCATAGACTATCTGTGTGCCAAATTTCATTGAGATCTGTTCAGCACTTTTAGCGTGATTGAGTAACAAACATCCAAACATAAACACTTTCACATTTATTATATCAGTAGGATATAGATTTTTTATTGTATAATTTTTTTACGTTTTTATCGCTGATAGTGGTTGCACCTAATAAACTGGGGTATCCTACTTTTATATAATACGAATTACTCACTTTCTGAGTACCTACCTATATTATTTCATTAAGCATAATACAATATTAAAACACTAAAGTAAATCGTTTAATCCATACTTTCTGAAAACAGTTACAAATCTACCGCAACTGTCGACATCGTTCAAAGAGGGCATTAATACTTGTCGTTGGACAACATCTGCTGGCCGGGATGACAACGGATATTCTGCGACCACTCGCTTCTATATTTCAGCCTGTCGTATTGTAAATTAATGCATTCAGTACACCGACATGTTCCTACAAACCTACTATCGACGAAAGTAGTACGAAGTTTGCATTCGTCGCTATTTATGTACATTTCGTGATACCTACGAACCTTATGTCACGGGCGTCGTCGTCGTTTTGGGGTAAAGCGAACGCAGTTGCTTCTAGGTTCCAGATAGCAAAAGGTGCCAAAACACAAATAAAACATTCCAGCAAAAAAAAAATTTCGTTTCTTTTCAATGGTAGTTTTGATTATTGTTTTTTTTTTAATATAGTATTTAATTAATAAAATATTGCATCAAAATCTGATCAACCTTAATCTTTTCTATGTATTTTCTTTCCCGACAGCACACACAGCTTCTCCAGGCCCTCCTGGCTTTGTGCTCCTGGCGCCCTTTTATTGAAAACATATTCAGATTAAACTATATAAATCATCATCGTATTTGAAAACAAATAAATACCTACAAAAAATTAGATTTTGTAATTTCAATTCTGACCTATGATTTCATGGAAATTCGACGTTAAATAAATATTATTATTTCGCTCGCGTTGATTACAGAAGAACGCGAAATGGTAATAAAAATCGAAGTGTCTTAAAACTTTAATAACTGTTATGATCTTCTCTCTGATCTTCTCCAAAAATACAAAAACATGTTATAATAAAAATATTTAATTCAGACAAATACCATACAAAGTGTTATTAACAAAATTATAACTTAACAAACAAATGCAATACACAAAGCTGAAGCACCAAGCACCCCGCACTGGGGCAATGCGCTAAGGAAAAGACAAATAATCAAAATTAGTAAAAAAAACAAAAACAAATTTCAATAAGAAACATAAATATCAATGAGATGGTAGAGGCTGGTCGAGTTTTAACAATTTGTTAATTTCGGGTTTAATTTTAGTTAACATCAGTCGCAAATCATCACGTTCAGAGATCTGCAGTCTATTCCATTTCTTAATCAGTAAATTAACTACTTACTGCACTGAACCCAAGCTCAGCCAAATATGATGAACGAAACGAAATTAAAAATTTCTAAGTATACTATTTCCCACAATCCAGGGTGGAGAGCTGATATTGAGGCTCAGCTTTAGATTACATGCCGTCGAGTTGAGACTCCAATTTTTTTTACAGTTTGATCACTTTACAATAAGACTAAATATAAAATTTCACACTGCGGAAATAAATAATTTTTGGGATTTTTTTTAACGCAATTTTCGTAAATCTGACAATACAAATTTCAGTTGTAAATCCTTGATATAACACTTTAAAATGACTTTTGAATGACAGGTATATATTTTTAAAGATCGTAATTTTTGTATAAGTACTTTTTTTTTTGTTTTTTAACGATCCTGTGCCATACGTTACGTTACGTTACGATACGTGCCTGTTTCCGCACTTTTTCCTTCACAGGGGGGTGTACCACTCACCCTCTCTCACCTTTTCACTTCCTCAAATTTATCGGCATGTAATCTAAGATCGAAGCGATATTTATTTTTGGAGTCAGAACTCTTGGTATCCTATTCTGAATTTTAATTCTTCATTATTTGTGAGTTCTACGAGTTCTTCTTCAAAATTTGATAATTCTACTGTATCTGCATTTGCGAAAAAGTCTAAAACCCAGCTTTATATATTCATATTTGAAATTTCCTGGAATCGCTGTGTAAAATCAGCATGAGGAGCGTCCAGGTGTTGGCAGTAAGTAAGGAAATCTAATAATGTCGGAAAGTGGCTGTATTCACCTCTTCCTAGATTTCGTTTGAATAGAAGAAGTTTTTCCACAAAAGCAGCTATGACGTTTTTTGTTTGTATTAAATTCAACTCATCACCTTGCAATTGTATATTAACGTCATTAAATATTTTAAAAAGGTCTGTCAAATAAACGATATCAATTTTGAACGCAATCTAGTTTCCGCATAGTTCACCGTCTCTGTTTTCAAGGAAATCCCGTACTGAGTCAAATAGATTGAAAAAGCGATTCAGACGAACACTTTTTGAGAGCCATGGTACTTCTGTGTGCAACAGCAAGCGACTATAGTCTTTATCATTTTCACTAAAAAGGCTTCTTGTTGATTCCTCTAATAACGTAATGGAGCGACGTATGTAGGCGTTAATTCAAATTTTTTGCAACCAAGTGCTGACGATGAATAACACAATGTACAGCGCGTACATTTGGTACTGCTTGTTTTAAATGCGCTATAAAACCCATAAGTCGACTCGTCATTGCTGGAGCACTATCTTTATTAACTGACAAAATACTCCGAATAGGAATTTCTTTCTCTTAAAGAAAAAAGGGCATAATATTAAATATCACTTCTCCCTTTGTATCTGTTTTCATTTCTTTTTTGCAAATAATAACTCTTCACAATATTTTTCTTCTTTTATTTAATTAGACCAAGAGTAATGATTTGTTATTTGGTAAAGTTGACTCATTGAGTTGAATAGAAAATTTGGAAGTCTTTAAGTAATAACATAATGATAATTCAACGTCTTTCCATTTCATCTATTCTTCCGTACACCATATTATTCCTAATAGGACTCTTTTTGATGATATCTGATGGCGTCTTATGATGAAGAACAGTTTCGATTACCTCTTTGACTGCCAGCATAATTAGTTCCTCACCGATTGTGTCTGGTTTTCCCTTTTTTGCGATTAATAATGAAATAAATGAAGCTCGTAGTTCATCATCTTGTTTAGAACACGATGCAAAAAGGTTTTATATATTTGACTGTTTTAAATATTTCTGTTCAAGTCCTTGTCTTTTTATCAGCAGGTCTTTGTACTTATTATTAGCATGTGTTTTATTCAAATTATCTTGGAGCCTGGAAGGCTGAAGCCTTAAGTTACCCTGAAGTTCATGGCTTCATTTGAAAAAACTTTTTGGCAAATTAAACATATAAATGTATTAATTTGTATGTTTGAGATTGCGTAAATCCATATTTCATATATGTAGTGCTCAATATCGTACCTACTGCCGACATGTCATCTTAGTTTCAGACATTTTGGAATTCAAAATTTGTTACGGTTCCTGTTGGCAATAATGCAACAATACTTTTTAAAGATAACCATAGAGTTAGTCTGTTGTCTGTGGTCGTGTACTCATATTGTTAGCGACGCATAGGCCTAAGCGTAATGATACGATAATAACGATTGTAAATATAAGTTGTAAGGATGAATAATTTGCACGAACGATCAATAATTAAATGTTTCTAATGTTTTGAATATGTTACTATAGCGTGTAGGTATGTAAGAACAGTATATAAGTCATGAAAATGTGTGTAATCTAATAAAAATAATCACTTAAAGTACTAAAATCATATATTGTCAATAATTCATATTTTGTAAAAGTTATACGTAATGTTTTGTGTTATATAAGTAAAATAGCCTTCTGTATGTGTTTTATAATGTTTGTAAGCTCAAATAGTGCGTATATAACGAGTCGCAAGACGTTTTAAGGTTGCAATGTTTAATGCTTTATATCTCCCGTGTTTATTAACCTATAATGTTAAAGTTAGTGTTTTTGAATAGGTATTTGTGTCTACATTGATGTGAAATAGTTTTTATTGTAATTGAATAACTGTAATTAGAGATATTAACAAATTATTGTATTCTGTATACAAGTAATAATAATAATAGACCAAAACTAAAATAAGCGCGTGCGTGCGCCTACTATACAATGTGCTACGTCAATCTATACAGAGCGGGACCGCGCACCGAGGGCGCGAACGCGACGGAAACGATTCCCTCGTACTCTGTATATAACCGACGGCGGATAACACGCTACGGTAACCAGCTGTCTGGAAACCAGTGCGTGCGAGCCCCTCTCACTACGTGCGACCAACCCTGTTCACACCCGAAACTACTAGGCGTGAAGAGGGCGAAACATCAAGGTACACACACGCAGTGAGGTGCCTGCTGGTAGGCGCGGCGATGACGTAGCACGGAGCGGAATGGACTGGGTCGCTGGCGGGTTGAACTTAGTGAAGATGCGAAGAAATGACACACAGGCACCACAATAAAATTTGCTGTATTCTTCAAGACAATACACTTTGTTAATACTATATCTTCTGGGTACGGTTTCTTCCAGTTTCTTGAGTCTTGAGTCTTGAGTCTTGATTCTTCAGCTTGTGGTACCCGTGTGCGCTCGTTTTCCCCGGTAGAACGCCTTTTATATGGTTTGCCGGAGAGCGAGACGGACGATGGCGTCTCTATCCGTACTGCTCATTACCAAACTTGGGTGTGGTCCGTTAACCGCGGTAATGCGCAGTGGTTGCAATATTGCTGTCTCTGTCTATTATTATTATTACTTGTATACAGAATACAATAAATTGTTAATATCTCTAATTACAGTTATTCAATTACAATAAAAACTATTTCACATCAATGTAGACACAAATACCTATTCAAAAACACTAACTTTAACATTCTAGGTTAATAAACACGGGAGATATGAAGCATTAAACATTGCAACCTTAAAACGTCTTGCGACTCGTTATATACGCACTATTTGAGCTTACAAACGTTATAAAACACATACAGAAGGCTATTTTACTTATATAACACAAAACATTACGTATAACTTTTACAAAATATGAATTATTGACAATATATGATTTTAGTACTTTAAGTGATTATTTTTATTAGATTACACACATTTTCATGACTTATATACTGTTCTTACATACCTACACGCTATAGTAACATATTCAAAACATTAGAAACATTTAATTATTGATCGTTCGTGCAAATTATTCATCCTTACAACTTATATTTACAATCGTTATTATCGTATCATTACGCTTAGGCCTATGCGTCGCTAAAAGTCTCCCCCCCAGTGTAAGCTCCGTCGTGCACTCCAAATTGATGTCGCGACGTTGCAGGCACGATGACGATGAGTCTCGACGTGGGACGCCTCAGCACACCTCCTCTCGAGGTCCGGACGTCCGCCACACGTGTTCTGCCATCTGGGCCGGGGTAGCTGGCGACGACTTCGCCTCGCGGCTAGGTGTTGCGTGGTAGGGAAGCATCGGCGATGATGACTATATCGCCTCGTTGCGGTTGTGGAGCCTCTCTCCCGCTGATCTTCCGTGGCATGAGCGTTGGTAGATACTCACGCAGCCACCTCCTCCAGAAGTGGTCCGCCAGACGTTGCGATGTTTTCCAATCGGCCCGGCCGATGAGTGTGTGCTCGTCGAAGCTTCCGACGATCGATGAACCGCAGGAACGACCTATAAGGAAGTGGTTAGGGGTTAAAGCTTCCTCATCTTCCGGGCTAGCGCTCAGGTGAGTGAGCGGGCGTGAATTGACGGTGTGCTCCACTTCCGTGAGCAGGGTGTGCAGCACTTCTTCTGGCGGGCTTCTCTCGTTCAGGATCGCGGAGAGGGCCGTTTTGACGGTTCGCACCATTCGTTCCCAGGCGCCTCCCATGTGTGGCGCGCCGGGTGGTATGAACTTCCAGGTGATGCCTTCATGACTTGCCGCTTCAGCCAGCTCGGATTTTTTCAATTTCGACATTTCGTCACGCAGCTCGCGATCTGCACCAATGAAGTTTGTGCCATTATCACTATACATTACCCGCGGGTTCCCTTGCCGGGCAGACATGCGACGTAGCGCCATGATCATGGAGCTGGTACTTAATGATGGCACTAATTCAAGGTGTATTGCGCGCGTCGTTAAACAGGTGAAGAGGGCCCCCCATCGCTTCTCTCTTCGCCGGCCGATGGTAACGTGCATAGGGCCGAAATAATCGACCGCGGTGCACGTAAACGGATGCGCCCCGTGTTGCAACCGTTCGGCGGGTAGATCTCCCGTTGGCGGCAATTGTGGCTTCTCTTTCCTGATGCGGCACCATTGACACTCGTGTAGCACTTTTTTCACAGAATTCCGTAGCCCAAGAATCCAGTACGTTTGTCGCAGCTCGTTCACGACGGTCGCATGGTTGGCGTGGCAGAATTTTCGATGATAGCGATCGATGAGTAGGCGAGCGATTTTATGTTTCCCGTCTAGGACCGCCAAGTTTCCGCTACTCATGTTCATTTTCCGTGTTCTGTCTCGCAACCGAATGATGCCGTGTTCATCGAGTTGGACGTCTATTTTCTTCAGTTTGCTACCTGTCTTGATGGGTAAGTTTTTCCGTAAACATTCCATCTCGTCCCCGAATGCATCCAGTTGACTGTGGTGTAGTAGGGCTAGTTCGGCCCGCTGTAAACAACGATCGGGTATTGGTATAAACTTCGTTGTATTTTCTTGAGTCTTCTTTGTTCGGACGGTTTTCTTGGTTTCTTTTTTCTTATGTGGCTTCCACTCGCTATCGCGTGCGACGTTCACGACGCGACCTTTCTTACACAGTTCTGTAAATTGGAATATTCTCGCCACGGTTCGCAATAGTTTTATCCAACTTGAAAATCGTTCCGGACTCGGTAGTGTGTCGTCGTTTCTTGTGCGCGTGGTAAGTACAGTCGCAGATTTCCTTTCTTCATCCGATACTTGGTCGCACTTTCCCAAGCGTTTCTGCGGCCAATCCGCTTCTGGCCGATGAAGAAAATCTGGACCGACGAACCATTTTGAGTCTTCACTGAACCCATTTGGTACTCCCCGGGTGGCTATGTCCGCCGGGTTTTCGCGTGTCGGCACCCACCTCCACTCGTGTGGCTTCGAAATCTCTTCGATGGCTGCCAACCTGTGGGCCACGAACGGTTTAAAGCGGCGCGGATCGGCTTTCATCCACTGCAGTACTGTGCTCGAGTCTGACCAGTAGAATTTGTCCGTGGTTTTTAGTTCCAGTTCTTCAGTGATCGTGTTGGCCAGCCTCGCTCCCAGTAATGCAGCCTGTAATTCTAATCTGGGTATTGTCACGGGTTTGACCGGTGCCACTCTAGCTTTCCTGGCAATCAATGTGACACATACCCCGTTTCCGATCGATCTCCAATAACATGCCGCTGCATAGGCCGTTTCGCTGGCATCCACAAAGGTGTGCAGTTGCCCCGCTCCCCAGGACGGCGTCAGACAACGTGGAATTTTCATATCGCGTAGCGTGGACAAACTGTTGATGTAATCGCGCCATTGATGATGAGCCTCTTCCCCTATGCTCTCATCCCAGTCAGTTCCGGTTCTCCACAGGGTTTGAATTAGCCGTTTTCCCTGTATAAGAATAGGCGCGACCAGTCCTAGCGGGTCGAAGGTGGACATCACTGCGCTAGTGACTTCGCGTTTTGTCGGCGCTCTCTGGTTTTGTATGACGTCACTCGGTGTGTTTCGGAGGTTACTATTGAACGCTAAACAATCTTCTCCGACTAGCCAACGTAGTCCGAGCGTTTTCTCTTCGTTGTCGCCTATGTGAATCTCTTGTGGGGATGTTTCATTTTCTGCCAGGTTGTTCAGTAGTTGCGCGTCGTTGCTCGCCCATTGCCGCAGTTCAAATCCCGCCTTCCTATGGATCGCTTGGACCGCCTTCGCGGTTTCTATAGCTTGCGTGCTTGATGTGAAGCTCTGCAGGTAGTCATCCATGTAGTGATTTCGGACGATCGCTTGGGCCGCTTCCGGGTGTGTCGCTTTGAAATCTTCTGCATTCCGGTTCTTGACGTAGATGGCGGTAGCTGGCGATGACGCGGCCCCGAAGATTACCGACGCCATTCGGTATTCGGTCGGCCTCGACGACCGGTCATCTCCTCGCCACAGGAATCGCAGGCTGTCGCGATCCTCTTCGCGCACGCGGATCTGCAGAAACATTTCTCTAATATCGGCGACCACTGCGATCGGCCCCTGCCGGAATCGCAACAGGACTCCGAACAGCGACTGCAGTAGGTCGGGTCCCGGGAGCAGCGCGTCGTTTAAGCACTTGCCGTCGTATTTAGCTGCGGCGTCAAATACGAGGCGTGTTTTTCTCTTCTGCGGGTGCACCACGGCAAAGTGCGGCAAATAGAATGTCCTACCCGGTGTGGCTTCAGTCGGTGCCTTCTCGGCATATCCACTGTCGAGTAGGTTCTGAATTTGTTTTGTATATTCCCCCTTTAGTGCGGCATCTTTTTCGAGCTTCTTTTCTATGCCGTTCAGACGATGACGAGCCATTGCGTAATTGTTCGGCAAGGTTTCCTCGTCGCTCTTCCACAAGAGACCTGACTCGAACCTTCCGTCGGGTCGTCTCTTGGTGGTGTTGTGGAGGATTTCAAGGGCTCTCCCATCGGCATCGTTGGTGGGGCGGCGCTGCTGCACTCCGATGGACTCTAGCTCGAAGTGGCTCTTGATTAATTTTTCTATGTCGGCCTCTTCACTCACGTTGTTTACGTGGTTGACGAATTTCACCGGCGTAGAGTCACTCGTAGCGCAGCAACCGTGTAGTACCCATCCCAGACTGGTGAGAGAAGCAACTGGTTGGTTCGGCTTCCCCTTGATGATCTTTCTTGACACAATCATCTCCCAGTTGTCTTGCCCGATGAGTAGAGCCGGCCTCTCTTTACTGTAGACGAGCTCGCTTCGGTTTTTCAGATGCGCACACTTGTTTATGGTTTCTATACTCACATGTTGCGGCGACAACTTCAGGTTTGTTACGGTCCGGACTCCTTTCAATAGGCGCTTGTCCCGCCGGTGAGCTCCTTTAATTTTGATGTCGACTATTTGAGAGTCCTTCCTCTCAACGAGCTTTCCCCCGACGGTCTCTAGGATGAGCAGGTCTTCCTTGCCCGAGGCTCCGATCTCTTGAGCCACGGCGTTGTCCAGCAGTGACACGGTTGACCCCTCATCAAGTAGCGCGAGCACACGAGCGGAGCCGGCCGGTCCGAACACATCCACCGGAATCATTTTGAGGTAAACCTCTTTCCCGTCCGCGGCGGCGTACACAGTTTTGATAGTGGCCTCTTCATTATCGCCCTGTGTTTGTGTTTGTGGTTGCGGTTGCGGTCGCGGCGCGGGTTTTTCCGGCGGCGCTTGTGCCGCTTGACGAATTGCGTGTAACATTATGTGGTGTTGCCGTCCACACTTACGGCAAGACGGCCCTTTACAAGTGTTCTTCGAATGTTTCTGACGCAAACACATAAAACACAATTTTTTATTTTTCACGATTACCCACCTGTCTTCGGTTGTCGATTCCCGAAACTGTTTGCATTCAGTTATCCAGTGCTCGCGACTTTCACAATTTGCACAATATTTCTTGCCACTGGATATTGTTTGTTGGCCTCTGTTCTCTTCGGTTCGCGCGGTGTGCACACGCCGGTTGAACCGTTTTGCAGGTGCTTCCACTGGCGCGAACGTCGCCCACAGGTCCGCTTCGTTTTCAAGGAATTTTCTCAAGTTCACTAGCACTGGATCTTCTGTGTGCGTCTTGACATAATCGAACCACCTGATCCGCAATGATGGTGATAATTTCTGAACAATGTCTCGACTTACCTGCGGTGAGCAGAGGTACTCCGGTTTCCGTAGAGCGCTTATTGTGGCGACGGCGTTGCTAACTCGACTGGCGAACGCGCATATCTCGTCACAAGATTCCCCTATGTGAGGTAACTTTTCTATGGCGGCTAATTCGGCCAGGACGAGACGTTCCGGATTCCCGTACCTCCTCTCCAATGTTGCGATGACTTCTTCAGGATCATGGGCTGTGAATAACATTTGTCGCACACTCTCTTTCGCAGTGCCGTGTATGGAGTGCCTCAGACGAGCCATATTCTGTGTGTCGCTAAATTGTGCGACAGAATCCCGATATGTTCTCAGGAACGGTAACCAGTCTTCCGATGCTCCATTGAAGCTAGGCAGATCGGCATACTTCGACGGTGCGGCTGGTACGACGGCTCGTGTTGAGGCTTGCACGGCGGTGACCATTTTATCGGCAATTTTCTCAATGTCACTTACCTTGACATAGGCCTCCTGTGTTTTTTCGCAGTCCTGTTTCTCCATGATGGTTGCACTTTGGTTTATCCACTGCTCGATGTGTGTGGATTGCACTTCGCGTTCGATGTCTTCGTCATCGATCTCCTCTTCAGATTGACACTGGACCATTTCCAGTTCAATCTCGGCCAGCGCGGCAGCTGACTTGGCTATTTCCAATTTTTTCCTCGCCTCTAGTTCCGCCATACGGGATTGTGACGATCTCACTGACCTTGATTTTATCGACCTGGCGCGCTGTGCCGCAGGAACGCACGGTGGGGCTGTTCTCCCTCCAATGTCCCTGGACGCCTTTGCTGCGGGCACTGTAGGAACGCACGGTGGGGCCTCCTCGCTCCCTCCAATGTTCCTGGGTGCTGGTGTTCTTGTGTCTTGCGACGCGGCGACGGCGGTTGCAGCGCGTGTGCGGATCGACGAAGTCGAAGGTACTGTTTTTCTGGTGATGGCGGACGTGGCGGTAGCCGAACTTGTTTCTGTCGGCGTGTTTAACGACCAATCTGTGGTCGTGGTTTCACTGTCGTCCTTGCGACTCGACGTAGGCGACCGTACTGTAGGCATTTTCACTGTTCACTGGACCCAATCCGGCTATTCGAAGGACCAAAACTAAAATAAGCGCGTGCGTGCTCCTACTATACAATGTGCTATGTCAATCTATACAGAGCGGGACCGCGCACCGAGGGCGCGAACGCGACGGAAACGATTCCCTCGTACTCTGTATATAACCGACGGCGGATAACACGCTACGGTAACCAGCTGTCTGGAAACCAGTGCGTGCGAGCCCCTCTCACTACGTGCGACCAACCCTGTTCACACCCGAAACTACTAGGCGTGAAGAGGGCGAAACATCAAGGTACACACACGCAGTGAGGTGCCTGCTGGTAGGCGCGGCGATGACGTAGCACGGAGCGGAATGGACTGGGTCGCTGGCGGGTTGAACTTAGTGAAGATGCGAAGAAATGACACACGGGTACCACAAGCTGAAGAATCAAGACTCAAGACTCAAGACTCAAGAAACTGGAAGAAACCGTACCCAGAAGATATAGTATTAACAAAGTGTATTGTCTTGAAGAATACAGCAAATTTTATTGTGGTGCCTGTGTGTCATTTCTTCGCATCTTCACTAAGTTCAACCCGCCAGCGACCCAGTCCATTCCGCTCCGTGCTACGTCATCGCCGCGCCTACCAGCAGGCACCTCACTGCGTGTGTGTACCTTGATGTTTCGCCCTCTTCACGCCTAGTAGTTTCGGGTGTGAACAGGGTTGGTCGCACGTAGTGAGAGGGGCTCGCACGCACTGGTTTCCAGACAGCTGGTTACCGTAGCGTGTTATCCGCCGTCGGTTATATACAGAGTACGAGGGAATCGTTTCCGTCGCGTTCGCGCCCTCGGTGCGCGGTCCCGCTCTGTATAGATTGACGTAGCACATTGTATAGTAGGCGCACGCACGCGCTTATTTTACATATGGTGTCTCTAATGTGTGAATAGTGTAATGTGTCTAAAGCTCTCAATAAATTAAGTGAATACTATTGTCATATAGCCTTATTTGCCCCTTAAAACCAATTGTTCCAATTCCAACACATTAACTTTTCATCCGATTTAAAGAAAGTTATAAAACTAATGGCTATTTAATGACTTCTTTACTTTATCAGTCATGCACGAGTCCATACACAGGCATCCATATGACTGGCGAAGCACACAAAAACAATAAGACATTAGAAGAGCTATCTTTGCCTTTTTAAAATTTGATTTCGAGCACGCAACAACTTAAATGCCTTTGTTTGTTTGTAGTTGTTACAAGATCCCGTATTTTTGTCGAAACATGCTTTTTTGCGTAAATCACGTCTTTGCTTATCAACTTGCATAGACTTGTTACCAAAAGTCTTAAACCAGATCAATTAGTTTATACATATTGCCTATTTACTCTGTCATCTTTATTTCCACGTTTTTAATTAGATATTCGTAAATATTTGTAACAGTTTTATTTTCGACTTTATAAGTAATTATTATAGCGTATATTGTAAAAAGAATCTTACAACCATCGTTTAAAGTTCATACTCATATTTAAATTAAATTATTTTGATTTTTTTTTACTCCTTAGAGTTACCTACTGTGAACGGATAATAAATAATAAAACATTTCATTAGTTGTAAGTGCTAAAGTAATGTATCGCTATCCTCAATACTGAAAAGTATTAAATGAAATCGATTTTTGCTCTTTGAGTCTGTGATAAAAAGTCTTAACTATTTTTAATGAATTACCTAATCAAATCCTCCTCCTCAATTATGTCATATGTCCTCAATAGTCAATAACGGATGTCGTTCAATTTAAACTCATCTTATAACTCACGAATTCTGAACGAAAATGGTTACCATTAGTGCGCGTAGGTACTGATTTACTGAATAAAATGAACTGCTTAGGTAGAGGAGACGGAGTTCACTTCACTGAACGAGTTTCGATTAACTGCTTCATCAAGGTGAATGAATTTGCACAAGCCTAGTACCTACTTCTAGTAATAAATTGATCTTCCTGACGTATATTTATATAGATAAAATGATAGAGATTTGCCATCGACGCCATCGTGCGCGCAACACGCAAAAGTACTGGATAGATTTTGATATTTTTTTAAAAACTGAATACTTCTTTAGCATCGTTGTGATCTGAAAATCGATGAAACAAAAAAGTGAAAGCGACAGTAAAAAAGAAACAGACACATAAATTCATAAGATTTAACGTGGGAGAAAATGAGATAGGAAATTTTTAGGCAAAGGTAAAATGGTACAAAAGAGGTTTATTGCCACGCAATAATGAATTTTATTACCTCACCAAAAAGGCACGAAACAAAAACTATTTAGACAACACTAGTATCATTCTGTTACTGATTGATATTGCGAATAATGATTGTGAGTACTAGTATGTACATTTTCATGAACTTTAAATCAGTTTGTATTTGATCATTTTCTGAATAAAAAAAAACATAGATGTGAAGGTTTCATTTCTACCACGTGTGAATTGCACATATAATTTTTTTGTTTTACTCCTTAGATACTCGGTACTTATCTAAAAAAATATCACTATACATATTTATCTACACAATTAATAAAATTGAAGTGTCCGTTAGTGATGTAAAAATAACAGCTTTTTACTAAATGCATGTAGAAGTTTAGACGGTACTTATAACAAAACACCAATTTTTTAATTATTTTATCTGTTACGGGTAATTTCCGAAAGGGTTGGACCGATTTTGACGGGAATTTCACTGGTATATAGCTGATGTTATAAGATAAGGAGTAACTTAGGCTACTTTATTTTAGAAAAACAATTAGCCTTCCGCGCAAATTAAAAAAACTGGTCATGATGAATCAATTTGGGCCCTTTTATCACTTACGCTGAGTAAACCATAAGAGGTATTTCAAATTAATGTACTACTCAGTTGTAGATATTAAAAAAACCTACAAAAATGTCAGAAAGAGTATGTCTTTCTTCTAAGGATCACACGCAATTAGCATTTTATCTTTAAAATAACCGGGAGCGGGGCGTAGCATGTTTCTCATTTGGCATTCTGTAATCCACGCGAGCGCAGCCGCGAGCACAGCTAGTAAACAATGTAGATAACCCGTGCGGAGCTACAGTTACAGCTGGTTATTTTATAAATTACATTAAGGTCTTATACATTCATCCCGGTTCCTTTGTCAACAAAAGTAAGAAAAACTCCAAGCAACAATTTAATCAATAAATCGCCAAACTAAGCGAGTGTGCAATAACTATAAATACATAATATTATATATTTTTTAATCTGCTACATACTGTAAGTAAAATAAATTCCCAAAACACAAGTGTTTTCTTATATGCAATAATTTTTATTCTTAAAATACAGTTACAAAAATATAAACAAGGGACTTATAAAATACTTAATTTGATTATTGATCTATGATAATTAGTTCATCAATACTCCAATCTTCATAGGAATGGTCAGGTAGATATCTTCGGATGATAATAGGAATTTTACCCTGTTTTAATTCTTTCATTGCTATCTGTAAGGGATCAGTTTCGCCTTCCAACTCAACCATTACTGGAGCACACATCGCTATTTGTAAAGCACGAGTTCCTGCAAACAACCAATATAAATATATAAAATCAACAGAAATAGTGAACATAATCATTTGGCACTTGAGAGAGAATGGGGATGGGCTGCCCTAACCATCTGATACAAGGTAATTCACCTGGCCTGATTTATTAGTGTTCAAAGTTTCATGGTCAAATTCGAAATTTTGTCATTTAGTATTGGGTTTGAATACCGAGTGGCAGAAGTTACAGGAACAGTAGAGGAAGCAGTTCTCTATTCTTTGGTACTATTAGAAAAGTAAACATATAGAATAGTAACACCCATGACTAGATAATGCTGTCAATTGCACCAAATCAGTTCACAGCACTGGGTGTGTTAACACACTTATTCCAAATGTATTACCATATAGCATACTTCAGTGTAGCAAGCTGAATATGGCACAGAGCCACTCCATACTGCTTGTGCCGTTCAGCCGACTCATGCTTTTCTCTAACTCCCTTGCCTCATGTACTATTTTCTGCACCATGGTGCAATTTTCAGTTAACTCAATATGCCATCACAGTAATCTGCACTTTTGTGCAGTTGGTGCATGGAAGTTTGGTGCGTTACCCATGTCTACCCCTGACAGGAGTTACAAGGAGTTCAAAGTTTCAAAGTCAAATTAAAAGTCTTGGAAATTGAACTTAGAATAACAATATTAAATGAGAAGTAGCAACTCATTGCAATACCTATTTGCTTTTGAATGGCTAAACTTAAGTAAAACTATAGTATCCCTCTTTTATTTAAAAACTAGCTGTGCCCGTGGCTTTGCTCACGTGGACCACAGAAAGCCCGCGCGAATCTTGCTCCACACTCCTGGCTATTTTAAAGACAAAAATGCTTATTGTGGATGTTCCTTAGAAGATAGATGTATACTCTCCAAGGCTTTTTTGTAGGTCTTTTTAATGCCTATGATTATGTAATACATTAATTTGCTATATCTCTTATGGTTTACTCTGCATAAGCCATTTAAGCATCCGAAATAATTCACCATAGATCAGTCTCTTTGTATTTATGCGGAACCCTAATTCTTTTTCTAAAATAAAAGTAGCCTAAGTTTACTCCCTATATCATCAGCTATCTATCAGTGAAAGTCCCATCAAAATCGGTCCAACCATTTCGGAGATTACCTAGAACAGAAAGAAAGACAGAAAGACAAAAATTAAAAATGGGCTTTTTGTTATAGGTATAGTATATAATATCATATGCATTTAGTAAAAAACTGTTATTTTGACATTACAAACAGACACTTCAATTTTATCAATTGTATAGATATAAATAACAATATTTTATTTTTATAAAAAAAATTTAGTGTAAAATTATTTAATACTATTATGTTTATTGGAACCATCAATGTATACACAAAAAAGTGCATGATATTAGCTATATTAGTAGAGCAATGTAATAATAAAAAGCGGGTTTTTAAAAATTGCTTAATTTAATTTGCTTTCAATTATATATATATGTTACATATAACCAAATATTCTTTTGAACAGTAGACATAAATATTAATAGCATAACACAATAAAACGACAAAATTATAATTTTGCATTTCACTTCATATTTTATGTTTGGCAACTAACATTCTTCATTCTTTAGGTTAAATTAATTTTTCTAAATTTTCTCGAAAACAGCTAATTACTTTCAACCCCCAAATCGTGTCAAACGATTCTAAATACAACCTTATTGGGATAAGCATAACCTTCCTAACGCACTAGGAAGCTTGATACACTTGGTATTTTATATTTAGAATAAACATAACCTCACCTAACACTCTTGCACGCTCATATTTAGTCATGTATTTCGTGGTGATACGACTGGATTTGTCAACACCGCCACCGGCTTGCCCAGAAGATAAACACTGAACATTGTATCCATCCTCCTCTTGTTCCTCCGTCTCTTCAATGTTATCATCTTCCTCAGCAATATCGTCATACTCTGCCCCAGCATCTTCGGCTTCATATTCTTCATCAGCCATATCTCACTGACCTTTTTATTATAATTAAGTACCCGCACTTTATAATGGTTTATATTCCTTAATATTTTTCTATAGGTCAAATTACGTTTTTCACTTTTTCCGCTTTACATTTTAGTTTTTACTAGAGGTGTAACTAATATATTCGTTTATGGTACATTTATAACAATTCGCGCCACAAACTAACATATTATGATCCACGAATACAGAATAATAGGTTACCAAATATTAGTCTAATAATAGGCACGCGATTCACGATTCGCGTGGCGAGTCACCGCAAATACCTCTCCTTTGTCCGTTAAAGGGAAGGTGCATCTTGCGAGTAAGCGAGATAACTACATGATTTAAATCTTCGTATAGAAACGACCGCTAGCTGCTGGCTGATCGTATGCGCAGTTAGGTATGCATAGTAAAGACATCATTATACACGTCGGGATTCGTATGAAAACTGCAGCGTTGGTAACAAAGTAAGCAAGCAATGAGACTGGAATCACTATATTAGTCACCGTTTTTAACGAATATCAGCGTATTAGCTAATACGGATATTAGTTAGTTTAGCGGAAGTGAGGAACAGAGAGTAAAGTTCCTCATCCGCCATAGAAAAGGGAGGATCCTTTGGCCAGACGGGTGCTATGTCTGGCGGGCAGCTGCCCCGACGGTTGTTTTTTTTTTTTTTTTTGAACTGACTACACTGTTAGCCTTAGGGGCCCTATCCAAAAACAGAGCCGCTGCCGGCTTTTACAGCTTCACCGGACTTGGGGGCGAGCGCTTAGGGCACTCAGCCGCGAAAGTTTGTGACGACCCCGCTCGAGGGTGCCAGAGTGGCCGAACCTCGGCTCGGGCGGTCGTCGCGAATGCGAAAAGGTCGCGATCTATCTAATTCCCTAATCTTAAGAAAATTCGAGCTAACTAACATATACTCATATGCACGTTACCCTCCTCCTGGGGGGAAGGACGGAAACATGCGTACGTGTATTTAGGGATCGAAATGGACCCAAAGGTTGTTGTCGGGTTCTTGTATATACTCAATTGTTCGGTTAATTTCTATAACGCGATGTAGGTTGCGTCGTATGTGGCTCGATAGATGTCGCTATGTGTCGCTACATAGATGCGTCGATGCGTTAGTTGTGGCGAGAGATGTCGCTACAGTTAGGTTCACAGATAAGTTTGTAATATTTGTTTAAGGAATCTATTGGTATTTCGTATTATAGAATCACTATATTAGGCACCGTTTTTAACGAATATCAGTGTATTAGCTAATACGGATATTAGTTAGATTCATAGATTAGTTTGTAATTTTTGTATTAGGTATCTGATGGTATTTCGTATTATACAAGGTGTCCAGAAAGGGTATCGGGTATTTGTAAGTTCAATGAAACAAAAATTATTTGTATGCAATAAAAAAGTTTATTGTTTGTTATTAGCATATGAATTGGAGAATTATTTGGAAAAGATGATCTTATCCAAATGATGACCGTTACGTTGCTGGCACTCTTCTAAACGGAAACGAAGATTGGCGATAACACGTTGACACATAGCTATCGATATTGCTGCCATTTCTGACCTGATGTTTTGCTTTAACTGGGTTAGATTCGTCGGATTGTTTTGATAAACCTTACTTTTAAGGTATCCCCATGCAAAATAGTCAAGCGGGCTAAGGTCGGGGCTTCTGGGAGGCCAGTTGATGTTACCCCTTCGCGAAATGACTTTATTAGGGAATAATTCGTTAACAACTTCCATTGAGTCATTTGAGGTATGGCAAGTGGCCCCGTCTTGCTGGAACCACGTCCTTGAGTTGAAACCTGCAAACTCCTGCAACTCTGGGACCAAAAAATTTCGCAACATATCGCAATAACGGTCACTATTCACATTAATTGTTCGGCCTCGTTGATCTTCATGAAAATAAGGACCAATTATGCCTTTAACAGACATAGCGGCCCAAACAACGACCTTTGGGCTATGCAGGGTTCGTTCATGCTTTCGTCTCGGATTCTCCACTGCCCAGTACCGACAATTCTGCTTATTAACATGACCATTCATGTTAAAATTTGCTTCGTCACTGAACAGTATGTTGTTAAAGTTGTTAAATCGCTGCAGCATTTCGTTCGCAAAATTCAGTCGATTAGCGATAGTCGATAGTCCGTATCCTTCAATTCTTGAACCAATTGAATTTTATAGGCTTTTAGATGTAAGTCTTTCTTTAAAATCGAATGTAAAGACGATTTTTTGATGTTCAACGCTTGGCTTCGCTTTCGGATGGATAAAGACGGATTTTGACGAACCGACGCCTCAACTTCTTCAATTGTTTCTTCATCGCGAACTGAACGAGGACGACCAGAGTTTTGTATTTTAACTGTCGCACCTGTATTCTCGAACATCCTGATCCATTTCCTAATGCTATCGTCACTTGGCGCGTGGTGTGTACGATATTCCGCACGATAGAGACGTTGAGCAGTCACTATTGAATCACCATTACGATAATACGCTTGTACGCAAAATGCGCGATGCGTCCCCGAGTACTGTTCCATCGTGACTAAAACTCCACAAAATGGCGGACGCCACGAACCCCTCCCCGCACCCTTTAGACGCCCCGTTTCGAATATGGCGCGAAAACAAATACCCGATACCCTTTCTGGACACCTTGTATTACCGGTTCCTTCAGTTCCTTGTAACTAGCTGCGATTGCATACAAGTTATCGTATCTATACATTTTTGAGAATTTCAAATGTAAATATTTATTATTTTATGTTTAGAATAAACTAAAAAACCAATCGATTGACGTTTTTAATGGACATATATAAAAATCTATAATTGTAGTACATAACATAGTGATATTTTTTAACATAATATATTTTAATATAACAAAGATTTTGACGTTAACGACAAGTCCGTAATCAATAATTAATAAAATTGAAGTGTCTGTTTGTAATGTCAAAATAACAGTTTTTTTTACTAAATGCATATGAAAGTATATACGATACCTATAATAAAAAACCCATTTTTTAAATTATTGTCTGTCTGTTTGTTCCTGGTAATCTCCGAAATGGTTTCACCGATTTCGACAGGACTTTCACTGGTAGATAGCTGATTTTATAGGAAGTAACTAAGGTTACCTTTATTTTAGAAAAAGAATTAGGGTTCCACATTAATAAAAAAAACCTGGTCCTGGAGAATCAATTTGGGCGCTTAAAATGGCTTACGTTGAGTAAACTATAGAGATACAGCAAATTAACGTACTAAATAATTGTAGACATTAAAAATACCTACAAAAAAAAGTCAGGGAGAGTATACGTCTATCTTCTAAGGAACACCCACAATAAGTATTATTGTCTTTAAAATAGCCGGGCCGGGATAGCAAGATTCGCGTGGGCATTCTGTAGTCCACGTGAGCGAAGCCGTGGGCACTGCTAGTTTATTAATACGAAACAAAATTTAACCACTTTTTCATTTATGTTATATAATAAGCATACGGATAATAATAAAAAATATTCCCAACAATCTTTTATTTCATACAGACATTATATAAGTATCGAGAATGCTGAGAATAGAAATATCAGTATTAGATTCAAGTAGGTAGCGAATAGCGAATATTGAATAGGTGACTAATATTTGACAAACACCAAATAATAGGTACGGAAACCTAATACGAGTTAACTAATATATTAAATATTAGTAATACCAAAATATCAGCCTAATATAACACCTCTAGTTTTTACAAGATAACATAAAACTAGTCTTTGGTTAAAGCACAGAGATAAGTGTTAAAACTAGAGGTCTAACCAAATATATTCGTAATAGGTAAATTTTTTAATTAAAAAAAAACTATTATTTAAAAATCGATTCTCTTTTCACTGACGATTATTTTCCAAGTCCGATGAAGCTGTAAAAGCCGCAGCAGTTTCAGGGCCCCTAAGGCTATCAATGTAGTCAGATCTAAAAAAAAATTCACTAGCGATTTTTTTTTGATGGGTCTAATGTAATTTTTTTTGTGACAGTAGGTATTCAATTACCCTTCTTCTTACTAACTTGCCAACTAGTCCTCTTTATTGAAAACCATTACTGCAATTATCAAGTGAATATAGTGGTAAACAAGATGGTGGCTCCCTTGTTAGAACTTTCTAGGGAGTTTTTGTGGCACATCAAAATGTATGCTTCCGTTTATATTTAAAATCCATTTCACATGCACAAGCTATATCACACAAAACACTAACAGTTTTATATAATATAGGGTCTAAAACCTAAGTTAATGGATCTATACTACTACTATTAAGCTGAAGAGTTTCTTTGTTTGTTTGGTTGAACGCTTTAATCTCAGGAACTACTTCTTCGAAAGGAAAAAAATATTTTTGCTGGAGATCCCATTGATCGACTATATAACATCACGCTACGACTAATAGAAGCGAAGAATCAATGAAAAATATTGCAAAAACAGGGTAGGATTATTGCTTTTGAGAGCTTCCATTGCGTGCGCTGCGTAAATGCTTAAAGTTACTCAACAATCATGTGTGACGGAATTGTTTACCTTAAAAAGTTCTAAAATAAGTCCGTGATAACATTTGGCTATCTTTTAAAGTTGATTCAATATAACCTTTTTTATAGTAATACAATTTGTTCTAAAATAATGCATTATTTGCGTAGGTGTCACAGTTTCAAAATAAGTCCGCAGCAAAGTAAAGAAAGTTTCAGCTCCTTTAGAATTGTATTAAAGGTGCCTACGACCCAATCTTTCTCACTCTCTCTTTATTAATTATGAATTATAGGTATAATAATAAGCTATAGGTAAATAACTAAGATAACATTGCGAGTAATTATTATACGTCACAACCTGTGGGCGCTTATGTGTTACTTGCTAACAATTACTTTACTCTGTGTTACGCGCCACGGACTAATATATTGTTACACCCGTGGCTAATAAAAATGCCGATGATTGACGTGAAGAAGTTTTATTCGAAATCCAGACAGTTAAAAAATTCACGAACTCACAACACTGTTATTTATTTGACTGTGGTTTCGCTTCCTTTTATCGCTTTGTTATTCAAAACTGAACTGCCTCGGCGCCGCGCCTGAGCCGCTTAAATACCTACACTAAACGATCGTAGAAAAATCGTGAATCATCGCTATCTTACTCGACGTTTAGTTGCTATGCCTACTCGATGACATAATCAAGGCGACAAGCCCTATACATGTGTGTGTATACTGTGATGTTTACACAAACATGCGCCGCGGTTGTTTTATGACGCTAAAATTATTTCGAAGTACTGAGAAGTATGTAGTTGCTTCGAGATATTTCTGGAACAGGATTTTCTCTCTTTTTTTTAATCGGGGTTGTAACAGGTCGTAACAATATTATAATACACGAGTACAGAATAATACGTTACCAAATATTAGTCAAATAATTGGCACGCGATTCACGATCCGCGCGGTGAGTCACCGCAAAGTACCTCTCCCATTGTCCGTTCTAGGGGCGCGCATCTTGCGAGTAAGCGAGATAACTACATGATTTTTAACTTCGTATAGAATCGACCGCTGGCTGCTGACTTATCGTATGCGCAGCTAGGTATGTAGGTATAGTAAAGACATCATTATACACTTCGGGCTTCGTATGAAAACTACATGGGTTGTTAACAGAGTAAGTAAGCAATGAGAACAGAATCACTATATTAGGCACCGTTTTTAACAAATATCAGTGTATTAACTAATACAGATATTAGTTAGATTCATATATTAGTTTGTAATTTTTGTATTAGGTATCTGATGGTATTTCGTATTATATTACCGGTTCCTTCAGTTTATTGTAACTAGCCGCAATTGCATACAAGTTATCGTATCTATACATTTTTGAGAATTTCAAATGTAATTATTTATTATTTTGTGTTTAGAATCAACTAAAAAATCAATCGATTGACGTTTTTAATGGACATATATATAAATCTATAATTGTAGTACATGATATAGTGATATTTTGTAACATAATATAGTTGAATAAACTAAAGATTTTGACGTTAACGACAGTCCGTAATCTATACAAATAATAAATTTGAAGTGTCTGTCTGTAATGTCAAAATATCAGTTTTTTTACTAAATGCATATGAAAGTATATACGATACCTATAACAAAAAACTCATTTTTTAAATTCTTGTCTGTCTGTCTGTCTGTTTGTTCCGTGTAATCTCCGAAATGGTTGAACCGATTTTGACGGGACTTTCACTAGTAGATAGCTGGTGTTATAATGAGTAACTTATACAACTTCTTTTTAGAAAAAGAATTAGGGTTTCGCACGAATAAAGAAAACTGCGCACGGTGAATCAATTCGGGCACTTAATGGCTCACGCTGAGTAAATAAGAGATATATTAAATTAATGTAGTACATAATCGTAAACATTAAAAAGGCCTTCAAAAATGTCAGCAAGAGTATAACTATATCTATCTTCTAATGAACATCAAAAATAATCATTTTCATCTTTAAAGTAACCGGGAACGGGGGATTTTAAGATTCAATGATTCGAGATTGATGGCAATATGTAGTCCACGTTAGCGAACACGCAGGAACAGCTACTTATGTCTATAGCGTATTATAACAAATCAGTCATTAAAACCACGCCGAAATCGTGTCATTTACGAGTCGTCGAGGGTCATTCATTGACAAGCAGCGTATTTTATTAAATAATGCAAAGAGAATACCAGTATTCGTAGTGAAACTATGTTAAAACAATACTACAATAAATAATAAAGATGCTGGGATCACATGCAATCAGTAAGTATTAAATAATGATAGGAATTGACGATAATATTTTAACCAACTACAGAACAAAAGGACGATCTTTCAGAACTAAAGGAGGATCCATAATCAATGCGTACCTTTGTAAGATTACGTAATAATATTGTTTATGTGTATTGTTCTATTACATATAAATATTATATCTGGGCGACCAAGCTGCGCTCGAAGTGTTATATAAGAAAAAACCCTTTCTAGGTAAACTTGTAATGTAAAACATTATAAAAATGCAAAGTTTCGTCGAAATCGTTAGAGCCGTTTTCAAGAAACCAATTACATAATTGAATTACATAAACAAGAATTGCTCACTTAATATAATAAGATTATAGTAATTTGTCTGATTTATAATGTCTTTCTCGGGAACTAGGTACTGAATCGATTTTCATGAAAAATTTTCAGTCGATCTGATATAATTTCAGTGTTTTTTTATTAAATGTTTAATTTCAGTTAACGTTTGCGGCTTCGCTTAAGAGGAAAGGACCGGCTTGGTTTTTAAAAATAATTTTATTTTATTAATTTTCGGTATACTTGTTACTTTTTGATGTACCTTATGTTAATTTTAAAGATTCAAACTAGCACCATACAAATTCTATAAAATTTGGTTCAAAGGTTTAGCGTAGTCATTATAACTATTATTTTGCTTCTTGTATGTTTCCTGTTACTTTGACCAATGGACTATAGCACAGTACTACAATGCTGCTGAATGCTGTAGCGCATACACGGCTCCCTCTTGGTTAGTTTTGCTATCAATATTCAAACAAATTCATGTAAAAGGAGATTGAATTTGTATAGTCGTAAAACCGACTTCATCAATAAAGAAAGAACAAATAAACAAAATTAGCTATCAAGGTTAAAATTTGACTTGGTGAATGAATATTTAATGGACTTTTTCTATCAATTGTTGTGTTTGTAGTGACATCTCTCGCCACAACTGACGCACCTACATAGCGACATCTATCGAGCCACATAAGACGCATCCTACATCGCGTTATATAAATTAACCGAACAATTGCGTATATACAAGAACCCGACAATAACCTTTGGGTCCATTCCGATCCCTAAATACACGTACGCATGTTTCCGTCCTTCCTCCCATGAGGAGGGGAACATGCATATGAGTATATGTTATGTAGCTCGAATTCGTAGGAGTAGGGAATTAGCCAGATCGCGACCTATTCGCATGGGTGACGACCGCCCGAGCCGAAGTTCGGACACTCTGGCACCCTCGTGCGAGTTGTCCAAAACTTTCGCGGCTGAGTGCCCTAAGCACTCGCCTCCAAGGTCGGTGAAGCTGTAAAATCCGCAGCGGCTCTGTTTTTGGATAGGGCCACTAAGGCTAACAGTGCAGTTAGTTAAAAAAAAAAAAAAACAACCGCTGGGCAGCTGGGCCAGCCATAACACCCATCTGGTCGGAGGATCCTCCCTTTTCTATGGCGGATGATGAACTTTACACTCTGTTCCTCCCTTCCGCTAAATGTTTAATTGTGCTTACAGTAGCTCTTAATATTCTGTTATTATCACAATACCTGGATGAGTTACGTTTTATGTTCAAACAAAGCAAGTCAAGGACAAGCACAAGCTTCGCTTGAATTTAGTGAAGTTATTAGAATAGATAACTATAAACTGATTGAGTACTCAAAAGTATCGGTACATTGAAGTGGCATAATGACATATCGATATTTTGATTCAATACATGAATGAGTTTCTTAATACATACAAATAAACTAAAACAAGGACAAGCACAAGCTTTGTTTATGAATTTAATAAAGATATTTAAAAAAAAATTATTACTTAGAAGTATCGATACTTGGAAGTGGAGTCATAATAAATGAGGTACTTATACTTTAATTCAAAAAAATGTGATAGTAAAACCGTAAGAAAAAGTCCGTGGAATAAAACCGTTAAATGAGACGTGCGCAAGCGCGACAGTCGTACACACAAGTGAGTAGTGTATAATACCTTTTTTTGTAATTATATCTATTTCTATGTAATTTTATGTTGTCAAACAAAAATAAATAGACATATTTTGTTATTTTAATTGATTAATTAGAATTACGATTTTTTTTTATTTTTCGTAATTTATTATTTCCTAAAATACTGAATTTCCTAAATACTTTCCTGTACTTAAATAAAAACTAATCAGCAAAATTTAAGAGGAAAATCAAGAAAACCTACATAAAATTGAGCACGATTTTTTTTTTTTAGCCGAAGGAACTTCGTTCTTACATGGTGTCCCACGACACCATATCTTTTTTTTTTAAATTGATTGAGTACCCACCTGTATCGAAACATTGTAGTTGTAATGAATGAGATATCAATACTTTGATTAAATACACGAATGAGTACTTGTTATTGATGAAAGGATTGTATTGATTAAGTACCTACTTATCTCTAATTGTCTTTGCTGAATAGTACCTACCAGAGATAAATAACAATTGTACCTACTTTCTCAAAAATCTTGATATCACAATGTGGCCAGAAATAGCTTCAAAAACCATAGCAAGTAACAAATCCAAGACGATCAGTAAATTAATATACTAAAATATAAAAACACGCATTGCGGAGGCATTTGTATAATATCTATTATTATGTAGCGATGTAGGTACTTATATATTTAGAACAAAACGTTTGGAATAAAATTATGAATGTAAATTTTCTACCAATAACCGAAAAACCTTAATTGGCAATAAGAAATACAATAAAAGCAATTTTTTTTTTAACGCAATTTAGTCTTTATCCTATATCTTTAGTTTATGGTCTTCTAGAGTTGTCGTTAGTATAGTGGTCGCCTTTCCTTTTCCGGTTCTGCATCAAAGCTGTAACCATGCCGGTGTGTAGTATTATTTTACACACAATATTATCTAGTGAAACAGTTATTGTGATCAATAATCTTGAGTTTATATCTACGAACAAATGTAGTCTAATAATGCAATAAGTGTTTACACGTCTTTATAACACAGTTTATATTTTGTATATAATTGAATACACATGGCAGAAGTCTACGTTTAGTAAAACTTACAAAAACTTTGTGATTTGATTGCGTGTGACATTGATTTCAGCATTATCATAGAAAATACTTCGTTATTATATTTTTAACTTTAAATATTTCTAGAAGAGTTAGGAGTCTTAAGTGAAAAGATAACCTTATTGCGTGTTTATATTTTCAGCTCGCAATTGATTTATTGCACCCTTCCCCCGTGTCGGAGAGGAGGAAACATAAGTTGAAAAGATTGGTGCCACATCCAAACTCTTATTTCATGGATGTCAAATGCCCTGGTTGCTATAAAATAACAACGGTATTCAGCCACGCACAGAGGGTCGTTGTATGCGCAGGATGTTCCACGATCCTTTGCCAGCCCACTGGTGGCCGAGCAAGATTAACGGAAGGTGAGTGCAGATATCGATATTGGTTGTTTTTGATAAGTTTTTCTCAGGATCTTGTTGCTCAATGTTAATTTTATTTTTAAATCAATTCTGATTTACATTTGTTGTGCAATTTATTGTAACTTCCATAATAATCTTATATTGAAGTTTTATTTTTGGTTGGTTTAAGTGGTCTTTTATATTTAATCCTACTAGAAATTATTTTATGTAGTACTTTAGAAAGGATTAGTCATCATAGCACATTATAAGTATACTAAATAGCCTTCTGTTGTGTTACATGGCTTCACATTTGTTCTTTTACATATTGTGTTAAATCACCTATGTAATTGGGACCTAAAACTACGATTTAGAAACTAGAAGGATGAAGAAATTAGAAACATAAATTGATCCTTGCCAACTAGAAATTCATTTTATCTGACAGTATATTTATTAACTGATTGTGATTAAGTGTATTTTCTGAAAGAGAACCAAAGTAGAGTAAACAAACTTTTAAATCGATTATTAATTGTAAAACCTAAATGTGAGGTTATTACATGCAAGTTCCATAATTTTAAATGTCTAATTATTATTTTCAGGATGTTCATTTAGAAGAAAACAGCACTAAGTCCTGGAGAGAAGCCAGATTAATTTTAAGATTATGTTTGTTTCCAATTATATGAAGGAGTGATGTTTTACAAATTCTTTAAAGTGGATCCATCTAAGCATTATAAATAAAGGCTTTTTCGAAGGGTATTTGGATTTTATTGGTCTTAGCGTTGGCCCAGTAACTGCCTGGATAGCCTAGTGGTTGTAAGCATGACTGCTATGAGCATGGTCCTGGGCTTGAATCCCAGGTAGAGCAAAGTGTTATTTGGGTTTTTCCTATGAAATTCTCAGTAGCAGCTCAGAGTTTGGTTTTGTGCCTGATTAATGGCAATAGGCTCTCCCCCAAGTACATGGGACTTAAAAACATACTCCGCGAACTGTGGGTGTACATTAGTACACCTTTGCCTAACCCTTCGGGGAATACAGGCATTATGGTATGTTGTGTTATATTTAAAAAAAAAACTTCTAACAATAATTATAATTTTTAATAATTAAATTGACACAATTGCACATATTTCATATCACAATTCTAATTACTATACTTAACAAATAAAAAACAGTAAATAAAACTAATTTGCACAACACAATGTCAAAATAGCAGTAGATAGCTCTCTATATATATTACAATAACATTGTAAGTGATTTACTGTGGAATTAATCTGGCTAACAATATATTTTAGTAGTTATACTTAAAACTGAAAAGCCACCGCATATGTAGGTACTGAGTTATATACTGACAATATTAACTTACACAGTCACAAGAAAACCTAGTCACAGTTTTTTATAAATTTATCAATGAGACAAGCCATGCAACAACAAGTATATCTCTAAATACATTCATATGTCTTAGACGTTATCATGAAATAAAAATAATACTTTAATGCCATCAGGTGGGTTTGAGGGATTATTGCTGCTTAAAAACTAACATTACTAGTAAGAGGGGACATAGTCATGTTGAGATGGTCGCAGACTTGATGGTACTGTTGTAACATGAGTGTCGATGTGTGAGATGTTCCAAATGACCAAGTTAAATAGTCTGTAAATTAATGTGCTATTAGATAGACACGTGCGTGACTATTTCAACAGATCTGTGATGGGACCTTGGTCGGACAGTCTGCTTTATGACTAACTCACTCACAATCAAACTTGTCACATAAGACTGAAGTCCTTGGAACTGTTGCAAAGTGTATGCTCCTTTAACAGCCATATAAAAATAATGAAATATCAATACACTTAAAAAAGTCCTAGTATAAGATCAACTATGTTGTTACATGGTAACTTAAAATTTCATATAAAGTCCCAAGTATCAAAAGTATTTTTAAAATGTAATTTAAAATACTCCTATGAAAACTAGCAACACTCTTAATGATTGGGTTCTCCAATAGCAGTAAAACAAGTATTTCTTTATTAATATAATTCCTAAAAACAACCATCAAAAACCTCCCTTTTAAATATAGTTTCCATAAAATCTTTCCTCGGAAAATAAATGTCCACAAAAATTTGTTTGAAAAAAAAAAAATATTTGAGAATGTGCGTGATTATAAATATTTATCATGTCTGCTAGGGAAATTCCCATTGCATCTAAAAATCCCAAATATAGGAGGAAAGGAGCACAAAGAAGTGATACTTATACAACACAGGCCAAAATGTAAACCTTTTTTTTATAAGAAACAGATGCAACATTAAGTACTTGAAACTATTGTTTTTTGATCTGTTTTCTATATTATTTTTCTATTTGTAATTTTATTAAAATAAGAAAACAACCAGAAAAACAAAATTTTCTTCCTTGGGTATTCACTAATCGTAATTAATTAATCATTTACTTTTTATTGCAAAAAATGTATGTTCCTTCACTTTTAATTGATCCGGTTTTTTCAAGCACTCTTCTGCAGTTTGTATATCTAGCTTGATTTGATCTATAAGTGCGTCAAGAGAGTTAAAGGATTTTTCCGGTCTTAAATATCCAACCAAAGATATTTTTAAAATAGATCCATAGAAATCTTTATCGAATTTGTGCATCAAATGAGTCTCCTGTAATGAAAAACAATATTTATAACACATGTAGGGTTGTGATGTACGTGCATGATGGTAGGCACCATCAATTGTGTCCGATCGGAACCACCATACACCAAGTGTAATACCCATCATAGCGATATATGCTTAAGCATGTCACATTACGGGACTAGCCACCAGAATGTATCTCTAGTATTCAAGCAGGGTGTTGCAGAGATCTGGACCCAACTGGATTGCGACCACCAGTGACTTTTGGTTTGTCACATTTCGGTATCATACAGTACATATAGGCTGCCGAGGGTATTAGATTGTCGATGTTTTTGTATTGTTTGTATTGTGTTTACCACCAGGCACAGTGCCGACACTTTGCAGTGCTACGATAGAAAAAAATATATTATTGAAATTATTGAAGACCAATAATTTATTATTAATCTTTACACTTCTGTATCTTTGTCGTTTTTTATCTTTTGATAACTTGGAACACAAAATACTATATTGTGACTTGAATGTTATTCCAAGATAATCTACGTCGTTAGGCCTGCGAAAATTACAATTGTTAGTTTTTCAACTCCGTTTAACTTATTTTTAAAGTAACACATGCATATTATCTAAAAAGTACACCTCACAATTAAACCGCAATGGTGGTTTCAAAAGGATAGTTTTCGTAAAATATAGGTTAGATCACCCATATATTTTAATTAAGTACCTACCTATTTCTTTGACCACAATTACGGTTCTGAGGGCCTTATCACACGACGTTTTTTAAACGGGCTGACGAACGCGATTAGGACGCTCGGCAAACGCAAGGCAGTCGGCATGTTGCGACCTTTGCACACACGATCCTCGCGTTTGCATCGCTACAAAAGTGCAGATACGTCGATACGGACGCGCGATGCTGCCTACTTCCGTATTTTCATATTAATCTATGCTGCCTACTGCGTTGTTCCAAAGACACGACAAAGCAATTTGCATCGTATTTTGAAGGTGGTATGACAGCTGCAGGTAACAGCAAAATTGTATCATTGAAAGGTGTGAGAAGAATGCTAACATTACTTTGTCTAATGCACAAAATAATTGATTGAGTTGTCTACTTTTCTAAGATAAATGTAGAGATTTTTGTCAAAGAAGAAACAACTTTATCTTCCACTTGCATTTGTAATGATACAAAGTGCTAGTACGCGCTAATTAAAAACGCGCGTCATCTGTTCGTTTAAAAAACGTCTTGTGTATAAGTCCTAAGCTAAAGCTGTGTATAAAAATATAGATTAGGGTTAAATCACAGGTTGAAACTATGTCAGTTATTACAAATGATGTTACGGATATGAGATTTTGGATCTTGAGAGCATTTATCGGTTTCGGTTATAGATAAGGATATTAAAAGATATCCATCCGACAATTTCGAATAATTACACATGGATAATACATTTTTAAAAGATTTGTATAATTAAAATTAAAAAAGGTAATATTTTTAGGTGAATTATGTTAACTTTAGTTTACATAATTCTTAGTTGAACTATATTTTTGGTATTCAAGCGAGTCCTATCAACTTCATCTCTATCGAAAATTATTCGAAACATTTAAATCGGAAACGATTAGTTTCGGCTATCCGATAGTTTAAGTTACAGATACGGAGCTCCATAGCACCCCTGGAAATTGAATGAGATATGAACTTACAACAGACATTTGCTTGTTTTGGTAAAACGGACACCAGCCTATATTAGCTACCATTGGATATACAGGCCCACTGTCCACTTGGGCCCAGCCGTAGTACACACCCGGTTCTATACCTTTTGGCAAAGACTCCACAACTTCAAAAGGATAGTTTGCTGAGAAAAAAATAAATAAAAAATGACAAAACAATCTCCAAGGGATTCATATTTTTAAATTATTTATTTACACATTAATTGTTCCTGCAACTTCATCCGTGTGGAATTTCGTATGAGGCGGCGAAGAAGAACTCGCGCGGAGCGCCGCGCCGCGCCGCGACGTGTCGGACGCTACTTTATTTTATTTGCACGGAATCCTAATTATTTTTGTAACATAAAAGTAGCCTAAGCTAATCCTTATAGCATTAGCTATCTGCCAGTAAAAGTCCTGATAAAATCGGTCCATCCGTTTCGAAGATTAGCCGGAACAAACAGACAATGAATCAAAATTTTAAAAATTGTTTTTTTTTTTGTTATATATCTATACAATTCATAAAACTGAAGTGTCTGTTTGTAATGTCCAAATACCATCGCATTTGAAGTTGAGAGTTACCCTGCAGCTAATATATTTTGTCGAGGTATATTTTAGTGGAATCTATCCAGCTTTTGCTTAATTGCTTCGATTTTGTAAAGTTATAGCTATTTAAATCCTATCAAATTTGAAAAAATCGCTATTTTTAAATAGCTAGAACTTTTTTCTCCGAACTTCGATTTGTTTGAAACTTTCAGGAAAGTTGCTTTATTCTGGTCCCAAGAAGCCCTGAAAATTTGAACTGGGAATCGAGCTTGTGTTTGAGGTATAAATTTTTTAATATTGTCAAAATTTTATTGTAGAAAACAATTTTTGCTGTTAATTTCTTACATGTCTATTGAATTATTTACATGTTGACAAGTAAGACATTAATATGTTTTGTATAGAGATGTAGCTGCTGTTAGTACTTATTTAAATAGCATTTACAGTAGATATTTCTCGCTCAAAGATAACAACTTATAATTTTTAGAACCTGATAAGGAATTCCTTATCGAATGATTATGGAATTAAATAGAAATAATTTCAGGAACATATTCGAAAAATAAGTATTAATTCCAATTGGTCACACTAATCATGATTGAGCAAACTGCTTTTTTTAAATTAAAGATTATTTTGCTAATTAAAATCAAGAAGAAATTATGAAGAGTTACTAGAATACACCAGAAGTCAGTATTAACAATTTTTTATCTTGAGGGTGGAAGCTAATCATGAAAACAATATAAATATTATTATTTTAATATGGTTTTGATGAAATGTTATTTCCTTCACTGAAAGCACAAACTCATTGTAGATTCAATTCAAATATTTCAAAACACAAGTGAGATTGATAAAACTACCCATATGTATTGTCTTCATAAATGTTTGTCTGTATGAAACTGTTACATTTAGCATAGTCCATAAGTCACATTAGTTTATTGTAATATTGTAGACAAACCTGTATAATAAATAAGTAGGAATATTTTTTTGTAATTACTCCAAAGAGTAACCAAAATTAAAGATTTTTGTTTTTTATATCCTACCTAAAATTTAAACAAGTAGGTATGGGATGAAAGATTACTTGCATTAAATACATACATGTTGGAATATATTTAACCCAGTATTAAAGGTGATTTTGAATTATGCCAGTTTCTAAATTACCTATTTGATAAAATATTGTTGCTTAGATTTATCAATTCACAGTATATATTCTAAATTATGTATGTAAACAATCATTTTAACATGTATTTTTACAACAATGAAGACATTCTACTATAAAATACAAACACATTTGAATTTTGGCAAGAACAAGAAATGGAGTTTTTTATGAAGTATTTTAAATAGTTGACTGATTAAAATGATAAAGATGTCTATAAAAATAATGAATATAATATTTTAAAATAACATCGAAATAAAAAAAATGCTGACATGTGACTGTAACTTAGGATATCTTAATAATTATATTAAATTATTATCCTATAATATATCCCTTATCTAGGAACAATTTTAGTCTAAATTTATGATTTGATATTCATTGGTTTATATGACATGGCTCATTAGTTGATTCAATCAGTATTGATAGACATTAGTTTCATCCTACAATGAGTCTATGTGAATAAAATGATATTGTGATTGATATTAAAGCAGCAGGCGACACGAAAACTGCACTCAATGTTACTTTCTTTAAAATAAATATCTTAATAATATATTATGCCCACATCTTAATATGATCTAATAATAATATAATAAATCTATTTAATAGTAGTAAGTAACTTCAACTTATCAAAGAAATATTAAATACCTGTGGGGCATCCTATGTCTTTAGATCCCCTTCCAAAGCCTCTAACAACTTCTCCTTCAAGAAAAAAAGGCAACAGTGACATTTTCTTCGTTCTTATGAAAATCTTCATCAACAGACATTGACAATCTATATTAAAGCAAACAGTTTACGTGTCCAAAATTTATTCGGTAAATACTTGTTTACTTTTAATTTGTTGATGATAGCAGTTGATAAGTACTCTCTAAATAAGAGCTAAGATACTAGCTACGGTACATTAAATCATCAAATTTTATAATGGTTTTGAAACACAAATGTTCTAAGATTTTTGATAAGATATGAATGATAAAATATCGGATAAAGTACATTTTTTAATTTTACATTTTGAAATAGGCTTGTGTAGTACATGTACTATTTATTATAAGTACTAATAAGAATTAATTCCTGACACAACTAGAACGAACTATTCCGCTAGCATAATAGTACCTAGTACATACACATCGTTCATTTACTCATTTAGTGCTTCGTTCGTGGAAGGCCATTAATACTTGTACATTTAATAGTCTGTGGCCAATATATGGGCAGGCCGCCGCTAGTACTGGACGTTTTGTTCTTGAAACGGTTTTAATAACCAGTTCTTCTATGAAAAACGAACGAACTGTTTCTCTATTTAACAAAACAAGTTTCCAAACGAACGAGACCATTTTATGATAGAACAGATCTATTGCTTTGTTATATGGACTATAATTAAATAAACAGTAAACCGTTACAAGAAACTAATTTAAATTTGAAGTAACGAATAAGCTACAATAAATCTTATTGCTAATGATATACAATACAAATTTGGTTGTAAAAGATAAACGAAAACGAAGGAACGAATAAAAACTGGTTTTTGGTTAAACTTCAAATGTTCGTTTTTTCATTAGGTACAGTACAGTTTGTTCTCGAACTGAAAAGAGCGTTTTTTTAACCGATTCTAAGAACGGTTCCTTGAGTGTAAAAAAGCGTTTCGTTTATTTTTACGAAAAAACAGAAACGACCCAGCACTAGCCGGAGAGGATCAGTCGAAAGAGAGCGAAATACTGTATTGGCCTAATAGGCTCTGATTCATTAAGCTATTCTGCACTTTATGACGAGACCGTAAGAATGATTATGGTTTTTAGACATTTTGGTGAGGTTGTCTTCGTTTCAAATTAAAGAATTACTTTAAAAATTTGGACCCCGCCCAGTGCCATAGATGTCAACTCTTTAGGCACAGCTCTCAGCGATGCCACAAAGAGCTAGCGTGCTTCCGGTGCGGCGAACCACACTACGCACTGGACTGCAAACGGCCTAAAGAGCAGCCACCCACTTGCGCAAACTGCGCCGGACCGCATCCGGTCAACCGATACATACGTGGTGCCCGGTGTACCGAAGAGAGTTGCGTAATACTCGAGCGGGGGCTGTAGCTAGATCAACAAGAAGGCCAGAACACAGGCAGGGCACTGCCTCCGATAACCATTGTGGAAGAAGCGGTGGGCCGAGGCGATAAGCCCCGCCTAATTAGGAGAAGTTCCATGCCACATAGAACGTCTGCAAATGCACCTTCTAAGATGCCAACCGTCCTGACTAAGTTCGCGAAGCCATAGCCAGCCAATGCACTCCTGCAAATTATGAAGACAGCCCTGGAAACAATCCTGACCGCCAGTAGGGGCGAAGGAGGCGACATCACCGCCAGTATTGATCATGGTCAGTATTGATCATATTGATCATGGACGAGGTAGGTCACTGACGTACAGATTGAAGAGACAAGGCGCCAGAATGGAGTCTTGCGGGACGCCCGAGCGTATGGGGTGGGTGTGGAGAGTACACTTTCCGCTCGGTAGCGGAAGGTGCGGTCGGTGAGGTAGAAAAACCATACAAGAGCACCGCGTTTGAGCATCGCCCAATCGCCCCTACAACTAGTAGGTGGCGAGCGACTCGGAGAATAACCACGCTAATCAATAGTACCACGGTGCCTCGCGTATTATCACACGAGGCCACCTCAAGACCAAGAGCACCCGTCGTCACGGGTGAAAGAGACAGCCACCGACATAGGGTATACCCTGAAGCGTTTTCCCCACACAAAAGTGTGAGAAAAATAGTATTGAAGTCTATTTTTAAACTAGAGGTGTAACAAATATATTCGAATAGGTACAGGGATTATAATATGCGCCACGGACTAATATATTATAGAACACGAATACAGAATAATAGGTTACCAAATATTAGTCAAATAATATGCACGCGACTCACGATCCGCGTGGCGAGTCAAGATATTATTATACACGTCGGGCTTCGTATGAAAACTGCATGGGTTGGTAACACAGTAAGCAAGCAATGAGAACAGAATCACTATATTAGGCACCGTTTTTAATGAATATCGGTATATTAGCTAATACGGATATTAGATAGAATCACAGATTAGTTTGTAATTTTTGTATTAGATATCAGTTGGTATTTCGTATTATAGAATCACTATAATGGGCACCGTTTTTAACGAATGTCAGTGTATTAGCTAATACGGATATTAGTTTTTTTTAATAGATTAGTTTGTAATTTTCGTATTAGGTATCTGTAGCTGCTACCAAGCTAAATATTATCAAACACAAATACGATCTCATCCTTGCGTTAAACACATGCGAACCTACCGCATTGAGGAAGCGCTCCACAGGATGCCACCCGGAAGACTGGCGCCGATACTTCGTCTTCACAATAGCGCAACATTAATAACGCAATAAATAACGAAAGGGATCGGCCGAGAACAATACCCCGAGCGGACGCTCCTCGGCACCATGGCGCTAGACCCGCTACTGCATCTGTTGGGCTACGATATCTGTTGTCCAAACTGCATTGACCAACGCAAGCAAGGAACAAGGGACCGGATTCTACCACTCTGACAGACACATATGTTCGGGTATAAAGATTTGAACATTTTAGTAACAAATACACTTTATATTCAACCTTCTGATTGTATGTTTCATTTATACTTGTTTCATATCTTAGAGTGGGACAGTAGACCCTAAAGTGGTGACCCCGCGAACACAAAACCTTCTGACGCACATAAAACCGAAACCCGACGACGACTAACAAAGTATCAAGCCATCAACAAGCAAACTCAGCATCATCAAGCTCCTCGTTTGTTCATGAAAAACAAAGTCATAATGTCAAGCCCGGTTCCAGAATACATCGCAACTGCTGTACCAGCCACTGCCAACGCTCCAGCATCCGAACTTACCGCCGTAGCCCTTGCCATGCGCGTTCCACGTTTCTGGAACGATAATCCACGGTTATGGTTCCACGCTTTCGAAGCCGCCGCCCAAGACGGACACCGTACTCAAGCACAGCTGGCACAAATAAGCGATATTCTATACAACCCGCCCAGCGAAGGAAACATTTATGAAGCTCTAAAAAAAAGACTCATGAATGTCTATGAAGAGTCCGACAACAAACAACTGCAAAAACTACTCTCCGAAGTCGAACTCGGCGACCAAAAACCCTCGCGTTACTCCGGAAAATGCGCAGTCTAGCGAAGAATAATATACCAGAGTCAACACTCCGTTTCATGTGGAGTAATCATCTACCAGCCGACGTTCGCTCCGTAATCGCAGTAAGTGGTACCTTTCAGACGCAAACTGCACTCGATGAACTCGCTCTACTGGCTGATAAGATGATGGAGACACAAACCCTGCATGTAGCCGCCTTGTCTACACCACCTCCATCACAACAAAATTCTGAAATAAAATTTCTAATCGAAGAAATCCGCAAGCTTTCAACAGAAATCTCTGCTATCAAGTCGCAACATAAGTTAAATAATTACAACGCATACGAACGCGGAAGGTCAACACATCGGAATAAATACAACAATAGCAGATCAAGAAGCAACACACCCACATCGCCATATTGTTATTACCACCGTCGCTACGGTGCACAAGCACGCCGATGTACTACACCGTGTACATATAAAGAAAAAAATTATCAGAAGTCGGAAAACTAAAACATACGTTGGCAGAGGCGGAACCCAGCGTAGAAGAAAATTCCTACCGCCTATTCGTCGTTGATAAAAATTCGCAATACAAATTTCTCATCGACATCGGCGCAAATATTTCCGTATTACCTCGAACAAAGGGAACTACAAAGAAGCCACTCGATTTTCAACTCTACGCAGCTAATAATACGGTAATACCTACTTACGGTAAAAAACTACTACACTTGATCTCAACCTACGCCGACCGTTCAAGTGGACTTTTATTGTTGCCGAGGTCAGCAAACCGATTATTGGGGCTGATTTTCTCAAGCATCACAAATTGATTGTCGATCTACCGAATCGAAGACTAATCGACGGTATAACTCGCCTTTCATCGATATCATCCGTTCACCTATGCAACGCGCCTACAATCAAAACTATCGATGATAACCAAAAGTATCACGCGATACTAGCCGACTTCCCTGGAATAACTCGTCTCACTCCAACATCGAACACTATCGAGCCGATAGCTGAACATTTCATCAAGACCACAGGACCGCCAGTATACTGCCGAGCTCGACCAATCGTACCACACCGCTACGACGCCGTGAAAAAGGAGTTTGAAAATATGCTAGAATAAGGTATATGCCGACCAAGCAAAAGCCCTTGGGCATCTCCACTTCACATCGTGCCGAAGAAAGACGGAAGTTTACGCGTATGTGGGGATTACAGACGACTTAATTCCAGTACAATTCCCGATCGCTATCCTATACCGCGTGTCAAAGATTTCACTCATCAACTCGCCGGTAAAACAATATTCAGCGTTATCGATCTCAACAGAGCCTACTCACAACTCCGTACAAGGGAAGAACATATTGAGAAAACAGCGATCATAACACCAACGGGACTATTCGAATTTCCACGTATGCTACCCGGTCTGAAATACGCCGGCCAGACATTCCAACGGTTCATTCATGAAGTACTGCGTGGACTCGATTACGTGTTTCCGTTTATAGATGACGTAATGATCGCCTCATCATGTGAAAGTCTGCATCAACAGCATCTTCGCACCGTACTGAAACGTCTAGAAGACAATGGCATCACTATTAATCCCGCCAAATGTGTCCTGGGCTAACCAGAAGTCAAATTCCTAGGCTATACTGTGTCTAAGGATGGCATTAAACCGCCTACCGAAAAAGTCATAGCAATCACTCAGTACACGAAACCAAGCAATATCGAAGAGCTAAGGCGCTTTCTCGGAACGGAATGATAAATTTCTATAGAGAGCACATTCTCGACGCTGCCACAATGCAGGCACCGCTTAACTCTTACCTACATTCGGTGGAGAAAAACGACAAAACTAAGATAGAGTGGACTGACGAAGAAACAAGTTCATTCGAAGCATGTAAAAATGCAATAAAAAATGCAGCTTTACTAGCTCATCCGTTGCATTCAGCAAATATCGCGATGTTTACCGACGCCTCAGACAAGTCAGCCGGGGCTGTATTACAACAATATGTGAACGACACATAGCAGCCTCTCGGATATTTCTGGAAAAAAGTTAGTGACGCACAACGTTAATACGGCACATTCGATAGAGAGCTACTATCAATCTACATGTCGGTAAAACATTTTAGGAAAATGTTCGAAGGAAAAAATCTTATTGTATTCACCGACCACAAGCCACTCACTTACGTGCTTCAAAAGCCACCTTCTCCTTCGGAAACTCCACGTCGTGCAAGACAATTAATTTTCATCAGCGAATTTACCACTGATATTCGTCACATAAGTGGCAAAGATAACATAGTCGCAGACGCTCTCAGCCGAGTCGAGTCGATCACATGTCCTACATCACTCGACTACAATAAAATAGCACTCACGCAAGAGCGAGACAGCGCTATACTGCAACAACTCCTTCAACAAAGTAATTTGGCGCTAAAACCTATTACTTTGCCTGGAACTAGCAAATCTATATTCTGCGAAACGTCAACACCGTGCATACGACCATATTTGCCGCAAGAATCTCGTCGTGACGCATTCAATTCTGTCCACAATATAAGCCATCCTGGAATACGCACTACACGCAAGCTTATGACCGAAAAATTCTTTTGGCCTTCTATGAACACCGACGTCGCTACCTGGGCGAAACAATGTATTCACTGCTAGAAATGTAAAATAAACCGTCACATCTGGAGTGAAACGTCAAAATTTCCGCCTTCAGACCGCTTCCAGCACATACACGTCGACTTCGTAGGCCCACTACCAACTTCACCTCAAGGATATTGTTACCTAGTCACGATCATCGATCGAGCAACAAAATGGCCTGAAGCGATTCCTACAGAGAACATTTCAGCTGAATCAGTCGCTAAAATTATTTATGAAAATTGGATTACTCGTTTTGGTTGTCCTACATATCTAACGAGTGACCAAGGCCGTCAATTTGAGAGTCAACTATTCGGCAAGCTACTAAGTGTTATGGGAGTAACGCATAACCGTACAACACCTTATCATCCTCAAGCAAACGGTATGATCGAACGCAGGTACCGTTCACTGAAAACCGCACACAAAGCTCGTCTATGTCATGGTTCAACTTGGGTAGAAGAATTACCTACAGTGCTCATGGGTTTACGTGCCGCTACATGGAACGACAATGGCTTAAGCGCAGCCGAAATAACGTACGGCTACAACATCCGTTTACCAAGCAATTTTTTCAATTCAAGGTCATTAATCACAGATATGAACTACGATTTTGTCACGAAATTACGAAGTACAATCGCCGCTGTCAAGCCAGACCAATCAAACATTTCGCATTCAAACAAGCGACAAATATTTATTCATAAGGATTTACAAACTTGTGAACACGTTTTTGTTCGCACAGACTCAATGAAAAAAGTGCTGCAACCTACATATGAGGGGCCGTTCAAAGTTATCGAACGAAACAACAAAACGTTCGTACTTCATCTTCCTGACAATCGATCGTCTACCACATCGATCGACCGTCTCAAGCACGCATATACCATAAGCTTCAATACTGGAGATACTACACCAGACAATATATACGTGTCAAGAGCAACGTCGAGCTACAAGCAGACTACAGACCCACAGCCGCAGCATACTCGTACCACAACACGGTCGGGACGATCAGTGAAACTGCCGGTACGCTTCGCTTGAGGGGAAGTCCTGTAGCTGCTACCAAGCTAAATATTATCAAACACAAATACGATCTCATCCTTGCGTTAAACACATGCGAACCTACCGCATTGAGGAAGCGCTCCACAGGATGCCACCCGGAAGACTGGCGCCGATACTTCGTCTACACAATAGCGCAACATTAATAACGCAATAAATAACGAAAGGGATCGGCCGAGAACAATACCCCGAGCGGACGCTCCTCGGCAGCATGGCGCTAGACCCGCTACCGCATCTGTTGGGCTACGACATCTGTTGTCCACACTGCATTGAACAACGCAAGCAAGGAACAAGGGACCGGATTCTCCCACTCTGACAGACACATATGTTCGGGTATAAAGACCTGAACATTTTAGTAACAAATACAAAAACCGTGAAAACGGTTAGTGGCGCCGTCGCCTCCGCGTCCTCCGCGCTCCCCGCACCCGCTGTCGGGAAAAAAGAGCGCCCCCCACCTCCTATCATCGTCCGGGACAAAACGGCCTGGACGACTCTAATTAATGAGTTACGCAGGCTTAACCTGTAATACCACAAAGCCCGAAATACCCTTAATAGTATTTCCGTTACGGTGAGTTCATCGGACACTCACCGTAAATTCACTGCCCTCCTCCGGGAGAGAGGGCTCCAATTTTTCACCTACTCCCTTGTGGAGGAGCGCGTCCTCCGCGTGGTGATCCGCCGTATTCCGGTGGAAGTCAGCCCCGCGGAGGTGTGCTCCTCGCTCGCGGAGCAGGATTATCCTATCAGAGAAGTTCATAGAATGTACAACAAGGAGAAGCGGCCTCTACAAATGGTAGTGGCCATTCTAGACCTTTTCCCCGAGGAAAAGGCCATCTTTCAATTGGAAAATGTATGCAGGCTCTCCGGCGTCACCGTCGAGCCCCCATACAAAACCCACATGCCTTCGCAGTGTCACAACTGCCAGCTCTACGGGCACGCCACCCGTAACTGCCATCTTCGTCCGCGGGGCGTTAAGTGCCGAGAGGACCACCCTACTAGGGAGTGCACGCGCGAGCGTGACTCCACCACCCCCCCGAGCTGCGTACTGTGCGAAGGGAAGGGGCACCCTGCGAACTATCGCGGTTGCCCCAAAGCTCCGCGCACTACGCGGCCTCGGCACCAGAGGCAGGCGGCCCCCCGGGCGGCGCCTCCCGCCTCAGCCCTCCGAGCGCAACCCCTGCTGGCGCCAGGGGAATTTCCCGCGCTCCCAGTCCCTCGCCAGATCCCGGCCGCCGCCGGCTCTCCCGCGCTTCGCGGTCAGTCACAACCCGTGCGTTCGGCTCCGAACGCATGGGGGCCCCGTCGCCCTAATCCACAGCCTCGTATGGCGATGGAAATTCCGCGCCCCACGCTCCTTCTAACGTTGCGAGCAATGATATTATGATCTTGCTCCTTTGTGAACACGGTATTCAGGAGGTCATTGACTACAATGACCACCTAGAGCGTTACGGTCCCGTCAAGACCATATGCGCTTTCCCCCGCCTCGTTGAGACGTTACACTGAAACACGTGACCACCCGGCATAAATACCGGCCGCGCAAAAAGTTTTATTCTCGTATGTACAATAAAATATATCGATTCGTCTCTCCAAATAGAGTGTGACAGCGCCCACGCCCGCGTAACCACCGTTCTCTCCGCAGAGGACGGGCGGTCAAATTCGCTCCCGCACACTCCATACGGTTACCCTCTTTAGCGGGTGACCCAAGCCTAGGTCCGTTCCTCGGTATGAAACCCTTGGGTCAGGCAACCGCCCGCGCGATACAAGTGACACTATACGTGCAGCACTTAGTTACCCACATACAACATTACACACGTATGAACAAACACACGTGCACACCACACAGGTACATAGGTTCTGTGAGGGACCTTTTTTTTTTCTTTTTTTACGCTAGTTAGTGTAGAAAACATTTCTGATTACTGAATACACATACGCATGGTTCCTTCCTTCCTCCCAGGAGGAAGGGAACGTGCCTATGTGTATAATTGAGTTAGCTCGAAACGTAGCTGTAGGGATTCAGATAGTTCGCGACTTATTTGCGTACGCGACGACCGCCCGAGCCGAGGTCCGGCCACTCTGGCGCCCTCGTGCGAGTCGTCCTTATAACTTTCGTGGCTGAGTGCTCTCCGCGCTCGCCCCCAAGTCCGGTGAAGCTGTAAAAGCCGCAGCGGCTTTAGGGCCCCTAAGGCTAACAGTGTAGTCAGTTCATAAAAAAAAAAAAAAAAGTAACAAATACACTTTATATTCAACCTTCTGATTGTATGTTTCATTTATACAAACTACTAACGACAGTCCGTATTCTATACAATTAATAAAATTGAAGTGTGTTTGTAATGTCAAAATAACAGCTTATTTTTACTAAATGCATATGAAAGTATATACGATTCCTATAACAAAAAAAAAACAATTTTAAAGTTCTTGCCTGTCTGTTCCGGGTAACCTCCGAAACGCTTTGACCGATTTCGACAGGACTTTCACTGGTAGATAGCTGATTTTATAGGAAGTAACTAAGGCTACCTTTATTTTAGAAAAAGAATTAGGTTTCCGCATTAATAAAAAAACAACTGGTCATGGAGAATCAATTTGGGCGCTTAAAATGGCTTACGCTGAGTAAACTATAGAGATACAGCAAATTAACGTATTAAATAATTGTAGACGTTAAAAATACCTACAAAAAAGTCAGAAAGAGTATACGTCTATCTTCTAAGGAACACCCACAATAAGCATTATTGTGTTTAAAATAGACGGGAGCGGGGGAGCAAGATTCGTGCGGGCATTCTGTAGTCCACGTGAGCGAAGCCGCGGGCACAGCTAGTTTATTAATAAGAAAGAAAATTTAATCAATTTTTCATTTACGTTATATAATAAGTATACGGATAATAATAATAAATATTCATAACATTCTATAGGTAAATAAAGAGAATACTGAAAATAGATAAAACTATATCACGCAAAACGCCACCAATATATCATAATATAGGGTCAAAACCTAAGTAAATTAATTAAAAATAAAAACCACAACATGTCTCTTTAAGATCCCGCCAAAAACCTTAATTCACCAAAAAATATATACTTTGGGAACGAGTACTACTTACTCTAGTGGTCGGCGATTAGGAGAAATTGCAGAATATATACATATACATACACATGCAAATATTCAATTATGATAATATCAGGAATATCTCGATTAAACGATTAGTAATTACTTACTAATTTTAAGGAACAGTAACTAATTTCAAGCTTGGTGTTGGTAGTCAGGGTTCACTACCTTCCACTCTATAGTACCTTTGTTTGCTCGTCGGTATACAGGTTGTTTTGAAGAACTTTTTGTAACGGTATTACGATTTACGACTAAACGAATATTAATAATAAAATTAGTATCGTAATTCAATTATGAAAATAAGTAAGCTCTTAATTTCAAAATCGATTGTCAATATTACTAAATACTAAAAAACTATGTAACTATTTCATGATCGCTACCGGCTACACACTATTTTATTTTATGGACTATGGAGACCAGAAGACTATGATCCCTATGAATTGTAATATATAGTAGTGAAGGACGTAACAGGTTTTAATACCAGATATATGCTTTCCAGTACTCTGACTGGGTAGATACGGTACGGGCCGAAATACCTGGTACATATCTTAAAGGGTATATGTTATGTATAATACATTTACGACATCCGTACGAAAACATACTTGATTCCGGTTGGATAGTGACCATCATATACTAGATGTAACACATTCCCCATTGCCCTCTTAGGCGTGTCGCATTCCGGTATTATCATCAAATTATTGTCTTTTTTTCAAATCATGGAAAAAGTCAAAGGGTTAACGAAGACAAAAGCTTAACGGACGTTAAAATTATCGTAATCGTGCTTTTGACTCAATAAAGGCACGTATCAGTATTACGCATGACGTCGCAGAAGGTGCTTGGCGCGTCACTGTTCACGGCCACCATATACCAGGTGTAACGTGCGGCTTTTTTATCATTAGGTGTAGGTTTAGCGTTCTGGCCACAATCTCACCTGATTTTAAGTTACAGTGTGGCTAAAGATTGTATTAGCCTAGTGGAACACTGGCTCTCAAGTGCAACTGCCGGAACACACCTATTTGTGTTTGGCGACAGACTATCAACTTGAGGGTGGTACCTAGCCAGTCGGGCATTAGAAAAAGCCCTACGACTATGATATGGTTTCATCATGATGTTTTTGTTCACCAAAAGCTCAGGCTGATTGCAGGGATTTGAACTCACGTCAATCAACGCGGAGTCCGTACACGCGCCAACTGAGCAGTATAGCTTCAAAATTGACTGAAAGAATTGAAGGAATTTAAATTTCATCTATCAACCAGAGATTTTTAAAACTTCAAATCATGTGTGTGTATATCCCACGTACAATTTATGCAAGGCTGTCACTGCATAGTATAAAATCTTTCAAGAATAATAAATTATACAATAATGTGAAATTAAAAAATTATATTTAAAACAACTAAAAAATCACGCTTTTATAGCAAATTCCTAATACAGAATAAATAAATAAAATATTTAATAGTGTATTTTTTTTAAATATAAATTAACAATGGTTTAAATGAGAAAAAAATGTTTTTTTTATGTGTAAAATATAAATATGTAATAAATAATGGATGTGTGAGGAGCATGCGAGGAGTATAGTATTCATTAAATACGAAACCAAAGTGGGGACCTGCATTAAAAATATAACTAAGAACTAAATACGTCGCGCCGGCCTGCCGCGAACGATGTACTAAATGAACGATGTAGTATTAAGCTTACGGAATAGTTCGTTCTAGTTCAGTGTCAGGAATTCATTCTTATTAGTACTTAATTTGTACTTAGTACATGTACTACTACACAAACCTAGTGATTGGCCACTTCTCATTTCCTTGACTTGGCAACACTGCCTGTTTCTGATGTAAATTGTTCGTCATATCAAAAATTTATTTGTAATTTTGGTCAATTATCGTGTTATATTGAAATATTTATTTGTTGTATTTATAACAAAAATAGTGACAATGACACAAACAAGTGGAAGTAAACATGAAAGGTTTCTATTATAATGAATTTTGTTGTTTTTTTGGTATATGAATGGACATTTTGTACAATATGAAGTGATTTATCCATTGTAATAATGACTGAAAAAGGCTACGAGGGTGAACAATCGTCACCCTCGTGGGATATTCCTGGACCGTCGTCTTTGGGCGCAATATTAGACAGTGTTTTCACATCTACAGCATCAGACAGTCAACTCAGGAATGGTACCTATTTCATATGTATTGTCAATTGTAGTAGATAAGGAGTAATGTAGAAAAATTGCACTATGTTACGCATGTTACTAAAACACTTCATAAATGTTCACCTTTCTTATCTGAATATTATGTTTTTCCTGTATAATATTATTTTATTCAATATTCAAATACTTATTGCATCTATAGGTCATTGTTTTTAGCTTTAACAGATCATATTGTATTATAGCATTGGGAGCTTTTGGTCCAATAAAAAACAGTAAATATTGTAATACAATTTTTACTACTTTACAAAATATATTTTTGAAGTCATCTTTATCTCAATATAATATATATCTGTATAGCGGATGTTTAGGCTAAGTCCAAGTTTGTTTTGAAATATAAATTTTTAGATCTTTCTCAACTAATAATTTCCACATCATAACTATATTAACAATAGGGCATTAATTTTTGTAAAGTTTGAACTAAAAAACTTATGGAAAAATAATTATAAGTACATAATATTTTAAGATCAATTTTATACTAATTGCAATGTGGAAATTTGTTGTATATCTTAGTATTGTATCTACAATCTATGAAATGTTTGTGATATTTTTGTGCAGTATAATAAGTTTTCTATCATAGAACTGAAAAACAACTGTTTAGCAATACAGTGCAAAGTAAAGGAAAACAAATTTATATTTCAGTTAAAGCCCATGAACTTAAACCTTATTATTATAATATTACTTTCAGAAGAAATGGAGTGTGAAGCATTATTTGCTGAAAGTGACGAAGAAGAAGTAGAGGTGCTACCTTCAACATCAGAAGTTATTTCTCAAGCTGCTTACACACAAACCCCAAAGCCTGTGTCTTCAAATTATGTTAACTCTACAACACCCAATCAATCATTGGAAGTTAGCGTAACCCCATTATCTCATCCTGTTACTCATACTCCAGTCCCAGAGGAATATCAACCACTTCCTGACAGTTCCAGCTCATTAGAAAATACCTATTATGAGTTCACAGGCAATAGCCTTGATAACAATGGCAGTGTTCAAAGAACAATTCCGGGTGTTAATATCCGTTACCAACCAAAACCACCTATCAGTCCAAGGGATTACTATTATCCTAATTATGGACACTATCGTCAATACATAGGTGGACCATTTCATAACAATGTCATAGTCCTTAGTGATAACAGAAGTTATGTACCACACCCTATATCTTATGCTCTCCCTGCAAACCAAACACAATTAGGTGATAATGGATTAGATATGAGTTACAATCAAGCTACAGCTAGCACAACAAGCAGCAATCCACCGAGGGGACTTGAGAGACCTAGTCGAAAGCTCAACATATCACCTAGAAGAAGACAGTCTAAAGAGAGTGAAACTGTAACAAATTTAATAGAAGTTAGCTCTGAGGAAGAAGATAATGCTAGTGCTCCAAAGAGGAAACAGTGTGCAAATGTTCCTGGTCGACAAGCCAGTAAAGATGTGTCAATGAGAAGTGAGGGTTATAACCATGCTGGTGATGTAACAAGGGTAAATATAAAGGGAGAACCCTCTACAGCAGTGTCAGCAGCATCTGGTGGTGACTTTGATAGTAATAGTAATGATCATGATCGAATAGTGCATGCAAGGATGCAGAATAACTCAAGTAATACACAAGCAGAAAATATCGTCAATCCCCCATTTCATATAAAACAGGAACAAAGCAGTCGTCCTAGCCTGAGCTGTACTTGTCGAAATAATTATGCACAGAATGTGCGACAATCAAATAATTGTTACATACACAATTCAAACAGTCTTAACTGTCAAGGTGGATCTCATCATTATCTTCATCGTCATCATCATCATCATCACCACCATCATCATCACCAAAGGCCGTTATTCAGTCAAAACATGAGTACTAATTTACCAGGCACATCTAATGGATCTCAAGTGAAAGAAGAACCTGGTGCTCAGCAACCTCAGATCAAGAGGGAATCAGAAAGAGAAATTAATAGTTTACCATTGCACTCAGTTAAAACTGAGATAACAGACCAACCGAAGATCAAACTTGAACCAGATAGGACTGACCATCAGAGAAATGAAGATGTCAATAAAAACATTGTTAAGGTTGAAGGTGAAAACCGGAGGTGCTGTGATATTGACTCAGGTGGAGATAGGAGGATAAATGAGCCATCGCCACAGCCTGGTCCTAGTATGGAAAGAATAGAAGAAGTAATAGAATGCAGAAATGGGAATGCGTCTCTAACAAGGGTAAAACCATTTTTACATTTTAATTTTTTAAACCTGTAAACTTATAGGAATAAAGAAACCTGCAAATAAAATAAATTGGATTCAAATTGATTAAGTTTTAATTACTCATGATCTCAAAGAACTACTCTTAACTAACTTGCAAATTCTCGTGTTTTGGCAGCAAGAGGAGACTAGTGGATCATCACAAACAAGTGCCGGTGTACTCTCAGCTCCTGACCTACAACTGGACTGGGTATCTGACTCTAGTTCCGATGATGATGTGCAATTATTGGGAGAAGAGAACAATGTTGTAAGTAGTTTATAATAAAATTTAATTTTCTAATAACTAGAAGTGTTATTCTATATATCATTCAGCTTACAGAACAATATTTTGAGTAAATTAAATAAAAAATATGTGAAACGTAACAGTGACCCAGGGTTAACACCATTGCACAGTTCTAAATTTTGGCCGAAATACGGCCTTGCCTTTTTATGAAGTTAATAGGTAGAGTGGGTCATTGAATATCTCCGAGTTCAATTCTGATAAATTTATTTTCAGTAGTTATAACCCATCAAATTCCGCAATTAATTTTTGTTGTATTTATTGAGGCTATAAAAGGAAAGGCTAAAAATTGCAAATATATTTTTTCTAATCTGTCAGAGATTAGCTCCTTCAAACACCTTCCTTCCTTCCTTAGCTTTTTGGGCTTATAATATTAGTTATTGTCACTATTATTATTGACACTGTATACGCTGTTTATCTATATTTATTTATATTATTAATTCATGCATTCATACATATATTCATTCACTCATTATTTCCTACCTAGTTCCCACCCCAGTCGCTTTGAATACGCATCGCCGAGTGGTCACGTGATAGACTCGCTCAAAACAAATACAAGTGACAGTACATGCAATACTCTTTAAAAACGCTCCGCTAAAGGTGTTTGAAATTAACCCGCGCCCGCCCCGAACTACTTAAAATTAGTGCTTGTTGGAAAAACCAGAACTCGAATGCCAGTGAGTGTATAGAAACAGAAAGAACTTGCGACCTATCAAATGGGAGACGTGGAGCGACAAGGTACCTATTTCCTTTCCCTTCATCGTATACCGGCGCCTTCAGACACTATTATCAATATCTCAATATTGCGTATGCAGTTTCTTGAGACATGTTTTTCTTTTAGTTGTGGTCCCAAGATTAATTATTGAATAGCTTCGTTCATTGGTTTTGCCTTTTTAGTAGAATACTAGATACTCAATGTGTAGGGGATAGCTGCAATTTAGCTTTTCTCTTTATGTACATTAACCATACTTGGCAATTAAGACCCTGTTCAGATGAATGCGTGCCTTGACTTTCTATGTATTACACACTCTGACAATTTGACAAATGACATGTCCTTGTACAGTTTCCACTTGTTGACTTGTTTGCTGAAATGAATGGAAATATTTATGTGCTTATATTATTTTTTCGTTATAGTTTTTTAACATTGTAGCCACAATCTCACCTGATCTTAAGTTATGATGTGGCCCAAGTCTCACTGCTGTAACACACCAATTGGTTTTTGGCGACAGATTTTCATCTTGAGGGTGGTAGCTAGCCAGACAAGCATTAGAAAAAGCACTACCACCATGCAGTGGGTTCATCACGATGTTTCCTTTACCGAAAGCTCAGGCTCTCATTGCAAGGATTCAAACTCACTTCGATCGACGCGGAGTGCGTACAAGCTACCAACTGAGCTATCATTTTCTGAAGGATTGTATGTAGGGATTGCAATCCGTTAGACAACGAACAAACAAATAAAATCTAGTAGTGTAGGAAACTAGTAAAATTTTAACGATGTAAAGAGTAGCTCAGTTTTCCTAGATTTGACATTCACAGATAGATCAATTATTTTAGTAAGTAACTTTATACAATCTAATATAATTAACCTTACGTAATTTACTGAGATGATATCACAATAATTATTAAGGTATTTGAGAATGCTTACTATTACTAACAAACAAGTCTTATATTGATGATAGACACCATCATGATTTGATAATTCTGTCTAATGAATGGTTACAATTATCACAATAGTGAGTTTGTCTTATAATTACAACTCTTTAGTTTAAACAACTTACGACAAATAATTATTTTAAGTAATAATTGTCTTAGTACTCATTATATTATATTATAAGAAAATCAATTTTTATTTTGAAAAAAGGATCGTAGAAAACAAATAGTGTTAATTGTGTCATCTGCTAGTCGAATTCTAATAGGGCTGCAAATATAGCCTTTCAGCTTCTACAATTGTCGGCTTTATCGTCCTGGTGCGACTCTGCGTCGAATGACTCGCACGCATGAACACCACGCGCAACGCATTTAAAGTACCTTGTCATGCAACAGCTCTATTATTTTGCCAAAAATTGCTAGCACCGGATCCGTTCGCCGGATAGCAATCCTTAACTGGATGTAATAAATACATTATAGTCTCCCTTCGTTTTCGTCTTTTCCAGCGATAGTAAGCTAGCAACAACTCGACCGATTCGTGCAACTCCATGTTAAATACAGGCAGAATCCTTAAATGCTCATGCGTTAAGAACTCCTTATGGACGTGACGTACGCCCGATTACGCGCGAGATGATTCGCGGCAAAATCACTCCTGGGCAGGGTCTATAGTGTACTGTTATAAATGCATGATTATTTTTTAATTTAAACAGAGAGAAATTATTGATTTAACGGGGTCGCCGGGTCGCGCTGCCTGCGGTGATGCTTCACCGTCGGCAGTGAGCGTAGCACCCGCGACCCCCGTCCCGCCTGTGATCGCCTCTCTGCCAGCACCGCCAGCCCATGCGGCTAGTTGTACGCCGCGCTCCTATTACTCTACAATGCATGAGGTACCGCCGCCCGCCCACCTCCTACGTACCAGGTAACAATTTGATATAGTATAAACTAGCTGTGCCCGCGGCTCCTTTCGCGTGGACTACAGAATGCTGTCGGATATTGTGGAAACCCTGCATTCACATTTAAAAAAAACAATTTAATTTGCGCGGAACCCTAATTCTCTTTCTATAATAAAATTATCATAAGTTACTCCTCATAACATCAGTTTTCTGCTAGTAAAAGCCCCGTCGAAATCGGCATAACCGTTTCGGATATTACCCGAAACAAACAATCAGACAGACAGACAAAAACAAATTAAAACGGATTTTTTATTAAAAGTACCGTATATACTTACTTATGCATTCAGTAAAAAGCTCTTATTTTGACGTTAGAAACGGACTCTTTAATGTTAATTATTTGTATAAAGATTTTAGGAATAAATGTAATCTATACTTATCTATACTTATAATAAAAGAGTAAAGAGTCGAAATCTGTACATTGAAGATATTTGAGAAAAAAATATATGGGGGGGCTTAGAATCATGGACAGAACACATTTCGATAGTTTTTAAAAATTTTGTCTGTCTGTCTGTCTGTCTGTCGGATTGTTTGAACACCAATCACGCAAAAACTACTGGACCGAATTTAATGAAATTTGGTATGATTGTAACTTATAGTCTAAAGGTACATTTAGGATACATTTTTATACGTATGAACATTTGCATGGTCTATAAATTGCGTTTAGGTTTTATGTACATGAAACAATGTAATGCACGTGCATGTAATACTACAAATATTTCAAGTACATAGTGAAATGAAGTTTAATAATATGAAATGCATCCAAATTATTTTATCGTCACTTAAAAGAAAAAAAAAGTACAATAGTAGTAAAATAAACTGGTTTAATTTTTTTTGAAAATTCTACGATAGATGTCGTTGTTTGTTTTTTGTGCTATGAAGGCTATGTAGATTAAACAATGTAATTTATGTATATGTAAAACTACAATATATTTCAAGTATATAGTGAAATGAAGTTTAATTGAAAGAAATTTATCCAAATTATTTTATCTTCAAATATTGGAAAAAAAAATGTTCAATAGAAATTAATTGGCTTAATTTTGATCTAAAATTTTTCGATAGATGTCGTTGTTTGTTTTTTGCGCTAAGAAGATTTTTGTTTTACCTATATTATGACGCCACACATATCGTTTTAGTTCATTTACACGTTTAAAACTTGGAAAATAATAACACCATAACATCATTCATTATCCCGAATTCAAATTAAAACTATTAGTTACCACTTTGTGCATTATTAACATTAATTTTGAATCGTTTGTCTATTTCTCTGTTAATCTGTATGCCAATCACGCAGAAGGTACCTTTTTGAAGCCTATGATAAGTAGCACATAGGATGAATTTTTACACGTATGGATATTTGTGTGGTGTATAAATAGCATTTTTTTTAATTATCAAAAGTAAAAAAAAAGGATTTTATGTAATAAAAAATGAAATATGTAATATAAATTATTTAATTTTCACGTCATTTTAAATAAATATAGGTACCTACTTACTGTAAACAAAGATGTAGGTATACTATTTACTACTTATCTATTTATTATTTCATGTATGGCGCAGTCATTTTTAGAGATTTTAGATTGAAAAACAAATTAAACAATGTTTAAGAAAATATTTATATAGGCAGTTCAATTTATTTCGTTCTAAAATTCTACGATAGATGTAGCTCTTCGGGACATGTGAGTTTGTAGATCGCACTGTCAAGAAATGTTCTTGAATTAGTAAATTAAATATACCTACTACCATTCTGCATCCAAGTCCGGTGAAGCTGTAAAAGCCGCAGCGGCTCTGTTTTAGGATAGGGCCCCTAAGGCTAACAGTGTAGTCAGTTCTAAAAAAAAAAAAAAAAAACCATTCTGCATTGTTCATTACGTCTTTTGAATACTAACGATTAACGATAAATAGATTTAAAACACAAAAAATAAACTTGGCTATTTCCTAAAGGATTTTCGATTAATTGCGTTACAGATTGGAATTTGTACTTTTATTTATTGACCTTGGCTATTATTAAAGGATTTCGTTTTATTGTATTGCGGATTCGAGGTAACTTGAATGTTGCAATTGGACTACTGATTTTGACCTTTACTTTATATTATTGTCGTTTAGATTTAGGTAAAATGCCTGGTAGAAAAAGAACGAGTCTATCTCAGTATACTAGCAATCGAAAAAGGTTAAGAAATATTCGATCTCAAGAAACTGAGGAAGACTATCAGATAAGACTTGCAACTGAACGAGAGCGTTAGGCCAATGTACGCGCTTCAGAAACCGATCGCGAACGATGCGAGCGGTTAAATTCAAATCGTAGGCGTATAGCTGCTTCTCGATCGATAGAAAGTAGTGAAGAGCGTGAGGCACGGCTGACTGCTGACCGCGAGTACCACGCCACGTCGCGAGAGTCAGAAACATTCACAGAGCGTGAGGCACGGCTAACTGCTGACCGTGATTACCACGCTATGTCTCGTGAGTCTGAAAGATTCACAGAGCGTGAGGCACGACTAACTGCTGACCGTGAGTACCACGCTATGTCTCGTGAGTCTGAAACATTCACAGAGCGTGAGGCACGGCTAACTGCTCACCGTGAGTATCATACAATGTCCCGTGAATCAGAAACATTCACAGAGCGTGAGACAAGGCTGACTGTTGATCGTGAGTATCATATCGCATCTCGCAACTCAGAAACGTTTGCGCAGCGTGATACACGACTGACTGCTGATCGCGAGCGTCACGCAACTAACAGATCTCTCGAAACTGAAGAGCAACATCAGCAGCGGCTCGAAACAAGTCATGAGAACTACCAACAAGCTCGGGAAGTGCAATATATTCATAGATCTCTCGAGAGGAATAGGATTGAAGAAATCCGAGATTTAGAGACCACAGATGAACGTGAAGCTCGCATAGCTGAAGATCGGGTGCGACATGCTTTAAACCGGATGTCATTATCATCACAAAGTGATGATGCCCAGGAAGAATATGTGAGTAACGAAGTTCTTCCGTGGAGCAATAAGGAACGCAGTGGTTTCTTTTATAATCCAAAAATAAATTATGGTCTATTCTCTAATATCGGTGCAATGATAAACATTTGTGCCCACTGCCAAGCACTTAAATGGCAGAGAGAAAGTCTTGGATTTTGTTGCTCAGCCGGAAAAGTGTTTCTGAATATTCTTCAGGATTCTCCTCCAGAGCCTTTGAAGTCACTGCTGATTGGAGAACATTCACAATCTAAGGAGTTCTTGGACTCGATTAGATCCTACAACAGTGCATTTCAAATGACTTCATTTGGTGCTAAAGAAATACGTGAAGGTTCATTTATGCCCACGTTTAAAATCCAAGGGCAGGTATATCATGCCATTGGTTCGTTATTGCCTGAGACCGAACCAAAATTTTTACAAATATATTTTGTATCAGATTATATTGAACAAGCAAATATTAGAAGGCAAAATTTTCCAAATTTAAACCAGAATTTAATAATTGAACTACAAAATATGCTACACACAGTCAACCCCTACGTGCATAGTTTTAAAGCCGCTATCGAGTCCGTTTCGGAGAGTCAAAGTAATGAGTATAAATTTGTTATTAACGCAGAGAGGAGACCGGCTCACGAGCACCGTGGCCGATATAATGCTCCAAAATGTCAACGAAGTTGCGGCAGTTTTAGTCGATCAGGAATGTGATCGACGCGACATCATTCTACGTTCACGAGATAATAGACTTCAGCGTGTTAACGAGACTCATCGTGCCTATGATGCTCTACAATACCCACTAATTTACTGTCATGGTGAAAATGGATATAACTTTAGCGTATTCAATGTCGATCCAAATACCGGTGCACTGAACTACAACAAAAAGACGTCAGCTATGCAATTCTATGCTTATCTCTTGCAAGTGAGACGCGGCCGGTTTATTTACTTACACCGGTTTCGTGGACTATTTAACCAGTTTGTTGTTGACATGTACGCTAAAATTGAAACCGAACGATTAATTTATATTCGAACTAATCAAAGAAGATTACGTGCGGAAAATTATGTTGATCTACAGGATGCTATACAACATGTCACAGACGTGAATAATTTGGGTCGCTTAGTAATTTTGCCTTCAAGCTTTACCGGCGGTCCCCGTTACATGCACAAACGCATACAAGACGGCTTTTCTTACGTCAGAAAATACGGAAGACCCGACCTATTCTTAACATTTACCACAAATCCAAAATGGTTTGAGATCACATCTGAACTCCTACCTGGACAAGTATCACATGATCGCCATGATATTGTAGCAAGAGTTTTTCACTTGAAACTGAAACTGTTGATCGAGTTACTAACAAAAGAAAAAGTCTTTGGGCAAGCTTTATGCTTTATGTACAGCGTCGAGTGGCAGAAACGTGGTTTGCCACATGCCCACATTCTTCTGTGGTTGCAGGAAAAACTTCGTCCAAATGATGTTGATATTTTGATAAGTGCCGAAATTCCAAATCCCGAAGAAGATCCTGTCCTGTATGACATAATAAAAACGCACATGTTACATGATCCATGCGGCACTTTAAATATGAACTCTCCCTGCATGAAAAATGGTAATTGCACTAAGAGATATCCAAAAGCATTGACTGGAGTGACAATAACAGGTGAAGATGGATATCCAAAGTACCGGCGTCGTGGACTACAGGAAGGAGGTCACACTACCAATATAAGATGCCGAGGCCAGCTGATAACCCTGGACAATAAATGGGTCGTGCCATATTTACCTGCTTTATCTAAAACATTTCAAACGCACCTTAATATTGAAATGTGTAATAGTGTACAGAGTATCAAGTATATATTAAAATATATACATAAAGGGGACGATCAGGCCACAATTGGGGTAACCAATGAACGTGATGAAGTCACAAGATTTCAATCTGGTCGCTATATTAGCTCTTCCGAAGCCGTATGGCGGATTTTAAACTTCTCGATACATGAACATTATCCACCTGTAATGCACCTGGACGTACATCTCGAAGGAGGACAGCGAGTATATTTTGATGCTGATAATGTAAGACAACAGTTGGAAAATCCACGACAAACCACTTTGTTAGCGTTCTTTAACCTTTGTGCAATGGATCACTACGCTAAAACTCTCCTGTACGATGAAGTGCCGTCCTACTACACATACAACACGCGGAAGTTTCAATCGTCGGAGAAGAGGTCTTGCTGTGGAAGGTTCACCTGGTATATTTAAGGAGCACATTATCGGATGTGTATATACCGTGCACCCAAATAATGCCGAGTGTTATTATCTGCGCATGCTTCTGCATGTGATTCGCGGGCCTACTTCGTTCGACGACTTAAAGATTGTAGATAGCATCCAGCACCTGACTTTCCAAGCTGCATGTCGAGCGCGAGGAATATTGGATGACGATCAACATTGGGATGACGCTTTGGCTGAAGCTTCCATCAGTGATAGTCCACGCCGCTTGCGTCATTTATATGCTGTTATGTTGCACAAGACTTTTTCAGAGAAGTACAGGGTAGCAATAATTGCGACACTATAAATGATGCGCTGCATGATAACATACTAAATCGCTGTTTGAATGCTATCCAAGACATTGTGATATCTATCGGTGGTAAATGTTTAACGCATTACGGTTTATCTGAACCAACTTTACAAGGTAACCGCGATAATAGAGAATATTCTGCCGAGATTCGCTATGATCCTTTGGAATTAGCTGAAACTCTACGAGATGGAGGTCCAAAGCTTACAGCAGAACAAAGGGGAGTTTTCGAAGGAGTTTGTCATAGTGTAATAAAACATTATTATGATATTGAAATTGTATTAAACTACCTACCTTATCTTTTTCAAAAATGTCGAATTAAGCACATGTTTTTTTAAAATTTACTATCGAAAGGAAAAAAACTCATATCTCTGAATTGAAGCCTGACTTTGCATGTAGGCTGTTTTCACCCACTTAAATGTTGTTTAAAAAAGATTTTTCTTAATACGTTCCGATGTTACAAAATTAAAAACTACTCTCCAAATTGATAGTTTCTATATTAAATAAAATGTCGTTCCTTAAGTCAGATGTTTTTATTATAGTAAGAATCGTAAGTAAACATTTGTGACATTATATTAATACTGAGCCCCTTCCCACAAATTTTCAGAGTTCTAATTTTTAATTAACGTGCTTTCCATAAAAAGCCGTAATCCTTATTTTGACCAAATTAGGGTTTGTTTTTCGAAAGGTTGCTTAAATCACTGTTTACCATATACCGAATTCAACGCGGACGGAGTCGCGGGCACAGCTAGTATAATATAAATAGCGCTTTTCCCGCTGCGTTGCTAGCGTCATAGTTATGTCCCATCTTTTTACTTTGTAACTGAATTACTAAATAACAATTTTCATTGATCATCTTCAAAAATGACGGATTTTCCTTACAAACTTTCACCCCCTTTTTCATCACCATAAGGATTGAATTTCCAAAAATCCTTCCTTAGTGCTCACCTGCCCAGCAGTTTGAGCTCTGTGTTGATATACCAGTCAGTAATCCTTTTATAAAGATTTGTTAGCAAACAAATGAAGTTATGTCATTTCTTCTATAGAGTTCAAAATTGATCGAATTATTGGGCTGGAAAACTCAATAAAAATCTTTTTATATAAATAATATGATTGAGCATTGCCGTTGTACGCGAATCAAGGAAAAACTAATGGATTCATTTTAATCATTTCTTTTTGTTTTACTCCGTAGATACTTGGTCCTTATCAAAAAGACAAACTATCAAGATATCTTAAAAGTTATTAAATTTTAAAAATCTACAATTTTTATAAGCACTACGCTTTCTCCTCTTGTACAACCGAGCGTAGCCGTGGGCACAGCTAGTTGTCTATATATTTTGTTCAATATTTATACTCGTTAAGTTATGTTTATTCCATTTTTCTAAAGCAACCCTAAAAATATCTTTTTCATGCAAAAACATTAAGCTTTTTAATTATTATTTTTTTGTGACAAAAATATTGATGGGTCTGCTTCCACGATCACCTTTAATTCTTCATTATCAACTAGGGTCTCCGGCCGTCCTTGGGGTTTATTTTGTAGGCCAAAATTTCCAGAACGAAAATGTTGGAACCAAAAACGTATCATGTTTTCTTTTACAGTAGCTTCCCCTTACACGTCATTAATCCTTCGAGTTGTTTCTGCAGCGCTAATACCACCGTGGAACTTATATTAGTAAACATCGCGATTTTTTATTTTTTCAATTTTTTGAAAAGAACGCTGTCAAAGAAAAATCTAATGGTGCGAAAACAAATAAATCAGTAAATTCAAAACAAATACACGTGTCTAAATTTGAAATATGTTTTAATTTGGAATTCCTAACCAAACGCCAGATATTTGAGATCAAATTGGCCATTTCAACGAAGCGCCAATTTCATATGTAAGGACCTATTAATTGGCGGGTGATCGCCGTGGGTGAAGCGAGGACAATCTGTATTTCACGCGAGCGTAGCCGCTGGACAGTTAGTCTATTCTATTGTTAAGTATTGGTTAGAGGTTGGTGGAAATTGAAGCTATATTCTTTTAGAATCGGCGTGGGCGGTTGCGGCTGCTACTGTGGGTCAGTAGGTGCGAACTCACGCGTGCCGCACCACTACCATACGCCGCACGCGCATGCACACCCACATGCACACGCGCATCGCACGCATCCCGCACCGCCTGCTCACCGTAAGTATTTTGTTACATATCTTTACCATTTTTTTTTTACCGATTGGCAGACTTTAACTTTGCTCATTATATTGTGAATTGTCGTGGTGAATCAATTCGGGCGCGTAAATGGCTTACGCTGAGTAAACAATAAGAGATATAGCAAATTAATGTACTATATAATTGTAGATCTGTATTGATATCGTAGATCTGATTGTAAAACTGTAGTCCACGTGAGTGAGGCATTGGGCACAGCTAGTTATTACATATATGTATAATAGTCAGATATTACATATATAATGCAATAAAACTTTTTACCGCTGCACTGGAAAATGTTTTCAAGGTTCTGGACTGGGAAGGATTAGGCATCAATATAAACGGAGAGTTCATCGCTCACCTTCGATTTGCCGACGACATCGTAGTCATGCTTGAAACCATAGAGGATCTCAGTGTAATGCTTGACGACCTTAGTAGAGCCTCCGAACGAGTTGGTCTTAAAATTCACATGGAGACGACGAAGGTCATATCGAACGCCTATGTAGCACCAACTCCCACAAAGTTCGGAGACTCCACAGTTGAGGTTGTTGATCAATATGTGTACCTGGGACATACTGTCCAATTAGGTAGGTCCAACTTCAAAAAAGACGTCAATCGTCGAATCGAATTCGGTTGGGCAGCGTTCGGGAAGCTACGTAAAATATTATCGACCAACATACAGCAGAGTCTCAAGACTAAAGTGTTTGATCAGTGATGACCTATGGCACTGAAACGTAGCCGCTAACTATGAACCTCATAAGAAAGCTCTAGGTCACTCAAAAGGCAATGGAAAGGGATATGCTCGGAGTTTCTTTGCGTGATCAAATCAGAAATGAGTAGATCCGTATAAGAACTACAGTAACTGCTACAGAATTGCTAGACTTAAGTGGCAGTGGGCCGGGGCACATTACTCGTAGGATGGATGGCCGATAAGGCTGAAGAGTTCTCGAGTAGTGACCACGAATCGGAACACGCAGTGTGGGTAAACCAGACCTACCACAGGGTGGATCAACGACCTGATAAAAGTTGCGTATATGTCCACCAATGGAAGTGTTTCGGCTGAGATGATGATGATGATGACATAATTATGCAATTAATTAATTATTTCATAGTGGGTGATCGACGCCGAGATGGGATGTCGGTCCCTCCGCCCTATCTCGTACACGAGCGGCTTTGGCAACGGCAACACCATCTGATGGTAATGTTTTTAACATATATAATTATAGTTGTAATATATACAAATAAACAGTATAAAAAATGTTATTCTATGATTTACTAGCAAACCCGGCAACGCGTTCCATGCCGCTTTGGGGTCTATAGAAATCATTCATCTGATCGTTACCAAACTTTACAGGATCACCCACTGGACAGATATAAAGATTTTCTGAAAATTTCATCAATATGCTGGAACCGTTTTGGAGTCCATAGGGAACATGAATTTTAATACAGAAAATAATCATGTATATTTTACACTATGTAGTTGTCTAAACTGTGAGTAATATAATAAAAACGGTAGTTGTGGAACAGTTTAAGGGCCGATGATACCTGAAATGGCTTAACTTGATCTTCTGTTACAACAATAATACCGCAGATTACATTTTTTAATAAATGTATGTTAAAGTTGATGATTGACGCTAAGTACTATGTTTGGCGAAAGCATGATTGCGTAAAATTTTATCTATAGAAAAGCAAGAAAATACCAACTATACAAGCGAAAAATAAATATACTTTTTCATATTGATAATATTTAATTATATTCTAACATAAAATCGCTTTGACGTCTGTTGGGTACGCGTCACTTCCCCTCTGCGTGAGGGAAGGGGGGGGGGGGGGGTGACGTTTCCCCGGTTTGGACGGGCGTTTTGTTGCGCCGGATGCCCGTCTCGTAGACGCCGTACGGATGCCAGTGGGCCGCGATGTTAGTAGTGAGGGGGTCCGGGGGGTGCAATAATGCATGACCGCTTGAGGTGCCGGGTCTTCAATGAAAGTCGTATTCTTCAATATTGTTCGCAGGACGACCAAAGCTTTCTTCTTGTTGTTACTTGTACTCGTTGAATTGCACCGTGACCCATACGGCGCCTCTTCGAGCTTAAGTAGTTCGGAGAGTGACCGTAAAGAGAGCCCCACTTTATTTCGTGTTTTACTTTTACTTTTCACTTTGGTTGCCCTGTTAATCTCTCTATATTTCTTTCATTATATATCTTATGTACACATGTTATATATCACAATATTCCTTATTGTATTACCTATCCATTACATATTCACATATTATATACATTAAGTATATATTCCGTACATAAGCCAAAAACAATGCAATTTACGGGCGGCATCACCGTTTTCCGTTCGTAAAGTTTCTATAACATTGAATGTTTTTACTCTATTGACTTATTCTATGCATTAATCTATTCTATATTAGTTCTATTCTCATATATGTAACACACAATACATAATCATTTATATACAAATTAATATATAACATGCAACTTATAATGTAGCGTAGTCGCTAACATTTCTCTATAATATTGTCTGTATCAATCTATTTTATCGTAACACATAAACACAATAATATCACATAATAACCTAACAGGAGACACGAAAATAACAGTTCTGTCGCCAACAACGTCGAGTGTCCTGGAGTTAGTCTTACATTTAATTATGTAATGTTTTTATGTCTAGCTGATCGGCATTATCTATACAAATCTGTAACTATCCGTAATTTTGTACATAAGTAAATAATCACCTAGTTTAATTTCATGGTATTTTTTTTTTACATTTTTATGCGAGCAACTGACGCATAAGGTCAGGTTTGGGAGACTAATATCTTCAGATCGCGGTAATGTCAACTATTTATTTATTTAAAAAAAAATTGTGTGTACCTATGTACGCATGTAAAAAGTTACACTTTTTTGTCATAACAAAACAAAAATAACTCCGAAAGTTAAAATAATAAATGTTTAGGATAATTAATTCACATTATTATCATTGATAAACTTCATGTCGCACTTCAGTGATTAGATTCGCGCTCAGCTCTTAACTTTATCCGCTACCAAAAGCCAGAAAAAAATATAACTTCAAAAACTTTTATTGGACATACTATTTTATTTTAATTCTTTTTACTATTTCCGTTACGTCAAAGACTCAGATCCAACTACTATAACAATATTACACTACACCGCAGAATGGTGATCGACTTACTGATTACTTTTATGAAATCAACTACGACAGTTTATTATTCCATTTCCATTTCTTTATTTTCTCGATGACACCTCCTGTGAAAACTCGAATGAGCGTCTTTTTTACATTATGTATGCATTATTTTATAAAAATATTGACGTTTACACACGTACAAGGTTATACCAGAGTCGGAGAAACTGATAGGGATGGAGCTATATCGATAAACGTAACACGATAACAGACCCGATATTTTTTTACAAAATGTAAGAAACTAAACTACTACCGGATACTTTTGTATAAATTTATTAACTAATATTATATTTCATTACAAGATGTTACACGTATTAATTCTTGATTGATAATGCCAATTGGCTTCTTCAAAATTTTCGAAGCTGTTGTAAAATAAGTAGGTATACAATAAAACGAAATAATTATTACGACAGGTATTCTTTATTTATTTATAATTGAATGTTTTTGTTGTATTTGTCTTTGTTCAAAATATAATAAATATATGCGATCGATATCATTACTTATTTGGTCACAACACTACAACTGTCAAATTAGAACTGTCATCGAGAAAATAAAGAAATGGAAATAGTTTATGATTTTATCTTTTTCAACGCTAACTCCAGGACTATAAGTGTGCGAGCGAGATAGAAAGAGCTAGCGCGGGGAAGTAACAGCGAAATCGGAATTCGAGCTGAAGTATCATCGGCCCTTAACCAGCGTTGAATTTCTGCTGTGCTTCTTAGCATTATAGCGTTAAGTTGCACAGGTTAGAAGTTTCTTCAATAAAAGCGCTATATAACGCAAAAAATCTGATCGGACTGGTTCTTAGTGAAATTAGCGCGTTCAAACTCTCAAATTTTAAAATATCATATTAGTATGTATACAATTGTTCTTCATTTGATCCGTGAATATTTCGCACATTATAGAATGTAAACAGTCTAACAGCTGCCATGTAAGTTAAACTGATTGTTTAATAGATGACACCTTTTACATGTTACTTGACTATAGTTTCACTATACATATGTTATCAATAACGGATAACATAAGTTTTAATATGATGTTTAAATAATTAATTAATGAAAAGTTAAGAGAGGTATGGCGTTGATACAAAAAACACCATTCATAAATAATGTACAGTGATAAAACATTAGTCATGTTATCTAGTAGCATCTAATAATGATAAGGACAATTTTATTTTAAGAAATGTAAAAAAATATTAATAAAATAAATGTATACATAAGACAAAACCATACAAGACAATTTCTAACAAAAAAGCACTACTAAATGGAATAATTTTGAGATTTTTTTGGTATATCTTCGAAGTTCAAGATCCAATGCCTATGAAATTATGGAACTACCCTTGAGGTATCCTCTAGCCAACAAAAAAAATCATTTAAATCGGTTTAAAAACAGAAGTTATGGTTGAACATCTATTAAAATAAAGTACATTTGAATCGAGAACCCCCTCCTTTTTGAAGTCGGTAAAGAAATTAGTTAGAAGTTTCATATTGACGGTTTTAGGAGATGCAGCGTCGAAGCATGATGGGAGATATTGGTGTAGGTTTTAGTCCTGGCTTCGGGCAGTTCCCGCACGTGCCCCTGGCACCTTCTGCTGTGCTTGCGGTAAGTCATTTTATGAAAATAACAAAGATTACATGACAGATGTCAAATTAAAATCAACATCTGACACATGTATCATACGACCATTTTTATGATTAACAAATTTCAATTGTGTGATAGAACATTTATGGCGAATATTTTTTACTTTTTTTAGGTTAGACCTACTTTGCCAGCTTTAACTTTATACAAATTCAATTATTTATTGTTACACTTTTTTTTGCATAACTTGGTATGGGGTGAGGCGTGGAATGCATCAACAAATCTTTATTATTTTTGAACAATTTTATACAATATTGTTTTAGTGATAAGTCTAATCTTAATACATACACTGTTCAAAATTTCAATAGTAATTTTACAAAAAATGTTTTGCAAAGTAAAAGTTGTTGGGACTTCAATAAATAGTCAGTATATTTCACATCAATCACGGTTTTATTAATATTAGTTACAGAGTTCAATAAATACACGCGCAGACGACGCCGGTATAGGCTCGCGACTGACTAACATCAATAAATGATACATATAACTAAGTAGGCACATAGCTCACGATTCGTCTGACTATAATTACTAACACCTCCCCTCGAAGTCGTGAGCGAGTATCTTTAGGATTCGCATACATCCATCATACCGAGATTACTCATGCATTCATAATGCTTTTTGCCACTCAAACCCTTGGTCAGAACATCTGCAGGCATTTGGTCTGTACGCAAGTATTTTAGATCTATCACACTTTGTTCGCACATATCTCGAATAAAGTGGTGCCTCACGTCAATATGCTTGGTTCGCGAGCGATAATTCCTGATCTGCGCAAGTTTAATTGCACCCTGGTTATCGTTGAATAGTGTGACAGAATCACACTCCACACCAACGTTATTTAATACATCGCGAAGATACATGGCTTCCTTGGTGGCTTCGGAAAGTGCCATGTATTCGGCTTCCGTGCTCGACAACGCGATGGTACGTTGCTTTCGGGCCTCCCAACTAATTGGAGCACCTGCTAAGATGAATGCAAAACCAGAGTAAGACCTACGATCAATCATATTCGCACCCCAGTCCGCATCTACTGCACCAAACAACGGTAACCCTGTTCTTTCATACACTAAACCGTAGTCTGACGTGCCTTTTAAATACCGTAACACGTTTTGCTGCCTTCCAATGTTCAGTGTTATAGTTAGTATTAAATTGGCTTAGGTAATTTACGGCATATGCTATGTCTGGTCTAGTAGTAACTGCCAGATACATTAAGGCACGTATAAGACTTTGATATGGATACTGATTCATCACCTCATCATTTACGCATTCAGGTTTTTCTAACTTCACATTCACATCTATAGGTGTTATTGTAGGCTTACATTTAGTCTTTCCAAAACGTTCTAATATTTTATTTAAATACAAATTTTAATTTAGATATACTCTGTCTTGTTCGTCACTATTAAATTCAACACCTAAACAATGATTTATTTTACCCATATCTTTCATCTCGAATGCGCTAGATAATTGTTTCTTTATAACACACAACCAGGCATCATCATTCGCTGCCAAGATAATATCATCAACATAGATAGTTATTAAAATCATTCGCTCACCTTTTCGTGCTACAAACACACATGGATCCTGCGGTAATGGTTCAAAACCAACATTCTTCAGCATTATCACCAACTCCCTGTGCCACTGTAAACCTGACTGACGCAAACCATACAAAGATTTCTTTAACAAGCACACACTATTATCACATTCACTCAAGTTTTTACTCCAACGTTTAGCTATTTGAAGTATTTTTTTTATCTGTTACTTTCTTTTGCTGTGAACCAATCTTTTGGTTTGCGAGTACTTTATCTAAAACATCACGTAGCTGCTCTGGTACTTCCATAAATACTTCCTCATCTAAAGAGCCATTAAGGTAAGCTGTCACGACATCCATTTGATGAATATCTAATCCCAATTCAGCTGATACCGCAGCTATAAGTCTTATTGATGATGACCTCACGACAGGACACGAGGTCTCATGAAAATCCTCCCCTGGCCGTTGGGAACATCCTTTCGCGACGAGCCGTACTTTCTTTCCTGTAGGTTTATCATTAAATACAAATCGGCTACCAATCACTTTTCTATTCATCGGTCGCGATACTATTTCCCAAGTACCATTTTTTATTTGTGCCAAATATTCATCCTCTAAAGCACTTCTCCATGCATTTTTGTCGTTGGTCTTTTCTATTTCATTCCATGTCATTAGTTCAATAGTCGCTATCCCTGCCATTAAACGTTCATCTGACTCTTCGCCATCGGATTCACTTCTACTATCATTTTTACTGATCGTTTGTTTATATTCTTTACGAGGTCTACCGACTAAACCAGTACGTACTATTCTTGGTCTTCCCCTTCCTCTCTTTGGGGGTTGTATTAAACTTTCCCAAGAGACTGTTGCACTTCTTTTTCTATTTAGTAATCTTATATTTCTGTCTGCATCAGGTTCGGGTTGACTTTCGATAGATCTTCTCGTTGTAGTAGTATCTCTTTTTGCTCTTAGATGGAGTCTTCGAACTCCTTCTATCAGTTCATTATCTATATTAGATTCTACTATCTCTTCATTATCTATTTTCTCTGTATTTTTCACATTAGGCATATTTAATTTTACTAAAATCTCTTCACCATCAATACTCTCTTCTTCATCCAGTATTTCTTTATATTCATGCCTAAATGCAGACTCATTTAAAAATTTTACATCTCGAGTCACCACTATTTTTTCTAGTTTCAGGATCGTGTATTCTATAAGCTTTAGACTGAATATCATAACCCAGAAAAATTCCTAACTTTGAACCTGAGTCAAATTTTCCTTTCTGTTTACCCTTACCTTAATAGTAAACTTTCGATCCAAACACGTTCATAAAAATTACAGTAGGTTTCTTTCCCTTCCATAATGTAAATGGTATTTGACCGTTCAATGCTGTAGTCGGGCAACGGTTTCTTACATAGTTAGCAGTATTAACTGCTTCCGCCCAAAACGCTGGAGGACATCCTGCCTGCCGCATCATACAGCGCGCCATCTCAACCAGCGTTCGGTTCTTTCTCTCCGAAATTCCATTTTGTTGCGGTGTGTGTGGCGCTGTTAACCTTCTCCTGATTCCTTCTTTCTTTAGAAAATCATCAAATTCATTATTCACATATTCACGGCCATTATCTGACTGTAGATTTTTTATTTTCTTTCCAGTCAATTTTTCTGCATAGGCCTTGTAGGTTTTAAATATTCCTAGAACTTCACTTTTATTAGACATAAAATAAATTTCGCACCATCTCGATTTATCGTCAATGAATGTAACGTAGTATTTTTTTCCTCTAAAAGACTGGTGTCTCATAGGACCGCATACGTCCGTATGCACTATCTCTAATAACTCGTTTGTACGATCTTCTCTGCCCTTAGGGAATGGCACGCAAGTGAGTTTTTGGCTTACACAGACCTCACATTCCGATAGTTGTTCACTGTCTTTAAATGTCCAGCCATGCACTAGGCTATTCTTTGCCATTGCTTTCAAGTCTCGCTCGTTTAGATGTCCGAGACGCTCATGCCACATATCTATAGATTTTTTTACAAATTCAACATTATTTGCACTATCCTGACACAACCGAACATGATATAAGTTACCTAGTCGGTCTGCACGCATGTGAATCTTATCATTTTCATCGATCACAATTGCATCATTCTTTCTGAAACGAACTTCGAACCCGTGATCAGTCATTTTCGACACTGACAATAAGTTTGTTCGTAAGCCCGGCACGTAGAACACTTTCTGAATATTTATCTGGCGCTCTTCGCTACCCGTATCTACTGAAATGCTGACCTTTCCTGTTCCGGTAATTTGTGTCCTCTCATTATTAGCCAAATTCAGCTCTGAGTCCAGCCGCGTGAAACCCTTGATTATCTGCTTATCATTGCACATATGACCCGTGCATCCGCTGTCAATACACCAAATAGGATTTCTCTGTTCACCTAGCATCACCTCTTCGGTAGTACTCATTAACATCGTCGTCTTCTGCTCATTATCACCACTCCGTTCTAATTGTTGTGCGCTCCGTTTATTCTTATTGATATGTTTGACTTTACAGTCTTTCGCCATATGACCACGACGACCACAACGATAGCACTCAAAATTGCTTTTATGGCCACGATTATCATTGGAGTTCTTCCTCTGATTGGCATATTTTGTGCTAGTACATCTGATGAACATAGCTCCCTGATCAACTACTTTCGATTTTCTGCCTTCAGAATCTTCGATGATCTTTACTTTCAACACATCAGTTGATGGTAATTCATCACGTGATTCCATTGCCGTGCGAAACATAGCGAACGAATCTGGCAAGCTGTAAAGTAGCAATATAGCTAGTAGTTCATCTATCACTACCAATCCAATTTCTTTTAGCTTCTTGACTGCATCAAAAAAATCCGCGATGTGCTTACGCAGGTCATCTTCTTCCTGCATGCGAGTCAACACAAGTTTCTTTAATAATGAGGCTTTTCTGGCAGGCCCGCTCGACTGATACATAGATGTCAATTTATCCCATATAGCCTTAGAAGTCCCCAGACCATCTAATGCAATTAACTCGCTCGGACTGACGGCCAACAATATGTCTGATTCGGCTTTTCCGTCCATTTTAATCCATTCGGCATACTTCGGATCTTGACGCGACGGCCGTGGTAACATTCCCGATACACATTCCCACAAGTCATTTTTCTTCAAAATAGCTCGCATTTGTATCTTCCACGTATCATAATTATCACCAGTAAGTTGATCAATCTTAATAGAAGCCGCCATATCGAAGTTTTTTCAACTCCAATAGCTCGAAAACAATGTATAAAAATCTATTATACGCTGCACCAAGATAACGATTCTACGAATTAAACAAGTCCGAACGTAGCTGCGAGTCCGCGTGACCTAGATTCAATGATATCGTGCATCGAAAGACACTGCGCATTACAATGTTGTTTACGCAAAGTTTTAATTCACTTCTAACACTTTAAATCCAGTCAAATATGCACAATAACTGTTTTTATTTAATCACCTGGGCCTGGCCCTGTTGGGACTTCAATAAATAGTCAGTATATTTCACATCAATCACGGTTTTATTAATATTAGTTACAGAGTTCAATAAATACACGCGCAGACGACGCCGGTATAGGCTCGCGACTGACTAACATCAATAAATGATACATATAACTAAGTAGGCACATAGCTCACGATTCGTCTGACTATAATTACTAACAAAAGTAGCCAAAATTTAAATCAGGTATTGTAATAATACAACACTTTTTGTGTATTATTTGTTTTGTATTATTACGGTAATTTAATACACATATTACTAAACATTGTTTGAAAGTTAACATACCTATCGTATATAATATATATCATAATTATATTGTAATTTTACAAAACAAATTACTTTTATAAGTATTTGCATGTTTTACGTTACGGTCCCGATACTTTGATACAAAATGTACCAGTTTCAATTACTCTTTTTTTCAATGTTACGTTGCCTTCACGGTAGGAGAAAGAGGCCTCGATACCGTTAAAATTACAAATGTTACAATGCACTCAGCACTTTGTAATTATTGTAGTTGTACAATACCATATTAATTAAAATCAAGGCCAAACAATAGTAAATTTTGTCAGTACACATTTATTAAAATTATGCATATTAAAAAAATTGGTTACACATCAAAAGCAATCTCACAAAAGCTATAGTGCCAACTTTTGGTACACTGCAATCCAATACAAATTACCAAAAATAATAATAAGTACTATGCGTACAGATAAAGAATGGGATTAGAAATGTCGGCTAAGTATGCCGGTACTGTCAGCATACACGGGATCTATAGCGACAATCCTTTAATAACGATATGTTTTACTAGCTGTGCCCACGGTTTCACCCGTGTTAATTTTATCCGACAAACACCGCGCCGCCAACGCACCCATGCAGTCTATCATGTATTGTTCTTCCCGCAAGTACAAATTATTTTAATTTTTCATTATTTCCTAAACTATGTGTTCAAATAGCATACTCTAAAGAAATAATTTTAATTTCATAAAATTGTCTTTGTGATGAAATAAATTTGGTTGTAAGTATTAATATTCCATGTCTAAAAATAATTCTCATAAATCACTTTTTAATTTTCAACAAGTCTTTGTCACAAAGTACCTTGTTGTGGCTTATGTTTCGCTAGGCATTCGATAGGCATATACCATCGCTGACTTTTTTTTGATATATTAAGGACCAATATTATTGTAGAACATTGTATTTCCGTTAAATTAACGATTACTCCAGTACACGGGGTTATAGCAGTTCGGGAGGGCATCGACTTCCAACTTACGTAACAAAAATCAATATTTAGAGCTATCTGGGAGTTAAATAGCTAGCCTTAAATAACTTATACTATTCCTCAAGAGTCCGGCATACACAAAAATATTTTTTCAAATCCGACTGGTAGTTCCAGAGATTAGCGTGTTTAATAAAACAAAAAAACCTTTTTAATTTATTATATTAGTATAGATATTGTTATTAGCGGACTGTCATCTAATTAAAATATCTATGCGGTAGTAGGTATATGAATATTTATATTTAATAAAACTTTATTCAAATAATGTTTTTGTGTAGCTGTCCGTAACGGCTAGTATGAGTATAGATAGCGACAGTGTGCGAGTGAGAGGTGAACAAAAGCGACGCCATTTTCGATCCCATTCTTTAAGTGTACGGGTAGTATGCGTTTTAAAACCGAGACGGCACCATCTATCGGTTTTTGTCACAAACAATAGTAAATAATTACATAAATTTGAGACGCTTTATAACGAAAACTGACAAGTGGTTTCGTAAAATTACAACACTTTTTAGTAGATTTCTTTACATGTGTAGGAAGATTACTCGTACAGACTGTGCAGTTTAATCCTAAAATATATTATTTCAGTTTCCTGATGAGTTAGATCATCGTGATCTAACCGGAGCACAGAGTTTGGGTTCCAGTTTACCTTCTGCGCCTATGGTGCTGTGAGTATTGTTAACTATTGTAGCTACTATATAATAATTATAGAACAAATAGTATCTATAGCAGAGCGGTTTCACGGTTTATACGGTTTCACCCTTGTTAAATTTATTCGCCCAAATATTCACCGCTCCGCCGCTTACGTATCCGTGTAGCCTATCGTTGTCTTCAGGAGTACTTGCCTAAAGCTTCACAGATTGCTTGACGTTCATGATTACTGCTTCGCTCCTTAGGTTTATAGCGTTAAGTTATAATAGCCTTCCACCAATAAATAGGTTATAAAATGCGAAAATATTTTTTAAATTAGACTGATAGTTCCAAAGGTTAGCGCGTTCAAACAAACAAACAATCTCCTGAGCTTATAATAGATTAGTATAGATTTATATACTTTTAAAATCAAATAACATTTTTACATAAAATTTTAAGTAATAGTTTGAATTTGCGATTATCAATGTATATTATAATGGAGTTAAGATTTGAGTGGATTACAATAATAATAACAATCTACAAATAATTCTTGTTACTATATGTTTCAGTGATGGTCAACATGTTCACCATCATATGCACCACTATCTTCAAATGCACCCACCACACGTGCATATCTCTATTCAACCTATGGTGAGAGGATAAACGATTTATTTATTTATTCTATTTCAGTTTAAATTCTATTTTGGTTATTGTACGTTGACGTTATAATATGAATATTAGTTAAATTTTGTATATAAACGGTAAAAATATTTTTTTACAATGTTACATCGGCCGTCCGATCTCGAATTGTCGAAAACGCATTATCTCAACGACCAGAGTTCAGCCCTACACTGGCTTCTTTAAAGATTCTTTGGATTATTTGAAATATGCAATTATACCTTGTTCATCGTACAAAGGCTTGCATGAGGTATCTACAGAATGTAAATTGTTAAGTCACGCGTCGTGCCAATTATACCCAAAAACATACATTTTTCGACTATTCATAATCATTTAAAATTTGATACTGATAAACCTTATAAAAACATTTTGCACGACAAAATACTAAATAAATTCCTCGGTACAATGATTTTTGTGAGTTTTCGTATCTTTATTCTTACTACGTGGAGCGTTACTTCCTATGTTACATAAAACTAGAGTAGACCAAAATAATAAAACCAAGGAACCGAAAATTAATTGGATTGATCAAACACCGTTGTACTTTTAATTTATTTAAAAAAAACATACCATGACGCCTGTATTCGCCGAAGGGTTAGGCAGAGGTGTACTAATGTACACCCACAGTTCGCCGAGTATGTTTTTAGGTCCCATGTAATAGGGGGCGAGCCTATTGCCATTAATCGGGCACGAAACCAAACTCCGAGCTGCTACTGAGAAAAACCCAATAACACTTTGCTCGACCTGGGATTCGAACCCAGGACCTCGCTTACAGCAGTCGCGCTTACGACCACTAGGCTAACGAGGCAGTTTTATTTTACTATCTTTTTAATTTTGAATAAAAATATATATTTACGTAATTCCTACATTTTTACTTTGATTGACGTGGGAGTTACTTTGCAGAAATTTATCGTAATTAATTTATCTGAAATTTCTTTGTTACTTCCCTCTTGAAACAGATTAAGAGTTGTTTCGTATTTCTGTAACAAAAAATGTTTGTTATTAATTGTTAAGATGAATCTGAAAATGAACAACAACACAAGAAACAACTGTTAATCTATTTCAGGTGGAAGTAGCAAAAAAATTTCGGACAAAATAATTTCATTTTTACTAAAGTACTATTTAAAGGAGAATTATTGACTGGAAGAATTAATCTTGTTGTTTGGCGTCAGTCAATCAATAATAAAAGTGTTGCAGATTGCGATCTCAATTTGTTATAGTTTTTTTTTGTTACCTACTTCATTTCCACAGCTTACACACCTCTCAAATGTATTAAAGCATAATCGAATCGTCGATTATATTTAATTGTAAATATGATTCGATAATAGAAAAATCAACTTCCAATTTAAGTTATGCTACATCTCTAAAGTAAATATTTGACATATTGTGACATGCAAGCCTTGGTGGCTTCTCACGGTCTGTGTTATTGCGGGTTTTATCGCACGGATAGCCACGCACCGAACATTAAGGCTACGGACTTCTCTACGCTTCCACAGACGATACTCTTTCCATGGTGCTTCGATGCGGGCTGGTCAATATAACGGACCATGGCAGGCTACCCTTAGGATGAACCAAGTAAAGTTACCTAATTATGCAAAATTTCGATTTTTAATTCCGTCGGTTAAAATAACAATGATTAATATCAAAACATGAAAATTATTTTGTCACATAATTTTTTCCAGTGTTGAGCTACAGTTTATTTTACATTACAATTTATTATTTGAATTCTAAGATTTTAAATATTGAATTGAGGGTTTTTGAATTATTCAACATATCCGATAATTTACTATTATCATTACATAATTTAGGATATTATAAAATGTCCTAAAACTCCAATTCCAGTCCTTTTTCGTATTTATAAGTTTTAGCGTTTCACCATATCTCCTCTGATGTTAAGGTGATAATGCGGTCTAAGTTGGTAAGGGACCATTAATTAATTACGTAATTATTGATTAGATTATTGACCCCCCACCTTCCTGTGAGGGTACGTAAGATTCCTCGAACCCCCTCCCTCTTCTTACGTAAGATTCTATCTAATTTTTTGTTGTTCTAGAAAAATGTTGTTAGAAAAGGATCAATTCTACTAAAAGTCACGCTTTGACGTTAATCAAAGATTTTATTTTTTAACAGATAATTTAGGTTATACTCTTTTATTGCTATTAGATATAGATTACCGTTATATTATTATTATACAACTATCTAAATCTTTGGAATGTCATTATTATAATTAAAAGTAAGTTTTTAAAACCTTCAAGAGAGCAAACATAAATCAGTTAAACAATCTACGAACGAATAATACTTTTTAAATAATGATCGACTAGTTTTAAATTATTATTTATAATTAGTTTTAAATTTCGACTTAAAAAAATATAAATACGTAAGAATGGGTTTAGGCCTTCCCCAATTATCGCCACTATGAGCGGTCCTGCGCTGTTTGCATCCAACTGGTACCTGCAACTATTACCAGGTTGTCGGTCCACCTTGTGGTGGGTTTGCCCACGTGTATTCCGGTACGTGGCGGCCACCCGAGAACTTCGGCCGTATCAGCCAACCGTCCTACGAGCAATGTGCCTCGCCCACTACCACTTAAGGATCTCCTCATTTCTGATTTGATCACGCAAAACTCCGAATAGTTTTCATTGCCCTCTGAGTTACTTTGATCTTTTCTTATGAGGTCCATAATTAGCGATCACCTTTCATTTAACTCAATACGCGCAATAAGCTGCGTCTGAGTTATTGAGTTGACGCAAGAAATTTTGCTGAGTTACCCATGTCCACCACTGAGCCATCATTGTCCTGATGGTCCCATATGAGAAGTTAAAATTGTGCGACAGGGTGGTGCAGGAGGCTTGACAGGAGCGAGTGGGCTGGGCATCGTACACAGCCCGAGCTCACTGGCGGCCGTGATGGCGAGCGCGGTGGAGGCTGCGGAAGCGCAAGGGCGACGCATGCCGTGGCGCGGGGCACGAGGGGCTTCGCGCGCTACCATAGAGCGCAACACGTACCGGCACGCTTACGCGAGACCCGCGCCACATCACCAGAGACGAAAAGTGCACCATCTGCCTCTCCATCTTCGAGGTTGACTCGGATTGCAGGTTCATCATTATTTTTTCTCTTATGTCCTAAATTTTGCTAGTGCCTTTATGTATTACGTAAGCAAACTTTCAATAATTTTAGATCCCCCCTTTATAAGCAAACATAAGAAAATTGTGAACTACCCCCTCCACCCCAAGTATAGTACAGTAATTAATTATTTTTCCTCTTCTTTTTATTTAATGGCAACATGTGTTTAAGCAATCTCATGTTATAGAATTTTTTATAATTATTCTTTTAATTCTCATAGCTCTGAACAGATGGCGGCTGTCTAGGATGTTTTGGGGTAGCTTAAAATGAATGTTCCTATTTTTTATCATTCACTTGTACACAATATCCAGAATACATTGCGTAAAATGACGCCAAAATTAAATAATATAGGGTATAAAGTATATAAATAAAAATAAAAACAACCACATGACAGATCACAGTCCCGCCAAAACTTCGATGCTGTTCTTGTGACTTCGTATTGTATTGTAGTTTGAATATATTTGTCAGACGTCTACCTTGCATGCACCTGTTCCACATGGAGTGCGTGGACCAATGGCTCACCACTAACAAACACTGCCCGATCTGTCGCGTTGATATCGAAACACACCTCAACAAGGATGCCACATTCTAAATAAGGTAATAAATATAAATTAATTGCAATCTTAGCAATGGACGATTCATTAATTTTACACAATCGAAAAAAAATCAAGATTTTTCAATCGAGTAAACTTATTTCGAGATAATCGACTGGCCCCCTTATTCGCAGTAGCAGAAATTGCTAAGTATTTGAATCGATATGACAAAACCAGATTGTATTTAGTACAAGGTGTTCTTAATACACATTTGCTATTTCGCAGCAAATGTTTAGCGATTATTGCTACCGCTTTGCTCTTGCGAAATACGCGAAAACAAATACACGGTACGGGCGAGCAATCGAATGTAAAGTTATATATTTTCGTCAATTTCCAGTTGGTTTTCGCTACATTGAATTGTGTGTGTCGTTTACATGTGTTATTTACGTTAATGATTTAAATTCGTTTTAACAATTAAATACACTAGTAACTTTTATAAATCATTGAAACAAGAAAAGTAAAAAGAAACATGGGCAAAATACCGGTGTGAATCATCGACAACACAAAAAAGTTCTTTACAAAATTTGTTCTAAATTAAAGTCATTAGTACAAATATACACGCATTTTTAATCACTTAAGCCATCAACTATGTAGGCTGAAAGGACCGAACAGTGCCTATAAAATGTTCAGGATAAAAAAAAAAATCTTTAATGACTGTTCAAAATTACTGGATATATTATTAGAATAATACATATTTTACAAATTGTAACTTTATAGTTGAATATTATTTGGTATAAAAAATAAATCTAATTCAGTTGTATCATCTTTATTAACATATTCCAGCCTCTTTTCAATAGAATGTTGACATATTTTAATTTTGATATTGAAATTATCAATACATATTTAATCTTTTAATGTATAATTTATAGTGTTATGTTTTCGCTTTAGGTTTATGTTTGTTTTTGTCACATTTCAGTTTCTCTTCAAGTCTGGGTGAGCTGATAATTGCTTGCTGCTGTAACTCTAAACTCTCTTGTTGGAGCTCATGGGTCAGCTGTTTCTGATTATTGCACGTCCTGGAAAGCACATAACCCATTAAATGTAAATAATCAAAATATATATGTAAGAATATATTTGTTTGTGTTATATAATTTTGTTACACTTCTATTATATTATTACAATGTTAGAAGTCAAAAGAGGTGACTATTGTTGTTTTTACTATGAGTAAGGTGTAAGTAATAATATATATATTATTATAATTTTTAAAGACAATTTGTTAATTATGAGCACTCGTGAAGAAAAAAAGTATGAAAGGAAATATGAAAGCTTTTAAATATATCATTTAAAAATTGTATTGTGCTTTAATAAATTTTTTACACGACTATTTGGTTTATTTACCTGCAGGCATGGTCTATTCTCTCGCATATTGCATCTGAAGCCGTAATGTTTCCCGATAAATAAGATATTTCTGCAGCAACTGTTGCTAATTTTTCTGCATAATCCATGTAACCTAAAAACAATAATTAATATGGAACAATTACATTTTTTTTTAATATCTTGGTATACAGTAAGTATTATGTATTTAAGATCTGTAGTATCTAAGCAAAATTCATAAAGTGCCATGATACTAAAGCATTTGACCTTACAATACCTATCCCAATTATAAAACCCTCCAAAAATATTGTGAGATTTAATTTTATATATCTTGGCGGCTGAGCTGTGCAAAAAAAGAAAAACACCTATCTAGGTAAACTTAGAATGTAAATTATTATCTAAACGCAAAGTTTCATCAAAATCGTTGGAACCGTTTCTGAGAAACCAATTACATATATATATATATACAAGAATTGTTCACTTAATATAATAAGATAGCTGGACAGAATGCAATGATAAGCAAACACTATGTATTTAATTCAGCGTTACACAGGTTGTTTTTTTACTTTAACAGTACCGAAAATCCGAAACCATTTATGGCTGAAGGGTGCCACTAATATTCAAAATCCCTGCTTGTATTAAGCACTTTACTAGGCAACAATATTATAATAGTTCTTTTATTCAAAAATAATAACATGACGTGATCATGCTCTTTTTTTGTAAAATTATTTTGGCATAGGTATCTTTTTAGTCAAATGTAAGTTATCCATAAAAATGAAAGAAATTGAGTCTCAATTTTTTTAAATACATACATACATAAATCACGCCTATTTCCCAACGGGGTAGGCAGAGACCACGTCCTTCCACCTGCTACGATCCTGGCATACCTCTTTCGCTTCTTCGACATTCATTAATCTTTTCATGCATGCTCGTCGGTTTAGAGTACTCTTGACCTTACCTTTCTTCAGAACGTCTCCGATTTCATCGATAAATGTTCGTCTAGGCCTTCCTCTTCCAACGATTCCTTTCATACTCGCATCATAAATTTGTTTAGTTATTCTTCTTTCATTCATTCTCTCAACATGCCCAAACCATCTAAGCATCCCTTTCTCAATCCGTGTGACTATATCTTTTTTCACACCACAAAGCTCTCTTATCACACTATTTCTTATCCTGTCACTCAATTTCACTCCTAACATACCTCTTAGCGCTCTCATTACTACTGCATTTATTTTACTTCCATGATTTTTCTGCCACACCCAGCTTTCACTTCCGTACATGAGTGTTGGAACCAACACTCCTCTATGCACAGCCAAACGAGCTTTTACTCTTGGCTGCTCATAAAGGATTGTAACGCCCCATTCACCATATTACCGGCATTTACTCTCCTTATATCTCTCTCACACTTTCCTTCCCTGGTAAACATCGATCCCAAGTATACAAACTCACTTACTTGCTCCAGTTCATCATCATCAATCCGGACACATACTTCTGTCAAGTTCACACAGGTACATAGGTTCTGTAAGGGACCTTTTTTTTCTTTTTTTGCGCTAGTTAGTGTAGAAAAACCATTCCGATTACTAAATACACATACGCATGGTTCCGTCCTTCCTCCCAGGAGAAGGGAAACGTGCATATGAGTATATGTTAGTTAGTTCGAATTCTCTTAGGATTAGGGAATTAGATAGATCGCGACCTTTTAGCATTCGCGACGACCGCCCGAGCCGAGGTTCACCCACTCTGGCACCCTCGTGCGGATCGTCACAAACTTTCGCGGCTGAGTGCCCTAAGCGCTCGCCCCCAAGTCCGGTGAAGCTGTAAAAGCCGCAGCGGCTCTGTTTTTGGATAGGGACCCTAAGGCTAACAGTGTAGTCAGTTCAAAAAGAAAAAGAAAACAACCGTCGGGGCAGCTGCCCGCCAGACATAGCACCCGTCTGGCCGTAGGTTGCTCCCTTTTCTATGGCGGATGAGGAACTTTACTCTCTGTTCCACACCTCCGCTAAAGTGGTGACCCCGCCGTGATACGTCAGCACAACCTTCTTCACAAAGCTACGTCATCATCACTTCCTCAAGGTTTCGAGCAGCGAGTCAATACAGCCAGCCAGCATCTACGGCTATTACGGGTATCCTGACCATCAGCATGCAGCGGACGCGCATTCCTGGTCAGCACCACAGCCTTCTCAGTGACCTTGGCACAGCACACTGCACTTCTCTCCTGGTCGACGCAGCAGCCAGTCACTACGCAGCACTACAACACTCCGACTCACTTGAACACTCTTGCAGCATCACCCCGACTCACTGGGGCAATAACCGCACACAGTTCCGACTCACCGTGAACTATGCGGCATCTGGTTCCGACTCACTGGAACATTCCACTGGCCCAGCAAGCACCACAAGATGTGACGACTCAACCTGCTATCGACCTCCGCTCTCTCAGGGGAGTGATGTAGCGACATCTCTCGCCTCAACTGACGCATCTACATAGCGACATCTATCGAGCCACATACGACGCATCCTACATCGCGCTATAGAAATTAACTCCACAATTGAGTATATATACAAGAACCCGACTACAACTGTCCTCCCTCCTCCATTTTCTATGGCGGATGAGGAACTTTACTCTCTGTTCCTCACCTCCGCTAAATACCTATCCTTTTCAGTGGTTCCTATTCCTTTTCTCTCCGCCAATTCAAGGTCTGCCGTGCTGATGGATGCGTGGCTAGGGGTGAGCCTAGTCAGTAGCGTGCCAAATTGCCCTGGGACCTGGTGACCCCAGAGTAAGGCTAACCCTTGTCTGGTATGCGGGACTCTGCCAGGCTCGATTATTTTTCCCTAGCTGCTCATGGGAACGCAATGATTTCTAAAATAATAATGAAGATTCAAGATACAATTAATACATACATTTTTTTGTATGTACAGAACATGTGGTTGATAGTTCGAGTCCCGCATATTTACAAAGGATTTTTAAGAGATTTTAACGCAGATATTTTAATGTTTTCTGAAGGTTTCACTTCTGCATGAGAACAGCATATATGTTTTATTTAATACACAACAAAAGTGGTAAAGAAGAGTACGGCCCGCCTGAAGGTAAAACATAGCCTATAGACGCTTGTAATACCAGAAATATCACTAGCTCGTTGCCGACTTGATCCACCCTTCACCAAAGAAATCTGGATATCCTACTCATAGCAGAATATAACTGAAAAGGACTTTCGAGGAAAGTTATACTTACTAAATAATGTGTGAAGATTGTGATTGAGGTCACAGAGGCATCCACGAATAGCAACCAGCTGGTCCCAGTGGTGTGGAGGTGTACCTTGCTCACCCCACTCCAATGCTTGTTTCACAAGGCAGATCTCTTTGGTAAGTGTGTCCCTTAGCCTTAAATACAAAAACACAATATGTTGGTTAGTGTGTTCTGTCAAATTCTTACATATTCTTATTATAAAACTAATGCCGTCGATATGGCACAAGTGGTAATTGTACTACCCCCGCTCCCGATTATTTTAAATGCTTAATTTGTGTAATCCTTAGAAGACAGACTAGCTAGCTGCGACTAACTGCAACAACCTAATTCATTTTCTAAAATAAATGTAGCTTAAGTTACTCCTTATAACTTCCTGGTAACTTGCTTATAAGTCCCGTCAAAATCGTTACATCCGCTTCTCGTGGCAGCACTTGCGGTCGTGACTATACAAACCGATACGGAAGAGGTTCCTCGGCCACATTTACGACAAGTATATACATCCCCTGATAGACCGGGGTTTCAGGCCTGCTCGTGACTCTTGCGTTTTTCTTTTAAAAGCTTTTTAAAGCCAGGCTTCGTCGTGCTTTGATTGCCCTTCATGAATCAGGCGACGCCACGTAATACGATCTTCGGCCAGCTCCTCCCACTGGCTGCTCGCGATGTTAAACGCAACCATATAACGCTTGGCACAATCCTTAAAACGATGCATGGGCCGCCTAATAGACCTCTTTGGATCTGCAACTTCTCCGAGTAGAATTTGCCTTGGCAAACGAGTCCGATTCATTCGATGCACGAGCCCCAGCCATCTTAGGCGCTTATTCTCAAGAATGACAGTGATACTAGGGAGCTGTGTCTCGGCTAGAACCGACTCGTTTGTCACGCGTTCCTTCTCCATGTTGTGCGAAGACACAGACACTACTACGAAGACAGCGCAAGTATAATGTGTTCAGTCGACGTTCTTGTTTTGCGTACGTTGTCCAGGATTCCGCTTTACACATGATTGATAAATAGGTGTTTTTGTTTTAACCGTAAAGTGTCTATTTTTTCAAGACCTCATACGAATCCTTCCGAAAATAGAGGCTACTTTGCTAATGCGGGAATCGATCTCTGCGTCAAGCCTTCAGAAGTACTGAAAAAAATATTCCAAAAAGAGTAGGTGCCAACACACAACCTTGGGGAATGCCGCGGAAATGTCACCATTACCTCCATGCTCTCGTGGAACGACTGCACCATATTTAGGAGTTTCGGTGGACATCCAATCCTTACAAGAATTGAGTACAACCCCTTTACTCGCGGTATCAAAAGTCTTATTCAGGCCAACAAATGCGACAATCAGAGAAGATTGTTGCTGTCTACACTTTTCTTCAAGCTCTTGAAGAGAGAATATCATGTCGACAGTTGACCGTTGAGACCTAAAACCGCATTATGTTTACCCAGAATGGTCCTAGAAAAACCTTTACCGACAATGCTAAGAAGAGATATTCCACGGTAACATTTGCAGTCACCGCGGTCACCTTTGCCTTTGTAAATAATGACGATGTTTGTATCATGAATATCTTGTGGCACATAGCCTTCTTCCCAACATTTGGCTAGGTGATTGTGGAGGGTGGGCAGGTGGCACTTAGCTTGACGATTTCTGGCGTTACAGTCTTTACCTGGACTCTTTCCGCGCTTGAGTTGTTTGACAGACAAATAGAGCTCCTCCATAGTGGGTGCGGCGTCTAACTTGTGACAAGTTACCAGATTCGAGATAAGCTCCATTGCTTCTGGCTGTATATCCACAGGTTGCGAGTAGAGCCCTACATAGTATTCCTAGTAATTTGACGACTACTGCTTCTTATGACAGAGCCGTCAACTTCCTTTAGAGGAGCCGTCTTCTTTGGAATGGGACCAAGAGCCCTTTTGATCCCCGCATACATTTCACCAATATCACCCGCATTTGCGCGTGCTTGGATACTACGACAAAACTCAGCCCAATATGTGTTAACAAAAAAGCGAGTGCTACGTAGGAGTATAGCTTTTGCCTCAGAAAATTCCTTGCGTGTCACATGGCATGGGTTAAGCCGGTAGTTCAAAGCAGCTCGGCGTTTAGAGTCAATCAAAGGAAGTGTTACTCATTCTCAAGAAACCAGCCGTGTGTTTTTACTCAAAAACTTTGCCTGCGGTGTCAGTTAGAAGAGATTTGACTTTTCCCACACGACGTGTGCTGATGCCGAACTGTCCCAGTTTGCAACTTCTGCATGGACCAGAGCCCCAAACTATTCCACTGATTTCATGTCCCGGATCTTAAAAGTATTTATCGTTTCCGCCCGAGTGGCTTGGAAGAGTGGACTCTTTTGGGGATAAGCCAAGCAACAAAGCCGTGATCGATGTCATAATCAGTACTGTAGAACGCCCGCGTATGAAGCGTTTCCCGCAGGTCATTCCTTCTGGTAAGGGCAAGATCTAACTGGTGCCAGTATTTCGATCGGGGGTGCATTCAGGAGACTTTCCCAATAAATTTGCTTTAAAAAAGGTATTGGTTACTTACACACAGCTTGTGGCTAGAATAAACTCCAACAATCGTTGACCTTTATCATTTAATTTACCCAAGCCATGTGAACAGAGTTATTCGGGCCAGGCCGATGTATCGTGACCGACGCGAGCGTTAAAATCGCCCAGAATGTGCAGTCTATCGATAGAACGCGTTCCTCGCACTGCTTCTTCTAGCTGATCGTCTCAGGTATCAGGATTTGAATTTAGCGTCGGTGCATAAGCAGAGATTATAGTGACAAAGCCTCTTTTTGTGTTAAGACACAAAACCATAATGCGCTCAGACACACCTATAGGCGTCTCTATTGAACTCGTTAGGTGATTACCGACCGCAAGACATACGCCGTGCTCTCGTACTTCCATAGAACTCTTTCCCTTCCAGTAATAAGTATAGTTAGCTTTACGCATAGATCCTTCATCCTCGATTCTGGTCCTTGCAAGGCTACAATATCAACATTTAGCCTTCTGAGGTCAACATCAATACTACAGGTTTTGCGCAGTTTTTCAGCACAGTGTGAGCTGCCGCAGGTGTTCGGAAAGCCTGTCCTCATGGTCCGGACATTCCATGATGCAAAGTGCATGTAAGCAGCGTTGGTGATATATTTTGGATTATTCATGTTTCGAGCAGGTGGTGCATATCGCAGCATCAACGTCCAGCTGTGAAGCTTGTGTTCCATCCACCCATGTGGTACAAGTAAACGCTGAGGCAGATCAGTACCATATTGATCAGGGGCTGTCCAACTTCAAGCAGGTGGTAACTTTTACTGTCAAGAGTGGCCCTTGGCACCCACACATAAGTAAGCCTATACATACTGAATGATAACCGGTGATTGCCACTCTCTCCACCTCCCCAGCAGAACCTACAGGAATGAAAAGTCAGTATGTGTGGTGCTGGCTTGGCCGCATGTGCCTGGCACATGCCTAAGAGGAGGCACCATTCCTGGTTTAAATAGCTTAAATTCTTCTTTCGGGAGACTAGACACTGTGTCACAGTAACTATAAGAACTCATATCCTTATTAATTATTGTCCGATTAAAGGAAAAAAAATATTAACATATTTTTTAGGACAGAAAACTTTATTACTTTTACTTTTCGTAAACAGTTGAAAATGCTGTCAGCCATATTAGTCTTATATTATCTCTGCTGTGACAACATATGGATTGAATACATATATCTGATATTTAGCAACCATATTCCACAGCCTACGTTATGTCAAGATTTGGACCCGTCAGTATACCATAGTAGACTACCCGGTTTCCACATCTCGGCATTAATCCAAAAGTTCCGTGGAGGGATCTGTATAGTATAAAATTTTTCTAAAATAGTTTTGGGAGTCATCATGTCTGATATCATTCCCAAAATTGGTGTTGCTATCACCGAGTCTAGTAGGAATCTCAAGGACAGAGATAACTATGCTTACTGTGTAATTAAATAATATATACAATTAATATAATAATTGTCATTATTAACATCTGAAAATGTATATAATTCATGTATGATGTAAGTGTTCCACATATTGTAGTAACATATGTGTTATGAGGAAGAATCAAATTATATAGCCAGAAAAATTGAGATATGTGCTGCTAATGTATTAGAATAGTACAAAGTTATAGTAAAAGTTTCATACAAATAGCAAGTAAAGAATGTCTTGAATAACATATCATCAATGATACCTTTCACTGGTGTCCTGTATAGCTACTAATGTAACGGTTAGTAATTGTGTAGCGGCGTTTACATTTACAGTTGTTGCTTGGCGGATCAGGAACTCGTGTTCTAAACTATCATTATCCCACGTTACATTCAATTCTTTCTGTTTTTCTTCACATTGGACCGTAGTCAATAATCCCAGAGCAACAGGGGTTATATTACGAATTCTAGAAATATATGATCTTCTGTTCATTCGACAGGTGGTTAATAATAACCTAATCATTTTTATCTTAAACATAGTGCCTTGGAATATACTGATAGTTAAAAACGACGAAGATCCTGTTCCTAATTCCAATGAATTTTGCAGGTGATAGAATGGTAATATTGGTAATGCTAAATTGTGATTGTGCAGAAACTCTTTGACAAATATTTGACATATATTAGGCTTGTTAAAAAATATCGATATTTTGAATTTTATATATCGATAATTTTAAGTTCGATATATTGAGATTTTTGGCCGATAAATCAATAAAAATATTCAATATCGAAAATTGTATCAAAAACGATATATTTATTTATTTATGTAACTAAAATCACTAGAATCAAAAACCGTAAAAAGTAGGAACGATCGGAAAAAACTATTGTCTATGTCTATTGACTAGTATGTTTTCTTTGCGTTGCGTGTATGTTGTGTGCGGCAGTCATCCGTCACTTCCATTAGTGAGTTCTTTCGAAGGTACTTAGAGTTAAATATCCCTTGTAATGTTGTATTGTCTATGTGTATGTTTATTTTTGGTATATATGGTGTTTCTAATAACAAATTAAAAAAAAACTCAATTAAAGAGACCCTACTCGAATCATCTCAGAATCAATGGCGTTCCCACAACGACACAAAAGAAGTCATTTAAAAAAAAATTGTTTTATGTTATGTATTACGTTTCCGATCGCGAGTGATCAGTTTTTGAGTATTGGTATACCAATCAGATTAATCATATCAGATGGGCTGGAACTCTTTCTGAAGCATATAAGCTTGAATGTGGGGTAAGACAGGGGGGCCTAACATCACCTAGCTTATTTAATCTGTACATAAATGAGTTGATCGAGAAACTTGGTAGCATGCATGTCGGTTGCTATATCGATGGAGTATGTGTTAATAATATAAGTTATGCTGACGACATGGTGATTTTAAGTCCTTCGATCAGTGGTCTCAGGAAATTACTGAAAACATGTGAAGTTTACGCTAATATGTTTGGCCTTGAATATAATGTTAATAAGAGTAAATATATGATATTTAATCCTCGCGGAAACGCTATTACCTGTAACTTATCTGTGAGTCTTAGCGGCACCAGTTTGGTAAGAGTTTCGCAGTTTAAATATCTCGGGCACTACGTTACGGATAATATGAAAGATGACAGAGACATAGAGAGAGAGCGCAGGGCGTTGTCGGTGAGGGGTAATATGCTGGTTCGCAGGTTTGCCCATTGTACACCAAGCGTAAAAATATTGCTATTCAAAGCCTACTGTCAGTGCTTCTATATCAGCAACCTCTGGACCACATATACTCAGCTTGCCTACAATGCTCTGCGTATACAGTACAATAATGTGTTCAGAGCATTGTTGGGGCTGCCTCGGTACTGTAGCGCATCAGGGATGTTTGCTGAGGCGCGCGTTGAAGATTTTTACGCGATTATTCGTAAAAAAGCATGCTCCATGATGAATCGACTGTGTGGTAGCTCTAATGGTGTCCTGAGGATATTATCGAATAGACCGGATAGTTTGTTCCTTCACCATTGGACTGAATTAATTAAAAGCGTGTGTACTTATGCAAATTACTGATTTTGCTTGTCTGTGTAAATATTTGTAAAATGTGTTTTTGTCTTTACTAACATAGGCTAAGTTAACTAACATTATTGGATGTAAATCTGAAATAAATAAAATTATTATTATTATAAATAACCACAGTCTCAATCTTTTCGATATATACGAGATAAATTGGTGGACAAATACTGGTTTGCCTGATATATAGGTCTTTTATATATTAGTTGGAAGATAGCTTTTTTAGTCTTTGATATTTTTGTAATTTTAGCTAAAAAAGGAATGCTGATAAAAATTCCTCCGTTTTAATAGGGCATTTTTTTTAGTTTTTCCTCGATATATCGACGCTGATATTGATATTTTTATAAAAATCAATATATCGATGTATTTTTACTACGACATGTCAAGGTACTATAAAAAAAGTATCTATAACATTTTCCAACTTCGGCTAAGAGTTTTTTGCGGGATCTTGAAGTGGCATGTTGTGGTTTTTATTTTGAATTCATTAGCTTAGGTTTTTGACCCTGTATTATGTAATATTGGTGGCGTTTTGCATTATATAGTTTGGTTTTTGTGCTCAATTGAAGTGCATTATAAATATAAGCTAAAAGCATTCATTCTGAGGTCCCACAAAATCTTCCTAGAAAGATCTAACAAGGGAGCCACCATCTTGTTAGGATACTGAATCGTTATTGGTCTTCATTAAAGAGGACCGGTTGCCAAGTTAGGAAGAAGAAGAAGACAACAATAGGGTAGTGGGGGGCGATTACAAGATATATTAATGTATTTATCCAATTATGAAGATATCTCGATTATGGCAATTAGTAATTACTAATACTTATTAGTAGTTACTAATTTGATAGAATTAGTAATTATTGCGATCGAATGACTTTTTTTTAGCTAATTGGTATATATGAAGAACTTTGTTGACCGCGGCGCGGCGGGCTTATTGTACGGACTCCATTCCTCTGCTCCGCTTGCCCCACCGGTAGTAAATGTTCTGTGGCTTGTCCGCTACACAAAAAAAAAAAAAATTTAAATAAAACTCGCAAGCCACTGAAATAAATAAAATTGAAGTGACTGTTTGTAAAGTCAAAATAACAACTTTTACTAAATGCATATGAAAGTATAAACGATACTACCTATAACAAAATATCCATTTTTAAAATTTTTGTCTGTCTATTTGTTCTGGGTAATCCCGAAACGTTTGGACCTATTTTGACGAAACTTTCACTGACAAATAGCTGATGTTATATGGAGTAAATTAGGCTACTTTTATTTTAGAAAAAGAATTAGGGTTCCGCGCAAGCAAAAAACATCATGGTGAATCAATTCGGGTGCTTAAATAGCTTATTCTGAATGATTCTGAATAAGAGTGTATCGGCCTACTACATAATTGTAGACATTAAGAAGACCTACAAAATAGTCAGTGAGAGAATATGTCTATCTTATAAGGAACAATAAATTTTTTTTAGCTGAGAGCGGGGAGCAAGATTCGCGCGTGTTCCCGGTCGATGGCATTCTGCAGTCCACGTGAGTAAGGAAGGAAGTGGTACCTAAGGAAACATACTACATTTTTGATGTACTGTTTGCTCTTAGTGACATAATCTTTTGATAACCGATTTAGTTTCTTTGTTTGATTTTGTTGGCTCAACAACAGAAACCAAACTAAAACACAAAATACACATTAACAATAGTAACTTATAGAACTAAATTTGCTTTCCTATTATAGTTGGGACAACATATAATTTTACAAATAAAATACAAAGAATAAAGATAATAATAATAAAAAAAAAAAAAACAAAATAAAAGTTTTAGCGCGTAAATAGCATTTTTAAATAAAATCAAAAGATTAATCAGATTGAAAACTACTGCTTATATTTCTATCAAATATGTCGTACGTTGTCATGTAAGTAATAAGATTTATTAACGTCGATTTACAATTTCTAAATAAAAATCTACATATATGCCATTAAAAAGAAAAAAAATCATTTATCAAGTACATCGGCCAAAGTTGTTGTACGAACTATCCTCGTTTATTACAAAACTACATACGTTACATCGCATAGAATATTTATATCGTGTGCGCGTCTAAATTGGGTGACCAAATCAATAAAATCAGTGTTAATTTTGCACTCAACGCGGACGGTTATTTTATTATCATTCCCTGATCGCCCGTTTATCATTTTTCTATAATATTGTAGACTACATCCTACAACATTTTTAAATTTACAACTGTTGTTACAACTGTTTTTTTACTGCTTTTTTATAAATTTTTCTGAGTAAAACAATGTTATAAAAACTAATGTGTAACAACTTAAAAACAAAAATAAGGTACAGCATAATTGTTGGGTACGCGTCATTTCCCCTCTGCGTGAGGAGGGGGGGGGGTGTGACGTTTCCCCGGTTTGGACGGGCGTTTTGTTGCGCCGGATGCCCGTCTCGTAGACGCCGTACGTATGCCAGTGGGACGCGATGGTAGTGAGGGGGTCCGGGGGGTACAATAATGCACGACCGCTTGAGGTGCCGGGTCTTCAAATGAAAGTCGAACTCTTCAATATACTGCTCGCAGGACGACCAAAGCTTTCTACTTGTTGTTCTTGTAGTTACTTGTACTCGTTGAATTGCGCCGTGTCCCATACGGCGCGGCGCATCTTCGAGCAAGTAGTTCGGAGAGTGACCGTAAGGAGAGCCCCGCTTCAATTCGTATTTTTATTTTAGTTTTCCCTTTGGTCGTCCTGTTAATCGCTCTATATTTCTTTCTTTATATGCATTGTGTATACATGTTATATATCACAATATTCCTTGTTGTATTACCTATCCATTATACATTCACATATTATATACATTATGTACATATTCCGTACATAAGCCAAAAACAATGCAATTTACGGGCGGCATCACCGCTTTCCGTTCGTAAAGTTACTATAACATTTAATATCCTTACTGTATTGACTTATTCTATGCATTTACCTATTCTATAATAACTCTATTTCCATATATGTAACACAAAATACATAAGCATTTATATACAACTTAATACATAACATGCAACTTATAATGTAGCGTAGGCGCTAACATTTCTCTATAATTTTATCTATATCGATCTATTCTATTATGACACATAGTACATAACACATAAACACAATAATATAACATAATAACCTAACACAAGACACGAAAATAACAGTTCTGTCGCCAACAATAATAGTAGTCTTAATAAATATGCCAATTTTTATAAACATTGGATTTACCGTCTAAAAGTTATACCAAATTTTAACTTTGTAAGCCTCTCCTGTAACATTAGGATTTTGCGCTGTGGCCTAGGGGCCAATGTGTAGGCACATTGGAATTAAAGTTAACACTAAGCTTGTAATGATCTAATACATCCTTAATAAAGAAATTTATGCAAGCTTTCTAATTATGCTTTATATATTTTCACGAAACAGTTTTACGTCTTTCTTAACCCATTCGCCTCTACCACAGTTTTCATAGACATCATATGCCATCTCGCCATACATTTTACCAATGAACCCGCCACGAGGGTCATTGAGACCTGGTATGCGCTCGTAATATAAAACTGATATACAGAGTGTTTTTATTACAAGTTTTCATTTAACATAGATTCAAAATTTGCAAACGATGTTTAAACTACTTGCTGGAATTAGATTGAGATTAAATTTGGCATGGGTATGTAACTTCGATGACAATTAAATATTATGATACCATGGAGCTGATTTGATGATGGAGCCGGTATATAAAGCTTGGAGCTGCCTGATGTCAAATGGTAGGACTATCAAATTTGAGCAAGATTTTTTTTTGTTTGTTTATTTGTTGTGTTCTCCTTAGCAACTTCCATTAGTCATCATAACGAGGGTCTGAATATGGAGCCAGAAGATTGCCAATGGAACTCCATGATAGAAACGGCAAATATACTCGGGTTTGGGCTCGTTTGCTTTGTTATCATGAGCACCTTCCATTACACATGATGACGAGGGTCTGAACATGGAGGCGGACGATTGCCAATAGAACTCCATGATGGACGCAGCAAATATACTTGGGGTTGGGCTCGTTTGCTTTGTTCTCATAGCACCTTCCATTACACATGATGACGAGGATCTGAAGATGGACCCGGTCGATTGCCAATGGAACTCCATGATGGACGCGGCAAATATACTCGGGGTTGGGCTCATTTGCTTTGTTCTCATGAGCAGCTTCCATTAAACATGATGACGAAAGTCTGAAGATGAAGCCGGAAGATTGCCACTAGAATTTCTTGATGGCAATCATCGGATTTATTTTTCATTCTATTTTTTTTTTAGTTAGACGCTAGACCATTAGGAACCGCCTACCTCTCACTTCATGTCTTACCTCTCAATGAAATAAAAATTGTCGTTAAAATGATATAAGTAAGATAAACACTAAATTTATCAAGCAACGAAAACAAATAAAATCGTGAAAACATAATTAACTTTTATTTTTATGAAAACAGAACACAATCGAGAAGGTTCTATTTTTAAAATCGTCCAGTATATTTCCGAGAATGAAACAGATTGTATACTAGTCTACTTTGTTAGGAAAAAAAATTGAAAATCAATTAGTAAAAATGACCGTTCGTATTGCTTAGACTTTTTTGATGTCTGGGGCATTCCAAAGGAAATTTTTTTATTAATATTTTTTTTAACGCAAATAGATTTTTTTCTTCTTTTGGTCTATATTTCGTCAATATCGGAAAATATAAGTTTTAAATTGATGTTTCAATAATTAAATTTGATGAAGAGTTAAGGGTGATATGGCGTTGCCACATAAACACATTTAAGAAATAATATATAGAGATATTTAATGAATAAGTATACATAGTATTATAGATTATTGAATAAATACCGATTTTAAAAAGCCTTTGTTCTAAAATTTGTGTAAAAAGTTAAAACATACATACATAAATCACGCCTATTTCCCAACGGGGTAGGCAGAGACCACGTCCTTCCACCTGCTACGATCCTGGCATACCTCTTTCGCTTCTTCGACATTCATTAATCTTTTCATTCAGGCTCGTCGGTTTAGAGTACTCTTGACCTTACCTTTCTTCAGAACGTATCCGATTTGATCGATAAATGTTCGTCTAGGCCTTCCTCTTCCAACGATCCCTTTCATACTCACATCATAAATTTGTTTAGTCATTCTTCTTTCATTCATCCTCTCAACATGCCCAAACCATTTAAGCATCCCTTTCTCAATCCGTGTGACTATATCTTCTTTCACACCACAAAGCTCTCTTATCACACTATTTCTTATCCTGTCACTCAATTTCACTCCTAACATACCTCTTAGCGCTCTCATTACTACTGCATTTATTTTACTTTCATGATTTTTCTGCCACACCCAGCTTTCACTTCCGTACATGAGTGTTGGAACCAACAGTTAAATATATTTAATTATTAAAGGTACAGGAGAACCTAATCTTTGATCGCAGATCCTACATATAATACTAAATGAAATTGACATAAACTTTGAAAATTATGGAACACTTTTAAAAAAAAAATTTACGAGTATTTATTAAGTACATTGTATTCTCGTATTTTATGAAAAACATTATAAATACACCTAAACTTTCACCAACTTCTGCCATCATCTTTTTTTCTTCTGATAGGTACATTGAAATGATCCTTGTAAGAAATTTAGTTGACTATCATAACAAAGACAATTTCATTCATTTTCTTTATCTATTATTTCTTAGTACCTACATATTTAACATAGCATGCCCATCAAGCGACGACAGCGGAAAACAAAGATCATTCGCGTGTTCCGTGGCTTGCTTAATTTGGTTCACCAACTGAAAAAAACCGGCCAAGTGCGAGTTGGACTCGCGCACCGAGGGTTCCGTAATTGAACTGCCACATTCACCAAAATAATTAGGTAACATTAGCACCGAACAATTCTAAGGAAAAGATAAATTCTATTGAAGGACAAACTAAACTTTGTCGTTGGAAAACTGTTGTATCCGTACATCGACATATGCCACGGGCAGTTTACCAACTGCAAATACGTTTATAATGTATTTTTTTATACAATAACAATAAATTTACGGTTTTCGGATTTTTTCTTTCTTTACTTGTGCTATAAGACCTAGCTTCTTGCCAAATTTCATGTTTCTAGATCCACTGGAAGTACCCTATAGGTTTTTATTCCTTTTGAGTGTTAACATATGCGGCATAAACGGCCGTTTTTTATTTGCGTTGATGAAGTTTGATTTTTTCACAGCACTAAGGGATACCGCCACGCACTCCTGAGAAAAATAGTCTTTACAGACACACGGACGGACGGACAACGAAGTAATCCTTAATGGGTTCATTTTCTTCCCTTTAAGTTACGGAACACTAAAAATGGGCATTCGCCCAAATCTTTATTGCAAACATAAAAAGCAACCTCAAACTATATACTTAATTTCTTTTGGAAATAAACTATCGATTAATCAATAGTACAACTGACAATCAATACAGGAGTTTTTGGCGGGATCTTGAAGTGACATGTTGTGGTGGTTATTTTTAATTCATTTACTTAGGTTTTTGACCCTATATTATGTAATATTGGTGGTGTTTTGCGTGATATAGTTTGGTTTTTGTGCATAAGTGAGGTGAATTATAAATATAAGCTGAAAGCATTCATTCCGAGATCCCACAAAAATTTCCTAGAAAGTTCTAACAAGGGAGCCACCATCTTGTTAGGATACTGAATCGTCAAAACACTTGACAATATAATTCACTCGATAATGGCAGTAATGGTCTTCATTAAAGAGGACCGGTTGCCAAGTTAGGAAGAAGAAGAAGAAGACAATCAATACTTAATCGATATTTTTCAACACTAATTCCAAAGACAGTTTTTCTGTATCTCGTATGGTATCAGATTCCACCATACTGCCCCAGTAAAAAGAAAAACACTCTGTATATAATGTATATTGTATTAAAAATTAAAAAAAAGTATGTTTACCTGAAAACCAACATATACAATAAGAAGTATTGTTAATTAAAATGTACACTATAATATAATTTCTGATTTTTTCGCAGTGTATTTGCGAAAATTCGCTGGCTCCGTCAATGCGGCAAAGGTGAACCCGCGTTGCGGGTCACTGGCACTGAAAGGGTTAAATCCAGCTTATACAAGACTTAATGTTTATACATATATCCATTAGGTATTTCAAAATCAAATATCGATAATTTATATAAATTTATTTTCATCAAAGTTTCTATACATAATTAAATTTAATAAAATACATGACAGTAATCCCTTTTCTGTGTGATTGCTGCATTGACGTTAAAATTTAAGGCAGATATTCCATTAGCAACACCTGTTAAAAGTCGAGTGGAGTCAAAGTCCAGACAGTACACGGGAGATGCTCTTCGATGAGTAAAATATAACTGAAAACAATAGGTGTTAGTATTTTTCTGTTAGCTAACAAACTTTAAAATAATATAAAGTTACAAATTAATGAATACAAAACAGTAAAAAGTAGTAAGAGACTTGGTATAATCACTGGGAATCCATTTCAAAAATATAAAATATTGTTGTATTCTTTCTTTATCCTTATCCTATATAGTATTGGATGACTTCAGAAAGCCATTGTTATTTGATATTCTCTATAAGTCATTATTTATATCTACAAAATTTACAAGATAAATAAATACTTATAATTATAATAAAAGAGTAGAGTCGAAATCTATACACTGAAGATATTTGAGAAAAAATAAAACGGGGGGGGGGGGGGGGGGGTTGAATAATGGACAGAACACATTTCGATAGTTTTCTACGCACTAAGCACGCTAAATCTACTGGGCCTAATTTAATGAAATTTGTCATGATTGTAGCTTATAGTCTGAAAGTACATTTAGGATGCATTTTTATATGTATGGGCATTTTAATGGTCTATAAATTGCGTTTAGGTTATGTACATATAAAAATGAATGGATGTCCTATGTAATTCTAAAATATTTCAAATATTTACTGAAATAAAGTGAAAGTTACTAAATTATTTTACCTTTACGTAATTTTCAGTAAAATGAATAAATGGAAACGTAAGTATTTTTATTTTCCAACAATATTCATAGATGGAGCCGTACGGCTTGGTTTAAATTATCATGAAATTGGTTTGATATTTATTGTCAAACTAAAGTATATTTTCTGCCTGCACGTATATTAATAACTAGCTGACCTGCGCAACTTCGTCTGTGTAAAATAAAAGAGTTAGAGAGAGTGGGTCGTAGGCACTGTATTATAGGAGCCGTCAGCCTCTCACATCATTCCGCATAATAAAACTGCAAGCGCGGTACTTGTTTACAATTTTGCTGCGAAGTTATTTTAAAACTGTGATATCTCCTAAGATATTCATCTAAATCACTTAATGTAACGGGCAACTTTGTTAAAAATTAAATACTTGTAATGATTACGTCTTTATTTCGACAAGGGTACTTATGTTTATAAATTTTTTCGCAAATAATGCATTATTTTAGGATAAATTTTATTACCATAAAAAAGGTTATATTGGATAAACCTTAAAAAATAGACAATATGCTATCGCGGACTTTGTTTAGAACTTTTTAAGAGAACAATTCCGACACACACGATTGTTGCGTAACTTTAACCATTTACGAAGCGCAAGCAATGGAAGCTCTCAAAAGGAATAAATCTACCCGTTTTTGTAACGTTTTTCGTTGATACTTCGCTCCTATTGGTCCTAACGTGATATATAGCCTTCCTTCCTCGATAAATGGGATATCCAACACTAAAATATTTTTTCCATTCGAACCTAGTTCCTGAGATTAGCGCTTTTAATCAAACAAACATACTCTTCAGCTTTATAATATTAAGTATAGATGTAAAAAAGGGTTTTTATTATTATTTTGAAATATTTTTAGATAAATATTAATGTTATTTTAAAATTTTTAAATAAGTAAGGATACCTATTCTGTCTAGATTTCTATGATACATGTCATTTTTTGGTGTTTTTGCGCAATTAAGATTTTTTATTAAATTATACTAAACTTATCTTTTAGTAAAGGATTGCAAAACTGAACATTTTTGAATGCATTTTTTTTTTAATACGTATATACATCACGCCCGTATTCCCGAAGGGGTTATGCAGTGGTGTACTAATGTACCCATGTAATGGAGGGCGAGCTTATTTCTATTAATCGGGTACAATGTCAAACTCTGAGCTGCTACTGAGAATTTCATAGAAAAACTCAATAACAGATGGCTCGACCTGAGAAACACATGCAGGACATTGAGCAAAGCCATCAGTCTTTACGTCCTTTAGATAATATCGGTGTGATTGTTAAACTGTGATATCGGTTAACATTTATTGTAAAATGGTTTTTGTTGGGTATTATCAAAGCTTATACGAGTCAGACACTGTAGAGTGAGATTGAGGTGAGGTGAAGTGAGGGTTTTATTTCATTAGGTTGCTGTTTTTCATTCACGAAATATACCACTTGGACGAAGTTGCGGGCAGAGCTACTAATTTATTATATTTAGAAGGCAAGTAAACATATATATCTTACTTGGATATGAGCTCGATTATTACGTTTATCAAATAAAACGCATCGGGAATATTCAGATGATCCAACTATTATTGCATTGTTTCCATCCGATTTCACGCAATACAATGATGAACGAAAGGGATCTTTAGTTTTATAAGCCTGAAAAGGTAAAACACAAGTATGTAAATGAGATTTATTATGAAGTGTGAACCAAATAATAGAAACATTATACTAACTACTAAAGACAGTGTTCATTAAATGTCAGTTGTTTGAAAATCCCATAGTACTGATTGTTTCGTAAAAAAACTATTAACAATCAATTGTTTCTTAGTACTGCATTAAAACATGTAGGCGACTACGGTTGTAAAATTATCATCAGCGTGATCTCTTAGAATTTGTAACAGTTACACACATTACACCTTCCTTTCCACATGTAGTAAATTTGAACTATTGATAATTTAAAATAGACTATCGAATATCGATTAATTGATAGTGTAAATTAGAGGTGGGTGATAATGAATGATTTACATAATTGAGACATTCGATTTGGTCGTAATAGTATTTTATCAGTGCATAATGTTGATAAGAAGCATATTTCTATAAGTATTTATAGAACCTTTTATACTATTTCCTTTTCTTTATTTTCTCGATGACAGTTCTAATTTGATAGTAGTAGTGTTGTGACCAAATAAGTAATGATAACGATCTCAAAGAATATCGATATGAAATAAGTAGTGACGATTCATCAGATTTTGATTAAAATAAATAAATAAAGATTACCTGTCGTTATAATTATTTCGTTTCATTGTCGAGTTCCTACCTATACCTTCTTATTTTACAACAGCTTCGAAAATTTTGAAGAAGCCAATTGGCATTATCAGTCAAGAATTAATACGTATAACATCTTGTAATAAAATATATTAGTTAATAAATTTGTACAAAAATATCCGGCAGTAGTTTAGTTTCTTACATTTTGTAAAAAAAATATCGGGTCTGTTATCGTGTTACGTTTATCGATATAGCTCCATCCCTATCAGTTTCTCCGACTCTGGTATAACCTTGTACGTGTGTAAACGTCATATTTTTATAAAATAATGCGTACATAATGTAAAAAAGACGCTCGTTCAAGTTTTCACAGGAGCTTGTCATCAAGAAAATAAAGAAATGGAAATGGTATAGTAAAGAATACATTTTAATTCAATCAGGATCGCTTATGTTAAATCAACTGATATTATAATGTGTTCTTGTATTTAATGTGACAAATAAATAAAAAATATTTTTACCACTAAATTTGTTCTGACATCAAAGATATTCAATAATCCTGAATGTGTAACATAAGTTACGGTGTTTTCATTGTGCCATCTAATGTCTCTTATAGCTTCATTCCAATGTTTCGTCTTAATAGCATTTGTCAAGGGTTTTCCTCTACAAAAATTAGTAGATACCTACATATGGAAATTAACTTCACGGTATAGTTAGTACTAATGTGCGAAATTTGACCGTAATTTATTACATTTTTAAATGTGAACGTTATTGTGGTTTTTATCAAAGAATTTATCTCTATAATTATTGCATATAGTTTTATTGAATTGTGTTTGACATTGGCAGTATGAGGGTAAACAACGATATTTTTATTTAGTCTATACAATTAATAAAATTGAAGTGTCTGTTTGTAATGTCAAAATAACAGCTTTTTACTAAATGCATATGAAAGTATATACGAGACCTATAACAAAACACCCATTTATAAATTTTTTGTCTGTCTGTCTGTTTGTTCCGGGTAATCTCCGAATATATCCCCGACATCAGCCTGTACGAGATTAGGATGGCCCTTAAGCAGCTTAAGAACAACAAGGCGCCGGGTGATGACGGAATTACATCAGAGCTTCTTAAAGCGGGTAGAACACCGGTACTTAAGGTCCTGCAGAAGCTCTTTAATTCCGTTATACTCGAGGGTAAAACGCCGGAAACGTGGGGCGGCAGCGTGGTGGTCCTGTTCTTCAAGAAAGGTGATAAAACCTTATTGAAGAACTATCGGCCCATCTCGTTGCTGAGCCATGTTTATAAGCTGTTTTCGAGGGTCATCACGAATCATTTCGAGCACAAGTTTGATGACTTCCAGCCCCCCGAACATGCCGGTTTCCGAAAAGGCTTTAGCACCGTAGACCATATCTATACGCTGCGGCAGATTATACAGAAGACTGAGAAGTATAATCTGCCTTTATGCTTAGCGTTCGTAGACTACGAAAAAGCCTTTGATTCGGTCGAAACCGGGGCAGTGTTGCTGTCTCTCCAGCGGTGCCGTATTGACTATCGATATATCAAAGTGTTGAAGTGCTTGTACAACAACGCCACCATGTCGGTCCGAGTACAGGAGCAGTGCACGAAGGCAATTCCTTTGAGAAGAGGCGTTAGACAGGGAGACGTAATATCTCCGAAACTGTTTACCGCCACTCTAGAGGACGCCTTCAAGCTCCTGGAATGGCAAGGACTCGGCATCAATGTCAATGGCGAGTACATCACTCACCTTCGATTTGCTGACGACATCGTAGTCATGGCAGAATCGCTGGAAGATCTTGGCACAATGCTCGATGGCCTCGACAAAGTTTCTCAACAGGTGGACCTTAAAATGAACATGGACAAGACGAAAATCATGTCGAATGTCCATGTGGTGCCCACCCCAGTATCAGTTGGGAACTCTTGTCTAGAAGTTAAATAATAAATAAATAAGTTGTTGAAGAATATGTCTACCTGGGACAAACAGTCCAGTTAGGTAGGTCCAACTTTGAAAAAGAGGTCAGTCAACGAATCCAACTCGGCTGAGCAGCGTTCGGGAAACTGTGCGACGTCTTCTCATCCAAAATAGATCAGTGCCTCAAGACGAAAGTCTTTGACCAGTGTGTGTTGCCAGTGATGACATACGGCACAGAGACGTGGTCGCTCACTGTGGGCCTCATAAGAAAGCTCAAGGTCGCTCAGCGAGCTATGGAGAGGGCTATGCTTGGTGTTTCTCTACGAGATCGAATCAGAAATGAGGAGATCCGTAGACAAACTAAGGTAACCGACATAGCCAAAAGGATTAGCAAGTTGAAGTGGCAGTGGGCTGGGCACATAGTTCGGAGAACTGACGGCCGTTGGGGCAGAAAGGTTCTCGAGTGGAGACCACGCACCGGAAAGCGCAGCGTAGGACGGCCCTCCACTAGATGGAAAGACGACATAATAAAGGTCGCTGGGAGCCGTTGGGTGCAGGCCGCACAAGATTGGTCGCTCTGGAGATCTATGGGGGAGGCCTATGTTCAGCAGTGGACGTCCTGCGGTTGAAATGATGAATTTCCGAAACGGTTGGAGCGATTTTGACGAGACTTTCAATGGTAGATATCTGATTTTATAGGGAGTAACTCAGGCTACTTTTTTTTAGAAAAAGAATTAGGGTTCCGCACAAATAAAAAAAACTGGTCATGGTGAATCAATTCGGGTGCTTAAATGGCTTACGCTGAGTAAACCATAAGATATACAGTAAATTAATGTACATTATACATTAAAAATACGATACAAAAAAGTCAGCAAGAGTATGTTATAGGTATCGTATATGCATTTAGTAAAAAGCTGTTATTTTGAGATTGCAAACAGACACTTCTTATAGATACACAGATAATTTTAAGACATTATAGAATAAAACTATTATTTTCAAACATATACATCATATCATGATAAATATTATTCTGTTATTTTTTCTACAAATTGACATAATTGTTCGAATTTTTAAATGTACCAATATTTATAGGTAAATTAGCAAGGCAACAACAACACTTGAGTAGTATGTATTTATAGATAAACATACGACTTCAATGAATTATTAGTTATTAATTAGACAGTTTGCCACCCATTGGCGCAACAAGAAAAAATAATGAAGAAAATGTGAACAGTTTGTATGACTATTTGAATAACTCCATGATAATACATATTATAATATGATGTTACCTAATAATTGAAAATCTAAAAAAACCTACACATTGACATCAAGCAAAATAGGCTTACTGTTTCCATCAAGGCCAATGGCAAGTTTGTTTTTATCTCTGTCCAAAGCCAGACACCTCACTCCCTCACCATCATGTATAGGGATGTCCATGACACCTAGTAGAGAATCATTATAGCATGATATAATTCATCAATATCTATACATAAAATAAAAGAGCTGAAACTGTACACTAAAGATATTTGAGAAACTATACCACTATGGGTTTATGGTTACTCTAAAATCATGGACGGATATAATTTTCAAATATGTTTGAAAATAGTTTGTACGTCAATCAAGCAGAAACTACTGAACCGAGTTTGATGAAATTTGATATGATCGTAGTTTATAATTTGTACGTACATTTAAGGCTCGCGGACATTACGGCGCGGCGCACAGTGGGCTGAAATCGGAAGCCTCCCTTTCATAGGATTTTAGAAAAATTAAATATGTTATTTTTTTAGTTTTAAGTATACAGTTTTGTCAAAACAGTCATATCATTGTATAATTTTGCAATTTAAAGCTTTATTTTCACCTTCTACACCACATAATATGGACTTCTAAATTTCAAATGTATGAAAATGGATTTTCTTTTCGTCATAACTTTTTTGTGTTTTGAGTTGTAAAGCTGAAACTTATACATAACGTTACTGGGGTGGTAACGAACCCTTAGGACCTTTCACCTTGACCCCGGGCGTCCCCGTTCAACAAATATTTGTTGATGAAAATTTCATACTTTGATGACATTATATTGAGGTGAAATCATCAATCTGTAGGTTTATTTTCGACCTGAATGCTACAGGTATCGATTAATAAAGTTACCCCTGATTTACCCTACCGCTTCGTTTTCAAAAATACGATTCAGAATTCGTTTTAAAATTTAAATATACCTATTTTTCTTTATTAAAAGTTGTAATTTACCTATAAATTTGCACTATAAACTTAAATTAACACCAATTATCATTAATAAATTACCAATTTAGCAATTTCAAGCTTTATTTTTACCTTATATACCAAATAATATTGACTTGTAAATTTTATATATATGAAAATGGTATGTATGGTTTCATCACGAAATTTCCCTGCAGCCAAAACTCAGGCTTATTGTAGAGATTTCAATTCGCGTCGATCACTCAAATAATACAAATAATAATACTAATAATATAATAATACAAACTACCACTGAGCCATCATTGCTTTAAAATAAAGAAGATAAGGCAAATATAGTATATTATGATGTCACGAAATTTGCAAAAATATTGAGGTTTGTTGAATTTTACACTCTTAAAATTTTTCATTTTCTTTTTCTTAAAATACGCCTGGCGAGCGATCCTCCAATGCGTTGCGATGCGGCCTGCCACGGCCCGCCTATATTGTGCGATGGTTCATATAAAATATACGAAAGTGATGCAGGAGGATTTTTGTTATGCAATGCGGTGCGGTGCGGCTCGCCTTAATGTGCGCGAGCCTTTAGCATTCATGTTTCCTTGTATGGACATTTGTATAGTCTATAATGAAGTTATGTACATATAAAAAAGGAATGTATGTAATACTGTAATATATTTTAAATACACAGTGAAATGATACGAAATTAATCCAAATTGTTTATCTTCATCTAATTTTCCATAGAAATAATCTGGCTTGGCTTTTCCATTTTTAAACTAATTCACAAAAAGGAGGAGGTTCTCAATGCGAATCTATATATTATTAATTTATGGATTTTCATCCATAAATTCTTTATTTATGAACCGATTCGGATGGTTCTTTTTTGTTGGAAAGGGGACACCTCAAGGGTGGTCCCATTTTAATTTAAAATGCATTGGACCTTCGACTTCAAAAATGCAACAAAAAATTCCTCAAAATCGTTTAAGTTCTTTTCCTTTATTGTTAATATTGTCGTATTCTATAATTTTACGATAGATGTCGTTGACTGGAGTTTTTTTGCGCTATCAAAATTTCTATCACATTATATTAAAAGGCACCATTATTCACTGAATATTATCGGATATAAATTTAAAATGATTAAATAAACTTAGCTTTTGCTAAAATATTGTATTGATACTATAGTTTGAAAAATACCAATATTTCTTTTTGGTCTTTTTAGTAATTAGCAGCAGTATAAGTCTAGTACTAATAGATTAGCTTACTGTTTACAATGTTGGATTTAGTGAAGTCCCAGAATACCATGTGAGGATAGTAATTGCATCCTGTTATTACATAGCGATCATTATTGCTTGACGTTATTTCAACAGTAGATACTTCTACATCGCCATTTTTAAGAGAATCTCGAATATGACAAATTAGTTTTGGTTTTTGTTTAATGTTATTTATTGTGTAAACTGCTGTGCTGCCATCTCTGAGAAATAAAACAAATATAAGTTGTTAAATCAATTCTGGGTACCAAATAAAAAAGGAATGTGCTTGACTTTCTGTCATTGCTGTTGGCCTATGTTTCACATTATTAAAGACAATACAAAAAGGATTCAAAAGAGACGAAGAAAAAAAATTTAACATTAGAATTCTTGCATACCTATTTCCACACACCAATACATCATTTTTAATGACAAATCTTGATATATCATTTGTTCTTACATCATTTCTTTTCACTGTAGGCACTTCTATTGTCCACACAGGATTATAACATTTAGTTAGGCCTCTTTTATTTATTGAAAAGCAGCAAAGTTCAGATCCTATTGCTAGAAGAAGAAACTCTGAATCGTATAATTCCAGCCAAGGCATGTAGTTAGTTGTAAACTGAACAAGTACCTGAAAGAACCAAATCTAAGCTTATGAACATTTTAAAAGGGATAAAGGCCAGGACGAAAAAATGTGACAAACAGAGGTAGGGCACAAATAAATTTATTTGGAGATTTCTCTTTACTTGGGGCAGTCCTGGTGGAATGCCTCCACCATACAAAAGATTGCAGTCAAATAACCTTGTGTTGATTCCTGTGGTGAGTAGGTTTTCCAAAACTCCTTGAGATAAGGGGGTTCAAGGTCAGTATAAGTGATGGATATGCGTAATTACTATCTTATTGTGTTTGTTATGGTTCTGGAAGAGTTTTCAGTAATAAAAATTAGGAAGATGGTGCGGCGATTGTGTCTTTCAGAAAGCACAAAACAATGTCTCTGGGGCCAGCTAACTACATAATAATGATGAGTAGATGTTTCAATAAAATATGAAAGCTATGTTTCCATGTACATGATAAAAAAATCGTTATTTGTGAGTACAGAAAATTTTTATTAGTATTTTGCTCTCTGTTATACTTATAGCTAATGATTTAACTGAACAAATACTGTTACAACTGATACCGTGTGCACTACGAGTTTATGGTAACATTATGAGGATCTGTCATCCCCTGAATGATGTTGATGAGCTCCATGTTTATACAGGGTATCCCCGAATGTAACGATGAGCCGGAAATGAGTGTTAGCCCACATTGTAAAAGTAATTAGAGAAATATTAAAAAGTAATCTTATTCACGTATTTTAGAAATTATATGCAATGAAAAAAAAATTGAGAAATTTGACACCCTCTGACTATCTTTTTTTTCTGACTTCAAATCTTTATTTTTGTAATTTTCTTCTTTGTAATATAATCCTGAATAATTGTTCTTTAAATTATTGTTTAAAATTAAAATAATTCTGATAAAAATATTATTGCAAAAAATAATACAAACTAAATATTATCTTAAACAGTAACATTCAGAAAACCTTCAAAAATCAATTAAAAAATGTGTTAAGTTTATAAGAAAGCACTTATAGACTGTTCAACTCATTTGTGCACGGAACCCTATGTGTGCATAAAGGTTGTACATATATATACAGTGTCAACGTGTGCGTGTCAAGAGGTACAAGTACATAAGATAATTCTATTAGCTATTTTACATATATTATGTTGAAATTTTTTACATCTTGTTCAATTTTAAAATGAATCTACAGCTCATTTAGGTAAATGCATTTTTATTGAACATATTATTACTCCATAACACTACCACTAGAAATACCAAATAATTAACTTTCTATTAACTTCATTATTTCTGTCACATTATATTCAATGTTATGTAAAGCAATATACCTATATATTAATACATGAAGCATAAGCTTTCTACCCCTTTTAAGCGTATTGCGTGCATGGAAGACTGAGATTTGGCATGGTTAAAGTTTATATGGAGAAGGAGTGCAGGAAGCTAAAATTTATCTATAATATCTGTTATTAATATATTAAATTAAATAAATTAATACTAAAGGAGGACAAAATTAGACTTGAAAAGGCTGCCTCGGAACTAAGGGAATCTCTACAAAAATGGCGTGAAACTACCCTAGAGACCAAATTGTAATCTCTCACAGCTACTGCATCCACAGGCTACTCGCTTTGGAAATTCACTAAAGTCTACAACAGACCTCAAGAAGCAAAACTTCCTATAAGAAAGAGTGAAAACAGCTGGGCTAGAACGGCACATGAAAAGTCTAACACATTTGCCCAACATCTGGTAGAAAAGATTTCACTTCAAATGTACCAAAAAACCCCAATGGGTTTGAAGACACAATACAATCAACACTAGAGCAAGTATACCAGCTTTCTCCACCACCAAAGCCAACAACTGTGCGAGAGATCTGGAGACTTATTAGAGACCTAAAAGATAAAAAGCTCCCGGCTTGGATTTAATCACAAAAGAAATACTGAGGGAGTTGCCTAAGAAAGCTATCGTTCTTCTTATCACCCTATTTAATGGTATATTGAGGACTCAACACTACCCATATCTATGGAAAATCTCCCAAATAACCATGATACATAAAATGGGTAAGCCAGCAAACGTAGTGACCTCCTACAGGCTAATTAGTCTACTGCCCACTATATCGAAACTTTTTGAAAAGGTCCTACTTAGAAGAATCCTTCCAATATTAACAGAAAACAACACAACACCTGACCATCAGTTCGGATTCAGACAACAACAGTCAAGAGTCGAGCAACCTGTCATGTGTAACTTTCACCCATGACACAATATGTGGACTGAATAGGGGGAAGGTGTCGATAATCTGACAACCCTTTTTTTTATGGCGCAAATTAGACGCGCGTCCCATCTCTACTGAGGCAGTCGGGGTATAAAAGGGGTGTCGCCTCACTATTCGGTCCAAGTCCGGTGAAGCTGTAAAAGCCGCAGCGGCTTTAGGGCCCCTAAGGCTAACAGTGTAGTCAGTTCTAAAAAAAAAAAAAAAAAAAAAAAACTATTCGGTCTCGTATGAACACACACACGTGCACACCTCATAGGTACATAGGTTCTGTGAGGGACCTTTTTTTTCTTTTTTTTACGCTAATTAGTGTAGAAAACATTTCCGTTTACTAAATGCACATACGCATGTTTCCTTCCTTCCTCCCAGGAGGAAGGGAACGTGCCTATGAGTATATTTTAGTTAGCTCGAATCGTAGGTGTAGGGATTCGATTAGATCGCGACTTACTTGTGTACGCGACGACTGCCCGAGCCGAGGTCCGGCCACTTTGGCACTCTCGTGCGAGTCGTCCTAATAACTTTCGCGGCTGAGTGCCCTCTGCGCTCGCCCCCAAGTCCGGTGAAGCTGTAAAAGCCGCCGCGGATTTAGAGCCCCTAAGGCTAACAGTGTCGTCAGAACTAAAAAAATAAAATAACTATTCGGTCTACTCCGTCGTTCCCACCAGCAGTCTTCACTTGTGCGCTTGCGCCTAGTATAATGTGCCGTCAAAGTAAAAAATTATGGCCGCCCCTTTTGCCGGGGCGTGCCTGCGCAATTCTTAATTAAAAATTACAATAAAAAGTGTATTAACCGCGTTTATAATTCCTATGAGGATACGCTAATGTAACCTAAGCCAATGTGCCAGCTAGATTTCAAGTGTAAGACGTTTTAGTTCTTTTTTTCCCGGGGCGTGGTCCCTTCGTGATTGAAATAAAAATGAAACGGAATACATGAATTTGTACCCGTTCAAATGGCAGTTTTCTTTCAAATTAACCTGAGTGATTGAGAGGATATCTCGCGATAAAGTTAGGGAGTGAAGGGGTGTATACGGGCAGCACGTGGGCGTGCGGGGCGGCGCCCTAGCCGCGCCAATCTCCATCTGCGGGCCTAGCGGGACTCACGCGAGGCTAAGCGTGGGTTCCACCATCACCAACATCAGGGCCGGTGAGCGCGGCCCCCATTTAGGCCACCGGCTACCAGCAGTTGCAGCCGAGCGGGCGAAGAAGCCGAGGATCATGCCAGGTGCCCTTTCCTCCTCCCAAGTTATCTTTCTCAATACTTATCAATTATCAGTTTTTTTTATTAGGTAGGTAGGTACCAAACCTTTACCACCTTAAATGTTTTTTTTTCTCTTTCAACAAGGTACCCTCTAGTTAGCACAGAGATTAATTGTTTCCATATGGGTTTAACTTACTTAATCTTTTCAATATTAAAAATAATATAACAAATCTTAATTAATTCAATTCCATTCATTCATTGTATTGTTTTTATTCCCTATCTATATAATACATATAAAATAAAAAATATATTAAGATCAATATAAATAATAATAATTCTAATTTGAATCTAATTTTTTTTTTTTTTTCTCAGTTGACAAAGTACATAGAGTTTGTGGCAAGATAAGGAAAATACTAGAAGATAAAGAGCACTGTTCATCTGCGTTTTTGGATATACCACAGGCTTTTGACCATGTCTGGCATAAGGGACTCTTGTATAAAATTAGGAAAAACCTTCCACACAGCTATTTTCCCTTATTAAATAAAGTCTTACCTAACAACATGGATCTTTCAAGTGAAAGAAGCAGATGCAACATCAACTTTCCAAGAAATAAAAACAAGTGTACCACAAGGCTCTGTCTTAGGCCCTGTCCTATACACACTGTACACTGCAGATCTCCCCGAAGTATCAGGTGTTACTACTGCTACATATGCTGACGACACTGCTATTTTGGCTAGTGACAGCGAACCTGGTTTACCATCACCTGTTAGCCATCAACCTGGCTTTAGCATCATTAGCCGTTCAACATGGCCAAGACCAAATAACAAACTGGCTACAAATGTGGCGAATTCAAGCCAATGCCTCAAATGAGGAAACATTGAGGAAAGGAAACTGGCCATCTGTTCAACTTGAGAACTCTACACTCCCACATAGCGAATGTATAAAATATTTAAGTCTACATCTAGATCGGCATTTAACATGGAAACATCACATAAAGACAAAAAGAGAGGAACTAAACCTGAGATACAGAAATCTGTACTGACTGGTTGGATGAAACACCAAACTATCAACAGATAATAATTTACTAATATATAAAGCATGTATGGTATACAACTCTGGGGAAGCGCCTGTGAATCCAATATTTCTATATTACAAAAAATACAAAACATTATCTTGCGCAATATAGCCAATGTACCATGGTGTGTCACAAATGTAGAAATCCACAAGTACTTGCATGAGCACAGTGAGGAAGGAAATCCGAGATGCCTCTCTAAAATACCTGAATACCACCCAAATAAACAAGCAACACCGCTGACCACTCACAGCTATAAAGAAAGGACATTATCCTAATTGAGTAATCTCCTTGGACAGTTGGACCTGAAGGGGGAGAAATTCTCAGTGGAGGGTTCACCCACAAAGCTATATTCACTATCAACACATTTGCTAATAGTTGAACTGATTGCAGATATCTTTTTTTTAAATTATTAATACTGCAAATCCTAACCTGACTATTGCCACTGAACTTAGACTCCCCAAAATATTGACATTATCACTCAACAAAAAGTGACAGCAAGTGATGTAGATAATACTCATTGTTTAGGGTCATGAATACTGCAAATGTCAAACAGAAAACAGTCTATGATCCAAAAACTGCTGGTCGAATTTCAACCTTAGGGTCATTGCTAGTATTTTTAAATTCCCCAAATATTTTCTATAAAGTTTAGTGTAGGATTAGAATTTAGCATTTTAATATTTTGATCATTGTGGTACAACTCATTATCTATCAAGCACAACTAATGGTTAGATGAAATATTTTCTCCATGAAGAACCTGACATTTTTATCATTGACAGTACCCATAGAAAAAAGTGATAAAAACAGATGTTGATCAGAGGATGACTGCCCCATCACTGATATACAAATAAAATATCCTGTTTACTAGATCACACACACATAGGCCCATGCGCGATGAGTTGATGTCCCTATACCTATCTTCAATCATATTTAATGGGTTATATATTTTGATATGCATCTTTCATACCATTGAAATAAATGATATAATATCTAATATACTTTTATTATATAAAGTTTATTAATATTTTCGAATGTCATAGATATGAGTCAAATTAGGACTATGTTAAATATGTTTTGAACATTGGAATGTGTGTTATGATTATTGAATTGCTAAAATACCTTATTTCTGTAAATTCCATTGCACCAATTGTGTGAAATCCTACAGCGATTATACCATGACAACTCATCAGGATACCTAAAATAATGTTTTAAAGATTATAATCAGGTTTAGGATATTTTCAGAAACCTACATATTTATACATGAAAATGATTTAAAGTAGGTATGGGACAAATTGAAAAATAAGTATTGTTTCATACTAGTTATTTGAAATTACATTATTAATGGATACTATAGTCATATTTATTTACAGATTTAAATAAAAGTTAAAAAACTGTTCTATATAAAAAACCAAAAATAGATTGATGTGTCCATTTGTTTAATTTATATACTTCTGGATATAATTTTACGATACCAAAAACATACAAAATAGAAATCAATATTCAAAATTGTTAAGAGACTATTTAAGTACCCAGTACATGCCTGTATGAAATTTTATTCAAGATCAGTTTATCTCTACAAACTGATCTCCAGATTGTGTTGTTGTTTACTATTATGTTCTTCAATGTGGTACACGTAAGAATCACACTGCGAAGATCGGATAAGTTTAATTTCTTTAACACATTTATCAACACGTCGTCCGGCAATTGTAGTATATTAATAGTCATTTTAATATAGTAATATAATAGTACTATAAATACTAAAATTCCTAAATTGTTAAAATGCGGTACTAAACATCACTCGACGCTGGCATTTTCAGCAGATTTTCAGTTTATTTTCTAAAGGGTACCAGTAGAGATAAATAACAATTGAGATGGCAATCTTCATACTAATTATTTAACACGATAGTGAAGGTTTGTCTGTGGTTGTGAAAACAATCTTTATATCTATATATTTCATTAATAATTAATACCACCGTCTCTTTTACTCTTGTGCAAGTCGTATATATAACCCCTTTTGCATCCTTTTCTTTCGGAACTTATTATATGAATATGTAGTTTCGAATAGTGGTGTAAAACTGGAATACGTACCGATAACGTTTTGTTGAATCGGTAAACTAGTGGGGTACTTTACGATTTATTTTTGAATGATTTTACCGGTTCTTATTAAAGTTCTTTTAGAATTTATTTTCATGTATTTACTCACAATAAAATAAAACTGCACATATAAGAACTCATTATTTATTTTTATTACAATTACAATATATAAATAGCATAATGGATATTAAAAGTTTCATTAGATTTTGTAACAATTAGCAATCGACCGCCAATTCTTACGCTTTAATTACAATAAAATATAGTATTAAAATACGGTACTCATCGAAAAAGTAGCTTTATTGTATTATAGTGAAATAATGTTTAGAATCAAATCCGTAATTGAAATTGAACCTTTTCGTAATATTAGTCATAGATGATTGTTTATAAGAATGTCGAGTAGGTAATCAAAAATGTTTAAAGTTGAACAAATAAAATGATTAATTGTTACACGCAAATCAACTTTTCCTTCGTACTTTACGGACTTAGGACCGACTTTATGCATTCGTTTTCAGAACCGTATGTATTGTATTATAGGATGATAAAATGCATGAAGGTGTATTTAAAAAGAAGACTGCGTATTTGTTGATTCCTAGAGAATCAATACGAATTAGACAAATATTAGCAATATAAAAAATAAATATTTATCTAACAATATACAAGTAATTAACAAATTAAAGAAATTGCTATAAATAAATAATAAGCCAATGTACTTCACACCAAACAATTACAAAGGAAATTCCGCTAGGCTTTTAAATATTACAATAAACATTATTAGGTTCTATACAGATTTTGACTTATGTGTGTCATGCATTTACAAAATTATATATATTATAATAATAGTATTAATGATATAACAATATTGTTTCACATTAAATGATATTTATTTATATAAAAATAAACTTAAAACCTAGAATTATTAAAATAATATAAACTAGATAGAACTTATGTATTTGTACCAAGGCATGATAAAAAATAAATGAAGACTTAATCTACATTTACTATAAAAATATTTCTTAAACATATCTTAAAGAGCAAAAAATATTGATGTAGTTTAATTTATTAAATTGTATATTATACAATAGGCATGATAAATTTTGTTATGAATTTAAAAAATTATACTATAATAATATTACTGGTGTAACAATATTGTTTTACATTATATACAAAAATCATATACAGTATAAAGAACTTAAGTATTTAAACCAATGTATCATAATTATTATTATGTATTTACAAAACTATGACATAATAATACTATTGATGTAATATTATATCACATTATTATGTAATTTAATTACTTATAAATAACATACAGATTACTTCAAAATATTGCATAAGAAACTAAATCCTAATCTACATTTATAAAACCATTCCTTTCAACAGCCTTTAGGTTACAAAATATTTTACAGTTTCTTAAGACTGGAATTATTAAAATAAAATACATTAGAACCAATGCATGAAAAAAAAATTATGCGTTTATAAAATTATAATATTACTGATTTGACATTATTGTCTTACATTATATAAATATATTATTTATTTATAAAAAAATAACATACTGATAACTTTAAAACATGATATAAAAACTAAATCCCAACTTACATTTACTATAAAAATAATTCTTTTAACAAGTCTTAAATTGTAAAAGAAAGTGATGTACCTTCATTTACAATAATATAGAATAGCCCTTATGTGTTTGGAACAAGGCATGATAAATTTTGTTATGTATTTACAAAATTATAATAATATTTCTGGTTTAACAATATTTGTATTACATTATATATGTTATTAATTTATTTCAAAAATAACATACTGGTAACTTTAAAATATGGTATAAAAAACTAAGTCCTAATTTACATTTACTTTAAAAATATCTCTTTCATCATCTCTTAAATTGCAAAAATAATGTGATGTACCTTCATTTAAAATAATATAGAATAGCCCTTATGTGTTTGGAACACGACATGATAAATTTTGTTATGTATTTACAAAATTATAATAATATTTCTGGTTTAACAATATTTGTCTTACATTATATATGTTATTTATTTTTTTCAAAAATAACATACTGGTAACTTTAAAACATGGTATAAAAGACTAAGTCCTAATTTACATTTACTTTAAAAATATCTCTTTCAACATCTCTTAAATTCCAAAGAAAAGTGATGTACTTTAATTTAAAATAATATAGAATAGCCCTAATGTATTTGGAACAAAGCATGATACATTTTGTTATGTATTTACAAAATTATACTATAATAATAACATTACTGATGTAATATTGTTTTATGAACTACAAAATTATATACAAAAGTTATACAATGTACCTTGATTTATGAAAATAATATGTACTTAGTAAAACTTATGTAAGGGATTATTATTAATTGGAAAACAAAACATTTACAACTGAACATAATAAGAAGACAACAGGGCTTTTTTACAATTCTCGCATTCTTTACATTGCAAATTTGGTATTAAGTAATGACAAATAGAACTAGCAATATATGATACAGTTTTGTTTTGTAGAACATTCTCAGAAGGAATTACATTCTCTATGAAGTGAACCTAATATCAGGTTGAATATCATCATTATGAAATCCATATTTTTTGCGATTTACAAAATTTTCAAGTGTACTTAACATTTTATCATCATCATTGGCACAATTAGTGTACAGTGACTTGCCAGTGGTTATGTTGTTAATCAATAAAGTTTTAAAAGCAGAAACAAAATGATTACAGTCGGGATTTATACTGAACTGACCATGTGCTCTTACTTGTCCAAAAAAGTTTTCTAATGGGTCTTGATTTAAACGTCTGAGACTCAAAAATTTCCCACCGTCAATTGAACATAAGTCGGTCCATAAAAGTTTAATTGATTTAATATTATGTATAAAATACTTAAGTGATAAGGGCTTGCTTTCCCTTTCGTTGGAAGAGTCAAACCGCATTGAATCTAGTTTTTTCACAGCAGTATCCCAAAATTCCATATGTTCTGAATTTAATGACAAAGCATGCTGTAATTTATCTCCAGAGAAACCAAAACCATTTAGGCTATCAAATAAGTTATTAACAAACAAAAGGATTTCTGCTGTGAATAAACCACTTTCAATGTCTATATTTGAATGAGCATACTTGTTCCGTATTTTCATTGGGTATATGTCAGCACAAATCTTTTTCTATATTAGTTTTATTAGTAAAATGGAATGTATCTGTCCACCTATCTACCTTAACGCACTTTAAACGAACGCAAGTGCTGCCCTCTATCAAAAAACGTAGTACGTTTGTATCCCGCAACTTGCAAACCGCTCTGAGCGCAACTGCGTTGAGAAAAATTATAAAATCGGTTATAATCTCCTGAAAACCGTAATAAATCCTAGTGCCAGTGTAGACTAGTGCCTTGTTAAGAAGATCAGCAACCTAAGCCACAAACTCAGCCGGGGTACCCCGAAGAAAAGGATCTCCGTGTGCGGGTGAGTAGTGGATACATGTCCTCATAACTACATTTCCTACACAATACTCATGTTCCTGTATATATAACAGTGACTTCATATATACTTCCAGTGATGTGGACACTTGTCGGCTGAAAACCTGAGCTGCAAGTTTGTTTGACCTGAAAGAATATATACAATAATATAATAAATAAAGTAGCCAAGTAAAAAGTCATCAAATAAAAAAAAGTTGACCCTTCAAGGGTACCAGGCAGATGTGAAACATCTTAGTGGATATTTGAAAAAATACGACGGGTGATCCCGAAATATGACAAACCAAAGGAAAGTCCCTGTGAAGATGCTTATTTTATCACTATATGTATGGCTGTCGTGACCCCTACCACTCAACTTGATCACTGGATATACACCGGCTAATACCGAAACAACAAACCAACAGAAAGTCACCGTGAAATTGTTTATTGTGTAACAATGTGTATGGTAGTCATAACCCTTACCACTAAACCATTTTGTGTTATCTCCGGACATACAAACAGATAGACATAAAGACAAAATATTTTTTTATGCTACATTCGTGGTCAGTATCGTTCATATAGTAATGTGTAACAGAAAATTTTTAAAGAAATTACATGTTCAGACAGAACTACAGATATGTTATTGGCAATATATGAAATGTCAGAATTTGAGTGAGTGGGAATGAATGAAATAAAGAGAATGACTACAAACTTTGCCTAGGTATTCTATATATGTACGTTACAAAATACCAATGATGCTCGGTTAGATTAGGTTGTACTTGTGAACAAGTACTAGCGAGCCAACCTTGTCAGCAGTTGGCGAATGCCACAGTCTCAATAGAATGCGTAGGAAATGATATAAATGACGTTTATACCTCAATAAAACAGTTCGTACAAGTCCGGTCGTTACACTGCTATGCCAATTCCACGATGAATATAGGCATGAAAATCATGTATGTTACATGCCATGGTTTCATCACGATGTTTTTCTAAACTAAAAGGATGACCTTATAGTTAAGGTAAGTAAGTACCCAAGTATTCATTATAGTTTTGAAACCTATGATGACCGATACAATTTCCGAAATTGCTACCACTAAACTATCATTGCTTAAAACATATACATATATATCTTTTCATAAGAATATATATAAATACTTTGTTTTTAAAACATAAATGAATGCAGATTTAAAGTTTTAACTGAACAGGATGATATTATTATTAATACTTACTTTGATCTAAAAAAAAAATTATTAATAAAAATATGTACTACATGGCCTGTGCAACATTACACAAACATTGGATTATCTTAAAAATGTATGTACTTTCTAAGAAACAGACACTTTTATAAGTAAAATTATAAAAAGATAACTGCTAATAAATAAGAGAAGGAAACCATTTAAACTTATGTGTCCTACAAGTTACTATTTACATTAATGTGTTATGATATGTTATTCTTGATAATTAAATCAATCTTCATAAAAATTCCCTAACATAAACTGGGTAAGTTTACAATTATTAATTACCTTCATTTTATCATATGTACTTGGTTTTATATGTTTATCTGTGAGTTTAGTGCTTCTTGCACTTCCACCAATGCCATAGTCATTAATACCTGGCTGCAAGGGTATATTACTAAGAATGGAATTAATAGTAGATTTAGATGGTAGTGCTAAATGTTTTCGTAAAAATCTATAGCACTTAGGGCTCAATTTATATAGTAGTATAAGAAGTGGATGAGGGCATATTTGTTGGTTCATATTCATAAGTTGGTTGAAAAGTGTTAGTAGGTAAATGAAACTTGGTATGAGATGAACGTGCAGCCATATTTAAGTCGCAACTCAAATTATCTGTTTGCATGCCAGTAAGTTTTATTTGTTCTACAGAGGGGTTATTGGTATGGAGAAACGGCCGTACTACTCTAAAAATATAAGGTTCTTTGGTACTAGGGGTATTAGTAGAAGAAATAATTTCTAAATAAGCTTAATGTTTGTTTAATGTATGGTCTTGCACATTACTTAAGTTCAGTGAAGGAATTGCATCAATACTTAACTTTTGTCTCTCATTAATATGTTCAGGGATGAAATGTAAAATACAAATACGAACATTTTCTAGTTGAGTAACCCGATACCGTCGTAAGAACGGGCATGCCTTCAACCACTTATTCCATCTTACTTTGTTTGTAAAAGGTAGGTACACAAAAATGCTTAATATTCGGACGCCGACTACGGCAACCAGGAACAACACAATTGAAAACCATAATTTTAAGTCAATACTTATTTATCAAAAAATAACACGTTCAACTGATAAACACACAAAATTTCGAATATTTACGAAAACATCTATAGTACACAATTAAGTAATTATATGGAAAATAAAAATATTATAAAATTGTAAATTGTTGCGTCCACGCTGTTACAGAAACGTCGCCACAAGAATTTCTCCACAATCCACAAGAAAAAAGTGAAAAACAATGGCGGCTAGCTTCGAAACAGCTTTGTTGTAATTTACAAATTTAGTCTGTTTGACAGCAATGACAGCTAAACATGAATGAATTTTTAAACTTAAACAACCAATGAGTTTGTACCTTTCCATGTGTAAATTATAACGTGTGCGAAAGAAAGAATAAAGTTCAGGACTAATACGATTATGGATTATTGTGAGGTATAAATGAGATAGATAATTATGGAAATTGGGACATAAAAATTCTTTGAGTTTTACGAGCCTGTCTTGTAAGTACTCAAATCATTTTTTAAGATCAAATGGCCTTTTTTCCTTGCAACTAGGCTCTGGTATATTTTTGTAGGTTTTTAAAGTTGTCGAAGTAGATTGACGTATTAAAATGTGGTCACACTGGAATCCGTATCGTCCTAATTCAGGTATCGAATCAAAGAATCGAACCCTCGTTTGATATCACTTTAAAGATTCGAGTTATCATTCTTATCTTATCGGTACCCAAAACAACAGCAGGAAGACGCTGAATTCAAACTGAAACAAGATTGTTTACGTGTGGTGTTGAATTTCTTAGGTTAGTATGACGCTTAGAAGTTGATACTTTGTTTGAAATCGTAATTATTATTTATATTTTTACAAAACTATTTCCATATTTTGATCCATATTCAGTTTATATTACATTAAATAGCGTCATAATGCATTTTGGTTATCTAACATACCTTAATAAATGGTACATTGTAATTTTAATACAACTTGTTTTCTTTTACAGAAAATCTGGTGGATATAGCAGGGGTTGATGAGATAGTGAAAACTATTGAAAAAATGACTAATTTGGAGCAAAAAGACAGGATAAGAATCCAGAACCAATACTTGGATAAAATAGCTTCAATCACTGGTAAGTTTTTAGTAAGTACATAATTTTAATAAAGATATAATCTAATAAATGATTTGATATTATAAATGCAGCACCTAATCATTCTGTTTCATCATTCTTTACAGAAGTGAGTGTTACAACATTAAAAAGAATAAAAAGGAAGGCACAGTAAATGAAGGTGTCTGGAATACCCCAGAGAAAAACGGCCACATAAGCCTACAGCGTCAGACCTAGATAGATTCGACATAGATGCTATTCGTAACAAAATTAACGAATTTTACATCGTTAGAAAACAAGTTCCTACGTTGAGAACTCTGTTAGTGGAATTAAGAGAAAGCATTGTATTTAATATATGCAGGGAACTCTTCGCCACTTATTATTGTCCAATGGCTATGGAATTTAACAAAAATAAGAATGAGCGTTCATTGTTAATTGAACGTTATGACATATCTGCCTGGAGATATCGGTTTTTAAAAACCATGGCTTTGAAACGCAGAGAAGGAAAGTCAATAATTTATTTAGACGAGATATTCCGTTTGAAGAATATCACACAAAAGCAGAGCTCCTATGTTTTGTAAAACGAAACACAATAGAACCAGTATATGAAGCTGATGAACTTCTGAAGCAGAATGGGCATGAGGTATTACGACTTCCCCTTACCACTGCGATCTAAACGCCATTGAGCTGGTATGGAGTTTGGCTAAACGTAAAGTGGCAAGTAAAAATATTGCCCTGACCACAGTGGAGTTAGAGGGAGTTATAAAAGAACCGTTTGAAACCATAACTCCAGAGGAGTGGAAGAAAATGACTGATCATGTCATACATGTTGAAATTAAATATAAAAAAAGAGATAGAATTACAGAAAATAACTTAGAAAGTTTTATTATTAATGTAGAAAAAAGTGATTCCAGTGACTCTAATGAATCAATTCACATGGAAGTTTTAGATTCAGATTTTGATTATGAAAGTGAATAAACCAAAATACTATACAATATTGTGGTTTTTTTTATCAGATTGCTACATAATACCTATTCTTATTTTTGATTCAGACGTAGTAAACTGATTTTTCGAAATGTCACGTGTTTGTTTGATTTAGATCAATATAGGTAGTGATTTTATATCTCGAAACTTCAATTCACTTTGTCTGAATAGAAATTGGATTTTACGCGATTTGCGCTAGCCATTTTAATATTATTATTTTTAACTTAGCCTAACCTAAACCACGGCTGGGTGAAGGGCTCTCCCGAATCCTTCTGGGTACTTGAATTTATAGCAATCGTGATTATCAAAAACTTGGTAGTAAGTTTCTTTTGATAGGAGGTTATCTAGGTAGGTTAGTAGCTGTTACTACTGCAGTATTGATTTGTTTCGTAGACTTATTCCCATTTTTGAACCTGTCCACATGCAGTCAAGCAGTAGTGTACAAATAATACTGTTTTTCAGCAAAAACAAATTATTTTATATTATAAAGTATTAAATTAGGTTATTCCAACACCCCTATAATGGCGTACCCTTCCCAGGCGACCGCCACGAACCCCGCCCGCCTCTCTTTAACAGAGAGGGGTGTTTCCGGACTATAGACTGCCACGGAGCCACCCATTTTCCCAGCCCATTTACTTTGGGCCGGAACGTGGTATGGTTCCGCGGCAACCGCAACATTGATATTTCACTCCGCCACTGACTGAACAAAGAGATCCTGTGCAGTGGCGGAGTGGTTTCAATTCCCCTGGAGGTAGCTGCCATGGGTGTACTCCATTAAAAGTCCATAACAGCTACCTCAGGTCTAGAGCCACCCACTCCAGGTGCAGCCATCCTCTGCACCCCCTCTTGATAGGAGGGGGCCTGCCTTCCCCCCATCTGGTGCACTGAGGTCCTCCCCTCATCAGTGCAAACTGCGCAGTGCAGAACCGCGGCTTCACAAGCCACCGCCTTGTGCCCCGCTTCTCCGCACCGGAAGCAGAGCCCCCCTCTTTGCACGTCCAACGGGCATAAGGCCCGTGTGTGGGCCAAGCCCATGCACTTATAACAGTGCATGGGCTTGTCCCCCATAACTTGCACCTACGCAGCACTCCTCCCCACGAGTAGGCGGCCGGCCTTAACTAACACCTTAGCCGCGCCGAGAGGGAGGGTCATATGGAGCGCATATTCACCCCTTCCATATGGGCGCATATTGCCAGCCCTTATTTCCGCTGGCTCACATCCACCCTTTCTCGCCGTGGCCGCAACCACTTCTTCTTTCTCCACGGTGTCGTCAAGGCCGACCAACCTCAAGTCCACCCTTTTCGTGGGCCTGGTCACCGTGGCAACATCTTCCAGGACCCTCTTTAATTTTACCGCCAGTTGTCAGCTTCAAGATCCCCAACACTGGGAGATCTATACTCTCTCTCGCTTTAACCGGGGCCGCCTTATAGGTCATCCCCTTACTCAAAGCCTTGGACTGCAGTGTGACCACGACTGCAGCCGACTTAGAAGGCGAGGGGAGCTTTGCCTTCGGCTTGGCCCCAGTCTTTTTCTCCGGCGCAGAGGTGCCCGCCCTCATAACTGCCGTCTGAGCTGCGACGGTCTTCTTTGGCCGACGTCAGACCATCGTTGTCCACGCTGCCTCAGCCCCAGTCGAGGCCTGCGTGGTGGTCGAGGCTGGGAGCGGTGCCCACTCCATGCCAAGTGGCTGCGGGTCAGTTGCGGATGATGCCGCCATCGACTCACAGACCTGTCGGAACCTCTGGGCCGACACAGGCGTGACAGATCTGGTCCGAAGTGATCCAGACCTGGGAGTTCCGATATTCCTAGGTCCTGACGATGCAGGACCTGCTACCCTCTTGTCCACCGCCAACGGTGGATGAATTACCGGCGCCAGGTGGAGCCTATCCTCAATATTGGCGAAACGGGCATCCAGAACCTGGCTCCATATATTCCGTAGTTCAGCTACGGCCTCAGCCAAGGCCTGTTTCCATTCCGCCGCAGGAGGTACTGTCGGTAATGGCAATTTTGGGGTTGCTATACTGATATTGGTATTAGGTAGGTACGGTAGTAACGGTTAGACGTGTTGTTGTTACGCTCCAGTTTTTCACTTAATTTGGTTGAAATATCAGTACAAACTTTAAAACAGATCATCATATCGCAAAAGTGAACATATACAGTGCACAATTATCATTAATATAACTCGAAAAAAGGATTAATTTATGAAATCACGACAAATTATTTCATGTAAGTTTCATATTTGGAGGTTATCTATGTACAACAGCTGTCAGGTACAAATGAAAGTGAGTGACATTGACAAATCAAGTCATAGACCATAAACGTCATAGTACCAACCTGAAGACGTTTTGTCTGCGTTCATTTAAGAAATTACGTTCCGTTTCACGTATTGCAAATCAAGTCGTATTAAAATGGACTGCCAAATAGGGCTGCTGTTTGACAAAATAAAATTAGAAATGCAAAACCAAACTAAAGAACTTATTGCAAATATGGATGAAAAGTTGATCCCTATTAGACAAGAATTAGTAGAATTGAAGCAAGAAAACCAAACATTAAAAGAAAAAATATTGAACATAGAAAAAACCAAAAGATTGAACAACATCGTTATACATGGTCTGGGAGAAAACGAAAAATGTATCGAAGAACTCATAGAAACAGTGAAACAAAAATTAAAAACGGACATAAAAATCAATATAGAAAATACAGATATAAATATAATCCATCGGATTGGGAAAAAAGGTGAAACTAACAGACCCATACTTATCGCCTTTGTCAACGGCTGGAAAAAATCCATGATAATGAAAGAGAAAAAGAAACTCAAAGATATTTATGTTTCGGAGGACTACCCTAAAGAAATCTTAGAGAAGAGGAGAGACCTACAACATAAACTAAAAGTAGAAAGACAAAAAGGAAACTATGCAATTATTAAATATGATAAACTGATTATAAAGGAAAACCAAAATAAAAGATACTTAAAGAAAAGAGAGTTGTCAAAGTCTCCGAACACTCCAACACAACCAGACAAACAGCCAGTACGTATGGAGAATAAAATCAATGCATTTGATATAATGAAAGGACTAACTAATTTAGCCTCTTCTACCAAACCATAGGATAAAGACATCAGCCACTGGAACCATAACACAACACTATCTTTAAGTCAACTAAATAAATTTAATACATTCCCCAATCTGGTTGGTCACCATGGGGATTACGACCACTACCCTCACCCATCAATAAAAAGAAATCAACAGTTAAAAATATGTACCTATAATGTCAGATCACTATCATCGATAGAACGATTATTAGAATAGGCTATTTGACTGGTTTCTGAAAACTATCTTAAATTGTTTAGTGGTGTTTGTCGAACCTACAAAAAGTGTTTATTCTTAATTATTTTATGTATTTCTTCAAATAATAACAAATAAAAATACAATATTTCAAAAACCCGCCAAAACGCTGTCTTGAGCAATAAAACGTCGCACGGGCTCAGTGACGTCACATCTCAGTATCAAGTCATAACTGTCGTAAGTTTAGTAAACATTTTGCTGTTTTTGTTTTTTTAAATTGTTTTATTCGAGAAAATGAGTTATAAATGGTGTGTTGTGCCAGCATGCACAAATACGTCAATAAAAACACCGGAAAAACTATTTCTATGTGTGCCAAAACAACTGAAAATGCGTAAAAAGTGGTTGCAACTAGCTCGCAGAAATCCTGGTGATATAGCAAATAATTCAGTGGTTTTCTTCTGTGAAGATCACTTTGATGTGAGTAAATGGCTTATTATTATTATAGTTAATGTTTCATTGTCACATGCATTTTTATAATTTATTGTTTGAGGTCAGAATTCAATGTTGTTTACGTACTACGGAGACTAAACTCAGGCTCAACTGGTTATATATGTACATTTCGTTTTCAAATACCTTTATAAAAAAACATGTGTAGGTATGTATATGTTTTTAAAATAAGTTTCCTTTTTTATTACCTACAGATAGAGAAAGAAATGGCAAACTACTGTCAGTACAAAATGGGATTTAGCCAGAGAATAATCATGGTATATGGGATTTTGCCTTCAAAATTTCATTGCCAGGAAGATCGGAGGAAAAGAATGTGTGATATCAGTACTTTACGACCCGCATTTGTCAAACGGAAAAAAATCCAACTCCTTGAAGAATTTGAATGCATTCAACCAACTGATACTGTACAAGAAGTCACCATAAGTGAAACACATATGAATACAGGTCTATAAATTTAGAAACTATGGAAATAAATAATAGGAATTTGCATTCTTTTGTCATTTCTTCAGTACAGTTAAATCATAGATTCTTTAACACTTTTTATATTAACCTTTGATATTATGTATGCATAAATTAAGTATTTTATCTTTTCAGAAACACAGCTAACTTCAGACAAAAGTACTTCAACAGAACCTATTGTCACTGCTGAAAAATTTGTCCAATTAAATTTTAAAGAAAAGTGAAGTTTAGAAGTAAGGCTGTGCAGACAAAGATTTTAACAAAAGATACTTCTGTTTCTCCTTACAAATATTCTGCCATATCCAACTACACTTCTCCATTCAAAATCAATCCATGTTTTTGTCATACAACGCCACCTAAAACTGGTATTACTAATATAAAAAAGATTGGCTTTATTGATGAAGAAAGATCAGACAGTGATCTTTCTTTATATACAGAGGATACAAAACAACACAATTCATCATTTATAGTTACTTCTTCCTCAATGGTATCTGACTCTGGCACAAATATTGTAGACATATGTAGATATTGATAAAATGCAATGTTTGCAGCATACTCTGCGCCTTATTGTTAAAAAACCTATGATGTATATAGGAATCCCTAAAGAATCTTATTTCATAGTACATGTTATCCATAAACACACTAATATACCACATGACATATTTTACTGTGTTTGAAAAAAATTAGGTTAGATAATACGTTTTCCAAACTAGAAGATAATTTTGGATTGTCGTTGTCATACGGCAGCAAATTATTCTTAAAAAATATTCCATTAATTGCTAGTGTATTGCGTCCATTTATTGTGAACATAAATAATCAATCCATAAAAAAGACTTTACCTATTTCATTTCGGCACAATTATTCTAATGTTAGTTGTATAATAGATTGCTTGGAAATTGATATACAAAAGCCAACTAATGCCCTTCTCCAAGCGCTGACCTGGTCAAACTATAAAAAAAGTAACACAATAAAATATTTGATATCATGCACACCTAATGGTTTGGTTAATTATATTTCACAGGGATTTGGAGGGAGAGTGAGTGATGTCACTATATTACAAAATTGTAACTTTTTAGATGGTATAGAACCAAGTAATTTCATTTTGGCTGACAGAGGATTTAAGAATGTTGAACAGGTACTGGATGCAAAAGGAATTAAATTGTTAAGGCCACCTGGCGTATCATCAGGATCTAAATTATCTAAATCAGAAGTACGGCAGACAAAAATTATTGCTAGTTTAAGGATACATATTGAAAGAGTAATAAGGCGAATAAGAGAATTCTACATGTTAAAACAACATTCAATGATAAATCAAAATTTTCTATGAATATTTAATGATGTGATTGTTATAGCATGTGCACTTATTAACTTACAGGATTTACTTATAAAATAGTGCTCCATTGTCACTCTGAATGTATTATTTTTTATTATATTATATGACTATTATTTAGGTATTTGTAATACATAATAAAACAATATTGGTAATATTAACAAGTTTTAGTTTAATAACCTTTTAATAACATTAAAATATTTTTATTGAAGTTAGTAAATTATTGAGAATATATTAAAAAGAAAGAAAAACATATAAATATAATACCAGGGCAGTAATTTCTTCCAGACTAATTAAGAAATACTACGAACCAATAATGGGTATATATTTTTTTTCCAAAATGATGAAAAAATCATCAATAAATTACTAACAAATTCTTCATCAAAATCTATTATTAATATATCAACTTTCTTTGAAATTTCGAAATCAGGATGTGCAACACAAAAATAGCCTTTCTTCGTATTTGTTACACACATTTGTAGCTGCACTTGGGCCAGACACTTTTTAGTAATTTGTCCATTATTAATATAATTCAATTTAGTAGCCTCACTAGTTGGGCATTTCACTTCAATTACTCTATCAGAACAAATTCCATCTGGAGTAGCTGCAATCATGGGATACTGCCTAGATAGAAACAGTCCGCAGGGCTTGACTTTTTTTTAATGTTATTCTGAACAATTTTTATTACTAAAGATTCTAACCTTCGACCTCTTTCCATAGCAGATGTATCGGGTGTTTTAGCACCCATGATTGCAGCTACTAATGATCCATCTAGTGTTTGGCAGCAACTAACTTGATATGCATTGGACGCTGTAATACGACCATATCTTAATTCATGCCACAAAGAATTTTTACACTGGTTTCTAGTATTACTTTCTATTAAAGCTAGAGCATTGTTATCAAGTTTTTTTATTAATGCTTCAATTAGTTTATCAATATCATTTTTTAAATCATTACTCCCCTGCATAAGAAAATGATGTAATGAAAACTGCCGGGCATCACTGTAAACATATTCGTTTTGATATTTCAAAAGCTCACAGTTGGATACTTTCCTCTTCTTGGCCTCTTGAAGGCACTCTGTAAAAACTTTAGTGTTTGTATTTTGATATGGAATCTTTTTCTTGCACAGCTTTTCTATAGTAACATACTTTATTGTGTTCCCGACTCTGGAAAGTGTTGGCTTCTTCCAGTAACATTCCACCTCTGTACAGGAAGGTTCCTCACTTCGCCGATGGGTCCACATTAAAAAGGCTACAGAGTGCTTACAGCCACCAGCAGAAGCTGGACAGTCTAAAAACTGGCAACTCACATTTTCTGATTATGTTCATCCACCACCATAGTCACATTGTAAGAATGAGCTTTCACTTTGTGTTCAGGACAAATCATGCATTTTAGTGTGCAAATATTACATTCACGATGTAGTTGCACGTATCCAATAGCATCATCTCCGTAAGATTCTCTTGTAGCTCTGCAAATAAAAATCACTATTACAAACACGAAATTACCGCATTAACTTACATTATCTTAACAATTGACAGTTATGCAATAAATAGGTACTATTATTTCAACAACAGGTTTATGGTCTATTACTAAGTAAGTTGGTAAGGTACTTACATGGCTGTTTTTATATTTCTAAGCTCAGCTGCATAAAAATCGGTGTTATTTTTAAAGAAAACTGACCATAATGGCATCAACTTTAGGTAGATTTCCGCTGTCTGCTTTAACGAAGTTTCTCTCCATGATCGCACAGAATAAATAAATCTTACAATATCGTTATTTCAATAAATATTAATATAAAAATAAGTTGGAACTGCACAACAAAAAAACAAATAGGTAGGTACGGTAATCAATGACAGACAACTATTTACAAACACGTTACGTCATCATAAACTCGGCCAATCAAAAACGTTTTCGGTCACAAGGCATCAGATTAAAAAAATTATAACTTTCTAAAGGATTTTTGGAAAATAAAACAATTATTTTTTATTGAAATGAATCTAAATCGCTTTTAAAACACTTAACCTGTGTGAATATCAAAAAATACTTCAATATTTTTCATATTGTCAAATAGCCTATTAACTTATGCCCTTGAAAAAATTGATTTTGATATATTAGGACTTAGCGAAGTAAGAAAACTAGGTTGCAAAATCGAAGAGCACCAAGGTCATATACTATGTTACACAGGGGAAACAAAAGGTCTACACGGAGTGGGATTTCTTATAAAGAAAACGTATAAACAAAATATTGTTAACTATATTGGAATATCAGAACGAGTAGCTGTGCTAAAACTGAAATTTGAGAGCGACACAATATCAATAATTCAAGTTTATGCCCCCACAGAAAAAGCTAATGATGACGAAATTAATAAATTCTACAGGGATTTGAGAACTGCTCATGTAACTCAAGATAAAACAGTTATAGTTTCAGGAGATTTCAACGCTAAGATTGGACAACCAAGAAAACAAGAAAACTTAGTAATGGGAAATTATGGGTATGGAAAACGAAATGAAAGAGGCGTAAAGCTTATTCAATATGCCTACGAACACAAATTATCCATAATGAACACTTACTTTAAAAAGAAATTAAATCGTAGATGGACATGGATATCTCCAGATCATAAAACAAAAAATGAGATTGATTTTATTCTATGTAACAAACCAAAAAAAGTAACAAACATAGAAATATTAAATAATGTGCAATTTTCATCAGACCATAGACTATTAAGATCAAGTATCTAGTTACCTAGGTACCTAGTTGTAGAGGAATTGATTCATTCTTATCGATACTTTAATTACCATGAGTGATATGAGTACTCACTTTTCTGTTGTAGGTATCGATTGTAGGGCGAGTATATGTTCCTTGGTATCGAGTCATCCCTAAATATATTTGAATTTTGTAAAAAATATTTTTATTTGGAATTTGTTTGGAGTCTTTGGAGATTGCGAATCAAATTCTATGTGAGTTTATAGGTGCTTTTAGTTGTCATGAATATGAAATAGTGAAATTCAAGTCGTGCAATACAAAGTATTTGTTTTTTTTTACATAGTCAAATTTTGATTTCATTCATGGATTTGTTTAGACAAGGTAAGTGTATAAACTAAAAAATCTTAAATCTTTATCAATGTCTATTTTGGGATAAGTTAATGAGCAATTAACCCTTCCACAATGTTACGTCGAAGTTTTACAAGGCCGTACTGTCAGTACCAGGTACGATTTGATAATAAGGCGCCGAGTGACGGAGTCTGACTGCGTCGCTGCATCGCCGTGTTTGATCCTCTGTTGTGGGTGGATCTTTATCACGAATAATATAATAATTCACAATAGGTTCATTATCGCATCATATGTCGCAGTTTGCTGTCAGTTATAAGCTAATTAGCCTTTGCGTTGAGTAGTAACAGCTAATTTACAGAGCAGTTCAACAGTTGTTTACAGCGCATATACAAAGTACGTTGTGTTTGTAATTAATTGTGATCTTTGTTCTCGGCATAAATTATTCGCAAATGTTACTTTATTAAGACCATAGTCATATTTTTTTTGTGTTTATTATGAAGAAAATGAGTTTTTTTAAATCATTTAAGATTTACTTTTGATGTTAGTAGATGAGTCATTGATGCAAGTAGGTCTAAGTTGTCATTTTTTCTATATGTAATGTTCTAGCATAAATTATTCTTATACTGAGGGTGTTAAATTAGTGAGTGCTTTTGTAAGGAATTAAATGTTATTGATTGTGAAATAAAAATTAATTTTACTTGGAGAAATCAATATTCGTTAATGTTGTCCACAGATATGAAAGGTCCTACAAGACCAGCCCCTGCAGTTCCAGGGTTAACAGTGAACAGAAATTCACCTGTTACAAATTGGGATAATGATCCCTTTGGTGCTGATGTTTTTGAACCTTTACCACATGTACAGAAGAAAAAGCCACCACCTCGTCCTCCACCACCAGCAATCAATACTTGTCAGCGTAATTTACCAACAAAACCGTCTCATTTTATTAGAAAGCCAACAGTTCTCACATCCTTATTGTCTCGTAAAACCAAAACTGTGAACATTCAGAACCATAATCATCATAATACACTTCTGAATGTTACATGTGATGTGGATCCTAGTCAAATTTTTCCCAAATGTGAGCCAAAGAATGTGCAAACAGGTGCTTTAATAGACCTCTCTTCACCACCAAGTTCTCCAACATTCACCACAAGATCTAGCAGTGATGGTCTCAGCATTGACAGTTTTGGCTCTGAGGGCACAACTTCAACCAACCATCATAACAACCACAATGGGAATTCTTCTCAAGCAGAGAGTGGTTTTGAAGATGACTTTGACCTTTTTTTGAACTCAAGGAAAAGTAAAGAAAACATGATAGATGATTTTGCGGCCATGGATCCATTTTCACCACAAATAATTAATAAACCACCAATCAGAAAGAAACCAGTTTTAAGTAAAGATCTCTTTGATTCACCAAGCAATCAGACACAAGTGCCCTTATTAAAGGGTCCTACAATTATAAGAGCTAAGCCTGTAAGGCCAAAACCACCTGATAATTCTGTATTACTGAAAAATACATTTAGCAGTGGTTTCCCAGCAACTTCTATGAATGTGAATACAACTACACCAATACAGAAAGTAAATAGCTTTGGAGACAATTTTGTAAGTAACTTTGAATTCAGTCTTCATTTCCATAAAAAAGAATGTTGAATATGCTTTTTAGGTTTAGATGTTTCATTATTAATTTGTATTTTATATAATTATACATTTTGTCTGAAAATATTAGGTTTGAATAGGAAATTGGAGGGGCTAAGAAATGCCAGAATAAGAAAGGGATTTCTTATATTCTAGCATGTATAAATGACTGTAAAGTAAGTATGGTATATTAGATAAGTGTTTTGTAGTATTCTCCAGAATTTTAGTAGAAATTGATCTTTTCAAACCCTATTTGTAGCCATGGCTACTGTTTCTGGCCTAATAAAATATTCTCTTTATACTGTAGAATTAATTATAATGTCATAATAATCAATGGACGGAGTGATTAATGAGTAAGGTTTAAGTGTATAATTCATTAAGGGTTTGTGTAAATTGGCTGAAATATGACTAGAATAATTAAAGTTGTCAAAAAAAATATCAAGCCACCTGAGAGCTTTTCCGGTGTACATCGCATAAACTAATAGAGTTATATGTATTCCGGAATTATTCCTGTTAAATGTAGACATATACAATATTATGTTCTGCTTCTTGTGTGAAGCGAGGTGGGTTGCTAGTATTACATAAGTACATCTAGACTACTCAGCATGATTTATGAAATGATGTAATTTATATTAAAGACATTGGATTTTGGTGGACCGACAGGACATTGACTTTTATGAATATGGTGATAGAAAAGGAAAAATGAATTAGCTTTTAGTACCTGTGTATTTGTTAATTTATTGTGTCTTTACTTTACTTCACTTCTTATAAAAATGGCGACATGACTTAAGAATACAATTCCGCCAGTGTCATGTGGTTAAAATTTAAACAAAATCATTTGGCAGATAAAATGAAGAGTGTTTTGCTATCTTAAGACATTTCTCTCTTGAGATTCATTTGTTAAGCTACTTCTAATGCTAATTAAGTAGCCAGGGTGCCATACCATGCTTTCAAATAACACACTAAATATAAAGACTTTGTTACTGTTGAACTATTGATAATCACAGCAATTTTTTTATGTATAATAATAACTTATTATATACTTTACAATTTTTATAGTTATTTAAGAAAATATACACTTATAAATCGTAAGTGCTCCTCATTCAATAAATATGAAACAATCAGTCACTTTTTATCAATCTATATTTTAATGAAGTGGAATGTTTTTGTTTTGTTTGTTTGTTTAAACATGCTAATCTCTGAAACTACCAGTCAAATTCGAAAAAAATCTTTTTGTGTATACAGGTTCACAAGGAATAGTATAGGCTATCTAATAATAGTCTATAACTCTCAGCTAGCATTAAATATTGATTTTTGTTAAGTAAGTCAGACAAGGAAGTGTTCCTGAACTGCTTTATCCACATCCTGTGGTGTAATAGTTACTGATTGGTAAATACAATACAATACAACACAATTAGTGTATCTAAAAAAAGGTCCACGATAGCATATGTATATATATATCTTATACATAAGCTATAATAAGCTATTTTGCGATTATTTTTTTTGAAGATTATAATTTAATTTATGAGCATTATTTTTAGGCATGGCATATTAATCCTTAAGAACAAAAGTTACTTCATCATAAAGACAACTTTATGATGTTAAATTTGCCCTTCATAGCATGTTATTTGGACACAGTTTTAGGAGTTAATGAAAAATTAAAATAATTTGTACTTGCGGGAAGTGAGAACAATTATTATGAGAGGCTAAACGGGTGCTTTGGTGGTGCAGTGTTTGTCGGATAAAATTAACATGGGTGAAAACATGGGGCACAGCTAGTATAGACATATGCTATAGTAGAACAAGAGACATTGGTGAGGAGGAGGTAGCACGACATTACGTCACTACAGTACACTAAAGTAAACAGTATGTTGTCTCGGCAGTGTTCTTTAAATCATTACCTAAAGTCGCTCGGTAGATAAACACGCACTAGGACTGCCCTCTGACTCTTTTTTTTGGGTCACCTACTTAGATAATCCTATATTAAAATTTCATTATTATCTTTTCATCAAAACATATTCCATATTCTAGAAATTTTGTAAGTTTTCATCTAAATTATTTTTACTTTGGTTTTATTTCAAGTTTCAAAAGTGATTGTGAGGTAGTAAGAAGGGAATGTACATTAAAAAAAAAAATCTTTTGATTAATGTTCAATAAATGAAAAACTATTTTAAATTCTACGAAGTAATATAATATTTCGTCATTGGCTATGAATTGCGTAATCGCGACTATTGTGTACTGAAGTTTACCTAAATTTCGTTTCGGCCGTTTGTATGAAAACGTAATACTGTTTACTTCAGTGTATTGTGACTTACGCGCCTACTTCACGCAATTACACGCGCTTCTCTTCCCCGCTAAATTACTCGCCCGCGTTGTCGTCTCTTGTACCTCGTCCCCGCCAACGTCTATCGGAAACAGGACGGTCGCGCACGAATTTGTACGACTATAGTGTGATAGTTATTAAAGTATAGACTGTATAATAATTTAATTGATGGTGATTTTACCAATATCTGGCTAGGTGAGATAATACTCAATGTAAATACATATCAGCATACGCCCAGGGGGGCAGCCAGCCAGGTGATCGATCAGACACAAATTTTTTTCACAACATGAAACTAGTAAAAGGTATTCTTTCAAATTTATCGATTTTTGTAAAGCGAGTAATGAGTTTTATAGGGTGGCTGCGGGCGGTGCCAAAACAGATTTTAGAAAAATAATGAAACCTGTCAAACTAGAATTTAATAGAAAATGTAGCATACATTTTAATTTGGTGAAATTAGTAATTTTTATTTCAAGGTCATGAATATATTGAATATGTTTTTAAATATTTAATTTGTTCTAGGATTCAAAGCAGTTTAGTTGGGATGATGAAGGGTCTCCAGAAAGGGAATCATCTCCTCCTATGCCAACCATACCTCCTCCGCCTCCGCCAGTGATTACAGAAACAGATGACTTCGATTCAATGCCTTGGAATGGTGATGGACTAGATTTTGACGAGAGTCTTCCAAAATGTGATGATTATGAGGAACCATATGCTATTGCACTATTTGATTACTTCACAGATCATTCGGACGATTTATGTTTTTCGGTGAGTGTTTGATTTCAATCTTTTGTGAATGTTCATATAAATAAAAAAGGCTATAAAAATCACAAACTTAATGAGAATTTTATTTAGACTTATTAATCAAAAACTAAATTTTTGAACCTTTTGTCTATACCAATTTTATAAAGAGGAAAGATGTGATTTTTGTTTGTAATCGATAAACTCAAACACTATTGGAATGATTTTAAAAATTCTTCCACCAATATAAAGCTACAGACAGTATCAGCAAATAACATAGGCTTTATTATAATTTGAAAAATTAATTTATTGCTCAATCAAAATGTCGATAGTTTTACACAAAGTATAAAAAATTGCCTACACGGGTGCATTGGCGATGTTTCTCATATAAAATTAACACGGGTGAAACCTTTGGGCACAGCTAGTCTGTAATAAAAAAGATGTTATATTATAGAAATTCCTATTGTCTAACTAAAATTTTTCTTAAAAATATGGGTTATGTAGATCAAATAGTATATAGAAATCAAAATAATATGTTCTTCTTCTTCTTGTTTTGGCGCCGCAAAAGCACTTGCCAGTGTCAATGTTTTTAAGCCTTCATAACATTTTCCAATAAACACAATCAGGATTTCAGTGCCAATGTTTTAAAGTCTTAGTAAAATTCTCCAGCGTCAACGCTTTCAAGCCCTCGTAGTATAATTATAAGTATACAAAGTAGCGTCCGACAAGATGGTGGCCGCCTTGTTAGAACGATCTAGGGAATTTTTGTGGGATCCCAGAATACACGCTCATGGTTTATACTATTAATCCACTTCACTTATACACAAAAACTAAACTATATCACGCCAAACGCCACCAATATTACAAAATAAAAACCTATATAAATGAATTAAAAAAAAACCCACAACATGTCAATTCAGGATCCCGCCAAAAATCCAAATGAAAATTCCAAATAATATGTTAATAATAATTTAAATATATCAGGATATTTAGTCATTCAATAGCAATTAATTAGCGAAGAACGTGCCGCAGTCGAGGTCAGCGAGTGAGCATGTGGCATGTCGTAACTTTATCACTAATTATTATTGGTCTAACTTGGTCGAAATTTCAAATTTGACCTTGACATTTGGACCATTTATGTCTATAAAAACCATACCTTTTCATGGGAGTTATGCCAGTGGGTAAAGGTCGCTTGTCCCCTTCCACTCCGCGTGGCAAACTATTCTAAATTTTAACCTCCCTTGTCTGGGTCTCCTTTTGGTCAAAACCTCACTACGCTCTTGTGAATTGGAAAATAACTCAACAACAACAACTGAGAATTTCATAGAAAAACCCAATAACACTTTGCTCGACCTGGGAATCGAACCTCTAGAACGTCGACCATAACGGTCGCGTTTAGGACCACTAGGCTAATGTAATGAGGCAGCTATGAAGTTAAAATTTACTAATATTCAGGTTTTTTAAATTTAAAATACACCATTGTGCAAATTATATCCGTGTGAATTTGGGGCGGGTCACTATAGTCGACGCATTATGAACTTTGGCTTCGGGTCATAAATCATATTTATCTGTCTGTCTCGCTCGCACTTACTTACAGATCTTATGGAGAGGTGTAGTGATGTGCGTAAGAATTGTAGAGGTGCATATCTATAACGGGATACGTACGATCGATATGCTAAATTATGTTATGTATTATTACGAATAATTTTTAATTTGTAAGATAAAATGTTTGTTTCGACGTAATCATAGAGAAACTGTATAGATCGTAATGTGGCCCTGAAAAGGGCCGTTTTTATCTTTTCTAGGGATATTTCTTAGTTCTTTTAAAATCCTCATCCGTATCTTCCCCATCTGTGTCATCTTCCTGTAGGTTAATTATCAGAGGTGGTGCTTGATCTCTTAAAATAGTTTTCCTTAAGTACTTATCCTGGAGCTCCTCGGCACGCTTCACACGTTTGGCCCAGTCTTTTTGAGTAACATTATCAATAGCGTTGTGGAGAAGAATTTCAACATCAGCAATGTTAAATGTATGATTTTTTGCAGCAACTTCTCCTTTGACTTGAGCCCAGATGAGTTCGATGGGGTTATATTGACAGTGATATGGAGGCAGTCTTATCACTTCGTGACCCCTTTCATATGCCAACTGATCTAAGGCATATATTTTTTTTGGGTTACACTCCTTCACTTTTCGTAACAATTCTTCCCTTATGTCTGCATTCGAGAAAGGAATGTTCTTCTTTGTTGATGATGTGGGTATCCTTTCTAATGGCATGGAGTGGTAGCTGGCGTTATCGATGACTATTGCAGAAGGTTCTTCAAGAACATTCAATAAATCAGAAAACCATGCCGTATATGTATCACCATTCATTTCAGTATGGTAGTCAGCGTCCTTAGACTTAACGGCTTTGAAAATAAATTTTGCCTCCGGCACAAAGCCAGTCTTTTCAGAACCAGCATGACACACAATTAATCTCTGGCTCTTCCCTATTGACTGATTCTTGAAACCACCTTCATCATTAGTTCCAAGCCACATGCGTTTTCTTGAGTGGTTTTGATTAACCCAAGTCTCATCAAGATAAATTCGTGGTCGTTGATTGTTGGTTTTTCTGAGAAAGTCTACTTTTCGTAAAAAGTCCACTATGGCACAGACTATATCCGCTCTTTCCATTAAATACTTTCGTCCATCAGCATTTTTTTTTAAACTTGTAGCCGACCTTCGTCAAAATTTTTCTCATTGAAGAATGAATATCGGCACTTAAAATTAGGCATCTGTTCTTGGTATTTTTCTAGAATTCTAGCCACCGATGGATAATCCGTGTTGTCATAAAATTAATCAATGGTACTTTTTGGTACGCTGACATCAAAGCTATCTAGATCAGTGACAGTCGCTGCCTTCTTAACATTTTCTCTTGGTATATTCGGGTTGCCTGCCTGTGATACTTCGGTTTTTATTCGATCCACGGTCGCTCTACTAATTCCACAAATCAGTGCTGCAAGCTCTCGTGGATTATTGAAATTGAGGGAAGCTTTTTTCTCGGGGTCACTTTTCAATTCTTTTAAAAACAGGAACACGTTGTGAATTACAGCCCGAGCTTGAGCGTTGATGTCACCATTTAATTTATTCAAAACCACGTTAGAAAATAAATTCTCCATTGTGCGTATTGCGTAACGAAGCATAAGTAATGTGATGAGTGTCATAACAAAAAATCTTATATTTATAGAAAAACAACAACCCTTACTCGTAACGACCAATCAGGAGTCAGAGTGCTAATAAAGTCACTATGACTCATCGACCTCGCGTGCGCGGTAGCAAGTATCGATAACGGGTTGCATTGCGTGCACATTCCTACTGTCAGCGACATTTATTGCCCGACGACTCACTTTAAAATGCATCGACTATAGTGAAACATATTTGTAGAATAGGTACCGTGAAATGGAGCGACTCGTGGGGTCAATAGAATAAAATCCGATAATTTGTTAAAGTTATCTCTAGATTTCTCTCTAGTCGGTTAAGGTTTTTAAATCCTACTATTTACTACACTGCAACATTTTCCATTTAATCAGGCAACACATGAATCAATTATAAATGTGAAGTTATTCAAACACAAAGAAATAAGCAGTTAAACTGGTCGTGTTCAAAGATGTGATTTTAGGCTCTTCAAAATTTTCTTTAAATAATAATTAAGATGGTATTTTCTTTTCATAAACTTAGTTATTTGGACTGATCAGTCTCTCGACTATTACTTGGTTATAAAAAGATAAGTATCAATATTCAATGATTTCGTATTTATTTTTTATAAATTCAGAATACTGCTACTTTTATAAATCCGATGTTAATAGACCCGACTGGTAAAAAGACGCGCTTTAGGGGTAAATAGAAATGAAGGGGGAGGTGAATAGATACGAGAACGGGGTTAATTGTAATGAAAGAGGGGTTTAAAGAAATCACATGATTTTCATTGTTTATTTATTTAGAATCAAAGAAACAAGTTACTTAAAACCTAATGAACTTAGTAAATTTTCGGAAAATCATTCATTATCCTTTACACCAAACCACAACATTAAACATACATAAGCAGATGATAAATATATCTTAAATGTATTTTTATCAACCCTAGCTTTTTTTCTATTCACCCCATATGTCGTAACTTTTGACACCGGCTTTTAGGTAAATGGAAACCACCTACTTTTTCGTAATAATTTTCAAGGAATTTTCATTATATTACACGTTTTAAGCAACAGTATTTATAAAAATGTAAAAAAACTCATAATATTAGAATTACTTACGTTTTACGGTACCTTTTGTAACGTTCCGTAGGTTACGTTTGTACCAAGGAAGGATTTATGAGAATAAACTAAAAGTTTATTTAGGGTGAAAAGTATTTCAAACTGCAAGTACGAGGACTTTATCACTTAGAAGACATGAAAACCGATATTTAGATTTTGGTTTATAAATAAAGATACACGTATTTCACCATTCATGTCATATCAACTCTAAATGGATGAAATTTTTATAAAAATTTGCTTTTACTATCTATTTATTGATATTTTAAAAACAAATCGGATTATGACCATGAATTATAATTAAAATAAATTTTATTATTTAACCGAAGGTGTCAGTTGTTAGGTCATAAATATAAAGTAGCTCGGTACTAAGAAAATATTTGATAAGTGTGTAGGTAAAAAATGAAGCTTTGTTTACGTCTAGTGGCTTAAAGCCAAAATATTTGCCTATTTATTTATAGCGTAAAAACACAAATGTACAAATATATACATACTGTAGTATCAATATGATTATTACTCGTAGTGATTAGGCGATAGTTACAACTTTTTCTTTTTTGTAGTTGTTACGCCGATTGTTTTTATGCTACTAGCTTCGTTGATAATAAAAATAATGTTCCACCGCATAACAGCGAAAGCGGACGTTGATACGGTTAATATACCGTTCTACTAAAACTTAAATCATAATATGAAAAAATTAATTACGTCCAGTAATTTTCTTCATATATCCTGATACATTATATTTATTACACTTAGCTAAAACAAGTTTAAGGTCATTGATTGCTAAGTTCTCTCATACATAGTGAATATTGGATAGTCACAAATCTTTGCTAATTTGACGAATTTGATTATTTAAATAAATTAAAATGATTATCTTGTTCTCTACACACAACTTCGTTTAGGATCTAAATTGAATTTTTGGCATTTGATTGTCGTGAATTTATTACATATCCGCTGCATTCCTTTTGATCTCTTGATACGACACTACTGCTTCACTTGTTGTAAAAAACTTCGTCGAGATGTTCTTGTTTTATTAACTACTAGCTGTGCCCACGGATTGGTTCACGTGGACTACAAAATGCCATCGATCGGGCACGCGCGCGAATCTTGCTCCCCGGCTCCCGGATATTTAAAAGACAAAATTGCTTATTGTGGGTGTTCCTTAGAAGATAGATCCTTGCTGACTTTTTTGTAGGTCTTTTTAATGTTTACAATTATGTAGTACATTAACTTGCTAAATCTCTTGGTTTACTCAGCGTAAGCCATTTAAGTGCGCGAATTGATTCACCGTGACCCTCTTTTTTTTATTAACACGGAACCCTAATTCTTATTCTAAAATAAAAGTAGCCTAAGTCACTCCTTATAACATCCTTACAACATCTACCAATGAAAATCCCTTCAAAATTAGTCCAACCGTTTCGAAGATTACCCGGAACAAACAGACGACAAAAATAAAAAAAAATGTTTTTTTTTTTGTTATAGGTATCGTATAAACTTTGATATGTTGTATTTGATAAAAAGCTGTTATTCTGACATTACAAAGAAACACATCAATTTTATTAATTGTATAGATAGTCGCATAACATGTTTCTCTTTGAGTTACAATTTTGTTTATTAATTGGTAGTGGTGTAATTTCTTCAATCAATGGGTTCAAACGAGGTCATTATGACATGGTTAAAATACTGGAACTCTGTTTTTTGTTTTTTTAAATGCTATTTTTTATAGAACGCTTCACTTATAAAAATAATATTCCTGAATATAAATACAAATACCCATTCGATTATTTGATTCGACTTCAATTACATCCTCTATGCTAAATTACTTAAATTATTGTTATGTATTTTTGATTATACATTAAAAAAAAAAACATTTTCTAAGATGTATTTGTGTGATTCAGTTTTTTAAAATAACATTAAATCGTTCTTATGAAATCGATTTCTAATAGGTTCGTAAAATAAATATAATTTTATTTATGTCAATTTCTAAACGGATATTTTAGAAAACTAAAGTTTGTCAAATATTTAGTATACAACCAACCATTTTGATAAATTTGACTGCACAAAACAATATTTTTGCAAAGACAAAGATTTAACTGCATGAACGAGTAAAACAAGCCAAAATTTTTAAATTACCAAAAAACACGACTGCAACAAAAACATGAGTATTTTTTCTATTTTTGCTTTTTATTTTTTTCCCAGACGCGCCGTGCCTACCTAAATATTAGGTCCTTACATATGAAATTGGCGTGTTATTGAACTAGCCACTTTGATCTCAAATATGGCGTTTGGTTAGGAATTCCAAATTCAAATTTATTTCTAAGTTAGGCTTGTTTACATGTGTTTCGAATTTAGTGATTCATTTGTTTTCGCACAATTTGATTTTTCTTTGACATCGTTTTTTTTTCACAAAATGGAAAACTTCAAATATCGCGTTATCTACGAATAAGAGTTCCACCATGGCATCAGCGCTGCAGAAATTGCTCGAAGGATTAATGATATTTACGGGGAAGCTACTGTAAAAAAAGCACGGTACGCTTTTGGTCAACGTTGTTGTTCTGGAATTTGACCTACGAAACAAACCCCGTGGTCGGCCGGAGACCCCAGTTGATAATGGAGAATCAAAGGTGATCGTGGAAACAGATCTATCGCAAACCACATCAAAGTTAGCGGAAAGCTTCGGTGTGAGTGATAAAACAATTTTAATTCCATTGAAACAAATTGGAAAAGTTACAATGCTCGAGAAACGGGTACCGCATGCCTTGACTGAAGCACACCAACAAACACGCATTGTGTGCTGCGTTACATTACTCAACTGTCACAATAACGAGAGAATATTGAATTGTATTGTTACTTGTGACGAAAGATGGATCCTTTACGACAATCAGAAACGCTTATCACAGTGGTTGAACACAAGAGAACCGGCCAAATCCTCTCCCACGCGAAAGTTGACTCAGAAATAATGGTGAGTGTTTGGTGGATCAGTGTTGGTGTCATACACTACAGCTTCCTAAGATCTGGCCAAACGATAACGGCAGATCTGTATTGTCAACAATTGCAAACCATGATGGAAAAACTAGCCGTTAAACAACCGAGACTGGTCAATCTCTCTAGCCCACTGCTGCTTCAGGATATCGCTAGAACCCGTACTTCACGACAAACGGTCGCTAAATTAGAGGAACTGCGTTTGGAATGTTTCAGACACCCACCATAATCCCCGACCATGCTTCAACAGATGACCACTTTTTTCGTAATTTGGACAATTTCTTGCAAGGAAAATCCGATCTCAATTACGATAAGGCTTTCAAAACCGCCTTCAAAGATTTTATTGATTCTTGCTCCCACAATGTTTTCAGCAATGGTATCCAATGAACTACCTTTAAAATGGCAAAAGTGCATAGATAATAATGGTACATACTTCGATTGATTAAATGTATAATTTCGTTAAAAAAATCGTTTTACTTTTTCCATATACAACACTAATTTCATATAGGACCTATTATTATATAGTCTAAGATGTCACTCACACAATTAATTAATACGTATTTAACTACAACTCGTATACTAAAAATCCATCAAGCCATTTAGCCATTTACATTTTTAATACGCTCCAAAAACATAACCCTCCTTTTTCGTAGTCGGGTAATAAAACAAATACTTGCCTGTAATTTATTGTGACAAGTGTTTTCTCTTTCTTCCTCAGTACAATATGCGTGAATTTCTCAAGAACTAAACACCTATCACTACCCTACGCATATGTAAAGCAGATAAAATTTGCCTTTTGCAAACTACTGGTCAGAAATTTAAACTGACCATTAAAATATGTAATTCCTTAACGTGTGGATTTCCTGTTTATAAGTTTGCAAGTTCGATTATTCTTTTGTTAATCTCGTCCATCGTGTTAGTATCTATAGTTTTATCCTTTCATTATTTCTTTATGAAGTGCTGGTTAGTGTTGTTTATGAATTATTATCATTATCTGTGTCGATTCGATCATAAAACTGATTAATAATCGTAGGTGTATGATTTTTCTTTGATATTTCTTTTGTTTTCTCTGCGACCATTTTTAAATAACGAGTAATTATTGTTCAACCATTCTTAAGGTTTATTATTCACGTTAAAAATTGGAGATAATGTTGATTACTTTATTTTTATGAGTAGTGTATGAAATTTTTATCAAAATTTTATAAATTTTTGAGGAAATCGTTATATTTTAATATTTATCTCAAATGAAACAGCGTGAAAACATTAAAACCAAATTTTGCACGTACATTTAACCATACTAAATAATGAAACTCTGTTACTTTTCATATTAATGGCGACGTATCCAGTGTTGACTTAATATTGAATTTATTTATTCACGTGTTATATTTTAAGGAAGAATAATATATCAATAATTAATTCAATTATTTTCAATAAACGAATGACATTGAGCCACGTATTTATAGCACGTAGCTGAATTCTATATTACCAAAATTTTAAGTGTTGCTTTTGGATGGGATATAGCTATTATATTTGTTTTCAGAATTAAAACATTGGCATGTTGAAATTTAAAAAATAGTCTATTATTTTCGTCCTATACTATATACTTTTTGCTATTTGATACATTGGGAAGTTTAGGGTTTTTTAATAGACGAATCAAATTCTCATAATATAAAAAAAAAACGTTTTTACGTCGAAGATTATTGTTTGCTTGATGACGTGTTTACTGGTCTGAGGCTTCGGTTAAGTAAATATAATACGAAATACCTACATCTATATAGGTACACTGATACTATTACGGCTATAACATATTAAGTCAATGTTAATGATGAATATGATGATCGTACGTTATTGTTTTACTCCAAAATAATAAACAGTAAACAGGTAGCTCTTGCTGAATCTGTGAAAAGTGTTTATCAAACATGTAAATGGAGCTTCGTTCCGGGAATTGGTTGTTTTTTTTTTGCGAATGTAGGCGGTGCTAATGGGTAACGCGTGTCGGCAGTCTGTTATCGGTTAATATGTTTTGCATTGAGTGAGGAGACATTATCAGACAGGAACACGTTATCATGCGCCACTTCCATATTAGTAGATGTTACTGCAGTGATCTGATTCGTGAAATTGTTTCATTAAATTTTCTTTTTCCGGCGTGATTTATTACGATATTAAAAAAAAAAAAAAAAAACTACGTGTACGGGTGATGCACCCCGTAATAATGTGTCCGTAATAATGTATCCAAAATTAGTTCTTACCTAATCTTTCGTGCTATACTGTAATAAAGATGTAATTAAATTTGTAACGTTAATAAGCCGTGTTTATTAGAATATTGACTCTATTGTTTTTTACGTTGTCATTATTGTAATTTGCATACGGTATTTCAATTCAATTATAACGTTATCAGTGTGAAACTGCCAATGACTTCAATAGATTTAAAACAGGAATATCCAACATACCAAAAAACTTGTCTTACTCAATAAGACGCAATCAGCACCTAACTTGTATCTTACTTTGTTACTTTATTTTATTTATGTCTATTGTCGGTTTACACGTTTTTAAACACTTTTAAGACGTTACAATAATAAAGAAAAATGTCAAATACGCTTCATTTAAAATATATTTTGAGACATTAAGTGCTAATTGATGTAAAACTCTACAACCAGTTTCGATTTTGAGACATATTAAACTGGACTGACGAAATACGCAAATCTTAAGATAAAGTGAAATCTTGAACCATGAGACATCCTTTAGTCATAAGTAAACTGAATATCACGATTGCATTATGAGGCCTATTAAACAGTCGAAGAAGTTTAGGTAAAATACACTACGTTTGCATGCGTCAGTCTTGCGGAAAACACCACAACGCCCCCCTGCGGTACTCTGGACTAAGTGTAGTGACCGCATGAATGAATCGTTTTGTTATTTTACTTTTATGTTTAGGAATATATAGGTAGTTAAAATCATAATATAAAATATTATTAGTAATAACTATACCTATAATGTTTACAATTACTAAGACCCTGACCAGAAGGAGTGATTAGGGCGCTAAAGATGACTCCGAAAAAAAAAAAACTTACAAAGATACTATTTGTCATTCTATCGTAAAGAATTGTATATACTATGTACTTTTACTTTCTCTTCATTTTAGTTTTTTTCCAGCGATAGTGAGCTAGCCACAACCCGGCCGATTCGTCCAACTCCATATTAAGTACTGCCGGAATCCATTCCCAAATGTTCATGCGGTAAATGCTCTTTGCGTGTTCACGCGCGAGATTTTTCGCGGCGAAATCACTTCTTCTGGGCAAGGCATTGAATACTGTTTACATCACCAGTAAGATATTCGAGTCTAATTGTATCGTGACCACTATATGAACTGTTTATGAAGACTCGATATGAGTGTCAGTTTGTTAGCATCTAATAGACTGAAAGCCAAACGATCGTATAATAAGTCCTCAAGAAACAGCGCTGTATGATATTTTTATGGACTTTTTATATAATATATAATCAATTTCATATAATCTTTATTTTATTATGTATGTATAAATATATATAACATAAATTTTTCACAATATCTGTGACTAACTTTAAATACTTGCCTTTAATGCGTTGAATCTTGAACACTATTTATCGTTTTAAATTCTATATTAATCACGAAAATCATAATCTTGCAGATTAACGCCAAAATCAAATTGATAAGGAGAGTGGATGACGAATGGTTATTTGGCAGTTTGAAAAATGGTGCTCGGGGTATCTTTCCATCGAATTATGTGGATATCAAGGTACCTCTAGCTAACGAGCCCAGGCCTGTTTCGACGTCTCTCGGAACCGCCGTAGCACTTTACACGTTCGAACCCGATCAACCTGGCGATTTGCCCTTCATTGCAGGCGATACCATTACTGTGTCATACAAACTTAACGAAGAATGGTATTTTGGTGAGTGTAATGGAAATAAAGGACAATTTCCCATCAACTACGTACAGATGAGTTAAAGATGAAGAATCAATAGGTACCGGTAATTTTGTATTTAAAGGGTAAAGTTAAAAATTGTGATAACGATAATTTCAGGAGACTGATGTCTGTAATATCACGGAACGATTTTATATTGGTACTCTTAAAACTCTTGATATGTAAGACGAAAACGTACTCTTGATTTGTAATAAATGAATTGATATTTAGTTAGAATTATATTTTAAATAACCTTCCATATAAATATAGACCAATGCCATTGATCATGTACAATTAAATGAATTGAGCCATAATAAACTAAGTGGAGTGCTGGCTAATTAACATTATTAAACATTTTAATGGAAATGACCCTTACCATTAGTGTCCGACCGTATTTATGTTTCTATGTTGAAACCGAAGTCAAATTATGATCAGTATAAGTTAAAAAATTTTTTTTAAATCCTATGTAGATTTTTACTTATAACTAAATGAGAAAAAATCTTCCATTAGCCGAATCGTATGTCGGACATATCTACGTGATTTTCACAATTTCGAACGACTGATTGTATATAATATTAGATTTTGTAAAAATAATGTCCCTGTATAACGCTAAGTATGTATTGTAAAAATTTATGTCCTATAGTTCGGTTGTGTAATTTACTTTCAATTTGATCTGACCTATAATTATATGTATATTTTTTATTCGAAATGTGGTATCCATATACTTTGTTATACAAAGTGTGGCTTACTTTAAAATCATAATAAATTTTTTTTTTTTTTTTTCGTAATAATTATTTCGATTAAATCAATCACATGCATTAACATTATCTTTGTAGACAACAATATTAATGAGTCATTCATCATCCGTTTATCGATATTTTCATGAAAACATTTATTTTTTAAGTATATTTGTCAAAACTTTGATCTGTAACATAATATATATTCTACTTTTAGTTTTTGTGTCATACATGTAAGAATCTTCATTTCGAGGGACCATAATGTTAAGTGCCTTGAATGTAGTTAGTTGTTATATTATGTATATGATGAATTTTATTTATGTAACTGAAATAAAAATTAATTCTCGTAATTACATTTTTTATCGATGTTCTGCCGAATCCTATCTCGTCGTAGGCAAACATATTTGCAGAGGTTTTTCTTAGGGGTTTGGTCAAGATTAATTGAGATTGCAAAACAAAAATGTAATGATGAACTCTCCATAAAACTCAAGCTCTTTAGCATATTATTAAATATATCCGGCGTAGATAGTGATACAAGAACAATACATACACACTAACATTATTCGAAATCTATAGTACCGTATACAGTAAATTTTTTAGATATAAAAAATGTCTTATTATCAGCAGTGAAAATTGTTTCTAATTTTTAGAACTTAGCTATAATTCTGATCTCTATTTAGTTTTATTTTTGAAACGCTTAATTTGGTAGAACCATAAATTAAAGATTGGTTTTCGCTGGCACTTTAGGTCGATACCTCGCTACCTACAAACAATAGCTCCTAGAATACGGCAACTAGAAGAACGCATAACGCTCATAAAAATCGTAGTTTCTTAAAACTTTTATAACTTTTTATTGAATTAAGATATCGGAATATTATAAGAATCAAGTATCTAAGGAGTAATAAAAAGAAAAACAAAATATATCCAGTAATTTCTGTGTGATACGCGCACAACGGCAATCCTCAATCATTTTATAATACATAGATAACAACTAATAATTCTCCATCTTACACGGAAAGATTTACACATACAGATTCATGTCAAAAAGTTCATGAACAAAAAAAAAACTCTTTTGCTTTAGTATAAGTATAGATTGTCCAAACTCCCGTACGGTAGTTACTTGCTTACAGCTTTAGAGATCGCTTGACTTTCATGGTTATTGCTCCGCTTCTTAGGCGTAAATCTATAGAGCATACTCAGCCTTAGCTAAAACTTAAATAAGTATTTACTAAGCGCAATCATAGGTTTCGAATTTACAGTAGTATTTAAGCATAAGCTTAGCTATAACTTAGGATCAATTAACGTTTCGATACCGCATCGGAACTGTAAAATTTCATCAACTCAAACAAATTTAATTATGTATAGAAAATTAAAAAGATATTTAAAATAGAATTTAAATTGTGTCATTGTGTAATATTCAATTTGCTTTAAAGTAAAAATGACAAATTATTCGTACATAAAATAAAAAAATTAAAGTTTCAAACCAATAACGAGAAACAACAAGAATGACAAAAAGTGCACGTAGTAAAATCAGTAATTTCTATGTAGTATAGGCCAATGAGAATCAAGTAATACAGATAATTTAAAAAGTATATAAAATCAATGTTACGTTACTATTATGCCGTACTATTTTTTTGTTCGTATAATACCCAAGTTTTCCGTAAGTCGTCGAATTCGATGACTTGAACTTTACTCAGGTACCTAAAGCTGAGCAAATGCTATGCTTGCGACTATAAATTACAATTTTGGAACTTAAGTCTGAGCATAGACTGAGTACCTCTTATAGATTTCAGCCTTAGAGTTTTAGCGTGAAGTTAAATAGCCCTTCCTCAATAAATAGGCTATAAAATACAAAAAGGAATTTTTGCTGGGTTCTCTTCGGGGGTCCAAGGTTATGAGTTGCACTACCCGAGCCGAGTGTTACATTAATTAAATTTTCCATTAACCCCTATACTATGTGTACAAATAACGTGCTGTATAGGGCAAAGTTTAACTTCATAAAATTGTCTTTATGATGAATTAGGTAACTTTTGTTCCTAAGGATTAATATGCCATGCTTAAAAATAATACTCATAAATCACTTTTTAATCTTTAACAAATGTTTGTCACAAAATAGCTTATTGTGGCTTATGTATAAGATATAGACATATGTTATTCCGGATTTTTTTCTTAGATATAGGTACTAAAGACCAATATTTTTGTAGAACATTGTGTTTACGTTTTCAAATTCTATCTCAAAGGCAATTTTACTTTCAGTTGGCATACTATATTATGACTTTGGATCCCCCTGAAACTGCCGCCCAGGTGGGTGCCCCGGATTGCCCCCCCCCCCCCCAGATCCGGGGCGGCATATCATTAACCATTACGCCAGCGCACGCTAATATAGTAATTAATGAGCGCTTTGACTTCTGACTTATTTAACAGAAAACAATATTTAAGAATAGCTGAGTGAGAAGTTTAACCCAATGTTAGTTATCCTATAGGTACAATTACTTGTGAATCTGGCAATCATATAAAAAAAGAACTTTTCGAATCCGGCTAGTAGTTACAAAGATTAGCGTGTTTAAACAAACAAACTTTTCCGCTTAATTATATTATAATGTTACGACCTGTTACAACCCGATTAATAATATTAATAATGTTCACGTTGTAAACAACCGCGGCGCATGTTGGTGTAAACGTCACAGTTTACACACACATGTATAGGGCTTATCGCCTCGATTACGTCATCGAGTAGGCATAGAAACGAAACGTCAAGAAAGTTAGCGACGATTCACGATTAATCTGCGATCGTTTAGTGTAGGTATTTAAGCGACTCAGGCGCGGCGCCGAGTCCGTTCAGTTTTGAATTATAAAGCGATAAAAAGTAAGCGAAACCACACTGTAATAAATAAGTGTTGTGAGTACGTGTAATTTGTAACTGTGTGAAATTGAAATAAATCTTCTTCACGTCAAACATCGGCATTTTTAATACCCACGGGTGTAACAATAGATTGGTTTGCTTACAATATAAACTTGATGGCAAGTGGCGTCGTGACGATGTGGCCGAAGTCGATAATAAGTCTAGATCTAGAGGGCTTAATGGCCAGGCTTTCTTGCTTACAAAAACAATTTGTTTGCAGATATAACATTTATTTTATAACACATCGAGTCGGGTTCCGGGTTCAGCCGGTGTATATCCAGTAATCAAGCAGGGTGGTTGGGATCTGTGCACGACTGGGTCGCGACTACAATGCACATGGTGATAAACCCACACATTGACTTTTTTGATTTGTTGCGTTTCGGGATCAGCCAGTGTTACAATCGAGTTGCCGAGAGACTTGTAGGCTGGCATGACATTCACTACCGACCACTTAGTGGTAGTCGGTGTTTTTTGTGCTACTATAAAATAAAAATAAAACTTGCAGTAATTAATACTTACTTGAAATAAAGAAACTTATAATTCATCACATCCAGTGAATTTTATTATTTGAACAAATATAATCTATGATTTTCTTAAAATATTTACAGACTACTTAATTTATACTCTAAGACTGGGAATATACGTCAGTTTTTTTATCCGATAGTCTGATCCGGCTTTCGTTTGAACACTCAATACACGTCCGATCCGGACAACAACAACAACGGAAACAACGCAGAGGCGTTTACGATTTTATTGCCGGTCCGATTAGTTGAAGGCGCGATCTGCATTCTTCTGGATAAATACAAAAGACGTCCGATTCCTTCTTCCGACTTACCAGTTGACACTAGCGTTGACGAACAGACGTATCGTTGTGGTTCGAACAATGAGGCAATGAAGAGTATCACAATAGCATTAGCGTAATTAGGAATTTTCAAGTGGGGAACAACCATAATTTTGGTAATCGAATTTTTTTGTAGGACAAAAAGCATGCCATGACATGCACATTGCGATATACTAATTTATTATTATCTTTTATTCCTGAAGATGAAAGGTATAAAAAGCTGTAGGTATATTCCTTTAACACTTTCGATTTTTCTAGAATGACCAGTAAGTTTTTTCATATGCGTAATGCTCAATCTTGCCAGCCTCCCCTTAGCTACGCCCCCACGCACGATAAAAATATACATGTAGTTTGGAAAGACGCGTGTAAAGAAATATTGTACGAACATGGGTTTCAATAAACGTTAAAGAGAGAAAGAAAGAGTAAATAATACGCAATAAGTGACAGTACTTCGTCGTCCATTTTTTTTCTTCTCCGTATGCAAATACTGGATGATAGCTGTGGAACGACTGAGTTCAGAAAAAGTTTGACGCAATAATCACATGTATATCGAGTAAATACGACCAGACAATCGGGTACAAAATCTGACGTATAATCCCAGCGTAAATGTCAACATACCCTGTTCGCTTTTCAACCGCTGCATTTATAAACAGTAAGTAACAAACACATCGGTGGCAAGATAACATTCCGAGCAAGGTAATTTTATTTAGTCGTAGGTAAACGTTTAACAGTTTCACAGCGATGGCGAGTTATTGTTCATCACTAATTTAAACAAAAATCCTCATTCACAACACGTTGAAAAGAGAAAAGAGGGTGAGAATTTTTCTACTGTAAAACGTTCCATTAAACATTAAAAGCTAAACATCTAGTAACACAGTCCCAAACATTCTTATTATTATTTATATTGGCTCCAGTTTCGAAAGGTTTGCAGACGCTAAAGGCAGAAACATTACAAACAGTTATAACACGCGTGTTGTGATAAATCAAATTGTATCTACTAATTTGTATGGCCAGAAACATACTTTTGACACGCCACGCGGAAAGAAGAGGTTAAACCTTACTATAAATCGAGATAGATGAACTCAGTTTATAGCATAGTTGTACTCTTTTCTTTACGCGTCGCGTAGCTTGTTAAACATATGTTTCTGGCTTTATCACCTGACGAGAGCTCTCATGTCTATATGGATCTATAGCATAGTTCTGACCTTTTCTCTACGCATCGGGTAGTATGGCGTATTAAAAGTGTGATTCTGCCTTAATCTTCACAATATTCAGGTACTTTATAAAAAGCAAGATACCGAGTTGGGCATAAAGGTAACAAACCTTATGCATTACTCAAAATATTAAAACCTTCGCGCGTAAATCTATAAAAATTTGGATCATTTGTGTATGTGACACGTAGTTGATATCTACCATGCAAATGCGACGTACTTAAAACATTTTATTTAAAATAATTCAATACCAAGACAATGAAAGGTTGAGTATGAATGGTATACGATGATACATTTTCTATAATACTTATGACAAGTCGTCTCGGCCCGTTCAACAATTATGGTTATTGGAATAAATTGAGATAACTATGTTTTGACCTAAATCAATGACGTCAATGGAACCGTCACTGAAATAGAATCGTGCGGTTTTCATTAACAATGTGCAGAATAACAACCGATAAGTTTAAGGTTATATGTTAGGCATGAATATTCGATAGATATATTTTTTCTTATAAAGTAGCAAACAGGCATGCAGTTGAAATTATGTACAACCTATAGCTATGTTCATTTAAAAAAAGAACCGCAGATCTGAGATTGCTATTATGTTTTTGTTGATGATGGTAGTGAAACAGATTTTGTACAATTTTAGAGTCCTCCATGCGGATTGAATTACATCCAGTGAACACGGCTTTAGTTTGACATCACATTCAGATCATTGTTATAATTTATATATATATATATATTTATTACACATAAGATAAAAAATTACATGGACATGACGCCATATTTGATTTACAATTAACGTGTGAAGTCCAGTAGGACCTAAGAATCACATAGGAATTTGAAAATATCAAGCAGGTAAAACAATTTTTAAAGGGACTGTCGAAGTTATGCCTTCATTTATTACTTGAGTTTCATAATGTACCTATAAATAAAACCGTTGTAACAATATGTATAAATATCGCAACAATAACATAAACGTTCAGATAAAAAAGTATCTGAGGTAATGTTTAGAGAAAGTCGTAAAAAATTATAATCTTATAACAAATATTATTGAATATTTCGAGTACATCGAGTACCAGAACAATAACACAATACTTATTTAAATATTATTTTTATACATTGACGTTAATACTTAAACATAACTATTTCTTTTTATATTATCACATTCCAAAGGCGACTATACGATATGGACAAGCATTTTCATTATTTGCTAGCTTCGAATCTTACGCAAGTGTAAATAATATAACAAAGGTATGCACTTAAATTGAAACCTTAGATGCCAACAGGAACGGCTTTAGGCTGCCTGTCCACTGAAGTGACGCGCAGCAGAGCTGTGTAAAGTTCGAATTGCATAAAAATCTAGTGATGCAATTCTATTGGTCGAATTTTGCTAGACATGCAATTCTATTGGTTAAAATATGAACAGCTCCGCTTCGATGGAAAAGCAGCTTTAAGGGGTGCAACCCGGCCGGCATCCTGGCGCTTTGGCCAAAGCGTTTAGTGGTGGTTCAAATTGAGAGCTACGTGCACATCATGTGATGAAAGTATGACACGATGAAGTTAGTTATCAATGATAGAAAAGGTGAAATAATTTTTATTTGATTACACATTATTTATACACAGTTAAATAATTATTATCCAAAAAATGGCAATGAAATGAATTTACATTATTATCATAGATGGCTAACTTCATCATGTTTTTGGTACACGGTATAGAATTTGTGAAGTTAATTTTGTTTTGTTACGTGAAGGAAGTATCAACTGCAATTTTTTTTTTGTGTTGTCACTAAATTGCTTTCAACAGCTCCCGCGCTGGTCTAATCCACATTTGAGCCTGACGCCTATAAATTGATGGCCAATGATGCCAAAGCCCAATAAGAGCCCTACACAACATTTCATTCAGGGCGCTGGTATATCTAAAGCTGGCGCTGATGCCATTAACTATACACAAAAAGCATGTCACATTAGCGCTTAACATTTCTTATTCAGACCAATATTTACATGTAGATACAGCACTATATAATTACCTACCATTCAGATGACAATTTCTGCTGTTCAGTTAAACTTTACAAAAAGATTAACAAAGCCAAATCTCATCATTTTACTTTTTAATACTTTCTAGTTTGCCATATTTGTTTGTTTGCCTTTTTGATACTCAAGTCGACATAAGGTTTAGTTCGTCTATTTTAGTACACAATGTATCTTCAAGTACAAAGTCGAATAAGTTTCGATGTATCGTTTATTATTACTTTCACCTAAAGAGAATTGTGCTGCAAGTGTTTTGACTAATATACAAAGATATACACAACTTGGGCAGTAGTTCCCCATATTAAATGAAAAGAGAAATTTAGTTTAAGATTTCATATAAATTATGAACTTAATACATTTGGTTAGAGAAATACTTCAAAACAATTTATAATACCTTACCTAGATACATAAAATATATATTAGCAATATATATTTTATTATCACAATATTTCTAAGTTTTCTATTTGTAATGTTGAACATTAAAGCGATTTGATATTAAAAATATTGTTCAAATATTTTTTCTCATAACCTCATTATTATGACATACGGGCATACCAAATAAACGCGGTGATATTTTTGCATCAATTGCGTCAATAATAATTTATAATAACCCTGCAATATTCAATGGTTTAGCTATGTTATGTAGATGGTACCGTAATACAGAGTTTAGTGCTATATTATTTATAACTGTGTTTTATATTATATTTACAGATCACATAAAGTCTATGACACTATAAAATCCGATTTAGTCGGGCCTGTATATAGGTATTTTAGGTACAAATTCTATAAGAAGGACATACTCCATCATAGAGGAGGAATCACAGTGTTGTTTAGTGAGTCGCCAGCGTAGTCCTAGTTTGTTGTAAAGACGACTGTTTTCCCATTCTAAGAGTTTGTTCAGAGAATGCTGAGTCTGTGAAAGAAAATTGTAATTACACGGTTGTTATTGGGACATAGGGATCTAATAAATGGCGACTAAAACTATAACTTTTATTTATTATTTTCTTCTTCAGGGGCGATTTATACATGTAATGCATTGACGCATTCAAATTATATAAATACGCGTACATCAATTACCTACAACGTTATCAATAAATTAATATTTTGATGATGAGTGGAAATATACAGGGCAGAGTTTATAATGTATATCTTTAATTTTCCTGTTTATTATCTAGTAATAACTAAATAAGTCACTATTCGTATGAGCTAAAGACAAAGATGTCTTGCATAGCTGGAAATTATATGTTTTATAGCTTTTATATAATTAGTAGAATTTTATTATAATGGTTTTTGACTACATAAAGTTATACAAATACTCCTCCAACTCTACATCATAATGATACCATTTACTGTCATTTGTCATTTTAGGAATAAATTGTGCGGAATGCAGTTCCTTGCTGTAAATAATACAAGCTGTTACTCGCAACTTGTCATACTCATACATATCATACTTCTCGTATAGTAAAAAATCCTTTTGTTTATTTTATAGACTATTTATTGAGGAACGCTATCTAATATCACGTCATGACGCTTAGGAGCAGAGCAATTACCATACAAAATGTAGGTCAGCCAGTCAACCTATGCTAAGTCAGAACGAAGTGATAGTAAGGTGTCGGGTGTCGGGTATGGGGCACTGAAGGAGGGTTTAGTCGCCCCGCACAGATTTGTCGCTCGACAAGAACCGAAAAAATTAAGGTACCTAGGTATTTAATAGGGGATAGCCAGTCTTCCCACTACTACTAGGCTTAGCATGTTACCATAAGGGTTCATAACCTATAGCACGGCAGCTATCTTCGAAGGCAAGAAGAATTATCGCATTTTGGACCAGAATTATCGTATTTAACCTTGTTCGTGAACAAAATTAGCAAGCAGGCCTTATCCGACTTGGTAATTAATGTTATTTTTTAGCTCCCTTATTCCATCTTGACCCTGTACCACCTTTTATTACGAATGCTTAGAATTTTGAAATTGCCGCACGATAATTATTTGCTATTAGCTGTGCCCGCGGCTTCGCTCACGTGGATTACAGAATACAGTCGATCGGGCACACGCGCGAAACATAGAAATTTTCCATTTATTATATTTGTAAGATAACACTGGTTAAGCTATGACTTTTATCGGGATAAAAAGTACCCTATATGTTATTCCAGGTCATAGGTTATCTGTGCTAATTTTCATTCAGATCTGTTCAGCGGTTTTTGCGTGATTGAGTAACAAACATCCAAACATACACACTTTCACATTTATTATATTAGTAGGATAACTATAAGTAGTAGTAGTTAATTATCAGTAGGTAAATGTACGATAATTATCGTAGTGTTTTCAACCCTGGTTACCTTCTTGGGTCACATCAGGTGAGGTTAAATCTATAAAGAAGAATAATAATAATTACCCTTTTACTAAGACAGATGACTGGCCATAGAGAGCATCCTAAAGTACAACAGCAGCAGACACATCCACAGAATAACCATTTCACATTAACTGGTAAGGTTTTCTTCAGTACACTGTTAATTCGAGCGATGGTCGCCTGATATTCTTCAGGCGCCACTCGCGACTGTAGACCTGAAGGAAACTCGCCATTGAAGCGATTACTTAATCCAAATCTGAAATGATATATTAAACAAGTCTGAATATTTTTTCCTAACAGTCAGATCAATTGATCACAAGTCTCAAATTAGTGTTTCTATCTTCGAGTAACTGCATTTGACAACCCATCTACTTTTTAGGGTTAGTGCATTAGCGTAGCTATAATCCGACAAGTTAGTGCGCGAGTCTCCTATGTGGCGACAGACGTTGGCGGGGACGAGGTAGCATGCCACTACACTAAAGGAAACAGTATTTTGTCTTGGCAGTGTTCTTGAAATAATTACCTACCGCCGCTCGGTAGATAAACACGCACTAGTCCTGCCCTCACAAACACAAAAATTGAAATAAAACTGCAAGCATTTTTGAAAGCGGTTATAAATACATAGTTGTAAAAACCACTTAATACCAAGATAACTGTATGACTGTGTGCATCCATCTATCTATACATAATATTAAGTAAAGTCGCTTCCCACTGTCTGTCCCTATGTACGCATAAAACTTATAAATTACGCAACGGATTTTAATGCGGTTTTCATTAACATTTAGAGATTTTTTAACGGAAGTTTCATATATACAATACATTCCAATTAAATTTTTGTATAGTAGAGAAAATTCAATTATTTGTAATCAAGTCGTCAAAAAGTAATTGTCAGGCGCTTACATGGCTAAACCCTATGAGGTACATCAAAATAATGTTCTAAAGAATGTAGTTCTTCAAAAAGCCTAGAGAAAAATCTGCGACGACGTATGTCTATCTCCTAAGGTTGACTCACAGTAACCATTTTTATCTTCAATATAATAATTAAATTAGACGTTTTTTGCGAAGCATTTTCTCCAATTCAGTATTAATCTTTATCCAGATAAGTTTATTAGTTAACATGGGCATTTAATTTAGATTAAAATTGTCCTTTACAGTTTTTTATTTAAATTAATACCGTAGAAGATATCAGGAATTAAAAAATTACGCGCGATCTAAGAAATCCCTCTCAGCAAAATCGGTCGCGGTCGGTTGTCGCGAGCAACGCGTACTATTCGTAAATATGATGTTACATAACATACCATCACGCCTGTATCCTCGAAGTGTTAGGCAGAGATGTGTATATTTACAGTTCGCCAGGTATATATTAGGTATCATGTAATAGGGGGCGAACCTATTGCCATTAATCGGGCACAAAGCCAAACTACAAGCTTCTACTAATAATTTTATATAGAAAAATACAATAAAAATTTGCTCGACCTGGGAATCGAACCTAGGATCTCGAGCATTGCAGTCACGTTTAGGACCACTAGGCTAGACGAAGTCATGAGGTCATGATCTATGATGCTGGGCGGGTCGCTAGTCTCAAATCATAAAAAGAACCATATGACAGCATTTTTTTAAAGTATTAATATAAGATATATTACTACTTTTTATTTTAAGTAAGAGCTATTTTTATTCCTGTGAGAATTTTAAGTCAACCAACTTGCTGTTTCTTTTTTTAAGAAAAGCAAATATTCATCCTATTACAATATAATATTATAGTTTAGTAAAAAAACCCTTTATTACCCTTTTAGTTATAACCAGTAATATGTTATGACTGTAGAAAATGCCACTAGATTTTTTTTTCACATATCATTTAAGTAACACTACATACTAATCAATGGGAGTTATATTTTACGATTTACTAGGAACAATAGCAAGCATAATGACAATGACAGTTTAAATAACTTTTATTTACTTAAAACTTTGATTTCATTTAAAGGGTCAATTTTTCAATCCTCGGTAAAATGTGTAATAACTACCAAAAGAGTAAAGTTATCAGTCTCTTATAAGTGGTTGTCTATTTTTCAATCGTTGTTTATTCCAAGTATAACTTTCAGACTGATAATACAAGGTTTAGCGCTGCCTACCTCAAGGAGGTGAAACAAATATATTTTATTATATAATTAAGTGAGCAATTTTTGTACATATATGCAACTGGTTTCTTGGAAAAGGCTCCAATGATTTGGATGAAACTTTGTATTTAGATAATGTTTTGCATTCCAAGTATACCTAGATAGGTGTTTTTGTTTTTTTTTTTTGTAAGACACCAAGCAAGGTTCGCTCGCCCAGATATTTGTATAAATAAATAATATAGCAAGACAGACCATTTTCATTTTTTAACAACCAAAATTCACTGTCAGGGTGGACTTCAGGATTCAGGTTATGTTTGCTTACTGCAATAGTAATTGTGTAAAGATAGGAACCAAAAAAAGTGATGTGTAGCAAATTTTAGTTACTTATAAGCTGCCTAAATCGACGATGAAAACGGAATTGAATTTTTGTCTGTCTGTCTGTTTGTTCTGGGTAATCTCCAATACGGTTGAACCGATTTTGATGGGACTTTCACTGGTAGATAGCTGATTTTATAGGGAGTAACTTAGGCTACTTTTATTTTAGAAAAAGAAATTAGAGTTCCGCACAAATAAAAAAAAACTGGTCATGGTGAATCAATTCGGATGCTTAAATGGCTTACACTAAGTAAACCATAGGAGATATTGCAAATTAATGTACTAAATAATTGTAGACAATAAAAAGACCTACAAAAAAGTCAGTAAGAGTATACGTCTATCTTCTGAGGAATACCCACAATAAGCATTTTTGTCTTTAAAATAGCCAGGAGCGGGGGAGCAAGATTCGCGAAGGCTTTCTGTAATCCACATGAGTGAAGCCACGGGTACAGCCAGTATTATAATAAAGCAAACTATAGAAATAAAAACCTAAAAACAAATGTATCTTTTACATCTGTGAAAGATGTCATTAGAATAACCATTATCTGGCCATCGTAGTTGTTCCTCAGGTAGTTGAGTTAGTTGTCTAATAAAGCCTTAATATTCCCTCTTATTTTCTGCACACTATTGTCAATTATAATCAAACCCAATATTAAACATGTATATTCTTGAATTGAAATTGAATGTATAATCTTATCAAGCTCAATTTTATGATTATTAAAAAAAAAATTTTGTAAAACAAAAGTTACTGTTTTCACTAAAGTTGTTTTAGGTAACCTTTTGTAAATAACTGAGTAAATATGTAGATGTACTAAAGACAACAAACAAAATGCATTTGTTATGAGTAACATATTTACAGGCAAGAAGCACAACTGTTTTTACGAACAACATTTTACATCTCATTGGTATGAAAAAATATATTTTGCAAGTGATAGATTATCCCACATAAAGTGAGACAGAACTAAGACACAGACACATTTCTCTCAATTTTGGGAAGGTGACTATTGAAATACCTTGACTCTACAGCAGATCACAGTCAAATAACCTTGTGTTGTATTTCTGCAGTGAGTAGAGTTCCTAGAATCCCAAGCTGTTCAAGGTTGGCAACACCTTTAGTGATATAAGAATCTATAGTCTATGGTAACCGCTTACTGTTAGGTGTACCATATTCTTTTTTGAGACATTAATTGTATAACAAAAACATTCTTCTCTTACCCAACTATCTTCTTTGAATTATTTATTGGTTTTATTATGTTAGTACAATATAAATGAAAATAAATTATTTGCTGTGAAAAATAAATTAAACTAACTCAAACAAAGAATATTTGGATAAAGTTGCATAGTTTTGTTTGTCAATCAATTATTATTAACAAATTATAGAGATGGTTTTCAAAATTAATATTAATACAATTCTAATACTGTACTGAATAGAAAATAATAGGCAATAACATTTTTGAAGTTTTACACAGATTACCTTATATGTAACTTCCAACTTTTTAATATTAAACTATACAAGGTAAATTGAAAATTTAATAAACCTCCAACACAAGCATCAATATCTCTACTCAAACAGACCTGTTGAAGATGCTCAAATCTATTTTTAACTAGAAAAGAGCTGATAACCTTTAAACAGCTGAACAGATTTTCTTGAATTATAGCTAAGAACACTCGTTGACTACATCACCTTTCAAAAAAAAAAAAAAAAACTAGTTTAAAATTAGTTTAGTTGTTTGTAAGCTATGATGCTACAGATAAACAGGTTAAACTTATAACACTCCTCTTATTCTGTTGGAACTACAGAAAATTTTAAAAATTGGTATTTTTCTATTGATACTTTCATATACATATAGTAAAAATCTGTTGTTTTGACATTACAAACAGACATTTAAATTTTATTAATTGTCTATAAGAATAAAATGGTATTTTCATTAATTAAGCAATACACTCATTAATATGCTTATCTATATGTTGTAAATGCTACAATTATGTGCCTATAATATAAATCTGATTAATTAATATAAGTAATAAAATGACAATTAAAAATTCAATCTTAATACTAAACAAACAAAATTGTAATTTTAAATCCATTGTGATATAAAATCGTGAAGAAACAAACATGCTACATAAAGTAAAATTAATTGGCTTACGATCAAAACCTTTCTGTAGAAACTGTCCTTCAAGATAATGCATAATGACAAAGAAACGAGAATAACTTTGTTCTCAAGTTTATTAAAGAGCATTCTTTTTTAGTGTCTAATGTCTCCTAAGACCTAACAGCTGACAATAATAAATAAGGTACTAATCAATTAGAAGCTTACACTGTCATATTACCAGCTCCACGAACAACTATCGGATCAGGCACTAATGTCACATGAGTCTCTTCTATATTTTCCTCAATATCCTCAAGATCGTCGGGATAAATAGCATCAAAATCTGCCATATTGCCTATTCATTTAAAGTAAAAAAGCAATTCCTTATATTATAAACACATAACAAACTACTGTGTTTATTATTATTTCACAAATACATGGAAAAAGTATTACGAGAAAGTCAAAACGTCAAAAGTGAAGTATGTCAGTGCTGCCATGTCAAAAAACAAAGAAATGGGAAACCACTATGATGAATTTGCTTGAATGTTAAAAATTTCATACGTTAAAAAGTGGCTAAAAATTTGGCTTGAAAACAAACACAAGTTCTTAACAAAAATATTTTAAATATTTAAACGATGATTCATCATAACACTCATTAGACATTGATGAATCTGGTTTTTTAGAAACAAGGTAAGCAGTTTTTAAGTAATATCTTTTTTTCTTACTAAATAATTATGTGTATGTAAGCTTATCTCATTTCTATACCAACTTTTTTTACCACCCTCAGGATGCTAAATTTTAATAATCTTTCCCCCTCGCATTTGTGATAGAGCCGTCAGAGGCACATCATGAAATACTGATTCTCCGCTGGCATTGTATTTATGTGATAACAAGTGCTATGGTATGGAAATATAAAATATTGTCTATTACTAAATAAAAGTTGCTAAATTTGTGGCTAAATCAATATTAAATGTTGCCAGATATAGCCACAAAATGACCAACTTGTCAACACTGCGTTAGCTTTGTTTTTGGTATAGTTCTTCTCTTCCTTCGTGAAAAGGAAAGGCAAAGGTAACTAGACCATGCGGTCAAGTCAGATGTTTTTATAGTACTTGTTCAGGTGTCATTTATTTAGGCCGAAGCCATGTCCTCTGTTTTTTTCTTCTTGTTTTGCCAGTGTCAGTGTTTTTATACCTTCGAAATGGAAAATTTAAAATATCGCGTTATTTACAAATATGAGTTCCACCGTGGCATTAGCGTTGCAGAAACAGCTTGAAGGATTATTGATGTGTATGGGGAAGTTACTGTAAAAGAAAGCACGGTACGTTTTGGGTTTTTTTCTTTTCGTTCTGGAAATTTTGACCTAAGAAACAAACTCCGTGGATGGCCGGAGTCCCTAGTTGATAATGAAGAATTAAAGGTGATCGTGGAAGCGGATACATCACAAACCAAGTCAGAGTTAGCGGCAGGCTTCGGTGTGAGTGAATAAACAATTTTAATTCAGTTGAAACAAATTGGAAAAGTGAGAAAGCTCGAGAAATGGGTACCGCATGAATTTTCACTACTTCTTCAAAACAAAACATCTCGGTCGAGACTTAGCCCATTTTTTACAGGATGTTTTTCTTTGGACATTTTATTAAAATTGTATATAGGTAGATATAGTATACATTAGGGTGGCCAAAAAAAGGGATTAGTTTTTTATTTTAATTCTCATGCAATAATAAACATGTTGTTGTTAATTAGGCTTGTAGCAGTGCTCCTTCCAAGCGCCGTCGTCGCAGATAAAACGCGTACTATTTTATAAGGCGACCTTTTACGCGGTGACATGAGCCGCATCGGACTGAGCTCGCCTCCCGCACCGCGTGATTTCATTCCTACACCCGCGTGCACCGTGAACGAGTGCTCTCATCTCTGATTGGACGATTAGAGTATTTTGTCTATGGCAGACCGTATAGCGTTTGTGACTCCATTTTATATTATAATAATAGTACGAAAAAACGAACAGATATCTGCTCCCGCACACCCGTCACGTCCACCCTCTCTAGCGGCAACCCAAGCCTAGGTCCGTTCCTCGGTGTGAAACCCTTGGGTCAGGCAGCCGCCTGCGCGATACAAAGTGACACTATACGTGCAACACTTAGTTACCCACACACAACATTACACACGTATGAACACACACACGTGCACACCACACAGGTACATAGGTTCTGTAAGGGACCTTTTTTTTTCTTTTTTTGCGCTAGTTAGACTAATGCGCTAGTTAGTGTAGAAAAACCATTCCGATTATTAAATACACATACGCATGGTCCACTCCTTCCTCCCAGGAGGAGGGGAACGTGCATATGAGTATATATTAGTTAGTTCGAATTCTCTTAGGATTAGGGAATTAGTTAGATCGCGACTCTTTCGCATTCGCGACGACCGCCCGAGCCGAGGTTCGGCCACTCTGGCACCCTCGTGCGGGTCGTCACAAACTTTCGCGGCTGAGTGCCCTAAGCGCTCGCCCCCAAGTCCGGTGAAGCTGTAAAAGCCGCAGCGGCTCTGTTTGACGATAGGGCCCCTAAGGCTAACAGTGTAGTCAGTTCAAAAAAAAAAAAAAAAAAACGAACATATATTGTATACCTGAACACATCTTTTATTGGACCTTCTATTGCCAACCAAGTACCTACAGTGGTGATCCTTACAAGAACATAACAAAAACATGCCAGTTCAAGAATCCTCCGTTCCAAGCCAAGAAGTCGCCGGTATTGCACTGTCCATGCGTCCACGTCCATGTCTATGGTTTATCGCTTTCGAAGCCACTACCCATTACCTCAAGAAAAGCGAAACTCAACGACTACAAATGTCACCACACAGCTAGAAAAGGAAGATATTGAACAAATCTGCGATATTCTCTACGATCAACCAGTACACCGTCATAAAGGAACGTTTAATATCTGTTTACGAAGAGTCAGAAGGCAAACAGCTGCAGAAACTTCTCTCTGACATTGAACTTGGTGACCAAAATCCAACACAATTATTACGACGCTTGCACAACCTCGCGAAAAATACAGTTCCCGACAACACCGTTCGATTTCTGTGGATGAAGTGAAGAGGGTTGCTAACCTCACATGTTCGATCTGTCCTAGTCGTGAGCGATACTATAAGCAAGGAAACAGCACTCGACGAGTTAGCTAAGTTAGCTGATAAAATGTTGGAGCAAGATAACCAGATTTCAACTGTAGCTATTACAAACTGTCAACCTCAGACTGAAAACTACCAATTCTTAGGAAATAGCCGAAATGAAAACCATGAACTTCAGTCAAACGCCACAGAACTCAACGCATCATCGTAGTCGTTCACGGTCACGCGTATCTCTGTCTCGCTCTCACAAGAGTACGTATTACCGTCACCATATGGCTACTATCATCGACGATTTGGAAAGAATGCAAAGCCTTTGTACTACACCCTGCAGTTTTAGTATAGATCAGAAGTCGGAAAACTAGACCGAACGTTGGATGCGGCGGAATCCAGCGTTGGTGAACGTAATAACAGCCATAAAAAAAAAAAAATAGTATTTTTGTTAGACACAGTCGCTAACATAGCGGTGATACCCAAACGAAAAGGTTCACGAAGCAAATCGACGTCATTCAACTTGTATGCAGCGAACAATACCCCACATACGGCGAGAAAATTTTGTATCTCGACCTCAATCTTCGTCGACCATACAAATGGAAATTTATCATCGCTGATGTCACCATACCGTTACCATGCCGATTTTCTTCAGCTGATCGTCGATCTCAAGAACCGACGACTTATCGACAATACGAGGAACCTCTCAGTCAAAGTTCCCGCGTGCATCTCAGTTCACCAAACCATACGCAGCATCAGTCCTCTGCTTTCATACCACGACATATTAGCTTAATTTCCTGGTACCACAAGATTGACTTCGATGGAACTAAGTTCGAATCACAGCGACGATTCTTCGAGTAATTAAAGATATACTTTTTATTTAATTTTAATAGTAATAAAGAGGTGAATTGACGTTGTGAGCGCGAGAGGTATAATACGTGTCGAAACGATACGTATTATTATTGAATAACTTTATTGGTACCTACATTTTTAATTAAATAACTAACTCAGCTCTGCTTGCGTGGGCTACAGTGTTAGTCAGGGTTATTGTGGCAGTAGGCTAGTAGATACCTATCAAAACGTATTGTGGTCGGCTTGCGCCCCCTAAGACTGCGCGCAGGTGCCTCGCACCCCTTGCACCCCCGGGTAAAGGCGGCCCTGACTATCAATACCAAAGCGATGAACTGTAAATCGATCGAACATAATTTTTTAAAGCATAAATGACACCACTTTAGTATATTGTACCTGTGCGAAGTCAGAGCGGGTCGCTAGTCTATAAACTATATAATATTATTTTAATATAATAAAGCGAAATAATTTTTTTGTTTGATTGTTTAAACACGCTATTCACTGGATTCAAAAAATTGTTTCTGTATATGATAGCCAGATTCACAAGGAATAGTATAGACTATCGAACATTAGACTCCAAATCTTAGCAGTTGCAGCTAGCTTTAAATATTGGTTTTGGTTAAGTAAATCGGAAGTGGAATTTTTCCCAAACAGCTTTATCCGCGTGCGTTGACATAATGTCTAATGATACATAATACAATGTACTAAAAAAATGTTGGTCCTTAGTATATCTAAAATAGTCCTAGATAATATATGCTTATCTCCTATACATAAGCTACAATAATCTTTTTTGTGTCAAAAATTTGTTAAATATTAAAAAGGGATTTATAAGCATTATTTTTAAGCATGGCATACGAACAAAAGTTACTTCATCATAATTACAATTGTTTGCCCTTTACAGCATGTTATTTGGACACATATTTTAGGAGGTAATGGAGAATTAAAATAATTTGTACTTGTGGGAAGTGAGAACAATTGAGGTAGACAGGTAATATTTTATAAATATTTAAAACTGTAACCTACAAACATTTGGCTTTTATAGTGTATAAACATTTCGATTTTAATTTGACCGTATAGCGGCTGATATAAAGTAGTATACATAAGAACAAATGCAATGCGGTTCACTCGCATTTAATTTTTCTGATCTCGACGGGCGGCCAATCCGCCCTCGGCTTCCGGAACAACGCGCTGCGCCACAGCCCGTCAGCACTATTAGCATACTTTCTGTTAAAGATCTTTTAAGTTAATAACTCTGCTTCTAAGGTTCATAGCATGATGATATGTAGCCTTAACTTATTTACAACCTTCTTTAATTAGCGCATTCGAACAAACAAACTATTGAGCTTTATAATATAGATAAAGTCTTGACTATAAAATAATACTAAGGTATACAATAATGAACCAACATGACTCCGGTTTAGCTTAATTGTATCAGAATGTTTCTAATAAATGTCCGAACGTGAATAAATTGCGCTCTCCGTATAAGGCGTAGGCTTTATGAATTATCTCTTATGTGTGTTCATACTACTATCACACACGTACCTACACTGATAACGAGCGCAGCTGTGACCCAAAATGTTAAGTCTTGTCTTGCACGCCTTACAGGCTCTCAAGAATAAGTATAACAGATTCACGAATTTGCAGACGTGGCAATTATTTTGATGGATCTGATAAAAAAAAAATCGGGATATTATTTTAATCTAAGTAATAATACTAAATTCAACTTTTTAATGAGTCTTAGAATCATGTTGCTCTGAATAATTTAGCTAGTTTTTCATATGAAAACCTAAGCAATCCAAGAAAACCGGATAAAAATAACAAAATATAATTTAAAAACATATTTTTTTGTTTTAGTAAAACCAGATCAATTGAGTAACATCAGGTATTTTCATTCAATTTATCTGCATTGATATTATTATCAAACGCGATATTTACACAGAATAGATAGATAATCTGTACATTTTTTTTTAAATATTTTTATATTAAAAAGCTCATTTTTGTTTGAACGCGCGTATATCTGGACTTACCTCTGAGATTTGAAAAATTCTTGTTGCGGTTTATAGCTTATTTACTGAGGAAGGTTATAGGCTATGTTACTTGATGCTACGACCATTAGAAGAGGAGCAGTAACCACGAATGTCAAGCTGGCAAGCTATTGGCAAGTACGGGAAGTGAGAACAACGATAAGCTACACGGGTGCGATGGCGCGGGCAGAGCGCGAGCGGCGCGCTACGGAATTGATAAAATAAATTTCACGGGTGAAACCGTGGAGTACAGACAGTAGATTATATAAGCTTAGAATACATTTCTTCTGTTTAATTGCCTTAATTCTTACCTACATCATTATAATGTAGTAAGTATTACATGATAACTTTTAGAAACGATTGCATCTTTCTAACACAATTCACGTAAGTGATATATATAATTATAATTATTTTATTATCCTTGTGTTTCGGGATAAAATATTTAATCAATAATTTATCAAATAGATAGGCACTGTAAACTTGTTTTTGTAAAGGGTATAGGGCCGGCCGTGACAAATCAAACGTTTTTCAAAGCGGGTGCATTAGGCATATGCAGTGCTAGTGCAAGGCATACGAGTATAAAAGCGACGTATGAGCAACCCTATGCATTCACACCAAGAGCGCCCACCGAAGGTATTCACGCAAACATGAAGGTATGATATTACTGAACATTATATTAGAATTATATTCGATATATCCAACACATAAATCTATTTTAGATCTAGATTTAAATCATTAATTATTCATATAGCTTTTACTTTATTTACGTTTAATTTTTTATATTAAATAATGAACTCTATATATAACAATATAAAATGTCATGCCAAAAGTTCATCTCAAAATTAGTTTTAGAAAAGGAAAAATTTAACTCGAAAAAGTGCAATAAACCGATCAATATAACCTCAAACACTCTGGATAACCAAGGACTTTAGCTTGACTTCCTGGAGAATAGATTGAACTTAGTTACAACTATGTAAAGCATGCAGAAATCGAGTTACAGACCACCCTTAGAGGCCTGATATCTTAGCTCATAAACCTAGTGGTAGAGTTTTTGGCGGGATCTTTTTCTGTCATGGTTTTTATTTTAAATCATAAACATACGTTATTTAGCCTTAAATAATGTAATATTGGTGAAATTTTGCGTGATATAGTTTGGTTATATTGCACAAGTGAAGTGAATTATAAATAATAACTAAAAACATGAATATTAAGTTGCCAGAAAAACTCCCCGGATCGTTTTAATAAGGGAACCACATGAGAGCAATCATCGTTAAAGTATTGTTTGAACTCTGGGGAGATTAGAAAAATATTATACCGACGTGACATTATTATAATTGTGTATAAATACAATCATGATATTTTTTATTAGGTCCTTATCTTAGCTGCTATCCTTGCGGTCTGCAGAGGAGCGGCCGGCGGGTTGCCTCTAGCTTCGCCGTATGCTTACGCGAGGCCTTTAGGTTATGCGGCGCCCTTGGCTGTGGCTCGGCCAGCCCTGGCGGTGGCCCGGCCAGCATTCGCGGCACATTACGCCGTGGCCCCAGCTCTCGCTAAGGTAGCGGCTCCGGTCGAAGAATACGATCCTAACCCACAATACTCCTATGCCTATGACATTCAAGACGCTCTAACTGGTGAGTTATATTATCTTAATAGTAATTTAAGTTAAGTTTAATTTTCCACTTAACCAATTGATATAAGAATGAAGACTGTAAGTAAAAGTGGTATTTCTGTAAAATAATGATTATAAGGTTTTTATACTTTTTAATTTAATATATGCATTTAATGATTATTATTCACATCATCACACATTATCTCAAGAGGAAATTCTTTGACCAGTATTTAGTGCCAGTGATTACATTATGGTAATGAGACGTGTTCGCTAACTTTGGGCCTCATAAGAGAGATTAAGATCACTCAAATGGCAATGAAGAGAGCTATGCTCAGGAGTTTCTCTGCGTGATCGAATCAGAAATGAGGGGATCCGCAGAAGAATCAAAGCCACCGACATAGACCTAAGAATAGCTAGATTTAAGTGACAGTAGGTAGTTCAAAGGGTTCTTGAGTGGCGGCCACGTACTGGAAGATGAAACGCGGGTATATCCGCCATAAGGTGGACCGACGATCTGGTAAAGGAACCGGTCATTGTTGCAATCTTTGGAGGAAGCCTATGTCCAGCAGTGGACGTCTTTCGGCTGAAATGATGATGATGGTCACGATATAGGTTATTATTGATAACAATTTCAATAAGATTTTAGAACCTTTTCATCTGTATATATAAAAATGGATGTTGGTATTAATAAACTTCGACACTGTTTGACTGATTACCATGAACGTGGGTAGATTATTAGTGTTATTTAATTGAGAGGTTTTTATGATATGGCTAAACTCTATAGGTGGCGCTGTGGTAGAGTTAGTGACTACTGGATAGGGCAGAACAACGACTATGGGGTCAGCTAGTTTGTTATAAAGTCTGAGCAATTTTTATAATTTACTAGTTGGCCCGGCCAAACATTGTTCTTCCTTTTGCGGTAGTTAATGGCTCGGCCACAGTGCTACCTATCGAATCCTAATTCCCAACATCTCAATCCATCCATCGTTTTGATAAAACAAATATATTATGTGAAAACAATCGATCAAGTCGTTCAAAAGTTACATGATCACTAACAGACACAAGATTTTTATATCAAGATATTTCAGAAATTATAACATTATGTACCAGCTTTTCGTTTGTAATTTTCAGGTGATTCAAAGAGCCAACAAGAGTCACGTAACGGTGACGTTGTCCAAGGTTCCTACTCTCTTGTAGAACCCGACGGCACCCGTCGTATAGTCGAATACACAGCCGACCCCGCCAATGGTTTCAACGCTGTCGTTCACAAAGAGCCTGTCGGCGGAGTGGTCGCGAAGGCGGTAGTTGGTCATGGTTACATTCACTAGTCTGCAATACGATAACGCTTGCTTGTACCACTGAAGTTAACATCAATGGGTTTACTCTGTGTCGCTTTATCACATCTTAAAAGAATTAAAACCGGACACATACATTGTCATTTCAACTCCAAAATAGCAACGTCGTTTACAACTTAGACTTATTTTTAATTTGCACTCGTGACTATATTTTCACCTATGTTACATATTACGTATAATATGTACATTGTTTAATGTCCACACTTTATTATGTTTTTAATATTTTATTTCGCATACGAGTCTTTATTGTGGCGTTGAAAATGATAGTACACAAGTTTCATCAAAAAGTTGAATAATTTTTGGCATTTTAAAACTTACTTTAAATGAAGTTAAAAGTTGTGTCACTAGACCAAACACTTTGAATAATCTATGTAAAATCCTAAAAGCTTAACTAACATGTAACTGCATTGGTCAAGCAAGCATTCAAAACCGTCAACGTGACCTGAATTGTATTACGTTAATGTTTTATTTGTGCTTATTATGTAGTGTATTGTTAATTATTGTGTTAATACTGAGGTAATAAATAAGAGGAATCTATGCATTTGTTTTAGTTTTTACATTTACTTTGGACACTAAAGAAAATAAATCAATTTCTTGACATTTTTAAATTGTCGAACGTAGGTCGTATCCGTTTGGAAATTCCATAAATAAATATTCGAGTTTCTTTCTTGTCGACTCTTTTCGGCGACTGGGATGTTTTCCGAACCGTTATTAGGTATCTACTGTGTTGACATTCATAAGTTCCTTTTTATGACGACACAGTATTAAGTTCATTTTCAAAGGGTTTTTTGTATTACACAACGTTATTAGAATTTAGAAACTAAATGCTTTATGGTCATAATATGTTTATCTTATACTATTAAGTGAGCAATTCTTGTATATATAAATATATCTAATTGGTTTCTCGGAAACGGTTCCAACGATTTGGATAAAATTTTGTATTTAAATAATGTTTGACATTCGATGTTTATTTAGATAGGTGTTTTTTGTTAGACACTGAGCAAGATATTTATAATAATATTTGAATGTATGTCAACCACGCCTAGATATAAACGTGTGCAAGCGCATTGTATTGTACAAAGTTAGACAAGGATCAGATCAAGCTCAGCCCACGCTACAAAGTTAGTAGCTTAACGATTTGACGTATCTATTTATATTTTTAAATTGGGACGAGGTTGTATATTTCTTATAAATAAGATGACTAAATACTTAGTAATAGAGTAAAGAGTCGAAATCTGCTACTCGACCGAATTCAATGAAATCTGGTATGATGGTAGCTTATAGTCTGAAGGTACGTTTAAGATGTATTTTTTACACGTATGGACTATGGTCTATGGTATGGTATGGTCTATAAATTGCGTTTAGGTTATGTACATAAAAAAGGATGTATGTATATGTACTTTGGTAATATATTTTAAATATTTACTGAAACAAATTGAAAGATAGTGTCAATAATTTTAAGCCTTCGTAAAACTTTCCAATATACAAAGAGGGATCTTCTGAGAAGATGGTGGTTCTCTTGTCAGAACTATCTAGCTAGTTTTTGTGACATCCCCAAATGCATGTTTTCCGCTTTATATTTATAATCCACTTCACTTGCACAAAAACTAAACTATATCACGCAAAATGCTACCAATATTACTTATTACATATAGAGTCATAAAACCAAAGCTATGAATTAAAAATAAAAATCACAATATGTCACTTTAAGATCCCGCCAAAAACTCCCTTTGTAAGCACATAAATTAATAATTTAAGGTTAATTTTATTATTATTTTGAAATGTTTTTATATAGATTTTAACGTTATTTTTAAATGTTCTAAATTTTCTACGATACATTTCGTTGTTTTGTGTTTGCGCTATCAAGATTTTTATTAAACACTCTCAGCAGACAGTTATAAAGCATTATTAATCACTGGATATTAACGATTTATAAAAATAAAGTTATGAAATAATATTTTACATTCCGGACATTCCAATTGTAGCTCATCTAACTTAGTGGTTGTTTGCTGTGCAGTGTATGGTCTTGCGTTGTTGTGAAGCAGCAGTGGCCTAGAGCGATTGACCAATCTCAGTTGTTTAGCAGCTAGTTCTTGCATTATGGTTTGCTGTTGCTGACAATAGATATCTGCCGTAATCGTTTGGCCAGATTTTAGAAGCTGTAGTGAACGACACTGGCGCTAGTCCACCAAACACTCACCAGTAACTTTTTCTAAGTCAATTTTCGTTTAGGGCAGGGTTTGGCTGGGTGTCCAGGGTTCAGCCATTGTGACGAGCGCTTCCGATTATAGCACAGTATCCATTTTTCATCACAAGTAATGATTCGATTTAAAATCCCTTCATTATTGTGTCGGTTGAGCAAAGTAACACAGCAGTCGACGCGTGTTTGCAAGTGCGATTCACTCAATTCATGAGGTACCCATCGTTCAAGTTTTTTTACTTTCCCGATTTGCTTCAAGTGGATTAATACAGTTTTATCACTTACCCCAAAGCCTGCAGCTATCTCTGAAGTGCTTTTTGATGGATCCGCTTCCACAATAGCCTTTAATTCTTCATTTTCCATTTTGGTCACCGGCCGTCCACGGGGTTGGTTCTGAAGGTCGAAATTTCCAGAATGAAAACGATAAAACCAAAAACGTGCCGTGCTTTCTTTTGCGACATCAGCGCCGTACACATTATTAATCCTTCGAGCTGTTTCTGCAGCACTGGTGACCCGGTAGAACTCGTACTCGTAAATATACCGATACTTAATTTTTTCCTTTGTGCGGTAATAAGCGACGCCAAAGAAAAAAATAATGAGGAAAAAACAAATGAATAACTGTTTTCAAAATTCATATGTACCAGCTAAATGAATTCATAAATATGAATTTGGAATTCTTAATCAAAGAGGAAATATTTCATATCAAAGTGGTCAGTACGACAAAACGCTAATTTCATATGTAAGAACCTAATATTTAAAATTATTTTAGTTGGTTATTCTCAAAGCTTATACCCCGGTCAAATACCGTAAGATGAAATTGAGGCGAGGGAAAACTTTTATTTAGTTGTTGTTTTCATACACGAAGTATACCACCCGGAAGTCGCGGGCGTAGCTAGTAAAATAATATTTATTTCACAAACTCATGTATTTTACAATTGAACAGTGTAATTTAGTAATTACCTGTACAATTATAGTTGTATTAAATATAACTAGAATAAAGATCAAAGGCTACGCTTGAAGTTGTTATTTACTATGTTTAATTGGGACAAATTGTCCAGTTAGGTATCTATATCCAACTTCGAGAAAGAGGTCAATTGTTATCCGGCAAGGCTGAGCAGCGTTTCGGAGGCTACGGAACATCTTCTCGTCCAAATACCGCAGTTTCTTAAGATTCTTGGCACTGCAATTGAAATTATAAAAATTTACTTAATATCGTCAACATATAATCATAACACATTGGCCGATTATTCTGACCTTAAGTCAACGATTGTGCTAACTCAACTGATTAATCCAAAGGGATTCGTAAAGATAAATAATGTCTACAAAATTTTCATTAAATATTGAGATATTTATGCAACCTGAAAGGAAAATCATCTTTTGCTTTGAAACAATGATGAATATTTAGTAGCGTGATTGACGTGAATTCAAATCCCTACCATGACCATACCATAAACTTTCGGTGAAGGAATGCATCGTGATGAAACCATACTATGGTGCTTGACCATTTTCTAATGCCTCACTCAACTTGAAAATCTGTCGCCTATTTATTTAAATTAATAAATTTATTAGCCAGATAGTATACGAGGAATAGTATAGGCTATCTAACATTAGACTACAACTCTCAGCTAGCCCTAAATATTGATTTTTGTTAACTAAGTCGAAAGTGGAAGCATTCTGAACTACTTTATCTGTTTGCGCCGGCGTAATGGTTTCCAAAAAAAGTCGTACATATGCCTAACTCTTATATATAAGCAACAATAAGGTATTTTTATATTTTTTTGGTTTTAGATTTATAATTGATTTACTAGCATTATATTTTTAGGCATGGCATATTAATCCTTACGAACAAAAGTTACTTCATCATAAAGACATATTTATATGAAGTTAAATTTTGCCATCTAAAGCATTTTATTTGGACACATAGTTTAGGAGTTTATGAAAAGTTAAAATAATTCGTATTTGTGGGAAGCGAGAACGATTATGATAGGCTAAACCCCGTAGCGGCGCGGCGCAATGTTTGTCGGATGAAATTAACACGAGTGAAACCCTCGGGGCACAGCAAGTTTTTTTATACGAAGTATTTTTGCCTGCAAATGAGACGCAGTTACAAAAGGATAACGTATATTAAATTGAAGTAATATAAAACAATTCTCAATTCGAGGTTTATGTAAATAAACTTTCAAATTGTTGCCTAATTTAGACAAGTAATGAAATTATTTGTGACCTAGTGCACTATCACAGCGTCTGACTGCTGTGATATTAAATGGCGCATTAAAAGCTATTTATTAATAACAAGGTTAACTTTAAGAACGTAATCAACGTTTCTATCGCATTTGCTATTTGTTAAATATATTCTTTGAAAAATAAAAAGGAACTTACAATTCTGAGAAAACAAGACTTGAAAATAATCTATCTATATATACTAAATAAAATTATTGAAATTTGTCGTTGTGCGCGCATCACGCGAAAACTACTGGGGCCCTAGCCAAGTTGCATTACAACAATCGTTTTCGTTGGCGTTAACGATTGTAGAAAGGCAACTTGGTTAGGGGCCCTGGATAGATTTGGATCAACTTTTTTTTTGTTTTACTCCATAGATACTTTGTCCTTACAAAAAAAATCACGATATTTTCATCCAATCATAAGTTATTAAAGTTTTAAAAAATTAAGTTTTTTATAAGTATTACGCGTTTTTATGTCGTCCACGCGAGAGAAAATAAAGTTAATATTGTTGACCTACAAATGTTCAAATAATACAATTTTGCTTCTAAATACAATTCTATGGAATTTTTTATATCCTTTGGAACTATTGGATATCTGAAATAATTTATCCATAACCGAAACCGACTAAAATTCTATTAAAATATGCATATCCAGATTTGAAATCTCATATCCGTAACATTTCTGTTACAAATGAAGATAAACGTATTTAACAATTCTTTTGTTAAACTGACATTCAAAAGGATGAAATAATTGTAGACCTAAGGCTAACAGAATTGTCAGTCAGAAAATAAATAAATAATTGGACATGGGTGAAGCAGCAGATACGAGTTAGTTTACCCATATTACTTTACTTAATGTATTTTAAGCAGAGTAATATAGATAAGTTTTAGTCACGACCTCGTTCAAAGAGGAAGTTGCATAATATGCTGAACTGTCAGATTCAAGGGCGTACATGACGTTTTGATTTTGTTATATTGGCTTTAATTTTATTGTAATGTATTATCATATATTTAGGTACATAATGGCACCCAACTCATGCATTGTTTACGTATTGTTGCCGGTCGCGGCAGCTAAGTACAGGTTTTCTCTATGCATATTTCAATAAAACATGTAGAGCAAATCTGTATTAATAGTAAGGCTGAAAAGATCGTTTTTTGTTTACCAGTCAGAAAAAAAAAAATTAGGTATAGGCTATCTAACCTCACGCTACGATCCTTAGGAGCGGAGCAATGACCATAAATTTCAACTAATTTGGCAATCTGCAGGCAAGTAGTTATCATAATATGTATGAAATTGTATAGTATCAATACAAATATGAATGCAAATTCGAATTTGGGGCGCTTTAATGACTTATGTTGAGTAAACCATAAGATATATATCAAATGTATGTACTACATAATTGTAAATTTTAAAAACACCTGAAAAGTCAGCGAGAACATATGTCTATCTTCTAAGGATCACCTACAAACAGCATTTTTGACTTACCGGGAGCGCGGGTAACACGTAACGCGTGTGGCCGATCTGTAGTCCACGCGACCGCAGCTAGTATCAAATAAAAATTATTACATTTAAATAACCTTTGTTTTATTATTCGACATTAAGTAGCATTCTTATCAATTAATTCATATAGCCTTTTGTGAAATAACATTTATGCAACAAAATGCACTACGAATTGTAATAGTAGCTAAGTATATTTTTTATTAACGTCTAAAGAAAATAAATAAATTATATTTTCATGATTTCGTTTACCTTGAGATAATATACCTAAAATGAATACTGTTTTCGTTGATATCTAAAAAATTCTGTATGGGTGGAAAAAGTAATCAATTGCGGTGTAGGTAAAATATTTATTTATGATCATTTATTCACTCATTAATAGATAAATTAAAAGTTTTTAATTAACATAAAATAATGTATCGGTAGGCTCAAAAATAACGAATTATATAACATTGCCATGCATTCTACCGTCTGTACCATTGTGAGTGCTCTGAAGAGCTGTTCAATCGAATTCCCTCCTCCCCTATCCACAATAAAACCACATGCGTTGGGCTTCCGAGTCATAGTTTTACGGTAACCACCATCTCGGTACGAATTAAAAAGTTCTTAATGTCTTATTTTTGTCGTACCATGAAACTGTGGAACCATCTTCCGGCCAGTGTGTTCCTTCCTTCCTGCGACATCGGGTACTTCAAAGATATCGTAAAGAGATATTTATGCGAGCCGGCATACTCTGCCTACTGCTTGCCATCTGGGACAGTACAGATAATTTGCAGAACTACCATAAAAAAAGCAATTGACAAATATCTGTCACTTTATAAGCTAATATTTTATAGTTACTGTTTTCTTAGATCTGACTACACTGTTACCCATAAGGGCTCAAGAAAACTCGAGCCTCAGACCGATTTTATAGCTTCACCGTGCTTGAGGGCAACAGCTGAAGGCACTCAGCCGCGCCAGATTAACAAAAAAAAAAAATTGCCCTTTATATCAATTTTTCGGTATAATCCAAAAGGACAAAGTTAGTTCGACTTTAGTAGAAAAACAGTGGAATATACTAAGGATTAAATCTGCTAAAGTTCTCTTTGGTATAAAGCAGTTCAATGACCTACTTAACCACTAGATTATAACATTACAAATGAGTAAAATAGCCTTAATTATTTATAAGACGGGCGCTTACTCAGCAGTCCGGTAAGTGTCCGTCTGGCAATAAAGAACATTCGAGTGAACGTAAGGTGCGTCTATAAATATAACCAGCAAACACTGTCTGCTAACTGTTTACTTCCAAGCCCTATTGTAGAGTGAGCAACATGTATAGGGTAAACAATTATTTACTCATTTTATTTTGCTTATTAATTTATTTCAATTTGTGTCAACAAAATGCATAATTTTTCATTTTAATCGTATTTCTTACTATTGACAGTTGAATTACCCACACTAACATACTTTAATTTTTAATACCACTTTGTACAAATGGGTTTAAACATATATGTAACAGTGCAAAGTGTAATCTAACAAGCACAGTTAATTAAGTAATTATTTGAATAAAATATTTCTTACTAATTTAACTTTTACGGTCGTGTAAGTCATAATTAAAACAGCATATTAAATATTTCTTTGCTACTTCCACCTGGAACTGATTGCCCGCTGATAGGTTTTTTTTTTTTGCAATAATCTCCGTTTATTGTGCATATTTGTTTGATGTGCAGTTGAATAATTTAAATCTGATAAAAATAAAAAGTCAGATACTATCAATCAGTTCTAGGCAGAAGTAACAAAGAAATACTAAATAAACTATTTACAATGGATTTCTGAATAGTAACATTTCTCATCAATGAAATATAATAAGTCATAATTAGATAAATATAATCGAGCATCGCCCTGTAAATGTAAGATGTATCTCATTTTATGAATAATATTAAGTGTTATAGAACACTCTTTTTTGTTTTGTGTAAGCTATGAAAGTAAGAACTAAAGTAGCCGGTAATAAAATAATATCATTCTAGAGTTCTGTTCAACTACGCCTGACCTTCCCATTCATTTTCCGCCGCACCTATTTCTATTAATAGTTATAAGGCTTTTTATCAATACTTCAACAGTAAAAACTATAACATTTTTATTTATTGAAATATATGAATAGAATACTGTTAACTATGTCTTTCGGGCAGTTCGAGCAATTTATGCTATGGAACGCGCGAATCAATGGGAATAAGTTTCAAGAATTTAGTATCTTAACTTTGCCTTCCCAATACAATTGAAAAATATAATGTATGTTCGGAAAAATGAAGATAGTTTTAACTTGTAACTAACAGGCACAACTTCAATATTAGAAATATGTAATTATAAAATAGTCATTCCATCTTTTATAATAAGTAAAACAAATAAAAGTTTTAAATTAAATACTGTGAAAACTAAATAAAAAAAGCAAATAAGATGTTGATAAGCCCGATCGTTCTTCTCGATGACTAGGATGTTTTCCGAATCGGTGTTAGTGTTTTGCCATCATTAGTGCCTTCTTAGGGCCTGAAATGAATAAAAAATATTTTGCCTTGACTTTGACTTTATATTATATTAAGTTCTTGGTATTCTAGTTAACAGAATATTATTTCGATTTACAACTAGCTATAGATAATATTGTTAATATTTTCAGGTGCCGATATTATTTCATTTGATTTCAACAGCCTTTTGTATAATCGTGACAGACCCACCCCTTAAACCAACTGATTACAAATACTCTTACGACATATATGACCCGAAAACCGGAGATTACAAAACCCAACGTGAAATTAGGTTGGGAGATGTCGTGAAGGGAGCTTACACTATAGTGGATCCTGATGGGAATAAACGCACTGTTGAATATACTGCCGATGCAGAACATGGTTTCAAAGCAGTCGTGTTAGCAGAACCGATAAATACAGTTATACCAAGTAATCCAGCTCCGATACAGGAAATCCAGGAAGCACCAAATGCTTATGGGAATGTCTATTATAAGAATCCATCGTATACACAAACTGAAGGCTATCATTCCAAGTTACAGTTCTCGTCTATTCCATACGAGAAATCAAGATACATAGCTTATCAACCGTCATACTTTACACCGGAGAATGAAATAAAACCGGAAAGAGTACATTTCACTCCGGGACATTACTTTTCACCAGCTCCAAAATAAAATAATTCTCAAAGATTTTTGAAGAGACTGAATTAATCATTATAATAATATTCATGAATGAGTAAGTAATTAAACGGAAAATAAATAATTATAGTACCACTTTTTATACCAAGGTTTTTTTAACTTAACTTGTTAGTATGAGTCACATATTACAATTGAATTTTAAAATCGTTATTCCAAGGCGATTGAGCTGAAATTTTGCATGAACGTTTAGTCTGGATGACAATGCATGTTAACGTCATTCTAAATCTAACATGCCGGTCTACCAAAGATGGCCGACCTGTTATTTTTTACGCTCTCCCGTGTCATGGGTATCAAATTAAAGAATTTGCTGAGAAGAATACTAAAAAAAAAACTTAAAAAAATCATAAAAATAATATATATAAACTGAATAAGAATTTAATTTTTTTTTTTTTAAATAAGCTTGTATTCAGTATTTCAGTGGTTTTAAAAGCTTGTAGCTCAAATAAGAGGTGAGGTGAGGTTTTTTTACATATCTGTCCTAAACTTTTATATCCGCCATATGCCTGTACTGGCAAAGTAATGTGTGTGTATGTGACATGTAATGTAGAAATATATTTTAAGTCCAAAAATAAGTTTTTTTATATACTTTATAGGTTTCGTTTTGACACTAATCTCACTTGATGGTATGTGACTATGTGACTCAAGATATACATGTAAAGCCTAGTGAGCACTGTCTCTCAAGTGCAGCTGCTGGAACACATTCAACTTGAAAGTGGTAGAAAATAGTACACCATGGTATGGTTTCATCAGGATATTTTTCTTCACTGAAAGCTCAGGCACTTTGCATTCGAACTCACGCCCATCAACGCGGTGTCCGTACAAACTGTCATTGCTTTATTGTTCTAAAAAAAATTGTTTTAATGGAATTAATGTTTTGTAATAAATTCACTTCACATATGTATACGATTTAATGGATTTCATTAAAAAGTTCTGTTTTTAATTGTCGCTTTATATATTTTTTTATGTTAATGGATTTGTAATTCTAAATAAATATCTATATAAATAAATGTATGAGGTTAGCTGTTGTGCGCGCATCACGCAAAAACAACCTATTGGATAGATTTTTTTTGTTGTTTTAATCTTTAGATACTTGGTCCTTATCAAAAAAGAAATTATTCCGATATCTTCATTCAACATGAAGTTATTCAAGTTTTTAGAAACTACTATTTTTTTAAGCACTACGCGTTCTTCTGTTTTCCACGCGAGGGGAGCCGCGGGCACATCTATTAACAAATAAAATCCAACCATTAATTATTATTTTTATTAATTTGATAAACCGTACGTGAGATTTTTTTTTAATACATATCATCACTTATTTCGTTTTTAAATTGTGTCATCAATACCTTTTTTACTTTTTTAATTTTCGTATCACGGCAAAGTGACTTCACTGTATCTGATGGTGAGCACAGTGTACCTAATCCAATAATATCGGCGACTACCGTGGGATCCATACAATCCATCGTCAGTCGTAGCTGTCACGCCGGCCTGCTGAAATGTCTCTTCATATATTATGTTTGAACGTTTTTTACTTGATGTTATAAGGATTATCCTTTCTGTGTAGTGTAGAGTTTATTTACTTTTGTATATCTAATTCAGGAATTTATAGTTTCTGAAGAGATATTAAAAAGATATATTATTACTTGGGAATTATTGTCGTCATTACTTTAAGATTTATTAGGAGTTTCATCCGTGATAATATTTTATTCCGCACATTGGACCTAGCATAAGGTAAATATAGCTGAGAAATTTTTGAATAAAAAAAAACGAAAAAGGTATTTATAGCAAAAATAATTTTTAAATTGGGAAATTAGCGCGTTCAAACTGTCTTCACTTTATAGTAAGTACTAAAAAAGATTTAATATAAATATTATAATTATAATATAGAGTTGTAGAACTACTAATTTCTACTTGAACTATTTATGACACAATTTCAATGTTATGTACATGAAAAAATCAAATTTAAAATTAAGTTAATGTATAAATTTACTTATGAGTTATCCAAAAAACATTTCATTATAATCTAGTGTTTTAAAAACCGAAATAAAATGTTATTATTCATTTACGTATTTTACACGGAAACATGACAGTAAAATACACATAATATTAATATATGACTGTAAGGTGCCACAGAATAAAATAACAAGTATGTTCCGGATATATATTTATGTTCCGGATCAAGTGGTCCAAGGCCGCGGCAGTGTACCTACCGACCGACCGACTGCGTCCGGGCGTCCAACTTATGATAGCTTTTTAAACCACCACTTAACGATACCTGTTCTACTGTATTACTTCTTCCTATTCGTTTTAAGAGGTTTGTTCACAACTCGTCTACGATTGAAGATATTTAAATTTATATTGCTTTATGCGCGCGAGTGTGAGTTCACACACGGTAGAAGTGAAACTTCTCTCTCTTTCTCTCTCCCTCTCTTTGTATATATTTCGAGTACATTAAGAATAGACGAAAGATAGGGAATGGCAAACTATATAGAAACGCATTCTATCTTATTCATTCACAGCTAAAACCTATACACACATTTATAGCTATCTCTTTTTTCGTTACACATTTTCGTTTCATTTAATACCATTCACACTGTCCCAAAAGAAATTTCACTTCAAAAATGACAGTGAATATATACGATGCGTGCACACATTGTAACAAAACTGTACGCCGTAAAACGTTTATTGTTGAGCCTATGCTTTTTTACTGTGGCGAAGATAGTCCACTTGATGTTATGATGCCTCACATAAGAGTTTCACTCTTTACAGTTTTGTTCATTATTTACATCATTTTCGATATCGCCTAATTATTGCACAAAATATGAATATGCATCGTGTGTATTTTAAAATATAAAGACTACCTAACCCGTGCAAGTTCGTCTGCGTCATATAAGAGAGAGAGAGAGAGAGAGAGAAAGGGTTAGAGAGATTGGATCGTAGGCACTATATTAAAGGTATCGCCGGCCTCCTACATTATTCTGCATAATAAAAATGCATTCGCGATATTTGATCATTATTTTGCTGCCGAGTTATCATAATAAAAATGCACTCGCGATATTTGATGATTATTTTGCTGCAGAGTTATTTTAAAACTGTGATATCTCCTAAGATATTCAATTAAATCAATTACTGTAAAGGGTAATTTTGTTCAAAATGAAATACTTGTGATGAATAACGTATTTATTTCGATAAGAAGGATAATACCATGTATATAAAAACACCTTTCGCAAATAATTCATTATTTTAGAACAAATTTTATTACCAAAAAAAGGTTGCATTGAGTAAATCTTAAAAGATAGCCATATGCTGTCGCGGACTTTTTTTTTTTTAACTTTACAATTTAGTCACACACGATTGTTGCGTAACTTTAACCATTCACGCAGCGCACGCAGTGGAAGCTCTCAAAAGGAATAATTTTTTCCCGTTTTTGCAACATTTTTCATTGATGCTCCGCTCCTATTGGTCGTAGCGTGATGTTATATAGCCTTATAGCCTTCCTCGATAGATGGGCTATCCAACACTAAAATATTTTTTCCATTCGAACCAGTAGTTCGTGAGATTAGTGCATTCAACCAAACAAACAAACGAACTCTTCAGCCTTATAATATTAGTATAAATATGAAATTTGAGTAAAACTCGCAAGCCCATGTTTACTAATGCGGAGCTGAGATTTTTGTGCAATACTATTGGTCGACAAAACTCTTCAACCGCGTTCCGCTTCCTCGCTTCGCATTAGTGGATTGACAGCCTTATACTGTACCGGTTTGCGGGACGGTTTTTTGAAAACGTGATAACACTTTTATTTCTCACCAAAAGCATAAATATAAATTTTCATATCCCTAATATGGGACATGATGGGTTCTTCATATAAACTTTCATCCAAGTACTATTTTCACCACATGTGGGATAAAACAATGATATAATTCGCTCGTAGCAAAACTCTATAATCAGGACAATTTACAATAGGTATATCGCTTAAAATATATAAACTTCCGTGAGCTGCGGTCGACATCGCACGTCACTTTACAATCATAAAATTAAACAGTAACTGTGTCATACTGCGTACATAAAGAGTTTAATAACACTTCAGCTAATCTTAAAAATAATATTTGACTATTATTTAATGGGTAAATATTAGAAATACAATACATTTCTAATTAAGTATAACAATGTCAATAAATCAACAAACCGGTTGGCTTACCAGCCGATGTCAATTCGCCATTACCGCACATGCGCATTGGTGCTTCCATATTTTGTTATTACAAATTTTCATCCCGTATTTTCTATTCTTAAAATATTATTTTTGCTACAAAAAGTACCCTATGTCCTTTCCCAAGGTCCAATCTATCTCTATACCAAAATTTATAAAAATCGGTTCAGCGGTTTACGCCCGGTTTCCGAAAGGTTGATAATCACAAAAATTAACTAATCAACTGTCAAATCTCTTGTTAAGTGTATATTGAGTTGCTAAAAGCATGGTTAACTACTTTAATTTGATCAACAGTTCAGTTGACAGATATGTCAAAATTTAGACTAAAATCGCTTGTCAAACGCCATTTTGGGTTTCTCGAAAGCTAGTTAAGTCATGATCATAGATTAATGTACTGTCAAACGCGTTGTCAAGTAATCAGTGCTCCTTGACGAGTTAACTATTGATTTAAGTTGATTTAAAACTAAAATTTTGTTATAAAATTTTCATGTCTCTCACGGTTGCCAGCTTGAGCATTTCTAGCAGTGAAGCTATTTAACTGTTTCATAGTTCTTGGCACTTAAGCGATACTATTAAACTCTAACGCAATGACCTCCCAAGTTTCGTTTTTTTTTGTTGTAAAAACTGCATTAATGCTCTTATTTTCTATAACATCTTTGTACCTGCAAACAAAGTCTATTGTAATATAAACTCACAATATACTGTATCTACTTAAACAAAACAAATATTTTCAATTATCAAGCCGTCAAACCTTTGTACAGTTATTCCATATGTAGGAACTTACCTTTGAATTAGTTCCAAAAGCTTACACTTTTATTTTTCGGTGAAATTTTTTCCCCGTGAACTCATTTTATAATTTTTTTAGTAAAATCGCAATAATATAAACAAAGAATAGTAGGTATGTAATACTCCTAGCGTGTAATAAAAGCGGTAATTGTACTCGTCAGGACGCACAACTCATAAACAGCTGTTCGTTTAACAACAGATTTAACAGTTACGAATGAGCTATTGAATGTAAAGTTGAACGGTATCCGCAATGTGACCATAATAAAAAAAAATATCAATGTCAAATCAAAATGATCATAGATTAGTAAATTTAACACTAATCAACGTTTCAGAAACTCGAACTAATTTGACAACGATGTTAATTTGACAGCTGTGTCAGTTGAACGATAGTTTGATCAACCTTTCAGAAACCGGGTGTTATACGTTAAAACATAAAATACAGATAGACAGAGTTAACATATAACATATAAAAATAATATATTATAAATAAATAATTAATATAATAAAGATTTATTAAGGAAGGTTATAGTCTATTTAACTTCATGTTAAGACCCTAAGGAGTAGAGCAGTAACCATTAACGTCAAGGAATCTGGCAAGCTGTAGGCAAGCACGGGAAGTGATAGGCTACACAGGTGCGTAGGCGGCGACGCGGTGTACCTACAGTTGGTCGAATAAATTAAAGACGGGTGAAAATGATTAATATTATTTTCACACATTTTGTTATTAAACATTACAAAGGTGCTACAGGACAGAGTTCGAACCAGAAGCCGCAGCCGCAGCGTTTCGGCTCTCCCTGGTGAAGCCACATGAATTCTACGTGGTTGTCCCACGCGTTACAATGGCAAGCCATCAGCCGCACGCCAAAAGCGCTTGGGATCAGGTTCGGACGTTCACGGGTCCCTGGCCCTATAACATACAGAAGACTCGAGTAATTTGTTTAATATAGAAAAATATTTTGAGCTTTCTGTCTACACGGACATTAACTGACGGAATTAAACAAAATTATTATGAAATCTTCTTGACAATACAGTAATGAAAAAATGAAGCATGCTTTATGGTAGCGTGTACGTACTGGATATGGCAAAGATAGACTCAAGTTCGAATCTCTACAATGCGCCTGACTTTTCGGTGAAGGAAAACGTTGTGATGAAACCATACTATGGTGGTAGAGCATTTTTCTAATTACCACTTGGCTAGCTACTACCATCATGTTAAAAATCTATCGCTCAGCACCTAAAAGTATGTTTCGGCAGCTACACTTGAGAACCCGTTTCCCCACTAGGCTTAGCGGGTCATCTTGGGACGCTTTACATCAGATGAGATAGTGGTAACTTAAAAGTAAAAAAAAAGTTGACCGTTACGGGACGCCCGGCAGATGTGAAACATCTTGATGAATTCTAGAAAAAAAAACACCGGATGATTCCGAAATACGACAAAACAAAAAAAAAGTCACTGTGAAGATGTTTATTTTAATATAACTATGTATATGGGGGTCGTGACCCCTATCACTCCACTTGATTGGTGGATATATACTGGGTGATCCCGATACACTAACACCCAAAAGAAAAACACTGTGAAGATGTTTATTTTATAACTATGTGTATGGTGGTCGTGACCCCAACCACTCCACTTGATTGCTGGATATACACTGGGTGATCCCGAAACACGAATACCCAAAAGAAAAACACTGTGAAGATGTTTATTTTATTACTATGTGTATGGTGGTCGTGACTCCTACCACTCCACTTGATTGCTGGATATACACTGGGTGATCCCGAAACACGAATACCCAAAAGAAAAACACTGTGTAGATGTTTATTTTATTACTATGTGTATGGTGGTCGTGACTCCTACCACTCCACTTGATTGCTGGATATACACTGGGTGATCCCGAAACACGAATACCCAAAAGAAAAACACTGTGTAGATGTTTATTTTATTACTATGTGTATGGTGGTCGTGACTCCTACCACTCCACTTGATTGCTGGATATACACTGGGTGATCCCGAAACACGAATACCCAAAAGAAAAACACTGTGTAGATGTTTATTTTATTACTATGTGTATGGTGGTCGTGACTCCTACCACTCCACTTGATTGCTGGATATACACTGGGTGATCCCGAAACACGAATACCCAAAAGAAAAACACTGTGAAGATGTTTATTTTATTACTATGTGTATGGTGGTCGTGACTCCTACCACTCCACTTGATTGCTGGATATACACTGGGTGATCCCGAAACACGAATACCCAAAAGAAAAACACTGTGTAGATGTTTATTTTATTACTATGTGTATGGTGGTCGTGACTCCTACCACTCCACTTGATTGCTGGATATACACTGGGTGATCCCGAAACACGAATACCCAAAAGAAAAACACTGTGTAGATGTTTATTTTATTACTATGTGTATGGTGGTCGTGACTCCTACCACTCCACTTGATTGCTGGATATACACTGGGTGATCCCGAAACACGAATACCCAAAAGAAAAACACTGTGTAGATGTTTATTTTATTACTATGTGTATGGTGGTCGTGACTCCTACCACTCCACTTGATTGCTGGATATACACTGGTGATCCCGAAACACGAATACCCAAAAGAAAAACACTGTGTAGATGTTTATTTTATTACTATGTGTATGGTGGTCGTGACTCCTACCACTCCACTTGATTGCTGGATATACACTGGGTGATCCCGAAACACGAATACCCAAAAGAAAAACACTGTGTAGATGTTTATTTTATTACTATGTGTATGGTGGTCGTGACTCCTACCACTCCACTTGATTGCTGGATATATACTGGGTGATCCCGAAAGACTAACACCCAAAAGAAAAACACTGTGAAGACGTTTATTTAATAACTATGTGTATGGTGGTCGTGACCCCTACAACTCCACTTGATTGCTGGATATACACTGGGTGATCCCGAAACACGAACACCGAAAAGAAAAACACTGTGAAGATTTTTATTTTATTACTATGTGTATGGTGATCGCAATCCCTACCAACCGCTTTTAATCTAACAATGTTTTCAATGTTTTAACATGACACTTTGAAACGACCCAGGCTGTCTATTTAAAAAAAATTTACTTGGCTCCACACTACCAAAGTGTCACCACGCCAACATTGGGGCAACAACCGGTCTGACATACCGCATTTGATGTTTAACATTAATAATAATGTAGTACATAAACGTAAAAATTAGCATATAGTTATATTGAAGCGGATACTATTGTCATCATCATAAACTTGTGGGACCACAACGCTATCTAATTGTTATCTCCGCAACATCCAGGAGACTGGGCATCCTGAACAGAGTACAAACTGCAACGCTTTTTCACGCCCGGCTAACTGTATCTTCCTTATAAAGCTCACGTTCGGCCGTGCATGGAATATTGTTTGTATCTCTGAGATCGCTCCTCCCAATATATTGTCGATACGCTGTACCTACAGTTTATAATTGTGAATGATACAGACGCAACTAAGTATTTGGAACCGCTTCAGCTGCGAAAAGACATTGCCTCGCTAAGCGTGTTTTATTGTCTGTATTATTGTGAATGTTCCGAAGAGTCATGACCTTATCCCATCATCTCCCTTCCACTACAGAACCACGCGGTCTGATCTATACTACCACAGGTACACGGTAGCACCCATCATGGCACGAACAAAAAAGTTCGCAAATTCTTACTTTTACCGTACCGTGCAGATGTGGAATAGTCAAAAAAGAAATTCAATTTTTCCTTCAAGTTTTTTCCGCTTCTTTTTCTTCTTGCCCTTATCCCATCTAAGTAGAGTTGGCACAACATTTTCTTCTAAATTTGTAGTCTGATTATACTTACTCTTACCTTTTTTAATAGAGAGTATACGAAACGGATCGCAGTCTCCAGCCAAATAGGCTAACAATTCTCTTTTTTGTTTACCCGTGACGTGGTCAAGGGGATCATGCATTTTCCTATACACACGGACTCCCGCACGAGCAATATGACGTACCGGTCGACAGCACCACATTAAGGCCAAAGAATAAATTAATTCACTGAAAAATGCGAATTACAATTCGATTCCGGCAAAACCTGACATCGTTGAATTTGCTATTCTGAATTTGACTGCATTCAATGACATTAATTGTCTAACTGAACAATGATTATCATTTTATATTTTTTACAAACGATAGAGGCTAGGTTTAATGGATCATTTTAAAAATTGCAAATAAGTTGTTCTAAATATCAAGTATAAATGTATTAATTTATTTCCCCTTATCTGATTTTTACGGACTCCATCTAAGAGCCAAGAGTATTGAACAATAAGGGGCTGGAAGGTATAATAAAAGCGCAATAGGTCTTCCATCGAAGCAAAGACAACGGCACTAGGAAAAAACTTTATTTTGAAGTGAAAACTTCTTCTTTGCGGTACGCATATTTTTAGATGAGATAAAATCTCTGGACTCGCGACACCGTTACGAGACGCAGCTATAGTATGCGCATATATGCATGTACATATAGAAGACCGTGAACGCGTCTTCCATAAAAGAATATTAAATGTATTTTAAAGTTTATAATGATTAATAAAATACAATTCATAAATAAAATGCAATTGATTACCCAATAACTAAGTTTTCACTCATGTCAGTACTTCCGGAGTGCAACTCGTAATTTTTTTAAATCTTGAATTTTTTTATATTCGCTCTGTGTTCCTGATGGTAAGCACAATTAGAAAAGAACTACACAGCTTGAGAGTCATTTAAGTAGTGGTTTTTGACAAGAAAAAATTTTTTTGATTAGTTATATACAACCAACTCTAAAAGGACTGCAATGGTGTTTTACAATAATCACAGCTGATTAGTGGCAATGAGTTTGAACAGGAAATACTAAGCTTGCAATGCATGCTATGCCATGCTAAGCTATGCTATCCATGCTAATGCATGTTATCACCAAATTCAAACATAAAATAGATTTGATAATTGATAATATGAAAATCACAACTCTGAATCACACTACTCAACACGATCCACAGCAGACCGCCATTGACCGCCTTCGAAGGAGAGTTCGGATAACGAGATTGGACCCACAGCCGAAAAGGACCAGAGCCGACATGGGTCAGGTGAAGGCGTCCGTTCGAATTCCTGTCGCGGGGCAACTGGAGCACACGGAGAACGCAATCTTCGAGTTCAAGTCAATCTTGGAGGTCACGATAAAAGTCAACACGTTGACTTGTAAAAGGATCCTGGAAGACCATCATCTGGGGATCGTGGCATCTATGGAACCGAGACTCGAGGAAGCGGAAGCGGCCATATATAACAACGTTACTGCCCAGACAATCGCAGGGAAGATATCGGGTAGCTACATGGCAGTTTTCAGTTTCGTACTAAGGGAGGAAGACGAGTCGTAGGATTCCAATCCCACGCTCAGATTTAACACCCCCTCTGAATGACCCCATCGTCGTAGTTGCCCGGTGCACGAGATCATGCTGGATGACAAGATAATCGAGAAGTGAAAAATGTATCGAGGGTCTTAAATCCTACAGCGGTAGTAAGCACTCAGGCGATACCCACGATAGAGTGGACAAACGAGGTCCTGGGCTGCGGGAAGACAAAGTGGCTGGTGAAGAACTTTAATGTGGAGAGAGACGCAGCCGCGACCACTACAACCGAGGCGCCAAAACACCCGGCTGGCGGGTGCAAGCAAGCGAAATCCTCCTTATTGGTGACTTCAACCAGCTTCCCTACATCGACCGGGAGAACCTCTTCGAGATGTCCTACTGCCGACCAACTGCAGTAGCCGAAATAACTAAACAGGTTCTCTGCACCCACAGGAACGCGATGGATGTAACCTACGTGTTCAGTGAGGTCTACGACGGTATATACGCATCGAAACTGACAGTGAGATCTCTGAGACTCGAGGGTTACGCGGGTGCGCAAATACCCCCCCCCCCCCCCCCCCCCCCCCCCCCCGATACCCTCTACCTGGTGCACACTCAGTTGCAGAAGAAAGCCCTAATCAGCAAGGGCTTCGGGACAGGGGAGGGGTCGCGCGTCCTGACGATTCATGACTCCCAGGGATTGACCGGCGAAAAACATTGTGGACTACAATAACCTGAAGATGGCAATGAAACATGGCGACGTGAATGTTATTAAAGACTATAATAATCTCTAATACCTCACCCTCTTTGTATTGTAAAGTAAAAAAAGGAAAACCTAAATTGTAATATTTAAAATAATAATAATAAAATATATACTTATAAAAAGCTCACTTAGTTTTTAGTATAAGTATAAGTTAGTATAGTTTATGTTAATAAGTTTTTAGTAAAAAAAAAAATGAAAATCATACGATGATGATTGATAAGTAGGTAATGTGAAATATTAATTGTTTTTTTTTTTTAAACATCTAATAGGTACTGTGTGTTATAGGCACGATGTCAGTAATACACGAATTATAGAACATATATGTATAATGTATATTTCGTTAAATTTAAAAACTATATGCAACATAAGTATGATTAGCATGAAAAAGTTTTTGTGTTAATTATCAATATTCTTGCTGACCTTATACACTTTAAAGAATTTGTAAATGAAAGTTAAATTGTTCCAAAAAGTTAAGGGCAGTCTCCAAAGAAAGTTTCCTGTAGCTACAACGGTTAACCCACCGTTACTGCCCCATCTCAAAAATTCACCCTATATACACATAATATCTCAAAAAATATGTTAGATACAATCTGCAATAAAACTTATAATTAGACACTTCTTACACAATTAATTACGATTTTAGTTTATATTGTCACATGACCCACATAGCTGTAAAGTTCAACGGATTAAAAATTATTAAACTGAGCTGCACAAGGACGTACTACCTAAAAAGTAGTTCGCATTACGGCGCAAGTGATATTTACCTCGAGATCAATCATATTATCCCACTTGCTCTCATTATCATATAAAGCAAACAATCACGGTAGACATTTATGTATGTATTAAATATATTATATTGAATGTCGTAACCATCGAAAACAACCGGTTTGTACTATCACACGTACGTTCATAATGCTACAATGAAATGCTCGAGTTAGAGAGGTGTATAAAAAGTCCGCTGAATGCAATTAGCGGCATAATCAGCTTGAGGTATCCTCGCAGTAAACTCATATCGACCAATTTACAATGGCTTTCAAGGTATTGTTGCTTGAAAATAAAATAATTTAATATGGGATCAATAAAATATTTCACTTATATTTTTTAATTTTTGTTTCGAGCTTTTTCTTAAAGATATGCCTATTAAATCCAAACACTTCAGGATAACTTTTGAATAAAATCTTTTCCAGTTCGTAGTACTGATGTGCGCAGTGGCAGTTGCTCAAGCGGGCTACCTCGCTCCTGCAGCATATACAGCTCACCCAGCTCCTGTCGCATACGCGGCTGCACCGCTGCTGCACGCTGCTCCAGCCGCGTCTTACGTCCACGCTGCCCCCGTTGCATACCACGCTGCCCCCGTCGCATACCACGCTGCCCCCGTCGCTAAGGTTGCAGTTGACGAATACGACGCTCATCCTCAATATAGCTTCGCGTACGATGTGCAAGACGCTATCACCGGCGACTCCAAGACCCAGCACGAGACTCGCGATGGTGATGTAGTACAGGGCTCTTACTCTGTGGTTGACCCTGATGGCACCAAGCGTACTGTGGATTATACCGCCGACCCTCATAATGGATTCAACGCTGTTGTGCACAAGGAACCCCTTGCCCATGTTTCCAAGGTCGCCGCTGTAGCTAAAGTGGCTGCTCCTCTCGCGTACGCTGCTCCCGTTGCCCATGCCGCAGCCGCCCCTCTTGTACACGCTGCACCCGTTGCGTACTCCGCACCCATTTACCACCATTGAGAATCTCGCAACCTAGTCATAGTTTAAAACGACAAGAATTAATTTATTATTTTAGATAGTGAACGAATAAACGAATTGTGATGAAATACATACATAATTGTTTTTAATTTACCGTACACTATAAAGACTGGCTATTAAAAATTAGCAGATAATGTAAGGATCGAAGTCAAAGACTACATATACAATTTTTTTGTTTTGTAAAATTATTAGACGACGCTGGACTCCTAATTTACACTAGACAAGTAATTCGAAATAAAAACTTTCATAATCATATACATTATGAATGGCTTGGTTGAAGTTCAGTAAGAGGAATGAGCACAGCATTAAAATATACTTGAAAGTAGTTACTATAATTTTACTAAAGAGTAAGCGAAATAAATATAATACGAATTTCAGATAAAGTAAAGACTAATAATGTAAATCAAATGTAAATTAAATTAGATCGTTGATTAACAAATATGTATAGCAGGTACAATCCTTTTATATTTACATGCAATTACCAAATAACAGTCACCGAATGATCTTTTAAATTTCAATAACTTCTATAAATCTATAACTATGCTCGTTTATTCCTTACGGCAAACAATTATACTGTAACATCGAAATCAATGTGTTAGATCATTGATTTTCAAAGTGGGGGGCGCGCCCCACTGGACAGTCGTTTAGACTTATAACGGGGGTCGCAGGCTCTGCGAGCGGCTGGACTCCCGTCGCCCCTGCACAACGCACGACTTGCACTGCCCGCACCTTACTCTTGTCAAAAACAAGCAAGCTCACGTGTGCGAAAACAATATCTTATATATAAAAATCTCGTGTCACGTTGTTTATGGTCGCCTTCTTCCGAAATGGCTCGACTAATTTTTATGTATCTTTGATAGGTAGTACAGTATATTTCAGACCACTAGGTGATCAGCTCTCTAGAGAGCTTTATCTAGATTATTTTTCCACAACAATTTTTTTTTTCGATTTGACCTCAAGTAATACTTATAACCCCAAATTTTCACCCTCCTACCCAAATAATTAAAATGTATTTTCATTTAAAAGTTTTAATTTGTATTATGTTTTTATCTGATTATAATCCTTGACTATACGTCGGCAATAAAGAATTAAAAAAAAACTTTACCAATTTTTAGCATTAAGTTTTCTTGCATAAAACTATGTTAGGATACTTATTTCGTATTTTACATAATTTCATTTTATAACAGTTTTTATAGGGCTTTCATTGATCCAAATAAATGCTAAATAAAATTTACTTAATTAAATATTTATATTGGCACCAAGTATCAATACTGGTTACTCACATATCGTAGCCATTCCCATTACCCGCCTTCCTATTTTTTAATCGCAATTATAGTATTTTTGTATGAACAAAAAGTTATTTTTTATCTTCGGCGCGTTTCCGAAGAGATCCGATGTTATAATATATAGAAGAAGGTATAGATTCATGAAATATATCTAATGTCGTTCTTGAAGGTGACAGTTGGTAATCTAACACAGAGTTTTCCAAAGTTCCAAAGTTTCCAATTTATAATACTTATATTTACTGATCGTATACTAAAAAATCTTTCTCAAATAGGAAGCTACATAGCAGGAGGTTAGTAGTCAATTACAAATTTTTGCCAATTGATACGTATATTTATCTTAAGTATTTAGGATTACCATAAAACAATTTGACACTTTGGTAATATTTTTGAGGGCTGAATTTCCTAAAAATCGGTCTTACATAAAGCCCTTACTGGGCAAAATTGCAAGACTTCGTATTTAGCTGTGACCGCCTCATTAGCCTAGTGGTCGTAAGCACGACTGCTATGACCGAGGTCCTGGGTTCGATTCCCAGGTTGAGCTAAGTGTTATAGGGGTTTTCTATAAAATTCTCAGTAACAGCTGAAAGTTTGGTTTTGTGCCCGATTAATGGTAATAGGCTCGCCCCCTATTACATGGGACCTAAAAACATAGACGGCGAACTGTGGGTGTACATTAGTACACCTCTACCTAACTCTTAGGGGATACAGGCATGATGGTAGGTTATGTTATGCGTATACAAAATTCAGCAAAATTCAATCAATAAATTATAAAACCGTAAAACGTCTTTTTGTGTGTGCTCATAACTCGAGAAACAGTAATAAGATTTACACAGGATTCTCTTTTAACTCATAAATCAAGTCGAACAAGAAATTGGTGCCAGCACGTTCTCTTGCTATATGTAATATGGCCAAAGAGTTCTTTATGTTCGGCAATGGACGTTCGGCTGAAATGATGATGCCTGTTCGCATAAATTATGCTGGATGGCGTTGTCGCCATCAATAACAACTTTATCAACAACTGTACCAATCGGCAGTGGCGGCGAGAGGCCGCAAAAAAGCCTAAACCTAACTGTGTTATTACCTATAATTAATACATGTAATATATTTTTTCTCCATTTCCCGGTACTGATCACGAATATGGCATTAAAAATGTGTCTGTCTGTTTGTATGCTCAGATTTAACTCAAAAACGGTTTTACCGATTCTCATGAAATTTTGTACATGAGAAGCACATTATGTCATTGGTCAATTGAAAAGCTATTTATAATTATCAGTAATAGTTTTTGAAATGGTAAAAAAAATAATTTACCAAAAAATAATTTTTATTCTTTCACGAAATTTTGCAGGGATATGTCAATTCCATGATTCTGAAGCTATATTGAGTTGTCAAAAATATTTTTATAATTAAAAATTAATTAATTATCAACCGCGTTTGAAAAAAATTCCTACATGGGATGGGATGCATACGGGATTTCATAATTGATAGGCTAGAAGAATCGTCAACAATAATTTCAAAAATATGTAAAAAATAATTTATTTTATTTATTTTGATAATTCCTCTTTCCTCAAACAATTTTGATGAAAATTATATACTATTATATATTATTATTATTATATATTATTATAATATATATATATATATATATATATATATATAATTATTATTATTCCTAAATTGATTGGCTGTAAGAACTTTCAATAAATGTAAATAATTACTGCGTAATATCAAACGCATGCGGAGCCGCAGGCACACCGCTAGTTTGTATATATTTCCGTACGCATGAGTAGTACAGTAGCCGGCTGTAAATAATGCACATCGAGCTAATGAGGGAGATAAACAACCTATGATTAGCAATTAGCACTATTTATCGTTTTCTTTCTGACTGGGAAATGAAAGAGGTCTCGCAACAGGATGGCGCCGACGTCTACATTTGGTCTAGCACCGCCACTGCCAATCGGAAGTCGGAGCGATCGCGATCGCTCTGAACCTACAACGACAACAACTGTCAATAAGTCTGCAAACTAACGTCTGTTCGTTGAGTTTATTTTATAATTTAAAAATCTCATAAAGGGCTATTTCAATGCCTTAATCTTTAAATATGGAACAATAATATATTGTAACGGCTGCGATACTGCTCGTATCTTAACAACTTATTTTGAAACCTATGATTAAAGCCACATTGAACGATTTTATTTTACAGAAATAAATAATTAAATTAAAATATCTAGGATAAGTTTGTCTGTTGAATTCACAGATATTTTTGTTATCATAAACACTTATTGTAAATAATTAATGGGAATTAAGAGAATTCAAATTAAAGACAATTATGATTAAAAATAATTTGACATAATTACTTTATTTCTTAAAATAGTAAAGAAATCTTATTTTATGTACCTAAACATACTAATATACATATATTGTGTTGATCGGTATCGATATAAATCTGGTTAACAATTGGTATAATATGTTAAAAATTCATATGATACATGCTTATCATAAACGTTGCACAGAGAAATCTATTTAGAAATTCTCTCTACTTAGGGCAGCCCGACTGGTGAAATGAAACACCTCCTCTCCCTACAGAAAATCACTGCCAAATAGCTTTGTCTTATGTTCCTGCGATGAGTAAGTTTATCAGAGCTCCTTTAAGGGTCCAAGGTTGACAACGCACTAGTGATACCTCTGGTGTTACAAGCATCCATAGGGTACGATAATCTCTTACTATCTGGCGAGGCGTACGTTTGTTTGCTATCTTAGTTTTATTTCAAAAAAACTGTATTCAGCGTTATGATATTGTTACCTATTTCTCCAATATTCACTTATTTCTACTTCTACAAGTAAAGTGGCATGTAGGCTTATTGTCATTTAAAACTCTTAGAAATCACTGGTAACTCTAATTGCAAGGCTTACTACAATTAATGTAATAATTATATAACTTACTTGACGCTTTATTAACCAGTTAATAGTTTATAAGTCACAGGATTCATAAACAAAATATCTGTTGTCACATGATGTCATTCTAGACATGCATATCGAGATAAAAGTGGGCGCGGATTGAAAGTCTCAATAGACAAAATTAATTTCGAAATACTTTCCGATCTATTGTTAATAGAATACATCTTGAGAGGTTTGCTCGCGAAGCCTGAGCGAACTGAAAAGAGGGTTGTTAGTTTTAGGTTCTCAATATCACTAAGCCAGTATAAGCTGATCACGACAGAATGATAAACAATATTTTGGGGTTTGACAAGAGAAAGCCTGTCTCGACAATACTGCCTCGAAACAATGTTGTCAAGTAATTATATATCCCGTAATATCTGGTGACAAGAGTTTTTGCATTAATCGTCAAATAATCGAATGATATTGTTTTTCAAACTCAACACTTTTTTCTAATGAGAGTTATTTGTAAAGTATACTTACTACCCGTGCCCTATGATCTCACCGGTGTTAAATTTATTCGGCCAATTTTTTAACGCGCCACCATCCGCACCGCACCCGTTTAGCCTATTATTGTTCTAATTTCCCGTGTTTCCCAGCAGTGAAATTATTCCTTAATAAATAGGGTGTAAAATGCAAAGATATTGCATTTCTACATAAGATCATCGATGGCCGTATTGATTGTCCCACTATTCTAGCAGAAGTTAATTTTAATGTTTCTAATAATTATCCTAGAAAGAGAATTAGTAAAATTTTCTCACAACCACTCTGTAGAACCAATCTCGGATATAACTTGCCCGTCGTGAGAATGTGCAGAACATACAATGAGTTTAATGGATTAATAGAGAATTTTGACATATTTGCACAGACATTGCCGAACATTATTACCCAGATAAAAGTTATTTCACTTCAGTGACTTAGTTTAATTTACAATAATCGATATTCATAATCACTGGTCTCTCTATTTTTATTTTTCTTTACAATTATTAATTAAAACATAGTAGTCCTTTCAATGAATTATTTTAATATTACAATGTTAATTACAATAATTTTTTTTTATCAGTAATAGTTATTATTTTTATGTTATCAATGTAGTGGGCGCCTATAATAGGTTCGCATAACTGTTTTGGACTTGGAATTAATTGTAAAAATGGATCATGTAAAATATGCGCGCTGTTGGCGCTTCTTTAATAACTAAATATGATGTCTAATCTGTCTGGCAGTTCCAGGGATTAACGTGTCCATATAAATAAAAAATCTCTTCAGCTTTATATGTGAATATAGATTATGAAGTAAATTATAGCGAAATCGTGAAACAGGCTCTAAGAGTAATAGTTTAATTTCATAATTAATTAATTATTCTTTGAATAATTTATGGGCCTAGTAATACTTAGAAACCCAATTTTCTATCTCAATTTTGTAATAATTATGGTATATTATGCATTTATACTATCATCTACTCTCATACGACTATTATTTAAATTCGAGTGAAAGGCTGGTCGAAATGATCTATTTAAGACGTGATTTTTTTATGATTCATTTAAACACACTTCACACATAACTTTCGGGTACTTTTTCTCGTCCACCTTGTAATGATTGTGCCTTATAACTCATAAAATTAGTATATTGATTAGAACATAATATCATCGAGTGGTACGCCTGAATGCCTAATCCCCGCAGTAGTTACAGCCCGAGGTCATATTTTACTAATATAAATTCGCGTGAATTATACATTCTCTACCATTTGATTCATACACTTCAACTAACAATGGTTTTTAAGGTAAGCAAAAAAATATGTACCTACCTATGATATGTAGGTGTAATAAGTATGCCTAAATATTAATAGTTTGAAGGTCGCAAGTTCTCGTTAAGGCCAATTTAATTTGTCGTAGAGATCTACAGACCAGATGGTCTGTTCAGGTTTTGAATTTAACGAAGAATAAAGTTAATTTTGCAGAGTGTCGGTACAGTGAATTAAGCCTCGAGCTTTCCCAAAATACAGAAGTGAGCACTCACTCCTTTGGCATGTAACCTATTCAAAGAAAGGCCTATATTCAGTAGTGACATAAAATGAAGGCCGAAAAAATAATATTATTGTGTTATCGTTGTAGTACTTTTACTCTTTTTTATTTTGTCTTGTAATATATAGCTCAAATAAAATTCTAGTTTTAAGTGTTGTACCTTATTGAATTGTATTAGTAACCTACGAACTTCAAATGAATAGTAGATCAATCAATCAAAAGTATTTTATTTAATGTAGGCCCTAAGAAGGCACTTAATATATTACTATCGGATCGGTTAACATTCCAGTCATCGAGAAGAGCAGTCATGGATCTTGATCGGGCTTATCAATATTTTTAATTGATTTTACAGTATTAATGTTTGTTACATTTATTATCATTTTCAGTGGATATACATAGAGGCAATCACTTCCAGATGTCACCGTCATTCATGTAATGATCCACTCAGATTATGTACTTAGATTTCAAAGTACATAATAAACATTATTAGCTCCATAAGAATTCATTCAAAATAAAAATCAATAAATTATTAACAGAGTAGCTATAGGCTATCGGTATTGATTAATGTATATTAATTTTATTACATTATTTGAAATTACAGTTTGTGGTATTCACCTGCTTGGTGGCGGTCGCCAGCGCCGGACTCCTCCCGGTTACTCCTCTCTCTTACGCAGCGCCTGCGTATCACGCTGCACCTATAGCGTATGCAGCTCCCATCGCTAAAGTTCACGCCGTCGCACCAGTTGCCAAGCTCGCCGTTGAAGAGTACGACGCGCACCCTAGGTACAGCTTCGCCTACGATGTCCAGGATAGTCTTACCGGTGACTCCAAATCTCAACACGAAACCCGCGACGGTGATGTCGTCCAAGGTTCCTATTCAGTCGTTGACCCCGACGGTACCAAGCGTACTGTAGACTACACCGCGGATCCCCAAAACGGATTCAACGCTGTCGTTAACAAAGAACCCCTAGCTCATGTTGCTAAGGTTGCCGCTGTAGCCCCAGTTGCTAGATACGTTGCACCCGTCGCTAAACTCACCACCCCTATAACCTATAATACCGCCCCTGTGGTGCATGCTGCACCAGTTGTCCACGCCACACCTATCTCCTACTCTGCACCTATCTACCACTCTGCCCCCGTCTACCACTCTGCTCCAATCTACCATCACTAAGTAAATAAGAGGAATAAGTTTAATACTAATTTAATGAGTCACTATTTTAATATTTAATATCTACAGTATATCAGTAAACGAATAAATGAACTTACGAAAATATTGATCTCTTTTCTTTTTTAACTAAATAATAATAAAAATTCCAGTATGTAAATGTCCCGCTGTTGGGACCTCTTCCCGTGTACTTTCCAAGTTGAGCGTAAGTATAGGCGATTTCAAACGCCGAAAAATCAACAGTTGTAAATATTTCCTACATAAAGTAGTGGTACTTTTTTTTTTTTTTTTTTTTTGTTGACGTGGAGTGGAAAACCCGTCATGGGTACACACTCGCAAAGGGGGACGAGTGGTTATGTAAGACTCATACTCACTAAAAAACTCCACGGTGCACCGTCCGCCGCCATACTGGGGCGACGCGGGCACTGCGCTGGCATTCAGCCGCGCCGCCCCGGCGGCAAGGCCCGGAAGGGCCGCCCGCTGACGGAGACAGCCCGGTGACGAACTGTCTCCCCGTCCGCCAAACCAGTGCAATGGGAAGACAGGCCCCCCGACCCATCTCCCCTTGGTTCGGCCTGGCAGGAGAAGGAGGCAGATGAACCACCACCAGTCCCCCACCCACCCGTCGTTGGGTTTTTTATAGAGGTTTTCTCCTCTGTCTCTGCCATAATGTTTGGCATATGGCGGGGGTAAGGGGCGAATGAACGCATCCCCACCCCGCTAGCCCGGCCATGATTTTTTACCGAGGTTTTCTCCTCTGCCGTCCTGTAACGGCAGGAGAAGGAGGCGAATGAACGCACCCCCTCCCCCACCAGTCCGTCGTTGGTTTTTTATAGAGGTTTCCTCCTCTGCCGTCATTAAGCTCCCGTTCGTCCTTGTCAAGTCCGTCTTTGATTTTTTAACGAGGTGCTCATCCTCATCCGTCCGGTTATTTTTTTAAGTGGTTTCCTTCCACTCTCCGTCCTTGATTTTTTATACTGGTGGTTTTCTCCACCTCCGTCCAGTAATTTTTTAAGGTGGTTGTCTTCCACCGTCCGTCCGTGATTTTTTAAAGGGTGGCTTACTCCACCACAGTTCGTCCAAGGTTTTTTAAGGTGGTTTACTCCACCGCCGTCAGCGATTTTTTAAAGAGGTTGTATCCTCTCAATTTTTTAAGGAGGTTTTCTTCCTCCTCCGCCGTCAGCGACGAGTCCGTCCGTAGTGGACGAGCCGAAGCAGGTCCACTCTTGCCCCATCCCCTGTCTCCTCTGATGAGCAGAGGGGTACAGGGGAGGAACGCCGTCGGTCTGGTATTAGCCGTCGGCCGTGAAGCGGCCGCCGTTGCCCGGGGCACACCACGAGGAGGTTCCAGACATAGTTCCCCAAAGTAGTGGTACTACAATAACATTTATCAAGCGTTTAAGTTTTCTCTCTATGTTTTCCTTCACCGTCAGCTGATAGTACTACCAATTCTATAACTTAGCAATATTTATTTTAAAGTTTTCAAAATATTTTACTCAGTCTTCATACAATATGAAACATATCCTATGATCTTATTTATTTGAGTGTGAGGCATTTCATAATAATTGGCCGAAAGTCAAGAACGCGTTCGAATTATCCGTCATTGACAAATTGTCGCTCATTTCGAATTACGAGCACAACCATAGTGATGCGCAGACATAATACAAAGCGCGAACTTGGGCCGCGATACCGTGGCCGGCGCGGGCTTCGCGTCGGTGTCACAATAACTGGCTACTATATATACTCCACCGGACTTAACAGGAGCATAGTCACTATTGACTCTACTCCTCATCTTCAGCAATACAAATGGCCGTTAAGGTAATTTATCTGAATTTTATAGTTATACTAGCGGTGTGCCCGCGGCTCCGTACGCGTTTGTTACTACGCATTAGTTATTTACATCCGTTTTTGAGTTAAATCCGACATACAAACAGACAGACAACAAAATTTTAATGGCATATTCGTGACCAATTTGAATACACCTGTAGTTCTGTCTGTACATTTCATAATTTTCCAAAACTTACAGAAATACTATATGAACGATACTGATCACAAATATACCTTTAAATTTTTTTTGCCTGTCTGTTTGTATGTCCGAATTTAACTCAAAAGCTGCTTGACCGATTCTTATAAAATTTTGTACACAGAAAGGAAATGAAAGGAATGAATTGAAAGGATATGAGAAATTCCATTATTACTTTTAGAAACCGTAAAAAAACAATCGACAAAAATACTATTTTCGTTAGTCCTTGACCGGTTTTGATGAAATTTTTACTCAGATAGTATAATATAAAACATTCCGTGAATGATGGTCTATGAAAATTATCATAAACACTTTGAATTAATTCTATATTTTATTAATTTTATATTAATTCTCAACCACTTTTGACACAATTTCGTAGGCGGGATACGTCATAGGCTATAAGAACCGTCAATAATAGTTTCAAAAATACAGTGTAAACTCTTTATAACGTTATCCTTTATAACGATAAACTCCCTATAACGTTGAAGTGAGCCCAACTTGGTTGGTTTGCGTTAAAACCCACATATTGAAACTTCACTCCATATAACGATAACTCTCTATAACGACAAAAAATGCTCAGTCCCTTGAGTTTCGTTATAAAGAGTTTACACTGTATGTAAAAAAAAACAATTTTGATAATTGTTAACCAATTTTAATGAAAATTATACACATTCCACAACTGATAGGCTGTATGAATTGTCAATAATATGAGTAAAATTACGGGATGAAAATAATTATTGTGTAATAAACAACGCGTGCGGAGCCGCGGGCACACCACTAGTATAGATTTATATCTAATCCTTTTTTTTTCAATAGATTTATGCTGAAATAGGTAAAATTTTACATTTTCATTAATTAATTAAAATTATACAGAAAAAGTATATAATTTTAACATAATTTTGAAAATTACAAAATTGATTGTTTGTCTGTTCTCTTTTATATCAGAAAAATCTGCTAAACATAGCTAGTGTAAAAGTAACAAATACTGTTAAGTGATTAGGATGCGAGAAATGACGCCTCTCACGTCCTTGACGAACGAGGCATCCTCGGCTTGTTTGTAATTTCTCAGCACATGCACTTACGCAATCTACTACTTTTGTCCTCGTAAAACGGTGTCACTGTTTCAAGTACAGTTAATGTAACACACACGAAAGATCATTGTGATATTTAGAACAGTCTCCTTTTATGGTTTTATATTGTTTTAGCTCATTGTTTTCTCTTGCCTTGTGGCTCTGGTCCGTGGCAGTGTTGCTCCAGCAGCGGTCGCCGCTCCTCTACTTGCGGAGCGCGTAGTAGCTGCAGCGCCAGTGGCCGCGAGATTAGAAGAGTTCGACCCACTCCCTCAGTACAGATTTGGATACGATGTGGCTGATTCTCTCACAGGGGACTATAAAAGTCAAACAGAAGAACGCAACGGTGATTTAGTGCAAGGATCCTACTCTCTTGTAGAACCCGATGGAACCCGCCGTGTTGTTGACTATTCAGCTGATTCTGTCAATGGTTTCAACGCTGTAGTACGCAACGAGCCCCTGATAGCAGCAGCTCCTGCTGTCGTTGCGGAACCCGCGGTTGTGCCAGCTCGCATCGCTACTGCCCCCGTTGCAGCTCGCCTAGCCGCTGCTCCTGTAGTCGCTGCTCCAGTAGCTAAATACACAGCTGCCTACAGCGCTCCTTTGCGCTATACCGCGCCCGTAGCCGCCGCATACGCCGCCCCCGTAGCGGCCGCGTATGCAGCCCCAGTGGCAGCCGCCTATCCTGCTCCCGTGGCTAGGCTCGTAGCTCTGTAAATGTACGGCATACTTAAAGAGGACTGATTTGATTTAATGGCCAATAAAAAGTTTTTACAAAGGAAAAAATATCTGTCTTTCATAGTTACTAGAATTTACATATTCATATTTTATAGAATGTTCATTTTTATTAAAACTGTATGAAATGAAAATTCGATTATCCTTTTGGCAATCTTAGTTAATCAATCCAACGGACAATCTTACTAAATGTAAAAAGATGATACCTATGTGATGTTTTATAATTATTATATTGACTAAAAATTATTGTAATTTTTATGATATATATTATTTAATCATATATAATAAGCTAGTGTTTAACCACAATCGCACGTGATGTTTTGTGACGATGTATACAAGGAAGATTACATGACTAAATTTAAAAAATACTAGTTCTTGTGTTAATGGAACACACTGATTATATAGATGCTTTAAATATTTTTCTAAGATGAGGGTGATATCCTGCCATACGAGCTCTAAACAAATCCTACCACTATGCTATGATTTCATTATGATGTTTTCTCTCTCCGAAACCGCAAGCTCATTGTAGGAAAATATGTTTATCGAAGCAGTGTACGAACGCGCTATCAAACAGATATTATATATTTATTTAAATCATCGTCTTATATTTTATTAAGTACTTACCTAAATAATTTATGCCTCAAAAAGCTTAATAACCACATTGAAACTTATTGCTAGCAACATAGATGACACTACTCTACCATTTCTTGATAGATAAGATAAAAATTACTGACAACTGTGTCATATGCAGAAATAACCGTTTATTAAATTTTACACTATTCGTATAAGAACCAATTAAACAAATCAACATGGAAGAGAAGCAATTATACGGTGCTTTAACAGTGTATCGAGAAAGAGGCGCTTACCTTCGCCGTCTAGAACAATTTGAAAAAGCAAAAGCTTCCTACGATGAAGCGTTTAAGAGTAACCCTGAAGATGTTAGAACTTTAACTGGGAGAAGCCAAGTATGTGCCGATGCAGTCCAACCAGTACAAGCATATTCGGATGCCGAACTAGCACTTAAACTTGAACCCAGGAATATGAACGCGCGAAATATGCAATCTCGTGCCATGTACACAATGTCTGACTTTGAGCGATCTGTTGTTATGAATTTTCGTGGAGCTCGAGCTCGTCGGCAACCGCCCTACTTTATGGAAGGCATCAATCAAGGTTTAGAGACAATACAAGATTGCATAGGCATAAATGCTGGTAGCGTAATGTTAGATTTTTTACCTATCATTAAACAAGCTGAAGCTACCCGTACTGATGAGGATGAACCACAAAAACCCTTGCATATCTCACGAATTCCGAAACTTGAACAAAAACGTAAATTAACTCAGATGGAAGCAAGAAAGCATTTAACATTAGCACGCGTACTTGCCATGAAATATCTTGGTCCTATGGCGTATGATAAGTTTTTTCTCCAAGAGCTCACAGAGGATCCTCGTATACAATCTGCTAACGTTGGCGGTAGCATTGAACTTAGGGCCTTAGTAAAGGAAGCTCTACGATCTCTTACTGAAAGACAGGAGATGTTACGTTCTCAACGGCCGTATTACTCAATTAAATTAGCGGAGAAAGCAGAATCAAAGTATCAGAATAAGTATAAGGAAGCTGTATTGATCAAGGAACGTGAGATAGGAGCTCGTACTGCAGAGCGTCTACTGAAAGCAATAGACAAGAGTTTGAGAGCAAACCGCGTAATGGATGTAATTGCACAAGCCGAGCGTATGCAAATGTTCCTTGACAATAAAACTCCACGTACGCTACCAGATAAAGAGCTTTACACTGACCGGCTTTACAGAGCCGTTGGAGAAGCCTATCTATCACAACATCGTCTCTCGTATACTCTCAGCGAACGTGGTAATAGACGGCGTATCGCTTTCCTCATGGGACTTCCAGTGGGTCGACCCACTTCATTTGATTCTGTTATGGCAAATTACCCACAGAAGTTTATCGATATAAAGCAAGCTACAGAGAAAGTTGTTCTGACACTTGAAATGTGTGAAAATTCAACTATGAAGTGCTGGTTGATGTATGAATTATCGCGATTACTTTGTACACAGAAAAATTATGCACTTGCCAAATTTTATGCTAAGCGGTGTCAGCGTGAAGCTCATGAATTAGGTAACACAACGTGGTGGTTAAATGGTTGTTTTGTTCTAATGAGCGGCGATATGCAGCAAGGTAACTCAAACGAAGTGAGGATTCAAGTGGAAGACGCGTTTGAATGGTCAAAGAAGTTACAGGATCCAGAACGAGTACAGGCTTTCTTGGCGAAATGTGGAGAAATGGCAGCAGAAGCGGTAACTGCAGACGAGAGAAAGGCAATCGTCCAACGAGAGAAACAGATTGTGAGCGTCATGGACGAAGAACAAAAGATCGAAACACAAGTTCTATTCAAGCGCATGTCGACAGTACCAACAGGTCGTCGATTTTCAGTATTACCGCGCAAACCCGATGCTGGAGGTTTCCATGCGGAACGTCGCAAATTACGTCAACGTGGGTTATCCGTTATCCCGGGACCTGAACAAGCCCTACCCCCACCACCCAAGTCTGGTACTCTTGGTTTCCAGATATTTGACATCTGATTTTTGTATGAATCGTACCCTTGATTGTTTTCACTGTTTCTTTAAAAAAAATTTTTTTGGCATATTTTAATTAAAATATTTAAATAAAAAATATACATATATTATTTTACTGTAACTTGATATTATTTTCTATTAATTCATGTCTTGGCTCGAAATATCAAAAAAGTAAAATGAAGATACTTTCATAGCAGAAGCAAGAGGCTTCACATGGGTTGGTTGTAGCTGCACTTTGAAATCTTAAAATTTATAATCCTTTTCTGTATATTTGTGATAGTGGTCTCGGTTCTGCAGCACCATAAGCTATGTTCAGTGAAAGTAAATTTAATGACTTTTCTCCACCGTGCCTCAACAATCTGCCTCGAAAATACAATGATAGAAAATTTTTATGAGCATTTCCAATTCTATTACACAAATGCAATCATATGAACAATTTCAAATAACTATTATATCTAATCTAACACTATCAAGTGAACAACTCTTCTATATATCTACAAGCTCACCACCAGTGGTTTCGCTCGCGTAGAATTAAGATTTGTACAATTTTTTGCTTATAATTGAATTTATACATTATTTATTTGTTAATTTTTAACCCAGAAATATTATTTCCTATACAAATTTTGTCCCCCTTTTTCACATCCTTAGGAGTTGAATTTCGAAAAATCCCTTTTTAAACGATGCCCATAATATAAAATTATCATTCTCCCCAAGTGTCATATTTATATCCCCAGTAAATTTGTCTGGGCGATGATGAGTCACTCGAGACGAAGCCTTTTATATATAGATATAGTTAGATCCGTTTCTGTTTAAAGATTTGAAAGAAACTTTGTATTTAGAAAATTTAATTCCAAGTTTACTTAAATAGGTATTATTTTTTGCTAATCATTTTGTAATGTAATCAAGTACGAGCATGTAAAGTATGTTAGGAAAAACTATAAACTGGTGAGTTCGATACAATATATCGATTAACATGTAGGTAAGATATATTGCAATGCACATACTAATGAGGTAGGCTTACACATTAAAATTATAAAATCGCATATACTATTTACAATAAATATGTTCTTTATTTACAATATGGCATTCAAGTATATCACAGGATCAACTTAATGGTGGTAAAGAGGGGAAGAGTAAGCGATGGGCGCAGAGTAAGCTACAGGGGCAGCGTGTAGAACAGGGCCGGCGGAGTACGCGACGGGAGCGGCGTATGCGACAGGAGCGGCGATCTTGGCAATGGGTGCGACAGCAGCCACTTTAGTAACGTGTCCGAGAGGTTCCCTATGAACTACAGCGTTGAAACCGTTGTGAGGGTCAGCAGTGTATTCTACAGTACGTTTTATACCATCAGGATCGACAACTGAGTAGGCACCCTTGACAACGTCACCGTCACGAGTTTCGTGCTGTGTTTTGGAGTCGCCAGTGTGTCCGTCTTGTACGTCATAGGAGAAACTGTACTGAGGGTGAGCATCGTATTCCTCAACAGCGACTTTAGCAACGGGGGTGATGGCTGCTGTTTTGACAACAGGAGTGGCGTACGCTACGGGTGCAGTGTACGCGAGAGGAGCTGCTTGGATCGCATGAGTGGAGTAAGAAAGAGGTGATGAGTAGCTCACAGACGGCAAAAAACCAGCATGTGCCACAGCAATCAGGCAGGTGAACACGACAAACTGTAACAAAAAATATTATTTTACAATTAATCCCGAAGAAGGAGAAAGTAACAAAATGATTAAACTAATATTATATAATTATTTTACCTTGAATGCCATTTTTGACCTGATTATGTTCAACTGTGAGTTGGAACTGCCGAATCGAAAATACAAGCCTTGTTTTATATCTGTTGCACGTCCGCTCGTGACATTGGACTTTACTTGAGGACGCACTACTTGATCCGGTAATCGAACCGAGTAACCATTATGAGGAGCTTTTTGTTACTTTCACTTTTAATTTAAGTGGTTTTACCACTGCAAGGTTGCGAACTTCGATGGAACGCGCCCGCATTAACGAGCACACACTACCGTTGCCTCCTTTTCGTTCACTTCTTACTAAGTACATGATTATCTTATTTTATGTTATTATCTGTAAGGTCGTCACACGCGTTTCCAGGTAATTAGAATTCACTCAAAATTATTGTTTATTGTATAACTACCTAAAAAATTAAAGCGCTTTAATCGTAAAACTAACCTATCGTCAACTAAATTTGATATTAACTGGAGTGATAAAAATATATAAAACATTTATTCGACATACACACTACAAATATAAATATAAAAAATACAAAGAGACACAATAAATAAGTATTTTAAGTGGTCGAATATTCCATGATGATCCCTGGTCCCAGCATGAAGCTGCAGGCATATAAGTGCAAAAATTGTACGTATGTAGTTATGACAAGTCCGGTGAAGCTGTAAAAGCCGCAGCGGCTCTATTTTTGGATAGGGCTCCTAAGGCTTACAGTGTAGTCAGTTCTAAAAAGAAAAAAAAAAGTATGTAGTTATTTTAAAATTAAACTAAATAAGAATAAACGTGCTCTAAAAAATATATTCTACCGATATTACAAAAAAATAACTTTAAAAACTCGCTGAAGAAACGATCACTATTCTTGCCACAATAATAAACAATTTTTCAGTTTATTATGAAGATAAAAGGATATTATATATATATATATATATATATATATATATATATATATATAGTGTAAACTCTTTATAACGAAACTCAAGGGACTGAGCATTTTTTGTCGTTATAGAGAGTTATCGTTATATGGATGGCAGATGAAATGCAAAGAGCTGTAGGGATGTTGCAAGCGGGAAGTAATCAATCTCAGGTATCTCGACATTTTGGCATTCATAGAAGTGTTATTTGTCGTCTTTGGCAGCGCTACAATAATACAGGAGAACCCGCTGAACAGCATCCAGGCCGTAAAAGGAGTACAACCACTCGGCAAGACCGGTACATACAACTGACTGCAAGACGCCAGCCGATGTTAACCGCTCGAGAGATAAGTTTGAGGCTACAAATTTCAAGTGGTGTTGATGTAAGTCCTCAAACGGTGCGAAATCGACTGCATGAGTACGGCCTACGAGCTTGACGCCCAATCAGGTGCCCACCGATACGTCACGGGAATCGCGCTCGTCGATATGAATGGTGTAGAGAACGCATAACATGGACCCAGAAACAATGGGATAAAATTATGTTTTCCGATGAGTCGCGATTCGGGTTTAAGCCTAATATAAGAAGGGTGCAAGTGTATCGTCGGCCCGGAAATACTGAAAGGCTCAGGTGCGTTCAGGAAGTTCATCCATACAGCGGCTCAACAGTTATGTTATGGGCGGGTATTATGAAGAACAGGCGAACTGAGCTCGTTTTTGTAAATGGAAACATGAATGCTGAAAATTACATTGAGGATATTCTCAGACCTTATGTCTACCCATTTGCACAAACCTTTGGCTCCGATTTTAGGTTAATGCATGACAATGCGCGTTCACATACAGCTCGGCGAACCAGTGAATACTTTGCAACGGAGAACATCCGGGTATTGCCCTGGCCTGCACGATCGCCAGATCTCAACCCCATCGAGTACGCATGGGACATGCTCCAGAGACGTGTTTTGAAGGACTTGGACGGAGCGACAACAACCCAACAGCTGAAGGATTTGCTACAATTCCATTGGGAGCGAATACCGCAAGATGACATAAACAGTCTCATTAATTCAATGAATAATCGTTGCCGACAAGTTCTGAATAGCAGAGGAGTCCATACCTTGTATTAAATTGTTCTTTTCTTTCACAATAATTACATTTTCTTTAGAAATTTCATTTTGTAAGAAAAAAATTTAGTTTCTTATGTATCTTAGTTTCTACAGTATATTCTAATATTGTTCATTTCTGTTATTAATAGAACTTATAAAGACAACAGCTGTTATTTTTACATCATAGAACCCTAAAGATATTATTTTAAAAATAAAATACGTTATAATGTGAAGAACCATCCTAAAATTTAAATTAGTACATGTTGCTTAGACTTTTTTGATGAGTGTATATATATATATATATATATAAAGGTATTCCGGGCATGGGCGCAAGCACCCTTGGTTTTGAAGAACGGTGGTGTGGTACTGAAGCCTCGATATCCCCCGAGCGCTGTAATTGATTGCTTGCTGTGATTGATTGCACGACGCAGGGCGGCGACATGATATTTAGGTGATACTCTATATGTTACCAATAATTTATGCATGTTATTGCAACTAGGATATATGTTTAAAGATATATTTTATATTTAATTCACATTATTCTATTCTTCTTGCCCTTATTCCATACTAGATGGGGTACTATTCGTTTCCATGCTGTAATAGTTTTGGCTTAAGTTTTACAACCGGCCACCTACCTGACATCAGCCCTACTTGGGAATGCTATGTTAGGCATAAGTTGATCACCATAAAGTCCCATAATTGCCTTCTATTAAGAAAGGGGGCGGTCTTGCTATAGTGGCTGCGAGTCTAAAATAACCACGAAAACCTACAGTATTATGTTATGTAAATAATAACTAATAACTTTTATTATCATCAAGACAAATTACCAAATTACATGATTGTTATTGTTGGATGAACAGTGTTAAGTAGGAATTACGATTACATGTGCGTTAAAGTATTTGCGTATATATTTATATTTTCATAGTATGTTGCAAAGAGTTTTATTTAGCTTATCTCGATATCTTTCTTGACATGGTTCATAAATAAATCACATTATATAAAGTCTTAAATAAAAAATATAATTTACTTGTAAAATTAACCAGATATTTGAACTAAATTAAGTTTATATAAACTTATATATTAACTTATAAATAAAAATGTCGTGTGCATACTGTACATCTGTTAGTGATTCTATAACTTCTGAACAACTTGACCGATTGAGCTTTTACTTACATAACGTATTTGTTTTATCGAGACGACGAAGGTTTATAGATATGTGGCGAACCGATAGGTGGCACCAGAGCCCTCTTATACATATTCGGCACCGGAGTGCGAAAGTTATCGTGCCACCCTCCCCGCTGTTTTAACCAAAAACGCAATGTATTTTTTTAAGGATTCATTACATTATTTCCCTAAAAAACTGATAATCATACATCTAACACAATTTATCAGGCTTTTCAGTTGGAATATTTTTGAATGATGTCATTTGATCATTATCTTTTCATTCTATACCTACTTATAATGGTCTAGTTTGTCAAGTCTTGGACCCATGGTTGACCTAAAATATGTTGTGCTCGCGTTTTCGTGGATTACAGTGTTGTTGTGGTAGACTAGTAGATACCTAACAGGACTCTGCGCCCGGGTTCCTCGCACCCCTTGAACAACCGGGTAAAGAGGTCCCTGGGTGGCACTGTGGTCGAGCCATTAACTATCGGAATGGGTAGAACAACGTCTACCGACCCAGTTAGTGTATATTATACATACATATACAAGAGGCAAGGAGAATTGGAAAAAAATCTGATAAGATTCATCCGCTAACTGTAACATTTACCACACTAGGAAACAAAATAAATATTATAAAACAGAAAGGAAAACTAAACGACACGGGTTACTGTATAAAAGAGGACTACCCGCAGCACATCCTGGAAAAAAGGAAAATGCTACAAGAGCAAGTAAAAATAGAAAGTGAAAAGAGGAACAGGGCGGTCATCAAATACGACAAATTAATGATATTAAAAAAAAACATAACACGGACTGAAACAACACCAGATATAAGAAAAAGGAATCTTTCTATATTTCCACAAGGTAACTTGAATACTAAGGACAGTAATACACGAAATACCCAAGTCACTAAGAAGAATAAAACTAATTTAACACGAATTACACCCCAGAGATCATCTAGTTACTCGGAAGGGGTAGCTAAACCAGGTATAATCAACTTTTTGGTAAACAAAAATAATAAAAATCAAGAAGAAACAATCAATAAGAACAATGACATATAGCAACCAGCGACCCCTCTCTCAGAAAATTTACTTAGAAATCGAAAACAAAAATATATAAGAAAAGATCTTCCACGCCGGCTGGTCCCCGTGGAAGAGTACGACCACAACCCTCCAGAAAAATTACAAAAACAAAAAGTCACTAAACTGGACAAAGACTCCAAGAATTGTATAAAAATTGGAACTTATAATGTCAGGTCTCTGTCATCAATACACCGATACTTAGAACTCAAAAATGCACTGAAAGATATAAATTGCGACATACTAGGACTCTCAGAAATAAGAAAAATGGGCTGCCAAATAGAAGGGTATTCAGACTATGTTTTATGCTATATAGGAGAAACAAAGGGACTGCATGGAGTCGGATTCCTAATAAAAAAGACATGGAAAAATAATATAACTAACTTTAATGGCATTTCGGAGAGAGTAGCGTTATTGCAAATGAAATTTGGCATACTAAAAATTTCAATAATTCAGGCATACGCAGCCACGGAAAGATCAGACGATACAGAAATACAAAAGTTCTACAATGATTTGAAAAAAGCTCACACACTAGCCGATGAGAAAATCATAATATTAGGAGACTTCAATGCAAAAATAGGGCAACCCAAAAAAGAAGAAAAACTCGTCATGGGACAGTATGGGCTAGGCCAAAGAAACGAAAGAGGTGAACGACTGATAGAATATGCATTTGAATATAGATTAGCAATAATCAATACTTATTTCAAAAAAAGACCTAGTAGAAGATGGACTTGGAAGTCACCAGATGAAAAAGTTAAAAACGAAATCGACTACATCATGACAAATGTCCCAAAAATAGTTCAAAATTATGAAGTTCTCAATAACGTAAAGTTCCGAACAGACCATAGACTAATTAGAACAACAGTCCTATTGAGCCAATCGAAATAAAGTAGAAAGAGCTTTAAACCACCACCAATAATACCAAAAACTGAAGAGGAAACAAGACACTACATAGACGGTCTCAAATCGAACATCGTAAACAAACTAGTAGATACCAGAAACGTACAATCTTACTATGATGCGCTAGAAGTAACTATAACAAAAAGTTTAACTAGCCAAAACATTCCCAAAAAAGAAAAAGGACACAAAATATTTAGCGAAGAAACAGTAGCCCTAATCAACAAACGCAGTGAACTAACCATACGGAAGAATAAAGATGCTAATACAAAGAAAGAACTAAGCAAACTATATAAGGAAACTAGCAAAGCGTTCAAAAGAGACTATAGTAAGCACAGACAAAGGATAATAACAGAAAATCTAAACAAATTCAGAAGCACAAAGAAAGCATTTAAAGAACTAAATTTAAGAAAAACTTGGATACAAAAATTAGAAGGCCAACATAAAGAAATTAAAACAAGACGAGAAATCATACAGCAGGCAACTACTTTTTACCAAGAACTATACAAAAATAAAGATAAAACCACCGAGGAAGTCAACGAATCACACTATTATTATAACAGGGAAACAATTAGACCTATAGAAGAAAAAGATATATACGCCCAGCTAAAACAACTAAAACCAGATAAAAGTCCTGATCCCGATGGAATAACCAACGAAGCTTTGAAAATAGGTATACCAGTTTTACTTAGACCTCTCACAGAATTATTCAATCTCATACTAGAAGATGAAATCGTACCAATCCAATAGTGCATGTCAGACATCATACTACTATATAAAAAAGGAAACCCTCTCGATATCAACAACTATAGACCAATTAGTTTATTGGCAAACATATACAAAATTTTTTCATCTATAATTCTTAAACGCATAACACAAGAGATTGAAAATGCACAACCAATAGAACCAGCTGGCTTTCGCTCTGGGTTTAGCACACTTGACCATATACAGGCACTGGAACAAGTTATAGAAAAATACGAAGAGCGTAATAAGCCACTCTATCTAGGTTTTATCGACTATAGCAAAGCATTTGACAGCATAAGCCACAACTCTATATGGAAATCACTACAAAATTTAAACGTAAATCCGAAATATATAAATATTATAAAATACATATACAACAACAGTATAAGTAGTGTTATGCTAGAATCTAGAGGATATGCAATTAATATCGAAAGAGGAGTCAGCCAGGGGGACCCCCTGTCACCCAAATTGTTTATTGCGGTTTTAGAAGATGTATTTCGAAACACAGACTGGAAAACTAGAGGCATCAAAATAAACAACAGTTATCTAAGCCACCTCAGATTCGCGGACGACATAGTTATACTGTCTGAAACAGCAAAAGAATTACAATGTATGCTCTGCTCTCTTGCTCAAGCAAGCTCAAAAGTAGGATTAGAGATAAATGCTACAAAAACCAAAATCATGACAAACAGCATAGAACGGCCCATCAATGTAAAAGAAAAATCTATAGAATATGTCCATAGCTACATCTACCTAGGCAAACAAATATCATTTCTGAAAACGCACAATGAAGATGAAATTGAAAGAAGATTAAACATAGCCTGGAAGAAATTTTGGTCACTCAAAGAAATTCTAAAAGGAGACTACTCGATAAACCTTAAGAAAACAATATTAGATACCTGTATACTACCTTGTCTATTATATGGCTGCCAAACCTGGATATATACGACAAAAGCAAAACAAAAGATCATAACAACACAAAGAGCTATGGAGAGAAGAATCCTAAACATAAGAAAAATTCAAAAAGTCAGGAGCATAGAGATAAGAGAGAAAACAAAGATAACTGATGCCATCACACAAGCTCTAAAATTGAAATGGCAGTGGGCAGGTCACGTATTGAGATATACAGATAGTAGGTGGACAATCAATACTACAAAGTGGAAAGGGCCAATCGGCAAAAGAAGGGTAGGGAGACCGAAAAGATAAATAAGATAAGGAAATAAAGGCTTTTTTATTATTTATTTATTTATTATATATAGTAATACATAGCAAATCCGGCCACGCGTTGCTGTGACTCAGGATTTTTTTTTATTTATCTGATCGCTACCATACTTTGTAGGATCATCCGCTGGGCTATTATTAATAATAGTAATTTATTGGAACCATAAATCATATTACAATAAATATCAAAAATTTACGATATTAGCTACATTAGTGAAGACTGTATCGCAACCAATAGCACCCACTTCCAGACAATAATTATAACAGTAGTCTGCGTTCCATAATAGAATGAAAATACAACAAAAGTACAACAAAAATCTTCCTTTTTCCATTAAATCATTATTTATCCAGTTTCCTCATAACTAAGTGTGAGAAGCCAATGAGCGACGCGTATTTTGCATTTATGGTAGGTAGGGGAAAAATGTTTAGTAGATTGTCTGAAAATTTCAACAAAATCACTCCAGCCATTTTGGAATCCATAGAAGGAAACATACATATATTTTTATACTAACTGTGCCCCACGGTTTCACCCGTGTTAATTTTATACAATAAACACCGCAATGCCAACGCACCTGTGTAGTCTATCATAATTATTGTTCTTGTCGCAAGTACAAATTATTTGAATTTTTTATTATCTCCCAAACGATGTGTCAAAATAACATACTATAATGAGCAAAACTTAACTTTATCAAATTTTATTCATGACGAAGAAACTTTTATTCGTAAGAATTAACATGCCATGCCTAAAAATAATGTTCATAAATCACTTTTTAATTTTTAACAATTATTTGTTATTAAATTGTTTTTTGAGGCTTATGTATAGGAGATAGATATATGTTATCGCGAACTTCTTTTATATATATTAAGGATAAGTATTTTTGTAGCAAATTGTATTTACGTATCAATAACCATTACGACAGCGCATGCGGATAAAGCAGCTCGGAAGGGCTTCCACCTCTGACTTAACAAAAATCAATATTTAAGGATTGCTGAGAGATAGATGTAGCCTAATGTTAGATAGCCTATACTATTCATCGTGAGTCTGGCTATCATATACAAAATGATTTTTCATAATCCGACTGGGGTAGTTCCAGAGATTAGAGTGTTTAAACAAACAAACAAAAAAACTCTTCCGCTTCATTATATTAGTATAGATAGTATAGAAATACACCGACTTATCTCCGAACACGACATATCAAAAGAAAATCATACATGAGTTTATCACTATGTGTATGGTGGTTGCGATCTCTACCATGCCGCTATATTACTGCATATACAGCGATTGATCTCGGAACATGACAAACCAAAAGAAAATCTTAGATAGATTTATCACTCTATGTGTCATCATCATCATCATCATCATCATTTCAGCTGCAGGACGTCCACTGCTGAACATAGGCCTCCCCCATAGATCTCCAGAGCGACCGAACTTGTGCGGCCTGCACCCAACGGCTCCCAGCGACCTTTATTATGTCGTCTTTCCATCTAGTGGGGGGCCGTCCTACGCTGCGCTTTCCGGTGCGTGGTCTCCACTCGAGAACCTTTCTGCCCCAACGGCCGTCAGTTCTCCGAACTATGTGCCCCGCCCACTGCCACTTCAACTTGCTAATCCTTTTGGATATGTCGGTTACCTTAGTTTGCCTACGGATCTCCTCATTTCTGATTCGATCTCGTAGAGAAAAACCAAGCATAGCCCTCTCCAAGCTCGCTGAGCAATAATTTAAATTAAATTTCATACTCTATGTGTATGGTATTGTAAATCATCCCTTATTGTACCCCCTTGCGGATTAATTTCTCAAAAACGCGAAACCCGTTTACTTCTTCCTAAAAGCATAAATATGAATTTTCATATCCCTAAATTGAGAAATAGTGGGTTCTTCATACAAAATTTCATCCTCTATTTGACCCCTTCGTGTTTTATCTTTGCAACATAAGGTACCCTATGTCCGTCTCCAAGGTCCATATATCTCTATTCATCAAAATTGGTTTGATGAGTTCTTCATACAAACCTTCATCCCCTATTTCACCCATTAAAGTTTTATTTTCACCACATAAGGTAGCTAAAGTCTTTCTCCAAAGTCCAACATATCTCTATACCAAAATTCATCAAAATTGGGTTCTTCATACGAACTTTTACCCCCCATTTCACCCCTTCTAATTTTATTTCCAAAAATAGCCTATGTCCTTTCTCAACCAAAATTGATAAAAATTCAATTCTAATCGGTTTTTTTTCGAAATGAATTGACATCCCTAGCAGTGGAGCAGCTGTATTAAACCGACAATAATCCAGCTTATGCTGACCCCCTTTTAATATGATTTATTACATAGATCTGAGGTCAACTTAAAATGATAATTTAAAATTTTCGAAACTCCATTTTTTAACTTTGTGTAAACTTTCAATCATTATCTTTTTACAAACCATTATATTATTATACAGATAACTAAACTTTCAGTCAATTCAACTGAAGAGCTATTTTATAGCATTTTTATCGAACAAAATATGTTCGACGTGATTTTTTAAATTGATATAACTTTTTTATTTATAAAATTATTGGAGTAAAACAAACACTAAATGTTAAGTGAACCTTACCACAATATATTAGTGAAACCGTTTCTAAATCGGTTAAGGTCTTTCTGAGATTAACGCGCATAAACGTTGGCAAACAGACAAACCGACAAACAGATAAAACTTCTAACAATCATTGTTTTGGGTTCTACTGCGTTGATAAAGGCTCCCAATAATAGCTTTTCTCATATATCTTCTATGTACAGACATCGATCAGTTACGTTTTTATTATATGTCTAGGTATAGATATAAGTAGATAGATTGTTAAAATACAAAAACCAGAGTATATATACATATAATTTTAAACAATAACGGAAAAAAACTGCGAGGTATGGCTAATAAAAACAACAAAAACAAATATTTTAAAATTATTTGCAAATCATTTAATAACATAAATAACAATCATATAAAAAAAATCCTAAAAATACAACTCAACAACAAAATTGTAATAATTCATCTAGAGATTTATTGGTGGTTAGGTTACCAAAATCTTGGCGCAAAAAGGGGAGCGGGTGCTCTGGCTACGAGAGGTGCAGGAGCGACTAATGGAGCTGGTGCCACTAGTGGAGCGGGAGCGACGACTCTTGCTGGAGCGAGGGCTACGAGAGGTTCACGCCTTACAACCGCATTGAAACCGTTAATAGGATCAGCAGCATAGTCCACGATTCTCCTCGTGCCATCGGGATCAACAACGGTGTATGATCCAGTCACCAAGTCACCATTCCTTTGCTCTTGGTGTCCTTTGTAATCTCCGGTCAAAGAATCCTGAACATCATAACCATAAGAGTATTGCGGTAGGGGGTCAACACGGGCTAGAGGAAGAGGAGCGATCACACTGGCAGCGGCTACGCCCACCATGCAGATGAACACTACAATCTGGAGAAAAAAAAAAACGCAATTTTAGAATTCTAGCAACCATTAAGAAACATTAAAGCTTTGCTCAATAATTTTCTAAAACATAAAAGAACGTGTAACAAATATTATATTAATCTTATAAATAGCTGAATTAGTATTAATTAACACTAATGCAAACAACTTATATGTTAATGTGTAACTATTAAAAGAACGCATAACCGTCGTCATCCAACCATAAAGATCTAGTTAATCAATATGTCACGTTTTATTGCTTGTGTTTAATTACGCAATGCTGAAACCGTTCTCGTGCGCATTTATATGCGCTATAAGTTTGGTGACATACACTTGTGAAACGCTTAGTGCCTTCTTAGGGCCTAAATTGAATAAAGATTATTTTGATTTTGATTTGACTCGTGTTCAGCATAGAGTCGGCTATTACAGAGTACTCATAATATTATATATATAATATATTTATAAACATTTGCTTAAATAACATCTTATAAATTGTTTAAAACAATTCCAAAATTAAAACTAAATACATATTAAACTGGCGATGTGCCCGCGGCTCCGCACGCGTTTAATATTACGCAGTAGTATTTACATCCCTTAATTTTATTTCTATACTTTTATTGATAGCTCATATAGCCTATCAATTGAGGATTGCCACGTACTTCCAGTGTTAAATTTTCATCAAAATTGGTTGAGAAATTACAAAAAATGTTTTTTTTTACATATTTCTGAAATTACTGTTGACGATTCTTCTTGCGTGTCAATTATTAAGAAATCAAGTAAGCATCCGAAATTTTGTAAAAAACCGATTGAGAATTAAAACAAACTAAATTTTGTGTTTTTTACAGTTTAAAAAAAAATTGACAACCTATCAATTATGGCATGACTTATACTTCCCTTATACAAAATTTCATCAAAATCGGCTAAGAATTAACAAAATTGTAAAAGGTTTTTTTACGTTCAAATTGAAAATTATCATAGTTCCTCATTCATGGAATGTCTTATAATTTCTGTGTGCAAAATTTCATTAATAATAAACGAAAAAATATTTTATTGGATTTTTTTTAAATATTTCTCAAAGTAATATTGAAAATTCTTATACCCTTTCAATTGACCCATTACATAAGCATCCCGTGTACAAAATTTAATAATAATTGGTCAATCCATTTTTGAGTTAAATCCGAACATACAAACAGACAGTTTTTTTATAGCATATTCGTGATCAGTATCGTTTATATAATGTTCCTTTCGGGAAATTTTGGAAAAATATTACAAGTGCAGACAGGACTACAGATTTATTAATATGGATTTGTGGAAAATATGTATAATGTTTTAGCACATGACATGCGTTGATGTCTTTTTTATTTTCCTATTATGTTATAGCAATGAACCAGCCAAAAGATTATAAGTGTAAATTTCGGATACAATTAATTAAAATAGTGTTGTATCCTATCTAAATCGATAATTTTTTATCACTCATCAGAAGTATGTATATTGGTTCAATAAATAAATAACAAAATAGCATACAAGATTAACCAATTTTTGTAAATTCAGTATAGCTATAAATTGATGACCCGGAGAAAAGCATATGTAGTGCAGGAATATTTAAAAATATTTTTAGCGGGCGGAACAGCGTTTACTGACCTTTTTTTTTATATGTTGACTGTGATAGTAGTACTTAAAATTAAAAATGCAATTTTTTTTAAAAGTACCTTTCAGTAAATAATAATAATAAAAGAATCTGTTCGCAAAACAGAAGATTGGTGCTTTATTAAATAATCTTGCAAGGATTAGAACAAACACAAGCTCTTGTAAAATTATTAATATTCATCTAACATTAAGTCTAAAATAATTAATAGAAACAATATTCAAAGTAATGTTACTTGAAAATGTAAGCGTCAGAAAGAGGGCTGTGTCGCAAATCGTCCCGATATGAATCACATTGGTCAATCAGCGCATGCGCGTGATATCGAGCTCGAGTTAGATGTTATCGTGACATGACTGCGTTGTGACCCGCCACGTCTTCTACTAAGACTGGTGTAAAAACTTTGATGATGCGATAACAACGAGTTTTATACTGAACGGAATGTTGGCTGCAATTGTTACAATTATCCTTAATATTATTTAGGAAAATAATAATAATTATAATTACTCAAATTATTGCGTTAGTGTTTCGTTTTCAAAGCAAATCCAGAGGGAGAAAAAGGTAAAGAATTAAAAAAATTATCTCTGAAATAGAAAAGGAAAACTTTACTTGAGAACTTTGTAATAACCAAAATATGTGAAAATGATGACACATAAGTTTCTTTTTTTTGGATAGATCAAATAAATAAGATCGTTGTGGTCGAGTGGTTTAGACTGGCGGAATATCGATTCGATATCCGCATGTTCGAGCCCCGGCATGTATTAACGATTTTTCGGGACTCGCGTGCATTTACTAATTTAAATCAACAACACTATTGGCTAACAATGAAAGAAAACACGCAAGGAAACCTGAATACTTGAGAAATGTTCGTGTAGTACCAACGCATATGGGCAAAATATAGAACTCTGGATTGCTTGGCGTTTGAAATCGCCAATACATGGTGGGCTGGCGTGGAAATAAAGCCCATGCCTTTCTCGTAGATAGACCTAGCCCAGCAGTGGGAGCCATACAGATTGTTGTTGTTATTAAATCGAGTTAATTATAAGACTATATTATTTTTAATTTTAAATAAGCGTATGTATTATTAGCTGCATCAATTAATTATTTAGTACTAAAATAATTTGTAAAAACTTGCCTTGGAGTTCATGGTTGTTTGTGTGGGGTTGGTTGATCACAGTCCTCGATGTGGAATGTGATTGTCCTGGGGCGACCCTGCGTTATATATCGTCCGCTACGTAACTCGGGACGTGAGGACCATACCGCACGGCTCATTGAAGAAAGTGCTACCAATTACGCGACCATCTTGCAATTCATGCTTTGTTTAACGAAACCATTTGTTATTTCAACAGCAATGTTCAAATTATTTGTTTTCCTGTATTTTGATCAGTAAGTTAAACCATTGTTATTGCAAATACTATAAGTATAATAACTAACTAGACTGGCATAATTTGTTCTGCCCCTTCCGGTAGTTAATAACTCAACCACAGGCGCCACCTTTCGGATCCTAACATCCAAACCATTTTTTCGATAAAACAAAAAAGTATATTACGTGAATATCAGCTCAATCTCTCAAGTAGTTCAAAATTTACACGATCACTAACCGACGTGCACAAGGTTTTTGATAAATTAGTATTCAAATAATAATTTATATCCATATGTAAAGTTTAGTTAAATGACTGGGTTAAGAGTTACTTCACTCATTCAAAGTTGCTGATATAAATTAGTCCATGAAGGCCTCTAAGCATAAATAGGAGTAGTTACTTCGTTTTCCTCCTCTTTATTCTTGTAGTAAACATAATCGAACATTCGACTGTCTTTTGAACATTCGGTTAATATATAGAATATATAAAAGATAAGTTTATTATATTAAATATTAATAGTCAGTGAATAATCATGCATTATAGTATGTATGTTTATCAAAATTTAATAAAAATAAGGAAAGCGCAAAACACATCAAATAATGACATCTATTATTATTATACTCTTTATTGCACAAAAAAAGTACAAATGGGGGACTTAACGCTAAAAAGCATTCTCTGCCAGTCTTCCGTGGGAGCAAGAGAAAGGTATATTATGCAAGGTGTGCATAATATTTAGTAAAAAAATCTAGCCAATATTATATTATATACTTGAAGGAATCCCAAAATTTGGCCAGTTGGATATTGATAGGAAGTGAATTCCACAGTCGTGCTCCAGTTACGGCGAAAGATAGGTCGCGGAAATTAGCATGATGACTTGCTATACTGAGAATTAAAGAATCAGAAGATATTAGCTTTCTATTGTGCATGTCCGCGAGAGATTGAAATAGTGTTTTTAAATATTTAGGGGATATGGGATTATTAAATACGGAGAAAATTAGACAAATTATTCTTACCTTCTTTCGTTGCTGAATATGTAGTCAGTTCAACCTGGCTCGGTATTTAGATACATGACCAAATTTCCGAAGGCGGAAGATGAAACAGATACAGTTATTTAGTAGACGATCAAGCTTATTTGAGAGATCTTCTGAGTTGTCCAAGTAAGCAGCGTCTGCATAATCCAAAGTCCAAATCCAAATCCAAAGTTTTAGAGCTTGATGAATTGGTCTCCTACAAATTGCCACCGTGATAATAATTTTCCAATAAGCAGTTGGTATGAAATTCATACTATAAAAATTTAGTATGAGAAAGACATACCCAGCAGTGAAAAGGTAAAAAGAGTAAGTAAAATTACGGTTTCTAATTGTAGTTGTTTGACATAAGATTAAATATTAAAGAAGGGGTCAGCAGAGATGTTTAATTAACCAAATTAAGAGGGAGAAGAAGGGTATTTATATTGTAAATAGTTATAACTAAGACATTAAGTCGGACTGTTGATGTTAATGAATAAACAACAGAAATATTCTTAGTAATTTTACAATTTTAAAAACAATATTAAATTTAAGGTCAATCTTAAATTACTCACAGAAATATGCTTAAAAATGAAACAAAATTCTTGAAAATTTTTATACTGGATAAATCTATTAAGTGGGCAATTCTTGTATATATATTTATATATGTGTGTGTGTAATTATTTTCTTGAAAACGGGTCAGACGATTTCAATGAAATTTTGTATTTTAATAATGTTTTACAATACAAGTTTGCTTAGATATATGGTTTTCTTTACATTTTAAGATTCGGAGCAGGGCTCGGTCGCCCAGATACTATTAATAATACTTCTAATACTATTAATTTTATTTTACATATATAAATATTTATGTTATTGGTTTCTCGCAAACGGTTTCAACGATTTGAATATAATTTTTTATTTAGATATTGTTTTACATTCCAAGTTGACCTAGATAGGCGTTTTTCTTTTTTCTTAAATACCGAGCAAAGCTAATTATAAAAGTAAGTACACATATATGGGGTTAGATTTTTCTTATTGCAACAAATTCCAAGAGAGCATGCGAATACCCTTTTTTCTCTGGTATTATTTTCCATTTCAAATGATAACATTGGTACTAAGAAACAATCCATAGTTCATCTAATAATCAATATTTTTCTTAAAACAAATTATTTGATTTCCAAAAAATCAAAACACTCAATTTCATCTATTGTGAGTAATAAAATAATTTTAAAATGACTTTATACTGTACTAGTGGAATACCCGCGGCTCTGCACGCGTTTATTAACACGTAGTAATTATTTTCATCCCTGACATGAACTGACAGACATGACTACAGATTGATTAATATAGATTTAAGAATATTTCTTTAAAATAAACTCCGAGACCTCTGATGTGGTGATGGTAACCATTCTTTTTAACTTTTAAATAACTTAACATCATATTCACTGTATTTATTTAGACGTTCTTTGACATAGCAACATTTCTTAATATGGAGTAATCCTATCAAACTTATGTAATTTCATTTTTTTAAATAAATTTTAAAATATTGTTACACTAGTATAAACATATACATATTATGGCAATGAAAAGGCAATGATTTATGTGTAACTAGCTGTGCCCGTGGCTTCGTTAACGTTGACTACAGAATGCCCGCGCAAATCTTGCTCCCCCGCTCCCGGCTATTTAAAGACAAAATTGCTTCTTGTAGGTGTTCCTTAGAAGATAGACGTATACTCTCCCTGATTTTTTGTAGTTCTTTTTAATGCCTACAATTATTTGGTTCATTAATTTGCTATATCTCATATGGTTTACTCAGCGTAAGCCATTTTTTAAGCGCCCGAATTGATTCACCAGGATCAATTAATTTTATTTTATTTGGGCGGAACCCCAATTCTTTTTTAAAATAAAAGTAGCCATAGTTACTCCCTATAACATCAGCTAACTATCAGTGAAAGTCCCGTGAAAATCGGTCCACCATTTTAGATATTACCCGGAACAAACACACAGACAGACGGACAAAAATTTTTAAAATTGGTTTTTGTTATATGTATAGTATATACTTTTAAATGCATTTAGTAAAAAGGTGTTATTTTGACATTACAAACAGACACTTCAATTTTATTTTTATTTTTTGTATAGAATAGATTAAATAGGTATCTATTTTCCTAAAAATGTGTAATGCTGTAGAGTTCATTAATGATAATTAATTAAGTTTTAAATTAATTGTTGGTGACCCATAAGCATTGTTTGTCGCAAAATTTACTAGGATTGATTCATTAGTAAAAAAATTTAGTTCGATTTCTAATTATATCAATTAATAAATTCTATATCGTTGCATAGAAAGTGAAAGTAGTGCTGTAATGAGGACAATGGGTACGTCAATTTAAAAACAAAGGGTATATATTATACATCATTCAGTACCTATTGAAAATTCACCTAAGATAGATTTCCATCTTCCACTGTTCCTTTAAACGGTGTAAACGTTTTTACATTTTCGATGTTAGAGATATAAACGTTAGTCCAAGTTCGTGGAATGTTCTGGACTATTGCCATGGCAGGCGCCAAATACATCATACATTTTTAACAGGGTTCAAAAAAGGCATAAAGTTCTGAAATCGATTGTATATTATGTTTGTGGATGTTCAGCTATTACTTCTTTGTTTATCAAACGATTTAGATGATTCTTTTTTTGTTGGAAAGGGGATGCCTGAAGGGTGGTCCCATTTTAATTTTATTCTTATTGGACTTTCGACTTCGAAGATACACCAGGGAGTTTCTCAAAATCATTAAAGTTGGTTTTATTTTTTTGTTAAAATTGTCTTGTCATATTTTATATGCTATATAATATACCACATTGCATGCGGTGTGTTAGAGGAACTATTTCGTCTCTAGTTTATTCCTACTATTTTTGAGTCAAACTTATGCTCTCTCACTGCATATAAATAATATACACCATTACAGCATATTTTATAATAAAAATAGCTGTACCTGTAGGTTCGCTCACGTGAACAACAGAATGCCCGCGCGAATCTTGCTCCCCGCCCCCCGCTACTTTAAAGACAAAAATGCTTATTGTGGGTGTTCCTTAGAAGATAGGCGTATACTCGTATACTCTCTAACTTTTCTGTAGGCCTTTTTAATTTCTACAATTATGTAGTACATTAACTTGCTATATATCTTATGGTTTACTCAGCGTAAGCCATTTAAGCGTTCGAACTGATTCACCATGACCAATTTTTTTTTTATTTGTGCGGAATCCTAATTTTTTTCTAAAACAAAAGTAGCCTAAGTTACTCCTATAACATCAGCTATCTATCAGCGAAAGTCTTGTCATAATTAGTCCAACCATTTCGGAGATTACTCGGAACAAACAGACAGATACACAGAAAGACATCCAAAAACTTTAAAAATTTGTTTTTATGTTATAGGTATCGTATATACTTTCATACGCATTGAGTAAAAAGCTGTTATTTTGACTTTAAAAACAGACACTTCAATTTTATTAATTGTAAAAACTAGCGGTGTGCCAGCGGCTCCGCACGGCTTTGTTACTACGCACTAATTATTGACATCCCGGAATTTTATTTTTACTCATATTGTTTATAATTCATATGCCGTATCAATCGAGGAATGATATGTATTTACCGTGTACAGTTTTTATCACAATCGGTTGATAATTATTTATTACTCTATTCTACGATTTCTAATTCTAACGATTCGTATAGCCACTCATTTATGGTGTGATGTATGCTTCCCGTCTACAAAATTCGATCAGAATCGGTTGAGAATTGATGAAGATTGAATTTTTGAACTTTTTTACGAATTATAGAAAAGCCCATTCTTTAATCCAAACTTATAATAAAAGAGTAAATCTACTGGACCGAATTTAATGAAATTTGATATGATTGTAGCTTATAGTCTGAAGGTACATTTAGGATTCACTTTTACAGTAATTGTCATTTGTTTGGTCACTAAATTGCGTTTAGGTTATGTACAGGGAATATATGTGTACTATGTAACTCTGTACCGTATTTAAAATATTTACTGAAATAACGTGAAAATATACCAAATAGGTTAATGTTAATAATAAAATAAAGCTAAAGAGTGTTTGACTGTTCTTTTTATTCTTAAATTTTAGAGGCTTTTATGCAATTCGCATATGTCCGCCTCATCGTAACATAACCCTAAAATCCTCACATCGTAATATATTATAAACAATATTTATTGTAATAAAATTAATAATAAGAAGCAATTGATTGGTACAGACTAGCTAGCTGCCTGTTCATTTGTTTTATTTATTGTTCGTTTAAACGTATTAATCTCTAGACCTAACAGGCAAATTAGAAAAAAAAATTGTATATGATAGCTAGATTCATCAGAAATAGAATAGGCAATCTAGGATTAGCTTACATCTCTCAGCTAGCCTTAAATATTGATTTTTGTTAAGTTGGAAAAAAATAAGAGCGAATTGCTTTATTCGCGTGCGCTGGCGTAATGGTTGATGATACTTAAAAACAATATTCTACATAAATATTCGTCCTTAGTACATCTAAAAAAAAGACCGATATACTATTAGCCTATCTATCTCTTAAAATAAACCACATGGGTTCGTTAACGGTGGCGCGATGGAGAGTTGGTCGAATATATTTAAAACGGGTGAGACCGTGGGGCAGCTAGTTTAGCCTAGTTTATACATAAAAATAATGACAAAAAATAAATAGAACATTTCAGTGTATTTTTATTTCTGTATAAAATAAACAAAACAGTTAAAAAACTAATAGAGAACAGGCCAGTCGTGAATATAATCAGTCATATCTAAGGGTAACGATACCCGGCTGCGGCAGCCTCAACAAGCTTAGCTGGGGCAGCACGGGCGGTAGGAGCTCCGGGGCTAGGGGCAACGGATGGTCTGGCTCTTGCAGCTAATGGTGCGCCAGCTGGAGCAGAATAAGCTGCAGCAACAGGCGCTGTGTACGCTGCGGCTACAGGCGCTGTGTAAGCTGCGGCTACAGGCGCTGTGTAAGCTGCGGCTACAGGCGCTGTGTAAGCTGCGGCTACAGGTGCTGTGTAAGCTGCGGCTACAGGCGCTGTGTAAGCTGCGGCTACAGGCGCTGTGTAAGCTGCGGCTACAGGCGCTGTGTAAGCTGCGGCTACAGGCGCTGTGTAAGCTGCGGCTACAGGTGCTGTGTAAGCTGCGGCTACAGGCGCTGTGTAAGCTGCGGCTACAGGCGCTGTGTAAGCTGCGGCTACAGGTGCCGTGTAAGCTGCTGCGACTGGTGCAGCGACGGAGTAACGAGCGGCTACGAACGAAGTTGATACAAGTGGGGCGGCTGCGTAACGAGCATATGCAGGTGCAGTGGCGACTGGAGCAGCTGCGTAGCGGGCATATACAGGTGCAGCGGCGACTGGAGCAGCTGCGTAACGAGCAAATGCAGGTGCAGCAGCGACTGGAGCAGCTGCGTAGCGAGCTACGACGGGAGCTGTTACAGCAGGCGCCACCGCATAGCGTGCAGCAACGACGGGTGCGGCTGCGACAGGAGCAGCTGCGATGCGAGCGGGCACTACCGCAGGTTCAGCGACAACGGCGGGAGCAGCAGCCACCAAGGCCTCTTTGCGCACCACTGCGTTGAAACCATTGACAGAGTCTGCGGCGTAGTCTACTACACGTCTGGTACCATCAGGTTCAACCAAAGAGTAAGATCCCTGGACTAAATCCCCGTTGCGCTCTTCCTGTTGGCTCTTGTAGTCTCCGGTGAGAGAGTCAGCCACGTCGTATCCGAACCTGTACTGCGGGAGAGGATCGAATTCTTCAAGCCTAGCTGCGACAGGGGCGGCTGCGACGACTGGTGCAGCAGCAATGGCTGCAGGCACTCCACTTCCGTAAGCGACAGCCAAGAGGCAAGTGAAGATCACCAACTATAAAAAACAAATATTTTCTCATTAATTAATATAAAATTGTTTTTTCATGATTGTTGCAATATACACAAAACACTTCAAATTTTTCTATCACTATTTCACTCGCACTTTTTCACTTCACTTGACAATCCGTTAGCGTTCCGTACCTTGAAAGCCATTTCGGCAGTTTGTTGAGATGTGTTCAGGGATGCTTGGAGCAGTAAACTGTACCCCTGTTGGACTCTAACAGCATTTATAGTTGTTTGTCGTGGTGCGCTTGCCTCATCCTGGTCGCATCTCCAAATTTAAATATATTCAAGTACGCACGTACACGAGGCGAGCGACAGGACGGGACGATGCACAATGCCACTTAAGTATAGTAGTTAAGTAAATATTTGTTTGACTTCAAGTTATCTTCAAAATGTAACTATTCGTACGATGGTTCTTAAATACTTTAAAAGAAAATAATATTTAAATTTATACAGATTGAAATAGTATGACTCTACAGCTGTTCATGTAATTTTCCATGTATTCACTATCAACTTTTTTCCATATGTATAGGAACCTAACACCTTTATTGAAAAATCCCGGTTATCAACCACAAATTTACAAGCACAGATAAATAAAGGTACGTTTCAAGTTTGGTCGCTTTAAGCATAAAACAAGATAATGATATAGAAAATTATATATCTTTGTTTCTAGCGTACCTTTGTTAGGCTATATGAATTTTCAATAAAACTTTTAGCAATAGTAAAAGAAAAGAAAAATTAATTTAAATCTTAACCAATTTTCATGGAATTTTGTACACTGGAAGTAATTTCATAGTTAATGAATGAGTTATAACAATTTTCAATATTACAAGGTGTCCAGAAAGGGTATCGGGTATTTGTTTTCGCGCCATATTCGAAACGGGGCGTCTAAAGGGTGCGGGAAGGGGTTCGTGGCATCCGCCATTTTGTAGTATATATATACTATAGTAAATAGTAAAAAAAAATTTTTTATAAATTCTCAGCCGATTCTGATCTAATTTTCTAGACGGGAAGCATAAGTCATACCATAATTGATAGACTATATGAATTGTCAATAATATGAGAAAAATAAAATTACAGAGTGTAAATAATTACTGCGTAACAAACGCATGCCGAGCCGCGGGCACACCTCTAGTAATATAGTAATTTTGACATCTCAGTATATTTTCGAAGGAAGCCTTCCTATACGTTGAAAGCTAAAGTTAAATAAGAAATAAAATAGTTAAAATATTGATTAACTGATCAAGATCATAACATATTAACTTGTACTATCAGTCAATTTTAACTTACAGCTATAAGTATGAAACTTGAAATCCTAATAAAGGCTAACTTCTTTAAGCAAACAGAAAATAATATAATTTTTAAAATAATTGTACTTCCAGAATCTTGTAGACATTAATACGTAAAGCAAAAGCTTTCTACCCCTTTTTAATTATATTGCGTGCACGGGATACGGAAGTGATGTAGATAATACACATTATTTAGGTTCATGAATACTGCAAATGTAAAAACAGAAAATAGCCGCTAAAACGGCTCTAAATATTTATATATTTTTTATATTTATTTATACCTCACTATACCACCTACGTAGAGCTTATAGAATCTATCCAAGCTCGTCTTGTTAGGTGCCTGAGCATAAGAAATGGTATTCGTAAATCTATCCCTAATTATGTTAATAGACTAAAATATTTTAACATGATAAGCCTAAAAGAGAGGCGAAATATAGCTGACTTACTCATCCTTTACAAAATTGTAAATGGTTCAATTGATGCGTTCCTTATTAATTACTTGTATTTTAGATCGTATACCCGTGCAGTGCGCAACCCATATATATTTTACATTCCGACTACAACACTGAATACTGCTTTTAATAGCCCTTTTGTGCGTATGGCAAGGTTATACAACGAGAGATCAAGCACGATGAATAACTCAATAGATATCTTTTCTCAGTCAATCGGTTCATACAAGCACTCCTTGTTTGGTAATTGGAATAAAATTTAATATGTGTAATATGTGTATATGTTAATATGTGTAATGTTTCATAACATAGTAGTTATCCTTATTATTTATGTGTTTAAATGTCAGGCACGGCCTATTATCTGAGCGATTGCATTATTTTTATTATGTGGAAATGATAACATGTAATTTTTCCTTTTTTGTAATTGCTCTGTTGGCATGCTAAATATATAAAATAAAATAAAATAAAATAAATAAAATATAATTTTGTATTTATATGTAAAAACACGAATCTAGATAAACTTGGATATTGTTGGGTATTTTTAGAATGTTTTACTTAACTCTTACAACGTTCGTATGTAAGTGATAGTAATAGTGAAGTAATATGTACCTATGTATGTAACATAAAAATTTGCAAACTTATTTCAACCATTTCCTGGTATACATATGTATGTAAGTTCCATGATAATGGCAATATTATGATACCATGGAGCTGATGTGGTTATAAAGTCGTGATATAGGGGCTAGATTCCAAGATTGAAATTGGTAGGACAGTCGAATTTGGGCTCGTTTGTTTTGTTGCCACGAGTACTTTTCATTATACATGATGATAAGGCTCTGTAAATGGAGACGTGCGATCGACACTAGAACTTCATAATGTGAAATGACAATCGTTTTTTTCAATGAATATCTTGCCGTCTACAGGCCTGGCCTGTATTTCCTATTTTTAGTCAATAGTGTGGAAAATAGCTTTAAAATTATATCCACATCATTAATTTTGTATGATGAATTAAGTAGATACGGCGAGGCCTCATAAAAAAAAGTTAATGATAAATAATATATAGAGATACTTAATGGATAAATACGCATAGTAATACCTTTTTAGAATCCCTATTAAATGCGCTAAAACTTGTAATACAGGGTCACTTTTCGGTAGAGTATTTTTTTCCATAGTGGGGTCCGAAGTAAATAAAAAGTTATGATTTAAGAATTTTTATTTTCGTAAAAATTAATATTATCTTCAACATACCCTATAAACTTCCATAAATAGCATGTCTAACGCAAGGACTCATCAGTACCAATCTAGTGAAAATTCGGTGAAAATTATAAAAAAGATACAGATTGTAGATTTTTTCCAATTTTAATAAGAATTAATAAAAAAAGACAATTTTCTCATTAAAACACAAAATAAACTATAACTCTGTAGGGGTTGACCTTAAGGACCTCCCGTAGAAAATTTTTTTGCAGCTGATGGCCCCATCTAACCCCTAGTGCGTTTGATCCACGACTTTTTGGCCACCCTGTATAATAAAGATAAATATGGTCCGAAGTATTTTATGAGAAACTTGAAACACATAATCATTGTCATAACCAGTTCGTATGAGAACTTGTAGAACTTTATTTTGTCAGTAGTGGTCGAGCTCTTAAAAAAACAAGTGCTGCTGCATTGTTTTGTTTTCTGTTAGCACATGTAGTGTGGCTGGGTAGAGCTTTGGGTTACTATCGTGATGGTGGTGACCATCGTGATGGTTCCTACTGACATTATGGTGCCTACTGTCATTATGGTGGTGAACGTCATTATGGTGATCGTGTTTGTATGTTTTAGATCCCATGTAATAGGGGGCGAGCCTAATGCCATTAATCGGGCATAAAGCTCCGAGGTGCTACTGAGAATTTCATAGAAAAACCCAAAAAAAACGATACTCGACCTGTTAATCGAACCCAGGTCCATAAGCATAGCAGTCACGCTTAGAACTACTAAGGCTTAGGCTAATGAGGCAGTGAGTCAGGATAATTATTTTGAAAATAAAGTAATTTCTTTATAAGTTTGTAAATTTAAATACCGCTAAATCTATACATATAATAAAAACGTAAGTGATCGATGTCTGTACATAGAAGATATATGAGAAGAACTATTATTGGGGTCTTTATCAACGCAGTAGATTCCAAAACAATGACTGTTAGGATTTTTGTCTGTTTGTCTGTTTGACTCAGTTTGTGCGTGCTAATCTCAGAAACGGCTTAACCGATTTGGCTGCCGTTTTCACTAGTATATTGTGGTAAGCTTTACTTAAAATTTTGTTTGTTTTACTTCAATCAGTTAATAAATAAAAAAGTTATATCAATTCAAAAATCACGTCGAATATTTGTTTCATAAAATGCTATAAAATAACTGTTCAATTGACTTGGCTGAAACTTTAGGTAACTTTATATTATAGTTTGTAAAATGATGATGATAAAAGTTTACATAAAATGAAAAAATGGATAGTTTCTCTGATTTTGAATATGAACAATATAAGTTGACCTCATAACTATATCACAAATTATATTAAATTGGGGTCAGCTTAGGCTGGAAAATGTCAGTTGATCATAATTACGCGAGCGCGTCGAGTGCCGCGCCGCCGTGCCGCTTGTAATGGCAATTCATATTCCAAAAAAAAAAGATTCGAATCGAACTCTGATGAATCGATTCACAAAAAAATTGAGTTCTAAAAGATCGATCTCTCAAAAATCGATCACTTTTCGGATTTGTACTAACAATCGATCTTTTGTTAATTTAACATACCAAAGTATCAGTTAAAGAGAAACACAGAAAGGTACAGAGAGAGAGAATTTATTACAGGTAAAAAGAATTAATTTCCAAAATTTATTATTATAAATTGTTGTCGTTATTCTGCTGTTGGGGAATTTACTGTTATGAATCGTATTTTAATTGGTAAATGACACCATAGAGATATATCAAATTAATATACTACATAATTGTAGGCATTAAAAAGACACACAAAAAAGTACGGGAGAGTATACATCTATCTTCTAAGGAACACCCACAATAAGTATTTTTGTCTTTAAAATTGCCGGGAACGGGGGAGCAAGATTGGCGCGGGCATTCTGTTGTCCACGTGAGTGAAGCCACGGGCACAGCTAGTAATCCAATAAGTTACATGAAACTGGAATATTGTTTTAATTACAATAATTAAAACAAAAGGCACTGATTTCGTATCTGTTTTCATTGTTTTTATTTTTATCCAAGGCTAGTTTTATCACTCTCTTACCTCTTTCGGGATTTAAAGACTTAAAACGACTTCAAAAAATGTCGGAGGTTACTCAATTCGAATGTATTTTTTCTTTGTTTAAGAACCAATTTGGATGATCCTTTTTTTTTGGATAGGGGATACCTCAAGGATGGTCCCATTTAAATTTCATTGGCATTGGACATTCGAACGAATATACACCACGAAAGTCCTCAAAATCTTTGAGGTTCGTTTTCTTTTTTGTTAAAAATTCTCTTGTTTATTGTTTCTTTATTAACAAACCAAGCTACTTAGCTTTGTAAGTAACAAGTATGTAAGTAGGTATTAATTTTTAATTCTCCACACCAACTACATATTCGCAGAGACTTTCATACAAATTGTACTCCATTCCTTAAGTGTGTATTAAAAATAAACTTTTATTTTTTCTTCTTTTAAATAAAATATCTGGTTAAAAAAAAGAAAAACACCTATCTAGGTAAACTAGGAATGTAAAACATTATCTAAATGCAAAGTGTCATCGAAATCGTTACAGCCGTTTCCGAGATAAATCGATGTTTGTATGTATATTCTCTATGGACTCCAAAACAGCTAGAGTAGTTTTGATGAAATTTTCAAACAATCTTCATTAATATTTATAATAGTCATATTCATTAATATTAATATGAATGTCCAGCGGGTGATCCTGCAATGTTTGGTAGCGATCGGATCATTGTGTCCTATGGACTCCAAAAGGGCACAGCAACGCGTGGCCGGGTTTGCTAGTATCCAAATATAATCCTGATGATTTCATCAGACTTCTTTATTTACACACCTTAACACATTAAAATAAAAAAATTGTGAAATTTTCTGTACTGCAATTAAATAAACATTAGATTGTCTTAAAAAATCCCTAAATATCAAAGGAAATATACTAAACCAGGTTTTTTCCGCGGCTTCGCTCGCTTCATAGTTGACACATAGCTTTATATGTTTTATACCCCATTCTAACTGAATTGCTAAATACCAAGTTTCATAGACCTATCTCCAAAACTAACGAATTTTTCAACACCTTAAGGGTTGGATTTCCAAAAATCCTTTTTTACTGTTCACCTACAGTGTAAAAGGAACCCGCATGGAACTCGTGGTCCTAATTCCAGTAGTTTACGCTGTGTGTGTTGTGTGTGCTGTCAGTCTGTTAGTTATCCTTGTATTGTATATTATTTGAAGATAATGAACAATATTAAAAAAATAATGTTTCAATAAATTAATACAGCAAAAGTGAATAATTTGACGCATTTAATTATATTCAGTAAAAAATAAACAAAAATAACTTAATATCTATTTACAAATCATGTCGAAAGTTCAGTAGTATTTTTAAGGGTACCGGTATCCAGCAGCTACGGGTTCAATGAGTCTGGCGGGAGCAGCACGAGTTGGTGCCACAGGACTAGGAGCCACAGAAGGCACAGCCGTGGCGGCGAGGCGTGCAGCTGCTACGGGAGCTGTATACGCAGCGGTTAAAGGTGCTGCAGCAGTGTACCCAGCTGCCAAAGGAGCTGCATAAGCAGCAGCTACAGGAGTGGCATAACCTGCGGTATAAGCCGCTGCTACTGGTGCACCATACGTTGCAGCAATAGGAGCAGAGTACGCAGCAGCTACTGGACCGTTATAAGATGCCGTATAAGCTGCGGCAAAAGGAGCAGTATATGTGGCAGCGACTGGTGCAGCTGCGGCATAACGAGCAGCCACAACGGGAGCAGAATAACGAGCAGCTATGTAAGGAGCAGCTGCTACTGGAGCTGTTGCAACGGGAGCGGCAGCGTAGCGAGCAAATATAGGTGCAGCGGCGACTGGAGCTGCTGCGTAGCGAGCATATACAGGTGCAGTGGCGACTGGAGCAGTTGCGTAGCGTGCTACGACGGGTGCCGAAACAGCAGGTGCAACCGCATAACGAGCAGCAACCACGGGTGTGGCTGCCACGGGAGCAGCTGCGATTCGAGCGGACACTACCGCAGGTTCAGCGACAACGGCGGGAGCAGCAGCCACAAAGCCTCTTTGCGAACCACTGCATTGAAACCATTAACAGAGTCGGCAGCGTAATCTACTACACGTCTGGTACCATCGGGTTCAACCAAAGAGTATGATCCCTGGACTAAATCTCCATTGCGCTCTTCTTGTTGGCTCTTGTAGTCACCGGTGAGAGAGTCAGCCACGTCGTATCCGAACCTGTACTGTGGGAGAGGATCGAACTCTTCGAGCCTAGCTGCGACAGGGGCGGCTGCGACGACTGGAGCAGCAGCAATGGCTGCAGGCACGCCGCTCCCGTAAGCGACAGCCAAGAGGCAAGTGAAGATCACCAACTATAAAAAACAAATATTTTCTCATTAATTAATATAAAATTGTTTTTTCATGATTGTTGCAATATACACAAAACACTTCAAATTTTTATATCACTATTTCACTCGCACTTTTTCACTTCACTTGAAAATCCGTTAGCGTTCCGTACCTTGAAAGCCATTTTGCTGGTTTGTTGAGATGTGTTCAGGGATGCTTGGAGCAGTAAACTGTACCCCCTGTTGGACTCTAACAGCATTTATAGTTGTTTGTCGTGGTGCGCTTGCCTCATCCTGGTCGCATCTCCAAATTTAAATATATTCAAGTACGCACGTACACGAGCTAGCCGATGGGACGGTGGACAATGCCACGTAAACAAAGCGCAGCACTTGTGCAACCAGCGCGGCGGTTCTATGAAACATGTCGGTCACACCAATTTTTCATTATATACATAAAATATTTTGTTTTCAGATCAGTTATATGAAATTCGCAGTTAAGAAATATTAAAATATGTTTTTTTTTTTTAAATCTACTTTCATATCTAGAAATAATCAATGATACTATAGTAAGGTTATGAGCACGAATATATAATATTATAGTAACGATCTACAAATGAATTTATTGATAGCGTTCAGACAAAATGACGCTAGTCGTCTCTGCTACTTCCGAATATTGACTATGCACTTTTATCCCATACTAACATAACTGAGACTAATAAATTTTTTTTGTTAAACTATCACGATCGTTCCACTGTATGATATGTCGTTACCTAGTTACAAAAATTAGAAGGAGCAAAAATGTTTTTTGTTATTGATATCCTTTGTTATTCCTATGGGAAATCAAAACGTGCGATGCTCCCCATGTTAACACTAATATTAAGAGTTCATATTTAAACAGGCCTATTATGTACCTTGCTCACTTAATAGAATTAATATTGTATATAGATATAGTAAATACACGAAGTATGTACTTTTACCTAATTAATTAATTACCATTATTTACCACTGAAGGGCAGATCTTGCTTTTACAAGTATGTACCTATTTTAGTCATATTTTATTAACTTCGTTTTTCTATTCGAAAATCGCCAATTCAACTCACTACCACCACTGTGACTGGTTCGTTGTAAGAAAATACGTTTGGGCATTAAGCTCCCAAGTGTATAAAATTCAAATGTGCAACACAAAGTCTTTAATTCATACAAATTTTGATTCTTTTAATATTTTCTTAGTTTTATTAATTTAGTTACTGGAAACTTTTTTAAACAAATAAGGTGGCAGACAGGCATACGGTCCGCCTGATGGTAAGCGGTTACCGCAGCCTATGGACACTTAACACCATAGGTAACACCACTAACACGTCACCGACCTTGAATCCTCCTTCCCCAAGGAGCTCTGAAAACCCATCTAACCGCAGGAACACAAGATAAGGGTATTTGGCTGCGATCTTCTATAGGCTACCTAAAATATTTGTTTCATCAACATCTAAGCCAAAAAACATCGCCTAAATATTTTAATTTATAAAACGTTATATTGTGTAACATTATATTCTTGATAGACCGTAAGCATATGTATATTTAATTTTATTTTTGAAGTCATAATTCTATTGGAGCGTTTAGTGTGAAGATAAAATTGAGAGCTGCGCGTTCATTAAGTGACGGAAGTGCGACATCTTGAAGTTAGTCATCAATGTTAATAATGTAAATTGATTTACTAAAACTTTTTTATTATGTAAAAATAACGTCAGTAAAATGAAATTTACATTATTATTTAACATATATGGCTAGCTTCATCATATTGTTGAAACGTGGCATAAACATTTTGGAGTTATTGTTGTTTTGTTAGGCCAAAGAAGACTTCTCACGTGCTTATAAATCAGTACACACAATTTTATTTACTTAAAATGGTATTATGGAGCATTTCATTTCAAACTGTAGAATTTTAAAAAGGTTATTTTATCCATTTGATCTTGTTTACATACTCAATTTAATCAAGTTCAATTGCGCAAATATGACTTAACGGCAATAGTGTTCTAGTTTAGTTCGCTGTGCACATTTGTGGATAGTGGTCGACATTTGAAACCTGCTCCCCGGTCATATAATATTGCGAAATTTATCTTGTACGTACATACTCCGAGGAATTAAACTTGCAAAATGATTGTCACATAAACAAGTTCTTATTTCTACCTGTGTACTGTTACATATTGTAATATTTATGGTCATCAATTAAGTTATCTTCTAAGTTAGGTATGTATATTTTGCTTTTAAAAGAATACGCTGATAAATTACCTAGCAACCGACCGCAACTTTGTTCGAGTTAATTATAGTATCTATATATTAATACGTGAAGCAAAAGCTTTCTACCCCTTTGTAAGCGTATTGAGTGCAAAGAAGACTGTGAGATCTGGCATGGTTAAAGTTTATATGGAGAAGGATTGCAGAATGCTAAAATGTATCTATAATATCTGTTACTAATATATTAAATTAATACTGCGAATCCTAAACCGACCAGTATCATTGAACTTAGACCCCCCAAAATATTGACATTGTCACTCAACGAAAAGTGACAGTATGGGATATAGATAATACTCATCGTTTAGTTTCATGAATACTGCAAATGTCAAACAGAAAATAATCTACTCAAAAAGTCGCTGGTCGAATTTCGACCTTAGGGCGATCGCTAGTATTAAATAACTTTAAAAAATAAATGTCATTCAGTGATATTCTAGCTTCCTATTGATGAATTTTTAAAATCTGATCATTAGTTTCGAAGTATGCTTCCAACAAACAAAGAAATTTTATCTCTTTGTAATGGTAGTAAATAATAGTTTTTTTTTTATTTAAGTCTTAATTATATACGAAATAGATTGATTTTAATATTATAGCGTATTGTACAAATTGACCTTAAATCCTTTAATATTAGAATAGATTATTGACTTCATAACACGTATAGTATTTGTGTACTTTTTTATAAAATCTTTTTTTAGGTGGACAATTAAATAATTAATGCGAATACTGTTTTTTTTTTCTTTCAATGAAAGACAACCTGTATATCTTTATATTGTAGCGGGCAGATTGTTTAAAGCTGTGGAGGTCATAGATTCTATGCTCAGTACAGCCAACTGAATGTGTTATTGGCCTAGTTTGATTACAGCTTGACAAACTGGTCGATTGACGTTGTGCGAAAAATCTGACTACACGACTACATATGTGCAGTGGGGTATAGGGTGAATTTTGACCTACACTATACTTCTCTGAAACAAGAAAGCACATTTTTTGGAGTTTACTCCTTAACAACCGATTTTCATATAAGGCCCCCGGTATAGAAATTTTATGAGGAGTGAAATTTATAAAAGCTTTAACAAAAATCGTTACCTTTCTATACGCAACGTGCCTTTTACACCGTTTACTTTGAAATCATGTATAATGTATATTTACATACATCATTTTAGTTTTAGTCGGTCGGTCAGTTGGTCGGTTGGTCGGTCATTCGGTCGGTCGGTCAATCACCTCTTTGCCTGTTGCATATTCAAAGACAATGGTACTTGAGGAGCAAACTCCAGTCGTGCGTCGGTGCTGACACACACACAAACTTTTATTTTATTATACACGATAGTGGCAAACAAGATTGCGGTCTACTCGATTGTAAGCGGTTACCGCAGCCTATGGACTCTTGCAATACCGGAAGCATCACATGCGCATTGCCGATCCTTTAAAAATCTATTTATTTCCCTATTACACATCGGGAGCGTTCGCGGAAGGAATCTCTTCTGAAATTGGACTTTCCACGACGATTTAGACTCCAAGGTGTAAGGATGAACTTTCTGACCATTGTGAGCAGTGCGATGTTACAAAGTAGCTGCTGGTGTTATACCGAACAATTCTTTGAAGCAACAGTTATTGTACAAACTGTAGAACACACACAAGGAGGCAAAGTTTTTCCTTAGACTTAGAGGCTCTACATTCCTAGTATTCACAGAGCATTGCGGGTTTGACCCATATAACTGTCTATTACCATATTACAAAAGTCATACTTGAAGCCATTGCTGTGCTATTACGGTTATGTATGACGAATTCACAGACCAGTCTAAATATTACTAAGGCGACGCGACGCGCGGTTAGCATTTGCATTACAATAGTTGTTTTCCCAGGTGAAGGACGTCTAGGCGAAAAAATTATGTCGTATTTCGAGATTGATTCCTTTGTGATCTGTTAAACATTTGTAATTTTTGTGTAGGTAAGTCTTTGTAGATATTCAATACACAGGATTTTCCTGGTATTTTTGGTATAGTATTGACTTAGAACAAAATCAGTAAAATACACGAACCGTTGCTAATATATTATTCGGTTAAATATAATGGAAATAATATATTATTTAGTGCAAACATTTTAAAAATATAAACACAGTTCATTATTTATTATGAATTTAATTAGTGCTAGGACACGACAATAATTTTGTCTGTGGTTTAACATGGCGCTGTGGTAGCCCTCCCAAGGAGGTAATTTTAGGGGGCGGTATCTATATATATTAATATTACATCTCATGATGATAGCGGAATTTTTTATTCCTTATTCTTTCAATACTTAGAATCTCCTTTTTTTAAATGAATATAACCATTTTGCTTGATATAGCGACTAGGAAAAGGGAGTTTTTGGCGGGATCTCAAACTGTCATGTAGTGTTTTTTTTAATCACAAATTTGTGCTGTCTGTCTTTATATTGTGTAATACGTATGACATTTTGTATAATAAAGCTTGGTTGTTGGAAAGTGTATTGGATTGGAAGCAATAATATGGACCATGAACTTTTAGATACCACAATAACTCTTTAGAAAATTCTAACTTGGGAGCCACCATCTTGTTAGGATACTGAAATTGTCATAAGACAAGTCACTCTATATTTGCTCGATAATAGCAGTAATGGTATTCAATAAAGAGGACTAGTTACTAAGTTAGGAAGAAGAAGAAGAAGATTGGAATGCGACTCCCCAGTCGACAGACGGCAGTGATTCCCCGTGTTTTATTTTGTGCTCGGTTTGTTAAGAATTAATGTTTAACGAAAATGACTTAATTATGAAAATTAGGGATGCAAAATTTGCCTGCGCCCCGGGCGGTTGAAGCTCACGCTACGCCACTGAATTGTGTCCGACTGGATCGTGAACACAACACTAAGTGTAATACTTGCCAAAGGGGCCACAATCTCCAAATTCAGCCGATGTATATCCAGTAATCAAGAGAAGTGGTAGGGATCTGAACCTGCGTGGATCGTGATCATCATGCATAAGGTGATAAGGCCATCACAGAGACGCGTTTCGGAATAAGTCAGTGTATATGTATACAGGCTACCGAGAGTCTTGCAGATCGGAATGATAGCGACGACAGGCGATGGATTGCAGCTCTTTCGGTGGTCGCCTTTATTTTTGGATTGTACGCGGTGTCCGTACAAGCTATTACTGAGCCATCATTGCTTCAAAAAAAAATTGTAGAAAAATGCTGTTTATTTATTTTATAATTACATAATATACAATTTATATTAATATATTCATTTTGATTTCATAGGTTTTTCTAACTGTTCGTCATTCGGAGCTGGATCGAAGTTAACGTTTGAAAACATGAGACACGCGACAAGGATTTTCATGTGTCGTTGACGCGCGTCCTTCACAAGGCTGCCAACTATTGCAAATGAGTTGTGGTCAAGTTTTATTAATACATAATATAAATAAATTATATAAATTCCTATTAACAGTCGCAGAGAGAGTTGAAACGTGCATAAAAAGATTTTTACCACCGTATAGCCGGCAAGTAACACTACAGTGAAAATAACTAGTAGCTTAGATACACTATCTGATATTAATTAATACCAACGCGACGCACCGAAGTAAGTCCCTTAAGAAAGGGTTTTCACAGTGTATATCGATAAATATAAACAATAACTACATAGTAGCGAAACTTCTGTGACATTGCGCAAAAGCCGACAAATAAATACCTAGAGCGCGTTTCACCCCGCAAGCCTCCTCCACAGAATATTCTATGCCTCCTCTTAACATATAGGATTATCACGGTGCAATTATGTATTTATTGTTACGAGAAAAGGTATTATTGTCATTATAAAATTGTATCGAATTATATATACAAGTTTTGTGAACCTCTCATGTAATGAAAGATAAATGTTGGATTAAAAAAAAACATTTTAGAGTAATCTATACTTATAAATAAATGAGTAAAGAGTCGAAATCTTGTACATTAAAGATATTTGAGAAAAAATAATACGGGAGGTTTAGAATCATAGTCAGCACACATTTCGATTGTTTTTGATTTTTTTTTTGTCTATCTGTCTGTCTGTCTGTCGGTATGTATGAACGTCAATCACGCAAAAACTACTGGACCGAATTTAATGTTTGGTATGGTTGTAGTTTATAATCTGAAGGTACATTTAGGATGCATTTTTATACGTATGGACATATGTATGCTCTATAAATTTCGTTTAGGATATTTTCATATAAAAAAGAATGTATGTATATGTAATTTTCTAATATATACTCATCAAAAAAGTCTAAGCAACATGTACTAATTTAAATTTTAGGATGGTTCTTCATATTATAACGTTGTATTTTATTTTTAAAATAATATCTTCAGGGTTCTATGATGTAAAAATAACAGCTGTTGTCTTTATAAGTTCTTTTAATAACAGAAATGAAGAATATTAGAATATACTGTAGAAACTAAGATAGGTAAGAAACTACACTTTTTTCTTACAAAATGAAATTTCTAAAGAAAATGTATTTATTGTGAAAGAATAGAACAATTTAATACAAAGTATGGGCTCCTCTGCTATTCAGAACTTGTCGGCAACGATTATTCATTGAATTAATGAGACTGTTTATGTCATCTTGCGGTATTCGCTCCCAATGGAATTGTAGCAAATCCTTCAGCTGTTGGGTTGTTGTCGCTCCGTCCAAGTCCTTCAAAACACGTCTCTGGAGCATGTCCCATGCGTGCTCGATGGGGTTGAGATCTGGCGATTGTGCAGGCCAGGGCAATACCCGGATGTTCTCCGAGCTATATGTGAACGCGCATTGTCATGCATTAACCAAAGGTTTGTGCAAATGGGTAGACATAAGGTCTGAGAATATCCTCAATGTAATTTTCAGCATCCATGTTTCCATTTACAAAAACGAGCTCAGTTCGCCTGTTCTTCATAATACCCGTCCATAACATAACTGTTGAGCTGCTGTATGGATGAACTTCCTGAACGCACCTGAGCCTTTCAGTATTTCCGGGCCGACGATACACTCGCACCCTTCTTGTATCAGGCTTAAACCCGAATCGCGACTCATCGGAAAACATAATTTTATCCCATTGTTCCTGGGTCCATGTTATGCGTTCTGCATGCATGTTGCTTAGACTTTTTTGATGTGTGAATTTCAAATATTCAGTAAAACAAAGTTAGAAGATCAATACAAATTGCCCGCGTTTTCACTCGCGTTTAATTTTATAATTCTAACCTACTCTTTGTATGGCAGTTGCTTCACTTCCTGACGGTTGTAGCGTAATGTTATAAAGCCTATTTCACCCATGTTAATTTTATCCGACAAAACACCACGCCGCGCCGCCAATGCACCCGTGTAATGAAACGTATAATTGTTCTCACTTTCCCTACAAATTATTTTAATTTTGCATTATCGTCTAATACTACTTATGTGTCCAAATAACACACTATAAAGGGCAAAGTTTAACTTTATGATGAAATAACTTTTGTTCGTAAGGATTAATACGTCATGCCTTAAAAACTTTTCTGCTTTATTATATTATTATGGATAATTAAAAAAAAGGAATAAATGAAATGTATGTTTTTTTTCTCCATGAGTATTCATAGATGGCGCTGTACGGATTAATATTTGTGCTGTTAACGTGGCACAAATAATTTGCGACTAACAAAATTACTTATCTAAATCCGATTTTCAACAGCTTAATTCAATTTTATATAAGCTATGAAGTTATTTTAAAATAATTGAAATACTTCGTGAGTTGAGCGTTCTCGTTGAAAAGGATTTATTGTAAAAGTTGAGAGCTCATAACGTAACATTAAAACATGAGTTTAAGCTTTGTATTTATAGGCATTTCTTTCCATTATAAGGAATCGAAACTGTTGATAAAAATACGTTTTGTAATTTCATAAAACTATCATAATTATCAAAAGCTTAGACTTCTAATCATTTGTTAATCTCTATGGGTGATAGGACACGACAATTGTATCGAATGGATCACGAACACCATATAATAGATATAATGGCACATTCACGTCGTGTTCCGGGATCTGCCGGTATATTATTATAGGATTCTGTACGCAACCATCACGCACATGGTCACGCTTTCGTATATCGGCCGAAAAGCTTGTAGACGACTGTTGATGGATTAACGATCTCTTGGTGGTCATCGTTGTTTTATTATTATATTATGCTTACCATCAAGTATATTGCCCTCACTTTGCCCTGCTACAAAAAAAATAGGTTTATAAATCTTATAGTGAAATCATTTTCAATTATATTAAATTTATTTATAATTTTATTACTATATAGTAGTATTATTTACAAGTTTTGTGACATAAGTATGTAGTTATATACCTATATATGTAGGTATTGGTTAAGTGGAGAATTATTTCTTTCATATTTTAAAATCAATAAAATTTTAAAGTAAATAAGCCCAAAAAAGTTTTAATTGAAAACATAAGTTTTACAAATCAAATATGTGCATGTCATGTCACAAAATATATTTGTTTTATTTATTTACCAATAAATTGCGTTTTATTTCATTCACTTCGGGACCCATAGTCTGAGCCCGAATAATTTTTTGCCGGTTTTTATTATTTTACTTGACAATTTACACTATCTAGCTGCACTTGAGAGCCATTCTTCCACTAGGCTTAGCGTGCTACCATCTTAGGCCTCATCGTGATTTAAGAAAAAGTGAGATTGTGGCCATAATGCTAAACCTATTATATATAACCTTAGATCAAGAGGATTCCTGGAATCGGAACCTTATTAAAAAAAATCCGCTATTTAATCAAAAATTAAATTTAAAAATCAATATTTCTTTAATAGAGCGATTAACTATAACAGCATCACTGATAGTGACATTGTTATCATAAATTGGCTATAATTCCTTTGAACTTCAATGCAGCTGTATGTAATTTCATATGTATTCAGGTATGCGAGCGTAAAGTCCTTGTGGTTACACAGCTCGCATGTATCGTGTCGTGTGTTCGAAATGGACAGGCACGATGACCTCACATTACGATGCGAAATTGAACAAAGGTCACTACATGAAATTGTGTAATTAAAAACCCTTCGATCCAAACCAGGAAAGTAATGTTTTCCAATATCGAAATTTTAAAGACTAAATTTCTATCTATATTATATATTCTATACTAATATAATAAAGCGGAAAAGTTTTTTTATTTGTTTAAACACACTAATTTCTGGAATTACCATTTAGATACGAAAAATTCTTTTTTTATTTGTTAGCCAGACTCACGAGGAATAGTATAGGCTATATAACATTTGGCTATAATTCTCAGCTAGCCTTAAATATTGATAATTTTTACGTAAGTTGGAAGTCGAAGCCATCGTGAACTCCTTTAACCGCGTGCGCTGGCTTAATGGTTAATGATAGGTAAATATAATGTTATACATCAATATTGCTCATTAATATATCTAAAAAAAAGTCAGCGATACAATGTATATATCTATCTCTTATACATAAGTCACAATAAGGTATTTTGAAGAAAAAAATTTGTTGAAGATTAAAAATTAATTTATGAGCATTATTTATTGGCGTCTTAATACTAACGAACACAAGTTACTTCATCACAAAGAAAATTTTATGAAGAAAAATGTTGTCCTTTAGAGCGTGTCATTTAGACACATAGTTTAGGAGATAATGAAAATTTTAAATAATTTGTACTTACGGGAAGAACGATTATGATAGACTACACAGGTGTGTTGCAGAGCGGTTTTTATCGGATAAAAACACGGGTGAAACCGTGGGGCACAGCTTGTAGAATTATAAAGTTCAAAAGATTGTTTGAAAGCGCTTATCTCTGAAACTGCCTCTCAAAATCGAAAATGCTAACTGCGCGCTACGACTCTAAGGAGAGGTAATTATGAACGTCGAGGAATTCGGCATGCTGTAGGTACTTGCCTCACGGGAAGAGAACAATAACAGATTAAATGGGTGCGTTTGCGCCGCAGCGGAGCGGTGCAGAGTTGATCGATTGAATTTAACACGGGTGAAACCCTGTGAAACACCTAGTGTATCCATAAAAAATGAATCATAAAATTACAGAGTTTTATTTTAAATAATTTATTGTCTTTTATTAGTGAATTTGCAGTTCAATTAATAAGATTACAATTACAAACCTAATTTTACCTGTCAGTGCCTAAACCAAACAATAACATACAATTTATTTGCAGCTGCTTTGTACACACCTATACATAGGTGCTTGGTGACAGATTTTTAACTGTAGGGTGGTATCAAGCCAGGCTGACATTAGGAAATGTCCTACCATCATGCTATGGTTTCATCACGATGTTTTCCTCCACCGAAAGCTCAGTCTTATTACAAGGATTCGAACTCACGTCAATCAACGCTGTGTCTGTACACGCAACTACTGAGCCATCATCGTTTCACAACTAAATTCTTCTCGTATACTAAAAAACATGAAGTAAAAATAAATAATAACGTTGAAATACTAACAAATAATATATTTTCGATATTAAAAAAAAACAATAAATATAAATTTAATAAAATATACATTGTTTTGACTAAGATATAATAGCACTACCTTTCACTGAGCTTTTTCTTAGAATTATACTAAAGAAAAAATAAAATATATACAGGCGGTAATGTAATGCTTGCATGCCCTAATTTTAGTTCAGGGTTGACTCACGTTACATTTGCGTCAGCCACGAATTGCTATTCACTGTTCAGAGATTTTAGTATTCTAAACTCATATTGAAATACCAACCTAACACTTTTCTTTACAATAATTCTTGGTAATGCAGTGCGCCTTGACTTCATATAATCTAGTTTCTGTTGATCTTTGAAATACAAGAAACCTCGTACTATATACAGACCACTTAAAATTGACATGATTTATCTGGAACAAAATGTGATAGGTATGCATGCTTAATTAAGTACAACATATAAACAGTTGAAGTGTTTGTCTGTAATTTCGAAATAAATGCTATTTCTTAAGCTCATAGGGTTATTTACATGTGCAAAAACTTTGGTGACCTTACCAAAATCATAACGAGTTTTTACAATTTCTGTCTGTTGGTTTGTCCGAGCTAATCTCCATAACGACTCAACCGATTTTCACGGAATTTTCATTGGCAGGTATATAACTTCTCAGAGTATTATCATGGCTACATATCATCACGCTTATATAGATAAGCATATAGAGAGCATAGAGCATAGCTATAGAGGAGCTAAGCAGTAATGATAAAACATCACTTTAAAAAGATATCAACCGCCCATTTTGTATCCCAATAGGAAACGTAGTTCCCATATAACTCCCATATTTCATATTCACTGAATGAAATCGCGGGCACATGCTAGTATGTGTATATAATAAGATATTATAGCACACGGATAAGGCCATACATACCTAAAATGACACTACTGTCTACCGAAGTATTTTAGTACGTGATGAAGAAAGAAAGTACTCACTTAAGTAAATTTATTTTATCTATCACATCAATTCCAGCCACGATTCCATTTCTTATTTTTATGCTCATGTTATTTGTACGCTATTTAAATGTGAATATTTTTTTTTTTATATAAACAATGATATTTATGTCGTAAACTATAATTTGAAATTAACTTGTCATAATTTTGAAGAGCTTGACTAAATTGCAGGTCGCGAAGGACGCCATAATGTTAAAATAATTGGTTGCAAAAATCGTAATAGTATAATAATTCTAGCTGACATTAAACAAGATGTACCTACCTGTATAATACGAAGATTAATCACGCGAATTAAATTATATGATTTATTTTAATGATAATAATTCAGATTTAACGAAATTAACAGTATCTTCACAAGTAAAAAGCAACTTAGACGTTGTCACAAATCAAAGCATCTTTAACGTATCCATACCAGTCGCTTTTAAACAAATCTTATATAAATAGGTACTTTGTGAAACAAACAACTGATTGAAATTCATTAAATTGTTACGGTGAATAGTTTCTTCGTACAAATTATGGACAATTAGTGTAACGTAGAAATCATTTGTTATTTTTGAATGAAATTAAAATTTAAATAATTTATAATAATAATAATATGTTTTTTAATGTAATAATGCGGGAAAAATTTCTTATTTGTTTGTTTAAACACGCTTATCTCTGGAACTACCAGTCGGATTCGAAAAATTATTTTTGTATATGATAGCCAAATTCACGAGGAATAAATAGTACAGGCTTTCTAAAATTAGGCTACAAGCTACAACTCTTAGCTAGCCTTAAATACTGATATTTGTTGAGCAAGTCGGAAGTGTTCCCGAACTGTTTTATCCGCGTGCGCTGGCGTTATGATTTATAATAGGGAAATACAATGTTGTACAAAAATATTTGTCCTTAGTATTATAATTATCTAAATAAGTCTGCGATAGCATATGCCTATCTCTTCTTATATATAAGTCACAATAAGGTATTTTGTGACAAAAATTTGTTGAATATTAAAAAGTTATTTATGAGTATTATTTTTAGACATGGCATATTAATTAACCCTTACGAATAAAAGTTACTTCATCAATTTTATGAAGTTAAACTTTGCACTTTATAACATGTTATTTGTTGTTATGCTATTTTAACACATACGGATATAATAAATACCTACGGGTGAGACCGTGGAGCAGAGCTAATAATTTATAGGTAATTTGTATGGTTATAATTCCTAATCATATTACATATAAATATTGAGAAATTATGTAACAACTCTTTTATTTCCTTTATTGTAGTAAAAAAAACGATCTGACCGATTAAAAAAATCTTGAAGGCGGCATCAATTCTCTTACAAACACAGTGATCTCTGTCTTTTCAAACTTGCCTTGGAAAATTGATGTTAAATAAAACTATCGAGACACGAAGATCGTCCCAAGTCATTTTCTCCTTACGCCTATATCTATTACGATAGAAGTTACTAAAAAATCGCCATTGACATCATAACCATCCTCGGCCTCTTCTTCACTTTCATCCGGTTTGACTGAGGCTATACGCCGAGCAGTTTATTATTTTAAAAAAATCTATAGGTACCCTAAGAGAGGTAAGTCACACATAAATCAGTTTGGATTGGATGAATTGGAGAATTATTTGGAAAAGATGATGTTATCCAAATGATGACCGTTACGTTGCTGGCACTCTTCTAAACGGAAACGAAGATTGGCGATAACACGTTGACACATAGCTATCGATATTGCTGCCATTTCTGACCTGATGTTTTGCTTTAACTGGGTTAGATTCGTCGGATTGTTTTGATAAACCTTACTATTAAGGTATCCCCATGCAAAATAGTCAAGCGGGCTAAGGTCGGGGCTTCTGGGAGGCCAGTTGATGTTACCCCTTCGCGAAATGACTTTATTAGGGAATAATTCGTTAACAACTTCCATTGAGTCATTTGAGGTATGGCAAGTGGCCCCATCTTGCTGGAACCACGTTCTTGAGTTGAAACCTGCAAACTCCTGCAACTCTGGGACCAAAAAATTTCGCAACATATCGCAATAACGGTCACTATTCACATTAATTGCTCGGCCTCGTTGATCTTCATGAAAATAAGGACCAATTATGCCTTTAGCAGACATAGCGGCCCAAACAACGACCTTTGGGCTATGCAGGGGTCGTTCATGCTTTCGTCTAGGATTCTCCACTGCCCAGTACCGACAATTCTGCTTATTAACATGACCATTCAGGTAAAAATTTGCTTCGTCACTGAACAGTATGTTGTTAAAGTTGTTAAATCGCTGCAGCATTTCGTTCGCAAAATTCAGTCGATTAGCATAGTCCGTATCCTTCAATTCTTGAACCAATTGAATTTTATAGGCTTTTAGATGTAAGTCTTTCTTTAAAATCGAATGTAAAGACGATTTTTTGATGTTCAACGCTTGGCTTCGCTTTCGGATGGATAAAGACGGATTTTGACGAACCGACGCCTCAACTTCTTCAATTGTTTCTTCATCGCGAACTGAACGAGGACGACCAGAGTTTTGAATTTTAACTGTCGCACCTGTATTCTCGAACATCCTGATCCATTTCCTAATGCTATCGTCACTTGGCGCGTGGCGTGTACGATATTCCGCACGATAGAGACGTTGAGCAGTCACTATTGAATCACCATTACGATAATACGCTCGTACGCAAAATGCGCGATGCGTCCCCGAGTACTGTTCCATCGTGACTAAAACTCCACAAAATGGCAGACGCCACGAACCCCTCCCCGCACCCTTTAGACGCCCCGTTTCGAATATGGCGCGAAAACAAATACCCGATACCCTTTCTGGACACCTTGTACTTGGAGTAGCCCGACAGGTGGGATACCTCCACCTACATTAGATCGCACCAAAACCCTTGTGTTCTGTGTGTATGTCCTGCAGTAAGTAGGGTTTCCAGAGCTCCTTGGGTAAGCGGGCTATAGGTCACAGAGAAATATTTTTGTAAATTTATTTCTATTTGAAGTTGCCAGACTGCTGAAAACCTCCACCCTACAAAAGAAGATCTCCTTGCGGATGAGGGGTTCAAGACGGCAACGCGCTAGTGATACTGTATTACAAGCGTTCAAAGGCTACAGTAGCCGCTTAACATTACAGCTAGGCGTAAGCTTGCTTGCCACTTTAGCCGTAAAAAAAAAACTCTAGAAACGATATACATAAATTACCCTTTAAATGCAATAACTACACGAATCGATTAAGTAAATTACATCGGAATTACAACTGTAGTTAATTTTGGAATATCAATGATCTAGTTTACTACATACTCATTTATATTGAGACATCAATTACACCACATAACGCGTGAGCATAATACTTAAGATGTTTAGACTCTACGCACGAATACAATAACCTACTCAGACGTGGGCTCCTTGGAATTGTGTCATTCCATTACAATAGCGCAGCAGTGAGACACATTAGAAGCATATAAAATACTTTAACAAAAAGCGTTTATCTTTAAATCGTCAACTACAAAAAAAAATATTTCATAATGTTTTTAATATTCAGCACATTGTAATTGAAATTTTCGTTATAGGAGAACAGTAATACATCCATATAAAATTGAAACATACCTAAATACAAGCGAGGATTTGAAGCTCTGATTGTAAGTCGGTATTTTATATTTCAAATAAAAATATTTTATTCAATTTAGGCTCTAAGAAGGCACTTATAAACTACAACCACCGGTTCAGAAAACATCCCAGATTACTACTAGGTAATAGTGCCGCGTAGCATATTTCTTATAATAAAAGTAATAAATAATAAAATATAATTTATTTTTACTAATATGCTAAATAGAATCTATAAAACGTTTCCTGTTAATCTTTTAAGCATACTATCAAGCCGAGAGAAGTATCGGAATCATTCCAAATAAATGTATGAGAAGAGGAAAAAAATTAACATGTGAGTTTTTCCCATGAAAACAGATATATCTGTCACCTATTGTGATAATATAAATTAACTAAAATACAGAACTAGTCAACCAATAACAAAAATTAAAAGATACATTGAGATTGCAACTTAATGTTAAAGATCTTAAAGCATATATTTTATCAGCAGCATGCGCATGTCATAATGCGACGTCAACATACAGAATCAGGAAACATAAACAATCCGATGGTATGGTAGATATGTTAGGTTATAAGACTTAACAAATTTTAATACAGTTTTAAATGAAATCTAAACTACCACATGTAGTCACGCAGCGCACAACTATATTTAAAGCCTTTACGACTACAAGGGTCATGCTCCGGACATTGCAATAGCAATCGTAAGATGTCCCACAGAGCCCCTCTATGTAATTAAGGAATTTATAATGGTTTAGCTTTGTTGTGTAGATTTAGCTTGGTTGACTTTCATTACGTCGAGAATATTAATAATAATAAAAAAATATTATCAATTTTTAAATTATTAAATATTTTAATATAATTTATTTGTTTAGTTTAGTATTTGACTATAATCTTATCTGACGTTAAGTGATGACACGCGAAGCCTAATGGAGGATTGGCTATCAAGTGCAGATGTCGGAGCTCATCTTTAAGTGTTTGGTGACAGATTTTTAAGCTGAGAGTGGTAACTAGCCAGGCGGGCATTAGAAAAAGTTCTACAACCATGATATGGGTCCATCACGATGTTTTCCTTGACCAGAAGCTCAGACTCATTGCAGGGATTCGAACTCAATTTATTGACGCCGTGTCCTTACACGCTACCACTGAATCATCATTCATCATCTTCATCATTGTTCTACAATAATCTTTATATGTATATATATATATATATAAATTAAATGCTGTTTGTTGGTTGGCCCGAGCGATTTCGCAATTTTTTTAAATAAAATGTTCAATAGTCTATATTGGGTTTTATGGCAAGAAAAATTCGAAAAGTTTCCCGGAAAATCTTTAAATTCTGGAAAAAACGTCCTTTTTTAACCGACTTTAAAAAAGGAGGAGGTTCTCATTCGAATATTTTTTTTTATGGATGTTCAGCCATAACTTCTTTAGTTATAACCGATCTAGAATTATAGATGATTCTTTTTTAGGTGGATAAGGGATACCTCAAGGGTTGTCCCACTTTAATTTCATTGGCATTAGTCCTTTGACTTCGAAGATACCACATAGAACTCCTCAAAATCATTGAAGTTTGTTTTTCTTTATTCTTAAAAATTGTCTTGTTCTATCAGCTTTTTATATGAACTCAAAACCATAACTCACGTTTCAAAGGATGGATATGCATAGTTCGTTTTTTGTTTTGTTTATGGTCATGAAAAGTTATCGGGGGAAAAACGGGATAGGTGGCGCCTGTGTTCGAGTATTAATCATTAGGACTATTGGGAAGGGCTAAACAACAGCTGCCCGGCCAGTTAAACAACAATAAAAAATAAAAATCAAGAAAAACATATGTAATTAATAATTCTATTTGATAAATATTGCTGCGAAGAATAAATGTTTAATCACAGAAACATTACTTTTGAGTAAGAGAGGCAGGGCACAGAGGATTTTCTTTGGAAGATTTTTTCAACTTTGGGCAGCCTGATTGGTGGTGAATACCTTCACCCTACAAACGTTCAAAGTCGGCAACGCGCTAGTGATACCTAACAAGTGTCCATGGCTGCGGTAGTGACTTACCACCAGGCGGGCCGTATGCTTGTTTGCCACATTAGTAGTTTAAAAAAAAGTAGGACAGCACATTGGACAACGATTAAATTAACAGGATCCTTCAAAACAACAAACACCTTATCACTTCGATATACATATTTTATTATGATCTACTAGCTGTGTGCCCGCGGCTCCGCACGCGTTTGTATTTACGCAGTATTTATTTACATCGCGTAACTTTATTTTTACGCATATTGTTGACAATTCATATGCCGTATCAATTGAAGAATGGCGTGTATTTCCCGTGTACAATTTTCATCAAATAATTCTTATTATTTCTTTTTTACCAAAACCATTAATATGAATATCCCTAATTTGAGACATGACGGGTTCTTCATACAAACTTTCACCCAAGTTTTATTTTCGCCATATTTGGAATAACACAATGAAATAATTTACTTTTAGCAAAACTGTATAATTCAGATGATTTACTATAGGTATATCACTTAGAATGTATAAACTCCCGCGAGCCGCGATTGATAGCGCACGTCATGTTCCTATCATAAAATAAAACAGTAATTATACCGTACTGTGTAGTTAAACCATTTATAAACACTTCAGCCAATCCTAAAAAGAATATTGGACTATCGTTTAATAGGTAGGTAATTATTAGAAATACATAAATTTTTTATTAAGTATAACAATGTCAATAAATCAACAAAATAGATTGACAATCAACAAACTGGTTGGTATGGCAGTCGATGTCATTTCACCATTATGGCGCATGCGCATTTTGTGCTCCCATATTTTGTTCATAGAAACTTTCATCCCCTATTTTCTACCCTTAAAGTTTTATTTTCGCTACAAAAAGTACCCTATGTCCTTTCCCAAGGTCCAGTCTACCTCTATACTAAAATTCATCAAAGTTGGTTCAGCAGCCTAGGCGTGAAAACGTAACAGACAGACAGACAGACAGAGTTATAATATTAGTATGGATTTATTACCTCCCACCTACGTAACATTTGATGTCGACACAATTCAGTCCAAGGTCCACATTTTATGTGATCGCGGGTTGCAGTGTCGCTACACAGGTCGAGTTCATTACTTTGAACTTTAATTATTTAAGTATTATATCATTTCTGCATTTACGTATGAAAATTGCCTTGATAAGATTACTCGAATATTCATAAAAATCTGTCATTCTATAAACAAAAAAAATATATCAGAAATTCACGAATCTGTATCATACAGTACTCGTAATATTTCCTACGGTAGTAATAAACCATTCTGTATATTTTTATTATGGTTATAAATGTGATTTTTTCATACTACTAAGATGACAAACATATGGCCCACATGATGCCAAGCGGCTAAATTCTTTGGAGATTTTTCTATACCTGAGGCAATCTGACTGGTGGAATACCTCAACCCTAAAGAAAATCGCAGCGCCAAATAATCTTGTTGTGTTCCTGCGGTGAGTAGAGTTTCCAGAGCTCCTTGGTATAAGGTGCTTCAAAGTCAGCAACGCGATAGTGATACTTCCATAGCCACTTACTATCAAGCCACCACATCATCACCTAAGATCAAGTGCAATTCTGATGATACATAACAGTAACAGAATAATTACAATAACAATAACAAATTACAATAAAAACGTGTGAAGTCGGGGAACCCCCCTAAGGAACGAAGTTACTAAAAAAAGTAAAATATGATTGAAAACTCAGTACGGTAAGTTCAATTCATAATAGGCACGCGTTCAGTAATTCAATGGTTTATACGTTTCATGGAAAGTACATATATATATTTCGATACTCCCATCCACACACACACAAACTCTGGTATAATAGAAAGTGACAGAAAGGGAAGAGAGAAAGTCGCATAAAGCTTTTTTCCTAACGTGACGATTTCTACAAGTCTACTCTTACCGCAAGTCGCAATAAGGAACTCCGTTCCAATAATAAAGACACAAAAACTATCATTAAAAAGTGATTCAACAAGTCCCATTTTTATCGCCACTGACCCACCAAAGTGAACTAACTGTATGAGACAATAGACTGACTGCTTCTCCTTGACATTATACATGTAGCAAATGCTTAATTGTTATACAACCATTACTCATAAGTACAAAGAACATCGATCACTACCAAAGAGAATGTTAGTAGCTGTGAATCGTGACACACCACGCCTTTCTTATTTACATCAATAAATTCACCAAAGATTTTATTATTAAATATAATCGATTACTACTAGACATTTAATGATTTTTTAATGTCATCATACTATATTAAAAAACAAAGTCCCTCGCCGTGTCTGTCTGTTTGAACGAGATAAACTCAAAAAGTACCCAACGGATTTTATACAGTTTTTTCACTGGATGGAGTGATTCATGAGGAAGATTTTGGTGTATAATGGTTTTGTTTAAATTTACTGAAATATGGCGATGATTGTTGAAGATCTCGGAAAAAATAATGACGACTTGGAACTTAACTGGCTTGCACCACGTAATCCCTTAGAGATATATGTATTAGGTACTCTACTACAGGTGCTAAGCCGAGGCGGGTTGCTAGTTTTGTATATAATATACATTTTATAATTTACTACCAGCTAACTCACTAGACAGTATGTTTAAACGCCAAACACGGAAAAACTACTGGACCGAATTTAATGAAATTTAGAATATTTGTAGTTTATAGTCTGAAGTTAAATTTAGAATCCATTTTTACACGAATGGACATTTGTATGATCTATAAATTACGTTTAAAATATGTACATATAAAAACGAATATATTATACTATTTTATTTTATTGAATAGGTACAATTACAGATAACAAATTGATTATTATATAAATAATGAGACAATATTATAGCATGACAAATTTTAATCTGACATCCAATTACAAATTGTACACGACATTTACTTATAAATTAATACTCAATACCTACAGCTTACGACAAATATATCGATAAATATAATATTTAACAAATTAATACGCACATAAGTACTAGGAGTTATAGTTCGATCAGTGATTTCTTAAATTTAATTATATTATCATGAAATATGCCATGGTGAACACAATATTCATTATAAGACCTGCACATTCTCAATAAGGGATTATTTTTCGACACATTATTATTGGCAAGTGGTATGTATTTGAAATTATCTAATATATATACAATGTTTAGTGAAATAAAGTGAAAAGATACAAAATTAATCCAAATTATTTTATCTTTACATAATTTTCAAAAAAGCTGTAAAATATGGAAACGTATATATTTTTATTTTCAAGGAGAATCCATAGATGGCGCTGTAGGGCTTGGTTTAAATAATCATGATATAATTTGATATTTATTGTCACACTTAAGAATATTTTATGTTAGCACTTATATTAATAACTAGCTGTGCCCGTGGCTTCGCTCACGTGGACTTTAACATGCCCGCGCAAATATTGCTCCTCCACTCCCGGCTATTTTAAAGACAAAAATTCTTATTGTGGGTGTTCCTTAGAATATAGATGTATACTTTCCCGGACTTTTTTGTAGATCTTTTGAATGCCTATAATTATGTATTACATTAAAACTTATGGTTTACTCAGCATAAGCCATCTAAGCGCCCGAATTGATCCACCATGACCAATTTCTTTTTATTTGTGCGGAACCCTAATTCTTTTTCTGCAATAAAAGTAGCTTAAGTTACTCCCCATAAATTCAGTTATCTACCAGTGAAAGTCCCGTCAAAATCGGTCGAACCGTTTCGGAGATTACCCGGAACAAACAGTCAGGCAGACAGACCGACAATAATTTTAAAAAATGGGTGTATTTTTATAGTTATCGTATATACTTTCATACGCATTTAGTAAAAAACAAATGTAAATAAATTTAATAGTAAATATTATTTTGACATTACAAACAGACACTTCAATTTTATGAATTGTATAGATATACTATTACTATTATTATTACATAATAAGATCACATGATCTACAGAATTATTATTTATGAAGATATCGTGATATCTATTTTTTTTAATAAGGACCAAGTATCTAAGGATTAAAACAAATATATCCAGTAATTTATTTGTGATGCGCCCACAACGGTAAACCTATATCATTTTGTTTAAATAGAGAGATTTAAAAAATGTATAGTGAGTCTAGACTAAAAAATATTGACAATGAAAAGCAAGCCTACAATATATCATACATTAACAGAATTGCCGATTTAAGAATAATAAATGGAAACTTGACGCCATTATATCGCTGTGCTAGATCTCGGCTTTGTTTAATATCAGTAGGTCACGAGTACACGTATTGTTTTTATTAAATTTCTGCAGTGACATTAACTCTAAATTAATAACGCTGTGTAAATTTTTCATTTCATTGACAATAATTATTGTGTATATATATTTTACTACTGGCTGTACCCGTGCCTTCGTCAGTGTGGTATTCCGTCCGTGTGAAATTCTAAATCGGTGCTTTTGTGTATGTCCCTGGTTCTTGAGACGCAGCACAGTACTCAGAGGTAGCAGTCAGCCTTGCCTCACGTTCTTCACTACTTTCGATCAAACGATATTCTCTCATGCGTCTCCGCTGTGAATTTAACCTAATAAGTAAATCGTTTCTTACCGGTTTCTGGGGTGCGTAATTTTTATATCCCATATTATAGTTGTATCCGAAGTTACCTAGGCTATTAAATAAAATGCCATTAATCATAGGCCAAATAAGAAAGACAATAATCTAAAAGCTTAACAATGTATCACATACTACATGTTCTTAATACAGTATTAAGCAAGTGACCACACCTGTATTTTCAAGGATATGTTGGTCATAGCGATAAGAGAACTTGTTAGTCATCAAGTTAAAGTGAACTTATTACATTTTAAGGGTTGAGATAAGAATATAATGATACATGTATATAAGGAGTTTTATTTAATTATGTTTAAATTTTCCCACTCAACATAAGCAAGTATTTAAAGGTATATTTAAATTAAACTAAACCATATCGCTTAATATTAAAATATTTATTTAGCTACATACTACGCAAAAATAAATGCAATTTGATGGACGAAGGCGTTACCTACTTTACAGAAATCCATGGTAAATATCGTACCCGAAATTTCTTAGCTACTTACCTGAGAAATTTCAGAAAAAAAAATTATTAGTGCAATTTCAACACGAGTAGTGATAGATAAGAATCGATATGTAGATGTAATAAAACAATTAAAGCTATTTGGATTTAAAGTGCATATTACCATGTGGTAATAATATCTATGTTAATAAATCTCTAGTTTCTGTCTGTACATTTAATATTTTTTTCAAAATTTCCCGTTAGGCATACTATATTAAAGATACTGATCACGAATATGATATTAAAAAAGTTTTTCCTGTCTGTCTGCCTGTTTGTATGTCCGGATTTCACTCCAAAACGGCTTGACAGATTCTTATGAAATGTTGTATACGGGATGCTTATATAATTGGTGAATTGATAGGGTATAACCAATTTCAATATTATTTTTAGAAATTGTAAAAAATAATAATTTTAAAAAACTATTTTCTTTCATTCTTTACAGATATGGATGAAATTTTGTACACGGGAAGTATAATTCATATTCCATGAATGATGGGATATGAGAATTTTTAAATATCTCTTAGGAATCATAAAAAAAAAAAGAAAATTTAATTTATTCTTAACGGATTTCGATGAAGATTTATACACGGGAAATATAAGTAATTACATAATTGACGGGCTATAACAATTGCCAATATTACTTCTAGAAATCTTAAAAAAAGAAGTGAAACTAATTAAATTTTCATCAATTCTCAATAAATTGCCTCGTGGCGCATTGGTAGTAAAACGCTACTATTGAGCCGAGAGGTCGCGGGTTCGATCCCCGCCCATGACTGACTTTGTGTCATGATCATAAATGTCAGTTGTGTGTGTATGGGTGTTAAATATCTATATATGTATGTATATTAGGTGTTTAGTTACCATATTACAAGCTTTGCTTAGGTTTGGAATTAAATGGCCGTGTGTGAAATTGTATCTTCATATTTAATTCTTATGAAATTCTGTAAACCGGAAACATTCGTCATACCATATTTGAAAGTCTATATTAAACATCAGAAATCGTAGAATAGAATTATATTTATAAAATTAAAAATTGTACACGAGAAATGGATGCCACTCCTCACTTCATACGGCATATAAACTGTCAACAATATGAGTAAACAAAATTTCGCGATGTAAATAGCTATTGCGTAGTAACAAACGCGTGTGGAGCCGCGGGCACGCCATTAGTATATGTATAAAACTATTCTACGCGTGTATTAGTGAATCCGCGAGTTGACTGTATGTTTAAAAATGAAAGTAAATTATAGAGTAATATATTGGTTTATAGTTAAAAAGCCAAAAACAATACAAATCTGGAAAAAGTAAAGGGAAAATTAATATTGTTTGTCTTTGAGACACGTGATTTGAAACTCCGATTAGAAAACGTGACGTCACCATTCAGGAAATATGAACTATGGAACGTTGGACTCTTTCGTTCTTCTTCTTCTTCCTAACTTGGCAACCAGTCCTCTTTAATGAAGACAATTACTGGCATTATCGAGTGAATTATAATATCATGTGTTATGACGCTTCAGTATCCTAACAAGATGGTGGCTCCCTTGTTAGAACTTTCTAGGAAGTTTTTGTGGGATCTCAGAATGATTGCTTTCAGCTTATATTTATAATCCACTTCAATTATGCACAAAAACCAAACTATATCACGCAAAACGACACCAATATTACATAATATAGGGTCAAAAACCTAAGTTAATGAATTAAAAATAAAAACCATAACATGTCACATCAAGATCCCGCCAAAAACCCCGACTCTTGCGTTAGTTCTTCTTCTTCTTCCTAACTTGGCAACCGGTCCTTTTTAATGAAGACCATTACTGCCATTATCGAGTGAATTATAGTGTCATGTGTTATGACGATTTAATATCGTAACAAGATGGTGGCTCCCATGTTAGAACTTTCTAGGAAGATTTTGTGGGATCTCAGAATGATTGCTTTCAGCTTATATTTATAATCCACTTCACTTATGCACAAAAACCAAACTATATCACGCAAAACGACACCAATATTACATAATATATGGTCAAAAACCTAAGTTAATGAATTAAAAATAAAAACCATAACATGTCACTTCAAGATCCCGCCAAAAACTCACACTCGTTGCATTAATTGTCAAACTTATCACTGTAAGAGCGGCCACATACATTCGGAATTCCTTTTGGAATGTCGATTTGAATTATCGAATCGGGATTTCGAACGCAGTAAGGGCGGCAACATACAGTCGGAATTCCGTTTCGAGATTTCGATTCGGAGAAAACAACGAACGGAAATCTACTGTATGTGTGTGGGTCCATAGATTTGTATGGATTTACTGCGTTCGAAATCCCGATTCAATTATTTCGATTCGAACTCCGACTGTATGTGGCCGCTCTTATCTTTTTTTCTTTCTTGATATAGTTCTTCCTTTACTTCGTGAAAGGGTAAGGCAAAGGTATGTAAGACCATGCAGCCAATTGTCACTGTTATCATACAAAATTACATATAAAATGAATGATGACGTTATGGAACCATTATGCATCGCTTTTGTCGCGTACTTTTTATTTAGATTAAAATTTGTTTTTAAATCACTTTTTATGGTGTATCATAAAAAAATAAAAAAATCATAGGTATTATTTTCAACATATACAGTGTTTAAAACAATTTTCCAAAAGTAGTTAACTCCCGGATTGACCGATTGAGGTCAAATTTATAGACTATATTTATTTTTAGTAAATCGTCTATATATTCCACTCCTGAACATGATACCGATCTGAAGGATAATATAATTAATACCAGACTAAATGTCCTACTGAAGAGAAAAAGCCTTTTCCCGAGAGTCAGTCCACGACGTATTGGCGATTTTAAACGTCGAGAAATCCACATTTCTGTAATTTTCTCCATATAAAGTGGTATCTCAAGTACATTTCTTAAGCGTTCAGGATTTTCCACGATGTTTTCCTTCGTCGTCAGCCAATAGTGTTATAGATTTTAATTAGTAAATGTCCAAGAATTCCGAAAAATTCGTTGATACACGGCCGGACGCGAACCTGCGGGCACCGGGTTGATATACCGCCGCGCATCTAAACCACTCGACCACCACACCTCCTTATAATACTCGTTTAAAGAACAACAATAAATGGTATTACTATGTACAAAGGTATTAAATATACCGCAGATCATTACATGGATGATAGGGATTTCGAAAATGTAGTTCTAATATGAATGTTAAAAACACAATTCTGAACAATAAATATGCCCTTTATCCCCATCGTAGATACATTGTACATGTAGTGTCTCTATAATGAGACATTAAATTACTCAGGGTCCGGATATTACGGAAGACTCATTTTATGTAAACAGCAAACTAAATCAATGATTTAATTAATTATTATTATGCAAGTTGTCAACTATAACTGCCATTTGAAGGTGAGATTAGTAAGGTAAAAACTTTTAAAATGCATTAACTCTTAGGCAAGATATATTACTATTAAAAATAATACGTCAAATTAGACGTATTTTTTAAAACAATTTCACGCACCTTCATTTAGTTCCATACTAAGCAAACCTTGTATTATAGTAAATATCTGAGCAACAGAGCCTTGCTCCGTGTCTTCAAAAAAAAACACCTATCTAGGTAAACTTGGAATGTAAAACATTATCTAAATGCAAGGTTTCATAGAAATCGTTGGAGCCGTTTCCGAGAAACCAATTACACATTGAGTAAAAAAATCCTTACAGTACCTGTACGTAAGAACACTCTATTAAGGTTTCCCCAGGGAACTACATTATGAGGTTCTCAAAAGGAGATGGAACCGGTTTTCAGAGCTTCGGTGACGTTCAAGAGATGATTCTTATATTGCAAGTGTTCTTAGACTACGGTAACCGCTTACCATCAGCATCAAGCTATCATCGTTTTATAAAAAAAAATACAATCCTTTCTTATGTTGTGCGAAATCATCACTTAGAATCAGTACCTATATAATTTTTAGCACTTTATGGATGTCTGTGCAAATATGATGTCTCTTTTCGTATGCTATGCTGTGCATATGTTAAACACCTTGCGAGCTTACACTAAATAATATGGAATATTTACTTTTCTTCCGGTATGCACGAACTATTTTTTACAAAACATAATCAACCGGTTTTGGTTATGATTAAAGTGGGCCGATTATTATCTTTTTTTATATTTATTTCATAAATCTGTATACAATTGTAAATCCTATTATGATAAAACTTCAATGCTAAACTTGCTTTCGTAATTGTAACCTACTCGATGTGAAAATAACATGCACTAAATAGGTATGAGGGTTATAAAAATTAAACTTTCAAATACAAACTAATTATAATAAAAAATAATGTTATGAAAATCAAAGTGAGTTGGGAATGTACTATAACATAGTATAGTATAGTACCGCTTGTTAGTTTCTTAGTCGAGACATTATTGAGGCTAAATAATTATAGAAAATATCAAATTCAGTATGGATACTACATATCGCACATTCGGCAGATGGGCGAGCGTTGGTCAGTATTTGTTGAGTATCTAGGTAGATGGAAGGTTCTGCAATTCTGCAAGCGAATACTACTACTATAGATATGTGAAAATTAACATTTAATATTAGACTGAACGAATATGTGAACAACAACAGTGAAACTTTGCAGGGTTTAGCTTTAATTATTATCTTTATACGTGATCTACAAGATCTTTAATCTTAATCTTTAAATATATTCTGATATTCAGTAATGTATTGATTTTATTCATTTACATTCGTGCGTAGTTACATAAAATCGTTTAATTTATATTTTGTAAATTAAAAATATTTTCCTTATAATAATAATCACGAAGTTTTAACGTAAAAAAACATTAAATTGATAAAATTAGAACCGTTCGTATATTTATAGATTTGAAATATATAGAGATATTAAAAAACCAGATTATTAAGTTGGTATAATTAGCAAAACTGGACGCTTCCTTGACTGGGAGCTTTACCGGCGCCCCGGGCTTGAGCTCACGGCCACACAATGTCGTGTGACTCCAAATAGTGAAAGGGTGAGCCCCTGCTTTTGGTATAAAAGCTTTAGGCTGTCTTCGTCTGACATCATTCAATATCCTCCATCAACTCACTCACTACAATGGCATTCAAGGTATCAACGAACAATAATCCTGTGACGTAACTGCATTGTCAAATAATTCAATCGTTCTAATATAATGTATTGTTTACAGTTTGTCGTATTCGCTTGTCTGGTTGCGGCCACCACCGCTGGAGTGATTCCGGTCGGCACCTACTCGTACGCTTCACCAGCATACCACACTGCTCCTGTAGCGTACGCCGCACCCATCGCTAAAGTTGCAGCGGTTGCTCCTGTTGCCAAGTACGCCGTTGATGAATACGACGCACACCCCCAATACAGCTTCGCCTACGACGTTCAAGATGGAGTAACCGGAGACTCCAAAACACAACACGAAACCCGCGATGGCGACGTTGTACAGGGCTCCTACTCTGTTGTCGACCCTGATGGCACCAAACGTACTGTAGAATACACTGCTGACCCCCACAATGGTTTCAACGCTGTCGTGCACAAGGAGCCCATTGCCCATGTTGCCAAGGTCGCGGCTGTCGCCCCCGTCGCTAAGTTCGCTGCCCCCTTGGCCTACGCTACACCAGTAGTTCATGCCGCTCCAATCGCCAAATTTTCCGCCCCTGTCGCCTACTCTTCTCCTATCTACCACTCTGCCCCCTTCTACCACCACTAATCTACAAATCCAATGAATTTAGTCCTACAATAATGACGTATTATTTATTGTAATATGCATATAGTCTTGTGAATAGAACATTTTTCTGTAAGTCAATTAAATTATTTTTTTACTGATTTTTTTTTTAATGATTATTAACTTGTATATTATTGCAACTTCACATACATTTTAAAACCATAATATTAGATTTTCTTAAAAACAAGGACGCGTTAAACCCCGAGGACTCTTTATAGATTACATAATTCTAGTTATTCAAAAATATTTTGAAACCATAAATTACATCGCAGTCAAATAACCATTCGTTGTGTTCCTGTGGTGATTAGTGTTTCCAGACAGTTCAAACCTAAAGCGCGGGAACTATTGTACAAGCAACGTAGAATTTATTTTATTTAGACCATAACCCTACTTACCGATTTCCTAACCGGACGACCTTTTGTAACTCTTCATGTGAACATTAATTAGCCATAGTACAAACTTTTTTTAGAATTTCTTACAATTTTCAAACTATCGCACGATAATCATGTCCTATCGTACGTCGTACGAAGGCATACCATTATCGTACATGTACGATATTAATTTTCTATGGTTGTGACGCCAGAATTCCAGAGCTCCTTGGGATATGAAGGCTCAATGTGCCATCCACCCTAGTGATACCACCTCAAAACTCTGGTGTTGCATGCGTCGGCTACGGTATCAGCTTACCATCAGTCGACCCAACACAACCATGATGCAACTAATAGACGCAACTAGTCGATGAAGGGTTTAAAGTGTGAAGGACATTTAAATCTTGTATATATTTTAATGGAATCGCTTAGAAAGTGAGAGAAGGCATAATTATTTTGGTTATTAAAGATATTATTGTTCGTTCGGTTACCAACATAGCGAAACGAGATTAACTGAATCAAACCCGCTATTGTGATTTTAGCGGAGGTGAGGAACAGAGAGTAAAGTTCCTCATCCGCCATAGAAAAGGGAGGATCCTCCGACCAGACGGGTGCTATGTCTGGAAGGCAGCTGCCCCGACTGTTGCAGTCGGGTTCTTGTATATATACTCAACGATAGAGTTAATTTCTATAGCGCAATGTAGGATAGTAGGATGCGTCCTATGTGGTTCGATAGATGTCGCTATGTGTCGCTACGTAGTTGCGTCGATGCGTTGATGCGTCAGTTGTGGCGAGAGATGTCGCTACAGTGATATTGTAAGTTGGTTGGCACCGTTGACAGCGTCGCGTCATTTTCAGTTTTTAGTACCTAGCTAACTGATAGCCGCTGTTAGCTATATAAATACCGATACGGTACGTTAGAGGAGTGTCAACGGTGATCAGTTACGTTTTGCTATAGCGTACACATGCTTGGTAACAATGCGCAATTATATATTTTTATTGTTTTATAACGAGTTGTAACAATATTAAAATGCCTGTTATTTTCATTATCATTTTAAATTAATGAATTAAATTATAAATAGATACCCTTTAGTAACGCCTAAGCGGCTTAAGGAAGCTTTATAGTTTATTACAATATTTTTTTATTGGAATATGGGTTTTCTTGAGAAGGATATGTATTGTGGGGAATTTTTGAGGAATCAGGACTTTGTCATCTTTCCAATTTGGGGAATTTGAATAAGATTTTTGGGGAATTTGGATGTTGGTGATATAATGTACTCTGTACATTACTGCTCTACTTGGCAGCACTGTTCTATTTACAGAGCCTGAGATTTTTCACTTCAATCTTTTCAGCAGAGACTCACAGGGTTTGAGTATTTTGACCACAGAGTACTTTTGTTTATGGACAATTTTGACAGTTGCTACTGTCAAGAGTCAAAACTGTCAAACAGGATTTGAGGATACTATCAGCTGCTCCGGTCTGGCAATCGACCCACTCAACGTCGCTTCAAAATTTGACTTGAGCGGCAGGCAGCGCTCTGACCGCTGATGACGGTTGGAAGTTTTAGGTCGATTTGTGTCGCCATATTAATACTGCTATCCCTTACAAACATATTTATTATTAAGGCATAAGACAAGGACACAGTATTAAAGCCAAAACAAAACGTCATCCGGCCGCCATATATTTCGTACTTCAGTCCATAGACCAATAACCAGAGGATAGACGACCATCTTAGAACAATCGTTTTGTTTCGTTAGCGAGGTGATTTACACATATTCACAGACGATACACATACACACTTATCTATAGATACCAATTTATACATTTCATTCATGATTGATATCTCCATCGCATTTACTCTTGAAGTGGCCTAATGAGCCGTCCGCTACCTATCTCTTTCCCTCATTATATTTGTTTATATGGTACTTGTCAAATTACGCTAGTGATGGAATCATAGATTTAAATCGGTACTTTACGGTAAATAAGTAAACTAGTGATGTATTTTCGTGTCAATCGGTATTTTACTAAACAAATTACCGGTTTTTATCGATATTTTTGCGACGGCAACCATTTTACCAGATTTATCAAACTGAGTCTTAAAATAAAAGAAACGTAAGGATTACATAATATTTATTCTTATTGGGATTTACAAATATTAACATGCCATAAAACTTTCCCTTCATACTTCACGGGCTTAGGACCGGCTTTATGCATTGTTTTAAAACCTCAGACCTAGGAATTTCGGCAGGATCTTGAAGTGTTATGTGGTGGTTTTTATTTTAATTCATACCTTATGTTGGCTCTATATTGTGTAATTTTGACGACATTTTACGTGATGTAGTTTGGTTATTTTGCACAAGTGGATTATAAATACCTAACTGGGAACATGCATTTTAAGTTCACATAAAACTCCCTGTAAAATTTTAAAAATGGAGCCTCGATCTTGTTGAAGCTATGTTTGAATATTGCAAGATAGATAATTACATTTGGGTAAATACTTATTGTTTAACATTGACTTTGGCTGAAATGTGTAATAACAGTAAGAACAGTTGCCATTCAATAAAAGAAAGACGGAGCGCATGGAACTAAAAGTGAAACCAGAAAAAAGGAAATACAAAATGGAACATTATTACAATTAAATGATCATAAGAATAAAAATATTACCATAAAACAATAGTTATTAAAAGTATATAAAATAAGTTTCCTAATATGACTCATGAATGTAGACAAAAACTACAGAAATAACAGAATTAATCATCAATATAAAAATCAATCGCTCACAACGTATTTCTCAATATTATTACAGACAGGGAAAACAAATTCATATTACAATTAATTAATTAAGATCATAAGAATAAAAAGATTACAAAATATTAACATAAAACAAAAGTTATTAAAAGTATACTTATAAAATAATTTTCTTAATATGAATCATGAATGTTGTTAAAAAATACACCAGACAAATTTGCATGCTTCATAAAATATTTGTATGAATAATTAGTAAATAATACACATAATGCCTAATTAAGTAATTAGAAACAAAGAAAATATGCTAGATTATGACATGATTACATACTAGAATTACATAATTATTATTTACCTTAAAAATCATAACAATACATGTGAGTATATTCATGCATGTTTTAAATTTTATTTTATAATTGATTCTGATTTAATCAATCAATGTTACATTAGATAACTAAGAACATTACCTAATAATAACAATGAATTATTAATAATATATTACAACTAGTAGTAGTACTATATTTTAAAAACAATGTAAACAAAATTTGCATACTTAATAGAGGAATTAAAATAAAGACAATTTTAGTTGCAGAAACTATGATAATAATAAGTAGTACCTATACAGTTAAATATGATTATGTAGTACTACGCCTTCTAACTGATCTGTAACTAAATCCTTTTGTAGCTTTAGTATGGATTAAACTTTCCATTTCTACATATTTAGATCTGGAATCAATATTATGCATTCGTCTGTTAAAATTAATGCACCATTGTTTTACTTGCATTCTAATAAATAACAAATAACCAAAAAGCTTTTAGAAAAGTTTCTTTGTGCATCTCACAATTGTACAATGTAGTATCAATTTTTTGTTCCAATGAACATTCTCAGGGGGAATAAAATTCTCTATGAATTCAGTGTCGTCAGATTGAAAATTATCAATGTATGATCCATATTTTTATTGGTTTACTAAATTTTGAAGGGTACCTAACATTTTGTCATCATCATTAGCACAATTTGTAAATAATGACTTACCAGTAGTGATGTTATTAATTAATAAAGTTTTATAAGCCGAGACAAAGTGAGTACAATCTGGGTTGGTATTGAAATTACCATGTGCTCTTATTAGACCAAAAAAATTTTCTAATGGATCTTGGTTTAGTCGTCTGAGACTTAAAAATTTTACACCCTCAATAGAGCGTAAATCAGACCACAGATGTTTCATAGTTTTAATATTATGCATAAAATGCTTCAGTGACAAAGGCATGCTTTCCCTTTCAACGGAAGAATCAAACCACATTGAATTTAGTTTCTTCACAGCATTATTCCAGAAATCTATGTGTTCAGAATTTAAAGATAAAGCATGTTGCAATTTATAACCAGAGTGACCAAAACCATTTAAACTATCAAACAAATCATTTATAAATAAAAGTATTTCTACTGTGAAAAGATCATTATCAATATCCACATTCGGAATAGAATATTCATGCTCCTGTAGAAAAAGCAGGGACTTCATATAAACTTCAAGCGATGTAGCCACTTGTCTGCTGAATACTTGAGCAGCTGGTTTGACCTGGAAATATACAATAAAGTAATTTTATTTATAAAATAAAAAAATAATGCGGGGCAAAGCTAGTATCCATAATATACAGACGAAGTCGCGGGTACCAGCTAGTAAATATATATTCAGTAGTATTGGAGATGAAAATGACTAAAATATGTTGAGATCTCTTTAGTATGGGCAATCATACATCACTTTTGTCAAGCAAAGTGGTCATTTTATAAACTTCACATGCGACTGGGATTTTAATAATTTTACTTACATAGGTACATAGTGTATATAAATGATTTCACGCCTATACAGGTTGATTTTTGAGATGGGTCAGTGAGAATTTTACTTACCTTCATTTTATCATATGATGTAGGTTTAACATGTTTGTCGGTGAGTTTAGTGCTTCTTGCTCGTCCACCATTTCCATCTACTTTATAAAGAATTTCAATGTACTCCCACTTAGCACGCCGATTACCGATGAGAAGATCTTTCTTCTAAAAATTATTGCGAAAACATTTTAGTAAATGAGGTACATCATAGATGTGATATAGCCGGTTACTATTAATGTTATAGGAAACATTATTATCATTATAGCCTTCACTGCGTACAAGTTCTCTATTTGAGTCCGATATTATTAGCTGCAACATTGGCAGAGCTTTGATCACTAACTGTGGCTCTAACTATGAATCCAGCTTTAAAAATTGCAAATACTACCTCCTTGATAATATTCTTTAAAACAAATGTTTTTACTCCATCTCGAGCAAATTAACAATTCCACAAATTAACAAATATAAAATGTTTAGTAATGTTAAGATTATGAACAACGAACAATGGCGGTTCAATTTGTTTTGTCAAATTTGACAATTCCAATGAAAATGGCGGCCACAGACCAATATGGCGGAAGAATATCAATGAGTATGCCTTTGTGTGAGTGTTTCTTTGTGTGAAAGAGAAACGTAGCGGGTACGCTTAAGGATTTTTCCCATGTTGAGTGAAACAGATGCGCGAGCTTTTCGTGTTAAAATATATAGGCGAGTTGACAGAGCCTGCTTCAGTCCATTGCTAACCTTAATAACAGATATGCATATGCTAGAGGTGTTTTATTAAGCTCATATTTTGATATTCCAAATATGTATTATATTAGGTAGTTATCTCATATTAGGTTACCGTACCTATTATATATTATTAGTCAAATTATAGTCACCGATTCAATATTCACTATTCGCTGCCTACCTGAATCTAAAACGGATATTAAGCGAACCTATTCTCTACTTATTAAATGTGTGTAAGAAATAAAATATTGTTGTGAATTTTTATTATCATTAATTATTATCCATAAGCCTATTATATTACCTAAACAAAACGGTGATTAAATTTTTCTTCTTAACATTTTACCTACTGTCAATAAAGTCGAAATCTTTGGTATTGTAGCTACTCTATAGCTACATATTAATAATCACGTTAATACCATTACAAAGATTACACTCTTGCGTTAAAGATATGCGTACCTACTTTATCTACAAACAAAGAGGTACGCGTTGTTCCGAAAAAGAGCGGAAATGCTCCACAGGACGCGACCAGGCGGAGAGACGCCAGCGCCTCGTCGTCACCACCCGGAGACAATAACACAAGGGATCATCGAAGAGAATTATAATTACCCCTAGAGGATAGCCCATGGTGCCGTGGCACCCGCGTTGACTCGCTACAGCATCTGTTGACCATAAGACCACATTGCCACAATGCAAGAGAGGATCAAGCAATCGGATCTTTCACTCGCACAGATCCAAATCTTCGGGTATAAATGCAGGAACATTTAATTTAAATACATCAAGTCCGGTGAAGCTGTAAAAGCCGCAGCGGCTCTGTTTTAGGATAGGGCCCCTACGGCTAACAGTGTAGTCAGTTCTAAAAAAATATTTAAATACATACTTCATATTCAACCTTCTGATTGAACGTTTCATTTATATGTAACCTAAAATCTCAGAGTGGCGTTTAAATCCCCAAAGTATATTCTTTAGTTTCTTATGGTTTATGGTACTTAGAACTTAAGGAACCACTAATATAATACGAACAGGTACCTAATACAAAAAATTATAAACTAATCTGTGAATTTAAGTAATATCCATATCAGCCAATACAGTGATATGTATTAATAAAACCGGTGGCTAATATATTGATTCTGTTCTCATTGCTTGCTTACTGTGTTACCAACCCATGCAGTTTTCATACGAAGCCTGACGTGTATAATTATATCTTTACAATACAAAGGTACATTATCTGCACATACGATAAGCCAGCAGCCAGCGCTCGTTTCTATTCGAAGTTTCAAATTATGTAGTCATCTCGCTTACTTGCAATACTCGCGCCGCTATAACAACGTTTTTTATTGTTATTTAGTGACATCTTTCGAAGATAATTAATATATCTACGACAGATTTTCACTACATTGTTACCAGTAGTAAAAAGGGTTCATAATATTATCAGTACGAACCACGAACCTATTAATTACTACTTTATTAATAGAACTTTATTTATTCATTTTACTACTACATAAATAGAAAAAAGTTAAAAAATAACAATTATAAAGTTCTGTGTTACACTTAAAAATATATTTTACCACTGTTACCAGATCAGGACATTTCCTCCAAATTATTAGATTATTATAAAAGAGTTTAGAGAAAATCTCTAAATATATATGGAGATAAATTATGAGGTTTTAAAATATAACAATGAAACAGGATTTTTAGTATAGTAAAGTACGTAGTAACAAATAATATTGTAAATGTACATACTATTTTGGAGGGTTTTATATCTAAATCTCAAAATTTGGGGAATTTGTAGCTTAAGTTAGTGATTAACCCATTTCATCCAATGGCAACATTAAAAAAATGTCTACCTGTTTGCATTTTTTCGTGTAGATTTGAGCAGTAGTTGGAGATTTTAAAAACTTTACGGTAAGTGTTATCATGATACACGTGTGTCAAATAACGGGCGTTTAGCCCCATATCAAAATTGTAAATCCGTTTTAAGTAAATCATAAGCCAAAATTGTCGAAACACTGTGCAATAAAAAGTATGTACGCCACATGTTTCTATACAATAAATATATTATCATTCTCATGAAATAAAATTCAACACCAGGGGCATTCATTTTGCCGACATTTAGAGACCGTATTTCAATGCCTTTTCATAACCCTGAAGGAAAACCATGTTGGGTAACCCATTCCACAACCCTAGCGTATGTGAAAGGAAGGTACTTTTTTTTTTTTTTTTTTTTCGAACTGACTACCCTGTTAGCCTTAGAGGCCCTATCCTAAAACAGAGCCGCTGCGGCTTTTACAGCTTCACCGGACTTGAGAGCGAGCGCTTAGGGCACTCAGCCGCGAAAGTTTGTGACGACCAGCACGAGGGTGCCAGAGTGGCCGAACCTCGGCTCGGGCGGTCGTCGCGAATGCGAAAAGGTCGCGATCTAACTAATTCCCTAATCCTACGAGAATTTGAACTAACTAACATATACTCATATGCATGTTCCCCTCCTCTTGGGAGGAAGGAGTGGACCATGCGTATGTGTATTTAATAATCGGAATGGTTTTTCTACACTAACTAGCGCATTAGTCTAACTAGCGCAAAAAAAGAAAAAAAAAGGTCCCTTACAGAACCTATGTGCCTGTGTGGTGTGCACGTGTGTGTGGTCATACGTGTGTAAAGTTGTATGTGGGTAGCTAAGTGTTGCACATATAGTGTCACTTTGTATAGCGCGGGTGGCTGCCTGACCCAAGGGTTTCACACCGAGGAACGGACCTAGGCTTGGGTTGCCGCTAGAGAGGGTGGACGTGACGGGTGTGCGGGAGCGAAGTTAACCGCCCGTCCTCTGCGGAGAGAACGGTGGTTACGTGGGCGTGGGCGGTGGCACGCTCTGTTTGGAGAGACGGTGGCATAGAACGCGTTAGCTGTTTCGGTTTGGTCGAGCGGGTCAGTGAATATATTACGCGGCCGGCGTTTCCTCCGGCAGGCGTTGGGGTCGGGAGCATATGAAGCTGCCGCTTTTATTAGGGGATTCGCGTGGTTCGACGCGGTGTTGAAATAAGAGCGAGAAAGGTGTTTGACATAGGCATGTATCGATGGAAGGTCCATATCTCTATGGAGATTCTCCATACGAACATTGTATAATTCAGGGGCTGCACCGTGTATCGCGTCAGATTGGTTTAACGGTGAACAACTAGATGGCGCTTAACAATTAGTTATATTTATCGTAGATCGCGCTGTCAAGATTATCTTTTGACGGGGTACGTGTTGCAGCCCGAAATTGTTATTTGTACTGAAATTACATTAGTGTGAATAGTAATGTAAGAGTAATATACCACTAGAACTCGATTTGTGTTGTCATTATTGAAACGATCGAGTTCGTCCCCCACCACTCCGGGATACTAAAGTTTTTACATGGTCCTTCGGCCGGATTAAACTGGCAGGCAGGAGTGGTAATTTTTGTTTTCGGTGGAAAGCGGACGGTGGATTGCCGTTGCGAACGTTTTCCCATTTAGGAGTTAAAGGGTGCGCCAGCAAGCGCATCAGAAAGCTTCAGACAACTCCCACAACGGGCGCTGTCAGGATACAATTAGTGTAGTGGATACAGACGGAGCCGGGAGACGTTGGTGACCAGTCACGCGAGGAAGTTCGTACAAACTGAGGCACTGAAGGAAGCGTGTCACCAGAAGAAGTGGATATAGTGACGTCACAACAGGTGAAGTGAAGTGTCAAATTGTGAGTACTTTTTTTTTATTGACATTTAATTGAAGCAGTGAAAGTCAAAATTCAAGAATTACATATTAAAATTGATAAATTGTAACAAAACAATTTTGTATTGTTAGTTTGTAACATAGAAAAGAAAATTGCGTGGTTAGTTTGTTAATTCGGAACATAGAATAAATAAAATCATTTTAAACTTGTTAAAATTTATAGCTTTCGGAACCTGAGAGTATTTATTATGTGTAATGGGCATAGGGACTTAGAATAATTTCCTTAAAAACGAAGGTACGGGGAATCCATGCCCGATTTTGCCCAGAAGTAATTAATATATTCAAACACTTTAAAAAATAAAATTGTAATTCTGTAAATATTATTTAAACACTTAGTAAGATAAAATATCTGTAATATTTTTTCTCATTGGTCATAACATAAATTTGTTGTGAATTACATAGTTCTACTGGGACTTAAATTATTTTCGAGCAAAGTGTGCATTTGCCTCTAATAAACATGGAGTCACTGTTGAATTACCAGTTAGATTTAAGTGCAAGAATAAAAAGGGCTTTTTCAAATTATAAAAAGAGTTCTAAAGAAAGGCTAGCAGGGAAAAATTATACTGTGACACGTTTGGATTCTTTGGAGAAGTTGTGGTCAGAATTTTTGTTAGGTCATAAGGAGATCATGTATACTTACAGTTCTCAGGATTTAAAAGATACAAGTTATGTGAAAGATAATTTATATGATAAAACTGAAGAACATTATATTGATTATAAGTGTAACTTAAAAGAGGTGTTGGAGGAATTCAGCACAGATCACCAAACAATGTCGGTTGTTAAGTCTTCTCAAGTTAAATTACCCAAAATAAATATTCCAACATTTTCGGGTAAATACTCAGAGTGGTCTACGTTTCGGGACTTATTTCAATCACTTGTACATACTAATAGTAGTCTAGACGACGTTCAGAAATTGCATTACTTAAAAGGATATTTAACGGCAGAGGCTGAGCAATTGCTCAGGCATATACCGATCGTGGACACAAATTATAATAGATGTTGGAATATATTGCAAGAACGGTATAATAACAAGCGATATGTATGTCACCACATTTTGCAAAGGTTCTTCAGTCAAAAGAACATTGTAAATGAGTCTGCTAATAGTTTGAAAGATTTAATAGATACCACAAATGATTGTTTACATGCGTTAGCTAATCTTGATGTAGATATAAAGGCTGGGATGTGATTGTCATCCACATCCTAACGTTGAAGCTGGACCCAGAGTCCAGGAGACAATGGGAATTTAATATTTGTCAGGGTAGCTCATTAGATGAACTCCCTACATATAAACAGTTCGAGGAATTTATGACAAATCGTTATCGGGCCATTGAATTCCTGGAATCTGGATCCACCTCTAAACGGGGTCAGACTCATCGGGAACCTGTAAAAAGAATTTTACATGTAACAAATGTGCAATGCGAATTTTGTTCGAAAGAACATAGGCTTGGATTTTGTAAAGAGTTTATTAAGGAAACCGTTGATGCTCGTCGTAAGTTTGTAGAAACGAACGGTCTATGTTTTAGTTGTATGGGAAAAGGTCACTCAGCTAAATATTGCCAATATAAGGGGCGATGTAGGGTTTGTGGGAGGAAACACCATTCTCTTTTGCACCCACAGGGCAATTCTGTAAATATTGTCGTTGATAGTCACAATGCACCGAGTGAAGAAGATGAATCTTCTTCTGAAGATGTAGTCGCAAGCACTGAGCATACCGTGATTTCATGTTTTTCGACAGGTAAGGTGTATTGCCATGATTTGTTAGCGACTGCAGTAGTCGTCGCTAAGTCGAAAAAGGGAAGTTATCCAGTACGCGCATTGTTGGATCAAGGTTCACAATCATGCTTCATAACGGAAGCAGTCGTTCAGCTACTAGGGTTGAGAAAAATCCCTGCAGAAGGACAGATCTCAGGGTTGGGTGAACAGGCATCAACATGTAAAGCTATGGTCTTGATAGATATCGAATCACGAGTCGATCCAAGTTTCACTGTAACAATTAAGGCGTACGTATTGAAGACAATTACTGCGCTATTACCGGCTTGCAAAGTTGAGTACATGGAGTGGCCAGAGATCAACACCTTAACACTAGCGGATCTTGGGTATAATACTCCAGGTAAAATAGATTTACTGTTGGGAGCCGGTGTGTACGGAAAAATAATTATGTCTGGTGTAAAAAAGGGTCCAGCTGGCGCACCAATTGCGCAAGCTTCGACTTTAGGTTGGATTTTGTCTGGAGAGAACAAAACCACAAACAAATCCGTTATGGTGAAGGCATTGCATTGCCGCACGGAGGAAAATGATCTTTTGAAGAAATTTTGGGAGCTTGAGTCTGAAGTAGAACTACCTAAAGATCAAATTCTGAAGGAAGAAGAAAAACAATGCGAGCACATATTCGCCAGAACAACTTATAGAGACGAAGAGGGACGCTACGTGGTAAAACTGCCATTTCGAACAGATGAGCCTAAGGTAGATAACTCGCAACTAATCGCTGAGAAACGGCTTTATGCACTGGAAAATAGATTGAACAAAAATAAGCACTTGAAAAATGCTTATGCAGATGTCATGAACGAGTACCTGGTTCTCAATCACATGGAGTTAGTTCCTGAAAAAGAAAAGAGTAATCCTAAGGCCATTTACTTACCTCATCATGCCGTAGTACGCGAGGACAAGGATACAACCAAAGTGAGGGTAGTATTCGACGCCTCCTGTAAGGGTTCGAACAATATGTCATTAAATGATAATCTTCTGGTGGGACCTAGGTTACAGTCGGACCTAAGACATCTTGTGATGCGATGGAGAGCGGCTCCGATTTGTATTACAGCAGATATTGCAAAAATGTATCGCCAAGTGAAAGTGAATAAATCTGATGTAGATTATCAGAGGATCCTTTGGAGACAAGACGCGAAATCTAAAATAAAACATTATAAATTATTGAGGGTAACCTTTGGGACTGCGGCCGCTCCTTACCTTGCAGTAAAAGCACTCCAGCGGTTAGCAGAAGACGAAGGTGTGCACTATCCCATAGCGTCTGAAAGGATAAAAACAGATTTTTACATGGATGACTTATTAACAGGATGTCAGACTATAGAAGAGGGAGTACAACTGTACCGGGAAATGAACGAATTACTAGCAAAAGGACAATTTGACCTACTTAAGTGGTCAAGCAATAGTAAGGAACTCCTGAGATTAGAACAGTATGGCGTGGAAAGAACCGTGGAAGAAGTAGAACGCAAAGGAGACGAGATGAAAATAAAAACGGATGAAATCATCAAAATTGTTGGACTCATCTGGAACCGGAACGATGATGCTTTTCGCTACGTAGTGAAGAATCCTACGTTGCAGCCACCTATAACAAAAAGAAAAATTATTTCGGACATATCACGTCTTTACGATCCTATGGGATGGGTAGGGCCAAGTATCATACTAGCTATGTTAGGTTTAGGCTTTATTTTAATAAAACTAAGTAAGATTTCTTAAATAACACATTTACTTTTCCTTTTTGCGTACAGTTCGACATGACAGTGAAACGTAAGAGAGAGAGCGCACCCTAGTGATAAATTTGGAAGACATTATATGATGCGTTTACAAAGATACATTGATATACTTTATTGCAATGGTGTGTTTCAAAGACACCTTTAAATTTATTATTATTTAACACTCCCACTTAAATTTATAAGGTGCTTCCTATCTCTCATAATACTAAACTATAATTTACTGTATTACACATTTATATATAAACTTAGAAACTTGAAACACAATTAACTTTATCTTACTATTATTAAAATTATCTATTTACTTTTCATAATCTTATCTCTAATACAATTAAATTTATTAACAGGTAAAGCTTTAGTTAGAAAATCTGCTAGTTGACATGAACTTTCTACATATTTAATATCAATTATTTTCTTTTCAACATTCTCTCTTATAAAGTTATATTTTATATCTATATGTTTGCTTCTCTTATGAAATACCGGATTTCTTATTAATTTAATTGTGCTCTGATTATCTATATTTAAAGTTACAGAATTTTGTGGTTCCCCAATATCAAACAAAAATTGTTTAAGCCATAAGATTTCTTTTGAGGCCTCACTGGCTGCCATATACTCAGACTCTGTCGTTGACAAAGCTACAGTATTTTGTTTACGACTTGACCAAGTAACAGGGCCCCCATTCATTAAAAATATGTACCCAGTATTTGACTTTCTGGTATCTAAATCACCTGCAAAGTCAGAGTCAGAGTAGCCGATTAATTCAAAATTACCATTATAAACAATAGACATTTCTTTTGTATTAATCAAATAACGTATTATTCTTTTTAAAGCAGTTACATGTATGGGACCTGGGTCATTGACATATCGGCTTACAACGTTCACAGCGTATGCTATATCAGGTCTAGATACAGATGTCAAGATTAACAATGCTCCCACTGCCTCTCTATATGGAAAATTAATAGGCAAATTACTTGTATTTTTACATAATTGTACATTTACATCTGTTGGTGTACCACTAACCTTAGCATCTGACAAATTAAATTTATTTATCAATGTTTCTATATAGTGTTTTTAATTTATACATATACATTCTTTTGTTTTATTTATTTCCATGCCAACAAATGAATTAAACTTTAAAATCTTTATATTAAAGTTTTGTTTTAAATCATTCAATATTATAGATAAAATAAGTTTACTTTTGGATAACAGCAATCCATCATCAACATATAAAACATTATTAAAATATCCAACAAATACACAATTATCAGATTGGCATGATTTAAATCCATAAGTAACTAAAAATGAACAAATTTTCTTATTCCAACATCTGGATGATTGTTTGAGACCGTATATAGATTTAACTAGCTTACATACTTTGGTTGGCTCTACTTCCACACCCTCTGGCACCTCCATATATATCTCCTCAGATGCTGTTTTGACATCAAATTGTTCTATCTCAAGGTCATCTCTTGCTGCTATACTAAGCAACAATCTAATGGAATCATACCTGGTAGTGGGGGAAAAAATTTCCTTGTAGTCTAAACCCTTTTTCTGTGTAAAACCACGAGCGCATAGTCGTGCTTTATATCTTTCAATTTCACCTTCTTTATTCTCCTTTATACAGAACACCCATTTACAAGTAATGGGCTTCTTGTCAGTTCTATCAGTTATTATCCAAGTTTTATTATTTTCATGTGACTGAAGCTCTTCAACAATAGCTTTCTTCCACTCACAACAATTGACACTATTTATTGCCTCCTCATAAGTATTGGGTATTTCCAACTCAGTCAAATTGAGTTCCACAGTATTCTTTCGTCGTGGACGCAATGTGATATGTCTCCGATCCTTTTCATTTATTACAAAACTCATTGGAGGGTCATATGTATCATCATTGTCTTCAATACTTTTCATACTATCATCTGAAGATGCTTCCTGAGGTATGATTTGATTCTGAGCCTCACATTGTGGGAATGACAATATTGACTGTTCTTCTTCCAGTTCATTGATTTTCATTTCTGTGAAATTCTGTCTTTCCTCTGGTATACTATGCTCTTCAAATCTGACATCCCTTGACACAGTAATTTTTCTGGTATTCTGATCATACATTCTGTAATTTTCATGTTCATATCCAACTAACAACATTTTGGTACTTTTCTTATCCAACTTCTTTCTTTTTTCTTTTGGAATATGTATATATCCTGTAGAACCAAATATTCTTATATGTTGAAGGTTCGGTTTGACTCCAAACCATAGTTCATAAGGTGACACATTAACAGTTTGACTTGATGAATTTCTATTTAATATATAGACTGCACAGTTGACAGATTCTGCCCATAAATGTAAGGGTATGTCTTTCGCATATAGCATAGATCTTGCACTTTCCATGATAGTACGCAACTCTCTTTCAGCCCTGCCATTTTGTTGAGGGGTATAAGGGGCTGTACATTCATGACTTATCCCTTTACTTTCTAAAAATGACCTAAATTCTTGGTTTACATACTCACGACCATTGTCTGTATGTAGAATGCGCACATCATGTTGAAATTTATTTTTCACAATTGCATTATATTTTATAAAGCAGTTAAGCACTTCATTCTTATGCTTCATGAAGTAAACACAGCGATAACTTGTTGCTCCGTCTTTGAATAAAACAAAGTATTTCATTCCCGATACAGAAGGTTCCTCTATAGGACCACACACATCACTATAAACAATGTCACCAGGTTGTGACAGTCCTCGTGTAGATTTCAAGAATGGCAACCTCGCTTGCTTTCCATATTGGCATGCTTCACAAATAAAGTTTTCATTTCCAGTCAATGTTATCGGAATTGTGCCATTTTTACTCATGTTTTTAATTTCTTTAATATTCAAGTGGCCTAACCTCTCATGCCATACTTTAATATCTGTTTGCACAGTATTACAACACTCTTGTAAAATTGTTTTTATTTCCAATTCATATAAATTATTTTCTTTTAATTGTGCACACATAACTACTACATTATTTTTCATTATCATTGCTTTTCGATTGTTTTTCACAATTAGATAACCATTTCTAGTGGCAGCTCCTTCTGAGAACAAATTTCTTCGTAAGTCAGGCACATAAAGCACATTTTCTAATATACATTGTTCCCATTTACCATATACTAATTTATTTAGCAAAACAGTGCCTTCACCACGGACTTCTATGTTATGTTTGTTTCCTAATTTAACAGCTCTATTTATATCATGACCTTGAAACTCATTCAGTTCATTGAACCACTCACGCCTGAATGTCATATGCATTGATGCTCCAATATCCAAAATCCAAGCATCTTCTTCATGTACGGATAAAGAATGACTCTCCGCACTGAATGCTAACATATCATTTTGCCTCTGGTTTTTATTAAATGTTCCCTTTGGTTTCCTACAATCTCTGGCAAAGTGACCTCTTTTGTTACAGTTATAACATACAAATCGATGACTCGATTGTCTTTGAACATTTGAAATATTTTGATTATTTCTTTGATTTTGATTTCTTGTTTGTATTTTTCCTGTTTAAGTCACCAAAGCTGTCTCACTATTGGTGTCACTAATAAGGCTTGCTTCTTCATCTATTAAGCGTGAAGTCAGGTTTTGAATCGTTTGACTATCAGAATCAAGTGACAACCATGCTTGTCGAAGTGACCTGTATATTGGTGGTAGTGTGCTTAGAATTTTTGTCATTACTGCTGTGTCACTGAGCTTCTCGCCAGATTCCCGTAGTTGTTTTGCTAAGCCTTCCACTTTAGAGACATGCTGTGCCATTGTATCACTGGAACTATATGAGTATTGATAAAATTTTTCATGAATAATCATTTTATTGTATTCAGATTTTAGTTCATAAATAGCCTCCAATTTATTCATAATCTCCTTCGCAGTTGCACAGTTTTCTATCAGTGATATCTGTATTAAATCCATGGATGAGGTCAGAATAAACATGGCCATACCATCATCCTTGTTCCATTGTACTAGTGAACTGGCTTCTTGTGGTTTAACATTATCTATGTTTAATCCCTTCGCTCTCAACGCACATTTCACTTGAAATTTCCATTGTTTAAAGTTTTTTTCATCAAACTTCTCAATTTTCATTGAATTTGCGACCTCCATTTTGAGATTTCTTGAACACCGCGTGCTTGCGAGAAAACTTGTACAAATATTTTGCTCTTTACTCAATTTTAGACAAAAACTATTATTAATATCAGTGCCTGGGCCCATAACCTGTTAGGTTTAGGCTTTATTTTAATAAAACTAAGTAAGATTTCTTAAATAACACATTTACTTTTCCTTTTTGCGTACAGTTCGACATGACAGTGAAACGTAAGAGAGAGAGCGCACCCTAGTGATAAATTTGGAAGACATTATATGATGCGTTTACAAAGATACATTGATATACTTTATTGCAATGGTGTGTTTCAAAGACACCTTTAAATTTATTATTATTTAACAAGCTAAAATTATAATTCAAAAACTATGGTTAGCAGGAATTGATTGGGATGCGGAAGTACCTAATGAAATATTGAATGAATGGCTTACCTATAGGCAGGATTTGAGAAATCTTGGTGAAGTAAACATACCGAGATGGGTTCACACCAAGGTTAATGACTCGAAAGTAGAATTACACGGGTTCTGCGACGCGTCCAAGGTTGCATATGCCGCCGTCGTATATATTCGAGTTGTTGATTCAAATGGAGAAGTACATGTGCGGCTGGTCTCTTGTAAAACTAAAGTAGCTCCCGTGAAGCAGGTATCAATACCACGGCTGGAGTTGTGTGGTGCATTATTGCTGACAAAATTAATTTTAGAAATTGCAAAAGTAATGGAGATCAGCAAAACCAACATACATGCATGGACAGACTCGACAGTAGTACTCGCATGGATTAATAGTCACCCGAGTAGATGGAAAGTATTTGTGGCAAATAGAGTGACGGAAATCATTACGAATCTTGACTCGCATAACTGGGCCCATGTTTCGTCCAAACATAATCCGGCAGATTGTGCTTCTCGAGGGTTGTGGCCATCAAAGTTAGTGAACGAAAGTCTATGGTTTGACGGTCCAGAATTTCTTGGTCGTAGAACCTTAGAATATAAAAAGGCAAAGAATATTACAACCGATTTAGAGGAAGTTAAGGTGCACTGTATCTCGGTAAAGGACTCCACCTTGGAAAGGTTTTCTTCTCTTACACGTATGCTTAGAGTTATTGCGTATTGTCGGCGTTTTGTGAGAAACCTTAAGGTGAAACCATCAGAAAGATGCAAGGATTACCTAACTACCAAGGAATTATCAGATACTTTGAACATGTGCATAAGACAAGAGCAAGCTTGTTACTTTGAAGCAGAGATAAAATTAATAAAACAGGGGCATAACTTACCAAAGAGTAGTAGTCTTAGTGCTTTGAATCCGTTCTTCGATAACGATGAAATATTAAGAGTTGGTGGTTGGTTGGAACACTCGGTTTTGGAGGCAAACAGGAAACATCCAATTCTGCTTTCTAAAGTGTCTCACTTGACGCACTTGATAATCGCAGATGCCCATAAACAAACCCTTCATGGTGGCCCACAGCTTATGTTGTGTTACATACAAAACAAGTACTGGATATTGGGAGCTAAACAGCTTACCAGGTCACATTACCGAAAGTGTGTAACATGTATAAAAAATGCTCCATCAACACAAACCCAGCTAATGGGACAGTTACCATCAGCAAGAACTACTCCAGCACGACCTTTTAAAAGTAGTGGGGTAGATTACGCTGGTCCTATACAGATCAAAACATCTAAGGGCCGAGGGCATCAGTCTCACAAGGGCTACATATGTTTATTTATATGCATGGTGACAAGAGCGATTCATTTAGAAATGGTGACGGACTACACGGCTGAAGGGTTTCTTCAGGCTTACCGGAGATTCGTAGCGAGACGCGGCATTTGCTCAGAGCTTTGGAGCGATAACGCAACCAATTTTGTTGGAGCGGCGAGCGAACTGAGACGACTTTTTCAAGCCGAAAAGAATTCGATGCTTATGGAAGTGGCAGAGACCTTAGCCACCAATGGTTGTAACTGGCATTTCATTCCCGCTCGGTCTCCTAACTTCGGTGGGTTATGGGAGGCAGGTGTCAAGTCGGTCAAATACCACCTGAAGCGGGTAATTGGCCAATCAACACTAACCTTTGAGGAGATGTCTACGGTTTTAGCGCAGGTGGAAGCTTGTCTAAATTCTCGACCTCAATCCGTAATTTCTACTGACACTGAAGATATGACAGTTCTAACCCCGGGGCATTTTCTTATCGGCGAACCCTTGTTGACCTCTCCAGATCGAGCTTATGATGTAACTAATGTCGGATCGCTGAGGAGGTGGCAACACACCCAAAGGATGTTGCAGGATTTTTGGCGTCGTTGGTCACAGGAGTATTTGACTAAATTTTACCATCGTTATAGATGGGCAACACAAAATCCTCAACCTAAATTAGGCGATATTGTGGTTGTGAGAGAGGATGGTCTTCCTCCTTGCAGGTGGTTGATTGGCAGAGTGACAGAGCTGCATCCGGGTTTGGACAATATAGTTCGTGTAGTAACTTTAAAAGTCAAAAACGGATTCCTTAAAAGACCGAGCTCCAAGTTGTGTCTTCTACCAGTAGAGCCTACAAATTGAATTATGTTAGAATAGTATATAAGGAAAAACTAAAATAATAAGATTTCATTTTTGGGTTATGTATGTATATTTTGTATTTTATTGATTGGTTTACCTACCGTCAAGGTGGGCGATTACACTGTAAAGGACAAGCACGGTTGTCCTTGGTGGGCGATGTTATGTATAATTCAGGGGCTGCACCGTGTATCGCGTCAGATTGGTTTAACGGTGAACAACTAGATGGCGCTTAACAATTAGTTATATTTATCGTAGATCGCGCTGTCAAGATTATCTATTGACGGGGTACGTGTTGCAGCCCGAAATTGTTATTTGTACTGAAATTACATTAGTGTGAATAGTAATGTAAGAGTAATATACCACTAGAACTCGGTTTGTGTTGTCATTATTGAAACGATCGAGTGCGTCCCCCACCACTCTGGGATACTAAAGTTTTTACAAACATACCAAGGGGCGCCGGTAAGGCGGTGAAGAAACCTATTCTGGATGGCTTGTAAGCGTTTCCAATTATATCTTGACATATGTGCGAACACAACGCAGTTATATGTCATAATCGGTCGGATACACATCTTGTAGAGCGTAAGCTTGTGTCTTGTGGACATTTTGCTTGCAGCAAATAACAGAGGATGCAATCGGGCGAGACAGGAAGGTACTAGAGAACTTTACTGTTATCGCGTTTCGGCTAGGTTTTAGAGTGGTGATGAGCAGCCAGCCAACAGCGGAAGGTCCGAGTTTGGGTGTTTGGGAGCACAATACCAAAAAGTTTTTTAGAGTTTTCTAATGTAACTACTCATGTACTAATTAATTTCTTCGAACACTGCGTCCTTAAACGTGGATTCGAATTTCTACAACAAGCCTGAGCTCTTAATGAAGGCAAATAACGCGATGAAGCCATAGCATAAATAGCCCTATAAATAAAAATAAATATTTAACTAATCTACGTTCGTATAGGTACACTTATTTCAATTATATCCACGAGATGGAGACACTCAAATTAAAAGTATATTTTTGACATACCTATCTATTTCCGTATATTCATATTAATCTATGGCTATGACTGCTGAAAGTAATTTGGTTTCTAAGTGTGAGTTGTTTGTTTGATGGATTAATGTTGAATTAATTTGTTGGGAAATAGAATAAAGCCAAACAAAACAAGTAATTCCGCAGTGTTTCATGTCCAATAAAAATATTTTTTTCTCAAAAACAGGTGTGTTTCGAGTATTTCATGGAGTATATTATTTTCTCTTGTTTTATTTTGTGTTTATCTCAAAATGTAAGGGTTTTAAAGATGGTATACCTAATTATAACACAAAATATTCCAAGGTTACATGTACTCACAAATTGTATGTTTATCAATTATAACTGAATTTATAGTACATTTTAAAACTAGTCTGCTATTACATATTATTTTTTCTACTAGAAATTAAGCAAGAATGGAGTCCACGGGAGGCATACGATACAAATTTGGTGAGGGTGAACGTGTTTTGTGTTATGAGCCTGATCCCACAAAAGCCAAAGTTCTTTATGACTCAAAGGTAAGGACAAATATTAAATGGTTCCAAAATTAGTTTATGTAATCTAAAAAAATGTTAACTTAAATTATTGGCGGGAATGCAAATAAAACATACTACATAATTTAAAAAATTCTTAGATTCATAATTTATCAAACACCTCAAGTTATAAATAAAACTTTATAGTATTTTATTAAAATTAGAATTTCCATACAATGAATAAATTATAAAACAAATTACTTTAAATTGCACTAAAATATTATATATCATCTGATAACTGCAGCTGCAACTAAATGTCATAACTATTAGAACTTCCAAGAAACTCCACCTGTTTTATATTAAATTAACATAATAAATTCATTACCATAATTCATGGGTGGCACCAGGATTACTTTCACCCCCATGCATCATCATCTTCACATTATAATATTAACTAATAAAATATAATTTATAGATAATTACACATGTATTGTACAAATTTGGACAGCAACCTAGACACCTAAGTTTTTATTCAAACAGTAACTAAATAAAAAAAGAATTTAATGTATTTTCTTTCCTGGCAGATGGGTGTAAGTGCGCCCCCTTGCAACCTGCTCCTAGCGCTTATGTCATAATTACCACTCTTGAGTTACATTGATTTATTTTTATGAAGTATATAGTTTTTTTAGTGCATGGGTGCATGTAATGAAAAAAAATCTTATTTATTTATAAGGGAATTACTACAGTTAGATCATAGGTTATAGTTTTTTTTTTAATAGCTCATCACATTGACGGTACCGTCCCTGATTGTAAGCACAGTACAATCCAAACACTATGGCAACCATCGAGAGATCTAAATCCAACAATTGTCAATTTGAAACAGTATTATTGAATTACTAATTATCTAGTCACCCACATTATGAATCAAATTATTTAAGTTAAAAGTAATTATTACAATATGTGCATTATTACAGAAACAAATATGAAAGCACACAAGTTCAAATAAAAACATTAAAAATGTGATTGGCAAGTTATCATATTTAAGAAATAATTGTACATTGCTAAATTTCTATTATTAATATTAATTTATAAATAAACAAACAAGTTGAGTAATCAGATATTAGATAATTTATCATTTTATTTTTCTTAATCCATTCAATACTGACTTAAGACTTAAGTTTAAAATATTTTTGTTGAGCGGCTTGAATCAAATCCTTGCATCATATTTAAATAGTTAAACCAGATTTAAGATTGACAGTTGTATACATTTTGACACAACTAAACTGAATTTAGCTTTTTGGTGCAAGTTACCTTAAGTATACATTTTTATTTCATAATACTAATTTAAGATTTTTTTTCTAAATATCTGACTACACTGTTAGCCTTAGGGGCCCTGAAGCGCTGCAACTTTTACAGTTTCACCGAACTAGGGAATTTAAGATTATTTATTAATATAATATTTATACCTAGGCATAGTCAGGTATGGGCATGGTGGCAGCTGCCCATCTCCCTGTCCCTAGCAAGGTGTTAGCAAATGTTTCTTCTAGGCATTTGAGCAGGCTATCATTATGGCTATGATTGTCGATGAAATCTATCACCAATGGTCTATTTTGTTTTTGGTTTGTGCTGTACTTACTAATGAGTGCTGTAGATTCATATTGCCTAATAAAGAAAAAAAACTACATTCGTTTTCCACCAGCTGCCTCCCTCTTGCTAAAACCCTGGCAATGGCCATACATTTATAGGTGTGCCCTACTATACCATTTCCATTGCTAGTAAACAAATAATATATATATATATATAGCTTATCATTTTTGTTAACTTGTATGATGTTTGTTGAAATATCTGTATATTTACACTGTAAACTGTAATTATCCAGGTGTTGGAAGTGATAGAAAGTAAAGATAAGCGTGGTCGGCGCACTGTTGAGTACCTAATACATTTTCAAGGATGGAACTCATCATGGGACCGCTGTGTTAGTGAAGACTTTGTATTGAAGGATACAGAGGAAAATAGACAACTGCAACGTGATCTGGCTGAGAAATCACAACTCCAACTGTAATTTTATGTTTTTTAACTATTTAAAATAAGCAATAACAAACGAAAGCAATGATTTCTTAGTAGTAGCGTCAACAGATATTGTGACGTGAGTTTGATTCTTTGCAATGAACCTGAACTATCTGTGAAAGAAAACATTATGATGTAACCATAGCATGTTGGTAAGGTATTTTTTAAATACCCGCCTAGCTAGCTACCACCCTTAAGTGAATGTCTGTTCTTGTAGCTGCACTTGAGAGCAAGTCTACTAGGCTTTGCGTGGTACACCTTTGAGCAAATATTCTTAAATGCACATCCAACTCATTTGAGTATGTCAAATCTTTTCATTAGAAGTAAGAACTGTGTGCAATAGTATGAAGAAACCTAACAAATAACTAATTGTATACTTTGAATTAGTGATGATTAATTGTAAAAGTCAATGTAATTTAATTTTTCTTAAATTTGTTATTTATTTTCTTATTTCAACAGTGGAGCTTATTTATACCGTCGTGAGCGTAAGAAGGATCCAAATAATAGCAGTGAGGCAGGTCCTGCTAAGCGTCAACGCCATGAATTTAGTGATGATGGTTCATCAACAAGTACTCAGCCAGATGGTATGGATTATAAAATGAAGCCATTAAATAATTCTCTTTTAATGACAAAGGGCGCAAACAAGCAGACGGCTCGCCTGATTGTAAAGTGTTATCGCCGCCTATGGACAACTGCAACACGAGGGGCATTAATTTTGCCGACCTTTAGAGACCGTATTTCAATGCCTTTTCATAACCCTGAAGGAAAACCATGTTGGGTAACCCATTCCACAACCCTAGCGTATGTGACAGGAAGGTACTAGAGAACTTTACTGTTATCGCGTTTCGGCTAGGTTTTAGAGTGGTGATGAGCAGCCAGCCAACAGCGGAAGGTCCGAGTTTGGGAGTTTGGGGGCACAATACCAAAAAGTTTTTCAGAGTTTTCTAATGTAACTACTCATGTACTAATTAATTTCTTCGAACACTGCGTCCTTAAACGTGGATTCCAATTTCTACAACAAGCCTGAGCTTTTAATGAAGGCAAATAACGCGATGAAGCCATAGCATGGTGGTAGGGTATTTTATAATACCCGCCTGGCTAGCTTCCACCCTCAAATTGTAGGTATAGGTGAGTTCCGGTAGTTGCACTTGAGACTTGAGAATTTAGAGTCCAGACTAAATACGCCATCTTTTAAATTCACTTGCCAAAAAAAGCGTAATATTTTTTTTCAGTAGGGGAGACTGGGATCACTGTATCCCTATTTTGGTTTTTCATTAATATCTCTAAAAATAATATAGTTTCGCAGAATATTTTTTAAAGATTGCCTAGAAAATTTATCCTTCTAACTTTTTGCATCATGAATTATATGTGTGTTAACCTGTTTTTTTTTCCTGAAGACTTAAGGGATCAATTGCCCTGTGTTCTGGGACATTTGATCAGAGCATGTGGTAGACATGATTATAAGTGAACAAGTGGACTTGCTTGCACAATAACAATTAGTATGAATGACTAAAAAGTTCATTTGGTAGGAAATTTGTCTTTTATTTAACCTTATAGTTATCTATATATTTATTTCCTCATAGGTACATACTTCATTGTCTTTATAATATTATTATCTTCCCTATGTTAAGAAACATGGAAACGTTCTGACGATTAAAACATGTAAACCTGCTGAGGCTGGTTGCTTCATGTACCCGTAAATATATATGTCCATTTCTGCGTATAACGTAGAACTAGTCGTATGTGGCGATATTGTTGGTCTATTTTCGTATCTTAGTAGCTGGTTTATTATTATGCGCAACGTCATTACAGAGAAATTGAAAGTTTTGCCTGTACCTTTCATGATATTACCTTCTAGGACAGCTTTGACTGTTGCTTTCATTTTTAATTTGTCTACAGGTTTGTAGTTTTTTTTACCCCTCTCTTTCTTTCGTGTATTCTTGGTGTATTATAATCTATACGAAGAAACAATACAAAAACTAATCTCTTTTGTAAGAATGTAGAGGACACTCTATCCTATAATCATGTCTACCCGTGTTCGCTGTGATCAAATGTACCCTGAACCGTGATTTTATAAAACAATATTTTAAACAGTTTTAGACGTAATCCTGAATTTATGTATATGAATATGTTAAAATAACGATCAAAATACTGACAAAAAAAGATGAGAATGTAAACTAGTGACGTAATGACATCTAGCGTAGCGCTTGCCGAATCTACTCGGTAACTCGAGTGAAAACGAACTAGTCGAATCAAATTTGTTTCGAATACGAATTTAACAAATTCACTCGAGTAAAAATCGGCTGGAGTTGCATCACTAGTCCTGCACTGCTTGCGTTTGATAAGCTCCATAATTCCTTTGGTTATTTGTCTATGCCCATAATTTTAACGTGGTTTCGGAAAACGGGACAAATTTGCATCCCGGGAGCTTTTTTGGGGACAACGAGACAGATAATTGTAAAAAAGGATGGTCCCGTTCAAACCGGAATGTGTGGTCACTTTAGGTATGATACGTGTCGAAAGCAACATTCTGTGTCTTCACCACAGGTCTTCACTAAAACGATACGTATGATTATTGAATAATGTTATTGGTACCTATACTTTTAATTAAATAACTAACTCGGCTCTGCTTGCGTGGGATACAGTGTTAGTCAGGGTTATTGTGGCAGTAGGCTAGTAGATTCCTATCAAAACGTATTGTGGTCGGCTTGCGCCCCTAGGACTCTGCGCCCGGGTGCTTCGCACCCCTTGCACTCCCAGGTAAAGGCGGCCCTGGTTATGGTCCAGGGATCAAGTGTCCCGAGCGTAAAAGTGTCCTCAGTCTCCCCTACAGTCAAAGTTGGGCATATTAAAAAAAGGCATATTTTCTTTTAAACTAAATATAGTGTATTTTAATTTTAGACTATAATTCACAGAAGGTATATTCAGGGTTCCATTGCAACAAAAAAAAATTAGAAAAGTAAAGATTTATATCATGGTACTCGAAAGATCATAGCAGGGTGTCGAATTTATAGATTTTTTTAATTGCATATAATTTCCTAAAGTACATGACTAAAATTAAGATTTTTCTGATTACTGTCACCAAGTGGGCTAACACCCATTTCCGGCTAGATGTTAATTTATGGAACACCCGTGTTTACGACAAGAAAACACATCGCTGAACGCATAGTGCTTTATAAAAAAATTGTGGTTTCTTAAAAGTTGAATAACTTTTTATTTAATTTAGATATCGTGATACTTTTTTTTTGGAACAGGACCAAGTATCTCATGAGTAAAGCAAAAAGAATTATCAAAATATACCCAGTAGTTTTTGTGTGTTATACGCGCACAACGATAAACCTTAAACATTTTATTTATAAAGATAATAGGTATAATTTAACAAATGTATTTATTTATGTGAACAGAGGACGAAACTGTGGACACAGACTCGTCGTCGGGATCATATTCCAGTTCTGAGCCACATTCTTCACCACAGAATAATGTTCACGTCGGAAGAGCTCGTATTGTGCTACCGTCTACACTCAGGTGAAATAAACATTTATATTTGTATAGCGAATATATTATAAAGAATTAATTTTTGTTTACTTTATATTTGGGTTTTTTCAAACATATGTGTTATTAAAGCGGATGTTTTAATTTATTAAAACAAAAAATAAATATAAAAGCATTGTTTTCAACTTTTCTGTTGTATCTTAAAAGAATAATAAAAACATGAATCAAACTTGATGTAGTTAATAAACATTGGGAGTCTAGCTTTTCCGGATCTCGAATGAATGCAAGAAATCTTAATTTTTGGTAAATAGGAAATAACACAAGTAATGGAACAAAACCCTGGTTGCGGGAGTCCAACTCGCGACGTAAGGAGCGGAGTAGTAGGTAACCATGAACGTCAAGAAATCTGGCAAGCTTGTAGGCAACTACGGAAAGTGAGAACAACGATACGGGCGCATGGGCGGCAGCGCGGCGCGATGGAGACTTGCTCGAATAACTTTAACACGGATGAAACCATGGGGCACAACTAGTTATAAATAAATTAATGAATTTGTTCCAGAGATCGTCTAACATTCGACTACCATTTGGTAGTGAAGCGAGGTAGGCTGTCCCGTCTACCGGCGACACCGTGTGTCGCGCATATACTGGAATCATTTGTGAAATGGTTCGCGCGCGCCGGCGCCTGGCATCCTGCTAGAGGAAGACATGATCCACCCGTTAAACCAGATTTATTGGATTTCTCCCGCCGGTAAATACAAAACATCTATTTTTGGCGAACTGTAAGTTAGGTCGCTCTTCCGGCATGAAACCCTCGACAGCGCAACATGCGCGATATAGCGACTTTGTATGCATTAGTACAACACACGTTACACTGCACTTCATATCTGCATATCACACAGTAGCATAGGTTCTTTAAGGGACGTTTTTTTTTGCTAGTCCGACTTAGATAAAAATGTATTGCTAAATTAAATTTATATTCGCATATTTTTCTTTATGTATAATTATAAAAATTGCATGCAAGGCAATAGTCCAAGCTGAGTTTCGGCCACTTTGGAAACCTGCGCTCACCCCCAAGGCCAAAAAAAAAATCGAATTAAATAATAACTTCTAATCAATGGGCTCAGAACCAGCACATATTTCTAGCACTTATATGTGATATAATTATTATGTCATTTGCTATATTTATTCTTCTCATGTAATTATCGAATGTTCTATAATCACAGTTTGATCCGATACTTACGATAAAGTTATTGTCTACTTTTTAATATTGATACATTATACTTGTAGTTTTTTTTATTTCCATTAAATTATAATTACTAAGTATTAGTCGATTATGATATAAAATTAGATAGGCAACTGGGAAGACAAAGAGCATAAGTATACGCTGTATCGACCAATGTAAATCGTTATCAAAATAAATCCACGCTTATTTTTGCGAAGTGTAGACTTCGCAAAAAATTACTTTAAATTAGGTTTAAACGTGTAATTTAATGTTTAGTAAACGTGTTTAATTGTTATTGCGAGTACTGTAAAAGGACGTAACTCGCATAACAAAGAAATCAACAAAACAATGTACACACTAACCTATACTTTTCATCTCGTCTTATTCAACTTATTGCATTTCTGTACTTATACTAAATCTATGGAAACATTAGTATTTGTTATCCAAGAAAAGTTTTTGAACACAACTTATTCACTTCTATAATAATTAACTTTATGAAATAAAATTATTTTCAGATTAAATCTCGTCCGGGAAGTCGCTGATGGTATTCGCGTTTATTTCGACTTTATACTACGCGGTCATCTGCTATATAGACAAGAATTAGATCAGTACTATGAAAATTGTAGAAAGTTCACGGAAGAGTAAGTCTTTACCCTCTACTTTAAACAATACAATACTACAATAACACAACAGAAACATACATGTTATATAACAGTTGATACTGTTCGCGTAAATTAGGCGGCCTTATTGCTTGGAGCGATTTCTTCCAGGTAAACCGTCATAAAATATCTAAGATCTGAAGAGTGGTTGGACTTGTTGGTAGCAACGGTCAATCCTCAAGAGTAGCAGTCTACCTATTTGAAGTTAGGGGGCATAATCTACTTTCTTGGTCCTTTATAATATAATTTCTCCAAAAGGTTGACAATTCATCAACAGATACATTATTTTTAGGTAAGGCGGTGCCCCGAGAATTTGCAAGCGTTTATTGCGCATAATCATTTTCGTCTCGTAATTTTATTTGTATGCATATTAATGACAATTCTTATAACCTATCATGCGAGGAATAGCAAATACTTTCCGTGTGCAAAATTTCATAAAAATTGGTTGAGATTTTTTTTTATAACAATAATAACTTATGGTACAGAAGGAACTGCAGGTTTATTAATATAGATAAATTATAAATTGTAATATTCACTATTTTTCTATCGATGTTCTATAATATAGTAATGAGGGAAAAAGAATATCAAAACTAGAAGACGAAGACAGCCAGTCACAAGATGAAACCAATCCTGCATCAGTTGAAGAAGATCTCAAGAGTCCAAAAATACCAGAGTATTCCCACTTACCACCGGATCCATTTGTTGAGGATAAAAATGAAGGTATGTTAAAAAGGAAAAAAACTTAGGTTTAAGAAGAAAATCATTTTTTTTTTAAGTTTGGCTGTTTGCCTATTTAGGCAATTTCGTCAATGTCAAGTGTGAAAAATACACGTCATAGAATTTAGTTGGTAAATGTTCGTTGTACTGTAGAATAACCCATAAACAAGACACATTTACATAACACAAAACAGTCACAAATTTATCCATAATACTTGTTATGGGAACTGCAGGGATAATATAAAACTATACTATAAGATTACTAGAATTTTGTTAAATTTTAAGTAAATAAAAAAGACTACTTATCCTTTAAAGGCGGTGTTCGGCGACTCCGCACGCGTTTATTTATTACGCATTAATTATTGTTATTTCATATTTTTTACTCATATTAATGACAATTAATGTAACCCATCAATTGAAGAATAACACAATTCCCGTATATTTTATCAAATCGGTTTAGAGTTAATAAAGTACGATATGTATTCGATTTTTAAGATTTCTAAAATTATTATTTACAATTTTTATATCCTATCAATTAAGCATTGAAAAAGCTTTCTTTGTACAAAATTTAATAAAAATCGGTCAAGCAAATAAAATTCGTTTTTGAGTTAAATTCGGACAAACAAAAAAAGAACCAGACAAAACAAACATATTCGTGATGTCCTATAAAATAGATGACTATCAGGAGGTAATTACAATAGATATGAACATTGTTATTGTATAGTGTTCGCGTATCGTTTATCCAACTGAGTTCAACTTTGTACAGTTATCGTTGGCACCGTGTGAAGATTTCTAACATAGTACGTACAATAGATGGCGCCCAAGTAGACTCCGCAAATGCATGTATTTCATTTAAAATTTAGCAGCAGTTCTTATTTTTTTAAATTAATATAAGGATCTAATATCGTGTCTCTGTTGTAGTCATTTTCCCATATAAACTTATCCCATAAATCTTATCTATTCTATCGTTATTCTAATCTTATACGCGTTACATATAATAAGTGAGCCCATATCATACACAATACATGACACGTAATACATAATACGTAATGTAGTCGCTAACATTCTTTCTATAAATATATTCTATTTGTCCATTCTAATGTTACTTATTTATTCTTATACATAAACACACAATATATAACACATGACACATAATAATACATAATTTCGTCGCCAACACAAAACTAATTTCACAATTATTATATCTAAAATTAATAGCCACAAATGGAATCTTGATTAGGTCTTAAAAAACTTTTGTTTTTATGGAATTTAATGGTAACTCGGAATATAAAATAACCGTTCCATACAAAATATTTTTGTCCTAAGACCACTTTCACTTATGAAGAACTTCCATTATAAATGAACTTTTACTTGCCACTTCCGGTATTTTATTATTACGAAACAAGACGGCATCCTGTAGTTATCGTGTGTAATACAGAATAGCTATCGGGCAAACCACTTTTATAAAAAAATCTCTTATTCCCTGGCATAATTCGTATACTGAGTTACCTTCAGGAATTTTGCCACAAAAAACGGAAATAGTTTTTTTTACCGTAAAAGTAGCTTTCGTTCTTTTTGCCTTTACTCGCACGAGCGCGACTTCGCATTTTTATTGGTCCTTTGATGGGAATAAAAGAAAACTAAAATTTTATCGAAAAATAAAAATAACGTTATCTAACCTCTCTAAAATATGGGTATACCTGGAAATTGATTACCACAGATTTCGTATAGGTACCGATTTTGCCTTAAATCGTTTAAAAGTAGACCGTACCTTTAAAATACCATGAATATTCAACCGAACAAGAATTAAAAGTTCTAGATAGATTTACCCTCACCATTAACTATTTCTTAGAACCGTCAACAGATCCTGAAGAAGCTGAAGTAGAACAAGAACCGGAACCAGAACAAGAACCGGAGCCAGAACAAATGCCGGAACCAGAAGAAAATCCGGAACCAGAACAAGAACCGGAGCCAGAACAAAAACCGGAACCAGTAAAGGTACCGGAATCAGAACAAGAACCGGAACCAGAACGAGAACCGAAACCAGAACCAGTAGAAATCAAAACCGAAGTCGAGGATGAAGATACCCCTAAAAGCGACTCGGCAGCTGAAGATAGCGTAAGTCTTGCGGAAGACACGGAGAAGTTACGCGACGAACTCACTGCCACGGAGAACGTTAATGTGGCTCGAAGGTAGGTACGATATAAAATATTTTCTATTATGCTTCGCTCATTTTATATACTTTCCAGATTCTCAACAGGTACGGATCAAATGCAATTGAAGCTAAAATTAAATTCAATGTATTTTTATAAAGTTTTCAATTCGGAGTTTGTAACTTTTAATGATACGCAATTTAATTATTTTTTTAAGAAAAATCTTATTTAGCACCGTTGTGATTTTGAACTCAATGAAACGAAAAAGCGACATTCATACAAACGGCCGAAACGAAATCTAGATAAACTTCAGTACACAATAGTCGTGAGCACGCAATTTATTACTAACTAGCAACCTGGCCCGGCTTCGCACGGGTAGCAGAATATAATATATGTCTACATTTAAGAGGAATAATTACGTACCTAATATATATAACTCTATTGGTCTACACGGCCACGCATCCAGTCGGCATGATATTTTTCCGACATCTTCAACAATCATCGTTATATTTCAGCACTCCGTTCATTGATGAAAAGCGTATGAAAATCTGTTCAGTAATTTTATGAGTTTATCGTGTTCAGACAGACAGACACGGCATGGCGACTCTGTTTTATAATATAGTAAGGAAAACATGATTGAAAGTTTATCGCTTTAGTAATGATAGTTCATAAATTCATAGTTACGAAAAGTGCCATCGGTGCTGGTCAACCGTGTCGCTGCGAGTTATTTCTTTGGTTGCGCGTAATTTTGAATCCGTCATATATTGTACGGTATATATTCAAAGTATTCATATTCAATTTTTATCTACATTAAATGTCCAAATTAATTAACATAATCTGGATAAGGATCCATATATAATTAGAGAAAATATCTTCGCAAATAACCTGTTATTTTTAATTATTATGTTGAAGATAAAAATGGTTACTGTGCGTCAACCTTAGAAGATAGACATATGCCACCACGGATTTTTCTGTGGGCTTTTTGATGAACTACAATTCTTTGCTACATTATTTTGATGTATCCCTTAAGGTATAGCTAATGTAAGCCATGTAAGCGCCCAAAAATCGATTTATTGACCTCTTGATTACAAAAAATTGAATTTCCTCAACGAATAAAAACTTAATTCTAATGTATTGTATTATATACCTACAGTAAAAAAAAAATCTTTAAATAACAGTGAAAACCGTATAAATATCCTTTGTGTAGTTTACAAAAAGTAAGCGGACAAACAGACAAACGCGGATAGCGACTTTCTTTTATAATATGTACTAGCTGTGCCCCGCGGTTTCACCCATAGAAGAAATCACTGATTGATGATTTATAAAAACTTCAGTATAGACAATATTTTATCGGGCGGCCAGATGGTCACATCGCGGCATCGCACGGCTCGTTCGCACCCTACTACTATAGATATAGACCCGAGCCGAGTGTTGAATTATTTTAATTTTGCATTATCTCTCAAAGTATACGTCTAAATAACATTCTGTAAGAGACAAAGTTTATCTTCATTAAATTGTCTTTGTGATGAAGTAGTAACTTTTGTTCGTAACCCAAGTAGAAATAATTTATAAAAACTTATAAAATTTTCAGTAATATATTTTGGTGAATAGATAATCATGAAATTTAATATAGCATTATCCATTACGTATGTATTGGATAATACCCGAGAAACACAGTCAGAGAGCAGCCCTAGTGCATTTTTATCTACCGAACGTCTGCAGATAATTATTTCAAGAACACTGCCAAGATAACATACTGTTTACTTTAGTGTTTAGTGTAGTGGCGTTCTACCTCGTCCCCGCCAACGTCTAAAACATAGGACGGTCAAGTACGAACTTGTACGATTATAATTTATATCGAGTCTGTAGTGTTTGCTATGCATGTACAAAATGAAAAAGTATCCGATAAAACACTAATGACTCATTTACACTTTGCTAAGTAACAATTAGTATAGGTGTTAAGTGTTATGTAAAGTGCATAGAACCCTGTCTTATTTTTTTCTGTGAAGTGGTAATACAAGTGGCCTCTCCCCATTCACCGGCGCACTCCCCGCGCTCATATAACTTAGAACCCATGTTATAATAATTGTATTATTTACAGTTCGAAATATTATTTAATTATAGAGACTATAATTTAAAAATAAATCACTTTGGACTTACAAAAAACCATAAGTAGGTATTATGTGAATATTTTGATAAGACAACTATTCACACCATAAAAACATGTTTACTAAGTAATTATAAGCTCTACTTTATACATAATAAAGTTTAAAGTAAGATTAAGTTGTTGTGGGAGACCCAACAGAAGTGAAGTTTCATTTTCATACGCTTTGTTTGTTTAATCCATTTAATTTTTATATAGTATTTAATATTGAATATAAATTATACCAGTTGAGTCTTAAGAAGCTTTCCTTTAAAAATATTAATAATTATATCGGTGTAATTTATCACAAATTAGTGATAGAATAAGAAACTGGATGCAGAATCCTTCATCCCCGTTTTAAACATGTATTTGTATATATAAATATTACATACAAATATTGTATTTAAGTATTGTTTAAATTACATTACATTAATTATAATATGTTGAGGAAAAAGTTTCTTCGCATTTTTATATGAAAACTCAAGAAAAAAATTTCAAAGTTTTCTTACATTTATTTACAGTATATATGTACCGTTTTGTTCGATGACTTTCTGCCATTTTGTAGGTAGAGACATGATCCCGTTGCTGTAAAAACTTTGGGACTTTTGATTTTAAAAAAAAACGTGACAAATAGTTTGTTAACCTTACAGAACCTAAACAATTCTGAAGAGACCGAAACAGGTGAAAATCTGAAGGTGCAAGGTCAGGGCTTTGTGGTGGATGCACTAACACCTCCCAGCCAAACTCTCTTAATTTTTGCCGAGTGGCTAAAGATGTGTGTGGTCTAGCGGCATCATGAAGAAAGACCACACCCTTCCTGTTAATCAATTCCCGCCGCTTTCTCTCAACTGCTTCGTTTAATCATCCGTTGTTGGCAGTAGAGACCCGAATCGATGGTTTGGCCGGGCGGTAAAAGTTCATAAATGAACAATGCCCTTCCAGTCTCACCATACACACAGCATCATCTTATTTCGAGTTAACCCAGGATTAGCCAGTCTGTGAAGCCTGGCCGCCTTAGACCAAGACATTTTTTCGCACGTTCTTGTCGTACGTGATCCACTTTTCATCACTCTCTTCAAAAACGGCTGGGTTTCATTGCGTCTCAATAATTAATCGCAAATGAGTACACGGTTCATTAGGTTGTTTTCAGTGAGCTCGTGTGACACCCAAATATCGAGCTTTTTGGTATGGCCAGCTTTCTTCAAATGGGTTAAAACTGTTTTGTGGTTAATTTCCACTGCTTCAGCTACATCGTAACTAATGATATGCCGATCTTGCTTCGCTTTTTAAAAAATGGTGTCCATTTTATACGTAACAGGGCGACCAGAGCGAAGTGCATCTTTAACATCAAAATTTCCGGACTGAAAACGTTTGAACCAACTTTGTGCTACTCTTACTGACACTGCATTAGGTCCATAAACATCACAAATTTTTTCGCTGTTTGAGTTGCATTTTTGCCTTTTTTGTAATAATATTTTTAAATGTATCAAATTTCTTCATTAGATTCACTCATTTTTACAGAAAGAAAAACAAATGAAAAATAGCGGGATACAACTTTTTTTATTTTATTTTAAATGTAACCTTTTTAATGTTACCGAAACCAGCCAGATACAAATAGTAAAGCCAAGGAAATTTTATAACAAGTTTATACCTACGTTATGCGAAAACACTTTTTCCCCGACCTAATATATTGTTTCCGTGTTTATTTCGTTTTTTTTTTTACTATATAAATATACTTAAGTATTTGAAGCTGTTGTTGACTAGTAGTAAAATATTAGAAGACTAAAAGACAAGGATAATAAATTTTATGTAGAAAGAGAATTTATGTGATAATAGAAATCACAAATATACTATACTTGCCTTAAATACTTGTATAATAATATATTAATACCTAATTATAAATATTATCATTATCTTCTATGAAAAAATATGTATATGGTTATCTTTTACACACGTCAGTTTATGATTCGAGAAAATATCCGATCAAAAATTGGACAAGTTTAATTCTTAAGTTGTATGGTTGGAGTTTTTGGCGGGATCTTGAAGTGACATGTTGTGGTTTATATTTTTAATTCATTTACTTAGGTTTTTGACCCTATATTATGTAATATAGGTGGCATTTTGCGTGATATAGTTTGGTTTTTGTGCATAAGTGAGGTGGATTATAAATATAAGCTGAAAGCATTCATTTCGAGATCCCACAAAAACTTCCTAGGAAGTTCTAACAAGGGAGCCACCATCTTGTTAGGATAATGAATCGTCATAACACATGACATTTTATTTCACTCGATAATGGCAGTAATGGTCTTCACTAAAGAAGACCGGTTGCCAAGTTAGGAAGAAGAAGAAGTTGTATGGTTATATTGCAGTGGTTTTACTCTTGTCTTTTAGACTTCGATCTCATAAATCAGCGGTATCACAATCTGAAAATGAAGAACCAGCGCCTTCCACATCAGGCGAACAACGTACTTTCGAAACACTATCATCCAGGTAAAAATAATTAAGTCATCCATGTAAAACATTCAACGTCACAACCTAAACTTTATTTTACTTAGCCAATGTCTTAAGGTTGTGCTTGACTTCGGTTCCTCTCTAAGCCTTATCTTGTTTATCTTTATGTTTTGTATATATCTTATCTTAGTACCTTCATAACAGGGGTCAGCAAAAAAATTACTTAATCGATCAAAACGGCTATATAAATCAGTCACATAGAAAAGAAACAGCAATGTCCCTTTTTTTAATTATTTCAATTACTATTATTTTTGTTTAAGTATATCAGAGATTTATTCAGGAGCTTTTTTCTACAGCATTTATTAATAACATTCATCGATATTTTTAACTTATTATTATAACTAACAGTGGCAAGCAGGACCATCACTCGCGGGGTCTCGCGCAACAACTCAAGAAGAAAATTAAACAATTTAACTGAAGTGTACCCCACTATCGACGTAGTCCTGAGAATTATCGCTACCACACCTGTAAGAGTTGTAACTGCAGAAAAGAGTTTTTCGAGGCTAAAAATTACTAAAACATTTTTGTTCAATTCGGACCGGATTTAAAGTCTTTACTGTTCTTTTAATTGAAAATAACGTAAATAGCGCATTTCGTTAGATTATATATTGTTCTATAATTAAAGATTTTAAGGAAAGTCATTAGTTTATCATCATTAATAAATTCATCGTTTTTATGTTTAATAACTTTTATACATTTTCTAACATAATAAATTTTAAAAGTCAAAATTTTATTTATTTAATCACTGACATCAAAAAAAGGACGTGGTTATCGATTCGATTGTAGTTTTTTTTTTTTAATGGATGTTTAAGCATAACTTCTTTGTTTATGAACCGATTTATACGATTCTTTTTTCGTTTGAAATAATACAATACAATTTCATTGGCATTGGACCTTTGACTTTGAACTCCTCAAAATCATTGAAGTTGGTTTTCCTTTTTGTTATTACTTTTGTATTTATTCGTCAAACCATCAGAAATATTTACCTCCGACTCACATACCTACTTTGCACAAAGGATAAGGGCACCGCAAATATATGCCGCCCGGAACCTAGCAATGGTTAGTAAGGACGTCGCTGATAATTTGTAACTGTTGCGTGCATTATGAATAAAAATAACGTCAACAACTTTTCAGTGTGCGCATTGCTGTTTTTGTTTCTATATGCTTTAAATATTCCAGGGAACATTTCGAACACTCGAAAGTTTCAGGCAATTTTCATATTGGGACACGCCATCATATTGGGATATGCCATCCTGTCTTAATTTCGTATAAAATACATTCAAAATGCATTTTTAGTATATGTTGTGTTCAGTGAAGGCAGCTGCGGTTCCTCGATGAGTGATGGATGGTCGCGGCCTACTAACTCCGCGCCCGCCGCTCCTTCCACACCTCCTACGACCAGAACGCCCCTGTCTCTACTTCTAGATAAGGTACTGTACTGCGACCATACTACTTTACTCTTAACACAATAAGACTATCGCACAAATTAAATTTAACAGGCCATGCGGCGCAGTGATAATAAGCCCTACTATTGTACCGAAAGGTCAATCCTCGCCCATGAGTGACTTTTGTGTGATGAGCATTATTGTCAATTGTGTGCCTAAGTATAGAATAGATATAGAATATTACATCTATGGTATTAACTATCACACTCCTTTGCAAAAATAAACGGGCACCTAAGGAAATTTTTTTACTAGCTGGCCTCGCAGACATTGTCTACCCCTTGACTACAGCGCCACGTATCGCGTTCATGGATAGCATAAAAATCTTCCCCATGAAAAAACACTTAGATCTACTAACTTTATTGGTGATCAGTAAAGTGGTTTTATGTTACATAGTTTGGTTTTTATGCCAAAATATAATAGAATACATATTCATTTAATTATATAACAGATTAATTAACAAACAAATAATTATTTTGACGACAGTAATAGTATAAACTTTGCTACAACGATCCTTATACTAATTGGTAACATTGAGATAATACAGAGTTAGAGAAAAATAAAAGAAAATATTTCAACAGAAAGAACTAAGAAAATATGTGTGTTTCAGTGTGTGTGTGAGTGTGTGTGTTTCAGTGTGTATATGTGTGCATGCGTAAGTTTACTATAAAATAAAAATCTTATAAAATGCATAACATTTGCTAGGCATTCTATAGAATGTACGTTACAAAATACCTACGATACTCAGTTAGGTTAAGTTGGACTTGCGAACAAGTGTTAGTGAGCTGACGAGATCTACGGTCTTATATTTTCTAGTTTCTCATTTCGCATTTTATAGAATGACTACAAAAAAAAAAAATCAAATTACCTTGTAATCTTCAAACAATTTTTATTTGTCTCTGCTTCAAACTTAGCTCTAATAAGATGGCGAAACTTTGTTAAAACTTTCCAAGGCCTTTTAGTGACCTCCCAAAATGCATACTCGCAGTTATTAATTACCTATTTATAATTCACTTCACTTGTGCACAATAACCAAACAATAGCACATAAAATTCCACCAAAATTACATAATACCGGGCCACATAACATAAGTTTATGAATCTAAAAACAAAAACAATCATATGACACTTTGAGATTCCGCCGAAAACTCTCCTCACTTGTTATTCTCAACGAATCGGAGATGTATTTCATACTTTGCCTAAATAGTATTTGGCATTATAAAATTGCCTATCTATATTGATAAATCTGTAGCTCTGTCTGTACAGGTAATTTTTTGTCTAAATTTCTCGATGTGCATAGGTATATACTATATGAACGATACTGATCACGAATATGCCCTTAATTTTTTTTTTTGTGTCTTTCTGTTTGTACTCGAGATGCTTATATCATTGGTCAAGTGATAGGGTATGAAAAATTTCAATATTACTTTTAAACCGTAAAAAAAAATCGCCAGAAAATATATATTTTCGTTAATTCTTGACCGATATTGATGAAATTTTGTACACGGTAAGTATAAGTAATTATATAATTGATGAGCTACAATAATTAATATTACTTCTAGAAAAAAAAAACGAAGTTCAAATATTTAATTTTTATCAAATCTCAACCGATTCTGATCAAATTTTGTAGACGGGAAGTATACCATAATTGAGAGGCTATAAGAAACGTTAACAATGCATTAGAAATCATAGAATATAATAATAATTTTCAACCGATTTTAATGAAAATTGTACACGGGAAATATACACCACTCCTCAATTGACACGGCATAAGAAAACAATATGAGTAAAAATAAAATTACGAGATGTAACTACTTGTGACATATATAAAAAAGAACTATATGGCTTTCATCAGAAGTCATCATATGGCGTGGATGTTCAAATAGGGAAATCGGAATTTAAAAAATTTCTTCAGCACGAAATTATTTTAATAACAAAATAAAACTTCTAACACGTAAATCTCAATTATTATTCACACAGTTTACTGCGCCGGATGTGTGTTAACACTTATTACAACTGTGTTGGCGATCAGTCCACTTCAACGCAGCGAGACGGGTAAAGCGGAATCGAGCCAATAGCGGCCGTACCCCCCGCACCAAAAATCGGATACGATCAACCTGCCATGTAATGACCGCTTATTAAGCTTATTTCACGATTCGATCTACAGCAATTTTTGACAATATCCATTGCATTGTAATAAGGAATCGGGTTTGTAGGATCCGATCACCTTCAACGCAACGATAGCGTAGTTTAGCTTCAATCGCCGCGTAAAGAGCACAGAGAGCAGTCGTATGCGTAATGCTAGGTAGATAGGTTGAAAGGTCGCGGGTTCAATCCACACAAATAACTTTTTTGACGTGACAACGTCTTATAATTCGATGGAGCCGGCTGCACGCACGAAAAAACATGACTCATGCGGCGTTACCTCGCTCTGAGGCGTTCCATTTAAGGCGAGAGCGCGGAACGAGCGACAAAGAGGCACAATCGGCCTCCGCGTTCGGCAGCGTTCGACATCTGTCTCTCTCCTACTTGAGTGAGCGATGCCTCCGCGTAGACAGCTGCTATACAATAATACATTTACATGTTTTCGTCAAGTATGAAGTGCAGTGAAAAGTGAATGTGGTGTCAATTGTTTATAGCAACGATAATTGCGGCGATAAAGGTAATGATTCTTTCGATATTAAATATATGTTTAGTAATATATTGTCGAATATTCGTGCTTTCATCATTAAAATAAATAGCATCGGTCCGCTAGTGCAGAGATTGTAGGTTATGCTATAATTGACAAAAGTATAAATAAAATTAAAATTTTCTTTTGAAAAATGATACCATTCCATCAGTATTTTCTTATGACGTTGTCACGGTCAAATATCGTCAGTAAACAGACTTTACAGACAACCGATTTTTATTTTCATGGTTTTTACTAGTATTCTAAATATAGATTATTTTAAACATTTATTTAATTGTTATTTTTACAAAACAATCGATACTAAAGAATTTTCAAACAATCGGTTCCTATTATATAACAATTTTTACGATCATAATGTAATAAAATAAAGCAAAATATTACAAAAAAAAGACACTATTGTGACTACTGCAGTTACAACAAATATTACTTTTTGTAGTTTCGACAATGTCAGCGCCATGACAACATACGTACGCATTTCTCGACGTTCGTTTTTCAAGTGAGATAGCAACATAATATTGTAGCTTTATGAGATTGGGGCCAGAATGGCAATGATGTGTAATAAGAAGCACGATCCTGCGGCCAAGCCCTGCCCTTCCCCCGGAAATCGGTAGCGGTAGATCGGAAGGTGAAATAACCTCTTCAGGCACAGCGTCAAGCCGCGCCGCTGTGCCGGTCGTCTGACTCATACATTTCTCTAACTCCCTTGCCTCGCGTACTACTTTGCTGCGCTTGAGTTAGCGCAAGAAATTTTGCTGGGTTAGGTTAACCCATATTTAATTAATACATTAATGACCAGGCACACTTGATGAGGAAATTTCAAATAACGCTCCGACAAATAAATAAAAATGAAATTCTTTTCGTTGAGTGCATCATTGAAGAACGGCTCGCGCTATTTCGAAATAAAAATTTTAAAAGTCGCTCGGGAAATCCCTGAAAAATTGAACTAGGTTCTATTTTCTATTGTTTTTTTTTTTTACTCAAGACCATAAACTCACGATTCGAACGATGGATATACGCAATTCTTATTTTGTTTTGTTCGTTATAGTCCTAGAAAAGATTTAAGAAGAAAATAATGGAATTAGGTGGCGCTGTGATCGAGTTATTGAAAATTGGAAAGGGCAGAACGTCGGCCGGGCCAGCGATTGTAGTAAGATAAAGATAAATATATAACTAAAAATTTCCATTGTATATTAAAGGTTGCCAAATTTCAAATAATACCTCGAGAGGGAACCGAACACTATCCTTGCCGAGTCTACGGATCTATCCATCTGGCCAGGCTATTCGGTAATTGTATCCTTAATATTGCAATATGTTTTCCTTTGTATTAAGGCAATTGATTGTAAATTGTATTTAATGGTTTGTTACAGTCAAACTGCCAGAATTTTTAAACGCGACTCAAATGCCCGACTACAAATTAAAAATCGTCTTGGAATACTGTGATTTGTTTGTACAGTAAGTAATTTAATTTTTCTCAATAATTCATTAGGTATTACTCTGATTCATGTGATAGGTACTATTTGTCATTGAAGTTTACTTATATAGTAAATACTAGGGATGCAACGATACCGATACGATATGTCGGCTGATATATCAGAATCGCCGAATTATTTATCAACCGATATCTAACAATTTGAAAAGCACGCGAATCAACAATATTGTCCTTTCGTGAAAGGCGAGAGAGCCGCACGTGGTGCTAGTGACGACATTGCCGTCTTTAGTAAGCGTTGTATTGTTTCGCGCCTTTGGTTGAACTTTAGAATCGCTACCACTGAATTTGATGCTGTGAAGGGATGGGGGAGGGTTAGAGGTAATGAGAGAGGGGTGCAGGAAAAGTGTGGAAACAAATACCTAGTTTCTGAGAATTTTTTTTTTCAGTTTTAAGGTTTATGACTGTCTATCTAGGAATTTTATATGTATTTTCAATAAATAATTATTTGTTTATGTTCACGGTTCAAGCCTAACCTAACCAATTTAACACCATAACGGAAAAACGAAAATATCACACTCAAAATGATAAAGTTTGTCGTATTTGACGTAAATAATACAGTAATCATTCAAAAGTGAACTTCCTTAAAACTACTTAGCAGTGATATTTGTATTGTCAGATTTACAAAAAATGCTGTATTCAAAATTCAGTTTCTCAAAAACTATGTGTATTTCCGCAGTGTGAAAATTTATATTTAGACTAATTATTGTGATTTAACTGTAAAAAAAATATTTGAGTCTGAACTCTACGCTAGCGATTCTAAAGCTAGCCACGCCTTTTATTATTAATTTGGAAAATAAATATCTACATATAATTAAAAAAAGATTACTCATCATCCATTCAGGCGGGTAAAAATGTGTGTGAACATGCTTCTTTAGTTATTACTAAACTCTCGATATGTGTATCGCTGATTAGTCACTACAGTAAATCGGTATCGTATCGGCATAATTATATATCTATACATGATTAATAAATACCATTGATTTAATATAGTTTAAAGATCGGCAATAGGTTGAATAAGACGAGACCAAGAATGGAATAATCTAGTATGCGTATTATTTTATTGGTTTTCTTTGTTATACGAGTTACAACCGGTACAATACACATAACCACAATTAAACACGTCTACTAAACATTAAATTACACTTTATAACCTTAGATTTTGCAAAAATAATCGGGATTTTTTTTGATCACGATTTATGTAGGCCGATAAGCACATAGGAAATTGCTATTCTTATCTATCTTTTTCGAATTGCATATTATTTATACACTAAAACTATGTTAAAGACTCGGCAACGTTGTCTTTTTATCTCGGTTTGTACTACATCCCCATCTAAAGGTAAATAATAAAGGAAATATGATAGAACCAGCTATACATTTAATTTTTTTCATGAAGTAGTTATATTCCTCTTATTACCTTACACCTTTATTATACTCATAATGTTGAACACTCATTATATAGTTTTTTGTTTCAGATATTTGGATGACCACAGCGAATGGTTCGGAGAGATGTACTACCTACATAGCGGATAGTATGTCACATTCGCATTAAAAACTAAAAATATCAATTGAATAAAAATCATTATCATTGATTTAGTTTACATAGTATTATTTATTAAAAAAAGAATTTGTACCTTCTTCACAGTTAATTACTAAATGAGATTCGGACAATTGTTACTTTTAAAATCCTATAAATATTATAAACTAGCTGAGAGAGTAGGTCGTAGGCACCTATAATACAATTCTTAATGAGAACGAACCATTTGAGCATCATTCGCCCTCCCTCCCCACATGAAAATGCGCGCGCGGTACTTGATCATTATTTTGCTGCGGAGTTATTTTAAAACTGTGATATCTCCTAAGATATTAATTGAAATCAAATGTTGTAAAGTACAATTGTGTTCAAAATTAAATACTCCTAATGAATAAAATATTTCTATAAGGATTAATACCATGTTTATAAAAACACCTTCGTAAATAATGCTTTATTTTAGAACAAAGTTTATTACTATAAAAAAGGTTATGATTAAGGTTAGTCAACCTTAAAAGATAGGACATATGCTATCGCAGATTTTTTTTAAAACTTATTAAGAGAAACAATTCCGTCACACATGATTTTTACGTAACTTTAACCATTTACGCAGTGCACGCAATGAAAGCTCTCAAAAGGAATAAATTCTCCCCGTTCTTGCAACATTTTACAGTTTTATATTAGTGTCTAAAGTCAAACGGGCCAGTGATTGCTCCTTAGATTCTTGGCTTCTAATAAACTTCGCATCTCGAGCTCTTGCTAGAGCTACGCGCTAGATCAGATTAACGCTTGCCAGGCTTAACTGAAGTTAAATATATAAATAATTAGTAATAAGAAAATAATAATAAACTAAATATCCCTAAGTTAAACTACTACCTACCTACTAAGTATGTACAAAACTTCTGTATTTTACTTAATAACCCAAATGAAAGCAAAAAATAAAAGACATGTAATCAAATCGAATTCGTTGCAGCGCAAAATTTCAATATTGACGCATATTGTATTATTATTATGTATTATTCCCGATGTATTACTATACTCTATGCAACGACATCTGTCCTCACATTATCGAAGTTTTTATTTCTTTAAAATTAAAAGAGATTTCAGTTAAATCTATTTACTTCTTAATATTATATGTAAACAATTAAATTATATTTATACTACGACTTATAAACATTGAATATATACATTTACCATGGACGTATAAAAAACTATTTTATATATATCCATGACATTAATTACTATGAGATTCGTAGTTTCCATCTAGTGACAGCTTATTGAAGTACTTATTGAATAGATCAGAAACGCATGATGAAATAAACTTTGTTTATGCTACTGTATAGGAAATGAAATTATGAGGATATGTATCCACCACTCACCCGCACATGAAGTTTGCACCCCACCTGCCGCACCCCGGCTAAGTTTATGGATTAGGTCGCTGATCTTCTTAACAAGGCACTAGTCTACACTGGCACTAGGTTTTATTATGGTCATCTAGAGATTTTTACCGATTTTACAATTTTTCTCAACGCAGTTACGCTCAGAGCGGTTTGCAAGTTGCGAGATTCAAACATACTACGTTTTTGATAGAGGGCAGCACTTGTGTTCGTTTAAAGTGCATTCAAGTAGATTTGTGAACAGATACATTCCATTTCATTAATAAAAATAATATAGAAAACATTTGTGCTAACAGATACGTAACAAAAATACGGAACATGCCGCCGACCTTAAAATAACTAACTTAACATAAGACTACGATATGTTATAACATCACCTAGTCAATAGGTAGAGGACAGACCTTTACGGTCTTTTGGTAATTGTGTTACTCATGCGTACGGTTACAACTCTAACAACACCGTCCGTACCCGAATGAAGCTTATGTAGGTACTCGAGCCAGGCGCCACTGCAGCGGAGGGAGGTTGTTGTCAATTAGCACAACTACAGTACCCTCAGCGAGGGGTGTGGTCGTATTATCGTGAAACCATTTACTTCTTTGTTGAAGTTGATGTAGATATTCTACACTCCAGAATTTCCTAAAATGTTGTACAGCTTGTTGAATGATTTGCCATCGAACGAGGCGATTGAGATTGTCAGTTCATAAGTCGACCTCAGGTAAGGAAACCAATGGTTCCCCAAATAGAAATAGCCCTGGTAAATTTACGCCTATATGTAGGAACGGCCTGAGAGCTCGCACTCTTGCGGCGGAAAGTGCAGCCATGGGTGGCTGCGGAGCAGACGGACGAGTGCAAAAACAACGAACGCAACGGCGCGTGCACATTCGGACACCATCGCGGCCAGATATGATCCAGTAGTTTTGAGATAAAATAAATTTCAATGCCTGCGGACCTACGTGCAAATATAATATATGAAAGTATTCTATACGTAAGGTCGCGAAGAAACATTATTTAGGTAAAATGATCTGATGCTTGACATCGTAAAAAATTTGAGCACGTATCTTACCGCCGACCCTGAGAAGTCCTGCTACATCGACAAAGGTCTTCTTCTTTTGGAGTTTGTTCGTACAGATATCATAATCTTTAAAACGAGAAATATCGTCAGCGAACTGATTTTGCTGCATGAGACTGATAACTCGATTTAAAGCGAATTTTGTTTCAGAGACGGCGATGCAAGAAGACGAATAAAATTTTACCTTACGATATCTATACAATTAATAAAATTGAAGTGTCTGTTTATAATGTCAAAATAACAGTTTTTTACTAAATGCATACGAAAGTATATACGATACCTATATCAAAAAGCCCATTTTAAAAATTTTTGTCTGTCTGTCTGTTTGTTCCGGGTAATCTCTAGCTGAATTTATAGGGAGTAGCTTAGGCTACTTTAAGTTTAGAATAAGAATTAGGGTCCGCACAAATTTAAAAAAAAAAACTGATGGTGAATTATTTCGGGTGCTTAAATGGCTTATGCTGAGTAAACCATAAGAGATATAGCAAATTAATGTACTACATAATTATAGGCATTAAAAAGACCTACAATAAACTACGGGAGAGTATATATCTATCTTCTAAGAAACACCCACAATAAGCATTTTTCTCTTTAAAATAGCCGGGAGCGGGGAGCAAGATTCGCACGGGCAGTCTGTAGTCCATGTGAGCGAAGCCACGGGCACAGCTAGTCTATAATAAAATCGATGGATTATGGAAACAATATGTAATTTCGGTAATGACGTAAATTGTTCTAGAAATTTAGTCAGGAGATGTTTGGTTATAAAAACGTATTTTCGTCGTTTTTCATTTGTTTGTAAGTCAACATTGGAAATAGGACAATCAGATTGGACCTGCTTAAGCCAGATAGGTCCATTAAACCACAGCTCATGGTCTAAGTTGGATGGTAGCACACCTCTGGATGCTGGATCCGCAGGATTGTGCTCGGAGCGGACGAGACGCCAGTGTGCGGCAGGTACGCGGCTCGTGGTCTCCGTGACGCGGTTAGACACAAAAGTACGCCATTCATGTGACGATGAGCGTAGCCATGCAAATGTGACCGAAAACTCACTCCAAGCATACACATTTTCAATGGATAGAAAGTTAGTGTTGGTACCGAGTATTTTATTTATTATTTTTGATAAAAGCAAGGCTGCACATAACTCTAAGCGCGGAAGCGTTATGCGCTTCAAAGGCGCAACCTTTGTTTTAGCAAGAAGATAAATATAAACCGTGTCTTGAGCGTCAATGACACGTAGGTACACACAAGCAGCATATGCCTTTTCGGAAGCGTCCGAGAAACCATGTATTTGTATTTCGTTATTGTGATTGAGAAGCACGTGATGTGGTAAAGAGATAAATAGGAAGTTCAGATATAAACGTTGACCAGAGATCACAAACACCCTGGGAAGGAGCTTCATCCCAACCCATGCCTGAAATCCATAGAAGTTGAATCAAATGCTTAGCAAATAATATGATAGAGCTAAGGAATCCTAAAGGGTTGTAAATTTTTGAAAAATCTGAAAGCATTATACGTTTCGTGCATTTCTGGAAATGAGACTCCACCTGATAAGAAAACGAGTCTAATTTTGGATTCCATTTGAGACCTAGAACCTTGACCAAAGTATCAGTGTCGAGAGCTGAAAGAATCAGAGCGTCATCTCGATTCGAATTGTCACTGCTAATGGCTGGCAAGAAGTCAGGGCCTATATAGGATAGGATCGTTAGGAGAATATATCCACAGAATTCGTTGGAAATCCCGGTCTTCAGGTCGTATTTCGATAAAACGATACATCATTTTGATATTGGCTGTAAAACCTATCTTGTGTAGTCGGAATTTTAAAAGAACGTCATCTATGTCTTAGTGTAGTTTTTGACCAATTAGTAAGTTGTCATTCAATGAACGACCGTTAGTAGTCTTTCAGGAAGCATCAAAGACTACTCGGACTTTAGTAGTCGCAGATTTTTTCACCACACACGGGTGAGGTATATAGTAGGGTAACTTGTCAGCACGCGTAGCCTCACTGACAGGTTCCATATGTCCCAAGCTTTCGTATTCTTGTAGACACTTAGCGTACTCCTCTCGGAAGGCAGGGTCGCGAGAGAACCGTTGCTCAAGCTTGTGCAAGCGATAAAGTGCGATTTGACGTGATTCGCCGAGAGGAGGTGCTTGTTCTTGAAACGCGAGGGAGACAATGTATTTTCCATTGTCACCTCGCTCATGAGTATTGACGAAGATCGATTCACAGAGCGTTTCTTCTTTTGTGACAGGCTTGACGTCAGTTACTGATTCAAGCTCCCAAAATTTTTGTATTTGCATATCAAACTGATATGTACTAACATTCATACAGACTTGTGCTGGCAATGAATGAGATATTTTACCATTAAGTAGGTAGCCAAAAATACTTTTAATAGCCACGGGCGTACCCTGTGGGCCTTTAATAATATAATGCAATAATAAACTGTCAGTATAATGAGATTCTAGTAGAAGTTCAACGGGACGCGCGGAACGCAATTCCGGGGAGGCTAGGGGAAGATTTTGAAGATGACTTATATGCTCGATGAGCTTCGATAAATAGTTTAGGTTTTGATTTGTTGTGAGGCGTAACTTCACACAAAACATATCCGCGTGGCTGCTTATTTTGATCGCCTATTCCAGTTACAGTCATACTAGTCCTGGCACGATAACGTGGTAAACCAAGACGTTGGACGCACGACTCCGTAATGAGAGTGGCTTGAGAGCCTTGGTTGACTAGGGCGCGCACAAGACGGGGTGTACAGCTACCCGCATCCATAGAACGCATGTAGACCTACGTGGTGGTAAGTAAACGCGACACAGTTATTCCTGTGACCAGAAACACCACGCAGTGGTATGGGCGAAGAGGAAAGTTCCCCTACTGAGATCAGCTCTGGGGAAGAGAAGTTACATTCGCTTTTTAAAGTAATATTTTAAATAATATCTTCGTGTATAGAGGTATGATGACGCTGGGAACAGACAAGACAATAGTGTCGCGACTTACAATCATTGATATTGTGGCCAGAGAATAAGCAATTGTTGCAAATGTTATTGTGTTCGATAAAGGATTTCTGTTCGGATAAAGTTAATTTATGAAACTTGTCGCATTTATGTAATGTAATTTTCTTTATAGTAATTACATTTCATGTTACGACCGGAATCAATAGCAGTCGCAGCATGAACGTTCATTACGCTCGCGTTATGTGCAGAAGACAAATCCCGCGATTGTGTTCCTGTAGCGGCGCGCCATCGCAGCGCGTGAAGCGACGGCTTGGCGCGACAACAAGTTAGGCATGAGGCGGGCTTCGACTCCTCCGCTACCCGCGCCTGCGCCCGTACCGGGGCTGAGTGACGCGACAGAGGACATCACCTCGGACACCGACAACTCTTTGTCAAGAAACTTGATAAGGTCACTCACAGGTGCGATCTCACATGACGACTTCAGCGATAACTCGAATCGTTTTCGAATATGCGGCGTAATTTTACGTAACACAATATTCAACAGAATGAAACTCCATTGGATGACCGGTAAGTCGAAAGATATCAACGCGGTTAAGTTTTCGTTATAAACATTCAAAATGTTACGTAAACTTTGTTCAAATTTTTATCATTGACCGGTTCGACATCAAGAAGTTTGTCAAAGTGTTTGCTGCTATAATTCGATCATTCTGATAACGATTCAGTAGTACTTGCAAAGCGCTACTGTAGTTATCGCCAGTTATGGGAAGTGACTTTATTAAACTGTAAGGTTCACCTCGCAAGGGCAAAAGTAAATAAGGGAAGCGTTCAACATTTTATAATTGTTCGTTGTTATGCACTAATTATGAATGTGGTAGGCTGTGCGCTGACCAAACTTTGCCTACATAGAATTTTATGTTATCCACTATAACTTGAACTTTATAATATAAGTTGTCGAATTGATTACGTATTTCTAATTGTTCTTCAGGTTTAAACTCACCGGTTTTAGCTAAAAGTTTTTCAATTTTACCTTGAATAAGGAAAAACTGCTTCATAACATTATTTAATTCCTTAACATGGACACGAAATTCTGCTTCATCGGCAGAACAATCAGCCATACGTAGGATGCTATTCATAAAAACTTCGCGTTCACATGTTAGTTGTTGAAGTTCCTTAATGAATGTAATTAATAGATATAATTGTATAGTGTGGTAGAGAAATAGCTGTTAAGCACGAAGTACACTAACAGCAATACGATACTATAAGATATTTTAATATGAAAGCTAAAATATTAGTTAGAGTTATTTGTAGTATGATAGTACGGGGATATTCAACACGTAAAATTATAAGCGTGTCTAGTACGCAATACGTAGACAGCTAATTACAATTTGCAATATGTAGTTTATATTATGTTATGATAATGTTAAACTGATTGGCGTAGCTAGCTCTAGAGCGCGTGCATAAGATAACGTCGACGTGAGCGCAAGTGGCGTGAGAGAAAAAAAAGAGAAGTTTACCCACAAGTTGAAATAAACTTGAAAATGATATACATTCGCTATTTTTACCTATTAATTCATTAGGAAATAAATTAGTACGGTTCGAAAAAACAGTACGCAGTGGTATTGTCGAAAAACAAATACGTTAAGACTAGGTAAAACGGAAAGTTTGTTAATAAAAGGTAGGTAGGTAGGTAGGTTATGCCAATTTGATATAGAAAAATTATAGAAAATTCTACATATAAAGACCTAATATGCCAGCACAAACCCTAAAGTCCGCGATAGTTTTAGATAATTTGGAACGAAGGACCAAACAAATTTATAGGAAATGAAATTATGAGGATATGTATCGATCACTCACCTGCACATGGAGATCCTCTTCTTCGGGGTACCCCGGCTGAGTTTATGGTTTAGGTCGCTGATTTTCTTAACAAGGCACTAGTCTACATTGGCACTAGGTTTTATTATGGTCTTCTAGACATTTTTACCGATTTTTAGAAACTTTCATCCCCTAATTTTTACCCTTAAAGTTTTATTTTTGCTACAAAAGTACCCAATGTCCTTTCCCAAGGTCCAATCTATCTCTATACCAAAATTGGTTCAGAGGTCTAAGGGTGAAATCTTAACAGACAGACAGAGGTACTTTCGCATTTATAATATTAGTATGGATTAAGTGAGGTCAACCTTTTTTGAATAAAATCGGATTTTTTCAAACTTGTGTCAAAATAAAATGTAATTTAAATCAAAAGCACTAAGAAGTATTGATATCAACTTCGAAACAAATCACCGCCAAAATAACTTTCTACCCATTTTTAACCCCGTTAGAGGATGAATTTCATTAAAATACAAAACACGTCTTCCATCAATTCTGTTAAAAACGGTTTATGCAAAATTTGAAGTAGACTGGACCAAGGAATCACGTTGTCCCATACAAACTTTGCCCCCTTTTTCACCCCTTTAGGGGAGAATTTCTAAAAATCCTTTATCGGATGCCTACGTCATAGAAAAAACACACCCTCCAAGTTTGAGGTCTCTACGATCAGCAGTTTAGGCTCTGCGTTGATCCGTCAGTCACTCACGAAAAAGCATTGTACATGTATAGATTAATGGCAATAAGAAAACGAATGACTCGATGTTGGAGCCTTGAAGTAGAAAAAAAACTTATCTAATATTATTTATTCACTTCTAAATTGTTTATCGGTTCTTTAATATAAATTTGGATGTAAGTGAAGGTGTTAAATAAAAATATTAGTTTTGCCACTGTTGGGCAAAGGCATAATCACACCAGCCCATATCTTGTTGAGAATTACAAAATGCTAAATATTCAGTTTTATATTTTTCCCACATGTACAATAACAAGAATATTTCTCAATCGTTTAAATATCCTTACTGTTACCATTCTCCGTATGCCGATATTGTTACTAAATCAATTTGGTGCCGAAAAATTAATTTGTAAATGCCAGAGCTCGAACCTGCGGACATCGAATCGATATTCCACAATATATAGGTCGGGGGAAAAAATGTTTTCGCATAACGTAGGTGTAACTTGTTATAAATTTTTTTTGGCTGTATATTTGTATCTGGTTGGTTTTGGTAACATTGAAAATTTAAAAAGTTGTTTCCCGCTATTTATCGTTTTGTTTTTCTTTCTGTAAAAATGAGTAATCTAATGAAGAAATTCCATATATTTTAAAATATTATCACAAAAAAGGCAAAAATGCAACTCAATCAGCGAAAAAATATTTGTGATGTTCATGGACCTAAATGCAGTGTCAGTAAAAGTAACTCAAAGTTGGTTCAAACGTTTTCAGTCCGGAAATTTTGATGTTAAAGATGCACCTCGCTCTGGTCGCCCTGTTACGAATAAAATGGATGCCATTTTTGAAAAAGTGGAGCAAGATCAGCATATCAATAGTTACGATGTAGCTGAAGAACTGGAAATTTACCACAACACAGTTTTCACCCATTTGAAGAAATCTGGCTATACCAAAAAGCTCGACATTTGGGTACCACACGAGTTCACTGAAAGAAAGAACCGTGTACTCATTTGCGATTCATTATTGAGACGTAATGAAACCGAGCTGTTTTTGAAGAGTTTGATAACTGACGATGTAAAGTGAACCACGTGCGACAAAACCGTGCGAAAAAGTTCTAAGGTTGGCCAGGCTTCACAGACTGTGGCTACACCTTTTTTTTTTTTTTTTTAACGTGGAGAAACCCTTCATGTGTACACACCCGCCCTAGGGGGGACGAGTGGTTATGTGACTCCTACTCACTAAAACTCCACGGTGTACCATCCGCCGCCATATTGGGGCGACGCGGGCACTGCGCTGGCATACAGCCGCGCAGCCCCGGCGGCCGGCCCGGCTAAACCGGGCCCCGGCCTAAGTAGGAGACGGCTCAGTACACCCTAGCCGTCTCCTCCGTCCGCCGAACCTGTGCAATGAGGAGACGGGCCCCCCGACCCGTCTCCTCTAGTTCAGCTAGGGTGGCGGGAGTTGGCGGATGAACCGCCTCCTCCTGCCACCCGTTCTTCTTTGGCGGTGAGGGCCGCTCAGGGGATCCCCCTCACGAACCCTCTCCGCGGCCTCCTTCTGCGAGATGACGTCCTTGCAGAAGGAGGCCATCGCCGTCCATGCATTCTCGCTGCCGAGCATGGCTCTTACCACACTCGGCAGCGAGAGGTCCCGTCCAACAGCTACGGTCAGAGTGCGGCGCTGCACCACCCACGCAGCACACTCAGAGAGTGTGCTGCGCCGTGTCCTCTACAGCCCCGCACTCGTGGCACGTAGTGTTGGGCTCCCTTCTGGCTATCTTGTGCAGGTACCATCCGAAGCAACCATGTCCGGACAGTACCTGCACAAGTCTGAAGCTCAGGGAGCCACGCTCCCTGTCGCACCACTCCCGGAGGACCGGGCGGACGGCGTCTATGGTGTAACGCCCATAGCGCGCGCCCGCCAGGTCCTCCTCCCACCTCCTCAAAACTACTTCCTTGACCTCCCGCCTTATTCGCTCCACCTCTGTGGGAGCTGGAGGCTCTCTTGCCTCTCTCCTCGCCGCCGTGAATCTGTACACGGCGGCGAGCACCTCCGCCTCCAACTCCCACGGCGGGGAGCCGGCAAGAACACAGGCCGCCCCCGCGGACACCGATCGGTACCCGCGAATGACTCAGCGCGACGATACGCTGCGTAGCACGCAGCACGCGTCGGTTCGTGGCGCTGAGAGCATCCACCCAGATCGATGCCCCGTAGACGGCCATGCTCCTCACCACCCCCGCGAACAAACGGCGACTAGCTCGCGCCCCCCCCCCCCCCCCCCCCCCCCCCCGAGTTCGGGAAAAGCCGCCCGAGAGCCGCCGCCGCTCCCACTATCCGCGGTTTGAGCCCCTTAAAGTGGAACTCGAACCGCCAACGTCCGTCCAGGATGAGGCCCAGATATTTCATCTGGGCCCCAACCCGGACCCTTTCTCCCTCCACACATATGTGGGTCCCAGGAGGCGGCCCACACCGAGGCCCATGAAAAAGAAGGGCCTCGGTTTTCTTGGCCGCCACTCTGAGACCCAAAGACTTAATGCGCCCGACCACGAGGGCAGCGCCCTCTGTGGCCAGGTGCGCCACCTCCGAAAAAGTCCCCCCCCTGGGCTACGACTAGGGTGTCGTCCGCGTAGCATAGCACGCGAATCCCCGAAGGGAGTGCCTACGCGGAGCAACACCATGTCGTCAGCCCATGTTCCACAGGTGCTTGGCCCCAGAACCGACCCCTGCTGAACAACCACCCCCCCGGTCGCTGCCGCCGAACCACAACCCCCCTACCGTCCACGAAAGAACGTCCAGCGTTGAACGCCCTCTCCGGAAGCCGAACTGCCGGTCCGAAAGTACCGGCCCAACTTCCTCCAAGTGCCGGACGACACGAGACGCCAGTATGCGCTCCAGCATCTTACCCGTGTCGTCCAGCAAACACAAGAGGCCGGTACGAGGACGGGCAGTCCGGGGGCGACCCTCCTTCGCCAGACCCACCTTCCAGAGCTTCAGGAACCGTCCAGCCGACAAACAACGGTTGAACAGCTCCCGAAGCTCTCCTCCCATGTGGTCCAGTCCAGCGCCACACTCAACAGCCGGCCCGGAGCTCCATCCGGGCCAGGCGCCCTCCGCTTGTTGCGGAGGCGCTCCACCACCGACCCCAGCTCCTCCTCGGTGACGAGGGGACTGTGGCTACACCTGGGCTAACTCAAGATAAGACGATGCTGAGTGTATGGTAGGACTAGAAAGGCATTGTTGATTATGAACATTTACCGCCTGGCAAAACCATCGATTCGGATCTCTACTGCCAACAACCGTTGGCATGTGGTGGTGTGGTCTTTCATCACGATAACGCTACACCACACACATCTTAATCAAGGTTAAAATCAAGAGAGGACTGCCAAAACTATTTGTCGCGTTTTTTTGATTATAAGTCCCACCTTTATTTCAGGTCCTCACTTTTCTGCACAAAATTAATCTATTTTGGTTTTTGATTCTGGCAGTTCTGACACTGGTGTTGCCAGCGTCCATGTGCTACGCTTACCGCTTTCAGGCTCTGCCATTATCGAAGTATGTAAAAAAATTAGGCTTGCTTGAAATGCCTCTTTATATTTGACGACCACATCGAAGGCAGGCGATCTCTAACCCTCTTTTGTTCCGAATTCCATTTTTTATGCAAATAAACATGCATACGACCCACCTCATGCTAAGCGACTACCGTACGTTAGCTTATGTAAAATCGTAGTACCATAGGTATTGTAGTGTATTGACTTTACGAGGTAATGTATTGACTTTGTCTCAAGCACCTACATGTGTGAGTGGCAGACGGAACGTGGTGCGGAGCGGTTAAATGCGTAGGGAGGTGGTGGCAGGTCGGTATTTACGATATAATCTGGACGTACAGGTATTGTTAGCGCTTTGCCGACCTTAAACTCTCCTACACCAAGGAGCTCCGTAACGTTAGGCTGCAGGTGTAGGGTGGGAAGTACTCTACCATTCGGACTGACCCAAATAGAAGAAATTTCTCTGTACCCTACATCTCTTGTTCCTGTTTTCTTTTACTATAATAATTTTCTCCTATAATAATATGATTTAATTTAGATTATATTATAATTAGGCAGCTGTTAAATTAATATAAAAAAGTATAAAACAAAAGTTAGTCAATTTTATAATATTGGTAATTTGCAGCATCTATGACAAGTGAAAACGTGTCTTGATTGGTAAAATTAAAACTCGGTGATGTAAATTTTACTAGAAAAAAAAACGTTTTATTAAAGGCGACAATGTTTATTCTGAAAATCAAATAAGGACAATAACATGAAAATCATCAATTAATAGTGTTTTAAAGAATACCAAATTATTATATTATACCATTATACCAAGATATTAAATCTTTATCAATATTTGTTCTCATCAAAATTTAATATCTAAATGTTAAGTTCTTCATAAGATTACTCTTAAGATTGTTGAAGATATTTCTATTATAAATAAGGTATTTTACTGTGTCAAAAATAGTCTTAAATTATTTTTGGAGTGTTTATAAAACTCTATAATTTCTGCTTTCACTAATTCAACAAATATTTCCTTGAAGAAATTTTAACCCCACACATAAAATAGTCTGGTTTAAACCATAAAAAAATAATGACATTGTTTAAAATTAAATACCCTATTATTTTAAGGCACTGTAAAAATAGACAATCAGTTACTGTTCAGTTAAAAATTAAACAATGACAAACATATAACATTCACACTGAGTATAAAAAAACATTAATTTTACGTTTCCATATAAATCTTTGCAAGTTCAATTGTTTCCATCGTTAAATTCAATATGAAAATAGCATGTACGTAACTTGGCAAAGACTAATAATGTGACAATACCAATTTTAAAAGGTGACAGAATAAAAAAACAACTCTAGATAATTATTTCAGCAATTGATTTATAAAACGAATCACTCAAGGATAATCAGTCTGCCACATTTTGTTCTTGTGGCAACCGAAAGACAAATTACACCTGTATTAATATTTGATTCACAAGTTTAATCCCGCTCCATTCTGTGGATAACTCGCCGGTATTCCTGTTCCAGCATATGGTATTGGCTCGCGAGACGGCCGTGCGTCTCGGTCGCGCCTACACTACTTATTGTTGCTGCGTATTCCTCAGGTTTGAGAACTTTTTGAAGTTTTTTCATTTCTAATTTCTTTTTCTGTAAACGTTGTGGACAATTATTGAAGTTCATTTCTTTGCATACAATTATTACAGTCAAATTTCAAGTTTAAATTGAGGCCACGTGAACCAGAGTAGCCTATTTGCTTCTTTAGATAAATTGACCTATCAATATATTCCGAATCTAAAAATGTTCTTGTACTAAATTACAATGGCCTGAAGTTATTAAATTAATGCTATGATTTATGTTACTATCACATAAATAATTTCAGGTTATTGTGGTTTTGTAAAAGCACATTTTTAGACTATAAATATGTTAATGAATCAATTTATCAAAAAAATGTGACCTCAATATTTTTTTAATGGTCATTTCTCAAAAACCATGTGTTTCTATCGATTATAACCATGTTGTTGTCTCTTATACAGTTAGACCCCGACCATAGTCTATAATATTAATAATATATAAAAATTAAAATAATATCTTATTCATTAAAATATTTATCTTTTTATCTATCCCATATTGTTAGAAGAATACGGAGCTAAACTTGATCTGTTTAGATTTAACATTTATAAGTCGTTAATTGCTACTTACGCACCATGAGCCCTATCAATTTCAACTAAATTAAAACATATGAAACAGTTCAATAAGACGTAATAATTAGGTTATCGAATTTAATTTCTATGTAGTTGAAAATGTTGAGATCTCCTAAGGTGTTGGAAAAAAGTTATATTTACCTGGAATGGTGCATTGAGCCTGTTTTTAACATCGAGTCTGTAATTCAAATAAGCAGTCTTGTCTGATGTGTTCGTGTTCTTCAGTCTCAATATTTCATAAACTCTCCGAGCCTGTTTTTTGTTAATCTTGAATTTGTTGCAGGCTTGACTAACCATTTCAGACGAAAAGCTACAATAACGGAATACCAATTAGGAAACTCGGACAAATCTGACACTTTTATTATTTGCCATGAAACTGGCTTAATATATTTCAGTATTTTGCACGACAAAATATACAAAGAACTATATACTTGTGTAAGAGAAATCAATAAGCTATTTGGTATATAAATAAAAAATTGAATATTAAATAATTTTTAATAATATGTTCATGGGTCTATTTATCCAAAAATCTCGTGGCCTCATATGATAGATGGATAACTACTGTAAACCTAAAAAAAAGTAGATGTGACGTGACGCATAACATTCACTGTGACTATTTTCACTGCAATAAAATAAAAGACAGATGTTTTGTTAGCATGTGCGCGCGCATCGTTAAAATTCACTATCATTTTATCATAGCACGGCTAAAGCTAAAAAAAACTGGCTCCTGAGTATAAGCAACCAATAGGTGCTTGCACATGTCCTTATAGGATGGTGGCAGCTAATCAGGCTAACACCAAAAATGATCAACCACTATAGAACTTCTTCAACTGGTATGTATTACTTCAACAATATAGGACAAAGATAAATTAAAGGTAATATACAGTATGTATTAAAAACCCCGTCAAATCCGTGAAGGTGTTACTAGGTATCGAGATTATATTTTGTTTAGTTAAATGAGGAAATTTACATGGCAATACAGGCGGCGCAGCGTACCGCCATACGTTCAAACGTAGGGATGGCGACGGTGTTGTCAAGTTTTAAAAATTTGTTAAATTTTAGGGAAACTAAAACTAAATACATATGTTAATTTGAAATCGCAATAACATTTTTATTTTCATAATAAATAAAATTTTGATACTTTTTTTTAGTCGGATTCGACGGGGTTTTTAATACAACTTTAATATATATATATATATATATATATATATATATATATATATATATATATATATATATATATATATATATATATATATATTATATATATACATATATTAATAAATAATATTTAATAGCAATTATAAAGGTTAATGTTTATTTAAAACCAAGATTAACACATGGTATTCTGAGTATTATTTATTCAACTGAGTATTGTGCCAGTTCGGACTCGTCGCAATGTTCAGACTGACCAGAAAGTTTGGCGTAAGTTATACCATAGGATATATTTTTATAAATAAGTATATTTACCCTTGATTTAATTTTGCAGGTTGAAAAGCAGGTAACATTTCACAGTTCTTAGCATCAACATAATCTCTAATTCTTTGAAAATCCTGTGATGGATCTTCAACTGTGATATCCACAACTTCTGGTAAAATTATAAAATGTGTATAGATGGCCTGAAAATTAAAAACTAACATTGTTAAATATGTGATGTATGGAAAGCAAAAAGAAGAAATATAAATGACTATTATAAGTAAATTTATAACTTAAATTTGTATTAGAGCCATCATAAAAATAATATGATAATAACAAATAATAAGCGAAAGGACCAATTAATAGTTTAAAAGCAAACTATAACTGTTCAACATTCATTGCTATTTATATCTAGAAAAAAAACCGACAGTTGATAACTGACAAAGGTACGGATCCTATAGTAAGGTTGCATCTCCACTGATGCAGAGCGAGGCTGCGGAGTTATGTTATGAACTGTGTCTGTCCTTTGAAGCTGAGCGAGGCTGCGGAGCTGTGTTGCGAGTCATTCAAGAAGGGTGGCGCAAAGTGATTCAGGATTTTCGCAAAATGGGGGTGTTTCGTAACCATAAAAGGTATTGAATCTGTCGCTTAATGTGATGGGATTCAACCAATAGCAGAGCGTGGTAAAGCGCTCATACGTTCCCGTCCAACCACAACGTCTTCGTGGCGCCGGTGTAAATGGCGTCAGTGAGAAAGTGTCGAGCGTCGCCGGCGCATGCATCTGCGCGCGACTCGAGGTGAATACGGAAAATACCTGTCTCATCACACCACATCCAGGACGTTCCCATCGGCTGGACGAACGAGCGTACGTGGCTAAAGGTAAGAATTCCTGTCATAGGGGCGACAGATTCTTAAGCGCTAACAGCCTTCTAACTAAAATCCGCTGGCTGTATTCCAATGTGCGTGGTGGTCCGCGCACAAGGGGCATATGCAATGAAAGTCGAAATTTCAATCTAATTTTTGTTTTAAAGGATGTTCGATCATAAATCAAATCATTTTTATTCGTAGATAAATTTCTATAAAGTTTAATTTTCGAGAAAAAGTAATTAAATTTATTCTTCTATGGATAAAAATCAAGTTTTATTGTATTATTCGAAAAGTTATCATTTGAGCCGCTTTTAGTTTATATTTTATTGTAGTTCAAGTTCTGAATGTCAAATGATAACAAACATGTCCGATGCCGCGCGAGTTCTTTAGGTGCAAAGTGGCTAATATTTCCGAAGAGTATTTTTCAAATAATAACTTTTGTTCTTGGATACATTTCAATAAAGTCAAAAAAATGTTTCTTTTTTTCTCCAGTCGGTCAAAATGCACTTTGTATTTTTCCCTCAAAATAGTTTCAATTGAGCAGTCTAAGATGTATATTGCATATACTAGCTTAAAAGAAGATATTATGAATCCTAAATACACAAGAATGTCTAATGATTTGCCGCCGCAACTTAACGCACTTGTTTATTTTTATATGAGGTAGATAGTAGCCTAATCTGCAATAGAATCAACTAAAACTTGCTAAATTATTGAAAAATCAAAAATTTGATCGGGTGTTACGAAAAACTTTGTGGTCTTTAAAATTGTAATTAGGTATTTGAATTTTAATTAAAGTTATGTTCAAGACTAGTAATCCAATTAATAAAAATCATATAGAAATTCCAACTTTTGATGCCACGTCCCTAGCTTTCAAATATTGAACCACTACGCGGCGGCGCGGCGGGCGGGCGTTTTAGTTTCTCTATTCTAGGACTTCCGTTTCTCCGCTCCGCTTCCTCGCTCCGTTTCCCCGCACCGCGTACAAAATGTATGAAATTTGAATAAACCTCGCAAACCCATGTCCACTGATGCAGAGCTTTAGATTTTAATGGAAGACTTGGTCGACACAGCTCCGCTCCACTTCCTCACTCCTCTGTAGTGGATTGACAGCCTAATACGCCACTAGATGGTCAGCGAGACGGCACTTACAGTGTTTATTATAGTTGACTTATTGCCTGAGGTTTTCACTATCCAACAGCTTGAGCAAGAATGTCTTTAAGCTGGTTGTTGCCTACTTGTAAGGTACGTACTGTTACCAAGCACACCTGTTGCTATTGCTCCCAGTCAATCATGCAACTCAATACTAGAATACTAAATCATTATTAGTGTGGATTCCATAACCACATTGACACATTTCAACAACTTATATGAAAGAGTATCTTACTTAATATGACGCGTTGGTAAAGGAAGCCGTTCCTTGATGTCGTTGTAAAACTATCTTTCCGAGTACATCTCTTTTTAGTAAGACTTATTTACTTCTAGTTTGGATTTTTTATAGTAGCACAGTACAATTCTAACACGACGGCGACTACTGAGAGATCGTAATCCATCGACGGTCACCGCTGTTATGCCAGTCTGTATTCATTTAACTGGATATGATCAGGCTTATGCAGAAACGCGACACGCAATAGCGATCCACTACGACGGACTTTTCACCACATGCTTAGTGGTCACACCAAGTCAGGCAAAACAACCCTACCCACCACCCTGCTATCGTCATTTCTTCGTTTGTTACCAGCAGGGTACACCACATGTGGGTGAGGTTAGCTTAGGGTAATTCAACACCCCTTACCACCCCTATCTAGCTATCACCAGCAACTTGTATCTCAAGGTTCTATCAGTGTTCTGAAAGTTCAACTTCAGAGCTCACTTCTTATCTAGGATTAGCCTTTTACCATCTTTGGCTACATCATCACTTAATAACGGGTGTTGTGAGCAAAAACTAACATAAAACAAACAAAAAATATAGAGATAAATTTACCTGTAATAATTGAGCACATAAGCCAAGCTTCCTGAACGGAGGCAATGTGAGAACTTGCGAAATGCGTGGCCTAGAGTGATTAGGGTATGCATAATAACGGTACGCTGTTGCATAAGCAGCTGTCGCATATCGTACATTACCTACACTTGATTGGAACTTCTCAAATCTATAAAAGAAATATAAATTTTACCTTATTATACAAGGTGTGTACACAAAAACATTTAAATTTTGAATTACCAACTCAACAAGAAAATATTTCTATTTGATGTGAAACATCTATGCGGCGGGTCAGATCGATTGTTGGACCCAATATTGTCGAATGTTGGCGTGGCGACGCTTTGGGCAACGTTGGCGGTGTAGAGCAGAGTTCATTTTTTTAATAGACAGACTGGATCATTTCAAAGTTTCATGTTAAAACATGGATAGATTAAAAGCGGTTGTTTAGGATCGCGACCACTATACACATAAACATCTTCACAGTGACTTCCTTTTGGGTACTGGTATTGGAACTGGTACAGTCAGTCTGTCACACACAGAATGATTTTTTTAAATGTTTACTAAGATATTTTACTGCTGCCGGGCGTCCCGTGACAGCCATCTTTTTTTGTTTAGTCTTTATTTTTAGTGTTTGTGATGTGGTGGCCTATGATGGTAATATGCTAGACCAGTGAGAGGACTGGCTCTCAAGTGCAGCTGCAAGAACAAACCTACAGATGCTTTGTGAGTTTTTCAACTTGAGGGTGGTAGCTAGCCAGACAAATATTAGAAAATAACCTACCACTATGCTATGGTTTATCAAGATGTTTTCCTTCACCAAAAGTTTATGTCCATTGCAAGGATTTGAACTCATGTCCATCGGCACAGTGTCTGTATACGCTCTCAATGAGTAGTGCTGCCACTGACACTGGACTATCGTCCACTACAGTTCGTTACAGTTATCACTGTAACTTGAAAATCACCGGACATCTGTGTCAAATAGGGATTGTCCCTGGATTTTAAAAAATTGTTTTTAAACAAAAATAAAATAATTTTTTTTTAATTCATTTTAACATCTTGTTTCGATTTATTTAGGAATGCAAATTGCGAATAACATCAAATACAGCAAAACAAATGAAACATCCCACTAATTATTAATACACTAATACACTGCTCTTTCTGAGATAATATAGTGAGAAAAGCCAACTGCCACTTTTCCATGATAAGAATTTGTAAAATATTTATAGGTAATATTGTTGTTACAAATATTGTTAATAATTAAATTGATTTAAGGGATGCTAACTTACACAGTAAAGAATGTCCACTGGTCATCATCAACATCTATAAATGAAGCAGCATCAACATACCACAGCAAGAAAGTCTGAAGGCGCTCATGGTAATTTAAAAAACCGTGAGTTGATGTCTCTGAGTAGTAAACTTCAAACATCCTCTTCTTAGCTCCATCATCTGTTCAATATACATATCTGTAAATCTTGTATGCACTTATAGGTTCAAAAAGGACACAAGTAACAATTAATAAAAATATATCAATGAGTTAATTCTTGAAAAACCTTGATAGGTTATAATTTAATAAGATAATGTTATAATTTAATAAATGCTTACAAACCAAATATATTTCAAGACAACTTAAGATAGTAATTACACTGTAAAAACTTAATCATTTGGTAATAACAATGGTTTATTATTGATATACAGTGAATGTATTTGTATCATAGAAACATAATAAATTAAGTTGAATTTAAAAAATCAATTTAGTGTAAAAACAGGTTAATTTTGATGGGATAAAAATGTTTGTGTATTATTGCAAATTCTTATTCATGTATAGTGTATAACTGTTATATAAGATATATAAGGTATTTAATTTACTTACAACAATTTACAGAGAATGCATGTAAAAGTTGACCATGTGGCATAAATACTTCATCTTTCTTCAGAAGAGACACAAATTGATCTAAATTAGTTACATATCCAGGAGCTAATACCTTTTTCAAAGCACCTTCCACATCATCTGCTTTCATCCCTTCAGATTTACATGGTTCAATCTGTAAATATAAATAATCATGTCAAGTGGACAAGAAAATTACAGAATGATATAACATAATAACAATTTAGCAATTGGCTGTTATAAGAGCAACTATAATTTGATCACGATTATCCTATATGCTAAGACCAAGTGTACAGTTGACAACTATATTTATATAATGTATAGTATATTGGTTATTTATACTATATTTCAGTTGGAGGGATCCGTATATATAAGTGACACTTTACAAAACTAAACATTGTTAAAAGATGTAGGATTTTTTTAATCAAAGTAACAAACACATACTTTTGTTATTTTTTACTCTTTCCATATATTTTTTTTAAAGAAGACTCTATTTTCTATTCCTTATTGTAAACAATACAAAGATCATCCAAAAAAAACATCATCCCTACATACTACAAGAAAGGATCTGCTCAAGTGGTGCAATCATTATTTATCCATAAATAACAGCACCTAATCACCTAATCCATAGATTAATGATTGGTTTCCAGGTTGGTTCAACTAGATGCAGCGCTATCTACAAACTATAGCTCTTAGAATACGCCAACTTCATATAGTAGTATGTAGTGACTATTTCAAATGTTGCTAGTTTGTGCGTGAACAAAATTGTGTTGTGAACTTCTAAGCTTTACCCTATTAATAGTAAAAATATTTTATACAAATCATTTAACAAATAAGTAAATGTAATGAATGTAGCTTAAAAAACATAAATGACTAATAATAAATGAATGTACAATGTATCAATATATTCTGTGTAGATTAGATAATAAATAATAAAACTTAATTTTATTTTAAAATGTAATGTTATTTCTAATAAAATATTGGACCTATTTATATGTGTATCAGTGTGGGAATTATTAAGTTTTCAGAGAAAGGACACACAACTTGTAACAAAGTAGTCAAATAATTTACTTAGCACCGTATTACTTTGACAACACAGAATATGATACTATTCAGCACACAAATATACAGCAAAACAGTTGACAGAAAAAGTCCACTATACATTCTATAACTACGAAGTTTTCTTCTTCTTGTTTTGCCAGTTTTTAAGCCTTTATAACATTTTCCAATATACAAAGTCAGGTTTTCAGTGTAAATGTTTTAAAGTCTTAGTAAAATTTTGCAGAGTCAATTTTCTCAAGCTTTGGTAGTATGTATATACATTATATACAAAGTGGCATTCGACAAGATGGTGGCCGCCTTGTTAGAACTGAATATCTAGGGAATTTTGTGGGATCCCAGAATGCACGCTCTTGGTTAATATTTATAATCCACTTCACTTATGCAGAAAAAAGAAACTATGTCATGATAAACGCCACCAATTTATATAATATAGGGTCAAAACCTAAGTAAATGAATTATAAATAAAAACCACAACATGTCACTTCAAGATCCTGCCAAAAACTCCTCATCTACGAAGTCATATTTTAACCTTTACAGATAATTTTTTTTATTAGTTCTTTCTTTAAACATAAGGTAGGTTTTACGATTTTATAAATCCAATCTCATTTTACATGAATTTATTATTAATAGCAAAACTGAACACGAGTGAGTCGTGTATGCACTATAGGATTCTGCAGCATTTTCGTATTATGCTATAGTCCAATGGTCAAAGTAACAGGATCCACAGAAAACATAAAACAAGAAAAATAATAGTAATAATAACTATGCTAAACCTTTGAACCGAATTTTATAAAACTTGTATGGTGGTGGGTTGCATCTTTAAAAATAACATGGTAGTAACAACACTAAGAAGCTTACCAAAATTAATAAAATAAAAATATTTTTGTAAAACTAAGCCGATCCTTTCCTTATAGGCGAAATCGCAAGCGTTGACTAGTATACTGTAATAATAAACCCTTAATTTTAAAAACGCTGAAACAATATCTAATCGACCGAAAAAGTTTCATTAAAATCAATTCAGTACCTACTTCTCGAGATAGGTATTCATTGTCAAACACACATATTAATAATATTTATGGGTAATAGAACAATACACATATATAATACAATTACAAAGATAGGTACGCATTGATTATAGATCCTCTTTTAGTTCTGGAAGATCAATCCTTTTTTTCTAAATTTGGTTAAAATATCATCATCAATTCATATTATATAAAAATATAATTAGTGACATAATAATAAAATCTTAACCATGGGGAAACTGGTTGTCATATAGACACGCGGTAACACTGAATCCCACCATTTAATTTTTTTTTAATGTTATTTTACGTTACAACTATAACAACATTTAATATTTATTGATAGTATGTGATCCCAGCATCTTTATATTTACTAGCCGTGCCCGCGATTTCGTCCACGTGGTTTACTTCGTGAATGAAAAACATCAACTAAATAAAAACCTCACCTCACCTCAATCTCACCTTATGGTATTTGACCTTAAAAGCTTTGATAATACCCAACTAAAAGCATTTTAAATGTTAACCAATATCACAGTTTAACAATCATACCAATAATATTCGAGTCGCTGGTTGAGTATAGTGTTCTTGGGTTTTTCTATGAAAAGCTCAGAATTTGGCTTTGTGCTCATTAATGGCAATAGGCTCGCCCCTATTACATGGAACCTAAAAACTGACCCAGCGAACTGTGGGTGTACATTAGTACACTTCTGCCTAACCCCTTCAGGGAATAAATGACATATATCATACAAATTTTGATAGAATAGATATTCTTACTTATTTAAACATTTAAAAATAATAATAAAAATGCATCCTTAACATACAGACAGACAAGGAGACAAAAATTTTAAAAACTATTGAAATGTGTTCTGTCCATTTTTCTAAACCCCTCCATAGTACTTTTTATTTAAATATCTTGAATTTACAGATTTTAACTCTTTACTCTTTTATTAAAAGAATAGATTTTGGTATTGTTTTTACATAGCATCACTAGGCATACTTGGTTATTATCTTTGGATTATTTAATAAAATATGCTGCTTGTCAATGTGACAGGACATTGTTGTCGAAATGACACTGACTTGATCACGCCGAATACGGTGTGCTTTTGATAGCTGATTTATAATACAATAGAACCTCTTTAAGTCAAACCTCGAAAGAAGAAAATCCTCTCAAACTCGACGAAATGTTTTGTTCCCTTCCCTTCAAGCCCTAAAACCTCCATTACTCAAAATCTCAACCCTCTATAAGTCAAAATAATCACTGAGTCCAAATCATTTCTGTACAAATTTTTTCTCCATATCTAAAAAAAATATTCTTTTGTAACTCAAACATAGCAATGTTTGATTTTACAACCTTTACAATCATTTAAAACTAAATACCTGTGTAACTTACCTCTGCAGCCATTCAGAGTCATTGTTTCTTAGAAAACAAGAATATACAATAAATAGGATTACTAATTCTATGAAATGATATAAAGGAATTTGTATAATTTCTATATACAAATCTATGACTGGGGTTAACATGTTTCATTTTGTGTACTTTTTATTGATTTTGTAGGGACACACATACATACATCAACAGTTGTATGTGTGTACTACAATATCCACATCTAGAAATGAAGAAGGGACCTTCTAAAAAGAATGTTTTATTTTAGAAACAAACTCTGACTGACCAAACCAACACAGCCCATTGTTAACCTTTTATTTAAATTGATTTATTGCCCTCACAACAACACAGGGCATTCTTAACCTCTTATTTTAATTGATTTAATGCCATATCTTCTTTTACCCACTCCCTGTTTATTTGTAGTTTTATCTTTAATTGCGGCCAGGTGTATTATTGTTTTTTTTCTATTATGTTTCCAGTTGTTCTAAGTTCTTAAGTTTTAAATATATTGTTCCTTTTGTGAAATAACCAAAGATTTGTAAATACAGTGTAAACTCTTTATAACGTTATCCTAAGGATAAACTCCCTATAACGTTGAAGTGAGCCCAACTTGCTTGGTTTGCGTTAAAACTCACATATTGAAACTCCACTCCATATAACGATAACTCTCTATAACGACAATAAATGCTCAGTCCCTTGAGTATTGTTATAAAGAGTTTACACTGTACTTACAGAGGTTCGACTGTAGTATGCAGATGGCATAGTTATAGCGCCAGCTTCAACCAATAATTAATCTATGACCTATCCATACTTAACATGACAATCTTTTAATGATTGTTGATACCAAGAAACCCTGTATATTCAACCAAAACGTTTTTACATAGAGTGTCTTAAATAATACTGCAAAATATTGAATATTTTCATTGTTAAATAAAGAACATAAGGAGCAATATATATACCTTGTCTGTATAATCAATGCCAAGGTATGTCTGAAGACTGCCTGCACTATAAAACAATTGGATGTGCAAATCAGTGTACCCAAATATATTCTCATTCTCACCAAATACCTGGTGACACATATCAGGGCCAAAACTTGCATTATCATCTTCCAAATCATCTGTTGAACGCACTGAAATATAAAACTTATGGTTGAAATACAAAATAGGTTTATCAGAAATAAGTAAAAGGTATTAAAACATGTAGAATATACAGGCTTTGGAATTAGCATTAAAACTTGTTATGCCATGTTAGAATCAAGAAACATGTAGGTGCTATATGAATTCCGAACTACGTACATTCAACAGTACATATAAAGATATTTTAATGAATGTGTATAATTACCTAATTTTAATTCCAAAATCTCATTCCCGTCCACAACTAAATGGCACAAAGCATCAGTCATTTTTATAATATTTCAAGTTCTGCATGTGTAGAATTCCCGCGCAAAATGATAGCTTTAGCTCAGCTCGTCTATTGAATATTTTGTTTTGGCGTCTTGAAAATATGATATGCAGAATGTACTAAAACCTTAACTTCTAATTATTTTTACACCATTCTTCACGTCTCTTTGAAACCTCCATAGGTACCTACTAATATTTTAAATTTTTAGTCAATTCAATTCGAGAAAATGGCAATGTTTGTAACAACCATAGACCAATAACCAGAGGATAGACGACCATCTTAGAACAATCGTTTTGTTTCGTTAGCGAGGTGATTTACACATATTCACAGACGATACACATACACAACTTTCTATAGATACCAATTTATACATTTCATTCATGATTGATATCTCTATCGCATTTACTCTTGAAGTGGCCTAATGAGCCGTCCGCTACCTCTCTCTTTCCCTCATTATATTTGTATATATGGTACTTGTCAAATTACGTTAGTGATGGAATCATACATTTAAATCGGTACTTTACGGTAAATAAGTAAACTAGTGATGATGTGTCAATCGGTATTTTACTAAACAAATTACCGGTTTTTATCGATATTTTTGCGACGGCAACCATTTTACCAGATTTATCAAACTGAATCTTAAAATAAAAGAAACGTAAGGATTACATAATATTTATTCTTATTGGGATTTACAAATATTAACATGCCATAAAACTTTCCCTTCATACTTCACGGGCTTAGGACCGGCTTTATGCATTGTTTTAAAACCTCAGACCTAGGAATTTCGGCAGGATCTTGAAGTGTTGTGGTGGTTTTTATTTTAATTCATACCTTATGTTGGCTCTATATTGTGTAATTTTGGCGACATTTTACGTGATGTAGTTTGGTTATTTTGCACAAGTGGATTATAAATACCTAACTGGGAACATGCATTTTAAGTTCACATAAAACTCCCTGTAAAATTTTAAAAATGGAGCCTCGATCTTGTTGAAGCTATGTTTGAATATTGCAAGATAGATAATTACATTTGGGTAAATACTTATTGTTTAACATTGACTTTGGCTGAAATGTGTAATAACAGTACGAACAGTTGCCATTCAATAAAAGAAAGACGGAGCGCATGGAACTAAAAGTGAAACCAGAAAAAAGGAAATACAAAATGGAACATTATTACAATTAAATGATCATAAGAATTAAAATATTACCATAAAACAATAGTTATTAAAAGTATATAAAATAAGTTTCTTAATATGACTCATGAATGTAGACAAAAACTACAGAAATAACAGAATTAATCATCAATATAAAAATCAATCGCTCACAACGTATTTCTCAATATTATTACAGACAGGGAAAACAAATTTATATTACAATTAATTAATTAAGATCATAAGAATAAAAACATTACAAAATATTAACATAAAACAAAAGTTATTAAAAGTATACTTATAAAATAATTTTCTTAATATGAATCATGAATGTTGTTAAAAAATACACCAGACAAATTTGCATGCTTCATAAAATATTTGTATGAATAATTAGTAAATATTACACATAATGCCTAATTAAGTAATTAGAAACAAAGAAAATATGCTAGATTATGACATGATTACATACTAGAATTACATAATTATTATTTACCTTAAAAATCATAACAATACATGTGAGTATATTCATGCATCTTTTAAATTTTATTTTATAATTGATTCTGATTTAATCAATCAATGTTATATTATGTACATTAGATAACTAAGAACATTACCTAATAATAACAATGAATTATTAATAATATATTACAACTAGTAGTAGTACTATATTTTAAAAACAATGTAAACAAAATTTGCATACTCGTTAGAATTAACTATGAGGCATACTGAAGGAATTCTGTTAGTAATTGCATAGTGATATATTTTGCAAAGGCATAGTAGATATAGGTATCTAGATCCAGTAATAATATATCTATACATAATAATAGTTAATAGAGGAATTAAAATAAAGACAATTTTAGTTGCAGAAACTATGATAATAATAAGTAGTACCTATACAGTTAAATATGATTATGTAGTACTACGCCTTCTAACTGATCTGTAACTAAATCCTTTTGTAGCTTTAGTATGGATTAAACTTTCCATTTCTACATCTTTAGATCTGGAATCAATATTATGCATTCGTCTGTTAAAATTAATGCCACCATTGTTTTACTTGCATTCTAATAAATAACAAATAACCAAAAAGCTTTGAGAAAAGTTTCTTTGTGCATCTCACAATTGTACAATGTAGTATCAATTTTTTGTTCCAATGAACATTCTCAGGGGGAATAAAATTCTCTATGAATTCAGTGTCGTCAGTTTGAAAATTATCAATGTATGATCCATATTTTTATTGGTTTACTAAATTTTGAAGGGTACCTAACATTTTGTCATCATCATTAGCACAATTTGTAAATAATGACTTACCAGTAGTGATGTTATTAATTAATAAAGTTTTATAAGCCGAGACAAAGTGAGTACAATCTGGGTTGGTATTGAAATTACCATGTGCTCTTATTAGACCAAAAAAATTTTCTAATGGATATTGGTTTAGTCGTCTGAGACTTAAAAATTTTACACCCTCAATAGAGCGTAAATCAGACCACAGATGTTTCATAGTTTTAATATTATGCATAAAATGCTTCAGTGACAAAGGCTTGCTTTCCCTTTCAACGGAAGAATCAAACCGCATTGAATTTAGTTTCTTCACAGCATTATTCCAGAAATCTATGTGTTCAGAATTTAAAGATAGAGCATGTTGCAATTTATAACCAGAGTGACCAAAACGATTTAAACTATCAAACAAATCATTTATAAATAAAAGTATTTCTACTGTGAAAAGATCATTATCAATATCCACATTCGGAATAGAATATTCATGCTCCTGTAGAAAAAGCAGGGACTTCATATAAACTTCAAGCGATGTAGCCACTTGTCTGCTGAATACTTGAGCAGCTAGTTTGACCTGGAAATATACAATAAAGTAATTTTATTTATAAAATAAAAAAATAATGCGGGGCAAAGCTAGTATCCATAATATACAGACGAAGTCGCGGGTACCAGCTAGTAAATATATATTCAGTAGTATTGGAGATGAAAATGACTAAAATATGTTGAGATCTCTATAGTATGGGCAATCATACATCACTTTTGTCAAGCAAAGTGGTCATTTTATAAACTTCACATGCGACTGGGATTTTAATAATTTTACTTACATAGGTACATAGTGTATATAAATGATTTCACGCCTATACAGGTTGATTTTTGAGATGGGTCAGTGAGAATTTTACTTACCTTCATTTTATCATATGATGTAGGTTTAACATGTTTGTCGGTGAGTTTAGTGCTTCTTGCTCGTCCACCATTTCCATCTACTTTATAAAGAATTTCAATGTACTCCCACTTAGCACGCCGATTACCGATGAGAAGATCTTTCTTCTAAAAATTATTGCGAAAACATTTTAGTAAATGAGGTACATCATAGATGTGATATAGCCGGTTACTATTAATGTTATAGGAAACATTATTATCATTGTAGCCTTCACTGCGTACAAGTTCTCTATTTGAGTCCGATATTATTAGCTGCAACATTGGCAGAGCTTTGATCACTAACTGTGGCTCTAACTATGAATCCAGCTTTAAAAATTGCAAATACTACCTCCTTGATAATATTCTTTAAAACAAAATGTTTTTACTCCATCTCGAGCAAATTAACAATTCCACAAATTAACAAATATAAAATGTTTAATAATGTTAATTATGAACAACGAACAATGGCGGTTCAATTTGTTTTGTCAATTTTGACAATTCCAATGAAAATGGCGGCCACAGACCAATATGGCGGAAGAATATCAATGAGTATGCCTTTGTGTGAGTATTTCTTTGTGTGAAAGAGAAACGTAGCGGGTACGCTTATGGATTTTTCCCATGTTGAGTGAAATAGATGCGCGAGCTTTTCGTGTTAAAATATATAGGCGAGTTGACAGAGCCTGGTAACAACACTAACAACCCTTGCAGCCAATAATACTCTCATTTACAATGTGAATGTTTGGATTATTCGATTAGGTTGTTCTTCTTCTGATTCTAATTTTTTTAGCTGTGATTTTTTGTAGCGGTGGGCATAGTGTAAGACGAAACATCGATAGACTAGTGATAGTAACGATAAGACAATCATTACAATCGATTATTAAATTGTTCATTCGATAGTTCATTTTAAGACTATTTTACACCTCTAGACTTCTAGAGTGACGTCATTCTAACATGCGAGAAATTACCGAAACAAGTAACTATTGCAAAGAATAAACCGTTTGAAACATTGCGGATGGCAAACCAATGGCACGCGTGTTTGGTGTTAGTGGTAGCACGAGATAATATAATTTGGGTTTGCAACGAATCTCCTCGTAATCTAATCCTTATTCGAAAAAAAAAAAAAACATTTTTTAAGTCATCATTCCTAATCTTTATGTCGGTGGTGCTAAAACGGTAACATATTGCACGAGAGAAATAGCATGATATTACAAATGCTTCCCGTACTTCACAATATTTTTAGTATGCTTTTTGAGTCATTATTATCAGAAATTAATAACATTAAATACTTGCATCGTAACCGTTTGTCAGACGACTCCAGTTCAGCTTGTATTCTGCTAAAAGTAACAAAGTACGAGCCTAAAAAGAAATATAGCATCTAATTTGCAACAGCAAAAATCATATTAACATTTTCTTTTATTTAAATAAACATTGCAGATGTTTAAAATAAATAATCATACTAATTCTTTGATGGCACATCCTAGCCACATTATTATTTTTTCATTAAAAAATGGAACGTTCACCAACAAAGCTTCGTCATCCCTGGCGTAGAATATTCGGAGACAGTATTCTTTCATTCGAGTATAGTATTGTTTCGTTTCAAGGGAATTACCGAAAATTATAACAATTGTTGTCTCAAAAACAAAACTGAATAAAAATGAATACAAGAAACTTCCACCCAGTGGAACATTGTGTATTACATGCTCCAGCATATATTTGATGTAAAACATGAATTATCACTTGCACTATGTAAATGCGAACGTTCTCCACCTGATTTAAATGCTAATGAGTATGTGATAATTGAAGAAATAGTTAAAATACAGGAAACATTTGAGTCTGCCACGAAAAAAATCTCCGATGAGAATTATGTGACATTATCGCTCATCTTGCCATTAATCCGTGGTATTACAAGTAGAATGTCAGATATTGAAATTTATATTCATAGTAATGAGAGTAAGCTGATATTGTCATGATTGAAGGAGTCGGTGCACACCAGGCTCAAACCCTATGAAAAGAGGACACCAACGGTAAAAAGTACAAACCTGAACCAAAGTACACAGGTCAGAAGTCAAATTTCATTGGCAAACTAATTTTTAAATCTCCTTTATATTTATACTAATCTAAAGCTTTAGATTTGCGAGACTTAGAGCGACTTGCGCAACATTTTATTTAACTCACTGCTAAACAAAATTAGTTAATTACAGTTAGCCTCTTAAATGGAATTATCGTAATCGCATTTAGGGTCATCTTGCACGAGACATATAGTGCGCTGATTTAGTTAAACATAATTATCGAGTCGGTAAAGCATTCTCTGCGTTCCGTTTCACATTTTGACGAGTTTCTTAACCGAAAGAGAGAGATTACTTATAAACCTACTATCTTAAGCTGGTATTGAGTTTTGCTAAACAAAAAATGGCAAATAAAAATATTGCCCTGGCCGCAGTGGAGTTAGAGGGGGTTATAAAAGAATCGTTTGAAACCATAACTCCAGAGGAGTGGAAGAAAATGACTGATCATGTCCTACATGTTGAAAATAAATATAAAGAAATGGATAGAATTACAGAAAATAACTTAGAAAGTTTTATTATTAATGTAGGAAACAGTGATTTCAGTGACTCTAATGAATCTTTTCACATGGAAGTTTTAGATTCAGATTTTGATTATGAAAGTGAATAAACCAAAATTATTATAGAATATCGTTGTTTTTTTTTAAATCAGTTTGCTACATAATACCTAGTCTTATTTTTAATTAAGACGTAGTAAACTGATTTTTCGAAATGTCACGTGATTCTTTGATTTGGATCAATATAGGTAGTGATTTTACATCTCGAAACTTCACTTTACTTTGTCTGAATAGAAGTTCGATTTTACGCGATTAGCGCTAGCCATTTAAATATAATTATTTTTAACATAGCCTAACCTAAACAACTGCTGGGCAAAAGCCTCCCCCGAATCTTTCTGGGAAATTAAATTTATAGCAATCGTAATTATCAAAAACTTAGTGGTAAGTTTCTTTTGATAAGAGTTACCTAGGTAGGTTAGTAGCTTCTACTTCCGCAGTATTGATTTATTTCGTAGACTTATTCCCATTTTTGAACCTGTCCACATGCAGTAGTGTACAAATAATACTGTTTTTCAGCAAAAACAAATTATTTTATATTATAAAGTATCAAATTAGGTTATTCCACGTATGTCATACAAATTTTGGGGTTGCTGTACTGATATTTTTAAATCTGCCGCGCTTTTTCAGTCTCTACTTTCATTTGCCAGACTTCGTATATATTTTCATATGCATTTAGTAAAAAAAACTGTTATTTTGACATTACAAACAGACACTTCAATTTTATTAATTGTATAGATTACGGACTGTCGTTACCGTCAAAATCTTTGGTATATTAAAATATATTATGTTAAAAAATATCACTGTCATGTACTACAATTATAGATTTTTATATATTATGTATATTCATTAAAAACGTCAATCGATTGATTTTTTAGTTGATTCTAAACACAAAATAATATATGTTTACATTTGAAATTCTCTAACATATATGCAATCACAGTTAGTTACAAGGAAATGAAGGAACCGCTAATATAATAGGAAATACCCATAGATACATAATACAAAAATTACTAACTAATCTATGAATTTAACTAATATCCATATTAGTTAATACACGGATATTCATTTTAAAACGGTGTCTAATAAAGTGATTCTATAATACGAAATACCTAATACAAAAACTACAAACTAATCTATGAATCTAACTAATAACCGTATTAGCTAATACACTGATATTCGTTAAAAACGGTGATTAATATAGTGATTCTGTTATCATTGCTTGCTTACAGTGTTACCAATCCATGCAGTTTTCATACGAAGCCCGACGTGTATTTTTTTTTTAAATCTGACTACACTGTTAGCTTTAGGGGCCCTGAGGCCGCTGCGGCTTTTGCAGCTTCCCCGAATTTGAGCCGATGTGTATAATGATGTTTTACTATATATACCTAGCTGCCGCATACGATAAGCCAGCAGCCAGCGGTCGTTTCTATACGAAGTTTCAAATAATGTAGTTATCTCGCTTACTCGCAAGATGCGCGCCCTTATAACGGACAAAGAGAGAGGTACTTTGCGGTGACTCGCCGCGCGGATCGTGAATCGGGTGCCTATTATTTGACTAATATTTAATTTATTTGTTATCCTATTATTCTGTATTCGTTTATCATAATAAATTAGTTCGCGGCGCGTTTTATAATCCCTGTACCTATTACGAATAATATACTCGTTACACCTCTAGTGTCGATGGACACTTTATTCCGTATTAGTGTATTATCTATGCTTTATTCATTTACGTGACGTCATTATGGCCTGGTTGGGTTAGGTTTGCTCGGAAATTTTTGTTAGTTATATTGAATTTTATAATAAACAATTAGTTGTGCAACTTATTTTAGTTTAAGTATTATAAATATCCAATAATATACTGATAATTCTGGTGCTCGGAAATATTTGATTTGACGTCGATCTCGGGCGAAAATGAATCGCCATGAAGGTAGGTAATGATAATCCAAATTTGTTCAATGCTATTGTCACCACGAATTTTGTCGTCAAAATATGCTGTTAATGTGGCTTCACAATATCAAAAATGCTTTTTTGTTGATAATTTTTACTATATTTCAATGATGCGCAAATAGTTATAAAGATAGTGACATACTTTTAGGAGTCAGCTGTGATTCTTGTTTGAAAAACAACTTTAGAGGACGAAGATACAAATGTTTAATTTGCATCGATTATGACTTGTGCGCTGCCTGTTACGAGTCTGGTGCTACCACAAACCAGCATACTACAGAGCATCCTATGCAATGCATTCTTTCTAGAAGTGACTTTGGTGAGTACAACAATTCCACTTTATATTATTAGTACATACACTAACAAAAAAAAGTTGACTATGAGAATTCATTTGTTAGATGCACTTGTTCTTGATTTTTGTTTTATTACATTGTTTTCCCGGATATACATTGTTGTTAACCATAAAAACTTTGGAACTCATCAAGAGCAATGTGTACATGTGCTTAGTCTAAGTGTTTTCATTCAATTTTAATACAAACAATATATTTTCTCTATAAATAATGGAGTTTTTTTGTTAATTAAATCTATTTTTTTAATGAAAATACAAACTATAAAAAAATCTTATTGATTGTTTGACAATACAAATATTTTATGAATCTGTACTGTTCAAATAACAAAGAGTAATAATCAATTACTTATAATATGATTGCAGATTTGTATCTTACAAGCATAAGTTAGATCTAGCTTGATTTAACCTGTGGCTTCTTGAGTCTACTGTTATCAATAGTTAGTTCTTGAGTGTACATAATGCTATTGCATATTAGACCTATCTAGTCCTCCCTACCATTTCAATGTGTTTAGTGAAGAAGTTTAAAATGTTAAATATAAGTATTGAATAATATACTATAAGAATGAGATTCTAATTATGGAAATTGTAAGGCACAAATGAACATAATTTACCAAATATGGTTCAATCAACAATTAAGTCTATTATTTAATATGTAATAATAACATTAGTTTGTAATATTATTATTTAAAATCTTTTATAGGTGTAGTAGCATTATGACCACAAACTCACCTGATCTTAATTGACAATGTGGTCCAAGATGGTAAACATACTAAGGCTAGTGGAAGATTGGCCCGCAAGAGCAGCCGCCAGAATACACCTATTGGTACTTTGTGACAGATTTTCAACTTGAGGGTGGTACCTAGCCAGGTGGTCATTGGAAAAAGCTCTACCACCATACAATGTTTTCCTTAATCGAAAGCCAATGCTAATTGCAGGGATTCTAACTGAATGTTCGTACATGCTACCACTAAGCCATTATTACTTTTATAAGGCATTCCAATTTATACTTAATGTATAAGGTATTAGTGGAAATAAAATTCTGTATTAATATACTAGGTTATAATATTTTACTTAATTTTGTTGTTAACCCAACTTTAGTTTTGAGCCAAGCAAGTGAAAATTGGATTTACTGACCAAGAAATTCATAGTTTATTTTTAAGTGAATAATGTCACTTGTATAAATTTTATGGTTGTTTTGTAAAACTATGTTCAAATTAGAAAGGTTTTTATTTGGTTTTATTTCTAGATCTTTAGTAAAATTTTAATCATTATGAGTGCAGTGAGTCATTATGAGTGATTATTATTGGCATGTACTGATGTAAAATAAATGCAGTTATGGTAGAACTTTATGTCCCAGTCTTTGACTAAAACTGCAATAATTAACTTTCTGAGTAATAATTGTACTTAATTAATTTATTCAAAAATATTTCAATTATCCAATTAGCCAGTCTCGGACTCTTTCAAGCATATCCCACATAAATTTTAATTGGAGTAGTTGAGTATTTTACAAACTTTACATTATGCACACCCTGATATATACTCTGATACATCTTTCTTTTACACTTGTGGAAGACTGGTTGAGAATGCTTTTTAGGTTTAAGTTTTCCGTTTGCTCAGTAAAGTGCAATAAAGCATTATACAAATAATTAAATCCCTCAGTATGAACATTATCATGCATACGTTTTGATCATATAATTTGATACCTTCCTGTGATATGAATTTGGCTTTCAGCTTTAAATGAAATATGTGTAGAAATAAAAATAAAAATTGTAATATGTTTTTACAGATTTATATTATGGGGGAGAAGCTCTAACCTTAGAACAACCGCAAGCATACATATGTCCTTTTTGCAATCGGATGGGTTTCACAGACGCTGCTCTTGTGGAGCATGTTGCAGCAGAACATGCAGAAACTACTCTTGCTGTAAGTTTATTTTAAATACATATAGTATCAGTAGCCCACTCACTTCGCTAGGCGAGAAATAAACTATCCAATGTCCTATTACACAACAATCAACTTCTATAACATTGTCAACACCAATACTTGTAGGACTTGTATTAAAAAACAACTGTCAAGAAAATTAATTGATAAATCAACAAAATTGAGATGTATGTAAGTAATTTTTTTTATATGACAGCTGTGGCAAACAAGCATACTGCCTGCCTGATGGTGTAAGCAGCTACCGTAGACTATAGATGCTAGTAATACCATAGATATTACTAGCGCATTGCCAATCTTGAACCGCCCCATCCCTAAGGAGCTCTGGATACCCTACTCACTGCAGGAACACAACACTAAGTTATTAAGCTGTGATCTTCTGTAGGGTCTATATGTAGGCTCTGGTTTGTTCTGTTGAAGTTGATCAGTGTAATTTTGCCTTCAGCTGAGTTAACTAAAACAAAAGAAACAAAATAACATTTATAAACTCAACCACCACACACTATATTAAAACCAATATTACACTACAGCAAGGCCAATTACTACATTATTTAAAAGATCAGAGTTTCATTTTATTAATTTCAATAAATTTACATAGATTTTTAATAAAGGGAGTGCAAACTAAGCATAATACACATTTCATATTAGTAGGACAGAGGATATTATAAGGTAAAACATCATATAAGGAGAAACACAGATTGGAGCAGTCAAAGAAAATATGGTCCATATACCTTCGTCCAAGCCACATTCACAGAGAGAGTGATCTCTTATCCTTATTTTGGCTAAGTGAACCGGTGTACATGAATGGCCTAACCATAAATGACATAGTGGAACAAGTAGACTTACTGGCATACTTAAATTTGAAGAACCAGGGTTTCAATGGAATCTCAAGTTAGCTTTTCCCATAGTGTTTACCTGTTTTATTTCTGAAGGACGACCATGCCCTGGTCCCAGAGCAATCCATATTTGGTTTGGCACACAAATCATGATAATAAATTTTGTTATATTATAAAGAGCCTGAATTAATGGCTATTTTTGTGCAAGAATTGGCAGTCTCATTAACGGAGATACCACTGTGTCCAGGAATCCAAGCTAAAACTATATTTAAATCTAAGATCATGTTAGTAAGATGTGACAATCATACAGTGCCTGCCCTATTTGTACTATTACTCGGAAACTGGATTTTGATTGGAATGGGTTAGTTAAAATAGACTCAAGCAGGGAGATTTTATATAAAGTATAGCTTATATTATATTATCATAGCTATATGCACTGTCCTGTAAATACAGATGTTAAAGGAGGACACTTAAAATAAAGAGCAATTCTGTATTTGGGGATTCAAACTACAGAGCCTACCCAGCCATTGTCAGAGTATTTTGAGGCATCAGTTAATGTGGGAAACCACTCTGTCCAGTCATTGGTTATAATTTGATTAAAAACTTTGGTACACTCTTAGGTATCTGTGCTGATACCAAAGTACAAAATAACATGTGATTGAAAAACCAGGGCTTCGTAACAAATACAAAATAAAACATTGATAGGATACTGGTTAACAGGATGAGGGAGGCGGGTATACTTAATTAATGATTGAAGGATACATGGGATATTACATTGAAGACCATGAGATTCATAGCTATGTAGTAAAACTTGAAGCTTGGGTAAAATAGGGTGGGAAGAATTTTAAATAATTTGTACAGAAATCTGTCTGATAGAAATAGTCTTCAAAGGTAAGAAAGGGGCTTCAGTGCACTCCACCTGCATCACATTAATTGGTGAGGACTTCATTGCGCCCATTATGATGCGAAGGCACCTGGACTGTGTTTTACAAACTTTCTCTAAAGCAGGTTTATTGCATGGATCTAAAATAAAATTCCATAATTCTTATGACTGTGGATAATGGTTTAGCGGGAGTGAGGAACAGAGTGTAAAGTTCCTCATCTGCCATAGAAAAGGGAGGATCCTCCGACCAGACGGGTGTTATATCTAGCGGGCAGCTGCCCAACTGTTGTTGTCGGGTTCTCAATACCGAAATATATAATACTCAATTGTTCGGTTAATTTCTATATCGCGATGTAGGATGTCAGTTGTGGCGGAGATGTCGCTAAGTGTAGTATGCATCAGTTGTGGCGAGAGATGTAAATACAATGGCATTGTAATGTATCTTTTGTGTAAAGGTTTGAGCTCGCCACCAGACAGACAAAGATCGTAAAATATTTATTCCTTGCTCATATTTTTTAACAACATGATCATAGTGTGGCCTAAAAACTTTTTTTTCGGTATGAGTTCACCATTTAAGTAAATTGATCATGGTATTAGGAGTCTCTTTTTTGTAAATGACACTGAACAACTCTTAGTCATATGCAGGGAACGCCCATGTTCTTCCAACGAAATCTGTAAATAAATTAGAGCAGAATTTAAGAAAAGAGCTCAGAATGTTCAAGTTATATAGGTTATATAATAGAAAGCTAAGAACTGAACCTTGAGGAAGGCCATACCAGATTATTCGGGATGTCAAGAATGATCCTTGTGATTTTACTAAAATAGTTCTTTCCTTTATTTAACATGTACATCATGTATTTGACCAACTTCTCAGGGAAGCTCAGCTGTAATAGTTTATTTCTGAGCACTTGAAGGACATAGTCACAAGTGGATAATTTCTAAGAACACACCCACAAGGAGACCCTTGTTGCTGAAAGTTAAGCGGATGTCCGGTGTTAAAATACTGAGACCATTGAGGGTGCTCATACCCTTTTCTAAAGCCAAATTGTGATCGTGGCAGTGTTTTATACCTCCCAAATTAGTATTTTTTTAAATAATATGAGGTGTATATCAATTTTGTCATTTATTTTGTACAGAGGGCGAAATTAAGCTAATATACAATACTAGCTGGCTCAGCAGATATTGTTCTACCCTTTCCAGTAGTCAATATCTCGGACACAATGACACCTATCGCGTTAAGGGATAGCGTAAAAATGTTCTATAAATAAACATTTAGATCTACCAACTTTCTTGATGATCATTCAAAATGTGTTGGCATTTATCAATCTCATATAATATATCAATCCATTTTTATAATATTTTATTTAGATGATACAATATAATATTTGTAGCCCCACTACAATGTTGTTTTATACAATTATGGTTTGTAAACTCGCAACTTACAAAACTGTAAATTTATTTAAAACTAGGGACCCACCCCAGCTTCGCATGGTGCAATTTACGAAGTGGTCTATTTTATTAGAATCTGAATTGGAGAAAATAGTTTCTCCCTAATATTTAGCCATCACAGACTTTTCTGTAGGATTTTTGAAGAACTACAATTAAGCGTAAGCCATGAAGATTTGAAAATAGATTTATTGACGACTTGATTACAAAACATTGAATTTTCTCTACTATACAAAAACTTTATTGGAATGTATTATATATAGAAACCTTCCTTAAACAATATCAAATTGACAATGAACACCGCATAAATATCTGTTGCGTGGGTTAGAAGATGTAAGCGGACAAAAAGACAGATGCGAATAGCGACTTTCTTTTATACTATGTATTGATTTCAGGTGGTATGTCCAGTATGTGCGTCTATGCCTGGTGGGGAGCCAAATTTCGTCACAGATGACTTTGCTGCACACCTCACCCTCGAGCACCGGACAGGGCCTAGGGATCTAATTTCATTTCTAATATCCTTTTCATATAATTTTATATGTATTTAATTTATATCTTCGCAAAAGATTACCAAGGCTGCCAACTACCAATGGCACTATTTTCTTTGTAAAGCATTGTATTGTAGTTAACTTAAAAACACTGGCTGAAACCGAAACATCTGTCAGTTACTATATAAAATGTACGACGGCTGCAAAAAATGATTCGTTTTCATCATGTGATTTTGCGATCCATATGATCATGCATATGCCACCTCCATATATCGTCATTACGTTTCCTACCCATCTGGCTAGCTGTAGCCTAGTTATTATTACAGCCCTCAAAAAGAGAAAAGTAAAATAGAAAGGCTTAAAATTTACTAGAGTCTGGCTAACGAAAGTAGACACTCGAATTGTTTAAGTACAAACTTTTTGTATGGCAACTGACGCTGATATTTTGATGCTTTGTTCAGAACATTTAATTATTATTTTCTCTTTCTCAAATTCTGTTTCCACTATTTCATTCCTATTCTTTTTATATTGTATTACATATCATAATAATGTACTTACATCATTTATATGGTTATTTAAACATTTATTGTTGTAGTACCTAAATAATGTTTCATTGTAAAATTAATACAAAGTAGATTTCAGTAATTTCAGTATGAAAACATTATTATTTGTAAAGTAAATGAAGCACTTTACTATTTCATTATTCTTTACAAAAGTTAATGTTACAACAACAGAAAGAATATAAAAGGAAGAAAGAAAACTCTTCTGCTTTATTATATTTGTATAATAATAAGTCGTTTATTTCCGAAAATTGTAAAATCCTATTTATTGTATAATAATAATAATATAATATTGTATACTCCTAAATTGATTTCTAAGAAACAATGGTGTATTTACATTGTCGAAAAATTCTTAAAGTTGGTATCTTATTTTTCTTCGAACTATAGAGTTAATAAGTTTCAAATAATCGAGTTGTAAAGGTTGTAAAATAAAACATTGCTATGTTCGAGGTACAGAGGTCCAATTTAATTTTTCGAGTTATGGGGGGAAAATCTGTACCAAAGTGGCTTGGATGGACTAAAAGAGGGTTGAGATTTCGAGCAACGGAGGACTTGGGGCTTGAATGGAAAGGAAAACACGACATTTTTTCCAGTTTGGGAGGTTTTCGACTTATCGAGGTTCAACTTAAAGAGGTTCTACTTAAATTATCAAGAATGTATTGGGCGGGCAAAGTTAAGATGTTAAATTCCTGAAACTTGTTCTTTAGTTATTTGCAAGGTTTCATGTTGGATAGTGTCTGAATTGCCTGTTTTTGTAATATGAAGATGGTATCTAGCTCAGCTGTCGAACCCCAAAGCAAAATGCCATAAGACATTAAGCTATGGAAGTAAGGGAAGTAGACTTTAACCTAGCAGTGGCAATATCTGTTAATTACATACTGCAAATGCAGCAGAATTTACAAACATGCTGACAAACATTATTGTTCCAGAATAGAAATTAATAATTTTGAAGTACTAAATTAGGTTTTACTGAGTAATCTATATATATTTTGGAGTTGTCATGCTGATATTACCACGCTTTTTCAGTCCACTTTAGTTAGCTATACTCTAATGAACTATAACTTCTTACATGCGTACATCAGTACGCACACCATTTTCGTGTTTTTTTCTAAATGTTTCTATGTGAATTTATAGTTACATGAGAATAATAATTTAAAAAAAACTATGTATAAGTAATCCTTAACAGCATTGTAAGACGAACCGAGTGGTATCCGACATGGTGGTGTGCGTCGTATGCCCCACTCCGGCCGCGGAGTCAGTCGTGCACGGCGCACCAACATGCAGTTCAGGTAAGTTTTTCAGTACCAAACTATTTAAGAATTTAAAAAATAGCTTTAAGAATCTGTATTTCCACTTTACAGTATAATTGTGTTCTAGAAGAACTCTTATTTATACTATCTTCTCTGATAATAATATCTGAATCTGTAGTATGTCTTCTCTTCTCATGCTAGCATCACAATACTAAAAGCAAAGTCCATTGCGCACTAGTCACTCTCGTTCTGCTACGTTCTGTATTTTTAAATCTATACTAATATTATAAATGCGAAAGTAACTGTATCTCGCAAGGTGGTACAGTGAGGGATGATTTCTATTATTTTTCAGTTTTATTTGGACGGTTAATGTGTTGGATTCGTATTGGCATATAATTACAATACGAAGACAAAGTCGCAGGTACTAGCTAGTACTACTATATAACATAAAAATACAATATAACAACTTACAGGTATCACAAAATAATAGGTCACTTTTGACGTTTCTCATTCAACATCACGAACTAGCTTTGTTCGAACGTTCTAACATAAAATAAACCCACAAATTCATAAACACTGAAGTTATTTGCAAGTACACTTAGTGCTGTGACTACTGTTGTAACCATTCCTTAACAGAGCATAATCGATTATGTTCGAAAATCGAAATATTTTATTTATTATTTAAGTTTTAATTTATAATAAAAACATGGTTGATTGATAATGATGATCGGTCGATTAGATACTATTTCAGCTTTTTTTTTTTATTAAAAGTTTATTATTTCAGGATACTACTTAACTCTTGCGATTTTGTTTACGCTGAAAGGATTGGTTTAGTTTTTGAAATCTAGATCGAATCTTGGTCAGTTTTGCTATTGATATTCAAATAATTCATGTAAAAGAAAACTGAATTTGTATAGTCGTAAAACATACTTTATGTTTAAAAGAAGAACTAATAAACAAAATCGACTGTTGAGTGTAAAATATGACTTGGTAGGTAAATATATAATGGACTTTTTCTATCACCTGTTGTGCTGTATATTAGTGCGTTGAATAGCTTCAAATTCTGTTATTGTCAAAGTAATACGTAATCAATACAAGTTATGTGTTGTTTTTTACGTATATATAACTATAATTTTTTTCTGGCTATCCTTGGATTATATTTAATCATGTATTTACAATAAATTATAATATTTAGGTACACATATTATTATTTACGAGTACAACATACATGGGAGATTGGCGTGAAATCAAGTATGTTCAATCAAGCAGTTCTTGCCTAACAGAGTGGTCACAGCATGGAACAAACTTCCAGAAAAAGTTGTGATGGCTCCTACCATAACCTCCTTTAAGAGCAGATTGGACAAGGAAGATATCTCCAAGCTATTTGATACGCACGCATCAGCTAATTAGCTGCTAGTGTGTCTTACCAAATATAATAATATAATAATAATAATGTTATTAACACTATAGTATATAATAGTAGATTGTTACCTTAGGGTAAACTACCAACTACATACGAGATATTTTAGCATATAAGCATAGTTTGAGCACTAATAGCTCCGAGTATGTTTTTTTCTTGGGGGAAAATTAGCTTAGTGGTCATACTCATACACTCGCTTACAGAGGCGAAACTAGTTCTCACTTATTTCGTCGCGATTGTTAACGATTTCTATGTCTTTCTTTTTTTTTGGTCTGAGTATTTTGGATAAAATTTAAGAAATAAATAAATAAAATAAAATCGAGTGATTGTATTTCACAATTCGGGAAACGCGACCCAGTATTTTAAAATAGTCTCTTTGCTTGTAGTAATATTGTCAATAGTGTGGAACATAGGCTTTAAAACGATATGTGAACCATTAATTTTGATAAAGAATTAAGTGAATTATGGCTCTGTCAAAAAAACATCTATGACAAATAATTTATAATGATTAAAGAATTATCAGTTTATAATAGTTATGATGTATTATTTGTGCAGCACTAGCGGCGGGATCTCGTCGTTGTCGCCGTCGTCCCGCGACGCGGTGGTGGATCCGATCGCGGAGCTGCTCTCCCAGCTGTCGGGCGTGCGGCGCGGCGCTGGCCAGCCTGGTACGCCCAGCCAGCTGCAACAGCTGCAGATGCAACTACAGCTCGAGAGACAGCAGGCCTCGGTACACCACTACCAAATATAATAATAAATAATATGTATTGTATCGCAAAGGTGCAGGCTTAATCACCTCGCTATCATAACAGATAGTTGCTCGATATCCATTTTATCTGTACATTATATAGCTCTACGATGTGACCAAATCTCATTAAAATCGGTTAAACTATTTCTGAGAAATATAAACTGTTTTTTTCGGTTTATTCAAAATGAATATATCCATCTGGGGCTGATCGTCCCATGATATTCAATGATATTTAATTTATTCGTTTTTTTCCTAATAGTTTATAAGAATAGGTATATATTTACGTAATTCCTACATTTTTACTGCAGCAGCACACAACGAAGAATTTGACTGGAAAAGTTATTCTTGTTGTTTAGCGTCGGTCATAATCGTATTATCAATTATATTTAGCTCTGAATAAGAATCGATAATTATAAAATCCACTACCAATTTAAGCTATATTTCTAAAGTAAACATTTGACATATTACTCGTGATTTAATATTAATATATATATTATTACATATATATGTTATTTAATATTACATATTATTATTATTAGACGTGGTCGCTCACTGTGGGCCTCATAAGAAAACTCAAGGTCGCCCAGCGAGCTATGGAGAGGGCTATGCTTGGTGTTTCTCTACGAGATCGAATCAGAAATGAGATCCGTAGACAAACTAAAGTCACCAACATAGCCAAAAGGATTAGCAAGTTGAAGTGGCAACGGGCGGGGCACATAGTTCGGAGAACTGACGCCGTTGGGGCAGAAAGGTTCTCGAGTGGAGACCACGCACCGGAAAGCGCAGCGTAGGGCGGCCACCCACTAGATGGAAAGACGACCTAATAAAGGTTGCTGTGAGCCGTTGGGTGTAGGCCGCACAATATCGGTCGGTCTGGAGTTCTATGGGGGAGGCCTATGTTCAGCAGTGGATGTCCTGCAGCTGAAATGATGATGATGATGATATTACTCGTGTGTCATGTAACCCTTAGTAGTAGTGTTGGTAAAACATCGGTTTTTTGGACAATCGATGGTTTTTGAAATACTAATTGATTGATCAATGACTATTCATTGTTTTTAGTACGGAATATATGGCTTCCTAATGACTATCTATTAATTGATTGTTAATCAATGTTTTACCAACACTACATACTTCTTATAATATATTTAATTCCTTCATAATGTCTTATGTCCCACCAGTTTTAACTCTTTTTTTCCACATGGAATGGTTTTTTTGTACTGAATATTTAAAATTTGTAAACAGATGAAGACATTATCTCGAATACCTTTGTAAGTACTATGAAATGTATCTGGCACGCCACTTTATTGAGTCCGTCGATGTCGTGCCAGAGTCATGTCATATAGTACTTATCACGTTGCTTAGATGGACACAGGCCTTAGGCTGACTTGTCAGTACGTTGCGTTGCTGCATCGTTTGTACGTAAAACATCGCAGCGTTTCCGCTGAGACGTCGCAACGTGCAGATCACGCATCGTGTGGTTTTACTGTTATGATGAACAAAGTATAGTATAGTTGTCAAAGTATTTGACAGCATGTTTTCGTTGGGTTGTATAGGCGGCACGACAACAGTTGGAACGACTCCCTCGACGCGCGGCCGGTTCCGCTGCAGCGGCTGCAGCACCACCCCCCGCGCCTCAACCCGCCGTCGCACAGCCCCAACCGCTATCCGAGGCTACCGATTCGCAGTTTTTACTAGCCGGTTTTCTTGGTGAGATATATTTTATTCTCTATAGGTTTAGTGTTTGGCCAGAATGTCGTATATATGATGTTAACTTACAGTGTGGTCCAATGAATGTATATTGATATGCATGATACCAAATTTATGAGTTTTTCTATTCAATTTTTTTTAATTAAATTGGAATCAAAAAATACCAAACATAAATTATATTATTCAAAAATGTAATTTAAAAAATTCGTATGTCGAAATGAGTGTTAACATCCGAATAATATAAAGTAACTAGAGGTGTGCCCGTGGCTCTGCACGCGTTTGTTATTACGTAGTAATTATTTTCATCCTATAATTTTATTTTTAGTAATATTACTGACAATTCATATAGCCTTTCAATTAAGCAATGACATGTACTTCCCGTGTACAATTTTCATCCAAATAGGTTGACAATTATCAAAATTGTTTTTTTTTTTTACTTATTTCTGAAACTATTGTTGACTATTCATATAGCCTATCAATAATGGAATGTTTTATTAAAATCTGTTAAGAATTAATGAAATTTTAATCATTATTTTTATACGATTCCTAAAAGTGTTATTCTCTTAACGAAAATAGTTTTATTTGGACTTATTTTTTTACGATTTCTAAAAGTAATATTGAAATTTTTTATCAATTTACCAATGACAGTGTCCCGTGGATAGAATTTCATAAGAATCGCCAAGCTGTTTTTTAGTTAAATCCGGACATACAAACAGACAGACAGGTAGAAAAAATATTTAACGGCATATTCGTGTTCAGTATGTATATATTTTTTTTTTTAATATACAAAAGAACTTCAGATTTATTAATATAGGTATTTGATTTGATTGTAATACTATTTTCAAACCCCTAACGTTTACTTAATACTAAGCCTAGTAGCGAGATTCGACTCTCAGGTGCGGTTCCCAGAACACCGACAGATTTTCAACTGGAGGTTGTACCTAGAGGGGGTATTAGAAAATATCCTACCACCATGCCATGGTTTCATCACGATGTGTTCCTTCGCCGAAAGCTCAAGCCCTGTGCAGGGATTCGAACTTACGTCGATCGACGTGGTGCTCGTACAGTCTATCAATAAGACAACATTGCATAAATTCATTGCTGGCTTCACACTACTGAAAAAATATGAGATAGAGTAACTTCTTTATTGGAGCTGAGATTGAAATTACCTTAAAGCTGTAGCCACAGCCCAGTGTATGTTGTGTCTAATGGCACCAAAATTATTTAATACTAGCTGTGCACGTGGCTTCGCTCACGTGGACTACAGAATGCCCACGCGAATCTTGTTCTCCCGCTCCTGGCCATTTTAAAGACAAAATGCTTATTGTGGATGTTCCTTAGAAGATAGATATATACCTCCAAAACTTTTTTGTAGGTTTTTTCAATGCCTATAATTATGTATTACATAAATTTGATATATATCTTATGGTTTACTCAGCATAAGCCATTTAAGTGCCCGAATTGATTCACCATGACCAGTTTTTTTTATTTGTGCGGAACCCTAATTCTTTTTCTAAATTAAAAGTAGCCTAAGTTACTCCCTATATCATCAGCTATCTATCAGTGAAAGTCCCGTCAAAATCGGTCCAACCGTTTCGGAGATTACCCGGAACAAACAGACAGACAAAAATTTAAGAAATGGGTTTTCTGTTATAGGTTTCGTATATACTTTCATATGCATTTAGTAAAAAACTGTTATTTTGACATTACAAACGGACACTACAATTTTATTACAGTAATACCCTACCCTATAATGCGAATTTCAAATTTCGCGCTCAAATGCCTCGCATTACGCGAAAGAGTGCGTTTATACATAATGTAGTCATTAACTTCTCTATGGTCGCGGGATCCCCGCTTTCTCTTTGAAGAATTGGGAATTCCCTGTCCTTCGACTTTGTTCTATGGGGATTTCCTCGTTCGTTTCGTGTGTTCATTTGATCCGTAATGTTAGTTCGGTCGGCTGGCAGTTTTGTTTTAGCATTTATTGGAGATACATACATAATTTAACCCTACGTTAAAAATGCCGCCTGTAAAGAAAAAAGAGCGTAAAAGCGTCACTTTGGAATTGAAGATGAAAGTGTTAAGAAGAATGGAAAATGGAGGCAAAGCAACAATTGTTGGGAGAGATTTTGGACTCTCAGAATCGACTGTGAGAACGATTTATAAAAATCGGGAAAAAATTAAAATCTCCAGTGAAAGTTCAACACCTATAAGTGCAACAAAACTTTCTCGTTCGAGATCATCTATCTTAAAAAGAATGGAGAAATTACTGTCAGTCTGGATCGAAGATTTGAATAAGAAGAACACACTACTAAGTCAAGATCTCATATGCACAAAAGCAAAATCTTTGTATGAGATGCTGAAAACAAAAGAAGGAGAAGGGAGTGCCACTCCGACTTTTGCTGCCAGCAGAGGCTGGTTCCATCGGTTCAAGCAGCGTTCTAATCTTCACAATATCCACATAACAGGCGAGGCGGCCAGCGCGGACATTCAAGCTGCAGCTGAGTTTTTCAAGAGTTCGTTAGATGAGAGAAAATTCCTGCTTGTCTCATCTTCAATGTTGATGAGACCGCACTTTACTGGAAAAAATGCCATCTCGAACATTCATTTCTAAATAAGAACGTCAAGCCAGTGGTTTCAAAGCTGCGAAAGATTGACTAACACTTCTGCTGGGTGGTAATGCCAATGGTGATTTCAAACTGAAACCTTTACTAGTGTACCATTCAGAAACACCCCGTGCAATGCGAGGCACAGACAAGAATGTCTACCAGTTGTGTGGCGATCAAACAGAAAGGCGTGGGTTACACGGGAAATTTTTCAAGAATGGTATTCTAATAGTTTTTGCCCATCAGTCAAATCATACTGTGACAGAAATGGGCTTGAACCTAAAGTTATATTACTCTTAGACAATGCCCCAGGACATCCAACCTCACTTGATACGCCCACAGACTTAAAAGTGTACGTAAAGTTCCTTCCACCAAACACTACGTCAATATTACAACCTATGGACTAGGGAGCAATAGCAAACTTCAAAGCTTATTATCATCGCCGCACTTTTAGCCAACTAATTCATGAAACTGACGGGGAAGGAAGATAGTCTATGCGAGAGTGGTGGAAGACAAACAACATTATGAAGTCTATTCACAACATAGAGGAGGCTTGGAAGGAAGTTAAAATGAGTTGTATGAATGGGGTGTGGCGTAATCTTTGGCCAGATGTAGTGGAAGCACCTAGAAGAATTGTCCAGATGCAGAGACAAGTGCTTGAAGACATTGCTGCAATGGTTGAGGGGTCTGAACTTGAAGATGTCACGGTAGAAGATCTCGTAGAACTTGTAGCAACGCACGACGATCCTATCAGCAATGAAGATCTGATCGAGTTACAGAATAATCCTATCTACAATGAGGAAGAACAAGTAGAAGAGAAAGTTTTATCTTCAGGGGAAATACAAAATGCACTTTCAAAAATTTATTCAGGTTTGGACATATTGCAGAGTATAGACAATAATGATGACCGTGTCTTGACCGTGTGTCAAACAATTAAAAACAGTGTTGGGTGTTATGAACGTATTTTACAAGAACGTAAACAAAACGCTACCCAAAAGACAATAGATGTATTTTTCCGTAAAAAATAAGAGTATGTATTGCATAAAGCTCTCTTAGAATTAAAGTGATTGATTAAAATGATTTGTATTTTTTTGTATTCAATTTTGACTATGTTTAATCATAAACCTCGATATACGCGAATTTCAGTTAACGCGATTTTTTTCGGAACGTATCCCTCGCGTAAAGCGGGGTATTACTGTAATTGTATAGATGTATAGGGACTATTTATTATCTTTTCATTTCTTTTTTGTACTACAAAGCATATGTCCCGCCTGATGCTTAGCTATTACCGTATAGGTATCACTAGCGCGTTACCGGCCCTGAACCCCACTACCCCAAAGAGTTCTGGAAACTCTACTCACTGCAGGAATGCAACACAAGGTTATTTGGTTGCGATCTTATGAAGGGAGGCGATATTTCTCTAAAGCCTACCTCTCTTTGTTAATTTAAGTTTATGAATTCAAATAATAAGAATCATCATCATTTATATCACCAATAAATACATGTTTTTGATTTTACAATAAGAAACTCAATAATAAAAGCAACAACATCACAGTTAAAGACAGATCTCGCCAAAAATTCTCATTGAACAGAATTATTATGACAGGAAGCGCGAGCGCACAATTGGGATCGGAAGCGGAATCGCGTGCGGCTCTATTGCGCGGACTGATGCTGGCGTCGCTCGGCAAAGCGCCGCCGGTGACGCGCGCACCCCCTCCACCAGCCGTGCCGCTGGTGTCGCCTGCGATACGAGCGCTCGACGCACCCGCTGACACCCCGGCCGTACCGCCAGCGTCCGCGCCGCGCCTCAAACCGCAGCCGCGCACTAAGGTACAGTAGTTAAACGCAGTCGCGACCGAGTCGCGCAGGAACTACACTGCCACCAGTGTATAAGTTTATTTATTTAAATTAAAAGTCCTCTTATCCCATGTCAGGTTCCTTGTTATTCTACTCCCATTATATATTCCCCCAGTGACACTGTATGTGTGTTAATCCCTCAGCACAGATTGACACTATTCAAACAGTTCTTCTTTTTTAATGGCAATTTGTGTTTACACGCATTTATCCCAATGTCCCATGGATACAGTATTTGTACAATCTTCAAAATCCAAACAACCCTTAAACAAGACGACAAGACTGTCCAGGTAGTTTTTGGGGCAAATTAAAATTAATGCATTTATACTGCGCTTTTTCATCCCATGGAGTAAATTGACAACAACTAATGTCAAACTTGAAAATAATGATGCTTCGTTCATTTTTATAATGTTATGCAACCATACATTTTATGTTACAATTATTTGAATCGTAAGGTTTTATATACTGAATTGAGGGTTTTTATTTATTAATTGAAATATTTTATTCAACATACCCGATGATGTACTATTATTGTTACGGAATTGTAGAACCTCGGTCGGTCCAGAGGGGAGGGAAGAGCGCGCGCGGGGTTTGGTTTGCAAGCGGCATGTGCGCCCGAGCACGTACACACCGTTGTTAGACCGCGTGAGGGTTGGATGCGTGTCGTCACCGCCTCGCGGCAAGAGAGTTTCGCCGATCGGACTTTGAGAAATTAGATTAAATTATTTTGCTTGCATATATAAAACTTGCACCCGCGCACCCGCTTGATGCGGGTTTCGATTAGCAAGTAGTGAGACGGGGTTTTGACGTAGCGAGTGGTTGTGTGAAGTGTTCCTCTATCTTGGCAACGCCAGCACCAGGTCAGGTTACACACAGCATCTTCATACATGTACACTATACCCGACACTATACACCCATACCGACTGGCCTGGATTCTTCGAGTGCGACCTATTTACCGGGTGAGTAATAAATATACTATTGTGAATAAAAGACGTCCACAATATTTTAATGTGTGCTAAATTAATAGCGCTTGTTTTATTCTTGTTTCTTACAAAGTTACAGTAGTTCGTAGTAACAATGTGGTTTCTTAATAACGTTCTTGACTGTAGTTTGCTTGTAGATTCGCTGCTTGCTGTTGCTGGTGTTGTGGTGTTTCTCGAACTGATCGCAGTACTGCCGCCCTCTCCGCTATATTTAACCTCGCCCTTTGACTCGCAACCGGTAGTGCGATGGATTCCGTGCGGGGCGTCGCTCAGCCAATGAGCGCGCACGCCCTGTGTGCGCGCTCTCGGCAGTACCATGAGTCACCATGCCAGATGTTCCGAGTCTGGCATGGTTCATCCTTACAACTAGTGAAATTTATACATTTAAACTTACAACTAGCTATATTCTTATTCTAATCGTTTTAAAATACACATATTCACACATATTCAGTTCATATTATTATATCTATTCCTAACACGTATTTATAAACCTTATTCCTAACACACATTATTTCATTTACTTGTTCATTTTATACTATTAGACTATCGTTATTCGCTCGCCCTGCTCGCTGTCCGCAACAGTTCTCCCCCCGGCGTAGCCTGCGCAGCCTCACTCTCCTCTCAGGACGGCGAGCTTCGTCGTCGGGCGCCGGAACACACCGCTCCTCGTCTTCACGTCGGCGCTCCGCACTCCTCCATCTGGTCCGGTGTAGGTTCTCGTGACGATTCCGCGCGGCCAGGTGTTGCGCGGCAAGGCGGAGTCGACAACCACGACCAAGTCCCCGACGTTCAGAGGGCGCGTGCTGTCGGCTGAGTTCCCGCGTGGCACCAGTGTAGGGAGGTACTCCTTAACCCAGCGCCGCCAGAAATGATCGGCGAGCGCCTGGGTTGCTCGCCAGGTACGCCGGTCCGCCGTGTCGCAGGTCCCCGTCGTAGGCATACCCGTCGAACTCCCAAGCAGAAAAATGGTTGGGAGTGATCGCCTCTGGGTCCCGCGGGTCGACGCTCACGTGCGTTAGAGGCCGCGCGTTAATCGAATGCTCGGCCTCCGCGAGCACGGTTTGGAGCACCTCTTCTTTAGGCGCACGCTCGTTCAAAGTGGCGGCGAGCGCGGTTTTTACCGACCGCACCAGCCGCTCCCATGCACCTCCCTGGTTAGGCGCGCCGGGCGGGATGTAGCGCCACTCGACGCTGTGCCGTAGCCCCTCCCCCCGTAGCGCAGGTGCCCATTCGGCGTAGGCGGCGCGTCCAGTATACTGTGCGGACGATATTTATGCGATGTTCACGACGTATAGTGTCGCTCAGGCGTGCTCCGATGACGGCGGCTTGTAATTCGAGACGCGGTATTGTTTGTACGCGTCTCGGGGCTACTTTAGATTTTGCAGCTACAAGTGCTACGTCGATGTAGCCGTCACCGTATATCGTTCGCCAATACGCCGTCGTCGCATATGCTTGTTCACTCGCGTCGCACAGTATATGCAATTCTGTTATCCCCGTCGATGCCAAATTGTAGTATCGCGGCAAGCGCAGGTTTGCTACATGTTCTAACTGTTGTAGCCAGTCGTCGAATGAACTTGCGTCCTCTTCGGGTATCTCGTCGTCCCAGCCGATCTGTAAGCGCCACAGGTTCTGCAGGATTATTTTCGCGCGTATCGTGTAGTGGCTGAGTAAGCCGAGTGGGTCATAGATTGACATAACCGCACTCAGAGCTTCTCGCTTTGTAGGTGCCCGCTTGAGTGCGCGTACATCGGCTGGTACCCGATGCATGGACGTGTTAAACCCTAGTTCATCCGTAGCTGCATTCCAGTATAGGCCCAGGATCTTTTCTTGTTCATGCCCGCCAAGTTGTGCGGGCGATCGTGCGCATAGCTCGTCCGGTGTTCCACTGAGTACGCTCGCTCGGTTGCTGCTCCATCCGCGTAACGTAAAGCCGGCTACTACGTGGACTTCTTGTATTTCCCTTATAGTGTGGATAGCTGTTTCTTCATCGTCGTAGCTATCCACCAGGTCGTCCATGTAGTGGCTCTGCGTTATTGCCTTGAACGCGTCTGGATGCGTTCGTGCATGCTTTTCAGCGTTGCGGTCGCGTACACTGTGTGCTATGAACGGTGAGCTTGCTGCGCCGAATATCAACGATCTCATTTTATATTTCTGTGGCGGCTTGTTCCGGTCGTTGCCTCGCCACAGAAATTGTTGTGCCGGCTGGTCCGCTTCGCGTATTCGTATTCTTCAGAAACATTTCCTCTATATCAGCAGTGACGGCGACGGGCTTCTCTCTGAACCGGAATAAAATCCCCTGCAGCGATCGTAGCAGGTCCGGTCCCTCTAATAACTCGTCGTTTAAACTCGTAGTTCCACTGCGTGCTGCGGCATCGAATACTACTCGTAGCTTGCCGGGTTTGTTCGGGTTGAATACAGCGAAGTGAGGTAAAAACCAGCTGATGTTGCTAGTCTGTTCGTGTCCCTCGCAGCGTACGCGTAGCCCTTCTTAAACAAGTTTTTGATCTGACTTGTATACGCCGCCGCAAACTCTGTGGAACGATCCATTTTCTTTTCTATCGAGTGAAGTCGTCGTAGCGCCATATTGTAGCTATTAGGTAGTACTACGTCGTCGCGGCGCCACGGTAGACCTACTTCGTAGCCTTCACTGCGTTGTTGGATCGTTCCGTCGAGTATTCGCAGTCGCGCGCTTGTCGGCGTCGCTGAATTCTCGGTTCGCAGACTACGCCGAGCGCGTCTATTTTGACGTAGTTCTACGAGCTCGTGTAGACTTTCGTTCTGGATCTCGCTGCCAGTGTTGCGTTTCAGGTGCGTATATGTGTAGCAGGGCTTCGCTGTGGCCGATGATCACGTGTGGTGCGGTTCCGTGCACCACCCAACCCAGTTGAGTTTTCGACGCCGCCGGCTGGTTCGGTTTGCCGACGCGTAACTCTCTGGATACGATCATCTCCCAGTGGTCCGTACCTATCAATATACGCGGCCTCGCCTTCTCATAGCACACCTGCTTCACTTTCAAATTGCGCAAGTGAGCGTGTTGGAGTGTGCTTAGAGACACTGTTTGTTCGCGCAGTCGGAGTCCTTTTATCGTTCGAGCTCGGAACTCGTGCTTCTTGTTGCCGCCCGGTTCGTACAACTTCGCTTGTACAATTTGGCTATTCGTGTACTCTTTGCCCATATTGACGCCTTGTAGTTGCAGTGGATGTGACGGTCCATGCGCTCCGATGTCCTTGGCCAAGTCCTCGTCGATTAGCGATATAGTCGAGCCCTCGTCCAACAGAGCGTACGTGTTCACCGCTCCTTTGGGGCCCGATATAGTCACCGGACAGATTTTTAGTATAATCTGTTTCGGTTCTATAGTTGTTGCGACAGCCATTACCGTCTCGCTCGTTGACGGTGTCACGTTGTTCTGAGTTTGCTCTTCGCTATCACTTGGTCTGTCGTTGTGAAGCGACGAGTGATGCGGACGACGACAGGAGTTAATACCGCACGGCTTTTCTTTGCAGTACACACGACGATGGCGTTTGTCAATACATTTGAAACAGACGCCTTTGCTCTTCACTAGCTCCCACCGTTGCTCGACGTTCAGTGCCTTGTATTGCGGGCACCGAGACAACGGATGGGGCTTATCGCAGCTAGGACACAGATGTTCGGTTTCTGTGTCCACCGTAGCAAAGACGTTCTGTCTCTTTCTGGCGGCGACTTGCGGTGCGGCAGGCTTCAATACTTCGCGTCTAGAGGTCGCTGTCGAAGCGGTGGCGGGCGCATATGTGTGTTTTAACGCACGGCTCGCTTCACGCATTAGGAAGCGTGATAATACAACGACCTCTGGATCCGTTGTTCCCTCGTTCTCTTCCGCATAGTCGCACCACCGGGACTTCAGGTGTGGGCTAAGTTTTTCTAACACTTCCCGAGCCAGCATCGGGTTGTACAGGTAGCTCCGCTTGTCGAGATTTAGTAAAACACAGACTATGTTTTGTAGTTTTACTGCGAACGCGTTCAGTTCGCTTGCGGTAGCTCCCGGTCGTGGTAATTTCCGCATATCATCCAGCGCCTTGTCTATAATTACTTCCGGCCTGCCAAAACATTGTTCCAGTGTCCGCATGATTTCATCTGGATTGTTCGCGGTGTGTAGTAGCGCTGCCACTGCGTCGCGGGCATCCCCACGCAAGCTGTTACGTAGGCGCGCTATGTTTTCTATCGGCGAGAAACGATATAGCTGCGCGGAGTCCCTCATAGCTGCTTTGAATGGCAGCCACTCGTTGATCGCTCCAGTGAATACAGGTAAGTCGGCGGCTTGGCGTGGCGGTGGATGAGTATGCGTCATCTTTTCTAGTATCGCGGCGAGCTGTTTAATATTACTGCTCGATTGCGACGGTGATTGCGAACGGGCACGTCGTTCAGGCCTGCGTTCGTCTTGTTGCCGCACGTCGTTACGGGTACACGGTAATTGTTCCCCCCGTGTAGCTTCGGGCTGTGAGCGGAGCCAGTCATCCACTCGGTGAATACGTTCATCTGGCTCCTCGTTCGTTTGCTCACGTACGTCCTCTGCTTCATCCCGTATCGACGTTAACTCCACGGCGAGGCGTTTCTTTATTAATTCCGCCTCCATACGGAGTTCTTCACGGCGAATTGCGGCTAGTTTCTCTTCCGCTTGTAGCTCGGCGAGGCGTGATCGCATAGTCGCACTCGTCGTCGATCTGTGTGAGCGTGGCGGGGAAACGTGGCCTGTTCTGACGTCAGTGCGAGTAACAGGTACAGAGGGTGTTCCCTCCGGTCGGGGTGTGCCCTCAGCCCTCTGTGTGTCTGGCGATAGCGGCGATTCTTCGAATACTCGGACTGTGTTATTTCTGTTTTGTGATTCCATTGCGTCTCCCTGGCTTCTCGTAACAACCATTGATCTGGGTACGCCGTTCGTGGATACAGATGTCTTGATAACACGTCGTTTCTTCTTCAAGCGTTGTTGTAGATCGGCGAAATGTTCTGTTCTTTTTTCTTCCGATCCGGCTTCCGAAGGACCAGATAATATTGTGAATAAAAGACGTCCACAATATTTTAATGTGTGCTAAATTAATAGCGCTTGTTTTATTCTTGTTTCTTACAAAGTTACAGTAGTTCGTAGTAACAATGTGGTTTCTTAATAACGTTCTTGACTGTAGTTTGCTTGTAGATTCGCTGCTTGCTGTTGCTGGTGTTGTGGTGTTTCTCGAACTGATCGCAGTACTGCCGCCCTCTCCGCTATATTTAACCTCGCCCTTTGACTCGCAACCGGTAGTGCGATGGATTCCGTGCGGGGCGTCGCTCAGCCAATGAGCGCGCACGCCCTGTGTGCGCGCTCTCGGTAGTACCATGAGTCACCATGCCAGATGTTCCGAGTCTGGCATGGTTCATCCTTACAACTAGTGAAATTTATACATTTAAACTTACAACTAGCTATATTCTTATTCTAATCGTTTTAAAATACACATATTCACACATATTCAGTTCATATTATTATATCTATTCCTAACACGTATTTATAAACCTTATTCCTAACACACATTATTTCATTTACTTGTTCATTTTATACTATTAGACTATCGTTATTCGCTCGCCCTGCTCGCTGTCCGCAACATATACGTTTATGGTAATTATCCGAATTTAACCGGTACTCACGGCGGCAATCTTCCCTGCCTTCCACGGCCCTTTCAAGCACGCTTCCACATTAGGGTAGGGAGATTTCGGGAGTTGACCGTGAGGCCGAGTGGCTTAGCCCAGGGTTAGGCCCGAACAATTATCATTACATAATTCAGGATACCATAAAATCAATACATGACGAACAAATTCCAAAAAAAAACTATTAAAGAATGCTCAGTTGGCCCACGAGAGTTTCGATTTTGTCTCCCTTATTCGGTTTTCACATTTGTAGAGTTCAATGTTTTTTCAGAAAAACTTATCAATAGTATAATTAACTCGTACAGTTTTAAGATTAGTTCTGATTGGCGACATCTCTATTTTAAAAACAATAAACTAGCAAATATGTAACGTAATTTTACTCCATGGGAATAAGAAACGCACTGTAGTTATTATTTATAAATTCACTTCACTTTTGCACTGTAAACATACTATATCACGCAAAATGCCACCACTATTAAATAACATAGGGCCAAGTAACGTAACATAGGGTAAAATAATAATCAACTATTAACTGAAACTTTTACCTATTCCTAAGGCCATAAGCATGCTAAGACAAACCCCAGAGGTTTATCATGATGCCTTTAACTGAACTAATTATAATATTTTATTATGAGACAAAATAAGTTTATGAATTAAAATAAAAACTTAGACAAAAACAGCCCAGACATATTTCTTTATTCTCGAAAAATCAAATGTATAGTGTATTTATAGAGCTTACTGTACCGTGGGAAACTAATTTACCAAAAAACCAAGCAATAAAAATTATTAAATATTACGATCTAAATAAAGAGTATGCGGTAGAAGTGTGAGCGAGATGTATACCAGCGAAATCTCTCGAATTAAAGGTAAGTGTTGAAAATAAAATCTTTCAATTTTTTTATTATATAGGTAGTAAGGCTGAAGCTCTAAACATTCCAAGTTCGGTGAAGCTGTAAAAGCCGCAGCGGCTTCAGGGCCCCCCTAAGGTTAACAGTATAGTCAGATAAAAAAAAAAAAAAAACAAAAAAAAAAAAGCTCTAAACATTGGACTATTCTTAACCAAAGAATTGATAAAATAAATTGTTTATTAACTAAAAAATTATAATTTTATTTCATCATATATGTATTAAATTTATCTTACATTAAAAATATTAATTTAAAAAATGTAAAAATGATTCCGGTTGGATTAAAATTTCTAAATGTACCCATATTTTATTTTCGATAACAATTAAAATTTATAGGATTATCAAATTAGAAACTTGAACAAGCTATTACTAAACATATTTTATATTAATTAATAATTACAATTAAGTTGATAATTAGACTATCTAGGAAAATGTTCTCTACCCCTGAAACTTCACTTTCACAGGACATTTCTTTGTTATCATTTTTTGATCTCGAATTTCATTTCTTACTATGGTCTAGTTAATTAATGAATGAATCGATTGCGCAGGAGACAGCGGCGCGCGCACACGCGGCCGCACGACAGCTGCCCGAGGGCAGGTAGGAGCGCCGGCGCGGCGCGGCGTCGTGCGCTGCGACGCGGCCGGCTAGCGACGCGGGTATGCCGCGCGTGACGCACTCTGACGCACGATACGCGGCCCAGAGGACGCGAACGCGAGAGCGTGTGCCTCCCACCCGGACTCGTTTTGTTGTTTTCGCTTAACACCTAGTGGATGCTTACGATGCGCTCATTTCGTTGGCTTTCGAAATATCAGTGTGATTTCCTATAACGTAGGGGGGTAATAGATATGGAATGTTTTGTATCTAAACAAAAAAAAAATCGTGATCCAGATTTACCAATCGAGGGGAGTCTGGCGTTGAAATTTCGTTGTAGACGCGACGGGATTCTGGGGTCGACCGGCACCATTTTTGTTGGCGTTATGTTATTATAATTTATTTCTATTATGTAAAGCTGTTATACTTTATAGATAATATTGATAGTAGTAGTATTAGTAGAGTAAAGGCGATATTTTTTCCCCCTTTGAAGCTCCGGTTCGATTTCAGTAATGTGTAGATATTTTTTTCTTGTGTGAGATGTCGTGACTCCTCTCCAAAGTATATTAATTTATAACATTACAGTTTAATATGGTTGCAAAACTACTTACACACGATTTCAGTAGCTTTTTGAAGAAAGTGCTTTTTGGTTTGATTATTATACTTCAACATTACAAAATGTTTGTATGTAACCTAATTAAATTATATAATAATAAATTGTGCATTTTTTATTTTGTAAATATAGTTATCTTGCTTTAGGGTAGTTATCTGTACAGTTATTTTGTTTGCGCCTATTGCAATAACACAATTATTGTTATAGTATTTATATTGTAAATCACTGGACTTATACAAAATTCTTAAGTGAAATATATTCCAATATAAATGTAGTGTCTTCTTTTAAAATTAATTCTACCCAAAATCCCCCATTTCAGGTGAGGCAATGCTAATAACATTAATTTATTAAAATATGTAATATAAATATAGAATATTGTTTCGTAATTCTATAAAATGTTAAGATATAATGTTATTAATTTAACACTACATTTTTTAAAGTATGTATCCTCCGTATTATAGATTTTTTCTTTGTTGTACAAATAATGTACTGTCCTAAAAAGGTTTTTTTAGTCCGATCAAATAGTGCATAATAATTCATTAGATGGTTTTTTTCTATTTCAATTGCTAACGAAATCTATCAGAGTATATCTTACAAAGAAGAGGATAGCTGCCTGACGTAAAAAACCGCCACACTTACCATAGGCGTAGCTAGCGAATTTTTTTATAAATAATTTCTTTCTCAAGTTGAAAAGAATAAAAACGGTATAAGTATTCCTTTAATATTGTCGAATTTTCTTGGGTGGGCAATGATTTTCGTAGCAATAACCCTTTAATCACGCTCATGACTTAACTTTTGTAGTTTCGTAAATGTCGCATGTAACCATAGGCGTAGTCCGATATGGGAAGAAAGCGTTGGTAAGTAAGTGCCAGGTCAAAGTGCTCCCGAAAGAAAGAGTAAGTCTGGGCTGTGTTCGGAAAGCTACGTAACATATCTTCCTAGATACCCACACAGGCGTTATTCTCTTAGTAAGTACATAGGCAGCGCCGCAATGACCCGTGTATCAAGACGACAGTCCAAATGCGATGTAAATTTAACGTGATTACAGTTTTGTCCAGTGTGTGTTGCCAGTAAAGAGAAGGAGGGCACAGAAATTTCTTTAGAAATTAAAACCAATGATATCAAAAAAATATAATTAAAATAACAATTATCCTTAAATTACCTAAATGTGGGTAACTAGTAACTACGAGATCACTACGCGAGTGTGCAACGATCGTCTATCCCTGAAGCCAAGAATGAAGTGGCCGAGTGGAGATTTCTCTCTACTTGAGTCAGCCCGACTTGTATAATACCTTCACTCTACAGATGATCGCAGACAAAAAACCTTGTGTTGTGTTGCTGCGGTAAGTAGAGTTTCCAGAGCTCGTCGAAGGAAGGGGGTTCCATGAGAGGTAGGGCACGAAGAAATTTCTTTAGAGGTTTCTCTCTACTTAGGGCAGCCCAGCTGATGGAATACCTCCAGCCTACATAAGATTGCAGCAAAATAACCTTGTGTTCCTGCGGTGAGTAGGGTTTCCAGAGTTTGGGGGAAGGGGGATTCAAATATGTAGTGGTAGGGCAAGGCCATTCATTTCTTTAACTAGCTGAGCCGGCTGAGTTAACGCAGAATCAAAATGTGCTGTCTGTGATAAGAGAAAGCAGGCGAAGGGTGCGGGTGACTTGGAGTGTACCATTTTGCTCGCGCCATGGCGTAAATTTAGGTTAACTCATTGCACCGGCACAGTAAGCTACGCTTGAGTTATTGAGATAGCGCAAAGAATTTTGGTGGGTTAGCCATGTCTAGTAAATACCTAGTATTTTGTAGTGGTAGGCGATTATGAATGATTTACTTATTAAAGACATTTGCTTATCATTGAGGATAATTAGTAATTACTAATATTAGTAACTACTAATTTACTGGCCCTAACAATTTATTAATGGTTATAACGAGTTTACTCGATACAACGAATTATTATTAGAGACAAATTAATAGGGATCCCCAAAAAGTATCAATACCTGAGTAGAGTCGATACTTTTGATTCAAAACCTAGTATTTTTTGTACTTGATATTTTAATTCTAGTATTTTACTAGGTATCGATACTTTTGTCACTTTTTTTTATTAATTACAAAACACGATGAAATTGTTTTTTGTTGAGAAAAATCATTATTTTTTATTTTTATTTATTTTATTAGCTTTTGTATGGTTAGATATGTGCATAGTTACATAGTAAGTTCTCATAGACAAAATAAGTTCTGTTCGTCGAAGTGCACATATATACTATATACATACGTTTATTTACCTATATAGCCAGGGAATATTAAACAATAAACAGTCAACTCAGTGTGACCAGATTCCGTGTAAATATAGTAGATATAGCGTGTTTTCATTTAATCCCCAGTAAACAGTTTTTTTCTCTACCCAAATAAATATGAATAACTACAATACACCTAACTTTGAACAACGTAGAGTGTTCCACGTTTATAACAATGATATTTTATATGTAGATATGACATTGACACTCTTTACGCTCCATTGTGTACGGAGGGTATTTGCCATCAGTTCATTTCGTCTTTTACGGTCTGACAACAAAACCACAACCACAAGTGGTAGTTAGACGTTCTGTATTGTATTAAAAACACTAAAAATGGCTTTTACTGTGTACTGTCTACCAGTTACACTGAAACTGTGAGTAATATGACATATAAGTATTGCTTTTAATTTTTAAGTAAACTAAATACTAGCTAAAACATTTATATATAAATTTTCTAAAATTTAAAATCCGATTGTTCAACTATATTCACTTTGATTGTCCTTGATATCGGCATGAGCGAGAAGAAACTTGTACTTTATGTAATAGGGAAATAATAAGACAGTTTCTTGCAACGTTAGGGCGGCAGAACAACACTTATCTACAGTACAAATTTAAACAGTAGGTTAGTATTACTCTTTTATTCCGTGGGATTATAGGTTATTTTCTATGCAATAAATACTTAATTTCTACAGAAGCATTAAGCATGTTTTGTGTTTATAAAAAACCATTTTCCATTCAACTATAGAAGGAAATTATTATTTTTCTTGTGATTAGATTACCTAATAATGGATTGATAATAGAAATATGGATATAAAAAAATAGAATACAAAGACGGGAAGATATTAATCTTCATCGTCTCTTACTAAAACTTGTTCAAAATATTTTTTTGTATCTGATATATATGTGACGAAGAAAAATATAATAACCTAGCTGTGCCCGCGACTTCGTGAACTGTTAGATTTGCTATTGGCTGGTACAGCGACAACTTCGAAAATATATACTTATGTATATAATTTTTTGGCCAAAAGAGTATCGGATTTGCGCTTTGATTTCCTATCCTTTTTGTTTCAACTACTACAAGTTATGTTTAAAGTTGCTGATAAGAATATGTTGCCGTTTTGAAACTGCTTCTAGTGAAAATATAATGCACCTATTTATAAAATGTCATTGGTTTATAGTTCAATTAGTTACAAGTTATAAAGTATTTATAATATGATTATAGTTGATATTAACCAGTCATGTGTACTTGAATAAATAGCAATAAATATTATATTTCATTGTTTTACTACAAAATTAAGAAATAGTGTTTGGTTGCGCTGCTTTTATATAGCTTTAAATTTACCACGATATTGTGATCAGTTCGCGACTCTTTCCATCACCGCTTATTTCCCCTCTCTTGGCACATGCATGCAGGATGATGAACGAACGATTTCACCGCGCCGCGTGGAAGTTGATTTTTTTGCTCGGTTGAGTTGGTACGTTGATAGCAAGGATCGCTCGCTCGGTACATTGCGTGCCGTCATTTTTGTCGTTTTTGTTGTATTTTCGTATTGTGTTCAAAATATCGTTGTATCTATTAATTTTCAAGCTAGATTTAAGTGCATGGCAGTGTTGTAACGGAGAACAATTTGTGCAGTACTTCGAAGACAACAACCTAGCCGGCTAGCCAGGTGAACCCACAAAACACCACGATGTATGTGCCAAATTTTCCTATTCAATATTGTCTCTATATCCCTTCACACTGATCCGGGGATATATATAATCCATATGACGGATCACAATATAGTTTTAGTATAAAAATCGCACCCCCGCAAAAAGAATTCAATTAAATAGGATTTAGTGCGCCGCGATCTCAACGGCACGCGGCATCGCGGCGCGGCGCGGCGGGCGCAAGCAGTGTTTTTTTTTCAATGCGTATTTTTTAAAATAAAAATAGAAGTACCTAGTCTAGTTTTAACTGACCAAAATATTTTTGAAATTTTCTACTCGGCAATGCAGTTTTTTGCATCGTGCATCGGTTAGCCAAAACAAGACTACAATGGCAATACGTACCAAGGTAGTTTATTTTAACTCTGAACTTATGGACTTTAGATAGGTACATGGATTATAGTTAATTTAACCTGTTACTACATTTTGTAACAATTATGTTTGTGATCAATAAATAAATCATTTTAAATTGTTATTTTTTTGTCACTTTTAATCTTTTATAAATATTACTCGGTGCCTAGTAGTATCGATACATTTAAAATTTTGCGTATCCCTACTAATAAATAGTATACTTATAGGTGGGAGGTGGGCGATTAATATGATTAAGAATGATTTACATAACCGAGAAATGTGTTTATGGATTATTTACATAATTGACACATTATGTATTACTCAGAGGTAGGCGATTATGAATGATGACTTAATTGAGATATGTACTATTTTACTAATGTTGATTTGTTAAGCTATTCTTTTAAATCAGTAAAATTTTCTTTATTATTAAAATTATCTTTTTGGAAATATTGTTTGATGACACGCCACTGTGATTCAATGTGTTGTGTGCGTGCCGTCCCCAGCCACAAAGGGATTTTCTGGGTCACTGTGGTTGACTTTGCAATGGATGAAACCATGATCCCCCTTAACAACCATATGCCCGTCAGTAATCCGTATGTATGGTGGTAAACTGTCGATACAATACGTCAAAAAATTATTCAGGCTGCCTATTTCCATACATTTGTCGTGTTTACTTATACGCTAACTACACGAAAGGTGACGCAAGATGTTGCGGCTGCTGAATTAGTATACAATAATCGAAGTCCAAAGTACGTAAATCAGTTGTGAAACAAAATCGGTGCAAACAAAACAAACTTTGTTTATCAAAGTCGTGGCCTTAAATTGAGTTGCCAACTCATGAAATTTAAGAAAATGTAGTAACAATTACTAAAAATTACCGAAATAACAAAATGATATTATACTAGTAAATTGCTTAATTATGAATTTTATTTTATGTATTTTTAAACATTTATTACTATCAAAATATTATGAACCTCTTTAATGTGTGCTATTGGTAATTTATTAAACTAAAAAAGGTACAACTTTGTCACAATTTTCGAACTATTTTAGTATTTGTTCATCTGGCATCTCTAAATAAACGTCATTTTCGTGTTTTGTAAGGTTTGAGGTTAAGATAGTTTTTATTCATTTTCTCTAAAACGGCTAATTACCTTGTAATGGGATTAATTACGTTATAATCGGGGAATAATTCTCTATCTACTTCATCCACTTTCAAGCCAGAATTCGTGCCAAACGATTCTAAATCCAAGCCTTTAATCTTTTATCTTGTTTCCAAAATATTAAAAAAATTGAGATGGCGAGCGAAGAACATAAGTTACTATCACAATTTTTAAAAGAAGTTCATTCCAATTTGAGGATATCTACGTCTAAATTAGGAGCGGAGAAAGCTTGGCAAGAACATTGCGAAAATGAGGATAAATTAAAAACATACGCTAAATATATGGAGAAATTAGCAACTACACATTGGCAGCAAAATTGTTCTAACATTAAAAGCGAAGCAGTTTGTCGAATCAACTGGGTAGCTAATTTTTGTTATAACTATTTTCTGAATAACTCATACAAACGCTTCAGTGATCGAGAGATAGATATTGGTTTCAAAATTAATTTAATTTTAAATAACGAAGAAGCGGCTAAAGAACCCATTAAAGTGATTGATGTTGGTAGCTGTTATAATCCTTTTAAGGATTATAGCTTCATGGATGTGCTTGCAGTCGATTTATATCCAGCAAATGAATATGTACTGCAGTGTGATTTCCTAAAAGTTCACATTGGTTCAGAAACATTCATAGAGAATTCCAAATTAATTCAGTTGCAAGAAATGGCATATGATGTTGTTTCATTTTGTTTTCTTTTAGAGTATATTCCTAGTTCAAATTTAAGAATAAAGGCTTGTGAAAATGCATACAAATTGTTAAAACCAGGAGGACTGCTAGTTATTAGTACTCCAGATTCTAAACATGTTGGTGCAAATAGTAAAATTATGAAGTGTTGGAGGTATACTTTAGCACTTATGGGATTTTCAAGAATCTACTATGAGAAATTTAAGCATATGCATTGTTTGGCATTTAGAAAAAGTCTACATAAGGATATAGCTATTCGTTGGGCAAAATTGTACAAGGAGCCTTTTATGGAATATGCAATACATATTCCACAAGATTTTAATTATTCCAATTCTGACTATGTGCTGGATAAATCTAGTTCCAAAGTAAAAATAGATGCCGAGGAATTTAAAGAAATGCCATTTAGTGGGTTCATTGATGACACATCAGCTGAAAGTTAATGTAGACAGTTTGAAAGGAGGACACTAATATTACTTATGTAGTTAAAAATAGCTTTAATATTATTTGTAAGTAAGATTATACTTATGGAATTTTGTAATAAAGTTTTTACAAGAAAGTGATTTAAGAAAAGAACAAACAGTGAATTATATGAAGCAAGAAACAGTGGCAACTTCAACCGCACACATTTTATATTTTTTTATGGTAGAGACTTGATAGCCAAGTACAATGTAGGGATAAGTTATAGACTTAAGTTTGAAGTTGTTCATCAACCTCAGAAACAAGGCATGAAAACTAAAACAATTATGTTTATAGTACCATTTGTATATAAGTATATACATATAATTATTAATTTAAAAAAATCTAAAGTAATTAAGTAAACGTTCCTGAAAGTCATAGTATTCAGGTAAATTAGACCAGTGGAATATCAGCTGGTTTGAGCTCCATCTTTTACTAATGAATTTTCTTAAATTCACATACATTTACTAATTTTAATTGGTAACACCATCACCTTAGAGTGAAGGAAAACATTGTGAAGAAACCGGAAACTTTGCAAAATGTTCTAGTGGCAAAAAATGTGGGAGAAACTGGATTTCTTAGCATATGAAATTGCAAAGACATCATGGGCATGTGATGATTAAGCCCAAGCCTTCCCTTGAAAAGATATCTTTGCCTAGCAATGAGAAACACACAAGCTGGTATCATTAAAAAATTCCTGATTTTATCAATGTTTACTTACTAGCCGAGATTTATTATCAATTTTTTATGTAGTAAAATATTGAAGGATTATGATTTAATGAAAATTTTGTTTTATTTACTATTTAAATTAAATTAGTTTGACCCAAATCAGCCTCACCTACATACTGCACACTAACCTTAATAAGAAACAAAGAAATAGAATGGAACTAGATGCTATGACCACTATAAGCATGGTGTAATACCTGACATCAAGAGTGAATATATTGGCAAGACAAAAATGCATACTTTTCAGGGTGGCTATTTTATTAAAGTTTGTTTGTATGCGAAGTCCTAATTTAAAAATCACAAGAACTAAGTACCAATAATAAGCCAATTTTAAAGTTAGACGCAAGTTGATACAAAATATGATAGCCAAAGATGTCACTGTAGAATTTTTAATCTTGTGAGATGAACATTTGTCATGGATTCTGGTGGTTACCATTATTAATTTTTCAACTGTACTCTCTATCACATAATTAGTAATCATTTGAATAAGAAGATACATAAAAAATGCCTATGATATTAACTTCAGTTTAGAAATAACTTAAATGAAGACTTAGTTAATGTTTATTCAATTAATGTACATTTAAGGTTGAAACTAGTATGTTATTTTATGTGTAAATTGCCATAATTAGCTTATTGGATAAATAAATGGATTGCATGCTAGTGGCTAACTGTAATGGTAAACATAAAGTGTTGTTTTTTTTACAAGATCAACTATTAGCCTTAGCAGCATTTATAGCATCAGTAATTAACATTTAATCTTATATACAGAAAAGGAGCTTAAATAACTGTGGCAAATTTTGCTTTGCGTTGCTCTAATTTTTCTTTTTTTTCTATATCTGTCATGATTTTAGAAACTGACTGACCAAATCTTTCTGCTCTTTTCTTAAGTTTGTCTAAATTTTCACTCAATGATCCAGTAATATTAGACTTTATGTCTGTGCTTGCGGAATTTTGGTTAAACCTTTGCTTTCTTGCTAATTTTCTTTCATCATCAGACATTTTTACTGGTAAACCAAATCTCTTGGCTCTCATTTCTAGTCTTGTTTTAGGATCTATGTCTCCCATTAGTTTAATTTTATTGTCTAAAGGCTTTGCTTCAGCTGTTGTGTTTACAAGAGTATTCTCCACTGGTGTAGCTGGTGTTGATGTTACAGAAGTGGCCCTGTTCAGAACTATTTTCTTTGATGCACAAAAAGATTGTGTATTTTTCTCTTTAACTTCTGTTGTAATTTTGCGCTTCAATGTCTTTGCTGGTTTTGTTTCTTCTGAATTCTTTAATGGTGGGGGTTGCTCTGCTAGAGCAAAGTCTTCGTTTATCGAGTCGACTGCTGTATCGTCCAACATGTCTGTCTGACTTTTATCATCCTCATCCTCTAGTACGCCGTCGGAGTCTATTTCATCAGAATCTAAATTAATATCAGCATGGTCATCTTGAGACATAGCTGTCTGAAGTCTTGCTACTAGTTCCGCTTTATCACCTGTATATGAAAGTCCACGTGATTTTAATTCTTTGCGAAGATCAACTACCTTCATTTTACTAACTTCTGTCACTGTTGAATCAGCCATTATTTATTTAATTGCAAATATAATATTGTTTTAGGTTTTATATTATAAATGAAAACAACTTGGACGCACATCAAAGCACAAATGTACTTTTAATAGTCTGTGAGCACGAATGTCACAGACAGTGTTACCACTTAACAGTTCTACCAAAAATTTCAGCTTAATCTACCAACATCACCAAAGTTTAACAAATAAAATTCATCAAATTTTGATTACTTTTAATTACTAAGCAACCAAAACAAGTACCTAAGTAATTATTTTATAAATATTTTTCTATAGTTTTTGTTATGTACCGAGAACTTCAGTTACTTCAATAAAGTATTTTATTAAGATTTTATGTTGCAGACGGTTGGGTCATAAAGAATTTATTCCTTTTCATAAGGGCGCCGTACGAACGAATTTATCTCTGGTACGAACTTCAACTACAATTCGCGAAAATGGCAATGTTTGTAACATATTGCCATGTCATGTTTTGAATAATATCAAGTTCATCAACTTCAAGATATTAAGAGAATGTCGATAAATTTGGAGGAAATTTTTTTTACTTTAAAATACCAAATAAAAAACTAATTTTATGTAATATTCAAAAAACAAGTTTTATATGAAAATCTAAACGTAATTACGATTAAATCATGAATATACATACTTATATAGAATATACTACATACATAATTCATACATACGTATATATTTTATAAACAAATATTATAACTATAAACTTTGAGAGAATATTCACAGTAAGTGGACTAGGGTTGTAAATGAGACATTCTATATTAATCGAAAATGGAAAACCATAACTTAAATCGCATTCTGCAAATAATAGAGGAAATTTTTCTACTAGCATGAACTATAGAGAACCACGTTTTATTTGGAATAACTGGTTGAATATATGCAAATTTAGAGCCTTTTTGTCTACTACTACCATTCCATCTATGAGAACACCTTAATTTCAAATCACGATTAGGAATTAACATTAAGTCTTGTGGATAATTTTAAAGGGGACCTTATCACCAAAAAGTATTGTTTCTTTAGCAGCTAAATCTGCTCGTTCATTCACAGGGATACCACTGTGTCCTGGAATCCAGGCCAAAACTACTTTTAATTGTGAGAGAAAACATCTTAATAAAAGATCCTTGCACTGAAATACAATATAGTTTTTATAACCATCTTTGAAGTACAAACATTACATTATTTTTAGATGAGAAACAAAGTTAACCGTAACCATAACAACAAGTGTTGCCAAAATAAGTGTACAATATATCAACAGTTAGTATTACTCTAGACGTACAATGTCTACAATCTGACATCGACAATGTTAAGAATGTATAAAGTTTACAAGAAAGAAAAAGCCTCATGTCGGTGATTATATGATCGACTCTATTAAATTAAAGGAAGTAACAACTATTCGAGACTTGGGCATCATTGTAGATGGATCTTTGAGCTTTCGATATCATATTGATAACATAATCCAAAAATCATCCAAATTATCTGGGTTTATTAGTCATCAGATGAAAATATTTAAAGAACCCAGTCTAACGATAATAATTTACAATACTATTCTACGTTGAATTTTAGAATACAATAGTCCTGTTTGGAATCCCTGCTACCAAGTACATTCTGACAGAATTGAACGAGTACAAAAGCGTTTCATGTACCATTTGGCATATTCTGATTACAAATGTAAAATATTGAAAACTTATGAAGAACGCCTTTCTTATTACAGAGTTATGTCACTTTGTACTCGTAGGAGGAACTCTGACATCGTGTCTTTTTAAATTGCTACATGGAATCACAGGCTTCCCCAACGTTCTTGAACGTTTGAATTTTGCGATTCCACGTTTGAGCAGTCGTTTGCTTAACAGAAAAACTTTTTACCTGCCTCACTGCAGAAAAAATATCGCTCAACATTCTCCAGTATATCGCACAGATATATCCTCCTTCTGTAACGCAGTTCGCACAGAGATTGATATAATTTGAGGTTCTGTATCCTCTTTAAAAAATAATCTTAAAATACTTAAATAATGTAATTTCTATGTTTTTAGTTTTATTATGGATTAGTTTATTTAGTTTTTGTATTGCCTAATGTTTTTTTTTTCTATAACTTATGTGCATGCTGTGTCCACATCTAGAAGAGTGCAATCATTGCATGATTTTACAATATTGCTCATTTCTAATTATATACCTAGATTGTAGTCAGTTTTGTGGACCAACAAATATTTTAAAAAAGTACGAATTTTGAGATGTCAAACAAACTCCCTAGATAGTTCTGACAAGAGAGCGAAAATCTTGTCAGAAGATCCCACTTTATTTAGTTATTAGTAAGGAAAAGGCATCACAACAACCGTGGTGTTTTGTATACGTGTACGTATTATACGTTTGTAGTTTTTTCAGATGATATTCCTATGGATAATTCAAATGTGCAAGGTGATGCTTTAATTGGTAAAATGATATTATGAATAATGATTACTTAATAATAATATGTACATTTTCATAAACTTTAAATTAGTGAGTATTTGATCACTTTCTGAATAAAAAAAAAACATAGATGTGAAGGTTTCACTTCTACCACGTGTGAATTGCACACATGATTTTTTTTAAATAATATCTTATTCTTTTTTCGTTTTGTAAAAGCGTAAACAGCGTGTGTATTGTCATCGACAATAGAAGTTTAACCTAAGAAAAGATAGCCCACAATGCCCACATGGATAGTAGATACCAAATTAATGATGTTTTTATTTTTTTAAAGTACCTACTTTATTATACAAGGTGTCCAGAAAGGGTATCGGGTATTTGTAAGTTGAATGAAACAAAAATTATTTGTATGCAATAAAAAAGTTTATTGTTTATTATTAGCATATGAATTGGAGAATTGTTTGGAAAAGATGATGTTATCCAAATGATGACCGTTACGTTGCTGGCACTCTTCTAAACGGAAACGAAGATTGGCGATAACACGTTGACACATAGCTATCGATATTGCTGCCATTTCTGACCTGATGTTTTGCTTTAACTGGGTTAGATTCGTCGGATTGTTTTGATAAACCTTACTTTTAAGGTATCCCCATGCAAAATAGTCAAGCGGGCTAAGGTCGGGGCTTCTGGGAGGCCAGTTGATGTTACCCCTTCGCGAAATGACTTTATTAGGGAATAATTCGTTAACAACTTCCATTGAGTCATTTGAGGTATGGCAAGTGGCCCCATCTTGCTGGAACCACATTCTTGAATTGAAACTGCAAACTCCTGCAACTCTGGGACCAAAAAATTTCTAAAATATCGCAACAACGGTCACTATTCACATTAATTGCTCGGCCTCGTTGATCTTAATGAAAATAAGGACCAATTATGCCTTTAGCAGACATAGCGGCCCAAACAACGACCTTTGGGCTATGCAGGGGTCGTTCATGCTTTCGTCTCGGATTCTCCACTGCCCAGTACCGACAATTCTGCTTATTAACATGACCATTCAGGTGAAAATTTCCTTCGTCACTGAACAGTATGTTGTTAAAGTTGTTAAATCGCTGCAGCATTTCGTTCGAAAAATTCAGTCGATTAGCATAGTCCATATCCTTCAATTCTTGAAACAATTGAATTTTATAGGCTTTTAGATGTAAGTCTTTCTTTAGAATCGAATGTAAAGACGATTTTTTGATGTTCAACGCTTGGCTTCGCTTTCGGATGGATAAAGACGGATTTTGACGAACCGACGCCTCAACTTCTTCAATTGTTTCTTCATCGCGAACTGAACGAGGATGACCAGAGTTTTGAATTTTAACTGTCGCACCTGTATTCTCGAACATCCTGATCCATTTCCTAATGCTATCGTCACTTGGCGCGTGGCTTTGTACGATATTCCGCACGATAGAGACGTTGAGCAGTCACTATTGAATCACCATTACGATAATACGCTCGTACGCAAAATGTGCGATGCGTCCCCGAGTACTGTTCCATCGTGACTAAAACTCCACAAAATGGCGGGCGCCACGAACCCCTCCCCGCACCCTTTAGACGCCCCGTTTCGAATATGGCGCGAAAACAAATACCCGATACCCTTTCTGGACACCTTGTACATTTGAATTTAAATTAGGGATGTGAAATCCTAAATAAAAGTAAATTTTAATAAAAATTATTACTTTAAAACGTAATAAAATCGACTAAAAAATAATCAATTGTTGTAGTAATTAATTTTTATATTGTCTAAAAACTTGAATTACATGCCTCAATTATTCATAATAATAACTTTCCTAAGCAATGTTTCAATAAAAAGACAAAAAATATTGTTACAAATGGAGAATGTCCATTCTTGTACAGTTGTACCATATTTTGTTATGCGCGTATATTAAGATACATGTAATAAAAATTGAAAGTAATTTTTTCCATATTATTTTACCACCTTTTGTCCTCGGAATTTGGTTTTCTTAGTAGGAATATTCTTTAAATTTTAAAAGTATTGTAATTATTATACACTGCGTAAGTAGTTCCGTTGGCGCAGCCGGTACGTTCCTTTAATTCTATTATTATACTTTTGTATACAAAAATACAATTATACTAGTTATACCAGTTATACTTAATATAATAAATGTGAAAGTGTGTATGTTTGGATGTTTAGATGTTTGTTACTCATTTAAGCAAAAACGGATGAACAGATTTGAATGAAATTTAGCACACAGATAGTCTATGACCTGGAAGAACACATAAGGTACTTTTTATCCTGGTAACAGTCATAGTTTCATCAGTGTCATCCTACAAATATAATGGAAAATTTTATGTTTGTTACCCAATCAGGCAAAAAGAGCTGAACGGATTTAGATGAAATTTAGCAGAAAGATAGTCTATGACCTGGACTAACACACGGGTTACTTTTTATCCCGGTAAACGTCATAGTTAAACCAACATTATTCTACAAATATAAAAAATTGAAAATATATTTGTTTGTTACTCAGTCACGCGAATACGGCTTAACGGTTTCGGATGAAATTTAGCACAAAGATAGTCTATATCCTAAATTAACATATAAAGTACTTCTTATTTTGACTAAAGTCATTGTTTAACGAGTATAATCCTACAAATAAATAAATGTGAAGGTGTATATGTGTGTTATTCTATCACGCAAAAACGGCTGAATGGATTTAGATGAAATTTGTCACACAGATAATCTCTGATCTGGAATAACACATAGGGTACCCTGTAGGTTATACCGGTAATAATCATAACTTAACTAGTGTTATCTTACAAACATAATAAATGAAAAAAATTGTATTTTTGTTACTCAATTACACAAAAATGGCTGAACGGATTTAAGTACAATTTATTGCACAGATAATCTATAACCTAGATAAACCAGGATACATTTTGTTCGTAATGTTATAGTTTGACCACTGTTATCAATTCATATCTAAGTCTAAGCCTAAGCCTAAACCTAAAATTATTCCCTTGTGGTAAAATTGGTTAGATTGTTTCAACTGTTATCATAAGACATTAGCCGTCAAAACGAAGCGAGCGGGTCGTTGCAGTGGTTGGCGAGTGCTAAAAACAAATAATTATTCGTTGAAAATTCATACACAACTCTTAGACAGACATAACAACAAAATTGGAAAAAATATTTACTCAAAAAATATTTGTTTCCGTACTCTTCTCTGTCATCCCTCACCCTACCCCGCCCCTTCATATCTTTTAATACAGCGCCATTTAATCAAAAGTCTAATCTTTTTAGTTTTTGAACGATTATTGTATTGTTTACGTAAACAAAACCCACACCTTACTTAAGCCTAAACCTATTCCTTTGTAGTAAAATTGGTTACGATATGTTTGTACTATGATGATAAGGCTCAAGCCGAGCTAGCGAAGCTGTGGCAGCGGCCAGCGAGTACTCGAAATAAAATAATTATTCGTTGAAAATTCATATACGACTGATAAAAAAATTAAATGAAAAAACTTTTTTTCAATCTATGTATATGTTTCCACACTTCTTTCTTCACAGGGAAATTATCCCTCACTCTCCCCCACTCTTTCACATCATAAAATTCATCGGCATGTTATCAAAAGTACAATCGCTCTTAGTTTTTTCAACGATTATCGTATAGTTTACGTCAATAAACCTAAACTTAAGCCTAAGTCTAAACCTAATCCTGATCACAACCCCAAACCTGAACCCAAACCCAATTCTATAGGTACCTAAACTTTAACTCAAACCTAAACTTAACGCAAACCTAAACCCAAACCAAAATACAGACCTAAACCCAAACCCAAAAGTAAACCTAAACCTAAACCAAAACCTAAACCTAAGCCCAAACGTAAACCCATACCCAATCCAAAACCCAAACCAAAACCCAAACCTAAATCCATACCTAAACCCAAACCTAAATCGAAGCCAAAACCCATATCTAAATCCAAGCTAAAACCAAAATCTAAATCTAAACCTACATAAGATACGCCAACTAGTTTGTTGATTTATTGATATTGATATACCTACCTATTGTACTCTTCCTAACTTCGCAACAGGTCCTCTTTAATGAATATCATTACTGCAATTATCGAGTGAGTTATAGTGTCATAATGTTATGACGATTTAGTATCCTAACAAGATGTTGGCTCCCATGTTAGAACTTTCTTGGAAGATTTTTTGGGATCTCAGAATGAATGCCGCCTTCAGCTTATATTTAATAATCCAGTTCACGTATGCACAAAAACCAAACAATATCACGCAAAACGCCACCAATATTACATAATATAGGGTCTAAAACCTAAGGTAGTGAATTAAAAATAAAAACCACAACATGTCACTTCAAGATCCCGCCAAAAACTGACATTATATTCACTTGATAATAGTAGTAATGGTTTTAAATAAAGAGGACTAGTTGGCAACTTAGTAAGAAGAAGTGTGATTGAATATAAAATGACTTTACAGCTATAAAAAAAAATCGACAGTGAAAAAAAAACTACTTTTCAATAATCAACTTTTTTAATTGCATCGTTTTCATTTAACTCCATCCCTAATTGAATTTTCTAATCTATTTCTTTAAAGATGAATAATTATATATTTAACGATGTTTCTCTATTAGCGCTCATCCCTAGAATACATAGACAATTCTTTACACCTCAAAAGTAGTATTTTCTTTCAGCCGGGACATTTCAATTAAAAAGAAAAGATAATATATGTATAAACTACCTACAATTTAGAAAATACAAACCTAAATAAACATCATACCATGGATGAAATTGATGATGCATACCAATGCGATTCTGGTAGCTATGTGGATAAATTGCTTAGAGAATGTGATGATACGGTGATGGCTTTACCTGGTATTGAATTTGAACCCCATCTTCTTATTTCAAAAGTAAGTCGTATGATTTTAGTTATATTGTGTTTAATTAACGACTCTTGCCCGTTTAATAAAACAATCTTTTCTGGTGTGGAGGCAAAAGTCGTTTAGAATAACAATTGTATTAAAAAAATCTCAATAGTGAGTAGGTACCTATAAAACAGTAGAGCGAACATCGGATTATATATTTAATTATACAATCATTCGTAAAAAATTATTTAAATATCATTATTGTATCAGAAGTAATTAAGATCCCAATTATAAGTAAGTTTTACAATATAAAATAATTTAAAAATATTTATTTACTTATCTAAACCACCACCACCACATTTTAATTATTTTTGGCAGGTTTTTATTTCCAGGAATACCTGGAATATACAATATAATAATATAGATAAATACATATATATTTTTCATTCATCATTTTTTTTGCATTATTACTAATATTTTATGTTACCTTTTACATGTATTCTTTCCGTTTTTTAAATTTATTGTGACAATAAATAATATTCATTCTTTACTATTTTTTAGTCTTTCAAACAAAACATCTCTGTTAAAATTTTATTAAGTGTTGTTTTGATTTAGGTTCGCAAGCATTACATGGAATGTTTGATTCAACTCTTGTGTATCAATTATGAAACAAGCCACAGACTTGTAAATAAGAATATGAGATTTCCCAGTGCTATATGGAGATGTGCTAAGGATATAGAAATGAAGGCAGCCCAAACATGCATGATGGTGCAGCTCTATAGAAGAAATATAGTACCTGTGGTAAACTTTTTTATTATCCCATAATTTTGTTTCTATGATTTCTGTCTCAAATTTGAACATTGCCACTTCTTGATCTATTGAACTAGTAATTTAGATTTGATTATCTGCTAATTCAGGACTGCTAAGAGTAACAAAATATTGATCCTATAATACTAGAATCTAATAAAAAGCTATTAAAATGAATAATTATTATTGGTGTGTAAGTTAATCTCATTATACTTTTAGAAATATTAAACTACTTATATTTTTAGGGTATGATTATTTCATTGTTTGCATCAACAACCTATGTTTTATATTTGTATTAACTTGGTTTTAGGTTTGATATTTTGGAGGCAAACTGACTGCCAAGTTACAGGGAACCCTAGTTTGGCAGTCAGGAGGTCATATAAGTATTATGCTTTGTTTTTTTTTGTGTGTTTCTAAATGTGAAATAAGTTGTACTTTGCATTAATAAATTATTACTATTATTAAATAATAATGGTAGTATTATATTTTTTATACAGTTTAATGGAAGTATAAAAAATTACAATTTAATCAATAAATTCATGTAGTAATGTTTGAAGGTTTATTTCATTATATTATATTTATAAAAATATACATAGTATAACGGAAAGTAAATATCATAATAAATATTGTCCTATAGACTTATATGACGTATGTTGTAAGTCTTTTAGTTAAATAGAAGCTTATTTGAATTACAGATAAAAGACATAAAAAAAAATACAAAGAAAGGAAGATTATTTAAAAGTTTAAATGAATGTTTGAATCATCCACCAAGTAATGTTAAAAAAACTCAAACTATGTTTAACAAAAACAATGAATGTAACTGCAGATGCACTTGCAGACAAGTAAAAAAACGTAGGATTTCAAATGAAAATTCCAATGGGTTTAGTGAAATCCATAAAATACCAGTGATTATCAATGTGCACAATGAAATCAAAGAGCCTGTACCTTTCACAGATGTTGCACCATTGCCTAAGCAAGAGACAAACCAACATACTCAAAACATGACTTCACAAACTTTAGACCAAACAATTACTGTTTCTCCAAAACCAAATGTACAAATATCATCAGAATTGCAAGAGTCAGATGAGATTACAATGCAGTTAGAAAAACTCTTTTATGAAGATCCCAACGATGATGATTTATTTGAAAGGACTTTATGTGATACAGTATCTGCTACAGTCAATGATAATAACAAAAAGTATGATAATGAAATAAACGAAGTTACAAAAATATTGAATACAATAAATGAAAATCAAGCAGCTCAAATAAAATCATTACAAGATAGGTTAACTATGTTGGAAGCATCAACAGTTAATTCAAACCCTGCTAGGGCAGTGCAACAAAAGGCTGATAATCCAAAGAATAAATCTAATAATTATGGAAAATGGCTATGTGAAGAGTATTTTCAAAGGATACGATTGTTTCAGATTTTGGATGAAATGGGAGATACAGACAGAAAAAAACTATCTCGGGTATGATTTGCATAACTGTGATCTTTACGTCATTTTTAAGTTTTATGTCCCAATCCACGGCCTGTGGACATGATCTAATGTGAAGTTTCGAATGATATCACAGGTCGTGGGAATCCACTATAACACAAAACTTACCATTGAAACATATATCAAGTAGTATATTTTTGCAGATAAAAAACAAGTTTGTAGAATTATTTGGACCTGACAGCGATGATGAGGGTGTTATTTCGCCATTAAATGAGACTAATGACTTTATAAATAGTTGTAAAGAACGGATAGCACCATGGGTTGTCAAGTTACTAACTCCATATTACTTAAAAGGGCGAATCAGAGGAAAAGTGTTATTTAAATCTTTGGCCAAATATTTAATAAAATTGATATATCAGTGCAGTCAATATCCGCGTAAGTATAAATGAGAACTTTGAAACATGCTTTACATTATGCTAAATTTAGAACACTGAATGAGTTGGTTTAGGACAATGCCCATTTATATATGTATGAAGAATATATAAAAAGCTGAACATCAATTGACTATCTGCATTTGAAGATTTTGAAGTATAAGGCCCTTCTTACATTACTATACTCACAGGCGAAATGTATCCTACGCGAGTCTCGGAGATTACTCGACCTGGGCGCATCTAAGTAGGTACCTAAAACACAAATTGGACAAAAAATATTTTTTTAATCATTTCGTTTTCGTTCGTTATATCACTCGACATCATTAAATGTTCACTTTTTTACTATCCTAATGCATTACTATGTAATTAATTACAAATGTTGAAATTACGTTCATTTTATGTAGCTTAATGTACGAACATCCAAATAAAAGATTGTCCAGCTGGGAGGCCACCACATACTTTACTTTTCTGGAATGGGGTCATAGCACAGAAAATACTTCTAACCTTCAGAGTCTCAACAAAATTAAATTTTTCTTTCACTTTGCGATCGGGTCAGGGCTTTCAAATAATAAAAAAGTAAACTTGTATGCGTTCTAGACCCGCTTTAAACAATGGCATAGCTAGGGATGAAGGGATGCCCCTGGTGTTACCCCCAAACAGGTGACACTGGACCATGAAATTTTTTTTTTAATGTTTGCAAACCTAAGAGGTCCTAGGTTTTTTATACAACATTAAAAAAAGTGGATAAAAGAGTCGTATAGAACAAAAGGTGACAATCTTAACTTTTAGCAACTTTTGAGTAACAAAAAAAAACGATTTTATTAAATTTTAGTTATTTCTGTCTCCACTACATTTTAAAACTGATTGTAGTACAGAACCATTATGACATTTAAACAGTCATTATTTACTTGTGATTATAATTTAGAGAGTAATTTGAGTACGAAATAGCAATATGACCAACTAATGAAAATAGTCGTGTTTGATCCCAATGTTGATAAAGATAGCCACTTTTGACTAATAAATTTGATAAGAAATTATGGTTGAGCTAGATGAAAAATGAAGTAAATATTAATTTTTTAATTAATTTTCATTAATTTTTAGTTTCTTCTCTATTATACCAAACGCGTGGTCTAATGGCATATATGATTGTCCCGTGACAAGAAACGCCAGTTCTATGTATTTGATGGTTAGGCATGACAATAACCACTTACAGCATGTTGCAATTACGATACAATTTTTATTTTGCCCTCCACATCCATCAGCTACTAAGCATATTCTGTTAACTCCTGTTTTGTCTGTCTCAGTAAGTCTGTGGTAAATAGCTGAAGAAACCAAATTGAAGTCTTTATGAAACTCGTCTTCTGTGCAACAGTATGCATAGATAGATATTTTCTCTGGTCATAGACTGATTAGAAGACCCTTCTACCATTGTTAAGTTATAGAAGTAAAGCTGCCTGCTATAGTAACAAATTTGGTCAGGTAATTTCGGGAGCGGAAGGTTCTTTTGGCAGTCAAACGATATGATTTTTAAGCTATCTGCTTGATCACGCAATTTATCAAAAAATGCTTTTGCCCTTAATTTGTGGAGTCGTTTTTCCGTGATCATTAAATTTTATTTTGAAAGATCCGTTTGAGTTTTAATTTTTTCTGCTAATTCAAGGCATGTTGAGCAAACGTCTTTGCGTGGGGACCCAAATCCAAGGTTATATAAAATTATTGAAAATAAACCTGAAGTATGGTAGTTTTAATTCAGTTCTACCGCATACGTAATTTTTGTATACATGGTACAATTTTTTGGCATTTAGCTCAGTGGGTAAATATTTTCTTTCAGCTAATTTAGACTTCCGCCAATAATGTGACTCTACACATTCCAAACTGGAAAAATGTATGCATAGAATCCTTTAGTCCGGAATATTTTTCAGATTTTCGGAACTCACCACGAGTTTCATAGGTTATTTAGTTTGCATAAAAAAACCTTTTCATCACATAATTGACTCTATGCTTTGTAACTCCAAAAATGCTTAGAATTTTTTTTTGGCATATTGTATTCTCTCTTTATTAATATGTACAGAGTACTTGATGGAAGTATGTTTAGAAACTCTGGTAGAAATTCTTTTAGCAATGGACGTGATTGAACAAAGTTTTAAAATTATAGCATCTTGGCTTTTCTTGTCTGGGCATGCTCACAATGTCATCTGTAAATATATCGAAGTCACCGATTTATGAACTTTAAAATTTAATTTTGATACTTCCACCTAATAATATGGTAAAAGTCTTGTAAGGCATAGGGAATACCATTTTATTCGGTGGCGACGTCGATTTATCAGCATTATTAAAGGATATTTAACAATAGACATGTGTAGTTTAGCTTAAGCCTACTCGTGCATTATATCCATATCTACTAGGCACTATAAGGTACTTTTTATAAAACTTGACATAAAGTCGTACATGGTTATTCTGACCAAGATATCTAAGTCTAAATAAAAAGAAACACATATTGATAAAAAATTAACCATTTTTACTACAGTAAAAAATAATTATGCCAACCCTATGTAAGTGGACTTTGTTTCTTTTAGCAACATTTTTCTTCCATTATTCTGGGTCACGTTTGCGTTTTCTTGAAGAGCGAGTATTTATAACGGTGGGATGGTTGTCCATGATTACTTCTTAAAGCAATTTGTAATCATTAAATAGTTTAAAAAGCAATTAAATCTGCCGACGCAAACTGATACAAAATCTTTTTTTCGCCATCTTGTCACGTGACGGAATGCGCTGCTGTGATTGGTCAAGCACACAATAACGCCGGGTTTGACTCTGATCTAATAAAAGATTGCCGTCTTTGGAACTAAATCGATATTTTATATCGATTTAGCAAAGAATATGGCCATGTTTGGTGACGAAATAGTTTATTTCAACATTTTTGAATTTTCTGCATCATTAAGTCGAAAGTGCCAAAAAGTGATATTGCCACCTTTGATTCCATACGATTCAAATATAGAAGAACCACTAAAAATGTAAAATAATTTCGTACACCTGGACGCACATACTTTACCTTCATACACACATATTTTATCTATTTTGCTCTAACTGCCCCCAGAAGTGCGATTTTCCGCCCTAGATGTCGCCCATGCTGGCTATGCCATTAGTAAATACATGTATGTTATGATTCCACTGTGTACCGGCTGTACAACACGTGTTTCGTACGCATAAAATCAGAATGGAATATTTAGCATAGTGTAAAGTTGGCTACAATTTCTTCTAATAAGTATACCCAAGTGCATGTCTTGTCATATTTTTTTTTATTTCAGAGGAATACGAAGTCAAAAGTTTTGTTCTAGATTTCTTGGAAAATCATAAGATGATAAAGTGTGAAGCTGATTTCAAGCAATTTCGTATTGAAAACCTATAAATAATCTTAGTTTAATTTGAGACGTTTGCGTTAATGATATGTCTGTTGTTATTATTTGTATAACTAATCACCAGTAGGTACCTACTAGTGCCGACATAAAATATTGTTTAATTTCTGATCCATCTAAATTAATCCTTCCATTTCAATCAATACATTTGAATTACGTTGCATTATATCATTTTGTTCTTCTATTCAAGTCATATCCATAAATCGCATCACGTAGCATAAATTCCACCACTCAAGATTTTTTATTACTAAATATGTCCGGTATTTAGATTGTGCAGTTTTTAAACTCACCTTACATACGCGTGTTGTAAATATATTTGGTATATCTATCACCACTGACCAGAGTAATCAATATTAGCGTCATCCAGGAAGACCTAACAGGGTGATGAACTAAAAGCGCGGATGATACAAATTCGATTCCCGTTTGGGATAACTTTAGTATAGCTGGTCTGGCCTATTTAAGAGCTTGGCAAGTAGCTCACCTACATAAAATGTAGGCCATTCAAAAATATAGTGGGCTTTTTGGTGAGATGACTTACATTCTATCTCACTCTGTGAACGCCCCTGCCTTGTAGTCAGAAGAAAAGGAGTATCCAGAAAAAATAATGGCCACCACGTGCATTAAAGAAGCTTGTATCGATTTGTGATTTGAAATCACTAACATTAATAAAATACTGTTTGTATAAATGTGTACACAACACACCACAAGAGGCCAGCAGATTTTCAAAATATACATAAAATAAATTGTATATTCCTCCTATTCAGTATTTTTTTTTTACAATTTGCTATAATGTGTAGGATTAGTTCATTTAACTTGTTATACACTCATCAAAAAAGTCTAAGCAACATGTACTAATTTAAATTTTAGGATGGTTCTTCAGATTATAACGTTGTATTTTATTTTTAAAATAATATCTTTAGGGTTCTATGATGTAAAAATAACAGCTGTTGTCTTTATAAGTTCTTTTAATAACAGAAATGAACAATATTAGAATATACTGTAGAAACTAAGATACATAAGAAACTAAACTTTTTTCTTACAAAATGAAATTTCTAAAGAAAATGTATTTATTGTGAAAGAATAGAACAATTTAATACAAAGTATGGGCTCCTCTGCTATTCAGAACTTGTCGGCAACGATTATTCATTGAATTAATGAGACTGTTTACGTCATCTTGCGGTATTCGCTCCCAGTGGAATTGTAGCAAATCCTTCAGCTGTTGGGTTGTTGTCGCTCCGTCCAAGTCCTTCAAAACACGTCTCTGGAGCATGTCCCATGCGTGCTCGATGGGGTTGAGATCTGGCGATTGTGCAGGCCAGGGCAATACCCGGATGTTCTCCGTTGCAAAGTATTCACTGATTCGCCGAGCTGTATGTGAACGCGCATTGTCATGCATTAACCTAAAATTGGAGCCAAAGGTTTGTGCAAATGGGTAGACATAAGGTCTGAGAATATCCTCAATGTAATTTTCAGCATTCATGTTTCCATTTACAAAAACGAGCTCAGTTCGCCTGTTCTTCATAATACCCGCCCATAACATAACTGTTGAGCCGCTGTATGGATGAACTTCCTGAACGCACCTGAGCCTTTCAGTATTTCCGGGCCGACTATACACTCGCACCCTTCTTGTATCAGGCTTAAACCCGAATCGCGACTCATCGGAACACATAATTTTATCCCATTGTTCCTGGGTCCATGTTATGCGTTCTCTACACCAATCATATCGACGAGCGCGATTCCCGTGACGTATCGGTGGGCACCTGATTGGGCGTCGAGCTCGTAGGCCGTACTCATGCAGTCGATTTCGCACAGTTTGAGGACTTACATCAACACCACTTGAAATTTGTAGCCTCAAACTTATCTCTCGAGCGGTTAACATCGGCTGGCGTCTTGCAGTCAGTTGTATGTACCGGTCTTGCCGAGTGGTTGTACTCCTTTTACGGCCTGGATGCTGTTCAGCGGGTTCTCCTGTATTATTGTAGCGCTGCCAAAGACGACAAATAACACTTCTATGAATGCCAAAATGTCGAGATACCTGCGATTGATTACTTCCCGCTTGCATTTCATCTGCCATCAAATGACGTCGCTTCATGACGTAAAGAATATCTAACAATTCAATTTTGTCGCTAACTTTATTTAAATGGTTGGTAAAATTATAAAATCAAGACTAAACGTAGCAATTAAAACGCACTTAAATTCAAACAAATTCGCAGTGATTTGAATTTTATGAAAAAACAAAACATAATCAAATATTTTTTTTACAACCAGCCAGTATGTCATCAATAACAAAAAAGTTTACTTACCTACGCACTTTGTTTGAGTAAATATTTAGAAATTAATTAATATAAATGGAAAAATTTGTAATATCACGCATGTTGCTTAGACTTTTTTGATGTGTGTATTTGTAGCGTTTGTATTTGAAACATTACATGTTATGACAATCTTAAATGATTTAAGTGATGGTGCAGTCGAAAATCTCCACACGCTAAATAAAGCGATTATAGCTTATAATAATAATCATTAGTCTGTGATTAATACCCATTTATACCATTATAGCAAAAGTCTAGTGCCTCTTTTTGTTTTTATTATTTACTAGCTGTGCCCGTGGCTTCGCTCACGTTTACTAAAGAATGTCCGCGCGAATCTTGCTCTTTAAAGACAAAAATGCTTATTGTGAGTTTTCCTTAGAAGATAAATGTATACTCTCCTAGACTTTTATGTAGAACTTTTTAATGCCTATAATTATGTATATGTAAATTATTAATTTTCTATATATCTTATGGTCTATTCAGCATAAGTCAATTAAGCGCCCGAATTGATTTACCATAACCAGATTTTTTTTTTTTTCGGAACCCTAATTCTTTTTCTAAAATAAAAGTAGCCTAAGTTACTCCTTATATCATCAGCTATCTATCAGTGAAAGTCCCGTCAAAATTGGTTCAACCGTTTCGGAGATTACCCGGAACAAACAGACAGACAAAAATTTTAAAAATGGTCTTTTTGTTATAGGTAACGTATATACTTTCATATGCATTTAGTAAAAAATGTTTTTTTAACATTATAAACAGACTCTTTAATTTTATTAATTGTATAGATAGGTTTAGTGTTTTCTTACAATCTCACCAAGATGGTAACACGCTAAACCTAGTTGGAGAATAGTTCTTGAATATACAAGAGCTCCTATGAGCTTGGCGATGAACTTTCTACCCAATGGTAGCTATCCAGGTGGGCATTAGAAAATGCTTCACCACCATGCTATGATTTCACCGTGATGCTTAGCTTTACCGAAAGCTCAGGTTCATTGCAAGGGTTCCAAATCATGTCGATCGACGATGTGTCCATGCAAGCTACCCCTGAACTATCGCAGATTCGAATCAATATCCTTCGTATACTAGCACTATCGAATTTGCTACATTATTGTTATCATACTTTTCTTAATTTTTGGGGTCCAAATCTTTGAATATCTTCAATAATACTACAGATCGTTCAAAAATGAGAACAGTATACTGGAGAGTAACACAAAGTGATTTGCAATTAAAATTCAATACTAAATTATTGTTGAAGTTTTAATTATTTCCTTTATTTTATAGTAAATCATTTTTAAATTAGTTTATTCTCTCGCAGGCTAAATCCTATATTTCGTTTTATATCACAATGATACTATTTAAATATTAAAAGACGTATTCACTTCATTATCAAGATTTTTTCCTAAAAATCAAAGTACTTTTTCATGGTTGAATTGTGAATAGTGTGATCCTGAACATAGTGCGGGTAACGAATCAGCACCATTTACAGTTAGGAAGTGCTTTCTGCCATAGAAATTTCCCATTTTTTTCTTTTCATTGAGGATATTCTATTAATCATATTAAACTTCATATTTACATCTTTTAGGATTAGAAGTGCTTTCTTCATTACAGATTTCTCGCTTTTCTACTTTTTTAAACCACATATTTAATGTCTTTTGTTTGCTTGCTTTTTTTCTATCTTCTGTTTTCAGTCTTTTATTACAATCACTTGATTTATTTCGTGAATTATTCACTAGGATATCTATTTTATGCCAAGATAACAGGTTAACTGGTTTCAAATATGCAAGTGCCATGTCTGGATCTACATTATCTATATCAAGCCACGCCTGAAAGAATTGAACATTATAAAATAATTTCAACTTTTAATTTAAATTACAACTTCTCACATATTTATAAGATAAAATAATATTTTTAGTACTAACTTCAATTTGTTCTTGTGTACTAAGAATTGCAGGCATTCTATGATGAAGCCAATGCAATGTCTCATTAGATTCCATTGTAATGATTGAATACGAGTAAATTATAGCATTGTCATTTTGCCACACATTGTACAATCCAGCCATGTGAAGAAGGAACATTCCTCGCCAACCGGTTTTCTCATCAAAACTGTTGTCCCAAGTGTTTGGATCATCAACCTGAAAAATAGCTGGTGGTATACTTTAACTAACATTTTATGCAGTTATTTCACTTAATATTGTACCTTTATGAAGTAGATAAAATCAACAATTTAAAAACTGAATTTGGTTCTTTAATAATGTTACCCTATTCATGGATCATAATAATATATATAATAACTAGTATTTTTTACGTAAGTGATACATTATTTCGGAGAAATCGCAATTTTGCTAAAAGCGGTAAATGTATGCAAATTTTACAAAAAAATAATTGATTGGTCACTTCATAGCTTCCACATGACAAAGTAAGCTGATATCGAAACTAGCAACAGAAAAGTTAACATCTGAACATGCTTAAGTAGGTGCATTGCTTGTTTGGCTTCTACAATATAACTGGAATAAAGAGGTGTGATAACATAAATCAATGTTAATACTATATTCATTACTTATAATTACTTTTATATTATTGTCCTGTGGTGCATATATATAGTATGGTTGCTTTACTTTAGCTGTTTTATCTGTTGTTTGCCATTCATAAAAGCCTTCAACCACAATTATACATCTCCCTCCATTCTTTAAAGCTGAATTGTAAAGTTTTGCTGTTTTTATACCCTCAATTCTACAGTTGTTTGTGCTTAACTTGTGTGTTTTGTAATCCATCTGCAAAAATATAGCATAAATAACATTAAAATTTCTCATTTCGATGATATCTTGAGGCTTTGTGAGTAGCATGTAGCTGTTAAAAGCCTGATGGAGTTTTAGAAGAGTTTAAATATTATCAAACTTTTTGTTTTATTATTTGATAAATAAAGATCATTTATAGACTCACAAGAGATTTGAAAAAAATATAGATGGAAAGGTCACCATCAATCAAAGACTATTCAAAAACAAATATTAACTTGACCTTATAACAGTTCAAAGCTTACATCGAAACAATTACCAAGCCAAGTTAAAGCAAAAATCATAGGGGAATCAACAAATATTACTTTTTAGCGGAGGTGAGGAACAGAGAGTAATGTTCCTCATCCGCCATAGAAAAGGGAGAATCCTCTGGCCAGACGGGTGCTATGTCTGGCGGGCAGCTGCCCAACAGTTGTAGTCGGGTTCTTGTGTATATATACTCAATTTTTGAGTTAATTTCTATAGTGTGATGTAGGATGCGTCGTATGTGGCTCTATAGATGTCGCTATGTAGATGCGTCAGCTGTGGTGAGAGATGTTGCTACAACTTGATAATAAGAGAACCAAGATGGCAGCTGTAAATTTAGTTAATCTGATAAAGATGAAAATTGGAACGTAAAGGTCATTGGAGTCCTTGTTTTTAGACACAAAATCAGATTTTTTATGACAGATTAATCTATAACTACACTGCTGGAATGGGTATATCATTAAATACCAGTGGAACTTGCCAATCTTACTCACATACTGTCACATATTATATTTATACAGTGTTGTCATCAGGTTGTCACACACACACACACAGCTGAATGCATGCCCCACAGTAATTGTTCAGAATTTGACTTTTTCTCAAATCTGTGAGACATAATAATAGGGTGGTTCAAAAAACTGGTTGTTTTTTTTTGGGTCCACCCAGTATATATATTTATGTATATGTTTTCATAAATCCAAGTGTAGGGATTCATATAGGCTACACTTATGTTGACTCAACTTTAGAATCGTTATATTGAGTTCAGGCACCAAATTTTTTTACAGTTAGATCACATTAATAATTATGCTAATTTAATATTAAATTTCACACTGCAGAAATATATTTTTTTAAATCACATTTTGTTAATCTAACAATAAAAATGTCAGTTCTAAGTAGTTCTCATAAAATTTAATTTGGAAAGGTAGGTAAAGATTTTCAAAGATTGTTTTTCCCTCTCCTTGTGATTTGTTTTGATCTTTTTCCCACCCCAACCTTCAACATAAAATTCATCAGTGGAAATTCTAAAGTCCAACCTATCATCTTAATAATTTAAAGTATAATAGGATTGTATTGCATTAAATATACACCTACTTTGTGCCATGGAGGAATCATTCCCCACATCATTGGTTTTATAATTCTATCACACTGTGTTTCATTTTTATATTTACTTGCAGAGATTAAAACTGGTGTAACTTCTGTTGGTGCTATGTTATAAGACGGAGTGTAATCTTTTCCAGCATTATGTTCCAACAACCAATCAGGTTTCATAAATAGATTAGAGCCTCTTGGCTTGAAGCTACAAGCACATCGCACTTGATCTTTGTTGAGAGATCTAAAAAAAAAAGTATGTAATGTACATACAATACATATTTTTAAATATTTTAATAAAATCAAAATATGGCTTACAAACACATCCGCCCACACATTGTAATATTGTATCTCGTCTCTTAGGTAAAATTTTTACATTTTAAATGAAAAGTGGAAATTCTTTTGCAGAAAGTAGATGAAATTTTATTTTTGTAATGTACAAAATTTCAATTTAAATAGAGACGCACGTTAGCAATAGCAATCACAGACTATAATTATTATCATAGAATATTCGGAAAATTATTATATATCACAGAGTACTATCCGTAAATAGGGAAATTATTATTCAGTAGTACTGTAGTACTGGGTGTTTTGTTCAGAAGCGGTTTTAATAACCAGTTCTTCTATGAAAAACGAACGAACTCTTTCTCTATTTAACAAAAACAAGTTTCAAAACGAACGATACCGTTTATGATAGAACAGATCAATGGTTATCGTTATAAGGACTATAATTGAATGAATAGTAATCCGTTACAAGAAACTACTTTAAATTTGAAGTAACGAATAAGCTACAATGAATCTTATTACTAACAATATATAATACAAATTTGATTGTAAAAGAAAAACGAAAACGGAGAAACGAATAAAAACTGGTTTTTGGTTAAACGTCAAATGTTCGTTTTTTTCAATAGGTACAGTTTGTTCTCGAACTTAAGAAAAAATATTTGATCTTTCGACCTTGACATCTGACCCACTTTACGGGAGCCAATAAAACCAGTTTTTTTACAACCAAATTTGTATTGTATGTCCACAATAATAAGATTCATTGTAGCTTATTCGTTACTTACTTCAAATTTAAAGTAGTTTCTTAGAACTGTATACTATTCATACAACAATAGTCCTTATAACAAGTATTATAGAATACTAAGACCGTTTCTGTCAAAAACGACCCAAGCACAGTACCAACATAACGTTAGCTTGCGACAGAGAACGAACGATGTAGAGAACGAGAACTCGTTCGTTACTGTCTGCCGTTTCGTTTGTATTAAAACTTGTTATTGTTAAATAGAGAAACAGTTCGTTAGTTTTTCATACAAAAACTGGTTCTTATAAGCGTTTTTATACGAAACGCCCAGTACTACTTTGTTGGATAGTTAGATTGATGGTCCATATTTTTATATTTTTTAGGGCTTAATTTATTGTTCTGGCTTGTCAAACCTGTAAAATACATTTAGTACATCGAAAAGCAGCCTTTATTAAGTTATTTTATAAATACTTATGTTAGATGACCATGATTGATATACAATGTTTTTGCAATATGTCGTCAATTTTTTGCAATTGTAACTGCTAAGCGAACATTTTTATTTGGAAAATGTGGAAATTCGTTTCACGCCGAATCAGAGACACTTTTGAAAAAGGTTTGAATCACTTTGAAAAACGCAGTAGTGCTGGTGTAGTTAATTCTACTAACAGTTCATGTGATGACAAGAAACGATCAAGTTCACCTTGCCTTTGGTTCTGCCCAAAGACTTGTTGGAGTTCACAAAGCGACAATAATAACACCAACAACAGGAAATGGAGCGAAAACATAAATCGCAGTTGGATGGGTGCCATAACATGGGTAAAACTTATACTTATTTTTAGAAAACTTTTTTAAAAATTTGCTTTGGTAATAACTTGTTGATGTTCCTTTCTAAACTCAAAATATAGTCATGTCTGGGAATTACGCAATTTTTAGATAACCTTTTGGTGTTTTTATTTTGTTTACATTATTAGGAGAGAAATATGATATCTTATATGAATATTAGATTTTCCTAGCACAATACCTACCTAGTATAGCACAACTATTGATTGAAATGAATTTCTAGTTGCGGGTTTGATTTTGGATTTCAGTATTTTTTACTAATCAAAGAGTAACAAGTAACTACTCTTTGTTATTTTAATAAATACATTGGAATCTTAATAACTCAAATCTCATTAAGTTCTCAAATCCTCAGTAAGATGAAATAAATTGCCAATTCCTTCCACTGAAGCTCAAAATACACAGTGTCTCGAGTTATTTCACTTCAAGGTATTGATAGTTCTTATTTATTTTATACTCTATAAAAGCAAACTGCTTATGTCCTAGTTAGTAAAATATAATAATGTGATACTTTGAATTCCTTGAACTTACAGCAATAAAATCTAAGAGAAATGTTTGGTGCTTTTGTTTTTTTTTAGGCTTTGCTTTGTGTTTGCAGTTTACTTCACTAATCATTTGTTTCAATAAATATGTGCCATAAAACTTAAGTAGAATTTTTGTTTCACAACTTGAAAACTATACTTAGAAATTGCATCTTTCTTCAATTTTGGCAGATATCCTTTGTATCTCAAAATTCTTGTAAATTTATAAATTCGTTAACTAAAAATATTTAATATTTCCCTTGGCATTTGAGATTCCACTGTATTATCAAATCAACTTGTTGGTCAATAGAATTAATAAATGTCAGGTCTACATTCATCAGATGTATTGGGTATCATTGTATTGTAAAATATCAAGTGCCACAGTAAAAGCATCTCTATATTATGTGTCAAAATGCTGCAACTGCTAAAATGGCTTAATGGATTTATGTATATGGTGGCCATGATACATTTTGGCAGGCATCCATTATCAGGAAAGGCTTGTTTTGTCACTTCTGGTTTTATTGGAAACTCATTATACCCATACACATCAAACAAATTAATTGAATGAAACTAATATCAGTAAATGTATTTTGGTTACAGAGCAGTGCATTGGTATTGGGATGGTATGCTAGTCAAATTATAAATTTGGCTTATAAATATCATGGCAAAGAACAAAAGTGTAAAACTACTCTTAACAATTTAATTATAAGATTGTGCCCATATGCCAATGGAGTAAACAGAAAAGCATTATGTATTAATACTAACTCAAGAATTGAAAGTATTATCAGCAATTTAGTGCCTGCAGTTCATTTGATTTCAAATGAACTGAATACAGAAAAAGGAAATGAAAATTACAGTTCTAGTACAAACACAGCTAGTTCCAGTACAACCAGTAGTGATTTGGGTGAAGTTTTAAATTCAATTGAGAATAAACTGGGTCTGGCAGCCATTGAGAATGGCCAGCATCAAGATGGACTGAATTTGTTAAGGTATGTTCACCTGAGATTTTTTTTATGTTATTTGTTCAATAATGGATTAATTTAGTAAATCTAGATCCATGAGATTACTGCAATTTACTGTTTGATCTAGTTTTTGGTTGCAAGCTAAAAACTAATTTTTAGGGTTTTGGTATGTAATAGCTGTGCTTGTGACTCCATCTGTGTGGAATTTCGTATGCGGCGAAAAAAGTCGTGGGGTTCACACGGCACCTATTAGACACAGCTACTTTAGTTTATTTTATATGCATGTCACCCTAATTCTTTTTCTAAAATAAAAGTAGCCTATGTAACTCTATAATATCAGCAATCTGCTAGTGAAAGTCCAGTCAAAATCATTCCAACTGTTTCGGAGATGAGCCTTGATTTTATTATATCTATAGTTACCACAAATTGTTAAAATCAAGTAAAATTGTCTTAATAACATGTATGATCTTGAAAATATGTACATCATTTTTAATGAAACTTATTGCTTATTATTTCTTTTATTTTATAACATGTTTACTTTATAGTTTTGGAAATAGTTTTACTTAATTTATTTTGAGATTTTTATATATTTATATAATTTTTAGTCTACACTCTACAGCTATAGAAATTGTTTACATAAAGTGTCTTAAAATTAGTCAATATAGATTCTAATATTGCTGTAGAAATATAGAAAGTAGAAAATAAATAAAAAAGTTACTTTATAGTAGATATAATAATTGTGTATGACTGGATCGGACAGTCATGTTCACTGGTATATAGTAGACCATACACCAAGTGTAACACCTATCATAGTGGCATGCTTAGGTGGTTCTCTTTCTGAGGTCAGCTGGTGTATATCCAGTAACCAAATGGTAACGAGTTGTATGGTAAGTTACAAGCCACCAAGTGTCTATTTTGTCTATAGCAGTTTGCGATCAGCCAGCATATATTCAGATGCCCAGAGAATTGCAGCCTGGCATGACAGTAATGACTGACTGTGGAATGGCAATCCGACCTGTTAGTGGTCACCAGAGTTTTTAGATTGTATGTGCTCACCATCAGGCACAGTGCAGGTTCTTTCAATGAATTACACAAAAGATAAAATATCTGTAAATAAATGTTAGCAATATTTTTTTTCTAGGTCTGCTGCAACTCGACATTATGCACCGGCCTTGTACAATTTAGGCTTGTGTTATGAAATGGGTTTAGGTGTGACAGTTGATGAGAAAATGGTAAGCACTCTTTACAAAATTATGTACATATTGTATTAGTATTTTAGAATGTAACAAAGTATACAGAAGCATCATTTAGATTGTTGTTTGTAAATTTGTGATATGACTAAAAAATGCTATACATAATTACTTCTTTTAGGCTATGGAGTTTTATAGATCAGCTGCTGCCTTAGAACATCCTGGTGCTCTTTACAACCTCGGCATTTACTATGGTCAAGGTAGGGGTGGTCTTCAGCGTAATTCTGATACTGCCGCAAGACTACTGCGTCTTGCAGCAGTGCAAGGCCAGCAAGATGCTATTAAAGCACTCAAGGCTTTAAATCTTGACATTGTGGAACCTCTTCTAGATAAGGAATCAAAAATGTGGACATTTTCATATAATGATAACGTTGTTCCGACTCAGACCACACTATTTGTAGAAAACGTACATTTTCTTAATACGAAAAATGTGTATTAATTTGATAATAATTTTGATTAAAGCTTTCGTCTATAAGTTATGAACAGAACAAGGTTATTATAAGGTGTTACTTATGCATCTACACATCGTACATTTTTTATTAGGATGTTTCAGTTCATATGGATTATGGATAATATAAAGTGACCTTTTTTTGTAATATTATATGTAATTATCACAATGCTTTGTAGATCTGAAGCTATAAAAACACAAAATTGTAGTTGATATCATTGAATAAAACATTGGTTTCTATTTTGGATATTAAATGATTTAGGTACCATTCTTACATTTTTTTATTTATTCTCGATTCTATATGGTTCTGCAAGAAGTCATGTTTCATATTTTATGTTATAAAATGTATAATATTGGAAATATAAAAAGATAAATATATTTTAAAGTGCCAATGATATGTTATGCTCAGTGAAAAACACTACAATTTATAAATGTTGGTAGAAATCAGCTTATCCGATACTTAAGTAATTTTTATAGCTATAATATGTACTTACCGACCATACAACACCAAATTTTTTTAAAATTGTAATAAGTATTATGTGTTATAAAATAAATTTTTATACTTTATGTATACTAGTATTTTTGGTGTTTTAAATGTATGATTTTGATTGTAGTTTATTATTTCAGTGCTGAAATTTTTTATGTGGTTAACCCATTATTCCATTGCTTACACCAATGACATTTTATAAATAGACGCGTTATACTCTCACTAAAAGCAATTTGAAAATGTTACAAATTTTGTTATCAGCATGTTGAAACAAAAGATAGGTAATGACTATCCTTTTCAAAAAAGGATAAAAGTTTCTGCTCGCTCACTCCGGTATCAAGTCTAACGTGAATTGATTGCAATTGCCTACCATTCACGATGGCATGTAAAGAGCGTTAATGTGGTATCTACTTATAAAATATCAATGGATTACATTTGTCTTCTTCAAATCCAGAGCAAAAAAGTCGAAATAAATCAATGTCGTATTATAATCATTATAGTTTCATAGTAAACCTATATTATAAGTACATATGACATAAAAATTATTACATTTTTTAGAATATTGTTTGTTCTTAAAATTTAAGTTCGTGTATTACGTGAAATAAAATTCTGAAGTGATGTATTACTCTTTTGAAGGGTTAAAGGTAATGCAAAATCAAATTTTGCTTAAGTATATAATTTAAAGTAGATTCTCAGCGAACAACACATCATTTCTCTTGTGTGTGGAAACTTCACATCATGAAGTTTATTGATGTAACGCGTCCATATTCAACCTGTGACCTACCGAGCTTTTGAGTGGCTCAGGCACAGGTACAGAGTACATTTTTTACATGGTACAGGTACAGAGTACATTTTGTACATTACAGGTACAGAGTACATTTTATACATTACAGGTACAGAGTATATTTTTTACATGGTACCTAGATAAAATAAGTCTCACGAATTACCCTACTTAAATAAGTTCGCCAGTAAAATGACAGTTTGTGAGTCATTTGTGCACGTGACACGTAAATTAAATTATTATATGCATTCGATTAAAGGAACATACTTTTGTTCACGCTACGTTACCCAACGCGACGCGTGTTTCCTCGTATCAAAAATTTGTATGGCCAAAAAATACATTAGTAACACCCGACGTGACGTCGCGCTCATTTGTCTATCACGGTTTATATTATAGTTCTGTCCTTTTCGCGTCGGGTAGCGTGACGCATTATAAGTATGTTTTTCTGCCATAACTCTAATTTTAATTTTCCTTAAAAAATAAATATCATTTTTTTTTATGAACCCGTCTTTTTTCACCTGTGTGAAATAGCTGTTTTGTGTATATAGCTAATAAAAAAGGTGAGTATGGATGAAGTAACACCTAGGAAGTGCAAAAATAAACGCAAGTTTGAGGAAGTCGAATATACATTAAGCGATAACGACAATAAAATCGGTTTGTCGATCATCTTGTTTATTTTATTTCTAGAAAATGATGCTATTGTTAAAACTCCATCTTGGATTTTTGCTATGGTTCGATAGTAGGCCTAAACAGGGGCAAACGTTTTTCACACTTATTGACAGTTATGACAGAGTAAAAGCAATTTAGGTTTTTTTTTTTGATGTGGCCTTTAATTATAACATGTTAGTGCTTGTCCAAATTAATAATTTTGAATACGCGGTGACTAGGGCGCGGTAGATGGGGCTTGAGAGTGGCCATAGTGCGTGGCGTACTGTTCTATCGTTTAGACGTATTTCAGGTGTTGCAAACCATGGATGAGGGTTTGATATTTTTACTAGACAGTTTAATCCTCAAACGGGAAATGTATAATACAAGAGATGGTGTGCAATAAAAACTGTAATAAATGGTGAATTTTATACTTTGCACTTAAAATTTAAATTTGTACTTATCAATTTCAGTATTCATCGCCATTTGACGCGCTTAGGCCCAGTGACAAGACCGAAATTGTTTGGTACACCCGCCAACCGCGTATTGTGTCGCTTGCGCTACATAGGCCCGTAGTGTGGCCGCAACGGGCGGATAGGAACGTTTGAAAACAACGCGCGCTATCTCGCTCAAGTCCGTCGCGCTGGGCTCCCGCCATAGTCACTACACTATGGACGCAAACTGCGGCCTCGCGTCAAAAAATACAATTTTTTTTAACTACACTTTTTAAAATTTAATTCTTTTGATTTTGATTCTTAATTATTTATGAAGGTTATAACTTATAACATAACGGTAAATTAAAATAAAGTTAGTTAACTAATTCATTCATTCAAATCATAATTGATAAATTTATTTTGTAGTACTTGAATATCGCGCCTCGAAACACTTAAAGATCGGTTTTTTAAACGCATAGCACTCGGGACTAGTACAGTATTATATAGTCTGTGACTCGGGAATCGGGACATAATGTTCTGCTCGTCTATCGCTCGGAGAATCCCCGTTGCTAAAGGAATTCCCTTGTTTCATTTTGTTCGTCAACTTTTGTCACCTTGGAATTATTTTGCTTGCAGTATGAGTTACAATTTTAAAAATAGAATCTTCTCGATTGTGTTCTGTTTGTGATTTAGTGTTTATCTCACTTTTATCATTTTAACGACAATTTTAAAAAGTTTTTATTTCATTGAGAGGCAGGGAGTTTCTAATGGTCTAGTGTGTAACGAAAAAAATTAGAATTAATAATAAATCCGGTATTTGCTATAACAAGAAGTTCTAGTGACAATCTTCCGGCTCCATCTTCAGACTCTCGTCATCATGTATAATGGAAGCTGCTCATGAGAACAAAGCAAACGAGCCCAACCCCGAGTATATTTGCCACGTCCATCGTGGAGTTCCATTGGCAATCGTCCGGCTCCATCTTCAGATTCTCGTCATCATGTGTAATAGAAAGTATTCATGGCAACAATACAAACTAGCACAAATTTGATTGTCCTACCACTTGACATCAGGCAGTTCCAAGCTCTATATACCGGCTCCATCATCAGATCAGCTCCATGGTACCATAATATTTAATTGTCATCGAAGTTACATACATATGCCAAATTTTATCTCAATCTAACTCCAGCAAGTAGTTTAAACATAGTTTGCAAATTTTGAATCAAGTTAAACACTATGTATAACAGTTTTATATTAGGTCCATAATGTCTTTAAATAATAGGTCTTTCTTTACCTATGAAATTGCCGTTCTGCAGTACTGGCCATTTCAAATCAAAATAATTTTTGTTTGGCTAAGAATTCTAATTTCAAATTAATTTTATTTAAAAAAAATAGAATTCTTTTTCCAAAAGTAGTAATTTGTTTATTGATTTGTGTTACATTTTCATCGCATTTCAATCTTTTTTGTCATCATGGACACGTAAAAAATTCGAGTAATTATGGAATATGAGTACCGTCGTAGCAGCAACGCGGCACAAAACATCAACGACGTTTACGGAGCTAACACTACAAACCAATGCACACCTTGTTATGGGTTTGCTCGCTTCCGTTCTGGGAATTTCGACCTGAAAAATGAACCTCGCGGTCGTCCGAAGACTTTGGTCGACAATGACGAATTAAAGGTGATTGTGGAAGCTGATGATACACAATCTACGGCTGAATTAACAGCATCTTTCGACGTTAGCGTCAAAACAATATTGGTCCATTTGCGTCAAATTGGCAAGGTAAAAAAGCTTGACAAATGGGTGCCCCACGAACTCAATGATCGCCGCGAAGTAAGCGTCGAGATGTGCCTTGCACTGCTCAACAGACACACAAATGAAGGAATTTTGAACCGCATTGTTACCTGCGATGAAAAATGGATTCTGTTTGATAACCGCAAGCGCTCAGCAAGTTGGTTGGATCCTGGTTCAGCACCTAAACAATGCCCTAAACTAAAACTTACCCCTAGAAAAGTGATGGTCACTGTTTGGTGGTCTAGCGCCGGTGTGATTCATCACAGCTTCTTACTAAACGGGGTGAGCATTACTGCAGATGTGTACTGTGAAGAACTGAACACAATGATGGAGAAGCTGGCACATCTCCAACCAGCATTGGTCAATCGCTCGTCTCCGCTGCTCCTGCACGACAACGCGCGACCTCATACTGCACAGCAAACGGTCTCCCAAGTTGCAAGAACTGGGGTTGGAAGTTCTCCGTCATCCGCCCTACTCACCAGACCTTGCGCCTACAGACTACTACTTTTTCCAGAATTTGGATAACTGCTTGGCGGGAAAAAAATTCAATACCCGAGAGGCAGTACAAAATGCATTTGAATAGTTTGTTGCCTCCCGTCCAGCTGATTTCTTTAAGAAGGGCATCAATAAACTGTTACTGCGCTGGCAAAGATGCATTGATTACATGGGTGATTACTTCGATTAATACAAATAAAAAATTCAATACCCGAGAGGCAGTACAAAATGCCTTTGAATAATTTGTTGCCTCCCGTCCATCTGATTTCTTTAAGAAGGGCATCAATAAACTGCCACTGCGCTGGCAAAGATGCATTGATTGCATGGGTGATTACTTCGATTAATACAAATAAAAAATACATGAAAAAAAATTCGTTTAAATTTTTTCATACAAAACGGCAATTTCATAGGAAAGGACCTAATATTATAAAAGTTACTAAATTTGTTGTGTATAGGTGTGCCCTACTATACCATTTCCATTTCTTTTTTTCTCGATGACAGCTCCTGTGAAAACTTGAACGAGATTCTTTTTACATTATGTATGCATTATTTTATAAAAATATGACGTTTACACACGTACAAGGTTATACAGGTGGGCCAGAAAGGCGTATGATTTTAAAAACACTCTTGCGTTTGAACCTTTAATGAATGCGGGCTGCGCGGGTGGTGGGGATGCGAAGCTCGGTTCTCGGAAATTTAGTCACGATAGATCGCTTCACCGGAGCGCAGCGTGCATTCTGCGTTAAACATTATTACAAAAATGGCCATTCGTGCGCTATTGTTCGACGTTTATTTCAAACAAACCCCGTGGACGACCAGAGACCCTAGTTAAAAATGAAGAATCAAAGGGGATCGTTAAAGCCGATCATTCGCAAACCACATCATATTTAGCGGCAGGCTTCGGGTAAGTGATAAAGATCCTTTACGACATTCGGAAACGCTCATCACAGTGGTTGAAAAGCCCAGGAGAACCGGCCAAATCCTGTTCCAAGCGACAGTCGTCTCAGAAAAAAGTACTGGCGAGTGTTTGGTGGACCAGTGCCGGTGTCATACACTACCGCTTCGTAAGATCTGTCCAGACAATAACGGTAGATCTGTATTGTCAACAATTGCAAATCATGATGGAAAAGCTAGCCATTAAACAAACGAGACTGGTCAATATCTCAAGCTCCAGTGGGCTTCAGAACAACGCTAGACCCCATACTTTACGACCGACGGTCGCTAAATTAGAGGAACTGCGGTTGGAATGTCTCTTACACCCACCATACTCCCCAGACCTTGCTCCAAAAGATTACCACTTTTTTCGGAATTTGGATAATTTCTTGCAAGGAAAAAAATTCAATCCGATGAGGCTGTCCGAACCGCCTTCAAAGATTTTGATTCTCGCTCCCACAATTTTTTCAGCAATGGAATCACTGATTTACCTATAAAATAGCGTAAGTGCATAGATAATAATGGTATGTATACTTTGATTGATTAAATATATAATTTCATATGTAAGGACCTAATTTTACGAGCGCATACCAGATCCCAATGACCCTCGTGGCGGGTTCACTGGCAAAATGTATGGCGGCATGGCATATGATGTCTATGAAAACTGTGGTGGAGGCGAATGGGTTAATATAAATAATAACTCTTAGGCTTCTTATTTATTAGCAATAATATAATATAATAATTGTATTTTGTCCTAAAATAAGTACAACTGTAAAATTTCTCAAACTTTCTGAATTCTCAACATGATGTTGATTTACTATATTTCTACTCAAAAGTTGAACGGTAACCGAAGACAATCAAAATTATATTTAATTAATTTTTTTGTTTTTATATCAAGCTGCAATTATATCAAAACAATACATAGTGAATGTTTATTTACAAAAACGCATAAAGATACTTTAAAATTATCATTAGTTGATCCAAAACTTGTGGTAGGAATGTCTAAAAGGACTGACAGCTGATTATCATTTCAATAACCAATTATACTAAGAAATAAGACAGGTCAGATTACTTTAAGATAAAATTAAGTTTAATAATATGTAAATACGATGGGTATACATTTATAGGCTATAGATAGATCTGACGCGACCTTATCAAAGGTAGTTGTTATAAAAATAATGAGCGTCAACACGAGCGATCACTGAACACTGCATACTGCATAGATACAAAATATGTAGAGTGATCTTAACTACGAGGAAGGAAGTGACAGTGGTGGTTACTACCGCCTCTCTCGTAAATTGAAATTTGCGAAATTGCAAATTATTTATTGCACTATGAATATATTTGTAACAAATTATTATTATTACGAAATCTGTCAAATGAAGTGCTTTTTACATTATACATGTGTAAAAAAAGCAGTAATTTAACAGTTTTAATATTAATAATAATTAAGAATATACCGATTTAAAGTGAAATAAATAATTTTCGATTTGTAAAATGTCAATCATTCCAGGATTTTCGGAGTTGTGTAGTATCCACTCATGTTACTTGCTTTCTAGAAGTTTAGGTTTTCTCTATCTATGTTGATCAGGATTCAGAGAAACGGACTAGTATTTTCTTGGGTAGTCTCGCGCTGGTGGCGCATAGCGATCGGGATAAGATGCGCCGGGTGGCGGTGGTTGGTACTGCGAGGCGTAGCGTGGTTCGAAGCCGGCATAACGCGTCTCTCCAGCAGACCACGCTTCGCCGGTTGAAGCGCCGCCACCGCCACCACCGCCGCCACTACCACCTGCGAAATATACACTACCTATAAATATAAAATTATATAGAGGTTTGCCTTTGTGCGTGCGTGCATCACTTGCGTACTTGATACATTTTCATCAATTTCTTTTTTGTTTTACTAAGATTATTTGTCCTAACCTAAGAAAAAAATAACATCTTCATTCAACAGAAAGCTATTAAACTTTTAACAAACTAGGATCTTTACGCGTAATCTTTGGATAAGGACATATTACTACTACTTTCACAAAAAAAAAAACTTGAAGGCGTAATAAAATAGAGGGATAAAGTTAAATGGAGAACCTATCATTCTCAAATTAGAGATATGAAAATAAAGTTTGTTCCGTATTTTAGTTAGTCAGAGATATATCCTACTAATTTTAAATTTTGTACGCTTGTTTAATTGTTTTAACTATATCATATTTTATACTCTACGTTACATAATAGACTTTATGTATATTATCAGACTTTCAGCGACTTCAAGCGAGATAGATCTTTAGGCCTATGGAGCCACCTTATATAATGCGTGCGGTCACAGAGTACACCTGTTGATATCGCGCCCCGAAAATACTATATACTTTATTTTATATTCTACGTTACTTTTACTCTTTACGTATAACAAACAGACTTTCAGTCATGTATTCTAAATAACGGACTTTCAATACTCGTCCGATAGTTCGAGCGAGAATTATCTATAGCCTTTTTTTCTGACTGATTATACTGTTAGGCCTGGAGCCTCGGACGCCTTTTAAAGCTTCACCGTGACTTGGGGGCGAGCTCTTAAGGGACTCAGCCGCGAAAGTAAAGACAACTCGCTCAAGGGTGCCAAAGTGGCCGGACCTCGGCTTGGGCGGTTGCCGCGATTGTTAATAAGTCGCGAACTAGCTAATTTCCTATTCGTAATTCGAGCTAACTAGTTACACATATATACATACGTCCTTCCCTCTTGGGAGGGAGGAAGGCAGCATGCGTATATGTATTTAGTAATCGGTACGTTTGTGTGTATAACTAGCAGAAAAAAAAGAAAAAAAATGGTCTCTTACAGGACCTATGATCTTAGCCGCCTTATATAAAGAGTGCGGTAACAGAGCACACCTGTTGCTATCGCGCCCCGACCATAGTGTTGGTCATTAGTACGGTTTCAATATTTATACCATAAAATATGTAACAAATGTAACATTTGAGTCAAGTTCCTACAGCTCTGCGTCGAATTCTTCTACTTCTTTATATATAATTAGCGGCCCGCTCCAGCTTCGCACGGGAATTTAACAAAAAATTCTAAATAAAAAATTATAATACACACGAATAAACTCTTCTATTTGCGTCAGGTTACTAAAAAAAGTTTGAATATAAAATTTTAATGAACTTTTATTTTTATGACTTTTTTGTTATTATTTTTTTTTTTTTTTTTTTGATATTTCTAATTTTTGTAAAAAGATCATAATTATATACAAAACAAAAGCCATTCAATTTATTGAGTCAGAGCTTACTTGTAAAAGATATTTGACGTTGTTTTATTTTGCTGCTTTTTAACGTCAATTCATGTGGTGGAAGTCCAGAACAATTTAGACAATTTAAAAATTCCTGTGGGTAATGGACTACGTCTTCGATATTAGTTACATTGTTGATCTATTTGTAATTTTTTATTTGGCTGGAGATTTTTTGATTTTAAAATTTCTAAATGGACTATTTGGCCCAGAGACTCATCCAAAAGGATACCACGATTTCTGCTTAAATTTGGAGTGGAAAGCTGCTTGATAGGTCTCTATGAGAACTCCCTCAACGGTTTTTAATTACTCGAATGAGGTTGGATCGCGAACGTGATGTAGCCACATCCTAAGATAAAAAACACCTCTGACTGAGAAGGATGTACACCGTAGACTCTTCCTAAAGCATCTTTTTTATGCCTGGATGGCCAACGACGTCCACACCATGTCTCCTTGTGAATTTATTATTGGCCCATGTGTAGTATTGCGAGACTTCGTGGTATAGAAGTGTCTTTGCGAATTTATCTTCATTACAGAGCTTAAAGAAAGCCAGCAAAGTAGTTTTACGTGGGTTTTGGGCACTTATTCAGCGTTTCTGGGGTAAAATAAACCCTTTGGCCATTTTCTAAGACTGTAGGATGCCGCTCGTGGATCGGAAATTCGAATATTCGCCAGACAGCTTCGGATGTACCAGCCATTCACGTACTTTCCATTTGGGTTTATGACGCTAAAAGTAGCTTGGTCAGATCCGTTATATATTTGCAAATATATTTCATGGTTTCAACTGAGTGGCAGTACTCCACATTTATGTGAGCGTTAAACGTCCTACACAATAGTGGAGAATAAAGGACAATCCATCTATTATCTATATTGAACCTACTTTCTCTGATATTTAGCGTGGCGCACTGTCCTCCATTTTCGGCGTCACGAAGACGATAAACTGGATATCCGTCCTCTCAGGTTTGGGTATCGTTGACGAAATGTCGAGGGTACTTTTTTGTACAGATACCGTTTTTCATACATGGTGCTGTTAAATTATGCTCTCCGCATAGTCCGTGCACCATATTTTTTGTTACGATATCGTACAACATCGGATCGTTTTGTCAATTAAACTTTAAAAATAGAAGAACACTTATTGTGGTATAACTATAATAGTTAGTGATATGCTATCGCGACACTTTTTGTAAATAATGATGTGTTCTGCAAAGTCATAAAACATTATTTTATTCTATCGTTAATAGTTTTTGCAGCGCACGCGATGTAAAGAATATTTTAGGTTTTTTTTTTACACCTTGGATTACATTATTGGAGTTTTAGTAAGGATCCCTAATTTTTTTTACTCTGGGATAGTGTAGCTTCCCAACAGTGAAAGAATTTTTCAAATCGGTTTAGCAGTTTCGGAGCCCATTTAATGCAAACAAACAAACAAATCTTTTCTCTTTATAATATTTAGTATAGATAGATTAATAGCAACTGTGTTCAACCACAGCTCTGCAACCTCACGTAAAAATAATTTTTTTTTTATTATTCTTGTAATCTTCAAACATAGCATAAATATATCATCAAATAAACTCAAATAAAATAGCTCTAACAAGATGGTGGCTGGCTCCCTTGTTTATAACTGACCAGAGTTTTTGTGTTAACTTAAAATAAACATCACCTAAAATGCAGACAAAATTACATAATACATATATGGCTAATAGACATAACTTCATGAATGAAAATGAAACCACCGTATGACAGAAAACACTCTCGTTCGGATTAACTGTGCACCTAGACTCGATGACGTCATCTCGATTTGTGTTACCTTGCGAAAAAATCCATATTTAGTATAAAATAATTGATTCTACCTTGCCTTTTTTATGAAGTTTAAAGCTAAAAACGTCATGTTTAAACGTTAAGGTTATTACTATTTCTCTTCAACACTTTTTTTGGAGGTGGTCATTTTTACAGTACTCCCTCCATTCGAGCCCTTATAACTATTTTTTCCAGTCAGAAGAAATAATACGAGTTTACCGAATCTTTTGTAGCTTACACTATTTCTATTCAGTTTATTTTTCAAAAATAGTCTTGAAAATTAACAATATTAACTAAAATACAAGAAAATAAACAAATAATTGATATGCGCATCGGCAAAAAAGATGCTGACCGTACCAACGCGATGCGGAGAATCAAGAGAGCATTCGATTTCAGTAAGGTACACAGTCAATTCAATCAATTTGATTCACGTAAAGACATTTTAAACAAGTCGATACCTTTAGACGACGGTGCTGCATCAGGATAGCGGTTCGACGTGTTGTTCCAGGTTCGCATTTCCTGTTTTGCCGGCGGAGAAGGACGGTAGGATCGACTGTCACGGGACTCATAGGGACGGCTGAAATTTGTGATGTTTCAAAATATTAACACTCAGCTGTCCCCATAAGTCAACGTTCAAGTTCGTATTATGTGACATCTGTATGTAAAAATACATGTACAAGCAGAACAATAGATTTATTGGTTAAGATCCATAATAATTAATAAATCTGTTGTTCTGTTTGTACATGTATTTTTTTTTATTTCGTGATAGACATATGATAAAAAGGATTAGGATGTGCCAGATATCTGTATCCGTATCCGCGGATATTCGAGGGAGGAGAAAGATCTATGTCTAATTTTTTTGCGAATCTTATACTGATTTTTTATGTTAATTTCTTATATGATATTTAAAAGGTAACAATGAAAAACTTTTGAGCTTTTTAAATTGATTTTAGTTGTATAATTAAAAAATAACAAAATTATACTACATACATACTCGTAGTTAAAATTAAATTCACCGACAAAACTGGCGTAGTACCTTACGCTGTCCTTTGTTACACTAAAATATAAACAGGTCGCGCGTACAGTGTGAATTTAAACGTGTCTTATAATTTCACTTACGCAAATGGTTCACTAACTATAGGTCCAAGGTCACACGCGCCTACTGCGAACAAACGAAATACTAAAATTGAGATCCGTATCCACTGATCAAGATAGCAATAGTCCGTGCCCGAATCCGCGGATCCCCATTTTTAAGTATCCGGCACATCACTGTAAAGGATACTTGATCACGAATATAACGTTAAAAAAATGTTTTCTGTTTGCTGGTATGTCCAGATTTTAAACTCAAATGTAAATTTTCTTTATATTTAACCCGCAAGAGTTCATTTGAAACTTCGCCGTTGTTTGTTGGACTGTACTGTACTTACCATTCGGTGCTGTACAGTCATTTTACCGAGTTAGTATTAAAAAAACTGATTATATATGAGTAGTGACACGTCGAAGGCATTTCGCTCAGGTTTCAAGTTAACTCTTGCGGGTTGTACACGGGAAGTATACACATTCAGTCAAAAATGTATCGGGAGTGGATGATTTGTTTATTGTTCCAAATTTATTTTTTTGTTTTCTATTTTTTATTGTTAGATTGGCACAACTGTGTTTCATGTTGGCGTGGAGTTTGAGTTGCCATCTGTCATTTAGATTAAATACAGTGCTGTTTTTAGTTAGGTCATATCTAGTGTGTATTGCGAATTTTATAATGGACGAAACATCGAACAAACAGTTTGTCTAAAATTTTGCATCACCAATGGAATTTCGTGTTCGGAGACACTGAAAATGTTAGCGAAGGCTTACGGTGAATCGACTTTACCAAAAACACGTGCTTATGATTAGTATAAAGCGTTCAAAAGAGCTCGAGATATGCTGGAAGATTTGCCTCGTCCTAGTAGGGCATCAACGTCTTCAACTGAAGTTAATATCGCAAAAGTGAAGGAAACATTGACTGAAAATCCTCATTCAAGTTTGAGAGAGATAGCCGCTGAACTATCTGTTTCTCGATAGTCGACCCGTATCATCTTAAATAATCACTTGGGTATAAAACATGTTGCCGCTCGGCTAGTCCCAAAAGACCTAATTTTCCCCAAAAACTCAATCGCACAATAATCGCTGAGGACATGTTAGAACAAGTCAATTCCAACCCAACATTCATGAAATGCATTGTTACCGGTGACGAGACGTGGGTTTAAAAGTTTGACATGCAAAATAGTCAACAAGCTTCGCAGTGACGTCTTCCAACTGAACCGAAACCGAAAACATCACGCCAAAGTCGATCAAAAGTCAAAGTCATGTTGACTGTTTTCTTTGACTATCGCGATGTTGTGTACTCGGAATTCTTACCGGAAGGTAAAACGGCAAGGTATTATTATATTATTTAAGCGTAAGAAGCGTTTAAGAGAACAAATTCGACGTAAAAACGCTAGATTTGCAATTATGCGCCTTTGCACAAGGCCATCATTCTGAACGAATTTTTGACCAAAAACTCAACAAATACCATCGAGCAACCACCTTATTCACCAGATATGCCTCCGGCCGAACTAAATTGAAATTACCACTTTGTGGCACCCGTTTCCATTCGATAGAAAACGTTAAGAAGAATTTGCGATGAGAACTAAACTCAATTCCGTAAAAAGCGTTTAAAAAATGTTTTGATAATTGGACTATTTGATAGTGATACTACATACTATAAAGGTGAAAAACATACTTTGAAGGTGATAAAATAAATTTGGATGAATAAATAACATTTTGTGTATTATTTATCTTTTCCCGGTACTTTTTTGACAGAGTAGTATGTCATTCCTCAATTGATAGCTATATGCATTGTAACAATTAGGGGTAGTCCATTAATTACGTGGGCCTTTAAGATGAGGGATGTGGTCGAGCCGAATCTCACGTAGGTAGGATGCCACAAAAAAATTTTCCCCGCAAAACTATATAATTGAGACAAAACTGGGTTAAATTAAAAACATTATGTTTCTATACAAATCTATAACCATTTTAATACCGCAATATTCATTGCGGTAAGATGAGAATCTCACAAAAGAGTAACAGTAGCCCTTCAATCGTTTTGCCGCCACCAGCCAGCTTAGCAGATGATTTTACTGAATATCACATGGGACATGTTGGTTCCAGTAGTAACTCTTGAGACCACACACAAGCCCCCGTGGACTGAATTTGAATGAATATTCTTTTACGAATTTTAGTAGTTCCTATTTAAGTATTATATAGTTCGATTTTCTCACTGTGATTCTAGACTATGTCCTGTCTTCAATAAATAAGCAAATTAAGTTTATTTTATTCATTCAAAGTAGTCAAGCACAAATCAACGTAATTAACCAAAAATAAGTATTTTGAGATTACGGGGGTCGAGTCAAATCTCACCAAATGGGATGGGGTGTTGAAAAATCGTCAAAATAACCTCACGTAATTAATGGCGTCCATTAATTTCCTTAAGTCCATTAGGAGTAAAAATTAAATTACGAGACGAAAATAATTACTAAGTGATAAACGTTTGCAGAGCGGAGGTGCAGCGCTAGTTTATTACATTTTCAAAATGCGTGGGTTTTGACTTCATAATAAAAAAAAAGTAAATACCTAGGCTCTTTGGGTCTTGTACCGGGCGGCATCGGTTGTCGCGCATCATCGTTCCCGCCTCCATTGCTGGAATACTTCATATTTGCAGCTATAAAAAAAAACGTAATTTTTTTAATACTATTCAATTAAACTAGCTGAGCCCAGGGCTTCGCTCGCATGCACATCAGAAAAACGCTCAATGATTATAGAAATCGTAGACTCTTAAAACTTTCATAACTAAAAAAAAATAATTAAGATTTTTTTTTGTATCTAAGGAGTAAAAAAAATTGATCAAAATGTAGCGAGTACTTTTTGCGTGATGCGCGCACAATGGCAAACCTCAATAATTTTTTTTATATAGATTTGGTATTTTAATAATTTCTTAATAAAAACATCAACACAACTCACAAGGGACATGTCGCGGATAGTCTCGTTTGTAGTCGCGATCGCGTTCACTACGTTTCTCCGTGGTGCGGTCATAATTACTGGATAGGTCAAACCGCGGTGGAGGAGGTGCCTCAAATTGTCCACGATTTGACGTCTGCAATAAAATATAATATTAGATAGAGACAGATTATTAGACAGATAGAGGAATAAGTGTAGAGGTACTTTAACCATCATAGCTACAGGAAAACTTTCTTAGGAAACTGTCCTTAACTTTTTGAGACATTTTGACCGACATTTACAATAAACAATAACTTTTTTCATGTCAATCGATCCATTTTCCGATCAATAAATTTTATGGAACAAACTGAGGTTAGAGTATTAAAAATGTCAGAAATCGCAAAAAACTTTTCTCATACTTTTCGTAGGAAATCATTGTGGCTTTGATATCCTTTTGCAACATAAGTACTAAAAAAACCTATTACGTATCAGTATTGCATTGCCGACCTTGAACCCCTTTCCCACAAGGAGCTCTGGAAACCATTTTTTTTAATAGTAGCACAGCAAATTGATAGTAGTTTTGATCGTAAGCTCAGTACAGTCCTAACACAACGGCAACTACCGAGAGATAGTAATCCATCGACGCTGGCTTGCATTAATCTCGATAGGCACAGGCTGATCCCGAGACGCGACACGCAAAAGCGAGTCACTATGACGGACATTTCACCACATGCAAGATGGTCCCAACCCAGCCGGGTAAAACAGTTTTACCACTCCGGTATCGCCATTTCCTTGTTTTATACTCAGCAGGGTGAACCACACGTAGGTAAGGTCGGCTCAGGCTCCTCAGCTTTGAAGATGTAATTCGACACCCCCGCAGGTACACAAGTTCATTTGTCTGCGATATTGTCATAATTACTTAACCATCAGACTTGAAATAAAATTCATTTGTGATAATAGAGGCAGGAAAGAATAAGAGAAGAGTTAAAGACATAGTATTATGGCTATACACAATATATTATACCATGGAGGGTGGCGGTGGTGGACGCTTGTGTCTCGTTTCACGGTCATAAGCAGGCTCCGGAGGGCTGCCACCTTTACGGTAAGTGCTAGTCTCGTAGCCACGCTTGCGTCGTTCTTCCTCTAGTCTGTAAACAAAATATTACATTAATTGCCTGATTTGTAAGACACTATTACTAACATCCTAATATCTTGAATCTATCCATACTGCGTTTTTTTATTCTCACGGAGTGAATTGACAATAATCACTGATGTCAAACTTGAAAATAATGATGTCACATTTATTTTTGTAGTGTTGTGCTACCGTAAAATATAAGGTACAATTATTAGAATCGTAAGTATTTAAATACTACATTGAGGGGTTTTCTTTATTAATTTAAATATTTTGTGTTATTCAACATACCCGATCATTTACTATTATCATTACATAATTCAAGAAACTATAAAATTAATAAAATATGGCGAACAAGAGCAAAAAAAAGAATCTTTGGTTGACCCACGATAGATGAGAATTTGTCTCCCATAATCGGGTTTCACATATTCTGAAGGGTTCAATATTTTTGAGAAAAATTTATCAATTGTTATAATATCTCATACGGATTTATAATTAGTACCAATTGGTGACATCACTATTTTAATACACTGCCTCATTATCATAGTGGTCCTAAGCGCGACTGCTATACTCGAGGTCCTGGGTTCGATTCCCAAGGAGAGCAGTGCTATTAGGTTTTTCCATAAAAATCTCAGTAGCAGCTCGGAGTTGCGCTTTGTGCCCAATTAATGGCAATAGGCTTGCCACCTATTACATGGGACCTAAAGCATACTCTGTGAACTGAGGGTGTACACATCTGCCTAACACTTCAGGGAATGCAAGCGTGTGATGGTTAACTTTTAACTTATTTACATTAATTTTAACTTGGATATCGTATTATAAAGAAAATCATACCTGAGTTGTGCTCTTTTCAATTCTAATCTCTCGAGTTCAAGTTTTTCACGCTCTAGCCTGTGCCGCTCTCTTTCCAAACGAAGTAGCTCATTTTTTTCCCGTTCAATCTTTTCCCTGCATTAATAAATAATATTTATATTCATTCGACGTTTTTGAGAAATTTTATAACATTCTTAAAAATATTATGGTTATTTATGATTATAATAAAAAGATAAAGAAATTTGATATATTTGGCAAATTAAAGAGACATTTATATTAGTTTTGCATTTGGCTAAAATCTCACCTGATGTTAAGCGACAATGTAGCTCAAGATGGTAAGACGCTAAGGTTAGTAGAGGCACTGGACCATAAGTGCTGTTGCCGGAAAACACACATAGGTGCTTCGGGTTTAACTAGCTAGATAGATAAGCATTTGAAAATGCTGTACCACCATGCAATACTTGTATGTGAACAATACACCAAGAATATTTTAATTTTAAGATGCCGTTTTATACAAACAGAACTTAAGTTATTGTAGTCGACGCATTATGAACTGAACTGAGGCCGAGTGTCATAACAAAAAATCATTTATAGAAAAAAACAACCCTTACTCGTAACAACCAATCAGAAGTCAGAGTGCTAATGAAGGTCACGATGACGCATCGACCTCGCGTGCGCAGTTAGCTAAGTATCGATAACGGGTTGCATTGCGTGTGTCAGTGACATTAATTGCCCGACGACTAGTTTAAAATACGTCGACTATAAGAAAATATTAAATACCTATGTATGAATTGAAAAGAAATGGACAACTGAGATACCTCTCGGCGCGCAACGCTTCTCGTTCAAGCTCGAGGCGGTGTTTCTCTTGGCGGTGTCGTCGCTCGCATTCTCTGACCGCATCGTAGGCCGCGCGTCTCCTACGTTCTTCCTCCCTAGCCGCCCTCGATCTCTCACGAGCACGCGCAATGTCGCGTTCCTTCTATAAAATACAATTAAAATACATCTAGTCATTTAATATGAAATTTTAAATGATGTATAAAATAATATTATTTCATCAACTAGACAATTTTAGATATATTTTAAAATAGCCGGCAGCGGGGAGCCAAGATTCGCTCGAGCATTCTGTAGTCCACGCGAAGTGTACCTACAAACAATGATTTAACAAAATGGTGGTTCTCTTGTTAAAACTGTTCAGAGTTTTTGTGGCAAATTAAAATTCATGCTTCTAGTTATAATTTATAATCCACTTACTTCACATGAAGAAATACCCAAGGTATATTTATTACGCAAAATGCCACCGATATAAGGGCTAATAAAAATAAAAATCATATGACAAATCAAGATCCTGCAAAAACTCTAAATAAAATACATTCATAAAAATTACAGTATGTAATATAAACGCATGTTATCTCTCTTTAACTGGGTGGTAGAATACGACAATAATTGTATTTGACTGGATGGATCATCACCACGGATGGTGGATAGAAAGAAAGAAAGAAAGAAAGAAAGAAAGAAAGAAAGAAAGAAAGAAAGAAAAAGTTTATTTATCCATCACACAACACATCAAAAACAAAAATTATAAAATCAAAAAACCAACACAACAAAAAGCAACCCAATAATAACAAGAATAATAATTAGTAACGTGCCGTGTGGGAATAAACAGGTCCTAGTATCAGCATAATTGCTACACTAATAGTGGCTAATAATAGTGGATAGTGGCCTAATAAACCTGGCACAGTTGTCGCTAAAATTTGGTATTTGAAAAAAAAGAGGCTTAGTACCTTCGTCTGCCCGCGCTCCCTAAATGACGCTATTTTTTTTAGCTTGTTGGTGCACAAAATTAGCAAACGCTAGGGGCCTTACTCCGTCTTCTGCTCCGTATGACGATCTATTTTAGTTCCTCAGTGAATATAACACAAGGGGCCTTGATCGATATTGAAAGTTGGTATTATGGAGTATACAAGATAATGATTATTTGGTACAAGACCCTGAAACCGGGTACGTCTACCATCCCTGATCGCGACGAACATACTGCATCCACTATCGCGTTACAGAGATCAGGCTTACGTCTCGGTGGTCTTTGGTGTATTCTGTTACCGTCAAGCACAATACTGTCACTTTGTTTAAAATTACAAATACCACGATAGAAATTAGACACGTCTGTGATAGTTACAATTCGTTATAAAAGTAACACATGACAATTATACGAGACTAGCTGTGCCCCGCGGTTTCACCCGCATATAATTTAGAAGAAATCACTGATTGATGATTTATAAATACTTCAGTATAGACAATATTTTATCGGGCGGTCAGATAGTCGCACGGCTCGTTCGCGCCCTACTACTATAGACATAGACCCGAGCCGAGTGTTGAATTATTTTAATTTTGCATTATCTCTCAAACTATACGTCCAAATAACATTCTGTAAAAGACGATGTTTATCTTACTAAATTGTCTTTATGATGAAGTAACTTTTGTTCGCAAGGATTAATAAGCCACGCTTAAAAATAATGCTCATAAACTAATTTCTAATCTTTAACAAAAAAAAAAAAATGCATGATACCTTATTTTGGCTTATGTATAAGGTGTATATATATATACGCTATCGACGATTTTTTTTAGATAACTAATGGCCAATATTTTTGAAGAATGTTGTATTTACGTATCATTAACTATTAAGCCAGAGCACGCGGATAAAGCAGATCGCGAGGGTTTCGACTTGCGACTTACGTAACAAAAATCAATATTTAAGGCTATCTGTGAATTGCAGCCTAATGCTTATATGCCTATACTGTTCTTTGTGAGTCTGGCTATCATATAAAAAAATAATTTTTCCAATCCGACAGGTAGTTCCAGAGATTAGCGTGTTTATACAAACAAAAAAACTTTTCCGCTTTATTTTATTATAAGTATAGATTTGCTTAGGTTTTGAAGTGAGTTCAACCATTTTTGAATAAAATCGGATTGAGTTTTCAAACATTTGGCAAAATAAAATGTAATTTAAATCAAAAGCACTAAGGAGTATTGATATCAACTTGGAAGCAAATCACCGCCAAAATAACTTTCTACACCTTCAATAAAATACGAAACAAGTCTTCCAATAATTCTGTTAAAAAAGGTTTATGCAAAATTTGAAGTAGATTCGACCAAGGAATCATGTTGTCCCATACAAACATTGCTCCCTTTTTCCACCCCCTTAGGAGTAGAATTTCGGAAAAGCCCACGTCATACAAAGAACACACCCTCCAAGTTTTAGGTCTCTACGATCAACAGTTTAGGCTGTGTGCTGATCCGTCAGTCAGTCATTCAGGACAAAGCATTTTATACGTATAGATGACGATAAGAAAAGTAGCGCGCCACACATCGGGCCTATCGAACTAGAAAAATGACGTTTAATATTCTGTTCAGGAACTAAGTAGGTATTATGATTTATGATTATAATTTTATCTCAATATATTGCCGTGCTACTATAAAAAATATCTTTAAATAAATATTTGATATAATGTAAACAGTATTTTTTCCACATTCCACTAAATGTTATCCACATATAAGATTTGCAACATGTACCAATGTGCACGAAAGACGGGCAATGTAACTGTAAATTTAATGTAATGTAGACGGGTAATGTGGGTATTGGAAGATGTATAATTGTTGCAGTTAAATAAAATAAAAGTGGTATGATATTTATGTTGTTTACAATAGTATTAACACAAAGCTGGCACAGGTGACTTTTGTCACAGTAACTATTTCGTCACTCTTGTCCAGCCTATGAATTTAAACAGAGATGCGCTCATTTTACGTGACAACTGGGTGACACATTGTTCGTCTACTCCGGAATACAGAACAAGCCTGTAATTTGCAAAAGTCACTGCGTTACTTGGTTTTAATAGAGGCGCGTACATGGGTGACAAAATTGTCACTATTTGTGTATTTCTCACATAACTACACTTTGAAGACGTGATAGTGAAAAAATATCACCCATAGCTAGCTCTTAGACGTTTTTAACAAAGATAATAGTATTTTCAAATGACTTACCAAGATCTTAGAAAGTGATAACACTTCTCTAGGAGACTTTCGTCGCTCGTTGCTTCTAGTGCTGCGTCTTGCTCTATCCTTTTTTACAAAACATAATATATTGTTTATTTTCTTTGTTAAATTCGAACATTACTTCTTACTATATTATACAAGTAGCATTTAACAGCAAAAAAATGTTTTAAATCTTGAAGAATATATGAAATTTGCAGAAATATGGATGATATTGGTAACCATTTTGTATTAGGTCGTAATCTACGAATTTTCCCTTTTTGTATTTAAAACAATCAAACGGTTTTGAAAACTGTTACCGGTTTCAAATATCTCATATTTTGTTGGATCCTATGTTTATGCATGCCTAGTATCAAGAATTTACAAGCGATTCAGTGTCTGGCGTGAAAATATTTATATGTCGAAACAATTATCATAATTTTTACGCTAGGCACAGAATGATGTAAAATAAAACTTACCTTCTCCGACCGATGGGATTTTGCACGTGTACGCGAAGTAGACCTTGCACTTTCCGCACCTGATACTTCACCTTCTTTTTTCAGTTTTATTTCACCTTTGTCAGATTCTCTATTTTCCTGTAAATTATTACAAGTTCAAAAATTATAATGTCATATAAATACATGGTGATTAGTTAATATATATGGAAAATAAAACATTATTAGCATATAATTAAAACTTAAAATTGACAATAAATTAACACTGCGTCAACTTAACATGATAAGAATTAGTAACCTTAACAAGCTTTTTGTATCCCACAGCTGTGATATGGTGATATGTGATATAAAGTGAGGACTACAATCCACCATGCAATATATCTACATAATGAAGAGAATCTATATTTAGTCAAGTATGCAAGATATTAATTCGTCATAACTAAACTAATTGAGACTAAATTTCGTCAGCTCTATCGAGAATCAGTTCGCAACCTTTATTATTAAAGACGGAGACAGAGAATTTAATTGCTTCTAGTAACAAGTAGTGATTTCAAGTAAGGTATTCTAATACCTTTACTATGCACTTCAAATGAGAAGATAATTGTGACTGCACCTAATACACTCACTGCTCGCCAAAATTGTACTACCACCAACAAAAACATAAAATATAATTTTTTATTTTATTTTAAGTGCTTACATTGAATAAAATATTTGCTCAAGCAAGATAAGATTTAGCTTTCCCAGACATTAAAAAAATTTACTATTTGCTAATGTAGACTATGGCCAAACAATTAGGTTATAAATTAATAAAATGTTCTACGAATTCTAGATTCAGACCCTTAGTATAACACTGTTTATCTTTGTTAATGATGATTTCCAAACAAAACGAGAGTTAATCATACGCATAATTTGCACCAGTTATTATTTTTATGATCATACATGTTATACTGAAGTTGCATACTAAATGCAAAGCAAGATGGCGATTTGACAATTGCCTTTTTATTTGAAAAGCATACATATCATTAATCAACACAATACCTCTGCATCCTTGGACTCTTCTTTGCGATCTTTACTTGGGTGCATGTCAATTCTCGCAGATGTTTGGCGACGTGCTGAAGATTCAGACTCTGATTTCGCTTTTTCCACTGATATCATACGCCCATGTAATTCTAAATATATTGTTTGTGGTCATGTATTTTTTCATAATAGTTGTAACTAAATTAAAGTACATAACTGTTTGACTAAATTAATTAGTGACTTAAAAAATGTTTACTTATTGTAATAACTTAATAGCTTACATATAATTAGTAGGAATAACATCTAAGTAAAAATAATATGATGAACTTTTTTTTACTATTGCTACTTATTCATATGTATTATTTGAAGGCCATTAGTTTCTTCGAAGTCACGTTTTTCAAAGTCCTACAACTCTTTAGTAATTACACAAAATATAATTATGAAATTTATATGTAGCTTAGCTAGAAGAAATTCACACATATTTTTGGAGATATCAAATTTTTTAAAGATAAGCATTTTTACTAACTGTACTTGTATATGAATAAATAACTGTAACTGAGTAAGTATATAAGCGTCCACATCTGTATAAATTATTCTTTGATACTTATTAGATTAGATATTCGTTAAAATCTAAATTTCGACTAACACACCAAACACTAAGCCCTTTCATAATAATTTCAAATACCTGTCTCGCAATTTAGTAGTAGTTTGATAAATATCTAATAAATACGAATTAAGTGCGTGTAAAATAGACTTATCAAACAAGCATTTCTTATGATATTTTTTCAATTATTACCTATCAAATACAATATACTGAAAGGCGTTTACCTGTTTTATGAAGGTTTTTGATACAATTTTCTGCATCTTGGGCACTAGCCATAGTCACATAACCATAACAACGGGATCCTGGTGTCCTAGCATTTGTCACTACTTTAGCTCCAATCACCTGTACAAAAGAATTGAATAAATATGTAAAATATATAAATAGTTTTATTTATCTCACAGACTCACATGTTGACAACTAAACAATTGACAGAACAACACATTAGGCCTACCCTACACTTGAACGGAAATTCCGTTGCTGTTCTTCCGTACTGAACAACCAATCTTCAGCATAGTGTGCTCGTTAATAATAATTTAATGTTATTATTTAAACGTAATTAGTGTTCCGCTGCGGAAGTTCGGCGATGCAATTTCCATGTGTGGCGCAGGCCTAAGGGCATATTCACATATCGATGTATCGTTTTTTTTTTTTGCTGAATTTTATTTGATACAATTTAATTTTTTCAGTGGCACATAAAACCTCTTTAGACTGTATAGCATTCACACGCTAACGAATCAAGAAAAATTATGAAAACATCCATCGCGAATCGTGCAAATGCGAGTCAATGGGCCATGTTAGCAAAAAAGAATGATACATTTCTGATTACTCAAAAAGAAAGAAGTTAGCTTAGCAAATAAATAATGCTTATTTTTATTCATATCAAAAACGAAAAAATAAGATTATACCTTTCCATGTTTGCTGCAAAGTTGCTTCAAATCTTTAGCCCGAGTATCACCAGATAATCCGCTGACCCACAAGTTGCGAGCACCACCTTCTTTACCTTCATCTTTCTTCTCTTTTTTCTCAAGATCACCTTCCTTATCTTTCTCATCTAAATATATTAATTTATCAAGTTTGTAATGCATAGATAATATTCAATATATACTATTTTTACTACAGAATATATTAAATAGATAAAAATATGATTTCTAAGGTATATTGTTTTTGATAATAATCTAATTTTATTAATAATTTAAATGAATGTTTACCTTTTTGTTCCTTCTCATGCTGTTCACTCTCATTGCTGGAAAAGTAAAAGATTAAATTAGTATACTAGAATGAAGGCTCTATTGGTCTGATTAATGTAGTGTAATAATAAAATTTTCTTTGTAAATAAAGAAGTCCGATTTTTGTAGAATTTGTTAATATTTTACAATGCATAGCATTGGGACGTATTAATCAACTACAAAGTTTTGCACCAGTACTCCACCCTTTTGATTGGAGTTGTGAAGACTTGGTGTTAAATCTTTAGCTGCAGGAATGATGGTGACTGCCACTGCGCCAATCTCGATGACTGCTGCTCTGCCACTCTCGATGTCTGCAGCATTTTTTTTTTCCTTTTCAGCATAGCAGAATTCTTTGCCACGCCATAGTGCTTCTATGTGAACCACACTCCTGGTTCAAATAATGTGTTCCATTCCGTTGACATGAAGTTAACCGCCAAATGTAGGAACACCAACATTGATCCACAAATAAGAATAGTGCAAAACTTTGTAGTGATAATGATGATAGCAAGTTAACGAATATTGGAAGAATCGAAGAATATTATATTTGCGCGAGACGACGACGGAGCGGCCATTCTGCGTTCACCAACCTAGTGGCGGAGACTTCAGCTTTTACTTGTTGATTGTCTGCTGATGTGGAGTTGTCGTCAGCAGCAGTGGTGTCCGTCGCAGGCTTGGCAACAGTAGTCTCGGCTGTCTCGTCACGAACCTCCTCATCTACATCAATTTCAGTTGTCAGTAGAGTCAGCGCAGGCTGCTCACCAGCAGTTGGGAGCAGCCCACTCTGCTCAGGATTATCTTGATACAGCATGAAGATTTGCTTGAGGAATCTTGATCATTTTCTCACTTGCTTGTCGTACATAAGAAATATCCTGACCTGAAAACTTGATTGCATATTAGCACCACCATCTGGATTTGTAGTGGACTTATATCCTTACAACTTAGGAATATACTGATGTGTGATAAGGCAATGTCTGAGAAAAAACTGGTTGTGTAGCACACTTACAAGGCTACTTTTTGTTGTGTAACTTCTCGTCCCTAGATTAGAGTTCTAGAAGACATCCCGTTCAGATTGACATTAGTTGTGATTGTTATTATTCTGTTGAGCAACATCTGCTGTAGGGCTTTTTAATCACTGTCACCCTTCTTCTAAATAGTACAGTAGTCCATCACATTTTCAGCAACAATTTCACAGCAATTACTTTTCTGTTGTTCAGCCACTTTTGAATTCACTTAGAAATACCCACAAGGTATGCCCTGTGCCTTTGCTCTGGCTGGGACAATGCCAGGTGCAAATAGGTCTTCTAAGTTACACAGCTGTGTGAGTATGAATGTAATAAAGATTTTTCATATTCCTTTAGTCAATTTTTGTGACCATTATTTATATTTATTGATATTTTTATTTACACTTTGCAGAAGCCTGTCTGCTTTTTTCAATCAGTAAACACTCACAACTTTAACTCTTAATGTGTAATGTGTACTTTCACTTAAATTGTTACAAAAAAAAAAAAACATCATGCATGTGCTTTCCTCAGAGAATTCAATTATTAATTAGCCTACTGTATTCACTTTCCACTTGTATATTGTGCCCAATGCAAGAAAAAATTCCTTCAGTATGTCAGTGTTTACATTTTGTTTTTAGACTATGAATGTTATTCTAAATAACTTACCTTTTTTCGTAGGTTTAGTGTTGTTATCAGCCTGAAAAAAGTATAAGTTCGTTAGTATAAATAAGACTTGGCATTTATCTAGTTTGAAAACACAGTTAACATATACAATCATAAATATATGTATATTAATTGGACACAGTTAAGCAGAAAGGACTCAATCCACAGATTAGTTAAAAATGAGTTATTGATGCAAAGATAAGATCTTTCATTCAGCAAAAAAGACAAGAGAAGTTTACATTTAGTGGCATGGGAACTAACCCACACATATCATGAGGATAATATTTTAATTTACTATAATGATTTAATCTGTTTGAATCCTTTGTTATAAATTAATTTTCATTGAAACAGGTCCATTAAAAAGAAAGCTAAATAGATTCAAACGTTTTGGATTGTCTTAAATATATTTCCTTTAAATGAAAAAAGCAAAATATAAATTTCTACAAAGCATAATAAAATAATATACATATGAACTTTAAACATCAGTAACTTGAAAGTGACTTTATGTGGGTCGAGTCCTTTCTGCTTAACTATGTCCAATTATGCATAGAAAACATATGGAATTGACATATCTCAATGTTAATCACTTATGTCAATTCCATAATTTTTTTGTTTTCTTTATGTGTTAATGATTGTAGAAAAATAACTTGGCTCGGACCCTAGATTGTATAGGTATGAGATGCTCAGTAATATATATTAATTATGTAAATATTGGTTTCAATATAGCTTCCACTGCTGCCTAGGGTACATATTCCAATAATTTTAATGAAGAAGATGTCATTAAAGTAACCAGTTTGTACTTATTTACATTGGTATTTTGCTACTTATTTAGAATGTTTGTTTCAGGATTATATTTAGAATGTAGACTATTAGTAATTTCAAATACTATGGTAAAAAGTGATAAGGCCTCATGTGAAGCAGCAAACAAAAGCTGAATGTTAAAATAAAACAACATTAAATAATATATTTCCACATTATAACAAATAATAAAATACAAATAGTAAAATTCAATCTACTTCCATCATGAAACCATTTGTAATTTTAGATCTAACTGTTTGTAGTTTAACTGTAACGCTGAAGAAATAGAAACGTACCTCTTCATTGAGTAATTCATCATCTCCAATATCTAAGTTAATGCTATCTTCAGCATCTGTGTTATTTTCTATTTTTTGATCGTCTTCATTTCCAACCTCTTTATCAAGACATGGTTTTTTAGCCTGCGTTGCCTCCGAATCGTCTTTCAAATCTCTTTTTCTGTTCAATTTTTCATTTTCTTCAACATCCATTTTACCTTCGTCAATTTCTTGATTGCAGAGTTCCTTGCCTTTCTTAGTTGTCTGTTCTGTCTCTTCCTCTTCACCTGCGTCGTCTTGTACGATCATATCTTCCATGGCAGGAGTCTCATCAGTATCATTTTCTATGATACTATCCGCCCGCCTAGTTCTCTTCGTTGGCGTTTTAGTTTCAGATAGGTTCAATTCGAATTTAAACGTTGCTGGATCGTGGCCTTCTTCCTCCAAATACTAAAAACAGACATTATCATGATTCAAACTGTTTGTCACTTGTGTAACTTCTAACCACATCATGGTACCTTTGATAAACGTTGTATGAGCACGCCGCGAACGCCGCTTTTGTCTAGGTTACGCTTCTCTAATTCAGCTCGTAAATCAACTACCCTCAGATCATTTAATAAACGCTTTTTTTCCGACATCGCTAGATGTTATTTTTGGACTATATCTATTAATATCTGTCCAAAATTGATTATTACACAGAGGACTTTTACTACGACAATTTACGTAGGCAAGTAATCTACACTAGACTTCAAAATGGCGGTCGAGTCAAGGGATGCCGCGTAGTAATCAGTGTTGCCAACTGTTAAACTAATTAATAGGGAAGGGGAAAAGAAGATTAAAAAAATCAATCAATTACCAATTATTTACCACTTCGACACTTGTATTCTAATAATTGTAAATTTTTTGATTTATGATTTTGGTCCTGTATTATGTAATAAGATAAAAGAGGATTATACCAAACTTTCAACAAACTCTATTTTATTGAGACAAGTTTAAATACAGAAATGTTTCTCTGAAAACAAGATAGATATGACAGTGTGTGAAAAATTGTCAATAAAACTAAAAAGTGAAATAAAAAAAAATGTAATAATAAAGACGTAAAACTGTGTAATATTTGCATAACGTAAGTGCTTCCAACTCTCATAGGTTATTAAATCCCAGCATGGACACTTTATCTGGAAGAATGCCAATCGGTTTACTTGAAGACAAAAGTAATTGGGACATTTGGACACTTGCAATTTGCGTATGGTCCCACAAGCGTTAGATGTAGTGGAGGGCTCAATCCGAAGACCCAAACCACTGTCATTGGAGCTGGATATGCTGAAATTAGCATATTATATAATACAAATCTCCAGCGCTTTGTCAAAGCCGATACTAATGCCCTTCTCATATTGACGACTAATATGAAAGAGGAGACATCAGAAAAGTAGTGTGGTTTATGATCGCATGTGGTGAATTACATCGTTTATTTGATGGCACCAATGAAGATAAAGTGTATAATCTTTGTATGAGTTTTTCGGTTACTGAAAAGATGCAGCAGATGACATTGCAATGTGCATTGCAAATGTCTAAACTAAAGAACATTTGGACACAGCTTAACCAAGAATTGAAGAAGGATAACAATAAGGAGTTACCGAAGTTACTTTTAATCTGTAAGATTTTTGATACTATAAATGATTCCACTTTGCATACCGTAGTAGCTGGCTGCTTCTACCGAAAACCGAAAGAACTATTGAAAGGCTAACAAGCCATATATATGCACATGAGCAGTCAATGTAAATTAACATTGAGCAAGAGGCTCTTGTCACGAACACAAATGTGTCTACTAAAGAGGTAAAAAAGGGGAAAAAGATAAAATGCAACTACTGTCAAGGCATCGATCATTGAGTAAGAAAACGTAATAGTAGATTAAAGATGGAAGACCTCAAAAGGCCATTAATATGCTAGCAACGCCTACTTCGTCAAAAACTGCTAATATGATTCTGATGAGTCTATAGAGCATACAATTTATTCAATAGATCGAGATGATGTAAACTAGTACGTGGATAACGGTGCAACGAGCCATGTAACAAACCGAGCTGATTTGTTCCATATTTATGAACATTTTGACGAGAATCTTACAGTGACGACTGCTAATGGTAATGCGATTAGTGATAAAGGCAAAAGTTCAGTAATAATCCAAGCCAATGTTAAAAAGAAATTATCCTGAATTACCCTTCAAGACGTTTGGTATGTCCCAGCCATACACAAGAATCTATTTACAGTATTAGCACTACACGACCAAGTTCCGAACAGCTTGTTCTAATGACGACAAAAGAATGCACCGTCTATGTCAACGGAGAAGTAAGTTTAATTGGTAAACGACAGAAGCAAGGTCGATTATACCGTTTAGACGTCGTAAAGGTACCTTCAAAAAATCCCCCCAAAGTCCTTGTGACATCTACAACAATGCAATTGTATCACGAAAGGCTTGCCCACCAGAACAAGGGACACGTGAAGGCGATAGTTAATTACGAACTAGGGCTCGACCTTCCTCTTGACAAGTAAATTTGGGAAGGCTGCAATTTGAGAAAAGCTCACAAACTTAAATTTGGTACGAGAACTAGAGTATCAGCGCCAGGAGAACTCGTACATTCTGACATATCAACCAAGTTACTCGAAATTGTCGTACAACGTTTTATTTAACGAATATTTTACAGGTTGTCGCATAGTATTTTTCCTGAAACCTAAGTTGAAGGTCAACGATAAGCTCGCCTTGATGCTAGCTCAGACGAAACAAGAAGGATATACCGTAAAATGCCTACTCAGAGATTACCGCAGTGAATTTGACAACGACTCTGTTCGAAGAATCCTTAACTCAAACGGGATTCAATAGAGACTCCTTACTCTGTATTCTCCTGAACAAAACGGCGTTAGTGAGCGAGAAAATCAGGCCCTAGTCAAAACCGAACGTTCGATGATGTATGCGCATGAACCAATGCCATAATAACTATAGGGTGTATTAATTAATACAGCCGCTTACTTCTTAAATAGAACAGGCCCAACGAAAAGCGAGAAATCTTCGGACGAACTATGGTTCGTAAAAAAACCATTATTAAACTTCTCCGTATAACAAGTTGCACTACCTACGTCCACATACCAAAACAAAATTGTAAGAAACTTGATAAAAAGCTATCAAAGGCATCTGCCTTACTCGTTCGGTCACGTGATGTAATTTTCTATGGCAAGCTCCTTCATATCGATGATGTTAACCCACTTTGTATTGAAACCGACATAAACACGAGAGAAAACATGTTGCAACTTCCGATAGCTAAAACTGTCAAAAATGAGGAACGGGCTACTCCAATGGAGATTATGCAAGATCCATCGACCATCCAATTCGACGGAGACGGCGAAGAACGTGAATAAATAGTCACGTATGAGCCTGAACATAATCTTGAGGGAGAAAATATCGAAGAAATTAATGTTGAAGACCATGTTCATGAGAATACTGAAGAACAAGTTCAGGAACACTGCGTTCATGGACCCCTCTTACAAGAAGATGAAAATGAAATTCATGACGTGAGCCACCACGTTACAATCTTTGTATCGTGACGTGAATAAAACGACCTGGAAAATATAATTATTATGAATGCATAACAGAATCGTACCCAACAAGTTATTCAGACGCCATGAATCGGAATGATCACGAAGAATGGGCAATGAAAGATGTAACAAAATCTTTAAAAGACCTTAATGTTTGGACGACTTATATGTTACCAAAAGGTAAGAAGGCCCTTCCTTGCAAATGGGTTTTCAGTATCAAGCAGAATCCTAACGGCTACATCGATAAATATAAAGCTCCACTTGTCGTGTCGTGAAGGGTTACAAGCAGAGGAAAGGACAGGACTATGAATAGACATAGTCATGTAGCACGATTTGCAACTATAAGAACGTTATTGAGTGTCGCGGCACTTTCAGACCTACTGGTGATTACATAAGGCTTGCTTATTCATACGTTGTAATAATGCCGGCCGACTATTGCCATTGTTAACAATAATAAAGGATAACCGACAGTAGAATAATAGTATTTTCAATAATTTGTTATACATTGCGTAGGAATAATGCATTAGATTATTCGATGTTGCAATAATTACCATCTCTGGAACTAGCGACGTTTAGAAAAAAGGCTATGAAGAGATCAGGGACAGTATCACCAATTTGTCGAGCTAATATAAAAAAAAAATCCACTGAATATTATCAAAAACGAGTTTATCTGAACTAAAATATCAGAGATGGCGATAGTAGTAGTAATTTCCCCGGTACCAAAATTTCCCCATGATTTTCGTGTCCCAAAATTTTCCCAGCGATATAATTTTCCACAAAATAGGGAATAAACACTTCAATCTGGTGACACTGCAATATACAGGTGTCCGGGGTAATGAACGGATAACCTTGAAATGGCATATAGCAGAACTTATGGCCGTTCAGAAAAAAATGCGAAACAAAATATATCCTAGGTAGTACCTAAGATAAGATTTTTTAAAATAAAAAACTACAAATTTCTACATTCTTGTACACTGCGACCACAAATGACTGAATTCTATCGGTTTTTTGATGATCTAATATTATACGCTAACTATGCCAATCGATAAGCAGTAAATAGTTTGACTAGCTATGGTACTATTAAAAAAAAACTTGAATTTATTTTTCTGTGAGAAATTTGCTAAAATATTTTTTTTTACAAAGTTTAAGCTTCTTAGGTATAAAAAAAATGTATGAAAACATGAGTGACCACTAATTTTAAAATAATGTCGGTTTTGAGTAGATTTCATAATGGTATAATTCATTACTGTATCTTAAGTAAATAGTGAATTATTGCTATTAAAGTAGAAAAGGAGCAAATTTGATTAAATAACAATATATTTAATAAGGGAATATTTTTTATATTCGTCTACACACCCGTTGCAGTGAACTGTGTTGGCCACAGAACATTTGTCTTGGCACAATTGCGCGGCATAGAGCAGTGCTACCTATGTCTACCTGTGTACTGATAGCGTGATAGCCAGCGTTGCCAGAGCGTTACTTTTATAACATTTTGCGTTACTTTTGACCATGTTGTGTTACTCATTAGTTACAAAACTCATAATGTTACTTTTTGTGGGGAATATATTAAGATAAAAAAATAAATAAATTGTAAAACGGAACGGAACGGAAGTTTAAAATAATACACTGAAAACTTTGACGTGACATTCCCGAAGATATTTCAGAAATTTCCCAAAAATTAGTGGATAAATTTTTGTCGTAATATAGGTAGATAAATAGAGGCTTTATTCTTTGTTTATTCGTTATTTGGAAAAGTAGGATCAAATACAGGAGTGTTCTTCGGTTTTATGGAAAATGGTATTTTTATTGGTTTAATTGTCCTGTATAAATAGGTGTTTTTTAGTATTTTTTCGAGATATTCTCGGTATTTTTGCAAAATTTACTGTGGTTTTACAGCTCGCTCTCTTATTCACTAAAGGAAAAAAGAAAAAGGTAATAACGTAGGTAGATAAACACAAACCTTAAACTGTCACTACAAGCAGCAAGTTTGTTTGTATTTTTTTAACCTTGTCTAACTTAGTTAATTGTGATCTTGTTTAACTGAGCTGAGTGGTAAATAAAACTATATGAATAAATATAAAAATAAACAACTGAGTGTAGGCAAAGTAATTGACATTAATAGTTCTATTAATGTTGTTCAATATCAAATGTTATCTAAAGAAGTGCTCTTAAGTACTGTTTTCATGCATAAATAAGAATAAAATTCCGTTTTTTTCGACATATAAATCTCGTCTAACTTGGCCTTTCCTGGTATATTACTTTAGAGAAACTCTCCTGGTAAAGATAGATGCAATGGTCATAAAGATGTTGAGGTTATAACTTGGACTTGCACATTCGGCTGACATCTGGACTTTATTTAGGGATCATGATAGTTTTGGGATGACATTAAAGAGGTCATCAGAACTCTATAAACACCTTAGAGTGACTAAAATCTATGTCTTGGGGAAACCCATGATGAAATAATTACATCTATCCCAAAAGGCAAATGGGCCACAGAACTGCAGTCAAGACTTCAATTCCACAAACAATTTATGACAGGTGCATAGGTTGATAGACTCGGGTTGGGTTTAAGAAAGAAAAAGGATGACCAAGACACAATAAAAATCCTTTCTACAACAAGATGAAAATGACATCTATAAAGTGCACACAACGCATTTTGAAATCCAAAATTAGTGGTTAGCCATAGGTGAGTTCTGCATCCCAGTAGCACTAAAGTGGCGCTATATGACTGATCTCCTGCTATACTAAAATTTTATCTTAATGCCTTCCATATGACCATCCCAAACCAGAGTAATTTAGTAACATGAGGAAAGCTTCTAAAAAGTCTTGCTATACTTGTGGTGAAGTAATAGGTACAACTAGGCACTTATTAGTAGGATGCAAGGTGCTTCTTGATAGGGGTCACTACTGACGTCGCCATGATAGAGTACTTCAATTCAAACGTGAAGCAGTGTCTTACAGTAGCTAGAGCTAAAAAAGGATTGACCACTAACAGGAAACAAATTAACTTTATAAATGAAGGCTCAACAGTAAATGCTAAAAGTAAGCCCTTCTCAATCCTAGGTTCTGCACCTGATTGGACTATTTTAGTGAACACATGAAAAACATTATAAATTCCCAGAGGATGTGGGTGTTACTTCATACAGACCAGATATATTTTTTTATTATCGAGAAAATTAGCTTACGTGTATCAAGTTCTTGTAGAGCTTACTGTACCGTGGGAATATACCTAAAGACCACGCAATAAAATTGAATAAATATTACGATCTATGTAATGAGCTAACCAAAAACGACTATGTGGTTAACTTGTATGCGCTGGAAGAGGGAGCGAGAGGTATTCCAGCGAAATCTCTCTATAACTTGCTAAAAGACCTCGATTATAGATTTCATTTTTAATCTTTTTAGTGGTAGAACTATTATTTTGAGGTCTCTGGGAATGAACAATCACAGCCGAGTACTTTGGAAAGGTGTACCGCAGGGGTCTGTTCTTAGTCCTATATTGTATGATGTTTATACAAATGATCTAGATTCTGTAGTTTTCCCTCAGTGTTCTGTTCTTCAGTATGCTGATGATTTACTAATTTATTCCTCGAACAGTTCGATAGGTTTGGCTGCTAAAATTGTAGAGCAGTCATTGGATAGATTATCGCATTGGATGTCTGATCATCGTCTTTCCTTTTCTGTTTCTAAAAGCAAAGTAGTCATTTTTTCTCGAAGAAAAACTAATCCTCATATAAGTGTTTCTTTAAATCAGGCGAACTAACCGTTAAGTAACGAAATTATTTTCCTTGGTAGAATATTTGATAGCAAATGTACAGGCATTCCGCATGTTAATTACATAGTTGCTAAGTGTGAAAGAAACATTAATATGATGAGAGCACTTTCTGGAGTTTGGTGGGGTGCACATCCTTTTTCTTTAAAGTTAATATATAATGCAATGATTAGAAGTCTTTTAGACTATGGTTCTTTCACTCTTTGTCTTGTTAATAAATCTGTAATTCATAAACTTAACCTTATTCAATCTAAGAGCCTGCGTATTGTCATTGGGGCCATGAAAAGCACTCCCATTGATGCTCTGCAAATAGAATGCGCAGATCCACCCCTGCACATAAGAAGACAGTTTTTATCAGATCGGTATCTATACAAATCCTTTCAACTTTTGGACCATCCTCTTCATAAAAAAATAACTTATCTTGATAGCCTTATTGTTAAAAATAATAGCTACTGGCATCGAAGGCCTCTGCCGCATTTAATTCATAGTCTCAGGAATTTACATAAACAGGAATGTACAATCACAAATTTTCCATGTAATCCTCTCTTCTTTTTTGATTACAGTGTGCTTATTTTCCAACCTGATGTAAGATTATCCATAGGTATAGGAAAAAATATGTCAAATACTGATTCCAAACTTTTGAATTTTATTAAAAAGAACGCTCCTAATGCGGAAGTTTTTTTTACTGATTCATCTAAATCTGTTGAACTACATAAAGGAAATTTTTCAGATTTTTTTGGAAATGTTTCGACCATTCAAAATAATAAACAAGGAGTAGGTGCTGCTTTTTATCAAATTTCGTCTAGATATTTTAAGCTTTTTAAATACTCTTCTCTAATATCTAACTTTTCTGGGGAATGCTTAGCTATTTTGGAATGTATCAGCTATATCATAACGGAAAAAATTACCAGGGCTGTGATCTTTACGGATTCTTTAAGTTGTTTACAATCTCTTTTACATAATCCTTTTAAAAAAAATAATTGGTCACCGATTTCTCTTGTAATTAAAAATAAACTGAAATACTGTGTGCAACTAGGTTTACAAGTTTCCTTGATATGGATTCCTGGTCATTCAGGTATCCATGGTAATGAAAATTCTGATGGTTTGGCTAAATTGGCAGCTTTTCAAGGTGCTCCTGATAATTATTTATATAGCCAGGATTTACTTTCTTTTCTACCTCGTCAAGACTTGGTTGAAAGGTCTGGGGTCATTCAAGTAAAGGTAAATTTTATAAAAGATTTCAATCTTTAATTGCTCTAAAACCGTGGTTCTCGAAATGGAGATTTAGTAAGAAAATTACAACTATTATTTCGAGGCTAAGGTTTGGCCACTGTTGTTCGCCAGTCCACCTGAACAAGTTAAGGATTAGAGATACATCTATCTGTGAGTGTGGTCTGGAAGAGGGTAACATTATGCATATTCTCTTCAATTGTTCTCTTTATAACTCTTTACCACTGTATGATATTTTGTGTAATTATAAGGCTATTCTTCCTTGCGACCTGTCATCTATCTTATCTCTCAATAATAATATATATATTAAATCATTAGTAAAATTTCTTAATCATCATAAATTGTCATTGTAGGTTTCTAATATTATTTTTAATTGTATTTATTTATTGCCACTTCTTCATTTACCCGCCTATTCCCTCCATCCGCCTAAAGTATCGAGTTCGCATAACTTGAAAATGGCAGTTTTAGTCTCTAAAGTCGACTGGGTTGCCAAGATTGAAAACAGAAGAAGAAGAAGAAAAAGCTATGGTCATAGACCAATAACCAGAGGACTCTGCTTAATGGTCTATGGACAAAAAGTATATGTATTGTATTGTAGTATAAAGTCTTTGAAGCAAAGAATATACTAATAGTACTTACTACTCTCTAGTCTCTACCGATTTGAAGTTTGTAATTTGGTCTATGTTTGCAATTATAAGGCACAGACTATTAAATGATTAAAAGTCGTGTTGTCCTATTGGTGTTGGATGATAGATCCATATCTGGAAATATATATATTTTTTAAAATGGTGCAAGAAAGTAAGTAAGTCACAATTCATACATATGCATGCATGCCCATTCAACATGTTCATGTCTGAATTTTTTTCAGATAATTCCGAAATTGACAAAGAAATTGCGAACGACCTATTAGATAAAATATTACTACGTCAGCTTCATTTAATGGAAGAAAAAATTAATTGCGAATTGAACATAGAGTCTAGTTTGAATGAAGGCAATATTCATTTGGCAAAGACACGATATATAATGGGCCAGAGTTCTGTAAGTACAGCTAGATTGCCTACAGAGAATAGTCCTGATTTTGCAGCTACAATTATATGCGATTCAGTGGAAGAGGATAATGTTAAGCGATTTATTGTTACTGAAAGCAAAGCCGATAATATAGTGAATCCATTGCATTGGTTTGGTGTATTAGTTCCACAGAACTTGCATAAAGCTCAAAGTATTTTCCAAGGTACAATAAATTATGTTGTGGAATGTATTAATGTTCAATTGCAAATTCAGGAGAATATGAAAAATTTAAATATATTGAGAACATACTTAAATTAATTTTTTATGGAAAGTAGGCAAAGGAGGCTAAGTTCTCGACATAAATATTGGAACTGTGCTAAAAGAAAAAATAAATACCTTTGATGAATAAAACACATGCAAAATTTGTATAATGGCCTTACAGGTTTTTACTGTAGTACTGCCAAGCTTCAATAATAACAATTAAAGTGTAGTGTAATGAAAATGTATTAATAAATATAGTTTTTTTTTGTGTAATAAACTGTCAATATTACCATGCTATTTATTTTCATCTACACTTAATATATATCTGAAGATTGTGAATCCCTGTATGATTGGTAGTTAAAAATAGATGTTAAAGAACAATAGAGAGTACTTGTAACTATTTTCCAAAATATTTTTTTTTATATAGTAAGAAAACCTGCTAAAGGATTCCTATGTTTTTTTAAACAATAACTTAAAATCCCAGTAGTGATAAAGCCCAGATAGATATCTGGATATTTAGTTGCATGAAAAATACATTTTTTTCTTTTAATGTAGGTACATTTCTAAAATCATCATATTAAATGTATAACATATTCAAACCATTATGTAAATGATTGTTCTAACACTTTTTTCTAGATAGTTTTTATTGTCACCAACTTAAATTGAAAGTTATTAATATTTGTTAGTTCACATTTATTGATATACAGTAAAAGGTCTTTATTTGCGGGCTGTATATGTTCCATAAATATACCGCAAATACAAATACAAAAACTGTTGAATATGGAATGGCAATTTACATAGGATTATAGGAGATACATTACTAGGTGACAAAATAAAAAACAAGTATATATAAAAAAAAAATCAATAAATATACCACAAATACAAATACTAAAACTTGAATATGGAATGTTAATTTATATAGGATTATAGGGGATACGTTCCTAGGTGACAAAATAAAAAAACAAGTATATATAAAAAAAAATCAATTGAAGTTCTTGACCATATTGATTAATGGTTAATTAATTAACCATTCAGGCTTAGGCAATGGTTTAAAGAATTTTGTAATTTTTTCTTGCTTGGCAATCTTTAAAAGCTCCTTTAATCCAGACTGATATTTAGCAGTGGCATTAGCAATTGGCCTCCTTAAAATAAGACTTTGTTCCATAGACGGATAAATTTTCATAAAGAAATCACAAAACTCATTTTTGCCATTCTTAAACCTTCATTATGATTTTTCAAATTAAATGTCAGGTTTCCCATGCTTATTGAAGCCTCTTCTTCAATGGGCTGTGAATTTAACATTTCCTCCAAGTCGGTTTCAGCCAAATCTTCATCTTACGATTCCAGCAACTTCTGAATGTCACTTAATTCTATCTGTTCGAACCCATCTCATCCTATTCCATTCACAATTTCGGCTATGTTTACAATCAAAGTTTGAATTTGCACAGATTCTTCATTTTCTGCAGTCAGAGCAGGCCATAGATTTTTCCAGCATGATTTCAATGTGTATGGCTTCATTTCTTCCAATGATTCTGTTATGTTTATGATGCATTTTGCTATGTCAAATTTCTTCCAGCATGCCATAACCTTCATATCAGGATCACATCCCTTAGTATTCAATATGATTTTGAAGGATCGTCTAATGTAATAGAGTTTAAAGGCTAGGATAAATGATGCAACTCGAGTAGGATCTTGTGACTCGAGCCACTCGAGTAATTTTGCTACGTCACTCCAGGTTTACTCGAGTTTTCGAGTCAATCGAAAGAATCGCCTCCTCCTGCCGTCCATTCGTCTTTGGCGGAGAGTGTCGCTCAGACGATCGTCTTCGCGTGCCCTCTACGCGGCCTTCTGCGATATTACCTTCTCGCAGAAGGAGGCCATCGCCTCCCACGACCTCTCGCTGCCGAGCATGGCACGAACCACTCCCGGCAACGAGAGGTCTCCTCCAACCACCGCGGTCAGAGCACGGCGCTGGCTCTCCGATAGAGTGTGCTGCGCAGTATCATTGACAGCACCGCACTCATGACACGCGGTGGTCCGCTCCCTCCGTGCAATCAGGTGCAAGTACAATCCGAAACGACCATGTCCGGACAGCACCTGCACCAGTCGAAACGTGAGGGAGCCACGCTCGTTCTTGGACCACTTTCTTAGGACCGGGCGGACGGCGTCTATGGTATACCTACCATACAGAAATACCTCCCGGGGCAGGCATCACCGGTCAGAGGAACTCGGGAGGGTCGGGGAATAAGGTTCCCACGACCCTCTCCAGAAACTCCGGCTGGAGGGTCTCCGTGATCGGGGGCGCCTGGCCCCGGAATTTCTTGGGGGTCACTTTGTACGGGCGCCCCCATGGAAGCCCATCCAGCGTCTGGAGAAGTTCCTTCCACGCAACGTCCTTGGCCCGGCTTATGGCCGCCGGCAGTATCCTTTTGCCTCCCTGTAAGCGCCATACAACCGGTCCTCCTCCTCTGGTTCCCGCCGACCGCTATGACCTAATTGGTCTGCAGACGCGTCGATATCTTCATCCCTCAGAACTGGCGCTAGCCAGCTCTGGACGATAGCCGCCTCTTCTGCCCTCTCCCGATCAAGGCGGCCAAGCGCCCAGCGGGAAAATGCTGCTCCGCTACGAGGGCTGGCCCGCCATCTTCGTACACGGCGTGCGACAGACGAAGTGGTGAACGATACGTCCACCACTGACCCCCCGTTATACCGCACGCAAGTGTGCCTCGTCCCCCTGTTGAGGAGGGACAGTCAAACTTGAACTGTCCACTCCTCAACGGTCGTACCCCGTGGGTTCGTGGCCACCGCTCTCCATGTCCTCGACTTGGCATTCAGGTTGCCAAGCAGGACAATGGGAAGCGGCGATAGCCGCCTCACCGCCAGGCCCAGCGAGTCGAGAAAAGTCTCGAATTCAACTAGGGCCCGATTTGGGGAGAAGTACTTCCCTATAATGGCGCACCCTCCCCAGGCGGCCACCACAAACCCAGCCCCCTCTCTTTAACGGAGAGGGGTATTTCGGAACTATAAATTGCCACGGAGCCATCTAGGTCCCCCGCCCATTTAGATCCTGTGCAGCGGAGGAGTGGTTCAAATTCTCCTGAAGGTAGCTGCCATGGGTTTACTCCATTAAGGATCCATAGGAGCCACCTCAGGCCTAGGGCCCCCTACCCCAGGTGCTAATATGGGCGCCCTAGGCTATCGCCTAGTTCGCCTCTATGAACAGGCCGCCCCTGACAGTACTTAGATGAGATACCCTTTATATTAAGATCAATCGTTTATGCATGATATTGTAACTGGGAAAGATATCTAATGATAAATAATATATTTAGTACATATCGCACCTTCGGTTTTATCAGGGTTTATCTCATTGCTAGTGTTTGGTACTAAATCAATGTTAACTACATCGGAAGAGTCTATTTTATTATGAAAGTAAGTAGTAGCACGAACTTAGTTTAAACACTAATTAAAGTTGTCAAACGGCATCCGTATAAACTATTACGAACTAAAAAATTACTTAAATATCTTAGGCCGTGGCGAGTCAAAGTATCTTTAGTCGATTATTACGATACCACGATTGTATTAAGTAGTCTTCAAAGTTTACTTTCTCAAAGCTACTTTTTCGTGTTTTTGCAGCTCAAAATTTTATGAGTAATCCCTACTTTTGGATGCAACTTTTATGGATTAAAAAAAGTTTAAGTTTTCTTTTTTAATAAATAGTTATATTAAATTATAATATTAAAAATGGAACTAAACGGTTAAAAGTATTTTTATTTTATTGTCATAAATAACCTTGACCTAAATTAACTTGATTAACATTGGATCTAAAAAAACATTATTATTGTTTACGGCTTTGTAGTTCCAAAAGGTTAGTTAAAAAGTAATATTATTGGACCGAATAAAACACTTTTTAGTTAATGACTTTGTAGTTCCAATTGGTTTAGTTAATTCAATAATTTTGGATCAACAGAAACGGTTTTATATTCAGTACTTTTGTAGCTCCAAAATTTTTGTTCATAACAAAAAAGAATTGAAATTTTTAAAAAAGGTGAAATTTTGTCGCTCCAATATGTGTGAATAGAAAAGGTCATAAATAGCTTTATGTAGTTGTAGTTCCTAGACACTGCAAACTCTCGCGAAAGCAGGGCACTATTGACCAATCAGACTCTTTCGGACCAAAAATTATGGAAGAAGCAGTAATAACCACATCGGCATTTGTTCCATTTATCAGAATTTTAAGTCTTTCAGGGCTGTCTTTGTTTCCCCAAACGAAGGCATGGTTTATAGACAATTTGGCTTATTTAACTCAATTTTGTAATTTTGGCCACTAGTGACTTTGTTGCACCGAAAGTGCTTCATAATATAATGTTTTTATGAAAATGCTAATCAAAAAGTACTACATAAAAAAATGTGAGTGTGTGTTGAAAAATATTATTTACAATTAATACAATTGAAGAGTCTGTTTGTAATGTCAAAATAACAGTTTTTTTACTAAATGCATATGAAAGTATATACGATACCTACCTATAAAAAAGCCCATTTTAAAAAAAAATCTCTTACTGTCTGTTTGTTCCGGGTAATCTCCGAAACGGTAGGACGACCGATTTTGACGGGACTTTCACTGATAGATAGCCGATGATATAGGGAGTAACTTAGGCAACTTTTAATTTAGAAGAAGAATTTGGTTCCGCACAGATAAAAAAACTGGTCAAGGTGAAACAATTCGGGCGCTTAAATGACTTATGTTGAGTAAACCATAAGAAATATAGAAAATTAATGGACTACATAATTATAGGCCTTTAAAAGACCTACAAAAAAGTCCGGGAGGGTATACATGTATCTTCTAAGGAACACCCACAATAAGCATTTTTGTCTTTAAAATAGCCGGGAGCGGGGGAGCAAAATTCGCGCGGGCATTTTGTAGTCCACGTGACCCAAGCCACGGGCGCAACTAGTTGAAAAACATAATTGACTAAAAACGCGTTAAAGCATTACTTTTGATTAACTGTATAGTTTTTTAAAATGCAGCGCCCGTAATTCCATCTTGGTAAAATCTATACAATTAATAAAATTGAAGTCTGTTTGTAATATCAAATTATCAGTTTTTAACTAAATGCATATGAAAGCATATGCATACCTATAACAGAAAATATATTTTAATTTTTTTTGTGTCTGTTTGTTTGTTTCGGATAATCTCCGAAACGGTTGGATCGATTTTGACGGGGCTTTCACTGGTAGATAGCTGATATTGTAAGGAGTAACTTCGGTTACTTTTATTTTAGAAAAGGAATTAAGGTTCCGCGCTAAGAAAAAAATGGTCATGGTGAATCAATTCGGCCGATTAAATTGCTTACGCTGAGTAAACTATAAGAGATACACATTGATGTACGACATAAATGTAGACATTAAAAAAAACTAAAAAGTCAGTGAGAGCATATGTCTATCTTCTAAGGAACACCCACAATACACATTTTTATCATTCAAAAACCAGGAGCGGAGTACCAAGATTCACGCGTGTGCCCGATCGACGGCTTTCTGTAGTTCACGTGAGCGAAGCCGCGGGCACAGCTAGTAATATATAAAATTATCTCTGTCAATTAATTATTGCAACCGGCAGGAGTCAATACACTAGCTTTAGCTTATTGGTCGGTTTTGTACTTCTCCCGCGCCCCGCAGGCTATTAGGAGGATCGTACTTGAGACGCGACGTGGCGGTCGCGACCCGCAGGCTATTAGAAGGATCGCACTTGAGACGCGACGTGGCGGTCGCGCCCCGCAGGCTAATAGGAGGATCGCACTTGCGTCGCGACGTGGCGTTCGCGCCCCGCAGGCTATTAGGAGGATCACACTTGAGACGCGACGTGGCGGTCGCGCCCCGCAGGCTATTAGGAGGATCGCACTTGAGACGCGACGTGGCGGTTGCGCCCCGCAGGCTATTAGGAGGATCGCACTTGAGACGCGACGTGGCGGTCGCGTCCCGCAGGCTATTAGGAGGATCACACTTGAGACGCGACGTGGCGGTCGCGCCCCGCAGGCTATTAGGAGGTTCGCACTTGAGACGCGACGTTGCGGTCAAGCAGCAACCTATTCTTAGATACTACCTACTCTTTACTCAATAAGTCAGTTTTTCTGTAACTGGAACGTTTAATTACAATAATAAAGGTACAAAATAATCACTTACTTCATTTTTATTCGGTTTTTAATTTATTTTCAAATAAACAATAACATTGGAAAGTAATACTACTAATTTAATGCTGTACGGGCACGTACATTACATAAATTCTTAATTGGACATTCATTTTCTAGAGGCAAATGATTTAAATTATTGGTATTTTATTCATCAGAAATGATAATAGGAAAGTATAAATAAGGCACTCAGTGGATTAATAGCCGAACACAAATTAGTTTTTATTTTTCTTTCAGTACTTCAATAATAATTTTAAAATCAAAGTGTCTGCTGCTAAGCCATGTTTTACTCTACACGATGAAGAGATCTAGATCTCGTTATAAAATTCACTTTTGTGTTAACTAAAATAAGACATAATATTCAAACAGATACACATTATTACTTACAAAAACAAAAAAAACGAAATAAAAGTAATGTTCCGCTGAGCGCCACAATTTTGTACATAGGTATGTACCTATGGCTAATATGTATTTTAACAGACTTCAAAAAACGAGGAAATTCTTAATTCGAATGTTTGTTTTTAATGGATGTTTAGACATAACTTGTATGTTTATGAACCTATTTAGACGATTATTTTTTCGTTGGAAAGGGGATACCTCAAGGGTGGTCCCAGTTTAATTTAATTGGGATCGGACCTTAGGCTTCGAAGATACACCTGGGTACTTCTCAAAATTATTTAACTTGGTTTTCTTTTTTATTAAAAATCGTTTTATCGTTTATTGCTTCGATACATATAATTATGTACACACAGTACGTAGGTAAATATACGTCAATATTATAATCTAATAGAAGGTACATAATCTGCGATAATTTTAGTTATAGATAGGTATATAGAAATCGGAGTCATGGTGATGATTGATTTATTAAAAATAATTAAAAAAACATTAAACAACATTTTCACATCGTCATTTTAGCAGTAACAATTTTTTATTACATACCTATGTTACTTAATTAAATAAATAACCTATCGTATTACCCTGATAAATAAATAGTAAACATTGTGATGTCTAGAAAGATTATTAAATATATGTAGGTATGAGTTTTGTTACAATTAGCAGAGACAAGGTAAAACAAGTTTTTGTTTTACCTTGTTTCTGCAATTAGGTAGGTAATTGTGTATACTGAGTTAAACATTTTATACACAGACAACAGAATATATCAAGCATACCTAATTTATATTTTTAACAGAAGGTTTAATTAATATAGCAATAACAAGAAACTATACTAAGTAACAAATTCGGTTAACTATGTATCTACAACTTCTTTTAGAAGATGTATTAAGAAAAAAAAATCCTAACCTATAATATGAAAATATATAAAACTGATAAAATTTATGTGGCAATGTTGTGCGTTGATTTAACATAATAATTCATAAAATTAATTTACGCATGTATTTTAAAAGGTTTGTGCTCCGGCTAAAATATTATTCCAATAAAAAAAAATATCCAAATTTGTTTAATTTGCACTAGAGATTTACCTAGGTAGTTTACTAAATCTATGGATGTAAGTTAATTTTACACAATGATGACTAGATCCATACATAAAAGTGCTCATTTTATTATGTTCACGGATTTGGATAAGAATATTAAAAAAAAGTGTAGATAAGTAGGCACGTAAGAAGTTATACTTCTTGGGTGTAACAAAAAAAAACAAATTATCCCGCTTGCCAACAACATGATGAAGTTAGCCTTATTTTTTTCTTTTATATAAAAATAAAAGTCAGTAAAATGAATTCACATTGTTATCATTCATGAGTAACTTAATCTGAATCCAATAACATTTTATCATATCACACTTCCTTCAGATGAGGCGCGCGCGGCCTTCTGTTTCTAAACGCGCCAAAAAAATAGAACATCAAAAAATGAAACCGAATGAAAGTTGTGAACACAGGAATACGTGTTCTTAAAAGTAATATAGATAGGGTCATAATGTTTTGATATATTTTGTGGTTTTTTTTATTTCTTTTACCGGGAGCTATTGTAATAACGTACCTAGTAAAATTATGTACATAAATAGGCATTAGCCTATAAAATACAATAAACAAAGTAAATTATACATTTATCAAAAAACATATTAAAGGAACTTGGTCATCTTTATTATTACTTTTATTTTTTAAAGTAAAAATGAAGTAGGTATTTATCTGTAACAAAAAAAAAACTAACCTAATAAATGTGTCATTTATTTATGATTAAAATTATAACAATTTTGGAATGCCCGTTGAGTTCTAAATGCAACTGGTTACTTATAAAAAATAAAATAAAAATTAAGTAACGTTTTACTAAAGTATGTTTTCAAATTGAAAAAAAAAAACAAATATCAAGCGTTACAGATCACTTGGCCACAACAGGGTTAATCATAATACTTTACAGTTTTATCTTTATCTGTCTCCGCTCGTATTTTTCGAATTTAAATCCCCATTAGGACAATATTTGCTCTCACCTGCTTAGGGTTTTTTATTATTTTAATCGTTCATTCATAAATAATATAGTACAAAATGAATACCAACTTTCCCAGAGTACTGCAGTGCATTAAGGTTCACATATCTTATTTTTACAGTGTTAAAAGCATACACGCCACCAACCAATGTTCGCAACAAGTTAAATTATAGGATTTCAGCTCATAATTAAATGTTCAAATTAAACATGGATAAAAAAACGCTTTTTAGGTGAGAGTAAAATCCTTATAAATAATACTCTTAAAAATATTGCTTGTACAAACCATAAACACCCGTTACCCCACGGTAACGTAACGACCACGAATCACTCATTTTGTTACACAAATGGACGCGAATTTAAATAGTTTATTATAAAAATTGCATATAATAATTTAACGACATTGTTCTCGTTATCTCTGCGAGTATGAATGATTGATATTGATAAATAAAATTGACAGTGTCTATACTCTTGTAAATTAAGCTATAGGTATTACAATGTATTGTTGCATATCTAGATTGTTAGGGTTCAATGTAATATTGCTCAGTTTTAGGTAATGTTTGTGCGTTTTATCCGTTTTCCTTCACTTCTGTCTGGAGGGTGCGCCATTCACCTCGGGTGCACGCGTTGTCCCGCCACCATGCTTGCACGTCGCTGTAGTGCGCTGTGCGTTGCCGCCGTTCGTTTGCATGTACCATCGCGCACACGCGACAAAAGAAATACGTGTTTATAAACTCGCCTGTACCCTGTAATCCGGTCAAAATAGACAGACAAGCTAAATTATAAAAAAGAAAACAAAAACCCCGACTGCACCAAAAAAAATTTAAAAATATATTTTTTCTTTTTATTTGATTCCCTATTTCACTCCCACAATAAAGACGAATCTAAAAGACACCTCGTATGCTAAAATCCATCAAGATATATGCTCGAAAATATAACCCTCCTTTTTCGCATTCGGGTAAAAATAGTGATAACTTGGTGGTAAGTTTACAATAATTCCCATAGGGCTGAAAACTGGTACAGGTCTCTAGTACACTTAAAACAAAATTATACCAAATATTCCCACCAATCCTATGTCTACAAAAAAAACATATTCAAGGTCAAAGGACAAAAGTATCGGCTTTTTGCATTAAATCGGTTAGACACAATTAAAATTGTATATCACAAAATTATCTAAAAAAAATAATTCTATAGGTACTTCTTTCCTACGAATTACCATTACCTACAATATAATAACTTAAAAAGAGAATAGGTATGTACCTCGCTGAAAATAAATCAACAAACTTTTTAATAAATAAATTAATAGACAGTTTATATTTATCAATGTTGTCAATACTTATCTACTTACTATTTTCTATGTAACTAACTTATACTGAGGACTTACGAACAGCTAACTCGAATAGAATAGAATTGCAAAATTTTGCTGTTCTTACTGGTAACTTTGATTATCTATATACAATCAAAGATTGGTACTTAATTGATCACTTAATCTCTATAGTTTATACTATTAAAAAGACACTCGTACCGTTAATAAAAAAAAAATTACGTACATATAATGTATTTAGGCATGGACGATATTAGAAAAACATCTATGTTATGTTGACATCAATATCGCTCAGTAAACGTCGATATCTATTATAATAGGTCGGGGAAAAAGTTTCTTCGCATTTTTATATGAAAAGTCAAGAGGTTTTTTCAAAGTTTATTTACATTTATTTACAGTATATATGTGCCGTTTTGTTCTATGACTTTCTGCCATTTTGTTTTGCCTTTCTGCAAATGGGTTAATACTGTTTTGTGGTCAATTTCCTGTTCTTCAGCTATATCGTAACTACTGATATGCCGATCTTGCTCCACTTTTTCAAAAATGGACGCCATTTTATTCGTAACAGAGCGACCACAGCGAGGTGCATCTTTAACATCAAAATTTCCGGACTGAAAACGTTTGGGCCAACTTTGTGCTACTCTTACTGAAATTGCATTAGGTCCATAAACATCACAATTTTTTTTCACTGCTTGAGTTGCATTTTTGCCTTTTTGGTAATAATATTTTAAAATGTATCGAATATCTTCATTAGAGTCACTCATTTTTACAAAAAAAAAAAAAATGGCGGGAAACTACTTTTTTAATATTTTATTTTTAATGTAACCTTTTTAATGTTACCAAACCAGCCAGATACAAATAGTACAGCAAAGGAAATTTTATAACTAGTTTATACGTTATGCGAAGAATCTTTTTCCCCGATCAATTATATCGAAATAAAAGCAATGATGTTTTGACTTCGATCAATATTACACACTGTTTGCATTATTGATCTAAGCGTTTTGGTGCTACCCCATTGGGCAACCTTTCCACAGCCAGCTTTCCTTAACAACGCTAGTGGTAGCACTAAGAAAAAAGGTCGCTCGCTCACTGCCGGAAAACTTGTGTTTACGTGGACTCTCAGACAAATGGGGAAACATCAACTTTCTACGTTTTTGTTTAACATCGATATTTTGAAGCTCAGCATTGATGTTTCGAATATATTGATTATCGATCGTCTTTATTTCGTTCAAGTTATCTTTATCTATCATGGCAGTTTTTATTTCAGTACATAAATGGAGAGCTATGGAGAGGGCTATGCTTGGTGTTTCTCTACGAGATCGAATCAGAAATGAAGAGATCCGTAGACAAACTAAGGTAACCGACATAGCCAAAAGGATTAGCAAGTTGAAGTGGCAGTGGGCGGGGCACATAGTTCGGAGAACTGACGGCCGTTGGGGCTGAAAGGTTCTCGAGTGGAGACCACGCACCGGAAAGCGCAGCGTAGGACGGCCCCCCACTAGATGGAAAGACGACATAATAAAGGTCGCTGGGAGCCGTTGGGTGCAGGCCGCACAAGATCGGTCGCTCTGGAGATCTATGGGGGAGGCCTATGTTCAGCAGTGGACGTCCTGCGGCTGAAAATGATGATGATGATGATGATGACATAAATTTACGTTATTTGACACTGACACTATATGTAACACTGGTGACATTTTCGTGATTTCGTTAGTTTCATTCTTGTGCTCAAATGAATTAGGTATATTATAAATAATAAGTAGAAGCATGAATTAAATTAAATCGTTAGAAAAAAATTTCCCTGAACAGTTTTAGCAAGAGAGCCATCATCTTGTTAAAGCGTTGCTTGAATTCTGAAGATAAAAATTCTGTCCACGTGACATTGGCATAACTGTGTATAAACAATTAATCGTGGCCATTAAGAAAAGAAATTTGATAAGTGTATATGCAGTTTCAACAAATACTAATGTATGCGAACCTTCCATTTGAAATACGAGTTATATAGGTCATCGTCTTCGTCGAGCCGGTGCAAGTACGCGGCGAGTTCCTCAGCGCTTCCAAACTCTTCGACGTGCACGTATGAGTTATGTGGAGCTGCCGCTGCGTACTCTGACGCACGCCCGCCCATCACGACGGGCAACACGTTGTGTCTGAAGTTATAGCACTTAATTAATTATAGTTAAGTTAACTTTAGCTAATGTACCATTTTCGTTCGTTCGTTCGTTTCGTTCGAATATTTTTAAAGAGAGAGGACATAGAGAAATGAGATTTCCACGGCCCAACTAGTGAAATACCTCCACTCTATAGAAAGAGATAGCAGCCATTTTGCAATTTCAATTTTTTGACACTAGCATCTGCTTTAATAAAAACTTGACAAAGTTTTTCAAAGCTTATTAAAATTGGTATTGCATATATTCTTTTCCAAGCTTTTTAAAATGATTTTCGTTGAGTTCAGAACTGGGAAAAAGTTTCAAATAATTTTAATGGGTTACTATATAGTTTCAATACTTGGATCCAAGTAGATACTTACTGCAGTCCATTAACAAAGAATTTCTCAGTGATGTAATCCCGACAATTAGAATTTTCAAATGCAAGGTAGAATTTGTAATCTTTATCAAGCATTTCTAAGCAATTAGGATCATTGCGTGGACAGTGATGGGAACCGCACGCACCGTAGATGTCCACTTGTATGTACTTGCCCAGCTGACGTGCGTATTGCAACCGGCGATTGCGCGCATGGCAATTTGATACGAACCACGCTACCTGCAGATAATGAAATCACTTTAGAAATGTTTGCTCTTGCAACATAAATTGCTTCTGTCTGTTTATACATTTCTATCATATATAAATGAGTGTAAAGATTAAAAGAGAGAAAGAGAGACTGATTAATTTCGGTGCTAATTTACAGCTATTGTTAAAAATTTCCAGATCTTTCCATTCATGCGATAAAATCTTAGACCGCATTTCTTTTCTTCTAGCGTAGGTAATGAGTTCAGCACCGTGATTATGATTATATAACACTTGTGAATCAGTATAATTATTTCATTTCTTTTACACTAGCTGTGCCCCATGGTTTCACCCATGTTAAATTTATCCACCCAACTCTCCTCAGCGCCACTACCAACGTCCCGTGTAGCCTATAGTTGTTCTCGCTTCCCGTGCTTACCGCTTACCCACAGCTTTCCAGGCCGCTCCATATATTCATAATCATAATGTGAAGTTATTATAGCCTATACCTTCCTCAATAAAATATATGCTATAAAATACAAAAATAATTTTTCAAATTTGACTGGTAGTTCCAGATATTAGTTTATTCAAACAAACAAAAAAGCAAGCAATCTGTTGAACCTTATAATGTTAGTTTATGCTATCTATATAAATAATACCTTTTTAGTTTTATTAGCAGCATAGTTTCTATCAAGATCTTTCTCGGTAACTAGTGGTTCATGATAAACCCAACGTTCGTAAGGTGCCACAATATCCGAATCACGGCGATAAGTCGACGTCCAATTGAACACATCTAGAGACGCTGGTCGGAGGGAGGCCGTGTGGTATGGACACTCTAGGTAATATAGTATCCAAATCTGAAACAGGGACGTACTATCTTAATAATGATTAATCAAATGATTGCCGGCTAAATCCGAAAGTTTGACTGAAAAACAGTGTCGTCTGGTGACTTTCGTTACAACAGACAAAAGCCAAATTTTGTTGTCACATCGTCTTTTTTCTGTTTTGATTTAATATTTTAATTTTATTATGATTTGTTTTTCATAGTTGTTTTTTGTTTGTATTTTTGTATAAATAAATAATTGTTTTAACACATTTGCTCAAAAAATGTATTACGTAGCCTGTAGCACCATAAAACGGAATGTGCGGTAAAATAGACAACTCTCACCTAAATATCTGTTTTACCGCATACTCCGCTGAATAGCGCCGTGCGTATCCTTTACGGTTTTTTTTTTTTTTAATATTTATAAAAATTCCATCAAGGAGTCCCAGATTACGAGAATAAAAATAAGCTAAATGATCGAATCTCCTTGGAAGCGCTTTTGAACAATACATTTGTCTCACTTTAATACTAAAGACAAAAGGAGACGAAACATGTAGCAATTGTACTGTTTTTACGCAAATGTGCTGAAAAACGTTGTTAGACACGCGACTTGGTCTCATGCTTACATTCGTCTACTTGTTTGTAAAAACCATCTTACCGCACTAGCATTCTTCTTTCAAAATTGTACATGAACAACCTTGTTCTTGCACTTTGTTGATTACATTTAATCATGTCATTCTTTTACTTAATTACAGATTTTTTTAAATTCTCTATAGATTTAGCGTTTAGTCACAATCTCACCTGATGTTTTGTGACGATGTGGCTAAGCTTAGCTAAGGAACTTGTTTTCAAGACTCTCAAGTGCAGTTACCCAAGACACACCTAGTAATAGGTGGTTGACGGCAGATTTTCAACTTGGTTGATAGTTATCCAGCTGGGTTTTAGAAAATACCCTACCACCATGAATAACCATTAATAACGAGTTTCTGTTTTATCCCAATTGTAATAACACCTGCGAAATGATTAAATGCATGCATTATTATTACTTCGTTAATTCATAAAATTATTTGAAGTAATGATAATTCAGTGGTACCGTGTTCGGACACCGGGTCGATCGACGTGAGTTGGAATCCCTGCAATAATATATGAGTCTGAGCTTTCGATAAAGGAAACATCGTGATGAAATCATAGCACCGTGGTAGGGTATTTTCTAATGTCCACCTGGCACTTATAGGTGTGTTCCAGCAGCGGCACTTAATAACCAGTTTCTCCACTAGGCTTAGCGTGTCATCATCTTGGGCCACTTCGTCACTAAACATCTCAGATGAGATTTAAACGATAAAAAAGTTAGGTTATTTGATTGAAATGGCATAGAAATATTAAACGTAGAAAATAGAAATGAATATACTAGAGGTGATAAATTATTTACATAATCGAGATATTTCAATTATGAGTGATAAATTCGTAATCGATTTACGAATATGAATGATCATTCATAATGGAGTCTTTGATGTATTACCCAGAGGTGGGCGAAAGTGGAAAGCTAAAAAAAAAGGTCGCGAAATCGTAAACTAAGTTCTTTATAAGAACACATTTATCAATTAGGTAACAAAAAGTCGTTCGGTAATGGTACTTCGCTTATGAATGATCATTCATCATCGAATAATATTAGTAATTTAAATGGCTTTAATCGAAATATCTCGATATATCTTCATAATCGAATGATTACATTAGTATATCTCATAATCGCCCACCGCTAGAATATACCTGATTCGCTGGCCTTTTGACATTGAATGGCGTGTGATGGTCTTTGAATAATATGGCGTCTGCTGTAGCGGCATCTCTGGAGTCTGCCGTAAGCGTACACTGATCGACCGGACATTTATTTCGGATGAACTCTGTTCTGCCACCTGATACTCCCCATGCACCAAGCCCATTGGCTAACAATATCTTCTTAACAGGTACGTCTTCATTCTTTGGCAGTGTGTACATAAGTTGCTGAACAATTCTGTAAATGTGAATATTATTATGCCCCATCCACATACTTGCCAAACTTCGGCAAAAATTTACAAATTCAAAGTTGTGGATAGAGCGCTTGGCTTGGGTTGCGAAGGCTAGCCTCCAGCTCCCACAGAGGTCGAGCGAATAAGGCGGGAGGTCAAGGATGGAGTCTTGAGGAGGTGGGAGGAGGACCTGGCGGGCGCGCGCTATGGGCGTTACACCATAGACGCCGTCCGCCCGGTCCTCCGGGAGTGGTGCGACAGGGAGCGTGGCTCCCTGAGTTTCAGACTTGTGCAGGTACTGTCCGGACATGGTTGCTTCGGATGGTACCTGCACAAGATAGCCAGAAGGGAGCCCAACACTACGTGCCACGAGTGCGGGGCTGTAGAGGACACGGCGCAGCACACTCTCTCTGAGTGTGCTGCGTGGGTGGAGCAGTGCCGCACTCTGACCGTAGCTGTTGGAGGGGACCTCTCGCTGCCGAGTGTGGTAAAAGCCATGCTCGGCAGCGAGAATGCATGGACGGAGATGGCCTCCTTCTGCGAGGAAGTCATCTCGCAAAAGGAGGCTGCGGACAGGGTACGCGAGGGGGATCCCCTGAACGGCCCTCTCCGCCAAAGACGAACGGGTGGCGGGAGAGGCGGTTCATCCGCCAACTCCCGCCACCCTAGCTGAACCAGAGGAGATGGGTCGGGGGGCCCGTCTCCTCATTGCACAGGTTCGGCGGACGTAGGAGACGGCTATCGTGTACTTAGCTGTCTCCTAATTAGGCCGGGGCCCGGTTAGCCGGGGCGGCGCGGCTGTATGCCAGCGCAGTGCCCGCGTCGCCCCAGTATGGCGGCGGATGGTACACCGTGGAGTTTTGGAGTTGGGTTGCGAAGGCTTTGCTTACCACCGATCCGAGCGAAGTCGATATTTGATGCACAAATCAAAAGAGCTTGTGGCAGCGCTTACGATGCGTCCACACGTTTGCGTGTAGTTAATATTGCTTGCGCGAAATAAATAATTTAAACAACCTGGTACGGTGTCTGTGAATTTCTAACTATCTTCGTCCGTCATGCTCATGCTTGCTTATCTACAGCACACTAGCACACTCCAGTCGCAAACCTGTGGGATAGCTATGTTTGGCTTGCCTATTTTATCCAAGTGTTTGTAGAGATTTTAAGTTTGCGGCAAGTGGCAAGCGTATGGATGAGGCATAACAATTCAGTAAATAATTGTTGCGAGTATGTGGTCTTTGCTATAGAGATTTTTTAACGTTGCGGGTTTTTTATACAAATAAGGTGGCCGCCTGATGGTAAGCGGCTATCGTAGTATATGGACGCTTGTAACATCATAATAGGTATCACTAGCGTGTTTCTGACCTTGAACCCCCTTTCCTTAAAGAGCTCTGGAAGCTCTACTCACCAAAGGAAAATAAAAAGTTGTTTGGCTGCGGTTTTTTGTAGGGTTGTGGTATTTCACCAGTCAGACTGCCTCAAGCAGATATAAATTTATGTGTTCTATCTGTCTAGTCACCGATTATTAGAAAAAGATTACCACGAGTGCTTCTTATAGCATATTACCAACGATATCAATGTGCTACTTACTATATTCACCGTTACCAACAAACGATGTTAATTCCGGTGTGGCTCCGATACCACAAATAACGACGACATTTTATTGAATACTACGATATCTCCTAGTTATTACATATTAGAAGCTCAGGGTTGGACTAAGTTTCCGGTTTGGTTAAATTACTTTATTTGATGAGTGTCAGAATATAAAGCAAATAGGTATAAGCAAGTATGTACCTGTCATCCCCTGGTGCGTCTTCAGGGAATAATTGAGCATTTGGATCGCTCTGTCGTGGCCGGTGTTCACCACCGCGCATGTACCATGGCCTGCGAGATAATTCATCGCCACGATTAAAACTCTCTTCTTGAGACTCGGTGATCTCGTTCTGAAAATAGTAGCTTATATTGTTTAATAAATATATACTAAGATCACAAAATATTGTTTTCACAACGTTCATAGAAACGTTTTTATTACATATTTTTGCAATTTGTTAAAATTTGTATGTTTATTGACATAAATATATATACCCATACATGCATGTATCTATAACAATATACCTACTACTTACTCAAATGAGTGAAAACAAGAGCCATGCTCGGAGTTTCTTTGAAGGATTGAACTAGGGTTATTGTCAAACTCAAAGGATTAGCTAGCTGAAGCGGTAATGTGCTAGGCACATGTGCCGAAGATCTGATAACCGATGGGATAGGCGAGTTCTGGTGCGGAGACCAAGTTTAGGTAAAAGAAGTGTGACATGCTCTCCTGCAAAATGGAGCGATGATCTGCGCAGTGTAGCTGGATTCGACTGGATGCACTGGATCGAAGATCAAATCCAGTGGTGATCCTTCGGTTTAATCCTATGTCCAGTAGTGGATAGACATAGTCTGAGGATGATAATGATGATTAATGCTTTACGATTTTTTGATTTTATTTGGTCAGAATCGGTATCTACACATTTTATTTTATTTTTTCTATTCACTTATGTTTATTTAATAAATATTGTATGGAAATTCGAAATTAAGTACTTAAAATATTGTGTTGACTTTCCACCAAATACTAAAGAGATTATTTATATTATATAGTATAAGAAATTTCCGATGTGATTTAAGAAAATGCGTGTGTGAAAAAATATTTAAATCAAGTTGAAATCTAAAAACAGTACCCAATATCACGAAAGCTAATGAAGCCCATGAATAAATTATAATTATAAAAGCGGAAATGCGGGTTACATTCGTGATAATGTTACTACAGATGGGTCATTAACATGTTAAAACATAACATTAAATTAGATTAACACTTTACCAAATATCGCGTTTTGTACATGCGACCCCAAAACGTAACGCGCAAAAGTGAATCAGTTTTTTTTAAATAGTAGCACGGCAAATCGACTGTACTGTCCCTGGTGGTAAGCACAGTAACTTCCTAACACAATGCTGACCACCGAGAGATCGTAATTCATTTACGGCCGCCGCTGCCATGTCGGCCTGTGATCATTTAACTGGATATGCACAGGCTGATCCTGAGACGAGACACGGAAAGGCTAGTCACTATGACGGACTTTTCACCACATGCACAGTGGTCCCGACCCAGTCGGGTAAACCAGCCTTATCACCCCGCTATCCCTATTCCCTCGTTCGTTGGTCAGCAGAGTGCACCACGTGCAGGTGAGGTTTGCTTCAGCGTCGTAGTGCTGAAGATGTGATTCTACACCCTTCTATAAAACGGTTCTTATATACGGACTTCGTCGACACGGTTTCTCATCGTTAATTCACCTTTTTGCAAAAAAAGAAATTGTGATGATTTGTGTATGTTTTTTATTGTTTTCATTGTCACTCGGAGCGGCCGTACCTGCTGTCTTCCCTTTCTACGCCACTGTTTAAAACGGGTCTAGAACGTGTAGGTACGCGTAATATAAAAAAGAAAAAAACCTGCGAGTGTGAATCCTCTCTGAGGGGCTGTGGTACAGCAACTGCGGCAAGTGTAGGAGAGCGTGCGGCGGGTGCGATTGGCGGCGGACGTGGCAACAGCAGCAACGCCAGCGCTGTCAACACGAGCGGCAGCAACAGCGCCGCGCGACGGACAGCCCGCAGCGCCCGCGCCGCCCGCACCCACATATCCCACGACTTTTACCCGTCTCGAAGGTGCTCGATCATGCTCTCTCGACGCTTACCCATTTTTGGAATGATTTATGTTTCTTTGTTCTATATCAGCATCTGAAAACCATAACAATAACATATTAGGTAAAGTATTTGCTAAGTATAAAGGTTTCTAACTATGAGTATATTATTTATTGAAAAGAGGTAAAACTTGTTTATTAATAATAGTATATTACGCACCGAGGGAGAAAATTAGGACATTCACGCCCGCGCGTATGGTTGACCCATGGGGATGTCCTACTTTTCTCCCTAGGTGCGTTTACAATTTTTTTCTCCTCCGGGGTGAAATGTTTGTATAAAAGTTTATATATTTTATATATAAACACGCAGTTGCTAGGTTACCGGGAGATAAAGTAAAGTACGCGCATGCGCACATTTGCCATCTCACCAGCAGAGAATCGGGTACTTTTCTCCCGCGTGACAGGGACTAAAAGTGAACTTTTCATCCCGGAGGAGAAAAAAACATTTTATAATAAATCATGTACCGCAATGTATGTTATAGGAAAGATTTGATTTTTTGTTTGTAATGGATAAACTCAAAAACTACTGGACCGATTTTAAAATATCTTTCACCAATATAAAGCTACCGTATCAGCGAGTAACAGGCTTTATGTATTATAATTTCAAAATTTTGTTTATCTATTCTATATAATTAATAAAATTGAAGTGTCTTTTTGTAATGTCAAAATAACAGCTTTTTACTAAAGCATATGAAAGGATATACGAAACATATAACAAAAAACTCATTATTAAAAAAAATTCTGTCTGTCTGTCTGTTTGTTCCGGGTAATTTCCGAAACGGTTGTACCGATTTTGACGAGATTTCATTAGGCTACTTTTATTTTAGAAAAAGAATTAGGGTTACGCACAAATAAAAAAAACTGGTCATGGTGGATCAATTCGGGCGCTTAAATGGCTTATGCTAGTAAACCATAAGAGATATAGCAAAATAATGTACTACATCTACAGTATACATGTATACAGGATGTATACAGATTATACATCTATCTTCTAAGAAACATCCACAATAAGCATTTTAGTCTTTAAAATAGCCGGGAGGCAAGATTCACGCGGGCGTTCTGAAGTCCACGTGAGCGAAGCCACGGGCACAGCTAGTATCTCATAAAAATGTCGATGGTATTACACATAGGTAGTATAAAAAAATGCCTAAAAATATGCTTTTATTACGGGTGAAACCGTGGGGTACATCTAGTTATACTATATTACAATATTATTAATCTCAAGATATTGTATGTTTGTTTGTTTGAATACGATAATCTCTAGAACTACAAGTCAGATGTGAATAACTCTTTTTACTTTTTATAGAATATTTATTGAGGGAGGTTATATACTATATAACTTTACACTACGAATCTAAGGAGCGGAGAATTAACCATGATTGTCAAGAAATCTGGCAACCTGTAGGCAAGTAATGAAAATGGGAACTAGACTACACGGGTGTGTTAGCAGCGGCGCGGCGCGGTGGAATACTCGGTCTAAAAAATGTAACACTGGTCAAACCATGGGGCATAACTAGCATATATAGTGTTAACCACAGATTTGAGAAAAGAATGTACTTTACTATCTACATGCTACGTGTAGTAACGCTAAGTCACTTTTATAATAATTTTGAAAATTCTAAATAATTTTTAAAATACTCATTGTTAGATTAGAAAAAACGGCTCATTAAGACCTATATCTGGAGCATAGTATTGTATGCCTGTGAAATATTGAAGATGAATCAAAGGGACAGAGAAAGGTTGGCTGCGTTTGAGATGTGGTGTTGGAGGATGGAGAACATCAGTTGGACAGAAAGGATTACAGATGAGCAAGTGTTAAGAATGGTTGACGAGGAAAGACAGTTGTTGATAAACGTAGATAATAGAAGAGGAAAGATGATTGGTTCTACAAGTTCTACAAATTTTGGAAGGAAAAATTGAAGGAAAACGAGGAAGAGAAAGTGAAGGATGAAGTGTTAGTCGTCCAGTATCAAGAGGCAGTAAGGGCAAAGGATAGGAAACACTGGCAACTGCTCCTCCGACAAGAGCTGAGCCCTTAAATTAAAGAAAATAATTGTTACTAAGTCTACGAATAATCTATTCCTAAATCATATTAATTTTTAAGAACGATAATTTGTGATTTCATTTTAAACGTGTTAAACATACAGAACACATAAATCTTATGGGTTAATTTACTTACTCGTGGAAGAAATGATTCATATTGATATTTTTATAGTGTATGGTACTCATTTCATATAAGCATGTATACAAAAACTATCAAAATATTTTGATTAATATGACAGATAGAGCAGTTTGTCGATAGAGGAGCTATAGATAAATAAATAGCTAATGATAAATGTTATCTGTTAATGGACAGATCTGTGGAATACTAAATCTGTTGCCAAAAAGCCAAATTGCAAGAAGTATCCGTTATAGAAGTTTTCTGTGCTGAAGATATCTGCTTTGTAGCGTTTAGCGTTGTGGCTATGATCTCGCCTGCTCTTAAGTGAAGATGTGGCCCAAGATGGTAGCACGCTAAGCCTAGTGGAAGACTGGCTCTCAAGTACAGCTGCCGGAACACATCTATTGGTGTTTGGCGACAGATTTACAATTTGAGGGTAGTAGCTAGCCAGGCGGGCAATAGAAAAAGCCTTACCACCATGCTATGGTTTTCTCATGATGTTTTTCCTTCAGCAAAAGATCAAGAACATTGTAGGGATTCGAACTCACGTTATTCGACGTGGAGTCTGTGCACGCTACCAACTGAGCCATCATTGCTTTCAATAATTAAGATGGATCCTGTCACTTTAATAATCATAAAGAAATTTTTTTTATCAAAAGATGTAAAAACCTTCAACAATCCTTTGGGTAGGTTGAATCCGGTATCAGAAAAAACCACAAAATTGTTTTAAAACTGTAAACAAATAATTTAGATGATATTATTCTATTGAACTTTTTTGTAATAAGTTCATTTAAGAAAAATAAATAAGTATAGTCCATATTGATAGAATTTAACGACAAATCTAGATCGTTTTACCAAAAAAAATTTAAGTAAAACCTTTTTATCCCAGTAGGGATCGTAAAAGTATAGAAGAAACGCGATTTTTCGTACTGTTGAACTAAAATGTTATTCTATTTCTATAATAAACTACACAAAGTTCATAGACCTTACCACCATTTATTAGAATTGGGCCTGCCTACTAAGACGATGCTAATTTAGTACCGTTTTGTCGTTCTTCGATGTGTTAAAATATAACGTTTTTTCAATTAAACGTTCTATTTTCGAAGAATGTGATAAATACTTCTAATATTTCGAATATTTTAACTGATGCAGTTAAAAAAAAATGTATAGACACTAGCCTACTTAACTACTATCTAACTCCTATCGCCATCTTAACTGATAGATAGAACTCTATTTGTGTAGTAAATAAGAACATAAACGTAGTACTCTACATTTCACTCGAAGAATTAAAGTACATTAATGTTTCTTTGGCTTTTACAACTAGTAAATAGATTCGTTCATTGTATGGTTACTAAAACCGCAATTAAGGTGTTAGCGTTAAAACGAGATAAACGTCAATTTTTTTAAATCATTTATCTGTTTTTAGTACTGATACATTTATTTAGTGTGTTTGCGTAAATATACTTCGCTTATTACAGACAGTAATTTGGGCTATATACTCATTCGAAATTATTTGTTTACTTGACGATTATGTAAAACAATGGTGTTAAGTTAACGTTTATCTTTATTAAACTCTTTTAGTTTTGATATTCGTTATTATGTCCTGACTCCTGATGTACCGTAACTTGCTCTGGGTTTCAGCTGAAAATATCGCTGAGTGTACCGTGGCACTTCAGCACATGATGAGCTGGACGCCTTTTCATAATGACGAACCAGACGCACAGTAGAATCATGTAGATAATTATTCTTTATGTGTGTGATTTTCAGGTAATATATTAATTACCAGACAGCGAAAAAGGAGTTTTATGTATGTCGATTTCTTTGGCACGCTCTGTAGCCTAAACGGCTTGGTGGATTTTAGAAAAAAAATAGTCGTTACATTCGTTTTAATTGTGGAAGTGATATAACATAACATAATATACCATCACGCCTGTATTCCCCGAAGGGTTAGGCAGAGGTGTACATACGTACACCCACAATTCGCCGAGTATGTTTTTAGGTCCCATGTAATAGGGGGTGAGCCTATTGCCATTAATCGGGCATGAAGCCAAACTCCGAGCTGCTATTGAGAATTTCATAGGAAAAACCCAATAACACTTTGTTCGACCTGGGAATCGAACCCAGGACCTCGCTCATAGCAGTCGCGCTTACGACTACTAGGCTAACGAGGCAGTGACATCTATAGGCTATATATATATATATATATATATACAAAAATTGCTCATTTAATAGTGAACTTCATCCAGATGTACGAAACGAAACTGAAGAAACGGCTCCAATTATCTGGATGAAGTTTTGTATTTAGATAATGTCTTACATTCCGAGTTTACCTACATAGGTGTGTGTCCCGTCAAAATCGGTGCAACCGTTACGGAGATTACCCGGAACAAACAGACAGACAGACAAAAAAATTTAAATTGGGCTTTTTGTTATAGGTATCGTGTATACTATCATGTGCATTTAGTAAAAAACAGTTATTTTGACATTGCAAATAGACACTTCAATTTTATTAATTGTATAGATTGATGTAAAAAAATATGCAGGAATTCGAACACACGTCGATCAGCGCGGTGTCCGTACAAGCTACCACTGAGCCATCATTGGTTCAATTCACATTATATGAGATTTTTTTAGAGATTGATTACTTAGTTTATATGTTGTTTTAGAGAAAGATTAATGGTAAACATGAGGTTAGTTTAATGGCAAAAATGAGGTCAGTATATCAACCATTTAAAAAACATAAATGCAGAAAGTAGAGTATTTAGTATCGTCACATTGAACGCTCTGTCACAATCACATATGTATATTGTACATAATATGGAGTTTCACGTAATGACTGTCCTTTTTAATTACGCACCGAGATGTGAAGATAAAATAACACACATGTGTCCAGTTTCAGATAAATACGGTGCAAGTTTACATGCAAATATGTACTTTGTAAATAGGAACACTAAATAGTAACTTAATTAAAATTAAGTTGATTAAGTGAAAAATTAATTATTAGTGTTGAAAAAACATCAATGAATCGATCTTCATATGCGCTATCCGTTAACCGATAGTTGGGAATTAAGTTATAATGACCTTTTTTCTTTTTATTCTCTGTCATTACTAGATTGACTGACCTACATTCCGTACAAAGAAACAATCGATAGTAAATCGATTTATCGATTTTTGTTTACTATGCGTCAATACTATCGAATTTGCAAACAATATACATAATAATATGTTTTGCCAACAAATACCAATTATTATACAAATCCAATTAGCTACCACTGTTATCGACAACATTTTTAATAAACCTAAAACTCGAACCCACTCAGTAAACACAAAAAATGATAACGATCGACATATTATTAACCTCAGGGGCAGCCATTGCAAAATTTTTAGATGGTGCGAGATCTCAAAGTGGCGTTCCTCTAAATACAAAATCAGTTGCTTTTTTTATATAGTAGCTCGGCAAATCGAAGGTACTTTCTCTGATTGGCTTTCTTGGCAAGCACAGTACTATCCAAACACAACAGCGACCACCGAGAGATCGAAATCCATTGACGATCACTGCTGTCATGACGGCCTGTATAAATATTACCTCACGTTACGCTTGAAGGATTCGATGTTGTAAGAAGGAGGGAACACATTAGCCGGAAAATGGTTCTACAGTTTCATGGTACGACAAAGATAACACATAGAAAACTTTTTAGTTCGTGCCGAGATGAGGTTACCGTAAAACTGTGACTACGAAGCCCAGCGCGTGTGGTTCTGTTGTAGAAAGGAGAAGAGAGAATTAGATTAAACAGCTCTTCAGAACACTCATCATGTTACAGACAATAGAACACGCTCAGCGAGGCAATGTTCCTGTGCAGCTGAAGCGTCTCCATGTATTTGGTAACATCTGCATCATTAACATTGCGAACAACCAATCTCTGCCATCTATTCAGAGCATCGAGGGGATATTCTGCGGATTCATCTCAAAGGTGCGAACAGTATTCCATACACAGCCGAACTTTTGCCTTCTAAAAGAGGTACAGTTGACCGGACGTGAAAAACCGTCGCAACTTGTTTATAATTCCGAGTCTTCGAGATGTAGTGGAGATGACACTTCCAATGTAATCCCTGGAGTTGAGGTCGTTGCGAATATCCACACCTAGGATATTGAGGCGGAAAAAGACCTACCAAATATCTAGATGTATCTGCGGGTCAAGCACAATGGAGTGTGTCGTGCTTGACATAGCGTTTATTCTACTCATTTGCGTTAAAGGAATCCCAACATAAACATAAATAAGAAAAAGGAGCCAAGGTCGGTAGGAACGACGTTTGAGGTAATCGTTGTCACTGATAAAAGAGTCAAGAACGGGTGCCAATTTCCATAGCTATTCCTTTAATTAAAGCTGTAGGTATACATAATCTTCAGTTCATTTACAAAACAATTTGTTATTTTCCTTGATATGAGATTTCTAACTTGGCAAGTTTTACTTGTCATCGGATAGTCTTTCCTGATACACAGTAGAACGTTAGCAAGTATTTATTTACTGAATCTTCTTTCTCCTTTAGCGATAGTTATATGTATAGTCAGCAAGATACAAAGTGCTATCCACACATTCAGTAAAATATCCTGCTAATCATTATTTTTAATAAGTCGAAGAACTTTAAATGACTCTGCTGATTGAAGATATTTTAATAATGGGTTCCAGCTTAAGTTTTTCAACTAATTCACAAGCTGACATGTCACATTTTCCCCCGTCTGTTATTTAAGCTGATTTGCAAATCAGCACTAGCTTTTTCCAATATGGATCTTTCAGGAATTATTTTCGGTAAATAATGATTAAAGTAATAAGTTGGTGACCGGTGCCAAGCGCCGCGGTGGTCGCGTTTCGGTTGATTTTGGCGCCCTCTCTATGACGACGCCTGGTGCATGCCGTCGCACCGTTCGCACTACTCTAGGGCCCGCCATCTATTGTCCTAATATCTAATCTGCACTATAATCGATGATTAGGTGGACATAATTACGTCAAAACAATTTATTTATTCTAACTAGCTGTGCCCGCGGCTCTTAGCGAGTTTATTACTCGGTAATTCTAATTATTTTCGCCTCGCAATTTTGTTTTTACTCATAGTTTAATATTGTAATAGATCCATAGTTTTTATAACCTAACCTTTTGGATCTAAATAAAATAACGTAACAATTACGTAAGTAATTAAATAATAATATAAGTACCCTCTGTAAATAAAATTTCATGAAAATCGAATGAGGAGTAATAAAAACGTTTTTATTTTTTGAACGATTATAAAAAAATATCATAGATAAATTTACAGCAAAACCAACGGGTTCGATTCTTGGCTAAGAATATAGATTTTTCAAAAATCCAATGATGCCGTTTTAGTTTTTATCAAAATCGGTCCAGGGACTCCTTTGAATATTTTTCGCAATTCCTTATAGTTTTGGCCCCCTTATTACGTATTTTGCAATAGCAAAGCGGTAGCATAAATCGCTAAATATTTGCTTCGATATGGCAAAATCAGATTGTGTTTGGTACATTATAGGTGTTACATAATTCGATTTCGCGAGTATTAAGCATGTATTTAGCGATTTCTGCTATCGTTTTGCTATTGCAAAATCCGTAATAAGGGACCGATTTCGCCATCCAACCAGACTTAAAAAGTACAATGATTGCTCACTTAATAGTATTAAAGTGTATATTCTATCTCGTTCTCTCGCAGTCTAAATACTATAAATGCATGTGTTTGTCTCTTTTTCGTTTCAACGAGATTCACAAATCACAACGGTACCATAAATTTTTCACTTCAAAAAATTTTAAAATACTTCTGAGCTTCAAACAAGCATTGCGGTCTACATAAAGCTTTTATTCCACGAATCGTGTTCCTTATATTTTTCACTGCGATTTATTTGTTAATGAAAAGGAAGTAAAGTTACAAGATGCATTTATTGCCTGTTATTAAGTTTCCAGACTGATTTGAAAAACGAAATTTAAAATAACAGTGTAATAATTATGTATTTTTTACATAATGTACAATTATATAAACATTATATATTACGTATATGTATACAGTGTTTTGAATTAATTTCACATTTATATCTATAGCAGAAAACATTTTTTTCAAATTGCCTCATAAAATGTCATGCTTTTACTATAGATAATAATGTGACATATTTTTGTAATATAAGTAAAATGCTGTTATTACTTCACGTACAATAGAGCGATGGTATTATTGTGGAAGTCACAAAATATGGTATTCAGTACACTGTTGTGTAAACTGATTTAAACGTTGCGTACATAACGTGCACTATTTACTAAATTAGTTCACATGTTAATATATAATGTTTCGTCTATTTGTGTTTAAACACCTGTTTTATATAGTTTAACATTGGGTGTTCGTTCAAGGTTAAAGTCATCCGCTTCTTCTTCTTTAATTTAAGAGCTCAGCTCTTGTCGGTGGAGCAGTTGCCACTGTTCCCTATCCTTTCTTCCTTTTTCTTTCTTTTATCTCTTGTTATGACAAGACTCCCACATTATCCTTCTCTTGTTGGAAAAAGCGGCGTCTAGGTCATCCTCTTCCTCGCTTTCCTTATATTTCCCTTCCAAAATTGTTAGAAAGAACTTGTAATCCGCTTATTTGATGTTAATACCTCTGCACCTAAGTTTTGTACCTAAATGTTGAATTGTATAAAAACTTACAATAAGTGCAACGACAAAACAAATAGGTACACTATCCATCACTATTTCAAAATGGGATTATTAGGTATATAATATAGGATCGACATTTTTTCCACACTCGTACGTACACATTAGTAATGAGAAACCAGTCACAGTGACTCATTTTAGCGTCAGAAACAATCCAGTGTAAATCTATCTGTTTAGTGACCTTTGCCGTGTTATAAACCGGTTTAATTTTGAAGACTTTTAATGAATTGGAATGACCTCGTCTGGTGCCTCTGATCTTCAACTATATTATTCATCAGGTGAAGTGTTGTCACTTTAATTTAAAAAAAAAAACTAAGAAAACTACAACTTAAAATGTACCTCGATATTGTGGTATGACCGTATCACCATTCCAGAACAAAAAACTAAGACTGGTTGGTGTACATTTGATTAAACACTTGAAACACTAAATCAGTAGGATTAGATATTATTCCTGTAATGATGTGTATATTCACAACAGAAGAATTTTATTGTCGTCATGTTTTCACTCGTTATTATTTCAGGCATTCATTTAATAAATCTAAAAATACAAACTTTTGCGTTAGAACAAATGTATTTTATGAAAAAACAAACGTAAATAAATATTTAAAGACTCATAAAAATATTAAAAAACTTATAATTAATATTTGGGGGCTAAATGGAGAGAACATTTTTATTAATTTTTTTATGAATTAATAAGATACGAACAAACGATTATTTATGATGAAGAAATAAGAACAAACGACAATCTAACAATAATGTACATTTGTACATTAATTTGTTATATCTCTTATGGTTTACTAAATTCCTAAATTCCTTTTCTAAAATAAAATTAGCCTAAGTTACTCCATAAAACATTAACTATCAATCAGTGAAAGTCCCGTCAAAATCGGTCCAACCGTTTCCGAACAAACAGATAGACAGACAAAAATGTTAAAAATTGGTTTTTTGTTATAGATATCGTATATACTTTCATATGCATTTAGTAAAAAGCTGTTATTTTGACATTACAAACAGACACTTTAATTTTTTAATTGTATAGGTTATTTTAGTACTTATTACGTATTAGTATTACTGATACTACTTATTGTTATTAGCACTAGTACTTGTTATAGTACAAGTATGGTATTAGAATTAGATAAAATACAATTAACAAGATTCAAGATAAATCACCAAATCGAGTACACTGCGGTTGTTTGTTTATTGATGTCAGCAACACTGGGATAATCTCAGCACTACCATTTGAGATACATCATTATTTAGCCTAGGTGGAAGCGGTCATTATGTTTGAAAATCAACAACTTCAAATTTTTCTCAACCAATGCTGTTAAACATTGTGATTGTGAAATAAATGTATGTATTATTAATTATCGTAAGTAATTAATCATTATGACCGAGAGATTGACCTCAATTCCGGGAAAGTAGAAGAGTATGTATGTAGGATATATTAGATGTATGTATGTATTCGAATAGAATTAATAACGTCGACTCAATGCAGAACGAGAACAAGTCCGTGTCATCGCGGCATCTGTATCTACACGCTCACATATTATTGTCAATCGTTCGCGTCTTGTTTACAAATGTTTTCTGACGTACTAGCATAGCAGTGACATTCACCTAGTCGTTCAGTTGGAACGGTCCAATAGCTCCTGCATTTTTGTCATTTACATCAATTTTACACAGGACCAGGGCTACTCCTTGAAAAATAAGTAGACTAGGAGCTATTAAGAGGAACTGCATATTTTTGTTTTTTACTATTTTTATAATAGTTTATTTAAAACATTATCATATCGTGCAATGTCAAAGCGTAGGTTGGATATGTAAAACCTAAACCTGTAACTACGGGTCCAACCCGGAGGGGTGGTAGCTCTAACTTTAACATAATAATTATGTAAGATTATTTATAATTGCTACATAATAATCTTAATTTATGCTTATAATTGAAGAGTAAAGAGTCGAAATCTGTGCATTAAAGATATTTGAGAAAACCCCCTCGGGTTTAGTATCACGGAAGGAATACATTTCGAAAGTTTTTGAAATATAGAGTATTTGTCTAGTCTGTGTGTTTGTACGCCAATCACGCAGAAACCACTGAACCGAATTTCTTGAAATTTAGAATGATTATAGTTTATAGTTTGGAGGTACATTTAGCATACATTTCTTCTCATATAGACATTTATATAGTGTATAAATTGCATTTAAGTTATATATTATAATATGGAATTATCTATATGAAATAATGTAATTCTTTTTGAAATATTATATATATATATATAATAATAAATTATATAATGATAGTCGTATCATTTCACTTAATTTAACTATATATATATCATTATTTTATTTTTATGTAATTTTCATTCATTACTACATACAGTAATCCGGGAGTAGAAAACATTTGAGCAATTGTTTTAAACACCTTATATGTTGAAAATAATACCTATAAACAAAAAAAAAAATCATTATTACACGCTAAAAAGTGATTAAAAAAAATTTTTTTATTTATTTTTATCTGGAATTATGGTCCAGTGACGTCATTATTAATTTTATACGTCAAAGGCGTCTATACAGTCAACTCGCGGATTATAATAAACAAAATTGTATACATTATCCAGAAGTATTCATAGATGGCGCTAAAGGCTTATTGTTAGTGATTCTTAGAAGATAGACATAAATGGTCTCACTGATTTTTTTGTAGGTCTTTTAAAGATATACAATTCTGTACTGCATTCATTTGATATAGTGCTTATGGTTTACTCAGCGTAAGCCATTTAATCTTCAACTGCTTTTTATTCTAAAATAAAAATAACCTAATTTACTTCTTATAATATCAGCTATCTAGTAGTGAAAGTCCCGTCAAAATCGGTACAACCGTTTCGGAGATTACCCGGAACAGACAGACATATAATTTTTTTTAACATTGGTTTTTGTTTAAGTATCTTATACACTTTTATATGCATTTAGTAAAAATCTATTGTTTTGACATTACAAACAGGCACTTCAATTGTATTAATTGTATAGAATGACCAATACCTCTGATTTATCTGTGTCCAAAAGTGATTTATTATTATTTTTAGATGCTGAACTTTATAGTGACTCATAGTCAAAAATGAATTATTGTAGAATTGTGACCGTGTTTTGTTTATTCTGTGTGACGAGCAGTAAATGTTATTTATGTACGCCACACACAGTGAAAGTTTGTTAGTAAACGATCAACATCACTGATTATCAAAACTTCATAGGATAGCGTCAATCTCGTTGGAGGTAGATAAAACAGTTTCTCACTTGAGATATTCAGTTACTTTACAAATTTTATCTAAAATTATAACTTTAAGAGTCTTAAGAGACACGAGTGAAAAAAATTCTGCCAGTTTATTTGTATGTCCGGACTTAACCTAAAAAAGAAACAACCGATTCCTATGAAATGTTATACAAGGGAAGTATAATTATGTCATTAGTCAATTGATAGACTATAAGATTTTCCAATAATACTTTTAGAAATCGTAAAAAAATAAAGTCCATAAATATGATTTTTTATTAATCATCAACCATTTTGATGAAATTTTGTACATGGGAAGTAAGTCATGCCATGATTCAGAAGAATTGTCAACAATACTTTTGAAATTGTAAACAGAAATACAAAAAATAATAATTTATACTAATTCTCAACAGATTTTAATGAAATTTTTAGAATTATCAGTAATACTTGTACAAATAGAAAAAAAACTTATTTTTTATTAATTTACTACAAACTTTCATGAATATTGTACACGGGAAGTAAATGTCATTCCTCAATTGATAGGCTGTATATAAATTGTCAGTAAAACAATAAAACAAAATTACCGTATGAAAATAATGACTGCGTAACAAACGCGTGCGGAGACGCGGGACAAAGCTAGTTACAGTATAAAAATAAATATCCTATATCCATCAGCCTGCACTTAGCTTTCTGTCAGTGATCTATTAGAATTAGATCAGTAGTTCCAGAGATGACATTCTACAAACAAACAAACTTTACCTCTTTATAATAATAGTCTAATATTAGATATAAAAAGATAACTGACTGACGGAAATATAAACACATTCCAAACTACTGGGCTAGGAGCGTTAAAATTTGCATGAGACCCGTGTTATAGGGTGTCGTTGGATAGATCATTCAAAAATATTGTGGGTACGTGAAAACCATTTTTCGATTGAGGGATCTTTTTGCGAAGTGGTAAGCATTAAGGAGTTAATTTTTGTTAGAGTCAAGTATCTCCTTCCCATGCCAGCTAAATGGTTGTTTCTGGATATGTGAAAAAACTCATGGTAATAATATATATATCGAATTTCAAAGGAAAACTATCAGAGGTAAGTAGACTTTACAAATTAACGAGTAAGCAATTGTCAATCAACGTATAAAATGTATTAGTTGGAGAAGTAATTACGTACAAATATTGAAAATTACATAAAGACTCCTCTCTAAGTCTGCATATTGTGACGGGCAACTACAGAACCTAAAAAACTCTTGTATTTAGTTTCATAAAATTATAAAACCTATGGTACTTACATAAGCTATTAAGTTTCTTTACATGATTTTAGAAAAAGCAGGATTACATGCGGTTAGTCTGGAGTGGTGGAAGATTTTGGTTTACTTGCGCGCATGTGGTATACAGGATTATTTTTAAAACTTATTTTGCCAATTATTTTTTACCTTCTAACTTATTCATAATTATAATTCATAATTGTTGGGCTTAGTGTATCTTCCAGCGATTGTAAATTGGCAGTAAGTTCTAGTGGTAGCCTCAAGAAATCTCTTTAAAGATTTTTCTCTATTTGGAGCAGCCCGACTAGTGAAATACTTCTACCCTACAAAAGATCCCAGGCAAATATACTTGGAGAAAGATAGTTCAAGGTTGGTAACCGGCAAGCGTTCATAGGTTACGGTACCGCTTACCACCAGGCGGGCCGTGTGCTTGAATGCCACCTTAGATGTATAAAAAAAGACCAAGCTGGACTCGAACCATCGACCACTCGTACTGTACATACAACAGTGCGTAGAAATTTGGTCACAAAACAGCTGAGCCAATTCCGCGGTTGTTATAGGTAGTATTTTTTGTGTCGGACGGGTTAGTCTAACTCTTTCGTCACAAAAAAATTTTTTTTTTAAACCTTTTTAAATTTTTTAATGCATATCTATTATGGAATGAACTGTGCTTCCCGTGTACAAAACTTCATCAAAATCGGTTATGAATTATCGAAAATATTTTTTTTAACCATTTCAAAGAAATATTGAAACTTCTTACAGCTTAGCAATTGACCAATGACATAAGTTTCCGTGTACAAAATTTCATGAGATTCGGTCAAACCGTTTTTCAGTTAAACTTTACAAAGACAAAATACAAAAGAAAAGATTACAAGACAAAAAAAATTTAAACAGCATATTCGTGATCAGTATTTTTCATATAGTATGCCTATCGAGAAATTTGGAAAAAAAAACATGTACCTGACAGAACAACAGATTAATGTATTTATTATAAGTATATAATTTATTGTTATAAATAAAGACTTCGTCATGTTGAAAGAACAATAGAAAACTGTTACAGATAATTGAAGTGTGTAATATATTATATTAAACAGTGCTCAATGTTTTCATTGCTTGACATTTGGTAGTAACTAGCAAGTAGCAATGCATGTTGCAGTGTACCTACTCCATTTATTATGGTCGTGAATATTGTAGATGCTTTAGCACATTTAATTATTAGCAGGGGCGTTTTGAAAGTAGGTAACAGTAGCCAATACTATCGGATAAAAATATTCGAAACAATTGCCGTACCTGTCCCTTAAATGATACGAATAATTTCGGAAAGGGTAGGAGTCAATGAGAATATGTCGAATACCAATAATATAGATTAATGATTGTTCTCCGCTGCGCTTCAACTAGATACCGCTCTACCTACAAACAACTGCTCCTAGAATAAGGCAACTTTATATCGTAATGTGTAATGAGTATGACACTCGAGTACGCCGATTCGGAGTGTTTTGACTGCCGCTCTTTCATAGTACACCGACGATATCTATTTGAAGGGGAGCGGAAAACTAATTAATCTATGACTAATAATTACTGGTTACTATATGTAACTATACTAAATGTACTATTATGGCACTGAGGTATCCACTTTCCAAGGAAAAAAGAATCATAGGAGTTGTTATGCCTGAACTTCCATTAAAAAATGCATACATTCGAATTGAGCACTCCTCCTTTTTTTTTAAATCGGTTAAAAACAGACGCGGAGATCCTAAACTGTGTATTAGTTAAACAGTGTATAGAGTCTTTCTCCTTCTCTTTACGTTATAACTTTCCTGTCTCTCATGTATCGAAATGTTCCTAAACGTGACGAGTCCTTGAAATATCACTCTCAATTCTCATGCGATAATTGGATGCCTAAGAAGTTTCATTTCAAAAAATCATAATAAAACTTTAATGGAAACGTGTTATGAAGTGCTTCCTACAACCTACCTCTCGGGCTGTAAGTACAGCATTCATAAAGCATTAAATGGCTACTTTCAAGTTTTATCTAACGTTTATAAATGAAATACATTCATTAGGTAGCTACCTACATAAATTCAATACGTGAGAAGCACGGCGGCCATGCAGGTTTGATAACAAAATCGATTTCTTATCGTTCCGCTAACATTACCTTCAGTTTGTAGTTTATACTTAGTAAAATAACTAGAATTTATACAATTAAAACCATTAAAAGTATAAAAAATTTTTTGCTTAATTCTTGTTATTGGGGTCGTGTTCAAAACTAAATATAATTTTTAATAATCATAGAAAATTATATTTCTTTTATATAATGTTTTCGATGTTGAATATTTGAGTAACTTCAGTCTAAGAATCTCCCAAATTTAAACTCTAGATTCGCGGTTGCTCATACTCCCGTCCGGTTTAGAGCTTTACTATTGTGGTAAGCCTATTTATTGTTCTCCTTTTTAATTTTTTATAGTAGAACGGCAAAATAACGGTGATACACTGCGTGATCCCGAAATGCGCCAAACTAAAAAAGAATCACTGTGACGGATTTATCACTAAGTGCATGGTAATCGCGAACCAGTCTGGTATTTTCATATCCCGACCAGTCGCTTAATTACTGAATCCGACTGATCCCGGAACGAAACAAGCAGTAAGCGTACCACATTAGGGGGCGTTCAAGTATTAGGTACGTAACGCATTTTAAAAGATTTTTGAGCCTCCCTCCGTCGTGTAACGCGCCGTAACATTTTTCTGTACTTTCCCCCTCCTTAAACGTTACGTAAAACCCAAAGTCAGCAAGTCAGCATGAGATCTTTTATAGGCCAAGAACAGCTGATGATGTAAATCTCCCTGTTTTGAGGACATTACAGTATGAACTCACTTTAACAAAACTGACTACAACAATGTGCTTCTGCGTACACACTAACGAATAAAGACAACGAAAACAAAATAAAAATTACGTACAATACAGTCGAGCGATTCCCCGTAAAACATATACGAAAGGGGTTTGTCTTGGAAAATTTTAATTGCGTAGTTTTTTATTTAAATAAAAAATAAACAATGTTACGTAACTAGTTGTTCGAAACCCCTACCACCCTTGTAACGCATCGTAACGTTTTAAAAGACCCCCTCTCGACAAATTGCGTTACTTAATACTTGAACACCCCATAAAAAATAGATAGGGCACAGAGAAATTTCTTTGGAGATTTATCGCTACTTGGGGCAGCCCGACTAGTGGAATAGCTCCTACCTAAAGAAGATCGCAGCCAATTAAGCTAATGTGTTCTTGCAGCGAGTAGGGTTCCCAGAGCTCTTTGGGACAAAGGCCAAGGGGGTTAGCGTCAATAGGCTACGGTAGCCGCTTAAAAATAAATTATGTCGGGATTTTACACCTGGTTTATGGTCGAAGCGATCCTGTCAGACACTATTCCAATGTCCTACCATCCGGCAACAGGAATTTATATAGTAAAATTTATAAGTTATCAAGACACGACCGTGCTACCAAGTTTATTCAACGCTGCATTGAAATTTTAGTAAAAAACACTTTCTAGCTCCTAGAATGATTTGATACTGATTAGGATGCCTTGAATAAAAGTGCAATAACACTTTTCTTTGTTCTAGTAAACTTAGTTATACTACATCAAAGTATTTTTTAAGCCTTCGAATAGCCAAAATCGAATGTAATTAATTTTATAAAAGATACATACTTTAAAATAAACTTTTTTATATCCTGTATCTTACCAATGTATATAAAAATATCAAAAAAGTTGTGGCTTTAAAATACTGAAAAGTTGTGCTGGACTAGACGCAGTCCACGCGTTCATCAACGTCACCCCACTACCGAGGTCACAGTCCAAATTTCAATATAATTATAACTATATCACATAAATTTAAATATATGTGGAAATCCCTTCTCCATCATAGTTGAAACCCAACCTCTATATCTATATAGTCCATGGAAATAAAGTAGGTCAACACTCAGTTCCTAAGGATCCAAAAATAAACGACCACATTTTATATTTCTCGTATTTTATCAGTTAAATTGAAGTGTTTTAAAACCACGTCTAGATTAGATTACGGGTATTACGGTGTAGGTAATCTAAATTTTGTTTTCATGAAATAATCAGTCCAATAATCATCAACCTGCAAAACGATAACGACACAAATTTACGTTCTATTAATTCATATGTTTCCTTACATATGAAATTAACGTTTTATATGGAAAAAGTAAAAGGAAAATAATAATATGAAATTATACATTTAATCAATCGAAGTATGTACTATTATTATCTATGCGCTTTCGCGATTTTATACGTAGTTCATTGATTCCATTGCAGAAAAAATTGTGGGAGCGAGAATCACCAAAATCTTTGAAGGCGGTTCGGACAGCCTCATAGGAATTGAATTTTTTTCCTTGCAAGAAATTGTCCAAATCCCGAAAAAAGTGGTAAAACTTTGGAGCAAGGTCAGACACATTCCAACCGCAGTTCCTCTAATTTAGCGACCGTCTGTAGTGAATTGTGGGGTCCAGCGTTATCCTGAAGCAGCAGTGGGCTAGAGAGATTGACCAGTCTCGATTGTTTAACGGCTAGCTTTTCCATCATGGTTTGCAATTGTTGACAATATAAATCTGTCGTTATCGTCTGGCCTAGATGTTAGGAAGCTGTAGTGTACGAAACCAGCACTGGTCCACCAAACACTCACCGGTTCCTTTTTCTGTGTCAAATTTCGCTTGGGACAAGATTTGGCCGGTTCTCCAGCGTACAATCACTGTGATGAGCATTTCCGATTATCGTAAAGGATCCATCTTTCGTCACAAGTAACAATAGGATTCAAAATTCTCTCGTTATTGTAACGTAGAACTCAATGCGTGTTTGTTGGTGTGCTTCAGTCAATTCATGCGGTAACCATTTCTCGAGCTTTTTCATTTTTTCAATTTGTTTGAATTGAATTAAAATTATTTTATCACTCACACCGAAGCCTGCTGCTAACTCGGACGTGGTTTGCGATGGATCCGCTTCAACGATCACCTTTGATTCTTAACTATGGTCTCCGGCCGTCCACGGGGTTTGTCTCGTAGGTCAAAATTTCCATAACGAAAACGTTTAACCAAAAATGTACCGTATTTTCTTTCACAGTAGCTTTCCCATACACATCATTAATCCTTTTAGCTGATTGTGCAGCGCTGATGCCACAATGGAATTTATATTCGTAAATAAGGCGATATTTTAAATTTTCTATTTTGTGAAAAGAACGATATTAAACAAAAATTAAATGGTGCGAAAACAAATGAATCACTAAATTCGAAACAAATACACAAGCTTAAATTTGAATTCAATTGTTAATTATTTTTGGTATTCTATGTTCGATTGTTCGCATTACACACGTATTCGCTAAGACTTTCTATTCATTTTCCCTACACCTGGAGGCTATACGCACACGCCTTGGCCTTACCAACGATATTGGTTTATTATATAATATCATCGGTGTCAAAGACATCACTATATTATGAATATAAATATAACATGAATATTTATGTATGTTGTTACTGTTGTTAGGCCTCTGCAGTTTGGAATTGTTCTTGAGTTAGGTTACAACAAACAATAATTCCCACGGTACCGCGTTGAAACACTCACGCCTGAACTTTATAAACTAGGTAAATTTATTAGGTACTAGCTATGTCCGCGACTTCGCCCGCGTGGTATATTTCTTGTATTAAAAACTGCAACTAAATAAAAACCTCCCCTCACCTCAATCTCACGTTACGGTATTTGACCGGTATTTGCTTTGAGAATACCCAAGTCAAATAATATAAAATGTTAACCGTCCTTTACGAAAAGGACTTCATTTAATAAATTTATTTTTATAAACCGTTAATGTCCAATGAATAATAATTCTTTAAAGTATGTCTGTTTATTTTTTTTTTGATTTGGTGTCTTTTCACTTTGTTTCACTAAATATTTTAAATATAACATAAAATTACATATACATACATTCTTTTTTATAATGTACATAACCTAAACGCAATTTATAGACCATATCAATGTCCATACGTGTAAAAATGCATCTTAAATGTACCTTCAGAGTATAAGCTATAACCATATCAAATTTCATTAACTTCGGTCCAGCAGTTTTGCGTGATTGGCGTTTAAACATACCGATAGGCAGACAGACAGACAAAAATTAAAAAACTATCGAAATGAGTTCTGTCGATGATTCTAAACCTCCTCGTTTTTTTTTAAATATCTTCAATGTACAAATTTTTCGACTCTATACACATTTATTATAAGTATAGATAAAAGTGCAGTTGTTGTTTTCAATCGATTTCAAATAACGTCAGTGAATATCAATTCGAATGCTTTTTTTTATTGATGTTCAGCCATAACTTCTTTGTTTATGAACCGATTTGGATTATTCTTTTTCATTGTAAAGGGTATACCTAAATGGTGGTCCCATTTTAATTTCATTAGCATTGGACTTTCTAGTTGCAATATACTCCAGTTCAAAGATACACCAGGGAACTTCTCAAAATCATTGAGGTTGGTTTTATTTTTTGTTGAAAATTGTCTTGTAAATAAAATAATTGTATATCTATATAATTAAGTATATCATTATAGTTTGAAATTATGTTTCATATTTGGCTACATCATTAATCACTCACGGGTAGAGCTACCCCACCGCGGTTCCAGGATTGTCCCGGGTTTGAATAGTGCATGTCCGGGATTCGAGTTAATATTGTATATTTCCAGGGTTGTTTAAGGCTCGTGCAGACGAGGGCAGTCCTTGGGGTACATTTTGTCCGTGACAATAATTTTCACCACAGCATTGTGCAATTAATATAGAAATTGCTTAATAACCGCATAAAAAAAACATATACTGTATTGTCTAGGATCCTTTCTCTATGTATGTATATTAATTAATTAACCCTTTGCACTCCATTGCCACTGAATAAATGAAATGTATGACTCCCAGGCTGGAGATAATAGAGTGCAAAGGGTAAATAATTTTAAATATTGTACAACCACTAATAATTAACAGAAAATAAATGAATGTGGGTGGTTCAAGAGAATCTGGGTACTTCATTGTACCCTAAAAAAGATCCCAACTACCGATTATTTTGTCAAGCTTGGAAAATGACTACTTTATAGTAGCATAGTAAAGTAACAGCAATGGAATTGGTAAGAACAGTACATTCCAAAAACAACGGCGAACGCCGGGAGATCGATAATTCATCGACGGTCGTCACTGTCATCATTGAAATGCACTAGCTGATCTCAAAACGCAATAAACTAAAAGAGAGTTGGATAGCATGACGGTCGCGACCCAGTAAGGTGCAGATACCCTGCCACCCCGTTGGATTACTGGATGTACAACGGCTTATCCAGGAACGCGATATGCCAATATGTGTCAATTAGATACATCGATTAATACCTATGGATAATGTATGTCGTCACCATGAGCGCAGTCAGGATTACTTTCAGGGAAGTAAATCAGCATCTACACATTCTAGTATTACCTAATCATGTCATATATTAGAAGACAAAGTCGCCCATCGTGTCTATGTGTCTGTTTGAATGCAATAAACTCAAAAAGCACCGAATGGATTTTCATACGGTTTTCATCAGTAGACGGAGTGATGCATGAGGAAGGTTTTGGTGTGTATAATTCATTAGGTTTTGTGTAAATTGGCTTAAATTTGACGATGATTGTTGAAGATGTCAGAAAAAACAAGACGACGGCGACGAGGAGTTTTTTGGCGTGTGCCGCGTAAAACAATAGAGTTAAATTTTTAAAAGGAAGGTCAAACCAACACGTTCATCGTTGTCTTTACTTTCGCGGCTAAGTACCTTAAGCGCTCGCGCACAAGTCACGGTGAAGCTGTAAAAGCCGTCTGCGTCCAGGGCCCTTATGGCTAACAGTAGTATAGTCAGGCAGAAAAATAATTTATCGATAATTATAAGTATATATATTTTACAAATTTCGACATCAATCTAAACGCCAAAAGATTTAATAGTTAAATTGATTTAAGCTAGTTGGAGAGTTGCCACATCTTGTAAAAATATAAATCTAGAAGCAAATTGTTGCCAGTAATAATGTACAAATTTTACACAAATTATATTTTAAGTTTTTTACGAACAACTGTAACTTAATAAAAAATTCTTAATCTTTTCTATGTGTTTTCGTTCGCGACAGGGGGTTGCTAGTGTACCCCACTGCTGGCGCCCATAGTTGGCACGTCTAATTTTAAACCAACTACGCTAAACCTCTAGTAATTGGTCTACGGATCATAACCTAAAATACTTTAAAGCCGAGTCTCTAAACTCACAATTTGTGTACCTACTAGGTAAACTTTGATAAATTACAGGATTTCTTTGAGAACGTTGTGGAGATACGAATAAAATAATACGGGGACATAATTTCAACCTGACACTGTCATTTAATTCTAAACTAAGCAAAGCTTGTGTTGTGGTAACTAAACAGCTAATATAGTATACCTACATAAATAGATATTGACACCCAGATATACATCTGACAATAATAATTATGCTCATCACACAAAAGTCAGTCATGTGCGGGGATCAAACCCGCAACGTTGCGGCTTACTACCACTGTGCCAATGCGTTTTCAACCATTTTGATTTTTCCGAACATATTGTTGATAAAATTATGACAAACCAAGAATGACCAAGATAGGTACCAGCTAGAGATTGCCATAGCCAAATATTAACAAATCAATAAATCGAATAAACGAGTGAAAGGTTTTTTTTATAAGTGGATGTTAAAAATATACAATAGGTGTGTAGGTATATATCTTGAATTAGACCCGTAAATAGTTTATAATTAAATTAACATTATTTTAGACTCTAGATTTAACAATACTGTATTTTACATAATATTAGGTCCTTACAAATGAAATTAGCGTTTTGTCGTACTGACCACTTTGATCTGAAATATCTCCTCTTTGGTTAAGAATTCTAAATTCATTTAGCTGGTACATTTGAGTTTCGAAAACAGTCATTCATTTGTTTTTTCCTCATTATTTTTGTCTTTGGTGTCGCTTATTACCGCACAATGGAAAACATGAAATATCGGTATATTTACGAGACGAGTTCTACCGTGGCACCAGTGCTGCAGAAACAGCTAGAACGATTAATGTGCACAGCGTTGGTGTCGCAAAAGAAAGCACGGTACGTTTTTAGTTTCAACGTTTTTGTTCTGGACATTTCGACTTTCAGAACCAGCCCCTTGGGTGGCCGGAGACCAAAGTGGAAAATGAAGAATTAAAGGCTATTGTGGAAGCGGATCCATCACAAAGCACTTCAGAGATAGCTGCAGGCTTCGGAGTAAGTGATAAAACTGTACTAATCCACTTGAAGCAAACCAGGAAAGTAAAAAAACTTGAACGATGGGTACATCATGAATTGAGTGAATCGAACATGCAAACACGCATCGACTGCTGTATCACTTTGCTCAATCGACACAATAATGAAGGGATTTTATATCGAATCATTACTTGTAATGAAAAGTGGATACTGTACGATAATCGGAAGCGCTCGTCGCAATGGCTGAACCCTGGAGACCCAGCCAAATCCTGCCCTAAACGAAAATTGGCTCAGAAAAAGTTACTTGTGAGTGTTTGGTGGACTAGCGCCGGTGTCGTTCACTACAGCTTTCTAAAATCTGGCCAAACGATTACGGCAGATATCTATTGTCAGCAACTGCAAACCATGAAGGAAAAACTAGCTGCTAAACAACCGAGACTGGTCAATCGCTCTAGGCCACTGCAGCTTCACGACAACGCAAGACCACACACTGCACAACAAACAACCACTAAGTTAGATGAGCTACAATTAGAATGCCAGAGACTTCCACCGTACTCCCCGGACCTTGCTCCAACAGATTACCGTTTTTTCCGGAATTTGGACAACTTCTTACAAGGGAAAAAATTCAACTCCGATGCCGCAGTCCAAACCGCCTTCAAAGAGTTTATTGATTCTCGCTCCCAGGGTTTTTTTAGTAAAGGGATCAATGAACTACCTGTGAGATGGCAAAAGTGCATAGATAACAACGGTGCATACTTTGATTAATTAAATTTATTTTACAAAAAACAAATTGACTTTATATTCCTCCCGTACAAAACGCCAATTTCATATGTAAGGACCTAATAATTATATTTTAATAATCGAACAACACTTGGTGGAAAATAATTACGATAACGCTGATGAACGGCCCACTTATTAAGTAATGTATTAATTCCTAATAGGAGTTAATAAATTAAAACAATAATTTAGTTTTCATCTAAGTTCATAAAAGGAAATCAATCGAAACAGTGATTAAAGGATCTCTGTCGCGTATTAAATGTTTTTCGATCGAAAACAATCGCGCGACAATAATGTTTAGGATAGAATTTATGATTTTATTATTACGTAAAAGAGAGCAACAAAATAATTTTTTTATGAGAGAATAAAGGGTTAAATTGCCAATTTGCTGATTATGAATTCACAATACGTTTAAGATTTGAAATCATGTAAATCAATATTAATGTTAAATCAGTTTTATAATGTATTCGCTGGCAGTATAAAATAAATAAATAATCAATGATAGAAAAAATATCACTTGAGTTTTATAGTCCGTGATCGTATTCCTTCATATCAATTCCATGATTTATTTGTATGACCAGTTAGATAACAAATGTTTGATCGCAATATTGGTATAAATACATACAACAATAACGACATAAATGTACTCACATGTAAAAAGTATTGAATGATTCCGAGATTAACTGATAAAAGTTTGGCTGATTGATGGATTTCACAAATAAATTCCAGCTGTATTAAAAATCCAGTGTTTTCAATACATGTCGAGACTAACACGGATTTACTGTATTACTTATACGAGTGTGTGTTCACGTTTGCGCGTCGATATTTCGTCAAAGCGAGAAGCGCGCGCTCGACGATTTCTGGCGTGTTATTGGCGCGGACGTAGGCTGCGTGCGCAACGTTGCTTGCGGCAATACCACTCCCGACTCCGCGGTGCGGTATGCATCGAGCTGATACCACGGATGAGTTCAGGATATTTATACGCCCATGATAACGTTCATTTCATACAAGTCACACAACCTTGATTAGTGTGGACACAGTTGGTGGACTTCGCTATCGAGTATTTCATAAAAACACCAATTTTAATATCGTTTTCGTTATTAAAATTTAATAAATAATAAAAGAATGTGTGTAGGTGTAAATTAATTTAAAATGTCATTAAGATTGATGATAATGTTATAAGTAAGCGGATGGGTACATAAGCATTTTCAGTCGTATTTCAATGTGAAAATCTTATTTTATACAACTGTAACTCAGCACGACAGGCGACAAGCTAAAGCATTACATTCAGTAAATTATAGCTAAACACAGTAATAATTATAAACCAACGGAAAACATTCTTCGGAAATAACTAAAATATGGGTCAAGACAGTAAACTATAGGTGTAGATATTTTTAGTGACATCGTTTTAAGGTCCGCGATCCGTGACGCTGACGATGGAAAGACAATCGTGAAACTGGAATGGAGTTGGGCAGAATATGTTACCAGGCAAGTGATGAGAGGTGAAATAAATCTTTTGCGGATAGGTGGTTATGTACAGGTAAATGAGTCGTGGGTTATTGTGATAATCGTAGGTCTAGCCTGGATAAGATTATCTTAGTAGGGCCGAAATGAATCACGTACAAGAAGATAGGCCTATGCTTAGTAGTGTGAGGTGACGGACTGAAAACAATCATGATGATAATATTTATAGTCGCCGAGCCGTGGAAGTATAATGGACAATTATGCATATTAAAGTTGTCATGACAAATAGTGATATCCCTTTAATGTAAACATCAACTTTTTTAATGAATATATCTACCTATATTATTTTTTGGTGTAAATCGTAATAAAATTAATTGGAAAAATATCTTGGAAATGATAATTTGTGTGGTTGTCTATCAGTGATAGTGTAATTGTATGTTTAGTTATTACGTCACTCAATGGCGATTAGGTGAACTATTCATCGATCTAAATCTCAGTTATCAATTTCAATAATTTTTTTATCGTTTCAAGGATTAGCGTTCGGTAACAATCTAATGTGAGGCCCTAGCACGCTAAGCTTAGAAAAGGGGTACTTACTGGCTCTAAGTGCAGTTGCCGGAACACACATATAAGTGATTGGCGACAGATTTTCAATTTGAGGGTGGTAGCTAACCAGGCGGGCGGGCGGGCTATGATTTCATCACGATATTTTCCTTCACCGAAAGCTTAGGCTCATTGCAAGGATTCGAACTCACGTCGAACGACGCGGTATCCGTACACGCTATCACTGAGACATCTTGCTTCAATGCAATTCGAGTTAATTAAAATTGTAGAAGGGTATATCAGAAACGTGTAATTTGTAAGATAAAAAATAGTTTATTGGCATTGACTTTTATTTAATAACTAAATAAATGTTTATTAGTTCCTTTTCTTTGCTGATGCCTAATAAAACATGGTGACCGCAAGCTATCGCTTTTTAACATACCTATAGGAATGTACTCAAGCGTAATGCCTACTAGCAATTAACCGTGGGTGTCACCCGGGGCGGCACACCACGGTTTTGGGGATGACTAGAGAATAGGTAAAATATTATTGATTTTCTTAATTATTTAGTGTTATACCATTTGAAAACCATTGTGATGATTTATAAGTTTTTATTTATTTCACAGTCGGGTGTCACCCTGGGGGAGGACTGCTATAGCTATACCTTTTTAATTTTATTTTAAACGAGGAGAATCCCGTCATTGCTACACACCCACCCGGGACGACGACGCAGGACCTGCAGTAGCATTCTACCGTTCTACCGTGTCGCCCCGGCGACCGGCCCCAGTCGGATCTCCGGCGCTAAAAAGAAACAATATAGTACAACCCCGACTGTCTCCCAGACGGCTGGACCAGTGCAATGGGAAGACGAGCCCCCCGACCCATCTCCCCTTGGTTCAGCTAGAGTGAAGGAAGGAGGCGAAAGCTCCCCTTCCTAGCCCCCGACGTCTACGCTGGCCTCTGTAACCGAGGTCATTGGCTGTGGCGGCGCCTTGCCCTTGGTGGGCGACGGCCTGCAGCTAGCTCCTCTCATTTGATGCCCAGCCGGTCTCCCGGCATCGGCACGCATAGCACAGTGGTGCTTTTCAGCACACTGCAGCGTCTTGTGGCCGGGTAGCCCGCATCGGAAGCACAGGGCGCCGCGGTCAACCGTCGACGGGCAGAGCGGGCGAGTTTGGCCCGCACCCATGCACTTGAAACAGCGCATGGGCCCACCCTCCAAGAGGCGCACACGAGCCGCTCTCCACCCGACAAGGAGGTAACCTGCCTCAACCAACACCCTAGCAGCCATGACGGGGAGCGAGAGGTGCACTGCATCCGTGCCCCTGCCGTAGGCACGTATGGCCCCAGCCCTGATAAGGGCTTACTCGCAGCCAGTTTTAGCTGCCGCAGCCGCCACAACCTCTTCCGCCGACACTGAGTCGTCCAACCCAATTACGCGAACGTCCGCCCTTTTAATCGAACTGGCACCCACCAACGCCGTCTGCAGAATCTCAACTATCCGGTCCGTCTGCTCCGAGCCACGGGAGCCACGGATCTCCATAATCCTGGATCCCGTAGTTGTGGCCTTAGTTGATATGTCCACGATACCGTGGTCTGCCATCGCGACATGATCCCGTGCCTTTAAGAGAGCTACCTTATAGCTCATTCCCCCCGTCAAGGCCTCTGGCTGCAGTGTTATAAACATTGCAGCTGAGCGCGGTATCGAGGGGAGCTTCGCCTAAGAAATACGCCCAAACGCTCTCCCAATAGGAGCGGGAGCCACTTCCGCAGCAGCCGTCGGTACCGTCAAGAGCTTCTTCCTTTTTTGGCGGCGACGGGACACGGTAGTCCATCCGCCAGCGTTCGCGTCAATTGTGGCTGGAAAATGAGCATCAGTGCCGGGCACGGCCCACTTCATACCCATACTCAGGGGCTTCTGCGAATAGTCGTCAGACGACACACTATCCGCTCGTGGTGCAGGGGTGGGTGCCGCGGCCCTCGGCACTGCGGTCTTGCGGCTCGAAACCTTCGTACCCGCTGGTCTAGGGACAGCGGCACCACCCAACTTCTTGTCGGCAGCCAGAGGGGGGCGAACCACTGGGGTGGCGAGGAGATGGTCCTCCAGGGCCTCAATTTGGGTGGCCACTACCTCCCCCATTGTGACCCGGAGGGACCGCTCCATCCTCTCCATATGAGCGTCCATGGCGTCGACCAACGCTTGCGACAGGTCTTCCTGCACAGGTGCCGGTGTTTATGGCAACGTTGGTGCAGGTAGAGTCTCCCCCGACTACGCAACGTGTGGCGAGCTCTGTCTTGAGGTTGCCACCCTCCCGACGAAGCTTCGCCGTCTCGCGCTGGAGAACAAGAGTCTCCTGCGCCAGCATGCATTGAGGGCAGTGGAAGTCACCCCGTGCAACGTACAGGCCGCCTCCTTCAGGCTTTTGATGTAGGTGTCTTTGAGGTTGCCAGATTTTTCGCAACCTCGAGGACCACATCAACTTTTCCTTGGCAAGAGGCCTCAACCTTGTAGGATCAAGGAGCTCGATGCCTTCAAGAACACCTACATCAGCAACGTCTGAACCGTCACCCTTATCCTGAACGCAGGTCGGACCGGCACCGTCATTCACCTCACCAGTACAGAATGGTTCGGCAACGACACACTCCGGAGCCTAGGAGCAACTGCCGCTCGAGCTACCCTGTCTTACAGTCCAGGTCACGGGCTCTGCCCCTGCGTGCGGTGGTGACTATTGGAGCAACCACCACCTCCTCCTCATCCGAGGCAGAATCCGACCGCATCGAGAAGGTCCGCTTGGATTCTACAGATGATGACCTGCCGAAGCTGTCCGTCCAGTGCCTCACCGAGAACTTATCTATTGACGAGTTCCTCTGTACAGAAACTTTAGGCGAATCAGTTGTCCGTTAATCAGAAGCCAAGGTCGTGTTTTTTCTTTGACTACGCAAAATTCTGCCCCCCCCCCCCCCCTGCCAAATGTGGGGCAGCCCGAGTTATGCTCGGGGAGGGAATCTCCCTTGCGGTTACCCTCCAGGGGTGACTTGTTTTTAAACTTTGCTTTATCCATACTGCTGACAAGCAGAGGGATACCAGGAGGAGCGCGTCAGATATTAGCTGCCGACCAAAGTGGTCGACGTTGCCCAGGGTGCACCACGAGGAGGTTTCTGACATCGCACCCCTATTATAGCTATACCTGCTATCACTGCTAGCAACGGCCCGCGAGTTTGTCTATGTATGCTATTACAAAACTTAAATTAATACTTAATTTAAAACAACCATACCTTTAAATGTAGCTTTCTATCAAAGAAATAATTTTTAGAAAATTTTATCAGTAGTTCCAGAGGTTACCTCCTACATTTTCAAACTCATAAACTTTATCTTTCTTAGTAGGTACAGTAATTTTTAAAATGACAAAGTATGAACTAAATGGTAACCATTCGTAGGCCGCGGCGTCGCGTCGCGCCGCGCTGAATAATGTGAGTACGAATCCTTCACTGAGTGATATTTTGGTGAAGATAAACACCGTGCGCCACGGCACCACCGGACTTATTGGTGTCACAATAAATTTTTTTTTTTGCTAAGAACGTACTAGTGCTTGTTGCTAATTAAAATCAAACTCCTTTCCCTCTCGCAAGGTATTGGTAACCCCAGTCGGAGTGGTCCCGAATTGAAGAGTACATAATTTTGATTTTTGTTTCACATAATTTAAAGTTTAATTGTTTACCTATGTACTTTAAAAGATAAATACATATATGTAAGAGTCAGCGAAAACTATTTTATATCACCACAATTAAGTTTATTAGAATTAGAGTACATGTACCTTATCTACAATTGAATAAAATAAAAGTACGCCAGCTATTTTCGAATTAATAATAGGAATACTTACATATGAAATTAGCGTTTTAAATGGAAAAATATCATGAGATTATAGGGGACACTGGGGATACCTAATCCCTATTTTCATTCATATCTTTAAAAATAATAAAGTTTTACAGAATATTTTTTTATCATTGCCTAGAAAATTAGCCTAGATTAGTAAATAACGGACCATCTGTCCTGAAGTATGGGATCTAGCATGGTCCTCAAGCAGCAGTGGGCTAGAGAGATTGACCAGTCTCGGTTGTTTAACGGCTAGCTTTTCCATCATGGTTTGCAATTGTTGACAATACAGATCTGCCGTTATCGTTTGGCCAAATCTTAGGAAGCTGTAGTGTAGGACACCAGCATTGGTCCACCAAACGCCCACCGGTACTTTTTTCTGAGTCAACTTTCGCTTGAGACAGGATTTGTCCGGTTCTCCTGGGTTCAACCATTGTGATGAGCGTTTCCGATTGTCGTAAAGGATCCAATTTTCGCCACGGCAACAATACGATTCAATTTCCCCTCATTATTGTGACGGTTGATTAATGTAACGCAGCACTCAATGCGTGTTGTTGATGTGCTTCAGTCAATTTATGCGTTACCCATTTCTCGAGCTTATTCACTTTTCCAATTTGTTTCAAATGAATGTTTTATCACTCACACCGAAGCCTGCCGCTAACTCCGATCCGCTGATGGATCCGCTTCCATGAAAACGTTCATTATCATCTAGGGTCACCGGCCGTCCAGAGTTTGTTTCGTAGGTCAAAATTTCCAGAAAGAAAACGTTGGAACTATAAACGTACCGTGCTTTCTTTTACAGTAGCTTCCTCATACACATGATTAATCATTGGAGCTGTTTCTGCGAAGAACGATGTCAAAGAAAACTCAAATGATACGAAAACAAATGAATCACTAAATTCGAAACACAAATACACAAGCATAAATTTGAATTTAGAATTCCTAACCAAACGCCAGATATTTGGGATCAAAGTGGCCAGTTCAACAATACACCAATTTCATATGTAAGGACCTAATAGTAGGTATGATGTATGCTTGCCGTCTACAAAATTTAATTAGAATCGGTTGAGAATTTATGAAAATGAAATGTTTTGAACTTCTGTTTTTCATTTCTAGAAGTACACACATCAAAAAAGTCTAAGCAACATGCGTGATATTACAATTTTTTCCATTTATATTAATTAATTTCTAAATATTTACTCAAACAAAGTGCGTAGGTAAGTAAACTTTTTTGTTATTGATGACATAGTGGCTGGTTGTAAAAAAAAAAATGATTGTTTTGTTTTTTCATAAAATTCAAATGACTCCGAATTTGTTTGAATTTAAGTGCGTTTTAATTGCTACGTTTAGTCTTGATTTTATAATTTTACCAACCATTTAAATAAAGTTAGCGACAAAATTGAATTGTTAGTTATTCTTTACGTCATGAAGCGACGTCATTTGATGGCAGATGAAATGCAAAGAGCTGTAGGTATGTTGCAAGCGGGAAGTAATCAATCTCAGGTATCTCGACATTTTGGCATTCATAGAAGTGTTATTTGTCGTCTTTGGCAGCGCTACAATAATACAGGAGAACTCGCTGAACAGCATCCAGGCCGTAAAAGGAATACAACCATTCGGCAAGACCGGTACATACAACTGACTGCAAGACGCCAGCCGATGTTAACCGCTCGAGAGATAAGTTTGAGGCTACAAATTTCAAGTGGTGTTGATGTAAGTCCTCAAACTGTGCGAAATCGACTGCATGAGTACGGCGTACGAGCTCGACGCCCAATCAGGTGCCCACAGATACGTCACGGGAATCGCGTTCGTCGATATGAATGGTGTAGAGAACGCATAACATGGACCCAGGAACAATGGGATAAAATTATGTTTTCCGATGAGTCGCGATTCGGGTTTAAGCCTGATACAAGAAGGGTGCGAGTGTATCGTCGGCCCGGAAATACTGAAAGGCTCAGGTGCGTTCAGGAAGTTCATCCATACAGCGGCTCAACAGTTATGTTATGGGCGGGTATTATGAAGAACAGGCGAACTGAGCTTATTTTTGTAAATGGAAACATGAATGCTGAAAATTACATTGAGGATATTCTCAGACCTTATGTCTACCCATTTGCACAAACCTTTGGCTCCGATTTTAGGTTAATGCATGACAATGCGCGTTCACATACAGCTCGGCGAACCAGTGAATACTTTGCAACGGAGAACATCCGGGTATTGCCCTGGCCTGCACAATCGCCAGATATCAACCCCATCGAGCACGCATGGGACATGCTCCAGAGATGTGTTTTGAAGGACTTGGATGGAGCGACAACAACCCAACAGCTGAAGGATTTGCTACAATTCCATTGGGAGCGAATACCGCAAGATGACATAAACAGTCTCATTAATTCAATAAATAATCGTTGCCGACAAGTTCTGAATAGCAGAGGAGTCCATACTTTGTATTAAATTGTTCTATTCCTTCACAATAAATACATTTTCTTTAGAAATTTCATTTTGTAAGAAAAAAGTTAAGTTTCTTATGTATCATAGTTTCTACAGTATATTCTAATATTGTTCATTTACTGTTATTAAAATAACTTATAAAGACAACAGCTGTTATTTTTACATCATAGAACCCTAAAGATATTATTTTAAAAATAAAATATAACGTTATAATGTGAAGAACCATCCTAAAATTGAAATTAGTACATGTTGCTTAGACTTTTTTGATGAGTGTAATATTGACAATTCTTATAGCCCATTAATTATGTAAATACTTAGACTTCCCGTGTGCAATATTTCATCAGAATCGGTTAAGAATTAACGAAAAAAGTCTTTATGGATATTACTTAATTTTTACGATTACTAAAAGTAATATTGAAATTTCTTACACCCTATCATTGACCGATGACATAAGCATCCCGTGTACAAAATTTCATAGGAATCGGTCAAGCAAGCCGTTTTTGAGTTAAATCCGGACATACAAGCAGACAGACGAAAATTTTTCTTATTGGCATATTTGTGATCACTGTTGTGCATACAGTATGCCTGTCGGGAAATTTTGGAAAAATATTAAAGTACAGACAGGACTACAGATTTATTAATATAGATTATTGCTATTAATTTCAAATTTACATATGCTTTAGATATTTTTAGAATGGGTTTTTAAATTTTATTATAATATCTATTGTAAAAAGGTTGCAAAATTATGATAATAAATGTGCATTATAGGGTAGGTTTAGAGATATAATTGTAGTTACAGTGTTGCCTATTTTTCTGATCAATACAGAAATCAGTAGGTATACATAATACAAATAACTTATAATAAATGTTGCTTGTACTGGTTTCCTTATATAATAAATATACTTATGGCAATTTTATTTTGTCTTAATAATCAAATAACAATCAGAGAGTAGAATAAAAACAAGTTTTAGTTCTTAATTGCTAAAAATAATTAAAAAATTACAAATCTGTCACCAATTCTTTTATTATTCCCAAAATACACTTACACCAATAATTTTACACAAAACATGACATACGATAAATAAATGTCTACATAATATATTTTGATATACATGGATTAAAATGTATAAATTTAAAGCTTTACACATTAGATTTCTAGTTTTTAAAGAAATATGAGATATTCAATATTGATTATTTTTATCCAAAAGAAGATATACTGTTTTTATGCATTACTAAATACTTCATAAATATTAGCACCCAACAACTTTAGCTTTTCATTAATTGTAAGTTGCTGAGTCAACAGATCTGGAATGTTTGTATTGTTCTTGCAAGTATTCTTAGTGATGAGCTCATTTATAACTGGGAGCAACTTAACAAAATGTATTTCAACTTTATTGACATCAACAAATGGTTCAGCATGTGCTCCCAACTTTAATGCCCCATTTGTCACAATATGGTCTTCTATTTCCAAATGATTTTTATTAACTGGCATTGATTTAGATACAAATAAGTTGGCAACCTCATCAATTATGGAGGAAAATGCTCTACTTACTGAAGATGTTGCTATGGAAGTGATTTCATCACTTTCAAGAACATCCATCGTTTCTTTGACTATTGTGTCTAATTTTGCATCATTTATTTCTGTGTGACCAACCAAATAGTGCACCATTTTTTTTAATGGATCACCTTCTATAGTGTCAGTACATAAAATAGTTTGGACAGACCAAAACATCTGTTCAACATCATTTAATGTTATTTTCTTTTTAAGCAAAACTGGTTCTACAACCTTTTTAACAGCTTTCTCAGTTTGTTTTATCAAATCCTCCACTCCTCTGCCAACAAAGTGATGACATAATGACAAGTATTTTGACTGCAAATTGCTATCAATAAGATTGTTGTCTTCAAGAACAGAGTCTCTGTAGAGGTATCCACCAATAATATTTAGTTGAACTCTCAATGTTATATGTAATATGACCAGAGCATAAACAAGGACACATATTCTTGTAAATATCATAACTTTTAATTGCTCCCATAGCGCAAGTTTATTATCTGGATTCTCCTGTAGCTTCAGAACTATTTCTTCAGTGTTTAAAACACTTAAAATACTTTCAGAAACAATTTTAGATAAAGAAAGTATTGTTTGGTTGCAAGTGCGTTCTGTGCTTTCAAAATGCTGTTTCTTACGTGTCATCTCGAAGAACTTTTTTGCTTCCTTCTCTTGCCATTCTCGTAATTTCCTTTGAGCATAGTTTGTCAAAATGTAGAGTCCACCAACAACTGCTCCTGTTACAAGAAACTTCCTCTTGTGACGATGTAGAAAATTTCTTATACTTGAAAACATATTTTAATGTTTGTTTATTGGAATTCAAGAGGTGCGTCAGATCGGTATTTGGTTGTGTTCATAAGACGCTTTGTGATAAATGTAGTAGCATCAATAAATCTTTCCACACAGTTCATTATGCAAACTTCAGTCTTGGAATCAAGCCTGGTGGCCGGTCGTCCCATACATGTGTCCCAACACGTGTCTGTGAGTCCTTGAACAAGAACCTAAAATAAATTAGAAAAACTTTATAATAAATTGCAAGTCAGTTAAAGAAGTCATATTTTTAGATAATTGTTAATAATTAAATTAAGTTGCAATAATTACATTGCTATGTTTTTTAAACATAATTAGAAATTAAAAATAAATTTTTTGTAAGTCTGAAGTGTAAAAAAATAGGTACCAAAGGGCATCTCATTTAGTAGTCATGCACATAAAATTAACAAACCTGAAAATTATAAATTGTAATATTATGTTTCAAATTCTAGCGATTTCACTGATCATTTCTATAACACTAACCTGAAAACGTTGCTTTTGGGTTTCGGCTAAAATGAAATTTTCCAATTGCGGATCAACTCGTTCTTTTTCTGTCATAATCAGTATACGGTTAGTTATAAAAGCAACGCGTTCGACTTACATCAGTTGCAAAATTATGTTTTTGAAATGTTAAGGTAAATAGATAGACCTTTGAACACCATCAAAATAATTACGCCTTTTGAGTCGTTTCGAGTTGGAGATAAGGATGTGAAAAAAAATCAATTTTTTTTTTAATTGATTATTTATTTGTAAAAATCGAATTCTTTAATCAATTTTTTATTAAAAAATCGACTATTGAATAATTAATTTTTTTTCACTGTCGATTTTTTTTTATGAATCTGCAAATATTTATTTATTTGGTACATATTGCTTCACAGCACATTTAACACAAAATATACATTTAATGTCATTTTTTTGTGAAAGTAGTTTGTTGTGTTTGTTTTATGAAACCCTTCTGTACTTTTAAAACAGCGGTAAATTTACCAAAACTGCTATTTCTAAATTCTTTGCCCACAGAGATGTGGTAATTTGTTTTTAAATATTTGTATACTTAATTGTTGTTGATTTTATGAATTTTTGATGAATATGAATATTTCAGACGTTTAATTCAATTTCTTAAGAATTTATGAAAAAAATCGATTATTTAAAACAATCTTTTTTTTTATAATAAATTCAATAATTTTTAAATCGATTTTATTTCTTTACAAAATAATCGATTTATTTTAAAAATTACATCCCTAGTTGGAGAGGTTCACGCAGTGTTGAACAGAGATAAATAACAAATTGTGTTGAATCAGACTCTCGAAAAAGTATTGTTTATGGTTGGCAGAAAATTGGTAGTTTGCTAAAAATTATGGTACATGATTTTTGGGCGACACGGGGAGTCCTCGACATTATAAATAATACTATATGGATAATTAAAGTAATACATAAAAATCAGTACCTTAATTAATTCACTTTTATTAATCTTACTTATTACTCTATGGTTATACTAAAACAAACTCTATGTCTGTTAAATCTTCCATTTTGTCCATTTTTATCTCTTAGGAAATTCAGCTAGTGGTAAGCTGCGCCATTGATCGTCAAGTAATTGAAGGTGGCTTATGTTTTTCATATCAACCACTCTGGGAATTTCGGATGCGATTGTCAGAACGTCCTGCACAACTTAATTCAGAGCATTTTTGGGATTATTAGAGTAATTTTAACTAGCGCCACGTTAAAATCTCACTGCGTTATTCTGCAAGGTTGATTCAAATAAAAGAAAAATGAAAATGAAGAAGAAATCAGTAGAAAGAAGTAAAAAAGTCTCTGGATACAACCACTTCCGCGTCGTAAGCGTTACGATCACGATTCAGAGTGACTGACCGAAGCAATCAAAACAAACAATTAATATCTATTAAAAAAATTATTCAATTAAATCTAACAGGTACTTATCGTGAAGAATACCACTTACCAGTGATATTTTGTCGATTTGTCTCTGTATAGCCAATCGTACATATATTCCTTAGACTTATGGTAAATGAAAAACTATAGGTTTAAATTTCCGAAATTACCTAGCGACTGAATTTATGGTACATTCGCGTACCGTCCTGGCCTTGCGATTGTTTATAGTACGCATCGGTACGGATAACGAAATTATGGTACAGATACTCTAATTATGGTACGAATTCAACCCTGGGTTCAAGCACAGGTTATAATATTTAATGCATAGAAAAATAACCAAAGGCTTACTGACACTTAGGGATTCGCAAAAAGTATCAATTCATGAGTGGTATCGATACTTTCAGATTAATGACTGATATTTTTTGTACTAAATACTTTTGTTCAAGTATTTTACTAAGTATCAATAATTTCGCAATTACTCTATACTTTTGTCTCTTTTAATTTATAGTTCATTGTTTTACCACAAAAATAAGAAAAAGTGTTTTTTTTTCAATGAATGTTTTTTGTCTTTATTATAAATAGAAAAACTAGAAGTTCTTAATTTTGTTTCAACAGACCTAAAATATTTTTGGAGTGTTCTACTAGGCAACGCAGTTTTTTGCATCGTGCATACGTTAGTCAAAATAAAACCACAATGACAATATGTACCAAGGTAGTTTTTTCTTCTTCATAACTAGGCTACTAGTCCGCTTTAATGTAGACCATTACTGCCATTGTCAACTAAATATAGTATCCTATCTTATGACGATTTCAGTGTTCTAACAAGATGGCGGCTCCTTTGTTAGAACTTTCTATGGAGTTTTTGTGGCATCCCAGAATGCATGCTATCAATTTATATTTTTAATCCACTTCACTTATGTACAAAAACCAAACTATATCACACAAGATGCCACCAATATAACATAATATAGGGTCAAAAACTAAGTATATGAGTTAAAAATAAAAACTACAACATGTAACTTTAAGATCCTGCCAAAAACTCTCAAGGTAATATATTTTAACTCTGAACTTATAACGGTATTTATTATGGATTTTTTTGTTTAAAAAGAACTTTAGACACTTTTAACTTGTTACTATACTATATTTTGTAACAGAATTATGTTTGTGATAATTAAATAAATTATTATTAATTGTTATTTTTTGTCACTTCTAATCTTTATAAATATAACTCGATATCAAGTAGTATTGATACTTTGGTTCCAATACTTTTATAGATGTTAATACTTTAAATTTGATACTTGATATCGAGTAGTTAAGGATACTTTTAAAATGTTGCGTATCCCTACTGAAACTACACAGAACTCTATGTACAGAAACGCTAGAGTAGGGATGGCCAAATAAAAAAAAAATATCGATATTTACTAATCTATGTTTGTTATATAATATCGATAATAAACTAGAGAAAAATAATAAATAATTGATATATCGTCAATTGTTTTGAAGTTGATACAAAATTGTCTTTTCTTTTAAACTTCCACACAGAATAAACTATGTATACTTTTAAAAAAAGTTGAAAAACAAAACAATCTGGATTGATTGATTGAGCTCGACAACCGCACCGCCCCAAAGTTGCTATCATGTTGCTATCACACATACATACAGATACACCATTAATTTTCGTACACAGTCCATAGACAAAATTCAAAGGCGGTTGTGTTGTGTATATTGCATTTTATGAAGATTGTGGCGGAATTTTTTTAAAATAAACGATGTGCGAGGAGAATGCAGGGGTATATAGTAATATTAAATAATAAGAAGCAAAGTTGCGACTTGTATTAAAAATATATTGAAATTGATATGAATTCGATTTTCTAAAATAAATATTTTCGTCAAGCTAGCTCAGTCTTATTATTAATAATGTAGTCGGCGGATAGTTGAAACGTTTATTCAACCATCACAATGTTTACACATTAGTAAGTTAGGCTAATTATATAAAATAAACAGAAAACACGACAGACATTTCAACTGACACCCAACGGCGCGCTAGCTAGAGCTCTTCCATTTATATCTCTCAAGTTCAAGAAAGGAAAAACTCAGGCGTATATCACCTACATAGACTGGAGATTAATATAACGACGTGTAGGAACTTTATACAACATGAACTTTTTATGTTTTAACGACCTCTTTATTATATCTTTTCCGCGTGAGTGAAAAGAATATGAAATGTCTTTGAAATTGACTTTGACATTTTTGCAGTATCATGGACTAGGAATGTGCCTATATAATCTAAATTAATATTATAAAAATAAAATATTTCAAAAGACGTCTGGAAATACTGGAGCCAGGCTGACATACTATAATATTGAATATCAATCGATATCGATAAAAAACAATGATATAAATCTTTGTTTGACATTAAATATTGACATTTCGATGTATTGATATTTTTTAGACATCCCTACGCCAGTGACAAAAATTGTAGAGGAGAGATAATAGGAACAATTTACATATTCGAGTTATTCAATTATGAATGATTTGCATAAGCGAGATATTTTGGATATGATAATTAATAATCGAGTTAAGAATATGAATGATCATTCATAATAGAGCCTTTATGTAATACCCAGGGGTGGGTGAAAGTGGAGAACAAAAAAAAGGTTTAGTCACTTGGGTGCTTCGATAAAACCCACCTCTACTCAGAGATGGACGAGAGTAAGCCAAAAAAAAAGGCCGCGCATTCGTACTACCTACAAGAAAAAATTGGCCGTCACCGTCGCTCGATAGATGTGAAACATCTTAGTTAATAAAAGAAAGAAACATTCAACACTAAAAATTAAATACAGTTTGCGACGGAGCACGCTAGCGACTGGACGCGCGCATCTCTGTGATTCTTATCATGCGAGTATAACCGGTTTGTACCAGTGATTACGATTTCGGTCGCCCGGCCTCGTGAGCTGTAAGGTGCAATTAAGCATTGGATTTATCTTTACCATGGACGATTTAATAAGGCGTGATTGTGAATTGGTTCAATCAAGGAGTAGTGAGACGAGGGCCTGTGAAGACACAACATAATTACGAAATGAAGAAATAACAAATGAGGGTATAACGCGCAAAAGAATAAGACAAGAGAGTGATATTGAAGAGTGGACAACGGTTACAAAGAGCGGGAAAACCATGACGAGACGTAATACTGAAAGTGACAACTTATCATTTAGTCCTGAAAAGTTAATTGACATATGAGTCACTTACAAAGAGATGTTACCCAAACAATTTGCTTTGGCTCGATTATTACGAGATAACAACATTTTGGGTATACACAGAATTAAATATAATAACCCGTATAAGACAATAATGTCAATTGAAGATGAGACCAAAGCGCAATTTTTTACTAATTGTAAGACCTTTTTAGATTTCGAATGGAGATGCCAGAAAACCACAGAAGTAGGCATTTCCTATGGTATTATTAAAAATATAGAACTGGATCTTTCGCCGCAAGACATTTTAGACAACGTAACATGTTCAGTCCAAGTGATTTCAGTAAAACGGCTTAGTCGACGAAACAGTGAAGGTGAATCAAGTAATATGGAAGATAATAATAGATGGGTGCCATCTGAAACTATTAGACTTGGTTTTCAGGGTTCATCCCGCCCTGCTTATGTGTACATAGATAAGTTGATAGTAAAGGTAGAACCATTTGTTTTTAGCGTAACTCAGTGTTCTAAATGGTGGAAATTTGGCCATTTAGTAAAAGCTTGTTCATCAAGAAAAGTTTTGTGCCCGAAATGTGGTGGTAACCATTCAAATAGTGAAACAACTAAATTTAAATGTATAAATTGCTCTGGTAAACATTTGGCATTAGACAAGTTATGTCCAGTATATATAAAACAAAAGAAAATCCGTGAATTGATGTCAGATTTCAACTGTACGTATAGAAAGGCTCTGCTATTATATGTTTCCCCAAGCCCTTTGTACATCAACGATAGGATTACTAGTTATGATAACTATGTATTAGAAACCTCACATATTCAATCACTTCCCCAAGATATAGATCCTAGCCATTTACGACCAACTTTTGCGGAAAAAACTAAATCTTTAATAGTAAAAACTACGGATAATGGAGTTCATAATAGAAGATCAGAAAATACATCAGGTCAGAAGAAGAAGGTGACGCGTAAAAATAAAAATAAGCAAGCGATAAGAAAGGACTCTGACTCGAGTTCGGAGAGCACAAACTGTCATATTGATTATTCCATGGAAGACAAAAGTGACGAAGAACAACCATCTAAGAAACAGAAAAGAAGGAGGGCTTATACATTTATTCAATTGCTAAATAAAATTAAAGGTATTATATTTCAGGGAGGCTGCTTATTTGATAAAATTAAGTATATTATTGAAAATTGTATTAATTGGGTAAAATCTTTAATTGTAAATAATGTATCGGAATGGCCATTTTTCTTAAAAAAACTAATTATGGATAATAAAGTTAATATAAATTTAAATGTTCTACAATGGCAAGCTGCATATGACGGTATTCCTATACAGATCACTCCTATTCATAGTGAGTACTTGACTGAAGTGAAATCTTATTGTAAAGATATGTGGAAGGTGTACTTTTATAACAGATCGCAAGAAAAAGGAATCTGGTATAAGACTATACAACCACAGCCTCATTTTGATTTTCCATGGATCGTTCAAACAATGTTGAGTAGATCGGACTTAATAGTAGCTCTCCGACTTCGCTCAGGACATATTCCATCAAATAAGTTTTTACATTTAATAAGAAAAGTAGCATCACCTAATTGCACGATATGTGGTGTGGTTGAGGATGTACATCATATTTTAGTGGAATGTGTTAAGTATGAAAATTGTATAAATTTACTTAAAATGACGCGATCCATGGAGGTGGGTATTTGTAATTCGATACTGTCAAACACTCTGTCTCAGAGTGCGAAAATATTATATAGAATCGCAAAATTAGCTCATAGGAATTAATAATTATGTTTCAAATTTATTACAGAATTGTATAATGTTTGTGAGGTATTTATGGGGCGTCATAGTCGCAATGCGACAAAGCCCATTATTAAAGAAAATAAAAAATATTAATTAAATAACACATAAAACGTGGCGATGCGTCGCTACCGTCTATAATGCCAGGCCAACAATCAGTTTTACCCCTCGCCTATAGATATTTCACATCAACAAAAAAAGGTCGCATAGTCGTAAACTAAGGACACATAACAATTCCTTAAAAAATAAATGTCTAATTGTTGTACTTCGATTATGAATGATCACTCATCATAGAACTACTAATAGTAGTAATTACTAATGGTACTTCGATTAAGAATGTTCACTCATCATCGAATAATATTAGTAATTACTAATAATTATAATTTAAATATCTCGAGTTATCTTCATAATGAATGATTACATTACTATATCTTATAATAAACCGATAAAACATTGTATTAAATAGGGCCTCTGGAGTTTTTGGCAGGATCTTCAAGTGACATGTTATGGTTTTTTTTTTTTCATTTACTTAGGTTTTGACCCTATATTATGTAATATTGGTGGCGTTTTGAGCGCAAGTTCGGTGAAGCTGTAAAAGCCGCAGCGGCTTCAGGGCCCTAAGGGTAACAGTGTAGTCAGATCTAAAAAAAAAAAGCGTTTTGCGTGATGTAGTTTGGTTTTTGTGCATATGTGAAGTGGTTTATAAATGTTAACCAAGAGCATGCATTCTGGGATACTACAAAAAATTCTCTAGATACGTTCTAACAAGACAGCCACCACTTTGTTGGACGCCACTTTATATATAATGTATATTACTATGAAAGCTTAAAAACATTAACACTGGCAAGTGCTTTTGCGGCGCCAAAACAAGAAGAAGAAGAATAAGAATAAGGCCTCTATGTATAGCAGTATGACCGTTTTTAGTACGTTCAGTACTTTTGGTATAATTAGGAGTCTGGAAATTATATTCAGTTTCATTTTAGTATAAAACCTAATGATAGTTTTTTTTGGTACAATTTAACGCAACAGTAAATTTTTGGTTTTTTAAAATTCATATCTGGCAACAGTATAGACTACCTTTTAAAGAATCACTATTTTCAGAATTAAAATATATTGGCCCACAAATAGCTATTTACGAAAGCTTTTCATCTCTGATAAATGTTATAGATAAGTTTCCGAATATAGATGATATGATATGATTCAAACAAGCTATTGAAGAAGAATATCGTCAAATGAAGTTTATTACCAAACCTTTTGTGTGATGGTTGGTAATAAATAATAATACAGATAATAATGAAGAGCAGTTTTGGGCCATGTTGAGCAATATTGTTGATACGAAAAAGGACTCATAGTATAAAAATATCACTAATTTTATAAAGTGATTAATGTGTGTTCCCATTTCTAATGCACAATGTGAAATATTTTGAAGTGAAAATCTCTGGACTCGCGACACCGTTACGAGACGCAGCTATAGTGTGTGCATGTATGCATGCGCAATTGGCAGACCGCGAACGCGTCTTTCATAAAAGAATATTAAATGTATTTTAAAGTTTCTAATAAATAATAAAATACAATTCATAAATAAAATGCAATTCATAACTCAATAACCCTAGTAGCCACCTAAAAAATTAACCTAATGACCCTAACATGTTAGTTGATTTTTAGTAGAATTATATTTTTCATTTGTTTTAGTACTGGCCAGACATTTTGTTAGTATATTACATAATTTTGAAACGGTCACACTGATGAATTGCCAGGGTCACAGCCGACACAAGGTCGGTTTTTGGAGAATGATTTTATAATTTTTTTTAACCTTAAATCAATTAGTTTTATGCTTATGTCAAAAACTGATTTTATGCTACAATAAATTAGACAAACCATGGCGCTTATCAATAAATGGAAGAGTGTTGAAAATATTGATCTAAGTGAATGTACTTTAATTATTCCTAGTGTCGCTGTAGGGAACATTGGACAACTAGTATGTGATTTATTGATTTCATCTTTACAAATGAAGAAAATTGCATCTCTGTATAGTCCTGCGCTTATGCCAGTTCTAGGATATGATCCTTATGACTTGAAGTCGAACAGTTTGTCTGGTTGTTGTGAACTTTACGGGTGTCAAGCAAGAAAGATAGTCGTTTTGCAAATACGAGCGCCACTTATTTATAAATACGCGCGGAAGTTCTTGGACGAAATCGTGGATTCATTCAAAGAAAAAAATGTCAAAGATCTTGTGATTTTAACAAGTAGTTTTGCTCATGAGAAAAAACATGTCTCAACATCGCCATTTAGATATATAACGAACGATCAAAGCCTTTACTTATATGAGATTAATAACATAAATTTGACCAGACATGAATCAACTGATACTGGACTTAAAATATATGGAGGAGGATTTGCATCTTTGTTATATAAAATCAGTACAGAGAAATTACTTCCTTGTTTAATTTTGTATAAGTACTGCTCAGAGGGGGACAACATACCTGATTCATATGAAATAATAAATTGTTTATCAAAAGTTCTCCCATTGTTTAATATTGAGAAAGATCTTATGTCACAAATGATTCAGCCTGTATCATGGAAATTATTTTATGGCAGACCACCACCAAATAATATCTATTAACCTGTCAACTTTGTTTTGGTTTTGTGCCTTTTTTAGAAAATTGTAAATACTTTTTTGCTTTCTTGTAAATTTGTATTTATGAAGGTTTTGTTGTTATCTAACAAATTAAAAAATTTAAATAAAATAAACATTAATACATAGTTTGGTTTAGTCATTTTGTAAATTTCATTGAAGTTACTTGTTTCTAAACTGAAGGTAAGTTATGGTAAAACATTGGTAAATAATGTATTTTCCAATAATGCCTATACATAGTTCAATGGTTTGATGCACCTGTGTGATGCCAATTGAAAAAAAGCATCATATATACAAATAAACAAAATCGAAGTGTATGTCTGTAATCTCAAAATAACAGCTTTTTAGTAAATGCATATGAAAGTACATTACTTTAAAGGTACTTCACCTATAACAATTTTTTTTCGTCTATCGGTTTGTTCCGGGTAATCTCTGAAACGATTGGACCGATTTTGACAGGACTTTCACTGACAGATAAAAGATGTTATAAGGAGTAACTTAAGCTTCTTTTATTTTAGAAAAAGAATTATGGTACTGCGCAAATAAAAAATTCTGATCATGGTGAATCAATGCATTCGCTTAAATGGCTTGCCTGAGTAAACCATGAGATATATCAAATTAATGTACTACATAATTGTAGATATTAAAAAGATCTAAAAAAAGCGAGATCGTTGTGTCTATCTTCTAAGGATCACCCTCAATAAGTTTTTTTAATATTTAAAATAACCAAGAGGGAGTGTGCGACTGGCCCCTGTGTCCGATCGACGGCCTTCTGAAGTTCACGCGAGCGCAGCCGCGGGTACAGCTAGTAAAATGAGTGTTGCTATGAGTAATAAGAAATCCAATTTCTGCTGCAAAACAGCAGAAATGGTAGTACTGGAAATACTGTGGTCTGGTCTGAAAGGTAGGGGTGAACTATCAGGTAAAACAAGAAACCTGTTCCTTTTTCAGTGACCTTCGTTTGTTCGTTCGTTTGCATCTCTAACAAAGTGAATATAGTAAACGCTAGAATAGAGAAGTGCGTATTCGAAACTGAAACAGTTTACTTTCGTGTCACACACTTGTCTGTGGAACAAGTACATAGACAGGAACTGCTTTTTCAGTTTACAGTGTTTACATTTAATAGTTGCAAACTTTACTTGAAAATGTCTGTTGTTTTAAACTGTTCTGATAAATAGGTACACCTCACTCCTGATGAGAGTATAGCTTGCAACATGCACCAGCTCGTGAAGTCTATGAGAGGTAGGACACAGAACAAAACCTCTGGAGATTTTTCTCTACTTGGTGCAGTCGGACTCAGCAGTATTCCAACGAATTGCTCTCCTTGGGGTAGGGTGGTTCAACAGGGTATTATAAGCGTCCATAGGCGACGGTAGCCGCTTACCATCAGGCGGGCCGTATCATTGTTTGCCAACTTAGTTGTACAACTTGATGCATACTAAATACGATATAACTGAGAACTTTAGCTTTATTCAACATTAAAATGGCGCGTATTATAATCTAAACATGACAGATAAAATCTAGTGACAACGTTTGTCAGTTATACATAAATAAGTCTATGGTTAAACTAAGAAGTTCACACCATTCACCCTCCCTTCTAAGTTGTAACGTAGTCTTGAAGGTATGAAGGAGATCTACGTTCTCTAGTCGAACGGCGTACTTGAATATCCTCATCAATTACATTAGGAGATGGATCTTCGTCAGCGGTCTGAGTTCTCTCAGAGTCTGGAGTTAAGAACTCATCAGATGGAATCTCTTCAGTCACTGGTATTGGTGCCAGACGTCTGTTAGAGACGGTTGTCTCGCGCCCCTCCGGTAATCTGACGTAAGAATAATGAGGGTTGCTTTGTAGAAGCTCTACTTCTTCAACAGCTGGGTCATATTTTGATTTCCTTACGTTTTTCTTCATATATATAAGTCCCGGAGATAGTAGCCAAGTTGGCATTGATTGGCCGTTTTCAGATCGACGGGGGTGGGTGAACATCCTCTCATGTGGAGTGACGTTTATTCTGGTGGACAACAGAGATCTTATTGAGTGAAGTGCAATCGGTATTGCCTTTTCCCATTCGGCGATATCTCGTTTTGTAGAGCGGAGATGTAGCTGGATAGTCCGCCATAATGTTCCGTTAAGACGTTCTACTAAGTCATTTCCACGGGGGTTATAAGGAGTCGTCCGACTACAGGCTATGCCTAGAGATGTGGAAAACTTCTTCAATTCATCAGATAAGAACGATGAGCCTCTATCGGAGTGTATGTAGGCCGGAGTTCCGAATGAGGAGAAAAGTTCTCGAAGACATTTTTCCACAGTTTCAGATGTCATATCTTTGCAAGCAAAGGGAAACCGACTATACTCGTCAATTATGGTCAAAATGTATCGGTTAGAAGTATTGGATGGAAGCAGTCCTTTAAAATCCAAGTTAAGGCGTTCGAAAGGTGCTGTCGCTTTTATGAGTTTCCCTTCATTTTTTACATATCGCGGTTTTATTTCGGCACAAACTGGGCATGCCGCAGTCATTCTTTTTACATCATCAACTGAATAATGTAAGTTCTTTGCTCTAATCCAGTGTATCATCCGTGTGACGCCTGGATGATATAAAGAGTTATGAAGTTCTATGAGTTTGTTGGAACTAGTATCCATTATAAGACAAATTCTAGACAGTGCATCGGCAGCTTGATTTTGTTTTCCTGGGCGATAAATAATGTCATATTTATAACAAGACAGTTCCAAGCGCCATCTTTCTATTTTTTCGTTTTTAATTTTGCTTTAATGTTGCTGCTCAAACATGAATGAGACCGATTGCTGATCTGTAACAAGTAAAAAATGTCTTCCGATTAAACAGTGGCGCCATTTTCGAAATGCTTCTACAATAGCGCTAGCCTCTTTTTCAATGGAGGGCTGTCGACGTTCGGAATTATTCAGTGAGCGTGAAAAGAATGCGACAGGACGACCCTCTTGTGACAGAGTTGCAGCAATAGCATACTCGGAAGCATCAGTTTCAACAGAGAATACTTGTTTATCATCAATAGCTGCGAGGGCTGATTCTGCGATGTCAGACTTGAGTTTCGTGAAGCAGTTTATTGAGTCATTTGATAGCGGAAAAGATGCTTACACTAAACATACTTCTTCACATACTTTATTTTGAGTCACGCTCCCACAATTTTTTCAGCAATGGAATCAATTAACTTACTTATATAATGGCGAAAGTGCATATTTCGATTGATTAAATGTACAATTTCATAATATTTTTAACAGTTTATTGATTGATATAAGTAAATATCTATCAAAATTTATGTATCCATTGAAGAAAATATTATAAATGTATATGCGGCTTAGAATTTTGGTTACACTAAAAAGGCAGCAGACAGGTAGCAATTTTATATAAAAAAATTTGCAACCCATAGACGAGCCGTTTGTACCGACGGGAAATCTTCCTCGTTTAAGATTCTGCGAGTAGGGCGTACTCTAATTAATTACAATCCGAGATAGAACCCACAATCACAGAAGGTATTTACGGTCGATTTCCTGATCAATCATTCAGTGCACATTTCTTGATAGAGTCCGAATTTCCACCTTGTGTTTTATTGTAATAATGAATATTGTAATATTAGGTCCTTACATAATGAAATGAACGTTTTGTCGTACTGACCATTTTGATCTGAAATATCTTCTCTTTGGTTAAGAATTCTAAATTCAAATTTATAAATTCATTTAGCTGGTACGTTTGAGTTTTGAAAACAGTCATTCATTTGTTTTTTCCTCATTATTTTTTTCTTTGTCGTCACTTATTACCGCACAATGAAAAACATGAAATATCGGTATATTTATGAGTACGAGTTCTACCGTGGCACCAGTGCTGCAGAAACAGCTCGAAGAATTAATGATGTGTACGGCGCTGGTGTCGCAAAAGAAAGCACGGTACGTTTTTGGTTTTAACGTTTTTGTTTTGAAATTTCGACCTTCAGAACTAACCCCATGAACGGCCGGAGACCAAAGTGGAAAATGAAGAATTAAAGGCTATATTGGAAGCGGAACCATCACAAATCACTACAGAAATAGCTGCAGGCTTCGGGGTAAGTGATAAAACTGTATTAATCCACTTGAAGCAAATCGAGAAAGTAAAAAAACTTGAACGATGGGTACCTCATGAATTGAGTGAATCGAACTTGCAAACATGCGTCGACTGCTGTGTTACTTTGCTCAACCGACAAAATAATGAAGGGATTTTAAATCGAATCATTACTTGTGATGAAAAGTGGATACTGTACGATTATCAGAAGCGCTCGTCGCAATGGCTGAACCCTGGAGATCCAGCCAAATCCTGCCCTAAACAGAAATTGACTCTGAAAAAGTTACTTGTGAGTGTTTGGTGGACTAGCGCCGTTGTCGTTCACTACAGCTTTCTAAAATCTGGCCAAACGATTACGGCAGATATCTATTGTCAGCAACTGCAAACTTCATGCTTTGAAAAACTATAAACGATAAAAAAAAGAAATATACAAATGATAAACTTGTAAAAGAATAGGTAGGTACTTAATATAAATAAAGAATACAAACACTAAATCTCCTTTAATATTTTATTATTCTGTCTGACTTATACCTACTGTTAGTCAGTTCGTTCAGAAGCCTCAGACAGCTTTTACAGCTTCATCCGGCTTGATCTTCTTTAATAACAGTGTTAAGAACTTACTGTTTGGCAATAGATTTTTAAGTTTGTTATAATCCGCTATAAAATAACATACCATTCCGCCTGTATTCCCCGAAGGGTTAGGCAGAGGTGTACTGTGTGTTCGCCGGGTATGCTTTAGGTCCCATGTAATAGGGGGCGAACCATTAATCGGGTACAAAGCCAAACTCCGAGCCACTACTGAGAATTTTATAGACCACTTTGCTCGACCCAGGTCGAACACCGGACATCGAGCATAGCAGTCACGCTTACCACCACTAAGGCTATTAACACCAGTTATGTATAAAGTATTATGTTACTATAGCGAGTTCACTTGATATGTGATCTAGGTAGTAGTATATCATTATTCGCAAATTTTTTTTAACTAAAATTTTAAATTATACTTATAACTTATTTTAAGGTGAAAGATAAAATTTATCCTTAGAGGTAACTTTCTTCGCAGATCGAGTACTTACCGAACAGGTAAGTTTTAAATTTAAACAATAGTAACTATAACCGAGAGGTAAATTAAAAATTTTACTTCCATGGGCCAAAGCACGATATCTCTGCTGTAAGTAATTTGTTGGTGTGGAATTAAACGTCCTGTAGATTCTAGATAATGATGTAGTAACAGCTTAAGGTTATCCATATTCTACTGATATCACGTAAATAAGAATACCAAATCTCGACTCGATCAGAGATTAGAAGATGCTCACATCCATTCATCAATCAGAAAAAATCTAAATCAAAATTGGTTCAGCCGTTTGTATTTTGTTGGTCGGTTGGCCGCTATATAATAATAAATATGAACAATTATTGATGCGTATTAATGCTGATTGCTAAACATGATTGTATCAGTTACCAGATTCCTTTCGAATCGCTGCATGGTCTATAGAGAGTTGAAAGTTTACGGCTCTGTTTACGACATAAATTATTCTGAAATGATGTCCATTGACTTCCACCATTATTTTAATTACGATACCCCCCCCATAAGTGTAACACTTAAATTAATAGCTGGTCGTTTGTTAGACATTATATGGGAGCGTCCCTACGCTCAATACGCTACGCCGCGCTTTGCTGTATATAATACCCGCCACGTCCATCCTCTCCCTTTTTTTTAACGTGGAGAAATCCGTCATAGGTACACACCCACCCGGGGGACGAGTGGTTATGTGAGACTCCTACTCACTAAAACTCCACGGTGTAACATCCGCCGCCTCGATGGGGCGACGCAGAATCTGCAGTAGCATACTACCGCGCCGCTCCGGCAATACCGGGCCCCGGCCTAAATAGCTGACCCACGAAACTTCGTCTGCGTCATATAAGAGAGAGAGAGAAAGGGTAAGAGAGAGTGGTTCGTAGGCCACGTAGGCGTAAGGTTATATTGAGTAAATCTTAAAAGATAGACATATGCTATCACGGACTTTTTTTGGAATTTTTTAAGAGAAATAATTCCGTCACATACGATTGTTGCGTAACTTTAACTATTCACGCAGCGCACGTAATGGAAGCTCCTAAAAGAAATAAATTTCCTTCGTTTTTGCAATATTTTTTAAAGCGTGATATTATATAGCCTATAGCCTTAGTGAACCTTAATGAACCTTTGATGTAGTTGTACAATTAAGGAAACCGCGGTGCGCGAGTCTGACTCGCACTTGGCCGGTTTTTTTTTTGTACTAGTTAGACTTAGGCAAATTTGACAGATCACTAAATACATATGTACATGTTCCTTGCTTCCTCCCAGAAGGCAGGGACATACATATTTATGTATAAGTTAGCTTAGTTCAAATTTGTACGGATAGGGAATTAGCCAGTTTGCGACTTAATTGCAACTACTGGAACAGCCTAAGCCGAGGTTCGGCCACATTGGCACCCTTGAGGATATTGCCACGCCTTTGCGGCTAAATGCCTAAAGCGCACGCCCCTAAGCCTCGGTGAAGCTGTAAAAGCCACCTGAGCCTCCAGGGCCCATATGGCTAACAGTTTAAAAAAAAGTTACGCTGTATAGAATAATAACAAAAAATTAATATTCACCACGACAATAATTGATATTTTCAATACGTTTTGTACCCTACATAAATCTCACGACGCAAAAAGTGATAAATGGGAGAGTTTGGGAGGGCGAGGAGGAACTCTCACAATAATAATACGATGTACAAAAATGTCTACATTTTAGATAATAATCATATTTAAAAAAAATATATAAATAAGTATATTATGTACGTTACTTTATTGATGTTATCTCCTCTCAATGCAGTGAATTGTGAAATATATCTATATAAATAAAATGGTAGAGGTTTGTCATTGTGCGCTTACACACAAAAACTACTGGATTTTGAATTTCATTTTTTTTTTGCATTTTTTGCTTCTTAGATTTGGTCTTTATCAAAAAAAAAAAATATCACGATATACTCATTCAATAAAAAATTATAAGAAACTACGATTTTTATAAGCACTACGCGTTCTTTTGTCGTCCACGCGAGCGCAGCTGCGGGATTAGCTAGTACCTATATAAATATTAAACGTATATTCAGTATAACTTTCTGTGCGATTTATGTTAATGTAGTCACTTCATAATAAAATTAAAGTTTACGAGCGACCCCGCTCCTCGCAATTATTATTGTTATCCGTGTTTTCGTCTGCCAGTGTAGATACTTCGTTCGCGGCTTCATTAAAACGAAAATAATATGGTTTTGTAACAATCAACTGTGAACCTGCTGTATTTGTAAGTGAATTTAAATGTGGGTATAATTAAAATCAAAAAGATATTTTGAGAGTAGTCCTTATTACATTATTTTTATATGAGGACACAAATTCACACACAACCATTTAATTCCAAACCAAGCAACGCTTGTATCATGGTAACTAATTTTTAATACCCAGACACACAACTTACAATTATGCTCATCACACAAAAGTCAGTCATGGGCGGGGATCGAACCCACGACCTTTCAGCTCAATTACTATTGGGTTACTACCACTGCGCTACGATGCCTGTCAAAGGGTATTTAAAGTGTATGACCTCGAAAATAATATTAGTAGATTAAGTAATCTCTAAGTAGAGTATTACGATACTCGCAATACGCCCCGGCTTTTCACGTATAGCAGAGTAATATTACATATTATATAACTCTATTGTATTACGCGACGCACGCCAGTAAAGCACACCAAGTCGGCATGATTTTTCTGACATCTTCAAGAATCATTCAATTTCATTCAATTTACACAAAACTTTAATAAAATAAACACCTAAGCCTTCCTCATGAATCACACTCCGTTCATTGCTGAAAACCGTATGAAAATCTGTTCTATAGTTTTTGAGTTTATCGCGTTCAGACAGACAGACAGACGCGTCGGGGGATTTGTTTTATATTAAAGCCTGATTTGATTATTATGTTTTATGTTCTTGTTATTTTGATATCTACTTCATTTATCCCTTTAGCTCTCTTACATAAAAAATGTACTTGAAATTGGCATATAAGCCATCCGCGGGATCAGAGGTAAAGGCGATTGTATTGTAAATGGATATATCATATAATATTACTGTTAAATATGACGAATAATGAACTATTAAGTATAACAATGTTACCGTTTAGTAAGGTAAAATACGGTTTTTAGTAAAAGTAAAGGGTTAGCATTTTTTTCTACATATTTTTACATTTAACCCTAGTGTTCACGTCGTCGTAATAGTCAAATATGAGCGCTTAATAAAAAATAAAATGTGGACATATAAGACTATAGTGTAGGCGTATAAGACTACTATGCTTAACCACTTATGGTAACCTATACCCATATCACAATGCTCACGATTCGAATAAAATAATTATAATATTTGGGAATATAATATGGTTTTCGAAAGGATATGTGGAAGAACTATTGCAAAGGGAGGACCCTCCGACCAGACGGGTGTTATGTCTGGCGGGCAGCTGCCCAACGGTTGTAGTCGGGTTCTTGTATATATACTCAATTGAAGAGTTAATTTTTATAGCGCGATGTAGGATGCGTAGTATGTGGCTTGATAGATGTCGCTATATAGATGTCGCTACAGATACATTAAAAAATATACACCTATCATCTTAACACTGATTACGAAGATAAAAATAGTAATTACCACATTTAATAATTTTTATTTGTTTTATACATATGTATATGTTTATTTATTATTATTATTGTTTATTTATTTCTTTCTTGTATTTATTTTAGCGTAAAGTTCTAAAAAGCCTAAGTTTAATTAAAAAACGGAAACATACTTCTAACACTAGATGGGTTGCGTAGAGGAAAGGACAGAACTATGCTATAAACCGTGACAGCAGATGAGCGCGACGTCGTGTGGATGTTAATGATGCGTTTCTGGCCATACAAATTAATATCATTTGATATGACTTAACACGCGTCACGTCGCGTCGACTAGCGTGGTTTGTTAAAAGCACAGAGTATAGTATAAATTAGCGAAAGGTTGATTAAGACGGCACCAAAAACGGAATACACTAGTGTGCCTATTATTTTGTTGGCTTTTTTATTAAACGAGTTACACCTATACGTAACCATAAACAAACATGTCTACTAAACAATAAATTATACTTTTAGTAACGATTTACGTAGCCCGATACAGTCCTATATCACTGTTTACGAGAATGGTCTCGTTTCTCTGTCTCGATTTAACACAAGCGTATAACTATGCACTTTTTCCTTCGACTTGCCGATGTATATATATTAAATCTATGGTTAAAAGTATGTTTCTGCCTTAAGACTTGTTACGGAATATGTACATAATTCAATGTACCGCGATAAGGAAGATTGAAAGTTATAAATTTTGGGGAATAATGTACATATCCGAGAGTGGTAAGTACAAAATCATCACTATGGGACCACCCAGTGAGAGCTAAAGTGTTATAAATCGTCTGTTATCGCCTTCTAGCAGTAACTACTTTATGGGGCTATAAAAACAACCTAACGTTATCGATCAGAAAATAGGGAAAGATTTCATAAAACGATTTCAAATACTTTCGATATGTGGTTTGCTTTACCGCATATTATCAGATTGTATTTTATGGAATAGTTAACGTATTAACTCACAATGTATTTCATCTCAAAACGAACTAAAAAGTTCTCTATGTCTTATTATTGCTGTATTGTGAAACTGTGGAACTATATTCCAACGAATATGTTCACTCCTTCTTACGACGTCGGGACCATCAAGCGTCACGCGAAGAGATATTTATGCAGGCCGGCTTAACAGCGGCGACCGCTGATAGACTTCGATCTCTTGATTGTAGGTACAGTGTTTAACATCAGGAACAACAACGTCAATTCGCCGAGCTACTATTAAAAAAAAATCAATTATTCGAATATAAAAGACCTTCATGGTCTTGTATCTGACTACATCGAGGTCGCAACTTTGATTATAAATGTCGTCATTCACTTATCAACCTGGCGGCCGACTAGCAGCGTCTCCTCGCTCGACTTCCACTCGTTGTCAACGGGTGAACGCCGCGTGGTCAACCATCTAACATCGTGTGTCAACGAATTGACTAGTAGTAAGTGAGCGATTTTTATCGGGGTGTACGTGGTGTCGCGCCAACGACGCATTGTCCTTGCGTTGGCAACTCGCGGTCCACACGGTGACGTTACAGAGTTAACAAATGAGTGTATATAATTATATGGAACTCCATACAAAGAAATCTCAACCGCATGAGGCGATGCGGTGCTGGTCGGATGCCGGGTTGATACGTGAGTGACGAGCTTTATTATACAAAAGTAGACAAATAATTCCCCTTAATCTGGTAAATGCTGAGTACAATAAATATACTTATTATCAGGAATATACAATAAGTAGTAACTTTAGCTTTAATTTATTGTAGGGGCACACACATGCTCATCTATAAAGTGCACGTTATGGATTGGTAGGTGTCAAGTGTGACTCATCGTTTTCCCGTTCCACAATAACGTAAGACAGTCCGGTTATATACGTCTAACACGACGTATGTGAGAATGTTTGATATTTAATAGTTTGTGTAACTTGTAATTAAGTGGAATATAATAAAATATTTAAATAAATAACCGGGCTCAACCTAAATTAATTTCAAGAAATATTAAAGTAGGTAAACTAAGAGTTAATTAATTTTAATTAATATAGGAAAATTAGGTAGACTTAACATAACTTTTAATTTAAAAAATCATACGATAACGGGAATATAATTTTCATGTTCATGAGTGATTTTCAGGAGTACCATCTCTATGTATGAAAAAGCGTCCGTCGAAAAGCGTTAAATTAGGATGGCGCCACGGCACCAAGTGCATAAATTTTAATGATAGTGCCAAAAGTTATTATTTTTTTATATTTTACCCACTTGGGCAACTTTCACTCGATAAACTTTTCCCATTCTTGTTTAATTTTTTTTTAGTTTTACAAAATTAAAGACTACAATATCACGAAAAAGTATCATTCCCTCTTGCTATGCTAGCACCATTTTGGTGGGTTTTTGAATTGTAAATTGCTGCTTACAGCCGGACACTTTTCAACTTGTTTTCTTTATAAGATGGATATCCTTATCTCTCTACCTTTAATGAATTGAAAAAAGTTCATCATTACCCTATTTTTCTTTGACATAATAAGGGTTGTCTATTTATGGCGTTCGTCTGAAAAAGGTTGATTTAATTTTTAAAACAAAAGGCTCTTGTTAAAAATGTTCCCTTATCTCGTCCGAAAGGAGGCAACTTGCATCAAATCAATTAAACAACTTCTCGGGTTCCACTCATTCGTTTGCTACCCCTTCTGAATCGCTGACCCGTTATGAAATGTATTACTACAAGGGTATTTTATTAATTAATTAATTGTTCGGCAGATAATGTGCGATAGTCATTCTGTTATGTTTCGTACGTCCATTAGGAATACGAATCAGAATATATATGGATGAAATCGCATTTAAGCGGCAACAAACTGTTTTTTTTTAAACCCTTGTAACTTAAGTTACTTAGATACGAAGTTTTTCAATGGTTACTATAGATTTTGTTCCATTTTTTTTCTTAAGGCTTATTTTTTTAACGCGGGGAAACTCATCGTGGGTACCACGTGGTGACGAACAGAATCAGGCGAGACCTATTAATTAAAATTCCACTAAGTTTCCATGAGCCGCCTTTATGAGACAACATAGGGTCGCGAAAGTGCGGTACCACCACACAACCGTAACAAATTTTTGACGAGGTGTTCTTATATGGTAATTTTTCAAAAAGATTTTCTTTCTCTGAGTTTTTTTACGTGGTTTTATTCCCCAGTACGACTGTGATAGGGAAGAAATACATGCTCCTCACTTGGCCAGAAAGCCCACTCTTGCTCTATCCCCCGTTTCCTGTAGTAATCACAGGAGTACCAGGGAGCGTACCCATGGTTAAGTTATTAGCTGCCGGCCAAAAGTTGAAAGTGTCGGCCGACAATGCCTATGGTGCACGACGAGGAGGTTACCTGATATTTTTGCTAGTCTGACTTAAGCCTTATTTAACTTTGAAGTCAAAATGATAACTTACAACTGATATAGCTCATATCCTAGTTTCGTAAAGTTAGAGAAATATTTTATTTACTTATTACAGTGCCGATCCTGGAGTAAAGCGAAAGGGCAATTGCTCTAAACATCAGATGGCAACGAGCATTAAAATGCGAATAACAGTTTCTAGCAAATAATGATAATTAAATTTAAATTCAATAAAAGTGTTGAATATTGAAAAATGTGTAATTATATATTATAATTTATTTAGCAAAAACTTAAATCAAATTAAGTTGAAAACGCCGACCAATGCAAAGGGCTCTGAAAGAAAATCTCGCTGTACTTTGATAAAAGGCTAAGGCCGGCTCTGCCTTTGTAATTTTTAATAGTAGCTTATAATAGTAGCACTAATTTTTAAATAAAACCATAATTATAAATGGAATTTGTTTTAATTTAATCTCCGAAGGTCGTAATGATTTTTACCACGAAGACATTATTAAAATATCTTCAGGCGCTTCATTTCATCATTATATATTAGGCGTCACCAAACTAGATTCGTTTATGGTGAAATATATTCAATTCACTCCCAGCAATGTCCTGCTTATTAAATATTTACGTGTAAGTATAGAATGTTTTTGTATTTTATATGACAGAAACGTTCAGCATCATTGTTGTCTAACATTTATGTGGCTGTAAATCCGTAATGTCTCTCTATAATGCACGGTCCATAAATTCTACACTTTTGTCACGACAAAGTCGATAATAACAATTGTAGACAGTATCTCGTCTATGGAAATGAATTTACTCTGTTGTTGTACGTCAAAAATATGAGACGTAAGAACGGTCGGGTCGTTAATCGATAAGGTTTTAATTTAATATATATATTTTTTAAACTAAAACTTCTTTAACGCTATAGAAAAAATTGAGTTACTTGATGTTACGTTACGCGTTACGTTACGAACGATACGCAATGGCCTAAAATATATATTTTTCAAATTCAAAGAAGTTTCGCTTCAACTTCGTGTAAAGATTATACACATATCTAAAGGTCGTCACTCACTTATTAACCCAAAGCCAACTAGCAGCAACGCCTCGCAGCCAACTAGTCGATATCACGGGTCAACGAATTAACGAATAGTTAGTGAGCGATTTTCATCGGGGTGTACGTTATGTCGCGCCATCGCACCGCGCCAACGCCGCATCGTCCTTTCGTTAACCAATCACCGTCCGCATATTATGGACTGCTTGCTTGCGAGTCGATACGGTAAGGTTACGGAGTTGACAAGTAAGTATAAATATATATATGGTATTCCATATAAAGAAATCTCAACCGCACGAAGCGATGCAAGATGCACGGCAAGAAAAATTTGTTTAACGTAAAGTTACATATTGGTTTAAAATTATGTAGTGTTGAAATTCAAAGAAGATTCATTTGAACAGGGTGTAAAGTTTGTAATAATTTTCATGTACCTACTATTTACAGGTTCGCGTCATAAAATGTTATATATATGTAGTTCTTTGCGATCGACGATCAACTGCGCTTGATGTAACGTGTCTTGAACAACTTTCCGCGGAACAATAACCGAGGATATCTGATAAAGTGACAGGATATTTGTGAATCAGGATAATCAACAATTTTTGCTCGATGGTATGACACGACACACACACCAAATGTAACATACTGGCGTAATGGCACAGTTAGGTGTGTTGCGTTCCGAGATATATACATCACACCTTTCTCCCAACGGGGTAGACAGAGACTACGTTCTTAAACTTGCTACGATCATCGCATACATCTTTCGCTTTTTCAACATTAATCAATCTATTAACGCACGTTCGTCAGTTTAGAGTACTCTTGGCCTTACTTTTCCTCAGATCGTCCGCGATTTGATCGAAAAACGTTCGTCTAGGCCTTCCTCTTCCAACGCTCCCATTCGCACTCGCCTTATAAATTTGTTTAATCATTCTTCTTTCATTCATTCCGATTACTAAATATCATACATATGTTTCCTTCCTTCCTCCCAGGAGGAAGGTAACATGCCTATGAGTATATATTAGTTAGCTCGAATCGTAGGAGTAGGGATTCAGTTAGATCGCGACCTATTGCATGCGCGACGACCGCCCGAGCCGAGGTCCGGCCACTCTGGCACCCTCGCGCGAGTCATCCATATAACTTTCGCGGCTGAGTGCTCTCTGCGCTCGCCCCCAAGTCCGGTGAAGCTGTAAAAGCCGCAGCAGCTTCAGGGCCCCTAAGGCAAACAGTGTAGTCAGATCTAAAAAAAAAAAAATTCTTTCATTCATTCTCGCAATATGCCCAAACCATCTAAACATCCCTTTCTCAATCCGTGTGACTATATCATCTTTCACACCACAAAGTTCTCTTAACACAATATTTTTTATCTTGTCACTCAATTTCACTCCTAACATACCTTTTAGCGCTCTTACTTTTATCTCACTCTTACTCATACTTTTTCTGTCACACCCAGCTTTCAATTCTGTACTTGAGTGTTGTAACTAGCACTGCTCTATATACAGCCAGGCGAACTTTCGTAGAAATTCTCTGGCTGTTCATAAAGGCGTGCAATGTTCCATTCAATATTTTACCGGCATTTACTCTCCTATCTATATCACTTTAATACTGTTCGTTGCTTCGATAGCTTAGGTGGTTGTATGGCTGGTTAATTTTAGTTGATTTGATAGCAAAAAGAAACTGCAACAGCAATCGTTTTATTGAACTAAATACAATGTCGCGCTGAGAGTTAGACGTCCGAGTGAGTGTGGAGCCGTCTCGCGGGGTGAGGGCACGTGGCCGTGCGCGTGCAGATGCGCGGGGTAAGGCTTGCTCGCGCCCCGCTCTTCGCTGCCGTGCATGTATGCCGTAACAAATACTTTTCATACCTAGTAAACATTGAGCCCAAGTATACGTAGATTCCAAAACGAGATCAGCCGTTGTATATACAGTTATTAAGCGAGGTGGTTGGGTATCTGTAGTCCACTGGTTCGCGAGCAATATGCCTTTTGTGATAAACCGATTACAATAACTATCTCTTGGATTATCGAGCTTCGTGATCAGGCAGTCTATATCCTGCTGTCAAGAGCCTTGCAATCCGGCATGGCAACGACGACCGTCATTGTTTATGGATTGTACTGTATTTACTGTAGTTACTTTACCGCGATACAAAAAAAAAAATTCTCATGGCATAAAACCGTTTACGTCTTGCTCCGGCACGTCATCTTTCGCTATTTGTTTATGTCCAGTTGCCTAAAGGATTTCGCAATAGTGGCTGTAGGCCACTATGTCATCAGTTTTATCCCGGCTACACTTGTTGGCGGCAACGTTGGGACCAACGCATTGAGTCGGCCTTATACAGTTGTGCTTTTTGTTTGTGAATGACACCGTACTATGATCCCTACAACCATCAGGTACAATCGCTTTGCAAAGCTGGGATGGAGCAAAATTGAGATACAACTTCAGATCTATTGGAGGCAAACCGAGTCCCGGGCGACAATTTAAGAGATCGCGAAATTCTGATTGAAAAAAAAATTGCTTCTTTAAAACGCCTAGTATCCGGGGCGCGTCTTAATATCGATTGTTCTTATCATCATCATCATCATCATTTCAGCCGCAGGACGTCCACTGCTGAACATAGGCCTCCCCCATAGATCTCCAGAGCGACCGATCTTGTGCGGCCTGCACCCAACGGCTCCCAGCGACCTTTATTATGTCGTCTTTCCATCTAGTGGGGGCCGTCCTACGCTGCGCTTTCCGGTGCGTGGTCTCCACTCGAGAACCTTTCTGCCCCAACGGCCGTCAGTTCTCCGAACTATGTGCCCCGCCCACTGCCACTTCAACTTGCTAATCCTTTTGGCTATGTCGGTTACCTTAGTTTGTCTGCGGATCTCCTCATTTCTGATTCGATCTCGTAGAGAAACACCAAGCATAGCCTTCTCCATAGCTCGCTGAGCGACCTTGAGCTTTCTTATGATTTTCGATAATATCTAAAGTTTTGTTTTAAAGACAAATAGAAAAAAATACATTATAATTTTTTTTCAGGAATACAGTAAAATCACAATAACTTAATTGAACATTTTTGTAACTGTAAATTAATTGCAATTATATGTATATGAAAACTATACTGTAGTGTACATGTACTAGGCCTAGCCTGTTGACTTTTAAAAGTGTATGTTGCGTGCATGATATCTCGAACTCGGAAGTTGTCATCGAATATAGTTTTTTTTTTGACGATGGCGTCAATCGAAAGAGTCGTCGATGCCTCAATTTGCAATTTGCAAATTTGCCTCAATTTGAAAAAATCCTGTTTCCGATGTTGGTAGGATCAGATTCGTCACAAGAAGAAATTATAAATATGTGTAAGGAAACATTTGGGATAATATATTATTAAACCAATTTGATAAGTCATGTAAAGTTCCGTCATTCCGTGATATAGCTTTCATTTCAATTAAAAAAGAAAACCATATTTTTACAACGTATAGATGATATTATTAAAGTTCTATTCCAGTAAAAGATGTCATAATTTTTATTTTTATTACGGACTTTATTAGGTCTCCTTTTTATGAGGGTCCAAAGTGTTTTGCTCATGCCGTCATACTTTATTCAAATTAAAAAGTAAATATTGTAACTACTCCTACTAAAATTTTATTATTGTGTTAATTTTAATTTTAATAGACACACCTTGCACCGAAATAAAACCAGCAAACAATAAATAACCTTATGTAATTACTTATTAGGAATCCAATGAGCTACCACATGTATGTATTTTAATTAGCAGTAACAAGGATTAACACGTTTTTTAACTTGTTCACTAGACTATATCTACAGTATGATATACTCGATTTTCAATATATTTTACAAGTAAAATATTTATTATGGATATATTATTTTTCCCATAATTCCCCAAATTCTGATTAGTACAGAGTGGGCAGCTCGTTACCATTGAGCACAGAACAGGTATGAGTGACATTCACGATTATGCGCCACCGCCCCCGCCCGTTCCTCGCTTCAAAGTTTTAATTGAACCTCTGAAACTGTTTTGGGTTTTTGTTTCAAAATCGCTGACAAGCCGGAATAATTTATGATAGTAATAAAATTTTCCACAATTTTCATTTCGTTTCGTCAATGTTCAATGTTCGTTTCTACACAATTATAGTAAGTGATTAATTAATACGGTTTGATCAATTATTGGTATTAATATTAGGTCCTTACATATGAAATTAGCGTTTTATATGGAAAAGTAAAACGAAAAAAATATTACGAAATTATAAATTTAATCAATCGAAGTATGTACCATTATTATCTATGCACTTTTGCCATTTTATAGGTAGTTCATTGATTCCATTGCTGAAAAAATTGTGGGAGGAAGAATCTTCTTCTTCCTAACTTGGCAACCGGTCCTCTTTAATGAAGACTATTACTGCCATTATCGAGTGAATTATAATGTCATGTGTTATGGCGATTCAATTGATGATTCAATTCAATTGTTAGGATAACAAGATGGTGGCTCCCTTATTAGAACTTTCTAGGAAGATTTTGTGGGATCTCGAATGAATTTTTTTAGCTTATATTTATAATCCACTTCACTTATGCACAAAAACCAAACTATATCACGCAAAACGCCACCAATATTAAATAATATATGGGTCAAAAACCTAACATAATGGATTAAAAAAAAAAAACCACAACATGTCACTTCAAGATCCCGCCTAAAACTTCCGGGAGGGAGAATCAATAAAATCTTTGATGGCAGTTTGGACAGCCTCATTAAAATTAAATTTTTTAACTTGGCAGAAATTGTCCAAAATCCGAAAAAAGGGGTAAACTCTTGGAGCAAGGTCCAGGGAGTATGGTAAGTGTCAGAGACATTCCAACCGCAGTTTCACTAATTTAGCGACTGTCTCTCGTGAAGTATGGGGTCTAGCGTTGTCCTGAAACAGCAGTCGGCTAGAGAGATTGACCAGTCTTGGTTGTTTAACGACTACCTTTTCGATTATGGTTTGCAATTGTTGACAATATAGATCTGCCGTTATCGTCTGGCCAGATATTAGGAAGCTGTAATGTATGATACCAGCACTGGTACACCAAACACTCACCAGCACCTTTTTCTGAAATAACTTTCGCTTGGGACTGAATTTGGCCGATTCTCCTAGGTTCACCCACTGTGATGAGCATTTCCGATTTTCGTAAAGGATCCATTTTTCGTCATAAGTAACAATACGATTCAAAATTCCCTCGTTATTATGACGTTTGAGTAATGTAATGTAACTCAATGCGTGTTTGTTGGTGTGCTTCAGTCAATTATTACGGTACCCATTTATCGAGATTTTTTACTTTTCTAATTTGTTTCAAGCGAATTTAATTATTGTATCACTGACACCGAAGACTGTCGCTAACTCTGACGTGGTTTGCGACGGATCTGTTTCCTCGATCATCATTAATTCTTCAATATCAACTAGGGTCTCCGGCCGTTCCACGGGGTTTGTTTCGTAGGTCAAAATTTCCATAACGAAAACGTTGGAACAAAAACGTACCGTGCTTTCTTTTACAGTAGCTTCCCCATACATATCATTAATCCTTCGAGCTGTTTCTGCAGCGCTGATGCCAAGGTGAAACTCATTTCGTTAATAACGCGATATTTTACCTTTTCCATTTTGTGAAAAAAAAAAACAAATCAAATAGTGTGAAAACAAATGAATCACTAAATTCGAAACATAAATACACAAGCTCAAATTTCAAATAAATTTGAATTTGGAATTCCTCACCAAATGCCAGATATTTGAGATCAAAGTGGCCAGTTCAACAAGACGCCAATTTCTTATGTAAGAGACTAATATTAAATGCTATTTAATTAAAATACAAATTATCGGATAATAATAAAAGCTAGAATATCTTAAGTCTATTTACTTTTCATACATTTTATTATAACATACCTGGTCAATATATCCATTTTATAATAGTTTGAAACAAACAAAAAAAGGATTTTATGAAATTGATGATGCATTTGATTTTGAAATTGACTTAAGATAGATTAATGTGAAACCTGAGACAACAGAAACCTAAAAATATTTACCATGCTTCTTTCATAGTTTAATAAGTTTTTGATTGGATTGGTTTTTCAGTTCTCAGAGTTGTACCTACTTGTTTTGGATGTTTCGTTATCTATGTTAATAAATTTGTTGCTCTGTCTACAGTACATGTAATTTGTTTCCAAATTTCGCGAAAAACATAACATTATACAGGAGACTGATAACGAATATTACATTTTTTTAAATTGTGCCCAGGATTTATTATGACATTCCCCAATTTATAGGCAAATGTATTCCAATGCCAATTAAAAATAAATACATTTATATTCATTCTCAATCAATTTTAATTAAATTTAGTACACAGAAAGTGTAAAGGTGGCCTCCCACGGTTCGTGATAAAGCAGACGGACGCGGACCAGCCCGCACCGACGCACCATGGGAAGAGTGTCGTCTGTGGAAGTGCAGACAAGTCCGTAGCCTTAATGTTAGGTGCTTGGCTGCTCGTGCTATTCGGTCGTGCGTGAGAATCCGCAATATCAGGGACCGTGGGAGGCCATCTTTTTTTAATGTCCGGAAGTGTACGTATATACCAATAATACTATATACCGATATATATACCAATATACTGTATATACCAATAATATAATATAATAAGTAAAATAAAATTACAAGATAATTACTGCGTAATAAGCGCATGCGTAGCCTAGTACTATAGTTGTAAGTAGTAGTAGTCCTATATGTATACAATTAATAAAATTGAAGTATCTGTTTGTAATGTCAAAATAACAGTTTTTTACTAAATGCATATGATATTATATACTATACCTATAACAAAAAGCCCATTTTTCATTTTTGTCTTTCTGTCTTTCTTTCTGTTCCAGGTAATCTCCGAAATGGTTGGACCGATTTTGATGGGACTTTCACTTATAGATAGCTGATGATATAGGGAGTAAACTTAAGCTACTTTTATTTTAGAAAAAGAATTAGGGTTCCGCACAAATAAAAAAACTGGTCAAGGTGAATGAATTCAGGCGCTTAAATGGCTTACGCTGAGTAAACCATAAGAGATATAGCAAATAAATGTACAAAACAATTGTAAACATTAAAAAGACGTACAAAAAACTTTGGAAAAGTATACGTGTATCTTCTAAGGAACACCCACAATAAGCATTTTTGTCTTTAAAACAGCATGGAGCGGGGAACAAGATTCGCGCGGGCATTCTGTAGTTCATGTGAGCGAAGCCACGGGAACAGCTAGTAATATGTAAAAAATGGTTGAATATATAACCTTTAATAAATTTTTAACCCTCAATCATAAAGAGCTCTTTCACGGAGACCTTTGGTTATGTAAATTATTTGTTTCTTCATTGCTGAACAAAAGAGTCTCGTCTCGTAATATGTTATCCTTTCTGCAGGCCCGCAACTTCGTTTTATTATTTAAATTGCATTTTCCTGGAATGAATAACATACTGTCCTGTCTTCGTCATTTTACAACATAATTCTATTTTAATTTTTGAATTCATTTGATTTTAAATAGGTTACATTTTTTTAAGTGCACTGTTATATTTTGGCGTTAGAATTTATAATAATATAAACTAAAAGGGCTATTAGGCTAGTAGGAACTATATTTTGAAATATGTATTATAATTAACGAAAATACCTACGTTATAAATATTTTCAGTAAGCAATATTTTAGAATTCAAATAGAATTTAAAATAGGAAAATTCTGAACACCGATTACTTTCCGGAATTAAATACATAGATTTAAGAAAAAGGCAGATGGAACCTTCAGAACAACAAATGTGGGGCATGCATTTAGCTCTGTTTCTTGACGATCAGATAACGACACGTGCGATCGTATGAATAATGTTACCAGGGTAGTTAAAATAAGTTTTAATGTTTATTTACCACTCCAACAGTGTAGTCGTTAATCTGTCATCCGTCATCAAATAACTGCTTTTTTTACTTGAAATGCAGGGTCTTAAGGTCTTTTACATACCAATTTTCAATTGAACATTTGTCTGCTATCTTGATTTTTTTTCATTATTGAAGTAAAACTTCTTTAGGCGCGACTAGGGAGTAACTCAGATTTTTTTTCTGACGGAAGTAATGCTTACGTAGTTTCCGGTATTCAAAAATAATAATTTGGTTTGGTAGTAAGAATATGTCATATACTCCACGCTTCTTGACTTATACGCCAGCTTGTGGCAAATATAATAATCAATTAGGAATATTTATTTCCAATATTTTCAAACGGATCAATTGTGAATAGAAAAGTGAGTAAAAATTTAATAGTATTAAAAAAATTATTTTAAATTGCAGTTTTTTGAAAATCTCTAAATATACTTGTAAAAATATTATTACTAAATATTGTACTAAATATTGATTACTTTTGTAACAAATAAATTATTTATAAAATTTGTGACTATTGTGACATTCTATAATATTCAATAATAAAATTTAATCATTTCAGTGATATATGCCATCAACGCCAAAGAAGCTTCAATCGCGCGTAAAGGTTACACACACACACTTTCTTTTTTTTTCATTATCAATGAATATTTCTTGATTCTCTTCTTGTCTTTTTTTTAACTTACCAAACCTAATCCTAATAATTCTGATGCGGTAAGCTTTTGAATTTTTTGGTAGCCATCTTGGATTTTTGATTTTTGCTTGAGACACTAAATTGCCTAAGGCAAGGGTTCTCAATAATTTTTACTTTGAAACCATATCGCGATATCGTTCAGTTTTTGCAGATCGTTATCTAATAAATTCTACGTAACAAATATTACCCTTATTTTGGTTTCGTGGTAGTCAGGTGGTAAATAAAATGATTTTTCAACGCTCTATATACATATTATATTTTGCTATAAATTCCTGGAAAATATTTCATTGTAGCCTAGCAACATTTTTGTAATTATGTTTCAATAACAAAATAACACGGAAAATCCTATCAAAATGTGCTATGTTACCAATGAAATGATACAACGTCTTCCTTATTTTGTTATTGCGAATAATTTTTTAAAATGTAATAGCACGTAACACGGCATATTTCTAAAATAATAATAAAGCACATGAGGTGCTGACATTGCATGACATATCCTTTCAAAATTGACACAATTGAATACTAATATGGGACATTTTCGTCTTCTGACCGGCTCCATCAGCCTTTTTCTTAAATCTGTGCATAGATCTATAAAATTATATTATTTCACTTTATAAAGCATACGAATGACTTTCTGTTTATAATATAGCAAATTATTAGAAAATATGTCAACACTAGACCCTGGTTTCACCTGTGTTAAATTTATTCAACAACTCTCCACAACGCTGTCGCAAACGCACCAATATAGCTCATAATGTCTCGCTTTCCGTACTTGCCTAGATCTTGCTAGATTGCTTGACATTCAAGGTTACTGTTCCGGTTCTGATGATCGCAGCAAGAAGTTTTATAGCTTAAAACCTTCCCCAGTAAAGAGACTATAATATATTAAAATGTTTTTCAAATCTGACTGGTTGTACCAGAGATTAACGCGTTCAAACCAACAAAAAAAAACCTCTTGAGCTTTATAATAATATCATAATAACATGTTACTATATATTAATAATAGTATATTGTAGAATTAATATATCGCAATTATTCGCATCCCTCAGATTGTAGCGTCCGCCGTCCGTCCTCTCTGCTGTTTGGAGATGTTAGCTACGGGCGCTACGGTCGCTACGGCAGTTGCCTACGATCTGCTGTAGCAGTCGGTTCCTACGCCTCGTAGACCCGCGCTTTGCTCTGTTACGCTTGTGTGTCAGACTCAAAACCCGTGTCTTTCTTTATCCGTGTGTTAAATGAAATTATACATTTAATTTATAATTGTAAAGAAATCAATATTCATGAAATCAGTGTTTTAAAATTTTCTTAATTGGTTTTTATTTTTAGACGGATATAAATAAGTTTGTTGTTTTTTTTTTTTAAAAATTATCAGTATTAAAAGCTAGATACAAAGGTTTATGTAAAGATATAACTTTTCAGACTGTAAGTTATATAGAATGAAGTTAGTTAAGCTTTACGTTAATAGTGGTTATCGATAATGAAGTAATTAAAACCCCAGTCATCTTCGTTATTAAAATATGTATTTCATTTTACAAAGAAGACTATTCGAGTTTATTTTATTATAATATAAATGTGAAAGTATCTTTGTTTCCATATTTGTGTTTCAATCAAACTTGAACGTCTAGACGGATTCAAATGAAATTTGATCGTAGAAGTCTATTAAATCTTGGAGATAAGACGTAGGATACTTTTTATCAAATATTACTAAATGTATTAATGTTTATACAATATACGTATATGTATTGTCATTTGTAATACAATGGAATATCACCTTGAAACAATGCGAGATATTTTCCAACAAGATTTAGGCAGAATCATTCAAGTTTGATATCATTTATTCTGTAGGTCTTTTAGAATTGAGGAATTATTATGAGATATATTTTACATTGTTTTATTAATTCAATCTGTAATATTTTTAATATTAGATTTATTAAGATTTCATTTATTTGTAGGCTTCCATACAGTAGAACTACAGCTTAAAATATATAGTATATTGTGTTGTTCTAAATATTACATTTTTTATAACGCAATATTTTATTGGTATAATATGATTAGAACTTAGTTTCTTGGTCTACTATATGGAAGTCGGAAAAAAGTAAACCATCCACTAACACGCTATTAGCACACATATACTGTGCGTCCGAAAACATTTACTTTCAATAGTTGGATTAAAAAAAAACAAAGTATAAAAAGCTGAATATCTGTAAATACTATGTATTTGAAATACTGTGTATTTGGAGCAAAGGATATTAACTCGATTATTACTTTACATCTGAGATTTTTAAAGCCTTAAATGCAATATTGAATTGAAAAGTAAAAAGTGTGAAGTTTAAAAATATTGTTGATGTAGAAATAACGATCTAACTACCATAATTAAGTAACTTATACCATAAAAGATGACTTGGACCTCGGCTCCGACCTCGACCTCGGACTTGGACCACTGAACCATTTTACATTTATGATTCATTTCACATTACATTTCTCGTAACTCTATTTAATTTTACTCTCTTCAGTAATAAGTTACAACATTATCCACTTTATCAAAACAATATTTTATAAATATAAAGTAATATCATGCTTAATAAAATTAAAATTCTATACCTGCCACAAAGCATACGGACGACCTAATCAATTCCATTGTAATCAAAACTAGAGTCCAAGAACATTTTAATTTGATAGTTCATTTTAAGCTACACATACACATACCATATTGGCAATTACCTATATACGCAAAACTGAAAGTTTGTGTTTTGCTTTAGATATAGAGATATGGCAGTCATTTAATGTTATATAAAGAATTATAAACATACCAAAAAGTGGCCAGTGTAGTAAATCAATTTGAGAAACATGTGTTCATCGATGTGGTACATGAGTGTGTTACTTCTTTTGGCAGTAGATATCAGAACAGGAGCTTTGCCGGACCAAGGTGAGTTGAATCACTCGTATTTTTATTTAGAAATTATTAAAACTAAACATAACGAGTATACTCTATTTTCGGGTATACCAACGATTCGGAAAATTGCATCAGTATCGAGGAAACCTGTAAGGAATACGTGATTTCGGTTTTCACGACAATGGGGTTTGACTGGATCGCGATACACCAGCTATGACACATACCATAGTGGCACACTTAGGTCTGTCTCGTTACAAAAACAGCCAGTGTATATCCTGTAATCAAGCGTGATATGGCTGGGTGTCAGTACCAGACTGGGTCGCGACCACTATGCACATGGTGATGAAACCTGCACCGTTTCTTTTAGTTAGTCGCATTATGCAATCAACCAGTGTAAATCCAGGAATCAAGCATGATATGGGTGGATATCTGTACCCAACTGGATCGCGACCACTATCCACATAGTGATGAAACCGGCACAGTTGGTTTTTTGTAAACATAAAATTTGAAATTTATTCGTATGTTGTTGTTGTTGTGGTAATGTGTGCCTAAATAAATAAATAAATAGACAGCGAGCACCGACGATGGAATGTTGATTTCTCAAAGGTCGCCGTTGTGTTTGAATTGTATTGTGCTTACCAACAGATGCAGTATCATCACTTTATTGTGCAAAATAAAATGGAACAGTAAAATATAAATAAGCAATATCTCTTCGCTTCAGTTGCGGAGACATTGCCTCGCTAAGCGTATTTTATCGTATGTATCATGGTGTATGTTCTGAATTTTTTTTTTGAATTTATCCCATCATCTCCCTTCCATTAAAGAACCACGCGATCTCGTTCACGGAGCCAAAGCTACACAGTAGCACCTATCAACACACGAACTAAGAAGTTCGCAAATTCTTACAGAATTATTAAGAATTAATTTTACAGAATTATTTGTAGATGTGGAATAGTATCCCAGACAAAGTTTTCCCTCCTTCTGAGTCTAGGTCTTTCAAACGTGCCGTGATGAGGCATTTCAGTAGGCTGGCATGACGTCGACAACTGCCGATGAAATTTGTGTCACCGACGATCGGCGTTGTTTATGGACTGTACTGTAATTTTGCCGAGCTAGTATAAAGAATATAGTACAAATCTTATGTAATTTTTTTTTATCTATTTGGTTTTATTACTATTCGGGTTTAAACTAATTAGTGATCAATTCACTTACCTACCACTGGTCGTGGAAACCCGTCAAGAGATAAGATGGTCGCAGCGCAAACGGTTCTCATCAACACTTTCCGACTTATTATTGCTCCGTCTAGCTATTCTTCAAAGTAATAAACTATAGCCAACTATAGCTTATGCTAGTTGAACTAAAAAGACAAACCCAGAATTATTACATTTCTCTATTACCATGGGCTAATTAAATTATTAAATACAATTACAGATACGAGGCTTGTACAGTTTCACCACTGAAATTAACTAAAATACATTTTATACCAATGAAAATTTCAACACACCAGCACATCAAATAATTATATTGGAATAAATTTATTCTAGTATTTATTACATTAGTTATACCAAAACAAAGTAAAATTGTTGATGGAAATTATTGATATATGTTATTTATTATTTGTGTAAAAATTCACTGAGTTTCAGTTCAATATACTTTCGAAATAAAACAACGAATCGTTGTCGAAATGGTCATTTAAATTTTTCACATAAAAACACGGTCTGTTCCCTCTACAATTGTGGCTTGTAACAGAACAAGGGACCAACCCACATCAAAGGAGGTAACTTCACTCGAAATTTTATTAAACTTCAGTTTGTGATTTCGAAAAGAAAATTAACAGCAGAAGCCGTTTTACGAAATTAGCAAACTTTTTGTTACTTTTATTACCCGATTTAACTGGACTTTTAGCTTAACAGGTACGTGATAAATGGAATTCTAAATTGAAATGTCTTTTTATTATGCAAATATAAGGAGTGTTGGAAACTTTGCTTAAATTTCATTTAATATTGCGATGACATCGGTGCATTTACTCTGATTATAGCGTCAAAGAAAATATTTGTTGTAGCTATTCAAATATGTAGGATAGAGGTAGAAATACGGAGAAACATCTTACATGGGGGACAATTTGAAAAAGTGTCCGGCTGTAAGCAGCAAATTACAGTTCAAAAACCCACCAAAAGGGTGCTAGTACAACAAGATGGAATGATACTGTTTTGTAATTTTATAGTTTTTACTGTTGTAAAACTTAAAAAAAGTATTGAATAATAATGGGAAAGTTTGTACAGTGAATAGTTGTCGTAGTGGGTAAAAATATAAAATAAAAAAACTTTTGGCGCTACCTTTTAAATTTACGCATTTGATATCGTGGCGCCACCCTAATTAGATATGGTACTTCTGGTATCTTCACTTTCAAAGTTCAAAGTTCTAGGATTAGTAGATACCTACATGATAATATGATAATGATATCAACTTTATCTATTGTTATAAAGAGGTAAAGTTTATATGTTGGTAGGAGGATATTTGTGGAACTACTGATAGAATTAGAAATAATCTTACACTAATAGAAAGCTACATTACTGAAGTGATATAAATTATTGCTATTTATATTCATTACATTTTTTCGATTGTTTTGCTAATCTTGAACAAAATTTTCAATAATATCAATAGGTCAGCTTGGTGGACTAGTTTTGTTTTCATATTTGTGTAAAAGTATAGTGGGTACTATAAGGTTTATAAAAAAATTATCGAATTATCGTCTTTTATCATGATTAAATCGAATTACACTTTAATATTATATACCATAAATATTTTGTTACCTATTATCGGGTAACTCACACAATTTATTTAATTTGCGAGCGGAAACATTTTCATAGCAAGAGAAGCGTTTAGGATAATAAAACTTTTTACTGGAATATCGTTTAAAGGTTTGAAAAAAATCGCATTTTTTATGCTGGACTAGAATAATTTAATCTCATTTATGGACAAGTTTATGAACCTATTAGGATTAGGGTGCTACAGTAGCCTGTAGACGCTTGTAATACCATAGGTATACCTAGTGCGCTGCCAATCTTGAACATATATATATAGTATAGACTCCAAGGAGATCTGGAAGGCCTACTTACTGCAGAAATACAACACAATGTTATTTAGCTGCGATCTTCTGTAAGGTGGAGTTATTCCACCAGTTAGACTGCACAAGTAGAGACCTGCCTCTCCTAAGCTATTACTAGTAAATTCATATAACTATTATAGAATTTTTTAAAATCTATATCCATAAGTAGAGAAACTAGGGATGGATTGTGTGAATGTCAAGTGAATGATAAGTGTATAAAAGGTGAGAATACTGAGAATATAGTTAATATCGAAGTGTGAAAGAGGATAATAGTGTGGGATATTCGCAATAAAAAGGAGATTTTCGGACATTCGGAATTATACTACACCGAAACAGATTTTCTCGGCATTAATGCGTTCATAACAGCGTCACGTGTCTCAGCCGCGTGTTTCGATCGTACCTGTCCCAAAATACATTTTAAGGATTTATAATTTTCTGTTATATAATACAGTATTTTTTTTTTCTAAAGTACGGTGTACAAACGAGAAGGTAGGTAACATTTTATCTCTTTGTAAAATCTCGATGATATATCCTTTGAAAATTATTGATTATTCATATCTAGGAATTGTTTATTTTTGTTATAAGAATTCAGAAAATTATTTGCTATGTTTATTTTAAAACCAACAGTTTTAGAAAACTAACATTTTGTGAATGAATAGATTCAGAAATAAATTAGCTGTATATATACAATAATACAATAGTATTACTCTCTAAGTTATTATTTTAGTTGGCAAGAGTCGTGTTCTAAGTTGAAGAAGGGTAGTTCAAGTCGCGACTCAAATACTTGTTTGTTGTGACGTGCGGCTGTGTGTATGACACAGGGTAACTTTTGACTCGAAGAGAGTTATGACGCAACCAACTTCAAGTAATTACTTCTGTGTGATATCGCATTATATAATATACTAGATGCGCCCCACGGTTTCATCCGCGTATAATTTAAAAGAAATCAATGATTAATCATTTTACTTTACCAGTATACACAATATTTTTATCTGGCTGCCGCGGCCTACGTGTCATTACCCCATCACATCACACTCATGCGACTAGTTCGTGCCAGTTTATAAATAGTTACTATTCGTACACCTGAAACGAGCGTTGAATTATTTAAGTTTTCCATTATTTTCCGAACTATACGTCCAAAGTATATCTATATAAAGTAATTGTACTAGACGATACGTAACAGAATCGAAATTCGATAAAACGACTATATAATGTGTAAACAATAAATTTGTTTGCTTACAGAAGGAAGAGTTCACGAGTGCCACGTATGCGTTCCTGGTAACAAGACGACGTGTGAACAATCGTCCGAGTGGTCGTCGGTCATCTGTCCGGTTGATAGTCCTTTCTGCGCTACAATTGCTATTGCGCCCAGTTGGTTAATTTTTAAATCTACTTATTTTGTTATTGAGTCCTTTTCATAATGATAATATTTTTTCGTACGCGTGTATGTTTTGAGGTCCCATGTAATAAGGGGCGAGCATATTGCCGTTAATCGGGCACAAAGCAAAACTCCGAGGTACTACTGATAATTTCATAGAAAACCCCAATAACACTATAATGGCTATATGTCGAAAACCTTCACACTCCACATAGAAGAATATGTTTTGTTATTTTGGACAGTCAAATTCTGCTCTACACTTAGATTTTGATTGAACGTTAATTTGTCGTTGTATTTATTTAAACAATCAGTTTTGAGAAATTAACTATATCCCCCACACCTACCGTTTAAAAACAATGCTAAAAACTTAATTAAACAATAATTAATAAATACATATTTTTTTTCAGATTTCAGATCATCTTTAGCATGCTCCGCGGCTCTGAAGTCGTCGTGTATATTAACTTATTCGTCTCAAAATACACTCATGTTAAATTGTGTTTGCGCAGAACATCTCTGCAACGTCCCATTTACACACAAACTACGAAATGAACTACTCAAATTTTCATCAATGAATAACACCAGCATAAACTTTACAGCAACTTTCTTGAAAAATATTAACACCAACGTTACAGACGTGAGTCTATTTAAAAACATAACGGTTAATGAGAACGAAATGAATAAAATGCTAAGGAACAATAGTTCACAATTAACAACCTTGGCGTCTGTTTCTACAATCAGTGAGAATTCCCATTATACAAAGCATTCGGAGTTTCGTCCACGAGTTGAAGCGTTAAAGCAAGAATCGACTGATCCATCAGACGATGATGAAGATGAAAGCGAAGGAAGCGGTTCGTACGAAGAAGCCTAAATCGCACAGTCAACCAGCATCGGCTCCTGCTGCACCAAGTTCTTTTCTGCCAGCCAAAGAGAATAATGCACCGACGTTATTTTATAACTTCTTCGTAACCACTTATCTTATTCTAAATATTATAATCTAGAAATATTACACTTATGCATTCTCTGTTTAAAGCAATCCACAGTATTAGATACACAAGTATAACTTTAAGATAACTTTCAAATAAGCCAGTAATAAATAATTTTTGATGAATACTTCTAAATAGAATTAATATTAAGATTGCAATAAATGAGATAGAAATGCACGAATGATGAAAATTAACTAGGAAATGGCGATATCGGGGTGGTAGGGTTGTTTTCATCCCGAAGTCCGTCATAGTGACTCGCTTTTGCGTGTCGCGTTTCGGGATCAGCCTATGCATATCCAGTTAAATGTATGCAAGTCGGCATGGCAGCGGCAACCGTCAAAGGATTACGATCTCTCGGTGGTAGCCGTTATATTAGGATTGTACTGTACTTACAATCAGGAACAGTACCGTCAATTTGCCGTACTTACTATAAAAAACATACTTTCAGATCTTTTTTACAATAAAAAATAATTAAACTAAGGTAAAATCAAATGAAAAAATGCCTTTAAATAAATTAAAAAAATATTATAATTTTTATTGATTTATGTTTGAATATACGTAATAATCTGTTATCCACTTATTTACCTTGAATTTGTTCATAGCAAGATCTCGAATCTGAACAATAAAACTTTGTGCTGTTTTCTAAATAATTTGAAAAAATACTATAAGATCCCTGACCATATATTATGTAGTCTTAGAATTTAAATTATCGTGACCTATTGGGAACAAATACTCTACCTACCTATGTTCGTATAAGCATTATAATAATTTAAAATTTAATTAAAAAGTACATTATATAAAAATAGATGTTTTAAAAGTAACTTATATTATTAATCTTTTACTATTGAAAGATTATTACAGGCAGCATATCATGTTAAATGTTTCCTATAAGATTCTTTAATAACCTTATCTTGACTTTCCAATAAACGTAATCGAGTTAGCTATGTGACGTCATTTTAAATTTTAAGGTAGCCTCCCACTTTCCTTGAAATTGCGGACGGACGCGGACCAGCTCGCACCAACGTGACGCACCATAGGAAGACAGTCGACTGTGGAAGCGCAGACAAGTCCGTAGCCTTCATGTTCCTTGCGTAGCTGTCCGTGCTCGTCGGCCGTGCGAGTGAATCTGCAATATCACGGACCGAGGGAGACCACCCTAATAGATACGGCGGACTCTCAAAAACTAGTTTTTTTTTAATGGGTATCATGAAAAGGCTTGCTGAGAAGAAAACGAAATTGAAAAAAAATAAAAAACCTTACAAAAACTTATGTTCAATATTTCAATAATTTTAAAATCTTGTAGCGCGAATGAAAAAGTTAAAAACTGGAGTTTCAAATAAATAAATTCATTGCGCGTAACAAGTTTTTAAAATTATTGAAATATTAATTAAAAGCTTGTTGTTAAAAAGTAATTTTTTTAATAATGTTTTTTTTTCATTAATAACATAAGCAAAATTTTTCTTGAAAGTGTAACATATACCCGGTTCTAAGTTAGAAGTTGTTTTTTGCTATAATTATTTTTATCAATACCACAGTTCTCATTTCTATAATCTCAATAGATTTAGATTTGATTTTCAAATTGTGTACAACGATAACCCTATCCTTGTCGCTCATTTTTCTTGTCCTTCTCTGTCCCCACTCCTTAATAGTATAATGGATATTACCCGGCCTCATTCGGCAAATAGGCACGATTTAAAATAGGAATTGACCGGCGACTGTTCATTACTGCCTTCAAATATAATGAATGATATTGTGTGTGGTGCCAGTATAATAAGTTATTACGCGAAATATAACGCGGAAACATACGTTTAACAAATGACGCGACGCAACGCGGAGAGATAAAGACAGAACTATACTATAAACTGAGATAGTAGATGAGGGCGACGTTGCTTCGGGTGTTAACAATGTGTTTCTGGCCATAGAAATTACTCAAATTAGTACAATTTGATATTACTCAACAAGCGTCACGTCAGCGTCGCGTCGGTTAGTGTGGCGTGTAAAACTATGTTTCTGTCCGTGAATGTGGCATTGTGTACCGTGGAAGACAAGAAGGCCTTCTACACGAAACGATATAGCCATTAATCCTGTCCTATACCAATGTCGTTATGCACAAACTAAGCAAGTTAGTATAAATAATATCAAATTAAAATCTCACCATATGAGATCCAATTTAAAAATATCGAACATGTTCATATAAAATGCTAATATTATAAAGAGGCAAAGTTTGTAAAAATGTAGGAGGTAATCTCCAGAAATTCTGTTCTATTTTTAAAATTTCTTTTATTAATAGAAAGCTACGTTCTAGCTGATGGTGTTCTTATTAAGTATTATATTTTGATATATGTACGAAGTAGTGGGTGGTTACTCGTTTATAATTAAATAAGACCTATATGTGCCATAATAAATAACAGGTATCAACCCTGAATACAGGTTGTCATTAGACAATCATGTTAAAAAATATATAAATAGAGCATTTGAACATTTTTTGTAATACATAATTATATTATTATTATCTACACAAACCTATACTCGTAACTCAGGCATAGATTATAAAACATATTGTAAAAATTCTACTTTACTATAATATTTGTGATTTATTTATAGTTTATATTTATTTATAAGTTTTTAATAATTTTGAAAATGTAATCCAAATACATATATCGATTATTCTAGTTTTAGGTAATATCAATTGTTCTTATTATTATGTACGTAAACACGCACAGGGATGTAACGATACCGTCATCGATACGAGATATCGACCGATACAATCACCAGGCCGATATATCGGGACCGCCGATTATTCATTGATCGATATCTAACAATTTGATAAGCGCGCGAAGCAACGATGTTTCCCCCTCGTAGCAGGCGAGAGGGCTGCGCGTGATGCGCGTCATTGACATTTTTTTTCAATAATAATCCATTTGAGGCTGGGTTTCTTGGTAAGAATTTAATATCAAATATCTATTGATTTTTAAAAAAGATTATCGCCAGTTTTGTGCATAATAGAGACACATACAATGACCAGAAAAACATTACCCTCCACCATACTGGTAAAAATATGTAAGAGCTTACATATTTCATTATTTATTTAAAAATAAAAATATACCACAAAGGTAGCAAAGAGCCATACGGCCCGCCTGATGATAAGCGGCTACCGTAATCTATGGACGTTTGTAATACCATAGGTATCACTAGCGCGTTGCCAACATTGAACCTTGCTACCCCAAGGAGCTCTGGAAACCTTACTTGCCGAATGAACACAACACAAGATTATTTTGCTCCAATCTTGTGTAGGGTGGAAGTATTCTACCAGTCGGGCGTCCCAAGTAGAGAGAAAACTCCAAAGAAATTTCTCTGTGCCCTACCTGTCTTAACGATATCGATATCAGTATCGGTATCGCCGATTATGCACTTCAGTAATCGGTAACGGTATCCTATCAGTAAAATTATGTATTGTTACATCCTAGTAAATACGAAGTACATTATACTCCAAAGGATTAAACAGTTTTAGTAAAAAAAAAACATGATGTATAAGACCAATAGAATTCACGATTTATTAAAATAAATGTACCTACTTATATTATATAGTACTCACCTATTTATATACAAAATTCATATGAACTTTTAATATATAACTAGGTATAGAGTCAATTAATGTCATCGTCGATAAAATGTTTTTATTAATAATTATGTTATTCTAATTTACTAATAAATCAATTTAAAATAATTTTATTTTATTGTAATAGCCTTAAAAGACACTTCAAAAATAGGGTTTTTTCTACCAGTGCAGAACATTGTACTATTCTCATAACACATCTAAACTCATCGCACACAACATTATTAAATAACATGTTCATTTTGTAATTATCTATTTATAGATGTTTCAGTTTCAATACAAGAAAAGGAAAAATGTTATCTCCTGTATAAATATGCTGGTGTTTTAATTGAAACTATTTTTTTGATTAGTCTTAATGTCGTAATGCACCTCTTTTTTACTCAAGTCCATTAAAAATAACGTATAATTTTCCAATTTTGGATAATCGTACATATATCATCTTTCTCTTTTATAGACCATTTTCCGCAAGCTTTGAATCTAAAACATGTTAAATTATATTTATATTATACTAGTGGTGTGCCCGCGGCTCCGCACGCGTTTATAGTTACGCAGTAGTTATTTACATCCCGTAGCTTTATTTTTACCCATATTGTTGAAATTTCATATGCCGTATCAGTTAAGGAATGGCGTGTATTAATACGTGTATTTATATTTCTTACTTATCAAAAGCCTAAATATGAATATCCCTTATTTGAGACATGACGGATTCTTCAAACAAACTTTCACCCAAGTTTTATTTTCACCATATGTGGAATAACACAATTAAATGATTCACTTTTAGCAAAACTGTCTAATCCAGATAATTTGCTATAGGTATATCGCTTAGAATACATAAACTCCCGCGAGCCGCCATTGACAGCGCACGTCATAAATAAAACACTAATTATGCCGTACTGCGTAGTTAAACAGTTTAAAAACACTTCAGCCAATCTTAAAAAGAATACTGGACTATAATTTTATAACTAATTATTAGAAATACAATACATTTCTTATTAAGTATAACAAAGTCAAATATATCAACAAACCAGATTGAAAATCAACAAACTGGTAGGTATGCCAGCCGATGTCATTTCACCATTGTCGCGCATGCGCTTTTGGTGTTCCCATATTCTGTTCATAGAAACTTTCATGCTCTATTATCTACCCTTAAAGTTTTATTTTCGTTACAAAAAGTACCCTATGTCCTTCCCCAAGGTCCAATCTATCTCTTTACCAAAATTCAAGTTGGTTCAGCGGTCTAGGCATGAAAATGTAACAGACAGACAGAGTTACTTTCGCATTTATAATATTAGTATGGATTAATCGACGTGGTCATACGGAATATACAGGATGGATTTTTGAAATGGAACAGTAAGGGTAGGTACCTTGTCCTTTGTAGCTACACGAAAATTTTCTAAGGAGACTATCCTTAACTTCTTAAGACATTTTGACCGGCATTTACATTTTTTTTCAAAAAGTGTACAGTCAGCAAGGAAATAGGCCATTTACACAAAAACTTTTTTCATGCCAATCGATTCTGTTTCTTACAAGGAATAATAAACTCTATGGATTTAATAAACTTTAAGTTTAAGGTAGGTACCACAGTGCGGTATGCCGGTATACTCAATAATTTTCATCGGGGTGAAGCTAAGTATCTATCTGGCAAAAATAGTCTACATACACTATTAATAAGCACCAAACAATCAGAGTTACTTCTTAAAATCAAAACACCCCTTGTTATGCCCTCATAATTACTCCTGCAAGCAAGCAAGTTAAAGACTAATATGCCCAGCAAAACTTGGTTGGGTATAAGAATGGGTAGTAACCATATTTTTTCTTATAAAAAACCTCAAGTAGTTTTTATGTATTTTCTCTAAAAGACGGCAGTAAAGATTCTCATGCGGATTCCAAATGAGTGACGATTTTAATTTGTTCTTACTCACATGTATTTTGAATATAGATTCACCGGACATAATTACCTTTCTCCTTTATATTCAGTGTTCCGTGGTTTTGATAATAGAGTTCGTATACGACGAAATTATTGCATCAGTCAGTTATATCCGCAGGCGGGTGAGGGGCACGGAATCCGTCTACGGCTTGGAACGATTTTATTGGAGGCAGACTCTGAGCAAACACCCCTGCTGTAGGGCTGTCATTCATTTGCTTGTAGGAATATTTTATAAGAAATTACTGTTAACTTGATAATATACACGAATGTATAAACCTCACAAATAAAATGTTGAATTTTTCTTTACATTGATTTCTTTTAATATTTATAAATGAAAAAGCTACTTTTAATGCGTGCTCGGTGCTTCATAATATGATACACATTTGAGATAATAAAATTATAAGAAAAATTCTGCTGGTCCAATTTTATATTAAACAAGTTACCACATTCAAAAATCAATGTATTAAGTTAAGTACTCATAATTGTATGTGAATTCTTCAAATAATAACAACAAATACACTTTATTGTGCGCCATAGAAAATTACATACCTATATTCGATAATATTTTGTACTATTCACGTACATACAGTTGGGTAGCATAGTTTAAACTTTGATCTTACCCCTTCCTCACTCCATTATCATAATTGGTTGACCATATCAGATCTAAACACTGTGTAAGTCGTGAACTTATCAAAGTGTCAATATACGTTAGGAAACGGCACTGCCATTTACATATATTTAACTAATTTATTTAAGTATATTATGAGTTTTTTATGAATTTTATTGTAATTTTGTGGTTTTCATTTTTATTCCCAACTATACGTTATTTCACCATATATTAAGTAATAATAGTGTCATTTTGCGTAATATAGTTTTGATATTGTGCACAAGTTAATTAGATTACAGATATAACAAGGAATATGAATGTTGTGCTTGCACAAAATTCCCTGGACTATTAAGCTATTATATTACAAAATATTGTATCCACCTAACATTGGCAAAATTGTGAATACACACACGTTGCCGTGAAATAAGACGAAGAAGAAAAACTTATTAAAACTTAGTTATTTTGCATCTTGAGTCACATAATTTGTTAAGTTTGTTTAATTATAACAAAACTTTTGACGCTACTAGTTAAATATTCTGAGTTGTAACAGCGTTATGATACATTTTATGATAAACTAGCTTTGCTCGTGGATGTTTCGCGTGGACTATTGATGCAGTCGACCGAGCACAAGCGGGAATTGTGTTACCCGTTTATTTTAAAGACAAAATTTCTAATTGTGCGTGATCCTTAGATGATCGACAATTATATACTACATTAATTTGATATATCTGTTATCGTTTACTCAGCGTTAAGTCAATCGAAGCGCCCCAAAATCGTCGTTTTTCGGAATTGGTTTTTATTTTTAAAATGAAAGTAGGCTAACTTATTCCTTAAAACATCAGCTATCTGCCAGTGAATGTCCAATCAAAATCGGTCCAACCGTTTCGGAGATTACTTGGAAGAAACAGATAGCTAGACAAACATTTTAAAATTTGTTTTTTGTTAAAGTTCCCTATATTATTATACTTTCATACACATTTAGTAAAATCTGTTATTTGGCATTATAAACAGATACTTCAATTTGATTTATTTGTATAGATAAATTTTATATTTTAATCAAGCGGGGGTAGCATAGAAATAGTGGTACCTATATCTGTACCCGAGAAAGTCGTGACCATCATTCGAACACCATGTTTGAGTCACGTTACGAGATCAACTATAGATGGATTGCCGATCACTCGGGGATCGCCGTGGTTTTTGATTTGTACTGTGCTTACCGTTAGGCACGGTGCCTGTGAGTTATAAATAAATACAAGGTTCTTTTTAAATCAGTTATATTTATACACATTTTATTATTTTTATCAGTGACGGTTAAGAATAAAACATAATGAACTAGCTTTTTAAAGACTCTCGACAACCCTTACCACTTACAGGCACTGGCACGGACCAGAGAATACGATTGCAAAACATCACCAGGTTAATAATCGCATTACAAGTATAATTGTATTGTATACACTGAAATATTTTCCAATTTACTTCTTGTTTTTTAATTTTACTTTTTTTTAGTTAAAAGTTTATCATTTAACAAAATAAAAATGAAATACATAAATAAATCGAACAACAAAAAGTGTTGACAAGAGTTTACATAAATATAATGTCTACAAGTGTGTGTATCCATTTAAGTGATAATTTCAACACATTTGTTAGTAGATATTCAAATGTGTATATATGAATTTGAAGAAAATAAATTTCTAACTATAATAGCTAAAACCATTCCACAAACACGTATTAGCTTTCAAGGAAAACAAATTTCTAAAATGTGTGCATACTTCGTTTTTGTTACATACACATTTATCGTATTTAAAAATATGAAGAAATGACAGAATTTTTTTAAGTATTGTAAAAAGATTAAGCCTTTTATAAAAAGCAAGCTGCGTAATCTATCAAAATCAGTTTTTACTGCAAAAGTTCCGACAATGTAAGTGAAAAATATTTTAAAATGCTTTAGAACAGTAGTGCGAACAGACAAGACGTAAAGCGTTTAGCGGAGCGATGAAAGAACTTTTCACCGCATTGTTCCTTGCCACGCGGCCACGGACCGCTAGGTTAATGTACCAAAACGTTACTTCTGAAACTCGATTGTTTTCTCCGTTATATCTTTTGTTACAACAAAATAACGATCGCGAAATTCACGGACGAGCTTAACAAAGGCATGTGCGATTTGCTACATATCTACCAACTGATTCAATTATATTTTAAGCAGATATTTATTAAATGTATAGCTAATACATATTTAACTAACTGCTTGGACTTGGTGATCCAAAAAGGGTGTTATCCTCCGAAACGAAAGCACGCTTTTTTGTCCCGACCATGTGCAATTTCTTGCCAATTTTCATTTTGAATCTGATACTGATCCGCCTGTAGGGTGTCACTCCAGTAATACCTGACGTTCAAAAGCCTAATAATACCTATAGACGACGACCGATCCACCCTACTCTCTTTATATGACCAAGTAAGCAAAATCTATGATAAATTGTTTCGCCGATGATGTTTCATTCGGCCACCAACTCCTCAATCTTAGTAGCATTCTTTCGTGTCCTCAATGTGCCATCGTCTGTCTTGAGAGGTCCCGAATCTTTCGAGACACTTTCCTTCTGGTTTTTATGATTTTGCTTTTTTTTTGTGACAATAAATAATTTTTCTTTCGTTTATTGTTAGTATCCAAACCTCACAGCCTTATACGTAAGGACGGGTTTTATGATAGTTTTTTTTTAAATATATGTAGTCTAAATAATGTTATTAGTCCCAACAAAAAACGTAAAATCCATATTATACATATTGTTATTTATTTTTTGTAATACGTATTTTTTACAAGATTACGCTCAAATATTAAATTTATGCTTATGTGTTAATATCTTGTTATTATCAGTACCATTTCGGATTATTGTACAGTTTTCATTACCATTACGTAAATCCATAATTTAAAAGATACATGTTGGTACTAGTTTTTCGAGGTTCTGATTGCTTTTTTGTTATCAGCATAGATTTACCGTACATTATAATATATCTGTTTTATCCGCATATAGTAATATCTTCAAGAATTGATGGTTGAAGTTTCATACATACATTTTTGTTTTTAGGTTAAAATCATTTCATTATAGTGTTTGTATATGTGTGTTATTAAATATTTCAGATGAAAATGTCTAGTTTCGTTTTTAAAATTGATCTGAATCTAAAGTAAAAGTTATAAATATTACATGAAATAAACTATTCACAGGCTAAGATAATAATAATAATAAATTTAATTTCTTAAGAAGGAACGAAAATATAATTACAGATGAAAAAGTAGTGAAAAATTTATAGTAGTTATTTATTAATTTAAGTAGCTACACGCATTACATGAGTTCATTATATTTACAGTAGTAATGAATAATTAGACTAACGTCTACGAATTTTTAAGCGTTAAAAACCTCATTAACCTAATGGTCCTAAGCGCGATTGCTATGTTCGAGGCCCTGGGTTCGATTCCCAGGTCGAGCAAAGTGTTATTGGATTTTTCTATGAAATTCTCAGTAAGAGCAGGGAATTTGACTTTCTGCTAGATTAATGCTGATAATTATTCCTAAACCTAAATTCATACCCAGCGAACTGTGGGTGTACACTATTATACCTCTGCCTAACCTCGGGGACACAGGTGTGACGGTATGTTAGGAACAAACACTTAATTGCACTTTTAGTTTGTGCACTGGCGAGCTTAATACTATAAAGCATTTTCTACCAGCTAACCAGTGGTAATGTGGAACAAATTATTATTGTCGGTAGTGCAATAGGAAATTAAATTTAAAAATAAAACAAATAATAGCTAAAAATTTAAAACTAGAAAAGTAATAAAATTTACATACACAAATATAATAATATACAAAAATAAAATAGAAATAAATGTTATGTTTTGTTAATGTTATGTTATGATAAAAACCATATTTCTACTGCTTTTTATTTATTTCATGGACTTAATTAATCCTCTTATATCTTGGAAGATTTTCGATATAAAAAATCAAAACATTATAGAATGATAGTTTATATTGAACTCCTCTTTTTGCATTCTTTGCTCAAACGTATAGAACAGAGAAGATTTGAAAACCGTTAAGAAGTTTAAAGTTACATGTCGTGTAATGAGAATGGTTCTATAGAATCGAAAATCAAAGTTAAGTATAATTAGGTAACTACTTTGCAAATGGGTTTCAGTCCCTACATTTCTTAACAGCTCATTGTCGCACTCCTTTCGTAGCAAGCTGACAATTAACTTTTGTTTAAAGTGAAGATATCTATTGACATTATCCCAGGGATTTTCTTCAGATTTTCGCTTTGATTTTCTCTCAGTAATATTGGGAGCTAGTACAGTAAGTAATATAAAAATAATCCGTATTTTTTGTGCTTTATTTTATGTGAATATATTATTATTTGTATAAATAATAAAAATGGGCCTTACTTATAAACATTTTTTAAACATGAATAATGCCTATCTTTTACAGATTTTTATATTAATAGTTATTTAAAAAACTCTTACATTTTTTGAGAAATTCTAAGACCCGCGGCTTCTTCTTTTAGAACATTTTAATCACTTTATAACTAAATATTTAATGATTTTCTTACGTCTATAAAAAGTAGAAACAAATAAAAAAAACAATTTATACCAAATATGTGCTATAATAACTATAATAAATTGTCGATGAATATTAAAAAAAGAAATTATTAACGATATTGCCGTAAAAGCATCAAATACTTACATAGGAGTAAACTTCCGTATGGCTCTGTTTTAAATTAAACCGTAGCACGTCGATACAGGCAAGTGGATTACAACAAAATGAACGTCGCTTTTAATCATGGACTTCAAAATTAGTTCTCTTTGAGAGCTGCGTGCCTTCGCTGCAGCTGGCACAAAGGAAAAATGTTAATTATTACATAAGGAAAAATATATGGTTATTATGGACACATAAAGTTTTAAATCACATTTTATTTTACTATTTCCAGAAAAAAAAAAATTAATTCGGATTAATTTAATTTAATTTTGTTACTAGAATATATTCAAACCCATGAAACAACATAATTATAAACAGTTTTGTAAAAAATATATATTTCATAGATTTCATAAAGAGAGTAGATTTTTTGGTCATCATAGGTATCATCATCATGGATCATAGATGTAGATAGATCATAGATTATCCTTCTAAAAAACAGGCTCGATTGGTACGAAAAAAGTTTTGGTGTAAATTGCTGACTGTAAACTTTTTTCAAAAATTGTAATGCAAGTCATAATGTTTTAAAAAGTTAAGGATAGTCTCAGTTCAGTAAAGTTTTCCTGTAGCTACAACAGTTAACGCCTCCATTATTGACCCGTCCAAATAAGTCATATCCGTACATAAGATTTTTACCTAATAAGTATATTTAATTTCTTAATACTTATAAAAGCATACTACTGTGTAATCTTTTCCGAATAATTTACATCGTAATCAAACTAGACCCTTTCTTTGCCTCTTTCTTAGAACCAAATCATAATAAATAAATTAACTCTTTGTAATAGTGCGAATTCGACGTCAGTAAAATTCTTTAAGTGCTCAAAAATGTAATTCATAGGTAATTCTGCTTCGCAAAGTGCGATTGTAGAGACTTTTAGTAGTGTGAAACTTAAAAAAAACTTTTCCACTTTGTGAAACTTTCCGTTTGGGACGATTCCTTTACGCGTTAACCCGTCGTCGCTCTTTCAAGGCGGCCACTTTTCAGGTCATGTATTTTTTTTACAGTATTTCGGCAAATTGACTGCACTGCTCCTGATGGTGATCACAGTAAAATCCATATACAATGGTAACAATCGAGAGATCAGCAATCCATCAACGGTCTTCGTTGTCATGGTGACCTATGATTCCATAGTTTCGTGAAACGGAAAAGATAAGAAGTAGAAAACTTTTTAGTTCGTATCGAGATATAGGTTTCCCATTAATCGTGTGTCCGAAGCCAACCACGTTAGTAAATTACTAGAGGGAGGTGGAGATAATAAAAAAATAGCATAAAAAATCAAGGATGGACAGTGGAAAGAAACCTCTTAAAAATAACCAGAGGGATGAGGATGAGCACCTCGTTAAAAATCACAGCCGGACAGTCAAAGACGGGAGGGAGCTCAATGACGGCAGAGGAGAAAACCTCTATAAAACCCAACGCCAGATGGGTGAGGGACGAAAGTGGGTTCATACGCCTCCTTCTCCTGCCAGACCGAACCAAGAGGAGATGGGTCGGTGGCCCGTCTTTCCATTGCACTGATTCAGCGGACGGGGAGACAGTTCCATTGCACCGGACTGTCTCCGTCAGTGGGCGGCCCGGCCCTTCCGGGCATTGCCGCTGGGGCCGGGGCGGTAGTATGCTACCTGCAGGTCCCGTGTCGCCCCATTACGGCAGCGGTCGGTGCACCATGGAATTTTAGTGAGTAGGAGTCTCACAATACCACTCGTCCCCCGGGCGGGTGTGTAACCATGACGGGTTTCTCCACGTTAAAAATAATAATTGAAAAAGATTAAAACAGTTGAACAGTTATTATATCCACAGAGATCCTAGAAAATCAATCCTGTAGCTCGTTTTAAAGGAAAAGTATCGAACAATTTATCGACATTAAGTTTCTATCTCTAAACATACCATGTGTGCGTGAATTTGCCGACGTTTAGGCACGTACTTTCATAGCACACTATTAATAATACATTGCAATCAGTGTGAGTTAAAATTGTGTATTTATTTTCGTATACATGTATTTGTTATCTATAGAGCAGAATTACTTGTGATACCAGGACTCTAACAAAATAGGGCTGGTAGCATATCTACCTGTTCGAGAAGGTTCGCGTAATATATGTTGGGCCCTTAATTCAATCAATCGCGAATCAATCCCTCTCGAAGCTATTGTTGCGATATACAGTAGTTATTTTCTAGATACAAAACAAAAGAGACTCACCTCATCAGGAGCGGGCGGTGACCTTGATCTTGCCCCGTCGACCTGGACTGCAGATTATGAAGTATTTGTGTTTATGGAGTGAACTGTATGTATGTGTGTGTGACAGCGTCAAATCCCAAAGGACATTATCACTCAAGCAATCAGTTCATCAAAACCTCTTGGTACGCCAACTCAAAGTTATACAATGCAAAACCTTAACACCCGTAAATCAATTATATCTCAGCGCTAGCCCAACGTCCGGAATGACGTAGCGCGTATAAATAAAACAAACGCGAGTTCACGGCCAAAGCACGAAGCAGACTGGCTTACGTGCGAGTCACGAAGCCGTCGGATGAAGCTAGGGTGGCGGGGTAGCGCAGCGCCTGCGCAGAACGATTGCCCCCGCGCATACAATATATTTCTATCACTACCTATAGAGATCAAGGTTATTTATAAAAATTAAGGAATCAATATCTATATTCTAGTATCACTTTCTTTTACGTAATTAATAATAAAATAATTATTCTAGCCTATGGTAAATGTCACACTACTGCGCAAAGACCTTTTTCTGAGGGGAGGCATGGGCCGGCACGACGCTTAGACCCGGTGGCTAAATCAAAACGCCTGTCCTCGAAGTATTGGCAATGTCAAACGCCGAGAAATCCACAGTTCTACATTTTCCTCATATGCGGTGGTTTTACAAGAACATTTCTCAAGTGTTCAGGTTTCCCAGCAATATATTCGTTCATCATCAGCCGAAATCGAAATTGTATGTGAATCCTGAACAAGTTATTGGTACAAACCGGGGCTCGAATCTGTGAACACCGAATCCAATTTCCGTCAGTCTAAACTACTATGACTGCGAACAAAACTGGTTTAGTCTTGTCATGCTAAGATATAGTATAATTTAGAGGTATTTTCGATTCGTAGGACAAACACAGTTGTTCGAACTATGAATCATATTAATTACAAATTTAGTCGACATTAGCCAGAATACATTAGCTCAAATACATAGCTTAAATCATGAAGCCAAATATTATACAGAATGGATTTTTGAGACGGCGCAATGAGAGTAGGTACCTACATTATAATTCACCTCTCATCCGAGTACTCCAACAACTAAACAAAATGCTAGAACAGTTTGCTCTGGTCAACTTATTTGCTGATGAATCGAAAAATTTATGTGCAATGAAATTATTTTGTGAAAGTTGTAATAAGTTGTGTAATAACTAATGTTATAATTCAGAAATATCTGTAGGGTAAAAAAATAATGTTTACAATTTTCTGTATTGTAAAGTTGGTTTTATACATTTATACTATAAGATAGATCTGTTAAACTGTGTAAATAAATAAATGATAAGAATGTTTGTTTTACCCAAAGGTTACTGTCGTTTGTTACACATCTCTTTGGAGGAGTCACTGATGTTAATTGTACTAATGAGTTCATTATAATGATTGTAAGTCGTCAGGTACGATGAATTCTTTTCCACATTTTGTGAACCAAAAGAAAGTTATTAGTGAAAAAAAACGTTAACACAAAACATTTGCTGAGTGGTTTGACACTACAATTATGTTTGAATAGATTGTAACCACTATATCTACAACAGGTGTGTCATAAGTCATAAACATAACAGCACGCTTAGCATATGCCGGTATAAAATGTATTTCACCTGAGATTACAACACAAAATTGAGATAAGAACCTATTATAGATTGATTATGATTATGATAGATTATTATTATACTGAAAATATTTCATTTTACACAGGTAACTTACTCTTATATGTCAGAAGTACGTGTGTATTATGCGTAAGGTACCCACTTTTGAACAGACGTATTCTACCCTGCACCCTGCTTGGTAGCGAAAGAGGAAATGGCGATGGCGGGTTGGTAGGGCTGTAGAACCGAACTGGGTCGCGACCACCATGCATGTGGTGAAAATTCCGTCATAATGACTCGCTTTTGCTTGTCGCATTTCGGGATCAGTTTGTGCATATTCAGTTAAATGTATGCAGGCCGGCGTGACAGCGGCGGTTAATGAACTATGATCTAGTGGTGGTCGCCGTTCTGTTAGGATTGTACTGTGCTTACCATCAGCGACGGTACCGTCAATTTGCCTTGCTACTATACAAAACAAAAATAAAAACCTTTTTTTAAAGACAGTTAAAAATACCCTTAAATAAAAAAAATACTTTTCATTTTAATTAAGTTATATAATTTTTAAGACTTCGAACAAACTTTATTAAAACATTATTTAATTATTAATCATACGCACTCGAATATTATAATGTTATATTCATTCGCAAACTTCGTTACCAGCATGTACTTGGTACCTTTGTAACTCCTGATTTGCAATGCACATCTGTATAAATATATTCATCTACGGAATCTTTCATTATTGTTTACAAATGAGAATATTCAATTTGCAATTTAAATTAACTACTTAGTAATATTGTTTAGTAGAATACTGATATAATAGTTCGGTACATAATATATATTTATAATTTATCTATAATAATAAGCAAATTATAATATTATCTCGACATTGAAGACGTTTATACAAGTACTCATTTTCGTCGCCATGTTTTTAATTATACTATATTAAGTACTAGTACATTTTCTGTAGTTTAATTATTAAAGAATACATTATCAAAGTGAACAACAGAATAAATTCCATTGAACAACGTTATTAATGAAAATAATTTTTAGTGACATGAAAATAAACAGGACATTCTGAACTCTACATAATATAGGTAATGAAATTTTAATAACTACACCCATAATCCGATTCGAGATAAATTCAAAATTAACTTTGTTAATGATACAACGATAGAAAAATGTGATAAACGCCAGGCAATAAAAAAGGCAATCAGAAGGGGCGCTTTCTATTGCCTTGAGGCAGATTTCTGTGGATTGACAAATCACATGTAATATATTTACTAAAAATATTGATTCGATGATAGGGTGACGACATAGGGTGACGAGAATCATATTATCTCTCTCCGTCACTCATACAGATTAGATACTATTGTGTAGTATCATATGTGGAAACCAGCGACTATTATCGTATAAATGTTTTTTTTTAAAGTAGTTCGGCAAATTGACAATACTGTATCTGATGGTAAACACAGTACAATCCTAACACAACGGCGACCACCGAGGGATTGTAATCCATCGACAGTTGCCACTGTCATGCCAGACTGCAATAATTTAACTGGATATATATATAATCACAGGATGATCTCGAAACGCTTAACGCAAAAGTGAGTCACTATGACGGACTTTTCACCACATGCGTAGTGGTCGCGACCCAGTCGGACTGTACAGCTTTAAACTAAACTAGTAAATTGTGGTTATACTTTTTAATCTGTACTAATAGTATAATGATGAGAGATAATTTTTTTGTGTGAACGCGCTAATCACTGAAACTACCAGTCACTTTTGAAATACTTTTTTACAACTTATCCATATGGAACATAACAGAAGTAAAAAAACATAATACGGAAGATCATATTATTATAAATATAAACGATAGATCGGGTCATTTGAAACCGATTAACGAATAAAATGTGCATTCATATGTAATTGCTGAAGATTTAAAGGTCAAATTAATGTCACTAAGGCAAATTGATAGTTCTGTCTCTGACGGAACTTGCCTAACTTGAGAAAAGAGAAAATCATTTAAATACTTAATACATATAGAATAGCACAGAACAGCATTAACAGGTAACCGATTCACCAGACGCGGTAGTTAGTATGTAAAGCCACGGATCACCTTCTGCTGAAACTGGTGAAATTTCAGCTTATAATTCCTTCAGCCTGGTTACATGTACTCTAAGATAAACCCGATCGAGTTTCTTACCGGTTCTTCTCTATGACTGGAATATTTTACGAGCCGGTAGTAGTGTTTTGACATTCATAAATGTCTTCTTAGGGACTAAATTGAATAAATATTTTTTTAGATTTTGAAGGTTTATAGTACGTCGAAGAATAATAAAAACCGCTCACTGTAAAGCCCGGACGGTATTCGAGGGAATTTTATCAATAAAAAAAGAAGCGCTACTCAACATTTTAAATGTTATGAAAGTGGATTTCTCGATGGTACCGTTGTGTTTGGATTGTACTGTGCTTACCATCACGTGATTACAAAATCCTCGAGACTTCTGAAAAAGAAATCTTTAGGTAAATTTGTAGAAAAAATAAACAAATGAAACGCAAAAAATAACTGATTTTATCACAAAAATAATGAAATCACTTACTCTAAGGAAAGCCATCCTCTACACTTACTTTTCTTAATATTATAAGAGGAACACAGACATTTCGTAGCCTTTTGATAATGTAATTTAGTTTATGATTTTGTTTTGTAATTTTGAGTACATAAGGAAAGTATAGAGGGAATTCGTTTGAACAACTCTTCAGAGCATTCACCATGAAACAGATCAGACGATAGAACACGCTCAACGAGGTAGTGCTCCTTTTTTCTGATAGAAAGAAAGAAACAAGCGTATATGTATTTAGTAATTTCGTCTAAGTCCAACCCTACTGAAAAACAAAGCAGTGTGTGATAGAAATGGAGTGGTTCGTCTCACTGTATCGCGATTATTATACATTTACTGAAAAATCTATTAAAGTGATGAGACTGGGTTCATTGCTTTTCATGATCAGCAAGTGTATATCCAGGTACAAAATGTATCATATCGTAGTGTCTTCAGCCTGGAGTAACGAGGGTTAATAGATCCGTAATTATTTACAGAAGCTACTTACTGTTCCTGCAATTTACAGGTGATATAAAATAAATTAACTAAGCTCGTAAAGAACTAAGTATTCTATGGCAAACTATAATATATCCAAAAAAAGACCATCCTTCCTTGCAGTTTAAAAATAAATATTTATTTGTATTGTCTACTAGAATTTCAAGTGAACTTCATAATTGGTTTTTTACCGGAATAAAAAATATCATATGCATTAATAAACAGGTTATAAATTATCTGTGTGCCAAATTTCATCAAAATTCGTTAAGCCGTTTTTGCGTGATTGAGTAACAAACATCGAAACATACAAAATTTCAAGTTTATAACATTGGTAGGATCTTGAAATGGAAGCTGTGGTAAATAAACTGCATGAATATGGGTAGGAAAGGATTTACAGCCACGCCGCTTGAGACTACAAAGCTGAAACCAAAAGCCATAACTTGCATTCTATTGGGAATACAATATTCTTTAACGCCGCATCGGGAAGAAACAAATTAATAAAAAAACATCAAACAAAATATAAATACTTAATATTTATTATTCTTTATATGTTCAGCGTTGCGCCGTTATCTTACCTGATGTTATGTGACGATGTGGCACACCGATGATGACCCGGCCCGCCAAACACGCAATCGCTTATACAAAAAATATATAATTATAACATGATTAACTTCAATGCTATAGGTACTAATATTGTACAGTTCAAGAGATTTATGTGGCCTCGCGACGCAGTGGTAGTAAGTCTAACTATTGAGCCGAGAGGTAGCGGGTTCGATCCCGGCATACGACTGACCTTTTTTAATGAACATAAATTGGCAGTTGTGTGTCTAGGTGTTAAATATCTCTTTATGTGTATATATCACCTGTTTAGTTACCATAATATAAGCTTTGCCTAGTTTGGAATGAAATGGCTGTGTAAAATTTACTAGGGGTGCCCTGCGGTTTCACCCGCGTATAATTTAAATGAAATCACTAATCTATCATTTTACTGCAGTATAGACAATTGTTTTTTATCGGGCTGCCGCGGCCTACATTATCCTTCACACTCGTAAGGCTCTTTTTTGTCACTTAGGTACTACTATTCGTAGAACCGAACCGAGTGTTGAATTATTTTAAGTTACCATTATCTCTCAAACCATGCATACAAATATTATAGCTAATATTTATAGCTAAAGGGCAAAGTTTAACTTCATAAAATTGTCTTGATGTTAAAATATCTTTCTTTCATAAGGATTAATTTGTCATGCATAAAAATAATGCTTATAAATCACTTCTTAATTGTCAACAAATCTTTGTTACAAAATACCTTATTGTGGCTTATATATCAGAGATAGACATATACTATTACGGGTTATTTTTTAGATATACTAAGGAACTATATTTTTGTGGAACATTATATTTACGTATAATTTACCATTACGCCAGCACACGTGGATAAAGCAGTTCGGGACGGCTTCCACTTCCGTCTCACCTAACAAAAATAAATATTTAAGGCTAACTGAGAGTTGTAGCCTAATATTAGATAGCTTTTACAATTCCTCGTGATGGCTATCATATACAAACTGAATTTTTCGAATCCGACTGGTAGTTCCAGAGATTAGCGTGATTGTAAAAACAAACAAAAAACTCTTCCGCTTTATTATATTATTACAAGTAATAAGTATAAATTCTATTAGTATAGATCATAGGTCAACAAAGTGGTCCATATCGAACTTCAAGGGGTCCACGGCAGCGAAAACAAAGTCTGGGGGTGCACGAGCTGCAAATGGAGGTCCGCGAGCTGCAAATGGGGTCGACAATAATGAATGAATAAGCAAGTCGAGATGAAAATGTTAACTTCCTATAAATAATAATGATAATGTGTTTGTAATTACATAATACTTTTTTACAATAAACATATAGGTAATTATTCTAAAAGGTAAATATTTATAGAATTTGATAAAGATATGGAGCTATATTCAGAGAATTTCATAAGTACATTCATTAATCATGGGAAAATTCGGGATCGATTATAAGATGACCTTGTAAAATTATTTTTATAGGTGCTTTTGTTGAAATTAAATCTGAATGAAAGCGTTGAATTATTATAAATTCCATAGTAAAAAATTATTCTATTTACAATACCTGAGTACACATTAAATTTCATTTGGTAAGCTATTCACTAGTGGCCGGAACACTTGAACTTGTAACAACCCGCAAATTTGATATAGGTATTCGTATATATTGCTTTCTGGCTCGCCCTAGTAATGCTTGTTAAGACTTTTGCATCAATTGAACTTGTGCAGACTTGTTAAATTCGCGAATATTTCCAAAAATACGTATGTTAGAGACAAACAATGTTCATTTGTCATTGGAACTTTGTTAGTTAAAGTCAAGTAAGTTAAAGTGAAGTAAGTTAAAGTGAATCAATTTCGTCTTGTTTGGAATTACCAGAGAAAAGTAAGCAAATTATATTTTTTTTAATTTATTCTTGTAGTTCCTCCGTTTGACTAGCAAATTTGAGTTATTAGTAGTTCAACATTAAATTAAGTACAGTTGCATGTTTATTTCTTAATAGTTACCTTTTTAAAAATTTTAAGAATCAGTATTATATACTTGTACGTCTGAATCTTTATAAACAAGTTACTACATGATTCCTTTCTATATCCATACATATATTATAAAAGATTTCTGAAGATTAAAAAAGATTTTACACAAGGAATCAATTCGGTATCTATGTCTTATCATATTATATTAGTGGAATTTTTAATTTTTCCCCAGATAACTGCTACTAAAAATCCAAAAATGGCTGATTCAAAAAAAAAATGTCGACAATACAGTGTTGATTATTTTAAGTTTGGCTTCATTCTGTCAACCTCCGACAAACGATTGGCTATGTGCCTTCTGTGTAACAGAATTTTAAGTAATGACTCTATGAAACCCTACAAGTTGGAGGGTCATTTGAAAAGTTGTCATCCTGAGAAATCGGGTAAAGATTTGAAATCTTTTCAAAAATCTAAGGAAATAGTTCAGAAGAATCCAACGGTAGATAATATGTTTGCTTCGACTTCACAAAAAAGTGATGATGGTTTGAGGGCATCTTATAATATCGAACTCTTAATAGCAAAGTGTGGAAAGTCATATACTATCGGAGAAAAATTAATCCTGCATTAATTGAAGAGGTTTTGAAAACTGTGTTACACAAACCGGCCTATGATATTATAAAGAAAATTCTTTTGAGCGTCAATACGGTTCAGAGACGTATAGATGAAATGGGAAAAAATTTGAAGTTGAAGTTAAAAACGACTCATTTTTCTATACAACTGGACGAATCCACCTTGCCTAATAACGAATCGTTATTATTGGCATATGTTCGTTTTATAATGGACCAGGATATTCATGAAGAACTTCTGTTTGCCAGAAATTTGATAACGGATACTAAAGGCGAATCAATATTTAATGTTTTGAGCGATTATTTCGCAGAAAAAGCAATCCCTTTATCAAATATAATATCTGTGGCAACAGATGGAGCACCTGCAATGTTTGGGCGTTATCGAGGATTTATCAGCTATTTAAAGCAAAATGTTCCCGAGGTGTATGCTATACACTGCGTAATCCATCGACAACATGTAGTTGCTAAAAGTCTGAGCGGTAGATTGCATCAATCTCTTCAATTTGTCATCAACGCAGTAAACAAAATTCGGAGCAACGCCTTAAATTCTAGGCTATTTGTGTTGTTGTGTGAAGAAAATGATGAAAATTTTCATAGATTACTCCTCCACACCGAAGTTCGTTGGTTGTCAAAAGGCTTATGTTTGGCAAGATTTTTTTCACAGTTTGAGACAGTTTTGGAGATTTTGGATTCTAAAGATCCAATTTTGAAAGATAATTTAATTAAATGGAAGCTAGACATTGCCTATTTAACAGATTTGTTTAGTAAATTCAATGAGGTTAACCTGCAGTTGCAAGGCGACAATCTAAATTTGATAAGGACCAAATCCATTATTTCAGCTTTCCTTCTCAGAATTAAACTAATGAGGCAAAAAATTGGATGGAGAGAATTTTCCCAGTTTCCAAATTTGTCACAGACAAGCTGTCAAGATGATGATGTTTTATCCTATGTTGAACATTTACATGCCCTTCACAAAGACTTTGAAATTAGGTTTGAAGATATCTTGACTATGAATATACCACCATGGATTATCAATCCATACGGTGAAATTGAAGAATCGAATGTTATAATTCAAGAAGAACTGGTCGAAATTGGCACTAATGAAGAACTTAAAGTGGAGTTCGGAAAAGGATATCAAAAATTTTGGCTTCAGAAGGACATACCCGTTACATATCCCGCATTATGGACTATTGCGAGAAAGTTTTTAGTGGCATTTCCTTCTTCATACTTCGTCGAAAGGGGCTTCAGTGCCGTTTCCAATCTTCTATCAAAAAAAAGAAATAGATTAGAAATCACTGAGAGAGGGGATTTAAGATATCGAAGCATCAGGTGCATCCCTCGCATTGAGATCATTTATTTGTAAGAAAAAATTTCATTTCATTTGAATTCCTTAATAAATATAGAAAGTTTAATATATGTTTTTTTTTTAGTTTTTCACTTAGTAAAACCTACCAAAGTCAAATTAAGAACAATTTCACTTACCAAAAACAGGTTTGAATTTGATGATTTTGTAAAAATGTAATTTTCAGTAAGTGGTCCACCTAGTGCAGTAGAAATTGGAAAGGGGTCCACGAGACGACAAAGTTTGGGGACCATTGGTATAGATAATATTGAGGAAGGTATTTTACATGTTATAGTTATATCCAGGGTGAGTGTGTCTATTTTGTGAAAATTTTTACATGATTTAAGAGAGGTAGAGCACAAAGAAATTTAATTGGAGATTTATCTCTACTTGAGGCAGTAGAACTGGTGGAATCCTGCACCCTACTAAAGCCAATTAATCTTGTGTTGTGTTCCTGCGGTAAATTGGGTTTCCAGAACATCTTGAGGTATGGGGATTAAAGTCGGTAACGTAGTTATATCTATGGTATTAAAAGCGTCCATAGGGTAGAGCAGCCGCTTACAATCAAGCAGACCGTATGAATGAATTTAAATGAGATATTATGCTTCCTTTATGTAACCTTACAGTGCAATCTACATTGTCTAAAATTATTTTTACAAGTGCGATCTTTGTGTATTTGGGCTATGACAGTGTTATATAGTACTATGTATGAACTGCCTCGTTAGCCTAGTGGTCGTAAGCGCGACTGGTGTGAGTGAGATCCTGGGTCCGAATCCCAGGTCGAGCAAAGTGTTATTGGGTTTTTCTCAGTAGCAGCTCGGAGTTTGGTTTCGTGCCCGATTAATAGCAATAGGCTCGCCCTCTATTACATGGGACCTAAAAACATACTCGGCGAACTGTGGGTGTAAATTAGTACACTTCCGCCTAACCCTTCGGGGAACAGGAGTGATGGTATGTTATGTTATTTTTAATGTTACCAATCTTTTACAAACTTATGCTATCTTATTGCTTAAGTGTATTTATAATTATATGTATTGAGGAAAATTATAGGCTATATAACTTCACGCTACGACCCTAAAGAACGAAGCACTAACCATGAACATCAAGCAATCTAGCAAGCTGTAGCCAAGTACGGACAGAGAGCAAATAAGTTAATGATAGGAGGAGAGTTGGTTGAATAAAATTAAGCCGGGAGAAGCCGTGGGACACAGTTTATATAATATAATAATAGTTAAAATACTGTGTAATGGTACACTAAAAATATATCTTTATATAAAAACTGCGTTAGATATCAAAGCTCATTCTATAACATATTGCATAGGGACGCGGGCGGACGTTGTGAATCATATTTTTTTCCTGAGAGCACGAACTAACGGTTAAACTGTTGTAAAATAAAATTGCGAAAACGTGTCCCAATGGAGAAAATGTAACGTAAAAAAACTACTGTACTGTTATTGAAAACTTTAAACTGCGATTTCATGTTTGTTTTATACCTTGTGATATATTTTATATTTACGAAGATCAATACAGCGAGACACCCCAAGTTCGGTGAAGCTGTAAAAGCTGTAAAACAGTATAGTCAGATCTAAAAAAAACAGCGAGACATTGTAAAGAGACTCGTCCAAATGTATTACTTACTGTATTGGTTTATTCAAATTTCATTTATATAGAGAAATCTAAAACATTTAATTCATATTCGAAATTAAATATTTTAGTACATTCGAAAATAAAACTGCATTGAGTATTCTTCTTCTTTCTCTTTTGGGTTTGGCTAAGAAATCATCTTACTCTTTTTATATTCAAGATAAGAATATCCATACAGAAGATTCATATATACATAATAATCATTATACCTACTTCAATATTATACTACACAAGCCCACAACGATTTTAGTGCATTTTATAAGTTCATTATACAAGGACTTGACTGTGATATATTAAAATTATTAAAAAAAACTAAATTAATACAAATAAATAGGATATATGTAATTTTTTTCCTACATTCCGCACCTGATTGATCATATTATATATTATCACTTGTGTGAAATAGTTTGTTCTGTCTATTTTAAACTTCTTAATTACAATAAATAAATTATTTTTAGGTACTAAAATGAAGCCCCGAAAATATTGTAATCATAGTGTTATAATAACTTTAATTTGCATATTTTATTTTGCGTCCGAAAGATCCATCTCGGTATCATTACCATTTTACCATTACATTAACATTTTTTTTCCAAACATTGTTAACAATGAAACTACTAAGCTTGTTCATTTAATTCGATAATTATTCTAAAGTACAAAAATACATTCGTCTAAGTAGACTAATTAGTGCACAAGAAACTTTGTTCTGGAAGTTTTGATCTAGAGTGTTCGATCAAATATAAATGTATTGATTTAGATGCTATGCAACGCCACAACTAACAATGTGCATCTATGCACCTACAGCCTGTACAGGAGGTACAACGTCAATTTTTTTCCATATTAAACTGTTTCTGTGATAATCATTAGGTACATATTATAAAACAAAGTACCCTCGCCATGTCTGTCTGAACGCTATAAACTCAAAAAGTACAGAACGTATTTTCATAAAATGTTCATCAATAGACGAAATGATTCAGGGGGGAGGTGTATGTGTATAATTCATTACGAATTAGTATAAATATAATATGACGATGGTTGTTGAAGATGTCGGAAAAACTCATGCCGACTGGGTTATTGGCGTGCATTAAACGACCAAAAAAATTAGACATACTACTCTGTCAAAAAAGTACCGGGATAAGATCAATAATACACATAATGTTAGTTATTCATCCAAATTTATTTTATCGCCTTCAAAGTATGCTCCTTCAGAAACGATACACTTACGCCAACGAACAATCCAATCATCAAACATTCTTAAACGCTTTTTCCGGAATTGAGTTTAGTTCTCGTCGCGAATTCTCCTTTATATCCTCTACCGAATGAAAACGGTCGCCACGAAGTGGTAATTTGAGTTTAGGAAAAAGAACGAATTCGGCTGGAGAAATTGGCTGCTGAAATTCGTTCACCATGATGGCCTTGTGCGAAGGCGCATTATCCTGGTGCAAAATCCAAGAATTTTCTTTCCACAAATCTGGCCTTTTCGTTGAATTTGCTCTCTTAAACGCCACATAACGCTCAAATGATATACTTTATTTCCCTTTTGACCTTCCAGTAAGAATTTCGATAGTCAAAGAAAACAGTCAACATGACTTTTGATCGACTTTGGCGTGGTTTTTTCAGTTTTGGTTCAGTCGAAGGCGCCACTCCGAAGCTTGTTGACTAGTTTGCATGTCAAACTCGTAAACCTACGTCTCGTCACCAGTAACAATGCGTTTCATGAATGGTGGGTCGGAATTTACTCGTTCTAACATGTCCTCGGCGACTCTTATGCGATTGAGTTTTTGGAGAAAATTCAGGTCTTTTGGAACTATCCGAGCGGCAACATGTTTCATCCCCATATGATTATAATGATACAGATCGACTTGTGAGTCACAGAAAATTCATCGGCTATCTCTCCCAAACTCGAATGAGGATTTTCAATTACTATTTTCTTCACTTTTGCGATGTTAACTTTAGTTGAACTCGTTGCAGGGCGATGCAAATCTTCCAGCATATTATTTCGACCGCTTTTGAACGCTTTGTACCACTCATAAGCGCGTGTTTTGATAAAGTCTATTCATCGTAAGTCTTCTGTAACATTTTCAGTGTCATCGAACACGAAATTCCATTGGCGATGAAAAATTTAAGACAAACTCTTTGTTCGATGTTTCTGTCCATTATGAAATTCGCAATACACACTAGATATGATCATATTTAACACAGCACTGTATTTAATCTAAATGACAGATGCAACTATAACTCCGCGCCAAAATGAAAAACAGTTCTTCTTCTTCCTAACTTAGCAACTAGTCCTCTTTAATGAAGACCATTACTGTCATTATCAAGTAAATAAAGTGTCATGTGTTATGACAATTTCAGTATCCTAACAAGATGATGACTCCCTTCTTAGAACTTTCTAGGGAGTTTTTTGTGGGATCCCAGAATGCGTTCTCTTAGTTTATATTTACAATCCACTTCACTTATGCACAAAAACCAAACTATATCACGCAAAACGCCACCAATATTAGGTACATAACATAGAGTCCAAAGCCTAAATAAATGAATTAAATATAAAACTACAATATGTCACTTCAAGATCCCGCCAAAAACGCCATGAAAAACAGTTGTGCCAATCTAACAACGACAGAAAAAATTGAATTTGGAACCATACACATATCATCCATTCCCGATACTTTTTTGACTGAATATATATGCTCTGCAACCTGTGTAAAGTCGGGATGGGTTGCTAGTTGTTTATAATTAAATCGTATCCAAGTTTTTACACCATTTTAACTTTTAAATTTTTCACGATGGAAAGCAATAATAAGCTTTTTCCTTAAATCTGCTAAATTCTTTGAGAGTCAATTTACACATAAAAAAATTTCCTTATGGACTTTTGTGTTTTTCTTACTTAAAGCTTTAATAAAATTAGATGTTGATTTTACTAATAGTGTAGGAAATAAGTCGATGGAAAATAATGTCAGAAACATAATAAAAATATATAATCTTTGTTTAAATTTACAGAAGCAATGGTAATAATACAATTAGGTACCTGCCTGCCCCACACCGAATTACTTTTTTAAGCCACATATTTTATGCTTACTGGTGACAAATAAACGACTTATTTGTTAACAGTTGCTGAATCATAATAATAATCTGGTAAAAACAAAAAATTAATTCTTTTGTAAATAAATAAACAATAAGTACAAAATTAGTTAATTCAGTTTCAAAAAGGTTGTAATATTTAAATAGGTAATAGAAAAAGTAGTATGGCGTGGTATGTGCAATGTATGTTTCTTCTTTAGTTAAGTCTCCTAAATACTAACATGGAAAGTTCAACGGCATGTCTATTCATAGAAACAGCATTCAATTGACTACAGATGCACTAATTAGGGAGACAACCTGCCTGCTTTCTCATCTTGTAGCTTCTTATTGTTATTTGAGTACAAGCCCTACTATAAACGTACAGAAAATCATTTGAAATAAACCTTTCTCAATTTTCTAACGTAAAATGAATTTAAATGAGATATTATGCTTCCTTTGTGTACCCTTGGAATTTAAATCGTAGAATTTTTTTGCAAATAATTATACTATAATATAAACTTCATCATAATCTTAATCTACGTATTAAACATATTTTACTTACGACTAGCTGTGCCCGTGGCTTCGCTCATGTGGATTACAGAATGCCCACGAAAACGTTGTTCCCCCGCTCCCGGCTACTTTAAGACAAAAATGCGTATTGTGGATGTTCCTTAGAAGATAAATGTATACTCTACCTGACTTTTTTGAAGGTTTTTTTATGACATTACAAACAGACACTTCAATTTTATTAATTATATAGCTTAATGGGACTAAATAAAGGCTTTTTGCTTCTTCAATACGTATGTAAACGTAAACGTATGAAAAAAGGTTAGAATCTGAAATACGTTAAGATAATCCAACTATCAAACTAAAAAAAAATATCCTAAGGTTTCAAGACGACTTCAAAAAGTGTACGCATGAACAGAAATATATCTCATTAATCAGTGAGACATACCAACACGCCCATTCTGCTGATGTTTGTAACCAGACCCGACGGTCCAAAGCTTTGAAGAATCAAAGCCAGTTATCGTATTAAAGAAGTCCACAATCACAGAGAATTCATAAAAGGAAATTTGAAACCGTTGAAAACGTCGCTTCAATCTTTAAAGTCTTACCTTGATCCACTACGTTCATTGATAAACTTGACAATAATATTATCATACCAGAAACAGGTATATGGAATGAAAATATGTAATATATTTATATGCCATTAATCAGAGTAGAATAATCGTTTTCATAGTCACCATTAAAATATTTAAAACCATAAAGGATGATTTACTAACACAATTACTTGTAGTTAAGGACACTGTACTTATTGCATTTACCAAATCACAAATGTAGTTTAATTATTTGAAAACCCTCTTTCTTTTCTCTTTCATAAATTGTTCGTCATAGAAATGTTTAACCAACGTAATTCAACCCAACTGACTTATTTTAATACCCTGATCGATAGTAAAATGTAGACTGAAAATACGTTCAAACCAATTTTTTTGGAAATAATTAAAATATATTAAACTTATTGTTAGATTTTGTTTACCTGAGCGGAGCTGCGGGAACAGCTAGTATTTTTTATGAAATCTTTGGGATCGAACTTTGATCGTCGTCGTGCAAAAAACAAACTTGAAAAGTAAAATATTATTTAATTATGAAATTTCATCCAATATCATCCAAATCATTTAAGTCGTTTCTCAGAAACCCAATAAAAATTATATAATATTTAAGAATTCCTCACTTGGTAGTATTAGACTCCCATGTTTAAATGGTATACTTAAAAACCTCCTATTAGTCTTTCAATAGTACAATACAAATAGCCTAACATTACAAATTCATTTCAAAACTGATCATTACTTTCTGCTGATATATTGTGCATATTTCCGAATACGTTAACCCTTTTTTGTGATAGGTTCTTGTTCCCTCATCACGCCGAGTGACAGACGAGGGGATCCGAAACAATTCGCCTCACTGAATCCGATCGTTACGATCAACTTCGATAATGTAACCTATTTGCGTCATTACATTTCCACCGGGACCTTGCCTAATTGTAAATACAAAATAATAAATATTATTGTAAGGTGCTTGCTCATTAACTTTGTTTTTCTTCTACTGATCAAGGATAATGAACGTAAAAAATACAAAAGAAATATGATTCTGTAAAAATATTATATCTAGATATAATAAACGAATAGGTACCTTTTTATGCCACGTCGGTAGCAAACAAGCGTGTCGTCCACCTGATGGTAAGCGGTCACCGCAGCGATATCCACCTGCTATACCACAAACATCAAATGCGTGTTGCCGACCCTTCAAAAACTTGTTCACTCCTTTCTTGAAGTTCCCATATTGCAGTCCAGTGGAAAACCTCAGCAAGGAGCTCATTCGACATCCGAAGCTTTTGCGGAATCAAATTCCTATAAAATCAAACACTCCGAGACCATTTTGGCACCCAAGTGTGAGGATCAACTCCTTGCCTATGGGGAGCGGTATGATGGTGGAAAGTAGCCACTGGCATCATACCAAACAATACTTCGGAACACAGACCGTTGTACAAACTGTAGAACACACACACAAGGAGGCAAAGTCTCTTCATAGACTTGAGGACTTAAACCTCTAAGAGGTTTGATAGCGCTTGTGGAGTTTGGATCGTCTACAATTCTCACAGCACGTTTTGAGCTGAGTCAAATGGACCAAACTCCAGGGTGTCCAGATGCTCCTGCCCAGAGGTACTCTTATATGGTGCCGAACTTGCAATTTATACAACAGCAGTCTTTGCCCCGGGTTGATGTACCGCTTCGCTCTATTAAGAAAACCGAGCTTTTTGGACAACAGCGTGACCTTGTCTTATCTTATCAATATCCAATCTTATCCTCGCTACTTGTACTTATTTCATTGCGAAAATTTTATAACGTCTAATTCTATCAGTTTAATTCATATTGCAGGAACGATTAATTTAGCATTTCCCTATTTCATCAAAGTTCTCTTAAAACCATTGACGTTATAAAATCTAAACGGATCATTTTTCTACACAAGTTATTAAAATTGTAAAAATAATAACTTTCTTCAATTACGTTGTTAAGAATGCTTATAAAATTGAAACAAATTGAATCTGTATTATTTTTTAACAAACAAATAAAGATATCTCTACTAAGAGTATTAACATTTTATTGTATTTCCTCTTTCTCATTGCTTCGTGAAAACGACTCTCACAAATTATTTACGTAAATACAACTTGTTTTGCATTCAATTTTCTGTGCAGGATTCCTTTCTTAACATTATTCTGGTGATAAATGTGGATTAGTTGTTAATAGCCAGTGAGTATTGTACTTAAATATTTCGCTGTAAGTACTTTTACATGAATTTTGAATTCCCAATTTATGTAGTAATTGACTATAACATAATGATTATAGAGAGAGTTTAATATAATATAGGCGTCTCTCGTGAAGCAGAGGTAGTATTCCCAGTATTAGCAGTGGCTCGCGAAGTTGGGGGTCGATGCTTGCTGCACATGAAGTCAAACAGTATTAAATTTATGAAGTGCCGAAATTGTATTGAATTACATAGAGAGAAGTAACATTAAGTATGGTTATTAACCCTAAAAACATGTGTATATTTTTGTGTACAAATCATTTATGTGTGTATAATTTTAAACATAATGTATTGAAGTTAGGAATAAAAAATTGATAAAAAAAATTAAAGGAGAAGAGAAGGGTATTGCACTGTACGTACAAGTGGGCTGATTAGATTCATAGAATGAAATTTAAAAATACGTACTAAAACTATCAGCTTGTAATTATTTTGAAAGTATTTATAAAACAGTGTAAGTACCTTTATCGAATATTTTAAATAAAATACATACTTGACACTTCTCGTGCTGCAGCGGTTGTAAGGTCTGCTATTGAACTGAGAAGTTGCGATTGTTAATTGTATACCATATGTATAGTATATCAGCTGTTTAGTTATTATAATACAAGCTTTGCTTAGTTTGAAATGAAATGGCCACATTATGTGAAATAGTGTGCCTTTATTTATTATCGTTATTTGTTTTGTGTTAACTCCAAAACTCTAAACATATACATGAGTATAGTTTCAAGTAATGCGGAGCAATTTCGGCCGATTGAAGTGAACTATGCGGAAACCTGAACACGGCTCTTTGCATTCATTCACTCTACAGAAACACACAAAATTATATGACGTACAAAGCCTGGTGAAGTTGTCAAGGCCTCCTGACCAACAGGGTTGTTAATTCGAAAATAATATAGTAATAAAAAAATCATACAAGTTAAAATTTTCACTTATTGCAATTTTTCACATTGCATTGAAATTTTCTTTTGGTTTTTATAAAGGGGTAGAATATAATTCACAATCTATACTACTATTTCAAAAAAGTAAAATCGATGAAATTATTGTTTCGGTTTAATACGACCCTTTCACTGACACAAATATTGTAATTGACGCATAAGAAGTCCCAAACAATTGGTACCATTAGATTTCATATTTAAAAAATGTAAAAAAGTAGTAAAAAAAAATATAATAAAAAGCGTCATTAGTTTTCGTTCAAAAAAAAATAGTAGGTACCTATATATATCATAATTGTATACCTTAAAGAAGTAAGAGTAAGCTTAGAATAAATTGGTTCTAAGTTAAATTTTTTATACTTGCAATATACAAAGACTGTTCTCCTAACTAGAAAAATAGTCTATTCCACGCCGTAATGTTGCAGATCAGCTTTATGACGCGTGGCTAGGATACATGTCTCTAGACGTTTACATTTACTTTGCGTTATACATAAACTCATCTGCAGTACATGCTACCAAGTCGGTATAATAAAATATAAACCTGCAAACATTCTACTACGGAGCAAAACCCTTTTTCCGAGGGAAAGCCACGGCCTTAATAACTACGTTTGCCGACGACAGATTGGCGACTTCAAACGCCGAGAAGTTGATAGTTTTTAATTTTACCACTGCTTGGAAGTAATACCAGAATTTTCTGAAACCTTCAGTTTTTTTCACGATATTTTCCATACTCCTCATAATATTTATTTAGGATTGACAACAGTCATTCATCAAAAAGTACATAAATAATAACAAATGAAGGTAAAAACATTAATTAACAACTAATTATAGCCAATCTCAGCATATATAAAATCAAATAAATTAATGGTTAAAATTAAAATATATTGAATGAGTAAATACTTTTTTGCGCTTTTAGCTTGCTCACTGGTGTGCATAATGCTGTATAGCATTTTCTACCAGCAAACCAGCGGTAATGTGGGAAAAATTATCATACCAACACTAGAATATTATTATACTAGCTGTGCCCATGACTTCGCTCACGTGAACTACAGAATGCCCGCGCGAATCTTGATTACCCGGAACCACGACAGACAGACAGAAATGTTAAAAATGGGTGTTTCGTTATAGGTATCGTATATACTTTCATATGCATTTAGTAAAAAGGTGTTATTTTGACATTACAAACAGACACTTCAATTTTATTAATTGTATAGATAGATAAAGAAAAAAATAAACATTAAATCAATGGCAATATAAAGAAAGAAAGCATATTTGTTTGATGTTGAGAACACGGTCATAATTAACACGACACCCATCAAACACGAGATTATAATAAATTAGAGAATTACTAATTCATTTTATAATTATGTAAAATTCTTTCTTTACATTCAGGGTCTCAAACCAGTCAATTGGACGAAAATTTCAATATTCTTAACCACTTTAAGACTACTACATACATCACGATTTAAGAGTCATGTTTTCCTACAGGGCAGTGTATTCGCATCATTGTTCACTGAAAATATCTCTTAATCGGTTTATAATCCACAATTCACGTCGAATACAATTCAGATTTTAGTTTCGCAAGTCACCCATGTCTCGCGGTTTTGCGACCGCCCGCCGTTCATATAGCGAAAACTCTGAAAACTCACTCGAAACTTATCTAACATCAGAGCGTCACCTTTCTGACGCATATATATCCAGGTATGACATAGAGGCTCGCGTCGGAATTGTAGGCATGTAGTATGTCAACGATAACTATCGACAGATTTGTTTTAAACCGAAATAATAATAAGGAAGAATTGTCTGATGCGAATGTATATGTTAGTTTTATGATGGATGTTCAGCGACAACTTCTTTGTTTATAAACTGATTTGGATGGTTCTTTTTTCGTTGGAAAGGCAATACCTCAAGAATGGTCCCGTTTTAATTTCATTGCCATTGGACCTTCGGCTTCGAAGATACACCAAGAAACTCCTCAAAACCATTGATGTTGGAACTGTGTTCGTCCATAATCCTGCCAATTTCACAGAATAAAATATGTTTTTATTAATACTGACCAGGAGAGTTTTTGGAGGGATCTCAAATTGTCATGTAGTCGTTATTGTTTTTTATTCCTATGTCGGTGTTGTTTGACCTCATACTGTGTAATACAGGTTGCATTTCGTATAAAAAAAACTTTGTCAATGTGCACCAGTGAAGTGGATTGGAAATAATAACATGAACCATGAATTGTAAGATGCCACAAAAACTCCTTAGAATGTTCTAACAAGGGAACCACAATCTTGTTAGAATACTGAAATCGTAATAGGACAGGACATTATATATTCACTCAATAATGGCAGTAATGGTCTTCAACAAAGAGGACTAATTGGCAATTTAGGAAGAAGAAGAAGAGGAATTATTCGAAGATTTTGTACTATTTTAAAATGCATGTTCCCAGTTATAATTTATAATCCACTTCACTTGTGCAAAATAACCAAACTACATCACGTAAAATGTCGCCAAAATTACTTAATAAAAGGACAAATAACAAATAAGATTGTTTTATGCCATAATGTAACTTATCTCACCAGACTAAAATAACGAAAAAACAAGTTTTGTTTTGTATTAAAATTGTATAGAAAGATTTATTAACAATTCTATAATTCAAATATTAATTAGTGTAGTGTTTATTCATGTATCTTTTTTCCCAAGTAAAAAAAGTCTACAGCTTCTTTTCTACGATACCGTAGATTCGTCATGTTTATTAGAAATGTTTTGAATTACAAGTCGAACGGATCAAAGGGTTGCTTGTGTTTCTATCGAGAAATAACGAGTACGACGAACAAAATATTTATTTACGTCGTCACTTCAGCTATATTTTACTCTGCTCGGTTTTCTCAATTTATTTTGTTGCCAGGAGACCTTTTTGAATAGGCAATGTGGCGTATAAATTTCCCGTAGCCCCTGAGGACCGACGACTCCGGTGACTCCACGTTAAAAGGTGCTACGAATTAATTTTAACTGACATCAAGGGCGTCAACGTGGAATTATGTTACCTTATAATAAATAGGGTCAATAAATACGTTTACAGTTTTTCAAGGAAACCATATTTTTTCTCAATAAGCCTATGTACATATTTTATATAGTATCGGCATTTATCATAATAATCATTAATCGTATATTTCAAAAAATGTACGCTGTTTTGTCGTTTTAGTTGTATAAAAATTTGCATTATTATGCAGTAGAAATCACTATCACGAAAATGGTACACAGTTAATGTTTCAATAATTAATTAGGTAATAACTAAAATTAACGTGAATAACTACGTAATATTTCAGAGAAACTAAAAGCGCTCAAAGCTCCGTCTTCATTCTAGATATTAAAGCTTAAACTACATTTCTTGATTGTTTCGAAAACTGAACATGAATATGTGTTGCTACCGACGCTGTACAATGCCGGTTCATATCATAAATACTTCAACTTTCATCATACTCGCTTTAACCTGTTTAACCTGAGTTTAGAGCTGTAATTTTAAATTACTCTATCTAGAAGGACGCCCACCAGTTTGAATAATTCAATGAGCTAGGTTTCTACAACAAATCTAATATAAACTTCCATTAAAATCTCTTCGCGTTACTTAAATTAAGACTGTATACATCCTGTGTGAACTGAAGGTCACAGGAATTATCTAAATAAACAGGATATGTTTTTATTCTTTATAGGTTTAGAGTTTCACCATAATCTCACCTCATGTTATGTAACGATGTGGCCCAAGATGGTAACACGCAAAGTGTAGTGGGAGAACTGGCTCTCAAGTGCAGCTGCCGAAATACACCTCTATGTATCTGTCTACAGATTTACAAGTTCAGTATGGTAGCTAGCCAGACGGCATTAGAAATGCCCTAACACCTACCAAATGATCTGACATTTAATAAAAATCATAACAAAGACAATTTTTCAAGAGAACCAACTTCAGTGATTTTGAGGAGTTCCCTAGTGTATATTCGAAGTCGATGGTCAGATGCCAATGACTACCTTTGAGGAATCCCCTTTTTAATGAAAAAGAATCATGTAAATTCTTTGATAAACAAAGAAGTTAACCGTAACATTTATTTAAAAAATATACATACAGTCGAATTGGGAACAGAGACATTGACATAGAGGATATTGAGAATAAATTTATAGATTTTGATGAACAGCGAAAGAATTTCTCACAACTCGCGGTAACTTAAGTTTTTGAATTAAGCTTAATATAAGAATAGTAATTGTGAAAAAAACGTTAAGAAAACCGTGGCGTGCTTTCTAAAAGTATGCCATAATAAAAATGTTTCTTATCGTTGTTGACCGAATCTTCATATTTAAAGTTTATTTTTTACTTTTTTATTTAATGCCTTATGTGTTTTTAGCTATTTTTTATATTGTTACCTTATGTCTCTGTAAGGTTAACTATTTATACCATCATAATTATAACCACTCAGAAGAGTTCGTTTTGTGCACTTATGTAGAAGGCATATTCAATGACGTTGCTTAATGAATTACTAATAAGAAATAGGTAATTTGCGATCAAAGTATAATACAAGATTATTATTATGTAATATTATTATTTTATCGCACTAATAATATCGTTTCCGACGTATGAGTATTATAGCAGAAAAACTAATGCCCAATACTGAAGTACGAATTGGATATGACAGGTCTATGAAATATAGCATTTGCTTAAAGCTGGCATAAAAGTGTACCATGAGTTCTAGAACATAATTAGTTTTACTGTGTTTAACAAAATATTAAGGTTCAAATAACGATTACATTATTTTATTTAGAAAAGTTTTATACTGTATTTTAATCATTTTTAAATCTTAGGAATATCAAACACAAAATATAAAGATACAAATGGATACAAATGTAAGGAAAAACATATACGTAACTAAGTTTGAAATTTAGAAAAATAACGGACTTTTTTTTCAGAAACGTGTTGACGTTCTCGTTGGTGGAAAGCTTAACAACATTTACATTTAAATACTGGTTAAAGTAGATTTAAATCAGAGGATTAACAACGACACAAAAGAAGAAGAAGAAGAAGTAGTGTTAATGTAGTTCTCGTTTGCCTCTGTTAAAATGCGATACGATTTTGTTATCCAATGTTCCGATTCAACCTTTAAATTTTAATCTTTCGTCCGGAAAAACCTAAGTATATATATTATTAATTAATGTATTATTTAATAAAAAAAATAATTTAATACTTTTTTTGGACAATATTTTATTACTTCCTGTATTCTCATTTTATTTTGATGCCAGCAGACCTTTCTGAATACACAATGTGGCGTATACATTTCTGGCGCCCCAAGGACCGTCGTTTCCCTTGCCTCGAAGTTAAAAGGTGATGTGAATTAATTTTACCTGACATCAAGAACGCAGACGTCGGAATATGTTACCTCATAATGAGATTGCTCTATAAACATGTTTGATCTTTCACAATCTCACAGACCGTCTTGCTTTGTCTTGATGCGAAAAATGTATACATGCAAGATTCTTGTGTGTTATATGGATCTTAGATAGTTTTATATTCAACTTGATTGACGAATACGTTACTGTGCGGAAAATCATACATTTTAGCTTTTTTAAATTCTATTCTAAATTACTTGTGGTACTTAATTTATGAAATGTAAATTTCGCTTCTTTTTATTTTTGTATTTCTGTGTGTATCTTAGTATTATTTAAGTGTACAATTTAGTTTGGGAAAAGTTGACGACTGTGATACAGTTTACACTAGTACAGTCATTAACACATTTATTACAATATTATTATAACATACCATCATGCCTGTATCCCCAAAGGATTGGGCAGAGGTGTACTAATGTACACCCACAGTTCGCCGGTGTTTTAGTTTAGGGGCTCATGTAATAGAGGGCGAGCCTATTGCCATTAATCGGGCACAAAGCCAAGCTCCAAGCTGAGAATTTCATAGAAAAACACAATAACACTTTACTCGACCTGGCAATGGAACCCAGAACCTCGGGTATACCAGTCGCGCTTAGAATCACTAGGCTAATGAGGCAGTTATAGTAGCTAGTTGTTAAATAAATATTCAATTTTATATATTTCTTATCTATACCAATATTATAAAGAGGACAGATTTGACTTCTTGTTTGTAATGGATAAACTCAAAAATTACTGGACCGATGTTAAAAATTCTTTCTCCAATATAATGCTACAGTATCAGCGAGTAACATAGGCTATATTATAATATGAAAAAAATAATTTATTACTCATAAAAATGTCGATAGTTTTACACAGAGTATAAAAAAATGCCTACATGGGTGCGTTGGCGATGTTTTATGTATAAAATTAACACGGGTGAAACAGTGTAGCACAGCTTTAAGTTAATAATGTTCGGGTCTACGGGTCCGACCGCATTTCTTTTGTCGTTTCAGTTACTAAAACTATTTCACTTTACTTCCTTTCCATTATTTCTTTCCGATTTAACATTTTCAGGGTCACATTAACAATGGATCGTCGCTTGTTACAAAAAGGCTAAATAAACTACTAATCGTGGCCGTGCAGCAAAAAATAAAATTTTAAACTAATTATTTATATATAAACTACTCAACAGTTACTATTTACATTAAAGATAATTTCAAAATAATTTTCTAAGCCTTAAATGAAAAAACTGAATCGAATAACAATATGCACTGAAAGGGATGTAGCAATATCGCGTCATAAATACTCACTTTAACTCGTATAAAGTTTAGTTTTAAAACTGCCATTTTAAAATATGCTCTCGAGAAGCACGTCCAACTTATGAATAATTCAGTGCTTTTCAAATAAATTTATTCTTACATCAATTCACTTCATACTTTTAGCGTTACATATTTAAGAAGTGCTCATGCTTTACTGTAACAAAATGATAAATTGTTTAGAATAAAAATGTTAATAAACTGAATATTTCTATCATACCAATTCGTCTTATCACATAGGGTATACATAATTTATAATAGTAATCAAGAATATCGGTCTACATAATATTATGTAGCTAGTATACAAGTTCATGAATAAATCTATATCTATACAATTAATAAAATTGAAGTGTCTGTTTGTAATGTCAAAATAATAGTTTTTTACTAAATGCATATGAAAGTATATACGATCCCTATAACAAAAAGCCCATTTTTTAAATTTTTGTCTGTCTGTCTGAGTGTTTGTCTGTTTGTTCCGGGTAATCTCCGAAACGGTTGAACCGATTTTGACGGGACTCTCACTGATAGATAGCTGATGAAATGTAGTAACTTAGGCTAATTTTATTTTAAAAAAAGAATTGGGGTTCCACACAAATAAAATAAAATGGTCACGGTGAATCAATTCGGGTGCTTAAATGGCTTATGCTCAGTAAACCATAAGAGATATGGCAAATTAATGTATACATAATCATAGGCATTAAAAAGACCTACAAAAAAGTCCGGGAGAGTAAACATCAATCTCCTAAGGAACAACCACAATAATCATTTTTTCTTTAAAATAGCCGGGAGCAGGGGAACAAGATTCGCGCGGGCATTCTGTAGTTCACGTGAGCGAAGCCACGGGCAAAGCTAGTAAATAAATAAAACTAGGTACCAAAAATTAAAATAACAAAGGATTTAACATAAACATATAAATTAATGGTTTCGTTTATGAGCAGTTCAAACGAAAATGCGAAAAATTATCTATCAAAACAAAAAGAACATAACTTAATGGAATCGACGATTTTTTTCTAAATAATATGTAGTATGTACTATTAATATATTTATATACTATTATAATATATATATATATAATATATATATTTATTTATTTATTTATTTATTTATTAAATTTACTTACCTCAACAAAAGTAAGGAATTCGAACACGGGTACGCTACACGGGTGCGGGTACAAAAACTGAACACTGTCAACGTCACCACCATGTTATCTAAATTGAAAATGAAATATATATGCATTGTTAATAAATGGCGAAAGTTTAACGAGAGATGACACACGGGTTAGGGGTGTGGAACGGTAAAGAGCTCTCCCAAAGAATAATAACACAAAGTTTTAAGTGAACTTCGCCGCGAATTACACGGTTAATTTCATCGCACGTTTAATTCCCTTGCCGTTAAAGTTACGTGGATATTCTGAACCACCGACATCATACACACGAAATTGAATTTTCCTACGTAATTACATTCTTATATAATTTTAAACTTAATTCTTATTATTAATATTATATGTACATACGTAGGCTTTTTTATTAAAAAAAATTTTTTTTGGAACTCAATATCATACACGGCCATTTAATGTCATACTAGCGTATCTTGTATAATTATATCTAAACGGTTTATGTATAATGCATAAATATTTAATAGTCAATGAGGGGCAGAGATCGCACCTGCATTTTTGCACCGGCACCTTGTATTTTTTTGTTGGAGTAAGATTTATGTGAAATAAAGTTCAAATAAATAAAAAAACAAGCAATTATGTAATTGGTTGCTCTGAAAACGATTTGGATGAAATTTATACTTGTGTAATGAAATTCCAAGTTTATCTAGATATGTGTTTTTTTTTTCAAAACCCGAGCTAACCTCGGCCGCCTATATATTAACATATAAAACGAAATGAGTAATAATTTCTTCATTGCAGCGCGGCATTAACTTTGTCTTCATACATATAACCTCTTTTGTCGCGTACAACTGTACGTGCTATTTGAAATCAAGGTAATTTTCTGTTACTTAGTAAGCTTTTTTTCAGTCAAGAACTTCATACATTTTTTAAATAATATTGAAACATTAAATTCGATCTGTATAAAGGATTCACTATTCATAAAACATCTGGAAAAGTCTAGGAACCACTATAAACATTAATTATAAATTCGTAGTAGTTGCGGAACACGCACATACTGAAACCTTCTCAACAACCAAGCGATTACAAGAAGCGACTAAAAATATAGGAGGACTAGTACAGAGATCTACACAGAGGAGCTGAAAGGGGGGTGTCGAATTACATCTTTAAAGCTGAAACGACCAAGCCAACCTCACCTGCACGTGGTGCACCCTGCTGAGTAACAAACGAGGTGATAGCGGGTTGGGAGGGCTGTTTTGCTCGACTGGGTCGCGACCACTATGCATGTGGTGAAAAGTCCGTCATAGTGTTGCGTTTAGGGATCAAACTGTGATTTTTCAGTTAAATTAATGCAAGCCGTCGATGGCTTACTATCTCTCGGTTGTCGCCGTTGTATTTGTATTGTACTGTGCTTACCAGCAGGCACAGTACCGTCAATTTGCCTTGCTACTATAAAAAAAGAGGCACAGAAACAGTAAGTACAACCACAGAGTACCTAATCCATAGACGATTTCTTTGCACTACGATTGCGACTGAGAATACCTAACTAAAGAGTTTTTTCCACTATAGTCTTGTTGAATACGAATAAATCATTTTCGTGAAAACAAATAGCATTTGATTACCGATAGGGGTAACAATGATAATGAATGGGTAATGTAAATACATGTATGTATGGGTCATACACAAAACCGGCCAAAAAATTTACAAATTAAAATAGTTTCATTTATTAGTCAATAATAATCAAAGTAATTAAATGCCAAAGAAAAACTAGATCGATTTTCAGTTTTAATGAAATTATTCAACTTTTATTTCTTTATTACCACAGAAGTGACACAAATCCATAGAAAATACCATAACTCATGTGATATTGATGTCACATTCATAAAACTGTAGTAACTAAAAAATAGGCTGCACTAAAAGTATCGGGAATGGAATATTTCCACTGTTCCTGTCATATTAAAATATTTTTAATTGAAAACACCTTGGTTTTAAAAATCGAATACAATTTATTTATTTTAAAAAAATTCTCGGTCTTGTCAAAAGGTTTTGTCAAACTTGTTTAGTCGTTGAGAAAATGGAATTGACTCGAGAAAATTCAAGAGCGATGATTTATTATGACTTTCGAAGTGGTTTAACACAAAAACAGTGTGTTGACTGGATGATTTCTGCATTTGGTGATGAAGCCCCATCCAAAACCACAATTTATCGCTGGTTTGCTGAATTTCAACGTGGACGTGTCAAGCTCAGTGATGATCCTCGTCAAGGTCTTCCAAAAACTGCAGTCACCCAAGAAAACGTTGATGCTGTGCGTAAGCTGATTAAGGAAGATCGACATGTGATATACCGCGAAATTCAGGCAACTTTAGACATTGGTATGAGTCAAATACAAATAATCTTGCATGAACAATTAGGTTTAAAAAAGTTGTTTTCCCGATGGATACCGCATTCGCTCTGTGAAGAGCAAAAAGCGGCTCGCGTTACTTAGTGCGTCAGAACTTTCGAAAGATTCCACGCAGGTTCCTCAAATGCTGTATACAACATCGTATCAGGTGAAGAATCCTGAATATACGCGTACGAACCCGAAACAAAAAACCAGTCACGAGATTGGGTGTTAGAAAATGAGTTAAAGCCAACAAAAATTATTCGTTCACGGAGTGTTGCAAAAAAAATGGTGGCCACGTTTGTCTCCAAAACGGGCCATGTTACGACTATTCCTCTTGAGAGACAAAGAACGGTTAATGCAGAATGGTATGCTAGCATTTGTTTGCCACAGGTCGTTTCTGAACTCCGTAAAGAGAACGGCAACCGCCGCATCATCCTCCATCACGACAATGCGAGTTCTCACACCGCGCACAGAACAAAAGAGTTTTTAGAGCAAGAAACATAGAATTATTAGACCATCCGCCGTACAGCCCCGACCTAAGCCCTAATGATTTCTATACTTTCCCTAAAATAAAGAATAAATTGCGTGGACAGAGATTTTCATCACCTGAAGAAGCTGTGGACGCCTACAAAACGGCCATTTTGGAGACCCCAACTTCCGAATGGAATGGTTGTTTAAATTATTGGTTCCATCGTATGGAAAAATGTGTCAAATTTCGCGCAGAATACTTCGAAAAGCAATAAATACATTTTTAAATAGTAATGTTGTGTTACTTCCTTGATTTCCGAAATTTTCAGTGCCGTCCTCGAGTCAATCAAACGGAAAGCTAGCAAAATGTCAAGAAGCATTTTAACAAAATGTGTGTGTGTACCAGAGTACACAGGTAAGAAGTGAAACTTCTTTACGACATATCAATTTTCTACTATTTGCAACTTCACGAAAATGGGGTAGATAAGGCTTAAGCCTTAAGAAAAACAATTTTTTCCGTATTAAATTAAAGCTATTTTATTATTATAGACATGCATACAATTAATGAGTAATTTATTTTATCATTGTTCTTATTATCATTGCTATTTATTTATTGTATTATATTTACAAGTTATGAATATAATTAATTATCTTGTATATATATATCATTAAATGCAACGAATAATAAAAATGAATAAATAAATCATTAAAAACGAATAAAAAAAGATGTACGTATACATATTTTTATTTTCTAATCGTGTTTTGTTTTATTTTTAAATTATTATTTAATTTATATTTTTTATTGTTTTTAGAATTAATAAATGTTCACTAGATTTACAGTCATATTTATTAATACTTGCTAATTTTAACAGATTTATATACATTCACTGATACTTATAATCAAAAAGTGAGGTTAACCTCAAATAAATATTAAAATCATGCTCATACGTGTTGAATTTATAAAACGAAATATATAATCACTCTCACTTTTCTTGTAAATTCACTTAAATTTTAATAAGTATTTTTATTTTATCACTTTCAAATTAATATATTGTTGTTATTATTATAATATATTACATTATATTCTTTACGTCACTATACTAAACTTTGATAAAAAAAGCAACATGGCGCGTAACCGAAAAACGTGACGATTGCTACAAAATTTCTCCCATACGTCGATAAAGAAGTTTCACTTCAAAAACAAGCCTCTTAAGAAATATATTTCAAAAACATTAGAAATCGTTCGAATTTATCGCTTACATTAATTGGCTAAAACAACATTGATCGTTCTGTAAATTTCTTAAGTGATGTTAACTGAGTTATCGGAATAGTTAGTCTCAAAGTGAGTCCAGGTGTTCGGTCCACATTGTGGTGGGTCTGCCCACGCTGTCTCTTCCGGTACGTTGCCACTACTCGAGAACTCTTGGGCTTCATCGGCCATCCATCGTACGAGAAATGTGCCCCGTCCACTGCGACTTTAGCCTAACCATTCTTAGAACTATGTCAGATACTTTGGTGCTTATGCGGATTTCCTCATTTCTGATTTTATCACGCAAAGAAACTCCGAGAATAGACCTTTCCATTGCCCTTTAAGGTGACCTTGAATATATGAGGCTCATAGCTAGCGACCACGTTCCAGTGTCATAGGTCATCACTGGCAATACACACTGGTCAAAGACTTTCGTCTTCAGACACTGCGGTATCTTAGACGAGAAGATCGAGCAGAGTTGGATTCGACGATCGACCTCTTTTTTGAAGTTGGACCAACTTAACTGGACAGTATGTACCAGGTACACATAGTCAGCAACAACTTCAAGTATAGAGTCTGACAGTTGGTGCTACATGGATGTTCGACATGACCTTTGTCTTGTCCATGTTCATTTTAAAATCAATTCGTTCGGAAGCTCTAGTGAGATCGTCAAGCATAGCTCTGAGGTTCTCGTTGGTCTCAGCCATGACTACGAATATGGTCTGCATAGTGTCAACTGGTCTAAGTCTTTAATAGACGTCTATTAAACGCTTTATTACATTTAACTATGTCAACTCCAGGATTGAAGTTATTTTATGGGAACATCGATATGTGTAAGACTTATATGTAGTTTACTTTTAGTCTAAGTAATTCACCCCAATCAAATAAATTGAAATGCGGTTCTGGTTACTTCGTACCAATAGTTAAATTAAATGAAGTGTTGTGTGGTTTAATTTCATACATGCCTCGAGGTATAGGCAATATATCTACGTAACTATTCCCCGTGTTTGTATCCGGTTCCCCAGTGGCCATAATATAGTTATTGAAATGGAGTAGGTACATAGGTGAGGAAGTACTTGGAAACGTTTACATAATAATAGACAATGGGAATTGTTTATGGCAGTTTCCCGCGGCTTCAACTATTCCCTATATTGTAACGTTTATATATTTAACGAGTGTTGTAAAGTGAAATAGCATTAATATTAAGTTTGTGGCGGGATCTTTATCTGTCTCGTTTAATTTTTTATTCCAATTCATAAACTTATTTTAGTTAGTCCTTTATTAAGTGGTGATTATAAAATTGTGTGTGTCTGTTAGTGATTTTATAACCTCTGCACGACTTGACCGATTGAAATTGACTTCTTGTATATTTCAGATATGAAACCACAATAACATTATTCGCCACGCAATCAGTGTATGATTTGGGTTGACAGGGGTATTAATAGAAATTTTATTGTAGGTATATTAAAATATCTATTTTTGTTAATAAAAAAAGCTGTACAGATTCGGACCAGAAGGTTTTTTTGTTTTATTTTTAACATGCAAACACAATTCTTGACCAAATGAAACCAGTATGCATGTACCGTAATAGTATTGCACCGTTCAGTCTATAATAATAACAAAGTTTTTATTTCCAAAATACTCCCTCAAAAAAAGTAGTTTGTTCTTAGATTTATGAATAAACTCAACGTTTATCAAATTATTTTAAATAGTTACTTAATATTGAAGATATTTGAATAAAGATGACTAATATTGTACGAGTGTTCATGATAAACAAGGAAATGATACAAAATACACCAGTAATATTAAAAACTATTCCCCATCTCTAGTACTAACTAATAAACAGACAGGGGAAAAATTGACCTCATTTTAGTTTTTTAAATATTTATTAAGCTAAACTGAAACTATTCTCTATAAAGTCTTTTACATAAAAAAGGTCACAAACCAGAGTCTGTAGAAAATGCTTTTAAAAAATAATACAAATTAACATAGGATTGAAACCTACTAAGATAAATATATAATCAGACAGGAAAGTCAAGAGTAAATAAATAACGATTTTAATTAAAAATTAATTCTAAAATAATAGATATCAATAAATAGTATAAAAGAAAGTCACTGTGCGCGTTTGTCTGTTTGTCCACTTACTTCTTCTAAGCCACCCAACGGATATTTTTAGGGTTTTCACTGTCATTAAGAGATGTTTTTAAGGAAGGTTTGTATATGCAATATATTCCAATATGTTTTTATATAGTAGAGAAAATCGAATGTTTTGTATTCATATCGTCAGTGAATCGATTTGTAGACGCTTACATGGCTTACTCTCACTAAACCTTTAGAGATACATCAAAATAATGTCTACTAAAGAATTATAGTTCTTCAAAAAGCCTACAGAAGTTTTTGGGATGGCACATTATGTCGATCTACTAAGGTTGACTCTCAGTAATCATTTTGACCTTTAACATAATAATTAAAAATATTTGGTTACTTGTGAAGCTATTTTCTCCAATTCAGTATTGATTTTTATCCAGATAAATGTTAGTTAACTTGGTTAAATACCCAAGTAATTAATATAGATTAAAATTGTCCTTTACATTAAATCATTTAAATGAATACGGATTCAAAAATACGCGCAACCAAAGTAATCACTCGCAGCGAAACGGTTAGTGGGCACTCCCTCACCTATGATGAGTTGCACTATCTATTGCGAACTATCAATGCTAAAGCGATAAACTCTAAACTATATTTTTTTAAATATAAAATACACCACTTTGTAAGTAGCACCCGCGCGAAGCATATAATACGAATAGTTATATACGACTAGATGTTACGAATAGAGAGTCGCTGTTTTCCCAGTGTTTACTAAAAATTAGTTGTTCGTGAATGAGATTCACCAAAAATAACCTTGTCAAAAATAAGCATAAGGCCGTCGATATTATCTTTGTAAAAAACATCAACAAGCACACAATATTCTCATTAAAAATCACAAAGAAGGATTCGAAGTAACGGGCAGCTAAGTCCAAAGAAAACAAGTTGTTTGGAAATCGCTCAGAAGTTTCGAAACGTAATTGATCGAAAAGCCGTCATGTAGAGTTTTGCCCTTCGATGTAATCCCCTCAGTCGAATAAAATTTGTTTCCTGATTTAATTTTACCGAGTGTGAACTTGTGCTAAAAATAAGAGAATAAATAAGTTTTTAAGCCCAAACAAGCATTAGAATACGAAGTAATAACCTAAAAGAAATAAAGTGCAGACTTCGCAACAATGATCGAAAGTCGCTCTGGAGATTTCCTTATGACCCGGAAAAATTGTTCCTATGTATCTAGCAGTGGAACGTCCTGCGGCTGAAAATAGAATGATTTTAGCATAGATTGAATGATGAAACCTAAAAGAAATCATCAACACATATCGGAATATGTTCAAATAGCCGATTTAAACCGGGATTTCCATAAATGAATTTAAACTTTAGCTGATGTACGTATATTTAAATATAATATTTGCAATTATAAAGATAATATAAGTAGTGATAAATGTACAATAATTATTATAAAATTTAACACAGCAAGATTAAAATATTGTTAAATCGCAGTTTGATATAACTTATACGTATGTATTAATATTTTGTAACATAGTGATACAATGTAATAAAAAAGAATTGCAAATATATTTAACAAATATAATTTCACACTGGACGAATTTCGATAAATGTGTTGATTCAATATAATCAACTGCCTTTAATGACGAGTGACTTATAATCATAATAAGTGATGAGTCTGTAGATATTAAGAATAAATTAATTTGGTTTTTATAATATTCTTTTACGTACAATAAACTAAGGTCAAGTATCCAGAAAATACCTCTATAAGAGTACTAATCAGTATATTTCAACAATATTTGACGAAGTACGAAGGCGGTTTTTTATTATATATCAGAGCATGGATTTTTCAGTTATGCGTAATTACCTGTAAAATACAGCGGACGGTTAGGTACTTACTTAGTAATTAATTGAAAGTTTGTGTAAAGCGTTACAATTTGGTAAAGTTATGGAGTTTGGCTTAAAGCCAAGATCCGTGGCGCAGGTCGTCGCGCTGCGTTGCGCTGCCCTCTCGACTTCAAAGCCAATCGTTAGATATCGAGACTTTGAACATTTTCAAGTTGTACTTAACGTGAAACTTATAAACTAAATGTTATTTATTATATTACTTTCTTCTTATTTCAATATCTAATCAGTCAATGAATAAAATAAAATAATGAAAACTTAGAAAAAAAGAAAGTGTGTGCGTGTAACCTTTACGCGCGATTGAAGTATAACTTCTTTGGCGTTGACGGCCTACATCACTGAAATGATTAAATTTTATTATTGAATATTATAGAATGTCACAATCGTCAGAAAATTTATTAATAATTTATTTATTACAAAAGTAATCAATAAACAAGTATATTTAGAGATTTTCAATCAACTTTGCAATTTAAAATATTTTTTTAAACTATTGAATTTTAATTCACTTTGCTATTCACAATTGATCCGATTGAAAATATTGGAAATAAATAATCCTAATTGATTATGATATTTGCCACTAGCTGGCGTATAAGTCAAGAAGCGTGGAATATATGACATATACTTACGACTAATCTAAATTATTATTTTTGAATACCGGAAACTACGTAAGCGTTACTTCGGTCAGAAAAAAAATCTGAGTTACTCCCTAGTCGCGCCTAAAGAATTTTTACTTCAATAAATTTAAACTAATTCGATAAGTTGAAGACAGGTAGGGCATAGAGAAATCTCAGCCCGACTGGTGACTTTCACCCTACAGAACATTGCAGTAATCTTGTGTTCTGTTCCTGCGGTAAGTAGGGTTTCCAGAGCTCCTTGGGTTACAAGCGTCCATTATAGCCTACGGTAACCGCTTAACATCAGGCGGGATGTATGCTATTTTGCCACCTTAGTTGTATAAAAAAATATTTGTCCAATAGTGATACTTGCAGAATAAAATAAAATCTAGTCCGGCTACGGAAAATTCGTTTACTTATGCCGGTTATTTTATTTACCTACTTGTTTATTTATACATTTGCCAGCAACCAGTGTCATTTCTATGTCATAATTTATAGGTAAATTTCAATATCATTTCACACATCGATTTTTACCGCTAATATATTTTAAATTCAACCATGTGTTTTTTTTATTTAACGTTAAACTTTGAACGTTAATCTTTTTTTGCAAATTAATAAAACGTTCGGGTTATAAAATAACGATAGTAAATTGTATGTAGGAAAAGATAGTTTGTTTTTTACTAAGATATTTACAACTTTGTCACTTGCTTTTGAGATTTCTACACCAACTGAAAATATATTGTCCGCTATTCCGGAATCTAGCTCAGTATGTGTATGGCGGTTAGTTATAAAGTTTGCGTTGAATTGTCAAACTAAATTCCACACAAACAATAACTAACAAAGTTTAGTGGCAAAACCTTATCTCTCAAAGTTCAACAGATTTAGTTGATTTATAGAAGTACCTTATGGAATTGTATATTGATCATTAACTTTATAAAATCACTGGCTGTGCCCGCGGCTCCGTCGGTATTGTAGTGACACCGTTTCCACTCACGGTGATCGCCCGCCTGTTATTTTAAAGATATATCTAATAATTACCCTTGATTCTTTTTCTAAAATAAAAGTAGCCTACGTTACAGCTATTTGCATTTAGTAAGAACCTATTATTTTGATACTACAAACAGACACCTAAATTTTAATACATGTAGAGTAATAGTTTCCTAAAAATCCGTGTAAATTATGTTGTTCACTGGAAGTTAACCTTGAAATTACCTGAAACATAAATTATTTATCTATAAGAAATGAATAAATTTGAAATGGAATATAATATCCGTATTTTATCTATACTACAAAATATATCTTGTTCATTTCATTTGGTCTTCAGAACCCACCAACGTGATTCCATGAAATCTCACGTTTTTAAATTCGAATTCTAAGTCTTGGGTTCTTAGACACAGTGAATGGTTACAAACATTTTAGTATTTAAATTGCATAACTAAAGAAGTACCGATAAAGACTTCTTCACTTCATCTCATTAATGTTGTTCATCAAACATATTTACTTATAGTTCATAGTTTTATCTTTGGCATTAATAAATTAGTCAAGGATTTTTTTTTCTAACTCTGAATTCAGATTTTTGTCTCATTTATGAGTAGTATCAAATTAATGCCGCTGTTTGCGACATCCCGTAATCAACTTATTAACAAAATACTAAAATTTTGTACGATTTCCAGTTATCTCTGGAAATATATACTAAGAATGTAAATTTTATCACCATTTCAAATGCGAATGGATATATATTGAAACTTCAGACATAGAAGTAGGTATATGTTATTTTGTTATAATTGAAAATCTTTATAAATCATTATGAAAGTGTATAATACATTTTTCAGTGAGTATTAAGGTCTAGTTGAGTATGTATGTTGAATGTGTACTTAATTTATATATTGCACAATTATTACTTATAAGTGTAAAGTATAAAGTAAAATGTTCTGTGAAGTATGTATATCTTAAATAAATGAATATTTATATAGATATATCTTATTATATTAAGTGAGCAATTCTTGTAAATATTTATATAATATGTAAATGGTTTGTCTGAAACGGCTCCAATGATTTCGATGAAACTTTGCATTTAGATAATGCTTTACATTCCAAGTTAACCTGGATAGGTGTTTTTCTTTTTTTCTATTTAAGACACCGAGCTCGGTCGACCAGATATTATTAATTGTAAATACCACAAATCTGACTGCCTGTTTAATTGTATATTTAAATATAATATTTGCAATTATAAAGATAATATAAGTAGTGATAAATGTACAATAAATATTATAAAATTTAAGACAGCAAGATTAAAATATTGTTAAATCGCAGTTTGATATAACTTATACGTATGTATTAATATTTTGTAACATAGTGATACAATGTAATAAAAAAGAATTGCAAATATATTTAACAAATATAATTTCACACTGGACGAATTTCGATAAATGTGTTGATTCAATATAATCAACTGCCTTTAATGACGAGTGACTTATAATCATAATAAGTGATGAGTCTGTAGATATTAAGAATAAATTAATTTGGTTTTTATAATATTCTTTTACGTACAATAAACTAAGGTCAAGTATCCAGAAAATACCTCTATAAGAGTACTAATCAGTATATTTCAACAATATTTGACGAAGTACGAAGGCGGTTTTTTATTATATATCAGAGCATGGATTTTTCAGTTATGCGTAATTACCTGTAAAATACAGCGGACGGTTAGGTACTTACTTAGTAATTAATTGAAAGTTTGTGTAAAGCGTTACAATTTGGTAAAGTTATGGAGTTTGGCTTAAAGCCAAGATCCGTGGCGCAGGTCGTCGCGCTGCGTTGCGCTGCCCTCTCGACTTCAAAGCCAATCGTTAGATATCGAGACTTTGAACATTTTCAAGTTGTACTTAACGTGAAACTTATAAACTAAATGTTATTTATTATATTACTTTCTTCTTATTTCAATATCTAATCAGTCAATGAATAAAATAAAATAATGAAAACTTAGAAAAAAAGAAAGTGTGTGCGTGTAACCTTTACGCGCGATTGAAGTATAACTTCTTTGGCGTTGACGGCCTACATCACTGAAATGATTAAATTTTATTATTGAATATTATAGAATGTCACAATCGTCAGAAAATTTATTAATAATTTATTTATTACAAAAGTAATCAATAAACAAGTATATTTAGAGATTTTCAATCAACTTTGCAATTTAAAATATTTTTTTAAACTATTGAATTTTAATTCACTTTGCTATTCACAATTGATCCGATTGAAAATATTGGAAATAAATAATCCTAATTGATTATGATATTTGCCACTAGCTGGCGTATAAGTCAAGAAGCGTGGAATATATGACATATACTTACGACTAATCTAAATTATTATTTTTGAATACCGGAAACTACGTAAGCGTTACTTCGGTCAGAAAAAAAATCTGAGTTACTCCCTAGTCGCGCCTAAAGAATTTTTACTTCAATAAATTTAAACTAATTCGATAAGTTGAAGACAGGTAGGGCATAGAGAAATCTCAGCCCGATTGGTGACTTTCACTCTACAGAACATTGCAGTAATCTTGTGTTCTGTTCCTGTGGTAAGTAGGGTTTCCAGAGCTCCTTGGGTTACAAGCGTTCTTTATAGCCTACTGTAACCGCTTAACATCAGGCGGCATGTATGCTATTTTGCTACCTTAGTTGTATAAAAAAAATATTTGTCCAATAGTGATACTTGCAGAATAAAATAAAATCTAGTCCGGCTACGGAAAATTCGTTTACTTATGCCGGTTATTTTATTTACATACTTGTTTACTTGTACATTTGCCAGCAACCAGTGTAATTTCTATGTCATAATTTATAGGTAAATTTCAATATCATTTCACACATCGATTTTTACCGCTAATATATTTTAAATTCAACCATGTTTTTTTTTAATTTAACGTTAAACTTTGAACGTTAATATTTTTTTGCAAATTAATAAAACGTTCGGGTTATAAAATAACGATAGTAAATTGTATGTAGGAAAAGATAGTTTGTTTTTTACTAAGATATTTACAACTTTGTCACTTGCTTTTGAGATTTCTACACCAACTGAAAATATATTGTCCGCTATTCCGGAATCTAGCTCAGTATGTGTATGGCGGTTAGTTATAAAGTTTGCGTTGAATTGTCAAACTAAATTCCACACAAACAATAACTAACAAAGTTTAGTGGCAAAACCTTATCTCTCAAAGTTCAACAGATTTAGTTGATTTATAGAAGTACCTTATGGAATTGTTTGTATATTGATCATTAACTTTATAAAATCACTGGCTGTGCCCGCGGCTCCGTCGGTATTGTAGTGACACCGTTTCCACTCACGGTGATCGCCCGCCTGTTATTTTAAAGATAAATTCTAATAATTACCCTTGATTCTTTTTCTAAAATAAAAGTAGCCTACGTTACAGCTATTTGCATTTAGTAAGAACCGATTATTTTGATACTACAAACAGACACCTAAATTTTAATACATGTAGAGTAATAGTTTCCTAAAAATCCGTGTAAATTATGTTGTTCACTGGAAGTTAACCTTGAAATTACCTGAAACTTAAATTATTTATCTATAAGAAATGAATAAATTTGAAATGGAATATAATATCCGTATTTTATCTATACTACAAAATATATCTTGTTCATTTCATTTGGTCTTCAGAACCCACCAACGTGATTCCATGAAATCTCACGTTTTTAAATTCGAATTCTAAGTCTTGGGTTCTTAGACACAGTGAATGGTTACAAACATTTTAGTATTTAAATTGCATAACTAAAGAAGTACCGATAAAGACTTCTTCACTTCATCTCATTAATGTTGTTCATCAAACATATTTACTTATAGTTCATAGTTTTATCTTTGGCATTAATAAATTAGTCAAGGATTTTTTTTTCTAACTCTGAATTCAGATTTTTGTCTCATTTATGAGTAGTATCAAATTAATGCCGCTGTTTGCGACATCCCGTAATCAACTTATTAACAAAATACTAAAATTTTGTACGATTTCCAGTTATCTCTGGAAATATATACTAAGAATGTAAATTTTATCACCATTTCAAATGCGAATGGATATATATTGAAACTTCAGACGTAAAAGTAGGTATATGTTATTTTGTTATAATTGAAAATCTTTATAAATCATTATGAAAGTGTATAATACATTTTTCAGTGAGTATTAAGGTCTAGTTGAGTATGTATATACATGTTGAATGTGTACTTAATTTATATATTGCACAATTATTACTTATAAGTGTAAAGTATAAAGTAAAATGTTCTGTGAAGTATGTATATCTTAAATAAATGAATATTTATATAGATATATCTTATTATATTAAGTGAGCAATTCTTGTAAATATTTATATAATATGTAAATGGTTTGTCTGAAACGGCTCCAATGATTTCGATGAAACTTTGCATTTAGATAATGCTTTACATTCCAAGTTAACCTGGATAGGTGTTTTTCTTTTTTTCTATTTAAGACACCGAGCTCGGTCGACCAGATATTATTAATTGTAAATACCACAAATCTGACTGCCTGTTTAATTGTATATCTGAGTTTAACTTAGAGTATAAGTCAATCGTTAATTGATAGCGTATTATAACAATTGTGAATAATGCTTGTAGAAAATATACAAGAGGAATAAAAAAAAATTTATGAGATAAAAGTAATTACTGCGTAGTGCGTAATAAATAAGTGCGAAGCCGCGGGCATGGCTAGTTACTTAATATGACTAAATCTATTAGAGACCATAGAACAAAAATCATTGCGCAGCCAAGAAATAGGAAAGGCTTGATATTCCCATTTTTTATATTTTCTTGAACACTTTGATATACTTTGCCAAAAAGTTTGCAAAACGTACGTTACGAAGGAAAAGTAATAAATATCTATCAGGAATCAGGTTATATACAATATCTCACAGTTAATATTTTATAGGTTGTAATGAAAGGTTGAAAGGCTGTTCAGATAATTTCATTTTATACGATTTTTTTCGTCGAGAACATCACGGCTACTATCCTGTTTATATTTTCTTTAGGTAAATATTGTTTTTTAAAACTATGTAAGATATTAGCAGAATATATTTGTATAGAAATAGAACGTATAATTCAGTGATCAAGGAATGTATCCTATATCAAATATTCAAGAGTTGTCAGTCGCAGATTGCTTTCGGTCTGAATTATTTATAAAGTTTCTTTACCTAACATTATTGTTTACTTACCATTTCACTATGGAAATGATTCTGGTAACATTCCTTAGAATATGAAGGATATATTTACATAAGATTTATAATTTAAATATACTCTTCCTTATATTTTATATTACATTCCATTATAAGTTAGCTTTTAACTTGTTGCTTTTTCTAAAACATAAATTGAAGAAAATTTTATACATAAATTAATTCCTATGTTTTACATTTTATTACTTGTTTTTTATCACTCATTTCATTGTCCATGTGGAGGAGCCTGATGGACATATGAGCAAGTATGGCATGGACTGCACTTGGGCATCAAACTGGCAATGCATCTCACTTTCAGCGATTATGACCCACCGGCTAAGGTTACTCTTGGAGCAACGTATTCTGAAGGTGGAGCGTACTTAGCAGTCCATAGAGCAAGGCGATCTTCACTTCCATTACCACTGGATGTTGAGGTGGAAAACAAGAATCTCTTTCGGCTTTTAAATCACAAAAACACTACTAAAAACACACGCAATTGACACTAATAAGACGCTCAATTATACGATTCGTTTATACATTGATTTATATACACTAGCGATCGGCCTATGGTTGAAAGTCGACCAGCGACTTTTTTGGTCATAGACTATTTTCTGTTTGACATTTGCAGTATTCATGAACCTAAACACATGAGTATTATCTACATAACTTGCTGTCACTTTTTGTTGAGTGACAATGTCAATTACATCTATGATGAACCAATATTTTGGGGGGTCTAAGTTCAACGGCACTAATCAGGTTAGGATTCACAGTATTCGTTTATTTTATTTAATATATTAGTAACAGATATTATAGATAAATTTTAGCTTTCTGCACTCCTTCTCCATATAAACTTTAACCTTGCTAAATTTCACAATCTTCCATACACACAATACGCTTAAAAAGGTACCGAAAGCTTTTGCTTCACGTATTAATATATAGATACTACATCTATGCGTTAATATATTACAGTATATATATATATATATACCAAGATATAAAACTGATGTAGGAAAGATATCAGGGTCGATGGGATTGTCACATGATGGCAGATTACTGCTGGTCTTTGAAAAGTGATTGTCCCCTGAAAAATTATAAAAGAATAGCTCATATAAGGCGTTTTATGGAAATATAAAATATATTTTCGACATTTTTCTCTTTATTTACTTCGATGTATCCTAATTTCTCAAAATATTACTGACATTATAAATATATCTGTTATTTTATTTCTCAATTTTTGATTTTTGTAATGTAAAATGAAAATAAAGATTTTAAAAAAATCAGAGCAAATCTAACAAAATCATTGATAGTTTCATGAATTGTGTGCATAAATGGACCCTAAATCATTTTCATATCTAGGGCAACAAACCACTGTAGACCAGTGTAATTAATTTCCTATGGACTGTAAAAATATTATATCCATCAATTTTATTATGCCATTTTAAGGAACACATTACGTTTAAAACACTACCATAGGTTTAGAAAAGATTTCGATTATTAAAAAGAACCGACACGAATCTCGTAATTAGCTTAATTTTTTTAATAATTGTACTAAAGTTTTATATAGTATTAAATTATAACAACTATAGTGCATTTATTTATGTATAGTAATTTCCAGATATCGACCCTTCGAGTCTCAAATGTAGTAAAAGCCATTTAGTTCAAAATCAACTTTAAACGGTGTCTTACTTACTTTCACGAGCTCTATCATCGACCTGTATATTTAAAATTTTGATTTCTCAATAAAATGGTTTTTACTACTCAGATTATTTGGAAACCAAATTCAGTTTTTCTTTTATTTGTTGTTGTCGTACTTGACATTCTAGTCATTGGTCAATTGTCGTAAATGAAGTCTTTGTTTAAACACTGCTTATACAACCTTTTTTTGTATGAAAATATCTCTAAAAATGAAAAGTTAGGTATAAACATTTTTATTTCCACTTATTCAGTTTTTTGCGCTTTTCCTAGTCGTGTTTTGGCTTTTACTACATTTGAGACTGGAAGAGTCGATATTATCATCATTCACATAACTTTAATAACTAATCTTTTGTCAGTAAAATCCGCTTCACATACTCGTAGTATATCTGGCTGGAAGGTGAAGCGCCCGCTTTGTTCTAAGTAGAAGTGGTGCCAAACCTAACAAAGGCAAATATTGCAGGTTTTCGAAGTGTAAAGGGTAAAATCGATAAACATCTTACAACATTCAAACTAGCTCCTTTTACCGACATGCTCCACCAAGAACTAGACCACGCCTCATACCACTAATAGCCAGTGGCGTAGCTAGCATAGGTGGCACCCGGGGCGGATTTTATAGATGTCACACCAAAACTCAATCGAAACTGTTAAAATAAAAAAAGTTATAATCATTTACGTTTTATTAAAATACGAGTACCTATTACAAATATTTGATTATTATGTGAAACAAATTACTTTGTTAAAAATTAAAATTTCTTCCTTCTAGCTTTGACACTAGCGAACTCCGAAATCACGACTTCAAAATTTATATTTTGTGTTGCTTCATGTTCTATCGTTAAAATACCAAGATTGTTTAATCTGGTTTCAGTCATTGTAGACCGCAAGTAATTTTTAATTAATTTTAATTTGCTGAAACTTCTCTCACATGAAGCAACTGATGCACATATTGTTATAAATAACTTTAGTGCGACCGTTAGATTCGGAAGAGATTCTGTAAAATCCCATTCCACAATAAATTTCAAAAAGTCCAGTGTCACCCAATTAGAGACAGTAATATTAGCCGCTTATAAATGTCTTCTCAATCTTGATATTTCTAAAAGGAGTTCTGTTTCTGATACTTCATCGTAAAGGTTAGTAAATTTTGATATAGCAAATTTTAACTGTTCAGTGTTTGCCGAAAGCAAGGTCTTTGACTACACAACCTCAAACAATGACTCTACGTCTTTAATGGACTTTACTCTTGTTTCGAGTTCAATATTGAATCTGTAAAGACATTCTAACATGTCCTTTGGAAGTTCCGCTCTAAGTGTAAGTCCAGCATCGGTGGACGATGCTAACTCACCGGGCATGCGTTTCTTGCGACGATTTCGTCGTTCCATCGAAATGTTGTATTTTTCCGATTTTTGTACAGCAAAATCTATTGCCTCTTCTGCTAGATGCAACCGTTTCTCTCCAATGAATAGACGAAGTGCTTCTAGTTTTATGATTATTTCATCAACACATAAACCGTTACTTTGTAATGTAATCTGAGCATTGTTCACTTTCCTTAGCATATCATTCCAAAAGAAAAGAAAACAAAGAAATGAGAAATTGCACACAGCAGGTATAAGATTTTGTGCAGCACCTCTAGTTTCTAAATTTACGTCTTGGTCACATAGTTCCTCAATTGCAGATATTATCCCATCAAAATTTTCAGCCAATACTTTTACTGCACTATAATGAGCACTCCAGCGCGTTGTCGAAAGTCTTTTAACAGATGCTTTGCTGTGATTGAGGAGCACTTCCCAACGGCTTGTGGAAGTTGAAAAAAAGTTAAATATTGTTTCCACTGCTCCGAAAAATGTAACACAAGTCACATTTTGTGCGAACGAATGTTGGCCGCATAAATTAATTGAATGATCTATACAACCAATAAAAATTGCTTTATTGTTTTTTTCTTTTATAATAGCTTGCACTCCTCCGTGTATACCACTCATAACTGCAGCATTATCATAACCCTGAGAACGACACATCATAATATCTAAGCCATCGTTTTCAAGCTTCTTTAGTATTTCAGCGCTTAAATCAGCTGCTTTTTTCCCATGTAAAGGAAAGAATCCTAAGAATACTTCTTTGACTTCTACTTTTCTATTATTAATTTTTACATAACGAATCACTTCAGACATTTGATCGACATGTGAAACGTCAGGTGTGCTATCAAACATGATTCCGAAATATTTGGCCGATTTAATTTCGTTGACAAGCTGACATTTTACATTATTAGCTAAAACATTTATGAACTCATTTTGTATTTCTGGCGATAAATATGTTACTTTAGGTGATTTTTCCTACTCCAAATATAGTATATGTTCTTTGAGTACTGCATCATACTTTGACAGCAGTGTAACTAGTTCTAATAAATTACCTTTATTAGACGACCCTTGGGATTCATCATGTCCACGAAATACTAGGTTTTGTTTAGCCAAAATCAATGTTATAACAAATAATCTAGATAAAAGATTTTTCCACATCTGTTTTTCCGTATTCATTAATTGAAAGGTTGCATCATCTATTGTGGCGTGAGATTTTAATCCCATTGCCAAAGTTTTTCACTTTTCGAAATTTTCTAAATGTTCACATGAAGTTTCATGGTCCAATACTTTAGGATTTAGTTTCCACCACTTCTGAAATCGAGTTGTAAATGTTGTTTGTGTGTTACTGACAGCAAAAACAGTACAGGTTATTTGATATAGGAGAAAATACCTTCCATGATCGTAGAATTTTTTCACCACTAGGCAACTGTTTATAAAACCATTCCTGTGAAATGACGAGAATTACCTTTAATCTTTGAACCATGACGAGATACAGTAGGAAACGGTCCTTCATTGTTCTGGAAATATTCACTGCCCTTTTTTATTATATCAATGCGAACATTATCAGGTACCGGTAAACTCCAATGTGAAACATCTCTCAAGTGTTGAACTGATTCTTCGAAGCTAATGCTATCTCCGAAAGCAGCATTAACGGCGTCATTTTCATTATTTATTTTGATTCCGTCAAGGTCCTGGGTCGCCTTCATTGATTCTGTATTGTCGATGTTGCTATCTGAATGTGTCTCCAAGATGTGAATCATAGCTTTCGTCAGCAGGAGACTCGGGTACTTTACTTAAACTTCGGCCGCTATCTGCTTTTGTGACATATTTGAAAAGAGAACCGGACATGCTCTGAATTTCATCCATTTTGGCCTTTTTGGCTTTTCTCTGTTGAAACCCGCTTTCTCTTTTCGAAGTATGAATTCCCCGAGACATATTTCGTTCTGGGTATTCTAAAAAATATTTTTAGTTAGTAAGTGATACGTAGATTTTATAAACTAATTATAACAGTAAATAAACACCTACACGTTACGTAACTAGCTTTGTGAAATATATTTTTATATAAATGAACAATCCTGCGTCTGGGTGTAAATATGTATTTAAGTATTATTAGAAAAATACTAGTTAAATACTCCACCGTTGATTGTGATATCCGTGCCACGAGTGCTCGAGCTACTCATCTCGGAGCTAAATCAACGTACGCGAAGTTGTATGATATGATTATGATTACTTTCAATCAAAAATCTAAACTTAATATATTCCGTTTTTGTAAACAAATCCCATTGCTATTAGATCGGAAAATAATAAGTAAGTAAATAATAAATAAGTATATTATTTACAATTAAACATTATTACCTAAAATAATATCGTAAAACGTGTAGAAATATAAATAAAATCTTTTTACGCCAGCAAAGCCTTTAAAACCTATTTTAATAAATAAATACCTTTAGTAGATAGTAATACTTGCCCAGGCTAAACATAAAAATATTACTGCAATCCGTCTAAAATATCTTCTGTAGGTACCTATTTATCATTTAGGATGGCTGTGGCTCAATAATATAGTTTTAAAATACACAGTAATTAAAAGAGAATAAAATAATTGAAGGGGTTTTCAACATAATCTAAGATACTGCTATTAGATACTAAATGAATTAAAAATGTAAGTATTACCTGTAATAACAAAAATACTTCACTTACCTTGTTTATTTTCTTCAAGAATCGACTATATTAAATCGGGTTTTATACAAAAAATGTTGTTTATAATATCTAATAATTAACAAACACTTTGCACTAGACGTTCACACGTTCACGTAAGAGAATATTGAAATGAATGCGGTCGGAAACAAAAGAAATCGCCCAATCCACAATACAAGTGACGAGCGCTATATCGAGGGAATCCCCTGACTAGCGTTGGTTATGCGCAAACGGGGTATTAAATTTTGGGGGAATCCCAGATCGATTGGCAGTGTGCACATTGTTTTTTTTCTTCTAAATATCAATTTACTATGCTCGTGGTACGATATCATAGTTACCTAGATAATTTTATTAGTGGCGGTTATGCTCTCTGCCATAGATTTACGATTTTTTATAGGTAGAAGGAACTACAACTGATGGTCATAGTCGGGCTCGGGTGTCACCCCTAAGCCCCCGCCGCCCCCCATTAGCTACGCCACTGTTAATAGCGAGTAGCTTCAGAACCTTAGCTTATAAGATTTGCCAATATGTTCCTAATTGGGTTCTCCGTGGCATTTGTAATAGGTATATTTTTATTTTTGTTCGTTTTAATTTTGACGTTGTTATCACAATCTCAACTGATGTTAAGTGCCGATGCGGTACAAGATGGTAACACGCTAAGCCTAGTGGAAGGAGTGGGTCTCAAGTGCAGCTGCCGGAATACATCTATGGGTGCTTGACAACAGATTCTCAACTTCAGGATGGTTGGTGGACATTAGAAAATGGCCTACCAGCATGCTATAGTTTCATCACTATGTTTTCCTTTGTCGAAAGCTAAGACTCATTGCAACGATTCGAACTTACGACTATCTCCGTGCACGCTACCACTGAGCCATCATAGTTTCATTTGGTAGAGAGCATAAAGACAACGATAATCCTTTATTTCTGGTAGAATCATTGCTATTCTTTGATTGGTGAAGGAAAAGGTGATATTTAAGCCTGTACTTTACTTTTCATCATGTGAAAAGCTGACAATTTTCTGGGCTTAATTGAAATTCAATACGTCTTCAAAAGTAAGTCAAAAACATTAAATTACATTCCTGAGAATATTACACAGTCATTTAGTGACTACGTGGTGAATTAATTAATTAATTAAATCGTGCAAGCGATATAACATTTAAAAACGATTTCTCGATTCAAATATAACTCCGTTGAGTGATTTAATTTAGAACACTTTATTTTAATTCTTCATGTTTTGTTAATTTTGTCTTCCGGTTTTAAATCTTCATTATAAATTGCCAATATATATAAATATATATTTCATATTCTACAGGTCAACTAAACTGCAAAAAGTAATCGTAGTTGTGGGATTAAATCACTTTAAAACCAGTAGTATCATATATCAGTCGGGTTAGACTAGGAGCTTGTGAGACGAACGAAACGAGTGTATTCTTATCATAGACTAGCTATGCCCTAAGGTTTCTCCCGTGTTAAATTTCTTTGACCAATTCTTCACCACGCCGCCGCCAACGTACTCGTGTAGCCTATAGTTATTCTCACTTCCCGTACATATAGCCTTTAACTTACCTCAATAAATAGGCTATAAAATCCTACAAGTCTGACTGGTAATAAGCGTGTTCAAACCTTTATAATACTACTAGTATATATTATAACATATTATTATTGATCAAAATAATGAAGGAAAATTTAGCAGAGGAATATGTATAGCTCGTTCGATGTAATCATTTTGAGGAAGTAGGTAAGTCATTCGATATTCCACACAAGGAGGCAGTTAATAAATCTCGGAAATGTTTCAGCTACTATGTTATGCAGGATTAGTTAGGTATCACGGTCGCTGGGCCCTCGACACCCCTTAAAGCTGTTCAATTAAAGTTGTTGCGTCTTCTCACCGAAAGCGGTTTGCCTGTAACAAAGTTAAAAGTAAATCACCTGTAGTATATTTATAAATCCATACATTTATTGTATAATTCTATTAATAAATTCTATTTTTTGTGTTGACGGTTGTGATGCTTACGAGTAATCTGGGGTTTTTCATCTTTGGTCAAGATTTATTCAGTCAAAGAATTTATTAATTGTCCACAAAGCGAGAGCCACCATTTTACAATCGCACAAATAATAAACTATAAATAAACAAAAAAAAATGGAAGCACTCTTGGATGCTGCCTCGAAACATTTAAGCCTGATCCTACAACGAGCCAGGTCTTTTGGTAACGAAAAATATTCTAATGGTTTGGTTTAAGGATATTTTTAGTAAGCATCTGTTTAATTACCATCTTCAAATTGACAAATTCCTACACCAAACAACTATATGGTATCACGTAGGCACAGATCTTTATTCTGAAATCTGTGCAGGTAGGTTTCTTACCATTTTCTTTTCTTTTTTTCGTTTTTTATTTCTGTAGAGCGTGTCTGGCAGTAAAAAAGCACTACATTTTTAAATACGAAATATTATGTATGATGTGATCATATTTACGATGTTTTTTATATTTGTTTAAATATTAAGGATCTAGGTCCAAGAAAAACATGTCAGTCTCATCGTAACCTAAACAACACTGACACAACTCATTTAAAGCACTAAAAAAACTTATGTTTACTATTTACATTAACTTTAGTCGATAAGTTTTATTCATTTACTTGTTGTTGTATGTTTACATAATTGTGAGGTGGCAGTTTACAAATAAATCAACCGAAAACAAAGTAAAATAAATTCAATCACAAGAAAGAATATATCAAAATAGATATTTTTTGCAACTAAGTAAAACTTGCTAGAGTCGTAAAACAATTCATCTGCTCACAACAACTTCAATTCAATACAAACCAAACACAATTAACTTTGATCGAGTACGTGCTAGCGTCATCTGTGTCAGCTTTAAATCGTTATTGGTTGCGGTTATTGTTTACTGACAGATTAATCGTTCTGCAGAACACCTGGCGTTGGTCATCGCCTCAATAAAACAGATGATTAATACGGTGATTAGTTTCTACATACAAATACGATAATCAGTTTCATAAATATAATCGTATTCTATTTAAATTTCACCGGATAATATTATACGAACCGTTAATTTCTAAGCAATCTAGTCAGATTTTAAACTTTCGGTCATATTCTATTGTGAACTGACACTAAATTTGCAATTTAACGGTTACATTTCCGTAGGTTTATAAACTATCTGGATTAGTTAGGACAAGTTGAAACTTTGATAATAACGCACGAGCCGAATGAGCGAAGCGAGCCGCCTTTCGGAAGCGGCTCGCGACTGCTATAAACAAATTAGCCGTTGAAAATTAACATTTTGCAAGTCCTAGCAGTATCATGTATCATGATATTTCTCTATTTTTTAATAGTGTACCTCAAAAATTAAAAATTATTACCTACCGACAGTTTACAATCTGACTAGATTGTTTATAAACTAACGGTTTGTATAATTATGCGGTAACAAATAATACATAAATACAAAATTTTAAGAGCGGTGGTGCTCTTATCTGTGGAACAATCTCCAGCTTTCTCTACACTGTGCCTCCTCCCTCTTGACATCGTGATACGATACGACACCTATATTTTCCTTGACTTGCTGAATGTATGTCCTACTTGGTCTTCCTCTCTTCATCTTTCCTTCAATTATTCCTTATAATATCGTTTTTAATAGGTCGTCGTGCCTCAAAAGCTATGTGTGTGCCCAAATAATAATCAGTCTTAACGCTAGTATTGCCTCCCTGGTGCCTCTCTTCTTCTTGAATCCATGCTGATCCCCTCCCAGATATTGTTCCGCTAGTGCTCTGATTCTGTTTTATATAATTTTGATTATTATTTTGCTTGCCTGTAAAATTAAGCGTAATGTGTCCGGTGCTGATCACATTTAAGTGTGTTTGGTTTCTTTGGTAGAGTTATAGTCCTACTAATAACAATATTTCTTGAAAGAGAACCAGATATATTATCAATAATATTATAAATTTCTTCATGTAAAGCGTCATAATTAGCATATTTTATCATTTTTATGGAAATGTTATCCACTCCCACAGTTTTATTCTTTGGAAAACTATACAATACATGATCATATTCTTCTCTTAATATTTCTGGCCCTATATTATCATTGATTGATATTGATTTCCATGACATTGATATCCATTTCAAGGCTTATTTATTTTTCCAAATCCATTTCTGTTACACCGTCCTCATCGTAAAGCTTTTGTATATATCTTATCCATCTACTTACAATATGTTTTTTATCCGTTAATAATTTCTCCGTTTCATCTAAAATAGTAGTACTCTTTCTTCTATGTTTTACATTCATTTGCCGAATTATATTATATGCTTGGCTTATTTTGCTTTTCCCAATTAACTCCTCTACAATATTACTTGTATTCTCAGCATCACTTTCCTTCGCTTTTCTACATCCTGCAATTATTTTATTAGTTAACATCTTATAATCATCCTTACTATTGTCATCTGATTTATTTCTAAGCTTTCTCCTTAACAGCATAAAATCGATAATATCTTGTGTGAGCCAATTTTTACGTGGTATGATTTTTTCGTTCTCTACAGTTTCTTCTATAAATTCCTTTATTATGTTTTTAACGTTGTTCCATCTATCCTCTATGCTAATATTAGCTATATTCTCCTTAATACTATTACTATACTTTTTCTATTTATTGTGTATCATAATATTATATTACACTCTACTATTGCTATTCTTTTCCCTAAGTTTACTGACATTAATACTCTTTTGTTTGTTTTGGTATGGCGGTAATATATACATGATGTAAATATTAATACGTAGATACATTAAATTAAATTTACATAACATTTAGTCGATACATTATAAATATTAAAAATAAAAAAAATAGCTTATAACCGGCATTTAATACGTTATTTATATTGACTGTATATTTTATTATTTACTATTACTATTGCTAGAGACCACAAACAGGGAGACACCCACAAAAAGTATATAAAAATATTTTTCCTTTGAAGAATAAAAGGGAATATAATATTTTCCTTTATAATACGAAGTTTTAAACGTTCTTTTCACATAGGTGGGTACCTAATACGTTCAAATATTTTAAATAACTGTATTTGAGATCGTGCGGCGACACCCTGCACATGACTTATTCAGTAATCCCTACAAACTTAGAGTTGGCACTACCCTTCGTTGTTTGTATTCAATAACGGCTCTTGCCAATCGTGCCACATCTGTGTTTACTTCAGTCCACAGATTGTGTCTTTATATTAGCAGCTATTTGAGTGTTGCCAGACAAACTTAAACGAAAACAATTTTGAAAATTAAACATCGTTAACGTGATTATTGCGATATAACCAAGCGAAAATTGAGAAGAATTTATTTTAAGAAGGGATTTTATGTAGGCACGTGTAGTACGTTACAGACGCTAAATAATGGTTTAATATGGATAGTATTCAAATAGAAAGAATTTTCACTTCAAACGCCTTTAAAGTTTACATCAAAATTTATTTTATACTAGCTGAGCCCGTGGCTTCGCTCACGTTGACTACAGAATGCCCGCGCGAATCTTACTCCCCCGCTCCCGGCTATTTTAAAGACAAAAATGCATATTGTGGGTGTTCCTTAGAAGATAGATGTATACTCTCCCGCATTTTTTTGTAGGTCTTTTTAATGCCTATAATTATGTAGTATATTAATTTGCTATATCTCTTTTGGTTTACTCAGCATAAGCCATTTAAGCGCCCGCATTGATTCACCATGACCACTTTTCCTTTATTTGTGCGAAACCCTAATACTTTTTCTAGAATAAAAGTAGCCTAAGTTACTCCCTATATCATCAGCTATCTATCGGTGAACGTCATGTCAAAATCGGTCTAACCTTTTCGGAGATTACCCGGAACAAACAGACAGACAAATATTTAAAAAATGGGGTTTTGTTATAGGTATCGTATATACAGGTGGGCCAGAAAGATTTGGGAATTTAAAAAAAAATTAAAAAAAAACTAAATGTAAACGCAATATCATCAATAGCTTACATGTTTCTAACTCTTATTTATATTCGACCACATAGATGAAAAGATGTCTTTATAAGAATAACAATGTTTCCATATCAAGCAATCACAGTAAAATCTCAAGGGAAAACTGACTGGAATAGAATCCAATATACATATCGGGAACGTATATATATTCGAACTGAACGTACCTAATGCCCGTATTCAGTAAAGCGAATTGTTTCGAGACCCCTTGACTGTGACTCGCCGAGATGAGGAAACAAGGTCCGAACACAAAAAAGGGTGAACATAGTATCATCGGAAATGTTTACATGTCTCAGCACAATGTAACTATCAATTTTTTCATTTCAATGTACGGTAAGTTTCATTCTAAAAGGAAGATTTCTTACATTATGTATACAAACATAGATTAAATATTGATTGTAGCTGTTGAAACAACGCGAGAACCAATCATTAATCTATGTATACAAATAAAAAGACTTGAACTTTCCGTAATGTCAAAATAACAGTTTTTACTACATACATATGAAAATATATAATACGATTTGTAAACCAACATCACTTTTTAAAATTTTTGTGTTTGTCTGTCTGTCTGTTAGTTCCGGCTAATTTCGAAAACGATTGTAACGATTTTGACGGGATTTTTACTTGTAGATAGCTGATTTTATTTTTATAAGGAGAAACTAAGGCTACTTTTATTTTACAAAAAGAATTAGGGTTCCGCGCAAGATAATAAGCATTTTTATCTTTGAAATAACCGGCGCGGTGCGACCGCCGTAGGTACGACCCTCTCCCATATCTCACCACAATATCGACGGCATTCTGTAGTCCACTCGAGTGGAGCCGCGGGCCCAGCTAGTTGATTAAATATAAATTAAAATTTCTATGTTGTTATTATTTGATTAAAGGAAAGTGAAGGAAACATCGTGGTAGCTACCATCCTCAAGTTGCAAATCTGTCGCCAAGTAACTAGAGGTGTGTTAAGGTAGCTGAACTTAAGAGCCAGTCTTCCAGGAGGTTTAGGCCTCATCGTCACTTAAGATCAAGTGAGATTGTGGCCAAAAAGGGTATAATAACGATAAAAAATTATTTAATTAATAATGTTTGAAATTACCCACAAGTTCCACTTTTTCATAAGTTACCCTCATATTACCCTTGAACACTTCAACCGTTCAACCGTTTTGAACGCAGCTTTCATGTTTACTTAACGTTGAAAAGAACGGATTATAACTCTATCAATCTCGCTCAAGAGTCGTGCATAGAATTTAATACGTGAACACCTAAACGAAAAGTGATCACATCAATCAAGCAAAAATTCGAGCCACCTTCTGGCCTCCTGCTGCCGACGTTCTACAGATTTTATATTAAAATAATCCACGTACGTTGAACGAAAACATAACATAAAACGAAAATTTTAACATTCTTCAACAATAACAAACAGGCTCCCAGTTTTTTTTTATTTCATAAAACCGCCAGTTGTCTGGGTACATAATATAGTTATAAAACTAGTATACATATTAATATAATATTACTTTTAATATTAGTACCCGATTGAAGGCCAGTTTTTTTTCTCGATCTGACGTTACTGTTAGCCTATCTAAAAACAGAGCCGCTGATGGCTTTTATAGCTTTACCGGGCTTGAGGGCGAGTGCTTAAGACACTCAGCCGCGAAAGCGTGAGCAACAAGCGAGCAAGAGGGCCAAAGTGGCCGGACCTCGGCTTGGGCTGTTGCCACGATTGCAAAGAAGTCGCGATCTGACTAATTCCCTATCCGTAAAATTCGAGCTAAACTAACATATACATATGTACATGTTCCTGTCTCATAGGAGGAAGGAAGGAACATGTGTATTGTGTGTATGTATTTAGTGATCTGAAATATGGCCTACACTAACTAGTGTAAAAAAAGAAAAAAAAAGTTCCTCACAGAACCTATGTACCTATGTGGTGTGCACGTATGTATGAACATATTGCGTGTAATGATGTGTGTGGGTAGATAAGTGATTGCAAGTGCAGTGTCACCAGTATCGCGCGGCCGGCTGCCAGACTCAAGGGTTTCACACAGAGGAACAGACCTAGGCTTGAGTTGCCGCGAGAGAGGGAGTTCGCGGCGGTTTAAGGGCACATACCAACAGCAGCCTGCCTGCAGGTGATCGCAAATAGAGTCGACTGCCCGCTATTGCAGCACTGGGTTCGCGTCTATGTTACGGGAATTATTTAACGTAACATTTTTATTTTTAAACACTACTAAAATTATTATATAAAGAATTATGTAACACTGACATCGATGTATTGTCTGAATAAATAACTTATATTATTATTATCAATATTAATTGTCAATATATATATACGTTAATTTATTATTTATTAATTAATTATATTTATATAGCTCAATAAATATTTAAGTTATTTCTAATTAAAAGAGTCAAATTTTTTTATCGTAATTTATTCACAATTAACACTTGCCAAGTTATAAATCTTTTATCAAAGAAAGTAACGAATTGTATTGTAAATGAATCGAAGAACGATTTTTTCTAATTGAACCTTGTTATATATCACTTATTTTCGGCATCGCTATTTCATACGCCATAATAGAATCAAAATATTTTTAATCTAGGATTATAAATATTTATTCTTGTTTAAAAATACTACAAATGTTAGTATTTGACTAACACATTTATAGGATTTAAATCCCGAACAATCCACCTAGCCATACTTCTATTAAAAAGATATTACTTGATATAAATTTCTTAATATAATTATAACACATATATATTTCTTTCTTTATTTAAATTAATTTTTAATTGTTTAATACGTACCCACCTGACGTAATAAGCGAAACTTGCGAAATACGGACAATAAATAGGCAAATTTTTCACGTAGAAATCCAAAGCGAGTTTGAAATAAATATAAAGATAAACCTACTCGGTATTAGTTCGTAGCTTCAGGAGTGTATATTACATTTATCTTCATAATACGTATGTATTTTTATCACTAATGGAGGCTCGAGCAGGAATTCAAGTATTACAATACATTCACATTTTTTGAATCCACAACAGTTCGCTTACTTTTTAGATTTAACGCCTAGTAATGCTGTTTGGAATTCGCATCAAAAAGAGTGCAAGCGTTGATCATTGCTGCATATTATTTGATGAAAATATTCTGGGGTGATCCCAACCATATCAATCATGGTCATAATGTACAAAGCATTAGCATTGACGTATGTCATATGTAACGTATTTGGTCATATACGTTTCTTCATTTTCAGATTTATTTAATACTGGTAATGTTGGGACAGGATGTCTACGAAAGATGAACATCCTTCGGGCTTTCAGGCAGCTTTCTGGTTTCCATGTAATAAACCAATATAATAAGACAAGAAAATAAGTACAACATTTTGTGGTCAAATCTAACGTGGATCCACGGATGTTGTCACGTAGATCTTCGTAGGCAGTTAGGTATATGATCACGCAGAAGTTGACATAGATGGTTACAGTTTGTTAAAAATGATCGTATCCCGCTTCTGATTGTCATACAATTTTACATTAATTACTTTAACTGTATATTAACGTACCAAAACTCTCAATATTTATTTAATTTTACAGTGAGAAACATAATTTAGTTTATAGGTTCCAGTTTCAGTTGTTTGCCAGAGACATATATTTATACCACATTCGTTTGTACATCATTTTCAAATACGAATTACTTTTTTATTATCTCGTGGTAGTAGTAAAATTTTTTACGCACAAAATATTAATTTGTAATAGAATAATAACTAAGATAGGACACTCATGAACAAAACTGTTGATGTGATAGTGGATATATTATTATTAGTGTATCGAACATGTAATATATTAGTTATTGAAATACTAGCGATTTTGATAATTGAGTTGAAACAATGTGTCAAAATATTCCAAGTACCTTTATTAAAAACATGTTATCCCTAATAAAACTTCTGAAATAAATCTGATATTTTTTTAATAAGTAGTACATACATACCTACCTATAGAAATATTAGACTGAATATTAAGAATTTAATAATTGTTGTATCAAAATTCCCGAGAGAGATTAAACCTCTTCAATTATTAAATAACCAAATTATACCTTCTACGAAAACGTAATGAACGTTTTAATTGTAAAAGTAAAGATGTGTTTTTATAAAATTAGATACTTTTTATTGATTAATGCATAAAATTAATTATACTGTATATTATTATTATAAAACTCAATAGAATATCTGTTTGTTTATTTGAACGAGCTAATATCTGAAACTACGAATCAGATGGAAAAAATTCTTATTGTATTTCATAGTCTATTTATTGAGCAAGGTTTATACGTCGTATAACATTACGCTACGACTCTAACAAGTGGAGCAGTAACTATGACCGTCAAGTAATCTAGCAAGCAGTAGGCAAGTACGGGAAATGAGAACAATTATGATAAGCTACACGGGTCCGATATCGGCGATGGCGGCGTATTCGAGATTTGATCGAATAAATTTGACACGAGTGAAACCGTTGGGCACAACTTGTATAAAATATACCTATCCGTCCATGTGTTAACTGTAACATTGTCACAAAACAGGTAGGTAGTCAAAATGTTTCAACAAAATTGAAACCACAAGGAACATTAGCAACAGCCGTAGTACTTACAAGCTATCCAATTTTAATTTTGTTAAATGTATGACGCAGATGTTAGGTTTACTGCATTGCGGTAATAGAAATATTAATCTGCCAGTTACATGTCCAACCTGAACCTTGAGCTATGTTTACCCAGCTGTATAGAAAAAGCTCTGGCGGTAGGTAAAATAGCTGTATGTATAATGACAATTGATAATTCTGCTAAGTATTATCGACCTTCATTATAATACCGAGAAGTAGGGCTATTTAACTTGGCCTGGTCGCGACCACCATGCATATAGTGAAAAGACCGTCATAATGATTCGCTTATGCGCCTCGCATTTCGGGATCAGCCAGTGCATATCCAGTTTTATTTACGCTTGTTATTAATTGTTAAAGTTGATCAGAAAATTTTAAATCTAAAAAATTAAACATTAGCAATTAATGACAAACGTTTTTTATTGCAAAAAGGCGTTATAGCTTTTAATGTATTTCAGACGGAAGTAGTAAAGAAATGTCGTTTAACAAACGTTTTTTGTTACAGAAAGCCGTAATAGTTGATATTCTGTTCGAGATGGAAGTAGCAAAGACATTTCGTAAAACAAACGTTTTTTTTGTTGTAGAAAGACGTAACAGTTATTAATCTGTTTCAGGTGGAAGTAGCAAAGAAACTGATAGCTAAATACTCATAGAGAAGTAGCTATTGATTGTTTGATGAAACATAATAATGGTATTTTTAAAAGCATTTTACATGTTCTCACGTTCTTGGTTAATTAAAATGCCGTTTAGGAAGGCAGAAATCTCTAATTCTACAATATACCAATAAGGTAGAAATTCACGATGGTTGTGCCAGTTAGGTCCATGTTAAACGCATTTGCATGATATAACAACTATTAGGTCTTTACTTACCTATGAAATTGCCGTTTTGTGTGAAAAAATGTAAACGAATTTTTTTAATGTATTTTTTATTTGTATTAATCGAAGTAATCACCCATGCAATCAATGCACCTTTGCCAGCGCAGTGGCAGTTTATTGATGCCCTTCTTAAAGAAATCAGCTGGACGGGAGGCAACAAATTCTTCAAAGGCATTTTGTACTGCCTCTCGGGTATTGAATTTTTTCCCCGCCAAGGAGTTATCCAAATTCTGGAAAAAGTAGTAGTCTATAGGCGCAAGGTCTGGTGAGTAGGGCGGATGACGGAGAACTTCCAACCCCAGTTCTTGCAACTTGGAGACCGTCCGCTGTGCAGTATGAGGTCATGCGTTGTCGTGTAGGAGAAGCGGAGCCGAGCGATTGACCAATGCTGGTTGGAGATGTGCCAGCTTCTCCATCATTGTGTTCAGTTCTTCACAGTACACATCTACAGTAATGTTCACCCCGTTTGGTAAGAAGCTAAGATGAATCACACCGGCGCTAGACCACCAAACAGTGACCATCACTTTTCTAGGGGTAAGTTTTCGTTTAGGGCATTGTTTAGGTGCTGAATCAGGATCCAACCAACTTGCTGAGCGCTTGCGGTTATCAAACAGAATCCATTTTTCATCGCAGGTAACAATGCGGTTCAAAATTCTAACCAGTACTTCCTGAGATTAGCATGTTCAACCAAACAAACTCTTCAGCTTTATAATATTATAGTATAGATACGTGTATGAAGCCAACATTCATCTTCTTAATAATTAGAAATCATAAAAAGCACCTAACCGCATATACATAGCATACCTATGATTCTATCAAAATTTTTAAAAATCGATAGAATTCTAAATTTTGGAGCTGTTTGGCCAAAAAGTGAGAGTTTTTATCATGGTAATTGTTGGCTATGAACTCGCACAAATTACGCGCGTTCGACCCAAACAGGAGCTATACTGCAACTTTGTGTCCATGTATGTATGCAATTTCAATTACAGTATTGCAATGGAAAATCTGGTCCGTATTTGAGAAATAGTTAGCTAACTAAACAGTCTAAGCCCCAATGTGTGGGTGTACGTAATATACTACCTTCGGCATTGATATAAAATATATCTTTTTCTACTTGCTATTTATTGTTCAACGCTAAGTAGTGTCGACATAACATGTTTTCTTCTTTCACTCTCCCCCATCAACTACCATTTCCGTACTTACATATTATAAAAAAATCATTCATCTCACAGACCAAGTCTTCATAAGTCACCCAAAACTAAACGCCCCGTGTAGGTTAGGCTTAGATCTAGAACTGAATAAGTAAACTTAAAATCGAAAGTAATATTGTAGGCATTTTAAAACAGGGTACTTAAATAATTATCTGAGGCTCAATTCATGAACGATGTTGTTGGAATGAAGTTTATAAGTTCAATCGTTTTCGCAAGTTATATAGAACAGACAAAGAAAAATGCGATTTACTTATATTAAGATGTCTCCACAGTTTGTATAGATAAAAATCAACGGCTCGCTTGGTAAGACCACGAAAAAGTTTTCTCAACACATAAAATATATCTTTCTCTTATCCATCCTTACCAAATTTATGTATTTTCCCTGAGTAATAATGTTATTATAAATTTACATACAGAGCCAAATACCTGATGTTGCTTTTTAAACAGAAGCTTCATTTTCATCTTGCGGATCGACATGTTTTCCTTTTTCATTCTCTTCTATCAGCAGTAATCTCAGTACAATTATAAGACCACAGAATAATAATTATACACAAGACATAACAATTAAAATGTTATAACATTCCGCACACAATCTATCCATACATTCTTCGGCTAGGACGTCCACGTTAATACTTAACACTCTTCTAATTATATGACTTAGATTACTTTTCGTTACATGGCCATTCCATTTATCTCCTCAGTCTCTCTGTCACTGCTACTACTTTCATACTTCGTCTTTTATAATCATTTATAAATTTATACATTGTAATTATACAATAAATCTATCTTAACAATCGCAACTCTGCCACATGCAAACGTGAAGAACAAGATAAATGCAGGTGCCAAGGAATGGCGTCAGGTTTCAGGTTATATGTGATTCATAAATGCCCCTAAAACTCAAGGGAAAGATATAAGACCTATTGTTACATATGGATCTGAGTACTAGGCAACCAAAACGACGGATAAATAAAATATAATTTTATTCTCCTTTTGATTTATTTTAGTTTTTATAGTATTTACTTTTAGCTAGGTAAATTAATTAATATCGAAATATAGATTCTGTGGGCATATTCCGTGCTATCAATAATACAAATAAAAATACACGTTTTGTAACAATGGTTAAATTAATATCTATAAGAAATATTTAAAACCAAATGATCTCGGTAAAAGATAGTGTTATCGAAGGAACGTCGCCAGCCGAGAGAAGGATTACCCTGATAGCCCTGTTGAGTATTGTTATCCTATCTCCGTTAGGAACATTGACAATTTCTTTTATAACCAGTAAGAGCTTTTTTCACAGGATTTGTTTGATAAATCTGATTTCATGTTATGGAGCTTTCATAAATATTTTATTTGTGTTTGAAGACACTTCTAATGTACATTAATGTGTATCAAACTAAATAAACTTTGAATATAATATCGAAAACAAGCAGCGTACGACTCTTGAAATGTCAAAAACAAGGCCAAGTCTATTGCAATATGCACGTGCAGAAAACTGGTACAAATAGCATAATAACATCCTCTTTTTACAGTATGACAAGGTCGGGAGCTCGCGACTGTCTCGGATGTCCTGTCCTACAAGCACGCGGTACTTGACTTCTGCAGTTACTGCATCCGACACGGATGCTTTGTGACCTCTACAATTATTTACTCGTCGCCATTTCAACGTCCAATTCGTGAATTCATTGTATTTTATCTCAACTATACATTACTGAATCTATATTAATAAATCTGTAGGTCTGTCTGTACATTTAATGTTTTGCGATAGACATACTATACGAACGATACTGATCATAAATATGCCATAAAAAAATTTGTTTGTCTGTCTGTTTGCATTTCTGGATTTAACTCAAAAAGGCTTGCCCGATTTTTATAAAATTTGTACACGGAATACTTATGTCATTGGTCAATTGATAGGGTACAAGAATTAGAAGAATTACAAGAAGGTTGCGTATAATAAACTTTCATATGCATTTAATAAAAAGCTGTTATTTTGACATTACAAACTTACACTTCAATTTTATTAATTATATAGATTACAAAACATTTTTATACAACAGCTTTAGTAAACTATTTTCATTCATTTTTATATTAATTAAATACACGTACCTATAGAGACTTCAGCTCATGTTTGCGCACGGTCCTATGTTGCGTGAGCTAGTAAACCACAGAGTACATTAAATTTGTTTATAGGAGGCGCCAGTCGTCTTCCAACTAACACGTAAGATGGTTTGACGTGGGGGGTTGCGGGAGCGAAATTGACCGCATCGTTCTCTGCGGAGAGAACGGTGGTTACCGGGGTGGGCGCTGGTACGCTCTGTTTGGAGAGACGGATGTGTAATATTTATTCGCATTTTCGATGCTATCGTCGGGGTCAATAAAAATATTACGCGGCCGGCGTTTGTACCGGATGGTCGTGGGTACCGGGACATATGTAGCGGCTGTTTTTATTAACGGATTCGCGTGATTCGACGCGGTGTCGAAATACGAACGGGAGAGCTGTTTGACGTAGGCATGTATCGAAGGAAGCTCCATATCTCTATGGAGATCTTCGCTTCGAACATACCACGGAGCCCCGGTGAGACGATGGAGAAACCTATTCTGTATCGATTGTAACCGTTTGAAATTCGAATCGGACATATGTGCGAACGCAGCGCAACTGTATGTCAAAATCGGTCGAATACACATCTTGTAGAGCGTGAGCTTATGTCGCGTGGACATTTTTCTCACCGAACACAACAGAGGATGCAACCGGCCCAGGACCCACGCGGCCCTGTTTCTAACCTTACGGGTGTGAGGTCTGAAAGAGAGCCTACTATCTAAGGTTACCTCCAGATATTTGGTCTCTCTTACAAATGGAATCGGATTACCGTAGAGTTTAAGAGGTTTAAGCCTCCACGGTAACCGTGACGAATCCGCATCGAAGAGCATCGCGGCGCTCTTTGAGGGATTAACCGCTATTCGCCATTCGTTAAACCACTTCCCGAGAGTGGTCACGGCGCGTTGGACTTTGTGTCTGAGGTGGAATCCATTGCTATTTGAGGCATATATGACTGTATCGTCAGCGTATAGCCCTACCTCGACCTCCGGGAGTCGAGTTAGGTCACTGCCGTACAGGTTAAATAGGCTAGGAGCCAGGATCGAACCTTGGGGAACGCCTGAGCGTATTGGACGGGGCGTGGACAATGCACCTTCCACTCTATATCGAAAGGTGCGATCTTTAAGATAATCGCGAATTATTTTAATTAATCTATCGGGGACTTCAAAGCGGTACAACTTGTATATCAATCCCTCGTGCCAGACCTTATCAAAGGCCTTGGCCACGTCGAAAAAGACAACAAGTGTACGACGGGGTTTATATAATTCCGCAAAATTAGATGTAACGTGCTCCGTGAGGCGGTGCACTTGATGAGTGCAAGAATGTCTAGCACGGAAACCGAATTGCTCAGGCGGATAGAGGTCTTTCTCCTCTATTACTGGCTTGAGACGGTTCAGAAGGATCCGCTCGTAAATTTTCCCTAACGTATTTAGGAGACTGATCGGGCGGTAGCTGTCGGGAAGCGACGCGCTCTTGCCGGGCTTACGAATACCTATAACTATGGCCTTTTTCCAGGCGGCTGGAAAATGGCAGTGGGCTATGGCTACATTGAAGATGCAGACCAAAAGAGCTATGAGGCGATCGGGAAGAAGCATAAGTACTTCATTCCTGATCCCGTCAGGACCTGGTGCTTTTCTAAGCTTAAGGCTTTTTATTATGGAAAGAACCTCCTCAGACGTGACTGGGGACAGGGAGTCTGTCGCGGGGAGCTTATCCAGCTCCCGCAATTATCGTAGGCACCTACTACACTATTTATAGGTGCCACCCGCCTCCCACATCATTCCGCTAAAATGCACGCGTGGTACTTGTTTTTTATTTTGCTGCAGTTATTTTAAAACTGTGATATCTCCTAAGATATTCATTGAAATCAAATGATGTAGAGGGCAATTTTGTCCTAAATTAAATACTTGTGACGAATAACGTATTTATTTCGATAAGGATTAATTCCATGTTTATAAAAACACCTTCGTAAATAATGCATTATTTTAGAACAAATTTTATTACTCTAAAAAAGGTTATATTGCGTAAACCTTAAAAGATAGACATATGCTATCGCGGACTTTCTTAAAACTTTTTAAAAGAAACAATTCTGTCAACCATTAATATTGAGAACTTTAATCATTTACGCAGCGCACGCAATGGAAACTTTCAAAAGGAATAAATTTTCTCCGTCTTGCAACATTATTCATTGATGCTCCGCTCCTATTGGTCGTAGGGGCTATCCAATACTAAAATACTTTTTCCATTCTAACCAGTACTTCCTGAGATTAGCGTGTTCAACCAAACAAACAAACAAACTCTTCAGCTTTATAATATTATAGTATAGATACGTGTATGAAGCCAACATTCATCTTCTTAATAATTAGAAATTATAAAAAGCACCTAACCGCATATACATAGCATACCTATGAATTTATCAAAATTTTTAAAAATCGATAGAATTCTAAATTTTGGAGCTGTTTGGTCAAAAAGTGAGAGTTTTTATCATGGTAATTGTTGGCTATGAACTCGCACAAATTACGCGCGTTCGACCCAAACAGGAGCTATACTGCAACTTTGTGTCCATGTATGTACGCAATTTCAATTACAGTATTGCAATGGAAAATCTGGTCCGTATTTGAGAAATAGTTAGCTAACTAAACAGTCTAAGCCCCAATGTGTGGGTGTACGTAATATACTACCTTCGGCATTGATATAAAATATATATTTTTCTACTTGCTATTTATTGTTCAACGCTAAGTAGTGTCGACATAACATGTTTTCTTCTTTCACTCTCTCCCATCAACTACCATTTCCGTACTTACATATTATAAAAAAATCATTCATCTCACAGACCAAGTCTTCATAAGTCACCCAAAACTAAACGCCCCGTGTAGGTTAGGCTTAGATCTAGAACTGAATAAGTAAACTTAAAATCGAAAGTAATATTGTAGGCATTTTAAAACAGGGTACTTAAATAATTATCTGAGGCTCAATTCATGAACGATGTTGTTGGAATGAAGTTTATAAGTTCAATCGTTTTCGCAAGTTATATAGAACAGACAAAGAAAAATGCGATTTACTTATATTAAGATGTCTCCACAGTTTGTATAGATAAAAATCAACGGCTCGCTTGGTAAGACCACAAAAAAGTTTTCTCAACACATAAAATATATCCTTCTCTTATCCATCTTTACCAAATTTATGTATTTTCCCTGAGTAATAATGTTATTATAAATTTACATACAGAGCCAAATACCTGATGTTGCTTTTTAAACAGAAGCTTCATTTTCATCTTGCGGATCGACATGTTTTCCTTTTTCATTCTCTTCTATCAGCAGTAATCTCAGTACAATTATAAGACCACAGAATAATAATTATACACAAAACATAACAATTAAAATGTTATAACATTCCGCACACAATCTATCCATACATTCTTCGGCTAGGACGTCCACGTTAATACTTAACACTCTTCTAATTATATGACTTACATTACTTTTCGTTACATGGCCATTCCATTTATCTTCTCAGTCTCTCTGTCACTGCTACTACTTTCATACTTCGTCTTTTATAATCATTTATAAATTTATACATTGTAATTATACAATAAATCTATCTTAACAATCGCAACTCTGCCACATGCAAACGTGAAGACCAAGATAAATGCAGGGTCGAATGGAATGGCGTCAGGTTTCAGGTTATATGTGATTCATAAATGCCCCTAAAACTCAAGGGAAAGATATAAGACCTATTGTTACATATGGATCTGAGTACTAGGCAACCAAAACGACGGATAAATAAAATATAATTTTATTCTCCTTTTGATTTATTTTAGTTTTTATAGTATTTACTTTTAGCTAGGTAAATTAATTAATATCGAAATATAGATTCTGTGGGCATATTCCGTGCTATCAATAATACAAATAAAAATACACGTTTTGTAACAATGGTTAAATTAATATCTATAAGAAATATTTAAAACCAAATGATCTCGGTAAAAGATAGTGTTATCGAAGGAACGTCGCCAGCCGAGAGAAGGATTACCCTGATAGCCCTCTGGAGTATTGTTATCCTATCTCCGTTAGGAACATTGACAATTTCTTTTATAACCAGTAAGAGCTTTTTTCACAGGATTTGTTTGATAAATCTGATTTCATGTTATGGAGCTTTCATAAATATTTTATTTGTGTTTGAAGACACTTCTAATGTACATTAATGTGTATCAAACTAAATAAACTTTGAATATAATATCGAAAACAAGCAGCGTATGACTCTTGAAATGTCAAAAACAAGGCCAAGTCTATTGCAATATGCACGTGCAGAAAACTGGTACAAATAGCATAATAACATCCTCTTTTTACAGTATGACAAGGTCGGGAGCTCGCGACTGTCTCGGATGTCCTGTCCTACAAGCACGCGGTACTTGACTTCTGCAGTTACTGCATCCGACACGGATGCTTTGTGACCTCTACAATTATTTACTCGTCGCCATTTCAACGTCCAATTCGTGAAATGGTTAGTGGACACTTCTGTAATAGGTATTGTTCCTTGTTGTATTTTATCTCAACTATACATTACTGAATCTATATTAATAAATCTGTAGGTCTGTCTGTACATTTAATGTTTTGCGATAGACATACTATACGAACGATACTGATCATAAATATGCCATAAAAAAATTTGTTTGTCTGTCTGTTTGCATTTCTGGATTTAACTCAAAAAGGCTTGGCCGATTTTTATAAAATTTGTACACGGAATACTTATGTCATTGGTCAATTGATAGGGTACAAGAATTAGAAGAATTACAAGAAGGTTGCGTATAATAAACTTTCATATGCATTTAATAAAAAGCTGTTATTTTGACATTACAAACTTACACTTCAATTTTATTAATTATATAGATTACAAAACATTTTTATACAACAGCTTTAGTAAATATATTTTCATTCATTTTTATATTAATTAAATACACGTACCTATAGAGACTTCAGCTCATGTTTGCGCACGGTCCTATGTTGCGTGAGCTAGTAAACCACAGAGTACATTAAATTTGTTTATAGGAGGCGCCAGTCGTCTTCCAACTAACACGTGGTTTTATCGCTTTCTTCTACGGATATAGTCGGTAATTAAAAAGTCATGTTCGTCACGGAGAAAATGTTTCACCTGAATAGTAGTAGTTGTGCTTGATAATGCGTCGTACCACAATGATCAAAATGTTAAAATTCAAATTTGAAATAAATAGATGTAATAATAATTTAGCAATGAGTAACAGCAAAAAAGGAAAAAAAATCAACAATATGGTATAAAATTCTTCGTCTACCACCATATCATTCTAAACTCCATTGAAAATATTTTCCACATAATATAAGTAAAATAGCTAATAGAATTCTCTTGTGTATTTGACTGTATATCTTGACACGCACATGTAGTCACTGTATCTATACACGGTTTACGCACACATAGGGCCGCGGACACTAATGAGTTGAACTGTCTATACCTATGTACGTCTTAATTGTAAAAAACCACTGAATAAATATAGGTAGGAGTTTTCACAGCCAGCTCATTTGATCGTCAACCTCATCTTCACTTTCCATCAGGTAAAATTTGATGCCTTCAGTCTGCTGTTTCTTTCAAAGAGTCTCTACCGTACTTTATGATACTCTGTATTAATATTTCCAATAATAAATAAATATAATTAAAGCATTTATATTTTAACATTTTTAATAATACTAGCTATGAGGCGCTTAAATCTTTTTATTGTATTACATATTTCTATATTCAGTTAATTTTAATTTAACAATTTTTTTTTATTTAGACACAATTTCTTACACGGTCATTTAATTCCAAATTAAGCAAAGCTTGTAATATGGTAACTAAACAGCTGTTTATTATTATTATTATCAGAATATGTTACACAATTAAAATTCATTTAGAAAATGCACCAATTAATTTTGAATAATACTCTTGAGATAATGATTAACTATAATAAGACCCTTGGATATATTTAATCAACTAAAATATTTTAATACATTACAACTTACCAAAACAAAATATGGTAATGAAAGAATAAATGTATAAATATTAGTCAGTAAAACGATAATTGTCTAAGGGACCGGATAAATATTATTAACTGTTCCGAACAGCATTCTCTAAAATTATGTTTTTTTCTGATTCTGTTATGAAGAATTAAAGATATTATTAAAGAAGTAATAGGTGTTATAAAATAAAAAATTCACATACCTACTATAGTAATATATTTTTAAAACATTTGCTACTATATGCACCTAGTAGTACTCTTGGTATACCTTATAAGCAATTTAACAGCAACATCAGGCTGATAAAGAAAAACATCGTGGGGAAACCCGAACGACTTGAGATATTATTTTCTTACAGGTACCAAATTGTACCGGATAAATAAAAACAACTATAAGTAAATTCGTGGTGTTTGAAACTGCCGATTAGGTCGTAGACTGGCGTGGTGTTTAAACCTATGCCTTCTCTCGGCCTTTGCTCATCAGCGGTGACATTTACAAACTAGTATTAATTATATACCTATGAATTGAAATCTGTAGCTTTATTTGTCTGTTTGACGTTATTTATTTATCAGACTTTAAATATATACTAATTGACCCGGGTGAATATTTCACACACATATATATATATATAGATATACATACTAGCAGTCGCACAATGATCGAAATTCGAACAGACTTTTTAATCATAAACTATTTTCTGTTTGACATTTGCAGTATGAACCTAAACAATGAATATTATACCACTTGCTGTTACTTTTCATTGAGTGACAATGTCAATATTTTGGGGGTTCCAAGTTCAATGGCACTGGTCTTGTTAGGATTTACAGTATTAATTTATTTAATTTAATATATTAGTAACAGATATTATAGAAAAATTTTAGCTTTCTGCACTCCCTCTCCTTATAAACTTTAACCATGCAAAATCAAAGTCTTCCGTGCACGCAATACGCTTAAAAAGATGTACAAAGTTTTTGCTTCACGTATTAATATAATACATATTATATAATAAAAATGTTACTGATCGCTGTCTGTACGTGGAAGATATATGAGAAAAACTATTATTGGGGGCCTTTATCAACGCAATATTTCAACGAAATTAAACAATAAATGTTAGTAACAATTTAAATGATAATATTAAAATTAGAAAACAATGTCTATAATAATAATCCAAATCATCAGATCTTACTTTAGTTGGTGAGTACTTCAGTGGGCTCTTCAAATATTAGGATAATACTATCGAGCACTAACCGAAATAAAAAAATAATAACATTATGATATGAAAACTAAATAAGAATATACTTAAAGAAAATATCTATTTGTTTATTTTAGTTCGCACTAACCAACTTCGCTCTATCTTGGCCATGAAGCTATTGTCATTCTAAATTATAAAAGACATGAAATATGAAAAAAAAGATGTAAAAAAGTACTTGCCTTAATTCTATTCATTGAATAACATTTATTTCGCTCAATTTAGCTTGTCCGTCAATGTCTATTAACGCAACATCGATCTTAAAACGTATCCACGGGATAAAATGTAACAGGAAAATTTTCTTCACACCTATTGAATGAATACAGTACAGCCTACTAAATGATCTAAATTGTGATTTTTGAACGTGAATAGTGTTTATATATTACTGAGAAAATCTATTAGTACTTGGCAAAGTCATTATTACCTACTTAGGAATGGTTCTCAAAAAGCCTATGAAAAAAGATAGATTCTTCATAAATATATATTTTTCATTTTTATAGCCATTCATCAAATTTACAACTTTTTTATCTTCTGTGGGGTGGAGGTAATACACTGACTGGTGGAACTGGTGGTGGGCTGAACGTTTAAAAACATAAAATAGTACAAATCTTAGAGTTTACTCGAGCAAAGTCGTGGACGGAATGTTAGTATAATATATAATCTTTTATTCTCGTAGGTACATCTTTTCTGGCTGCGCTTGCTACACCAATCAAATAAACTAACAAAATTTAATCCTTTGCTTGTTCATAATGACATTTTAATACTTCTTTTTATATGTCAGTATTTAATAATAAACTTATTATTCAACGAAACGCTTGTACTATTTTAACTTTATTCTACAAGAGCTTTCGATACACACTTTTTATTTCTTATTACGTCTCTCTCATTGTAGGTACGTATTTAAAAAATCAGACAGTACCGGACGTGCTTGATATTGACTTTTCATCCTGCTGAATTTTATCATGGACACAGCTGGCACAGCATGTTCTATTGTATTCATTATTATAACTAGACTTGCACATGCAACACCTGTTATCTATACAATATAATATAGCGGAAAAGTTTTTAAATTTATATGTTTGTTTAAACACGCTAATATCTGGAACTACCAGTCAGATTGGAAAAATTATATGATAGCCAGACTCTCGAGGAATAGTATATTTAAGATTAGGCTAAAACTCTCAGATAGCCTTTAATATTGATTTTTGTTATGTAAGTCGACAGTCGAGGCCCTCCCGAAATGTTTTAACCGCGTGCGCTGGCGTAATCGTTAATGATACGAAAATTCAATGTTTTACAATAATATTGGTCCTAAGTATGTCTAAAAAAAGTCAGCGATAGCATATACCTACCTCTTATACATAGCCACAATAAAGTATTTTGTGAGAAAGATTTGTTGAAAATTAAAAAATGATTTATAAGCATTTATTATTAGACATGGCATATTTACCCTCACAAGCAAAAGTTACTTCATCATAAAGAAAAGTTTTGAAGTTAAATTTTGTTCTTTAGAGTATTCTATTTGGACCCATACATAGTTTAGGGTTTAGTTATTTTAATAAAAAATTTAAATAATTTGTACTTGCGGGAAGAACAATTATTATAGACTACATGGGTGCGTTGGCGGCGCGGTGTTTGTCGGATAAAATTAACACGACTGAAACCGTGGGGTACAGCTAGTAAAAATATATGTCTTATTTATAATCTACAAGCAATGAACCTTCTTATTCGTTTATATCACTTTAAGAAATGGTAAATAATATATTACGGAGCAGGTACACCAAAGGTATGGACATATGTCGTTTGCAAGATACCGCCTTTAGCGCGGTCTTTTGAACTAGGACGGCGGATGAGCCAGGGCAGTCTTTGGACTAGGTCGGCTTACGGCACCACCATTAGGACAAGTGTATTTTGATAACAAACTGATCCCAATAATACGAACATACAGTGCATCTACGACATTCTATATCAAAGTGTGTGGCATCGCTTTTTTTTTCCTGACTGACTATATATACTGTTGGCCCTGGAGCCTCTAATGGCTTTTGCAGCTTCATCGGACTTATTGTGTGGTAACGCATTTTTTTTTTAGATCTGATTATACTGTTAGCCTTAGGAGCCCTGAAGCCGCTGCGGCTTTTACAGCTTCACCGGACTTCATCACGCGCCACTCCTTTGTGTATATAGCGCGAACAGCGCAGCGAGACGAGGCGCCTACTTGAGCGGGACGTCGTGCCGTAGGTGGAGTTAGATTTAAAACATATTTTGTTTTTAGGCTGCCTGCGAGTGCCGACACGTTACAAACATGTTTCGACTACAACCGTCATTTGGCGGAAGTTGTGTTATTTAGATAATTAATGGCACTTTGCTCCCACGTATATTATATTGGGACCAATAAGTAATTTGAGGTATAATAAGTCTTTATTAGATGAACTGACTTCCAAGTAATAATGTTTCTAGGTAGACGTTATGATAACATTTGTAATGTACTTATTACACTTCCTTCATTTTCACGAACTTATCTGATATGAACTTATATTTACTTTCAAGTAAACCTCCCATTGAACACAGTGCCTTACGGTTGGTTTACTTTGAAATATTATATACACATATTATTATAATATGTATATAGTTATTTAATAAATATAATAATATACTTTGTATACGGTATTGTGACTGTATAGAAATTTTATTTTTTCAATTTTAAAATTTGGCTTCGAGCGAGAATCAGCGATAGTATTTAAAGATGGTTAGTTAATTAAATTTGTTACAACAAATTATCTACTCTGAAAGAAATAAATCGTAACTCAATGGTTGTATTTATAGGCTGACAACTACAGGGTCAACAGAGGGGCGTTAAGTGGGCCAGTGCATTATTGCGATAATCCGCCGCACAGTGACCGACTGGAAGTTCATGGCCAATTCCACACACCCTCTACATAAGTAAACATTAGTAATGCCATCACTACATTGCTTCAACCAAGATGTCATCTCTTTGTTTTTAACTACTTCAAAAAAAGGAGGAGGTTCTCAATTCGAATGTATTAGTTCTTCGAGCGCATGTATGTATGTCTATTTCTTTAGCACACTCTGTAGCCTAAACGGCTTGATGGATTTTAGCTAACGAGTTGTCGTTAGATTAGTCTTAATAGTTGGAGTGATATAGGCTAAATAATATTAAAAGTACAATGTCTGGGAATCAAATAAAATGCAAAAAAAAAAAAAAAAATATTCACTGTTGCAGTCGGGTTTTTTATTTTCCGTTTAATAATTTCGTATATTGTCTAAAATGAACTATATATCTATAAAGCATCGTAAAATAACTTATTCATATCAGTAATACACATGAGCTGCGCTATAAATTTTTAGTATAAAATAATTTAGAAGTAAAAATCTCAGGTTTCTTCGTTAGATTTATTAGGGGGGCCGGCAAGGTGGTACTCCATCTTCATCTGACTCTGTCGAGAGTTACGGAGAAAAATCACGATATATGAATCTTTATTTGTATGGATCCCAGAAGCTTTCCTAACTTGCCATCGAATAACACCTGGTCTCATAAATCTCCTAAAATTCTTGATCTCATAAGTTTGAAACCGCAATACGGAACATTTAATATATTAATTTTCATGTAATAAGTCTTCAGAGGAATAAAATATCAATAAAGTAATCAGTACTCAAAATTACTTAACTATAGTTTTCTGATGATTTAGATTATAATAAAGTTTCCGTAGTGATGCACCGTCGATTAATAGACGAAAAGCTCCAAGCCTGTCCCGTGCGGGATATTTTATTTTGAGACAAAATTCACAACTTTGGACGGGTCGCGGTTGTAGGTCAAATGTACTGAAACTATGCGCCTTCTGAACTCTCTCCTTTTTGCAGCTTCAGCACACATGCGAGCTGGCGTGCTTGGGGCTTCATTTAGGAATCGGAGTTGTTCGCAGGATGTTTCACGCGATTCTAGGTCTTATTGTTCTTAAGAGAGTAGGTTTTCCTCAGGGCCACTCTCGGAGAGCCTAGAATCCATGCTGGAGTTGAATTAACTTCATTAGGCCCTTGAAATTGGCCTTTTGACCCTTCTCGCCCTCTCTTGCGGCGGTAAGGATCTCGTTGGCTAGTTCTAGCTAGTCTGCAGGTTGCGGTAATTTTGGCGTGATAGCGGAGGCCGCCTGTCGCGGTTCATTCGGGGAAGACCCTTTCATTCTGGCTTTACCACGTCGGCGTCTTTTTTTTCGTTGGGTGGGTCCATTCTGCCCATTGGCCGATGCCATTAGCATGGAAGCTGTAGTCTCTTCGACTATATTGGTTCGGATGGGATGAAGTTTGTTGGAGTTTCTTACGTTTCCTTGTCTCGTACGTGCGACAGTGCCAGCTCGTTTGTTACGAGATCCTTCACGCAGCGCGGGGCACTGGGAGTAGTTTGTTGGATAGGCCCCTCCGCAGTTCGCGCATATAGCCGGTTGGTCGAGCGGACGGCTACAATCCCGCGCAAAGAAGGGTCCGTCGCATCGGACACACGTCTGTTGGCGGTGGCACTGATGCGAACTGTGCCGGAACTGTTGACATTTGTGGCACAGGGTGGGACCATACTTCCCGCGCCAAGCCTCTATGCTAATGCCCTGCATGCATAAAAGGTTATCGTTACGGTATATGGCAGGCATTAGTCCCTCTTTCCGCTTGAGAGAAACAAAGAACACGCATCCCGGGTGGTTCCCTCTCACTTGTATGCATTTCACTAATTCTGGTTCGAAGCCGTGATCTTCGAGTTACTTGGTTATTTCAAAAGGATCCGTGTCCACGGGAAGTCCTCTGATAATTATCTTAAAACTCTTCTCCGTGGGAAGCGAATAGGAGAACCAGGAAATGTTCTTAGAATTTTCGAGTTCGGTTAGGTAGTTCTGTATAATTCTGTACTCGTTCTCATCTTTCGACAAGAAATGTACACCGTTGCCGAATGGGCGAGCACTCAGAGATCTGCCTACCCTCCGTGATAACACTTTGAAGTGTGTATGCCAGTTTGGCAGGCGTTCCACTATGAGCCGCGGGTATCTGCCGCGGGAACCATAATCATAAATAATAAATATACATATTTTTCTATTGATTGTTTTTTATTGTCATTTTTTACCTCTGGACTAAATTAAAAAAAATCTTTCTTTTATACATACCTCTGTACGCTAATTTTATTTGTTTATCACGATAAAAGGTAAATTGAAAATGTAATAAACCCCCGACATAAGTAACATATTCATTGATATCATTCAAATGAGCCTAAATATGACATTTTTGCTGTAAGTTGGTGAGGAGTTACGTATCCTACATATTCCAGATGACGCTGCAGCATCAGTTCAAGGTTTTACTAACTTTAATGATGTAACAAAATATCAAATCTCTACTCAATCAGACCTGTGGAAGATGCTCACTTCTATTTATCAACTAGATAAGAGCTGATAGTCTTCAAACGGCTGAACAAATTTTCTTGAATCATAGCTAAGAACACTCTCGACCAAGTCAACTAGAACAAAATCCGTTCAGTCGTTTGTGAGCTACGATGCCACAGAGAGACACAGATACGTTAAACTTATAACACCTTTTTTTAGTCAGGGGTTAAAAATCCTTTGATGTGGGAGACTTTATCAACAGTGGAGCGATGTTCACTCTCTCTACCTAGGTCTCCGAGAGTTCAAAAACTTTTGTATAATTTATTTTTTAAAATGGTTTTTTTTTTCTCATGGCAATACTCTAAAAACTGCCATTGTTGTCATTCACTTTTGTCTATAACGGAACCTTTGTTCGCCTTTTTTATACGTCCATATGTACAGTCATGACTACAGATTTGTTAATATACCTAGATAAGTTTAAAAAAGTAGTACCTAGAAGTCTGCACTAATGCAAGTCTTGCAACTATTTCAGCCTTCATAAAACTTAAACAAAATTTGTACAATTACACTGTAGTATTTTTTCATTTTCTTCTTCGTTTTTAATTCATTTACAATTATGCCAACGTCAAGTGATTTTTTTTTGGCAACTTAAAATGCACGTTTCTAGTTATTATTTGTAATCCACTGCCCATCTTCTTCTTCTTATTCCTAACTTGGCAACCGGTCCTATTTAATGAAGACCATTACTGCCATTATCGAGTGAATTATATTGTCAAGTGTTATGACGATTCAGTATCCTAACAAGATGGTGGCTCCCTTGTTAGAACTTTCTAGGGAATTTTTGTGTGATCTCGGAATGAATGCTTTCAGCTTATATTTATAATCCACTTCACTTATGCACAAAAACCAAACTATATCACGCAAAACGCCACAAATATTACATAATATAGGGTCAAAAACCTAAGTAAATGAATTAAAAATAACAACCACAACATGTCACTTCAAGATCCCGCCAAAACTCACAATAAGAAAATAACTAAACTGCACCACGTAAAATGCCACCAAAATTACATAATATAGAGTGAAAAACCCCTAAGTTTATAAATTAAAATAAAAAGCACCACAATAATATACAACCACACCACCGCTACCACCACAATAATATACAGTTAAACAACAACGTGTATAGGCCAGTAACTTGGGAATAACCTATGTATGATATCGAAGGTATACAGGTGTTGATAATTAAAATTACGTTAATAACTGAAATAACTATTTTCATCTTTACACTATCGCGGGAGACGCTTATTTTTTTCTTATACCCACATAGATCTAAAGGTATTCAAAGAATTTGGAACAAAATATTTTTTTATGTCTTCCAACAATTTATTTAATGCTGTTACGATATTTTTGCGGAATAACCAATGTATAAAAACTCCACAAATTTCCTTCTTAAATTAAGAAAATTTAATAAAAATATAAATTTACGTTAAACAAGAATCGCTACGAAAAACCTGAAAATGAATGAAGGGAAAAACATATCTGTTAGTGTGGTAATAGGAAACAGTAAAATATTTTACTGTAAATTGTGGTAACATGCGGATAGCTTGCGGGAAAAACCTATAAAAAATTCATCTCGGTAATACTATGATGAGAGCCCGCGGCCACGTCGCATTGCAGGCTGCACAGCCGATGCACCGATGACCTATATATCTGGAAACAAAGTCTGATTTTAGGCCAAGCTTCAAGTATTTGCCTAGAACTTACATTACAATATAAGCCTAAAATAATCATACGTAGATTGCTATTTCTGTATAAATATTAGAATACCTAGTTGAATTCTTTTAGCGTATAGATTCACAATCGGAATTTAACACAATTACAAATCTATAAAGATAAGAATATTTATTTTTCATAATTATAATCATAACATGTTTACAAACTACGTTAAGTACATTACTTCCATTACGCACACGAAACGAGTAGAATGCAGTTTTCTTGTTACATATAGAAAATATAGCTTAATTATGTTATAATAATGTAATTATATTATTTAATTATATCATCCTACATTATTAATTAAATGCAGGATATATTGAAATAATGTCTAAATAACCTACTTTTCTATATTGTACACATCGCTATAATGCATGCAGTATTATAACTCTCTCAATAGCGCTTAAATACAAGATCTACTTACTATAATTGATAATCTATTTTGTTGAGTGTTTATTCAAGCTTCAATTTATTGTCCCTAAACAATCGTATTTTCGAAAGAGCGACCTTATTTTCTGAGAAGCTACTTTATGTGAAGGAAAACAGCCGAGAAAATGCCTTCTTGGAATAACATACGAGCTTCACTCAGTAAAGATAAAATATATTATATTAAATATTTCATTTGTGCTTTCTATTGTATATATGTAGAATGCTTTGGTAGACCTTGTTGGTCTGGTTGGTTTGGTTTTTTGAAGTGATAACTTCCTAACTTCTTATGGGAGGGCAGACCGCTTCGTAACGTAACGCGTTACGGCACCATTAATAGTAGCATAGTTTCAGGCAAGGGTAAACTAATGTAAAGTTTTTTTTTACTACTAAACTTGGCAAAACTAAAACAACGGTGAACGTCGATGTCATGCCGGTCTGCTGAAATGCTTCTTCAGAACTCCTTTGAAAGACTAAATGCAAGCTTAAAACCTTGGCTGGAAGACAGTTCCACATCCGGAGGGTTACCACACGCTTACCATCACTCTGCTAGGGGAGGGCAGCTGCTGCCCCCCCCCCTACCTCCTGGCCGTATCTGCTATGTCCATATCTAACTTAAATTAAAATTATTTATTTAGATCATATATGTACATATAATACAATATGTTTTTTATCGTTATATATTTAGGGTTATGGCCACAATCTCGCCCGATCTTATATGACGATGTCGCCCAATATGCTAGCACGCTAAACCTAGTGGAAACTGGCTCTCAAGTGCAGCTGCCGGAACATACCTATTGGTGCTTGGCGATAGATTTTAAACTTGAGGGTAGTAGCTAGCCAAGTAAGCATTAGAAAAAGCCTTTACCATCATGCTATGGTTTCATCATGATGATTTCCTTCACTAAAAGCTCAGACTCATTGCAGGGATTCGAACTCACGTCGATCGACGCGATTTCACTAATTATCAACAAGGTGTTAGTAACCACTTTAAAAATTCAATTGAAAATATCTCAGTCAAGATTCTCCAACCACAGATCTCAACAAATTATTAATATCTCAAGAAGATACTACTTACATGATTAATTTATCATTAAATTTTATAACAGGTTGAAGGCTTGCTGTCTTTGTTTATTACCAGAAGATAGCATTCTACATAATTAAATATAAAGATTAAATGAAAAATAATATTATCTAGGGATTATATCAAAGTCGGTTCAAATAAATTAAATTCATTGTTTCAGTGATAGTGTATAATTACTTTATAAGAGCTTTAGACAATGTGGAAAATATAGGCTATACTTTATCGACGTATTAATTCCACTAAGTACTACTTATGTGCATTTCAAATAGATTACTAAGGTAGATAATTTCAGGGTACTATACAATGTATTCATTTTATCAGTATACTAGCTGTGACCCACGGTTTCATCGGTGTACAATTTATTCGATTTACTCCCCACCGCACCGCCACACTTTTTTTATTTTGGGCTTCTGCCTATGAAAGCAATTTTGCCAGTGTCAACCCTTGTAGCTCTCACTTCCTGTACTTGCTTGCCTACAGCTTGACAGATTGCATGATGTTCATTGTTACTGCTTTACTCCTTAGAATTGTAGCATGAAGTTAATTACCTATTAACTTCGTAAATAAATAGGTTATAACAATGACATTTTACGTATAGACACGTCACACGCCAACATCATTGCACTAAAAAACAGCGTAATTAAACTATACATATAAACTATAAAAAATGCTTCCAGTTACATAGAACGCAAAAAGGGAAAGAATATGAAAGACATAATATGTTATTTTTGTTGTTAGAACGAAATAAATATATATTTTGAGTTTTAATGACGTGCAACCACGACACTGGATAATACGTGACTAAGAGAATGTCAGGCAATCACATGACTTTAATATTGCTAAAATAGATCGCGGGTAACGTATCCACATTTATAAAAACATCTTAGGATTATAAAATGTAAAAAAATAATTAGAATTGTAGTTCTAGAGATCAGCAATTTAAAAAGAATATTATTGAGCTATATATAACACTAGCTGGCCCGACAAACATTCTCCTTTTTCCGTTAGTCTTTAGACCGTACCGTCACCCATCCTGAATTTTTTCTTCCTGAATTTTTTTCTAAAAATCATAACGAACAAAATAAAAGAGTTACGTATACCTATCCATCGTCCGAATCGAGGGTTATGGTCTCGATTTTATACAAAAACCGAAAGAAAAATGCGTTCAGTTTTTCTCGATTTTGAAAAATACCTCGATACCTTTCCAATTTTTCTTTGTCGTTAAAATAAAAAAAGCCAAATCGGTACAGCCGTTATACGAGTGATAGTAAACACAAACGTACAGGATATCATTTTTATTTATATATATTAGTATAGAGTAATGCAATTCTGCCATTACATAATCAATACAATAGAATGCTTTCAGTTGATGATATAATATTTAAGTTATCTATCAGATGTTTTTGTATAATGTATTTCTAAGAATGTTTGATGTGTTTCGTTCTCCTTTTTTCTATATTTCGAAACATGATTTTTTGCATGCAGACAAAATTCGTGCGACATACATAGAAGAGAACTGTTTTTCATTAATCATTACGATGATACCAACATGCAAGCTGGATTTCAACCAAACGCGACGTGAAGCATAGAGTCCTGAAATATCCTAAAACGTTTTTGATCATCATGTTAATTTGTAATGTTATGAAATAAAATGTAATTTCTATTAAAAACTTTTCTACAGTTTCATTTTAAGTACTTTTAAACAATCTAAGACGACGCTCACTCTATTATATCTTGTATAAACAAGGTTAGAGGAAATATCACTGTAAAATGAGTATAATAAACTACATACTTTTGAATATCACGAATTTCAATACTTTTTATTAAATAGATAAATTAACACTTTCTGCTACATACATTTTTTATATCACCGACGAAGTAAAAAATAGTTTTATTGAAAGTGAAATATCAGTGATAAAGAAGTCAGAAAAATCAAGTGTTATTTGTACTATTTCACTCTTTCCTAAGAGTCGGGTACATACGTTTTGTAGAAGCGATAGCGGCTCACTGGTAGCAAGTTCGGAAAAGGCATTATCGATATATGTTCAAAACTTCAAACCCAACAATGAGCCTGAATTTTTGTTGACAGAAAATCGTGATGAAAACATAGCATGGTGGTCAGGCATTTTCCAATGCCCGCCTGGATAGATAGGATATCAAACTCAGTAAAAACCTGCTGCCAAACACTTCTAAGAATATCTTATTTAGTGTCTATCTCTGATTACATCGATACATAACATCAGATGGGATGAAAGTTAAACGCTAAAACCTATTTAAAAAATAATTCAAAACTACAAATTAAAACTAGCTTAAACTTACCTCCGTTTCATCAACTACTAAAGTTCTTGTTTAGTACGCACGTACTCACCTACATCACAAGAGAAACCTAGATTGGAAATTTCATATTTATTTAATCAAAATCTAAAAATACTTTATGCAATTTAGGCCCTAAAAGTAAAAATAAAAAAAAAATACCACCACGGTTCGGAAAACATCCAAGTGATCGTGAAGACTCGGTAAGAAATTACAATCATTCACGTATTGATCCACCCTATGATCATCATCATCATTCTTCATCATCATTTCAGCCGCAGGACGTCCACTGCTGAACATAGGCCTCCCCCATAGATCTCCAGAGCGACCGATCTTGTGCGGCCTGCACCCTATGATATCCGTTCCATAAAAAAACTTAGTTAAACAATTAATGTTTTAGTTAATAATATTCAGTTGTCGCAAGTCTCAAAAGCCAAGACTTGTTCTTTTAAATATTTATATATTTGATATGAAATAAGAATGTAATTTAGGTTTCAGTGATAATTTTGAAATCACGACATGAACTTGCCATTGAAAATAATTTGCAGCTTGCGTTGTCTCGATTAGCATACATTTATTATATTCTTACGTATATATATTTACGTATGTGTAAATTTTCTCTGAAATTATCGTTTTTTTAACTACCTTGATTCTTCTGATGATCTGGTGGATAAGTAGTAGATACTGTTTTGACGTGACAACGTCTTATAAATTGGTTTGCCGGGTGACACTTCAAGAAACTGCGTTACGCTCCGCTCACGTTATGCGCTCACAATGAGAGCGAGTGAGAGGCACGCGTCCCTTCCACTCGGGCATGGTTAGCCCGCCTAAGAGCGAGAGAGACAGACATAAAGTCGTTGTCACGTAAAACTTTCGCCCGTATACCGACTTTACAGGCAACCAATTTTTTTTGTTACTACTTACACAACTGTTATTTGGCAGACTCTGACTTACCAGTTTGATAAATAAGATAATATATTTGAGAGGAAACATGGTCGGTAACACTTTCTAAGAACAGTTTTCATGAGAAATCTTTTGCTGTCACACTACGCCCGAACGACCGAATATAGTGCGAGAGAGACAACTGTAACTCGAAATATAAGTGTAACTCGTATATCCGTCAATTTTTTTGCTGGATGTCTAATAAAAACTGTACGTTTAGGCAATTTAGTCATTTTAGACTGCTTCTAACTCTTATATTAATATGTGAAAAAAAACAGCTGTGGATAGTTAAAGATTGTAAATTTGCTATCCAGGGATAAAAACAGGGGAATATATTTGTATGGGCTGATTATCGGCCGCTTTTCCTCTTAAGAACAGTGGACTAAAGGGATTAAAATCTCATACGTGTCCAAAGATCGTTGGTTTGATTTATTAACTTTTCCATCTGGAACTGAACACACTTTATAGTCTGTATACAGTAACTATAGTATACCACAAGATTTAAAATATAAAATTTGCTTAGTCTTAAACTGATAACCTCGTGTAACAGCCTTCCCGAAACAAAAATGTCTTATTATTAAACATCTTAAATATTCCTTCGAGTTAAACATAAAAAATAATGTGTTTTAGAAAATTTTTTTTAAAATAAATTATTATTACTAACTACTAGTACATATTGTTATTATTATTTATTAATATTCAACTGTCCCAGATGTCTAACGTTGCAACGCGTGATTAATTTATAACCAGAACACGCCATTAACGTTAGTGACACGTGTGCAAACAGCTTTATATGACATACGGCTATATTCGAAGACACTACTACGACATACGGAGCGGCGCGGCGCGGCGCCCGTATAGTAGGCGCGAACGCGTAGACAACAGGCCGTAGTTTCTGTAGCAAATGTTTCGTGGTAATTTTAGTAATATTTATTTAATACTATAGCGTATATTTTTTTATTAAATTCTTCAAGGAAGATTAATTTTAAAAATATGTCTCCAAAATAAAGTTTATAGATTTTTAATTATTAACAAACTTTTGTTATACGAAATAAAATGTATATTGTACCTAATGCACTATAATTATTGTGTTATTAACTCTAACTAAATGTTGTGTTATTCAGATGGAGAACTTTCAAAACAAGTTAAGCCCGAAGTCAAAGATGCTATCATTAGCTGTGGTTTTAATTTCGCTAAGTGGTGAGTTGAGATTATTTCACTAAGTTGCATCTGTCACGAACTAGAAACTTTTATGATAAATGTGAACGCCTCTGCCGCTGCCGTTGATTTATTATTGTCTTCTTTAAATTTATGCGTATTTTACATTTTACATAATTATATTTCACTAGCTGTACCTGCGACTTTGTTCGCGGTAATATTAAAATGGATAGTGTAAAATCCTTATCCATGAAAAATACTTTGATCTAACAATACTTATTATTTTTTATATACTACGGAGTACGATTAAAACTTTGGTTATTTATGTTAATAGTAAATTAAATTTCTAATAGTTAATAGTAACAATTTCATTAAATATTATACATTAAAATTATATAAAAATGTAAGTTTCTAAATATAAAAAGCAGCTTTTATTAATACTATAATAATTCGTAAAATATTAATTTAATAAAAGTAAATGTTATTAATCACTCTAATATTAGTTAAAAAAAAATACTCACTCATGATTTTTAAGAATACCTAACAGCATCGTATAGGCATTACGATTGTGAAATCAATCAATAATTTGTCATGCACAATGTGTACATATATTTTACTACACAAGCGCCTTACATAGTCCCTTCTGAATGTTATGAACATTCGGATACAATATGTCAATTCTTGGTTTTATTATTTGTATTTTAATATTTTTTATTTTATTCAATCATAATGCAGAGGTCATTTGGAATAAAATAAAATAGAAAAAACCGAGACCGTTTCAACATTTATCTTTCATTCATTTTTTCATATTTTGTGGTAAACGGTTTATGTATTTATAGATACTAGCGTTCGCCCTAAGCTCGAAATTTGACCAGCGACTTTTTGATTTTAGACATAGAATTATGAACTCGGCGTGTTGGTACAATGAGCGGACTTTATTACTCTATGATTTTAGACTATTTTCTGTTTGACATTTTTGCAGTATTCATGAAGCTAAACAATGAGTATTATCTACATCACTTGCTGTCACTTTTCGTTGAGTGACAATGTCAATATTTTGAGAGGTGTAAGTTAGGATTTGCAGTATTAATTAAATTTAATATATTAGTAATAGATATTATAGATAAATTTTTGCTTTCTGCACCCTTCTCCATATATACTTTAACTATGCCAAATCTCATAGTCATCCGTGCACTCAATACTCTTAAAAAGCGGTAGAAGAAAGCCTTTACTTCATGTATCAATATAAAGATTAATTTAGTGTTTTGTAATTGTTATTTTCATAAATTATTCTATTTGCACTATCTATAGTATATCGCTGGTAAGTTGAATGAAAGTGCACTAAGCCATTAATTAATCTCGCCAATGTAGGTCCAGTGGTAGCGTGCTGAGCTTTCGGTCCAGGAAAACATCGTGATGAAACCTTAACATGGTGGTAGGGTATTTTCTAATGCCCACCTGGCTAGCTACCACCCTTAAATTGAAAAACTGTCACCAGGAACCAATAATTATGTTCTGGCAGCTACATTTGAGAGCCAGTCCTCCTCTTAGACTTAGCGCGCTTATTGGACCACATCGTGACTTAACATCACGTGAGATTTTGGCCATCACGCTAAAACGATAAAAAAGTGCAATAAAGTATTTATTCATTTACTCATTTATTTAATTAATTTAACAAGAATGAAGCTAAATAAAAAGAACACAACCTATTTTTTACTCGAGTCTATCAAGTTCGCTGCAAAACCAATAAAAGCTATAAACTATATCCCAAAAAAATATGAAATCTAGGTACCAATTCAATATGACTTCTTTAAGTTTACATTGAGTATTTTTTATTACCTATTTTACCTTCTTTTTGCAACCAAGGCCCTGATGTTGATTTCATGAACAAACGAAACGTGATTCGCGGTGTTAGTTATATGTATACGTAGGTATATATCGAACTACTAAGATCTGTTTATATAATAATTTAACACTTAATTTAGATCTGTTTACGTTAACATGAAAAAAAGTATATTTATAAGTAAACATTGAGCCAACATTTATCTATATTTTAATAAATATTATTTTTTCCCAGTATTAAATTAAATTAATTAAGTTTTAAATAAGTACCTTGAAGGCATATAGTAGATACTACCTCTCTCTAAAATACGAAAACGTTATAATTACATTTTACTTTGATGATTTTATTTACATATATATTATGTAAAACAAAACACTTTAATTTGAACCCTGAAAACGTTATAGGGTAAATCAAATGATAGTTCGTTACGAATGTATTCATAGTGCAATAGTAAATATTCTGTAATTTTTTAATTTTGGGATGAAAACGTGAGCAGAATTAACTAAAACAAAACACTTTATTAATTTAAGTCCGGAAAACGTTTTAAGATACTATTAAATGATAATTCGTTACGCATGTTTTCATAGTGCAATAGTAAAAAGAGACGAAAACGTGCGCTGATAAACATTCCAGGATTTTAGAGAGTTGTAGTAGCTATCCATTCTATATTATTTCCTTCTATAAAGTTATTAAATAAATTTACAAAATAAATTTAGTAAATATATCCTACCTACTCCGAACTCTGGTTATTACACTTATTACGCAAAATTATTTAACAATGATTTGTTATTAAATCGTGATAAGTATTCAAAAGTGGTACTACCTGTGCAAAGTAGTAGGCATTTAGAACCATTTCAGCAGCGTAGAGATATTCTCTCGACTACATTATCGTTGTGTTGAAAATGAACCTTCTTGCACGCCATCTGTTGCAAACTTCTTGTACTAATACAGAAACCTTCGGTCACGTACGCATACCAATTCACCAAAGTTTTATCGCAATCGGAATAATGTATTAGGAATGCATAGGGTACAAACAAAGAAAGAAACATTCATTTTTATCTATATAGATAATAAGCTACGGTCATAAAACAAAGTTTACTCATGACGATACTATAAGCATGATACCCAATGTAAGGTATTATTTTTATAACAATTGTACGGATTGTACCCTAACCATAACAATACCAACAAATAACCTCGCACTCTTTATACGAAGTATTAAATATTCATTAAAATAATCTGTCATTCACAGCAAATGTACAGCTCCCATGTTATCAGTATTTGCAGCCTTGACTAGTTTATTTCTAACATTTCTGAGTTTGCCCTTGTTATAAAATATTCCTCGGATAGAGTTCAGTTTAAGTTCAGTTAAGAAACTTCAGTTTAAAAATGATACAATATAAAAAATAGTATGTACCCTTTTATTATATACACGTCACATAATCAAAGTATACACTTATATGTATGTAAGTAAATAGTAGTAAAGTATATATACTGCGTAATGTGAAATATATTATTACTAGCCGCCTTTTCTTTAAAATATTTGGGCGAAAATAAAATAAAAATCATCCATCTAGGTAAAGGAATGTCAAACATTATCTAAATAGAAAATATCATCCAAATCTTTGGAGCAACCAAATCAATTTTTCCTTGCAAGAAATTGTCCAAATCCCGTAAAATTGGCAATCTGTTCCAGCAAGGTCCGGGGAGTATGGTGGATTTCCGATACATTCCAACCGCAGTTCCTCAAATTTAGCCATCGTCTGTCGTGAAGTATGGGGTCTAGCGTTGTCCTGTATCATTGCAATTGTTGACAATAGAGATCTGCCGTTATCGTCTGACCAGGTCTTAGGAAGCCGTAGTGTATGACACCAATACTGGTCCACCAAACACTCTTTCAACTTTCGCTTGGGACAGGATTTGGCCGGTTCTCCTGAGTCCAACGATTGTAATGAGCGTTTCCGATAGTCGAAAAGGGTCCATATTTCGCCACGACAACTATACGATTCAATAATCGCTCATTATTTTGACGGTTGAGTAATGTAACGCAGCACTCAAGTCCTGTTGTTGGTGTGTTTCGGTCAATTTATGTGGTACCCATTTCTCGAGCTTTTTCACTTTTCCAATTAGTTTCAAGTGAACTAAAATTGTTTTATCACTCACACCGAAGCCTGCCGCGAACTCTGACGTGGTTTGCGAAGGATCTGCTTCCACGATCACCTTTAGTTCTTCATTATCAACTAGTCTCCGGCCGTCTACGGCGTTTGTTTCGTAGGTGAAAATTTCCAGAACGAAAACGTTGGAACCAAAACATACCGTGATTTTTTTACAGTAGCTTCCCTATACACATTTTTAATCCTACGAGCTGTTTCCGCAGCGCTGATGCGACGGTGGAACTCATATTCGTAAATAACGCGATATTTTAAGTTTTCCATTTTGTGAAAAGAACGATGTCAAAGAAAAATCAAATGGTGCGAAAACAAATGAATCACTAAATTCAAAACACACGAAATACACAAGCCTAAATTTGGAATTGGAATTCCTAAACAAACGCCAGGTATTTGAGATCAAAGTGGCCAATTCAACAAAACGCCAATTTCATATGTAGGGACCTAATATTTGATCGGTAAATTAACACTCAACGTTGTACAATGCTGAGTAGCAAGGCGTGAATAAATGAGCGCACGCAGCCGCAGGACCGAACATAGCTTGTTTAATTAGTAAGGCATGTTTTAAGGGGATACATCGGTACGGTCGATATGAACGCGGTCAGCAATTCTAGGTCGACAGGTCAATAAAACACCTGTTGGTAATGTATTTAGAATGTATGTAGATATTAGGTAAACGCCCGACTGTAGAAAGTATACCTATACTCTATACAGGGTGAATTTTTGAAATGAGACAGTAATGGTAGATGTATCTTAATCGTTGTAGCTGCAGAAAAACTTTCTGAGGAGCCTGTCCTTAACTTTTGAGCCATGTTGTACCTATATTTGAAGTTTTTTTTTGTACACTCAGCAAGAAATTAGTAATTTACATAAAAACTTTTTTCATGTCAATCGATCTCGTTTCTTATAAGGATCAATAAACTTTATGGGACCAACTGAAGTTAGAGTACTGAAAATTAAAGAAATCGGAAAAGTTTTCCCATATCTTCATTTCGTAGTATTTCGTATTTCATGGCTTCGATAACCTTCTGCAAGAAAAGCGACTCCCAACTAATTTTTATCCTTAATTGAATTTGTAAAATATTCGCCATGGATACGATTGAAATATATTAGTTTTTCTTGAATTACCACCACATTATCCATGAGACCTACTTTGCCGCTTTTGATTCTGTACGACTCAAATGTATTGTTACTATACCCATGGGTAAAATGCCGTTGGGTTTTTAGAACTCAGTGAAACAAAATTTAGACGCAAGCTCATTCATTATCATCCTTGTCGATGAATTATGAGCAATGTTTAAAAGCATCTAAAGAATACGATAGAACACAATAGCTGACCCCTGAGTATTTTCTTTTATTCTTTGAAGGTTTTAGCGATTGAACACAATCTCATCTGAATTTAAGTGACGATTTGGCCCAAAATTGTAACACATTAAGCTTAGAGAGAGAACTTACTATAAAGAGCAGCTGCCGAAAAGCTGGTAGTTAGCCAAGCAGGCCTTAGAAAATGGCCTACCACACTATTATGGTTTCATTACGATATTTTCCTTCACCAAAAGCTCACTCATTGTAGGGATTTGAAATCATGTCGATCGACGACGCGTCCGTACACGCTACCACTGAGCCGTCATTGCTTGAAACGCTCATGTGACTCAATAGTCTCAGACGTAACGATGACAACGAATGAAGCTTATCATAAAATGTACGTACCAACCCATAATCATATTTCAATTATTTGATTTAAGCATCAACAACAGCCACGGAGCCGAGAAAATGTTACTGGTGCGGCCCTCTTGCGGAACAAGTGCATAAAAGTACACGAGCGCCATCTTGTAACGAACCTAGTATACATGTTACCACTTGTGACCCTGGATATACACACTGCGCTGTGGTCGCCACGTCTCCGCGTAAGTCTTGCCATTTATTTTTCTTATTACCAGATTATTTATGTAGCCCCACAACATCCATACTACCTATATAAATAAAATTAGCTGTGCCCGCGGCTTCGCTCGCGTGAACAACAGAACGCGTAATGCTATAAAAATCGAAGTGTCTTAAAACCTTAATAACTTTTTATTGAATGAAGACATCGTAATAATAATTATTTTTGATAAAGACCAAAGAAGTTTTTGCGTGATACGCGCACAATGGCAAACGTCAATCACTTTTTATTGTTATCTGTACATATAAAATGCTTTGTCCTGAATGACTGACTGACGGATCAACGCGCAGCTGATCGTAGAGACCTGAAACTTGGAGGGTGTGTTCTTTGTATGACGTAGGCATCCGATAAGAAACGATTTTCTGAAATTCTACCCCTAAGGTTAGGTTAGGGTAGGTAAACAATTATTTCAGGTATCAATTCTGGTAAAACTTCCTGATTTTTACGAAGTAATTCAAAATAAATCAAAGATATCATATTTATGTTTAGTGTTGTCGTAGCAATCACATAAATAAGATATATGTGAAATCCGACTGTATGAGACGCTCACAGCCGCTCCAACGCGCGAGCGACGCGCGACATCTCGCAGTAAACCTAATGCCACGCCGCACCGACCGATATCCAATAGATCCCAGTATTAGCTAACAATATAATAACATAACATAACCGGACAACTTTACCGACATTCACGCCAGAAACACACGATACGGTAGTATGATATCTCTGCATTGTTCTTGGACCAATTAAATATAAAATCTATATTCTATGCTTTTGCGTATATTGTCAGAATTACACGGCACGATCTAACGCGATTTTTGTCAATATTCAGTGCACTACAATAAGGAATCGGATCATGGGCGAACTGTCGATCCGATCGCCTGCAACGCAACGATAGCGTAGTTTAGCTTCAGTCGCTGCGCGACGAGCACTCACTACAGTCGTATGTGTAATGTTAGCTCGTATAGTCAATCCTACTATTGAACCGAGAGGTTGCAGGTTCAATCCCCGCACTTACCTTTTTTTATAGTTTTTACTCGTATTCTAAACATCGATTATTTTATTATTTTATTGTCATTTTTACCAAACAATCTATACTAACGGAATTTCAAACAATCGGTAATTTTATATGATCATAATGTATTAAAATAAAGCAAAATATTACTACCTATGGAAAAAAAAACCTGTTGTGACCACTGCATCACAAAAAAAAATACTTTTTATAGTTTCGAGAGTGTCGGCGCCATTATAATATACGTACGCATCTCCCGACGTTTGTTTTTAAACTGAGATAACAGTACAATATTTTAGCTTTGTGAAATAGGGACCGGAATGGCAATGTGGTGTAATTGCGAAGCCCAATCCTAGGGCCATGCCCCCATCCAAAAATCGGTTGTGAAAGATTGTGCAATGTAATAAACTTTTACCAGTCTGCAAAAAGGAGAGTTATGAGTTTCGAGCGTATATGTGTAGGTATGTTTTAGTACGGCTTGATGGATTTTAGCATACGAGGTGTTGTTAGATTCATCTTAATTGTGAGAGTGACATAGGCTATATAATATTTAAGTACGACATCTGGTTTTCAAATAACAAACAAAAATAAAAAAAATTTTTGTTCGTTGTAGTGTATACATGAGCCACAATAAGGCATTTTGCAATTTTTTTTTTTTAAGATTAAAAATTCATTTATGCGCATTATTTTAAAGCATGGCATATTAATCATTAAACACAATTCATCATAAAGAAGAATTGTAATGAAGATAAACTTCGTCTTTTACAGCATGTCATTTGGACGCATAGTTTGAGAGATAATACAAAATTAAAATAATTCAACACTCGGCTCGGGTCTATGTCTATAGAAGTTAGGGGTGCGAACGAGCCGTACGATGCCGCGATGTGACCATCTGGCCACCCGATAAAAATATTGTCTTTATTGAAGTATGTATTATAAATCATCAATCACTGATTTCTTCTAAATTATATGCGGGTGAAACCGCGGGGCACAGCTAGTATTTTTTTTATATTTGACTCCATAGATACTGTGTCCTTATAAAAAAAAATACTGCAATATCTTCATTCAATATAAAGTTATTCAAGTTTTAAGAATCTACGATTTTTATAAGAATTACGCGTTCTTCTGTCGTCCACGCGACCGAATCCGCGGGCACAGCGAGTAATATTACAAATGCAAAATTAAATGTCTATATTCTACTTAGTTAAATCTATACTTATAATAAAAGAGTAAAGAGTCGAAATCTGTAAATTAAAGATATTTGAGAAAAAATAATACAGGGGTTTTAGAACCATGGACAGAACACATTTCGACAGTTTTTGAAATTTTACTTAGTCAGTCTGCCTGTCGGTATGTTTGAACGCCAATCGCGCAAAATCTACTGATCCGAATTTAATGAAATTTAGTATGATTGTAGTTTATAGTCTGAAGGTACATTTAGGATGCATTTTTACACGTATAGACGTTGGTATGGTACCTATATAAATTTCGTTTAGGTTATGTACATATAAAAAAGAATGTATGTATATGTAATTTTGTAATATATTTTAAATATTTAGTGAAACAAAGTGAAAAGATACCAAATTAATCCAAATTATTTTGTTTCTAAATTTAAAAAAAAAAGCAATTAACTGAAGAGTGTGTTATTATTTTCTAGGACTATTCATAGATGGCGCTGTACGGCTTGGATTAAATTATCATGAAATTCATTTAATATTTATTGTCATTTTAATAATTTAAGGCTGTGCTTTTATTATTATTATTATGTAGATTTTAACGTTATTTTTAAATGTTAAAAATCATTAAAAATTTAATATATTCGATCTAAATTTTTTACTATAGATGTCAAGATTTTTATTAAATTACACTAAACAGACATAGACAGACATAGACAGACTAGATAATAACGGTTTATAAAAATTAAGTTATTATTATGAAATAAAATCCGCCTATCGTAAAGGACGGTTAACATTTAAAGTTATTTTAGTTGCATAATCTCAAAGCTTTGCAATACCGGTCAAAAATCGTAAGTTGAGATTCAGGTGAGAAGAGGTTTTTATTTAGTTGCCGTTTTTCATACACGAAATATACCACTCGGACGAAATCGCAGGCACAGCTAGCAGGTATAAAACAACTGAATGGTTGAAATGGAAGGTTCGTACACATAGCATAACGACTTTCTTTTTTTTATGTAATAACAACGTGTGTTTATTTATACACAACTAGTGACCCGCCCCAGCTTCGCACGGGTACAATTTACAAAGAGGTGTATTTTATGTTTAATAAAGCCTGATTAAGAGTTTATCGTTTTACTATTGACAGTGAACTTCATAACTGCCTAATTAGCCTAGTGGTTCTAAACTCGACTGCTATGCTCCAAATCCTAGGTTCAATTCTCAGGTCGAGCAAAGTGCTATTGGATTTTTCTGTGGAATTCTCAGTTGGAGTTTGGCTTAGTGCCCGATTAATGGCAATAAGCTCGCCCACATGGCCACATGGGACCTAAAACATACCCGGCAAACTGTGAATGTACACCTCTACCTAAAACTTCGACGATACTGGCGTGATGCAATTTATCCTAGGTTTTTTTTAAGTAGGATATCTTTGGTCGCGATTAATTATAAATTTGTGATATCTTCTACGATATTCATCTAAATGGAAAACTGTAAAGGACAATCTTAATCTACATTAAATGCCCAAGTTAACTAATAAACTTATCAGGGTAAAGATTACTACTGAATAACAGAAAATAGCTTCGCAAATAACGTAATATTTTTAATTAATAAGTTGAAAGATGAAAATGGTTACTGTGAGTCAACCTTAGGAGATAAACATATGCCATTGCTACTTTTCTCTAGATTTTTTGAAGAACTACAATTCTTTAGAACATTATTTTGATGAATCTTATAAGGTTTAGCCTGCGAAAGCCATGTAAGCGCCCGAAAGTCATTTTTGACGACTTGATTACAAATAATTGAGTTTTCTCGACTATACAAAAACTTAATTTGAACGTATTGTATATACAAACATTATATTACAAAATCTCAAAATGGTAGTGAAAAGGGTAATAGTAATCCGTTGTGTAGTTTTAAAGAGCTAAGCGTACATAGGAGCAGCGCAGCGAGAATTGACTTCATTTTATACTATGTATTGATATATTACGCCAATGTCACGTTCATAGAATACTTTTCTAATCTTTAGAGTTCAAACAAGTTGGTGGGTCTCTTATTAAAACTTCCCAGTGGGTTTAGTGGCAACTTAAGTGCATGCTTCTATTTATTATTTACAATTCACTTCACTTGAGCACAATAATCTAACTATATCACGTAATAATTTAGGGCTACATTTATGAATTAAAATAAAAACCACAGCATGACAGATTAATATCTCATCAATAAATGCTACTGTATTATTATATATTAAACAATACACAATATCACTTTTTTTATTTTGCAATATAAAGTATGCAGCAACATCATAAGTTATCCAAGCCATCCACCACCCATCCATCCATTTAAGATATGTACTGAAGTTGCATTTGTTTTTTCAGTACTTCTTATTCAAATAATGTTAAAAATTAAAATATCTGTTATAAATCCCGAAACAGTCAGTCATCTCCAAGTGTATTCCATTATTTAATACCTACGTTCAGTAAATGACGTTATAAATATTAGAATAATAAATTATTATGTCCAATAATAACCTAATTTTAATTTCATTCACAGCATATACTGAATCCAGGCTCTGTGTAAAACTATATCAAGATGAATGCTACTCTTTGTATTGCAACTCAACAAAAATTTGGCGTATGACATGCCCCTGCCTTGGAGACCTTTGTAACGGACCAAATACTCAGCGGGAAAAAGAAGCATTCTCTATTCTTAACAAACACGCAAACAAGTCACAAAATACGCGAAATAAAAGAACACTCATATCACCTCCTAATTTGATAACTAACATAAATAACGATATTGACAATAAATCGAACGAAATAGAATTTAAAATAACTACGAATAAAGATAATGGAACCGCTGACACTATTAATGCACAATCAATTGAAACTAATAATAAAAACATTGGAGCGGATTTTAAAAGCAATGAAAAACATACTGATATAATAAAAATAGAAGTAACAGAAACAATGCACGAATCTAATCAAACAGAAAACAATGACAAGAAAATTACAACTAAAAATTTTGAGACAGATATGGTTTCCACAGTTTTGACCACACAAATTACACCATCAGATGAAGAGCCTTCAACTATATATTTACCGCAACCGAGTAAGGACTTGCCAACTACAGAAACACTGCAACATAATGCAAGCCTTGACCAAAAAGTAATAGAAAGCAAAGTAACGGAAACGTCAGTTAAAAATACAATACAAGACACAGAAACACCAGAATTGACAACTTTCAAATCTCAAATCACGGATAATATGGTTTCAACGGTATCGACCAAGCATGTTACTGGGGCAGTTAAACATGAAGAATCAACGAGTATCTTATTACCTCATCCGAGTAAAGAATCCCCGACTGCAGAAGCACTACAACAAAATGCGAACCTTAATCCAAAAGTAATTGAAACCAAAGTACCTGAATCGTCAGTTAAAAATACCAATCAAAATGGAGAAACTTCACAATCAACAACTTTCAAATCTCAAGTCATGGATAATACGGTTTCAACAATTGCGAACAAGCAAGTTACTGCGACTGTTAAACATGAAGAATCATCGAATATTTCATTGCCACATTCGAGTAAAGAATCCCCGACTGCAGAAGCATTACAAAAAAATGCAAGTCTTCATGAAAAGGTAACTGAACCCACAGCAATAGAACCATCATCTAAACCTACAGTAAACACAATGCAAGAAGTAAAAACTCCAGAAACAGTTACTCACAAAAATAATACAGCAACAAAGCTCAATAATCATATTTTAACATTAGTTTCAGGTATTTTGTTACATCGTTGCATTTAATTTAAAAAAATAGACATCGTAAATATGATCTCTATTGTATTTGTTTTAAGTTGAATGAAATGTGTTAATTTGTGTAGTATATATTAGTGTTTAATGATTGTGATATTAGGATATTAGTTACTATTATTTCACACACTGCTTTATTTGGATAAAAATAAATATTAACACAACTGATGTAGACAGTTTTATTTATCAATCAAATGTAAAATCATAATGCTTAGGCAACTGCCTGTAACTTGACTTAGGTTCTAAACTTTTAGCTCCTTGGGCATAAGCCTCTCTGATATCGGACTCAAAAGGCTTTTTGGATTTTTTATGATTTGGAACAGGACCATAATATTCGTATGTAGGGGGCGGAGCTATTTCATTTGATTCTCGCATTCGTTTCACTCCTTTCTCACTAATAATATTGGAATCCTCATCACTTAACTCATTTACTATAGGTGTGGACACTGTGCCTTTAACAAAATTCTTATATTTAAGAGTAAGATCCTTTTTGGCAGATGAAAAATAAAGACCTTTCTCTTCTGGTCTAGTTATTGTTTCACTTATAATGGATGGCAATGGAGTCTTTGGTATAGGTCTTACTTCAGACCAAGTTTTGCTCTTAGTGGATTGGTCTGACATAGAACGCCCTTTATTATCAAAAGTGTGGTCAAAATGATCATTCGACGAAGTCTGAGTAGGAGCAAATTCATTAATTCTTTTATTCCTTTGTTGCTCAACATATTCTTCTTGAGACATTTCATAGAACTTATTACTGTTACATTCCACTCCTGATTTCCCTATATCCCATTCACGAACATAAGCTTCGCGTAATTTTAGCCTTTCTTTCTCTTGCTCTTCTTTTAGCTTCTTCTCTTCTTCTTTTGCTTTAGCATCAGCCTCATTTTTCTGTTGTGTTAAGAATTCTAGCAGACAAGCTGTGAAATCTTTAGTATTTTCTGAAAGTAATGTATAATTTCATTGATATGATAATTTATTTCATGAAATGTATTGTATGGTAAGTATTATAATAATTTAAAACTTTTTTATTACAAATATCAAATGGTAACAGTACTAGTATCTTTGATTTTATAAGTATGATATAAATTATACTATATGTATTTAGTTACAAATACTGGACTAGTTTGTCACACATAGAAGAATAATGTAAATTCTATGTGTGTTAGTTTTAAAGGGTTACCTTTTGGTTCTTCCGGAGGTAAACCAGCCCTTGCTCTCTGCCTTGCTCTAGCAGCGGTAACCCGAGCTGCCATCAACTCGTCACGTTTCTTCCGCACTTCTTCAGCCTCTTGCTGTTTACGCATTGTCTCTTCTCGTAGTTTCTTCAATTCATCCATTTGCTTCTGACGCTCCGTTTCGTCCGTACTGAATGAAAAATAACCCACGCCGTGAATTCTTGCCTCTGGAAAAATAGATAAGTATATTTAACTAATTTGTGCTGGCAACTTCGTTCGCGAATATAAATTGGTTAAATGTAATCAAGTTTCTGACAATATGCATGTAAAGTTTATACATATATTTTTTATAATATTATCATTACAGTAAATTCATAAAAACACTGTAGAATATTGTTACCATTGTTTAATTTTTACCTTCTAAGCAAACAATCCGACGAGGTGATATTGACTCAATAAAAAAAAATACAGTGGTGGTTATATAATTAGAAACACTTAAATAATCATACAATAATATAGCTACTCAAATAAAAAAACTCATAAAATTAATAAAATATAAAACATATCTTATCTTTAATTACAAAATGAGTCTTACACATGTAGGAGTTTATTTTCTGTTACTAGCCGCTTGGTCGCCTAATTAGAAACATTTTAAAAATCATCCATAGCTCGTTATTTTTTGAAATTGGAAAATAACATTCTTTCTTGGCTTTTTCTATTATTTTGGCGGCAATTCAAAAATTAATCTGAATTTTATTTTGTTCAAAATGGACAAAAATAAAAGTTGTGACGCGTCAACTAGGTAAATAATTGTTTATTTACATATAGATCATAAGTGGGCGTACAGAAGAATAGCTGAGCATTTAAATTGTTCTGTTAAGAAAGTTTTTAATGCAATTGATCATTATAAAACACATGGAACTGTTGAAAATGTTCTTAGAAAGGCTCGGCCAAGAAAAACCTTTCCCAGAGAAGATACGCTAATCGTTTGTGTTGCCAAAAAAGACCCAAGTAAAGGCCAGATTAAAAATGAAGTTTTTTCGCCTGATGACCCGTGAAACATCTCGTTAAGACTGATACGCCAAAGATCAGTGGAAGCTAAATTGTTTGGAAGAATCTCTCGAAAGGTACCGCCTCTTACCAAGCAACACCGAGAGAAGCGATTATTATTCGCTAAAAAATATGTTAATTGGACGGTACGAGAATGGAGAAAAGTGTTATTTTCAGATGAAACAAAAATAAATATGGTAAATTCCGATGGAAAGCGCTATGTTAGACGTCCAGTAAACAATGCTTTTAATTATACTCAAGGAGTATAGTCTAGCACGGTGGCGGTTACATTAAAGTTTGGGGGTGATTTTCCAGATGTGAAGTTGGACCGTTGGGAAGATTGAAGGTATAATGGATCAATGGCAATACAAAAATATCTTACAGCACACAATAATTCTGACCCTAAACACATGGCCAATAGCGTCAAATGTTTCCTTAGCGAATAGCGTATATCCGTTTTAGACTGGCCAGCTAATAGTCCGGATTTAGACCCGATAGAAAATCTCTGGTATATTGTTAAAAGAAAGTCTCAAAGAAACGTAACACCAGTCAAAACGAACTATATGTTGCATTTGTTGAAGTATGGAATTCAATCCCCCTAGAAAAATGTATGACATTGATTGAATCCATGCCACGACATTGCAGCGCTGTTACTGAACATAAGGGATATGCCACTAAAGATTAATTATAACTATTGGTAGGCACAGTAGCATAGTAGCATAGTAGCTATTTCGTAAATAACAATACTAATTACTAATACTTAAAAAAATATTGTTTTTTATACTTTTTTGTTGTTGTTTCTAATTAGTTGATCATTATTGTTCATACCTTAAAACTGATTTAAATGTTTGTCCGTAATGTAACATTGAAACTGCCCTTGTGTAATGGGATTTATATTGTTTTTCTATTAAATGATAAATCGTTGAACATATTGTTGTCCTATTTATTGTTTAATTTCAAAATAAAAACGATTGTGGTGAAGTATCTTACATAATGTCAAGGACCGTTGGTAGTGTTTCTAATTATACAACCACCACTGTACATTTTGTTTTGTCGATACGACGGTTCATTGCTACAGCACAGTCGTTTATTATCAAATTCTATATTTATGAATCAAAATTACCCATATTCCTAATATATTCAATATGACGGAACAGGGAGTCAGGTTTCGATCTGACTACACTGTTAGCCGTAAGGGCCCTGTAGCCTCAGAAGGCTTTGACAGTATCACCGGGTTTGGGGGGTGAACTTTTAGGGCACTCAGTCGCCAAAGCAAGGCAACAAGCTCAAGGGTGCCAAAGTAGCCGAACCTCGGCTTGGCTGATACCGATCATGCGAAAAAGTCGCGATCTATCATGTTCCTGCCCCTAGGGAGGAAAGGAGGAACATGTGTATATGCATTTAGTGCAAGAAAGAAAAAAGAAGGTTCCTTACAGAACCTATGTACCTGTAAGGTTTGGACGAGTGTGGGCTGCAGTGTAATGTTGTCTGTTGGTAGCTAGTGAATGCAATTACAGTGTCACTTGTATCGCGTAAGCGGCTGCTAGACTCAATGGCTCCACACCGAAGGAACGGACCTAGGCTTGAGTTGCCACAGGAGAAGGGGATCTTGGCGGGTATGCGGGAGTGAAATTCACCGGCCGCCCCCTGCCGAGGGAGCGGTGGATTCGCGGGCGTGGGCACGAGCGCGCTTTATGAGGAGAAACGGGCAGGTTTGTGGCGAAATCTAGTGCGAATTTATCACCGGGGTCGGTTAGTATGTTACGCAGCCTCCTAAGTGCCTTCGGGGCTTTTGGGTCTGGGGCATAGTTTGCGGCGGACACCCCTATTCTTTGTTATAGCCGTCAGTCGAGTATATACAAACAAAGCCGAACACGTTATACAAACATGTTTTGACTTTAACAATGTCCAAAGTGTGGCCGAGTCAATTAACTACTGGTAAGAACGGAACAACCTTTGCAGAGTCATATGTTGCTTGTCAAGATCCTTACTTTATAATATTACTGTATAAAAAGTAATATTTGTAAACCATCAATTAACATTAGGTGTTTTGTGTCAGCAGGTAAAGTATATTTTATTATAACTGAAAAATAAAACATGAACCACATTAGAGCTGCGCTGCATTTTACTTCATAGCATCTGTCACAGTACAATTGCTGCAAAGCAGCAGCTCTCTTTATTTCTTTGTCCATTTGTGTGTGAGCAAATTACAAAGATATCTAGCATAGGATTTGTTTAGTTTGGAATTTAATGGACATGTGTGAAATTAATAAAGTACACTGCTAACCATCAAAAAGTAAGTCTTGGTAGTGTATATCCTTATCCTTGGCTAGTAGATCGTGTTCCTTTTCCTCCCATTTTTTACGTAAGGATTGTAAGTAGTCATTTGTTTTCTGCACCAAAAATGGTTTCTCCGTTTTCTTTAAGTCCTGAAAGAATAGAAATTGGATATGGTGATGGAGGGGACTTACAAAAGAGAGGCTGATCTATTAAATAAATGCATCAATCGCTAAATCAATTAACTCCATTAAATAAATGTTGTGAAATTTTTTTTATAGAATTTTTAAATTATATTGTTTTGCTATTTTAATTATTGTTAATCAAAAATTCAAATACTCAATCATTACATTATCACAGACATTTGTTATGAATATATACAGTACTCAGGTAATAAAGTTAACATTAAAATTCAGAAAGTGAAATTAATTGATTTGTTGAGTGAAGAACTCAAATGTGAAGTATTAAGCTCACTAACAATAGTAGCGGCACTCTATGATGGCCGGTTTGACATTTGTCCCCGCTACTACAGTTTTGTATAAATTAATAACTATGTTTGACGGTAAAATTTATCGAATGTAATTTTAGAATACAAAATTAATTTATTACACCCATTTCTAAACCATATACATATTATGGTATCATTGATATATATAAAAACAGAGCGATTTGACAAAATCCTTAATGGATTATAATTATTAGTATACTCCGCATTTGTTTACCAAAATTCGAAACTTCAAATAATTAAATATATTACGATCGTCATATTAAATAGGATCGCTGGTCAGCATAAACTACTACCTACGGCAAACTCGCGTCAGTGCTCAATGGAAAACAAAGTCGTTTCGACTTGACGTTGCTTTAAAAAGAACATACTGAGTGCACTGCGAGTGTGATATAATTTTGTCCTGGCTTTGGATTTTGTATATCGTTATAGAGAGTTCAATTCAGTTGTGCGCGCGGTCCTTTATGCGCGTACAGCTTATATAGATAGTTACTACGTGTGCGTGTCAAGGGGTACATCCAAAAGTACACAAGAGGATTCTATTTAGTTATTTTACTTATAATGTCGAAAAATTTTGCATCTTATTTGTTCAAAATTAAAATAAAGCAACAGCTCAATTAGGTAAATACATGTTTCATGAAAATATTATTCCGTATCACTATCACTAGAAATACCAAATAATCTGACGGCTTTTATAGCTTCACCGGACTTGAAACTATCTCCGCCATATACGCTCGTCTCTGTTATATAGGCGCTTGAGACGAGGTCAATATACAACACTTTGTATTTTTTCTGTTATCCATTGCTGAATATCTATTATTTTTTATTACAAATTAGCGTCTTAATATTTTGATCATTGTTATACGTCGCATTATAAAGTACAGCTACTGGTTTGGTGAAAATTTTGCTCCATGACGAAACAGACATTTTCATTATCGACTGTACCCATAGAACAAAGCGATAAGAACATGTGTTGATCGGAAGACGACTGCTGCGTCATTATCATAAATATAAAAACTGCATGTTTATTATAGCACATGCACACATAGGACCGCGCGCAATGATGAGTTGAAGTCTCTATACAACATTACTAAACACCCAACACCTTGCTCATTAATTTGGACTATGTTCACGCCTTTTGTTGTGGATTTCATTGATATGACCGAAGGAAAATAAATTAACTTTTCACGTCACTATTGCAATGTGTCAAAAGGGCCATTACAGCTTCCCGCTATTATATGTAAGCATATACAAAGGTATTCTCTGTTAGAATCTACTTCTTATGAGGCCATTGTCATAGATTCCAATTTCACCATGTCAAAGATTTATTTCCGTAAATAATTATTTCTCAATACTTATATAATAACCTAATTATCAATGCCTTGTAATGTCAATATTAATTAATGTAATATTGTTAAAAATTACTACAAAATCACCAGTGACCACTAGAGTGTTTATTGGAAATTAATTACATTAATATTAATAGCTACAGCTGTAAGACAAAAGTCACCATATGTAATAGTAAAAATGAATATGTAAATAATTTATTTAATACTAGCTGTGCCCGTGGCTTCGCTCACGTGGACTAAAGAATGCCCGCGCGAATCTTGCTCCCCCGCACCCACCTATTTTAAAGACTAAATGCTTATTGTGGGTGTTCTTTAGAAGATAGATGTATACTCTCCCGGACTTGTTTGTTGGTCTTTTTAATGCCTATGATTATGTAGTCTATTAATTTGCTATATCTATAAATGCCCGAATTGATTCACCATGGCCAGCTTTTTTTTATTTGTGCGGAACCCTAATTCTTTTTCTAAATTAAAAGTAGCCTAAGTTACTCACTACATCATCAAAATAGGTCCAACAGGACAAAAATTAAAAAAATGGGCATTTTGTTAAAAGTATTGTATATACTTTACAAACAGACACTTCAATTTTATTAATTGTATAGATGGATCACTTTTAATTAGCTTTGTATGCATTTAAAATATATTTAAAATGTAACCTTTATATACAGAGTGATGTATTTCTACAACAATAAATTTTTGTAAAAAACTAAGCTATATTATGACTTTTTACTTTCAATATTTTATTTTATAAAAATAAGCAATCGTGTATTTAAAAATAAAGAAAAACACTTACAGCTTGAAAAAAATAATCACAAAAAACTTATTAAATTAGGAAACTAAATGACAAATTAAAAATTTCATAATATCAAGCATTATATTATTAAATTAAAAAATCCCACCTCTGAATCATCCTTAGATGAATCATCTTTATTCATTACTTTCATAAGTTCCAAATCCTTTTGCTTGTACCATTCAAGATCTGATCTATGACATTTCCTTGTACGGCCAAGGCAATCAGTGAATTCTGCCCTGTAATTATCAAAATACATAACTTAGACACAGCATATAAAAAGGATAAGTAATAAATGATAAAAACTAGATGGTAAGTTCAAGACTTCAGCGGTATATTGTAAATCACTCTGAATTAATTTTGAATATTTTGTATTATATTTATTTACTAGCTGTGCCCGTGGCTTAGCTCACGTGGACTACAGAATGTCCGCGTGAATTTTGCTCCCTCGCTCCCGGCTATTTTAAAGACAAAAATGCTTATTGTGGGTGTTTCTTAGAAGATAGATGTATACTCTCCCGAACTTTTTTGTAAGTTTTTTTAATGCCTACAATGATGTAGTACATTAATTTGCTATATCTCTTATGGTTTACTCAGCATAAGCCATTTAAGTGCCCAAAGTGATTCACCCATGACCAGTTTTTTTTAATTTGTGGGAACCCTAATTCTTTTTCTAAAATAAAAATAGCCTAAGTTACACCCTATAACATCAGCTATCTATCAGTGTAAGTCTCGTCAAAATCGGTCCAACCATTTCGGAGATTACCCGGAACAAACAGACAGACAAAAATTTTGAAAATGGGCTTTTAGTTATATTTCATATGACATACCATCACACCTGTATTCTCCAAAGGGTTAGGCAGAGGTGTACTAATGTACACCCACAGTTTGTTGAGTATGTTTTTAGGTCCCACGTAAAAGGGGGCGAGCCTATTGCCATTAATTGGGCACAAAACCAAACTCTGAGCTGCCGCTGAGAATTTTCATAGGAAAAACCCAATGACACTTTGCTCAACTTGGGATTCGAACCCAGGACCTTGCTGTTAGCAATTAGCAGTTATATTACAACAACAACAACAATATAGCAGTTGCGCTTATGACCAGGAGGCAGTACTTTCATATGCATTTAGTAAAAAACAGTTATTTTTACATTACAAAAAGACACTTCAATTTTATTAATTGTATAGATTTAGTTTTTTACTGTGAGTAGTTAAAGAAAGAAAAAAATAAAAAACAGTACCAGTTCTCTTCAGAAGAGTTATGAGCCTCTTGCTTTGCTGGTGATGCTTCATAAACTTCACGCTCTTCATTTTGCAGTTTCTTTGTGTTAAAGTCAACCAAAAACCTACCAGCCAGTTGTGAGTTTCCTGTTGTGTCTGATAAATGCTCATACAGTTCAGCTTTCTTCTCTAAAGCTAATCTGTAAAATAAAATTTGCAATAAGCAGACAAACTTTGGAATGAAATGGATCTAAATAAAGCAAAATTTGAAATGTTATAATAATATAATACAGTGGAATTCAGCTAAGGACTATGAAGAGACCACTATAATTCTGTCTATATACTTAGGTAGAAAAAAAGCAATAAAGAAATTAAACAATATTTACAGCCCTGCAATTTGCATATATCTCCTAATAACACATTTTACACATGCATATTTTTTTTTAATCTATAATAATGCATTGTTTCAGTTTAGATTTCTGTGCTAGCATACTACATTTTACATTTATAAACGAAATGGAATTATTTAACTGCTGACCCATCTGTGTATGGAAACAAAATGTAAGAGAGCTTTATCGGAGGTTGAGAAGGTGTTTGTATGTAGATTGTAGACTGGGTCATAACATTTTCAAGAGATTTATAGGAGCTTATTACAAATGGTTCATTAAAACAAGTCTCTACACCCAAAATCGACATTACATCTGAAGTCATAATTTTCCTTTAAAAGCACATTTTAAATTCAAGGGGCGTAAATGTTACATCGCTATAACAAAAAAATTTATACAACAGAGGTTGTTATAAATGAAATCCACTGTATATGGATGCAAATTATGTAAAATATCTCAAGGGCTATCTCAAGTATAATAATTTAATAAATGCTACACTAGTCTAATAAAGCTAAAGATATTGTTTGTCTGCCTGAATGCAATAAACTCTCTAACTGCTAAACAGATTTGAAAAATTGTTTTTGCTATAGCCTATTCATTGAGAAAGGTTATAATAGGCTATGCAACTTCACTCTATAACACTATGGAGAGGAGCAGTATCATAGAATGTCAAGAAGCAATTTGGCAAGCAGTAGGCAAATATGGGAAGTGAGAACAAAGCTCAGCTACATTGGTGTTGGCAGCGGCATGGTATAAGGCAAGGTAAAAACCATTCTTTGACATTAAAAAACATAATATATGTAATTAAAAAAACAAAGTGAGAATGCATATATTTATTATGATAAACTTACTTGGCCTTCCTACATGCTTCCAATTCTTCAGTATCTACTGCAACCAATTTATCTTTTAAACTTCTTTTGATTTCTTTATCAGATTTATTATGATTATCATTGTTAGATACATTAACAGGTGCTGGCTGAAAGTTCTCTATCTTGTGTTGAGGCAATTGTTTTTTTTCATTCACCTCCTCTTGCTTTTTTAATAATTCTGCTTTTAAGCTCAGTAACTATAACATAAAAAATTAAGTCACTAATCATTGTAAAATCCTTGAAACACAAATACAATTGTTATTGTACTTTATGCAACAAAGGAAGCGTGTAACTCAGGTCTGTTGATGTAAATAGTAAGAGTACTTGAGGACTATGCTAAAGGTAAAAATCCACTGTTCAGATACAACTCAAAATTTTGCATTCGGTAATTTATGAGTTTGATATAAATATGGTGTTATTGAATAATAAGTCACCGGACTAAGCAATAACATGGTACAGTGTATTTGATTTACGCTGAATAATAAAAATAAACTCACCGTTGATCTATTAAAAAATATTTTCTTCGTACTATATTCATTCATTTTAATTACGGTTTCATGTATGTAAATGTATAATAATCTTTATTTCTATTACGTTTTCTACTTCCACGGAATGAAAATTGATAGGGATCCGCAAAAAGTATCGATTCTACTCAGATCTATTATTAGATATTCAGGTGTTAGAAGTGATTCCAAGTTTTTTTTTACTCGATACTTATAATTAAGTATTATATAGGGTATCGATACTTTCGCAATTACTCAATACTTTTAAATCTTATTTTAATAAGAACAAAACACGATGATTTTTTTGACGTGATAACGTCTTATAATTCGATGGAGTCGGCTGCACGCACGAAAAAACATGACTCATGCGACGTTACCTCGCTCTGAGGCGTTCCATTTAAGGATTTGAAGTGCAAGCGAGAGCGCGGAACGAGCGACAAAGAGGCACAATCGGCCTCCGCGTTCCGCAGCGCTCGACATCTGTCTCTCTCCTACTTGAGTGAGCGATGTGTCCGCGTGGACAGCAGCTATACAATAATACATTTACATGTTTTCGTCAAGTATGAAGTGCAGTGAAAAGTGAATGTGGTGTCAATTGTTTATAGCAACGATAATTGCGGCGATAAAGGTAATGATTCTTTCGATATTATTTGAAAAATGATACCATTCCATCAGTATTTTCTTATGACGTTGTCACGTTCAACTATCGTCAGTAAACCGACTTTACAAACAACCGATTTTTTCCTTTTACATTTTCTATATAAAACGCTAATTTCATATGTAAGGATCTATTATATGTTATATAATAGGGTGGTAGTCACGCCCAATACAGTATCCCTTCATCTTATGTTCCTTTATTAGTTAATTAATTACCGATGTATTTTGAAAAAAAAAAAAACAATAATAACAGCCCACTACGTGAGTCCCTGGTCCCGTGGATGTGCCAAAAGTGCAGTTGCCCAACAAAATGAAAGAAAATACATTATTAATTTGTGGTAAATACATTGAGAAACCCTTGTTGCATGGGTTAAAATTACACATGGTTAATTTTCTTATTTGTTATAGATACTCTCAGCCTACATTATAACTAAAGAAAAGATGTAATGGTTTTATTATTATACGCTGGACATAAATTTTAATAATATCAATAATTAACAATTATTATCTCTGTATAATGTTGATTACTGTACCTATTTCAATTTGATGTGATAAATAAAATAAACCTATAGATAAAATTATGGTTTATTGTATTTATTAGGTTGTTAAATGATTTTGGTATTTTCTTCGGTATGATTTTATATTGTTTAAAGGTTTAGCGTTATGGCCACAATCTCACTTGATATTAAGTGACGATGTGGCCCAAGATGGTGACACGCTAAGCTTAGTGGAAAAACTGGCTCTCAGGTGCAGCTTCCAGAACACACCTATAAGCATAATCTTTATGTGCTTGGTGACAAACTTTAATTTGGATGAGAATTTGTAGTTTAGGCGATTGGAAGGATTTGGTAGATTTTAACAAAGCATTGCAACTAGCAAGATTGCTTGTCAACAGATGGTCACCCTGGCCGTCACTCGTCTGTGGCTAGCTGCAAGGTTATGAATTGTTAATTTCATGGCCATCTGACAACCAATCTCACTGGCCGTGACGACAATTTTTTTTACACGACAAAGAAATAATTCATGAATACTGAGTATACTAAAGTAACATAAATGTTAACGTTCGGTTATCTAAAATCTTAAGCGGAATCAATACAACGCTTTAGACCAATTGTTCATTAGTGCTCCGAGTACGTGAAATCAATATGTCAACTCCAGCAAGAAGACGCCTGATGAGGGATTTTAAACGGTATGAAACATAAATAATTATAATATTTCATATACTCAGGTTATACTGTTACTGTTACATTTCCAAAACATTTCTAAATTGTAACAAAACAAACTAGAAAGTGTAGTGCTGATTCATCAAATTACATCACAGTCATTAAAATCGATTTCTATTATATTCTACAGTTCTCTATACAAATGGTATCGCAACGATTAAATTTATTATAACTTCATTACTGACTTAGTCAATCCATATAAAAATGTCAAAACAATAAATATTACACTATGTCACCCTCATTAAATTGTATGTTTGTTTATATACCTATCTAGGTTATTGAAATACAACATATAACTTTTTTTTTTTTTTTTTAATATATGTTATTATTTATATTCTTTGGAATAGTGTCAAGGAAAGGAGAAACATCTTTTATGCATGCCTATATCTACACAAAACACAATGACCTTGATTTTATTGTTGATTTCTGGATATTTAGATTTATTTTATTATATTTCAGTTTACAAGAAGACCCGCCTACTGGAGTGTCCGGTGCCCCCACTGATAACAATATCATGATCTGGAATGCAGTGATATTTGGGCCCCATGATACTCCATTTGAAGATGGCACCTTTAAACTAACAATAGAGTTCACAGAAGAATACCCAAACAAACCACCTACAGTGCGATTTGTATCCAAAATGTTCCATCCAAATGTTTATGCTGATGGTGGCATTTGTTTAGACATCTTGCAAAACAGATGGAGTCCAACATATGATGTATCTGCTATTCTCACCTCTATACAGGTAAGATATTAAATAATATAATTTGCATTTGTCAATTAGTTGTGTGTATAGCTATTAATATAATATAGCATAGCACCTTTGGTAAAACAAGGGCACAATTGGCATATACAGTAAGACAAGGGCACAATTGGCACCTTCAGTAAAATAAGGGCACAATTGGCACCTTCGATAAGACAAGGGCTTAATTTTGTTAAAAATGTCTAAAATGTGTTAATTATGCCTAAGTTCTTTAAAAACATCCTTTTATCTGGAGGAAAAAAGTTGCTTCTAAAAAGTTTAAGGCATATTTCAAGCAAAATTAGCAGAACAAATGTGTATCATGAAAAATTACAAAAGATGCCTTTGTCTTACCAATGGTGCAAATACTAAAGAAATAAGTATGTATTAAAAAAATTTGTTTCCAGTCGTTACTAAGTGACCCGAATCCTAACTCACCAGCAAATTCAATGGCGGCGCAACTTTATAAGGAAAATCGACGGGAATATGAAAAACGGGTGAAAGCATGTGTAGAACAATCATTTATTGACTAGCAGAGGATATCAATGATCTTGACATCAGTGATGTACAAGCGGGCTACATTGCCGTAAACACTGGCCAATACCTCCATGTATATTCATTGGGACAAGTGTAAATTGAAATTGTTATTACTTTATACACCATATTGAAACAACTGCTCGTAAACTGTAGCAGATGGTAATGGTTTTGGTAAACTAACTTAATCAATAAGGAGCCAAAATTTAAACAACACATTAAAATTAATTAATTAGTGATGAAAGTTTAAAATTGTCCTCTTTGACATTAAAAATATTTCAACACTAACTTTAAGGACAGCAACAAGTTGCTTCTCACATATTACCTACTTTCTTAGCAATCTATTAAAATTTCCCATGTTTGTATACAATTATCTTAGTAATGTAACAAATTTGTAGCTGGGGAATATGAGAATAATCTTTTATTATATTTGCCAGTTGTTCAATTCAATTGTAATCACCAACCTTCTATGTATTCACTAGACAATTTGGAATTAAAACTGTTTTATACTTTGGCTTTACTGAAGTATAGGGGCTCTGATATCATAATGTGAATTGATTGTGTTTGTGAGATTGATGCGAGTGAATGGTCTTTACACCCTTTGTAGTAAAAAGAGTTCATATGCAAGCAATATATTACTTAGTTAGGAGTTTATAAATAGAATTTTGTTACAAAGTATGGAATTATTTAGTTACTGTATTTATCTTGAACAAATCCAAATTATATAAATCATACATAAATTTAAATTACATTGATGAATTATAACAGTTAAATGAAATGTGAATTAATTTTGTTTATGCGGTAGACATTATCATAACCACTTGCAACTATTTTACTTTTAGATAATGAATAATACTTGGTACCCATTTTTTCAGTACAAAATAGTGTCTAGTGTAACATAAAAGTTGTTGGTTATAGTTGATATTATTAGTCTTTAGTTTTCTTTATTGGCATGTATACATAGTTTATATTTACACTCAAATTAATATAATAATTATGCTTCATTGTGTGTAGCTGAAAACTATATTTGTAACTCGTAAAATTCATCTGACAAAACACTAGATAGTAAGATTCAATATTGGTTGTATTAAATTTACATTTTCATATGTCCTAATGACCCATTTTCTATTTATAATATATATTATGATTTGGGAAATAATATGTGTACTATGCTTTCTTTGATAACAATCTCAATAACCAATGTTGTTTACCTAAAATAGTACAAGTTCTTTGTCTTCAATATGTTTTGTTTTTAATAATGCTGGAAGTTTTAAATGTCTAATAATTCTAGGGACATAACGTATGTGTAATATTTTGTCTTCTAGTAAAATATTATTTTCAGTTTCACCTGACTTTTATTTTTGTGTACCACCTACCTTATTACTCTAAAAGTTCATAAGAAATGAAATAAACCATGTTAGAAAAATATCATTATATAAATATCCATTAGTCTTACAGTGAACTTTAATTGCTTAATTATATTGCCATACTAATACCATACACAAGTTTAAATAATGTTATAAAATCCTATAAGTTTTTTAATTATATAATGTTATAGGACAGATTCCAAAAGTAGTTTTAATTGGCCAATAATATAACTGTTCCAAAATACATGTTGTACGAGTGTCTTAAGGATTTTAATCCTGTAATTAAACAATGACAAAAAATGTAATTGTGGCAACAATATATGCATAGATCATCTAATTTTTAGTTCTTCTTTCAGCTTATAGTGAATCAACTCCATACACACCAAAGCATCTTCAGCACTATTATGACCTTCAACAGAGTTTTGTATAATTTTCTTTAAATACTCAGAAGATAAATTTCTCAATGCTCTTTTATAGGGAGGACCCATTTTATGTGGGAATAATACACTTGTATCAATAACCGTGTCGTGAATTAGTTTAAGAGCTTTAAAGTCTGATTCTAAACTGTGCCCTATTAATATAGTCTTACTATTAAACATTGTTAGTAATGTTGCCTGTACATCTAACAATGTTGTTTTCACTTCAGCCATTTGTTCTTCTGTAATTCCTGAAAATCTCGTATTATAATCAATAATAGGATGCAAAGGTTTTATAAGAGTTTCATACACTACTTTACATGTAGAATTAATAACTGTGACCCTGGTTAAGTCTAAGCCATGTGTTGTATAACACATTTCACAATCTAAAGAGTATACACCATAGTCATTCATCACAGAATCAGGAGGTAGAGTTTTTACAAAGCCTTTTAAATTTTCAAAATCCACATATTCATAAACATGACTCGGAGCTATACAACAACCATCTGAGGTCCCATCTTGACTGCAACATTGATATCGAGCTTCACCGCGCACTCTGTATTTGTTATTTGGATGATAAATACATTCTTCTTTGAGGGATGGAAATCCTTTTTTATCAACAGTATAATCTTTTTTACATCTGCAACAAGTCCTTATCAAGCCTTTTGGTGGTTTTTGTTTATTTTGTCCATATATTACAGCATGACCTTTTTCTCCACTCATATGTGGTCGTGGGAAGCCATTTGCTTGAAGTTGTTCTTCTGTCATAATCCATTTAGATATGTTATTATAAAACTTTGCACCAGTTAATTCTTTTGAATGATCAAAATTTTTTCTGTTTTTACACTCTATGCTCCAAGAACCCATATTGCTTGACTTTCCAGATATTACATCTTGTCCCTTTTCTGTTGTTGAATTGTCACAACTCGATTTTTTAACTCCATTACATTCTTGCAATTCTTTTCTCAACCTGTTTACAGTTAAAACAGCAGAATTTTTGTATATTTGCACAGTTGAACACTTTTTACTAGTTGTTAATTCTTCATGCTGAGCCCTAGCATAAGCATCAGTTGCTGCAATATATAATTTTAAACATTCATCTATCATCATATTTAAATAAGTTGATCTTATATTGGCTGTAATTTTAGATGATAATGGTTCCAGAACACCAGGTCTGTCAATAAATTTTTCATTGGGTACATGGGCTACTCGTTGTGCCCCTTTCTTTACAGTTTGTGTTATTGTAGTGCTTGTAGAGGGATTGCTTTGTGAGTCAGAATTTGAGGTAGAGTGAATATGGGAAATATCTTTTTTAGCATGCATTAATGTTGATGCATATGGCACATGTGCTATACGAATTTTAGAATTTCCAGAGCTGTGGGTGTTAAAATTATTTTTATGTACATCTATTTTATTAGTTACACTGTCTTTATTAGTTGTCAAGACAATATTTCTTGAATTATGAAATTCTTTAACTTTGGCTAATCTTTCTGTCATAGCCTGAATAGCACTTGCTTTGAAATTAGGTTTCACTGGTAACTTTTGTATCACTTTCATATTTTTATCATGTGTCCTAGATATTCTTTTTTTTCCTGGAATATACTCTTCATCATTATTCATATCTTCTATTTGTGGTGTATCTTCTACAATATTATTTTTTGCTGTGGGAACATACTCTTCAAATATTTTTTTACATTCTAAAGCTATGGCTTCTTCATCTGAATCTGATAAAGAATAGTGTTCATCAGTAATTTCCTCAGAATGACGAATATCAGATATCTTGCTGATTGGCTTATCTTTACTTTTATATTTTTCTTTAGAATCTTTGTAACTACTGTGAGTGCTGACTGTGAGATGACTGTGTTTACTGCTTTTAGATTCTGATCTTGAAAAACAATGTTTAGAATTCTTAGCATTATATTCTGATGTTTTATATTTTTTATCTTTTTCTGAATGTCTGTCACTTTTTTTATGTTTATTTTTCTCTTTTTCTCTATCTTTACTAGAACTTTTATGTTTAGATTTTTTCCTTGATAATTTGCTTTTTTCTTTATCATCAGATGTAGTACTTTCATGTTTATGTAACTTTGATGTTTTACTATTATCTTTATGTGATTTTGTCTCATCCTTATTGCTTTCATTATATTCTTTATGACCTCTAAGTTTCTTTTGTTTTTTCGAACTTTTCCTTTCTGTAAGATTATCATCCTTTACTCCCTTTGAATAACTTTTTGATAACTGGTTTTCTGGTTTAGATGCATTTTTTATATTCTTATTATCAACTTTAATAGTTTCCTTACTATTTCTTATTGAGTTTTCTGTTTTTGAATCTTCTATACCTTTATCAGTTTTATTACTAGATCTGACGTTTTTATCTTTATCTTTCGCATCTTTTATCACTTTATTTTTACCTTCTAAATCATGTGTTTCCTCATCTAATATTTGATCCAAAATATCAAATTCTGGTCCAAGATCATCAAGACCATTTAGATCATTAGATAATTTTTGTTTCTTAGTATCAGGTTCATCTTCATCACTCGAAAAACATGGAGCAAGTGATCTAGGTGTTGGTTGATAAGTAACAGATTGAAGTTCCTTCTTTGTAGTTACTTTTGTTGGTTGGTATTCCAAAACTTTTGTTTTGCTAACACTTTTGTCAGATGGAATATAATTTCTTACACTACCTTTACTTTGTGCATTATCATCAGGATTATACTCCTGAAGTCTTTTTTCAGTACCAGGTAAATACGTTTCTTTAGATTCTTTTGAACCTGGCGGAGTGTAAGAGTCACACTGAACATTTTCAGTGCATCCCGGTGTGTACTTTACTTGGGGTGGTATATAAATATAAGGTTTAAAGGAACCATTTGTTTCTGGAGGTTTTCTTAAAGGCACGCTGGCAGGTTTTCGTGGTGTATATGGAACAGGTATGTGTCTTTTTCTTTGTTCGTTTTCTTCAATCGTTTCTACATCTGTGACATTAATTTTATTTAATTCTGATATTGGCGTAGGATTATATGTAGCTTTTGAAACTTTCAATACATTATTTTTTGTATTATCAGAAACATCTTCGGCTAATGACGTTTGTGCAACGGAAGTAGACTTTTCTGTTTGTTGTAAAACTTTCTGAACAGCGGCTGAAACCAATTTCTGTAAAATGTCTTCACTTTCGATGCTATCTCTTTCTGTGTTTTGGGAATCTCTCTTGGCATGTCGAAAATGACAATAAGGTCGTTCACATAAGCCGCTGTCGTAAAAAGGGCAACTAATTCCTTTAAAATATCCTGTTGAAGGTAACATTTGATTTCGTATTTTCACGAAGAGAGAATATGAAACAAAATCCGTACCACAGCACCCATCTATCAGACAAACACATCACCATAGACCAATAACCAACATCACCATAGAGTAAACCACAAACTTTTTTTTTGGTATAGTTCTTCCCTTTCTTCGTGAAAGGGAAAGGCAAAGGTATCTAAGACCATGCAGCCAAGTCGGATGTTTTTTATTCCAAGTTCAAGTTAAAAGGCTAAAGCCATGTCATATGTATTTTTTTGTATAAAGGCCATAACCATGTCTTCAATTTTCTCTATACTATGTATAAAGTAGTATCCAATTTTCTAAATTTTTTCAAAGCCAAAGTAATAGTTTTTTCTATGTATATCTTCATAAAGAAGAAACCTAATCCTTTTTCTGTAGTACAATTCCAACGTTTGGCTTGCTCAGCTATAACCGGTTGCATGCGCACCACGCCAACAACAGCCCTGGAAGTCATTCTCGGCATACCACCCTTAGATCTCTTTATACAACAGGAGGCCGCGGTATCAGCAATACGAATGACAAATCTGGGACTGTGGGGCAATCCGAATGGACCACACACAAAAATTTTAAAGAAGGCTATAATGTACGAACCTCTGTTAAGCTCTCCGTGTGATAGGATCCTAAAGAAACATATTTTCAACAGAAAGTACTCGATAGAACTATGCGAAGAAAAACAGTACCAATCCGGCATAAACGAGGTTCGCATATATACAGATGGTTCAAAAACTGATACAGGAACAGGCGCCGGGGTATTTTCCTGTGATCTAAACATTAAAATATCAATAGCTTTAGGGCCACACAGTTCCATCTTCCAATGTGAATGTGTAGCCATTACTGAGGCGGCAAACGCAGTGCTGAACAGGAAAATAGAGAACCACAATATAAGAATTCTCTCCGACAGCACTGCAGTCTTACGAGCTCTGGAGAGTAACATACACGACTCTGGGCTTATAAATGAGTGTCACAAAGTACTGGAAAAGGTTACAACTAACAACAAAGTACCCTACAGTGGATTAAAAGACACAGCGGATCACTGGGCAATGACGCAGCAGATGAACTGGCAAAGAGAGGTTCCGGCACTCTGCGGATGGGTCCTTTACCCATATTGCCTCTGCCGTTCAGCCTGATTCGCTCGTGGCTGCGTCAAAGTACAACAGAATCACATAAAGATCAATGGACAACAGCCAGTGACTGTAGACAATCGAGAGAGACACTGCCCATCCCTGAACCGCGATTGTCGCGGCGACTTCTTGGTCTTAATAGAAGTGATCTACGTGTTATGGTAGGCACTATAACTGGCCATTGTTCATTTAACAAACACCTTTATATTCTAGGTGTCACTGACAGTCCCATGTGCAGAGCATGCATGGAGGGCGAAGAAACCGCTACCCACGTAGTCCTGAAATGCGCGGGAGTTGCAACCCAACGGGCGAAAACCCTCAAAAACCCGAGGTCACTTCGAGAAGCCTGTGAATGCCCCAGGAGGCTTCTGTGCTTCTGGTCGGAGTTGGGCTGGCTGGAATAGCCAGTCGGAATATCTACGCACACTGGACCTAGGAAGAGTCTAAGTGCGGACAAGTGGAGCCCACATAACATAACTGTAGTACAATTAAACATGTTCAATTGTAGACCATATGCAGTTGCATATGGAACGATAACACTACTGATTCTTCAAAATTTATTGCAAAGAGCGCGGAATACTCTCGGCATTTCCATAAACATATAACAAGTCGGTAATAAAAACCAGTCTTTGTATAGTAAAGCATGTACACTCAAAAAATATGTGTTCCAAAGATGGTGTAAGCCAGAATTACAATATGTGCAAGATGGAAATGATATATTATTCATTCTGTAGAGATGTTCGTTAAATCTGCCATGACCAATTCGCAAGCGACATATTGTTGTATAAAATCGTCTATTTAATTGACATATTTTTCTTCACAAAACCATGGTGCTTTAATATTTTGACTATTTGCTCTGTACCATAGTCCTTTCCGATGAAGAGTTTCTTCCTAGTGACGAAGCCATTTATCATATATTTCTTTCTTGACCAAAACGAGACTATCAGAAACAGGAATTTTAATATTATTGTACGGTACCGCATCAGAAGTGTTAGTAATTTGCCTGTCCAAATAATCTGCTTGTTCATTGCCAATAACGCCCACATGAGATGGGGTCTAGAATAAACTTAGATCTAAGTTATATTGAGTTGTGAGTATGTAATATTTTTTATGAATATCATGAATAATATAATGAGTACCAGATGAGTATGATGGATTTAGTAAAGCCAATAACACACTCATGCTATCTGTAAGTATGATCCAATCTATCCAGTTAGGGTTAGTTTGAACCTTATGTTCTACGTAATCCAATGCGGCATGAATTGCACATGCCTCTGCAGTATATATACTTGTTACATCCAGCAATTTCAAGCCATGTCCGACTCGATCTGTTAAATCATATAAAGCCATAGACACTTTATTTTTTAGACTTCGCTCCATCAGTGTATACCTGTCTGTATTCTCGCCACTCAGAAAGCTTGCTGTAGACATCATGTTTCGTACATAATGTTCTATCAATATCTATTTTCATTTTATTAAACTTACTTTCATACTCTCCATCATAGCAGGGTAAGGAACTATTTTTATAAATATCGTAGCCATTTAAAATATTCATCACATCATTTATATGATTGGTAAGATAAGTACCAGAATTGAGTCTAAGTTTAGAGTATAATCAAGTAATCGACATATTTTGACCATGTAAAATTTTCCTGAAATAACACACCAAAGAATTTAACCGTGGTCTCAAAAGGAATTTTAATTGTATGATAAAAGACCGATAATTCAGAAGTAACTATCTTTTTTTTAGAAAATATTACAATTTACTTTATGTGGATTAATTTAATCCAAACAGCAAAAATAATTATACAGGCGTTGTAAAACACTATTTAACTTAGTTTCAGTTTGCATTAAATCATCACCGCTACAGTATACGACCAAATCATCAGCAAATTGCAAATTAACCACATCAAAACCCAGAACTATGTTAAGTTTATATATGTAAAGTATATACAATAGAGGGCTTAAGATGCCTCCTTGACACACACACCTTTGAAAGAAATTCGGGGTCCATAAACTCTATTATCATATTTAATAAAGACTTCTCTAGGATTAAGAAAATTATAGGTCCATCGGACCAATTTTACGGGAATGCCAATATTCAGTAGAGAAGCAGATAACACACTAATGTTCACATTATTAGAAGCTCCCACAACATCGAAGAAGACACATGCAACGTGTTTGTTTTCATTAAAAGCTGAATTAATATCTGTAAAAAGATGATCTATACTTTCGCGAGCTGAAAATCCGCCCCGAAACCCGTATTGATTGTTAAGTAACAAATGATTATGTTCGATATAAAATTTGAGACGTAATTTTAAAAGCTGTTCAAATATTTTGCCAACACAAGACGTTAACGTTATTGAACGATATGAGTCAGGACTGTTGGGATCTATCGAGCTTAAGTGAAGGTAACAACAAATCCGTTTTCCGTTCCTTTAGGATAAGAGAGGCGTACCATAAGGAGTTTAAAACACACAAAAATTTTGACAAGTTTCGTGAGGACAATATTTTAAACATTTTGTATGAAAAACCATCTAATCCACGGGCTGTATCTTTTCTAGATTTAATAGCCGAATTTAATTCTTCGAGTGTGAATGAATTATCGAGAAAAGAGTTACTGCTATTATTAGTCACTAAATTGTAAACAAAGAGGAACTTCTATGAAATCAGGAGTGTATTTTTTCAAGAAATCGTTATTCCAAGGAGCGACAGCTCTATTATATTTAGATGAAGAGAAAGTTTTATTGAATAAACGCATAGTTTGCCAAATTTTAGAAACAGAAAACGAGTTAACTTTGAACAGAATTCTTGCCAACTATAATTTTTTTCTCGTTTGATAATTAGTTTTTTTAAAGCTAGAATCTTTTTAAATTCTATAAAATTTACAAGTGAAGGATTACATTTCAAATTTAAGTAAGCCTCTTTACAATTTTTAAAAGCTGAAGCACATCTCTCATTCCACCAAGGAACTTTTGAAAGTCTAGATTTTTTAGAACAGGCTTGGGAACTTGAAATATTAGTAATCTGTGGATTTGATTTTTCAAGCGCTGTCAAAATAATATGACAGAACTTTTATACGATACCGTTGCGATTATTTATAAGAAGAAGAAGTGGTTCATTTGAGGTTACATAACTTTTAAATTTAATTATTTCGGAGAGAGGCGGGAATCTTCAAATTTGGCGGTCGACATTTTTTGGTTTTAATTAATTGTGGCGTTATATTTTCATTGTTATTGTTTATTCTTATAGTTTGTCTTTCTTTTCTACTTTTATATCCGTAATTCTGTGTAGTTTAGTTAATTTTGTGTAGCTTCGAGAACATTCAGTGGTAAGTTTTTTAATTTCATTTATATCATGGATCTGGATCCTGAGCCAGACCCTCCTCCTGAGAAACACCCTTTGTTAACACTATTAGATGCATATAAATATATTTCTTCTGACCCTAAAATGTTGGGCTTAGGATCTGTTGAGGATATGAAAAAGTATAGACGGAAATTGACTCAGACTTTTAAACCAATAAAAGAGAAATCTTTTCGTTTAATAAGATGCGATTAATTACAAATGTTTCTTTAATAAATATACCTATTTCCACCAAGTCTTCCGAGGTAGGGAGCGCTCAAAGTTCTCATAATACTGATAGTAATACTTCAGATGAGAAATTGTCAAATAATGTTAACAGACAATTATATGAAGACTCAGATCCCGGTCCTTATATTGTTACAGTGGAATTAGTAACAGAGGATCCAAAAGCAGGTACAACTCTGCATCAACTAAAATTTGGCTACTTTTTACAAAAAAATCAAATAACAGTATTTTAGAAGACGGAATAAAAAAAATGGTAGAAATCGTCTGTCAGTATCATTTAAGTCGTCAATAGCTGCCAATAAATTTTTAAGCAATTCCATATTAGGTGGTAATAATTATAAAACTTCAATTCCAATATATAATACACACATCAAAAAAGTCTAAGCAACATGCGTGATATTACAAATTTTTCCATTTATATTAATTAATTTTTAAATATTTACTCAAACAAAGTGCGTAGGTAAGTAAATTTTTTTGTTATTGATGACATACTGGCTGGTTGTAAAAAAAAAATTTGATTGTGTTTTGTTTTTTTCATAAAATTCAAATGACTGCGAATTTGTTTGAATTTAAGTGCGTTTTAATTGCTACATTTAGTCTTGATTTTATAATTTTACCAACCATTTAAATAAAGTTAGTGGCAAAATTGAATTGTTAGATATTCTTTACGTCACCAAGCGACGTCATTTGATGGCAGATGAAATGCAAAGAGCTGTAGGGATGTTGCAAGCGGGAAGTAATTAATCTCAGGTATCTCGACATTTTGGCATTCAAAGAAGTGTTATTTGTCGTCTTTGGCAGCGCTACAATAATACAGGAAAACCCGCTGAACAGCATCCAGGCCATAAAAGGAGTACAACCACTCGGCAAGACCGGTACATACAACTGACTGCAAGACGCCAGCCGATGTTAACCGCTCGAAGATAAGTTTGAGGCTACAAATTTCAAGTGGTGTTGATGTAAGTCCTCAAACTGTGCGAAATCGACTGCATGAGTACGGCCTACGAGCTCGACGCCCAATCAGCTGCCCACCGATACGTCACGGGAATCGCGCTCGTCGATATGACTGGTGTAGAGAACGCATAACATGGACCCAGGAACAATGGGATAAAATTATGTTTTCCGATGAGTCGCGATTCGGGTTTAAGCCTGGTATAAGAAGGGTGCGAGTGTATCGTCGGCGCGGAAATACTGAAATGCTCGGGTGCGTTCAGGAAGTTCATCCATACAGCGGCTCAACAGTTATGTTATGGGCGGGTATTATGAAGAACAGGCGAACTGAGCTCGTTTTTGTAAATGGAAACATGAATGCTGATAATTACATTAAGGATATTCTCAGACCTTATGTCTACCCATTTGCACAAACCTTTGGCTCCGATTTTAGGTTAATGCATGAGAATGCGCGTTCACATACAGCTCGGCGAACCAGTGAATACTTTGCAACGGAGAACATCCGGGTATTGCCCTGGCCTGCACAATCGCCAGATCTCAACCCCATCGAGCACGCATGGGACATGCTCCAGAGACGTGTTTTGAAGGACTTGGACGGAGCGACAACAACCCAACAGCTGAAGGATTTGCTACAATTCCATTGGGAGCGAATACCGCAAGATGACAAACAGTCTCATTAATTCAATGAATAATCGTTGCCGACAAGTTCTGAATAGCAGAGGAGCCCATACTTTGTATTAAATTGTTCTATTCTTTCACAATAAATACATTTTCTTTAGAAATTTCATTTTGAAAGAAAAAAGTTTAGTTTCTTATACAGGGTATTAGTAGACCGCTCCCGAAAATGAAGACAGACGACAGTACTAATGACACCTTTGATGATGGGATGGAAAAAAAAATGATCCTGATAAAAAAAAAAATCATATTATTTAAACTTTTTATTAGCATTATTTACGCTCCATCGTGTTAGTACAGCTACATGAAACGATAATTTCATAAAAAATACATTACTTTACTAAAAAAAAAACCAGCAATGAAACATAAAATCAAAAACAGCTGATGCTCGGATCAACGAACGCCCGGGCGCAGCGTCATTCTTGCGCTGCACGCAACTAACAATCAAATAAATACTTATTTACAACATTTGTCTAAATAACTAACTTATCTACTTTGCCACTGCGCTAGTCTTTACCTAGCCACTTTCTTTCGAATTCACCGGTTGAATAAGCTAAGTACCGGGTTCGATTTCCCGCTTATGAAAAAAAATGCTTGAATGAAATTTTAAAAAGGATAGATTCATGCTTTTTAATCCGTCGTGTAATTATGTTTATTACTCTGATGTATTCAGTTATGTACGATCTACTCAGATCAGTTCAAAAATAAGTTATAAAAAAGAAATTGGTATGAAACAGCTTACCGATCTAAATCCTCCGTGGCCTTATGAGATGCGGCTTAAATTGTGCCCCATTCATTTCGAGGCAGATTTGAGCTCGGCGTTGCGTCTCCTTATGCAGTCGGGGCATCATCGTGGGGTCTTCGACACAGTCCGCACGTAGTTTGTCGAAAACATTCACGATCCTTTGGCGCATTTGGTTAGCACTATCACACTCACGATTAAAAACCCTTTCTTTCACATACCCCCACAGAAAGAAGTCTAACGGGGTCAGATCGGGTGACCGAGGTGGCCAAGCGTGTGGTCCCAGTCTGTCGATCCAGCGATCATCAAACAGCTCGGTGAGGCGCTCACGGACGAACCTTGCCACATGTGGAGGTGCACCATCATGCTGAAACCATGTGCGGCGATATTCAGTCAATGATAGGTCGTCTAAAATGTTTATTATTTTATTATTATTATTTTGTTTAATATTATTAAATTTAGTATTTTTAGTTTTTGAGACAGTTTCATTTAGACTTTCATGCGCGCATGAGCGACAGATATTCGTTCAATCGTATTGATATTTAAATTCTTGTTAATATTTTATTGTTACATTTTGTGTATCTTGTTAAGTTTGTGTTGTTTTTATTATTGTTCTGTTTTAATAATGCCTAACGCGTACGTTTATAGTGCTCGTGAATACGGTAACATGTTAATGAGCCTTGGAGAAGCTCGCGGGAATGCTTCGCGTGCATTACGAATTTACCGAGAGAGATTCCCGACAGCTGGACATCCGACTGACTCTCGCCTGATAACAGCAGCTATTCAGCGAGTGTTGGAAAATCGGTCCACTGCCCCAGTAGCGACAGGAGGTGGAAGTCAAGTGGCTATTCAGTTCGAGGAGAGCATTTTTGATGTCGTTCGCTGAAATCCGAACTTAGTTAAACGAGGTATTGCTAAATTGTTAAGGCTTCGAGATGTAACAAGTGTGTTATACTGGACAGTTTCCAAGGTGTTAAAGCGTAAACGAATATGCCCATAAAAAGTGCACAAAGTGCAAGCTTGGTATCCGGTGAGAACGATCACTGGCGAGATTTTTACCATTGGATAAGACCCGCAACAACGTGTGCCTGGTTTCATTGAACACGTGATCTGGACGGACGAGTAGACATTTAGAGGAAACGGGCTGTGGAACCGAAGAAATACACACGTTTATTCCGAGGTGAACCCGCACGCTGTTCTACAAACCAGGCACAAAACCCGATGGTCGGTTAACGTATGGGCAGGTTTATTTAAGGATCGCATACTAGAACCAATGATTCTGCCAGAGCAACTTGACGGACAGCGATATTTAAACCTCATAAATGAACAGTCGGAGGACATTTTAGACGATTTATCATTAGCTGAATATCGCCGAAAATAGTTTCAGCATGATGGTGCACCCCCACATCCTCAGATTCGTCCGTGAGCGCCTCACTGAGCTATTTGATGATCGCTGGATCGGCAGACTAGGACCATACTCTTGGCCACCTCTGTCACCCGATCTGACCCCGTTAGTCTTCTTTCTGTAGAGGTATGTGAGAGAATGTGCTTTTAATCGTAAGTGTGTTAATGCCAACGAAATGCACCAAAGGACCGTGGATGTTTTCGACAAACTACGTGCGGACTGGGTCGAGGACTCCACGATGATGCCTGCATGAGGATACGCAACGCCGAGCCCAAATCTGCCTCGAAATGAATGGGGCACAATTTGAGCCGCATCTCATAAGACCACGGAAGCTTTAGATCGGTAAGCTGTTTCATACCTACATTTTTTTATAAATAACTTAGTACTGAACTGATATGAATAGGTACATAACTGAATACATCAGAATAATAAACATTCTTACACGATGGATTAAAAAACATGGCTCAATGCTTGTTAAAATTTTATTTAAGTATTTTTTTCATTCGCGGGGAATCGAACCCGTTACTTTTTTAATTCAACCGGAGAATTCGAATGAAAGTGGCCAGGTAGACACTAGCACAGTGGCAAAGTAGATTAGTTAGGTATTTAGACAATATTGTAAATAAGTATTTGTGCGATCGCCAGCTGCGGGCCGCGCGAGAATGGCACCGCGCCGCGTTCGCGCTGGATTGGCGCCGCGACGCGCCGCGCCTGCGCGTTATTTGACCCGAGCAATCATCTGTATTTAATTTGATGTTCATTGCTGGTTTATTTTTTTAGTAAAGTATTATTTTTTTTTTTTAATTCTCGTTTCATTAAGTTGTACTAACATGATGGAGCGTAAATAATGCTAATAAAAAGTTTAAATAATATGATTTTTTTTTTAATCAGGATCAATTTTTTTTCCATCCCATCATCAAAGGTGTCATTAGTACTATCGACTGTCTTCATTTTCGGGAGCGGTCTACTAATACCCTGTATATTTTAGTTTCTACAGTATATTCTAATATTGTTCATTTCTGTTATTAAAAGAAATAAAGACAACAGCTGTTATTTTTACATCATAGAACCCTAAAGATATTATTTTAAAAATAAAATACAACGTTATAATGTGAGGAACCATCCTAAAATTTAAATTAGTACATGTTGCTTAGACTTTTTTGATGAGTGTATATGTAAATTAGGAATAATTCGTGAGATTCTAATTGAGTGGTCGCATAATGACATTATTAATAATTTAAGAATTCCTGATGGACCTGGGTCAATCATACGTTCCCGTAGTCTTAGTAGGAAGGCCAGTAGCCCAGAGGGTTCTACTTGGATCCCTACATAAACGGTAGTGATAACTTTTGATGGACAAGCTCTTCCTTCTCGGGTATTTTGTTTTTACTCATCTCTGCCAGTGGAACAATATATTTACCTAGTAATACAATGTTTCAATTGCTGCCGTTTTGAGCACACACGGATTCAGTGTAGAAGCAAACCTTGTTGCTTTAAATGTGGTGAGAATCATGATGGTTCATCATGTCATATAGATGGGGTTTACAGATGTATTAATTGTTCTGGACTTCACAAAGCCATAGATAAAACTTGTTCAGAGTTTGTGCGTCAAAAAGACATAAAACACTATATGTCTAATCATTCAGTCTCTTACCAAGAGGATGACAAAAAATTCTCACCTGCAAAAAAATCATTTGCTGAGGTTTTAACCTCCAACCCTAATAGGGATAAACTATTAATACATACACAGGTAGATGATTCAAAAATAAACACTTTTTCATATAAAAAAACAGTTTTATTTAAACCAAAAACACACAAAACAAAAGCACATAAGGACTTGATTAAAAATTATGAAATTCCTCCTCCAAATAATGGTTGAGCCTTGAATAACTATAAAGATACCAATGAAGAAAATGTAAATATAAATGCCTTGATTATTTCCTTGATGAATATTATTTCTAATTCTTGTTTACCTGACCACGTTGCAATCAACTTGATTCAAAATATATTGGTTACACTTTTTAATTCCTTCTAACATGGATTACATTCTTCAGTGGAACTGTAGAAGTGTAATATCAAAACGGACTGATTTATATTAATTGATTATTAGATTTAAACCACTTATTTTAGCTTTATGCGAGACTTGGTTGAAACCAGGTACCATATTTAAAGTACCAGGCAATTTTATTCTGAAAGATGACAGAGAGGATGGTTTTGGGGGCTCAGCCCTTCTTATTAAAAAAAAATGTTTTTTTCAAATCTTTATCACTGCCTTATTTTAATAAGGGGGAATTAAATGCAGTTGCAGCTATAAAAGATAATATTTCATTTCTCTCTCTTTATATTCCCCATAAAGATACTTCAGTAATTCCTGTATTTATGTGTATTATTGATTCTATCCCTTCTCCAGTTATTATTTTAGTTGAATTTAACGCTTATCATTCCTTGTGGGGCGCTCCTAACGATAATTGGTTAGGAATTGAACTCACTGGTATAATAGATGATTTGAACTTGTGTCTTAATGATGGCTCAGTGACTCGTCGTGGTATTTCGGGCCAATCTTTGAGTTTTTTAGACATTTCTCTTTGTTCTTCATCCCTCTCTTCCTGTTATATGTGGAGGTGCCATGAGTTATCATATGGTAGTGATCACTTTCCAATCATCATTTCGAAGCCTAACTCCCCTACCACCGTTACTGAAGTATAATCTAACAAACTGTAACTGGGAGTTATTTAGTTCAGTTCTGGATAATAAAATTACATCACAACCTGAAGTTTGTTATCATAGAACAATCATAAATGATAACCTTATTACAAGTTTGAAGTTAGCGGCTGATGAATGCTTTCCTTGTAAAAATGTTGCTAGTAGTAATATTCAGTCTCCACCTTGGTGGGAAAAGGAATGTACTCAGGCTATTCATAGACGAAATATTTCTGAAAAAAGTTGTAACTTGGTGCTTGATTTAAATTCTTTTCTTCAATACAAAAATACTTTAGCGGCAACTAAAAGGCTTTTAAAAAAGAAGAAGCGTGATGGTTGGCAACGTTTTTGTTTGTCACTGTCGCCTGAAACTTCTCCCTCTATAGTATGGCGAAGTATACGTCGTTAAAGATCTTCCACAAAAACTAATAATAATTGTTCTTCCTTCTCGCTTGAGTGGGTTGAACCCTTTTTAAATAAACTGGACACCTAATTTAGATGAAATGTCTTTTAATTACATTTCTGATTATAGTAACACCTTGGAGTCCTTAGATGCTCCTTTTTCAGTACAGGAATTGAAATTAGTCTTGAACCGTGTTTCTGATACGTCACCTGGGATTGATGGTATTCCGTATTCCTTTGTGGTTAATGCAAAGCCTTTAACTTTATCATTTATTTTGAATTTAATAAATATTATTGTTGAAACTGGTCGCATTCCAAACTCGTGGAAACAACAAATTGTAATTCCTATTTTAAAACCTAATAAAGATCCTTTAGATGCGAATTCTTTCAGGCCTGTGGCTTTGTCATCGGTTCTCTCTAAATTGACAGAACATCTAATCAAAAATAGGTTAGAATGGTTTTTAGAGCACCACAATCGTTTAAGTTCTTCTCAGTTTGGGTTTAGGAAGGGACGTAGTGTTTCTGATAGTCATTCAATTTTTTCGACATATATTCAAATTGCCTTAACCAGGAATGAATCTTTGGCTGCATTTCTTGATATTGAAGCTGCTTATGATAATGTTGACTTGATAGTACTAAAAAAAAAACTGCAGAACCTTAATATTCCTTCCAAGTTTACAGATTTCATTTTTAATCTTTTTAGTGGTAGAACTATTATCTTGAGGACTCTGGGAATGAACAATCACAGCCGAGTACTTTGGAAAGTTGTACCGCAGGGGTCGGTTCTTAGTCCTATATTGTATGATGTTTATACAAATGATCTAGATTCTGTAGTTTTCCCTCAGTGTTCTGTTCTTCAGTATGCTGATGATTTACTAATTTATTCCTCGAACAGTTCGATAGGTTTGGCTGCTAAAATTGTAGAGCAGTCATTGGATAGATTATCGCATTGGATGTCTGATCATCGTCTTTCCTTTTCTGTTTCTAAAAGCAAAGTAGTCGTTTTTTCTCGTAGAAAATCTAATCCTCATATAAGTGTTTCTTTAAACCAGGCGAGCTTACCGTTAAGTAATGAAATTATTTTCCTTGGTAGAACATTTGATAGCAAATGTACAGGTATTCCGCATGTTAATTACATAGTTGCTAAGTGTGAAAGAAACATTAATATGATAAGAGCACTTTCTGGAGTTTGGTGGGTTGCTCATCCTTTTTCATTAAAGTTAATATATAATGCAATGATAAGAAGTCTTTTAGACTTTAGTTCTTTCATTCTTTGTCCTGTTAATAAATCTGTAATTCATAAACTTAACCTTATTCAATCTAAGAGCCTGCGTATTGTTATTGGGGCTATGAAAAGCACTTCCATTAATGCACTTCAAATAGAATGCGCAGATCCACCCCTGCACATAAGAAGACAGTTTTTATCAGATCGGTATCTATACAAATCCTTTCAAATTTTTGGACCATCCTCTTCATAAAAAAATAACTTATCTTGATAGCCTTATTGTTAAAAATAATGGCTGCTGGCATCGAAGGCCTCTGTCACATTAATTCATAGTCTCAGGAATCTACATAAACAGGAATGTACAATCACAAATTTTTCATGTAATCCTCTCTTCTTTTTTGATTACAGTGTGCTTATTTTCCAACATGATGTAAGATTATCCATAGGTATAGGAAAAAATATGTCAAAGACTGATTCCTAACTTTTGAATTTTATTAAAAGGAACGCTCCTAATGCGGAAGTTTTTTTTTTTACTGATGCATCTAAATCTATTGAACCACTTAAAGGAAGTTTTCCAGATATTTTTGGAAATGTTTCAACCATTCAAAATAATAAACAAGGAGTAGGTGCTGCTTTTTATCAAATTTCGTCTGGATATTTTAAACTTTTTAAACACTCTTCTCTAATATCTAACTTTTCTAGGGATTACTTAGTTATTTTGGAATGTATCAGCTATATCATAACGGAAAAAATTGCCAGGGCTGTGATCTTTACGGATTCTTTAAGTTGTTTACAATCTCTTTAAAAAAAAAAAAATTGGTCATCGATTTCTCTTGTAATTAAAAACGAAATGAAATACTGAGTGCAACCAGGTTCAAGATATGGATTCCTGTTCATTCAGGTATCCATGGTAATAAAAATGCTGATGGTTTGGCTAAATTGGCATCTTTTCAAGGTGCTCCTGATAATTCTTTATATAGCCAGGATTTACTTTCTTTTCTACCTCGTCAAGACTTGGTTGAAAGGTGGAATATGCACTGGGATCATTCAAGCAAAGGTAAATTTTATAAAAGATTTCAATCTTCAATTGCTCTAAAACCGTGGTTCTCCAAATGGAGATTTAGTAAGAAAATTACAACTATTATTTCGAGGCTAAGGTTTGGCCACTGTTCTTCGCCAGTCCACCTGAACAAATGAAAAATTAGAGATACATCTATCTATGAGTGTGTTCTGGAAGAGGGTAACATTATGCATATTTTTTCAACTGTTCTCTTTATAACTCTTCACCATTGTATGATATTTTGTGTAATTATAAGGCTATTCTTCCTTGCGACCTGTCATATATCCTTTAACTCAGTAATAATATATTTAAATCATTGGTAAAATTTCTTAATCATCATAAATTGCCATAGTAGGCTTCTAGTATTATTTTTAATTGTATTTATTTATTGCCACTTCTTCATTTACCCGCCTATTCCCTCCATCCGTCTAAAGTATCGAAATCGCATAACTTGAAAATGGCAGTAATAGTCTCTAAATGGGACTGGGTTGCCAAAATTAAAAAAAGAAGAAGAAGAAGTGAATCATTTGTTTGAAATGAGATTTCATCAAGCATATTAATAATAGTCTGTGCACATACTAACCTAAGAAATTCAACACCACGCGTAAACAATCTTGTTTCAGATTGAATTCAGCGTCTTTCTCCTGTTGTTTTTCTTCAAATTTAGAAATCATGCTAAACTACATCTCCCTCACTCAACTTTTAATAGTTTTATTCATTTTTGAGTTAGAAAAATGCTCAACAAGGTCACAACAAATCACAAACAACGTGCCATCTTGTTTTTATATATTGTCTAACATTGCCATATAAAAAGTTGCAAATAATTCGAGTTTCCCATCTAATTGCACACCTGCTTTTTCTAAATCTAAATTTATTGACTTATATAAAAGAATCCCTAAACCAGCTTTTATATCTGGAGATTTCAACGCGCATCATGTTATGTGGGGACGTAATTCGACTGATTCACGTGGCAGAGATATTCTTGATTCACTTGACTATTGCAATTTGCTTCCGCTTAATGATGGCCAAGCTACCACTGTTGGTACTAACACATGGAGGCCGAATGCTCTGGACCTCTCTTTGGTAAGTCCATCTTTAGCATTGAATTGTGAATGGTGGGTTCATGACGATCCTGTAGGTAGCGATCATTCGCAAACAATGACAAAACTCTTGTTAAATATATTTATCCCTGACGACTTAAGCGCGTCTGAAGTAGCACAGTCTTTACCTAAATACAACATGAGAATAGTTAACTCAGTTAGATGTACAAGTAAGTATGTATTTAGGCTAAAAGGCGCTTATGACAATCATATGTAAGGATGTGAAATAAAATTTTTGTGAAAGTAGAAATTTATTATCCCTTCTGTACTTTTAAAACAGCGTTAAATTTACCAAAACTGCTTTTTCTAAATTCTTTGCCCACAGAGATGTGGTAATTTGTTTTTAAATATTTGTATAGTTAATTGTTGTTGATTTTATTACTGACTGATGATTATTACTGTGATAAACATTGATTATTTGATTAATAAAGTGATGATTTTGAATATTTCAGGCGTATAATTCAATTTCTTAAGAATTTATGAAAAAAATCGATTATTTAATACAATTGATTATTTTTTTGAATAAAATCGATTATTTTTTAATCGATTTAATTATTTTACAAAATAATCGAATTTTAAAATCGTTATTTTTTAAATAAATTCACATCCCTAATCATATGCACAATGATACAGCACCTATCCTTTTTCCTCGTATCTGTATATCCCTATCTACCCCTTACCTTTCCCCGACGTCAGTTAGCCTTTAAAATTGCAACGGCGAACACATAGTGACTGCGATTTGAAAAAGCTTAAATAATTATCGTGCATGGTGCGTGCTGAGACAGGAGTGAACACAAGAGGAGGCCTCCAAAGTGCGTGAAAGCTGTTGTTCGGGGAGTCCCTTTTTTCTCCATTCCGTGAATTTCATTATTCCGTGTCATTGTGCATATGTTATAATCGACCAGGGAAAGTGGCCCCCAATCAACGGTCCGGCTAGTTTTTAAGAACTAAATTGAACCAGCGCTTACAGTATGAGGCTAAGAAGTTGATACTTTGTTTGAAATCGTAACTATTATTTATATTTTTACAAAAGTATTTCTCTATTTTGATCCACATTCAGTTTATATTACTTTAAATAGCTTCATAATAATGCATTATGGTTATCTAACATACCTTAATAAATGGTACATTGTAATTTTAACACAACTTGTTTTCCTTTACAGAAAATCTGGTGGATGTAGCAGGGGTTGATGAGGTAGTGAAAACTATTGAAAAACTGACTGATTTGGAGCAAAAAGACAGGATAAGAACCCAGAACCGATACTTGGATAATATAACTTCAACCACTGGTAAGTTTTTCCTAAGTACATAAGTTTAATAAAGATATAATGTAATAAATAAATAAATTAGCGAACTGTGGGTGTACATTAGTACACCTCTGCCTAACCCTTCGGGGAATACAGGCGTGATGGTATGTAATAAATGTTTTGCTATTATAAATGCAGCACCTAATCATTCTGTTTCATCATTCTTTACAGAAGTGAGTGTTACAACATTAAAACGAATAAAAAAGGAAGGTACAGTAAATGAAGGTGTCTGGAGTACCCCAGGGAAAAAACGGCTACATAAGCCCAACAGTGTCCGACCTAGATAGTTTCGACATAGATGCTATTCATAACAAAATTAACGAATTTTACATCGCTAGAAAACAAGTTCCTACGATGAGAACTCTGTTAGTGGAATTAAGAGAAAGCATTAGATTTAATGGACGAAGGGAAACTCTGCGCCACTTATTATTGCCCAATGGCTATCAATTTAAGAAAAATAGGAATGAGCGTTCATTGCTAATTGAACGTTATGACATATCTGCCTGGAGACATCGGTTTTTAAGAACCATGGCTTTGAAACGTAGAGCAGGAAAGTCAATAATTTATTTAGACGAGACCTAAGTTCATAAAAACTACGAGCTCAAGAAGTCTTTGTAAGGTCCATCTACAAGTGATGCAATTGAAAATGTTTCGACAAGGAAAAGGTACATAATTGTACATGCTGGATCAGAGAAAGGCCCTGTGCCAAACTCATTGTTAGGCTTTAGCACTAAATCGAAAATGGCGGACTACCAACAAGACATGAATGCTGTAAACTTTAATAAATGGCTAAGAGAAAAGCTTATACCCAATTTAAATGAGCCGAGTGTAACAGTTATGGATAACGCCAGTTACCATTTAATCATTGTAAATAAAGCTCCTACATCACAAAATCGCAAAAATGAATTAAGAGAATGGCTTACTTTGAATGATATTTCGTTTGAAGAATATCACACAAAAGCAGAGCTCCTATGTTTTGTAAAAGGAAACGCACCAGAACCAGTATATGAAGCTGATGAACTTCTGAAGCAGAATGGGCATGAGGTATTACGACTTCCCCCTTACCACTGCGATCTAAACGCCATTGAGCTGGTATGGAGTTTGGCTAAACGTAAAGTGGCAAGTAAAAATATTGCCCTGGCCGCAGTGGAGTTAGAGGGGGTTATAAAAGAATCGTTTGAAACCATAACTCCAGAGGAGTGGAAGAAAATGACTTATCATGTCATACATGTTGAAAATAAATATAAAGAAAGGGACAGAATTACAGAAAATAACTTAGAAACTTTTATTATTAATGTAGGAAACAGTGATTCCAGTGACTCTAATTAATCTTTTCACATGGAAGTTTTAGGTTCAGATTTTGATTATGAAAGTGAATAAACCAAAATTATTATAGAATATTGTTGTTTTTTTTTTTTTTTTAATCAGATTGCTACATAGCTAGTGTTATTTTTTATTCAGACGTAGTAAACTGATTTTTGGAAATTTCACGTGTTTCTTTGATTTGGATCAATATAGATAGTGATTTTACATCTCGAAACTTCAGTTTACTTTGTCTGAATAGAAATTCGATTTTACGCGATTAGCGCTAGCCATTTTAATATTATTATTTTTAACTTAGCCTAACCTAAACCACTGCTGGGCCTTTGCCTCCCCTGAATCTTTCTGGGAACATGAATTTATAGCAATCGTAATTATCAAAAGTTAGTGGTAAGATTCTTTTGATAAAAGATTACCTAGGTAGGTTAGTAGCTGCTACTACCGCAGTATTGATTTATTTCGTAGACTTATTCCCAATTTTGAACCTGTCCACATGCAGTCAAGCAGTAGTGTACAAATAATACTGTTTTTCAGCAAAAATAATTTATTTTATATTATAAAGTATCAAATTAGGTCATTCCAGGTATGTTATACTATTTTTGGGGTAGCTATTTTTTAAATTTGCCGCGCTTTTTCAGTCTACTTTCATTTGCCAGACTTTAGGTAAACTGAGTTAAATTTCTAAATAAACATTTTGTGATAAATTTGTAAATCGTCTTAAACTAAGCAGTTGTTCAGAGCAAGCAATATATTTGTTATCTTTTGTTAATATACAATTTTTTATGTTAATTCGTTTGAAGATTAGGAAGGTTTGACATTTACAAATAACATGTTGCATTATAATTTGCCACTCGTCATTTAAGAATTTAATTTTAATGACAATTAAATTCCTAGCATATCTTCTTTTTTCCCTCCCTCTAAGTCTCGGAAATCTAAAGCTTTAGATCAGTATAAATATAAACCAGATTTAAAAATTAGTTTGCCAATGAAGTTTCACTTCTGACCAGTGTACTTTGTACGCACGCACTTTTTTTATTCCGCTTGGCGCATCCGTCCAGTTTTCAGCAACGCATTTCGGAAAAATCGGATCAAATAATAAAATTTTGTTCGTGGCTTCGGTTTTATGAAAAACGGTATTTTATTGTATAAGTCGTATAATTCAGTAATTTAATCGAGGTGGCCTCGATATTTTCGTACAATTTCATAAAGTCTAGCATGCTCTCTTATTCCCGCACTCACGGAAAAAGGAAAGAGCAAAAAGTGATGTTTGTTTGTAGTTTGTAAAGCTTGTCTACTATAGTTAATATTGATCTTATTTGACTAAGCTGAGGGTAAATAGTACTAGGTGAATATATATGTAGTTAATGTAAACAAAGTAATCGACATTAATAGTTCCGTTAATGTTGTCTAATATCAAGCTATGTAAAGAAGTGTTGGTAAATACTAATTTGACGCATAAATAACGATAAAATTGCGTTTTTCTAAATAAGAGAATGCGTTACTTTTTGAGCAGTCCTTGGTAACTTTTCATTATCGGATACTAGCAATACTGCATGTGAACGATCGATGTATTGGCATTGAATTTTTATTTTATGGCAAGAAAAGCATATCAATTTGTGGTCAAATTCATAAATATTTACAATAATAATTACTGTTCCTCTGGTTATTGGTCTATGATTACTGTGGCGAACGCTATTTCACAACTGAATTTCAAGGTAATGAAAGTAAAGTCCTAATTCAATAGTCGTTTGTCAAAGCTTTATCCATTATGGAGTTACTTATAAAAAAATTATCTATGTATCCACTAACTTTAAGAAAATTTACTTTAATTTTAGTCAATATTTTCGATAGACTTATTAGTTTAATAGAATATTTGTATCCAGATTTCGAAGTGGAGTAAACAACATGCTGGAAGACTTAGTTAATACATATTCCGAATATTTTAAACTGGACGTAAACGGCTATCAAACTCTCCAAGATGTTCTTGATAATATGCTTACAAGACTGGAAGAATTGACGAGTGTTTTGCAAATGATAAAGACAAAGAACAATGATTGTAGCAGATCTGTTTCAGAAGACATAAACAAATATCGAAGTGAAGTAACTATACTATCAAAAAAAATTAACACAATGTGTTATGTTATTCAGAAACTACAAGTGAATGTCGACCTAATTGAAAAACAAGTGGAAAAAGCTGAAGCAGATTTTGGTATTAATAATGACAATAAGATAACAAGTTTTCTAAAGCCTTTCTTCAAAAGGACCAAAGATAACATTCCTGTAAATAGCACAACTGTACCATATATTAGACCTCAATTTGAAAGTGTGACAAGTCATTTTGAACACAATTTGCAATGACAATGTAAAGGGTTCTGATGATAACAATATGTACCTGCTAGTTCTATATTTACAGAGGTGCCTTTCTAAGAGAATTAAATGGCTCATTTTTAGATTACATAGGTACTATTGAATGAAGACCTTAATTTTTTTTATAGTTAGAATAATTTATAATTAGGCTAATTATAAAATATTCCATTGTGGAAATAAAGAGTTATGAGAAATTATTTGAATCATATTTTTTGTAAATTTCACAATACCAATGTCAGTTCTGATCAGTTAACACATTAAACGCTGATCATATATTTGTACTTTTCCAATCAGGCCATGGTGGTCATCGGTGACCGTTGCCTAAGTTTTCCATTCAGGCCATGGTGGTCATCAGTGACCATATGCAGGGTGAAATATCAAGTGTCTAATGCTGTAGAACACAAATATAAGGTTAATTCGTATACAAAGTGGCCAGCATGGCCCTGTAGACTAATGTGATAGGCTTGGTTTAAAAAAATCATAATAACTTAGAAAAATATGACAATCTGAATCAAAAACTACCAACTCTGCCCAATTTTTAGTCAAAGAGGTGATTGTATTATTTATGTTATGATATTATTTTTATATTTTTATTATGTTTATACCCACAACAAGAATTTGGAGCCTATTTGCATAATGAGTTTTGGTTTCAGTGGTGGCATGGTTAGGCTTTCATTAGTTATGTTTGTATGATTAAATGTCTGTTTTACGGTAACTTGAGTATCGTTGCTCTAATATTCATGACCCATTTTTATCTGACAAACACTACTCAGTCAACCAATCATAATTGTTCTCACTTCCAGCAAGTACAAATTATTTAAATTTTTCATGATCTCCTAAACTATATATCCAAATGACATGCTCTAAAGGGCAAAATTTAACTTAATAAAATTTTCTTTATGATGAAGTAATTTTTGTTCGTAAGTATTGATATGACATGCCTAAAAATTATTTATTAATTATGTATTATTATTACATAAATAAGAGATAGGCATATGCCATCGCAGACTTTTTTTTTAAATATACTAAGGACCAATAATTTTGTAGAACATTGTATTTACGTATTATCAACCGCTACGGGAAAAATCGGGCGACGTCGGGCGCGTCGTAGCGGGAGGTGACCGCCACCGTGCCCGCGCTAACGGAAAAAACTAATTTCTCTCCGCGGAGGCCATGGTAGTCACCGGTGACCGATAGTCATATTTTATCAAAATAAAGGCACTTTTTTAAATTTTCAAAGTAATCTATGGGTTTTGACACCTTTTCTATCATTTGGAGTAAAAAAAAAATCGAAATTATAGCAAATTATTGTTTTGTACCTTGGCCCTCAGTGCTGCCGGCTAACCGTGACCGACATGGCGATTAACGTGTTAAGGATCACTATTGTGTGATTCAACCATACAGCTTAATATTATCAAGTTTTTAAAGATTTTTTAATATTATTAATATGTAGTACTTATTCCTATTTTATATTAAACATTAGTTTATAAATTTTCTAGATAACTAGTATAAACTACCTGTGCTCCACAGTATCACCTTACGACAAACATCACCAATGCATCCGTGTAGGCAATTTTTTATACTTTGTGTAATACTATCGTCATTTTTATGAGGAATAAATTAATTTTTCGAACTAGAATATAGCCTATGTTACTCACTAATACTGTCGCTTTATATTAGTGAAATAATTTAGTCCAGTAGTTTTTGAATTTATCCATTAAAAACAAAAAAAAACAAATTTTATTCCTCTTTAGATAAAACAATTTAAAATGTAATTTTTTTCTTTACATTTTTTGGTAATTTTTTAATGTCGTTCTTTTATGACAAGTTCGAAACATTTTGTGCTGTTTTCAAGTTGCACAAATCATTTTTCCGTTGTGGCAATAATAATTGGCCAGGTTAGGTTTAAACCATAAAATACTAAGAGGACACTCTTGTGATCATAACGCCAAGAACAAATAATTGTGTAGAAAATTTATATAAAAATCCTTTATGGACATAACCTCAAAATAATAAATTGTTTCTCAAAATTATTCCTTCCTTCACAGGGGATTACCTCTCACCCTTCCCCACCCATAATCAAATTCAGTGGTATATAATCTAATTGTCCAACCAATTAAATAATAAAATATGATATAGAAACTATTTATTTATTTTCAATCATTCTTAATAACATTACACTAATAGCTATTGTACAACTAACAATACCATTCAGACACTAATTAGTAACCATATTTGTATCAACAGCTAATAAAGAAAATGCAAATAAAAATCCAATTCAGTTTTTTAACCTTAATGTTAAGGTTAATCCTTAAGGATTCCATTGAATTCCTTGATTATTATGTAAAAATATAGTTTTGTTATTTTTAGAAACAGAAAATGATGAAGATATATTACAATACCATTTAACTTGTGTATTATTAATTTGCCCCTGTATAGTAAAAATATATATTTGACCATTGCATAGTTTAATAACCAACAAGCCTTTATATGTAGACTAAATTAAATTAGACTGATTATATTTGGCATCCACATTAGTATTTAAAATTTTTGGAATCACTATGGTGACAATCAAATATTTATATCAACTACAAATGAAAAAAAAGAATAACAAATATCAATGTAAATTAGCTTAGACTGATCAGACAAACATATTTTTTAGATGATATGATTTATATGATGATGATTTATATATTTTTAATAGATTTTTTTTATTATATAAAACTTTGAAATGGAACTAGGCACAATTTTTTCAAAATTTAATTTATTGGTTCCCTGTTGATCCAAAACCACCATCGGACCTTTTGGTATCAGATAGATTTATAACCTCCAATAATACTGGATAGTAGATTTTCTCACAAATGAGTTGAGCAATTCTGTCCCCTTTTTGTACTTTAAAATCAGTGTCAGAGTGATTAAAGAGAACAACACCAACATTTCCTCTGTAATCTTCATCAATAACTCCAGCTGAAATCAAATAAAAACTAATTTAGTTATATTACTAAAAGAGGTAAAGCACAGACAAATTTCTCTACCTCCACCCAACAGAAGAATGCAGCCAAATAACCTTGTGTTGTTTCTGTGGTGAGTAGGGTTTCCAGAGTTCCTTGGGAAAGAGGGTGTTCAAAGTCTGCCACATGCTAGTGATACCGTAGGCTACAGTAGCCGCTTACCATCAGGCTGTATCCTTGTTTGTCATCTTAGTTGTCTATACTAATATAATAAAGCGGAGAAGATTTGTTTAAACAAGCTAATCTAGTAATAGATTATTTAAGATTAGACTACAACTTTCAGATAGCCTTAAATATTGATTTTTTTGCGTAAGTCCGAAGTCGGGGCCCTCTCGAACTGCTTTATCCATGTGCGCGGGGTAATCATTAATGATACGGAAATAATATTGGTCCTTAGCATATCTAAAAAAAAGTCAGTGATAGCATATGCCTATCTCTTATACATAAACCATACTAAGGTAATTTTGTGACAAAGATCTGTTGAAAATTAAAAAGTGATTCTTATGCATTATTTTTAGATATAGCATATTAATCCTTACAAACAAAACAAAAGTTACTTCATCATAAAGATAGTTTTATAAAGTAAAATTTTGCGGTTTAGAGTATGCAACTTGGACACATAGTTTAGGAGATAATGAACAATTAAAATAATTTGTACTTGCAAGAAGAACAATTATGATAAACTACATGAGTGTAGTGACCGTGCGGTGTTTGTTAGATAAAATTAACACAGCTCTTATATAATAAAAGTACTTTGTATGGATGGATACCTATTTTTGTGTTTTTAACAACTCCATAAAACTAAAGACCAGAGATAACTTTCCTACTGTATTTGTTAACAAGATTGACACATGTTATCACAGTTAATGATTTATTATAACACATTTGTATAATAGTACACTTTGTGTACATAGCATGGGTAAGTAAGCTGAGTATTCACTGACTTTAGTCCCATACACTGCAAATACTCCCCAGCATTATGATCAAATTATGATAAAAAATAATTAATGATGGTATTCTTAACAAACTACTTGAAAATAGTGAGGGATGTATAATATTAGTTTTTCTTGCCTTTATGCCCTTTCTGAACATACCCTGGATACATCCTTTCACATTTGTCCATTTCTATGAAGGATAATAATTATGATTCTATCAAAAATCCAAAACTTATTATTTTAGCAAATGTTTATTTACATGGTTGTTGGGAACTGTTGCCTGAAACTATACAGTTTGTAGCCATATTGTCGATATATACATTCTATTATAATCATATTTATGTGATACAGTAAATGTTAAGTAATTTAATCTTACCACCAACATCAATAAAATTCTTTACAGCCAAACCAGACCGAGGTGCCACTCTGCCATAACATTCTGAAGGCAATTCTATTTGCAAGTCAGTTTTCACTAATTCTTTACCATGAGCTGGTACAACATAATCATATGCGCTGCAACATGAACCAAACTATTTATCTATTTTCATCAACTTAGCCTTTTTTGTTTCTGAGGTCTACTATTACACTGAGAGGATGGCGGTTTCATTCTTGTACTAAATTCATTTATAATATATGTTTTTAAATGCTATGCTTAAGTTAGTGTTAAACAGCCATGTATTAATCCCAAATATTAACATATATGTACAGATAATGTTCTTGTGATGCTGTGATGAAGTTTAATCAGTGTTCTATAAAAATTCTTACAAAATCATAATATTACTACAATAAACACCTTCAAGTTTCATCTTATTTATGCAAAAGTATAATTCTTACCTTTTTAAATCAAATCCAGCAGCCTTTTCCGATCCTTTCACTGGTGGAAATGCGTTTTCACTTAATCGTATGAATTTTAGGTTTAACGATTCTTCAGACATATTGAATATTATATTCCAAGGTAATTTAGAAAATAAACTTAGCAAAGCCGTATTACACAGTAAAATCAATAGTATTTATTGTATTACTTATGTGATTTTTAAATAAACCGTTATAGTGAGTAAAATTCCAGTACAAAATGGGACGCTTACAATTTTTAAGGGCGAGCACTTCGCAGTGTTCGCGCCTTTTTTTGACAACCGACGAACCAACTCAATGTTGCCATTGGTTGCCATATCTCGTTCTTTTTTATAATTAAAATAACCCATATATATAGCACAAAACCGTCACTAATCTACACATAATACTTGTTATGGTAACTGTAGGGATAATATAAAACTATTTAAGTTAAACATAATAATTAAAAAGTATAACCAACCATAGTTTAATTATTTTTTGTAGTTGTAGTGAAACGAAGACCAATCTATAATCTACGAGCTTAACTATAATTTATGTAGACTTGAACGAACAAAGGACATATTACAATTTTATATTATTATGATAAATAAAGACACTGAATATTTCAATAAAAATATAATACACTTATTACTTAATTAATGAAGGAATATTACAAGGAGGAAGATCATATTAATAAGAAACAAGATTATTTGGGAGAACTAAAAAATATGTGATCCATGGATCCCTCATCAAGACCGCATTCACACAGAGAGTATCACGGAAAACAGGAGAGCATACATGGCCTAAACGAAGGCGAATAATGTTAGAAGTAACCAGAAACCCATTTGTAGGCATCTTTAAATAAAATAAAAAACCAGGGAATGGAACGTTGGATACTTTTATAATGTTTGGCCTTCAGTGGCTCAGAATTAGCAATGGTCTATTACGAGATATACTAATGTAATCATCCGATTGTGAAGATATTTTGATTATAACCATTAGTAGAACGAGTGATTATTTATAATCATTCATAATTGAATATCTCGATTACGTAAATCAATCATAATCGCCCACCTCTACTCAGAATTCATCCAAAGATCTTGTCATTACTGAAAAAGTTGTGATTTCGCAAGAGCACACAAGTCTAGAGAGAATGTCTTGGAGTGAATGTCATATCCATAATATGCAGCATTTTTAACTCAAATGTCAGCAGTTCCTTTTCCTACAATCCCGCAATGGTCAATTTTCAGGCAGCGGCTAATCGCCAACGTGTGGATGGGCGAAAAAGCGTTGGTGACAAATTATACACCACTTTGCAAAAAAAAAACGGGCACCTAAGAAATTTACATTCTAAGGGCGATTTCAGCTTAAATTGAATTTAATTGTTTAACGTCTGTATACTTATAATACATTACAAACATTAATATGTGTGAAGTGAATTCTGGCAAATTTTTCATAAATTTTCAATGAATTCCATAACACCGATGTACACGTTCAAACAAAAAGAAGTGATTAGCAATAAAGACATGAAGATTTCATTTCATCTCGTGGTTCTGTGCAACGTTTTCTTTCCGAACCTGGTCTACGTTTGACCGAACCGGTCTCTTGATACCGTTGCTGAGTCCTCTGGACAGTTGAACGAGTCACACTTAGCCTTTGAGACATAAGTTTGCAAACAACTTTCTTCAAGTAGGGCTATAATTTTACCGGCACTTATCGCTTTATCATTCATATCACAAAGTGGTATTTAATGTAAAAATAAAGATTAAATTGTTTTATAGGTTTATTGTTTAATTTAAACAGGTAAAAATATACATTGTAAAAGATGTATTGAATTGGATGTTTATTTAATATATTTATATAATATATAATAATGTTTTAACATTACCCACCATTTGCGAATTAATCCATTCTGGTACGACATAACTGTTGTGTCCAATAGGGTCGCGACCACGTACATAGCGATAAACCCGTTAGAGTGACACTCTTTAGGTTTGTCGCGTTTGACGATTAGCCAGTGTGTCATCAGCTGCCAAGATGTTTGCAGGCGGGCATGACAGCAACGGTGATGGATTGTGGATCTCTCGGTGGTCACCGTTGTTTTTTGGTTGAATTGTGCTTACCGTACTAATTTAAAATAAAGAATAAGAAGCTTTTTCTTCAGTAACAAATGATAAGGATAACAACTTCAATGATTTTGTGATGTATTATTTGAATTTAAAATACTGTTACGATCTGTTACAGCCCGATTAAAAAGAGAGAAAATCCTATTCCAGAAATATTTCGACGAAACTACATACTTCTCAGTACTTCGAAATAATGTTCGCGTCATTAAACAACCGCGGCACATGTTTGTGTAACCATCACAGTTTACACACACATGTATAGGGCTTGTCGCCTCGATTAAGTCATCGAGTAGGCATAGCAACTAAACGTTGAGAATGATAGCGATGATTCACGATTTTTCTACGATCGTTTAGTGTAGGTATTTAAGCAGGTCAGACGCGGAGCCGAGGCCGGTTTTTTTTTTGATTCCGATTTCGATCGCTGACGTGAACGGACGTGTCCGCTCGTGCTCTTGATCGCTGTCAGAATATCGCGCTGCTTGAACTAGTCTAGACTTGTTTACTCTGATCCACGGACCCGGACCTAGGCCTGCCGGTTCAGAGTACACAGTTTAAAGCTAGTTTTTTAAGCTTTCTCATACCGCGTTGTATAGTGAAGACGGTGTTATTGTTGTGTAGCGAGTATCTAGGTACTCGTTGCGCGCATAGTGCCGTCTCGCTCGCACATTTCGTGTAGCACTTCGGTGCACACGAAAAACCAACCGTACTTTTTAGTACGAACACAAAAAACGTGCTTTTCAGCGCGATTCTGTTTCTAAAGACACGCAAATCCACGCTTAGTGGTCGTTCGTCGGATACCTAGTGGTGTTAACGAAGATGAATGGGGCGTGCCCCGAGCGCTCCCCGGTTACCTCCTTCTGAGGTAAACGATAACTCGGACGGGCCTGGGAATCTTAGCCTTTGCCTTTTTGCATAGTTAAGCCCCAGGTGTCTCCTACCCAACCCTTCCTATCCTTACCATCCATCCTCGTGGTTGTTTGGGCGGAGCCGCGGTTTATACCGGCATGCGTCCTCTGCCACGAGACTGTTAGGGACTTCCTTAGGGAAACGTTAGGTCCTTTTCCTGTGCGCCATTACACCGTGACACACAGGTCCCATTGCTCCGGGCTCGGATAGCCCGTTAAACTCATTCGGCGTACCCCCCTACCTTCCAGGCAGATAGGTGTTTAAATTCACTCCCCTGTCCTCCAAACCGCCACTGCGATGGCCGAAACAGCAAAATACGCGGAATTAGAAGCAAAATTCAGACAGCTGGAAGCAGAACACCAACGTTTAATAAATTATATGTCCCTCCATATGCCCGCGCAAAGCAACGAGTATGTTAGCCGGGCACAGATGGCGGACTCGCTATGTCCGTCATCGACCAATCAGTGCGTCGATGCCGCGCACGCCCTCCCCTCCACCTCCGCCGCGATCTCACCCGCCGTCGCACCACCCGGTGTCGCGCGGCCCGCCTCGGTACCCGCGACCAAGTACCCCCACCCTTCTAGCCTCGCAAGTGCGAGTTGCGCCCCGCGTACGCAACGACCGAAATCGCAACAGCGATCCTTCACCCCCGGCCCCTATGGCCGCCCCGCTAAACCCGTTGCCCCCGCAGCAACAACAACAACATACCTATCTAATTCTTTTTCGGCCCTCCTAGTCGAAATAGACATGAATGCCCCTGTCAGCCCAACCCCTTCCTCGGAAATGGAGTTTTTGTTCCACTTCCGAGAACCGGAGATCATCCCGACCGAAGCTACCGCGGACAACGACGACTTCACAGTCGTCAAATCTCGGAAACGTGCGTTTTGTGACAGCCCGTCGCGCAATCAAGCGCGACAAAAACAGCCAAATCGGCAAACGGCTTCGCCACCCCCGCGCCCTCCACAAATACAGACGAACCGTTCGTCGGTAAAAAGCAAAGACCCCCGCCCATCATAGTCTATGACAAAGCAGTCTGGACAAAACTTACAAATGTGCTTAGATCGCTCAAAATCCAATACTCCAAGGCGCGTAATATCGCGACTGGAATTTCTATCACGATGAGCTCGCCCGACAGCCATCGTCAAATTACTACCCTCCTCCGTAGTAGGAATATCCTCTACTACATATACGCGCTCGAAGAGGAGCGAGTCCAACACACCAAGAGCAACAATTCCCCATCCGAGAAGTACATCGAATGTACAATAAGGAAAAACGAGCACTTCCAATGCTCGTTTTAATACTTGATAAGACGCCTGAAGGTAAAAAGATATTTAATATTGAGACTGTATGCGAGCTCTCCGGCGTATCCGTAGAGCCCCCATACAAAAACCACAAACCCTCCTAATGCCACAACTGTCAGTTGTACGGGCACTCCACTCGCAACTGCTACCTACTTCCGAGGTGCGTTAAGTGCCTCGAGGACCACCCAACCAGGGAGTACACGGGTTAGCGTGACTCCACCACCCCCCCCGAGCTGCGTACTATGCAGGGAGGAGGGACATCCCGCGAACTATCGCGGATGCCCCAAGGCCCCGCGCACTACGCACCCTCGCCGCCCTTGGCAGGCTGCCCCTCAGAGGGCACCCCCCGGCTCAGGTCCCCGGTCACAACCTCTGCTAAATCCAGAGGTGTTTCCGTCCCTCCCGACCCCCCGTCGCACTCAGGCGACCGTAGGCCCCCCCGCACCCCAGGTGCAGCCCAAACCCGTGCGTTCGACTCAGAACGCATGGGCCCCCAAACCACAGCCCCTCGTGGCTATGAATATCCCCGCGCCCCGCGCCTCCACTCATGTCACAAAAGTTGACATCATGATCTCGCTCATTCGTTAGCACGAGATACGCGAGGTCATCGCATACAAGAATCATCTTGAGCAATACGGTTTCGTCGAAACCTTATGTGCTTTTCCCCGGATCATAGAGACGCTACATCGTCTCGACCGCGAAGCCAACAACCTCAGGCCTCTCAATGGCTAGGCTCAAGCCGATAGGTATAAACATTTCCTTTTTTAATGCCAGGAACTTATATCCGCAGCGTGATCTCGTCGCGACCTTTCTTAAAGATCACCAAATAGACGTTCTCTTAGTACAGGAAACGCTCTTAAAGCGTGGTAAACACAATCCGAGTATTGCAAACTACAACATTGTTAGAAATGACCGTGACGGCCGAGGAGGCGGCACTCTCATTTACTACAAACGTTCGTTGTATTGCATGCCGGTAGATCCTCCGATACTTACCAATATGGAAGTATCCGTGTGTAGTCTAGGAATGACCGATCATCCATCCATAACGATCGTATACGTGTACCTCTCACCGACGAAAGTACCTCTCAGGTCTGACCTAGAGAAGCTACTTTCGCTCGGCACATAGGTCATTATCGCATGTGACCTCAACAGTTAGTCCTTCAACAACTGAAGAGACTCCAGCAATGGGGTTATTCTCGAAGGGTTGGCGGACGAGTTAAACTTTGACGTCATAGCACCTTCCACTCCCACCCACTTTCAAGATCACTATACACCGACAGTGCTTGACATAGCCCTCCTGAAAAATATCGTGCTTTGGGTACGACTCTCGGATCGTACATGAACTCGATTCCGACCATCGCCCGGTCATCCTACAGCTAGGTCAACTAGATGATTCCAGCCCTCCTTCAGTTACAACGGTTGTCTATGCCAAACTCAAACACTACCTCGCGGATAGGCAGTCCTCGCCCAGTCTCGTCAGAGTCCCGGGCGTATTGGAGTCAGTTGCGGACGTAGATCTCGCGATCGACTCCCTAATCGAACACCTCCAAGTCGGCATCGTAGAAAGGAGTCCCGGCATTACACCAGTGTTCGATACCATCGACAAGGCGGAGTGCCTTGCTGCCTGTTTGGATAGCCAGTGCTCCCCGAACAGCGTCAACGCAAATACCGACCGAGTCAGAGGTATCGAAGCCCGCGTGGGGAAGCTGAATAAGCTCCCCGCAACAGAATCCCTGTCCCCAGTCACTTCTAAGGAGGTCTGTGCCATACTCAAAAGCCTTAAGCTTAAAAAGTCACCAGGTCCCGACGGGATCAGGAACGAAGTACTCGAACTTCTTCCCGATCACCTCATAGCTTTATTGGTCTGCATATTCTATGTAACCATAGCCAACTGCCATTTTCCAGCCGTCTGGAAAACGGCCATTGTCATAGGTATTCACAAACCCGGCAAGAGCGCGTCGCTTCCCTACAGCTACCGCCCTATCAGTCTTCTCAATTCCCTAGGTAAAATCTATGAGCGGCTCCTTCTGAACCGTCTCAAGTCCGTAATAGAGGAGAAAAACCTCTATCCGCCTGAGCAATTCGGTTTTCGTGCTAGACATTCTAGCACTCACCAAGTGCACCGCCTCACTGAGCACATTACGTTTAACTTTTCCGAGTTATATAAACCCCGTCGTACACTTGCAGTCTTCTTCGACGTAGCCAAGGCCTTTGATAAGGTCTTGCACGAAGGATTAGTCTATAAGTTGTACTCTCGCGAAGTCCCTGATAGATTAGTTAAAATCAACCACGATTATCTCAAAGACCGCACCTTTCTCTACAGAGTGGAAGGTGAACTATCCACACTCTACCCCATACGCTCAGGCGTCCCCCAAGGTTCCATCCTGGCTCCTAGCCTCTTCAATCTGTACGTCAGTGACCTACTAAAACTTCCAGAGAAAGTTGAGGTAGGGCTATACGCTGACGATACAGTCATATACTCCTCTCAAAGGCAAAGACTCAACCTCAAATGTAGAATCCAAAGAGCCGTGACCACTCTCGGGAAGTGGTTTAACGACTGGCGAATAACCATCAACCCCACGAAGAGCGCAGCGGTGCTTTTCGACAAAACCGCCTCACAGATACCGAAAAACCTCAAGAGTCGTCCCCTTGAACTCTTCGGTAATCCGATCCCCTGGGTAAAGGAGACCAAATATCTAGGTGTAACCCTATATAGTAGACTCTCCTTTATACGCCACATCACTCTGGTTAGGAAAAGGGCCGCCTGAACCCTCGTCCGATTGCATCCTCTGTTATGTGCTGCAAGCAAAATGTCCACGAGACACAAGCTTACGCTCTACAAGATGTGTATCCGACCGATAATGACATATAGCTGCGTTGTGTTCGCACATATGTCAAGATATAATTGGAAACGTTTACAAGCCATCCAGAATAGGTTTCTTCATCGCATTATCGGCGCCCCTCAGTATGTTCGTATGAAAGATCTCCATAGAGATATGGACCTTCCTTCGATACATGCTTATGCTAAACACCTTTCTCGCTCGTATTTCGACACCGCGTCGAAAATCGCGAATCCACTAATCAAAGCGGCAGCTTCCTATGTTCCCGACCCCAATGCCTGCCGGAGTAAACGCCGGCCGCGCAACATCTTCACGGGCCCGCTCGACCAAATCGAAACAGCAAACGCGTTCTATTCCACCGCCTCTCCAAACAGAGCGTGCGACCGCCCACGCCCGCGTAACCACCGTTCTCTCCGCAGAGGACGGGCGGTCAACTTCGCTCCCGCACACCCGTCACGTCCACACTCTACCTCGGCAACCCAAGCCTAGGTCCATTCCTCGGTGTGAAGACCTAGGGTCAGGCAGCCGCTCACGCGGTACAAGTGACAATATACGTGCAATACTTAGCTACTCACACACTAGTTAGTGTAGAAAAACTATTCCGATCACTAAATACACATACGCATGGCTCCCTCCTTCCTCCCAGGAGGAGGGGAACGTGCATATGAGTATATATTAGTTAGCTCGAATTTGTAGGAGTAGGGAATTAGTTAGACCGCGACCTTTTCGCATTCGCGACGACCGCCCGAGCCGAGGTTTGGCCACTCTGGCACCCTCGTGCGAGTCGTCAAAAACTTTAGCGGCTGAGTGCCCTAAGCGCTCACCCCCAAGTTCGGTGAAGCTGTAAAAGCCGCAGCGGCTCTGTTTTTTTTGGATAGGGCCCCTACTGCTAACAGTGTAGTCAGTACAAAAAAAAAAAAAAAAGGAGCCGAGGCAGTTCACTTTTGAATTATAAAGAGATAACATCGTGTGATAAAAGGAAGCGAAACCACAGTGAAATAAATGACAGTGTTGTGAGTTCGTGAAATTTGTAACTGTGTGTAGTTCGAATAAAACTTCTTCACGTCAATCATCGGCATTTTTATTACCCACGGGTGTAACAATACGAACGAAAAAAAAAATTAGAAAAAATTCTATTTGGTGCCCAACGTAAAATATTATTGAGCTAGCCCTTCTTCTAAATTCCAGTTAAATTAATTGTCTGCACGCGACAACATACTAGAGATACTAGCGTGAAATATGTTACTTCAGGCTTTAGACAGGCTAATCATGAGAATTAGTAAGCTGATAGTACTAGCTTGTACCATAAAAAAAAATGGTAAATCTATTTGTTCCGGGTAATCTCGAAAAGGTTGGATCGATTTAGACGGAACTTTCACTGGGAGATAGCTGATGTTTTAGGAAGTAACTTCGGCTACTTTTATTGTAGAAAAACGTATATGGTTCCGCGCATATAAATAAAAAACGTATCAAGGTGAATCAGTTCAGGCGCTTAATGGCTTACGCTGAATAAATCAATATTATCCTACTATTATAATAAATGTGAAAGTGTGTATGTTTGGATGTTTGTTACTCAATCACGCGAAAACGGTTGAACGGATTTGAATGGAATTTAGCATACACATAGTCTATGACCTGGAATAACATATAGGTTACATTTTATCCCTGAAAAGTCATAGTTTAACCATTGTTATCCTACATATATAATTAATGTGAAAGTTTGTATGTTTCTTACTCAATCACGAAAACGTCTGAAAGGATTTGAATAAAATTTAGCAGATAGATAGTCTATGACCTGGAATAATCATTAGATACTGTTATCCCGGTAACAGTTATAGCTTAACCCGTGTCACTCTACAAATATAATAAATGTGAGAGTTTGTATGTTTGTTACACAATTACGCAAAACCGGCTGAACGGATTTGAATACAATTTAGCACACAGATAGTCTATAACCTGGTGTAACCCGAATGCTAGTCGCGGTAGGCAGTGGGAATTAATAAAAATCCCTTGACAGTAATAGGTAATTTGCAATAATAGTACTAGGCAACTGCTCGGCCGATCCCACGGATTTGGTGGACTTGGCAGCAGGAGGGTAGATGGTCAGATGGATGCCGATGGTAATGTATATAACGATAAGGTGATCCTGAAAGCCCCAAGACAAGGCAAGCATTAGCGACAGGCTTAGACGGCCAAGTAGCCCTAATCAAGCTCAGCGCCCCCATAACTATCCTCGAGTTTTTCAGCGCTAAGCAGACCCAGCAGGAATTACTTGCTAGGCAGAACAGTTAAGATACATATTATTACATTATGAGAACTCACCCCAGCGGGTTCCAAGTAGTTTTCACTAGTTAAAGTACGAAACGTAAGATTGGTCCGTGAGCCATGACAATAATTAATATACGCGTAGACAGCAACTCACAATTAATAGTTGACGCGGCCGAACCTTATAACAGCTCAGGCGCGTCTAACTGAAGAATCCGAGCACTCTCGAAGACGCCCGGTAGCGATCCGGCCGTAAATGCATTTGGGTACCTACCGTACGAACGTTAAGTGATTTGTACAAAACCTTTTCTATATTTTAATAAAAGACCAGGTTCTGTACATATCTTTTACGTAATTATAGATATAACGTTACACTGGATTAACACATAGGATACATTTTTTTTCAGTTAATGTTATAGCTGGACCACTGTTATAAATTTATATCTAAGCTTAAGCATAAACCTAAAATTATTCCGTTGTGGTAATATTGGTTAGATTATATTTGAACTGTGATCATAAGTCACGAGCCGAGCAAACGAAGCGAGTGGGCTGTGGCAGCGGCCCGTGAGTGCTAGAAACAAATAATTTTATTATTCGTTGTAAATTCATATAAAACTCATAGACACACATAAAAAAAATTAAATAATAATTTTTAAAAATAATGTGTTACCGCACTTTTTTCTACATATGGAGATTACCCCTCACCGTCCCACATGCTTTCACATCATCAAATTCAGCGGCATTGTTTAGTACGCGTCACTTCCACTCTGCGTGAGGGTGGGAGGGGGGGGGGGGGCTTGACACTTCCCTGTTTGAACGGGCTATTTTGTTTGGCCGGATGCTTGTCTCCAGGCTCGTAAAACTCAAAAAAATTTTATGTCCCAATTTCCATAATTATCTATCTCATTTATACCTGACAATAATCCATAATCGTATTAGTCCTGTACTTTATTCTTTCTTTCGCACACGTTATAATTTACACATGGAAAGGTACATACTCATTGGTTGTTTAAGTTTAAAAACTCATTCATATTTAGCTGTCATTGCTGTCAAACAGACTAAATTTGTAAATTACAACAAAGCTGTTTCGAAGCTAGCCGCCATTGTTTTTCACTTTTTTCTTGTGGATTGTGGAGAAATTCTTGTGGCGACGTTTCTGTGACAGCGTGGACGCAACAATTTACAATTTTATAATATTTTTATTTTTCATATAATTACTTAATTGTGTACTATAGATGTTTTCGTCAATATTCGAAATTTTGTGTGTTTATCAGTTGATCGTGTTATTTTTTGATAAGTAAGTATTGACTTAAAATTATGGTTTTCAATTGTGTTGTTCCTGGTTGCCGTAGTCGGCGTCCGAATATTAAGCATTTTTGTGTACCTTTTACAAACAAAGTAAGATGGAATAAGTGGTGAAGGCATGCCCGTTCTTACGACGGTATCGGGTTACTCAACTAGAAAATGTTCGTATTTGTATTTTACATTTCATCCCTGAACATATTAATGAGAGACAAAAGTTAAGTATTGATGCAATTCCTTCACTGAACTTAAGTAATGTGCAAGACCATACATTAAACAAACACCAAGCTTATTTAGAAATTATTTCTTCTACTAATACCCCTAGTACCAAAGAACCTTATATATTTTAGAGTAGTCCGGCCGTTTCTCCATACCAATAACCCCTCTGTAGAACAAATAAAACTTACTGGCATGCAAACAGATAATTTGAGCTGCGACTTAAATATGGCTGCACATTCATCTCATACCAAGTTTCATTTACCTACTAACACTTTTCAACCAACTTATGAATATGAACCAACAAATATGCCCTCATCCACTTCTTCCAATAAGGCAATATGTTCTTTACAAACATCACCTGTTTGTTTTATTAATAGAAACATCAGAAACAGCAGCCAGGTTAATTTAACTAGAAAGGTTCGTATAGAACCAAAGCAGATTACTCCACATAAACAAATATTACGTAGTAATAATAGGATTTTAAAACGTAAATTACGCCTTTTGCAATTAAGATATAATAAATTAAAGATTAAATCAGTAGTAAATGCTCCAAAAACGAAGATGTATTTTAAAAAATACAACATATTAAGCACTTTTGGTAAATTATTGGTAGATTCACAGTTACGTTTGACTGGTATTTCACCTAAAGGTCGGCGTTTTACAAATGAGGAGAAAATCTTTTCTCTGTCTCTATATAAATTGAGCCCTAAGTGCTATAGATTTTTACGAAAACATTTAGCATTACCATCTAAATCTACTATTAATTCTATTCTTAGTAATATACCCTTGCGGCCAGGTATTAATGACTTCATATTTCAACATTTGTCAGATGCAGCTAAAGATAAACCTGCTTTATACAAACAATGTACATTATTGTTCGATGAGATGTCTATATACAAAAACTTGTATTTTAACTTTCATACGGGTGTTATTGAGGGCTTTGAGGATTTAGGTTCTGGAAAACGCACTAACAATGTAGCAGATAAAGCTCTTGTGTTTATGTTGCGTGGTTTATTTGCTCCATGGAAAATACCAATTGCCTTTTATTTTGCTCGAGATGGCGTAAAAACACTTATATTAAAAAACATTATAAAAGAAGTAACTTCTGCCATTTTTAATACTGGCTTCATAGTCAGAGCTACAGTCAGTGACCAAGGTTCTGCAAATGTTGCAACTATTAAATCATTAATATGTGACTCAAATATAAATCTGTTACACAGCGATACCTGTAGGGATGGGAATATTTATTATTGCATTGGTAATAACCTTTTATATCATATTTATGATGTACCACATTTATTAAAAGGTTTCCGAAACAATTTTCAGAAAAAACATCTTCTCAGTGGTGATCAGCGGGCACAATGGCAGTTCATTGAAATGCTTCATAAAGTAGATGGCATTGGTGGAAGAGCAAGAAGCACTAAACTCACAGATAAACATATAAAACCAAGTACATATGATAAAATGAAGGTAATTAATAATTGTAAACTTACCCAGTTTATGTTAGGGAATTTTTGTGAAGATTGATTTAATTATCAAGAATAAAATATCATAACACATTAATGTAAATAGTAACTTGTAGGACACATAAGTTTAAATGGTTTCCTTCTCTTATTTATTAGCAGTATCTTTTTATAATTTTACTTATAAAAGTGTCTGTTTCTTAGAAAGTACATACATTTTTAAGATAATCCAATGTTTGTGTAATGTTGCACAGGCCATGTAGTACATATTTTTATTAATAATTTTTTTTTAGATCAAAGTAAGTATTAATAATAATATCATCCTGTTCAGTTAAAAGTTTAAATCGGCATTCATTTATGTTTTAAAAACAAAGTATTTATATATATTCTTATGAAAAGATATATATGTATATGTTTTAAGCAATGATAGTTTAGTGGTAGCAATTTCGGAAATTGTATCGGTCATTATAGGTTTCAAAACTATAATGAATACATGAATACTTGGGTACTTACTTACCTTAACTATAAGGTCAGCCTTTTAGTTTAGAAAAACATCGTGATGAAACCATGGCATGTAACATACATGATTTTCATGCCTATATTCATCGTGGAATTGGCATAGCAGTGTAACGACCGGACTTGTACGAACTGTTTTATTGAGGTATAAACGTCATTTATATCATTTCCTACGCATTCTATTGAGACTGTGGCATTCGCCAACTGCTGACAAGGTTGGCTCGCTAGTACTTGTTCACAAGTACAACCTAATCTAACCGAGCATCATTGGTATTTTGTAACGTACATATATAGAATACCTAGGCAAAGTATGTAGTCATTCTCTTTATTTCTTTCATTCCCACTCACTCAAATTCCGACATTTCATATATTGCCAATAACATATCTATATTAATAAATCTGTAGTTCTGTCTGAACATGTAATTTCTTTCAAAATTTTCTGTTACACATTACTATATGAACAATACTGACCACGAATGTAGCATAAAAAATTATTTTGTCTGTATGTCTATCTGTTTGTATGTCCGGAGATAACACAAAATGGTTTAGTGGTAAGGGTTATGACTACCATACACATTGTTACAAAATAAACAATTTCATGGTGACTTTCTGTTGGTTTGTTGTTTCGGTATTAGCCAGTTTATATCCAGTGATCAAGTTGAGTGGTAGGGGTCACGACAGCCATACATATAGTGATAAAATAAGCATCTTCACAGGGACTTTCCTTTGGTTTATCATATTTCGGGATCACCCATCGTATTTTTTCAAATATCCACTAAGATGTTTCACATCTGCCTGGTACCCTTGCAGGGTCAACTTTTTTTTTATTTGATGACTTTTTACTTGGCTACTTTATTTATTATATTATTGTATATATTCTTCCAGGTCAAACTTGCAGCTCAGGTTTTCAGCCGACAAGTGTCCACATCACTGGAAGTATATATGAAGTCACTGTTATATATACAGGAACATGAGTATGCTCATTGAAATATAGACATTGAAAGTGGTTTATTCACAGCAGAAATCCTTTTGTTTGTTAATAACTTATTTGATAGCCTAAATGGTTTTGGTTTCTCTGGAGATAAATTACAGCATGCTTTGTCATTAAATTCAGAACATTTGGAATTTTGGGATACTGCTGTGAAAAAACTAGATTCAATGCGGTTTGACTCTTCCAACGAAAGGGAAAGCAAGCCCTTATCACTTAAGCATTTTATACATAATATTAAATCAATTAAACTTTTATGGACCGACTTATGTTCAATTGACGGTGTGAAATTTTTGAGTCTCAGACGTTTAAATCAAGACCCATTAGAAAACTTTTTTGGACAAGTAAGAGCACATGGTCAGTTCAGTATAAATCCCGACTGTAATCATTTTGTTTCTGCTTTTAAAACTTTATTGATTAACAACATAACCACTGGCAAGTCACTGTACACTAATTATGCCAATGATGATGATAAAATGTTAGGTACACTTGAAAATTTTGTAAATCGCAAAAAATATGGATTTCATAATGATGATATTCAACCTGATATTAGTGTTCACTTCATAGAGAATGTAATTCCTTCTGAGAATGTTCTACAAAACAAAACTGTGCCATATATTGCTGGTTCTATTTGTCATTACTTAATACCAAATTTGCAATGTAAAGAATGCAAGAATTGTAAAAAAGCCCTGTTGTCTGAGAAGGAACCTTGTCATTCTTTGATAGAATTAAGGGAGTATAGTTCTAATGTTGACAGATTATTTTATCCATCCAAAAACTTAAGTTTAATTGTGTGGCAAAGTATATATATTATTGATAGAATGCTACCATCAATTTGTAGTGTTTATATTTACTCTGAGTTAATAATACATTCATTGGAACAAACAGTTGATATGAAATGGTATAATTGTGTAACACACAAAGCAGATTTTATGAAAGTTTTTTGGTTGTTTGTTATTAGAATGCAAGTTAAGCAATGGTGCATAAATTTCAATAGACGAGTCCATAATGTTGATTCAAGGCCTAAACATGCAGAAATCGAAACTTTAATTAGAACAAGTGTTACTAAAGGATTTGGTTATAGATCAGTAAGGAGGCGAAGTACATAATTGTTCCATTTTTATATCGTTTATATTAGTGCACTTATTAATTGTGAGTAAATTACAATCCAAGAAAAACCCAGATGTATACACATGGAGATATTTTATTTAAGCGATCATTTGTCCAGCAGTTATTTTTCACTTAACTGTATTTTCAACCTCAACCAATTTAATACCTCATTAATTAAAAACACTGTGCTATATGTATAATATAATGTGACGCCTTCTAGTTCATTTTTATGTTCATTTGATTACTGAGCATTATACTATGAGACTTTGTTACTCTTCTTATTATGTTCAGTTGTAAATGTTTTGTTTTCCAATTAATAATAATCCCTTACATAAGTTTTACTAAGTACATATTATTTTCATAAATCAAGGTACATTGTATAACTTTTGTATATAATTTTGTAGTTCATAAAACAAAATTACATCAGTAATGTTATTATTATAGTATAATTTTGTAAATACATAACAAAATGTATCATGCTTTGTTCCAAATACATTAGGGCTATTCTATATTATTTTAAATTAAAGTACATCACTTTTTTTTGCAATTTAAGAGATGTTGAAAGAGATATTTTTAAAGTAAATGTAAATTAGGACTTAGTCTTTTATACCATGTTTTAAAGTTACCAGTATGTTATTTAAAAAACAAAAAAAAAACATATATAATGTAAGACAAATATTGTTAAACCAGAAATATTATTATAATTTTGTAAATACATAACAAAATTTATCATGTCGTGTTCGAAACACATAAGGGCTATTCTATATTATTTTAAATGAAGGTACATCACATTATTTTTGCAATTTAAAAGATGTTGAAAGAGATATTTTTAAAGTAAATGTAAATTAGGACTTAGTTTTTTATACCATATTTTAAAGTTACCAGTATGTTATTTTTGAAAAAAATAAATAACATATAAAATGTAAGACAAATATTGTTAAACCAGTAATATTATTATAATTTTGTAAATATATCATGTCTTGTTCCAAACACATAAGGGCTATTCTATATTATTTTAAATGAAGGTAAATCACTTTTTTTTTGCAATTTACGAGATGTTGAAAGAGATATTTTTAAAGTAAATGTAAATTAGGACTTCGTTTTTTATACAATGTTTTAATGTTACCAGTATGTTATTTTTGAAATAAATAAATAACATATATAATGTAATACAAATATTGTTAAACCAGAAAAATTATTATAATTTTGTAAATACATAACAAAATTTATCATGCCTTGTTCCAAACACTTAAGGGCTATTCTATATTATTGTAAATGAAGGTACATCACTTTCTTTTACAATTTAAGACTTGTTGAAAGAATTATTTTTATAGTAAATGTAAGTTGTAATTTAGTTTTTATATCATGTTTTAAAGTTATCAGTATGTTATTTTTTTATAAATAAATAATATATTTATATAATGTAAGACAATAATGTTAAATCAGTAATATTATAATTTTATAAACGCATTTTTTTTTTTCATGCATTGGTTCTAATGCATTTTATTTTAATAATTCCAGTCTTAAGAAATTGTAAAATATTTTGTAACCTAAAGGCTGTTGAAAGGAATGGTTTTATAAATGTAGATTAGGATTTAGTTTCTTATGCAATATTTTGAAGTAATCTGTATGTTATTTATAAGTAATTAAATTACATAGTAATGTGATATAATATTACATCAATAGTATTATTATGTCATAGTTTTGTAAATACATAATAATAATTATGATGCATTGGTTTAAATACTTAAGTTCTTTATACTGTATATGATTTTTGTATATAAGTAAATTACATATAGGTAAATATAATGTAAAACAATATTGTTACACCAGTAATATTATTATAGTATAATTTTTTAAATTCATAACAAAATTATCATGCCTATTGTATAATATACAATTTAATAAATCAAACTACATCAATTTTTTTTGCTATTTAAGATATGTTTAAGAAATATTTTTATAGTAAATGTAGATTAAGTCTTCATTTTTTTTTATCATGCCTTGGTTCAAATACATAAGTTCTATCTAGTTTATATTATTTTAATAATTCTAGGTTTTAAGTTTATTTTTATATAAATAAATATCATTTAATGTGAAACAATATTGTTATATCATTAATACTATTATTATAATATATATAATTTTGTAAATGCATGACACACATAAGTCAAAATCTGTATAGAACCTAATAATGTTTATTGTAATATTTAAAAGCCTAGCGGAATTTCCTTTGTAATTGTTTGGTGTGAAGTACATTGGCTTATTATTTATATATAGCAATTTCTTTAATTTGTTAATTACTTGTATATTGTTAGATAAATATTTATTTTTTATACTGCTAATATTTGTCTAATTCGTATTGATTCTCTAGGAATCAACAAACACGCAGTCTTCGTTTTAAATACACCTTCATGCATTTTATCATCCTTTAATACAATACATACGGTTCTGAAAACGAATGCATAAAGTCGGTCCTAAGTCCGTAAAGTATGAAGGAAAAGTTGATTTGCGTGTAACAATTAATCATTTTATTTGTTCAACTTTAACCATTTTTGATTACCTACTCGACATTCTTATAAACAATCATCTATGACTAATATTACGAAAAGGTTCAATTTCAATTACGGATTTGATTCTAAACATTATTTCACTATATTGTATTATATTACATATTATATTATGTATATTATATTGTATTTTAATACAATATAGCTACTTTTCCGATGAGTACCGTATTTTAATACTATATTTTATTGTAATTAAAGCGTAAGAATTGGCGGTCGATTGCTAATTGTTACAAAATCTAATGAAACTTTTAATATCCATTATGCTATGTATATATTGTAATTGTAATAAAAATAATTAATGAGTTCTTATATGTGCAGTTTTATTTTATTGTGAGTAAATACATGAAAATAAATTCTAAAAGAACTTTAATAAGAACCGGTAAAATCATTCAAAAATAAATCGTAAAGTACCCCACTAGTTTACCGATTCAACAAAACGTTATCGGTACGTATTCCAGTTTTACACCACTATTCGAAACTACTTAATCATATAATAAGTTCCGAAAGAAAAGGATGCAATAGGGGTTATATATACGACTTGCACAAGAGTAAAAGAGACGGTGGTATTAATTATGAATGAAATATATAGATATAAAGATTATTTCACAACCACAGACAAACCTTCACTATCGTGTTAAATAATTAGTATGAAGATTGCCATCTCAATTTGTTATTTATCTCTGCTTGTCTCGTAGACACCTTACGAATGCCACGGCGACTTGAGCAGTGTTGCCAAGTCAATGGAACAATAAATGGACAGACACCTTTGTAAAGTTGCTAGAATGTTTCAATTTTCGTATCCTAAAAAGTGGCTAAAAGTGGAAAAAAAATGTGTTAAAACAAACACAAGTTCATAACTTTGAAACGCTTTATTTAGTCATATACCTCAGATGGGCTAGTGGATTGAAATAGTCATGATGCACAGTTTCTTTTAGATAATTTTTATGTGTTGGTTTCAGTTGTCTGGTGTATATAGACAGTAAAAGTGATGCTAATGTATTTAGTAATTTTAAGGGGTTTGATTCCTCGCCTTCAAAATTTTGATGACTGTTTGAACCTCGCTCAGAATACTTTTCATAAATAATAAGTATTAGCTCGTTGATTCATCGTTGAAGATGTTATTTATTAGTTCAGCAGAATAAAAAATTGTCTTTCATCCTGGCTAAGTTGAAATGAATCTTTAGTTCCTCCCACTGAGCAAGTATTTTGTTTATGGCTGGTTCAACGGTGAGCCACCGTGTGTCACATATTTTTATGATTTTTAAAGGCTCTTCTCCACAGTTTATGAGCCTATATATTTCACCGTACTCCTACCTACGTTTTGGTGAAATCAAGAACCATTTGTAGATTTCACGTACAAAGAATTCTATATTGCAAGGTAAAGTGTTTTCAGACGCCTGAGATACCGCCAACTGTAGAGAGTGGCAAACGCATCTAATTAACACAAGGTTTTCGAGCCCATAATCCCTTTTCAAAATTGCATGCACACCATTATTAATTCCTACCATAACTGATGCGCTATCAATCCCAATGCCTACCATATTTTCCATCTGTAGGTATGTTGTAATCCTGTAAACACGTCACTAAGCCATCAACTATGCCGCGTGCGTCAGAACTTTTAACGTGCACTAAAGCCAGAAAAGAACTAATTATACCATTCTGGCTATTGCTGAAGTAACGTATGACAACCCCAATGTATTTAGATACCTTAATGTCTGTAGACTTGTCAATGATTCCGCTGTATTTTTGCTGGTCGATATCGGCTAGCAATTTATTTTGAAAGTTCGGTGACAGAACATTGTTAATAGTTCCTGTACACTTCGTCCGGTAAAGTTTCAAATTCATGGCGGCTTCGGAATCCTTAAAACAATTTTTACAAACTTTGCTTATGATCTACACTAAGTATAGCTCTGTATTCAGCGATGTATAGGCATAAAGTTCCTTCTGTTACAAGTGAAGTCAATGGTGGTCGTGGTAACTTGGGTTGAAAAGGCAAAGGTTTATTACCTGAAAATAATACAGATTTTATCATTCCACTACTCGCAACTTCGTCCGCATTTACCTAAGCTATTACGTGGTACTACAATTTATCAAAATGAAAAGTACGCTGTACTTATATTTTTCCGAGTTGCAAGCTACATCACTGAGTCCTCTGCCAAATTTCATCAAGATCAGTCCAGTAGTTTGGCCGTAAAGACATAGCTAACTAATGAACAGATGAACAAACTAATTTTCATATAATTATATAATATTAGTGTGAATAATAAAAGTAGGTAAGTTGAAACTACTATCTGAAAAGAAAAAAAACTAAGTCACCTGTTTTTAATTCAATTTTTTGTTTATGTTTTTTAGTTTCACTGTGCTTTTTAATGTTATATATTTTAACATTAAACTCTGTAGCATATATAACACACATTGCTTTAGACGTATCATCACCGAAGGGTTTCAACCATCGTTTAAATTCTGCCACATTTTCCCATTCAGTACGATATTTTTGAGAATAGTTTTTCACCGTGTTTCGTTCATACATTAAATGTGATGTCGTGCATTTTTCCCATAAACTAATTCTATACATTTTATCCATTTTGTCTTAATTCTAATCATATACATGTTACACATAAAACATAAGCACCTATATAATACATAATACATGACACGCAATTCGTAATGTAGCGTAGTTGATAACATTTTCTCTATAAATCTATTTCGTTTCTCTATATTAATGTTACCTTACTATTCTTATATATAAAACACAAAATATATAACACATGACACATAATAATACATAATTCAGTCGCCAACAATAAATGTATTATTTACGTCAATTAAACCAAAACTTAAGCTTATGCCTAAACATAATCCTAATTCTAATCACAACCCCAAACCTGAACCTAAACCAAAACCTATACCTTAACCTTAACCCTAAATCCAAATCCAAAACCTAAATCTAAACCGAAACCTACACCCATACCTAAATCCAAACCCAAATGAAAACCTAAACCCAATCCTATACCTAAACCCAAACCTAAATCCATACCTAAGCCCAAACCTTACTGGATTATACAGTTTTGCTACGAGTGAATTCTTTCGTTGTGTTATCCCACATGTGATGAACCCGACTTGATATGAACACGCAACCTTCTGACTTTTAAAAAAACTTCAAACCAATTGTAATGAGTGCAGGTAAAAAGATACATTGGACCATGGAGAAGGACATAGGCTACCCTATGTAAACTTGATGACAGGAATGATGGAATGAAATAGGGGATGAAAGTTCTTATGAAGAACCCATATTGTCTCAAATTAAGGAAGTGAAAGACAACTTATAGTCTTCCACTAGTAACCACATGACCCACCCAGTAAACACACGATCTTTAACTTATAGTAAGCTGTAGCGCTGCGCTCGAGTGGACTACAGAATGCTGTCGATCGGGCACACACGCATTTTTTTTTTACGTTATATGTGTAGCGTTATGTCCACAATCCCACCTGACCTTAAATGACGTTGTGGTCCAAGATCGTAACACGCTAGTCAAGTTCAGTTGCCGGCACAAATCTATTGGTGTTTGGCGACAGATTTTAAACTTCAGAGTGGTAGTTAGCCAGGCCAGCATAAGAAAAGCCCTACCACAATGATATGATTTCATCACGATGTTTTCCTTGACAGAAAGCTCGGGCTCAAAGTCCCGTCAAAATCAGTTCAACCGTTTCGGAGATTACCCGAAACAAACAGACAGACAGACAAAAATTTTGAAAATTATTTTTTTGTTATAGGTACTAAATATATTTTTATATGTATTTAGTAAAAAAACAGACAATTCAATTTTATTTATTTGTATAAATTACACATACTCCATATAATGTAAATTTGTGTAAATGTGATGCATATTGATATGATATGATGATATGATTGTTCCGACCGATTTCGGCCATGACGACCACACCTAGTCCGAGAAATGGTGCTGGTGCGCTCGAAGATGGCTTATGTAGCCTATCTTCGCGGCGAAACTATATATGCATATTATGATGTAAATGTGATGTCAAACTAAAGTAACATGTTTACTGGGTATCTACGCGTCCTAGACATTTGTTTACAAATACTGTAGTTTGTCGATCTCCTTCTTCTTACCCTTTATCCTACTTAAGTAGGGTCGGCACAATGTTTTCTTCTAAAACTCTATCATCTCAGTATTCACACCTTTTATACGCATATCATTCTTTACATCTTCCTTCCATACTTTGTTCGGTCTTCTTCTACATCTATATCCCTTCATATTTAACATTCTTCTAGTTATATGACTTTCATTTCTCCTCAGGACATGCTCATACCACGCTAGCCTATAACCCATCAACTTCAGTGACTGGTGTAATTTCCTTTGATAAACTCATTCCTGATCTTATCCGTTCTAGTTACACCACACATTCATCTTAACATTCGCATCATGGCTACATGTAATCTTCTTTCATCCAGTTCTTTCGTTGCCCAGCACTTAGATCCATATGTTAAGACAGGTCTTATAATAGTTTTATACACTTTTCCTTTACCTTCAGGGGCATTCGAGGATCACATGTTGTCCCCGAGACCTGTTGCTATTTCCACCACCCAGCATTTATCTTATTCTTCACGTCCTGGTCAATGACACCGTTGTTTTGGATTAATGAACCGAGGTACCGAAAATTGGAGCAGGATAATAAGGATACACTATTTTAGGCTATATGAGAAAAATTGAATGGACCACCGAAGTTGTAGAGCAAATGTTCAGTTTTTGTTTTACTAATTTGCAGTCCAACATTCTCAAGTTTTCCCCCGTTATTTTCTTAACCTACGCAACAACTGTAGTTTGTTGATAATATCGTTTTTTAACGAACCATGCTTCGCATTCGTAAAGAAAGGCTAATTTGACATTCGAGTCGAAGATTAAAGATGGATCGTCGAGTTATTACGGTGAAGTCCAAACTGTCTATAATTGATCATATATGGTTCGTGCTTTGCAATGCACGTTTCAACAACAGCCTTTGCACCCCTTAGTGAATCCATATAACAACACTTCCCATGTAAGTGAGCGCTGAATTTGCTCTACTATCTCACCATTGACATTCTATTGGCGCTACTTTGGAGGTGTTAAAACGCATATCTTTGATTTTTGCGCAGGCATTCCTTTGTCTTTGATATGTAGATGGTCTTGTGTACATGTGATGTATAGAATAAATAGAGTTTTTCTATTTAACCAAAGCAACTGTTTTTCTAACTGGCTTGTTACTATGCGCGTTACAACGTCTAAGATTATAACTCTAAATATCAATGGTGCCAGTAAAAATCCCTGCTTTAGACCCGCGGCGATGACTAGTATTAGCTTTGTAAGATGGCCTTTGTGCATAATCTGACCTAAATACAGGCGCTTAATTATTTTAACCATGATAACCATCTCTGGTATACCTCTTCTCTGCAATTTTCTCCAGATCGTTTGACCTTGTCGAAAGCTTTTTCGAAGTCTACAAATAAAGCAAACACTTCAGTAAACATTTTCTCCGATCACTAAATACACATACGCATGTTTCCCTCCTTCCTCCCAGGAAGAGGGGAACATGCATATGAGTATATATTAGTTAGCTCGAATTTGTAGGTGTAGGAAATTAGCTAGATCACGACCTTTTCGCATTCGCGACGACCGCCCGAGCCAAGATTCGGCCACTCTGGCACCCTCGTGCGAGTCGTCAAAAACTTTCGCGGTTGAGTTCCCTAAGCGCTCGCCCCCAATTTCGGTGAAGCTGTAAAAGCCGCAGCGGCTCTGTTTTTGAATAGGGCCCCTAAGGCTAAAAGTGTAGTTAGTTAAAAAAAAAAACATTTTATTGTAAAATCAAGCGTAGAATGATAATTTAGTCAATCCAAGAACGTTCTGTTCCAAATCCGCTCTATTTGTCTCTTAAAGTATAGTCGACAGCCGTCACTACCTTGTTCAAAATAATTTTGAATAGAAGTTTAGAGCAGATCGGTAGCAAATTGATCCTTATCCAGTTAAAGCATTGGGACAGATATCAGTTATTGGCAATTTTATAAGAGCTCCTTCTTTCCAGCTTTCAGTAACTTACTCTGTTTCGCATACGGTGGTCATACCGTAAATCCGTTACAACGACTACATTGATCGTTATGGCTTTTACTACGATGCAATCGTTACTTGGTACCTTATTGTAATGACATTGAAGATCTCCGTGATTTCTGCTGCTACACTTGCTCGTGCCATCTATGCATTTGTTTTTCTAGCGTGGAAATAAGCTATGTAACGTGCTATTGTTTTGTGCATAACATTACCATTTCGAGGAAATGCATTCTACGTAAATTTTATAATATAACTAGCTGTGCCCGGGGCTTCGCTCACGTGGACTACAGAATGCTTATTGTGAGTGTTTTTTAGAAGATAGACGTATACTCTTGTGAACTTTTGTGTAGGTCTTTTTAATGTCTACAATTAATTAGTACACTAAATTGGTATATCTCTTATAGTTTACTCAGCGTAAGCCATTTAAGTGCCCGAATTGATAGACCATGACCAGTTTTTTTATTTGTGCAGAACCTCAATAATTTTTTTAAAATAAAAATAGCTTAAGTTACTGCCTATAAATTCAGCGATTCCCGTCAAAATCGGTCCAACCGTTTCGGAGATTACCCGGAAAAAACACAGACAGAAAGACAAAAATGTTTGAAAATGGTTTAGTTATAGGTGTTATAGGTTCCATTTAAAATAATAAAGCGCATCTTTATCTTTAAAATAACCGGCGCGGCGGGCGACTTCCGTCGGTGGAAGCGGGGTCACCACAATACTATGAATTGCGAGTGGAGCCACAGGCACGGCTAGTAATCAATATAACTTTAAAAAAAAGTATAAATAAACTTAGGAGACGTAAATAAACACATGCGGAACCAGGTTTTATGGTTTATATTTTTAAAGGTTTACTAGCGGTGTACCCGAGACTCCACACGCGTTTGCTACTACGCAACAGTTATTTAAATCTCGTAATTTTATTTTTCTCATATTATTGTCAATTTATATAAGTAGTCTATCAATTGAGGAATAACTTAATATACTTCCCGGTTACAAAGTTTCATCAAAATCAATTAAGATTTATTTTGGATTTTTTACTATTTCTAAAAGTATTTTTGAAAATTATTAAAGCCTATCAATTGACCAATGATAGAAGCTTCCCGTGTACAAATTTCATTCGAATCTGTCAAGCCGTTTTTGGGTTAAATCCGGACATACAAACAGACAGACAGAAAGAAAAATTATTTTTTTGAAAGGTTTATTCATGATCCAAGTGCCCTTCATATACAATACCTATCGAAATTTGGAAAAAAAAATTACCTACATGTACAGACATGACCACATATTTATTAATATAGATACACAATAAAACCGTAAAGGTCGTTTAAAAAGGATTTTATACTTAAAAAAAAAAAAAAAAAATTTGTCTGCGAAAATCGTATATGTTTACCATAACATTATAATAGGCTCATAATAACAATTTTATCTACTTACTATAATTGTTAAAAAAAAAAATTATTACATTTTCAAGTTATATATACATACGTTGATGCCTACATAAAGGATATAGTACTCATTTTCTATATATTCTTATAAATGCTCTGCGACCCAAACAATATAAAAAACAACTACCTGCTTTAAGATATCTCGGATTTGGTTACAATAAGGATAGGAAGCGAGTGATCTATAGCGATTATCTTTTTACATTGCGGGCCATTTCAAAATATGAAACGACATACAGAACAGACGTGACGACGACGCGACGCGGACGGAGGGACATGGTTCGATCAATATTTTGTCACGAGCTTTAAGGAAGTTAGCATTAGAATTCCATCCCGTCTAAGTTTGAATATGAACATTCCAAGGTCTTGAAAAATTGTTTGTGTCTTAATAAACGTTAAAATATTATATGGCTTACGTCAAAAATAGTAAAGCGTATTAAATCTTGTGTGATTTTTATGTGCGAGCGCCCAAGAAGGGGAGTTAAACCATTTTTATATTTACATCGGTTCCCTCGCGACATGCGCGTCGTCTCTTAGCCAGTTCCGTTACTACAGTATCACGCACGTACAACAACGCAAGGAAAGTGATGTAAATATTACTTCTATCACAATATTTACAAATCATCAAGTGATCTAAGTGTTATATGTGCCTAAATATGAATTAGAACTTTTTAAGTGTTAGCGTATTGTGTCTGTGAAATTGTTTTATTTCGATTAAAGACTGAGGAAATACCGCCCGCTCTCAATGCGCCTATTTCAGGAAGCATTTCAGCAAGGAACTTTTCGTTTTCATAACTCACGCTAGAGGTCAGTATAAACGTAATAGTTTGTACACAGAAAGTTTTCGAATATTTTTAGTTTTACACTGTAACTTTTTATCAGTGGCTATAGAGATATTGGTAGAGAGGTTGAAGCACCGGTCTTCCCTCTTTATCATCCCTTCTGCGCCCTTTACGCATGATCGACCGGTAGAGTTTTGGGGTTCACTGTAGGGTAGGGTGTGAGTATTATTATAATGACACGCACACATAGACATACATTCTACTATGAATATAAAACTTGTGCTTGTAGGTATTGTACAAATACTATACAATGTATATTTATTTGGAGTTGTACCTATTGAATTTGTTTTTCTAAACACACCGAACATATAAAAGTAACTCTTTTGTATATTTTGAATATACCTTTTGGTAAAAAGATGTTGATGTTGTAATTGTGTTTATTTTTATAATTTCACCCGCGAGTTTGTTCCAGTTAATCTATACCAATATTATAAAGAGCAAAATGACGATAGTTTTACACAAAGTATAAAAAATTGCATACTACACGGGTGCATTGTTATAGTTATATTATAAAATGGAATATGCCTTAGTGCTAAGGGATAATACAGTTTCCTATTAGTGAAAAAATTTCAGAATCGTATTGGTAAGTCCCAGAATTTCCTACTACAGACATACTCACAAACTTTGACTCATTCCAATATTAGTACAAAACAGCTGTGCTCGCGGTTTCACCCGTGTTGAATTAAGAGTTTACGTTCCGCTCCTTGGCCGCAGTGTGAAATTAAGTAGCCTAGGACAGTATGACCTAGGACCTTCTTTAAAAAACTGGCTATCCAAGGGTGGCAACTTATGGTCCGTGATGTTGCGGATTCTAGCGCACGGCCGGCCGACGAGCACGGACAGCCACGCACCGAACAATATCACCGACTTTGGGAGGCTGGCTACCTTTACGCGCCTAAAGAAGAACAACGTCAAAAATGAACTCTTAATTAGTTTGATTTAAAGCACTCTACAATTTGTAAGTAAATAAAAATATGATTGAAATGAAATAACAATACATAATTGCAATTTCAATAATGTCATTAGTACAGCAATTTTTTAAACTAGGTAGCCACAAACATTTAAAATAGGAGCTTTCCAGCGTTTTTGAATTAATGCGTACCTAAGTTCTAAGATATGTAATTGTAAAATTATTGTGAAAAATAAAAAGAAATGTCATAACTTTACGATTTAAATTACATGGTTGGATTTTTTAAATTTTATACGAGATTAAGGTGCCGCCTCCACTAGCAAGTTTATTGTGGCGATATTATCTTCCTGCGACTTCATTCTATAACAACTCTAGGAATGTATCTCCACACGGCGATACTATCGCGGCGACGCACATTGGACTGAAATCGGAGCCTCCCTTTCATAGGATTTTAGAAAAATTAAATATGTTATTTCATAGTTTTAAGTATACAGTTTTGTCAAAACAGTCATATCATTGTATAATTTAGCAATTTCAAGCTTTATTTTTACCTTCTACACCATATAATATGGACTTGTAAATTTCAAATGTATGAAAATGGATTTTCTTTTCGTCATAACTTTTTTGTGTTTTGAGTTGTAAAGCTGAAACTTATACTTACTTGACAAAACTGTATACTTAAAACTATGAAATAACATATTTCATTTTTCTAAAATCCTATGAAAGGGAGGCTCCGATTTCAGTCCAATGTGCGACGACGCGACGATGCAACGAGTGACATTGAAGAGGAAAACGCCAACGACTCCTGCGCACCCTCTGCGAGACAAGATCTACTCGCATCGCGCTTACGGCGCGGTTGAGAAACTCAAACCTGTGGTGGATTAGATAAACTCATATACATTAACAGTGAAAACAGTAGTGGAAAAATGACTTCAATTGTAGAAGACGTGTGTTATCAGTTCTTCAAATTGTAAATTTGGTGTCGAGGAAAAGAAAACATAGATTTAGAGTTAGGCCATATTTCTCGAAATTTTACTATTTATCAAGAACTAAATAGAACATTCATTTGGCATATGAAACTTCTGTCACTGTTCTATATTAGCAAAATATATTAGTAAATACACAAAACCTGGCGGTGTAAAATAATATAACAAAGGCAAAATAAGATGAAGGTAGGTAGCGAGTCATACAACTGATGCGACGCTTTCGAGGGTTGTTGAGAAATTATTGTACTCCGCTACCTTTCACCCACGCGGTGGAGAGATGCACAGAACAAAGAATCTTTATTCCGTGGAGAAATGTAATGCGGCCTCTAAATATTTGCCTGTATTCGCCAAATACTTATTCGTAGCTCTTTCTATCTATTCGTTCAGCCAGTCCACGAGTTCGACGTTCGTTTTTGTTTATTTAAAAATTTAATTGTGGTTAAAAGCGAAAGACGTCGAGGCGGTTGCTGCTGCAAATACTGGTCATTTAAAAGTAAATGGTAAAAAAAAATGGGAACCCTTCATAATTATAATTTGTGATATATTTCCTGATAATACGGCCTAAAAGATAAACGGAAAATAAAAGATGACGTGTATAAACAGTAATCAGCGGTTTCAAATCTGTGAAATACACACTCTTCTATACCAATATTTAAAAAAGGAAATATTTGATTTTGGTTTGTAATGGATAAACTCAAAAACTACTGGACCGGTTATAATTTGAAAAATTAATTTATTCCCCACAAAAATGTCGATAGTTTTACACAAAGTTTGTCGTATAAAATTAACACAGGTGAAACCGTTTGGTACAGCTCGTATTATATATATACTCAAAACACATTTTAATTTTGAAGGCCTTTAGAAATATTTTAAATTTTGTATATAAAATAACAATACACAACATTCATTTTTATCTGAAATTAACTGTGCCCGTGGTTTTGCTCACGTGGATTACAGAATGCCCACGCGAATCTTATTGCCCAGCTCCCGGCTATTTTAGACCAGTTTTTTTTTCCATTTGTGTGGGAACCCTAATTCATTTTCTAAAAAAAGTAGCCTAAGTTATTACCTATAACATCAGCTATCTATCGGTGAAAGCCCCGTCAAAATGGGTCCAACCGTTTCGTAGATTACCCGGGACAAACAGACAGGAATAAATTTTAATCATCGGTTTTTTGTTATAAGTACCGTATATACTTTCATATACGTTTAGTAAAAAACTGTTATTTTGAAATTATAAACAGACACATTAATTTGGGACGATGGGGAGGGTACCCTAACCGGGAAAAAACGTCCGAACCATAAGTTTTTTTTTTTTAATAGCAGTATAGTTTCAATAAAACTTAACAGCACGCTCTTAGCCTAGCGGTTGTGTACGTGACTATTATTGCCAAAGTCTCAGGTTCGAATTCTCGCCTCGAACAATTTTTCTTTTTTTAATTTTTACTTCGGACTTCAATTAGTAGTGAGATAACTTAATTTGAATATTTATAACATAAAAGTTTTAGTATTAATATTTTTTTTCTAATTTAATTTTTTTATTTGCTAAACACAGCACAACTTTTTGCTTATAAACCAATTTGGATTGTTCTTTTTTGTTGGATAGCGGATGATATCTCAAGGGCGGTCCCATTTTAATTTCATTGGCATTGAATCTTCAACTTCGAAGATACACAAGGGAACTCTTCAAAACCAGTGTTTGATGTATAGTCTACTTGATGACTATGATTATTATTCATTTAAATAGCTGTTTACATATTTGTATATTATCTATACTAATATATAAATGCGATAGTAACTCTGTCTGTCTGTTACGTTTTCACGACTAAACCGCTGAACCAATTTTGATAAATTTTGGTATAGGGATAGATTAAACCTTGGGAAAGGACATAGGGTACTTTTTGTAGCGAAAATAAAACTTTAAGGGTAAAAAATAGGAGATAAAAGTATGTAAGAGGGAAATAACAGCTTCCATGACAACCAGTTTGTTGATTTGAAATGACAGCGTTGTCAATGTTGATTTATTGACAGTGTTATAGTAAATTAGAAATTATTGTATTTCTAATAATTACCTATTAAGTGATAGTCCAGTATTCTTTTTAAGATTGGCTGAAGTGTTTTTCCGCTGTTTAACTATGTACGCAGTATGGTATAATGACAGTTTTATTTTATGGCGCTGTCAAACCGCGGCTCGCATACACATAAATATACATTCTAAGCGATATACCTATTGTAAATTATCTGGATTATACAGTTTTGCTGCAAGTTAATTATTTCATTGTGTTATTCCACATGTGGTGAAAATAAGGTGAAAGTTTGTATGAAGAAGCCGTTCATATTTATGCTTTTTGTAAGAAAGGAATAAAAGGGCTTTCACGTTTTTCAAAACACTTTCCCGTAGGCCGGTAAAATAAGGTATGATTTTAATTATTTTTGAAGTTTTATTGGGATGGTTAATGTGTAGGATTCATATTGGCATATATTGATAATACCACACAAACAGTAATAATCTCATCTATGATTTTCTTTTGGTTTCTTAATTAATTCTTAATTGATTTTGATGAAAATTTATACACGGGAAGTCTAACTATTATCACAATTAATGGGCTACAAAAATTGTCAATATTACTTCTAGAATTAAAAAAAGTAATTCAAAAAGTTTAATTTTCATCAATTCTCAACCGATTCTGATCAAATTTTGTAGGCGGGAAACATACATCATACCTAATATAATTGAGAGGCTGTAAGAATTGTTAATAATGCATTAGAAATTGTACATTAGAATAATAGTTTTCAACCGATTTTGCCACTTCTCAATTGATACGGCATATGCATTGTCAACAATATGAGTAAAAATAAAAGGATTTAAATAATTATTGCGTAGTAACAAACGCGTGTGGAGCCGCGGGCACACCGCTAGTTATTATACAAGGTGTCCAGAAAGGGTATCGGGTATTTGTTTTCGCGCCATATTCGAAACGGGGCGTCTAAAGGGTGCGGGGAGGGGTTCGTGGAGTCCGCCATTTTGTGGAGTTTTAGTCACGATGGAACAGTACTCGGGGACGCATCGCGCATTTTGCGTACGAGCGTATTATCGTAATGGTGATTCATTAGTGACTGCTCAACGTCTCTATCATGCGGAATATCGTACACGCCACGCGCCAAGTGACGATAGCATTAGGAAATGGATCAGGATGTTCGAGAATACAGGTGCGACATTTAAAATTCAAAACTCTGGTCGTCCTCGTTCAGTTCGCGATGAAGAAACAATTGAAGAAGTTGAGGCGTCCGTTCGTCAAAATTCGTCTTTATCCATCCGAAAGCGAAGCCAAGCGTTGAACATCAAAAAATCGTCTTTACATTCGATTTTAAAGAAAGACTTACATCTAAAAGCCTATAAAATTCAATTGGTTCAAGAATTGAAGGATACGGACTATGCTAATCGACTGAATTTTGCGAACGAAATGCTGCAGCGATTTAACAACTTTAACAACATACTGTTCAGTGACGAATTGTCACGACGATTGTTCAGAATTGTCGGTACTGGGCAGTGGAGAATCCGAGACGAAAGCATGAACGACCCCTGCATAGCCCAAAGGTCGTTGTTTGGGCCGCTATGTCTGCTAAAGGCATAATTGGTCCTTATTTTCATGAAGATCAACGAGGCCGAGCAATTAATGTGAATAGTGACCGTTATTGCGATATGTTGCGAAATTTTTTGGTCCCAGAGTTGCAGGAGTTTGCAGGTTTCAACTCAAGAACGTGGTTCCAGCAAGATGGAGCCACTTGCCATACCTCAAATGACTCAATGGAAGTTGTTAACGAATTATTCCCTAATAAAGTCATTTCGCGAAGGGGTAACATCAACTAGCCTCTCAGAAGCCCCGACCTTAGCCCGCTTGACTATTTTGCATGGGGATACCTTAAAAGTAAGGTTTATCAAAACAATCCGACGAATCTAACCCAGTTAAAGCAAAACATCAGGTCAGAAATGGCAGCAATATCGATAGCTATGTGTCAACGTGTTATCGCCAATCTTCGTTTCCGTTTAGAAGAGTGCCAGCAACGTAACGGTCATCATTTGGATAACATCATCTTTTCCAAATAATTCTCCAATTCATATGCTAATAATAAACAATAAACTTTTTTATTGCATACAAATAATTTTTGTTTCATTGAACTTACAAATACCCGATACCCTTTCTGGACACCTTGTATATTCTTATAAATCATTGTTAATAAAATAATTTGTAAAATTATTTTTTCCATTTTTCTCATAGAACTTGAAATTAAAATTTTATAATAAGGAACTTCGTTCCTATCTGGTGTCCCACGACACCATATTTAAAAAAAAAAATATAATTTTTTTGCATAAAGATTAATAAACCAAAACAGTTTTAAATTCTACAAAGTAAGTAATATAATATTCCTTCTTTAGTTGGAAATTGTGGTCCATACGTTTGGGTCCAAGTTCTTTAAAACTAACCGTACAAACGGGCCAAAAAACTCTGGCACTCTAGTCTCAAACTCATCAAGGAGAGGCGTGAGGTGATACTGTAATTTTAAAATATGCCTGTGCGTAACAGCAGATTAATAGACGGATCTTGAAGTCATTGAAAAGTGACATGCCCCAGTTTAATACGAAGCGTATTAAATAGGCGATAGAGTGAAAGAAAGGCTCCAAAGATTTGTTATTTGAACAGAACCATCTAACAAATCTGATGCTGATGCTGATGACGGCAGTATCTTACCATCAGAACCTGACCTCTTGAGCTTTCTTAGCTTGAGAAGTTCTTTAGACAGTTATACACATCAAGGAAGTAATCGGATAAGAAACTAACTCAAGGCCCAAAAACCAGATTATTAACTCGACATTATACGGAAAACATCTCGGACATCAGCTTTTACTAGATTAGTATGTCCCTCAAACAGCTTAAAAAATACATAATAACAAAACTACCAAAGATGACGGAATTACAGCTAAACTATTGAAGGCGAGTGGTAAGGTAACTCAGTATTTACTGTACTTAGGGTCCTAAGTACCTTAAACACCACAGGCATGAAACTGAAGTGTGATGCACCGACAATACTCTATTGAAGAATTATAGGTCCATCTCGCTTTTGAACAAAGTTTACAATCTGTTTTCGAGATATATTACGAATCGTCTTGCACGCAAGGTTAATAACTTCCAGACTCCCGAACAAGCCGGTTTTCGAAAATGTTTTAATTCCGGGACCACATACATACTAGTGTGACAGGTTATACAGAAGACCGAAGAGTATATAACCTGCCCCATTCTTTAGCGTTTGTGGACTACGAGAAAGACTTCGATTTGATTGAGACCTGGGCTGTACTGCAGTCTCTGCTATGTAGCAAACCCAACACAAGATCGACCGACGACCTGGTGAAGGTTGCAGGAAGCCATTGGATGCAAGTAGCGCAGGACCGCTCGTTGTGACGAACTTTGTAAGAGGCTTATGTCCAGCAGGGAAACGATGATACATTATGTATCATAAGGAATAAGTAATAACGGTAAATTAAATTGAACAAAACATTGTATCCATCTTGTCACCATCTTGCAATACGCTGCTTAAACGACTCAAAATACAACTATTTAATTTCATCTGAAGTCATAATATTTTTTTATATTACAAAGAATATTATAAGAATGCTTGAGGTGAGTTTACGTAGTCTATTGACTTATAAATAGACCTCATCAAAATAATAAATTATTTCGTTGTCTTATGTATATATTGTAAGTAGGTTACATTTTAAGTAAAGTGGGTTCCTCTCTATAAATAACAAATGCTTGCGAAGCCGCTAGCACACGCGAGTAATTCATAAAATAATAGAATTGAAACTATGTATTAATTGTAAACCTATAATAATCTATATACGTATAATAAAAACGTAACTGATCGATGTCTGTACATAGAAGATATATGAGAAAAACTATTATTGGGGGTCTCTATCAACGCAGGAGAACCCAAAACAATGATTGTTAGAATTTTTGTCTGTTTGTCTGTTTGCCAACTTTTGTGCGCGCTAATCTCAGAAACGGCATAACCGATTTGGAAACGGTTTTTACTAATATACTCTGGTAAGGTTCACTTAACATTTAGTGTTTGTTTAACTTCAATAAGTTTATAAATAAAAAAGTTATATCAATTTAAAAAATCACGTCGCACATTTTTTTGTAAAAAATGCTATAAAATAGCTCTTCAGTTGAATTGACTGAAATTTTAGTTATCTGTATATTAATTATGATTTGTAAAACGATGATGATCGAAACCTTTCATAAAGTTAAAAAATGAAGAGTTTAAAAAATTGCAAATTTGCAATATAAGTTGACCTCAGATCTGTGTGATAAATCATATTAAAAGGGGGTCAGCATATGCTGGATATTTGTCAATTGAATATAGCTGCGCCGCTGCTAGGGATGGCAATTCATTTCGAAAAAGATTGATTCGAATCGAACTCTTATGAATCGATTCCCAAAATAATCAATGTCTAAAAGATCGATCTCTCAAAAATTGATCTTTTTTCGATTCACTTTCGCATTTGTATTAACAATATAAAAATCCCTAAAATAGAAAATTAAAGGGAACCACAACAGTCGATCTTTTGTAATTTTTACCTTACTAAAGTATCAGTTATTAATATTATAGAGAAACAGAAAGATATATAGAGAGAGAATTTATTACAGGTATTTATAGGGAAAGAGGATTCATTTAAAAAATTTATTATTATAAACTGTTGTCGTTATTTTGCTGTTGGGTAATAATTTACCGTTTATATTTTAATTGGTAAATGACACCAAAGAAAATGACTGCATAATAAATTGAATAATCCATACCTACTAATATTATAAATGGGAAAGTAATTCTGTCTGTCCCGTCTTTTGCATTTTCAAGCCTAGACCGCTGAACCAATTTTGAAGACCTCTGGTTGAGAAAGGTCGAAGTTTCGATCATGTTTCCAGAATACTAAATACATATACACATGTACATTCATTTCTCCCAGGAGGCAGGGACATGTTATATGTATGCGTTAGTTTAGCTCAAATTTTCTACAGATAGGGAATTAGTCAGTTCGCGACTTTTTCACAATCGCGGTAATAGCCCAAGCCGACGTCCGGCTACTTTGTGCGCATGTTGCTCACGCTTTCGTGGCTTAATGCCTTAAGCGTTCACCCCGAAGCCTGGTGAAGTTGTCAAACCCATAAGTGGCTATATTTCTTTAGGGCCCCTTAGGCTAACAGTATAGTCAGTGAGAAAGAAAAAAACCATCTATAATTTTCTTTTGGTTTATCGTATTCAGAGATAAAGAGCAATAAGAGAGCAGAAGAGTAATATAGCGGGGTGGTAGGGATCGCGACCATCATACACATAGTGTTAAACACATGTATGATTTTCTTTTGGTTTGTCGTGTTCCGAGGTCAGTCCGTGTATAGATACTATTAATAATTTAGTAAAGCGGACGAGTTTTTTTTGTCTGTTTGTTTAAACATGGTAATCTCTGGACAACTGGTAGCAGTCGTATTCGAAAAATTCTTTTTCTATATGGTAGCCAGATTCACGAAGAATAGTATAGGCTATCTGGAACTAAGCTAAACCTCTCAGCTAGCCATAAATATTGATTTTTGTTTAAGTATGTCGAAGTGAAAGTCTTCCCGAACTACTTTATTCGCATGCGCGGGCGTAACGGTTAGTGATACGTAAATATAATATTCTACAAAAATATTGTTCTTTAGTATATCTAAAAAAGTCTCCGATAACATATGCCTATTTCTCAATAGCATAAACCACAATAAGGTATTTTGCGAGTTTTTATGTTGAAGATTAAAAATTGATTTTGAGCTTTATTTTTAGGCTTATCATATTAATCCTTACGAACAAAGTTATTTCATCATAAAGACAATTAAAAAATTTCTTTTTTTAGTATGTAATTAGGACACATAGTTCAGGAAAAAATGAAAAATTAAAATAATTTTTGCTTGCGGGAAGTGATATCAATTGTGATAGACTACACGGGTCCGTCGCGTTGGCGGCGCGGTATTTGTTGGATAAAAACTCGGGTGAAACCGAGGGGCACAGCTAGTTAAAAAATAAATTTGAAAAATTTAATACTTATAATCTGAAGGATGACGAACGGATATTTTTAGTTTAACCAATGATGTTTTATAAATAAACACGTTATATACTCTCATTAAAGGCAATTTGAAAATGTTACAAATTTTGTTATCAGCATGTTAAAACAAAATAGATAGCAAATCACAGCGTAAGGTGGAAACTCAGTAGTCAAAAAAGGATAAAAGTTTTTTCTCGCTCACGCCGGTATCAAGTCGAAAATCAACTGAGAGCACTATTTTAACAAGACTTGCACTGAAATCGAACATAGTACCTAGCACTAAATAATAATCATACTTATTATTTTCTGGCAGAACAAAATGCTCTACCTTTATATGTAACTACACTTTCGTATGGGATTTCTGATGAAAAAAAGACACTGCTATGTTTGTCCTGTTCTAATATTATATACCTCCTTAATAGATAAAACAGATGTCAGTGAAGATGACTGGCTATAACTTTATTCGCTGAATTGATTTGATAGATTTGAAAAATGAAACCGTTTTACATGTTGTATTTTATTATTAATAACTATTAATTTTTTAATGTTTAAACATTTAGATATCTTCAAATATTTTTTTACAGCCACAGCAATCAACTTTACATAAAAATAAAACATTACACTGATATTGTAATACATAGTTATATCCGAAATCCAAAATTGAGCTGATTTTTTATCTTTCATCCGTCGTTTCTGGAAATTATTGGCAAAATTATTTTATTTAAGTCCAATAAATTTAAAAACCTATTTTGAAAAAAGGACTGTCTAGGCCAAAATGTAATTAACGCTATTAAACAAAAAAAAGACAAAGCAGTCATGATGACTGCCAACAGAAGTGAAAACTTAAAACTATAAACAAACAGTTGTTACTAATTGAATACCTACCTAAATTAATTCTTTCCCATTTTTTGGTTATATTGCTACAAAGACTTCGTTTATCGTTAACACGTCACGTGACCATGTCGATGACGATTTACATGAATTTACTCCCCAACCAAACCTTAAAGAAGTTTTCACTTCATGGGTTTATTATTAAGTGTACGGTGGTCGCGATCTTTATATCTTTATTTATGTTATATTGACACAAAGACTCCGTTTATCGTTAACACGTCTCGTAACAATGTCATTGACGACTTACATGAATTTACTCCCTATAGAAGTTTTCACTTCATTAATTACAGAGCCATGTCCTTAGATTTCAATACAGTTCTCTTTCTGACTAAGTCTGACAGGTTTTATGACTATTTTTGAAAATCCCTACCAATCTTGCATATTTGACAAGTCCTTTAGCACTCACCCGTGGTATATGAAAGTACACGCACGAGCTTCAAGGAGTGGCCGCTCACGTTCGCAAGTTTGATCTTTTCCAAAATACCGAAAAGAAAACGAGCTTCGACGAGGCTACGCGAGTGCGCATAAGTCGACACGAGTGGATCCTCCACACACTCGCACTGGCCTTCACTCGGCGAGCGTATGGAGTGGGTATAAAATATCTTGTGTGCAACGGACCCAAGTTCGGTGAAGCTGTAAAAGCCGCAGCGGCTTCAGGGCCCCTAAAGATAAACAGTGTAGTCAGTTCTAAAAAAAAAACAACCGTTGGCTTAGTACATAACTGATTCACGAGATCAAAGACGCGGATCATTCGAAAAAGGGCGAAATACATGGTATTGACCTAATAGGCTCTGATTCAGTAAGCTATTCTGAACTGAGAGTGTAAGAATTATTATTGTTTTTAGAAATTTTGGTGAGGTTGTCTATGTTTCAAATTAAAGAATTCGTTTCAAAATTTGTTTTGAATACTTTTTTATTACTTATTACTATTTTTTTGCAATCAAAAGTGTAGTTTGGTCTAAAAACGGGTCTATAGAATGACAGTCCTAAGCCTGAAAAGTATGAAGGAGAATCAAAATATTCCTAATATTCGTCCGATGTTTACGGTATATCGTACTACTGTACTAATAGTACTAGACATCTGTACTAGTACAGTTGAAAGATTGTAGGTACTACTACAGAGCGCTCAGTTTTATGTCCGAGCAAGAACAAGTCTAGCAGGTTAACCTCTTCGATGCATCAAATAAAGAACATCGATGTTTACTCTATGTTGACGAAATGACAGTATATCAGATTAATTCGATCTATCGATACTTTACATTGAGTGTTTTATTACATTGATATAAATCGTCCATTACTAAATAACGCGTCGTGCCACAGACTACTGAGAGGTTAATAGGTCGTCACACGAAAGTGAAAGAGAAAAAAAGGTCTTTCGCTTAGATTATCCAATGACTGTCTAAAATCCCTGGCAGGGCTTACATTTTAGCGCTTTCGGCGCTAAATCTAGCGGAATTTTTGGGTAATCAACTCGCATTATTAGCAGTTGACTCCTAGCGGAAAATCTAGCGCTTTAACGAAATGTTGGTTAAATTATACAATAGATACTTATTATTTATATCCATTTCAAAACGAATGTAATTTAGAATATTTTTAAACTTCTGAATGAGTTTAAAAGTTATGTCACTTCATTATAATGGAGATATTGAAATAATATTTAGGACAATGAATATCGTTCAAAATAAATTACGTAATGCTCTCAACGAAGTAAAGATTCATGTGATTTTATGGATAACAATGGGGTTGACTTCTAAATAATCCATATGTTTCAATTATGATCTTAAGGACGGACGTATTGAGGCAAATTGGAAGTAACGAAAAGTATAAATTAGGTATAGTCTAACAATATGTGGATATTACAGAGCCACAGCCAGGCCCATCTGGTTCTGGAACTCTTCAAATATTAGGTCCTTACATATGAAATTGTCGTTTTGTACGGGAGGAATATAAAGTCAATTTTTTTTTGGTAAATATATTTAATTAATCAAAGTATACACTGTTGTTATCTATGCACTTTTGCCATCTCATATGTAGTTCATTGATCCCTTTACTAAAAAAACCATGGGGGTGAGAATCAATGAACTCTATGAAGGCGGTTTGGACTTCCGCATCGGAGTTGAATTTTTTTCCTTGTAAGAAGTTGTCTAAATTCCGGAAAAAATGGTAATCTGTTGGAGTAAGGTCCGGGTAGTCGCAGACATTCCAATTGTAGCTCATCTAACTTAGTGGTTGTTTGTTGCGCAGTGTGTGGTCTTGCGTTGTCGTCTAGCAGCAGTAGCTTAGAGCGATTGACCTATCTCGGTTGTTTAGCAGCTAGTTTTTCCTTCATGGTTTGCAGTTGCTGACAATAGATATCTGCCGTAATCATTTGGCCAGATTTTAGAAAGCTGTAATGAACGTCACCGGCGCTAGTCCACCAAACACTCACAAGTAACTTTTTCTGAATCAATTTTCGCTTAGGGCAGGATTTGGCTGGGTATCCAGGGTTCAGGCATTGCGACAAGCGCTTCCGATTATCGTACAGTATCCACTTTTCATCACAAGTAATGATTCGATTTAAAATCCGTTCATTATTGTGTTGGTTGAGCAAAGTAACAGCAGTCGACGCAGGTTTGCAAGTTCGATTCACTCAATTTTTGAGGTACCCATCGTTCAAGTTTTTTTACTTTCCCGATTTGCTTCAAGTGGATTAATACAGTTTTATCACTTACCCCGAAGCCTGCAGCTATCTATGAAGTGCTTTGTGATGGATCCGCTTCCACAATAGTCTTTAATTCTTCATTTTCTACTTTGGACTCCAGCCGTCCACGGGGTTGGTTCTGAAGGTCGAAATTTCCAGAACGAAAATGGTTGTTATACCCTATAGTCTATGTGCAACGTATCTATTTAACTCCTAATTTAAAAATAGCATTATAATCAAGCGCTTTTTTTGAACTGATCTAGCGCCCAACACTCAAACAGAGTTGGCAGCAGTGATCCCTGGAGTCTATTACCATTACCCTATAAAAAAAATCTTAAACACAAATTATTGTCAATAAGAATTCAAACTGAATTAATTTAACATTAATAATTTTAGTTGGTGCAGTTTCATCACACGTAATGAATTATTTTTTTTAAGTGAAAACTTCTTTATGAAGGTTAGGATAGGGAGTAAATTCATGTGTCATCATCGACATGGTGACGTGTCTTGATAACGTTATACGGAGTCTTTGTAGCAATATAAACGAAGGAAAAAAATACAATTAATTTGGATAACTAAAGATAGCAACTGTTTCTCAAGGGGATATTTTACGTCACGATCTACCTTACCCGATTTCCGGGGGAAGGGTAGGGAGGTCTTGGCCGCGGAATCGAGCCAATAGCGACGCTCGATCCTGCGGCCAAAAGCCCCCCCTGCCCTACCCTGGAAATCGGGTACGGTAGATTGGACTGTGAAATAGCCCCTTCAACTGTTTGTTTATGTTTTAAGTTTTCACTTCTGTCAGCAGTCCTCAATGTCTTCATGACTGCTTTGTATATTTTTTTAATTCGTGATCTCTCGTAAGAGAGTACTATATATATTCCGTGTTCGTGATTTATGTAAATGCTGTATTAATTACTAATAGGATAATTGTACTGCACGATCTACCGCGATTTTTGTAAATATTCAGTGTAGTATAATAGTATAATAAGGAATCTGATCAAGGGCGAATTGTCGATCCGATCGCCTGCAGGCTGCAACGCAACGATAGGCGTAGTTTAGCAAATTATGCGCGCCGCATCGACCATGAAGAGCACTGAGCAGACGTATGCGTAATGTTAAGCGTTCGTATAGTCAACCTTACTATTGAGCAGTAAGGTCGCAGGTTCAATCCCCGCACATATTTTTTTAAATAGTTTTTACTAGTATTCTAAGCATTAATTATTTTATTATTTGAAACAAATTTTTTAATGTTATTTTTACAAAACAATCGATTCTATCGGATTTTCAAACAATCGGTTCTTATTATTTAACAATTTCATGATGCATAATTAATATAAAATATTACATATAGAAAAATTACTTTGTGTAGTTTCATTTATGTACGTACGCTGTTTTCGACGTTCGTTCCTAACCGACATAGCAATTATCAGTATAATATTCATAATATTGTAGTTTTGTGAGATAGGGGCCGGAATGGCAATGTAGTGTAATTACGAGGCTTCCCTCCGAAAATCGGTCGTGGAAGATCGTGCTATCGTGCAAATTAATAACACTAATACGTTTGACTTGATAGGTCACCGCTCAAGATCACATCAAAGTATAATAAATTTATTGACAGAGAGCGAATGAAAATAAAAACGGTATACTAAGTACTAGGTACTACAGTGTAGTGTGTAATGTGTATACATACATACTACGTGATAGGTACTTTGTAGATAATAAATCTTTATGTTTATATCGTTTTGCGCAAGACGCGGGAATAAAGGAGGCGACAATCGACATATTTGTTTTCATAACCAGTCAGTAGTCTAACATCGCTATTGGTTTAAATCCATAACTGGCCTCCAAGAGCCAGGTGTCGTTCACACCGCGGCCTCGCGCCTCGTCTCGTTAATCACTCGTGTTCGGTATTGTAAAAAGCGCGGTGAACACTGAACAGCCATCTTTGTCAAATTAAAACGAATCAAATTTGGATAATTTTATTTGTTTTTTGTGTGCTAAAGTAATGAAACAAAACGTAATGCGATTGACGCGTAGCGTGGCGGTATCGAGTGCGAGTGGACATTTTCTTTTGTTTCACTACTAGCCCGATGCTTGGTTCAATGGAAGCGTAGGTATAAATGATGGCGTTAACAACTAGTCGACCATTAAAATGATGGATGATGTCGTCTTTGCAAAAATAGTGTAAAGTAATAGTAATAGTGAATAATGTGAAAGGTGCCGTCAGTTTTTATGTTTGTATGTGCTTGTGATGAAAACTGCGCCGTAATTTGTGTTACAATTGCATAAACTAGTGAAATGGCGTTGCGCAGCGCGCGGGCCCGAGCATGCGCGACAGTTTCCTCGCATTCGCCAGGAACGCACTGAGTGCCCTTCGTTTACGTGAATATCAAAATGGGAAGGTCGAGATTCCCAGGGAAACCACTCAAATTCCAAAACAGAAAGCGTGTTAGTGTTTTGTCGGGAACTGTTTACCATGACAGCGCTGCAGAGAGTCACCCGTCCGCCCGCAGCGCTGCTGCTAATGATTTTGCTGGGGAGCAAGAGGTAAATCTTTGTTTAATACGATTCTATGCAACACAACGTACATAGTAAATGATTTGTGTATTAGTTTAATGTTGAGTTTACGTAATAACTACTGGCATTACAAATCGAGATAAATCATCAAATATCTTCTTTGACATGTAGTGCACATACCATGTAAACAAATATAGCTCGAAGATAATGTATGGCTAGGTAGGTTACAAAGAATATGTTTATGCACATAGTTATGTACAATTTATCATTGAAATTTATAAGCTATGTAAACTGTAACTATGTTGTTTGGTCAATTCAGATTACAAATATATAAATATAGAATAAAATTATAGGATGTAACATGTAACTTTTTATGGTTTAATACACATTGACAAATATTATAGTTATATAAAACAGATAAACAAAAACCGATGTTTATGATTTGTTTTCCTACATTTAGGGTTATCCTTATGCTTTGAAAACAATATATATGAATAAGAGAGGGAATTATGTTTCTTTGGATAAATACACTTGATGTTTATTTATTTACTTTAAATAAAATTTTAAGTAGAGTATCATTTTACTGATAACAGCTGTACTTACAAGTTTTACCATACCTAAGTAATTCTAACCAAGAACTATATTAGTAGACTGTCCAAGATTCTGTTGAGGAGGATTATGGGGCATTATAATATAAATCACTTTTCTTTTTATAACATATTTCTTTTGTACATAATATGCTTTGTATATTAACAACCAATTTTATTATTACTATATTTTTTTATTCATAAGCAATATAGACAAACAGTAATGGGATGCTCATTGATATTAAAAAATGTGCATGCCACTGAACTTATCGAGGTTGACCTCGAAATTAGGACTGGTACTAACGTGGACATGGAGGACCTTGCAAATATGATTAGTACAGATGAATATATACTGGCTCTGCTCTCCTTCATGGAGAAATTGTATAAGTAGTGATAAAAATAAATAGGAATTTCAAATGATATAATACAGTATAATTAATATGTATAATTATATAAAGGAATAGGGTGTGGACTGGGAACTGACTAATTATAACTGACTTTACTGTGAAATCAATTGTGATAGATAGTTAATAAAATTATAAAATAGTTTACATTTAAATTAATTACACAAAATATACATAAGATAAATTTGAAAAGATGACAGCATGTTCTGTATATATAATACTGGATTACTTTAAATAGGTTAAGTAAAACTGTGGAGATTAAAAATTAACAGAATAAGTAAATAAATATAAAGATAAGAAGCATAAGAAACTTAATGTCTTGGAAATGAATGTCTGAGAAAGTAATGGAGGATTCAGAATAAAAAACAAGAATTATAGCAGCTTGTAACTCATTTAACATTTCAGTCTATCCTTAGTCTCAATTTTATTCTGTGGCTATCAAAGAATATTATACATCCAATTTTACAAACACATTGAAAGTGAACTGGTGATCTAATTTATTATTATTTATATTAATCAAACTATTTTTCTATAGAATGATTCCTCCAATTAACTTAATGTATCATATATTTATTGATTTCTTTTTTATAATCTTATAAAGTGATGTTTCTCATAGTATTTGATTTTGACAAAGAGTGAGTACATAAAAGTGAGACTCGCTAAACACAATCATCAAGTCCGGTGAAGTTGTAAAAGCCGCAGCGGCTCTGGTTTTCGATAGGGCCCCTAAGGCTAACAGTGTAGTCAGTTAAAAAAAAAAACACAATCATTAAGAAACAAGATAACAGAAAATATGTTGACACATTTGCGTATGTAGCCTGAGCAGAGTGTAGAAGAGGTTTTAATTTGTTTAAGATTTATGGTTAATTTAAGGCTCTATATAAATGACAATGGTGGAATTATGTTTACACACATGTTGTCTTTTATAAAAGAAGAAGAAGGGATTTTAGTTACTAGTGAAAACTGGTGTTAGTTATTAGACTATTGTTGCTTAGTAAATTTGAGCTCTCTGTGACTAAACATGTTTATGTTTTAGTTTTAGTTTTTTAGTGTTAAACAGAAAAGATGTGTGACATTGAGATATTCTTTCCTGAAATATCTAGTGACAAGAGCCCCAGTATAAATAGTTTAGTGAATTATCAAATCAAGCCTTTAATGGAATTTTATATGTTATTGTTAATAGAAGATATTTTTAATTTTTTAATGATGAATAATGTTAATTTGAATTAAACTACAAAATTTACTTAAAACACTTAATTTTAACATCATGAAACCGGCCTTATAGGTAATTAAATGTAATATTCATTATTATCATCCACAGCTTGAACTGACCAACTGCTGGGTATAATAAGCCTGAGTATTAACAATCATATTCAGTTTCTTTTGTTCATTCATAAAACACTGAAACTTACATTGTTACCTTTTTTTTAAATATTTGTATTAACTTAATCTTGTCATTGTCTTTTACTGCAAGTGGTTATTTGTTCTAAGGTAAACCTTTTACAAATAGAAAAAAGATAACATATGTTTTGCTCTTTTCTAATTGTTTGCAATGTCTTCCAGGAGGAAGAAAAGAAAGAAAATAATAATGAGATTGAAACCAAGGAAGCCAGTGAAAATGAAGTAATAGATGGAACAATAAACTATAAACAAGATAATCTTGATAAAAACACCAGTGACATATCAAAATCTCCTGTGCGCACTAGATCACAGAACAAAATGGAACCATCTAAGGGTGATAAATCAAAACCAATTAAAAAAACAGTAACTTTTGGTACAGTAGAAAGCTGTGAAGATATATTTTTTCCTCTTAAGAAAATTCCATTGAAACATCATGCTCCTCTTGTGCCCATTATTAAAAAGAGGTCTTCCCTCAAACATACAGAATACTCAACATTTAATAGCATTCTCAAACCAGCTAAATTAACAGACTTAAGTTCTAAATCCTCAGAACATCATGAAGGTTATTTGAAGAAAAATTTAAACCCATTGTCAAAACCTATGAACAAATTCTCACAGTTCACTGAGACTCGGTGCTTATCACCTCCTCCAAGGAATTCATCACCTCTAGAAAAAGAAAGCACTGTAACAGCAAAATTTGTCTTGCCAGTGAGAAGTGTGCATTCATCCAGAGTAATAAAACCTAACAAAAGATTCATAGATGGTGAAGAACAAACTACCACAAGTAGCATATCTTCAGGCAAAGTTCTCAAGAAACCTAAACTCAAAAGGCTTGTATTTAATCATTTACCCAATGATGAAGATGATACACCAGATGAGGAAGAACTTGAAAGAATAATTGAAAGTGAAAAGAATAAAGAAAAACAGGGACTAAAAGCCTCAAATTTCTTTAAAGATAAAACAACAAACACTTTTTCTGCACTTAATACCAATACTAGTAGAAAATCTACACATGATCTGTTTTGTCAAGAAAAGGTTTCTGAATATTCACAAGATGAAAATTCAAACTTAGAGGGATCACACAAACATAAGACATTAGAACCTCCTAATGAAGATAGATCAGGGCATGCAATGCGAAAACTTATGGATATATCTGATGCAAGCAGCTCCAGTAGTACTAGTAGTGATTCAGAATCTGAGGGAAGTTGGGATAGTGAAAGTTTGATAGGGAGTGCTGAGGAAGTGGAAAGATCAACATCAGCTAGCCCTGATAAAGATAAAGGTTCAGCATCTCAACTTTTCAGAGGTAAAGTTATTATTAGGGAGGCAAGGTTACAGCTAAATTCACCGGCACAGTCAACTTCAGGGTTAGATGGTCCATTTTCTATGCTTACAGCAGCATCATGTAAGTAAAATTTAAATGTTTTAAAATTGGTAATATTAAAATGAAATACATAATATTGTATACAAATTTTGATCATTGAAATCAATTGACAAATTAAAACTCAAATAGATTATTTTAATAACATTTGTGAAAACAAAGAAACTTAGATTTTTGGGTAAAACATTAAGTTTAATATGACGAAGTATAGCAACTGTGATTTTAAGTGTGGTTATGCATAATAAAATGTATGAAAAATAAATAATCAGTTTACTATGAAGTTGTAAGCGGCTGTAATAGTATTCAATCATTATAGAAAGTTAAATTTTGATAATATATTTCAGCGAATAATCCACCAACAACAGTCACATGTGGTGTTTGTGGAGCTGTACGCTTTTATAGATTTGTTAAACAAGCTCGAAAGTTTGGAATATATTCATGTGAATCTTGCCGCAAATTTATATCCAAGATGATTAAAAAAGAAAAAGTGTCTCACAGAACAGGACCAGTAGTAATGCAGTGCTTGAAGGGTGAAGGTCTGTATTGTAACTGTATATTATCATCTCATTATTATACTATTTTTTTGTACTTATTTGTTTAATACTATTACAGGTAATTGTCATGTTCCTCCAATAGTAAGATCACAGCAGTGGAAGCTGCTGCGGTGTACAAATAAAACTCGGTGTCCAGCTTGTTGGCTTAAGATGTGTCTTAAAGCTTTCCAGGTACCACCTAGTATAAAAACTGGACTGACTGCAATGTTGCCATCTTACATACGATCAAACCTTATATCATCAAGTAACCTTGCACAAACCTCTCCATTGAGGATACCCACCTCAAGTACATCAACTAATCAACTTCAGCCCCAGCCTCAAACACAGCCTCTACCCCAAACCATATCACAGTCGCAGTCTCTACCTGTGCCTCAGCTTCAGCCTCAGTCTGTCTTTGGATCTACTAATAATGACAGTGAAAATAAAATATTTGGAACTTTGAAAACTACCAGAAAAACAACTGAAGAGCCTGAAAAAATTGATGTAAGTCGCTTAAATAAATTTATCTTTTACTTTCAGTTTAGTTTATGACATAAGCTTTTTGGTATATAGATTTCAAACATTTTACAGAATAAGACACAAAAAGAACAACCACAAGCCACAGATGACTCTAAGGAAAGTTTTAATGCAAACAGAAAACGTCAGTTGACAAGAATAAAAGTAAGGAAAAAAGAAAAATCTGATTCTAAACAACTAGAAGATCCAAAAAGACAAAAAGTGGAGTTAAAAGGGCCAAGAGTTAAACATGTGTGTAGGAGTGCATCCATAGTTTTAGGACAGCCACTTGCTACATTTCCCACACAGGAGGAAAAAGAAAACAAAGAGAAGCCTTCAGCTATTAATGATAACAGTCTTCTACTACCTTCAGAAAGGGAAAGGGAAACAACTGAACTATTGCCTGGTGATATTGAAATGGTTGATAATAAGGCTTCTCAGATAGTTTCTGAAGTTCCAATTACAAAAGAGATGGAAGAAACGCCTATGGAATCTAAGAGACGAAAGTTAGAGCCAATACCAACAAAACAAACAAAAGTGGAATCCAGTGAGGATGAAACTATTATTGATTTAATACCCAAGAAAACAATAATGAAAACTCTCACCAACATTACCAATGTGAGTGCTGTTTCAAGTTATTTAAATGTATTTTAATGGAAAAATAATAATTTTAAAATGATTATTAAATGAAATTTAAACCTTGATTTTCTTTTTTAACATATTTCTATTCATTTGGGACCAACTATCATTTTTAAAGATAAATATAAGCAAAAGCTTCTTTTTTACTCACAAAGTAAAAGCTCACATTGTAAAGAAGGAAAAACATATGTTTATGAAATGAATTGCATACCCAAATGGGTCCAGGTAGAGTCTATACTATATATAAACAATAGAGATGTACAAGATAATGATGAGTGGGTTGTAGTCTAATTCAAGTTTTATAATATGATTTTATAATAATGGGATTGCTTATTTATGTTTTTCATGTCCGTGTTGTTAAGGATCAGTTCATGTAAAGTGATGACACATTGCATGCACAAGTATAAGGTTGGCATAAATATGTTGTATGACTTATAATCATTGTCCTTAGATGCGTGGTCGTACTCAGAAATGTGGCCAGAATCGACCAGAGTTAATTTGTGTTGATTTTTGGGAAAGCTATGATCCTGATGAAGTATGTAATTCTGGGTTTGGTCTTATTGGCACTCTACCATTTACTGTTTCACGGTTGTGCTTTCTTTGTGGTAGTGCTGGAAAAGAAAATGTAAGTAATAAGAAAATTAGGTAAGTATCAAGTTTTCTATCCTTTTATTTCTTTTCTATACCATTTTATTTCTTTTGTATTTCTATACAAAAAAAAATCTGTTGCCGCAACAATCATTAAAGGCTCAATGCCTTAGCTTACTTAGCAGTACTTACTTATAGGAACCTCATCATTCAAAAGTAGTTAGCCCACAAATTTTATATGGAATAAGATAGAGCCTGAGGTCCAAGAAGTGACTCATACTATATTATTCATATAATTTTTGGGCTTTTCAGTATTCTATACAATTTGGAAAGTAGTTCAAAAATTATAGTTTACAGTTATTCAAAATTTGAAAGTTTGAAAAGTGAGAATGTAATTAATATAATAGTAATTGTAAAAAATGTAAATATATTTTATGTCAGCAGATGGTGGTATGTGCAAGTTGCTGTGAATGGTATCACGGCTGGTGCGCAGAGGATGGTGGGGTGCGTGGTTGGCGAGGTTGGCGTAGTGAAGGTGGTTGGAGGTGTGCACGCTGTGCTGCTTGTGGTGCTTGTGGTCGCGGAGCAGCGCGTGTTCGCTGTCGAGCTTGCGCCGCGCACTTCCATGCAACGTGTCTTCCTGCTGCACCACCTGATCACCGTAGTGATTGGCCACAGGTACACTATCATTTTACATCAAGAAAGCCATTATATAATAACTGATAATAATTGAATGATAATGACCAATTCTTAATTTGTATACTTTACAAATGTTCTAGGATTCCATAATTTCATTTATTAAACTCCGTATAAAGAGGATTTTAAGTGTAAGAATCTTTATTTTCATTCCTAACTTTTATAGATTTGCAGTGCATGTTTGAAATGCAAAAGCTGTGACAGCACCAGGGTTAGCAAGTTTGTAGGCAGCTTGCCTTTCTGCGGGCCTTGTTTCAAGCTACGTCAAAAGGGCAACTATTGTCCCCTCTGTCAGGCTTGCTACAGGGACAATGACTTTGATAGCAAGGTAATTAAATGCCTTTACTGTTAATGGAAAAGCTTTTAGAACATTTTTGTGAATAACTGTTTTCTCATAATTTTCAGATGATGGAGTGTGGTTGGTGCGCTAGATGGGTTCATGCAAGTTGCGAAGGCTTGTCTGGTGAAGGCTATCAACTTCTCTCTGCATTACCACCATCAATTGAATATATATGTTGCAAATGTATGCCCCATGAACCACCTTGGAGAAAAATGCTTACAGAACATCTCAAGGGAAGACTGCTGCATCTCCTAAAACTTCTTGCCAAAAATAAAAAAGCATGTGCTCTTTTGAAATTAACACCACACAAAAATACTCCTGTGCCTAGTAAGCCATACCGAATTATGTCACCACAGGCCATAAGAAAGCTACATTTTGATGTTGCAGATGATTCTATGAAAACCACTACTGAGACGAAAGTCTATAGGAACACTGCTAGAGGACGACGAAATAATAATTTGCTACAAAATAAATTTGAAGTTATGAATACATCCCAAGTGTGGAGATGTTCATCTTTATTAACTGATGTAGAAATGGGAAAAGAAGACATTCCACATACTTCTCACAAAGTGGTTAATCTACAAGAGCCACTAATGCAGAACAAGGAGATTTGCTTTTCAACTGGTCTTTATGGCACTAAGACAGAATTTGATGCACCTTGTGTTGAAGTTCATGAAAATTATCCTCCACAAACTAAGACTGATAAAGCAACAACAATGTTACCTACTACAGTGCATGATGACAAATATGAAGCAATATCAGATGATGATGAACCAATGAAAAAATTTTCACATACTAACAACAGTGAACAAGATTTAAGTCCAGCTTTAATGAGAACATCTGACAGTTCCAGTCTTGATAATGAAGATTCTGTGAGAGTTCTGTCCCCATCTTTGTTAGATATTAAGAAAAGAGTTAACAGTGATGAATATGTTTCTTTAAAAGACTTCAACCATGATATGCAAGATGTCATTAATAGAACAACAAATGTTGACCTCAAATCAATCTACAAGGACTTGTTCATGGAAACCTTTCCCTGGTTTGACTGTGAGAACAACTGTCTTCAACCTAACCTAGAAGTGGAAGGAGAACATGATGACTCTGTATCAATGAAAGATGTAGACCTGTCTGACAGTAAGGGTATAAAAACAACAGTACAGTCAATTGAGAAGCCACTAGATCATATTGTACCGAAAGTGGAGGATGATGAATACAAAATAGAAGAGGATTTATTGGAATTTTATCCAGTTATAGAATCTAGAACCTGTGTTCTTTGTAAAGATGTAGGTGATGGCTCACCTTCAATGGAGGGTCGTCTCTTATATTGTGGGCAGAATGATTGGATTCATGCAAACTGTGCATTATGGTCTGCTGAAGTGTTTGAAGAAATTGATGGGTCTCTTCAAAATGTACATTCTGCAATATCACGAGGAAAAATGATTAAATGTGCAGCTTGTGAATTGAAGGGTGCCAGTGTTGGATGTTGTGCAAAAAATTGTAGTGAAACATATCACTATGCATGTGCAAGAAAGGAGAGTTGTGCCTTTATGGATGATAAGAGGGTTTTTTGTCCTAATCATGGCAAAGATGTTCCTAAGAAAAGCCTACAGAAAGATGCAGACTTTGAATTAACAAGACCAGTTTATGTAGAGCTGGACAAAAAGAAAAAACGATACAGTGAAATTAGCAATGTACAGTTCATTTTGGGTTCATTAACTGTTCATAGTCTTGGCAAAATTGTTCCGTCAGTTTCAGACTATGAGGAGTTCTTAATGCCTGTAGACTTTTCATGTACTCGCTTATTTTGGTCATGTAAAAAACCAACAAAAATAGTGAGATATACAATAAAAACGAAATTAATTTTGGCAGAACCACTGCCTGGATTTGATTTTGGTGTAAACATTACTGTGGATCACTCAATGGATGTACAGATTGTTGAAAGAGTTATGGCTGAAATAGGAGCTTGGCATGAAAGCATAGAAATGGGAACAAATAAATCAGTACTTATGTTAAAAAGTGATAAGTCCCCAATTAAATTTAGAAGTGCAGTTACTTTAGAGGACTTGGCAGTGAAACAAGTGGTTGAGTACTTATTAGATAATGTGTCTAAACAAGAACAACAAGATGAAGAAGAACCTCAGAACACAGCAGATTTATTACCACCTGAAGTCAAAGATGCTATATTTGAAGATTTGAATCATGATCTTCTAGATGGAATATCTATGCAAGATATATTTCAAGACTTGAAAAATGAATTTTATTGTGTGATGAGTCAATCTGACGACAAAAGCAATGATAAGTCTGATACTCGTTCTACAGATTTTATTGATGAATTACTTAATGCTAGATTGGAGTCAGGAAACAAAGATTTAAAAAGAAGTAAGTCAGAAATGCTTCTTCAAAGTCATAGCTTTAAAACGTTGACAACGGGACGAAGTCAGCAGAGATCTAGTAGTTGGAATAACAAATTTGACACAAGCTTATTATCATCAACTATAAAAAGATGTAAAATAGGAAAAACATCCACAGTTACTGGAAAATTTAGTCCTGTGCAAAAACTTTCCTTGCCAGAGAATACACAGGATTCAATAAAAGAATCTGTAACAGCAAACACTGACAGAAAATTAAAAGTTGAATCTTGCAATAATAGTAATGCATTATGTGAAGAAGTACCCCATACATCTGGTATAGATTATCACACAACAGTTCCTAAAGAAAAGGAAGAACCAAGAACTGAAAAGGTAGACAAAACTGAGGGCTATTATACTGATGTTATTGATTTCTATACTAAAATACAGTGTAGTCCTATCTCTCAACTTGATGGAGCTGCAGATTGGTCAGGATCAGAGAGTACTTGTAGCTCACGACCAGGCAGCCCTAGAGATGATAATCAATTCTCTCCTATACAGCAATTGGATGGAGCAGAAGATAACCATCATCAAGGAAGTGACAGTGTTTCAAGATCGCAGACAAACCAATTTATGTACAGAGCAAGTGGAACAGAAAGTTACACAGTTACTTTTGCAGGTAATCCAATGAGTGGACAGCCAGAATTAGTGATGAGGCCATTAGATGATGGTACCGGTCACTCAAATCAAATAGAGCAACCTGTAAGATGTGATAGATGTCAGTGCACATACAGAAACAAAGAGTCTTATGATAGACATGTGCCATCTTGCGACTTGATGTCCACAAGCGAAAGTGAAAGTGAGAATCCGAAATCACCAGAAAATAGAACACTGACTACATTACAGAATGCATTCCAGGGTGGTTTTGCTCAGCCTATGATAATTCATGCTGGTCTTGTAACTGGTACTGAAAATACTGTTAAAGCTGAGAGTATCTCTGCTAGAAGAACGTCTATTAATACAAGGCAAATTACAATAAATGGTACAATAGTCGAAACGCCATCTCCTGGACCACCAAATGAAATGACTATGACTATAACAGAACAGATGAAATCTGGAACAATGATTTTTGACCAGAGTAAGACAACAAATGTTCAAGTTTCATCAAACCAGCAGATGTTATCGTCGCCACAAATAGTAGTTACTCCCCAAATGCTATTGCCGCCTAAAACAAATTCTGGCAGTAATCAAAAAATAATGGCACCACAATTAATCACACAACAAGGTATTTTACCTTATAATATTTGTGTAAAACCAGGGAATGGCACTTCAAATATACAACAAATACAGGGAGGTACTGATATGACACAGTTGTTATCTAGTTCAGGCGGTATACAAGTAATTTCATCCAGTTCGAATGGGTTGTTAACCATACCATCTAATCAGCAAGGAAATATCACTTCTATGATTCAAGGCAAAAATCAAATTACGAATTTTCCAAATATGGCTAGTGCATCTTCAATTGCATTACCTGTGAATTCTCTTCAAGGTATGCCTTCTAATACTTCAATAATTCAGAATATACAGCCAATGATTCGACCAAATAATCCTACAATCGTTGTTCCTGCAATGGCGACTCAACGATTAACATCCCCTAATTCTCAAAACAAACAACAATTAATATTACCAGGAACACAAAAGTCCCCTAAAAAGCAAACAACCATGCAGCCAAAGCCTATTTTTCATCAAACCACAAACCGTGGAAGAGGTCGACCAATACCGAAACCGGCAACAATAAAAAGGCATACTAAGCTTGAGAAAACATTTACAACCATTAACCAGACACCTCTGGGACCTGGAAATACAGTAATTCAGTTGCAAACAAACAATCAAACTGGTCAACCTTCAATTATAGTGCAACCGATGGCAAATCAGAATATAGTGTCAGCATATGTTGAAGCATTATCCCAACAACAGAATCAAAACATGCAATATATAGCCACCATTGCACCGCAAGGAGAGTTTAAGGCTACACCAACACAATTCATTTCACAGAGTGGTCTTGTACCTCAAACTTTTCAAATACAACAGACTGAATCAGGGGGCTTAGTTGCTGTACCAAGTGGTGGAATACCTGTTTTATTACCCCAAGGAAATGTAGGAATATTACCACAAGCACTTCAACAAGGAGCAACAATTTTACCACAAGGTACAATTCAAACTCAAGGTATTATTTCACAAGGCCCTAACGGACATACAATTTTACCTCAAGCTATACATACACAAAACGGTACTACAATAATACCCCAAGGAACAATACAAGGACTAGCACCAGGAAATATCACAACACAAACGGCCACTCTTCTACCAAACAATACCTTACAGACAGCTGGTGCAACAGTTGTACCACAGAGTGGAATAGGCAATGGTCAAACAACTATTATACCAAACGCAGCATTACAAACTCAGGGAAATACTTTAATTTCGTCAGCACCAGGTGCTACAATACTACCGCAAGGAACTATTTTGCCACAATTTTGTAATGACCAAGTTTTGCTTGGTTCAACACCCACATTGGAAATGGTCACAGACCCGTCTGGATGTATGTATTTAACAACAACACAACCACTGTACTATGGATTAGAAACAATTGTACAGAATACAGTAATGTCATCTCAACAATTTGTGTCAACAGCTATGCAAGGAGTGCTTGCACAAAATAGTAGTTTTTCAGCCACTACAACACAAGTGTTTCAGGCCAGTAAAATTGAACCAATTGTAGAAGTACCAACAGGCTATGTTGTAGTTAATAATGTTGGGGATGGGGTTGCTGTGTCTTCCACACAAAATGTCACTCCACATTCTGTGCAATCGTCATCACCATTAATAAAAACAGTAAAGACGACTGTTCCCAACTTGACGTTGCAACCATTGCCTGATAAATCAGGAAACCACAATAATAGTCGACAGACTCCAAAGGTAATTCAGATGGGGCAGGCACCATTGGCTATAGTTACGCAATCCGGTACCAACACAATCATAACAGGTCGACAAAATATTAATCCTATTACATCTCAAATACATAGTATGTCTTTGAGTAGTACTGCTCAAACTTTACAAAAAAGCATATCAAAACCAAATAATGTTTCGATGTCTCAATCTGTGACTTTAATATCTTCATCTGGACAGCCTATTATGACAATATCTCAGTCTGTACCAATAACAGCTTCTTCATTTTCAATGCAGTCAATACCTCTTTCGCAACCTATTGTGTCAAGTTCCATAGCGCCGTCAGTAAACAAAAACATAAAGATCGAAAACTCCCATGTAATTGAGATAAGTGGAAATTTACACGAAAATTCTTCATCTAATGTACCCACAATAAGTGTAACACAAAATATAAAATCACCCACTCCTTGGAGGCAGGTTAATTCGGCAAACAACATGGGGACCTCCGAAAATAAAATTAATCTACAAAACTTTTCGGGAAAATCTAATATTAATTCCTCGATAAATATCCAAAGTAATGTAATGCCTGGAAGAACACATTCACACAATGATATTGAAAAGATTAATCAAAGCTGTTTAATGTCAATGGCAAATAATGGTAATTCTATGACAGGACTCAATATTCATGGTCATCAATATGAGTCAAACCATAATCCACCTCATTCTACAGCAAATAAATTGATCCAAATCACAGCTGGAAATATCTATCCACCAGCTTCTGCTATGAACAGCAATTTCAATGCTGATACAACAATGAAATTAAGTAAAATCAATGCCCTTTCAAAAGCAGAAGGAGGGCACTTGAACTTCTCACAAGAAATAATGGCTTCACATTCTCAACAACATGAAAAATCTTTCCAAAATTTAGGAAACAATGAAGACAAACTTAACTCTGATGGTTTATCTAATCAAATGAACTTTCACAAGCTCAACAGTTGTCAAATGACGGGTAATATGAGTAACTCTCCTTCAATTAGTGTCATACCACATAATGCAATGTCACAGCAAAATCAAAATAGTCAGAATAATCAAAGTCAAATGTGCACAATGGGAAATAACTCTAGTCATGGGCAAGTGCAATTACTAAACTCCGGAAATAATTCTGTACATAATATTAATATAGCTTGTCAAGAAGTTGCTAATAACAGATTAAACATAAATGTTTCCAGCGACAATGGCATACAGTTAACGCAACATGAGATGTCAAGTACTTCTATGAATACATCTAATATATCTCATTGTAGCATGCAAGTTATGTCGCACGAAAACAACCAGATGTCAACTCCTAACCAAATTCATATTATGAATGGACAAATACAACACAATCGACAAACTGATAACAGCAACCAGTTACAACATATGAATCAAGCTATACCTCAAGGTAGAAATTTCCAAGAACATATAATAGGTGGGCAACAAAATCATAATCAAAATATGCTTTCTAATAGAAGCACACCCGACAATACTAACCTTATGAATCAATCCATGAACATGCACAATTTGGGAAATAATGGTCATAATTCTAACAGATCTGATTTAAATGACCTAAACCATATGCAAATGCAGCAACCAATGTCTACAATGAATATGCAGAATAATCGGATAATGATGGAAAACATGCAGTCACACAATATGAATAGCATGAGCCATGGAATGCATATAAACAGATCAATAGATAATATGCATAATTCACAGTTGCATAACATGCAGCATTTGAGTCATCATATGAACAATAATGGTAGAAGTTTGATGGATAATAATATGCATATAAATCAGCAGATTCCTATGCAACAAAATAGACAAGTAGAGAATATTGGCTTCCACCATCAACATCAAATTCCTAATGTCATGCAAATACAAAATAATCGTCAACATGCAGAAAACAACATGATGGGAATGCACCAACATGTGCAAAATCAAATGCATAATAGACAACAAGTGGAAAACAATATGCATATGCATCATAACTTGGGATTAAACAACCAAATAGATAATGCGAACACAATGCTTAATATTCATAGTAATAGATACGACAATAACATGTCCATGCAGAACATGAATGCCATGAATCAAATACAAAATAATAGAAGTCCAATGGAACACACGTCATTAATGCAGCATTCAATGAATAATATAAACAATATCAACAACATGAATATACATAGTAACATTAGCAATTCTATACTGGGTAATTCCAGTCACCAATCTTTAAACAATTCTTTGATGCATGCACCTAATATTCCCGACATTAAAACTGAGATTCAAAACTCGTGTGGTGGTGGTAGTTGCTCTAATAACAACCAATTTTCTAGCAATCAAAATTCTATGGAAATTTGTTCTAATATAAATTCAAACATTTCAAACAACATGACTTTGGGAGCAGGAAATATGATACACGGAATTAATGTTAATAATTCTAATATGTCCAATAATTTGATGATAAACAATGTTACTAACGGTACCGTGTATGGATCTTCAGGGCAAAATAATATGACAAGTCATGAAATGTTAATGTGCAGTAACACCTCAGACCATAATGTTAACAATTTGATAACTGGAAGTTCTAACCACATGATGATTAGTAATTCACAACCCCATAGCACAAATAATCAAAACCCTATTTTAAGTGGCCAAGTGTCTAACAATGCACAAATTAATATGAACAATTGTAGCATGAATGCTAATAATAATACATCACAGAACCAAAGTATAGCCAATATGGAAACTCAGTTAAACAGAAATTCTATGACTTTGAATGAATCGCCTAAATTTACTCAAGAACCTTTAAGAAACAAATCAATTATGGGTCCTCCAACAAACAATAATTTATCCATATCTAATATACCCGGAAATGACTGTGCTAAAGTAAATATAGTGGCCAATGATAAACAGAATCATACAATATCTGTTAACAATCCGATAGGGTTTATGCAAATGACTTCACAAAACAATAGAGTTATCAATCTTCCAGAAAGAAACAGAATGAATAATACTAATTTAGACACTAATATAAATCAACATGCCCCTCAACAACATAACATTCGTGTAGTCACAAATAATAACAGTAACAATGTGCCTGGAATTACATCAGACCCCTTGACCTTTCAGCAAAAGGCCGAAAGTACTAGTACGACGATAAATGTTCCATTCCAGGCAGTTCCCAACAGTGCTCCTATGAATATTAACGTTAATTCTAGCAACAATACAGTTAACATTACTGTTCAAAACAACCTCGTTGACCCTAAAATAGCTTCAAAAGCAGCCACAGATATAAACTTTCCAATTCAAGCAAATTCCAACATATTACAAAACCAAAGTAATACTTCCAGTAATATGATATGCATTCCTGTAGCAAATAACTCTATAAATTTACCTAGTCAAAACAGTTCAAGCATTACTTTACCAAAAGCGCCACCAACTCAGCAATCCGGTATCCCAACAAATGTTGTAAATCCTATGTCTATGAGACCAACAAACAGAGTATTGCCTTTACACAGAGATGGCCAAAGTAAATCTTCAAAAACGTCTTCTGCTTCAAAATCAGCCACCAGGCAAAGACCAGTTAGCCAAGATATGCCTGATTTAAATATCAAAGATGAAACAATCGACAGTGATTTGGAAAAGGCTATTGAAGAATCAAAAAGGATGATGGAGATGGAGAGAGCTAAACGAGAAAAGGAAGAAAATGACTCTGCTCAAGCTGTACAATTATCGGCAGAAATACACAGAGCTAATACAAGCTCTGCTTTGACAGACAGTGGAAATGTAATTAGTCAATCTGAAGAAATTACTTCAAAGGTGATATCTTTGCCTAGCCTGGACAATGAAATAATTGAAACTGAGCCACCAAAAGTATTAAGTGAAAAAGACACTAATAGAACTTTATCACTAGTGAAAACTTCAAGCACTCCACCAAAAGTGATTAAAAGATCGTTCAGCGATAGGAAGCCTGAAAATGACACAAGTGTGATTAAAAAGCAAAGTAAAATAGCAAAAGAGAACAAATCTTCACTTTCTAAACTTATACCTGACCCTCCAAAAGATGATGGGCCAAAATTGATATATGAAGTGACATCAGAAGATGGTTTCAATTATACGTCGTCATCATTGTGCGATCTCTGGACAAAAGTAGTGGAAGCAGTGCAAAGTGCTAGGAAGCAATCTGGTTTACCATTACTTCAGTATAACTTGCCTTCAAGCCTGGCTGGAGCTCATTTGTTAGGACTTAACAATAATGCATTGAGATACCTTGTTGAACAACTTCCTGGGGTAAGTATTTTTAAAACTGCAGTTATAGTAGAAATACCGGACAAACTATAGCAATCACTTTGGTTGTACATTGCTTAAGTAATAGTTTCAATTTGTCTCATAATTGATAATAACATCCAGTTCCCATCCTGTAATAAGCATGTTACTGATTTGCCGGACAATAAGGTCAAAGACCATGTCAAGTAAGTTCTACTGTCAAAAGGTTATTTATGTAATATATGGTGGGATGGATTTATAGTAAATTACACAATAATAAATTTATATATGAAACCTATATGATTAATCTCTATTGTGAAATATATCTGTGTATAGATGAAAACAGGATTAAAATGTGTTTAGTAGTTTCAGGGAGAACACAAATATAGATTGATGATATAAGCGAATTTTGTTTTATAGATTTTGTCAACAAATGACATTGATTTTCTGTTTTAGGCCAGTAGATGTACTAAGTATAAGATACGTCAAGGACGTCAGTTAAGCAGCTGGGATAATGACTTGGACCTCAGCGAGGGCTTCAAAGAGAGCCCTTGGGGTAGTGCACGAACAGGACCTGTCACAAGGAAACAAAATCATGACATGTTCAGTTGGATGGCATCTCCGTTCAGGGAAGAACCGCCCCCTTTTGGTGGCCAGGAGGGTGAAAGTTCCATATCGAGGTAACCAGTGCTAGCCTTTTTATCTTTTTAATTTTATTTAGGGCAAGTCCTTAAATATGTCATATGAATTCTATTGTATTCTAAATGGATTACTTATAGATTCTATGTTCTAACTTATTATTATTGTTGCATAATAACATATTAGGGTCTCAAATAATATGAAATTAGAGTTTTAAATAGAAAAAGTAAAACGAAAAAAAAATTAAATTATACATTTAATAAATCAAAGTATGTATGTACTACCCGTCCTCGATAAGTTGAGACTCGCCTGAAATGCAACCCTCCACCCGCTGCCCCTGTAACTTCCCCTCAAGCTCCCGCTTTGTACTGTAAGCAATGATTTTTTTTTTAACATCTTATTCTCATACTGGCTTACGTCACGCAACGACGACGCGCTCCGATTTGATAATCTTATTTGATACTGTTTCGTTAATAGTTATTAGAGTTACTGAGTTATTTCAGGGAAAATGACACCGTAGGTTTAAAAAATAAATCAGTGATTTTGTTATGAAATCCATGTCTAAAATAAAGTTCATGAAATAAATTTATAGAAGTGTATACATTTGTTTCGAACTTTCGAATTTTTTTTCCGTTTTATCGCCTGTAAACGTACCTATAGCACCATTGTCTATGGTAGGGTATTTTTTTCTATATGTTGGCACCATTATTTGCCGCAATTATTTTAAGCTACGCTGGAAAGTGACAATTGTAAATGAAAGTATAATTCACGGAGTTTCAGCAAGTGGTGAGGAATTACAAATACAGTATTATGGTATGCATTATAATAGCTTCTAAAAAAATTCTTAACTCATGTCCCACCCATCACTGTAAAACAATGTTATTTTTATACTAACCTAAAAATATCTATCCATAAGTGCTCTGGCTTTCTGAAAGTAATAATTAGACGAAGAGCAACTATTTTGAGAGAACAAAGCTTTGCATAATTAAATACGTGAAACTGTACTCACTTTTGAAAGTGTGTCCCACCCGTCACAGTGACAGGTAGGATAAAATGTATATTTGATAAATGAGGGGTTTTAGGGTTGAAAGCGTTAACATTAACGAATTGACATATGACAAGTATGCAGTGTGGACATTTTTGAGAAAAATGATTGAAGACTACCCTGCGTTGAGGAAAGTTCACATCTTCTCTGATGGTTGTGCTGCACAAACCAAAAATTGGTATACGCTGTCGAATCTCTGCCGGTCACGATCCACGGAAAATGCGGGATGGATGGAAAAGCAGCACAACTTCAGAGTATTAAGTGATGTTTTTTGCTTATGCTCTCACAGCTTTATCTTCACAAAAAAAAAGGCATTATTGTTGCAAGAAAGAAGGCTCAATTATACTACTGATGTTTATAGATATAGCGAAAACGAAGAAACAAACTCGAAGGCAATTGATGTGGATGATTTAAATTCAGAACCAGGACCAAATCTTTCTTACCAGGGTGATCAATGACAATTCTGATACTAATGGAGCTGCTATCAAAATTGGCACTTATTTTAGTGAAATTAGAGACTGCTGCGGGGAAAAAATCGAAAGGATATAAATATGTTGTTGTTTTCCAAAGTAAAGTCGATGACGACGATGAAGTAAAGTTCATGTTGCTAGAATGCATAAATAAAACTGGTAAAACCTTAGGTATATTAATACCTAAACATTAATACTTATACATTAGAAAATGACGTTTCATACATTAATACAAGTCAATTTTTAAAGATTTTGCCTGATTCTATAATGAAAACTTGTGGGTATAGTGTTTACTACCAATTTAAAGAACCGGTTCTCATTGATGAGAAAAAATAATACAGGAATCGTATGTTTTGTTTTTTCTTCAAAATTCCGAATATATAATTTTTTTTTAACATTTCAATAAAAAGCTCATTTAATTTGAATAAAAAGAGATTCTTCAAACCAATGTAACCCTGCATGTTACTCGTCCCACCCGTTAAAAGTGCTGCCCCACCCGTCACAAGCTAGAGACCCATTTTTTGTTAATATAATAGCATTTTTTTTGTGTAAATCATATAAATAACTAATTCATACAATTTCAGAATCAATATATTAAAAAGTTGATTAACAAAAGTTGCATAGTTTGTCATGATTTACGAAGTGAACCTGTCAACTCAGATTGGTGGGGCCATTTTATGTCCCACCTGTCACACTTATAATATAATTAATTATAGTCATAAAAATAGCATTTTATTACTTCTTTCAATGGTGAAGGCTGAAACGAACATTTACCCTTATGATAGGATAATATTTAAGACAAATATAGTAGCAATTAAAAAGAAATAAGTTAAAGTTTAAGTAAAAAGGAGTTAGAATGTCCCACCCGTCACAATGGAACGACCCTACTGTTATATTTTATTGTTATTTTTTGTGTTAAGTTAATTGTTATAATGAAGGGTAAAACTTTACATAGTGGAGAGAGAAATCTTATGTTAAAAATGTTGGACTTTTTTAAAAACGAAAAACGGAACAAACAGTTGTGTTTACCTGTTGATCAGGTAGCAAAAATAACCAAGTATAATAAATATAAGGCGGCGTTGTTCCGAGTACAACACTCGCTACATTAAAAAAAATAGCAGAGACGAAGTCGCGGGTGGAAACTTGTTGTGGTGTTTTTTTGTGCACAGTACAACCATGCGTCTGTGACCTGTCTCAACTTAATGCGCACGTGTAGTACCATTATTCTCTATGAACTTTCGCCATTTTATAGGTAGTTCATTGATTCCATTGCTGAAAAAATTGTGGGGTGAGAATCAATAAAATCTTTGAATGCGGTTTGGACAGTCTCATCAGAATTGAATTTTTTTCCTTGTAAAAAATTGTCCAAATTCCGGAAAAAGTGCTAATCTGTTGGAGAAAAGTCACGGGAGTAAGGTTGGTGTCGTAGACATTTCAACCGCAGTTCCTCTAATTTAGCGATCGTCTGTCGTGAAATATGGGGTCTAGCGTTGTCCTGAAGCAGCAGTAGAGAGATTAACCAGTCTCTGTTATTTAACGGCTAGCTTTTCCACCATAGCTTGCAATTGTTGACAATACAGATCTGTAGTTATCTTTTGCCCAGATCTTAGAAAGTTATAGTATATGAGACCAGCACTAGTCCACCAAACACTCACCAGTACCTTTTTCTGAGAAGACTTTCGCTCGGGACAGGATTTGGCCGGTTCTCCTAGGTTCAACCACTGTGATGAGCGTTTCCGATTGTCGTAAAGGATCCATTTTTCGTCACAAGTAACAACACGATTCAAAATTCCCTCGTTATTGTGACGGTTGAGTAATGTAAAGCAACACTCAATGCGTGTTTGTTGGTGTGCTTCAGTCAATTCATGCGGTACCCATTTGGCGAGCTCTTTCACTTTTCCAATTTGTTTCAAGTGAATTAAAATTGTTTTATCTCTCACACCAAAGCCTGCTGTTAACTCTGACGTGGTTTGCGATGGATCCGCTTCCATAACCTTTAATTCTTCTCAACTAGGGCCTCCAGCCGTCCACGGGGTTTGTTTCGTAGGTCAAAATTTCCAGAACGAAAACGTACCGTGCTTTCTTTTACAATTGCTTCCCCCATACACATCATTAATTCTTTGAGCTATTTCTGCAGCGCTGGAACCACACGGTGGTACTCATATTCGTAAATAAACGCGATATTTTAAGTTTTCTGTTTATCAACCAAAAGTTTGAGAAACTGTGTCTGTATTGATAAAATTTTGTCTAGGTATGTACGAAATGTACGGCCATATGTACTTAAACCATAGCTTAGTGTAGCATTGACCAGAGCATGATACAATATATATAGAATTTTCTTACTGCACACATATTTTAAATGTTTGAATTTATACAATAAACTTCTTAATTTGTTACAAACATTTTCAGTGTTACAATTCATGCTACAGTCAACTGTTTACCCAAGATACTACCTGGTATCATTCATTCATTAATTTACTACCTGTATGGCGGGGCAACTGCACATATATTTCTTATTATTATTATGAAGGCAATCATATGAATGATCCAAGATGCTCAGTATTTCATCAGGCTTTCGCAAATAAGATGACTGAATGAGCATACATTTGGTTTTTGACACATTCATTATAATACCATTGTCATGTGCCCATTTCAATATATTTTCAATGTCCTCCTGAATACACTTTTCTATAACTTTCAACTCCTTGTCGGCATACATTATGCACGTATCATCCGCATACATATATACAGAAGAGTTGATGATAACATTAGACATGCTATTTACGTGCATGATGTACCCAAAAAGGCCGTACACCGAGCCAGTTGGGACACCATACCTTATAAAAGCCTCCTCGCCCAATGTTCCGTTGACAAGTGTTCGGATAGTCCTGTTATTTAAATAGCTTCGAAACCATTCGTTCACTGGACCACGGATACCACAGCTTTGCATAGCATCAATTAGTACCCCGTGGTCCAGCGTATCAAATGCCTTCTTAAAGTCTATAAACAGAGCTACTACATAACTTTTTTTTAATCCAAATGTCTATTTACATCATCAGAAATCCAGTCAAGGGATGAGCTAGTGCTTCTACATTTTCTAAATTCGTGTCGAACGTCTGAAATTATTTTATGTTTTTCTAAAAATGAACTAATTTTGCCAACAATAATTTTTTCTACAATGTTATTCAATGATGATAATATTGCTATACGTCTATAGTTTGAATAACCTTACTTAAATATAGGTCGAATTATTGCTTTTTTTAAACATATTTCAGTACTCCCCTGACATAACACTTAAATTTAACTAACAATGGCCTTATTTCCTTATTAATATATTGTAAATCTTGTGCCGGTATACCATCTATTCCCGGTGCTTTATTTAAACTTAAACCATTTATAATATTATCTACGTCACTAGCAGTTATCTATCCAAGTCTGATTCCAAGATACGTCACTTGATTTCATATAAGTATTTTTATCTAAGAATTTTAAGTCACACTGGTTTTATTGTTTCAATTTCCTGAGAAAATATTTTAGAAAATTTTTGCACACTTTCTCTGTACTATCCTGTTGACCTTACGACTTCATAATAACTTCATCCAAATTATTTATACATTTACCTAACCATTTGTTAATTAAGCACCACGTTTTTCTTATATCACCTTTACAATTTATTATTTCTTTTTTCCTAAATTCATTTTTTGCCATATATATAAGTTTGTTTGTTAAATTCCTATGTCTTGTTTACATAATTCTACAACTTTTGTCATTCGGTCTAGACTTCCACTTTCTAATAACTCATCACATTTACTAATCATATTACATAATTTTTTATCAATCCATGGTTGTTTTTCTACTTGTTTCCAATTACTTACATCTATTTTAGCACTGGCATGTATATCATCATTAAACACACTACAAATTTTATAGTATAAGTCTGTTGGAGAGTCCATCAGAAGAAGTTCCTGCCAATTAAACTCTTTTATTTTTTGTTGTACTAAATAATTATCAAAAACGCATACTCTGTTACATTTATTTACGATAATAAGACGCTCGAAAACCAACCGTAAGTTCACACCAATCAAATAGTGGTCAGACAAGGTGCACGTGAGCATGTGTGCAGCCGCGCTTGCGTCGCTGCGCACCCATACATGGTCGATACACGACTTCACTAACTGCCCCGCCACTATTTCCTCTCTAGTATATACATGAATCATGCACTGTAGGCCATGTTCACACATCATATTTAGGTAGCAGTCAGACACATCGCATGTTTTTTGCATTAATATTTATCTCCCAACAAAATTACATTTTCTCTCTAGGGTATCTGCTTTAGGTATTTATCCAACTTCTGAATAAATTATCTTTCGGTTGGCTTTGGAGGACTATATAATGCCACAATATTTATCGTTTTTGTATTTTCTTTTATAACATTATGGATGATTTACATTGTTTCCCCTTCAATGTTTTTTACCTCAAAATTTAAGTGTGATTTTATGTATATTAGGATTCCATCTCCTTTTTTATTTTCTCTCGTGTAAGCATGCATATCCTTCTATGATATATAAACTGATTTCATGAAATTTTATGTTTATTTCGCTAAGTATTATAATTTCCATGCAGTAATTACACTGTTTCAATAGCAATAAAAACTCATAGTGTTTACGCAGCGATCATAATATTTAGATGTATAACTCTTAAATCTATAGTTGTATTTATTAAATATAGCCTCCATTTGTATGTCCGGATTTAACTCAAAAACGGTTTGACCAATCCATATGAAATTTTGTACACGGGATGCTTATGTCATCGGTCAATTGATATTGTACATGAAATTTCAATATTACTTTTATAAATCGTAAAAAAAATATCTATTTTCGTTAATTGTTGGCTGGTTTTGATGAAATTATTGTACACGGGAAGTACAAGTCATATCATGAATTATATATAAGCTATGAGAATTTTCAATAAAACTTTTAGGAATCGTGAACAAAAGAATTTCCAAAAAATTGAAATTCCATTAATACTTAACCCATTTTGATTAAATTTTTTACACGGCAAGTCTAAGTATTTACATAATTAATGGAATATAAGAATTGACAATATTACTTCTAAAAATACAAAAAGAAGTTGGATTTTTTTTTCATAAACTCTACCGCTTCTGATCAAATTTTGTAGACGGGAAGCATACATAATACTATAATTAAGAGGCTATAAGAATCGTTAATAATGCATTAAAAATTATATATTAGAATAATAATTTTCAACCGATTTTGATGTCAATATGAGTAAAAATAAAATTACGAAATGTAAATAATTACTGCATAGTAGCAAACGCGTGCAGAGCCGCTGGCACACCGCTAGTGTATTAAATAAAACTTTTAGTAATGATGTATATTAGTATAAAGAGACAATTATTTTTTGCAGACGTTTGGCAACGTTACCGCCGGCAATGCGATTTAGGCAGCTAAAAGAGACATCTAAGGCGTCGGTAGGCGTCTACAGATCCCACATACATGGGCGTGGATTATTTTGCAAACGGGATATCGAAGAAGGTAATTTACATACACAAATAAATAAATAGTTAATTATTGACAATAATTAATTTGTATTTTTAATTTGATTGATTTTCCATTAGAATTGATTTGGAATTGACGGTTTTTTAAATTAAAAAAAAAAAACACTTTGGGTACTCTGCTTAAAAGTTATTATTATTGAGGGTGGTACACAACTTTTTTTATTTATTTATGGAATGCCTATATTTGGAATATCTATACTAATATAATAAAGCGGAAAAGTTTTTTGTTTGTTTTAACATACTAAACTCTGGAACTACCAATCGGGTTCCAAAAATTCTTTTTGTATATGATGGTCAGACTCTTGAGGAATAGGCTTTAGGCTATAGATTAGGCTACAACTCCCAGATAGCCAACTATTGATTTTAGTTACGTAAGTCGGAAGTCGAGGCCCTTCCGAACTGCTCTATCCCCGTGCGATGGCATAATCGTTAATGATACGGAAATACAATGTTCTACAATAATATTAGTCCTTACTATATCTAAAAAAAAGTCAGCGATAGCATATGCCTATCTCTTATACATAAGCCACAATAAGGTATTTTAGGACAAAAATTTGTTGAAAATTAAAAAGTGATATTTATCCATTATTTTTAGACATGGCAGATTAATTCTTACGAACAAAAGTTACTTTACCATAACGATAATTTTATGAAGTTAAATTCTGCTCTTTAGAGTATGCTATTTTGACACATAGTTTAGGAGATAATTAAAAATTTAAATTATTTGTACTTGCGAGAAAAACAGTTATGATAGATTTACATGGGTGCGTTGGCGGCGCGGTGTTTGTCGGGTAAAATTAACACGGATGAAATCGTGGGGCACAGCTAGTGTATGTATATGCCTCTTAAGAGCTCGGCTCTTGTCGGTTTAGCAGTTGTCACTGTTCCTTATCCTCTGCCTTTCTTTTGATCTCTTAATATGACACGACTCCCAATTTATTGTTACTTGTTGGAAATTACTTGTTGGAAAAAAACCGTCTGGTCTTCCTCATCCTCGCTTTCCTTTAATTTTTCCTTTCAATATTGTTTTAAAGAACTTGTGTCGTAACAAGTGTGCTGAATAATCTTTTCTCTTTTATCTATGTTTCTCTACAATTATTGTCTTTCCTTTCTGTCCCACAGATGTTCTCCATTCTCCTCCAATACCTCATCTCAAACTCAGCCAACTTTTCTATATATACTTATATAGTTATGCCTATATCACATAATTATTATTTCAGGTGATATGGTAATAGAATACGCAGGAGAAGTAATCCGAGCTGTGTTGGCCGATCAACGTGAAAAACGGTACGAAATGATGAGCGGCAGACGAGGAGTCGGAGGCTGCTACATGTTCCGTATCGACGACAACTTAGTGGTCGATGCTACGCTCAAAGGAAATGCGGCGAGGTTCATCAATCACTCTTGTGATGTAAGTTACTACATAACTACCTGACTACAAATAGGGAGTGTTATATTTTTCGAGCGTATGTATGTATATATGTATGTCTATCTATTTTTAAAAATTATTCAAGCGTTTTTATAGCACTCGGGTTTTTTGTTACCTTTTTAATAATTATTTTCTTCTATATTAAATGATTCTTTATTAAAACAAATAAAATTTTCAGGAAATATGTATTGATGATTTTTTAAAATTGAGCACAATGATACCAGAAATCATTAACTATCAATAAATAGTTTAAAAGAAAGTTGATATCCGCATCTGTCTGGTTGTTCGCTTACTTCTAAACCACGAATAAAATAAATTCTAATTAAGTTTTCGTATAGTAGAGAAAGTCCAATGTTCAGTAATCAAGTTGCTTTATTGAAAAGCGATTTTCGGGCGCTTATATGGCTTACGCTGGCTAAATCTATTAAAATAATGTACTAAAGAATTTTAGTTCTTCAAAAAAACCTATAGAAAAGTTCGCTATGGCATATGTCTATCTCCTAAGGTTGACTCAAAGTTACCATTTTTATCTTAAAGAAAATAACTAAAAATATATGTTAGGTTATTTGCGAAGCTATTTTCTCCAATTCTGTATTAATCCTTATCCAGATAAATATGTTAATTAATTAAGTTTGGGATTTAATGTTGTTTAAAATTGTTTTTTACATTATATCATTTAAATACCGGATTCAAAATTACGCCAAACCAAAGAAATCCACTGCCAGCGATACGGTTGGCCGGCACTCCACACATATGATGAATTGCGCATCACGAGCTAAGCGCACTTTTCGTAACTATGAAGTTATGAACTATCAATACTAAAGCGATAAACTCCAAATAATGTTTTTTAGACATAAAATATACCACTTTATATTTATAAATTTTTTACACTTTATAAATTGCACTCGTGAGAGCCTGGAGCGGTTCGCTAGTCGACTACAAAATGGTATATCCAGATTAAACCCATATTCAGCCATTTCTGCTGTCCGAAATATGTATCTAATTAGGGAGCCGGTTCGCAAGATATCATCATCATAAACGCCATGTCCTGTATATTATGACTTAAAGGTTTGCCAATAGACTACTAAGACTTAACTTGTGGTGGCAACCACCACTCACACACTGGGTGTGATATTCTACCTCTGTAGATTATGTGGACTTTATATTTTTAAACTGGTTGGAAGTAGATATCATACAAAATAACTGCCAAATATGGTATACTATAACCGTGATGAAGGCTCACTTACCTTTCCGCCGATGATATTAATTCAAGAGATCCAGGCTCCAAATGCGTTTACTCCAAGCCGAAATATGCACAGCACCTTTAGATATGCACTATACCGTCAAAACAATTACAACTGCGTGAGATGTTAGCCGCCGCACCGGTATCTGTCCGAGTCCCACGAGCAAGTGACCAGTCATCTCCGATTTGTATTGTAGGGGGTAATTTAATAACAAAATTAATTTTGCATACCCTCAACCAATTTAGTAACCCGGACATAACTCATGTCAAATTTGGCGCAATAAATATATATTTGCTCAAGTATTTGACTTAAGAAACCAATATTTATCAATTTCAGAAATTAAAAGTGTAAGATGACTACATTATTAGAATTTAAAAATTGTTTTTTTTTAGCTCTGAATACTCTGTTGGCCATGTTGTAGCATTATAGGACTCGTATGTAAATTTCATATTGGGAGATAAACTAGTGAAATTAGCTATAGGACATAAAATGTATCGAGATTTTTACAATGATGAACCTTTACTAAATGTCAAATGTTTGTTTTGCGACCTGTATGACGTCGCAGCAGAGATAAATATATAGACTATTATGGCTGACAACATTGTCGCCTGTTTAAGAAAAGTAAACTTTTAAATTAATATGGTATTTTTTTTTCCTCTAATTGGACATTATTTAATAATTTAACACCTACTTTAAAAAATGCGTCAAATAGTCTATTAAGGAGGAGTATTTATAAAATGAATATTGTTATATTCCCAGCCAAACTGCTATTCGCGTGTGGTCGACATCCATGGTCACAAACACATTCTCATCTTCGCCTTGCGCCGTATCACTATCGGCGAAGAACTGACGTACGACTACAAATTTCCATTCGAGGAGGTTAAGATTCCATGCACGTGTGGAGCCAAGAAATGCCGCAAGTACCTCAATTAATAAACAGTATTGCGTGAGTGATTCGTATGTGTCAATTATGCTTGTTCTGTTATATAAGAATGTGCGTTGAAAGCGGTAAAATCTATCGGATGGCGAACTGTAATTATCACTAATTATATACTTCATTCGAGGTTATAATACAGCCCTTTTGCTGTAGATATTGCACAAGCCATACACGGTCGTTACTTATTAAATAGCATAATAATCATACAAGTACAACTGAAACAGTAACAAATAAGAAAGTGTTTTTTTAATTAAGAGACGGTTAACACATGTCCTGAAATAGTAATACCTAGCTTACTAATTAGAATACAGTGTTGGAAGAATGTAGTTTTATTCAATTGAATACTGCTCGGTCATGCACAATGTATTTACGTGTAAATAGATAATCGTGTTTTTAAGACAATAAGTCAAATCCACATATCTCATTCTCCCACCTTTTTTTTCTTGACATGGTTTAGTACAACCCCGTGAGCTTTGGATACAGTTGAAAAGTTTTAAATGAATCTTGTTATGATCGATCTCTTTCTTGAATCTGCCCAGTGTTAGAGGTATCCGATTTTGTATAATAATTTTTACTATTATTTTATTTTGATATTTAGTTTTATTATTTTGTAAATATTTTTTATAGTATGAATAAAATGTTCGCGAACGGCTTAAGTGTCTACTTAAAGTGTTGAGCACTTGAATTCGATGTGATATGCGCTTAGTTCCGGCAACGGGTATGAGAATGGTTAGTGCGTAGTTAATATGCATTTGTTCCTTATTAGGTTCTTTTATTTTTCTTATTTTTGTGATCAGTAAGTCTCGACTAACATAGCGCAAGCGCATACGTAACGTAGGTGTACATATAATATAATATCAATGGAATTAATTACAATTTTTTTTATTAAAATTAGTATATTCAAAAAAGGGTAGCAAGTTAATAAGTACAATGGTACTTTTTGATAATTTTTAATATTATTGTATGTATAGTAAGATTGTACATAAGAGGAACTATGTCATAATAATGAGTTTAAACGATAAATCGTTTTATTATAGTCATAGCGGTAGGTTGTACTTTAGAGAGTATATTTTAATGTACATATTAAGTTATTTGTTGCGGCGTGTGCGTGTTCCGCTCGGCGGGATCGCGTCGCTATCAGCTCGTCAGACTACTGCAGATGTCACGGTGCTCCAGCAAAGACGAAATATGCAAAATATTTTTTAATGATGCCTATTATTGACTTTTAACTTAAAATTGCACATTTTCAGCTTTAATGATATGGTTTCAGCACAGTTTCGTAGGTTTACTTAATACTATACAATTTTACAATCAATGAATACCATTTTATAATTTGATGGAAATTCTTTATTTTGTTTATATTTTTTTAGACCGGCAAACGTAATAAGTTTTATTATATTTTGTGTTTATAATTCAGAGACTGAAAAAGCATCACACCGTCACATACGTCATCACATTTATCAGATTCTATTACGATTATAAAATGTAATGTCAAGTAATGCAGTTTCATTGTTTTAGTATGAAATGTATAAAAAGTTGATGTATTAGTAATCACATTAAGATAATCTATTACAAATAATGAAATACTGTATATAAACTCCAAAAATCATTTCGACTATGGTAATTTGATAATAATTATTACATTCACAAGATAGCCTATTATTATGGCTGTTAGTATTTTAAACTTTAAATATATGTATGTGTTCGTTAGAGGGATGAAATTACATTTCATTACGATATCACAATGCGCAAAATATATGTTTAATTAATTATTGTACATACATACAGTAAATTACGCTTAATCGTTTTTAGTAACCACAACCAACATATCTATGCATAATAGTTCATGTAGTAGTTATATTATTTCAAGTCGAAAAACGTAGGTATAACAGGTGTCTCATAGAACAATTTTGAACCGACAGATTGACATAATATATTTGATTCCTTTTCATTGTATTTGTGAAAAACTGTTACACCATTAAATGTTTTAGTGTAAGGGCTACAAATCAAAAGTTATACATTTTCTTTTTTATTTCATGGGTGTAATAATAGTTTATTATATTTTATTAAGATATAGCATACATATAATTTACGATTTTCTTAAAAAATAATTCTAAATTCATCTTAGTACTTAAATATTATAATTTGAATATACTTTGATCACACACACACTGAAAAAAATCCAGAACGTGGATTATCTACTATTGTAAAAAAATTAAGTAAAAATGAGCAGAACACACATACATAATAATATTACATTATGAGACATACATCCACATACACACTGTAATACAAAATCAATGAAACTCAAATTTACATTTCGACGTTGTTCTACGAGACGCCTGTACATTGTAACCCAATATAATGTTAAAATTATTTTTTTAGATGGGCTATTCTGCTCTTTATTAAATTAGAGGAAGTAATAAGTCGTTATTTTTCCTACATAAAACGGTGGTGTATAAGTTCGGATATTTTTTTCAAATTTTTTACAATACGCTTGAAAGACATTTTATTATAGTAAAATATTTTGTTGATAGAAGTGTCTAAGTGTAGAACATTGTATAACCGTGTTATATATAAGAACGAATGTTCGAGAATTAATCGAGGATTTAACTGTGATGACCTATGTATTTTTTAACACAAGTGAGCACCCAAATCGTAGGTTGCTGTAAAAAATTTACGATGAAAAGTCTAATTGAGTAATGTGTGACGATTTTCAAATGCACGTTAGTTATTAGTCTCTTCATAGTCGATATAACAATTGTAGACATGGTTATCAATAACTTTCAATGTTTAGCAAAAGTTAGTAAGTTCTGACAAATTACAGTACATATTCCTTACAAAGGTGTTATTTTACTCGATTTGCATTAGATTAATATGAAATTATTTGCTCCTGTCGCGTAATGTTGTATGTTCCCTCTAACAGCATTCTGAACACCAAAATTTGAGAAATAAATTTGTACATTTTACATAATAGTCATCAGGCTGAGTAAACATAACTTATCTCATATTGTATCGTCTCGTAATGCGACAAGGACTCAGTCATTGTTTTCGATAAATGAAGGTTGTTTGTTATTTTGTTTACATTTTTGATATGAAAGTTAGGCAAGGTTTTTAGATTACATCGATTTATGATAATAATTAAAAAGTACAGGTAATTTTAATCGCTATCAAGTATGAATAACATATTTCTTAATTAATTATTTTATATTTAAATACGATTAACACGTGTCTCCTTTTCCCGTTTCCTCCCTAAATATTTCTTGTGTACGTTATTTCATTTTGTTTGTAACGGTATATGTTTGTGAATTAGATTATTTGTGAAGGATTTTTCGAGTTACTTTTTATAGACATGATAATATGCTTTATAATTATTTACAATTGATTTTTTTTAATTCTTTAAATTAATTAAAAATCAAAAGACCAAATCACCAAGTGATGAATCATTTTTGCGTTAATTATTTAAGTGTATGCATCATCTTTTGATATTATTTGTGTGTAATAAAATAATAATGCTTTTATTTTTAATGTACACAATGCCATTTTGCCTAATGTTATTATAAATTATATGAAAATGCTTCAAAAGCACCAAGTTTACAATACATAGTTCTATAACCTGTCTATACATTTTATTACTTTATTTATTTCTATCATTATTTTGTATGTGGTAAATTTTACCAAAAATAAAAATACTAAAATGTGCTTTACAAATCGTTTCAATTTTGTAACCTTAAATCTTCTTTAACATACATCTACGTCAGTTGTATAATGGCCGTTTTTAGTAACCCATCTGTCCGTTGTTTAGTTAGTAAATATAGACAAATAGAACACTTGGATAGTTTTGCGTATCTACATAATATATATCCTTATCCTATAGCTTAAATAGATAAGAGGGAAGTCGATATCTGTCTCGAGTTAAAGATTGTACATATTACAAATATGTACTAATCGGGGATAGTAATGTAAGGTTATTGAAAACGGCCGTAAAAGATTACCGAAAATAAATATCGAGAATGTAGGGTGGCCAACTTTCAATACAAATTAGGTGGCTATATATTATTGTATTGTTCCTTCTAAACGTATCTTATTTAAAATACTTAAGTTTAATATATTGTGGTCGAGTTTATTTTGTGTTGGAATTTATAGAGGTTGGATAACATTTTTTGGATTGAACATTGGATGAAGGATGCATTGCTGTGAGAAATATTTAGAGAAAGCTGAATTTTTCAAGGGTCTGTAATAAATATGGTTATCCAGCAATACATAATGAATGGAAAACATGTAAATAATTCTAAACTATTTATTATATCTGAAGGGCGAGTCCCCATATGTTGACAATACAATACATAAACTTGTTCTCCCAGCGCACCGTACATGTACCGTCGGTCGCCGTATCCCAATAATACGCAGCGGCAGTGTGAAGTCCAGAGCCATTCTTTTGCGTGATTGTGATGCGCACTGTGTGATATGATCCATTTTATTGATTATCAAATAATGAAACTTGAACAACTAATCTTTTATTTGGAATTAAGTATGGAGGATATACGGATCAGGAGTATCATCTCTATGCATGAAAGTCTCCGTAGAAAAGCGCCAAATTAGGCTACCGCATAAATTTTAAAGATATCGCCAAAATCATTATTATATAATTTTTTTAGTTTTCGCCCACATTGACAACTTTTCACTCCACAACTTTTCCCCATTATTGTTTAATTGTTTTTAGGTTTTACAACAGTAAAAAATATAAAATCACGAAAAAGTGACTAGCTAGCCTCTTGCTACACTAGCTCCATTTTAGTACAGTTTTTAATTATAATTTGCTGCTTACATTTGGACACTTTTTCAACTTGTCCCCCTCCCCCATGCAAGATGGTTCTCCTTACCCTCCATAGAACTTTGACAGTAACATTACTTTGTTTACATTTATGATCTAGAAATTTGAATTATCATCTAAATAGCAAACTCGCATCATATCTACCTAATACTAATTGAAAACTGACATGTTCTTACTTCTGAGGAAAATAATGTAGGAATTTAATAACAAAATTAGTCAAGTCACGTATACTTTTGTGGTACTAAACACAAACTTCACCACTAAAATAGAGTAATTAACTTCTGCTTTACCGCCGACATTTACTTATGTACCTTTTTTTTTGTTACTGACCTTACTGTTAGCCTGAGGGACCCTATCCAAAAACAGAGCCGCTGATCGTTTTTACAGCTTTACCGGGCTTGGGGGCGAGCGCTGAAGGCACACAGCCGCGAAAGCGTGGGCAACATGCGCGTAAGGGTGTCAAAGTTGCCGAAAATCGGCTTGGGCCGATCCCGCGATTGCAGAGCAGTCGCGATCTGACTAATTCCCTATCCGTAAAATTCGAGCTAAACTAACATACACATATCCCTGCCTTCTGGGAGGAAGGAAGGAACATGTTTATATGTATTTAGTGATCTGAAATACGTTCTACACTAACTAGCGTAAAAAAGTAAAAAGGGTTCCTTACAGAACCTATGTACCTGTGTGGTGTGCACGTGTGTATGTATCGCGCGGGCGGCTGCCAGACTCAGGGTTTCACACTGAGGAAAGGACTTAAGTAGGCTTATGACCTATATATTGCTTCCTTATTCAACTAGTTCACTTAATATAAAACAATGAAAGCAAACGAACACCGAAAAGTAAGCCACCCTGTGGAATAAACGCTCTAAACTCAGCAAGTTTTCATCGCCGGTAATCCTACAAGATCGATAGGTACTAATACAGGATTAAAGACGAAAGGAAGAAGATATGTTACTAACTTATATATTTAAAAGGTTTGTTCAACTTGTTCAAGCGAGCAAGCGTCTTCTCTGTTATGACAGTGATCCACTGCGGTGCCCGGGAATGACTATACGTGTTGCCCCCTAGACACAGTTCTATGTTGTCACGTACAATCTTCTGCACGTCTTCAACGTTGAACAACAAATCCTGTTACAATTTAAAATTAATTTATTTGTATCTATAGGTATTTATTGTGTGCGTGTGTATCTTTTTCATTTCGAACATTATGAGGAATTCTGAAACACATACAAAAGTTATGAGGTACCTACCTACTTTTTAACCAGGGGTGTTATTGAACTCCGTAACCGAAACCATCGGATATCCGTAACGATATAAATATTTCAAATAGGAACTAAGTCGAATGAGACACTGGTGAATATCAAAAATTACTTAAAAAACTAAAATTTATCTAAGAGTTGTTATTGTTCACCTACAAACGTTCAAATAATACGTATCTACCTATTTTCATTCTAATAAACTTCTTTGAAAAATGTAATATTCATAACCGAAACGTCCTAAAATACTCTTCAGATATCCGTAATGTCTCTGTTTATAATAACTACAACTCTTTTTTGTTTACTTGAATCAGTTTAATGTTCGCATAATTTCATTGGAGATTATTGTGTAGTCGTTCATACCTCTTCATCTTCATCCTGTGCCATGATTGTTTAATAAAGCCTTCAGTTCAAAACAAACAGGTACTTTCGTGTGATAATTATAGCAACGCAATTTTTAGTATACCTCAAGGTCTTCGTTTGATATAAACTTCAACAGCATACGTCGTTTATAATGTTTCTAATTTCGATATTTAAATATTTATCTGCTTACTCTGAATTGAGGTTTTATGTACGAAGTTGTACCTACATAGCTAACCTACTTATAATAAGTTATTAAAATAGACAGAAAACTCACGTTACCCTATAATAAAAGCAGATTTTTTTATTTTTAAACACTAATTCGCAATCTACATTTTTGTATTTCAACACTCGTTTTAGTAAAATATCTTACCTATTATCACAAAAATGTGCAACGCAATAAAATATCAGTCTGTAGTCTGTTATACTATGGCGACTATTATGAGAAACTGTTTAACGTAATTCCTTTTTTAATTAATAATTAATAATTATGTGGATGTATAATGATAATTATGTGTCTTAATATTTCATCGTGTAATTACACGACAGCTCCACATCTTTATGGTAACTAACAACTTGGCAAGAATACAAGAAATTTAAAAAAAAGAAAAGAAAACTAACTCCAATGATTAAACATCCGGTAAAATTAAAATGGGACCACCCTCAAGGTATCTCCTTTCCAACTAAAAAACAATAATAATCCAAATCGGTTCATAAACAAAGAAGTTAATGGCTAAACATCCATAAAAAATACATTCGAATTGACAACCTTTTTTTTTTTGAAGTCGGTAAAAAAAAAGTTTACATATCATTTTTCGAACCCTGAATCAGTAGAACCTCCTACTGTCTGATATGGTCCTTCCTACTTATAACATAGGATTCTTCGCGCGAAATGTGAAGTAAATTTTTTTTATGCAGGCCAGCATATCAGCGACGATATGGACGACTGGCGTTGGAGTGGGATATTTCGGCAATCGCCGCGCCGCGCTCTTTTTTTTCGGATAGTTCCGTGCTTACCATCAGATACAGTGCCCTAACTTTGTTGTGTTCCTATAAAAAAAATTATGGGAGGGAACCTTGGTAGGTATATAATAAGCATGAGTAAAGAAACAGTATTAATATTTCAGTCTTTACACTGAAGCAGTGAAAGAATTACGAGTTTTTGATAGATCAGTTGTTCTGAATTGAACTCTAATGTCGCTAAACCCTTACAATTTGATGCATCATAATCATTCATTTTTCGTGAATTATTATTGTAACCACAGATTTGAGAAAACTGCAGAATAACAAATGCATATAACCTACATCTCTGATTTGCATTTCGCTACAATGAAGACCAGATAACAACATTGTATAAATATGTGCGACCATGTAAGTAAAGTTAAATCTATTCGGAAATTTCTCTACTTGGAGCAGCTGGCTGGTGAAATACCTACACTCTACACAAGACCGCTTATAATTTTACTAACCGCAATAACTTTGGGTTGTGTTTTTACGATGAATGAGCTTTTTGGTGAAGGAGGTTCAGGGTCGGCAACCCGCTGGTAATACCTCTAGTGTTAAGCGTCCATAGATTACGGAAGCCGTTTAACGTCAGGCGAGCCATACGCTTGTTTGCCACCCAAGTTGTATAAAAAAAGAGCTGCGGGGGTAATAAAAATTAGTTCTGCTGATTTTTTATTTATTAATAGTCATACCACTCCAGCCACGGAATAAAGAGTAAGTCTTGACTCTTGATCCTTATCTTGAGTCTTTGAATATGACAATTGAAGAGAATGTGAACAATGTCACCATCCCCTATACCAACATTTACAAACAGATGAATCTCTGATTCGTAACTTTTTCAAATGAACCGGTGAAGAACAGTGACCAATTCTTAGCCTAGAAATTGTTGATGTACATACCTATTTTTTTGCTGAATCTTAATTTTGAGAACTACGGTCTGAGTGAAGTCACAAATTGGATAGCGCCAATAAAAGCGATCTTTGTTTGAATCATTCCACTCCTTATTCCACCTTTCAACCATTATCTGTCTAGGTAGATATCAACTATATGATGGAATAAAGGCCTTGTATTTGTTTTGAATAAGCATTGGATGTCGCACAAATGAATTGGTAACTATAGCATTTGTAAATTGGGCTGAGAAACAATTCCGTCCTGCTTTTTTTTTGTTACCATCCTCCATCATATTTTGCATATTATCTATCTATATATAGTATAAAGGTGCTTCCCGCTGTCAGTTCCTATATACGCTTAGATCTTTGAAACTACTAATTCAGTACTAATCGTTATCCAGATAAGTTTTCTTAATTAACTTGGGCATTTAATGTACATTAAAATTGTCCTATACAGATTTTCATTTAAATGAACACCGTAGAAGATATCACGAATTCTAAATTACGCGCGATCTAAGAAATCCCTCTCAGCAAAACTGGTCGCCGTCGTTTGGCCGGCACTCCCCATCTATGGTGAATTGCATGTCGCGAGCTAAAAGCACTATTTGCAAATATGTAGTTAAATGACATACAATCACGCCTGTATCCCCGAAGTGTTAGGCAGAGGTGTAAAACTCTAAATCAGGCTTTTTTAAACATAAAATAGGTACACCATTTTGTAAATAGTACCCGTGCGAAGCTGGGGCGGGCCACTAGTTATTGTATAAAAATTTCCCAAATTTAAGGGGATGTAGTGCGGTACCTGATTGACGATTATCAGACATGAAGTGGAAGAGGGTACGTCTGTGATGTCACTGGAGAGGAGATCCTGTTGTTATTCGTAGTATGAGTTACATCAGTGGGATTGATGTTGTGAGTAGGCGAGTTCAGAATAGTTGTTGAGGCTTCTGTCAATGCCTGTTTATTGGTATGAATATATGGGCTGTTTTTCATCGGTTTAAATGACTCACTTAATTTATTTTTAACATTTTTCCCGTATTCGACCTAATAGCTTCAAAGGCATCAACTGATGGTACAACATTTGCATTATTGGCTAGGAACCCATCTGCTTCTAATAACGTCAATAGAGGATGGTTGATTGCAGGAGCATCAAGATCCGGGGCAGACTTTATATCCATGTTGCTAAAAACTCCAAAAAACACTTACCACTGTATGCTGCTACTATTTCAAATAATCAACTTATCTATTTACAAAATATAAATATGTACAAACATTTTTATATACAGAAATATATAAATAAATTAAATTTATTAAAAATAAAATTTTTATTGCCGCCCTCTTAAATCCCGCCGAAAAGTCATACCTTCTTGTTTTGGCGCCGCAAAAAGCATTTGCCAGTGTCACTGTTTTTAAGCCTTCGTAAACTTTTATAATATAAAAAGTGGGGTCTTCTGACAAGATGGTGGCTATCTTAAAATACTGAAATATACTGACTTAAACAGGGCAGTCAAACCGATAAAATAACGTTTTTCATAAAACTGAAGATAAAAATCCGGTATTTAATCCCACTTTTCTAAAGAACGTTGTTGAAAAGTAGACACTGTGTCTAGATGGATACGTCAAGTGGAGTAAAAACCAAGAAACTATTTAGGTACCTACCTATAATATTACGACAAAAATTTACCTACAAATTTTTGGATAAGTTCCCGGAATATCTAAAGAAACTTAGGTATTAAATTGAATATAAAAAAAAACATCTTATGTATACAAACAATATAACTTGATTCTATATTAAAACAGTTCTAAGTAAGTAGCACAAGCAACAAGCAGTAAGTAATACTTACTTAGCAGTACTAAGTAAGTAGTTTATATACCTAAATACTTTTATATACAACTAAAAACTTAAAATCCCGACTTTTATTATAATAGCTTTTTTTTAATGCAGTACAGGTATGTGCTTGGCGTCGATCTTACCTGATGGTAAGTAAAGATGATTCCGACAAGTATCGCGCTTACCTTTTAAATGTCTATTCACTCTTCGCTTGAAGACTCCCCAAGTTATAGATGGATGAGAAAACAGACGACGGGAGTGAATTCCACTTCCATAATGAACTACGAAGCGTAAGTCGTAACACACAGACACACACTTCGCACATCTTTTATAATCGACCCGCTTTCATTGCGGCCCAGTATATATAAGGGTATATTCATATTTATTTAGGCGGAGAAAAAAATATGTCTACAAGCACAGTAATTTTAAAAATACAGTGTTCAGTAGATGCCATGTGTTGGATATATCACAATTACTCACCAGTTTTGATGAGGTCAGGGTCGGGATACTTGGATTCCACCAGATTCACAGTTTTTTGTATTTTTCTTAAATTTTTGTCGGCAACGGTGTTTGTGCCGGTGCGCTTGCGCGAGAAGAGACGGTTGGAATAGAAAGGGGTAGGGGGGTGAAAGGAGCACCAAAATGGTTGGCAATTGCGATCCACCAATCAAATTGGCCCATATCGAAACGTGTACGTTTTGTTCCGTTTTATGCAGACTTTGACTTAACACCATGAAAATACGGTAAATTTACTTTAGTTAAGTGCGTTTGGCTACACCGAGTTTACTGAATATTTTTTTATATATAATATTCACTGACTATATAAGTATATATACTGTATAGGTACACTTTGATGAACAGAATTTACTATGTTACTATGCACTTAAAACAAACCAAACCTCAGTTAATATTTCCATTAAATAATTTTAATTACACATAGTAATTCAATTTCTCAATAAAATCCCACAATAAGCAATCTAGTGTTTTCTAATTAATAAAAAAAATAGACCAAAAGTATAGGGTATTTGCAAAAGTACCGATACCTAGTAAAACACTAGAATAAAGTACTGAGTGCAAAAATACTAGGTATTGAAAAAAAAGGTATCGATTCTACACCGGTATCAATTATTTTGCGGATCCCTAATAAGAGATCTGTGGCGTCTGTGGCACAGAGTACAATATAAATACTGAGGTCTGTGGCTACTGTGGTAAAGTGGTAGCCATGGGTAACCAGCAAAATTCCTTGCGCTAACTTAATAACTCAAGTGCAGCATTGAGCTAACTCAAATTTGCGCCATGGCGCAGCAAAATAATACGCGAGTCAAGAGAATTAGAGAAATGAATGAGTCAGCTGACCTACGCGAGCCGTGGGGTGCATTCGGCGACGCTGTCCCTTAGTTGGCTCGGTGCGCTGAAGTGTGCTGTGCGCCGCACAGTGGTTCAGAACGCCGATTCCCTGGCCAAAAGTCGAAAAATGAAGGTTGAAAGATCGATGTTTTTGAAATGGATTTTTGGAGAGGGGGGTTTGGGGCATTCAGATCGCATAAGCAGAGGTCACAACTTTGTATACTTGCTTTCCTGCGACAGTCCGAAGTTGCCTCTCGTAGGAACACACGCGCGACGCTTCAGTGCCCAGTTATACAGTGCTCCAGAAAATCATATATAATTTTACAACGACGTGTCCGATTCCAATTTTCCAAAATGGAAAATGTTTATGAAGTTATGTAGAAACATTTTATGTTCTTCAGTACTCGAAAATAATTGTTTTTATTTATGAAACGTTATGCTAAAGGTAGTCGTGATTATCATATTTAAAAAAAATACATTTGTGTCGATACAAAAAAGTTTTGCACATTTTCACGCTGGCATTAACAGGAACATGTTTGTTGAACTATCTATTAATGAAATTTTCAAGAATTAGCTGCTCGAAAGTTGCCCATTTTGAATCATAACGATTTTAGGTCTACCGTGCACGCCGTCGTGCACATTACGCACGGTGACTAATGGCGATATTCTCCACTCAACTTTCTATACCTGAGGCTTGAGAGGTCCTATCTCTTTCTAAAGTATTGCAGAGATAAGTACGGTATATTATTGCAACGATGTAGTATCATGAATAAAGATTTAAAATAAAATTTCAACCGTAATGACCATGTTTACAAACATATCGAAATATGTTTACAAATATTATTTCAAACATTGTTCATGGACAATAAACACAATTTGTAAACCATAATAATAACCATTGATATTGCATATAAATTAAATGACTGAATGAGTACATGGCAGGCGCGATCAGTCGATGAAAAGAAAGTAGTTAGCGATCGTAAGGAACAAATCTAAAACAAATTTAAAGTTGCTTTAGGTTTAAATATTGATATGCCTAAGCAAGGATTTGGCAGTACAAACGACGGCAATACAGCCCGACGTTTTTTTGAGAACGTTGCCTTAACAGCAGAAATTTTGAATCTGGACGAAAACTTCATAGCAAGTTGCAAAGTAATTTTGCAGACAATGACGAGTAGTTTCGCTGTACATATCGAAAAGTTCAGGATTTATTGCTTAGACGACATGTACGACGGATCCATCTGACGCAGTTTATGATTTCTAATTAAACCAATATAATTAATCCTACTGTATAGAATTATGTACGTGAGATAACATCAAAATTTACATATTCTACAAAATTGTTTTTCATTTTGGAATTTCAAATGTCATGAATCTAATATCAAATTCGTAATCAGCGACCCCGAAAACCCAGTGGTGCACATTTTCGAACCGATAAAGTGATTATTTTTCAAAAATGTCCGCCATTTTTGGTCCGCAATTAAGAATTTCATAATTCTGATATCAAGTCCGTAATCAGTGACCTCGAAAACCTAAAATTGTAAATTTTTCACTTTTTGACTTTTGGCCAGAGCTTAGGCCGTTCTGAACCCTGTGCGCCGACACATTTGGAATAAGTGTGTTATCACTTAACACACCCAGCGCAGCTGCGCAGTAAACTGAGTTGGTGGAATAGCGCGGCGCAGCGCAGTGTTACCCATGACTATAAAGTGGTAATATTTTACGAAAATATCAATTCTGTAAATTTATTTTTCTTTGTAATGGTCTTAGTATTATTGTGTGGTATTATATTTTAAAATTGTGCGGAAAAGCTCCCAGATTGGGTGAAATACAATATGTAATGTTGTCTTGGTTCAAATAATCTGTGTAATAAGTTTAATGGAGTTAAAGGTCTGGGTCGAAGGGATACAAAGAATAGTTTGTGGGGTCACAGAGACAACAACCTGCCAGGTTAGTAAAAAGTTCATAATATATAGAATCATCGAAAGGATTCCCATGTCAAGGAGAACGTAATTTCACTTTTCTATGATTTGCCGTGGTAATTTGGGATGTATTTTTCTGTGCAGGATGTAGTTTTCGCGTTAGCTCATGCCACAGGTAAAGTGGGCAGGTTCACTCTTATAGAGAGATGGCGAAATAATGAACGACTCTTGGCGCCACAGGAATTTCCGCTCAAGGTAACAAACAGGGATAAGTTTACTGCATAATTTACATAATGTAAAATTTTCAGTTAAAGTTTTCTGTGTGCTAATATTATTATTTAAAGAGTTATCGAAACTGTGTCTTCCCACTTCAAAACTACAGCCTCTTCCATTACATTTACTTTACTATTCTTTCTTCATATCTGGTATTTTCAATGTCTCATCCATTTCCTACTAGAATCTTTAAATTACTTTAGATGCTTAATAATAAAAATAGATCAATCTACCTCATTTATTAATTAAATCACAAGATGTAAGATTTCGACATTTCTTCACGCCTCAAGGTCCAGTAGTAACTAGCTCTACAATAGACTGTAGACTCAATAGCCTCTACTATTGAGCCAAGAGGTTGCAGATTCAATCACCTCATAGAAGACTTGTGTGATGAGGGTGATTGTCATTTCTGTATCTGAATGTTAAATATATTATGCATGCATATTATGTAAGTATATTAGCTGTTTAGATTAGATTCTAAATCTGTGTGTGAAATTGTCCCCCAATTATTATTATTATATTAATAAATTTCAGATTTTAATAAAATGGGGTGAATATTCAAATGATATACAATTCATACTTAGAAGATCAGAGTCGAGTAGCAATCAGAAGCCGTCCCAGCCTAACATTAATTCTAGATCACCTACTGGAAATCGGTAATTTGTTTTATAGTTTATTGATCATGCATTAAATAATTTATTACTTTGCATTTATTTATATTTTTTTAATAATGTTCATTTTAATTGAAATCAATTTTATTTGCAATTTGGGAAAATATTAGAAAGATGACTGTACTGTGACCATTTCATTTTTTTTTAATTTAAAATTATATTTTTTATTTAATAATCTGAATAAGTGGTATAACTTCATGCCCCCTGTGATATAGGTAAACCAATTTCCTTAGACTCATATGATACTAACCATCAACTTCCTTTACCCACTATTTCCAATTTAAATTTAATAAGAATAAAAAGTAGGATATTGTAGCTTTCTATTAGTGACAAATTTTCGGAATGGCATCAATAGTTTAAGAGATTACCTCTTACATTCAAACTTTACCTCTTTATAATATCAGTATAGATTTGTATGAAAAGACCTATGATCAGCATTATATATGTTTTTTTGTTTTCAATATTGATATCTTAATAAATTGTTAAAATTTGTTTTTTAGTATAAATACCATATTAAAATAGTTTTATCTACAAGGTGCATGTTGCATTAAAAGGCCTAACAATTTTTATCTTCCATTTTTTTATTATTATTTTATTATAAATAACACTGATCACTGGCAATCCTAGTAAATAAAAAATTCAGCATGAGTTAAGTTTTAAAGTTTTGAAAACCTTTAACTAGAAGATAATGTAATGTGAGAACTTTAAAAATGTTTAAAATTAACAAATAAATGTTATAACATTTTCTTTCGCCAGAAGCCACAATACCTCAAATCCGAATATACTTGACAGTCAAAACTCACCAAATAGGATGAATATGATTCCCACATACAACAATACTGTGAATAATACATCACCTGGAAACCCAGTTGGAGTTGTTAAAGGTGTACAACAAACAAAGACATCTGACACTGACAGTCCTTTATTGAAAGATGTGCCACCATACAGGTAATTTATTGATAATAATTTCCAATAACATTCAGTTATGTACATTTAACCAGATGTTAAAGAATGACAATGAAGTGAAAGAGTAACAAACATTACACTATCTTGAAATTTAAGTAATTTCCATTTTTGTCATTAGAGATCATATTCAAATACAATAAATAATTAAGTTATAAATTCAAAATGATTTTCTGCAATGAATGTAATTTTTGGAATGTCAGTTATACATTATGCTAAATGACTCTGGTGTAAAAATGAGTATTTTCAAGCTAGCATAGTGTTTCTGCTGTTGTCAATTTGAGTTTTACAACCTTATATTCTGTATTGTAAACTAAAAAAAAAAAAACATGTATAATATCTTAATTAAATAATTAGTTTTACATGCATCCATAGTTACAATGAAAACGTTTATTTAATAAATTCTAAATACCTGCAATCAATGTGGAAGGCATGCTATTATTATTTATAGAAATATGATTGGGTTAAAAATAATTGAAATTTGATTTTATAACAAATTTTGAAGTAACCCTTAGGGTTCATATACACGAGCGGCACATTGCCAACGGCAACTGCAGCCGTCAACGCGTCGGCTGCAGCCGTGGACATGTCAACGTCGAAGATCTACGGTTGATGTCGTCGGCTCTCTTTGTACAGGAGCCAGTTGCAAAATTATTTTTTCACACACAAAGGCTATATATTCCTTTTTTTAGGGTTCCATATCTCAACAGGGAAAAGGGACCATTATAGGTTCACTTTGTTGTCCGTCTGCATGTCTGTCAAGACCCCTTTTTCTCAGGAGGTATCAAGTTGAAATTAATATCAAATACTCAGGTCTGCATTCCCATAATCAAAACATATGGCTGTTTATACTGCATATTTAAAAAATTACAAAGAGAATAAAAACCTATAGAGTAATTTCAGTTGACATAGAGTCATGAAATTTGGCAAGAAGCAATATCTTATAGCACAAGTAAAAGAAAAAATCTGAAATCGTAAATTTATGACAACAGAAAAAAAAATTACTTAGTAAACTGACTGTGGGATGTATGGGGGGGACAACAGTTTTCCAATGGCAAAGTTAAGTTTGTCCCTCAACATAGTTTATCTTTTCGTTAGAATTGTTCAGTGCTTTCTTCAGTAATGTTACCTAATTATTTTAGTGTACCTATGTGGCCGTACAATTACAAAGTCCTTAGTACGTGAGTCCGACTCGCACTTGGCCGGTTTTTTATTGTTTTGATACTGTACTCTTTGAATTTATAAATCCAAATACAATTTCTATTTTACTGCCACAGTTAGCAATTTAACATCAAGCTTGTCACTGGAGAGCTAATTTTACAAAATAGTGACATGTGTACACTCCTGAAATATTTTCAGTTTATTGACAAAATAGCGACGTGGCACGCTACAACTGTCAGCGTCGCTAAATGTCGACGGCTGCAGTTGCCTCTGCCGTTGGTAATATACCGTTCGTGTATTAGAGCCCTTAGATTTAAGATTTTACTAAATTATCAGAGAGCCACCACCACCTTATCGTTCGCCTCCACCGCCCTCACAAGCTCTTCGTAAGTCACCAAACCGAAATCGTAACGGTCGGCAGTCTCATATATCGCCTGTCAACCTGTCTGAAGAAAACTTGGAGAATCGAAGCCCTGAAGCAGTCAGTTATAACACGCAGTATAGAGAACTGGTATCACTCGTCAACTACCAGAGGGAGAAGCTTTCAAGTCAACAAGTTGATCTCATTAAGGTAAAATAAATTTATTACCATCATTATCTTTAGTTTAGATGCGTCATTGTTAAATAGAGGCTCCTGACTCCCATGGCAAGAGAGTGGCAGAACTTGGGCTCTGTCCATTCAACTTATATCCAATAAATCCATGACTTTAATTTGACATTACATACGGATTATATTGACAATCACCTAATATCAAGTGAAAAGTTAAAATCTATAAAATGAATGAAAAAATATATAATAATTATGATACTTATATAACTACCTCATTAAGCCTATTGGTCGTAAGCGCGACTGCTATGCTCGAGGTCCTGTGTTCGATTCCCAGGGTAGCAAAGTGTTATTGGGTTTTTCTAGGAAATTCTCAGTGGCTGCTCGAAGTTTGGCTTTGTGTTTAATGTAATAGGCTCGCCCCCTATTACATGGAAAATAAAAACATACCCGGTGAAATGTGGGGCTGTACATCAGTACACCTCTGCCTAACCCTTCGGGGATACAGGCGTGTTGGTATGTTATTTTTTTGTTAATTATTACATTTACAAATTTTCCTAAAGTATGATGCTGAGATTGGCTACTGGGAAAACAAGGGTCGAGAACAGGATAGACAAGTGGAGTTGCTGCAGCAGCAAATTAGTTCTACTGACAATCAACTAAGGATGAGTACTGAACAGGTATTTTCATTATTATGAAATATATCTTAGATGTGTAATGTGATATAATTAAAAAAATAAGATATATGAATACCTGTTGCCTTAACAAGTTTACAGAAACTACGGAAACGAGTTGGCCTAAAAAAAAATTTGATAGTCACACAATATTTAAAAATATGACATAATGATTAAAAATTGTATTTTTAATTCTATTTTTTTTTTTTCGACGTATCAGTTCAGGATACTTAATATAATGTTAATCAATAATGAGAAAGGGATTTAAAATAAATAAAACATAATTGAAACTATTTTTTCTTAAATCCTGACTAACCTTTTCAAATTTTTACAAGTTGATTTTGGTGAGTTTTCTTAAAACTTAAATTAACATATTTTCATGTGAGAGGTATTTTTTTGTTTTGATCTATCCTTTTATGTATGAATATTCAGTTTATATGTATTTAAGGTGCAAGCGTTAACACACGTGGAAGAAGAGGGTGAAATAGTCAAGCAGAATGAGAAAACTCTTAAATCTGAAATAGTATTAGTTCGTTCAAAGTTAGCCAATTGTGAGACTGAGTTACTACAGTGTAAGAACAAGATTAGAAAACTAATGGAGGAGATTCATAATGAGCAAAGGCTTATTAGTAGTAGACAGCAGGAGAACAGGCAAGTCTTGTAAATTAAGTTTATAATAATTATATTGTAATATTCAAATGAGAAGATAATCATGATTGTACAAACTTTTTTACATCTAGAAAATCATACTCCACCTTGATTATCTTGTAATTAAATAATTTCAATTTATAGCCTTATTATTTAACATAATTAATTAATTTAATATGATGCCTAGATAATATGTTAAACGCCAAGTTGCAGTTTTTATTTTGTAGAGGTTTGAAGTTTGTGGCAAGTGGCAAACATGTGTATCCGATATAAGAAATACAATTAAGGATCAGAATTTGACAAGCTGACTTACAAATAATGATGTTGTTATGTTTATAGACAAGCACTAGAGCGTACAATGCTCGCTGAAATGGAGAGTTTGCAAAGTCAGATACAGCAAGCGAAACACGCCACCGAGATCAATCATCTCACTGCTGAAAACTTGAAGAGAGAGGTATTTTTTATGGCCTATACTATGTTCACTACATTTCTTATAGGAATGGCAATATGCTTTAAGTACTAAGTATTAAAATACAGAAATTTTGATTTCTTGTTGTTTGAAATTGCCAATACGTCGTGTTGGTCAAACCTGTGCCTTCCCTTGGGAAGAGACTGCTTCTTTGCCTATTTGTGGTACACTTACAGGCTGGTATTATTATTTAGTAAAATGAGATTAAAGGTGTAAGAGTTCCTAAAACATTTATAAATAACAGGCGTTTCAACCTTCCAAACCCCACTCTTTATCATTACAACATTGTTAAGTCGTTAACCCTGTTATATTAATTTAAACTTTTTATGGTAACTGTGTACTGGTCTTTTTAAAAAAGTTGTCAAGTTATGAATTTTAGTGGCGTCAACGATATTTAACGTTGTTTTATTTTGCTGCTTTTTAACGTCAATTCATGTGGTGGCAGTCCAGAACGGTTTAGACAATTTAAAAATTCCTGTGGGTAATGGATTACGTTTTTGATATTAGTTACAGTGTTGATCGATTTTTAAACAACTACGGTTTTAAAGTTGGATCGCGAACGTGATGTAACAACATCCTAAGATAAAAACACTCTGATTGAGAAGTATGTACACCGTAGACTCTTCCTAAAGCATCTTTTTTATGCCTGAATGGCCAACTACGTCCACACCCCGCCTCCTTGTGAATTTATTATTGGCCCATATGTAGTATTGCGTGACTTCGTGGTATAGAAGTGTCTTTGCGAATTTATCTTCATTACAGAGCTCAAAGAAAGCCAGCAAAGTAGTTTTACGTGGGTTTTGGGCTACTTATTCAGCTGTTTCTGGGGTAAAATAAACCCTTTGGCCATTTTCTAAGTGGACAGCTAACGCAAGACTGTAGAATGGCACTCGTGGATCGGAAATTCGAATATTCGCCAGACGGCTTCGGATGTACTTATGTACCATCCATTCACGTATGTTCCATTTGGGTTTATGACGCTAAAATTAGCTTGGTCAGAACCGTTATATATTTGCAAATGTATTTGATGGTTTGAACTGAGTAGCAGTACTCCACATTTACGTGAGCGTTGAACGTCCTACACAATAGTGGAGAATAAGGGACAATCCATCTATTATCTATATTGGACCTAAGCACTTCCTCTGATATTTAGCGTAGCGCACTGTCCTCCATTTTCGGCGTCACGAAGACGATAAACTGGATATCCGTCCTCTCTGGTTTGGGTATCGTTGACGAAACGTCGAGGGTACTTTTTTGTACAGATGCCGTTTTTCATACATGGTGCTGTTAAATTATGCTCTCTGCATGGTCCGTGCACCATATTTTTTGTTACGATATCGTATAATATCGGATCGTTTTGTCAATTAAATTTAAAAAATGAAAGAACACTTATTGTGGCATAACTATAATAGTCAGAGATATGCTATCGCGACACTTTTTGTAAATAATGATATGTTCTGCAAAGTCATAGTACATTATTGTATTCTGTCGTCAATAGTTTTTGCAGCGCACGCGATTTTAAGAATATTTTAGGTAATTTTTTTACACCTTGGGTTACATTATTGGAGTTTTAGTAAGGATCCCTATTTTTTTTTAAATTTAATATAGCCTATGTCACTCTGGTATAGTGTAGCTTCCCAACAGTGACAGAATTTTTCAAATCGGTTCAGTAGTTTCGGAGCCTATTTAATGCAAACAAACAACAATCAAATCTTTCCTCTTAATAATATTGGTATACATAAATAAAATTGAAGTGTCTGTTTGTAATGTCAAAATAACTTTTTTTTACTAAATGCATATGATTGTATATACATATGGCAATTATAAGAAAAACACAATTTTTTAAATTTTTGTCTGTCTGTCTGATAGTTCTGGCTAATCTCCGAAACGGTTGGATCGATTTTGACGGGATTTTCACGTGCAGATAGCTGATGTTATAATGAGTTATTTAGGTTACTTTTATTTTAGAAAAGGTATTAGGGTTTCGCGGAAATAAAAAAAATATCAGAAAATCAACGATTTTCCATCCACCCACCCACGCCTAACCAACCCAACAATCACCCACAATATGCATTTTTGTCTTTATTTCTAATAATCTAGAGTGGTGGGTAGCACGATTTGTGTTTGTGCTTAATCAACGTAAATGTAAATGTCATGAAAACTTTTTATAATTAACAGGTTGGTGTATTAGAAAATGCCATAATGGAGAAGAAACGTCAAGTGGAACGATTGGTGCAAGAGATGAAAGAAGCTAATCTTCAGAGCTTGACGGGAAGCGTAGATGATATACGGCATCCTTTGGATGGTATGTTTTTTCTACTCTTCTCATAAATATTTTGGCTAAGACTTGGTCAAATCAAGCGGTAAACTAATTGCTAAATCAACGTTGGATGAAATACATTACCTATTTAATTTAATATTTCCACTTAAAATTAATTAGTATATTGTCATCCAAATCTTTGAAAATTATTGATTTGGTAGTAAACCCCATAATTCACTTACAAAACCATAATGTTATCACTGTTATCGTTTCAGCTCTTGAATAAAGCTAAAGTGTTTAAAAATACGGCGATACATTTTGAGAAGTTAACACATACAGAAGTGGCTATTAGTAGCTAAACAAAATATAAACATATTTTGACCATTTGTTAGAATACCACTAAGGTTTATGGTATTTGTTGTGTCTGAACAAATCAAGATATTTTTAGCAAAGCTTTTATAATATAAACTCTTATCATTGCACAAAAGAGTTGTCACTGTTTCAACATAATTGCCCTTCATCATCAACTTAATAAAATGGAGCTGATTTTAAATATTTCTTAATTTTACCTTCTTGCTGACAAAATGGGCATTTGGTATCTTTACGTCAGAGGCGAAACTATCACCGTATCAGCAAAATCAATAAAACGCGTGTGTGATGTTTTTGTTTATTTTTTAAAAAATATTCTCCTTTTGGGCTTCGCTACTGATGGATAAAAAGGGCTCCCCAACAAATTTTGATTCATAGCCCAACAATAAGTAGGTATAGTCAGTTCAACTCATTTGTGCGCGCGGCATGTTTGCGTAAGTGTGTGTAGATACAGTGACTACGTGTGCGTGTCAAGAGGTACAGTCAAGTACACAAGAGAATTCTATTAGTTATTTTACTTTTATTATGTCGAAAATTTTTATATCTTATTTGTTCAATTTCAAAATAAATAAACAGTTCAATTAAATAAATGCATGCTTATTGAACATTTTATTCCGTATCGCTTCTATTAGAAATACCAAATAATTAATTTTCTATTAATTTCATTAATTCCGTAACTTTGTCTTCAATGTTATGTTTTTCCCCCTTTTTGTCTTTATACGGGACTTGGCAATCTGTTCCTTCATTTATAGGTATAAAAGCCATTCTTATGTTGTATTCTTTGTATTTGACTTTTTTTTTCAAGTGACTCCAATGAGTCTACCTTCACAGGTTGTAGCTAGATGTGTTCTTACTATTCTCTATGTCTGAGGTTTGGCACACTAAACCTTTTCAGTCGGTTGTGCACCACACTTCCTTCTCCTTCCAGCCATGATGCCAGTATGTTGATGTGTTTTAATAATCTACTTTGATATTTTTTACTGTATTCCACTATTTCCTGTTTTGGTGTTGATATTTAAAATCCAAGAATATGTAATTATTTTTAATAAAGTGTGGTTGGTATATTCAGCATGTTACGGATTGCTTTATTTTGAAACCTTTCCAGTATTTCTATGTTGCTGTTACTCGCAGTCCCCTATAGCTGTATTCTGTATGTCCAGAAGGGTTTTAGGATGACTTTGTATATCTTTAATTTGCAGGCAGGTGAAAGTTTTGATTTAGGTCCTATGAACCAGTACATGCTTCTTAATTTAATATCTAACTGCTTTCGTTTGGTCCAGATATGTTTCCGCCAATTAAAGCGACGGTCTAGGTGCGTGCCCAGGTACTTTACATGCTCGGTTTGAGGGACGATGTTATTTTATAATTCTACGGCTGGACAGGTTTCCCTTTTAAGGGTGAATGTTACATGGGTAAACTTATTTTGATTTACTTTAATGCGCCATTTATTGAGCCAATCCTCAACTACTGCTAGATGTCTTTGAAGGTTTTCTGTAGCTATTATAGGATCCTCATGCACTGATAAAACAGCTGTGCCATCAGCATATGTAGCAGTGATAGTATCGTTATGTGTTGGAAAGTCAGCTGTATATACCAGGTACAATACTGGTGGTCCCAATATGCTATCTTGAGGGACGCCTGATGAGATGTTGCATAGTGAGGAAACTGAGGTGTTAACTTTAACCTCAAAGCATCCTTTAGTCAGATATGATTTTAGTATGCCATATAACGAATGTGGTAACACTTTTTTTTATTTTGCATAAAAGTCCTTCATGCCATACTTTATCAAAAGCCTGTCCTATATCTAAGAAGACTGCAGAGCAGTATTGTTTGTTCTCAAATGTACGAATGCAATTGTTCAATAGTACCATGCCGTTCACGAAAACCAAATTGATGTTGAGGTAATACATCAGGAAGGTAGGAATGAATTCTGTTTAACAGTATTTTTTCTAAGAGATTACCTACTACAGGCAGCAAGCTAAACGGTCTATAGGAGCTCACTTCATTTGGATGTTTACCTGGTTTGAGAACATTAATACTTGTGCAATTTTCCAATTTAAATTATGTAAAGCAGTATATTTTTTTATGTTCCCTATATATTTTCTATTGGGTTTAGTATGATATGGTGGTAGATAAAGAATTTTATACTATAGGATCGAAGACGACTGCCGCGTCACTGTCATACTAATAAAAACGGCATGTTTAAAAGCTCACGCACACATGAAGCCGCGCGCAAAGATGAGTTGAAGTCTATATTCTTATCTACTTACTCATTTATTTACCATATAAATTAGACAACTCGGATGCAAATTTTATTGCAAGTCGACTTCTCAAACTATTCCTACGCCTTGTACGAAAATGTCATACTGACCAAAGATAAGTTTATTTGATGAATTTTTTTTTCTTATTTGCATACCAAATTATTATACCAATTTTTATTTTACTGCCTACACAAATATATCAAAATTTATTTTTGAATTTTGTTAGCTGAAGAAAGATTTTTTGGCATACTATTTAATTACTTCTCACAATATCTAAATTTTCTTCATAAATTGTCCATATTTGAGCGACAGAGCATTGCTTGGTGAAGTCTTAAAAAAACATCTATCACTATAGTCGACGCATTATGAACTGAGGCTTCGGGTCATAAATTATATTTATCTGTCTGTCTCTCTCGCACTTACAGGTCTTATGGAGAGGTGTAGTGATGTGCTTAAGAATTGTAGATGTGCATATCGATAACGGGATAGGTATGGTCGATATGCTAAATCATCGTGATGTGGCCCTGAAAAGGGCCGTTTTTATCTTTTCTGGGGATATTTCTTAGTTCTTCAAAAATCCTCATCCATATCTTCCCCATCTGTCATCTTCCTGTAGGTAAATTATCAGAGGTGGTGCTTGATCTCTTAAAATAGTTTTCCTTAAGTCCTTATCCTGGAGCTCTTTGGCATGCCTCACACATTTGGCCCAGTCTTCTTGAGTAACATTATCAATAGCGTTGTGGAGAAGAATTTCAACATCAGCAATGTTAAATTTATGATTTTTTGCAGCAACTTCTCCTTTGACTTGAGCCCAGATTAGTTCGATGGGGTTATATTGACAGTGATATGGAAGCAGTCTTATCACTTCGTGACCCCTTTCATATGCCAGCTGATCTAAGGCATAATTTTTTTTTGGGTTCACTCCTCACTTTGTTTAACAATTCTTCCCTTATGTCTGCATTCGAGAAAGGAATGTTCTTCTTTGTCAGCCATTCTTGAATGTCACTTTTCTCTGTAGATGATGTGGGTATCTTTTCTAATTGCATGGAGTGGTAGCTGGAGTTATCGATGACTATCACAGAAGGTTATTCAAGAACATTTAATAAATCAAAAACCATGCCGTATATGTATCACCATTCATTTCAGTGTGGTAGTCAGTGTCCTTAGGTTTAACGGCTTTGAAAATAAATTTTGCCTCCGGCACAAAGCCAGTGTTTCCGGAACCAGCATGATACACTTTCTCATTGAAGAATATCTGTACTTAACATTAGGCATCTGTTCTTGGTGTTTTTCTACAATTTTAGCCATCGATGGATATTCCCTGTTGTCATAAAATTAATCAATGGTACGTTTTAGTACGCTGACATCAAAGCTATGAAGATCAGTGACAGTCGCTGCCTTCTTAACATTTTCTCTTGGTATATTCGGGTTGCCTGCCTGTGATACTTCGGTTTTTATTCGATCCACGGTCGCTCTACTAACTCAACAAATCAATATTGAAATTGAGGTAAGCTTTTTTCTTGGGGTCAGTTTTCAATTCTTTTAAAAACAGGAACACGTTGCGAATTACAGCCCGAGCTTGAGCGTTGATGTCCCCATTTAATTTCTTCAAAACCACGTTAGAAAATAAATTCTCCATTGTGCGTATTGCGTAACGAAGCGTAAGTAATCTAATGAGTGTCATAACAATAAATCTTATATTTATAGAAAAACAACAACCCTTATTCGTAACGACCAATCAGGAGTCAGAGTGCTAATGAAGTTCACGATGACGCATCGACTCCACGTGCTCAGGTAACTTAGTATCGATAACGGTTGCATTGCGTGCACATTCCTACTGTCAGTGACATTTATTGCCCGACGATTCAGTTCAAATGCGTCGACTGTAATAGATAATATCAATAGCACATACATGTATAATAATAGTTTTGGTAAAATACTACAAGTTAATTATAAAATTACATAGATAATATAAATTTTACAAATAATAATAACATTATTCTGTTTATTTTAGGTTTATGTAAGGCTGGCAGTGCTCGTAGAATTATAGGGTCACCGCGACAACTGGAAAATGCGGCACCAACCAACAAGAACCCACACGGTGTATGGGTGTAAAACATATATTAAAAACCTATTATTCCCAGTATAATAAATTGACTTATAATTCAAAAACAAGAGTTTGAAAGTTTTAGAATTATATTATATTTCCGATCTGTATGTATGTACGGCCTAACATTTTGATTTTTAATTAAATAACACTTTTGACATAAAAATACATAATATGTATTTAAAATACAATTTTATTTTGTATATCATTGAAATTTGAAACATTTCCGAATTTTTACACAAATATTAGACTGATAGGATTTGACAGTTTATATTTTTAACATCATGAAAACTAAAATTCATTGAATTCGAATGTATGCACGCATATTTAGCTTTTATTTTATATTACTTGTGTTCATAAGTGTCATATTATTTAAATTAATTCTCACAAATAAAATGTTTTATAATAATGAGTTTAATAGTGTATTTACAAGTTTAAATTACTATCTAACAATGAAAGTATTATTATGTCTTGCCCTATTTTAGTTATCTTGTACAAGGTATTTAGTTAAAACACTAGGGAGCTTGTTCTGAGAACGTATCAAAAATTAAAATAAATATAATATTGGACTATTTAACGTGGTAGCTATACTGTATAGCTTTTAATTTTGATTTTAGCACTGAAATTATGTAAGATAAAAGAAGTGTAAAAAAATGTAGTGATCAATGAGAATATGTTATCTCTATTTATTTAGAATATTTTTAAAAATGTGTTTTTTAGGATTTTCGTTAAGGCGTTTTGTGTCACAATTTTCCATCTTGTCCACCTTTGTCGTATTTTATGTTTTAGCTTTTGAAACAGAATTTTTTATAAGCAGTATTCATTTTTCCATTGTATGTCTTATAATAATCTGAAATATAGCAATATTTTTTAATTATAATAAATAATCTAGTCGAAAGTATAAGCCATTGCAATATTATATGGAAACTTATAAAACTATGTTTAGCCGCATTTATTATGAAGTGTATGTCAAAAGTAGGATAGCATAATATATTAGTATTTTAATGTTTTTTTTTAAATAGAACGTAGTTATTGAACAAAATGTTGTTTTGGATATTTACTGATAATATTTAGATGAATTGTGTATAATTAATCTACGGAATAAAGTTTATTAATTATGATATTTATTCTTTTAAACTCCTTCATTGAACTAATACTTAATAAGGTCTTGTAAAAGTTATTGTTGTGTCGAGTTTTTTGACAGGCGCAATATTGATGCCATGTCCGGAGTTTGGAGCTCCGGCATGTTCCAATGAATTTTTCGAAATTCATGTAAATTTAAAATTGTAACACTATTGGCTTACGGTGAAGAAAAACGTCGTGGGGAATCCTGAAAATGTTCTTGTAGTAACATAATGTACCATTATAAGAGGGGATTTCTAGGCGTTTGAAGTCGCCAATACGTCTTGGGCTTGCGTGGTGATTAAGCTAGCATCTTTTCTTAAGAAGAAACCTATGGCCACCAGTGTGATATTTACAGGTCGGTGTTATTATAGTAGGTAGTTAAATTTAATGAATAAAATAATGCTTTGTTTATTTATTGCAAGGGTTACTGTTGATGTAATTTTTGTATTTGCACTACCTACAACTATATGCCACTGGTAAGCTTGAAGAAAATGTTTTGAGGCTTAAGCTCGCCTGTGTACGATCTCTTTGGTGATTGAAGACGTACCTGGACATACCTACGATGCGGGTGCACATTGTAACAAAAGTCTAAACCATAGATAATATACTAATGCAGAAAGTCTACGCTATGAATTTGCTTGCTCTCTGGTTTCATTATGGTGAACATAGGCTCAGTCGATGTTATGCGTTAAACCATTTCCATTTATTATTTTTCTCGATGACAGCTCCTGTGAAAACTTGCATTATTTTATAAATATATGACGTATACACACGTACAAGGTTCTTCTTCTTCTTCTTATTTCAATCTTGGCAACCCAGTCCACTTTAGAGACTATTACAGCCATTTTCAAGTTATGCGATTTCGATACTTTAGGCCGATGGAGGGAATAGGCGTGAAAATAAGGAAGTGGCAATAAATAAATACAATTAAAAATAATATTAGAAACCTACAATGACAATTTATGATGATTAAGAAATTTTACTAATGATTTAATATATATATTATTACTGAGAGATAGGATAGATGACAGGTCGCAAGGAAGAATAGCCTTATAATTACACAAAATATCATACAGTGGTAAAGAGTTATAAAGAGAACAGTTGAAAAGAATATGCATAATGTTACCCTCTTCCAGACCACACTCACAGATAGATGTATCTCTAATTCTTAATTTGTTCAGGTGGACTGGCGAAGAACAGTGGCCAAACCTTAGCCTCGAAATAATAGTTGTAATTTTCTTACTAAATCTCCATTTGGAGAACCACGGTTTTAGAGCAATTGAAAATTGAAATCTTTTATAAAATTTACCTTTGCTTGAATGATCCCAGTGCATATTCCACCTTTCAACCAAGTCTTGACGAGGTAGAAAAGAAAGTAAATACTGACTATATAAAGAATTATCAGGAGAACCTTGAAAAGCTGCTAATTTAGCCAAACCATCAGCATTTTCATTACCATAGATACCTGAATGATCAGGAATCCATATCAAGGAAACTTGTAAACCTAGTTGCACACAGTATTTCAGTTTGTTTTTAATTACAAGAGAAATCGGTGACCAATATTTTTTTTTTAATGATTATGTAAAAGAGATTGTAAACAACTTAAAGAATCCGTAAAGATCACAGCCCTGTCAATTTTTTCCGTTATGATATAGCTGATACATTCCAAAATAGCTAAGCATTCCCCAGAAAAGTTAGATATTAGAGAAGAGTATTTAAAAAGTTTAAAATATCCAGACGAAATTTGATAAAAAGCAGCACCTACTCCTTGTTTATTATTATGAATGGTTGAAACATTTCCAAAAAAATCTGGAAAATTTCCTTTAAGTGGTTAGTTTAAGATTTAGATGCATCAGTAAAAAACTTCCGCATTAGGAGCGTTCTTTTTAATAAAATTAAAAAGTTTGGAATCAGTATTTGACATATTTTTTCTTATACCTATGGATAATCTTACATCAGGTTGGAAAAACAGCACACTAATCAAAAAAGAAGAGAGGATTACATGGAAAATTTGTGATTGTACATTCCTGTTTATGTAGATTTCTGAGACAAAAATTCAATGCGGCAGAGGCCTTCGATGCCAGTAGCTATTATTTTTAACAATAAGGCTATCAAGATAAGTTATTTTTTTATGAAGAGGATGATCCAAAAGTTGAAAGGATTTGTATAGATACCGATCTGATAAAAACTGTCTTCTTATGTGCAGGGGTGTATCTGCGCATTCTATTTGCAGTGCATCATTGGGAGTGCTTTTCATAGCCCCAATGACAATACGCAGGCTCTTAGATTGAATAAGGTTAAGTTTATGAATTACAGATTTATTAACAAGACAAAGAGTGAAAGAAACATAGTCTAAAAGACTTCTTATCATTGCATTATATATTAACTTTAAAGAAAAAGGATGAGCACCCCACCAAACTCCAGAAAGTGCTCTCATCATATTAATGTTTCTTTCACACTTAGCAACTATGTAATTAACATGCGGAATGCCTGTACATTTGCTATCAAATATTCTACCAAGGATAATAATTTCGTTACTTAACGGTAAGCTCGCCTGATTTAAAGAAACACTTATATGAGGATTAGATTTTCTACGAGAAAAAACGACTTACTTTGCTTTTAGAAACAGAAAAGGAAAGACGATGATCAGACGACATCCAATGCGATAATCTATCCAATGACTGCTCTACAATTTTAGCAGCCAAACCTATCGAACTGTTCGAGGAATAAATTAGTAAATCATCAGCATTCTGAAGAACAGAACACTGAGGGAAAACTACAGAATCTAGGTCATTTGTATAAACATCATACAATATAGGACTAAGAACAGACCCCTGCGGTACACTTTTCCAAAGTACTCGGCTGTGATTGTTCATTCTCAGTCCTCAAGATAATAGTTCTACCACTAAAAATATTAAAAATGAAATCTATAAACTTTGAAGGAATATTAAGGTTCTGCAGCTTGTTTTTTAGTACTATCAAGTCAACATTATCATAAGCAGCTTCAATATCAAGAAATGCAGCCACCAAAGATTCATTCCTGGTTAAGGCAATTTGAATATCTGTCGAAAAAATTGAATGACTATCAGAAACACTACGTCCCTTCCTAACCCAAACTGAGAAGAACTTAAACGATTGTGGTGCTCTAAAAACCATTCTAACCTATTTTTGATTAGATGTTCTGTCAATTTAGAGAGAACCGATGTCAAAGCCACAGGCCTGAAAGAATTCGCATCTAAAGGATCTTTATTAGGTTTTAAAATAGGAATTACAATTTGTTGTTTCCACGAGTTTGGAATGCGACCAGTTTCAATAATAATATTTATTAAATTCAAAATAAATGATAAAGTTAAAGGCTTTGCATTAACCACAAAAGAATACGGAATAGCATCAATCCCAGGTGACGTATCAGAAACACGGTTCAAGACTAATTTCAATTCCTGTACTGAAAAAGGAGCATCTAAGGACTCCAAGGTGTTACTATAATCAGAAATGTAATTAAAAGACATTTCATCTAAATTAGGTGTCCAGTTTATTTGACGAATATTTCTCCATACTATAGAGAGAGAAGTTTCAGGCGACAGTGACAAACAAAAACGTTGCCAACCATCCCGCTTCTTCTTTTTTTAAAGTCTTTTAGTTGCCGCTAGAGTATTTTTGTATTGAAACAAGAATTTAAATCAAGCACCAAGTTACAACTTTTTTTAGAAATATTTCGTCTATGAATAGCCTGAGTACATTCCTTGTCCCACCAAGGTGGAGACTGAATATTACTACTAGCAACATTTTTACAAGGAAAGCATTCATCAGCCGCTAACTTCAAACTAGTAATAAGGTTATCATATGATTGTTCTATGATAAATTAACAAACTTCAGGTTGTGATGTAATTTTATTATCCAGAACTGAACTAAATAACTCCCAGTTACAGTTTGTTAGATTATACTTCAGTAACGGTGGTAGGGGAGTTAGGCTTCGAAATGATTATTGGAAAGTGACCACTACCATATGATAACTCATGACACCTCCACATTAAACAGGAAGAGAGGGATGAAGAACAAAGAGAAATGTCTAAAAAACTCAAAGATTGACCCGGAATACCACGACGAGTCACTGAGCCATCATTGAAGACACATAAATTCAAATCATCTATTATACCAGCGAGTTCAATTCCTAACCTATCATCGTTAGGAGCGCCCCACAAGGAATGATAAGCATTAAAGTCACCTAAAATAATAACTGGAGAAGGGATAGAATCAATAATACACTTAAGTACAGGAATTACTGAAGTATTTTTATGGGTAATATAAAGAGAGAGAAATGAAATATTATCTATTAAAGCTGCAACTAAATTTAATTTCCCCTTATTAAAAAAAGGCAGTGATAAAGATTTGAAAAAAACATTTTTTTTAATAAGAAGGGCTGAGCCCCCAAAACCATCCTCTCTGTCATCTCTCAGAATAAAATAGCCTGGTACTTTAAATATGGTACCTGGTTTCAACCAAGTCTCGCATAAAGCTAAAATAGGTGGTTTAAATCTATTAATCAAGTAATATAAATCAGTTTGTTTTGATATTACACTTCTACAGTTCCGCTGAAGAATGTAATCCATGTTTGAAGGAATTAAAAAGTGTAACTGATATATTTTGAATCAAGTTGATTGCAAAGTGGTCAGGTAAACAAGAATTAGAAATAATATTCATCAAGGAAATAATCAAGGTATTTATATCTACATTTTCTTCATGGGTATCTTTATTGTTATTCAAGGCACAACCATTATTTCAAGGAGGAATTTCATAATTTTTAATCAAGTCCTTATGTGCTTTAATATCATAGCCCTTAGCTAAAGGAGCATGTGTTTTTGGTTTCAATAAAACTGTGTTTTTATATGAAAAAGTGTTTCTTTTTGAATCATCTACCTGTGTGTGTATTAATGGTTTATCCCTATTAGGGTTGGAGGTTAAAACCTCAACAAATGATTATTTTGCAGGTGAGAATTTTTTGTCAGCCTCTTGGTAAGAGACTGAATGATTAGATATATAATGTTTTATGTCTTTTTGACGCACAAACTCTGAACAAGTTTTATCTTTGGCTTTGTGAAGTCCAGAACAATTAATACATCTGTAGTCCCCATCCACAAAAACATGATGAACCATCATGATTCTCACCACATTTAAAGCAACGAGGTTTGCTTCTACACTGAATCCATGTGTGCCCAAAACGACAGCAATTGAAACATTGTATTACTGGGTAAATATATTGTTCCACTGGCAGAGATGAGTAAAAACAAAATACCCGAGAAGGGAGAGCTTGTCCATCAAAAGTTATCACTACCATTTGTTTAGGGATCCAAGTAGAACCCTCTGGGCCTCCTACTAAGCCTACGGGAACATATGATTCACCCAGATCCATCAGGAATTCTTAAATTATTAACAATGTCATTATGCGACCACTCAATTGGAATCTCACGAATTATTCCTAATTTACATATAATATATGTTGGAATTGAAGTTTTATAATTATTACCACCTAATATGGAATTGCTTAAAAATTTATTGGCAGGTATAATTTATTTATTAGCAGATTTCTACCAAATTTTTTTACTCCGTCTTCTAAAACATATGTCATTTGATTTTTTGGTAAAAAGTAGCCAAATTTTAGTGGATGCAGAGTTGTACCTGCTTTGGGATCCTCTGTTACTAATTCCAATGTAACAATATTTGGACTGGGCTCTGAGTCTTTATATAATTGTCTGTTAACATTATTTGAAAATTTCTCATCAGAAGTATTACTATCAGTATTATGAGAAGTTTGAGCGCTCCCTACCTCAGAAGACTTGGTGGAAACAGGAAGATTTGTTAAAGAAATGTTTGTAATTAATGGCTTCTTATTAAACTGAACAGATTTATCTTTTATTGGTTTAAAAGTCTGAGTCAATTTCAGTCTATACTTTTTCATATCCTCAACAGATCAACATTTTAGGGTCAGAAGAAATATATTTATCTGCATCTAATAGTGTTAACAAAGGGTGTTTGTCAGGATGAGGGTCAGGCTCAGTATCCAGATCCATGATTAATATGAAATAAAAAACTTACCACTGAATGTTCTCGAAGCTACACAAAATTAACTAAACTACACAGAATTACAGATATAAAAGTTGAAAAGAAAGACAAACTATAAGAATAAACAATAACAATGAAAAAATATAACACCACAATTAATTAAAATCAAAAAATGTCGACCGCCAAATTTGAAGATTCCCCACGCTTTTTCGACAGCACAGTTGACATGATATTTCACGTACAAGGTTCTTCTTCTTCTTCTGTTTTCAATCTTGGCAAACACGTACAAGGTTATACCAGGGTCGGAGAAACTGATAGGGATGGAGCTATATCGATAAACGTAACACGATAACAGACCCGATATTTTTTTACAAAATGTAAGGAACTAAACTACTACCGGATACTTTTGTACAAATTTATTAACTAATATTATATTTCATTACAAGTTGTTACACGTATTAATTCTTGATTGATAATGCCAACTTCTTCAAAATTTTCGAAGCTGTTGTAAAATAAGTAGGTATAGGTAGGTACTCGACAATGAAACGGAATAATTATAACGACAGGTAATCTTCTTTTTTTTTTTTTTTTTAATAAAATCTGATGAATCGTCACTGTCGTAATTGTAATAAATATATGCGATCGATATCATTACTTATTTGGTCACAACACTACAACTATCAAATTAGAACTGTCATCGAGAAAATAAAGAAATGGAAATAGTATACTAAGAATTCGGTTATGGATAGAAAGGCTTGGGCTTAGCGATTACCTAGTCCATTTTCACGGGTTTTCGGGAAGATTAGAATATTTAGTGTATAAAGATCTTTACCATATGCTTCATGTAGCGACATCTCTCGCCACAACTGACGCATCAACGCATCGACGTAACTACGTAGCGACACATAGCGACATCTATCGAGCCCCATAGGACGCATCCTACTATCCTACATTGCGCTATAGAAATTAACTCTATCGTTGAGTATATATACAAGAACCCGACTACAACAGTCGGGGCAGCTGCCCGCCAGACATAGCACCCTCCTGGCCGGAGGACCCTCCCTTTTCTATGGCGGATGAGGAACTTTACTCTCTGTTCCTCATCTCCGCTAAACTTTAACTCGTTGAAACGTTTATTGATTCGCTGATTGACTATATAATTTGCTTTAGGCGGGCTCCCAACGTTGGCACCAACTTGTGGAACTGGAGTTACAAAGTCAAAGTTCAGGTATATCATCAGTCATCACCGTAGTATATATCCTAACTAATATTATAAATGTGAAAAGGAGTTTGTTTGTTTGTTACGCTTTCACGCGTAAACTATTCGACCGATCATTCTGAAATTCTGTACACGTGTTCTCTAGCTAACATTTATTTTTAACATAATTATATTTTGTCTCCAATTTCAGGCGCAAAATATTGTAAATTATAATCTTTAAAAATTTCATTAATATGAAAACGAATGTTATGACCAAAATAAATCATCGATAAGTAATTCTCGTAATAAATGCCACTACATACCTAATCGAATAGTATCAAGTTTATAGATGCTTTGTAAATAACAACCGTAAGACAAAGCAATTAGATTATAATGAATAAAATGTTGTATAGCGACATCTAAAACGTCGAGTAGCAGTACTTGTTGTTGATTTAACATTGCTGGAGTCTCGAATAAAAAAGGCTTTAAAGTGATTGTTTACAAAATAAAATTAAGCCTTATCTCCTAAAAAGAGAGTTTTATTTTAAATATATACTTTAAGTAACTTAACGCCTTTTAGATTAATATTGCTTTTGAATTGTGATTGGCCTTTTAGTAGTAGTATTTTGGCGACATAGGACCCGACTAGGGAAGTGAATTAAAAAAAAAAAAATGGATTTATGAAAATAGATAATTTTTTAATTTAATAAAATCGATTAATTAATTATAGGACTTTTATTAAAAAAATAATTGTTTTTTTTTAAATGATCGATTTTTTTCATATATTCTTGAAAAATTTAATTAAAACCGGAAATATTTAGAATCATAATTTTCTTAATCTATTTAACTTAACATATTTCAATAAAAATACAAAAAATATTGTTAATAACGGAGAATGCCCATTCTTGTACCAAATTTTGTTGTATAGTAAGGTTGAATAAAAAGTAAAGAATGTTTTTTTCATATTATTTTACGACCTTTTGTTCTTGAAATTTGGTTTTCAAAGTTGGAATATTCTTTAAACTTTTAAAAGTATTATTTATACTATATAATTATATGTATACTAATATAACAAAGCGGAAGTGTTTTTTATGTTTGTTTGTTTGTTTAAAAAAGCTAATCTCTGAAACTACCAGTCTGATTTCAAAAATTCTTTTTGTATACAATAGTTTGATTCACAAGGAATAGTATAACCTTTTTAGCATTAAGATACCCGCCCTAACTAGCCTTTAATATTGATTTTTGTAAAGTAAGTCGGAACACGAAGCTCTCCCGAACTGATTTATCCGCGTGTGCTGCGATAATTTTTAGTTAAAAGTTAAAATAGTCCGCAATAGCATATGCCTATATCTTATGCATAACCCATAATAAGCTATTATATAACAAACAATGGTTTAACATTAAAAAGTTATTTAAGATCATTGTTTTACACATGGTATATTAATCCTTACGAACAAGAGTTACTTCATCTTAAAGACAATTTTATGAAGTTAAATTTTGCTCTTTTGCATGTTATTTGGACACATAGTTTAGGAGATAATGAAGAATTGAAATAATTTGTATGTGTGGGAAGAACGATTATGACAGGCTACACGAGTGCACTGGCGTTGCGGTGTTTGTCGTATAAAATTAACAGGGGTTAAACCATGGGGCAAAGTTAAAAATTATTATACACTGCGTAAATAGTTCCAAAGACGCGGATGGTGCGTTCCATTACTTGTATTACAATCCTTTTGAACAAAAAATATAATATTAAATTAAAAAGTAACTCATTATTTATTATGACAAAGTGATGAAGAATGAGTTGTGGTTGGCATTGTCTAAGCATGGGGTTGGCGGGGATCTGATACAAGCATTGAAATCTCTCTATGAGGATTCCAGTGCTTCTGTTAGAATAAATGGAGCATACACTGAATGATTTGATATCCAAAAGGGTAGCGTCTCCATGGCGGTTCAACCTATTCATGAAGAATTGTCTAACAGTTTAAAAAAAAAGAGAGTGGTTGTGGACTGAGAATGATCGAGTTACTTGTCAAATGTGTTCTTTACGCTGATCATCAAGTTTTACTTACATCGTCGGTTAAGGATTTGCAAGCGATGGTGACTATTATGAATGAAGCTTTGGAAAGAAAGGGAATGAAAGTAAATGCAAAGAAGACGAAAGTTTTTGTGTTTGAAAATGAAGAGTACGTGACAGATGTATGTGTTCAGATTGATGACGATGAACTGGAGCAAGTAAATGAGTTTGTATACTTGGGATCGACGTTTACCAGGGATGGAAAGTGTGAGAGTGATATAGGAAGGAAAGTAAATGCCGGTAATATGGTGAATGGGGCGTTACACTCCTTTAAGAGCAGCCAGAGGATTTATATGAAAGCTCGTTTGGCTGTGCATAGAGGAGTGTTGGTTCCAACACTCATGTAGGGAAGTGAAAGGTGGGTGTGGCAGAAAAATCATGAAAGTAAAATAAATGCAGAAGAAATGAGAGCGCTAAGAGGTATGTTAGCAGTGAAATTGAGTGACAAGATAACAAATCGTGTAATAAGAGAGTTTTGTGGTGTGAAAGAAGATATAGTCACACGGATTGAGAAGTGGTTGCTTAGATGGTTTGGGCATGTTGAGAGGATGAATAAAAGAAGAATGACTAAACAAATTTATGATGCGAGTATGAAAGGAATTGTAGCGACATCTACATAGCGACACACAGCGATATCTATCGAGCCACATACGACGCATCCTACATCGCGCAATAGAAATTAACTCTTCAATTGAGTATATATACAAGAACCCGACTACAACCGTTGGGCAGCTGCCCGCCAGACATAACACCCGTCTGGTCGGAGGATCCTCCCTTTGCAATGGTTACTCTTCTACAGAATCGTTGGAAGAGGAAGGCCTAGACGAACATTTATCGATCAAATCGGAGATGTTTTGAAGAAAGGTAAAGTCAAGAGTACTTTAAATCGACGAGCATGCATGAAAAGATTAATGAATGTCGAAGAAGCGAAAGAGGTATGCCAGGATCGTAGTAGGTGGAAGGACGTGGTTTCTGTCTACCCCGTTGGGAAATAGGCGTGATTTATGTATGTATACATCATCATTTCATTATAAATAACAATATTTATAGCCATGGGCGTTATCAGCTATTTCTGGCAACGGCCATCTAGCCGATATTTGGTTTCAATACCGGTATTGATATCCGTTGCCAAATATCGATACCAAAGTAAGTTTTCAACTATCTAATACGCGCATCGTTTTTGTTTTTAATCGATAATGTAAATATACTACCTGCCATATCGATACTGTCAGTCTAACTAAACTACTAAAGTACCTCACGACCTTATGTCTATCGCTAAAAAGTTTAACAATATAACCTTTCATAGGTCAAACCAGGCTCTGTCAACTCGCCTATATATTTTAACACGAAAAGCACGCGCATCTATTTCACTCAACATGGGAAAAATCCATAAGCGTACCCGCTACGTTTCTCTTTCACACAAAGAAATACTCACACAAAGGCATACTCATTGATATTCTTCCGCCATATTGGTCTGTGGCCGCCATTTTCATTGGAATTGTCAAAATTGACAAAACAAATTGAACCGCCATTGTTCGTTGTTCATAATTAACATTATTAAACATTTGATATTTGTTAATTTGTGGAATTGTTAATTTGCTCGAGATGGAGTAAAAACATTTGTTTTAAAGAATATTATCAAGGAGGTAGTATTTGCAATTTTTAAAGCTGGATTCATAGTTAGAGCCACAGTTAGTGATCAAAGCTCTGCCAATGTTGCAGCTAATAATATCGGACTCAAATAGAGAACTTGTACGCAGTGAAGGCTACAATGATAATAATGTTTCCTATAACATTAATAGTAACCGGCTATATCACATCTATGATGTACCTCATTTACTAAAATGTTTTCGCAATAATTTTTAGAAGAAAGATCTTCTCATCGGTAATCGGCGTGCTAAGTGGGAGTACATTGAAATTCTTTATAAAGTAGATGGAAATGGTGGACGAGCAAGAAGCACTAAACTCACCGACAAACATGTTAAACCTACATCATATGATAAAATGAAGGTAAGTAAAATTCTCACTGACCCATCTCAAAAATCAACCTGTATAGGCGTGAAATCATTTATATACACTATGTACCTATGTAAGTAAAATTATTAAAATCCCAGTCGCATGTGAAGTTTATAAAATGACCACTTTGCTTGACAAAAGTGATGTATGATTGCCCATACTAAAGAGATCTCAACATATTTTAGTCATTTTCATCTCCAATACTACTGAATATATATTTACTAGCTGGTACCCGCGACTTCGTCTGTATATTATGGATACTAGCTTTGCCCTGCATTATTTTTTTATTTTATAAATAAAATTACTTTATTGTATATTTCCAGGTCAAACTAGCTGCTCAAGTATTCAGCAGACAAGTGGCTACATCGCTTGAAGTTTATATGAAGTCCCTGCTTTTTCTACAGGAGCATGAATATTCTATTCCGAATGTGGATATTGATAATGATCTTTTCACAGTAGAAATACTTTTATTTATAAATGATTTGTTTGATAGTTTAAATCGTTTTGGTCACTCTGGTTATAAATTGCAACATGCTCTATCTTTAAATTCTGAACACATAGATTTCTGGAATAATGCTGTGAAGAAACTAAATTCAATGCGGTTTGATTCTTCCGTTGAAAGGGAAAGCAAGCCTTTGTCACTGAAGCATTTTATGCATAATATTAAAACTATGAAACATCTGTGGTCTGATTTACGCTCTATTGAGGGTGTAAAATTTTTAAGTCTCAGACAACTAAACCAATATCCATTAGAAAAATTTTTTGGTCTAATAAGAGCACATGGTAATTTCAATACCAACCCAGATTGTACTCACTTTGTCTCGGCTTATAAAACTTTATTAATTAATAACATCACTACTGGTAAGTCATTATTTACAAATTGTGCTTATGATGATGACAAAATGTTAGGTACCCTTCAAAATTTAGTAAACCAATAAAAATATGGATCATACATTGATAATTTTCAAACTGACGACACTGAATTCATAGAGAATTTTATTCCCCCTGAGAATGTTCATTGGAACAAAAAATTGATACTACATTGTACAATTGTGAGATGCACAAAGAAACTTTTCTCAAAGCTTTTTGGTTATTTGTTATTTATTAGAATGCAAGTAAAACAATGGTGGCATTAATTTTAACAGACGAATGCATAATATTGATTCCAGATCTAAAGATGTAGAAATGGAAAGTTTAATCCATACTAAAGCTACAAAAGGATTTAGTTACAGATCAGTTAGAAGGCGTAGTACTACATAATCATATTTAACTGTATAGGTACTACTTATTATTATCATAGTTTCTGCAACTAAAATTGTCTTTATTTTAATTCCTCTATTAACTATTATTATGTATAGATATATTATTACTGGATCTAGATACCTATATCTACTATGCCTTTGCAAAATATATCACTGCAATTACTAACAGAATTCCTTCAGTATGCCTCATAGTTAATTCTAACGAGTATGCAAATTTTGTTTACATTGTTTTTAAAATATAGTACTACTACTAGTTGTAATATATTATTAATAATTCATTGTTATTATTAGGTAATGTTCTTAGTTATCTAATGTACATAATATAACATTGATTGATTAAATCAGAATCAATTATAAAATAAAATTTAAAAGATGCATGAATATACTCACATGTATTGTTATGATTTTTAAGGTAAATAATAATTATGTAATTCTAGTATGTAATCATGTCATAATCTAGCATATTTTCTTTGTTTCTAATTACTTAATTAGGCATTATGTGTAATATTTACTAATTATTCATACAAATATTTTATGAAGCATGCAAATTTGTCTGGTGTATTTTTTAACAACATTCATGATTCATATTAAGAAAATTATTTTATAAGTATACTTTTAATAACTTTTGTTTTATGTTAATATTTTGTAATGTTTTTATTCTTATGATCTTAATTAATTAATTGTAATATAAATTTGTTTTCCCTGTCTGTAATAATATTGAGAAATACGTTGTGAGCGATTGATTTTTATATTGATGATTAATTCTGTTATTTCTGTAGTTTTTGTCTACATTCATGAGTCATATTAAGAAACTTATTTTATATACTTTTAATAACTATTGTTTTATGGTAATATTTTAATTCTTATGATCATTTAATTGTAATAATGTTCCATTTTGTATTTCCTTTTTTCTGGTTTCACTTTTAGTTCCATGCGCTCCGTCTTTCTTTTATTGAATGGCAACTGTTCGTACTGTTATTACACATTTCAGCCAAAGTCAATGTTAAACAATAAGTATTTACCCAAATGTAATTATCTATCTTGCAATAATATTCAAACATAGCTTCAACAAGATCGAGGCTCCATTTTTAAAATTTTACAGGGAGTTTTATGTGAACTTAAAATGCATGTTCCCAGTTAGGTATTTATAATCCACTTGTGCAAAATTACCAAACTACATCACGTAAAATGTCGCCAAAATTACACAATATAGAGCCAACATAAGGTATGAATTAAAATAAAAACCACCACAACACTTCAAGATCCTGCCGAAATTCCTAGGTCTGAGGTTTTAAAACAATGCATAAAGCCGGTCCTAAGCCCGTGAAGTATGAAGGGAAAGTTTTATGGCATGTTAATATTTGTAAATCCCAATAAGAATAAATATTATGTAATCCTTACGTTTCTTTTATTTTAAGATTCAGTTTGATAAATCTGGTAAAATGGTTGCCGTCGCAAAAATGTCGATAAAAACCGGTAATTTGTTTAGTGAAATACCGATTGACACGAAAATACATCACTAGTTTACTTATTTACCGTAAAGTACCGATTTAAATGTATGATTCATCACTAACGTAATTTGACAAGTACCATATATACAAATATAATGAGGGAAAGAGAGAGGTAGCGGACGGCTCATTAGGCCACTTCAAGAGTAAATGCGATGGAGATATCAATCATGAATGAAATGTATAAATTGGTATCTATAGAAAGTTGTGTATGTGTATCGTCTGTGAATATGTGTAAATCACCTCGCTAACGAAACAAAACGATTGTTCTAAGATGGTCGTCTATCCTCTGGTTATTGGTCTATGGGTCAAACTATAATGAACGGTTTTCGTCGACATAATTGACCATTATAGTTTGATCTTCCAAACCTTATTACAGTTTTGCCTTAGCGTTATAGAAATTAGGTCGTCTTTGGTTTATATTAATATTAGTAAAATTTTACTGGATTTTAACCGCTAGCCAATATTCGCTCTTTCTTTGTTTTGCACGTAAGGAATCGCTTAGAAAGTGAGAGAAGGCATAATTATTTTGGTTATTATGGATATTATTGTTCGTTTGGTTACCAACATAGCGAAACTAGAATCACTGAAAAACCCAGTTGTTGTGATAATGTAAGTTGGTTGACAGCGTCGCGTCATTTTCAGTTGTTAGTACCTAGATATCTGATAGCCGTTGTTAGTTATATCAATACCGATGCGGTACTTTAGAGGCATGTCAACCGTTTTCAGTTACGTTTGGCTATAGCGGACACATGCTTAGATATTTATGGGTGATATATAGGGGCAATTGAAGTTTTTGGTGAGATCTTAAAATGACATGTTTTGGTATTTGGTTTTTATTTTTAACTAACTGGCTCACGCGTCTTCGTCTGTGTCACATGAGAGAGAGAGAGAGGGTTAGAAAGATTGGGTCGTAGTCACCTATAATACAATTCTAAAGGAGCTGAAACTTTCTTTACTTTGCTGCGGATTTATTGTAAAACTGTGATTGATATCTCCTAAGATATTTATTGAAATCAATTAATGTCAAGGACAATTTTGTTCAAAATGAAATACTTGTGATGAATATTTTGTTTCAATAAGATTAATACCATGTTATAGAAACACCTTCGCAAATAATGCATTATTTTAGAACAAATTTTATTACCATAAAAAAGGTTATATTGAGTCAACTTTAAAAGATAGCCAAATGCTATCACGGATTTTTTAAAGTTTTTAAGAGAAACAATCACACCGTCACACATGATTGTTGAGTAACTTTAAGCATTTACGCAGCACACGCAATGGAAGCTCTCAAAAGCAATAATCCTACCTCGTTTTTGCAATATTTTTCATTGATTCTTCGCTCCTATTGGTCGTAGCATGATGTTATATAGCCTGTAGGCCTTCTTCGATCAATAGGATACCCAACAAAAATTATTTTTTCCATTCGAAGTAGTTCCTTAGATTAGAGCGTTCAACCAAACAAACATACAAAGAAACTCTTCAGCTTAATGGTAGTAGTATAGATCCATCAACTTAGGCTTTAGACCCTATATTATGTAATACTGGTAGCGTTTTGTGTGATATGGATTATAAATATAAACTGGAAGCATACATTTTGATGTGCCACAAAAAATCCCTAGAAAGTTCTAACAAGGGAGCCACCAACTTGTTTACCACTATATTCTCTTGATAATGGCAGTAATGGTTTTCAATAAAGGGGACTAGTTGGCAATTCAGTAAGAAGGATGATTAAATACCTACTGTTACAAACACATACATTAGATCTATCAAAAAAAAAATTGATTGTGTGGTTTTATGAAACCACGGTAAAAGTGAAACTTTTTTTCCCATTATAGACATTTTACTAAAAATTCACAAATGAGTACTAATCTATACACTACACGGTCAATTGCTGCGAACTATAGGCGCCGCCATATTGGCCTTGGCTGCTCTGGCGAGCGCCTTTCACTTTATCCCTACTCCGCGGCCGACCGTCACGCGACATGCAACACACAGACCAAAAATTTTGAGACGATCTAATAAAAGTTTCACTTTAAAAACGCTAGTGAAAAAAAAAAACGATTTGTGAATTAAAAAATCAATTTTTATACAAAATTAAACGATATTTTTCGCATCCCTAGTCCCGACCCTGTGATACAAGTGAACCAATTCAAGCTTATTCTTTAATTATTCCGTGTGCGTTACATTACTGTCTTAATATTTTTACGTCTAAGGGCTCATTTACACGTTGAAGAATCATATTTTTTCCGAATCGTGATATGATACCATTCGTTTTTATTTTTTCACTTGCACATAACCTCTTATGACCGTATTACAATCACAAGCTCACGAATCGTGAACAACCATGATTACGTGCGATTATATTATAGTACGTCCGTCGCTGTTATATACGAATCGTCAATGACGGATGTATGTATATATGTGTAAACGGACCGTAACGCTTTTTTTTCCATGATTTTACATTACACGTTATTACGACTCTGTTCATATTTATAACAAAAGTAATGGTTAAATGATGATAAAACAATAATTCCTTAAGAATCTTTTTATTAATTGTTACTTACACAAATTATTAATATTCAATCTGTATCCATATACAGAATAATCTCTCTATACAATTTATATAGTAAATGCGCATTTGCGCTGTACTTCTTGTTGAGCAAGAGAAAGAATTACAACAAAATATTTACAACATATATCTGCATTATCAGACTTCGATTTTTAGAAAACATATTTTTATTTATATTTTATAATTCTTTGACTTGCTTTGTAATCAACTTGAAAAAAAAAATGTAATTATTCATATGACTAAAACAAAAAATGTTCTTCTTCATTTTTCTAATTTTCTGTGACAAATGAAGATTCTTAAAATAAAATTTTACTGTATATCGCTCCTGTAGAGGAAGAATTAGACAATTAAAATTTATTTTATCGCTTTATCATAAACTAAATAGTACAATGCGTCTTTGATCTTACCTGCGCTCTGATATTTTAGTTGATCTCAAAAATATTTAAAGATTAAAGCACATAGATTTTAAAAGGTCTGAAAGTGAAACACTAGTTACTTGAACTTCTTTTTAAACTTTTTCACATAAAAGAAAAGAACCTTGTTTTGTTACTCAGACAGTAACAGACCCAAAAGATAAACATTTTATTAGTGTAGGTATAACATATTAATCACCAACAATAAATTATAAACTTACTACTGCTTTTGCCGACAAAAATCACTAAATCAGTGTTTTATCGCAAAATTGAAATTGTTAGTTATCTAATTTTCCCTCTACGGCAGCGATATTTGTGATAGTTGTCACAATAACAAATCAAAGAAAAAGCAAACCTCTTTTATTAAATTACAATCATTTTTCAATATACTATATAATCAAAACTGCTAATGATGAAATTGTAGTGAAACTTTATTAATAAACCATAAGTAATAAATAATTCTTCAATTAGTCACAACATGTATTCAGTCATGAATTCACTAATTTAAAGGCCTTCATATTTGCTGTCCAATTTTAGAAACTATGCTTTTTCTTCTTTCTCTCTGTTATACCGTTCTAACTCCTTGAGAAATTGTCCTTTCGGTTTCATCACATTTGGCCTATCACCGCGACACTTAGGGCAGAACCACTTCCCTTTAGGTTTCGTTGTAAGCGAAACACAAGAGAAATGAAACCACTCAATTGGACACAGATCATTGTCACAAAGAATCATCTCACCAAATGATATTTGATCGCATAGACAATAACGTGGCTCATCGGGATCTATTGCGTCAGGTTCTTCTGGTGGTGTCTCGGAACGCTGCGTTGCTTGTCGTGTTTTGCGTTTTTTCTTCTTACCTATTCCTGAAAGAAGAGATTTTATTATTGTTGCTGTTAACTAAGCAACTACCCATGTACCATGTACGAATCTTGTAATGAACCGGAATTTTTGGTAATGGAAGACACCGTGATGGAACATAGCATGGTGTTAAGGCATTTGCTAATGAACTAATGAAGTTACCACACTCAAATTGACATTCCAAAGCTACCTATATGTGTATTTGGACAGCTGCATTTGCATTGTATGCCTCCACATTCTAGCCACATCATCAACACTAAGTGGCATTGTTGAAATTAAATGAGACCTTTGCCACAATTTACTGATGCCAGGTAGCCATTTGCATTTTCCCTGCACCAACTTCAACATAAAAATATCCAAAAAAGAAAAGTCTGGAACAACCATTTTTTAGCAAAGTTTTGTTTTCACAAACAAGAGTTTTTAATTATGCCAATTGAAATAGTCTAGTCCTGAGGTGCCTCCAAAACATCATGTGGATACATCTAGAGATTTAGATCCATCCTCACCCCTTTAGTTCACCACTGTTTTACAATTATACTGTAATAACAAGTAAGGTACCTTTTTTATGTGTGGTGTTATGTGCATGCCTCTCGCTGTCTCGCTCACTGGAATCAGCGCCATCAGTGGTAGCCCCTGCAGTTGTGCGCGACCGCCGTGGTCGCTTTGACCATCGTTCACCTTAGACAGAAGATTTATTTTTTAACTATTTTTTAGGAAGACTAACAGCTATTCATTAACAAATATAAGTAATCACAAGCTAGAAACACACATCCATTTTAATATAATATAAGGACACAATTAAACAGGCAAAAAAAATAAACAAAAGTCTGTTTGGTAACAGAGTGACTAAATTACTAATTCATTGCTCCCAATCACCATGTCCAATTAAATTTATGCTTAATAATGTTCTCCCCCTGTTTATATGGTATTGAAAATACCAGTATTGCTATTATCACTAATACTGTAGTAGAAATTATTAACTCGCCATGGAATGAGTTTTACTGGTAGTTAGTAGAAATGAGAGGAAGTGTTAAAGGAAGGTTTGTATGCAGGTTTTGGTTATAGTATGTTGTTATTGCTGTTGTCATATGATGTTGGTTATATTGTTACTCTCATTCATCCTATGACAATATATCAAATAAATCCTAGTTTTATTAGACATTCTTAAACATAGTATGGTTACTGACCTCACTAACCATAAAACCTTCAATAACTTGAAGCATTCTTAAAATGGGCTTCAGATGATCTATTTAACAATGTTTCAAAATGGATAAAAGGCAATTAATTGGTATTGCTTAAGTAGTGTAGGGGGATATATGGATTATTTCTATATAAGAATAATAAGTCTAAATTAATATTTTGAAAAGATGAAGATTTTAAATTTGGGTGTAATAGGTAATCTTCAGACTAATATGATTCTAAAAATTCTTTAACAAATAGTAAGCTATATTATTGAAGTAAGCAATAGGCTATATTTCATTGTTATTACATTTGGCTCCTATTTAAATATCTTAGGTTAATTTATTACCTTTTTTTTTAATTGTTTAAGAGTGTTGGTCTGCTTTCTAAAGAAATTGAATATTATGGCAAAAGCTTTGTAAGCGAAATCAACTCATTATAATATAGGATTTCCTTTTCTTTCTGAAAGCGAGTTGGACAGCACCCATTATTTGTAGTTTGTGATTATTATTGTTATTTTTTATGATTAATTATTATACTACTACTTTTAAGATTGTAGTGTGTTATTAAATGCTACATGTGTACATATTAGTTATAATCTTATGAAAAAAATGTAGAAGGCTAATATAAATAAATAAACATTTTTTTTTAATTTATACACATGCTAGAATAGTTGAGCCTCACCTCCACTTTTATCTTTTTCCACTTTCTCCTTATCTTTCTCAATTATTCTTTCAGGCGGTGGAGGAGGTGGCACATGTTGCTGTGGTGTTTGTGGTATGCTAGGTTCCTTGTCCACCCCTCGTACTGTCTCTTGGGTAGGTGAAGGTTCTTCCTTTGTTGTACCATTTGTGTTCACTTCTAAGCTTGATACTGTAACAAGTAAATATATGTTTTAAGGCATTTAGAATAATAATATTCAGGCAAAATACATATCATTTTTAAAATCATATTATTAAGAAAAGATGAAAAGAATACATAAAGTTTTTTATTAAACAATTTCTTTTAAAGTAAACTTTCATATTTTAATAACTTTTAATATTAAAAATAAATAATAGAATCATTAATAAGATGAAATTAATATTACTCCCTAAGCACAACTAAATATTATTGATAAAAAATATAATTTGAAGTAGTCTTTACAATTAATGTAGTTGAAGTATTTCAATGAATAAATACTTGCATGAAGACTTTATTATGTTTAAGTGACATGGTCAAGTTTACTCATAAAAACCATTATTTGTATGTTTTCAAAAACTTTCCATTACCTCACTAATTACATTCTTTGCACATTTTTAAACAACCTTATGTTACACATCATAGAACAATCATACCTAATTTTTTGTGGTCTTCATCAAGAGACCTTTGTTTGTTGTCAATGAGGTCTTGTAGTATCTGTACAACTTGCAGTTTTTCATCACCTATTTCCTGTGCAGCCACCAGAACTGCCTGAAGACGCAAAGCTGCTCTACTCCTGCGACGTTCCTCTGTATTTGGAGCTATACATATTGCTAGATGTTTTTCAGCTTCACGGAGGCAATCTTGAATGTTTAAATGTTAATTTACAAAAGAATATCTTTAATAGTGATTACTTTGTAGTAGCTAAAGTATTAAAGTGGAGTAGTTTAAGCCAGATTAGTATCTTTTTGTGTCTGATTTCTTTATAAAAACACAAAACTGATTAATAGATACTCTTGTGTAAGATTATTAATTACCTTAAAGATGGGAGACTTCAAAAATTAAGTTTTATCTTTATAAAATAGACCTTAACAAATGGTCATATAAACCCAATAAAAAACACATTTTATATTGTTATGTATAGTCAGGCTTTAAATACTCACAAAATTTTATACATTAAGAATGAACTGCTTTTAGATATTTTCCTAATGAAATCAAGTTTAACTTTGAAAGTTTATAAGTATTGCAAGATTCGTTTTAAGATCTTTGTTATTGTCTTTAATGTTGAGTCCATCAAAAATAAATTAAAAATTATTTTAGTAGATGTTTATAAGAAACTTCTGTCTTATTGAAGAACAAAAAAGGTAAATTCATTCAGCAGAGGTACTTGATTGGAAATAATTTTGTCCATTTAAACTTACACTAATTTCATAGACTCCCATTTATTTATTAATAGATGATGACTCTTTGATAAAAAAATTATAAATCTTAAATTAATTTTAAAGTATGCTTTTGCATTAGGGTTTTTATTATTTAATCTTTTTTTTCTGATATTTGAGTGAATGATTTCACAACAGATTTTATTATTTGTTATGTATATTTTTTAAATTAGTGCATCTTAACAAAAACTATAGTAACTATCATACTAATAATAATGAAATATTTTAATACAATATCTCTATTTAATAATAGCATATAAGTATGCATATGCAAAGGTTGAAAGCAAACGTCAACGAAAGATTTTGTATATTGTGAAGGACTCGAAAGTAACATAAAACATTGTTTAATGTTCATTTAAACGACGGCTATAACAGTATTTAATATATAGAAGTGATTTACCTCTGTATGTTACGTCAAGTTCTCTCATACGCGATAAATGTCTTTGCAGGTCATTCGGTAAGTTTTCAACGCAGTCTAGGTAATTTTCAACATATGTTGCTGATAGCAACGCTTCTGTAGATGTTTGGTTCAACATGTTTATAAATTTAACAGGTTCTTCATTATGTTAGTCAGCTAAAAATGTTAAAAAACTTCGAAAGCAAAACAAGCTCACTACATTCAACAACCGAACCGTCAAGCATCATAACAGTTCGGAAACGTGACATGTCGGTGATTCTATGACTGCACTGCACACTCCTTTGGTTATTTGTCTATGCTGCACACGACTACATGACACCTTTCAAAAGTCATCATCCGAAAAATTGGGATGAATACATACATTTTATAACTATGTAGAAAAAGTTTTATAATAAGAATTATTTCTTAAGTAATGTACATTATATTTAATTTAATAATTATATATTTTTGATTTGTTTGATGTTTGACACACAATCTTAAAAATACACGTTTCTAAACGAAATATCTGTTGTTTTTTCTTCTTCTTCTTCCTAACTTGGCAACCGGTCCTCTTTAATGAAGACCATTACTGCCATTATCGAGTGAATTATATTGTCAAGTGTTATGACGATTCAGTATCCTAACAAGATGGTGGCTCCCTTGTTAGAACTTTCTAGGGAATTTTTGTGTGATCTCGGAATGAATGCTTTCAGCTTATATTTATAATCCACTTCACTTATGCACAAAAACCAAACTATATCACGCAAAACGCCACAAATATTACATAATATAGGGTCAAAAACCTAAGTAAATGAATTAAAAATAACAACCACAACATGTCACTTCAAGATCCCGCCAAAAAAACCAAGATCCCGTCAAGAAAAAAAAATCATCTGTTGGTTTTGGATACGCGTCTACTTCTATTTCTAACGATGAAGTTAAACCGCTTTTTTCTTACATTCCAATAATAATTAGTATTAATAAAAACAGTTGTAAATAATTATGCCATATTACATTATTCACTTTTTGTATATAGACTATAACTTATTTTTATTAAACTTCACCTGCATGCCATTAATTTAAAAATACCTAGGTACCTATGACAGCCATGGTTGGTAGGTCGATTTTCAGAATTTTCTCCATATTAATATTTTCTGTTCCCCAAAATGATATGTTCTTCAACTTTTTCCCCCATTTTAATTTCAAGTAGGAAGGAAAACAAATAGAAAGTTATACAAATAATACGTTAAAAAAAAAAAATTATAAATGTTTATTAAATAAAATGGTATTGATGGTATTCAATAATTCCGTCTGCACTTCTTCATTATTCAAAGGCGCTTAAACATTATCCCATATCAATTTTGTACCTGGGTTCAAAGTCGATGCACCCACCGTTGGCTTTGAGAATATATCGGCTCCCATAATTTGGTTATTTGTTGTAGTAAATAAATTATAAAGTAATTTATTTTTTATAACATTCATAACTGATAATACTCTTTATATGGTTGCATAAAAAAATGGCAGGCTTGGCAAACAGATGGTTAGATTGCTCAAAAACTTTCTGATTTTACTTTCCCCAAACTTTACCCCAAGGATTTCATTTCACCAAAATTTCCCCAAGAATGAATTTATTTCCCAAAAATTGCTAAAATCCTCAATCTATCAATTAAGACGACTGTGAGGACGATATTGACGATGCCGCGACGGCGCGGTGGCGTACTGCGTAAGCATGGTATTTAAAAAGCAGAGTAAAATTCTAACATTTTTTTATTAACATAGAATCAAAAACTGTGTGGTATACTGTATAGCACACAGTCACTCGTTTTTGATGCAATTTAACAAAATTAAACATCGTTGATACGTTTACCCATAGTATAAAGTAAATTAGTGTATAAAATTAAATGAAAAATTAGTCTAAAAAAAAAAAAATCCGTCACGGGACGTCTGACAGATGAGAAACTTCGAAATTATTTTTTAAGGTTCTTCTAAGCACAGGAATCGGCATAATGAAAATAAAGCATTACAAATTTTTTCCATAAAATAATGACTGTTTATTACATAAATATTCATTTTTATTAAATACAAAAATTAAAAGATTAAAAATTTATTTCAAATCGCCACAACTCAATTATTTTTATAATTGTATATTCATAATTCATTTATAACCACATCAAAAACAAAAAAATGATGTGTGCAATTCACACGTGGTAGAAGTGAAACGTTCACATCTGTTTTTTTTAATTCAGAAAATGACCAAATACACACTAATTTAAAGTTTATGAAAATGTACATACAAGTATACAAGTATTCACAATATCATTTTTAACTAAGGCATCACCGTGCAAATTTGAAATATTTAAGGGAATATCATTTGAAAAAAGTACAAACTATGGAGGGTAGAGGTAAGGAGAACCATCTAGTATGGGGGATCAGTTGAAAAAGTGTCCACCTGTAAACAGCAAATTATGGTTCGAAGACTCGTCAAAATAGCGCTAGTGTCGGAAAAGGAAATGATATGAATTTAGCAGTTACAAAAAAAGTGAAGTGTGCTGGGTTGAAAAATGTAATATTTGTACTTGACTGTACTTGAATGTGACTTTCGTAGTTAGGAGATATGCAGTATTTAAAACCTGAACTATTTACGTAGTCAAACGTAATTTAGTGATTATAACCTGTAAAGATGCTGAAATAACACAGATAGTGATTCGATTGTTATAAACTTTTATTGTTTGTCTGTCATTTTTTCGACCATCAGTAAGTATAATAAATTTTTATTAATTATTTAACAATAGCGAAGTTAACGGATACATAAAAGTTTTTGATTTTTACATGGCGCTATTTTTAAATACTTTCCACTTGCTATTGTGGCGCCATCTTAATTTGTTGCCTTTCAGTGGACACTTTTTAATATACTGAGATGGTTCTCCTTACCTCTACCCTCCATAGTACAAACGTATAATACGTACACGTATACAGGTATATATCAGTTCTTGTGCCTTTTCCCAAATAATAACTAAACAAAGTGGGATTTTCTGACAAGATTTTCGCTTTCTTGTCAGAACTATCTAGGGAGTTTGTTTCACATCTCAAAATTCATACTTTTCAATGTTGGTACCTACTTTTGTAGTGTTGGAGTTTGCAACTTACATATTTTTACTTTAGCGCCCTCTAGGGAGTTTTTGTGAGAAAATGCAAACTTGTACTTTGGTAACGTAATTAGCAAAATCCATAATTTTATTTTATTAGAGTTCTCATTTTAGCGCCCTCTATTGTTACTTCTGTACGAACTGGAAAGGGTGTAATTTCTTATCATTGATCATTCAAAATTATTCTCATACTGTTTGTACAGAGGCCGCTAACCGAAATAATTTCATTTCTACGACTAAAATAACCTAACACAATATCAATCAGTAACAGAACGTAACAAGTTTTGTCTAAAAAGTGTTTGTTTCCTGCCTTTTTAGAGAGGTAATAAAATTCATTAATTAAACTGTATGTTAATTAAAGAAATATTGTACAACTGTTGGCTAACCAAATAAAGAGAAAAAAAAAAAAACCTCTTTTGTACCATTTTACCATTGCCTAATACTTTCCCGGGGGTTCCTATCTCATTTTCTCCCACGTTAAATCTTATGAATTTATTCCTCTCTTTTTATTGTCGCTTTTTCGTTTCATCGACTTTCAAATCACAACGATGCTAAAGAAGTTTTCACTTCAAAAGCAATTTGTTACGAAGTATGGATTCATTCGAACCTAGGACTTTGGTTTAATAGTAGTTACGCTTACGACCGCTAGGCTATGAGGTGGTTTTAGGAGTGTGCTTCTGTTCATATATTCCATCATATACCGTGGCGATGCATATAGTTGTTTCACATCAAAAAGTATGTGTATCAAATTAAAATTAACTATTTTAATCAGTTAAGTTCGATTATTTTACAAAGTCTACACAGTTATATACACTCAAATGATAAGGGAGCCATGCGCAAATTTAAGTACCGGCACATGGTGTCCCCCATGGATGGCGTTTAGCGTGTTGTTAACTAGCGTGTACTATGATAACCAAACGGCTATGTACCTATAAAACAGAATTAAAAATCATGAACATTACAAAAAGTTCAACGAATCATCACGAAACATTACCGATATAATATGTATTATTAATTGAGTAATTGTAATAATTTTAATCGGTTTTAACGATTTAGATATTATTTTCTATTAAGATGATAACTTGTTATTTTCTAAGTTTACATAAATAGGTTTTTTTTGTAAGACCTCGAGCTAAACTTTTTCGCCAAGATATTGCAATCTATAAACGTTCTATTTTAAAATAGGCGTCAAACCAGCAACCGCTTATAGCATTACCTATTTTAAAATCGTGTTACCGAGAAAGGATACTGTGATTCTAGGTAATAATTATAATTCAAGAGGTCAACTGGAACACCTACTAACAACACCCACGCGCTCTTTGTCATTAAATTTGAAAACGCCAGTGTATCATATAAACTCTATACAACTGGCACGTTGATATTACAAAGATTTCTTTATTATCATTATCAGTCAGATTTGACACAATTAGCAGTTTGATTTATTGCTTTTCGGCTGAATAGACGCGCGCGTGATAACAAAATTTTTAGTAATTTTTTAAGTGTAATCCGTGAAATGTCATCTACTCTCATATTTGTTGGTTTGCCGGAGGATTCGAAGAGCTCAATCACCAAGTAAGAGAATATCTTTTAAATCAACATTTGTAGCGTTAAAATATTCAAACCCTTAAAGATTGTCAAAGTTTAAACTTCAGATCAATAATAAAGGAACAAAGATTTCAGAATTACCTTCGAAGTGGGTTCAAATCTCTGCAGTGAGTCCGAGCTTTCGGTGAACGAAAACATCGTGATGAAACTACAGCAAGGTAACTTTTTGTAATACCCGCCTGGCTAGTTACCAACCTGCACCCTTAAGTTGAAAGTCTGTCACCAAACACCTATAGGTGTGTTCCAGCGCAGCTGCATTTGAGAGCTAGACTCCCATTAGGCTTAACGTGTTACCATCTTGGGCCATATCGTCACTTAACATCAGATGAGATTGTGGCTAAACGCTAAACCTATAACGAATAAAAAAACCGTTTTAATAACTAGCTGTGCCTATGGTTTCACCAGTCTTAATTTTATCCAACAAACACCGCTCCGCGCCGTTAACGCACCCGTGTAGCATATCATAATTGTTCTCACTCCCCGTAAGTACAAATTATATTAATTTTCCATTATGTCCTAAACTTTGCGTCCAAATAACAGGCTATAAAGGGTAAAGTTCATCATTATAAAATGTTCTTGATGATGAAGTAATTTTTGTTTGTAAAGATTAATATGCCATGCCTAAAAATAATGCTTATAAATAAATTTTATTCAACAAATTTTTATCATGAAATAACTTATTGTGGCTTATGTACAAGAGATAGGTATATGGTATCGCAGATTTTTGTTTGGATATACTAAGGGGCAATACTTTTGTAGAACACATTATTTACGTATCATTAACCATTACGGCAGCGCATGCGCATAAATCAGATCGGGAGCGCTTTCTCTTCCGATTTACTTAACAAAAATCAATATTTAAGGTTAGCTGAGAGGTGTTAATGTTAGATAGCATATATTATTCCTCATGAATCTAGTAGTTCCAGAGATTAAACAAATACACACAAAAATACTCTTCTGCTTAATATAATAATAAAGTGTATAGATTAAACAAAAAAGTTTCATGAAAGACAAAGATATATCTAAACGCGCCTTCATTTTATTATTTTTATGAGATATATTTTTGCCTGTCTCGTTAGCCTAGTGGTCGTAAGCGCGACTGCTATGAGCGAGGTCCTGGGTTCGTATCCCAGGTCGAGCAAAGTGTTATTTGGTTATTTATGACTATGAAATTCTCAGTAGCAGCTCGGAGTTTGGTTTCGTGCCCGATTAATGGCAATAGGCCTGCCCCCTATTACATGGGACCTAAAAACATACACGGCGAACTGTGGGTGTACATCTATGGCTAACCCTTCGGGGAATACAGGCGTGATGGTATGTTATGTTATTTTTGATTGACGTAGGCGTTATTTAGGGAAATCCATCGTAATTAATTTATTCAATTTTTTTGCTACTTCCGCCTAAAAAAGAGATTAACGGTTGTTTCGTCTTTCTGCAACAAAAATGTTTGCTATTAATTGTTGAAATGAATCTGAAAATGTTAAATCTGAAAGTAATCGTGGAAAAGAAGAACAATCAAAAAAGAGAAATGTTAGTAACTGAAACGATTAAATAGATGCGGTCTAGCCCATAGACCCGATAGTTATTAATTAAACTTATAAGGAATAAATGTTAAAAATGTTAATAATAATAAACAAATAATTAAAAAAAAAATTAATTAATGAAAAATAAAAATAAAAACTATGTTGCAGATGAGACGTGAAACTACCACAATCGATTATATGAACTTCAACAAGGCATTCTCACTTATATAGATGTCGACTTCTCCGAAGCTAGTTATAAGATTAGATAGTTAGTTAGCTAGAAGATAGTTATTATGACGTATGCATTCGATAAAAATGGGTTTTTGAAAATTCAATTCCCAAAAGAGTGTAACGGGTATTCCTATTCAAATTTTAACACGGGTGAAACCGTGGGGCACAGCTAGTAAGACAATATATAGGAATTTCAGAATAAGATCAGCATCATTAGTTTCGTTGTTGTTACAATATTACGGTTGTTCATTTTAATTTTATATTAGGTAGACTATGTTGCAGTGTGCTGACTAACATTTGTCTGTACGGTGCTCAAATGTAATTGAAGGTGTACCGTGTAGGTTGGTCCGGATTTATTCAACCGTATGCGCGTAGGCGGGTTTTGCGCATTCGCTTTAATACTTCCAATTAAGGTGAACAGACTTGTTTATGTTTTAATGGTTCATTTGTTCAAATTGGAAGTTATGATGAGTAAGTGGTACCTACTTATTATAAATAAAACATAAAATTACGCCCGTCTTGTATTTAACCTTTCACAAGTGATCATAAATAACGAAATGGTCTTTGATCTTAAACTAACCTATTATTAAAACAGAAACCTTTAATGAAAGGTAATATTTTAAAAATATATGCCTGTAAACTGCAGGCATAGATTGAACAAAGAGTTTTTTGAATTTGAGCAATGTACCTAGATTTTGAAGTGGTTTCAAAATTCCAATGTAGATATAACATTTTTTTGGATGGCTCTTTTTTGTTTGATAGGGGATAGGTAGGTTGGTCCGATTTTAATTTAATTGGCATTGGACCTTCAGCTTCGAAGATACACCCGGGAACTCATCAAAATAAATGAATTTGGATTTAGTTTTTGTTAAAAATTGTCTTAAAGCCGTAACGTAACGTCACGTTACACTAATTATTCGTTACCGTGCCCAAAGAAGTTTCTCTTGAAAAACTACAAATAGAGTAGGTACCACATCCAAACCCTTTTATAGACAATTATACGGGCACAGTTCTGTTCTAAATGCAAATATTACGACACAAAGCTGACGTTGCCAACATCAATCGGATTGTTTCTTTGATAATTCGACGCGCGTTTGCAATCCCTTTATGTAACGTTGGGTTTTAAACAATTGAATTGCATTATTTTTCGGTGTGTTTGATTTTAACACCGGTTCCTTTCTAATCATGCAATTAATTTGGTGAATACGTGTTGTTCTGTTACCTAGTTACCTGGTACCTAGGGTATTGCTTTAATGATAGAGATTAAGTTTCCTTCTCAAGTTTATACCACGTACATACTGAATTCATTCGGTAATTTCATAACCTTTATAGAAATTTGTTTGTTGTTGAAATAAAATTTGAAGATACAACAAACGATATACTATAAATTTATAGTTAACAAAACGCCTTGTTGAATTAATTTTTTATTGCTTTAGTAGATATGATTTTAGAAGTCAGTCTAATAAAAATGTTAGTTAAATTTTACTCAGTAGGTATAAGGTTTTTTAAATTTAACCTCAATGAGTTTTGGAAAAATCTTGAGCCCTCATTACTATAAATAAGTAATCATTGTGTTCAATATACAGTTCAGAACAGAATACACATTTCTTTTAGGGCATGCAATATCGGAGGGTTTTCAATTCCGGAACTGAGTTCCGATACTTGAGATCTAATTCCGGCACTGGTCCTGGAGCTGTATTTAGCCATTTTCGATATCTAGAAAAAGGATTGTACTACGAATAAAAGATGATTTAATATGTGGTTTTTTTTTAATCAAATTAAACCAAATCAGATTTAAAAAAAAAAAAAAAATTGTCATAGTTCTTATTTAATACTTCTAATTGGACATTTCATAAAGGTTTTTTTTTCAAACTGACTGTACTGTTAGTATTAATGTTCCTGAAGCCATTTGAGGCTTTCACGACTTTACTGGGCTTGGGGACAAGCTCGGAAGGCAGTCAGCCGCGAAAGTGAAGCAACAAGTTCAAGGGCTCCAAAGTGCTAAGCTTCTCTCATATACACACCTCTCTCTGCTCCGTGATCGTACATAGCTTTTTGTAATTTGACAAACCCTGTAAAGTCAAAAGTGATGGAGAGATTCTTGCAGATTTTATTACATTTATCCAGGTCCTGGACTAGCTGCTATTGTAGAATTGGTACCTATATTAATAGCAACATCTTTGGCAAAAAACTTGGCTCGGATGGCACTGCGGGGTCTGATGATGTGACACTTATCTTAGAGTCGTTGGATTCACTCAGAGTTTTGTACTTCAGCTGGCGTAGTAAATGGACGATAATCTCAAAATTTCCTTTTTATTAGGTTTGGGGAAATTATCGCCATCTGTTTATTCAAATAAGTCTTCGGGATCGTGCAAATATGGAGTTGAGTACACCTGATAAAAGTAGTCGTCTTCTATAGGACTTCGCAAGTTTAGATTTCAAAAACTGTTCTGGTCAAGTTTCTTGAGAATTGAATTTCATATAGTATCAGCTGTGTAAAGCGTCGCATCACGACAGAACAAGGAAAAACAGCCAATTTTACCACATCCAAACTTTAATAAATTTCAGTCAAGGACCGAATTTCATGTTCAAAAAAGGAAATCTCGAATTTCGAATCCATCAAGACTTTGATAACCGAGTCATTTATTTTCAAAAATACTCCGCTCATATTATCAGACTCATGCATTCGAAACAGTTTTTTATCCGTGCGAGATTCCGGACGCACAGGCTACCATGCGGAATTTCGGATCGGAGAAAACTACGAACGGGAAACTACTGTATGTTTGTGATAGGTCCATAGATTTGTATGGATTTACTGCGTTCGAAATGCCGAAACGGAATGTATTATTAAAAAACAAATGAATCCTCGTGATCAAGTGTTGAATAAATGTATGTACTTACCTATTTTAGATTCAAATTCATCTTCAGTGTAAGGAGAAATACTAAATCGGGTTTAAAATATTACAAGGTTTACAGTTTAATTTCATCATCATCATCATCATTTCAACCTTAGGACGTCCACTGCTGAACATAGGCCTCCCCCATAGATCTCCAGAGCGACCGATCTTGTGCGGCCTGCACCCAACGGCTCCCAGTGACCTTTATTATGTCGTCTTTCCATCTAGTGGGGGGCCGTCCTACGCTGCGCTTTCCGGTGCGTGGTCTCCACTCGAGAACCTTTCTGCCCCAACGGCCGTCAGTTCTCCGAACTATGTGCCCCGCCCACTGCCACTTCAACTTGCTAATCCTTTTGGCTATGTCGGTTACCTTAGTTTGTCTACCGATCTCCTCATTTCTGATTCGATCTCGTAGAGAAACACCAAACATAGCCCTCTCCATAGCTCGCTGAGCAACCTTGAGCTTTCTTATGAGGCCCACAGTGAGCGACCACGTCTCTGTGCCGTATGTCACTGGCAACACACACTGGTCAAAGACTTTCGTCTTGAGGCACTGAGGTATTTTGGACGAGAAGACGTCGCGCAGTTTCCCGAACCCTGCCCAGCCGAGTTGGATTCGTCGACTGATCTCTTTTTCAAAGTTGGACCTACCTAACTGGACAGTTTAATTTAATTAATGGTTAAATGATTAGTTTAATTTATTTAAGTTATTAGAAATGTTAATTAGAAAAGATAAATGCTGTACAAACCAATAATGTTTTGTACAAACAGCGGTTGATATCACTGTTAACTCTTTGTAAAAGGATTACTGGAGCTTAGAATTTTAAGGATTGTAGTGACAGGAAACCCGAGCTCGTGTTCCGGGAAGCCATATTACTGTTCTAATGGGGCGCGTATTTATGCAACTTGAAAGGATGCTTTGAGAGAATTCTATAAGGATGTCTTTAAATCATTTGAACGCGTGGATACGTTATATTGAAAGTATGTATTTTGTATATTGTGGAGTAAGAGTTATAGAAGAGGTTACTGGTGACATTTTTAGACTATATATAGGTATGCTTCTTCTTTTTTAAATATAATAGCAATTAGGTTTATACACAATTTTACCATGATGTCCCGTGTTTAGAATATATTACAAAGTAATTATTTTTGTAATCTTCATACATAGCTCTAACAAGATGACGGCTCTCTTCTTAGAACTATCCAATGAGTTTTTGTGGCAACTTAAAATACATATTCCTAGTTATTATTTTTATATATTCCATTTCATTTGTTGACAATAACCAAAAACTACATCACGTAAAATGCCGCCAAGAATTACCTAATATAGGCCAAAATAACATCATTTATATATATAAATAAAAATTACAACAAGACAGATCATGATCCGGTTAAAAACTTTATAGAAGCTTCTAGAATACGTGTGTCGGTCACGCATGAGCTATCCGCAGCCGTCGCGCACGTCGCTCGGTCCCCGAACAATGGAGGCGCGCCCTCGCGGAAGCTACTTGCTATTACATGCTTGGTTACTCTTTAGCCCGTCTGACTGTCCGGTACTCTCGGTAGCCGTACCGGTAGTTAAGCGTTTTCGTTTCATCTTATAAATAACATTTATAAATTACGATTTTTTTTTTGCTGAGAATATAAAGTTTCTAAATATATACCTCTATATACTTAATGATTAAAAAAATTATGCTATGTACAAAAAGTGACTGTAGGTGCGATGCAAAAAATTAAAAACGGAAAATATTTTTAGCCTAAAGATTAAGATAAAAAAAAAACATTTAATTATTTATTATTATTTCAAAGTATGTACTATAAATGCTTTCAAGTAAATTTATTCGACCGACAAAACGCGCCGCGCCTGCGTCTGCGCCCGGATTATCGCCATTCCAACCGTGTTTCGTACGTAGATCTCACTTCTCATACTCGTATACAGCTTTCCGGTTAGCTTTATGTTCATGGTTACTGCTGCGTACCTTAGTATGGTAACGTGAATTTATATCATCTACTAGCTTTACCCGTGGCTTCGCTCAAGTGGACTTCAGAATGCCAGCGAGAATCTCAATACACCACTCCCGTTTATTTAAAAAAAAATCTATTTGTAGGTGTTCCTTAGAAGATAGACGTATACTCACCTTGACGTTTTTTGTTTTTTGCTATATCTCTTATTATTTACTCAACGTAAGCCATTTAAGCACCCGAATTGATTCACCATGATCAGTTTTTTATTTATTTGTGCGGAACACTAATTCTTTTTGTAAAATAAAAGTAGCCTAAGTTACTCCCTATATTATCAGCTATCTATCAGTGAAAGTCCCGTTAAAATCGGTGAAACCGTTTCGGAGATTACCCGGCACAAACTGACAGACAGACAAAAAATTTAAAAGTTGTTTTTTTTATATAGGTGTCGTATATACTTTTAGTTTTACAGACACTTCAATTTTATTAATTGTATAGATAATGTATTATTCCCGATGTATTACTATACTCTATGCAACGACATCTGCCCTCACATTATCGAAGTTTTTATTTCTTTAAAATTAAAAGAGGTTTCATTTAAATTTATTTGGTACCTACGCATATTAATTTTAATATATTATGTATTTTAATTCTACATAGGTATTATATTATATGCGTGTTTGTTTGTTTGGTTGAACAAGCTAATCTCAGAACTTCTGGTTCGAATGAAAAAATATTTTAGTGTTGGATAGCCTATTTATCGAGAAAGGCTCTATAACATCACGCTACGGCCAATTGGAACAGAGCATCAATGAAAAATGTTGCAAAAACGGGGGGAATTTATTCCTTTTCAAAGCTTCCACTGCGTGCGCTACGTAAATGGTGAAAGTTACGCAACAATGGTGTGTGTCGGAATCGTTTCTTTTAAAAAGTTGTAAAAAAATATTTGTGATAGTATATGTCTATTTTTTAAGGTTGACTCAATATAACCTTTTTTATGGTAATAAAATTTGTTCTATATTAATGATTTATTTGCGAAGGTGTTTCATTAAACATAGTTATAAAAATTGATTGTGTAGTTTTATGAAACCACGGTAACAATGAAACTTTTTTTCACATTATAGACATTTAACTAAAAATTCACAAATTAGTAATAGTCTATACACTACACGGTCAGTTGCTGCGAACTATAGGCGCCGCCATCCCTACTCCGCGGCCGACCGTCACGCGACATGCAACACACAGATCAAAAATTTTGAGACGATCTAATAAAAGTTTCACTTTAATAAGGAAATAAATACGTTACTCATCACGAGTATTTTATTTTAAACAAAATTGCTCTTTAAAGTTTAAATTAAATGAAATTAAAATTAATACCCTAATTAATTTAAATGAATATCTTAAGAGATATCACAGTTTTAAATTAACTCTGCAGCAAAATAATGGTCAAGTACCGCGCGCGCATCTTTATTATGCAGAATGATGTGGGAGGCGGGCTGCACCTATAACACAGTGCCTACGACCCACTCTCTCTAACACTTACTCTCTCTGTCTTATATGATGCAGACGAAGTTGCGACAGTCCGCTTATGGATTGATATTTGCACTAATATGGAATTACACGCGACAGCACGTATGGTGTCCATCTTATCATCCGATAGACAGTTTTTATTATTTTTTACAGTTTATTTATGGTTAAATATCTAGGGTGTTTGTGTTAGAATTTTCTTGGAATTCACAATGGGAATGTATTATTTTAATTTTTATAGTGTACGGTAAATTGACGGCAGTGTGCCTGATGCATAGCACAACACCTACAATCCAAACACAACGGCGCGTGAGATCGGCAATCCATCGCCATACATGTATGATTTTTAAATAACTTAAATATATAATTTAACCAATTTACATGTAAATTTAATGTTACAAATCGTATGTTATAATCAATTATGTTATACACACAATACACAAAGTTTTATGTTACCTTCTATCTATTTGACGAGTAAAATATGGTCGCGCGGTCTGTTACAGAAGTAAAGTAATAAACAGCGCAAAGTATACGAAAAACATCGCAATTAGGGCCTGCGCAGACGACGGATAGTCCTCAGGGTACTTTTTAGCCGTCAAAATAGATCGTTTAGAACAATTAGAACTGAATCGCATAGCCAACACGAGTCCTGTGACTCTACCTCACAGATGGGCTTTGTGCTTAGTGTCACTAATGTATTATACCATTTTAGAATCTTAATTACATAGTTGTGTTAACTTTTATAATAACTTGCCATAGTAGTGTTGATAATTTTTTCTTTACCGTGATGAGTGAAGGTTAATTAAAAGTTACAAATTTTTAATAAAATTTTATTTACTTTTTTTACTAAAATTTTATTTAATTTTTTTTTCCTAAAACATTATACTTTCTCGTTTTATTTGGAACTGTGATGAATAGCTATGCTACTTAGGTTGCTAATACAAAAAAAAAAACAGTGATATTTGTAAATCTGTAATCATAATACCTAAAAATATTTGTACAGCGTGTCGAATTTTATAATATTTTGAAATAGTTACTATAACCTAGAAAAAAAAGTCAGATATTTTTATTTATTTTTACATGGGTACTTATCATTTATCAATTTGCCCACTCCCTGGAGCCCGCTTACCTTGTATTTTGGAACATATTGTATAATAAATCTATGCACGACGCGACGGACAAAATGTACCCCACGGACTGCCGTCGTCTGCGCAGGTTTTTATGACGTTTTCGATTCTTCAAAGTTGCGCGCGCCGGTAACATATCCGCTTCTTACTTATATAAAATATTATATTAATGGTTATAATATAATAGTTGTCTAAAGGTTGTGCACTTTCAGCTTAATAACTTATATTCTTTCGGAACTGAAAGGAGCGAAAGAAAGTTATAAAAGACTAAACGGAATCGTAAAAGCGCATCGACTTTCTAGTGAATGTTTTCTTGATTGTTTGTTATCCGCCCCGCCGTCTCGGTTACGATATCTTTTAATTAGAGGGCTGGTACTGTGTACTGTGGTTATAAAGACAGATAGTGTCAATTAGCAGGCAAGCAGCTGCGGCCGATAGTTCAGGGCTTTGTTTATTTCGTCCCGGCAAGGAACAAATTGATGTGTTGGGATATCGAATTAGGGAACTTGTTTATGGCTTACAAATTGTTTCTTTTGATGTTTCTCTATTGTGAGAGGCAAGTGAAGTTGATTCTATTGTGTTTACTGATAACTGTATATTATACTTTATAGTTTTATCTCTTTATTGATCCAACTTCTCTCAGTCTGCTTGATTCAAGTGCTGTAGAATAAAATATCATCTAGTTTAAGTACATCAGGCATTTAGTTTTTTAGTATTATTAAATCAAATCTTGCTGAAATGATTGGTGTAATAATAATACCAGTCTGTAAGTGTCTCACTGCTGGGTAATGAAGTCTCCTCCCGAGAAAAGGCACGCGCTTACCATGCCAGCTCACGACGTATTACCGATTTAAACGCCAAGAAATCAACAGTTCCATATTATTCCTACATACATTTACATAAATAAATTTGGTACCTACTACAAGAACACTTCTCAAGCATTCAGATTTCGTCACGATAAATAATTTATCCGAAATTTTTAGCTAGTTCCACCTGCAATAGATTAATAGCAGCTTTCGTTTTCTTCAACATAAAAACGCTTAAATAGTAAGAGACCAACGATAATGAAATAATTATGGACAGAACACATTTCGAAGAATGGTAATAAGTAACAATAGTAATTAAATAAAAATACTTAAAAAAATATAAAATTATAAATAATAATGAAAAATATACTTAAAAATACTACAATATATCTTACTTTTAATAAAAGAGTAAACAGACAAAATCTGTACATTGAAGATACATATTTAAAAAATAATTAATAAATCCGAATCATGGACAGAACACATTTCGATAGTTTTTGAATTTTTTGTCTGTCTGTCTGTCGGTATGTTTGAACGCCAATCACGAAAAAACGACTTATCGAATTTAATGAAATTTGGTATGATTGTAGTAAACTATAAATAGTCTGAAGGTACAATTAGGATGCATTTTTTAAGACGTATGGACTTTTATATGGTCTATAAATTGCGTTGAGGTTATGTACATATAAAGGAATGTATGTGTATGTAACTCTGTAATATGTTTACGAAAATAAAATGAAAAGATACCATATTAATCCAAATTATTTTATCTTTACATAATTTTCAATAAATTCAATAAACAGAAACGTAATAATTTTTATTTTCCAGGAGTATTCATAGATGGCGCTGTACGACTTGGTTTAAATTATCATGGAATTGGTTTAATATTTATTGTCACATTTAAGTATATTTTCTGTTACATTCTATCATAATTTAAGACTGGACTTTTATTATTATCTGAAAATAGATTTTATTGTTATTTTGAAATGTTTAAATATGTAAATGTTAAATATTTCTATAAGTAAGAATATCTATTCTATATAATATTCTACGATACATATCGTTGATGAGGGTTTTTGCGCAATTAAGATTTTATTAAATTATACTAAGCAGACATAAAACGTTATTATTTACTGGAAAATAAAGGTTTATAAAAATAAAGTTATTAAATAAACTCAGCTTTTCGTAAAGGATTACAAAACTGAACATTTTTATATGCTTCTATGTATATATACAATATGTATTAAAACCCCGGCGAATCCGAAAAGGGTATACAGGTAACCCAATGACATTACCAAAAAAAATAAAATCAAAATTGTATTTATTATGAACATAAAAATGTTATTGCGATTTAAAATTAACATATTTAGTTTTAGTTCCCCTAAAATTTTGCAAATTTTTAAAACGTGATAACACCGTCACCAGACGGCGCGGTGCGGCACAGCGGTACGTTTGATGGTATGTATGGTGGTACTCTGCGCCGCGCCGCCTATATTGCCATGTAAGTTTCCTCATTTAACTAAATTATTTTACATTTTATTAGGGGTAATTTTTTTACTTATAATCTGAGATAGATAATATAAACAGAATATAATCTCGATACCTAATAACACCTTCACGGATCCAACGGGGTTTTTAATGCACACTGTATATACCATCACGCCTGTATTACCCGAAGATTTAGGCAGAGGTGTATAATGTATATCCACAGTTTTCCGGGTATGTTTTAAGGTTCCATGTAATAGGGGCGAGGGTATTATCAAAGTTTATACGGGTGAAATACAATAGGGTGAGATTGAGGTGAGGTGAGATTTTTATTTAGTTGCTGGTTTTCATTAATAAAATGTACCGTGTAGACGAAGTAGCGGACACTGCTAGATAAGTGCTAATTGCTAAATAATTATAATAATGGAAATATTAATACATAAATAAATACCTAAAAAATACAAATAATATTTTAGTGTTATTATTACATATTAATATTGAATTGTTTATTATTACTTAATTATTTATTTATTCATTTGGATAAATTATTTACGATGGATTTCCGAAAAGTAACGCCCTTCTTCAATCAAAAATTACATATTATAATCAGATGTAAATGTTTAACAGCATATGTGTTTGAAATATAGTGCAACATTATTTAAACTTAAAGTAGGCTTTGATTACAGAACACCGTTTACTAGAGGTCGTTAAATGGCTAAGTTTCTCCTAGGCTAATGAGCTGTAATAGGACCGTGGACGTGTGCCACTGTGGATTTCGCTTGGGGCATAAAACTGTTCGCTATTTCACTATTAACATATATTCCTATACAAGATATCATTGATATAAAGGTGTACAGGACACGTAATAGGCTTGTTTTAATATGAATGCCATGGTCTATCTTTTTCGAACATGTCAAAGTTCTTTCAACTTAAATAATTTGAAATGTATTGATAAATGCATGTATAAATTTACCAAGCCAACTAGACGAACGTGTGGAATTCTTTTCAATTCAAAAAGTACAATAAGCCACCGATTAACGTATATTAAATTAATTATAATTGTCAAAAATTAAATTAGGTGAACATATTAAAAATAGATATATAGACATATAGACATATACATGGATGTTTGTATGTATGTTCCACGGCTACGCTAAAACGGCTGGAGCGATTTTGATGAAATTTTCAGATAATCTTCATATTAGCCCAGCGGGTGATCCTGTAAAGTTTGGTAGCGATCGAATAAATAAAAAAAAATGTTTTCTGAGCCACAGCAAGGCGTGGCCGGGTTTGCTAGTTGATAAATAAAATATAAAGAACGATACATTTGTATTTTAACGCAAGCGGTAAATGAAAAGAGTAACGTCACATTTGTCGGCCGTTTACTTGGCTTGGTCAGTGGTTACATATTAGGACACAATATGGTATCGTATGTCACTAAAATAATAAATCGTCCATATAAAATAAGCGAGATATGTACTCGGAAAGAAAACATGATGGCTTGTTTTATCAGTTGCACTTGTGCGCCTTTTCTAAACTTTTAATAGCGTGTCATCAACTTCGGCCTTTATCGTTCGGACCAAAAGCAAATATTAGTCTAATTTTTCTTTCTTCGACAGTTTTGTTTAATTTCCAATGTATATATTAATACGCAAGGAGAAATATTTGTACCCGTTTCTAAGCATATTGCGCGTACGGAGGAATGTGAGATTTGGCTAAAGTTTACATGGAGAAGAGTGCAGAAAGCTAAAACTTTCTAAATAATATCTATGTGTTACAAAAACAGTAAATAAAATAAAACATTAATTGTTTATGTCCATACTGCCAATGTCACACACATAATATAGTCTGTGGTTAAAAAGTCGCACAGAGTTAGAGATTGTAGCCAAATAATTTTAAAATGTTGCCAACGAATAATTACAGACACGATTGAGCGAATGAGTTTTGAGCTGTGAATTTTGTGAGATTTCAATGCAGTGTTAGCATAGGTACTCTTTGAAAAAACAATCTCAATAACGTTCAAAATTAAAGATTGATGAATTACGGTCGATTTTCGACATTTTCGACCACTGGGCGACCACTACTCATAAGTAATAAAATAAAAGTGCTATAGTTTTTTTTTAAATGGTAAAAAGGGGACAAACGGGCATGTGGCACATCTGATGGAAAGTGATCACCGCCGCCCATAAACATCCATAACACCCGAGGGCTTGCAGATGCGTTGCCGGTCTTTTAGGGAACAATAAGCTCTCTTCTTGAAGGTCACCAGGTCATAACGGCTCGGAAAGATTTCAGGTGACAGCTGGTTCCACAGAGTGGTAGTAGGTAATGTAAGTGTGGGAGAGTTTTATAATATCTAGTTCTACTCTGGGAACGTTTTTTTCCATAACGCTTTGTTTTAGGACGCCCTCCTCTGTGACCGAATCTCGAAGTGTCGGCGAGGTGAGCTACGTGGACTTACAACATTCAGCTGTGAACACTTGTGAGCAATTGTTGGACTCTCGGTTAGGAGCTCTTTTGTTTGCTTTTTATTGAGACTGCCATGCCGTAGACTTTAGTAGATGTAGATTTAAAAATGCCATTACTTAGATGGTTAATACGATATTTTTTGTACCCGGGATTTTTCACGTAGGTAACTTGTATTATAAGATTATAAGTAATAACTAGAAACATGAATTTTAAGATGCGACAAAATCTCCCTAGATAGTTCTGATATCGGAGCCACCCTCTTATTAGAGATCCAACATTGAAGATTAGAAAAGATAACAAAGTTAGACTTAAAAACGTTGGCACTGGCAAGTACCTCTGCGGCGCTAATAGAAAAGAAGGCGGGATCTAGTCTCAGTAGCTTAGAGGATTAAGATTAAGATTTAAGTAGGTATGTGGCTAAATAGATTTCCCATTTAAGTAACCTATATTAAATTTGGTTATTATCATTATTATAGACCATTTGTTTAGCTCAGCCGAGTAATATTTTTTTTTATGTCGGACGAAAGTCAATGCGTCCTGACGCTGGCTGGTACGCGTTCTTATTTATGCTCAGTAGATTTCGATGGATCGATAGAACAAATAACGTCCGTGATTAATGAGCATTGTAGGTATCTATAGAAAACGCGAAAGTACAGCGTTATTGTTGGTATTTTTGTTAGAAATTTTCTCAGTTTAGGTTTAAAGGTGTAAACTAGAAACCTAAATAAATATTTGGGGCAGTTAGGACTTCATTTCTATAGAGAAGATTAATGTTTGTTTAACTTTTTACATGAATTAACATTTACTTATTATCATGTCTAGACTTGGGGTAAGTAAGAACTTATATACTTATAATCATGGAAATATGTTGATGATGACGTCTGAATTTACAATGAAGAGCTGAGAATCGAACGAAAATGCCGCGAGACTTTATTTTTTATTTTTCCTGAATAATTAGAATGTTCATCGTTTATATATACATAACTATTTAAGTAATATTTGTATCTTTTATATTTAGTATTTTTAGTAATATCTGTTATAATCACTTGGTAATTGAATGGCACCATAATTATAAAAGTAAACTACCGCCAAGTAAATCTAAACAGTGCACCTAAAAATATATACTATTTTAATTAGTAGAATATGTTGCCGTTCAATTGTCAAGTAATTACAATTATTATAGAAATAAAGATGTCTAATATTGATAGGGTCACTGATACATGTTGATAAGTAATTAACAATTTATAACAAAGTTGTGGAATAGGTGCTTCCATATAGACACTAAATAAAATAACAGATTTGGTTTTACATAGGACCTTACATCTTTTTGTAGTGAAAGAACTAAATTGCGAGACTTGGCTTTTTTTTTTTAAATTTTATGGGTTTGATGGCATATCTATTTACACACACTTTCATGATAAATTTCATGATAAACACTACGGAACAAAGTAAATATGATTCGCTACCTTAAAACTATTTGAAATATTTATCTAAAATTGATATATCACGTCAAGCATAGATAGTAGTGAAACGCGTTTATTGATTTTACTTAAAATTGTATGAAGTACTTAGTTACACAAATTGCTATTCTACATTAAAAAAAACCTTTTTTAGAACGATTGGCTTTCCTCTTATAGTCAGTAGTGGCAGTGTCCCTCTGGAGACTCAAACAGTAGTCTACAAGCATGGCTGGCTCCCATGTACCCTGATAAAACTTTCCATACTCTGCAATTTCTTGATGAAGTATTTCACCGTGTTCATCTCTTACTAAACACATATAATCCAGAAAGAGACTTAAATGGTAATGTAAGAAATGAATTTTAAACGATATATTGAATTCTAGTTTGTGATACGCATCCAGCACCACGTTAATTTTTCCATGGAAATCCGGTGATTTTGTGATGGCCGAGAATTTTTTTTGTGACGTTGACAAAAGCCAACCATGGATTTTTTTCAATAGGACTGAGGCTTGATAAAAAGCGTGATCATTGATTAATTTGTTTATGTCAGACCTGGTGAAAAATCCAGGTCGGTCTATGGGAAGTGGAAACTCTTTCTGGTACTGGAATGTCCGGAGCACGTGGTAGCGGCATTGACACTGATGCTAGCTATAATAGCTTACTTCAGCGAATATTTTGATATCTTGAAAATCATTTCACAGTTGTTAAACAGAAGTAACAGTCGTCTACATGATTTTTGGGTTTCTTCCACTGCATTAGTACACATCGAAAGGCATCTGTTTTATAGTACCCTTATTATAGCATTTTAAATAACACACTAAAGGAATGCATGATTCGTCCTGATTTTTAATGGCAATTTTGAAATAAACTTCACAACACTTCTGAAACAGTGGCGAAATTGGCTTTTAGGAGATAATTGACCACAAACATAACGAAATAAGTTAGGAGAATTAACACAAACACGCAGAATTTTGTAGATTTATGAGTAACCTAAATATATTGATAACTTTTATACACATCAATGATACAATTTTATTGCTACCCTCGACCGAGTATTGAGAAAAGTAAATAAAGTAAGATTTCCGTTATTTATGTTTTGGGACGTGATATTTAAATATAAATTTGTTTTCTGTTGTTTACTATGTATACCTATTACGGTTATAAGAGTTAAACTCGGGATATCGTTGATTTTTTTGGTGTTGTATAGTGAAATAGAATAGCATTAACAAATTACTGAACATTTGCTTTCAATAAAGAAAAGTATGTAGGTATTGTTTGCTAAATTGCCAAATAATAAAATACATAATTTATTGACGGTGTGCTCGAATAAGAAAGAACACTTTTTAGATATAAGCGGCCTATTTTTCAAAACAACTTTTTAAAAGGGACCTCAATTATAAAATGAGAAGCATTGGTTTATGAGAAGAGAATATGTATATGCATAAAATATTGGTTTATTAAACAGAAAAGAAATTTTGTAGTTTTACTTATGTATATTTTATTTATGTATAAATTATATTTTTCAACCAATTTCACGACTTAGGATGTGCTATAATTGTACATAATATGTACGTTTTAAACTAGAGCAAGTAGCCTTCAGTTTGTAAAGGGCATTATGGAGAAACATAAGCTGCTGTAATTATTTGGTTCCTTATGATCGCAACGTTCTCTGTTGGAGCTATTTATTGAATAATACCTTCCTGTGTTATTATTAAGTGGATTAATGTCGGGAAGTAAAAGTCAATTAGATTAACAATGCTGCATTTAGATTCAAAGTTTAAAGTGTACTATAAAACGGTGTTTTCAGTGGTTATGAATCGTAGTATATAGTTAAAGCTATTATTTTGTTTCTTACATATTTTTACACCTACTCTATAGGTTAAGTATATTAATATAGGTAGGTACAGCGATTAATAAATTAATAATTTGCGATAGTTAGAGATGTTTAAATTTCCGTTGCCACAAATAGTTAGACGCAAATAAAATAAATTAAAAAACAAACCGCATGTAATTAACACATGCCTACGGAGTTTTTGGCGGGATCTTAGTCATGATAGTGGTTTTCATTTAATTATTTATAAAGCGTTGTTTGACCATGTATTGTTTAATATCTAGGTGGCATTTTGCATAATCTACACTCCTTTGGAAGAAAAAAAACGGGCCACCTAAGGAAATTTACGTTGTAAGGTCGATTTCAGATTAAATTGAATTTAATTGTTTGACGTAGTCTATATTCTTATAACCGTGTAAATTAATATTACATTCATTTTCAATGAATTCCATAAAACCGATGTACGCGTTCAAACAATGAGAAGTGGACAACAATAAAGACAAAAATATTTTTTTGTTTTTTAATTAAATACAGTTACAAATGTAGAAACCTAATAACGAGTGAGACCTCCTCTTGCCAAAATCAAGGTTTGAATCCTTCTGGGCATGCTTTCCACGATATTTTTAATAACGTTTTGGGGAATACGTTCCCACTCTTCTGCAATGACTCTTTTTAGCTTCCTGATATTTTGTGGAGCAGGTTGCACTGATGTTACCCGTCTCTGTAGAAAATTCGAGACATGATCAATTGGATTCAATTCAGGACTTCCTGCTGGCCAATCTAAACGATGGATCCCAACTTCTTGCATGTACGCTTCCACGTCACTAGAAGGTTGTGGGCAAGCATAGTCGTCCATAAAAACGGAATCTTCCTCAAGAGCAGTCAATGCGAGTTCTGCATGGAGAATTATGAATCCGTTATGTACTGGTGTGCCTTTAATGTTCCATGAAAACTAACTCTGCACCCCACCGTCGAATTAATTGCTGCCCAAAACATAACGGAGCTTACGCCATATAGAGTGATTTCTTCGAAACACACTTCCGCATAGCGTTCCCGTGGTCTTCGCAGCACTTGTCAGCGTCGGTCCTCTCCACGAAAAGAGATTCTAGCTTCATCACAAAACAATACTTTGTCTCAGTCCTCTAGAGTCTATGAAGCACAGTTTCTGCTGTGTCCAGTAGCTGCTGGTATTGGCAGCCTAAAGCTTCTTCCTGACTGTTCATAAACTATCTTCTACTCCTCTTACCTCTTCAAAGCTTTTCTTTAGGTTCACACTTGACGCCTTATGATTCCACAACGACTGGATCACTAAAAAGCGGTCATCTCGTGGTTATGTGCATCGTTTTCTTCCCGAACATGGTCCTTTTTTTATCGAACTGGTCTCTTGATACCGTTGCCAAGTCCTCTGGACAGTTGAACGACTCACACTTAGCCGCTGAGACATATAAGTTTGCGAATGACTTTCTTCAAGTAGTACTATAATTTACCGGCCCTCATCACTTTATCAGCCATATCAGAAAGTGGTTAGTATTTAATGTGAAAAGAAATATTACATTGTATGAATTTGCGGAAAATATCCAAAAAGTTTAAAAATTTTAGTAATCAGCATAAAACCGTTTCAGCAATTCGCGCCATTAGTAATGCAATTTTACAATAATCATTATTTTTATTTTGTTAATTTAAAAATTTAAATTTGGATTGTAAGGGAATCATGCCAGGATGCTTCAAATAACATGCTATACATCGTCAAATGAATAAAACCTTTTTCTTGTACTATTCATTGAAGTAAAGAAAATAATCTAAAGTGCCCGTTTTTTTTTTGCAAAAGTGTATTATAGTTTGTGGGTATTGGTAGGTGGAGTGGATTTAAAATAATAACAAGGACTATGCATTCTGAGATGTGACAAAAATTCCCTGGTAAGTTCTTACAAGAGAACACAATTTTGTTATAGAATTGAAATCATCACAAGACACTTTGCAAAATAAAATAATTACCAATTTGATAATTGTAAGTCGTCAGTAGCGAGGATTGGTTGCCAAGTAAGGAAAAAGACGAAGAAGAAGAATAGTGGTATTAATATATGACGATGTTATATTATTATATTACATAAAATCGCAATATAACCGTCCGAAGAAAGAATAAATCATCTTAAATTTTGAAATAGACGTATATTCTTACAGATTTTTCGACATTTCTCCGCTTTGTGTTTTAGTTATATGCGCGTCTTTTCCCTTACGGCGGCAGATTAAAGTACTTCACTTTTTCATTTACGCGATTTTTAACTAGATCTACAAGGATGGCAGGTCGAGGATTGAAAACTTTTGTTGCATCTTTTGGTTATGGTAATCATAAAAAGCCACAGGTTTTTTTTTGCAATTATAAGTCATACGTTTTACGTAATCCGTTATCGTTTTGACTTTTGTATAATAGTTCGTCGCGTATCTTAAGATTACAGAAATAAAAAGTTATAAAATACCTAAGAGAATCGTCTAAAATACAAATGAAAAACCGTTTTTATGTTTGTTAATTGTAATTGTTGATTATGTGTCTATACGAATAACAATAAATGCCTAATTGTTTCTTTTACTTATCATCAGATCGCTATCATTATCGTCTTAATAGGCTACATAGATGTCTTGAAAACTGCATCCTCGAGGCAGTAAATTTGATATCCGTGACCGGTCCGCCTGCCACGTGCCGTTCAAAACAAGCCATATCGCCTAAGGCTCAATGCTGTCTTTCTATAATCGATCTTTCACTTGGAATGACTATTTATTCTCGTACGATATACATCGATGTAGTTGTATTTGTTGCGTTGTTCTACGCCTTAAGGGATGATTACAAGCTGTGTCCAATGCACTTGTTTCACGCTTAGAATGTACTGTCACGATTGCTTTAAGATGTATGGGCTAACAATGTCACGGTGGTTATCGAACAGCGTTTTTCTCATTCGTTTATTTTTATCTGTAAAAGATTATAGCATACCAGCAGTGTGCTCGCGGCTTCGCATGCGTTTGTTACTACGCAGTAGTTACTTTACATCCCGTAGTTCAAATTTTGCTCGTATTATTGACAATTCATATTATGTCGTATCAATTGAGGAATAGCATTTATTTCCTGTGTACAATTTTGATCAAAATCAGTGGAAAATTATTAATCTATTCTACGATTTCTAATGTATTATTAACGATTCTTGAAGCCTCTCAATTGTGGTTCGATGTATGCTCCCCGTCTACAAAATTTCATTGGAATCGGTTGAGAATTGATGAAAATTTAATTTTGTGAACTTCTTTTTTTATGATTTCTAGAAGTACATAATATTGATAATTGTTATAGCCTATCAATTATGTAATTATTTATACTTCCACTGTATGTACAGATTTAACTCCCAACGGCTTGACTTGAGCGATTCTTATGAAATTTTGTACACGGAATGATTATATGTCATTGGTCAATTGATAGTGTGTAATACACAAGGTGTAAGAATTTCCAAAATTACTTTTAGAATTCATAAAAAAAATCAACAAAAAATATGATTTTATTTTAATTTTTTACCGATTTTGATTTAATTTTGTACACGGGAATTATAAGTCATTCCATGATGATGTGCCATAAGAATTATCAATAATAATTAAGAAATCGTAAAAAAAATATTTAATAAAATTAAAATTTCATTAATTCTCAACCGAATCTAATCAAATTTTGAAGACGGGAAGCATACGTCATTCCATAATTGATGGACTATAAAATCGTCAATAATATATTTAGAAATCGTAAATAAAATTTAGTTTTTTAACTGATATTCATGAAATTTTGTACTATTATATAGGGTAAGTATATGTTGTATATATAATTTCTCAATTGATAGATTATGTGAATTGTCAATAATATGAGTAAAAAATATATTCCGGGATTTAAATAACTACTGCGTAGTAACAAACGCGTGCGTAGCCATGGGCACACCGCTAGTTAATATAGAAATATAAATAAGTAAATGTTTTCTGAAGCCGACCGCGGCTTTGTACGTCTTAAATTTACATCTCAAGATTTTCTGACATATTTATGAATCCGAAAAATATACTTATAAAATCATTAATATTCGTTATTATGCGTGCAGGTATGCATGGCGTGGTATATAATAGACATTAATGGTTATGATTGTGTACTTTCATTAGAAGGAGTTCCGATTTGGTCACTGTTGCGAACGGACGTGTCGCTCCGTTTTCAATTTTGACCATCACGTGACTTAATTGTTGCGATCTTATATTTGGAATTTATTTCAAATATATTGTTGCAATTACGACGTAAACCAACTGGTGTCTAACGCTCGCGTGGTAAACCGCACTTTTCGGTGCGACTTGCTTGTTTTTTTTTTTTTTGTAAATCCACGGTTTTGTGGTCACTTGCTGGATACCTGACGGTGCCAACGAAGGCAAGTGGGGCGTGACCCGAGCAGCCCGCTGGTTGTCTCCTTCAGAGGCAAACAGCCAGACTCGGACGGGCCTGGGAATCTAGGCCTTTGCGGTTATCGCATAGTCTTGCCCCAGGTGTCTCCTGCCAAACCTTCCGATCCTGCACACTCCATCCCCGGGAACCTGTTTGGGCCTAGCCCGGTTTAATTACCGGTCTGCGTCCTCGGCCCCGGGCTTGTTAGGGCTCCTTAGGGTTGATAGGTCCTTCCTGTGTGTCATTGCACCTTGACAATAGGTCTCTTGCCGACTCCGATAGTCTTTTAAATATTTTGGCGCACCCACCGGCCCCTAAGGCAGGGAGGCCTTTAAATTTAAAATTAAATAAAAATGTCCCACTGTCCTCCCTCTTCTGCCGCCATGGCAAATAACGTTGCCGACCTGGCCACTTGCATAGGCAAGTTGCAAGCCAGGATGAAAGCGCTGGAGTTTCAATACCAGCGCTATCAAAATTTCGTCGTATTACGGTGTCCCTCTCTAGACGAGGAATACCGTAATCTACCTGAGAACGCCTGCGTGCGTCGCACCGCTGCGACCGCGACCCGTCATGAGGCCGTTTCAGGTAGCGAGGCGGCCGCTTCAGGTAGCAAGGCGGCCGATGACGTCACGGCCGCGACCGTTACATCCACTGGCGCCGCGCCAGTCGGCGTCGCGCCCAAACGTCCCGCGCGCAGCGTTACGCGCCTGTCCGCCGCGTCATCCGGGGCCATGGCCGCGCCTACGGCCACGCCCCCTGTCCCGACTAGCCAATCGCGCGGGTCAAGCTCCGCCTCCGTCAGGCCAGGGCCGCGAAATTCGCGGTCACAATCTAGGGTTACCAAAAATAGTCCGTACGTCCGTCCCGCGCGATCCACGGAAACCGCGTTAAAGACGAAAAATTCGTTTTCGGCCCTTCCGGTCGAACAAGACTCGCCCGCGAATCCGGATCCATCTCCGGAGATGGATACCGAGAACGACGGCTTCACCGTCGTGGCGTCGCGTAAGCGAACGGCGCGTAGCAGTCCGACTGCTCAACCGGCGCCTAAGGTAATAGCTAAGGCAGTAGTCAGGGGCGCCGCCGCCCCCGCGTCCTCCCAACTCCCCGCGCCCGCCGGCGGGAAAAAAGAGCGTGCCCCACCTCCAATCATAATCCGGGACAAGGCAGCCTGGATGGGAGTCTGCAATGAGATGCGCAGATTCAAACTCGACTACCACAAGGCTAGAAACATAGTCAACGGGATTTCTATTTCGGTGAGTTCTTCGGAAACTCACCGTAAACTAACCACCCTCCTCCGGCAGAAAGGTCTGCAATTTTATACGTATTCGCTCGCGGAGGAGCGCGTCCTCCGAGTGGTCATCCGCCGCATTCCGGTGGAGCTCGACCCGTCGGAGGTGTGCTCCTCGCTCAAGGAGCAAAGTTATCCCATCCGGGAAGTACACCGGATGTACAGTAAAGATAAGCGGCCACTACAAATGGTAGTGGCCATATTGGACCTTTCCCCCGAGGGAAAGGCCATCTTCCAGCTAGAGACGGTGTGCGGGCTCTCCGGGATTAACGTGGAGCCCCCACATAAAAACCACCAGCCTGCGCAGTGCCACAACTGCCAGCTGTACGGGCACGCTGCCCGTAACTGTCATTCTCGTCCGCGGTGCGTAAAGTGCCGAGAGGACCACCCCACACGGGAGTGCACGCGCGAGCGTGACTCCGTCGTCCCCCCGAGCTGCGTGTTATGCGGGGAGGAGGGGCATCCCGCGAATTATCGCGGTTGCCCCAAGGCCCCGCGTACCACGCGGCCACGCACGCAGAGGCAGGCGGCCCCCCGGACGGCGCCCCCCACCTCAGCCATCAAAGCGCAACCCCCGCTGGCGTCAGGGGAATTTCCCGCGCTGCCGGTCCCGCGCCAGTCCCCGGCCACCGCCGGCCTCTCCGCACCCCGCGCGGTGCAACCGCAACCCGTGCGTTCATCGCAGAACGCATGGGGCCCCCGTCGCCCCAATCCACAGCCCCTTATGGCTATGGATATTCCCGCGCCCCGCGCGCCCGCTAACGCTGTCGTTAATAGTAACGACTTAATGATACTGCTCCTTCGCGAGCACGATATCCGCGAGCTCATTGACTACAATGACCATCTGGAGCGCTTCGGTCTCATCAAGACCGCTTGCGCGTTCCCCCGCCTCTCAGAGACACTACAACGTCTCGACCGTGAGGCGTGTAATAATAACTTAGGGCCTTTCAATGGCAAAGTTTAAACCGAAAGCGTTAAATCTTTCGTTTTTTAACGCACGGAACCTATATCCGCAGCGTGATCTCGTCGCGACCTTTCTTAAAGATCACCAAGTAGATGTTCTTTTAGTGCAGGAGACGCTCTTAAAGCGTGCTAAACGTGATCCAAAAATCGCGAACTACAATATTGTAAGAAATGACCGGGCCGGCCGCGGGGGCGGCACTCTCATTTATTACAAACGATCGTTATATTGTACGCCGGTAGATCCTCCGATACTTACCAATATGGAAGTATCCGTGTGTAGACTAGGAATGACCGACCACCCGTCCATAACGTTAGTCTCAGTTTATCTCTCGCCGAGGAAAGAGCCTCTCAGGTCTGACCTAGAAAAGCTACTTTCGCTCGGTGAATCGGTCATTATAGCGGGTGACCTCAATTGTGGACACACTTCGTTTGGCAATTGGAGAGACTCCAGTAATGGGGTTAAACTCGAAGAGCTAACGAACGTGCTAAACTTTGATGTCATAGCGCCACCCACTCCCACCCACTTTCAAGACAACTGTATGCCGACAGTGCTTGATGTAGCTCTCATTAAAGGTATCGCGCTCCGGTTACGACTCATTCGGGTCGTACACGAGCTCGACTCCGACCACCGTCCGGTCATCATGCAGCTAGGTCAACCAGACGACTCTAGCCCTCCTTCGGTCCAAGTGGTTGACTATGCCAAGCTAAAACATTATTTTGCGGACAGGCCGTCCTCGTCCAGCTTAGATAGGATCCCGGACGTATTGGGGTCCGTTGCGGACGTAGATCTCGCGATCGATTCCCTGGTCGACCACCTGCAGGCCGGCATCGGAGAGGCCTCGAGAGAGGTCGAAGAGGCGAGCGATCACCGCTTCGTACTCCCTGCCGACGTGCGGGCGTTGTTGACGGAAAAGAACGCGGCGACTCGTGCGCACGACCACTATCCGACCGAGGAAAACCGCGCACGTTTACGCGCACTTCAAAGATCGGTTAGAGCCCGTATATTAGAACTCAGAAGTCACAGATGGGACGCGAGGATTGGTTGCCAAGTAAGGAAAAAGACGAAGAAGAAGAATAGTGGTATTAATATATGACGATGTTATATTATTATATTACATAAAATCGCAATATAACCGTCCGAAGAAAGAAGGGCGCATCTTAAATTTTGAAATAGACGTATATTCTTACAGATTTTTCGACATTTCTCCGCTTTGTGTTTTAGTTATATGCGCGTCTTTTCCCTTACGGCGGCAGATTAAAGTACTTCACTTTTTCATTTACGCGATTTTTAACTAGATCTACAAGGATGGCAGGTCGAGGATTGAAAACTTTTGTTGCATCTTTTGGTTATGGTAATCATAAAAAGCCACAGGTTTTTTTTGCAATTATAAGTCATACGTTTTACGTAATCCGTTATCGTTTTGACTTTTGTATAGTTCGTCGCGTATCTTCAGATTACAGAAATAAAAAGTTATAAAATACCTAAGAGAATTGTCTAAAATACAAATGAAAAACCGTTTTTATGTTTGTTAATTGTAATTGTTGATTATGTGTCTATACGAATAACAATAAATGCCTAATTGTTTATTTTACTTATCATCAGATCGCTATCATTATCGTCTTAATAGGCTACATAGATGTCTTGAAAACTGCATCCTCGAGGCAGTAAATTTGATATCCGTGACCGGTCCGCCTGCCACGTGCCGTTCAAAACAAGCCATATCGCCTAAGGCTCAATGCTGTCTTTCTATAATCGATCTTTCACTTGGAATGACTATTTATTCTCGTACGATATACATCGATGTAGTTGTATTTGTTGCGTTGTTCTACGCCTTAGGGGATGATTATAAGCTGTGTCCAATGCACTTGTTTCACGCTAAGAATGTACTGTCACGATTGCTTTAAGATGTATAGGCTAACAATGTCACGGTGGTTATCGAACAGCGTTTTTCTCATTCGTTTATTTTTATTTGTAAAAGATTATAACATACCAGCAGTGTGCTCGCGGCTTCGCATGCGTTTGTTACTACGCAGTAGTTACTTACAACCCGTAGTTCAAATTTTGCTCGTATTATTGACAATTCATATTATGTCCTCTCAGAATACAGAAAAAACCAGAAGCCGCGTTCAAGAATAATTACATACGCTGCACTGTGTCCAAAAACAATACGTACGTCCCGCACCTGCCCCACTTCCCATACGCATAATGTTGCTAGCTCGGGAGCGGTTTCCCACTTTTTGGGGTAGTCTTATAACACTAAAGAAAAGATATTTATTAAAAAATATTTATTTATTTACATTGATGACTATAAATAGAATACGGCTTCAATAACGTAAGTTAAGATTTTATTAAGTTTAATTTTTTTAATATACTTTTTAAAGATTCGTACTTCTTGGCAAGTCAGTTTTATTTTTGTTGTAATGTTTTCATTCGTCAAACATGTTGTTCACAAAATAATTGTTATCGTCGTAATTGAGATTTAAGTTTGACCTTTCTCGGCGTATCAAACACAGATTCCAAATCAGAAATATTGACATCACCGATCTCCGAGTTCGATCGCGCAGGAGATTGTGGTTGTGTGACCTGAAATCAAAAACCTTAAGTTGTATGTTGTTTTATCATATAATAGATTAATAAAAACTTTAATTAAATACAGAATATTTCTGCCGTACAAGGCATGACATTTCAGTCCTCACGGATGGAAGCGCATTAGTAATAGCACATTGTGCCTGAGCTTGCAAATGCCCATGGGCTTTACTTAGTTTATTTATTTACTAGTGTTTATTTACTACATTAGTTTACTTGTAACTAAGTATTTCGATTAAGTGCCTTGTTTGCCTTTCAATATTATTAAAAAAAAAATTAAACATTATTATCATAGGTGGGTACGCACATTGTCCGATGTCGAAGGATTAGACGTTTCTATGTGTAACTCGGAAAATTCTGGTGTCAAGGCCAAATACTGAAATAGAACGTTAGTATTAGATTATTCATATATTTAATTCACCGAAGTTTCATTATCCCGGAATCTGAAATTTGCGCCTGGTTTAGGCTCGCCCCCTTATTATCATGATGAGGGACGGATAAGCTCGACGAAAAGTGGGCATACTTGTTATACCTTTGCATACTCCTTCGGGGATTACAGGCGTGAGTATATATATATGGACCAAAACCTTACTTCAAAATACATGAAAAACATTTTCACCAGGAGGGATACAATATAAATATAGTAATTATTATGACTATATCTACCTTAGTTGGAATAGCTGCTTTCTTCAGTCTTTTCAAACAACCTTTTGTATCATAAAAATATCGCGCTTCAAAGTGAATTGAGCAAAGTACGTTCCGTAAAAAACTCATCTAGCCGTGCTCCTTGTATGACTTTCATCCAGTCCGATTTTCTATTTTCATCAGCAGGGAAACTAAAATTACAAAGGTTCTATATACACAAAAATAGTAAGTATTCTACACGAGTATTAAAAAAATAAATGGGTAAAATTTTCGATGAAAATAAAATGGCAACACTTAAAAAATGGACGCGTCATTTTACTAAATGTAAAATAAATTAAACAATTAAATAAATATACTTTAGAATGCGCTACTTACAGATGAAATGTGATCCCATCCTGTTTTTTTATAATCCCTGCAGCATTTTAACATGTAGGAACAACACAAGACGGCATTTTAAAATTAAAATTGGCACTTGTACAATACGTCACGACGCGCTACTTACAAAGGAGTGACTAATCGCAACAACGTCAAACCACTCTATTTAAGAGTGGTTTTTGTATCTTCAGTTTTATGTGTGTTCGCGGTTTCTGGGTTATTCTGTATTCTGAGTATGTCCTATCAATTGAGGAATAGCATTTATTTCCTGTGTACAATTTTCATCAAAATCAGTTGAAAATTATTAATCTATACTACGATTTCTAATGTATTATTAACGATTCTTGAAGCCTCTCAATTGTGGTTCGATGTATGCTCCCCGTCTACAAAATTTCATTGGAATCGGTTGAGAATTGATGAAAATTTAATTTTGTGAACTTCTTTTTTTATGATTTCTAGAAGTACATAATATTGATAATTGTTATAGCCTATCAATTATGTAATTATTTATACTTCCACTGTATGTACAGATTTAACTCCCAACGGCTTGACTTGAGCGATTCTTATGAAATTTTGTACACGGAATGATTATATGTCATTGGTCAATTGATAGTGTGTAATACACAAGGTGTAAGAATTTCCAAAATTACTTTTAGAATTCATAAAAAAAATCAACAAAAAATATGATTTTATTTTAATTTTTTACCGATTTTGATTTAATTTTGTACACGGGAATTATAAGTCATTCCATGATGATGTGCCATAAAAATTATCAATAATAATTAAGAAATCATAAAAAAAAAATTAATAAAATTAAAATTTCATTAATTCTCAACCGAATCTAATCAAATTTTGAAGACGGGAAGCATACGTCATTCCATAATTGATGGACTATAAAATCGTCAATAATATATTTAGAAATCGTAAATAAAATTTAGTTTTTTAACTGATATTCATGAAATTTTGTACTATTATATAGGGTAAGTATATGTTGTATATATAATTTTTCAATTGATAGATTATGTGAATTGTCAATAATATGAGTAAAAAATATATTCCGGGATTTAAATAACTACTGCGTAGTAACAAACGCGTGCGTAGCCATGGGCACACCGCTAGTTAATATAGAAATATAAATAAGTAAATGTTTTCTGAAGCCGACCGCGGCTATGTACGTCTTAAATTTACATCTCAAGATTTTCTAACATATTTATGAATCCGAAAAATATACTTATAAAATCATTAATATTCGTTATTAGGCGTGCAGGTATGCATGGCGTGGTATATAATAGACATTAATGGTTATGATTGTGTACTTTCATTAAATACAAATTACAATATAAAACTTGAGAAAAATTAAAACAGCCTACGTTACTATCAGCTTGAACCTGATGGGAAAGTCGGAAGAGTAGTTTTATTTATTGTCTCAACTACAAACAACAATTTTTTTTTGCCATTTTATATTATATAATATATTTATAATTATGTCATTGAGCCAAGATATTTTCAAAATAATAGTCGTCTTTATTCGCAATTTCGATATAGATATATATATAAATAGCGACCCTTTTCTTGTGGAAATATAATAGATCTATAGATCACGATAAGAAAATAATACGAACTCAATAGTCCAGTATTGGCGTCCTTTATTAAGAAAGTAAGTGGGTGTAGAGGAGTAAGTTATGACAGTGGCATTCAAGGTGATGTATTTACGATGCTCTGCGGGAACTTTTCCCACGTGAATGTCTTCGATAACTCATTCATAATAATTAGAAATTATGTTTGAATTAACTGACCAACAGTAGCAACATATATCTTCAATCCAGAAGTTGCCATTTCTAGCGGATATTTGCCAGTATTTGTTATTTTTGATTTATCCTGTAAAGAGATATACATATTAGGTTCCTATAATGTACTACCTGGCATATCAGCAGCATCATAAGAATAATTTTTAAAATATTCTCTAAGTTTTCCTACTCAATTAATAAAAGGACACGCGATTTTCTTCTCCATGTTGACCTATTCCAATAAATAAGTGGCCATATAGTTGCTATAAAGGCGATGTTTTATGCTTCCATAGGTATATAGACTCTACAAAATACGAGTATGTTTAGTGATAACTACTAGTAAAATCAATGTAATAATATAGGTGAATATCAAAGATAATGACTTTAAATTTGAGATCTACATGGAATAGAATTTTGTTAAAATTACATATTGCAAATATTATAAAGCACAAAATATACTTCATTTTTTTGTTCCAAATCGCCAATCTCTGGAAGTCCGGAACTACCAGTCAGATTTGAAAAATAATTTTTAAATTTTACTTCCAATTTATTGAGGAATATCATATATATAGGATCATATATACAACTTCATGCTACGAACCTAAGGAATAGCATAGTGACCATTAAAATCAAGCAATCTGGCAAGCTATATACAAATATAGGATGTGAGAACAATATGGCTACATGAATGCATTGCGGCGCCGGCGCGGCGTGGAGAGTTGGTCAAATAAATTTAACACGGGTGAAACCGTAAAGCGCAACTAGTTAGAAGTAAATTCCGAAATAACAATGGCTATTTTAATACACAATTAATTTTACCATGAAGAAAGTTTTAACTTATTAAGTACGTGAGCGTCTCTTTTGTTAATTATATTTAAAGTTACAGTTGCATTATGAAGGAATTATTCACCAAGTTTCCAATTGAATATTGCCAGTAACTCACAGTTGTTAGTGTTTATCATCTGGAGGCCGATGTCTTCCCATTAATTCTATGACATCCACCACTACTGACATTCATGGCAGTACATCGAGCTGAGTTGTTTAGTGCTCTGTCGATGAGCTTCGATTAAAGCAGTTAATAAATATTATATCCACTTGGATTTGTGGATATATTCCATTTCAGCTAATGTATATAATATATATACATAAATATATAATATATTCATCGAAATAATTGTCACCACATTTAATTTATTTTCAAGCTCTTAATTACAGTCCATGTAGATCATATGAAAGTGACTGGTGTAAATCTAAACGTGAGTATTATCCAAGTAGTCAATGGCAATTATTAAACATACGCAGTTAAAGTTCTAAAAATGATCTAAATAAGATAAATTAGTGATATTTGAATCGAATTCCAAGGTAATAAACAGAATCATTATTCTATTCTACTGTAGGGACTAGGTAGTATTAGATATCCAATTGACAGAATAGGGTCTTGAACTAAAAACGCGAGTTACTGGCTGAAAGAACGTCGATCTACGACCTACGATACTTTTAAAATCGAATATAGAAGTAGTGTTGCTGCTTTTGGCGGTTTATAAAAGTATAAAAATAATATTTCTCAGGGTGTTGTCAAGCATTATACAATATTCGTACCTAAACTACTGTACATGTGCGAATATAAACAAAACGGTGACGGTTTAGTACAAAACATAAAATTATCCATATTAATAAATTTGTAGTTCTGTGTGTATATGTAATTTTTATTTCAAATTTCCCGATAGACTAATCATCCTTTAAAAAAGATACTGATCTCAATTGTGAAATGAAATTCTTTAAACGAGATGCTTATGTCATTTTATAATTGATAGGCTATGTGAATTGTCAACAATACATCTAGAAATCGCAAAAAAAATACAAATATTTTTTTATTCATTCTCAACCGATTTTGATGAAATTTTGTACTCAGGAAGTCGTCAGTACGTCAATTTACTTCGTAAATAATCGTACGTCAATAATACTTTTAGAAAGGGTAAAAAACGTAAACAATTTTGCTAGTTATCAACCGATTTTCACGAATTTTTGTACACACGCAGTATATGTCATTCCTCAATTGAATGGAATTGTCAATGATATTACAAATTTACTAAAAATAAAAATACGGAGTGAAAATAATTATTGCGCAACAAACGCGTGCGGAGCCGCGGTTTACGGCTATTTATACATATATAAAATTAGTTTCCTTGTAGTTGTTGTTGTGATGTTCTTACTTTACCTTAAGGTTCGATTAATGAAGCTCCATTTTATCCCGACTGTGAATAAAGCGGCTTATATTTCTCGAGCGTATGTATGTATGTATAAATGTCTATTTCTTTGGCACGCACTGTAGTCAAAACTGTTTGATGGATTTAAGCGTACGAGGTGTCGTTAGATTCGTCTTAATTGTGGGAGTCACGTTGGCTATGTAATATTGAAGTATGACTTCCGGGAATCACATAAAAAGCATTTTTTTTGTCAAGTGTTTTTGTGTTGCAGTCGTATTTTTTTGTTTCCTTTGTAATAATTCATTTATATCTAATTAATATAGTAATGTGGAAATTGTGTTAATTTGAAGAACAATAATAACCTAATGTCCTCCGGTTTTGAATGTATACAAAATTAGTAGTAAAAGTAATGAAATTACCTCGTACTGTAATCCTCGTAATTACTGAACTGCCTCGCTATCCTAGTGGTTGTAAGCACGACTGCTATGAGCGAGGTCCTGGGTTTGAATCCCTTGTCGAGTAAAGTGTTATTTGGTTTTTCCTATGAAATTCTCAGTAGCAGCTCGAAGTTTGGTTTCGTGCCCGATTAATGGCAATAGGCTCGCCCCCTATTACATGGGACCTAAAAAATAATCGGCGAACTGTGGGGAATATAGGCGTCATGGTATGTATGTGTAGTAATGAAATTATTCGTAATTGTACATCAATGAAATCTTGACCCGAGTTCAGGGTACAGTACCTCCGGTCAATTCAATTTAAGACAACCATCAATTAGAATAGGTCGGAAGCAATTTTGGTTCGGTTCGAGATTGAAAGGCACAGAAGCAGGATGGTTTCTCAACCATAATAATGACCAGTAAAAATATCAAATGATTATTAAAAATTAGTGGCATGATATTATATACCTAATCTAACTATATAAAACACAAAAATTGTTTCTGCCTTGTCCGTTATAGACTTTGAAACCATTCAACCGATTTACCCCAAACCGGTTTCATTAGAAAGGCAATATGCGAAGATGGCTGTAGACCATTAAACAATGCATTAGGCAAATTTGGTCCATGCGTGAAGTCGTTTTTGAATTTTCCCACACCAAAATAGAGTAATAATTCTTTAACCGATTTTGATGAAAATTTTACACGGGAAATACATGCCACTCCTCAATTGATACGGCATATGAATTGTCAACAATATGTGAATAATAAAATGAAGGAACGTAAATGACTGCTGCGTAGTAACAAACGCGTGCGTTAGTTTAAGCATAAGTTATGAAATAAAAATTTTGAAAAAAAATCTGTAGATGAAAGTGTGAACTGTTCCACTTTTAAAAGGAGATAAGTACCTACCTACATAAAAATACACACATGTAAAAGTTTATTTAGAGATTTGATTTATAAGTAATTAAGTTAAGTATAATAGATTGCACTTTGCTTATTATCCGTTATTTTAAAATTGAAAACGTCGAAAAAACCATTTAATTAATGACAAAAATTAACCAAATTAAGAAAAAAGAAAATCTTCACAGGAAGAAAATCAGTACTTAGTGTTACCCCTTCTAGCTCTTCGAACTACTTCCAGTCTCCTTGGCATACCTCTAATCAAGTTATCAATAAAGTCTTCCCATTCTTGCGTTTTTAAGATCTCTCACATTAGTGGGGCATGATGTTTGTCTTCCAAGCTCATTCCATACATGATTTATGGGGTCTATGTCAAGCGAGCCGCGAGTGCGCTGGCCACCTCATTTATATTACTTCATCGTCTCGAAGGTTTTCAATATCTACGGCCGCAGCCGCGTGGTTTTATAAGAAACAAATCCTTCTCCTATAAAAGAGGCAAATGATTCTACAAATTCTTCCAAAATCTCAGTTACTTATCGTGCCGCTATAGTGACCTATTCTCAATCAAGCAGAGTTATTTACGTGTAAATATCTCCCCTCCTCCACTATATGTCTCTTTTTCAATGGCGTTACACTGAGAGCACATCAACGTCCTGGTCCTGTGTAAAATATCTTTAATTAAGAGTCAATACTGACTGAAAGAGAACTCTAAAGCTTCAAACGAAGAACAACCAGGACTGGAAAAATAAATTAGAAATTGTAGTGCTTTGAACAGCACTCTCGATATTATGTAGCGTATAACATCGAGTCTAACTATGTTCACATCACAATAAAACCAGAAGTTATAGTAAGCAACTTCATAGTGTAAGCTTTTTGTTACAATGTGCGCGCTTTTCGTAAAATTCACTCTTTTTTTATAACGCTCCTAAACAAGTATAATTTGAAAAATTAAAGTATATAAAGAAAAAGAATTCAGGTAGAAGATCACCCGTGACGCTATGCCTCATATCCTTAGTTCGACTTATCCTAGTTGGTTATAACTCTGTGTATGTTCAATAATGTAGTGGTCGACGCCGCCGCGCCGTGCTGCCATGCCGCCGAGCCGTAGTATTATTAGTAGGTCTGTACTAGGATTGTGATTACTGATGAATGCTTGCTTCCCTTTAGATAGCTCACAGCGTCATGTACGGATAAAAACCGCATAAAGTGACGGCACTGTGTCTGATAGTAAGTATAGTATAGTCCAAAAACAACGGCTACCACCGAGATATCTGCAATCTATCGCTAGTTGCCGCTGTCTTACCAGCCTGCGTAAATAGAATCTGAATAATAACTATGATGAGCTTCTCATCATATGTATTACGGTCAGGACTCAGTTGGGCAGTACAGCCGTATCACTCATACAGGTGAGGTTGACTTGGGTGTTTAATAACTTAAGATGTTATTTGAATCTCCTTACACCCTTTTCTATTTCTGTTTCGTTATTATGTGTTATTGCTCCTTGACTACTTATCCATGGAGGCGGTTACATAATTCTTATTCAAATATAATTATGTCTTGAGAAAAATACGTTCGATTTGTACGAAAGCAACTTTATGATTTTTTTTGTGGTCGTGTGTGGCGTGGGACAACTGCTTGTAACCTAGTTATGTTTGGGCCACGAATAACTACAGCTTCAACGCATTGGGAAATATGTCATCGAATCAATTTATTCTGGATAGGGACACGATATTTAATAAATACTTTTGCAAAGTGATAATACATGTAATGTAATAACGGTTAATACGCATATCAAGGTAAAATCTTACATAATAATGAAAAAACTTCTGTGCGTATGTTAGTGATCATGTAACTTTTGAACGACTTGACCGATTGAGCTAATATTCACACAATATAATTGATTTATCGAGACGATGATTCATAACTGTGTTTAGATCCGATAGGTTGCGCTGTGGTTGAGACATTAACTAGGTACCGGAAAGAGCAGAACAACGCCTGTCGAATCAGCTAGCTAGATTAAAACACTCTAAGTCGAAGATCTGTTTTCAACTACCTATAGGAGTGTTTCGGCGCGGCGGCTGTATTTAAGATCAATTCTCTGTAGGCTTATTATAGCATGTAATGTATATATATGCTATCTACCGCCACATCATCATATAATATCTGCCGAGATTGTGATCAAACGTATAAATCAGATATTTAGAAAATCATGACACCAATTAAATTTAAATACATAAAAAGTATGAACTATCTAACAGTTATATGAACCACACGTTCCCACTTCCGTGAGTTCGGGCCGCGGATGCATTCGCGGAACAAAACATCGGTAATAAAACAAGTTCGTTAACCTTTTGGACGTCCCTCCTAGCCCTCGCAGACACCCTCGACTACTCGCCGTCTAATCGCCAACAATCAGACATTGTATTTGTTATTTTACACTCTGAAACACTGCATTGAACTAGGAAATTGCTTTGTAGTTGTAAAATTAGTCATAAAATATCCCATATTTCACTAGTCCATTGTCCTTTGTTATTTCGTATTTAAAATTATAACGTTATATATATATATATATATATGTATGTAATAATATTAGTGTATGGATGTTACATGGGTCACACTTTTTATGACTATTACTAGCAACCACTCGATCGTTTGCGTCAATTACAATATAAAATTGAATAGCAACTTAAACATACAAACTTTACCTGTGTAACATGTATTTAGTGATCTGAAAATGTAATCTACACTAACTACAGAACCTATGTAACTACGTGGTGTGCGCGTATTCATGTACATATTGTGTGTAATGTTGTATGTGGGTAGCTGAGTGATTGCAAATTCAGTGTCATCTGTATTGCTCGGGCGGTTGCCAGACTTTTAAGGGTTCCACACCGAGGAACAGACTTATAAGTGCTTGCTTGATTTTCAACTAGAGAGTAGTAGCTAACCAGGGGTAAAACAAGCCCTACCACCATGCTAAGTTTTCATCGCGATGTTTTCTTTTCTCCAAAACTTAGGACCATTGCAGGGATTTGAACTCACGTCCATCGACGCGTTGGACAAGCTACCACTGAGTCATCATTGCTTCATACAGTCGTTCTTATCTGTAAAGTTAAAATAAGATATATTACATACTTAACATTTATTAAGAGTCTCAAAACTGATCTGATTGACCTGAATTTACATGACGCGTAAAGGTAGAGCACCTTTAAAAAAAATTAGATTTAATAAAACCACAAAATTTTTCATCAGATTGAACGTAGCATGCTTTAAGCTACTTTTAAATAGTTATACAATGAAAACACTGTCTATGAGATTGTAAATTTCATCGTATCACATCATTTAGTTTGAGTTATTGCTTGCATTAATATCAAAGAATGGTATCTTTAGATACGCTCCATTTGTATGCCATTGATTTGTGTTCTGCAATCCTTATTGCTCAAGATATCTCTATAGATTTATATGTCGAACAATGCATAAATCATTTTGGTTTGTAGGTACTTATTAAGGAATGTTGTACTATAGTTTTATTCTTACAGCTTGTGTTTGTTCAATTGTTTTCTTAGCTCTTTTCCATTCTACTGTTGTGTCTATCAGATAGCCTATTTTCGAACAGTGATAACTTCAGTGACGTGTATGAAATGCCAATATTTCGTGTTAATATGTTAACATGTAAAAGCTGTGTTACAAAATATAATTTATAGTAGGTACCTAATTTTTTTTGTGGACACAATTTTTTAAACGGCCATTTCATTCCAAACTAAATAAAACTATTATTATGGTAATTAAAAAACTAATATATTATACATATGTGTATAGATTTTGAATGCCTAGACACACAACTGATAGTTTTATTGTTCCTTAACACACAAAAGTCAGCCATGTGTGAGGATCGAATCTGCAACGTCTTTGCTCAATAGTAAGGCTTCCTACTTCTGCGCCACGAGACCTGTAAATAATATGCATTTTTAAATATAATGTATAGCAATTATTGTCGATGACACTAAAACAAAACTACCGTTTCATATTCTACAGTATCTACATCGACACTGTAAGTCCAACCTAACATATTATTTGTTTTTGATATATCTTTAAATATATATCATGTATTATAACATTAATAATAATAATAAATTAATACAACTCGTCTTGAAATGAAATTGTTTCAATTTATTATATACATATATAATCCAAGTTAAATTTCTATCTCAAGATTTTATAGCATAATATAATTGGATGAATTGCACTCTGATGCACTTCGATAGATTTAAACGATTTTTAAACGTATAACTCGGTCAAGTGTGTCTCTATCAGTGTGTGGCTGATTACTTTCAAACATCTAATTATATAAGCTCAGACATAGCTCAGTTTTGCAGACACTCATATAAATTATTGTTTTTATTTATAAATAATCCCGAATTGTTTTTTCAGGTAAGTACTTGTCAACAAAGCGGTAAATATCTTCGATTTCTGGTAATTCTACACGCATGTACCTATGTACCTAAACAGTCGGGATATAGTAATTGTATCAATCAATTCCATGTCATTTATAAATTATTACATTAATTTTACTGGCCGGTTATTCTCCATCATCGTCGGCAACACGTGCGGCATTGCACTTAGAATAAGATGTAAATTAAAAATTCTGCTACTATCTTAATAATACTTGATGAAGTACGTATATTTCATCGTTTTTAACAATATTTGTTATTACTGAAGTAAGTGTATTTAAAACCGGCACTAAAAGGCTGTTTGAATTAATGTTAAAGATGTAACTAAATATCCGTTACAATAATATCTATTTTTACTATGAGTTAGAAACGTTTTACGTTTTGCGCAAGATGTACATCACAGTGGACGTCGCGGTTGACAGACGCGGACGCGAAATTTCCACACACTGACATCTAATTTTAGGGAATCTGATTCTCGGAGCAACTAGGAAGCACGCCGACCTATTTCGAACCGTTTTACCCTTTGTTGAGCCGTTTCTGTTTGCGTCTCGTTTCGTAACTTTACGGCTGACCGTTTGATGCGTGTCCGCGTACGTTCTGTTGCAACAGGGTTATTAGCCGGATGGACTGCGCCACCGTCCGCAGCCGATCTCAATAACAAGTGCTATTTACTGTTCTATAATGATATAATCATTTTTTTTTCATCTTGAGTGCGTTTTATGCTTTCAATACTTTCCATTAGTTTATGCTGATTATTTATTTGGATACGGTAGACGCGTTGTGCAATCCATGTTTAGTCTATTTAAATTGACATATTTCATTAGTTGTTTTTTAGTAGCCACAGATTTCTGTAGTAGCCAAAGCAGGGCAAAGTGACGACACTGTGCCTGGTGGTAGTCTAACATTTAAAAACAGCGGCGATCATCAAGATATCGGTTGTCCTTCGACGGTCATCGCTGTCGTACCGGTTTGTAAGCCTCTCGGCAGCTGAATATATACTAGATGATCCTGGAAAACGAAATACTAAAAGAGAGTCATTGCGAAGGGTTTATCACCCTGTTTTCCTTCACTGAAAGCTCAGGCTCGTTGCAGAGATTAGGTTTTTCTTGCTGAGGGTAGAATCTGAACGCCTCATATGCTTGCGTGTGATGCTAACCACACCATTTGCACCAGAAATCATCAGTGCGAGCACTGCTGTTTGCAGCGGAAATAGGTGTGGTGGTGGCGCTTCCGCAGTCATAACTTGCACTTGCACAGAAGCTACTGCTTTTGTATAAATATAACTATATTCAGTTTGTTGTATTCTGAAACATAGTATTTTGGTTAATATAGCGTTTCTGAAAGATGATGGATAAAGATGAAAGATATGGTATACATACATAAAACAATTATGGGTATATATAAGTACTTCTTCAATATCATCATACTTGATATCTATATATTATTACTAGCGATGTGCCCGCGGTTCCTCACACGTTTGTTAGTACGTAGTAGTTATTTACATATCGTAATTTTATTTTGACTGGTATTAATTACAATACAAAATCATACAGTCTATCAATTGAGGAATGCCATGTATTATCCGTGCACAATTTTTATCCAAAGCGGTTGAGAGTTAAAACAAACAAAAAATTTTTTTTATTAAAATTTGAAAATATTTTTGACAATCCTTATAGCCTATCTCGATTATTGATTAAATTGTACTTCCCGTATACAAAATTTCATAAGAATCGGTTAAACCGTTTATGAGTTAAATCCGGTCATACAGACTGCCAAAAACAAATTTATGGTATATTCGTGATCAGTATCGTTCATATAGTATGTATGAATTCATATATCCCGTAGGTATGCAAATTTTCATAAAACTCTTTGACTTCTTTTTTTTTTACGTAATATGACGTATGCTTTCCCTCTATAAAATTAGATCAGAATTGGTTGAAAATTGGTGAAATTTTATTTTTTTATTTTCTTAGTCATTAATTCCGCCATTGCGTATTTAACGCATAATGTGTAAATAAATAAAATAGTAATATTGAAAATCGTTATAGCCCTTCAATTATGGAATAACGTATTCTTTCCGTGTACAAACCGTTTTTGAGTTATAGACAGACAGACAACATATTTTTAAAGGGCATATTTGTGATTAGATTAGTGTCGTTAGATACAGAAGTGACTACATATGTCCATAAGTCCTGATTCACACAAGCTTATATAACGTAAGTTTCAAGCCTTCTCATTATTTAAATTAGACTTATTATTAAAGGAATTTAATTCGAGTTACGCGGTACGCGGTTGCAATAAGACGACCTGTGACCTGTTCCCACATTAGATCCAAGTTCTCCGAGAGGCGTTAGAAAGCTGTTATCGACTTTACTAGCGCATTCAGTGTTGCCATCTGTATTATTAATATGAGATAAATCATGGAATATAATATATTGTTAAAATAGGATAATTAAATAGGATGTTAAGACAAGTTTTAAATCATACGCTTTTTATATTTCGATAATTCCAAAAAAAAAACAGTCTCGACTCACGACTATTTAACGAAACCATGGAAACAGGTAAGCGATATATGAACAGCCTTCACTGATTATTATTAATCTTTTTAGCATATTAAATAAGCCAAATGACTGTAAAAGTAGTAAACTGCATCTCTTACAGTAATGGAATGACATTAATTTAAAAAATATCTCAATATGTAGTAGGTACCTATTTGTTTGTAAAACCAGAATTATATGTCATGCACGACAGCGTTGACCACCGATGGATTGCCGATCTCTAGGTGGTCACCGTTGTGTTTGGATTGTAGTGTGTTTACCGTCAAGGACAGTACAGTTAATTTGCTGAGATATAATTAAAAATAAATAATTGAACACTCTTTTTCTCTCAAACCTGTTCAGGTACATAATGCGTGAGTCGTTTCGGCCTTTGGAAAAGACATTCGGCTGGCATTGATATGACGACGATAAATTGAATATCAAAATGAAATATTAACTATCATAGTATAAGGTACAAATGACAGAAAATCATAAAATTGTCATACAGCTACTTCACGTATCGGTTAGTTGATCATACTAGTCAATTTTAGTAGTTTAAGTTAAAATAGATATCTCTTGCAACACTAGAACGCAGTAAGCCCTAGCTAAATGTAGTCGTGATGTTCATCGATAAAATCTTACGCTTGATAAAGTGATGCACTGTTCACAGTGGACAATCTGATACTGGAACGGTGGGTATTACAAGTGTGCATTAAGGTTACAATGTCATGGAGGTGTATGATTAATTGCTTTGATTCCTCGCAGTCACGGCTTAGTCCAGCAATAAGTAGTTCACACTCGATAATTTATGAAGATTATTATGGCACAATATGAATAACATTGTATCTTTATTACAATTATACGCTAAGCAAATGCAAAAACAAGAACTATATACAGTGTAAACTCTTTATAACGTTATCCATTATAACGATAAACTCCCTATAACGTTGAAGTGAGCCCAACTTGGTTGGTTTGCGTTAAAACCCACATATTGAAAGACTCTTTATAGCGATACGCCATTCTCTATTACGAAGAAATGTGTTCATATTTTTAGACAGTAAATATTTATTATCGGTATTATTGTTTATTATCAGGTAACAAAAGACATAAAATAATATAAAACAAGTACTGGCATAGCAAAAAACGTCAGACAAAGTTATCAGACTATATGTGTAAACAATAATTTATAAGCATTTATTATCTAAGACATACATATTAAAATTCTTGTTAATTTGGTTGTTTTTATGGTCACTCCATATGACGAAACTCCAACTCCAACGACAAAAAATGCTCAGTCCCTTGAGTTTCGTTATAAAGAGTTTTCACTGTATTTGAGTTTTATATCTTACTAGCAGTGTGCCCGCAGCTCCGCACGCGTTTGTTACTAAGCAGTAGTTATTTACACATCCCGTAATTTTATTTTTAACCATATTGTTGACAATCCGTATGCTGCCATATCAATTGAGGAATGGCGTGTATTTCCCTTGTACAATTTTCATCAAAATCGGTTGAACATTATTATTCCATTCTACGATTTCTAATTCTTCTTATAGCCTCCCATATTATGTATGCTTCCCGTCTACAAAAATCGATCAGAATCAGTTGAGAATTCATGAAAATTATGTTTTTTTAACTTTTTATACGATTTGTAGAAGTAATACAGATAATTATTTTAGCCCATCTAATAAATAATTACTTATACTTCTTGAGTACAAAATTTCATCAAAATCGGTTAAGACAAAAATAAAATATAATGGCATATTCGTGATCAGTATCGTTCATATAGTATGCCTATAAGTAAATTTTAGCAAAATATTAAACGTACAGACAGAACTACAGATTTATTAAAACAGATTATATCAAAACGGACTATCATTTCATAGGTAAGTATAAGAAATACAATACATTTAATATGACAACATTTAACAATGTCAATAAATCAACAAGCTTGTTGATGTTGACAATGCTATCATTTCATTTCACATGCGCAAAATAAATCAACAACCAGGTTGTTGTGGAAGCTGATGTCATTTCACCATATCCGCGCATGCGCGTTGATGTATACGTATTTCCCTCTTATTTACTTTCATTTCCTATTTTATACCCTTAAAGTTTTATTTTCGCTACAAAAAGTACCCTATGTCCTTTCCCAAGGTCCAATCTATCTCTATACCAAAATTTATAAAAATTGGCTCAGCGGTTTAGACGTGAAAACGTAACAAATAGACAGACAGATAGACGAAGTTACTTTCGGATTTATAATATTAGTATGGATTAAGTGTGCTCAACCTTTTTTGAATAAAATCGGATTGAGTTCTCAAACATGTGTCAAAATAAAATGTAATTTAAATCACAAGCACTAAGGAGTATTGATATCAACTTCGAAGCAAATCACCGACATAATAACTTTCTACCCATTTTTAACCCCATTAGGGGATGAATTTCAATAAAATACGAAACACGTCTTCCATCAATTTTATTAATAAAGGTTTATGCAAAATTTGTAGTAGATTGGATCAAGGAATCACGTTGACCCATACAAACTTTGCCCCCATTTTATCCTCTTTAAGGGTAGAGTTTCAGAAAATCCTTTCTTATCGAATGTCTATGTCATACAAAGAACACACCCTCCAAGTTTCAGGTCTCTACGATCAGCGGTTTAGGCTGTGTGTTGATCCGTCAGTCAGTCATTCAGGACAAAGCATTTTATATGTATAGATTATCTCTACGATTAAAAATGATAGTTTGTGTAATATTATCATCGTTAATTCTTTATGACGAAACCTTAACATTATAAATAGATATTTTATCTAAATATTTTTTTTTATATTCATAAATGCCTTAAATAGATACGAATACTAAAACTGCAGATTTTTTTTGTCATATCACCACAAAACAATACTTACGGGTTTGGTAGGAAAATGCGAAAAGAATGCCCACATCTATCAGCACAAGGCGAAAGGGACGACCTTAACCAAGTGAAGAGAGTGTTGCCTTTTTAGGTTCTTCCACGAATCGGAATTACTTATTTCATTACTGACACCAACATTTTCAATTCCTCACGGACAGAACTTCTTGTGTATATAAGTTTAATTATGGCATTAGTGCACATGAAAATGAAAATACTACCAGATATAAAAATTGACGTAGAATCCTAGGCAAATAATTTATTTCAAATAAACTACTGAAGTTTCGTTTAAACGATGAAAATGTTCAGAAAACTGGATTCTGGACGCACCACCAAACTTAGAATATATGAAGTAAAATATTTTATATTATAAATTCTAAGGTGTTTTGTATATATTATTTTGTGTCCTCATATAGATACTAACGTCTATTTTGTTAATAAAAATAACTTAATCGTACCTTTATTAATAAATATGATTTTTAGCTACACCATTTAAAAAATGTGTCTGAGAAAATCACTCAAATTATATATATGAAATAAAGTTCATCTACGAATGTTCAAATAAAACCTATTTTCCTTCTAAATACAATTCTTTCAAAAATTAAAACCTGTAACTGAAATTATCCGAAACTAACGGATACCATAAATACTTTTATATCCGTAGCCGAAATCGAAACCGTAACTGAAAACGACTAAATTAATCTTAAGATATCAATACCCAGGTTCGAAATCTCATATTCGTAATATCCCTGGTATTATGGAACACAATAATGCACGAGAATATAATTATTCAAATTCTTGGCAATTTCAATCAATAGTCATCGCTATATTACCTTTCTATTCTCGTGCAATCTCTCTACGAAATGAAAGCTAACATTATTTCGTGAACTGTACAGGTATGGGTTCAAAAGAAAGCCTTAGGAGCCCTGCAACCTCTGTATCGTGCGGGAGTGGGCTATATAGTGGATCCTGCTTTACTACTATTCAGAATTTTACAAAGAAAGTAAAAATGTAATTTTTTTAGGTGTTAGTGGTTACTAGAAGCGCTTTCATATGGCTGACACATAATCTGAATTTGCCATTTTGAAGCCGATATTTAGCTATTTCCGTTATCGTTTTGCTCTTGTGAAATTCTTAATTGGAGTCTTGGTCAGAGATTGCAAAGTGATTTTAAAATATTAATGGAGCAGCGAATCATGAACGCCAAGTATCGGAAAAAATGAAAGTAGAAATGAAATACCTTTTCCAAGAAGTATCTATTACAATACAGGCTACAAATAATCATAATTACAATAGGTCTTTGAGAATACCATTTTATTGAAGTTAAATAAATTTAAATGAACATTATATTACAATATTTTACATTTTAAGAAAATAAATAATGAAGATTATATTTCTGAGTACATACCCGCGGTGCAGGTAATGAAAGCACATTCACAGATAATAAGAAGTGACATACTCGCGGCGGTCAGTCTTCATATCTCCCAAATTTACATTACAACTGTGATTTACTTTCGCTGGCTTATTAGTTCAATTTGTAAGCTATTATTTTTACACCGACAATAGTTTGTGATAATTAAAATTGTTACAGCAATTTACTTAAAAATGCATGAATTAAAAGATGAAATTAAATACAGTAAAATATATAAAAACATTGTATATGAGGAAGAAAACATGGAATAAACAAATAATGGTAAAAAAAGAAGAGGGCAATGCATTTTGTTCACAACAGTTTTAGCTGTAGAAGACTCCGATCCTAAATGGGAGGAGCGAAACACAAACATACAAGAAAATGTAGGTACAATTGTCTGAGTAACAGTATTCTCTACCAATTGCAAATAAGTTATTGTCTTTATTATACTAATTAATAATGTGCTGTTCTCAACTCTAAACAGACCAACGATAGCGCTGTCGTGGTAGCAGAAAGCTTATCGAGTGACTCGCTTTATCATAAATTACATTAACGCTATAAGATTGGTGTTCCATAGAAAAGCGGACATTTAAACAAACGAATCTTCGTAAATAAAAAGTAAGGAACCACCGCGCCGGCTTCGACCAATTGAGTGGATGTACAGTTTTGTTAGTTACGTGTTTTGTATTTTTTTTTACGTTATTGGTTTATTGTTGTGGCCACAATCTCACCTGATCTTAAGTGACGATGTGGTTCAAGATAGACGAAGACTGGCTTTCAAGTGCAGCTGCCGGAACGCACTTATTGGTGTTTGGCGACAGATTTGCAACTTGAGGGTGGTTTAACTAGACAGCTGCCAATAGAAAAAACCCTACTACCATGCAATGGTTTCATCAACACTTACACGCTACCAACTGAGCCATCATTGCTTTTAAGTGTTAAGTCTAGTGTTGCGGACAGCGAGCGGGGCGAGCGAATAACGATAGTCTAATAGTATAGAATGAACAAATAAATGAAATAATACGTGTTAGGAATAAGGTTTATAAATACGTGTTAGGAATAGATATAATAATATGAACGGAATATGTGTGAATATGTGTATTTTAAAACGATTAGAATAAGAATATAGCTAGTTGAAGTTTAAATGTATAAATTTCACTAGTTGTAAGGATGAACCATGCCAGACTCGGAACATCTGGCATGGTGACTCATGGTACTGCCGCACACAGGGCTCATTGGCTGAGCGACGCCCCGCACGGAATCCATCGCACGACCGGTTGCGAGGCAAAGGGCGAGGTTAAATATAGCGGAGAGGGCGGCAGACTACGATCAGTCCGAGAAACACCACAATACCAGCAACAGCAAGCAGCGAATCTACAAGCAAACTACAGTCAAGAACGTTATTAAGAAATGTTAAAACTTGTGGGTCTTGTGGAATAATAGTCTAATAGTTTAATATTCGTGGTTTATTCAGACAGAGTATCGTTGTCTAAGAGGTTACTTTCTCATCAAGGCTTGACCTACCCGCTTTTATATCAAAATAATCGTAGTCCTACCCGCTTTATATAAAATTAATCATTGTCCTACCCGCTTTATACCAAATTAATCGTAAGTCAGATTATGTACTAATAAGTTTACAATATCAATTTATATGATGATTAACTAAATTATTAATTATGAATTATATGTATAATAATAAGGTATAGGTAAATAACTAGGATAACACTGCGAGTAATTATTATAAATCACAATCTCTGGGCGCTTATGTGTTACTTGCTAACATTCGGCCATCCTGTATAGGCCGCGTCCTGCGAATGTGGATTTTAAAAATTCTGGATAAATGTAAAGCCCAATCACGCGGTGGTTATTACAAATAGACTTGATCACTCGGCCGTCTTTATTTATACAGACTTGATCACTCGGCCGTCTTTATTTATACAGAATTGATCACACAGCCGTCTTTATTCACCTACATAGACTTGATCACACAGTCTTTATTTACCTACATAGACTTGATCACCCAGAAAGACTTGATCACACAGCCGTCTTTTATTTTATTTATTTACGTATACAGACTTTATCACGACTTGAATAATTGTAATAATTAAGTGTGAATTACAAAAGATGTTATACCTCAATTAGATACATTTATGATTCATGTGAACTGTGAACTAAAGAGTAGAAACAGCGATACAAAAATAAGAACCACACATTTGTAACAATTAGCTTTTAAGAAGATCAATTAAATCGTCTCGGAATCAGCGATAAGAACCACACATTTGTAACAATTAGCTTTCGAGAAGATCAATTAAATCGTCTCTTCTCGGTCACGCCCTGAACTATCATCTTCAGATAGAGTCGGTTTGTAAGGTCGAAGGCTCTCTCCGCGAACTACTGCACTAAACTTCCTATAGCCCTTCATACCCTTTATACTTGAGATGTAGGGGCCCGTGTATAACCCGTTAAGTTTTTTAGTAACACCAGTCACGGCATCTCTAGCTACACCTCCTTTCCAGAGAACTAATTGACCTACAGTGTACCTAATACACCGTTTATGTTTTTAATCGAATTGTTTTAGCTTTTCCCCTGATATTCAATCTCTTTTAGTAATCGAATAGTCTCTAGTGAACTACAATTTTTAGCAGGTCGGGCGAACACAAATTTGGTAAAAGCGTCTATCAATACGAGAACATAAGTATTCCTTCTACGGGTTTTAGCAAAAGGACCTAAATGGTCAACGTGCAACGTATGCATAGGTATGGCCGGTTTGTTAATGGGATGTAGTTCACCCTCCAACCTACCATAATTGCCTTTGTTAAATGCACATTGCAAACAACTGTTTACATATTTTCTTATGAATCTCGTCATTCCCTCAAACCCGAATAGATCGTTCACATTTTTCGAACCCGGGATGGCCTATTTGATCGTGAAGGTTCCGTAGTAGGCCGTATTTTGCAAGTTTTGGAATAAAACGCTCACCAGCTACGGTTTTCCTAAAAAGTATTTGCGTTGCAGTTGTAAATGCCTAATACAGGTCTTTCAATCAACCGCTGCTTAAGGGTTCGATACGAATTCTCTTAGGATGTAAGGGTCAGTGCCCCAATGCCATCTTACATCCTTTTTTGTAAGTAGGGTAAGAGGACGGGCTATTTGTGCAAAATTTTGAACAAACTTTCTGAAATACGATGTTAAAACACTGAATTCCTTAGCACTGGAATGGTTTTCTTCTTATCTCCGAGATCGTCACCAGGCTGTTCGCGTCTATGATGGCGAATCCGATTGGTGTGCTCTAGAAGCTGGCGTTCCCCAAGGCGGCATTCTTTCTCCGTTACTTTTTTCTATTTTTATAAACTTACTTACGCCTATTTTACAATCCCACTACCATCTCTATGCTGATGACCTGCAATTGTATCTGCATTGCGAAATAAAGAATCTTCCTATAATCAATAATTTAAACAAGGACCTCAAGTTTACTTTCTTGGTCTGAATCTTACGGGACCTACTCAATAACTGTATCTGTTTCATCTTCCGTCTTCGGAAGTTTGATCATGTTTCTGAATACCGAGCCAGGTTGAAATGGCTACCTATTCAGCAACGTAGGAATATAAGAATACTTTGTCTACTTTTCTCCGTACTTAATAATCCCAAATCCCCTAAATATTTAAAAACACTTTTTCAATCTCTCGCGGATACGCATAATAGACAGCTGAGGTCTTCTGATTCTTTAATTCTCAGTATACCAAGTCATACTAATTTCCGCGACCAATCCTTCGCCGTTACAGCAGCACGACTGTGGAATTCGCTTCCTATCAATATCCAACTGTCTTTTTTTTTACTTAACATTATGCACACCTTGCATATACCTTTCCCTTGCTCCCTTGGAAGACTGGCAATGAATGCTTTTTAGCATTAAGTCCTCCATTTGTACTTTTTTTCTTTGCAATAAAGAATATATAATAAACCGATAAATTGTCTAATCTGATGTACATTTCGAGGTCGGTTATATTCTGCAACACATTTTATTTTAGCCTGGCTCGGTTGTATTGTACCAGCTGATATTTCGTGGCCTAGAAGTACTTTCTTCCTAGCCAACATGCGTTCCAACTTGTTGACGTAGTCAGTCGATCGCGGAAATGCAACCATCAGCATTTCCTTCCATTCGCCCCAAGTGAGGTTGTAATTATCAAGGTCATCGTACCATTCTCGGGCAAAACCTCGTAGCCGTAATTGCATAATAAATGTTCGGTCGGTTTGATCCCATCCGTAGATGTCGCCTAGCTGGTCTATTTTGTGAAGCCACCCAATGATGTTCATATCTTCTGGTCTGAACTTCTGAATTACTTCAGCGTCACTGGTTGCAACGTGCCGTCTTTTGCGCAAGTTCTCCGTACGCACGTCGTTAGAGAAAAAAAACTCACTATTTTCATCTTCCGACGAACTTGACTCGCTATTTTTGCGTTTACGCTGCCCCAAGCCGTTTACGTATGGTCCAGACATTTTGAACACTATCCCACTTCTGAGATGTTAAAACTTGTGGGTCTTGTGTAGTTCAAGGTTTTTTTTTTTTTTTTTTTTTTAGAACTGACTACACTGTTAGCCTTAGGGGCCCTGAAGCCGCTGCGGCTTTTACAGCTTCACCGGACTTGGGGGCGAGCGCGGAGAGCACTCAGCCACGAAAGTTATAAGGACGACTCGCACGAGGGCGCCAGAGTGGCCGGACCTCGGCTCGGGCGGTCGTCGCGTACGCAAATAAGTCGCGAACTAACTGAATCCCTACACCTACGATTCGAGCTAAATCATCAAGGCTTGACCTACCCGGTTTTATATCAAAATAATCGTAGTCCTACCCGCTTTATATAAAATTAATCATTGTCCTACCCGCTTTATACCAAATTAATCGTAAGTCAGATTATGTACTAATAAGTTTACCTGATATTCGAAGATCTGACCCTGACGTGAAACACAAGTGCCCAGCCAAACTATTAGAGATATAGAAGTACCGCCTTAGCAAAATTTTCTTAATGATCTGATAAGCGTTTTCTGATGGAGTATAAAAATCGAAGGTCTGGAGTATCTCATGTGGAACCATTAGAGCTCGTCCAAACTATAAACACTATCGAAATGCCGCCTTAGTAAATATATTTAATAAACTAATGAGCGTTTTCTGATGACACATAAAAATAGAAGGTCTGGAGTACCTGATGTGGATCGATCAGAGCCCCACCAAACTATAATAACTATCATAATGCTGCATTAGTAAAAGTTATTCAATCTGATGAGCATTTTCTAATGGTTTTTTTTTTAACAAAAATCTAAGATCTAGAGTAAGAGATATTTAAAAAATGCCGCTTTATTGAAAATGAGTTCTGTGGAACACGAAGCCCCCGTTCAGTTATATTATTTTCTAAGCGCAGCTATATAGCGCTTTGACGCGCATTCATATGAACATGGTCTAGGCGCAAACATTAACAGCAATAAACTCAATCAACAAGATAGGCTTTTTATTTATATTATTAAATTTTACTATCTGTGTTAGCGCCTAATGCTTTATCAATAGCATTTAAGTCAATTATTTATGTGGGGTACTTTCATTATTAGTTTTTTCTTTTTATTATTTTTTCGCTGCACCGCACACTACGCAGTCTATGATTGACCACCGCCGCCGCGAGTCAATATATCTAAATTATATTAATCCCGCTTGTTGGAGTTGCTTGTGCACGCTGCACGACATCCAGCTGGTCCACTACTATCGAAGCCGCAAATCTGAGGAATTGGCCGAGAAGAAGCGCTGCCAGGCTGAAGCTGCAGAATACCACATAAAGGTGATCGTAGAATAAGCGGTGCAGCTGTTTCTTACTTATCCAGTTTCAAGGTAACTCTTTCTTACATATTCCTAACTCTCCCCGCTCGTGGATTAGCGACCCTCTATATTGCTTAGTTGACGCGTCCACAATCTGATTTATAAACTTAATAATAAACTACGGAAAAGAAGTGAAATCCCAAGAAAATAATAATTTAATAATGCTATAAAAAGGGACCAAGTCTTGATTGAGATGGTTTGTCTATAAAAAGTGGTGAAATGTCATGAACAGCCAAGTGTAGGAAGTGGCTAAAGTCTCGTCTATCTTTTATACGTTAAATTTCTAAGTATATGAGCCTAATACATTTTAATTAATGACAAGACAATAAAGTTCACATATTCTTGTTACATGTCGTGGAATTATAAATGACTAGGAGGAGGAGGAGGTGGTATTTCACCGATCGGACTACCTCAAGTTGAGAGACTGACACATCAAATTAGTTTAGGAATTTCATACCATAAGTTGTTTAGTTCAAGATTTTTTGTTTATCGACACGGCATTTGAATAAGACGTATTGTGTTAAAGAGATAATAATGTTTTTTAGATATTGTTTTCTTACTATAACGTTAGTAGAGTTAGTTAGTACGTTAGTAGAGAGTTGGTTGACAGTAATTGACACTAAAATTGATACAGAAAAACTATGAAGGGCAGAGACCAAGAAGTACCACCTCTATGTATGAAAAAGTGCCCTTAAAAAAAACTTCAAATTAAGGAGGTGCCTCGGTAGCAAATGCATACATTTTAAATATAGCGCCAAAAGCCATTATTTTTAATTTGTGCCCACTTGTACAACTCTTCACTGCACAAACTTTTTACAAACATTACTGTACAATTTTTTTTTTTAATTTTACAACAATATAAACTATAAAATCACAAAAAGTATCCCTATAGAGCCATTTTGGTGGGCTTTTGAATTGTAAATTGCTGCTTACAGCTGGACACTTTTTCAACTTGTTCTCTTTATAAGACGGTTCTTCTTAAATCTACTCTCCATAAGAAAAACGTATATAGACTTTATATCAACTTCTCCCATGAATAAAAAATACTCTGTGGAGGATACCGACCTTTACGACATAGAATATGCAAGCTATTGCTGATAGAACTAGATAACTTTGTTAGGAATGCAATATTCGATGATTTTCGATGGTTCTCGATGCTTCCCAAACTTATATTGTGAAATAGTTTTGGACGAAGTGTTCCCGTTGTCTTGAAAAATAATCGACTTTCACGCAACCTGTGGTACTAGTAATATGTGAGATTTTTATATATTTTTTGTGGTCAATTGTCGGGTGCAATCAATTGATCGCGGGTAGCCAGTTGCTTATCGGTGCGATCTAATCGCGTAAACATTTGGACGTGCCGCGTGCCGTAGCGTTCCTCGCGTCACGATCTCCCATTGTGTCGTATTTCACGCTCGCCGTACCGTCTGCAACGGATTTGGAAAGTAGGGCCCTGCCGAGAATGCTATTAAAAAAAGCGTTTAGAACACTGATTACGCTTAAGAGATATTTATTTGATTCGATCTGCAGTTTCGTCGAAATTACTGTTATTAACTTCTAGATAAGTGGGTACCTCGCGCTGTTGGATTTACGTTACTTGAGGTATTGTTATTGCTTTTGGTTTGCCATACCGCCTGTTATGTTTATATATATGCACATAAATGGAAAAATATATTTTATGAAAAAAATATTCAAGGATGTAACCAGGGAGGTAGGCTAGGGCAAAATAAGGTTTTATTTTCAAATAATAGCTTGGTAATATAATTCTATAGCACCTAATAATAAAAGTGCAGTCCAAAAACAACGGTGACCGTTGGTGACAGATTACATCGCCAGCAGTCACCATCATACAGGCCTGCAGTAAATTTCCCCTTTTAATACTTGTTTGAAGAATCCAATATTAAAGGAAGGACGGAACACGTTGACTGGCCTACATTCCACATTTACACAGTACAGCAAAGGCAAGAATTTGCAATATTCATTTTTCATGCCTTGATGGCTGCTACCGTATAGCTGTGGAATGAGTGATGTAATAAGGTCAAGGAGCTCTTCAGAAATTGGAAACATACAACCATGATATAGACTAAAACGCTCAGCAAGGCAATGCCCTTGTGCATCTGAAACGGTTCTATTTCTAAGTACTTAGCGATGTCTGTATCATTCACAATGTGAACAGACCGTCAATGTAGCCTGTCTAAGAAATTAAAGACGCATTGGACGAAATCTTTGCGGAGATGAAAAAATATTTTATACACGCCCGAACTTGAGTTATATAAGGAAACTATCTGATACCTGCGACTTCGTCCGCGTATTATTGGATATACACAGACCGATCTCGGAACACGACAAACCAAAAAAAATCGCCGTTTTTGCGTGATTGAGTAACAAACATAGAAACTTTCCATTTATTATATTTGTAGGTTAACACTGGTTAAACTATGACTTTTACCGGGATAAAAATAAAACTATGTGTTGTTCCAGGTTATAGACTATCTGTGTGCCAAATTTCATTGAGATCTGTTCAGCCGTTTTAGCGTGATAGAGTAACAAACATCCAAACATCTAAACATCCAAACATACACACTTTCACATTTATTATATTAGTAGGATTACAGTTAATCGAGCGTGGAAAACCCAATGCTAAGTATCCTGGATGTTGCGGAGATAACGCTTCCCATATGATTAGATTATAAACTGATCTAATTAGACCTGAGATTAAGGTTATAATAGATGCCCAATGATAGGATATTGAGACTATTACACTTTGCGAGTAAGTCATTCTAAAGAGAGAAATGCGGAGTTTTTAACAAGAGCAGAAGCAAATCTTAACTCAGGAATGTTACTTGCCCCACATGAAGATACCAAGTTATAGAACTGATGGAGGTGACAAGGTTTGCCCGTCATCTCTCGGCTTCAATTGGACTACAGGAGGATATTTGTACACTATTTGTACGGAACAGGGTTGGCGAAAATACAGACCATGATAAAACTCCTCCATTAACTGGTATAAGCTGCGAACTGAATATCATCAACGATCACACATCTGTAACAACAGACATGCAAAAAGTTAGATTTCCACGTATACAGGTTGTCGGAAAGACTTTATAGGCCCGAAGTTTGTACAAAAGACCACGGGTCCAAGAACATCCTATTAAAAACACTTTTCTATGTCGAGGCTGATTACCACGGCCTTGCCATTTTTGTCAATCACCTCCTTCTCCTAGCAATGCGGCACGTACGCTAGATGATTACTTGTTGATCAATTCGTACGAAAGCCATAATATTGTTGATCGTTGTTCTAGCAGTGACCTTATGGATATAATATATATGTATTTATGATTAGTTCTATAACTTTATACAAGACTGAGGTAGCAGGCAATTGGATCAGAAATATCACCATTGGTTACCTCTTTAACTTTGGGGCACAACACCTGAATAGTAGTATAGGCGGTATAGACGTGTCAGTGCTGAGGACTTATTCTTTCCAACCATCGAGCGAAAGTAGGTCTCTGCATATACACCACTTTGTCTAATACGTATAATGGATATCATGAAAACGCTATTTGGTATTATAGGAGGCAGCGAGCTATGATCGTTGAACTTGGTGTTAGCCGCGAAGATGTTAGCTATTAAAGTTTCTGTCTCGCATTAGTTGTAGGCGAGTACCTCCACGGGGCAGGGATAGATGATTAAAGTAGGCTTGTATTGATTTAGTCATACCCCAATAGTTACAATAGTTACGACTGTAAGTCAGATGTTCCTCTAGTTTCTGACCAAAACGGATGACGCCTGTTTTAATGTAAGAATCCTTCTTAAAGGATTTATTGGCACTGTTGTAAATTGCTTTGAGGTTGCTGTCATTGGGATCTCTGTTTGCAGGACCTTTGATCTAAGCACGATAGGCAGCCTGCCTATGATTGATAACGTCAGAGCATTCGTGATTGGACAAACACTGTCCATAGTGAGTACTGGTAATATCGAACAGAGTAATGTAATATTTTATTTTGCCTCATATCCAAGTTAATCCTATTGTCGTCCGCAACACCAGTAGGTAGCAGTAGCGAGCGAGTGTATAACGTGCAAAGCGAAATCATAATCGAATGAATTTAGTTTCTTAAAATTATTTACTCTTCTTATCGTGTGCACCACGACTCCGACCGATTGATTAGAAATTCCATGCTGAGGGCAGCTGACCCCCCCCTCCCCCTTCCCTGTCTGATTACGCCCATGAATTTATTTACTACTAGCTGTGCCAACAGCAGAACGCTTAGTGTTTATAAAAATCGTAGTTTTCTTAAAGCTTTTATAACTCTATATGATATTTTTTTTAGATAAGGACCAAGTAGGTATTTAAGGAGTAAATACTTTTTAAAACCAAAATCTATCCAATAAGTTTTGCGTGATGCTCGGAAAACGGAAAACGTATATTATTTTATTTATAAAAAGATCTTTTGGTAACTATTTTATTCCCGTTGTTTTCGAAATGAAATAACTCGCGCGTCAATTTAAATACAACTTAGATTTACTTAAGTTCAGCAGTATTAATGGTCTTTGTGTTTTTTCTTTATGTCTTGTGCATTATTTCTGTTCTTTAAGATGATCGTTACATGTAAAAGCAAAAAGAATTGTGTAATTTGTTGAAATGTACAAGTTACAGGTCGCTCGAAAACACTTAAAGTACGCTAGGTACTTTACTAATGAAAAAAATCGTTAGGAAACTCTATAAAATGGAAATATCAAGTAAAAAATTTCAGAATACTTATAATGCCAACTGTAGACTATAGTTGCATGAATAGAAACCTGGCAGTAGCGCTAGCTAAGTTTTTTGTCTCACGTTGTTCGTCGTTGATTAATGTCCGTAGCCCCATCAATTTATTGAGAAGCAGTTTCACAACATGCACTGTTCAATACATTCACAATGGTTCGATATTGATTGATGAATATATGCGAATTAAAATTAATTACGCCCGTTGCTGCGAAAATACTCAGTGAGAGTAATTGTATTAAAGGATGTGGCATACATTCCTTTTCAGTTTTATAGTATTACTCTAATTACAGGAAGTCACTTAATTACGTTGATAAATTCATTTTGTTGTTGATTTTAATAACGTTACGAAAAAAAAACTGGATAATGGTTGCAGTTTATCGAGATTAATTTTAAGTTAAGCCAGATCGGAAGGTGTAACGAGATTTATATCTTTCAAGCAACTTGCACTGGTAATATATTGCTCAAGGTAATAAATATATTTAATAAGACGAAATCTTTCCAAAGGCCAGTGACTTCCCTATGTATTACTCTACTCTATGCAGACTATGCCAGTGACGCGCCAGTCGTCTTCCGATCAACACGTGTTTTTATAGCTTTATTCTACGGTTACAGATGTTAATAAAAATGTCAGGTTCAGCAAGGAGAAAATATTTCACCTAACCAATTGTTGTGTTTTATAATGCGTCGTATCGCAATTATCAAAATATTAAAACGATAAATTCTAATTAGAAAAAAAGAAATATTCAGCAATGGTTAAAAGAAAAAATACTCAGCATTATGGTATAAAAATTCTTAGTTTACGAATATATCATCCTGAATCATATAGAAAATATTTGGGAAACTTAAATATATTATTTTATTGCTTTACATAACATTGAACAGAACGTGACGAAAATAATATAAATTTCATTATTTGGTATTTCTAGTGATAGTGATTCGGAATAATATGTTCAATAAACATGCAATCACCTAATTGATATTTTAAATTTGAACAAATAACATATACAAATTTTCGACATAACATAAGTAAAGTAACTAACACAATGCTCTTGTCTACTTGACTGTACCTCTTGACACGCACATGTTAACACTGTATCTATACACGCTTTACGCACACATATGGCCGCGTGCACAAATGAGTTGAACTGTCTAAACGTCTTTTTTTAATATGTCGAAGAGTTATATTTCATGCACAGTTTCGAATAGATCTGAAGAGAAAAATATTATTTTCCATAATATAAACTTTATCACTCACTTTCTTTTACCTCCTTAAGGGTTGCGATTCGAGACATTCCTTCGTAAACGATGTCTACAAAGTTAAAAAAAACGTTAATGTTTTCAATAATATGATCTACATAAATACAATGATTAAAACCACAGGATAGATTTCACTAGATTTTTAGATACTTGGTCCTTATCAAAATGAAAAATTATTATTATGTAGCTCCACGAGCGGATCCGCTGACAAAGCTAGTCAGATATAAAACTAATTCGGGTTAGCTTGGTTCTTATAGAAATATTATTTTTCATTTGAACGTTGATCTTATATTTAGTTATTCTAACATTTTAATTGACAAGACAATTTTTAAAGAGTTCCTTGATGTATCTACGAAGTAGAAGATCAAATGCCAATTAAATTAAAATAGAACCGGACCACCCTTGAGGTATCCTCTTCCCAACGAAAAAATAATCGTCCAAATCGGTTCAAAAACAAAGAAGAACATCCATAAAAAAGTACAATGAAATTGATAACCTCGCCTCTTAAAATATTATGTGTTACGCGATTTTGTACGAAGAAAAATGTCAGTCTATTAAAGAGTTTCTGTCTAATAAGTGTAAATAAACTGTACTGTAATAAACTACCAGCTCGCTTATTGCTTATTGCAATAATCGAGAAGAATGATTATTTAGATTTCAATCTTCAATTTTATTGAGCGCAATTTCCCGAGGCATGTTTTCACTTAATACATTAAGATAAAAATCATAACAACAATCTGCTTAATATACAAAACTCGATTAATATGCATATGTTAATATGATATAATACATAAATATTTGTGTTATTTTAATAACTTTCCGTTATTTTGACTATGTATTTAATTTTGTTGGCTTCTCATACAAGGGAATTTATTATTATAAGAAAGATTTTTACCTATTGATATAAATTAAGTAATATATTATATAAAGTGAACTGTAAAAAATGTAAAATATAAAAAAAAAATTGTAGATAGATTAACTAAAATATCAACAAAACAAACAAATTGCCTATGTAAAAAAAATGTCTTACATTCGGTTTTAAAACCGACTATGCATTATTATATAAATGATTATATATAAATAATATTATGTAACTATGTATACGATAGTATTAAAGAGTATAAGTAATAGAAGGAATGACGTAGCGCGCCGAAGCGCCGCGCCGCTCCGTGGGAAATTTAGCATTTAACATTTAAAAAATCATTATTTATATAATACACAATATAAAAATAACGGGTCATCCGACATTTTGTAGTTTGCACGATCCTACGGTTCAACAGTTATTATGATTGAAGAGAAATGCGTTACACAACTTGTCCGGCAACGTTTTTTCCATTGTCTGCGTTTAGAAAAAAGTAATGCATAGGCATTAGCTATGCTTGTGGCCGTTCACTTTAAATATTATCTTGCAGGGAGTGAATAGAAAATTATATAAATTACTTCTTGTAGTACTAGTCCGGTCTCGGCCATGGGTTGGAGATCAACAATAATGATATGTTGATGGAGCTGCAAGTGAAAATATCAAATAAAAGTTGTTTATTATGTCTTCATGCAATTCATAAATACTTTTGATTCTATCAATATGTTTTTAAAAGGTTTACTCTATTCAGTAAAGTAAATTTCAATATATAAAAAATATTTGCGATAGTGATACAATACAATACAAAAACGATGGTGACCACTGACGAGATGAACTATCTATTATTGATCGTCGTCGTCATTCCGGCGTCAGGCCTGCAAGCCTTTCGGTTGATCTGGTTAATCTCGACATGCTTCAAACCAAAAGGTAGTCACTGTGTGAAGGGTTTATCACTATCTAGAGTGTGTTCGCGACCCAGTCAAGTACAGATAGATACGCACCTATAAATTGCTGAATATACGCAGACTGATCCCGACACGCCTAAGCCTGTGACTATGACGGGAGTTACAACCTGGTGTATGGTGGTCATGGTCCAGTTCACACAATTGTCATGTCATTTATAGGTTACAGCTAATATAAAAGCTTCTACACGGAAATTTGTATTGAAAACAATATTTAATAGAATTTATTAAATCTTGGAAATCATCAGAATTATGGTTGCTAAATATTTATATTTAAAAAAAAAACCGAAGAGCACGCGAAAAGATGTAAAGAAAAACTTAAATATACCACGAACAAATTTTCGAAGAGAATAAAAGAGGGTTACAAATTAAAATAATGTTCTTCTATAAGTTGTATTTCATTTATTAGAGTAAAATAATTTAACTCAGTTATATTTTTCTTATCCGATCTTTAATCCAACGATTACTCCTTGAATGACTTTTTTTATTCAATAATGTTGGTACAGTAACCAATGCAACTAGTTTTCTTTTTTTTTCTCCATGCTTAACACTTGCATACATATCAAACTACAACGCATTACTGAGTCAGTTCCCATCACAAAAAATTGTCAAAAATATCATCTAGTAGTATGCTGGGCGATTAAATTGTTCAATATTATTAGAATGCGGGTGGAGCCTGGAGCGCGAACTTAGCTCACATTAGGTTCGGGGTCGTTGATCAAACTACACGTGTTAAGGTTCTGCAGACTTTCTTAATCCGCGTAAAGATCTTGAATAAATATTATAAATTGTTTTACAGCTGCGTACAAGCTGTTAAATAATACATAGGTATTCCTAACACTTTATAGCTTTGTGCAGAGTCGCCAGTGTTTTTTTTAAATAATGTATATTGGCGTGAAGTCACCGGAAACAGTACTTATGAAGTTACTGATAAGAATACGTAATCACAAGTGTAATAATTACACATGTTTATTTGTGTTATCGCATTTTATTTATTCTATTCTAGTGCTTCATGTGCTAACTTTTATTAACTGCATTTTGATTTTAATCTAGAAACTTGAACTTATTTATGTTGCTGCATTGGAGGTTTATTATACATATATGTATTATAATTAAATATTGGGGGGGGGGGGGGGGGGCTGTCTGTCTGTCTAAGATCGTTGTGTTGAACAAAAAACATCTATCTATATAAATTTGAAAAGTAAACGATTATCTAAATATCATTCAAATCGTTAGAGCCGTTTCCGAGAAACCAATTGTATTTACCTACCTACAAGAATTGCTCACTTAATAGTATCAGGTAAAATAATATTTATGAGTATTATTACATTAGTGAGTATTGAAACCTTTGAACTGTTTTTATTATTTGAAAACTATCACTTACTCTACAGATAGTATTAAAATAGGATATAAAAACAACCATGAGTCATACTTCAACAATACAAGCTTTGCTTAGTTTGGAATTAAATGGTAGTATGAGAAATTGTGTCAATGACTTTTTTACTGATAACTTCCGCTCTTATTACATAATATCTTTGTCTCGTAATCATGAAGGGATCTGCGGGCCACTGTGGTATTTTATAACTAAAATATCCTTGTATATATTGTTTTTATCAAAAACTAAAATTGTTATCAAAAGTATTTCTCTAGTATTTTTTTATGTGATATTAGTTATATATTACGAATATGATTCTTATAATAAAACGCGTCACAGACTATGAAGTTACTATAATATTTTATGTTAAGATTGGAGCCCTTGAGCCTAGCAGCCGCTTGCGCTATACAGTGACACTGCACTTGTATTTAACAACAGACACCACATTACACTCCACCCGACACTCGTGCACACGGGCACACCGCACAGGTACATATAGGTTCTGTAAGGAACCTTTTTTTTTCTTTTTTGGCTAATTGGTTTAAACCAAAATTGACAGATGACTAAATACATATATGCATATATTTCTTCCTTGTACCCGGGAGGCAGAAAAAGGTATATTCGTCTAATTAGTTAGCTCGAATTTCTATTTAGGGAATTAGTCAGATCACGATGTTTTTGCATATCCGGCAAGGTTCGGCTACTTTGGGACCCTTGAGCACATTGCCATGCTTTCGCCTTTTTTGGCTAACAGTATAGTCAAATCGAAAAAAAAAGTAAAAAATACTGTAAGATGGAAATATTTATTATCTTCGCCCTATGTGATAATATCCATTAAATTAATTGTATGGCGAGCGATATTTTATCTTAACATAAATTATAATAGCATCTTAACCGTTTGTGACGCGCTTAAGGATTACAACTATGATTGTCGACAGCGCATGAGCTCATTAATCAACAACTCAATGGCCGCATTAAAGACAATTATTGTAGGATAAGTCATAGTGGACCTGTCGCTCGTTATACGATAATTTATACCTATTTGATACTAGGTTTCGCTTAGTTCACGTGTCCCCGTTTGAAGCCGTGATTTAATATATGTTGCTAATAAAGAAGGGAAAGCCACTTAGTTCAGTTTCTTTGAAAGCACGGCTCTTATTAGTGATCATTCATATGGAAATGCATAATATATTCACTTATAAATTTTTCGACTGGATTGATTTTGACGATGTTATAAATTACGGATAAATAATCTAAGCACTAAGAAGCGCGTAGTGTATGGTTCCATGTTATTTTTCTTTTTAATACTGGTGTGGAAGATGAAGGCGCTGTGCCTGGCTGATCCCGTAACGCTATAAACCGAAAAAGACTCATTGCTACCATGTGCATAGCGGTCGCGATCTAGTCGGATCCTCGCGAGTAATTACTGGACATACACCAGTTGATCCCGAAACGCGAAACGCTAAGCTTGCCATTATGAAGGGTGTTATATGAGTGTAAGGCTTTCATGTCTATAAAGATATTTTTAATATTTTGACACTTATTTTTCTCCGATGCGTTTTATTTCACGCGAAAATAGATTCACTTTATATAAGCCTGAGTTTAAATATTAACTAAGGTTCCAGTGTAAGATCTTGGTACTTAGTTTCCTGTCGTAATAAATGAAAGGTGATTAACAGTTTTTTGCTATTAATGCTTTGGTTTGTTTTTTCATTCATACTATTTAAATTTGTCAAATGTTCAATATCGACATCTCAATTTTGTTTTAACTTCTCAGAGAAGAGATTTACTATTAGGTATATGACTTGTTTATACTCGGTCTTTATTCTGTAAGTCTGCGAGTTCTACGTAAATCTTTAGTTGTTTAATAGTGTAGATAGTTAATAACGAATAGAAATTGATTCTGAAATAATCTTGTTAAAATTTTGTTGACGTCGAAGTATTATAGATTTATTTTATAACTAGCTGTGCCCGCGGCTTAGCTCACATGGACTTCAGAGTACTGTCGATCGGGCACACGCGCGAATCTTACTACTCCCGGTTATTTTAAAGACAAAAATTCTTATTGTAGGTGTTCCTTAAAAGGCAGACTCTCGTTGAATTTTTTGTGTTTTTTCAATGTATACAATTATTTATTTGCCTGTAACCCTAATTGTTTTTCTAAAATAAAAGTAGCTTAAGCGACTCCATAAAACATCAGCTATCTGCTAGTGAAAGTCCCGTCAAAATTGGTCAAACCTTTTCGGAGATTACCAGGAACAAACAGACAGGCAGAAATAAAAAAATGATTTTTTGTTATAGGTACCGTACCTATATACTTTGATATGCATTTAGCAAAAAGCTGTTATTTTGACATTACAAACATACTTCAATTTTATTATTTGTATAGATTTTGTGTCATGTTATTGTTACTTCTAAGTCTTTAAATATACTATCCACTATTGCGGTCTATTATGAGGTATACTGAATGAAAAAAATAGCTTTAAAGTATTGTGCCTATCTAGAATTATTACCAAAGGAATAGTACAACTACTTCCGAGGAGAGAGTAAGCCAGTCTTTTGGCTTGTATTAAGACACTACCACTAAATAAAGTAAAAAATGTTATCTCTGATTCATTGCAAACGTAGTGTAATCTAATTTTATGTAATATAAATAATAAAAATGTAATAGAACATTATAGATCCTACTTCGGTTTTAACCGATTACAAAACTTTCGTAATTTAATTATCTTTATAAATTATCAATGTTATGTATCTAGATCTTCCGTATTAGCCGGATCCATAGTAGAGATTTGCACAATTTAACGACCACCGTAAGGAAATAATTAACAATTTAATAAACAATAACATTGACATAATGAACACTTTCTAAGATCTATGCGTAGTCGTTAAAATAGTGTCACACTGTCCACTGTGTTACGTAACTACTTAAAAAAAATATCCATAATAATCTATATTAATATTTTAAAGAACGAGAGATTGTTTGTTTAAAATGAAACTACCTGTTAGATTTGTTAAATTATTTTTTTGTTTTTTAGCTTATTTATTAAGGAAAGTTACCAGCTACATAAGATCACGCTGCGGCCCTGAACAACGGAGATATTACCATACAAATTGTGGGCCAGAATGTACGCTAAAAGAGAACGAAGTAATAGTGTGTGCGGGCCGTGGGCGTTTTCTATCAGTATTTTTTTTAATTAGACGCGAGTAAAACCGCGAGGTACATCTTCTAGTAATATAAATTAGAAAGTAACGTGAATGTGACCTTTTCACGACAAAGCCTCCGAACCGATCACGGTTAAATTTAGCATAGAGGTAGGCTGGCTGGTACCTGGAAAGGGACTGTATGAAAAACATAATTTCAGGAAAGTTAGTATTGTATTATCAATACCTATATAATATTTAGGTGTATATTTTGTTATTAAATACCTCTGCTCCCAGGGACGGCATATATGCCAATTTAACGTACAATTTGCCTTATGTATGGGAGTCAAAGGGTTAATTTTTGAACTTCGCAGTAGTCATCGTGGGTACAGGTTTATTTATAAAAAAAGCCACGATGAATTATATACATACTTTTTAATATATATATATCTGGTCTGATGATAAGCGGTCACCGCAGTCTTTGGACGCTTCCAACACCGGAAAACCACATAAGTGTTGCCAACTCTTTAATCATAAAAGTAACAAAATCTCGTAGACGTCTCGTTAAACATCGTAAAAATAGAATTTATAAATAACTCTATCAATTTTATTGTATATATACTAAGTTTACTTTACGAATGGATTAACATGTTCTTCTTGGTCCCGAGTCTCTAAATGAAATCGTAGATATATAAAATCCTGTGTGCGTCTGTTAGCGATCATATAACTTCTGAACTACCTACTTGACCGATTTAACTTATATTCATGTAACTAGCTGTGCCCGTGGCTTCGCTCACGTGGACTACACAATGCCCGCGCGAATCTTGCTCCCCCGCTCCTGGCTATTTTAAAATCAAAAATGATTATTGTGGGTATTCCTTAGAAGATACACGTATACTCTCCCAAACTTTTTTGTAGGCCTTTTTAATGTCTACAATTGTTTTGTACATTAATTTTCTATATCTATTATGGTTTACTGAGCGTAAGCTATTTAAGCGTCCGAATTTATTCACCATGACAAGTTTTTTTATGTGTGCGGAACCCTAATTCTTTTCCTAAAATAAAAGTAGCTTAAGTTACTTCCTATAAATTCAGCTATCTACCAGTGAAAGTTCTGTCAAAATCGGTCCAACCGTTTCGGAGATTACCCGGAACAAACAGAAAGACAGACAAAAATGTTTTAAATGGGTGTTTGGTTATTGTTATCGTATATACTTTCATTTGCATTTAGTAAAAAGCTGTTATTTTGACATTACAAACAGACACTTCAATTTTATTAATTGTATAGACATATTTGTTTAATCGAGACGATGGTTCATAGCTATGTTAGGAGCCGAGAGGTGTCGCTGTATTCGGGCCATTAACAACCGAAATAAAAAACAACGTCTGGTGGGCCAGCTAGTAAAGATATCATATAAAAAATTACGCTCTTTTAATCAAATATTGTATCAATGAAATTCGGATGAATAATGTTTCCGATGACAAAGGTTACAATCAACCGTCCGATTACCGGGTGACAGATAAGAAAACGTTAAGTTTGTCAACATGTTACAATTTCTAACAGGTTTAGATGTTTGATTAATTTTTAAATTATTTATATGTTTAACGTTTTGGCCACAGTCTTATCCGATATGTTAACTGACGATGTGTCCTAAGGATGCTAAGTCTGAGGGGCTGGCTTTCAAGTCCAGCTGCCTGAATACACCTTTAAGTGCTTGGAGTGCATCTTGAGGATGGTAGCTAGCCAGGCGGGCATTAGAAAAGGACCTACCATACTAAGTTTTCATCACGATGTTTTTCTTCACTGAAAGCTCAGGTTAATAAAATTAAAAATCTGCTAACATTACGCCCTATCAGCTGCTCGGCTCGTCACATGATATTATAATAAATTGAATTAAAAATGTAAATGAAAGATGGTTCAAAAAAGTTTTAGTAGGTACAACGACTATTTATACCAATGAGATTAAATTAATTTTTAGCAGTAATAGTGATCTAAAAATAACATAACATGATAAGTAAGTAAATAGATAGTTTATCAAGTGCACTGGATGTATTACTGAGGTTGAGAGTGCTAAGTTCTAGTTTGTCCTATTTGTTTTTTCAAAAAGAGCTTTATGCATGTGTTTTTTTAATGTTTGATGGGGCATACTTGTTTACCATAAAATCTGTTGCTGTATTATGGATTCCGTATCCACAACACAGTGATAGGATACTAGGATTCATATATTATGTACAATTAAAAACTTTTAACATCATATGAGATAAAGTAATCAATGATGTAGGTATTGAAAAACCGTAATTTCTCTAGAGAATAATGAAATGTGTAATTTCTGTTTCGTACATACATAACATATACATTCGAAAGTAGGTAGTGATTTGCGGCAACTGGGTTACTATACCGCTTATTATTAAACCGTTTATGAAAAGTGTCTTTTTGTAGAAAAATAATAATGGCGCACGAATTGAAACAGTTGTAATGAGAATTCCGTGAATCATTTAAAACACAAATAATTTTAATAATGATCTAATAACAAAGAAGAAAAATGAATACGTTATGGATTAATAATCAATGTAAAGCAAGTGATGAATGTCTCATAATTTCCAGAAAACACTGATCACGAATATAATATTAAAAACGTTTTTCTCTATCTGTTTGTATGTTGTTTGGTGTACATGTAATGTAATATATACATGTAATATAATATTATAAATGTAACATTTTGTATGTTTAGGTGTTTGTTACTCAATCACATAAAAACAGCTGAACGGATGTTGATGAAATTTAGGATACAAAAAGTTTAAAACCTGGACAGACACATAGGATACTTTTTTTTCTGGCAAATGACATAGCATAACGACTTTTAACAATTTACATTGTTTTCCGATTTCCACGTGAATGAAGTTACGGGTACAACTAGTTATGTATAAAGAGGGGAACTTTGAAGTTAAGAATGTCGATAAATCAGTTTAAAAGAATAATGAATATTTTGATGGTTTTTCTATTACTACTTCCTAATGCTGAAACACTATGGGATAGCAAATTGTTATCGTTAAATGCATCACAATAGAGCACGGTAACGACCATTTGTAATAATGGCGTCGCAACACGCGGCCAATTTTATCATATTTTTTTAATACAGCAGTTGTCATTATCTGTCATTTTAGAGCATTTCACGAACCGTTAGCTATCTGTACACCGATAATACTAGAATCGACAAATATGTTGGCGTCTTTTAGTTTATATAAAATAAATATTTTTTAATCTGTATTGGTACGTCAATATCTTTTAAATGTAATGTAATTGACTGACGTTCTATTTATATCACAGAAACTAAGTAACATTTTTTTTTTTTTTTTTAAAGTAGCATGGCAATCTTACGGTACTGTACAAGCCTCTGTACAGCTGGATGTACTAGCTAATCCTGAAACGCAACACGAATGATGCCACTGTTACGGATGTTGTTACACTTGGTGTGTGGTGGTCGCGATGCAGTCGGACACAATTGTCGTGCCGAAGATACAGATAGACATACAAAAATTAGAAAAATATCAATTTCTAAATCAGTTTTACATAATATAGACATTTATAACAATATTTTGAAAACAAAAAATCTTATAGAGCGAGTCTACTGTTTTATTAATTGAGTTATACTACTCGATTGAATTTAAGGTTTTTTTTTTCTTTTTACCTATAGGAATTGGTATTCAAATCTCTGTTTCAAAGAATGCATGTCACTCGTCTGCATGTTCCATGCAAATCGTAGACAAGTGAAATAGCAGTTTTCCCGCGCAAAAGTCTATCATTGTCAACGAGCCACTGTCACGGCGACCTCGATCCATGGATGCAACGTTTCTAATGAATCTGTGTAATTAGAGTAAGACGCTGCTAAACTGTAATTTCGGTGAATTTCCCGCGTCTAACTCACCATGTAACTTTCATTTTTACAGTCGCGTCGCGTCGGAGGGAAGAGGTTAAATAGACTGTAAATTCTGGGAATTGAGATTAGGATCAATCGTAAATTCGCCTTTTCTTATTTAGTTTTAAACCGTAGAGTTTTATTTTGTTTATTTATTGATATTTGTTTTATCCAGTTTCAGGTAACTATTTTAGAATTTAATTTAGTAGCTTCTCAAAATATAACCATTTAATTGATTTTTTTGGTTGATTTTTATATGGAATCATTTTTATATTACCTATTTTCGTCTCTCAACTTTACAGAACGTCTTAAACTGGTAAAGTATTTTAGCCTCGATATTTTAGGAATGGATATCTACTGTGAGGTATCTATAGGATATGATCGAGTTTATTATCTCTACAACAGCTAGATGATTCGTGTAACTATGGTGGTGGTTCATGTCTGGCAAGTTGTACCTTCTTTATAAGGTATAAGATTCGGCAGTGCATGGAATACTATTGCCGTGTAAAGCGGTCTGCTATTGACCTCTGTGCTACCTTGGATACGTTGCTGTGAGGGGATGCTGCAACCATCACATAGAACTTAGAAGCGCTTAAACTTCGGAGGGGCATTGCCTTGCTGGGCATGTTCTATCGTCTGTATTATGGTCAGTGTTTTAAACAGTTGTTTTTTCTTAATACCATCACCCTTTCCATTCTAGATTCACGTGTGTAACTTTCTCTTCTGGGACGTTTAATTCTTTATAGAGTGGCCGTACTCGTAAAGTGTAGTCATGGGTCGTTGGCGTTATTGCTTCACGATATTTTTTTCATACGTCTCGATCGGCTGTTAGTCTAGTCTGCTCATCAATGTGCTGCCCAGAGCAGACTTAATCTGATCGGTCTATCGCATAGGTCCCTTTCCGTTCATTTTATGCCTTGCAAGAGCAAACGCTCTAAAAAAACATGACATCGTCGCGACACATGTTTGAAGAATTTAAAGTTGTTGCCCTTAGGTTAAGGACAGGTTTACGAGACCACAGTTACACGGTAACTCCCATTGCTAATGCTTATTAACTTACTAATCGATTATGAAGAAAAAACCGTAATGATGTTGAAGGCTAATTAAAATCTCTAGGTATAGTTACGACGATGTATTCTAAGTCAATTATGAAAAGGCTGAGTACCTAATTAAAATTAATATAAATAAACAAATACCTAGTGAGAATCATCGTATCACTTTCGCTAACTAACAGCCAGAACTAATAGATTAGTCATTGTTTTCGACATATGGTTTTACAGTTACATTTTATACACTTACTTCATTTCTTACTACTCTGTATTTAAGATATTATTCACGATTTTTATAGCGTATCAATTATTTATGAATGAGGTATGCTTTGCGTCTACAAAATTTTATCAGAATAGGTCGACGTTGAGAAACAACGATTTTTTTTTTGTTTTTTACTATTTCTGAAAGTATCGTTAATAATGCTTATAGTCTATCAATTATATAATGACTTATTCTTCCTTGTAGAAAATGTCATTAATATCAGTGGAGAATTAATAATAAAAAATAATTTAAAAGTATTTGTTATTGAAAATACTCATATCCTATTCCTATTAATTGCCCAATAACATAAGCTTTTCGTGTCTAAAATTTCATAAGAATCGGTCAAGCTGTTTTTGAGTTAAATCAGAACAAACCAACAGACAGACAAAAAGCTTTTAATGGCATATTCGTGACCCTTTGGATGCCTAGATATCAGGAAATTTGTAAAAAATACATTTACAGACAGAACTATACATTTGTTGATATAGATACTTTTCATATGTAATCTATTATTGAATTCTGAATTAATTATATAATATATACCTATTTAAATTAACAAGTATGTAACCCATGGTAATTATATTACTTTTGCTTATTTCTATTCCAAGCGATTGATGCACTTTGCAGTAGCGTAGGTACTTTAACAACTTTTATGGACAAGAAGCATTTGTTATGGTAGCGCAGTAATTTCCAAACTTAACTTATATGGAAAAAAAAGTTGCTCGTACCAATAATAAGTAAATCCGCGCCGCCGTGTTCATATTCAAACAATAAAGCAGCACTTTTACATTTTATAAAGTGATAATCTCTTCTAATATAGTTATTTAAGTATTATTGAGAGTAGTATAATATATACTTCGGCGTAACTAAACAACATTTTAAGTCATTTGAATAACAATTTAAAATGTTGCTCAATAACTGTATTGTATTCTATATACATATATGGAATGAATAATCACTGTAGGTAAATAGCAAAGATTACAGAATTTCAGCTAGATCATTCTACGAGAGAAACTAAGATATACATCTCTTTGCGTAGCTTAGAGAAACTCTACGGATATTTTGTATTAACAATAGAGTCCGAATATGACAGGGATGATGATTGGTTAATATCAGATTAATTAATATCATACAGTAAGGATTAGCACGAGAACGAAAAAAAATTTCGGCGAAAATAATCGTCTAGAATACATAATCTCGGCGAACATAGAGAGTACGGCTTGTCATTATTATAATTTCTTTAGGTTAATTTCATTACCGGATAATTTTCAAATTGGTGTTGACCGGTGCTTCGATTCCTATATTGATAAACTTGAATAGAATAAAATATGTTCTTTTGGTTTTGAAGTAGCTGTTTTACGTCAGCTGTGGTATTATGAAGGGAAACAAACAAGTTGTCGCTTGATATCTGCCATCGAAGAGAGCAACCACGTCCTAAATAGGAACAAGCGTTGATAAACAGTGGCGATACAAATTAACAACAATAATCCAGCTAAACAAGGAACCGCAATAACGACTTAAAGTGTTCGCAGAGTACAATCGCTGGCAAATATTATAAAAATAAAATAATATGTTTAAAAAAAACTGCTACAACTTTTAATCGTGATATGTTTAGTATTTTGGCCATAATTTCACCTGATCTTAAGTAAAGATGAGGCCCAAGATTACCATCTTACTACTATTTATCGCACGCTAAGCCTAGTGGAAAACTGGCCTTAAGTGCAGCTGCCGAAACACACATATTGGTGTTTGGCGACACATTTTCAACTTTGGTAGGGCATTTTATAATGTCTAACTGGCTAGCTGTCACCTTCAACTATAGATGCGTTCGGAGAGTTGAGTTTCAGAGCTATTCCTTTCTAGGCTTAGCGTGTTACCGTATTAGGCCTGAACGTATGTACTAATAGAACTATCTAGAACTCCATCCAGCGTTTGCAAATAAAGGTATAAAGCAGTAGATTTGAGACAATTTATTCAATAAAAAACAAAATAAAATATGGTTAATTAATCAATTAATAAATAATTTAACAATGACATTCTTATTATCATTAGTAATGAATTGTATAAAAATAAATAGAAACTTTTACTATAGATTTTACTGAAGGTTATTTCCGTAAAGATCGGAGTTATTTACTCTGAAGTCGCACCTAATAAAGATTTACGTAGAAAAACAAGTACTTATGAATACATTTTCGACCAGTTCCAAGCCTGACTGTACAAGACAACAGAGAAACAACGGTCTGTTGAGATAATGCGTCGGCAATAGAGGTACAACGAATGGACCGCGCTCACGCGACTTACATCTAAGTGTATGTATATTGTAAGTATTCGCTCATTGAATTACTTATCATTATAAACGTATCAGTACAAGCGACAACACAGTCACAAGAAAAGTACGTTTCTCTAGATTATTCAATGATCACATAGATATTTCAAGAAGTTTAAGGCTGAATAAAAATGAAATAGTCTTTGTTAAAACAACGAAATCGAGTTTTTTTTGTAAACAACTTCATATAGTGTTTCTCTCGCGAAATTTTGGAATAATATTAAAAGTACAGACAGGACTACATATTTATTAATATAGATGTAAAAAACAAAAAAAGGGCATATTGTGATAAAATAGTGATTTATAGGTGCTTAGGAAATTACTTCACCTGTTGAATACATGTGCAATTAATAAAATTGAAGTACATATCTGTTTGTAATGTCAAAATATCAGTTTTTTACTAAATGCTTATAAAAGTATACCAATAACAAAAAGCCCATTTTTTAAATTTTTGTCTGTCTGTCCGTCTGTTTGTTCCGAGTAATCTCAGAAACGGTTGGACCGACTTTGATGGGATTTTGACTGATAGATAGGTAATGATATAGGGAGTAACTTAGGCTACTTTTATTTTAGAAGAATAATTAGGGTTCCGCATAAATAAATAAAAACTGGTGAATCAATTCGGGCGCATAAATGGCTTATGCTGAGTAAACCATAAAAGAGATATAGCAAATTGATGTACTACATAATTGTAGGCATTAAAAGACCTAAAAAAGTCCGCGAGAGTATACGTCTATCTTCTAAGGAACATCCACAGTAAGCATTTTGTCTATAAAATAGCCGGGAGCAGGGGAGCAAGATTCGCGCGGGCATTTTGTAGTCCGCGTGAGCGAAGCCACGGACACAGCTAGTATTTTTATATAGTTGTCGCTCAGTGCGTGTCCACATTATTGTCATTTTCACTGCATCTTTGAACTTTCTGATATTATATTTTCTAAATGTACCGTGTCAGCCCTGCGGTTATATATTTATTACATTTTACTAATATCTTAGTGTGGAATTGCGTGCCGAGTTCTTTTAATTCACTGTATCTTAAACGAGGTTAAAAAGGCCGAAGAAAAAGATAAAACAGCAAAAGATATTTTTTTTTTTTGCATAAGTATGGTTTACAATATGGAGTTAGTAGAAAGTTGTAATTATATAAATTAAATGATAAAAATCTCAAAAATTACACGGGTAAAACAAGATCTTAGAAGTTCACATTCCGATTTTACGCCTATAATAAACACCAGGACGGTATTGAAGAACATTTGTTTTTAAGACGTGTTAAAGTTATAATTTATTTTGACAAAACACCATTTAATTAATTTATACGAAATTTCTTTGCTACTTTCGCCTGAAACAAATGAACAGTTGTTTCTTCCTTTTGCAACAAAAAACGTTTGTTATTAATTGTTAACACGAGTCTGAAAATGTTAAATCTGAAAGTAATCGAAGAAAAGGAGAAAAACGAACTCGTGAAATGTTAGTAACTGAAACGATAAGTGAACACCATACACCAACAAAACAGCTATAAAAACACTTTTTTTTAAATCAGTGTCCGTATATGAGTCATTTATCGATGTATTATATAAGTTTGAACATTTGTACTGTTTTTAACGTTGGTTCACAATGCACCGTGTTTCCCGAAATGTAATTAGACTAAGCAAGGCTTCTTACCGCGATATAATGTAAGTTACATAACGATAGGCTTCTGATCGACTGTTGAATTTGTATCGGAAACAAGAAATTGCTAATCGGTTTGTCAATGAAAATAATGTGGGTTCAGCGGGGTTGCCACGAATTAGCTACCTTTATAAGTTACACTTCTTTACGCATGTTATAAAAATATATGTGAGTGAATTTTTAGGATGCACGCACACCTTAACAAAAGTTTACACTGTGAAGTTGATTGCTAAGCTTCTTGTTTTATTGTAGTGAAAATAGTCACTCTTGAAGTTATGCGTCGCGCATTCATTTTATTTATTTATTTCGGGTGCTATAGAAACTTTATCAATATGTGCTAGCAATAAAATGGTTAACATTTCAGTTGGAATGGTGATTTAATCGCTTTTATAAGTTTTCTACACGTGTAACAATGATTAAAAAAAATCCCTAGTCTGTTCTATGTCCTTTTCGGTGTTATCTTACACAATAAAGTAAGGAAGATACCATAATATCAAAACTCATTTATTTATGCATATCTAATATTTGAAATTCAAAAGGTAAACTTCGTAGTTCGTTCTAGAATCATGTTACAAAGATTGTGTCGCCGATACGCAGTGTATTGTGAGGCGCACTCTGTGAACGCACCAAGCTTTATCTAATGGGTCGTTCTCTGCGTAGAGTGACCAATAAATCAATATAAACGGTATAAATAAAACCGTTTCAAATCCATACTAATATTATAAAGCTCAAAGGATTTTGTTTCTTTGTATGAACGCGATAATAACTGGAACTACCAACCATATTTGAAAAAATCTTTTTGCATTTTATAGCCTGTTTAATGAGGAAGGTCTAATTCTAATTTAATGTTACGACTCTATGAAGCGAAGCAGCAACCATGAACGTAAAGCGATCTGGAAAAATGTAGGCAAGTACGGGAAGTAAGAACATCGATAGGCTATACGGGTATGGGTATTGGAGACGGTGAGGTGAAGTGTTGGCCGAATATCAAGACGAGTGAAAACGTGGGGCCCAGCTAATACTGTCTCAACTAAGTATGGGGCCATACAAAAACAAATAATAAAAATAGCAGTTAAGTAGAAGACATGATTCGTTTTTATCTCTAACGAATTTGTGATTTAGATTAAGTATACGATATATACTTAGGTTATTCCAAAAATTGTTTGTCACAGAATAATTCTCTTTTTTCTTGAAACTCTTTTGAATTGATAGCTAATTTTGTATATAAATCTCTTTGGTGTGAAAATCATTGGCCTCCCATGTGTAGTTATTTTTTAAAATATTTTTAAAAATTATTTGTCACTCTTCTTTTGTTTGCAACAATGGACGTCTCGCGGAAAGCTTTTCTTGCTATGATATTTTATGGTTATAAACAAGGGTTAACCTTCCAAGAATTTGGGGAGTCTGTTCCTGCGTTAGCAACAGTTATTTATTGGTTTTGCGAATTTAAACATGTTCGATAGAACCTTAACAATGATCCCAGAGGCGGCCGATATACAACTGCAGTAACTCATAAAACATTCATCAGGGTAGAGTGGCTACTGCAGAAGAATGGACACATTCCACATCGAGAGATTCAGGTTGAACTGAAGATTGGATCACACTTAGTTTCCACCATCCTGTATGAGCACTTTAAAGTTATGAAACTTACTTCGCGACGGATACTTCATTCTCTCACCAAAGAGCAAAAATCCCGTCGTGTTGATTGGTTTAAAATGCTAGAAAAGCTTGAAGGATACTTCGCAAAACGTATCCTACATCCTTACAACTGATGGAACTTGAATCTACAGCTACGATCCTCTCTCGAAGCAACAATCCGCACAATGGGTGTATGAAGTTAATAAAAAATATAGCGGTTTTTTTCGACGCAGTGGACCAGTAGCAGTAATTCCGCTAGAATATCGTAAAACAGTTACTAGTTAATAGTATTGCGAAATTTGTCTGCCTCAAGCTTACGAGGACTTGAATACCAAGTGACCAAGGAGTGGTGTCCGTGGCATTCTTTTTCACCAAGATAACGCGCCCGCTCAAACAGCTGCTAGAACCATGGACTATTTGAATAATTCGGGGGTACTAAAATGTTACCCCATCCTCCGTACATGCCAAATTTACCTTCATGAGATTTTGTTTATTTTCTACGGTAAAAAACGCTTCGTGTGCGATAATTTAACACTGCAGAAGAGGCCGTCGAAGAATTTCGGCGGTTATTTTTCGACCACCCGCAACATATATTTTTTTTAAATGATTCAAAAGCTTGTTCACCCGATTGCATAAGTGGATTGGTGTTGGAGAGGAATATTTTGAAAAGCTATAAATAAACTTTATTCATATTCTATTTTTCTTTTCACTAACAATTTTTGGAATACCCTACGTATTATAGCTTGCTTGAAATAATATATTTTGAGTTATGATTTGTCCCTATAGAATCATAATAAATGGTTACTTAGTACGAGGCGTGTTCAGAGTAACTCTCAATGCATTATTCACAATCACAAGTTATAGAGTGCTATTATTTAAGTTGCACTTTGCGTATAGGTATTCGGGAACACTTAATTTTATAATAATATTCCATTTGTGGAGTTGTGGAATTGTGGCATAAATGCACTAGTGATAGTTTTTTTTCGTCCTTAAAATTCAACTAACGTTAATAGAAACATCCCTGTGTTTATAATTTTTTTAACTGTGTATATAATTGAATAGATTGAAGTGTATATTCATAAAACGGAGATTTGCCGTAATCGCCACGCTTGGGAGACGAGTTGGTGATCGCACTTTGGCTACAGAAAAATCTCGACGGACGCTGCTGCCCGTTCTTCGGCTAATAGCTTAGTCGCCTTTTACGACACTCACGGGATGGGACGGAGTGGTGCTATTCTCACGGCCGCGACCTCCCTCTCTCGCGGCAAAACCTAGGTCCGTTCCTCGGTGTGAAACCCTTGAGTCTGGCAGCCGCCCAAGCGATACAGATGACACTGCACTTGCCATCACTTAGCTACTGACACATCATTACACACAATATTTTCATACATATGTGCACTCCAAATAGGTCTATAGGTTCTGTAAGGAATCTGTTTTATTTTTTACGCTAGTTAGTGTAGACCAAATTTCAGATCACTAAATACATATACACATGTTCCTTCCTTCCTCCCAGGAGGCAGGGACCTGTATATGTTAACTTAGCTCGAATTTTACGGAGAGTTAATTAGTCAAATCGCGACTTCTTTGCAAACGCGGCAACAGCCCAAGCCGTGGTCCGGCCACTTTGGCACCCTTGCGCGCTTGTTGCCCACGCTTTCGTGGCCGAGTGTCTTAAGCGCTCGCCCCCACGCCCGGTAAAGCTGTAAAAGCCATCAGCAGCTGTGTTTTCGGATAGGGTCACTAAAGCTAATAGATCGAAAAAAAATAATCATGTGCTATTCTAAACCGGTATAGGCATGGCAAGGACCATGGAAAGGGCTATATAATCGGAGTTTTTTTGCATGATCAAATCAGAAATGAGGAGATCCGTATAAGAACCAAAGTAACTGACATAGCTCTAACAATAGTTAGATTTAAGTGGCTGTTGGCGGAGCACATTGCTCGTAGGTTAGATGGCCGATAGGACCCAAAAGTTATCAAGTGGTGGCCACGTGGGTGAAGACGCAGCTTGTGTAGATCTGCTCCAAGATGGACCGACGAACTGGTAAAAGTTGCGGGCACCCGCTAGATACAAACAATGCAGGACCGCTCATTGTCGCGATTTTTGAGGAATTATGATGAATAAATTATATTAGTGGATGTATAGAGAGGGAGACATCACTATCATTTATGATATACTATATTATGATTCACCCTATAATGTAGGTATGTTTCGACAGTGCAACCTTACCTGACGTGGTCTTTGAACTTATTGTTCGGCAAATCGGTAATACATTGAGGAACTTTCATAAAGAACCTTTGGGTGTATTGAGTCTAGGAGTGGAGGAGCCTTGGAGTGACTAATTAGTATTGTAGTAATTCTAGTATTAAAGCTATATCAGTCGTTTACTAAATATAGTTTATTAAGTTTTTGCGAACATAGCACTCTAGCTGTGCCCCACGGTTTCACCCGTGTAAATTTTATCCGACAAAACCGCAACGCCACACACCCAGCCTATCATAATTGTTCTTCCCGCAAGTACAAATTATTAATTTTTCATAATCTCCTAAACTTTGTGTCCAAATAACATGCTATAAAGAGGAATATTTAACTTCATAAAATTGTCTTTATGGTGAAGTAATTTTTGTACATAAGTATTTAATATGCCATGTCTAAAAATATTGTTCATAAATCACTTTTTTTTTTTTTATTGTTCGTCACAAAACAGCTTATTGCAGTTTATATATAAGAGATAAGCATATGCTATCTCTGATTTTTTTAGGTATGCTAAAAAGCAATATTTTTGTAGAACATTGTATTTATATATCATTAACCATTATGCTAGCGCACGCGGATAAATCAGTTCGGGAGGGTTGTCGCTTCCGACTTACTTAACAATAATCAATATTTAAGGCTAGCTGAGAGATATAGCCTAATATTAGATAGCTTATACTATTCCTTGTGTGTCTCTCTATTACATAGAAACATAATTTTTCGAATCCAACTGGTAGTTCCAGAGATTAGCGTGTTTAAACAAACAAACAAAAAAACTCTTCCGCTTTATTAAATTAGTATAGATTAAATTATCAAGGAAGTGATGGCAGAGGAAAGTAAAGTAGTAAATTAATCTTATATATAAAAATCTCGTGTCACAGTGTTTGTGGTCGCACTTTATGAATTTTTTTATGTATATTTGGTAGGTTATAAAGTATATTTCATACCGCTAGGTGATTGGGGTGTCCCTATCCAGATTTTTTTTTTCTATTTTACGAGTGATATAATGAAGTTGTATATATGAAGTTATATAATAACAAGATGTTACAAAAGTTACCTTTTATTAGATTCAGAAATAATAAATGACTTCAGACAACATTTTCAGATAAGATGTCGATCATTTTGTCTTGATTTGGTCTTACGTAATTTAGGTTTATGTAATTTGACTAGAATGTTAAAAAGCTATCGAGTATAGATTGTACTGGAAACAATTGGAAAGGTGTTTAAGGTGTTTTTATCGTAATGAGTAAAATATGACAGAGATGTCTGTTTGCTGTGAGTGGTTTATAAGTTTTAAAGGAACCGCAGAGATTATTGTCGGGTCTTTTCCACTGGTTTTTACATTCGTATCTGACAATCGTTAGCGGTTTCGCGGTCCGTCGCGTCGCGTCGAGCTTGCCTTCATAGTAAAAACTTTTGTAATAGATTAACTTTGTAAGTATAAGTTGCAAGGAATAAAATTGCGTCCGCGAGTCAGACATTATAAAAATAACAGCTATGGTGATAATTATATGGGGTAAAATAAAAGTAAATCTTTCGTTTTTATTGGTTTCGATTGTCTGGTATATATTATAATACTGATCTGGGTATATCGTTGGAAAACATATTAAAGTATGTATCAAACTTACGAGATAGTCTATTTTGCAAATTATTGGATTCGGAATTTATGAAAGAAGCAATTAGGTATAAAACATTCATACAATAAAATATTCTGATATCAAATAATATAAGGAAGCATTTCATGCATGGATTAACATTTTACTGTGTAAAAACCTTTGCTGTCAGAAAATAAGAGAACCTATGTGAGTTTCACTGCCTAGAGAGTAAATTAAATATGAACTTTCCTTTCAATCGAAATGTGTGTTAAATGTACTAGATATTGTGCGTAAGAAAATGATAAGTAAAAAATAATTTGAATATATTTTTTTATTGTTTGCTATATCTTTTTAATAGTAGACTTCATTAATTATCGTCGAGTTCAGAATGAACGAAATTGGTGTAGAAGATCATGAAGTTAAATGCGCATTAAATATAATATGTTGAAATTAGTAGCATTTGATCGATTCGTGTGAGAAGCGAAGATTATTGATTAAGGAATAATTTAAAAGATAGCGGGTAGCTGCAATTTAAGCATGATTTAGCCTGAACAACACAAACCTTACAAGGTGTGTAATTAAAATCGTACCTACCTTTCACTTACACTGTCACAGATTGAAATTGCTCTCTTTTCCTTACTGTTTTTAATTATGCCCGTCTGGTGGTAATCAATTTGCTATGATTGTATTCAACAGTTATATTGGATGGATGTTTTATTTTCTTACGGTATATTGAATAGCAAATGACCATGTAGATGAAATATAAATATTATAAAATTGCTAACTTTTACAACAACTTATTTTTTTACAAATAAGAAAACCAACTTCAATGATTTGAGGAGTTCCCTGCTGTGTCTTCGAAGTCTTGTTGAATCCTTGTTGTACACCCCCCATTGTAAATTTTTTTTTATCAAAATCGGTTCATAAACAGAGAAGTTATGGTTGAACATCCATAAAAAATAATATATATTGGAATTGAGAACCTCCTCCTTTTTTTGGAGTCGGTTAAACAATTCGAATATATTTTTTTATGGATGTTCAGGCATAAATTCTTTGTTTATGAATTGATTGATTTTTTTCGTTGGAAAGGGGATTTTCGAATTCGAAGAAACACCAGGAAACTTCTCAAAATCATTAATATTGGTTTCGTTTTTTCTTAAAGTATGTCTTTTACTTTTAATATAAGTAGCTTTACTGATTTTTAAAGTACCGTAAACTATAAAATGATTGCCATTTTATGTGGACTATTGTCTAAACTCTTAAGTGTTTTATTATTATATTTGTTATTGAGTATCTTAACAGTATCCGATTATTGTAATGACACCAACTATAAAAGCACTAACCAACAATAGCATAATCATTGGCACATTAAAAAATTACACTGATTGGCACTGCCAATATTTGAATTCACGAAATATTCTAATAATAAAAGATTGTAATAGAGTCTTATTTTACATAATAACATTTCCCGGTAAAGTTAAATGATAATATGAAAAGCATTCAAAATATATAATATTCAAAGTATACAGACCGTTATATAAGTTTTAATATAATGATTGGCACAGAAAGAAAACCATTAAAGCAAAATATTTATCTCAGATAAATAATAGATTCATGAAGATGACACATTTATTTACTTACGACAAGATCAGCATTACTTAAAAGCTACCCTAATTCTAATATTGCAGTTCAAATAATAAAGTTACTCTAGAAAATATTTTGAATAAAAGATGAAACTGCCAATCACTGGGGACGGAAGGCGGTGCCAATAATAGTACTGTTTACGGTACCTGTTTTTAATTTAAAAAAAAAAACTAATTTGAAACAAGAAAGGATAATGTTATCAATAGTGCATTTTCATTCAAGAATAAATTTTATTACTTTGAATGATAACTAAGAATATAATAATTTTATTAATGAACATTGTTTACCAAAACATAAGAAATGTATAATTTCTTATATCGAGGGCGGAAAAGCTAATTGACTATAGTGAATTTGACAAACTTTGCAGGTTAATCAGTTTTTCAGTAAGTCGGCCTTTCTACCATCGATGTCATAAAATTATTTCATTGGGTATAATATACTGTTGATTTGGAAAAATTTGAACTATAAAACCGAGCCGGTTATCTGAATTATCTAAAGTTGAACTGCAATTATGAGAATAAAAACTAATTTTCAACTATGCTAATTTCAATGCATGGAAAGAATATTTTGGTCTATTTCAGAATATCTCTGTCCTTACCTACAATTTTTTAGGAAGTCTTTACGCAACATGTCGTGTGAAAACGGCCTTCTGCGTCGACAATCGTTAGCGCTTCGCACAGCGCTATAATCGCGGCATTATATAGTGGATTTTACAAAGCATTTTAAACAATTGTGGATTGAATTAAAGTGAGAGTCCTATTCAAATATCGCCATTGTTTCTCTGGTGTTTAAAAGTGATGCTTCTTTCAAGACGTCCATTTATTTTCTGACGCTCTGTCATGGGAACTGAACGTCATCTGAGCTGTCAGCTTGACTGATTGTGACAGGCTGATAGTATAGAATAAAAAAATATAAAAAATATGATAAAAGATTTGTAGCAGGGTTGCTATTATTATTACAATGATAAGATTATTTTTCTAGGGTTTTTTCTCCATATCGATGAAACAGATCAGAAGATAGAAGCCAAATAACCCTGTGGTGTGTTCCTGCAGTGAAGTAGGGTTTCCAGAGCGTCTTGGGGTAGGGGGGTTTCTAGGTCGGCAACGCGCTAGTGATACTTATGGTATTATACCATCAGACGGGTCGTATGCTTGTTTGCCACCTTTGTAGTTAAGGAAAAAATAATAGCTACTTATTTGAAAATATCTTTTGGGTCTAGGAAATAACAACGATAGATAGGCAAGTGAAGTGCAAAAACTATAATTATATTGATTTAAACTTCAATTGAAATTTCTTGTAATATTTGGGGTTTTACTATTTTTATGTTAATGTTTTTTACGAATTGATAATATAAGTATAACTGTTTCTTAACAATATCATTAAAAAAAAAAAACAGTGATACAATGCATTCAAAAAAAACATGGGAGTTTGTGATTTTGTTCATTAATTTGTGTTTTTTGGCCCTATAGATTTTGTGTAATATTGGGGGCATATTGCCTATTAAAGCTTGGTTATTGTGCTCAAGTGAAGTGGATTGGAAACAATAACATAGACAATGCATACTGAGATGCACTAGGCTATAGAACGTTATGATCTATCAATATTAAAGCGATAAACTCTAAATCAGGCTTTTTAAAACATAAGATACACCACTTTGTCAATTGTGCCTGTGCGAACCTCAGGCGGGTCGCCAGTCCATCATAAATACAAAAAAGACCGTAAAGAGGTGAAAGAAAAGTGCATTAAACTGGTTTAAATGCGCCACTGTTTCAATATGTTCAGTGCTTGTGAGAGAAACGTATTTTAGTTTTAAGTGTTAGCAGATTTTGTTGGTATAAGAATAAGGTAACACAACGTAAGGCAAAACCTTATGACTTTTAAGGAAATTTGGGTTGATAAGTTATCTTCTCTACAAATAATTTTATTGAAGTGTCTGTTTCTAATGTCAATTTAAACAATTTTCTTCTGTTTGTCGGTTTTTCCGGTTAATCTCCGAAACGGTTAGACCCATTTTGACGGGACTTTCACTGACGAATAGCCGATGAAGGACTAACTTTGGCTACATTTATTTTAGAAAGAATAATTATGTGGTGTTCCACGCAAATAAAATAAACTAAAACAGTAGTGTCCAGTAGTCCAGTATCGCTCTCGCGCCACGCGCAAGTTCCCTTTGCCTAAGGTTACCAGATAAGAAAAAAGAATATCCGGAGAACATTCCGGACATTTTCTTTAAAAAAATTAATTAAACGGAACATTGATTTCTTACTTACAAATAATGTAATCTATCTACGTGTTGTATCAATATGTTAATTTAAGAATTATAATTGGTGATACTTGGATCGATTTAATTTTAGATATTTATTTATATTTGTTTTTTCATTGTTCTTTTTCATTTGTGTGAAAATTTCGGACATATGGTAATCCTACTTTCGCCGCCGTCATCGCCGCATACGAAATTTCAGGCAGATGAAGACGCAGGCACAGCTAGTGCTAATATAATTTTAAATGTGCATCATGTATAATATGCGATCCAAATAATGGACTACAATCTATGATAACAAGACGAATAGAAGCATAAACAGACCCTAATTGTTCGTGTAATGGCCAGTTGTCAACGGGAGCTTAGGCGTGTGATCCACTATACATGTGCATAGTTTCTTGTTAAACTAAAGATATAATAGTACACTTTTAGTGGCACATGACAGGTTTTAATAACAATGCGATATATAAGATATCATTAAAGGCATTTGATTCTATTTAAATTCTATTAATTAATTGAATTGAAAAGAAACAAAGAAATTACTTTACTTTGAAGATAAATTACTTACATAAAACAAGTTATTGGATCTACCATTAATTGTTCAGTGATCACGAATATTATTGAAAAAAAAAACTATCTGTTTTTTTAATCCTTAATTTGATGATTTTTAATTTGATTTGTTAAAAGATGAGACTTAAAAGCGATGACATAAATCTATACTAATATTATATGGCTCAAGAGATTTTTTGAATATTTTTACTAACTGTAAATATTATCTGTACAGTTGGCAAAAAAGATAAACCCGATCGAATTTCTTGCCGCGTTCTCTTGATTACCGGGATGTTTCCGAACCGGTAGTAGTGTTTTGACGTTAATGAGTGCCTTCTGATTTGATTATTTAAACACTTTATTTATTTATTTTTATTGTTTTAGATGTTTTCTCCCTAGCATGCGGGGTAGGAATTTGGATAGGTATGTTGCCGGCCACTCACCTCGGGCGTGCTGATGTTGATTTTCGTGGCTTCTATGCACTGCACATAACGCACTGTTGAAGCACTATGGAACCCCGGGGTTTGTGAGTCCGAGCTTAACTATTATTTGATTTATTCTTTTAATTTGCGACGGAGACGCAATAGTTTTATGCGCTCTGTTAGTCGACACGTTTTTGTCTTTTCTGTTTTTTCAACTGTCACTCGTCGCACGGGAGTTTTTGGTTTTGTTTGTAGATGGCGCTAATTGTGGCCGAGGTATGAAAAGTTATGAAGGAATATATGCATGCTCTAACACGCTCATCTCGGGAATGACCACTCATATTTTAAAAACCTTTTTGTATTTTATAGCTTATTTATTGAAGAAGGTTATATATAGGCTTAAATAACTTCACGTTACAATTCTAAGGGACAGAACAGTAACCGTAGATGTCAAATATTCTGGCAAGCTGTAGGCAAGTACAGGAATTAAGAACAAAGGTAAGATACACGGATGTGTTAGCTGCGGCACGCACTGTGCAGAGTTGGCCGAATAATTAAACACGGTTGAAAACATGGGGCCCAACTAGTATATTATAAATAAACTGTATAATACAATAGGCTAAAAGAATTAAAAAATCGCAGCATTGTTTTCTTTCGTATTGTGATTGTGATATTTAAACGAAAATTTAATACTCGTACCACTGCTACCAACTCCGTTTGAGTGTTGGGTGCTAGATCGCTTTAAGAAAAGCGTTAGATTCCGCTAAACAAGTGTGATTAAAAATAGCACTAGATTATAATGCTATTTTTAAATTAGAAGTTATATAGATACGTTCCACATTACCACCCCACAACAACCATATAGTTTGATTGAACAAAATTTTTTTACTTTTAGCGTGTAGATATAGTTTTTTCATAATTTTAAGTACCTGTCGTTTACGTTCTAAACAAATGTGAGTTTACCCATGTATAACGCAAGGCACGGTATTGGAATTACAACATCAAATATTTTGATAATTTTTCATTTATCAAATCATCTAAACAAAAATGAAACAAAAAATAATTTAAAGGTTATCAACCGAATCGTCATCGATATTTAAATTGGTAAGAACTAGAACATTTTGGTTATAAATTATACGAAACATTCCATATTTAAAAAAACATGTAAAATCTATATTAATACTAAAAATATAATAAAGCGGAAAAGTTATTTCTTTGTTTGTTTAAACACGCAAATTTCTGGAACTACCAGTCGGATTTAAAAAAATATTTTTTTATATGATAGCCAGACTAACGAGGAGTAGTGTAGGTTATATAACATTAGGCTAAAATTTCTAGCTAGCCTTAAATATTGATTTTTGTTACGTAAGTCGGAAGTCGAAGCCCTCGCGAACTGCTTTAGCCCCATGCGCTGGCTTAATGGTTAATGATAAGTAAATACAATGTTGTACAAAAATATTGGCCATTAGTATATATAAAAAAGTCATGGATAACATTTATCTATCTCTTATACAAGAGTCACAATAAGGTATTTTGCAAATTTTTTTTGTTGAAGATTAAAAATTTATTTATGAGCATTATTTTTAAACATGACATATTAATGCATACGAACAAAAGTTACTTCATCATAAAGACTATTTATAATGAAGATAAACTTCGTCTTTTTACAATATGTTATTTGAACGCATAGTTTAGAGATAATACAAAATTAAAATAATTTAACACTCGGCTCGGGTCTCTATAGGTCTATAGTAGTTGGCGGCACGAACGAGCCGTGCGATGCCGCGATGTGACATTTGGCCGCCCGATAAAAAAATTATCTTTATTGAATTATTATAAATCATGAATCAATGATTTCTTCTAAATTATATGCGATTGAAACCGCGGGGCACTGCTAGTAAATAATAAATATGGTATAATTTAACAACCATTTCGATAAAGCGCTTAGATTTTCCGCTAGGAGTCAATTGCTAATAATGGGATTTCATTATCCTAAAATTCCACTAGATCTAGCGCCGAAAGCGCTAAAATGGCAGCACTGACTCGTACCTACATAAATATGCTTTAGTCAAATAATAAGTCAAACTTTGTCATGATGAAAGTGCCATCAGTATGAAGAGAAAACATTGTATCGACTCTCCTAACAAGCCTATCAAAATTTATTTACGTTGGCTTGGATAATTTGTTGGACAGAAGGCTTAATATAAGGCGTCGTGCACACGCGTCCGCGATAACGTCCCTCGAAGGGCTCGACCGCTTGCTGCGTGCGTGGAAAATTATAATTAGGCATACCATTTTAATAGCACAAGCCGTGCATACCTATGCTCTACTTTCTTGGTGGTTTAAGAATTGAAAGTGGCTGAGCTTTTGTCGAATGAATTTATGACGTCTCGGCATTGTATTATTTTATTTAACGTATAAGATTAATTATCGGGCGGTCAACTAACTCAGTATTGTTTAGAAAAATAGGTTTACACTAACAGCTTAAAACACGTTATTAGTGTATGTATACTGTTAGTATCAGAGATATAAACAAACGTTAGCACAAATACTCACGTAGGTACCGCAAATTAAAATTCAATAAATTTTCTCCGCAAATTTTGATTTTACTTGGATATTGGTTTTTGAGATTTCGATATTAATAAAAGATCTATCAATTGCGTCAATCTATACAATTATTATAGAGGTAAAGTTTGTTTCTTTGTAAGGATTGATCTCTGAAACTTTTGAAACGACCATTGAAGTTGATAGAAAGCTCCGTTCTCTCTAAGCGATATTAATAATAATAATATATTATTGGAACCATAAATCATATTACAACCAATGACAAAAATGTACAATATTAGCTACATTAGTGAAAACTGTGTCGCCGCCAATAGCGCCCACTTCCAGGCAATATAACAATGGGCTCTGCGTTCCATAATATAATGAAAATATGTACAAGAAAAGTACAACAAACAATTTACATTTTTCCATTAAATGAGCAATATTTAAAGTTGTAGAGTATCATGAGGGTATTATATGTGTGAATGTGTATGCGAGTGTTTGTTGTTTGAATATGTGGGTGTGTGTAACGTAATGTGTAATGTATAATGTAATGTAATGGAATATATTGTATTGATATTACATTTTACATTCTAGGTACTTTACAGGAAAAAAACAGGCGCTTAAAGACGTTGAGTTGCGGAAACTAAGCCCATGAAAACTGATACATTGTAGTTAACGCGTAGTTGCGTGCGGTTGCTATTAATCTATAAAATAAAAGTTCCGTATTTCTACAATTATACCCGCAACTCAATATTACATATGTGTTGTCTAGTTTACAGTTCTACTGAAATGATATTGTTGTCATCATTAGGAAAAATGGAATATACGCCTTTTCAGTGCTTCTGTACTAAGACTGTATCTTGAACCTACACAAAAAAAGTACTGATAAAATATTATCTATGTTATTTGATATCCTAGTTTCCTTCTTATTCGATTATAAGATCGTAGATATCGGTGATTAGATTTTCGCTACGATCAACTGAATCCATTTTTGGTCACTTTGTTTGACCTGTTTTGATTAGGATATTGTGTTTTGGTCTTCTTGTGAAGTGGTTTATTTAGAAACGATATTTTATGATAGTTATTACTTCTTATTATATTATGTATTTTGAGAATGCATAGTGAGTAAAACTTTACGTGCGTTTATCCTCTTTGACTTTTTATCTGATACGTACGGTCTATCATGATTATTTAAAAAAAATTAATTATACATATTACAATTTAGATGTATTCATTGATAATATAATTTACAGTCATATTATGTAAAACCAAGCAAGCATTACCTACAAATAATTAAATTTAATTGCTCTTTAAAAATATTAGTAAATGTTACAAGCACAATTTTCTTTAAAATATTTTGTTAATTTTAATATTAAAATATAAAACAATTATTAATAATTAAAGGATAATTGTTATTAATATTGAATTATATAAATAAAAACAAAAACTACAGATTTTACTGATAGCCCAGTCATATTAGGGCTTTCACCTCGGAATGAAAGATAATAAGCTGCAAATTGGTATGAACCTTTGTTTTGTCATTCTAAATGTTGTCTCAAAAGTCACAATCGTTATCGTGTCCGCGTCTCAAGATATTCAAGGTCAAAGGTCACAAAAATCGGTTTTTCGCGAATATCTGGCTTCCTATCGGTTAAATGAGATTTGCATTTATTATAAAAGTTGTAGGCTATAAAATTCCCTACAACTTTTGTTTAAACTTTTTTTTCATACAACCAACCGTTTTGAAGGTAGAGCGCGAAGAGTGCACATCGTACAGTCATATACGGCCTAATGCAAGGTCAAGCGTGAGTTATGGTTATCAGTACGTTATAAAGTCAATTATTTACTTGGAAATTATAATTATTAAACAATGCCTATTATTTATGTACTAACTATTAATTATTTATATTTAATTAAAGTAAGTAACTTGATTATTTATATATAATTATTCATATTTGCCTTGCCTCAACGCTTCACTGTATCCAAGTAATCCCGATGAAGAAAATACATATGATCCCGATATTCTGGAAGGTTTGGAGATGAACATGACAGATAATGAGGATGATGACAATGAATCGAACATTTTTGAGCGACAAGAATAAGAAGACGACGAAGAAGAAGAAGATAATTAGCTTCCATTTCCAATTTCATTACAATTAAAATCAACAAAGATACTTTTGATATTTGAACTCACATTTTGAGAAATGTATATTATGCCGTATTTAATAATAAATAAATATATGTGTAAAATATATACTCTTACTATCATTTTAACTTAAAATAAAACTAAAATATATAATCCAGAATTAATAATATTTTATACTTAAATAGTTAAATATGAATAATTATATATAAATAATCAAGTTACTTACTTTAATTAAATATAAATAATTAATAGTTAGTACATAAATAATAGGCATTGTTTAATAATTATAATTTCCAAGTAAATAATTGACTTTATAACGTACTGATAACCATAACTCACGCTTGACCTTGCATTAGGCCGTATATGACTGTACGATGTGCACTCTTCGCGCTCTACCTTCAAAACGGTTGGTTGTATGAAAAAAAAGTTTAAACAAAAGTTGTAGGGAATTTTATAGCCTACAACTTTTATAATAAAATGCAAATCTCATTTAACCGATAGGAAGCCAGATATTCGCGAAAAACCGATTTTTGTGACCTTTGACCTTGAATATCTTGAGACGCGGACACGATAACGATTGTGACTTTTGAGACAACATTTAGAATGACAAAACAAAGGTTCATACCAATTTGCAGCTTATTATCTTTCTTTCCGAGGTTGACCCCTTTTTTTACCTAATATGACTGGGCTAGAACGTTATTTTCGTCCGAATAAAGATGTGTTAGGTATGTGTGAGTGCGGTCTTGACGAGGGATCCGTGGATCACATATTTTTAATTGTTCCTAACTATCTTGTTCCTTGTGTTATCTTCTGCTTTGTAATATTTTTCGTCCTACTAAGGTCAATACATTACTTACATACGTGTATTCTACTTTTGTTGAAATATTTAGCGTTTTTATTTAACGTAATAATATAAAAATGTAATGAGTCCTTTGTTCCTCTTTCTATAGATTATAGATGCTTTTTATTTATATGTTTAAAACATGTAATTTTATATTACTCCTGCAGTTCCCTTATCAAGTATTATGTATGGTTTGTGACCGTTTTATGTTTTGTCAATGTATCCTTTTATGGGTTATTTCTACAGTACATCGAACATTTGGCAACTAAATTCTATAACGTGTGTTTGTCATACTTGACATTGGCAAAATTGCCGACATAGACAGAAAGCCAAAAGAAAAAGAATACGAAGATGCGTTACCAACTTATCAAGTCTTGCCTAAAGAAGCTTTATTTCAAAAAGTTATTATAGTAGGTATTTATGTATTATTATACTGGTTTGTGTTTTCGTTCATTTCAAGTTTTATATATAAGTGCATGTGCGTTATCTTGTGAAATCAGTTTATCTCTCATGGAACATGTCTGTTTTCTTTTTTAAAATTCAGTTTCTTCGCATCGCGTGTGCTTGTATTTTTACCAAATATAGAAACGTTAAGCGGGCTACCGGCACTGTTGTCTACACAAACGCAGGAAACGAAAGGTAAACAAAGTGTTCTGTGAAAGCGGGTAACGTTGAAAGGGCGTTTTACAGACACCTATTTGTTAATCTTGCACGTGGTTGTTAAAGAGCCTATCACTGGCCTCGCGTTCAGGTTGGAAAGAAACTGCTTTGTTTTATGCTAGTTGTATGTAGCTGTAGGTGATGTTCTTTTTATAGATGTGTGTTTTGTTTTGTACTTTCTTTCTTGGCACATTTTTAAGCCCACTTTTAAGCGCGAGCCTTGTACTGGGTAAACTGCAAGCCAGAATCGAATATGAAGACTAACTGCACATCTGCAAATATGATTTTTTTCTGTTTTACTAAAAACGTTTTCTCTATGGTCAAGTTAGACACGTTATTTTAGTATGTATACTATATAGTAGTACCTATGTAAAATAAATACTATATAGTAGTATCATAATATTAATACGTGAGAAGAAAACTTCGGACACCATTTAAGTGTATTGCGTGCACGGGGAAGTCTGTAAGATTTGGCATGGTTAATGTTTATATGGAGAAGGAGTGCAGAAAGCTAAAATTTATCTATAATATCTGTTAATAATATATTAAATAAAATAAATTAATACTGCGAATCCTAACCCAACCAGTGCCATGGAACTTAGACCCCCCCAAAATATTGACATTATCACTCAATGAAAAGTGACAGCAAGTGATATAATATTTATTGTTTAGGTTCATTGTACTGCAAATGTCAAACAGAAAATAGTCTATGATTAAAAAGTCGCTCGTCGAATTTCGATCATTGGGCCTAGCGGTCGCTTCTTTCATGATTTTGATGCACATACGAGTAATTATTAAATAAGTTCAAAATTACATTTATTTGATAATTATACATAGGTATATCGATATAGTTGCTGACTAGTTAATACATACGTGTATGTCTCCGTTTTTAGAAGTCGGAATAAGAAATCGTTATGACACAAATAAATAACAAGGTTATTATAATTAATTTCTTTACTATGCCATAGGTAATAGCTACTTATTACGAAAAACATAATTTTCGTACAAGGCGTGAATATATTGACTAACCCACTTGCATCAAAATTCAAAATTATTTAAAATTGTCATCTTTGTTGCCGTATTAATTAGGTGAATAAATAAATAAGTCGATAGGTTTACTTATTTTTGGTACTCCGCAATTATGATATTCTTTAAAATAGGACTTAGCAATAAAATCATAACTTTAATATATCCGCTCTGAAGAGTATGCATTTTGACTTGTCAACGTATTCACGCTTTGTGCGGATTAGTTTTACCCTGGATATTGAATGTCATTCTATTTCTCATTGATGCCAACTCTTAGAAGGCACTATTTAATACCCTGTTAGGATCATAATTAAACACTTCAGCTGCGAAAGACATCACCACGCTAAGCGTGTTTTACTATCTGTATTGTGGTGAATGTTCTGAAGAGCTGTCGCACCTGCCCCATCATATTCCTTCCACTGCAGAGCTGCGTGGACTGTTCAACGAGTCACAGCTTCACGGTACGATCCACCACGTCATTAACAAAGAAGTTCGCAAATTCTTACCTTTGCCGTACCGTGTATACGTAGAATGGTCTCGTAGCTATCGTGTTCCCACCTCCCTATGATATTAGATTCCTTGAAACGAACCGTGAAGAGGCATTACAGCAGGCTGGCATGACATGAATGACTGCCGATGAAATCTGTGTCACCGACGCGACGCGCGACGTGACGCGACGGTCGCCTTTATTTGCTGACTGTACCGTAATTACCATAAAGTGCTGCACAGTAATTTCAACGAGCTGGTATTTAAACAAAATGTCATATCCTTGATAAAATAAGTAAATAAATAATAATAATTAATATCACAGAATCGAAATTTCTATTGTATTAATTTATATGCTAGAGTTGGCTGAAATCGCTACGATATCTGGAACTGTCTTAATAGCAGTTGCCGGAATGCACCGAGAGGTGCCTCGCAACGTATTCTTTATTTATGAACTGGACGAAAAAAGAATACACCTGTCATGATGCGTTGTACGACTGTTTTTAATCTTTCATCGCATGCACTATCGTCCTACTCGACTATGATAGAAAACATGTAGGTAGGCAAATTAACACGTTTCGTAAATTATATATCTTATGAAGTACTTTGTCTATTTAAGGTTAACTGTTCTAGCTTTTAATTTGATCGGTTTTTATAGCGTATCCGAAAAGTTACGGTCATTGATTCTTACGGTAATTAGGTGTTTGTGATAATTAAGAAATCAGTACAATACTTTGGTACGGTTGCTCTGTGGGTGCTACAGATATATTATTATTATCATCATTATCCCCGTCTTACAAAGGTTTTGCTTGGTCTAACTGGTACGTTTTTACTACTAAGATTAAGTCAGTACTTTTTATTTTATACTTTCGTGAGTTTGACTTTTATTTTGAATTATTAAAGAATTTTAAAATAACGATTTTGTTAACTGTTCGAATTTAATACAAAACCTATGGAGTTGAATTATTGTAACTCCGTTACGACACTTACGCATTAGTATTATAGTACCCAACCTGTTTCGTCCCATCTGTTGAAGTTGGCAGATCATGTGGCGAGAACATATGTCACGGGTTGAAAAAAAAAAACCATACGAAAGCAGGAGGTGCGGAAGTGGCGTCTGCGCATGCGCGGTTCACTTTTCACGCGCGGGCGGAGGGTGGCTTGGCTACATCGACTTAAGCGAGGGTTCTGGTTCGCGCGCGCTCAGTCAGCTGACGGTTTTTATTGCGGCCGCACGCACCTCAACTCAGTCAACGCCCATCATCACTTCGATATCGCGCAGTGCCGCACTAGAGAGTGTACAAATCCCTCGTGTTTAAAAAAAATACAATAATGGCCACCTATGCCCAGTTCAAACACGTCGAGCTCTACAAGATCGGCCACGGAAAGAATAGGTAAGATTCTATACTTCATTTTCATGCGCGATACCTTTTCAAAGGATCTCGGGGATCGTTATATGTAAAGGTCAAAGGTTTTATTATGACAATTTCATGATAATGTCCTTACGCTACTATATTTTGGTATGTTGCATTTTTTCTTTATCATAAAGAAATCACGTAAATTTATGCACCCTTCTTATTGTGCGGTTCACGAAATTTATAAATTATAAACTAATATTTTACGAGAACAGATTTTTTAGTTCCTCGCTTTATTCTTTTGAGATTTAGAAAATTATATATGTTGATGTAATATTTTAATTTCATTCAATTTATAATTTTAATGAAATTAAAAAAGAAAATCTACGTGTATCGATTAATAGAACGTCATTAACCCTTAACAAAGTTAGGAGGATATCTGGGTTCGGCATCGGAAAATGTGGTTTTTCACGACGCAGTGCGTTGAACTCTATGCCTACGTAATGCGGAGGTCACGGAAAGCTTTAGCACGCTGCTTTTTACAATAATTACATGTAAAAATATGTTAATTTGATTCTAAGATTAAGTTGAGATGATATCTAAAAGTTTAAGTTTATGTTTCATTTTCTTTACGTATTTCAGTTTCAGTCCCTTAGGTATTATAGCTTATTTTCTTTAGCTTTATTCAAGAGCTTTTTAATCATTTTAATTTAATCACTCCTATTAGAATATTCAGTGTTAACGATGGTTTTAGTCTTTGTCTATATTATTTTGAATTAGTATAATATAAGGTTTATTTTATCTTAAATTTTTTATTTCATTTTAGTGGTAGATACTATTTGGGCATATTGTAGCTGGGTAAACTTCATTCTAAGACTTTTAAAGATAAATGTATTTCTCTGTTCATTTCAAATCAAATTTAATCCAGTTATATTATTGGATTATATATAAATTAAAATTAATGAAATATTTTAGTAATTATTATTATTCTCTATTATTATCTTTAGTTTATTACAAAGTGTGGTAATTAGATTTTTTAAATCCAGTAAGGTTAGCCCAGGTTATTTATAAGTTGAAATAAAAAAAATTAGAACCTATATTGTTCTTTTGTTCTGGAAATTCAAAAGAGTTAATTTAATAGGAAATAATTTTGTAAATTAATTTTGAATAGAATTATCTAAATCTATACCTAACTACTTAGTAATACCATATTATAAATTCTATAGTTTATAACTTTATTTACAATTTAGTATTGCTTTGGAATTTAGAGACAACAGCTTATTTAAATGAAAATAGTACATCTGGTATACTCTTTTAGCTATAAATAGGCCTGCATTAGTTGATATGTGATATTTCACTTTAAAACAACAGTATTACGTTTCAATAAGTTTCTATATAATTATAATGTCATGATATACTTATAATAGAAAATCCAAAAAACAAAATAAAACTTTCTCCAAATATATATTTTTTTATCTCAACACTTTAAAAATGAAAAGTTGTTTATTGAAACTTTTTAACTGGATTTTTTAACACAAGTCCTACAATTATTTGAAGTTTTTTGACGTAATTTCTACAAATTCATGTAACTTCAATTATGTAATATTTTATTATTAACAGAATATATGTCGTATGCAAAGTGTAATACTTACGCGTTAACGTGTATACTGTGCAACTTTTCCCCTAATTTGCTGTAACGTGAGCACTGTGCGAATTTTCGCATAATTCGCAAAAACACATTTTAACATGACCTATATCTTTTTGTATTAAGCAACGCGGACATGGACAGTTTACGTCATTCGACAATATTAATTCATATAGTCTCACGTGTTGTTTATGATTTTATAACAATATCGAAATTGTTGCGGTGATAAAAATGAGTAAAATCTTTACACGCGAAATGGTTGTAGGTTCGAATATCTCACGCTACTTTAACAAGGCGTGACTACCGTGGCCGTCCGTGTGGCCCAAATCTTATACCGTGTAGTATGTAACATTATATTAGAATAAAAGCTTAAACTCGTATGCGTTTATTGCAATACTAGCAGTACCCCACGGTTTCACCCGTGTTAATTTTATCCGATTAACACCGCGCCGCCAACGCATCCATGTAGTCCGTCATAATTTTATTGTTCTTCCCGCAAGTAGAAAGATGAAGTAACTTTTGTTTGTAAGGATTAATATTCCATGTCTAAAAATAATGCTTATTAATGACTTTTAATTTTAAATGAAACTTTGTCACAGAACACCTTATTAAGAGATAGGTATATGATATCGCTGACTTTTTTAGATATAGGTACTAAGGACCAAAATTATTGTAGAACATTGTATTTCCGTATCATTAACGATTACGCCAGTGCATGCGATTACAGAAATTTGGGAGGGCTTCGACTTCCGACTAACGTAATAAAAATCAATATTTAAGGCTACCTGAGAGTTGTTAGCCTAATCCTAAATAGCCTATACTATTCCTCGAGAGCCTGGCTATCATATACAAAAAGAATTTTTGGAATCCGACCGGTAGTTCCAGAGATTAGAGTGTTTAAAAAAACAAAGAAACTTTTCCACTTTATTATATTAGTATAGATTAGGAAATATTCTAAGGTATGGAAACCATACAAAAATACACGAATTTGTAGTGTTAATTTCTTTAATCATTCATTTCAAACGAACAAAAAACTTTTCCGCTTTATTATGTTAGTATTTTATTGCAATATAAAACTTAATAACAATAAACTATTGCTTATTACCTAAACAACCTAAACGAAACTTTCTAATTAGTGAAAACTACTGAGTTTTAGTGATTACTGATTACACAAACAAACTTTGCCTTTTTGTAATTCTTCATAAATCAATAAAACTAGTTATTAATTAGGAATAAATATTGTAATTACCTACTTACAATATTGTATATATATATCTGGGAAAAAAATGTGCATGAATATAAATGTAAATAAATAAATAATAATATATACTCGTTACCCTACTTTTTTTGTCATTTTAATAGAAGAACATAATTTTCATGGTAATTAACAATTATTTATAAACGCAAAAAATGTGCAATTAGCCACATTAGTACGGGTAACGGACTCGTTAAGTTAATTTACTAGTTTCGACGTAAATATGTGCGTTCGCGTTTTTTTTTTGCGAGAATTTTACAGTTAAATATTTTAAGATAAGAATTTTTTGAGCACGTGTCAGCGATAAAATGATGGCGGGGATGACTAACAGTCAGTTAGATTTTTTAAATTTAATTGCTGTTTGTGGCGCGGTAAAATTTATTACAAAATTTTTTCTTTAAGATTCACATATAAATGTTTTTGTAAGTTGTCCGTTTAAAAAAATATTTATAAAATATATTGAAATCATTGATGGTAGTTTATACATTACATATAATAATAAGTCATTTCTATTGGCGGCTTTGAAGTTATACCTAAATTTCCGAAATCATAACTTTATTACTTTACTCTATCTTTTCTATTTAGCTGTTACTATTAGGATCTCCTAAGTGCGAGTTCGATTCGCGTGCGACAGGTTCCGTTCCTCAATATAATATTTTGTATTATGTATTTACTAAAAAAAAGAGTATCCTACCGCCTACCCAACTCACACTTTACAGGTTTTTCTTGTATGTTGTTTTATTTTAAGGTTTAACCTATCATGACTCAAATTTTGACGCCTTTAAGTATTACACTATTTAAGATTTAGCAAACAGACGAAAAAAAAAAAATTGTTCATGAGATTATGTACATGTGAAGTTATTATTTGTCATTTTGAAATTAAGATATAGGCGAATTATTGACAGTAATATTAGTAAAAACACAATTAGGAGACCTCGTAATAAACTCATGTGGAGTCACGGGGCACCGCTAGGTGTATATATACTTGAAAACTAGCGCTTTTCCTGCAGTTTCGCTCGCGTGATAATTGAATTATATCCCATTATGTGTTTTTATGTCTCATTCTAACTGAATTGCTAAATACTAATTTGCATAGATCTATCTTCAAAAAGGATGGATTTTCATACAAATTTTCATCTCCTTTTTCACGCGACCTTAGGGGTGAATTTCCAAAATCCTTCATTAGTGTTCACCTACAGTTTAAAAGAAACCCGCATGCAAATTTGCATGGTCCTAGCACTAGTAGTTTGGGCATTGCGTTTTGCGTCAGTCAGTTAGTAATCCTCTAAGCATCTCAATTTAATACTTACACGCATTATTTCGGTGTTCGAATTAACAAATTGTGTACAAGAGAGAGAGAGAGTCCTTTCGAATTACGTGGTACGTATAATCGATCAATCCTTCTGTCTGGCAACGTCAAAATAGGTCAAACGGACGTTGCTCAGTCGGTAGGTACGATAAAAGCCTCTCTAGTCATGGCCGTGTTTGTAGGCGAAGGCTACAGGGTGGTCCGTAAGATTGCGTGCGGACAACATTAATTAGCATATCCATAGGAAGTGTGTGATTACTTGAGACAGACAAACGTAATACGGCGACGAATCACCGTCCGCCTCCTCCCCCTATTCTTAAACCCCAACAGGCTAGACCTTGTGTTCTCTCATGAATATTATTATTAGGTATAATCTTATTTCGCTGTTAACGGCAGAGAAAAACTAACACGAGATATAACTGGAAAGCTATCTTTTAATGTTAAGGCCACTGGATACACGTCCTTTAAGCCTAACTTGGTATTATTGTATTGGTAAGATGGTGATTCCGATAGATTTAATATGTGACTCCCTTGTTACATTATGTGGCAACTCAAAATGCATGTTTCTAGTTATTATTTATAGTCTACTTCACTCGTGCACTTTAACCGTACTATAACGCAAAATAACACCAATTTATACAAATAAATAAAATTTAAGTGTCTGTTTCTAATATCTAAATAACGGCTTTTTACTAAATGCTTATGAAAATATATACGATACATTGCTGAGTAAAGTATAAGAGATATATCCAATTAATGTACTACATATTGTAGATATTAAACAGACCTACAAAAAAGCTAACCAAAGCATATAATTATCTATCTTCTAATGGTTACCAACGATAAGCATTTTTGTCTTTAAAATAACCGGAATCGGGGGTAACACGGTTCGCGCCTGTGCCCGATCGACGGCATTCTGTAGTCCACGTGAGCGTAGCCGCGGGCACGTCTAGTATTACACAATATAGGGCCAAATAACGTAAGTTCATGAATTAAAATCAAAAAATCAAAATCATAATAATCTTTATTCAATTTAGGCCCTATGAACAACTTATGAACGTCAAAACACTACTGCCGGGTAGGAAAATATACCAGACATCGACAAAAAAACCGGCAAGAAACTCGATCGGGGGGGTTTTTTTTGTCAACTTTACAAATGTTAATACAACAGGTACAATAATAGTAACTTAGTGGATGCACAGAGAGGGTGTCACTTCCAGACATCGATATCATTCACATAGTGATCCACCCTATAATAACCTTTTGACAGTAAAACCCGCTTTAGTAAAGTAAAAACTATCACGTGGCAGATTAAGGCCCTACTAAAAACTACCGTTTTTGTTTGTCTTGAGTGTTGACGCAAAATAATTCGAATATTACAAAACTTTTTTATGAGTAAATTTACTAGTATAACGTAAAAATATAATTAACATCAACCTGTCTTATTTAGTACGCAATTAGAAGTGGTGAATGTAAAATGAAACAAGAAATGGTATATAACCACTCCAACCTTTCATGGCTTTAATTCATAGAATTTTGTGATTTCTATTTACAATACGACATATTTATTTATTTTAAATGAAGATGCTATGTATTGCACAGTTAAGATATTTTTTTAAGAGGTTGAAAATGCGTGTTAGAAGTATGAAGCAACTTCATGGTGTAGACATTCTGTTACATTGAAAATGCGCATAGTAAAATTTCACTTTTATGTTACAATTTCTTAAACGCGCCCAAAGAACGAGAAAATCAAGCCAGAACAAAATACTCGTAGATATTCTCTAAATAAATGAGGATCATTAACGTTAAGTGCTACAATTTCAACTTAATTGGTTTAAACGTATGTTAAATATAAATCCATCTTGAATATTGACCATTAAATAGTACTGAATTGAGAGAACATAAGTGTTAGACTTGAGTTACTAGTACACGCCAATCCTAGCTGGATTATTATTCTCCATTAATTGAAGTTTATGGTGTTGTCCCCACGACTCTGTTGTTAGACCGTTTTGTAATGACCATGTAGGTGACAATTATTTATTGGCTTTTAAACGAAAGACGGTGTTAATTATAATGCAGGCACGAGTTTGTTATACTACTTGACAATTATGACGGCGTGGCGGTGTTGTATAGTGATTTACAGAGATAGGTCAAGATAAGGAAGATAAGTGAACCTTGTTTGACTTTTATACTTACTAGTTACTTACTCGTATATTAAGTACTAGCTAAACTAACTAACTTTAACAAGCTGTGCCCCACGGTTTCGTCCGTGTTAAATTTATTCGACAAACTATACCGCATTGCCGCCAACGCACCCATGCAGTCCCGTACTTGCCTACAGCTTGCCAAATTGATTGGCGTTCATGCTTACTGTTCATCTCCTTGGGATCGTAGCTTGAAGTTATTAGTCTATAACCTTTCACAATAAATTAGCTGTAATTAGCTTCAAATCTGACTGGTAGTTCCATAGACTTTAGCGCTCAATACAAAAAACAAAAAATCTTTAACTTTATAACACTTGGATTAAGGCAATGAGGACGTACTCACCAGTTACAATCAATGATACATGGGTAGGAGAAAAGTTGAAAAGAACATTTTATGTTAAACCTTTTTTCATATCAACCACTAAGTGCCAACTGACTGTGAATTTATAAAATTTAATCAATAAGATACATCGCATATACTGTGGCCTGGAAACTAGAAAAATGATTACATAAATATATGAAGGTCGTCAATTCCATGACCTCGCAATATTTAGAAGTAGATATAAGCCGCATTATACTGTAAGCAGATTTAAGCCGCATTGTGCTACCGCGCCACCCACCGCACCGTCCCACCGCCCCACTATTCGTGATGTCTTTGAAATAAAATGGCAAAATGTCGCAAAATGACATAGCGCTGCAGTTGCGGGTACAAAGCTCTTCTCTATTCGAATCTAAATATAAATGTTTTATAACATATTATATACAAGTTATCAAAACAGACAACAATGTTAATAAATACATAGTAGTGTTAATTCATTCCCGACTGCAAAATTCTTGTTAATTTTACATTACACTAATCTTAATTTGTTGTGACTGATAACTTGCTGAACTTTCTGGAATAAAGTACAATTGTGGTTTTAAATTGTCTCATCGATTTTGTTTTGAATTTGCAGCCAAAAAATGGTTTTAACTGAGTATAAAGTGTCGTTTTGTTGTTTTAAAAATACCTTATTGGTTTTCATTTATTCCAAATTATTGCAATAAATTATAATTAGATATTAGCCGACTGAGGTACTTTACTGATATCAAGTATATGGGAATTTGATTTTAAAACAATTCTTTAACAAATTACGATCTAAAGTCTATATGTAGACTTAATAATAATTAATAGATAATGATAACTGTAAATAATGTTTTAAATTTAGAATTAAATCAAGTTTTTAATTTTATTCTCAATGTATTGTTTAAGTAGCTATAAAAATACCCATATCTGAGGTTCGCTACCACTCTACCAGGGGTTAAATTCGGCCGATCTGATAATACAATTACGTCATCATAACACCCCGCAAGAATCGACCCCACCATCAAGGACGAGGAAATCGTCAAGAAAGACGTAATGTTATTAGGAGTTTCATTTATGTTACCTAATATTATAGCCACATATTTATGTTAATTTGTTTGGTAAGTCTAGGAGAATATAATTTTACATTTCTAGAAATTTCGATTACGAGTTTAACCTAATGCATTTATTTATTGAACTATTTACACATTCGTATTTTAACCAATTTTAAAAAGGATGGATATTCTCAATATGTGTGTATTTTTTTTTTAACATATATCAAAAAGATGAAAATGTTCTCAATTCGAATGTATAAGTATTTGTTTTTTTTTTATGGATGTTCAGCATAAGTTCTTTGACTTTGAACCGATTTCAATGATGATTTTTTTGTTAGAAAGGGGATACCTCATGGGTGGTCCCATTTTAATATCATTGTCGTTGGACTTACAACTTCAAAGATACATCGGGGAACTCCTCAATATCACTGAAGTTGTAAAAAAAAAAGTATAACTGAGTGAGTGACTGACTGACATAGCAACGCATAGCTCAAACTACTAGAGCTAGGACCGTGAAAATTTGCATTCGGGTTTTTGGAAATTTAACCCCTGAGATCTATGGAAGAAAGATATATGGAAATTGGTATTTAGCAATTCAGTTAACGATGCGACATGACATAACTCAACTATGACGCGAGCGAAGCCGCGGGCAAAGCGCTAGTACAAGTATAAATTTTAAAACATACAATGTGGATATTTTTTAAGACTTTTAAATGGCTAATACTAGTGTTCGCTAGTTGCAAATATGATTTTATTGATTCCTTTCTCATTACGAATTTCAGAAATGTCAGGAAGTACCTATGTTTTAATTTTTGTTTTCATTCATGCTTGAATGGCTAAACGGATTCTAATGATAATAAGCATAGAAGTTGATTATATATATTATAGAAGATGGATTGGACGCGGAGGTGCTCTATAGCTTAGTCACCACGCTCGACTGACCTAAACCTAAACCCTTTGGATTATTTCCTATGGGGTTACTTTAAAAAAGCAGTCTATGAGAGTAATAATACAAATGAGTGAGTTAAGACAAAAACTGAACCTTGTGGCTGAAACTGTAAAAAATAATACGCGGGATCTAAGAAGTCTAAAAAGAAATTTTATTAAATATGTTGGTTGTGCGTAAGAGTTAGAGGAAGGCATTTTGAGCATTTATTGTAATAAAATGAGCCGCAATAAATACTTTTTCATCAATAATGTTACATTTCTTTTATTTTAATTGCCGTCGAAAAAATAGCCCATAATATTGTGTTGTGAATAAAAAAAAGTTTTAATTACTTTATACCTGTAGATGTTTTTAAACAAAAGTTCCATAAGGCTATCATACAATTTTTTTACACAAGCTTCATTACATTATCACATTGCATATTTTGTCAATTAATTTTTGCATATGTTTTAGCTTTTATTTTTATGTTATACCCATAATTAAGCAAGAATAACATGATTATATAGATACAAGTTTTCTTAAATCCCTTAAACAAAATATATATATTTTTTTATTTTATTTAAAATTTAAATTTTGTGTTCATAGAAGGAGAATTTCAACATAATATTAAAAAAACTCATATCTTTAAAACTACTGGGCCTAGGACAATCCATTTTAGTGTTTCTATTACATCATGTCTCCCTCTATCACTATCATAGCGTTAATCCATTCCTTACGGGACAACCTGTATATTGATATAAATAAACCATAGGATACTTTTTACCAACTATTACTAAAGTTTAATTTACACTCAGCGAAGATGCCGGGTAACATCTAAGTGGTTATAATATAATTATATTTATGAAAAGTTCAAATGTTTTTTTCATTTCATTGGTAATTAGGCGCTAACGTGTATTCCAATTAAAAACCATGTAAATTGTATTAAGTATTTCTTAACGCTGAAATTGTGTTAAACATTCCCAGCGTGCGTTTATAAATGGGACTTTCTCCTGGCATCGGTAGTTGTTAGTGTTACAAAGGGTTTTTTTATGAGTATACCTACTCGTGTGGTAACTGTAATGTTTCGTTTAAATTGTTCAACCATTAGAGGTAATGTAGACAATTAGATGCGCTTCCACGCCTTTATGTCTTGAAGTGGGCTTTGTAAGGCGTCTCCGTTTAACTGCCTAAAGTTGTATTCGCAAGGCATTATTGGTAGCAATTTGTAATGGCTTAGTTATGATTTAGCTAAAGAAATAAATCATTCACATACCTTTATGAAATTAAAATGTAAGGATATAAGGAAACGAAGAAAACGGTTTAATCTACCAGGAAAATACAAGAAGAATTAATGAGTTAGGACAGAAATGTGTTTTTTGGTTAAAACGTTTTGAAGAGAAATTTCTTTGGAGAGTTCTTTCTACTTGAAGCAGTTCGACTAGTGGAATATCTCCACACTACAGAAGACCGCAGCCAAATAACCTTGTGTTGTGTTTCGACGGTGAGTAGGGTTTCCAGAGCTCGTTGTGGTAAAAGGGTTCAAGGTCGGCAAACGCATTAGTGATACCTATTACAAGCGTCCAGAGACTACGCTAGCCGCTTACAGGCGAGCTGTACGCTTGTTTGCCATCTTTGTAGTGTAAAAAATGGTAAATTTTTCCTTTAAATGTTTTAACACGTATGATAAATTTTTGTGTTCATATTCTTCTAATTGATATAAAATTTGCATAAACGCATTGAGGTGTTCACTGTGAATTAATAGCGTTATTATCATAAACAGTAATGTATTGGAGGTAGGTTCTTATTTTACGTGTACGATAAACTATAAATATATACATCATACATAAATCACGCCGCTTTCCTAACGGAGTAGGCAGAGACCACGTCCTTCCACTGGCTACGATCCTGGCATACAACTTTCGCTGCTTCAACATCCATCAGTTTCTTCATGCATGCTCGTCGGTTTAAAGTACTCTTGACCTGACCTTTCTTCAGAACATCCCCATTTTATCGTGACACGTTCGTCTACTTATAAATTTGTCTTGTCATTCTTCTTTCATTCATCCTCTCTACATGCCTAAACCATCGAAGCATCCTTTTCTAAATCCGTGTGACTATATCTTCATTCATCCCACAACGTTCTCTTATAAAACTATTACTTATCATGTCACTCAGTTTCAATCCTAACATATTCCTTAGCACTCTAGTATTCCTATAAACTATGAATGATATACAGTGTAAACTCTTTATAACGTTATCCTTTATAACGATAAACTCCCTATAACGTTGATGTGAGCCCAACTTGGTTGGTTTGCGTTAAAACCCATATATTGAAACTCCACTCCATATAACGATAACTCTCTATAACGACAAAAAATGCTCAGTCCCTTGAGTTTCGTTATAAAGAGTTTACACTGTATTTTTAATAACTATAATGCTAAAAAATTAAATATCTAGTTTTCACTTCTTCAGACTATTTCTAAAGGATGTTGTTACAAGTACCTATACCGTTGTAAGTTCTGTGTTTCGAGGTTTAAGTCTCGTAACCCATCCGAGATGTACTATTTATTTAAGTAGTCTCTTTTGTTACATAGTAGATAATAGTTATCGCACATCGTATCTTGAAGAAACACATTTATGGCAGTACGAACAAAACAATGCCTTTAGTTATCGCGCAGACAGTGGAGTGGACTCGGTCGCGATACTCATAATGGATACTCAGAAATAGGATCCGAGTTTTATCTAGGGTATGTGGCCCTGTCACTGTAAACCCCTTTTACAAAATGAATCAAAATTACAGCATGTATACAACTATGTCTTATATAGATGTTCTTCATTAAATTAATGTATCTTATTTTGACACCAGCTGAATAAATTTTATATGATTTGTTATCGTTATAGGTTTTAGCGTTATGGCCACAATCTCATCTGATGTTAGGTGACGAGGTGGTCCAAGGTGCTAAGCCTAGTGGGGAAATTGGCTTGATGACAGATTTTCATCTTGAGGGTGGTAGCTAGCCTAGGCGGTGCATTAGAAAATACCCTACCACCATACTAAGGTTTCATCACGATGTTTTCCTTTACTGAAAGCTCAGACTCATTGCAAGGATTCTAACTCATGTCGATCGACACCAAGTCTTGCAAATAAGGTATAAAAATTAATTGAAACTCAAACATTGCGAGAAAACGCTTTTGTTTGTCGAGTGATTTAGCTGTCGTCTGAAAAATAAAATCGCGATGACGATGACGCTGATGGTCCAAGCGTATCGTGCAACCCGTTATACGCTTGTACCGTGGCTTTTTATCAGGTCGTGATTATCGCCACGACCCCGTTATAAATTCGCACGCGCACAATTTGTGCATCGCAAGCTGCAAATTATTCTACACTACGATGACTTACACGTCTTACACGGTAACCTTATGATTTATGTACATGAAGATAATTACTTACGACTATTTGCGTGGATATAATTATATTATATTACGTAAAGTTTCACATGTACCTTGAATTGTTTTCTTGTTTTTATTTGGTACCTAATTCTGTTACGTACAAACATTGAAATATATTTTTTATTATCTATTACTCGTAAGTTTTAGGTTAATCTACATGCTATTCCGAAGAGGTAACATTTGTGAATATTTTTGTAGGAGATAATCTCCGAAACTACTGCTTCTATTCATTTACGATTTTTATAAATACCTATTTAATATTGTCGTAAGATTCTTTTGAAAAGTGTTGCGAGACAGCCAATGACCAGTTTAAATGCTAAATGCGAAAACGTCTTTAGTTCTAATGAGCTATTGTCCACAAAATTTTTCAAAGTAAGAGAACAAAATATGTTTCGTGTATTATTCTTTTAAACCAATATTTACTTTCTACTTTTTATATATTTGCTCCAAGCAAGGAATGTTTTCCATTGTATTTTTAGACTGAGTGAATGGTAATTACATATATTAGGTATAAAGTAATCCAATAATGAGTAAATATTTATTATTGAATAAATTAATTATTAGATCGATTATACCAAGTAACTACAAGATCCTACCAAAAAAAGTAAAGTTAATATCGTTTATATGTAGGTACATATAAAATGCAGATGTTTTAAGAATAGTTTAGAAAAAGTTTTTTTTTGTGATATTAGTTTGAAAACTAACAGTAGGTAACTTTCAAAAAAACTCATAACATAAATTAAAATTATGTAAGACAATTTTGTTAATTAATTTCAGAATAGGATTAATTATTATTTATTAATGATACCGTCTGCAACAATTAATAACTAAACTAGTTGATGCTAAATCATGTTAAAGCTCATACATTTTTAATTTATGGAAAAAATTTGTTGGATTGCACAAGAATTGCACGCTTTCTATGAAGTCACTACTCACTAGCGCTATATCTCATCACTTAGTGTTCATACAAACACATGAGTAAATTACAATTATTTTTATAACGAGTTTACATATCGCGGCGTGGGAGCTTAATTAAAAAAGTAACCGACACTATAAAATAACTATGACAGTCGTGGAACTTGCTCAGCTGTGTTATGACCAAATTTCTACGTACTGTTTGTACGTACAGTACGAGTGGTTGATGGTTCGAGTCCCACTGATTTGGGATTTTTTATATATGTATTATTATTTATTTTTATAGTATTTTTTTATAAAATTAAAGTAATTAACTGAATAAATTTATAATATGTTTATATTTTTATAATAATAATGAATAATAAACGTTTAATTTCATAACTTTATAAAAAACCAAAAAATGAAATAAGTTTATATAAAAAATCCCGAATCAGTGGGATTCGAACTATCAATACTCGTACTATAAATACAATGGAAATCTAGTCATAAAATAATATAAAGCGAAAAGAACTTCGTTACTACCGAGTGTCCCACGACAACTCTCAATTTTTTATTGTGATTTTTAGTTATCTTCGTTTTGATATTTATTTACTCATATCATATATTTGTTTAATATTTTATTATATTCATACGTAAACTATTACCTGTTTGATAGATTTATACACATCTAATATAATAACTATGTACTTTTGAAATAAAATATCAAATGAATTTTCAATGCCTAGTATTAGCAATAATAATTATGTAGTATTAAATTTATTTCTTGTTTACCTTTTGCGTCATCGATTGTACTATTATTATAACTATATTAGAGAAATCTTTGTTCTTGGTTTAGTTCATTTAACTTCCCTTTATGTAGTTATTTCAGTGTATTTTTTACTCGTATTTGTTCTGTTTTCCTTATTATGGTGTGGATATAGGTGTGTTGGGATTTCTGAATGTTAATTATGTGAGGACACATTCCTGCACATAATAACAGGTACTTTATTAAACATTTCATCTTGTATATTATTATATATATTTTATTTTAATTGGGGAAAATTTTAGATTTCTCTTACCTTACTGCACGTGATATTGCATACATAAGTAAATTGTTAAATACATATTTTGATAGTGAAATCTAGTATTTAGTAATTGGGTGTAACGTTCTTTACAGTAACTTTATTATTTGCCGGATATTTGATCTGTAACAATAGAGTATATTTTAATTGGTTAATTAGGTACATGGAATATTTTTATGAAACGCGACTTTTTCTTTCGTTTAAAAGTTATTGGATATAATATAATTGACATTGGGATATACCTACTCGTATCTATGCGAAATCGCCTGGCGTTAAAATGCTGACATTTAGGCTATATTTCTCAAGGTGTCAAATTCAAGCAGCACAAAATGGCTTTTTATATATGTTGATAAATGCTTTTATTGATATATCAACATTTTATAATCCTGTATAAAAGTTATAACAATGTAATCACAACCAATGTTGTTGTCACAGTGTATTATAAAATTCTTACATTATAGTAAAACTTGTGTCAAATTATTATTAAATGAAAATATTCTTTTCTCATACACCCATAAAAACAATTTTAATGATGGGGTGATACGTTACACGCTACACTGTAGTAAATATGTTAATATTTAAACAATAATATATTTAAATCTGACGATTCAATCACGAACTTTCCCTCTGACTTATGAGAGACGATTAAGATGTGGAGCTATCAGAGAGCTTTAAGTACTTAAAGTATTATTACTGGGCAACGAATGGACAGGCGATGATTTACTGCGGCATATTGTTGCAAAGTCCACTTCACACGCTACGGGATATTTATTAATTTATACCAGTTTTTAATTTAATTTCATATGTATAATGAGGTAACGACACTGAATAATTAATTAATGATGATGATAAAGTCTTTTCTTCATTAGAAATTTTTATATAGATAATCCCACGATATACCTATACTAATGTGTGTGAAGCAACGAGAAACAGCTATTGTATGTCATTTATTTCCTGGTTAGTGTGGTTCAGGTTTTTAAGATGGCGATACAAGGAGGAGTTAACCTTCAATACTGAAGAGGTATTTGAATAAAATACTATTGTAATAAAACACTATAATTATAGAAGTATATGTATGTCTAAATAATTGTAGGTATAATATAGTATACCAGTTGATGCTCGTAACTTCTTTCACTTGAATTTTCTTGAGATGTTCCATGGAAACTAAGTAGGTACATACGTGTTACATTTGAATTAAAAATGTCTTTTATTTTTTGTAATTTCCTCATTACCATTTAGCCAATAGGGGAAAATGTAATGACATGTAACGTATATTCTTCTGTGGGTTCAAAACTATATTGAAATTGCTTCAGTAGTTTTAAACGATGTGCGTTATTGCATGCAAAATTTATCATTTTATTATATGTGTACAGATTACCTGTAAAATATTTTCATGGGATTTTCTGGGAAAAACCATTTTAGAAGATTATATTTAACTTTTTATAGTAATTTAAATTCTTAGAATCACTTTAACAATATTTATGATATACTTACTTGCAAGTTTTACTGTATTTTAAAATCCAAAGGTTTATCGTTTTTAAAGAAAACCACTTTAAGCCTTATTTAACGTGACAAATAGTTTGCACGATGCGACGCGGCGACGTTGGCCCTCGACGCAAGATGGTTGGAGGTGTCTTAAAACCTTTAAAGCTTATCATCGTTGTAAATGATACCTAAAATTCATCGGACAATTCGTAAATCAGGGAAAGTGGTCGTGTTGTTATAAATGGGACTTAACGGAACGACGATGCGGCGGTCGTGACCGCAACGTGCGGGTGGAAGTTCTAAATTTACAGGTGCGCCTGCGCACGAAAGCCCAGATCTGTCGGAAGATATACGACGACGTTTATTAAATGACTGAGTTATGGTGGTTATGTTAAAACTAAGTTTGATTGATTGTTTGATATGTTATGTATAATTGCAGCAGACACAAAATTCTTTTGATATTAACTATGTATTAGCTACTCGTTGTGGCGAGAGGTTGTCTAAATTTATTATCAAGTGGTTTATTGTATTAGGTATTGTAGCGTTTCTGAATTCTATTGAAACAGAACGTTATTCAAAAATCCATAATATCCCATATCGTATGTTATTATTGTACTTTTTATTTCATTCAATTTCACTAATAATAGATTTATATAATACATATTCATATAATTTCTTTTTCCAATCGTGTATCATATTTTAGTCTATGAAATATTTATAGCATAAACTCTGAACATTCGGAATCAACTAGTAATTTTGTTACAGTTGTTTTGTTTATTTTGTGTCACATACTATAAAACCGCTTGTCATTTACATCGGTCGCTACCACAGATTGTCGCTACAGTTAAGTATACCATGATGCACTCGCTAAACTAACATAAACACTGGCAAATGAGTCGTAATTATTTTTTTGCGCTTCCGCTGTAATGCGGTGTGAAATGAAAGTTGGATGAAAGGAGATATTTTTGATGTAAATTGTAGTTAGAAAATACAGTAGCCCGGAAAAATGTAGGTGGACTATTGTCGTTCGTTTAACGGGGTTTTTTAGTGCGATAAGCCGCATTGTGAGGTTCAGTCAAGTTTGATCATTAATATTTGAACAATCGAAAGTCTTGGAGCATGTTTAAATTTGTGTAAAAACTAAGTAATGTTTACGAATGTCTAAACGATTGCGCGTTTAAAGTACCTGTATATTCTACTACATGTGTGCTGATTAAGATACTGCTATTACGGCATTTTGTAGAAATTAGCCTTAACAAAAAATATACTTTTTTTATAGTTTAGGCGATCTTGAGTCATTCTTAAACTCCAAAATATTTGTAATGTTTAATTTATACTTTTACTTCTACATGATTTATCTGGGAAACTCTTAAAAGCTCGTAATCTTCCTCCACATCAGAACTCATTATCGTCTGGGCGTAAGCAATTATCTATCTGCTCCGCTCCATAAATACTTATTAACATATATGTACATATATTTTCATTCAAATACAAAGACGCACAATTTTGTAATTTTTTGTTCAAGCTATATCAGTTATATTTACATTCAGTTTTCGTTATTAGGTTCTATATAAATTCTATCTAATATGTCTTAAGCATATTACAATATGTAAATTTTATTATTTAATTACGTAAACGTTACATAATGATATAAAATTAATCAATACCTAAACAATAATTACCATATTTAAAATCCTGGTTAGAAGAAGTGAACATGCTTCATCAACATTGAGCTTGCCTAAAAACAAATTATCTAATTGCAGCGTTAGAACAATGGTCCAACTTCCTTTTTAAAATTGTTTATTTTTTCTTTCTTGGAATTGGCGTGAGTAAGTCTGAAACTTTGTTATTCAGTTTTATGTGTCACAGATAACGGTAAAATGATTTTGATTAACTCTTTGTGTATTTGTATTTGTTTTAATATTTGATCTAACGTATATCGGTAATTACTAGATACAATATCATTAAATTAATTTTAGTATTTAGAGGATTCAGCTTAGAACTTTTGTTTCAATCGATTGTTCTCATGGTATCTTTGCCTTTCGTGCCACTTGTTCAAGATTTTTGATACGTTCCTGGTTTTATGACATAGGTACTGTTGCGGACAGCGAGCGGGGCGAGCGAATAACGATAGTCTAATAGTATAAAATGAACAAGTAAATGAAATAATACGTGTTAGGAATAGATATAATAATATGAACTGAATATGTGTGAATATGTGTATTTTAAAACGATTAGAATAAGAATATAGCTAGTTGTAAGTTTAAATGTATAAATTTCACTAGTTGTAAGGATGAACCATGCCAGACTCGGAACATCTGGCATGGTGACTCATGGTACTGCCGAGAGCGCGCACACAGGGCGTGCGCGCTCATTGGCTGAGCGACGCCCCGCACGGAATCCATCGCACTACCGGTTGCGAGGCAAAGGGCGAGGTTAAATATAGCGGAGAGGGCGGCAGTACTGCTCCGCGATTACCTCAAAGACCGCACCTTTCGCTACAGAGTGGAAGGTGAACTATCCACACCCCATCCCATACGCTCAGGCGTCCCCCAAGGTTCCATCCTGGCACCTAGCCTCTTCAATCTGTACGTCAGTGACCTACCAAAACTTCAAGAGAAAGTTGAAGTAGGTCTATACGCTGACGATACAGTCATATACTCCTCTCAAAGGCAAACGAGAAACCTCAAATGTAGGATCCAAAGAGCCGTGACCACTCTCGGGAAGTGGTTTAACGACTGGCGAATAGCCATAAACCCCACGAAGAGCGCAGCGGTGCTCTTCGACCAAACCGCCACAAAGATACCGCAAAAACTCAAGGACAATCCCCTTGAACTCTTCGGTAATCCGATCCCCTGGGAAAAGGCGACCAAATATCTAGGTGTAACCCTAGACAGTAGACTTACGCTTATACGCCACATCAATCTGGTTAGGAAAAGGGCCTCCTGGACCCTCGCCCGACTACATCCTCTGTTATGTGCTGCAAGCAAAATGTCCACGAGACACAAGCTTACGCTCTACAAGATGTGTATCCGTCCGATCATGACATATAGCTGCGTTGCGTTCGCACATATGCCAAGTTATAACTGGGAACGCTTACAAGCCATCCAGAACAAGTTTCTTCACCGCCTTACCGGTGCCCCCTGGTTTGTTCGTATGGAGGATCTCCATAGAGATATGGACCTTCCCTCGATACATGCATACGCCAAACACCTTTCTCGCTCGTATTTCGACACCGCGTCGAACCACGCGAACCCCTTAATAAAAGCGGCAGCTTCTTATGTTCCCGACCCCAACGCCTGCCGGAGAAAACGCCGGCCGCGTAATATATTCACTGACCCGCCCGACCAAACCGAAAAAGCTAACGCGTTCTACGCCGACACCGTCTCTCCAAACAGAGCGTGCCACCGCCCACGCCCGCGTAACCACCGTTCTCTCCGCAGAGGACGGGCGGTCAACTTCGCTCCCGCACACCCGTCACGTCCACCCTCTCTAGCGGCAACCCAAGCCTAGGTCCGTTCCTCGGTGTGAAGCCCTTGGGTCAGGCAGCCGCCCGCGCGATACAAAGTGACACTATACGTGCAACACTAGTTACCCACACACAACATTACACACGTATGAACACACACACGTGCACACCACACAGGTACATAGGTTCTGTAAGGGACCTTTTTTTTTCTTTTTTTGCGCTAGTTAGACTATTGCGCTAGTTAGTGTAGAAAAACCATTCCGATTATTAAATACACATACGCATGGTCCACTCCTTCCTCCCAGGAGGAGGGGAACGTGCATATGAGTATATATTAGTTAGCTCGAATTCTCATATGATTAGGGAATTAGTTAGATCGCGACTTTTTCGCATTCGCGACGACCGCCCGAGCCGAGGTTCGGCCACTCTGGCACCCTCGTGCGGGTCGTCACAAACTTTCGCGGCTGAGTGCCCTAAGCGCTCGCCCCCAAGTCCGGTGAAGCTGTAAAAGCCGCAGCGGCTCTGTTTGACGATAGGGCCCCTAAGGCTAACAGTGTAGTCAGTTCTAAAAAAAAAAAAAAAAAAAAGGCAGTACTGCGATCAGTTCGAGAAACACTACAACACCAGCAACAGCAAGCGAATCTACAAGCAAACTACAGTCAAGAACGTTATTAAGAAACCACATTGTTACTACGAACTACTGTAACTTTGTAAGAAACAAGAATAAAACAAGCGCTATTAATTTAGCACACATTAAAATATTGTGGACGTCTTTTTATTCACAATATTATCCTTATTTTATTTTAGTTTTTTTTTTAGCGTTCGGTCATATCAGTATTATAATACTTATGGTCCAATCACTGTCCTAATTTTTATTCCTAAGCGTATTGTCTGTTTTACTTTACATTTGCCATCCTTTTTTCTAATCCGCAACCAAAAATATATTGTGATATTTACTTATGATGTCTCAAGTTAAGTGATATTATAACTGTATTTATTATAAAGGTATAAATGATTATTTATTTATACCTAGTTAAATTTCGGGAGCACTGCCGAGGGTTTTTAAAAAGTCTAAGACAAGACTGATTCTCAAGAAGCTTTATTAAGAATGCTTTTATTTGTTACAAATGTCTCTTTTATAAACTCTTATTCTATAAACACAAAGTGGGGCTGTTTACTATGAAATAATGAGAAATATGTCGCAATACATTCAGTCAAAACACCAGGTGTCTATCAGTAGTTTGCAGACATAATATGGGTTAAAAACGTAACATCAGCATTTCTAACGTATGTACCAATTAACAAGACGTAATAAGAGAGGGTACAGACTGCATAACTCCTCCCCCCTCAAGTTCGAAATTATCAGAGGGATGATTATCACTATGATTATTTCGATAGCAATAATTTTTACAAAAACTGAGCTTATATACTAAGAATACAAGAATTAATAGAAATATAATCACATATAACAATAAAGTTCCGGCACTAACACTTTTTACATTAATAATTCTTTCACTTGATGTTTTTAGTTCACTTTCACTGATTTTTAAAAGATTATTTAAATGTTGAAGATTTATTAATTCACTGTTATCCAAATTGATGGGTTCACGTTGCAATTGTTGCTCAGTAATTGTTATTTCGGGAAGATTAATAATCGGTAATTTTGACATCTTCCAATTACTCATAGTAATATGGTGAGCTTTTAGCGTAATTTCACCAATTTTAACATCGCAATGGTCATCTAGGACGAGGAAGTATGTCCCTTCTATATTTTCTTTCGTTATTTCGTCGTTACAAATTTTTGATAATATATTCTCAGCGTTACTATGAAGAATCCATCTCTCTTTTCCAATTGGTTGTATCTTAATGGTCTTGATTTCAACTGGTACTGGATGACAAGAACTCGTATTCGAAGAAAATTGAATTAATGCTGTTATGCAAGTGTCTTCTGAAGTTGTTCGAGAATCATCCTCGTGACACAGGAACATTTCGTCGTGAAGTTCATTACAAGGTAAAGTGAGCGAGACAAATTTAGACCCTTTTACTAATAGGTAAGGAAATTTAGGAATAATGATGGTGGTATGATTAGAAGGATTGGTCATAGGTATTGGAATTGCTCTGTAGTATGTATAAATTTCATCTCTAATTATTGGTATATCTAAAATGAATGTTATTTGACTTCCTTTTGTATAAGCTTTAAGCTCTATACATTGCTCTATTTTAACTAAATTGTCATAACTTACTGGATACACAAGTTTGTAGAATTTCTCTATCTTTTTTAACAATTCTAATAATTCATTTGAGTTTATAAGAGATTGGTGTAATATTTTTAATTTACTGAATGCCAGAGAAGTTTCAATTTCATTCAACCGAATGTAGAGTAGTTGAAAATTATGGAAAAATAAATTATAAACATTAATAAAATTATGGGTAGTTATATCAATATTAGTTTGATTTATTAATTTTTTTATTTCTCGTAACTCTTTATCTATTCGAATGAAATTGTCCTTCGTGAAATTTGTTATCTTTATCATTGATTCAGAAATATCTGATATTAAGGTTACCTTTTTAATGAGTGTATTTTGGCGTGTCGTTAGAGAATCAATCATATTTTCATATCTTAAAGCATCATTATGATCTAAGTTACCAGTTATAAGCTTAATAATAGATCCAAGAGGATTGAGAAGTCCACGTTTAATTCTAGTTGATGGAGATAACTGTTCTAATTTTTGAATACTAATATTCATTACATAATTCGTTTGAAGCTTTACATTAAAAAGTTGAACATTAGATGTTTCATTATCAAAATGTGTTTTTAAATATTGATTAAATTTAGTATATCTTTTTATATTGAATTCTAAATCCTCACGTATCAGACTTAAATCTAAAATCTTAATTATTGTCCACTTATCATAACTCACACTAGCTTGACCTTGTTTCACAAGGACTATACCGGGATTTTTATCGATTCTGTGAAGTTGAAGGGCGTGAATCCTGATGATCAGAGCCAGGAGCCCGAGGAGGTACCTGCGAAGGTCGTTTTATATCCTTAATAGGCACGTTTGTTTTTCGAGTTTTCATTTTTACAGGACAGATATTTCTGTCAATTTTACCATATACTTGTGCTTTTTGATAACGCGGTTTATCTTTACTTCGCCTTGTATTAACACCTTTTACAAATATAGTGTCCTCTTCTTGAATATCAAATGATGTTTCACCACCACGTTTTGTTTTAATCTTTTCTTTATTTTCAATTACTTTGTCTGTTAAATATTTATAAAGATATTTCGTTCGTTTCATATGATCGTTTACTAATTGTTGCGTATATTGTTTGTTAAAGTTTACTTCAAAAGTACTATTAGAATCAGTGTGTCCAAAAACTACTTCAAATGGTGTAAGACCAGTCGTTGAGTGAATGGTTTGATTGTATGACATAATTGCATAAGTCATAACGTTAGCCGCGTCAGTTATTTTATGTTCATATTTAGCGATACGATATATTTCTAAAATAGTTGAATGGAATCTTTCAATTAAACCCATAGAATTAGGATTATGTGGAGTGCTTATGTGTAATTCTATTTTATAAAATTGTAATGTTTCTTTTAAAAGTGTATTGTTGAATTCAGTACCAGAATCAGCACTGATCTTATTTGGTACGCCATAAAATGAGAAAAATTTAATTAAGGCACGAACTACTTCAGGTGTAGAGCGATTGGATATTTCAAAAGCCTGACCTAGTTTACTGAAAGCATCTATTATGGTAAGGAAGTAGCTTCCTTCTATAGAGAATATATCTATAAATATTTCAGCAAAAGGTTTTGTTTGAGTTTGCGTTAACATTAATTCTGGTTTTAAAGGTTTGCGATCATATTTTAGAGTTTTACAAGTTTCACAAGAATTGATTACAGAAGCGACTGTTATATCCATATTTGTCCAAAAATAATTACGCTTTAATTTCATAAGAGTTTCTTTGATTCCACGGTGACTTGTTTTACCTTGATGATAAGCAAGTATAGTGGCACGTTGCTCTTTTTCATCACCTAAGTATATAACTCTTTTAGTACATTCATATATTTTGACGGTATCTTTTTTAAATAGTTTTATCACGGCATTTGTAAATTGTTTACGGTGAATTTCGCTCTCAAAGTAAAAGAAATATTTAATTTTAGGTTTTATATATTCTAAAAGAAATTTCTTAACAAGGTTAGTGTTGTTTACAGGTAAATGTACTTCCAAAATTTTTTGTTTTTCATGTGATAAGTCTTTTATTGATAATTGGTTTCTGTTCCAAGTAAAAATAAGGATTTGATTAGGTTTTGTGTCGATGGCTTCTTCAATAATGGGAATACCATTCGTATCAATATCTTCAGCAGAATGTATGGTTTCCGGTAATGAACAGGCAGTAATAGTACTGGATGAAGGAGAACGAATTGGGTGAGTTAAAGTCTTATCGGAATCTGAAGGAATAGTTAACGTTTCTGATGAGTCTGAAATTAGTATTGGACTCTCAGATCGTTCAGTGTCACTCACGTTTACTCGTAAGGACATATCGTCCTTTAATATATTTAATTTAATTCGTGATAGAGCATCAGCATTACTATTTTGTTTACCGTTCTTGTATATTATGTCAAAATCGAACTCAGCTAGTCTCAATTTCCATCTAGTAAGTTTACTATTAGGTTCTTTCAGTGAATTTAACCATGCTAAAGGTCTGTGGTCAGTAAATATTGTGAATTTGCGTCCATACAGGTAAGGACGGAAGTGTTTTACTGCCCAAACGATGGCTAACAGTTCCTTTTCTATTGTACTGTAACGTGTTTCTGCATCATTAAGAGTACGACTTGCATATGCGATAGGTTTTTCATTTCCAACTGATCCTTGTGAAAGGACAGCGCCTAAAGCGTAGTTTGACGCGTCTGTTGTTAAAATGAAGGGTTTAGAAAAATCAGGAAACTGTAATATAGGAGCATTCACAAGTAGCTCTTTACATTTTTGAAAAGCTTGAACATATGATTCATTAATTTCAATTTTATTTTTCTTTTTCAAACACGATGTAAGGGGTTGTGTAATTTTTGAAAAATCCTTTATGAATTTTCGGTAGTAGCCTATCAGGCCAAGAAAACTTTTAATTTCAGTGGATGTTCTGGGGAGTGGGAAGGCAAGTACTGCCCTGATTTTATCATCATTTGGTTGTAAACCATGCTTCGTAATTTTGTGTCCTAAGTAGAGTACATCTTTTTTTAAAAAACTCACATTTATCGAGAGTTACTTTAAGATTGGTTTGTTTGAGACGATCGAACACTTTTCTTAGCTTCTCTACATGTTCTTGTATACTACTAGAATAAATGATGATGTCATCTAAATATACTAAGCAATGTATACCTTGCAACCCACGTAACACGTTATCCATTGCGCGTTGAAATGTTGCAGGTGCTGTTTTAAGTCCAAATGGCATCCGTGTAAATTCAAAATGTCCCATTGGTGTAGTGAATGCAGTTTTGGGTCTATCTTGTTCATCAATTTCAATTTGGTGGTACCCACTTGCTAAATCCAATGTACTGAAGTAAGTAGATTTCCCTAACTTGTCGAATAAATCATTAATATTTGGTAAAGGATACTTATCATCAGTAGTAATATCATTTATACGTCGATAGTCTACAACCATTCTAAATTTCTGTTCACCGGAGGCGTCCATCTTTTTTGGAACTAGGTGTACGGGTGCACTCCATGGTGAAAACGATTCTTGTATAACATTATCTTTTAGTAATTTTTCAACTTGTTTCTGTATTTCATCGTTTTGCGATGGTGGAAGTCGGTATTGCCGTATGAAAATTGGATCTTCATTTTTAGTCCGGATTCGATGTTTTACTTGATTAGAAAATGTAAGAGGCAGTTTATCACAATAGAATATATCCCTGTATTCAAAACAAAGTTTTTCTATTGCTTCTCGTTCTTCTTGATTAGCATGATCTAATCGGAGTTTCGATAAATTTTGTGTAAGTAATTCATCAATCTCAAAATCATTTAATTGTTGCCCGGTTGATAAATTTATTTTGCAAGTATTATTATTAAGGCTGGTTATATTCAATGGTTCGTTAAAAGTTAAAGTCACACTATCTTGCGAAGCATTCTGCATGACTGTTGTTGCAAATGAATCTTTGCAAGTAACTATAGCGCTAGGCATACGTACTTCATTTCCAAAATTTTTAAAATTAATTATTGCTTCACCATTAATTAAATTTGTAGGCACCTTAACACGGGTTTCAGTGCGTGGTTCTAGCGTTATTTCCCACGGGGGACTATAAATTATTGGAATTTCTGTATTTTGTGTCCGTAAAATTAAATTTTTCATGTCTATAGTCGCGTTCAATATTTTTAATAAGTTAGAACCTATTAATCCGTCATATCTTCCATCTACATTATATATATAAAATTTATGATTCATCGGACTTTTAAAACTTTCCAATAAAGGTATATCTATAACTTCGTCATGTAGGCTACGTCCATGTGTACTAATAACTTCAAAAGGATCAATATATTTATAATCTGAAAAATATTCATCAGCTTTAGCAGGACTAATAAAACTTCTGGTACTTCCGGTATCAATCATTAAACGAGCATCAATTTCAGGAATATAAATATGCGGTAGTTTATTTATGCCGTCATAATTTAAGTGTACTATTTCTGGGGGTCGCTCTTGGAGGCTTTTATAGGAAAATTTACGCATTCATTTTCAGCTTCTTCAGTTTCAACAGGTTCTATGTTTTCATGATAATCGTCATAAGCAGTTTGTTGATTATCGTCAATGAAATAATGATTTTCATATTCTGTATAATCAGGTTGATAGTCTTGGTATTCAATTTCAGGGTCGTTCATTTCTAAAGACTCTATCATATTTTGTCTAATAGGACGAGCTGTGCGCATTGACACATCGCTTGCCTGAAATTGAGGTGGATTACGTTGAGGTTGATTTTGTGGTGGTATACCAAATTTAAATTGTTGATTTGGCATGTTGAAATTAGGTCGGTTTTGTGTATTGTTAAATTGTGGTTTGAACCCTTGTTGATTAGGAATACCGAATTTAAAATTATTATTTCCAAAATTTGGTTTATATCCTTGTTGGTTTAGGTTAGGTCTGAATTGTACATTTTGATTTGGAATACCGAATTTAAAATTATTATTATACGGTTTAAAATTATTTTGTGTTTGGTATGGAATTCCGAATTTAAAATTTTGTTGTCCGGAATTAAATGTATTTGGCACAAATGCAGGTTGAGGTTTGAAATTATTATTAAAATTATTTGTTAAAGTAGGCGTGAAAAATTGTTGAACTGGTTTAATATTAGATTTATTTTTATTTTTAGAATTGTACTGATATTGAAAATTGACCTCCTCCATGACAACACTTAGTGCGTTTTCTAAAACGGTACAACCTTTAAGTCGCACAATTCGAATTAAATCCTCTGGTAAATTATATAAAAATACATTCAAGCACATATTATTATAGATAATCATTTTAGCGGCTTTGAGGCCTTCATCAGTTAATAAATTGACCTTGGAGAAGAGGGTGCAGCGTGTTTGTTGTATCCTGTTACAAAATTGCGTATATGTTTCACCAACTTTAATTTTTAAATTTTCCAACTCAATTGCCACACACTCTTCCGATCTAGGATCACCAAAATGTTGAATCAAAACAGCTCTTAATTGTTCCCAAGTTGTTATGTCTTCTCTTTCACTTAGTAGAGCAGCGGCTTTACCACATAATCTACTAGTTATAGCATGAAACACATATGTAGTTTGAACAACATTGTTTGATCCGCTAAAATTTCTGATTATATATTCACTTTTTTTAATAAATAAATTTAAAGTATTTTGATCACCATCGTACTTGGGAATTAAACTTAAAAGTTCTTTTGATACTAATTGAATTGTTGATTCATTGTTGCGTTGCATTTTGAATTGTATTTATTTAATTAAACACACACAAAGTAAAATTCACAAAATTAAAATTCACAAAATAATATTTTCAAAATAAAATTCACAAAATAAATCTTATAACAAAATTATCAAAATCAAAATTCTCAAAATTAAAATTATCGAAATTAAAATTATCAAATTAAAATTCTCAAAATTAATATTTATTATTAATATTTCTCAATATCTTATAATCTATGAAGTCAAATAACTTTCGACGATTTTTATTCGAAAATTATGAAAAATAATTTTCAACGATGTTTGTTTGAAAATTATAAAAATTTGTTAAATAATTTTCAACGATTTTTGTTTGAAAATTATAACAATGTCCAACGAAAAATACAACCACAGAAAATAACAAGGACGAGACAAGGATTGTAAAAATGGTCACTTACAGTCTGCTCGTTCCCATGTCTTGCCGTATAGCTGCTTTCGCTTTTAGGACAGGATCTCTCGGAAATAGATGTGGAACCCGACGTTAACTTATTTATTGGTTCGTAGATACTCAAAATCTGCACATGAGACCGATTTGTAAGACTCGAACACAGACTTTTATTGTTGATTGAGTATCCTACCGACTGCGCCAGTTAAATTTCGGGAGCACTGCCGAGGGTTTTTAAAAAGTCTAAGACAAGACTGATTCTCAAGAAGCTTTATTAAGAATGCTTTTATTTGTTACAAATGTCTCTTTTATAAACTCTTATTCTATAAACACAAAGTGGGGCTGTTTACTATGAAATAATGAGAAATATGTCGCAATACATTCAGTCAAAACACCAGGTGTCTATCAGTAGTTTGCAGACATAATATGGGTTAAAAACGTAACATCAGCATTTCTAACGTATGTACCAATTAACAAGACGTAATAAGAGAGGGTACAGACTGCATAACTACCTAGAATGATTATGCTCTTTGTGTAGGTATAATAGCAATGCTATTACTGAATAAGGAGCGGTTTCTTATTCGCGCTCTATTGGACTCATGCCGGATATAACTACGATCATGCAAATATCAAACAAAATTAAACGTAACTTCACGCATGTTCTATTTTGTTTTATGCGCAAAAGATTTATTGTTTGTAAAAGCCTAAGTGAATACTGTACATGAAGTGGACTGTTTACTATATTATAATACAAAAAATAGTGCTACCTATATGAGATATTTCACATTTTTTACAATAAAATATCCCAAGGGAACTTAATCATTTACCGTCATCATGACCTATGTCATTAAAAAAAACATAACAAATCACTGTGTATAGTTGGCCATGATAAAACTGTGAATATTGTGATTGTAGTTGCTCGAAATACGGCGAAATATTCTCTCAATGTCTAAATAAAACACAATGAGGATTAAAACAGGAGCGTATAAATATAAAAAGTTTATACTCTATAGTATACGACTCGGATCATTGAATCGTTTCAATGCTTTTGGCTATGAAATTATGAGCTTAAAAGGTTTTAGGATGGGCACTTTTCGACATTTTAAATTTATCATTGTATTTACGTTTCATCGCTTACATATTGTTATTTAAAGAACGTAATAAATTAATATACTTTAGTATGCACAATAAGTTCTAGCATGAACGGTTCATATGGTTGGGAATCATTGCTTTAAAATTTATTTATTGTAATTATGTTGTAAGAATGAGAGCTCATGATTGAGGAAATATTTTTACATACGCTATATTTTAATGAAAAAAAAAAAAATCTGAGATACGATGTTGAGAAAGTAAGACGACGAATTGAAATTACATGAGTGACGTTCAAATTACGTATATTTAAATTACCTTATGAGGTTGAGGCGTTCCATTAGGTTGGAATGTATCATCTGTCATTTTTGAGCATGATGGGTGTGATGATAATGTAATTCTACGTTTTACATATAAGCAGAGATGGAACCCACAACCTCTTGAATCAATAGTTGGTCTTTCTTTATACCAATTCGCCACGAGGTTGACTATATGTGTAAAGTTTCGCTTCGCTTTGTTTACACCAATTTGTTTCTTTTTGTTTTGCTTTTATAATAAATCTTTAATATTTTTTAAACAAATGGGTATAGCAAAGAAGAAAATCATTTAATTAATTACAAATAATTAAAAACTAAACAAAACCTGTGATAACATATTGGTATTTCGTACACTTTAATTAGCTGTTCAATTTTAAAGAACCGCTAATTTACGGTAATTGAGTGTTCTGCAAACAATGACATTTGGTTTTCATTGATATACAATCTTCCTCTCAAATACGACCGCTTGAATGTGATAAGATTTGTGATTGTAATCTGATATGCAGTTGTCAATTTTGAAGGTATATTTACGAAATATTAGTTTTATAATTGACTTCAAAAAAGGAGTTTATCAATTCGAATGTATTTATTTATGGGATGTTCAGCCATAACTTCTTTGTCTATGAACCGATTTGGATGATTCTTTTTTCATTCCTTTTTTCCATTTTAATTTTATCGGCATTGGACCTTCAACTTCAAAGATGCAGCAGGGAATTCCTGAAGTTAGTGTTCTTTTTTGTTAAAAAGTGTCTTCTTTAGGTTTTGTGAACTGAAAATCCGTATAAATGTAAGCATGCTTTTATGGCTGCAAATTGGAAGATAAATTTATTTAGGTACTTAGTAGTACATATTTAGTAAAGAAAAAACAAACATTTCAACGGAATTTGTTTATAAAGTGAATCAGATAAATATAAGTAAATTACAATACAAAATACGACATAACTAACGAATAAATATCAACAATACCTACCATACATACGTCGCTGTTTACACGGCACGTTAAAGAACGAACTCTAAAAATGTAGTGTATGCAACAACGAAAAGTTGAACAAGTTAAATTGACCAATCACGTTGCCATGTGTTTGAGTACTTATCGACCCCCTCTGAAATATCAAGCTGTCACGTTGTTTTGATTAGGTATATCATCTTATTGTTATAAATACTTGACAACTTGTTCACTGGTCTCAACTTGAACCACGTTTGTAACTCGATTCCTTCAAAATTAGTCCAGTTTCTAACTGTGACCATTCAAAATTTAATCCGGTAGTAAGGTATTAATAGTATTATAAAGAAAGAACCGATGTACTAGGTTAGGATAGGTTAGAATCGAAACAATTGTGAAAGTAAATTCAATAGCAAAGAGTCTCTTGTAAGGAGGTTTTACAACCTGGGTTCCGAGCCTGGAAGTTATTACCCCCTAAAGAGTAAAATAGCTACCTTGCAGAGGTAATAAATCTTTAGGGAAATATTACTAATCTAATCAGGCTGTGAAAACGACTTTAAAGAGTTCATCGATTCCCGTCCTCAGGGAACTTTCCATTAAAATGGCAATAGTGCATTGACATAATAGGCATCGACTAATTAAATATATGCTTTTTATTAAAAAAAGTTATATAATAATGTTAATTTTATTATGATTAATTAAGACTGTTTGTATTTTCATGTGTCATTTTCTCTGTGATAAAAAATTTAAGAGTGGAAGAGGGTAAAATGAGTTTTCTTAATAGGTCATAGGGGTAACAAGATTGAAAAGTGTAGGAACCAATGTTTTACAATATTACTTTTATATAGTAGCGGCATAAACTCGTAGTTATTATAAAAAACTCAAGGATAACGTTTGTAACAAAAAAAATCATAAGTATTTAGTAAGTAGTTTAGTATTTTGTAACTGAATCAACCAGGCTCAAAGTATTAAAGTGATTTATTCTTGGCAATTTCAGTATTACAATAAATGTTATAATTCGTATAAATGCTAGATTTTCTATTTATGCAAATGATTACATTTTACACTAATCTTGTACAAACAGAAACACAGTTTAATATTTATACAGTGCTATTGTGTTAGGTCTGATTAGATTTAAGATGCTCCGCTACTTTCCTTCAGTGTGTTCTCATGTACAATTATTAGCATGTGTAAAATATGCAAATACAGCAATGATTTTTAATATAATGGTTTGGAAAACCATAGTGATGTGATATAAAATACATTAAGAGCACGAATAGGCATTTATTAGAAATATCTCTTTTGAGTTAGTCTTTCACAGCAGTGTTAAGGTCTGAGTCGGGCTTTCAAGTCGGTGAATTGTGGGATGTCAATGTGTCTAGAAGTGCAATAATTTGTTTGCTATATTTGGTTGAATGGATGAGTGTGCGTAGATGAATTCCTTTTTTAAAATTTAATACTTATGACCATAATATCACTAGGACATTATAATTTGTAAAATTTATTCGAACCATGGTTAGAGCATAATTAACCACCAAACTTTATTGTTTGGAATTTCGGTGCTTAAGGATAACTTGACTGTTGTTAACTTTTTACTTGATGTACTTTTGTATGGTTCTGTATAAAGAATTTTTAAAATCAGTTAATAGGTTAAGTTTAGATTACTTAATATAATTTCACTTCGTTAATAAACTAATGGGTGATAATAAAATATACCTATGTATTAAAAAGTATGTAAATGGAATAATATTATTATAAAGAGGTGTCGCCTGTGAATATATTTGTTAATCTCTGGAACTACTAATCCAATTCTAAAAATTAATTCAGTAATTGAGAGCTACTTGCAGACTAATGGCTATAGGATATATGTTTTATTGTTATTCATATAAAAATTAATAATTGTAATTACGTGTACGAAGTCTCGATTTCTTTACTAGTAGTAGGTGTACAAAATGATTGGCTCGTAATATAAGTTCATTTCGCTTTTAATATCCCTACGGGTTACAATTAATGTCTATCTGTATAATATCAGATTAATATATCATCTTTGAATAAAATTTAATATAATAAAAAAGTTCATAAATCTCTGCACGTTTTATAATTTCAAAATTAATGTACATACAGATTTGTATTGAATATAATTTAAGATGAGTTTGAATTATTAGCTGTTATTAAGTTGATTGCAAACTAATGACAGTACAAAAATAAACATGCCGACTTATAATATAATCAAAGTGATGAAACTTCACTTTCACATTTAAAATGGAGTGTTTGATGTCAAAGTAATCTTGTTTATAAATAGCTGTGAAAAGAAATATGAGTGCCTGTTGGTTTCTGCTTTGTCATTGATTGGCAATTGAGATGTTGGGTTTCACTTACACAAATATCATCGATCACAAATGCACCATCCGTTTTTATAGTGACCGTTTAAAATAAGCCTTTTAATATTTATATTTACCCATTATAGATATTAATCTATTGTTTATGAAAGTCTAGCCTTCTTTTTGTTTGTATTTATGAACGATAACTTTTTATGATTATGTGGATGAAAAAACTTCTAGTAACACAGTTCCGGGTTTAATTCCCACGAAATAATCGGTCGTTACATTTAATTATTTGAAAGTCTGCACTGAGCAATTTATTCAATTAACCTGAATATACAGTCAGGGTGCTTGGTGACTTATTTTCTGCTACAAGGTGGTAGCTTTTTTATAGTAGAACGGTAAAGTGAGGGCACTGTACCTGATGGTGAGCGCAGTACAATCCAAAATTAACGGTGATCATCGAGAAATCAGTAATCCTTGACCGTTCGCCGTTGTCATGTCGGCATGAGGGCCTAGCCAAGTTGCCGTTTTACAATCATTAACGCTAATAGAAAACAAAAAGATATATGGAATTGACATAATTATGTGATCACGTGATTTATCGCTGAGACATCCATACATTTTTTTAAATTCCATTAGTGTTAATGATTGTAGAAAGACAACTTGGCTAGTGCCTCTGGAAGTCTCTCGGCTGATGAATATATGTATACTGACTGATCCCGAAATGCGACAAACCAAAAGTGAGTGCATTGTGGTCGCAACCCCGTTGGACATAGACCCCAACACGCCTATTTGTATACGCGCTTGTATACGCTATGGTGGTTGTTACTTGATTACAGTGGTCGCTGTCCAGTCGGACACAATTGTCATGTCCACTGTCCTACCACCTGACAAGAAAGGTATAAGAAAATGTTCTACCAAAATACATCATCATTTATCACGTTTTAGTCCACTAAAACCTTAGTCTCAGTAGACGATTCAAATCTAACGTCCTTTGGCTTGGCCTCCGCGAGACCGGTTCAGTTATTCAGGTTACATTTTTCGAGATGATAAATTGAAAATTTTTGAGTGGCAGACAGATGTCAATAGAGTGTTATAGTAGTTATTATCATGTTGATATTTAATGGTTTATGTATGTGTAGGCGTTGAACATAAGAGACAGGTAATCTCTTGAGAGTGTAAACTCTTCAGTTCTGTCCTATAATCTTATTTGATATTAGTGTCTACTAAAAACTTACGCTTTCATTTTTTGATATGTTTATGTTATCATAATATTTTATGTTATATTATTATATAGCCATACTATATATGTATAAAATTTAGTACAATGTAGTGGTAAAACTGTTCGATTACATTTTTGCTTGACAACTAATTAATATGTCATTGATTGAGTGGTGTTTAGGATTCGTAAATTGACTCGATTTTTATCAGTCATTGAGTTTCAATTTTGATTCGGTATCTTCTCATCGAGGGAGGATCCATGTCTACGAGATTAATACCAAAAAGGCTAGGAAAACAAAACCACATTAAAAGATAAACAGGCTTCAATTTTCAGAGCTGACCTACTGTGGATTGCTTGCTTGATATGGTAGCAAGCATAACTAGAAAGCAATTACATGGACTTTATAGCAATCAGAATAGACACAACATAATTTTAATAGAATATATTTAGTACAAAACATAAAAACTTATAAAATGTAATATTATGGGTGTAGTGGTAAATAAATCTGTTTGATTTAAAAAAAAAGGATATATCGTGTTATGTAAATTCATATAAAATGACTTTAATTTTCGTGGTGGTAAACCAAGTTTAATGTTCCAAATTTTGCGCAAGTGTAAGGAAATAATTTTCGCAGCTTTTGCTGTTGTGAAAATGGTTTAATCCGCATTCAAAGCATTCTTTGGCTGGAATATAATACGGATTGAATTTAGATTAGCAGCTTTCTTTTATTGTTCTAATTGTCATACAATTTCCCTTTTACTTTCGCCCATACTTATGAGTTAAATGGGACGCATGATCAATGTTTCCACGTCTTAAGAATAATAGCTTTGCTGTAGTTTCGTAGTCAATACGTACCTAATACGGTTGAAACTAAAATAGTTTCGGACGATGTAGTAACAATATTTAGATTTAATGGGATTTTGTAAATTAAGTCTTTCAGGCTTGATCAATAGCGTATCATTGTTATGAAAATTTTTAGAATGAAAAAATAATTATGTGTGCAATTCACACGTGGTAGAAATTAAACCTTCACATCTATGTTTTTTTTTTTAATACAGAAAATGATCGAATACACATTAATTTAAAGTTTATGAAAATGTACATACATATATTATTCACAATATCGTTTTCAATTAATGCACATTTGAAATATCCGTGGTAGCCTAACACAAGACCAATCAGTAACAGAATGTCATAGGTGTTGTCTAAAAAGTTTTTGTTTCGTGCCTTTTTGTTGAGGTAATAAAGTTCAACTTGAAATATCCATGGTAACGTAACACAATATCAATTAGTAACAGAATGTCATAAGTGTTGTCTAAAAAGTTTTTGTTTCGTGCCTTTTTAGTGAGGTAATAAAATTCATTATTGAGTGGCAACAAACCTCTTTTGTACCATTTTACCATTGTTTAAAACTTTCTTATCTCTGTTTCTCCCACGTTAAATCTTATGAATTTATGTGTCTGTCTCTTTACTGTCGCTTTCGCTTTTCCGTTTCATTGACTTTCAAATTACAACGCTGCTAAAATGAAATCCAAAAATGTATTTCTTAGAAAACATGAATATCATCACTTTAGGCATTTCAAACATCGGTTAATATTTAGGTATTTTGACATCATGCTCGAAAACAAAGTCGTGACAAATTTGTTTGGTACCTACCAACTACTATTTATCTATTATTGTTTCTACATTTTTGTTTGTTATTATTGTATCTAAACCTTTGTTTAGCTCAATAACGTGGCCCAATTTCCATTATATACGATCTTTGTTTTATCGGGTATGCACGATGTCAGTTATTAACGGCCGTTTTCAATAACGTATCTGAGTTTAATATCCCCGATTAGTACATATTTGTAATAGTATTATCTTTAACTTAAGACAGATATCTGCTTCCTTCTTATCTATTCTAGCTATAGGATACCTAGATATCTAGGATTACCAACGAAAAACAATCCATAAATAGGTTACTGAAAAAAAGTAAGGACAAAATGATATATTTGTCTATCTTTAGTAACTGAAACAAAGGATAGATAGGTTATTGAAAACGGCCGTAAATGAATCAAAAGTAGAAGCCATTTCTTTAATTTTAGCGGTGATAATTAGTACGTCAAAGTTTCTATCCATATCAAAATTTTGATATCACCAGGTAATAAAAAAATATTTCTATTATTTCCTTGTGAGACCTTATTTCGTGTATTATTAATTTTAAAAAGGAATTCTGCTCTCACGGACCTATGTTGGCTAGCTTTCATGTACAAGTCATCTTAATTTAAGAACTTTGCCGTCACAACTACCATGTCGCTCTATTGTGTCTATTACAATGAACGAGTTCTCTAACAATATCGGAATACAGCAGGCGGTTTGTTGCATCCTTGCAATTTGCATTTATAACCTCATTCAGCGAGTAGTATGAATGGTACCACCTCCCTTAGAGCTCCCCATGCACTCTACAATATAATGGAACTATGCGATGAATATAATTTTCCACCCACAGATACCTAATAATAATATTCTATTGCTTTGGCTTATTTATTTTTAGGCGGTTTGTTGTACAATGGGAAAGTGTTGATTTATTTTTATTATTATATCGTAAGTACATAGTAGGTACGAATTCCCAATATCCATGTAACCATTTTCACTATGAAATTAATCGATGCATAATAAACAATTTCAATTTGAAGTATTTTTTATGGTGCAATTTTTCAACGTACATGTAGCAAACATAAAAATTTAATTTAAGTTAAAACTTCAAATAACTGAAAAAATATTAATTATTAAAAAAATATGTACTAATGCGATAACGTCTAACACTTGAAATTACATATTACAAATAATAATACAATTGCAAAATTATAGATATGCAAAAATACATTTTTGGATGAAGACAATCATCATGTACGCATTCTCAATTACCTGTAGGTAGTAAGTAGCATTTATACGTTTGGCTTGAATTTCAAAAGTCGTTTTTTCTTTCGTAACTTAAAGTGTTTATGGTAAAAAAGCTATTTTAACTATAAATAGCAATGTTTATGTTGTTTGAATGGCTATTAAAAATCTTTAAGAAGGCAAATGTAAATGTTTATATTATAAGAAAACGCTTCGATGTCGTATTTCTGGACCATGCTTTGTGCTCGTAAAACTGAAGGTTGCTTTCAATCTCTGTTTTACTTAACGCTAACCTCGTAGCATTATTTGGTTCAGGTAACATTACATGTCATTATTATTCGTTTTTACAATGTTGCCTGTAAATATCATGGAATTTTACAAACGAACACAGGCTGTTAGTTTCAGATTACTTGACTGGCATCACGCAATCTGAGTGGGTTCACACCTAAATTAAAGGAAACAATTAATAATAGTACAATATATGTTTTTAGTGAATACGTGACATATTATTAAAATTATCGACTTCGGAAAGTATCGCGCTCTGAAAAGTACAATCTATATTTTTGAAACGCGCTGTTCAACTCTTTCATCTGATACTCAACACGGTAAATTATATATTTTTAATACAGGGCTTCATGCGTTCTAAAGGGCGCCATATTGAATTCAGTGTAAGAACTTCATTGCCTATATACCCAGCGGACAATCAAGACACTTCTAACGACACCTCACATTTGTAAAATTATGATAGGTAATTTAGAAGATATGCGGGAACAGATGAACTGTATATACATAACTTGCTGAAATCATAGCCTTCCTTTCGGCTTCAGCGTAGTCTGGGAAAATAACAATGAAATACGTTTCAACCCGATAAAAATAATAAAATAATGTCGCCAGAATACTGTATAGTAATTAAACAATGCTCATATATCATATTTCAATATTCTTTTAGAAGAAAAAAAACTGTTTCTCATAAAAAACTAAGCGTATAAAAAATAAGTTCTATTGGTAAAGAATCAGTATATTTGATATTTACTTCGTAATTTTGAGGTTTTTTTAATGTGATTTATTTCCTTTCGTTGATCCGAAGTTCCGTTCGTAAGCATCATTTACATTTATAACAACCAATTTGTGTTTATAACCCAATGTATTTTAAAACACGCTTCGTTGGGCTTAGGCGTGAAAAGTCAGAATTATGTTCGTCAGAAAATCGTAGCTCCACGCACGCAATTAGTAATTGAATAACAAAAAACAATATTAATGATCTATTATAAAATTTTAGTCTTATTTCCGGATATATTTTTATTACTTTATTTATTCGACCATTTTCATTATGTGTTAATTAAAGGTTATTTTTGTTATTTAAATGTGATAGCTTATTAGTAATGCAGAGGTTTAAATTGAGCCACATATTTTTATAATCCGTATATTTTTAAATGCTCAAAATAATAAATTAGTATTATAAATATTACATAAATATATTGTTGGATATTCTTCCACTTTTTATTTTCATGTCAGTAATAATTATTGGATTCACTTTACAATTTCACAAGTTTAGCAAATTTCCATAGACACGTGTAAGAATACTGTTCAGTAAAAGGTAGATATTGTAATCATTATAATTACATACTTATTAGCGTTAGTTCTAAATTAATTATAATATAATTAGAGAGAATAATGTTTTGAAATTTATTTTTCAGGTAAGTTACAGTTATGGTTATATCCGAAGGCGAGTAAGTAAATACTAACTGAAGAGAGCTTTTAACAACTTTGTCAGTTCACAATACATATATATATATATATATATATATATATATATATATATATACTACTATACTAATACTAATCAACCTATATATTCATCACACAGAACCTACCTAAATGTACCTAGGTGAAAACGTGATACAAGTGACACTGTGTTTTTTATTCCCATTTTAGCCAATCCTATATTAGCTACTAGCCTTGCAGGATTTGCAATATTATCAGAAAAGGTATTTGTTTTAAAATTTCCCCTTTACATGCATTTTTTTAGGTATGTAATTCTTGATAGTCAGAATTATTATATAAGTTTGAAATTATTTTCACCATGAGAAATAATTTAGTTACAGTTTTATTTTATTGTAGCAGCAGTTCAGTGACTTTAATAAACTGTTTCGTAGGTAATCATTATCTGTTTGTGTTCGCAATGAGTAAATAAGAAAGATCGTTGTCATTATTCAAAATGATATATTATGCTTAATAAACATATTTTATATTTTAAAATCGACATTTAATACGGTTGAAGCTTTATAATGTTATCGATCAACGTTTTAAGTGCTTTCTCTTGATGCAGCATGTCGGTGCGGCGCGCGGCGCGTCTGTGGGTGTGAGCTGTGAGCTTTCGTATCTCTTTCAATTGTCCTGGCATTATAATTGAATATTCTATACGTTGGATACGGTCGTTGAATTACTCAGATTATTCATGAAATCATAAAGCTTGGATTTAGTGAAGACAAGATTTATGTAAAGAATTGGTTATATATCAAAATATTTTTTATATTTTAATTTAGGTAAATCGCACTTTATACAAATGTTATAATAAATCTAATATATATATATATACTATATTATATTTTATGCTAATGTTATTAATTTATATAATTGTACTGTCTTTGACTAACTATCTTTGAGATACAGGCTCGGCCTAGTTCAGGCGCTAGAATTCATTATTAAAAAACAAAAAATGGTGTGTCGTAGAAATAAACCCTATATTTTTGTAATTTATTATAAGTCAATAAAGTTATTATTACTATAATAATAATAGTAATAGTAATCTAAAGCACAATACATTGTTTATTTGAACGCGTTAATCTCGGGAACTAGGTACCAGTCCCATTTGAAAACATATTTATGTATTTGATAGCTTGCTTATTGAAAAATATTATAAGTTATTTAACTTCACGCTAAGACCTTAAGAAACGGAGTAATAACCATGAACGTCACGCAATCCGGCAAGCTGTAGGCAAGTGGGAACAACGATAAACTACACCAATGTGTTGGTGGCGGCACAACTAGATATACTGTATTATGTTGTATAAAATGCGTAGATGACGTTGTAAATATTCAAATATTATCAGACTCTATTATCAAAGAGATGAGTTTATTTTGTGCAAGATATCAATTCCGATCAATCGTTTTGTATAACTTGTGTAGTGACGTGGTGTTCAGAGATACCGAGATAAATGTGCATAAATAATTTGTAATGACACGTTCCATAAGTCCGGATTGACGTTTCATCTGTTAAGGCGTGGAACGTGTTGTGTTGATTTTCTACGGCGTGTTATAATAACACAGAATGCTGCCTTGTTAAAGAATTGCTCAGCGTATTGTAGAATTTGTCAGCGTTGTCGTGATCCAAATGTAGAAAGTGTTGCTAATTGTAGTCAAAATGAATAATAGGTGCTAGCTTTCTGACGAAGGTATATTTTGAATTATTTTAAGCATTTTACAGTTAATCAAAACAACATTAATTACAAGAATTAATACATAGTTTTCCTATTATTGTTTCCCTATTTCAATGTAACAAAAATAACAATGATCAGGTTCTGCGCAGTGGCGACAACGTTCGACATTTTACAAAACAATTTTAACTGCCTCATTAGCCTAGTGGTCGTAAGCGCGACTGCTGTGATCAAGGTCCTGGGTTCGATTCCCAGGTCGAGCAAAGTGTTATTGGGGTTTTCTATGAAAATTCTCAGTAGCAGCTCGGAGTTTGGCTTTGTGCCCGATTGATGGCAATAGGCTCGCCCCCTATTACGTGGGACTTAAAAACATACTCGGCGAACTGTGGGTGTACATTAGTACACCTCTGCCTAACCCTTCGGGGATACCGGCGTGATGGTATGTTATGTTATGATGTTTAAATAAAAATGAAAATCAACTTCAATGATTTTGAAGAGTTCCCTGGTGTATCTTCGAAGTTAAAGGTCCAATACCAATTAAATTAAAATGTGACCACCTTATGAATTGACTTTGGACCCCTATTCAACAAACAAAGTATCATCCAAATCGGTTTATAAACAATAAGTTATGGCTGAACATACATTGAAAAAAAAAAAACCATTCGAATTGCGTAATCTCCGTCTTTTTTTGTGAAATTAGTTAAAAAGACTGTACCTATGTTCTTGTAGGTAACAAACTGAGAAAAATTACTGTTTGGAACGGATAGGTAATCACTTTAAATACACATTGTGAACGAAAATCACTTTTTTTAGGTACATATTTAATAATAACAAATATGGGGACATCATTTCACACACAGCCGTTTAATTCCAATCTAAGCAAAGCGTGAAATATGATATTTAAACAGCTGATAATAGTACCCTATAGATATCATCTACTTTTATTTAACATATATGCAGAAAAACGGGTTTTAGATTAGGTCGGCATATTCTCGTGATACAATTACCTTTAGATGGACCGTACGACAGTATCTGTGAGCATACCCGCGAGGCGGATTTTGATGTTACATACTTATAAATATTCATGTCCATTAGTAACTTCCTGCTGAGAAATTATTGGAAACAGATACACTATATCTTGAATAATTATAATACAAGTATATTATGTGTCGGCTGTTACAAATTGCTCAGCGGTATCCCTTTAAGCGAACCGAACCTGGAAACTCTTACAATGTAACGTGCAAAACGCATTTATTACATATATCCTTTATTAGCTTAATTAACTAACAGTGAAGGAAAACATGAGTAAATCTTAACGCTTGAGAAATATTCTAGTAGGACCGATGTAATGTGAGAAAGATATAAAACTGTGAATTTCTCGGTGTTTGAAATCGCCTATACGTCGTCGTAGGCGGGTGTGGTGTTTAAGCGCGTGACTTCCCTCGTGAAAAGGCCTTTACCCAGTAATAGGACACAATTAGCTTAAAAAGTAGAACACTCAATCTATGATCGCTTGTATGTATGTAGTTGTATTCGATGGCTTTAGATCTCTCGGTGGTCACCGTTGTGTATGGATCGTACTGTGTTTACCTTCAGGGACAGTACTGTCAATTTACGAGCTATTATAATAAAAAGATCGCACAAAAATGTCAAAAGATTTAATCAAGAACTGCAATTAGCCAACATTGCAGATGAAAATACTCGAAAACAATTTACACTATTTACATATTTAAATTAAATATTTAATTTTTAGATTCATCGTATTTAATTTTATTTTATAGTAGCCGTACCTCACGGTTTCGGTACCCGTGGACCCTCCGCTCCTAAGGTTCCTAGCATAATATTTCTCAATAAATAGGATATAAAATGCAAAAAGAATTGTTCATATCTGATTGGTGGTTCCAGACATTAGCGCGTTCAAACAAACAAGCAAAAAAAAAACAATCTCTTGATCATTACACCTATAGATTTTGGATAAAAACTTATTAGTTAAATTGGTCTATGCGTGTTGGTAATGAGAAGAAGTCGTGAACTGTGAGGCGGTGCCTTTACCTGTACGATTTATGTGCGTTATGACTGGTTAGATATTACATTTTAGTACCATTTTATGACGGACCACCAGTTGGTTGGGTTTGAAGCGAAAAGCATATATGTAAATAGTTTTATGTCTAACTCGAAGTAGCTACTTGGTTAATTCTCGTAAATACAATTTGAGTACTACATTGTACCTTGTACGGTAGATACGTTGAATGTATCGGTATTTGTTACGTTTTGTTCAGTTAATTTTTAACCAAACTATTAACCACCTGAGATTTTGTATGGCTTACAATAATATAAAATTTTATAACAATAAAATATAACCTGTCACTCAAGGATAAGGAGAACGTAGATAGAAAATAAAGAAATTTTAGAATTGGAATTCGGATCAGTAATTCCATAGATTACCTTCTACAAACATATTCACTTTATTCACCTCTTTTAGCAATTAACTTTTTCAGGTTGAGTGTAAAGTATTTACGTGAATTAAAAGTGTGATAAAATATAATCGTTATAATGGTTGGAAAACAAAAAAATACCCTGACATATAAATAAAATCTATTTACCCTCAGCGACCCTCTTTTTTGTTCATTACAATATAACTAAATAGCAAAGAAATATAGCCTATGTCACTCAGGTATAACGTAGCTTTCTATCAGTGAAAGAACTTGCAGAATTGGTTTGGTAGTTCCAGAGATTACCCCTTAAAAAGAAACAATATTTACCTCTTTATAATAATAGAATAGATATAGTTACTCGTAGTATATAACAAAAAAACATTATCTAAATGAATATGTACTATAGCAGTTGTGTTGTAATTACATATATTATATATTTTATTTGGTATCGATTAAAGGCGACTGGGGCAAAGTGACATTTATTGATTTTAGGAAAAATAATCGTAACCCTAAACTAGAATATCTAACTGCTTTCTTGTTAGGGTTACCACATCATTAAAGAACATTAATTTTTACATAGTTTGAGCGTGCACAAATCTCAACTCAAACCAGTGCCCTAGACCCGGAAAGTACTCACTCCGCAAACAAGACGATCGAGTTCCAAATCGTTGCATCATGAAACGGTACAGTAACCTAATATCTATAGGGAATTCAAACTCGATGCAAACAATAGGCTGTTGGTATTAATATGAATAGTTTGAACGCTCATGGTGATTTCGGTCACGTATGAGTTGCATCCTTTACACGAACTAACGGGAGAATTATGGGCCGATTATTAATGTAATGGGCCTGCCCGATTTGTATGTTATGTGTTCGTCCTTTCACTTATTATGTTTTATTATAGATCACTATTTCCTTATATTATTTTGGATCGATTCTTTAATTTCCGATTAATATAATCCTCGTACATCTATTTTAATAAATCTATAGTTCTGTGTGTACATGTAGGTCTTTTTTTTAAATTTTAATGGACATTGATGAGGAATTCAATTTTTTTTTCTACTGTTTGTATGTCCAGTTTACCTCAAATACGGCTTCATTGAATAATATTGATAAGCTATAAGAATTGTCGGTACCTAATGCTTTTAGTAGGAAATCGTAAAAAGAATTTAAAAAATCCCAACCGATTTTAACATAATATTGTACACGTGAATTATAATAGTATACAATTTCATAACTAATAGGTTATAAATCTAATAATTATACCCACTATTGAAATTGTCCTGAGTAAGACAACATAGGAATTGATTTTAAATCGACACAAAAACTTGATTATGTAAACGGAAGTACACGTTATTGCTTATATATGAAGTATTTCCATTTTTCTTACATATAAAATATCTACAGTAATTTCAAATACGTTTCCATTTAAAAAGTTCATCGACACTTTCATATTGACAGTGACATCGAAACATTTGATAAATGACCCCGAATCGAATAATAAAAGACAGCTATGTAATATATAGTAGGTACGCCAACTCGCATGTGTAGTTATTGCCAGACTTTTGTTGTCATCCACGTGGTTTCCACATTATCGGAAATGAAATATTCTAAATTTTAAGTTGAGGTCGATGCCGTTTTTCTTTTTTATGGTATATAAACAACTACTAAGTAGTAACAAACGCGTGCGGAGCCGCGGGCACACCACTAGTAGTATATGTTATTATAAATATTTTATTTATTCAAAGTGTAATCTTTTTTCACCTTAAGTAAAATGTTATTTGGAAATGTAATATTATCGACAACGCGACCCCTGAAGTGCGTCCCGCGCCGTGGCGCAAATCATCGTTGGTTGGTGCATGTTGTTCCGTTGTCATTTTTGTTAGTTTTTAAGTTTCCTCATAATATTTACAATTAATTAATCATATACATTTATAATTATTATTTAATATTTAGAGTCAATATTTCGGGAACTTAGCCACAATTTATTTCCTATTGCGGTTGTTATAAATATTTAATTCCTTTTTGAAAATGTTGTTATCTGTCGCTACTAAAATGATATTTATTGAAAACAAGGTTAAGAACACGTATACATTTGAATAATTCACATACTGTTACACTTATTCTGTTTTGATAGACATGCACATATATATTTATGTGTAAATATAAATATCTTTAATACTTCAACTAGTGTGCCTCGTCATAAAAGAACTGCTTGAAATCTACTCAAATATCTTTACACTAGAAAGAAACTACAGTGCACTCTTTATCCGTTTTCTTTTATGTCAGAAAAACATCACGCAAAAACCATCGTAGTAATTTTGGTCAGCCTATATTTAGATAACAGACTAAGCTCTCAAGACTTATATGTACTTACGTCATAATTACATACGTATATGTATGTATATAGAAAAGTATGATCAATTTCTGGCTTTACTAATCACAATGCAAATTTGAATATTGAAAAAGCTAATTATTCTAATTATTGATCTTACTTTATTAGCGTGGCGATATGTAAACATTTCAATTATGGGTTTCCTTGGAGAGACTAGAGTGAAGAATTTAATCATAGTACTTATTTTTATTTATTGCTTTAAATGAATAAATTTATCACACGGCGTGGTTAGTGCAGGGGTGTTCAAACTGTCGATCGAAATCGACCAGTCGATTGGAAGAGCTTTCCATGTCGATCGCTAGATTCTCGAAAATTATAAAATACCTTGAAAGTCTTATAACGACTAACTATACCCAAGCCACCTGACCAAAATGTGGTATTATAGATAATTTCCAATGTAAAAATAAATGTTCTTCATCTCAAATGTTGTTTATCTTATATTTTGTTCTTTTATGTTTGAAGGGAAATATCTGCGTTTGAGAGTAGTAGTTCTTCAGTTAGCGTATTAGTGCGAATATAACTAGTTATCAAAAGTTTCATAAATGAAAATTATGAAAACTAAATATCGTACCTATTCGTCAAACTAACGAATACGTGTCATGTGATCCCCATTAATCATTTAAATTTATGCGGTTGATATACACTGGCCATGCATCAACAAACAGAGAAAATTTGTGAGTTCGTACCTTCATTAACACTCATTTAGTTTTAAATTTTTAATAAAGGCCATTTTAAATAATAGGCAGTCGATCATTTGCTGTTTTAATATCTTATAGTCGATCGTCGACGCTATAAGTTTGAACACCCTTGAATTAGAGTCTTAGCTTCCTAACTAGATTGAAGCTTATCTCTTGAAGTAAAATATTGGTGTGCTCTTACAAGGATGTTAACATGTAATTTTAGTATTATCGCGTAAATGGATAATGTCCATTCTACATTCAATCCCTGTCCGTTTGGAGTGGCAGGACGGCGCCGCTCGACATCGATCCATAAATTTTATCTCGCAATTCGATCCGATCACTGTAATTACGCAACCAGATGGTCTTGCGTTTAATTCGCTTACTTCCAATGGTTAACCTTGTTATTAATATAAATTGATTTAATTGAGACATCTTTGGGGTGATTTTGTAGTTATCCATCAAAACTAGTTTGAGTAATAATACGAGAGTTTAATCACGTTAAGGGAATGAAGTATTCACTACCACGTTCATTGCTGCTACAGATGATTAATTATAAGTTCTACAGGTTGTAAGTTTGTGGTGGTAAAGTTATTAGTGTAAGAGAAAGATAATTTTTATATTTGTGTGTGTGCTCACACGCTTTTCATTTATTTAAAAAGCTTCCTAAATATAATCGAATTTTATTTATATTTTTAAAGCAGAGAATAAAACAATTTTTTTAATTTTTTGGGTATCTTTTTGGGTATTGAAAAAATAATAGAATTATGAAATAAATTCTGTACAACGTTGTCGAAACTATGCAAAGTTAAATTACTTGAACATCCAAATCAATTGTAAACTATATCCCTAACAATTATTTTAAACCCTGTTCTCAGCACGAATTACCTATTAAATATGTTTATTATAAAGCTGAAACAAGAGAAAGAGTCACTTAGTTCGTGAACATCGCAGTAGGTAACGAATGTAAATTGTAATAATCTGCAATGTCAATCGATGTGTCGTGGTCGTGCGCGACATCCAGTACATCCAGTCAGACAAACCAAAACTAGAATCGTGCAGCCTCGCATCTCATCCCATTTATCAAGGCGATTGCTCGTCAACGATAAATAATCACTGAGTCATATTGAGATGCGGATAATGTCCTCCTTACAAACATCTAAGGTAAAAAAACGTAAGTGTTATAAGCCTATTATTTAAAATTTTCACTTTAGATGGTTACATGGATTGTGATAGCTTTTTAACCGACTCCAAAAAAGGAGGAGGTTTTCAATTCGAATGTATATTTTTTTTTTATGGATGAACATAACTTCTTTATATTAACCGATTTAGGTGATTCTTTTTTTGTTACAAATTATCTTTTTGTTTATAGGTTTTAGCGTTTTGCAACAATTGCATATGGTTATTAAGAGACGATGTAGCCTAAGATGGAAAACCGCTAATAAGTCTAGTGAGGTACTGGCTCCTAAATGTAGGAGCCGGAACAAACCTATAGGTGCTTGGTAAGAGACATTCAACTTGTCCTATCACCATCATATTGTTTTACTTTACCGATAAAAGCTCGGGCTCAGGTGTCCGTACACCTTACCACTGAGACATTATTGCGGTAGGTCAAGCAAAATTATTTGCAAATACAGTGAAAGTGGTCGTTCACAAAGTCCGAACAGTTATTTATCCGTGATGTATCGAGGGATCAGGCTCTTACTCGCAATCACGTTTTTCCATTAGCACTGCCTCTAACATAGATATAAATTACTAAAAGTTAATTAAAACGTTTATCTACCGCTGCAATGCGTTCCCGATTATATCGATGCGATCCGTTATTTACAATATTGAAGGATTTATTGATTTGTCCGTAGTTAAATTAAGTTTTTCGAATGATTTAATGTTGCGGATGTTACGATTTTACTGTAGTAAGTTGTACACTAATTGTCAGTGAAAGCTATAAATACATAATTAAATAAGTGATTATGACAAAAGATTCGTGACTCCATTCATCCAATTACCAAGGGAGACCTTAATTAAATTTTTTATGACTGTTACCCTTTTGCCCTATGTATACTATTACTATACTATCCCCCCCACTAGATGGAAAGACGACCTAATAAAGGTCGCTGGGAGCCGTTGGGTGCAGGCCGCACAAGATCGGTCGCAATGGAGATCTATGGGGGAGGCCTATGTTCAGCAGTGGACGTCTTGCGGCTGAAATGATGATGATGATGTTATTACAAAATTTGTGAGTGTTTTTAGGATTTAATTTTTGGAGATATTGATTCGATTCAACATTTTTTGTTAACTGGTAGAAAGCTTCATTAATCCTTGATTTATATAGGAATTTTTTTTATTGTTATAATATTTTATATTGTACTGATTTAACGCGAACAAACCTAGTATGAAAATACTGAAACTTTACTAAATATACTCGTTTGTAATCTATATAATGAATAACTTTTAAGTGTCTGTTTGTAATGTCAAAATAACAGCTTTTTACTAAATACATATGAAAGCATATAAGATACCTATAGTAAAAAACCCACTTTTAAAATTTTTGTCTATCTGTCTGTCAGTTCCGGGTAGTCTCCGAAACGGTAGGACCGATTTTGACGGGATTTTCACTGGTAGATAGCCGATTTTATAGGGAGTAACTAAGGTCAATTTTATTTTAATAAAGAATTAGGGAACGCACAAATAAAAAAACTGGTCACGGTGAATCAATTTAGACGTTTAAATGGCTTACGCTGAGTAAACCATAAGAAATATATCAAATTAATGTACTAAATAAATGTAGAAATTAAAAAACCTACAAAAAAGTTAGCGAGAGTACATGTCTATCTTCTAAGGAAGACTCACAATAAGCATATTTGTCTGTAAATTAGCCGGGAGCGCGGAGCAAGATTCGCGCGGCCATTCTGTAGTCCACGTGAACGAAGCCGCGGGCACAGCTAGTAAATAATAAAATCAATATTGAAATGGTATTATTAGTGCTTTAGAAACTTTAATTTGAGAGGTAGGCACAGATAAAATCTCTTTGAAACTCATCTCTTCTTGGGCTTCTTGAGACTCGTAAAAATACCACCACGCTAAAGGAGATCGCAGCCAAATAACCTTGTTGTGTTTTCCTATGGTGTGTAAGGTTTCCAGAGCTCCATGGGGAAAAGGAGGGTTCAAGATCGGCAATGCACTATTGTTCATATCTGGTGCTACAAGCGTCAATAGGTTACTGTAACCATTACTGTACGCTTGTTTGCCACCTTAGTTATATATAAATAAATATATGTATCAAACCATATTTTCTATTATCGACTTTGTTAAAATATAATTTTAAGTTTTAATGAAAAATGTATCGTCTATACGAAATACTATTGTTATAGAGAGGTAATATTTGTAAGAGATAACTGCTGAAACTACTTATCCGATTCTAAAAATAATATTAATGATAGAGAAAGAGCTACGTTCTCCCTTAATGATATAGGTGATATTTGATTGAAGTGATAACTTCTTTAGCACCATTATGTTTTGAAACTCGATGAAACGAAAAAACGGTACTAAAAAGAGACAACACATCTATATGATTTAGCCTACGAGAGAATGAGATAGAATTCATTAAACTGTGTTTCCTATAATGTCGGCCTCCTCTTTCTACGTGTGTGTGCATCTGCGTATTACGAAGCTTTGAAAAAAGTCGTCATAGCTAGCGTGGTGTATTGTTCATGTGTATCGTTTATGTGAATATTTTTTAAGTTTCTAAAGGTTTCTCTTCTACCGCGTATGACCATCACACAGATTTTTTAAATTATTATTTAGATTTATGTTATAATTAAAGCATAAAAATTCCCGAGCGGTTGCTAGTTATTATACATATAAATATATTAATTGTTTCAAAATTTAAAATTAGTCCCGCTCTCTGTCTTGTTTTAAACCACTCCAGAGCATGAAATACGTCAAGAAATTAGAATTTTGAATCATTATGCGGCGTCTATCGCCACTGCTCTTCTGATGCAACCAAGGTGAAAGGAGCAAGGGCTCTTGCACAATCCAGTGAGATTTGATAGTATAATTAACAGTTACGTATGCATGTGGTTACGAAGTTTATGTTGCATGCTACCATCGCGTGATCAATGCGATTATATTTATTGTTATCAAGAATATTTATATATTTTACACATTTATTATTTAAAAGATTTTCATGTTTTCGTTTAGCCAAAAGGTGATTAGGCTAATTTATTGTAAATATCAAAAAAACTTGAACTTATAATTAAAATAAAATGTATTATAAAAAACAATGAAATCTTATTTATAAAATTTTCGCTAAACTAAAGTGCTTATGTAATTAATCTTATGGAGAATAATACTTATAATTTACTCGTATGATACTATCAAGAACAAATGAGGAAATGGCGGTAGCGGAGTGATGGGTCTCGGACCACCATGCATATTGTGAAAAGCCCGTCATAATAATTCGCTCATGCGCAACGCGTTTCGCGATCAGTCAGCGCATTTTTTTTTACCTCGCCTTGCCTAGAAGTAGTAGTATTCACTCAAGACTTGCAGATACTCAAGTTGTAATTATCGGGAAATACCAAATCCGGCAAAGTGTTCCACACTCTTTATCGGTGCGCATGATAAATGTGCTAGCAAAACGCTTTGTGTGCGTTGGTGTAATATCTACCATAAATCGATGGTGCTTCACCCTGTCTCCTGTTGTCCGATGGTGGAAAGGGAATGGGGGAATTAAATTGTGCTATTCCAAAGCACACTCGCCGAAGTGTATCCGGTAAAAAACCGACAAACTGGCAACTTTACGCCGATGTTCAAGGCCAATGAGTTTTTTTTTCTGACTGACTATACTGTTATCCATAAGGGCCATGAAGCCTACAGACGGCTTTTACAGCTTCACCGTGACTTGGAAGTTTTTATGTATGTAGTTTGTAGTTACTTTATGTGGTTTTTATTATAGCAGGCTAGGATGACAGCGACGGCGGTTAGCGATGAATTGTAGAACTCTCGGCAGTCGCCGTTGTTTTTGAATTGCACCGTGCTTACAATTAGGCACAGTTCGGTCACATTGCTGTTCTAGTATTAAAAAAAGTTAGGACAAAAAATACAATCGCATAAATTTTCCTTTAGTTAATTTTTTTTATTTGAAAATTTTACTTCGATTGACGTGAGCAGAAGGCTTCATTATCGCAAAATATAATTATGAGTTCAGAACTACAATATGATGACACGAATGTACAATGAATGTGCTTTTAACTCCTTTGAAGCATTACTTTTTTTATTCCAGTTTATGTGCGCTTACTATAATAATATAAACCTATTTGATATTTTATTTTGTTGCGTTGTATATATCCGATCATTATCAAAATATTTATTTCTTCTAATCATGTAATTAATGAGAAATGTATAGGGATTTTTAGAGTTATAGATGTTTAATATGATTTTTAACTGGATTAATTACTTGTTTAAAATCCCGTTGTCCATTAAAAACGTAGACGTACGAGTGAATAATGTATTAAAAAAAAAAAAAAACAACAACATCTTAATGATCTTAAAATCCGGTAGTAGTATTGCGCGTTTAAATTTAAATTAGTGGTAAACATTCCATATTAATTGTTAGAATCGTTCGCGTTGATAACAAACGCACGGTCATTACTAACAAATCTAACAACCCAGTCAATGCACCGCGCTGTAATAGCAGTTTCTCACCGAGGAATTCAACCGAGCTCCAACATTATTGTTGTAATCTGATATTGCTATTATTATTACACGCTTCGTATCATATCGTGGTGTCTATTTCTTTTTATGATGGAATTATAAAATGACTTTTAAATGACTGGTGTTAATTACGATGCTATACTTATATAGAATAACGGTGTACGGCTACCGTCGATCGAGGAATGTTTATATACAAAAAATGTCAAAAGCTTCTACTGGATGTACTTATATTATCACAAAGAGTATCAAGAGATATCTCTACCAGGCACAGAGAGATTTTTCTCTTCTTGGGGCAGTCCGACTAGTGGAATACCTCCACCCCTCAGAAGATCGCAGCCAAATAACCTAGTATTGTGTTCCAGAGCTCTTTGGGGTTGTGGTGTTCAAGGTTGGTAACGCGTTAGTGATAGTTATGGTATTCCAAGCGTCCATAGCCTACGGCAGTCGTTTACCATTAGGCGGGCCGTATGCTTGTTTGCCACCTTTTTGTATAAAAAAGTGAAAAAATCAAGCAAGTCCCCTTGACGTGTTACGGACGATTATTATCGCCCCCTATACTCTACCATCTTGCTGGTCAGGGGTCATTAAATATAATTATTTTCATCACACTTGTACTTAAACAGTCTCATAATATGCAGGCTATCTTGGGTGTAACCTCCTAATAAAACCCAAGGACTCTTTTTATGACCTAAATCCCCGAGGGCATAATGACTTTTGAAATTGATGCCATTCTTCTACAATCCATTTGGCTGTATGCTGTATTACTGTATTTAAATAATGTCGTAGTCTTCCGAAGAGTGGGATTTTAGTCCAACACCACCAGATATTGTCCATGCAGCTAAAGTAACAAATGAAAATTTATTTAATCGCAAATGTGATGAAAAACGTTGTTTGTTACACGGGCGGTACGGGAATTACGAACATGGACTCAACCCTCAGTATTCGGGCTTCTAATAGACTCTCGTTCGTAATTTTTGTCCCACATTAATTTGAAAACTAAATTCAATTTGGTTCCGTAGTTTTCAAACGATGCACGTTCTCTTACACGGAAAATTAACGATTTTAGTATACCATATAGATTGCTGTGTAAGTTCGTTAGTTAATTATATTTTAACGCATCAAGATTAGTAGCAAACTTGTAAATTGTGAAGCCCATAAGCCCAAACATGTGAAGCCCGTATTATAGCACGTAGATGTGTTAAATTGACGATCTCACTTTTAGCTTCTTTAATGTGAAGCGGTTTACCGTTCGGGAGTTATGAACCAAACAGAACCGAAAATTAATTTTGTAATTACACGCAATTGACCATTTTTATTGTTAAATAATAAAACTATTTATGATATAAAAATAGACTATTTTTATACTGTTCTATTATTTAATATATCGACAGCCAATATGATTAACACGGGAATACATTTAGCCGATACCTATTTTCAAGCACTTTCGGCTTAAAAATTGTTATTTGATTAACGATGATATTATTAACATGAAATCTCTTATATTTTCTAATTTATTTTTTAGATTTCTTAGAGATAATACTCATAATGCTGTAAATTAAAATATACGAGTTTTTGTAACGGTAGTTAGGCTTGCGGTAGGAGTTGATTTGTATAAATCGTCGCGTAATGAAAAAGCGTTATGCGTAATAAAATCAACTTTTTAAAATTCTGGATTAAAGACCTTATTTTATTTAAAACCTCTTTTTAGCGAGACTCTTACTGTTCATACAACTCATGTGTGTTCATACATATTTGATCGTTACACCGTCAGGTCATTTCGACGACGATCAAAGTCGTGAAAAGCAAAAATTGATTCTTTTTTTAACAATAACAAAGGGCAATCTCGTACTCTGAAGTGAATTATAGTTGAGGTAAGATTAGCAATTAATAACGGTTTTAATTTTAGATGGTTACGAAAAGTAGGTTTATTCGCAACAATAGTGATACTCATTATCCTCAGGATATTCTTAATATGTTAAAGCAATTCGTGTAGTTCATTGTAAAAACTTTCTAATTTTCCCTACTCACTTTCATATTATTTCTAATACCTATTTAATAATGCACCACTGAATGACGCTGTAACTCGATGACTGGCATATAGATCGATATCGGATGAGTTGCACAAATCAAAATGATTATGTCGTATGATGAATTTGATATTATCAAATTAAAATATATAATACGTTTTACGTGCACTTGAAAGCCACTTGAGATTCAATAAAACGCCTAATTCGTTTTAGTATTGTGAGTTTATGATGTGAAAGTATAAAAATTTCGGCGAAAGGTCGTACGGGTTAGGTACCTACCTACCTGTCGGATTTTTTTCCATTTTATTCTCTGACGCGACCGTCTTTTGACGCTTTGATGAATCGACATTTCTTTTAGAATGTGTAGAAAGTATTAGAAATGCATGAAGTTTATCTTAGAGTTTTATTTTTCTTGAAATAATTATTATTTTATAAATGGAAGTCATTATACATTTCCATTTCTTTATTTTATCGATGACAGCTCTTGTGAAAATTTGAACGAGCGTCTTTTTTACATTATATATGCCTTATTTTATAAAAATATGACGTTAACACACGTATAAGGTTATACCAGAGATGGAGCTATATCGATAAACGTAAGATATTAAATCTTTCAAATTTAATCGTTTAAACGATAAATGTAAGAAACTAAATTACTGCCGGATACTTTTGTACAAATTTATTAACTAATACAATTATATTTCATTACAAGATGTTACACGTATTAATACTTGATTGATAATGCCAACTTCTTCAAAATTTTCGAAGCTGTTGTAAAATAAGTAGGTATAGGTAGGTACTCGACAGTGAAACGAAATAATTATGACGACAGGTAATCTTTATTTATTTATTTTAATCAAAATCTGATGAATCGTCACTACTTATTTCATATCGTTATTCATTCAGATCGATATCATTACTTATTTGGTCACAACACTACAACTATCAAATTAGAACTGTCATCGAGAAAATAAAGAAATGGAAATAGTATAATTTGCCTACCCATATTATCGTATCTGTTGAGAGATATGATGGAGCAGGATAAAAAATTCAAGTAGTTAAGAAATCCAATTTTTACACTAATTTCAATACGTTCTAAGAACTCAAACCTAAGATATTTTCTTAGTAATTTATAGTTTTAGTAAAATAATTGTATCATCGGAAAAAGTATATTCTTCTTCTTCTTCTTGTTTTGGCGCCGCAAAAGCACTTGCCAGTTTCAAAGTTTTTAAGCCTTCATAACATTTTCCAATATACAAAGTGAGGTTTTCAGTGTCAATGTTTTAAAGTCTTTGTAAAATTTTCCAGCGTTAATGTTCTCAAGCTTTCGTAGTATAAACATTATAAAAAAAGTGGCGCTCAACAAGATGGTGGCCGCCTTGTTAGAACCATCTTTCTTTATTAATATTAAAATACAATTGTTGTTATTTTAATTGTCTAATAAAAATATACAAATGTTTAACTTGTAGCGCAGCGGAAACCAATAATTAATCTATGTACTTATATAGAAAATTTTATTATTTTTGCCAAGCTACCACTAGTTTGCAGGCATAATAAACGTCAAAAGACTAATAGTTCTGGAAAAGATATAAAGTTATAATATCTACTAAACTATTTCAAGATTTTATTACTGAGCAATGATCTCGAATAGTATTAATGGTGCATTCGTGCACAGGATAACGGATTCCGGAAAAGCTCACAGTCGCGTCGCGGCGCGGCCCGGGCGCGTGGTTGCGGGCCGTGCTGGGTTCGCGAGTTCGTCAACACCCGTCCAAAATAGACGCGCCATAGACGCGGCCGTGTTATTATTAGGCTGTAATTATAGTGACGACACGGTTCACTATAACCGGACGACCGAGGATCCGCGTTCCGGCATCTGTTCGAATATTTTTGTAAATATTTATTTAGGCGCTTTTTACGAATTTTATGTATTCTACATATTCTGTACTAATAGTGTAACACGGTTTCATCCGTGTTAAAGTCACTTGACCAACTCTTCACCTATCGTTGTTCTCACTTCCTGACATGCCCACAACTAGCTAGATTTGCTCTTTAAGAGTCGTAGCGTGAAGTAATATAGCGAGCTTTATAATATTAGTATCAGATATCTTTGTATGAAAATGATATAATACAAGAATCAAAAGTCAATGTTTTAGATTAAATAATTCTCGTGTCGCCTGGTATAATAATATTACTTTGAAGCGATTAATGCTTTAGTAATAGAATGTTCGGATACAGCGTCGATCAATGTGCTTACAGTGAAGGAAAACGTCGTGATAAAACCATATTATGCCATACCTATTGCCCACCTAGTTAGCTCCTATTTACGGCAGGTACTAGTAGTTCGAAAATTTATCGTCAACCACCTTTAGGTGTGTTTCGACAGCTGCACTTGAGACCTAGTCCTTTAGACTGTATATAAGATTGTTGTTTATAGCGCTAAATCTATAAAATATATAAAAAAATATTCATAAAAATATTAATTAAAGAAAAGTAATGTTATTCATTTTATAATTAAACTTTTATTTAATCTTAAATTTTAGAGTCTTATGCAACTCGCGTATGTCAGCCTGTAACATAACCCTTATATCATCAAATCAAATAGTAATTTCTTATAAATTTAAAACGCCTTATCAGTGGACGGTATCATGTAATACTTTATTATACATACCTACTTTATGAATTATTATTGCATAAAGGAAGACATTTTGATTTTTTTCTATTACGGTGTCTTGTTTCGGTGTAGGAGTATATTAGTTAAACATAGGCTGTGTCTGGGATATTTTTATGCCAGCATAAGGTACATTTATTTTTCTTTTTTAAGGTACGTATATGTAAGGCAAGTAATATAAGATCCGTATGAAAGCAAATGTATTAAGGTACGTTCTGTCATGTGCAGTGCACTAATTTTGACACGTCGATATAATAAGGAAGTACTTACTGATTATCAATATCTGTTGAATCGATTCGTGTGTATGGGGAGCATGTAATGTAATATTCATTGATTAATTATCTATAGTTAGATTTATAGAACTGATGTAATGCCTGTAGGTAGTTTGGTGATATCCGACAGATCGGTGATTTGTTTTATACAACTAATGTGGCAAACAAGCGTACTTCCCGCCTGATGGCAAACGGTTACCGTAGTCTGTGGGCAGACCCTAGCCTAGAGATATCACTAGCACATTGCCGATCTTGAATCCTTCTTTACAAGGAGCTCTGATAACCATGCTCACCGTAGGAATATAACCCAAGGTTATTTGGCTGCGATCTTCTGTCAGGTGGAGGTATTTCACCAGTCTGGTTGGAAAAATTTGTAAAACTGATATATCACTGTACTGCGAGGTCGGATGAGTTTTTCAGATTTCCCACTAATATTTATGAAAATAAAATTTTACTAGACCAATGTATAATAATATACAGTTCCTAACTCATTTTCTAGCTTCAGAGAGTCTATTAAAAAAATAACGGCTTATTATAATCTGTCTCCTTGAACACTAAGCTAAAACTACAAAAAATAGGTCCCGCGTTACAAAAAGTGAAACTCTCGTCATCCCTACTCAAAAAGTTGTCCGTGGTGAGCGTAATATGCTATAATACTTTTGTAAAAGTATAATAAAATACGAATAAACTGGATTCGTGATCGACAAAAACTTGTATTCACGATTCAATCTTCTGTTATAACGAATTCGTTTCTTTTTCAACGTGCTCTTTCTGCTTCAATGGAAATCATTTATATATTATGATAGCTGTAGGTTCATATCTAGTATTTACTATTTGCAAACATATTTTAAATGTTATATATTTGCATAATTTTAATTATTTCCAGTAAACAATGGCGCTATAAGGATATATTTATACAATAATTTTTCTTACCTACATAAGTACAATTTAAAAACTTTTCGTGTTTTAAATGTCGTTATCTCATACATAAATACATGAGACTTTTTCTTTAATTAAAAACCCTATGAAGATTTTAAAACAAGTATCTATACCTAGAGCTGCATTAGCAAAAAAAAAAAATGTACTGTACATACTCTTAGCTTTGGGGGAAAAATAAGAGTCAGAGAACTGTATTCGACAAATCTTTATCAGAATATGTATATAATGTACTTAATTTATACATCCAACCGTGCACTTATTAAAAATAAGTATGTATATTTAATCATTTATATACTTTTAATAAAAGAGTAAATAGTCGAAATCTGTACACTGAAGATATTTGAGAAAGAAAAATACGGGGAGGGGAGGCTTGGAATCATAAACAGAAAACTTTTCGATAGTTTTTGAAATTTTTATCTATTTGTCTGTCAGTATGTTTGTACGCCAATTACGCAAAAAGTACTGGATCGAATTTAATGACATTTGGTTGGTATGATTGTAGTTTATAGTCTGAAGGTATGTTACATATGTATGGTCTATAAATGACTTTTAGGTTATGTACATATAAAAAAGAATGTATGTATATGTAATTTTGTAATATATTTAGAATTTTTAGTGAAACAAAATGAAAAGATACCAAATTAATTTATATTTACAGAATTTTATTTTTTATTATCCAGGAGTATTCATAGATGGCGCTGTATGCCTTGGGTTAAATTATAATCATGAAATTGATTTGATATTTATTGTCACACTAAAGTATATTTTCTGTAAGCACTTATATTAATAACTAGCTGTGCCCAGGACTTTGCCCGCGTGGTATATTTCTTGCGTGAAATACAGAAACTAAATAAAAACCGCCCCTTACCTCAATCTCAATATATTTATTAATAGGTATATAAAAAGATAACTGACTAACTACCCGCGCGAATCTTGCTCTCCCGCTCCCGGTTATTTTAAAGACAAAAATGCTTATTGTGGGTGTTCCTTAGAAGATAGATGTATACTCTCCCGGCCTTTTTTGTGGGTCTTTTTAATGCCTATGACATTAATTTGCTATATCTCATATGGTTTACTCAGCATAAGCCCGTTAAGCGCCCGAATTGATTCACCATGACCAGTTATTTTTTAATTTGTGCGCCAAATTCTTTTCCTAAAATAAAAGTAACCTAAGTTACTTCCTACATCATCAGCTATCTATCAGTGAAAGTTCCGTCAAAATCAGTCCTATCTTTTCGGAGATTACCCGGAACAAACAAACAGACAGATAGACAAAAATTTTAAAAATAGGCTTTTTGTTATAGGTATCGTATATAATTTTATATGCATTTAGTAAAAAAACTGTTATTTTGATATTACAAACAGACACTTCAATTTTATTAATTGTATAGATATAAACAACGAACTTCTATTTATTTTAGTCAAGGTTATGAATACTATAATATTTTGCCTTGCAAAGCAGCAATGCGCCATTTGCATGTAATATTTGGATGATCTATCATCAGTATTGACAAAACGAATGTCGCCGGGGCGGAGCCGTGCCTGGCCCGGGCGACCACGGACGCTGAAAAATGCTGTAAAACCCGTGAAACCCTTTGCGTTACTACCGAAACATGTTATATAATTTAGAGATGGGTAGGTACATTTATTTTATTTAAAAAGTACTTTTTACATTACTTACTTTTGAGGTGTGGTGTTGGCGGAGGATGGTGAACATCAGTTGGACAGTAATGATTACAAATGAGGAAGTGTTAAGAATGTATGACGACGAGAGACAGATGTAAAAACCATAGGTAACAGAAGAAGAAATATGATTGGACACTTGATACGACACGAGAAGTTCTTTAAAACAATTTTGGACGGAAAATTTTAAGGAAAGCGATGAAAAGGAAAACCTGGAAGGAACTTTTTCCTACAAGTGAAGGATAAATTGGGAGTCGTGTCAAATATAATATAATACAATATAAATATAATACAATATAAATGTAATATAATATATAATAGGTCAAAATAAAGGTAGAGGATAGAGAACAGTGGCAACTGCTACACCGACGAGAGCTGAGCTTTTAAATTAAAGAAGAAGAAATACTATATTAATTTATGTTCCCTTCTACGGTCTAGTGAGCTTCATCTTAATCTTACAATCAAAACATGTACGTACTATGATCCTTATCAACAGGAAGGTAACATCAAATGAATTGTTATTATATTTATTAAGCTTTCATTAAGATTAATGAAATGAATTAAGATTTATATATTATAGATATAGACCGTATATTTAAGAAGATAAGTTTAAACACTAAAACCTGACTATGAAAAACATTGCGCTGTGAAAAGTACGATCTATATATTGAAAAATTTGTTGATTAAACCGTTTCATTTGATACCCTACATGACACATTACAAAAATATATATATTATTACATGATTTTACATTATCTAGAGAGCGCCATATTGAATTCAGTGTAACGTCACATAGCCTAACAGCGTACAATCAAGACGCTCCTTCTAGGTTTAGCGTGCTACAATTTTGGGCCGCGAAATTGTGATAAGTGGTTTAGGACATATGCGGGAACAGAACAGAACATATATTATACATTATTATATTACTATTATTATGTATTCATAGTCACGTGAAATCATCACCTTTTTTTGGTTTCGCCTGGTATCGCCAAAGTCGGGGAAAAATGAACGTTTCTTCGTACGTTTTTTTGTCTCTATGCTTTCCTACCCCATTCGTCCGATTACGATGAAATTTTGATGAGTTGAGTGAGGTTGATAGCACACACCCGCAAAGGTTTTGTTTTAATACAGCCAGTTTACAAGAGATAGTGTGCGATTCGTTTCATTTAAAAAAAAACGAGAACGAAGTCGTGAGTAAAATCTGGTAAAACTGAATAGGAAACAAACATGCATTTATTTAAAACTAGAGTACTTCCTGGTCTGTTCATATCAAATACATAAAAAGAAATTCATAAATAATATCAATCAGATCATGTAAAAAAAAGCTTGCCAATAAAAAATAAAATGCTGTTGGTAAGTGCATTCATATATTTAATATAATAAGTAACATCTATGAGTGCATCACTTGAGATCGGTTGAACTTATTGCGCTAATTCTTTTTTAAAATGATAGAGTAATACTCTGAATAAGATTATTATGGAAAGAAAAATTGGAGAAATTACTCGGAAAACTGGAAAATTTTGATAAACTGAAAATACTTTTTTATGAACTTAACACAATAATTCGAACGATGACTATACTTAATTCTTATTTTGTTGCATTCGTCATGGTTCTGAAAAAGATTTCAGGGGAAAAAATCTGGATATGTGGCGGCACTGTGCTCGATTGGAAATGGTAGAACAGCGTCTGCCGGCCAGTTAGGTTTTAGAAAAAAGAAAAAAAATTACCGAGTAATGAAGATTTTTGGTTCAAAGTAAATATACAATAGAACGAAGTAAGTTATGGTTAAATTGTTTTTATAATTATAAATTACAGTATTTTATAAAGTAGATAAGAACGAACACAAATATAAATACCACTGTCAGCCAGCACGCGGTCTTAGATACCTTTCGTGGTTTATATTCCAACTTGTGCCAAGTGATCCATCACTCTGGCCTCACTGTGAACGTAGAGCCGTTCATTTGATTTTCGCCAGCAAATAAACAGCAAACAGTCGCGCATAAAATGTCACGTACAAGGTGAAAACTGTGCTATATCGCTTGTTAGATGAAAGGATTACATAAACCTGCTCATTAGGAAGATTCGTCTGAAGTCACGAATTAACAAATAATCCTTTTTGTTATATCAATTTGAAAAGAAAGTTTGTGCCAAATCTCACTCACATTTATCATTTCATTCATTGTTTTTAATTGCGATAAAGTAATTATCAAGAGATCAATCACACTATATGTAATTATAGAAATTTTCATAAATATTCTCATTATTTGAAAGCTCAAACTCAGTGTATGATGATGAGTTGTCGAGTCGCATAGCCAGTGAGCTGCCACTACCACTGTATTAAACGACTAGCTGTGCCCCACGGTTTTACCCGTGTTAATTTTTTCCGAAAAACACCGCGCCTTGCCGCGCCGCCAACTCACACGTGTTGCCTATCGTAATAGTTCTCACTTCCCGCAAATACAAATTATTTTAATTTTCCATTATCTCCTAAACTATGTGTCCAAATAATAAATGCTATAAAGGGCAAAGTTGAACTTCATAAAATTGTCTATAAGATGAAGTAATTTTTTTTCGTAAGGAGTAATATATGTCATGCCTAAAAATAATGCTCAAAAATCAATTTTTTATCTTCCACAAAAATAATATCGCAAAGTACCTTATTGTGGCTTATGTATAAGAGATAGGCATATGCTATCGTGGACATTTTTTAGATATACTAAGGATCAATATTTTTGTACAACATTATATTAACGTATCATTAACCATTTCGACAGCGCACGCGGACGAAGCAGTTCGGGAGTGCTTCCACTACCTACTTATTTAACATAACTCAATATTTAAAGCTAGTTGAGAGTTGTAGTCTAATGTTATATAGCCTATATCCCCATAAATTTGACTAACATATGCAATAATAATTTTTCGAATCCGCTTTGTGTGTTCCAGAGATTAACGTGTTTAAACAACGTTTTCCGCTTTATTATGTTATAATATTAAATTAAATAGTATAGATTTCTATAATATAACATATATGATTAAATTACAGGTACATATATCATTTAAGTTCTTATATCTGCTGCCGAAATTAGTCCTAAAGAAGTCAGAAGAGAACACAGCGATAAAAAAAATATGTTTAAGAACAACAAAAAAAAAATACTAGCAAGAATTCATTTAGTATTATTATGATGGACTATAGATAGATCATCCATTGATCGGTTATTAGATAAAAATTATATATTTAGGATTTTCAATGTAAACTATTTTAAATGTGCGGACATTGTTGTTGCGGATATTCAATAAATAAAAAATCTATGTATGATTCTAACTATGATTTCATTTTTGTAAGAGTATGGTGCAACACAAGAAAATTTGGTGCAACAATAAATAATTCTTAAGCCAAAATGACTTATGACTACTGGAAAATACTATTTTAGGATGTAAAAGGCCGTTGCCTCTAATAGAAAAGAATCATAGCTGATATTTCTTCAGTAATACATTTGATAGTTGATACTAGGTTATTATTAGTATATATGTATTGAGTTGAAAACATAATTGAGCACGTCCGAGATCGCGCGACCGTATTGCATATTTTTCCGGTGTGCTCGCCTCACGGAACATTTTTAAATAGATATTTTTTTATATGCTCGGTGCAATAACCGCATTCACACTATATAAGTCTTGTTTAAAAACTGCAGTGACTACCGAGTGAAGTTTACCCATATCAGCGGCGAAAGCCCCTAAACATCTCATTATATATCCTTAGCTCGCTTGTTGTTTAATAACAATATTCTACGTTTGAAGAGGTGCTTTAAATGTCTACCACGTTATTTGACAATCCTAACACCTCAATAATTGTATTTCCAACATCTATTTTATTTATTAATTGAATAAATATTCCGGAAAACGTTTCATTTAATTTACTAATTGAATTAATACAACTGAGAATTTCTCTAATTCATTTTCGCCCCTGAAATTTTAACAAGTTTGCTTGCATGAAATTATTTTACTCATACTTTATTCTGAATATTGAGTCAACCAACATGATGAGATTAAATAATAAATAAAAAGTAAATAAATTACTCTTTTAAATAAGTTATTGATCTTCTCCTCGCACGAGTTAAAGTACAGTTTATAATGAATCCCTTTTAATTGATTTATGGTGATTATCAGGTACTTGGTTTGATGGTAATTACTCAATCTATTTTAACTTCATCAGCATGGCATTTAATTTTTTCAATAAATGCATAATATATAGTTTTGAAGTTAATTTTTAAACTACAACCTGGTTATAATTTTACGCTTTCCCATCAGAAATAAGAGCGTTGTATAATCAATAATTTTCTTGATAGCTTCCGTCCATTCGATTTCTATTTTGCGTTTATCGTGCTGATTTGTTTCGCTACTCGGTTGCAATCGTTTTTTGTTTGACGACGCTCGAATTCTAAACACAATGCTGCATCTCGTTTTCGAACAATGGGTCTTTGTGCTTTACAATTAGTGATTTCGTTTGCATTTAACAATGTCCGATAAAATTTGCTTAAAACGGGGTTACCACCAACAACCTATATTATTTGGGGTTGCTGAATAAGATTTTGTTTTCATTGGATCTGATTGTAAGCAGATTTCTATTTAACGGTATCAGTACCTAGGTATTATTTAATGATGTCAGTAAATAAAAAAATTAATTGAGCCACAAACGTAATATCTACAACAAAATACGGTTTAATTGCAGATGAATCTTATTATAGCAACAAAATAACATAATATAATTTATTTGAAAAATATAAAAACTGGATCGATATAATTTTATATCTGTACCAATATTTGTTCCAAACGTATTACAATATTTGCCAATAAATGTCATCAAGTGTTCCCACGGTAATAATTATTATTTTTAATTCTGGTGCACTTTCCATTTTTATGAGAAGACAACTTTTTTCTTTTTGTTAATTTTAATCTTTTTAATTCCGGTCATCGGCTTCTTTATCACTTGCTTTGCGGTGTCCGATGGGATTCAGAGCGAGACGTACGGTACCGTTTCTCGCGTCGCGTTCAGCTCGCCGGCTGCCGGTATGATGATCAGCTAGGTTCGAGCAAGCGGAACTTGCCAGCATAATGAGGTTATTGTAATTATGAATTACCATTGTGCGATTCGTATCGATCGAGGACGAAAGCGAATAAACAAGACAACACGACGCGCCGATAAGACTGAATATGAGGGTTGGTGCATTCAATTTGCATTTTACATTACATTTATCGTAGCAATTGCTTTTTGTTTGGTTTTCTATTTGTTTAAGTGGTGTAATACAGTAGTAGCGTGTTCGAACACTGCGCCACTCGACATGGCATTCTTAATTCCCGCCTGGATACCTACCACCTTCAAGTTTCAAATATTTAAAGAATAAAAAATATACCTACGTATGTGATTTAATATTCTGATGGCATTGAGAAAATAAATCTATGTACTTTTAAAATAACATGAGAACTTGTTTCCTTTGCTTAAATTCTATTGATACTGATACAGCAACAATAATTGTTAATTTTAAAAAGAGTTCTATAGAAAATCAAACATATTTTCTAAATAAAGATTCCATATAAAAAATACTAAATTAGTAGTAACACAAGAAGACCGCAAACTATTCTGCAAAGGGGCCATCCATAAATTACGTCACAAGAATTTCATGATTTTTTAACCCCTCCCCCGTCCTTGTCACAGCTGGTCACATTTGTGAGACCCCTCCCTACCTAGTGTGATGTCACATATTTTGCAATGTTATAATTAGACATTTATGAAATTAAAACAGCAGTGTTCGGAAATTATTTTAATTTCCATTTAAATTATTTTTCAATAAAATCGACATCAAATCGAACAAAGGTATAAAAATTAACAAAACATAAAAAAATCACTTTAATGAAAGATAAAAACTTAATCCTCTTCAGTCCATACACTTCGAACCCATTCCTTTATATTATTTATAACTGGCATAGTAGTCACATCGTTCTCATTTGGACAGTTAACATCAGAAACATTCATTGTGTCAACATCTTCTTCATATAATCATAAAGCTTCATTGTCATCATTCAAACAAAGAATTTCCCTGGTACGTCTAGCAGCAATTCTTTGAGGCCGAATTTTCGCGATGGCCAATACTTCTTCTTGCGTTTTATGTGATTTCTTGTGTAGGTTAGTGGCCTTGTATGATGCAAAATATAGACCACAGATGCCACACGATCGCTTAAATAAGTATGCCTCGACACTGGGACAATAGGTAGCATACGGAACTTGCTTCAAATATGATGAAGTAACAGTGGAGCGAATTTTCTTTCACATTCATCTTTTTCTATGGTAACATACCCGTTACACGTCTGTTTCATCAAAACAGGTGGTGATAAAAACCCCTCTCGTAATAGTCGCCAAAGACTAGATCGTCGCACACCACAACATAGAACATCCTCGCATTTTACTATTTGTAATAAATATTGTGATTCACGTACATAATGTGTGTACCAAAACTCATCATTTTTCAATACCTTAGCCTGTTCGATATCCAGTCTAGTATCTGTTGGCGCAATGAATTCGGCAACCACAAGAAAATCATCAGTCACCATTTGGCTTCAAATATTAGCCAGAACAATGCCTGCACTCTCAAAGTTTCATTTTTCTAATACCAAGTCAGTAGTTCGATTACTGAAATCGAGATATGAACCGAAATTGTCATGCTTTAATATAACACCAGTAAGTTCACGACTAAGAGGCGCCATTCGTCGTTCCACCCTGTTAAAAGCACTTCTTCCTGGAGCATTTGTGGCAATGTAAATAGCATCCAAGTCGAAATCTTTAAAATGTTGTAAAGCTGAAACTTTTCTAAAAAACAATGGTGTACTTACATTGTCGATAATATTCTTAAAGTCGGTAACTTATTTTTCTTCGAACTATAAAGGTAATAAGATTCAAATAATCGAGTTGTAAAAGTTGTTAAATAAAACATTGCTATGTTCGAGATACAGAAGTCCAATTTAATTTTTTCTCTGATTATTTTGACTAGAGGGTTGAGATTTAGTGCAACGGAGGTTTTGGGGCTTGAATGGAAGGGAACACATTCTTTCGAGTTTGGGAGGTTTTCGACTTAAAGAAGTTCTAATGTACTTAGATATAAAATATTATATTTTGAAAAAATGTGATGTCAAAAAATTTGGGACCCCTCCCCAACCCCTTGTCACACAATGTCACACTTCGTTGACCCCCTCCCTCCCCCTAAACGTGTGACGTAATTTATGGATGGCCCAAAGTACTTAATCTCAAGTAAAAGTAAATATTAAGACTACTAGTATGTTGTATTTAATGCCCTTTGCGGGATTTTTCATGGGCTTGTAAAAGAAAGGGATTCAAAGCAGAAAATATAAGTTTTGTTGTTCTTTTTTTATAAGGAACTCACAGCGAGCTACGTACCTACTCTACTTTAATTTTGAAAATAGCTAGGATATACTCTCTGAATATGCTATGATTTGTACTGGACCCTGGGCAGAAAAGATGCGAAAACACCGTTAAGAAACTAAGGAACAAGTTCACTGGTAGTTAAATCAGTAATATATATTTTTGGATACAATATTTTAATTTATATTTTCCTTCTAACTTTACTAATCTATATCCATACTAAGTCTATACTATATTACAGTATAATAAAGCGGAAATGTTTTTTGTTTCTTTGTTTGTTCAAACACGCTAATCTCAGGAACTACCAGTCGGAATCTAAAAATTCTTTTTCTATATGATAACCAGATTCACGTGAAATAGTATTAAGCTATTTAACATTAGGCTACAGCTCTCAGCTAGCCTTCAATATTTATTTTTGGTAAGTAAGTCGGAAGTGGAAGTGTGTCCGAATTGCTTTATCAGCGTGTGCTGGCGTAATGATCAATAATAAGTAAATACAAAGTTCTACAAAAATATTGGCCCTTAGTATATCTAAAAAAAGTTCGGGATAGCATATGCCTATCTTATATACATACGCCACAATAGGGTACTTTGTGATTTTTTTTTTGAAGATTAGAAATTAATTTATGAGCGTTATTTTACATAGTTTACGAGAAAAGAGAAATTAAAATAATTTGTACTTGAGAGAAGTGAGAACGATTATGATAGGCTACACGGGTGTGTTGGCGGCGTGATGCTTGTCGGATAAAAACACGGGTGAATCCATGGGGACACAGCTAGTATGCAAATAAACTGTTTACGCTTTACTGCATTTAAAATATAATTCATTCAATTATTCTTTTTTGTTACAGGTACGTTTACGTTTTCTTCATGGTCAACAACAATATTTAGGAACTATTTTGGTAGGTATGTGTAGAAAGTGAAGTACAAATTTAAAAAAAAGTCAGCATTATTTCACCAGTCCGGAAACGTAACGTGGGAGTACGACATTTCATAGTTTCTAGAAGCTATTCACACGTTGCTCGGGGCTATTACAATGTCGTAAATTTACACCGGCGTTTAAATACATAATATCAGAGTACGCCTCATTTTGATTCAAAATATAAAAAAATAACTGCAGGCTGAATTGCTATCATAATTTATGTTGTCCTAATATTTAGATAAAATAGCTGTGTATTGATTACTTGATAGAAAATTACTTTAAATAAATAATAGTACACAGTGTATATTTATTGCTATAGTTATTATGAAGTTATATAAAATGTTTAGCCATAACTTCTTTGTTTTTGAATCGATTTGGATGATTCTTTTTTTGGTAGATAGAGAATACCTCAAGGGTGGTCCCATTTTAATTTCATTGGCATTAGATTTCATCTTCGAAGATACACCAAAGAACTCTTCAAACCATTGAAGTGGGTTTTCTTTTCTTGTTAAAAGTATCTCTTATTCATTCTTTCAATATACTATGTTCTGTGGATATATGGACTTTATTGATCGTAGTGACCTTGTTTATTGGCTTAGTATATTTTTTAATGTTAGTTTTTGCTTATAATATTATTAAGCTAATTAATGCAATAACAAAATGTATTTTGTATGAAAGATATTCTAAGAATAGATTGAAACGGTATAGATAAAGCATTAACTGTTGATAATACACACTACATTTTTATTTAAATTACATGCATATATATATATATATATCACGCCTCTTTCCTAACGGGGTAGACAGAGACCACGTCCTATCACTTGCTACGATCCTGACATACATCTTTCACTTCGCATCGTTCTATTCACACCCACCTTATAAATCTGTATTTGCATATTAAAGAATTAATTAAACTCAATTTTTTTTTTAAATTAAACCTTCGTTTATCAAAATTTCTATTACGAGATATTCTAGGAATACAATAACCTGTATTTATCAGGTGAATGGTTATATTATTACTATCTATAAAATAAATCGTTGCTATCAATCACCTAGATGTTATTAATATGTGCCTACCATCATTTAGCACTTTTATATAAATTGCTCAATTAAGTTCTCGATTTAGTGCGTTAATGTACCTATGTAGGGTTGGTGTCCTTTTTTTTGCAAGTTCCATAGTTAAAATCGGTATCCAAGATACATGATCCCCTTTCTAAAAAAATATTCTGAATTTTGACTACACTGCACAAACTTATAATGATACGATATAAATGACTGTTTTAACTTATTATAACCTGAATTTCATAATTAGTGCTTGTTAATACAAGAAATATTCTAAAGTAGTAACGGAGGAGGCCTCTAGGGGTGCTATTATTACGGATTCCCCTAAGAATATACAAAAGCGCTGGGCACTTTACAAAGTAAAACCTTTCTCAATGGTGATCGAACCATTGTCCATTTAAAACCTCCGATACAATAAAAAAACCGGCCAACTGCGAATCGTACTCGCGCACCGAGGGTTCCGTAATTGTATAGCCACATTCTCCAAAATAACTAGGTACCATTACTAAAGAGAGCACCGAACAATTTTTACGAAAATATAAACTATATTGAGGGACAAATTTCACTTTGCCGATATGCTGTTTGCCGTGCCGTGCCGTGGTTAATTTACCAAGTTGTAAATAAGTTTATAATCGCATTTTTTTTGGTGTAATTAAAAATTTATTGTTTTCGAATTTTTTCCTTTACTTATGTTAGAAGACATTGCTTCTTACAAAATTCATGATTATAGGTCAACTGCATGTACGCTATAGGTTTTTATTCCCATTGCGAGTGTTGAAGTATGCGGCATAAACTGCCATATCTTTTGATTGCGTTGACTTAGAAGTTTGATCTTTTCACAGCTTCAAGGGACAGCAGACCTGAGTATTTTATATTAATTTCAACCACGCACTCTTGAGAAAAAGGGTCTTGACAGACAGACGGACAACTTAATTATCCTATAAGGGTGCCTTTTTTCCTTTTGAGGTACGGAACCCTAAGAAGATCAATTAATATTTATTATGATTTATAAGGATTTAAAATTTTTAAAAAATAACCATTATCTAGTCCACAGATGTGCGTGATTTCAGCTGAATCAGTTATTACTTAATAATCAATTATAATATGCTAGTTCAGTTTGCTCAACTATATTATAGTCTTATTTGTTTGTAAATTGATGACATAAGAATTCTGCCATTTGTAATTTAGTGTGGTGCGTTCATATATTCGTGCGATATAATATTACGTATAGTAGGCGTATGAATTCTGTGAATTGTAATTAAATGAAGTGAATTCATATTCCATCATAATATGATACTATGCGAATTCATGATACAGTATGAAATATATGAATTTACTACACTTAATTACAAATCGCACAATTAATACGCCTAGTATAGTACGAACATATGAATTCATCTCGATAAATAATTTGCCTTTGATTATGAGAAATTGTTTTTGATTTTATATAAAAAAATTGCAGTGACACATAACATTTTTCATGGCTAGTGTAAAAAAATTGAAGAGGTGATTAATAAACTAAAAAAACTGTCATTTGTTAGTGTGGATTAATATCCACAATTAATTAATTGATTAAGGATTAATATTAAGAGTTGTAAAAAACCCCCAACACTAGTAACCTATTCATTGAGACTATTCCAATGAGACCAAATATGATAACTATGATGTAAGTTGGTGAAGAGTTAGGTATACTAAGGATTCCAGATGACGCTACAGCATCAGGTCAAGGGTTTTCTAATATCATTGGAGTAACTGAATACCAAATCTCAACTCAATCAGATCGATAGGAGATGCTCACATTTATTTATCAACTATAAAAGAGCTGATAATCTTCAAATGGCTGAACAGATTTCTTTAATCATAGCTAAGAACACTCGATAAATTCACAAAAAAAAACTAAATCAAAATCGGTTCAGCAGTTTTTGAGCGACGATGCCACATACATACACACGTTAAACTTATAACACCCCTCTTTTTGTATCAAGGGTTAAACCACGAGACTTGACTAACAAATAGGTCCCAAGTATTGTATCGCTTTATTAGAAAATTCACTACATTTAAATTATAAGTAGCCAACGTTTGCTATTTATGTTTAATGTTTTATTCCTGTTCTCGTTTTATTAACAGTGACATTTCTGTGTCACAGTTTTATGTTTCATATAGCGTGTCCGTAGGACATATCGGCCAACTGGGTACATAAAACCGTCAATCAAGTTATAGTTTATGTATCAAAAGTCCAAACAATGTTAGGAAATATATCTAGTAATGCGGATTTGTTATTAGATTTAATGCGCATAAAGTATTATTATTGTAGGTAGTCTTCGTTTGGTGATAATTACTAATATTTACTTATTTATTTATTATAATTTTATTACAAATCTTAAAAAATAATGATTAAAAAAAAATTCCATTACGAATGTCGTATTTTGTTGATGCTAATGAAAATATTTTCAAGGTAACATCTATTGATAATTTGTTTAATGTTTATTAGTTTTTAGATTGTTTAAATTCTATAATTTGTGAAATATACTTCCATACTTATAATGTTTTAGATATAAGTAGCATAATTATATTTGTGAGACGAAATTCTTGTTGTTTCTTTTTCAGCTACTTTATTTACTATGGATTTTAAGATAGAAATACCCTTTTGAAATAAAATAGAAATTAATTATTTTAACTTATCTACTTCCTCCATATTATTTATATTATATTATATCTTTTAGGACTTTTAGTTTCAAAAGCAATGAATTATCATAATATAATATTCTCGTATACTTTCTACATGTCTTGTGATTACCTATGGGTCAGGCTGTCAGATGCCCTTACGCGTATATCTTCATTGGTTCTCGAAAATCGCAATTTGCAAGTAATTTTACATGTTGTAACAACGTCTATAATTTCCCACGTCGGTAAAGTTTACACACCCGTCCACTTATGTTAATCGGAATGCCTTCTTATTTCAATATTATTCGTACTTATGTTTCGGATTATACAGCAATAATATGCTAAGCGTGATTCGACGGACGTGCTCACTATTCGCATGCGCGTACTAATTTAATAGTAGATATATGTATACAGTTACCTATGTATTTGTTTAAATACAAAGATGAAGCATAATTGGCGATAGGTTGCCCAAAACTGTCACCTATATATATAATATGTTGACGGCTTGTGTGCAAGATACAATGGTTCGTGTTTCGAGATCGAGGTTCATTACTACTGCAATAAAAACTTAAATAATTCATTTAAAACATTAATTTGTGTATATGATTAAAAAAAAAAAAACATTATTTTAATGTTAAGAGTGTAAGAGCTAAGAATGTAATTTCTTTGGAGACTTTTCTCTACTTGGGCCAGTCCGACTGGTGGAATACCTCCACACTACAAAAGATCGCAGCCAAATAACCTAGTATTGTGTTTCTGCTGTGAGTAGGGTTTTCAGATGTCTTTAGGATAGGGGGTCCAAGGTCGGAAACGCGCTGATACCTATGGTATTACAAACGCTCACAGGCTTCGGTAGCCGCTATCCAACCGACGGGTCTAACGCCTGTTTTCTCCTTTTTTAATAAAAAAAAATGTAAGTATGTGTTATAAACTATCAAATACAATACACATCTTAACTAATAATAGAGGTTTATTTCTATGAAATAACTGTTTTATGCAAGATTATTGACTCGCCTCCCAATTAGTTATTATTGAGTTTTATACTTTATAACATATAATATGTATTTTCTAGTTTTTTGAAACATCTTTTAAAATATTATTTTGGACTCGCGTGTTTTAACTTGTATAATTATACCTTTCAAGTGAATGAAATAAATGTCAAAAGTACTATATACAACTTTCATTTCTTCGTTTTGTTCCATTTGTTCAGTTCGGTAACGACTTTCTCCATAACTAGTATCACGTTTTAAAATATTGCATAATAAAAAAAATTAAACTTAATCATTAAGTCTGGAAGTTTAAACTTGTACACGAATAATATTTAGGTTAATTAGTACAGTTAATGAAGACGTTCAATCATCGCTTTGTGCTTTCGAACACGACCACGAAGGCTGGTTCGATCCGCGTCACAAATCTTGAACAATCTTGATCGGTGTTTCTCCCTAGCACCTATAGAGACTCGCGGATTGTCATCGGAAGCTTGTCAGATAAAATATTGTCTAATTAAGCTGAACGTGTACTGACAAACTCACTGGTCTTTATATTTCATATCGATTTGAAACGAGACAAACGCCTGTCACTTTTTATGAGTATCGGATACATTGAAGCGAGCAAACATTTACAAATTAATTGATACTTTTTATCTAATAAATAAAAAAAACATATCAATTAGTGTCATTATCGAGACGCGGCGCCGTCATATAAAATCGATTCTGAATTTTTATTTCGCCGATCGATTATTTAACATCCCACTAGATCGTTAAAGACTTACGACCGAATTATGTAACAGTTAAATATAATTGCAAAGTTTTTTATATTGATTATTTTGGTTACAGTATCCTGGTAAATCGGATGCTATCCTAAAGATATTGCATTGTTTTTATAAGGTTTTTTTAGCTAACCTTGTTAATACGATGATTAACTTAGGGGATTGCTTGTGGTGTAAAATCCATCACAGTGACTCGCTTTAAATTAAGAAAATGTAAATCGTAACTCGTAGTTAAATTAATGTAGGCATGTACGACCATCGATGAATTACGATCTCTCGGTGGTTGCCGTTGTATTTGTATTGTACTGTGCTTACCATAATGGACAGTACCGTCAATTTGCCGTACCACTATAAAAAAGGGTGTAAATGAAAAAAAAACAAGTCAATTATATGTATAGTATAGTTGAAATAATATATTGATACAATTATAAATTGCCATTCCCTAATTGCAAAAATCACACTAAGCCGGAATAAAGGTAGTTGAAAAAAGAAGTTTAAAAACAAACCTGGTAGCTGTTGAAAGTGCGAATAATTAACCAACTGAAAGATGAAAATATTTTGAAAATGTAAAGAATGTTGCTATATTGTATATAAACGTGATAGCGTGTTTCTTGAAGAGTAAAGTTGTAAACATATTTTCTAAATAAACTTTTTAAAGCGAATGTGATGAAAATGCAATATAGCGTATAGCCCTTATGCTCTTGGCTGATTGCCAATAACATTTTATGCGGACTTTGATGACAGGCAGATAAATGGTGTGAGACATCATGACTAGCGTTGAAGTAATATACTATGAAGTTCTTAGACACTTGATAACTAAGTACTTAGCTAACTATATGAATTTATTGTTTATGCGGCAATAACGACATCTGTAACCTTAGAAAATTTGTAAGTATTTGCTAAATTTAAATCCATTTAAGTTCATTTTTAATTTAGAGATTGCATATAATATGGAATACTGTAAGCATCGAAGACTTAATATAAGTTAAATCACGCAAAGGAAATACCGATGATGTAAAATTGTATAGTTTAATTTTACAATGTGTAAAATGAAAACATTTTAAACTGTACTTGTTTAAGTACGGTAATGAAATTTCAACAATTCATTGGCGATAGTTATCGCTGGAAAGTTAACATTTAATTTTTATCAACAGTAAAGATAACCACAGTAAAAGTTTTCAAGAGGATCACAAACGTCACAATTACGACAGACGTTATCTTTATAAAAGCGGTAACAATTTTATTCTGTGAATGAACTATCCGTCAGACATCGAATGTTGGGGTCACTCCATTAACCTCGGTAGTCGTCGCGGCCGCGGCTGGTTGGATGGTATCACCGCTTTCCGATAAAATCACCCGTGCACTTGTGGATGTAAAAGGTTAAGTAACTTGTTTATGATTTAATCTTCAAGTCTTCGTCAATTGATGATAATATGTGGTTTAATGCGAGGCTTAAATTAGTCTTGGGGAAAATTAAATGCTTTTGGTAAATCGTTGTGAAGTCATAATTTATTAGTCACTATGAGTTTTAAAATATTTACACTATCTATCACTATTGCCTAATGCTTATATAAAACAAAAAGTATTTATTTTTACATTTAAATTTTGATATCAGCCAAATGCGGCTTTTACGGCACATTTAGGTAATTTTTGATTCAGGGATCCTTGATTTAAAAGGAACAAAGTTTTAAAAAAGAAAATAGCAAAGATTAAAATCTAGTATTGCTTGCAAATTTACAGGCACCTATAAAAAGTAGATAAGTATGATATAATTGTGTAAATCTAAACAATGCGGAAACATTGTGAAATATTGGAGATTCCAAAATTTTTGTAAACAGAGGAGCTGCATTGGATAGCAAAAAGCTTTTATGTTATTTGATATTTGACTGTCACTGACTCTAAAACGATTACAGGGAAAATATATTGATAACTGTTGTTTTTATCAAAATATTTATTTCTTTTATCAAATTTTTCTCCGTCAAGATAGTCGCTAAGATAAATCAGTTGTGATTGAAAATTATGAATCAGTAATATTGTTATCCGAACAAACGAGAATTGGAATCAATCAATGTCTGTCTCAAATCACAAAAATGTAGGCCATCCTTTGTGTACTGAATTTTTATACGTTGATATTGAAGTTAATCTGTTATTAAATTAGAAACGGTTCTAACGGGTTCACAAGTGACACTACACAAATATATTGTGATACAGATGTATTAGAATCAGAACTTGTTTCCCCTTAGTGTTTAAAAGGCCAAAATATGTTTGTTTGCATGTTGAACTATGTATTTCACTAAGTTTTAGTCAGCTAATTTTATACCAAGTTAGTTAGTTGCCAAAGAATCCCATGCCCATGTTTCTTCCTACATTGTGTTTGTCTTTGAGAGGTTTACACTTGTATTTTGTTGTTTATGAGTAAATTTGTTATTCTACAAGCCTGTAGAAGTCTACCATTACCAATTCAATCTGTATATTTTCTAATCTGCATGACATTTAATGTATCTTCATATTCTTTCTTTTATACGTAGAAAAATAATGTATGTATAGAGGTTTTTGGCACTCATATGAAGGTTTCTGACATGCGTACCATAGATGTCGTGGAAGTCGTTTCAGCTAATGAGTACACTCATTATATAGTTACAAACATTTATATTTATGTTATATATTAAGTTTTCGGTGTTTTCAATGTAGTTTTTAAAACTGAACCCGAATACCGCTTCATATCATTACGCGTTTATGGTATGCCTTCAATTATTCCAGACAAAACACGCAGTTCACGTGATACATCAAAACATTTTTACTTGAATAAAGTCGCGAGTATCATCTAGTTAAGTAATCTATAAAGATAGGTAATAGAAAACAGTAAGTTTGAATAATTTGGGATGATTTACAAAGAAAACTCACAGTTGCTACAAAGTTCGATATAAAACGTTAATGATGTTATTGTAAATATTGTGCTATAATTTATATTATACATATTTTATTTATTCTTAATTTTTTTGCGTTTGGCTACAATCTCACCTGATGCTAAGTGGCGATGTCACTCAATATTATAATACGCTAAGCCCACCAGATTTTCTAGGACTGGCTCTCAAGTTTTGCCGCCGGAACACACCTAAAAATGTTTAGCGTCAGGTTTTCAACTTGAGGATGGTAGCTAGGCAGGCGGGCATTAGAAAATAGCCTACCATGATATGGTTTCATCATTGATGTTTTATTTCATAAAAAACTCCGAGCCTCATTGTAGGATCCGAATTCACCCAATTCCACGCTGTGTCCGTCCGTTCGAAAATGAAACTATAAATAAAATATGTTTATGGGTACATTGAGTCATGTGGATAAATAAGATAACAAAAAGGATTCACCGTGAGAAATCGGCTTCTAATTTTATTGAAAATCGAATACCTACAGAACTAAATAACGATTAGTTTTGATTTGTTCCACACGGATGAAATGAACTCTCGTTTCATGATAAAAGTAACATTTTCCTTGATTCAACTTAATCTATACAAATAAATAAAATTGGAGTTTCAGTTTATAACGTTAAAATAACAGCTTTTTACTAAATGCATATGAAAGTATATAAGTACGGTACTTATAACAAAAACCCCATTTTTTTACCTGTTGTCTGTTTGTTCCGGGTAATCTCCGAATTGGTTGGACCCATTTTGACGAGACTTTCACTGGCAGATAGCTGATGTTATAAGCAGTAACTTAGCTACTTTAATTATAGAAAAAGAATTAGGGTTCAACGCAAATAAAAATCAATATGGAAAAATGACGATTTTGGGGTGCTTGAATTGGCTTGCGAAAACCAAAAAAGATATATCAAATTAATGTAGTACGTACATAATTGTAAATCTAGTACCTAAGCATTTTTGGCTTTAAAATAACTGGGAGCGGGCTTAGCACAATTTGCGCGTGTGCCCGGTCGTCAGCATTCTGTAGTCCACACGAGCACAGCCGCGGTCACATCTAGTGTTACTATAAAATTTCACCATTCAAAACGAGCTATTTCTGGTTTTATGTCGGTCCACACTGCGATGTCTATTAAAATGCAAATTATAGGTACTTTATTTTATGTCCTTTACCAATTGTATAAAATCGTAACAGTAGTGTTAATTTATAGGATTTAACTATTAATTTATAGCAATTCGCAAAGCTATCTGTGGTGCTTATTGGAAGTAAAATATACATCGAACGTTGCCTATTAACATCGCCCACAAGTTTATTAGCATTCTCGATACAAAACAATAGTACCTACTGTAAAGTCCTGTATGCATTATCTTTTTACAAAGTAAAGAACATTAGTGGCCTTTTGAAGTTATACTTTATCGGGCGCATTATGAAAAAACGTTTGAAAGTGTATTTTTACGAAGCGCGCGCACATTATGACCTTAGACCAAACGAATGATAATGACAGAAAAAACAGCAGTTCGCAGTTCAAACGCGGTAGAAGTGACCTTCAGAAAACGTAAAAATATCTTCTATAAATTCTCTTTCCAAAAATCCTAAATCAGCGGTACTCGAACTATCGACTAACGCGTACTGTACATATAACAGTGCGTAAAAGTCTGGTCGTCACACCGCTAGGCCAATTCGAAGACAATCATAGGCATTAACCTTGTACGATGTATTTTAACTTATTTCATCGCAGCTAAATCATATAGATGTGTGTTTGTCTCTTTTTCGTTTCATCGCATTTCAAATCACAACGGTACTTTAGAAGTTTTCACTTCAAAAGTCTACACATTACACAATGAATTTACTTGTTTCATTGTGGTGAAGATAGTCATGCTCGATGTGATACGTTACAAGTACACACCTCATCCACTTTTATATCATAGCTTTAAAATAATTTTTTTATGAAACTCTACGTGCATATGTATGCAATATACATACAAAAGACAGACTCTTTCCAGACGGTAAAGAGGTTAACGAACTGCATTCGTGTCTAAAACTATATCTAGACTATTCTCGTTAGATCGAATCTAATACTAAAGCTATCAAGGGATAGTGAATTTGTGATGAACCGTAAATATAAATCGTGGTGGTGCTTTCTCGTGATCAGTCGTTTGAAGTCATAGAATTATGAATTTAGTGTTAGCGACTTTATTACTCTGTTTGGAGTAAGAAACATTTCTAAATTTTTATTGGAACGAAGTTCTTTACCGCGGGATGGGAGCTAAACTGAAAAATGTGTCCGACCCGACCGACACTAAAAAGTGAGTAACACATATAACACATGACAATATGTGTATTTTGAAGAATATGACCGTCGCGGAATTGGCCTAGCTGTGCTATTACCAGATTTGTAGTTTATATATTATAAAAATCCCAAATTAGCGGGACTCGAACTATCGACCACTCGTTATAGTACTTCGTTCCTACCGAGTGATCCACGCCTCTAGAGTTCTTTTAATAATAAAACATTTTCATAAAATTATAGTCCGAACAACCGATGAGTATTTATTTATGTTTTATTTAATTTATACAATTAATATAATTTAAAACTAAAATCGTATTTTTATTAACAAAATAAATAAAAACACTGCTTGATATTTTTATAATGCATTAAATTGTTTTAACGCACAGGTTATTTATAATAGCAATAATAGAGCATTAATAGAGTTCTTTCCCTTTGAAAAAGTACAAAGCAAGGGTGGAAATAACAGTGCGTTGAACTTTAGGTTACTACAAGGGTTAAGTTCGTGTTGGAAACATCGGTATAATCGTAGGTTGAATGCGAGACGTGACGTCACAAAGATGATAATTTCTAATGAAAACAAAAACTAATATGCTTTATGTTGATTACTTTTAAATTAAATGTAATTTTACTTGTCTTTGATTTTATTTTACTCTCCGTAAGAACACAATAAATTGCATCATGCTGCTTTTCACAAAATGTATGACCTAGAAAGTCATCAATTGTGATAAAGACATGAATATGCTAAAGTAACTAGACTTGGATTGTTTTGTAATTTTATTCTCGAAAATGTAAGTGATTGATCAATTACATGGAAGGTGGATGCTGTTAATAATATATAATATATAATGTTGTGTATAAATATAATACGTGCACTGTGTAAACTATGTGCTAGCATGTATTATGATCTTATGGATTAGAATAGATATGTCGAAGAGCTTCCTATGTCCTTGCGTCATCCTTCATCCGAGTAAACTTTGCTAATATTATCCATTTAATTTTTTTCTAAATCCCTTGTGAAATCGTTTATGTACTCTGACATCACGTTGAAAACGTGCGTCCGTACTTTACAACAACTTTCGGTCAGTGAGATTTTTTAGTATTCGCCCACCCGGTTGAAATCAACGGTCAAGTCAAGGTCAATTCTGACAGAAGCGTGTGAAAGCCAGGCTTGATGTGTCATACACCATATTGTCACTTAACATCGGGTTAATTCAATTAAGAAAAACAAAATAGGAACTTAATCTTTCATATGAATTTAATATGTGTGGATGGTTAGTTTTAATCAAAACAGATCAAGCTACCAACGACTATTAAAATATATCTGGTTCAGAAATCGCAGTCCTTGCTTTTTTAAATAGAATATACTTTTTTATTTAAGTTTCAAAAAATATTATATAGCCTGTTCGTTAGAAGTTCAAGAGAATAATTTAATTACGTTTTTAAAGTATAACTTCCAAAAGTTGCCAATGTCAATAAATCTTTTATAAACCGTTCACGGATGTTATAATTTTTTCTTTTTCTTTAATAGGTATTATTACATTTGTTAATTAGCAAATGCATGATATCGGAAACAAAGATTCATATACAGAAAGGCTATGAGTACAAACGCATATAACCGCAATGTTTTACCAAATTCTTGAAGCGATCATGCGAAAGAGTTTTCAACCCTATCTCTCTGAAAGTAAGAGAGTCGGAAGATGTATAAGGACTGATGATAAGATGTACGGCAGGTGCGAAATAAGAAAAATATTCTGGAACATGTTTGAACAAAGCACGGGATGGTTGCTTTTCTATTTAGTACCTAGTTGCCTATATCAGAAGGGAACACTCTTTTTATCATTCGTAAAGTAGGCTTTTTGCTAATAAATTTGAAAGCACGTGTAAACAATCCATTTATGACTATGAATAATTAGGTTTGTAAATGAACAGAACTTGTTTAAATAATTATGTTACTTATGTGAATTGGTAAACAATGGTTTGATCAAGTAAGGTCGCGAGTTTGTAGTAGATTTTCTTCCTGCATTTGATTCGGCAGTTCATGTTGAAGATGAACAATAAATTAATGTGATGTGAGTAATATATCGATGTTATAAAGCGAGTAAAATGATAATTGAATATTTCATCAGGATTACGTTCAAAATTAGATTTTCAACTTACACATGTCTCAAATAAAATATGTTATTATATTAATAAAAAAAAAAATAATAAACGAGCACAATATTTAAATGTAGGTATCGACTACGTGCGTAATAAAAATAAAGCATTATCTACTGCATCAGTTTCGTGATAGACATAAAATAAGAGGAATCAAGTAACATCATAAATACATGTCAAGCTGAAAGTAGTAAAATGATCACCAATAACAATCTTACATCTGAGATTTGATATATATTACTCCATGAAACAAGGGCTTTTCTAATGTATAGTTCAAGCATTGAAACATAATCTCACCTGATAAGTACTTGGCGACAGATTTTAATCTTAAAGTAGTTAGTTAGTTATCCAAGCGGGCATTAATTGTCGTTGATCGATGCTATTTCCAATCGCCCAGACTAGGGAATGGTTAGTAATAAAATCTGGTGCACGTTTACTTCGTATGACGGTAAAAATCTAGTTAAATTTTATTTACCGAGTCATACTGACGTATTGTATGTGCTATGTTTTTGTGCTGAGAAAAGGATGATGCTCTATGAAATATAACAGGTTTTCTCTGAATTTAAAGCGTACTCTTTTACCCGACTACGACAAAGGCAAAAGAAAGGGTTATATTTTTATTTTTTAGCAGTCTATGTTTATTTGTATTTACGTACGTTCCACCGTAGTGCCTGAACAACACATCTGAGTTTGATTATGAGATGTAATTTGATTTGTTATTATGTTCCGGATAACATAGCCACATTTAATAGGAACAAAATCAATATGACGGATATTACATTGTAAAAGTGAGTTCTCTGATTTTTTTGTTTTATTGTCAGCGTCATAATATGAAAGAGGAGAGAATTCTGAGTTTATAAATGTAAATATAGTACAATATTAAATATAAATAAAATATTCCAAGTGACAGAAACATTTTTATACTATATTATCATTTTCCTAGTTGAGTTTCAGTTTTTTTTTTACTTTTTCTTTTATTTATAGCTTCTATAGGAAGTTATCTTTACCCAAGACGCATCGTGATAAAAACTAATATCTACAAATCGTGGGCGAAATTATATATACTGACAGCTACTGATTAATTTGGTGTAGAAAGATGTGTATGGTAATGCCAGTGAAAGAGTATAATAAGTAGACAATATAAGTAACGTAGGTAGAGTAATTTGTACTACGTGCGGAGAATGTGTAATTTCATCCAATTTGGTTTTTTATTACTGACGGCGCCAACACGTTGGATTGACTCGGCTTAGTTCACCGCAGCGTTGCAACGGGACAGTGAGCCAATAATTATACATTAAAATGGAAAAGTTAATTTCGATTTACGTCACGGTTTGTACTTTCTTTGTGCGATCCAGTTCATTGGGTATTATTACCATTGTTTCTTGTGTTTTCGTTCTGGATATAATATTTTAAAAGTATTTTTCGTCCATGTTTCCTTGTAAATCATAATATATTTATTTATGTTTATCAACATAATTGTGTGATCGATGTAATGTTTTTTTTTGTTATTAATCTTAATGATCATCATTACAGAAATTAATAAAATAACATACTGTAATTAAAGATTGATGAATTTAAGATGAATGTCAGTAAGAACTATTATTAAAAGCATCTATCCTTAATGATAGGTACGTATTAACTTTTACCGTCATAAAACGTCTCTTACTGTTTGCTAGGACACGAAAATTCTGTCCGGCTGGATCGAGACCATGGTAGGTGTCGGCATGCTTAGACGTGTCGCATTTGGGGATCAACCGGTGTATAACAAGCATAGTGACTTTATTTTGGTTTGTCGCGTTACGGAATCAGCCACTGAATATTTCGCTGCTGATCGCAGTTGTTGCTGAATTGTACTGTGCTAACCATCAGATACGATGCCTTCACTATGCAGTGCTACTAAAAATGTTATTGCCTACTAAATCTGACTATTAAATAAGATCTACATATTTTTGGTGGTGATCTAATATTACTCAAATGTATCTAATAATTTAAATCCTCAATTATTACGTTTCACTTGTAATGTGATTTACTGTTCTTAGAGCGCACATGTTCTCGACTACAGCCCGAGGTACATAAACCATGTTAAATTGATAAGGGATAGATGTAAATTTCACGTTAACATGTATGCATCTTTGCAAGTGTTCTTAGATAGTGGCTTACTAGTTAAGATACAAATGAAATAGTTTATATTATAATAGTTTTTATATATATAGTCTATTTCTGTCAAGTAAATTTACAGCAAAATGAACATTAAAATCATTAATGGAAGCCATTAGCCGTTGAAATAACAGTTCATAATTATTTTTGTGCAAATTACTTATTATGTTTTAGCAGTTTATTGTGGACGATGAAATAGGTTATCGGAATGGTCAATCGTTAAATAAAATTTAATTGATGTGCCATTGTCCCATACTCGAAGAACCTGCTTTTACTTAATTTTTTTTCTTTTAATAACTTCTTAAATTAGTTGCCTTTAATGTTGTCGAATGTAATATTGTTTCTTACCAATGGATTAAAAATTTCATAATATTGATATAAACTTTGGTTTATACATTTTTTAGGTTTGGAGTGTTAGCATCATAGATTAATGATTGAAGTCCGCGGCAATCAAAACTACGCCTAATCGGCGTACTCGAGTCAATGACATACCGACAATACTGACACGTTGACAAGCTTCATTTCAATAGTTACTAAACACTACGATATTTAGTTGGCGTATTCTAAGAGCTATCATTAGCTGGTAGCGCGGTATGTAGTTAAAGCGCCGGCAGCCATTAATTAATGATATTTGACGTATAGTTTTTGTAGGTCTGTGATGCTGTAAAAAAAGCAGTAGGTACAATAATTTAGTTTACTCATGAAAATGTGTAGAAGAATGCTGCCGGATCGCACTGAAACCCTTATTTGATTACCAAATGAAGATTTATCAATACCTAGAAAGCGTTTTCTTTTTCAACTGTTTTTTTTTTGTGTTTCACAAGAATATCACCGATGCTAAGAGACAAAGTGGATGAAAATGAGAAAACGCCAAAACTAGAAAGTTGCTCTCATGTGAAAATGTTGAAATACCGGTAGCAAAGTTTGGTGACAACTGATAAGCATGCTATTATTTAATTATAAGGTTTTTCTCATTCATTTACAAATTAAATTAGTTGCAGGATACTACTTTATTCAGTACACTGTCCAAAATCCCTTCCACAGAACCATTAGGTATCTCTTGAACAATGTTCCGCAAAAACGATGGAATTTCAAATCGTCAAGTAAACGCGAATTAGTTTACTATCTATATAACCTGTCTAAAGCATCTTGTCTTTCATTTGAAAACGAACAGTAGTTTCTCCAAACGGTTTCGCGTATGATAGAGTTACGCTGTCTCCCATTACCGCACAGATATTATTATCGTTATCGCATTACCACTGACATTTATAGAGCAAAATCTACAGCCCAGAAACGTTAAGTTGTTATCTTAACAATTATGTACTGTATCTTTCGTAACATAACCCGCGACATATTCGACACCCGGGTTTATATTTATTATGTTTCATGACTATTTATTTTATTCGTTCGATATTAGCTTTGCTTACATACTTTAGGAAAAAAACGTGTTTTGTGGGATTTCGTAAATGTTTTTCAGCATTTTTTGTACATCACTGTCTTTTACGTACTTATGCTTTTTTAATATTCTGTACAGGCGTTTCACTTCAATATCACCTGATGTTAAGTGAGGATACGGCTCAAGATGGTAACACGCGAAGTCTAGTGAAAAAATGGCTCTCAAGTGCAGCTGCCGGAACACACCTATTGGTGTTTGGCGACAGATTTTCATCTTGAGGATGGAAGCTAACCAATCAGGCATTATAAAATGCCCTACCAACATACTAGGGCTTCATCACGATTGTTTCCTTCACTGAAAGCTCGTCGATCGACGCAGTGTCCGTGCACGCTACCACACTACATCATTGCTACATAATTCTGAGAAGAGTGCAAACAACAAAGCAAGTATTACAGAGAGCGTTGATATTTTTCGGTTTTATAATACGAAATATTCATTCAAAAAATGTTGTTACTTATATTCCTGAAATTCCGTCAAATTGTTTATGAACATCATTAGATTTAATCTTTTGCTTTTATATACACATATCAAGGTGATCAAACCAGTAAAAGATGATTACAATAATGTATTCGCTCTGTAGATGACATAGCAGTTCTGATGCTTTACCTATCACTTTATCAGTAGACACAAGATATTAAATCAAATGTCCGTAAATATCAACAGCTTATCAACTATTTCCGTAACTTGACCTGAAAACTTGTCATAGTTCCTTACAGCATACTCAATTTATGTAATGTATATCTATACCTTGTTTCTTCGACACCTCTGGATTGACAGCTTCTGTTTACTTAATAACAACTCTCTGTCCTACGTTGCGTGCGACGCGTGCGCACCTTTTTCCTGCTAAGATTATATAGTAATTATAACAATTCACTCTCACGAGCTTTCTTCCCGTGAATAATTATTATTATAGGTACCGTTCTCTTTTAAAAGACTAGCATCTGCGACTGCAAGCGTCGATGCCTTCATATTTTGATAATTATGTAATTAAATTATGGTAATTTACTAGGATACCTAAGGAGAAGTATAATTTTATTTCGTAATTACACTCAAAATATAATTATATGTAAAAACACGATTAAAATTCGTCTGATTAGTGTTTACCTAAAGTGCGTTCAGAATAATAAATTTTTACATAATGTTGTCTTGTGCCACTTTAATTTACCACCTTAAGTTTGCTATTCTCAGAAAAATCTCAATATTATCCATACCTACTTATTGGGATTTATTCATAGCAAAGGTTACGTATACTATTCCCTTAATATACTGTTATTATTTATAAATAAAGCTTATTGGGCATTGCTTTTGATAACACTTAGTATACTTATTACGATTTCAGAAGCACTATCATTGGTTAAAAATTTAAATCTTAGAAAAGTTGTTATTTGTAGTGACAGTAAAAGCGCACTACAACATAAGGCTCGATGCGCCCCTGGCTTCAGAGGTATTTCGGTAGCTTACAGCTTATGTACTAAGTAAAATAGATGATTTATTTTGTACCGGAGTAGATCTGAAATTGCAATGTATATCAGCACATATTGGTATACAGGGTAACGAGGAGGCAGGTACACTAGCTAAATTAGGTATTGTGTAAGTGGCAAAATTTATTAATGTAGGTGTTCAGATTATTCAGAATTATTACCAATATTTAAAGAAAGTTTTTCAGCCATTGGAAAACAATTATTTTGATGAAGGATCACGTGAGAAAGGAATCTGGTATACTACTTTACAGTATGAATGAACCTACTCGTATATACTGGTGTGCCACGACAAAGTTAGGTAGGAAGTTGATATCTGTCGCACATTGGTTGAGATCCGGACATATTCCATCGAACAAGTGTAAACATATGATGAAATTAAGACAGTCATCTCTTTGTTATGTATGTCAGAAGGTCGATGACGTTTATCATGTTCTGATGAAGTGTGTCCGGTTTGAGTCAATTAGGCAGAACTTCGTGTCTACGGTTTGGAACGGGGTAGACATTCAGATGTATAATAAAGAATTAGGTGATACGTCCACTGATGAGGCGTCTATTCTGATTCAATCAACTGCTTCGTATTATTAAATTTATAATAAATATTATTTATGTTACGATGAGACTGACATATCGCGAATTGCATAAAAACCTCTAAAAAAAAACACTTAGTACATAAATGTGTATAATGTACATTTACCTGAAAGTTCAGTCGTACTTTCATGGCGTTCAAGATATTTCGGCCTGACTGTATTAATGGAACACGAGTATAGCAGGCATAGTTTTCAATCAAAAATCTGTTTGTTATTTTCTTAGTCTATGTTATTGGAGATGATTGCGTGGTGGCTACGTTGATGATGCGTAATTTACGCAATTTACCAGTGATCTGCGGGAGGTAGTGCATGCCGTACGCGCTCTGGACACGCGACTCTTGATGAACCACGAGCTCGGCTCGCTTACAAATATGCTCTCTCATCAACGACCCATCACGCCTTTACCTTTCACGATTGCCACTTTAAATTTCTTTGTACTGTTTCATTGCTTGTTAAGTACAGAAATGAGGTACACATTAAATGTTCCTTTATAAAACATTTTTTTTAACTGATATAAATTAGGTTAGGTTGGAATTATGAGTACAACGCGAGAGCCGAGTGAGCGAAGCTAACGTGGCTCGACTGCGCGACGAGTGTGAGACGAAATTCTATAATTTCAATAAATGTATTTTTAATCCCTCTTATTCTGAACATTCATACGTGCTATATTACGAATTTAACGATGTGAATGATTAAACCCTTTCAGCGTCAGCGCTCACTTTTGCCACATTCGCGGGTGCAAGGACCGGAACACGTAATAGACTTCTATAAAATTTTATATACATATTTCCAAAAAAAATTATATCGGTAATTTTAGTTCTTCAGCTCCAGGGATACTGTGTTTGGCAAACTACCATCTTAATACACAATATATATATATTATATTACGAGGATATGCTATAAACCGCTGACCCACGTCGTGGGTTCAATAGTAAAATAAATGGCGGCAGATTATGACCTCTATGAAAACTACAGAGTAGATGAATATGGAATATGTTAAAAAATATAACAACGCCCTGTGGACTGTGTTCCATTCAATGAGCGTTTTCGTTCTTTGAGCGTAACATCCTATCAATTATCAACATTATACATAGTTTTTTTAGCACATTCAATAATGCACATTAGTAAATTACCTATCTATAGAATATAATTTCTTGTATCTTCGAATAAGCTCTTCTACATGATGGAAGTGTGGTTAGCATAAACTTCCTGAGGCAATTGCGTAGGTCAATTTCCTTGTTCAATTAGTATGAATAATATTTTCTACATAACTCGGGAATGTGGTATAAGAGCGATGCGCAAACGTAATGTAGGTATCCCATTTCCGTAAAATGATTGCTTTTGCATTGCTGTCAGATGAAAGTCATATCCTATATTTACATGATATATTATGTAGCTTTATGACTATCTAGTCACAAGTAGACTGCTGTGTTATTTTGACGTGAAAGTAGTACTAATATATTTTTGTTTTCCAATTAATACACTCGGCTGATTAATAACTGCTATCTATTATATGTATTATAATATAAAACACGTGCATGTAGACAATAAACCTCGTCTTTCAGAGATTGTGGTTGATCTTGATTTCATTTCTACTAAACTCGAGTGTCGTGCATAACTTTATTGATATGGTACAAAAAACTGACCACACAAACGTACCTATTTTTCGTTTATCACAGTCTGTGAGCGGACTTTTTCTGTAATAGGTAATATCAGATAGTTATAGAATCTCGATTAGTACCTATTTCACAAATTGACTGCTAGTTTAAACAAATTAATTTTATTCAGTATTACAAATGGCTTTTGATATACGATCGAGCTTCTGCTAATGCATCCGGTGTCTGATGTCGTCCTACACAAATTAGACGCTCAACTCAAGTTTTGCGTTAAGGCGAAGCATTTATGAAGTTTATGTAACATGCTTTGACGTTTATAGTACCTAAGCTATGTTAAAGAATTGGGTTTGTCATTTTCAGTTGTGTTCCGAATGTTATAACTAGTTTAGCAATGACCGTTTAAATTAAATGCCCAGTTCGTAAAAGTAGAAACAATAATAATATATAGGTACTTATACCTTTTTACCCGACTGCGAACTAGAAGGGTTATGTTTTTTCGAGCGTACTTATATGTCATGTATCATGTATTCATGACTATTTCTTTGGCAATCTCTGTAGTCTAAACGGCTTGATGGATTTTATGATACGAGATGTCCTTAGATTCGTCTTAATTGTAGAAGTGACATAGGCTATACAGTATTTAAGTACGACGTCTGGGAATCAAATAAAAAGGAAAAATATTTATTTTTTACTCAAGTGTTTTTGTTTCCTTTTTAATTATTTAGCATATAGCTGTTAACATTACACGATTCGAAAGTTTACGTCCAGTACTTTTTAATTCGCTCGATTTAATGAGAATATACTGTGCGGTATCCACGAGGCCAGTTAGTTCAAAAATTGAATGTGAATGTGACGCAACTAGAGATGAAAATTCCCAAAACTTAAAAAAAATGTCGTCCGTTTCCAAACGCAATGTAATACTTAGACAAGAACGTTTCCACGAAAGATTCCAAAACTTGAATTCTGTAAATCTGGATACGCAGCTCGAGAGAACAATCAAGTTTATTATTTAAAATTTTATTTACATCTGCACCTACGCCTGTCATCTTAAATGCCTAAACTTACATACTCTCTACTGAAGCTTTCTCCGGCAAAGCTGAACGGTCGCGGCAGGCTTGGGTCCGAAGTCTGGTCGCTATAGGACGATTAAGGACGGAAGAAACACACAATGAATAAGAACCGAAGGCTTATATATACTTTATATCGGTGACCATTTAGCGGAGGTGAGGAACAGAGAGTAAAGTTCCTCATCCGCCATAGAAAAGGGAGGATCCTACGGCCAGACGGGTGCTATGTCTGGCGGGCAGCTGCCCAACGGTTGAAGTCGGGTTCTTGTATATATACTCAATTGTTGAGTTAATTTCTATAGCGCGATGTAGGATGCGTCGTATGTGGCTCGATAGATGTCGCTATGTGTCGCTACGTAGATGCGTCTATGCGTCAGTTGTGGCGAGAGATGTCGCTACAACCATAATAAAATAGTTGTCGGGGCTTTGAGTGTAAATGAAAAACACCTTAACGCATCTCGCGCATCACCTAGGCCGCTGCGTCGGTCGTGGGTAGGTAGTTCTCGTATGATTCTGTGCGCTGATAAGTAACTACCCACTAATGAAACCGCACATCTACGCTTCGGAAAGCCCACCGTTATCTCTAAACCATCTCGTTAAGTTAAATTAACTGCCTAGAGTAATGATAGCGAAGTTGTTTTCTGCAATATTTCTAGAAAGTATATTTTGTTTTATTAAATAAACTTTTATTATGTGCAAACGCTAAACCTAGGTATAACTAATTAAAAAAAAACTTATTTACTTACTGAAGCAGATAAAAGTCAGTTCATAATAAATCACCCATGTTCTGAAATTCATAATAGGTATCTATACGTGTAAACAACCTAGTTCCGTACCTTCGATTTAAAACAGCATAATGTTTAAAAATGCATTTCTTCTAGTGGTCTCACAATTATATTGATTTGTAGTTTGCATTTGACCACAACAATGACCGTTCCCCTAAAACCGGATGTCCGAACCCACACATATTCACAGGTAGCACACGCGTGTCTACTTAAATTGAGCGTTTTATATTACCAATTTGTTATAGTCGTGTTGCTGCTATCGAATTGTGAGGAAAAAATAAATAAATAGGAACAGATTATTATGGGAAAAGTTCGTTAAACTCTGCGTCATTCAATGTGGATTATTTTGGTGGCATTATCAGGTTACAGATATAGAAACTTTCGGATGAAAATTGTTTGATATTCGTTCTCAGTTTGTAGATTTAAATATTTCATAATAACGTAACGTATATCATCAACCTAGTAAATATTTGTGACGAACCGTATTTTATATATATGACTAAATTATCGATTATTATGTCTTATTTTTTCCTATTTCCAACGATAATGTTCACATATTAATTTTAAAACGTTTGTTCCTCAGAGTGCCGAATGCGCCTAAGAGTTGTATCGGCGAGATCTTCAGCCCAGGTGCAACAGAAGACAGCCCAGTGAAGAACGGTACACCGCGTCCTCGCGTAGTTCGTGACACACCAACACGCCCACGTGATACTCATTCCAGACTCTTTGGACAGGTTGGTATAATTAACTATACATATTTTTACTAATTATAAAAGGTGTTTTTATTTTTGTGGAACTCCATATGTCACATCTTCCTCAATTTTTCTTTAAAGTCAATGATTCGAACATAATTTTAAAGCTTAAATTATCCGTTAAATAGTTAAAAACTAATATTTTCGTTAACTATATTAAATTTATACAAATAACATGTAGGAGGCGCCATCTATTAACAACTAGCTGGCCCCGCAAACGTTGTTTTGTCTTTTTAACTAGTAAATAACTCGACCATAGGCGCTACCTAACACAATTTTTTTCCTGAAATCTCTTCCAGCATCCTTATCAATAAAAGAAAGTAAGAATTACGCATATTCAACGTTTGAATCGTGCATTATGCTGTTAAGTACATAAAGAGGATTTTCACTTTTTCAAAATTTCCCATTCTTCAGACTATTACTAACATTTAGCCAAGGTACATCTATTCTGAAGTGATGCGTTTACGAACGAAGAGTATTTGTAGTTTTCATGTAAAAAGGTTAACATAAGCACTTAGATTGTTTAAATTCTATAATGTGAGAAATATGAGTTCTTATTATTCTTTAAAAAATTTCAGGGCGCGAACAACTCTGGTTCTCCGATGATAACAGACACCATCCGCAGCAACATCTTGTTCGGTGACTCCGAGATGAATGGTGGAAGCCCATCACACACTCCATCGAAGCCCATGACCAACGGCAGCGCCACATCGACGCCCAGCCGAGGTGAGAGGGACCCAGCCGAATACTGTGAGTCGATTCAGATGTAGGCACGATATTAGCACGGCTCTCGTGATGCATTGTCCATCTCATGGCGCGATGGTGACGTCAGTGTCTTGATAGGTACATGCAATGGCCTATTAACATCATCTTTTCATACCATATGATTTAAAGGAGCTAAAAAGCTAAATAATAAGTGGGTAGTAGTAGAATTCAGATATTTTCGACCGCGGTGTTCGGATCATTATATGTAGGTAATATAATATAGTAATATTGGGTAATATCGATATGATTTCCGTTTGTTCGAACTTAGGTAACATAATTTTAACAAATTGTTCCTACTTGAAGCATATTTTTACTTATTTCAAAAAGTAGTAATACAATCAGCTGAACGCAAAGAAACCGTCTTGAACAAATTTGACATTCATAAATACTTGGCTTTGCCCAACAGTAGGAAATTTATGGCCGAGAGTTATTATTGAAATTTTATTTTTAAAAGTTGGTAACATAATTTTTTTTTTTACTTTATTTTATGGTTTTAAACATGGCATCGCTTCTATTAAGAGCTAAGTTCGAGTACCTATATTATGTTAAATATATCTTCTACTTATACGTACATTATACAAAATTAAGGAATCTTTGTTTCTTTGTTTGTCTCATATGCGATCCTAAATCATTCATTCACCCCGCGAAAGTTAGTTCAGTACAACTGTACAACTAGTTTTTAATAGGAGGTACACGAGTCGTTTCATTATGAAGAATACGGAAACGAATTCAAAATTTAGTTTGTTATAAAAAAAATGTTTTAGTAATTTATAAACGGGTAAAATTAAGCAATCTTTTGAGACATTTTGTAATTTGAAAGAAGTTTCTAAAAATTACCTAAAACGTATCGTGTAACTGCTAGCAACGTTAGGTATTGAAAATTAATTAAGTCAATTTTTTTATTTGAAGGTGTAAAATTTTATCATGAAATCATGCATACATTATTAAAATTCTGGAATCCATTTATGTAAGATACCTAGTTCTTGAACTTCTAAGTATTTCATGATCTTAAAACAGTACAAAGGAAAAATAGTTAGGTACTTAATATTATATAACTAATGTAATTATCTATACAGGAATAATGATAAAGCTGAGATTTTTCATTACATATCGCTGTAATTTTTCTGTATCGTCCATTGCATGTTCCAAACATTAGGTAAATCTTTAGTAATATCACAAAGTAACAACAGTGCTATCATGATTAGATATTTTTACAAAAAAAGCTCTGCGTGTGGCCATGACGTTTTCCATCCGAGCCGCTTCCATTTAATTATTATACATATCACACTCGTGCACGTTAGAAGAAAGTGCTTCTAATATCTATCCATAAAGAACTAATGTAAATTTAAAGGAAAATGCTACAATCAACTTATAACAAAGTACCTAATACTTCTTACTACTACCTATTTTATTACTACTTACGTCATCACGTTAATAAAACTAACATTTTTTAAGCCATGCTTTACTTAGAATGAGCATGATTACACTATAATGACTAATGGGTGCACGATTACAGTCAATAATCGTACATTAAAATGAATAAAATATTGATTTTCACTCGATAAGTCGCTTAGCTATGATAATTAAATCTAGTATATATTTAGTGGAAATCAAAAATGTTTATTCTGTGAATGGTCAGCGTTGTACACTCCACCGAAGAGGAATCCGGTGACGGGTGATGGAATGCCGGTCCCGCCGCAGCGACGCCGTCACCCCGCCGCCTGTCTGCGAGGTGCCGACCCGACCACACACCACACCACTCCCACTCTCACTCCAAACGAACATCTCCTGGAACCTCAACCCACCCACAGATACTTCACCCGTGAATGGCCACCGCGTCCCGCCAACTATTACGTCGAATCTACCGTAAAACCAGTTCGTAACGTTCGGCAATCACCTTACGAGTTGCTCGGACTTAAAACTGACGATCCCGGAAAGGTCCACCCGGTTATCGATCCAAATTCACTGTCGCCACAACTCGTTCTTGATCGACATTGGCCTCCATTCCCGGCTCAACATTATTTCGAGCCATCGGAACACAAAATTCTCTACCATCCGCTACCACCGTATGCATTTGTTGGCATGACATCAGCTCTCGGCGAAAGGCCAAAACTTGATTACAAATACAATCCAATACCAACGTTAGATGAACCAGTAGATCCGTTTTTAATTTCAAATACAAATCCATCTCCAACACTTTTCAAATATGAAAGAGATAGTCCGATACCTGACATAACTCCTTTAGACACGCCGGTCGCTCCCGGTCCCAAAACATTGACTGGCTTCCCACCCATATTCCACAGACACGTTCCTGGCTACCTATTTAATCTGAATCGGCATGCAGAAGACTTCAAACCTAAGACGTACTATGTAGATTACGTTCGCCAAAGAGAGATGGGTGGGTGTTCAATTTAGACTGAAGGAGTGCCTCTTTACAATTCCCCAATATATAGAGACAATATTGTTAATTTTATTTTGCGTTATCTAGGATTTGTGGAACGATTCCTTCATGTCTTCAAATTAAACACTCACTTCCGTTTTATTGTTTGCTTTTGATAAATATTTAGGAATTTATTAGTTCATATACTTACCTTATGTTCTAATGTTAGCTTTAAACATAGATGTAAACATTGGTTCGTAAAATTGTGATCAGAAATAAATACAATATCTCTGCTGCTATTAGAATCTGTAATATTTAATATTTGTATAACGTTAGTACTTTATATTGTTGTCTTTTGTGGTAAATGTTTCTGTTTGCATTAATTTTCTATTGCACGTCCACTTTCAATTCTACTTCGGTAATAATTATTCTTCTAATTGCTTTATCTGAGAGCTGTATTTTCTTGTTTCAAGGCTTTTAAAACGTTCCGTATTTGTTTGACGTAAATTTTTTAATTAATTGGTATACTAACTTATTTAATTTTATTAGGTATAAATACCTTTTTGTCAGTAGTTTAGGAAACATAACGAATTTGTGCATGAAAAAAGTAATAAAGCTAAAATATTTTTATCAGATTTTTTGTAACATTTATTGTACTATAGATAGAAGGGCAAGTTTTTGACTTAATTACCTTGTCTCTCTATGCAATAATCCCATTTTTCAAGTAAACTGCCCATTAACTTCGATGTAATTGCAAAACCGATAACAGTTTGCCTGACATTTGAATTTCCAGAAGGCAACCCGATCACCGGCGACGGCTATAAATCGATGAACGGCCAGATTAACATGGTGACGTCGATCAACGGCAGCAACAACCTCATAAATCACAACCGCGTGCCGCCCGGTGGATACTCCTCGGGACTTTGGTAGACATTTCCCATATACTACAGTCGTGTCGCACCCACTACAACCATCTCAGTGGATTTCCAACGGCGGCCGAGGACCACCTTTTTAGTCTCCTTAACACTGTCGACATGCGCGGAACTATAACAATCTCAGAATTTAATTTTAATAACGTAGTGGGTAAAATTAAAGTTTCCTCCAAAATAATTTATCATTAATATTAGATATTTGAAATGTAATATTAAATTTTCATTCTGAGAATATTATACGTATGGAATCATGCATTTGTTTCACTTTGCAGTAACTAATCGACTAAATTAAAGTAGAATTGGTCAATGATAGTAAAGCAATATATGCACTTATGTAAAGAGTTTTCACAAACATAAAAATAGAAAGGGTATATGTTGTTAATTAAATCCTTAGCCTGTCCCAGTAACGGTTGCATTCGAATAATTTAGTAATACTTATAGACTTATAGATATTTTTGTAATAGTAATTATTCGATAGTTATTACGAGGACGGTAGGTTCGCAGCGTAGGTCTTTGGGATCGTAATAAAATTTTATTTTTTTATTATGAATCCAAAGGAATGCGCAAAATATTTATAAGATCTTTAAAAATTGTACTCTATCCACACTTGTACGGTTATGTTAATGAAATGCTATTGTGAATTTGGAGTGAGGAAATGTATCAGCAATATACCAAAATAAAAATAGTGCCTTGATCGGTGGTGAAACGGAATTCTTTAAGAATTGGCTAACGTTTGATTAGGCATGCTACGTAACCTATAAACGTATAGAAAATAATATTATGATTATATTATCTATATTTCACGGTATAGAAATAGTAATCATGGCGGCACTCGGGCTAATTCATACAATTAAATTAAACTAACTTTACTGTAATAATGTTTCGAAATTATTCAATTAGAAATAACCTTTATTCTCGTTCGTTGAATTTCATTATAAGTAATAATAATAATATTTAAAATAGAGGGTTAATAGATTGCATTTATTTTGTCTTTTATACAAGTTTATTTATATTGTCTAGTTTATTTTCTACTCGTTTGAATTTTGGTAAATTATCTGTTAACATTAATAATCTATTGTTTTTCGGTCGTTTAATTTAAAACCATGCAGTTACGTGATTAATAAAATCTATAACTAATTTAAAAAAAAAATCGAGTTGAGAGTAACTTTACTGTGGGAAATTTAATCGTTGTGTCATAATTACTTAAAAGATGTAGAAGAGTATGTAAGTAGTGTTATATAGGCTACAATTATGTAGACTTAGGCATATCATCTTTGTGAAATCATTTTAATATTTCTAATATAATAACAGGCCTAATTGTAACGATGTTAATAGATAATAACCATTATTTCAAAATAAAGTTTTTTTTATTAATTATATCGGTGTTTTTATTTGTCACACTCAAAGTTTCCTAGCACGGTGGTTAAGGTATATCTGGCTACCACCTACAAGTTGTCATTAATTTTTTTAAACTAAGTATACTATTTGCAATAAGGACCCTGGAGCCATTAGACGTTTAAACAGCTTCACCGGGCTGGAAAATACGTACTTTAAAATCTCTTTTTAAATATCCTAATTCAGCTGTATTCGAATTGTAGACCACTCGTACTGGACGTACAACAGTGCTACAAGTCCGGTTGTCACACCGCTAGGCCAATTCAATAATTGGAATTCTATCGTCGAGCACTTGCAGGTGTTCCGTCAGTTGAACTTAAAAGCTAGTGGCTGTAGCTATAGGCTGTAGCTATAGGCTTAGCGTATTACCAGTTACCAGCTTAGGCTTCATAGGGACTTTACATCAGGTGAGATTGTAGTCAAACGCTAAAACTTATAAAAAAATAGTTTCCGTGGACTATTATGAAGTACAACTAAGGCGCTAACTTCACGAACGAGTATATCCAGCGAGTGCGCTGCGTATGGGTCGCGTCTCGAGCGAGTCGTTGCCATTTTCCTTGTCAATGTCACTCGTCGCATTGCCGCGATAGTATCGCCGTATAGAACAAACGTTTATAGGATCGTTTGGCGGGTCCTATTAATTAAAAATGCAGCTCAGCGTTTCAATTATTACTGTATTTATTTTGTCGCTCATAATCGATTACAGAATAATATATCTTCTTGTCAGTCCGTGACAGATGTCTTCTTTTATCTTTTTCAAGACTTGAAAGTCAGCCAGTCTATCATAAACAAAATAGAATGTGGCTGAAGTAACAACTATTTATTGTCATAAGTCGCCACACGTTCATAGAGTTCTTATAGAACGAAGTGGCAGGACGACAATATTGCCGCGATAGACTCGCTCGTGGAGGTGGCGCCTAAGGCACGTGGAAAAATGGATACAACTTTGCACCAGCCACAGCGGTAACAAACCTGTTTTGGTGTGGTTTAATTTTTATTTAAAGTTCAAAGTATTTATTTGTTTTATTGCTGTTTTGATTTTTTTGTGTCTTGCGTTGAGAATGAAAAAAGAAGAAACAAAACGTGTTTAGTGCATCCCCAAGATAAATTTAGATTTAATTAAATGCACTTAATCCGTTTCACTGTCGATCTCTGATGACGAACACGTAGAAGAGACATTTATATTATAAAACATTAAAACAACAACAAATTAAAAGCAATCACAATTGAAGACGGGTTATTTATCAATGAACGCGTCGCTCACCCCGCCCCGTACAAGGAACGAGTTTCTACTAGGCGTTGTTTTAAAAGAAAAGGGAGAGCAATAGGCATCATTTTCTATCGACGCAAACTTACCATGTGACAGTCCGTTTTTTTTGCCCGCCTTAGAAACGCACTTTTCACTAAAATTGCCTACATGCATACTCGTTTATTTTTGGGATCTTCATTAAAATAATTAAAATTTTACTGTATCATAATCCGCAAGGGTTAACTTGAGATTTCGGAGTTATTTGTGGACTGTATCGTAGTTATCATTTTTGTCGATCTAGTATAAAACTAATCATATTTAAAGTGTTGCGCGTCCATGGCAAGAGCGGGAAGGGAGCGCGCTTTTTGCTCGAGTCTGAAGTTTTACTAGGGCCCATTTAATAGATCACATTTGACACTTCATCAAAATTCAACAACGTAACCTTATAACGGAGGCCCCCAAATATTATTTATTTTTTCAAAGTTAGCACTGCACAATTGCTTAACTTTTTTCCGTTAAAAATACATATTTACTACCCATGCACAATTAGTTGAGACCTGGGGGCGGTGACGCCACAGGCGCATGGCTGTACTGTGCACAAAAAAAATCACAAGTTTCCACCCGCTACTTCGTCTCTACTATTTTTTTTAATGTAGCGAGTGTTTTACTCGGAACAACGCCGCCTTATATTTATTATACTTGAGCTATTACAAGCGTGCGAACTGAGTCATAAATATTTTTTATCAGACGTCTCGCTCGGAACTTATAGGCCTTATGGAACTGCGCTGGTCTCTGTGTAACAGTAAAATGGTTTTGTCAATAACAGGTTATAAGGGAGAGGTTAAGAAAATAATGCAAAATATTATTTAGGATTTGTTGGCCCAGCTACCTGCGTCCGAGCGGCATACCTTTATCAATAACGGCTAGCGAGCGGAACATTTCTAAACTTTAACTCGACATTTAATTGTTTACTAAAAGTGATGTTGTAATTAATAAAAACACAGTTTAAGTTTATGTAGGTATTTATTATAATAATATTAATATTCGTCATCGTCACTGATAAATGGCTCTACTCCTTCTAATTCGGGTTCTTTGTCGCTACTGAATCCTTCACTTTCAGAAGAGGTATCAGACTGCAATTTATTATAATTTGTGTTTCATTTGCTTCTTGCAGTGGGTTATCATTCCAATATTTTTTTCAGAGTTTTCTTAAATACTTTTTTTAAATATGTTTTTTGCCTTTGGAAATTAAGATCTCTTTTAGGCACAGCTAATATCTTATTCAAAGTCGGTATTACTTTTCTAACAGTGTAAAAACTATCCACAATGTTTCTGATAGCGCATAAATCGAAACTGTCCAATTGTATTCTATTGCTCTCTGGTTTGCGTTTTTTACCTGGAGTCGACAATTTTATTTCATTCTTCGCTGTAGAACTACCAGGTGTCGGTGAAGCAGTTCGTAAGCGCTTGGCTTCACTTTTGATCCTCAGCAACGTGGCTTTCGAAACTCCCGTTGCCACACAGGTTCTTTTTACTGCCTTATCAACAGGTAAAAACAACTGTTTGTTCTGTTTTTCGTTTTCAAAAAAGTCCAACACTTTTAACACGAGATTTCTTTCTCCACTATGTAAAGTTTTACCCTTCATTATAACAATAAACTTAACACAAAAAATATCAATAAAATATAGCAGCAACTCTAATAACTATTAACGAAACAGTAGTACGAAACTAAGATGTTAAAAAAATGGCGTTGCCTACAGTACAACACTGGAGCTTGAGGGGAAGTTACAGGGATAGCGGGCGGAGGGTTGCATTCCAGGCGAGTCTAAACTTATCGCGCACGGGTGTACTGTGTAACTAAAGGTCGCCTTGTGGTTGAAATTCAAATATAATTGATATAAAATTTAAATTGGACAGCGGAAATTTAAATTAAACTCTTGCGGGTTAAAGTAGAGCCAATTTAATATATCACATTTGACAGCTGTCCTATAAGTACTTTATAACATCTGTTCGACTGACTTTTGTTGCCATTTCTTTGTATATCTTTACAACTTCATCTCCTCTTTCGTAAATGTTGTCTTTGAAATATATTTGTATAATATAGAATATTCTAGTCTTCAATTAGTTTAAATAAATATTTTATTTACATTATGATCATGATATTAAAAGAATTTCACATTATTTATCTACATCTACATTCAATTGTTTACATAATTCATTCTTCTCTTTCACAGTATTTTCCCTGTGTGTTTTATTTTCTTTGATATTTGTATTTAAGGGTGATTCTATTTCAAACGTGACTGGACCATCATTTTGTATGCTGACTTGCATGTAGGCACCAAATAGGCCATCTGAAAAAAAATCTTAAGTTACAACCTTTATTGTACACTATGCACTCTGTATTTTAGATTTAGTTGATTTGCACATTTGTGTATGTTTCATGGAAGAACCAACCGACAGAATTCAGATGAGAGTAACTAGCTTATTCAATCGGTTTATGAAAACTTTAAGTTTTCAGAAGGAAATTTCAAACTACAGTTACAAAAGTTTATAATTTTCTTAATTATGAGTAATGTTTGTAATTATAGATGTAGAATAGAACAGAATAGAATATTTATTTATTTAACAGATTAATCATTAACACATAAATAATTATGTTGACTACAGTAATAGTATAAGCTGTGCTACAATCGACAACGATTCATATACGAATTGGTAACATTAAAATAATACAAAGTCAGAGATAAATGAAAGAAGAAATAATTAAAATATTAAAACGGAAAGAAATAAGAAAATATGTGTTTCAGTGCGTGTGTGTGGATGTGTGTAAGAGAGTATGTGTCAGAGTGTGAATGTGTGCACGCGTGAGTTTAGTATTTAATATTATATAACAAATAATTTCTTCTGTGTCATTGTAATTGTATTGTTTTAACCAACTGCACATTGTCTCCTTAAATTTATACAGAGGTAAAGGGTAAAGGGTAGCTGCATTACTAATAATATAGTATTGACGCCATACGAGTGTTGTTCTGTGGGGAGTCTGTAAACAAATTTGATTTTTATTATGCTTCAAAAACTGTTTGTACTCAATACATTCATGTTTCCAAAGTATAACAGACATGATGAAGAGTTTTCGAACTGAAAGTATAGCGCATCCTCTATAGAGAAGATCAGTGTAGAAGGTTACCTTCTATACTACCTACTGGTCCGATTAAAAAAATTCTTTCACTAACTTATAGTTACACAATCCTTGAGTGATATAGGCTAATTTTTTTTTCTTATTAAATTTTATATTGCTACTAGCTGTGCCCACGGCTGCGCTCACGTGGACTACAGGATACCCTCAAACGGGCACACGCATGAATCACCTGGTTATTTTAAAGACAAAAATGCTTATTGTGAGTTTTTTAGAAGGTAGACAAAATTATGCTCTCACTGACATTTTTTGGGATTAAAATTGTCGACCATATTAATTTGATAAATATATCTCTTATGGTCCACTGCTAGACGTAGGCCTCTCCCAATCATCATCAAGTAGAAATATTGAATTATCTATTTAAATACATAGTATAAAACAAAGTCGCCGTCTGTCACTCTCTACGCTTAGCTAAACCAAGCAACGGATTTTAATGCGGTTTTCACTATCATTTAGAGAATTTTTTACGGAAAGTTTGTATATAAAATACATTTCAATTAAGTTTTTTTAAGTAGAGAAAATTCAAAGTTTTGTAATAGAGTCATCAAAACATGGTTTTCGAGTGCTTACCTACGTGGCTTAAGAGATACCTACATAAATGTTCTAAATAATTGCAGCTCTTCAAAAATCCTAGAGGAAAGTCCGCAATGCTATAATAAGTATATCTCCTAAGGTTGACTCACAGTAACCATTTTTATTTTTAACAATATAATTAAAAATACTAAGTAATTTGCGAAGTTAGTTTCTCTAATTCAGTATTAATCTTTATTCAGATAATGTTAAAATGTTAGTTATCTTGCTCATTTAATGTAAATTGAAATTGTCCTTTACATTATATCATTTAAATGAATACCGTAGAAGATATCACTCGCAGCGAAACGGTTGGCCGGCACTCCGCATCTATGATGAATTGCAAGTAGCGAGCTAAGCGCACTTTTCGTAACTATGAAGTTATGAACATCAATACAAAACATAAAATACACCATTTTGTAAATTGCACTTGTGCGAAGCTGGGGATGGACGCTACTTAATTATCAAAATTGTAGTTAACATAGTGTTATAGGTAACATTATAATAAATGGCTAAAACATACCTTTAACCTTTTCTGGTTTATATGTATCTTTTAATAATTGCAGAAAATTCTCGTAAAATTCTTTAGAGGCTTCCCCAGGCATTGCATTGTGAAAATCAGGTTTGTTTCCCTGAAATGTATATAGGTACATCATTTTTAGTATGGTCTTGGTGTATTAGCAAGGTTGTCATTTTTATTCATAAACCTACATCATTTGGCCCTATATTATAAAATTTGTTCACATTTTGTGTTATACTTTTGTGATATAGGTACTTTGGTTTTGTGCACAATTATTAACAATAATTAGAAACATAGATTAAGTTGCCACAAAATCTACCTACCTACAGTTTTAGCAAGAGTCATTATAAATGTGACAATGGCATAATTTTGTATAAGCACATGTTGCCTTTAAATAAAAAGAAGAGAAAGAAAAAAAGTACATACTTTCCAAATATTATACAATGTGAACTGACTGACACACAGTATCTCTAACTGTTTGTCAACAACGCTTAATCTCCATCTCTTGTTAGAATCATCATCAAATATCCTTATACTTAAGATTTTTCGAACACTGAAATATTCAGAAGATCAAATTAATATATAAAGCCACAAAAAATTAATTGGCTGTATATATAACAATTATCTAAACCTTTTTATTGAGTTACATCAAATATGCTTACAAAAGTAAAAGTGTGACTCATTATCAATTACCAAACATTATTGCCAAAATTCACTTCAATCACACACCTCAGAATCTTAGTTAAATTTACAAATAAAATTCAGAATCACTACTCATTTTAGGGTTCCGAAGTCAACAAGGAACCCTTATAGTTTTGCTGTCTGTCTGTCTGTCCACTGCTTAGCTCAGAAGTTATTAGTACTAGAAAGCTGTAATTTGCAATGGGTATACTTACATATTAATAAACACAGACAAAGTAATGAAATAAAATATTGAAAAAAATTGCTGAAGTAAGTAGGCTTTAAATTCAAAACTACTTAAAACCCATTTAGTCTGCATATTGTGACAAGCAACTGGAACCCTACACTGCATGTGGCCCGAAACGCACTTGACATTTTTTTTTCTTTTTCATTAAAACTAAAATCCATTCATTCATCATTCATTTAATCTTATTTATATTACATATGTATCTGATTAAAATTTTCTAATAGAATATTTCTATATTATAAATATTATACTCACATGTATTCCATATCCTTTTTAGTGTCTGTATTTGATATACCAATAAGAACACACAGGCCTTGTTCTATACTGCTAATTACTTCACCATTTACTGTAAACATATTTTATATAGATCAAAATTTTACTTTTGATATTATTTATTTCAACTGATATGATTATCATCATTGATACATAACTTTAAAATGAGCTATGTTAAAATGGACTGATTTTACAGGATAGAAGACTTTTTTTAAACAATTCACTATGATGTGTAACACATGTTGTGGTTTTAGTTAAATTTATATAGTGTTCTACAATTCAATTTCAATCTAATGTGAAAATAACTAGAAAATATAGGTAACATTTTGCAATTAATAATTTTATTGAGACAGTCTTTTGACATGGAACATATTGCTGTATCACCAGCCTTGTATTATGTCAGATTAAAATCAAAAATATTTCAAAGTCAATTCGAAATTTTGATATTTATAAATTGTTTTTGTACACATTGTAGCAGAAGAAACAGGGTGAAGAAAGCAGTCCCCTACTCTATGACCATTCTCATGACAAGGTAACTCTCCTGACCGGAGCTACAGGGTCATATTTTAAAAGATGGAATTTAAATTTCCTCTAAATTAGTCTTAGAAAACAGTAATTATTGATTTAACTTGTACTTAAGGGAATTAGCATTTTTTTTGGTTTTAAAGATGGAATTATTTTTGATAATACATATTTCTTGAAAACAGTGTGCCTATCACTCACTCAGCTTTAGATTATATGCTGTCGAGTTGAGTCATTTATTTTTACAGTTAGATCATTTTATAATAAGGCTAAATATACAATTTCACACTGCAGAAAAATATAGTTTTAAAGGTTTTTTTTAAATTTGACAATACAATTTATAATTCGGTAGTTGTCATAAAGTTAACCTTTGGAAGATAGGTAAAAGATAATAATAATAATAATAAGATAATAGGTTAAAGGTAAAAGATCATTATTTTTTCTAAACTTTTTCTATTGTTTTTTGAATGATTGTTGCTTTGTTAAAATACAACCTACTTTAACATTGTTTTGAGAGATATTGTCATTTTTCCATTGTGGTAGTAATATTGGTTAAGTTAGGTTTGAACTGTGAAACAAATAATTGTCCATTGAAAATTCATATGTACAAGTACTAGACAGATATAACCTCAAAATTAAAAAAAAACCAAAGGGGTGATTATCTCTCTCTCCCCCGCCCGCGCCCTTTCACATCATCACATTCAGCGGCATGTAATCTAAAGTCCAACCCGATCTATCATCTTTTAATGAAAATGGTAGTGATAAATGGAGAACAAACATTTTTCAACTCCAACCCCCAATTTATGCCATACGATTATAAATCCAACCTTGAAAGTGTCTTGTACTGGGTATCTAATATGTATATTGTATATGCTGCTTCAATTGATTTAAATTTGATGTATGTTGGATTCAATAAGAAATTAATACACAATAATTACAATTATTTACCAGTAACTTTAGCATTCATAACACGCTGAATAAGGGCCTTCATTATTGCATTTTACAAGGTTATCGCAGTGAGTATAATATCAACAACACACTGCAATATATACTTTTAGTTTAGTAGTTCGCCCCAGTCAGAATATCATTAATCAATATTGTAAAGTTGATCATAATTCACAATAAATTGAATATTTATTGTATTTTAAAATAGAACGTACTTAATTACTATAATAAATATTTTTTTCGTAAAAACGAATAAGCTAAATAATACTTGTACATCTAATAGTCTGTGCCCTCTGGTTATTGGTCTATGGTCTGTGCCATAGAGTCTGTGCTAAATAATAAAAATAAGAATGAGCAGTGTTGCCAAGTTAAACTACAAGAAATTAGGGATGTGGATTTTTTTTATTAAAATATTGTTTAATAATCGATTATTTTTATATAAAAATCTTCTTTTTTTTTTGTTAATTTATCCTTTTAAAGGTATTCAATCACCCTTCTTCTTCTTACTAACTTGCCAGCTAGTCCTCTTTATTGAAAACCATTACTGCCATTTTCAAGTGAATATTGTGTCCTGTTTTAGAACGAATTAAGTAGGTATCCCAACAAGATGGTGGCTCCCTTGTTGGCTTATTTATAAGAGATAGGCATATTCTATCGCGGACTATTTTTTAGATATACTAAGGCCCAATAAATTTATACAACATTGTATTTACGTACCACTAAAAATTATCGCAGCGCACGCCGATAAAGCAGTTCGTGAGAGCTTCGTGTTGCGACGTACTTAACAAAAATCAATATTAAAGGCTAGCTGTAATGTGCACCTTAAGCTAGATACCCTATACTATTCCTCTTGAATCAAGCTATCATATAAAAAAAATATTTTACAAATCTGACCGGTAGTTCGGAGTTTAGAGTTTAAACAAACAAAAGAACATAAAAACTCTTCTGCTCTGTTATATTAATTTATACATATATGTATAGTATGGACTATAGACTATAAATAAAAGCTTAAAGAATATTCCTACTTAGAAAACCAAACTCCGAGGACACAAGGTCGTAAAATAATATGAAAAAAAAAACATTGTTGCAACCCCAAGTAAACAGAGATACATCATTCTTACATGGGTTGTCGGACCGTGTACATACAGTGCTAATAAATATAAGCTGACCTCTAGACCTAATATAACGATCTTGTAATTATTGTCGAATTAAACTTATCTGCTAACAAATGGTGCTTAGGCAGTGGTGAAGTTTCATTCTGGTAATGATGGTCTAGTTTGCGTTGTGATGGTTCTGCTTATAAGTTACGCGCCCGAGTTATCCGCATTAGGGATAATCGCAGGGGTCAACCTTTCCGCAGTGCAATGGAAAAGCCTCTCCCTGGGGGAACCGCCTACTTAGTCACGGTTAACTAAGTAGCACGCCAGGTAAGTAAGCGGATGATATGCGCATGCAGTTCCTGCTCCCCGTCTAACAGGTGCGAGAAGGACACCGTGGGGTTTTAGTCGGTAAGAGTCCAACATACCCCTCTTGAGCTGCCTGGCACGGGAGGCGGATCCAATGCAGGATTTCCCCACGTAAAAAAAAGGTCTGCTTGTAAGGCCGATGGTAAAAATCTCTCCTCTTCCAATGGAGGAAAATAATTAGTCTCCATAATTATAATCTAATTTTTAACTGTAATCTTATAATATATAGTATGTTTTAATATAATCTTATTGTAACTATATTATAACTTTATGTTACTATATAGTTATCAACCTAAATATCTTATTAACATACACCAATGGTCTTTGAATCCGCATAGAAAGTTCAGATGTAAGCAGGATCATGAACCCTCGTTTATTTTGTAAGCTCTTTAAGGGTTTCATGGGGGGGACATGAACAATAGTATATTACGCACCGAGGGAGAAAAGTAGGACATTAACGCCCGCGCGTATGGTTGTCACCCGAGCCGAAGGCGAGGGTGAAAATCGCGGGTGGGGATGTCCTATTTTTCTCCCTAGGTGCGTGCGTTTACAATATTTTTCTCCTCCGGGATGAAAACTTTATATAAAAGTTTATATATTTTATACACGCAGTTGCTAGGTTACCGGGAGATAAAAGTAAAGTACGCGCATGCGCACATTTGCCATCTCACCAGGAGAGAATCGGGTACTTTTCTCCCGCGTGACAGGGATTAAAAGTGAATTTTTCATCCCAGAGGAGAAAAAAATTTTTTTTTCATCCTTCCATTCCTATTTCAAATTTTCCGCCAACAGGCTGCGAACAGACACAGTCGCGCCTTTTATGGTGAAAAAAGAAACAATATCTTCTTAGCGCCGTTTAAAAATAGCGAGCAAATGGCCTCGTGAGTGCTCCGATGAATTCAAATTAAAACTCATAAAAAGGTGATGTTAAGTTAAAAGTGGGTGCTTATCCATCGAAGGTGAGTGTAAACAGTTCTGTAAGTGCCAAATCTTAATCCTAAAGCGATTTATTCTATTTTAAGCTGTAAGAAACGTACTTGACGGTTGCGGAAGTGCAACAAGCATCGCCATCTAGTTCTTTGATATAACATAAACATTTTCTAACTAGTCTCATAATTAGGAAGCGTTCGTTTCTATACTTATTATCTACATAGTTTTGTTCAGAGATAGTTTTGTTCACCAATTTATGAGAGTGCTATCGTGATAGATACAATCGTATACCTCCGATGGTCTGTAAATTAGTTTATTCAAATAATAAACACACAGATAGCTGTGCCATACGCGGTTTTACCGGCGTTAAAATTTAGGTTAGGATTTTCTATATATCCGTTTTAGTGAGCGTCTCAAAATCAAAACAAAAAAAATATTTTATTCAATTTAGGCCCTAAGAAGGCACATATGAATGTCAATACACTACCACTGGTTCGGAAAAACATCCCAGGCATCGAGAAGAGCCGGCAAGAAACTCAATCCCGCAAGTACAAATTATTATAATTTTTCATTTTCTCCTAAACTATGTATCCAAATAACATATTACTAAACAAAAATCAATACTTATGGCTAGCTGAGAGTTGTATCCTATACTTAATATTCCTTGTGAAACTGGCTATTATATACAAAAAGAATTTTTCGAATACGACTGGTAGTTCCAGAGATTAGTGTGTTTAAGCAAATAAACAAACAAAAAAAAATTTCCTTTTATTATCTTTTGTGTATACATACAAGTATAGATTATACAAATCACGGAATAAAGAGTAAGTATTCTTTGTTCTGTGAAACAAATATTACGCCCAAATAATCCGGTAGGTACTTATCGTATCTCATTAGAGACTGGTTAAGAGCCATATTAATTTGTATTTCTGTGTGAACCTTGGTTTATGGCTCCACGACAGATGTCGCTTTTTTATATTTTATTACACGGAAATTACTAAATAAAAATCACACCAAAATACATCGAAGCAGACCTACCGCCAGTATTATAATTATTATTAAAAAAGCTTTTGTAGGGTACAATGTCCTAAACACGGCCCCCGTTAAAACTCGTCAGCCTAAGCACAAATTTTTCATAAACTATAATACATTTTATTAATTACTACGGGTTTAGTGCAAAAATGAATAATATTCAACTATATAACGGACGGCGATAGGTCAATACTTACATATGATTTCATGCACGGAATAATAATACCTTTAAACTCTTGGCTCGAACGACGACAGGTGTATAAGAGTCGGCGATAGCACCGGTTTCTCATTAAAATCACGGAGCGATCGTTATTTAGTAAAAATGGAATATGGTTGCTATCTGTTTTAACAACTTTTCTGGATTTTTGATTTGTGTTTATTTAAAAATAGAACAAAACACTTTTCATAGTTCTTAATTGTGAATTCTTTACTAATCAGTAAAAAGTCGGCATAGGTGGCCGGCTTTAGGAAGTCCGCTAAAGAGAATAAATCCTAAAGTTGTACGTTCACACTAATAATCGCCAACTTAGGGTACATTGTATCTGAAGGTTGTTATAAAGGTAAAAAGGAGTTAAATAAAAATAAACGCATAATAAATAAAATGACGTCTACCCAAAAACCAAAAACCTCCAAGCACTCGCTTAGTAAAGAACATTAGAAAAATAGACTGCAAACCACTAGGATATCAAATCTACAAGAACACGAACCGTTTCGATCTGTTAAATGAAATGAGTGCAAAGGCACTCTAAAGGCACTCAAAGACACAATAAATGGCATCTTTTGATTTTGAAAACCGACCCCGTGTAACGAGAAGAGGCGAGGACAAAGAAAAATAATGTTAAATGTAGAGGATGCCTAAGACCTAACAAGTGATGTCGAAAATGATGATCTTGAAATATATTGGCTGTGATATTTATATTATGAGAGGCAGGACATATAGACAAATCTCTTTGAAAATTTATCTCTACTTGGGGCAGACCGACTAATGAAACCCTACGGTAGAGTGTAGGCTAGCCAAATAACTTTCGTCTTGTATTCCTGCGGTGAGTAAGGTTTCCAGTGCTCCTTGGAGAGGGTTGATTCAAAAGGTCGGTAATGCGCTAGTGACACCATCATAAAAACAATCTAAACATTTTTAATCTAAATTGGTTCGATATAAAATTCAGGTACGGCAAAATACATGTAGCTAAGGGTGCAAACCTGTAAACACAATATATAGGTAGTAATAATCAATTATTAATTATTTATGAAGTGATTTTAGTCAATAATATACAAAATTGAAAGCAATCGAAAAATCAAGATTTCTTACGGTGCCGACTTTATGGTATTCTACCCTACTTTACCTTTATATTTTGGTATTTATTTCAGAAGATTGTGTGTTCTTATAGTAAGGTTTATAATATAATTTCCGAATTTATTAATAAAATAAAGGGATTAAAACAAACAAAGCATCTCTGGATAGACTAGTGTATTTCAAAAGTGACTTAAATCTATTGAATTAACTTGAAAGCATTCGATATTTTACAGGAAACACTTTGTGCAACAATAATTTACACACATTTTAATACTCTGACAATGAATTTTAATATAAGAGATTTTATATATTAAAATAAGCAACATTTTGAAGTTTAATGAAATATTCATTTAATATTTACTCATGTTTTTTAATTGAAAAAAAAAAATTAAGTATGTACTTGGAAACACTTCCATATAAGCAAAAAATGATTGTTTTATTCTAAGAAATATGTATACTAAAATTAGAAATAAAAATGCTATCTAATAAGTTTTAAAATGAACACAGTGGTTGGTAGATCTGTGCATAAGAAAATTAAGAATAACTACATTTTGTAATTATATGTTAAATGCAATTAACAATTATGTTAATATGTTCACACATCTGTTTCTGTTAAAATAATTGTCAAAACCTAAGGTATTAACTGAATACAAATCAAAATTAATTATAGTTTTTTTTTAAATTAATTTAATATTATTATTATTACAAAAACGTTTTAACAGATAAAAATTGGTCAATTACTGTGAAAGGATTATAAGAGTGTTCTTAAGTATATAACCTTATTATATTTAAAATACTATCATGTGAACAGTGCTTACTAAGCATAAATAACTAAATTATATTAACTTATATTAAAGACTAAGAGTATTTTAAGAATTCCTTGCTATCTTCGGACCACGTTATTCAACGGTTACCTACATTAATTTTAATACTAATTAAAGTTATGGAACTATTTTTTAAGTATATAATTACAATGACGATTAAATATATAGTCAGGTTTATTTAAATTTTAACCAATAATCTCAGACACGAATTATCAATCTAACAGCTTTAAAATGAGTTGCTGTATATAATTCATACAAAAGTGTTAAAATTTGATTTCTTTTCTATTTTTTTTTTAAATACTTTTACAAATAATAAAAATTAACTCCGAATACTTAAGTAATTAATATCAACAAATTGATATAACTGAATTAACGCGGTACGAAGATTACTAGCGTAAAAACATTAACAGCCTCATGCAATACAACCTTAATGTCCTTAATATTATTAAGTCTATAGTAATATGTCGTTTCTACATAAGCACAACATTTTACATTTTAAGACATATATTTAATTATTGCCGTAATATAAAGCAAATCTAGAAGACCGCATCCTAAAACACATTTTAATAAGTAGGTACACTATTTTGCTTACGCTTAGTAAAAATATGACATTAGGATACAGCAGTTTGGGTGCATGGTGCAACTTTTCGATATAGGAATTATCTGTAATAATAATTTGATATTTACCCTAAAAATTTACAATAATATGTATTGTTTATACATATGAATTTATTTTATATATTTATATTTTAATAAACAGTTTCTTCATTATTGAGTGTTTAAGTAAATAAAATTACAATTATTATCTGATTTCTTTGACAGATTTTGTAGTTTCTTACTTACTAATAAGAAATAGGTAGTGAATCCGTAAATTTTAATATGCTTTTAAATACATTACAAAGCTGCCTATTGAAAAGAAAGTTAAGATATTATTTTCTTATAAGGATTTTACTACACGTAGGCGATGTTTTACAAAATATTAATTTTGATTCTCAATCTTCCTTAACCTTTCATGCAATAGTCACACTACAACATATACACATTAACCCTAAAATATGATTTCGTGGAATTGAATTCACAGCAATAAACAAAATTATCTCATTCATTCTATCATCATTTCTCAATCAATCATTCAGATTCCAAATTTAAATTGCAAGCCTACGTTTCAGGTTCTATTTTTAACGCGATGTTATTAATTTCAATTGGAGATTGCATTTGTTGCTTTTGTAATGTCAGTAAACGCATCCGCTCCGCGTAACTCTTCCGATTCTCAGGGTTGCTCATTACGGAATTTATGAATTCAGACGTTTCCTTCTGTAATTCATTAATTTTCTGCTGAATGATTTTGTTTTTGTGCATCAGAGCAACAGTTTTCCACGTCAGCTCTAAGATGACGCGGTTTTGGAGGGTCCTATCGACGTTCACGACCGTCGGTGGGCATGGAGGACTATTGGAGTCATCAATTGTGGGCGGAGATGCTACTCGTTGTAGCCTCTGCATGCGTCGTGCTTCGCGCAGACGTGCCACCTGGGAACCTGAAAAGAGAGAGAGAATTCATCAGTTATAACCACAGCTATTATGACAATGTGTTTGTAAACAGAACATGAATTTATATATAGACAACTTGTTTCTAGTTGCGCGAAATTATTGATTTTGCTCATCCAGCCAGTCTATATCTACTTATCAGTCAGTGAGTTTTAGTCATGGAGTAAATTTAGATGTTATAATAGCTAATCTCATGCTGTTACTTTTTAAAACGTATCGTTTGACTAATCGACAGAACGAGACAGATAGCGCGTTGGTTTTGGTTTGTGTGAAGTAAAACATGTTTTATATTTTAAATAATCTATTACTATTTAATATACAATTAAATTCAGATTTTGTAGTTACGACAAATTGAACTCAAATTTAAATTAACTTACGGGTTGCGTGATTGAAGTTAGTTACGATAAGTTTGATTCCGGTATCTCATTTCAATTAAACAGAGCGATTTTATATTACTGATTTTATTTTATTTATTAACTACGAAGTATATTGATATACGTAGTTTCATCAAGAAAATCAAGTTTCAATAGCTAAAATTAAAATATATTTTTTATGAATCAATGATACATAATCTATACATATAAAATGCTTTGTCCTGAATGACTGACTGACGGATCAACGCACTGCCTAAACCGCTGATCATAGAGACCTGAAACTTGGATGGTGTGTTCTTTGTATGACGTAGGCATCCGATAAGAAACTTTTATTTTCTGGAATGTCCCAAGTTAGGACAGATCACTACAACTCAAAAACGAACTTTATCCAAGAATCTACACAGTCCCATCGATATTCAAATAAAATAAAATAAAAAATACAGTTTTTATAACTTAACTTTACATACGTTTATATCTTAGGTATGTTTATAGTATACGCAGATAGCAGATAGCGCTGCGTACACCTAGGTATAAACTTATTTGAAAACACGACTAGCGAATGTTATGAAATGTGTACCGACTGCCGAGTGCCGAGTATTTATTCATAGTTACGTCATGTCTAGCCATTGTGCGATTCATAATACCATGCTGGATTTATTAAAATTGCTTACATAACGCGAACTTACATTATTAGCGCTTGTTCAAAACGGGGTGCAAACCGGGCGTTTAAGGATCTATTTCCACTGGCGCACAGTCGAAGCGAAGAGTCGCGACATATACTTAGACTTTAAAAATATATTGAGTTTTAAGCTCATTAACTAAACAAAAATAAATATTGTAGGTACACGTTGGGACGCTTTACTTCGACTGTGCGCCAGTGGAAATTGGTCTTTTAAACATATATTGTTTTCTAAACGCAGCGTTAACGCACGCTAAGACATATACAGTTAAAATTTCCCCTCAGTCGTTTCAGTGAAAATTGTACCTACTAATTAGTCCAGTGAGAGCGGTCGCCCAAATTATCGAAATTCAACCAACAATATTTCGATTGTAGACTATCGGTTTTACATTTGCAATAACGTAAACAATGAATATTATATCACTGGTTGTCACTTTTCACTAGGTGTCAATGTCAATGTTTTGGAGAGTCTAAGCTCAATGGCACTGTGGCCAAGTATTCTATTAACTATTTCGAATTAATTTAGAATTGAACAAATGTATAGTTTTGTCTGTGGATTTTTTTTTTCAAATTTCCTTTTAGGCATTCTAAGGAAAAGAATATGGGCATCAAAACATTTAACTCAGAAAAGGCTTGATCGAATTTTATGAAATTTTGTACACGGGTAATTCCTTAATTGATAAGCTATAGTAATTGTCAATAACATTAGTAAAAATTCGAGATGAAAATAATAAAGAGCAAACGATATAATTCTTGTTTTACAAAATCCAGCCGATATTTATATATATCACGATTAGGTAAGTACATACAGCCCGTTAAATACTTGTTATAATCATTATCTCATATCATAGAGTTCATGACAATGTGTATTATTATCATCGATATAAATCTAAAGCAATACACGCTGAGTAAATAGAATCATGTTATTGCACCGACTGAATACATACTGACTGTATGTGTGAATTCAAAAAGCCGCCAATAAAACCAGCAATGGCGCGTGGTAGATCCACGTGACCCAACCTCGTGGAATTATTGCGCCGGAGAAGCTCGTAGAAAGAAATGCACTTTATTTTACGACAACGTGATTTGATTATCGATCGGGCTTAAAGCCTTCATGCATATTGTTATGAAATCGTTTTTACTATCGAACATTCTGAAGCATAACATTTTTATTTATTTATGGCTTTGGCTATGTAGACAATTTCACCAATGTCCAGAAACATAATAAAATAAATAACTCATAATGATTAAACTCTGAGAATTTACATAAATATTTTTAATATAAGTAACTTTTTATTTTTTACTATAATTAAAGATTTTCTGTAATTTATAACGTTTACATGTTTTGAAAATTAAAATTATTTATGGTCTCACTATTTTTTACTTGTGTATATTATAGACCAGGATAGCTAAAAGTATGAGAACTTTTGGGGAGGCCTACGCTGCGGAGGCGAGTGCTTTTGCAAAAGTGAAATAATCTATTTATTAATACGTGAAGCAAAAGCTTTCTACCCTTTTTTAAGCGTATTGCGTGCACGGAAGACTGTGAGATTTGACATGATAAAAATGGCGATTCGTGCGCTATTGTTCGACGTTAATTTCGGCGTGAGTTTGGATTACATGACGTAAATCAGTGTCCGAAGGAAAGTGTGATTCGATCGTGGATCAAAAAGTTCGAAGCTACTGGTTCGACTCTCAAACAGAAGTCTGCGGGACGCCAAAGGTCAACAAGAAGATACAATTGAACAAGGTAGAGCTTCAGTTCAACGTAATCCTGGTCTATCGACTCGCAATCAATCAGCTGAACTTGAGGTGTCCAGAACATCTTTGCGTCGCATTTCCTTAGATAAATAATTGATGTAGGTACCTACGTCAGATTATTTATAAAATGTTACGTCTAAGTTATTGAGTTAAGTATAATATTTTAGTATCATGACGCGATAAGTAAACTTCACGAGTAAAACATCCCACCGTTCTATTCTAGGTAGATATAACAAAATAATTTATCCGATACCTATTGAGTCTAGCCAGCGTGGGTTGAAGGGCTTCTTGTTAACAAAAGGGTATATATAATTTATAATAACATTTTTAGGCAATATAATATTAAACTTTTACCCACGAAATTCTTATTATTTTTAGCTATATTGAACCAGTATCTCGTACATTTAAAGGGACAGGTATTTGTGTACGTTACATAAACGTTTAGACAATGTACCCGACAGATTTCAGACAGCGTGGGTTCAAATTTTCTCTGATTAAAAACAGGCAATTTATTTTAGAGACTCTTATGCAAAAATTGTACCTACGTATTTTTCATTATAATTAGATATATTGAATCCTTAGTTCATCATACCTATTACGGAAATAAAGAGGTAGTTTAAAAAAATAAAGACGATTTAGACAACCAAACGTGTTTATTTTTTATCTTCAGTATAAACATTATGTAAGTATATCAAAATTACTGTATATGTTAATTTAAAAATACAAAACGAAATGCGTTAAAATTTTAAAATTAAATTAGAATTTTTTTCGAGTGCTTTGAAAATAAACGGTATCAAATTCCACATCGCCGAAATAAATGTTTACGTATAGCATATACATTTATCTAATAATGTTAATTGTAACATTCTGCATTTCTTCGATAAGTACATCACATGCTTGCCCACATTAAAATAATGCAGCCATATGTGATGCAAATTAAAATCTAGAGCAAATAAGAAATAAATATATTAAATATACAGGCAATTTCAAAACAATCGAAAATATACAAAGACATTACTAATAATAGCTTTTCTACACTTTATTCACATGGACTGATTTCCTTAATTTTTTTTTATTTTGCCGCCCTTGATGTTTGCCCCCCGTATGCTGTGCACCCCTTGCAACCCCGGCACGGCTCAGCTTTGGTTCGGATCTAGTTGTATTATAAAAGCTACGAAGGGTTGAAGAGACTGCATGAAGATAATATAATCAGTATAGTTATGATCCCCGTATTCAGTGAAGTAAACGAAAAGGTAGCCGTGTAACAAGGGTGACATCAGGCAGTTGCGGGTGAACGAACCGCGCGGTTCACCTCGAACACTACATTGCAATGTTGTTACAAAAGTAAGCAGTATTGTTACTTATCTTATTTGCCTTTTAAAACAATAATGAGTACTTGTTTACAGAATATTTCATTAAAGTAAGTTTAGTCTCGTGGCTGCTTTTAAGTGTAAGGAGAATATTTAAGAAATCGTTTACACAATTTTTTTCCAAATACATGTGAAGGTGCTAAAATGAATGGTTTTAAGTTTTGTGCTCGCTGTCGTCACAATTTCAACACGATCGAATTTATACAAATACAGTTTTTTGCAATATAATACGAATATAAGATTTAATTTTATAATATATATTTTGTCGCTTACATCCATCTATTGCTAGTTTATCAAAGGACGACCAGAACCCTTTTTTAAATATAGCTGAGCATGGTGGGCTTATGGACGCTTGTAATAAATACCATAGATATCACTAGCGCGTTACAGACCTTGAATCTCCCTACCACGACGAGCTCTGGAAATCTTACTCACCGCAGGAACGCAACATTGGATTATTTAGCTATGGATCATTTATCTAGAGGGTGGAGCTATTCCACCAATCGGACTGTCCCAAGTAGAAAGAAGTCTCCAAAGAAATTTCTGTGGCCTTCCTCTCTTTGAACACCCCAAGGAACTCTGGAAACCCTACTAACCACAGAAACACAACACAAGGTTATTTGGCTGCGATATTATCAACTTTATTGAATCAACTGGATTACAAAAATGCCAATTTTTTAACAAAACTCACTAATGTAATTTGGCACCGTAATTTATGTTAACAAATAATCGCCAGCGAAATATTTAAACTGACGTAGGTTCATTCATATACCTGTATCATTTTTCTTGAAATTTATAAGCATTAACTGTAGACTGTACTCATAAAAAAATTAAATGATATCCCGTTCGTTAAATTATTCCAAATATTATTATAATATGGCTCCAGTCTCATGTAATTACCAATTCAATCATTCAGAAGTGATACAGATTGCAGACAGAGATTTAACCGCAGATGTATATTTATGCAGTTTATATTTTAATTAATATAGCTTATTTAACCTTGGAACCAGTTGGTTTAGTGCGTGACGATGGCAAAAGACCCGACGGTATAAGCTCAAGCCTTGGAAGATGCGCTGGCTGGGATGCCACGTGCGTAGATACTTTGACACCGTCCCATCTTCAAACTATTTTTTTAAACGCTAGCTCAGCAGCTGCCTTAGCAGAGGACCTCAGGCAGCGCACGTATGCATCCCTTGGTAGGGGCTACATATTTGTGCCCTTTGGAGTCTAAACCCTAGGTCCATGGGGACCAAGTGCATGCAGCCTCTTTAAACAACTCGCAAGTCGACTAGTCGACACATCTTGAGGGCAGAGGGGTGGCCAATATTCGGTCAACGAATAAGCATTGCTATACAACGAGGCAATGTAGCCAGCGTTCTTGGTACTTTTCCTTCTGACGGTGATTTGGATGGTATCCATTACTTATAGTAATTTATATTATTTAGGTGTACTAATATGTTAGTATTTATTTATAGTAATATGATTACGTAGTTAAAATAGCTTGTTTGAATGAATATAATTAAAAGACGTTAATGCAATTGGACGTGACGAAAGCAATGATGGTTCAGTTGGTGGCGTTTACGGACGTCGCATCGATCGACGTGATTTCGAATCCTTGCAATGGGCCTAAGATTTCGGTGAAGGAAAACATCGTGATGAAACCATAGCATGATGGTAGGGCTTTTAATTCACACCTGGCTAGCTACAACCCTCAAGAAGAAAATCTGTCCTATATGTTTATTCCGAAAGATGCATTCCGGAGAGCCAATTCTTCAACTAGGCTTAGCGTGAGAGTTGAATGTAGGTGTGCCGGAACACACCTACTGGTGTTTGGCGACAGATTTTCAACTTGAGAGACGGTCTTCCAGTAAATTTAGCGTGCTACCATCTCGGGCCACAACACTAAACCTATAAAGATAAAAAAAATATTCACGTGACACTGGCAGAGTCATGAGTAACACACGTTGCCATTAAACAAAAAAAGTAGCAAGGTATTGTTTCCACGAGCTCACATATCAAGTGACGATGTTGCCGATGAGGATAATTTAAGCCTAAAAATGGTACAGACTCAAATGCACACGGGATCGAGCTTAAATTGAGATAATCAGCCTACTTCCATGGTAGGTTAAATAAGTATAGCAGTAACAACTTAACAATTCTATTGAACGCTTCGCAGTGTTCGACCATGTTGACGAGGTAACTTTAATATAAAATACAATATACACTACAATTCAATATTTATTGACACAGAGCGATGGATGCTTGTCGGCAGATTAACACTTTGTTAATTATTATTAACAAATGTGAAACCTAGAAATTCTTTATTATCAAGCCGTGGTTTTATCACGAGGTTTTCTTCTATAGAATTCGAACCTGCGTCGATCGACATGGACTGTTTATTTTCAACACTTTGTTTCTAATCTTAGATAATAAGCGACTTTAATCAAAAGTTACAAATAAATTATCCATTAATCTACCAGACTGCCATACTATACCAGTCATATCAGACTAACTAACTTTGTAATAGGTAGTTATAAAAAAAAACTATTCGTTCGAAACAAGGAATTTCACAACTAAGAGAGAGAATAATATTGTTTATCTTACATAACGAAAAACCAAATTTTGTTGTATAAGCAACTTATTAACACCAATGTCACGTAAAGTGAAATAAACAGGGCAGTTTTATTAAATTATACAAAACATGTATTTGCTTATACGGTCATAAATTACGTACGTTCTGGTAGGTCAGTTAAATTAAAATCCGTGTCTTATTGAGTAAAACAACAAAAACTAAAGAGCATCAGATAATTTGGGTCATTGACTGGCTGGTCACTGGTATGTTTATTTACCGGGTTTTTTTTTTCGAAACCAAGACTACGAAAATAAGTTTTTATAAAAAATTATAATATTAGGAAACTTCAAAATTCAAAGTTCTAATTTTACTAAGTTTCATTTAAAAAAATGCATTTAACTTCTTATATTTAGTAATAATTTTGTTTGTTTACACTATGTTCTTATTTGTTCGATTTTTAAAGTGAAAGCAATCTGTCAAAATTGAAAGCACAAGCTGTAAAAATTTAATGCATTTCGGTAAATGTAAACTCACCTTTCCTTATCTTCCTTATTTTTTTCTCGCACATGTTGCTAACCACTTTTCTTCACTTAACACAAACGGTTTGAAATAAAGTATATTCTAATACAAAGATTTAATTGTAGGAGACAATAAACGAAAGACTAGTACAATCCGTTCGAACGACGAGCGCAGAATGGTTTATTTCAAATCGAATGCGAGAGGCGAGTAACGCCAGAATACGGAGTATATACACATGTAGCGTTCTCGTAGCATAGAGCGAGATAGCATTATGTATGGACGTTTTATAAATTTAAATTACCACAATTTTAGCTTATTTCATAATGCAGTACTGGTAAATAGTTTATATTTAATATATTTAACAAAACAGAGGTTTACTAATCAAGGTCGGTGACAAAAAAATTGATTTGTTTATTCAATATTTAGTCAGTAATATAATTTAACTAATAATATACTCTGATATATCTATAGAGATTAAAAGATTGGGCTTAATACTTTAAAGTCAAATATAATACCATTTTTCAAATACCAACATACAAAGGAATGGTAGATTATATGAACTGATATTTTAGGTTCAGTGGAGTACATAAAAAAGGAAATAAAAACATTTTGAATTATTTATATTAGGTATTTTAAAAGTGATGTTGATAGGTACTTGTGGTGATGAATCGTTAATTATTGAGATGGAAATCAAGGTGAAATGCCTTAAAAAAAAATTAAGACATCAATAATTCATAAATTAGAGACTGTAGATTAAGCATTAGAGCGAGACTTTTAAACCGAGCGAGAAGCTTGATAGTGACAACAGAAAAGATTATTGCTTCGTTTACATATTCAAATTTCCCATAAAAGTTTGTTATCCGAATTAAGTATCACATAAATATCATACTTTCATTCAATCATACTTTCATTAATACATATTATCTTGTTTTTAAGTATATACTGTTGCTTTATTAATATATACTATTAAAAGACGGACTAATAAAATGTATACATTAAAATTTTAAACACAATTATTTATGAGTATAACAGTTGCTGTTGACTAAAATAAAATTATTCATTATAATTTTCCACATTAATCGGGAAAATTTACCTCAAAAGTATGGAAATTATAAAGACCGCGTGTTTGGGAGCAGGCGCGCATGGACGAACACGTGCTTGGGTGCCGGTTGTTCGGTCATGCTATTTGATACACGTAGAGTTACGAAAATTAATTACATTTTATTTTTAAATGTATTTAAACATTATGAATGAATACTTTATTACACTTTTAGTTTGTACACCTGCGAGCTTAATGCTACAGCATTTTCTTTCAGCTAACCAGCGGTAATGTGAAAACAAATATTATTTTCGGTAGTGCAATTTTTGGATAATTATTTTACACTTATTACAGTAACTATTCACTAAAACATGGTGATCGAGTGGTTTAGGCCGGCGGAATATCGATTCTATGCCTGCAGCTTCGAGCCTCTGCATGTACCAACTAATTTTTCGGAATTCGCGTACATTTAATCTGGTTTGGCAGGGAGGGTATCGCTGGCAGTCAAGGTTAGCGCTTAACCCTTAAACCTATACGTGGGTCTCAAGTCCCGGGGGCTGCTCGTGTTCCGTCTGTCTGCCACACTATTGACCCGGCACACGCACGGTGAATCCAAGGAATGCTAAGATGTTTGTCTCAAATTGGTATCACTTTCGACTGACGGTTAAGGAATGTTCTTGGTACTCCACTATATGTGGGAAACATATAAAACTGTTGATCTCTCGGTGTTTTTAAATCGCTAATACATTCGCCCTGCGAAGAGGCGTTTGCCCAGCATTCGGACACATGGAGGCTGTTATTATTATTATTTAATATAATTAAAAAAGTTGTCAAAACTTGGAAAACAGTAAGCGATATCATTAATACCGCGTACATACCAAGCGTACCTACGAAAACGAAACGGCAAAAATGTTAGGATCAATGAATATGAAAAATTGTCATTAATAAACAGCTAGATTCTCGATTAATTATGATTTAGTTTCCATATAGAAAAGCTTGTATTATTTTAGAACTAATTTTCAGATTTTAATATAGCCTATTTCAATTCAGTTTAATTTATAAAGCGTTCTAATATACGATTAACAACTTCGTTCTAACACATGAAGTTTGTGATTTGTTATAGACGACCCCGTTCTTTTACACAAACAAAATATAATATTATAAAGCAAATTAACATTATTCTATCGAATATTTGAAATTGTATTGAGCTGTACTTTTATATTCTCAGTATATAAGCGATTAAGCTCACGTTGTAGTCACCGTCACCACATTAGCGAGCATGGCATAGTAACTGACGTATATATTTTATCACTTCGACTCGCATGGTTATTCTTGTAGTGAGTACAATTTTGGGGATCGCCACATTACAAAATAGTTTCATTAGAAAAGTAAAATAAAATCCTTTTCTATATTGAAATAAATTCATAGTTTAATGACAAACCCACGTTGCTTGTTACATAAGGTATGAAACACAATGTGTATGAATGCGTGTGTGTTAAATAGCACAAAACGTGGGCTCTGAGTCATAAACTGTGTGCGTGTATATTTACACACACATGTTTGCTCCTCAACAAGCCAGCAGCATTAACTATTACTAACTATTTTTATCCATAGGAAAATTTGTTTCCACAGGGTTATGTCTTACCGAAGTAAATATACAATTCTATTAAGACCTAAATATCAGTGACGGATTTAGTGTACAGTCTCACCACTTGGCAAAAAACTGCATCAAACGAAAATAAACTCCAAAACTGATTAAAGTGAATTTTCTTGTATGACGTTATGAGCGCACGGACTAGTCGTTGTCAAATTTCCTAAAAATTATATATAGTTGATTATGCTCCTTATCACACTGAGGTCTGACAAAAATAGTAGTAGATTAACTGAATATTATTAAGGGGATTTAGTTTATCATTAAATAGAAAGATCAGTAAATTTTCTAAAAATCTCTGTTTTACGTAGAACTATTTTCCTAGTTAATGGAAAACTTGATAGGCCAGGCCAGTCTTGACCAATTCCTAATGGTGTAACAACGTTTTATATTGTAGAAATAATTATACGCAGTAGCTGCTAATACTGTGTAAATGAGTTTTTCTGAATTTGTAGAAACTTTCTGCAAGATTTCCATCATGCACGTTGGCTCCATGTTATGATTATAATTTAGTTTAGGTAAGAAGAGAGATAGAGAATAAACTACGTAGGTAAAATGAATGAAAGTTTTATAATTTAGGATAGTTATGTATAAATTTCCAGCATACCTTACAATTTTCAGTTAATATAGGTTTTACAAATTATTATTACACAATTTTAATGTCCATAACCGAGACGTTCTTCTTGCTCCGACAGCTCAGCGTAGAGATCCTTGCCTAGGATCTAGAATAGAAGTCAGCACGATGTAGACCGTATCAGGATACACTGCTCAAGCAGACGACGCAGCACCAAATATCTTATCTATTGAGATTTCCTCATATGTAAAAGGAAAAGTTATTATTTGTATTATAAATACAAAATCCAGGTGATACTTTCCCGGTAGTGTTCTTTCAATGTTCAGTAGGTATTTGTCGTTTTGACAAAGGGTATTTCACCCATATTAATATTAAAATTATAAATTATAACAATTAAAATAACTTTTCTATATAAATATGTTATAAAATAAACTATCTTTTCGACTCCCAGGTCTGTTGTACAATGAATCTCATGATCAGATCCCTCCTGAAAAATCTGTCATCCTCTCTGTTCTAATTTTCTCTTTTGTTTGAATTCAAAATTTCATCTTACTAGACTTATCTCATTTTAAAAATTCAAAATAAATCTAATCATAGATTTATTTTGCTAAACTAGAACCTGGATAGAATATTTGTCTATACCTGAGAAACTCCTAACTGCGCATGCTCTATTACTATCAAAGAATTATCAATGACAGAGATTGTCATAATATTGCAATGTAAACAATACGAACCTAAAATATTAACAAAGCTGTTGTTAAACCAAAATTATCAAGTTATAAATTATCTAAACGCATCAATACATAAACATATCATTAATTGGTATCCTGGAAATAAAAGAATAGGTACACCAAAACAATAATAAGGTAAATCAAATGAACTTATGATGAATAATATAAAGTAGATATTAAATAAGATAAATAAGATTATCTTCCAAATAAATAATATAACATCCAATGTGAGAGGGGGCGCCCCCCCGTGTGCCGCCTCGTGTGGTGACACTAGACGGTGAAAAAAGAAACTTACGCAAAAATAATTGCGTCGATCAACTTGAGTTCGAATCCCTGCAATGAGTCTGAGCTTTCGGGGAAGGAATACATCGTGTTAGTAGTAGGGCTGTTTCTAATGCCCGCCTGGCTAGCTACCATCCTCAAGTTGAAAATCTGTCGCCAAGCACCAATTATCTTGGGCTACATCGTCACTTAAGATCAGGTGAGATTGTGGCTACAACGCTTAAACAAGTAACAATGAAAAACCAACATAATGTTTTCTAAATTTAGCAAATGTTTGAAAACCTGGAAGGTCTCAGTTCTTTATGTGTTTATAAACGATAGTGAAAAAGTGAGCAACGTACAAAAAAAAAAAAAAAAATTAAAAAGTGGTCGACCAATGTGATATTTTACTCTTCTAGTACGGTGAAGAGAAAACTAAAAAAAATCATAAACCTTAGATATATCCATCGATATGAATTGTCTGTTATATGAATATACTAAATTGTATAAAAAAAATTACCTACCTACTTAAAATTTTACTGAATAAATTCTAAATACAGTTGGTTTATTTACTTATATTTAGAATAACTGACTGACTGACTGACCTATCAACGCACAGCCCAAATTACTAGTGCTAGGACTGTGAAAATTTGGATGCGAGTTCCTTTTACACTGTCGGTGAGTACTAATGAAGGATTTTTGGAAATTCAACCTCTGTGGTGGTGAAAAAGGGGATTAAAGTTTGTATGAAAATACGTTTTTAAATTAGGAAAATTGGTATTTAGCAATTCAGTTAAAATGGGGTTAAATTATGATGCGATTGAAGCCGCGGGAAAAGCGCTTGTTTATTTATTAAGGATCGCCAATAGTTACAATAGTTACATAGTATTAAATCCTCTCATATATGTACATATTTAGAGGTACCTAAGCAATAAAAAAGTAGATTATCAGAAAATGTTTTCTGATTTCATACTGGCCTTATAAACCAGGTATTATGGGTAATTTGAAAATTTTGAATAGAATTGTACTTACTACTTTCAATTGTTTTTTGGCTATATTTTGATTTCTTTGATACGTAGTGTTTGAACAACTTTAACATCATTTCTGTTTTTTGACAAACAATTGTTATTATTGACTGAAGGGAACTTCATTTGATAAGTTTGAGTGTTAATGCTAAATCTCAACATTGCTCAGGTGTCTAAAGCTGTAACTTTAATTGAAAACGGTTACACATACAATGAAGTGGCTCAAACCTTACGAGTGTCCATGTCTGTAAGTTTTCGTAATATTAAACGATACCGGCAGACTAAAGAGTATACAAGACGTAAAGGGTAAGATCACAAAAGAGAAACAACAGAGAGGGACAACAGATTTATTGTAAGCAGTGTCCTCAGAAACTGCACTTCGACTTCTTCCGAAGTACGAAACAAGCTGCAAGAGGTTCGACAAGTCACAGTTAGCACCAAAGCGATTAGAAGAAGATTTAAAGCAGCTGGTATAGGGGCGTACTTACCCACCAGAGGCCCTTTGCTCACCATAGGTCATCGAGTAGCTCGGTCCAATTTTGCTTGATGGGATGATGACGCTTGAGGAAAAGTACTCTTTACTGATGACTTCAGATTCTGATGAGTTCAGATGATGGAAGAGTCAAAGTATGGAGTCGACCCGGAGGAAGATACGCTGAGTGTAACATTGTTGGATGAGAGCCTTATGGAGGAGGGTAAAAATATTGCTAAGGAGCACGTACGAAGCTACACATCGAAGAAAACGGGTCCCTGATTGCGGCAAGATACGTAACAGACATTTTAGAGCAGATTGTGATGCCTTTTGTCCCATCCTTGCAGAATAATTTTCTTTTAATGCACGATAATACTCGTCCTCGCCCTGCGGCGGTAGTATCGGAGTACCTTACTGAGGTTGGAATCCAAGAATTGGTGTGGCCAGCATGCTCGATAGACCTATATCCGATGGAACATGTATGGGATAAACTGGGGAAAAAATTAATCAAAGAAATCCACACCAGCTAGCCTAAGGGACCTCAAAACTGTATTGGTTGAATAATGGAACTGAAGCCACAAATTTTCATTAACACGTTAACAAAATATATGCCCAGACGGATAAATGCAGTTTTGACAGCGAGAGGATGCAATAGTAAATATTAATTGTATAACCTATTATGTATTAATAAAAACAGTCTTTAGAACAATATTCAAGTTTCATTATGTTAGGTGAAATTTCCTTATAATTAAAGTTTTGAGCTTACTGCTACAATTTTGTTTTTCAATTTTTTTTATTCAAAAATGTTAATTTAATTAATTGATTCTATTCAACGAATTTCAAAAGCTTAACTTGTACAAATAAATCTGTTTTCACTTTAATTTGCCCCTGTTTTATTGCGTTCCTCTAAATATGTCCATGAGTGTACATTGAAAAGAATTAGAAGTAGGTTCATAACAGTATTATTAAATTAGTATTTATAGTCAACCACAGCATGCGTCAAATAATTTAAGTCCGGTGAAGCTGTAAAGCCATCAGCAGCTCTGTTTTTGGATAAGGCCCCTAAGGCTAACAGTATAGTCAGTCAGAAAAAAATAAAAAAAATGCGTCAAATAAATTTAAGTTATATTAGCTATACATAGTAGTATAGGAAGAGATCGGCGTAGTTCTGATATCATTTTCTATTCACATAAAACTGTTTCTTAATTTTATATATAAATATCTGGTTTTACCGATTCTATAGTTAAGATAAGAAATTAAAATAATACATTTCATGGAATTTACCTGTGTACAATAAGTTGGAACTTGGCATGTGCTCATAAAAACAAACTACGTATTGTCTACCGCGTGTGGATTATGCGCACGCGTTGAATTTGCTCAAGCAACGTGCTATGCCTCGCGGCCTTAGCCTTCCCGACCTACCTCAAACTCGTGTAAGCCATATACTACGAGTACAGGCGTTCGCGGAGACAAAGTATATAGCTATAAATTATTAACCAACTTACATTGTTGTCCTGCCCTTACGTACTTAGGTTCTTTGTAGACAATATAATAGACATACAATTAAGAACATAATAAAGAAAATAAAAATACCTTAGGATTTCCCGGTGATGTTTCAATTAGTAATTATAGGAAAATATAGAGTGAAGTTTAATAAAGTGTTCTTATTGAAATAATAGCTGTGCCCGTGGCTTCGCTCACGTGTACTACAGAATGCCCGCGCGAATCTTGCTCCCCCGCAAGACAAAAATGCTTATTGTGGGCGTTTCTTACAAGATAGAAGTATAGTCTCCTTGCCTATTTTGTGGGTCTTTTTATCGCCTACAATTATGTAGTACATTAATTTACTATATCTTTTATGGTTTACTCAGCGTAAGCCATTCAAGCGCCCGAATTTGTGCGGTACCCTAATTCTTTTACTAAAATAAAATTAGCCTAAGTTACTTCCTATAAATTCAGCTATCTACCAGTGAAAGTCCCGTCAAAATCGGTCCAACCGTTTCGGAGACTACCCGGAACAAACAAAGAGACAGACAAAAATTTTTAAAAATGGGCTTTTTTGTTATAAGTATCGTATATACTTTCATATGCATTTACTAAAAAACTGTTATTTTGACATTACAAATAATTGTATACTTAGATATTATGTAAGTGATTTCTTTATTTAATTTTAATTTTTTGGATATTATAATTAAATATACATATAATTATGTATAACCGTTAAAGGATAACAAATCTACTATAAAAAAAAACATTATTGATATTTAAGCTGTGAATTTTATTAAATAAACTAGCGATGTGCCCGCGACTCCGCACGTTTTTTGTTACGCAATGATTATTTGAATCCCGTAATTTCATTTTTACTCGTATTATTGACAGTTCCTGTAGCATATCAATTGAGAAATGACATGTTCTTCCCGTGTTTTTTTTTTGAACTGACTACACTGTTAGCCTTAGGGGCCCTATTCGTCAAACAGAGCCGCTGCGGCTTTTACAGCTTCACCGGACTTGGGGGCGAGCGCTTAGGACACTCAGCCACGAAAGTTTGTGACGACCCGCACGAGGGTGCCAGAGTGGCCGAACCTCGGCTCGGGCGGTCGTCGCGAATGCGAAAAAGTCGCGATCTAACTAATTCCCTAATCATAAGAGAATTCGAACTAACTAATATATACTCATATGCACGTTCCCCTCCTCCTGGGAGGAAGGAGTGGACCATGCGTATGTGTATTTAATAATCGGAATGATTTTTCTACACTAACTAGCGCATTAGTCTAACTAGCGCAAAAAAAGAAAAAAAAAGGTCCCTTACAGAACCTATGTACCTGTGTGGTGTGCCCGTGTGTGTGTTCATACGTGTGTAATGTTGTGTGTGGGTAACTAAGTGTTGCACGTATAGTGTCACTTTGTATCGCGCGGGTGGCTGCCTGACCCAAGGGTTTCACACCGAGGAACGGACCTAGGCTTGGGTTGCCGCTAGAGAGGGTGGACGTGACGGGTGTGCGGGAGCGAAGTTAACCGCCCGTCTTCTGCGGAGAGAACGGTGGTTACGCGGGCGTGGGCGGTGGCACGCTCTGTTTGGAGAGACGGTGGCGTAGAACGCGTTAGCTGTTTCGGTTTGGTCGGGCGGGTCAGTGAATATATTACGCGGCCGGCGTTTTCTCCGGCAGGCGTTGGGGTCGGGAACATATGAAGCTGCCGCTTTTATTAGGGGATTCGCGTGGTTCGATGCGGTGTCGAAATAAGAGCGAGAAAGGTGTTTGACATAGGCATGTATCGAAGGAAGGTCCATATCTCTATGGAGATCCTCCTTACGAACATACCTAGGAGCGCCGGTAAAGCGGTGAAGAAACCTATTCTGGATGGCTTGTAAGCGTTTCCAATTATATCTTGTTCTTCCTGTGTAGTACAATTATCGCTTTTATAGCTTTATGAAAATTGCTTTTTTTACATATTTCCGGAATCCAGAAAAACAAACAGATAATAAAAAAAATAAGGGCATATTGGTGATCAGTGTTCTTTATACTTGGATTATTGTTGTAGACTCGCGTCGGCTGTTTTAGTGTGCTGTATAGGGGATACCAAGTTAAAACATTTTACTTTAAAAATGGTAGAAAATGTGCATAGAAGTGAAACAGTTTTATATTAGGTCGGAGAAAAAGTTACTTCGCATTTTTATATGAAAACTCAAGACATTTTTTTCAAAGTTTATTTACATTTATTTACAGTATAATAAATGTGCCATTTTGTTGGATAACTTTCTACCATTTTGTAGGTAGAGACATGATCCCGTTGCTGTAGAAACTTTGGGACTTCTGATAAAAAAAAACGCGACAAATAGTTTTGGCAGTCCTCTCTTGATGTTAACCTTACAGAACCTAAAGAATTCTGAAGAGACCGAAACAGGTGAAAATCTGAAGGTCGAGGCTATATGGTGGATGCACTAACACCTCCCAGCCAAACTCTCTTAATTTTTGCTGAGTGGCTAAAGATGTTTGTGTTCTAGCGTTATCGTGATGAAAGACCACACCCTTCCTGTTGATCAATTCCGATCACTTTCTCTCAACTGCTTCCTTTAATCTCATCAGTTTTTGGCAGTAGAGATCCGAATCGATGGTTTTGCCGGGCGGTAAAAGCTCATAATGAACAATGCCCTTCCTGTCCCACCATACATACATACATACCATCACGTCTGTATTCCCCCTAATGTACATCCACAGTTAGCCGAGTATGTTTTTAGGTCCCATGTAATAGGGGGCGAGCCTATTGCCATTAATCGGGCACGAAGCCAAACTCCGAGCTGCTACTGAGAATTTCATAGTAAAAACCCAATGCTCGACCTGGGAATCGAACCCAGGACCTCCATCATAATAGTCGCGCTTACGACCACAAGGCTATCTCACCATACATACAGCCATTACCTTATTTCGAGTTATCCCAGGTTTATCCATAGTTTGGGGTGCGATGTCAGAAACCTCCTCGTGGTGCACCCTGGGCAACGTCGACCAGTTTGGTCGGCAGCTAATATCTGACGCGCTCTTTCTGGTACCCCTCTGCTTATCACAGGGGACCGTGGAGGAGCGCCGGCTGGAGGGCCGTTAAAAGCTCCTGGGTGTGGCGTGTGATCAGCGCACCCAGTACCGGGTTGGGACCGATGAGGGCTCAGTTTTGAGCCCCTAGGGTCCAGTTCCGGGTAGCGGCTGGCAGGATCGGCTGTTTCATACCGATCCCGACAGGCATACTGCAAACTAGACGGGTAGAGTAGAGAAAGTATGAAACGTGCAAAATTTAAAGATGATTTACTCCAGGAAGATACCCACAAGGCTCTGTGTTTTCTGGGAGGGGGGCAAAGTTTTGCGCAGTTCAAAAATAAAACAACGACCATGGCGAGCACAACGACGGACGATATGGTACAAGTGATGACAATGGCAACCTCAACACGGAAAATTGATTGTCCATCTGTTGTACTGACGAGAGATCCGGAGCTTGACCTATTTTCGGTCAGGCACTGGAAAGACAATTTCGGGAGATCAGCATCAGTGGCTGATTCTGACAACGAAACGACGGACTTCCTACCGGTGAGGATTGCTGACCTGAAGGCAAAACGGTCCAACGTTTGGATCCGGACGGATAGCGAACTAGACGTGGAAGGGGCGGAGCCTCCTTCAAAAATGGTTACCTCTACTAGAGGCAAATCCCAAAATCCGGGCAACTCGGCGAGAGCGAAGCACCCCGATGCAGGGGGGAAGGGTGTGTGAAGACGACTTTGAGCTTTCTGTTGCTGATCAGGTGGATAAAATTGGTGATACCCTCCTTGGGATTGATAGTGAGGGGTTCCCGGAGGACATAGAGCCCTTGGATCAGGAACGGCTCAGGACGCTTGCGAGGATCAAGGTAGCTGCTATCCTTGAGGTGTGTAAGAAGTCCGGCCACCTCAAGGGTACCTACGTAAAGCAGCTGAAGGATGCAGCCAGGACCCTGCAAGAAATCTCAGTGACGGTGCTCACGCGCACTTTTGCTAGTGAGACGCTTGTTCTGTGGAGGGAAACCACCTCTTCCGTCAGTACTGCAGCCGCAGCCGGAGCTTTAAAGCGGAGGATCTCAAATCCTGCCGCAGGCTCTGGTTGACGCGATGATGGAGCACATGGTGAGGATGGAGCAGTCTCTCCGGGTGACTATTGGGAAGGTAGTTACCGCCCAAATAGAGGCTTTGGAGGGCCGTCTCCTCTCTGCCTAGGTGATTCGTCCTCCCTTGACTGCAGACAAAAGTTGTGCTACCGGTCCAGCATCATCAAAGTCTTCAAGGCTAAAGACGGTGGGGCCGAAACCTGCGGTAATCAGACCTACGCCTCCTGTGAAGGAAATTATGTAGGAGGAAAGTCCCTTGGGGATGAAGGGGCTCAGAATACCGGTGCCGGCCTCTGCTCCTCCCCTAACTTCAGGGACTCCAATTGAAGAGGGTTGGTCGACCGTAATCCATCGGCGTCACAAGAAGCGGCCAAAACCGAAGACTGTGGCAAAAGCGGGTAACGCTTCTCGTGGAGGACCGCCTGGGGGTAAGCCGAAACAGAAGCTCCCGTCGGTGCCACTTTCAGCTGCAGTAGTAATTACACTGCAGCCTGAAGCACTAGCGATGGGGCTTACGTATAAGGCGGCTCTCTTGAGGGTGCAGGATCATGAAGGATTAGCAGACCTCCAAATAGAGGATCTGTGGCTTCGGCACACTGCCACCGGGGCTAGAATAATTGAAATACTTGGCACCCGTGGTAGTGAGCAGGCTGATGGTTTGGCCAAAGTGACTCATAAGGTGCTGGGGGACATGGCCACTGTGCATCAACATACGTATCGTCGGATTGGACGATACTGTATCGGAGGAGGATGTAGTCAAGGCAGCGTCGGCAATTGGAGGTTGTGACTCAGCCCTTATCAGAGCTGGTGAAATACGCCCTTACGGGAGAGGCAGTGGGGCTATCCATCTGTCACTTCCTATCGGCGCTGCTAGGGCGCTGATGGATGTAGGGCGGCTCCACGTTGGTTGGAGTGTGGTACACGTCCGCATTCTACAGGCGGGGCCCTTAAGGTGTTTTAAATGCCTAGACGTGGGCCACACTCGGCCCGTTTGCAAGTTGGAGGTAGACCGGGGACTACTTTGTTTCCGGTGTGGACTGCTTGCCCACAATGCACAGCAATGCACATCTACAAAGTTCCACGGACGCCGGGAGGCAGGCGGACCATTTCATGGTGGGCGCAAAGTGTAGGCCACCCCTTAAAAAGAGAAGACCGCCACCAGCACCACGATCCCCGTAGTGGGTTGCATAGACGTTGGGTGCTAGGAGGGAGCGCTTTCCCCTCTTTCCTCCGCCCTAGCTGGACCAAGGGGAGATGGGTCGGGAGGCCCGTCTTCCCATTGCACTGGTTCAGCCGTCTGGGAGACAGTCGGGGTTGCACCAGACTGTCTCTCTATATCGCCGGAGACCCGATTAGGGCCAGCCGCCGGGGCGACGCGGTAGTATGCTATGCTATGCCCCACTATGCCGGCCGTTGGTACACCGTGGAGAAAAAAAAGGTTTAACTACAGTATGTGAAACCTGTCCGACCTTAGACCATGACCTTTTTCGCATGTGCTTGTCGTACGTGATCCACTTTTCATCGCCAATCATCAATCTCTTCAAAAAACGCTCGGTTTCATTACGTCTCAATAATGGATCGCAAATGAGTACACGGTTCATTAGGTTTCTTTCAGAGAGCTCGTGTTGCACCCAAATATCGAGCTTTTTGGTATAGCCAGCTTTCTTCAAATGGGTTAAAACTGTTTTGTGGTCAATTTTCAGTTCTTCAACTACATCGTAACTATTGATATGCTGATCTTTCTCCACTTTTTCAAAAATGGCGCCCATTTTATTCGTAACAGGGCGAACAGAGCGAGGTGCATCTTTAACATCAAAATTTCCGGACTTAAAACGTTTGAACCAACTTTGTGCTACTCTTAATGACATTGCATTTGGTCCATAAACATAACAAATTTTTTTCGCTGCTTGAGTTACATTTTTGCCTTTTTTGTAATAATATTTTTATAATATCGAATTTCTTCATTAGATTCATTCATTTTTACAGAAAGAAAAACAAATGAAAATTAACGGAAAACAACTTTTTTATTTTTAATGTAAACTTTTTAATGTTACCAAAACCAGCCAGATACAAATAGTACAGCCAAAGAAATGTTATAACAAGTTTATACCTACGTTATGCGAAGAAAGTTTTTCTCCGACCTATTTTTATCGACTAGCTATGCTCGCGACCTCGTCAGCATAATATTTCGTATATGAAAAAAAGTAATTAAAAAAGTCACAGATATATAGTTGTATTAAAATTCAATATCGGTGAATTAATCATACCTCGTGCTTTGTGAATGTCTTTGGTGCTACTCACTCTCTTCCCCCATACTCTGTGAATGCCTCTGGCTCCCTACACGCAGCATGAAACTTTCAGTCAGTAGTAGAATTATAGAAGAACAGTTATTGAGACTATTAATGCGTTAGCGATTAGCAGTACATTGTAGCCGACGGGAAATTAGCTATATGTTTCTCATTAGGGTTTTTGTCGTTATTCAAACACTAGTATGCTCCTTGCAATGAACAAACGTGGACTAGACAGAACCAAATTCCTAATGGCTGAACATTAGAGCTTTAACCCTTTTTGAAGTGAAAACTTCTTTAACATCGTTGTAATTTGAAAGTCGATGAAAAGAAAAAGCAAAAGCGACAGTAAAAAGATTGTCACGCAATTATGAATTTTATTACCTCACTAAAAAGGTATGAAAAAAAAAACTTTAGATAACACCTATAACATTCTGTTACTGATTGATATTGTGTTAGGTTACCATGGATATTTCAAATGGAATTTATTACCTCACCAAAAAGGCACGAAACAAAAACTTTTTAGACTACACTTATGACATTCTGTTACTGATTAATATTGTGTTAGGTTACCATGGATATTTCAAATGTGCATTAATTGAAAATGATATTGTAAATAATGATTGTTGGAACTTGTATGTACATTTTCATAAAATTTAAATTAGTGTGTATTTGATCATTGTCTGAATTTAAAAAACAATATCTGGGCGACCGAGCTTTGCTTGGTGTTATAGAAAAAAAAACACCTATCTAGGTATACTTGGAATGTAAAATATTTTCTAAATACAAAGTTTCATCCAAATCGTTGGAGCCCTTTCCGCGAAACCAATTACATATATATATATAGAAGAATTGCTCACTTAATATAATAAGATATATGTGAAGATTTCGCTTCTACCATGTGCGATTTGCACACATAATTTTTTTATGCCTGCCATACACACTGCGATCTACCTTTGCAGGCACACTTAAGGGGACGCTGGTAGACCGTAGTGTGTGTAATCGGCTTAAAGGTAACTGCGTTTTTGACTGAAATATTAATTATATAAAAAAAAAAAATACATTTGAAAGAAAAATGTGCTGGGTAACAGGATTATGTCTGACTGGTTCGCGACTACCATAAACCAGCCATAGTGGCACACTTAAATGGATATACATCTTGTATGTCGCGTTCCGGGAACAGCTGCTGTAAGTATATTCAGTAATGAGTTGGAAAGGTAGGGATCGCGACCACTCTGTACATATAATTAAACCAGTGACAGTGATTTTTTTGGATTGTCCATAACGAGTACAAATTCAAAGTTTTTGTGTTAAGGCATTGAAGAGTTCCTATGACCAGTTCGTTGCTTCATTTTGAGACCCTGCTACTAACCAAATACTCACCGATTTTATCCTATACAGTATATAATATATGATTGGATACTATTTATATTGCTTATAGTAATTATTTTATTATATTATATTGTTATAATTTTAATAACCGTCAGAGGAAATTTCAATGTATATTTAACAGCAACACTGACAAGTAAACAATTCTTCAATTTTATAAAATAATTATATTTGTTTATAAGAATAGTGACTTATTTATATGGAGTTACAATCGGTACATATAAAATATATTCTTGTAATTCTTATCTTTTTTAGAAAGTAGTTTTTAAAAAGTTTAATTGCATAGAACGCCATTTTTAGTTTAAATTGTGATGACAAAAATACGTCTATACTCTATAGTGCCCTAAATGTAATGACAGCGATTTGAGCGAAGAAATTATTTTTCATGTCTATTAAAATTACTCGTTTGAAACGCCGGACTGAGAATCTAGACATGTATATAATCAAAGCCATTAGATAGTATGCCTATGGAGAAATTTGCTATGGAGAAGTTTTATTATTATCTATGTACAATATACAGTGTTAACCAATGACCGGTAAAAAGAATAATGTAATCGTTGTTTGTCACGTTGTATACCATGCTAGTCTCGCAACGTGCCTCGAGGCTAGAGCACAAGTTTCTGTATTAAAACCGTTGTTACTAGAACCTTTTTATTCCCTATACCCACTTTGTAATCTTAAGAACAGCATGGTTCACGTTAAATGGTCATTTAATATCCTCAGGGTGAGGCACGTGCTCGTCCATGCTTAAAATCACGCGTTCATGTTTTTTGTTAGCGATTATTTAGTTTACGTGAATTTAAGTAACAAAAGATTTCCGTTTCAATACATTATGTAATCTTTTAGAAAAAATCAATATATTTGGATTTTTAAATCTTTAAGAGATACGAAGTACGTTAATAAATAACTGTGCTCTACGGTTTCACCTGTATTTTTATTCAACCAACTCTCCACCACGCCGCCCGGCCGTCGACAAAGCAGGCGTGAATATTTACGTTAATTTCTAATTAAATGAGTCAAATTTTTTGATCGTAATTTATTGACAACAGCTGTGCCCGCGGCTGCACTCGCATGGACTACAGAATCAAGAATGCCGTCGATCGGGCACACGCGTGAATCGTACTACTCTCGCTCCAGGCTATTTTAAAGACAAAAATGCTTATTGTTGGTAATACTTATAAGATAGATATATGCTCTCCCTGACTTTTAATTAGGTCTTTTAAAGATCTACAATTATGTACTAAATTAATTTGATATATCTCTTACGGTTTACTCAGCGTAAGCCATTTAAGCACCCGAATTTATTCACCATAACCATTTTTATTTGCGCGAAGTCCCTATTTTTTTTTTTTTAAATAAAAGTAGCCTAAGTAGTAACTTATGCTTTAATAAGTACGTAAGGAGTACCGTATAACACCATCTATCTACCAGTGAAAGTCCCGTCAAAATCGGTCTACGTATATTTTCATATGCATTTAGTAAAAATCTGTTATTTGGACATTAAAAATAGACACTTCAATTTTATTATTTGTATAGATGTATAGATATAGATTTAAACTGGCCAAGTTAGTAATCTTCGATCAAAGAAAGTAATAAAATGCTTTGTAAATGAATTCAGGAACGTACATTCCTACAGCTATTATTAACAGAAATGCAATGGAACTTGGCACCATTTAGACCTCAGCTCCTTTATCGGTGAAATCGACTACCATCTTTTCTACCGAGGTTGGCCTCTTTTTCAAATAAATGTTTTTATTGGGTAAATGTTATTCGTATGTAACTATCAAATCAAATCAATAGAAGATAGTTTTATTATATGCAGTAACGAATTATTACATCCCGCGATACGCGCTAACGGACTGCTGCTTTTAGTCTAGGCCTTTCATAAATGTTGAAAAGCTGACAGGGAAGTTTTCTGTAGAAATATAACCAAACCACAGAGAGATCATTCAAAATGTCATATACATTCATGGATATAAAGAAACGCAATAAATAAGATGTAAATTACAGTGAAAACAGATTTATTTGTAGAATATTTACGCTTTTAAAATTCGTTAAATAGAATCAAATAGTAAAAATAACATTTTTAAACTCAAATAAAATTAGACTGAACGAAAAAAAAATACAAATTAGAGGCATTAAGCTCAGTATTTTAATTGTAAGGATTTTTTAAGTAATTTAATGAAAATTTTATATTGTACTAAAGACTAATTTTTTTTTTCATAATGGGTAATTTTGCATGGTGGGTAGGACTTTTTATAATGCCCACCTGGTTAGCTACCACTCTCGAGTTGAAAATCTGTCGCCAAATAGGTGAGTTACTTTGAACCTTCTATCATCTGACTTACGACAAAATCTGGACTAATCAGTAAAGTGTACTTTTCTTCAAGCGTCATCATCCCAATTTCGGGTGAACAAGCAAAGTTGGACAGAGCTACTCGATGACCTGCTGTGATCAAAGGGCCTCTAGTGGGTAAGTACGCCCCTATAACAGCCGCTTTAAGTTTTCTTCTAATCGTTTTGGTGCTAACTGCACTTGTCGAACTTCCTGCAGCTTGTTTCGTACCTCGGAAGATGTCGAAGTGCGGTTTCTTAGGACACTGCTTATAATAAATCTGTTGTCTTTCTCTGTTGTTACTCTTTTGCGACCTTGTCTTTACATCTTGTATACTCTCCAGTCTACTGATATTATATAAACATTGCAAAAAATCACAGATTTGGACATTCGTAATGTTTGAGTGACTTCATTGTAAGTGTAACCATTTTCAATGAAAGTTACAGCTATAAACACCTGAGCAACGCTGAGATCTGGCATTATTACTCAAACATATCAAATGAAGTTCCCTTCAGTGAATAATAACAATTTTTAATCAAAAAAACAGAAATAATGTTTTTTGTTAATATTAAAAACATGCAGAATTTCATATACACTACGTCTCAAAGAAAAAAAAAACAAATGAAAGTTTTGATAAAATTCTATTCAAAATCTTCTTTTTTCAAATTACATATATGGCCAGTATGAAATAAGAAAATATTTTCTGTTATTTTACCTTTTTATTGCGTTCCTCTAAATGTGTAAATGAGTGTATATTAAAGAAACTTCAATAAAAAACAGTGCAATTACACTTAGATGTTCTGTGTTTCTTTGCCTATTCAAGTTTTTTGGAAATTTTGACTTTAGCTTCTTTTCACCTTTAAAATTATTATAAAAGTCTATGAACGTCATTTTATAATAATAAACCATTTTCTTAAAAAAAGGAATATATCCATTATAGCATGGCTAACTGAACTACATAGTTATATATGTATATAGCAATGATGGTTTAGTGGAAGCGCGTACGTACGGAAATCACGTTGATCGACGTGAGTTCCAATCCTCACAATGATCGTGATAACATCGTGATAAAATCTTACCATGGTTATAGGGTATTTTATAATGCCCGCCTGGCTAGCTATCACCTGCAAGTTGAAAATTTGTTGCCGTTCACCTATAGGTTTCTTCTGGCAGCTTCACTTGAAAATAATAAAAAAAAAAAAAAAACAATCCGGACATTTCCCAAATTTACCGGGATGTATGACATCCCTACGAGTATTTTAGGTATCGGTTTGCCCTTAGGTTACTGTGCCATTGCTTCTGGCTGACTAAATTGTATATTGTGTATAGTGTCTAATCTAGTATTGATATAGATCTGTTACATGTTTTAAGTACGTGTGTCTTATTTAGTATTTATTATTCTATAATGTCATTCGGTTGTCAGTTCAAAAGAAAAAGAAAGCATAGCGATCTGAGGGGAATTAACTAAAAAAGAATACTTTTTGAATTCAAAATAAGGAATTTGTCTGGGTATTCGAAATGTGTTCAAAATAATTTAAATAGAGTCTTCGTTTATGTTTAAAAATGTCATATAAAGGGTTGGAGACGATAAATAACATCAGTTATATTTGAAAAACGAAGACAAGAAGCGGAAAATTTGAAAGTGAAGACTGATTTGCATAAAAAAATTTAAATTAGTTTAGTTGTGTCGAAATGTATGGAACTGTCAATCTTAAATGTAGTTTAACAATTTATATATGATTTAAGGAATTGGTTCAAGCCAATAAATATATAGAAATAGTAATAAATGAAGAAGAATAAATAAATAGAGAAATTTCTGTCCGTGCATTGAAGTGAAGTAAACTCGATTTGAGTATCCAAGTGTAGACTCATGTTCGAATGAAGACTGGTTCAATATTTTTGGCTGTAGATTATACAAGAGTTCGCAAATAAATCCACTTAAAAATTGGCCTCTGGTTTTATCCAGTACCCCATAGCTCGTATAAATATGAATTTGAAAAATATGAAAATGTAATTTAAAAGTACAAAAATAAAAGTCAAGGCCAAGTGTACAACGGAAAAACAAGGCGAACCGAGGCATTTACTTTACATAAATATTTAAGGTTCACGTTTACCGACATGCGGTACACTAGCTTGTTCATTGTATTAAAATTTTCAGTGGAAAATTTTTAAAACGCACGTTTCGGTACACCGTGTACAGTGTAATGTCGATCGGATAAGTGTTTTGAAGAAAAATCATAACAAAAATAAAATTAAATAAACTTAAAGTTGGTATATTTTAACAATTACTGTATTTAGCTTTCGCATACTAATAACAATAATAATTACATATTAAAATGAAATAATATTCCTGAACTCGAATTCCATCGTCAAATTCGCTGTAACTATCACACACAGGTGTCATGCGCAGGTTTCTAATACAAAAATAATTAAAGTAATAGCTTATGTATATATTTAAAAATCATGTGCTCGTTCGTCTGTTGGTGATACTATAAATTCTGAATGACTTGGCCGATTGAGCTCATACTGCTCATATTGACAAAACCTACTTGTTTTATCAAGACGACCTTATAGATATGTTAGGAACTGATAGGTGGCGCTCTGGTCAAGCCAATAACTACCGGAAGGGACAGAACAACGGGCCAGCTAATTTATTAATTAAGGAAATGATTGAAGCAATGATGGCGAAATTGGTAGCGTGTACGGACGTCGAGTCGATCGAAATAAGTTCGAAACCCTGCAATCAGCCTGAGCTTTCGGTAAAAGGAAAACATCGTTATGAAACCATAGCCCGTGGTGATAAGGCGTTTTCTAATGCCTAATGTTAATTCTAAATATTTTTTACGTTTATTTATTATTTATAACGGCAATATATATTTACGTTATTTTCTCCTCCTTAGAGTAAAAATTTTTGATCGTAGACTTAGTTACTTAGTTTAGATCGTAAAATTTTTAGTAAGACTTGCCGAGTTATTAAGCCCATATCAAAGAAAGTAACAAATGATTTTGTAAATTATATGAACAACTATAATTAAAAAACAGCTATGGAACTTAGCACCTGTTAGATTTCAGCTCTTTTATCGGTGACAGCGACTACCCCGAACATCGTATTCACTGAATTTGGCCCCCTTTTCACATTTATGTTTTTGTTGGGATAACAAACGATTCCAGAGATTTTGAGATTATGATTTTTTTTTTCTATTTTAATCAGATCGTAACAATATTAATATCTGCAGGAGGATAACAGATATTTAATTTGATGTTTTAAGATACAAAAGCACTGACAGTTTAAAGATTAAAGTTAATTATCTATTAGTATCAGTCTATTGATAAAAAACCCTAAAACAATACAATAATAGAAAAAAATATTGCTTATTTAATTCATTTTTTCTTGAGAAAACTATTTTTTTGTCTGTGAGTCAGGTGTTTGCATGGTAACGCCCTACAGAAAATATGACGTCATCTTTTAATGAATATACTACTGTGTCCCAAAAGTCTCCGACCTGTACCTGTAACTTCGCACTGGCTTTACATTTCATCATCCGGCTCATGGCTCATCCTATCCCCCTCCAATTATCAAATCACCGCCCAAGAAGTTTTCTCGCAGCCAATGGTAAAAGTAGACTACATAACTCGTGAAAAAAAATGTAATCTCGGTCCTTGTATCCCTCGCTCCACTCAGGATTCTCCTCTAGAACCCCTAGCTGCGCTCGGGTTTCTACTCTAAAATATTTCGCTTCTCTCTGGATCCAACTTATTCTCTCGAATTAAATTCCCTTTTTATCACTTATTGTGTAATCTACTATTATATTACTTTTCGAGGTGTAATAATAAAAAAAAAATTAATTCACGGGTATTATTTTAAACACACAGCATTCCATGGATTCACCGTGCGGGTGCCGGGTCCATCGTGTGGCAGAAAGAGGGAAACACGAGCAGCCTCCGGGACTTGCGACCGGGTGTAGGTTTAGGGGGTCTCCTTATGATGCACATCAGCGCTCACCTTACTGCTCGACTGCTTGCAATACCTTCCCTGCCTAGTCAGATTTGGTAAGAGCATGATAATGCTGCTTTACACGCCCGTTTTAAAATAGAACTTACTGCAGTTTTCGACAGATCAATGCCTTTTAGCAAGTTATAATTTTAGTTAGATATTTCGCTGGTAAGCCTCTCGCTCCCACTTCTACCGCATATAAATTAACCGCATAGCCGTTTTTGGTTAGTTCACTACTTATTGACACCACATTCACTTTTACTGCACTTCATACTTGACGAAAACATGTAAATATATTATTGTATAGCAGCTGTCCACGCGGACGCATTGCTCACTCAAGTAGGAGAGAGACAGATGTCGAACGCTGCCGAACGCGGAGGCCGATTGTGCCTCGATGTCGCTCGTTCCGCGCTCTCGCTTGCACTTCAAGCCTTAAATAGAACGCCTCAGAGCGAGGTAACGCCGCATGAGTCATGTTTTTTGGTGCGTGCAGCCGACTCCATCTAATTATAAGACGTTGTCACGTCAAAAAAAAATCAATATATTTTGTCAGCAGTACCGGGTTTACATTTTTTGTTAAAATCTACCTTGAAACTGATATAATTTTTAATTCTGCAACTTTGTACGTAGACGATAAAACATTAATTATCCATGATCCAAGTTCCTGTGTCCTATTTCGTATATAGATTATAAAATAATAATTAGAATATGTTATTGCAGTGTGTTTGCTTTGCATTCTTTCATTCGAAACGAGAAGACAATCGCAAGCTTTTGGTTTGACAACATTTTGGTTCCTATTTGCTCGGCTTTTTTTTTTATTTCAACAATACATCTCCTATTTTTTAGACCACGTTAACTGCTTCGGTATACTTAGACCTCATTTAATCTACGCTATATACCTTTTTATCCTTTTCCACTTACATCCAAATAAAATCCTATAGGTGTGAAAACGAGTATAAGAAATAAGTATAAGAAAAAGAAGTATAAGTAAGAAAGTACTGAAAAATCTATCTTTAATTATTTGATATAATATAGTATATTGATTCAAATATATATAAAACTAGATATGGATAAGAGCACGTAATTCTTATAAAAATCGTAGTTTCTTAAATATTTAATATTTTTTATTAAATGAAGATATGGTGATATTTTTTTTTTTTTTTGATGAGGACCAAGTATCTAAGGAGTAAAACAAAAAATAACTGATCAAAATCTATCCAGTGTAGTTTTTGCATGATGCGCACACAACGGCAAACCTCAATCATTTTATTTATATAGAAGATAATGTAGGTATGCAAATAAGAATGAAAAAGTTGACCTATATTGATTTGTACTTACTTGTACTAACTAACTAGTTGTACTAACTTGTAGATTGATAATGAAATATTTCAAAACATGCCTGTACATGTAATTTTTTTCCAAGTTTCCTGATAGACATCCTATATAAACGACATAGATCACGAATATGCACTTAAATATTTGTTGTCTGTCTGTTTGCATTTTTGGATTAAAAAGAGAGGAAAGGCACAATAAATAAATTCTCTCTACTTGGGGCAGCCCAATTGGTACATTACCCCCAATCCTACAGAAGATCGCAGCCAAATAACCTTGTATTGTGTTCCTGCGGTGAGTAGAGTTTTCAGAACTCCTCGGAGTAGGGGGTTCAAGGTCGGCATTCCGCTAGTGATACCTATTAACATTGATATAGTACACATACAATGGTAAGTATGGTACAAGCATCCAAAGGCTACCATCAGACGGGTCGTGAGCTTGTTTGTCACCTTTGTAGTAAAAAAAAACGTAAAAAACGAAGAAAAAAAATCGTATTATCAATAATATAAGTAAAAATAAAATCACTGAAGGGACATAATTACTGCGTAATAAATGCATACGGAGCAGCGGGCACACGGCTAGTTAAATAAAAGAGCGCCAGTTCATCCTGGATAAGCGAAAGGTTTTTAACTTCTGTAAGAAGAATAACTAAATAAATACCTTCAGTCAAATTCCTAAACATTCTCAATTAATATTATGCATTAACAATAGACGACAAAGCATTAGTCTAGCTTCACCGGTTATTACTATTTCATAATACAATTCTGGTTTCGATTATGACGTATTGTTTGTGTGAGCAGATCGTCACGTTGTGCCTACGTTTATGTGAGAAGCACATGGCTCGCCACGCATTTCACATCACGTTGATATACTGGCATTCAACAACACGTTATGCCGTTATATTGAAAACGATATATTACTAGAATATCGAAGCAATCCGACTAAAATAATCTGTCCCACAAACACACAAGCTTCGACAAGGCGACAAGTATTATCCATTATTGAATAACTTTGTGACAATGCATTCTTATAATAATATATTTATTATTCATATCTTTTATTAACTTTCTTTTTATCCCTCTTAGTTGGGCTAGCTGTCCCTATATTTTTAAATACACTAAAAAAAGAAAGAGTCTATTTCTAAAATACTACTGAAGATACCGGATAGAGATGTGAATCGATTACAATTATCAGAACCGGTTTTTAAGCAATAAATTCCGGAAAAAAACTTTAGTTATTTCGGTTTTCATTTCCTTTCATTTAAAAGGCTAAAATTTCAACATATGAAGTCAAGTAATGAAACTGCTTGGTTTTTATTATTTGATTTAGTCATCATTCTGGCGAACGAAGTACATTTGGTTAACAGCGTCATCTAGAAACCAGTTCCTTTTGGATGGGAGTACATATTCTGCTATCTAGAACATGCACTCTGAAGGTAAAGAAGGTGCCTCCACCGATAAATGTATAAATGCGATTTTGTTTAAGGGCATTAAGAGCTGAGTGATCTATTCAATACAGATCGCAAGCTTGTAGCTGTTCCATCGGACGAGGTCGTTTGTGACGATTGTGACCATATTTTACTAAGATTCTAACAATAAAATAAATATAACATAACTTCAACAAAAAAAAATTATAAACAATTCTAATACCTGGTTCAATAACTTTAAATGTATATTATACTTTAATACAGAGCTTATAAGGTGATTTTGGCTTTTGGTAGTAAAGGGATTATTTGGTTCGTTCAGTCGCGAACGATACAAATTTATTATGAAACCGATTTTTTATTTGAAAACCCGGAGACACCGGTATATACAAAAACCGTTTTTTTTACGTTAACTACGACCCGTTTTCTAATGCGGGACTAATATATTAAGGTATTTAAGATGTTTTTCCGGTTCTGAACATTGTACATTTACACGAGCCTTGTCTGTAAAAATATACCTAATACAAATGTTCTCACACAAATCCAACGTTGGCCTTGTTTAGGAAACCATGACATGAATCATGGATTCAATAACATTATTTTAAAATAATATGCAATGCCTTTTGTTATTATCTGTTATGGTTTTTTTTTTGTTTTACATAATATTATTGTGTGTATTTTTTTTTATCGATTAGTTTAGTTTATTAAGTAGTAATCAGAGTACATCGATACATCAGGATTCCTAATGCGGCTCATGAGATATCATAAGTAGCCTGCGACAAAACATATGCAGCTATTTATTTAGCAGTTCTTGTATATAAAGGTATATATAATACTAGTGGTGTGCCCGTGGCTCCGCCGCGTTTGTTACTGCGCAAGAGTTATTTATAGCCCGTAATTTTATTTTTACTCATGTTGTTGACAATTCATACGCCATACAATTGAGGAATGGTAAATATTTCCCGTCTACAAAATTCGATCAGAATCGGTTGACAATTGATGAAAATGTATTTTAATGAACTTATTGTTTTTACTATTTTTAGAATTAATATTGTCAATTGTTATTATAGCCCATAAATTATGTAATTACTTATACTTCCCGTGTACAAAATTTTATCAAAATTGGTTTAGAATTAATGATATAAATTTTTTTTGGACATTATTATTTTTTATTTAGTACCTGTACCTGCGTATTACGAAGCCTTGGGAAAAGGCGTCATAGTTTAAAGGCGTTATGTCAATGTTTTTATGTTTTCTGAAGAATTCACTTTTACCGCATGTGAACTGCATACATGTTTTCTACATGTAATTTTAGATACAAAGTTTTGAATCCAGATTCCCTCGGGGAAAAATTGAAATCCACTTTATTAATAGAATTTTGTAATTTATAATAATTTAATTTTACAATAAATACATTTTCGATAATGCCGATTACAAATTTTAAAATCTAGAAAATATGATGTGGTTCAATAATCAATTAATGCTCCTATTCATGATAATTAGCAACAACCCTGATGTTTGCAGAATATTCAACTTTGTATTCATGTCACAAATTTACTACCTATATAACTAAGATGTAAATTTTGATTCAATGATTTTGCTATTGTTTAGGGCTCAGCTTTTATGGTGTAAAGTCACGGGTAAAAAATATTTTACTGTTGTGCATTATAGGATCCTCATGTAAAAGCTATAGCTACGCTCGTATTAACTATATAATTCATTGTTATCTCAACGATAACAAAACCGATGAATGATTTATATCGTTGCAAATAATTTCCCGAACACTAACTTAACTTTTGTTTTTTATGGTAAGTACCTTGACAAATTGACGTTACACACAGTACAAACCAAACACAATGGCTACCACCGAAAGATCGTAATCCATCGGCGGTCGCTGCAGTCATGCTGTCCTGCATAAATATCTCATCACGTTAAGCTTGAAGGACCCTACACATTAGCCGGGGGGTGGTTCCATAGTTTCACGATACGAGAAAAACGATATAGGGAACTGCCGTAAAACTGTGACTCCCGAAACCCAGCGCGTGTGGTTCTGTTGTGGAAAGAAGGAAATTAGATTCAACAGCTCTTTAGAACATTCACCATGATCACTCAAATTACTCAAGTCAAGGCTATATGGTATATCATCTATAGTCACGAAGCTGAAGAATATAGCAAAATATCACCGGCGGTTATACCGAACAACAATTCTATTTCAGTACATTCGAGAAGGTAACAGCTGCAACGTTTGCAGCGCGGTGCGACCTGAGGCCAGCGACCCCGAGACAAGTAGGTCGCCGCTCACGTGTTCTGTTGAGCCAAACACGTGCTTGCCAGGCCATGAGCCATGACACTAAATAGCACGGACGTAATATTACTCACTGCTACACTCCTTTCAACTACGTTATTTATGTTAGAAATAACAAAAATGTATGACACTTGAAATATTATTGCCTTTGTAAAGCGAATATATAATAATTAGCTCTGTCCCACGGTTTCACCCTTGTTAACCAACTATTCAACGCACCGCCGCCAAAGCACCCGGTCTAGTTTATCGTTCATCTCTTCCTTTGAATCGTGAGTTATGATTTTGAGTTCATACAAAAATCCGGTAGAAAGAAGGACGTTCAAATTCCTCGAATTTGTACATTTTACGGATTTTTTATATTTTTCTTGTCATGAAACCCTAATTAGGACTATTAAGAACATTTAAAAATTAAAATAGCCAAGCCATATCAGTCCGTTTGCATATCAAGCATATCAGTACCAACAAACAGCATTTCATTTTTATTTATATAGATTACGTGTTTGTTACTACACAGTAGTTATTAATTAACATCCCGTTATTTTAGTTTTACTCGTTTTGTTGACAAATTATATGCCGTATCAATCGAGGAATGGCATATATTTCCCGTGTATAATTTTCATGAAAATCGGTTGAAAACTATTATTTCATTCTATAATTTCTAATCTATTATTAACGATTCTCAATTATGTTATGTATGATGTATGCTTCTCGTTTACAAAATTCGATCAGAATCGGTTGAGAATTGATAAAAAATTAATTTTTTGTACTAATTCCTTTTTTGTACGATTTCTACAAGTAATATTAACAATTGTTATAGTCCATCAATTATGTAATTACTTATACTTCTTGTGTACAAAATATCATCAAAATAATTTATGAATTAATGAATTTTTAAAATTTTTAGATTTATTTTTTTACGATCCCTAAAAGTTTTATAGAAAATTCTCGACTTATACTTGCCGTGTACAATATTTTATCAAAATCGGTCAAGAGTTAACGAAAATGTTTTTTTTTTTTTTTTTTTTTTTTTACGATTTCTAAATGTAATATTTAATTTTCCTTTATCCTATCAATTGACCAATGACATAAGCATCCCGTGTACAAAATTTTATAGGCGTCGGTCAAGCCGTTTTGAGTTAAATCCGTATATACAAACATATAGACAGACAGATAGACATAAAAAATTTAATGGAGATTCGAGATTTTAGAAAAATATTAAAAGTACAGACAGGACTACAGATTCATTAATATAAACTATTTGTTACATACTTAATAAACAATTAACGCCGTATTTTGAAGTGAAAGTTTCTTTAGCATCGTTCTGATTTGAAAATCGAAGAAACGAAATAGCGACAATAAAAAAGACAGACACATAAATTCATAAGATTTAAAGTGGGAGAAAATGAGATAGGAACCCCCGGGAATGTTTTAGGCAATGGTAAAATTGTAAAAAAGAGGTTTGTTGCCACACAATAATGAATTTTATTGCCTCATTAAAAGGCACGAAACAAAAACTTTTTAGACAAGTTAGGTTACTTTAGTCGTAGAAATGAAATTATTTCGATAAGCGGCCTCTGTACAAACAGTATGGGAATAATTTTGAATGATCAATGATGAGAAATTACACCATTTCCAGTTTGTACAGAAGTAACAATAGAGGTCGCTAAAATGAGAACTCTAATAAAATAAAATTATGGATTTTGCAAATTACGTTACCAAAGTACAAGTTTGCTTTGTGTCACAAAATTCACTATCAGTAGATCCAACTTTGTTTTGTTATTAGTTAGGAAAAGGCATTACAACAACCGTGGTCTTTTGTATACATGTACTTTATACATTTGTACTTTTTTCAGATGATATTCCCATGGATATTTCAAATGTGCACGGTGATGCCATAATTGAAAATGATATTGTGAATAATGATCGTGAGTACTTGTATGTACATTTTCATAGACTTTAAATTAGTGGGTATTTTATCATTTTCTGAAATAAAAAACATAGATGTGAAGGTTTCACTTCTACCACGTGTGAATTGCACACATGATTTTTTTTATTGGAGCTATTGTGGGAGCCTACATTCAATTTTAGTAATCTACCCTTTCTTGACCGCCAAGGTATAAAAACTTTATACTATAAATCGTGACAATATTTGCAGGATTTTCGACAATTGTGTGCAACTGAATTACGAGCACCATACATCACGATTAATTCGCGTTTTAGCGACACGTCCACGTGTCGCACTCCGGAAACAGTACTGTAGCTACTCGACCGAATCCCGACCAGCATGTCCCTGTTGATAAAACCATCACAGTGACTATCTTTCAATTTGTTGCGTTTTGAAAATCAGTCAGTACAGTACTACCGGAGCTCGCAGGAGTTGTAGGCCAGCATGCCAGTGACAAGTATCGACGGATTGTCGGTGGTCGTCGTTGTTTTTGAATTATATTGCACTTATCATCAGGCACAGTGTCGACACTTTGCCTAAAAGAACAAGCTAAGTTATTAAAAAGGAAACAAAGAACCTGACTGCAACAAAAAAAAAACACGACGTATAAATAACATTTTTCTATTTTTGATTTTTATTTGATTCCCAGATGTCGTACTTAAATATTATGTAGCCTAGGTTATTCCCACAATTAATACGAATTTTACGACACCTTGTATGCTAAAGTCCATCAAGCGGTTTATGCTACAGAGCGTGACAAAGAAATATTCATACACATACATACACTCAAAAAACATAACCCTCCTTTTTCGCAGTCGGATAATTATTGGGTTTACTACTAACACGAATAATTTACCATTTTTATGCACATAAATACATTAGTATTAGTAATGCCAATTTTGTATCAAAGGCATTTATTTGCATATCAATGTTAGACACGTGCGTAACAGCACGGTACTGATATATTTATGTAGGTCAATAAATAGTACGTACGTCTATTAAAAGTGATGTTTCGATATAAATGACTTTACGTTGCCACGTTTTATTAGTTTCAGTAAGCACAATATCAAGGTGAACTATAAAATTACCACACTGTGGATTTTTTTTATACAACTAAATGTGACAAAGAACCTTACGGCCCGCCTGCGTCTGTGGTAAGCTGTTACCGTAACCTATCGGCAATTACTTAACCTTGCTAAATTAGAAATCCCATAGTAAATAAAGTAAGGATTTGATTTGTACATGAAGTGAAGAATGTATATTCTTACAAATCATTATATTAATACGTGAAACAAAACTTTGGACCCTTTTTAAGCGCATTGCGTGCACGGAGGACTGTGAGATTTCGCATGGTTAAAATTTATATGGAGAAGGAGTGCAGAAAGCTAAAATTTATCTATAACGAATATATTATATGAAATAAATTAATACTGCGAATCCTAACCAGACCAGCGCCATTGAACTTAGACCCCCAAAATATTGACATTGTCACTCAATGAAAAGTGACAGCAAGTGATAAATATTCATTGTTTAGGTTCATACTGCAAATGTCAAACAGAAAATAGTCTATGATTAAAAAGTCGCTGGTAGAATTTCGATCATTGGGCGACCGCTATTACTTATAATTAAAGGAACAGCTAAGACACTCAGAGTTGAGTTTTTGGCGGGATCTTAAATGACATGTTGTGGTTTTTATTTTTAATTCATTAACTTTGGTTTTTGACCTTATATTATGTAATATTGGTGGCGTTTTGTGTGATATAGATTGGTTTTTGTGCTTAATTGAAGTGCATTATAAATATAAGCTGAAAGCATTCATTCTGAGGTCCCACAAAATCTTCCTAGAAAGTACTAACAAGGGAGCCACTATCTTGTTAGGATACAGAATCGTCATAGCACATGGCAATATAATTTACTCGATAATGGCAGTAATGGTCTTCATTGAAGAGGACCGGTTGCAAAGTTAGGAAGAAAAAGACGAAGAAGACACTCAGAGTTAGCACCCGTTAGATGTGATCTCTTTTATAGGAAAACCGACTACCCTGAAGGTCGTTTCTACCGAACTTGGCCCTTTTTCACATTTATGTTTTTGTTGGGATATCATTACTTTTTGTAAATCTACACTGGCGCACAGCGCTATCTTTTGGTGAAAGGATGGGAATGCCATGATCTCAGTTGATGTTCATTATGAGTATTATTTCGTTTAAAATCAGTTAATAATTATACTTTTTGAACTGTTTTGATAATTTTTTATTTAATTATTGTTATTATTCAATGTCGATATTCTAATGCCCATATAAACCGGAAAAAACACAACGCTAGATCGTCTAAGTTGGCACAACGCCATTTATTATTTATTGAGGGAACGGAAACGACGTATTATAAGACGTATAATTCTTTTAAAATTGTTTTTTTAATTTTTATTTAATTTTTGTTTTTGTAATATTTCCTTAATAATCTACATTGAAGCCAAATTTTAAGTTTCTGAGTCACCTAGAATTGGGTTAGCGATTGATAAAATAGCTACTTTTGAGACCCTAATAACTTGAGAACTTTAATAGGTTTATTTCGTGAAATTTGGTATTCTAGGTGTTCAAGGAAGTGTGTGGATCAAATAGTTTTTAATTATAGGTCGAAAGTATTTTGAGTCGAAAGTAGCTCGAAATTGTTCGTGTAAATATACACAATGAACGGTGTTTCGCACTTTTCGTTTACGAACTTGGCTGTGCTAGATCCATGTAAATTACTTAATTTATACGAATGAAGGAAATCATATAATATATTGTATGTATTGTGTTACCTTATATCAAGAACTCATGTATGTTCAGTGTAATATGTAAAATGAAATATACCAAAATATGTAATAATATGCCAAATTAAATAAGATTACATACGTAATATTATTATGGTGTATATATATGTAATGGTGGGCACTAAGCTGACGAGTGTTGTTGTCATTGATCGAGAATTGTGTCATAGTCGGGTTACCGGCGGCGGCTAGACGAACCAGCACGTGCTCTTCAATGACACGTGACGACATTGTTACCATGTGTCCGTGTGGTATATACTTTATTTATATATTAATACATGAAGCAAAAACTTTGTACCCCTTTTTAAGCGTATTGCGTGCACGGAACACTGAGATTTGGCATGGTTAAAGTTTATAACGAGGAGTGCAGAAAGCTAAAATTTATCTATAATATCTGATACTAATATATTAAATTAAATAAATTAATACTAATCCGACCACTGCCATTGAACTTAGACCCCTCAAAATATTGACATTATCACTTATTGAAAAGTGACCGCAAGTGACATAATATTCATTGTTTAGGTTCATACTGCAAATATCAGACAGAAAATAGTCTATGATTAAAAAGTCGCTGGTCGAATTCGATCTTTGGGCGACCGCTAGTACAGTTAAATACCTATTAACAATGTAATCCCTCGGTCATAGGATAAGTATTGCCATACAATAAGGGGATGCGGACAGCCTTCTCGGTATGTTTATTTCTAGCGGAGAGTTATATTTATTTATAGTTATAGATATATCAATTTAGCACAGATGCTTTTCTCAAATCTGTGTAATTTAGTATGTTACTAATTTCTGATAGAGTATCTATTTTTAAACAAGTAAAGAATATTTTTATTCATTTATTTATTTAATGCCTGCAGATACTAGTACCGTACTCTTTTCCAAATATAAATAAATGTGTAGAACCTACATTTCAATAAAATACATAACACGTGTCTCAAGTTGTATCTAGTTTAGGCTGATTAACTCAATCGCTCCCGTGTCTCGCTTGACAAATCTGCTGGTCACGAGTCCAAGTCAATAAAAGATAATTGAAATAAGAGGTTATTAAATTTATATATATATTAGTTTTATTTATAACATACAGCCATTGAGTAGTTTCTCGGCGACATTGAGGTCGAGAAAACACGTGTGTGTTAACTTATGCCATGTGCCTGCTCGTAGTCACGCGTCACATTCACACATCGTCATAAAATGTAAAAACAAACCCATTCTATTTAATTAAGATAATTATCATGTGACGATGATTTTTAGTAACACTTTACGCAACGCAACGCACGTAACGCAGTTGTAACTTATCTATATACTAGGTTCGTATCTCGGGCACAGAGCCCTTGAACCCTAGAGCCAGTAGCCGCTCGCGCGTACTTTGAGACTGCATTCACTAGCTATCGAAATACATACATGCACACAACTCAGGTAAGTACATAGGTTCTGTAAGGGATCTTTTTGCTTTTTACTGCTAGTTAGCCTTAGAACAAATTGTCCTTCTTTCCTCCCAGAAGGCAGAAACATGTATATAGTATAGTTAGCTAGATCGAATATTCTACGGATAGGGAATTTATCAGATCATGACTTATTTGCATGTACGACAATAGCCCAAGCCAAGGTTTAGTCATTTGAGCACCCTTGAGCTTGTTTACTCGCTTTCGTAGCTGAGTTCATTTGGCCTGTGCTTCCACGCTCGCCCTAAACCCGGTGAAGCTATCAAAGCCTCCAATGGCTCCAGGGCCTTTAAGGCTTAGTCAGTACGAAATAAAATAAGAATAAAAACAAAGAAATATGCCAAGCGATCGAGAACAATAAATAATTAACAGAAGGATAAATAATATTTAAAGATTGTATACAGGTAATCTTATCTCTACAGCTATCAATCTATGATACCTACTAACAAAATAAATTTATATTTTACCGCATCTAAGCAACACGTTATCAACGAATAAAGATAAAGAATCTATAAATAGCTATACATACATATTATTACAGATACGTAAAGCATAAAATGGACATCGGCAGCTTTGATACGGTACACGTGCTTCCAAAATTTGGTCACATGCCCTCTAATCATGTTTTTAATGTCTAAAATAGTCATTTTCTAGTAGTTGTTTGTTATACCATTGAGTAGGAGCGGTAAGAAAAATGCGATTAACTTTGTATTTAGGTATATTTGAGCTAAACATCCCAGTATTTTATTTTTTTATTCTATGGAAAACATAAATGAAAACGGATTTTTGTTGAATAAATTCTATAGTATAACTAAATCTATATTAATAAATTTGTAATTCTGTCTGTTCTCATGAATTTTTCGAAATTTCCTGATAAGCATCCTATAAAGAGAGAGGACTATGATGCGAACATGACGTTAAATTTTTTTGCCTGTTTGTTTTGTTTTTAACTAAAAAACGGCTTGACCTATTTTTATGAAATGTGGTATACGAGATGCTTATGACATTGGTTTATTAATAGGCAATAGGAATATTCAATAATACTCTTAGAAATCGTAAATAAAAAGGTTTTCACAAAATTAATTTTTTATTCATTTTTAATAAATTTGGAGAAAATGTTGTACACGGGAAACATATATTATTCCAAAATTGATAGGTAATCGTCCAAAATACCTCAGTGCCTCAAGACGAAAGTCTTTGACCAGTGTGTGTTGCCAGTGATGACATACGGCACAGAGACGTGGTCGCTCACTGTGGGCCTCATAAGAAAGCTCAAGGTCGCTCAGCGAGCTATGGAGAGGGCTATACTTGGTGTTTCTCTACGAGATCGAATCAGAAATGAAGAGATCCGTAGACAAACTAAGGTAACCGACATAGCCAAAAGGATTAGCAAGTTGAAGTGGCAGTGGGCGGGGCACATAGTTCGGAGAACTGACGGCCGTTAGGGCAGAAAGGTTCTCGAGTGGAGATCACGCACCGGAAAGCGCAGCGTAGGACGGCCCCCCACTAGATGGAAAGACGACATAATAAAGGTCGCTGGGAGCCGTTGGGTGCAGGCCACACAAGATCGGTCGCTCTGGAGATCTATGGGGGAGGCCTATGTTCAGCAGTGGACGTCCTGCGGCTGAAATGATGATGATAATAGGTAATCAGAATCATTTATTTTAAACAATGTAATACATCACGTATGACTGAATCCTGTCACCTGGACTAGGTATAACCTGTGTCTTAGGTAACAGTGTCTTCCCCAATATACAACAATTACATGATTTCTTACTCTCAAAATACGAATTAAAAGAACAAAATAAAATAACAAATGAGACAAATTACAAATAATAGTGTGTGTGTGTGTTTTTATGTTTTTGTGTGTGTTTGTGTGCGTGTTCGCGTGCGTGCGTGCGTGCGGTGTGTGTGTACGCGTGTGCGTGCGGGTGTATGTGTGTAATAAATTTGCTTACAAGTATATGTACACAGCTTGTATGTTGTTTGACATGAGAAATCCACACTAATCTTTGTGTAATGGCATATTTACTACTTTACTAGGTACTTTACTGCTTTTAATAGATTTCCTACTCTATAATAATCATATTTATAAAGAATTTCCTTTAATGTATTTCTTAGTCGATGATTATTAAGATTCATAATATTATAATATATTTGTTTTATCGAGACAGTGATTTATATATACCTATGTTAAACTTAAGATCAGATAGATGGTGCTATATAGTTGAGCCATTAACTACCGGAAGAGGCAAAACGTCTGTTGGGACTGAGTTACTTTTATAAATCTGTATTTAGGAATGGTACCTTAATGTGTTATACACTAAAAACCCCTTATATTATTATATTACTAAGGTAATGGTTAATTAAATGATTGAATTTACAGTTTTTCTTCACATGTATGTATGTATGTAATGAAATAATGTATTGTACTATCAAGTGAGTATTATTTATATACGTTATAATATATATAGTGTGAAAGTTATTGCGCTCAGTAGCTCTGTCATTAGAATCGTCGGTCACGTGCACACGCGCATGACAAACATTCCTCAATTTAGCCGGTACACGGGTACAGGCTAAACGTAGCCCAAATCAATTTGACTTTGAACCCGTCAGCGCTTTTGAAACGTGTTCTTCAAGGTCTTTTTTTATCTATGTACCTCTTATTATTATATTACTTCAGTAGTTTTATGTAAGAGATTAATTTTTAACGATATATCTTATAAACTTTCTCCCATAGGCATTATACAAACTATACGAAATATTTATAAATGGAAACGCGGGTTTAAAATGTTATACCTAGGTAATTTTGAATTCTAAAATTTAATAATAATGATAATATTTATAATTAATTAAATAATTATAATGTATAATAAAACATTAAAAAAATTAAAGTTAAAAAAAATTCAACGTATCACCTTACAGCGTTGCCTTCGGCAGAGTTATTTTTTATTAAATTTATAAGGTACCTACTGCACAAGACTGAAATGAAATTAAAATGAAATAAACGCTTTGTCCTGAATGACTGACTGACGGATCAACGCACTGCCTAAACCGCTGATCACAGAGACCTGAAACTTGGATGGTGTGTTCTTTGTATGACGTAGGCATCCGATAAGAAAGGAATTTCTGAAATTCTACCCCTGAGGGGGTAAAAAAGAGGGGCAAATTTTGTACGGGACAATGTGATTCCTTGGTCCAATCTACTTCAAATTTAGCATAAACCTTTTTTATCAGAATTGATGGAAGACGTGTTTCGTATTTTATTGAAATTCATCCCCTAATGTGGTTTGGCGGTTATTTGCTTCGAAGTTGATATCAATACTCCTTAGTGTTTGTGATTTAAACTACATTTTATTTTGACACATGTTTGAAAACTTAATCCGATTTTATTGAAAAAAGGTTGACTTCACTTAATCCATACTAATATTATAAATGCGAAAGTAACTCTGTCTGTCTGTCTGTCTGTTACGTTTTCACGCCTAAACCACTGAATCAATTTTGATGAGTTTACGTATAGAGCTAGATTGGACCTTGGGAAAGGACATAGGGTACATTTTATAGCGAAAATAAAACTTTAAGAGTAGAAAAAAGGGATGAAGTTTTCTATGAATAAAATATGGGTACACAAAAAGCGCATACGCGATAATGGTGAAATGACATCAGCTGCCATACCAACCAGTTTGTTGATTGTCAATCTGGTTTGTTGATTAATTGATATTGTTATACTTAATAAGAAATGTATTTTGTTTCTAGTAATTACTTATTAAATTATAGTCCAGTATTCATTTTAATATTGGCTGAAGTGTATATAAACTGTTTAACTACACAGTACGGCATAATTACTGTTTTATTTTATGATAGGAATATGACGTGCGCTGTCAATAGAGGCTCGCGGGAGTTTATGTATTCTAAGCGATATACCTATTGTAAATTATCTGGATTATACAGTTTTGCTACAAGTGAATTATTACATTGTTATTCCACATGTGGTGAAAATAAAACTTGGGTGAAAGATTGTATGAAGAAACCATTCATATTTATGCTTTTGGTAAGAAAGAAATAAAAGGGGTTTCATGTTTTCAAAAAACCTTCCCGTAGGCCGGTACAATAAGGTATGATTTTAATTATTTTTGAAGTTTTATTGGGACGGTTAATGTGTTGGATTCATATGGCATATAATGTCAATACCACACAAACAGTAATAATCCCATCTATGATTTTCTTTTGGTTTGTCGTATTCCGAAATCACCCGTGCATATACAATAAGATAGCGGGCTGGTAGGGATTGGGACCACAATATACATAGTGATAAACCCATCTATCATTTTTTAAATGTTTTTTTATTTGGTATTATATAAATATAGCTATCTATATTAATAAATCTGTAGTCCTGTCTGTACTTTTAATATTTTTCCAAAATTTCCCGATACGCATATTATATGAACGTTATCAGTAACGAAACGAATATGCCTTTTTTTTTGTCCGTCAGTCTGTCTGTTTGTATATCCAGAATTAACTCAAAAACGGCTTGACCGACCCTTATGAAATTTTGTACACGGGATGCTTATGTCATCGGTCAGTTGATAGGGTATAAGAAATTTCAATATTACTTTGATAATATAAAAAAAAATCGTTAATTCAATTATGTACACGGAAAGTCTAAGTCATTCCATGAATGATAAGTAATGAGAATTTTGAACAATGCTTTAAGAATTTTCGAAAATTTAAAATTCCATTAATTCTTAACCTTTTTGTTGAAATTTTATACACAGGAAATCAAACTATTTACATAATCAATGGGCTATAAGAATTGTCAAAATTACTTGTAGAATAAAAAAAAGTAATTGAAAAAGTTTAATTTTCATCAATTCTCAACTGATTCTGATCAAATTTTGTTGACGGGAAACATACATCATACTATAATTGAAAGGCTATAAGAATTGTTAATAATGCATTAGAACAATAGTTTTCAACCGATTTTGATAAAAATTGTATACGGGAAATACATGCCACTCCTCAATTGTTACGGCATATGAATAAAATTGTTAACAATATGAGTAAAAATAAAGGGATTTAACTAATTATTGCGTAGTAACAAAAGCGTGCGGAGCCGCGGGAACACCGCTAGTACATAGTATAAAATGAAGTCGCTTCCCACTGTCTGTCTAGGCTGAGTGCCCTCTGCGCTCGCCCCCAAGTCCGGTGAAGCTGTAAAAGCCGCAGCGGCTTTAGGGCCCCTCAGGCTAACAGTGTAGTCAGTTCGAAAAAAAAAAAAAAAAAAAAAACACTGTCTGTCTCCTATGTACGCTTAGATCTTTTAAACTACGCAACGGATTTTAATGCGGTTTTCACTAACATTTTTTATATAAACAATACATTGCAATTAAGTTTTTGTATAGTAGAGAAAATTCAATTATTTGTAATCAAGTCGTGAAAAAATGAATTTCGGGCACTTACATAGCTTACGCTGGATAAACCTTATGAGATACGTCAAAATAATGTTCTAAAGAATTGTAGTTCTATAAAAGCCTAGGCCACGAATATGTCTATTTCCTAGGGTTGACTCACAGTAACCATTTTTATCTTCAAAATAATAATAAAAATATTACATTATTTACGAAGCTATTTTCTCCAATTCATATTAATCTTTATTCAGATGAGTTCGTTAGTTAACTTGGGCATTTAATTTATATTTAGATTGACCTTTAAACTTTTCCATTTAAATGAATATCGTAGAAGATATCATGAATTAAAAATTATTCGCGACCAAAGAAATCCTAACTAAAAAAAACCTATGATAAATAGCGTGACGCGAGTTAAGCGCACTATTCGTAACTATGAAGTTACATAACATACCCTCACGCCGTATCCCTGAAGTATTAGGCAGTGGTGTACACCTACAGTTCACCGAGTATGTTTAAGTTTCCATGTAATAGGGGCCGAGCCTGTTGCCATTAATCGGGCACAAAGCTAAACTACAAGGTGCTACTGAGAATTTAAGAAAATTCCCAATAGCACTTTGCTCGACCAGAAATCGAACCTAGTACTTTCAGCATAGCAGTCGCAGTTAGGACCACTAGGCTAATGAGGCAGTTATGAAGTTATGAACTGTCGATATTAAAGCGATAAAATCTAAATAACGCTTTTTAAACATAAAATACACCACTTTGTAAATTGTACCCGTGCGAAGCTGGGGCGGGTCGCTGGTACGTATATAAAAATAGTTTATTTTACTAAAATACTTTCTATATACAAGTAGTAGTACTTATTTCATGCAGGCCTATTGTCTGAATTTACACTGTATTTAAATGGAAATGATAATATTATGTAAGTTTACTGTCTGTTTATTGTAAGTTTTACAGACAAATGCCTTTTTGTAATTGTTCTGTTAGCGTGCTAAATGTACAAAAATAAATAAAATAAAATAAATTAATATTTGCAGCAATGATGGCACAGTGGTAGCATGTACAAACACGACATCGATCGAAGTGAGTTCAAATCTATGTAATAAGCCTGATCTTCCGGTGAAAGAAAAATCGTGATGAACCATAGTATGGTGGTAGGGTATTTTCCAATTCCCGCCTGGCTAGTTACTACTGTATATGATTTGTATTGCAGGAGTCATTGTTACTATTACGTATTTCTGTTTTTCTTGAGCTTGAGTTTATAGCAATAACGGCTAAGTCATAAAATTCCATAAAATATAATAAGAATATATTAACAAAGAATGGAATTTAAAGTGTTAAAGATATGGCAGATTTTACTCGTTTTTTTTATATCCGCCTCCGTATTACACTTGGATGTTTATGAGATTAAGTAATTATTTATAGACAAACCATCTCAATCGAGACTTGGATCGTTTTATACAGCATGTTTTTCTTGGGATTTCATTTCTTTTTATAGTTTAATTATAAGTTTCTGAATCAGGTACTGAAATATCATAATATCGATAAGCAGAAAAGGCTTCTCATGTTGTTCTCTTAAGGTTTCCCATCAGTTACCCCAGACCTTCTATTTTTATGTATCAACAAGAAACGCTCATCAGATTATTTAATATTTTTTACTAAGGCAGCATTTTGATAGCTCTTAGGGATCCACATCAGGTACTCGAGACCTTCGATTTTTCTCTCTCATTATGTTATTAAATCATTTTTACTATTTTTCGATAGCTTTTATAGTTTGGCGGGGCTCTTAATGTTTCACATTAGGTACTTCGGACCTTCGATTTTTATATGCCATCAGAAAACTTGTATCACATTATAATTTTTTCTACGGTGGTATTTCGCTATCTCTAATAGTTTGCATCCCTATAACTTCTAAACAGATGAAGCTGTAAACTTGAAAAACCTTGACATTATAGGGTTTCGTAAGTATTATTAGTTAAAAAGGGACGCGTGCGTGTGCCCTTATACAAATGTGCTACGTCAACAAAATACAGAGCAGGACCGCGCACCGAGGGCGCGAACGCGACGGAAACGATTCCCTCGAACTCTGTTATAACCGACGGCGGATAACACGCTACGGTAACCAGCTGTCTGGAAACCAGTGCGTGCGAGCCCCTCTCACTACGTGCGACCAATCCCTGCTCACACCCGAAACTACTAGGCGTGAAGAGGGCGAAACATCAAGGTACACACACGCAGTGAGGTGCCTGCTGGTAGGCGCGGCGATGACGTAGCACGGAGCGGAATGGACTGGGTCGCTGGCGGGTTGAACACTTAGAAGATGCAAAATGACACACAGGCACCACAATAAAATTTGCTGTATTCTTCAAGACACAATACAATTTATAGGTACTATCTTCTGGGTACTGTTTCTTCCAGTTTCTTGAGTCTTGAGTCTTGATTCTTCAGCTTGTGGCACCCGTGTGTGCTCGTTGTTTTTTTTTTTTTTTTTTGAACTGACTACACTGTTAGCCTTAGGGGCCCTATCGTCAAACAGAGCCGCTGCGGCTTTTACAGCTTCACCGGACTTGGGGGCGAGCGCTTAGGGCACTCAGCCGCGGCTCGTTGGCCCCAGTAGTGCGCCTTTTATATTGTTTGCCGGAGAGCGAGACGGACGATGGCGTCTCTATCTGTACTGCTCATTACCAAACTTGGGTGTGGTCCGGTAACCGCGGTAATGCGTCGTGGTTGCACTATCGCTGTCTCTGTCTATTATTATTATTACTTGTATACAGAATACAATAAATCGTTAATATCTCTAATTACAATTATTCAATTACTATAAAAACTATTTCACATAAATGTAGACACAAATACCTATCCAAAAACACTAACTTTAACATTATAGGTTAATAAACATGGGAGATACAAAGCGTTAAACATTGCAACTTTAAAACAGCTTGAAACTTGTTTTATATACACTATTCGATGTTACAAACATTATAAAACATATAGAGAAGGCCAATTTACCTATATAACGCAAAACATTACATACAACTTCTATATAATATGAATTATCAATGATATATGAGTTTAATACTTGTAAGTGATTATTTCTATTGAATTTCAAACATTTTCATAACTTATATACTATTCTTATATACCTACACGCTATAGTAACATATTCAAAGCATTAGAAACATTAAATTATTGATTGTTCGTGCAAGTGATTCATCTCTACAACTTATATTTACAATTGTTATTCTCGTATCATTACGCTTAGGCCTACGCGTCGCTAACATTAGTAAACAGAATTTCGGCCTTCTACAATAACTCATTGCTGTTAGATAGAGGCGTGAAAATACGACGAAATGCTTCCAGTAAACATGGTACGGCCGTGCCTTGCACTCGACTTGGGATGGAATTCGATTTCGGGAATTTTAAGTTAAACGCTGACTAAAATTCAAATTATGAAGTTTGTACACCTGGTATCGAAGTACCTTCGAATTCTGATGATCGGTGAGTGTGTCAGTGACAAAATTAAAGAACTTTCACTAGCGATAATTCGTAAACTATGTATAAGGTATAATTATTAGGTATATTGACAATTAGCCAGTTTTACCAATTTGAGGTTCAGATTCGAGGAATGTTTGCAGCGGGATGGTGCTCACCTGAATGATGTAATTTTTAAGAAATTAATTTCCCAGATGTCTATTTTAATTGAAATAAAGATGTGTATATGTGTATTGTATTTAGTATTCCGGCCCACCCTGTAGTATGTTCTCTTGAAGTCTAAAAATTCAAACTTTTTGCTTAATACAGAACGAAGTTACAGGGCGTAAGTCGCTTCTAGAAAAGGATGGTAAGGTCGTGCCTTGCGCTCGCCTTGGAGGTGGCACTGCCGTGCACCCAGATCTACACAAATAATTACATTGCTGAATACACCTTTTAATAAGTGTAACAGATACGGAAAGTCCTTGCATCTGAGGTCAGTCGCAGCCGTCACAGGCGTCACTTCCGCACGCAACACGTTACACCAAACGTGATCAACTACACTTTTGAATAAAGAACTATATTATTTATATTATATAAACGTACCTCCATGTTTTATTAGTTTTTTTTTAATTAAAAAATAGTAGTGAAGTTTATAAAAGGGTTTATGTCGGATTAGTGAACAGGATTTTTTCATTGTGTCATTTTAGGCGTTCTAATTGTTCTCAGTCGGCTGCCATAGCAGAAAGAGTTTGGCCATCATTTCCGTGTCAGAGGTTTGTTCCGTATCATCGATATATATATATAACATTTCATATATTATATGTACATATTGACCGACTTAAGATCGAGTTACAGTAGTAACAAGCCTAAGTACATAGATCTTTTATCTACACTACTTTTGTAAAGGGTAAGGTTTGTGAGTGTGCAAATCTTATTTCTACTATATAAAAATAAGTCGGGTTTTCCTTCCTGACGCTATAACTCCAGAACGCACGAACCGATTTCCACGGTTTTGCATTCGTTGGAAAGGTCTCGGGCTCCGTGGGGTTTATAGCAAAGAAAATTCAGGAAAAATTTCAACAGAAAAGCGGGAAAATCATTTTTCACATACAGCGCCATCTCTGATACATAGCATGTACTACAAACCAATGTTTTAAGTAGATGGCGCCGGTACGTGATATATTGTTTGACAGCTACTCATTGTTCTCTGCTCAGTTAATTTCATGTGACAAACCGGTATTGTGTTCACTGTGAAATTGTGAACAAAAGTAAAAAAAATAAGTTATTTGTTTCCTAATTTTTCAATTGGAAACCATCAAATCAATCACGTGTATTGTGCAAATTTTTATTCAATTTCAACAGTAGGCATTTGTTTTTATGGTGGTACCTAAGTTGAAATGTGTAAATTATGTGGATCGTGCATTTGAGGTTAAATTCACCACTCTGTCCATAGTCCAAAATGCCTAGAGGACGACGTGCGAACATCGGCCGCCGCACAAGACATGCAAGCCAGCAAAAAGTGTATTCACAGAAGTTAAGCGAAGAAAGACAAAATATAATAAGAGAAAATGCCCGATTGAGACAACGCGTGAGCACACGAAGATCATTGGCAACATACAATCGCTTGGCATTCCAATATGATCCCACTGCGAACTACAGTGATGATGAAAATTTAGATATTGGACCAATGACGACTATATGCCGATATTGCAATGCGTTAAAGTTCAAAAGAGAAACGGCTGGGTTGTGCTGCGCAAGTGGAAAAGTCAAACTGGATCTATTACTTACACCACCACAGCCACTGAAACCATTGTTCGATGGAAGTGATCCTGATTCCAGCCATTTTCTTCAACACATCCTTGAATACAATAACTGCTTTCGCATGACTTCCTTTGGAGCTAATATCATTCGAGAAGGCGGCTTCATGCCGACTTGCAAGGTAAAAGATACAACACACATAACCAATCACTCACACCAACACAATGAATTGCAACACATAACAAGTACATATACACCACACACTACACCATCACACGATCAGAAGTTACACCGTATTCTTCAACAAATGATTGTTTGCAATTACAGATACAAGGACAAATATATCATTTGCATGGTTCAATGGTGCCAACACTAGATAAACCGCATCAATTTCTGCAAATATATTTGATTTCGTCGATGGTGGATCAGCTGAATGTGCGGTGCAATATACAGGGAACACAACAGTTAAAGAGACGAATTATTGAACAGTTGCAAGCATTTTTTCACGCTAATAATGCTGTGGTTAATATGTTCAAAACAGCATTGGAACGAATGCCATCGGATACGCACAAATTTGTCATAAGAGCGGATTGTACCCCAACAGGTGAACATGTGCGAAGATTCAATGCACCCACCGTTAATGATGTTGCTGCAATTATTGTTGGCGATCCAACTAAATCGCGAGACATTGTCGTTCAGCGAAGAAGCAATATCATGCATCGTGTAAACGAGACACATCGTTTTTTACGATGCGTTACAATATCCAATCATTTATTGGCAAGGGCAAGACGGATACGACATCACGTTGAAGATGGCCGATCCAATTACAGGTTCTCAATATTATGATATTGTTAATAAATTCCTGATCCAGTCACTGATCCCCATCTATACGACATTGTGACGACACAGATGGTGCATGGACCGTGCGGTGCATTAAATCCATTATCGCCTTGCATGGCTGATGGAAAGTGCACAAAACGGTATCCGCGACCGTTAGTTGCTGAAACAGTCACAGGGAACGACGGATATCCCGTTTATCGTCGGCGTTCAAAAGAAGATAATGGTCGAACTATCAAAGTTAAAGTTCAAAATCAAGAGATTGAGATCCGAAATGAATTCATTGTACTATATTGCCCGCTGCTATCACGAATTTTCGAAACACATGCAAACGTTGAGAGTTGTCATTCCCCAAATCAATCAAATATTTGTGCAAGTACGTCACAAAAGGCAGCGATATGGCTGTGTTTGGTATTGCGTCGGAAAATGCGAATGACGAAATCAGCAACTTCCAAATGGGCAGATACGTCAGTACTAATGAAGCACTGTGGCGATTATTGTCATTTCAAATTCATGAAAGATATCCCACAGTTGTACATTTAGCAGTGCATTTGGAAAATGGCCAAAGAGTTTACTTCACTGAGGCTAATGCGGCACAACGAGCTGAGAGACCACCATCGACAACATTGACTAGCTTCTTTGCAATGTGTGAAGCAGATCCATTCGCAGCGACGCTGATGTACGTTGAAATGCCCAAGTATTACACTTGGAATCAATCAACAAAGAAATTCCAACGTCGCAAACAAGGAACCCCAGTTCCAGATTGGCCACAGGTGTTTTCCACTGATGCACTAGGTCGCATGTATACTGTTCATCCTAGAAATGATGAATGTTTTTATTTGCGACTGCTGTTGGTAAATGTACGTGAACCAAAATCATTTGCGCATTTGAAAACTGTGAATGGCCACCAATGCCAAACATATCGAGAAGCATGTCAACTATTGGGTTTGCTAGAGAACGATTCTCATTGGGATTTAACACTTGCGGATTCAGTAGTTTCATCAAATGCGTACCAAATACGAACGCTGTTCGCAATTATCATCACCACATGTTTTCCTTCACAACCAATTCAGTTATGGAACAAATACAAAGACGACATATGTGAATATATCTTGCATCGCTTGCGCATTCAAACGAATAATCCTGACATCCAAATAACCGATGAAATCTACAATGAAGGATTGATTCTGATTGAGGATCAATGCTTGACTATTGCAAACAAGCTACTGATTGAAGTAGGAATGATTGCGCCAAATCGATCGATGCACGATGCATTCAACCAAGAATTAAATCGAGAGCTGCAATACAATGTTGATACATTGCAGGAATTCGTTCGAAATAATGTGCCGTTGCTGAATGAACAGCAAAAAAAAGTATACGAAACATTAATGCAAGCGGTGGACAATAATACTGGTGGTCTATTCTTCCTGGACGCACCTGGAGGAACAGGGAAAACATTTGTCATTTCATTGATTTTGGCCACTATTCGATCAAGATGTGACATAGCTTTGGCGTTAGCATCATCTGGATTTGCGGCGACTCTTCTAGATGGCGGTCGTACTGCACATTTTGCGCTTAAGTTGCCACTCAATTTAAACACAATTGATACTCCAACATGCAATATTTCCCGATCCAGTGCAATGGGAAAATTGTTGATGCAATGCAAGCTCATTGTTTGGGATGAGTGCACAATGGCACATAAGAAATCACTTGAAGCACTTAACTTCACACTGAAGGATCTTCGGCGAAATAACAACATCTTTGACGGCTTGATGATATTGTTGGCAGGCGATTTCAGGCAGACGTTGCCAGTAATTCCCCGTGGAACACCTGCAGATGAATTGAATGCTTGCCTGAAGGCATCACCTTTATGGAATAACGTAAAAACATTATCGCTAACCACTAATATGAGAGTTCAACTTCAAAATGATCAAAGTGCTGCACAATTTTCCAAACAATTGTTAGCTGTTGGAAATGGAAAAGTCTCAGTTGATGCGACATCTGGATTAATTACTCTTACCAACGACTTTTGCCGATTTGTAGACTCTCAATTAGCTCTTATTGAAAATGTTTTCCCAAACATTAGTGAGAATTATGCTTGGTTAAGTCAACGAGCAATTCTTGCCGCAAAGAATAATGATGTACACGCACTGAATTTCACCATTCAATCAAAAATTGCTGGCGATTTGGTGACATACAAATCCGTTGATTCCATAACAAATCCCGATGATGTAGTAAATTATCCAACGGAGTTTTTGAACTCTCTGGAGTTACCAGGATTTCCACCACATAACTTGCAACTCAAAGTTGGTACAGTTATTATGATATTGCGTAATTTGAATCCACCGCGACTTTGCAATGGTACTCGACTTTCGGTAAAAAGACTTATGCCGAATTTGATTGAGGCAACCATTATTAACGGAAAGTACGCAGGTGAAAATGTATGTATTCCTCGAATACCAATGATTCCGACTGATCTTCCATTTGACTTCAAATGATTGCAATTTCCAGTTCACCTTGCGTTCGCAATGACAATTACACATGGGTTACAGTACACATTACAGTTTTTCACATGGGCAGTTATACGTTGCGTGTTCACGAGTTGGGAAACCATCCGCTTTGTTTGTGTTAACGTCAGACCAAAAAACAAAAAATGTGGTTTACCAAAGAGCACTTCAATGAAACGGATAATTTGTGGACACGTATAACGCTTCGATTCAGTATTTACTTTGGATTCACTTTCATTTACTTAGAGAAGTTCAACTAAATAACACTTTATTTTTGTAATCGAAATGAATTCATTACTATTGTGAAATGAAATAAAATTTTTCCTTTTCAAATATAAAACAAAAAAAAAATTCTTTTCTTTTAATCACCAAACGAAATGTTTCATAAAACGAAACCATCTGGTGGCGAAACGGAGTTCGCCGGGTTTGCTAGTGAACAGGATTAGTGAACAGGATTTTTTTATTGTGTCATTTTAGGCGTTCTAATTGTTCTCAGGCGGTTGCCATAGCAGAAAGAGTTTGGCCATCATTTCCGTGTCATCGATATATATATACATATATATATATATAACATTTCATATATTATATGTACTTATTGACTGACTTAAGATCGAGTTACAGTAGTAACAAGCCTAAGTACATAGCTCCTTTATCTACACTACTTTCGTAAAAGGTTAAGGTTTGTGAGTGTGCAAATCTTATAGTTTATACGATTAAAGTTGCGAGAGGAAAGCAATTTAATGATATTATTATCACTCGGAATGATCAAGAACTGTGCTGATATATTGACATGGAGCATTTCGTTTCCATTCGAACCTCGTTCGTATGTGACATTGTTGATCCTTAAATCACCTACTACCTAGTTGTAAGCGACTAGGATTTAAAAAAAAGAAATGAAATCAGGCCGTGTGAATAAATAAATAGTTCTCATTGCTATTATAAAGTTGTTTTAATGCATAAGTTTGTGTAGTTTTAAAGTTAATAGCAAACTAGGTAAATATATACAGACTTCAACTCCCCTATGTGTGCGTGAACTAGACGCTAGTAAACCAGTGTTGCCACTTTAACCAATTTTCTAGCTACTTTTAAATTAATGAAGTCAGTAGTAGTAGTAGTAATATAATACTTATAAGTTACACAATTTGATAAAGTTTAATGTCGGAGTCCTCTGAAGGTCCCACCAACCCGTACGTTCGACATCGACAGCTGTATTTGACTATTTAAGTGATTGAATTAATTAGTGTTGTGTTTTATTTTTCAAATACAATTGTATGAAAACTAAAAAAAGTAATCCAATACAAGGGGTATTTACATTGACTTTCTATTTTTAGCCACTTTTACCTACTTTTTTAGGTATTCGATTTTTTAAATCAAGCGACGCGACGGTCTCAGTGCTCTACACGTCATATTGTTTTTTTTTGCATATCCAGCACGAGGCTTTAAAAGTACCTAACGCTAAAAAAGGGCGCAACAGCTGAGAGTTCCCTACATTTTTTACTCTTTTTCTATGCTTTTATTTGAGTATTCGTAGGTTCGCGGTAAGAATGTGAAGCCCATCTGGTAACACTGAAGCAAAGAAAGCGCGCAACAGTAACGGTTGGTGACAGTTAATTTTTCACGACTCATTTTACCAATCTTCTGTCGCGATAACTAATGCCTAATCTCGTTTGCATAACACCTTTGCATTGTTTAAATGATAAAAAATATAAACCAGATTTTTTGTTGGCAAGCGTCCCGAATAGTTGGCGCGGTATAATATTCGGGAGGCACGTGAAGAATCCTCGTGAGATGCGAGCGAACGTGCACGCCGCACAGTGGGCTGAAATCGGAGCCTCCCTTTCATAGGATTTTAGAAAAATTAAATATGTTATTTCATAGTTTTAAGTATACAGTTTTGTCAAACTAGTCATATAATTGTATAATTTAGCAATTTCAAGCTTTATTTTTACCTTCTACACCATATAATATGGACTTGTAAATTTCAAATGTATGAAAATGGATTTTCTTTAAGTCATAACTTTTTTGTGTTTTGAGTTGTAAAGCTGAAACTTATACATATCGTTACTGGGGTGGTAACGAACCCTTAGAACCTTTCACCTTTACCCCGGGCATCCCCGTTCAACAGATATTTGTTGATGAAAATTTCATACTTTGATGACATTGTATTGAGGTGAAATCATCAATCTGTAGGTTTATTTTCGACCTGAATGCTACAGGTATCGATTAATAAAGTTACCCCTGATTTACCCTACCGCTTCGTTTTCAAAAATACGATTCAGAATTAGGTATCAGGTAATCAGGAATAGGTAATTTACAACTTTTAATAAAGAAAAATAAGTATATTGAAATTTTAAAACAAATTCTGAATCGTATTTATGAAAGATAATGAAAACGAAGCGGTAGGGTAAATCAGGGGTAACTTTATTAATCGATACCTGTAGCATTCAGATCGAAAATAAACCTACAGATTGATGATTTCACATAAATACAATGTCATCAAAGTATGAAATTTTCATCAACAAATATCTGTTGAACGGGAACGCCCGGGGTCAAGGTGAAAGGTCTTAAGGGTTCATTACTACCCCAGTAACGATATGTATAAGTTTCAACTTTACAACTCAAAACACAAAAAAGTTATGACGAAAAGAAAATCCATTTTCATACATTTGAAATTTACAAGTCCATATTATATGGTGTAGAAGGTAAAAATAAAGCTTGAAATTTCTAAATTATACAATGATATGACTGTTTTGACAAAACTGTATACTTAAAGCTATGAAATAACATATTTAATTTTTCTAAAATCCTATGAAAGGGAGGCTCCGATTTCAGCCCACTGTGCGCCGCACCGCCCTCATGCAAACAATTTTATAAGGATACCCAATAGTTAGTTACTTAAATAAACTGAAATTAGTGTGGAAATATAGATTTACAACAGACGTGAAGTTATACGTACACTTTTATAAATAACCAACCAGTTTCAGGATTATTTCATGATTATTAGATTATAAATAAATAAATTCCACGCATATTTAAAAGTCTAATGGTACTACTGGGCATATCTCGAGAGTTTATGTAGACATGAGACATTATTTTTGTTACAAAGTTACATGTCGTGGGGTGGGCGATAAATTGAAAAAAAATGACCGACCCTAGAAATGAATGAGCACCATAGCTACCTATAGAATTTACAAAACCATGACAGTCGTAGAATTAGCTCATAATTTAGAGCGAAAGGAACTTCGTTAATACCAGGTGTACCATGGCATGATACCTCTCAAGTATAAATTCCAGGTTACATAAGGAGTATTTTGTTGGGATTTCAGGGAGTCTAATAGGAGTTTTGAAAGCTATTAAATATGATTAATTTTTTCGGTTCATTTTATACATCTAGCTGAAACGGTAACCAACTTGTTAGACAACAAATATAATCCTAATGCCTCGTTTACAGATAGTGGCCCACTACAGGCCATCGCCATTGGTGTCACCGGCGGGGGTTATGGCGTAGCATGGCTGATAATTGTCAGTAGTGGCAGAAAATCGCTTACTTCACAGGAATCGTGGCGAAGTATGGCCGATGGTGTTCACACAGTCGCCCAATGTTCAGATCATTAAGGTGCGCTGACGGGCTAGGTAGTGTTTATCGTGTTGTGGTATATTTAATTTCCTGATCGCCAAAATGTCGCTATCGTGGAGTAATGAAGAGACTTTCAAGTTTATTAAAATAAATAAGTTGCCGTGGCCGTGATTTATTTATTTGCAATTTTTGTTTGCACATGTAGATCGTATATGCTAGCTTACTATTCTTATACATGGGCACTTAAATCATTAAATTTCAATCCCAAACCATATAACTACGTTAAAATTTACCTAGATTAGATTATTAATTAATTATTTAGTTATCCATATTAATATAATTATATTAATTATTTGTTTCTTTGTTATATTTTGTCTTACATCATGTCAACTATTTATAATACGTAAACATTATGAATAAATTGTGTGCTTCTGTACTATGTTTGTGATTGCTTCAACGTCCGTCATAATTGCGTTACCAGGCAGCAATGACTACGAGTACAGAGCAATGCACCATTGTGTAATTATTACTAATTAAACACCTGTTCTGGCGATGCTGGCTGATCGTGGCTTATGGCCGTGCATGGCTCATTGTTTGAAGACGTCATTAGATAATATACGAATGGTATAAGTTATAATGACACAATCTATCACACTCGCATGCACACAAACACATAATATATTTAATATTTTAATTATTTATTTTTTCTCTAACTTTGTCTTATTTTAGTGTTACCATTTAGTATTTGAATCGTTGTCAATTAAAGCTCAGTTTATATTATTACTGTCGTCAACATATATATTAATATGTTATAATAATCTGTTAAATAAATGAATAATTTATTCTATTCTATAAATACACGGAATTGTTAAATTTTATACATATAAAATAACTCGAAAACGTTTTAACAACGCACTCAAGCCGCGCCGCGTGATGTACCTAATCTGAACGTTTTGCTTCGCGTGCTCAGTTCAAGTAGGATGGCGGCGAAAGCGATGAATAAGACGTGCGTTGTATGTAATCAATGTTATAATGTTGTAACATGCCGCAAAACAAAACGAGTAATACCTAATAGAGACTATATATTAGAGGTACTTCACATGGAAGTAATAATTATGCGTATAATTCATGTGCGAAGTAAGTAATGTAATGTGACTTTGTAAAAACTATACATTAGGTATTGTTATTTAATGTAAAACAATAAAAATTTACTCAAACTTTTTAGCATATATGCATAACATCACGCCTGTTAGATAGAGGTATACTAAAATGTAAACTCTTTAGATGTCATAAAATTAACTTTACCTTTATCATATGCTCGTTCTCTATTCTTCATTAGAAATATAAATATGTATTTCAACAATAGCTAAGTAGGAACCTACCTCTCATGTTAATTACATGCATAATTAATGTGAGACGAAGATGTTTTATGCAAGTATTATTAGTACTAGAGAACGGGATTTTAATTAATGCTCTGGGGCTCGAGTATTTGGGTCCTTAAGGCGTAGGTATAGTGAATTATATTTAAAAAAATGTTTTTCTTCAAATAGATCAGGATATCGTGTCGTCGTGTATCATAACATTTTGTTTCGTCCTGGTCAAAAATTAGATAATTTCTAATTATATTACTATTCTATTAAATGGCTATTAGAGGCTCGGAAACCGCTCCAACGATTTGGTTGAAATTTTGTATTTAGATAATGTTACCAAGTTTACCTATAATAATTGTTATAGAAAGTTGTTTACCATTTCTTTTTTAATTAAAAAATGGGTGGTGGTGTGAAAGTTATAAAAACATTTAAATAAAAACTTACGGTTGCGATTTTTATAGTGTTAGATGAACTTAAAAAAAAAATTCGCCCTCCTGTGTTACATACTAGAGAGCGTCACAAAATTTTTGTTAACCCATATATTTATCTATATAATCCTCTAAGTCTTGCCGAAAAATCGGTGAAGCTGATAAAGGCTTTTCAGGCCAACAGTGCTGCAAGTCATTTAGAAGAAGAAAATTTTTATCAAAAAAGAAAACTATCTCCATGATATTGAAGAGTTCCCCGGTATATCTTCAAAGTTGAAGGTCTAATGCCAATGAAATTAAAATCCTTTGAGTTACCCCGTATAACCAATAAAAAAAGAATCATTCAAATCGGTTCATAAGCAAAGAAGTAAAGGCTGAACGTTCAGAAAAAAAAAAAACGAATTGAGTATGTATCCTCCCGTCTTTTTTATGTCGGTTAAAAAATAATAAATAAATATGCTTAAATTGACGACCGATACAATAAGATGACATCTAGTTTACTGTATCTAGACTTCATATGATAAATTACGACTGAATATACCATTCATAGATGACTCTAAAACAATAGAATAAATATTAATATTCGAAATTTATTTTATTACTAACAGATGGCGCTGTATTACAAACGAATAAACTCAGCACAAAAAGTTTTTTATTCTCAAAAATGAGGCCACGAGAACCACATTGGCCTACCTGCTTTTATTCTATAAATTGACCAATTTTCATATTTAAATTAAAAACTAAAAACAAAACTAAGTATAGCAGAGTAAGTAATTTACACGATACTAACATAGATGGCGGTATTCACATAAATCTTGCTTTCATTCAAATCGATAAGTAATCTATGTAAATAGATTGGAAATATGGATAGAGTTTTTTAAATAACTAAACTTCGAGCATGGAATTAACATAGTGTTAATACATCTTTCTGAAATTCCAGTGTAATAACGAGGTTACAATACACAATATACAATCTAAGATGTTATAAAGATAACAATTTAATAAAATGCAACACTAGACTTGTACTAAACGATGCTACCACTGATAATGCTGCCATGTGTGAATAGGATAAAACAGTGGCGTGCGTTTTCCATCACTGGAAACCTGTAGGCTATTCAATCTTGAGGACTTCTTTGTTCGTGCCATCATATGGGCGTTACCGTAAAGAATAAAAACGGTATATTCCTTCAATACTGTCAACTTTTCTAGGGTGTGCAATGAGTCGGTAATGCCAGTGGTAGTAAGCCCTACTATTGAGTCAAGAGGTCGCGGGTTCTATCCCCGCCCCTGATTGATTTTTGTGTGATGAGCATAATTGTCAGTTGTGTGTCGTGACTGTTTAATATATGTGTTCATATACATTTATGTATGTACAAGGTGTCCAGAAAGGGTATCGGGTATTTGTTTTCGCGCCATATTCGAAACGGGGCGTCTAAAGGGTGCGGGGAGGGGTTCGTGGCGTCCGCCATTTTGTGGAGTTTTAGTCACGATGGAACACTACTCGGGGACGCATCGCGCATTTTGCGTACGAGCGTATTATCGTAATGGTGATTCAATAGTGACTGCTCAACGTCTCTATCGTGCGGAATATCGTACACGCCACGCGCCAAGTGACGATAGCATTAGGAAATGGATCAGGATGTTCGAGAATACAGGTGCAACAGTTAAAATTCAAAACTCTGGTCGTCCTCGTTCAGTTCGCGATGAAGAAACAATTGAAGAAGTTGAGGCGTCGGTTCGTCAAAATCCGTCTTTATCCATCCGAAAGCGAAGCCAAGCGTTGAACATCAAAAAATCGTCTTTACATTCGATTTTAAAGAAAGACTTACATGTAAAAGCCTATAAAATTCAATTGGTTCAAGAATTGAAGGATACGGACTATATGTTTTACTGTTCAGTGACGAAGCAAATTTTCACCTGAATGGTCATGTTAATAAGCAGAATTGTCGGTACTGGGCTGTGGAGAATCCGAGACGAAAGCATGAACGACCCCTGCATAGCCCAAAGGTCGTTGTTTGGGCCGCTATGTCTGCTAAAGGCATAATTGGTCCTTATTTTCATGAAGATCAACGAGGCCGAGCAATTAATGTGAATAGTGACCGTTATTGCGATATGTTGCGAAATTTTTTGGTCCCAGAGTTGCAGGAGTTTGCAGGTTTCAACTCAAGAACGTGGTTCCAGCAAGATGGGGCCACTTGCCATACCTCAAATGACTCAATGGAAGTTGTTAACGAATTATTCCATAATAAAGTCATTTCGCGAAGGGGTAACATCAACTGGCCTCCCAGAAGCCCCGAACTTAGCCCGCTTGACTATTTTGCATGGGGATACCTTAAAAGTAAGGTTTATCAAAACAATCCAACGAATCTAACCCAGTTAAAGCAAAACATCAGGTCAGAAATGGCAGCAATATCGATAGCTATGTGTCAACGTGTTATCGCCAATCTTCGTTTCCGTTTAGAAGAGTGCCAGCAACGTAACGGTCATCATTTGGATAACATCATCTTTTCCAAATAATTCTCCAATTCATATGCTAATAATAAACAATAAACTTTTTTATTGCATACAAATAATTTTTGTTTCATTGAACTTACAAATACCCGATACCCTTTTCTGGACACCTTGTATATCAGAAGTTTAGTTACCATAATACAAGCTTTGCTTAGTTTGGAATTTTAAAATGGCCGTGTGTGAAAATTGTCCCCATATTTATTTGTTATATTTTTATTTATTGTCTTCTGAGAAATATTAAAAAAAGTTACTATCTATGAAAATTATATTGAAAAATATATACGTTTCTGTTTATTATTTCTAAGATAAAAGCCTAAATGAAGAAAAATTAATTTGAAATAAACTATATAATATAACTAACTATATAATATTTGAAATAATTTGATTAAACTAATAGACAGAATTTTTTTTTCAAAACTGTCGAAATGAGAGTTCTGTCCATGATTCTAACCCCCCCGTAGTATTTTTTCTCAAATATCTTCATTGTATAGTTTTCAACTGTTTACTCTTTCATTATAAGTAGTCTTAAGATGATTAGCTTTTATCTTGTAGGTTGAATATAAAGCACTTTTCGTTCAATACTTATAAGTAAACGTAAAAATGAGAAACAAATACCGTACGTACACTCGGGTGAGAGAAACTTCGCCTCAATACAAAATGTATTCTTTTTTCCTATTATGTGTAACAACAAATATGTCTCGTTCAACAGAATTGCGTGTTAAATGTTATAAACTACTTGTTAGCAAGAAATAAAATTATAAAACGGTTTGTGATGATTGTTCTGTGATTCAAATTTTCAATATTGTCAACATTATTTTGTTATAATAAAGATACTAAAACAATCAGCAACTTCAAACACAACTACACCAATATTTGTTTAATAGACAAAAGAGGCAATGTCTCCATTTATACATTTTTTATTAATAACCTAAGCCATGTATACACTTTTTATATATTATTATTATTTGCACATATGTACTTATATATTATTAATTGTTAGGGTCCTCTCCATTGCTCTTTGAGTAACTTGAAGGTTTCTTATGAGGCCCATAGTTAGCGACGACATCTCAGCACCATAATTTATAATCATTGTATCTTGGAAGAGAGGATGTTACTTTCGTGGCTTCCCAAATAATGCCCAGTCGAGTAGGATTCGATGTTTCTCTTTCTCGAAGTTGGATCTATCTAACTTGATTTTTTTTTTTTTTTTTTTTTTTTTTTTAGAACTGACTACACTGTTAGCCTTAGGGGCCCTAAAGCCGCTGCGGCTTTTACAGCTTCACCGGACTTGGGGGCGAGCGCAGAGGGCACTCAGCCGCGAAAGTTTTGTGGACGACTCGCACGAGGGTGCCAAAGTGGCCGGACCTCGGCTCGGGCGGTCGTCGCGTTCGCAAATAGGTCGCGATCTATTCGAATCCCTACACCTACGATTCGAGCTAACTAAATATACACATAGGCACGTTCCCTTCCTCCTGGGAGGAAGGAAGGAACCGTGCGTATGTGTATTCAATAATCGGAATGTTTCTACACTAACTAGCGCTAACTAACTAGCGTAAAAAAAGAAAAAAAAAAGGTCCCTCTCAGAACCTATATCTAACTTGATAGTTTGTCCTAGGTAAATGGTAATCGGTGGTTGTGGCAATCCTATGTCAAGTAGTGGACGTCTTTCGGCTGAAAATGTATTTATATTTTATTTTTTTTCTAGATTTACACATTTGTGTATGCTCATTATTAAAGAATTTATCCCACAGCACCGCTAGTTAGTTGGAAGAAATGCTATATGGCATTAAACTTGCTCCAGTGTATAAACTAAAAGTCATTCATTTTGTGTTTATGTCTTTCGTCGTCTCGTTGGAACGTCGGCTTTGTTAAAAAACTTCGTAGGTTTAGTGTTTAGTTATTCCCTATCGTTACCTTAAATTATAATATAAACATAGTTTTAAAACTATGTTTGTACCATTTTTAGGATTCCGTACCTCATAATGAAAAAAAACGGAACCCATATAGGATAAATTTATTATCCATCTGCAGTATATCCGTGTGTCAAGGTCCTTTTTATGGAAACGATTTGAGGTACCTCCTTATAAGTTGAAATTAATATGGAATACTGAGATCTATGGTTTCATACTGCTATAAAAATATCAAGTTTCAAGAATAACTTAGTAAAGAGATCGGCATTCCATATTAAAAATCCCATTCACTGAACGATTATCATAATTTAAAGGGCACTCCCCGGACACCTAGTTTTGAAATTTAGCTAATTTAGATATTTTGACATAAGTTATGGAATGAATTAAAAAATTATTATTTTCAAATTTCATGTAAAATTAGTAAATAACAAAATATATTTCGGTTTAATAATATTTTATCTAGAAAAACCGCTTGAGGTATATAAAGTTGAAATTAATACCAAATACTAAGGTCTATGGCCTTATACAGTTGTAAAAAAACTTAAGTTTCTTAAAGTCAGTTCTATTGTTAGTTTTGAATTTAACCCTAACAGAACAGGTTATTCTGCGGAGTAATAAAAAAGCCTGAGATAATTTTATTACGAGATTAGGCGGGTTCACAGTGTGTAGTCAAAGACACTTGATGTCCTTGAATTAAGAATTGTAAACTATAATATACTAGACTGAAAATATGCTCTCTTCGATTGTCTATTGTTAATCATTATTAGGTAGAAAAGTAACACCTTTAGGACGGATCCGTAAAATACCTCCTCGAAGCCCTGGTTAAAGGTTGAAGAGATGGGCTGTCCCCCGTTGTGAAACCATAGCATTGTGGTAGGGCTTTCTCTAATGTCCGCCTGGCTATCTACTACTACCACCATCAAGTTGAATTTTTTTTGACAAAAACCAATAGGTGTGTTACACTTGAGAGCCAGTCTTCCACTAGGCTTAGCGTGCTAACACCTTGGGCCACGTCGTCACTTAAGATCAGCTGAGATTGTGGCCGCAACGCTAAACAGATCAAATGAAAGTTTGTTACGTGAGTGAGTATTGAAAGTTGAAAATTAATTCGATAAAATTATCTATATAAATAACATTATAGAGGTTCACCGTTGTGCGCGCATCATGCAAAAACTACTGGATAGATTTTGATTAAAAAAAAATTGTTTTACTCCTTAGATACTTACTTACATTCACCGTGGCTTGATCTTCCTACAAGACGCGAGCACAGCATTGGGTGAGTCTTTTTTTAAGCCGATTGAGTTTCTTGCCGGTTCTTCTCGATGACTGGTATGTTTTCCGAACTGGTAGTACCTAGTGTTTTGAAGTCCATAAGTGCCTTCTACAGGGCCTAAATTAGATAAAGAATTTTTTGAATTTTATTTTGATTTTGACTTTCTTTACCTTACCTTTGTAATGTCGTTGTGCACAAATTAAGCACGTGGGAAAAATAATTGTCAAAAAAGACAACAGATATTCTAATAAAAAGAACATGCGCGTTCATTCTTAGTTAGTTATTTGTACGTACCTGTAAAAGTATGTTCATTATATCTAAATATATATTATTTTGCAGTAAGGCGATTGCCTATACGGCATATGGAGGAATGAAAAATAAGTTTTGAAACGTATTCCATTTAACACTTGTCAATTAAGCGTCCGAATACTTTTATTGAACGTTGAATCTTTGCGTTGTACGTCAACAATGCAATAACATCAATAAGTTTATGAATTTCTGTCACTGGCTGTAAATTATATTGTTATTTAAATTCTAACACGTCTCAGTTTAATCGTAATATTTACCACAACGCCAAAGTTTAACTTCAACCGCGTGTAAAGGTTACACAAACCATTTTTTTTATGTGGCCTGTGGCCCTGTAAGCTTGCCAGTCAGTCTAAGCATAGCATCACTGATAGATGACCGTCTATTAATCAAAATATGGTATCAATCGATACTGTAACGCGAAATTCGAAACAAACAGTGTTAAGTGTTAAAATATTTATTTTTAAAACCCAAAATACAGACTAAAAGTGAAATTAACTTTCAAAAGTTAATATTTGTTCTAACTTGTAAATAATTTTATTATGCATAACATTCTGACCTATTACATAATATTTATAACTTTAAGATTCGTTTATTGAAATCTTCGGCTATGTTTTTCTACTTTTCCGTGTTTATTTTGTGTATATCAAAATATTATAATTATTATAATAGTGCACGATTAATACCTCTGCTATATATGCATATATGCCTCTGACACGTACATTTTTGTTATGTAAGGGGACCCAAAGGTAAAAAAAAATAAACCATAACAACATATAACAATACTAGCGGTGTGCCCGCGACTCCACACGCGTTTGTTACTACGCAGTAGCTATTTACATTACTTAATTTTATTTTTACTCTTATTTTTGTCAGCATGCCGCTCATTTGCGAGAATATCGTGATATGTCAGAAAACCATGTTTTTCAGGAAACGACTTTTAAAGTTTGAAGTTATAATATTTCTTTGAATATTATTTGTTCACCAAGTTTGTTTTATGTATCGTGAAAATAATTATTTAACTTCCCATATAAGTTATTTTTAAATACTTATTAGAACATTTTCGGTATAAAAAATTAACTTAATTAAAAAATTACAAAACTTGTCACATGCCGAGTACAGTCGAATAGGCAAGAATACGAGTATGTAAACTTCTTCGGGTGTTTTCGGCAGTCGCCACGAATATTCGTCCATTCTCTGTGCAGTGTCGGTTTTTGACGCGAATCAAAGGATTATCATTGAGTCTGTATTCGTCCGCGGTATTTAAATATTCGTCATTGTCCACTTTGTCCAGCCAAGACCATATGCGCTTTCCCCCGCCTCGTTGAGACGTTACACCGTCTCGACTCTGAAACACGTGACCACCCGGCATAAACACCGGCCGCGCAAAAAGTTTTATTCTCGTATGTACAATAAAATATATCGATTCGTCTCTCCAAATAGAGCGTGACAGCGCCCACGCCCGCGTAACCACCTTTCTCTCCGCAGAGGACGGGCGGTCAAATTCGCTCCCGCACACTCCATACGTTCACCCTCTTTAGCGGGTGACCCAAGCCTAGGTCCGTTCCTCGGTATGAAACCCTTGGGTCAGGCAACCGCCCGCGCGATACAAGTGACACTATACGTGCAGCACTTAGTTACCCACATACAACATTGCACACGTATGAACAAACACACGTGCACACCACACAGGTACATAGGTTCTGTGAGGGACCTTTTTTTTTTCTTTTTTTACGCTAGTTTAGTAGTAGTAAAAACATTTCTGATTACTGAATACACATACGCATGGTTCCTTCCTTCCTCCCAGGAGGAAGGGAACGTGCCTATGTGTATAATTGAGTTAGCTCGAATCGTAGGTGTAGGGATTCAGTTAGTTCGCGACTTATTTGCGTACGCGAAGACCGCCCGAGCCGAGGTCCGGCCACTCTGGCGCCCTCGTGCGAGTCGTCCTTATAACTTTCGTGGCTGAGTGCTCTCCGCGCTCGCCCCCAAGTCCGGTGAAGCTGTAAAAGCCGCAGCGGCTTTAGGGCCCCTAAGGCTAACAGTATAGTCAGATCTAAAAAAAAAAAAAAAAAATCCACTTTGTCCAGTTGATTCGTGAACTTTATCGTAAGCGGTCGTACAAGTGATTTACTTTTAACGAGAATAGTTTACAGAAGTTTACTAGGGAGAACCCATGACATGAGAACCTATGCATTTTCTTTTGTGAGTCGATAGGTACACTTTAAATAGAGATAAAGCCGTAGGCAGCGAATCGCATGTCATTCATGTGGACCATGTTTGAAAGATCAATGCTAAATATAGACGAATGTATCGACGGGTCTTCTATTTCATATTTGAGCACGAATTATTCAGTTAGTTATTCGGCTAAGTGTTCACCGATTATCCAAATGAGGCTCAACGTGTTTCTGTTTTTTGAGCTTAAGTATATAGCAACAACGGCAAAATAATATAAACTTCTTAACATATAATAAGAAATATTAACCTTATTGTTTAGTCATTAATTAAAATGTTTTAGATTCATATAATTAGGCACAATAGATTCCAAAGAATTGAATTGAATGTTTAAAATATTGGCCAAATTTTAGCCATAACAACTCGTTTTCTTAGGCACAATTCCACCTGCTAAGACTTAGCTGTTTATAAGATTTCACTGTTTTTATAGATAAATCATTTCAATCTAAACTTCGCACGTTTTTGTTGGGATTTTACTTATTTATGTATTTTATTAAGAAAGTTCTAAATTAGTGACTGGAATTTGAATTCATTGCTCTTAGTTTTTCAGAAACTTTTTTTTTAAAGCGGTTTGTACATACAGCTTGTATGGACTTTTTAGGTTCCACTCAGGTACTCCAGACCTTCGATTTTTATGTGGCATCAGAAAATGCTCATCATGTTATCGAATAATTTTTACTAAGGCGATATTTCGATAGTTCTCTATATCGAAAATCGAAGTTAAGATTGTTTCCCTTTATGTGGTAAAGCTATAGCTTATCAGATTAACATACCATTACAGTTTTGAAAATATATTGAGTATAATACAGTAAACAGTGTTTGTAATAGCTAGGGTTGTCACCTTTTATTCAAGCAAATAAAGTACACTGGCCGTTAAAGATTGGGAAAAGTACATTATATTAAAATAAATTACGTCGTAAAATACCAGCGGAAACAGGCGAGTGAGTAGATCATGTATTTGTGTATTTTCATTAATATTATTTCACGCAAGTGTTTTTTTTTTGATAACACCATATTTCCCTTAATTGATCAAAATTAATAATGATTCACACATCATTTTTAAGCTTATGTTTCCTACTGCTGACGAGTAATAGAAAAATCGTTTATAAATAATGTTTTAGTTTGGTTGATGGTATATCTAATGAAAATATATTCAAGTAACATGAAGGGGGCGCCATCTATTAACAATCTGTTTAACTAAATTGAGAGCTGTTAGATTGTTTACATTCTATAATGTACAAATTATTCATACGGGTCAGCTAGTATCATTATAAAAATGTATTTTTTTTACTTATAATTTTCTAGGCATTTAAAAATACTTAGTTTAAATCTACCACCGGTTCGGAATAAAGATTACATTGTTCTTCAGTTCAGACACAGATTCATTAATAATAGGTCTTTACTTATGAAATTGCCATTGTGCAGTACTGGCCATTTCAAATTAATTTAATTTTAATTTTAAAAACATGGAATTCTTTTTCCAAAAGTAGTCATTTGTTTATTGATTAGTGTTACATTTTCATCGCATTTCAATCTTTTTTGTCATCATGGATACGTTAAAATTTCGAGTAATTATGGAATATGAGTACCGTCGTGGCAGCAACGCGGCACAAGCGGCACGCAACATCAACGATGTTTACGGAGCTAACACTACAAACCAACGCACCACCTGTTATTGGTTTGCTCGCTTCCGTTCTGGGAATTTCGATCTGAAAAATTGACCTCGCGGTCATCCGAAGAATTTGGTCGACAATGACGAATTAAAGGCGATTGTGGAAGCTGATGATACACAATCTACGGCTGAATTAGCAGCAGCTTTCGACGTTAGCGTCAAAACAATAATGGTCCATTTGCGTCAAATTGGCAAGGAAAAAAAGCTTGACAAACGGGTGCCCCACGAACTCAATGATCGCCAGCGCGAAGTACGGGTCGAGACGTGCCTTGCACTGCTCAACAGACACACAAATGAAGGAATTTTGAACCGCATTGTTACCTGCGATGAAAAATGGATTCTGTTTGATAACCGCAAGCGCTCAGCAAGTTGGTTGGATCCTGATTCAGCACCTAAACAATGCCCTAAACGAAAACTTACCCCTAGAAAAGTGATGGTCACTGTTTGGTGGTCTAGCGCCGGTGTGATTCATCTTAGCTTCTTACCAAACGGGGTGAACATTACTGCAGATGTGTACTGTGAAGAACTGAACACAATGATGGAGAAGCTGGCACATCTCCAACCAGCATTGGTCAATCGCTCGGCTCCGCTTCTCCTACACGTCAACGCATGACCTCATACTGCACAGCGGACGGTCTCCAAGTTGCAAGAACTGGGGTTGGAAGTTCTCCGTCATCCGCCCTACTCACCAGACCTAGCGCCTATAGACTACGACTTTTTCCAGAATTTGGATAACTCCTTGGCGGGAAAAAAATTCAATACCCGAGAGGCAGTACAAAATGCCTTTGAAGAATTTGTTGCCTCCCGTCCAGCTGATTTCTTTAAGAAGGGCATCAATAAACTGTCACTGCGCTGGCAAAGGTGCATTGATTGCATGGGTGATTACTTCGATTAATACAAATTAAAAATGCGTGAAAAAAATTCGTTTAAATTTTTTCATACAAAACGGCAATTTCATAGGTAAAGACCTATATATACGCAAAATAACAATAAACTTTTTTGGCCTTTTAATGATTTACGTAAGCCTAATACTGAAAATATCCTATACAATTTAAAGTATTTACACGTATTCCATTATTCTTATAAAGTATATACTCAAATTGCTTTTAAGCTAATTACTAATTAGTAAACGACTCATTAAGACCTACATCTAGAGCATAGACAATTAGCAATTAGCATTGTTTGGCTGAAAAGATTGGCAGCGTTTGAGATATGATGTTGGAGGAGGATGGAGAACATGAGTTGGACAGAAATAATTACAAATGAGGAAGTGGTAAGAATGGTTGACGAGGAAAGACAATTGTTGAGAAATATACTGCCGTCCTTTAACTAAAACCGTTAACCCTCAAATGGTCGATTTTGACTTCATAATGCAAAACTTATAGAGTTCAAAATTCTTTATCTTCCTATTTGAGAACCATAGTTCTATTAGTTATAGTTCCAGAGTTATAAACACGTTGTTGACCGTTAATTAACATAATATTTGCTGCAAAAATTGCTAAATTGCTTAGCAAAATAAATAAAAATTGTTTTCAAAATAACTGGAAGTAGTTTTCTGAACAATGAAGCCCTTATTTAATGAACGCACATAAATGTCAATAATGTATCTTTTTATAACAGTCATTAATCTAAGTATTATTATAGTTTTTAGAAACAAAGATTTTCACGGTTTTTTTTTTGCTTTTTCTCCGTACCTACTTTTTGGGTTTAACACCCTTCTATTTAAAGGACGGCAGAATAGATAACAGAAAAGGAACGATGATAGGACACTTGATACGGACTTGACGAGTTCTTTAAAACACATTGGATTGGGAAGGAAAAATTGAAGGAAAGCGCGGAAGAGGAAAACCTAGATGAAGCTTTTTCCAACAAGTGAAGAATAAAGTGGGAATCGTGTCATATCAAGAGATAAAAAAAGGCAGTGAATAGGGAACAGTGGTAACTCTTTCACCGACAAGAGCTGAGCTCTTAAATTTAAGAAGAATAATGTACAATATTTCATTACAAAGTACGGGTGGCAACCCTAGTTGTAACACTTGTAACTATACAAATATCAACTAGTGCAATTATAACCCTGTGCTATTATTGTATTTAATAAAATGTAAATAATTCACAGTGCTATGAGGTAAATGAATTTGTTCTGGACTGGCCCAAGTACAGTGCTGCTGTTCATTTAAAAGGTCATGAGATCCGTAGTGGGATTGATAATTATTAATATCACGAACTCACGTTTACGTTTCTGGTAGCAAATTTCATAATTTGAAATCCAGTCAATCTAGTGCCGATTTATTAATCATGAAATAACTTTATTTGTGGAACAATTTTGACGTTTTGACAGATAATGTATGAAAATCCTGTCAAAATTAAAATAAAGTTATCTGTTGATTGAAAAATTTACCCTTAGACGAGTTAAAGATTAGTTCGCGTCTTTAAAGTAAATGTTTACTTCATATACATTTTGAAGTGCAAACTTCTTTGGGCACGCCAAGGAAATATTATGTAACATAACGTTACGTAGCGTGTACGTAACGTGTTATGTTACGTTGATGTATGAATTTTTATTTCATTCGTTTTCCTTTCCATACCATAATAACTCCTGTATTCCCCGAAGGGTTAGGCAGAGGTGTACTAATGTACACCAAAAGTTCGCGGAGTATGTTTTTAGGTCCCATGTAATAGGGGGCGAGCCTATTGCCATTAATCGGGCATGAAGCCAAACTCCGAGCTGCTACTGAGGAATTTCATAGGAAAAACCCAATAACACTTTGCTCGACCTGGGAATCGAACCCAGAACCTCGATCATAGCAGTTCCTTTCCATCCATTTAATTCTCTCCTTCCACTTCCAGCACCACATTTCGAATGATTCTAATCTTTCCTCGTCTCTCTTTGCCATCGTCTCCGTTTCACACCTTTATAAAGCTGCGCTTCATACACATATTTTAGTTAATTTATTTTTAATTCGTTTTGATATTCTTCTTAAATATTCCACTCTTTCTTTGCCATTGCTATTTGGGTTGTATCGTGTACACCTGATTTAATCGCCTTCTGCAACTTGTAACATTTTGTCATTCTCTATCTGGGCTGGAATATCGCTGATAGGGATCATAAGAAACTAATACAAAGGGTTATGGAAGGGCTAGATCTGAATTTTTGTTGATGAATAGAAATGAGGAATCCCAGGAAAAACACTTTACATAAAGAATAGCTGATTAAGTGGCAGGGGTGGGACATAGTGCTGAACGATGCCGACGGGGAAAGAAAGAGTTCTCAAGGGCGGACATACTGGAAAATTACAGGTGGACCATGACCTGGAAAAATTGGGGTTAGTCTTTGGGGACAGGGACCGGTCTTTCGGGAAGAAGAGGCCTAGGTGTCCGCAGTAACTTTTGGGAAATTAACTTATTTTAGAAATATATTTTAAAATCCAATAATTTATTATATTTTATAGAAGGTGACTTGTATTAGGTTTATAATAATGGTAGAAGCTATGCAAGCTTCGATTGAGGAAGTGATACCGCCACACGGTCATCTATTTCAACGCTAAGCAGCAAATTTTTTATATAGGTAATGTTTTACATTTCATGTTTATTTAGATAGTTATTTTTTCCCGTAAGACACAAAGCGAAGCTTTATCACCTCAATAATGTTTTACCATTAGTAAACGTATACCGTTTCCGAAAAAACAGGTAACATATATGTATATAATATACTAGACGTGCCCGTGCCGTCTTGTTCCCCTCTCCCGGCTATTTACAAAAATGCATATTTATATACATTAGAAAAATGCTTATTGTGGGTGTTCCTTTCAAGATAGATATATACTCTCCCGGACTTTTTTGTAGGTCTTTTTAATGCCTAGAATTATGTTGTATTTTAATTTGCTATATCTCTTATAGTTTACTCAGAATAAACCATTTAAGCACTCGAATTGATTCACGATGACCAGTTTTTTTTTATTGTGCGGAACCATAATTATTTTTCTAAAATTAAAGTAGCCTAAGTTACTTCCCATAAATTCAGCTATCTACCAGTGAAAGTCCCGTCAAAATCGGTCCAACCGTTTCGGAGATTACCCGGAACAAACAGACAGATAAAATTTTTAAAAATGGTCTTTATGTTATTATATACTTTCATATGCATTAAGTAAAAAACTGTGACATTACAAACAGACACTTCAATTTTATTAATTGTATAGATTTTTAACACTATCTGGTGGTTATGTATATAAAACATCTGTAAAGTTTTTAAAAACGTTGTTATTTCATTTATATAAGTAGGGTTTATTAAACATTTTTTTAGTTTATTCTATTTTATAGATACAATATTTAAATGGCTGTGTTATCTCAAATTTATTGGTCATTATTAAAATGTAATTTTTTACAATTATTCAAATTGAAACACCTACTTAAATGCGGTGAGACAAACAAATTTTTATACTCGAAAACATTTATGTTAAAATTTCTCTATTTTATTTTTAATATCTGGGCGACCGAGCTGTGCTCGGTGTCTTATAAACAAAAATAGAAAACACCTATCTAGGTAAATTTGGCATGTAAAACATTATCTAAATACAAAGTTTAATCGAAGTCGTCGAAGCCGTTTCCGAGTAACCAATTACATATATACCACAATACAAAATTACATATCTTCAAGAATTGCTCACTTAATATAATAAGATTTGAACTGATGCATTAAGTTTTATTTAAATCGTAATAAATGACATAGGTTGGACCGTGGTTGGACCACAGATTTGAGAAAAAGGGGTTAGACAAACATTTTTGTTGCCAGTAAATTATACCTAAAAAGAAAGGAAGAAAAGTAGTGGTTATAACAATTAGGAATTCCATTTAATTTTAACCGATTTTTATTTTCACATAACGTAATATACTGCTAATACTACTAAGCATATCATAGGTAAATGAAAAATTGCAAAAAAACAAAACAAAATTGGTTGTCGAATGTCGATCAATTAATATAATCATGAACACATTATGCTAATAAGATATTTATTCAATTAAATATATTCCTCTTTAGTATTTATATTATTCCATAAATACTTACATTTATTTTCATTTTTAACAACTGTTTAACATTAACAAGATTTTTAGATATGTTCATAAATATTTAAATAATAATTACGAATTATTGAGTCTGTAAACAACGGTGACTATCGGTGACACGGCTTTGATTGGCAGTCGGTAATGTCATGCAGGTCTGCTGAAATGCCTCTTCACACTTTGTTTGAATACCCCAATATTATAGGAGAGAGAAAACACGTAGGCTATTCAATATTCAAACAAAGATAAGAATTTGTGAACTTCTTTGTTCGTGCCATGATATGGGCGTTACTGTGTAGCGGTAGCTCCGTACACCAGGGGCCCAAGTCTTCTAACAAAATTTGGTAATGACATTTATTCACCATTTGGTATTCTCCTATTTGATAATTCTATCGGGAAAACACTGACTCATTTAGTATTTTGCTCTACAATAGCATCTCAATGAAATCTCGATAGCAACTCGATAGTAGTCAAAACGGTATATATACTCTTATGCCCGTTTTTAATAACATATCTGAGTTTACTATCCCCGATTAGTACATAATTATAATAAGTACTACCTTTAACTAAAAACAGACGTCTTATAGATAAGATATAAATAGCTAAGCTATAGGATATGGATATATATAATGCAGATACGAAAAACTATCCATTGATAGGTTACAAAACAAAAGTAAGGACAAAAGGTTAACATACAAAAGATACATAGGTTATTGAAAACGGCCGTTAAACATTGACACCTTTATCAATCGTAATTCTATGGTGTTTTGACTAATGAGTAGCCATTGAAGAACCATAGCTTATCTAACTCGATTGTTTACACGTTTCATAAAAATAATATCGTAACAATATAAAAATAAATCGAGTGTGTCCGTTGGTATCACTATGCTTGTGTATCTTAGCATTAGCTAACGATTCCAATCGCAAACGGCATTTATTGCACCTAAACCGAAGACTGCGGGCTATTTATAAGGCGAAACACAAATGCATGATGTGACCTCCCTGAGACTTACGTTTTTGATTCAGTACTTTACCTGCTAAAAGCTTTTTAATAAAATGAACACAAAAAGTTACGTTTTCTTTCGCGCTTAAACTTTCAAATTTTTTGGCATCAATATGACGGCTTCAGATGACACTGACAGGCATTTATATTTCCCTAATGGCTTTGCACAAACAATCGTAAACAAGTTTTCAAGTTATTTACAAAAAAACAGAGACTCGTCATTATGAATTTTTGATTTATTAACTTAAAAATATGGTTTTTTAAGTAATCTTACAGATTTATTGAAGATTTCACAGGAAAAATAGCACTAACAAGTACAGGGCGGGCCAGAAAGGCGTACGATTTTAAAAAACACTCTTGCGTTTGAACCTTATGAGCGGGAGCTGCACTGGTGGTGGGGATGAGAAGCTAGGTTCTCGGAAATTTAGTCGCGATGGATCGCTTCACCGGAGCGCAGCGTGCAATCTGCGTTAAACATTATTATAAAAATGGCGATTCGTGCGCTATTGTTCGACGTTTATTTCGGCGTGAGTTTGTATTTCATGACGTAAATCAGTGTCCAGAGGAAATTGTGATCCGATCGTAAGTCAGAAAGTTCGAAGCTACTAGTTCGACATTCAAACAGAAGCCTGCGGGACGCTCAAGATCAACAAGAACGGAAGACACAATTGAACAAGTTAGAGCTTCAGTTCAACGTAATCCTGGTCTATCGACTCGCAAGAGATCAGCTGAACTTGTGGTGTCCAGAACACCTTTGCATCGCATATTGTTGAAAGATTTGAATTTGCACCCGTATAGAATTCAACTTGTGCAGAAATTACTGCCAAATGACTCAATTTTACGACGGGCTTTTGGTGAAATAATGTTGGAACGCGTTCTGAGTTTCAACAATATTCTGTTCTCCGACGAAGCCCATTTTCATTTAAATGGGTATGCCAATAAACAGAATTGCCATTACTGGGCTGCAGAGAACCCACGTGCAAAACATCAAAAGCCTCTGCATTCGCCGAAAGTAACCGTTTGGGCGGCTATATCAACACACGGAATTATCGGACCCTATTTCTTTGAAAATCAACAAAGGCAATCTGTCACTGTAAATTCCGACCGATACATAGCCATGTTAAGTGTTTTTTTCTTTCCGCAACTGCAACAATTTGAAGTCTATAATCGTGTGACGTGGTTTCAACAAGATGGTGCGACATGCCATGCATCTAATGCTTCGTTGGCGGCCGTAAACGAGGTGTTTGCTGGGAAACTGATATCGCGCCGAAGTGACATTGCATGGCCGCCTAGAAGTCCGGATCTAACGCCACCGGCCTTTTTCACGTAGGGATACCTGAAAAGTAGAGTCTACTCAAATAACCCAACCACGATTAACCAGTTGAAGATAAATATCCGAGAAGAAATGGCAGCTATTCCTCGAGCAATGTGTCAGCGAGTTTTTACCAATTTGAGGTTCAGATTCGAGGAATGTTTGCAGCGGGATAGTGCACACCTGAATGATGTAATTTTTAAGAAATAAATTTCCCAGATGTCTTTTTTAATTGAAATAAAATTCGCAAATCTTTCTGGCCCAACCTTTATTAACGATAATTAACACTGAATCCATGGTACATTTTGATAGGCAACGCTATCGACGTATCTTTGCCATTCCATTGACACACTATCACAACGCCATAGATATTCTATCGAGACAGTAATGCAATTTTATTAGATTATTTACCAAATTTGTTACAATTTCGATATAATATCAGTAGATGAGTGATGAATGATTGATTCATGGATGTGAATTAGCAGACTTGGGCCCCAGTCCGTGTGTTTCCTTGGTTATTAAGGGAAAATGTAAGTTGTGATGTAAATTTGCGCTTCAAAAAATATCAAAAATAATAATGTTTATTAACTCTTGTTCAATTTTTTTTTAAATAACTTTAATAAGCTTTCGAGTATCATTCTATAAAACTTTTGATTTTTCTTTTTATTACAAACTAAGTTCTTTGAATATACTGGGGTAAGTATAAATAATAATTACACAGTTTTTAAATTATATAAAAATAATATTAACAATTAAAAGAACAGGAAGTAGCTTCACAATCAACCAATGAATCTCTACCTATTTTGAGTACCAATCTCTTAGAATCATATCAAAAAAGTTTTATTAAATTTAGGCCCTAAGAAGACACTTATGAATGCAATACACTACTTTAATTAAATATAAATACAAAGTATAACAATCTCCAAGCTAGTTTATAAGCATTAAAAAAAAAGTATGAGAGTAAAAAATCGAGATTCGAATGGGAAATCGTAAACTATTCGTCTCTATTGGTTGTCTCTATCCTCAAACGAGGATTCTGGACATCTCGAGTCCTTTCTACTCTCGAGTAATGTCAGATTTCCTGCGAAGTTTTCATTGGAAACCCTAGAACAGACTGAAACGTTTCAGTTTTACTAAAGGTACATTTATCGAATAAGTTATACTATAATTTTAAAGTTTTTACAAGGAACTAGATAAGACAAAAATAAAAGAGTTCATGTATTCTGCCAATCGGGGTCGTGAAGATAATTTATTTATCTATACTAATATTATAAAGCTGAAGAGTTTATTTGTTTGTTTGATTGAACACGCTAATTTCAGGAACGATTGGTTCGAATGGAAAAAATGCTTCAGATTTAGGTAGCCCATTTATAGAGGAAGGCTATAGGCTATATATATAACATCACTCTATGATCAATAGGAGCGCAGCATCAATAAAAAATGTTGGAAAAACGGACAAATTTTATTTCTTTTGAGAGCTTCCATTGCGTTCGCTGCGTAAATGGTTAAAGTTACACAACAATAGTGTGTGATGGAATTGTTTCTCTTAAAAAGTTCTAAAAATATTTCGCGATAGAATATGGCTGTCTTTTAAGGTTTACGCAATATAACCTTTTTTATGGTAATCAAATTTGTTCTAAAATAATGGATTGTTTGCGAAGGTGTTTTTATAAACATGGTATTAATACTTATCGAAAAAAATACGTTATTCATTACAAGTAATTTTGAGCAAAATTGCCCTTTACATTAATCGATTTAAATGAACATCTTACGAGATATTACACTTTTAAAATAACTGGGCAGCAAAATAATGATCAAGTGCCGAGAGCGCTTTTTATTATGCAGAATATGTGGGAGGCGGCGGTCATGTGGGGAGGGGAGGGCAATTGTTGCTCAAATTATTCCTAGATAAAACAAAGAAGTTTCAGCTCCTTTAGAATTGTGTTAAAGGTGCCTACGACCCACTTTCTCTAACCCTCTCTCTCTCTCTCTCTCTCTTTGTCTCTTATGTGATGAAGACGAAGTGGCGCGGGTTAGCTAGTAAAATATAAATCCAAATGAAACAAACTAAATTCATTTGCATTTCATTAATAAAATAACATTTAAATTAAAACAAATATCCCAAATGTGGTCTAAAGTTCAAGTTTGTTTGTCCATTGATCTTTATTGTTGATTTTTTTACAGTATCATATTACTTACTAACTAGCTGTGCCCGTAGCTTCGCTCACGTGGAGACCACAGAATGCCCGCGCGAATCTCACTCCTCCGCTCCCAGCTATTTTAAAACAAAAATGCTTATTTTGGGTGTTCCTTAGAAGATGGATATATACTCTCGCGAACTTTTTTGTAGATCTTTTCAATGTCTACAATTATGTATTACATTAATTTGAAATATCTCTTATGGTTTACTCAGCTTAAGCTATTTAAGCTCCCGAATTGATTCACCATGACCAGTTTTTTTTTAATTTGTGCGGAACCCTAGTTACTCTCTATAAATTCAGCTGTCTACCAGTGAAAGTCCCGTCAAAATCGCTCCAACCGTTTCGGAGATTACCCGGATCAAACAGACAGACAGAAAAAAAAAAAATGGGTTTTTTGTTATAGGTGTCGTATATAGTTTCATATGCAGATATTTCACATTACAAACAGATACTTCAATTTTATTAATTGTATAGATAAAAGATAGATAAGATAAATTAAATTTTGTACGGATGAATTTTTAATGCAAATTAATTCTACTTATTATTTTTCGATTGTGTTGCGAACGTGTAGTGTTGCGTTATTATAATTTAACTGATTTCAGAAAAACAAAGTTGTTCAACTTGCCCCATGTGTGTTTAACACGTGTATAGACACAGTGACTACGTGTGCGTGTCAAGAGGTATATTCAAGTACACAAGAGAATTCTATTAGTTATTTTACTTATATTATGTCGAAAACTTTTACATTTTATTTGTTCAAACTTAAAATATATATACAGCTCAATTAGGTATATGCATTATAGAACATATTATTCCGTATCACTATCCCTAGAATAAATCAACTATAAATTAACTTTCTCTTACTTTCATTGTTTCTGTCACGTTCTGTTCAATGTTATGTAAAGCAATATATATTTTTGAATTCCCTAAAGTTTTGCTATAGGGTTTAGGATGATATGGTGGTAGACAAAATTTTTTTATACCCTAATGAGTATTTTTTCTGTAACCCATTGCTAAATATTTATCTTTTTTAATTTAGAATTTACCCTTTTACTATTTCGATCATTGTGATACTTAGCTTTCCATTGACATCCGTCGAGTTGGGGGATGAAGTTTTTTTACAGAAAGGTTACATTATTATAAGCACATACGTAAAGTTTCAACATGAGGAGGTACCCGTAGTTTTTGAGAAAAAAATATTGAAACCAATTATTTTTGCAATAATTGTCAATCCCTACCACAGATTATATAGAATTCACGCCACTGAACGTTTCGTTTTACCTACGGTTAAGTTGTCATGCGTTCAATAACATTTTATTTTATATATGTAAATTTAAGTAAATAATTATATTTTGTACTCGTTTCATTTCAATTTTCTTGCACTTATATATTTAACAGTTTAAATATATATATTAAATTACAGCATTATTTTCATTACGAGCTATTAAAATTAAAAGGTGTATTGTTTACAGTCTTTTGCATGTTGTGGAACGAAACGTAAAACTGACGCCATTTTGTATTGTCCACTGTCATCGTCAGTCATCGTAGGGTAGATAACAAATAAAATAGAAGAAGAAGAACAAATCAAATATGTTAGGTTCAACTTATGTCAAGGAACCGAATTGATTGACCCCGACTCTACCTGGTACGAGTCTTTCCTATCCCTAGAGTGTTTTTATAAACCTGGAGGCGCATAGGGAGATCAGCCTCCGCCTGCTGTAATAAATCGTAAGGGCGTAGAGGCTGCACTTCCCGCAGTGTTGGAGACGTTGCAGTCTCAAAATAGATACAGAAATCCATCCTAATCAGTCCCCCTATATTTTTCTGATTAAGAGGGGGGTTCTCCCCCTTCCGTAGTGGGACTCCTTCCCCTCCAAGGGGTCACCCTTTGTTTTTTACACTTATTAATAGTTTTAACCCATAAAATGAGGGAAATCTCTATAGAATTAAAAAAACTCGAAAAGGGGGGTGCTCCGCAACTTTTCCTTTTAAGGGTAGTAGCCTCCCCCTCCCCCCTTCCCACCATTCAATTCAACGGACGTCAATGGAAAGTGGTATCAAGCATTAAAAACCACAATTACTGGTTATGTGAAACATTTTCTTCGTGACAAACCATACATTTTTATTACCGATTGAACAAAGCAGCAAAAGCACCGTGAACGGAAAACGACTGGCGCGTCTCTGTCATGCAAATTGTTGCCGTTTTGTAATTAACGAAAATGCTAAGATTCCGTATAAAATAGGTTAAAAATGCGAAATTAAATTTTGATGTGCTAAATAAAAGGCCAAATCGTTTTTAAAATATTTGTAATAGTAAAAAAAAAAAATTCTATAGAATCGAATCAACCATCTTTCCTGATTTTCCAGCTGCAAAGCAAATACAGGTTCGTTTTGTGATGTTGACGGGCTAACTTCAACATTTGCTCTCATCACATGAGACTCCTTAATTCTTCCATTTAGCACGTCTTCAGGAACATTATAGGATAAACAAGATTTTCCCGATCTTCTAAGTCCATAACTAATATGCAGAATTGAATTCAGTGTAGTCAGTGACATCCGATTTCTCAGTTTATTTCATTATATTATTTTTGGTTTTACACCATTTTATGTCGATGGATTTAGGTAACTTTTAATATTTGCATCTGTCAAAATGCCTATTTTCGCTGTTGATATTAAAATTTAGCTACCATAGTCAGTGCAGCAGATTGGACGTCTTGGTTTGTGCGAAATTTACCTATTTCGTACTATCTTATTTCTAATATTTCACCTCCGTAAATTTCATATTATTATTGTCTTCTCCGGGTCTTAGGCCATTTCTGTGCCATGTTTCATTACGATCGGTCATGTGGTTTATACGTGAAAAGGTAAGAAAAAGATAAAAAGAAAAATATCGATTGAGAATAAATTTCTATGCCAACAATTTACCTTACCTCATTGAATTTTGGCAACAAATTGCTTACCATCTGACACGGTGTCATTAATTAACCGTAATACGATACCGAATTTTTCTAAACACGATATTTTTTATTGTTTACGAATTTTCAAATTTATTGTACCCTACTTCAATTTCGGTTATTATTTGGTATGGCAATCGTAGTAATACGACAAAATTAAATTATACGTTATTCATAAAGTCTGACTTGTTTATTACAAAAAATATGCAATATAATCGGTTGGGAAATAATGTTGTATTCCAACATTTTCTATTATATTGTGTTTTTATCTTTTTTGAGAAAATATTTTAATGTGTCTGATAAATAGTATTGTCATAGTCTGTTATAAATAGACCTTTGCAGTATCCAAACAAAGATAATATTATTTACTTTGTTAGACTGAAAAAAATATGTCTGGTATACCTTTGCTATAACCACTGAGTATAGCGGCTGTTTTATTAAGCCTCGTTTTTTTTTGTACTGAGAAATAATCGACAATTAATAATTTGATATTATAAATTTAAAAAACAAGACGTCCTGTAATATATTATGACAATGTAAATTCGAGGAAAGTGATTGTACCGAGTATTATATTTGTATTTACTTGGAAGCGCGGATTTAATTTCGATTTTACAATGTTTTTTTTATATAGTTATTCTTATTGATTACATTTACATTACATTACACACTATCACTGTTTTTCTTTATAACGATAAGCTAAGTGTTAACAATTAAGCGGTTAACGTAACTTCATGATAAGAAATTAATAAATAAAATATACATAAACTGATTAAAACAAGTTTATATGAATATATTTCACAATAATATTGTAATAATTAAACTCTGCAGAGATATAACAAAGAACACATATTTATCTAAATTGTTTTCTCTGAGTTTAACTAACAAATAAACCCAACAATATTATTCCGTAGACAATCATGTTTTCATGTAATAAAGTATATTGACTTAGTGTTTCTATTAAGTGGTGCAGTGAACTATTCTATTGTTTTATTATTTGAAATGTCATCGAAGGAAGATATAAAATCTGTGAGCAGGTCAAGAGAGATTTTATCACAGGTTTGTATATTATGATATCACTTTTTATTTTATATCGATCTTAATTATATAATCAAATTTTTTTTTTACTTCATACTATGTTATTGGGGTAACTGGCTCTCAAGTGCTGCTGCTGAACCACACCTATAGGTGCTTGGTGAATTATTTTCAACTTAAGGGTTGGAGGGAGGTAGATATCCAGGCGAACATTAGAAAATTAAATTTATGGTTTGGATTTAAAAGGCTGAAACGGAAATACATTACTGCACTGTTTTTATTTTTATTACTTGTAAATCTTATACAAAATAAGTATACTAATAAATTAGGACCCTGTTTTTTATTGTACTGAAGATGGTGCGTGAATGCAAAATTTTTACGGTTTAAACGCGGTGCAATATGAATATTATTATGCGTACCTTTAAATTTACTAAATAATAAAAATCTTTTATTTCAGAAAAAAAGCCCATTTGGTTATTATGTAACACACAACTTATAAAGTATTGTTAGTATTTACATCTACCAGGAAAATATAAATTGTTCATTAACGGAACGCCATCGCATGTAAGCGTACCCAATGTTCCAATATGGGACTGTCTCACTTGTTATTATGTATACCAATTTAATTATCTATTAATTAGCAATCGCCTGTGACTTCTCCTTTATTATAATATATTTAATATGAATAAAATAAAGCCAGTATCACTCAGGAATGACGTAGCATACTATTGAGCAACAATAAAATCGGATAAGTAATTTAGGATGTTATTTCCTACATAGGTATATATTTATTTATTTATTAAATAAGCGCCAACAGCACGCTTATTATACTTTACTAATATATATACATATTAAACTAATTCATTTTAAGTCTAATACAGTATGCAAACCTATTATAGGCGTCTAATAGGTACATTGATAAAATAAAATAACGCAAACTTTATATTAATAGTATGTATAGATAATAAAGGTATTACAAATCCGATGTCAGCTGTAATGCGAAGAGTTCTACTTTGTGTCCAAGTAATAAATGTCAAATTTCATTTTACGCAAAAATCTTTTGTGCGTCTGCTAAGTGATCGTGTAACTTTTGAACAACTTGACCGATTGAGCTCATATTTACGTAAAGTAATAATAACGGAGCGACCGAGGTTTGCCCGGTACTTAAAAAAAAGAAAAATAATATATACACCTATCTCGATAAACTTGGAATTGAAAACATTATCTGAATACAAAAATTCATCCAAACCGTTTTCGAGAAATACATTACTATTTTAAGATATCTACAACAACAATTTAAGATCTGTAATAATTAATTCATTAAAATTAATTTATATTTTAAATAACAATAATACAATATTTTAAATTATTATATTTATTTTCTAATTAATAATTTTCACTTAAAGTGAATTCATTCATTCATTTAGATCGGGAGTGGGAAAACTTTTTTTTTTGGGCCAGAAAAATTAATGAAATTTCAGGAGTGGACAGAAAATAATATAAAACTTTTTGAAATCTTTCAAATGTTCAAGGTACAAACTTATTAAGTATATTATATAAACGAATTTTACTTTTGTTTGAAGACTCTAGATGTTTGTGGCATATGAAACTGCTTTGATTGCCCATGATGCCTCAATAAGCAGGTTGAAATTGAGACGGCGCTACTTTTAACAAGAAGAAAAGGTGATCGTCAATTAGCCTACTTAGAAGGCAGTTCTTCTGCATCTTCATGGTTGAAATGTCTGTTCATAAACATACGATGATGCCAACATTCATAGTTTCATGAGCATGCGCAATAATCTTTGGAAATTGGTCTTTGGGCAGAGATCCATAAAACTCCAAACATCTAAACTTTAGATCGATATTTCGAAGTGTTACTATTATAAATGTGTTTCTAATCTGTATCAAATATCCTAAATCGTAATGTACAAAATTAATACCGTAATAAAATCATAAACTTCTAGAAACTGTGAAGGTACTTTTGTAGCCTAGTTCTGTATTTATATTGTTAATCTTGTCAGTTTCAAGTGTAAATGCATTTCATATAACTGTTTGTGTAACATTCAACAATTAATATTTACCTTAACTGTGTGAAATCTACTTTCATATAACTACGAATAATGGACAAAATGATAATAAAGCGTAATTTAAAAAATTCAACAAGATTGCGTGTACTTATAAATTATATTAGTAAATTTCATTGGTACTTATGTATGCATGTAAGATGTTATACTTCTTGGGCGTAACAAAATAAAGATAAATCAAAAAGTTATCCAGGCGTGCCAACAACATAATAAAGTTAGCCCCCATCATTGATAATAATGTTAATTCATTTTACTGACCCTTGTTTTTAATTGTCTATTTTAATCAAATTAAAATTTAATTATTTATGCTTTGTTAAATTATTTTTACTTAATTAAAAAAAAAAACGAAAAACAAGAGAAGTGGGACATGGAGGATCCAGAAAAACTTGGAAATGGAAGATATAATAGACGAGCCAAACATTATCGGCGAAATTAAGGCGCACCGTCTTCAGTGGCTCGGTTATGTTCAGAGAATGGGAGAGGATCGAGTGACCAAAAAAGCTTATCTTGACTAAATAATTGGACGAAGATCCGTCGAGTGTCCCAGATACAGATGGTTTGACGGTGTTAAAAAAGACATAAGAGAACTCCAAACGGATGAATGCCAGGAGACTGCGCAAAGTAGTTAGAGATGGCGTCGTTTAGTGTCGGAAATTAAGATCCACTTTGGGTCGTTGCGCCAGTGTATTTAGTTAATTTTAAATAATCTCAGTTAAATGAGCTTACATTTTTTTATTATCATTGATGACTAACTTCATCATGTTTTAGGCACTCGGAATAATTTCTTTTGAATTATTTTTGCTTTGTTAAACAACTTCTTACATGAGTAAATAATGTTTTTTTTTTTAATTTACGCCTTCTTACGGGTAACTTCATGACGCACTTTCGTCACATGATGCGCACTGTTATACCTGTTCTATGCACCCTATATTGCAGACCCGTTACCTTTTCCCGCCTAGTCATCATTCTGGTTGTCACAATACTTTAGCCACCCATCCGTCCCATCAATCTCATCCTAGTTTCCAGATCTGACGGTTGTCTAAGAATAAATATAAGTTTTATTTCTAAGTCCTTTTTTTAAAAAGGGATTTTAAAAGTTCCGTATAACAGCACGCACTTGTCTATTTGATGTTCTGCTAAACGCGCCGATAGAGGTATAACTTCAATAGATATTTGACGTAATTTATAGAAGTAACGTTGAAAGTGTGGTTGGAATGATATATTTCATTATGCAGTTAGTTTTGAAATCGTTTCCAAGAAATCCTAAATCTATAAATGTTAGAGGACGGTGTAATAATAACAATAATACACTACACTAATATCGGCCTGTAAGTTTTCTACTGCTGGGCAAAGGCGCGTGTAAAGGGAAAATATAAGCTTAATTATTATTATTGTATTTTGTGGTATCTGTATCCGACTGGATAGCGTTCACCATTCATCAAGTGTAACACCCGTCACAGTTGATACTCCCTTGATTTGTTACGTTTCGGTATCAGACACTGCATTCCTATGTAATTGTACTCTATACTTTGCATTGTACTTAGGACATTATGTACTTTATAGGCAAGTATGAACATCTTTAAAGTAGTGCCATCAAAAATTGGGACAAGAGTTGATAGAAATGTGTTCACAAACCCCTGAAAATAGAATCATCTGGCAACAATGCTAAATGAGTCGGAGACTAATTTTAAAGTTAAAGTAAAAATGAGATCCAGTAAATAGTAGTCCAATTACTATTAATAACAATTGTATTTAATATTATGTTAAGCATTTATCTCTCAACCAAATAAATTACCTACTTTCTTCTTTTTTACATTATTTTAATTAGCATTCAGATTTTATTATCGTATTAAATATTAATATAGTATACTAGCTATGCCTCGCGGGTTCACTCGCATGTAATTTAGAAGAAATCACTGATTGATGATTTATAATACTTCAATAAAGACAATATTTTTATCGGGTGGCTAGATGGTTTCATCGCGACATCGTACGGCTCGTTCGCACCCCTAACTACTATAGACATAGACCCGAGCCGAGTGTTGAATTATTTTAATTTTGTATTATCTCTCAAACTATGCGTCCAAGTAACATGCTGTAAAAGATGAAGTTTATCTTCATTATAAATTGTCTTTATGATGAAGTATCTTTTGTTCGTAAATATTAATATGCCATGTTTAAAAATAATGCTTATAAATTAATTTTTAATCTTCAACAAAAAAAGTAATAATTGCAAAGTACCCTATTGTGGCTCATGTCTAAGAGATAGATATTTGCTATCGCTGACTTTTTCTATAAATACTAATGACCAATACTTTTTTAGAACATTATATTGACGTATCATTAACCATTAAACCAGCGCATGCGGTTAAAGTAGTTCGTGAGTCCTTCGACTTCCGATTTACGTAACAAAAGTCAATATCTACGATATCTATACAATCTTCGCGAACTACGATTCTTGTGTCCTTTATCAATCATGTTTCATCTTTTCTTGATCGCCGTCTCTCAGTTAGTGCCATTTACACAGATTTCAGCAAGGCATTCGATAAAGTGAACCATGACATATTACTTCACAAGCTTTATACCCATGGTATCGCCCAGTCCTTGCTCAGTTGGTGCTCATCCTATTTATCAGACAGAAAATCTAGCGTAGTAGTCAATGGCCACGCCTCTGCCTGGTTTCCAACTTGTTCTGGTGTGCCTCAAGGCTCCCATCTGGGCCCTTTATTCTTTAACATTTTTATTAATAACATAGGTAAGTGCTTCACTAACTCTGACTACTTTTTATATGCTGACGACCTTAGGTTTTTCCAGTCTGTTGATAGTTGTGCCGATATATCTTTTATACAGAATGATTTAAATAGGTTATGTGAATGGTGTATTTCAAATGATATGGCCCTGAATGTTTCAAAGTGCTATTCCATCCTTTTTACCCGAAAAAAAGATACAATTCAACCTATATGTAATATTGGAAATAATACACTTTTAAATGTGTCTCATATCCGCAATTTGGGCATCATTATGGACAGTAAACTTCGTTTAAACATTCACATAGATGACATCGTCTCAAGGGGATTCAGGCGTCTAGGTTTTGTACTGCGCAACTGCAAGGACTTCAAATCCCCAAGCACAAAAATTTTACTATACAATGCGCTGGTGCGTAGTATAATGGAACACTGTAGTACTGCATGGAATCCTTTCTACGATGTTTATAATAATAAAGTGGAGCGAGTACAGAAGCGATTTCTATGGCATCTTCCTTATGCTTGTTACTTAGGTAAGAAACTGCAAAGTTATGGCGACCGTCTGAAACACTTTAATATATGCACATTAACTAATCGAAGACGCATGCTAGACGTTGTTTTTCTCACCAAGTTCATTAAAGACTCCATAGAGGCACCGAATCTTTTATCGTCTTTGTCATTTACTGTTCCAAGAAAATTGCCAAGACCAGCTAGTTTTAATCTGTTTGCAACAGAAGGAATTGTTTCAAACATGGGGTATAATGCTCCCATAGCGCGAATAACAAGACTTGTTAACATACTCCACGAATCTAACAAGCGACATTTTAAATGACGACATTCCGGCAATCAAAAAATATTTTGCTCACTTAGATGAATAATTTTGATCCAGTAGTTTACGATTTATTAGAATTTAAGTTGTTTATTACCTTTAATTTGATCACTTTTCTGTTTCTTGTTACTCGCTATATTCTATTTATCATGTAGTCTACACTTTTAATTATAGTAGCACTAAGCAATTTTCTTTGTCTATTTTTCTTTACTTGGTTTAGTGTTTAATAAGTAAGTGTTCAAATAAATAAATATTTAAGGCTAGATAGAAACTGTAGCCTAATGTTATATAACCTATACTATTTCACGTGAGTCTGGCTATCATATAAAAAAAGAATTTTTCGAATCCAACTGGTAGTTCCAGAGATTAGCGTGTTTAAACAAACAAAGAAATTTTTTCCGCTTTATTATATTATTAGTATAGATTTTGCATGTTCTTTCTTTTTTAATATGGAATGATTCGTATAATTTAAAAATTAATAAAAATAACCAAAATGTTCTAGTCCTTATCATTTTAAATTTCGAAGTCTACGTCCCTATGAGACCGTGTCCTAAAAGTTCATAACCTCTTTAAGCTTAGAAACCTTCAAATGAGGTACTAATATAGTACGGTGACTCCCGAGACATTCCTATTTTAAAGAGTATCTGCTTAAGTTTTTAGGAGAGTTCAACCTTTTTTGAATAAAATCGGATTGAATTTTCAAACATGTGTTTAAATAAAATGTAATTTAAGTCAAAAGCTCTAAGCAGTATTGATATCAACTTCGAAGCAAATCATCGCCAAAATAACTTTTTACTATTTTTAATCCCGTTAACGGTTGTGATGAATTTCAATAAAATACGAAACACGTCTTCCATCAATTCTGTTAAAAAAGGTTTATGCAAAATTTAGTCATTCAGGACAAAGCATTTTATATGTAGGTATAGATTAATACAGTTCTTCTGTACATATTATTCATACTATGAAAATAAAAAATCTTACATAATATTTATTGATCACTGCTGTGCCCGCGGCTCCGCTCGCGATTTTTACGCAATAATTATTTACATCCAGCAATTTTATTTTTACTCATATTATTGACAATTTATACTTACATCAATTGGGAAATCACATATTATTCTTCCCAGGTGCAAAATTTAATTAAAATCTTTTTTACAATGTATTTTTGATCAGAATCAGTTGAGAATTGATGAAAACAATTTTTCTTGAATTTCTTGTTTTTTTTAAAAGTAATATTGAAAATTGATAAAGCCCATAAATTATATTACAATTTTTACTTCCCGTGTATAGAATTTAATCAAAATTCGTTAAGATTTTTCTTTTTTTTTCATATCTATCAGTATTATTGACAATTCTTATACTTCCCCTGTATAAAATTTAATTAAGGTCGTTTATGAATTAAGGTAAATTTTTTTTTTACGATTTCTAAAAGTGATATTGATATTTCTTATAGCCTATAAATTGACCAATGATAAAAATTTCCCGTGTACAAAATTTTATGAGAATCGGTGACGCCGTTTTTGAGTTAATTCCAGACATACAACCAGACAGAGAGCCAAAAATAAATTTAATGTCGTTTTTGTGATCTGTATCCTTCCTCTAGTATGTCCTTCGGAAAATTAGGGAAAGTATAAGATGTACAGACATAACTACAAAATTAATATTAATTATAGATGACGTTTTTATCATGGAAGTCAGTGTCGCGCCATCAATAATTCCCACCAATTTATACGTGTATTGATTTATTGAACGATGCCCATGTGTATTGATAGTGAATACTGTTAATAGGGCGCCTACATTGTTATAACAATTACTCACAATGCTTTCTTAATTGTAAAGTAAATATTTGTATCGCGCAAAGAGAATTGTCGCGTTCAAGTAATATTGATAAGCTTACATATTGATACACAGAATAGGCATGGCATAATTATCAAATATAACAAAATTAAAATCATAATTATTTTAATCAATTTAAGCTCTAAAAAGGCACATATGAATGTTAATGCACTACTACCGTTCGAAAAACATCCCAGTCATAGAGAAGAACCGATAAGAAATTCGATCGGGCTTATCAATATTATGTTAAATTGTTAAAATAATCTTCTTCTACTTCCTAGCTCTATCCCACTTTAGATGGGGTCGGCTCTCCTAATGTTTTGATACCAGGTCAATCCGTCTTACTCCAATAGGAGTTTCGTCATGCTAGTCCACCACGTAGCCGGAGGTCATCCTCTACCTCTCCTATATTCAGGTACTTGCAATACTTTCTTCACTACATGCTCCTCGTCTCTTCGCATCACGTGACCATACCATCTGAACCGACTCTCGGTTAATGTCTCTGATATAGGGGCGACTATGAAACTACCACGGATATGATCGTTTTGTGCTTTGTCTAGAGTCTCATTACACCTCCAGACCACCTCAGAGTCTTCATCTCGGCAGTGTGAAGCTTTTACATGAGTCTTTGTTACTGGCCAACATTCCCTCAGTACATCGAGGCTGGGCTCACCACCGTTCTGTAGATCTTGCCTTTAGTTCTTTGTGGCATACGAGCATCGCAAAGGACTCCAGTTCGTGAACGCTACTTCAACTATGCTACCTTCACCCTGTGTGCTACGTCAGTATCGACGTCTCCGTGGTCTGTGATGACCGAGTCTAGGTCAGGGTAGTAGATTGTGGTTGGGCTACAGTTGTTATTAAATTGACATTATAAATGTTCAGTCTTTGCTCTACTTACTTTTAGACCTACGGACTCCGGAGCTGTAATCCATGGGGTCAAGGTGGTTTGCAACTGAATGAAGTGAACTGTCGATGAAGATGAGGTGCAAATCTTCTTTATTGAGGCGATTCTTTTCTATCACAACTCTAACAGCGTTTATCGCCTCTGTTGTGGGTTTTGAGGGGGGTTAATATAATTTTCACTGGATATGCAAAGAGGGAATTACGTCCAGACATCACTATTATTCACCCTATAATAATATCATTTCGACAATAAAACTTGCTCAACATGGTTCTTGAATTGTCCGGCAAATCAGTAATGTGCTCAGGAACTTTATCGTAGAACCTAACACAATTAGCTAAAAAACTTTTATTTATCTAACTAAGTGTAAAAGATAGAATGACTATTTTGTATTTATTTCCATCTAGCTGTACTCCACGGTTTTTACCCGTGTTAATTTTATACGACAAACATCGCAAACGCACCCGTTTAGGCAATGTTTTATAAGTATTTTGTGTAAAACTATCGACATTTTCATGAGGAATTAATTTATTTTTCCAATTATAATATAGCCTATGTTACTCACTGATACTGTAGCTTTATATTGGTGAAAGAATTTTAAAAATCGGTCCAGTAGTTTTTAAGTTTATCCATTACACACAAACAAAAAATCAAATCTTTCCTCTTTATAATATTGATTTAGATAGATAATGAAATTATGCCTGTCATTTATACCTAAGTTCAAAATTTTCCGAACATACTTTACATTTTTCAAGATGTATTGGGATGGCAAAGTCACTAAAACTTGTTCCCGAGTGATTCGCAAGGTCCCATGTCATAAATTGCTCGAACTGTACGTTTATGTATTACAAATATAGAATCTGCCTCAGCTGCTGAACCCCGCAGTAAAATACCGCACATTATGCAAAATCCACTGTAATATTTTTAGGGGCCTCACAAACCAGACATCCAAATATCCACACTGCATATTCATATGCAAAATAATCTATACTAGTATATTATTCTATTATATTGATATAATAAATCGGAAGAGTTTTTTTTTGTTTGTTAATTTGTTTAAACACGCTAATCTCTGGAACCACCAGTCGGATTTATAAATTCTTTTTGAATATGATAGCCAACTTCACGAGGAATAGTATAGGCTAAAACTATCAGCCAGCCTTAAATATTGATTTTGTTAAGTAAGTCGGAGATGGAAATGTTCCCGAACTGCTTAATCCGCGTGCGCTGGCGTAATGGTTAAAAATATGTAAATACAATGATTTACAAAAATATTAGCCATTAGTATATCTAAGAAAAAGTTCGGGATAGCATATGCATAAGCCACAATAAGGTATTTTATGACAAAAATTTTCCTAATATTAAAAAGTGATTTATGAGCATTATTTTTAGGCATGGCATATTAATCTTTATAAACAGAAGCTACTTCATCATAAAGATAATTTTATGAAATTAAACTTTGCCCTTTAAAGCATATTATTTTAGGAGATAATGGAAAAATAAAATAATTTATACTAGCGGGAAGTGATGTTCTACATATAATTATAATAGGCTACACGGGTGCGTTGGCGATGTTTGTTGTATAAAATTAACAGGGGTGAAACCGTGGAGCACAGCTAGTATGTGATATGTGCCTTATAAATGTGAACACAGTATTCATAATGACAGAAAATAATATTTCAATAACGAGTAATTTATTCACAAAACACGTTTTTACTTTGAGCTTCGATGCAGGCAAAGAACCAGAAAGGAAATATTAAAAATTGTCTTGTAATAGAATAGTATAGTAATAGAAAGTTCGTCATATGTGAGAGTGTGGGTTTTTAATAGTTGTTTTGTGTGTAGTATAATACAAGGTTTCCTGTCAAAAATTCCTTTATGGGTTTGTATTTTGGAACTAAACGGGAATAACTGCTTCAAAATTCAGTTGCAAGATTTGACCCGAACATCATACCCACATACATACAAACATTTCAAGTTAAATAATAGATTGTAAAAAGTTATAATATTATTATGGGTGAAATTCCCCTTATTTAGACGAAAAATATCTACTGAAAATTGAAAGAACACTACCGGGAAAGTATCACCTGGATTTTGTATTAATAATACAAATAATTATTTTTACTATTGCATATGAGGGAATTTGGATGCTATTTGGCTTGATATTTGGTGCTGCGTCGTTTGCTCGAGCGGTGCATCCTGATACGTCTACGCCGAGCCGATTCCTGGAGGCGAGCTTTTTGGTGCGAATTTGCTTGTGCCTATCTACCAAGACCACGAGATCCTGGTACGAGATCTCAACACGGAGCTGTCTGTAGTGGGAGTTCTTCTTGTTTTGGACAGTATATTGTGGTCAATTGAAGGAAGAGTGTTAAGGATTTTGTCATGTATTAAGCAATTAACTTACGGTATAGTAAACCTGCATATAATTTATAGACTTTAATGTGAGATATCCTGGGAATACACTTTTATCTATTTTTATCTGTTAACTATTTCATACTCCCTTTTGGCTTATATATCTCCTAAATACCTACTAAATATCATAACACGCCCTAGCTTCGCACAGGTACATTTTATAAAATGGTGTATTTTATGTTTAAAAAAGCCTGATTTAGAGTATATCGCTTTAATATTGACAGATAATTTCATAACTACCTCATTAACCTAGTGGTCCTAAACGCGACTGCTATGTTCGTGGTCCTAGGTGTCACTCTCGGGTCGAGCAAAGTGCTATTAGGTTAGCTTAGGTTATGCTCAGTAGCTTTGTACCCGAATAATGGCAATAGGCTTGTCCCCTATTATGGGACCTAAAACATACCCGGCGAACTGTGGGTGTGTACTCTGCCTAACACTTTGGGGATACAGGCGTGATGGTATATTATGTAACTTCATAGTTAGGAATAGTGCGTTTTCTTTGGTCGCAAATAATTTTGAATTCGTGATATCTTCTACAATCTTCTTCAATCTTAATATAAAGTAAATGCCCATGTTAACTAACGAACTCATTTGGATAAATATAAATACTGAATTGAAGAAATTAGCTTCGCAAATGAAGTAATATTTGACATTATTATGTTGAAGATAAAAATGGTTACTGTGTCAACCTTAGGATATAAACATATGCTATCGCGGTCTCTTCTCTAGGCTTTAATTCTTTAAAACATTATTTTGGTCTATTTCATAAGGTTTAGCCAGAGTAAGCCATGTAAGCGCCCGAAAATTATGTTTTGGCGACTTGATTACATATAATTGAATTTTCTCTACTGTACCAAAACTTAATTGGAATGTATTGTATTTAGAAACCTTCCGTAAAAATTTATCTAAATAAGCTTTTCTGTGAGGGCTTGTAATAACAATTTTAGGCTGGTCTTATTCATTTTGTAGATTTTAATATTGCTTTTGAAATTGCAAAATTATTAACTATTTCGTTCTAAATTTCTAGGATAGATGTCATTGTTTCATAGGTTTTTTTTGCTATATCGAGATTGTTATTAAATTATACTAAACAGTAAACACTACTAAACAGACATACCATAATGCTTTATAATTCATTAAATATGTATTAACGGTTAATAAAAATAAAATTATTAAACAAATTCAGCTTTTCTTAAAGGATTGCAAAATCTTAAATTTTCATATTTAACTACTCGGCCCTTGTGTCTTTCATATAATAACGGTTAATATTTTTAATGATTTTATTTGGATATTCCTCAAAGGGCTTTTGATCCATTGTGTTATAATTCAGAGACAAAACAAATTTAATGAAAACTTGTAAAACTATGAAGGAAAGTTCTTTGATGTCGTTATTGTTTTCAAGCAGTAACGTGAATAATCGTATTAAGTTATCACATTGAAAACACGAAACGTATCTACCTAATTATATCATCGCATCGTCTCAAATATCATGATTCATCAAGTCGTTGCTCATCGTCAAATGAAAAAAAATCCGTCAGAGAAAATATATACACTCAGATAATACATAGTTTAACATCCGACATCAAAAATCAGTATATAGATTCTGTAGCGACATCTCTCGCCACAACTGACGCATCTACATAGCGACACATAGCGACATCTATCGAGCCACATACGACGCATCCTACATCACGCTATAGAAATTAACTCAACAATTGAGTATATATACAAGAACCCTACTACAACCGTTGGGCAGCTGCCCGCCAGACACAACACTCGTTTGGCCGGAGGATCCTCCCTTTTCTATGGCGGATGAGGGACTTTACTCTCTGTTCCTCACCTCCGCTAAAGATTCGATTTCGTACGCTGCAAAAGCGATATTACCCACTCATGTCGTCAAGTGAGACTTTCTGTTGAACGAGATACTAAGAAAAAGTTTACGTCCCTTAGGAATATGTAATACGTCGTTAAGTAGACACAATACACAACGTACGTAATTCACAACATAGACGTAGGTATAGCAGAATATGTCGATCTATCGAAAGTAGTGAATAAATGAGGCAAGGCTGACCGCTAAACGTGAGTACCATGGCCATCTCAGGCATCCGAGACATTCATACAAAGCATAAAACACGGTTAAATCAACGATGTTGAATTTCAGAACACCTACATATCTTTTTTTATCGTTGTTTTTCATACATGAAATTCCACACTGACGAAGTCACAGGCAGAGCTAGTACGAACCTATAATAATAACAACATAAGATGCTTCAAGGCCTTTCTACGTTAAGCCAAGAGGCCGCGAACAGTCGCAGGTTCTGTGCGCCTGTTTGTCTAATATCTGCATGTACAGGTATATCAGCTGTTTGGTTTTGCAATTACAAGCTATGCTTCCTTAGATAGCTGTTAAGGTGTACTTGCTATAGTTAGGTGTTAATGTAGTTAATAAACTGCATTAACTAAAAAATCATGATTTTTGGTAAATCGCGTTTAAAGTTTTGCAAGTTCGGCGCCGGCTACATTTTAATCATAATAAATGTGAGCACGCTATAGAAATGAAAATGAGTATAATCTATTGTCAATAAAATACCATTTCAAATGATATATGAAAGTAGTTCCCATTATTTATACAATTGTAAATAATTATGTTTAAAAAAACTATTAGCAACTTAAATAACTTAATGATTAAAAATACAAGTGAGAATTTAAAATGCCTCACGCATTACGATACAACACCTTTTTATTCATCTATTTATCTTTATTATTAGAAAATATTTGTTAATATCTGTCACACATTTGTTGATATCTGGACATATTCCATCAAACAAGAATGATGAAACTGAGACAGTCATCAGGTCGATGACGTTTATCATGTTCCGTGTGTCCGGTTTGAGCCAATTAGGCATAACTTAATGAGTGCCTTTAGTTTGAACAGACTAGACGTTGGTAAGCTTAATAAAGTATTGCGTGATACGTCCATAAATGAGGCAGCTAGCTCGTTCCAAGCAATTGCTTCTTATTATTAAATTTATAATAATTATTATTTATCTTACGATGTATTAGGGTTATGTTACAATGAGGCTGCCATATGCGAATTGCATAAAAGCCTCTAAATTTTAAGAATAATAATAAATAAAATTATTGTAAAATATGTAAGATTTAAATAATAGGTCTTTACCTATGAAATTGCCGTTCTGCAGTACTGGCCATTTCAAATCAAAATAATTTTTGTTTGGCTAATAATTCTAATTTCAAATTAATTTTATTTTAAAAACATGGAATTCTTTTTCTAAAAGTAGTAATTTGTTTAATGATTAGTGTTACATTTTCATCGCATTTCAATCTTTTTTGTCATCATGGATACGTTAAAAATTTGAGTAATTATGGAATATGAGTACCGTCGTGGCAGCAACGCGGTACAAGCGGCACGCAACGTCAACGACGTTTAGGGAGCTAACACTACAAACCAACGCACCACCTGTTATTGGTTTGCTCGCTTCTCGTTCTGGTAATTTCGATCTGAAAAATGAACCTCGCGGTCGTCCGAAGACTTTGGTCGACAATGACGACTTAAAAGCGATTGTGGAAGCTGATGATACACAATCTACGGCTGAATTAGAGGCGGCTTTCGACGTTAGCATCAAAACAATATTGGTTCATTTGCGTCAAATTGGCAAGGTAAAAATGCTTGACAAATGGGTGCCCCACGAACTCAATGATCGCCAGCGCGAAGTACGCGTCGAGACGTGCCTTGCACTGCTCAACAGACACACAAATGAAGGAATTTTGAACCGCATTGTTACCTGCGATGAAAAGTGGATTCTGTTTGATAACCGCAAGCGCTCAGCAAGTTGGTTGGATCCTGGTTCAGCACCTAAACAATGCCCTAAACGAAAACTTACCCCTAGAAAAGTGATGGTCACTGTTTGGTAGTCTAGCGCCGGTGTGATTCATCACAGCTTCTTACCAAACAGGGTGAGCATTACTGCAGATGTGTACTGTGAAGAACTAAACACAATGATGGAGAAGCTGGCACATCTCCAGCCAGCATTGGTCAATCGCTCGTCTCCGCTGCTCCTGCACGACAACGTGCGACCTCATACTGCATAGCAGTCGGTCTCCAAGTTGCAAGAACTGGGGTTGGAAGTTCTCCGTCATCCGCCCTACTCACCAGACCTTGCGCCTACAGACTACTACTTTTTCCAGAATTTGGATAACTCCTTGGCGGGAAAAAAATTCAATACCCGAGAGGCAGTACAAAATGCCTTTGAAGAATTTCTTACCTCTCGTCCAGCTGATTTCTTTAAGAAGGGCATCAATAAACTGCCACTGCGCTGGCAAAGATGCATTGATTGCATGGGTGATTACTTCGATTAATACAAATAAAAAATACATGAAAAAAATTCGTTTAAATTTTTTCATACAAAACGGCTATTTCATAGGTAAAGACTAATATAAGTCACTTTATTAGTAAATAAAATGTTTAAAATATTTGATTTTAATATATATAATAAATAATCTATACTTATATATTGCACAGGTCGTAGCATGTTTGGCACTAGATTTTCTGCTGATCGGCCTTGGCATGTCCATCAGCTTCGTGACCATGGTTTTACCTGAAGTGCTCGAGGCCAAGGAAGGACTCTCCATTAACCAAGAACAGGCGTCGTGGTTTGGTATGTTTTCGTTTACTTAAAAGATTTTAATAACACAGCAGTATAATATATGTATATATATAACTAACTATAACGTAGTTGAATATAGTACATTTTTAACGAAAACATTATTTTAAACTTTTTGTCTACTTTTCTGCAATAGTCAGGAACATGAACTTTAAAATCATATTTTAGTTATTAATTTTGATGAAGAACTAAGGAAGATATCGCCTTATCTAACAAAAGGTGGCCCCTTGTTAGAAGGCTCCAGGGGAGTTTTGTGGCAACTTAAAATTCATGTTCCTCGTTATTGTTTCTAAATAATTTAACTTATGCACATTAACCAAACTATGCCACGCAAAATTTCTCTATTAAGTAATGCTGGATATACCGGAAGCTTATGTATAAAAATTAAAACCACCACATGACAGACCAAGTTGCTTCTTGTTAGCTATTATAAATATTTATTAATAAAATAACAATAAAGATATCAAGGTAAATTTATTTTACTAACTTTATTTACTAAGAAATTTAACTATAGAAATTTAATTTGTGGCACTATTTTGCTGTTCTGCTTTTTCACAATCTTTTTCCTCAATCGTCAATCTAGAGTTATCAGGCGACATTTATAATTTACGTAGCGAGACGACTTGAGAAGTTTCAAGTGTGTAGACTCGATAACACCACGACCACAAACTAATACACTGCGGTAATGGTGTGGTAAATGTACCGAACCTTTAAATTATAACTAAAAACCAACTCCGCCTTCAAGATGTAATGCGATCTTTTTAGTCATAGAGAATTTATTGTACTGTGAGGCAGTTCATAATGTCCTTAACACTTATGATTTTCAGTAGATTAATAGTTTCAGAATAAACGATACAAATATATTAATTTGTATTGAACACTTTACTAATTCTTAAGTAATCGGTTACCTAATTACTTACGTAACATAATATAAATTTAACATTTAGAAACCAATATTTAGCGATTTCTGCAATGCCGTGCTCTTGCAATTCTTGCGATATACATAATTAGGGGGCGGTTCATATCTAGTTTACGAGACAAAAAGTTTAACATTCATTACTTTCTATTCTAAGATTCTATCTACAACAATAACCAACCCTTCGACACTAGTTACATAATCGATGTTCAATTTTTATTTTCTTTTTTTTCTAGAGTTCTATTTTTACATATATTTAATTACAGCGTAGAAGATTTACCTTGTAATACTTTAATACCCATTCAAATCTAGAGCCTTCCTGTGTTTATAACTTTACAGGTGGTATGGCGTTCCTCTGTCAACCTTTCGGCAGTGTGTTTTCGGGGCCTCTCTTGGACAATTTCGGAAGGAAGAAGGCTTTGTTCTTAGTCAACATACCGCATCTGATAGCGTGGTTGTTAATGCACTACGCTTGGAATGTACCGTCGCTATTCATCGCCAACGCCTTGCTCGGCATTGGCACCGGAATCATGGAAGCCCCATCCGTCACATATGTCGGAGAAATAAGGTGTGTACTACATAGATCAAAATTGTAATATACATTATTTTTAAAATTAATTTATATTCTTTACAGTGCCGTAACTAGCCATTTATGCAGCCGGTGCGAGCTTTTATAACAGCGCCCTTGATCATTTTTATTATAGATATTGTGTAAGTCTGGTCATATTTCCGCCCCTCCAGAGTCTGTGCCCTTTACCGACTCTTTATTGCACTTAAAAGTACAATTAGGGGACGTAATACTGAAAAGCATTCCCTGCCAGTCTTCCAGGAGAGCAAGAGAAAGGTGTATGCAAGGTGTGCATAACATTTAGTAAAAAAAAATCATGCTGATATTCAACTCCTCCCAGTAAAACCTACGTAGCGAATTCTTGATGGAATCCCGAGAGTTGGCAAGTTGGATGTTGATAAGAAGCGAATTCCACAGTCGTGCTGCTGTTACGGCGAGAGATCGGTCGCGGAAATTAGTATGATGACTTGGTATACTGAGAATTAAAGAATCAGAAGATCTTAGCTTTCTATTGTGCGTGTCCGCCAGAGATTGAAATATTGTTTTGAAATATTTAGGGGATTTGGAATTATTAATTAAGTATGGAGAAAAGAAGACAAAGTATTCTTACATTCTTATGTTACCGAATATGTAGCTATATTTAAAAAAAAAAGTGTGCAGTTTACACTTGGTATAAGTGAAACCTTCAGAAAACATAAAAGTGTCTCCTTTAAAATCTCTTTTTAAAATTCCTAAATCAATGGGACTCGAACAATCGACTACTCATACTGTATATACAACAGAGCGTACATGTCTGGTCGTCACACCGCTAGGTAAATTCGAAGACGATCATAGCCGGGAAAATATAAAGAAAAAAATAACAAAATATAGTAAAAAGTATCCTTGGTGTTAATCTAGTTTATAAACTATGTGTATAGCAAATTTCATGCGAATCCGCTTAGCCGTTTTTTGCATGTCTGAGTAACAAACGTTAAACACAACATATAGTACAAACTTTCACAATGACATTTTAGTATTACAAATTTTTATTTTTTATAATTAAAAATCTAAATTTTTATGCTTTAAACCGAGAAAATAATGATAATAATTCATTAAATATTTCTTGAATTATTTTCCGACTATAATTTAAATATGTAAGGTAAATCAGTATTACTTACTAACTAATATTGAAGATTTTTATTACAAATATACGTGTACGCCATCTTAAATGTAAATAAAAACAAGCTAAAATATTAAAAAGGAAACAACAATACTTAACAAAAAAACGATTTATCTATTTTTGCTTTTTATTTGATTCCCAGAAGTCGTACTTAAATATTATAACATAGCCTGTGTCACGTCACTTCCACAATTAAGACAAATCTAATGACATATAATACTAAAATCCATCAAGCCGCATAGTGTATAGAGCATGCCAAAGAAATAGACATAACCGTCCTCTTTCGCTGTCGGGTAATGACGAACTAACAACAAAATTAATACGCCAGATAAAACTATTATTACTGGCTAATGATTCAAGTCAAGGTTTGGCGGCCCTACACAGACTTGTATACTTGTTACCAATGACGTTTGTTGTTAAATTTGTTGATTGTATAATTATCTCCTTATAGGTCGGATAGTAGAGGTATTCTGTTTCTAAATATGTACAAAGGATGATATAAGATTTTGTATCCAACTTTTCTTATACATATATTTGTTAATTATCATAATAATTATTTAACAATAAACATTGTCACACTAACAAGTCTGTTAGTTAGGGAATTAGTCAAATCGCGACTTATTTGCATGTACGGCAACAGTCCAAGTCGAGGTTCGGCCACTTTGGCACCCTTGAGCTTGTCGTCCTGCTTTAGCGGCTAAATACCTTCCGCGATCTCCCCAAAGCTCGGTGAAGCTGTCAGAGCCTCTAATGGCTCAAGGTCCTTAAGGCTAACAATAAAGTCAATTCGATGAAAAAAATGGAATAATTTGACACGACCATTTGATTCCCAATCTAAGTACAGCTTCTGTTATGGTACCGAAATACCCGAATAGGTAGTTATGCAGTCTGTACCCTCTCTTATTACGTCTTGTTAATTGGTACATACGTTAGAAATGCTGATGTTACGTTTTTAACCCATATTATGTCTGCAAACTACTGATAGACACCTGGTGTTTTGACTGAATGTATTGCGACATATTTCTCATTATTTCATAGTAAACAGCCCCACTTTGTGTTTATAGAATAAGAGTTTATAAAAGAGACATTTGTAACAAATAAAAGCATTCTTAATAAAGCTTCTTGAGAATCAGTCTTGTCTTAGACTTTTTAAAAACCCTCGGCAGTGCTCCCGAAATTTAACTGGCGCAGTCGGTAGGATACTCAATCAACAATAAAAGTCTGTGTTCGAGTCTTACAAATCGGTCTCATGTGCAGATTTTGAGTATCTACGAACCAATAAATAAGTTAACGTCGGGTTCCACATCTATTTCCGAGAGATCCTGTCCTAAAAGCGAAAGCAGCTATACGGCAAGACATGGGAACGAGCAGACTGTAAGTGACCATTTTTACAATCCTTGTCTCGTCCTTGTTATTTTCTGTGGTTGTATTTTTCGTTGGACATTGTTATAATTTTCAAACAAAAATCGTTGAAAATTATTTAACAAATTTTTATAATTTTCAAACAAACATCGTTGAAAATTATTTTTCATAATTTTCGAATAAAAATCGTCGAAAGTTATTTGACTTCATAGATTATAAGATATTGAGAAATATTAATAATAAATATTAATTTTGAGAATTTTAATTTGATAATTTTAATTTCGATAATTTTAATTTTGAGAATTTTGATTTTGATAATTTTGTTATAAGATTTATTTTGTGAATTTTATTTTGAAAATATTATTTTGTGAATTTTAATTTTGTGAATTTTACTTTGTGTGTGTTTAATTAAATAAATACAATTCAAAATGCAACGCAACAATGAATCAACAATTCAATTAGTATCAAAAGAACTTTTAAGTTTAATTCCCAAGTACGATGGTGATCAAAATACTTTAAATTTATTTATTAAAAAAAGTGAATATATAATCAGAAATTTTAGCGGATCAAACAATGTTGTTCAAACTACATATGTGTTTCATGCTATAACTAGTAGATTATGTGGTAAAGCCGCTGCTCTACTAAGTGAAAGAGAAGACATAACAACTTGGGAACAATTAAGAGCTGTTTTGATTCAACATTTTGGTGATCCTAGATCGGAAGAGTGTGTGGCAATTGAGTTGGAAAATTTAAAAATTAAAGTTGGTGAAACATATACGCAATTTTGTAACAGGATACAACAAACACGCTGCACCCTCTTCTCCAAGGTCAATTTATTAACTGATGAAGGCCTCAAAGCCGCTAAAATGATTATCTATAATAATATGTGCTTGAATGTATTTTTATATAATTTACCAGAGGATTTAATTCGAATTGTGCGACTTAAAGGTTGTACCGTTTTAGAAAACGCACTAAGTGTTGTCATGGAGGAGGTCAATTTTCAATATCAGTACAATTCTAAAAATAAAAATAAATCTAATATTAAACCAGTTCAACAATTTTTCACGCCTACTTTAACAAATAATTTTAATAATAATTTCAACCCTCAACCTGCATTTGTGCCAAATACATTTAATTCCGGACAACAAAATTTTAAATTCGGAATTCCATACCAAACACAAAATAATTTTAAACCGTATAATAATAATTTTAAATTCGGTATTCCAAATCAAAATGTACAATTCAGACCTAACCTAAACCAACAAGGATATAAACCAAATTTTGGAAATAATAATTTTAAATTCGGTATTCCTAATCAACAAGGGTTCAAACCACAATTTAACAATACACAAAACCGACCTAATTTCAACATGCCAAATCAACAATTTAAATTTGGTATACCACCACAAAATCAACCTCAACGTAATCCACCTCAATTTCAGGCAAGCGATGTGTCAATGCGCACAGCTCGTCCTATTAGACAAAATATGATAGAGTCTTTAGAAATGAACGACCCTGAAATTGAATACCAAGACTATCAACCTGATTATACAGAATATGAAAATCATTATTTCATTGACGATAATCAACAAACTGCTTATGACGATTATCATGAAAACATAGAACCTGTTGAAACTGAAGAAGCTGAAAATGAATGCGTAAATTTTCCTATAAAAGCCTCCAAGAGCGACCCCCAGAAATAGTACACTTAAATTATGACGGCATAAATAAACTACCGCATATTTATATTCCTGAAATTGATGCTCGTTTAATGATTGATACCGGAAGTACCAGAAGTTTTATTAGTCCCGCTAAAGCTGATGAATATTTTTCAGATTATAAATATATTGATCCTTTTGAAGTTATTAGTACACATGGACGTAGCCTACATGACGAAGTTATAGATATACCTTTATTGGAAAGTTTTAAAAGTCCGATGAATCATAAATTTTATATATATAATGTAGATGGAAGATATGACGGATTAATAGGTTCTAACTTATTAAAAATATTGAACGCGACTATAGACATGAAAAATTTAATTTTACGGACACAAAATACAGAAATTCCAATAATTTATAGTCCCCCGTGGGAAATAACGCTAGAACCACGCACTGAAACCCGTGTTAAGGTGCCTACAAATTTAATTAATGGTGAAGCAATAATTAATTTTAAAAATTTTGGAAATGAAGTACGTATGCCTAGCGCTATAGTTACTTGCAAAGATTCATTTGCAACAACAGTCATGCAGAATGCTTCGCAAGATAGTGTGACTTTAACTTTTAACGAACCATTGAATATAACCAGCCTTAATAATAATACTTGCAAAATAAATTTATCAACCGGGCAACAATTAAATGATTTTGAGATTGATGAATTACTTACACAAAATTTATCGAAACTCCGATTAGATCATGCTAATCAAGAAGAACGAGAAGCAATAGAAAAACTTTGTTTTGAATACAGGGATATATTCTATTGTGATAAACTGCCTCTTACATTTTCTAATCAAGTAAAACATCGAATCCGGACTAAAAATGAAGATCCAATTTTCATACGGCAATACCGACTTCCACCATCGCAAAACGATGAAATACAGAAACAAGTTGAAAAATTACTAAAAGATAATGTTATACAAGAATCGTTTTCACCATGGAGTGCACCCGTACACCTAGTTCCAAAAAAGATGGACGCCTCCGGTGAACAGAAATTTAGAATGGTTGTAGACTATCGACGTATAAATGATATTACTACTGATGATAAGTATCCTTTACCAAATATTAATGATTTATTCGACAAGTTAGGGAAATCTACTTACTTCAGTACATTGGATTTAGCAAGTGGGTACCACCAAATTGAAGTTGATGAACAAGATAGACCCAAAACTGCATTCACTACACCAATGGGACATTTTGAATTTACACGGATGCCATTTGGACTTAAAACAGCACCTGCAACATTTCAACGCGCAATGGATAACGTGTTACGTGGGTTGCAAGGTATACATTGCTTAGTATATTTAGATGACATCATCATTTATTCTAGTAGTATACAAGAACATGTAGAGAAGCTAAGAAAAGTGTTCGATCGTCTCAAACAAACCAATCTTAAAGTAACTCTCGATAAATGTGAGTTTTTTAAAAAAGATGTACTCTACTTAGGACACAAAATTACGAAGCATGGTTTACAACCAAATGATGATAAAATCAGGGCAGTACTTGCCTTCCCACTCCCCAGAACATCCACTGAAATTAAAAGTTTTCTTGGCCTGATAGGCTACTACCGAAAATTCATAAAGGATTTTTCAAAAATTACACAACCCCTTACATCGTGTTTGAAAAAGAAAAATAAAATTGAAATTAATGAATCATATGTTCAAGCTTTTCAAAAATGTAAAGAGCTACTTGTGAATGCTCCTATATTACAGTTTCCTGATTTTTCTAAACCCTTCATTTTAACAACAGACGCGTCAAACTACGCTTTAGGCGCTGTCCTTTCACAAGGATCAGTTGGAAATGAAAAACCTATCGCATATGCAAGTCGTACTCTTAATGATGCAGAAACACGTTACAGTACAATAGAAAAGGAACTGTTAGCCATCGTTTGGGCAGTAAAACACTTCCGTCCTTACCTGTATGGACGCAAATTCACAATATTTACTGACCACAGACCTTTAGCATGGTTAAATTCACTGAAAGAACCTAATAGTAAACTTACTAGATGGAAATTGAGACTAGCTGAGTTCGATTTTGACATAATATACAAGAACGGTAAACAAAATAGTAATGCTGATGCTCTATCACGAATTAAATTAAATATATTAAAGGACGATATGTCCTTACGAGTAAACGTGAGTGACACTGAACGATCTGAGAGTCCAATACTAATTTCAGACTCATCAGAAACGTTAACTATTCCTTCAGATTCCGATAAGACTTTAACTCACCCAATTCGTTCTCCTTCATCCAGTACTATTACTGCCTGTTCATTACCGGAAACCATACATTCTGCTGAAGATATTGATACGAATGGTATTCCCATTATTGAAGAAGCCATCGACACAAAACCTAATCAAATCCTTATTTTTACTTGGAACAGAAACCAATTATCAATAAAAGACTTATCACATGAAAAACAAAAAATTTTGGAAGTACATTTACCTGTAAACAACACTAACCTTGTTAAGAAATTTCTTTTAGAATATATAAAACCTAAAATTAAATATTTCTTTTACTTTGAGAGCGAAATTCACCGTAAACAATTTACAAATGCCGTGATAAAACTATTTAAAAAAGATACCGTCAAAATATATGAATGTACTAAAAGAGTTATATACTTAGGTGATGAAAAAGAGCAACGTGCCACTATACTTGCTTATCATCAAGGTAAAACAAGTCACCGTGGAATCAAAGAAACTCTTATGAAATTAAAGCGTAATTATTTTTGGACAAATATGGATATAACAGTCGCTTCTGTAATCAATTCTTGTGAAACTTGTAAAACTCTAAAATATGATCGCAAACCTTTAAAACCAGAATTAATGTTAACGCAAACTCAAACAAAACCTTTTGCTGAAATATTTATAGATATATTCTCTATAGAAGGAAGCTACTTCCTTACCATAATAGATGCTTTCAGTAAACTAGGTCAGGCTTTTGAAATATCCAATCGCTCTACACCTGAAGTAGTTCGTGCCTTAATTAAATTTTTCTCATTTTATGGCGTACCAAATAAGATCAGTGCTGATTCTGGTACTGAATTCAACAATACACTTTTAAAAGAAACATTACAATTTTATAAAATAGAATTACACATAAGCACTCCACATAATCCTAATTCTATGGGTTTAATTGAAAGATTCCATTCAACTATTTTAGAAATATATCGTATCGCTAAATATGAACATAAAATAACTGACGCGGCTAACGTTATGACTTATGCAATTATGTCATACAATCAAACCATTCACTCAACGACTGGTCTTACACCATTTGAAGTAGTTTTTGGACACACTGATTCTAATAGTACTTTTGAAGTAAACTTTAACAAACAATATACGCAACAATTAGTAAACGATCATATGAAACGAACGAAATATCTTTATAAATATTTAACAGACAAAGTAATTGAAAATAAAGAAAAGATTAAAACAAAACGTGGTGGTGAAACATCATTTGATATTCAAGAAGAGGACACTATATTTGTAAAAGGTGTTAATACAAGGCGAAGTAAAGATAAACCGCGTTATCAAAAAGCACAAGTATATGGTAAAATTGACAGAAATATCTGTCCTGTAAAAATGAAAACTCGAAAAACAAACGTGCCTATTAAGGATATAAAACGACCTTCGCAGGTACCTCCTCGGGCTCCTGGCTCTGATCATCAGGATTCACGCCCTTCAACTTCACAGAATCGATAAAAATCCCGGTATAGTCCTTGTGAAACAAGGTCAAGCTAGTGTAAGTTATGATAAGTGGACAATAATTAAGATTTTAGATTTAAGTCTGATACGTGAGGATTTAGAATTCAATATAAAAAGATATACTAAATTTAATCAATATTTAAAAACACATTTTGATAATGAAACATCTAATGTTCAACTTTTTAATGTAAAGCTTCAAACGAATTATGTAATGAATATTAGTATTCAAAAATTAGAACAGTTATCTCCATCAACTAGAATTAAACGTGGACTTCTCAATCCTCTTGGATCTATTATTAAGCTTATAACTGGTAACTTAGATCATAATGATGCTTTAAGATATGAAAATATGATTGATTCTCTAACGACACGCCAAAATACACTCATTAAAAAGGTAACCTTAATATCAGATATTTCTGAATCAATGATAAAGATAACAAATTTCACGAAGGACAATTTCATTCGAATAGATAAAGAGTTACGAGAAATAAAAAAATTAATAAATCAAACTAATATTGATATAACTACCCATAATTTTATTAATGTTTATAATTTATTTTTCCATAATTTTCAACTACTCTACATTCGGCTGAATGAAATTGAAACTTCTCTGGCATTCAGTAAATTAAAAATATTACACCAATCTCTTATAAACTCAAATGAATTATTAGAATTGTTAAAAAAGATAGAGAAATTCTACAAACTTGTGTATCCAGTAAGTTATGACAATTTAGTTAAAATAGAGCAATGTATAGAGCTTAAAGCTTATACAAAAGGAAGTCAAATAACATTCATTTTAGATATACCAATAATTAGAGATGAAATTTATACATACTACAGAGCAATTCCAATACCTATGACCAATCCTTCTAATCATACCACCATCATTATTCCTAAATTTCCTTACCTATTAGTAAAAGGGTCTAAATTTGTCTCGCTCACTTTACCTTGTAATGAACTTCACGACGAAATGTTCCTGTGTCACGAGGATGATTCTCGAACAACTTCAGAAGACACTTGCATAACAGCATTAATTCAATTTTCTTCGAATACGAGTTCTTGTCATCCAGTACCAGTTGAAATCAAGACCATTAAGATACAACCAATTGGAAAAGAGAGATGGATTCTTCATAGTAACGCTGAGAATATATTATCAAAAATTTGTAACGACGAAATAACGAAAGAAAATATAGAAGGGACATACTTCCTCGTCCTAGATGACCATTGCGATGTTAAAATTGGTGAAATTACGCTAAAAGCTCACCATATTACTACGAGTAATTTGAAGATGTCAAAATTACCGATTATTAATCTTCCCGAAATAACAATTACTGAGCAACAATTGCAACGTGAACCCATCAATTTGGATAACAGTGAATTAATAAATCTTCAACATTTAAATAATCTTTTAAAAATCAGTGAAAGTGAACTAAAAACATCAAGTGAAAGAATTATTAATGTAAAAAGTGTTAGTGCCGGAACTTTATTGTTATATGTGATTATATTTCTATTAATTCTTGTATTCTTAGTATATAAGCTCAGTTTTTGTAAAAATTATTGCTATCGAAATAATCATAGTGATAATCATCCCTCTGATAATTTCGAACTTGAGGGGGGAGGAGTTATGCAGTCTGTACCCTCTCTTATTACGTCTTGTTAATTGGTACATACGTTAGAAATGCTGATGTTACGTTTTTAACCCATATTATGTCTGCAAACTACTGATAGACACCTGGTGTTTTGACTGAATGTATTGCGACATATTTCTCATTATTTCATAGTAAACAGCCCCACTTTGTGTTTATAGAATAAGAGTTTATAAAAGAGACATTTGTAACAAATAAAAGCATTCTTAATAAAGCTTCTTGAGAATCAGTCTTGTCTTAGACTTTTTAAAAACCCTCGGCAGTGCTCCCGAAATTTAACTAGGTAGTCAACATATTTACATAACATATATGAATTACTCATTGATACTTATTGCATGGCCTCTCTTAAAATTAGAGCACAAAAAAGAAAGGCATAGAAAATTTCTTTTGAGATTTATCACTACTTGCGGAAGTCCTACTGGTGGAACACCCTCGCCCTACAGAAGATCGCAGCCAAATAGGCCATATGCTACGGTAGCCGCATACCGTCAGCGAGCCGCATACCGTCAGCGAGCCGCATGCTTGTTTGCCACCTTTGTTGTAATATAGTAAAAAATAATTTTTAAGTTAAACGGTTTTATTGAAAAAAAGATAATGAGGTAGATAATGTACTAAACGCTAACAAATAATCCAGTAGGTCTTAGGTACCAGTCATTTTTTTTTAAACCCTAAAACCAGAGCCGCTGATGACTTTTACAGCTTTACCGTGGCTTGGAGGCGAGCGCCTATGGCATTCAGCCGCGAAAGCGTGGGCAACATACGCGCAAAGGTTCCAAAGTGGCCGGACCACGGCTCGGGCTGTTGCCGCGATTGCAAAGAAGTCGCGATATGACTAATTCCATATCCATAACAATTGTAACTAAGCTAACGCATACATATATATATATGTCTCTGCCTCCTGGGAGGAAGGAAGAGACATGTGTATATGTATTTAGTGATCTATAAAGTCAACACACCACTGTTCTTATTAATTTAGGATACTGATCAGACAAAAAATAAAATCGTGTGGCGCGTGAAATTTTTATCAAGAGTAAGACGCTCATATAATTATAAATGCTATTTACATATTTATTCATGTTACGATACGCTCCATGATTTTATTTTTTGTCTGATCAATACCCTAGATTAATGAGGAGAGTAGTATGTTAACTGGTACCTAAGACATACCGAATTATTTTATATTATATTATATAGTACATTATCCACATCTTTATTATCTTTTTTCCAATACAACCGATTAACTTAAAAAAAATTTTTACTTTATTTTTAAGTTTTTTTTAAATTAACTACTTAATATTTTTCATTCCATTTAGTTCATTAGGGCATCATTATTACAAGGTTTCTTTTGTGACATTTTTTTTGTGCCGTCGGCCATCTTAGATTTGAAAAATGTTGTAGTGTACAGTAAGTATCCTACGAGTCAAGCCCTTTCACTTGATACCCATACTTAAGGGGTTGTGAAAAAAATGTAATCCGCCATTTTCTTGGCGGCCATATTGGATTTGCATTATTTTTCAATGTGTTACTCTGTTTTTCTAGTCAAGCTCTTTCATAAATTATCCATATTGAGGGAGCTGTAAAAAAAAATGTAATGCGCAATTTTGTGACGATGCCCATCTTGATCAGATCAATCTGTCAACAGGACGTGGGTAAAATTTCAATTATTATAGTAAATTTGATCCAAACAAAAAACAACCACAGCAAGCTAAATAGAACCGTATAAAATGACGCCTAGTTTATCATTTGCTTTGATAATCTATATTTTTTATGAAATAAATTAAATTATATTTAAATTAAAAACTAATTTGAACGCAGTCTCGCTCAATCACTCATATCCTTTGATCAGCTGCCAGAACATAGATACCTACGCGCTAGGTGATAGATACTTAACTATAGAATAATAGGCACTAATTACTAACTAGACATGTGAATATTAAATGACCCCTACTATCATCTCACCATAATTTGAACGATCAAGGTATTTAATTCTATAGATGATAATTGATACCTAACATTTTGGGATTTTCTTCTCGTTTTTTTTTATTGTTTCTATAAGCTGTAAATTTTCCTTTATATGAAAAACTATACAAATTGTACTATAGTTTCATCACGACGTATTCCTTCACCAAATACTTCTCCGAAGTAATCCTTTGGACATTCATTGGTATTGTTTGACAACATACACATTGTGAGTTCAGAATTCTTTATACACTTTGGAGAAATTTCTTAATAATTTTGTGCTAAATTCCAGTGATCCGTCAATACGAGGTATCTTGACAGCGTTGACGAATGGTTTTACGTCGACAGGGATATTCATAGCCTATTTGCTGGGCACAGTGCTGCCTTGGAGGCAAGCAGCGCTAGTCTCACTCACAGTGCCACTTGCTACCATGTTTCTTGTACTATTTGTAAGTATTTTTTTCCATTATCTATAATAGAATATGTATTGTAAAATAAAATTAATCTTTTTACCCACACAGTGACCTTGCCGTGTCAAAAAATGAATCCTTTACTAATTATACGATAGTATTTGATCAATTAACATTTCAGGCGGAAGCAGCAAACAAAATTTGAATAGAGTATACATTAATAATGATTTTGTTTATCTTACTCTCAATAAAATAAAATCATAATTTGCAAGATAAAATGTTAATTTCATGAATAAATTATTTCTACCAATACTTGTTTTATGGTCCCGTAACTGAGAATGAAAAAAGAAACGGAACCCTTATAGTAAGTATCACTTTGTTGACGGTCTGTCTGTCTGTGTGGATTTCTGTCCGTGTGTCATGACACTTTTTCTTGGAAACGACTTGAACTATAAAGATAAAATTACTATCATATATGGCCTATGGCCTCATACTGCTGTAAAAAATAAATTTCTAGGTTAACGAATTAAAGAGACACGGCACTTTATCGTTAAAATAAGGCTGGCGAACAGATTATCAAAACTTATAGGGTACTTCCCGCAGACCTTATAGTCTTCAAATTTGGTATTAAGAGAGGACTTTTAACAAAAGTTTAGGAACAAATCCAAAAATAAGAAATTTCAACTCCCGTGTCAAATTATAATGTAACAAAATCGTAATAAGTATTATTTTTTTCTCGAAAAAGACTTCAAGTATATGGTCAAAATTAATACCGAATACTAAGATTAGAAATAGATACATCCAGTTCAGCTCTTTATAAATAATTGTAAAGTTTTACTCGGTGACCGATTATCAAATCCTACAGGGTAATTCCAAGGTACATACTATTTTGAAAGCCCTCGTCTACATATCTCTCTAATTTTATCCATATAGCATTATTATTTCTTATTTCAAATTATATTTATATTTTCTTAATTACATTATTAATATTAATTACTTCTATTATTATTATTAATTATATCATTTGAAGTTTAGGAAAAATGTTTATAGTTTTAACTTTTCACTTCTGTCGGCAGTCTTCATGACTATTAAGATTTTTTATTACCTATTTGTTTGTGTTTTATTTTTCTTATATATTACGGTTTTGGTATTCCAAGAAAGCGTGCTGATAATGATTTTGTTTTCCGAGTTGATTTAAGTTATAGCCGCACTAACAGACATACGGACGGACAGACTGAGATAGATATATAAGGGTAGTATATAAAAAATATTTATCTAAAAGACTGTACAATAATGTTCGGTAAGTAATGTAATCAGTTCGGAACCTTCAGTGTGGTAGTTCTATTCGCTACTTGTCCGATTTTTTTAATATATATAATAAATCATATTTAAATGCCGATATTTATGTGTCATTTTGCATATATGATTTGCTAATATATTTTTACAAGCAAAAATCATACTTAGAAACGATTTAATAGAACTTGATATACCTCCACAACTTTATCGTAAAAAAATGCTATTAAAACTTCAGTTTCGCAACGCGTATAAATATTACGTAATAATTTCTGCCAGTAGCTTGCATATTTCAAATAATTTGTATTTATTTTTGCATTATTTCGGTTAATGGTGATCTCCAATTTATTTTTAATTTATCATCATCATCATCATTGATGCCCACTGCTAAGCATAGGCCCCATTTCTTATGCGCTAATCTCAGCCAGGTCTGACCTGTGTTTTTAACTCTATCGTTAACTTAACGTCGATACCTCGATTACCTTGGCCACAATTCCGTCAATGTTTTAGTCATCCTGTAGTCTGATGCCGAGCATGGAACGATCCATTGCTCTGTGCCACTCGTATTTTGTACTCAGCCTCAACTGTGATCGTCTACATTTCGGCACAATATGTTATGGTGGAAAGGACACACTGATTGTATGGACGAATATTTAAGCATTTTGAAAAGTTAGTGGACTTGAGTATATCATCGAATTTATTGAACGTTGCCCATCCCAGCTAGATTCTCTTGTTCTCCTGTTTTGTTTCCAATTATATTTCTGTTATATTTTTATTTTAAAACAAGATCAATTATTTTTGTAATTCTATTAAAAAATTAAAAGGAGTACTTATTTAAAATCAAATAAAATAGAAGAAGGAAAGGAAAAGAGGTAGGGCACAGAGAAATTTCTTTGGGAATTATTCTCTAATTGAGGAAGCCCGATTGGTGGAACCCGTCCACTCTACAGAGGATTGCAGCCAAATTACCCAGTGGTGTGTTTCTTCAGGGAGTAGGGTTACCAGAGCTCTTAGGGGTAGGGGGTTCAATGTCGGCAACGCGCTAGTGATAACTGAGAGTCCATAGGCTAAGGTAGCCGCTTAACGTCAAGTGGGCCGTATACTTCTTTGTCATCTTTGAAGTATTTGAAAAAAAATCGTATGGCATACAAGTACAAGAGATTAATCTTTTCAGCATTTTACAATTTATATAGTTTATTAAATTATAGCATAAACAGTACAAATATCTTGCACTTGGCTTATTGAAGTTTATTATCTAAGTGTATGTAGTATCCCAAATTTTGTGACATCACATTTTTTCAAAATATAATATTTTATATCTAAGTACATTAGAACTTCTTTAATTCAAACACCTCCCAAACTCGAAAGAATGTGTTGTTCCCTTTCATTCAAGCCCCAAAAACCTCCGTTGCACTAAATCTTAACCCTCTAGTCAAAATAATCAGAGAAAAAATTAAATTGGACTTCTGTATCTCGAACATAGCAATGTTTTATTTAACAACTTTTACAACTCTTCACTCTCACACTTTCACCTTTGTTTAATTTGATGTCGATTTTATTGAAAAATAATTTAAATCGAAATTAAAATAATTTCCGAACACTGCTGTTTTAATTTCATAAATTTTAATTATAAAATTGCAAAATATGTGACATCCACACGGGGGGGGGGGGGGGGGGCTTGGGTCTCACAAATGTGACCAGCTGTGACAAGGACGGGGGAGGGGTCAAAAAAGCATGAAATTCGTGTGACGTAATTTATATATGGCCCCTAACCTGTAAAAATCAGCTGCACACTTTACTTTACATTAGACTTCGACGAAGTCACTTCGTATACTATATCGCAGTTCGACACATTCTGTGAATAAAGAATATTTTATTTAGCGATAAGTTAAATCGCGTAGAAATGAAAAAAAAATTAAAGGTGTAATTAAAAGAAAATTATCTTAAACAAATACTTATTCTATTATTTATACCGGAATTACGTCATATACTCGTCATATTTTTTGTTAAAATGCTGCACATGTAGTGTAACAAGTTTTTGTTGTGAACAAGTTTATTTTTTTAACGACTTTGAAATTATTTCAACATGTATCAGTTTATCGTTCTGAATAAAAAACTTAACGTTTTTATTTAAGGTTACAATGTAAACGTGTTGTAGAAAAAATAAATAAACATAGCGTTAATTTTCTGTTTAAATTTAATAGCATCCGTTTCTAGTACAAGTTGGCATTGAAGTTATTCCATGGGATATTTTTATAAAATTTCTCATTTAAAAAGACTACAAACATAGTAAATGCTAGCTGTGACCCACGGCTTCACCCCTGTAAAGTTTATTAAACCAAGTCTTCGCCACCGCGCCTCTCCGCCAACATACCAGTGTCTGTCCGTTTGTCGTTGTTCCCACTTCACGTACAGTATTTGCCTATAGCTTGGCAGATTGCTTGGGATTCATGTTTACTGCTCTGCTCCTTAGAGTCATAGCGTGAAGTTATAAAACTTTCTATAAATAGATTATAAAATGCAAAAATAATTTTCGAAATCGGACTGATAGTTCATTCAGAGATTAGCGTGTTAAAAAACGACAAACAATCTATTGAACTTTCTAATATTAGTACAGATTGGCCACATCCTCGTTTGTACTGCGTTTCTAGCTGTTGGATGTTAATTGTTTCTATTATCCTAAAGCTTCTACCGATTTCTCGACCGATAGTTTTTTCAATGCATGGTCATCAAAGCCCCGTTCGTTGTCCCTTTAAAGCGTAAAGTAAATTATGTTTTAGCATATTAGATAGTAACTTATGTTTTAATATTTGAAAAAAATCTAAATTATAAGAATGATCTACAAGGAATTTAAAAAATAGACAACAATAATATCTAACATCTGTAATAATTAAAAAATATATTTTTCAGGTGCCCGAAACTCCAATTTGGCTATTATCAAAGGGCCGACAAAAAGAAGCGTTACATTCTCTATGTCGTCTCCGAGGATGGGTGAAACCAGAAGACGTCAAAGAAGAATTTGATCAACTCGTCGAATATAATTACGTCATACATCAATGTGTCACTTGTGTGAAAGAAGGAAAGGATGTAGCCCCGTGCAGACACAAGAACTGTAACTTATTCAAGAAAATAACATATCAATTAAAGAACGTGTTCTTCGTAAAGGAAACAATGCGCCCTTTTACATTGGTTATTGCATATTTTCTGTTTCACACAATGAGCGGTGTTATACCAATGAGGCCGAATATGGTAAACGTTTGCAAAGCTTTGGCTATGAAGTATGACTCAAAAGCTATAGTGGTGAGTGGACACAGTTTCTACTACTGCTGTTTTGAAAGGAAAGTATTTTTTTCAAGAAGCGATTTGTGTTTCTGATAATGTTCACGTGTGTTTTGACATTGAGGTATTATGTACTGTAATTTGTAATATCTCTTTAGGTTTAGCGCCCGAATAGATTCACCGTGCCCATTTTTTTTGTTTACTTGTATACTTTCATATTCATTTAGTAAAAAACTGTTGTTTTTAAATTACAAACAAACTCTTCCATTTTATTAATTGTTTAATGGTGTATAATAATGCGATAACTCAGATATGATTTTGTATATAACTTTGCAGGTTTTAGTTGGAGCGACGTATATAGTTATAAGTCTGCTCTCGGCAGTGATTGTGAAAATCATCGGCAAAAGGAAACTCATCTTAGGGGCGCTTCTAGGAACCGCTGTATGTAGCCTTGCTCTTAGTGTCTACGCTCGTATTAACCTCAGTAGTGAAGTGTTTTCGTACCAACCCGATACATTCCCTGAAGAAAAAGAAACTTTACCGGTCATCTTATTCATGCTGCTTGTATGCTTCAACGGTTTGGGTATACCCTGGGTGCTACTGTCTGAAGTTTTTCCGTTCAGGTAATTAATATTAAAAAAAACTGGTTGGCTCTAAAAACAAAGTGGAATTAAATTTACAGGTTGATTGAACTTAGTAGATTGCGTCTACATGTGAAATGTTGAATTGAACAAATTTGACGTTTTAATTGCTTCTGGGAACGGGAGAATAGGATTAGACTAAAATGCATATACGAGTACACGGTAAAACACGTTATAGTGAATCGCTTTGGTATGCAAGTGTATGTAACTGTTACTATTTACGTTAATTTATATTTACAATAGCAATTATGTGCATTTGATTAGGTTCGTAAACTTTTGAAGTATTTAAAAAATATTTTAAGGGCCAGTCGGCGAAATTATAATAGAATCATTATTATAATTAATTTTAATACTCTATCTATTGTATTGATTGACCTTCTTGTCAATTGAAACGTATTAAAACAATATTATCTAGCCTATAAAATGTTACACACCGCCATCTAGTGTCAGGGTATATAATCAGAAGTACATGCAGTGTTCACTAGATGTCACATGTTGGACTTAATTTTTAACCCCACATTTATAGCATATTTTTGTGTATGATGGTTTATTTTTTATTTTTAATATCCAACCATTCACAGAAAACTTCGTTAACTTAAAATATTACGGTTATATTACTTTTTCTTTGAAACCTAACGTATATTTCTTCAAAGCCTTCAGTATAATAAGATGAATTTCCAAAAATATAATTACCTCACCTAGAATATAAAATATAACTACTTGTGCCCCACGGTTTCAACCATGTAACGGGTGTAGCTTATTATAATTGTTCTCATATTTGCCTACAGCTTTCCCGATTGCTTGACATTCATGGTTACTGCTCCGTTTCTAGAGTCTTAGCGTGAAGTAATATAACATTTACATTTCCTCAAAAAATAAATTCAAAATAAAAAATAATGCGGGCGGGTGGAACGGTTGTGAGTCACACATCTCACGGCTCATACCCGCCACTCTACTACAGTACGTACATAATAGACTAGAGCCGAGTGATAAATTATTTTAATTTTCAGTATCTTCTAAACTATGCGTCCAAATATCATACTATAAAAGGCATTAACTTTTGTTTGTAAGGATTGTTATAAATAAAAAATAATTTAATTTATAGTTTTAATAAAATTATGACATCTTAAAAGAAAGACAATTTATATATAACAACATAATAACAAAAACATTACATTCTTTTTATAACAGTAGTAAGCTGTAGGTTAGATAGGTTTGATACCCTATAACTATTCTTCCTGCATTTGGCTATTATATACAAAAATAATTTTTCGAATATGACTGGTATTTATGAACAGCGATTAGCGTCTTTAAACAATAAAAAAAAAACTCTATAATAGATATTGTAGTATTAAAAAGCGAATAAATTTTTGTTCAAACCACCATCCATTGAAAACTTACAAAAATTCAAAACGAACTACAAACCTTTTTTAATAAAAAAATCTTTAAAATTGCATTTAATAATATTGAGGGTGGGTGTAGGAAAGTTAAAATTTTGTGGGTTGTATGTTTGAATTTTGATTCTGGATGAGAAATCTTTAAAAAAATTAGAGTTAAAATTTTCGTTACAAAAATTTTTAAAAAGAATGTTGATCTCGATAACTGCGGTTTATAATGGGACCAAAACTATACTATCTCTCGAGCTGGAACCAACCATACACATTCACAAAATTTCATTTAAATTGGTTGGCTGACGTAAACAATCATCGTGGTTTTTATTTATTAAGATATTAATAACACCTGGGCAACAGAGCTTTGCTCGGTATTTAACAAAAAAAAAAACACCTATCTAGGTAAACTTGAAATGTAAAATATTTTCTAACTACAAAAATAAGTTTACAAAATTCGTTGAATCCATTTCCGAGAAACCAGTTACATAATATAATCTCACCTCGAATATATTTATTTAAAACTATAATTGGGATTTATTCATTTATGACCCCTAAAAAGCGATGGCGATGAAACCAAAACTGGAAAGGCGCGGCGCGGATCAAATATATATCTATTAAACGCCAACTACGCCAACTATTAAAGTAATTATAAAATATTTAATTCAATTTGTTTTTATCACAGGAGCCGAGGTGTCGCCACGAGCATGGCAGCTGCATTTAATTACGTAATATTCTTTTTAGCTTCGAAAACGAACTACAATATAGAAGCAACCTTTCACTTAAGCGGTGCATTTGCTATCTACGCCACATTTGGATTCATCGGAACTATATATCTCTATTTATTCTTACCAGAAACTGAGAATAAAAGTTTAATGGAAATAGAAGCATTTTATAAGGGAGATAGAAAAATATTCGCCGATGATTTTTTTATAAACGCTTTTAGGAAAAAGCGAAATTATAATGAGGCTGGATATCCGATGCTTGAAAAATAATATTATGAACCTATAATAGTACTGCCATACTTTAGTTTCGACCTATAATTATATCATTGTTACGTAAGACAATTCATATGATACTTATGCATTTATTTAAACATTTATATGTACTTATTGTTATTAATATATAAATAAAAAATAAGACAAATTATACTATAAATATAAAATCTTTACTAATGTTTTATTATTTTATGATCTTGAAAAATAAAGGTGAAAGTTGTTTAAAACGTAAATTATTTATTTTATTTAAATTAACTTAAACAATAATGACACGCTTATAATGTATTAAAATTTCTTGCCTTTAGGTCCTTTAAAAATAATATATGTAATATTTATTTTGGTAAAATGTACACCGTAAAATGTTTTTTAATTTGGTATACGATGAGACCAATTATACATGAAAATATCGGATATCAGCATATAAAAATATCCGGAACCTTTTCTATTAAAGAATATTTCGAATAATTTCGGATAGGGGTGGAGTCGCACGAAACACTGTCGATTGCCCAAAGAAACAATAATCATCTAAAGTTGAGTTGATATTGTTCACCTACAAATGATCAAATAGTACTAATTTTCCTTCTAAATATTTTTTTTTTTTTAAATGTAATATCCATAGCTGAAAATATCCGAAACATGGATATTGGAAATAATTTCTCATTCGTATTTGTAACCGATACCGACTAATTTACTCTTAAGATATCCAAAATTTGAAATCCGTAGCATCCCTGGTATTATAACTTGTATTTTGAAACGAATTTGTTATGCTTTTTTAAGATTACATTTATGCTACGTTACCATCTGGTTTTTGGAATTAAATAATAATTATTCTTTGTGTGTGTGTAGTGTGTTTTTTATACAACAAAGGTGGCAAACAAGCATACGGCCCGCCTGATGGTGAGCGGCTACCGTAGCTATGGAAGATTTTAATTCCATAGGCATCACTAACGCGTTGCCGACCTTGAACCCCCCCCATCCCCAAGGAGCTCTGGAAACACTACTCACAACACTAGGTTAATTAGGTGTGATCTTCTGTTATGGTAGTTGTTGGGTGTTTTTATTTAAAATGTAAAAATACTTATAAGTTGTAGATATAATCTATAGCAACATATATGTATACAATATGTATTAGTTACTCAAATAGCATTGTAATAATCATATCATTAAAATGCAAAATGTAGAAATAAAAAAATTGTGTGTGTGTAGATACGTAATAGATAAGTTATGCTTATGTCTAAATACAAAAATAACGGCAAATATTTTATCCCGTATCAACAACATGACGAAGTTTGCGTGAAATACGCTGTTTGATGAATCAATGATAACAGTTTAAATACATTTTACTCACTTTAATTTTTTTAATTGTGCAAAACATTGTTTAAATTAGCAATATTTTAAGAAGTATAACTTCAGAAATCAGCTAATAAGGTAGCGCGAACAATTTAATGACAAAGTTAATTATTATTTCCCAAAACTCTATAAAAGTCTCTTGTTTCCCCTTTTCTAGTCGTTAACCACGTAACGGGTCTTCCGCAGTGTGACCCACAATTATTCTCACTCATTTCCGCTCGATCAAATAACTTTTCGACGTGAGGTTTTTTCTTCTGTTTTAATTGCAATTTTACTGGTAACGCGTATTCGTTGTTATCATTACTTAAATAATCACTACTATCTGTTAAGACTGTAATAATTGTTTTAGAAACTGTCTTTTGCGCTGTAGTTTTTTGTGTTTCCACCTGTGTGCTGGAACATGGTGATAGCAGAAATTCTGAAACAAACACTGCTATTAGGTTTAGATTATTTTAATGAGTCGATCTTAATGCATGTTTAAACCTCTCCTGTAAGGCTAAAAAGTGGCAACTAGCAGCTTAAACTTAAATTATAGCAGACTCAGAAATATCAAGCTATATATTTCTACGGGCATCACTATGTCTCACATTGAATGATTTACGTTGATTATACAGGGTACGGAACATAGGCTCCCCCCTTATTACATGGGACCTAATAACGTACCCGGCGAACTGTGGATGTACATTAGTACACCACTGCCTAACCCTTCGGAGGTACCGGCGTGATGTTATGTTATATTATAAATTTTTGTCACGTTACCAAACGATTAACAGTTTTGGTTTTCTTCGTTCTTATAGATGTTTATATTAAATTGAAATTGTTCACTATTTGGCTATTTCTGCACTTTTAAAGAAGCTACCTATATGTTAGAGAATGTGCAGGAATAAGAATACAGAAAGCACAACAGGATATGTGGCATGGTTTGATTCTTACTTCAGTCGCATAGGGCTTTATTTTGTGGTCTAAAACCCCATTTAACCATATTTTACTTGCAGCGGCCCAATTGTCTTCGAAAACTGTATAATGATTACAAAATGAGCCATGGTAGTTTAAATATGGTAACTTCTCTGCGGGTTCTACATTGTCTGGTGGTGGTGCTAGTTTTTCCAGCTCCATTGTCCTTCGTGCCTCTATTGGGTTAACTAATAATAAAATAAACCACCAAGACCAAGCAGAGCAACTTAACACTGTTTTGTTTAGATGCAGTAAAATAATTTTATCAATTTTTTCGAACGTTGAAGTTGACATACCATTCTTTTTATTTCAACTGACCGACTGACAAGCCTTTATATACCATTTTATTAATCTAATTGCAAAAACACTTTTGATTTACAGGATAGCATTAAAAGGTAATTATTTTGGTGAAGTTTTGGACGGATTTACACTAAATTAAACAAATAAATCTTTACTCAATTTATTATGAAAATAATTTCCATTAATTTAACCATAGTTCTTTTGTCTAGCTTTTGTAGAATACCATGTAATAGGTCTTTCACATTTCTTAGACCCACAATTTCGTAGCTTATTATACACAATAAGTTCTTTTAATGAAATTTTAGGTATTATCTTGTGCATCGGTTCTGTATCCGGATGTCTTTTAGTTGTTTGAATATTTTTATCTAAATGTGTTCGACTTTCGATTATTGGGATATTTCTCGTGGTAGTCAAGGTCTTTCCATTGATAGGTGAAGAAAGTATAATAATGGAAGCATCTTCGTAGCTTGCGGATGATTTTAATGAATAAATTAATTTAGAAGTTTTAAATGTTTTTGTTGTTGCTCTAGTTAAAGCCGTTTTTGAACTTGTTTCAATAAATGATTCTTTGTATGACGATTCACCTGCACTAGTCACAATATTATAAATATTAGTGGATTCTGGTGTTGTTATCCAAGTCTTGGGTCTATGGCATGGAAATTGTGGCAACTCCTTATTGATCGCTGTGTTTTCTATAATTTTGTTTTCCATCAATTCTGTATACGCTGTAGAACTTTTATTTGATTTTGATTCATTGGTTGGATTTTCTGTTTTAAATGAAATAGGTTTCGTACTCGTAGCTGACTTACTTGATATAATTGATACTAATGTTATTATAATAGATTCTAGAGATACATGTGTGCCTGTATTATCCAAAATTTCATCGATATAGTATGTGTCGTTAGCCAAAAGGTCATCTACCTTCATAGTAGTAATCTTAGTCAAACGAGTTTTTGGAATCTTGCTGTGTATGAGACGTTTCGTACTTAAATTCTTCATATACGTTGGTGTTAGTTTTTGTATAAGTTTCGATTCAGTTGTAATTTCTAAAGAAGATAAATTATTTGTTATTAAGGCAGGGAATTCTATCTTTTTATCAACTGTATGGGTTGTTTCCCATGTTTTAGGTCGTTGACAACATATTGTGAATTTTCTTCGAAAAGTAACATCTGACACTTTACTTGTAATTTTTGTTTGTGTTTGAAGAGGTAATATAATATGATTATGAGTAGTTATTAAAGATTTATTTGTCATAGTTGAGGCATTCTGCTTTCTACTTGATTTCATTTGTTTTGTGGTTGTTGTTATTTGTGAAATAAGAGCTTGAATTGCTTTAGTCGTCGTAGGCTGGGCAGTGATTTTTTTCTCTGTTTTATACTCATCAACAGAATGAAGATTTTTATTTGTATTAAGGATTTTATTATTTTCTACCGTTATTTCTAAGTCCGAACTTATGCAAAAAATGATATATGTTTCAGCGTACCCTGAAAATATTTACTGTTAATTATTATTGTTTTGCACTTACATACAAACGCTTGACACCATTTGGGGGCAAAGTAACTTACCTACTTAACGTTTTTAAACATAACAATAAGAATGGTATTTATAATTACCATAATAAACAGAGAATATTTTAAGAATATATTTCATAAAGTTCAAGTTATTTTACTAACGTCTACATTTATTATTGTTTTCCAATAACTATATAACGTTTATGTTTGTACTATTCTATGTTTTACAAGAAAACATTTTTGTCTTAAAACTAAGTTTCATGAATTACTTAGTTATTACATAGATGCACGTGGTAAGATAATAAAACATATAATTATGATGGATCGGAGTAAAACGAAGATGTTTATTAAATATTTATTGCATTTAAAAATTGTATGTTCTTCATTAACAACCGATATCTTGTTGCGAGCTCATACATGGTGTAGTTGTTTTCGTCGTGTACTCTGAAATATAACAGATAAAACATTAATTTAACATAAGGCTTTATCTGAAGGAAATTGAAAAGTTTTACTCCGATCCAATAAATATATTTTTATAGATTTAATTGTATCATCATTATTGTAACAAATGTTAAAGGAAATACTTTATTTGATTAGTAGGTCCCTAAATATAATGTGAAGCACTTGATAAAGATGTCTTATAACTGTTTTGTGAACTACTCGCGAAGATTTAAGTTGATGTTTTTAGGGGATGATAGTAAGTGAACACTAAGTGAAGTTCATTATTGATTAGTTATTCCGGATAACCTAACTTATATATATATATATAAACTCTATAGGATGAATGAAAGATGATCTTTGCCTTTTTAAGAAGTAAAAATGTCTATGGTGCGTTTTGTCTTGATGAATGTTGATGTGAAAGAAATAATGTGAGTTTTTTAGCGGGATCTTGAACAGTCATTATCAAACAAACTTATGCTATTTGGACCTATGTTATGTAATTTTGCATACATATTATGTTATATAGTTTGATTATTGTGCACAAGTGAAGTATATTATAAGTAAGTAATTAACAATTATTATATAAGTAATAACATGCATTTTAAGTTATCACAAAACTCCTTTGACAGTTTTATTATGGCAGCCGTCCTCTACTTGTATGAGAATAAAAATAATAATTAGAAAAATATTGTATTTACATGATATTGGAACACAGTTGCCACAGTTGCCATTGAATAAAATAAGGAAGAAAATGTGAACGAGTCGAGAGAAATTCTAGGAAGGAAAGGGTATGAGACTTGAGAGAGACGGAAGAGGCTGTGTAAAGACGTCATTAGTAGCAAATCATGTTTGAACTTTAAAACTATTATCGTTTAAAAAATTAACTACTATTTTAGTAAGCAAACTTTTTTAAATCGCAGTGGTAGCTCTTGATACTGGCACGTTTAAATATATAAACTATTCAGCTTTATAATATTACTATAGTTTTAGGTACATACTTGTCCCATAGTCGCAATTATACTCATACATGTCGCATTGATCTAGGAAGGTTCTTCGGCTGCAACCGTCAGAACTTGATGCGCAAACCAAGCGGTTATCATGGACGCACACTGCCGCCATGTCACAATAGTTTATGGGCTGCCGAAAGTCATTAACAGTTAGGCATTTCGTACACACATACGTACTGTAGTTTAGTTAGTAAAGAACAAAGATGAATGCACGCGGATAATATGTTATTTACAACTAAATAAAAAAGATGAAAGTGTGCGCGTGTAACCTTTACGCGCGATTGAAGTAAAACTTCTTTGGTGTTGACGGCCTACATCACTGAAATGAATAAGTTTTATTATTGAATATTATAGAATAACACAATCTTCAGAAAATTTATTAATAATTTATTTATTACAAAAGTAATCAATAAACAAGTATATTTAGAGATTTTCAAAAACTTTGGAATTAAATTTTTTTTTTTAAACTATTGATTTTTTATTCACAATTGATCCGTTTGAAAATATTGGAAATAAATAATCCCAATTGATTATGATATTTTCCACTAGCTGGCGTATAAGTCAAGAAGCGTGGAGTATATGACATATACTTACGACCAATCCAAATTATTATTTTTCAATACCGGAAACTACGTAAGCGTTACTTCCGTCAGAAAAAATCTGAGTTACTCCCTAGTCGCACCTAAAGAAGTTTTACTTCAATAAAAACCGCCAGCAACTTCGTAAATATTAATTAGAATATAACACCTAATAACAATAAAATACAGCCTGAACTTGTATCTGAACGTAGCTTTCTATCAGTGAAGGAATTTTTAGAATTGGATCAGTAGTTCCCAGATACTAATTAACTTCTACATTCGAGCTCACAAAATTTATGTCTTCACAATACAAGTTTGTTTTTTACACCAAGATGGTGGTAAACAAACATGCGGTACGCCTTATGGTAAGCGGTCATCGCAGCCTATTGACGCTTGCTACATCAGAACATCTCATGCGCGTTACTGAGCCTTTAAAAACCTATTCACTCCCTTTTTGAAGGACATCATACTGTAGTCCTCGTATAGTACTAGTAACTGCCCTTGAAGTATGAAGGAAATTTTGCCAATGTCAAGTATCACAATTATTTTATAAATGTGCAAGTAACTGTCAGTATGTCTGTTTGTTACTTTTTCACGACTTAATCTCCAAAGCGATCGCATTGAAATTTGTATGGTACGAAAAACACGCAGATGAAGTCGTGGTAAAAGTATAATATAGCCTCAAAATCGTTTTCAAAACAGTGAAATAATTTTAAGAATCGAACAATATGGCCCGGTACCCACGGCACGGCACGGCAAGGGAACCTTCGGCATCCCTACACGAAGCACACATTGACGTTAACTATTTTTTTTTTTAGAACTGACTATACTGTTTGCCTTAGGCCCTGAAGCCGCTGCGGTTTTTACAGCTTCACCATGATGGTAACTATGCCCTAGTCTCCTTAAGTATGTCCGAGGCGTCCTTCGTCATAACGACATGTACCGTCGTGCATCGCGACATCGTGTTCACGCCTAGCTTATTTTCACAATAGTCGTAACTTTTCTTCAGAAGAATCGTAATATTGCAAGTTATAAAACGGCTTTGAGGAGAATGCCGAAGCACCCCGAGGGATAACAAGGCGTTCCGAAAGCTACCGACAATGCATACATGCCTATGCTTACCGCGATAATTTTTTTATACCTACGACCCATAGATTATTAATATATTTATTATATTATAAAAAATCACTTTTTAATTTTCAACAAACTTTTGTCCCAAAACACCTTATTGTGGTTTATGTATAAGAGATAGGCATAGGATATGCCACACTTTTTTAAAGTATACTAAAGACCAATGTTTTTTTAGAACATTGTATTTACGTATCACTAACCATTACGGCAGCGCATGCGGATAAAACAGTTCAGAAGCGATTTGTGTTCCGTTTTACTTGACAAAAAACAATATGAAAGGCTAGCTGAGAAATGTAGCGTAAATGATACTATTCCTCGTGAATTTGGCTATAATAAACAAAAAAAAATATTTCGAATCCGACTGGTAGTTCCAGAGATTAGTAACTATAAATAAACAAACAAAAAACTCTTCCGATTTATTACATTATAACTAGCTGTGCCCGTAGCTTCGCTCATGTGGACTACAGAATGCCCGCGCTAATCTTACTCCCCGCTCCCGGCTATTTTAATGACAAAAATGCTTATTGTGGCTGTTTCTTAAAAGTTAGATATATACTTTCCCGGACTTTTTTGTAGATATTTTTAATGCCTGTAATTATGTAGTACATTCATTTGCTATATCTCTTATGACTTACTCAGCATAAGCCATTTAAGCGCCCGAATCGATTCACCATGGCCAGTTTTTTTCATTTGTGTGGAACCGTAATTATTTTTCTAAAATAAAAGTAGCCCAAGCTTACTCCCTATATCATCCGCTATCTATCAGTAAAAGTCCCGTCAAAATCGGTCCATCCATTTCGGAGATTACCCGGAACAAACAGACAGACAAAAATTTTAAAAATGGGCTTTTTGATATATGTATCATATATACTTTCATATGCATTTAGTAAAAAACTGTTATTTTGACATTACACACAGACACTTGAATCTTATTAATTGTATAGAAATAAAAATAATACGTATTGATATTTATAGATTACTTAAAAATCCCTTGTCGTGCCGTGCCTTCAGTAAGAGTCCCGGGCCTAAGTTCAAGAGATAACATTCTACGAACATATTCTCAAACTTTATTAACTCTTTATAATTACAGTAGTTTAGATTTATTTTCTTCACATGGTTTATTACTGGAATTTTTTAACATGTATATACAAGGAAGAAATCTTGATCTAAGATTTGAATTTATTATCTATTTTTGTCATTTATGTATTCTTATGGTTTTGTTGACAGGTCTCAAAAATTTAATATTAAAATGTTTTTAAAAACAAGCTTTTATGGATAAATTATCGAACTAAAAAGTACATAATAATTTTTAATGAATAAAGTTACAGGAGAAGGGTATATACTTGGTCACCGATAACAGGCGTAGGCACTACCCATAGAATAAGGTGGGCAATACCTACTAAATTAAATTTATATAAACTTACAACTTTCAAATTTTAAATATTTTCGTAAAAGTTTGAGGCTTCAGTTTAAGTGGAATGGCGGTTTATGTGTATCTTACATGAAAAAAAACAAACGGGCCCAAACTTGTCTATCTTTACAGTTTCCTTCAGAGAATTCCAGTGGCAATCCTCCGAATACATCTTAAGACCCTCGTCATCACTTTTAAATTATAAGTTTTAATATAAAGTACCCATGGCAACAAAACAAACGAGTCCAAATTCGACTGTTCCGTCAACTATTGGTATTGTAGTTCCAGTCTCTACATTCCGACTCCATTATCAGATCAGCTCAATGGTACAATAAATATTACATTGTCATCGACCTAGCACACATAAGTCAAAGGATATCAAATTTTCTCGGGTCTCTTTTTTAAGAAGATACAAAAATATTTTTTTCATTTTATTTTTATTTTATTTGTCTCTGAAATTTAGTTTTCTAAGTGGTAACTATTTAACCTAAATAAAGTAATGTTATTATTACTGTACAATAGACATTTCCGTAGGCTTTGCGTTTCATTACACGTACCATTACGTAATTAATATTTTACTTTGTATATTTGGCCAAGATAATAAATACATTTTTTCACAAAAATCATATAATTTTACCAATATTGCTGCAACTCAATATTTAAATAAAAATAATAACATAATTAAAAATAATATACATAAATAATTTGAGCTGCGCGCAATCCTTTCTCAGATAAATGTATATTAATCTACGGTTATTTTACGATACTACACAACCCAAAAATATTACACAAATAGCACAGTTTTACAGTTGTAGTAGCTAGGGGTGCCAAAATTGTAAAGATATTGATGTTAAATATGTTCGAAAAACGACCAAAGAGACATCTAACATATAATAAACTTTCCAGCCTACTGTATACGTGATCTAAAAGTGGTCACGTTTCAAGATCCGGTTTTTGGACACTAATATCCTGTTTATATTATTTTGTCCCCAACCTACCTGTTTTGTAAAATCAATTCGTCTAATCTAGATACCATTTTTTTTAAATTGTATTAATTATATGAATACTGTGTTACTTGCAATATAATATTGGTGTTCTAGTGGTTAATAGCATCTTATTTACTACAACTATTTATTTATGTTTGAAAAATGTTTAAAATCGCTACATATTCTAAGCCATTGAAAATAAATGAAAATAAAACAAAGAGATGAGAAATATAACCTACTTAACGTTAAGCAGTGGATTTAAATGTTAAACAGTGAAATTGCGTTATTTTGACGAAATGAATAATAACGACAATCTCTATGATATGATAAGCCAAATAAGTCATAAAAATAAGCAAGAATAAGAAACTACACTCATCAAAAAAGTCTAAGCAACATGTACTAATTTAAATTTTAGGATGGTTCTTCACATTATAACATTGTATTTTAATTTTTTAAATAATATCTTTAGGGTTCTATGATGTAAAAATAACAGCTGTTGTCTTTATAAGTTCTTTTAATAACAGAAATGAACAATATTAGAATATACTGTAGAAACTAAGATACATAAGAAACTAAACTTTTTTCTTACAAAATTAAATTTCTAAAGAAAATGTATTTATTGTGAAAGAATAGAACAATTTAATACAAAGTATGGGCTCCTCTGCTATTCAGAACTTGTCGGCAACGATTATTCATTGAATTAATGAGACTGTTTATGTCATCTTGCGGTATTCGCTCCCAATGGAATTGTAGCAAATCCTTCAGCTGTTGGGTTGTTGTCGCTCCGTCCAAGTCCTTCAAAACACGTCTTTGGAGCATGTCCCATGCGTGCTCGATGGGGTTGAGATCTGGCGATTGTGCAGGCCAGGGCAATACCCGGATGTTCTCCGTTGCAAAGTATTCACTGGTTCGCCGAGCTGTATGTGAACGCGCATTGTCATGCATTAACCTAAAATCGGAGCCAAAGGTTTGTGCAAATAGGTAGACATAAGGTCTGAGAATATCCTCTATGTAATTTTCAGCATTCATGTTTCCATTTACAAAAACGGCTCAGTTCGCCTGTTCTTCATAATACCCGCCCATAACATAACTGTTGAGCCGCTGTATGGATAAACTTCCTGAACGCACATGAGCCTTTCAGTATTTCCGGGCCGACGATACACTCGCACCCTTCTTGTATCAGGCTTAAACCCGAATCGCGACTCATCGGAAAACATAATTTTATCCCATTGTTCCTGGGTCCATGTTATGCGTTCTCTACACCATTCATATCGACGAGCACGACTCCCGTGACGTATCGGTGGGCACCTGATTGGGCGTCGAGCTCGTAGGCCGTACTCATGCAGTCGATTTCGCACAGTTTGAGGACTTACATCAACACCACTTGAAATTTGTAGCCTCAAACTTATCTCTCGAGCGGTTAACATCGGCTGGCGTCTTGAAGTCAGTTGTATGTACCGGTCTTGCCGAGTGGTTGTACTCCTTTTACGGCCTGGATGCTGTTCAGCGGGTTCTCCTGTATTATTGTAGCGCTGCCAAAGACGACAAATAACACTTCTATGAATGCCAAAATGTTGAGATACCTGAGATTGATTACTTCCCGATTGCAACATCCCTACAGGTCTTTGCATTTCATCTGCCATCAAATGACGTCGCTTCATGACGTAAAGAATATCTAACAATTCAATTTTGTCGCTAAATTTATTTAAATGGTTGGTAAAATTATAAAATCAAGACTAAACGTAGCAATTAAAACGCACTTAAATTCAAACAAATTCGCAGTCATTTGAATTTTATGAAAAAACAAAACATAATCAAATTTTTTTTTACAGCCGGCCTGTATGTCATCAATAACAAAAAAGTTTACTTACCTACGCACTTTGTTTAAGTAAATATTTAGAAATTAATTAATATAAATGGAAAAATTTGTAATATCAAGCATGTTGCTTACACTTTTTTGATGTGTGTATTTCAGTGAGTAAATGTTACTTTTTTCATACTTATACAAAATCGAAATATGTGATAAAAAATTATAAAACTAATTAAAATATTTCATAACATTTTAAACATAGATACCAAATATTGCTGACCGATGTAAATAAATACATCACATACTCTTGATAAAAGCTAAAGCATGCAAACAGACACATACATCCATACAAGTATGCAATTAAATTCTGTACACAAAGGTTTCCATAAAACTATTAAATGGAATATATAATTAACATTAAATAAAAATACTACAATCAAGTTACATATTTATATTTATAGCTAGAGTAAGTAAATAAGAAAACTATTTACCCACGTATCATTCATCTTTATATTTGGGGAAGGACCCATCTGCCAAAATACTGGATATCTTAGTTTGGCAGTTGAGAAATAAAAATATCTATATATTGCTGAATGTTTTTACCATTTATTTGGTGTTAAATTATCGTAAAGTTAGAAAGACTCATTTTTATTAGAAAAATCTTGTAAAAGTCCAACAGTTATTGTAGCTGTGGTAAATACTTTCAGCAATATATAGATATTTTTATTGAATGACAGAACGCCACATAATATTTCCTCTAAATATGATCCTACTAATAACACAAGGTTCTATAGACTGGATAACCCCAATTACAGATTGGTTATCATATTAGGAAAATATTATTCCAACAAAAACATAAATGTGGAAAAAAGCCAAGTTCAGTAGAAACGGCGGTAATCGTTCTCACCGATAAAAGAGCTGAAATCTAACAGGTGCCAAGTTTCATTGCAGTTCCGGTAATTATATCTTTATGAATGTACGAAAAAAACACCTATCTAGGTATACTTTGAATGTAAAACATTATCTAAATACAAAGTTTCATCCAAATCATTGGAGCCGTTTCCGAGAAACCAATTACATATATATAGAAGAATTGCCCACTTAATTTAATGAGATATATACAAGCATTGCTCACTTAATATAATAAGATATAAATACATATAGAATAATAGAACTGCCTCGTTAGCCTAGTAGTCGTTTGCGCGATTGCTATGAATAAGGTCCTGGGTTCGAATCCCAGGTCGAGCAAAATAATATTGGGTTTTTCCTATGAAATTCTCAGTAGCAGCTTGGAGTTTGTTTTCGTGCCCGATTAATGGCAATAGGGTCACCTTCTATTACATGGGACCTAAAAACATACTCGGCGAATTGTGGGTGTACATTAGTCCACCTCTGCCTAACCCTTCAAGGAATACAGGCGTGATGGTATGTTACGTGTAGAATAATTCGCCTCATATTTTGTTGTGTTTATAAATAACTACACATATGTAAATGAAAAGGAAATAGAAAATTTACACAAAGTCGTAAAGCCATAACGTTTACAATGAACCTATAAAGATAATTCACAAACAATACCAAATTAGGTTTAAAATGGACGCGTGTATTTCTATACATACATACCAGTTGCTTCATAAAAAAATATGAGGACAAAACACGGAAAAAGCCAATAATAGTTTTGTTAGAACATGTACTTATTTACGCTTAGTAAATAAATTAGCTATGTTATATATAGCTACACGTTGGTATGAATTGAAGAAAAGAGAAAATGAGAATATGAAATAGCTTATTTACATATGTAAGGTGTTGCTTCGTGCCATTTATCAACGCCAACACTAAAACAAAAAAAAAGTAATAGAAGAAGGTAGCAATTAATATTAATATTACAATCAGAGATTCTACCTAGGTTGTTCCCAAAATTGTTAGCAACATAATAAATGTAATATCTTTTTTTCTTGAAACTATTTTGAATTGATAGCTAATTTCAACACAAATCTTTTTGATGAAAATCATTGGCCGCCTATGTGTAGTTATTTTTTTAAAGATTATAAAGGGTGGCCCAGAGAGAAATGCACTTTTGATTTCGCGCGCATTTCTAAACGACAAAATGGAGGGGCGCGGATATAGCTGCAGTACGTAGCGCAGTTTTTGTAATTTTAGTCACCACGAGTCATTACACGGAGAGCAGCGCGTGTTTTGTGTCCGCACATTTTACGAGAATGCTCAATCTTATGTGATTGTTCGAGGGCTTACCGTGTTGAATACGAGTTGCGGCGCATCAGTGAGTGTCCAAGTACTAATTTAATAAAGCAATGGATTGAAAGATTCGAAAGGATAAGATTGACGCAAAAAATGCGGCCTCTGGGTCGTCAATGAGTATCACGGACCGATGGAAACATTCAGCGTGTTCGAGAATCTGTACGCACAAATCCACGAATGTAGGAGCGCAAAGGTTCATCGGTTTTGGGAATCTCTAGTTCGACCTTGCAGCGAATTTTGCGGCTCGATTTGAAATTACATCCTTATAAGATGCAGCTAGTGCAGGAACTAAAGGCAACAGACTTCAAATCGATATTGAGATTTGCATATGAAATGCGCAATGAATTCAATAATTTCAATAACATCCTTTTCTCGGATGAAACCCACTTTTACCTTAACGGATTTGTTAATAAGCAGAACTGTACATATTGGGTAGCAGAAAATCCCCGATTGAAACATCAGAAGCCGCTATACTCATCGAAAGTTACAGTTTGGGCCGCAATTGCAAGATGGGGAATCGTCAGACCATTTTTTTTCGAGAACAATCGTGGCCAAGTTGTGAGAGCTTCAGAGCGCTATACGGCCATGCTAAGTTTTTTTTGATTCCAAAGCTGCAAGAATCTCGAGGCTATAACAGGAACACTTGGTTCCAGCAAAATGGGGCTACATGTCACACTTTAAACGAGACCATCGCCGTGGTAAGAGACATGTTCCCACGAAAGTTAATTTCACGCAGGGATGACAACTCCTGGCCACCAAGAAGCCCTGATCTCACTCCAGCAGACTTCTTTTTGTAGGGCTACCTAAAGAGCAAAGTGTAAATAAAGTGTACGGCAAGAAATTGAATCCATTTCAAGAGAAATTCTAACGAAAGTTTGCCAAAATTTTGATGCCAGATTGGAAGAACGCTGTAACCGTCAATTCAGGCGATTTAATTTTTAAAAAATTAATTTATCTTTAAAATTGTAATAAATACAAGTTCTACAAAATTATACAGTTTTTTTTCCTTGAATTTTCAAAAGTGCATTTTTCTCTGGGCCACCCTTTTATGTCACTCTTCTTTTGTTTGCAACAATGGACATTTCACGGGAAACTTTTCGTGCTATGATTTTTATGATTAAACACGAGGGTTAAGTTTAGAGGAATTTCACGATAATTTATAAGTTGCATCTGAGGAGTCTGCTCGTACGTTAGCAACAGTTACTTATTGGTTTCGTGAATTTAAACGTGGTCGAGAGATCCTTAAAGGTAACCCCAGGCCCTCCAAATATTATACATCGAGAGATTTAGGCTGAACTGAAGATTGGATCAAATGCAGTTTCCACCATCCTGCACTTTCAAGTTAGAAAGCTTGCTTCACGATGGATATCTTATTCTCTCACCGAAGAGTAAAAATCCATCGTGTTGATTGGTGCAAAATGCTATAAAAGTTTAATTGGGTAACTTCAGAAAACGTATCCTACATCTGTTCTACTGACGAAACTTTAATCTATAGCTACGATCCTGTCATGAAGAAACTCCCCGCAATGGATGTTTGAAGAAGACGAGTTGCCACAAAAGATGCTCGCGGTCGGAGCATTAATAAAAAAATGAAAATGGTTTTTTCGACGCAGTAATTCCGCTAGAAGATCGTAGAACAGTTAACAGTGAATGGTACTGCGAAGTTTGTCTGCCTCAAGCTTTCGGGCAGTTGAATAGCGAGCGACCAAGGAGTGGTATCCATGACATTCTTTTTTCACCAAGATAACGCGCCCCTTTACACAGATGCTAGAACCCTGCTAGAACTATGGACTATTTCAATACTTCCGGGAGTACCAATGTTAAACTATATTCCGTACAGTCCAGATTTATCTCCATGCGATTTTTTTTATTTCCTACGAAGCCGTAGGCAAAATTTTAACACTGCAGAAGACGCCGTCATAGAATTTCGACGGTTATTTTTCAACCACCTCGTAACATACATTTGTCAAATGTTACGAAACCTGGTTCACCCGAATGCATAGGTGCATTGAGGTTGAAGGGGAATATTTTAAAAGCTTATTCATATTCTATTTTTAATTTCACTGACAATTTTTGGAATAACCCACGTATTATCATACTTAATTACCTATTTGTAATTGAATTTTTGTACTGGTAAACATTGAAAAAAAATACAGCAACGTGCTTCTGGATTGCAGTCCGCTTACCAAGGACCAAGTAATATTACAGTGCATGAAGCAATTGTGGCTCAGTGGTAGCGTGTACTGACAACGCGTCGATCATGACCTCGAGTTTTCGGTGAAAGAAAATATCATGATGAAACCACAGCATGGTGGTAAGGCATTTTCTAATGACCGCCTTGCTTGCTATAACTCACAAGTTGAAAATCTGTCGCAAAGCATATATAGGTGTGTTCCGGCTACTGCACTTGATGAAAGCCATTCCTCCCACTAGACTTAATGTGCTTTGGCTATATCGTCACTACAAATCAGGTGAGATTGCGGTCAAATACTAAACCTAGAAAATTAAAAAAAAAAATGAAATTGTTTAATATTCGCCGTGACTCGTGCTCAAATTAAATATAATCTTCCCAACACGTGTTTTTGAGGGTTCCTGGGTATATTTCGGTATTTATCGTGCCACGTGATGTTGAAAGATTTAATGGCAGTAATACTTTGATTTTCGGAAAGGAAAATAGGTAATATTAAATAAGGTAAAATCTTATTATACGAAATTGACGGCAAAGCTTTCTTCATTATATTTAATGGTAAATGTGTTTATCCGCAATTATTTTGCCAAAATCACTTGAATAGAAAATTTTTCTAATTATTCTTGTAATCTTCAAACATATCTCTAGCAAGGTAGCGGCTTCCTTCTTACTGCCCAAGGAGTTCGTATAGCAACAAAAAATGCATGTTTGTAGTTATTATTTGTATAATCAACATCACTCCACAATAATCAAATTACATTAAATAAAATGCCGATAAAATTACATAATATAGGGCGAAATAACATACACTTATGAATTAAAAACCACCATATGACAGTTTAAAATCCCACCATAGACTCGATTTCAAAGCTTATTATAAGATTTACTTCAATGTATCTGTGGTCGGTAATAGGCATGTAATACTTCTGGTGTTACAAGCGTCCATAATCTGCGGTGACCCCTTATCATCCAGCGGGCCGTATGCTTGTTTTCCACCATCGTTGTATAAAAAACATATCTTATATGTACACTTTAGTAAACTCTGCAAGGGTCAGAGTGGACCAGTTATCATACCTATAATGCCTATTTTGCGTGTTGGTGGCTGACTTCAAGTGTACTTCTAGAAAATTCACCAGTCGCTATAAACACGACAGTTGTGTCCGATGGATCGCAACCACCGTACACCAGTTGTAACATACGCAATAGTGGTACACTTAGGCTTGTCGCATTCCAGAATCAGACGATGTATAAAGTAATAAAGACGCCACCATTCATAAGGTGATCAATACGTTACAGTTATCCTCTTTTGGTTTGTCTCGTTTCGGGATCAGACACTCCATGGTCGTCGTTGATATTAGTGCCGTCACTTTGCCGTAATACGACAAAAAAGTCGCCCGCTGTCGTCGGTGTGCATAAGTGTTTAACACTGTATCGACTCAGAGCTTTACACTGCAAGAGCACATGTCTGGCTGTCTCTCCCTTTTCCATGCACGCTTGGCACAAGAGATGTTTGTTATGGTGTCCTATTAGGGTTCCAGTTGTTGATATCTGTTCAAGCGTAAAATATCTTTCAATATTTTGGGATTAGCTTAAGGCAATGATTCCCTAGCCTGTCTACAATCCCTTAGAGATTTAGTCAGTTATGGCTTAATCCTCAATTTAGCAAACTTTAACGTTTTGTTAGACATAATAGAAATAGAAATCATAGACATACCAAATAAGAGAAGAACAATCATATTCAAACAATATTTCTTTCACTACATTTTATTCCATTATTTCAGTACACTGTTTTAAATTTAATCAAACGTTTTCTATTAAATTCGATTCCATTTTTATGGGCTTATAAAATCTTTCATGACTTTGCTTTTACGCGATAGTGTAAATAAAAACAGTGTAAAACATATAAAGAATAGAGGTACAAGCATTTGATCAACTCATTATCTCAACAAAAACATGCTGTAAAAACGCGCCAAGTCTCGATTGAGACGATGTGTTTATAAAAAGTAGTGGAATCTCATAAAGTACGGGACGGGGATTCTTGGATGGGATTTTCTTAGTATTCCATTGCTCAAAAAAGAGTGAGATCCATTCGTCCACAGGAAACTGGGGCATACCATCGTGTGAAATTTGCTGCTGAACGGGTACTAAGGAAAAATTTTGGCGTCCCAGAAACCCTTTGCGAACGACGTATTAGGTTAAATTTACAAATTCAAAGAATATCGATCGATCGACAGTAGTAAAAAGCGTGATGCACGGCTGACTGCTAACCGTAAATACCACGAAACATCTTAGAAATCAGAAACATTCGCAATTCACAAAATACGGTTCAATTGCCGATATTGAATTTCAGTACAACTACATGTCTTTTTTATAGTTGTTTTTCATACACGAAATTCCACACGGGCAAAATTGTTGGTACTAGCAGTATCACTAGGCTATAAAATGCAAAGAGAATATTTAAAATCCCACCCGTCACGTCCACCCTCTCTAGCGGTAACCCAAGCCTAGGTCCGTTCCTCGGTGTGAAACCCTTGGGTCAGGCAACCGCCCGCGCGATACAAGTGACACTGTACGTGCATCACTTAGCTACCTACATACAACACTACACACGTATGAACATACACACGTGCACACCACACAGGTACATAGGTTCTGTGAGGGACCTTTTTTTTTCTTTTTTACGCTAGTTAGTTAGCGCTAGTTAGTGTAGAAACATTCCGATTACTGAATACACATACGCACGGTTCCTGCCTTCCTCCCAGGAGAAAGGGAACGTGCCTATGTGTATATTTAGTTAGCTCGAATCGTAGGTGTAGGGATTCGAATAGATCGCGACCTATTTGCGAACGCGACGACCGCCCGAGCCGAGGTCCGGCCACTTTGGCACCCTCGTGCGAGTCGTCCACAAAACTTTCGCGGCTGAGTGCCCTCTGCGCTCGCCCCCAAGTCCGGTGAAGCTGTAAAAGCCGCAGCGGCTTTAGGGCCCCTAAGGCTAACAGTGTAGTCAGTTAAAAAAAAAAAAAAAAAAAAAAAAAAAAAAAATCTGATTGGTGGTTCCAGAGATTAATGTGTATAAACAAAAAAACTATCTCTTGGGCTGTATAATATTAGTACAGATGACACAAACAGAACCGCCGCTTCAAACTGGACGCAATAAAAACAGAGTCAAGCATTCTAACAAAACGCGTTAAAAAATGATACAATGTAATAATGCTATTGATATATCTCATATGTCCTCCTATATGAGGTATAAAGAAGAGATGTAAACACTTTGACTAAGTTGAGTAATACGCTTGTTTTAAAGATTATCATTATTTTAATTTTATCTTTAATTTTTTTTTTCTTCTTCTCATTAATTATATTTAAATGTAGGCCAAAAATAATTTTTAAATATTAGGATTTTTTCTTCCAATTTTTTTGTCAACTTATAATAATATTTGGCCTTTTCCTCTTAGTTACTATAATTACTATTTTTACATTTCAACTAGCTGGTTCCCGTGACTTCGTCTGCGTATTATTGGATATATATAGATTGATCTCGCAAGAGGACAAACCAAAAGAAAATCATAGATGGATTTATCATTGTGTGTATAGTATTGTAATTATATGTCAATATGAATCCAATACATTAAACGACCCAATAAAACAAAAAAATAATAATATCACCCTTATTGTACCGTAAGGTTTTTGAAAAACGTGAAACCTCTTTTATTTCTTACCAACCCTTACCAACTCTTTAATTTGATACAATATGGGTTCTTCATGAGAACTTTCATCCTCTATTTCTTTCATCAAGCTTACAAAAGGTAACCTATGTCCTTCTCCATGGTCCAATTTATCTCTTTACCTACATTCATTACAATTGGTTTGAAGTTTGTCAAAAAGTCAGAAGGTACGCAACCTTCATATCAAGTCGGGGTTACCACATATGGGATAACACAATGAAAGAATTCACTCGTAGCAAAACTGTATCATTCAGTAATTTACAAAAGGTGGGTTTATTTTCGGTTTAGGTTTGGGTTTAGCTTTGGATTTAAGTTTGGGTTAAGGTTTAAGTATAGGTTTGGTTTTGGGTTCAGGTTTGGGATTGTGATCAGGATTAGGTTTAGATTTAGGCTTAAGTTTAGGTTTAGTTGACGTAAACAATACAATAATCGTTCAAAAACTAAAAGAAAATGTATTCTATGCGTTAATCCAGGTTATAGACTATATGTGTGCTAAATTGCATTAAAATCCGTTTAGCCGATTTTGCGTAATATTTTTTTTCATTTATATATTTGTAGGATAACACTGCTTAATCTACGGAGTACCCTATATGTTATTCCTGGTTAAAGAATATATATGTGCTAAATTTTATCTAAACCCGTTCAGCCGTTTTTGCATGATTGAGTAACAAACATACAAACTCTCCATTACCGGGATAAAAAGTACCCTATGTATTATTCCAGGTCATAGAATATCTGTGTACTAAATTTCATTCAAATCCGATCAGCCTTTTCCGCGTGATTGAGTAACAAACATAAAAACTTTCCATTTATTATATTAATTATATTAAATAGTAAGATAGTAAGATGTTCAAAGCTATGGGAAATGCTGTATACTCCTATAAGTAACATACGCAATATGTATAATTATAATAATACTGTATAATGTTGTTTGAGTGTCCAGTAAAAAAAAAAACACCTTGTGCCAAATTTATTCCATACAATGCCACAACTAGATAGAGGATTTGCGCGATCCAGTTTTTATGTTAACACATTCAACGCGAACCGCATGTGGCATACTCGTCTAAAAAATATCGCATACGGAAAATAGAACTGTACACAATTTTTTTTATTGGTTTTAATTTAGTAATTAAAGTTAGAACTTTGATTAGGTGATTCATTTATTTTTTAATCCAATTACTGTTTTGTGACATTAATGTGAACTTTACCTCAAATTAAATTAAGTGACATTAAATTTAAAAAATGGTCAATAAATTGAAGATTCAAGATGTCAGACCGCCGATTAATCGAATAAAATCAATATCAGCTCAAGTAAGTTTTAGTTGAATTAATATTATTATTATTATTAAACTTTATTTAATTATTATTACTTTAAAATAATGTTTTTTTAATTATCTTATACCATCAAGAATGTATAAATTTTTTAAGTTGTTTCTAAGTTTATATAAATTTCATATACTAGGTACCTTCAGCGACCAAAGATAGATAACCTTCTGCTGTAACTTTATTCATTAAAATTTACTTTATAGCTCGTTAATAAATTGTAATAATAAAAGCTTGTTTAAAAAAAAAAAAAAAATTTATTTTATTAAATATTACGAAGCATAAACTGTAAACACTTTAAACAATAATGATAAACCACTTTAGCCCTTTCTTATTAATTGATCGTCAAATTTAAATGACAATAAACAGAGTTCGTATTAATAACCGATATTATTAAAAACAGAAAAAAAAAACTTAGAGAAATGGGATAACTAAAATTGAACCTATGAAACGAAACAATTCTCCTCGTGCATGGTAGCCGTTTTGTTTTTTCCTGGGGTTTAAGTTGCAGAATATTTATTTCCCCGGTGATCTCCAAACATAACGGAAGTTTAGCAGGCAAAAGGCACGGAAGTTATACGTAACGTTTTATCGTTTGGTACCACTGGATTCAAGTCGCGGTGGAGTATAATTTACGAACAATCAAATTCATTAGGCACTTGACTCCATTTTGATACATTATTTATTTTCTTCTTCTTCTTCTTCTTCCTAACTTGGCAACCGGTCCTCTTTAATGAAGATCATTACTGCCATTATTGAGTGAATTATAGTGTCATGTGTTATGACGATTCAGTGTCCTAACAAGATGGTGGCTCCCTTGTTAGAACTTTCTAGGAAGTTTTGTGGGATCTCAGAATGAATGCTTTCAGCTTATATTTATAATCCACTTCACTTAGGCACAAAAACCGAACTATATCACGCAAAACGCCACCAATATTACATAATATGGGGTCAAAAACCTAAGTTAATGATTAATTAAAAATAAAAACCACAACATATCACTTCAAGATCCCACCAATAACCCCCATTATTTATTTTATACACGCTTTTCATTCTTAGAACTCATCAATAGATCAATAGATCATTAAAAAAATTAAATCTAAAATTCTCAGTCCATTAATAAAAATTATCGTTTCAATGTATATTAATTACTTCGTCTACATACAATAAAAAAGATTTATGTTTACTAAAATATATACTATATAATTATAATAAAATGGGTGTTGTTATATATAATATGAGATTGATAAACTCCAACACCGTTTGACCGAACACAATGAAAGTTGGTAAATCTAAGTGTTTTTCATGAAGAAGGTTTTATGTTATCCCAGCCTTTTGCTGTGATAAAGCTATTTATTTCTAAAAAGGGTAGATAATGTCTGCCTAGTAAATTATCTTTTTGAATGGCACACACCAACTGTAAAACCCCCTAAATAAAGAGAAAAAAAAAGTTTATGAAGTGATTTCTAATTGTACATTTAAATCCTAATTTCTATTAATTATCTGCGAATTTTCAGCACATTTTACATTTAAAAAAAAAACAAGGATTCTAAAACAATTAAGGCTTATTCAATATAGATCCACAATCGTCCAATTCGCATCACGCAATGATTGAATGAATTTTCCGGAATAAAAAAAAAAAATTGACGGAGAAACAAAATACAGAAGAAACCTTATTATTTTTTATAGTCACACTGCATAGTGACGATATTGTGCCTGATAGTAAGCCAAAAAGCCTTCCTAGCCTCCAGGGCCCTTATGGCTAACAGTATATCTAGTAACTGATAGTAAACATAGTACAATTCATAAAACAACGGAGAACACTCAGTGATCGTCAATCCATCGCTGGTCGTCACCGACGTGCTGAAATGCAATAAACCAAAAGAGAGTCACTGGTTTAGCGCAGCACAGTCAGGTATATCTCAATAACCCCGCTTCAATACTAGATATACACCGACTGATCCCGGAACTTGACAAGACTAATTATCTGCCACTATAGCGAATGTTAGACCTGGTTTATGGTGATTGCGATCCAATCGAATACGCCTGACGTATAGTAAAACCCGGCAAATGCTTAAAAATACTTTAAACTTAACCTCAGTAGTCAGTACCTACCACTAATACTTATTGGATCTTTCTACGTTTAAAATACGCCGCCGAACCGTGAGTTGGCCTGATATGCGTACACTGGGGAAGATAATTTTATTTCGTTACTTATTGATTGATTTATCTGCAAATAACAATTGATTAATTGATAATTTAGCTAATAGTGGACTATTATATAATATTAATATATTATTTAACAACTGCGATTTGCATCAAAAAAACACTTTCTCATTCATTATTGCAAGATATTTTATTACTATATTACAACTTTATATAAGAAGGAAAGTTTCAAATTGATCGTGGAGATTCAACGTGGCAAATTCTTAGTCAACTCTGGTTCTCTAGACCTGTCATTAATGTAACCAGTTTCTAGATATTATAACATCTAACCGTGTATCTGTCATCACATTTTTATTTATAAACAATCTTGTGAGATTGTACACTGTTAGTAGCGCAGAACAAAGAGTAGTTAGTAGATTGTAAACTGACATTAATCACTTTGAATTATCCTATTATATTAAATGAGAAATTCTTGTATATATATCACACGCATAATCATAGACTGACCTAACTCAAAAAAGTTGTTTTTTGGGAAATCGCAAAAAACGTTTTGTCATTTACGACTTGCCTCAAATATTGACCCTAAACCTCAACGAAAATAGTTTCATCATATTAGTTGATGAAGTGATAATTGATTTTGAAATGTAATTTTGAACAAATTTTATTATTCATAAAGGTTTAAAAATTGTACCTCTGAGATACGTCTGTTTATTATTACGAGCAATTTTATATTATTATACTACTGATGAGACTTTATGTAATATGTCTGTATTGTATTCAATGAGTCAGTGAAGATTTATCTTCTTTATGTGTTAAGTCTATAATGGATAAAAAAGCAAACATTTTTTTAAATTACAAGTCTTTTACTACGTATTGAAATTCCAAAAAAAAAATTAAATACAAAGCATATTGCTCAAACATCTTATATAAATATATAAATATCAATAACACCAGTTTCTATTACAATAAATATGTTATTTGTTAAATAAAATAATTAAAGTTATTTTTATTTTATAATTTAAAGGAACGTTAATATAGGAACTATATAAAACCAGTCTAAACGTAAGCTCTACTTCTTAGCATGTAAGTATCTACTTATTATTGTTATTATGTATATTATTGAGGAGATTAATACACAATTACTGTACGAATAACACGGTCGGATATATTCAGCGTTCCAATAAAAAACTGTTTAAAAACCCGGATTGGTTTGCCATTCATAATAAAGTGAAAAGACTTGTTAGACTGCCTCGCATGTATGGCGTTTGTGTATTTATACCTGGGACTGATGTCGGACATACAAGAATATTTAACTTGTCTTTCATCAAATGTGATCTTTTCTGAACATTTAAGCCTGCACCTGGCTGTGCAAGATTGCTTAACTTCGCGAGCTGGAACTATTCCTTTTTCTTGCAGACTTAAAAGAAAGTCCAGTATTTCTCAGTACTTTGTTAACATTTTGTTTCCATTTTTAGGATCACTGGTGCGTTTCCTACGCTTCTTCTTGCAAATCTCCATTTCTTCCTCAATGTCAGTGTTTCTCATTTCAGAATCTTCAATTTGGCCTGTTTCTTATATTGTAAATGAATGCGCATTACTTACAGTGTCGATATAGTTGATGGTATTATAGCCTTTATAAGCAAAGGTAGAATTTTTGTGCTTAGCATCTGAATCAGCGGAAGAAGATGAGGAGCTGCTGGAACTAGATGATGAGGAACTGTTAGAACTAGATGATGGGGAACTGTTAGAACTTGACGATGGTCGTCGCAATAAAGCGCATATGGGTTGGCTTTCTTGTTATGATTTCGATGATCATACGTCGAATCCTGGTCACTTACATCTGCGTCCGATTCATCAGAATTTACGGGTGACACATTATAATTTATGTATTCTCTTTTTCGGCTGTGATAATTTTCATAAGCTAGTCCTTCCGTCTCAAGATAGTTCTGATTCTAGATTCCGATTTTCAGGATATTTTGCGATATCAGATCAGATAAAATCTGTCTGTCTGTCTGTAACAGTAGTATCTTAATAATAGTAGTTATTTAGAAGATATAATTAATGTATTTTTCAGTTAATATAAATATATCATAGCAAGTAATACAATACATATGGAAATACAACATTTACAATAACATTAACTGGAGCATTTTGGATTAAAACATTTTCAGCTATGTCCATCTTCAATTTGTTATAGTCAGATGGACTATTGTAAATTGGAGATTTACTACAATCGACATGACCATCTTGAAATTAGCATTGGCTATAGTTGAGAAGACAATTTGAAGTTGGAGCTTGGTTTTCAAGGTCAGGAGGATCAGCAAGTGGCATTTTTTTATAATTTATCATATACATTATTTTCTTCGATCTTGAACTCATCCTAAAAACGTTTAACAAAAGTCATTGAACAGAATTGTATTTACTAATTTTAAGAACAATTTTGAACAATTCGTGACATAATATTTAATACAACCAAGAAAATTACATAATCGACAATTTTGTTTTGTAATACAAAGAACTATATCAAATTATGATCCTGGATATTGAAAACACTTTTATAAAAAACTGACCGTACTCCTAATTACCACAAATAGTATCGAAAATTATTGTGGTATTTTATCAATAACAAGATCAACTCTTAATTGGTCGCACATATATTAACACATTTTTATAAAAAACAGACCTAAAATTCAAAAAATGTATATATTTCCTTACTAAGTAATCGGTCAAAATTGTATAAACAATTTAAATATAACTTACTGAGGGTTTAACAGTAAACAGACTCAATTATTAATAGGTCACTTTAAAATAAAAAACATCACAAGTTTACTATTACATTGTCTAACGCATAATGGTTTAAGTCGGTGTTATATTCGAAACCTAGTCAAAAGTTATAAAAGTGAAAGAGACAAACATAGAGTTTCTCAGTATAGGAACGAGATATCGAAAAAAATCTGAGATTGGCAGATAGATGGCGTTGAAAAAATAATATCCGTTTGCTTAACTCACTTTGAACCTAAACCCTAATAGGTCAGTGTATTATTATGCACGCGATATATATAATCGGTTTCTCGAAAACGGCTTCAACGATTTCGATGTAACTTTGCGTTTAGATAATGTTTTACATTCCAAATTTACCTAGATAGGTATTTTTCTTTTCTTTTTTTTTTTGTTTATAAGACACCGAGCACAGCTCGGTCACCCAGATATTATCTAATAAATAAGCAAAATGTGACTTCTCAACGATTAATTTGTTTTAGGTTTAATTTTAACAGTCGTCAAATTAATGCACGTTCATTAATCTAATTAATAAGATTCCCCTCTAAAATAAAATATATCATAAAATAAAAGATGTCATCAAAATCGAATCACCTGACAATATCTAAACACCTAAAATGTTAATTTTAAATGGTCGATTTGATTCTGGCACTCGCCGGCCATGTCGATCGATATGTTAAGATACTGTAAGGTGAAAATAATATTAACTTCACCGTGTGTGATGATAATCCATTGGATTATTATGATGAGTGATATTTTATTTTAACATAATAATGTTTCTGGTACTCATCGACCACTTACAAAACAAAACAAACAAGAAGGAATTAAAACGGAGAAGGGTCAAAGTGATTATTATGCAAGCTCTAAAGTAAAAAAAAATTGATAAAATATACATGTACATGTATGTAACACAAATATATTGTGTAGGAACCCTCTGTGCGCAATTCGACTCGCACTTAGCCAGTTTTTAACATAGTTCGCATTGAAATCATCCTAAGACTTTGTAAAGTAAAACATCGTAAATCACGAAGGTCACTTCGTCTTTGTATATTTAACTAAATAAGATAATCTTAAAATTCATTTGTATTTAGGTCACGACTGAGATTTTAGAGTTAAACGTTAACGTAAAAAAATTAAGAAAAGTTATTTGTACAAACTTCACCTAAAGCCTTGCTCTAATAGTATTTGTTTTTAGATTATACTGATATCTGTACAATAACAACACTATTGTTAATACAAACATTAAAACTATTTAAATCTATACCTAACTAATTATAGAAGTATAGTAATTTTAAACTTATGTATAGAAACTAATGTAGATAGATAGATTGATAGATAAAGTCTTTATTAGCTGACCATAGGTATCATAACATAAATAGTCTTAATAAATGACTTGGTTGACAAGGTTGACGTTAAAATCGCTGAGTAGGTTCGTCGGCGATCCAACGGGTTTGACATTTTGCTCGTATCCCACCTTGGCAAGCGCCTGTCATCCCCGCAAGTCGCGAGACAGTCCGTGGGTGCGCAACGCTTGTAGTATTTATGTAATTATTGTTTAATTTGATTCAGATAATTAATTCTTAATCTAGTTAAAATTAGTTATTTCCGTAATTATTCGCATGAACTTTTACAGGAGAATACTAGATGTGCCCACGGCTGTGCTCGCGTAAACTACAAAATGCCATCGATCGGGCACACGGGCAAATCAGGCTACCCTCGTTCCCGATTTTTTTAAATCAAAAATCTTGTTGTTGGAGATTCATAGAAGATTGACTTTTTGCTCTTGCTGACCTTTTTGTATGTCTTTTTAAAATCTACAATTATGCACTACATTAATTTGATTCATATTGCTTACGCCCTAAAATCGTCGTTTTCAGAATTGATTTTATTTTGTGCGGAACTCGAATTATTTTTCTAAAATATTCGAAGTAGCCTAAGTTACTCTTTATAACATCAGCTATCTGCCAGTGACAGTCCCGTCATAATCGATCCTACCGTTTCGGTAATTACCCGGAACAAACCGACAGTACAGACGAACAAAAAGGTTTGGTTTCCTTAGCGAGTGTTAAAATTTACGGCATAATGACTTTTAAGTTTGATTTTTTCACAACTGCAAGGGATTGCAGACCTGAGTATTTGATATAAATTTCAACTGGATACCTCCCACGCGTCTCTGAGAAAAAGGGTCTTGACCACAGATGTAGTTTAATATATAGATCGGCAATGAGTAGATTTGGGCGAGCCGAAAAACGAAATACATTAGTGTGTGTGTAATAATGCTGCACCATGTACTGACTCGGCTTTAATGTCGACATCGAAACACATATCGGTGTATTTGTAGAAGAACCATCGCAAAGGGAGGATCCTCAGACCAGACGGGTGTTATATCTGGCGGGCAGCTGCCCAACGTTTTTTTTTTTTTTTTTTTTTTTTTTTTTTTTTTTTTTTTTAGAACTGACTACACTGTTAGCCTTAGGGGCTCTAAAGCCGCTGCGGCTTTTACAGCTTAACCGGACTTGGGGGCGAGCGCAGAGGGCACTCAGCCGCGAGGCTGCCCAACGGTTGTAGTCGGGTTCTTGTATATACACTCAATTGAAGAGTTAATTTCTATTGCGCGATGTAGGATAGAAAGGATGCGTCTTATGTGGCTCGATAGATGTCGCTATGTGTCGCTATGTAGATGTCGCTACATATTCATGTCGCCTAGTTCAACAAACACGCAATTTTTATAATACTACAAATTTATATAATACTAGCGGTGCCCCGCGGCTCCGCACGCGTTCATTAGGCAATAATAATTTTTATCCCATAATTGTATTTTACTCTTATTATTGACGATTCATAAGCTTATCATATGTGTAATGGCATTCGTCCTTTCTACAAAATTTCATGAAAATCAGTTTTGAATGAATATAATTTTTTTACGCTTTCTAGACGTGTTATCAACGATTTTTATAGGCTGTCAATTATACAATAATTTATACTTCCTATGTACATCATTTTATCAGAATGGTTGAGAATTAATTACATATATATTTTTAAGATGAATAATAGTATTATTAACAATTCTTACTGACCATTATTTATGGTTTGACTTATACTTCCCGCGTACAAAATTTCATCAAAAACGAGATATATTTTTTTAATTTCCATTAGTATTATTAAAATTATTGTATCCTATTAATTGAGGAATAAAATCAATTTCCTGTGTGCAAAATTTCATAAAAATAGGTCAAACCATTTTTGAGTTAAATCTGGAAATACACAAACACAGATATACGGGGCATGTATTTTTATGGACATGTTCGTAATCGGTACCCTTTATAAAGGATGTCTATCAGAGTATTTGGAAAAAAAGTTACATGTATAAATATTTCAGAATAGAACTACATATTTCGAAAAACTGGTTTAAAAAAAGTTCAAGGATAAAAATTGAAATTTAAATAAATCATTCAAAACTCTAGTACTTACTTTCATTACATTAATTAATTCTTAAATTAATTATTAGTTAATTTATATTTAGTTGGTTATTAGTTACTTTGGTGTATTTCCTAGTATTCATATTTCATGTAACTACATTATAATATCTTTTTATTTTATTATAAATATGTACATGATTTTTCCAAATGTCTTGATAGATGTCCTCTATTGATGTATGATTGATTGATGATGTGTGATTGTTGTTTTCAAAATGCTAGCTACAAATCTTTGAATATTTTTTATAGTTAGATATATAATTCAATCAATCAAAATCAATAAATATATAATAATTAATTAATTTATTATAATAATCGAATTTTAACTTAAAATTACAAAGATTAAAATCTATTTTGTAAGAATACAAGACTGACAAGACTGTTATCGACATATGTCAATCTCTTTGAAATTTAGATTAATATTCGCAAATATTCACGTGTTTCATAATATTTTATTTTGAATTCGTATATTTTTGGAGAATTAGTGTGATTATATACGATATTTTCTCAATTTATTTATTAATAGAACTTTTATGAACTTTCTAAAACAATTTAGTTTGTGAGTAAAACATTTCATCGGCCTTACATGTGAAATGGATATTTTGTAGATTTTCTATATGGATGAGTTACAACAAAGCACTGCACAGGTAACGATAACTGTAATACGTCTACCAAACACTAGATTATATTGTAAAACCTTCTATTTTACGAAAATAAGCGATATTTATTTTCGTCACGATTGACAATAGGCTCAGCGGGCCTTAGCTTTTAGGAACTTGGCATGTGTCCCTATCTCGCTCTGACATATGCCTTACTATGCCTATACTATGCTCTTTCTCTATCGTATAGCCAATCTATATTATACTACATCTATGGTCTTGACAGACAGACAGACGGACACCGAAGCGATCCTATATGGGATTCTATTTTCTTTTTGAGGTACTGAACAGTAAAAATACGTGAAATGTCATGAAGCATCATGAACCATCTTTATTTTATCATATTTTCACATTGAAATATGAATAAATAAAAACGAAAAAAAAAAACATTCAGATGTTATTCTTATAAAAGCACGTAGTGACGTTCCATCAGAACTATTTGACTTCCATCAACACGCGCCATTAGATTTTTCATTTAAAATTTTAAATAAATATAAAACCTTAGAAATGAATTTTAATCTTACCAAGGCATTAACTTGAAACTCCTGTGATACGAAATGTATTTTGTTTACCCAGAGTGCTAATTAGCCAAATGTACAATATCGTGTCAAGTATATAGTTACGCGTAAAAACTTTGTATAGGGATCATGCTACAATTGCATGTCTATACTAGTTTGAACTAGTAAATTTATTTGAGGATTTTATAGTTAACACCTACAATCTATTCACATGTTTGTATCCAATATTTCAAATGTAAATTACTTGGTAAATATCAAATGAAATGAAAAAATAAAGTCGAGGACATCATGGTATATTCAAGTAAAAAAAAAAAATATCTTCCATTCGAATCCAAGTGCATCGGTTGGCCTGCTAAACTTTTGAGATAGATCGATTGGCTCGAATTCTTCAAATAAATAATGTTTATATTTTCTTCTTCTTATATATCAACGTGTATTCAAAATTATTCACATGTTCCGTGGATGGAATATTTTTCTAATCTTCAGAGTTCAAGCATCGCTTTAAAAAGATGTAGTTCTCTTGCTAAAAATGTCCAGAAAGTTTTTGTTGAATTTCATGCTTCTATAACTGCGTTTTTTTATTCCACGGAGTAAATTGACGATTATTAATGTCAAACTTGAAAATAATGTTTATTTTTGTAGTGTTGTACTATCGTATATTTTACGGTACAATTATTTGAATCATAAGATTTTAAATACTTAATTGATGATTTTAACTTAATAATTGAAATATTTTATGTTATTCAAACTATCCGATAATATAATATTGGTTTTTCAATTTGGTTTTCGCCCTGGGAGAGGAACATCTGAAGCTATCTTCTGCATTCGACAGCTTCAAGTGGACTTAGAAAAGGCTTTTGATAGCGTTTCACGTGAGGCTCTATGGAAGATTTCATCCAAATTGGATGCCCAGATTAATTTGTGCGCTTGATCCGATTACTGCATGATAACATGCAATGTTGCGTTACTGTCAACGGCGAAGAAACAAATTTTTGTATTCGGTCACATGTGGAGTAAAGCAGGGTTGTGTTCTTGCACCGACTCTGTTCGCCCTATAATTCGCAGTTGTCGTCAAGGATGCGTTGCAGATGAATCCTGAAGGCGTAAGAATACGCTTTCGTTTTGATGGAGGGCTGTTTAATTTGGATAGACTGAAAGCACGTTATAAAGTCTCATGTGATAAAGTAACGGAAATTATGTACGCAGACGACTTATGTTTTCTAGCAGATTCTCCAGCTTCTTTACAAAGGATGATAGTTAGTCTCGAAGAGTCATGTAAGAAATTCGGCCTCAAAATCAGCATAGGCAAAACTGAAGTAATGACTGTAGGTTCGCAGAAAGTGCCGCTACAAATATGTATTGGTCAGGACGTCCTGAATAAGGTTGATAAGTTTAGGTACTTGGGAAGCGCTATTACATCTAAGTGCGAACTTGATGTCGAAATTAACGCCAGAGTCGGTGCAGCTTCAGCTTCCTTTGGTAAGCTAAGTTCAAAGGTTTTTCGCTCGCATGAACTCAAATTAGCGACAAAGGTCTCTGTTTATATGGCCATCGTGTTGCCAATTCTATTAAACTCATGGGAGACATGGTGCTTATATAGAAAACATATACGCACACTTGACCATTTCCACGTTCAATGTCTGAGACACATCGTGCGTATACACCGGTCTGATCGTGTAAGAAATACTAATGTCCTACGTCGTGCTAATATATATGGCGTGGAAGGGTATCTAATGCGGCGACAGTTACATTGGTGTGGTCATGTGTTTCGGAGACCAGACGAGAGCGTGGTGAAGCGCACCTTTTACTGTGAGCTTCAAGAAGGCAAGCGAAAGCAATGCCAACAGCTGTTACAGTATAAAGATGTGCTAAAACGACACATGAAACCCTGCTGAATGAGAATCAACTGCTGAGAAACGTTCAGAGTGGAGGAACTTTTTAAACCAAAAGATTTACGCTTTTGAGGAAAGAAGAAAAGAAGAGCTAGACAAGAAGCGTAATAAACTGATAGCCAGACAGACTACTTGCGGCTATACGTAATAACTACTGTGACGGTGTTCTGGCTTACCCCAAATGTGACCGCACGTTTACGGCGACGATAGGACACATCTGTACGTGCACACGATAGGGCAGAACAGTCAGACTGTTAGAATAAAGAGTTCAAGCGGTCGCTGTAACCGAAAACGGTTAGAAGCAGGATGATGATGATGATGATTATCATTACATAAATCAGCAAACTCTTATAGCAAAAAATTACAAAAAAAAAAACAAAATAAGAATACTTCGATTGGCCCACGGGAGACGCGATTTTGTCTGCTTTATTCGGCCTTTATCGTACGTTTTAACGATTAGTTCCGATTAGTGACATCACTATTTAAAAAATGCGTGAGTCTCGTGGAATACTCGGTTGGAACGAATTTCGTACCCTTGAACTAATAAGCGTGCACCTATGACTGGGCACAGCCAATAGCATATGCACAATGGATAACCATCTACACTATATATATAGAGAAAGGGTCGTGACGGAAAACTCCTACAATTTTTTTTTCGCTAGCCCCCATCCTCGATACAAGTCCGTACCGTGCGATAAGGGACTTCGTTCCAAAAACCCAATAAACTAGCAACACATGAAATGTCATTTTACTCCGCGGGAATAAAAAACGCACTATAGTTATTATTTATAATTCTCTTCACTTGAGCACTTTAACCAAACTATATCACGCAAAATGCCACCAATATTACAAAAACATAGTGCCAAACCAAATAACGTAGATTTTGAATTAAAAATTAAAACAAACAGATCAAGACCCCACCATAAACTCGTTTATATTTATTACAAACTTATTTGACATTTCACTTGTAAAGAATATGACAAGTTTTTTTTTTAAATTTTGTCTCGCGGTTTGATGAATTCGGTTTAATAGTTTTACTTACCTTAAGTAAATTTTTTTGGTAAAAAGGAACACGGACGTACAGCAAATTGAGATACTCAATATATTTGAAAAGACACGTGACGCATAAAGAAGAACTAAGCAAAAAGCTGTAGATATAAAAAGTTACCTATACACTTAATTGAAAATATAAAACAAATTTTTACATTTTATTTTCTTGAGTTTATTTCGGAGTAAATAATGCATTGGAATGATTTGGTCAGAATATGCATTAAAATTTATCATTAATATGCAGAAATATGTATAATGAAATCAAAGTTCTCAAATATAATTTATTAGTATAGTCAAAAAAAAAACACCAAAAAAATATTGATGAACCTGAACTCGATCGAGTTTCCCACCGGTTTTTCTCGATGATTGGGATGTTTTCCGAACGGGTGGTAGTGTTTTGACGTTTATAAGTAACTTTTAAGAGCCTAAAAAATCAGAAAATTACCACTTTAAATTAATTATATAGTTGGTACAAGATAAAAAATTGTTCCTACATAATAACATAGAGCATATAGTCTCTAGATGTGCGACTGTGGCGAAATACTAGAAACACAAGAAAATTCTAGGTTAACAACATTTAGACTCGGATTATTCGAGGCTATAAATTTTGTTTCGAAATCACTGTCACAATCTTAATATTTATCCTAATAAGGTCATAGGATTGTTTTTAGAAAACATACCATTTTTATCGTTAAAGTTTTAGCCGTTTTAACTACAATCTCACCTGATTTTACGTGTCGATGTGGCCCAAGACGGTAGCATGCTAAACCTAGTGGAAGACAGTTTTTCAAGTGCAGCTGCCAGACCACACGTATTGATGTTCAACTTGAGGGCGGTTAGCTAGCCAGGAGGATATTAGGAAAAGCCCGAGCACTGCTATGATTTCATCTCGATGTTTTCTTTAACCGAATACTCATTCATTACAGGGATTCGAACTCATGTCGATCGACGCATTGTCCGTACACGCTACCACCTGAACCATTATTACATAATTAACATAATATACCAAAAAATTCTAAAGCTATTTTTTAAATAAGGTCCGTTAAAGTAAATAATATGGGTTTAAATACGAAATTTCCGTTTTAAATAGAAAAGATCAAACATAAGAAAAAAATTAAGTGTATATTAAATAAGTCCTGGTGTTGTCAATTATTATCTACGCACTTTTATGATTCTATTGGAAGTTCACTGATGCCTCTCTTTAGAAATCCTGGAGACGGGAATCGATGAATTATTTAAAGGAACATTTAATCCGTTTCATAGGATTTGAAAATTTTCCCCTGTTAAAAAACATCCCAAATTCGGTAAAAAATATGATGGAGCAAGGAATGGTGAATAAGGTGGGTGACGGAGAGCTTCCAGTCATAACTTCTGTAGTTTTGAGATGGTCCGTTGTGCGAGCGTTAATCGTGATTATTTTCTCTCAACTATACTAATATTATAAAGCTGAAGAGTTTGTTTGTTTGGTTGGTTAAATGGTTAAGGTTACGCAAAAATCGTGTGTGATGGAATTCTTTCTCTTAAAATGTTCTAAAAAAAGTACGCGATAGCTATCTTTAAAGGTTTACTCAATATAACCTTTTTATGGTAATAAAATTTGTTCTAAAATTATGATTTATTTGCGAAGGTGTTTTTATTTACATGGTATTATACCTTATCGAAATAAATACGTTATTAATAACAAGTATTTAATTTAAACAAAATTTCCTTTTACAGTAATTGATTTAAATTAATATCTTAGGAGATATCACAGTTTTAATATAACTTGGCAGCAAAATAATGATCAATTACAGCGAGCGCATTTTTAATATGCAGAATAATGTGGGAGGCGGGCGGCACCTCATAATACAGTGCCTACGGCTCCACTCTCTCTAACCCTTTCTTTCTCTCTCTCTCTCTCTTACATTATGCAGACGAAGTTGCGCGGGTCAACTAGTAAAAGATAAAAAAAGATAATAATCTAAATAAATAAAACAAAGTTGGGTTGGTTACACCATTTATAACTCAAGAACAGTTGGACTGATTTTAATGATCTCTAATTTGTCTGATTCGTCTCCACCCCGAATAGCGGAATAACTATTAAAATATATGAAACTTCATGAATAAAAATTATATAGAAAATAAATCTTTAAATAAATTGGGTTTGAAACTCCACCACCTTCCGCAATTGACATTGACCTAAAGCTTTTTTTGTAATAATTGATGTCCACTGCAAACCAGTGACATAGTATACATTATAGAATAGAAATTAACAGAAAATAGTATATTCAAATCTAGAAGAATCAGTAGTGTTTTGACGTTCATAAGTACCTTCTTAGGGCCTAAATTGAATAAAGATTATTTTGATGTTGATTTTTGATTTTAAAGACATTGAAATACATAAGAATGTATGAGAAACGTTTGGAACATTCCAGTGCCGCTGCCTGTCAGTATAATCTGTAAGTCGCGAAAGTATAATTTTTTTATGTTGTATGTGATTTATTATGAAGAAAAAAAAACGTGAATATGATCGACATGAATTAGACCAATCAGTCAAGCGAATGTACCCCTGTTGAACCTTCAATAGAATCCTTCTATGATACATTAATGAAGGCATTTGATGATGGAATAATTGCTTATTTTTGAATGATACCCTGGTGGAAATTGGGAGACATTCCTTATGTCATTGATTTTGGCCACTGTTCGTGCAAGATCCGATGCAGTAACAGGTGCTTCTTCTGTAATAGCGGTTACATTGTTAGAAGGATGCCGTATAGCTTATTCAACATTAAAATTGCCATTAGACCTTCAAACTACTGAACAACTGACGTGTAACATTGCGAAACACTCCGCAATGGCCAAAGTTTTAGTGGCATCTAAAATCATTATTTGGGACGAATGCATAATGGTGCATAAACGCGCATTGGAAGCAATGACTTTACTATCTAGCGATTTCCGCCAAACACTGCCAGTAATTCCAAGATCGACTGCTGCCGATGAAATAAACGCTTGTCTCAAAACATCAAATTGGTGACGCTATGTGAAGAAACTTCAGCTGTGTCAGCAAACATGAGAGTTGCATTACTGAACGATCCATCAGCTGAAGGTTTCTCCAAGTAATTGCTGACTATCGGTAATGGCCGTGTTCCTGTCGACGAATAGAGCGGATTGATTTGAATTCGTGCTTCTCTATGTCGTTTAAATGTTCCTAGACATAGAACTACTGCTTTTCGTGGTAGATATAAGGCTACTAAATGTTGGAATAATCGATGACGCCAATTCCAAATACCACCTTATTTATTTTAATTTCAAACTTAACGCTTATCTTCGTTTAGAGCAAACAGTTGTTTAAGTTTTTATTATATTATATTTTATTATCTATAAAATTTTAATGTTTGTTATTATCAGTATATTTATATAATCAACTTCTCTTTTATCATATTTGCAAAAATAAGAAGCAGTTAGTTTTTAAATTTACTTCTTCTTTTTTTTTTTTCGTTGTTTTTATTATTATTTTTATTTATTAAGCTTATTCTACCTTTGTGTAAACACTCAACTAAATGTATTTTCTTGCCTTCTTTTTTCTTTAATTTTCCGAATTTTCGCAATTTTTTCTCATCGAAAGACGAGTTTATCAACAAAGTATTTTCGAACATCATTTCTAACCACTAAAATAGAAAATGGTTGAGTGAACGAGCAATTTTGGCGACTAGAACAAAGAAGTGGATGACTTAAACTTAGTAATTCAGAATGAAATCGCTGGTTCTCTGCATTCATTTAAATCTATTGGTTGTGTTACAAACGAAGACGAAGCCACCAACTATTCAACTGAATTTTTAAACTACTTAGATGTGCCCGAGTTACCACTGCACAATTTACAAGGTTAACTCAGTAGTCATCATTTTTCGAAATCTAAACCAACCAAAACTATGCAATGAAACACGTTTGGTGATATGAAAACGAATGATCCATGTGATTCACGCGACGATACACAAATGGAAAGTTTAAATATGAGGAAGTTCTCATTCCGAGGATTCCGATGATCCCAACCGATATGATCTTTGAGCTTAAACGAATTCAATTTCCGATTTGTCTTGCATTGGCCATGACAATTAACAAATCACAAGGTCAGTTATTGAGTGTTTGTGGTCTGAATCTAGAAAATGCATGTTTTCTCAGGGTCAATTGTACATGGCATGATCACCTGTTGGCAAACCCATCCGCTTTATTTGTTCTTGCCCCCGATAAAAAAACGAAAAATGTCGTTTATCATAAGGTGCTTCACTGAAGACAGTCAATCAGAGTGCAGCAAAATAAATAACTTCAATAAAAGAAAAATGTATTGCCGACACACCGTTGAAATACTTGATTTTTGTACTTTTATTTTATTTTTATTTTCTTTATATATCTTCCTAACAAACTATTGAGCTTAATTTTTTTTAGTGGAAACTGAAGTTCAGTTCAGTTCAGTTCAACACTTATTGACATATCTTCTGACACCACAAACCAGGAGAGATGAATTAAAATGTAAAATATCACTTACTATAAACTATTTAGATTCGACTTTTTTCTGAAACTCTATTCGAATTAAGAGTCATTAAGAATTAAATAATATGTGTACAAAAAATAGACGAATTTTTGAGTGTCTAACATATTTAACTATAAACGTAAATCCATTTATTTAGGTCTAATGTAAAATTTACTTTTACTTTCCAGTTACTAACTAGTATGTCACCGAATTTACTTCTCATGGGAATAGGAATGGCGATCAGCTTCGCCACCATCGCCGTACCGGATTTACTGCACTCCCCCAAGGGTCTATCGTTTGACGATACACAAGCATCATGGTTTGGTAAGTTTACGTTTAGAATATTAATTTCCTCGTCTGTTTCTGTTTTAAAAACACATACCCCAGAACACCTATAACGAATGTACATGAAAATCAATTTCCCATTAAAGCCAAAAAAAAATTATGTAGAAGCTATAGAAATAATAGTTCAATGAAAAATTATAACGTTTGATTGTCAACATTACTTATGTAGTAAAAATATATTATTTATAAACCGGATCGAGTTTCTTTAAATTTTTTAAAAACAAACATTATTTTTATACTATCTGTTTAAGTTTCGGCAATAGCGGAAAACATATCTAGGTTGTTCCGGAAATTGTAAGCCACAGAATAAATACAATCTCTTTTTTCTTTAAACTTCTTTAGTGTGTTTCATTTTCCTAGACATAAAATTAGGCAAGTTACCTTGGAAAGTCGCTGCGCCAACGGGACCCCTACAGAGTTGTACTCGCAAATAGTACGTGGTGCGCGACTTTGCGCAGTATAAAATTGTAAAGAAAAAATAACGGTTATAACGGTTTCTGAAATGTTAAATAATTTAAGGTATATGAAAATAAATAAGGGCATCTTTGGATGTAGGGCAGTAAATACTGTGTAAGAACTGTATATAAGGCGAGCCGATTGGCGACTCGCCGTATTTGCGCTAGTTAGTCATGCGCTAGTTAGTGTAGAAAAACCATTCCGATCACTAAATACACATACGCATGTTTCCCTCCTTCCTCCCAGGAGGAGGAGAACATGCATATGAGTATATGTTATGTAGCTCGAATTCGTAGGAGTAGGGAATTAGCCAGATCGCGACCTATTCGCATGCGTGACGACCGCCCGAGCCGAAGATTCGGCCACTCTGGCACCCTCGTGCTAGTCGTACAAAACTTTCGCGGCCGAGTGCTCTAAGCGCTCGCCTCCAAGTTCAGTGGAGCTCTAAAAGCCGCAGTGGCTTCAGGGCCCCTAAGGCTAACAGTGTAGTCAGCGCCTTTCATTACATTTTAGAACTTCACCACTCTGTATGGAACTTGACCAATATTGTAACCACGTGTCGTAGCCGCCATAAGAAAAAGTTTCTGTCTCGCCTCCAGTTGTCCTGCCGTGATGATTGAACTGCATTTTTATTTTGAAGCGGATTCGAAAGGAAGACTTGAAGTCCACCATAAAACTATTTTGAATTGATAACTAATTTGTCAACACAAATCTCTTTGGTGAAAATTATTGGCCACATACGTGTAGTTATTTAAAAAAATATTTTTTAAGATTATATGTCAATTTTTTTTGTCTGCAACAATGGACGTGTCGTGGGAAGCTTTTCATCCTATATACAAAAGTACTCGGTGAGCTTTTCGTGCTATGATTTTTTTAATTATAAACGAGGGTTATCCTTCAAGGATTCTCACGAAAATTTAAAATCTGCATTTGGGGAGTCTAATCGTGCGTTAGTAACTTAATTATTGGTTTCGTGAATTTAAATGTGGTCGAGAGAACCTTAACGATGATCCCAGACCAGGCTGACGTACAACTGCAATAAGTCATCAGGGTAGAGTGGCTATTGCAAGAGAATAGGCACATTGCACATCGAGAAATTCAAACTGAACTGAAGATTGGATCACGAGTAGTTTCCACCATCCTGCATGAGCACTTTAAAGTTAGGAAGCTTGTTTCGCGATGGATATCGAAGAGTAAAAACAAAAGTTTGAAGGAGGAATTTCGCAAAACATATCCTACACCCATACAACTGACGAAACTTGGATCCACAGATACGTTCCTCTCACGAAGCAACAATCCATGCAATGGACATTTGAAGAAGACGAGTTGCCCACAAAAGTTGTTCACGGTAGGAGCGTTAATAAAAAATTATAGCGATTTTTTTTTCGACGCAGTGGACCAGTAGCAGTTATTCCGCTAGAAAGTCGTAGAACAGTTACTAGTGAATGGTATTGCGAAATTTGTCTACCGCAAGCTTTCGGAGAGTTCAATTGCAAGCGACCACGGAGCGGTATTCGTGGCATTCTTTTCACCAAGATCACGCGATAAAGGGTGGGTGAAATTTTAAGACTTCAGATGAGGCCGTAAAAGAATTTCGGAGTGGTGGTTATTTTTCGAAGACCCGTAGCATACATTTTTTAAAGGTTTCAAAAACTGGTTCAACCAAATGTTTAGTCCACTGGGGTTAGCTATAAATAAACTTTATTCATATTCTAACTATTTTTCATTTCACAAACAATTTTTGGAACAGCCCACGTAAGCTTTCAAATTTGTTTAAATAATTAATGTTGTTGAAAAATTGACGGAGTGTAGCGTTGCTACGAAAAAAAAACGGCTTTGAGAAATAATAATAATATAATTTGATTGTGTTAATCTTCTACACTTGCGTAGATAGAAACATACACACGCACAAACATTTTTCCTGATAAGTACATGTTTTATTACTTTCGGTTTTACATATTTGTTGATATGATTTTTGTATATAACCAGAGGACCAATAAACCTTTATAGCTGTACTGTAATCATTATTTAATAAATATTATTATTAATAATGTATTAGTAACAACGAAACCAAAAGACTTTATAATTTTTAATTACACATTTTTTTTTATTAAAAATTATGTAGGTACAACCTTCAAACATTTATAAAAATTATCGCCGTCAAAAGATAACACGTTACTGCTGCATGATGATCTTTATGTCATGATGATAATTTATGCTAAAGTTTTTTTTGCAGTTATCATTTCTATTGTTATAGTGCTAACTGAATCAATTTACATATCAAAATACCGATTTACACCAGTTTACAATTATTACGTAAAAGCTATGATAAGTAAATCAATTTAGATGTACATTACTTGCGTACGAGTACAGTATAAAAATAATCGAAAGCTTTATTATAATCAAAAATATTAATGCATTTTTACAAAATGTAATTATATGAAGTAATTGTAAATCACTAAAGGAATGAAAACCAAACTAAGATTAACGTTTTTATCAACGTAGTTATTAATATTAATAATTTTTATTTCAAACACAGATAAAGGAAAACTCTGTTGAATGGAGAAATGTGACAGTTCGAATCCAACGTTTACCAAAATAACTACTATAATATGAATACATAGGCATACTGAAAAATATTTTCAAAAATATCTCGTAAGCATATTTAATGAAATAGAATCAAATTATTAACTTTCATACAAAGCGAAGAAAAAAATAATGAATTTAGCGGCTAAATTCGTATTTACCATTCTTTAAATTAAGCTAACAGTGTACATCTAAACATTACACAAATAAAGCCTTGAACATACGTTCGTCTCTATTGGTATTTTATGTATCGGAAAGTTTAATAATATGATTATTTAACCTGTTTCTTTATTATTAACCTTATAACGTATACCAATTTGGAAGATATTACGTAATTTTACTACTAAACGAATGACAAAAGTTTTTTTGCGATTGCTGATTTGCTAGTAATATCGCTAGTACTCTGACTTTATAAGAAGTCCCATAGAGTTTTCATTGATCCTTATGAGAAACAAGATCAATTGGCATATAAAAAGTTTTTGTGTGTAAATAGCCCTTTTTCTGGCTGACGGTACATCTTCTTTTTCAAAACTGTAAATGCCCATCAAATGAATCAAAAAGTTAAGGACAGGCTCTTAAGAAAATGTAAGCTGAGACAGTTTAGGTATGTATCCCTTACTGCTACGTCCAAAAAAATACACCTGTACATTCACAAACCTTTATGATGCACCTTTTGTACATTCCCTTTATGATGATCGAATCGTACGTGAAGTCACTTGCGAGATCATATTGCGACACCGCGTCAAATCACACGAACCCTTTGGTGAGAGCCTCAGCAACTTACACCTTAGTCCCCGATGCTCTGAGGATAAAACGCAGCCCGCGGATCATTTTTACTGATCCCGTTCCTACATAGTAGAAACCAAGAGTACTTGCGCCCACGCTCTTGAAACCACCGTTCCCTCCGCAGGGGACGGGCGGTTAATTTTGGTCACACACACCCGCCTCGTCCACACCACATAGGTACATAGGTTCTGTAACGGACCTTTTTTCTTTTTTTTGTTCTAGTTAGACAAAAATTTACAGATCACTAAATACCTATGCACATGTTTCTTTTTTCCTCTTCGGAAGCAGAAAGCATTATATATATATAATGATATTAATTTATAAAATGAAACAAAGACGTAATTGCGTTGTTCTGTAAACACAGGAAACAACATTTAAAGCCTTTATTTCAAGTATTTTTATACTCTTACAGTTATACAATATAAATTATTTATAAGAGAGTTTTCTGTACACAAACATATCATTTTGTTTTAAAAAAATATATGACGTCCCGTTCGACGTCACTTTTGACATCTAGTAACTTTCCATAGATAACGCAGAAGAAACAAAAACTTAAGAAAAGCGCTCGTATATGACTGTTTCCTTTATATATATATATATATGAAAAGTTAGTTTAGTTCGAATTATACGAATAGAGAATTAGTCAGATCGCGATGTTGTTGCATGCGCAACCCGAGGATCGGCCACTTTGGCACCTTTGAGCATGTTGCCACGTTTTCGCAGCTGAGTGTCTTCAGCGCTCACTCCCAAGTCCGGTGAAGCTGTAAAAGCCGTCTGAGGCTCGAGTTTTCTTGGGCTCATATGGCTAACAGTGTATGTAGTCAGATCTAATAAAATAAAATAAAACTCTTTAATATAATTATTGATATATTTTACCTGAATATTGCTGAATTATATTTATTGAAAACTGATCAATCTTCTAAAATCCAATATTAAATATCTTGACACACGTACTTGTATGAAGTGTATTAAATCGTTTAATAATGATGTAGTTACAGGGCGGTTCTCTCGTTTCGTGCAAATTCAAAGAAATTGCGAGAATTATTTTTTTTACACTTTTTCTTACCTTTCAAAAGCTAGATGAAAAATACAATAATTGAAATGCTACTAAACTAGACACAAAAATAGGAAAGATATGGACATACTAAATTTGTTTCAAGGCTAGGTAATGAGAAATCGAAAATGGTAATGAAAAAGTGACGCTGGTAATGAAGAATTAAATAAAAAATCTATACACATCAGCTTTTTATTCATATTGATTGATAATAACAAATGAGGTTCTTGGTGTTTTAGATAAGAACGCAGCATCGAAAACGTGCAATATCAGTATGCCATAAATATTAATTATCTCAAAACACAATAGTAAAATCTCAAGTAATAATTACCATAATTCTATAATCATTACTATTTCCCTAACAGTAGTAGATGGTAATGAGAAGTGTACAGTCATAGTCCGTATAAAATGGAACAAAACGTAAACGTTCAGATATGGACCGGTTTGATTGGTGAATCGCTGTTGCCAACCATTTTAATGCACCTTTCACACCCAAACCCCTACCCTTATTTCAACTGCCTCTCATCTCGCGCACGGCACGAGAACTGTTATCGAAATATATTAATAATAAAACCGAAAACTGTGAACCTGGTGGAACCAACGAATCCTGACCCTGACCTCATTAAAACTTGCGAGTGTAATAAATCCAACAAGAGGATAGATAATTTTATTTTTTGAATTTATTTTGGAGTAACTCCAGTAGCAGCAAATACATGGGCACATTCAGAAATTATTCAAACTCGTTAAAACAATGTTCCGTTAAGAAATTTCAAATGCAAGCATTCCTCTACCACATGCAAATTCTTTTTGATAATGATTTAAGGAGGTAATAAAAGTCTATTACTTTTACAGGTAGTCTCTCGTACCTGACGCAACCTTTCGGCGCGGTTTTGTCGGGACCAATAGTAGATTACTTTGGAAGAAAAAGAGCCAGCTTCCTTGTGAACATTCCTCACATCGTAGCCTGGCTGCTCGCATACTTCGCGTGGAACTTACCATCGCTGTTCATTGCCAACGGTTTGTTAGGTCTGGGAACTGGCCTTATGGAAGCACCGATTGCTGCTTACGTCGGCGAAATTACGTAATATTAAAAGAAAAAATTTAAATCAAATAGTATTTTTCGATTACTTTAAAATCCATAACATTATGTAAAATAACGTACCACTTCTGTCCTGTTTATCTTTTTCCGTTTGACTTATTTATTATATCTATTTTTATATAATATTCTGTTCTAACACATAATGAGTTGTTCAAGTAGGTGTAGATAGCTAAATCCTGAATCGCAGGGAATAACCGAGCAATGCTCAAAGGAGGCTCGTGACTGAGTTAGATACAAATCCAATACTGCGTACAATATGATGCGTGAATTTTCGAAATCTGAATCAGTTTAGTAAAAATCGGTCTTTGTATTTAGTTTGCCGATTTTTCTTCCCAGAGTTGAAGCTTTAAAAACCACACTATACAGTGTCATAACAAGTGTTGTATTTTTTTTACGAATATCCATGGGCTCGATACCCGTGTAGAAAAGTATGGACGCAATTTTATTTTTTATAAAAATCGGGACCGAATTTCTTTTGAGCATTTATCGTTATGTCCTTATTTTAACAAAGTTCTACCAATTTTGTAGAAACTATTTTAAATATATAATATTCTGGATTTTATTATAACAAAGACGTTAGAATTTACATAATTAAATCACTCATTTTGAGCGTAGATAATAAAACATTATATAGAGTACCTTTTCTATTGTATATACTTACCTACAATACATATCTATTTAAATTTAACATGGTATTTGTTTTAAAATTTCAAATCATTTTCTAACACTTACAGTGAACCTTCAATCCGCGGAGCATTGTGCACAGTGACGCAGTTATTTTTAGCATTTGGTATTCTGATTATGTATTTTCTTGGGTCCGTGGTGAACTGGCGACAGGCGGCCATCATCTCTCTCGGTGTCCCCATCGTAGGCATGTCGATTGCACTATTTGTAAGTATAACTAGATAATATTATTGATATTATATTATTATTCAAAGTTGTTTTTTTGTGAGAACGCTTTAAGTATCTTCATTTTTTATCAAAGTTATACATGCAAACATTATTTTAAAGTTTATGTTCCCTGCTATTGATGAAAAAGCATAAAATTAAAGTTTTCGTTAATTTTTTTTATTAAGAATATTTTTCATTTCGAATGGCATTTCTAGCAAAAATATATTCAAGTAACATGTAGGAGGCGCCTCCTATTAACAATCTGTTTAACTAACATTACAACTGTTAGACTGTTTACATTCTAATATAATATGCGAAATATTCGCATGGTTCGCTAGTAATATTATATTAAATGTAATTTGTATTAAGAAATTTCACTACGTCATAATTATCTCCTCTCTTGTGCACCAGCACAAGTTGCATAGCATTGTAGTTGCGTATCTAAAAATGATAGGCGCAGATTTAAATCGTTAAAGGTAGGTAATAAAATTACAATTTGAAAAACTAAATTTTAAGTCAAACACTGATTGAGTTCACTAATCGCAATTTCAGGTTCCAGAAACTCCAGTATGGCTCTTATCACAAGGCAGAGAGAAGGATGCCCTTGAGGCTTTATGCTTTCTGCGTGGTTGGACAACACCCGACAAAGTCAAGGAAGAGTTCGATAAACTAGTGAACTACTCTAAAAACTTGCATCGTTGCGTTATTTGCTGTAAAAAAGAAACCGATCAAGGAACTGGAGAATGTCAACATTATAAAATGAACATGTTTAGAAGGTAAAGAGATAAAAAAGACTACTAAGTTATTATTAGGTACTTCTATTTATTTTATCTCACCACATGTGCTTAGCGACAGATTTGGAACTCATCATAGGTTCGGAACCGCGCCAATCGAGGTTTGAATCCTACAAGCAGCCTAAACTTTTCGTGAAGAAAAACATAGTGATGAAACCATACCATGGTTTACTAATACACAAGCCAGGCAAGCTTCCATCCTCAAATTGAAAATATGTCACCCAGCACCTTTAGGTTTGTTCCAGCAACTGCACTTGAGAGCTAGTCCCGCTTTATATTTACCGTTCTAACATCTTCGACCACATCGTCACTTAAAACTATGTTATCTAAACCAATAAAGTAAGTAAAAAAAGAAAAATAGCGTCATCATAAGTTAATATATGGACGAAAATTAATTATCTAGTTATGAAACATCAGATATGCTCTTTCTCGACCACATGAGCATTTTTGCCAAAGGGCTCTGATATTCACTATTATTTTATAAAAATAACCAATCACGGCGTTTTACTAAAACGATCAAAAATACCAAATACAGTAACTGATTATTATTCCTAATTATTTTTTCAGGTGTTGGTTGAAGTTCAAATATGTGATGCTGGTAAAGGCAACAATGCGCCCGCTGAGTCTTGGTCTCCTGTACTTCATGTTCTATGTGATGAGTGGACTCACCCCGATCAGACCCAACATGGTGAACATCTGTGGGGCTTTGGTATGGATGAAAACGGCAAAAAGATTGTCGTAAGTATTTTTATGATACCTTTATTCTGTTTGGTATCTCCGATATTATTTAAGGCTTGAAAATGCTGTATTGAAAATAAGTAGATTAGTGATATCGGTGAAATAAAACGATAAAAGTGATTGAAATAGTTTAAGAAGAAGGTATTTTTCTTCTTTGATAAAAATTAGTATAGTAATAAAGTTTGTATTAAGCAAAATCCTAAGACTTTAGATCCTTCTGTCGATGAATAAGAATAAACGAAATTGGGTACATTTATAGTAATTAATTCTGTAAATTACTTTTGGCCATCATCGACGAAACTGTTCAGGTTTTATTTGAAGTTATTGTATCTATATATTTGTATGACTATTTTTAATTTATATTTACAGTTCATGGTCGGTGTCATAACCTTCGTCGCCGCCCTCATTGTTATCGGCCTCATTAAAATAGCCGGGAAAAGAAAATTGGGCATTACTGCCATGCTTGGAACAGCAGTGTCCTGTACTGCGCTAAGTATCTACGCTAAATACAACTTGTCTGATTCTGTGTTCTCTTTTGATACGGCAACGTTCCCGGAAGATAAGAGCTACATTCCGCTCATACTTCTGTATGCTTTAACTCTTTTCACTGGCTGCAACGTGTCATGGGTGCTGTTAGGAGAAATCTTCCCATTCAGGTAATATTTTAATTTTTACGATATGGATGTAAGTATCTTTGGGACAAACGAAATATTTTTTTAATTATTATTAAACCTATTATTTTTCTAAAATATAAAAATATAGATTAAAAACTAAAGAGTTTCTGTACGAAAAATTAACCAACATTACCTACTCCATTTTTATATGACCTCGACAAATTGGTTTAAGTACATCAATAACTCCCACCCTCATGTTCACGACGACAAGCCTCATCAAAGACTAAACGAACTTACCCCAAAACGTGACTTACCTAAACAAGTCACTGTGATAATATTTATAATGCTGTACTGATGACATTTCTAAAATTATGCTCATTTCAGGAGTCGTGCATCAGCCCAAGGTATCGCTGCCGCATGGAACTATTTTGTCACATTCTTCGCTGCAAAATCTTACATTGATCTGGAGACTCACGTCCAACTTTGGGGAACTTTTGCTGTGTACGCCGGATTTGCATACGCCGGCACTGTTTATTTATATTTCTTCATGCCCGAAACCGAAGGAATTCCTCTCGCAGAAATCGAGAACTTCTACAAAGGAAGTCTTAGGACATTTGCGAATGATCCATTTATAAATTTCTTTAGAAAAATGTTGAGAATAAAAACATGATCTGTGAACTTTAGACTATAAGTATTTTTATTAGTATTAGAACTAATTATGCATAAGTATTGAATTATGAAGAAATATTTAGTGAAATTTAGTTAAAAGTTGGTTGTGATTATTGCGTGATTAACGGCGCTGGTTTTGTGAAGCATTTGGTTATTAAAAAATCAAACGTACTCTATGAAACTTGTACGTGTAAAGGACAAAATAGGTAGGTACAGAAAGACCTTGAAGTCGGTTACCTATGCTCGACTATAACGCTATGGCTGGCTAATGCCAATAGTCTATGAAAATTTCCATTCGGTATATGCAATTCTAAGGTTGGACCGCACTAGAGTAGCGCTCAGAGCGCGGAATATTTATGGGCATTAATTTCCAATAATTAATATTCCATAAATTGGTAAGTGAAAAACGTTGATGAAGAAACGCGAATTTATTTTATTTTAATGTAGTATTTACACGAGTAAATATAAAATGATTTCAACCATCGTTTATTTATTGTCAATTAAGAACTTAGTGTCTCACAAAAAAAAAATATATATTTCTGTAAAATGCAAAAACTCGCGACTGGCATTCGACCGACTTGATCCGAGCATGCTCGTACGTTTGTTTGCGTGCGTCGTTTACTCGTTGTAGGGAGCCGGTTTTCTGTCAAGTTAACAAAAGGAAAGTTGCATGAACAGTCTTGTACACATTATATGATCGTATAAATATTTTGAAAGTTGATCGTTGCAAAGTATACTTGTTCACATAACAATATTCATACAATTCAAGAAGATAATAGGTGAAAGATCATTCTTCCACAGTAATTCCATATGGGAAATAATTATATTAATGTATGTTTAAATTATAAAGTCAGTTTCGTTGATTGTAAAAATAAATAAGAAAAATATAATACAGAATTTCAAAAACAAAAACGTATTTTATTTAATTGTACCTACCATCATTCGACAATCTTCGCATTCCGCGATGAATATTTATAAAATCACTGGCTTGCCGTAAAGTAATTTATTTCCGTAAATAAAGTAAGTATGCTGGTTCGTTGAACTGTAAAATTTTAATAATGAATTAGATTCGCCTTTCTAATTTATACTTGTATTACAAGTGAGTTAAATGTGGATTGTACATACCGGTTTCATACTGTCGTTGTTTTCACTTTGCATAGGTATTTGCAATTTGGCAAAGATTGGTTGGCGTTTATTACTGCTACGCTTCTTACGGCCTTTTTCAATAACATATCTCAGTTTACTATACCTGATTAGTACATATTTGTAATGAGTACTATCTTTATCTTAAGACAGATATCGGCTTCTCTCTTATCTATTCAAACTATAGGATATGAATATATATAATGTAGATACGAAAAACTATTCATTGATAGGTTATTGAAAAAAAAAGTAAAGACAAAAAGGTTATTTGTCTAAATTTAGTAACTGAAACAACGGATAGATAAGTTAATAATGAAAACGGCCGTAAGTCATATCGTGAAGTTATATAACCTAGAACTTTGCTCAGTGGTAGGAAACAACAATGGTGGTCGATACAGTGGTACGTCTAGCCATGTCGCGTCGGGATCGGCTGATCAAATCCAGGAAAACCCGGACGAATGACAGCCCTAATTGGGAGGAATGTCTATATAAATAAATAAAATTGAAGTGTCTGTTTGTAATGCCAAAATAACAGCTTTTTACTGAATGTATATGAAATTATATAAGAAACTTATAACACAAAACCAATTTTAAAATGTTTGTCTGTCTGTCTGTTTATTTCGGCTAACTCCAAAACGGTAAGTCCGACTTTGACGGGGATTTCACTAGCAGATAGCTGATGTTATAAAGAGTAACTAACGCTGAGTAAACCATAGGAGATATACCAAAATTTATGTACTATATAATGATCTTAAAAAGACATACAAAAAGTCACCAAAAGAATATTTATATCTTCTAAGGATCACCCACAATAGGCATTTTTGTTTTTAAATAGCCAGGAGCGGGGGCAGTACGCTTTGCACGTGTGCCTGTTTGACGGCGTTCTTTAGTCCACGCGAGAGCAGCCGCGAACACAGCTAGTATAAAATAAATTCAATAAATCTTAAATATACTATGTGTACTACGCACATTATGTTGCAATACATTAGTGTCGTCAGCCTCAGACCCATGTATATCTGCGTTTCAACATTATTATTAGAGTCGTATGATTTTTGTATTTTATTTAATACTAGCTGGTATCCGCGACTTCGTATGCGTATTATTGGATATAAACAGATTTATCTCGGAACACTACAAACCAAAAAAATCATAGATGTGTTTATCAATGTGTGCATGGTATTGTAATTATATGCCAATATGAATCCAACACATTAACCGTCTCAATAAAACTACAAAAATAACTAAAGTCATCCTTAGTTGTACCGGTTTGCGGGAAGGTATTTTTTTGTTGAAAAACGTGAATCTTCATTTATTTCTCATCAAAAGCATAAATATGAGTTTTTAGGTCCCTAATTTGAGACATAATGGGTTCTTTATACAAACTTACATCCCCTATTTCATCCCTTCAATTTTAGCTTTCGCAAAAAGGTGTAGACTTTGTCCTTCTCCAAGGTCCAATATGTCTCGATACCAAAATTCTTCAAAATTGGTTTGATGGGTTCTCCGTGCAAACTTTCATTCCCAATATCACCTCATCACGTTTTATTTTTGCAACATAAGGTAGCCTTTGTCCTTCTCTTTGACCTAACCAAATTCATTAAAATTGGTTTGAAGTTTGTGAAAAAGTCAGAAGGTTGCGTATTCAAATCACGTCGTAGTCTCCAATTGTGGGATAACACAATGAATGAATTCGCTTGTAACAAAACTGTATAATGCAGATAAATTACCAAAGGTATATCAATATCAATAAATTAGCAAATTAGTTGGCGTGGAAGCCGATGTCATTTAACCAACTACACATGTGCATTGATGTTCCTAACATTTTCTCCTTACAAACTTTCATCCCTTAAAGTTTCATTTTCACTACAAAAAGTAGCATATGTCCTTTGCCAAGGTACAATCTATCTTTATATTAAAATTCATGAAATTGGTTCAGTGGTTTATGAATGAAATTATGTGCCCTCAACTGCTCAGACTATTTTAATTTCGGGTCCCCTTGCGTCATTCCCGGCACTGTATTACGCCACTTTGCCCATCATTCAGACATACAGTCTAGAGAACAAGTTAGCCTATTCTTAGATTCTGCAAGATCATAAATAACTATAGTGATATTATTGATGTACACTTTAACAGGATTGGTGCATCTACTATTCAAGCAGTATAAAAACAGTAATGGGTAATGTATAACAGGTTTTAAAAATTGATTTCCATCTTGGTTTTTATTTGTTGGGTATTTGTAAAATGTAAATAAATTAATGGATTTGTCGTAACAAAAAATATTCATGTGGTGTTTGTCTGTAAGAAACTCTTACATTTACTGTAGTCCATAAGTCACATTATTTTATTGTAATATTAGTGTAAGCCAATGTAGACGAAACTTTATAAATAAATAAAACGTAACAGATAGACAGACAGAGTTACTTTCGCATTTATAATATTATTATGAATAATTTAGTTGTAATACAGCACTCAGTCAGGTAACACGACATTTTGAAGTGATAACTTCTTAAGGGAGGGTAAACCGCTTCGTAACATAACGCGTTAAGGCGCCATTAATAGTAGCATAGTTTCAGTCAATTCGGCTTCTTTTTCGTTTGTTCTTTTTTTTCTTTTTGATTAGTTCAAGTTATCACTTCTGTCGAGCGTCCCGAGACGCTTAATTTTTTTGTAACAATATAATAACAAGACGATTTTTAACAAAAAAGAAACCAATTTCCAATGAATTTGAAGAGTCCCTTGTGTATCTTCGAAGTTCCAAGTCCAATGCGAAAGAAATTAAAAGATGGTGGTACACATTTGAGGTATTTCCTATCCAACAAAAAAAGAATCATCGAAATCGGTTCATAAACTTAGAAGAAATGGCTGAACATCCATAAAAAAACATTCGAATTGAGTAACCTTTAAAGTCTTTTGTTGAAACCGGTTAATACAAAAGTTTTACCTAACTTAAAATTTTATCTTCCCACTCGAACTACGCTACATTTTCAAGAACAGGGCTTGCTTTTTGTACTACTAAATTATATAGGTCTTTATTCATAAATTATTATAACAATCAAGTGCTTTTACCTCGGTTCCACACGTTGGCTTCAATTACGCCAACGTTGGCATCAACATATGGAGCGGGGGTTATTATAGAGTCTTTATTGTATTCCTTTCTATTTTATCCTTGGCTACTTTTACGAAGTTAACACGAACGCTTATCTTTATAATGAATAAACCTACACATATATTCTGTGAATAGTAAATTTTCATTATTTTTTATTGCATTTGGACATATTATAAAACTCTCTACCTGTCTATTCGTTTATGATTTTGTCCGATTTAGATGATTTTGTTATTCATAGCTATATTATATCTGGTCAGGTTACATGATTTTTTTTTATGATATAAAGGGGGAAACGGGCACCTGATGGAAAGTGATCACCGCTGCCCACAAACATCCGCAACACCAGAGGGATCGCAGTTGCGTTGCCGGCCTTTTAGGAAAGAATAAGCTCTCTTCTTGAAGGTCACCAGGTCTTAACGGCTCGAAAAGACCTCAGGCAACAGCTGGTTCCACAGAGTGGTTATGCGAGGCAGAAAGTACCTTAAGAAACGCACTGTTGTGGAATGCTGGACATCGAGGTGGTATGGAAGGAATTTACGTTTCTGTTGCGATGTCCGATGGTGAAATTCAGCAGCCGGGATCAATCCAAACAGTTCCTCGGAACGCTCCCCATGATAAATGCGGTAGAAGATGCAGAGTAAACCAACATCTCTACGCAGAGCCAATGGATCAAGCCGATCGGAAAGAGCTTGATCTTCAATAAATCTAGCTGCCTCACGCTGAATGCGGTCAAAAGGAATTAGCTGGTACTGTGAGGCTCCCGCCTAGAGATGAGAACAATACTGCATGTTAGGTCCAATTTGCGCCTTATAAATATTTAGGCGACGAGTCGACGTGAAGTACCGTCTCGCCTTTTTGAGCACACCAATCTTCTTTGAGGCCAATTTGGCCTTACTTACCAACTGACCGCGGAAAAGGACGTCACTCGAAAATACTACGCCAAGAATTCCAATACTGGCTGTGACAGACAGGGGAGTGTTCTCAAAACGAGGAGTTGCGACAAATGGTGACTTTTTAACGGTTAACGCGCAGACTTGTGTCTTTTTAGGGTTGAACTGCGCTAAGCTTAGTCGACCCCAGTCCGAGACTTTAGTTAACAAAGATTTGACTTCAGACACAAGTTAGTTCCGGCTCTCATCGATGTATTCCCGAGAGATATTAGCACGGCCAGTGCACAGTTTTGTTACCTATAGTAACATACGAAATAATCAGAGACAATAATGGTGAACAAATTCGGAAAAAGACGCTTTTGGGGCGCTTAAATGGCTCACGCTGAGTAAACCATAAGGGATATATCACATTAATGTACTTGTTGCGGACAGCGAGCGGGGCGAGCGAATAACGATTAGAATAAGAATATAGCTAGTTGTAAGTTTAAATGTATAAATTTCACTAGTTGTAAGGATGAACCATGCCAGACTCGGAACATCTGGCATGGTGACTCATGGTACTGCCGAGAGCGCGCACACGGGGCGTGCGCGCTCATTGGCTGAGCGACGCCCCGCACGGAATCCATCGCACTACCGGTTGCGAGGCAAAGGGCGAGGTTAAATATAGCAGAGAGGGCGGCAGTACTGCGATCAGTTCGAGAAACACTACAACAACAGCAAGCAGCGAATCACCAAGCAAACTACAGTCAAGAACGTTATTAAGAAACCACATTGTTACTACGAACTACTGTAACTTTGTAAGAAACAAGAATAAAACAAGCGCTATTAATTTAGCACACATTAAAATATTGTGGACGTCCTTTTTATTCACAATAGTACTACTACATCATTGTAGATATTAAAAAGGACTACTTACAATAAAATCAGCAATAGCATATGTCTACCTACTAAGGACCACTCACAATAGGCATGTTTGTCTTTAAAATAATTAGCGGGTGATCACCGTGGGTGGCAAGTGGGAGTGGGTGCACCCCGATTCATTCGTTTTGCATTTCCAACTTACTATCGAGCAGTTAAGAAATTTCATTCTAATTAGGCGTTTATCTTTTTGTTTAAAATGGTTTTAAAAATGACATTCTAATTAGTTTTGGTTGGTTTAAGTTATTAAGTATATTATAAATTAGTTTAAGTTATTTGGACAAACACGATCAGTGAATTCATCTCATAATTAACATACCTAAGTAAAATTAAACTATATTTATAAAAATAAACCTAAATATTAATTTTGTAGTCCATGCGAGCGGAGTTACGGGCATAACTAGTAATATATAGAAACCTAATATTAGGTCTTTACCTATGAAATTGCCGTTTTGTATGAAAAAATTTAAACGAATTTTTTTCATATATTTTTTATTTGTATTAATCGAAGTAATCACCCATGCAATCAATGCATCTTTGCCAGCGCAGTGGCAGTTTATTGATGCCCTTCTTAAAGAAATCAGCTGGACGAGAGGCAAGAAATTCTTCAAAGGCATTTTGTACTGCCTCTCGGGTATTGAATTTTTTTCCCGCCAAGGAGTTATCCAAATTCTGGTAAAAGTAGTAGTCTGTAGGCGCAAGGTCTGGTGAGTAGGACGGATGACGGAGAACTTCCAACCCCAGTTCTTGCAACTTGGAGACCGTCTGCTGTGCAGTATGAGGTCGCACGTTGTCGTGCAGGAGCAGCGGAGACGAGCGATTGACCAATGCTGGCTGGAGATGTGCCAGCTTCTCCATCATTGTGTTCAGTTCTTCATAGTACACATCTGCAGTAATGCTCACCCTGTTTGGTAAGAAACTGTGATGAATCACACCGGCGCTAGACTACCAAACAGTGACCATCACTTTTCTAGGGGTAAGTTTTCGTTTAGGGCATTGTTTAGGTGCTGAACCAGGATCCAACCAACTTGCTGAGCGCTTGCGGTTATCAAACAGAATCCATTTTTCATCGCAGGTAACAATGCGGTTCAAAATTCCTTCATTTGTGTGTCTGTTGAGCAGTGCAAGGCACGTCTCGACGCGTACTTCGCGTTGACGATCATTGAGTTCGTGGGGCACCCATTTGTCAAGCATTTTTAACTTGCCAATTTGACGCAAATGGACCAATATTGTTTTGATGCTAACGTCGAAAGCCGCCGCTAATTCAGCCATAGATTGTATATCATCAGCTTCCACAATCGCCTTTAAGTCGTCATTGTCGACCAAAGTCTTCGGACGACCGCGAGGTTCATTTTTCAGATCGAAATTCCCAGAACGGAAGCGAGCAAACCAATAACAGGTGGTGCGTTGGTTTGTAGTTGTTGCGGACAGCGAGCGGGGCGAGCGAATAACGATAGTCTAATAGTATAGAATGAACAAATAAATGAAATAATACGTGTTAGGAATAAGGTTCATAAATACGTGTTAGGAATAGATATAATAATATGAACTGAATATGTGTATTTTAAAACGATTAGAATAAGAATATAGCTAGTTGTAAGTTTAAATGTATAAATTTCACTAGTTGTAAGGATGAACCATGCCAGACTCGGAATATCTGGCATGGTGACTCGTGGTACTGCCGTCCCTTTCCCACGGTTAGCCTCGCTCTGCGGAGAGCGCGCACACAGGGCGTGCGCGCTCATTGGCTGAGCGACGCCCCGCACGGAATCCATCGCACGACCGGTTGCGAGGCAAAGGGCGAGGTTAAATATAGCGGAGAGGGCGGCAGTACTACGATCAGTTCGAGAAATACCACAACACCAGCAATAGCAAGCAGCGAATTTACAAGCAAACTACAGTCAAGAACGTTATTAAGAAACCACATTGTTACTACGAACTACTGTAACTTTGTAAGAAACAAGAATAAAACAAGCGCTATTAATTTAGCACACATTAAAATATTGTGGGACGTCTTTTATTCACAATAGTAATGTTAGCTCCGTAAACGTCGTTGATGTTGCGTGCCGCTTGTGCCGCGTTGCTGCCACGACGGTACTCATATTCCATAATTACTCGAGTTTTTAACGTATCCATGATGACAAATAAGATTCAAATGCGATGAAAATGTAACACTAATCAATAAACAAATGACTACTTTTGGAAAAAGAATTCGGTTTTTTTTTTTAATAAAATTAATTTGATTGAATTGAAATGGATTGATTGAATTTTGATTTGAAATGGTCAGTACTGCAGAACGGCAATTTCATAGGTAAAGACCTATTATTTACAAAACAATTACTACCCGTGCGCGATAAGTTGAGACGCGCCTGCAATGCAACCCTCCGCCCGCAACCCCTGTAACTTCACCTCAAGTTCACGTGGTGTACTGTAGGCAACGTAATTTTTTTGATACTGTTTCGTTAATAATTATTAAAGTTACTGCTATATTTTATTGTTATTTTTTGTGTTAAGTTTATTGTTATAATGAAGGGTAAAACTTTACATAGTGGAGAGAGAAATCTCGTGTTAAAAGTGTTGGACATTTAAAATGTTTATGATTCAATTCGCACGCTTGTAATAACTCAAGTATAATAAATATAATTTGGCGTTGTTACGAGTACAACACTCGCTACATTAAAAAAAATAGCAGACACGAAGTCGCGGGTGGAAACTTGTTGTAATATTTTTTGTGCACAGTACAACCATGCATGCGTCTTTGGCGTCACCGCGCCCAGGTCTTTAGTTATTGCGCACGTGTAGTAACTTTGCTATAAAAAGCGCACTCAAACGTTTATTCTATACCACCATATTATAATATTACTAAATGAAACTGATAATATACCGAAAAGTAAACAAAAAATGACTAACAAAGAAAAAAGGTTTCCATGTAAAGGTAAACTTTTCAAATAATGAGTTCATGTTAGTAAGATAAAAGTAATTAAGTGAGCCATTCATTTGTAAAGTGGTTTTAAATTATAACATAAATACATAATGTAGTAGATACTGCATGTCTTGTTTATTGTTATCATTTATTTAACACAGATTGTTTGTATGGATCGCGCGTATATTCGTCCGATGTGTTTTGTGAATTTTAACAGAAGAAAATAATTGTGAAAAAGAAAACAATAAATATAAAACAGTATTTATCCGCCTATTGATAGTATAATAAATTATTTAAAGTGGTGTTAATATTAATTAATAAAATGGTGCTCAAATTATTTGGTAATAATGAGAATCCAACAGTACAACGATTAAGATCAGTAACTTCACAAGTAAGTCAATTTTTTTACTCTATAGTATATTAAACAAAACACATAGATTACTATAAAATTGCGATCAAAGATTTTTCATGAAGGCATATTACATTTAACAATAGATTCAAACAATTTTTTTTTATAGTAGCTCGGCAAAATGATGTTACTATTCCTGATGGTAAACACAATTGTACAATCCAAACACAATGGCGACAACCAAGAGATCGACATCCTTCGGCGGCCGGCCATATCTCTTCACGTTATGCTTCAAATATAAATTCAATATTTTCAAGATTTATTTCCAAGTCAGCTGAGTAAAGGCTCTTAAACGCATGGCACGTAATAAATTTATGTAATTTCAATATTCAGTACATCATTGTGGCTTCTATTATATATAATATAATATAACGAGCTTTGCTTCAGTGTTTATTAATTTTATTCGATTGCCCGTGTAGTATTACTTCCACCAAGAACAAATTATTTTAAATTTTCCATTATCTCCTAAACTATGAGTCCAAATAACATGCTTTAATTTAACTTAATAAAATTGTATGTATGATTAAGTAACTTTCGTTCGTAACGATTAATATGTCATGTCTAAAAATAATGATTATAAATCACTTCTTAATCTTCAACAAATGTTTGTCACAAAATACCTTATTGTGGCTTATGTTTAAGAGATAGGCATATGCAATTGCGAACTTTTTTTAGATATACTAAGGACTAATATTTTTGCGGAACGTTGTATTTACGTATCATTAACCATTACGCCATCGCACACGCAAAAAGAAGTTCGGGAGCGCTTCCTATTCCGACTTACTTAACAAAAAAATATATTTAAGGCTAGCTAAGACTTGTAGCCTAAAGTTACATTGCCTATATACTATTCCTCGTGAGTTTGGCTATCATATACAAAAATAATTTTTCGAAACCGACTGGTAGTTCCAGAGATTAGCGTATTTAAAGATACAAACAAAAATTCTCTTTCGATTTATTAAATTATAAAGTAAGATAATTAATAAGAAGTGGAAAATTTGTATCTACGCCAAATTATCACTGAGTATTATAAACATTTTAAATCTTATTTAATTTTAATAACTATTACGAGCTTTGTTGCGAGAGGTTGCTAGTAATACAACAAAAAGGTAAGTATTATACATATTATGTAGAACAGAAAAGTGACTGGCACTAGAATATTGACCAATTAAAAAGTAATATAGTTAGTGTAAAAAACAAATTAATATTAACTACTCGGAGATGCTATTTTATACAGTAGTTGTTTTACTGGTTTTGTAGATATGGGGCCTTGTGCAGCTACATAGAATTATTTTTCCTCTAATAAATAATTCGCTTATCGTGCACGTATGTTTGTTCATACTTTTGTTTCTTTTTATTTTACTTATTATTGAAATCGCGGAATCGATTCCCGAATTTTGTGTAATGATCATGATTATCAGTTCGTGGCTCTGGGTGTTAAGTAGGTACATAACCTGTTTGTTTATCAACTGAGAATAATCAACAAAATACTACTTAATATGTCTAATCGGTTTACATGATGATGATGATGATGATGATTTTACATGACTTAAACTTTAATTTAGGCAATTAGTTTATTACGTCTTTTTATCCGACTGCGAAAAATGAGGTTTATGAGTTTCGAGCGTATGTATGTATGTTTATTTGTTTGGCATGCTATGTAACCTAAACGGATTGATGGATTTTAGCATACGAGGTGTCGCTACATTCGTCTAAATTGTGGAAGTGACATAGCCTGAGTGACATTTAAGTACGACGTCTGGGATTCAAATAAAAATCAAAAATAGAATAAAGTTATTTGTTTCCTTTTTAATAATTTATCTTACAGTGTTTCTATTTGTCCCCTAAGCTTCCCTAAAGTATTCTGAACCAGTACAACCATTGTATAATAGGGACGCAAAACTTGTTTCATTTTAATCACAAACAGAACGATGTTGCGGATAATAGCTAGTTATAAATAAAAATGTGTACTGTAAATATCTATTTTAGTATATTTATCTCAAATAAAGTCATAGTTCCTCGCCTCTCGTGATCCTTACGATCTGCGACCCCAGCACTACTGCTAAGATCACCAAATTTCTGACAGAGTTTTTGCTCCAACCTACAAATTTAATAGCATACGTAGAACTCACTGGTTTAATTGTATTTTACTAAAACCGAAAAAATCACAAAATGTTATTCGTTATAAGAAAATTATAGTAGCAGTATGGTTGTTTATGATTTATGGGATGTCTTTAAAATACAATATACTATTGTTTATAGATCAGTGTTTTAATCGTGATGAAATCACATTGTACCTATGAGACCCATTGCAAGTAATAACTTCAGAGATAAATATAGAAGATGGAATGGGAACTTAGAGAAAGGATATTTAATCCATTCAGTTCAGAAAACTAAGAGGAAAATACTAACATTAGAGTTTAACTCTTAATACAAAATGTATGTTATATGTATTAAATAAATTCATACACAAAGGAGAACCACAGATTCATATGTGATAAAAGATATTTAGGCACTTTATTAAGGAATGAAATACATGGAACGATTTGTCACAGTGGTATGTCAGAGATAAATAACACTGTAGGTCACATACTTGAAAAAAACAAATTGCCTTTGAAGCAAGATAGGTACGTATACACTTAAATCTGTGGATACGTAGAATATATTTCTAAATTCTTTGTATTATAAAATGTCTGTTAGTACTTTTCCTATAAATTATAGTTGACAATTAGGCAAAGAAAGTATATCGTTGGACAGAGCATTATTTTTTAAAGCTTCTGAAGATGTAAAATTGTCAAGGAATTTGACGGTTTGTGACGGTTGAAATATTTTAATATTAACTTTTTGATGTGAACCATCCAGTGCGGCGGGTCAGACCGGTTGTTGACGTAGCGACGCTTTGGTCCCAATGCGGCAATATTGGCAGTGTGGAGTCAAGCTTGTTTTTTTTTTAATATACAGACTGGATTAGTGATGGTTCGAAAGTTTAAACCCATAAGGCAAAGTTAGGTAAATAAACGAATTTACGCCCAATTGATGGGCAGAAAAAAATGTATGGATGTTTCTAGTAAATAAAGGATTTTTTTTAAATATACAAACCTATTCTTAGCAATTCTTTATCAATTCATTAATTCTAAATTTATAAGATCAAAGTGTTGTGTCCATTTTTACAAGCTTATATTTAACTTGCAAGTTTCGTATGTAACACTAAAAATTTGCAAAACATTTTTTAACTTGTTGCTGGCATCTGATTGAGATGAAATTTCACATACAATAATTATAATAATAGGTCTTTACATATGAAATAAGCGTTTTATATGAATAAAGTAAAACTATAAAAATATTATGAAATTATACATTTGATCAATCGAAGTATGTACCATTATCATCTACGCACTTTCGCCCTTTTATTGGTAGTTTAATAATTCAAAAGCTGAAAAAATATGGAAGCGATTATCAATAAAATATTTCAAGGTGGTTTAGACAGCCCCATCGGAATTTATTCCTTGCAAGAAATTGTCCAAATTCCGAAAAAAGTGATAATCTGTTGGAGCATGGCCCATGAGTATGGTGGATGTCGGAAACATTTCAACTGCAGGTCTTCTAATTTAGCGACCATCGGTCGTAAATTATGGGGGTCTAGCATTGTCCTGAAGCAGCAGTGGGTTAGAGAGATTGACCAGTCTCGGTTGTTTAACGGCTAGCTTTTCCATCATGGTTTGCAATTGTTGACAATACAGATCTACCTGTATCGTCTGGCCAGGGGCCTAGCCAATTTGCCTTTCTACAATTGTTAATACTTAGAGAAAACTAAAAAAATTTGTATGGAATTTACATATTTACACATTAAATCACGTGATCAAAATAGACGAATAGAAAAACCGTAGCCGAGTGTACATGTTTATTTATTCAATCGAAATGATATAGTACAAATGAATCGTTTCTTTAATGCCGATCGCTATGCCCCATACATTACCAAGTTGCTCTCTTTACAAGCGCGAACGAAGCGTTATTGTAGTTTTTAAACGCTAGCCGACCGATCTCCAAGACCCAGGAGAAAACAAAAAAATGGCGTCTTTATAATCAGTTGTATGCTATAAATCGGGGTGGTGTTTCGCGTAAATTTTAAATAAACTTTATAATGTATTCCTTAAATATGTTTTGGTGCGCTCAAAACGAAGAAGTGTTGTTATGACGCCATAAAAGATACTTATATCGTCAGTGAATGGAAACAATAATCAAAATGCCGGAAACATTGTTTGTCCAGCGCTTTCGACGAAATAAAGTAACTTTTCGAGCTCTTTATCAGGAACTCCAAAATAAAACTTTTTTAAAAGGAACTGAGAAGATTTCCCTAGAAACTTTTCAAGTGCCCACACCGATGCTAGAGCTTCTCGCTCAGTGGTGTAATAATTTCGCTCCGCAGAGGTAAGCAAACGACTGACGTACTTGATAGGTCGCTCGTCTTTTGGTAGGGCTCCCTGCATGAGTACTGCTCCAAGCGCATGAGCGCACAAAGGACTCATTAAAGTCAGGTTGGCGCAGAACAGGCGCCGTAGCCAACTTCGCTTTCAAATTCTCAAATGCAGCACTTTGACCCTCTCCCATTTCCATGATTGGTGCTTACGGGTAAGCTCTGTTAATGGTCGAGCTATTTCAGAGAACTGCGAGATAAATATGCGAAACCAAGAGCAAGTTTGTAAGAACGTTCGCAGCTCTTTGACATTTGTTGTCGATAGCATTTCCAATACAGCTTGTACCTTGCCAGAGTCCAGCTCGATCCCTAGAGCTGAAATTATATAACCCAAATACTTGAGTCGCTCCCGTGCAAAACAACATTTATCACGGTTGGCCGTCAGGTTAAACTGGCGAAGACGGGCAAAAATCTTGACGCATATCATCTAAATGGCTTTTTAGACTTTCGGAAATCACCAGAATATCGTTGAGATATGCTACCGCGGTTATATCCTATAATCCGGATTGCAAACAATCGATCTCCCGCTGGAAGGTAGATGGTGAATTCTTTAGACCAAAGGGCGTTCTCCTGAATCTGAAGATTCCAAAAGGAGACACAAATGCTGTTTTGTCTCTGTCGGCGGGTGTGACTAACTCCATTGAGTTTCGTCGACTTAAGAATCTCATCGATGAGCGCTAATGAAAATTTATCGGTGCGTGTTATTTTATTTAGACTTCTATAATCCACGCAAAACCGAGGCTCCCCATTCTTCTTGGGTACCATCACCACAGGTGATGTCCATTCTGACTCAGCTTCTTCTGTTATTCCTTCTGCAAGCATCATCTCTATTTCTCGCTTTTGATTTCTTTCCTACATGAACAGCGAATTGGCGTGGGGTCTCCCCCTGGAGTAAAGATATCTTTATTCTCATCCAATAGATTGGCTAACTGTTCTTTTCAGGTCGATGTCAAGGAAGTTCCTTCATCTTCACGTAAACTTAACGTTGAAACAGATATGCGTCACTTCATCAGCCTCATATTCCAAGGTACAGTCCGACAACCAAGGAAGTGAGCATTTTCCTCTACAAAAATCTTGTACCAGGCCAGCATCCCTTACAAAATCACTACCTAAAAGTGAATCTGTCGCACCCAGAATAACAATAAAAACTGTAAGATATTACAACCTCCCACAACTCTAATCGTAACAGCATTCTATCGCGTCGCGCCGGCGGCCGGCCCCAGTCTGGTACAACCCCAGCTGTCTCCCAGACGGCTAAACCAGTGCAATGAGAAGACGGGCCTCCCGACCCATGTCCCCTTTGATTCAGCAAGGACAGAGGAAGGAGGCGAAAAGCACCCCCCCCCCCCTTCTACCCAACGTCTACGCTAACCTTTTTATACGAGGTCATTAGCTGTGGGGGTGCCTTGCCCTTTGGTGGGCAGCCTGAAACTAGCTCCTTTCATTTGATGCCCAGCCGGTCTTCCGGAATCGGCACATACAGCGCAGTGATGCTTAGCAGCACACTGCAGCGCCTTATGACCAGGCAGCCCGCATCGGAAGCACGGGCCCCGCGGTCGATCCGTCAACGGGCAGAGCGGGCGAGTGTGGCCCACACCCATGCACTTGGAACAGCGCATTAACCCACCCTCAGGAGGTACACACGAGCCGCACTCCACCCGACAAGGAGGCGACCTGCCTCAACCAACACCCAGCTGTAACGGGGAGCGAGAGATGCACTGTTCCCGTACCCCTACCATAGGTACGTATGGCCCCAGCCCTGATAAGGGCTTGCTCTCAGCCAGTCTTAGCTGCCGCAGTCGCCACAACCTCTTCTGCCGACACTGAGTCGTCCAACCCAATTACGCAAACATCCGCCTTCATAACTGGCCTGGCGATAGTAGCTTTGTCTCGCCAGCACCGTCTGCAGGATTTCTACTATCCGGTCCGCCTGCTCCGAACCACGAGGAGCCACGGATCTTCACAATCCTGGATCCTATAGCTGTGGCCCTAGTCGATATATCCTCGATACTGAGGTCCGTCAGTGCAACATGGTCCCGAGCCTTGAGGAGAGCCGCGCCTTATAGCTAAGTCCCCCCCGCTAAGGCCCCTGGCTGCATTTTAATGAGCACTGCAGCTGATCATGATGTCGAGGGGAGCTTCGCATTAGGTATACGCCCAGGTGCTCTCCTAACAGGAGCGGCAGCTATTACCGCGGCAGCCCTCGGTATCGTCGAGGGCTTCTTCTTTCTTCGGTGGCGACGGGACACGGTAGTCCATCCGTCAGCGTTCGCGCCTACAGTGGCTAGAATCTGAGCATCTGCTCCGGGAAATGGCCCACTCCATACCCAGGGGCCCCTGAGAACGGTCACCAGACGACATTACCCTCCACTTGTAGTGCAGTGATGGATGCCACAGCCCTTGGCAATGCGGTCTTGCGGCACGAAACCTTGGTACCCGCTGATCTAAGGACAGCGGCACCACCCAACTTCTTGTCGGCAGCTAAAAGGGAGCGAACCACCGGGGTGGGGAGGAGATGGTCCTCCAGGGCCTCAATTTGGGTGGTCACTACCTCCGTCATTGTGGCCAGGAGGGACCGTTCCATCCTGTCCATATAGGCCCCCATGGCGTTGAGCAACGCTTGTAACAAGGACTCCTGCACAGAAGCCGGTGTTTGTGGCAACGGCGGTGCAAGTAGAGTCTCTTGCACCACCGTACGTGTGAGGGCGGTGGAAATCACCTCCTGCAACGTCCAGGCTGCCTTCTTCAGGCTTTTGATGTAGTTGCCTTTGTGGTTGCCGGTTCTTTTCGCAACCTCGAGGACCATATCAACTTTTTCTTGGTAAGAGTCCTCAGACTCGCAGGGTCAAGGAACTCGATGTCTTCAAGAACACCTACACAGCAACGTCTGCACCGTCACCCTTTTCCTGAACACAGGGTTGATCGGCACCGTCACTCACCTCCCCAGTAAAAACTGGTTCGGCAACGACACAATCCTGAGCCTTATCAGTCGCTCCAACAACTGCCACTCGTGTCACCCCTGCTTTAAAGCCCGGGTCATGGGCTCTGCCCCTACGCGCAGTGATGACTCTTGGAGCCACCGCCACAACCTCCTCATCCGAGGTGAAATCCGACCGCATCGAGAAGGTCCGCTTGGATTCTACAAATGTTGATCTGCCGAAAAGCCGCCAACCAACTTCTTGTCGGCAGCTAAAAGAGAGCAAACCACCGGGGTAGGGAGGAGACGGTCCTCCAGGGCCTCAATTTGGGTGATCACTACCTCCCTCATTGTGGCCAGGAGGGACCGTTCCATTCTGTCCGTATAGGCCCCCATGGCGTTGAGCAATTCTTGCAACAAGGACTCCTGCACAGAAGCCGGTGTTTGTGGCAACGGTGGTGCAAGTAGAGTCTCTTGCACCACCGTACGTGTGAGGGCGGTGGAAATCATCTCCTGCAACGTCCAGGCTGCCTTCTTCAGGCTTTTAATGTAGGTGCTTTTGTGGTTGCCGGTTCTTTTCGCAACCTCGAGGACCATATCAACTTTTTCTTGGTAAGAGTCCTCAGCCATGCAGGGTCAAGGAACTCGATGTCTTCAAGAACACCTACATCAGCAACATCTGCACCGTCACCCTTTTCCTGAACACAGGGTTGATCGGCACTGTCACTCACCTCCCCAGTAAAAACTGGTTCGGCAACGACACAACTGCCTTACAGCCCGGGTCACGGGCTCTGCCCCTACGCGCAGTGATGACTCTTGGAGCCACCGCCACAACCTCCTCATCCGAGGTGGAATCCGACCGCATCGAGAAGGTCCGCTTGAATTCTACAAATGTTGATCTGCCGAAAATGTCCGTCCAGAATCTCATCGAGAACTTATACAGCGACGGTTTCCTCTCTACCGAAACGTTAGACGAATCAGTTGTCCGTTTTCCAAAAGCTAAGGTCGTATTTTTCGTATGACTACGTAACCTAGTATAAAAAAATATAATAAAAAGAAATGTTTACATAATACAATACAATACAATGTTTTACACAAAAGATAAATCACATTAAACTTTAAAACAAAATGTTTTTCTTAGACAAAATAAAAATTACAATGTTCAATTAAAAAATAAAATTGTTATAATATCACTTATGTTCGAATTTATACATTGTTTTGCACAATACATTTTCGAACGTTAGTTGAGCAATTATTACTTGAGGTGGATCGTAACCGTTCCAACCTGTAGAATCCTGAGTTTGCAAATTTAAATCGAAATGGTATTAGAGTTTGAGTGACGAAATAAAATTGCAAATTTGGAAATAAATAAATAGAACAAACAAAATAATGTTTGCTAAAACTTGCTAAATTTGAAATAGCACGGGTTTTTTACGATACGGCCGCTACGCGTAATGTAGGGGAACGGGTGGTTAAAGCTATCCGCTACGCTCGTGAATGGTTTTGAATCCTTAATACTACTATCTATCTTATCCTTATTATCTTTTCTACTTTTAACCAAATTACTACTGCTATGATTTTCCTCGTTATGAATGAAAATCTGGTTTTAACCTATCTATAGAAATATATGCGTCTCGATCTGACATTCGCACTAAATATACCTTATCTAAAATTTTAAATGGTCCATCATAAGGTGGTTGTAATGGTTTTTGAACTAACTCACTACGCACAAAAACATGTTCGCATTTATTTAACTCCCGGATATACGAATAATGTACGAGAGTCTTTATAAGTTATCGGTTTCGGTTTCAAGTTACCTATTATTTTACGAAGGTGTTCGACGTATTCATAATGGTTACTAATATTACTATTACTATTACTATCTATATTTAAAAAAAAACTCCTGGTAATCTATGTGAGTGTCCGTAAGTTATTTCGGCGGCGCTAACACTAGTATCATTCTTTGGTGCTACTCGTAGTCCTAACAAGACTATGGGTAATTCTTTGACACAAGTACTAGAGTTTACCCATGCCATAAGTGCCGCTTTGAGAGACCTGTGCTATCTCTCGACCATACCGTTACATTGCGGGTGGTAGGGTGTGGTACACGTCTTATTAATACCTAAACATTTCATAAGAACTTTACTTTCGAATTGTCTGCCCTGATCGCTTGACAACTTAGCAGGACATCCTGAACGCGATATCCAGCCTTCAAAGATAACCTTGACTATGGTTTCAGCTGTGATATCTCTAACTGGAAATGCTTCGGGCCAACCAGTCTGTCTATCAATAATGGTAACAAGATACCTAAAATATTGTAATGAAACTGGCAAAAGATCTACTATGTTTACATGTGTATGCATGAATCTTTCAGCTAATGAAAAATGTCCTCTCTGATTTTACATGCCTATGAACCTTCACACGCTGACAATTAATGCACGACTTAGCCCATTTGCATATGTCTCTATTCATATTTACCCAGAAAATCCTTCTTTAACAAGCTTTCGCAAAGTTCGGATTCCTGGGTTACTAATATTATGAACAGAGTCAAATGCTGGTCAATCAATCAATCAGTTAATTGTTGTGGCAAATATGGTCTGGCTCGCTATGTGGTCATCTCGCACACAATAGGTAGGCCACTCCCCGGTAACGTTATCTATATAAAATTCCATTTGTTTGAATGCTTATTTAAGTCAACAAGTTTCTCGTCACTGGCTTGAGCTTGCGCAATTTCAGCGTAATTATGTAATATGGGAACGAAAATTGACTCTACTCGCGATAGCGCGTCTGCTACAACATTTTTATCACCTTGGATATGTTTTATACACGTAGTAAGCTCACTGATATAAAATAATTGTCTAACGCGTCGTGGTAATTTATTTATAGTGCCTATCTTTGAAAAAGCAAAGATTAGTGGTTTATGATCTGTAAAAATTACTAAATTTCGACCTTCGACCATATTTGTAAAATACTTAATTGCTAGATATACTGCTAATAGTTCTCTGTTGTAAGTACAATATTTAGTCTGCAAAGCTGTCATTTTCTTAGAAAAATAACCTAACGGCTTCCATGCGTTATTTGTATAGTATTGCAAAATAGCACCTACACAAGTATCTGAGGCATCCATCATAAGTGCAAGCGGCGTATCGGGTTTTGGAGACGTTAGGCCGACTGCGCGTTACAAATTCAACTTACATTGAAAAAAATTTCATTTGATTTCTCTGTCCAATTAATTTTAGATTTTTTATTTGTTTTTAGACTTAATTAAATACTTATTTAGTTGGGATTGTTACTCTACTGCATTAGGTAAATGTAAACAGTAAAAATTAATCATACCTAAAAATCGTCTCAGTTGATCGACGGTTTCGGGTTTCGGGAAAGAGCTAATTGCATCTATTTTCTGTTGAAGAGGATGGACCCCTTCAGTAGATACTTCATAACCTAGAAACTCAATTTTAGATTGACCGAATGTACATTTATTTAAATTTATTTTTATACTGAATTTATTTAATCTGTCAAAAACTTCGTTTTATTATAACTTACGCATAGACATAGATTCACTAGCAATGATGATGTCATCGATATAGGTATATAAATAGTCTAGACACTCTAGACCTTCCAACACTGTGTGACTCATAAACCGTTAAAAAGTTTGCGCAGCGTTCCGTAAACCGAAACTCATTCACGGGAATTCCAAATAAAAGGTCAAATGGTGTTATGATAACTGTTTATCCACATCGTCTGGGTTATTCTGATAAAATTATACGCGCGGTTTATATCTATACGCGAAAATAATTTTTTGTCCGCTAGCAAATATGTAAAATCATGAAGACGCGGTATAGGGTATCGGTCTTATTTAGTGATTGCATTAAGTGCTCTATAACCCACAGGGTAGAATTTAGTCATCTTTTTTTGCTACCACATGTTACGGGCTCGCCCACGTACTTTTCGACGGTCTACAAATCCCCATTTCCTGCAACATTCGAAATTCCTTTTACCTTGGTATACCGGTGTGGAGGTAACGGTCTTGCCTTAGCATGTACAGGTGATTCATTTGTTTCAATGTGATGGTAAAAAGAGTGTTTAGGTGGCTCTTTAAATGAAGCGGGCTACGTAATATCAGGATATTTTGACAGTAAATGGTAAAAAGGGTGACATTCATCAATAGTATTAACTATTTTTTCGTTACAACTGACGATAGCAGTTAATACATTTAAGTTTGTAATTTGATCGATTAGTCTACGTGAACTAAATACGTAAATCTACTATTAACTCATAATGAGATAAATATCGACGCCTAAATAGGCTGTCGAATATCAGCAATTACAAATGTCCAGCGCAATGCGTGATTAACCCTAAATCTAATTTAAACTTTTAACACCGTATGTCTTAATTTTTTACCATTAGCAGTAAATAGAGTATAGTCCATGCACTCATGTTCAACTGGTTTCTAAGAACTTGGTGTTGGTGTAAAACAGAAATATTTACCCCCGTATCTATTAAAAAATTTAAGCAACTTAACTTATCTATAACACATAGGCGGTGGTTTGAGATTCCGATGCAGTTATCCGTCAAATTTGACTGCACGGCTTTTAGTTTACCTGCTGTTCAGTTTTCTTCCATGCGCATGGTTATACGCATTTATGTGCTTTATCTTTGTATTTAAAATGGTAAAAAAACAGCCAATCCTCGGAACCTGGTGTACGACCACCAAAATGGCTGCGAGAGCGCTGGCGCGATGACGACCTACCACAAACCTGGTGACCTTGATGAGGACTGAAACTGTATCTAATTGAGCCGCACGTTGATATTCGCAATTTCTGTCAGCAGGGTAGCGGTATCTTAACAAGAAGAACCAACTTCCACTACAGCAATAGTTTGGTCGACTCCATGACTTTATCTGCAATAGTCGCCAGGGTGCTGATATCCTTGCTTTCCGTGACAAACAGGACTGCACGTACCGATGCAGGCATATGATTTTTCCAAAAAATTAGTAGTGTGTCATCCGAAATCTTGTCTCAAGCCAAGTCTTTCATACGGCGCAGTAACTGTGACAGCTTTTAATCTCCGAGATCCATTTCACCAATAAACTTTTAAAGACGACGTGTCTCTGGTCCTTCATAAATTGCTAAGAGCCTAGTTTTTAGAGCTTCATATTTTCCTTCATCAGACGGTCTCAACAAGATATCGGTTACCTGCTGAATAACTTGTTTTCCGAACTTAGTAATGAAAAGATGATACTTCGCTGAGTCAGTTTCTGACTATATAAATCTGCTTCAACCTGGATAAAAAAAAACTTTGCTGTTCTTCCCAAAAATCTGGTATTCGCGAAGAAACTGTAATTTTAGCTACGACTACGTTGGTAATTTCCGCCTCCGATTGAGCCATTATTTAAAATATTTAAGTTACAAGTCAGTAAATGTTCTGATGAAATTTGATATGAAATATATATATATATATATGTAATATGTTGTTTATTGAAACAATAAATTAGGTTGTTGCTCTGTAAAGAGATATTTATTAAATTACTAAAAATTACAAATAACTTTTAATTCTACGCACAGCTTAATTCTATGTAATATTAACAATATACAGTTGTTTACAAACCTGTAAAGAGAAACAACATTAAAAGCTATTGCTTCAAATATAATTTTTACAATATTAATGTAATAACCGTAATCCTTTTAATATGCTTAATGGCGGTCAAATGTGTAAAGTCCGAGCAGTGAGTAAACACAATTTTTCTACAGATAATGTCTAAATGAACCTAGCGTAAAGTGCTGCCACCATAGATAATACTTGAAACTTAAATGAGGCATAAAAGCTTCATTTATATCTCCCACCCTCCAAGTTTACAAAATTAATCAAGTACTGGTATAAGTTTTGTAATGTGAAACAAGTTTGATTCTAACTTATTGTGTCCTGTACTAACTTTATATATAGAGTTAGAAATTTTTTCCAAAATTTTGTATGGTCCAATTTTTAATTCATCTAATTTTTTTCTATTTAAACGGTTACTATTTTCTACATAAACAGAGTCTCCTACTTTTAGCTTGTATTCTTTCCTATTTTTATCGAATCTTTGCTTATTATAATTGTGTGAATTTATAGTCCTTTCTAAAGCTATTTTCCTATCTTGTAATAAATCTTTTTGTGTTTTATGTTCTCTTAACTCGTCTGGTAAGATATCTATAACTTTTCCTTCCATTAAATATGTTGGAGAATATCCTGTCACAGTATGTTCAGTTTCATTATATCTTTGGGTACATTTATGTGCAATAGTTGTCCAAGCTGTTTTATCTTTATTTTCATTAATTGTACATCTTATCTTGTTTACTAATGTCTGATTTAAACGTTCATTTAAACCGTTTGAAAAAGGTGCATTTACTGCAGTGAAAATAATAGGTATGTTCTCTTTCTCCAAAAAACTTTTAAACTCTTTCGAATTTATGCCCGGGTATTGATCAGATAGGATCATTCCAACTTTATTATCTGGAATAACTTTTTTAATGAGTTTTATAAAGTCATTTGCATTCTGTGTTTTTGATGTCATTATATAGGCATATCTGGTAAAATGGTCTACCAGAAGATGAAGATATGTTTTTGTAGAGCGAGAGCCACCAAATCCACCGATAGTGTCCATGGAAACAATTTCAAAGGGGTAAGTAGCAGGTCCTAGATGAGACATCAATCCGTATTTAAACTTAGTTCTAGATTTATTCTTTATACATATTTCACAGTTATCACAGATTTTTTTTATGTTATGTATTAAATTCTTTGCTGCATAGAATGGTCTGATTTTATTTTCTGTTTGTTTTACTCCAATATGGCAGTATGTACAGTGTACATATTTAATAAGTTTTTTACTAAATTCTTCAGTAAGTATAATTTTTTCTTTTTTTCCTATCTTTTTGAAATATATTTTATATCTTAATATTAGTTTATTTTTATACTGTCTTATATCCTCATTTTTCTCTTGGTCATTTTGGATGTCTATTAGTTTAATAAAATTTAAAATTTTCAATACTTCTTCTTGGTTTACATCTGATTCCAGTACTGGGTTTCTACTTAAACTGTCTGCTTCTAAATTGTCTTTCCCGGGTGAATATATAACTTCAAAATTAAATTGAGATAAATAATATGTGAGGTCTTCTAGTTCCTCATCTGTTCTTGCCTTAATATTCAATTTTTCTGGCGGTTTATGGTCAGACTTTAAATTTTTTTCCTATTAGCCAATGTTGCCAATATTTTAAAGCCTCTTTAATAGCTAAACATTCTAAATAGATAGCTTTTTTTCGTTTTTGACTGTCATTTAATTTTCTAGAGAAATATGCACATGGTTTTTCTTCTCCATTTTCTTGTGGCTGTTTTAAAATAGCCCCTATACCCTGTAAACTTGCATCTGTATAAATATGTATAGGTAGATTCGGATCAAAGATTTCTAATATTGGTTTTGAACATAGTAGTTTTTTTATTGTATCAAAACAGTCTTGACATTTTTCAGTCCAAATAAATTTTTGGTCTTTTTTAACAAATTAAGTAGAGAATCTAATATTATTGATATATTTGGTATATATTTCCCATAAAAATTTATTTTACCTAAAAACTGCCTGATATTTTTTTTTGTTTTTGGGATAGGAAAATCTGTTATGGCTATTAAATTATCCTTAAGTGGTGAAATTGTATTATTTCTTATTATGTGGCCTAAGTATTTTACAGAGTCCTGTGCAAAATTACATTTAGAGAATTTCAATCTAAAACCCTCCTTTAAAATTGCTTCCAATAACAATGATAAGTGTTTAATATGTTCAGTGAATGTCTTGGAAAATACTAAAATGTCGTCAATAAAATTTACTGTAAAATCTGATAATTTGTGTTTTCTAATAATGCTGCTAAGTATTCTTTGAAAAATTGCAGGTGAAGTTTTTAAACCAAATGGTAGGCATGTCCACTGAAAATGATTTTCTTGAGTAACAAATGCTGTTTTCTTCCTATCTTCCACCTTTAAAGGTATAGACCAAAAGGCGGAATTTATATCTAATGTTGAGAAAAATCGACAATTTCTTGTTTTCACCATCAAATCTTCTATAAGCGGAAATGGTTGTTTTTTTTTTTTTTTTTTTTTTTTTTTTTTTTTTTTTTTTTTTTTTTTTTTTTTTTTTTTTTTTTTTTTTTTTTTTTTTTTTTTTTTTTTTTTTTTTTTTTTTTTTTTTTTTTTTTTTTTTTTTTTTTTTTTTTTTTTTTTTTTTTTTTTTTTTTTTTTTTTTTTTTTTTTTTTTTTTTTTTTTTTTTTTTTTTTTTTTTTTTTTTTTTTTTTTTTTTTTTTTTTTTTTTTTTTTTTTTTTTTTTTTTTTTTTTTTTTTTTTTTTTTTTTTTTTTTTTTTTTTTTTTTTTTTTTTTTTTTTTTTTTTTTTTTTTTTTTTTTTTTTTTTTTTTTTTTTTTTTTTTTTTTTTTTTTTTTTTTTTTTTTTTTTTTTTTTTTTTTTTTTTTTTTTTTTTTTTTTTTTTTTTTTTTTTTTTTTTTTTTTTTTTTTTTTTGGGGGGGGGGGGGGGGGGGGGGGGGGGGGGGGGGGGGGGGGGGGGGGGGGGGGGGGGGGGGGGGGGGGGGGGGGGGGGGGGGGGGGGGGGGGGGGGGGGGGGGGGGGGGGGGGGAATCTGTTATTTTTTTATCTACCATCTTCTTATTAATTAAATGTTCTAAACCTCTAATACTACTAAATAAATCCTCAGTGTCTTTTAATTTATTCCTGTCAATTTCATCTGCAATGAAATTAGGTAACCCCGTTACAATCAAATCAATTAAAGTAGGTTTATCAATTAATTTGTTTATCTCTAATAAAAGCCTCTCTTTTTTAAGAGCATATTCCAGTAAAGAACCCTGCCTGTATTTAAATAAAAAAGCATACCTTACTGGTGACCAGCCTTTGTTCACATATGTTTCACAAAATTTATGTTTCCAAATGCACCATTCTGAGTTTATTGTGTATTTTATAAGCATAGAACTATACCAATCTTGACACGAATCGTCCAAAAATAACCGAAACACTTGTATTTTCTGAATATCTTCATCTATACCTAGACGCAAGCATTCATCTTCAAAGATACTTATCCACTGTTGTACACTTGATGTTTTTTTTGTGAATTTTTCTAATACAAGCTTCTCAGATAAATGTTTCAAATTAGGCTGCTTAGACTCCTTTTTCAGTTCAGCAAAATTTTCCAGGATTCTTGTAAGAGTCTCCGTTGACGTTACACTTGACGTGTGTTGTGTCGTTGTTGTCATCTCTAGTAGATATCCCTTGAACTGTATATTCCCTTTTTCATCCATATAAGTATCACGCAATTCAGATGCCATTGAAATCCATACTTGTCTTTTTTCATGTCTTCTTTGTAAAGTGGCTTTTACTTTTTGAAAAGTTTGAGTTTTCATTATCTCTGTATGTAAAAAAAAAGCCGTATCTGGACTGTGTAACACAAATGTTGCCGGAATTACTGAACACGTTTCTTATAGGCAATTACTAATTGAACGTTATGTGAATCATATTTGTTTTCGGATCTTCACTTGGTTTCTACAATAAATTCAAATTCTTAATTTTGTCCATCGTTTACAACAGCTATAACTAATGTTGTTTTGTAATATGTTGTTTATTGAAACAGATAACATTAGGTTGTTGCTCTGTCAAAGAGTATATTTATTAAATTACTAAAAATTACAAATCAACTTTTAATTCTACGCACAGCTTTAATTCTATGTAATCATTAACAATATACAGTTGTTTACAAACCTATAAAGAGAAATCAACATTAAAAGCTATTTTGCTTCAAATTTCTATAATTTTTACAATATGTAACTGTAATAACCGTAATCCTATTTAATATAGCTTAATGGCGGTCAAATGTTGTAAAGTCCGTAGCAGTGAGTAAACACAATTGTTTCTACCAGATAATGTCTAAAATGAACCTAGCGTAAAGTGCTGTTCCACCATAGCATAATACTTGAAACTTTAATGAGAGCATAAAGTCTTAAATTTGATATATATATATATATATATTACGTAACTCGGTGGTCGGCACGTATAAAAAACACATTGGATAGTCACCAGTTTGGAGGTTTACCCTCTATATTGGGTTGGAGTTAAAAATGAAAGTAATAATTCCAAATTAAATTGTTTAATCCAGTATTAATATCGCGTGCATTTCGTGTGCCGACCGAAACTGGACTGTCGGTGCATACAATGCACAAGTACAATAATTACACATTTATGATGACGCTACACTAATAATAATAATCATTTATTTTTCAAAATATTTTAGAAAACACCCATTATCCCTGTCACCTGAACTAGTATTATCCTGTGTCTCAGGTAACAGTCTCTTCCTCAATTTCAAAAATACATATTTCTTGACTCTCATATAAGGAATTTAAAAAATGGCTACAAAATAAATATGTTTAGAGCGAGAGCCACAAACCACGTAGTGTAAAGGAAAAATTTAAAGGGGTGCAATTTTGAGAACAAATGTAAAAACTTAGTTTATTTATTTTACTATTTCACAGTTATCACAGATTTTTTTTATGTTATGTATTAAATTCTTTGCTGCATAGAATGGTCTGATTTTATTTTCTGTTTGTTTTACTCCAATATGGCAGTATGTACAGTGTACATATTTAATAAGTTTTTTACTAAATTCTTCAGTAAGTATAATTTTTTCTTTTTTTCCTATCTTTTTGAAATATATTTTATATCTTAATATTAGTTTATTTTTATACTGTCTTATATCCTCATTTTTCTCTTGGTCATTTTGGATGTCTATTAGTTTAATAAAATTTAAAATTTTCAATACTTCTTCTTGGTTTACATCTGATTCCAGTACTGGGTTTCTACTTAAACTGTCTGCTTCTAAATTGTCTTTCCGGGTGAATATATAACTTCAAAATTAAATTGAGATAAATAATATGTGAGGTCTTCTAGTTCCTCATCTGTTCTTGCCTTAATATTCAATTTTTCTGGCGGTTTATGGTCAGACTTTAAATTTTTTTCCTATTAGCCAATGTTGCCAATATTTTAAAGCCTCTTTAATAGCTAAACATTCTAAATAGATAGCTTTTTTTCGTTTTTGACTGTCATTTAATTTTCTAGAGAAATATGCACATGGTTTTTCTTCTCCATTTTCTTGTGGCTGTTTTAAAATAGCCCCTATACCCTGTAAACTTGCATCTGTATAAATATGTATAGGTAGATTCGGATCAAAGATTTCTAATATTGGTTTTGAACATAGTAGTTTTTTTATTGTATCAAAACAGTCTTGACATTTTTCAGTCCAAATAAATTTTTGGTCTTTTTTAACAAATTAAGTAGAGAATCTAATATTATTGATATATTTGGTATATATTTCCCATAAAAATTTATTTTACCTAAAAACTGCCTGATATTTTTTTTTGTTTTTGGGATAGGAAAATCTGTTATGGCTATTAAATTATCCTTAAGTGGTGAAATTGTATTTATTTCTTATTATGTGGCCTAAGTATTTTACAGAGTCCTGTGCAAAATTACATTTAGAGAATTTCAATCTAAAACCCTCCTTTAAAATTGCTTCCAATAACAATGATAAGTGTTTAATATGTTCAGTGAATGTCTTGGAAAATACTAAAATGTCGTCAATAAAATTTACTGTAAAATCTGATAATTTGTGTTTTCTAATAATGCTGCTAAGTATTCTTTGAAAAATTGCAGGTGAAGTTTTTAAACCAAATGGTAGGCATGTCCACTGAAAATGATTTTCTTGAGTAACAAATGCTGTTTTCTTCCTATCTTCCACCTTTAAAGGTATAGACCAAAAGGCGGAATTTATATCTAATGTTGAGAAAAATCGACAATTTCTTGTTTTCACCATCAAATCTTCTATAAGCGGAAATGGTTGTGACTGAGGAACCACTATCTTATTTAAATCACGAAAATCTATACATAATCTAGATTTTCTTCCTTCTTCTTTTTTATAAGCTAATGTTACAGGAGCTGCAAAAGGGCTATAAGATTCCTCGATTAATTTTTGTTTTAACAATTTTGAAACTTGTTGTTCTATTTCCTTTTTGTCTTCAAAATTGCATCTGTATGGTCTCTTGCTACAATAAGTATCCACTAATAAATCTATATGTGCTTCATAGCCTTTCACTGTGCCTACATCATATTTGTCTCTTGCAAATAGTGACCTATATTTGTCAACTAATTCATCTATTTTTAATTGTTGCTGAGTGTCTAAATGATCTAACGAAATGTTGAACTTTGTAACCTCTATATGTTCATTAAAGTTTACTCTATACTTATCATTCAAAGATAACTTATTCTTCATTGTTGTGTCCTTACAGTTTTTATCAACTGAATGGTCTTTGTTTTCAATTTTGTTACCTGTAAAGCCAGGAATATTTGTATTGTAGTGTTTTATTTCTTTATTTTGTTTTTGTGTAATTTCTAACTTTTCATTTTGAATTAGTTGAAATGATTTTATGCAATCCAATCCAATTAAAAAATCATAATCAAAATTTTGTTCGTCTATGACAAAAACATTAACATTTTGTTCTATTTCAAAAATCTTTATTTTTAATTTTACTATTCCTATAGACTTTTTAACACCATTAATCGTTTTTAAAATTTGCTGATTGATTATTGTTATTGTTTGGGTTGCTTTTTATAGATAACAATCTTGAATTAATAATACTAATATTTGATCCTGAATCATATATCCCAAACGTTTCTATAGAATCATTTATAATTAGCTTGGTTTTGATTAATGGTGGAATTATTAGTTTTTTGGATCTATTTCATTTAAAGTCATTTCTAATTCTGAATTATTAACACTTCTTATTAGTTCTTTTTTTGAGCGATCACTATCTTTATTTCTGAACCAACATGCAGATTCTAAATGATACCGAGTTCCCTTCTTTTCTCTTTCACAGATTCTGCACGGCTTATCTTTTAAAGTTTTTTCTTTTTGTTTATTATCTGAATCTGTTATTTTTTTATCTACCATCTTCTTATTAATTAAATGTTCTAAACCTCTAATACTACTAAATAAATCCTCAGTGTCTTTTAATTTATTCCTGTCAATTTCATCTGCAATGAAATTAGGTAACCCCGTTACAATCAAATCAATTAAAGTAGGTTTATCAATTAATTTGTTTATCTCTAATAAAAGCCTCTCTTTTTTAAGAGCATATTCCAGTAAAGAACCCTGCCTGTATTTAAATAAAAAAGCATACCTTACTGGTGACCAGCCTTTGTTCACATATGTTTCACAAAATTTATGTTTCCAAATGCACCATTCTGAGTTTATTGTGTATTTTATAAGCATAGAACTATACCAATCTTGACACGAATCGTCCAAAAATAACCGAAACACTTGTATTTTCTGAATATCTTCATCTATACCTAGACGCAAGCATTCATCTTCAAAGATACTTATCCACTGTTGTACACTTGATGTTTTTTTTGTGAATTTTTCTAATACAAGCTTCTCAGATAAATGTTTCAAATTAGGCTGCTTAGACTCCTTTTTCAGTTCAGCAAAATTTTCCAGGATTCTTGTAAGAGTCTCCGTTGACGTTACACTTGACGTGTGTTGTGTCGTTGTTGTCATCTCTAGTAGATATCCCTTGAACTGTATATTCCCTTTTTCATCCATATAAGTATCACGCAATTCAGATGCCATTGAAATCCATACTTGTCTTTTTTCATGTCTTCTTTGTAAAGTGGCTTTTACTTTTTGAAAAGTTTGAGTTTTCATTATCTCTGTATGTAGCCGTATTGGTTGTAAATGTTCCGGAATTATGAACACGTTTTTATCGGCATTACTAATTGAAGTTATGTGAATCATATTTGTTTTCGGATCTTCACTTGGTTTCACAATAAATTCAAATTTTAATTTTTCCATCGTTTACAACAGCTATAACTAATGTTGTTTTGTAATATGTTGTTTATTGAAACAATAAATTAGGTTGTTGCTCTGTAAAGAGATATTTATTAAATTACTAAAAATTACAAATAACTTTTAATTCTACGCACAGCTTAATTCTATGTAATATTAACAATATACAGTTGTTTACAAACCTATAAAGAGAAACAACATTAAAAGCTATTGCTTCAAATATAATTTTTACAATATTAATGTAATAACCGTAATCCTTTTAATATGCTTAATGGCGGTCAAATGTGTAAAGTCCGAGCAGTGAGTAAACACAATTTTTCTACAGATAATGTCTAAATGAACCTAGCGTAAAGTGCTGCCACCATAGATAATACTTGAAACTTAAATGAGGCATAAAAGCTTCATTTATATATATATATATATATTACGTAACTCGGTGGTCGGCACGTATAAAAAACACATTGGATAGTAATCAGTTTGGAGGTTTACCCTCTATATTGGGTTGGAGTTAAAAATGAAAGTAATAATTCCAAATTAAATTGTTTAATCCAGTATTAATATCGCGTGCATTGCGTGTGCCGACCGAAACTGGACTGTCGGTGCATACAATGCACAAGTACAATAATTACACATTTATGATGACGCTACACTAATAATAATAATCATTTATTTTTCAAAATATTTTAGAAAACACCCATTATCCCTGTCACCTGAACTAGTATTATCCTGTGTCTCAGGTAACAGTCTCTTCCTCAATTTCAAAAATACATATTTCTTGACTCTCACATAACGAATTTAAACAAATGGCAATAACTATTAAATATAAAAGCTTTAAAATACCAAGGAGAAACCATGCAGTAACGATGCTATAAAGGAAATAAAATTGAATTAGTGGACCCGTGCGAATATTTCGCACGTTACAGAATGTAAACAATCTTACGGCTGTCATGTTAGTTAGCCAGTTTATTAATAGATGGCGCTAGGTAATGACGTAGATGTGGCTGGGTCAGGCTAAGTTTGAGTTGTGATAAAAAACTGCGCAGGACAGCCGTGGCAGCGCTGAGAGGACGCCAGATTGTAATAATATTGAAGAAATATGATTAAAAAAAAATTATTAAGTAAATGCGCCTAGAATGGCATGGAATTTCGTGGCTACAAAATAGCGATAAAAAGCTAGGTAGGTAGGTGTATTGAAATTCAACATCAGCGATTTAACCGTGTTTCGTGCTTATTTAATATTTTGGTTTCCCAAGACGGTTTTGATGGAACAGCTAGCAGTCAGTCTTTTCTCACATTCACTACTTTCAATCGATCTACATGAGCTTTAATTAAGCGCTTCCTATCTTTAAATATAAATAAAACAAATTTTGAGGTGAATACGTTTTTAAAATTGCTTTCATAGTGGGAGACAATTCAAAAAACGAATGATAACAAAATCGGGGAATACAGTTTGGTGTTGCAGCTACATAACTATCATATCCATCCAAAATTTAATTATACCACTGGATAGATAAAGGAACAAAGAATTCGTTACGCTAAGTGAGGACTGTGACGCATCGCGTGCACCACCATTTTGAGGTAATTTTGCTGCGTTGCGAGATTTCCACTTAGTATATAACTTTTGACTCGGAGAAGCTATGACGTTCGTCATTTCAATCGTCAGCTCTCATCAGAATATGTTAATTTTATATATAAAACATTACTATACAATATTTATAGTGAATATAAATGGTGATAAAATAAAAATATATAATGTCTGCTTAAACGCCTCATAAAGTCAAATCAAAATACAGAGATCGTATATGATTGGAAGGGGGAGCCGAGAGCAATGGAATGATACCAATAAAACACCATATGACCGAGTGAAGTGAAGTGAGCGGATGAGCGGCGGTGCTTAATAAAGTTAAAACGCAGATATTATTTCTTTACTTGTTTTCTTTCCTAAACCCGACGAAAGAAAATAGTTACCATCAAAAACATAACATGGAAACCCAATGACCTAGTGGTGCAGCACCACTCTGAGAAAACCTGATTACACCTTTAAATACAAAATTTAATTTTACATCTATTAGTGCAGGTGAAAAAATAAGAGTGTTTTAAGCAATTAAACTTAAAACATACTGAAGACATTTGGGGAATGTCAATGTGTGAAATTTGGTAGTTCAATATTTAATTGTTAATATTTCACCATATCTGGCTCACATGTTTAATCAGTGTATAAATAAAGGAACTTTCCCCGGTATGATGAAAATAAGTAAAATAGTTCCGTTGTTTAAATCAGGCTTTACAAGTAATATTAGAAATTATAGACCAATTTCTGTGTTTCCTTCGATTACTAAGATTTTTGAGAAAATTATGCTTTAGCAATTAGTAGAGTACATTAATAATCATAAAATATTCGATAGTAGGCAGTTTGGTTTCTTAAAATCCAAATCTACGACTGATGCTAGTGCAATGCTATTAAGTCACATATTTGAGGCATGGGAGAAGTCGCAGGATGCGATCGGTGTATTCTGTGATCTTTCAAAATCTTTCGACTGCGTTCGTACGCTCATACTTAAGATGAAACATTATGGTGTGTGTAGACCTTATCTCGACTTTCTAGAGTCATATTTAACAGATCGCTGTCTAATAATAAGTGTTAATGGGGCAACCTCTTCGGGACCTTCCTAGAATCGGCGTTCTACAGGATTCGAAATTGGGACCGTTTTTGTTTTTAGTATATATAAATGATCTACCCCTAATGGTTAAGAATTGGTCTAACATTGTTCTTTTTGCAGGCGTTACTTCACTTATATTTCAAATGAAAAGAAAAGATTCAGAGGTTAGGCATGTAAATATCACTTTATTTAAAATATCAAAATGGTTTGCTTTAAATAATCTATTGTTAAATGCAAACAAAACAAAATGTATCAGATTTCCTTACCCAATTTACAACGTGTTGAAAGTAATATTAAGATAGAAGAAAGAGAACAAAGTAGGCTTTGTTGATAATACTGTATTCTTAGGCATTACACTAGATGCAAAATTACAATGGGGTCCTCACATTAAAACCTTGGCAGGGAAATGAAGCTTCGCTACATACGCAGTGCATAAGATTCGCCAGTTAACTGATATTGCTACTGCTAGGCTGATCTACTTCGCTTACTTCCACAGTTTAATGTCCTACAATATTTTACAGTAAGGTTCAGCAGCTAAGGTAGATACCATATTTGTATTACTAAAACGGGCAGTTCGAGCAATTTACGATATGGGACCACCCGAATCATTGAGGAATAAATTTCAAGAATTTAGTATCTTAACTTTGCCTTCCCAATACATCTTCGAAAATATAATGTATGTTCGGAAAAACGAAAATAATTTTGTACTTGTAACTAACACGCACAATTTCAATACTAGAAATAAACATAAAATAGTAATTCCGTCTTTTAGACTTAGTAAAATAAATAAAAGTTTTATAGGTAATAGTTTTAGGTTTTTTAATAAACTTCCTAAGCACATTACCGATTTGCCGAATAATAAGTTCAAGAATCATGTTAAGCGGTTTTATTGTCGAAGGGGTATTATAGGGTGGCTGATTACGTGAATGATGATGATGTCTGGATGTGATTCCCTCTCTGTACATCCACTGAAAATTATAATAACTGTTTATAATTAAATACTATAAAAACAATTTAAAAATAAGATTAGATATTGATAAGCCCCATCGAGTTTCTTGTCGGTTCTTCTCGATGGTTGGGATGTTTTCCGAACCAGTGGTAGTGTTTTTACATTCATAAATGCCTTCTTGGGGCATAAATTTAATAAAAGATATTTCGATTTTGATATTGAAAAAAAATTGTTAAAAAAAAAAAAATCACGCATTTATAGAAAATTCAACCAAAAAATAGGAAATAAATTTGAATTAAGATTAGTGTATTTTTTAATAAATATAAATTAAGAATAGTATAAATAACAAACAAAATATATTTGTATATATATACTCCACGCTAGTGCTTTTTTAAGATATTATCAAAATGATAATCCTTCTCTACTCGTATCTGTCAATAAAATATTTATAACTATTGACACCATCCACCCCACGCTTTTTTTACAATAAAATACTTTTTTTTTCTTATTTACACTATTCTTCATTCAAATTTATTAAAACTTATTTCCTATTTTTTGGTTGGCTTTTCTATCAAAGCGTTTTTTTAATAGTTTTTTATAAACTATTTATTTATATGCCTAAAACTCTCGTGTGATAATTTATTTATTTATGATCATAGATAATTTTAATAATAATCATACTTCTTAAGTACGTTCGCCGTGATGAAGAGATTATTTTACACATCGCTTCATCGCCCCTCCTTAGTAATTTTTCTCAAATATCTTTAAAGTACATATTTTGACTCTTTAATATTTTATTATAAGTATTGATAAAAACTGTGTCTTCATATTTTCACTAAAACAGTTAAGGGATTTGCTCAAATCACTTTTATCTTATCTTTGATCTTTTATCCTTCAAATTATAATCTTCGTAAAGTACTACGAAGTAGTACGTACGCGCGTAGTAGTAGTGTAATACTATCAGCAATTTTTAACCAAAAAAAATTGATCATTTTAAAAGTATGAAATAATTGTCTTCACATGTGAGCATTTACTGATTGGAAATGGGTGGATTTTGAGCGTTTATTTATTCTGCCTAAAATGCCTCGGCATATACCATAAACCAATCACTAGACTGGATCAAAACATGGATAGATTAAAAGCGCTTGTTATGGATCGCGACCACCATACACTAATAATAAAATAAACGTCTTCACAATGATTTTCTTTTGATTTGTCGTGTTTCGGGATCACCCGGTATATTTTCTTTTATTTGGCCCGTGGCGACCAATTCATTTAGATTAAACCTTTGTGTTATTATTAAATTTTCTTTAATATTATTGTAAATCGTGCGTTTTTATTGTATTGTAGTAAAAACAAGGACGAATGTTAGAGCCGCATGATCATTGACATGCGTTGTTGTTATAACTATAACAACAATAAGTATAAAAAGTATGCATAGCATGTTAATTTTAGAAAAAAAAAATGGTTTAATTCCAGACCAGCTGGTATTTATTTAATTTAAATCTGATAATTGTTTTTTTTAAATCAATTTTTATATTTCGTATACCTACCATTTTCAGTGGTTACGCTTTGCCTACTATACGAGTCTAGAACTTTCAGTATCTCTACAACAAAATCAAAGCAAATGGATAGAAAGATGCTTTAGTTGATCCCGTACGCTGAGCAGTAAAGCATTTGCCGTTGATGTCATTAGGACGATGTTATCATCTGGTGAGATGATTGTTACGGTTGAATAGAGTACAAGAATCCTACTAATCTCCTATCGCGAACATCTCGTGTCTTATTCAGCAATTTAAAAAAAGTCAAATAGGCTTGTTTAATATATTATTCGAAATTTTAATATTAGATAAAATAAATATAGATTCAGTAATTTAATAAGAAGAGTGTTAAATATGAAGGGAGAAGGATATAAGAAGGCGACAGACCGAAGGAGGTATGAATAGCTTGTATGAGGAATTATATGTATATAAAATGTGTAAATACTTAGATGACAGATGACAGAGGAATCTGAAAGAGGAAAACATATTTTGTCACTCAGTTTAAGGTGAGTTAAGGACAAGAAGAAATAAATACTCATCTAATTGTCCCTAGATGCCTTACGTGTTGTATTTACAATAATTAATTTATAAGTAGCAATAGAAATAATATTATTCTTCCACTATTGTTATAGTTATTGATTTTATAGGAAACCATTCTGAGCAACTTCCATGATACGCTTTTTCCGCGGTTCCCACAACTGGTCATGTGTTCAATGGGATTTACCATCGATAAAATTATTCTTTTGGTATAATTTCTTAACTACAATTTTCAAAAATCATTTCTTTGTACTCACTTAAGTTATTTAAGCAACTCCTATGCAAATTTTCATGCTTCTAAAGCCATCGGATGAAACTTAAGAAAATTTACCTATTACATAAGATGAAACTGTTGCAATCAAAAATTCATCATTAATTTTAAAGCCCTTAATTATTGGGACTCGGTGGTAGCACGCTCAAATACGATCATACCGCATGTATCAAAAGCGTTAGAGTCTTACAATAAGCCCGGGATTTCCGATGATGGTTATCGTCATGATGACACGCTCTTTGAATTCTGTTGCCAAATACGTTTCGCTTATTCCAGCAAGCATTGCACTTGAGCGCCAGCTCTGATTATTACTTAGAATGTCAACTTTTTTGGACAAAAAGTCCCTTGAGATCAAGTAAGAATATGTCAATGTGTGTAAATAATTACACCAAACACTAAATTTCTTATCGGCGAAAACAAACATAATAAGCATGTATTATAAATTATAATGTATGCTTAATACTTTGATTATTGAATCACTTCTAAATTAACTAATTACTTGCAGATAATAGCATGTATGTGTTCGAACTTGTTACTACTGGATCTGGGTATGGCTGTAAGTTTCCCAACCATCGCATTACCAGACCTATTAGTTGGAACACATGGTCTCACCCTTACGGAAACACAAGCTTCGTGGTTTGGTAAGTTATCAAACTCATGATATATTTAAAACGATTAATTATTTTACATATTTTAATTACTTGTCCCGTAGAACTTTCTAAATGCTTAAGTGTCAACTTACAACATTCTGATCAAGGAATGACTGGAATAAATAAATAAAATATATTTACATAATAAATTTAAGACAGTATCTGAGTCTTCATTAATTAAAGTTTTTGAGAATTTAGTGTTGATTCCAACAATAATAATACAAAACCGCAACCATATCTGAATATACAGTCTTATTTATTTAAAAAAATTATACTAGTTTGGCTTTTGCTTGTAAATCATTTTAACATATCTGCATTCCATATTTGAAAGGAGATAAGATAATGTATATACTTAAATACAATTCAAATATTAAATTAGGCAGTGCTATTATAAAGGCTTATATATAGCAGTCAAGGCCGGTCATATAACTGTATAATTTTATTTCAGGAAGTATCTCCTTCTTGACTCAGCCTTTTGGCGCGCTTTTTTCGGGACCGTTAGTGGACTATTTTGGCAGGAAGAACGCAAATTTTCTAGTAAATATTCCGCATTTGATTGCATGGATTCTCATGTACTTTTCTTGGAATTTACCGTCTTTGTTCATAGCGAACGCTTTGCTAGGACTTGGGACGGGTATCATGGAAGCACCAATAGTTTCCTACGTTGGAGAAATTAGGTTAGAATTGTTTTTTTTTTTCTGATTATAATACATCGTTAAATCACCGTAGGCTGATTTATGCTGACTTCTTTAATTGGTACATAATTTTCTTCGACACAACATGCTTTTCTCAACCATTCTTCTCTATCAACTGATATCACAGTATTCACACCTTTTATACAAATACTTGCCATTACTATCACAATCCATCTATACCTTCTTCGATCTTCCTCTACTATATCCGTCCACTTAATATTCTTCTAATAATATGACTTTCATCCCTAATCATGACATGCCCATACCACGTCATCCTATACCTTCAACTTCTCTGTTACATAATAATATCATTACAAAAAATTACGCAAATATTACGTTGTTTTACACAATAGGTAAATTACCCTCACATGTATAAATAAATGTCTTATAACGACTGTTTCCGCTACAAAGAGTGCATAAAAAATTCAATTTGCCCAATATGGTGGTCTTTAAGCCCTTAGTAGCGGAAAGAGTCGATATTAAATATAAATGTAAATTCTGCCCGGACAGTAACTTTCATTTTATTTAATTACCTATGTAAATAAATTTACTTTTTAAAGTATCTCTTATCGTTGAGCTATGTAAGTTTTGATTCTAATCTAAAAACAGTAAAATACAATTCTGTTTGTATTATAAATACATAGTATAAAGTGCTCTCCACCGTCTGTCCCTCTGTACGCGTAATCTTTTAAACTACGCAAAGGATTTTACATATAATGCAATTTTCACTATAATTTAGAAGATTTTTTTATGGAAGATTTGTACAGTGTGTATTAAAAACCCCGTCGGATCCGTGAAGGTGTTAATTGTATATACAATATATTCCAATAGAGTTTTTGCATAGTAAAGAACGTTTCAATGATTTGTAATACTGATGTGCTTACGTTGGATAAACCTTATGAGATACATCATAATAATAAAAAATAATAAAAATAAAGAACTATAGTTCTTGAAAAAAGCTAGAGAAAAGTCCGTGATGGCTTAAGTCTATCTCCTAAGGTTGACTCACAGTAACCATTTTAATGTTTAACATTTTTTTTTTTTAATGGGGCTTCATTTCATCCCTGATGCAGATGCCAGCCTCATAGGAAGTTATTTAAATTTAGGAATCAACGAGAACAATTTATAAATTATCCAGGCCGCATTAGACATAGGTTCACCTAAAACGTTTCTCCAGGACTCCAATAGCATTTATAATTAAAAATATTACGTTATTTGCGAAGATATTTTCTCCAATTTCGAATTAATTTTTATCCAGAAAATATAGATTAAAATTGCCCTTTTATACTTTTCCATTTAAATGAATACTGTATAAGAGATCATGAATTCAAAATTGCGCGCGACAATAGAAATCCCTCTCAGCGAAACGGTTGCGGTCGTTTGGCTGGCACTCGGAACCTATGAAGAATTACGCGTCGCGATCTAAGCGCACTTTTCGTAACTATGAAATTACATTACATACAATCACGTCTATATGCCCGAAGGGTTTGGCAGAGTTGTACACCCACAGTTTGCCGGGTATGTTTTAGGTCCCATCTAATAAGGGCCTATTGCCATTAATCGGGCACAAAGCCAAAAACCGAGCTGATACTGAGAATTTCATAGAATAACACTCGATTATAGCATTATTATAGCATATTATTATAGCAGTCGCGTTTAGGACAATCTGTCAATATTAAAGTGATAAACTCTTAATCACACTTTTTAAACATAAAATATACTATTTTGTTAAATTGTACCCGTGTGAAGCTAGGGTGGGTCGCCAGTACTATAATTTATAAAACAAAGTTCCCCACCGCGTTTGTTTGAACGCGATAAACTAAACTCAATTGACGGAGTGACTCATGAGGAAGATTTAGGTGTATAATTAATTAATGTTTTGTGTAAATTGGCTAAAATATAACGGTGATTGTTGAAGATATCGGAAAAAAATAATGCCGACTGGGACCTTTACGGTGTACACCGAGTAAACCAATAGAGTTATTATATTTCCACATTCGTACTATAAATTTCTTACTGAAATTCTCATTAAGAATTTTCAAGGGCCCTAAAAATTTTACCATTTATTATTTTAATTTCAAAATAATCTGCAATAACTAATAGTTTTTCACATTTTCAAAAGCTAAATTCGCAATGAACTTAACCCTTCAGCGGGATATTTAAAAATAACATGATGTAGACAAAATAGTTTATTTTGTTTAGATAAAATATCTTATTCTACATCTATTTATTGATTATTATATCTAGGTCAATATCATTATTTTTCTACATCTGGATTACTGACAAGTGACATCTTTAGGTATATCTATCTCGAATAATACAAATAACAGTCATATTGAACGAGGCTTATTATTTATCATTATTCAGAATGGAGCATTTATTATCTACATCTTATAATCAGATATAAATTTATAAAAATACATATAATGTATTATTTTCAGCTTTTTTATATCATGTTGTTGTATTGATGTCTTGTAGTTAATTTTGGTTTTAGTTCTTTAGGGTTTTTACTGATTCCGGATACACATTTATAATTAATATTAAAAATAATTGAAATCGTTTTAATAAAATATCTTTAATACGATATTCGAAGATACGCCTAACAAAAGCGACAATAACTAAAAAGAAGCTTTAAAAAATGAATATTTAAGAAATATCCGACACAAATAACCTATTCATTGTGACCATTCCAATAAGACCAAACCTGATACCGTACTTCTATGATACGGGTAGTTGGTAAGGAGTTGGGTACCCTGCAGATTCCAGATGACGCTGCAGGATCAGGTCAAGATTACCTTATTCTTGCAAAATAATTGAAGTAACAGAATACCAAATTTGGATGTTTTAGAATTGTGGAAGTTGTTTACATCCCGACGTCAACTAGATAAAAGCAAACTCTGCAAACAGCCGAGCAACTCTCCCGATTGCATCCTCTGTTATGTGCTGCAAGCAAAATGTCCACGAGACACAAGCTTCCGCTCTACAAGATGTGTATCCGACCGATTATGACATATAGCTGCATTGTGTTCGCACATATAGCTGCGTTGTGTTCGCACATATGTCAAGATATAATTGGACACGCCTACAAGCCATCCAGAATAGGTTTCTTCACCGCCTTACCGGCGCCCCTTGGTATGTTCGTATGGAGGATCTCCATAGAGATATGGACCTTCCTTCGATACATGCCTATGTCAAACACCTTTCTCGCTCTTATTTCGACACCGCGTCGAACCACGCGAATCCCCTAATAAAAGCGGCAGCTTCATATGTTCCCGACACCAACGCCTGCCGGAAAAAACGCCGGCCGCGTAATATATTCACTGACCCGCTCGACCAAACCGAAACAGCTAACGCGTTCTACGCCACCGTCTCTCCAAACAGAGCGTGCCACCGCCCACGCCCGCGTAACCACCGTTCTCTCCGCAGAGGACGGGCGGTTAACTTCGCTCCTTCACACCCGTCACGTCCACCCTCTCTAGTGGCAACCCAAGCCTAGGTCCGTTCCTCGGTGTGAAACCCTTGGGTCAGGCAGCCGCCCGCGCGATACAAAGTGGCACTATACGTGAAACACTTAGCTACCCACACACAACATTACACACGTATGAACACACACACGTGCACACCACACAGGTACATAGGTTCTGTAAGGGACCTTTTTTTTTTGCGCTAGTTAGACTAATGCGCTAGTTAGTGTAGAAAAACCTTTCCGATTATTAAATACACATATGCATGGTCCACTCCTTCCTCCCAGGAGGAGGGGAACGTGCATATGAGTATATATTAGTTAGTTCGAATTCTCTTAGGATTAGGGAATTAGTTAGATCGCGACTTTTTCGCATTCGCGACGACCGCCCGAGCCGAGGTTCGGCCACTCTGGCACCCTCGTGCGGGTCGTCACCAACTTTCGCGGCTGAGTGCCCTAAGCGCTCGCCCCCAAGTCCGGTGAAGCTGTAAAAGCCGCAGCGGCTCTGTTTTAGGATAGGGCCCCTAAGGCTAACAGTGTAGTCAGTTCTAAAAAAAAAAAAAATTAGCCGAGCAAATGTTATAAATCATAGTTAAAAACTTTCTCGAATAAGTTCTCTCTTTCAAATAAAACAAAGTAAATTAAAATGTTCTTCCGTTTCGGAGCTACGATGCCACAGCAAGATACATAGATACACATTTTAAGCTTATAACACCCCTCTGTTTACCTCAAGGGTTGGTAAATATTATTGAAGTATTCAAAGATGTATATTTTCTCAATTTTAGCGATCCTATCATACGCGGAGCTCTAATTACTATAACGCAGATGTTTTGCTCCATCGGTATTCTTTTTATGTATTTTCTTGGAACCGTTGTGGATTGGAGACAGGCGTCACTTATATGTCTTGCTGTTCCCATTGCTGCTATGGTGTTTGCCATTTTTGTAAGTGCTAACAATAATTATAAATAATTAACGATGTCATTGTATATTTAACATCCTATTTTTAAGGAATAGCATCAATCAGCGTTGAAAACATATTTAGTCATTCATCCATTTTATTGACTATTTAGGTTATGAGGAGGTTACGATTGTTTCGAATCACTACAATAAGCCTAAACTTTCGGTGAAGGACAACATCGTGATAAAACATAACATGATGGTAAGGCACTTTCAAAAGTCTTTCTGGCCAGATAACACCCTCAAGTTGGTCTATCCCCAAGCACCTATACCTGTGTTCCGCCAGCTGTACTGGAGAGCCGATTTTCACAGTATACTTTGTGTTACCATCTTTTCCTACATCGCCACTTTACATCAGGCGAGCTTGGCTAAGCGCGCAACATATAATGATTTAAAAAAAAGCTTTTTGTTGCAAAATTATTACTTACCTTGTCTCAATCAGGATTTTTTCGAGTATCTTTTTATCAGATTATGTTTTTCATCCTGTAAGCGATGTCCACCTTTTATGTATGACTTGATTTGTGTGATGAGCATAAATGTCAGTTGTGTTGTCTGGGTGTTATGTATTTATATCAGCTGTTTAGTTAACATATTACAAGTTTTGCTTTGTTTGGAATTACATGGCCGTGTGTGAAATTATCTCCTCATATTTATATATATATAAAAGATTCTATAAAAATATTATCAGGTTCCAGAAACACCAATTTGGCTATTATCCCAAGGAAATGAAAAAGCCGCTCTAAAATCGCTTTGTTATCTAAGAGGATGGACAACACCCGAAGTTGTTCAAGACGAATTTACAAAGCTTTTGGCTTATACAAAGACTCTGGAATCATGTGTTATTTGTTATAACGATGGTATAGCAACCCAGGAATGTGAACATAATAAAATGCATTGGATCAAAAGGTGAACTTTTTAGGTTCTAAAACAAAGTAAAACGTTCTCTGATTTTATATGATTGATTGATTATATATGGTTGATCTCGCAACTGTGGGACCTACAGGATCTTGAATTAACATATTTGATATAAATATGTTCATTAAATTATCGCTCTTAGTGTTTTTGATTAATAAATCTAATACAATGAGTAATTCTTGTATATAATTCGGATACGGCACTAAAGATTTGGATGAAATTTTGTATTTAGATAATGTATTATATTCCAAATTTATCTAGATTTTTATTATGATACCACGCAATGCTCGGTTGCCCAGATATCATTTAATTAAGTAGTTATTATCAATTCATCATAGAATAAACCGATTAGAAATTCTCTAAGGTTATAGTGTAAAGGGTTATAACGTAAGCCTTTGGTTTGTACAATTTCGGCTCTACGAATACAGAAATATAGTGCATCAATTGTCAATAAATTAAATTTCAAAGAAGGAAAAATGTAACCATAATATTTGTATTTTAATATTTATGTCTCAGGTCAATTCTACGATTCCGATATGTAATGTTATGCAAAGAAACATTGAGGCCTCTGACATTAGTAATGCTGTATTTCATGTTCTTGGCAATGGGCGGCGTAGCACCAATTCGTCCTAATATGGTAAACATCTGTGATGCGTACGGTATGTCTGGTGATGGAAATGATATCGTGGTATGTATAATTATTTAATTAACAAAGTTTTACTTAAAATATATTTAAATGCTATATTTATTTCTATATTTTTAGTAGAGAGGTACAATAGGTATAGTATTTTACCACAAGTACATATTCATAGTTGAAGCGATATCAATAACATCATGCTAGAACGTCTCCACAATAACGTATTTATTGACAAAGATTTTAAAGAAAATAAAATATCATAATGCAGCCAGTGCGAAATTGCAACGCTTTAGCTGTGTAGAGACACACTGCTTCGCTAAGTATGTTTTATGATTTATTTTTAAAGGTAGCATCTATCCACGGAACAAACAAAGAAATTCGCAAATTCTAACCTTTATCGTACCGTGCAGATGGGGAATAATCTCCCAGCAAACATGTTCCCTTCCTTCTATGACATTAAGTCCTTAAAATGAGGAGTGAAGAGGCATTTCAGCAGGCTGGCATGGCATCGACACTGCCGATGAAATTTGTGATACTTATGACCTATACTCGTCGTTGTTTATGGATTATACGGTACTTACCATCAGGTGCTGTACAAATATTTCGTCGAGTTAGTATAAAAAAAGATAATAATTTCCACATAGATTTTTAGTGTTTGCCTAACCGTAACTTTGAAATTGCAAATCTGGATCACTGCTTTAAACACATCTTTACTCAATATAACTTATACGTTATTTTATAATTATAGTTTATTTATTACCTTTACCTTTGCAGTTAATGGTTGGAGTCATTACATTACTTACAAGCATCATTGTTATCGGAATCATCAGGATAGTTGGAAAACGTAAACTGATCATTACCGCTATGTTCGGTACAGCTCTTTCCTGCGTCACACTCGGTGTGTATGCTAAACTTAATTTGCCTGACACAGTGTTTTCATACAACAAAGAAACCTTTCCAGTTGAAAAGAGCTCCGTACCTTTAGCTTTGTTTTATATGTTGGTTACATTCACCGGATTAAATATACCTTGGGCGCTACTTGGAGAAATATTTCCTTTCAGGTAATACAAAAGTCATTTATATCGGTACCTTTTTAATGGACTTCAAAGAAAGTCGGAGGATAATCAATTCTCATGTTTTTTATGGATAACCATAACTAGCATAGCCATAACTTTTTTGGTTTATAAACCGATTTTGATGATTCTTTTTTTGTTGAATAGGTTGGATTAATACCTCAAGGGTGGTGATCTTCAAATTTGAAGATACACTAGAGCACTATTCAAAATCGTTGAAGTTAGTTTTCTTTTTAGTTAAAATTGGTCTTGTTGTATATTAGCACGGCACTATGCCTGATGGTAAGCCAAGTTATAAAAAGCAGTTGAGAACGAGTTGTGATGGTTTTACCAGTCAAGTGCACATCCCTACCTCCCGGATTGATTACTGGATAAACACCAGCTGCTCCCGGAATACGACACGAACCCTAGCGTGCTACTATGGTATGTGTTAGGTACACCTGGTGTATAGCGGTGCGATGCAATCAGACATAGTTTTCGTTTCATCGCGATCTGTTTGATAGCAATGGTAATAGTATTATGTTTTAACTTCTATTTTGTTTATTGGTTTGCTTAAAGAATAAATTTAATGTTTAATTTAAATAATCCCCAGGAGCCGCGCTTCAGCACAAGGTATCGCAGCGGCATGGAACTACTTTGTTACATTTTTAGGATCAAAAACTTTTATCAATCTTGAAATCAATATCAAACTATGGGGTGCGTTTGCACTTTACGCTATGTTCGGTTTTATTGGAACTATTTATTTATATTTCTTCGTACCAGAGACTGAAGGGAAGACTCTTCACGAAATAGAAAGTTATTACAGCGGAAAACTTAGAATCTTCGCTGACGATCCAGTCATAAATTTATATAAACGTTTTAAGCGAAAATAATAACATGTACTTGAAATAAATAATTTAAAAAATAATGTACTTAATATTAGGTCCTTACATATGAAATTAGCGTTTTGTCGTACTGACCACTTTGATCTGAAATATCTCCTCTTTGGTTAAGAATTCCAAATTCAAATTTATAAATACATTTAGTTGGTACATTTGAGTTTTGAAATCAGTAATTCATTTGTTTTTTCCTCATTATTTTTTTCTTTGGCGTTTCTTATTACCGCACAATAGAAAACATGAAATATCGGTATATTTACGAGTACGAGTTCTACCGTGGCACCAGTACTGCAGAAACAGCTTGAAGGATTAATGATGTGTACGGCGCTGGTGTTGCAAAAGAAAGCACGGTACGTTTTTGGTTTCAACGTTTTTATTCTGGAAATTTCGACCTTCAGAACCAACCCCGTGGACGGTCGGAGACCAAAGTGGAAAATGAAGAAGTAACGGCTATTGTGGAAGCGGATCCATCACAAAGCACTTCAGAGATAGCTGTAGGCTTCAAGGTAAGTGATAAAACTGTTTTAATCTACTTGAAGCAAATCGGGAAAGTAAAAAAAATTGAACGATGGGTACCTCATGAATTGAGTGAATCGAACTTGCAAACACGCGTCGACTGCTGTGTTACTTTGCTCAACCGACACAATAATGAAGGGATTTTAAGTCGAATCATTACTTGTGATGAAAAGTGGATACTGTACGATAATCGGAAGCGCTCGTCGCAATGGTTGAACCCTGGAGACCCAGCCAAATCCTGCCCTAAACGAAAATTGACTCAGAAAAAGTTACTTGTGAGTGTTTGGTGAACTAGCGCCGGTGTCGTTCACTACAGCTTTCTAAAATCTGGCCAAACGATTACGGCAGATATTTATTGTCAGCAACTGCAAACCATGAAGGAAAAACTTGCTGCTAAACAACCGAGATTAGTCGATCGCTCTAGGCCACTGCAGCTTCACGACAACGCAAGACCACACACTGCACAACAAACAACCACTAAGTTATATGAGCTACAATTGGAATGTCTGTGACATCCACCGTACTCCCCGGACCTTGCTCCAACAGATTACCATTTTTTCCGGAATTTGGACAACTTCTTACAAGGAAAAAATTCAACTCCGATGCGGCAGTACAAACCGCCTTCAAAGAGTTTATTGATTCTCGCCCCCATCGGTTTTTTATTAAATTGATGAATGAACTACCTATGAGATGGTAAAAGTGCATAGATAACAACGGTGCATACTTTGATTATTTAAATATATTTTACAAAAAAAAAAAAGATTTTATATTCCTCCCGTACAAAACCCCAATTTCATATGTGAGGACCTAATACAATGTTTTATAATTCAAAAATATACATAGTAATAATAAAAAAGTTTTTATTCAGTATAGTCACTCAGTCTTTTAATCCACACTGAAAATTAGTTTAAATAATGAAATATTTATTAAATAGGTATTCATTTAAATATTAAGTATATGATGAGGATGAAATATATTATAATTATACAAATATACAAACAAATATACTTTATACTGAACAACTACATGACATAAATATAATAAAAGAAAATTGCCCAGGGTACGTCATTACGTGTAAGTTTAAGTGATAATATAATACCTAAATCCACAACTGAAAACAAAAATATGTGAAAAAAAAGTCAATAATATAATTATTTTTTTTGTAATATGTAAACTTATAATAAACTAGCAGTGTTCGTGTCTTCGCTCACGTGAACTACAGAATGCCCACGCGAATCTTGCTCCCCCGCTCCCGCCTATTTTAAAGACAAATATGCTTATTGTGGGTGTTCCTTAGAAGATATCTCTTATGGTTTACTCATATCGTAAGTCATTTAAGCGCCCGAATTGATTCACCATGACCAATTTTTTTTATTTGTGCGGAACCCTAATCCTTTTTCTAAAATAAAAGTAGCCTGAGTTACTCCCTATAAATTCAGCTATCTACCAGTGAAAGTCTTGTTAAAACCAGTCCAACCATTGCGGAGATTACCCGGAACAAACAGAAAAATACGTAGTAAAAGACAGACAGACAAAATTTTAAAATGAGTGTTTTGTTATATGTATCGTATATACATTCATATGCATTTAGCAAAAATCTGTTATTTTGACAGTACAAACAGACACTTCAATTTTATTAATTTTATAGAATAAAAAACGTTTTTTACTTCCCACATTGAGTTATAATTAATTAGTATAACAACCAGCAACCGAAAATTTAAAATACAGGATCCACGACCTTTGCCATAAACAATGGTAGTGAAGTTTTACTGTCCCAAAGTATTACTATAAATGGTCTGTTAGCTATAAATTTAACTGAAGCGTCGTCATATGATAACGCCACAACAGTGAAGGCTGTAGCTGCAGCAGCTGAACCACCATGTTCATCTATTGATAATACTGCAGAATGTAGTGCAGACGATACTTGTGGCGACGAAGTTCGGTAAGTTCCAAGACCGTATAGTTCCGAACGTTGACCAAATATATTTTTAATACCCAACTGTAAGAAAATACATTTTTTAAAGCTATATATGTATAATTGGTTGACATCATTTTCTGAGCTGAAATCTAGCCAAACTGCAGCTATGGTGACAACAAAGAAGTCGGACATGCGCAGAACCGATCAGGAAACAAAAAACCCATTAAAAAAGGGAACATTTACTTAGAAATAATGTTGCGATGGACGTACTTGAAATTATTATTATGTTCTTTACATATTGTTTAATTGAATCCTAAGCTACGGCAATAGCTAAATATCCTATCATTTTCCACATAGATAGTCCCTTACTTAATTTGACTAAGGTATTATTATATTTTAATATAAATATTGTAATTAAAAAAAGAAGATTTTCAACAGAATTCCTTTTCATATTTACTTCCTAAATAAGCCTTGAAATGTTACCTACAGAATGCTAATTATGAATATGATATAAGAAATATGGATATAATGGTGCTAGGTCATTACCTAATTATTTAGTAGTCTCCATTATTTAGTAGGGCTATTTAACCGCGAAGATAAATCTGGCAGTTCTCATTCATTTTGAATCAGAATTATACGACTGACATTGATTAAAAAACAATATCTTATATTTAGACAAACTGTGAAAACCAAAATTAGGTGTTTCGGTTATCATTACAGCATCGTCTTCGAAAATTTGTTTCACCTTAGGACTAACCAAATTTGTTTGTTCTGAGCTTAGTTTTACATTTTAACTTTTGCTTACCCGTCAAAAATTACATCATATTATTTAAATACAATTTTATAATGACCTATCTTATAGGGTACTTTTCGAATTCGACTTTCCTATAAATAGAAGAACCATGCTTTGTACGAAATGCAAAAAACAAGAAAGAGTAATTAAGTAAAACAAATTGTGATAACTCACGTTGGTAAAGACAGGTGCTAAATCAGTGTCAGCTTTAACTGTAAACTTTGGTAACTCTAATTCCACGTCTTTAGCTGTGAAATTATGATAACTTGCCAATTGTGCAATATTCAGAGTCGACAATTCTCTATTAACATCGGATAAATGTGAAGGTAATATTACCATTAAGGAATATTCATCGAACTGAAATAAAAAATCAACTGCATTAATGTCTTAGTAGTGAAAACTTCTAGAGTAATTTTATTCTAATGAGCTTATTTACAAATGGTCAGAATCTTATAAGATAATAAACGTATCCATTCTAATTCAACAAAACCAGTCCTAATTCTGATCATTTTGTCATTAGATTATAATTAGCCAAAGTTTACAAGTAAGTAGTAGTAAGTGATGTTACAAGATTGTACTTTTCTATACAGCAAATATTGCTATTTTCTTTATAGGTTTAGCGGTTGGCCACAAATTCATCAGACGTTAAGTGATGATGTCGTTCAAGATGGTAACACGTAAGACTAGAGGACTGGCTCTTAGATGCAGCTGCCGGAACACATCTATAGTTGCTTGGCGAGTAGCTAGCCAGGCTGGCATTAGAAAATGCCCTACCATCATGATATGACTTCATGACATTTTTTTTCTTCATCGAAAGGTCAGATTTATTGCAGGGATATATTATATGAAATACACGAAATACTAAAGGCACAATATAACATTATAAGTCGAAATATTCTTATACTTATAAGCCAGTCGTTGCATTTTAAGCATTTTTTTTTCAACGTCAGATGAACATAGATAGATTCAAATGAGAGTTGAAGTCAGGCAGGCGGTCGGCCGTAAGTCAATTAATACGCCAAGCTTTTCAGTTCACAACATGAAGGAATACGACAACAATCTGTGCAGGCCCTACTTAGGTGGAGATAAAATTTGTTTAATTTAATTACTTTATAATGCACCTTAAACAGATTGAAGAGTAACATCCTGCCTTGGATTAGTTGAATTAAATGACTTTTTATGGTATAAAGTACCAAACAGGTACACAGTCCACCTGATACTACCAAAGGACCGCAGGTATGGGGCCAGTTGTAATAGATTGTTACCCTTGAGGACGGATTTGCACCCTTTGCACCCTCGTCACCCTCGTGTGCCGAAGTGTTTCCAACCATATCCTTCGGATTAGAATACAACAATGCGAGCACTGCTGCTAAGTGCTTCCACAGATGAACTTTACATAGACTGTCTACCACTTTTAGTTTTTTTTTTATTTATATGGGAGACACCATTTTCACACACGGCCATTTAATTTCAAACTAAGCATAGATTGTATTATGGTAACTAAACAACTAACATAATATTAAAATTTTAACGCCCAATTACATAACTGGCAATTATGCTAATGACACAAAAGTCACGAACGGGAATCAAACCCCCGAATATTCTTAGCTCAATAGTAGCTTACTACCACTGCGCCACGAAGTCTATAAGAATTAATTTAATTTTGTTTTTGGTAATATAAATAGAGATTAGCTCACCTCAAACGGCAGTATGATAACTTTAGCGCCAGTGTATGAATCCACACCAGTTCTGAAATATCGGCGTGCGCGCATAAAAGCAGCAGTTTTTGTAGTTCCACGTGCTACTTCGAATGGGCGTAACAACGTTGCCTCCGGTCTAAATGGAATCTGCCATAATCCTTTAAAGTATACTGCATTCACTAGCACCATTTGTGTATTTTGGCTAACAGAATCTATAAATGTTAAGAAATATTTTTTTAAAGTACAATTACTAGTGATGTTACAAAAAGATCCGATCGATGTGATTTTCAGAGCTGATGAGAAAAAAATACTGGGAAGTTAAAGAATGGAGATGATGTTCAGCTCAAGTTAAATTATTTTCAGGTAGGTATAGATACTTGATCACTACAACCTATTTATCAACAACCAAACTACTTACTGTATAGAACGAAAACAGTGAAAGAAGAAAATTTATTGTTATTAGTCAAATCATTTTGCGTTTTGAATTACGTGTTTTGATGTAGATAAAAATATAACTATATTTTATGCCCAAGTGAACAGTATTAATGTATTGCTGTTATCTAATAATACTACACGTTTCTGTGCCCCGTTCATCATAAAATTTCTGTCTGTGTAAATTTCTTCATGTGTGCAGCTAGCTTTTTTAGTACCTAGTTATTGGATAACTAGCTGTGCCCCAGGATTTCCCCAGTATTTAATTTATTCAACCAACTTTCCAACACACATCCGCACCGTCGTCAACGAACCTGTGAGCCTGGCCAATCTCTGGTCTCACTTCCCGTATCGCCAACAGCTTTCCAAATTGCTTGACGTTTGTGGTTACTCCTCCGTTTCTAAGATACTAGATAACCTTTCTCAATAGATATAGATAAACTGCATAAAGATTTTTTCAATCTGACTAGTAATTCTGGAGATTAGTGCTTTTTTAACAAACAAACTCCCGTGCTTTATAATATTAAAATATAGATATAAATAACTTTACTAGGTACCTGATGATAAAAGATTCTCAATTTTATTATTAGTTTTAGATGCAATCCAATTATTGATTACTTGTGCAGCTAATTCCGGCCTCACGAAGCTCTGTGGCTTTATATCACTTTTGAAATTAATAGTCGCAATCCTTTGGAAGTCAGAGTTGATATTAAATGAATCTGCTACGAATATGTTGTTCGCAACTTTTAGGATATTCCGAGAACTCCGTTTCTGAAAACCAAAATTATTGACTCATTGAGAATGGATAAAACTATATATTTATTAAGTTAAAAATAACATTGATTTGAATTTAACATTGAAATAAGAAGTAATTTAATTATATTCCTCATTCCTAAACAATAGATTAGCAGTAGGCCAATTTTGTCACGTTATTTGAATTATAATTATATCTATAAGTGGTTTATAATTAATTTCAGATTTTTTATATATTTATGTCCTTCTAGCTTTAATGATTTGGATAATTTAATGAATAATCGGACGCATATTGTATTTTAAAGAAAATATTTTAATTATTCAAATTTTTATAACATTATTTCTGGAAGCGTGAAAAAGTCTATGATCTGACGTTAACAATTATCTCTGTAACGTAGAAGTTTATAATTATAGGTAAACCTTTTGACGTTTTGACGTCATTTCGTTGCTAGAGCGCCCAGGTGCTTAAGCGATTAAGAAATTTGACCAGAACCGGTTGACTTAATAGCTTTATGTACAGAAATAAAATTGACGACTATTTATAAATTAAATAAAAATAACGTTAACCTTTTTAGAGTTTTTTTTTTAATAAAATCGTGTTCACCGAAAATACCTATTGAATATCTATACAATATTTACTTATTTGAGAATGGAAGATGCAAAGATTGTTTTCCAATCACGTACATTTTACTAATTTGAATTGAATTACTAACGCCATAGAGAAAGCGAAGAGGAGATGGAAAATATCTCGTATATAGATAGATACTTCTTATAGTATAGTGAAATATGTTTATCGGCGTATGAAATCGCTGATAGGTCGTCGGATGGCGTGTTTATTAAGCTCTTAGTTTCCTTGCGTAGCTTCCAGCTTTGACCCATCAACGAGACATTACAGGCTGTTAATATTAACTACAATTGTATTACTAAAGTTTTACTTACTTCTACATCCTCAGTGATCATTCGATAAATTTCTGCCGATTTACTTGGTGAAAGCTGTAATGCAGCTGTGATTTGCTCTAACGTTGTCTCTTTAGCTCCTTGTTGCAATAGGGCTAGGAGTATGGTGATTGAATACGGTGAAATAACGGTATTACCTAATTGTAATCGGTTTACATTCTGTAATATATAAAAACTAAATATTAGCCCATTAGCTAAATATTTGTGGTACCAGTAATAGCTATTTATGTATGCATATTTATATGCATTATTTAATATTAACAAAATGTCCAAACCATGATCAAAAGGCTAGTTTCCTTAATTACATTTTAACGTAATTGTACGTTATTCCACATAGCACTTAGCACTTAGGCTATTCTTTGTGTTTTACCAGTTATCGTAACTTACTAGACCAGTTTAAAATTGAATCTTTAGAAACACGTAAAAATATACTTGATTTTCAATTATTATTCAAGATCTTTAATAACCATATAGACAGTCCTGAACTGCCGAGTATGTTTGGTTTCAGGATTCCTTCTCGTTACCCTCGTTATTACAATAACCTACTGAATTCTCCTTTTAGAGGAGTTTGGCTTTGTACCTGATTAATGGCATTAGGCTCGCCCCCTATTACATGGGACCTAAAAACATACTCGGCGAACTGTGGGTGTACATTAGTACACCTCTGCCTAACCCTTCGGAGAATACAGGCGTGATGGTTTAAATTCTACTGTATCTAGAATTAGCAACTATTACAATAAGTTCAATAACCTCGAATTAATTGGCATTAATTTAATTTAATTTATCGTTTAACCAGGTTAATTACACTTTACAATATTTACACGCATAAATAAGACTTTTGTTTAACTTTTGTCAATCATTTGTTTTTTCCTCATTATTTTTTTTCTTTGGCGTCGCTTATTACCGCACAATGGAAAACATGAAATATCGGTATATTTATGAGTACGACTTCTACCGTGGCACCAGTGCTGTAGAAACAGATATCTATTGTCAGCAACTGCAAACCATAAAGAAAGAACTAGCTGCTAAACAACCAAGATTGGTCAATCGCTCTAGGCCACTGCTGCTTCACGACAACGCAAGACCACACACTGCACAACAATCAACCACTAAGTTAGATGAGCTACAATTGAAAGGTCTGCGACATCCACCGTACTCCCCGAACCTTGCTCCAACACATTATCATTTTTCCGGAATTTGGACAACTTCTTACAAAGAAAAAAATTCAACTCCGATGCGGCAGTCCAAACCGCCTTCAAAGAGTTTATTGATTCTCGCCCCCATGGTTTTTTTAGTAAAGGGATTAATGAACTACCTATGAGATGGCAAAAGTGCATAGATAACAACGGTGCATACTTTGATTAATTAAATATATTTAAAAAAAAATTGACTTTATATTTCTCCCGTACAAAATGCCAATTTCATATATAAGGACCTAATATTTAGCATGTGCCAATATACCAATTGTTTTAAACCTATTAATAAAAAAATAAAAAAACAAACAAACAAACAAACAAAATTATAGGAAACAATAAAAAGTCTTCCTTACGACTGTTTGAGAACAATTATGGTTTTTTTTCTTTACATTTCTAAATATAACATTATTATTATTTGAATAACACATACCTTAAATAAATTCAATCCGAAATTAGTAACAGTATTAGGTACGTTTAGGAAGTTGTCATTAGTTTCATCTTTATTTTGATACGGAACATCAATATTGCTTCCTTGTTTTTGTAATACTTGTCTGTTTTGACTTTTAAATCCATTAGAGCGTTGTCTGCTTATTTTAGAAGTTTCTATAGATGGTATAATAAAGCCATTATTACTTTTTGGATCTCCTGTTGGTATATGCTCTTCAATCGGTTCTTGTCTTTTATTAGGTCGATAATTAACTTGAGTTGTCACAGTTTCACTAGCAAGAAATCCTTGTCTTTCATCTTCAAAATAAATTCGATCTGGATTTATAAAAGCTCCATTATATAAATCAGTGGTTTTCAAAGAATTTTGTGAGTTTGCGCTAGATAACAAGCAGGATACAATTAAGCCTGAAATGTAATGAATAGGTAAACATAGTGAGAAGTTTTACATTAATAATGTTTTCAAATCCATTTATTACATTTTTAGTTATAAAACCGGATTTATAAGTCAATTCCCATACTACTCATAACATAGAAAGTTTATTCCTGAAATAATTATAAATGAATACCTAAAATTAAAATATTAATCTACTAAGCCATGAAATTGATAAAGGGCTAATTTGATACTAATTTGGGCTAATTTCAACAAGTCATCAAGGGATACTAATATGCACAATTATATATTTCTAACTGATTAATTCTTCATTTAAATCTTTTTTTCTCTCAAAGTATGACATCAAGCTCTAATACAACAAAAAATAAAACCTCCATAGTAGTAAACATATAATAACCTAATACACGACAACCTAGACATACAATACTATTGGTCGAAATATGCTAGAGATGCAATTCTATTGGTTTGGTCGAGTTTGCTCAGGTCTGGTCCGCTCCGCTTCACTGGACAGGCAACCTTAGGCCTGAACGCTAAATTAGGTCCAAGTTAATTGATGATTAAATTATAGTTATTAATGATCTTCGAAAGAATTCGCTTATGCTACACGTACGATTGATATAGTGAAATCTCGTCATGGTGAATTTAATATCGCGTTTTAGGATTACCCTTTGAAGGGTATTTATTTAATTTATTCATTGTTCTTTTTTATACTGTTTAAAATAAAAATTGAAATAAGTGGTGTTAAAATAAGATACGATAAATATGAAACCGGTGCTGTTTCTAAACTGTACTGTGTTAGGTACAGTATAATTATTTTCATGGTTTCATATTTTCCCTAGGTTATTTTACTCAGCATAAAAAGTACAATGATTAACGTCCTTGATCTTCAACTCTGACATTTATTTCATTCAAACGTCAACATGCACCGTGCTGTCGTATCAGTCAACAAATATTCTATTACGATTTTAACATTAAATTGTAAACCGCAAACATTATTATGTAATCAACAAAATAGTGATACATTTCGCACTTTAGTATCTATTTAGCTATATGCTACTTTTCTGTACAATTTTTAATTGTTATGTTCTCAAACAATGATTGAAACTTCTTTTTATATTATTGTAGCATTTTATCACCAACTGTTAGATTACAAATTAATGCCTTGCGGAGTAGTTGAATGAAAAACATTACTTACATTAGAAATAAACGAATTGTTTTAATAAGTAATAATAATACTTTGGACAACAACAAAATTAATTCACTCACCTGTTAATAACTGCATGGTTAATTACAAATAAATGGATCTTAATGTACAAAAACTTTATCATTTGATATCCTTTAAATATTTTTAAGCGTTCATTGTATAAATACTCAATACACATAGACGAGACGGTGTCTCACGGTGGAATGACCGTAAATAAGATAATTCTTTCGTGTAAAATGTTGTTAAACAACTGACCTTTATACTATATTTAAAACCTTACTGTATTGATATAGGATTTATATTTAAACGTTGTACACTACAAGACCGCTGCAGTAAAATGTACAGACCCGTTTTACGTATCGGTTTTCCCAGTCAGAAGGTTAATTTCCTTGACATTCCCTTTATCATAGAATTGGTGGTGCATATAAAATCTTACTAGTGGAAGATTAGTAATGATATTTCAGATATTTATAGCAATATTTACATTTATTTGAACTACATCACTTGCAAATGGGGCAAGGTCAAACTCATGCTTGTAATTGTTTTTAATTTTAGTATTTTATATGCATTCCAAAAATTGGTTCCGCCGTACTCAAAGCTTCCTTGGAAAAAACACAAGGGTTCCGCGAATCGATTACATTCGACATTGAATCTTATGATTATTTTGGTTGCTTAATAATTGAACTGTTACAAATATTATTGTAGAATAGCGCCTATATTACCTTTATTTCCATTTGTACTGTCTGTTATTTTTTATCATGAAATAAAGGATTCCATAAATGAAAAGAGATTCGTTGAATGTTCCGTATCTTTTTAAATGTAGTAGTCGCTTATATAGTCTATTAAGATATCATCGACAATCAACGTAGTAAAGCTGAAAAGGGTCGACTTTCAAATGCGCTAGTCAGAGCCCAAGAGAACACGCAGATAAGAAATAATTGACAGATTACCAACATGAGGGAATACCCTCGGGAGGGACTACCCTAGTTACTGAACTAGAAAGATAAACAATAGAATAGCTATCATACAATATTATCCTTCACCAAAAGCTACACGTTGTAGGATTCAAACCAACATCTTTTACAGCGAACGTGCTCCCTGTCATCATAGTTATTTAGTACAATAAGCGAGTCATTATTTGACTGTATTATGTAAAATGAAAGGTAAAGAGAGGTAGGATACGTCTCCCTGCGGTAAGTGGAGTTTTCAAGGCTTCTTAGGGAAGGAGGTTCAAAGTAGAAGAGAGTTAGTTAGGTACTTACTTGCCTTTAAAATATTTTAAATATTTGCTTACTTTGAAAGATATTAAGGTAATGATTTTTTTTTTTGGATTTTTGATTTTCACCTATTACTTTGCTGTTCAAGATATTGTGGTTAAAATAATATGAAGCAATGACAAGCATAAGTAAATGGTGTGGTACAGTCGCGAAGATATTTGCAATTTGATACAATTATCATCTGTGACTGTACCCTGCGGCATGATTAATGATGAATGATAATGAATAGCTGATCATTCGTTTATGATGTCGTTGAACATGAAATGTTAGATCAAAATATAATAATAAACTTAAATGTATGGTAAATACACAGAACATGGTAGAAAAGTATACACTAAGCGAAATAGAAAATAGTACGGGTAACAGAAATAGAGTTTGTAAAAATGACTTAAACTATATTAAAGTTTTTCAAGTAGTTTATAATTTATTTTGCTTTACTCATAGGGCTCTAGTTGTGATGCGATACCCTGAGCTTTTCACAAAAGATCTCATAATGTAATCTTTAAATATAATATGTTAGCGTAATTTAATCATGAAAACTTCAATTTTATTATTACATGTACATACATAACTACAGATTAAAATATATTATTAAAAGGAGTCCCTTTAGGCAAGGTTCCGAAGATACTGGCAGCGTTCCCCCTTTGAATAGCTAGACTAATTCTTTGTCCGAGGTAGATGCCAGCTCTTCGGTCTCCTGTGATGTTGATTAACCTTTTTGCTATTTCCTTAAAAAGCCTTGTAGCGCTAGGACCCCACGGGCCAAGGGTCTCGACACCGAAAGGGACAAAATCATATTCAGAGCCCAGACCCCTGTATTTGCATGCCTTAACTTTTCCAGCCGCCTCACAAGCTACACCAGCTCTGTTGCTGGTTCCAAGTAGATGGGAAGGGGCCAGCGTGTCTGAACAGGTTGCATCCCATACTAGCACCCGGCCCATCTTCCATGGAACCAAACTCATACCGTCCGGTCTCTTGCCATCGTCTCTTGCAATACCAGTCGGCTCAAGTAAACTTGGAACGTTGACGGTGGCAAGGGACCGGCGTATGATATCGTTAAGTGCGGCATGTCTCGAGAAGCGGCCTGCACTTTTTTGAAATAACAGTCCGTGATGTCCTAGCTTGTCGACATCACTGCCACAGGGACATTTATGAGGAGCGCAGACCGGAACCCCAAGCCGTAGACAGGTTGCGATTCGGAGCGTGTCAGGTTCAAGAAATGTTCCTGTATTTGACAAAGGATACGCTTGAAGCCAGTAGCCGGCCTCATGCGCACCCACGGCCAAAAGCCTAGCACGCGCCGAACCCGTACTACAGCTCAAAAAATTGTCATAAGTCAATTTGCAGTTTATGTCGTCCCAGCTCCTCTGTGAATTTGGAAAAACTAGAAAATTTTGACCTGGGCATGCAATTAAGAAAGCGTTTCTAGCTTCTTCCAAGCCAGCAATCTCAAAGTATGAAGGGGATACCCTTAAAATTGTACGTATGAGATTTGCTGAACTATGGACAGAAGATAGGAAAGCTAAATTTCTAAACCATCATAACGGATGGGTAGGGATGCTTGTGTCTAAGATTGCTCGTGCAGCTGCATATTTTTTAGAATCGATTCTAAGGTAATTTTGATTAAATCATCTACTTGTGTCAAATGATCTAGGTGATTCCAAAAGGAGCAGCAGCAACGGAGCACATATGTAAATTTAGGGACGAAAAGACAGAATTTTAAGATGCAAAGTGCATAATGTGGACTAATTTCAAGAAGACGGTCAGCAGAATTTTGGAATTTAGTAATTGAAATATTCAAAAACTTAGAAAAAGATTTATCAAAAATTGGAGAACCTAAAAGGTAAAGGGAATAACTGTTAACTATCTTAATATTTGGAGCCAAAATATTAAATTTTTGTTTTACGTCATTTAAATTTAAGTCGCAGATATTTATAAAAAGTTCGCATTTTGCTAAAATTAAGCTCCAAACCAATGGCTTCAAATTTATTTTTGATTAAAAAAAGGTCCGAAAACACAGTATCCACATCACCTCCTAGGGTTCCGTCGTCCAAATACCAAACGTTGAATTTAGAATTTAAATTTTTGATTATCGGATTTATAGCCAAACTAAAAATTGCAGGCCCAAGGGGATCACCCTGTTGACAACCTACTTCCGAGGACAGTTCATTAGAACGTTATAACAATTTTGTTGGGTTAGCGTAACTGAGAAGAAGATAAGTGTATATTTCTGGTATATGTTGTTTTATTTCCGTCAGCAGGGTATCCCTATTTACCGAATTGAATGCATTTCTGGCATCAATTTTGAGCAACAAGTCAGGCTGTCCGTAAGTTAGAAAAGAGCGTAGGGCATAGACGGCTGCCTCACACCCTCCTTTTACACCGAAGCCTAACTGTACGGGTTCAAATTCCGAATTTAATTTTGGTAAAATATATCGAACAGCAATTTTGGAGGCCAGACGTCGTAGTGTAGATCCAACAGAAATTGGTCTCACCCCTCCGTCCTTTTTGGTGAGGGCAATGAGGTTCACGCCGAAAAGAATGGAAACAATTTCTGGATTGACATTACCGGAATACATAAAGTTGATTAATTGAGTGATCGAATTTACAAGTTGCTCGCCTGCATCACCCACAGAATGTGAAGTTATGTCTTTCAAATGTTGGGGTGAGATTCCATCCAAACCTGCAGCCGAACCTGGTTTAAAAGATAAAATTGCATCTGTAACATCTTTGTTTTGAATTTGAAGGCATGCTTGCCTTGCTGTTGGTGGGTCGACAAAATATGGGTTTACTGGAGCTGGAGGATGTTTTGTCCGTAAGGCATGAAGGGTGTCAGGGGTATCTGGTGATAGCACGTCGTTGGAGAACAAAAGGCGAGCGGCACCTTTGAGATCTCGGTCACAGATTTTGTTTTCGATAAGTTTGTTGCGATTACGAGGGGCATCACGTTTGATTAGAGGTGCGGGAGAAGGCGGGGAGCTTACAGCACAGTTATTCTTAATCTTTTTTGTCAAGGATAAATTCGGTTCATCAGTTTTTATTATATGTAGTGTGCTGTATGAAAATAAAATAGGTTCTGCCAGTCTTGAGTACAATTGGTTAAGGAACATTTCTGGATTAATTGTGACAAATGTGTAGCAACGGTTATTCGAGCTCCTCGAGGGATTCTTTTAACTATGGGTATACTATTTTTCAAATGGCTAAGATATGTGTGGAAAGGTGTTGGATCGTTGGCTACATAAGTAGGCGCACTCGGAATAAAGGGATGGATGTCTAAAGGTGAACTGTTTTGGCTAATACAGTTCCTGTGTGATTTTGTAGTGTGTATATTGAGACCTTTCAAAGATTTGAATGACTTGTTGCATAGTGAACATGTATGGGTCGCGTTCGACATGCCATCACAAGATTGGGTCTGCATTCACAACAGTTAAATACAATCACAAAAAATAATAACTTAAAGCAAATTAAAAAAAAAATACAAACAAATAACTTAAAATATACACTGATAACGTAAAAAAGACTAAAGTCAAAATATGACGGCTGTTTGTTTTGGTAACAAGACGCATGACGTCGCTAGGACAACCGATGGCGGCCTTAGCAACCGCGTCTTTGATTCCTTTCCAATATATTTTTGTTGAGATATAGCAACTTTCGAATCTCCTACAGATATGTGCAGTCCATCAAAGATAATCGATTCATAATCAATGCACTTTTGAATTTATAACGTACAGACATTTGTGTGTGTAAAAATATTCAAAAATTTTTCAAGCATGATAGTTCATAATATCATCTGTCACTTTTATCAAGGTCAATGTTTAAAAAAACAATCACAAATTATAATGTACAATCACCACTGTATAGTTTATGTCTTTGCGCAAATTTTAAGATATCTTAAGACACTGTTATTAAAGTTATTGATTATTCATAAATTTTTTTTTAGTCGGAGCTTTGTAAAAATTTTACTTGTCGCAATGACATCACATGTCAATAGCTATTCTATTGTTTATCTTTCTAGTTCAGTAACTAGGGTAGTCCCTCCCGAGGGTATTCCCTCGTGTTGGTAATCTGTCAACTATTTCTTATCTGCGTGTTCTCTTGGGCTCTGACTAGCGCATATGATTAAATTATATGATTTGCTATCACTCCAGATTTAACTTTCACTGACGTATGTAATCAGGATTTCCGTGTTTTACGTAATTTTTGTTGAGAAATATACTTAGTGTGGTTTACTTTTCTCCGACTTTTACACACCGAAGGCTACAAAGAAGCAAGGGAATAAGGCAATATAATATAAGAGATTTTGTTATAGCTAAATACAATTACATAGTATGAGAGGCAGAACCGGTTCAATATTCCACTACGGCTACATAGATCTATATTTCTGTCAATATCTGTTTTCCAGTTCAAATAATTTGGTTTGTAAAACAATAACACATGACATGAGGAGATTCAACTAGCTATGCCCCACGGTTTCACCCGTGTTAAATTTATTCAATCAACTCTTTACCGCGCCGTCGCGTCGCCAGTACACCAGTGTAGCCTGCCATTGTTCTCATTCCCCGTACTTTCCTACAGCTTGCCAGTTAATTTGACGTTCATGGTTACTGCACAACTCCTTAGGATTGAAGCGTAAAGTTATAGAGGCTATAACCTTCCTCAATATAGGCTATAAAATTCAAAAGATTTTTTCAAATTTGATTGTTAGTTCTAGAGAAAAACACATTCAAACAAACAAACAATTTCTTGAGTTTTTTTATAATATAAATTTAAAGTATAGATTGGTCTTTGTTGAGACCACGATTCTGTTTTACGTTGCTTATTCTATCATGTAATATATCAAATGGCAATAAAAACAGCGAAATTTATTTATACATAAAAAGTATAAGTAAAGCTTCCATTTATACAGTACGCAAACAAGAGAGAGAATATGAAAACGTTTATATGCCATTTTTGTTGTTAGAAAGTAATGAAAATATGTATACTTTGAGCTGTAGTGACGTGCAACTACGACACTGGATAGTACGTGACTGAAAGAATGTCGGGCAATTACCTGACTTTATTATTGCCAAAACAGAACGCGGGTAACGCATTTACACTTATAAAAACATCTTAGCAAAGATTCATTTATCTTAGTAAATTTAATTTCTGTGTAAAAACTTGTTCTTGTAGAAAACTGAGGAAAGATTTATTTATTATTAAAAAATAATAGACTGCTTTTTGTTCATGTATCTTTAATTATCTCAACGGACCATTTATACTATAATTCATTACGGAACTCGTTTTTGTTGGTTTTATCAATAATGCACATCCTAAGCTAATATTTAGTTAATTTTTAATGAATGACATATTAATAATCATAATTATCGTTCATATATTCCATATCATTTCATAGTCATTAAAAAAGTCGGTATTGTCATTTTTAGTCATTTAGTCATATATTTTAGTCATAGTCATATTCAAACTGATAAACATCATTATGTTTAGGTACTCATCGTTATATAGGTACTTTATTTTTAGAATAAATATTAGTTACATTTTATTCAATTTTAATTCTTAGTAATTATAAACGCAGGTAGGTATTGTATTTATTTAGTAAAATTAACAAAGCAACACTATAAACTTTTTTTTTCAATAAATATTAATTACAATATAAATGGCAATAATAAACTTATTAATATTCGATTAGTGTTAATAATTTTCCAAGCATCAAGTCTGTCATATCCGTATGCGACAAAATCAGATCTACGACTGTTGTATAATAAGCTGATTAATTGCATCATCCTAACTGCACTGCTATCCTTGTTGAGCAAAGAAACGACACCATTGTGTTCATATAATCTTCTTATTTAAAAGGCAAGACAGTTAGAGACACCCTTAATACAACATAGATACAACGAAAATAGTAAAATACACTTTTATCAATTATTCATGCCTTGTTAAGTTAAAGTATATTAAAATTATGCTAAAAATCGTAAGGTCGAGGACAGACAAGATCGTTAGCAGCGTGCACTACCCTATGGGCTACATAGACGGGAGCTACTCCGTAGTGTTCAAACGGCGTTTTATATTCGTAATAGGGTGACGCGACCATTCGTACAGCTTTACGTAGTAATGAGTGAGTAACCTTTATGTCAATTGCTTTCTTTTGCGCTGACTGATATCTGGAAACAGAAAATAGAAAAGTATTACATTTAGAACGGGTTATTATATATTTAGAATTTCCATAATACGGTACAGAGTTTGAGAACAAGTTCCAAAAAGTCACTTAGAAATGGCTACGTCATAGATTTTACTCGATATATTACAGCACAAATTCTAGAAGAGAATTCTCGAGTTATTATTTTACATGTCAAATGATGGGCAATTGCCCTCAGTTCACTTTCGACTTGATACCCGCCTGAGTTACAAGAAACTTTTATACTTTTTTGACAACAGAGTTTCCTCACAGATTTCCTATTTCTTTTGATTCTACATGCTGATAACAAAAATTGTAACGTTTTCAAATTGCTTTTAGTGAGATTATAACGCGTTAATTTATAAAACGTCATTGGCCATTAGTATCGTGTAGGCCCGGTTAAAAACCAGCTCTATGGTAGTTTACTATAGCATATGCTAAGCTGAGATTTTTTTCGTTGTTGAGTGCGGCATTTTTTAGCAACGTTGCAATATTATATATTATATTAGTAATACTCAAATTTATTATAATCCCGTGTTTAATCAAATAAATGTGTTTTCTTTCTTTCTTGCATGGTGGCACGACTTGGCGTGTCGCGGTTCGGTAGCAGGCGGTGTATATCCAATGATCAATCCAGCTGGTTAGTAAGGGCCTTTGTGACCACCATGCACATGGTGGTAAACTCGTCACATTGACTCTCTTTTGGTTTGTCTCGTTTCAGGATCAACCGAAATCACCATCATCAGCTGCCAAAATGCTTGCAAGTTAACATGACAGCGACAACCGACGATGGATTGTAGATTTATTTGTAGTTGCCGTTGTTTTCTGGTTTTTACTGTGTTTACCATCAGGCACAGTGCCGTGATACATTAAACCGTTTAAAGTATAGCGATATTATAAAGAGGAAAGATTTGATTTTTTTGTTCGTTATTTTGTTTGTAATGGGTAAACTCAAAAACTACTGGACCGATTTTAAAAATCTTTCACCAATTGAAAGCTACGGTATCAGCGAGTAATTAGTATTATATTATATATATATTTATTATATATATTATATTAGTATATTACAATATGAAAAATAATTTATTCCTCATAAAAATGCCGATAATTTTACACAAATTATAAAAAATTTCCTATACGAGTGCGTTGGCGATGTTTGTCGTATTGTCGTATAAAAATAACACTTATGAAACCGTGGGGCACAGTCAGTTATGAATAATTTTGTACACAATTTCTATAACAAACAAGAAAAAAAACGAAAAGTTTTAATCGTGGAAAATATTCCGTATCGGTGAAATGTGAGTGAAATCAATGTTAGAAGATAGTAAAAAAATGAATTGTATTTACACAGGCGCCATCTCCAGCCGCTTCATCAGATTTTGTTTCCTGAGCAGCAATAAGGCATTATATACTGATGCAGCTGCTATAACTGATGGATACTCAGAACTTAAAGACTTGTTCACCATCAGTCCGGACATGCAAAGAAAGGTGGCAGCAATCTCGATTTCGCCAGGATACTCGTTGTCACACCACCAAGCCAAATAATTAATATAGTCCTGGGCCACAACTGGTTGTGATGGAAATTTCTGGAATGATTTTAATATTACTTGAATCTGTTTATATGAAATATACTGATTTTTTGATATAAAACATAAATAATTACATGTTTGGACTGAAGTAAAATCGTTTTTATAGGACGTCGCCACGTGCCATTCGGCCAGCGTTGCATTTGGTCGGTTCTTCACTTCACTCCATATAACGATAACTTTCTATAACGACAAAAAATGCTCAGTCCCTTGAGTTTCGTTATAAAGAGTTTACACTGTATATTTCAATTTAAATTATACCCATCTACCAGGAATCCCACGATGTCTCACATTTTTTAAATTATTTTTTTAGTTAAGGCCAACTAAACTATACTTATTGCAAATTATTTGATTATAACACCAGGTCGATGAAATATTTTACCCGCAATTTGCCGTCGCTGAGATTTTTCAATATAAATATGTACTTACTAATTGATAATAGTTATACCCAAAAGTAATATCACAATTGTATCTAAGATTATTAGGCACAACGGAAAACTTGATTATGTTCTCAAAAATCTTTTGTTTCTGTAAAATTTCATGGTAACTCAGGATACATAAACCCGATCGAGTTTCTTGTCGGTTATTCTCGATGGCTGGGATGTTTTCCGAACCGATGATAGTGTTTTGAAATTCATAAGTGCCTTCTTAGGGCCTAAATTGAATAAAAGATATTTTGATTTTTACAAAATATCCATCCCACACAAAATATTCTTCTCCGAAGACCATATTAACTTGTGAACTTGCATTGCTAATGAATTTTTACTTGTCACTTGCGGTTAATTCATCATAGAACGTCATGATATAGTTTATCGTTTGAATTCGTGTGTAAAACGGAATAGCAATATGGCAAAACACTTTTACAAAAAAAAATGCATTTGTTGGTTCAGGGGAACTATATGATTTATTTAGATAATAAAACGGGTTGTATTTAAAAAAGTATTTTTATCTAAGCTAAGTCCCTATGGAAAAATATAATTTTATGTAGCTTAGATCCTTCTGCAGGTTTACTTCTTTGTTAATCCACATTAAAATATACAACAATGGGACACGACCGAGGGAATATAGCTGCCTTCAATATTACAGCTAGTTATAACTACAAAATGCAGCGATACTTAAAATCAGGTGAGCTGCAATTTTTTTGTCCATTTCCTTGCATTAAAAAAAATATAAATATTCAACTAATACTTACCAATTTTCGCAAAACTAGTTTCTCGGCTGCCAGCAGCTTTTTCGTAGAGAATGCTAAATTTGCGAACTTAACCAGCCTCACAGCTGAGTCTACTGATCCGTTCAGCTTTTGTGCTATCCAGTAACACGCGGCCGATACTAGTTGCAACTTGTCCAGCTCAACTTTCATTGTTCCTAGGAACGAATCCAGGTACCAGCATGCAGACTGTACCACTGCTGGATAGCCATCAGCACCCTGTAGATAATTTTTAGAGAAATAAATGTTTTTTTATTTGTATTACCTATAAAAATAAGGCCGTAGGTACTTTAAAATCTTGCAAAATTGAAACACGTTTGCTCTTTGTCTTATTCTCTTTTAGTCTTTGTATTATATAGTATATGTCACTTCCACAATTCAAACGAATCTAACGACACCTCGTATGCCAAAATCCAACAAGTCGTTTGGCCTTTTCTCAACAGGGTGGACAACCCTTACTCTGGAAGACAGTACTGAACCATCAAAACATGAACAGAACCATCTCCCGCCCAATTTTTCCCCCTTATTACGACATCAGGTCCTTCTAACGTAACGTGAAGAGATATTTATGCAGGACAGCATGACAGTGGCGGTCGCCGATATATTTAGATCTCTCGGTGGTCACCGTTGTGTTTGGATTGTACTGTGCTTACTATCAAGGACAGTCAGTACTGGTAATGTGCAAAGTTATTTTTTTTTAAAGTTAGCCGAACTTGTGTAAGACGGGGCCCCAACCCGTCTCCCTTAGCTCGGCTAGGGCGAAGCAAAAAGGCTAGCGAATCGTCCCTTCCTACCGCCCGTTTGTCAGAGCCGGAGAGGGCCACTCAGAGGATCCTCCTCGCGAGCTCCTTCTGCGATAACTTCTTTGAACCCTTAACCTTAACATCAGATGGGATTTTGGTCTAACATTAGTTTATAAATCGATTAAATAGCTCGATTTATTTACGTTTTAAAAAATAAGTAAGTATTTTATGAAATGAAACACTTACGTTTACTTTCATTATCCAATTGATCACACAGGCTCGAGTGATGCTTTGGGTATCATGGACTATTATGAGTTTCTTTTCGACTGTTAATAAATAACTGAACACATCCGTCGTGTAGTCTCGAGTAAGGCATTTTATATACGACAGGTTTACTACAAAAAAAAGTTAGGACACATTATGATGAATATTTCTTTCTAAAAATAAAATAAAAAATATATCGATTTCTGAAAAAATATATTACCTTTATATTTCATATAGTTTCCTCACTACAAATTATAAAATTAGAACTTACATAATTTCTTGAATTCATATAAGAACGATAATGACATAAATAACTTAAAAATATATATATAATCTAGCATCTGTAATCTAACAATTAAATAAACTCACAATTAATATAAATTATAAATTTTAAGTTAATTATTCATTTATTAAAAGGTATATTCTTGATGAAAAATCTATTTCGCACCGATATTACGTATTTTATCCATTTCTTAAAAAATAAAATATACAAATGGCACAACATCAAGGCAGATCACAGAGTATTTAACTGTAAAATTACATGAGTGATGTTATTAAACCAGTTAGGAAGGAAGTTAAATACTTTAATAATTATTCGATGAATAGGTAATCGGCGAACCATCGATAATTACACATTCGTAGTATTGATAAAATATAAATATTTAATAACAAACCCGTGTAAACCGGCCATTTTCTAACTGGTTTTACATAATTATTTCTAAATACAGGAAAAAAAATCAAAGATCTTGGCCATCAAATTAATCTATAACATAACATACCATCACGCCTGTATTCCCCGAAGGGTTAGGCAGAAGTATACTAATGTACACCACAGTTCGCCGATTACGTTTTTAGGTCCCATGTAATAGGAGCGAGCTTATTGCCATTAATCAGGTACTAAACCAAACTCCGAGCTGCTACTGAGAATTTCATAGGAAAAACCCAATAACACTTTTCTCGACCTGGGATTCAAACCCAGGACCTCGCTCATAGCAGTCGCGCTTACGACCACTTGGCTAACGAGGTAGTTCTATAAGCTAAACAATATGTTTTTATTTATATTAAACGTTACGTTTGTTACCTACTGTCCTACCTACCTAACGTACTCGACCACCCAGAACCAGGTAACGCGGACTCAAATTACAATGCAAGTTCCCACGTGAATTATCGGAAATCGCTGACCAGGTCAAATGAACACTTCGTGGGACAATGAATGAATGACAGAGTAACAATCTCGCTCTATCGCTTGAGCTTGGAGGTTCACACCTTAGTTTAAGTTATATATTGTAATTAATTAATTTTATTATAAGTTTTTGTAAAGGACTAAAAATTGCCTTTCTTTTAAAAACCTCCTACGGACGGTCAATTACGTAATTCGTTATATATTTTATTTGTTTATAATATTATGTTGTCATTAAAGGGTCGTCCATTAAATATTTGAGTTGAAGTTTATTTCGTCAAAATCTAATTTTCAAAGTCAATGATTATCACACGTCAACTTTTAATTTGAAAGAATAATTATTATAACTAGCGGCCGCCCAATGATCGAAATTCAACCAGCGACTTTTTAATCGTAGACTATTTTCTGTTTGACATTTGCAGTATGAACCTAAACAATGAATATTATATCACTTGCTGTCACTTTTCATTGCGTGACAATGTCAATATTTTGAAGGTCTAAGTTAAATGGCGCTGGTCGGTTTAGGATTACCAGTATTAATTTATCTAATTTAATATCTTAGTCACAGATATTATAGTCAAATTCTAGCTTTCTGTACTCCTTCTCCATATAATTTTTAACCATGCTAATTCTCACAGACTTCCGTCCGCGCAATTTCCGTAAGAAGGGGTACAAAGTTTTTGCTTAACATATTAATATAAAGATGATTACTCATTGCATTTACATAGATTTAATATTGTATATGCATAGGATTCCCACAAAATAGAAGTGAGGGAGAGTGGGTTTCTTACCATATCTCACCAATACGGAGCGGGGGTTCATTTTTAATTAACATTATAGTAAATAATATAATCTAATATTAATTTTAATAATAATGTAATAATTTAATTCGAATATTTTATTAGTTGCTTTGGTTTTCTATATAATGTATTATTTTTTTCAAGGGTGCAGTCTTATTACAATGCGGAATTAAGTTATTCTTATCTTAATCCATAGAATGGCAATATGCAGTTATTGTATTAGTAAATCTAGAAATATAAAAAATAACTATACTACTAATGTAAAGAAGTAAAATATATGTTTGTAAAAAGAAATTAATCTATGGAATTACTAAAAAAAAACACTAATATAAGAAATTACATTGTGTTGTATAACAATAATTATATTTTTTTAAATGTACTTACAAAAATCTGGTGAACGTAGTTTTTTTTCCATGCTGTCATTGAATTGTAGCTGTCGCTTAACATTCTCCTGGTCCACTTTCTCAGGTTCCGCCAACGGTGAGATACCTTGTAATTCCCTACTGTGGGGTCTTCTGAGACTGCGTTTTATATTTCTCACGCGGATTGGTTCTAAAATTGGTGATTTAAGTGAAGGCGTCAAAGACATTGTACATTCACTCGTATCATTTTTCTGGGTATTTGCATAAAAATAGGAAGGATTATTGGCGTTCGAAGCATGAAGATTAATAGAGCCAGCTACAGAACAGTTACTCGTTGTAGGATTATCATTAATAACTTTATTTTTCGAATTTGAATTTAAATCTTTTTGTCTTAATGTTACGTATCTTGCATCAACTATCACGGTGCGCTTCTTTTTACGTGGTGATACACTTTCGTGGCTAGGACCGGCTATGTTGTCATTACTAAGCATCCTTAAAGGTTGCCTTACTATCACCGATGGCATTCTGTTCTCCTTTAATAAGTGCCTAGGCAATGCTGGCAAAGGTTCCAACGGCAATGGTATTCTAGACGTGTATTCTATGTTTTCTTTATTCAGCTCCATATTTTAACACTCAAAAACTTTATTAACTGATATTGTGATAATGAAATTTCACTTTTGAACATTATTATCTTAAGAACTGTTGGCCGATTACGGGCCGCGCGACAATTGTGTAAAAATATTCGCATCGACTTCTTTAGAAGAAATATTTATCTACCTACCGACTTATTTTTATAAAAAAGTGTTCACTTATCTACAACGGCAGAATGATCAGGTTCATTAATAAAAATAAATTGATTAAATAATAAATTATTTAATAATAATCATATCACGTTACAAAAAATAAATTATAACTTAAACTAACTTATATACTACGCTGTGTACTTTTTCGTTATCAAATGCGTCTGGTTTTTTAAAATAGAAAATAAACAAAAGTGTCACAGCAAAGAAAAAGTAGTTTATAGGGAAAACAGATTGGATCAGTTCTTAACTGGCGAAAAAATTGAAATCATAGAATATTTATTAATATTAAAAAAAATTGAATTAAAATGAATTGTCACGAAGAACGGGTTTATTTCGACCTGCACCGTCATAATCTAATTTATGTCAATAATTATGATTCGAATGGCGTGGATTGTTCAGGGTCTGTGACCTTTCCGGCGACGACGACCAGGTTGTCCAAGGTATCCACTATGAAGAAAATGAATGGATGATCGACGCTGAAGCGACGAGCTTGTTTTGTTTCATGCAACGGAAGATTCTTTGATAATTCCACCACAGGATTTGCAGCTATAAAAAAACATAAGTAAATAAAATTTAACATTGAAGCTAGTTCCATAGTATTTGTTGGATATCTAAGGTACTAATATTATGACGCTCAATTATTATATATTTTGGGCTTTATAACTTCAGGGTAGGACCCTAACGAACGAAGCAGTAATCATAAACGTTAAGCAATCTGGAGGCATTAAATATCAATTATTGCTTACATGTGCTTGGTACTTTGTCATAATCTATATCATCTATACCAATATTATAAACAGGAAAGATTTGTTTTTTTTTTTTTGTTTGTAATTGATTAACTCAAAAACTACTGAGACCAATTTTAAAAATTCTTTCACCGATATAAATATTAGCGTGTAACATATGCTTTATTATATTTTAAAATTAATTTATTCGTAATAAAAAGGTCGATAGTTTTACACAAATTATAAAAAATTGTCTACATGGATGCGTTGGCGATGTTTCTCGTATAAAATTGACAAGTGTGAAACCGTGGGGGCACTATAAAAAATAAAGATATAATAAAACGAGAAGATTTTATATGTATCATTTAACTCATATTATAGATATTATTATAAAAATCTCATTATAGACTAGCTGTGCCCGTGGCTTCGCTCGTGTGGACTACAGAATGCCGTCGATCGGACACACGCGCAAATCTTGCTCCCCGCTCTCGATTATTTTAAAGATAAAAATACTCATTGTGGGTGTTTTATCGAAGATTATAATACTCTCGCTGACTTTTTTGTAGATCTTTTTAATGTCTACAATTAACTAAAACATTAATTTAATATATCTCATATAGATAGTTTACTCAGCGTAAGCCATTTAAGCGCCCAAATTGATTCACCATGACATGTTCTTTTTTATTTGGCGTGAACTCAGTTATTTTTCTTAAATAAAACTAGCCTAAGTTACTTCTTATAACATCAACTATCTATCAGTGAAAGTCCCGTCAAAATCGGTGTGACCGTTTCGGAGATTACCAGGAACAAACAGACAGACGAAAAAATTTATAATGGGTTTTTATTATGTATCTTATATACTCTTATATGCATTTAGTAAAATACTATTATTTCGAAATTACAAACAGACACTTCAATTTTATTAATTGTATAGACTTTGCCGGTTGTAGGACATGACAATTGTGACAGAGTGGACCGCGACCACCATATACCTGATTTAACTAACGCCATAGTGTAAAGCTTAGGCGTGATTTTATTCCGGTATTTCCGGTGTATATCCAGAAATCATGCGTCTGTAGTGATTTTTACCAAACTAGACAGCGACCACCATACACCTGATGTAACTTTCGCCATAGTGTAAAGCTTAGGCGTGTTGTTATTCCGGTGTATATCCCGAAATCATCCCCTGTACACATGGTGTTAAATGACAAACCTGTCACAGTAACTGTCTTTTGGTAGGTATATCGCGTATTGGTATCAGCCATTGTATAACCAGGTGCCGAGAAGCTTGCAGGCCGGTATGATAGCGGCGATCAGTAATGGATGTGCACATCTGTCAGTGGTCGCTGCTGTTTTTAACAGACTTAAAAAAACGGAGGTGACTACTTAATTCGAATGTATTTTTTATGAATGTTCAGCCATTACTTCTTTACATATAAAGCTATTTGGTTGTTTTTTTTTTGTTTAATAGGGGATGCCTCAAGGGTGGTCCCATTTTATTTGTTTTATTATTCATTGACATTATAACCTTCAAATTCGAAGATACACAAGAGAACTCTTGAAAATTATTGAAGTTTTTTTTTTTTTGTTGATAAAAATTGTCTTGTTAGATTATACTGTGCTTACTACCATCAGATGTTGTGGAGTCACTTTAACGTGCTCCTATTTAAAAAAAAATACAAACCTGATAACTCAGAAACTGATGAATCAGCATTATCTACCCTAACAGATACGAACTGCACCAATTCTTTGACGAAGAGGCCTTCGTCCGAAGACACTCCAGACAGTTCCGCGTTTCGGTTGAAAATATTACTAACTCCAAGCTAAAACAAAGACCATAATTGTTAGTGTTAAAACTTTTTATTATTTATATAGGTTTTAGCGTTTGGTCATAATCTCGCATTACGTTAAGTGACGATGTGACCAATATTGTAGCATGCTAAGCCTGTGGAAGACTGGCTCTTAAGTGGAGCTGCCAGAACATACCTATAGATGCTTGGCTATGGATTTTCAACTTGAGAAACTACGATTTTAATAAGCACTACGCGTCAACAGAATCATCCACGCGTGCGAAGCTGCGGGCTCAGCTAGGTTTAAGTCAAAAAATTATTATGAATTGTCAAAAATGTAATTCTTTCAATCGACGAATTCAAACGAGGTGACCGCGTGGTTTTGATATGTCAATGAAAAAATTTTCTTTGTTTTTTTTTTACAAAACCATCAATCACTTTTTGCCCGAGTCTTCGTCGCATGGACTACTAAATTGTATCCAGAGAGAAATAAAAAATATATTAATTACCGAGATTAAATGTATCATATGTGTTAATCCAGATCATAAATTATCTTTATGCCAAATTTTTCCGTGATCGAGTATTGCAATAATTGATTGATAAAAAATTATTGATTAAACTTGTAAATAATAATTATTGATTGAACTTGTTTACATTTGTTTATTAAAATCGGAAGATTTTAAATAAATAATAACTACCAACCTTAGCTAAAGCTCCGATTGGCCTAGTTGTAGTCTCAACATAGAATGTAGGCATACAGACTTGCAGCTCCTCATCTCGCAAGCTATCATTAATATCATACAACGAGACAGAAGGTAAATCAGCAATGAGTCTTGTCAATCCATCCCGAGTTCTTGGTAATAAGATGAGAAGAGCATAACGACCACCCTGAAATTAATAGCATGAAATATTTTATACATCTTCACCAATTGCTAACTCCCGTGATTTTTTTTCATTATTACTCATTAAGGATTTCATATCAAACTTAAATTTCAAACTCGAAATTGGAAATAAAACAATTTAAAAGATACTCTTAAATTATAATAAGGTTTGCCAAATCTATATCTAGACCTAAAGAATAATTAACCAGTAGTTATTCTATATAAAATGATTTTCGTTGATCCTGAATGTATCTTTTCTATTACCTTTATGATAATCATTGATTAATTTCAAAGATATAAAATTATATAAGACTTTTGTCCTAATATTTAAGTAATAACTGAACTATATATTATTAAATGAAATTATTTTTTTGCTTACCTCATACGATAGTCGAATAGCTTCACTATCAAGTCCTGGCAGCATAGCGGTTTGGAAAACACCTTTGGTTTTCATTATTGTCACTGGTTTCTTCTCTGAACTAGACTTGTAGAAAACACCAGGTTCAATAGTCTCAAATGGCTGTTTCCAGGAGCCACGGAAATACATTCCATTGAAGATTATCATCAGCGAATTTGATACTGATGCTGGAAATACAAAATACATAAAAAATAAATATTAAAGTAGACATGGTAAATAATTTTTATTGTTTATTGAAATTCAATTTTTGAGTTTAAGCTTTGATATTTTAATATAGACATGGGTAATTCCATGCGTCAACTCAGTTCACTGCGCCGCAGAGTGTATTATCAATATCATACACTTATTCCGAATGTGTTAGCGCATAGCGCACTTCAGCGCAGCGAGCGTTGCCAGTCAGCCGACTCATTCGTTTCTCTAATTCGCTTGTTTCGCGTTCCTTTTTGCTGCGCCATGATGCTAATTTGAGTTAATTCAATGCGCCGGCGCAGTAAGCTGCGTTTGAGTTATTGAGTTGGCACATAGAAATTTGCTGAGTTACCCATGTCTATATTAAAGTATCAAAGTTTAAAGTCAAAAATTGAATTTCAAAGAACAATAAAAATTATTTTAAAGCATTCTAAAGACAAATAATACGTACTTGACTCTTTACCAACGCTATTCACAGAAAGACCCATAGAAGTTGCCTGATTTTCATGTATATCTTTGAAGTTCCCTGCGTGGTTTCTCGCTTCAACAGCGATCATAGTTTCCTCGTCATCTAACGATTCCTCCTTTTTAGCATATGTGTTAACCAGTTTGATTTTCTCCTTGATATTTTTAGCTGGTTTATACTGCATTTGAGTTACATCTACTTTCTCTGGAGCCTCTTCAATAGCGAAAGATATCAATTTCTCATCCGATTCTTTAGGAGGTATGAGTTCAGGAATGTCATCTATTTTATCTTCTGGTTTCTTCTCTGGAACGTGAATAGTGAATTCACCTTCATCAGCATCATCTTCAGTTTGTAGTTGTTGCTGTGGGTTATATCTTTCAACGGACCTTACCTCTGTCATATAATAGTCTTCTAGGATCTTCTTGTAATCATCATCGATTGTATAGTTTTTGTAGATGTAGAAATAATTCTGAAGTTCAGGATGGTTATATTTATACTCTCGAGTATGTGCTAACCTATCCATAACGTAGCGGTAAGTCCGTCTTGTGAGGTTAGGGTCATCTGGAAGGTGCAACGCAGTTACAAGTTGTTGCCTGGTCTCCCCTTTTGCTCCCTCGGCAAGTACAGCAAGAAGTGCAGAATAGCCAAGCGGTGAAAATGCAATGTTTTTATCATCATCTATATAACCCTAAAGAAAAATAAGATATGTTTTAAAATAGTGTAAATTTAAAAATATATAATATTTCTAGCAACTGAATAAGAAATTTGATGCAGACGTTACTAAGTCCATCAAGATGCTTTATCTGCGCAAGGGTATTTTTCCCGCTAAGTTTGTTGTACCATCTGTGTCATGGCGATTGTTTTGAAGGGCTGTTCAACCTAATCTCCTCTTTTCCCTTTCAGTACAGAACCAAACGCGCTCGATTACGGAACTACAGTTTTACCGTAACCTACATCTAAGCATGGAAAAAGAAGTTCACTGTGTCATATCTTTACCGTGCTGTGAAGCAATGGAACCGTCTTGCGACCAGCGTATTCTCTTTTTTCTACAACATTCGACATTTCAAACATAAAGTGAAGAGACTTTTAAACTCAACTTAACTAACCTTGCCATCAAGTACAACATAATTTTGTTGAGCTATAATAATAAAAAATATGTTTTTTAATACAAAGATCTGGTACAAACCTGAAAGATAGCTGTCGACATCTCACTAGTGGCCTCTCCGATGAAACAAGTATCTCGAGGCTGACCTGACCGACTTTGTCGCACCCATCTTGCACTGCTTAGTCCCACAGCGACAAATAACACTGGAAATAGATAAAATTAACGTTAACAAAGAAGCGGTATCCAATAATAATAAGTTAATTACAGTAAGGTCATTATTATCTATGTATGTAACAGACTATAGAGAAATCTCTACGAAAATTTCCTACAGAAGATCGCACACAAAACAAACTTGCATTATGTTCCTGCGTTGACTAGGGTTTCCACAGGTCCTTAGGGGGTCAAGGTCCGCAACGCGCTACTGGTACCGCCGAGAATACAGTAACTGCTTACTAACAGGCGAGAAGCACGATTGTTTCTCACCTTAATTCTTTAAAAAAACGCTCTTATCTCTGGAAGTACCAGTCGGATATCAAAAATTATGTTTGCATTTTATAATATTTTTATTGAACTTATATAACTTCACACTGCGACCCTAAAGAGTGAAGCAGTAATCATGAACGTTAAGCAATCTGGCAAGATAAGTAGAGGAAATGAAAACAAAGATAAACTAGACGGGTGCGTTCGTGGCAACATGGGCTTAGCAAGGTGCGGTGGTCAATTGGTCGAATAAATGTAATACGGGTAAAAAACCGTAAGGTACAGCTAGTTACTAATAAAAGTGAAATAATGAAAATGTTATAATTGTGAACTAATAAAAACCAAATTACAGTAATAAATAGATACAAAATCATTATCAATGTTACAGAAAGCGACCTCATTGGTCGTGGGAAACCATAATAATAATTCTTTCACAGTTTTGGTGCTACCGTTTACTTACGAACTTGTCTCACTGTGATTTCTTCATTAGTATTCGATTCATTAACCTCGATAAAGACTTGCAAGCAAGTTTACATGCTTATTAATTGTTTAATCTCGATGTATCCATGTTATCCGAGTTAAACCGAGACGAGTTCTCGAGAACATCGGTATGTTAACTTAACCGTTATAAGAAGGATTTCACATTATTTGTCATTGAAGGTATATAAGGTCGAAGTTTTGTATAGACATATTTTTGTTATGATAGTATTTTGGTAATAAAAGCATATTTAAAAATTTAAAAACAACAATTTTAAAAACAGAAAAGATAAAAACGAACAGTTGGTTAATAAAATATTTGATACACAATTTTTTTAGTTAGCTACTCGTAAAATTTGGTACATGAATTAAGGCGGGCTAATTGAATTATTTGAACACTGTTTGTTGGGTGTTTAGTGTAATTGATTAATATTTATAGCGATAATTGTAATCATTACTAAAAAATAACATACATCCGAATATTCTATATACTTTACCCGATAAAGTATTATATTACAAAAACTCTTTACTTTATACACTGAGTTATTTAGATCAGATAGTACGTATCGTGAATTAATGGCTACATGCAACAACAGTCACGGTTATGACTTAAGCTGCTAGGACCGCAACGCAACGGTACTAGGTAGAACACGTTACCTTAGCTTCACATAGATAGGATATTTATGGTATTAATAATGTGCTTGCTTATTTCTATTATTTCTTATGAATCACATCTAAAAATAATATACTCCAGAAGATAATAAGCATAAAATTTGAGGTTAGCGCTTGAATTCACCTGCCGAAACCAACTAGTCTATGCTCCAACGAAGATTTAAAATTAGAAGGTATTAGAGAAACTGTTAGACCAGTAGAAAGACACCATGCTATAGATTTATGACTGGGTTTTATATCACCAAAGCGTGAAGTTAATTTTTGGAATTAATTTAGGTCCTTCAGCGTAATGTCCGAGTGACTATATATTCACTCGCAGGCTGCACGAAGAATAAACTATCTACGAATACGCAAATATTTTTGTACATTTTAAATGGTTTATTAATATTTTGAGACATAATCATTAAGACATAAATTGACATGGTCATGTCAACATCACTAACATAAATTGAAATAAACACGTATCTACACACCACAAACACATAAATGCACATACTTAAATTCTCGTAAACATCATAAGAAAATTCAACATTATTTTGGAAATAGTTTCCTAAAAAGTTTCAGTATAATAATTGTGTCATCTGCTAAACGGCCCACAATATAGCCAGTATAATAAAATTATAAGCGATTAAAGGTACAACCATATGTACGCGCACATAATAACATATATCATCCACGCTTCTCTGCAATTCCGCCAGTACAGCGGGATCCCGCAAATTTTCGACAGAAAATAACTTCGCAAAATGTAATGCGAGATCTCGGGTATTCCAGTATCCCGGGATTGCATTCCCTATTTAGTATACAAGCGAAGTTCTTTTTAAACTTAGGTCTTTATATGTTAAATCGCCGACAAAGGATAACCCCTAATTATTATTTGTCACTATTTTTACAACCTTTAATCCATACCGTAATAGGATGTAACATTGAGAATTATCAGTATAGGAAACATTGAAACTATAAGAGGTAAAGATAAGAAAAACTGCATTCATAGGTTTTCAAAAAAGTTAATCCGCGTAACCCTACAAGATATAATCTAGTGAAGCTAAATCTTGGCGTCCTCGCGTGGCCTTTGATGGTTTCATTTGTAACAAATCACTTTTGTTAGAAGTTATCATATTTTAAGAAGTCTATTCGACTCGCGACCTTCGCCATTTTAATACGACAACCTGACCAATAGATTAATTACCTCATAAAATTCTATAACAAATGATTCAAATGATCATCATTCAACCCGATATCCGTATAGTAGTACTACCAACGTACCTAACCTTCATTTTTGGAATTTCTCTGGCTTTAAACTGTTCGGAAAGATGTACTTTTACTCGGTACTTTACTAGACAGCACTTAATATTACATTGTTAGAATAGTTTAGCGTCGCGTCGGTAACTCAAGTAAAGCACGAAGCAAACGTACGGTGAATGCACTTCCGTGACCTTATACTATTGTGCTTTTAAACTTCGAACAGATAACAAACAAACATCTAAGTAACCTTTCTTTTATTTTTGTTGTTTTAATTAGATACCTGGAACTACAAAGATAATCGTAACATTAGTAATATTACATCGTAGTATTATAATATTTAGTTTCTCAGACACAGCTTAAATGTTTGGAATGAAATTTTATGTTTATATCAGGTATTATGTAATAGATTTATCAGAGTAGGTATGTTTTTTTGCGAGATCCCTTGCTTAATGAAGATATACGTATATATAGGTATTATTTCTCAAAGACGTTATTTTGTGGGGACACCAAATCTTAGCTTATAAAGCTTATGTTCCGCGATACTAACGGAAAATTGTATAAATTTAATGTTTCTGTAAAAAAATAATCATGTAACATGTAGCAGGTGTCATCTATATGAACAATCTATGTAACTAACATGACAACTGCTAGAATGTGTTTACATCTTATAAATAAATAAAATAAAATAAATATTCATTTATTCATAGTTACTCAAATAACACAGTTAATAATATTACTTAGAGGAGACGTAGCTTCCTTCTACACAATTATTTATTTAGTGTTGCATTTTATTTTAACATTATTTCCAAACTAAGATTTATACAAAAATCTGTAAAAAGGCTCGGTTGACATTTTTTAAAGAACTTTTTTCAACTTCACTTCAACAATCTATTTCATATGGTATGTTATTAAAAATAGTTGGAATTAAATAACTTCTACATCTTTGCCCGTAATAATTGTTATACGTGGGCACTTCGAATCGTTTAATGTTTCTATTATCCCTCTGAGGTCTTACGTGAACAGATTTGAATTTAAGCTCATCACTGCAAAAATGTTCGAGTGCTGTTAATAGGGCTGCTTTTTGATGGACTGCCAGGCATCCTACACTCCAAAAATAAATCTTCATATTTATTTATTTTATATCGGGTTTTTGTGTTCTTGCTTACTTAAAGTTCCATAAATCTTATTTGCAATAATTTAACTTTATCGAAATAAGTTTTAAATGTATTCCCGTAGCATCCCAGCCCATAACACAGCAGCGAGTCCACCAGCGCATAGTAAACCATATACAAATTTGTTCTATCCAATATAAGGCTGAGGTGGTGGAAGTTCACAAGCACCGATCTCAGCTTGTCACATAATCATAATCATAATCATTTAATCATAATCATAAATGTGTTATATGTGTTTTCCATGCGAATCTGCTGTCTACAATTAAACCCACTTGTACTCCTCCACCACCTCAATGTTTAACCACGTGCACAATTGTACTGTATGTTTGTGCAGACACTCATAGTTACGTACAACCACGCACGGCCGACGCTCAATATTTTTAAAATACGGGTCAGCTAGCCTATCTATACAATTTAAATGTTGTCTATCTGTCTGTCTGTTTGCTCCGGGTAATTTCCGAAACGGTTTGACCGATTTTGACAGGACTTTCAATGGCCAATAGCTGATCTTACAAAGAGTAACTTAGAAAAAGAGTTAGGGTTCCGAACAAATAAAAAAACTGGTCATGGTGAATCAATTCGGGTGCTTTATTTTTTTTTTATTTCACTAATAAATTCATTTACAACTTTTTGTTAAAGGCATCGTATTAAACCTCTGGGGATAGTCTTAGCATGCTATGCCCTGAGGTTTTATTCAACGAGTTGCTATTTGTAATATACAAATGTATAGCACTAAATCTAACGTTCAGTTAAAAGTTTATTATAATTTAAGATAGTTATAAAATTGAGTTGACGTAGTAATCTTTAAGTTTGTATTTAATGTTTTTACTATTTATTGAATCCCTAACGTCCAGTGGTATTTTATTTATAGTGTCAGGTGTTGTGAAAGATATTGTACGTCTGCCATAGAAGTAATTTTTACGTGGTAATTTTTAATTTTTTTTTTTTTTTTTAAATAAGTCCTCAAGTAAAGTTATTTGGCGATTGAAAACTCGATTCTCAGTCTATAGGTAAGTACTTGTAAGTTGCACCTAAACCTAGCTAGAATGGAAAGACTCTACTATGTCCCATACGTCCATCAAAACGACTACAAATTCCTAATAAATTCATGCTAAATGCTAATAAAGTATCATAATCGCTAAATATTTTATTACTCTACAAGTAGAAAACAAACAACGCATGCTATTTTCTATTGGACCACTTTTATACAATCAGCACATGTATAGCTAAGTGCATTCCGACTTCACACAACGAAACAGCAACTTTCCTACTACAACTCTCCAACAACTAATATTGTGTTTTATCTGACAAATAAACTAAGATATGAGCTAAATCATCTATCCAGGTCAATATCGTACAATAAAATAATTATTTATAAGTATTTAATATACACCTTAGTTTTTACTACTTATGGAACATGACTTATCATAATAATATAACTGTTTTCAATGAAGACGATAGTTTTCATAATACCTCAATACCGACTTGCATTTGATGCTTTGACTATAAAATCTACATGATACGTCGCTTTATATTCTATGGGCACTTACATTCCCGAGTCATTCTTGCAATATGTTCGAGTATGTAGATTAAGTTTACTTGAATTTGCTTGCAATAATGCCGTATCATACATTTATACTTACTTATTATGCGTTATCTTTCAGAATAAGCGAGTTTCATGGCGTTAAGCATATCGTTTAAACACTTAATAGTCAGTTAAAGCATCATAAATATCATAACACGCTAAGCACCGGTCTATAAAAACCTTTGTTACACAGTTTATAATAAAAGTAGCGATTATCCGCGGCTCTGCTTGCGTTTATTGAGGAATTACATATTATACTTAACGTGTACAAATTTTTAAACAAATCCGTTTGCGAATTAGTAAAAAAAAATTTGCAATTATTTATTTACGATTTATAATTATTTGTCATTTAATATTGTTATAGCCGATTGAAGAATTATATAGCTTTCCGTGTACATTTTACAAAAAATCGGTCTAGTTATCGTTAAGTCCAATCCGGACACATAAACAGACAGACAGAAAAAAAAATTATGTTATATTCAGTTATAGACTCCTTTATAATAGAAGTCTATGATTAAATTTGGAAAAAATACATGTACAAACAAACAGAACTACATATTTACTAGTATAGAATATAGATCATACATAATATTATTATGCAGTTAGTTTAGGTTGTAAGGGGTGTCGAATTACAACTTCAGCACTGAGACACCCAAGCAAACCTCACCTGCGAGTGGTGCACCCTACTGAGTAACGAACGAGGAAATGGCGATAGCGAGGTGGTAAAACTGTTTTACCCGACTGGGTCGTGACCACCATGCATGTAGTAAAAAGTCCGTCATAGTGACTCGCTTTTGCGTGTCGCGTTTCAGGATCAGCCCGTGCATATCCAGTTAAATTAATGCAGGCTGACATGACAGCGACGACCGTGGATGGATTTCGATCTCTCGGTGGTCGCTGTTGTGGTAGGACTGTGCTGTACTTACCATCAGGGTAAGTACCGTCGATTTGCCGTGGTACTATAAAAAACATTGTATACAATTTTTGAAGGGATGATGGTTTTATGGTACCTTGTTTGGATACCGCGTTGATCGACCTACGTTGGAATCCCACAATGAACAAGAATTTTCGGTGAAGGAAAGGTGTGATGAATGGTGGTAAAGCATTTTCTAATGCTCGCGTGGGTAACTACAATGCTGAAGTTGAAAGTCTGTCATTACCTAACCGTAATCGTATACAATAAAATAAAAAGGATTTTCTTATCAAATCCTATATTGTTGTATATGTACGAAATACAATATTTGATTCTAAAAGTCACGATGACCTCATGCGATTCTCATAAGTAATGTATATAAATAGAAGTCATGACAATTGTAATGCGCGCGAATCAATGCAATTGAATTGATATACGCATTGTTGGATACAGGGAACGTATCTATGAATACAGGATACCGAATTAATATATAAAGTTCAAGGGATTATGTATTTCACTAGAGGGAGAATTAGATAACTCACACTTTTATCGAAATTGACTTTATTTTCTTAGCCGTAAAGTCTACAGTACGATGCGTCTTTTTGGTTTTACCCTCACTCATGTTTGTTAGTCTCAAAAATATTCTAAAAAATAAAACAGGCAACTGCACCTAAATTTCAAAATGGCAAAAATTGAAAAATTGCATAACTTCTTTTATAACTTTTTCACTTAAATGAAAAGAGATGAGGTCTTAGTGATTGACTCGATAGATAAACGGCTCCAACGATTTGAATGAAACTTTGCATTATGAATTTATGATAACGTTCTACATTACAAGTTTACCTAGATTTGTGTTTTTTTTAATCTAATTATTTTATTAGGACTCCCAAATATTGACATATAAAACACCGACAATACTTTGATATTAATATGGTGCTAAGTATCAGAAAGATGCGATGAATATAAATGTATCTCCCATATACGAGTATCTAAAGTAAACACACGACCGAGATGAGGATGCTGAGATGGGCAGGAGCTGTCACTCTTAAGGACAGAGTAAGGAACGAGCATATCCGAGGGAGTTTTGAGATCCACCAAATCGAAGAAAAACTCTCCGAAGCGCATCTGAGGTGATATGGCCATATAATAAGAAGATCTAAAAGAATTCAGTCGAAAGAAGCGAGGTACACCGCTTCTCACCTGAAGCAGGTCCAAGTGAATGACTCGACGACCCAGAACTGAAACATCTGGCGAAGAATGACGAGAAGACCCAACCATAAATGAAATGGGATAAAGCTAGGCAAAGAGAGATATACCGAGTACCTAAATGCGATATATTATCTATTAAATTAATTTTACTTAAAACATTTCAAAGATCTCTTTTTTGTAGGTATTATGACACCGCGAAAACAACATTGCATCGAATGTACAACTGTAAACTCCAAAAAATAGAGGCGATCGCATAAAGAATATCAGTTGCTAATGTCATATAAATATTTATTTAAATTATATTCATCAGCTTCATTAAAATATTTAAAACAAGTTTGACAGCCATTCTGCACTGTTTTTGAGATAGTTTTACAATTGTTAGTAGCATGACAAAATGAAGAACTATGTGCCTGACGGGTAAGCATAAAAAAATATAAGAGCAATGGTGACCACGGAGAGATCAACAATCCATCGCCGCTCGTCACTGTTATATCAGGCTGCAACTGGGTATACACTGACTGATCCCGAAAGGCAACAAACCAAAAGAGAGTAACTGTGAAGGGTATATCACCATGTGTATGGTGGTCGCGACCCAGTCGGGTACAAATATATACCGAACTACTAGGTTACCCCGTTTGAATACTGGATATGTAGCCGCTTACAATCAGGCTGGCCATATACTTGTTTGCTACATTGCATTACTACACTATTTTATTTTCCTACCACCCAACAAAATCCATACCAATGAAAATAAAACGCTGTTCTTAAAATGTTAGTAATGGTCCGAATACGGTTTTCAGTCAGAGATATTTTTTAAGTTACACAGATAATAGCACTGAAATTCCTTTTTTACATTGGATTATTTATGAACTCAAGCAAATGAGTCAAGATTCGAACGATGGATATGCGTAACTATTGTCAAGGACAGAAGAACGTCTGTTGAGTCAGCTAATATTAATATTAACACCTATTAGACTTCTTTTGTTATCTAATTTCAGCATGATCAATCTGGTGGATAGATTTAACATGAACATTATATAAACATACAAATAGAAAAACCTACACATAGATTTTTGAATGTCCGTAAATCTCTAGATAAACTGATATTCATTTGAGTTTTTTTTTAGCTGTGATCACTATTTTTTTAGCTGTGATCACTATAGCTGTAGCAATTAACTTGACGAGTTAATTGCAGTTACGTCTTTTGCGTGGTGTTCCGCTCTTTCTTTTTAGAAATAAAATTACTGAAATGCAATTATCATGCACCGACATCGCATAACAAGGTTGAAAACACGCGAAATCCTACGTCTTCGTTGAAAAGATATATTAAATCACTGAATACACAAGACAATTTTTAACAAAAGAGAAAATCGACTTCAATGGTTTTGAAGAGTTCCCTTGTGTATCTTCGAAACTGAAGGTCCAATGCCAACAAAAAAAAAAAGAATCATCCAAATCGGTTCAAAAACAAAAAGAAGTTTTGGCTGAACATCCATAAAATAAATAATAGTTAAAAAAAACTTAAAAAAATACGCTTTCATAAAAAATCAAACTAAAAAAACAGAAAATAAAATTTAATAAATTTGATTAAGTACAGTGTAAAAAAAAATGAATGTACATTATTGTAAAAAAAGCGTGGGGTGCATAGTGTCAATAATTATAAACATTTTATTGACAGATAATGAGTAGAAGAATCATCACTTCGATAATATAATATCTTAAAAAGCGCTTTGAATACACCCCACGCTTTTTTTACAATAATGTACATTCATTTTTTTTTACACTGTACTTAATCAAATTTATTAAATTTTATTTTCTGTTTTTTAAATTGATTTTTTATGAAAGCGTGTTTTTTTAAGTTTTTTTAAACTATTATTTATTTTTTATTTTTTAGTTAAATTTTTTAAACTATAAATTATTTTTTAGTTCGATTTGCTAACTATCAACCGCCCTTAATATGTACAAATGTGTTCCGATTGTATCTTGGTTAAGAACACATATTCAAAGATTTCTATGATGCCAATATAAACAGCGAGACACATAGAGGTGCAACCTTATTTACATATACAGTCAGTCACATTAATGCTTGAGTATGGAATTTTCAATCCGTAATCACTCTACATAAAATTTATAATCTTAGGAGCGAATCTGTTGGCGGCACTGAGAATGAGGATGAGTGTGAATTTTCACTCTGTGACTGATTGTAAATTTTATGGTTTATCTCCTAATCGAATCATTTCATTCAATGCTTCACTGTTACATGGAGTTCTTCCTGTTAATTTTGAGCAATCAAGTTCTTCAATTCATATCCCGTCCAAGGATCTTCCACGACTAAGTGCCACATAAGCTTGTCCAGCAGCAAACAAGCGCGGACCCAAACAAATGACTGCATGATCAACTGTACAACCTTGCATCTTGTGGACGGTCGACGCCCAACTCAGGATTAATGGCAACATTCGTCGCTCAACAGTTCCATAGCTATATTTTGCTGGGAACTGTATCGACATTGGTTTAATTACGTGTACTCCGTCCGAACCAAAATCGATACGAACGGACGGAATATCTTCAGCATATACTTGGCCTCTGCGAAAATTTGGCCAGATAATTTCTGTAATAAAACCCATGTTACCATTTACTAAACCTTTTGACACGTCAATGTTCGATCTTAGCATCACTTTCGAACCTACGAATATTTTCAATACTTTAGGAAGACCTCCTGTTTTATTGATATCATTAGGTACCACAGAATCTAAATCCTTATTACCTAAATTTCGTGTGGCATCAATGAGTTGGTCTTGTGCTTTTATTGCATAAATAGCCGTCCCTTTATCCTCAAAACTCTGGAGAACCTTCTCGTTGTGTCTAGCAACTTGGTCATTCGTTGGATATATCCTTAACGCTTTCTCAATCGAGAACTCCTTAGATGTATCTGTTGACACTTTTCCGAGAAGGATTTCAAGATGCTCAGAGGTCAATGCTCCAACTCGTAGGGCGTTAAGCACATCTATAAATGTTGTGTCTCCTTGTTGGCGCATGTTTTGTTTAAGTTCAACCAGACGAAACTGCCGCCACAGATGTGTAGCAGGCTTCATATGTTCGGGTTGTTGGAAAACTTGATGTCCTCGTACAGGTGGTAACTGCATTAGATCACCAAAGAGCAAAACATTTATGCCGCCAAAACATACGTTGGAGATCTTCAGCTGTCGTAGACGGGAGTCGATCATGCAGAGCATCTCATAAGGCACCATAGAAATTTCCTCTATGAACAGAAACTCAACGTTTTGCCATAATTGACGCATTACTCTTAAGTAATTACCAGTTAGAAGTGGCATACTAACAATAACTCCATCTTTTTGTACTGGTAGTTTTAGCAGACGGTGTAGTGTAGATCCACCGACCAACCGCGCTGCGACTCCAGTGAGAGCACCGACTTTAACCACCGATTTTCCATAACATCGGTTAACTTGGTTTTTCAATAGATTAAAAAGAAAAGTTTTCCCGGTGCCTGCACCACCAGTTACGAAAATTTTCTCTCGTTCATTGATACCATTGAGTTGATTCTTAATACTCTCTGTAAGATGAATGAACAATTGTCTTTGGTCAATGTTCATAGCCTGTTGTGCCCTCTGAAATTGATCATTGTTCATTTCTGTGTCCGGTAATTCTTCTTCTTCAGCTTCAGGATTTATAACCTCTGGCTGTTCTAAAATTTCGAAAGCATGTACCTGGACGAATGCATTTTCAAGCTGTTGGTCCCGCTCTCGATGTTGGCGCATATGTCTACTCGTTTCCTTTAAACGATTCTCTCGGGCCAAGAAAGCCTCTTTTGCATTATCGAAACCCTCAAGTAATTCAGTTTCCAGGCGATAAGGCATATATTGGACAAGTAAGCTGTAGAAGAAGTTTTCTGGATCCGATGTTGCTATAAAATATGGAACCCTGACAACTGCAGGTACATTTCGCACGACCATTTTGCTCCCGTCTGACAGCGTGATGCGTGGACGGCGTATGTCTGGTTGTTCTTCATAGGCATCATGATCAACACTTTCCTCATTTTCACTTACCTTTTTGGGATAGTAAGGTTCAAACAGCATCGCAAACTCTGTAAGGCTCATTTCCGCAAATTCGTATTCAGGATGTTGTAACGGCCGTTTTTCATATCTTTCAAAGATATTACTATAATATCCAGTTACATGGCCGCTTTGGTTGAACCGCAATATTTTATAACGCTGTTCTGGCTTTCTTGTGTTCAGGAAAATACAACTTCGCGAACTGTCCCGTAACGGTATATGACAAAGTCGATACGCACATTCTGCAGCTGATACCTGTCGTTCATGAAGAATTTTCATACATATCCTGAACAGCTTACGTGAAATATCAGACTCTTCACGTTGAATTTGCTGTATTGCTTGCGCTATTCCAGAATCTACACCTTCAGGTTCTGCTTTTGATAAATATTTTGCGATATAGTACGCTATTGCTTCGTTTGATCCGCATGGCTGAATATCCATGTTACCTGTCCACAGTCTCAATAATTGTGGGTGGAAATTATTTACCCAAGCATCTTCTTTTCGACGCTTTAGTAAACAAATTCTGCCACCATTACGGAGAAAATCATCTGAAGAATGTGACACAATTCGTGTCTCGTCACATTCTTGACGTGGAAAGTTGAATCGACATCTCACAGAGGTATTATTTTTTGTACAAGTTTGTGTATGACGATGAATTTGGCATTTTTTGACAAGTTCATAGAGTTCTGGGTCTTCTTCTTCTGTAGGCATCCTACAAGAACAGTTACGATCAAGGAGAAGTTTCCCTTCCTCTGTGTCAAACTCTGGATGATTTTCAATCCAAACTACCATATGAAGGTGAGGACTTCCACGATTTTGAAATTCAATACGCCACCAATGGTCCTTTACTATTCCACCAAATACTTCGTCATTGTTTTTAATAAATTTCATTAGAGCATTGACTCTTACCATGAAATGTCGACTCAAAATTACTGGGTACTTTTCGATAAGTTGTTGAGTCGCATAAACATCAAGTGTACTTGGATCGACATCAGGTCTACCATCAGCAATTAATAAAGCTTTTCGTTGATCCAACCAATTGAGATCATTTGAACTAAATGTTACAAAGTAGGTTGGGGCTCCTAAGCATCTGATTTGAGCTAATAGCTCGTTTAAGGCTGATCTCCAATAGGCTGCAGAACCTCTCAAATTCTTTACATAAAGATGGACGTCTTCGACTGCACCTTCTTGATTAACAATTTTCTTTCCGCACGCTGATATTGTGCTTTTAACTCGATAATATTCAAAGAACGACAGGGCATAAAAGAGATAGTCGTTACGTTGAAATCTTGTGTCGCTTCCCAAGATTCTGAACTGAAAGTAGTCCAATGCTGTAATTTTTGCAGGTCTATCCTCTTTAAAACCGTTTTTTCCATAGGGAAACAAATAGTACCAGGCAAACTCTTCTGCTTTTAGTTCATGACCCACGTTTACGATATTGTCCTTCGTTTTACGGGTAATTTCGTTAAGGTTTCGTGAAACCTGTATTTCATCTTCCACATTGGGTTGCATTACATCAATCGGTGCCATCACCGATGTCTGCAGTGAAATTAGTTGATCAGTTGGTTCCTGTTGGAAATTGATTGCTTAGGACGCTGCTGTTACCCTGTCAGTACTCTGGTGTGTATTTGGCTCCTTAGAATCGTCTTTTATATCAAATACCTCAACATCAACGTAATCAAGAGTAAACTGTACGTTCTTGCTGCCTGTTGTACGTTTACATATCCTCACGAACTCATCGATATTATCGCATTCAATAACGCAAGCTTTCCCATTGTTGTCGTTTGCTCTGGATCCCTTTGTTCCACAAGAATGAGAGTTACTGAAGTAATATTTGTTATCATAATGCATTACTCCGAATGATTGTCCAGCTGTTATTAGTATTCCTGCGTTATGTACCATGAACAGATCTTCCAAACCTTGACGAAGGGTTTTTCCAATGTTTACTTCGTTTAATTTGTCGTTCAAACTCCTATATATACTCGGTTCTTCGTCAAAAGTGATTTGAAATCTTTTGCCGTATATGTTCAAATCATCTTTGATGACTTTGAAATTTCGCACCAATAGGTATTGATCATTTTCTATTGGATAAACCGTTAAATTTCTCGCCGTTTGAAATCTTATGTTGCTATAGATTTGGTCACCCATTATCATATTTAAATTGAGGGTGTTTGTTGACCAATAACGTGGTGGAAGAATACAGGCTCTTAAAATATTTGCTAATGCCATCGCACAACATTGTACTCCTGCAAATCCTGATGTGAATATGGCATCGTTGCCTTGATGCCATGATGCACGGACAATTCTCGAGGAATCGACGATTTCCATGTAAGCGCTGGTGTCTCCAGTAGGTTCTTTGTTGGTCTCTACAGCAAGTTCTACTGGTACTTCTTCTACTCTTAAAATATCCTCTTCATTAAATATCACGTTCTGGTCGATAGTGACGTCTTTGTAAAGTGGATTGTTAGCGACTAACCAATACAGAGCATCATATACTTTTTGCCTAGATACTGAATATTGTCGTGTTACATTAATATTTTCAAGACGTTCAGTAATGACAACTATTCCAGCATTGTTCGTTGCCCTTGGTAACATCTTCGGAAGATTTTCGGTAACTTCGAAAACATCTTGAGCGAACAATACCGCTTGACCTCGAAAACTATATTGCCCAAATATACCGCTTAATTTAATAATTTTAACAAATGGTATAATGTGCAAAATCAGTCTTTGTTCGGCTTGTGATAACGTCGCAATCACTTCTGGAATGGGGCCTGGGTCCATATTGTTCCAATAAGATTTGGATAGAGCGCTATTTTTCTTTGAACTCAATTGGGTCTTGCAACGGTTGCACACGATCAAGTAATCTTTTTTTTTTCAATACAATGGGCAAATATGATGTTGTTACAGAATCTGCAATCCATCTAGAAGTCTGATAATGATAGCACCGTTTAGTAGTTAGTAGATAACTTCACATATCATATCACAGAACGTGTTAATTGCCTGCATAAAGCCTGTTATGCTGGATCTACCTAATCTTCTAGAGTCGGCGTTTCGTTGACGCACTTGCTGCAAACGAATTTCTCTGACGTGTTCTGGCTCTGTGGTTCGAATTTCAGCTGCATGTTGCCGCATTTGCTGCAAACGAACTTCTCTGACATGTTCTGGCTCTGTGGTTCGAATTTCAGCTGCATGTTGTCGCATTTGCTGCAAACGAACTTCTCTGACATGTTCTGGCTCTGTGGTTCGAATTTTTCATAATGCGTGCGGTATTTTATACATTTGTAGGTATCTATGGGTCGTGTTTTTATATTTAACAATAATTTCGTATATTACATATTAATAGTTTTATTTCTACGTTATAATATAAGATATTTTAACATATAAAAAAATATTTTATTGTACCGCAATGACGAATTTTTTTTTTTTTTTTATATATTATTATATTGTATACCTGTGCCTATAAAATCTTAACAAAAAAAAACCGATTGAGTAAATCTACTCAAAGGAGAAGCCTACGGGGTGCTTATGGTTAGATTTTCTATGTTTTTGGAATTTTCAATTTTCATTCTTTTTCCAAAATTAAGTAGATTTACTTATCAAGGTGCTTGAGGGGTAAAACCATTTATAAATGGCCTACAAGTTACAATATTCTATTCAAAACATTAAATCGCCGATCGTGTATATAAGATACAATTACAACTACTATTACCTACAACATTACTATTATTGCCTACAACTTATATCTACAATTAAGATTTCTATCATCACGCTTAGCCCTACGCGTCGCTAACAGTGAGACTGAGTAAATATTGGCTGCTTTTAGATTATATATTCAATAAAGCGTGTTGAAAAACTATAGTACTCAATAATTTCAGTATCGTGCCATGAAAATCAATGATTTTCAAAATAATCAGAAAATCACTGATGTTTATTCTAAGACAGTACTAATCTGACAAATGGGTAAATCGGGCACCTGCTGCCTTCCTTGGATGAGGTAGCCGTTTCTCAGGTTCCCTCTCACGAAATTTCATCTTATTAACAGTTGGTGACCTTATCGACTGCAGATCCAAGGTCATGCAAATATTTTGCTTTGTTGTGAATACGAAGTGTTTTTTGGTAAATCACGGTTATAAATATATTATGGATATTATAAAATGATAATAGAATGCTTATTAGATTTGTCGGAACATATATGTAAGGATACGGAACAAGACGCAACTACCATATTACAGTCTCTACCGAGGTTGTGCTGAGCTGAGTGCTCGAAAGAGTAAGTGTGAACTGCACGCATGCGTAGTTCGCGCACTAGCTCTATCTCTCTTACTCGCATGCAAAGGATGCGGAAAGAAATTAATTAATCCTGGCGAATCTAATTAGGATAATCGGATGCTTTGATCGGATTATTGCATTGTCATCGACTTTTGACAGGTGTGCAAAGTTTGAATTAAATCTGATCATTCAAAGTTGGACAAAATCGAGCTCAAAGGGGTCGGTTACATACATACATACATACATACAGGTGAAGCTAATAAAACCGTGTTAAAAAATACATTCGAATTGAGTAACTTTGTTAATGTCGGTTAAAAAGTGTTATACTTCTTAGTTGTGTGAATAGTCACATTTGATGTTATGAGACTAACTTAATTATAATAAATTGAGAGATACTTATTATGCAACTACATAGTGTTTTTTTTTTAAGGACTCAGTTTCACAACGGCCGTTTAATACCAAACTAAGCATAGCTTGTATTATGGTAACTATACAAGTGATATACATACCTATATAGATATTTAGCACCCAGACACACAATTGAAAATTTTGCTCATCACACAAAAGTCAGTCATGAGCCCCCGCTTCTTATGACTTCTCGGCTCAGTAATAGGGCTTACTACCACTGCGCCACAAGTTACACTTGTTAGAGTGCGCGCAAGGTAAAATTCAATCTTAATTTTTTTTCATAAGGAGTCGGAAGAACATAGGGCACAGAAATTTCCCTCTACTTGGGGCAGTTCGGCTGGTGGAATACACCCACCCTGTAGAAGATCGCAACCAAATAGCCCAGTTTTGTGTTTCTGTGGTGAACAGGGTTTCCAGAGCTCCTTAGAGTAGGAGGATACAAGGTCGGCAGCGCGCTAGTGATAATTATAGTTTTAAAATCGTCCGTAGACTATGGTAGCCGCTTACCATCAGACGGGCCGTACGCTTGTTGTATAAAAAAGTAAGTATAAATTCATTAACAATATAAAAAAACACTCACCCAAAATTAACTGTCTCATTTTATAACTTATATTCTTCAATTACCTGTAAATAAAACTTAATATAACTTTGTGAACGGTACAAAAAGTATGTTTTGCTTGACTAGCATTTTAGGATAGTGTGTGTCATTTTAATTTTCTCATTAAAATGTAAAAATTACTAATAGAATCAAATAAGTCTGTGTATTTGTCACACTTGCCTACCTAGGCAGAAAGCTAAAAAAAATCACTGAAATTAAAAATTTTAATTATGATTTAGTAACGATAGTCCATTTGTAACGCGTACAGACATTGCGTCGATTGACTTGAGTTCGAATCCCTACAAAGAGTCCGGAGTTTTCGGTGATGAAAATTTTGTAGTTCCCATCTGTCGTCAAGTACCTATAGGTGTGTTCTGACAGCTGCACAGAGTCTGAGAGCCAGACCTCTACTAGGCTTGGCGTGTTACAATATTGGACCTCATCGTCACTTAACATGAGGTGAGATTATAGCAAAGCACTACCTATAAACAATTAAAACCAATTAATAATAAGTTTTACAACATTTATGTTTACTTAAATATTATTTACATAAAGTTTCTGCCCGTCGGTAATACCATTGACCCATACTTGAAAATATGCATAACTTATAAATATTATGAGAATTTCATTCTTTTCAAGGTGACTTATCAATTATACCAGTATCCAATATATTCGGTAAACGTTTATTTAATCTTCGCCTTGACTTATTGAATAGTCACATCAACCTTCAAAGTATCTTATACCTGGCAAATACTGTTTACCTTAAAAAGGTCTGTTAGAGTTTAATTTGTTTTAACTTTAATAAATTATTGTAAGAAAATTGAGGTTTTTTTTTTAATTTTTGGTAATTAGATGTTACAGTGTTTAAAATTTATTGGTAAAATAGTAAAACTCGTGTCAAAAAGTAAATAAAAAACATATAAATACAACAATATTAAGTTTACGTAAAAAATTTGTCGTCCGGCGTAATTTTAAATGTCATATAATAAATATAATACTTTTATATTGTATTTAGGCCCAGTTTTCCAGTCATCAGATATCTATATTTGAGAAAAATTTGATGTTGTACCGAAAGATGTTTGAAAACTCGGTGAAAATTTAAACATTATCTCTCAAATAAAGTTATCTGCTGATTGAAAAATTCGCCCTTATAAGATTATTTTAATATTTAAAAAATCTTATTCTTATTTATATTAGTCCCTAATCAGATTTAGTATAAAGGTCAAAACCGCCTTTAAAAATAATAGCACGGAATCAAAATAACAACAAATACATAACATGTTTTTGTCTTAGAACCGGCTCGATCACGGACTTAACAAATTTAAATATTTAAAAAGTAATAAAGCCATTCCGCAGACGTAAAACAATAAATTAGAATTTAAATGAATATACATGGCGCCAACCAAACTTATCGATTTTTAATATTCCGGTGTGACTTCGAATATTATTCCATGTTAAAGAGATTAGAGGTATGAATTGTAACAAAAATCCAAAAATGTGTTTAATGAAAGATATGTTAAAATAAAAGGAGTACTAATAATTCACGAAAATTTGTTTACTTTCTTAATTAATGGACATAAGAAATGCATTCCGTTATTCATTCATATAGACTGACCTACATCTAACACAGGTCAACGACCCAATAAAATACTTACATATATTTCTGATAGCTTGAAACACCGAAGCACTAATAAATAAATAAAACACAATATTGTTTTAGACGTAAAAAAAATTAGAAAATGTATGCGACCGCGTACGCGCCTTTGCCAATAGAGAATGACGTGCGCGGAAGCTCCAACGACATTTTATATGTAGACATTCAACAGTTATAGTTAAAGATGCTACAAACAGTGTAGAAGTGGCATGCATAGTTTTATACAGAAGCGGCACAACAATATCCTTAAAGTTAATTATTAACAATGAAGCATGACCATAATAAATAGACGATATAAAGCAGTTTTTGGACTTCGCTTAATCGCTTCACTTCAACTCTCAATCATTTGATTTAAGGATTTACAACATTGCTTTTTTATTATCCTCTGGAAAATAAAGATTTTGTCAAACAAAAACATAAAATAGAGATCACTATCATTCATCACTAGCACACGCACTGACTTGTTGCCAACTTTGACCTTCCGACCTGAATACAGCAGCGCAAGTAAGGCTTTGGGAAAACTATGAGCTATAATCGTATTCCCTCCTTATTAAACCAACACAACTAATCATTCAGATTTTTTTTTAATCATAGCATGGCAGATATATACACAGTATGATCCAAAAGGACGGCATCCGCGACACAGTCTAATCCAAAAACGACAACGACTACTGGGAGATCAGCAATCCATCCTCGGTCTTCGTTTTCATGCCGGCCTACAAGCCACTCGGCAGCTAAACATACACTGATAATATTATACACACACAAAACGCATGTGATCCACACTTACAAGCATATTTAAGTTCGGTCATCTTAATGTTACTGTATTATTTATTGTAAAACTATAAAATGCTCTTTGTTAGGGCTTAATAATAAAATAATTAATTAAACTATCCCGAAACACATCAAACCAAAAGAGATTCACTGTGATCGGCTTGTCACCATTTTATTGTGGTTGCGGCTTAGCCGGGTACATCTTCCCCACCACTCCGTTTGATTATAAAATGTATATTATATATGTGAACTGTAAACGAATGCCGCATCTATATCTTTATCGTACATCATTCTCGTGATATCGAGCACGCGAAATCAATAAATACAGTGCAAAAGAAATTGCTCGTAGTAGAAAGGTCTACCAATTAAACGCTACAGAGCCCTCGATTTATACCCGGTCATAAATAATTAATTAATTATACTTTTATTATGATAATATTTTTATTGTTATTTACATCTGAAGAATTTAAATCTCCGAATAATGGAGGACTATATAATGAAAGTTGTAGATTAGAAAACGACAATTTGTGAAGTGAAAACTTATTTAGCACGGTCGTCATTTGAAACTGGATGAAACGAAAAAGCGAAACTATAAAGAGACAAACCTATGAGAGAATGAGAATACACGTCCTGATTTTCACGACTGTGCTCATCGTCGAATTGGCCTAGCGGTGTGATGACCAGACTTGCACGCACTGTTGTAATAGCATGTACAGTACGAGTGGTCGTTAGTTGGAGCACCGCTGATTTAGGTTTTTAAAAAAATATTTTAAAGGACATATTTTTATTTTTTCTGAATGTTTCACAAGTACGAGTTTACAAGTACAAGCTTTATTATACTTAAAAATACTGACAGTAACTACTTTTAAACATGGCATTGTAAAATAGTCGTCGTTTAAAATAAAGGCATGAAAATTAGGTTTTGAACGTGACATATTGTTACCTAAACAGATAAAGCCTCTAATGTAAACTAGTACACACAAATTAGTTGAAAAGATACGATCAAGCACAGATTTAAATTGTCAAGATCAACCTTTACAATGTAAGTTATTTTTGAGGGTTCCGTACCTTAAAAGGAAAAAAGGAACCCTTGTAGGATCACTTAGTTTTCCGTCTGTCTATCTGTCAAGAAGTTTAGTGAAGTTCCGAAATTGTCTATATAATTAAAACTCGCCAAGCTAGAATATTTGTAAATGAAATAAAGAACGCACATTCAACGTGACAACGACTACCCCGAACGTCGATTCTCCCGAACTTGTCCCCTTTTTCACAATTATATTTTTGTTGGGATATGATAATTTTGAAAAAAAAAAACATTGGTCAGAGGTTGGAAACGTCTTTAATAAATAAGTAAAATTTCGAATTGTAATTTTTGAAGTTTTTTTGAATTTTTCCTTTGAATGCTTGGTATATGGTTAATGATCTACCTTGACGTCATAATTCAAGTTTCTGAGTCACCTAGGTCCGGGGTTTTTGAGAATCGGTCAGTGAGAGATAAAAACGTTTCTTTTCAGACCTTAATAACTCAAGAACTATAATAGATTTATTCGTGACATTTGAGATTCGAAGTATTCAAGGGTAAACCTTCAAAATTTCAAGTGTGTAGGTCGAAGAGTTTTTGACTTACAGAGTTGTTGAAAGTAGCTCGAAATGGTTCGTGTAAATATACACACTGACTGGTGTCGCCCGTACCAAATTTAGCTGACACTCTGCCATTTTTGTAAATAGAGAAAATAAAAAATGATGCGTTTTCAAAACTATTTTTCGGTGAAAATCAAACAAGTGATCGTGAAAGGCCGAAACCAAAATTGCAATTTAAAAAAAATACTAAAATATTTTTTACATTTTTCGAGCGTATGTATGTATGTCTGTTTCTTTGGCACGCTCTGTAGCTTAAACGACTTGATGGATTTTAGTATAAGAGGTGTCGTTAGATTCGTCTTAATTGTGGGAGTGACACAGGTTATATAATATTTAATTACGACGTCTGGGAATCAAATAAAAAGCAAGAATAGAAAAAATGAAGTCATGCTCTTTTTTAGCAGTCGGGTTTTTTATTTCCTTTTAAATGATTTAGCTTTGACAATACAGAACAAAAAAAAATGCGCCGATAGGTACTGACTTATATATTACCTGAATTACCACTTTGAAAATCTAATGTCGAAATTCCAATTCAATCAGTCAGTGTATGGCTTATGAATTGCATTACCTACATCATTATTTAATCGACAAAACGATAAGTTAATAGCTTCCGAAATGTTCTGCCTACCCTTTTTAAAAACTTTGTGCACGCGGATATTACCTTATTATTTTTGTAAATGTATCTGTACCTACAATTAAGGAACCCTCGGTGCGCGAGTCCGACTCCCACTTGGCCGGTTTTTTTTATCACAACTCTTGGTTGTTGAACAGTTACATACAACTTTTTAATATTGATCTAATATCCACTGGCTCGAGTTTCGATAAATTTAAAAACAATATTTTCGGGATTCGCTTAATACTATTAAGTGAGCAATATGTAGTAGACTTCTGGAAAAACAGCTTTAACCATTTAGATGAAATTTTGTAGTTAGACTTTACTTTCCAACTTTACCTTTTTAACCAATTTAAAAAAATGGAGGAGGTACTCAATTCGTTTTATATATATATATATAAGATACGCAATAAATCAGTTGAGCCAGCGATAAGATTCGTCTAAAAATAAGAGTTTAATAATATTATTAATTACAACTATGTACAATATTACAAGTAAGCACATTTGCATAACGGATTTCTCAACAATCACAAAGTCTCATAATATTTCACAAACTCACAATTGATTATAACAATTCTGCGTAACTTTTACCAATCTTACTTATCTTAAATAAAGACTATGTTTTATAAAGTTCTATCTCTTGAGTCAATGCTCGACAATGTTTTTTCTATCTGTCTCTCTCTATCATAAGGCTTGTGTCGAGTATCTACTGTGATCGACACGAGAAGGTTTCTTACCAGTATACTTGAATATACTCGCGAAGCTTACACATATATGTATATATTTGCTATGCATGTTCAGGCATAACTTGTTTGTTTATGAACCGATTCAGATAATTTTTTTTTTGTTGGAAAGGGGAAACCTCAAATGTAGCCCCACTTTAATTTCATTAGAAAGGATCTACAACTTCGAAGATTCACCAGACAACTTCTAAAAAACATTGAATCATCATGTTTTGTTAAAAATTGTCTTGTTATCTTCTTTTTGCGAGACATTAGAAGTCAGTCGCTCTGGTGTAGTTTATTAATAACCGATATTTGAGGAGTAGCAAAATGCCATGAGCCAAGAAATGGTATCTAATTCTTCCTTTCACTTAACTCCTATGTTTTCACAAAATATAGAATTGTAGATTTTGTTAAAGCGTGGTGAACTAGCCCGTGACTTCCCACGGAAAGGGACTTTTGCCCAACAGTAAGACATATTCAAAGGTATATTATTATTTTTACCCAACTGAGAAAAAGGAGGTTTATGTTTATTCGAGCGTATGTATGTATACCCATTTTTTGGCACGCTCTGGAGCCTAAACACATTTATGCATTTTAGCTTACGACGTGTTGTTAGATTCTTCTTAATTTTGGTAGTGGCATAGGCTAAATAATATTTAAGTACGACGTCTGTGAATAAAATAAAAAGGGAAATTAGAAAAATATTTTTTTTAGTCATATGTTTTTCTTATTTTGGAGTTTTTGTTTCCTTTTAATTAATAATTTAGTTTATACAAAAAGTTAAAGAAAGTTTTGTTAAAAAACAAAATTTTCAATAGAATGTTCGAGAATCCTGTTATAACTATAATGGCACATTTGTATTCAACAGATAAATCATAATTAATATAATATTTTACAGAATATAATAAAGCAGAACAGTTTTTGTTAGTTTGTTTAAATACGCTAATTTCTGAAACTACTAATCGGATTCGAAAAATTCTTTTTATATATTATAGCCAGATTCAAGAACACCGTACAGAGAATAGTACCTGTAGGCTACCTTACATTAAGCTAAAACTCTCAGCTAGCCTTAAATATTGATTTTTGTTAAGTAGCTCGGAAGAGGAAGCCGTCCCGAACTGTTTTATCCGCATGTGCCACAATAAGGTACAATAAGTTATTTTGCGTTAGTTGAAGATTAATTAATGATTTATGAGTATTATTTTCAGGCATAACATATTAATCCTCACGAACAAAAGACAAAACATAAAGACATTTGTTTGTAGTTCAATTTTTCAACATATCGTTTAAGAGATAATGAAAAATTAAAATAATTTCTACTTGTGGGAAGGGAGAACAATTATAATAGGCTAAATTAAAAATTAACATGGGTGAAACCGTGTGGCACCGCTAGTAATTAATAGACTTAAAAATCATCTCTCACGTGATATAGCTAGATACAATAAAATTAATGGACTCCAATTAAATTTATTATACAGGTCTGTAATTGACCACTTTATTTTCTTTCGATCACAAATATTTTTAATGCGATTGACCTCCTTTTCGCCAACTGTAAGAATAAAGTATCCTAAATAAATTAACACAACAAAGTAAACAGGCTTAAATGAAAAATACAAAAGGAAGATGAATGTATCATCATCTGCAGAGGTCGAAGGATTTCGAAATGATAAATATACATTACATGCACACTAGCAATAAATATGTTTCTTTATTTAAATACTACTGTAGGTTATATTTATATGTTGACATAAATATAATTAAATAATTAATATAAAACATATTAATAACGATTTAGATGATTCTTTTTCCATAAGAGAGAGGATGTTACCTCAACACATGTTAATTTCATTGGCATTGGACTTTCGACTACGAAGATACACAGGGGAACACCAAAAAAAAAATTAAATTTGCATTTCTTTTGGATAAATTATCTTGTGTTATGAATGTTCGAATCTTCGAAGCAATTATAGATGTGGTAGTTTGCTCTGTGCGTCAAACGATAAATTCGAATGACAAAAAGAGCTTGAGCTTTCTGCACGGAATGTGTTTCTGTAAAGATAAACGTTTTAATGAGACCATAGTATATTGGTACAGAATATTTTATTGATACTTTTAAGTAGAAAATGTTGTGTTTGTGTTTAGGTGTTTACCGGTATCTTAGTCTGTCATGTAGTTTTTGTTTATAAAGTAGCTCTACGAGCGACTTCGTTTGCATGCAAATTCATATTGAACGTGCTCGTGCTCGTAGGGCGCACGCCTTACTGCACACTGCTACTTTAGTTTATTTTATTGTGTGGAACCTTAATTCTTTTTCTAAAATAAAAGTACCTAAGTTACTGATTATAACATCAGCTATGTGCTAGTGAAGTCCCGTCGAAATCAGTCCAACCGTTTCGGATATTAGCAGGAACAAACAGAAAGGCAGACATAAAATATCTAAAATGTTTTTTTTTATAGTACCTTAGGTACTTTCATATAAATTTTGTCAAAAGTTGTTATTTTGACATTACAAATAGACACTTCACTTTTCTCTATTTGTGTACAGTATATATTTACGTTGTTTGGGTAGATTAGATTTGTTGTTGAGACCATAATTTTTTTAGAACACTGTCATCACAATCAGCACAAAAGAGTTTAAACCGAAATAATTATTAGCTTAATTGATAGTAGTTAATGTATTATTTCCCAATTCAAAGCTAAAGCATACATTTTATAAGTCAAGCATATAGAAATATGGACATTATATCCCTACCATTAGTTTGGACTAAATAGGATAGAGATCTTTTAAATTGTTAAGAGCAGATAAAAAACAGTGGACTTAGCAGATCATTCCAACATATTGTTTCATACAATTAAATTTCGACTAAAAAACAATTTATTGTCAAATCTTTGCTGTACTGTGAAGCTGTGAAACTGTCTCCTGGCTAGTATGTTCACACCTTCCTACAACATGGATGATGGAGTCCTTCGAGCATGACATGAAGAGACTGATCAGGCACATGTCAGCGACGACTGGCTTTGGATTGTAAATTCTTGGCAGATCTTAGATCTTCTTTGCAGTGTTACAATAAAAAAAATATTTACAGAAGTCTGAGAACAAAATCTTGTTTTAAATTTCCAACTTTTAACTTTATATTAAATTTTGATTTTTGATGTCTAATTTTTATTATACATTTAACTTTACATAGCGTAAATCAACCGTCATAATTAAAAATACCGTTTTATAAACATGTTAACAGAACAGATTAATTTATATTTAAGTATACTCGCTTCACTTGTGCCAATATCCTACTTTGTAAGGATACCACAACGAAGCCTGTTCTCAGTTAAGAAGAGAAATCTCAAACAACACAAACATACTTACGTTTACGATACCGTTATCTTTATCTTTGATTATAGATAAAACTGTACAGATTGAATACCTATCGGTTACTTCTTTGGTTATAAGAAATTTTTATTAATATCAACTTGCTTCTACTTTTCTCCAATTATGAAAGGTACTCCAAATTTTCTGAACATCGTACTGTAACCTGAACCCTTGTGAAATGTTCTTGTAGTACCCATTGAGGTGTTATGTACTACGTACTAGAGCAGCTATTAACCCATACCAGAGACTAGTCTATTACTAACAAAAATTGTGCTCCACTTGATACGGAGGGGTGCGAGGTGCGGGGCACGCGCTCATTAATACATTGAAATTACTGATGAAATTTCACTCCTTGATGTTCTTTTACTTGTGTTACTCCAGTTGTTTAAAAGCCCACGAAGGCATATTTATGAAATAAAATTTAGTACTCAAATGTGCAATCGCAACAAGTGCCTGGCACAGACTGTGAGTGCGAGTGTATGCACTCGAACGTGTGTTTTAAACAATCTGGTTGAGGTGTGGTCTCTAGTACTTAGTACATAATCCCTGCAATGAGTCTGAGCTTTCGGTGAAAGAAAACACCGTGATGAAACCATAGCATGGTGGTAGGGCTTTTCCTAATTCCCTCCTGGCTAGCTACCACCCTCAAGTTGAAAATCTGTCATCAAGCACATATAGTATAGGTGTGTTTCGACAGCTGCACTTGAGAGTCAGTCTTTCACTAGGCTTAGCGTGCTAGCATCTTGGGCAACATCGTCACTTAAGATCAAGTGAGAGTTGCCACGGTGCTAAACCTATAACGATAAAAAAAACCTCAATGGTAGAACCCGTTGTATGTGACAAGAATATAGATCTGTGAAATTTTCGGCGTTTGAAATCGCCAATATGTCTTAGATTAACATGGTGTTGTGATTAAACCCGTGTTTCCATTTATCACTGCAATAAAAATATTCCTGCTCTAAAGATGGGTTAATCCGCCAATATGTTTAGAAATATTGGAAAAATTATGTGAAGAAATTAAAACTGTACTTTTAGATTGTTAAGGTAAGGTTAATATTTTCAGTAAGTGAAGCGTAATCTTACTGAATTAGAAGTCTTCTACTTTCAACACTGAAAAATATGTACTTGAATTTCTTTAAAAAAACATGCCAAACCAATTCACATAACCATGTAGTGTCACACTGCAGTGAGTAATAATTTGCTTAGCGATCATTGCCAAAATGACAAGTGCTTCTAGTACTAATTGTATACAGTAAACGCTTAGATAGTTTACCATTAAAATAAGACTAAGTAAATGGAAATGTAACTATCTATAAATATTTTACAAGTTGCTACAAATTGTCATACCACTTTCCTCACATTCATGTGATCATAAAGAAGCAGATCTGTAAAAACTCGCACATAAGAGTTTTGACGCTGTATTGTTATTATCCGCTATTGAAGGGACGCAACTGCTATCGATAAACAGTTCTTGCAGACAAGACATCATCTTAGTTGATGATTATAAAAAATATGACAGTTAATAGTAGTATTAAAAAAGTACTTTGTCAGAGAATAGTTCACATTCATTGAACATTAATTACTCTCTACAGAAATGTGCAAACTTATTTTTTTAAATATATATTTTTAGCAAAGGTTTACTGTTATAGAAACCACTTAAATATTGTAAAGCTTGTTTCATAATTTACTTATAATTAAAAAACAATAAAAATTACATATCCCTGGTTCACAATAGCGTAACTGCCATGAGTAATTTGTGTATGTATACTTTTTTTTTTAACTGACACTGATGTAAGGATGATAATGGTAATGTGAACATTGCTTGCATAAAAGAATAAAACTATCATTTGCTAGTGCATATAGCTATAGTTAGTTACTTTATTTTTAATAGTAAAAAGGACAAAAGTACATTCTCTACCTATTCAGCCGAAAGACGTTCACTGATATACATATTATGCCTCCTTCAAAAGTCATCACATCGACCGATCCTGCACTACTCATATCCAACAGGTTCCAGCAACCTTTACCAGGTTGTGGGTATACCTTGTAGCGAGTCTCCCCAGGCTACATCTTCCGGTATTTGATCGCTCCCTGAAAACTCTTCAGTCCATAGATCATCCGTTTTACAAGCAATGTGCTTCGCCTACTGCCACTCATGTCTGGCATTTCTGACGACTTTGTCGACGACTGATTCTACTACGGATCTCCTTATTTTTGATTCAATCACGCAGAGAACTCTAAAACTCTGAGAATAGCACGCTTCATTTTCCTTTGAGTGATCTTGTGCTTTGATAAGAGGCCCATCGTTAGTGGCCATCATGTCCCAGTACCATATGTCACGACTGGCAACACATACAGGTCAAAGATCTTTAGACAAAAAATTGCAACTTGGACGAAAAGAAGTTACGTAGCTTCCAGAAAGCTGCCCAGCAAAGTTGAATTCGACGATGAAATTTCGAAGTTGGACGTACCTAACAGAACAGTTTGTCCTAGATAAACATAGTCAATAACAACTGTACGGAAGTTGAACGTTCGACTTGAGCTTCGTTTGGCCATGTTCATTTTATTATCAACTCCTTCGGATAATCTACGTTCAAGCATTACACTGAAATCCTCTGTGGTCCAAGCTATGATTACTATGTCATCGGCAAACCGTAGGTGAGTGATTTACTCGTTGTTTATATTGATGTGTAACTCTTTCCTTTCTAAAACATCTTTCAGTGCTGCGGGGAACACTTTTTGAGGAATATCGCTTCCTTATGTGACTACTCTCTGCAAAATGATAGGACTTTAAAAGTCTGGTTCCACAATTAGGCTGATATATTAGCGTTTTCATATAAAGTTTCGATCGAATAGAAGGTTTTTTATTGTCCACTAATGCTAAGTAAAGTGGCTCTCTTCGGTCTTCTGCATAACTTGCCGTAACGTATGTTGGTGGTCTACGGTACTGAAGTATTTCGTAAAGCGGCTTGTTCGGGAGGTTAGAAATCATCAAACCTGTACACGAGACCATTCGTAATAACTCTCGACACCTTCTTTTAAAGATGGCTCAGAAATGGCCTATAATCTTTCAGCAGGCCACTATCGCTTTTTTTTAAGAAAAGCACCTTCACACTTGTAATCCATGCTTACAGCGCTTTTCCTTCGTGGGTTAAAAAGGTTCCGAAGGGCCTTAAGTACTGGTTTACCTTCAGAAGTTCGGCTGTGATTTTGTCATGTCCGGCAGCTTTGATACTTTTGACCTCTTTGAGGGTCATACTAATCTCGCACAAGCTCTGGTATGTCTTCAATATAGTGCCAGGTCCTACACAGGTTAATTTAGATCTTGGATCTTTAGTTAGATTCGTAACGGGATTCTGTGTTTATGCCCATAGATCTCTGTCAAAAGTTCCGGCTCGGATGTAAGATAATGCTATCGTCGGTCTTCAGATTTGTTAGCTGGCTTTGTCTAATAAGCAGATTTCTTGCTAACACTTCGTTTCATTCTATTACCTTTGATAGGATCGCTATTTAATTGTTGTGCATTACCTTTCAATAACTTGGAGATGCACCTATTGCAGATTGCACCAGATTGAGCCACACATCACTTGAAAATTGCAGAATCATTTCACGCCTCTCATCCTTGAGTTTAAGAGTTGAATCATATAGTTTATTAGGATCACTGTTTGTACATTAGATCTTAAAGAACTTAGACCTGACTCTAAAATCACATTACTATATCGATTTCATTGCCATATCACCATTTCACATAATCATGACTGTTAACATTACCGAATAGGAAATATCTATCTGAAAATCAGACCATCAATAGTGCCTTCTACATTCCGAAAAATAGGGTACTCCACCATTCCGTAAATAATATGATTAAATATAAAGTTGTAAAAACTTTTGTTCGCCTACTACTTCAAATTTCGCCACAATTTTGGACCTTCGTCTTTTTTAAATTGGTTAAAAATAACCTACATTTAATGATGACATTAATTCTAATGAAAATATCATATTCTACATGTAGACACTGAGATCTGTTTACATAACATGACAGCTATTAGATTGTTTATATTCTATAATATCAGATTAATTCAGACTCATCAGAATAACATAAAACTTACGTGTTCTGTAAACATGTAGTAGTTTACCTTGTCTTTGATATTAGTAATAAAAAAAACAAAAGGAGAAAAATTATTTAAAAAAACTTTTTAAAATCAACTTTTATTCAATACTAGCGACCCACCCCAGCTTCGCACGGGCACAATTTACAAAGTTGTGTATTTTATGTTTAAAAAAGGCTGATTTTGAGTTTATCGCTTTAATATTGCCAGTTAATAACTTCATAACTTCCATATTAGTCTAGCGGTCTTAGACGCGACTGCTATGCTGGAGGTCCTAGGGTCGATTTTCAGATCGAGCAAAGTGCTGTAGGGTTTTTCTGTGAAATTCTCAGAAGCAGCTTGGAGTTTTGGCTTTGTGCCCAATTAATGGCAACAGGCTCGTCCCCTATTACATGGGACCTAAAATATACCCGGGGATAACACTAACACTTCATAGTTGCGAATAGTGCGCTTAGCTCGTGTCGCAGAATTCATCATAAGTTTTTTTTAGGTGGGATTTCTTTGGTCGCGAATAATTTTCAATTCCTGATTTCTTCTACGGTATACATTTAAATGAAAACTGTAATCTACATTAAATACCCAAGTTAACTAATGAACTTATCTGGATAAAGATTAATACTGAATTGGAGAAAATAGCTTCGCAATTAACCTAATATTTTTAATTGTTCTGTTGAAAATAAAAATGGTTACTGTAAACTTTTGGAAATAGCCATATGCCATCGCGGATTCTTCTCTTGGCTTTTTAAAGAACTATAATTCTTTACAACATTATTTTTATGTATCTCATACGGTTTAGCTAGCGTAAGCCATGTAGTCGCCCGAAAATCAGTTTTTGACGACTTGGTAATTGAATTATCTCTAATATACAAAAACTTATTGGAATGTATTGTATATATAAACCTTCCGTAAAAAATTTCTAAAGTTTAGTGAAAACCGTATTAAAATCTTTAAAAGATCTAAGCGTACATAGGGACAGACAGCGGGAAGCGATTTCATTTTGTACTATGTATATATAGATTTCAGTTGTACAAATTTAATATGTAAAATTATTTGATGTATTGTATTTTATTGTATATGGTGTAACAGAATATTAGGTATAACTATGGATATTTATTTTTTATAAGCCCTTGCATAAAATCATTATTTTCATTTCAGTATGACTGAAACATTAAATAAAATTTGAATAATAAATAATGAATTTTTAATTTAAAACCCTTTCATTTAATACCCATATCATGGAAGTGCATAAAACTCCTGGTCAGCTATCTTTGGGAGTCCGCCAGATATATGCAAAATTTCAGCGCAATCGGTAAGGGATGACTGTTTTGAAAATTCAGTCGCAAAATTTGACCCACACTAACAAAGCTAGTATAAAAAAGACGGTTATAGTTTTTGTCACATAGATATTTATTACTTCAAAAATAATTCTTAATACTACTTAAAATACATAGAACATTAATAAATTTATTTTTATTCACCAGTTGCATTAGTAAACTCAGTCGGCTCTTCGATCCTTCCTTCAAAGAGAATCAACCCATTCTCATTATCCCTGATGAAGATTAGGTACGGCTTATCGACCTTGACTTGTACACTATCGTTAATCAAAGGAATAACCATGGCTGTGGAAGCCGCTGCAGCCACAGTACCAACTTCATCAACTGAAAGGTGAACTCGATGCAAAATACTGCTAACATAAGGTGATGTACCTTCGAACATGGCACTAAGATTCGCAGACGGTGAAAATAGAGATGTTATCCGCATCTGGAAAATCAATATTATTTGATCACTCATTATAAATAGAAGTAGTTATCATATTAAAATCCAAACAAACGGTGACCAACAAGAGATCAGTTATCCATCCACTGTCATGCCGGTCAACAAGCCTGGATATACACTAGCTGTTCTCGAAATGCAACAAACCATAGGAAAGTCATTGTGACGGTTAGTCATGATGTGTATGATAGTTAAGATACGGTCGGATACAAAATCCTAGTACCCTGCTTCATCACTTGTACATATACACATGCTGATCTCGGAAATCTTTTTTTTTTGTTTTTTTTAGAACTACACTACACTGTTAGCCTGAGGGGCCCTAAAACTAGAGACACTGATGGCTTTTACGGCTTTACCGTGGCTTGGGGGCGAGCGCTTAAGGCACTCAGGCGCAAAAGCGTGGGCAACATTCGCGCAAGGATGAAAAAGTGGCCGCACCTCGGCTTGGGCTGTTGCCACGATTGCAAAGAAGTTCGCGATCTGATTAATTCTCTATCCATAAGAATTCGAGCTAAACTAACGCATACATATATACACATCCCTACCTACTGGGAGGAAAGAAGGAATATGTGTATATTTATTTACTGATCTGTAAAAATGGTCGAAACTAACTATCGAAAAAAAAGGTTCCTTACAGAATTCGTGGCGTGCAGGTATGTATGAACATATTGTATGTAATGATGTATGTGAGTAGCTAGTGATTGCAAGTACAGTGTCACCTGTATCACGCGAGCGGCTGCTAGGCTCAAGGGTTTCACACCGAGGGAACGGACCTAGGCTTGAGTTGCCGCAAGAGAGAGAGGATGTGACGGCTGTGCAGGACCGAAGTTAGCCACCCGTCCCCTACGGAGGGAACGGTGGTTTCGCGGGCGTGGGATCTCGGAACTCGCCACGCTTAAGCGTGCCACTAATGCGGATGTAGCACCTGGTGTGTGATGGTCGTGATTGGTCGCGAGATTAATGATGGGTTGTCGCTGTTGGTATTATGAGCGAGGTCCTGGTTTCGATTCCCAGGTCGAGAAAAGTGTTATTGGGTTTTATTATGAAATTCTCAGTAGCAGCTCGGAGTTTGGTCAAGTAGTGCCCTATTAATGGCAATAGGTTCGCCTCCTATTATATGGGACCTAAAAACATATACAGGGAATTGTGGGTGTACCTTAGTACACCCCTGCCTAATCCTTCGGGGATAGAGGCGTGATGGTATGTATTTATGTATGTTAACCTATAGATTCAAACATCATTTTAAAGCTTGTTTCCAGCTATTGACATTACAAATTGTTTAAATTTATGTTTGTCTAAAAAATGTATAAAATAATCATTAAGAATGTCATCTGTTGATACTAATAAAAATAGGCTCCATCTATTTACCAGACTGTTTAACTAACATGAAAGCTGTTTGTTAGATTGTTTACATTTTATAATGTGCGAAATATTTGCACGGGGCAGGTAGTTACAAAATAGTTTTGTTTTCAAGAAGTTAGAATAAGTTTTTAGTAAGCAGTAGTGTACCGACGTCAGTCTTGACTTCACTTTCCATCAATTTTGACCCGTTTGACCTAGGAGTTTATTAGTTTAGCAGCATAATAAAAAAATCCTTTTAAAAACAAGCTTTTGTTCATTATTTAAATAATTTTAAAAACTTATTTATAACGCGCAAGAAATTTATTTATTTTAATGTCCCCTTTCTCCGTTTTTTATTTGCGCTACAAGCTTTAAAAACTAAGACAATATTGGACAAAATTTATTTTTATAACATTTTTTTATTAATATTTCTTTTCGTAATCTTCTCAGCGACTTCTTTCATTTGCTACACCTATCATGGGGGTAAATAAAAGTAACTTGTCAGCCATATCTGGGAGTCCGCCATATTAGATTTAATATGACGTCACTTAGTTAACCATGCATTTTCATCCAAACTAAACATGTACGTAAAATTTCAGCTCAATCAGTTGCAAGATTTAACTCATACTATCAAAGCAAGATAAAAGGTTGTAAAAAAAGGATTATTAAGGGGATTTTTGACTTTGGCGAGTACAAAAGGAAATAAAATAATTGTGAAACCATTTAATTCTATTAACTTGCTTAATACTTACACTCTTCAAAGCATCGACCATATCATCACTATAGTCTATAGTGAATTTGGGCATCGATAGTTGTACATCTTCGGGTTCCATGATTTCGTATATCTGAGGAAGGCTCACGTAGGGTAGATCTCTTATGAGGGCTTCAGAACTATCGTAGTCTCGAGGGATGAGCAGTATCATAGAATAACGCTTTCCCTGAAAAATGTTATATAGTTATTGGTAGGGGACTTTAATCAGAAATAGAGACAGGCTGATATATTATATACAGGCAGGTCGGGGAAAAAGTTTCTTCGCATTTTTATATGAAAACTCAAGACATTTTTTTTTTCAAAGTTTATTTACAGAATTTAAGTGCCGTTATGTGCGATGACTTTCTGCCATTTTGGAGGTTGAGACATGATCCCGTTGCTGTAGAAACTCTGGAACTTCTAATCAAAAAAACGCGACAAATAGTTGTGGAAGTCCTCTCTTGATGTTAACCTTACAGAACCTAAAGAATTTTGAAGAGACCGAAACAGGTGAAAACCTGAAGGTGCAAGGTCAGGGCTATATCGTGAATGTACTAACACCTCCCAGCCCAACTTTCTTAATTTTTGCTTAGTGACTAAAGATGTGTGTGGTCTAGCGTTATCGTGATGAAAGACCACGCCATTTCTGTTGATCAATTCCGGCCGCTTTCTTTCAACTGCTTCTTTTAATCTCATCAGTTGTGACCAGCAGAGATCCGAATCGATGGTTTTACCGGGCGGTAAAAGCTCATAATGAACAATGCCGCACGTTCTTGTCGTACGTGATCCACTTTTCATCGCCAGTTATCAATTTCTTCAAAAATGGCTCGGTTTCATTACGTCTCAATAATGAATCGCAAATGAGTACACGGTTCATTAGGTTTCTTTCAGTGAGCTCGTGTGGCACCCAAATATCGAGGTTTTTGGTCTAGCCATCTTTATTCAAATTGGTTAAAATTCTTTTGTGGTCAATTTCCAGTTATCCAGTTACATCGTAACTACTGATATGCCGATCTTTTTCCACTTTTTCAAAAATGGCGTCCATTTTATTCGTAACTGGGCGAACAGAGCGAGGTGCATCTTTAACATCAAAATTCACGGACTGAAATCATTTGAAACAACTTTGTGCTACTCTTACTGACACTGCTTAGGTCCATAAACATCACAAATTTTTTTCGCTGCCGAGTTGCTTTTCTGCCTTTTTGTAATAATATTTTAAAATGTATCGAATTTCTTCATTAGATTCAATCATTTATACAAAAAGAAAAATAGCGCGAAACAAATTTTTTTTTAATGTAACCTTTGTAGTGTTACCAAAACCAGCCCAGATACAAATAGTACAGCCAAAGAAATTTTATAACAAATTTATACCTACGTTATGCAAAAACACTTTTTCCCCGACCTAATATATATAGGATAGGATATAGGTAGATGTATATAGGGAGTTTTTGACGGCATCTTAATCTGTCATGTGGTAGTTTTTATTGCAATTAATAAATTTTAATAACCTTATGTATTTATTAGCTGTGCTCGCGGTTTTACCCCCGTATAATTCAAAAGAAATCACTGACTGTTAATTTATAATACTTTACTATAGACAACATCCTTAGAAACATTTTCTTGTAATATTAAAATAGATTTGTTTTCACCGCATTCTGTTCTACCGAGCCGAGTGCTAATAATAATGCTCATAAATCACAAAATGCCTGATTGTAGCTTATATATAACAGATAGGCGTATGTTATTGCAGAGTTTTTTATTTGTACTAAGGACCATTATGTTTGTGGAACATTGAATTTACGTATGACTACTAGCCATTACGCCAGCGCACGCGGATAAAATATTTCGGAAAGGCTTTGTTTTCTGACTTAATTAAAGCTAGATAAGAGGTGTAGATTTATTCTAGATTGCCTATACTATTCCTCGTGAATATATGAAAGAATCTTTCGAATCCGACCGGTAGTTATGTCATAATATTGGTGGCATTTTATGTGATAAGTTTGATTATTGTGAACAAGTAAAGTGGATTAAAAATAATAACTACAAACATGTATTTTGAAATGCCACAAAATCTACCTTGTCTGTCCTAACAAGACAGTCACCATTTCGTTTAAAATTGCATTTTGCAACGAGCATTGTTTATCTTTTTAGATTTGAACATATTCTACCTACATGACTTAGGTAGTATTGTGTATACCAATTAAATAAATACCATTAAATAAGAAAAGTGTATAAAGTTACAAACCTTATAAGGCAACTCGACTGCATGAGCTCTCAAGTTTTCGACATAGGCGTAGTTTAATTGGGCCCGAAGATCCATCATAGCGACATTCCTACAAACACCATGCTTGAAGAAGCAAGCGCCGCGAGTCAATCGCGGATTGAAACCGTGTTCCCAAGTACTTTTAAAGTAGAGTGCGTTGGTCACCATCATTTCCGTTTGAGCGTCAAAGTTACCTGAAATATTTCAAGTAAAATATATAATTTTGATAACGATGACATTAAGCTTAGGATGAAAAGGACAGGATTTATCTCAACTAATGAATAAATAATAAATGAATTTTACTAAAAATATTACAATACTATTCACTTTTTTAGTAGAAAGTTGTTAGGTCACTAGAATTATCTTTGCCAAGGCAGTGGTTCGCTACCACAATACACCAGTACCATACACCATACTGGCACGCTTGCTTACTGGCAGACGTCGTATATTCAGTAATTAAGCGAGGTGGAATTTTTTATTGGTATTTTGCCCTGTTACCATATGTTAACCAAATATTAGGCGAGAGGAGGGCAGCCGCAATTTAATACGATCCACCTTTCTTCTCGTAATTGCGTCGCATTATAAAGTACCTAATAATATCGCACAAAGGTGAGTGGTATGATGATATATATCTAGCCACAGTAATTAAAGTATGTAGAACGACTTAAGATTGGCAACAATGTGCTTTGCAAGATTATCAAAAGGCTACTTACTACCTTTTTTAATAATTCTAAAAGATTGAACTGAGAAACCCGAAGGATTATGATTAAGATAATATTTACAATACCCATGTGTCCTATTAAAATTTGTGTCATGTGGAAAGAATACGAATAAAAATTAAGATTACGAATGTATATTGTTAGCCAAAAATTTGTTTTGTTTCTTTGCAAATCAATTAATTAGATTTTCCTTGGCCACAAAAATGTCCGGATTTCAACAGGACACTTTTTAAAAACCTTGTCCGGGTACTCCCCGCTACAAACAAATCCCGGTACTACAAACGCTTTTCAAACTAGAACAAATCAGGGGAGACCCGGGCTCACGGCTACCCTAAACCAATATCATAATGCAAGAAGGTCTCGTGAGATTTTATGTTAGGATACTGAAATCATCACAGGTCACTATGAAGTTGAAATAAGTAACCGCTAGTGTTGGTAAAACATCGGTCTTCGGGCAATCGATAGTAATCGATGGTTTTATTAAAAACAAATGATTAATTAATCATTTGTTTAATATCGTTATATATATATTTATTTATTATTTAATATTTGTTTAATAAATCGCCTATGAACTGTTTTTTACTACGAAGTATATAACATCTTGTCGAGGGATAACAACGAAAAAAAAAACGACGTGTACTCCGATGCTCTGAAGATTGCGTACTTTAAACGAACTAAAAAAAATTAGCCATTAGCTCAAAATCCTCCTTGAAATCACGAAAACCAATGGGGTATTTTAGGTGGTGATTATTAAAATCAACAATCAAATGTTCGACAGTGTAACGACTATCGATAGTCGATGTTTTACCAACTTTTAGATAATGCCAAGTAATGGTCTTCAATAAATAGGACAAGTTAGGAAAAATAGAAGAAGAAGGTCTCATGTATTTATCCGTAATGGTAGTTTGATTATTTTTCACTAACCTGGTTCCACGAGGGAGGGAATGAGTCCCTTAGTCTTCTTTGAAACCCAACTGTTGATTAGTTCTGAGGCAGCATTGGAGTTCGCAAAATCGATTTTCACTACATCAGCCAGATAGAAATAACGGAAGTACATTTCATACGTTTCCATTAATTTCAAGTTTTTGTTCACGAATAATATATTTGCGTTTTCAAGGTCCGTACCTGACGAGTTTGCCTGAAATAATATTTTTTTAAAGATTAGGTTTTACAATACGCTGCGTAACAGGTAAATTGGAGGTGATTTTTGGATCGAATGGTGAAAAGGTACTTGAAAATTTTCTGAATTAAATCTGTAGGATATAACTTTCCTTTTGAAGCAATGTTGGCTCAGTTGGTAGCGTGTAAGGACTACGCGTCGATCGACATGAGTTCGAATCCCTGCAATGAGCCTAAACTTTCAGTGAAGAAAAACATCATGAAGAAACCATATATGCTGGTAGGGCTTTTTTTAATACCCGCCTGGCTAGCTACCACCCTCAAGTTGAAAATCTGTCGCCAAACACCAATATTGTGTTGATTGTGTGTGTGAAAAATTGTGTTCGGCTAGATTACGACCGCCATATACCAGATATGACACCCACATAGTGGCAGGCACAGACCTATCGCATTCCGGGATGAACCTGTGTATATCCAGTAATCAAGCACGGTGGTAGAGATCTGTACCCGAATGGGTAGCGATTACCATACACTTGTACTATGCTTATCATCAGGCAAGGTGACGTAATTTTACCATGCCAGAAAAGTCAGTCCCCATTGTACGTCACCATCGCTTCGAAATTCAGATTTGATAGGAAACCCCATATACATTGTCCGCTTGACTAGCTACTAACCTTAAGGCGATAATCTATCGCCAAGCATATGCTATACATATGTATAGCAACGCGTATATGTGGAATAGTCTTCCAGTCAACGGGTTCTCTCCCTCTTACGATATTGGATCCTTCAAACGAGGCGTGAAGAGGCATTTCAGCTGGCTAGCATAATATCGACCACTGCCTATGAAATTTGTGTCAACAACGGCCGCCTTTGTTTGTGGACTGTATCGTACTAACCATCAGATGATGTACAGTCATTTTGCCGAGCTAGTATAAATAAGATATTTTCAGATTGTTGCCATCTTTGACCATAATATCGCCATTTAACATCACCATGTAACATTGTGATCAAAAACTAAACTTACAAAATACAAAAAAAAACATTACGTTATTCTCATATTTTGCAATTTAATTACTATGACGATATTGTATTCGCGACTTTCTGATTAAAACCTGTTATAAATGCCGATTAGACAACTTCTTCGCGATCAGTTTCATCTTACAATCGAGATTTTAAACTATAAACAAAACTATACTAATATTATGTAAAGCGTTTTTATTTTATTAGGTTTTTCTTTTAATCACTGCAACCATTGTTGACTTTTTATAAAAATATTTTTGCAATTTTTAGCCTACTATCTGGCACCCGCGACTTTGTCTGCCTATTACGGATATACCCAGACTGATCTCGGAACACGACAAACCAAAAGAGAGTCATAGATGGGTTTGTCACAATGTGTATGTGTTGGAAATGTAATTTATTTAGCTAGCTCGCTAGAATTGCATAATGAGGGCGAAAGTGGTGAGTCACCGGGGGCTGCACGCGGGGGAGTGAGAGATGCGTAGGTGCACCGGCTTCGCAACCTAGTCGCCACTTTCGCCGGTCAGTCCGTTTGTTTGTTTTGAGCGCCACGTAATTGCGTCATTGGAAATTGTTGGTGTTATTCAGTGTGTGTTTTTCTTTGTATTGTATAACTTTGAGTTGTGTCTCAGGAGTTTTTGCTGAACCGTTTTGCTATCCTGTACGATATGAGGCTGTAACATAATCGTACACACAGTTCACTCCATCTACATTCTCATCCCTTATTTTCGCTACAAAAAGTAGTCTGTGTCCTTTCCCAAGGTCCAATCTATCTCTATACCAAAAATAGTAGCAGACAGACAGAATAAGGTAATTTCACATTTATAATATTAGTGTGTATTTATTGAGGAAGGCTATAAGGCTATACATACATTTTACGCTACTACTCCAAATAGAGGAGTTGAACCCATGAACGTTAAGCAATCTGGAATTTCTGGAAGCAAGTACGGGAAGCGATAACAACGATAAGGCTTGGCCGGGCTGGTGCATTGGCAGCGGCGCGGTGAAGATTTAGTTGAATAAACTTAACACGGGTAAATCCGTGGTCCACAGATAGTAAATTAATATTTAACCAACCTGCAAAGCAATCAAATACGTATTCAACTCTCTCCAGTAGTCATCCTTTGTGGGTGGTAGTCTCGTTGCGGCTTTTATTTCATTTGCAGTATCTCCTACGGCTCCTTCAAGCAACATAGCAAGGATGGACTTGATACTGGCCGGTGACACAAGCACATTTCCTTCTTTGTTCTCAGCGGTGTAACGGAAGAGGTCAATGTCAAAAAAGTTTAAACGAGGATTCACAACTATACCGTTTGTGCAGTCCAACTTTTGAACGCTAGCAATTATGAATACTGCTGAAAAAATAATATTAATTACACTTATGAGTTTTTATATTATTGTAATATTGGTGGCATTATGCGTGTTATCATTTGGTTTGGTGCGCTCAAGTGAAGTGGAATAAGAGTAATAAGGTAATATCTAACAGCATGAATTTTAATTTGCCACAAAAACTTCTCGGAGAGTTTTAACAAGAGAGCCACCATTTGGTTAAAGAGTTGCTTAAACTCTGCTTAATTGAATTGAAGATTAGAAGAGTATTCTACCCACATGACATTGGTATAATTGTTTATAAACATTATTGCCATTAAATAAGAAGAAAAAAATCATTTGTATATTTCTACAGGCTTAGCTGGTGAATAAAATCAAAAACATAGGAAGTTTTATAAATAGACGCGTTATAATACTCTCACTAGAAGCAATTAGAAAACGTTACAAATTTTGTTAACAGCTTATTGAAACAAAAGAGATAAATAATCACAGCGTTAGGTGAAAGCTCTGTTGTTAAAAAAGGATAAAAGTTTCTTCTCGCTCACGCCGCGCCGGTATCAATTCGAAAGTGAACTGAGGGCAATTGCCCACCTTTCAAGTTGGGATGTAAAGATCGTCAATTCCGTATATCTACATATAAAATATCATTGGGTGCCAGTACAATCTTTATTCAGATATAGTAATTTTGATAGGCCAGGTAATTGCGGTACGATAATGACTACAGAGAGACACTCATCGGTTGGCATCAGAGATAAATAACAAATTGTTGGCATCATCAAGTTATCATGAATTCCACAGTAAAGGCATGTATAAACTTAACACAATAAAAACTCGCACAAGTTGATCTTGAACCGAACCACTCTGACGTCATTCACTATATGAATTTTTATTATTTTATTAAAACTAGTGGTTTAAATTAGTGCGGTTTCAGAACCAAACATAACGGGACTAATGTTTATGAACTAGGTACCTATTCCGTGAGAAACTTTAAAATTGAATGATGCTTTTTTGGTACTTTTGTAATTAACATTAGATAGATCATTTTATTTAATGAGAAAATGCACTGTCAAAACAAAATACTGTACACAATGTAAGCATGAGTAATAGTAATTCATGTCTAGTTCTATCACGAAACTAATTGCATGTAGCGCATGATTTTTGATGTACAGTAAAAGCTTCTTATTCGCGCTTCTTTCATTCGCGTTTTCACTATTCGTGGATTTAAAAAATGCGATCCGATTCCTATATTCGCGGCTAAAGATTTCTTTATTCGCGGATCTAATCGGTATACATTGATAAAAAGCATTCCAATATGTAGGTATCTAACTGAATATTCTTTCCAAAGGCATCGTCAAATGGACTAATAAAAAAGTAAAATAGACCTTATTACAATTATGCCTAAAGTATGTTGTTAAATGATATCGCTGCTGTATTGGTTCCGCCTTGATCAAGACGCCGTCGCCGCGGTCGGCGTTTTTGAGAATGTAAACAAACAAAATGAAACCAACTTTATTACTGAAACCATAAAGTATATTTTTAAATAAGGCCACATTAGACGTTCCGTCCTTTAGTAGGGGCCGCTTTGCGTGTTTTATTGTTTCATCTTTCCATTTGTTACAAAAATTGTGACGGAGTAACACGTCTCTACCGCAGTCTTCCTAATTTATAATGTCGACTAAAAAAATGAAAAACGAGTTTCGATGCGAAATAAATCTGTGTTACCGCCTAAAGTGAAAATAGAAATGCTTGATCGTTTACGCCTTGGAGAGTCGTTTGCATCCATATCACGTTCATTCAATGTGAACGAATCAACTGTACAATCGATAAAAAAATCCGAAGATTAAATAAGGTCGTCAAAATCGTCGTCGATAAAATAGCTTCAACTTCACTGTCAGCGAATATTGTTCGTGATCCAGCAATAGCAAAAATGTAAGTGGCGTTGTCATTATGGACTGAAGACCGCAACCTTTTGGTGCCCCAGATAGGTGCAATGGTCCGGGAGAAGGCAAAGCGTCTTTACGCACATTTTAAAGAACCTGATGGTAGTTGTGGTGGTGCATGTACAAATGGAGGATTTCAAGCATCGGAAGGTTGGTTCAATAAATTGTTTTGTTTATGAAGTTTAAACTTATTTAAAAAAAAAGGATTTAGACTTTAAAGCAGTTCTAGTTTTGGACAATGCACCAGATCATTCTCGCAAACTTGAAACTATGCATCCAAAAATAAAAGTGACACTTTACTTGCCAACTTTGCCTTAACCTTTGGACCAAGGAATAATCCAGGCCTTTAAGCTCTATTACATTAGACGAACCTTGAAAATCATATTGGTGAAATGTGATCCTGATATGAATGTTATGGAATGCTGGAAGAAATTTGATATAGCAAAATGCATCGTAAACATAAAAGAATCATTGGAAGAACTGATGCCATACACATTGAAATCATGCTGAAAAAAACTGCGGCCTGCTCGGACTGCGGAAAATGACGAACAATCTGTGCAAATTCAAACTTTGACTGCAAACATAGTCGAAATTGCGACTGGAATAGGACAAGATAGGTTCGAACAGATAGAATCAAGTGACATTCAGAAGTTGCTTGAGTTGCAAGATAAAGATTTGACTGAAACCGACTTGGAGGAAATGTTAAATTCACAGCCCATTAAAGAAGAGGTTTCAACAAGCACGGGAAACGTACCATTTAAGTTGCAAAATCTTAGTGAAGGTATAAGAATGACAAATGAGGTTTGTGATTTCTTTATGAACATTGATCCGTCTACCGAGCAAAGTCTTATTTTTAAGAGGCAAGTTTCTAATGTTACTGCTGAATATCAGTTTGAATTGAAGAAGCTTTTAAAAACTGCCAAAAAATACAAAATTCTGTAATTCATTGCCTAAACCTGAAGATCATAATTATTCAATATGGTCAAAAACTTCAATTAAATTCATTTTTTATTTAGTCACCTAGTAACGTATCCCCTATAATTCCATATAAATTACCATTCCATATTCAAGGTTTCTGTTTTCGCGGCATGTTTCCGGAACATATACCCCGCGAATAAAGAGCTTTTACTGTATATATATAATATTCTAGTGTTATAATTGTTCTGTCCCAATTCACAGTGAAGCTGTAAAAGCCATCTGAGGCACCAGGGCCCTCACGGCTAACAGTATAGTCGGTCAGAATTTTTTTTTATTTTGAACCATTTTTCATTGTTATGTTGTAATTAAAGTCTTCACTAAAGTTTTTGTATATTGTATAATGTCAAAAAAATATTTTTATTTCAAACAATATACCATTATTCAGTGACATAGAACTATTGTGGTGATTATATGTATAAAAATCGCTCCTTAACTACTAAATGTGCACTGATTTATGTGGAATATGGTCTAAGCGGGTCCAATCATATAAAAATTATAAATTATAATTATAAATATTTTGAAGTGAACAGTTTTGAGAGGATAATTCTTATTGAATTTCTAAAGTGAAACTTGTTAGGAAACGATTTTATAATTGGACGAGAATTAAGAGTGAAATTTCAAGGACACGTCAAGTTCTGGCACATTTCGTTACATGAAACAGAAGGAAAATATAACGTAGAGAGAAAGAGAGCTATGGTAATACACAGTGTAGGCGGTGTATGGTGCTGCACGCGCAAATTTTTTAATTAATTTTTATTGAATTTATATACGTATTATCCTCGTTGATAAAGTTTATCGTATCAAAACTGCATCCTATTAAAACATAATAAATATTGTACAGCAAAATATAGTAAAATGTACAGATATAGGCGACGAATGGAAAAACAATTTTAAACAGCTCAAGAAACGAAGGTCATTGTTAAAATAAGAACAAGTATATGTATGTACAGGTTTCTCATTATCCTTATATTTTCTTACAAAATAAAAGACTAAACACTTATAAGTATTCGTGGTTTCTTCATTTACAAACAAAATACGCATTGGAGTTGTAAATACCATTTTACATCTATAAGAATATTCCCGAACCTGATTGAATAATATTATACCTATCTATTCAATTTTTTTAATAAGAAATCCTCATTTATGCTCTACTGTTTTTTTATCATATAAAGGTTTAGCGTTATGGCTAAAATCTCACCTGGTATTAAGTGATGCTATGCCCCAAAATGGTGGTACGCTAAGCCTCGTGAGAGAGCTGGCTCTCAAGTGCAGATTTCTGAACACACCTCTATAGGTGCATCTATATGTTTGGCGAAGATTCTCAACTTGGGAGTGGTAACTAGCCAGATGGGCATTAAGAAATACCCTACCACCTCGCTATACAATTTTTTCCTTCACCGAAAGCTAGGGACTCATTGTAGGGGTCCGAATCGGAGCGATATGAATAGAGACAATGCAGTATCCGTACACGCTATAATTGAGCCAGCATTGGCTACCCATCAACACTATTGATAAAAATAAGGATCTATATTTCAGGATATAAATTATGTCTGCTCACTTTGTTATGGTCTTTTCTCAAAATCTGATAATTGGGTAACGTAGACACACTAAAGAAATGGTCTTTTGTGTTTTTAAATATCATAAAACAAAAGCGTCTGCTTGACATTTTTGGTAGCAATATCTAACTTACCGAATTATCAGATTTTTAGAAAAGACCATAATAAAATGAGCAGGCATAATTTCTATCCTGAAACATGGATCTTTATTTTTATCAATTAGTCTTGACAGCTAGTCAATGCAGGCTCAGTGGTAGCTTGTACGGACACTGCTTTGCCTCTATTATTTTACCATTAAAATAAAACGATATATTTTTAATGTTTACTCATTCCACATTCATTCTATTATTTCGTTTTATTTTCAAAAATATCAAAATCATTAATAAACGGGTGTTATTTAGCTACAATTACTCATTTCCCACGATCTTTGATGCATATTGTGCCACGCCGCGCCGGTTCGTAGTATACACAGAATAATAATTACAGCGATGACGTAATACAAACAAAAAATAAACATATTATTCTCATTGCAAACTTGTATCCAAAATTCCTACATAGATAAATGTCTTAAGTTGCTTGTTATTGAAGAAACCTTTTTCTTCATCTTATCCATAAATAAATTCAGTTTTAGATAACTTTATAATAAAGTGATTTTTTTTTGATCAACAGGCCTCGTGGCGCAGTGGTTGTAAACGCTACCTATTAAGCCGTGAGGTCGCGGGTTTAATCTCCACCCATGACTGACTTTGTGTGTGTCTGGGTGTATATATATATATATGTATATCAGCTGTTTAGTTACCATATTGCAAGCTTTGCTTAGTTTGGAATTAAATGGCCGTGTGTGAAATTGCGTCCTCATATATATGTCCTCATATTTACTTATTTTGTAGACAACAATAATACCTATTTGGAATTTAGACAAATATTATTATTAAATTTATTTAAAATATGATGTCATGACACGAGAAGAGAAGAAAGTCATTTAACTAGAAGATGTACGGTGAAGGTGGACAGATTTTTTTATCTTAGTGCGGCAAAGTGTGGGCACTGTACGTGATAGTAGTAATGTAACGAATATTCGCATTCGCATTCGCGAATATTCGCATATTTTTGCATATTCGCATTCGCATTGCATTCGCGAATTTATTGCGAATGTTTTTGCGTGTATAATTTTTTAAATATATATTCTTATATTCTTTATATTCTTCTACAGTAGACCATTAAATAGTCTAACTCTAAACAAACAAAAAAAATATTCTCAAACAAAAATACTTCTCTCCCTTAAAAAAATAACAGTTAATTGTATATATTTTTCACATTAATAATTGAACTTCAGTAGGGGTATTAAACTTTAAAAATAGTAGTTTTGATGCCTTGTCTCCTTCAAGTCTGTTTCGAAGTGGCGTGTAAATAAGTCCAGCGCTACTAAATATGCGCTCGCTGGGGACACTCGTTGTTGGTGTAACTAAATAATGCCGAACTACAAGAAGCAAAAGAACGTATCTTTCTTTGTTCACTTTCCACCAAGTTAAAGGGTCAACGTCATTTGCCACACGTTTTTCCGTTAAGTATTCAGTGATCGTTTTACGGATTAAAAGGTGAATAGGGTTTTTATTAAGCGTTATGTCCTCTTCTTCACTGTCGTTCGCATCCATTAATGAATTCATTGTTTCTTTCAAAGATACAGATTTATTTGTCTGAGTATCTTCGGTTTCATTTAACCTGACACGCTTTGCATTCGAACTATGTGAATTCAAAGATACTCCAGCTCCAGCAGAAACTCCAACCAAATCGAAAATATGTTCTATGACGCATTCTGTAGTAGACGTATTTTGAAATAACTTGTTTCTTTATCGTGGGTCAATGAAGGTCGCCGTAGCAAAGAAAAGGTCATTCTCTAAACCAGAAAACTTTTGAATTAGCTCTTCTTTTAAAATTGTAGTTGTATCACCAATGTGTTCATCAGATGAATCAAGATCACTAATAATTTTTTCTAGGGTAGTGATTAAAGGAATCAAAGAAGATATAGAAACATCGGCAGCACTTAATTTTTTAATTAGTTCGTCAAATGGTTTTAGTACATGTATAAGCTTTTAAATAGTCATCAACACTTCAGACGTTAATAGGGGAATTTTATTATTTGTTGATGCATAAATACATAAAGACTCTTTAACTTGCAAAATACGTTCAAGCATATAAAAAGTGCTGTTCCACATAGTTTCACATTCTTGTTTAATCCTACGAGATTTTTGATTTAGTCTTTTCTGTACGTTAGCAAGCTCGTCTTGAGCAGAAGTTGAATGATGAAAATGAGTTGCTATCTTTTTGCATTTTGTTATGGTAGTCGTGACAGTTTCTTGAGCTTTCATCCCTTCTTTTAACACATTTGGAATCTTATGTGAAGCACAGTCAATATGTTTAACATTTAACAAGTTAATACCTTTTTTCATGTTAGCACCTGCGTCGCGAACTACACATTTTACGTTTTCTTTAGGTATCTCCCATAACGATAAGATTTCTTCAAGTTTATGAGCAATATTTTCTCCGATGTGGCGACTATCATTCAACACTTCTGATTTTAACACAACCATTTTTCTTTCAAATTCTTCTGTAATCCCATGACGAGTTAAACTCAGCAGTGAAACTCCAGAACAAGTGTCAGACCATATATCGCTAGTAAATGACAATTTTTCGAAGGATTTCAGCAATTCGAGTATTTTCTGACTTACTTTGTCATATAACTTATCGCAGATAAATGAAGTGAAATACTGGCGTGACTTTAAATCATAGGAAGTACACAAATACTTCATTAGTCTTGCAAATCCAACACTTTCCACGAAACTAAATGGCAAGTCTTCCAACGCTACCATTTCACTTATAAAATTATCAACAGCCAATGACTTCAATGATTTATTATCCCATTGTTTCGTTTTATCGACACATTCTAGAAGCGATGTCTGTTTCATGTCGGATTTAGTACTTTGATGGGATGATGATGCCGGTTCAAGTGTTGCAGAGGCTTCGTGTTTCAGTTTTTCAAATTTTTCTAATTCGGAAAACTCGGTGTTACGCATTGCTTTCAAATGATTTCTCATTGCAGTTTTAGTCCTTCCTTTTCTTGAATACTCCTTATTACAAAGCTTGCATGTAGCTCGCTCAGCATCGCAATATGTAAAATAAGTCCATATTTCACTAGAATTTGATTTACTCATGTTTATAATCACTATTCACACTGTTACCTCAAAATTTACTTATTTTGTTTACGGAAACACCGGTGCGAGCGGAATAACACTTCAATCGGATTAACTCGGCTATTCTCGGAATGAAAAACAGACGGAATGCACTTCGTTCGAACGGGACTGCCGCTAAAGTCACCAAACCATAGACAAATGGCGCCAAATTTAAACAAAAACTGAATATTCGCATTCGCTTTCGCCCTCACGAATGTCCAAAATATGACATTCGTTACATCACTACGTGATAGTAAGCACAGTGTAAACATTGGCGACTACCGTGGGATCTACAATCCATCGTCAGTCGTCGCTGTCATGCCGCCCTACTGAAATGTCTCTTCACGTTATGTTTGAATGACTCCATGTTGTAGGTAGGAGTAAACACAGTGGCCGGGAGACAGTTCCACAGCTTCACAGTACGGCAAAGATAACTTCCTTGTTCGTGCGGAGATGGATTTTACCGTAAAACTGTAGCTCCGGAGACGAATACCGAAGAAAGTATGGATGGATTGTGTTAGGAATGATACGTAAGTGTGGTGTGAACCATGAATACTGAAATAACAGTTGATAGAGGATATTGAAAGAGGGAAAGATTTTGTGTCGAACATACTTAGTTGGGATAAAGGTAAGAAGGTTTGTCATTTAATTAAATATAAAAACAAAAATCAGAATGTAAAAAACATTTTGCTAAAAAAATAGTTTTTTCTATTTTTGCTTTTTTATTTAATTTCTAGGCGTTGCGTCATACTTAAATATTATATAGCCTACGTCACTCCTACAATTAAGTCGAATTAGCTAACGACAACTCGTATGTTAAAAATTCTTTAAGCCATTAAAACCTTTAGATTGCAGAGAGTGCCAAAGAAAAAGACATACATACAAACATACATACGTTCGAAAAACATAGTTCTCCTTTTTCGCAGTCGGGTACAAAACAAATGAAGAACGATCCGCAAACTGTATACAATTTATAAGATACCTACAAAAAATATTTTCTTGACGTATAATGAATGATATTCCAATAATCAAAGAACTCAAAAACTGAATTGTATCAATTTTTTTATTAAAATTGTAATATATAATTATCGATCGACCTTTTAAATGATGTCCGTCCAATTCTGAACAACAGGTTTTGTTTTGTGTAAATTTTAACTCCCATTTTTAACTATTATCATCTGTTTATACAACGAATATAAGATATTTTAAAAATATTACGTACTTACCAATAAATAGTAACCGCATGTTGAAGCTTCAAATTTTTTTTCTTTAAAATAATACCTATTTTTAAAACTAAATATATAATCACTGTCTCGTATTGAAGCACATCCGGGCAGCCGCTAGCCCTCAAGCAAACAGGCTTATAAACAAAACAGCATTTTAATTTAATGAATGGAAAAATGATGCCACTCTGTCTACGTAACATTGTAAACGACCAATGGGAAAGAAGATACGAAAATGATTATTTTAAATGAGTTATAGAATTAAAATTCACTTTGAGATGAAAATGTTTTAGCGTTGGATTGTATATAATTTTACACCTGATGTTAAGTCAATGTGGTCAAGATAGTAACACGCTAAGCCTAATATAGGAACTAGTTCTCAAATGCAGCTGCCGGAACACACCTAATGGTGCTTGGTGACAGATTTTCAACTTGAGGGTGGTATCTACCAATGATGGCTCAGTTGGTAGTGTAAACGGACTTCGCGTCGATTGACGTGAATTCGAATCCCTACCATGAGCCTGAGAATTCGGTGAAGGAAAAAATCGTGATGAAACCATAGCATGTTGGGAAGGCTTTTTCTAATGCCCGCCTGGCTAGCTACCCCCCTCTAGTTGAAATCTGTATTCAAACACATATAGGTGTGTTCCGGCAGCTGCACTTGAGAGCCAGTCCTCCACTAGGCATAGCGGTCTACCATCTTGATCACTTAGGATCAGGTGAGGTTGTGGCCACAAAGCTGAACCTATAACTATAAAAAAGCCAAGCATACATTAGGAAACGCCCTACCACCATAATGTGGTTTCATTACGATCTTTTCCTTCACCCAAAGCATAGGTTCACTGTAGAATTCAAACCCAAGTTGATCCACGCCATGTCCAAGCCCAATATCACTGAGGTATCGTTGCTTCAAAATTGAAGAATCGAAGAATCACTTCTCAGTTTAAGCACATGGTAGTTAGTCTTTTAATATACCTACTTGTATACCTACATTTTTTTATACAACTAATTTGAAAAACAAGCATACGGTCCGTTGCCGACCGTTAACTACTCGCGGCAGAAACACAACACGAGGTTATTTGGCTGTGATCTTCTATACGGTTCATATATTTCACCAGTCGAACTGCTTCAAGCAGAGAGAAATTCCTCCGTGCTCTACCTCTCTTCTTGAATGCCCCTTCCTCAAGGAGTTCTGGAAATCATACTTTTTTAAACTTATTTATTTATTTGGCTTTTCGTGTCATGTGCGTTTTATGTGTCGCAAATTGCCTGTCTCAAATGGATAACTTACTTTAAAAACACCAGTACAGAGATATTATGAGTGTCGTGTCTGGCTTAACAACTGTTGGTATTTTAGAATTAATTAAAAGGAAAAAACTCCTATTAATATTCAAGGTAACTTAATAAAATAGACATTTGGAGTTTGAATTAAAAAGATTAGAAATAATAGGTATAAATATTGACAGTTATGTCTGATAATGAGCAAGCTTCATAAAAATATAAATTTGGCAATGCAAAATCCATACTAATATTATAAATGGGAAAGTAACTCTGTTTGTTTGTTAAGCTTTCACGCCTAAACCGCTAAACTAATATTGATAAATTTCGGTATACAGGTAGATTAGACTTTGAGAAAGGACATAGGCTACCCTTTGTCGTGAAAATAAAACTTTAAGGGATTAAATTGGAGATTGTAATTTATATGAAGAACCCATCAAACCAGTTTGTATGAATTTTAGTATAGAGATATATATTGGACTTTGGAAAAAGACATAGACTACCTTTTGTCTTAAAAATAAAACTTGAAGGGGTGAAATTGGGGATGAAAGTTTGTATGAAGAACCCATCATGTCTCATGCAGTAAAAAAGCGAGGTAGCAAGGATGGCGACCACCATACACATAGTAATAGACTCATCTATGATTTTCTTTTGCTTTTGTCATATTCAGGGAACAGTTGACATAAATACAGTAATAAAACGAGGTGGTAAGGATTGCGACCATCATACACATAGTGATAAACCTATAACTGATTTTTTTTTTATTCCTTGCTATCTGGGATCAGTCAGTGTATATCCAATAATACGCAGACGAAGTCGCGGGTACCAGCTAGTAACTTTTTTTTTTCAAGTATAAATGTACGTAACGTTGTGATTTGAAACGCGATGAAACGTAAAGCGACACTAAAGAAGAACGTACATCTATAGGATTTAACCAACGAGAGAATGAGATAAAATACTTTTACATTATACATGATTAATGCAAGTCCTGGTTTTCATGACTGTGATCGTCGTCAAATTGGCCTAACGGTTTGAGACGGCCTGACTTGTACGCACTGTTGTATGTAGTATCTACAATGCGAGTAGCCGATAGTTCGAGTCTCGCTGATTTAGAATAAAAAAAAAAACATTTTAAAGAAGATATTTTTATGTCATATGAAGGTTTCACTTCTACCGCACACATATTAGGTCCATACATATGAAATTGGCGTTTTGTTGAACTGGCCATTTTGATCTCAAATATCTGGCGTTTGGCCAGGAACTCCAACATCAAATTTATTTCAAATTTAGGCTTGTGTAGTGTTTCGAATTTAGTGATTCATTTGTTTTTGCACCATTTGATTTTTCTTTGACATCATTCATTTCACAAAATGGAAATTTAAAATATCTCATTAATTACGAATATGAGGTCCACCTTGGCATCAGCGCTGCAGAAGCAGCTCGAAGGTTTAATGATATGTATTGGAAAGCTTCTGTCAAAGAGATCACGGTACGTTTTTGGTTCCAAGGTTTTCGTTCTGAAAATTTACATACATACCTCGGAGAGATTATATCTCCAAAAGACCTTACAAATAAAGAAATAAAGAACAGAATAAATTGGGCACGGAAAAGATATTGATCTCTCAAGGAGACTATGAAAAACCCTCACGTGCCGCTCAAAGCTAAAAGAAAAAAATTCCATTCGTGTATTTTACCTGTCATGACGTATGGATACCAAACATAGAGTCTAAAAAATCATAATATAAGCAAACTGGAAACTTGCCAACACAGTATGGAACGAAGCATAGTCAACATTAAAATTAAACACAAGATAAAACTAGATAATATAAGAAACCAAACTAGAATTACGGGTATTACCTATTGTATTAAAAACTAAAATGGAGGTGAGCAGGTCATATGTTTAGGAGTAAAAAGGATAAATGGTCTAGAGATATTACAGAGTGGTACCCAATACAATACAAAAGAAAGAAAGGGAGACAGCGACGAAGATGGGAGGACGATGTTAGAAAATTAGCTGGTTTACTTGGAGAAGACAAGCACAGAATCGCTTTCTGTGGCAAAATCTAGGAGAGGCCTATGCGGGAAAGCAAAACATTCTTCACGTAATGGCGTCAAATAATTAAATATATTGTATTATTCATAGCGTTAAGTTATAGATTAAGTGAGATTGTTAAATAAAATCTATTATTATTATTATGGGAAAGCTACTGTAAAAGAAAGCACGGTACGTTTTTGGTTCCAACGTTTTCGTTCTGGAAATTTTGACCTACGTTATAAACCCCGTAGACGGCCGGAGACCCTAATTGATAATGAAGAATTAAAAGTGATCGTGGAAGCGGATCCATCGCTTACCACGTCAGAGTTAGCGGCAGGCTTCGTTATGAGTAATCAAACAATTTTAATTCACATGAAACAATTTGGAAAAGTGAAAATGCTCGAGAAATTGGTACCGTATGAATTGACTGAAGCACACTAATAAACACGCATTGCGAAACGAAAAGATTTTGAATAGTATTGTTACTTTTAACGAGAAATAGATCCTTTATGACAATTGGAAACGCTCATCACAGTGATTGTACCCAGGAGAACCGGCCAGATCCTGTCCCAAGCGAAAGTTGACTCAGAAAAGGTACTGCTAAGCGTTTGGTGGACCAGTGCTAGTGTCATATTACACTAAAACTTCCTAAGAGCTGACCAAACGATAACGGTAGATCTGTATTGTCAATCATTGCAATCCATGATGGATAAGCTAGCCGTTAAATAACAGAGACTGGTCAATCTTTTATAGCCCACTGTTGCTTCAGGACAACGCTAGACCCTCTACTTCATGACAGACGGTCGCTAAATTAGCGGAAGTACGGTTGGAATGTCTCTAAAACCCATCATACATCCCAGGCCTTGCTCCAACAGATTAGATTTTTCGGAATTTGGACAATTTCTTGCCAGGAAAAAGATTCAATTCCGGTGAGGCTGTCCAAAGCGCCTTCAAACATTTTATTGATTCTCACTCCCACAATTTTTGCAGCAATGGAATTTCCATATAAAACGCTATTTCCATATATAAGGACCTACAAAATTTTACAAAAAGCCCAAGAGAATGTTTGCATCAACGATCTAATCTCTGAAATATCAGTCAGATTTGAAGAAACCGTTTTGCATATTATAGCCTATTTATTCAGGAAGGTGTGTAAGCCGTATAACTTCACACAACGACCTTAAAGACTGGAACAATAACCATAAACGTTAATCAATGCGGTAAGCTGTGTATGCAAGTACGGAAAGTGTGAACAACGGTAGGCTACACGGATGCATTGACGCCGGCGCGGTAGTGAGTTGGTCGAATAAATTTCATACTGGTGGGGCACAGCTAGTTAAATAATAAAACTATAAAGAAAGTTAAACGTATTATATTTGCTATAAGTACTGAAGAGAATAGCTATATAGAATTCTCTAATAAAGAAGACTGTGATATAATATTATAAGATTCTAAACTGTTAACAGCTTGTATATTATGTTCTATTAGGCTTTAAGAGCTCCACCGACGATTTCAGGGTCGCTCATTCGGCCGGTGAACAGCAACTGCCGGGTGGCCTCGTCCTGGATAACAAACAGGAATGGTCTGTCGGCCATCACCTCGTAGTTACTATCGGTATCTTCGCCAAACTTGTTCACGACACCAACTTCTGTGAAATTAATATGTAACTATCAACTGATATTCATTCATTCGTAACATAATAGTAATCTTTTTAAATTACATTGACAGTTTTAGTATCCTTCATATACTTTCCATTTTAATTTAACTTAATCTGATTTCGACTATATTTCAATCTTTTACATGTAATTTTGGAATCAATTATAATAGGTATCTATAACACCGATTCGAAAAACAAATCTGTGGGATATAAAATCCAAAATGGGCCTGAGCCGTCAGCAAGAGGAAACTATGAAGGGTAGAGAGATGGTACCTACTCACTATGTATGAAAAGTGTTCGTCGAAAACAGTAAAATTAGGGTGGCTCCACGGTAGCAAGTGTGTAAATTTTAAAGATAGCGCCAATAATTATTGTTTTTTTAACTTTCGCCCACTTGGACAACTTCACTCCACAAACATTTTCCATTTTTTTTTAATAGCTTTAGAACTGTAAAGACTATATAAACTCACGTAAAAGTATCATTCCCTCTTACTACACTAGTGCCATTTTGGTAGGTTTTTAAAAAATAATTGTAATTAGCTGCTTACAGCTGTACACTTTTTCAACTTGTCGCCCATATTAGATGGTTCTCTTTACCTCTACTCTCTATAGAGGAAACATCGTAAAGAAACCATATCATTATGGTATCACCAGATTATCACCACCTGACTATACATCGAATTTCTCTTCAATCAGATGATCTTGCAGAAGCAAGACAAAATTTGGCGCCTAACATCTACGGGTGTGTTTCGGCATCAACTATCTCTCTATGTGACCACTCGAGATGTTAAATTGCTATATTCAAAAGATTCGAAAAATGATACTGCAAATACCGACACGGGTTTCGGATAACGTTAGCCCAAAAAAGGCTAAAATCAAATTAATTATTTATAAGCTTGAGAGACTGAGTTGCACATGCATCTATACTTAGACATTCTAAAATCTATAACCACTTAATATATTTTTCTAATAAGAACATGACTGTCATGCATTTTGTGCATTGAGACCACAAATTAGTGGTGGGCAGTTATGAGATATACTAATGCAATCATACTATTTATATTATGAAGATATCTCGATTAGTAACTATTAGGAATTACTAATTTGATAAGATTAGTAACTAACTTCAAATTTGGTGTACCATTAGCACCTAATTACTAGTTTCATAGGATCAGTAACTAACTTGGTGTTGGTAGTCAGGGTTCACTACTACCTTCAGCTCCGGATGACCTTTTTGTTCTCTTTTAGCTCATCGCTATACAAGTTGTTATAAAGAACTTTTTTTGACGGGATTACGATTTAAAACGTAGCGAGAATTAGCAATACTAATTAATAACGTTATTCGATTATGAAAATTAGTAAGTCACTAATTTTATAATTGATTATCAATATCAGTAAAAAAGTCTCGATTATGCAAATCATTCATAACGCCCACCACTAGACAAAATGACCGCCGGCTTTGAGTTATCTTCCTATTTATAGAGGCGCCAGTATAAGTTGCCGGTGCCCTCAAGCCTAGGTCCGTTCCTCGGTGTGAAGCCCTTGGGTCAGGCAGCCGCCCGCGCGATACAAGTGACACTATACGTGCAACACTTAGCTACCCACACACAACATTACACACGTATGAACACACACACGTGCACACCACACAGGTACATAGGTTCTGTAAGGGACCTTTTTTTCTTTTTTTGCGGTAGTTAGACTAATGCGCTAGTTAGTGTAGAAAACCCATTCAGATTACCAAATATACATACGCATGGTTCCCTCCTTCCTCCCAGGAGGAGGGGAACATGCATATGAGTATATGTTAGTTAGCTCGAATTTTCTTAAGATTAGGGAATTAGATAGATCGCGACCTTTTCGCATTCGTGACGACCGCCCGAGCCGAGGTTCGGCCACTCTGGCACCCTCGTGCGGGTCGTCACAAACTTTCGCGGCTGAGTGCCCTAAGCGCTCGCCCCCAAGTCCGGTGAAGCTGTAAAAGCCGCAGCGGCTCTGTTTTTGGATAGGGCCCCTAAGGCTAACAGTGTAGTCCAGAATATTATAAACATGAACTAAATATTATTATGTTTTAATTTCGTATGAAACTTAATTCAGTTTTAGAATCAATCATGGTACTAAAGTCTAAATAGTGAACACAGGTTATGTGCTCAATGGTGCACTGTCAAGTTGTGATATACCTACTGGTGGCACTGTATAATGAATAGTAGAATAAAATGTTTCAGTATTTACGTGTAGCGGCATAAACAATGCTGCCAAGTTCGTTGACTTCAATGCCACATGTCTGCATAACATTCGAAACTCTCAGTGAGTCATGCAACCGCTGACCTCGAGCTATCCCGGGGAACGACGCTGACACTTCAAAAGCTTTCCTTATTCCAAGCTATAATATAATAATAATTATGTTAATTCATATTAAAAACTACATTATCAAATAAATTCGACAATAGCACATAAGAAATCATGTTGGCAATGCTGAGAGAACAAAAACACTAATGTAAAATAAGGCCACTTCGGTAGAAACGACGTTCGTACTGAGATCTAACGGGTGCTAAGTTCCATAGCTGTTCGTTTAATTATGGCTGTAGGAATGTATGATCTTCAAGTTATTTACAAAACTATTCGTTACTTTCTTTGATATGGGATTTGTGACGTGGTAAAACTTAGCTCTCTTTTTTTTCTAAAAATGATTAGTTTCGATTCCCGGCTCGTGTATAAGTTTTTTATTAAATTTAATAATTGCAGTTTTTCATTTTTTGTAAATCACCGTCATGGTTATTTAAAACATGTTACTCTGTTCCTTATAGTTTCAGAGTTCCTCTCAACGATTCTTCACAACGTAACGCTCTTTATAGACTATTCATGAACTAGAATTTGAGCAAATAATGATGTCTCCATTTATTACCACATATATAGTTAAATTCGTATTAATCAAAAAATGATGTAAATACAAATGGCATTATGATAATGACCTCTTTAATCTAGTTATATTATAATAAATATATTATTATTTAGACACAATTTCACACACCGCCATTTAATTCCAAACTAATCGAAGCTTGCAATATGGTAACTAAACAGCTGATAAACATACATACATAGATATTTAACACCCAGATACACAACTGACATTTATGCTCATCACACAAAAGTCAGTCATGGGCGGGGATCGAACCCGCGACCAATCGGCTCAATAGTAGTAGCGTTTACTACCACTGCACCACGAGTTCTGTAAATGAATAATGGTGTAAATGAGCACTTCTTGTATGTATATATAGGTATGTAATTGGTTTCTCGGAAACGTCTCCAACGATTTCCATGATACTTTGCATTTAGATAATGTTTTACATTCCAAGTTTACCTAGATAGGTGTTTTCTATTTTTGTTTATAAGACACCGAGCACAGGTCGTTCGCCCAAATATTATATATTTATCTGTTAAATTGTATTCTTAATTAATAAATTCGCGTTCTCGTTAACTTCTTAAATGCTCTTTTATATCCGAAACAATAAAATAACATAATTACTTCTAAAAATGGGAGTAAAGTACTTTCAATAAACGTTCAAAATAATATAAATTTCATTAATCCTTACCTCCCTTAAAACTCCATTCAAACGTGATGTGAATTCATATCTGAACTTGGGTAGTGTGACGTCTACGAGGCGTTCTCTTAGGTTGTTCATTTCAGATCGGAGCTCGCTCAAGCTGTTTAGAACGCGAGGCAGACCCGTCAATGAATTAGGAACAATGATATACATCGCGTATTTGTTACTCTGTAAACAAATCGTCATTTTAGGATCAACAAGCTTGTAAGTTTTTCCTAAGTACATATTAAATTTAATGTCTTAGCGATAGTTTTTTTTTTAATTCATAAAACTCATTTAGCAAATAATCATACGAGGACTTTTTGGCGGGATCTTGAAGTGACAGTCGTGGTTTTTATTTTTAATTCATTTCCTTATGTTTTTGACCCTATATTATGTAATATTTGTGACGTTTTGCGTGATATAGTTTGATTTTTGTACATAAGTGAAGTGGATTAAAAATATAAACTGAAAGCACGCATTGTGGGATCCCACAAAAACTTCCTAGAAAGTTATAACAAGGGAGCCACCATCTTATTAGGATACTGAAATAGTCATAAGACAGGAAACTATATTCACTCGATAATGGCAGTAATGGTCTTCATTAAAGAGGACTAGTTGACAAGTTAGGAAGAAGAAGATGCAGCTGCCGTAGCCTATGGACGCCTGTAGGTAACAACAGTGCGATGGCGACCTTCAACCCCACTACACAATTACGCATTAATCACTTTTTTAAATACATTTGAGAAATAATATATAGATATAAGAATGCAATTCAATGAGAGTTTTTAAATCAAACATTATTATTTAAAGATCACATTAATTTTAAACTATTTCGATATGTTTCGTCAATAGCTGGGAACATAACCTTTAAAATGATGATGATGAAAATAATTAACTTTTGATAAAATATTAATGGAGATATAATGTAAATAATAGGTAAATAAAACCCTTTGAGAATTTTACATAGATTCATGTGTGTATATTTTCTTGAAAATTACTTACTCTATATGGCATCCTCAAAATCTTAGCGTCCAAATTAGTGGACTCAGTATAATAGAATTGATCTTTAACATTCATTAATTGTACGGTCTTCTGTAATTTAGGAGATACGTAGAAGGTTCCGGGTTTTGTCGCATTCGGTGGAAACTGGTGACGCCAACTCCCTTTGAAATACAGGGTATTTAAAATCAACACAACCATCCCAGCCATGTCGTCTGAAATTAAAATCGGTAGTTACAAAATCAGGTACTCATAATATTAAAAAATTACTCTATCATTTAGTAGTCGTTGAAATTTATAATAACTGTTGAGACTTGAGTTTCAAAAATTAGCAGTATGTTTTTTGTACTCTTTCTCATTGTCAAATAATATATCCATATGCCGTAAAAGAAACCTACTAACCGATCTATGCGTAGAATTTTTAAATATTTTAATAGCCTTTAATTTTAAACAATCTCATAAATAGTATGTATATTAAATGTAACTAATATAAGGAATGGTTGTATCATAATTACAAACACGTATATAATTACAAGAACACAAAACGATACGTTAAGATGTATAAATACGAAAAGGTATATTAAGAAACCGAGAACAAAAAAGGAAAAAGAAGATGAAGACATTGATTATTTGCTTATATAAAAAGCTGGGACAATTGAAACCCTATATACAATACTTACTACATATACATGTTTACAATGCAGGCATAACCCACAAAACAGTAGTATAGACCCAGGATAAAAACTAGTTACATCCAAAAATTTGCCGTAACAAGAAATAATGCTAGATCAAGGATCCAAAACAAAAACACATAGCAAATCCATTTGAAACCAATATAATCCTAATATAAAGAATCTCTGGCTGTATGTCAGAGAACCACTTGGTGATAATATAAAAAAAAAACACGAATTCATAATTATATTGAATGTTTATGTAAATACTACATATTATTATATAAAATATAAATTTAAAGAAATATTTACTAGATTTCAACTATTTATAGAATACATTCACAAAACGTCCTCCTTTATAGACCTTATTTTAGCGACTAGAATTATAGCAAGTAAATGGGGACAAAGCAGAAATAAAAATTATTAAAAAGGGAACAAAATCCTCGACTGCAACAAAAACACTTCACAAAAAAAATTTTTTTTTAGTTTTTTGCTGTAAAAGAGTAAATCTGACGTCGTACTTAAATATTATATAGCCTATATCCCTCCAAAATTAAAACAAATCTAACGACACCTCGTATACTTAAATCAATCAAGCAGTTTAAGTTACAGTGTGCCAAAGAAATAGACATACGTACAAACATACATAAATACGGTTGAAAAACATAACCCTCCTTTTAAATTGTGTACATAATTCAGCATTTCCCAATTGGTATTAATTCAATGATCCATTTAATACAGCGTTTAAATTTTTACAGCGGTTAATATTCTAATATGTCATTCTCTTCGATACCTCAGAACACCCAATAATACAAAAAATATCGTTTTCAAACTCACCAGCGTCGACCAAATTAGGTATCTTTCCATGCGTTGTATTGGACACCCAGGCATTGATTTCATTTGCAGCTACTTCAGGGTTAAAAAAGTCGACAGTTTTCAATTCAGTCTTGTAAAATTCTTGTGCGATTGCTGCAAAACGCTGTCTTGGTTCAGCGTTCTTGCCGATGTATATCCTACTGCCGAGGTTTAGGATGTATTCTGGAGATTCTTTCTGAAATCGACATAAAAATATTGTTTTTATAAATACATATACACACCCACACCCACACCCACAGTTCGCCGGATATGTTTTTTAAAGACCCATGTAATAGGTGGCGAGCCTATTGCCATTAACCGGGCACAAAGCCAAACACCGAGCTGATACTGAGAATTTCATAGAAAATCACAAAAACATTTTGCTCGACCTGGGAATTGAACCCAGCACCGCGAGCATAGTAGTCGCACTTAGGACCACTATGCTAATGAGGCAGTTTTTTTATTTCATTCGAAATGTACCTCTGCTTCTGTCTACTTACTATAAATTATCAAAGACTGATAGTTCCAGAGTTTAACGCGTTCAAACAAACAAACAATCTCCTTATACTTTATAATACTAATGTACTATTTATTATATTTGTAGTATGTACAATCCAGTTTCCTGATGCTTATTTATAATTATTCTTTTCGTTTAGTAGGTTCATTTATTGTGTAAATAAATATTTATGTTGAGTACATACATATTCAATAATAATCAGTAATATTGAATACTAGCAAACTCGGTCACGCGTTACTGTGCCGTTTTGGAGTTCATAGGGAACATACATGCAAACATCGATTTTTATATACATATATAAAGACAGAGTAAGAAGAAGATGTATACTAATATTATAAAACATCAAATATTGTTTCTCCACTTGTTGTAACACGCTAATCAATAGAACTACCAGATTTTAAAAAATACTTTTGCATTTTAAAGCATAACTATACTAATATTATAAAGCTGAAGAGTCTGTCTGTTTAGCTCATTTATCGAAGAAGGCTATATAGGCTGTATAAAATCACGCTACGACCAATAGGAGCGGAGTATCCATGAAAAATGTAGCAAAAACGCGAAAAAAATATTCCTTTTGATAGCTTCCATTATGTGACACAGAGGAAGTTGCGAGGGTCAGCTGGTTTAGTTATATAACTTCACGCTACGACCCTAACTAGCAGAGTCGAATCCATGAACGTCAAAAATTTGGCAGCTGTAGGCATAGACGGGAAATGAAGAAGTGAAAACAACGATAGACTACACAAGTGCGTTGGCGATGGCGGCGCAATGAAGTGTTGATCGAATAAACTTAACGCGGGTAAAACCGTAGTGCACAGCTAGTTCAATAATGTAATAACATGACTATGAAATAAATAAATAATAATTGTTACCTTTAATGAATTTATTATGGTTGAAAATTTTCTCCTGACTTCATGCCTGTCCAAATCGAACCCGAGAACGGAGGCTATTTCGTTCTTTGTTTGCCCTGTAGCTGCTTCATACAGAATAGCTAGGGCCAGTTTCAGACCCAGTGGAGAGAGTAGAAAATTATCACTCGAAGAAGACGATATACGCTGTCATAACATAAATATATATAATGTAATTCTCAGTTTGAAAATATTATTAGCATTTCGATCTAAGAATTTAATTATATAAAAGACAAAATTCCTAAATTAAATTTAGTATATAGAAGTATGTATTGTTTAAGTACTTAATTTCCATATCATTATGGATCGCGGTACAATTTTTTTTTATTATAACATTTTATTTATTTTATTTCTTGTTTATTTTTTCTAGTTTTTCCTACAACAACTAGTGATACAAGTTCTTCATATTATGTCGAAATTTTCAGGTGAATAAGGGATTATAGGTTTTGGCGGATATAGTTGTTTATTGTGTATAGGTGAAGTGAATTCACTATAACTAGAAGCATGAATTTGAAGTTGCCACAAAAACTCCCTAGATGGTTTTAATAAAAGGGTCACCATCTTGTTAAGGCTTTGTTTGAACTCAGAAAATAAGAAAAATATTCTATCCTCGTGACATTGGCACAATAATATTTTTATTCTATTTGCATTATGGAGCTGTTTGCAAGACCCTATTAAAACAGCATAGAAAATTATAAATTACAAGATTTAGGTTACCGATGCATACTTTTTTTTTAATTGTAGCTTTCTGCCTATGTAGACAATTACGCCAATGTCAAGTGAGAGAAATACACATTATAGTATTTAGTTGTAGTTTAGTTAGCCAAATGTTCGGTGTATTGTAGAATAATCTAAAAACAAAACATATAATGACATACTTAAAAAATTACCTTTGTTAAAGTTAAGTCAAACTTATCATAGTCAGCTGCAGTAGATTGGAATTCGTTGTAGTCCCAGTAGTCGAGATCTACAAGGGTTGTATTGTCGGGAGATACGACCACGGCCTGGATTAAGGATTCCGCCGTAATAGGAACAACCTGTCTATAACTCTGGGCGTTTCCAAATACATCTTCGAGAGTATTCGGGTCTATATTAACATTCGCCGACACGTTTAGAAGAATCTGAGCTGTAAATGAAGAAGATTAAACCTTGATAGTGAAGATTCTGAGTTGACTGACGATATGAATGTATTGAGCCTACTTTACATAAGATTTTTTTAAAATACTTTTAGTAGAAGGTAAAATTGAGAGATGCGCATGATGGAAGTGCTGCATGATGTAATTAGTCATTAATGATAATAATGTAAACTTATTTTACTGCCTTTTTTTATTTTGTAAAAATAATTTACGATGTTAAATTATTGTTATTAATCAAAATGAAATAATTTTTTAAAAAGGACTTCATAGAACAAAAAAGCTGTCGGAGTGTACGTTCTTCATTCTACATAATTACTTTCGATATGGTATTTCTAACTTGACAAATGTTAATTGTCAATAAGTTACGATAACATAATTGACTATTTTAATTAGAAATCAACGTAAATATTTATTGATAATTAAAACTTGCCAAGTTACAAATCACATATCAAAATAAGTGATGCCCATATAAATAGGATAGCGTCTAAGTTGGCAAACGCCATCTATTAGGTACTAAGAGGATGGAAACGCCGTTATAATTCGAGTATTATTTCTACTAAAATTGTCTTTTTTTTTATGTAGGTATTTTTTATTTTTTCCTTTGTATTCTTTTAATATGCTTAATGATCTACCTTGATACCAAACAGGTCTCCGAGTCACCTAGAAGTGGTCTAGGTTTTATATGAGTGAGTCAATCAGTGAGTGACAAAAATGCAACTTTTCAAACCTTTAATAACTCAGGGAAGTATAACAGGTACTTTCGTGAAATTTAGGGTTTTAGACGTTACAAAGGTTTTTTAAATACAAAAAATTATATAAGTCGAATCGTTTTTGACTTATGGAGGGGTCGAAATTATCTCGAAATGGGTTGTGTAAAAATACACACTGGCCGGTGTATCGCCTTTTTCTTTTCTAAACTTTGCTGGAACACTACCGTGTGTCTAGATTGGGGGCCCATGAGATGTAAATAAGGGTCAACGATAGTGGCTCTTATTTTAAGCATGTCGTGACTTTAATTTTGACTTTCCTTTAATAGAATAAGTGACATACACAGATAGTATTAATTAACATACATACATAATACTTCCTTAAAATATAATGTCTTTACATATCATCTATCTAAATAAAATATAAAATTACCTATGATATAAAAAAAGTAAACCATATTTTATTACACATTTTTAAAACCATTCTAAAACATTATTTAACAACAAACACGATGAACAATCTTTCAAAGTGTGTGTAGCACTATATCAGCTGTCAAAATACATTTCAAGTTGATAAACCGGCATATCCAACATCGAAAAGCATGGTGAGACTAAAAAGTTTGGGAACCTCTACTTTAGCGCATCGGGAAGTTAGTTTAAAATTTAAAATTAAAATCCAATACGTTTAAAATAGAATTAATTTCTTTAATTTATCAGTCTTAGGAAATCAATTTGGACTTTTATTATAGCGGAATTTAAGTGCGTTTTAAGCAACAAAATACTCTTTCAGCACCTACCTAAATTAAATCTTAATGTTTGTAACAATTACCTACTAAAAGCCTGAAGCTTTTATGTTTAGAGCTGAACTTGTACAAAATAGAAATGATGGTATCTTTACTATTTCTGTAGCTCAAGGTAATTAATTATTCTCTTATTTATGCGGAAACGGAAAATCTACAGTAATGCTTTGTTATTTCCTGTTGTAACAAGAACTGTAATACTTATTATGTTAATGATAAAATAAAGAAAAGTTTCAAAAACTATGTAAAATAACATGAGGGAACTATTCGTGATATTCGCCATTCATTCCAGGAAAATTGTCGATTTAATTGATATGCAAATTTAATTTTAAAATGAACTCCATGAATTATATTAATAAGTAGCTATTAATTATTAGTTGTATGTTAAATAAGTAAGTAGGTACCTATATTGATTGGACTCTTTTTTGCTTAAACTCAGGACAATTAAATTTTATACTATATTTTGGCCCACGGGTGTTACATTTTACGTTCAATGTTAAGTCGCAAAGAAATAAATATTTTGATAGAACGCCACCTAATGCGTTGTAATAACCAGTTTACAATTAATTACAGTTGACGTCATTGTAACTTGGAAAGACCAACATTGATTAGAACCTAAACATTCAATAAGATTTATTTATTGAACTACTAATTTTATGTTATTTGAAGATAAATTCCACATTTAAATATCTTGGCTATATGAAATCATATTATGTATTGAATCTGAGCTTAACCTAGAAATAAACGTAATCATCTTATATTTTCAGCTCGAAGTAAAAAATGTTCTTAGTTTCGCCCTCCATGGACTTATGAGGAAGACAACCTCCATAAAAAAACAACGATGAAAACAACGTCGTTAAAAACTAAGCGACGTTCGAGGAAGAAAACCTTATAAAAAAATCTTCGCTAGACGGATGGAGGAGGACATGCATTAATTCGCCAGGCGGAATCAAGGGAAGGTGGTTCTAAGAACTCATCTTCCCATTGCACTGATTCGACGGACGGATATACAGTCTAACTTAGTGGTATGATAGGCGTTTTGTATCGTTATAAAATTTAGATAATGTTTGGTCATAATCTTTCCTGACTGATTGAGTAATAATATGGCCCAAGATTGTACATTAATCTGTTAAAGAATATTATATGAACTAAGTTTGCTAATGGTTGGTTATCAGGGGTCAAAAAGTGGAAAAAATCTTTGTGAGTTTATCGGAGCGAAATGAGGATACTCTCGAGTATTTTCAGTATTTATGAACGTACATTTTAAGCTGCTGCCTCTCTTTTATCTATACAATTAATTAAATATAAGTGTCTGTTTGTAATGACAAAATAACAGCTTTTTACTAAATGCATATGAAAGTATAAACGATACCTATAACAAACAACCCATTTTTAACATTTTGGTCTGTCTGTTTGTCACGGGTAATCTCCGAAACGGTTGGACCGATTTTGACGGGAATTTCACCGGTAGATAGCTGATTTTATAGGGAGTAATTTAGACTCTTTTATTTTAGATAAACAAATAGGGTTCCGCACAAAGAAAAAGACTGGTCATGGTGAATCAATTCGGGCGCTTAAATGGCTTACGCTGAGTAAACAATAAGAGATATAGCATAGAATGTACTAAATAATTATCGACATTAAAAAGACTTACAAAAAAAATTTGCGAGAGTATATATCTATCTTTTAAGCAACACTCACAATAAGCGTTTGTCTTTAAAATAGCCGGGAGTGGGGAAACAAGATTCGCGCGGGTATTCTGTAGTACACGTGAGCGAAGCCGCGGGCACTAGTATATAATATTATTATAAATCAAAATAGATTGTTTTTAAAGGCTTAGGAGCGGAATAGTAACCATGAACAACAAGAAATCTGGAAAGCTATCAAGTACAAAGAGTGAGAAAAAGATAAGTTATACGGGTAAAGGGCGCGGGCGGCGCGGCAGAGTTCGTGGAATAAAAACAAGGATGAAAGCCTAGGGCTCAATTAGTAATATTATGTAAGGAAAATTTAAATGTAATCAGATATTATTCTAAAGACCGCAGCCAAATAACCTTGCAAATGACCCTGCGGTGAGTAGGGTTTCCAAAGCACCTTGTGAAAGGGGGAAGGGGTTCAAAGAGAGGTACGGTACAGAGAGCTTTCGTCTTAGATTTTTCTCTACTTGGGACAGCCCGACTGTTGGAATATCTCCACCCTACAGAAGATCGCAGCTAAATAGCCTTGTGTTGTGTTCCTGATGTAAGTAGGGTTTCCAGACCAGAGATAGGGCATGCTTGTTTGTCATCTTCATAGTATTAAAAAAATCTCTATAATATTTTACTGATAATAAAAATTGTAAGCATATTTTGTATAATACGTTTCTTCAAAATTTTCATGTATTTTAGTTCAAAATGCACGTACTTTCGATCAATAGGTATATAATTATACATATAACTATCTGTGTTATGAAAGAATAAATCGACTGTTGTTTTCTTCACTGTCGCGATCGAACAATCTGTTTTTTTTTTTAATTAGCCTGGATAGTAATATCTCAGTTCATTAGCACTGATAACGAAATTAAACAATATTATAATATGTTTTTTATATTTAATTTTAATTATTTTAACTCACCGACTAACCTGATGATAACTTACAAGTATATACATAACATTATAATAACATAATATACCATCACGCCTGTATTCCCGAAGGGTTAGGCAGAGGTATACTAATGTACACCCTCAGTTCGCCGGGTATGTTTTAGGTACCATGCAATAAAGGCTTAATCAAGAACAAAGCCTAACTCCGAGCTGCTACTGATAATTTCACAGAAATACCCAATAGCGCTTTGCTCGACTTCGGAATAGAACACAGGAACTAGAGCATAGCAGTTGTGCTTAGGACCACTAGGCTAATGAGGCAGTTATATATGTATAACAGTATAATATATATATATATGCATATAGTTAATATTTATTGTAAATTCTTAATCGTTTATAGTTGATATCGCGCTCCATGCGATTGTAACTTGTTAAACAGGATTTGTTACGGGAAAACCCAATTTGTGCCATTTTTATTTTTATTGCGAGGCTGATAAATAATACGTAATATATATAAATACATACAACTATAAATGACAAATCGTTTTTTTTAATGTAAAACATGACGCACCTCCCCTTATAGCTAGACAGTATGAATATTATACAGTACGCGGCGGTGTCCCACGGCTCCGCACACGTTTTTTCGTCTTATTTTTACTCAACTTATTGTCAATTATTTATATCTTATCGATCGAGGAATATGATATAATTCCCGTATACAACACTTCGGTTCAGGATTAGTAAATTTTTTTTTTGCCGTATATAATTTTTTACCTTTTCAGAAAGTATCCTTCAATAATGGAATGGCGTATTCTTCCCGTTAAAATTTCTCATCAAAATCGATTGAGAATTCATTTTCTTTTTTTATTATTTTTACGATTTCTAAAAGTATTGTTGACAATTCTCCTATCATTTGTGGAATGACATTAGAATTAGAGGATTCAATTCCGGCCCTTTTTACCAAATCTCGGGATTTCCGGATTCTCTACAGATAATACCGGATTGAAGACATGTAATGAAAAGTAAAATAATTAAACGTTAAAAAAGTAAAAAGTTATACATCAATAAAAGTCTACCTCTAACACTTTACAGTCCCAAAACAAATTTATACTATTAATAAAATATTATGAATATCATATAATAAAGTGGGAGAGTTTTTTGTTTGTTTGTTTGTTCAAACACTCCAAAATTCTGGAACTACAGTCAGATTCACGAGAAATACCTATCCAACATTAGGCTACAGCTATCAACTAGTTATCAATATTGATTTTTTTAAGTAAGTCGGAAGTGGAAGTGTTCCCGAACTGCTTTATTCACGTGCGCTGGCGTAATGGTTAATGATACATAAATACAATAAACTACAAAAATATTAGTCCTTAGTATATCTTAAAAAAGTCCGCGATAGCATATGCCTATCTCTTATACATAACCACATTAAGGTATTTTGTGACGAAAATTTGTTGAATATTAAAAAGTGATTTATGAGCATTATTTTTAGTTAAGGCATATTCCTTACTTCATCATAAAGACAATTTTATGAAGTTTATGAAGTTAAACTTTGCCCTTTATAGCATGTTATTTGGACACAAAGTTTAGGAGATAACGGAAAATTAAAATAATTTCTACTTGCGGGAAGTGTAAACAATTATGATAGCCAACGACGTCGGAGGCGTGGTGCGGCGCGGTTTTTGTCGGATAAAATTAACACGGGTGAAACCGTGGGGCACAGCTATTATATAATAAGTTTTACTAATAAACTAAGGGCTGATTTATCAATCGTCAGATAACTTTGTTCAAGGAATCACCTAAACGTTTTGACAGATGATCTGTAGAGAAACTGTCAATATTTAAAAATTGTACCTCAAAGTTATTTGTTCATTGAAAAATCGACCCTTATTTTAATTAAATAATACTGCGAATACTAGCCAGAGAAGTGCTATTGAACTATGACCCCCCTAAAACATTGACACTGACACTCAGTGAAAAGTGACAGCAATATTCATTGTTTACATTCATACATTATGTACAGTATATACCATACTGCAAATCAAAAAGTCGCTGATTGAATTTTCAACCATTGGGTGGCCGCTAGTATAAATTAATTAAGGAATTACATAAGCTTCCCTTTTACAAAATTTCATAATAATCATTTAAACCGTTTTTGAATTAAATCCGGGCATATAAAGAGACAGAAACAAATAAAAGTTTTTTAAAGTCATATTCGTAAACAGAAATTTGGAAAAAAATATACATGTACACATTAATTGTTAATATAGATAGAAGCTACTAACTTAAACTAAGTGATGTTAGCAAGCCATATATTTTTATATTCACTTGTTGCTCTGTCCTGATAAGACTTTGATCGGTCAGGCAGCTGGGAATTGTTGAATTTACCGGTCTATATGAGTTTTATATGAAAACCTAGTAAGAATAACATTGTAGCTTGTGTTATAATATTTTATTTTTATTTTATGGGATATAAGTATTTGTTAAACGTAACTTTGAATTTACCAATCTGTATGATTTTTATATGGAAACCTAGTAAGAAGGAAATTGATGCTTATGTTACAAGTTACAATATTTTCTGTTTATTTATGGTTTAAAAGTATTTGTCATCCGAAATTTATCCGATCGGAATTTTAAATTAAGTATTCTGGATATACTTAGGTAGGTAGTTTGTTTTTCTCCGGAATTCAAGTTTCGATTCAAATTTCGACAGACCAGTTTCGCGAGACAACAGGTGAACTCACTTCGCATACCAAATATTATGATAGCTATATAGTTAATAATATATATGTATGTTACAGATAGAAAACAATGTCAATATCTATATGTATGTAATTAGTATGTAGATGATTGGTTTCTCGGTAATGGCTCTAACTATTTGGATGACATTTTTTATTTAGATAATGTTGTTGTACTTTCTGAGTTTATGAAAACAAAAATTTCGCTTTTTCTTAAATATCACGTCGTACGCAATTCTGTCACCAAAATATTAAGATATTTTACCCCGAAGACAAGCGTTATCTATAAAAAAGCGCTTCAATGATAATAATTGAATTTGTTATATAAACAAGTTATGTAAAACTAAAATAAGCAATGTCATACAATTGTATAAAACATTCTATACAACTGTATAAAATTTTAATCATTAATATGAAAACAAATCAACTTTACACAATATCTTTTCCTTTATAAAATAACTACGGTACCCAATTTATTATTATACGAGTTACTTATCTGGAATTATGAACATGAGGTAAAAGGAGCTATTAAGAATTTTACCTTCAACATTATAAAGTCTAACAACCTTGTGTGACAACATCGTTAAAACACACAGAATACAAACTTACCAGTAAAAAACAGAAACCACATTGCCGAAGTCATCATTACTTGTGCGAAACAAGGAAAAACCAATTAAAAAAAAAAAACAAAACGAAATTTAAGGTCAAGGTAAACTAAAACACGCTTTTGTACTGATCTTGAAACTTATAAACACTTATGCTTAGACTATTAAGCTATCACTAACGCAATTGCGATAAAACTAAAAAATCATAGTTGTTGGACAAATGCATGCGTCTCCACGATACGGCAATTGAACAACAACTAAGCAATGAGCCAGTGTGACCACTCTTGAACGTATATGTAGGTATTATACGGACACAACAACCGGTTTACAAACAAATAATATCCGTTGATTTATACGAAAATACATACAGCCCATTAAAATACCTAGGCGACTAACCGCCAATAATTTACACGTCACAAACGATAGGGTAGGTATTTTCAAAAAACAATGAGATAATCGCGTTTTGAAAGTTGTTGGGTTCTGTTTTTGTATTAGGTCCAATGATTTCAAGGAGTTTCTTGGTGAATGTTAGAAGTCGAAGGTTCAATGATAATAAAATTGAAAAAAGGAGGAGGTTCTCAATTCGAACTTCGAACGTATATATTTTTTGTGGATATTCCGTCATAACTTCTTTGTTTATGAACCGACTTAGATGATTCTTTTTTCGATGGAAAGGGGATAGATACCTCAAGGGTGGTCCCATTTTAATTTCATTGGTATTGGACCTTCGACTTCGAAGATACACCAGGGATCTCTTCATAATCATTGAGTTGGTTTTCTTTTTCGTTAAAAATTGTGTTGTATTAACTAATAGTCGTAATCAAACGTCTATAAAATATTATTATTTTAACGCAAAGCTAATTATTTCTCTTCAGTTATAGGTCACATATTAAGGGTCGATTAACTTTGCTATCCCAGACGTACCTATATGTACGAATGTTATAAATATGTACTAGTTGATAATAACCTTACAAAAAAGTAATATTACAATATTTGTATCTAAGATTATTACGTTTTCAAAACTCTTTTGTTTGTATGAAATTTTATGATAACCGAGGATACGAAATATTTATGTCCGTTAGATTCATATAATTTGTGAACTTTCATTATTTATATACATATATGAAATTTTACTTGTCCCTTGCGGTTAATTTTTATTTTAGAAAGAAGGCATGATAATATCGTTTATCATGTGTAATACAAAACAGCAATAAGGCAAAACACTTTAGAAAATCTCTTTGTGTCTTTCAAAATGCATATACTGCGTTACTTTCAGGAATTTTGTCAGAAAATACATAGATGGTTTTATTTCGCCATAAGTAGCTTCCATTGTGTTTGCGTTCACTCGGTCGGACGCAATGGCCGCGTCCTCTGTAGATTCTGAATAAATTAAAAGTAATTTTATTTTTTTTTCCAAAAAAATATCTAATCTCTCTAAAGTGTGGGTATACTAGTTGATTGACCCTGATACACCTTTACAAATGTAGATCACCATTTTCCTCAACTTTGTGATAAAATCTGATGAACAGTTATGGACTTTTTTTTTATTCTGTCTACGTTCGGCAACAATCTCACCAGACTGTAAGTAACGGTGTTGCCCAAGCTGGTGACATCTTAAACGTACTGGGGGTATTGGCTCTCAAATGCAGCTGCCAGAATATTTTCAATCTGTGGTCAGAAGAAGCAGGCGGTCATTAGAAGACGCCTTACCACCATGCTATATAGTTTTATCACGGTGTTGTCTTTCTCGGAAAAGCTCCGACTCACTACAGGGATTCGAATTTACTTCGATCGATATAGTGTTCGTGCACTTTATCACTGAGCCGTCATTGCTTTTAAAACAATAGCTTATAAGCTAAATAAATTGCAAGTGTAGTTCAAACGGAACTTATATTTTTCAGAAATAATTTTCAATAATAATTTATAAAGGTATTGCTTGTAAAGTATAAATATTAAACATCAATGTTTCGTTTCATCTTCGTATTAAGGGGAATCCCTTATTTCTAAATTATCAAACAATTCAAAAACTCTCCTACTTAGTAAACACACATTCAGAAATTTATTAGCATTAGTAAACATAAGTAAATTTTTCCTCTTTGGTAATGCTGCATTAAAAATCGTTATTTTGCTATAAAGTTTCTCTTAATCGTAACTAATTACCTACATAAAACTACACGAACCTTAAAATGTAATTTAAACAATCTATTTATATTCAAAAGATATTATAGTACATAAATTTAATACATTCGGATCTTCTATAGGTTTCATATGTCATATGCCTTGCCGCCATACATTTTAAAAGTGAACCAACGTCGAATGTGGCGAAAGTAAGCCCTACTAGGTACGTGGGACCGCATACACGCGAATGTGGTAACAGTGAGCCCACTACCTAGTTGTCTGGTGATTTCTTATTTTTATACTAGCACGATAAAGTGACGGAACATAGTACGATTTAAAAACAACCGTGACCATCGTGAAGTCGACAATCCATTGACGGCAGTCGTCGTCATACCGGTCTGCAATCCAAACCTACAATGTAAAAGAAAGTCTCTGTTTATCACCATGTGGATCTCGTCACGACCCAGTCGTTTAACAGATTCCTACCTCTATATACACCGGCTGATCCTGGAACACAATACGCCTAAGCATGTCACTAGAGCAGGTGTATGGAGATTACAACCCAGTCGAAGACTATTGTGTCCTTACCCCCTGGGAAGATTAATGCCGGTTCGTTTTACATCAAGATTATTTACACAACTGACATCATTGAATATCGATTCGATATTCGCATGTTCTAACCATGGCATGTACCAACAAATTTTACAGAATTCTTGTAGGTATATTTCTAATTCAAAGTTGTATCACTATTGGCTGACGATGAAGAAAACATCGTGAGGAAACTTGAACGCTTGAGAAATGTTCTTGTAGTTTGTAGAAAAGTTGATTTCTCGGTGTTTGAAATCACCGATATTTTGTGGACTGGCGTGGTGATTACTCCCTTGCTTTCCCTTGGGAAGAGGCGTTTGCCCAGCAGTAAGAGACAAACAAGCTGGTATAATTACATCATTGCCGTAATTTGTATGCTTCCATAACGTGTGTATTTGATTTAAATTCATCTGAATTTTATTTTTACTATAATTAGGCTATAGAGGTTTTTTAAGGAATATTGTTTTTTTAACACGCTTTTATTAGCTTCACCTGTATGTATGTATGTATGTATGTATGTAACCGACCCTTTTGAGCTCGATTTTGTCCTACTTTGAATGATCAGATTTAATTCAAACTTTGCACACTTGTCAAAGGTCGATGACAATGCAATAATCCGATCAAAGCATCCGATTATCCTAATTATATTCGCCAGGATTAATTAATTTCTTTCCGCATTCTTTGCATGCGAGTAAGAGAGATAGAGCTAGTGCGCGAACTACGCATGGGTGCAGTTCCACACTTACTTTTTCGGGCATGCAAGGTTGTACAGTTGATCATGCAGTCATTTATTTGGGTCCGCGATTGTTTGCTACTGGACAAGCTTATGTGGCACTTAGTCGTGGAAGATCCTTGGACGGTATACGAATTGAAGAACTTGATTGCTCAAAATTAACAGGAAGAACTCCATGTAACAGTGAAGCATTGAATGAAATGATTCGATTACGAGATAAACCATAAAATCTACCATCAGTCACAGAGTGAAAATTCACACTCATCCTCATTCTCAGTGCCGCCAACAGATTCGCTCCTATGATTATAATATTATGTAAAGTGATTACGGATTGAATAAATTCCATACTCAAGCATTAATGTGACTGACTGTATATGTAAATAAGGTTGCACCTCTATGTATCTCGCTGTTTATATTGGCATCATAGAAATCTTTGAATATGTGTTCTTAACCAAGATACAATCGGAACACATTTGTACATATTAAGGGCGGTTGATAGTTAGCAAATCGAACTAAATAATTTATAGTTTAAAAAATTTAACTAAAAAATGAAAAATAAATAATAGTTTAAAAAAACTAAAAAAACAAGCTTTCATAAAAAATCCAACTAAAAAACAGAAAATAAAATTTAATAAATTTGATTAAGTACAGTGTAAAAAAAAATGAATGTACATTATTGTAAAAAAAGCGTGGGGTGCATAGTGTCAATAATTATAAACATTTTATTGACAGTTAATGAGTAGAAGAATCATCACTTCGATAATATAATATCTTAAAAGCGCTTTGAATACACCCCACGCTTTTTTTACAATAATGTACATTCATTTTTTTTTACACTGTACTTAATCAAATTTATTAAATTTTATTTTCTGTTTTTTAGTAGGATTTTTTATGAAAGCTTGTTTTTTTAGTTTTTTTAAACTATTATTTATTTTTTATTAATGTCGTTAATACGTTGTAAGACACTAGGTACATTATCTACCTCAATTTTCTTAGAAATGGCACATAAAGACCTAGATCGCCGCAAGGCGTCACATCACGTCAGCGTAAAACCTCAAGCACGATTTATTTATGGTATTTCCAAATCGATTTGTACATTAGTATGTCTAGCTATATATGTTGTATTTACGATTTATTATAAACATTTGAAAGTTTTTTTTTTTTTACTTTTTGACATAAATTAGTATTGTGTTTATTTTATTACTAGCAGTGTCCGCGGCTCCACTTTTTGTTTCTTAAAACTTTAATAACTTCTTATTGAATGGAGATATCGTGATATTTTTTTGATAAAGACCAAGTATCTGAGTAAATCAATTTTTTTTTAATTAAAATCTTTCCAGTAGTTCATGCGTAATGCGCGCACAACAGCAAACCTCAATCATTTTTATTTATATACATTTGTAGGTCACCAACTTAAAATTATTTATTTTATTCAAAAAACTACCCTCCAGTTTGATAATCTGTCGCCAAGCACTTATAGGCGTGTTCCAGCAGACGCACTAGAGAGGCAGTTCTCCCACTAGACTTAGCGTATTACCATCTTGTGCCACATCGTCACTTAATATCAGGTGAAATTGTGGCAAAACAATAGAGAAAACGTCTTTACAGATTTCCCCGCATTTTTTGACAATATCTACAATCTATAACTATTCATCCGATTGTATTTACAAAACATAAGTTATTCAAATGTCAGTCACGTACGTTTCTGAATAACAGATAAAAAAATCAAGCATAAGGAAAAACTACTAACCATAAAGTAATGTTTCCAAGAGATGTGCGTTAAATAAAATGCCCACGGTTGAATAAGGTCATAAAACAATTATTTTTAATATGACGAGAGTATACTTGTATAAACAAAGTATAAAACGAAATGAGTTATGTAAGATAGTATTTGTAATTTTTTTTGTTTTAAGTTTTTTGCTCACTTCCAAAGTCATGTAATTTGGATATCGCTCGTTGTAGCAGAAAGAGTCGATATTTTCTTTTTCCTTCTGAAAACCCACTTAGCTCCAACTTTCAGTAAGCACTATTAGGGTCACTTGCAACACCGATAGTCAGCTTATGCCGAGTTATGCGCAATTCGCTGTGGTACCTACCGCTGCACATGGGAGTTTTTTATTGGATTTTTCTCCTTTTTTTATCTGTATTTGTTAGTGTTTTATGCTACTTTTATGCGACCATAATTTTAATTTAACTGTGTACATATCCGAATATTCTCTGCAATAAATATATTTTATTTCTTTCTTTATATTTATGTTACATAGTAAGGTATTCTTAAAGAACACTAGCACTGTGAATCATTAATTAAGTAAATAAAAAATCTTAATAGGTTTTCCTGGAAATCAATTTGTATAAATTACCTACTCGTTATATATGTCCTATTTGTAGCATTCTAAGTATAATTAATTAATTATGCACACTTTATATATCTTGATTCTCTTTCCAATGATAAGAAAGGTCATAACCAATGTAAAATGCAAAAATACCCGAGATAACAAATTACTTTTAGGTCTATAAATTATTATAAGGATTTTAACCCTATAATGTCTCATGTGACATTTCTGTAATAAACCTCAATAATCACGCTAAAATAAGTACTAAATGTATTAAGTTCATACAAATCTGTCTAACACTATTGTAAAATATAACTAAATAGCTTAATATCCAGTAAAATTGATTTTGTGGCGTAACTTGTTGACTTACATGAGTTTGAATTTTACGCTCTAATGAAAGTGACAATTTTGAACATGTGCAGATGTTGGAATTGACAAAATATAGAAAATGTATAAAATTATGTTGTTTTCCTGAAAACCTGTAGGTAAGTGAATTATATTATTCATTTAGTGTTAACAGTGAATATTTTTACTTATTAAATGACTATCTTTTTATGTTTGTAACAACCCTGTTACATTGAGTGAATATAGTATTAATACTTACAAATAAAGTACATAAGTATGATGCTAAACTGTCTATTTTTTTCAGAATAAGTTCACGATCACTGCAGATTGATAAGATATATGCCACATACTTTGCCAATGTGACAGTGAAGATGGTCTAGATGACGATATTGATAAAGGTATTTTTCCCGAATGTCATCCATTATCAGAAGATTTAGAACTTATTTCTGATAGCAACGAATATAACGGAGTTGATATAGATTCAACCATTGAAGAATATGAAAGCTGTGAGCCTATTGCTGACCCTTCTTCTGCAGATCCTGTTCAGTAAATCAGGCAATCTAGTTCAACTAATCAAAAACGATAAATGTGGAAATCAAAATAGAAAAAGAACCTTATTCCAAATGACCAATGATGAAATACGATATATAGGAAAAACTACTTTACCACCTAATTTGCTATTTATACTATTAAGGAAGCAAACAAGCATACGGCCCGCCTGATAGTAAGCGGCCACCGTAGCCTATGGACGCTTGTAATACCATAGATATTACTAGCGCGTTGCCGGCCTTGAAAGCCTCTTACCTAAGGAGCTTTTAAAACCCTACTCACTGCAGGATCTATACAAGATTATTTGGCTGAGATCTTCTAAATAATAATTAATTATATTAAATTATTTATATTTCATTATTATTATCAAAGGTGATATTAATAAAATGTAAATTCAAAAAGGGTATGTTGGTTTCAAATTTTGGCAGAATATTTTATTCTCAATCCCCCATATGATTTAAAATTGGCTACACTATTTCAGCTCTATTAGTAGGTAAATATTAATTTGATTATAGGAAAATAATAAGTAAAAAATTAATTCAATCTATTATTACTAGGTACACTGATCCACGGCAATACATGTCTGGGTCGGCTAGTAGTTAATAATAATTTGTTTTAAATTTCTGAGAAATATGTGTTTTTTTTATATCCCTAAATCTCATCTAATCTTCTTCTCATCTCATTATTAACACAATTTAATTTTATAAGATCTCAGGCTACAAAGGATTAAGATAGTTTAATAATTGATATTTAAACCCTGCTATAATTCTATAAACCTTCTCAGCTGTACTCAAATTGTCGCATTTTTTAACACGAGGTTACGTTTTCGTGTTCGAAATACAAAATATGAAGGACGATTCAAGATAATCATTTTTCAAATCTAAATGACCTAAGCTAAGTTTGGTAACTTAAAAAAAGGCATTATTTATATATAACATTTCATCCAAATTGTTAAGAGACAAGAAATAGTATTATTATAGTAGTTCTTAATAGCAGAGTAAGGCTGCCTGTCCACTGCAACCTAAGCGTATAAATTATAAAATTAACTAGTACCTAATAATCAAAAAACAATTTGTATTATAACCACGATATTCCCTTCTCAATAATAGTAACTTATAATACTCAATAACAAGGAAAACAAATAAGTAGTAGGTATACATAGCTATATTGTATGATTAATTTTAATTACCATAACACAAGATTAGTCATAACATTTTGTTATTGAAAAATTAAATTAATTGTATTTCTTGCCTAATACTGTAAGGACGAAAATAGTATAAGGAAATTATTAACAGAAAATCGAGAGTATTTTATAAGTTTATACGACATAAACCAACGTATATTATAACAGCTATTCATTTATAATTACAGTTTTAAAAAATGGGTAATCTTCGTAGAGCCAAATCAGCTTGAAAACGATTTTTCGTTTGTAGTAGTGTGTCGTGTATGTTTGTAGCTAAAATGCGAGGCACGTTCTGGCTACTAGCTAGCGCAAACTGGCTTATTCCGGTTTTAGTCACTCTGTGTGTTATGCCCCGGGCATACGCAACGTCTTGCCTGCGAGCATGCCTGTGCAAGGCTTGTGCAAACGTTGACATGCTAAAGATTGGACTGCGCAGTCTTGGTTTGCACGGTTTTGCCTCTCAGAACTATTATAGTTCAGTGGCTTGCACAGTCTTGTTTGCGCGTGCTTACCTCCACGTGTGGCCACTTGTAAGATGTTCCACCTTTTTAGAAGTCCGACTGCGCAGGGGAGACGGTGCGTGTAGCCAGGGCATTACACTACTACAAACGTAAAAACGTCTCCAAGCCAATTTTTCTATAAGTGACACGACAAATTCTTCTACATATCTAGAATATAGAGATAATGCATCCTATACGCTGCTTTACATACATCTTATTGTTTTTCGTTCCTTAAATTGATTTAATTTTAATAATATACAAAATTTTATGAATTGAAAAATTTATCTGGATAATTTTGGGTAAATAATAACACAATTTCCACTAATAACATTTTGTTGAGCCCACATTTCCTATTTATACAAGAAGATAAGTATAAATCTGATAATTATTTCTAATTAAAATTATTTTAAGTTAAACATAGGTAGGTACATATTATGGCAAATTTAGTTTAGACGTAATAAAATATTTAATGAAATTTAAAACTTTTCCATTTAGGCGTCAGAATTCATAATATATGTTAAAATACAACGTCTTTTTAAATAGAGATTCTATTATTTACAGTTCGTACAAATAATACTTTTTTTTTTCTTTATACACTTATGTATTTAGCACCAAAATAGGTTATATAAGGGAAAATATTATCTTTCTTCAAAAACATCCGTTCAACTGACAACTATACATACATTCAATGTAAATATAATATTATTGCTAAGGGGACGAAATCACAAAAAAGTTCATAATAAAACTGGGTACCCCCCCCCCCCCACATATACGGGACATACCAGAAAATTCCTGTCTGATAAAAGTCAAATAAACAAAACGATATATTTGTGTCATATTAACGAGTTTTTAAAGTTAAAGTTTTAAAACTATAGGGTACAATAGCAAATCTTGGGAGTGGCCAATGTCCCGTGGTGGTCTGATGTGTAAGTAGGTACTATGAGTTTTAAATAAGCAGCTAAGGGTCAATTACCACTGACGCAAAGTCAAAGTGGAGCGTCGCGGCATGTACTTCATTCATTCTCGCGTCGGAGTGGAACGATTTGGCGCGGCGTTTTTATATTTTCTTTATAAAAATTCGTACGTTAAATGTAATGGACATAGAACTCAATATACTTTTAAGTTTAAGAACATGTTGCGACACTTCGCTTCGACTCCGTGCTAGTAGTAATACACCCTACTGTCAAATTTCGCATCAAGCTTCGCATTTCGCATGCAACTTCAGTGAAAAATGTACGACGGGAAAAACAGTAACATATGCAAATTATGCTGCATGTGAATTGAGTAGCCATAGATGTAGAAAATACAAAGGCTTTATTTAAATTATTTAAAAAGTAAGCTTCAATTTTGTCAAAAAAAAACATTAACATAGAGGAAAAAATTGTTTTTTTTTTTTAATGACTGACTATACTGTAAGCCTTAGCCTTGGAGGCCCTAACCAAAAACAGAGCCGCTGAAGGTTTTCACAACTTAAACGGATTTTAAAGAAAAAAATTGTGCAGTATATGGAGCAATAAAGAATACGTAGCACATTTTCTAAAATTTTTACTTAATTCATCGGCCTTAATTAGCCTTAGTTGTCGATTTGAAATCTTCTCTTGCCTTAGAAAACATTTTATTCAACATGGACACTTTTTAACTAAAAACACTTTTTTATATATTTCATGTTTTTTGCTGACAGTACAATTTCGACAAGCACTGAGTGACGTTGAGGCGAATGCGATTATCTTCTCATTTAAAACGCATAGTCCATAGTTTAAGTATACCAATCAAAGTGGTCGGAAAGTTTCATTACTTTAATATACTATGTTCATCATAAGAAATGTTGCATGACGTAGTCATAACACTTAAATTGTTACTTCGTGCAAATTTCGGCATAACATAAAAATATGCATTTAGGCTATTAATTCTGATAATAAAAAATGTTAATAATAAACACTATAAAAACATTTTGCAAGAAAAAATCCGAAATAACCTCGACACTTCCATGATTATTGAGAATTTTCATAATTTATCTTACTATGAGTAACGTTACATTTTATGGTCTTTAAAAGTAGAGTAGAGCAAGATAACAATTTCAATAAATGGAATCAATCGAACGCTGAATTACTACACTAAATTTAATAGTAGTTTTTTAATTACGATTAATTCATACTTCCTACTTATTTACTGCAGCAACATCGAACAAAGAATAATGGAATCGAACAATAATGGACGAATTAACAATCCGCTATTTTGTTGTTTGGCGTCAAATACACAATACTTCTGTAAAAGCCGTGTATGTCAACTGTTCCGGATTACAATCTCTATTATTGTTGTAATTTATTTTTGTTATTTCATTTACAGAAGCTAACACACCCCTCAACTGTTTTAAACCGAAATCGTCGATAATATATAGCTTTAAGAACGAATCGATATTCGTAAAAACAACACTTCTGATTTAATCCCTAAAATAGAAATAAAACCTCTGTCATGCAACCTTTCTTAAGATGGACATAATTAATTTATTAAATATATTAACTACTGTTTACATAAATATTTAAAGCTGATATTATTCACGATTTTTTGGGTCTTGTGACATAGTCTTCTGGTGTACTTGTGAACAGCACTGTGAGCACCCACAGGTGTAAACCAACCTGAAATACCATAAGTTATTTTATATGTACAAAAAAGTCTGTCACTAGGGGCATTATCTAAATATATAAAAGGATAACTAACTGACTGACTGACTGACATATCAACACACAGGCCAAGTATGGTAATGGTCTAGGACCGTGAAAATTCGCATGCAGTTTCCATTTACACTGTAGGTTTAAGGAAGTATTTTATGGAAATTCATCATTTTTGAAGATAGATCTATGAAAATTGGTATTTAGCAACTATTAGACTGAGCTACAGCGAAGCGTGTCTGTGTTAGCTAGCATAATTATATTACACTTAAAGTAACACTTAACAATAGGTGCTTGGCCAGAGATTTATACTTGAGGGTGGTAGCTGGCCAAGAGGGTTATAAAAATGCCCTATCACCATGTTATGGTTCCTCGCGATGCTTTCCTTCACCTTCAGAATATAATTATATGAATTTGTTTCACATGAGTATCAAATGAAAATAACTATACTATTTCCATTTCTTTATTTTCTCTATGGCAGTTCTAATTTGATAGTTGTAGTGTTGTGAGCAAATAAGTAATAATATTGATCGCATATATTTTTTATAAAATAAATATAATATTATTTTATTAAAATAAAAAATAAAGATTACCTGTCGTTATAATTATTTCGTTTCATTGTCGAGTACCTACTTATTTTACAACAGCTTCGAAAATTTTGAAGAAGTTGGCATTATCAATAAAGAATTAATATGTGTAACATCTTGTAAAGATATATAATATTAGTAAATAAATTTGTACAAAAGTATCCGGCAGTAGGTTAGTTTCTTACATTTTGTAATTAAATATCGGGTCTGTTATCGTATTACGTTTATCGATATAGCTCCATCTCTATCAGTTTCTCCGACTCTGGTATAACCTTGTATGTGGAGTTTTTGGCGGGATCTTGAAGTGACATGTCGTGGTTTTTATTTTTAATTCATTTGCTTAGGTTTTTGACCCTATATTATGAAATATTTGTGACGTTTTGCGTGATATAGTGTGATTTTTCTACATAAGTGAAGTGGATTAAAAATATAAACTGAAAGCACGCATTCTGGGATCCCACAAAAACTTCTAACAAGGGAACCACCATCTTGTTAGAGTACTGAATCGTCATAACACATGACAATATAATTCACTCGATAATGGCAGTAATGGTCTTCATTAAAGAAGACCGGTTGCCAAGTTAGGAAGAAGAAGAAGAACCTTGTACATGTGTAAACGTAATATTTTTATAAAATAATGCATACATAATGTAAAAAAGACGCTCGTTCAAGTTTTCACAGGAGCTGTCATCGAGAAAATAAAGAAATGGAAATGGTATAAACAAGCTTATAAAGGAAGAAACCTGTTAATATCTCTGGGTTTGAAAAATAAATAAAAAATATATAAATCACTTACCATATAAATCAAAATAAGTATCCTAAATATGGGAAATCTCTTTATGATAACACCTATCCTCATGGAAAGAGCTGACAGAGTTGAATCTGCGATATAGTTGCGAGATCTAAACCGAATATCGGCGTCTTGGAGAGGCACCACGCTGTGTGTGCAGTTAGAACGTAAGGTTGACATTTCACTTTTATATTTAGACTGGAAAATATAAAAATAATTGAAAAACTTTATTATATTTTTTTTAATTGAAACTTCCTATGTGGACTTTCTAGAATTGGACGAGAATTGAGAGTGAAATTCCAAGAAGACGTGACATGTAGGCACATTTCGTTACATGAGTGATAAAAAAGATGTAATGTAGAGAAAAGCTATAAACTATATATCTTATACACAGTTTAGGGTATCCACGTCTCCCTGTTAAACCTTCGGCTCTCAAGATCACACAAATGTACGTAAAAATTGGTTTTTATGCCATCCATGGGAGCAGAGTTGTTAAGAAGTTTCATTTCTATCACGTGTACAATACTGCACGTGTTATCTCGCACAAGTCTGTATAATTACATTTCATTATGTTTCAATTAATCTATCATATGAATATAATATTTTTATTAAAATAATTACTATAATATGCATGTTTAGTTTTATTTACGTGAATCACAATGCGTTAAACATTAATAATTTCAAAACATCATTTATGGGGTTTACTTTATTATTACATAATAATAGAGAAGAGCTACAAAAGTAGTGAAAACAATATCGTACATTAAAAAATTACATGAATCTTCATTAAATAGCCTCAGGTTTCAAAATGTGATATTTGTCTGATAGTTGTGTTAATTTGTGGGTTTGAATAGTGTATAGTTTTTTTTATTATCTAACTTAATAGGACTGTACATCGCTTGATGGTAAATAAAAAGTAATTACCTCCAACTTTTCCAATTGTATCCTTAGTATATTATTATCAGCGAGCAACGATTCGATCTTCCCCTGCTTCTGCACTAACGTTTGCGTCAGATAATGTATCTTCTCGGTGTCGATGGAGTCACGTGTGACGTCATAGTCCGCGACGTTCAGCGCGCTAGTATCCGCACTGCTACGTAACGACGATGTCGATTCTCTTAGATTATTCAACTCATTCTCTTTGTCACGCAACGCTGTCCGGAGGCTCGCAATCGTTTGTCCGGTTTCGATTTGTATCGATTTTAGTTCCTGAATTGAAAAAAAAAATAATTTAAAAATTTAATTCATTAATTGGATCACATTTTTGTGACATAATCAAGAGATGCTAGGGCACAGGGAAATCTCTGTACATATTTCTCTCTACTTGTGGCAGTACGACTGGTGAAATACGTCTACCATACAGAATATTGCAGCCCAAAAAATTGGTATCGTGTTCCTGCAATGAGTAGGGATTCTAGGTCTTTATGGAAGGGGGTTATAGGTCCACATCGCGGTAGCGTCTGTAGGCTACGAAAACTGCTTATCATAAAGCGGGGTGTAAACTTGTTTACCAACTTAGTAGTATTAATTAAAAAAATTAGACAATTTTATTTAGCTGTTGATAAAATTATGCAAGGCATGTGAAGTGTTAATAAGTATCATTGTTTTTTTTATAATGATAATTTATATTCGTTATGCATGTTTTTTTGGCTATGTCGAAATTTGCACGACGTAACAATTTACGTTCTATGGGTACGGCATGCAACCTGTCTTATGATGAACATAGTATAGTGTATACAAATAAATAAAATTAAAGTGAGTATCTGTTTTGTAATGTCAACATAACAGCTTTTTACTTACAGGTTACGGATTTTTACAGATTACTTTTATTTTAGAAAAATACTTAGGGTTCCGCACATATAAAAATCAATTCGAAAACAATGATTTTGAAGCGCTTAAATAAATAGCTTACGCTGAGTAAACCACCAGAGATATATCAAATTAATGTACTACATAAATGTAAACCTTAAAAAGACCTATAAAAAAATCAGCGAGGTCATATGTCTATCTACTAAAGATCACCCACAATAAGCATTTTTATCTTTAAAATAACCGGGAGCGGAGGTAGCACGATTCACGCCTGTGCCCAGTCGACGGCATTCTGTAGTCCGTGCGAGCGCAGCCATGGGCATGGCTAGTATTATTACAAAATTAAACTAAAACAATATACCTTTCCTAAGGCGATACAGTGCGCCTCAGCTCTGTTCCTAGCAGCACGCTCCTCCTTCAGAGTGTCCCGTAATGCACCTACTACACGCTCAGCAGCATTGTGTCGCGATTCCAACTGTTCAACGTACTGTTTCATATCATTACACTCATTGCGGACACGCGATACAGCCTCAGATAATTCGTCTCGTTCCACCCTGTTATATATGAAAATAGAATAGAATATATATGTATGTATGTACATACACATCCTTCCACTTGCTACGATCCTGGCATACATCTTTCGCTTCAACATTCATCAATCTTTTCATGCATGCTCATCGGTTTAGTGTACTCTTGACATGAGTTCTTTAGAATGTCCCCTATTTGATCAAGGAATGCTCGTCTAGGCCTTCCAACGTTCCCATTTACAATAGCCTTAGGAATTGGTTTAGTCATTCTTTTTAATTTATTCTCTCTGCATGCCCAAACCATCTAATGATCCCTTTCTCAATCAAGAATAGAATATTTTATTATTCACCATTGCATTTTAAATTTTATAGTTTGTACCAAGGGCATCATTATTAAATATTTAATCACTAATCTTTAAACCCTTTATTCCAAACTTATAATGGTTGCTGGATATAATATTTTTATTCTGTGGACATTCTATTTTATCCGTGTCGAAAAATATACACTACTTCCTACTCATCCTCCCTTGCCTCCATGCATACACTGCTACAACAGTCGTATATTATATGCATTATCAATTCTTGTTGCGTTTCTTGCACGAATGTTTCGCGCCATGTGTATGATGAATAGCTCTACTCTTCTGTATGCTCTAACAGTCAAGTAAGTGTTGCATGTATTCTCTACTAGGTTTAACTGAGTCCGCTACATTTTTTCTTTGTGGTTGAGCAGTTCCATTTTATTTGAAATGTGTCAATACAGATAACATTAAACAAAAAAAAATTAAGTCCAATCACTCCTTCATTAAACCTACGAAAGTAATATGGTTTGAAAATGAATATTGGCAACATAATAACCGAGTAACATAGCAACTAACTTTAAACTGTCTATCTGCTCCATCAACATTTTATTGTCTTCGGTAAGGTCAAAGCCATCTTGAAGTGCCTTTATTTCATTATCTTTAGAATGCAGCATACTCTTCACTCTCAATTTATAAGTGTCCCAGTCTTTCTCCAACCTTTTGCATTCTGTCATGGTTTTTTCTAAATTATTTTGAAGCTCTCCAATGGTAGATTGTGCGTGACGTAACTCGGTATCGACTTTAAGGTGTGCAGTTTCTTTCTCTTTCAACTTTTCACATTGTTCTCTAAGCCTGTAAATTAATATGAAAAAAAAAGTACCAAAATAATTAGATTTTACAATAACATTAACATTTGAATTTTCGTTTGATGACATCTCTATATAATTAAACAGATGACACACTACATGATTCCCAAGCCTGTTGAAACTGTAAATGTCTTCTGAGGCTTCAGGGCCCTTACGGCTAACAGTGCAGTCAGATCGGAAAAAGAAAAACACTACATGATTCACATTATTTTATACTAAACTGACAGGTAATATATAACTAAATAATATAAATAACAATTTAACTTGCATTAAACTTGGATTATACATGAATAATGGATGATATTTAAATGACATTAAGTCAGTGATATTTTGAATGTAATAACATAATTATTTGGAGTACTGTTTTTAACTTAATTACTTAGTTGTTGCACATATATCCAAAATTTCAATAATGTAGGTGTTATCGTTTTTGAAATACCAACAAGTGAAGTGAAGCAAATTTCCAACTTGTGTATAAAATGGCCCAAACTGGGAGGTGAATTTGGTTTCGAGTCACCCATAGGTAAAGGGTTAAAATATAGATAAATATATAAAGGTTCTAAGTTATATTGTCATTGATTCAGATTTTTTTTTTAATACCTTTCTTCCAACTCCTTTCTATTTTCCTGCAAAATAGATACTTGAGTCTCCAAACTCTGGTTGATGTCTTTATACTTTGCTATCTCAACTTCAGTCAGCTCATTTATTCTTTGGTTCAGTTGTCCTACTAGTGCTTGCAAAGATTTATTGTCTGCATTTATTCCATTGTATTCCATTTCAAGATTTTCCCATTTCAAATGAGTTTTACCAAGATCTGTAAGTTGTAAACAATTTGTATGAGATTTACATATTAGCAAATAATTTTATTATAATTTTCTTTGCTTATTTAAAATATATCATTATTATTTCACAAACATTCTTGTTTTAAGTATTTTATCAAGAAGAAATCATGTCACTAATATTGTTTCTTTTTAATATTTTATACTTGAATTAATTTGTTTTAGAAATTAAAACTAAGATATTGGTATGTAGTTTATACAAAAAAAAAATTGATGAGATATTAATTAAAATATCTATTTTATTCAATAAATAAATCCTTATGCTGCAAGAATCTTCAGCAAAATGAAAATATACTGTGACATCAAAAACTCAGGTGTTGTTTAAAAAAAGGATCTGTAAATAACTAAATACCTGTGTGTCTATTAACTACATAATCTATATCTTTACCATCCTCAGTTCTGTGAAGCCTATCAACTAATTCAGTCATTTCTCTGTTCATTACATTCCGTTCATTTGTCAACATTGCATTTTCAATTATCAAATTCTGCATTTTATATGTCCAATCGTTATTGTTAGCCACTTCTAAATCAACAGGTAAACTGGATCCTAAAAATAGAAAACAAAGCTATTATCTGAATATATTTATCAGCTGGCTTCAATGACATCTACAAGATGTACTTGCACAGTATGACAGTATTTATGACAGAACTAATATTAGTAGTACTAGCTGACCCCATGAGAATATTTGACACATTATAGAACTTACAGCTGTCATTAGTTAAACAGATTGTCAATAGAATTGTCAATAGTGCATTGAATATTTTTTTATCAGCATCAACAGATGGCTTTCCTAATGAAATATTTTTTATAATTTTTCAATGAAACCATTAATTTTAAACTGTTTGTGTGAATAAGTAAGTGTCAAGTGTCAGTTACAATACATATAGTCATTTACTTACTTCTATGTTTCAAAGCAAATTCATCTATCACCATATCATCTTTTACATCACCAACCAGAGTGTTTGGACAGTGTTCCAGCATATATGAAGGACTACCCCTTCTTGATAAATTTCTCTTTGGCTTTGGTGAACCAGTTCTAACATTTTCTAAGCCATTTTTGGGTTGTGGTTGAGGTGATGGTTTTCTATTAGAGGTGTAGTTGGACCTAGATTCGGTTATTGGTGTTATTTTTTTATATGTGCGGGGTATGGGACGTTTCTTTTGACTCCATGTGGGTTCATTGTGAAGTATGTGTTCATTTCTGTCATTTTTTCGTGTTTTCGGAACGTTATGGTTACGCAGGGCTACGCCGGTCTGTTCGTCTAAATTGTTAAGAAGGGTCTCCGCCTTGCCGGCGAGCTCCGCAAACCATGACATTTATAATTGGAATTTTAAATCTGTAAAAATAAATATTTTATATATTAATTGGCTTTATATCGTAAGGAACATAAAGCATTTATATTTACTGTGACACTAGAAAGTAGGTATGATTTTAGGACATGTAATGCAAGTAATAAAATCAAAGAAAAAAAAAATCCGTACAAGAAAAATAGTTTCGATTTATTGTACATGTGTTAAAAATATTTAAATTAAGGCATACTCACCGATCATCTACAATTTTTAGCAAAAATTCTTATTTCCAATGGGTATGTAATATTTTTACAAAATAATATACTTTTATTTTTTCATCGCAATGACATGACCACAAACTGACATATTTACTTTACAATTTACATAACAACTGACAGTTGACACGTAAACAGCAAGTAGTGCTGCCAGAACAGACGTTAAAATTTAAGCCTCAGGATGTATATTTGGGTGAAGCTAACTAGAAAAAATTCACCTTGATACAATTGAAATTTATTAGTTTTATTAGAATTACCCAGTTATCGGTTACACCTATTTTGCTACCTGTAATTTTATACGACTCAAATATTAATTTACATTTACTAAATAATAAGGTTATCTACCTTCTTTAATTATGTTTGTTGTTTATTATGATTATGTGCTAAATATATTTTTACAAAAACGGTTTTATTCAGGAAAAAGAAATTAATTATTCTTGCCTAATTTAAAAACTCAATGTATTTATTTTCTTTTTAATTAATTGTTAGATTTTCACCTTCCATTTACATATAATCAGTACTTGTTAATAACGAAAGTTGTGCACATATGTCATAGGGTATTATATTTAAAGAGGTGTTTAGAATAAAGTTTATTTTTTTCATTATTTGATATCTTACCTGTATTTGTACCATAATAAATAAAATAAAACAACAATAAAATTGGGGATTTTTTACGGAAACACGCGACACGTTCGACGGTATTTAAAAAATCTTGTTGGCAGCACTAGGCAAGCATGTCAAAAGCTCCGTCAATTGTCATCTTTCTTCTGTCACTGTGATTCTGTAATTCTGTGGTAAAGCCGTAAAGTAGGGATGTGAAATTTAAAATAAAATTTGATTATTTTGAAAAGTAATTAAATGTTTTAATAAAAAACAATTTTTTTTAATAACGGAGAATGTCCATTCTTGTACCAAACTTTGTCATGTACGTATATTAAGGTATAATAGAACGTAAAGTTTTTTTTTTCACATTATTTTACGACCTTTTAACCTCGGAGTTTGGTTATCTTTAAAGAAATATTCTTGAAACTTTTAAAATATTGTAATTGTTATCCACTGCGTAAATAAATTCGTAGGCGGGGGCGGTGCGTTCCATTACTTTTATTATTATACTTTTCAGCACAATAAAAGATAAAATAATAAAATAATTTAAAAATACAATTAATTATTTCATTATAAATAACATTATTTATGGGTTATATTTAAGGGCGATTGGAGTTTTTGGCGGGATGTTGAAGTGACATGTGATAAACTTAGGTATTTGACCCTTTCATAAGTAATATTGGTGGCGTTCTGCGTGTTAAAGCTTGGTTATTGTGCATAAATGAAGTAGATTATAAATATAAGCTAGAAGCATAAATTTTGAGGTACAACAATAATTTCCTAGAAAGTGCTAACAAGGAAGCCACCATCTTGTTGGGATACTGAAATCGATCTAGTACAGAACACTCTATTGTTAGCTTCATGAAAAGTGTAGTTTTAAGTATAAATAAATATTGTTTATTTTCTAAATATAAGTATCTCATTCAAGAAAATTCTAATACTAGTAAAAATTCTAAGTTGAGAGTTCTACTAAAACTTATCGGTCATGGCGTCACGAGTCATGACGGAAGTTTGTACAAAATAAAATATTGCAATAAAATTATTGTTTATTAATCTATCATAAAACATATTGATATAGTTAGCTTGTTGAAAAATATAGTTTTCATTTTAAATATAATTTCTAAATATAATTAAATCATTCATGAAAAACAAGTTGAGAATTCTACTAAAACTTAGCAATCATGACGGAATATATTATAACAATAATTTAATTTACCATAGAACATCTTGATATTAATAAAAATTGACAGTGAAAAAAAATAGATTTTTATTTCATAATATTTATTTATCATTTTTCTTTATCTGTTTTTTTCACAGCCCTACTGTTAGGGTAAAGTTGTTTTGTTGTAAACATCGATCAATAGATTCGAGAGATTAAAAAATTATTACAAAAAACGCCCAATGGTCATTTTATGATGTAATTTACGAAAAGTGAATTTTGGTCAAAGTATAATTGTATATTCTATCAATTCAAGTGTATAAGAAACCATGGATTTCGAGAGCCCTGACGTTGAAAAAGATTTCCCAGGTCTCTACGCTTCCGAAAGTGGCCGGAAAAGCAATGAAAGTGATTGTATGTAGAATTTATTATCTACTAAGAAAACAACCTGTAGTTAACATATGATTTGTAGAAAATAAGTCTCTATTGTTATAAACGTCCATTCTATTTTTAAATAAAAAGTAAAGGAATGCCTCACACCTTCGTAACCTGGTAGCCAAGCATCGACGAGTTCAATTCTCGATAATAATGCTAGATTATGTATGACACACTTTCTTTTATTTAAATGACATTTGAAACAGCCACACTTGGTTGTGGGATTCAAATAGATAACAAATATATTTATTAAATAATTAGTAAAAAATACATAATTTTATTGTTCGTATATTTCAATAGCATCGCTACCGTTAAAGTTTATAGATCTTAAAACAGATTATTTATAGTTGCTGTTGTCCTTGACTTTGTTCCTGTAATCTTCAAAAAACAATTTGCACACAACATATTGGAAACTTTACTAATAAAGGACTTCTATGGTTGCACACAACAACTCACCAAAATTTTATTGCAATCAGATTGATAGTTCATAAATGCACAGAGAACAAATAATGATGGCTCAGTGGAATAAGCCTGAGCTTTTGGTGAAGGAATACATCATAATGAAACCATGGCAAGGTGGTAGGGCATTTTCTCATATTTGCCTGGCTAGCTACCACCCTCAATTTGAAATGTCACCAAGCACCAATAGGTGTGTTCTGACAGTTAAACTTTAGAGCCAATTCCCTCACTAAGTTGAAATTGTTACCATCTTGTCCAAACATTGACCCTTAACATAGAGAAATTTAAAGTAGTAAACCTTAACGAATAGAAAAAAAATTATCAATTCTTTATCTTATTATATTAAGTGAGCAATTCTTGTTATATGTTATTGGTTTCTTGGAAACGGTTCCAATGATTTCGATGAAACTTTGCATTTTGCTTTTTTTGTAAGACACTGAGCAAAGCTTGGTTGCCCAGATATTAGTATATAATATATAAATGTAGATAAAACTAATAGAAACATCAACATACTGTTACATAGATCATGGGTAAACTAATTTCATCTTTAGTGTAAATTTAAACATCACAAGTTTCACTTTAAAAATAAAGATGCTGCTGCTTTAAAGTTTAAAGTTTTTTTTTATTGTACCACTATAGCTTAACAATTTTATTGTGTGTTATATATGTAGTTTCAATTAAATAATATACTTTTGTTAGCTTAAATCAAATATATATGATATTTTTGAAACAGTTAGTGATGTTGGTGAACACGAGAAACCTAGTAAAAAAGATCTTCTGGGACGGCGTAAGGAAAAGAAAGAGTCAAAAAAAGATCGGGGCTATGCTGCTCTGGAAGGGGAGAGTTCTCCTGAAGAGGATACTGATACAAAGTGTGTAAAATCGCTTTTAATACAATATTTGTAGTCTCTAATTATATAATCAGTAATTTTTTTATTTTATTAACTAACCTATGAAACAATGATGGTATCATAATAAATAAACTATTGTGTTCAATGATATTACAAGTAGATACGGCATTGACACTCTTTACATGCAATGGTGAAAAGTGAGCAATTGCCTTTAGTTCACTTTCAACTTTATACAGGCGTTAGCAAGAAGAAACTTTTGTCCTTTTTTTGACAACAGACATTTTTGTAGGTCTTTGTAATGTCTACAATTGTTTAGTACATTAATTTGCTATATATCTTATGGTTTACTCAGCTAAGCCATTTAAGCGACTGAATTGATTCACGATGACCAGTGTTTTTTTATTTGTGAGGTACCCTAATTCTTTTTCTAAAATAAAAGTAGCCTAAATTACTTCCTATAAATTCAGCTATCTACCAGTAAAAGTCCCGTCAAAATTGGTCCTACCGTTTCTTAGATTACCCGGAACAAACAGACAGACAGACACAAAAATTGAAAAAATTGGTGTTTTTTTATGTGTGATATATACTTTAATATTCATTTAGTAAAAAGCTGTTATTTAATCATTACAAACAGACACTTTAATTTTATTAATTGTATGTATAGATAATAATGACTGTTATTTTTAATAATTATGACATACTCATTAAAAAAAGTAATTTTTTTATAGTAGCTAGGTACATTGACAGCACTATTCCTGATGGTAAGCACAGTATAATCCAAACACAACCCTGACCATCGAGAGATCTAAATTCTACAGTGGTCGCTGCAGTCATGCCGGCCTGCATAAATATCTCATCTCGTCATGCTTACGACCCGATGTCGTAAGAAGGTGGGTTCTCACTGACTGGGATAAAGTTCCACAGCTTCATGGTATGACTAAGATAAGTCTTAGAGAACTTTTACAATATTGAAAGAATCTTGAATCCTTTAATAATGTCTTTAATTAAAGCATTTTGACAGAAGTCCTTCAAAATCAAAGAAGACAAAGTCATTCAAATTTCCAACAAAAAATAAGGAGAAACGTGAAAAATCCCGAGATAAAGAAAAGGTTTTAGAAGAGACTGTAAAGCAGAAAGAACTAAATGAAAAAGAAAAGAAAAAGGAGAAAGAAAGGGAGAAAAAGGAAAAAGAGAAGCGTGGGAAATTAAAAGAAAAAGATAAGGTTGGTTAATTAAATTCACTTCTGTTATTTAATTTTTCAAAATCGCAATTGTTGTAATATTTAAAGCAATGATGGCTCAATGGTAGCGTTTACGGACTTCGCGTCGATCTGACTTTTCGGTGAAGGAAAATATCGTGATGAAACCATTGCATGGTGGTAGGGCTATTTCTAATGACCCAAGTACCAATAGGTGTGTTCCGGAAGCTGCAATTAAGATCCAATATTCCACTAGGCATAGCATGTTACCTTTTAGGGCAACATCGTCATTTAAGATCTGGTGAGATTATGGCCGCAACATTATACCTATAGTGATTTAAAAAAAATGCAACATAAACGCCTAGAAAAAAACACCAGCTGTGTTTTAGTGACTATTCTCCACGCCAGAAAAGAATAACACTGTAAGAAACAAAAAACAGAATAAAGGTGATATAAATGAATGTGATAACTATTGAGAAATAAAGCTAATGTCACATACCTACTATTAAAGTTTGGGAAAGGGAGAAAGCTAGACGAATAAGGGAGAAGAGTGAAGTGACCTAGAACCAATTCAGGTTTATGCCTGTATGAGCGACAACAGATGCGATTTTCGCACTCCGTCTACAAGAACTTGCACATTGTGTATGTTGATCTGGAGAAGACATATGACTGAGTACCCCGAGAGATTATGTGGTGGGCTCTGAAAGAGAAGAGAGTGTCTGAGAAGTACCTGTAGCTTATCCATTCTATGTAAGTTCATGTATATGTGTTCTATGTGTGTAAGTACAATGTAGCTGTAGGCCTGCACCAGGGATCAGCTGTAAGCCCCTATTTATTTCTCTTGTTATGGATGCACTAACAGCATTCATGCAGGAGGTGACAACATGGTGTATGCTGTTCGCAGATGACATTGTTCTTGTTGGAGAAAATGCTACTGAGGTCCAAAGTAGGCTGGAAAACTGACAGGATAAACTCAAGAATGTTGGACTGATAATTGGTGGAATAAAAACTGAACACTAATTTGTTCTGCGACTTCAGTGGTCCATCGAGTTTTAAACGGTATACCCCTACCATCCTGCTAAAATTTTCGGTGCTAAAATAGACAACTAGATATGCCCCACGATTTCACCGGTATTAAAGGCATATTTTTATACTTTGTGTAAAACTGTCAACATTTTTATGAGGAATAAATTATTTTTTCAAATTATAATACAGTCTATGTTACTCGCTGATACTGTAGCTTTTTATTGGTGAAAGATATTTTTTTTAATCTGTTCAATAGTTTTGATTTTATCCATTACAAATAAAAAATGAAATCTTTCCTCTTTGTAATATTGGTATAGGTTACTTTAAAAACTATATTTACATACAAACATCTGTATTAAGAATATATCGATCAAAAAATCCATTAAAATCACTGATTAGGTCCCAGGATTAGGTATAAAAAAAATTAATGTCGTCTAACTCGTCGGCTATTTTATCTATACAATTAATAAAATTGTATCTGTGTCAGTTTGTAATGTTAAAATAACAGTCTTTTATTAAATGCATATGAAAGTATATACAAAACCAATAGCAAAAAGCCCATTTTTAAAATTTTTGTCATGGCATTCTGTAGTCCACCTGAGCGAAGCCGCGGGTACAGCTAGATTAATATATTACTCCGTATGCAGTTAGTATTCATAATAAAATAACCAGACATCAATATCATTTACGTTATGATCCACTCTATATGTAAAAACGTAAAGTAATGCTGGTTCCGCGGTAGCGTGTAAGGATATCGCGTCGATCGACAGGAGTTCGAATACCTGCAATGAGCCTGAGCTTTCGGTGAAGGAAAACATCGTGATGAAGCTATAGCATGGTGTTAAGACTTTTTCTAATGCCGGCCTGGCTAGGCTTAGCGTACTACCATCTTGGGTAATTTCGTCACTTAAGATCAGGTGAGTTTGTAGCCATAGCGCTGAATCTTATTGCAATAAAAAACCTAGCAGTTGATTTTGCTCCCCATCCAATTTACAAAATATATGAAAGTCGATTAAAACTTAGAAAAATGAACGAAATTTTTATAGCATGATAATGTAATGCTACTAAGAGTGAAACTTTCCTCCGTTCCGTTTACTAAAACAGAAAACTTTTAATTCTGACATTTAAAAAAAAATCTTTATTTATTGCACTACAGTCCATTAACTATATTGAACTCTGACTCACCGCACCAATACAAACAACTAACCAAGTCACTATCAAAACAACCTTGTAGAAATGAAAACATGATATGTACCTACGTATATATTATTATGTGTAACAAAAATAATGGCCCTGTGATTTGTATAACTTCAAGGTAATTTAGTTTTAAAATATATTAAAAGTTCGCTGATATAGCTATGGCAAAATATGTTAATAATCTTTTAAATACTGTACTGATTACTGATCTATCAAAATGCAACTAATTCCCACATTACCCACATATTACACTAGCGGTAAACAACAATTAAACATCAACACAGCTCATAATGGTGCACTTTAGAATAGACGCCGCCTTACACTACAATAGACGTTTGATGAAAACAGAAAACACAATTGCATTGCATTGCATGCAAATAAATTCCATAAAAATTGATATTTTTTTTATAAAAAGATTTATATTTATTTCTATTAATCTATATCAATAAACTTGTAGTCATACCCGTACGTGTAATTTGTAGACTGATCAGGAATATCATTTTTTTGTATGTTCGGATTTAACTGAAAAACTGTTTGACTGATTTTTATATAATGTTGTACACGGAAAGCTTATGTAATTCCTCAATTGATAGGCTATATTAGTTGTCAATAATATGAGTAAAATTAAAATACAAGACGAAAATAATTACTGTTTAATAAACGCGCGCGGATCTGCGATGCACCGCTATTACATTCATATATCTCAATGAAAATACGGAAATTAAGCAAGATATTAAACCCTAGGAGTATAGGTTAAGGTTAAATTATAGTAAAAGAAAATAATATAATACAAGAATGAAATTAAAATAGGTTTCAGCTTTTACTTATTTCATAAAGAGCATGAAATTAGTATTACTTGAACTTTACTATGACGGTCTTACTGAGAATATGAAACATAAATTAAGCACATAATAGTCTTAGATCTTCACGTTTTATAATTATGTGCATACAATTTACTTGATAAATGTTCAGTTTTCGCGCATCAGCGGTTCATACTTTTTGCATAATTTCGCTGTTCAGTTGGTGTATAGCCTTGGTGTGACGTAGTCGAATGTAATGGTTTATTCAGTCTGATCTTACAATCGCGTCATGCATCACCTGCGTAGTGTATTTACAAAGGTATTTTATTAAATCGATTTTTAGTTGCTTAACTTTAATGTTGTTTTGTTTATGAAGATATGGATATTATGTGTAAAAAAAAACTAATGTGAAAGTTTTACATATATGTATCATCAGGTTTATGGTACTTTTGTTTGTTTTTATTGTGCAATAAATTGTAATCAACAGTGCACGATTAGATAAAGCGCAAATGAAACGAAATATATCGATAATCAATAAATTTTTTCAATGTTCGTACCTATATATTAAATTAGTGTCATTTTTAAACGGACTTCAAAAATTCGAATGTATATTTTTTATTGATTTGAGCCCTTTGATTATATAAAGTTGAACCATAACTTCTTTGTTTATGGAACGATTTGGATGATTATTTTTTCGTTGGAAAGGGGATAGCTCAAGAGTGGTCCCATTTTAATTTCATTGGCATTAAACGTTCAACTTCAAAAATACATCAGGGAACTCTTCAAAATCATTAAAGTTGGTTATCTTTTTTTGTTAAAAATTGTCTTGTTAATTTACTGCGCAGATTTAAATAATTGAATAAAATACCAGTGCCTAAAATTAATTTAGTACTTTATTAATAAAGAACATAATAAAACGATTAAACAATAAAACAAGTATATTATATACATTTAGTTAATGATTCAGATTTTACATCTTTATGTAATGAAGGTATACATAAAAAACTTTCACCTAAATTCTGTATCATTGTAACCGCTTTGACACTAAAATAAAAATACTTGTTTTAAAATCCATTTGTATTCATTTATATTCAAGAATTATTAATTTTCATTATTTGAATAAGTAGCTTATTACGTTATTTACTGATCCGTAAGTAACTAAGGATGAAATTTATTTAAATTTGCGCAAAAGTAATGTGCATGTTCTTCACTCATATGGTATTTTGTCTTTACATTCGTTCTCTTGTGGTTTCAATTTTTTTCTTATTTGTGTATGAATGTAAACCACAATGACGCATCTAGAATATTGTTCTGTGTAGGTACCTACTAGCAAATGCATTATCTGTGTTTTTAACTAAATTCAAAGTTTCTTGTATTTTTATTTTGCCATAAATACATCATTTCTTAGCTCCTGCAAAGAAAAGTTGATACAAAAAGTTTTATTATTAACTAGCAATCCACCCTGGCTTCGCACGGATGCAATTTACTTACTTATGAAGAAAAGAAACAGGAAAGGAAAGGTTAAGAAATCTTTAAGTATATAATACAAAACAAAAATTATCGTTAACAAAATTTAGACCTTGACAACTACGTTACTTATTGGGACAAAAACTATCATATCTTTTAAGTTCGACCAAATTACAGATATGTAATTACGAAAGTTGATCAAAATCGGTTCAGTAGTTTAGTAGTTTATCCTGAACATACATCGTGACACGTGGTTTTTTTTTAATGAAATTGTAAATTAATTGCAGTGTAATTAAAATACCATTAGCAGTCTATTGAAGTCCACGTAGTATAATAATATTTACACAAAACTTTAAATTCCCTAATTTCGAATACTTACATCGTTTAAGTAAATATCTTGTTTTTTTTTTAAGGAAAAAGAAGAAAAAGCTAAATTCAAGTTGGAATCGAAAGAAAAGCTGAAAGATGATAAGAAAGATAAAATTAAAGAAAAGGATAAAGATAAAGTGAAAGATAAGGAAAAGGAGAAAGTAAAAGAGAAAGAAAAGGATAAAAAAGATAAAAAGCTGACCAAGGTCCCGTCTACAGTGACCTCCGGTGTGCCATTTGAAGAAATATTCACATTAGGAGGTAGGTATTCATATCATGTATTCAATAAATCAAAGATTGATCATGTCGCTAAGCTCTATGAAATTTTCTCTCTACTGGGGCAACCTGTCTGGTGAAATACCTCTACCAGAGGATCGCAGCATAAATAACCTTGTGTTGTTTTCCCTTGGTGAGTAGACTTTCCAGAGCCCCTTAGGGATAGAGGGTTCAAGAGTGGCAAAGCGCTAGGATACCTTTAATGTTACACGCTACGGTGCCCACTAACCATAAGGTGGGCTGTATGCTTGTTTGCCACCATAGTTGTATTAAAAAAATCAACCCTTATTTAATCTGATCGTATGCATGTCTTTATGAAAACATTCATTAAATTCAAAATTCATTTTGATTTTATATAAGTAATAATATCTGCTTGTTGATTTGACCATGACTTCTTCCTCAAATCGTAGTGCTGATGCCACTTCCTACGAGGATGTAATTACTGGTGATGATATTTCAAAACTGCATAATATTTATTAGATTCAATTACATACTTAACTAAATGTTTTTAATTATTAGTTACCTATTAGTTATAGTTAGTTTTTTATTTTTTTGTAAAGGTGGAAAAATACAATAGCATGTAAAAATTCAAAAAGATTTGAAATAGGGCAATATTATTAAACAAAAAAATTACTTTGTCAAAAGCTAAAGCCAGTTTATGTGGCAAAAGCATTTGCTCATTCGACCATAACAAATCGCGTGTGAACTCTTCGTGGATATTAACTTTAATTTCGTTAACGTTATTCAGAAATAACTGAAATAAGCGTGGACTATTTGCGTAAATAATGCTTAAATTAATTACTATGTACCTACGTTAAGTCAATTAGTGTTTTTTCGATCATTCGATTCCTGTTGCGTACAATTGATGCCTCGATGACACAATGGTTTGACAATGAATGCTAAAGTACCTCCTACTCCTTCGAAGATCGAAGAGTATTGTGGAGTTTTAGTGAGTAGGAGTCCCATAGATAACTCATTCTTGAAGCATTTTCTTGCTTGCCATGGTAGCCTCAACGTAATTAATATTAAAAATGTATGTATTCCCGAAAACATACAACACAATAGTATCGATAAAATTGCGCCCACAATTTCAGTATACACTAGAGACACCAAGTTTCCTTTATTTGTATCATAGTATCTCCAACAAAAACACGTCAAAAAATTTATGACTTACGTACGAACTCGCACATGATACCGATGATAATGAAAAGGTGCAATATCTGTGCAAATATGTATTCTTCAAGGCGACAGATAAGACGGAACATAAACATGTTTTCCTCATTTGTTTTAGTTTGACATCTCCCGGTAGCTTCGTCGCGAGCGTTTTGTCTAAAATATGAATCCTTTTATTATCGGCTTTTCAATTGGCAGTAAGTTATGCTCATTATTTTAGACGACTTTTTGTAAATTATATTGTTTGATATGTAATCTTTATAATTGTGCATTTAAATATATCTATGTTTATGTATAACATAAAATCTCTGTTAATTTATATATGAATACAATAATTATTGTATAGTCCTATATTATCTCCTGATAATCAGGTATAATTTATGTTCATTAAACACATGTATTCGAGGCTTGTGTTACTGAATAATTGATAGATATAATAGATAACATAATCAAGCGTTGATTTTCATCCGATATCGCCCATTATTTAAAATAAAACATAATTAGGTATGTATTTGAAGTAAACGTTAAAACAGAACGTTTTTGAAACTTTTAGACAACATATCCTTGTGTTGTGTTCCTGCAGTGAGTAAGGTTTAAATTAAATAGCTCCTTGGTTAGTACGGGGGTACGCGGTCGGCAACACGCTGGTGATAACTATGGTGCCCAAGCACCAAGTGTCCAGAGGCTGCGGTTGCCGCTTGTCTTCAAACGGCCCATATGCTTGTTTGCCAAGAATACTAACTAGAAGTGATGGTTTTAGGCTAAGGCCCGTGAGGCTTGCATCCAGGTCGGCATAATTAAAATTTGTTAAAGTCCAAAATATAATTTGACCTGTAGTCGACGTGTTTCAGTGATAAGTTAGGTAGTTTTAAATTTTATTCTTATTATTAATTTGGTGATAACCAACAAACTATAGATAGATAAGTTAAGATATATAAGTTAGGTATATCAAATTACTATCCCTTTTATTTTCTCTATATTTTCATAAATTATTGTTTTAATGAAGTTGGTAAAATATGTACAGAGTTTGTCCACTTACACAATAATATTGTTTATTAAGAAAATTGTTATTCTTATATTAAAATCCATTGTTATTACTATAGCTACTGACTGCTGTTGCTTAAAGTGTTGAAAAATAAATATTTGTACGTTAGAAACTTCAATTTTGGAAGTGGAAGCGAGAAGTATTCCAGCAAAATCTTTCTATGACTTGCTAATGGACCTCGGCCTGTCGAGAACTGCAGTAAGTTCTATTAACGAGTATCTAAAGCAGCATTAATAGGCTCTTACCAAATCTGGCTTGGCAGGGAGGGTATCGCGGGCAGTCAAGGTGAGCGCTGATGTGCATCATAAGGGGGCCCCTTAAACCTACACTTGGGTCGCAAGTCTCGGTGGCTGCTCGTGTTCCCTCTGTCTGCCACACGATGGACCTGGCACCTGTACGTTGAATCCATGGAATTCTAAGACGTTTGTCTCTTAGTATAACGCTAAGGAATATCCAACCCATTCGCGATTGTTTTTATTTTTGTGTATTATACGATACTACTTACTTAGCTAACGGACATGGCTCGGATGATTCTATGTGCTGATACACAACATAGAACATAGGAAGACAATCATATGGATTAGCAGGAAAACATATAGAAATGCTTATTCACAGATTTTCAGATAAGTGTGGCCGTGAAAAGGTTCTCCACTATATTCTGGTTTAAGACAATATTTTCCTTGACTTTTTGTTTATCATAAAACTTAACATAATAAATATATGTATTAATTATATTTGTGGTACCCAACACACAGGTATCTATCTACTATAAAACAGTATGTGAAAAACCCTATAACAGGGTTATCAATAAGTTTATATTGCAAATGTCAAACAGAAAATAGTATATTATTAAAAAGTCTCTGGTCGAATTTCGATCATTGGGCGACCGCTAGTATTAATAATTTTGTAGATTCACAGAGAGGACATCACTATCATTCACGTAATGATCGCCCTATAATATCCTTTTCACAGTAAAACCTGCTTGACATGGTCCTTGAATTTATTGTCCTGCAAATCGGTAATGTGCTTCGGGGTATAATTATAGAACCTAACATTACTACCAAAAACATAAATATTGGTCTTAGAGAGATCTCCTAATTATGTTAATATTATTTAGTCGCACTCCCGATATTCGGCGTCCCGCTGCAACAGTCCGTGGAGCGCTCCAGATGTCACGACGACACCAGCCTGCCGCTTGTTGTGCGAGATGCTATCGATTTCCTACAGGTAATTAATATATATGTAAACAGAACATACCATCACGCCTGTATCCGCGAAGGGTTAGGCAGAGGTGTCCTAATGTATACCCACAGTTCGCCGAATATGTTTTTTAGGTCCCATGTAATAGGTTGCGAGCCTATTGCCATTAATCGGGCACAAAGCCAAACTCCGAGCTGCTCCTCAGAATTTCATAGAAAAAACCCAATAACACTTTGCTCGACCTGGGAATCGAACCCAGGAGCTCGATCATAGCAGTCGCGCTTACGACCACTAGGCTAACGAGGCATTACATTGTATATAATATATTTTTATAAACATCAAAATATTAACCAAATTTCTTTCTACTACTGGATATTGGAAATTGTAATAGTTTATGTTTAGTAGTTAACGTATAGATTTACAAAAAAATGTGTTATTTTTCTTCCATTTCGGGATCCTTCACGCTAATCCTACTCACACTTGACCGTTTATTATAGTTTGTTATTTTAATTAGAGGTTTGCACACCAAGTTTCGCGCTTGTCTGTATTGCAATTGCGGTAAAAGTGAAACCTTCAGGAAACATAAACGATACACGTGAATAATACACCACGCTGGACGCCTTTTCCCGTGGCTTCGTAATACGCAAACGCACACTCACCTACAAATCACACGTACAAGGAGGAAGAGATCAAGATAATAGGAAACACGGTATAATGATGTAATGTATTCTATCTCATTCTCTCGCGGGTTAAATCCGATAGATGTTTGTTAATTTCTTTTTAATGTCGCTTTTTCGTGTCATTGAGTTTCAAATCACAACAAGATGCTAAAGAAGTTTTGACTTCAAAAATAAAAACATATAAAAAATCACTTTTTTGATAGGAGTCCCCTTAATATTTCAATGTTTTTTTTTTTTTTAACATATCCGCCATAATAAAGCATACTCCGTGAAGATTTCAGCCGGAATCCATTAGGCTTATCAATAAGTTTTCTTTGTTGAGAACGGAATTTAAAAAAAAAGCATTACTTTCCAGATGCACGGTTTGAAATCCAAAGACATATACCGGACTGAGCCGGATAAGATAAAGCTTCAGCAGCTTAGAAAATTGTACATTGATCGCGGGCCCACGTTCCCATACCATTGGGATATTCCCGTGGCGTGTGCTATGATTAAAGCTTTTATCAGGTAAGTGAGATGAGCAGTTATATTATACAAGGTGTCCAGAAAGGGTATCGGGTATTTGTTTTCGCGCCATATTCGAAACGGGGCGTCTAAAGGGTGCGGGGAGGGGTTCGTGGCGTCCGCCATTTTGTGGAGTTTTAGTCACGATGGAACAGTACTCGGGGACGCATCGCGCATTTTGCGTACGAGCGTATTATCGTAATGGTGATTCAATAGTGACTGCTCAACGTCTATCGTGCGGAATAACGTACACGCCACGCGCCAAGTGACGATAGCATTAGGAAATGGATCAGGATGTTCGAGAATACAGGTGCGACAGTTAAAATTCAAAACTCTAGTCGTCCTCGTTCAGTTCGCGATGAAGAAACAATTGAAGAAGTTGAGGCGTCGGTTCGTCAAAATCCGTCTTTATCCATCCGAAAGCGAAGCCAAGCGTTGAACATCAAAAAATCGTCTTTACATTCGATTTTAAAGAAAGACTTACATCTAAAAGCCTATAAAATTCAATTGGTTCAAGAATTGAAGGATACGGACTATGCTAATCGACTGAATTTTGCGAACGAAATGCTGCAGCGATTTAACAACTTTAACAACATACTGTTCAGTGACGAAGCAAATTTTCACCTGAATGGTCATGTTAATAAGCAGAATTGTCGGTACTGGGCAGTGGAAAATCCGAGACGAAAGCATGAACGACCCCTGCATAGCCCAAAGGTCGTTGTTTGGGCCGCTATGTCTGCTAAAGGCATAATTGGTCCTTATTTTTATGAAGATCAACGAGGCCGACCAATTAATGTGAATAGTGACCGTTATTGCGATATGTTGCGAAATTTTTTGGTCCCAGAGTTGCAGGAGTTTGCAGGTTTCAACTCAAGAACGTGGTTCCAGCAAGATGGGGCCACTTGCCATACCTCAAATGACTCAATGGAAGTTGTTAACGAATTATTCCCTAATAAAGTCATTTCGCGAAGGGGTAACATCAACTGGCCTCCCAGAAGCCCCGACCTTAGCCCGCTTGACTATTTTGCATGGGGATACCTTAAAAGGAAGGTTTATCAAAACAATCCGACGAATCTAACCCAGTTAAAGCAAAACATCAGGTCATAAATGGCAGCAATATCGATAGCTATGTGTCAACGTGTTATCGCCAATCTTCGTTTCCGTTTAGAAGAGTGCCAGCAACGTAACGGTCATCATTTGGATAACATCATCTTTTCCAAATAATTCTCCAATTCATATGCTAATAATAAACAATAAACTTTTTTATTGCATACAAATAATTTTTGTTTCATTGAACTTACAAATACCCGATACCCTTTCTGGACACCTTGTAGTTTGTTGAAAAATTACCAAATAACCAATGGTATTAAAATCACAATAGGCATAATTTTTCGTTATGCGCTACTTCCACAAGCGATTCTATCGCCACGAGTCCGTCTTGCTATCGTCGGGACTATTATTCTTCCGCCTGCGTATTACGACTCGTTACGGATCGCCGCGTGACCGCAAGAACTCGTTGCACAGTTTGTAGTTTTGTTGAAAAAAGAACTAATCGATTTCTTTTTATCGTCTTCAAAATTAATTAACTTCATATTATGAAATAATATGTTTATATACCTATACACGAAATTAACCAACAAAACGAAGTCAAAAGTAGTTACGAAACAAATTAAGAGATATTTTATTTTCTATACCAGCAAAGCTGTCCATTATAAAACCTAATCAAAACAGAAACGATTTCGGCTATTAGGTATATCGTTTCTTTGCTGACACTGACCTCAAAAAACTTCTAGACCCTTAATTTGATTCGTACTTATTTTTGATATCTTGTTGGATAATTTTGTGTATATATAAAAATGTTATTTAATAACTTTAAGTTAATTCATTTTGAAGTCGATTTATGTTGTTTAAATTAATGATAAATTAATTTCTAGTTTAATTACATGCACTAAAATTTGATAGAGGTGTTTTCCTTCTGACACCACACCCGTAGCTCGTATCAATAACCCAGGCCGTTACACGTATTAGTCCATATCTTGGAAACTACTGAACTGAATTTGATGAAAATTACACTGTAACCTAACTTGAAGTAAATGTAAGCAAATAAAAAAGAAATGGTCATAGTCCGACTAATTGTTTCAGAGAAATGCATGGACAAACATCATACCTATACAATTTTGTAAATTTGTTTGGAAGTTTTATAGGATAAGTGAATATATTGCAGTTCCAGTAATATAATATACTTACGTGTCGAATTGATAACCTCCTTTTTTGAAGTCGGTTAAAAAGAGCTCAGTTCGATGACAGGCAAGAGCGAAATCAGAAGTGTCAATAAATTGTGTCACGTTTTGCGGCGAGTGCGCTGCGAGTAGGTAGCGTCTTGCGGCGGGCGCGCAGTTAGTCGTTAGCGTTTTCCTCGCCAATGTCACTCGTCGCATCGCCGCGCTGCGAAGGTATTGCGCTGTAGAGACACATTCGTAGAGTTCTTGTAGACTGAAGTGGCAGGACGATAGCGATAACATCGCTAGAGGAGGCGGCGCGGCGCCTTAGTGGTAAAAATATAAATTTAAATTTATTTTCAGTAAACTAAATGGGATGTAGTAGAGGTACTGTTTTGAGATCTAATTATTGAGTATTCATACATATTCTTATTACAACAACGACATACCGTACCATGAAGCTAAGGAACACTTTCCCAGCCAAGTATTGTTGCTCTATGAACAACAAGAGTACTTCAAGCTAAAAGTAAAGAGACACAACTATATAATATGATAGCTGTTGAAAGTCTTTAGCTTATGTTAAATTTGGTTTAAAACCGATTACGAAATACATATATACTACACAGACAAAAAATCAAACGAATGAAACAAAACAGCTAGTTAAACAGCATTTTAATATTACTGTTGTTTATGAATTATGTAAACTTTTAATTCTCAAAAACTATTATGTGAGGTGTTACGCAGCGTGGGCAGACCCGCCACAAGATGGACTTACAACCTGCGTGAATAAGGGATTCAAGCACCAGGTTTCAGGGTCTTGTACCATGTACCAGATAAACATTATGCTGGTACGCAATAATACCAACTTTCAATATCGATCAATCACTGGTGTTTTGTTCACCGAGGTGCTAAAAAAAAGATCATTGTAGGTGGCGGAAAACGAAATATGGCCGTTGACGAATGCTAATTTTGTGCACAAACGACCAAAAAAAAGGGAACTCGAAACTATGTCCCTGGTATTTGGTTTTTGCTTGATGGAAGCAGTTTTTTTCTATTGCCAAATTTTAGCGACATCTGTACCAAGGTTATCTACCATCCCTCACGCAAACAGCGCAGGTACAGTCACTGGGAATCATTGTGTGAGGCCTATGTCAAACAGTGGAAGGTTTTTTAGCTGAGATCAACATCAAAAATACTTTATTTAGTTTGAGCCCCAAAGGCATTTAGGCACAACACGATCACCGGTTCGGAAAGCATTCCAGTCATCGAGAAGAGCCGTCAAGAAACTCGATCAGAGCTATCACTGCTTTTTAACTGTATAAATAATGTTTTCAGTTAACATTAATATTATTTTAGTGAATGTACAGAGAGGGAGTTATTAACGTAATGAACCACTCTATTATTATTCTTTTGACCGTTAAACCTGCTTGACATGGTCCTTGAACTTATTGTCCGGCAAATCAGTAATGTTTTTAAGGGTTTTATTATAGAAACGAACACAATTCCTGAAAAAATAAAAACACGTGTGACTAGTTTTTGTTTATTCCTAGTAAGTATTTAAACTATGGCGGTTATTTACAAAATGTTTCCAAACAAAGCAAAGCTTGTATTATGGTAACTAAACAGCTTATATATATCTAGACACACAACTGACAATTATGCTCATCACACAAAAGTCGGCCATGTGCGGGGATCGTAACCGCGACATCTCGGCTCAATAGTTATTACTACCACTGCGCCACGAGGCCTGCGAACATACATTACATTGTCAAGGCTGTATTGGGAGGGCAAGCAGTTCTACTGTCTGTATGATAGCGAGTATTCTGAAAAGCTGTTCAACTTAATTCCCTCTTCTCAGTCTTCTCCCCATAGCTTTACGGTAACCTCCATCTCGACACTTAAGTTTTGTACTTCATACCTTTGCCGCAATGCGAAACTGTCTTCCATATGGGTTCCCTCCTTTCTAAAAGATGGGGTCCTTCAAACATAATGTGAAGATATATTTGATCAGGCTGGCATGACAGTGATGACTGGCGATAGATTGCAGAATCCCTCGGTGGCCACCGTGTTGTTGGACAGCACTGTGGTTACCATCATGTACACTGCCGTCAGTTTGCCGTATTACGATAAAAAAATGATTTTGTAATTTCAGTGAACTCCCAGACTCGATACTAACACAAGAGCTACACGGGCAGTTCGAACAAGCGACCGCGATGGCGGAACCCCAGCGTGAACTCACCTTACACGCGCTACTCGCCAAGCTCCCGCGCTCCAACCACAACCTGCTCGGGTGGCTCATCAAACACTTCCACTGTGTCCTCGCCAATGAACAGGTACACGAAAATGTACGCTTCTTTGGTACCTGTGCCTAGGTGCCTTGCACTTTCGATTTAAAACGTCTCTAATTTGAAGCTTTTTTTTTTTTTTTAGAACTGACTACACTGTTAGCCTAAGGGCCCTAAAGCCGCTGCGGCTTTTACAGCTTCACGGACTTGGGGGCGAGCGCAGAGGGCATCAGCCGCGAAGTTTTGTGGACGACTCGCACGAGGGTGCCAAAGTGCCGACTCAGCTCGGGCGGTCGTCGCGTTCGCAAATAGTCGCGATCTATTCGAATCCCTACAACTACGATTCGAGCTAACTAAATATACACATAGGCACGTTCCCTTCCTCTGGAGGAATGAAGGAACCGTGCGTATGTGTATTCAATAATCGGAATGTTTCTACACTAACTAGCGCTAACTAACTAGCGTAAAAAAAAGAAAAAAAAAGGTCCCTCACAGAACTATGTACCTGTGTGGTGTGCACGTGTGTATGTTCATACGTGTTAGTGTATGTAGGTAGCTAAGTGATGCACGTACAGTGTCACTTGTATCGCGCGGGCGGTTGCCTGACCAAGGTTTCACCGAGGAACGGAGCTAGGCTTGATTACCGCTAGAGAGGGTGGACGTGACGTGTGCTGGAGCGAAATTGACCCGCCTTTGCGGAGAGAACGGTGGTTACGCAGGTGTGGGCGCTGGCACGCTCTGTTTGGAGAGACGGATTGTAATATTTATTCGAATTTCGATGTGATCGTCGGATCAATTAAAATATTGCGCGCCGGCGTTTGCACCGGATTCCTTGTGCCGGAACATAAGTGGCGGCTGTTTTTAATAACGGATTCGCGTGGTTCGACGCGGTGTCGAAATACGAACGGGAGAGCTGTTTAACGTAGGCATGTATCGAAGGAAGCTCCATATCTCTATGTAATTTGAAGCGATAATGGCTCAGTTTAAGTAGTTACGGACAAGGCGTCGATCAACGTGAGTTCAAATCCCTGCAAGGAATACGTCGTGATGAAACCATAACATGGTGGTAGGGCTTTTTCTAACAACCGCCTGGGTAGCTACAACCTCAAGTTGAAAATCTGTCGCCAACTGCACTTGAGAGCCAGTTTCCCCACTAGGCTTAGCGTGTCACCGTCTTGGGTTACATCGATACTTAACATTGATTGATTTGATTGTCCTTAAGATTGTGGCTATAACGCTAAACCTATAATGGATTAAAAAAAACTCTATATGTTCTGCTTGGCTAGGTTTTCATACCAATTTAATTGGTATTTTTATTAAGTTGATGACATTAGACTTAACTTTTTCTGTTTGACTGGATCGTAATATCTTACACCAGATAACAATTATTTATACGTTTAGGCATGTTGCGTTCCGGGATCAGCCGGTATACAGGTGTAGCATTTCATTTGATTATATCTTGTGGGGTTTCCTTAAATATGAAGTATCAAAACCAGCTACGATACCCTTCAAGGTCTAATAAGAACCATAGCCATTTTAAAGCAAATTCATCACTTGAAAATACAAAATGCACCGAATCCGACTGGTAAGTAGTTCCCTTTAGTTCACTTTATTATATTAGTAGTTGTACCCGCAGCTTCGCTCACGTGGATTACAGAATTCCGTCGATCGGGCACGCGCGAACCTTCTCCCCCGCTCCTTGCTATTTCAAAGGCAAAAATGCTGATTGTGGGTATTCCTTAGAAGATAGACGTAATATACTCTTGCGGACTTTTTATAGTACTTTTTAATGTGTGCAGTTATGTAGTACTTTAATTTGCTTTAACTCTTATGGTTTACTCAGCGTAAGCAATTTAAGCGCCCGAATTGATTCACCATGACTAGTTTTTATTTTGACTTGCGCGAAACCCTAATTATTTTTCTAAAATAAAAGTAGCCTAAGTTACTCCTTATAAAATCAGCTATCTACCAGTGAAAGTCCTGTCAAAATCGGTCTATCTGTTTCGGAGATTACCCGAAACTAACAGACTGACAAAAAAATTTTAATCGGTTTTCTGATATAGGTATCGTATATACTTTCATATGCATTTAGTAAAAAGCTGTTATTTTGACATTACAAACAGACACATGAATAAAAAAACTAAACCACTACATGACAGTTTGAGACTCGCCAAAAACTCGAAATTAATATTTACTCTATTTACTATAATAAAACGGTTTTCTTTATACTTAACGATTTCAGGTGAATCAAGCAAACATGCAAACAATATCGACAGCTATGGGCGCCGCTCTCAACATGTCTCTGAATCTCCTCACCTATTTGATCACGAAAGCGGAAAAACTGTTCCCAAATATTCAGCTAACAAAGTGAGTTTTTTTCTTTGTTTTTTTGGTATTTAACCTGTCAGTAGTAATTAAGAGTTCAAGCTGTTGTTGAAATAAATCCCGATTTATTGAACTTATTTATACCAGAGCAAATCGGGTGACTAAACCATCACGCTATTCAGGAGTACACAACGTCACCTGTCGAGCGTCAATGAAACTAATATGTTAAATTGGTATTGTTTACGAATTTACTCACTTCACCCTATGAAGATCGCTTAAGGATCCTCGGTCTTACAACATTATAAAAGCGCAGAAAGCGAGGAGATCTAATCGAAACATATAAAATACTTAATGGCTATTAAAATGTACCAGATCTGCCTAACATTTACAGCAAAAATGAAAATGTGCACCTTAGAGAGGACACAGTTTAAAACTTTTAAGACTATTAACTAGCAGCAAGCCACATCAGCATTTTTTATCCAACCAAGTGGTAGATGAATGGAATGAGTTGCCGCAGTATTTTATAAGTGCCCCCTCTCTATGCTCTTTTAAAAATCAACTAGATAAACACTTGGCTAATTAAATAATGTACTCGACAATACAAAATACAATACACGCATCAGCTTAAGGCTCTTAGTGTATAACTAATAATAATAATTAATATAGAACTACTTGTTTGCGCTATTTTAATATAAACTTATCCGAACTATTTGTAAAGCTGCTCAAGATATTATTCGTATTGTTAAGTTACAGTCAGTGTCGTGATCGCCATGCATATAGTTATAAAGCCGGCATTAGCTCTCTTTTGGTTTGACGCGTTTCGGAATCAGACAGTGTATATTTAGATACCGTGAGGCTTGCAATCTGGTATGAAAGCGGCAACAAGCGATGGATTCTCGATCTCTCGGTTGTCTCCTTTGTTCTTGAATACTACAAAGGTGGCAAACAATCATACGGCCCGCCTACCATAGTTCATGATGCTTGTAATAACATAGGTATCATTAGCGTGTTGCCGACCTTGAACCCCACTACCCCAAGCTCTGGAAACCCTACTCACCACAGGGGCACAACTCCATGTCATTTGGCTGCGATCTTTTGTAGGGTGGAGTTATTCCACAAGTCGGGCTGTCCCAAGTAGAGAGAAAGCTCCAAAGAAATTTCTCTGTGCCCTACCAGGCTTTTTGGATTGCACTGTGCTTACTGTCAGGCACAATGCCGACACTTTGTCATGCTATGATAAAAATAAGTCAAAATGTATTATCTAATTGCAGGTATGTACCGCCGCTGCTGAACATTCCGAGCGACTTCCCGGATTCGGCGGAACAGATCAGCGCGGAACTGCGCAAGCAGGAGTCCCTGCTGAATCAGATACACGCGGAGATGCACGCCGGCTTTATTACGCATGCGCGCGACCAACAACTCTGGGAAGCGCAGCGGATAGTCACACAACTCAAGGTGCGCTTCAACTAATGCTGTATTCCAAATAGCGAGCTCCCATAGACACTACACTCACCAAGGTGCACTCATAGATAACGTCCTTTACTCCCCCACAGGGAGTTCCCATTAACGGAGTCCATTTCACTTAACAGGGATCTCCAATAAAGATTGTCATTTACACCCCTTACAGAGCTCCCATAGGTATTTTCCTTTACTCCAAACAGGAAGATTCCATAGACAACGTCGTTTAAATAAAAATAAATACTTATCACTTAAAATTCCAAATACTTGACTTCACATTTTCGAAATAAAATCGAAAAATTAACATGTATTTGCATTAGAACATGCTATTAGCTTTCATTCAAAATTTATGAAAACGTTAATTACTATTTCAGAGAAAATTACGGTCGGTACAAAAATCGGTGGACCCGAGCGCGTTCTCAACACAACAGCAGTCGATGGACGAGAAACTACCAGAAGATGAATTCGTACGGAGAAACTCGCAACCGAACGACGCGTCGACCTCACACGACATAGAACCAAAACCTACGGCCGTTGACGCGTTCGACACTAAAGACTCACCACAACAAGACGTCTCCTTCGATGCAGAATTCGAAGATAACTTCGATTTCAAACCCGATGTCCAATCGCCGAAAGACGAAATACCTCCAGCCGAGCCGGTCAAGGAAAAACCTAAGTTAACGGAAAAGGAACTGAAAGTTCTACGATTGGAATTGGAGAATGCTGAATATTTGCAACTGAAGTCATTGTTGCAGGCGAAAATAAATTCCGAACAGTTCGAAATTGTCAAACTCAGAAGTCATGTCGCGTTGAAAAATAAACAAGAAAGTAATTTACAGAACAATAAGGATTGTAAAGAAATGTATACACCCGAAGAACAGGAGTTGAAGCAGAGGTTGATCAAGGAGAACGCACTATTGGAGCAAAAAAGGCTGAATTTGATAAATCAAATATTTCAAGAGCGAGTGGCATGTATACAGCTGAAAATTGAGTTGGCAATGAAAGAAATTCTATCCAAATCATAAATGGATTAACGAGATGAAAGTACGCTTTCTCTTGGATTTCGTCATAAATTCTGATAGTATATAAGTACATGGAAAAAATAAAAGCATACACTTAAATTAGCCAATCAATTTATTTGTTTATGCCTATTCTAAAATATCCGAATGGAAGTTTCTCGAAAAGTGGGGTTGTTTTTCCGATAAATTTATGATTACTAACTTAATATTTTAATAATGAGATATGTAGGTTTAGCTGCGAATATATATACTTTGGAAGTACTTTGCGCCCATTGGATAAACTCCAAAATTTACCTAAAACTCGATTTATTTTTACAAAACCTACTTAATGCATTATTACAATATAAAATACAGCAAATATTTCTGGGTAAAATAACCTCCCCAATATTTGAAAAAATTTCATAGATATGTTTGGAACTAGGATTGAACAAAAAAAAAATCTTTGAACCTTATATATAAATGTTAATCCATTATTAACAAGAATTAGAGATGGGCGTTTTTGGATATTCGCCCCAACTGATTTATATCAGATTTTGAAATCGGTTTTGCTCAAATCGAATTCAAGATCGGATCTGGCCCGCAGTTTCGGTTATATTATCGAACGACAAACGCAAACGAAGTAAACGAACGCTTTAAGAAATACGATGGAGTTTTTGGCGGGATCTTGAACTGACATGTTGTGGTTTTTATTTTTAATTTAATATAGGTGGCGTTCTGCGTGAAATAGTTTGTTTTTTTTTTGTGCATATGTGAAGTGGATTACAAGTATAAACTGAAAGCATGCATTCTGGGATCCCACAAAAACTCCCTAGGTCGGTCTAGCAAGAGAGCCACCATATTGTTAGACGCCACTTTGAATAAAATACTACTAATACGAAGACTTGAAAACATTGACGCTGGCAAATACTTTTGCGGTGCCAAAACAAAAACAAAATGAAGAAATACGATTTTGTTAGATAAGATATTCATATTATTCTAAAAAGTATAACTGATAGTTTAGTTCATTATGATTACGGCGATTTTCTTTCATGTTTTATGTAGGCTTAGAACTAGCAGAAAAGTTTTGCACAAAGCTTTGTATTTTGGTTTTCCTACATGAATTGCATCAACCAAAACTATTCAAAGGAAGACAAATATATACTTGCAATAATGAAATCAACTTATAAAAGTTACAATCTAAATTAAATCTTATTACATCAATATGTAGTTTTGTTTTAAAGTGCGATACTTTTCATGCAAGAAACCGCCAAAATCCAAATGTATCGAGAGTAGTGACAACCGCTCCGTCTCTTTTACTCCATCGAACGCTGGCTTAGTGAGAAAGAAAGGAAGCTAATCTAATTGGTTTCTATGAGTGTATTTAACATATCGCTAACTCAAACGATTGCTCGGTGCGGTTTGGATTTTGGATATTCATCGGCTATTGTTAGGTCAATTTCGTTTTTACCGTGGTTTTGCGAAATCAGTTTGTCTAGTTCGGATAATCAATACGATACGATTTGTAAACTGAAATCGGATTTTAGATACGTTTTGATATATCTGAAGCAATTATAACGAAACTGTATTACTTGTGGTAGATTAAATAATGGGATTTAAATGAAAGAGGTTTAGAAATTAAATGACTTATCTCGACGTACGTGATGGATTCTGATAAGCTCGTGAAGAAATAAAGAAAAATCATTTTTGTAAAACAAATTGATCCATTCATATATGTATCTCCAGATTGGAGATAAGTATAAAATTATTCGGTAAATAACTCAAATACACGAATCGATGGGTGCGCGACGTAAACTAGAAAACGAAATTTTCAATCAGCATAAATATATTCTTCATAAGAGACTGAGAAATTGAGACATTTTTTTACTGCGTTCCCATTCAATATAATATGGATGGAAATCTCGAGTCGAAACGAAGAAGACTAAATTGAACTAAATTAAATGACATGCATATTACATACGTGTTCTAATTAAATTAAACAATTAATACTATTAACATTAATACAATAAAAAGCCCTCTAAAATGACATATGGGGGTAATAACACCGGGGGTAGCGGCACGCCAAGCGCCATATTGCGAGTAGGGTTCACACCTCTACGAGAATAATTATCGTACAAGTACGACAATTTCATGTCTTCGTACGATGTACGACGATGATTATATTGTACGGAAATTCTAAGAATTCATAAAAAAAGGTTCTACGGCGTGGAATATGGAATAAGAGTCAGAATCATTTATTTTGTACATCCACGAGCTAAAAAAGTACTCCGGAGCGGCAGTTGATAAAGTACGATAGTTCTAATCAATAATTCTACGTTGCTAGTAAGATAATTGCCGCGCTTCAGGTTGTGAACCCTACTTGCGAGTCTAAAGAAGTCATGTAGATGTTCATTATTAATCGCGCGCATAAACTGCGTGTGTGCTCTATTCAAATCTAGAGCAAAGCCACATCCCTGGACACATTTAGTTTTTAGCCGCTTTCCTAAAGTAAGAACACAAATTGCCAATATTTTTTATTTTTTTAATTTAAGTGTCTATGTATATAAAAATAATGTCCGAATATAATATGTGTAATATGTTATTTTAATTTTTTCACTACTGTCAAATAATAAAATTGTAATGTGTACGAACTGTTTTTTTTTTCAATGCCTAAGTTTATTTTACTATTTACATCACTTGGCGACCGTGCGAAGTTTAAACAAATGGAAATTTATACTTTTCGAAATCCTTTTTTAAATTATGTTTGCAGTTTGGTAAGTACAGTTAATAAATATCTGTCGTAATAAATTAAAAATATACGTTCTGTGACTCGTCACGTAGTATAAAAAGCTTCATAACCGCAGGAAGTTTACGTCATAGTCATAGGCCGTATTACGTACTCTTTATTCCGTGGTCGTATTAGTTAGTGTAATGGTACATTAGTTATGGTCATAGGTTTGTATGATAATCGTAGATGGAACAACTAAAAACTGTAAGAATAAGAGAAAAACGTTCGATGTTTTTGTGCAGAAATCAAACTTTTTTTATATGACCATATTTTTTAGTGAAAACAAAAAGTTCCAGAAAGATAGGAGTAATCAAATATATATATTAGTGACATCTAGCACAATAACCAAGAACTAATTCGCAAAATTAATATGTACTGTAAGTTTGACATGTCATTTTAAATATCTATTGGATAATTGAGGTTTTTGTTAAACTAAATTTTATTTCTTGAAGGCAAACACGAGCTAATTAAAATTTTTAGAATAGATATAAACGTGGAAGCGTTAATTTTCTTTATTTTTTAATATCCGATATTTTAGACGACCTAATACAGGTTTTTAAACTGCGATATTTTCATACGCAGGTAACATCGTTATATAACAGTACCTATCCCTCAACAGAAAGGCGTCAATGGAAAAGTTTCTAAAGTAGCTAATGTGTCCAGTTATCGAAATCGGCAATTGAAAATTACCAAGCGGTTAGACTGCATTTATACTTATGGTGGAATAATATACATCATTCTTAATCTTTAATACCTTTATCCATGAGGTTGGTGTATATTGCGTATTGTAAAAAAACTTTAGCCTTCATATAAAATAATATTCTCAGTATATCTATATAAATAAAATGATTGAGATTTGCTGTTGTGCTCACATCACGTAAAAACTACTTCATCTTTTTTTTTTGTTTCACTACTTTGTACTTGGTCCTTTTCAAAAAAAAAATATTACGATTTATCTTCATTAAATAAAAATTCATTAAAGTTTTAAGAAACTAGGAATTTCCATTTAACCCGTTCTTCTGTCGTCCACGCGAGCGAAGCCGCGGGCACAGCTAGTAATATAATAAACCAGAAATAAAGAAACATTCATTTACAAAATCTTGACATTAATTATTGCTCATTACAATGCGTCATTAAGCAGTTGTTAGTTAAAATCAAAGGTCACGTTTCAGCTAAGTATGTTTCAGAACTTATTTCAATGACATTTTTTTTACACAAATATAAGTTAAAAGTAAATATTAAACCAACGGATACTATATACGTTTCACAGGCATTGTTGTAGACACGTAGAAAGGATTTAGAGTTCAAAGGATTTTCACGAAATTCATCAAAATAACGTTTTTTTTTTTTTAAACGAAATAAACATATGTATTAATTTAAGTAGGGATGTTATGGATATGAGATTTCGGATCTGGATACTTATCTTTGCTGGATATGATTTATGAATATGGTATTATCCGATAGTTTCGCATAATTTCGGTTATTGATAACAGTACCTACCTACCCAAAAGTTTTTAATTATTTTAATAGGTGTAAACCTATTGCATTTATTTATCTGTTAGATTATCATTTCACAGCACATTTAACTAATTATATACATTTGTTATATTTAGCAATCAAGTGGTGCCATTTACGAAGCATTTAATTAAATACTAAGAATTGTGTGTATTTAGAAGGAAAATCATTATTAGGTATTTGAACTTTTGTATGTGAACAATATTAACTCTATTTCAGATAATAACCCATTAGTTAATTTTCAAGCAATTTTTGGTATTCGACGTTTCATATTCGACTCGGCTCTTATCCGAAATTATTTTTAACATTTAAATGAGATAAGAGTTACGGTTTCGGATCTTTTTTTATTTCCTATATCCGATAGATTCAGTTCAAAAGTTGAATATAATAGTGGATTAATAACCAACTGCATACCTACCTATATATTGAGGCTAGATTATTTATAGGAAAATTTATCGAAACAATCCTACAATTGCATAACTACAAACACTGTGTTATCTTTAACCACTTATATCAATTAAGTATAATATTATCAGTATAAGAACTCGTTATCGTGATAATTTGCTGATACGTTCTTTGTAATGATAAATTCACTACCGCAATGTTTAAGGACAAATAGTTAATTTGAACAAATTGAATTTTAAACAGATCTGGTAAAATTCAATTACCACTTATGAAAGAATAATTTTGTTGATACAGATTTTTTTCTCGAAACCAAATTAGCTGTGTCCATGATAAATTTATTCGCTAAAATTTCTACCACACCGCCAACGCACCCGTGTAACCTATAGGTAGTTCTCTTTTTTTCTTGTCCAAAACAAACATAAGCCGCAGCTGACTGTAAGCGGCTACCACAGCCTATGGATGTTTGTAATATCATAGGTATCAACCACAATTGAACTCCGTAGATACCCCAGGGAACTCTGAAACCCATTTTCACCGCAGGAACATAACAAAAGGTCATTTGGCAGCGTTCTTCTGTAGGGTGGCGATATTCCACCAGTCGGACTGCCCTAAGTAGAGAGAAATCTCAAAAAAAAAACTCTGTACCTGTCTTCAACCTCTTTTGACGTCCCTCTCTCTCTACTCTCTATTTCTCACTTTCCATACCCACTTGCCTACAGCTGTCCAGATTGCTTGATGTTCATGGTTATTGCTTCGTCCCTTAGAGTAGTAGCGTAAAGTTATATAACCTATAACCTTCATCAATAAATAGGCTATAAAATATAAAATAAAAACATTAAAGTGCAGTGGTTCCAGAGAATAACCTCCAAATATTTATAAAATTCGTACTCTTTCTTTATAATATTATTATTATTATTATAACGATAACAAAATTATGTAGTGTAATAATAACACCTCATTTATCTACAGTTATAGTAATTGTATGTCCCGGTTCTTAGACATCGTAATTTCATAATTGTAAAATGTCCGTAAAACCGCAAGGGAATTTGAGTACAATGTTTGCTGCACCTACATTCTGCAGTTCCGCCTATAAAGTACGTTAACTGAGCGTTAGTCATACTTACGAACACGCAATGCTATCCCAAAAAAAAGAACAAGTTAGTACAGTATAGCGCCGGTTTTTTTATTATTTTTCGGACGGCTTTTACAGCTTCACTGGTCTTGGGGGCGAGCGCTTAAGGCACTCGTCAATCAGCCGCGAAAGCGTGGCAACAACCTCAAGAATGTCAAAGCGACGACTTTGTGCCTAATGATGAACACAGTCCAATCCAAAAAGATCAACGACCACCCAGAGATCGGCAATGCATCGATGACAGCTGGATATACCTACTTATACTGTCTGAATCCAAAAACACCAAAAAAAGGCACTATTACTAGTTTATCGCCATGTCCAATCCAGTCGGGTACAGATCCCTACCAACTTGAGATTAATTCGGACTGGACATACGAAAAACAGAGTACCTACATCTATACATACTATCTACCTATGCTAATCGATCTAACTTATTTTTTAAAGAGGAAGAGATTTTTGCTTGTTTGTTTTTTTAAAAACGCCAATCTCTGTAACTACCAATCGCATTAAAAAAAAATTCTTTTTGTATATGATAGGGAAATTAAAGAGGAATAATATAGGCTATCTAGCATTATGCTACAACTCTCAGCTAGCCTTAACTATCGATTTTTGTTAAGTAAGCGGAAGTGGAAGCCCTCTCGAACTGCTTTAGCCGCGTGTGCTTGCATATTGGTTAATGATACGTAAACAAAATATTCTAAGTACAATAATATCGGTCCTTAGTAAACTAAAAAAAACCGCAATAGCATATGCCTATATCTTATAAATAACCCACAATAGGGTATTTAGCGATTTTTTTTTTGCTAAAGGTTAAAAATTGATTTATGAGCATTATTTTTAGATAAGGCATATCAATGCTTAGGAACAAAAGTTATTTCATCATAGAAATAATTTTATGAAATTAAGTAATACTCTTTATAGTATGTTATTTACAGACACATTTTAGAATATAATGAAAAATTAGAATAATTTTTACTAGCGAGATACTCGGGTGCGTTGGCGGTGCGGTGTTTGTAGGATAAAATTAAAAAGGGGGAAAACCGTGGGGTTTAATTTCCCCTAGAGTTAGTATTATTAGAAAGAGTTAAAGTTTGTTTGTTTGTAAGAGGAAATATCTGGAACTACTGATCTGATTTTGAAACATTTTTACTGATAAAAAGCTAAGTTCTCTCTAAGTGACCTAGACTATACTATATTGTTATTAAGATTTATGTTATAACTAGCGGTTCCCCGTGGCTCCTCACGTATTTGTTAATACGCAGTAGTTATTTAAATCTCGTAATTTGATTTTCCTTCATATTATTGACAAATCATATAGCCTATGACATGCATATACCGTGTAAAATTTTCATCAATATCGTTTGATTATTCTTATTATTTCCTACAATTTCTAAATGTGTTGTTGAGGAATTCATAATGGTTATCAATTATGCAATGACAATTAGGTACTTACCGTGTAGAAATTTCATTAAAATTGGTTTCGAACTCTTTTTTACGATGTTTAAAAGTATTTATGTCAATTCTTATAACCTAGTATTATTATAGAATGACATACTTCTCGAGTACAACAAATGTTTAATTTTTGTTGTATGTTATTTTTTACGATTTCTGAAAGTAATATTAAGTGTCGAAAATTCTTATACCTAGCCTTTCTTCAACTGACTAATGTGAAATAAATTTTCCATTAGCAAAATTTCATAAGAATTCGGCAAGCCGCCGCTTTTGAGTCAAATTCGGACATACAAACAGAAAGACAGACAAGAAAAGGGTAAAATCGTGATAATATTTATATAGGATGTCTATCAGGAAATTTGGAAACAATTGTACAGATTTTTTTTTCTCTTTATAACTACTAGTATAGATTAACACGTACAAAGTAGCTGATAGTTCCTAGTTTATTAAATATCTAGCAGAAATATAAGAATAATGCGTAATTATTATATTATTTTCTAATTTAGGCCTAATCTTCCCTAGATTTAAAAAAATAATTAAAAATCAAATAAAACTTTTTCATAGATAAGAAGTGATTCGTGATTTTCACGAAAACAAAGTTATTGATTGAATTAATGGCTTCACGTATTCAATACTAGGTACATATTAGAGCAAACACCGTACGCTTGCTATTTGTAAATTGATTAATTGTACACGGTTCATAGTACATACTTACATAAAACACACAACAGATGTATAGAAAAACTGGTTTTTCACATCTTATTGGTTAACCTATGAGAACTGCAACATTTCCTCACACGCTGTCTGTAGGTAATACGAGTTTTATTTGAAAGTTATTATTACATCAATTTGACTTTAAACTAATTTTCAAAATTATGTAGGTAAGTATAAAATGAAAACTGTTATTTTGTTAAAGTTATTCCAAAGACAGAAAACTATGTGTAGGTACGTACAGTTGCAATTTACAGGAACAATATATTCAAATTAAACAAGCGGTGTCTACCCGTCTACGAAAATTCATCAAAATCCGTCAAGCAGTTTTTGAATGAAATCTGTACATAATGTACAAACAGACTGACAGACAATAAAATATTAAATGCCATATTCGTAATCAGTTTCCTTTATAATAAACGTTTATTTGAAATAAAAAGATATTCTAGACAGAACTAAATTTTTTTAATTGTACAACTAACGTGACTTAAAAATCAGAACCCTCACTTGATGGCAAGTAGTTGTCACTTGTTGTAGCCAATGGAGGCTTGTAAAATACTATAGGTATTATTAGCGCTTTGCTAAACTTGAACCCCCTATCCAAAGAAGCTCTGGCAACCCTACACACCGCAGGAACACAACACAAGGTTAGAATAACTGCAACCTTTTGTAGAGTGGTGGTATTCCACCTGTCAGACTGTCCGAAATAGAGAGACATGTCCGAAAAGTTTTTCTGTGCCCTACCTCTCTTTAGTTTCGTTATCTGTTAAAAAGGCATTCTATTTTTCCAAACTGTATGCGAACGTATTCGTTAACAACTTTAGTGAAAAGATAATGGCGGGCCCAGTTATTCAGTTGCAGTCAAAACACTAACACAATATATGTTCACAAAAGCATTATATTCCTACGTAGGCGTGAACTGCGAGACACGGTCAAATGGTCTAAGGCCAAACCTCAAATCTGTATGTAAATGAATACGAATGAGATCACCAGCATTATGTTGATTGTGTGTATACAAAAGTAGCTTTCGTCATTTTTTCCCATCTTTATTCAGTTTAGCTGGTAGTAACCAGTTGTCCCACGTTTGGGTTCATGGTCACTCAACAGTCGCGATAAGTCATCCTTTCGAAAATTACATACGTAAGTTAGGTACTTTAAACAATTTAAACTATGCATTTTAACCCCGCTTGCACCCACGGAGGTCGCCAGGCGGTTAATTTAAAGATAAAACATGCGGTTTTTTTTTTAATTTAAATTTAGTTATTTTTCTAAAATAAAAGTAGCCTGTAGTAAAAGTAGTAAGATCAGTTATCTACCAGTGAAAGTCCCGTCAAAATCGGTCCAACCGTTTCGGAGATTACCCGGAACAAACAGACAGAAAAAATTTTAAAATTGGTTTTTATTATAAGTACTCCATATTATTCTGCCAGGCCTCGTGGCGCAGTGGTAGTAAATCCCACTATTGAGCCGAGAGATCGCGGGTTCGATATCCGCACATGACTGACATTTGTGTGATGAGCATAATTGTCAGTTGTGTGTCTGGGTGTTAAATATCTATATATATATATATATATGTATGTATATCAGCTGTTTAGTTACCATATTACAAGCATTGCTTAGTTTGGAATTAAATGGCCGTGTGTGAAACTGTGTCCTCATAATAATAATAATTATTATTATATGCATTTAGTAAGAAGCTGTTATTATGACATTCCAAACAGATAATTCTATTGTATACACAAAAGACACTCTTTGAAATGTCTTGATCGAGTTGGTATGCGCTACTATTCAGGACAGAGTTGACTGACGGGTTCAAAGTCTGCACAAAACAGACTTTACTGTGATGAGAATGATTGTTAGTTCTGTATCTCGGTTTTAAATGTCTACTTTATAGCTGTGCTCCATGGTTTCGATATGTTCTTACTTCAGATATTAGTTAAGTATTTAAATCATCCTTTTAGTTAATATAGTACCAACTATATTTGTTTTGGAATTAAAAGCCTTGTGTATATAGAAATATAATATATAATTACTAAAGGACATGAGCACTTATTGTATTCCAACATATTTAAGACAATCAGTAAATTTTTATTCAGATTTGATTATAATTGCTGTCACAGATTCCAGTAAGTAACGTGTAATACTTAGTAAGAAATCGGTTAGCCTTCACCGATTCATTTATTCACTTTATCCAACTAAGCAACTTGCCTGACGTAATACCTACATATAACGATACCATCTAAGTTAAAACCTACCAATAACAGTTAGGACTTGGTTCTACTACAGGCGCGAATCTAGAGTTTATATTTGGAATGGATAATATATAGATACATAGGAGTTCAATATCCAAAAAATAAATAGAATTTTCTACTATAATGGAAAATTATATTTAGTTGGGGGGGGGGTCATGATCTCTTTGACTCCCTTTCGGATCCACGTCTACGTCTTTTTGATAAATGTATAATATATAGTCATATAGCAAATGCTACATGCCAGCCGGGCTCCTCACGGCACCTAGAGCCAAAACTTCACTTCAAAACTCATTGCCCACCCTGTAAAACTCATTGCCTGCTATAGGAAAATCGACATTATTGAAGGTACATAATACAGTTTTTATTCTTTTCATACTCAGGCTTATAGTGGCTGATCAGCTGACTGGTTAAAATTCGCTAGCTACGCCAATAATACCTGCATCATATATCTATAAGTACTATAATATAAAATAATATTATAAAGCTCAAGAGATTGTTTTTTTAAATCGACTTCAAAAAAGTAGAAGGTTCTCAATTTGAATGTATCTATATACCTATGTATCTATGTACCTACCACTCGTTTGTAACTAGGCAGTAGTAAGTTATTTACATCCTGTAATTTTATTTTTGCTCATATTGTTGACAATTCTTATAACCTCTCAATTAAGGTATGATGTATGCATCCCATTTACAAAATTTGAATAAAATCGGTTGAGAATTGATGAAAATTTATTTGAATAGATTTGAACTTCTTTTTTTACGATTTCTAGAAGTAATACTGACAACTGTTACAGCCCATCAATTATGTAATTACTAATTACCTATACTTCCCGTGTACAAAATTTCATAAAAATCGGTTAAGAATTAATGAATTCTAAATTTTTGGAAGATCTTTTTTTTACGTTTCCTAAAATTGTTATTGGAAATTCTCATAGCCCATCATTCATGGAATGACTTATACTATCCGTCTACAAAATTAAATAAGAATCGGTCCAGCCGAATCCGGACAGAGAGACAACAATTTTTTTAATGGCATATTTGTAATCATTATCGTTCATATAGTATGCCTGTCGGGAAATTTTGGAAAAATATTAAAAGTACAGACAGAACAACAGATTTATTAATATAGATATAGATAGCTAACATAATATGGACGTTCAGCAAAAACTTCTCTGTTTATGAACCAATTTGAATGATTCTTTATTTTTTTTGTTGGATGGGGTTACCTCAAAGGTGGACCCATTTTATTTTCATTGGCATTGGACCTTCAATTTCGAAGATACAGCAGGGAACTCTTTGAATTCAAAATCATTGAATTTGGTGTTCTTTTTTGTTAAAAATTATCTTGTTTTATTGTTTGTTTGAATGCGCTAATCTCTGGAACTACTAGTTAGATTTGAAAAAATCTGTCTGGATTTTATATCATATGTATTTACAAAGGTTATAGGTTACATAACTTCACGCTACGACCCTAAAGACCGGAGCAGAAACCGTGAATGTTAAGCAATTTGGTAAACTGTAGGCAAGAAAAGGATGTGAAAGCAACATTGAAGTACGTATTATGTACCGCAATGGAGAACAACGATATAACACACGGCACTAAACGGGTGCCTAAGGCCTGCTAGTATCAATTGGCTTAATCCTTTTGTGACATCTGTTTTTATTCTTTAACGTTAATGTCAGACCGACAAAACAACATAAAAATAGTTGGCATACGAATTACGGTATCTGTGAAATTATTTACAACTAGCTGTGCCCCACGGTTTCACTCGAGATCATTTTATACGACAAACATCGCCAACGCACCCGTGTAGGCCATTTTTATAAGTACTTTGTGTAAAACTATCGACCTTTTTTATGAGAATAAATTAATTTTTCAAATTAGTATAATATAGCCTTTTATATTGGTCAGAGAATTTTAAAAATCAGTCCAGTAGTTTTTGAGTTTATCCATTACAAACAAAAAATCAAATCTTTCCTCTTCATAATATTGGTATAGATTAACTGTACCCGCGGCTCCGTACGCGTGGACTATAAAATACTGTCGGTATTGTGAATACCCCGCTTCCACCCACAGTGCTTTAAACACGCCGGTTATTTTAAAGATAATAAATGCTTATTATATGATTTGCGCGAAACTCTAATTATTTTTCTAAAATAAAAGTAGCTTAGTTACCTAATCCTTATAAAATCATTTATTTGCCAGTGAAAGTCTCATCAAAATCGGTTCAACCTTTTTCAAGATTAACTGGAACAAAATGACAAGCAAAAATTTTTAAAATTGTTTTTTTGTTACCAACCTTATTTCGGTAAAAAGGCGGATATTTTGACATGACAAACAGACACCAATTTTATTTATTTATAGATATCGATAAACATTGCATTATTGCCCAGGGGTTATAAGTACTTAACATGTTTTTCTATTACGCCGTAAGAAAGTTATATGCATTATTTAACTTAATGAAAAATAGTTTACAAAACAGAGTCAAAGTATTTTAATGTTAAACATAATGTCTAGTTTTTTACACTTATGCTTAATACAGTTAATTTTGTATAATATGTAATAAACTAATTCGTTATGCTGATCCCAAAATGCTATCAAATCATTTTCGACGCACATGTCAGTTAATATTTTTACTACGGCGGTATTATTTATTAATGTCAAGAGGAATGTTGTTTAAGTTAACTAATTACATATTTAATTGTATATCATTTAAATAAATAATTAACTGAAACGATTTAATACTCCGAATTCTGAACAAAATACAACTTTAGACGCTTTAGACGAAATCAGCACCGTGACTAATGAGAACAAACACCTTGGTTTTTGACAAGGTCAATTTAGTTCCTAGTTTAAAACTAGACAGGAAATGTGTAGTTAAGAGAAGATGAGAAAGAATTGTAGGTACAGTCGCAAATTCATTAGTTTTTCTATCTCTGGAATCATATTATATCAAAGTTAAAATATGTTTTTTTTTTTCTACTTTGATAATGTAATTGAAGAGTTTAAAATGTAAAAAGTCTATGTGCCAAACATTTACAATTATGTTTTTATAAAAATATAAGTCTAATACCTAACAATATTCAAATGGGTCCAAGTGCCTACTGATACCTTTTTACAGTTTAGACGTACATAAAGATAATGATCCACATAGCCTGAAAGAAGTTATTGTGGCAGATGATTATCGCGTGACTTTTTTAAAGCACTATTACGTGTTTTACATTTTTTTTTGCGTCAAAATCCGTAGAGGAAAAATGTATGATAACTTTTTTGTAGTTATGTAGTTTTATTGGTGAATTTCTGTATTACAAATAGAAATTCAATTAAACAGTCACAATTCAACATATTATATGAATTTATTCCTCATAGTAAATCAGGTGGCAGTGATACATTTATTATTGTAGTTCTATTTAAAGCAATGTGTTTTTTTAATACGATAATCAAACGCTTTAAGAATTCGTAGGCGTTAGACACAATTAAAATAATAATGTCAGCGTGGTACAAAATTAGAGGAATAGGCACGTGGACGGCGTGTTGAAATATTTTTTACGAAACTAAAGTTAATTATATAACAAACATTTCATCACATTTCTGAACGTGACTGTACTCTGTATATTACTTCAATCTAATTGGCCAAACTCCATAGCTTTGAGATGAATCATAGTAACTAGTAACACATTAATTGTTAAAAATTTATTACTAGGTTCCAATGAGGTTTTAAGTACTTCTAACTCAGTGCTAGGTTTTTTGTCAAATGCATTCATCGGTAAAATTTACCTTTCTTCAGAAATACATTAGACTAAGTTCGTAAGGCAATAAACTGGTTATATAATTAAATAACCAGACCTGTAGCATTCGTCACAAGAATTCTCCATAAATTAATTTTCAAATATGATGGTGGTGATCCTATTAGTAGTTTACTTCGATTATTTTTGTGAATTTTTTTATACTGGAACTATATATAGGAGTATAATACAATTTTATACATTAAAAAAAATGCCTACTCATTTTATGACATTGTGGACTACAATAAATAACCTATGTTTATTCGTATGACATAGGTAATACATTTTTTGTGAAGACCACCTAGTCTCAACTGTGCTTTTAGCGTCATGGCATTCTGTGATAATGAAATATAGGTAATCTGTTAAATATAGGTAGGTACCTATATCATGGATTACAATGTTATCGTCAGATCACACTAACACAGACCACCTACATTACAACCGGATTTGGTATTTCATAATAACATTCTGGTGTATGTTGCCGACACATGTGACGAAAGATTTTATTATAGTAATATACATGTAATAAATAAATTTTCTAAAATGGCATGACAAGGTAACTCAACAGTCTGTCTACTATAACGATCTCACAGAAAGAAGTGATTTCTAAGGTGAACCTATATTAAATTGATACACATTAGAAACGAAAATTGCAACATAAGCCTACAAAATATCTATTTTGAATCCCGGACGTTGTTTCTACCTCATTAACATAGTAGTCGTAAGTGCGACTGGTCCAGGGTTCGATTCCGAAGTCGAGCAAAGTGTTTTTACGTTTTTTATGAAATTCTCAGTAGCAACTCGGAGTTTGGCCGGATTAATGGCAATAGGCTCGCCCCCTATTACATGGAACCTAAAAACATACCCGTCGAACTGTTGGTGTATATTAGTACACCTCTGCCTAACCGTTTGGGGATACAGGCGTGATGGTATGTTATGTATGTTTAATACTTTTGTATAATAGTCATTAAATGCCTTTTATTTTTATATACAAACTAGCTGTGCCCGCGGCTTCGCTCACTTCGACTACAAAATGCCATCGATCGCAATATGTAATATAATTTTAACAGTAAAATCCTGAACGCAAATGGCATATTATGCTGAAACTATGCGCATATTTGTTTGTGATAGGTACCTGGTGAAAAGACCACTGTGGAAAGAATATTTTTATTAATATCGAACCAGTGGACTGATGAAACAAAACGCCTGGTGCCGAAGTCTGTGTAGTATCTAACTATTATATTATAGTGCTAATTAATGACCAAAATTTGGAGTTTTTTAAACATGTAAAAATGCAGAAAGAATTACTTAAAAAAGTAAAGTCGTCAGCAAAACATCTTGTTTTGCTAACACGGCATACATTAGAATTTGTCAATAAATAAATTTTCGATTTTTTTTCTCCTTGCGTCCCGAAGAGAGCCTAGCCATTTATGGCAGGACTAGTCATGACTCAATAAAGCAGCGGTACACGTGTGGCTGTATAAGTCTCCGTCCGAAGGACGTGGTTAACAATACACAGTCAGACAAGGTCTTGGTTATTAATAACATTTAGCATCAAGTGGACATAATGCCTTTCTACAACCATTTTTTTTTTCAAAAACTGATCGTTGCAATTGTTTAGTGTAGAAGCTCGTACACTAGTGTTTGTGAAAGCAATTAATACAAAAACTACCCAGCGAACATTGACTTGTTTATCAATGTATAATTATGTTTAATCATATATGTGATATATAATCATAATAATTTATTTTAAACAATGTAATACACCAAATAAGGCTTAAACCTGTTACCTGAACTAGGTATAACAGTGTCCAGTGTCTTTCCCATTAAACAACGCGCTCTAAAACTACGAATTAAAAGAACAAAATAAAATAACAAATGAGACAAACTACAGATAACGCGTGTGTTTTTGTCTTTAAATGAATGTTTGTTTGTTTGTTTGCCCTCCATACGTTCCTTTGTAGAGTTTTTGTTCGCAAGCGAGTGAAGGTTCCTAAATTAGTAAAATCATTCCACTACAGGTGGCGAGCGAGTCCATTCCTTTCCATGATAGCGAAAACGAAGTCGCAAGCAAAAGCTAGTAGCGAAAAAAAATTGTTACACCGCATAACTTAGAAAGCTGAGAGGAACCGCTAACGAGAGCTATAGTTGATATCCATACAAATAAATAAAATTGAAGTGTCTGTTGGTAATGTCAAAATAACAGCTTTTTACTAAATGCATATGAAAGTATGTACGGTGCTTTAAAAAAAAAAATTTTTTTTTAATTTTTGTCTGTCTCTGTTTGCTCTTGCGAATCTTCGAAATGGATGGTCCGCTTTTAACCGGGCTTTCACTGGCAGATAGGTACCTATCTAATTTTATAAGGAGTAACTTAGGCTACTTTTATTTTAGAAAAAGAATTAGAGGTCCGAGCAAATACAATAAACTGGTAATGGTGAATTAATTCGGGCGTTTCAATGGCTTACGCTGAGTAAACCATAAAAGATAAAATATCAAATTAATGCACCTACTGCATAATGGAAGATTTTAAAAATACCTTCAAAAAAGTCAGCGAGATCGTATTTGATCACCTACAATAAACATTTTTGACTTTAAAATAACAGGGAGCCGGGGTAGGACGATTCGCTCGTGTGCCCGAACAACATTATTCTGAAGCCCAAGCGAGTGCAGCCGCGGGCCCAGCTTGTTGTTAATAAATTAAGTTTTATACAATTACAATAAATTGCAAATTTAAAAGTTTCTCACCCAACCGCTTTCTAAGCTATTTAGAGAATGCGGAAAAAAGGATTAGCTACAGTATATAATAGTGGGGTTTAGTGTGTGTTCTGAGTACATCTGACAGATAACCAAAATCACTTACGAGATTAAGTTGTTAACTTTACCAGCAGCGTTATCCTGTTTGCCATCATCTCAGACGAGATGAGTCTTTCAAACGCGATCCTCGAAGTGGTGATTCACCAGACTACTACGAAATTAAATGACAAAATAATTATATAATCTGACCCACTATATATTCAATGAACTCAATATCACCAAACATTCAATTTTAAAATAAGATTCATATCTATTTTTAACTAGAGACTGTCTGTCGATCCGTACATCTATATATAACCAAACAATATCTGTATTGTAGTAAAAAGAAATTATAAAAAGCTATTTTTCTCCATCTGTAGTTCTGTATATTTTATATTTATTATATAGATACTATTTATGCATCCACGTATAGACAGCATCCACGAGGGTTCTTATTTTTCGGTCAGTACTTTTTTAATCACTTCTAATTAAGATAAGATTATTTTTTACAAAATAAGATTAATCTTGCCTAACTGGTGTTTGCCATCCCATAAATCGGCTCTAGGCTAACTGCTGCACCACATATTTATACCATTCACTAAGCAGATCCTTCATGATTAGGGTTGCCATAAGTTTAAGCTCTCGTCAAGAGAGAGAAAAAATAATTAATTATTTGTTGACAAATTGTAACGTATGCAATATTAGACGTAGGTTGATTTTACTTTTCTAATTAATTCGTTTTGCCTTTTTCCACTTTCATAGAACTCCGTACAAGTCGATTGAAGCTTTGGCACTGTAATACTGACTCCACATTCCCAGCAGCAGGCGATTTCTTTCATCTGTTCAGTGGCTCGATATTAATGAAAATAGCCTTTCCACATTGACGTTGTGGTCAGGTATCGCAAATAAATATTTGCATAATTTGAGTACATTACGGCATGTTTTTCTTTGGGATTTTATTTTTTTTATAATTGAAACCACATCTTTCGTACAGAGTTTTTGGCCTTCCACTCTTCTGAGTCAACTTTGTCCTCCAGATGTTATTGTTGAAAAGAACCTTCCACCAAAATCTCAACACCATTTTACTACTTCCCCAGCGCGACTGAGTAATTTCAATTTGGCTCGAGTTTTTGAAATGCCGTTATTGCATGGAAAATCGGGACGTAATAGTGCTTTGTCGGGAGTGTCAGGACGTCGCCGTCCGTCACATGATTCAAAATGAAGATGTAAGGTCTGTTATTTTTGTATAAAGTGTACTCGGTTGGGTTATGTTTTATTTAATAAATTGGCTTTACTATATTAAATATCCGGAAATATGATAACAAATATTACCTATGATATAAATTAGCATTCCGTATATAAAAATAGTTCGTCTATCTAATATAAATCTAATATTTATGATTGAATTAGTAGGGAGCTATAATAGGTGTAATATGGGACCATAATTAGGATCTTTAGGTATATATCGGGTTCAATTTACGTTTAACTATTTTCGCGGGAGAATTCCACAAGTACATAACATCTTATGTACCTACAACATAAGTATCAAAATATTACATCCGCGTAAATAAATTAAAAAAAATTTTTTTTAAAGTTTATTTAAATCTAAGGTAAGTAATTCGTTTTTATAACAAATATTTTTCGGTTTTAATGTCTACTTATTTATTGTATTTGTAGTACCTAGTTTATTTTTACTGCTGAATCTCAAGCCATATGTTATAACAACCGGAAATGCCGAGATAAGGAAAACTTTAACCAAGGGGCTTTGTTGGTGTCAAAATAATATACTGTTAAAATCTAATCGACTTCTCGGAAACTGCTCTAATGGTTTAGACGAAATTTTGTATTTAGAAAAAGTTTTACTTTCTAAGTTTATTTAGATATCTATGTTTTTTTTTGTAAGGAATAAGTACTTTGAAGCTAGCTCGCTCTGATGATAAATATATTTAGATTGGTATACTTAGTGAAAATTAATGAATAATCTACTCCTAAATAGCAAAGTATTCAGTATTTCGTGCACAATGCATAATTACCTATATATTTACATATATGCCTTTAACTATAATCTCGAAACAATTTTGTTACTCAAACAACAAAAAAAAAATTTATTTAACTTTTTTCTGAATACGAAATAAATAGATGCATAGATAGTTAATTAAGTACATATTTCGTTTAGTTCGGAAACAACAATACATTTTTTTAAAGCAGGTTGTAAATGGAAATCGACATACGAATTTAAACAATATTCAGATAGGTACCTTAATTATTATGCATGAATCCGGTTGCATTTTGTAGATAATAGCTTCAACAATTTTCATTCTAACTTCTAACGGTTCATATGCCATTGAAATAAGTGGAATATACAGAGTAACCACACAAGTGATATTAGTCTTTATGACTAGAGGCATAGAATTCATAATAAAAATTACTTAAGAACGAGTTTATAGGTTTCATACAGCCCGCCTCACTTGTTGCAATAATAATCTTGTTGTTCACGAGAAATAGGTTTCTATTAATCTACTTTAATCTAGTAATTAATAACTAAGGTGATTATCGGTAGAGGTTATACATGAGTAAATATTAATCGTACTATTAGTAAGTAAAATAGAATTAATTACAGCTTTACAAAAGATTAGCAACGAATTTATGTAGGTCTAGCGTATTTGGGACGTTTGTTTTGAATATTTCATTATGTAATGAAACGTTCGCGCGTTCGGTCGCTGCCGCGGCGCGCTTTCACTCGCTACGCTATTAATTACGTACCTACACGATTGTTCAGTCAGTGTTATATTTATTCAACTGTTTCGACGGCTGAAAAGATAAAGAAATAGCTAAAGTGCCGTACCGCACCGCGGCGACCGTATCTTATCGCATCCACTCTATTGATCACTCGTCACATATCACGAACGACCGCCTTATACGGACGACTTGACCACCTTTATTGTCCAATTTAACGTGTATACGTGTACTCTTTTATAGGCGCGATGTTACCGGTGAAGTCATAATGTGTGCCGTACAAAAATAGAAATACGCTGTTTACAGGAAAATAGTATCAATAACTGTGTGTTGCGGTTTCTAATCGAACGGTAATGGCGGCCAAATCGCCTACAGTGAGCGTGAAGTCGCGAGAAATGATTGGCGTGGAACAGTTCAGTCAGCGGCGCGAGGTGTTCGACAAGCCGGACGCGGAATACGTGCCTCTGCCGTCGCCCACGACTCCTGTGCCGTCATATAGGGAGGTGGACCCGATCATAACGTCTAACCACGGGAAAACTACAAGTAACTTCAAACGGAACACTCCGGGATACTCTAGCATGCGCGAAACCAGGATGGACGAACGAACCTACGACTACCGACCACGAAAATATTCCGACAACTTCACGTCGGAGCTAAACCAAAGCGACAATGTGGACTACCGGCACACAATGACCGAAAGGACAAGGCGTTTGTCAAAAATGAGAAGGGACTTTATGACTTCCAATTTCTACGAGCCAGGAACTAGTCCTATACAGAGAGGTGGGACGCGTTCTTCGATGCCCGCTAACAGCACTTCACCAGTAAAATACAAAATTGAAAGTCCAAATTTATATAAATTTCCATTCGCTGAACCATACATGACACCGACGCCGGTACGACGAGTATTTATCGATTTAGATTCGGGAGAAGCAATAGACGGTAAAGAAAACGAAGACCCCGATAGCCCCAAGTACAGGAACCTATCAAATAATGACTCTTCACCAAAAGTTGATCATCAAAAGTTATTCGAGGAGTTGGTTAAAAGGTACTCCCCGCAACGCAAACCTATTGATTGGAAATTGCCGCCAACAAGGCCTAGAGTGATCGGTTCTGTCCCAAAATCAAGTTCTAGCATGACTGATAGTGTCGGTAGTACTGAGAAACGAAACAATGAAGAAACGAACGAGAAATCTGGAGAAGATGATGTATTTGAAAATAAAGGAAATAATATTAGTGATAATGAAGACATAAATAACAAATCGCATAGTTTATCAGAAAAGAGTCCTGAAGAAATCAAACCTCAGACTGAAATTATACAAAACGGACCGCAGTCCATTAGCGACGAACCCAGCAACAAAACTGAAGAAAATCAGAATGATTCTAAAAATTCCCAAACTGAATTGGATGAGAAAAATGACCGTGTACCAGACCTTCCACCTATACAACGGCAACTAAGCAGGGAATCCACAAAAAGGCCACCTTTAGAAATAGTAGACTTAACCATTCCAGCGTTAATAGATAAAATGACAGCCGAGGGCGAAGACTTGGAAAATCACAATAAATCAGCAAAGAAAGTAAAAAGGAAGAGGAGCTTCTTAGACAAACTCTTGGGACGTAATAAAAATAAATGAAATTAATAAAATATTATGTGATATTGCAAAAAGCTGCACCGTTGCAAGTCTGCCAAAGATTATATCAAGGTTGTTACAAAATATGACGTCAGTGTTTGTAATCTTTCGATAAGTAGATAGAACTTTTTCTTACCAATCAAATAAAAATAAAATAAATTATATTTATGATAGATTTATGTGAAATATAATTAAGGCCAGTCTTCCTCCGTATTTTTTATCTTAATGCATCGGTTGGGTTATCGCTTGTTGATAATAGCGAAGTGCTATGTGACACTCCCTATCTGCCAAATTCGAAGTAAGCTTGGTCACAAAGTAATAAAAATTATACTTCAAAGAATTGTATATTCAATACATACTGATGATAAATAACCTTATAATAATGTGTAAAAATAGGTTATGAATACACTGAAACAAACAAAATAAATTGATAATAGTCTTAGCAATTCGTTATTATGGGCTACCGTGCAGGAAGTTTATTTAATTATAGCATTTATAAAATACCTAGTAACATAACAAGCGATTTACCCATTGTTACCTCTTGTAAATTAAATATTTTCCTTAAGAAAAATAATGGTTTCATGACTATATTTTATCGGTTGAGACTATAAATAAACATAGTCACTATATTATGTTGTCAATAATTTATAATATAATATTTCGTATTGGCTGATAAAAGCTCCAAAATTTGTTTATTAAATTTTATTTTGTCAATTATTGTTTTTCTTTTGTTTTGTTTAAGGTTATTGTTACGTCAAAAATATTTAAAAATATACTATTTGTTGATTTCTTTTGAAACCTAAGTATAGACTGGTAATAGTTATTATTATTTACCACTTATCATTTATCACAAGAAAACAATTTTATGCTCATTCCTTATCAGATAAAGAAATCACGAGTAACCACTAACCAAGTAACCAATACAAGTTATTTATATTGTTATACGAAAGAACAAAAATATACTTAGGTAGGTAATAAAGAATTCTATTTTATATCAAAATTCGACCAGACTGGGCATTATTTACCTATTACAGTGTATTATGTATAGGTTTATACAAAATGAAGTAGGTACTTCGATAAATATCAAAAGTAATACATTGACATTCAACGCGGATAACCTTGCCTCAATGATTAACATTTATATCAACTTCCTTCGTTTCATAACACAACTTTTATAATTGTAGGAATAATTCAATATAAAAATAATTATGATGTAGGCCTACTAAAACGATTATTGTACAAACAAACTAAAAAGTTAAATTCCGATATTTATGAAATTAATGAAAATACATTTTCGCAATTATTATCCAAAACGCGATTAACGCCATCCGTAATTTATTGTGGAAGCTGACCATCGGATTAAAATTAACCAATTACACATATATAGTGTATAATATACTAGCTGTGCCCCACGGTTTCACCCGTGTTAATTTTATCCAACAAACACCGCGCTGCTCACCAACGCACCCATGTAGTCTATCATAATTATTGTTCTTCCCGAGAGTACAAACGAGAACAAATTATTTCCATTTTCCATCATCTCTTTAACTATGTGTCCAAATAGCATACTCTAAAGAGCAAAATTTAACTTCATAAAATTTCTTTATGAAGTATTTTTTTGTTCGTAAGGATTAATATGTCATGTCTAAAAACAATGCTTATAAATCACTTTATAATTTTTAACAAATCTTTGTCACAAAATACCTTATTGTGGCTTACGCTATCGCAGACTTTTTTTTTGATATATTAAGAAGCAATATTATTGTAGAACATTGTATTTCCGTATCATCAACGATTACAACAGCGCACGCGGATAAAGCAGTTCGGGAGGGACTCGACTTCATACTTACGTAACAAAAATCAATATTTAAGGCTATCTGAGAGTTGTAGCCCAATCTTATATAGCCTATACTATTCCTCGAGAGTCTGGCTATCATATAAAAAATTATGTTTCGAATCTGACTGGTAGTTCTGGAGATTAGCATATTTAAACAAACAAACAAAAAAACCTTTTCCGCTTTATTATATTAGTTTATATAAATACAAGAACTGCTCACTTTTTTTATATTACATTTACCTTTTAATTTTAAAACATGTAACTTTCTGGCTGAAATAATATTTTGAATGAGATCAGTAGTTCCTAAGATTATCTTCTAAATCCTAATTCAGAAACTTTACCTTCTAATCATTACAATAATATAAAAAATTAAAACTTGCTTAGTTAGAAATCCCATATTATCGAAAGTAATTTTTTTTTTAAATGAATTGAAGAACGTACATACCTAAAACTATAATTCAAGGAACAGCTATGGAACTTGGCAGTTGGCACCCGTTATATCACAGTACAGCTCATTTGTTGGTAACGACTACCCTGAACGTCGTTTTTACAGAACTTGGCCCCTTTTTCACACATTTGTTTTTCTTCGGATATCATTAGTATCATTACTTTTTGAAAAGCTGCAGTGCACAGCGCCATCTACTGGTAAGAGCATAGAAACGCCATTGTAGTTTATACAATAAATTATTTAATTTATGTATGAGTTTTAATTCATTTCAAATCTATTCATAATAATTGTAGTTTTTGAAGTGTTTTTATAAATTCTAATGCTCATATAAATAAGAAAAAAAACAAGGCTAGATAGTCTAAGTTGGAACAACGCCATCTAGATCTAAGCCATCTTATTAGTGAGAGAATGGAAACGCCGTTTTATGAGTACATATTAATTCGTTTAAACTTTTCTTTTTCCTTTGTATATTGCTTGATGCCAAATTTCAAGTTTCTGAGTCACCTACAAGTTAGACTAAGTTTTTGATAAGCGAGTCAGTCAAGAACTATAATAACTTTATTCGTTAAATTTGGGAGTCTAGGTGTTCAAGGGGAAAATGTCGAGGGTGTAGGTAGAATAGTTTTTGGCATAGATTGGTGACGAAAGTAGCTCGAAATGATTTGTGTAAATATACGAGTACACACAGGCCGGTGACACACCCTTTTCTTTTCCGAACTTGGCTGACACGGTAGGATAAAATATAAACTAGGGGTATGTAGCTCAATAGATTATTAGGTTTAGGATAAGTAAACTTGTATAATGTTTATCGAAATGATCGGCACCCACGCTGATGCATTCACAATAAACAAATTTGAGTCACTATAACAGAGATGAAGAGTTTTTTTTTGTTTGTATAAGCACGCTAACCTCTGGAACTAACAGTTTGTTTTGAAAAATTATTTTTTACTTTTCATAGCCTATTTATTATTTATTGATACGCTATACAAGGTTACTGGTTAATTGACCTATTCCTGCTAGGAGGTTGTAGACGAGGTCATTACCGATAAAATAGACCATTATGTTCCTGAGCAAAAGTCAACCATTCATGAGAAAAATTTAATTCGGGATTTTTTATAGAGATACCAGTATACATAGCTATAACCAATTTTTTTTTGTCACTTAGACTTCGTACATAACTAGGGTTGCCACCTTTTTTTGTTAAAAATGTAGTATATTTAAAAAAAACTGCAAAAAATATAGTACTTTTGGGAAATTTCGAAAAAAATATATTACATATTTATTTATTTAAAATTTATTATCTAAATTTAATTTTCGTGTTTAAATTCAGAAATTGTTATTGATTAAGTAGAGTTAAAATCAAACAATTTATTTGAATATATTACGCTTTTCTCAATAAATAACAAGTCCTATTAACCCTACTTGAAAGTTGGGGAGATTTTCCTTTTATTTTATTCATTTTTTTGTTTGCATCATATCCAAATAAGTGTTCTACTTTGCGCTGCTCTAATTCGTACTTTAATTTTTTTCATTTAAATACATTTAAAATGTTAATGTTATTTCCTTCTAGAAACTTCAAACAAAATGAAAATAAACAATGATAATAATTTGCCCTTCTGTTTGAATTAACGAAAGAATCTAAAATAAGCACGACAGTTGAATTAGCGATGAAAATATAGTATTTTTCGTACTATATTATTGTTTTATAATGTATAGTACAATTGACTAAATAATATACTATAATATATTATATTGTATATAAATAATATACAATATACTATGGGAGGCAACCCTATACATAACAAACATTCATTATCATCACAATAACTAAAACTGTCTAGCCACATTTGAAAATATTACTATAGACGGAAATATGATAAATTTTAATCATACAAGTTCCAAAATAATAAAAAAAAAAAAACACGTTTGGATACACGATTACAGAGTTAATGTCGTAGAATTATGGATGTCCCTAAAAAGACATTGAATTAATAACTAGCTGCGACAGCGACTTCGTCCACATATTTCGTGAATGAAAACAGCGACTAAATAAAAACCTCACTTCACCTCAATCTTACCGTACAATATATGACCCGTTTAAACTTTGATAATACCCAACTAAAATAATTTTAAATGTTAACCGATATCACAATTTGACTATCATACCGATATTATCTAAAATACATATCGAGGTCGATTCGATTCCCAGGTCGAGCAATGTGTTATTGGGTGTTTCTATTCTCATGCGCAAAAAAACCAAACGACGACATGTAATGTAGAAATCTAGATAGAATAAATATTCATACTTATTTAAACATTTAAAAATAACATTAACATCTATTTTAAAATATTTAATAATTATAATAAAAGACCATCCTTAAATTATTAATGTGCTTGCAAAAAATATAGGTGCCTGTGTGAGAATAAATTTAATATCAAACCAATTTCGTGATCATTTAAACCAAAGCCGTACAGCGCCATCTATGAATACTGTTGGAAGTGAAAGTACTTACGTTTCCATTTATTGAGTTTACTGAAAATTATGGAAAGATAAAATATTTGATATCTTTTCACTTTATTTCAGTTAATATTTTAAATTTATTGTACAGTTAAATACAAATACATTCCTTTTTTATGTACATAATCTAAACGCAATTTAAAGATCATACAAATCTCCATACGTGTAAAAATGCAACCTAAATGTTCCTTCAGGCTATATGCTTTAATAATCATACCAAATTTCATTAAATTCGGTTCAGTACATTTTGCGTGATGGCGATCAATCATAATTCAAAAACTATCCAAATGTGTTCTGTCTTCTGTCCATGATATTAAACCTCCCCCAACCCTTTATTATTTTTTGGAAACTATCTTCAATGTACAGATTTCGACTCTTTACTCTTTTAATTTATGTATAGATTAAAAGTAACAGACTGGGCAACAGGATCCCGGACAGTAATCATACAAAAATATAAAATGTAGATGAAAATTATATGCCTAATATTATTATAATCTTTATATATAATTTTTGTTAAATAATATCAATTTACATATTTAAATTAAACAAGATCGAATATTTTGTACTCATGTCAAACGAAACATCAATACCAGCACATGACGTCATTCGTGTGTAAGCGAACGTTATCCAATCGGTTCGTTGACATCTATTGTTTCCTTTATAGTTTGCTGGAGTTGTGCCAACTCGGAAAAAATACGACTCGATTTAACATTATCGTAACTCGAATTGAACTCAAGTTAATTGGATTAAACTGAGAGAATGATTTGTTTTGTTTTTACCGATTTATTATAATGACTCATTTTCGCAACAATATTATAAAATTGAAAGAAATTCATAATAAATATGTATTGAGACAATAAAACTACATATCATATTAATTAAAGCACTGTCACCAGAATTTTGTGCAATCTTCTTTAGCATGGTCAGGGGGGTTTGAGTTTGCCTCGATCTTGTTTGAGGAGGCTCAACATCTAATGTAGATAGCTGCGACTGAGACGGATTATACGAAATATTATTTTCATTTGCTGACGATGAAGTTTGATTTAAATTATTCATTTCTACGACGGCAACACTAGGGGGCTTCTTTTTAATGTGGTCGTATTCCCAATATATTCAAATAAATCTGAACGCTATTTACACTTAACGGGTCCACTCACTGGCGATTCAAATACATCCCAAACAAAAGATTTCCTTTTAGGTCTAAGATTATTTTTTTCTAAAACAGTACTTATTAAAACGAAAAACTAATAACAACAATCGGTACTCCAGAGTTAGCCTCAACCTACAATATTCTGACACATATAGCCAATGAATATAGTCACAAATGATCGTTTTTTTTTTTTCTTTAGATCTGACTATACTGTTAGCCTTAAGGGCCCTAAAGCCGCTACGGCTTTTACAGCTTTACCGGACTTGGGGGCGAACGCAGAGGGCACTCAGCCGCGAAAGTTATTAGGATGACTCGCACGAGGGTGCCAAAGTGACCGGACCTCGGCTCGGGCGGTCGTCGCGTACGCAAATAAGTCGCGATCTAATCGAATCCCTACACATACGATTCGAGCTAACTAAAATATACTCATAGGCACGTTCCTCCTGGGAGGAAGGAAGGAAACATGCGTATGTGCATTTAGTAAACGGAAATGTCTTCTACACTAACTAGCGCAAAAGAAAGAAAAAGATTGGTCCCTCACAGAACCTATGTGGTGTGCACTTGTGTGTGTTCATACGTGTGTAATGTTATATGTAGGTAGCCAAGTGATGCACGTATAGTGTCACTTGTATCGCGCAGGCGGTTGCCTGACCCAAGGGCTTCACGCCGAGGAAACGGACCTAGGCTTGGGTTACCGCTAAAGAGGGTGGACGTGGGGGGTGTGCGGGAGCGAAATTGACCGCCCGTCCTCTGCGGAGAGAACGGTGGTTACGCGGGCATGGGCGCTGGCACGCTCTGTTTGGATAGACGGATGAATAGTATTTATTCGCATTTTCGATGCGATCGTCCGGGTCGGTAAAAATATTGCGCGGCCGGCGTTTATGCCGGGTGGTGGTGGGTTCCGCGACATAAGTAGCTGCTGCTTTAATTAGCGGGTTCGCGCGATTCGACGCGGTGTCGAAATACGATCGAGAGAGCTGTCTAACGTAGGCATGAATCGAAGGAAGGCACATATTTCTATGAAGATCTTCGCTTCGAGGTCCCAGTGAGACGATAAAGAAACCTATTCTGTATGATCTGCAACCGTTTAAAATTCGACTCGGACATATGTGCGAACGCTGCGCAACTATATGTCAAAATCGGTCGGATGCACATCTTGTAGAGCGTGAGTTTATGTCTTGTAGACATTTTGCTCACCGAACACAACAGAGGATGTAAACGGCCCAGGACTCAAGCGACCCTGTTCCTAATTTGCATAGTTCGCGGCATGTCAAACGAATCGCCATGCTTGTGTAAGAATGAGAACACGTCAATCGCGTACTCGCTTGATTCGTTCATTTACCGCACCAATCCAAATTCGAGTAAGAGAAAATTCATCTCGAGTTAACTAGAGTTAGTAAATCGAGTTGACACATCACTATAATTTTATACGTAAGTTTATTTTAGAGGTGGGCGATTATGAACGATTTACATAATCGAGATTTCATTCATTATCAAGCCCTTTCATTAAGTATACACAGAGGTGGGCGATTATGAATAATGACTGAATTGAGATAATAATGTACTTATTAAAAAGTAGAGTGGGAAAGTTCATTACAAGAACATTTAAACCAATTAACTAAAAAAAAGGTCGTTCATTCGTCGTAATAATTATAATCCTATCAAATTAGTAACCTAACATTAGTAATTACTAATCTCATAAACGCCCACTGCTAATTTATTTAGTACAGACTTCACGTATAAGGTCACGCGCTCTGAGGTATAGTTTGCGCGGCAATTCAAAAATGTATACGTTTAGACGTTATTTAGCTACTTTTATCGCGTTATGTATTATTTTTTCTAGCTTCGTTACCCATAATGATTAAACATTAACGCTTTTTGAAAAGTTGTCTGGTTGCCTATGTATGCTCAAAATATACCCTCTGTTTCTTGCACACAAACGCATTATTTTACTTAATTTCGTTTTTAGTGCCTACCTACTATTGTAATTATTAAATTTGTCTTACTTTGATTAGCCGCACTGGTAATTCGCTGCCCCAAGCTCCTCAATCGATGGCATAAGAGATATCGTGATCTAAAAATTTCAATATATGACCCCAAACTCAAGTCCACCGGGGTCAAGTTAGGACTTCTCTCAGGTCAAAGAGTTAGATAACTTCTCGCTAAGAAGCTAAGGAGCGGAGCATTAACCATGAACATCAGATATTCGAACAATAAGCTGTAGGCACTAGTGCGTTGGCGGCGCGATAAAGAGTTGTTTGAATAAAATTAACACTGATAAAACTGCAGGTCACAGCTATTATTTAAATATTATATTGAAACAGTTTTCTGCTTGTGAAACAAATAAATTACCTTTTACACAGAAACCTGCATTAAAGTCAATGGTTTTATGCAAGCTGTGTAAAGTGGAGCAATGTCATTTGAACAATAGTGTGTTACTGTCGATCATTGTTGTTATTTTATTATTTACGCCACCGTTTTATGGGTTTATAGTAATAATAAAAAGTTACAATGGTATTAAATAACTTTCTTGGCTGTCTCAAAGCTTTTAATTTTAATTTTAGTAAAAGGAAAAATCTCTGTGTAACATATCGCAATCTGATTAAGGCTAATTACAATTTCATTATCCGGACAACCGTTGCTCAGAATTGTGACAAAAACACCATGTATCTAGGTAAACTTGGATAATAAAATATTATCTAAATATATAATTTCATCTAAATCTTTACAGCCATTTCAAAAAACGAATAACATAATATATTATATACATATATACAAGATTTACTTATTTAATAGTATTAAAAACAAGAGAAATATTTTATTCTCTATTCTACCATGTCTCAAGAATACTTTCATAATTGTTTATAATTTTTTTTTCTAATATATAGAATTAACACCAAAATTAAGTCTTCTTCTCAAGATAAATGATCTAGGTTCCGCACAGCCTCCTCCAAAGCGAAGAGATGCTCATCTTTAACATTTGGTGCTATATTTCTCATAGCATCAGCAAGATTATACACATACTCCTTATTGGAACCACTAGGACCTTGACAACTCACTACTTGTTTTGCCATATCATCTATTGATGCTGGTCCTAAAATTAAAATATTTTTAATGCACTGTTGTGTTAAATAAAATAGGGTTATTGACATATACTAATAGATTCAGTTGTTTCCTCTTAAAAAATAAAAATGATGAAAGTATATATCATTTGTATTTTAATTACATGGGAAGGATTTGATAGGCTATAACAATTGTCAATGTTACTTCTAGAAATCATAAAAAAAGTAAAAAAATAAAATTCTATCATTTCTCAACCAATTATTATAAAATTGTGTAGACCGGCAGCATACATCATTCAGTAATTGAGAGGTAATAAGAATCGACAATAAATAATAATACATTACAAATCGTAGAATAGAATAATAATTTTCAACAGATTTTGATGAAAATTGTACACCAGAAATACACGCCATTCTGCAATTGATACAGCATAAGAACTGTCAATAATTTGAGTAAAAATAAAATTATGGGATGTAAATAATACGCGTATTAGACAAGGTTAATACAGGTAGTAGCTTAATTAAAATTTGCCTAAAAATATACATTTATGATCGAAATTAAAAATCTCTTAGGTAGATAGTTGCTTTTTTTATGATATTAGTAATTTTTTATACAAATTCTGATATTCAGATTAATTAAAGGTTTAAATGAAATATTGTTACAGGTCATTTAAATAAATTGACTTACCTGCAAAAGAATCATTTTCTTCAGTAGCCACATACAAGGTCAAATCAAAAGGTTCATATTTACTATTTGCAGGATGGAATGTGACGATTTTTTTGGAATAGCCATTTTTTTCTCTAAAGTCTAGATGCTTTGTAATTTTCTCTATATCTTCTGTTCTTATTTTGTATGCGACACCCCAAACTGTCGAGTTTGGATCATCATTATATATTAAAGTTACAACTCGACCAGGCTGAAATTATAGTAAAAAGTTATAATAATTTTATACTTATTAAACAAGAAATAAAATTAAAGATAATTTGCCAATATTTCAATGATATATTTATATATAAATATATTTAAAAGAAAAAGCAAATTGATAAAACAAAATATTATTACTTTTTCAGGAACTCCTCTGTGGTCTATGCTATGCTGATAGAATCTTCTTAGATAACCCTTAATATAACCCGTTAGTTTTGTCTCGTAAGAAAAGTCCACTTTCCAAATCAGGGATCCATAACCAAATACCCACATTGTTGATCTAAGATATAAGAATATTCAGATCAACCAAATTTTGTCCAAAATGTATATAAATTTTTGCATTGCATTACTTACACTTATATCACAGATTTATTTTCTCAAATCTGTGACTAATATAATACAAATTGATATTCTCAGAGACAGAGCAGAGCAGAGTGATGTAATTCTTTACTTCTTGAGGTTGATAATGTTGTTGACATCAATATAAATACAATAAATCATAGTTCACGTTTCTCATCATTCACATCTCTATCAATAAAAAAGTTATTATAATAAGTTAATAATCCATAATTTGTAGGCATCGTCATTTTGTAGGCTCTTTTCTAATGTAGGTATATTTTAGCAATATCATTACTTCATTAGTACATTTAATACATACATCAGTGCTGCCAGCTCCGTTTAAGTGTTGGGCGCTAGATCAGTTCAAAAAAAGCGACACAATGATTAAAAAAGCGCTAGATTATAATGCTATTTTTAAATTGGGAGTTAAATAGATACGGTCCACTTAACCACCCTATAACAACCATATTGTTTGATTCACCAAAAATTTAGTAATTGTAAGTATAATTTTACTTTTCGTAATTTCAAGTAGCTATCATTTACGTTGTGAAAACAATGAGTTTAGGTACCTATTTATAGCGCAGGGCATGGTTTTAGAATTAAAAGATCTTATATTTTAATAATTTTTCATTTAATAAATCATTTAAACAAAACTAATTTTTAATCTTATAAATAATTTAAAAATCGTCATCCTCTGCGTCATCGGTCGGAAATGTTTGAAGATTCACAGAGCCAGCTGGACTTGGATGTGGCTCTGTGATATCCACATATCATTGGGCTACCCCTAATTTATGTTTTTCTTTACTTCCAATTTGCCTCAATACGTCATCAGGAAGATCATTATTAAAACATATGGATTGTTTAGAAGTCAAGCCCTTTCTAACCTGTAAAATCACATTAATCGTGTCTACGTTGAGAGCATGAATTTATTTTTCACTATATGTATTGTGCTAAATATTTTTCAATAACTGCATTAGAATGTGGAAGTGACATAACTTTTAAACTTATTAAAAAGTTTAAATATATTCCGTGAAAAAAACGTTCTTTTTGAAATGGTTGTAAAAAATAATAACTATGGTATAATTTAACAAGCATTTCGATAGAGCGATAGATTTTCCGCTAGGAGTCAATTGCCAATATTGGGAGTTGATTACCCTAAAATTCCGCCTGATATAGCGCCGAAAGCGCTAAATGGCAGCACTGTAATACATTTAATTAAATATTATTTTCTTTCCTTCTTCTCCGCAAGTTCGGTGAAGCTGTAAAAGCCGCAGCGGCTTCAGGGCCTCTAAGGCTAATAGTGTAGTCAGATCTAAAAAAAAATCTTTCTTCTTCTTGTTTTGACGCCGCAAAAGCACTTGCCAGTTCAATGTTATAAAGCCTACGTAAAATTTTCCAATAAACAAAGTGGAGTTTTCAGTGTCAATTTTTTTTCACTCCGTGGTGATATACATTTTATAGAAGGTGGCTTCTAACAAGAGGGTGGCTCCCTGTTCCTTATTAGAACTTTCTAGGGAGTTTTTGTAGGATCCCAGAATGCATGCTCTTAGTTTATATTTATAATTCATTTCACTTAAGCACAAAAACCAAACTATATCACGCAAAACGCCACCAATATTACAGAATATAGGGTCAAAAACCTAAGTAAATAGATTTCAAAAAAACCACAACAAGTCACATCCTGTCAGTATTTTCGATGTAGCAATCTAGTGCGTTTAATCACACCATAAGCAGAGTCTTTTAGATGAAAACACAGTTTTAGTAAGGAATCGTATGAATATTATGTTTAACTATTTGTAGTTATAACAAATAATATACACTTTGGAATAGGTAACAATATTAATTAATTATATCACGTTATGTTAGAATAGTATATTACGCACCGAGGGAGAAAAGTAGGACATTCACGCCCGCGCTTATGGTTGTCACCCGAGCCGTAGCCGAGCCGTAGAAATATTTATAGGAAATAATGGGGCTATGAAATCTGTCTTCTGACAACTCGAATATATGAATATTACCATTAAAATCACTTAAAGGTAGAGTGCATCTCATGACAATTCCATGAAATCCAAACACTGAAACACGACAAGGTTTCATTTATTTATTACGGAGTTCCGGTGCCTTTTTTGTACAATAGAACAAAGGTGGCAAACAAGCATACAGCCCGCCTGATGGTAAGCGGATGCTGTAACTATGGAGGCATGTAGGTATAACTAGCGCGTTGCCGATCTTTAATCCCCTACCTCAAAGAACTCTGGAAGCCCTACTGACCGTAGGAATACAACACTAGGTTATTTGTCTGCGATCTTCTGTACGGTATTTTCTACTAGTCGGACCGTTCTAAGTGGAGAGAAAGCTCCAAAGAATTTTCCTATGCCCTACCTCTCTCTACCTTTTTTTTATACCACGATCCACGACACCAAATCCTCACCAATTGCTTCGTAAACACATCTGCATTTCGATCTTTTTGTAAAAACACTCGTATGTTAGTCGTCAATCGGAGTGTTTTCACATGCTGCCAGATGCAAATGCAAATTTGGTGATTTTAAGCACGTGTTTAGTTCAGCAGCTACAGTTGACCATGTAATAACTGGAAGATCTTTCAACGTTCTGTCCAGTGCCACCAGTGACATTTTGTAAACCATCGTGCAATCGTTGTAAATTCCACTAATTCTATTGTTCACAGATTCTATCAAAGAGTCGTACGCAGTCTTTTTGTTGTTGATGCATTTGCGAAACATTTCCACGAACAGTTTCGGCTAATGTTTCGGTATTTTATTCGCGATTAAATGCATCGTCCTGTAGGCGATTGTGTGATATTATTCTACAACAATTTATTAACCATCAATGATTATTGATGTTCATTGGACATGATAAATAACTCATTGTGAATTTTTGCTGTCATCTGGAAAGTCGGATTTAAAGTTAGGCGAAGTACATGCAAAACATCCTTAGCTATATCGCTCTTATAATTGATCCATAAATCGTTCGAATTGGAAGAGAAACATGTTGATATGATAATCGCATTGTGCAAATTTGATACGATTATGATGAAGATATGACGGATTCTTTAGGCGTATTGTAATCGTATATTGTATATGTGTATATATGTATATTGGGAATCGTTCTCAAGCGACTGTAAGAGAACACGCCTCATGGAAAGATGCTTATTAACGGTTCGCAGTTTTACAACGACGTCAGACCACGAACATTCACCAATAACAACCGAAGATAGAAACATTCTTCGTTATTTAGATGCACAGTTTAGATGCGACCAAGAGCGTCTAAACCATAGATGTAGCAAATACATAAAGTCATGTCAACTGATGTTCCTTGTTTCACACGCTAAAACTATTTCGATGATGCGTTCCATGAGTAGTAGCGTGATATTTCAGATTTTAAAAAAAAATGCGTGCGAAAGCATCTGCTTGACAAACTAAGAACGAATCTATTCCCAAAACCCACTACCCTTCTACGAAAAAAAATTAAAATTATATGTATAATTTAATAGATTCTACTTTCTAATAAAACCATTTATTGTATTTATTGAATAAATAATTTTCGGATTTTGATTTGACTTTTTGAATGATGATATTGTTGCACCCGTGGGTAAAAAAAAATAATAATAATAATAATAATAATAAAAAAAGAAAAATAATAATAATAAAAATAAATAGAAATAAAATGCTGTTATCTATTGCGTAAATAATTTATTCGTAATCCAAAGATACAAAATCAAACAAACACACAAATCGCTTCTTCAAATATATGCTTGAGGTTCTTACAGTTGCCTCTTCTATGGTCCACTTTTAGATATCTTCTTTTAGATCGCTTGTGGTTTTCACTTCGCTTTCGAAGGTAGAACAGTGTCCGGGTCTTTTTTTTTTTTTAGATCTGACTACACTGTTAGCCTTAGGAGCCCTGAAGCCGCTGCGGCTTTTACAGCTTCACTGAACTTGGAAGTGTCCGGGTCGAGGTACGGCGCGCTTTTATAGTCAAATGAGACGATCCGGAAATCTCTAAAAGGTACTTGAACTCGGTTGTAAACAACATGAGTCATCGTTTTTAAAAGAACTGGAACTATTTATTTTTAGATCATTGTTTGTTTACGCGATCCAAGCGATAAGAAATATATGCGCGTCTATAAATAATGCTTCCTCGAACCTATGTCATTATACTCGCTGTTTTCGAGTACATTCTGCACGATTCCAAAAATTTCGAGATAATTAATATAATATTACCTATAACATAACTTATGATGTTATTACTTTTAATTAGCATAGCATATTTAAAGAAAAGATAAACTCACAGGATGAAAACGATATTACCTACTGACAAAAAAAGATTGATTGTACCTACTTATGTCTTTTTAACAATAATATTATAGACTTTATAGATTGCAGTAAGTAGTCTTCTATTAGAATGATTTCCAGCTAAGAACAATCGTGGTATACATTATTTGATTCTTTTATATGAATAGAACTGCATCGTGTAGGTAATAATCGACCAATGTAACGACAATGTTCACGCATAATTTTTCACATGTATTAATTTGCATCTCCGATATCCAGTGACGTCAATGGAACTCTACCCTTTTCTTTACAGCTGTTCTGACCATTAAATTTTTTTTATACCATCTTCTTTGATGAACTTTAATTTAAATTGATTTCTCTTTAATCCAAAAACTTGAATCACGGTTGTTCAATTTGAAAATAATAATTCTTATTTAATAAGTACAAAATCTGGGTGACCGAGCTATGATCGGTGCTTAAAAATAAAAAAAAATACCTATCTAGGTAAACATGTAATGCAAAATATTATCAAAATACAAAATTTCATCTAAAACGTTGGAGCCGTGTCCGAGAAACCAATTACAATATTTAATATGAAAATTAAATTTTGACGTTGAATAACTTTTAAACCAATAGACTGATAGAATAATTATAACATACCTTTTTTGTAGAGCGTTAAATTCTCTATAAAAATATGTATGATTTATAATTTTTAATTCATTCGTTCCCAAGTTATAAAATTATAAACAACAAAAGTAATTTTTTCTATGTTATTTCCATAGGAAACTTAGATTGGAATGCGCACTATCTTAGAGTTAATATTAAGAGCTCAAATTTTCAGGGAATTTTTTGTTATCAATTTGGAAGCATTTGAGTCCCTGGAAGCATAGAAATTTGAAAATAACCTTATTATGGACCACCCTAATATATATATATATATACAAGAATTGCTCACTTCTTCTTCTTGTTCATGTTTGGGCGCCGCAAAAGCACTTGCCAGTTTCAATGTTTTTAAGCCTTCATAACATTTTCCAATATACAAAGTGAGGTTTTCCGTGTCAATGTTTAAAGTCTTAGTAAAAATTTCCAGTGTCAATGTTCTCAAGCTTTCGTAGTATACATTATTAGTCCGGTCAATTTAGACATTCGAAGTTACCTAAATTCCCACCAAGCTGAAAACCGGTAAGACTGTTTAAAATATCATTAAAAACAAAATATGAAAGTACCCATCTTTCCCCTGTAAGGAAAAAAATTTTATTCAAGGTCAAAGGTCAAAAAAATAAGTTTTTCGCGATTTTCAGCAAAACGGTAAGTTTTATCAAAAAAATACCTCAGACAAAAATTTTAGATCATAAAATTATCTACAAAAAATTTATTAAAACTTTTTTTTCTACGAGCCACTGTTTTTGAGATATAACGATTCAAAAAGTTGTAAAAGTTGTAATCGTTATAATATGCACACGTTTCCTCGCCACTTATGAGGTAGTGTACTTAGCGCGTTTTTTTTTAACGTGGTTTCCCCAGTAGGCCTATTCCACGGGTCAGTTTTGATCCTGTTTAATTTGAAACTATTGAAAAATAATGGATATTAGCAAAGATTGAAAAGATAAAAACAATTAAAGTTAAAAAAAAGTAGTGAAATTTAATCGTCCGAGTCGTAACTTTCAAAATCTTCTTCTTGATCTTCTTGTTCTTGTTCGTCTTGTTCTTGTTCTTGTTCTTCTTCATCTTCATCCTGAGTGCATGTAAACTGCGTTAATAGCGATGTATCGCATGTTGCCTCGTTGGAATCAAACGGATCCTCTACTGTTGGTGATTCAATATTAGAGCACAACCGGCCTTGACAATGTGTACATGCCGGAGAACAGAACAGTCCGACTTTTTTGCAACCACATTTAGCACTGCATCCCTTTTTGCAGTTGCAAAAAATCGAGTTCAGCAGTTTTCCGGCGCAGGTGGAAGTAAAGTGTGCACTGGTTCTAATGAATTGTTGACCAACTTCTAACCCCAGTCTGTAGGGTCTAGCTGATAACCAAGCCACACTTGAACTTGGTAATATAGTGTAAGTTACAATGACCGATAGAAAAATATTTTAACATATATTACAACTATAGAGATGTATATATATATACGTGGCGTACTCATGCATATTATGACGATTACAACTTTTTCAATCGTTATATCTCAAAAACGGTGGCTCGTAGAGAAAAAAATATTAATAAATTTTTTGTAGATAATTTTATGATCTATAATTTTTGTCTGAGGGATTTTAAAGATAAATTTTACCGTTTTGCTGAAAATCGCGAAAAACTCATTTTTTTTGACCTTGAATAAATTTTTTTCCTTACAGGGGAAAGATGGGAACTTTCAAATTTTGTTTTTAATGATATTTTAAACAATCTTACCGATTTTCAGCTTGGTGGGAATTTAGGTAACTTTACTCTTATTTTTTGGTCTAATTTTACCAGACTATATATACAAAGTGACGTTCAACAAGATGGTGGCCGCCTTGTTAGAACGATCTAGGGAATTTTTGTGTGATCCCAGAATGCACGCTCTTGTTAATATTTATAATCCACATCACATATGCGCAAAAACCAAATATATCACGCAAAATGCCACCAATATTACATAATATAGGGTCAAATCCTAAGTAAATGAAATAAAAATAAAAACCACAACATGTCACTTCAAGATTCCGCCAAAAACTCCGAATTGCTATATAATAAGATAAGATAGGTACTTAATAGGGACTTTTTTCCAAATACTCCTTCAGCTAAAAGTCAACTTTCAAAACTTGTATAGATACTCTTCATTAATCCGAGTTCTAAATTGTAATGTTTGACAGTAAATTATAATGAATTCTTTCACAACAACTACAATGATTGGATTTGTGTAAATAACTAACTATGACTTCAAGCCGAGGACATAATGTCATATACCTACCTAGCAAACAAAACAGGTAGGTAGGTATTATGTATGTTTATAAACAGCTAATGATCTCATAAATCTAACCAATGAGAAAAATATAAAATAAATATGCCTTCCTTGGCGCAAAAGCTCTGCAATGAAATAGTTGAACCTGCTTTAAATCCATCTAGTAAAAATATTACCATTGCTAGCTCCGGATTCATGCCACAAAACCAAAGCAGAACTGACGGGAGAACTACACGGACGATCGTGGTTGAGAAAAAAAAGGTTATCAACAAACTTACACCCCATAAAACGGACAGTAGCAAGACAGTTGTAAACAAATTAAAATCCAAAGAAACGTTCCTGAGAAAATTATTTGTTGACATATCTACAAATACTCTGATCACTGGGCCTCTGAAATCAGATAATGACTGCGTTACAATGGTACGTAAACGAGACAACCACTGCAGCTGTAAATGTACCAACAAAAAACAATGCAATAAAGGAAGTGCCAAACAGATACAGACGCTGGATAATAATAAAAATAATTTTCTTATGGATAAAGCTTGCGCACGACATATCGAAACAATCAGCTGTGGTACTCAATTTCTAGATAAACTTAGCGGTACGTTTAAAATTCCTGATAGTAGCCGAGCTATGATGAGGGCTAGAAAAGATTTTAGTTCTTCAGATACTATCAGACGTTCTATTAACAGAGAAGATAATAAATCAAGCAGCAACCACAAACCTTCAAATTTAGGTTTCTATTTACCCAACAATCGATGGGCGTTATCTCAATATCCGAAAAGGGGTCCAGATTTTTAAAACTAAAAGTATAAAACAATTGAAATGCCGTTATACAATAAATAGCTAAGATAATAATATGTTTTCCTTTAAATATATACTAATCATTACTAACCAACAAAGTCCTAAAAATGTTCAAAAGAATATACTGAACTTTTTTTTTTTTTTTGAACTAACACTGTTAGCTTAGGCCTAAAGCCGCTGCGGCTTTTACAGCTTAACCGGACTTGGGGGCGAGCGCAGAGGGCACTCAGCCGCGAAAACTATACTGAACATTTATACTAATCTATATTTATATAAAGCAGAGTTAACTAAAGCTGGCACGTTCACAGTACTCACACTAATGCAATTTTACCATACAGCATGATCAATAATTTTTTCCAGTTTTTTTATTTTGAATTTTTGATTTTTATTCAAAATGCGATTCTAGTCTAAGTGTAGACTAGAGTTAAGTTTTAGGAAAATTAGGTGCATTGTGGATAAATAAAAAATAAAAAATGTATAGTGTTACTTGTTTTATGTACATATTATGATTATTACATTATTTCTTTTAATCAGATTCGTAAATTAAATCTTCTACCCCACTCAAACTTTCATCGCTCGAAGAACGTGATGTTTCGCCGTCGGAATTTCCTAGTGTTATTATAAATGAGTCAGTGAAAGTATCCAGTTTTGGTTCCAGTTGAATATATTTTTGACATGTTCTTGCGTCTTTCTCCAAATTGTTGCACGTAAACATATCAAGAGTAATGTTACATCCGCATCACTTATCGTACAATGAGAGCATGAGAGGCACGCGTCCCTTCCACTCGGGCATGTTCCCTAAGAGTGTAGAGAGATTAGACATAAAGTTTGTCAGTAAAACTTTCGCCTTTAATAATACCGCTTACAGGAAATTTTTCTCATGTTCTTGCGTCTTTCTCCAAATGTCACTAAACATATCAAGAGTAATAGAATCCGCATCTTTTCTAAATAATTCTTCCACAGTTTTCAAGTTAAAATTAACATTTTGTGATGCAACTTTCCCTTTAATAATACCCCACAGTAACTCTATTGGGTTGAGTTCTGGATGGTAGGGTGGTAGGCGCAATACACTGTGTCCGTGATCTTGGAGGATTTTATCAAGTACAAATTGTACATGGTTTGGTTTTTTTTTTAATAATGTCAAATAGCACAGGTTTTGTATTTCTTTCTGGATATGATATGATGGATTGATGGATATGATTCTCGATGGATATATTTGTCTAACCAAGCTAACATGTCACTTTTTTTTTTAATTTAATGTTGGCACTGGATCCGATACGACGTTATGGTACGATGCATTATCGACTACTAAAACTGACTGTGGCGGTAAATTTGGAAGAAGTTTTTCTTCAATCCACTTCTGATAATTACTAGCATTGATATTACTGTGATAATCTCCCGTTTGATTTTTTGACGTTAACAATTGAAACCAAAAAGACCACTCTGTATAAATAAACAGTAGCAAAAGCAAAACAATAACCCTCGCCTTCACACTCATAAGCTAGGCCGCGCGAGAGAGAGACGGGCAGACTTTTCGTGATGTGACGTCACGCCGCGCGCTTATTCACAGACACTACACAAGCGCAATCTGTAAATGTGTTGAACGTGCCAGCTTTAGCTAATCGACCTCTACTTTTATATTATAATATAACAAAGTGAAGAAGATTTTTGTTTGTTTAAACACGATAATCTATGAATCTACCAGTCGTATTCGAAAAATTGTTTTTGTATGTATATGATAGTCAGATTCACGAGGAATAGTATGGACTATCTATATAGGCTACAACTCTCAGGTAGCCTTAAATATTGATTTCTGTTAAATAATTCTACAGTGGAAGCCCTCCCGAATTTCTTTATCCGCGTGCGCTGGCGTAATGGATAATGAGACGTAAACATTATAATGTTCTACAAAAATATTGGTCATTATTATATCTAAAAAAAGTTCGCGGCAGTAGGTATAATATGCCTATCTCCTATACATAAGCCACAATAAAGTATTTAGCGTTTTTTTTTTTTTATGAAGATTAAAAATTCATTTATCAGCATTATTTTTAGACATGGCATATTAATCCTTTCAAACAAAAGTTACTTCATCATAAAGACAATTTTACAGTAAGTTAAACTTTGCCCTTTAAAGCATTTTATTTGAAAACATAATTTAGGGGTTAATGAAAAATTAAAACAATTTGAACTTGCGGGAAGTGAGAACAATTATTATGATACGCTACACGGGACGCGGTGTTTAATATGTGTTGAAACAGCAGATTCAGTAAAACAAGAGAGATATGGTTCAGGGGCGTGTTGAGTTCGAACGCATCTGGCCTAAATTGTCCACAATCCACACCTTGTCCGGATGATAGTATTATACAATTGATTTTTTTATTATACATATTTGCTTATTATTGCCAGATAAATTCATATAAAAACCCTTGCTGCATTTTATTGATAATGAATCTTTTTCATAAAATTTATGTTCATTAGTTCAACCAATCGCTTATGAAGAACTATTTAATTATGCTTATAGGTAAAAATCGTTATTCAGAAATACATTGATTTAAAACTACATTATTTAACGCAAAGCCTTAACTGTCCAAACGTCAACTATTAAATAAATAAGTGCATTTTACTGGCCAGTAAAGCAATGTAAACAAAAAATGTATAATTATTATTCATTTAGTCGTATTTCTAATAAAATACTTTTATACAAAATGTTTCCTTAGAAAATAGAGCACATATATTTTTTAAAACTGTTATATTGATTACCACTTTTCATCTCTAGTTGTATACATCTGTTTCTTAACAATCTGTTGCTTAGTCGTGGCTGGGTTATTGGAGTAGAACTCTACTTTTCAGGTATTTTTCAGGTATCGCCACATGAAAAAGTCCGGTAGCGTTAGATCCGGACTTCTAGGCGGCCATGCAATGTTACCTCGGCGCGATATCAGTTTCCCAGCAAATATTTCGTTTACGGCCGCCAACGAAGCATTAGATGTATGGTATGTCGCACCATCTTGTTAAAACCACGTGGCACGATTATAGGCTTCAAATTGTTGCAGTTGCGGAAAGAAAAAATCCCTTAGCGGTCGGAATTTACAGTGACAGATTGCCTTTGTTGATTTTCAAAGAAATAGGGTCCGATAATTCCGTTTGCTGATATAGCCGCCCAAACAGTTACTTTCGGCGAATGCAGAGGCTTTTGATGTTTTGCACGTGTGTTCTCTGCAGCCCAGTAACGGCAATTCTGTTTATTGACATGCCCATTTAAGTGAAAATGGGTTTCGTCGGAGAACAGAATATTGTTGAAACTCTGAAAGCGTTCCTACATTGTTTCAACAAAAGCTCGTCGTAAAATTTGGTCATCTGGCAGTAATTCCTGCACAAGTTGAATTTTATACGGGTGCAAATTAAAATCTTTCAATAAAATGCGACGCAAAGATGTTCTGAACACCACAAGTTCAGCTGATCGCTTGCGAGTCGATAGACCAGGATTACGTTGAACTGTAGCTCTAACTTGTTCAATTGTGTTTTCTGTTCTTGTTGACCTTGGGCGTCCTTTAGGCTTCTGTTTGAGAGTCGAACCAGTAGCTTCGAACTTTCTGACCCACGATCGAATCACACTTTCCTTCGGACACTGATTTACGTCATGTAATCCAAACTCACGCCGAAATAAACGTCGAACAATAGCGCATGAATCACCATTTTTATAATAATGTTTAAAGCAGAATGCACGCTGCGCTCCGGTGAAGCGATTCATCGCAACTGAATTTCCGAGAACCGAGCTTCTCATCTCCACCACCCGCGCAGCCCCCGCTCAAAAGGTTCAAACGCAAGAGTGTTTTTAAAATCGCACGCCTTTCTGGCCCAACCTGTATTAGTTATTTTATTTGTGTTGCTGCAAATTTCTTAGTGTGCATGAGAAATATGAGTATTTGTGCCGTACCTATTTATAGTTTTCGTGTTAGTGTAGTAAGGAGGTGTAGCTTCGCTGTACCGAGGAGACATGTGAACCCGAACAACTATTGTTTCAAGGTAAATCTCCCTTGTTTTACTGATCTGTGGCTGAAACCGTGGGGCACAGTTAGTATCAGGGCCGCCTTTACCCGGAGGTACAAGGGGTGCAAGGCACCCGGGCACAGAGTCCTAGGGGGCGCAAGCCGACCGCCATAAGTTTTGATAGGTATCTACTGGCTTATTACCACAATAACCTGACTAACACTGTAGCCCACGCAAGCAGAGCCGAGTTAGTTATTTAATTAAAAATATAGGTACCAATTGTAGCGACATCTCTCGCCACAACTGACGCATCAACGCATCGACACAACTACGTAGCGACACATAGCGACATCTATCGATCCACATAGGACGCATCCTACTATCCTACATTGCGCTATAGAAATTAACTCTATCGTTGAGTATATATACAAGAACCCGACTACAGAAAGTCGGGGCAGCTGCCCGCCAGACATTGCACCCGTCTGGCCGGCGGATCCTCCGTTTTCTATGGCGGATGAGGAACTTTACTCTCTGTTCCTCACCTCCGCTAAAGTGGTGACCCCGACGTAATACGTCAGCACAACCTTCTTCACAAAGCTACGTCATCATCACTTCCTCAAGCTTTCGAGCAGCGAGTCAATACAGCTAGCCAGCATCCACGGCTACTACCGGGTATCCTGACCATACGCATGCAGCGGACGCGCATTCCTGGTCAGCCCCACAGCCTTCTCAGCGACCTTGGCACAGCACACTGTACTTCGGCCGGTCAGCAAGCAGCAGAAAAGCGCACTTCTCTCCTGGTCGACGCAGCAGCCAATCACCGCAGACAGTTCCAACTCACCGTGAACTATGCGGCATCTAGTTCCGACTCACTGGAACACTCCACTGGTCCGGCAAGCATCACAAATGGACGATTCACCCTGCTATCGACCTCCGGTCTCGGAGGGGAGTGATGTAGCGACATCTCTCGCTACAACTGACGCATCAACGCATCGACACAATTACGTAGCAACATCTATCGAGCCACATAGGACGCATCCTACTATCCTACATTGCGCTATAGAAATTAACTCTATCGTTGAGTATATATACAAGAACCCGACTACAACAGTCGGGGCAGCTGCCCGCTAGACATAGCACCCGTCTGGCCGGAGGATCCTCCCTTTTCTATGGCGGATGAAAAACTTTACTCTCTGTTCCTCACCTCTACTAAACCAATAAAATTAATCAATAATCATACGTATCGTTTTAGTGAAGACAAAGAATATTGCTTTCGACACGTATCATGCCGCTCGCGCTCGCAATGCGCATGTATTGACGCCTCTGCTATAGAAATCCTTAGCACGGGAATCGATGAACATTTTAAAGGCGTTTTTTCATCTGTAAAAAGTTAGGTATCCAAATTCCGAAATAAATTCCCAGTGAACACATTTATGTCAATGTGATATCTGAATGACATTGAGCAATATCACGCGTTATGTAACAAAAATGACTCAGTAATAAGTTATGACTTATTAATTCGCTATTTTTATGTAATATGCTGGCGTTGCAAGTTTGACATATCTGCAACGTAATTTTCACATCCGTTTAATATATTCATGATGTGGGAAATTTGGGACCCCTGACATCATTTTGATAAAGCTATTTGCTATAAAGGGGCGATAACGTGAATATTATTATCTTTTATATCGATTACATTTTCAAGTTACTACTAAAGTAACTATGAACAAGATTCGCACTTGCATATTAGAATGACTCAATAGTCATTCTAGTGTGAAAGTACCTTCCAGTCAACACTGGATGTACTTCGGCAGTTGAAAAGAATTGATGTTTTTGTGTTAGGTACCCGTGTTACATAAAGGAGCTAATAATTGGTTCATAAAAATAAACCCTTATATTCAATGTATAAAAAAACGATACCTAGAACAAAATCGTGGCAGAGCCATTTTATATCAGTAAGGTAAGGTAACATGTTCACTGGGTTGGAACAAGGTCTGATGAGTACGATCAATGACGGAGAGTTTCCAGCCGTAACTCCTGTAGTTTTGAGACGGTTCGTTGTGCGGTGTATGCGCAGGTGTTATTGTGAAGAAATAATGGACTACAACAATTAACAAGTCTCGATTGTTTGACAGGGGCGCTTTCATCATAATTTACAATTCTTAACAGTACGTCTCTGCAGTACTTAAAGTTTGGCTGCCTCCTGTGTCCAACCAATCAGTACGACGGACGATTTCGATTATCATACACGATCTAACCAAAATCCGATTCAGAATCCCTTCATTGTGACATAGATTCAGTGGCATCAGTGCTGCAGAAACAGCTCGAAGGATTAATTATGTATATGGGGAAGCAAATGTAAAAGAAAGCACGGTACGTTTTTGAATTCAACGTTATCGTTTTGAAAATGTTGACCTACGAAACAAACCCCGTGTACGGCCGGAGACCTTAGTTGATAATGAAGAATTAAAGGTGATCGAGAAAGCAGCTCCATCGCAAACCACGTCAGAGTTAGCGGCAGGCTTCGGTGTGAGTGATAAAACAATTTTAATTTTCATGAAACAAATTGGAAAACTGAAAAGCTTGAGAAATAGGTACCGCGTGAATTGACTGAAGCACACCAACAAACACGCATTGAGTGATGCGTTACATTACTCAACCGTCACAGTCATGGGGGAGTTTGGAATCGTATTGTTACGTGACGAAAAATGGATCCTTTACTACAATCGGAAACGCTCATCACAGTGGTTGAACCTAGGAGAACGGGCCAAATCCTGTCCCAAACGAAAATTAACACAGAAAAAGGTACTAGTGAGTGTTTGGTGGACCAATGCTGGTGTCGCACTACAGCTTCCTAAAATCTGGCCAGACGATAACGGCAGATCTGTATTGTCAACAATTGCAAACCATAATGGAAAAGCTAGTCGGTAAACAACCGAGACTGCTCAATCTCTCAAGCCCACTGCGGCTTCAGGACAACGCTAGACCTCATACTTCAAGACATTCGCTAAATTAGAAGTACTGAAGTTGGAATGTCTCCGTCACCCACCATACTCCACGGACCTTGATCCAATAGATTAGGTAGCACTTTTTTCGAAATTTAGACAATTTCTTACAAGGAATAAAATTGGTTTCCGTTGAGGCTGTTCAAACCACCTTCAAAGATTTTATTGATTCTTGCTCTCACAATTTTTACAGCAATGGAATCAATGAACAACCTGTAAAATGGCGAAAGTGCTTAGATAATAATGGTACATACTTCGATTGCTTATAATATGTACAATTTCATATTTTTTTCGTTGTACTTAGTGCTCTTGTGCACCACTGCTCTTGTGTCTAAATTATTCATGAATTTTTAAAGCATGTCTTGAAAATAGGGAAATTTTAAAATCCATGTGAACTAAGGATGCTCAATAATAAGAGCAAAAATATAGTAATAGTACTTAACAACAACTAATATGAATTTCATCATTACTCAAATGAGTAAATAACAATTACAGTCAGAAGAGCCATTAAAAAAAATATCTACATTATTATTTATTACAGTAACTAATTACCAATGATATTAGACATTTTATTAAATTTACTGTAATAATTTTAGTCAAGTAAAAATGAATCTACTACTATATAGTCACACAGATGGGGTTGTAAGGCCAAAATATAGGGATTTTTATTTGTTAATTTTGCTTAAAGTCGTTTTTTATTGTCATTAAAGCTATGTTATTCATATTGGGTGTCAATATACATATAACACAATACCACAAGTGATTCTGCAAAGTAGTTCAATATTGTTATAGATATTTAAATATACAATGAAAAATCATACATATATTTTAAAAACCTTTATTACTAATTCAGTCTAATAGTAATTCAACTTTAGTGCTTAGTGGGACTTATTGCTGTAATAAAAAGTTAACATTGTCCATAACATAAAAATATATTAATAAAGAGAAAAATCAGTATATATAATTTACAATAACTTCAAAAACATGGTACATCTCCATATGGGCATAGCATGGAACAGCCTTTACAGCACCCCAACCTCCCACTCCTCACCGGAGCGAGAGGTGTTGGTTAGCGATTGATCAAGTGCTCCTGAATTAGTAAATAATGTTGTCAAGTTAGTATAAAAAAATAATTTAACATTAGTTTTCCATGCCTGTGCCACCCCAGGTCAAAAGCCTGGCTAGACCTATGCATTATTATCAAATTCACCATAATCCAGCATATATTGCTGACAACCCCATCTGGAAGCAATGTCCACATTAAATGGTCAACTAAATTTAAACACTTCACAATTGATCTGCAGTACCCACAGATGAAAAATATTACAATTGTATTTTCTATATACAAATATACCTATGTTATACATATAAATTACTAATTCAAAATACATTTGGAAAATACATGAAAATTTAAATAAAATTCATTATGGATCTTTTAAACAAAGAACAAGTTATATATATATATCTAAAATACTTTAGTTTTTTAATAAGCATTATTAATAGCAAGTGCAGTTATACATTGTATCTATGAGCATATTTTTAATAAGATAAATACTTTTATTTTTATTAGTTTCTGACTACAATTTTCAAGCTTTAATAATAACTTAAAATTTAGATGCATTTTTTATTATTGTGATAATACAAAACCTCTTTTAGTCCTTATTAAATTCATTAATAAAATATACTGTTGAATATTGGTACAAAATTTGCTTTTTTTGCTATTTAGTATTTCATTCAGATATTAATAAATATACATGAAATTACAATTATTAAGAGATGGTTATAACTGTTAAACATAAGTTTTAAAACATTAATTATTAGTAACAAACTGCATTATTAAAGGATTCATTAACATCAATATAATATTATGATAGTTTACTCTTGGATACCAAAAATCTTCCATCACATTTATACATATCTTTTGAAACCAGTATTATTCCATAGTTAACACTTTAACAGAGATATATTAATTGATTACAGTTTGTTATAATAATTATCATAGTATTTCAATTATTTCATTTTTTTTTACATGATTGATCTATCTAATTTATCACATTCTGTAAACAAAGAGTTAACAAATTTTGTTAAATGTATTCATATGCATTCTGTAAAATATTTAAGGTTTCGTTTCACATGTTCTGTTGAGCAGGACTGGCTGGTGGAGGCTGGGCTTCCAAATTCTTTACAAGCTGTGCCAACCAATGCTTAGTTGAATTATCCTCCTGTAGGCAAGCAGTGAATGTTGCATCACGCAGCTGATCAGGCAGGCACTGCCTTAGTGCTTCTCTTGCTCTTGGATTATCAGATAAACGTAAATAGCATCTAACAACATGTTTTAATAGACGGGCTGATGGTTCCTTTGCTAATGATAAAACCATTTTACCTAGTATCATAGCAACATGTGAGAACCTATCATAAGTTTGACAAATATAACATAACCCACTGTCATCAAGTAAAATCTTCTGCAGGATGAAAGTTGCCACAGTTTTTGATAGTTCTGAGCCATTTTCCATTATACGCAGGCACAATGGAATTATTTCAGTGGTGAGCAAAAATGTTATTACTTCTTGCTCATCAGTTTTCACCAAAGCGCCAATAACCCCAAGGCTGGTCAGGCGTAAATATTCGAATGGACGAGTTTTAGACACTGTGTGGAGGAAGGGGTACAGAAATAGAGGAACATGCGCTTGAAGGAACGGAGTTCTCGTTTCAGGATGGGAAGCTACACACTGCATGAGAGCTAAGGCATTGCACACCCGATTGCTCTGATGCGCAGTTAATGTTGGGGGTATCATAGCGACATAAATGTTGGTGATTTCTTGCAATAGTGCAGCGATAGTGCCGAAACTATGCCAAAGCATAATTGCTAAATCTGGAACTACTTCCCGTTTTTTGCTTAATTCCAGAAGCGCGTTTTCTCGTGTATTCGGATGGCATAGCTCGAGTATCCATGTGTATATTTTTTCCCTGTCTACACTGGCCTGTGCTGGACTAGGTGAGCTCATCATAATTAGTTTTATGCGGTGCCACCGTTGCTTCAAGATTCACTCTTACAGTTTACACCAAAATGTTTGTGACCAACACCGTTATATTTTTTTCACAATTCATGAATGTACTTTTAAAACCATTCCCAAAAATTGCGCAAATACAGTACAAATTAGAAATAAACTCAGAACTTTCTCGACAAAACAAATTGTCATATTTGTCAGAGCTAGGGTTACCAGCACAGAACAGTTCCCAATGTATTACTCTACTCTATGGTTACCAGTAACATAGATAATTAAAGTAAATAAAGTATACTGTATATTGAAGACCAGTAAAGCATAGAGTAGAGTAATACATAGGCAGAAATGCCAAGGTGACAAGATACCGTTGGGTCCCTGAAATTAAACAAAATCAAATCTTATTATACTAACAAAGCTAGTCACGTTGATTAAGAAATATAAAACCGATATTTTGTTTTCATTTTTGTAAAGTGTTCAGTTTACTTTGCATTTGAATTATTATTTTTGTAACCAGTTTATAAGGCAGTTGTTCCCCACGGTTTCCCCCCTATTAATTGTATCCGTAAAACACCACACCGTCAACGCACCCATGTAGTCTATCATAATTGTTCTTCCCGCAAGTAGAAAATACATATATTAATTTTTCATTATCTCCTAAACTATTTGTCCAATTGGCGAGTCACCGCAAAGTACCTCTCTCTTTGTCCGTTATAGGGGCGGGCATCTTGCTAGTAAGCGAGATAACTACATGATTTGAAACTTCGTATAGAAACGACCACTGGCTGCTGGCTTATCGTATGCGCAGCTAGGTATGTATAGTAATAACATCATTATACACGTCGCGTTTCGTATGAAAACTGCATGGGTTTGTAACACAGTACGCAAGCAATGAGAGCAGACTCACTATATAAGGCACCGTTTTTAACGAATATCAGATTAGCCAAATCGCGACCTATTCGCATGCACGACGACCACCCGAGCCGAGGTTCGGCCACTCTGGCACCCTCGTGCGAGTCGTCCAAAACTTTCTCGGCTGAGTGCCCTCTGCGCTCGCCCCCAAGTTCGGTGAAGCTGTAAAAGCCGCAGTAACGAATATCACTGTATTTGCTAATACGGATAGAGTTTGGCCACCGAAAGCTGTGCCAAGAAAATGGCGGCAATTTAAATAAAATCAGAAGCTGTTATCGCTAATTAAACTCAGCGTAAACGTAGTTGATACTGTGGGGACTGTCATAAATCATATTTATCAGTCTATCTCACTCGCACTTACAGGTCTTATGGAGAGGTGTAGTTATGTGCGTTAGAATTGTAGAGGTGCATATCGATAACGGGATAAGTACTATCGATATGCTAAATTATGTTCTGTATTAATAGGAATAATTTTTCGCTATCTGAAAATAAAAGTTTTTAATTAGTGAGATAAATAAATAATAAACAGATAAATCGACTCTTAAATTAAAGGAAGTAACAACTATTCGAGACTTGGGCATCATTGTAGATGGATCTTTGAGCTTTCGATATCACATCGATAACATAATCCAAAAATCATCCAAATTATCTGGGTTTATTAGTCGTCAGATGAAAATATTTAAAGAACCCAGCCTAACAATAATAATTTACAATACTATTCTACGCGGAATTTTAGAATACAATAGTCCTGTTTGGAATCCTTGCTACCAAGTACATTCTGACAGAATTGAACGAGTACAAAAGCGTTTCATGTACCACTTGGCATATTCTGATTACAAATGTAAAATCTTGAAAACTTATGAAGAACGCCTTTCTTATTACAGAGTTATGTCGCTTTGTACTCTTAGGAGGAACTCTGACATCGTGTGTCTTTTTAAATTGCTACATGGAATCACAGACTCCCCCTACATTCTTGAACGTTTGAATTTTGCGATTCCACGTTTGGGCAGTCGTTTGCATAACAGAAAAACTTTTTACCTGCCTCATTGCAGAACAAATATTGCTCAACATTCTTCAATATATCGTATGTCCTCTTTCTGTAACGCCGTTCGCACAGAGATTGATATATTTTCAGGTTCTGTTTCCTGTATTAAAAATATTCTTAAAATACTTAAATAATGTAATTTCTATGATTTTAGTTTACTTAGTTTTTGTACCGCCTAATATGTTTTTTTTCTATAACTTATGTGCATGCTGTATCCACATCTAGAAGAGTACAATCATTGCATGATTTTACAATATTGCTCATTTCTAATTATATACATAGGTTGTAGTCAGTTTTGTGAACCAATTAATAAAATAAAATAAAATAAATAAAATGTTTGTTTCGACGTAATCATAGAGAAACTGTATAGATCGTCATTTTAATCTTTTATAAGGATATTTCTTAGTTATTCAAAAATCCTCATCCGTATCTTCCCCATCTGTGTCATCTTCCTCTAGGTTAATTATCAGAGGTGGTGCTTGATCTCTTAAAATAGTTTTCCTTAAGTTCTTATCCTGGAGCTCCTTGGCATGCCAGGCATGCAAGGCCCAGTCTTCTTGAGTAACATTATCAATAGCGTTGTGGAGAAGAATTTCAACATCAGCAATGTTAAATGTATGGTTTTTGCAGCAATTTCTCCTTTGACATGAGCCCAGATGAGATCGATGGAATTATTGATATAGATGCAGTCTTATCACTTTATGACCCTTTCATATGCCTGCTGATCTAAGGCATATATATTTTTGGGTTACTCTCCTTCACTTTTCTTAACAAATCTTCCCTTATGTCTCTATTCGAGAAAGGAATATTCTTCTTTGTCAGCCATTCTGGAATGTCATTTTTTTTGTAGATTTTGTGGGTATCCTTTCTAATTGCATGGAGTAGTAGCTGGCGTTGTCGATGACCATTACAGAACGTTCTTCAAGAACATTAATAAATGAGAAAACCATGCCGTATATGTATCACCGTTCATTTCAGTGTGGTAGTCAGTTTCCTTACACATAACGGCTTGGAAAATAAATTTTGCCTCCGGCACAAAGCCGTTTTTTCCAGAACCAGCATGACACGCGATTAATCTCTGGCCCTTCCCTACTGGCTGATTCTTGAAACCACCTTCATCATTCGTTCCAAGCTACATGCGTTTATCGTGTGGTTTTGATTGACCCAAGTCTCATCAAGATAAATTCGTGGCCGTTGATAGTTGGTTTTCCTGAGAAAGTCCACTTTTCGTAAAAAGTCCACTTTGACACAGACTATATCCGCTTTTTCCGATAAATACTTTCGTCCAGCGGCATTTTTTTAAAACTTGTAGCTGACCTTCGTCAAAATTTTTCTCATTGAAGAATATCCGCACTTTAAATTAGGCATCTGTTCTTGGTATTTTTCTAGATTTCTAGCCACCGATGGATATTCCCCATTGTCTTATAATGAATCAATTGTACGTTTTAGTACGCTGACATCAAAGCTATCTAGATCAGTGACAGTCGCGGTCTTCTTAACATTTAATCTTGGTATATTCGGGTGGCCCGCCTGTGATACTTCGGTTTTTATTCAATCCACGGTCGCTCTACTAACTCCACAAATCAGTGCTGCATACTCTCGTAGATTAATGAAATTGAGGCATGCTTTTTTCTTTGGGTCAATTTTCAATTCTTTTAAAAACAGGAACATGTTGAGAATTACAGCCCGAGCTTAAGCGTTGATGTTACCATTTAATTTCTTCAAAACCACGTTAGAAAATAAATTCTCCATTGTGCGTATTGCATAACGAAGCATAAGTAATGTAATAAGTGTCCTAACAAAAAATCTCATATTTATCGAATAACAACAACTCATACTCGTAACGACCAATCGGGAGTGGAGGTGGTGATGTCTGGATGTGATTGCCTCTCTGTACATCTACTGAAAATGATAATAACTTTATATAATTGAATACTGTATATCCAGTTAAAAAAAAAAGATAATAAGATTAAACTGATCGAGTTTCTTGTCGATTCTTCTCGATGTCAGGGATGTTTTCCGAACCGGTGGTAGTGTTTTGACATTCATAAGAGCCTTCTTAGAGTCTAAATTGAATAAAAGATATTTTGTTTTTGATGACGTATCAACCCCACGTGCGCGATAGCTAAGTAATCGATAACTGGTTGCATTGCGTGCACATAATTGTTATTTATCTCTGGTGCACATTCCTACCAGGCTCGTAAAGCTCAAAAAATTTTTATGTCCCAATTTCCATAATTATCTATCTCATTTATACCTGAAAATAATCCATAATCGTATTAGTCCTACCCTTTATTCTTTCTTTCGCACACGTTATAATTTACACATGGAAAGGTACATACTCATTGGTTGTTTAAGTTTAAAAATTCATTCATGTTTAGCTGTCATTGCTGTCAAACAGACTAAATTTGTAAATTACAACAAAGCTGTTTCGAAGCTAGCCGCCATTGTTTTTCACTTTTTTCTTGTGGATTGTGGAGAAATTCTTGTGGCGACGTTTCTGTGACAGCGTGGACGCAACAATTTACAATTTTATAATATTTTTATTTTCCATATAATTACTTAATTGTGTACTATAGATGTTTTCGTAAATATTCGAAATTTTGTGTGTTTATCAGTTGAACGTGTTATTTTTTGATTAATAAGTATTGACTTAAAATTATGGTTTCCAATTGTGTTGTTCCTGGTTGCCGTAGTCGGCGTCCGAATATTAAGCATTTTTGTGTACCTTTTACAAACAAAGTAAGATGGAATAAGTGGTTGAAGGCATGCCCGTTCTTACGACGGTATCGGGTTACTCAACTAGAAAATGTTCGTATTTGTATTTTACATTTCATCCCTGAACATATTAATGAGAGACAAAAGTTAAGTATTGATGCAATTCCTTCACTGAACTTAAGTAATGTGCAAGACCATACATTAAACAAACACCAAGCTTATTTAGAAATTATTTCTTCTACTAATACCCCTAGTACCAAAGAACCTTATACTTTTAGAGTAGTCCGGCCGTTTCTCCATACGAATAACCCCTCTGTAGAACAAATAAAACTTACTGGCATGCAAACAGATAATTTGAGTTGCGACTTAAATATGGCTGCAAATTCATCTCATACCAAGTTTCATTTACCTACTAACACTTTTCAACCAACTTATGAATATGAACCAACAAATATGCCCTCATCCACTTCTTCCAATAAGGCAATATGTTCTTTACAAACATCACCTGTTTGCTTTATTAATAGAAACATCAGAAACAGCAGCCAGGTTAATTTAACTAGAAAGGTTCGTATAGAACCAAAGCAGATTACTCCACGTAAACAAATATTACGTAGTAATAATAGGATTTTAAAACGTAAATTACGCCTTTTGCAATTAAGATATAATAAATTAAAGATTAAATCAGTAGTAAATGCTCCAAAAACGAAGATGTATTTAAAAAAATACAACATATTAAGCACTTTTGGTAAATTATTGGTAGATTCACAGTTACGTTTCACTGGTATTTCACCTAAAGGTCGGCGTTTTACAAATGAGGAGAAAATCTTTTCTCTGTCTCTATATAAATTGAGCCCTAAGTGCTATAGATTTTTACGAAAACATTTAGCATTACCATCTAAATCTACTATTAATTCTATTCTTAGTAATATACCCTTGCGGCCAGGTATTAATGACTTCATATTTCAACATTTGTCAGATGCAGCTAAAGATAAACCTGCTTTATACAAACAATGTACATTATTGTTCGATGAGATGTCTATATACAAAAACTTGTATTTTAACTTTCATACGGGTGTTATTGAGGGCTTTGAGGATTTAGGTTCTGGAAAACGCACTAACAATGTAGCAGATAAAGCTCTTGTGTTTATGTTGCGTGGTTTATTTGCTCCATGGAAAATACCAATTGCCTTTTATTTTGCTCGAGATGGCATAAAAACACTTATATTAAAAAACATTATAAAAGAAGTAACTTCTGCCATTTTTAATACTGGCTTCATAGTCAGAGCTACAGTCAGTGACCAAGGTTCTGCAAATGTTGCAACTATTAAATCATTAATATGTGACTCAAATATAAATCTGTTACACAGCGATACCTGTAGGGATGGGAATATTTATTATTGCATTGGTAATAACCTTTTATATCATATTTATGATGTACCACATTTATTAAAAGGTTTCCGAAACAATTTTCAGAAAAAACATCTTCTCAGTGGTGATCAGCGGGCACAATGGCAGTTCATTGAAATGCTTCATAAAGTAGATGGCATTGGTGGAAGAGCAAGAAGCACTAAACTCACAGATAAACATATAAAACCAAGTACATATGATAAAATGAAGGTAATTAATAATTGTAAACTTACCCAGTTTATGTTAGGGAATTTTTGTGAAGATTGATTTAATTATCAAGAATAAAATATCATAACACATTAATGTAAATAGTAACTTGTAGGACACATAAGTTTAAATGGTTTCCTTCTCTTATTTATTAGCAGTATCTTTTTATAATTTTACTTATAAAAGTGTCTGTTTCTTAGAAAGTACATACATTTTTAAGATAATCCAATGTTTGTGTAATGTTGCACAGGCCATGTAGTACATATTTTTATTAATAATTTTTTTTTAGATCAAAGTAAGTATTAATAATAATATCATCCTGTTCAGTTAAAAGTTTAAATCTGCATTCATTTATGTTTTAAAAACAAAGTATTTATATATATTCTTATGAAAAGATATATATGTATATGTTTTAAGCAATGATAGTTTAGTGGTAGCAATTTCGGAAATTGTATCGGTCATTATAGGTTTCAAAACTATAATGAATACATGAATACTTGGGTACTTACTTACCTTAACTATAAGGTCAGCCTTTTAGTTTAGAAAAACATCGTGATGAAACCATGGCATGTAACATACATGATTTTCATGCCTATATTCATCGTGGAATTGGCATAGCGGTGTAACGACCGGACTTGTACGAACTGTTTTATTGAGGTATAAACGTCATTTATATCATTTCCTACGCATTCTATTGAGACTGTGGCATTCGCCAACTGCTGACAAGGTTGGCTCGCTAGTACTTGTTCACAAGTACAACCTAATCTAACCGAGCATCATTGGTATTTTGTAACGTACATATATAGAATACCTAGGCAAAGTATGTAGTCATTCTCTTTATTTCATTCATTCCCACTCACTCAAATTCCGACATTTCATATATTGCCAATAACATATCTATATTAATAAATCTGTAGTTCTGTCTGAACATGTAATTTCTTTCAAAATTTTCTGTTACACATTACTATATGAACGATACTGACCACGAATGTAGCATAAAAAATTATTTTGTCTGTATGTCTATCTGTTTGTATGTCCGGAGATAACACAAAATGGTTTAGTGGTAAGGGTTATGACTACCATACACATTGTTACAAAATAAACAATTTCACGGTGACTTTCTGTTGGTTTGTTGTTTTGGTATTAGCCGGTGTATATCCAGTGATCAAGTTGAGTGGTAGGGGTCACGACAGCCATACCTATAGTGATAAAATAAGCATCTTCACAGGGACTTTCCTTTGGTTTGTCATATTTCGGGATCACCCGTCGTATTTTTTCAAATATCCACTAAGATGTTTCACATCTGCCTGGTACCCTTGCAGGGTCAACTTTTTTTTTATTTGATGACTTTTTACTTGGCTACTTTATTTATTATATTATTGTATATATTCTTCCAGATCAAACAAACTTGCAGCTCAGGTTTTCAGCCGACAAGTGTCCACATCACTGGAAGTATATATGAAGTCACTGTTATATATACAGGAACATGAGTATGCTCATTCAAATATAGACATTGAAAGTGGTTTATTCACAGCAGAAATCCTTTTGTTTGTTAATAACTTATTTGATAGCCTAAATGGTTTTGGTTTCTCTGGAGATAAATTACAGCATGCTTTGTCATTAAATTCAGAACATTTGGAATTTTGGGATACTGCTGTGAAAAAACTAGATTCAATGCGGTTGGACTCTTCCAACGAAAGGGAAAGCAAGCCCTTATCACTTAAGCATTTTATACATAATATTAAATCAATTAAACTTTTATGGACCGACTTATGTTCAATTGACGGTGTGAAATTTTTGAGTCTCAGACGTTTAAATCAAGACCCATTAGAAAACTTTTTTGGACAAGTAAGAGCACATGGTCAGTTCAGTATAAATCCCGACTGTAATCATTTTGTTTCTGCTTTTAAAACTTTAATGATTAACAACATAACCACTGGCAAGTCACTGTACACTAATTGTGCCAATGATGATGATAAAATGTCAGGTACACTTGAAAATTTTGTAAATCGCAAAAAATATGGATTTCATAATGATGATATTCAACTTGATATTAGGTTCACTTCATAGAGAATGTAATTCCTTCTGAGAATGTTCTACAAAACAAAACTGTATCATATATTGCTGGTTATATTTGTCATTACTTAATACCAAATTTGCAATGTAAAGAATGCGAGAATTGTAAAAAAGCCCTGTTGTCTTCTTATTATGTTCAGTTGTAAATGTTTTGTTTTCCAATTAATAATAATCCCTTACATAAGTTTTACTAAGTACATATTATTTTCATAAATCAAGGTACATTGTATAACTTTTGTATATAATTTTGTAGTTCATAAAACAATATTACATCAGTAATGTTATTATTATAGTATAATTTTGTAAATACATAACAAAATGTATCATGCTTTGTTCCAAATACATTAGGGCTGTTCTATATTATTTTAAATTAAAGTACATTACATTATTTTTGCAATTTAAGAGATGTTGAAAGAGATATTTTTAAAGTAAATGTAAATTAGGACTTAGTTTTTTATACCATATTTTAAAGTTACCAGTATGTTATTTTTGAAATAAATAAATAACATATATAATGTAATACAAATATTGTTAAACCAGAAATATTATTATAATTTTGTTAATACATAAGAAAATTTATCATGTCGTGTTCCAAACACATAAGGGCTATTCTATATTATTTTAAATGAAGGTACATCACATTATTTTTGCAATTTAAGAGATGTTGAAAGAGATATTTTTAAAGTAAATGTAAATTAGGACTTAGTTTTTTTATACCATATTTTAAAGTTACCAGTATGTTATTTTTGAAAAAAATAAATAACATATATAATGTAAGACAAATATTGTTAAACCAGAAATATTATTATAATTTTGTAAATACATAACAAAATTTATCATGTCGTGTTCCAAACACATAAGGGCTATTCTATATTATTTTAAATTAAAGTACATCACATTATTTTTGCAATTTAAGAGATGTTGAAAGAGATATTTTTAAAGTAAATGTAAATTAGGACTTAGTTTTTTATACCATATTTTAAAGTTACCAGTATGTTATTTTTGAAAAAAATAAATAACATATATAATGTAAGACAAATATTGTTAAACCAGAAATATTATTATAATTTTGTAAATACATAACAAAATTTATCATGTCGTGTTCCAAACACATAAGGGCTATTCTATATTATTTTAAATTAAAGTACATCACATTATTTTTGCAATTTAAGAGATGTTGAAAGAGATATTTTTAAAGTAGATGTAAATTAGGACTTAGTTTTTTATACCATATTTTAAAGTTACCAGTATGTTATTTTTGAAATAAATAAATAACATATATAATGTAAGACAAATATTGTTAAACCAGAAATATTATTATAATTTTGTAAATACATAACAAAATTTATCATGTCGTGTTCCAAACACATAAGGGCTATTCTATATTATTTTAAATTAAAGTACATCACATTATTTTTGCAATTTAAGAGATGTTGAAAGAGATATTTTTAAAGTAAATGTAAATTAGGACTTAGTTTTTTATACCATATTTTAAAGTTACCAGTATGTTATTTTTGAAATAAATAAATAACATATATAATGTAATACAAATATTGTTAAACAAGAAATATTATTATAATTTTGTAAATACATAAGAAAATTTATCATGTCGTGTTCCAAACACATAAGGGCTATTCTATATTATTTTAAATGAAGGTACATCACATTATTTTTGCAATTTAAGAGATGTTGAAAGAGATATTTTTAAAGTAAATGTAAATTAGGACTTAGTTTTTTATACCATATTTTAAAGTTACCAGTATGTTATTTTTGAAATAAATTAATAACATATATAATGTAATACAAATATTGTTAAACCAGAAATATTATTATAGTTTTGTAAATACATAACAAAATTTATCATGCCTTGTTCTAAACACATAAGGGCTATTCTATATTATTGTAAATGAAGGTACATCACTTTCTTTTACAATTTAAGACTTGTTGAAAGAATTATTTTTATAGTAAATGTAAGTTGGGATTTAGTTTTTATATCATGTTTTAAAGTTATCAGTATGTTATTTTTTTATAAATAAATAATATATTTATATAATGTAAGACAAGAATGTCAAATCAGTAATATTATAATTTTATAAACGCATAAATTTTTTTTCATGCATTGGTTCTAATGCATTTTATTTTAATAATTCCAGTCTTAAGAAATTGTAAAATATTTTGTAACCTAAAGGCTGTTGAAAGGAATGGTTTTATAAATGTAGATTAGGATTTAGTTTTCTTATGCAATATTTTGAAGTAATCTGTATGTTATTTATAAGTAAATAAATTACATAATAATGTGATATAATATTACATCAATAGTAGGTATTATTATGTCATAGTTTTGTAAATACATAATAATAATTATGATGCATTGGTTTAAATACTTAAGTTCTTTATACTGTATATGATTTTTGTATATAAGTAAATTACATATAGGTAAATATAATGTAAAACAATATTGTTACACCAGTAATATTATTATAGTATAATTTTTTAAATTCATAACAAAATTTATCATGCCTATTGTATAATATACAATTTAATAAATCAAACTACATCAATTTTTTTTTGCTATTTAAGATATGTTTAAGAAATATTTTTATAGTAAATGTAGATTAAGTCTTCATTTATTTTTTATCATGCCTTGGTACAAATACATAAGTTCTACCTAGTTTATATTATTTTAATAATTCTAGGTTTTAAGTTTATTTTTATATAAATAAATATCATTTAATGTGAAACAATATTGTTATATCATTAATACTATTATTATAATATATATAATTTTGTAAATGCATGACACACATAAGTCAAAATCTGTATAGAACCTAATAATGTTTATTGTAATATTTAAAAGCCTAGCGGAATTTCCTTTGTAATTGTTTGGTGTGAAGTACATTGGCTTATTATTTATTTATAGCAATTTCTTTAATTTGTTAATTACTTGTATATTGATAGATAAATATTTATTTTTTATACTGCTAATATTTGTCTAATTCGTATTGATTCTCTAGGAATCAACAAACACGCAGTCTTCTTTTTAAATACACCTTCATGCAGTTTATCATCCTATAATACAATACATACGGTTCTGAAAACGAATGCATAAAGTCGGTCCTAAGTCCGTAAAGTACGAAGGAAAAGTTGATTTGCGTGTAACAATTAATCATTTTATTTGTTCAACTTTAACCATTTTTGATTACCTACTCGACATTCTTATAAACAATCATCTATGACTAATATTACGAAAAGGTTCAATTTCAATTACGGATTTGATTCTAAACATTATTTCACTATAATACAATAAAGCTACTTTTTCGATGAGTACCGTATTTTAATACTATATTTTATTGTAATTAAAGCGTAAGAATTGGCGGTCGATTGCTAATTGTTACAAAATCTAATGAAACTTTTAATATCCATTATGCTATTTATATATTGTAATTGTAATAAAAATAAATAATGAGTTCTTATATGTGCAGTTTTATTTTATTGTGAGTAAATACATGAAAATAAATTCTAAAAGAACTTTAATAAGAACCGGTAAAATCATTCAAAAATAAATCGTAAAGTACCTCACTAGTTTACCGATTCAACAAAACGTTATCGGTACGTATTCCAGTTTTACACCACTATTCGAAACTACATATTCATATATTAAGTTCTGAAAGAAAAGGATGCAAAAGGGGTTATATATACGACTTGCACAAGAGTAAAAGAGACGGTGGTATTAATTATGAATGAAATATATAGATATAAAGATTGTTTTCACAACCACAGACAAACCTTCATTATCGTGTTAAATAATTAGTATGAAGATTGCCATCTCAATTGTTATTTATCTCTGATTCCTACTGTCAATGACAATTATTGCCCGACGACTTAGTTTAAAATGCGTCTACTGTAATACCAAATAATAGGTACGGGAACCTAATATGAGTTAACTAATATATTCCATATTAGAATACCAATATATTAGCCTAATATAACACCTCTACTATAAGTAAGGACAAAATTGCGTTTCTTTGACAATATTATGAGAATGCGTTACTTTTGTGATCAAAATGTTACTTTTTGAGCAGTCCTTGGTAAGTTTTCACTATCGGCCACTGGCAACACTGGCATTGTCATTGATTGTCATAATTGGTGTCAAGCAAAATATAAATCATTGTCAAGTGTATATTTTGGTCTATGTGTATATTTATTTATTTATGTAAGGAAAGTGTTTTCCTATCTACTGGGCACCAAAATCTTAAAGAATTACCTTTATTAATCTCTTATATGAAAGTTGGATTATTGCTTTCTTAAATATAATTAGATTCCTCTAAGGTTTGTTCTGTTTATAATAAGAAATCATATTTTGTATAGTTATTGGTTTTTTGTGGTTAATAACTTGTGTATTAATGAACAAAGATTTTTTGTTGTATATTTGGTATAGAAATAAGTTGTGGCACTTAAATAACAGTTGATTCATATTTTGACGCCACACCTATTATATTATTCATTGCTCACGAAACACTAATAGTGACAAGTTGAACACACCAGATACTTATGTAGGTAGGCAGTTTTAACATCTAATTTTATTATTAAAATGTGTACGTAGATATGTTGAATATGAACTAGCAGTTAATACTACAAACTGTAACTTAGGTAAATAAAGTTTTAATATTCAAATAATTTTGATAACTATAAATTTTATGTGTAAATAAAATTACATACCACTGAATTTGATGATGTGAAGGGATGGAGCTGGGACGAGGTGATCTCTGTGAAGGAAAAAAAATTCTACAACAAATAGTTTTTGAGATTTTTAATTTAGAGACTAGCTGTGCCTTTGGATTTGTTCACGTGGACTACAGAATGCCCGCGCAAATCTTGCTTCCTGCTCCCAGTTACTTTAAAGACAAAAATCCTTATTAAGGGTGTTCCTTAGAAAATGGATATATACTCTCGGTGACTTTTTTGTAGATCTTTTTAATGTCTACAATTTATGTAGTACATTAATTTGAGATATCTCTTATGGTTTACTCAGTGTAAGCTATTTAAGCTCCCAAATTGATTCACCATGACCAGTTTTTTTATTTGCGTTAAACCCTAATTCTTAAAAAAAAACAAAAGTAGCCTAAGTTACTCTCTATAAAATCAGCTATCTACCAGTGAAAGTCTCATCAAAATCGGTTCAACTGTTTCGGAGATTACCTGGAACAAACAGCCAGACAGACAAACATTTAAAAAATGGATGTTTTGTTATAGGTATTGTATATATTTCATATGCATTTCGTAAAAGCTTTTATTTTGATATTACAAAAGACACTTCAATTTTATTAATTATTTAAAAGATTATGTCTATCTATACCTTGTCCACCAGATTAACAACTTTTTAACAGCTGCTTTAGAACATAACTGTTTCAAATTACGTAAAAGTTAACTTTAAAATGAGTTTAAAAATAAATATTGTAACTGCTTTATGTTATTACATTATCTTAATTATGACTTCTTACAAACAATTTAATACAGTAAATGTAACAGGTTTTGCAAAAAAGTGATAATTGTTAATCATATTAAATTTAATTACATTCTATCCTAACTGGTGATGGGATCAAATATATTCACTGTAATAATTTTATACATGATATATAAACCAGTATCAGTAAATTGAATTCACTCAAATATCAATAAAATATTATAAATGAAATAGAATCTTTTTCAAAATAAATCAATGGCTATATTAAGGGGTTTGTATACGAAAATTAAAACAACCAGATGAATATTTATTCATATTTGTTTATTATTAGTCCTCTTTCGACATGAGCTTTTGTCTGAAGACTCGCCGTCTTCATCTAAATTTATTGTGATTGGTTCTTGCTCTATAATGGTGTCGAAGGGCACATCTCTTTCCCAATCCGATAATATTAGTTGTACAGTTCTTTCCACTACACTAGACAAATTTTCAGGTATCACTTGATTACAAGAATCCTTTAATAATTGGAGCATCTTATTAGCTGTAAATGGTGGACCAGTGTTATTTCTGGCAACATATCTTTTGACTTGTGTCCGTATGATTTCGATAGCATTATATTGGCAGTGGTATGGCCATGTTCTGCTGCCATTTCGTCCACCATGTATCTGGGTTTTTGTTTTTTTGTTTTTAAAATGCTTATCAGCTCACACTTCAACATAGATTCGTCTATGCTTTCGCCATTATTGCGAAGCCAGTTTATAATATCTGAGACTTATTATCCAATTGGCGAGAGTGATACGGTGTGTTATCCATGACGATAACAGACGGTTCCTCTAGTGTCAACAGTAATTCTTGAAACCAACCTTTAAAGACTTCAGTATTGATTTCTTCATGGTATTCGACTGTTTTTTTCAATTTAACATGGAGGAAGATATAATGTACTCAACTTGTCGTATTAAAAATGGGAAAACAGCATACAGAAAAGTGACTAGCAAGTAAGTACGGACCTCTTGTTGCAACTGTTGCTGAGTGTTAACCACAGAACACTATTACTCCTAGTGGAGAGTGTTAACCGTCAGCAAACAAAATGGCGGCGGCAGCATTATGCTAGTATTGCCAGGACATGAATTTGCCTCCATAAACAAGATGTTAATGTTTTATTTCGATATTTTAAAACTATCATAAAATATTATGCACAAAAAGGGTGTGTTTACTCCATATTTATGTTACATATTACTTACTACATAGCAAAAATTAACCACATATGTAAAAATAAACTATACACTTGAATAGGAATAGAAACCGCACCATTTCCAATTTGACAATAAAAAATTGATAATCAATACTAATTAAAGTATCAATTGTGGCATTGTCACGTTGCTGCAATCACTATTTTCATCTTTCAATAACTGTCAAAAAGTGGTTAACCTGGTGGACAAGATATAGGACTTGTATGGTAGTATGTATGTAGGGTATGTATGTAATTTTCAAAAATAATTATTTGTTTCTGGTCACAGTTCAAACCTAGCCAAACTAATTTTATCACCACAATAGAAACATAATCATAGACTATTGCTATTCTATTTCTTTTTGAAATGATACACTGGCAATAAACTTTATATTTGCCTCCTATATTAAAAGATACAAGAGTGTAGAAAGCATACATCTAAATGCATTTTCAGGTAACAACCTGAATTACATGATACACTGGCAATAAACTTTATATTTGCCTCCTATATTAAAAGATACAAGAGTGTAGAAAGCATAACATCTAAATGCATTTTCAGGTAACAACCTGAATTACATGATTAAATTGGTAATTTGAGTTACTTATGTTCATGTGTACTATTGGGTAAGATTGTTAACTTTTTTTCAGACATATAGGTAACAAATTTGTTAGGCTCCAGCCAAAGCAAACCATTATCAAATTTTGTTAGCTATAGCTGGGTTATAACTATTTATTTGTAGGACCATTTATTAATGGAAACATTAATTTTTGTAAATCATTCTATACAATGCTGATTTATATTTTTTGCCTTGCCACTTTTACCTGAAACTATCAAGAGGAAGTAGCAAAGCAAAAATATGACTTGGACAGGTGAATTTAGGAAGGATGGAGCCTAAATGGTTACTAAGAGTCCTTAGGTTTTGTATGAGAAAAAAATTCTTCCACTTGAATGCCCATATGTGGTTTAGAGGGCATCCCAATGACATGGGCATTTACTATTTATAACAATCAATCATACAATTTTCAATTTGTATATTCTAACGTTTTAGCACAATGGAAGTGTCCCACACTCTGACTTTAAATGAGACAGCCCTGCAGCAGCTGCCTGATGATAAAAAGCCTCATTTCATATTTGAATGGTTGAGATTTCTAGACAAAGTTTTGATTGCGGCACATAAGGTAAAGTATTGATTTCATAATGTCATGACTCTAAACATATTTCTATTCATTGTTTTGTTTTTAAAATATATAAAGTTATTTGAACTTACTATGTAATTAAACCATAGATTTAGTATAGTATGAATCGTCAATAGATTGCATAAGATGAGACCAAAATGGAATACATCAGTGTCCATATTATTATAATGATTTTCATTGTTATATGAGTTATATACAGATACAGTGAAAGCTCTTTATTCACAGGGTATATGTTCTGTAAATATTACTTGATTATGGAATAGTAATGGGATATAAGGAGGAGGAGGGGGGAATATGGGATTATGGGCGATATGTTCTTAGGTGACAAAATAAAAAACAAGTATATAAAAAATATAATTTAATTGAAGTATTTGACCATATTGAATAATTATGATCTTCAGGCTTAGGCAAAGGTTTAAAGAATTTTGTATTTTTTTCTTGTTTGGCAGTTTTTAAAAGCTCCTTAAATTCAGACTGATATTCAGCAGTGTCATTAACAATTTGCCTTTTAAAAATAAGACTTCGAACGAATAAAACACGCAAAGCGGCTCTTACTAAAGGACGGAACGTTTAATTATAAAAATATACCTACTTTATGCATGGAGTAATAAGTTTGATTTTATTCTGTTTGCTTACATTCTCAAAAACGCCGACCGTGGTGAAGAAAGCTGTGTCAAAGGCGGAACCAATACAGCGGCGATATCATTTAACAATATACTTTAGGCGTAGTTGTAATAAAGTCTATTATACTTTTTTATTAGTCCATTTGACGACGCCTTTAGAAAGGATTTTCGGTTGGATACCAACATATTGGAATCCTTTTTATCAATGTGTATGTATGTACTATGTACCGATTAGATCCGCGAATAAAGAAATCTTTAACAGCGAATATAGGAATTGGTTCGCATTTTTTAAAATCCGCGAATAGTGAGAACGAGAATGAAGGAAGCGCGAATAAGAAGCGTTTACTGTACAGTACACAAAATCACAAGTAAAAACGTCGACTAAACATTAAATTTTTCAAAAACAAGCAGGTTTTGTTTTCATAACAATTTATGTAGGCCGATAGCACATAGGCTTCATATCCCTATCTTGTTCTAACACAATACTTAAGCTTTTTCCCTTTCGAGTTGCTAATCTATACATATAAAATGCTTTGTCCTGAATGACTGACGGATAAACGCACAGCCCAAACCGCTGATCGTAGAGACCTGAAACTTGGAGGGTGTATTCTTTGCATGACGTAGGCATCCGATAAGAAAGGATTTTCCGAAATTCTACCCGTAAGGGGGTGAGAAAGGAGGGCAAAGTTGGTATGGAACAACGTGATTCCTTAGTCCAATCTACTTAAAATTTTGCATAAACCTTTTTTAACAGAATTGATGGAAGACGTGTTTTGTATTTTATTGAAATTCATCCCCTAACGGAGTTAAAAAGGGCTAGAAAGTTATTTTGGCGGTGATTTGCTTCGAAGTTGATATCAATGCTCCTTAGTGCTTTTGATTTAAATTACATTTTATTTTGACACATGTTTGGGAGTTTTTGGCGGGATCTTGTAGTGACGTGTTGTGGTTTTTATTTTTAATTCATTTACTTAGGTTTTTGACCCTATATTATGTAATATTGTTGGCGTTTTGCGTGATATAGTTTGGTTTTTGTGCATAAGTGAGGTGGATTATAAATATAAGCTGAAAGCATTCATTCCGAGATCACACAAAAACTTCCTAGAAAGTTCTAACAAGGTAGCCACCATCTTGTTAGGATACTGAATCGTCATAACACATGACAATATAATTCACTCGATAATGGCAGTAATGGTCTTCATTAAAGAGGACCGGTTGCCAAGTTAGGAAGAAGAAGAAGACACATGTTTGAAAACTCAATCCGATTTTATTCAAAAAACGGTTGAACTTACTTAAAAACATAAGCGAATACTCTTTAAAATTAGAATGTTCGAAAGTCATTGTACTATATTAGTACCTCATTTGAAGGTTTAAGCTTAAAGAGGATAAGCACTTTTAAGACACGGCCTCATAGGGACGTAGAGTTCGAAATTTGAAATGTAAGGACTAGAACATTTGGTTATAAATAATACGGATCATTCCATATTTAAAAAAACATGTAAAATCTATATTAATACTAATAATATAATAAAACGAAAAGGGTTTTTGGTTTGTTTGTTTAAACACGCTAATCTCCGAAACTACCAGACGGATTCGAAAAATTCTTTATTTATATGATAGCCAAACTCACGAGGAATAATATAAGTTATTTAACATTACGCTACAGTTTCTAACTTGCCTTAAATATCGATTTTTGTTACGTAAGTCGGAAGTCGAAGCTCTCGTGAACTACTTTAGCCGCAAGGGCTGGCTTAATGGTTAATGATACGTCAATAGAACGTTCTACAAAAATATTGGCCGTTAGTACAAGGTGTCCAGAAAGGGTATCTGGTATTTGTAAGTTCAATGAAACAAAAATTATTTGTATGCAATAAAAAAGTTTGTTGTTTATTATTAGCATATGAATTGGAGAATTATTTGGAAAAGATGATGTTATCCAAATGATGACCGTTACGTTGCTGGCACTGTTCTAAACGGAAACGAAGATTGGCGATAACACGTTGACACATAGCTATCGATATTGCTGCCATTTCTGACCTGATGTTTTGCTTTAACTGGGTTAGATTCGTCGGATTGTTTTGATAAACCTTACTTTTAAGGTATTCCCATGCAAAATAGTCAAGCGGGCTAAGGTCGGGGCTTCTGGGAGGCCAGTTGATGTTACCCCTTCGCGAAATGACTTTATTAGGTAATAATTCGTTAACAACTTCCATTGAGTCATTTGAGGTATGGCAAGTGGCCCCATCTTGCTGGAACCACGTTCTTGAGTTGAAACCTGCAAACTCCTGCAACTCTGGGACCAAAAAATTTCGTAACTTATCGCAATAACGGTCACTATTCACATTAATTGCTCGGCCTCGTTGATCTTCATGAAAATAAGGACCAATTATGCCTTTAGCAGACATAGCGGCCCAAACAACGACCTTTGGGCTATGCAGGGGTCGTTCATGCTTTCGTCTCGGATTCTCCACTGCCCAGTACCGACAATTCTGCTTATTAACATGACCATTCAGGTGAAAATTTGCTTCGTCACTGAACAGTATGTTGTTAAAATTGTTAAATCGCTGCAGCATTTCGTTCGCAAAATTCAGTCGATTAGCATAGTCCGTATCCTTCAATTCTTGAACCAATTGAATTTTATAGGCTTTTAGATGTAAGTCTTTCTTTAAAATCGAATGTAAAGACGATTTTTTGATGTTCAACGCTTGGCTTCGCTTTCGGATGGATAAAGACGGATTTTGACGAACCGACGCCTCAACTTCTTCAATTGTTTCTTCATCGCGAACTGAACGAAGACGACCAGAGTTTTGAATTTTAACTGTCGCACCTGTATTCTCGAACATCCTGATCCATTTCCTAATGCTATCGTCACTTGGCGCGTGGCGTGTACGATATTCCGCACGATAGAGACGTTGAGCAGTCACTATTGAATCACCATTACGATAATACGCTCGTACGCAAAATGCGCGATGCGTCCCCGAGTACTGTTCCATCGTGACTAAAACTCCACAAAATGGCGGACGCCACGAACCCCTCCCCGCACCCTTTAGACGCTCCGTTTCGAATATGGCGCGAAAACAAATACCCGATACCCTTTCTGGACACCTTGTATATATAAATAGTTATACATTAGCCACAATAAAGTATTTTACAATTTTTTTTTGTTGTAGATTAAAAATTAGTTTATGAGCATTATTTTTAAGCATGGCATATTAATCCTTACGAACAAAAGTTACTTCATAATAAAAACAATTTATAATGAAGATAAACTTCGTCTTTTACAGCATGTCATTTGGACGCATAGTTTGAGAGATAAAACAAAATTAAAATAATTCAACACTCGGCTCGGGTCTCTATGTCTATAGTAATTAGCGGCGCGAACGAACCGTATGATGCCGTGATGTGACCATCTGGCCGCCCGATAAAAATATTTTCTTTATTTTATAAATCATCCATCAGTGGTTTTTTCTAAATTATATGCGGATGAAACCGCAGGGCACAGCTAGTCTATATATATTTGTTAAATCTATGAATGCAACTGTTTAATTTTGATTGATCAGCATTGTTTTATTAACATGCTTTTATCATATTAAATATGCTTTATGTGAAATTTATTGAAGATAGGGTGATTAGTATAAGTCTCTCCTCATATTACTTTATTATTCTATTGATATATACAGTTGTGGTCATATAATTAGAAACACTTCTTATGAATAAAGAAAGTATAACTTCAACTTACAAATGTTCGTAAAAAATATAAACATTCAATAATTAATAATCATGCAATAATATTATTGCTATAATAGCCACTCAACTAAATAAACTCATTAAATGCATAAAATATAAAACATATCTTACTTTTAATTACAAAATGAAGTCTTACACACGTAGGAGTTTATTTTCTGTTACTGGCCGCTTGGACGCCTAATTAGAAACATTTTAAAAAAGCATCCATAGCTCGTTCTTTTTTGAAATTATAAACATTTCTTTCTTGGCTTTTTCTATTATTTTGGCGGCAATTCAAAATTTAATCTGAATTTTATTTTGTTCAAAATGGAGAAAATAAAAGTTGTGACGCGTCAACTAGGTAAATAATTGTTAATTTACATATAGATCATAAGTGGGCGTACAGAAGAAAAGCTGAGCATTTAAATTGTTCTTTTAAGAAAGTTTTTAATGCAATTGATCATTATAAAACACATGAAACTGTTGAAAATGTTCTTAGGAAAGGCTCGGCCAAAAAAAACCTCTCCCAGAGAAGATACGCTAACTTGGGGAAGAATCTCTTGAAAGGTACCGTTTCTTACCAAGCAACACCGAGAGAAGCAATTATTATTCGCTAAAAATATGTTAATTAGTTGGTACGAGAATGAAAAAATATGTTATTTTCAAATGAAACAAAAATGAATATGGTAAATTCCGATGGAAAACGCTATGTTAGACGTCCTGTAAACAATGCTTTTAATTATAAATACACAAGGAGTATAATAGTCAAGCACGGTGGCGGTAACATTAAAGTTTGGGGGTGTTTTTCCCGGATGTGGAGTTGGACCCGTTCGGAAGATTGAAGGTACAATGGATCAATGGCAATACAAAAATATCTTAGAGCACACAATAATTCCATACTCTATCGATCATTTGCCTGTAACCTGGATTTTTCAGCATGACAATGACCTAAACACACGGCCAATAGCGTCAAATGTTTCCTTTGCGAACAGCAGTATATCCGTTTTAGACTGGCCAGCAAATAGTCCGGATTGAAACCCGATAGAAAATCTCTGGTATATTGTTAAAAAGAAAGTCTCAAACAAACGTAACACCAGTCAAAACGAACTATATGAAGCATTTGTTGAAGCATGGAATTCAATCCCTCTAGAAAAATGTATGAAATTGATTGAATCAATGCCACGTTGTTGCAGTGCTGTTATTCAAAATAAGGGATACGTCACTAAATATTAAGTTATAACTATTGGTAGGCTGTGGATAGTAGGTAGCTATTTCGTAAATAACAATACTAATTACTAATACTTAAAAAAAAATTGTTTTTTGTACTTTTTTGTTGTTGCTTCTAATTAGTTGACCATTATTGTTCATACCTTAAAACTGATTTAAATGTTTCTCCGTAATGTAATATTGAAACTCCACTGCATTGAACTGTAATGGGATTTATATTGTTTTTCTAATAAATGACAAATCGTTGAACATATTGTTGTCCTATTTATTGTTTAATTTCAAAATAAAAACGATTTCTAATTATACGACCACCACTGTATGTAGATTAACTTTATTTTTTAAATGATACTTGAAGCTGGCTTATTTGATTTTTTAGTTAAAAATAAGTAGTTGTAGATTTTAAATTTATATGTTGAATAATCATTGTATTTTATTGTATATGATTATGTTTATAATGTGCAAAATAAAGTGAAACATATTTTTCTGGGAACTTAAAAATACTTGACTTCTAATGGGTACATATATGGAAAGAGAAGGAATGTAATGCTAGCCGGACTCAGTTGCATATATTAATAAATGGCAATGTAAACCTAAAAAAAGATTGCCCAACTGAAAGGCCGAAACATATTATAACTTTAGGACCCAAAAGGCGCAATTTGTGGCCGTGGGCGATGGACCTCGGTTAAATACGCTCCTGGCTTCACTGCTGTATTTAATTTTTGAATTTGAGATTCAAAATTAAAACTAACTATTTTTCTGCATAGTTTTTGATGATAGAAATAATATGCATTACAGACTGACATCAAGAATTGCCAGCAGAAGCTAGTTGCGCAACTTGTTAATTTACTGCGGGAGAATCTTGGAGCACCAGCTCGGCGCCTGTTAGCGCGATGTCTTGCCACTCTTTTCTCTGTTGGAGATACCTTCCTTCTGTTTGATACTGTAAACAAATGCAACGACATCATTAAAGTAAAGGATGATTCACCGTCTTATTTGCCGACGCGATTGTGAGTATATTTGTAATTCCCAACTTGTAACTATAATCTTGAATTTTTTTTAAATAATAGCTAGGCAAATTGACGATACTTTCCCTGATGGTAAACACATTACAATCCAAACAACGGCGACTACCATCCACTCGTAATCCATCGACAGTTGCAGCTGTCATGCAAACTATCTTTACTTGAGAACCTTTCTCCCTCTATAATGGGCTTATCACATCTTCGGCTACGTTGCCACGTCAGGTCAGGTCATGGTTAAATTATAACTATAAATAATAACTACGTACTTAGTAGCGAAACTCCTTTGAAATTGCGCATAAGCTAATGATGAAATACCTAGAACGCGTCTCACCGCGCAAGCCCTCTTCTAACGCATAGGATTGTCACATCGCAAAAATATAATTATTGTAATAAAATGCCATTTCATTGTTAATATGAGAAACGGTATTAATTATTATTGTCATTATAAAATATATGATTAGAGCCTACGGGTTGTGTATGTCATGTAATGAATTATTAACAAAAAAGTTAATTCACCTATCTGTGAATGTTTGGGAAAATAAATGTTGGAATGGTGGAATGTGTTAGGAATGAAATAAGCAGAAGACGTTTAATTATAAGTTTAGGATTCTTTAGCGGTATACTAGTGGAACCGACTTCCGATTCGGCTGGTATGCTGTGACACTTTATTGTTAACATCAATAGGATACATATTAGAGAATCTTTTTATTTAGTTAATAGTGTAGTACTTTTTTATTTTCTGTAGTAATAAGTTTTTTTTTGTAGAATTCAAGTATAGTCTGATGGGGCCGGAATACACCAGCTGTAAAAACCCCTTTTATATAAAAATATATTTTTAAATATGTATTATGGATTTATGAATGATAAGTGTGGGAAATCATTTTGAGTATCTATATACTTAGTATAAAGCTGTTTGTTCCTATGTACGTTTAGATCTGTGGCGAAGATAACAGCGCGTGGCTGTGCCGTGCAGGTGTGTACCTCACACCCCTGCGCCCGCGCAACACACACACGCCTAATTTAACTTCCACACACTTCAAATTTTATTTAACTATCACACACGCCTAATTTATTCTCTCCGCAAGTTGTAGACCCTGGACGAGGGCTACAGAACTTTTAAACTACGCAACGGATTTTATGCGGTTTTCACTAACATTTAGATATTTTTTTACGGAAAGTTTATATCTATGCAATTAATAAAATTGAAGGGTCTGTTTGTGATGTCAAAATAACAGCTTTTTACTAAATGCATGTGAAAGTATATACGATACTTATGACAGAAAACCCATTTTTAAAATTTTTGTCTGTCTATTTGTTCCGAGTAATCTCCGAAACGGTTGGACCGATTTTGACGGGACTTTTACTGGTAGATAACTAAATTTATAGGGAGTAACTTAGGCTACTTTTATTTTAGAAAAAGAATTAGGGTTCCGCACAAATAAAAAAAAAACTGGTCATGGTGAATCAATTCGGGCATTTAAATTGTTTACGTTGAGTAAACCATAAGAGATAACCAAATTAATATATCAAGCAATTGTAGACATTAAAAATGCCTATAAAAAGTCTGCGAGAGTATACGTCTATCTTCTAAGGAACACCCACAATGAGCATGTCCGTCTTTAAAATAGCCGGGAGCAGGGGCATCAATATTCGCGCGCTTTTTATCTTTAACGTAATAATTAAAATGATTAAATATATTACGTTATTTGCGAAGCTATTTTCTCGAATTCAGTATTAATTTTTATCCAGATCAGTTTGTTAGTTAACGTGGACATTTAATGTAGATTATAATTGACCTTTACAGTTTTCAATTTAAATGAATACCGTGGAAGATATCACGAATTCAAAATTACGCGCGATCTAAGATATCTTTCTCAGCGAAACCGGTCGCGGTCGTTTGGCCGGCACTCCCCACCTATGACAAATTGCATGTCACGAGCTAAGCGCACTATACGTAATTACATAACACACTATCACGCCTGTATCCCTGAATTATTAGGCAGAGGTGTACACCCACTGTTCGCTGAGTATGTTTTAGATCTCATGTAATAGGGGGCGGGCCTATTGCAATTAATCGGTTACGAAGCCAAACTCCAAACTTCTACTGATAATTTCATTGAAAAACCCAATAACACTTAGCTCGACCTGGGAATCGTACCTGAGCATACCAGTCTCGTTAGGACCACTAGGCTAGAATTAGTTATGAAGTTATAATATTAAAGCGATAAACTCTAAATCTGGCTTTATTAAACATAAAATACATCATTTTGTAAATTGTACCCGTGCGAAGCTGGGGACGGTCAGTAGATATTTTTTTTTTTACTTAGCGTGTTCCACGTGAGTGGAAACTAGAAATACGAGATGAAACCGATGCGATGCCGTCTGTTCCAACGACGTTGATAGCCTGTACTAACATTCGTTTTAGCGCTGATCAGTATTAATGCGACTTTTAGGCACAGTTTCGCTACAACGTAATGATTGTTTATACTTAAAGTTAAACACTAAACCGTAAAGAAAAAAAAAATGGAGTTATTAATGAACATTGTTTTTCAATCATACTTTATAATATATTAACATCTTGTTATTTTTTTTTTGTGACAATTTATATATTATATTCGCAGGGCTGCGATATGTTGTTTGGGTGGTATGTATGAGAAACTTGGTAGAATGATGGGTAGATCATACGAGGAAACAGTAACTACCCTTGTGAGATCACTCAAAAGCGCTGAATCACAGACTAGGCTGGAGATTATGAATACTCTGGAGAAGGTAAATAATTGTCTATATGTATATTATATGTTATTGTCATTTGTCTAAATGGTTAGGAAAAGTTGTTTATCAGATATAGTAATAGCGGTTATCGGAAGAACTGTTCTTGGACAATGAAAGATTTGTGATTTTTATTAATAAGGTAAGACCGCACTAGGCAGAAATGAACTGCAGCGGAACGGCGTGGCACGTTGTGGCCAAATATTCTTTATATGAAACTGTATGGGACATACTGTTTTTTTTTTTGTTTCTAATGGATAAACTCAAAAACCACTGGACCGATTTCAAAAACTCTTTCATCAATATAAAGGTACAGTATTAGCGAGTAACATAGGCTATATTATAAAGTGAAAAAATGTCGATAGTTTTACACAAAGTATAAAAAATTGCCTACACGGGTGTGTTCAGTGCGCTGTCGATGTTTGTCCTATAAAATTAACATGGGTAAAACTGTGGGGCACAGCTAATAGCACATAAGTAAGGATATCATATGGTGTCTAGATTTGCGTTGGGATGGGAACTGCGGCACCAGCGGCAGTGCGTGAAGTGTCGAGGGCTGCTCGCACAGCATTGTTATCAGATAGGGCAGCGCCTGTACGAGCTGCTGCGGCGCACACTCTTCGTCACTTACTGCCGCTGATGAGACTAACACCAGCTGATCTTGACGCTATAGCCGCTGCTTGCTTAAGAGCAGCGCATCCCAGTGATTATACGTTAAGGTATTTTTTTTTGTTTTAAATATAATTTCTTGGAACAAGTTCTTTTCAAATATTATTTTAGTTTAGAATACAATTTAAAAAAATACGTGGTTCGTGTATTGAGGACTGAATACTAAATGTTTCCCTGAGAAATAAGTATTTTTTATTCTATAGTATACCATTAATATTTCTTTTTTATATTTACGTACTGTTTGTATGAATTAGAGCGCAATTTCGATGCGATGCAGAAAACTGTGATGTTTGCTTTTAACTTGATTGAATCTACAATGACTAAACTCGCGATTCTTCAAGCCAGAAATATACTTCTTACACGCCACGCGATGCGACGATGCGGAGAGAAAATGGCCGAACTATGCTATAAATGCCTCATTAGCCTAGTGGTTGCAAGCGCGACTGCTATGTTCGAGATCCTATGTTCGATTGCTACGCCGAGCAAAGTGTTATTGGGGTTTTCTATGAAATTCTCAGTAGCAGCTCGTAGTTTGGCTTTGTGTCTGATTAATGTCAATAATAGGCTCGCCCTATTACATGGGACCTAAAAACATACTCTGCTAACTGTGGGTGTACAGGCACACAGGTGTTTAGGTACACCTCTGCCTAAACCTTTGAGTAGTTTACAATCGGTAGTTTATAATATACTTAAGTGTATTTTTTATAATAGATTCATAATATTAATTAATTTCGTAGATTGTAATGTAACATAGTTTTCATCAGGCGCTTTACAGTCATTTTTCAGAACAAGTAACAATATTATTAAAAAGGAAACAGAAAACCTGGCTGCAGCAAAAAACACTTTAAAAAAAATCTATTTTAGCTTTTTATTTCATTCCCAAATATCGTACTTAAATGTGTGTGTCACTCCCACGATTAACATAAATCTAACGACACTTCGTATGCTAAAATATATCAAGCCATTTAGGATACAGAACGTGCTAAAGAAACAAACATATATATATATAGACATACATTACGCTCGAAATACATAATCCTTCTTTTTCGCATATAAAATAATCTTCCTAATATAATTATCATTAAATTAATTTTTTTTGTGAAATAATGTTGATGTATATTTTAGAATTAATAAAAAAAATATTTTGTGTCGTTCATCATGTCAAACGAAACCCCAATAACAGCGAATGACATCATTCGTGTGTAAGCGAATGATACTAATTGGTGCATTGAGCTGACATCTATTGTTTTCTTATAATTTTCTGTGTTTATTTAGTACTAATTCCACGTATGACGTCACGCGCTCTGAGTTATCGTTTGCGCGGCAATTAAAAAATGTAAACGTTTAAACGTTACATTTGTAAGTAGCTATAGTTCGTTATTTATGTGAAATTATATTTTTTCTAGTTTTATAAATCCTTAGTAATTAATAACTAGTGATTTTTGAAAAGTTGTCCGGTTGCCTACTATAATGGAATGTGTCATTATTTTATTGCTGTTTATATTTTTATTTGACTAAAACTTAATATAATTCGATAATGAGGTTATTATAACCTTACTTTTTTCGTATAGATGTGCCATTGCGGAACTCCTCGGTGCACTGATAGCATCAACCCAGGCTGGAGAGTCTACAAACATGAACAGTAAAATGAAAACAGGAACACAGTCTGGTAATTATTCCACAATCCGGATAATAAAATATTTTCATGTTCATAAAACAAAGTCCCACCGCTGCGTCTGTCTGTCTGTCTGTCAGAACGAGATAAACTCAGAAATTACGGTTTTTATCTATTGGTAAGTGAGTGATCCATGAGAAAGTTTCGGTGTATAACTCAGTGGTGTCTGGGTAAATTAGTTGAAATATGATAATGATTGTTAAAAAAGGTTTGAAAATCATGCTGACTGGGAGCTTTACTGACGTGGGCAAAAGCAATAGAGTTATATGTTTTACGGAATTATTCATATTAAATGTCGGCATAATTATATATTCTGCTACTCTTGCGAAGCCGCGGCGGGTTACTAGTTCTATAATAATATAACGGCCAGGGGTGTGAAGTAAAAATTAGCTATAAGGTAGCCCTGGTATTAAAAATGTTGAAAAGTTTATATATGGCTAGAATATTAGAACATTTATTTATAGTACACACTAATACATTTGTTACAGTAAAAAAAAAAGGTATCTAAAATGAAAAAAAAAAAGGTATCTAAAATGGTAAAACCGCGACTGGGATGCTATACAATGCTTGAACTCTCGGGATAAGACGGCCATGATAATGTACACACAATCAATTACTAATTAAAAGATCGCAATGTTTCTGCTTTACTAAAAAGTATTCTATTCTATAATACTGTTTAGTTAATGTTAACATTTACATTTATACCGGATACATTAAACGCGGTCGGTTTTTATTGTGTTCGTAGTCCGTAGTTGGTAACGAGATTAACAATAATCTATCAAATACTCGAATTTCCTAGTTTACCTATATAAGTATAGAATTAAAACATGCGTGGACATAAAAAAATGTACCTTCCTTTATCTATTCACTTAATATGAATATCATATCTACTATTTGCGCAAATAACCAACATTTTTTAGGGTTCCGTAACTCATAATAAGAAAAAACGAAACCCTTATAGAATCACTCTGTTGTCCGTCTATCTTACTTCCCGTGGGTTTACACTGCGTCTTGAAGTTTGACACGAAGGAAGATCTTTTAACAAAAGTTGAGGGAAAAATCGTAATATAAGAAATTTATATTCCAGTGTGAAATTATAATGTGACAAAATTGTATTAAGATTTATTTATTTTCTCGAAAAGGACTTAAGTGTTATACAGTTGAAATTAATATCGAATATTAGATTTATGATCTCGACTGCTGTAGAAAAATGAAGTTTCTATGTTAATACAATAAAAAAATGCATCCAGTTCAGCCCTTCATAAACCTACAGGGTACTTCCAAGGTACATACTATGTATTTTGTAAGTTTAGCATTTGGTAATTATTGTGTAACTGTTGTTCAGCAAAAGTCGTATTTAACGTAAGGTTCTTCATAATAAAATAAACATTATTATTATGTTTATTTGGCATGGAAAAGTACTTGTTATCTTTATTCTCCATGTAATATTATTTCATTTTGGCATCCGTTGATGGCATTTCTAATGAAAATATATTGAAGTAACATGTCGTTGGCGCCATCTATTAATTCTATAATGTGCAAAATATTCGTAAGGATCAGCTGGTATCATATAAAAATAATTTTACATGAATACACAATTTATTGCTTATAACCACTTCACATAAACTGATCACACTGAAAAAGTATTGTTCCTATGCAAATACAGAACTAGAATTTCCAACACTCTGATCTTAGCCCCTTTATAGGAGCACCGCCGCCGCAGTATAACGAGCGATCGTATGATGTCACCAGCCATGTCACGGACATACGTCATCGTCGAGAAGAGTCAGTTGAGCAAATTTAATGTCGCGTTACAAATATTAACAATATTTGTAAAATTTCCAGTTCAGCAAAACAAGAAAGATCCTCTAAAGAATGTGGTGTCGTTAGACGAAGCATTGAATTTGTTAATGGGCGCTTACTTAAGAGGAGGAACTTCATTCCTGAAGGGGGAAATTATTAAATCTGGTTCGGGAGTTAACCGAGAGGTTCGCGTATGTGTTACACATGTGAGTAATGCATATTATATTTTAACATCATATGTAAGAGACATTAGAGCCATAGCAGTGTAATAGTGTGCTCATGTTTATTGCATATTTATGGTACCACTAGCCATATACCTGATAGGATTCCCTATTGAAGTCTTCTCAGGAATTCTTCTATTTTTAACCAAAACCATAGAGGATGAATTTTCAAAAATCTTTAGTAATCACTAAAGTTTTCTAATGAACTCTTCTAAAAAATTTCTTACTTTTAGACCCACTGACTTATGTTGCACGTTGAATATGTACGTTGTATGTCGGTCGTAGTTAAGAATTTTATTAAGTATATTTTGATGCATTTTGTTTTAGTTCAAGAAACTTGTGTGATGAGAATAATATAATAATATTTTCATAAACGATAAACTACGATATCACGATAATCCGTTTAATTTAAAATAAGTCTTTAAATTGATTTTATTGGTGAAAATTTATACGACAAGCACTTTACGTAATTTACTCATCAGTCAAATCTAATTGACGAATAATAGAGAAAAGGCCAACTGTAGTAGATAACTCCTGAAAAAAATAGACGTATCCAGCCCGAGTTTTGTTGATTATCTTCATAATAAGTTGTCTAATTAATACAAATAAGTCAACAGTACGACATGTTTTTTTTTTCTTATAAATCAAATGAGTGGCAAGAGGCGTGCACTTTTGGATTTTTAAAGTGAAACTTTTATTAGATCGTCGCAAACTTTTTGGTCTGTGTGTTGCATGTCGCGTGACGGTCTGCCGTGGAGTAGGGTTAAAGTGAAAGGCGCTCGCCAGAGCAGCCAAAGCCAATATGGCGGCGCCTATAGTTCGCCAAGTGTAAAATTAAGATTGATAAAGCGATTTTTATACCCTTATTGGAATATTATTCCAAAAATTTTTAGTTAAATGTCTAGAATGTGAAAAAAAGTTTCACTTTTACCGTGGTTTCATAAAACCACACAATCATTTTTTTGAAATGTTTTTATTATGTTAGCTTGAATTAAGATACTTAAGTATGGTGAATCCAAAGTTTATAGTTTCAGGAAGGCTTTCATAACTAATTCCTTACATAAGTCGATGTTCAAGGGGGAAAAAAGTAATACTTTCGACATACGAAAAGGAACTCATATTTACCTGTGTAATGTATGACTAACTATAACAATTTTACTGTATGCTACATTCAAATTGTCCATTGTCAATTCTTATACTTAAGAATATTTTTTTTCTGAGAATAATCCATTCAATGTTTTATGTTTTTAGGCATATGTAGTATTTGTACAAAATATGGGAGGAGTTTGGTTGGAGCGTAACATGACATCGTTCCTGACGCATGTCCTCGACCTGGTGGCTAATCCTAAAGCGGCTAGTTCTCACGTCGACGCTGTTTATTCAAGGTATATTATAATCATGTGAATGTCCAACTATTGAGCAAAGGCCTCTTGGCCATGGAAGAAAAGATTTTCTTCACCTCCTTAGCCCACAACGTATTTAAAATTTTAAATCCCGAGAAATATACAATTCTACATTTTTTCACATATTGGTGCTATAAGAACTTTTATGAAGTGTTCAGGTTTCCTCACGATGTTTACCTTCACCGTCTGTTGGCGAAGTCAGCAATTTAAGTTAGTATATGCACACAAATTCTGAAAACCTCGTTGGTACATATTATATACAAGGATCGGAGACATTGAATATAGATTCCACTGGTTTCAATCATTCAATCATCATGATTCAAGGTAATCATAATAATAATACAAGGGTATTGCTTATTTAAATAATATAAATGATTTGTCTGTATTATCAGTATTTAAGGATTGCCAATCAGTGGCGCCTTAGCATGGGTTGCCACCCGGGGCGGTTTTCTATTGAGCACCCCCAAATAAAACAAAAAAATTTAAATGTGCTTACCTGACTTTATTTTGCTAAAATATTCGATCACATTATCAAAATTTACTTTCCTATTGTTTTCATTGGATAATATGAAATAATTGTTGTAAGAGATTATTCGTCTATAAAAAGCAGTGAAATATTTTAAACGCCAAAGTCTAGGAGAAGAATATAAGAAAACGAGTAATTCCTGCCTGTTTTACTCGTTAAATTCCATTCTTTAAAATCTACTGAGCCCAATAATGATTTTTATTAATGACATGAAAATAATGTTAATATATTCTAGTTACATGTTGCGGATTTTTATATAACTTGGTCATTGTTGCTATAAATTCAAGCTCAAGAAAATAGAAGTACGAAACTATCCGGATAACAATACCCTGATAATATTCTAAAGTACAGAACCATGGGCTTGTACCTACTAAGCTGCGCGAGTGAGTTGTCACGACGTTGACACCCCTTGATACTGGGTATCCGGGGCGGACCGCCCCCACCGCCCAATATAAATATGACTCTTAAAAAAAAAAAAAAAATCATCGACTATTTAAGTTTCAGGTTATAAATGTTTCTATTGCTAATAGGCATGGTTAAAGGCCACTGTCCCTCTTGACTCGCCAACTAAACTAAAGTACTTTATTTTAACTAAGACCAAAATTCGAAATGATATTCGGTCGCGGTAAATTAATCGATCACGACTTAAAATGATTACACAGATCACAAAGTAAAACCTTATCAATTTTTTTGTTATGGGTAAATTATTTGGGAAATGTCAAACCACACAAAAATTGTACCTTCATCCTTCTATACGAAATTATCCTTCTCTAAACTAAATTGCCACCTCTAAAAGAAAATTTACCTCTCTCCCCCCCCAACGGAATTGCCCTCTCTAAACGAAATTACATCTAAACAAAATGCTCCCCTAACGAAATTCTGATTGCTAATTAATATGTTGCATTTCGTTATAGGAAATGTATAAATTATATTTTGCGCAATACACTCGGCAAGATGTTGGGTGAGAAAGCTCAAGCGTCGGCTTGCCGCGAGATCATACAAATCGTCATTAAGCAAATGAACAGTATTGATTTTAACCCGGAAAATGCCAAGGATTGTAATCAGGTAAGTCTTATTATTTATTGTATCCTTATTAACTACTAGCTATGCCCGCGGCTGCGCTTGCGTGGACTACAGAATGCCTTCGATCGGGCACACGCGCGACTCGTGCTATCCCTGCCTCTTAGTTATTTTAAAGATAAAATTGCTTATTGTGGGTGATCCGTAGAAGATAGACATATGCTCTTCCTGGCGTTTATGTATATCTTTTTAACATCTACAATTACGTACCCGTGCACGATAAGTTGATATTCGCTTGGAATGCAACCCTCCGCCCGCTACCCTGTAACTTCCCCTCAAGCTCTCGTGTTCTACTGTCGGTAACGCCATTTTTTTAATATCTTAGTCTCGTACTGGCTTATGTCACGCAACGACGACGCGCTCCAATTTTATAATCTTATTTGATACTGTTTCGTTAATAGTTATTAGAGTTACTGCTATATTTTATTGTTATTTTTTGTGTTAAGTTTATTGTTATTATGAAGGGTAAAACTTTACATAGTGGAGAGGGAAACTATTATTTAATAATAACTTATTTTTATTGAAGAGACTAGAAGACCCGGCAGACGTTCTGCCCTTCCCGATAGTCAATAACAGACCACAGCGCCGCGCCACCTATCCTGTTTTTTCCCTGATAAATTTCCATGGCTATAAATCAAACAAAAAAAGAATTACGCTTATCCATCATTTGAATCATGAGTTTATATAAAATTTTGATAGAAAAAAGGAAGTTTAGTTTTCCTCAATTATAAAATTTCCCAGGAAACTTTTCCGATTTTTTTTGCCATAAAACGTAATTCAACAACACTTTAAATCAAACAAAAACCAAATCGATCGTGCCGTTATCAAGTAATGCGCCTATCAACGGGCAACATTTCATTTTTATTTATATGGATACTATGAATAGATATATCTTGTAGGATAACTTAAATCTTAAATCTTAAATCGATCATACAATTATACTTTAAAACAACTTATTGAGGGCTGTGTAAGTTGTGAAATGGTGTTATAATTATTAACTCATTAATTATCTATTGTTGAGTACTTCATAGCTTTTGGGAATGACTTTTTCAAACAAGATGAATGTGTAATATTAATTGTGGGAAAAATTAATTGTTTTTTTTTTTAATTTGATAGGAAACTTTATTTAGCCAACATTTGCTGGTGTGCGCCCTCACGGAAGCCGGAGAATTGACATTGCAACTTGGTACTTCAGTGCAGAATCTTGTATCGGATACGTCATTGAACATGATTGACGCTATTTGCACGGTAAGATTGTTTGGCCATTTTTACATGTTCAAAGGTTGCCAAAGCGGCCGAACCACTGCTTGCGCTGTTGTCGTAATTGCAATTAAGTCGCGAACTGGCTAGTTCCCTATCCGTAAAAATCGAGCAAAACTAATATATACATGTTCCTGTCGCCTGGAAGGAAGGTAGTGTATTTAGTGATCTGTCAAGTTTTGTCTAAGTGTTACTAGTACAAAAACAGAAAAGAAGGACTTTTAAAGAACCTATGTACCTGTATGGTGTGCACAATTGGTGGGTGGCAGAGTAATGGTTTCTGTTGGTAGCTAGTGATTGAAAGTGCAGTGTCACTTGTATCGCGCAAGACGCTACTAGATTCAAGGGCTCCACACCGAGGGACATATATATATGAGTTAAGCCTGTGTAAGGACTGATATACATTTAACTATTTCAGAACTATAGTCCGTAATGAATAAAGACGTTATTTGAGTAAACTTAATCATCAACCTACCTACCTACTCACTCTACTAATAGCCCAGTCATATTAGGGCTTTCACCTCGGAATGAAAGATAATAAGCTGCAAATTGGTATGAACCTTTGTTTTGTCATTCTAAATGTTGTCTCAAAAGTCACAATCGTTATCGTGTCCGCGTCTCAAGATATTCAAGGTCAAAGGTCACAAAAATCGGTTTTTCGCGAATATCTGGCTTCCTATCGGTTAAATGAGATTTGCATTTATTATAAAAGTTGTAGGCTATAAAATTCCCTACAACTTTTGTTTAAACTTTTTTTTCATACAACCAACCGTTTTGAAGGTAGAGAGAGATGTAATAAGTACATTAAATATTTACAAACACATTATGGCTCAGCAATTGTTGTTGTATTTGACGGATATTCGGACTATAGTAAAAATATTAAAGCACTGGAACAACAAAGAAGAACTGCTGCACTTTCAAAATCATATGAAGTTTGTTTTGACGAAACAATGGTTGTGCCAATCAGTCAAGAAATTTTTTTATCAAATCGGTCTAATAAAAAAATTTTTATCAACATGCTTGTTGAAAAATTTAAAACTGTTAATATCACAACAAAACAAGCCAGAGATGATGCTGATGTTCTCATCATTGACACAGCTATTGCCTTATCAGAACATCAAAAGACTGCTGTCATCATAGGAGAAGATATCGATTTGCTCGTTATTTTAATTGGACGTACTCAGTCACATCATCAGGAAATTTTTTTGAAAAAAGTTGGCAAAGGCAATGTCAAAACACAAATATATTCTACTAAAAGTTTTGACCAATATCCTCGTACTAAAAAGCACATTTTATTTTTACACGCATTCAGTGGCTGTGACACGACTTCTGCGCTATTTAAAAAAGGAAAAAAAACTGTTACTAGAGCATTGGAAAAAAATCCTGATTTAGATAAACTGGTGGAAGTATTTCAACAAGAAAACTGCCCAAAACAAACATTATTAGAAAATGGAGTGCGCATCTTGTTGGCATTATATAATGCTCCAAAATCTGAGGACAACATTGATCATTTCCGCTACACGCAATTCATCAAATTTACAAAACTAAATAAACCTGTACAACTGTCAACACTTCCACCAACAAGTGTAGCAGCTCATCAACACATAAAACGTGTCTACTACCAGATTCAAACGTGGTTAGGGAAGGACTTAGAACCTCAAGAATGGGGCTGGATGCTTGAAAATGAAATCATGGAGCCCATACGAACGTTATTACCTCCAGCACCAGCCGAACTACTAAACGTAATATTTTGCAATTGCAAAAATGGTTGTGGTTCCCGCAGTGGATGCAGAAAATCAGGGCTACAATGTTCTTTAGCTTGCGGCCAGTGCAACGGACAAGCTTGCCTCAACGCTTCACTGTATCCAAGTAATCCCGATGAAGAAAATACATATGATCCCGATATTCTGGAAGGTTTGGAGATGAACATGACAGATAATGAGGATGATGACAATGAATCGAACATTTTTGAGCGACAAGAAGAAGAAGACGACGAAGAAGAAGAAGATAATTAGCTTCCATTTCCAATTTCATTACAATTAAAATCAACAAAGATACTTTTGATATTTGAACTCACATTTTGACAAATGTATATTATGCCGTATTTAATAATAAATAAAAATATGTGTAAAATATATACTCTTACTATCATTTTAACTTAAAATAAAACTAAAATATATAATCCAGAATTAATAATATTTTATACTTAAATAGTTAAATATGAATAATTATATATAAATAATCAAGTTACTTACTTTAATTAAATATAAATAATTAATAGTTAGTACATAAATAATAGGCATTGTTTAATAATTATAATTTCCAAGTAAATAATTGACTTTATAACGTACTGATAACCATAACTCACGCTTGACCTTGCATTAGGCCGTATATGACTACGATGTGCACTCTTCGCGCTCTACCTTCAAAACGGTTGGTTGTATGAAAAAAAAGTTTAAACAAAAGTTGTAGGGAATTTTATAGCCTACAACTTTTATAATAAATGCAAATCTCATTTAACCGATAGGAAGCCAGATATTCGCGAAAAACCGATTTTTGTGACCTTTGACCTTGAATATCTTGAGACGCGGACACGATAACGATTGTGACTTTTGAGACAACATTTAGAATGACAAAACAAAGGTTCATACCAATTTGCAGCTTATTATCTTTCATTCCGAGGTTGACCCCTTTTTTACCTAATATGACTGGGCTATAATATTACCTACTTATTTACTTTAAATTCAAAGAAGTTTCAATGCAAGCTCGTATATAAAGATAACACGAACAATTTTTATAAATTTATTTATAGTATTGTTTCTGGTTGAGATTTAGTATATTGTATTTTGATATATTATGTGGTATATACAACTTAGTGTTAACTTGAGACCTGAGCAGAATGCTCGTTCCCCTCCCGATCCCCGCGCTGTGTAATTAATTGGGTACAAAGACGAACTCCGAGCTGCTATTGAGAATTTCATAGATAAACCCAATAGCACTTTGCTCGACCTAGGAATCGAACTCAGGACCTCGATAATAGCAGTCGTGCTTAGGACCACCAGGCTAATGAGGCAGTTTTGTATACAGAATGGTATATACATGTTGGCAGGTGTTAGAACACCCGTGTGTAGCGGCTCGGCTGTGCGCCGCTTGGTGTCTGCGTTGCGTCTGTGTAGCGCTTCCGTCTCAGATCACGCCGTTGCTCGACAAGTGTGTCGACGCTCTCGATGCGCCACGACCTACTCCCCACCATATATCTGGTATCATTATTATTTCCTTATACTTATACTGTGCCGTTTTTTCAATGTGTAAAATATTTCCTTCTTAATTTGTGGAGTATCTTTGGTACATTCAATTGAAATAATTGTATTGTCATTTTAATTGGAGGGTCAAATAATTTGTGTGTTATGTTAGACCAAGCTTACGTAATGGTAATTAATGGATAAATAGAAGTCATAATTTTAGGTATAGTTTAGAGTTTTTTTTTAAAGTAGCTCGGCAAATTGTCGGTACTGTCCCTGATGGTAAGCACCGTATAATCCAAACACAACGGCGAATACCGAAAGATCTTAATCCATCGACGGTCACCGCTGTCATGCTTGCCTGCATTAATTTAACTGGATATGTACAGGCTCATCCTGAAACGCGAATACGCAAAAGCGAGTAACTATGACGGACTTTTCACCGCATGCATGGTGGTCGCGACCCAGTCCGGTTCTACAGCCCTACCGCGCCGCTGTCGCCATTTCCTCGTACGTCACTCAGCAGGGTGCACCACGTGGTTGGCTTAGCGTCTCAGTATTAAAGATGTTATTCGACGATACACCTTACACCATTTTTGTAATAATGTGTGCGTTTTACATATATTGACCATAACCAAAAACTAAAACTATTTAACGAAGGTGTTCGGAGCCGGAGTCTGGCAACGCAATTTGTCTATAGTTTTTTCCCTCTGGCAACTTCTGCGCATAACGCTGTCACTTCACGTTAGTCGTCGCGCCGCGCCTTCTGGATTTTATTGAGAGGTTATGCGTTTTGACCGGCTTACGGCTTGTACGCCGCGCATTAATATTTTTTTATAAAACCACTTCGTTTTTTTATAAAACCTTTCGAGATATCCCCTTATTGCGGTCATTTGTTGTATTGTGATATTGTATAAACTTGTAATTTCGCAACGAGAAGAACTGGTGTGAGGATATGACGACCTGACCAACTGATGATTTGACATTTCCTTCCTATCCCTTGAATATTACTTGTGAATTGTGGAGTTTCTCCCGTCAGAGTAGACGCCGAGAGTTTGAGTGTATTAGTATTATTATAACTTGTAATAATTAGCAGTATAAATTGTTATACATTTCCCGGCCCTGCAAAACACAGGCTAATGTTTTGCCAACCCCAAATCCATCGAGGATTCTGATGTAAAATCTTCCACTGAACCTAAATGCTACTCCCCGAGTCCTTGGTAGAGGTATTCCACAAGTCGGAATGCCCCAAGTAGAGAAATCTCGAAAGGAATTTATCTGTGCCCTACCTCTCTTATTCTGTCACGCTTATATATCTCTCTCGGTTTATTGCACTGTTCTTTTTTTTTCTCCATGGCTAAGTACGTACCTATTTCCGTCCTTTTTGCGCCAGAAACGTTATACATAACACGTTGCCATAAAATTCGACTTAGGATTGTTAATCACATCGCGTCCTAATAAAAAGTTTTATCGCCGTAACATTTTACATATGAAAATTATTTAGGTAACGTATTTTTCTCGATGCGCAGGTTACTCGGCTGCTTTGGCTGCGATTTTGGGCTCGGTGCGACTATCACCGTTGGGCGTGCCCCACGGCCGTGGGAAAGTGGCGTTCAACGCGGCCGAGCAGCTGTTGCGTTCAGCCGGACAGAGCAGCAGGCTCACTGCCGCCAGGACAAACGCTGGGTGGCTTATTGTCGGCGCTATATGCACTCTGGGTCAGTATCAATACATAAGTATTCATTCATTCATCCATTCGCAATATAATAACTATTAAGAATCTGAAATATGTGTTGAAGGAACATTGTTTATCGGGATTATAAATCCATGGTTCTGATAATCAAGTGTTCTATTTGTACTAGGTTAATATTTACGTTTTAATTATCCGACAACGAATTGTAAGGTGTCACACACAAACCATTAAGTTTTTTGTGCATTAATTAATCAACTCTTGTATAACTTATTCTTATTATGGTTAAAGAAAAAAGTATATAAGAAAGTCACTATCCGCGGCTGTCTGTTTGTCTGCTTAATTCTAAACCACGTAACGGATTTTTATACGGTTTTCCACTGTCTTTTAGATGATTTTTTTACCAAAGATTTGTATATACATTTAAGCTTACATGAAAATTATACAATAAAGTATATCTTCAAAAATACCATACAAAAGTTTCTAGTAGCATGTCTGTCTTCTAAAGATTACCCACAGTGAGCATTTTTAGGGTAGCACAATTCATGCGTGCGCTCGACTGACAAGCATTCTATAGTCAACGTCAGCGGAACTGCGGGCACAGCGAGTAATATAATAATGTAGTAGTCAATATAGAAAGTGTTATCACTTACAAATAAATATAAATTCATTTCATTCATAACTAATTGAGTCGTGTGAATATTTGGAACATTATAAGATGTAAATAATCCAACAGCTGTCATCTTAGTTAAAGAACTTTAATTTGAAGCTATTTAGTCTATTTTTCGTCAATAATGACTCCACTAAATACTCCACGAAATATCTACTCGCATATTATGCTTTAAAATTACATTCAATCATTAATTTTGTTAAAGAATTGCGATATGGCGTTGCCTCAAAAAACATCTTTGAGAATAATGCAAAGAGATATTCATAAGGCCGAGAGACAATACATAGCTTAAAGCGGTGGGTCTTGAAGCATGAAATGTTACACAGGAACTCATAAGGATGTTAAATGGAGGGTCGAAAATAGGGGATGCTTCCTGCAATTTTGCTATTGGGAATTCTCATCAGGCACATAGCTATGAAAATTAATATGTATAAAAATATAAATTTATTTACCTTTAATAATTAATTAGTTTTAAATTTTGCTTCTAGGTGTGCCAGTGGTCCGTGGACTATTGCCAAGAATGCTGTTATTGTGGCGTAATAGTTTCCCACGGTCAGCTAAGGAGCTAGAGTCGGAGAAATCGAGAGGTGATGCATTTACTTGGCAGGTAATAAAATGTATTTGTATAATTATTGTTATTATAAGTAAATATTTTGTTATGTAGGATAATAATATAAGTAATACGAGTAACAAATGTAAAGATCATGCAAAATAGGCGCGTATAGACATTGAGTTGCGGAATTTAAATCCGTGTAAACCTGGTAAGTGTAAATAATAGTTTTTTTTTTATGTTTCTTAGCAGTACACTTTTTTGAATAAGCTCTATGAATCTTTGAAAGTTAAATAATTAATAGGTAATTGCAGCGGGCTGAGTCGATGGAATTGCTTTTAAATTATAGTAATATTGGAATTTATTACCCAGGTGACATTGGAAGGTCGCGCGGGTGCATTATCAGCGTTACACAGCCTGCTGATTCATTGCCCTTCATTGGCCAACACTGATGATACCGCTAAGAGATTGACTCAGCCGATAGATGGCGCTATCGCTGTTCTTACCAAGTAAGTTTTTACACCGCACGTTTTTGTAATTTCACATAACTTATACACAAAGTTATAGAGCAGCATATTCGTTGAAGAATCCTATAACTTTAGAGCGGTTGACGTATTCTTGAGTAGAAATTGAAACTCGTTTCTAAGCGATGTTTTATGTCTGGGTAAGATTTAGGTAGAATAACATGTGGCAGCTGAGGCCTATGACCAACAACGGACCGAGAAAGCCTTACGAGGATAATTTTTGTAAAGTCGATGAGAACAGTAAATACCTAATACTCTACTGATAAGACAGTAATATGAGTAAATACATATTTGAGTTACATTTTTATTTACATACATTTCATACCATTTTTCGCAGATGTTTTTTTATTGCTTACCATATGTCCCTTAATTCTTCATCAAAATAAATAATGATTTGAACAGAATTTTAAAGTTTATGCTAGACAAATGGGTTAAAAATAGTGTTTTGTTAAAGAATAATAAAAATATTTTCCTTTAGGAATACTAACAGCAGATTAACATGAAGGAGAGCGCTAAACTAACATGACAGCTGTTACATTATTTACATTTTGTAATGTGCGGAATATTCGCACGGGTCAGCTAGTAAAGTAAGGGCTCGTGTACACGAGCGACACGTTGCCAACGGCAGCCGTCGACCTATAGCGAAGCTTGCAGTTGTAGCGTGCCGCATCCGCTATTTTGTCAGTAAACTGCAATTAGTGTAGGAGAGAACACGCGTCGCGGTTTTGATGTTGATTTACTAATTGTGGCAGTAAAATAAAATTATTATAAATTTGCAATTATTATTATTATTACATTATATTGTATTTGGAATTATAAATTACAAGCGTACAGTTAAAAAACAATAATAAATTGAGCGTGGGTGGCTGTATGTGAAGAAGAAAATAATTTTGCGACTGGCTCCTGAACAAAGATAACCGACGACGGCTCCCGGAGATCTTCGATGTTGATATGTTGACGGCTGCAATTCCCTTTGCCATTGGCAACATGCCGTTCGTGTATATGAGCCCTAATGCTTATTTGAACTTGTTCTACGAGATTTATGATTATCATTGCAGTGTGAATAGTGTGGTCCGGAGCTACGGTGGTGCGTTGAAGGCTCCTGCTGCTTTGCTGAGACTGCGTCTGTATCAAGCCTGTGCAGCGCTGGGTTCAGTGTCGGCAGCAGCTGCGCCATTGTTGCGTTTATTGGCTGCAGAGTTGGCCGGAGTTGCTGACCCGAATGGTGCTAATGTTGCTACAGGTACGTACTGCTTCCACACATTACTGTGGATGATGCTAACTGTCCGACATGTTTATGTTCAATTTACTGTTTTTATGCAAATATATAATTGTGTTCAAACTATATGGGGTTAAAAGTTACTTCAGGGCTTTTTATGAGTGAAAGAGGGGGAGGAAAAAATCGGTTAAGCTGTTTTGAGTCTAGTCCAGACAAGACATAAAAAGACTGACGGTTGAAATATTAGTGTTTGTCCGTAAATAGGCTCATTAAAATATTTCCTATTCATAATATCTATCTCAGGGATGCTCAGAAACGCAATGCACCCCCGTGACACGATCCTGTTGGGTGAGGAAGGGTGGATTTACGATACTGATCATGCAGAAATTGAAGAGCAGGTAATTGACAAATTTCTATCAGTACCTAATATTTTTGAAGTTATCTTGTATAAATATTGTTTAATTTAAGGACATCTGTGATTTTATCTTCTGTTATCAACATACATTTTTCTACAGAAAGGTTGATGTTATTCACTAAAATCTATGAAAGATTATCAATCAAATTTATAATACCAATCGTACAAAATTAGTCTTTGTAAGGTAGTATGTAGGTACGAGATGTCCATTTTAATATAATCAAAAATCTGCAAACACTGAATTTTTATAACTCGTAACTTTTTTTTCGCTATCTAACTTTTTATTTTCAACTTTTAGTTTAATTTGATTTAGTCGAAATTTTAATTTTATTATAACAGTGAGTAATAAAATGCCGTTTGTTTTCACGAAAGTAATTTATTCATTCTCACAACGAAAAAGTGGAATAAATTCATTCTTCAGGTGTTTTCAATCACAGTTTAGTGTAACACCACAGTGTGTTAACAAAGTACTTTTCCGGTTTTTTTCTTTTTATCGCTTTTTATTCTCGCTTGGTTGTCCAAAACAAAACTGCGTGCCTCGGAGCACGGCTCACATATATAACATATATAGGGAGAGAGAGGAGAAATTACTAGAGTGACCTTGAACTATATGTATTTAGTATACCGACATCGTTTTAAAAAAGTAAAATTGATGTTTTTATACGTTTGTTTACTTACTTAACCAAATAACCGAAAAGCGAAGAATTCGTGCGTGTCCCGCGATGTCTTTTCTTAACTAACAATACATACTCGATATTTGGAGTAGATTCTAGATTTTTCCAGACGTTTGGAGAATAGTGAAATTTTCATAGAAATCGTAACAATATTACCCTCAGTTAATATCACCGCTGAGCGCGAGCGGGTCGAGCGCGTTAGAGCATGACCCGTGCGCGTTGTACCGCGGGCTAACCGGCGCGCAACCGCTAGGTGTTGCCGTTATAGACGCATCGGTCACTTTATTTCCGCAGATATTCTCTAGAGCTGCTAACAAACATCGGTAAGATGCTTTATGTATACAATAATAATATTAAATATAAATTACATATTAAATACGTCACAATCCTTGTATCCTGATACACTTTTATATTAAAGAAAGAAAAAATATATTTGATAAACACACAAAAGCACATAAAGGTATGAACTATTTCAAAGATATAACAAATAAGTGTTGTATGAGGTCAAATAGGTCAATATCTCAGCCTAATTGGTCAAGACGGTAACACGCTAAGCCTAATGAGGGGTCCGGCTTTCAGATGCAGTTGTCGGAATACACCTATAAATGCTTGGCTTCAGATTTTCACCTTCAGCCTACACTTATCCCCATCCCCCCTGACTACGGGAGGGGTGGTCATTCCAACGCTTAGTAGCTTTATACATAAAACAGCCTTAAAAAAAAACTAGATATAAACTATGTTTCTTCGAACCGTTAGACACTCCGTTTAATCGACTATTGAGTACGTAAGGCTGTGCTAACGATTTGTGGAGATAATTAATTATATTTGACATAATTTTTTTTATGTTCCACGTCTAGACAACAAATGTTAGAACATTTTGCGGAGTGTATGAAAATGTCTAAAGGGATCCGTCAAGAAGCGATTCAAGTGAATGTGTACACAGCACTTCTGCTCGCTCTGCGCACGCTTGGCGAGACTAAGAGCTTGCTCGGACAGGACCCGGTTAGAAACATCGCAACCGAACTTGTCATTGTGAGTTTCTTTAAAGAATATGAATTTAATTATAAAAAGTGTGTTTTATGTATCATTCTTAATAATGACTTTAGGAATTAGGGTATAGCAATAGAAAAGAAAAACATGCAATGTATTATCGATATCGACGATGCACAGCATCTGTGAGAGAGGCCGTTGTAAATTTCCGCTTGTTTTTCACCAATGACAGTTCTTTAAACTGAAGACCTTGTAGCTTTATAGCGCTGCAACCCAAGAATGCAAACTTATTGAAGAAGTAAAAAAAAACGTTAAATAATACACTGGCTTATTGTACCTAATAAAAAAGTATTTTAGTTAAATATTATTATTTTACATGCTATATTGATCATACTGTATTAACATTCAGTGTATCTGACCGTTGTACAAAAGCTGTTTTATTTTGAGAAATCTTTCTAAAAGTCACAGTTGGTAAAAACTTCTTTAGACACGTTGGGCACTTTTGGGATGGGGGAAAACACTGAACTCACGTGACCGTCACGCTCAGAAACATATATACAGAAGTATGTATTATACTTCCTAAATAAGGAGTTTAGACTTCTGATGTGCAGTCCTACAATTGACAGTTTTTTGCGTAGAACGGTTTATCAGCGAGCAGTGGTACTGTACGAGCAGCGGCCGCGTCGTGCGCCGGCAGACTGTGCGGATGTATCTCCGAAGCGGAGAGCCAGGCCCTCAGTGAGCGGATCGTGACGCTCGCACGTACTGCGAGCACGCGGCCGCTCCGTGCCGCCGCCGCTGCGGGCGTGGGTGCGGTGCAGCGAGCGCGCGGTACCGCCGCTAGCGCTGCGGCATTGCCAGTGCTCAGGGCGCTCGCTCAGGACTCCGCTGCTGTGGAACTGCAGGTCACTATATTGCTCAAATTGTTAAATTTTGTTTTTTCACCTCTTAAGAGACGATGTGTCTCGAGATGGTGGGCACGCTAAGCCTAGTGAAAGACTGGTTCTAAAGTGCAGCTGCCGGAACACACCTTTTGTTGTTTGTCGATAGATTTTCTATTTGAGGGTGGTAACTAGCCAGGCGGGCGTTAGAAGCCTTACTACCACTATGATATGGTTTCATCACGATGTTTTTCTTCACCAAAAGCTCAGGTTCATTGCAGGGACTCGAACTCGCGTCCATGGACGCGATGTCTGTACACGATACTGCTGAGCTATCATTACTTCAAAATAATATTAGGTCTTTATTTACCTATGAAATTGCCGGTTTGTATGAAAAAATTTAAACGATTTTTTTTCATGTATTTTTTATTTGTATTAATCGAAGTAATCACCCATGCAATCAATGCATCTTTGCCAGCGCAGTGGCAGTTTATTGATGCCCTTCTTAAAAAAAAATCAGCTGGACGGGAGGCAACAAATTCTTCAAAGGCATTTTGTACTGCCTCTCGGGTATTGAATTTTTTTCCCACCAACGAGTTATCCAAATTCTGGAAAAAGTAGTAGTCTGTAGGCACAAGGTCTGGTGAGTAGGGCGGATGACGGAGAACTTCCAACCCCAGTTCTTGCAACTTGGAGACCGTCTGCTGTGCAGTATGAGGTCGCGCGTTGTCGTCCAGGAGCAGCGGAGACGAGCGATTGACCAATGCTGGTTGGAGATATGCCAGCTTGCACAGTACACATCTGCAGTAATGCTCACCCCGTTTGGTAAGAAGCTGTGATGAATCACACCGGCGCTAGACCACCAAACAGTGACTATCACTTTTCTAGGCGTAAGTTTTCGTTTAGGGCATTGTCTAGGTGCTGAACCAGGATCCAACCAACTTGCTGAGTGCTTGCGGTTATCAAACAGAATCCATTTTTCATCGCAGGTAACAATGTGGTTCAAAATTCCTTCATTTGTGTGTCTGTTGAGCAGTGCAAGGCACGTCTCGACGCTTACTTCGCACCGGCGATCATTGAGTTCGTGGGGCACCCATTTGTCAAGCTTTTTTACCTTGCCAATTTGACGCAAATGGACCAATATTGTTTTGACGCTAACATCGAAAGCTGCTGCTAATTCAGCCGTAGATTGTGTATCATCAGCTTCCACAATCGCCTTTAATTCGTCATTGTCGACCAAAGTCTTCGGACGACCGCGAGGTTCATTTTTCCGGTCGATATTCCCAGAACGGAAGCGAGCAAACCAATAACAGATGGTGCGTTGGTTTGTAGTGTTAGCTCCGTAAACGTCGTTGATGTTGCGTGCCGCTTGTGCCGCGTTGCTGCCACGACGGTACTCATATTCCATAATTACTCGAATTTTTAACGTAACCATGATGACAAAAAAGATTGAATTGCGATGAAAATGTAACACTAATCAATAAACAAATGACTACTTTTGGAAAAATTTAAATTAGAAAACAAAAATTATTTTGATTTGAAATGGCTAGTACTGCAGAACGGCAATTTCACAGGTAAAGACCTATTATTAATGTAAACAAATATGACCGATGTAAGCATTGAAACATGTATAATAAAGCAAAGTTTTAATAAGCTTTGAAAATAAGTGTTATAAACAAATTTTCTTTTCGCAAGTTGTATTCTTGTCAGGGATATTAGTTGGTTTCGGAAAAGAAAAATTTAATCATTCCATTTTTTACTTTCGTTAATTTTTTGACCTGAAAAAACATAGACTTTTCATCCTAATGCAAAAATGTATTTCCAATTTGAATCTATGATTATTATGTGTATTACGCGTGAACTCTGGTCTGACCATGTTAGGAATACAGAAGTACTGCGTTACGATATTGTTTGTAGTATAGAAGGATACCTCATGCGGCGACAACTTCCCTGGTGTGGCCATATGTTTCGCATGCTCGAGATGAGGGTAGTTAAGCGCATCTTCTATGGTGAGCTTCAAGAAGGTAAGCGAAAGCAAGGAGGACAGCTCTTGCTTTATAAAGATGTGCTTATAAGACACATGAAGATGTGTAATATTGACCTCTCCAAATGGGAGACGCTCGCTGAATTTTCGTTTAGATTGGAGAAATATTTTAAAGCAGAACAACGCTGCTTTCGAGGATGAACGAAAACAAGAGCTGAATGACAAGCGCGATAAGTTTAAAGCCAAACAACACACGGCTATTTCTTACATTTTCTTATAATTTCTTTGACAGTATCTTTACATGCTCCAAGTGTAGTCGCACGTTTACTGCTAAAATCTGATATATCAGTGATTTCCGAGCACATGAAAGGGCAGAGCAGCAAGATCGTCAAAATGAAGTTTATGTATAGCAGTCGCTGTAACCGAAAATAGCATGAGCAGCATATATTATATGTACAGGTGTGGTCGCTGCACGCCCTATCAGTGCTGGCTGACGCGTCCGGGCCAATGTTCCGAAGTCACGTGGACTCCACACTCAATTTAGCTTTGAAGTTGCTCTTCACTGCGCCGCCGTTCCTTGAAGATCTTCATCGCGCCATCGGAAGGCTACTCTCTGCGCTGATTACTGTTGTAGGACCTGAATTGCAACGTAAGTTTAAAATTAAATTTTACGTATTTTGTGTAACTTTCATATGTAAACCGAGTTTCTAACTAAAAAGAACTCACTCAACTAAAAAAGTTAGCCGTCGTAGAACGTCTGGCAGATAATTATAAAACATGGAGTTAGATTGTTAGTGAATGACAATTAATCAATAAAATTAAGATATATTTTTTTTAATTATTAAAACAGCTACTTGCTTATTAATCTTCAATTTTGTATCTACAAATCAAGTTACGATAGATAATTGGTTTTAAAACCGGATGCCAGAAAGCCGTAAAACTCATCAGAATAAACAAAAACAAATAAAAATAAGTTTGTCAATAACAACAATGTAAATAAAAAATAAAAAACCTCCGAAAATTGCCGCGTTGCATACAATGCAATGGTGATTTTTTGGCCAAGTCAAACACCCTCCTTTTTGTCCCGCGTGTACTCGAACAAACGCTCTGCAATTTCATTAAACAAGACGTGTGCAGTCGGCCCTATGAACCCATTGTTTCGACCCCAAAATAGCACAAACACATATAAATGGTTTAATCGTAGATGAGAGCTCTGCCCAACCTCCAAGGAACCAAAGACATGCCGTCAGGTTATAAGTTTGCCATGTTTTATTGAAATCGAAGAATACCAAATTTCGGCTCGATCAGACCTGTGGAAGCTGCTCACATCCATCTACTAGAATCAATTAGAAAAGAGCTGATAATCTTCAAACTCTTGAACAGATTTTCTTGAATCATTAAAGAGCATTCTCTACTAGGCACTTTAAAAAAAAAATTTCAGAAACAGAATTTTGTACGAAAAGTGATCGATAGATGGCGTTAAAACGAACCTTACTGTGATGGCAAGTACAATCAATTATATAGATCCGTTCGACGTTTCACGACCAAAAAAGGTGTTTACTCTATTTTGGATGTCCTGACACACTTTAGGTTGTTGAACTTGAGAAAAAAAACTTTGTCAATTGGTCCGAAATTTATAGTGTAAAAAACATTGTTATTTGAAATTTGTGGCAGTTGTGACGGTGAGTCGGTTCGTGTGTGCGTGCGCCGCGCTGAACGAGTGTGGATGCGGCGGCGGCCGCGCCGAGGCGATCGGATGTCTGCAACAATTGCAGATGTTTGCGCCTGCACACATCAACCTGCATACACTCGTGCCTCAACTATGCGTGAGTAACACAATATATTACCTTGATACATGTCATGTAACATTACATAATATAAATGCTAAAAATTACAAATTTCCTTTGTGAAAATATGTGTTAAATTTAGTTTATCTTTTAATATAATGTAGGTAGTAATGATAAAAATAAAGGTCTGAAAGAAGTGTCTGTTGGCAACCCAACAAAAAGTATTTTTTTGAAATTGTGATGGCAACACCGTGTCTCATTATCGTGGTCCACGATTCGAGGGTCGCGGCCTTCTGTTCTTCCTGTTCGCTTCTGCCTTTTTAGCCTTGCAGACAGTTTATTAAAATACTCTATTTTACACCTTCATACTAGCCTCTACAAAACTACAGCGGCGCTCAACAGTGTCGTACTTTTAGGGCTCAGCGTGAAAGAGAGGTTTTGCCAAACGAAAACTATTTGACAAGCGATCAGCAGTTATTGCGAAATCTGATCAGGATGCTTGTTTCTAGTTTCTGGATTTTGTATATGAAAACAAGTATGTAGTTAAAAAAAATCTTTAAGGTATACAAGTCAAAGTAGGTCCAAAGGTGAACATAGTGGGTATTACCAGAGACAACCTATAGTGACTACTTATGTTTAGTCTAGTGTACATCCATATAATATGTTATTGTAGCGTGACCTTTCAAGTTCCGAGTTGGTAGTACGTCGTGCAGCTCTCTGTTGCCTACGTCAGTTATCGCAGAAGGAAGCCACGGAAGTGTGTCGATACGCTCTATTTGCAAAGGATCACGTTCCGGCTAAACCATATTGTGGTAAGATTAACAGCTATTTTATTCATTTTTATGTTAATACAAAGCTTACGTTAATATATCCATTTATCTCTATATAATTTTATTTCTTAAAAGTAGTTATGTGGCAACTCAAATTCAGAAATACTTATAAATTATAGTTAAAAATTGACCAAAAACCTTTTTCGTTAGGAATGCCATGTGTTGATTTGATTTTTCTATACAAAACGGTTTATAAATAATATTTTATTAAAAAAAATATTTGGCCCACTTGCCAATATACCCTTTCCAGCCAAAACATAATTTTGTAAATTGGTTTATAAATGACGGAGTTATGAGATAACTATTATAACATTAAAAAAAAAAAACAACCGAATTGATAACGTCCTCCTTTTTTGAAGTCTATTAAAAAAGAGTTTTCCCTTAACAATACCAACAAGAGTAGTAGCGTAATTTTTATGAATATCAAATGCATTTTTAGTTTAGTGAGTGAGAATATTTTTCAGTGCAAATGTACTTGTTATTTAATAAATAGGAATTTGGGGTTGCCTTTAGGTGTAGTGATAACAGAGACCGGTTTACCGGGCGCTCTGTTCGCGTATTTGGATACGGAGCGTGACGAAGGCGCGTTGTCGCACGCGCGGGACACGCTCACGTACTGCTTGCTGGCGGCCGCCTCGTCTCGTGCTATCAAGGAGTGGCTCACGCTAGTCAAGAGAGTTCTTACTATCAGACATGGTCAGTATCTCACAATGACATCCTCCGTTTTATATTCACCTACTAGTAGCAGCTTACTCCTTTATTTGTGGAATTTGGATGCTTTTAGTGTTCCGCATCTTCCTTTTTCAATTATCACCAAAGCAGGAAATAATACAATTTTAGAACATTCTTTTATACCTTATAGTTGCGATTATGTGATTAATGGTCGTTTTTAAAGGATAGATCAGACTATCCAGGAACCGTAAACCTTAATTTTAAGCTTATATTTATGCACATTGGATATGTAAATAAGAATTTAGTTTCAAATGTGAAAATACCTTAGATCCCGCTATTTTTCTTCTAATTTTTTATGGCGAGTAAAATATTTTGGTAATATTGTTCTTTTCCTTCGACAATGCTTATTTTTGTACAAGGAACGCAAGTCAAAATGGTGCCTTTTTAAAATATTATCTATATATTTTTGTAGAGGATAGCAACAATCCTGACGCGGATTTAGACGCGGAAGGCGATGACGATCAAGCGGAGTTCCACGCGGAGTCGGAGCAATCTACTCACCCGGCCGTGCAATCTAGATGGCCAACACGTGTAAGCTATTTCCGACTAAACTGTAGTATGTATATAAATTTCATAAACAGGACTAGTACTGTGATATATACTTTGCCTAATAACTGTAGATTTTCCATTTCGCACTATTATCACTCTTAAGTTAATCTGAAATTGATTATTGAGTTTATCTCGCTTGCTAAGATCAACTAAATATCGACGATGGAAATAACCCTTCCGTAACTTGTAAAGTTCGTCAAATGCATAATTAGTCGATAATTGGTGGTCTGGTTTCTGTACGGGGTTTATTAAGGTCTCTTAGATCGTTAAGAAGTAAATTATTCGACATTGGTGAAATATGACAAGCATTCTTTATTGTAAGAAGCTGTTGTAATTTTTTTCATAAATTGTTATATAGGTGTTCGCAATGGAATGTATACAGAAAATGATGAGTGCTTGTGATGCTACCGGAGAGGCAGCCCACTTTGACCTCGTTAAAGCTAAAGAGAAGTTGCAGAACAATCCAACTGGTAAGTCAGAACTGGTGTAATTACGTTACCTGTAGTAGGGTTGTAAGGGAATTACGTCTCTGCTTTCGCTTATACAAAATTTTTCCAAGAAATATATCTCCGCTTCGGTCAATATTTTATCGAAGTTATAACAGAGGTTTCTTTACGTATTGTTATTGACTAAACATAGCTCCAATTTAGGATGAGCGATATTATTAAAATCGATTCTTACGTCGAAGTCAATATCAGTGAGGCGGCGGTCTATCACAAACGCTGTAGGTAGGTCGTGATGCCTTTTTCTTCTTTTCTTTCATTTGTAACAAGAGATAATAATAGTCTTCCTCATCAAGAAAAATGCTTAAAATATTTGGTTGTCCATATTTTATTCAATGTTTATTAAATATTTAACAAATCGGCTATTCATTAAGAGTGCACGGATAAAACTGATTAGCTAGACGTTATCCCTGCGTGACCATCGATATGACGACAACACAGCGCTGGAAGTGGTCCCAGCGTCAACCGATGCTAGACGCGGCCTACAGCGTTTGTAACAGACCGCCGCCTAAGTAATAAACATGATGTTTTGGTGAGCTACCTATAATAAGTGTGTGGCGAACTTTTTTTTCGTGTTACCTCCAGCGTTCAAAATCGTTTTTGTTTTTTGGATGCTAACTTTATTTTGAAAACCCTCAAAGTCCATTTACAACAGACAAATGAGGAAACTTCGATTTTCGATGTATTCGTTCATAGCAAAGATGTTTTATTGAACCTAATATCAATGAAAAATCATCGATTTTTTCAAGCACAATTTCGACATATCGAATACATTGATATGTATTGATCATTCCTAGTTCTAACTAAATGAAGAACCTTTAATATAATAGAGATATAACTGGACAATTTTAAGTTAGTGCCCTCATCGCTGCCTCCAAGTTCAGTGCCAGGTGAACGACTAGTCAGCTTGACTAGAAATCCTTAAAAGATGATAAAGACGCAAAAACGGTTTTCTGTGCGTTTACTAGTGGCTCCTTAAATTAATTTATATAATATGGGCGAAATTGCGCAAATGTATCAAAATACTATGTACTAAATTTAATAGTATAGGACCAAAATGACGACGCTTTTGCGATTGTAACGTCATCTTAATTTCACTCGATTTTTTGGAGTATCTCAGTACTCCAAAGTAAAGTTTTTAACTGTCAATGAAAATGCAATAGATTCACGAATGAATCTTGTTTAGTAGGTACTGTTGTCACTAATAATATAATATTGGGTTTCTATATCGTCGTGTATATATTTATAGGTGACTACCTCTCCCTCCATTTGTCGGATTTAGTCCGCATGGCGTTCGTGGGTGCGACCGGAGAGTCGGATGCGTTGCGTCTCTGCGGTCTGCGCACTCTGCAGATGATTATACAGTTGTATGCGCGTGCGCCGGAACCTGACTTCCCGGGACATCTGTTGTTAGAACAGTATCAAGCGCAGGTTAGTTAGGAGTAAATTTGGCTTAAAGTATGTTTTTATTTATCGTTTTAGGTTTAGTGTTGTGACCCAAATCTCACCTGATGTTAAGTGTCGATGTGGCCCAAGATGGTAGCACCCTAAGCCTAGTGGAAGACAGGTTCTCAAGTGCAGGTGCAGGTCTTTAGGGTGGCAACGGCGGCAAACATTTACAAATGATTTAGCTTTCAAAGAATTTTGTGCTTCTTCTTACGGCTTACCTCTTATCCTACTTAAGTAGGGTCGGCACAACATGTTTTCTTTTTTTTAGTCTGCTCTATCAAATATCATCTCAGTATTCACACCTTTTAGACGCATATCATCTTCACACAATCCATCCATACTGTTCGGAATTACGGTCTGGCAACACAAGTTGTCTCTATGTAACTTTCGCGCTTGGCAGCTGTGTCACGACTTTACGACAGACGTCGCGCCAGATTGATTTTTTTGAAAAGTTATGTTTTTTGGCCGGATCGCGATATTTTTGTACATTACCTTGTTAATTATTATCAGGTGATTAAATACGCGTGTTTTGGGCCACAGGACGAGAAATTTCATTATTGCGGCCATTTGATATATTGTATAAATTTGTAAACTCGCCACGGAGCGCATTAGTGTGAGAATATGTTGGACGATGACCTTGGCTCGACCTCCTTCCTATCCCTTGACTATTGCTTGTGATTTATGGATCTTTTCCCGTCAGAATAGACGCCGAGAGTGGTGAGTGTATTTGTATTATAATAGTTTGTGGTACAAATTGTTATAAATTTCCCAGCCCTGCGAAATGCAGGCTATTGTTTTGTTACCCACAACTCTTACGAGGTTTCAGATATGAAGTCTTCCACTGCGCCTAAATGCTAATCCCCTGAGCCTTTGATGGAGGACAGAACACATACCTTCTTCGATATTTCTTTACTCCTATATCCATCCATCTTCATACTTAATATAATTCTAGTTGTATGACTTTTATCCCTCCTCATAACATGCCCATACCACGCTAACTAATAACCCCTCAAACTTCTCTGTGACTGGTGTTATTTTAAGACTTCCCCTGATAAACTCATTTCTGGTCATTTCAAACAATTTTGTGCGAAATGTAAATAATTTTTTGCAGTAGTATTTTTAATCCTTCTAAAAAGCCGAAATGTATCGTGTTTAAAAGGTGTTTGGATAGTAATTTTCGGTTGTCGCGTAGGTCGGTGCGGCGGTACGCGCTGCTTTTGCGGGTGCGACGGCTTCGCACGTGACGGCGGCGGCATGTGACGTCTGCTCCGCTTGGATCGGCGGCGGGGTCGCCAGAGATATTGCAGATCTCAGGAGGTATCTAATTTATTGAAGTGAAACTTTATGGTGCGATGAGAGTCAAATTTCAAGGTCAAATTTTACTACGCAAAAAGGACGGTCAAATAAATAGTCAAGGTGATGGAACACATCATGATGAAACCAAAGCAAAGTGGAAGGTCATTTTCTAATGCCCACCAGGCTATTTTTTTTTTCAATAATATCTCGGCACATTGACTGTACTATCCCTGATGGTAAGCACACTACCACCACTGAGTTTTTAAGAGTGGTAGGGTATAGATAAATTTTTTGGAAGATTTCATTCTACTCGAGGCAGTCCGACTGGTGGAATGGCTCCACCCTACATAACATCGCAGCCAAATAACCTTGTGTTCTATATGTATGTTCCGGCAGCTACACTCGAGCAAGTTCGGTGAAGCTGTAAAAGCCGCAGTGGCTTCAGGGCCCCTAAGGCTTACCGTGTAGTCGGATCAAAAAAAAAAGTTACACTCGAGAGCCAGTTTCTTACTAGGCTTAGCGCTAACGTATTCAATTGTTTCATCAATTGGATAAATATTAGAAGTGTATCCTGTATTTTATTATATGTGAATTTGCGGGTTGACACTATGTTGAAAAATTAGGAGTTAATCATTGGTTTTTCACAAAAAGTCTAAAAATACATCATCGGAGAAAATAATTCTACATTTATTTAATTTTCCCTTGAGAAAATTTTTGTTATATTTATTGACGATTTCGTTTGCCTATTGTTACGTGTTTGTGGTATATATAGTTTTTTGAAATTTAAAAATTTCTAAATATATTGACCGGTGTTATTTTCTATATATAAAGTGTTTTCAGAACAACTTTACAGAATTTGTCTAGGATTGTAATTTATGTTTTTTAATTTACAATTTTATAGGGTTCACCAACTCCTGGTTTCAAGTTTGGATAAGTTAAACATGAAAGGCAATACTACCCTGATTTACAACGAGAGTATGGCGACTTTGGAGAAACTTTCCATTTTAAAGGCGTGGGCAGAGGTATGATTTGTTTTACTACTCAAAATTTAAAACAAAAATGATAAGTGTGGGAATTATTAAAAATCATATGCGCCATAAGTTTACAATTATACAAAATATATTTTTAATACCCAGGTTTATATAGTTGCAATGATTAGCAACAATAGTGCTCCTGGCAGCTATGTTAAACAACTCGATAGCAAGCCATTCAACAATAAAGCTGAACTAGCCAAATGGCGGAACCAGTTACTACAAAATAATAATCAAATTGACAACGCGAGTCCCGAGAGTGCTGACGATGAAGAGTATGGAGAGTTTGAGTCGAAAGGGGAAAGCTTACTCAAATTGGTTGAGCCTGAACTGGAAAGTTTGGGCGAGAATTGGATAGCGGCTTTGAAAGACCATGCGCTGTTGAGTTTGCCTCCGGGTGAGTACTTTTTTAAAACATCGATGTTTTTTGTGCATAATCCGTTTGATCAATTAGGTTTTCGTACTTTTCCATAATTTTATATTTTTTATATTTTTTTTTTTTTATATTTTATTTTTTTTTATATTTTTTTTTATATTTCTTTTTTTTTTTTTTTTTATATTTCATGTTATTTATAGATAAAAGTCCTCAGGTTTATCTTGTCTATTTCTCTTTTCTTGTTTCTCAAAAATTACAAAAAAATTTGATTGACAGAATTCGCGTCCCAGTTACCGCACGGCGGTGGAGCGTTCTACAGTGCGGAGAGCGCGGAAGCGTCGCGCGTGCAGTACGCACGTGCCTGGCCCGCGCTTCTATTGGCTGCTGCCTTGCGGTACAATAGTACGCCCTACAGTACACCTAGTTAGTACCGCACTTACTTCGTATTTTACAGAATTTTTATATTTCACTAACAACCGCTCGTGACTTCGTTCGCATTAATAGTTTTACTAATATTATAATTCCTACTTCACCACGGCAAGAAAAGTCGTAGGTTTTTAAAAACTTTAATAATAAAATTGACATATAAAACTAAGCAATTTATATTTACAATAATTGAATTGAACAATTTCGATTGTTTGTTTTTAAATTATTTTTTAAATGTCATTACAGGTAATTCTGAAGCTGTTACGGATAATCGATCGTCCAGAACAGAAAATGGGAACTTCGAGTTTTTCGAACCGATTGACGAGAGGTTTCATTTGCTTTTTGGTAAGGCATTCATTTTAATCATTTGTATAGAAAATTCTATTTAATGTATATATTATTATTCTTATATATCTTATTAAATATAGAAACTTGTTTTTATCTTTCAAAGCTTTTTATTTTTTTTGTAGGTATTTGCATGGAAGCGTTATGTGCCCAACGCGATATGACTCCAGAGAATACAATAACGGTGTTGTTGTCACTCGTGACACTGTTGGATGCGCCTGAAAATAGAGCCAGATTGTTGAAGGACAGGTAAAATGGTTTCTAATAATTATTGTCAGGCATCATTCATCCGTATCTAATATAATTCCCCTTACGAGCGTTCAGTACGAACAGGTTTAGACTAGACCTTATTTAATAATGGCAACATGTCTTTACATAATTCTGTTAATGTCACGTGGATGGAATATTCTTCTAATCTTCACACAGCTGTCGCTATCGATAACAAAATAGTGACCACCTGCCTAGAACTTTCCATGAAGTCTTTGTAGTAACTCATAGTTCAAGTTGGTTGTTTATTGGAGTGAAAACTTCTTTAGAACTGCTGTGAAATGAGACGCGATGAATCTGAAAAGCGACACTAAAAGATGCAAACACATATATCTATAGGATTTAGTTTGCAAGATAATGAAATAAAATACATTATACATTGTTTACTATTAGCTCTGTCTCCTCCTTGTACGTGTGCGCAACCGTATTACGAAGTCTTGAGAAAATGCGTCATATCCAGCGTGGTATATTGTTCATGTGTATCGTTTATGTGATTTTTTTTTGTTTTTTGAAGGTTTCACTTCTACCGCTCATGTTTTTTAAATATTTTTATTTATTGTCTTTATTGTGTACAAAAACCAAACTATCATATAAAATGCCATTTATTTTATGCTCAACATAAAATAAAGAACTCAAGTTTAGTTTAAGCTTACCTGTTACTATAATATCATACGGATTTTTTTATTGATATTAAATTTTTATATGCAATTAACTTAAAGGAAGTCGCGCGTGATAAACTTGAATAATTTGTTTCTCTATCAGGGGCTTAGCTATAGAGCTGTGCCAAATAATACATCGCACGGCGCTAACTAATTCAAGCATCGAGGTTCTTCTGCTAGCCGCTGATTTATTGAGACTAGTTATCGATGCCGCACGGGAACAACTGCATGCGAACATGCATGCCAAAATCAAAGGTATGTGTTACTTTCTTGTTTATTTCAATAAACTTGCAAAATTATATAATGTGGCAAATATAAAATTGTTTATAACATGCCGCGCCATGCGTTACCGTCAGGTTTGGTTTTAACGCCATCTATACAATCATTCTATGTACTATAATGTATTGTTAACAAGTTTGTCATTTTTATTTCGTATGCAAATTACTTTATTATTTTTTATTTCCGAGATGGATTTGTTCTACGAGTAGTGACAGGTCTCTGGTGTTAAATATCTATATCACATATCTCCGTATATCAGCTCTTTAACTATCATAGCACAAGCTTTACTTAGTTTATATTAAACGACCGTGTGGGAAATTGTGTCTCCATATTTATTTAGTGTTGGTTAATCATCGATTGTTTGCAAATCCGATAGTACCGCGGGTTTTGTAAGAAATATAGATTAATCAATTGTTTATTAGTACGGAATGTAAGACCGTCGGGCGAAGACAGCGAAAAAAATAGGTCCTTCGCATGTTTTGCACCTTGCGTAGTTTAGTAAATCGACGAGCTGAAAAAAGGTCATTCGAACAAATGTTTGTTGTAAATAATATAATCGATTAATAACTAATGGATGTTTTACCAACACTAAGTAGGAGTATTGCATTTCGTCCGTTAAGATTTTAATTTTATCGATTTAAGTGTCTTTATTGAACAATCAATTTAGATTTTTCACATCTTCTTGGTGAGGAAAAGGCCAGGCAATGCACTACCACCGTGCTATGGTTTCATTGCGATATTTTTTCTTAATTCAAGAAAGCTGAGGACCAGTTTATTGAAATAAATTTCTAAAATTATAAAGTATTGTAAATTCAACTAAAGTGTGAAGTTGAATATTTGCAGAACTGGCGCCCAACGAAGCGTCGGAAGGCACGATACCGCAGTCGGTGCTCGAAGTGGTGCACACTTTGGGCGAGGGGGGTCCGACCGGTGACCTCCCGCCCGGCAAGTCGCTCGTGTTCGCCTGCCTGGAGGCGTGCGTGTGCCTGCTCGTGCGCCGGTACCCCGCGCTGAGTCCGGCACGTCTCGCCAACTCCTCTGCTACTCCCGCTCCGCTGCCGGCTAAGGGGCTCGGTGTACACGCTGATGCTCTTCTCGTGAAAACTCTTTCTGCTATGTCAGAGTTGCCCTCTCTCACTAGTCCTCATGGTAGGTTTTTACCCAGAATTTTTCTATCACTAAATTACTTTTGCCAATGTTAAAAACTGAGCGGAGTGGAGCCGTGCAAATTTCGACCAATATAAATGTAGAGATGCAATTGTATTGATCGAAAATTGCTTGAGATGCAATTCTATTGGTTGAAATTTGCACAGCTCCGCTCCAGTGGACAGGCAGCCTAAAAGCATTTGCTGAGTGGTAGGACAAGACAATAGTGTCCGACTGGACCGCGATTACCATGGTAACAAACCCGTTACACTGAATGCCTTTTGGTTTATCGCGTTCGCCAGTGAATTATTCAGCGGCTGAGAGTCTTGCAGGCTATTATGAAAGCGGCGACTGTTGCGATACGATAATAATGATGATACGATAATAAAAAAAAAACTTATTTGAACGCAGCGTTTTTGCCGCAAAAAGGATGGAAAATACGTACTTAGTTAGAGGGAGAGAAAAACAAGAAACTATAGTATAAACTGAGGGAGATACTTATATGAAGGCTTTATCAAGTGTACATACGTGCCTAATAATGTAACTTAAAAGTTTCACGTCTGTCATGTTTATCAAGTTATACGCGCTCTTTTAAAGAGTTAGGGCACAGAAAATTTCTTTGGAGATTTCTCTCTACTTGGGACAGCCTGACGGGTGGTTCCACCCTACAGAAGAACACATCCAAATAAACCTCGTGTTGGATTCCTGCGGTGAGTAAGGGTTTCAGAGCAATTTGGGGATGGGTTTAAGGTCGGCAACGCGCTGGTAATCTCTGGTATTACAAGCGTCCATAGACTAGTTAGCTGCTTACTATCAGTCAAGCCGTGCGCTAATCTTTGTTGTATTAAAAAAAAAAAAATGGTACTGCTTTGATAGCAAAAGTTTAATTTATAGGTGCACTATCGATTTTGCCGACGATACTGTACTTGGCGACGGAGGTGCTCCGTGAGTCGGGCACGGGGCCGGGGGCGGAGGGGGCGGCTGGGGCGGCGGCCGAGGCGGGCGTGCTCGTGCTACAGCGCGCGGCCGACTGCAAGCCGGTGCGCGTGCATACGGATACAAGGGACCAGCACGCACGCCTTCTGCAGTCTACACTCGCTAAGCTCGTCGAACGGGTTAAGAGCGGTCAGTAGTATTTTTACAGAAACATGGAATATAACTTTTTAAAAGTTCTGATGGCACGTCGCTACGTGCCATTTGGAAAGCGTCGTGTCTGTTCGACTCTTTTTCGACTTCGCACTCTCCTCTGAAGACTGAGTCGTATACAATCAAAGGTGGCAAAGTAGGCCTGACCGATATACCTTGGTAATAATTAGTAGGCAAATTTAAATTGTATTCATGGCGAATATTCTTCTTGATTCTTGATGATTCTTGATCCATGTTTTCGACAATTTTTTTTATGATGGAATTTTTTGTCGGCGAAATCCATTATCCAGTATTTTCAGGACGTTTTTTTTTATATCCATAACCGCTGCTGGCAAAATTTAGCACCTGATGACAGTAAAATCTAAGAAACAATCTGAATCGTACAACTCATACAAAAATGCGTCTTAGGTTATCAAAGTGAAATGTTTTAATGAAGGCTGGATTCATTCTCGTACTAAAGTAACGAATCATATGAACAATGGTTACACGGTTACATTTTACGACGCTGAAAAAGGCCCACGATTATGATTGGCGTCTCGAAATTTGTTAAGTAAAAAAATACGCTTGTGAACTTGCACAGACGAACGGTGTAAAATTCGATAAACAATTTTTTTAAGTGAACATGTGCGTGTGTTCGTGCATTCTACCTGCGTAAGGTACACCTGCATAGGTCTCTTCGGTAGACCGTAGCGTTTACGGTGGATGTTACACGCATTTGAGGCGAAACCTCTTTGAATTTGTGTTTTAACGTTATATATTTTTGACCATTATGTATCGTCCGTAACGTAAATTCTTTCTTACCGTGCCCAGAAAAGTTTCTCTTCAATAAATAAATGATTTGACAGATGAAGCAGATCAACGTATCGAACCAGTGACGGGCGCGCGCGGCATGGCCGTACTACTGAACAAGGCGGCACCGGCGGCCCCCATACACTACCCGTGTATAAATCATTTCCGGCAGTGCTTAGAAACCAATGATAATGAGGTGAGATCTCTCTCATTTAACCATCATTATTACTTACTATACAAACGTGTTAAAAGCCCAGATTGTTTCGTATTGTCACTTTAACCTCGAGTGACCCCAAGCACCAATAGTCCTGGAGTTAGTATAACATTTACTTGCGTTATGTCTTTACTGGAATTGATTATTACGTATTTCAATAGATGTGGTATGCCTAATAACTGTACAAAGCTCCTCCAGAGACATCCGTGAAGGGCGTGGGTATGGGTGGCAGCGAAACTGGTGATAAATTATATCAAATTAATAGTAATTGTTGGAGATTATATGTTGTGTATATGTGGCACAGACTGATGTTGTTAGTCTGTGGCACCTTGTGTAAAATATATTTAGACAGCTTGAACATTTACGTTGATACGTTTGTAATACGCTCTAAACCATACCTACCCATTGTAAGCATCTGCACATTTTGAATATAAAAAATTACATCTACCAGTGTTCTTTTACTATAATTATATGTGTAACTAAATACAGTCCACTTATCAAGAAGAAATTTCATTCACAAAAAAGTTTAATGGGCTGTTTTGGTGAGCATAGAAGATATTCTTCCGAAATGCCAACTAGCGCTGGGAGCCAAAGTAACCTGACCTCGGCTTGGGCAATTGCTATGTGTGTCATTCCGTAGATTAATTAATACGAATCCACGAATATAATTATTAATATTTATAATATGTAATTAGGTTATTTAACAATAAGTCTAACTACTTAAAAAAGAAAAGAAAGGTCCCGTACAGAACCTATGTACCTAAGTACCTATGGTGCGTGTGATGATTTTGTACTAGTAAACAGAGTTACTGTATCGTACAACACGGACTTGAAAAAACTCTTTTACGGAAGACGGAACCTAGTTTAGTGTTGCTGAGTACACTGCGACAATATGTTGAATACGTTAATCACGTTTAATAGTTAAAAAAACAGTCAGCTGCGTTGCGGAAGGGGGAGGAAACGCCAAATGCTCGACACACGCAAAATATAGTAAAAAGTCGCCTGATGAAAGTTAGCTAGGAGGTTATTTACAAAATTAAAAGTACAAAAACAGAAATCAGATGCACGTGTCGCGGTTAATAGACCAGCAGGTGACAATAAAGAAAATTCTCATCTAGCTGATCGGTTTTATCTATACAAATAATATCGTTTTTGTCATTCATTTTGCTATTTAGACATCCTTTATCCCTTTGAATCTTTACAGACAATACGATCGTTGAGAAAAAGTTGAGTAATACAGGTATAATTGCAAATTTTGTGATACTACTGTTTGGTCTCATAGGGTTTTCGCAATAATTAAGTAGAGGCTTATTTAGATCTGTATCCAATAATTGGAAGAGTATTACTGAAACTGGTCGTCTAAAACAAGGAGACTCGTAAATCTATAACTATCCGTAATTTTGTATATAAGTAAATCATCACATAGTTGAATTTCATGTGGCATACTATTGCTTTTATTGTAGGTTTTTTCTTACAAGTTCATGTGTCTTTGAATATGTAATAGGCAAAGAGGTGATTGGTTGACTGGTTGACCAACCGATTGTACTGTATGTACTGTACTGACTGATGGAATGAAGTGAAAGGTGCGCATGGTACGTTGCGCAGAAAAACGTAACGCTTTATAAATTTAACTCCTCATAAAATTTCCATACCGCCTTTATATCAAAATCGATTTTAAGGAACAAACTTCAAAAATACCGCGTGAAGTACGGCGTACTTTCGAAACTTCCAGATCGTAACGATAATATCATATGTGTGTATGTAAGGTGTTTGCGTCGTGCTGCTCTGTGCTGCGCAGCGTGTGGAGCGCTGGGGGCGCTGAGGGCGGTCCGGAGTCGCAGTGCGTGTCGTGGTGGGCGCGCGGACTCGCGGCACGGGTGATAGCTCGCGCCGCCGCCGCCGCTCGCCCGCACGACATGTCGCACACTCGCGCCGCCATCGCAGCGCTCTCCGCCCTTGATGAGCTCGTGCACGCTGCACCAAACTCTGCACGTAAGTCCCGACACCCTACCCATATATCTAGCGACTCACCTTTTAAAACGGAAGATGAAACAATGATGCCTCAGTAGACGTACACCGCGTCGATCGACGTGAGTTGGAATCCCTTCAAACTGATGAAACTATACATGGTAGAAGGGCTTTTTATATTGCCTGTTTGGCTAGCTACCACCCTCGAGTTGAAAATCTTTCGTAGTGGGATTAATAACTCTACTTCCGTGGATGCCTATATGCCAATTTTACGTACACGCCAAAGGGTAAATTATTAATGGTGCCATGTTTGTTGTATTAAGAAATTTGTAATGTTTTTTTGAAATCCAGAATTAAATAATATTATGTACCTGTCATTTCCATATTTCACAAAGTAATGGTAATTATCTTTTTTATGTTTCTCGCATACAGACGATGGTCCCACAGGTAAGAATAAAATGAATAAAACCTTCATTGATTATAATTTCTTTAAATTTATTCTGATTTGTAATATATAACAATAAATCTGTAAGGAATGTTCCCGGTGAAAAACTTCTCTACATGAGAATAAACATTTCATTAATATTGAAATTTTAACTGCAACTAGGAAGGATGTGGATCGGATTAAAATTGTATTACTCGTAAGTTCTTCAGAACCTTATGGAAGGTTGCGTGACAAATGTCAAACTTTTATTTAAGACATGTAGTAGTATAAGCTTTAATCAAAAGTTGGTTTTACGATTGTCGATTTTGGTTGACTGGTTGTTGGCTCCAATAATGGAATAATTATTGTATGAAGTTATTTAGGATTTTATCGTCCAAAATGGTTTTATAATGTTCATTTTTTTTAAATAATCATAATAATTCAATTCTCAAGTTGTGCGGAAATATGCACAACGTTCTACGGATACATCATGCAACCTTTTTTATGATGAATAGAGTATAATTTATTAGAAAATGCACATATTTTATAAAAAAGTAGTAGTTAATGATAATGTGATTGGGTCCAGGTATCCAGATGCTGTGGTTGTTGGTGCCGATCGTGATCTCGTACTTGCGTGAGGGTGTGGAGCTGACTGGCGCGGCGCCGCACGTGCGTGCTCTGCATGACTTCGCACTGCAGTGGCTTACACGTGTCGGGCCTAAACATCCGCAGGTAAGTGCTATTAACACCCATCATGTGCTCTACTTTTTCTTCCCAACGTGGCAAACCGTCTTTTTTATTTTATTGATTGTTATTATCAAGAGAATATAAAATGTCCTGTCTTATGATGATTTTAGTATCCCAACAAGACGGTGGCTCCCTTGTTAGAACTTTCTAGGCAATTTTGGTGATATCTTAAGAATTCATTGTCTATGTTATTGTTTCCAATACACTTCACTTGTTCACAATAATCAAGCTTTATCATGCGAAATGCCACCTGTATTAACACAACAAGAAACACAAATTTATAATTAAGAAACAAAAATCAACTACATGACATGAGATCCCGCCAAAAACTCTCCACCATGTGTTGTTTTCTTTGCTATGATATAGAATTTAATATAATAACCACAAAATAAATACATTGATATCCTAGTTCTCTTACCAAAAAATACACTAAACACCAAACATTTTATTAACATACCAAATATAGTAAATGATCACCAAATCATAGCGAGTAAATGAATGCTCTATTAATACCCATCAAACAAGATGGCTGGGTTGAGTTTGGTTTGAATTGTGATAAGAAACGAGAGAACGGCAACGGCGGTATTTTAATTTACTATTTTAGGGTCAACAATGATTACTTTGGAGTCGTTTGCTTTAATAGGATAGTAAAATGTGAAATTTTTTGTTATAATTTCATATTAAAGTGCTGTTTTTAATTTTGACGATAATTTATTATTTTTGGCAGTTTAAAATGCTTTTTTGAGGTTATATTTTACTATATCTGGTAACAAGTTAAACATAAGCCTTATTATATGGCATCTTCTACTGTTCGCTTGCTATCACAATCTGTTACTATGGGCTTTTAAACTACATGTTGTTGAGTTTCTCCATATCGTCTAATATACACTCATCAAAAAAGTCTAAGCAACATGTACTAATTTAAATTTTAGGATGGTTCTTCACATTATAACGTTGTATTTTATTTTTAAAATAATATCTTTAGGGTTCTATTGTGTAAAAATAACAGCTGTTGTCTTTATAAGTTCTTCTAATAACAGAAATGAACAATATTAGAATATACTGTAGAAACTAAGATACATAAGAAACTAAACTTTTTTCTTCCAAAATGAAATTTCTAAAGAAAATGTATTTATTGTGAAAGAATAGAACAATTTAATACAAAGTATGGGCTCCTCTGCTATTCAGAACTTATCGGCAACGATTATTCATTGAATTAATGAGACTGTTTATGTCATCTTGCGGTATTCGCTCCCAATGGAATTGTAGCAAATCCTTCAGCTGTTGGGTTGTTGTCGCTCCGTCCAAATCCTTCAAAACACGTCTCTGGAGCATGTCCCATGCGTGCTCGATGGGCAATACCCGGATGTTCTCCGTTGCAAAGTATTCACTGGTTCGCCGAGCTGTATGTGAACGCACATTGTCATGCATTAACCTAAAATCGGAGCCAAAGGTTTGTGCAAATGGGTAGACTAAGGTCTGAGAATATCCTCAATGTAATTTTCAGCATTCATGTTTCCATTTACAAAAACGAGCTCAGTTCGCCTGTTCTTCATAATACCCGCCCATAACATAACTGTTGAGCCGCTGTATGGATGAACTTCCTGAACGCACCTGAGCCTTTCAGTATTTCCGGACCGACGATACACTCGCACCCTTCTCGTATCAGGCTTAAACCCGAATCGCGACTCATCGGAAAACATGATTTTATCCCATTGTTCCTGGGTCCATGTTATGCGTTCTCTACACCATTCATCTCGACGAGCGCGATTCCCGTGACGTATCGGTGGGCACCTGATTGGGCGTCGAGGTCGTAGGCCGTACTGATGCAGTCGATTTCGCACAGTTTGAGGACTTACATCAACACCACTTGAAATTTGTAGCCTCAAACTTATCTCTCGAGCGGTTAACATCGGCTGGCGTCTTGCAGTCAGTTGTATGTACCGGTCTTGCCGAGTGGTTGTACTCCTTTTACGGCCTGGATGCTGTTCAGCGGGTTCTCCTGTATTATTGTAGCGCTGCCAAAGACGACAAATAACACTTCTATGAATGCCAAAATGTCGAGATACCTGAGATTGATTACTTCCCGCTTGCAACATCCCTACAGCTCTTTGCATTTCATCTGCCATCAAATGACGTCGCTTCATGACGTAAAGAATATCTAACAATTCAATTTTGTCGCTAACTTTATTTAAATGGTTGGTAAAATTATAAAATCAAGACTAAACGTAGGAATTAAAACGCACTTAAATTCAAACAAATTCGCAGTCATTTGAATTTTATGAAAAAACAAAACATAATCAAATTTTTTTTTTACAACCAGCCAGTATGTCATCAATAACAAAAAAGTTTACTTACCTACGCACTTTGTTTGAGTAAACATTTAGAGTTTAATTAATATAAATGGAAAAAATTGTAATATCACGCATGTTGCTTAGATTTTTTTGATGTGTGTATAATAATTAGACTACGATAAAAAAAAAACTTAATTTGTCTTATAATATCTTCTTTGTATAAGAACTGATTTTTTTATCGACATACATACATGTAAACATTACTTGCATGTTTTTTTGGAATAGGAAACCGGATAATTTAATGAAACATTTATCTGAGCGTCCGAACTTTGCTCGGTATCTTGAAAGAAGTAGGTAAACTCAGAATGTGAAACATTATCTAAACACAAAATTTCACCCAAACCGTTGAAGCCGTTTCCGATTAATCAATTATATATATATAAAAGAATTGCTCACTTAAAGTATTAGGGATAATGGATTTATAAAAGTAGGAAAAAATATAATTTTACATATATAACGCATTTTATGTACGTATAATAACATCTGAACGTATACATTTTTAAATTGCCGCGCAAAAGGTACCGCAGATCATGTGACGTCATACGTACGATCAGTACTAAATAAACGATGAAAATTACAAAGAAACAACACATGTCAGTTCAATGCACTAATTGGGTAACGTTCTGTTATATCCCAGAGGATCTAGCCAAGTTGCGTTTCTACTATCGTTAACGCTAATGAAAACGAAAATAATTTATTGAATTGCCATTTTTGATCACGTGATTTAATGTAGAGATATGTAAATTTTTTCGTTTTCGTTAGCGTTAATGATTGTAAAATACCAATTTGGCTAGACCCCCAGAAAGTGATATCAGTTCGCTTAAACACAAATGACGATGACGTCATGAACCAGTGTTGTTATTGATGTTTCGTTTGACATGAAGAGCAGTACAAAATATTCGATCTTATTTATTAATTTAAAAAAAATTAAACAATATTATTTAGCTTTTTTTATTCAATGTGTAGGTAGCGTAGCGTCGTCATAAATGTATAATTATAGTACTTGTGCATTGTGTATGCACCCGATAGTCTGGTCTCGATCGGCAAACGCAATGCACGCGGTATTACTACTGGAATAAACAATTTAATTTGGAACAGATTGCCTTCATTTCACCTCCAACCGAATATAAGAGGGCAATCCTCCAATAATGTTTTATTTACATTATATTTATTGAGTATTAGGAAAACTTTTTTCAAAGACATTTTGTCAAGATTGTGGATTGTCTCATATTGCTGTTTTAAGAGAGTTAACTAAAGTATCATTAACTTTTGGCGAATAAAAACGATGCCGTTTATTTTCACGAAAGTCATTCATTGATACTCAGCAACAAACTGGTTCAAACTCGCTATTCAGATATTCAGTCGCAGTAGTTCAGAGAAATCGTCTATATACTCTGTGGTTCACTACACTGGTTGTATTTAAGTCACTGTGGTTTACAGAGTTGGTGGTCCAAGTCCGGTGAAGCTGTAAAAGCCGCAGCGGCTCTGTTTTGGATAGGGCCCCTAAGGCAAACAGTGTAGTCAGTTCAAAAAAAAAAAGAGTTGGTGTTGCAGTCCTCTTGCATTACCATGTTGTCAAAAACAGAGATGCCCTACTTTGAAATATGACTCGCTTAAAAAAAACTAGGCGTTGAAATTTCCAGTAACCTTGATCTATTTTAATCCCAACGATATCGTTTAAAACAAAGGGGAACTAAGCTATTTTTAGTTTAGTAGTATTGTTTGTTTGCTCACTTAATCTTACCAATAAGATTTCAATATGTGCGTGTTTTGTGACGTCTTTTTTACCTACAAATTTGTACTCGATTTTTCTAGTGAATTCTTGACTTCCAGATATTTCGAGAACAAGCTAATGTTTTTTATACAGTTCGGAACAGTTTAAAATAAAGCTAATATCAAATGTAGTTCAAATATAAGCGTATGAAAGAGAAATCTTGTATTGTAAAAAATTTGTAAAGAATGGAATAGTATCGTCGATCCATCTAAAACTAATCGTATCTTTTTATCATATGGTTTTCATTTCTTCGTTTGCAGGAATTCAAGACAATGATGCAGCAATCTTCAGATCTTCGTAACAAATTGGAGAACGCGCTAAAAGCTAATCAGGCTAATTCGAAATCGGGAAGACAGTCGCAGCCTCAACGGCCTATATTCGAAGCGAAGCCCGCCAAGCCAACTATACAGTTGAAGACAGATTTCAGTGACTTTAGGTAAATTAATGTTACGTTAAATGCAGATAGATCATCATTCATTTAAAAAAAAAATCATGTGTTAAAAATAAATAATATAAACATAAGTATTAACTTTGTTTAGGTTTCATATTTTAACGATTAAAAAGTTTGGATTTGTTTACTCTACTTTTTATGAAAATTTTAAGGGCTTTATATTAAATTAATATCTATAGTTCGACAAGTTCTTGCGCGACCTTCCCAACGTGGCGATAGACGTGGTTGGGACGAGGTAACACGTCAATACGTCAATACACTAAAGTAAAAAAGTACAATAAAGTAAACAGTATCTTGTATCGGCAGTGATTTTGAAAGTTGAAATAATTATACATCCGCTCGGTAGATAAACACGCACCAGGGCTACCCTCCGTTTTTTGTGTTACCTTAGAACCCATATATACATCATAGCTATCTCTTTTTCGTTTCATAAAATCCAATTCACACCGTCCCAAAAGAAGTTTCACTTCAACTATTTTAAATTCTAGGAAGTATATAGTTTAATATTTCGTCAATACTTATAAATTACGTAATTTCGGCGCACTCGCGAACTGTTGTGTACCGAAGGTTACCGAGATTTCGACGTTTCGGCCGTTTAAGAGATGTGATACCGTTTACTTTAATGTACTTTGTCTGCGTGAGGTTACGTCACGCAATTGCACGCGTTCCTCTCCCCACTAAACAAACCCACCCCGTTATCGTCTGTAGTACCTTGCCTCCGCCAAAACGTACATGTCATGCACGAACTTGTTGGACTATAATAATTACTCGAATCTTAAGTCTAAACAAGTGTAGATTTACGTAGAATAGAACTGTGAATTAAATTTATCAATAACTAATATTTGAATCTTATACCTGATTTTGCTTTAACTTGCCTATTATTATATTTTCTAATCTTCACATGTTCTTTGATTACGTCATTTACCGCTACATAATTAAGCATAAAAACACAAATAATATATCTTCGGTACCTCGCGTCATAAAATATTCATTCCTAAACTTCGTACATCCATTCCGAGTTAAGTACGTCAGAGTACATTCAGAAACTAAATCGAAATGAATTATGTACAGTGTAAACTCTTTATAACGTTATCCTTTATAACGATAAACTCCCTATGACGTTGATGTGAGCCCAACTTGGTTTGCGTTAAAACCCACATATTGAAACACACTTTTTAGCGATACGCCATTCTCTATTACGAAGAAATGTGTTCATATTTTTAGACAGTAAATATTTATTATTGGTATTATTGTTTATTATCAGGTAACAAAAACATAAAATGATACAAAACAAGTACTGGCATAGCAAAAAACGCCAGACAAAGTTATCAGACTACATGTGTAAACAATAATTTATAAGCATTTATTATCTAAGACATACATATTAAAAATTCTTGTTAATTTGGTTGTTTTTTTGTTCACTCCATATAACGATAACTCTCTATAACGACAAAAAATGCTCAGTCCCTTGAGTTTCGTTATAAAGAGTTTACACTGTATTTAAATCGCAGCGTTTCAAATCGTACTATGGCATTTTCATGACATTGTCTTATCGACAAATATTAGCCCTTAACGTGTACCCACATAGCTCAAATGGTTTTACAGCAGTATTTGTGTAACCCATGACACGGAAGAATTAATAATGTCTTTAGCATTGCGGTTTCATGCATACAATTATACGTTTGTAAGAACAGCTTATTGATCTATTTGGTTTGAGGCCTGTACGTCAATTAGTACCTATTAAAGATTATTTATTAATATTAGTATGTAATCCATGGATACTGAAAAGAAAAATGTAATCGACGTAGTAGTCATAAAAAATATTCGGAATGAGAGTGACTAGGCGCATATATACCTTCTTTGTAGCGCCCGGACTGTCGATAATAAAAAGTTTAACTAAGGGTAACAATAAGTTGGAGTCTCATTTTTTGCTAAAGGTTGTCGAAACCACTATAATTTCCAACGAAATCTATGGGAAAAGTTTTTTGAGATTTCTGACAATTTTTAGTAATCTAACCTCAGTTGGTTCCATAGAGATTATTAATTCTTATAAGAAACGGTATCGATTGACATGAAAAAAGTTTTTGTGTAAATTACTAATTTTCTTTTCACACAAAAAGAAACTACAACTACCCTACTGCACCATCTTATAAATCCAACCTGTATTAAATATCGACTTTTTTTTTTTAATCCTGCGGCCCGTATAAAAATACTGGAATGTGTATGTGGCCTGAGAAAAAATGGTTGAACATGGATGGTTAGAAGCTTGTATGAGATATCTATTAGTGTAGTATGTATTAATATAAACTATAGTAACGTATATAATAAACAATTTACTATAGAATACCATCGCATTAAAAACTGTTCCTAGAAAGAATTGACTTCCATTATTTAAAATAATATGTATTTTTTGTTGTCCATAACCATTTGTAATCGTTGTTTATAAAGGGAAATAGGTCAAATATTTTTGGTATAAACGACATAATTGTAGGTAATATTTTAGTATGCCACCCAGTGAGTTTAATATTTATGAACTTTATTCAATAGTAACAAAATAATGAAACATATTTTTTAATAATTATAGCTGTTCTTTACTTTATAAGGTAACGCATGGAGAAATAATATGTAGAGGTATTTTATATATTGTTACAAAATTACCAAATTTTATGGATTCTTCTTTTATTAGAGTGGGCTCTTCTTTTATGGGATTTAACGTTTTTTCTTGATGATAAGACGCGTTTGCGATGATTATATAAATGATTTTCGTATTCATAGTATTAAGACTAAAAATTTTATGGGTTAAGTTTTGTACAAAGTTGCCAAATTATATGCAAAAATATTTATTACATTATTTCATATTTACAAATAAAAAATATATAATATGTAACACAATTGTAACAAATTTTCTGTATACTTATTAAAACGTATTCAAATAAGATTGCTTGTTTTACTTTTAAAAAATGTTTCAAATTTTAAGGAAAATTAGATTTTTTTTTAAAGGAGTCACGACTGGTTCGCATCCGCTACTTCTATACTTTTATTCTTTGTTTTACCTGCGAAATAAATTTATATGTTACATAAATTATGACCTTTGAAAAAATGATCTAAGAATCACATTTTTTTTTACTAAATATTTTCAAAACAATTTAATTCACATTGAAGATGTAATTTTTAATTCTGCCGTGTAATAAACAAAAATTTATAAATCACGATAAAAATGTAGAAATAAATAAATGGTTGGTTACATAATATTGTAACTTTGGGGATATATCGTTGTATAATAGGATTTGATTCTTAAATGAGGGCATAACCAAGTTGCCTTTCTACAATCGTTAACGCTAACGAAAATAATGATATATATCACGTGATTTAAAGTTGAGATATGTTAATTCCATACATCTTTTTCGATTTCGTTGGCGTTAACGATTGTAGAAAGGTAACTTGGCTAAGGCCCCTGATCTGTAATTGATATTGGACTGGATCGCAATATTATATCAAGTAAAAAAAATCGTTTAAATAGTATGACAAGTTAAAAATCTTTAATATAAAGTTTTGTTTTGAAAATAGAGTAAAAACCTTCTAATTAAAATGTAAACATTAGTTAGTGGATTGAACAAATAAGCACCGCGAAGTAAGATATACTATAAACGAACGGCCAGCTTAAGAAAATTTGACGATCTCATCGAGAAAATGTTAACATGCCAAGTCTAATGAGACAGGATCTCAAATGGAGCTGACAGAATATACGGTGCTTGGCGACAAATTTTCAACTTGGAGGTGATAACTGGTCAGATGCAATTAGATCACTTTATTTTTCGTCCCAGAAAGCTCAGACTCATTGTAGGATTCAAACCCACATCAATCAACGCGGTGTTCAAACATTTTAATAGCCATAATCATCACTACAGAATATGAAAAAAAAAATTTAGTATGATGGGAACGACTGCTAATACGTTCACATTAAATATTATTAATACATTAAATAAATTACTTCTCGTAAACAATGGAGGTAGTGTCCCGAAAGTCAAATACCCGGTGTGTCCAGGAGTGCTCGATGGCCAAGCACCAACCACGTAGCTCGTCTGGCTGCTGGGTTTCTCATCTACCGGACAGTCTGAGCTCTGCAAAAATAATTTTTATCACACGACAAAAATCCATCAAAAAAGCCCAAGAATTTCAGTATGCCACTGCGACTACCTATATAATACAAGAAAAAACCCCGTTACGATCATTATGCATTGAAATGTGTCGCTTAACAAGGAAATGCGATAATCATAATAACGAACAAACATCTCAAATTAACGCGCTCAATTCACATGGTGTTCAAAACTGGGTAATTGGCTAATTACAGGTGAATATGTAATTATCAGCAATCATATGTGTTAAACGTTCCGATGACGTCACCGCATCATCGCATCTACCGAAGATTTACAGACGTGAATTATGAGCGACACGCCATTAGCCACCTGCCGCGGCCGAATACGTGTTTGATGGGACGGTACAGTCGTTGGCATAATTTCTGTTTCTCTAATATATAAAAATGGATGTTGGTAGGTATATATTATGACATTGATATCTTCAAAACCTTTTTGATAGATCACCATGGAAAGTTCGTTTTTCTCATGGACAAGGTTTTTATATTATCCCTGAATGTTATAGGTGGGTGCTGTGGTCGAGTTTATTAACTAATGGAAACAACAAAACAGCGTCAACGGAGCGAGCTAGTAATTAATTATAATATCATACACAATTTGTACATACTTTTTAAGAGTTCAGTAAAGTATATGCCCATCTAATCCAGCAATGGAAGACCAGACCATGTGCTATCTATACATTTTATGGCATATTTTTAACCACTTAAGTACATTCTAACTACTTAGGTACTATAAGCATATTGAGCAGTTGTATATTATTAGCACAATATAATGGAGTGCGAGAAGTTGTTTTAATAATATAATGTAATGTAATCACCTAATATATCTACAGTTTAAGTTAATGTAAAGACACTCCTTCAAATATAAAAAATGTGTATAATAACTTTTGTTAGTAATATTACAATGAAGGGGGTCAGGGCGCCAGGCATAATAATTATCGATGTCACGGCTAGAAGCTCATAGTATCGCGTCCTTCATTGCATTTCAAATATTCAATACTTGGCAAATTATTGTTATCGATTCAATAAAATTTTGGTAGCTTATTCATTTTCCATAATTATTATAATGTCTAGTGCATACCTTACTCAAATTATAAAAGTTTATTTCAACATTTTTTTTTCAAACTAACTGTATTGTTAGCCATAAGGGACCCTGGAGCTTCAGACGGCTTTTACAGCTTCATCGGCCTTGGAAAAAGTTAAATAAAATTTGATAAATATAATCTTAAAGATTGCAGAGACTGCTAACGACAAGAAATAGCGGTCACAGCAGTCCGTATGTGTTACAAATAACACCGTAGTAATCTTCATAAATTTTAATTATTTTCTAAGAGAAAATTACAAACGGGTAAGGCTAAAATTAAGGTACGACGATACGAACACAAGTCTTCAATCAATGCGTTCTACTGGTCATGAACTACAGAGCCGAAACCTGGGCACTCACGGATGGGCTGGTTCACAAACTTAAATCGCACAACGAGCTATGGAAAGAGCTATGCTCGGAGTTTCTTTGAAAGATAGTATATTAATTACGTAATCAGACACAGAGCTAGGTTTATCGAAATAGCTCAAAGGATTAACTCACTGAAGTGGTAGTGGGCTGGCTGGCCACATATGCCGAAGAACTGATGGCTGATGATAATACGATACGATAGCGAGTACGTTCGGCTTACACTGGATAGTCGGTCCCGATTCTAACTTTACTGACTGGCTAATCTTTTCACCACGCCAGGAGCTATTATTTTTATTTTATTAAAATAGAGCTTGTGCAGACACGAAAAATAAAAGTTAGACTTTCTTGTATTTTACCAACTATTCAATGTCACTAACACAAGATTTATTAAATTATTGAAGTTTAATTTATATATTTTATGAATTTGTTCATGTTTTTGCTCACTAAACTTAAATTGCTCGGTGGCAATTTACGACTAATAAAACAATTTAAAAATTTGAAATTAAGTTGAAATAAATTTTGCCCATCATTGCACTAAGAATAAGCTATTATAGACATATAAATCTACTTCGTCTTGGCGCACACTGAATAAAATATTTGACCTTATGCTTAGTATTGTCGGTAAATTAAAGGGAACATCTAGAGTGTATACCGCTCTGTCATCAGTAGTCGATGGCGCCACGTCACTCATTGCAAGCCTTTTCAATTCACATACCCATAGGAATTTAGTACCTACTGTATCATTATACAAATGGAATTGATGTAAATTTTGTACATCTACATTTATAATTGTAGATAGATATCGATATTCATGATATGATAAATTGAGGACACGAGAATCAGAGTGGCCTATGGAACATTTACCTATAGGTATTATTATTTGTTATATTCCTCTAATACAGAATAACCAACTAACAGTAGCTTCGAGTGAGCTTTATGTTCAGCATTTTAGTTCAAATGAAAAAAAAAACATGATCAGAAATGGGTTGAAGGAAAATATAAATTACAATTATACTAGTAACATCAAGCCAAAAAATTGGAAGATCATACTCATATTTGTCGGTATATAGTATAAATTATAAAAATGTAAAACCACTCGGGCTATAATAATGCTGCGTGCCGTAATGAGCATGTAAGAGATCACCACTATGTAATTCGAAACCTTGACAGAGTTGCGGTGGAGATTACACTAATTTAACCCCGACTGAGAAGTTTCGCTCATTTAACCGTGGAATTAACTTATATTGTTTCACCATGACCTACAGATTTCTTGGACTTCAATACATCATATATATTGTCTGTCGAACGGAGTAGCTTTAAAATTTTGCGTAAAACATTTAATACGGTTACGTTTAATGAACTTCGTTATTACAATCAATCAAAGTCTTTTCACACTTTAAACCAGTTAAAGTAGGTACTTATCATTAACAATTTAAGGTTTTTGTATTTATATCACTGGTGCTTAATCTGTATTACACTCATTATTTGCAAATACACTCCGACTTACGATAATTCGGGGTTACCAGTTTTTTGAAATTTGCCGATCAAGGTAAAATGTTCAGATCGCTGAAAGGCGCAGATCAATTTAAAAAGTGTTAAAATTTTTAGAAAACAAGGTTTCCAACGAATTGCGCATTTCTTTAATTATTTTTTTTCCTGACTGACTACACTGTTAGCCTTAGGGGCCCTGAAGCCTTTGACGACTTTTACAGCTTCACCGTGACTTGAGGGCGAGGGGTTAGCACTCAGCCGCAAAGTTGTTTTCTTTAATATCCGGTCCCCATTAAATACCTTTTGTACGAGTGTGTATGCAAATGTGTACACCGAGCTATGCGAGTTCGACTTACACGTTTATAGCCTTTAAATAGTTCGGTCTCACCTCTCGCGTAATTTTGGGATAAACACAGTTTGGTGGTAAACTGTGGTATTATTGTATTTATATAATGTAGTTCGTATAGAAGTACTAGGGCCCATTTAATAGTAAAAAGATAAATAACACTGAGTGAGCTAGCAATATTAAGCCTCCAATAAACAGACGTTTTGTAGACTTTTAACTTAGATATCATGAGTTTAAAAGTTCAATATTAACATAACATCGAAGGAGAAATGTGCGCCAGTGCAACGCATAAACCGCAATTACGTAACATAAATTTAAACTTGGAACGCGCCGTGATCGATGGACCCGTTGCGTTCGGAAACGTAACAAAACCATGTCCACTTGTTACACTTTTGATTTATTACGTTAGGTATCACCATTAAGATTGCTTTGTCTATTTCTAGAAGCATATCTCTCATTTTATTACTCTACAGTTAATTGAAATATTTTAGATTGAATATATTATAAACGCATAAACACTACTTTCGTTTTACCTACCCGAAAGAACATAAAATAGATAAGATTTTATAACAACTATGAACAAAAAAAAAACTTCAAACTTGTTAAGAACTCTAATACTGGCGATTAAACGGACATAAAGACCAGATTAAAACATAAAATCTTCAAGCTGTCAACACAGAATTTAACCTCTCCACTGGATGACATAAACAAAAAAAGGAAATAAAATTTGAAAAAAGAAAAGAACAACAGCAAAGAGGCACATTAAGAATTGAGATAAGAGAGATGGACGAGCACTCAACGGCGCGCGGCCAACTTTATTATTTATTGACACTTAAAATAATTACCTGCTTGTTGGCCCGTGCCGAATGGTCACCGGACTTTTGGGTGTCGAAGACCTTAAATTATCAATCTAAGCGCTAGTAAAAATATATACACGTGTTTAAAAACAAATGATTTCGCAAAATAAAATTAGTTACCTATTTAATAAATTAAAATGAGAAGAATCTAATTAAAAAAGGAAAGATTTTTATTTGTAGATTTTTTACAACTAATTTATACTAGATACCATTGAGTAGACAGATCGCGTGTTCGATTCTATTACTAGTGACATTTTTCTAATAAATAATTATGGCGGCTGTTGTGGTGTAGTATAATAATTATAATAATATGATTATATAATATTATAATATAAACACGGGTCATTAATACAACACAAATCCGCATATGAAACACAGAAACAATGGACGCAAATACTCAGATTTCGGTAATCATATTTTTTCCTCTTACTCGTTTTGGATCATTTACTGTGTTTGTCACTAGTAATTTCAGGACAAGACAGGACCTTCCATCATCTACCAATTCAATAAAAAGTATTTATAAATCAAATTAGATCAATACATTTTCAGTATTAGAAGACTCTTGGCTATCCGCGGTATTTCGTACGCAACAGTGTATTTTTTCTGGAATGAAAGAGTGGCATACGCTATCTAGAATAGCAAATTATATAAATAAAATATATCTGTAAATATTCGCTCTATATTAAAAAAAAGGTGTTTTATTATAAATATTTTATGCATGGGATTTATAGTCCATAATCGATTGATTACAAGGTTCATTTTTACTATATAGAAGTGATAAAATGAAATCTTTATTTAACGAACACCGTCATACATATAGGTAAATGAGTAAACATATAAGGATATTATAGTAAGTATAATAATATACATATAACATATTATAGAACAAATGTATTTCTGATTTGAAAAATTTAAATACAGTAATTATCCAAAAGGACATAAAATAGAGAACATTTTATTACAACATAAATAAACAAAACCCTTTTTAGTACATTAAACATAAAATTACTGTGCTCGATGGTCGTAAATTTCAACTTATTCGATTTAAATGTAACCTTTAATGTTATTATTGCCTTATTTATACTAAACAGAGCACATCCATATTAAAATAAACAATTCCTAGAAAATACCACTCATTTTATGTCCAATATATGGAGAGTAACTCAGACTCATAAAGGTTTTGAACTAAAATAGTGTCAATCAAAATGCTAAAATATAGGTGTTTTAAAAATGATCAAAACGGTGTTAATGTAGCAAAAAGTATCAGAGGAAGTGAAGTAGGTATTCTAATTAAAGTAATAGTGATAGTAAAAAATTAGAATACAGTTTGTTCATAAAAGTACGATAAAAATGGCCAATTGAAAACACAGGACTTATTTTTGTTATGAGTTAGCAAACATTCATCCAACCTCAAAAGGAACGCAGTACAGAGGCCATTAATAATAGGTCGCTACTCCTAAGGACTGAGTTATTTACACCGATACACAGCAGCGCGAGTATTTTGCAGAAGAAAGATGTGTGGCAGTGGTGTTCACAGTCAAATTTTTTCTCTTTATTTAAGGCGCTTTTGCAACTTGTGTATGCCAGTAGGTACCATCGGAGCATACCCCAATTCTACAGAAGAAAACAAAATTATACAAAACTATTACCTAAATAAAAGAACTATATATATATACTTCTATCCCTAACACTATTACAACTTATTAATAATAAAGGTCCACAGCATACCAGCCGAATCGGAAGTCGGTTCCGCTAGTATACTGTGGAACATTTAAAGAACATAACCCTAAATTTAAAATGATACGACTTCTGGACATTTTATTCCTAAAACATTCCACCAATAAGTGTTGAACAGATATTTTTCTATACAGCCCACAGTTAGGTGTAGGTTTGCCACCTTTTTTGGGAAAAATATAGTATACTTATTTAAAAAAATCTGTAATATATATAGTACTTTTAGGAAATTTTGAAAAAAATACAGTACACATTTATTTATTTATTTTTCTCATTTTTTATTTAATTATTATTGATTAACTGCCCAAAAAAGATTAAATTTTTTCACGGCTCATGTATGTGATCCACTTTGCGCCGTTCTAATTCGTACTTAATTTTTTTTTCATAATATTGTAAACACCGAAAATGTTGATATTATTTCCTTCTAGAAACTTCAAACAAAATGAAAGTAAATTTCAATGATAATTTGCCCTTCTTTTTCATTTAACATAAGAATATAATATAAATGATTAAAAACGAAACTAAAAACCCGACTGCAACATAAATCACGACAAACAAAATGTTTTTCTATTTTTGCTTTTTATTTGATTCCCAGACGTCGTACTTGTATTATACAGCCTATGTCACTCCCACAATTAAGACGTGCCAAAGAAATAAACATACATACATAAATATATACAATACGCTCGAAAAACATAACATAACATAACCCTCATTTTTCGCAGTCGGGTAATAAGCACTCCAGTTGAATTAGCGACAAAAATATAGTATTTTTCGTACTATATTATTTTTCTATAATATATAGTACAAATGACTAAAATATACTACGATACTATATATAATATAGTACGGGTGGCAACCCCAGTTAGGTGATATGCGTTGTTGTTGTTACATCGTTTTTAAATATTATAAATAAATAAAAATTACAGATCGGATGTAAGCACTCTTACGTTTAATTCTGTCTAAACTCTTGGCACTTCTCTGAAACCTGTTACATTTGCGATAGTAATTTCAACTTGATTTTATATGATTTCTCTAACACTTCGGACACACTATATACACACTCTAGTCTAAAATTACATGACACTTCGTGGCAAATTTTAAGAATTAGGTTAATGAAAATTTACTTTACTGGGTGGTACGATATGATAATATGATAAATGTGTCCGACTGGATCGCGATCATTATACACCATGTGTAGTGGCACGCTTAGGCTGGTCGCGTTTCGGGATCAGTCGGTGTATATTCGTAATCAAGCGCCGTGGTACGATCCTGTAAGTACCCGATTGGATCGCAAGAACCGTGCACATGGTGATAAACTCGTCACAATTACTCTCTTTTAGTTTGTTGCGTTTCGGGGTCAGACTGTCTATCCAGTTGCTAAAAAGCTTGCAGGCTGGCATGACAACGGCGACCGTCGTTGTTTCTGGATTGTATTCTTACCACCAAGCACTGCTGTGACTTAATCGTCCTAGTATATAAAAAACTTGTTGAATAATATAATTCAACCTTCACCAAGGTTAGCGGAGTAATGTAAAAGTATAGCATGTCTAATAATAATTCCGCCTGAATTCTTTAACTGTTGTAATCTAGTCTTTGTGGACCACACGTCCACAGATTATTAGGCTAAGAGACTAACTAGAGTTCTATAGTCGCAATGGCGGGATTAGTGCAATTCCTCAACGGTGATCAGAAGTATCGATACTCTATTACGCAACGATTAACTCGAGCACTCGTATCATAAATCAATCGTTCCATTACGTTGGCATCTGTCAATAACGGGAGCGCATGAATCACGCATACGTGAGCCCTCTCGTGAGTTTGGCGTTTATGGATGATAATTACATATATAATTTCAGGTTATTATATTTATTATAGATTACATTTGGTTAAGTTACGTAATCATCTATTTTACGTCACGTAAGTAAAACTATATAGGAAGAATCGATTGAATGAAAAAATTGAAAATACTAACGCTCTCAAACGCTACAATATGTGTTTGTTTTGATCTTATGTTTTGTAACGTTGTAGTAAGGTTGTATTATATAAAGTAAATTAATATTTTTAAATCTATTCACGACCCAATGTGATAATAGGTGAAATAAAATTCATCGTTAATATTTCGAAGTTATTGATTTATTGCATGGTTATTAAAAAAAAACAGTTACAAAACTAACAAATAACTTTCAAATAATTAGCCTTTACACTCGAAAAATGTAACGTTTATTCGCGTTCGCGATCGCTTGAATATCGGAAAATAAAATAAATTGATAACATTTGTTAAGTCATGTCATTAATAATTGGGATAAAAAGTATTTTATGTGTTAATCTATGATATAAACTATTTGTATGCCAAATATCACTGTAATTCGTTCAGCCATTTATGCGTGATGGAGTAACAAACGTAGAAACCTTAACATTTACAATATCACAGATGGAAGTAGGATAGATAGAAATTACTGAAATCTAAATTTATTATACAGTTTAGATACAAGTATGAATCCAACTTTAGAGGTAATTTGATACCTCCCTTATATCTGGTGGTTATCGTGTAGGGACACTCCGCTACTGAAATAACATTCCGCTTCGGCGGCGCCCGACCGGCCACGACACGTATCTGTGACACCACTTAAGCCGCCCAAATCATTCATTTACCCGTGTAATTATGTGAGAGAATTAAAATCACGCATTAAATAACAACATAAATACGCTTAACATACTAATTTAGGTCTTGCAATTTGAATGTTCTCAAGTGGTATCAACTTGTAAATGTTAAGAGAACTCGCAAGCTTATCTTGTCGCATTTATGCAATTAAAATTGATATTTAAGTTTTTTGGGTTCAAATAGTACAATAAAATTTTGTTGGACAAGCGTTCGACCATAATTTCATCTGAAGTTAAGTGACGATGTGGCCAAAGATGGTAATATGGTATGCCTAATATTATGAAAAGACTAAGATTTTACTTTATTGTAATAAATAAAAGATATATAGTGACATTTCTTTAAAAATAATATCGAAAATAAAGGTTTATTTACATACTTCTTTCATCTATTTAGTAATATTTATAAAAGCGAATAAAGGCATGCAATGTTTTTGAATTCGTTTGAAAAATTTTAAGTAGCTATACCAATCGGAGGCAAAGGCAACCGGCAGAACCAACTGTTCATGTATCGATAATATTTCATAACATTTATTATTAAAGTTAAAATGATTCATCCCAAATAACGATCGTGTCCAAAACGTCCTTACGTTTCGATAACTTAAGGTTTGACTGATTACTCTGCAACATAATTATTTCTTTTTTTTATTGTATTATTTTATATACGATAAATTAGGCAATGTTTTATACAAACAAGTCAGCTGTCATTTGTTTTATTATTACTGTTTAAATTCGTTAAGACAACTAATTACAGCAATAATGTATTCTAAAATCGAATGACCTTGATCTAAACCTCTCGGTGAGATAAGCAATCGCTTAGGTACTATGCACATTGGGAAACTAATAACTAACTAACCAATACACTAAACTAATAAATAAATTTGGTTTATACATTATACTAGCTGTGCCCGCGACTCTGCTCGGGTGGACTACAGAATAGCCGTCATTATTGTACTGACATATTGTATTGTATTGTACATAATAAGCATTTAGTAATATTGATTATTTTAGATAAAAAATTATACCATAATTTTATCCCATTCGTTAATAAGACAGTTCAAAAAAAAAAAACACAAATAGATCAAATTAAAATGTCAACAAAAGTTTTTATTTCATTTTTTTTTTCAATTTTAACTACATCGGTTCAGAGCTGGTTGCTAAGTACTTAAAGTACCTATTGCTATCAGATCAGCACGGTACTTTGAGTTCTCTTTTGTATCTAGGTATACTATATATTTTTAAGATATCCAAAATTGATCTGCTATTAACAAACCTTTGTGGTGTAGAGGTAGCAGGTAACCCTACAATTATCGATACATAGTACGTTTATTTATAGGACATTTTCTGTTTAATGAATCAGTCGATGAATGTTTTAATATGTATTATATTTTACTGTATGTGTTGTAATACGCAGCGAGACGGGGAAGTGAGACGCTACTTATGAACAATGTTTATTGTAGTCGACTTATTAACTAAGATTTTCAGTATCCCACCCACAGCTCAAGCGAGAATGCCCCTTCAGGCCAGTCATTGCCTGCATACGGGTTACAGAGCATACCTGCCCAGCCCAGTTATTAGCAGCAGAATAGTACGAATTCCATAATCACATCCACACGATTCTCTGATATTTATTAAATAGTATTTTATTTAATATGACGTGTTAGGTAGAGGAAGTGGGTCTTTGTAACAGTACACCAACTATTTCGTGCCACAACAATTTATGCATTAGGTCAAGTACAAAATTTGGTTTATATGTTACCTAGTTTATAAATAATCTAGTCAGATTGTATACGGACAATAATTAGTTTCAAATCAATTATTAATCACTGTAAGACCTATGTAAGTGTTATTCAACATATTTAAAGACACTGTGACCACTACCTAATACGAAATAATAAACTAAATCATTAACTATTCATTAACACGGACACTAATCGAAAAGTCATTGTATTGGCACGCGTGTGCGGACCCCCCGTGAATCGTTAATGCGATTATGTGTCCCAATGAAACGATTATCGATACTTATCAATACGTTTCGTAATAATAACAAGTCCCTCACTATTGCTCGAGTGTGAATGATTTAAACCAGACATTATTAATTTGTAATAACATTGTGAATTAATAAAAGTATATCAATTTAAAGTCTATATATGGTATTTACTGCTATTTGTAAAAACTACAGAATCGATTAACTTTTAGCTATTAGATTAAGTAAATATAAAATTTTGTTTAATTTTGTCCAAAGTATACCTACGTTTACAAAATACCTGTTAATCTCACAAAGTGTCAATCCATTATTATTGGTAGTTCAAAACACCTTGCTAAAATTGACTTTAATTCTTTGATTCCTTTCCAATACAATAAATGTACCTCTCCCTACTCAACTACGGTGAAAAATCTTGGTATCATCTTCGATACTAAATTATGCTGGGCAGACCAAGTCAAGGAAGTTAGTACGAAATTTTATGCTTCTCTCTATTCACTCATGCGTTTGAAAAACTTTCTTCCTATAGATACAAAGATTTCCCTAATAAATATACTTCTTCTCCCTCTTCTGGATTATGCAGACGTTGCTTACTTTGACATCTCAGAAGATCATAAACTTGCTCGTTTACTCAATAACTGTATCCGTGTCATCTTCCATCTTCGGAAGTTTGATCATGTATCTGAATTTCGAGCCAACTTGAAATGGCTACCTATTCGGCAACGTAGGTGCGTAAGAATACTATGTTTTCTTTTCTCTATACTTAATAATCCCAAATCCCGTAAATATTTAAAAACACTATTTCAATCTTTTGCGGGTATGCACAATAGACAAATAAGATCATCCGATTCTTTAATTCTGAGTACCTATACCAAGTCATGATACTAATTTCCGCGATCGATCTTTCGCCGTAACAACAGCACGACTGTGGAATTCGCTTTCAATCTGCATTCAACTAGGCGACACTCGGGATTCTTTCAAGTATTCGCTACGTAGGTTTTACTAAATATTATGTACACCTTGCATATAATATACCTTTCTTTTGCTTCCCTGGAAGAAAGGTAGAGAATGCTTTTTATCATTAAGTCCTCCAATTGTACTTTTATGTACAATAAAGAAAATATATAAAGAATTTGATATACAAAGAAAATTATTGTACCCACCTATGTAAAAGCGTTTAGAGGGTGTTACTACCGTGTACAGGTAAAAACAAAACACGTTCACATTAAATAAAATTAACACTAAAACCGATATTGTTCATTGAATTCAAAGTAGAATTAATATGAGGATTTTTAAGGCCATTACAGCCGTACAAAAATTGCCATGGCGGACGGTATTTCACGTCCACAAGGCGGGGTATTGGTAAAGTTTTCAACTAGCAATAATCGCACCTCGGATAAACCTCATTGGTTACGATATTGCCTCTGCGCAAAGTTAAACACATAAAAAAACAGACGACCTTATGTGTTTTTATTTTTACGAAACAATATCGCAATTTAACTGTACACAGGCGCCATCCATTCGTGCATTATGTAAATATATCACATAGAATTACTGTATTGAGTAGTAATGATTACGAACTCTTAAATTCTGTTGATAGATACACTTTTAGCGATATTAATTGAAACCGCGTCTTAATTAGACAGAGACGTTATTTAGCAAATCCATTTTTCAACTATTGGGACAAGGTTATAATGAGAAGAACCAACATTTTCAGTATTCAATAAGTAATTCTTAAGTCGCAGTAAGCCTTACTATTGATCTGAGAGTTCGCAAGTTCGATTCCCGAACAAGAGTTATTTCTACGAGAATGAGATATCTGAGTATGAGGTATATCTATTTATGAGTATCTTGTGTCTGGGTGTGTAATATCTACTACTTATATTCAGCTATTTGGAAGCCATAGTAGTGTCTATCTCTTCAAGTATCCCGCTAACAGCTTTATTAATGTACTACTTTTTAAACTTAACAGACTCCGTTAAGGAACTGTTTGTTCCTAAACAAAATACGCTACGTAAAAATGATCTAACAAAAACGATACGACACTGCAGAACTAAAACAGATAAAACAATCTTGTTGGTAGTTATTGCATAATCATAAAGTGTATTTGATGCATGAAATAACTATGCAAATATGTTTTAACAAGATATTGATCTTTTCAACAGTTTGGTGAATACAAATAAGCAAATTGTATACAGTAGCAATTACTATTATTATTAACTAAACTGTTAATTTGATGTACTGGCGCTAAATAAATAACTGAAAATGACGATTCAAAAGTACGTACATGACTCAAAATAGTTTTGCAAAATTTGACACAGATACATTTATATGTATCAAAATGATGATATGATTAATCAAAAAATGGGAAGTGAGAAATATAACATAACATAACATACCCTAACGCCTGTGTCCCTGAAGGGCTAGGCAGATGTGTACTAATTAATGAACACCCACAGTTCACCGGGTATATTTTTAGGTCCCATGTAATAGGGAGCGAACCTATTGCCATTAATCAAGGACCAAGCCAAAATCCGAGCTGCTACTGAGAATTTCATAGAAAAACCCACTTTGCTTCACTTTGCTCAACCTGGGAATCGATCCCAGGATCTCAATAGGTATTGAAAATACGCCGGAAACTTGTATCATTGTGCTTATACAAAATTTAAAACAGAGAATACAGTTTTCTATTATAAAGTAATAAAAACGACGACTATGTACCTATTTAAATTTATTATTTTCGTGGTGTATGTCTGAATATATGTAAATTATTTGAATAGGTATAATTTTGTGTAAGTAAATTAATATGTTGAATATTAAAGTAGACAAATTAGACAACAGTTTTGACTATGTATAAGATTTATGTTTAATGACATCAGATCTGATTAAATGATTATGCAATAATAATTATAAAAATTGTAGTATTTAGACATAATAAAAATAGTTTTTGCTACAATAATAACATGATATTTTTTTAAAGTATTTTTTGTTATATAGCGTCCGTGTTGGTTTGTTCGTTGGTTAAGTCACAGAAGTATTATTGCATGTTTATCTTCTTCAGGGAGCGTTAGGTATAAGATAAGCACGTTTTCAATTATTTTAGACCCTTAAATTGAGAACTCGTCCCAAAATGACAGGCCGTAAGATTTTTTAAAGCTTTTATTAAATACAGTAAAAGCCCTTTATTCGCGGGGCATATGTTCCGTAAATATGCCGCGAATACAGAAACCGTGAATATGGAATGGTAATTTATATGGTATTAAAGGGGATACGTTCCTAGGTGACAAAATAAAAAACAATTATATAAAAAAAATGAACTTAATTGAAGTTTTTGACCATATTGATTAATTATTGTCTTCAGACTTAGGCAATGATTTAAAGAATTTTGTAATTTTTTCTTGCTTGGCAGTTTTTAAAAGCTCCTTCAATTCAGACTGATATTCAGCAGTGGCATTAACAATTTGCCTTTTAAAAATAAGACTTCGTTCCATAGACGGATCAATTTCATAAAGAAATCGCAAAGCTCATTTGCCATTCTTAAACCTTCACTAAGATTTTTCAAATTAAATGTCACGTTTCCTGTGCTTGTTGAAGCCTCTTCTGCAATGGGCTGTGAATTTAACATTTCCTAGCAAATCGGTTTCAGTCAAATCTTCATTCAACTTCAGAAACAAAACAATTACGGAACCAGTCACAAAAAATAGCGCTTGTAACCCACGCTTTCTTATTAGCACGCCAAAACACTGGCAGGTCGTCCTTGTTTTGATTTTTTAAAGCACGAGGATTTAACGATCTGTAAAGCATCAGTGGTTTAAGGACACAATCTCCAGATACATTAGAACATAGCAACAGTGTAACTTTATCCTTTGCTGCCTTAAATCCAGGGAGGCAGACTTTTCGCTCTTAGAAATTAATGTTTTGTTTGGCATTCTCTTCCAAAACAGTGCAGTTTCATCTGCATTAAATACTTGCTCAGGTTTGTATCCTGCATCACCTACTAGGTCTTGCAAATTCTTCTAGATATCTTTCTGCTGCAGCAGTATCTGTTATTAGTCCATTTGACGACGCTTTTAGAAAGGATATTCAGTTGGATACCTACATATTGGAATCCTTTTTATCAATGTGAATGTACCGACATACCGATTAGATCCGCGAATAAAGAAATCTTTAGCTGCCAATATAGGAATTGGGTCGCATTTTTTTAATCCGCGAATAGTAAAAACGAGGATAAAGGAAGCGCGAATAAGGAGCTTTTACTGTATTAAAATTACTTAATATTAAAAAAAAATATATCTATTAATGTTTTAATAATCATAATCTAAAAATGTGCTTTTACAAAACCACAATGACCGTTAAGTATTTGCGTGTTAGATGACAGAACGAATTTCATAAATTTAAACCATCCTTATTTTGTAAAAGCATATTTTTAGAACATTTATGTTAATAGGTCAATTTATCGAAAAAAGCAGACAGACCACTCTGGTTCTCGTGACCTCAATTATAATTATTGTTTGGAAACATTTTCAATTTTAATTATTATATTACTTCTTATAGACATAGATATAAAAATGTAATGCCAAAAAAATTACTTGATTATTTTAAAAATCGTAGTAGGTAACAGATACTGAACTAATAGCCGAGTCGAATCGGGCGCGAAAATTCCCGCACGTAGCTGTTTTCTCAGCGGATCTTATGAATGAGACAGACACCGGTCACGATTGCGTGTCACAATACGGTTTTTTGTCCAGCCCGGTCGGTGGTGGAGCTTCACCCTTCGTGTCGGAGGTCGAATGACCGTGAGCTTGTCCATTACTAAAGTTATAAAGAAAGAGCTTCCGTATATTATCATGTATTAGTTTTTTTATAGTAGTACGTTAAAGTGAAGACACTGTGCCTGACGGTAAGCACAGCAGCGTCAAAAATAAAACAGCGATATCGAGAGATCGACGCGACGGCTGGAAGCCTGTATGTACACTGGCCTGTATATACTACAAATTAGCTGTGACTGGTTAATCATTATGTGCATAGTGGTCGCGACCCAGTGACATCCCTACCACGCCTGTTGATTACTGGATATATTATTGGCTGATCCTAGAACGCGACACGCTTAGGCGTACCGCTATTGCCGGTGTTACCCTTAGCCAATCAGCTATTCCTTTATCTTGTACAAATAAAATTACATTCTTAATACGCATTTCTGCATCGTAAAAGAATCCTACTGTATAAATTTCAATTTCAGAGTAGTCTCATCTCTGCTCGGATATCTTTCGTCTCTGAGGACTTGTTTTATAATCGTAAAGAAGTATTAATTAAAGTGGTTTTAAATAAATAGGACGTAAATTTACTTGTAACTTACAAATGGGCGTGTTAACAACGGAATCGATTTCGAGGTTCAATGAAAACGCATCAGGTCGCCATTCGGAAGCAAGTCGTGACCCGGCCGAGGTGAATCAGTCACGATGTCAGCCTCCCTTCTCAATGAAACGGCTAAACCCAAAAAATATATTTAACAAAAAAGCATCTAATCGTTCGTTGTAAATAGCTGTGTATCTAACCCGTACATTGTCTTTTTAACCGTGCAATCACGACATTTATTTGTTGTTCTTTAAAGATATCGAGGAAATGTTTGGATTTATTTTTATAGTGTAAAAATAGAAAATTATTTAAGATTCCTGCCCTTTAATAGAGAAGTAGTATTTATTATTGTTAATGTTAGTTGTTATGGAGTTTGATTGATTAAATGATAGTTTTAGCTTAAAATACTACTAGTAAAGGTTATTAACATTATTCTAATAAATGTATTTTAAAAGCTTTACATAAAAACCTTGTAATGATTTTAGGTTTGAATTGTTTCCATCTTTCAATGCATCGACAGTTAACATCAATGTGGTGTTATTGTACTGAAATATTCATGTACAATAAAACACTTTCTAAAGACAAATTAAAAAGCCACGTGTCCCACAACAAAAGCACATTTAGTAAGACAATGCTAATCGTAGCGGATAAACGTTTAGATAACAATCTTCATCAGTCCACGCAATCGGTGTGCTAACACCTAATATCATTAATTTGTACTCTCAGGGGCCGAATAGAGACAATGCGCTACAAATGAGTGCATTTATTAATTTCGCAAGCGATTTTGATCGACCTTTGTTCCACATATTATGTTTTGTATTATATGTTAAATTATTATGTTAATTGTTTAGAAATATGTATGTCTAGGCTAAGGTAACACGCGGTTATAGAAATACGTCTTCTAAGATCTGTCTGGATCTTTAAGTTGAAAGATGAAATTTAATTCAAAAGAAATTTACTTTGTAACTGTGAACCTACAGTTACAATAGTGTCTATACAAAATTAATCTTCTTCGGATTCAAACAAATATTTCAATGTTTCACTGGAAAACAGTCTAAGTTGAAATATACACTGGCACATAATATGTTGTATGAAAATTTTCTTCTTAATACAGATGCGAGAATGTTATGGTCAAGATAACTAAAACTACACATGATCGAATCCTTCTACGGTTAGCTGTATGATAATATGTTAGGAACCGAGTTTTGCTCAGTATTTTAATAATGTTACCTATTTATATAATTCTAACTTGGAAACAAATCTTATCTAATACAAAATTTCATCTAAATCTTAAGAGCCGTTTCCTAGAAATCAATTCTTCACTTGATATTATCAGATTTTATTGAACCTTCTCTGCTTACTTGACGAAATTGATCAGCCGGGCATGCGCAGTGAAACCTCAACTTTTCAGTATGAGAAAATTAAATTAACATTGACTAGATCCGCTTATTTAATTGGAAATTTCACATGTTTCTAAATGGATTAGATCATATTATTATGAACACTGTATTCTTATGCAACTGGGCACACGCATGACTTAACTGTCACAGCAACACATTTCAATTACAGATAGTAGAGCTTTGGCGGATCGATAGTGCAAAAGTTGAACCGTAGTGCAAGTAATAAAATATTACGTTTTATACAAAGCATTTCTCCACTAATTGCGACATACAGTTACTAAATTTAGGATTATCAATAAATCAATGAATTGGTAATGTAATAATGGCTGATTGTATTTGTTTATGCCCACAAATTGAGAAATTCCGTCTACAGTTTTACGTATAATAATAGCGGGTAGGTTCGAGCTTTTTAACGACATGTAAGTACTAATGTATTTAAACATTTCTACCGATATCTCTATTACAAGTTTTATTTATGTATTAGAATTCATACAATAACTAGCTGTGCCTCACGGTTTCACTCTTATAACATTTATTCGAACGACTGTCCACCGCGCTGCCGTACCATCCTATCTGCCGTGTAGCCTATAGTTGTTCTCACTTCCCGTACTTGCATACAGCTTGCAAGATTGCTTCATGTTTATGGTTATTCAGTTACTGCTCCACTTCTCAGGGTCGTAGCGTAACCTTTCTCAATAAAATACAAGAAATATTTGTCAAATCCGAATGGTTTTTCAGAGATTAGCACGTTCAAGCAAACAATCTCTTGAACTTTGTATTTTTTGGTCAATTTTAACAACTCTCTCTGTATATAATAAAACAGATCATATCACATAAGTTTGTAAGTTGAACCAACCCTGAATTTAAGAGACAATGGGTACCAAGCGGTTACTAGATCGGGGTCAGGACGGGTCACGAACTGACGTACCAGTTTTGGGGTCACAAGCTACCTATGAGCTTGAAGCTTCGTGGCACCCGAGCTAAACTAGTATTTAAGCAACACCGGGTTATTTTTACCTTGTAACTTGTTTAAAATTTGCCAACGTTACATATATTTCTAATAGATGTAAGATGTGTAACATTTCATAAGGTGTAGAAAGAAAAATGAAGCAAAATCCTGCAGTTATTTTGGCGCCAGTTTTTAATTGTAACTTATAGGTAGTATTTATGTTTTGTTTTTTACATTTATTAGGGCAGTTGTGATTAATATTTAAATATCATTAAAATGGCGTTTTGAACTGCTAAAGATATACTAAATATAAGTGCGACATAGCAAAATAACGCAAATAAAAGGTTGCCCAAGTAAAGTGTTAGCATCGGACACACCACTACATTTGACGTTTGTCAGATCAGCTTGCGACACAGCCAACATTCGAAGCGTCAGTCTTTACGAAAATTTATATTTTTATTATTAATATTAGTACACGCCACATAATCGCGTTGTAATGGCGGTTTATACAATATCATCTTCAAGAAATGATCAAAGCTATACAAGTTAAGGACAAAAATATACAACTAATCACTTAACAGAATTTTTTTTTCGAGTTATTTACAAGATTTGGTCACCCTATATTATTACTGGTGATGTTAAAGCCCTCTCTCTACACAACAAACACGCCGACACAAGTCGCAAAATTTTGTTGGTGACATGCCCGTGACATGATATGCGCAACTTTGTCTCCGCTGTTAGTCACTAACTAGTAACTAGTGTGGAGTCAACTGACTACGCACTCAGTCACGTCGGCAAGTCGCGTCGCCGGGAAGCCCGCGTGGGAACAATACGTTGACATGATTCTATAAAAATAATGTCGGCGACACTAAGCCTTTATGCACTATTGTCGGCGTGTCGGCGGGTCAACGGGTTCGGTATGTAGATAGAGCGTTTAATACGTGAAGTAACACCTTTGTATTTTTACATGAAATTTACCAAACAAATGAGATCCTATCAAACAAGAGTCGATGAAACAAAAGTAGTTGTCATTTCGTCAATACACCGACCAACCGCTTTCATATCGTGACCCAAGGATATTTATATTAATGGCCGAGTAATTTCTATCCGGCCACGGGCCAGCCCACGTCCAAAGCTATTGTTTGTTCTGTGGCGACACAATCAATCACAATTACGGATGTAGTGTTTGATCATATTTATTCAATTAATTAACTTTAGTATGCGCAAGGTTACGCTATTTCTGCAACAGTAGGTAACTGAATGTTGCTAACTAATCAATAAATTGTTATAACTTAGATTTTTAACTAATAAAGCTTTAATTTGCTTATATTATATATATTACGTATGTTAATTTGTCCCTAGTACTCATGTTAAGTTTATAATGCTACATTAGAAACATTTCTACAAGAATAATCTCCGATTTCCTGATATTTAATCGCTGATGTGTTTAGCTTAGATATTTACTGTTTTGTTCTTCATCATCATCTTCTGATTATCGCGGTGATGATATAAATTAAAAAGATAGAGCATCTTACAATAATTATTTGATTTATTAATACAAGACCTATAAATTCAACCTCAACGTCGCATGAACGAATGTCACATACGAAACAAAGTGTCACAACAAAACGTAACAAAATGTCACCTGAATAGAAATAAATCGAGCGAGAAAATACAGCGTTTTGCGCAGTGTCCCCGTTTCGAGTACCGACACTGTTCGTCGTACCATCTTGATATGGTTCCGTTCCGTGGGAACACTCCTCTCTTGAGAGCTAATTTATTACCTAGCTGTGGACTACATGCGACTGACGACTCCATCCCGGCCGACGCGGCGCAGCGCGGTGTGGCGTTGCCTCGTAAATCCACATCGCAAATGAGAGCCGCACCGAAATCTAGGAGTGTTGCTTTCATGTCAAACGATGCGACACTGTCGCCATGTCGCTACGGTTTGAGTTATTCGTACCTTAGATTGTATAAACAGAAGAATGTCTATTGTTATAATTGCTATAGTTTTAGGAACTAAGGGTGATCGCAGTTATTACAAGACAATTTTTTACAAAACAAAAAAGAACTTCAATGATTTTGAAGAGTTCTCTTGTGTATCTTCGAAGTTCAAAGTCTAATGCCAATGAAATTAAAAGGTGGGGGTCCGGTCCACCCTTGAAGTATCCTCTATCCAACAAAAAAGAATAATCCAAATCGGTTTATAAAGAAAGAAGTTATTACATAACAACCATAAAAAAATATATACGTTCGAATTAAGTAACCTCCTGACTTTTGTTGAAGTCGATTAAAAAAAGATGACTTGTGGTTACAGGCCGTACGGAAAAAAAGTAGTAAGAGATTAATTTAATTGTTAATGTATTCTACGGGACTCCATGATGTCCATATCCCTATTTGAAATATATAAATAAAATTTAGCCCATTTACAAAAGTTTTTTTCTATTTTTCTCAAAACGACTCCTGCAATCCTACCGTACCTATACCATGAAACACATAACATGTATATCGTACAATTTTCATATGGTTTCTGTTTTGAACATGAAGCGATGATGACTGAGTGGTATCGTGTTGGGATACTGCGTTGTTCCATGCATTAGTATGCCACAATGAATATGTTGAAATTATAGCGTGGTTAAAGGACATTTTCTATTGCCTGCTGGTTAGTGACAACAATTAACCCGTCATAAATTATCTATTAGTGTATTGTGGCAGTCCCATTTTCTAGTTTAGCGTTTTAATATCTTCGGTCACATCTTCACTTTACACCAAATGAAAAAGTTTTTACGGTTCTGTCTTATACTTTTACTGACCAATGCACTATTAAAATTTTAATTATATATATTCATACAACAATATCTTCAATATTGCTCAACTGAAGAAGCGATGAATCATATTATTCATCCTAACATTATACACATTAAATCAGATCGGGCATTAAATTGAATATAACCGTACAGTACCTAACCAGGTGCATAAATAAATACGAGCGTGCTAAATGATGCACGAACTCGAAACTACACGTTCGTCATTTACACAATAGTAAATATGGCGAATTATTTTCAAAACTATATCCGTTCAGTAACGATTTACCTTCAATTCGTGATAGGTAGTTGAATTATGAACAAGTTTATCATTAATTATTTTTCTTATTTTTAAGTATGATTTATAGGTCGTGAGGGTTAGACATTAATATTTTCAGTTAATTATAAATTATATGTGAACGAGTGTAAACACTATTGTGTACAACCAAGGACTGCTTATTTTCTATACATAGTATAAAACAATGTCGCTTCTCGCCGTCTGACCCTCTGTACGCTTACATCTTTTAAACTAAGCAACCGATTTTAATGCGGTTTTCACTATCATTTAGATAATTTTGTTCGGAAGGTTTGTCTATACAATACATTCCAATACTTTTTTGTATAATAGAGAAAATTCAATGTATTATAATCAAGTCGTCAAATCGTTACTTTGGTTAAACCTTATGATATGAGATACATCAAAATAATGATTTGAAGAATTATAATTCTTAAAAAAACCTAGATAAGAGTCCGCGATGGCATATATATATTTCCTAAGGTTGACTCACAGTAACCCTTTTTATCTTCACCATAATAATTAAAAATATTAGGTTTTTTTTTCAATTTAGTATTAATTTTTATCCAGATAAATATGTTAGTTAACTTGGGCACTTAATGTAAATAATGTAAGATATCACGGATTCAAAATTACTCGCAACCAAAGAAATCACTCGCAGCGGTACTCTGCACCTATGATGAATTGCGCGTCGAGAGCTAAGCGCACTTTTCGTAACTATGAAATTATGAGCTATCAATATTAACGCGATAAACTCTAAATCATGCTTTTTAAACATAAAATACACGGCTTTGTAATTTGCACCCGTGCGAAGCTATGGAGAGTTGCTAATATCATAAGTTACGTTACGTTATATAATTTAGTTGCCAAATATTCGGTGTACTGTAGAATAACCTATAACATAAGACAACATAAAACAGTCTCAAATTTATACATAATACTTTTTATGGGAACTGCAGGGGTAAATATAAAACCACATTAAACATATAAATAAAAAGCATTGCTATAATCTATATAAACACGAACAAAGGACACATTACAATTTTATATTATTATGATAAATAAAGACATTAAATATTTCAATACAAGTAGAATACACATAATTTAAGTAATATATTAACATTAGCAGGACGATATTTTTTAATTTGCCGCTTTATGTAATTGACCTATTTGTGTAGTGCACTGTAGTAGGTACCTAGTATTGTCAAACGGTGATGAGTTAAATAGGCTAATTCACTTAAACCGCATACCAGTTGGTTAACGATATTGTTAAAATTATTAGTTAGACCAGGATTAAATAAGCTCAAGATCAGGATAAATGGCTAATACAAGACAGACATATGCTCAGCAGAAGATGATAACGGACTAGAACGATCTATAAATTATAATTTACATAAAATGTCTTTAATATATTTTCAAAGCAGATCGAACTCTATATTGTTCTTGTGTACATTCTCAATGGAATCAAAGTATCAAGTGTAAACATGAAAACGCAAGTCGTTGCGACCTATGTTAAGATGAACTACGGAGACTCGAAGCGTCGACACAGCAATGCGACGTGTTGCGTGTTGTTCCCGTAAAGCTCTATTTGTTACATCACAGTAACATGTGCGTGTTAATAAACGAGCATAAAATGTTTTTGTTATTTAAATAACCGTTTTCTTTGATTTTATTCCATTTATATTGGAGTTCATATTAATATACACGATAAAAATGAAACGACTCATTGTTTGCATATGGAATTTGGAGATAATTTAATTTAGTTATAGCTTCAAAGTCTTCTGCACGAGAGTCAAAAATTACAAAAATTTGCAGTAGGTTCACTATTTTTGATAGATAAAGAATACCAGAAGTCGTAAAACCGTAGGACTCTGGGTTTGATAACCAGACTAAGTAAAACCTATAAAAAAAATAGGTTGATTTTAGTACTAAGGCGGGGTTTTTTAGTGTTTGAGAACTTACAATTCAAATAAAACATTAAAAAATTCTTGAAATGTTTTTTTTTTTAATACATTCAATGTCATTTATGATTTTACAATTATTTCTAGTATGTGGCTGCCACGACTAATCGTTACGAAGCGAATCCGATCAGTCCATAGACAACTTTTTATAACTATCGTGGTCTTATTTCATCAATGGCTAGCTCAATATTGTTCTCCAATGCTTTGAGGGTTGTTGGTTTGTCAGCATAAACCATGGATTTAACACACCCCCAAAGAAAATAATCATTTAACAACTCAAACCACACGAACTTGGAGGCCAATTCACCATTTCTTGAAATAATGTTTTCACCAAATTGCCCCTTCAATAAATCAATGGTTTCATTGGGTGTGTGAAACGTAGGACCATCTTGTTGTTGTCGATGTTCAACTCTTGGATTTTTAGAACGAAGTTTATCTATTTCAGCACGAATGGCCTGCTCAGAAGGACGATTATTTCGACCTTATAAAGGATGAAAAGCTCTATAACTTTCGCGAATTGAACTCTGATTTTGAAAATAAATTTCCACAATTTGGTACCGTTGTTCAAGTTTTAATCAATTCATGATTAAAATGGAAAACCTTTCTGAAAACAAATATACATTAAATATTATAAACCTTTTTGAGTCATGTTCGTTCACATGATATTAAGGAAGCAATTATAGACATTTCTGTCTCTGTCGGTGGAAATTTTCTACTGACCATTATTACCCACTGTCAGCGATTTAGTATCCCGTGTAAGAGTCTGCGTAAATCAATATGAGTTAGAGTATGTAATATAATAATACCAGGGGAAAAGCAATATATTATTGGCAACACATAATCAAAACACTATAAAACCGACATGCACGTGCGATTGCGTGATCACGGTCAAATATAATAACTGTTTTAAATAAAACCGATATAAATATTACATCTATAAATGTGTCATGTAAATGTCCAGACTGTAATTGTCTCATATAATAATACAGCTCGAATTCTATTGGATAATATTTAACGTGTGTTCCAGTGAAATTATAGGTGTTCAGAATGACAGATTGATTTAAATGATTCCATATATTATATTGATTTGTCGGAATGTCGTAAGAGACGAATTACGACCTTGTGACGTAATTAATGCGTAGGCTTGCGTAGAAAACATGTAATCAAACTTGCTTAGGTAGTGTATTTTTTTTAATAGAATAGTGTTTCTTTTTTTCTATTTTTTAAATTTCACTACCTATTTCTTTCATTTTATAGTCCGAAGTTGTGACCATATTTCACTATGCAAATCCATTGCATATTGGTAGATAATACAACTCGGAACTATTTGACAGTGTTTTTTTTTTTAAATCAAGCTATACTATTAGCCTTAGGGGCCCTGAAGCCGCTGCGGCTTTTACAGATTCACCGAACTTTTAGTCTGTGTGTTTCAGGATCAGCTGGTATATACTATATTCAGCTGCCAAGAGACTTGTTGGGCGGCATTATAGTGACGATACCCTTGCGCGCTTGTTGCCCACGCTTTCGCGGCTGAGTGCCTTAAGCGCTCGCTCCAAGCCCGGTAAAGCTGTAAAAGCCATCAGCGGTTCTGCTTTTGGATAGGGCCCCTCAGGCTAACAGTAAGGTCAGTTAAAAAAAGAGGACTAATTTTGACTGTTCATGCAGCCGTTAATTTACCGCGATACAATAAACAAAATCCCTATTTTTTTAATCGTCTATAGGTTTTGCGTTATGGTCAGAATCTCATCTAATGTCAAGGGAAGATGGTGACACTCTTAGGCTAGTGGGAGGATTGACTCTCAAGTACAGCTGCCGCAACACACCTACACACCTATAGGGTCAGATTTTTAACTTGAAGGTAGTAGCTAGCCAGGTAGGCATTAGAAAATATCCTACCACTATACTGTGGTTATATCATGATGTTTTCCTTCACCAACAGCTCAGGCTCATTGCAGGGATTCGAACTCACGTCGATCGACTCGGTAACATTATAACAAGGAATCTATATTCAATTATTACTTTGGTATAATTTAATTTAAATCAGTGCATATAATGATTTCCTTGATCGTCTAATTTGTGTTCGGTCTAATGTTTTAATTTAATTGAAAGTCAGTATTACTTTAGACGTTCTAGACTACGTTGTGTAACTTAAGTTATTGCTTTATAGCCTATTAAGGTATCTGATTGAGAAGAGCAGATCCAATATATCTCTTTGGGCGTTAATAGCTCGGAACTATAGAATGCCCTATTATTTTGTCAAGTTGTGAATTTATAGATTGCACTGCGTAACGGTACCGTTGAACTATCTATTAGCACTTTAGCAGTCCTGTGAACGGTGTTTCCATTCTTTCTTTGTTAACATTACTCTTGACGATACTTTTGTGTAAGAAATGCCGAACACTTCTCGTAAGGCTTGGAAATATATCAAAATAACAATGGACAGTAAGAATTCAGAGACTATTTATATGATCATAAAACAATTTCATATATTTTAATTACCAGGAAAAATAACATTGTTTTATTATACGACACATATATTACAAATCGTATTTACTTAATAAAATAAACTATAGCAATCATGTAATCTTTCATGATGGTGTGAAATAAATAATTGAGATATTTTATTAAAAGCATTTTCATCTAAAAGTATGAGATATTTCAATTGTATGAAGACTTTAAACTCCGTTTATGATAAATAAACAATACATCAGCTCTGTGTATGGAATAAGTATGAATCAACAAAACCCGTCGACGAAAATTTATTGTCATGAACTATTATATTATTATTGTATGCATTTTGTTCAGAAAAAGTATATATCTATAACAGAGAAAAGTGAAAAGAGGAAATGATAAAATAACATTTAAAAAAATTAGTAATAGGGGAAATTATTATCAGAGGTGACGGGTTTAGTTTTACTTTTTTATTTAATTACCGGTTCATTATAATGAAATGAAGTATATAGTTAAAAAACAAAGTTGTTGTTAAACTAATAATCTTATATGGAACGTCGTAGCTGTTCACACAAAGCGATGGCATCGAATAGGAAATATGCTTTGGTTTGACTCGGACCAAGTAAACAAAAGGTCAACATAGTACTAAGACGAGACAATTTGAAACGATAATATATATGTCCATTGTTGCGTTTTAGACGCACTGATATGAATTAAACCAGATTTTGGTCTCACGTCCTTTTGTGAGTGTGAGCTTTTCTTTCACATCGTAGTGTATATTAATGATACAACAAATTTGTACGTATATTATTTTAAGAATCCTTTAAATCTGAAGAGCAGTTTATAATATATTTCTTAGGTCTTTACCTATGAAATTGCCGTTTTGTATGAAAAAATTGAAACAATTTTTTTTCATGTATTTTTTATTTGTATTAATCGAAGTAATCACCCATGCAATCAATGCATCTTTGCCAGCGCAGTGGCAGTTTATTGATTCCCTTCTTAAATAAATCAGCTGGACGAGAGGCAACAAATTCTTCAAAGGCATTTTGCACTGCCTCTCGGGTATTGAATTTTTTTCCCGCCAAGGAGTTATCCAAATTCTGGAAAAAGTAGTAGTCTGTAGGCGCAAGGTCTGGTGAGTAGGGCGGATGACGGAGAACTTCCAACCCCAGTTCTTGCAACTTGGAGACCGTCTGCTGTGCAGTATGAGGTCGCGCGTTGTCGTGCAGGAGCAGCGGAGACGAGCGATTGACCAATGCTGGTTGGAGATGTGCCAGCTTCTCCATCATTGTGTTCAGTTCTTCACAGTACACATCTGCAGTAATGCTCACCCCGTTTGGTAAGAAGCTGTGATGAATCACAGCGGCGCTAGACCACCAAACAGTGACCATCACTTTTCTAGGGGTAAGTTTTCGTTTAGGGCATTGTTTAGGTGCTGAAACAGGATCTAACCAACTTGCTGAGCGCTTGCGGTTATCAAACAGAATCCATTTTTCATCGCAGGTAACAATGCGGTTCAAAATTCCTTCATTTGTGTGTCTGTTTAGCAGTGCAAGGCACGTCTCGACGCGTATTTCGCGCTGACGATCATTGAATTCGTGGGGCACCCATTTGTCAAGTTTTTTACCTTGCCAATTTGACGCAAATGGACCAATATTGTTTGACGCTAACGTCGAAAGCTGCTGCTAATTCAGCCGTAGATTGTGTATCATCAGGTTCCACAATTGCCTTTAATTCGTCATTGCCGACCAAAGTCTTCGGACGAACGCGAGGTTCATTTTTCAGGTCGAAATTTCCAGAACGGAAGTGAGCAAACCAATAACAGGTGGTGCGTTGGTTTGTAGTGTTAGCTCCCTAAACGTCGTTGACGTTGCGTGCCGCTTGTGCCGCGATGCTGCCACAACGGTACTCATATTCCATAATTACTCGAATTTTTAACGTTTCCATGATGACAAAAAAGATTGAAATGCGATGAAAATGTAACACTAATCAATAAACAAATGACTACTTGTGGAAAAAGAATTCCATGTTTTTAAAATAAAATTAATTTGAAAGTAGAATTCTTAGCCAAACAAAAATTATTTTGATTTGAAATGGCCAGTACTGCAGAGCGGCAATTTCATAGGTAAAGACCTATTATTTTTTAAATTATAGTGTAAAATTAAATCTTTATTCTTGATAAGTGATTACCGTTGATCGATTCAATTTTAAAGCTCACGAGATGTTTTGTTTTTGTCAACGCACTAATCTTTGGAACTACCAGTCAGATCTGAAAAAATCATTTTCCATTTTATGCAGATGGTTGAGGGAGGTTCTAGGTTAACTTCAAGTTATGACCCTAATGAGCGGAGCAGTATCAATGAGCATCAAGCAATCTGGCAAGCTGTAGGTAAAGAAGTGAGATCAACGATAAGCTACACGGGAGGGTTGGCGACTAGTTTTATATGAACTGAATAAGGCCTATAGAAATAAATAATTTCTGTGTATTTGAAATTATAATTGATTTGTAAATGTTTATTAGAATTTATATATTATATTAAATAAAATATAGACTTAGAAATGAAATAAATATATAACATTAAATGAAGAAATGTTTAACATTCGAACATCTTCCAACTAGTAAAATTGCACAGATACAGACCGCACTCTTATAAGTTTTGGTACGATATCCGTAACGAGCGATTTCACGGCGCAAGCGCATCCTTTCGCTACGGCTCTCGATCACGACGCCATCTTGGCAGCGCATGCGACAGATTTGTTGCATCACCGGCGCAACAATACAGGCGGATCGTGTTACACTGCCCTGAATCTCTTTGTTCTTTGATTTGCGTGTTCTGCCTGCCTTGTGAATTGTATTGCGTTGTGATATCGCTCAACTATCTATTATACGGGAACTAAGTGTATTGTTTGACAGCACTGTCGAAATTATCAATTAATCTCCAAATAGTAGTATAGGGCGTTAAAGAGTTAAAAGTTAATTTGTCTTAGGTTCTACAATATACATCCTAAGCACATTACCGATTATCCGAACAAAATAAGTTCAAGAATCATGTAAAGCAAGTTTATTGAAGAAACGGTATTCTATAGTGGATACTGATCACGTGAATGACAGTGATGCCTTAAAGTAACTCCCTCTCTGTACATCCAATATATTTTAAAAGTGTATATCGTTGTACCAGAGCCAATTAAGTTTTATGTAGTTTTCAATTCACATCATTTACTCAACAATGAATGGGTATAATCTATTACGAAACAACGATAAATTAGTTTAATTTCACGGGCGAATATAAACCGAAGTCCAGGCGCGTGCGCAACCACCAGATAAAATCTAATCGAGCGATCGAGACGCGACCGAGTCATTGTCGCTGTCGATAGTTGCGGCTGCGTGTCCAAACACTGTCGGACCTTGTAAACCGACAGACTGTGATACTGTGGACAACTAAATTAAAAGATGAATACATGCTTAATCAACTATTTCATTTAGACTGTTTTTCTTATGAGAAATAAAATATTCATTTATGTACAAAGATCAGAGAACTGAGTTCGATCAAACTATCTCGGAATTTACAAACGTTATCTAACCTTAAACTATTTTATATGAGACTAGCTTCAATTTTATTAATTGTATATTGATATGTTAGTAAGCAAATAAATCTATACAATTAATAAAATTGAAGTGTCTGTTTGTAATGTCAAAATAACAGTTTTTTACTAATTCCATATACCTATCAAATAGCCCATTTTTTAAAATTTTTATCTGTCTGTCTGTTTTTTCCGGGTAATCTCGGAAACGGTCTGACCGATTTTGACGGGACTTTCACTGGTAGATAGCTGAATGTATAGGGAGTAACTTACGCTACTTTAATTTTAGAAAAAGAATTAGGGTTCCGCAAAAATTAAATAAAAACTGATCACGGTGAATCAATTCGGGTGCTTAAATAGCTTATACTGAGTAAACCATAAGAGATATAGCAAATTAATGTACTATATAATTATAGGTGTAGCGTCATCATTAATGTTTAATGTTGTACTTGTGCATTGTGTGCACGGACAGTCCAGTCTCGGTCGGCACACGCATTGCACGCGGTAATAATACAGAAATAAAAGATTTAATTTGGAAGGATTGTTTTCATATTTATCTCCAGACTGGTAAACCTTCAAATTGGTGAAACCGACGTGATTTTTAAACGTTCCGATTTTAATGTGTGCCGACCACCGTGTTACGTAATAAATATTTTTTTTCATATCAAATTTCATCAGAACTTTTAGTGACCTGTACGTTAAATATTTTAAATAATGGCTCAACCGGAGCCGGAAATTACCAACGTAGATGTAGCTCAGATTACAGTTTCTTCGCGAATACCAGATTTTTGGGAAGACCAGCCACGGACATGGTTTATTCAGGTTGAAGCAGTTTTATATAGCCAGAAACTATCTGACACAGCGAAATATCATCTTGTCATTGCTAAGTTGGGAAAACAAGTTGTTCAGCAGGTGACCGATATTCTGTTGAAACCACCTGATGAAGGGAAATATGAAACTCTGAAAACTAGGCTCTTAGCAATTTATGAAGAATCAGAGACTCGTCGACTTCAAAAGCTTATTGGCGAAATGGATCTCGGAGATCAAAAGCCGTCACAGTTACTGCGCCGTATGAAAGACTTGGCTAGAGACAAGATTTCGGATGACACACTACTAATTTTGTGGAAAAACCATCTGCCTGCATCGGTACGTGCGGTCCTGGTCGTCACGGAAAGCAAGGATCTCAGCACCCTGGCGACTATTGCAGATAAAGTCATGGAGTCGACCAAATCTGTTACTGTAGAGGAAGTTAGTTCTTCTTGTTCAGATACCGCTACCTTACTGACAGAAATAGCGAAAATCAACGTCCGACTCAATGAGATACAGTTCCAGTCCTCATCAAGGTCACGTGGTCGCGGCAGGTTGTCATCGCGCCATCGCTCTCGCAGCCGTTTTCGTGCACGTACACCTCGTCGCACACCAGCTTCCGAGGATTGGCTGTGTTTTTACCATTTTAAATATAAAGATCAAGCACATAAATGCTTACAACCCTGCGCCTGGAAAAAAACTGAACAGCAGGTAAACTAAAGTCCGTGCAGTCGAATTCGGCGGACGACTGCATCGGAATCGCAAACCACCGCCTGTGTGTTACAGATAAGTTAAGTTGCTTAAATTTTTTAATAGATACGGGGGCAAATATTTCTGTTCTACCCCGACACCAAGTTCGTAGAAACCAGTTGAACAGTGAGTGCACAGACTATACGTTATTTGCTGCTAATGGCACAAAAATTAAGACATACGGTGTTAAAAGTTTACAATTAGATTTAGGGTTACGTCGCGCATTGCGTTGGACATTTGTAATTGCTGATGTTCGACAGCCTATTTTAGGCGCTGATTTTTTATCTCATTATAAGTTAATAGTAGATTTAAGTTCACGTAGACTAATCGATCAAATTACGAATTTAAATGTGTTAACTGCTATCGTCAGTTGTAACGAAAAATCAATTAATACTATTGATGAATGTCACCCTTTTTACGATTTACTGTCAAAATATCCTGATATTACAAAGCCCGTTTCATTTAAAGAATCACCGAAACACTCTGTTTACCATCATATCGAAACCAACGGACCACCTGTACATGCTAGGGCAAGGCCGTTGCCTCCACACCGGTATGCCAAGGTAAAAGAGGAATTTCGAATTATGCAAGAGATGGGGATTTGTAGACCATCGAAAGGTGCGTGGGCGAGCCCCTTACATGTGGTAGCAAAAAAAGATGGCCAAATTCGACCCTGTGGGGATTATAGAGCTCTTAATGCAATCACGAAACCAGACCGATACCCTATACCGCGTCTTCATGATTTTACATATTTACTAGCGGACAAAAAGGTATTTTCGCGTATAGATATAAACCGAGCGTATCATTGTATCAGAGTAATCCCAGAGGATGTGGAGAAAACAGCCATCATAACACCATTTGGCCTTTACGAATTCCCGTGTATGAGTTTCGGTTTACGGAACGCCGCACAAACTTTTCAACGGTTTATGAATAACACAGTGTTGGAAGGTCTAGATTATTTATATACCTATATCGATGACGTCATAATTTCTAGTGAATCTATGTCTATGCATAAGTTACATTTAAACGAAGTTTTTGACAGACTAAATAAATTCGGTATAACAATAAATTTAAACAAATGCACATTCGGTCAATCTAAAATTGAGTTTCTAGGATATGAAGTGTCTACCGAAGGGATCCGTCCTCTTCAGCAGAAAATAGATGCAATTAGCTCTTTCCCGAAACCCGAAACCGTCGATCAACTGAGACGATTTTTAGGTATGATTAATTTTTACCGTTTACATTTACCTAATGCAGTAGAGTACCAATCCGAACTAAATAAGTATTTAGTTAAGTCTAAAAAAAATGACAAATCTAAAATTAATTGGACAGAAAAATCAAATGAAGCATTTGTTCAATGTAAGTTGAGTTTGCAACGCGCAGTCAGCCTAACGTACCCGAAACCCGATACGCCGCTTGCACTCATGACGGATGCCTCAGATACTTGTGTAGGTGCTGTTTTGCAACACTATACAGATAACGCATGGAAGCCGTTAGGTTATTTTTCTAAGAAAATGACAGCTTCGCAGACTAAATATAGTACTTATGACAGAGAATTATTAGCAGTATATCTAGCAATTAAGTATTTTAGGAATATGGTTGAAGGACGAAAGTTATTTTTAGATTATATCTTAAATAAATACAGCTTTTTTTCAAAAGTGTTAAATTATTTTAATCAATTCTCTATTCTTCTATATATTAAAAAAACATTTATTATATATTGTTATGTAAGAAACAAACAATTATCGTTTGAAAAAACTACAACAAAACATTCTCAAGCTTGACTATTTTGATAACTGTGGTGCCTTTAGCACCAAAAAGCGTTTACAGCAATAGAAACAGAAAATCCATATCCCTTTTTCTTTTGCTCTTCATGTTATTTGTATGTCGCTCTTTCACTTTATAGTAAAAGAGTAAGAAATATCCCTGTAATTGTTTCTCCTACGTTTATAATATAAGTTTAGATTGTCATTGTCAAAATTAAACAGCACAGTATCTAGATTATTATACTTGACATTTACAATGAAACACGTAGTTTCTGTTTACAAGAACGATAACACGATGTAACCTGATTGTGCAGTACCAGCCGACAATTGACAGTCACTTCAATCGAGTCAATTCGGTTTTATTATCGGATAACAAATCTTACTGTTGATTACCGCGGCGTAGTTTTCAAAGCTCGAAGCATCCTTATAGAATGTGAAAGGATAAAATAAAACGAGAAAGAAATTGTAATCTTCTATTCAGTCGACTATTAAAATGTAACATATTTTATGTACAGTTACATCAAGTCAATGTAGTCACATTGAGCTATTCTGTACTACGTAGTAAATATACATACAAATTAAAGAGATATTTGTAATTTTTATGAACAAACTAGCTATTACTACTGCAGCTTGTAACGGAATAAGAGGCCGTTGTTGGGCGATTCTAGCAGAAAATATTATATAGATTATGTTTTTCAATATGTATCAATCATATAATTAGTTCTTATGTTATTTTCTGATAGTTTTTTTTCTTTCTTTCTATGCCCGCGGCTCCGCACGCATTTATTACGAAGCCATTATTTACGTCTCGTAATTTTACGTTTATTCATATTTTATGAATTTTGAAACTAATAATGATATTTTTACATCCTATCTATTTTGTAATGATACATACTCCATGTATACAAAATTTTATTAAAATCGGTTGAGAAAAAATAAATTAATAAAATTCCTGAAAAAAAACAAATTTTAAGTTTTGTTGAATAAAGTTATAAGTCTATCAATTTCCCGTGTACAAAACTTTATAGAAGCTGGTAAGCTGTTTTTTAGTTAAATCTAGATTTACAAACAGACAGAAAAAGATAAATATTTTTAATGTCATAATCGAAATTACTTCCCTCATAAGTTTTAAATGAAATATAGATAAATCATACAAATATGATTATAATATTGCGAAAGATATATACTCACAGAGCATCGATATTTTCATAGCAATTTAAAATGCAGTACTCCCACACCAAATTCATTATTGCAAACAAGAAAATATAGTAATAGGTATATGGGGAAGCAAAGTATTGATTAGCAATTTTATGTACAAAATATTTACTCTATGAAATAATAGCGGTGTGCCCGCGGCTCCGCACGCGTTTGTTACTAAGCCAAAATTATTTAAAACTCTTTATTTTGAATATTTTGAAAAATTCTTATAGCCTCTCAATTATAGTATGATATATGCTGCCCGTCTACAAAATTTGATCAGAATCGGTTGAGAATTGATGAAAATTAAACTTTTTGAATTACTTTTTTTTAATTCTAGAAGTAATATTGACAATTCTTATAGCCCATTAACTATCTAAATCTTCCCGTGTATAAAATTTCATCAAAATCGGTTAAGAGTTAATTAAATAATACATTTTTGAAAACTTTTTTTTTTTACGATTCCAAAAAGTGTTATCGAAAATTCTCATTACTTTATTATTCATGGTATGACTTATACTTCCCGTATACATAATTGAATTAACAAAAAATTTTTTTTTACATTATCTAAAAGTATTATTGAAATTTCTTATAACCTATCAACTGGCTCATAATATAAGCATCCCGTGTACAAAATTTCATAAGAATCAGTCAAGCCTTCTTTGAGTAAAATCCGGAAATATAAACAGACAGACAGACGGACAAAAAAATGTAATGGCATATTCATGATCAGTATCGTTCATATAATATGCGTATCAGGAAATTTTGAAAAAATATTAAAAGCACAGACAGGACTACAGATTTATTAATATAAAAAAAAACAAAAGAAAATCACAAACGGGTTTATAACTATGTGTATTGTGGTCACAATCCCTAGCACCCCGCTATATTACTGCATATGCACCGGCTGATTTCGGAACACGACAAACCAAAAGAAAATCATAGGTGGGTTTATCACTGTTTGTATGGTATTGTCATTATATACCAATATGAATCCAACACATTAACCGTTCTAACAAAACTTTAAAAATAATTAAAATCTTACCTTATTGTACCGGCCTGCGGGAAGGTTTTTTGAAAAACGTGAAACCCCTTTTATTCCTTTCTTACCAAAAGCATAAATATGAATGGGTTCTTCATACAAACTTTCACCCAAGTTTTTTTTTCACCACATGTGGAATAACACAATGAAATAATTCACTTGTAGCAAAACTGTATAATCCAGGTAATTTACAATAGGTATATCGCTTAGAATACATAAACCCCGCGAGCCGCGGTTTGACAGCGTCATAAAATAAAACAGTCATTATGCCGTACTGCGTAGTTAAACAGTTTAAAAACACTTCAGCCAATTTTAAAAAGAATACTGGACTATCATTTAATAGGCAATTATTAGAAATACAATACATCTCATAATAAGTATAACAATGTCAATAAACCAACGAACTTGTTGACGTTAACAACGCTGTCATTTCATAATTACTGCACATACTCATAATAAATCAACAAAGCAGTCGTCTTGGAAGCTGATATTTCCCTCTTACATACTTTCATTTCCTATTTTTTACCCTTAAAGTTTTATTTTCCTACAAAGAGTACCCTATGTCCTTTCCCAAGGTCCAATCTATCTCTATACCAAAATTCATAAAAATTGGTTGAGCGGTGTAGGCGTGAAAACGTAACAGACAAATAGAGTTACTTTCGCATTTATAATGTTGGTATGGACATTCTGTGTTAAAAATGGTCAGTATTACTGATTTTCTGACTGACAGGAATGTGATGGTAATGGTTGCCAACTCCTAAAATATTTTGCCTTAAGTTTCCAAAATTAATTATTCAATCTTTTCAATTAATCTTTCAATCTTGTCTGCGAGACTCCCGAGTCAATTACTCCGAGAAAAGCCCTAATCGCGACTCAGTCGGACACCACTGTAGTGTGCTCTAGCACCCAGCAATAAATGTTCTGGCTTTTACATGTTAAGCGACAATATATCTCTTATAGTATTACGTAATTTTATAAATTAAACGTTATAGGTAGGTACTTGAACATATTATTATGATGGGATCATAAAGACCTTATGAAATGCACGTGTGTCGTAAAATGAACCGCCAATGTGCGTTTACATAAAATTTATGAATACTAAACGTTCAGTCCGGTAACGAGATCTAGTTTGGCAATTTATCAACGTCCCGGTATTTAGTTTAGCGCATTACATATTTATAACTTATTACTTCATAATATATTATTTCGTTCGCAATTTCGAACACGTGCCGTTTACGTTAACTTTGAGCTTAGAATTTTCAACAAGAAGACAACGGGAATGAAGTCGTGGGCAAAAGCTAGTTGATAACGTCTTAAAACGTATACCACACATACTATTGTCTTTTAAGAACATATTTTAGAATTTTATGTAAAAAAACTTTATTTACAGTTCATTATACTTTATTCTTGTCCGGATCCTATTCAAACGATGACCAAAGTTGCAGACTAATAAAAAAAAAATTGTTAGGATTTTCATAATGAAACTAGGGAAACTGGGCACTAGCATACCAGAAAAATGATTACCCGGTTTGGTCATTGGCGTATCTAGGGGTTATAGATTATATATAAAAAAATAGAAAATAAAATATATGTATCTACAACTATTTTGTTTAATGTTTTTAAATTTTCTCACATAAACATGTTACGGTGGACAACTTTTTTAATGATATCTCTACATTTGTTCTCATTGTTGCTACAGGCTCCGCACTGAATTAATCCGACCACGGGCATGGCTCCTGAAAAGCTATGAACGATGAAAACGACGCCCAGTTTGGGTATGGTAACCCAACATCCTAGAGATGACACCAGCCACTTCTGGTGTGGCTAATAACCATGAGGCTCCCTTCTGCTGTAGGATCCACACGTTAAGAAAATAATTTTACTACGTAGGAACTAAGAATTTACGCGTATAATCAACAAATCAAGAGAAATATCACGGTACCAGACTGCCAAAGCAAATATTTATAATACACTAAAATCAAAACTAGCAAAATCGGTAATCACTCACGATTTCGCTGCTATTGTGATTAGATATGTAAATTAATTGCACTAGTAGCATTGTTACCTGTAGAATTATTTATCGCTGTTTATATTTTCACTTCACTTTTGTATTATAATTTAACTTTGAAGTTTTAACAATTTACATTCCGTGTTAATTGTGGACAAATTCTTAAAACTTCAAAATATTGTTTACTAGCTGTGCCCCACGGTTTCACCCGTGTTAATTTTATGAGATAAACACCGCACCGCAACTGCACCCCTGTAGTCTATCATAATTAATTGTTCTTCCCGCAAGTACAAATTATTTTAATGTTTCATTATCTCCTTAACTATGTGTCCAAATAACATGCTTTAAAGAGCAAAATTTAATTTCATAAAATTGTCTTTATGAAATTTAGCTTTTGTTCGTAAGGATTAAAATGCCATGTCTAAACATAATGGTTATATATCACTTTTTAATTTTGAACAAATCTTTGTCACATAATACCTTATTGTGGCATAAGTATTGTATCTCCGGATATTTAACGATTACACCAGCGCACGCGGATAAAGCAGTTCGGGATTCCGACTTACGTAATAAAGATCATTATTGAAGGCTAACATAGAGTTATAGCCTCCAGAGATTTCAAGAGATCTCAAGAGCTTCCAGAGATTAGCGTGTTTAAACAAACAAACAAAAAACTCTTTCGCTTTATTATATTAGTATATATTGTACCTTTTTGAAGTGATACTTCTTTTGGCGCGTTTAGTAGAGGGTAAAATTGAGAACTACGCTCGCATCATGTGACGGAAGTCCAACATGATGAAGTTAGCCAACAATGACGTGTATTCATTTTACTTACATTTTTATTGTCTAAAAAAAATTATACATATGTAGTTAAATTATTCTTACACTATTAAAAAAAGTCCGTAAAATAAATTCACATAATATTATCACTGATGGCTAACTTCATCATGTTGTTGACACGCGGGATAAAAATTTTGGAGCTATTTTTGTTTTGTTACGCCAAAAAAGTACATCATTTTTATTGAATATACACTATGTATATATGTGTGTATCTACGATACACTTTCGTTATAATAATAATTTAAACTCTACAGCGTCTTATTTTATAATTAATATAATATAAGAATTAACGTAGACGCAAAAAGAATAATTCCTATGAAATTATGGAAAGAAAAATATACGCTAATCAGCTCTATCTATTCTTGAAGGAACAGGGTGTTATAATAAAAAATTAAATATAGAACAAATAAGAGTGATAGGAGACCGCGAGATCTTATTTATTATGTATCTTTAAACTTATTTTACGAGGAAAATGTATTGTGTTCAGAGAAGGGAAAGGTCCATAAAATTTATGTTCCAACCCAAATAGGAAATGCACCATAAAAATTACAGCGAAGCCATGAGAATAATGTGGTAATTCCATCATAGTACATACATGAATATGGGCATACCACCAAGCTTAGTTGTTAGCTAGATTTTAAAAAGCCCCAGTGATTTTCCCATGAACTCAGAAGTCTTTGTTTTAGGCACGTACCGTGGTATGTCAGAAATTTATCGATAAATCTCTATTTTCTTTAACACCTTTACGTGTACGTATGATAAGTGAATGAGGAGAACATCTGTTGGGTGGGTAGTTATCTTACATGAACAATAATATTGACTATTTTTATGTGTCAAATTAAAGCTTAAACTAACCTTCAATTTTCACCGCGTCCTATAAATTGTTTTGCAGTACTATATATTAATTATTTCAAAATATTGATTTATTCATAATCTCCATTGTTGTACCTACATAATTTGTTTATCATAAAGTATCATATGCAGATAACTTTTTCAAATTTGATCTTGGAGTAATTATGATATGGGCTATGTCGAAATTAATATATTTTTCTACCGTTATCGTCATTGGCAAAATACTTTAAAAATAGTTAAAACAAGCTAAATTATTTAAAAGTAAATAAAAAACTCGACTGCATCAAAAACATTTGACAAAAAAAAAATATATTTTTGCTTTTTATTTGATTCCCAGACGTCGTACTTATTAGTTATTATATAGCCTATGTTATTCCCACAACTAAGACGAATACCTAACGTATGCTAAAATCCTTCAAACCGTTTAAGCTACAGAGTGTGCCAAAGAAATAGACATACATACACACACTCGAAAAATATATCCCACATTTTTCGAAGTCGGGTAATTCATGTTTTCGTTAAAAAAAATTGAATAAAAACATATTCATTTAAATTGTAAAAGGCGCCATAACAATCTGTGTAATTAACATGATAGCTGTTAGATTATTTACATTCCAGAATGTGCGAAAAATTCGCACGGGTCGGGTAGTATATTTATATATTTCTAGAATCCTGCGTTATGTGTTATCGATATTACCATATATCGACCAAAACCGGCTACCGTTCCCGTTCGTAAAACGTGACCGCTCGCAATAAACTGCGCGCGTGACGTTTTCGAACGTCGATCCGATACGCTACCGATACGACTGAATTTTTCATTTTATACAAATATAACCTTTATAATACATTGCACGGAAGCCTATTTTCTTAAGTTGTTAAATATAGGTTTAGTGTTGTGGCCACAATCACAACTGATCTTAAGTGACGATGTAGCCTAGTGGAAGACTGGCTCTCAAGTGTAGTTGCCGGAATACACCTATTGGTGCTTGGCGACTGATTTTCAACTTAAAGTAGTTATCCAGGCGGGCATTAGAAAAAGCCCTAACACCATGTTATGGTTCCATCACGATATAACTGCTTACAAAATACAGCAAAACCACATGATTATGTTTCGTTAAGACAATCTAAAACATATACGTTGTAAGCGGCAATAATGTAAAGTTACCTAACCTATAAGTAGGTGTATTCCAGCAGCAGCACTTTAAAGCCAGTCTTCCACTAGGCTAAGCGTGCTACCATCGAGGGCCACATCGTCACTTCAGAACAGGTGAGACTGTGGCCACAACGCTAAAACATATACCGACAAAAATAAAATTATAATGTGATTCTTTAATAACAACAAATATATTTTCTATATTTAAATTATTTAACTTACCATAATAAAAAAAAACGTGTGCAGTAAACCTTCAGAAAACAAAAACATCCACTTTAAAATGTCTTTTTAATAATCCAAAATCAGCGGGACTCGGAACTATCGACCTCTCGCACTGTACATACAACAATGCGTACAAGTATGTTCGTTACATCGCTAGGCCAATTTGACGATGAACGTAGTCGTGAAAATCAGGACTTGCATTAACCGTGTATATTGTATTCTATCTCATTCTCCCGCAGGCTAAATCAATCCAATATATGTGTTTGTCTCTTTTTAGTGTAGCTTCATCGTTTTATGGCCTTTTAAATCACAATGGTACTAAAGAACTTTTCACTTCAAAATAGGATTTAACGAAGTGATAGAAATTTGTTTGTTACACTAGATGACATTGGCTTTGTGATAATGATAACACTGATGCTGTAAAGATATTTGATTCCTTAAATTGAATTTGTTAAAAAAATTAAAGTAAAATACACGTCATGTCTGGCACTTAAAATAAAAATATTATTTAATATATGCTGTGTTACCTTTAATAGAAATTTACGGTTATAAAGTAAGTACCTAGTCGATATTTCAGTAATGTGCTGACAGCTAGTATAGTTGCAGAAAGAGGATTTAATAAATCGCGTTAAATTCTCACATTCCTCTTTATCAGTACCTACTACTGTGTGCGATGAATTTATATCACTCAATAGATAAGTCAGTGGCTCAAGAAACGCTAGACTTCTTTTTGTCAGTTATAGTTCAATAGGAAATATTACGTAAAATACCTAGTACTTTCTCATTGCTCCTCTTATTTTGGAGTTAACGTGTGCCAAATTTACCTAGTGTAACGTAATAATTGTCAAATCTAGTTTAGCCTGATTTCTACGAAGCACAAAACTAAATTGTAAATTGGAAAAAAATGTATAGATGAAAACATAATCAGAATATAATCAATGAAGGTAAAAAAATTAAATAAACGATGGCTAGTTCGACCAGTTAACGAAGTTATAAGTAAGTATGTATATATTATCAAACAACGTACTCTTGAAGTGGTTAAAAATGGAAATTCGTCAATGTTCCATCATTTTAAATGTTATATTTAACCACAAAAGACACGAAGCTGTTAGACGTTGGAAAGATCTTATTTATCCGCCAATTATAGGAGAATAATGCGGTTGATCAGTTTATGATTTTTAATATTGTAAATAATTCACTGACATCCGGAACCTATTACCGCCTGGACTCCTACTGAGAAAGCCTTCTTTTACATAAACACTTTAAATTCATAATTTATATATTTAAAAAATATGTTTTATGATTAATTTAATCTATACTTATTTATGGTAATTATACTTTTACTTATACTTTGTATGTCTGTTTGTCGATATGTTATGTCATTGAAATGAAATGAAATGTCTTTGAATATTTATGTCTACTTGGGACAGCCCCACTGGTGGAATACCTACCCCCTTATAGAAGATCGCTGCTAAATAGCCTTGTGTTGTGTTCCTGCGATCGGTAGGGTTTCCGGAGACACTTAGGGTGGGGGGCTCAAGTTCATCAACACGCTAGTGATATCTATGGTATTACAGCTTACCATCAGGCGGGCCGTATGCTTGTTTGCCATCCTAGTTGTATAAAAAATAAACTTTTGTAAACTTCCATTCATACTGAACATTTAACTCTATGTTTGTTAGAAACAATACGGTAAAATCAAAACCGTCTACGACGTTCTACAAGCAATAAATTTCTTAGATAATATAATGAAAATGAGTAAAAATAGTGATCTAATACATTGTATGTCGAAATGTAAGTGATATGTACCTACAGCAAAGAATCCACAGATTATTGTCCGAGTAATTCTGTCAATTATCGTCTCGTTAGACTGATCGATTCACGTTGTGCGTCGCGTCGAGGCGGATCGTATATTTGTACAGTGAATGTGCGCTCGTACGCTGTGCCCGCTTATTTAAGTACCAGACGGATTGCTAAGCTCTATTTTTTATTATCGAAAACAAAGTTAACAACAAATGGACTGCTTAGATTAAGTTCTACAATATGACGTCCTTTTCGACAGACATATGGCCACTGGCCAGTTCTATGCAGAGTTAACCACTAATTTCTTAATAAAACGTATATACTCCCCATTATATATATAAAAACTATGTAAAACTGTAAATATTTTTAACTGAATATAATAAATTTTTCTTTACATGGACCTAATGTAACAAAACAAGGGGAAGTGAGAGAATATTAGATTTCGGGAAGTAATCCCAATATTCATTACGCAAAGATTAAGTAACTTAAGTTAATTGGTCCCCACGGTTGCACCCGTGAAGCCTATGATAAATGTTCTTGCTTTAAAAAGCAAAATTGAACTTCATAAAATCGTCTTTATGATGAAGTAGCTTTTGTTTGCAAGAATTAGTATGCCATGTTTAAAAATAATGGTTATAAATCACTTTTAAATTTTTAACAATTGTTTGTCACAAAGCGGCTTATTGTGACTTATGTATAAGAGATAGGCACATGCTACCGCGAACTTTTTTAAAATAAACTAAAGACTAATACTTTGTAGAACATTGTGTTTACGTGTTATTAACCATTACGCCAGCGCACGCGGTTATAGCAACTCGGAAGGGCTTCAATATTTAAGGCTAGCTGAGAGGTATAACCCAATGTTAGATAGCCTATACCAATCCTCGTGAGTTTTGTTATCATATACAAAAAGAGTTTCTCGAATGCGACTGGTAGTTCCATTGATTAGCGTGTTTAAACAACCAAACAAAAAAATCTCTTCCGCTTTATTATATTAATATAGTATAGATAAAGTTCAAGAGATTGTTTGAACGCGCTAAACTCTGAAACTGACAGTCAGATTTTAAAAATTCTATTTGTATTTTATAGCATATTTATTCATGAAAATTATTAGTTATATAACTTCACGCTAAGATCTTATAGAGCGGAGCAGTAGCCGTGAACGTCAAGCAATCTTGCAAGCTGAAGGCAAGTACGGAAAGTGAGAACAACGGTAGGCCACACGTGTGCGTCGACACACCGTGCGAGGACACACCGTGCGAGGACACACCGTGCGTGAAACCGTGGGGCACAGCTAATTATTTATATTAAAAGTAATGTAAAACTGGTATGTGGAAATTAGTTACTGAAAATATTTGTTTTTACAGGCCCATGTAAGCAATGGAAAAATAAGAGACAATATTAGATTACATGATCATCACTATCCATTATGCAAAACTATGTGAGTAGGTATAAGTTTACCTCATATTATTTCTTATGTAAAACCTTTTATGATAATATTATTCGTAACATAGGAATACTATTATAATAAAGGATATTCATATTTTACGTTAAATAAAGTTTTTTAAACTTACCTTATGCTTCAAGAATGAAAGGTCTCTAACAGGCACCGTTCTCCGCGATACCTTTAGTTCTGTTTGGAGAACCTCCATCGTGGAAATATCTTGGAACCCACACTTTTGCAGAGCAAGGCATGTCTGCTGAACTTGTTCGATACACGGGGAGAATGAGCAAAATCGTCCTCCTGGAAAAAAGACGTGGTTTTACTTTGCGCCGAGCTCGCGCCCTGAGAAAAACATCTTATTTTCTTATAATTTATTTGAAGGTTAGATCGGTCTTTTTAGAAAAAGAAAATTAGTCACAATACATGTACATATATAGATATTTAACAACCAGACATGCAACTGGCAATTATAGTAATGGTTAATGGTTAATAGTAATGGTGGAGTCAGAGCGTCAAAATATAATTACGCTTAACAATTTATTTTAAAGATTTATCTCATAAAAATTAAGGCCGAGTTGAAAATAAATTTCTTTTTAATTACATCCCTGAATATTTATTTTAAAAAAGAAGTCTTCAAATAAATTAAAGAAAGAAATCAACTAATGCAGAATACTATAACGAAGATGTACTTAATAGTGACCTATAACGGTATAAAATTTCAATTGCTTATCGAAGATTAAAGATACAGACGACAGTGAAGTTAATCGTAACATTATCGGACATCGGTCGGGCCTATTGTGTGAAGTGGTACTACAATGGCAGGAGTCGATAATGTCCGAAAGGATATCTCTCCTCGCGTCAGGCTCGGGAACGCTCGAGATAGTAACAATGTTTGAAACGGACCGAAGGCGATCGACCTCGCTGTTACACAATTCAAACAAAACGAATACATCTACCATGTCATAATGCGTGCGAGCACGTAAAAAGACTACCCAGACGAGATACAAAATGTCGACAGATGTTTTCATTCCCATGTGATAGATACGCGATGACCAGACGGACTGTACAGATAGTGTATTTTTTTTTTAAACCGCGATACCGTTTTGAAATTTTTACAAGTTGAAAATGCCCGAGAAACGACACATCGACTTTTATGTGGGCCGCTTGACTTTATCTGTCAAATCTTATCGACCAATAAGGACAGCGGACGTCACTCACTCTGCCAATCTGAGTGAAGCGGACGCTCACCGCAGGGGGCGAAATTGAAATAATATAAAAAAATAGAACGGTAATTGTTCTATTTTTGAATTTTGTATCGCGTGCCAGGTTGACATTGTGCACGTACCAGACGTTAAACACGAAGGCTTTCATTCGATTATGTAATGAAGACATTAAACTATGTTTATCCCTTTATGCTCTACTTTCTAGAGTCTAGACCTAGACTATTAAAACATTTGAAAATGCAATATTCGTTTACTGTGGTATATTATGATATGAAAAAAGTTACCTTGCTCAATTAGTTAATACTTTTAATCTATGGTTGATCTTTGCTATAGAAAAAGCGCTTGATTACATGCGTATAGACAGTTCAACGCATCCATACTAATATTATAAATGCGAAAGTAACTCTGTCTGTCTGTCTGTCTGTTCCTCTTTCACGCCTAAACGGCTGAACGGATTTTGATGAAATTTGGTATGGTGATAGATGATAACCTAGAAATGGTCATAGGCTATAAATAATCACGCCATCGTTCTTAGGGGGTAGGCAGTAGGCAGATAACTAAATTGAGTTAGTGATTTTTAGTCGTTTTTGTTGGGACTTTTGCTCTTTCACGTCTAAACGGCTGAACAGATCTTGATGAAATTTAGTAAGGTAATAGATGGTTACCTAAAAACGGATATAAGATCAAAATGATCACGTCATCGTACTTAGGGGGTAGGAAGTAGGCAGAAAACTGAATTGAGCTAGTTTAAGTATAAGTGCGTAAGCCGTGTATACATTCAGGGATTACGTGGGCGTGTTAAGAGGTTAAGTGTACAAGTACACAAGAGAATTCTAATAGTTATTTTATTTATATAACGTCGAAATTTTTTTACATCTTATTTGATCAAATTTAATATAAATGAACAGCTCAACTAAGTAAATGCTTGTTTATTGAACATATTATTCCTTATCACTACCACTAGAAATACCAAATAATGAATTTTCTATTAACTTCATTATTTCCGACATGTTCTGTAAAGCAAGCTTTAATTTTTAAATTCTCCAAATACATATGTTCTTATAGGGTTTAGGATGATATGGTGGAAGACGAAGAATTGTAATACCGTATTGCCGAATATTTTTGCTGTTACCAATTGTTGAATTTCTATCTATTTTAAATTAAAATATAGCGTTTTAATATTCTGATCATTATGATACGACACATCATCAAGCACAACTACTGATTAGGTGAAACATTTTCTTCGTGACGAACCTCACATTTCTATTACCGACTGTACCCGTAGAACAAAGCGATAAAACACGAGTTGATCGTAAGACGACTGCTGCGTCATTGTCATACAAATAAAACTGCATCTTATTAGCTTACGCACACATAGGGCCACGAGCAAAGATGAGTTGAAGGCTCTATACATTAACCCAATATTCGAACAGAAACATATTCACACACTTAGAAGATTAATTAATTAGCACTTGCACACGTTCACAATTTGAATATAGTAATGAGGAAGATGGAAGAAGGTAAGGATGGATCTTCCGAGGAATGATATGTGTACAAAAGTTATGAATAAAGATATGACAGCTGATAGAGTAGAGTGGAAGAAGAAACCATATTGTTGCCGACCCTACATAAGAGTGATAAGGACAAGAAGAAGCTCACAATTTCTTCAAATATCTTTTATACATATAGAAAAATCCGATCTTGTGTTGGGTTTTTATTTCTTTTTATTGTTTTTTATATAGCATTGAATGTAAATCTGAACTAGTTCCATAATATAACTATGTAACTGTCTCCTGCAATACAAGTGAAAGGGATTCATTTTATTTACAGAAAAGTTCTATCGGGTGTGCAATAAAAATATCATGACTGATAAAAGGGATATTTTTATACAGTTTTATTCTACAAAATAACGATCCACAGTATTATTAAATAGAAGTCTAGTTATAATTATTATTGATTTAGACTAGACGTTAGGCCGTGAACCAACATTAAACTTTTAGTTTGACTAAAACTTACTGAAATGATCTAGAACGAACGAACGATACAGTAGCGTGGATAACTAAGTGTTATGAATAATGCTGATAGCTGTATACATTGTATATAATAAACGATAGTCTCCTTAAAGTGTTGCAACGAAACCACCTGGGTCATAGGACAAGAATGCAGTACATTGACAGATTTGTGATGACGTCTGAACTACAGACCCAGCCAATAATGTATACCATTATTATAATACTAATAGACCGAGGCAGTTTTATGTTAGAATTGTGATAATCTGAAGGATGAATAAGCTTTAGAGTAGATAGAACTTGAAATATTTCCTACATATAAACACAACAATCCCCATTTTTTTTAATCTTTTTATACATGTTATTATATGATGGAGCCTTTTGTTATTTATAACGTAATAATATAGGGATTAAATGACTGTGCGGACTTCTATTTCGTTAGTAATCGTTGTTTGTCGGTCACCCAGACCAATTTGCCAAGCTTATAATCAATCAGACAAGTTAGAATTTACCCTGAAATAGGCACCACGACCTTCGTGGTTTTAGTCATTTTGAAATAAGATGAGTATGAAAATGCGTTCTTTATAATATTGACCCAATTACAGTGGAAATTTACAAAACTTTAATACAACCCCTATATTTCATATTAACCTTCTTTACTTCTTTAATAATTAAACGTTAATTCCTTTGAAGTTATATTATACAGAATTATTGTAAATATTATATATTATGGTTTTATAGTCTTATTATAAAATCCAATCTTGCAAATGAAATAAGGTGCAATAACTATGAGTCAACGTAAATTACAATCCATTTCGTAAGCTCCACGGCCTTTGAAGAGTTTTCGATGCCAGTAGAATCCTGGCCGATACATTCTGTAACAATATATCGATATGTTACGTAACAAACCTTTTGTGCTGTAACTATTCCCATTCACTCACAATATGGAACGACGTTAAGTGATGTGCGTTGCGTCGTACCGTTGATTTTATTATGTCGCTAATATTTAATTGTGTCACGATTTGTAACACGATACTGATGCCTAAACCTATCAGTCTGAGTCAAACTACTAAAGCGTGTACCCTTAACGAAATCAAATCAGGAATAAATACATGGCACAAAACTATGTTTTAAAAGTAGGAACATCATTTAAAACTCAGATTTCTTTTTTGATTCAATTTATTGTGGTTTTTATTTACAGGTTTACCTAATTTATCTAGATGGGCCATCATCGATGTTGACAATCATAAGTCCCATCACTAACGTCTAGAACCGACGGATAAACCATATCACAATAGATCCCGAGTCGCGTCACTAACAATGCCGGACAAGCCATTGATGTATTAGTGTAGATAACTGGTGAAATCACACGTGTGCTGTAAGCGGCGGCGCGTACGCAGCGGAATGGGGCCGGAGTGTACACAGTCGGTATTGTTCCATGTATTCATCTGATCGAAATTACAATGAGCCTGAGTTTTCGGTGATAGAATACGTGGTGATGAAGACATATTCTAATGGCACAGCATTTTCTAGATCTTACATGGCTAGTTACCATCCTCAAATAGATAAATATTAGTGTATTCTGGTAGTTACATAGGGATTTTTCCGTTCCCGTTTTAGTCGCTTACTCCTTTAGTTAGTCCCTTTCTCAACTTTAGTCTACTTCGTCATTATTTTCGACTACTTAATTGATCACGATCAGGTGAGATTGTATTGAAAAGCTAGGTTATAATACAATTTATGTACACACCATGTATAAACTGAGACGGTTAGCTTAAACAATAGATCACATGTTAGGAGTACAATAGTTTTGGAGCAAGAAGGTTGAAGTACATAGAACTGATAATGATAGAAATCCACGAAAAAAAAAAAATCTACTCCATTCGAATCTATTAATTGCAACATGCGATTAAAAAGGAAATTAAGGAATTCTTAAAGGTAATTCAACTTTCAATCGTCAAGTCGTCATATTTATTTAATTATTATAATGAATAAACCAAGACAAGTTTATGATTTTGTCTTCTATGACCAATTCCATATCTTAGCCGGAGACTTTTTTTCATATAATTTTATCGAGATATTTCAAATGTATGCCATTTACGAATATTGCTGTTAGAGGATACAATGAATAGACGTAAAGTAAATGATTACATTTTAAAGTTGAATAAAACTAAATGTAATTCAAATTCAATTTGACAATACTACTTATTTTTTCTACTCGCAATTTATTTGAGTTTGTGTAATTATACGTGGAAATGACAGGAGTAACAAGGTTGCGAACTTCTTAAAAAGCTTACCCACCCCTAAACACAAGTCGAAATAGCCCTTAACTCTGAAAAATCAATTATTAAACCTTGAATATCCTCCGCGGTTCTCGATAAAATCTCGAATCAATTTTCCCGGGATCAGGTTTGGCGGAATTTTCGAGAATTACCAGCAAACGGATCTGGGAAAAAATCCTAGCCGAGATGTATCGTATAACCCGCGTGTGGCGTGGGGCGTCGTCGCCGGGGTGGCCGCGCTGCGTCGGCTCCGCCCCCGCCTGGGGAACTGCGCGCGCGCTGCGCTGTGCCGCGCGGCCGTACCGCTCTCTGTACTCAACCGCGACCGTACTCGCTACATAAATAATGTGTAGTATCATAATTTTGTTTAACTTTTACAGCGATATTTAAAATGATACATGCAATCACCGTCGACCTATGTGACTGAAAACATCGTTGCCATAAAATTATTCCCCTTAATCTCTCTAAAGTCAGGCTAATCTCAGACTAGGTCTCAAACTATAGAAATATTAAATTCAATAATTTGCATGGCAAATCATAATGTACTCTTCCTCAACATGAGAAGAAGAAAAATTGCAGGAAAGTATTAGAATGACAATAAAACCACTAAAATTAATAAGCTATTGTTACAGTCCACACTACACATTTCCTTTACTGAATGCCGCGCCTTCTATTATGAACATACAACTTATAAACCGAATATTGTATGCAATGTATACGATGTTGGGAAATGGCAAGGATTGTGCTGTCACTATTTCTATTTGAAATACATTTGTTATTCATATAGAATTTCAACCGTTTCAATAAACTACAGATTACGAAAATTACTATAGCACAAGTATAACAAATATAACCTAAATTAAGACTTATAAACTACGACCTAAATCACGATATTCAACAGTACAGTACATACAGCTTTGTCTTACTTCTGATTATATAATAGAATTATTTATAAGAGAACCATAAGTTCCATATTATTAATGATACCTTTGTAGAATCAACGACCGCTGGTAGATGTAATTGCGAACGCCTTCTCATTTTCAAAATTAGCAAATGAATTAAAAAAGAAAAACACGAAGCCGCTAGCAGAGGACAAGATAAAGAAATATACTGAGAGGTGCTGCGTTCGAAGGCACAGATAACACCATTAACGCCGGGGAGGCTGGTGAGCAAAACAATGAAAGAGACGATGATATCAACATTGCTGCAAAAGAAGTTAAAATCGCAAAAGGAAACACTGCAAAATGACCAACTCCTTCTAAATAATAAGGTTCTTTTCAACATTTTAAAATTTTTAATATACGTCGTAATAATTATACAGAATTTGATGACAAAAATGAAAGAGCGAAAGGGACGGATGACGATGAAGATGATATCAAAATGAGTGGAGTCAGTTTTTCTCAGCCACCCAGCCAGCAACATAATTAATGATGCTCGTGTTTCAGACAAATTTATAAATTGGTTTTATTCCGTTTTAACAAGATAGCTTATCTAAAAAAAGCGACGTAATTTACTTAGACAATGTTTATTAAAATTACATAAGTTGTAACAAATTGACAGGTAATAAAAGAATGTAGACACAACACATAATTAACTAAACGTAATGAAAAACTCACTGATTCATATTGAATATATTGGTTAATATAGAAAATTAAGATAGATATCCAGACGATTTCTTTGATTTTAAATTCCTAACAATAGTAATCTGCACTCAGATTGAAATAAATAATTAATGATCAATGCTTGATGGAATAACAGATTAGGTGAAGGTATAAGGAAAACTACTGGCATTTAAATATTGGGAATCTCAGTTGTGATCTCTACAAAACAGAATGTCTCTTATTAGCGCGTTGTGGTTTTGTTAATCTGTGGATAAACTTCAGTTAGTGTTGTATCGTAAACCAATATAGATGGGATCCTTCTCGGAAAATGTAATTCAACTACAAGTAATGTTTAATGTTTAAACTCATTAAATAAATAAAGAACGTTAACAGTGTAAGAAAGGGTGTGAACTAAAATCAGCGGAGTTTTTATTATAGAATTATTTGTACTGGTATACAGCAAAAGGTAAAGTTTGCTAATATGTTTGTCTGGAACAACTGGTCCGATTGTAAAAATTATTTCACTGATAGAAAGCTACGTTATCCTGGACTCCTATATAGATAATATTTTATATAGTAATTAACACGTAAGATAACTACAAAATCACTGGCGGTTGTTTAAATCAATTGTTAGATTTTATGGTTTAAGACTATGTCAGGTTGAGTTACCTATAACTTAGATTAATACATTGTTGATAGGCCTCTGTAATAGTGTCGTATAATTATATATGTCAATCGATATATTGCTACCGCTTTCTAGAAATACCAAAGTCATTGTTATCTAATGACAATTGTAAAAAAAAATCAAGACGCAGTTTCATAGCGGTGCACATAATAAATAGGCTATATGAGTTTAGTTTATAAATACATAAATGGATCCAATTGACTAAGGATAAATTAAAACTAAACACCAACAAATATACAGTAATTTTACATTTATATTGCCTTTAGAAGAAAAAAATTGGCAATAAGTACCTACTGCAAAGACTTGCGAAATAATTAGACAAAATGATAGATGGCATTCCAACAAAAATATCTAAAACGTAACTAATAAAAACGATGCGATCTTGGTCGTCTTTTGTTTCACATAAAATAATATTAATGGCATATTTAGTGTTCCATATCAGTTAATGTTGGAGAAGTTGGTTTGGTATAAATCGACGAGGTTGCAATCTCCTATCGCAGCGAGTACCTTGCCCCGCCTCGGCTGAGTAACTCACTGCTATCTGCCCCGAATATTGTTAATCACTGTATTATTTAGCTGCGCATAATATTCGACGCACACTACACGAAATAATTCCGTTTAAAATATCATCATTTTAGTGCCTTATCAAAACTACTAACTGAGCTCCACAGTTTCTTAAATTTATTTGACTAACAGCCGGCAAGCATCCGTGTAGCCTATCGCGGTTGTTCTCACTTTCCGAACTTGCCAAACGACTTGACGTCTATGGTTACTGTTCTGATACTTAGGGTAGTAACGTGAAATTATACAGCCTATAATCTTCCTCAATAAATAAGCTTTAAAACGAAAAAATAATTTTCCAAATCTAACCAGTAGTTTTAAAAATTAGCGCGATCAAACAAACAAAAAAAAAAACCATTTCTTGAGCTATAAAATAGGTATTAGCATAGATTGTAGCGTTATTGTCAATCTGTCGGTTCGTAAATACCATGGATAAAACATTTCAGGAGTGTTTGTTAAATTGTCTGCCTAATCTGTTTTGTCGAAATAAGATTAGTTCATAATGTTGTAGGCATATAAGCATTGATGTCACATCGATACCCCCCATGACGACGATTCAATTTGACGAAAAAATGAATTACAATGTTATTGCATGGGGGTGTCGACATCATAATTTAGCTAACTCGATGAATATTAATAAATATCCAACGACAAAAATATTATAAGTAAGTAACATAGTTTTGAATTATATAATAAGTATATGAATACTGTACTATAAATTTATTAATAATAATTATTTCTTCAATTAAACTGTATCCACTTTTTACTACAAATAAATTTTAAACGAATTATATTAAATTAATCTCTCACTAAGAAAAACCTCTAAGAAATGCGATAGGGCTTGCTAACATTATATTTATTTTTATCATCTACATATTATAAAATACTTAATATGGATTGAAAAACTAAGCGGTTGGTCACTAAAATTGTCTCCGACTAGATCGCGATCAACATACACCAGGTACACCACCTGCTGTTGAGAGGCTTGTATATCAGCACGACAGAGACGCCGATTAGAGACGATTATTTTACTATGCTAAAACAATAAGTTAAGAAATGGTTATTAAATTATTTTTGTAAATAAAAACATCTCGTGTGAATTTGTACTGAGCAGATGCAGGCGCAAGCCCGCCGCGATAGCTCCATAGCGCACCAACACAGATTTAGATAAACCTAACGGGGAGGCGCTGCTATATATTTAACAAATGTACCAAACACCAATAACTCTGTCCCATTCGCGCCACGGAAAAAACTTAACCTCTAATGTGGTGTCCTTCTCATTTGATACAGTCGTAACCGATTAAACTGGCTCATGCAGGTACACTGAATTTAAAATGTTAGGGATATTACGTCAGCCATAAACGAAAGGAGCTTCTACGAATAGTGTTCGAATGGTTCAAAATAGCATTCTAAATTCATTAATGCTTTCTCAGCTTTGGTTGTCATAACATGCTTTTTGTTTTTAGTTAACTCTCTCAATTCTTCTTATTGCTTTCCAGTTCTTGCAAAATTATGCTATGGAAAATCTAAGCGGAAACTACCATGAACTAAGTTCGCGAATCTCGCTAGACCAAGGAAAATAATTAAACTATCAAAATGTAACAATTATTTAATTTAATTAACAATAACTTTGTAATAATTGTTTATTTCTTATTTATTTATTCTTACCCTTAAAATGATTCAAATATTAGTAATCCTAGTTTTTAATATACGAGACTTTTCACATATTTTGTTGTCTACGGCCAATTCACTTCTCATCCACTATACAGCAATAAAGTATCTTACAAGTGATACAAGAATGTTCTGGAATCAGCGGGTGGGATCTAACTCGTTGCTTTAACTTTATAAATACTTGGCTATTTATTTCTGGAAATCAGCCGGGCCTAATCGATATGAACCTGAACGTTCGGCGCTTACAGGTCCACTAATTTAATGACTGACTTTAATGTAATAAATAAATACATTAATAAAGAACCATACGTGATGTGATACACATTTATTTATTTTATTAAGAAGGCAAATATTATTTCAAATTTGTTTTGGTTAACCGTAAAGTTTAATTTGAAATCTATTATTTTAAGGACGGTGCAAACGCCTGCCCTGATTTATTTGTATTGAAGTGTAGATGGTAGATCAATATCGTATTAACGGTTGTATATCTCATATAGACCTACAAATATTTCTATAATTTTTGTATAGTAAACATCCTAAGATGATTATTCAACTTTTATAATATTCCATCGCATACCATATCCAAGTCTTAAATTATCTGGGACCTAGTCAGTTTCCCGCATGTGCCGAATAAATATAATCATATACTCCGATGCAATGTGAAATCAACCACAAACCATTCCATTACTACTCGGTATAAGAAGAAAGCCCAACTGTGAAATTGAAAAAGAACCTGATAAAAGATCTGATTAAATAATATAATATAATATATTGGTGATTTTTAAATTTTGACACCTTAATTCGAATTTTGACAATTCCTAATATTTTATTACCTGAAATTTGAGAGGGAATTTTATTATAAATTGCCAAAAATATATATAATTGCAGATATAATTTGAATCCAAATAATTGTATATAGATAAAGTCGTCCCATATATGAATGTTAAAATCACTGGCCCTTCTCGATTAAAGGGATGTTTCCAAACCGGTTAGCAAATGTTTTTTCTTGAATAAATATTATTTGACTCTGATTCTAAGACATTTTAAAAAGGATTCACCCTTTAATCCAGACAAGAGCTATCCAGCTTAATTAAAAGTACGAGTTCAGTAGCGCGGCAAGCGACAGGACGTGCGGTGTCGCAGGTAAAGTGGACAAGTCGCCAACGCCTTATACGCGTTCTATGGTCAGTGTTCACAGCACACTGTGGACTAGCTTACAAGCGATCAGGAGTGTAATTAGATAGAGATTTATTTATTACAGATTGCACTTTAATGTTTGGTAAACGTCTTGACGGCGTATTTACGAAAAAAATTACCTCTTAGTCAGTTTAAATTTTTTTTAATAAAACTTTTGGACAGACTTTTAGCGCAAGTAAATCGTTAACTATCGCTCAAATCAAAATTTGAGAGCAAGATAAACTTTAACATCGGTATACGTGGTGGCACTACTAAACTATTTTATAACTCATTTTATGAAAACAACTTCTCTTTCAACAATCCAATAGCCTACATGTGTCGCTCTTACAACAACATTAAACATAACTCAACAGACAAAATTCTCTGTTAATTCTTCACATTTCAAAGCTTATGTTCCCCGCTATTGAGGAAACAGACAATTAGTTTAAATGTAAGGTTGAAATGGTTAAATCTGTTGACAGCCGTTATGTAGTTAGATTATTGTTTTTATTTTGTAATATGTGCAATATGCACACAGATCGGCTAGTATTATATAAGTTATGTTAGTACATACTCAAGTATATTATTAAAATGCTTATAACATAGTAATTTTATCTTTAGTTAAAATTATTTCAACAGTTGTACTTGATGTGCATACATAAATTTAGATGGCAAACCAGTTTTACAAACAACTTAAATGTAATTAAATAACATTTTAAATTTATTAATTTGCCATTTATTGCTGTGATTTGTAGTCATGTGTGCGTTTAAGAAAAACGTAATAATTAAATGGCACTACATTACCTACTTGCTATATACCAATATGCAATGAAAACCCATAAGGCGAAGATTATAATAATAATATCGGACTATAAGTGTACCAATGTTAGGCAAAGGCCTCTCCCCAAAGGCATGAGCTTTATCACCACCCTAACCCACGTCGTATTATCCATTTGAAACATCGAGAAATTAAATGTTTTTCCTTAATAGAGTGGTACTACAAGAATATTTCTCAAGCATTGAAGACATGGACAAGGACAAGATCAATCGGAAATAACTTTTAATATCATACTGTCATTAACCGTAAATATAGGCAATGGTACAATATACGAGTTCAGTAGCCGCTACCGGCAAATCTTCAGTAAATCATTAACAGACGTGCCAATGCCCACTGGTTAACCAAACTTATATGGCAATAAAATTCATTCACACGTTCGTCAACTTAATACATGCCTTATTAAAAGCATTCGCTGAATCGATTCACTTCTTGATCGTTGACTCGATTTATTTGCCGATGTTCTCGATTAAAATTAATATTGACAGTTTCGTTGTGCACTACGAAGGCGGTTGATTTACTTAGATTTTAATTTAGGTGTCTATTTGATCTTGATATTTGAATTTATGAGTTGCCTATGGATTTACTTAAGTTGCTTTTGCAATGAAATTGTTATCGACTCTAAAAGAGCTAGTAATAAAAAATGTAATTTAATTTCTTATTATTTATACACCACTATTTAATTTTGACAATACACGAAATTTAATGTAAACCAAAGGAAGTAAGCAAATACAATTTCTTCGCAAATATACAAACAGACATCATTAAAACATTGTTTTGTTGTACTATAAACTCATAAAGAACTAAATAAATAAAAACAATTTTATTTATACAACTTTTAACAAAAAAGGAAACCAACTTAAATTATTTAGAAGAGTTCCCTGGTGTATCTTCGAAGTTCAAAGTCCAATGCCAATGAAATTAAAAGGTAATCAACCTTGAAGTATCCCCTATCCAACATAAAAAGAATCATCCAAATCGGTTTATAAACAAAGAAGTTATGGCGTTAACATCCATAATATATATGTATATATAAAAAAGTAATTATATATATATAAATTCGTATTGTCTATTGTTGAACTCGGTTCATAATATAAGTGTAAATAATTTAAAGTTCTATGTGTTCCTAGAAATCTTTTTAAGTTAACAGAACATTACTTTTTTTTAATATATGTATATCAAAACAAAATGTTGTTCTGTGAAAACTTTTTAACATAACCTCAATATGTTCCCACATTTAATTTAAAATACCTATTTTAAAAGCACACCCTTGAGTTGGTTACGATTCGATATATTTCAAATAAGGCTTTATTTAATTGAAGATTAATGGGCGTTGAACGACATTTACATGTCGAGGCGGAAAATTCTATTGTAAACTCCTACATAAATGACAGATTCGAGGCACGTCAATTTAATACAGGCTAGGTACACCCACTGAGTACATATTATTCTTACATAAATTAAGAGGTAACTGAATATTACATTTATTTAATTTGATAAAATAAAATTGAAGATTACATAAATTATTGAATAGAGATGGTAAAAAAGTATTGAAATCATAGACAAATATCAGTATTTAATTTCGCAGTTTTTTTCAATACAGTTGATAACTTTCATCCTTTTGCTAGAAACAGAAAACTATTTAAAATATAATCTATACTTATATAAAAGGGTAAATATTCGAAATCTGTACATTAAAGAGATCTGTACATTTGAGAGAAAACTCATTTACAGATCATTAAAATAATGAACAGAACGTATTGCGATAGTTTTTGAAATTGTCTCTCAGTTTGTATGTTTGAACAACAATCACGCAAAAGCTACTTGATCGAATTTATTAAAATTTGGAATGTGATTGTAGTTCATAATCTGAAGGTACATTTAGGATGAACTTTTACACGTATGGACATTTGTATGGTCTATCAATTGCGTTTAGGTTATTTACAAATAAAAAGGGATGTATATGTATTTAACTCTGTAATATATTTAAAATATTTATTGAAATAAAGTGAAACGATATCATATTAATCCAAATTACTTTATATTTAAATAGTTTTAAATTATATCAATAAACGGAAACAAACGTATTTTTATTTTCCAACAGTATTTATAGATGGAGCTGTACGGCTAAATTTAAAATATCACGAAATTGGTTTGATATTTATTGTCACACTTATGTATATTTTCTGTAAGCACGTATATTAATAATTTAAGACTGGACTTTTAATCTTATTCTTATATAGAGCTATTAATGTTATTTTTAAATAAGTAGGAATATATATTCTATCTATATTTCTACGATAAATGTCGATGTTTGGTGTTTTTGTGCATTAAAGATTTTTATTAAATTACACTAAACAGTTATACTGGAAAATAACAGATTATAATAATAAACTTAGCTTTTTATACCACGTGGACGAAGTCGCGGGAACAGCTAGTATCCTATATAAGTTTAAATTTGAATAAAGAATAATTTTCATATTATTAATATATTTATTATTTATAATATTCATACTTTTAATAATAATTACAGAAGCTACACGCTTAAATATATTCTGACATTTTTTGTTCTCACACAAATTACATCCATCCATTCAGTTTATTTTGTTTCAAATAATACAGAAATCGATTCAACGACATCGAACTTGCATTTACGACTCCTGGGGTTTATTCATACCTGGTAAAAAATCTAATCCACCTGTTCAAGGGTCGGTCAATGTATTTGCGCGTGGGAACCGTTCCCTAATTACGGCAGGTCCAGATAACGAGTCTAATTCGCGGGCTGCGTGCGCCGGCGCCCGCTCTCACGCACGCATTGTCTTCCGTAATTGCCGATCCTGTTCAATTTGTTGGATTTGTTGCCTCTCTGCGCACTGTGATTCCTTTAAGTGGCCACTTTCAATCGCTAAATAAATCGCATACATGTTAAACTTTAACCGCTCTTCCTCGTATACTATAATAATTTTCTAAAACATCCCTGACATTAATTTAAATCAGCAAATATAATTTACAAGTTATATTAAAAATAACGTTATCCTTATTCTAGAAATAAACACCAACATTACACATAAAAATAGTTGTACGTAATTGATTTGGTTTAAGCCATTGGTATCATACTGTTATAAAACATTCAATTTAATAACTTGAATTAGTTTAATTTGTTATGATACAATATTGAAATTTACATAATCAATTTTCATATTATATTTAGCTCGCGGTACGTAAATTAGATGGGGAGCAACGCGTGATAGTGATATCTGCTTACTTTATTCTTATTATATATTCCAAGATAATCCCTTTTATAGAGCAAGCTCCAGTCACTCGCGAAGCTGACATGCACTTTTTTTATAGTTTTTAGTCATATAGGATAAATGTAACCATTTACCTTTAAAAGCTCATTACAGATAAATCTACGAGTATGGTTGAGGATTCATTATCAAACCCAATTTTGGACATTTAACTATTATAGCCATAGTGGAAAGCATAAATGCATCATAATGCGTTAGTTGCGCGAGCGCAAGGCGTTGCGCCTCTGGGCCGCTGATGAAGACATCACATGGGGCGCGCCAATTGATTAGTCTCGCGACGATCATCCAAGCCCGCGGACGTGTTATTATGCGACGTTAGGCACGCGTCCCCGTTACAAAAGATGGAGGATTATATGAGACTCATGTTGATAAATCAAGGCATGGCTTTTAAGTTTGCATTAACAAATATATTTCATAAGACGATAGTTGTTGTAGATTAAGTTACATGTAACTAATAGCAATGATAGCTCAGTAGTAGCGTGTACGGATATCGTGTCGATCGACGTAAGTTCAACTCCCTGCAATATAAACATCGTGATGAAACCATGGCTAGCTACCCTAGTCCCTATGATGTGTAAATATTTGAAGATTGAAACCTAAAAATAAACCTTACTTAAATTTGTCGTGTAAATTAGTTAATTCGTCTGTAAGGACTTGTATAGAAAATCTACTTTATAATAGTTACGATCCTTTACCAAAACTGTCATGTAATTTTGCTCATAAAAGACTTACGTAGGTTAGCTGTCCTAAGCGGTTCCTAGGACTAAAGGCAAACTCAATTTTGCTATGTAGGTAAAGTCAATTAAGTAACAGTTCAATAAGGAATTATTTCTCAAATTACCATCTCTAATCGATAGAAGCATGCATGGATAGGCAAAATTAACTAGCTGATCTCTTAGAAATTGAATCAAACGCATTTTAGAGATCTCTTGAAGTCCATAAATAGTGTAATTAAGCCTTTAAGGGCGCAATACATTGCGTCAAGTGATAATAAACTGAATTTTAGATCTGGATGTTAACTTAGTTTTATTTACTAATGGCTCTCTGGTGCATTAAAATAGAAATAGAATAATAATTGGCAATTGTTACAATGTTAAAGTATCTAATTTATTATCAAATTAATATACTAACAATACTAAATTAGAATACTGTATGTATTAGAGGTGCTCAGAATAGACATATAAGAAATAGAGAAGAATGTATTCAAAATTCGATTTTTAATCAAAATTAGGATTTTCTCGTCACATATTTTGGATGCGGTCATAATATCAACCGTAGATCAAGAATTATTGACACTGAGGATGTCATGAAGTTGTGCTAGTTTTTACTACTTAATTAGTTTTAAAGAAGGAGAACAATGTCGTAAATATAATAAATTTAAAGAATCAATCTATAGACTGTAACTGTTTGTAGTAAGTCAAAATGTCTAAACTGGCACCAGAGTAATTAGAGTATAAGCAAATGTAGTGTTCATTAGACATAGATTAACTATCGATTAGTTAATAGTCATTTGGACAATCAAGTAATCGATATCCGGACTTAAGCGATCGTAATAATAAATTTTCCCTTGTTTCAAAGAAAGTTAAACAATATATTCAACTGCAAGTAATCCCAAGAGATTAAGCGAATGACCTTTTCTCGGTCGCTCGGTTACCTACAGCCGTTTTCAATTACATATCTGAGTTTACTATCCCCGATTAGTACATATTTGTAATAAGTACTATCTTTAACTTAATACAGATATCGGCTTCCCTCTTATCTTTTCAAGCTATATGATATGGATATATATTATGTAGATACGAAAAACTATCCATTGTTATGTTATTGGAAAAAAAGTAAGGACAAAAGGTTATATTTATTTATTTTTAGTAAATGAAACAACGGATAGATAGGATATTGAGTTTTTTTTTTGAACTGACTACACTGTTAGCCTTAGGGGCCCTATCCTAAAACAGAGCCGCTGCGGCTTTTACAGCTTCACCGGACTTGGGGGCGAGCGCTTAGGGCACTCAGCCGCGAAAGTTTGTGACGACCCGCACGAGGGTGCCAGAGTGGCCGAACCTCGGCTCGGGCGGTCGTCGCGAATGCGAAAAAGTCGCGATCTAACTAATTCCCTAATCCTAAGAGAATTCGAACTAACTAATATATACTCATATGCACGTTCCCCTCCTCCTGGGAGGAAGGAGTGGACCATGCGTATGTGTATTTAATAATCGGAATGGTTTTTCTACATTAACTAGCGCATTAGTCTAACTAGTGCAAAAAAAGAAAAAAAAAGGTCCCTTACAGAACCTATGTACCTGTGTGGTGTGCACATGTGTGTGTTCGTACGTGTGTAATGTTGTGTGTGGGGGGTAGCTAAGTGTTGCACGTATAGTGTCACTTTGTATCGCGCGGGCGGCTGCCTGACCCAAGGGTTTCACACCGAGGAACGGACCTAGGCTTGGGTTGCCGCTAGAGAGGGTGGACGTGACGGGTGTGCGGGAGTGACGGGTGTGCGGGAGAAAGGATATTGAGTACGGCCGTTAGTTATTAATCATTGAATCGATACCATCGAATAGTCAAACAATCGATTTTTAATTATCGCTAATGCAAATGTGCTTTTTCTCTTTACCTTCTCGTAGGTCTTTAGGCTAAAGGAAAAGTTTTTCAAGTAGTTCTTATTAGAAATCTTTCGTAATAGATGAAATTAAAACATGAGATTTATATCGGAAAAATAAGAAAAGAAAACGAAGTAAAAGTAAAAAAAAGGAACGGATGCCTTTTAAAAGAGCAATTGAGTATACTTTCACACTACTTATGTGGAAACACATAGATATGGTTAAGTTTTATATAAGTAATAATTTGTAGAGTCTAGCTTACATAGCGTGTCTTGATCCATTTACCATAGCTAAACTCTGCGGGCGCACCGCATCGCCTCGAGGGACGACTCGGAATTGTTTAAAAACATTCACCAACGCGTATTAATTGCCAACATAAATGATTTTAATGCAAAGCATTTGTCCGCAAACTTAATAAAATTAAATTTATTGAATATCTCTCTGCACTACTACGTGTTTTATGAGATTTCAAAGACCTTAGGCTGTTTATTCATTAAACTCGATGACTTATATGAAAATGCATTATACCTGTAAACACTTAGGAAATTACTGGAAAATCAATAATAATGAACGATCAATAATGGTCATTTTTTTAAATTCCTAGAAAAGGAAAGTCGCTAGCTTTCGCGCGTCCATCTGCCGAACGCATACATTTTTTATTTTATTTTTATTAGGCACGATTATGTATATGAGAAAAGTAATTTTAAAGTGAGTCACAGTTAGTCCGGAGATCGTTCTAGTTTGGACGTCGCTGTGGATACTACAAGCTATAACAAGAAAAAAAATCTACAAGGAAATATAACTACGAGTGCGAGGAAGGAGTGCCTATGAAAAGTGCGAATATAACATTTTAAAAATTTTCCTTTTGTGTGAAGGAATTTTTTAAGCGTCGCGTCGTATAGGTACGGCATTTTACTTACCCGTCAGTTTAAAAATATTAAAAGAATAAATAGTACCCACAATTTAATTTAATGTGTTCGTTGTTGTTGGGCTTTTAATCAAACTTTTTGTAATATGAGGAAATTGAAATGAACAACAAACTCTTCCTGATTTTAAAATAATTTCATCTCTTGTAAACCGTCTTTAGGTAATGGATATAAATAAAATAAAATTTATAATCAAACTAGCAGTGTCCCACGGTTTTAATCCATGTTAAATTTATTAGACCAATTCTTTACCGTTCCGCGTCGACGTGACCCCAACGCATCCGTGTAGCCTACCGTAGGCTATGAAATGTTAAAATAGTTTTTTAAATCAGTCTGGTAGTTCCAGAGATTATCAATTTCATACAAACAAACTATCTCTTTAGCTTTATTAAAGCTTGACGCAATAGAGGGATGTTATATCGTTTTGCGTCTTAAACTTATAAGTTGAAGGTATGTATGTATGCATCTATCTGTGTGTACAGTTGTGGCATCGCTGCTCACAAACGGCTGAATCGATTTTGATCTAGTTTTTTTTTGTTTTGTTTGAAAGGCGACTTTATCAAGAATATTCTTTGCTATAATTCAAGAAAATCCGATAAGCCGTTTGAAGATTATCAGCTCTTTTCTAGTTGAAATATACGTAAGCATCTTTAACAGGTCTGATTGAGCCGAGATTTGGTATTCTGTTACTTCAATGATATTTGAAAATCCGTAACCTGATGCTGCAGCGTCATCTGGAATTTGTAGGATACCTAACTCCTCACCAACTTACTGCAGAAATATTGTGTTTGGGCTCATTGGAATGGCCTCAATGAATGGGTTACTTGTGACGGGGGTTTAATAAGTTTTTTAATTTACCTTGTAATATTATTTAGTATAGATAACTGATCGTGAAATAGAGAGCGGTACGCTTAAACATGTAGAATTGCACATGTTTTAGTAAGAAAAAACATTATATTTCAACCGCACGTCTCGCTAGACTGTAAAATAAATTCTCCGGCAAAGGCACCGAGTTTATTACATAAACAGTACAATAATAAACAAGGGGCAATCGGTATAAATTAACGTATACAGACAGGCGCATTTACTTCGACGTTAGCGCATATTGAAACTAAATCATTTCAACGTGAACCGAGTCCGGTCACAATATACAAATAACAACACTAATGAACTTTGATTAAAAACTGATTTATTAAATTGTTTATTTTTAAATCCGGCTAGTGGCCAGTTTGTTAATTGTTGATTTATTTGATTTAGATATAACACTTTCAGTTTACAGATCTAGTTAAACTGATGGTGTAACATGATCGGATATCTTGTACGGGTTACAAATAGTAAGACAATTAATGTAGTAATTATATTTGCTTTATGCAATGTAGGCGTTTAAATATTTTATTAAAATCGATCAATCAGTGTTCAGCTACTACTTGGGATATTATAATAATCTCTTTTCATGTTTTAAAATAACTGATTAGGGATCAATCAATCTTTCCAATATCATTGAAACAAATCTAATGAATAATGAACATACATTTTATTTTTCACTCAATTCAATGCATAAGTTATAGTGGAATACTAAAACTGAATTTTTATCGAAATTTTATTTTTAGGGACGATTGGAATCGTCAAATAACTTTGAGGAATACTTCCTACACTTTGATGGACAATGTATAGAAAACTTGTCAAATTTTATAAATTATTCCTCAATTAAAGTTATCTGTAGTCGAAAAGTCGAAAAATCCACCTTTAGTTTCTTAATAATTTTATGTGAAATAGTTTCATAGATAATTGAATTCATAGATGTGATACATTGTTTGTATTTTATGTAACATAAATACCAATGTTTTACAACATTTTTACCCCGGCTGGCACCAATATTGAAGGTTACTTCCGCCCATTCAAGCATATTTAAAGCGCATGAGAGGTACACACGTTAAAGCAAACGTTGGAGTCAACGGTGAAGCCGGAATTAAACATACTGAAATGATTCTACTTAGAGACCAGGGTCGATAATTTTTAAAACCAAAAAAATAATAGGAGGATGAAACCCATTGGAAAAGGAAGAGAATATAACAAAAATGAAAGGAAAAATAATTTACGGGCGATCTGAGGTCGGGAAGTGGAAGGGGTGAGTTTTTAAGGGTAAAAACGGTTTATTTCGAATTCCGGCAATACTACAAGTCCTATGGAATAAAGTTAAATGGCAAAGATGTAGGTAATAAAAAGATCTACATAACTTCTACCAAAAAAAAAAAAAAAATTAAATTGTGACCAAATTTCGTGATTTTTTTTTAGTTTTTAGTTTAGGAAAAATTTTGCAAGCTGAATTAAAACCACATTCTCTTATCCTACGGAGTTGAATTGTTACATATTGGTTCAAATCCGATGACAATGCATTTTTATGGTAAGCATAACCTGAATCGACATCCAGGACTAGCTCCAGACGAAATAACTCTTTAACCTTCTACAGCTTAGACACGAAATTTTGTAAACACAACGAATTTTTATTGCTCACTTTAAATTACATCATAGCCTGGCTGCTGCACCTAGGGTTGGCTTTCGACGAGGGAACTTCTCAACGGTCAGCAACATTTAATTATGATAACCCGTTATATCGATAAACGCTTGATTAGAAAAATCATTTTTAAAATTAAGACTTGTTCACTCTAGACCGATAATACTGACGGTATACAATACTATTAAGTAATAACGCCTAAATACCCTAGTTGTTGTTATAAAATATACTACGAAGGTTAGAGCAGTGACGTGTACCGTGTTACGGTATGCGAGCCGCAGGGCGCGGCGAGTCAAGGTAAGGGGTCAGAGAGAAAGGCTGCAGGCCTGATGTCTATGTCAATAATGATTAATTTATTAAAATGACTTAATAATAAAAAATATTAAAATTTACATTTTTATCATTATAGGTTAGCTTTATGGCCACAATCTCGCCTGGTCTTAAGTGCTGATGTGATCCAGGCTTTTCCGATTGGCAGATGAATTTGGTCTAGGATAATTAGAAAATAGATCGAACCGACTATTTAGTCAGCAGTTTTAATTATTATTTAGTAATGAGCTATGAACCTTAGAATCCAGTTACGTTTTCGTAAACCATCTATATAATGAAAACAGACATAGTAGATTCTACAAACTACTTATATGAAAAATGTTGTAGGTAGGGTATATTTAGTATTATATAGTATATATAATGTAATAAAAATAAATTATAAATTGTTTGTAATTTACAATATTTATAATACAACAGAATGTAAGGAATAAACAATTCTTAGAGACATGAGACCTTTTATACTTTGTTAGTCATTAGAAATAATTTAAAGACCATTTTAATCACCGTTTATACTGCAACACAAACATCATGCTTATATATTTGACATTGTTATTAGACTATTAGTTAGGGTCTACAACATTATTCACTTGAAAATCCTTTAGTTCTTTATTGAAAACTACGTATTTTTCATGAATTAAAAGTCTTTTATATTTGCCACATTTCATAAACAGTCATTTCACAAATTTCACATTTTACATTTTACATTTGCAGGCAAAATAGTATTTTACTTTATTCAATTAAGACTCCATAGAAGGCAATTATGAGCGTTATAAAAACTAAGTCTACCGTTCGGAAAACATCCCAGTCATGGAGAAGAACTACCAAGAAACTCGATCGATATTTCTTCTTCCTGTATAAATAATGTTTACAGTAAATCTATACTCATTTAATAAAGCGGAAAAGTTTTTTGTTTGATTGTTTAAACACGCTAATCTCTGGGACTACCAGTTGGATTTGAAAAATTCTTTTTGTATATGATAGCCAAACTCACAAGATATAGTATAATATATTAAAACGTTAAAATAGTAAGACAACATCAATAGTAATTAGGAATATTTAGTTTTCTTAAGCGTTATTATTTATTTACTATTGTTTATATGTTATAAGAAGACGAAAACTGCTGTTAATCTGTTGCAGGCGGAAGTAGCTAAGAAATGTCGTATAAATTATTTACGATAGATTTCAGCAAAGTAACGACTTCGTCAACTAAATAACAGTAAAATGTTAGAAAAGCTATAAATTTAATATCAAATACTTGTAAATCCTATTTTGTATTAAACTGTAAACTTACAAATATCGCTTGACTCCGGCATTGTGCTATGATCTACATTAAATACCAGTTTGAACACACTTGGCACACAAGTTATCTACATACCTTATCACACCGTAATTATTTTACGAGGTTAAAACCTCAAAGCAGAACTTATATTATTAACACCTATAGATATTATTAGCTTATAGGATTTCATATGAAAGTAAATATTGTAAAATATAGCTTACCCAACTTAGTGGAAACGATTAATATAATTTTAATATTACATAAGTCATTATTTTTCTATAGAGTATAAAGTTTAGAGATAATAACATTTATTTGTAGTAATATGTTATTTTAATTATCCGCAATACATTTATAAATCTCTGTAAATGTGTAGGTATATTTTTCCTAATTCCCTAACATGTATTTAAAATTACGAAGGATCACGAATCTCACATTAAAAAAAATGTATCTGTTTGTATGTCCAGATTTAACTCAAAAATAGCTAAACCGATTTTTATGAAATTTTGAAAACGAGAAGCATATTGTGACATTACATAATTTATAGGTTTTTAAGAATTGTTAATATCAATTTTATAAATAAATAAAAAATCATTCTCAAAAAATTTCGATGAAATTTTGTACACGGGTAGTAAGTATATGCCTTTCCTCATTGATAAGGTTTATTATGAATTGTTATAATATGAGTAAAAATGAATTTCGAAATTAACTACTCCGTAACAAACGTGTACGGAGCCGTGGCTATATAAATTGTTAATTAAAAGAGTAAAAATAAAATTACGAAAATAATTACTGCATTAATAACGCTCGAGGAGCCGCGGGGCACCGCTAGTATTAAGCATATTCAAAGTGAAGTACAAATATGCAGGCTTTAAAGGAATTAACGGGTTAGACTATGAGAACTAGACAGGGAAGTTGCAAATTAAGCAACACCGAGCTTTCAAATTTTATCTATTTAAGAATGTAGCTGGCGAAATTGTCTCTCTAAGTAAATGTATTTTGTATGTTTTTTTAATTTTTAGATATTATATACAATATACTAACAAACCCCGTGACTTCGTTAGCGTAAATACTTATAATATTAAGATGAATAGCATTAAAACTGACATAGAAATGAAAAAAATTACATCTACCATGGTGCAGAGCTTTCAAGGTGATCGGTTTATAAATCTCATAATACCGACAGTGTTATAATATTGAGTTTAGATTATGTTTCATATTATAGTACGAAGCATATCATGAAGACAATTTATTTAAATTTATACTTATTACATTATATTACAATCATAAACAAAAAAATAAATCCAACTTTGAGGAGTTTATCTTCGAAGTTCAAGGTCCAACGCCAATGAAATTAAAATGGGACCTATCCTTGAAATATCCCCTTAAGAATGAAAAAAATCATCTAAATCGATTCATAAACAAAGCAGTTATTGATGAACATTTAAAAAAATATACAATCGCACTGAAAATACTCCTACTTTTTTAAAGTAGGTTCAAAAGAAAATAAAGGTAAGAGTTTAAAAGATGCTCATTATATTATGAGGTGAAAGAAATAACAAAAATTACTTGTAAAATAATATAATGCATTAAATATTGATAAATTATTTCTTATACGAAATCGTTTGTATTGCTCGATTGACCTAACTTGTAACTGTATCTCAAGGATTATAACATTTATGAAGCTAACGAAATTATACGATAGCTGACAAGTTCATAACAAGTTAGGCCCAAGTGGCGTAGGTGACTACCAGTAAAACTTTACGACCTGACACTCTTGTGGTATTTAGTGCAATTAATCCTTTGGATATAGATATAGATAGAGTATGTAGGCATAGACTCTGTGTAACACGATGGATATTTAACTCTAGTAAATACAAAACGAATGCGTACTTAAAGTCAAAGATTCGATTTCATAATTTGCGAATGTTTTGGAGATGTTTTAAAGATTAGTTTTATATATACGTAGTAACGGAGTAATAGTATGTCATAAACTGTCTTGCTTTACCTAATAAGAATTATCAAAGGGACTAATAAATATAATCACAACAAGATAATTTTTAACAAAAATGATTTTGAAGAGTTACCTGGTTTATCTTCGAAGTTGAAGGTCCAAAATACCAATGATTTAAAATAGGATCACCCTTGAGGTATCCCCTTACCAACGAAAAAATGATCGTCTAAATCGGTTAAGAAACAATGAAGTTATATGGCTGAACATCTATAAAAAATACATTCGAAATGAGTAACCTCCTCCTTTTTTTGAAATCGGTTAACAAAAAAGAAAACAAATTTTAATGATTATGAAGAGAGAGAATAAAATTAAAATGGGACCTTCCTTATAACCCTTTTCCAACAAAAAATAAAAATAATAATCATCCAAATCACTTCATTTTCACAAAGAAATTGTGGCTAATAAGCATCCATAAAAAAGACATTCGAATTGAGAAAAACCTCCTATTTTTTATGAAGCCTGTTAAAACTATGTTTTATTAGCAATTTCTTTATCTTTAAATTTGATTTTATTTAAAGTATACAATTTATATTTAAGTACTTTTCAAACAGTATTGAATGCGTTTATTGAAATGGTCTACTTGAAGTTCACAATTTTCAAAATAACATTAACACTTAGTTTTACGATATCTAATATTCATTGTAGGTTACAAAGGTACAGTCAATAAAGTATCAATATCACAGTTTTATATTCAACAAGATATGTCCAGTTTCTAATATAATTGATTTATGTAAATGGGAATTCTATTCAGCATGCCCGGACCCGATGTAATTCAGTTAGCCAAACAAAACGTTGGATTAGTCATATGCTCCACAAACTATTGTACAAAGCTGTCGTTAGCGGCGCTTTATCTTAATTGACTGCAATTTGATTTAGTGGCGCAACTGTTGACAAATTTAAAAGTTACTTTATCAAATAAATATACTCAAGAAATCATATCAAAATTTAATACGAAAAAAATAATTGCAGCAGTAACAACAACTTTGTTATCGACCATCAGTATAATTTTATTTCGTGTCATTGAACAAATTATGTCTTTCAATCGACCGCCTTTATGTTCAAACTATAAAGGGTTACAATGGACTTGAAGAACTGTACAGTTAAGTATGTTTTGATTCATTGTATGAAAAACGCCTGAGGCGACAACTTATGTCATAGTTATTTCATATACAATATGTATGTAAGGTAGGAAAGCAACAAGGATATCAGATCATAATCAAGGCACATGGTATTTGATTGAAGTTAAAAATTAACGTACACAAATAGTTGACTGAGTGGAACTTACGGTTGGATTGTTTCGTTCCTTGATCTTTATCGATATTGTTGGTTTAGCAAATGAAACTTGTCAGCAAATAAATTTATCACTATGATAAGATTTGTATCCTTGTTTCAGATACAACATATTTACGACGTAAATGAAAAGGCAACAGCTGTTCTTAAGGATGATTCACAAAATGTTGATCTGAATTTATTTACGCTAATAATGGATATAACGGCATAACTTTATATGGAAGTAAGTACTCTCTATAAATATGTCATGACGAACCCAGGTACGGACGCGGATATGTTTCTACACCCAGTACTACTTAGTGATAAGATATTCTATGCTCTATTAATATTATATTCTAATTTAAAATAATTGATGCTTGTCCTCATGGAGCGAACTTTGCAGTTTCAGTAATTCATGAGTAAGACAAAAAATGAGGTATATGAACTGTTCAAGACTTCCTCACTAGAAGTTTTCAATTTATATTCTCTTCGTTGGATCGGCTTATTCGGAACTAATGTATAAAGAGATGACAACTAATAAAACTTAAAAAGGAGAATGCACTATTATTTCATGATGAGAAGTGTTCAACTTCAGTTCTTAAATTAGTGACGAAAGACCTATTTGTATAGTTTTTATTATCATCATCATCATCTAAGGTTCTACAGCCGCGGATGAGTCTTATCTTGTTCAACTATGTCCCTCCAGACCGATCTATTGCTGGCGTTCTCTTTCCAGCTCTTCACACCGTTTTTTAAATCATTATGAACGCCATCCAATCATCTAAGTTTAGGCATGCCACGAGTTCTACGTCGATCAGGTACCATTTTAGCCTTAATACTTGTGTAACCATCAAAGTTACTAACTAACCGCTTTGAAATACACAATAGCATAGAAAGTAGATAATTCCTTGGCATAAGACAATTTCATTTTGATTGTAGAAGATTGAAAAATTTATTGTTAATCGCCTAAGTGAGGTAATTGGCGATGATATTTTCATAACAAACTTTTAGTAGTGCTAACAATATGTTCACGTTTAATGTCAAACGATAACTCAAACTGCCGTCATAAGGTCACGGGTTAACCTAAACCTTTATCTTCTATTAGTATTCGACACACGCTTAGCTACATGCCATTAATCAATCTGTGCGTTAACGCTAATCAAATTAAATGCTTCGTTAAGATGTTAGATAGGAGGCTAAGGATGGGTTTTTATGTTCGGAAATCCGCTTGTTATTTTATATCTAAACATTGAAAAAACTTTCTTTGAGGATCAAGAGAGATTGAGTTTTTGGAATAAAAGTTAAGTGTGAATTTATACGACTATAAAAAAAATTATGAACAGGGAACCAGATGGTTAATCTTACTTTCACAATGTCTTTTTTTACTAGGTAAGTTAACCATTCGGCTCTCAAGGTCACACAAACGTACGTAATGTACGTAAAATGAGTATAAATGTGAAGCGGAGTTATTAAGTCATTGCTTTCATTCTTTAATTAACCATTTATACTATTTTGTGTAACAGTTTTGGTTTAATGAAACGTTGGATTTATGTCAAATATAAGTATATAATATATTTAATATCGTATTATTATATGAGTCTCAGATCATCTGGTGTATATTGTCTACTGGATCGGAGCTGTGCAAATTTCGAGCAATAGAGTTACATCACTAGATTTTTTTGCAATTTCTATTGGTCAAAATTTACACAGCTTCGCTCCGCTCAGCTTCCGTGGACAGGCAGCCTTACGGCGAGTTTAGTTGCATAGGGACCACTGCCTTATTTAGTAGTGGAGAGACGCTGTTTTGAACGGTGTGACACTCGGCCGCTGCGCAAGCGATAGTATTGTCAGCTGTCGAAGGAATGTCGGTGTTCGATCGGCCGTGTGAGATTGTGACGACCGCTGTTGCCACAAGCGAACGATTGGTACTCTACTAATATATTACACGAACACTTATTGTATTTACAATAAAATATATTAAGAAAAGTGTCATTAGATTAAAAAATAACATTAATAATTGTATGTAAAGAAGCACATACGAAGTTATATTTCAAAACTAAAATAACTCTCAAAAATTTTATCCCCCGTACCAACAACATGATGAAGTTGGCTTCAATGATAATAATATGGCCTTCTTTCATTATTAAAAAAAAGAAAATTAACGGCGATTAAATAAACATCAGTGTAATCACAGTAAAATTGAATTAAAATATTAATATTATATAATGAAAATAACATTGTTTTTATTTATACAAAGTTAAATTATTTTTACACAATAAAAAAAAATTATCAGTAAAATTGAACTGGCCAGGAAGTTTTTATGACAATGTAAAATGCATGTTCGTTGTTGTCATTTAAAATCCACTTCACTTGTGCAAGATGACCAAACTAGATACGTACAACATTACGTAAAATTTTACGAATTAAAATAAAAACTGTCACATGACAGACCAAGATCCCGCCAAAAAAAAAAGGTGTTTCATGTTCAAATTTCGAAGGCAATTGTAAACATCAAAAGCAAATTACTTATCGTGTAATTTTATTGTACTCAAATGTTTTGTTTTTAATTCAAAGTAAAATTATTTTTAAATACATACTACTTAATTCACAATGCACTCAAGTGCAATATTCTCATGTAATACCACAAAAGGCACTATTTCTCACTTAAAGATAACGTCCTAAACCAGACAGTTGAGGTAAAGGGCTGTCTTATTAGCCTCGCGCTCGTCCCAGCCAGACCACCGGCACCGCTGGAGAGAAGTTTGATATGTCATGTTTTGCTCGTGAACATTTGTTACTGTTCTAAATACTAAGATTACTCTTAAACAGTCCGAGTACTTAAGGAATTACGAGTTTTATTAACATTTTGTCTCAGCTCTTTTATCTGTATCTATACTGACTAATAATAACAAAATATTTTGAAAGTTTGTGTGTATATGGAGGATAATGTAATGAAACACTCTCACCTGTTTGAAAAAGCATTTCATAGCCTATTTATTGAGTAAGGTATATAACTTCACGCTACAATTCTAAGGAGCGGAGCAGTAACCATGAAAGTCAAGCAATCTAGCAAATACTGGAAGTAGGAACAACTACACGGCAATGGTGAGTTGGTCGAATAAATTTAAGACTAATTTAATAGTCACGCTTGTAACCACGCGTGTCGTAAGCGTCGCAGGCGCAAACGCGATAAATGTTTGTAATATCAACTCTCGTTTTATTGTTTTGCGTCTGACTCGCGCTGTCGGTAAACCGCGCTCGTATCGTCAGCGCTTCCTGGACGGGCTCGGTCCGCACCTCTACTGCGGTCAAGGAAAGTTACATGGCCACGTTGTTTGGACGTGCCACTAGTTGTTGTCTTATACAAATGGATAAGACGACGGACCGCACGTGGGTGAATAAACTAAGTTTACACGGACCATAAGTAGGCTTTTAAGCAGCGGTTACCTAACGCACTACCCGTAAGCGTCACTAAAAATCAGCCTAAAATAGATAAACCCGTGGGACTCAAGTTAGTGCAATCTGTGTCTTCTATATTGTTTACAGGAAAAAATCATAGCACGTGCGCGTATTGAGTTACGTGGGCGGTAATCTCAGATCACGAACCGAACAAACAATATATTTCAAGCATAAATTAAACAAATCAATCGCATAGCCTAGCATATTTGACGCAGCACCGTTGATAAAACGGCGCGTTTCTCAATTCTCATTTCTGAGTTACCGCCCGTAACTTTATCAATGTACCTATATACTCTACTTTTCGCGATAAATCAAATCAAAATCAAAATAATCTTTATTAAATTTAGTCCCTAAGAAGGCACCTATGAACCTCAAAACTCTACTACCGGTTAGGAAAACGTCCTACACATCGAGAAGAACCGGTAAGAAACTCGATCGGGTTTACCTTTTTTTTTGTCAACTGTACAAATGTTAATATAACAGGTACAATTATAAAAATTTAGTGGATGCACAGAGAGGGAATCACTTCCAGACATCACTATCATTCACATAATGATCCACCTATAACTTTTTGACAGTAAAACCCGCTTGACATGGTTCTTGAACTTGTTGTCCGATAAATCAGTAATATGCGTCGGGATCCTATTATAAAACCTGACACTATTACCTAAAAAACTTTTATTAGACCTACTTAGTCTAAAACACAGTACGACTAATTTATCTCTATTTCTAGTATTAACATTGTGCTGATCTTTGACCAAATCTAACTTGACTAAGTTTTTACGAATATACATTAAGTTATCAAGGATGTATTGGGAGAGCAAAGTTAAGATATTATATTCCTAAAATTTGTTCTTTAGTGATTCACGAGGTTTTAGGTTGTAAATTGCACGAATTGCCCGTTTTTGTAATATAAATATGGTATCTGCCTCAGCTGCTGAAACCCACAGCAAAATACCGGAAGACATTACGGTATGGAAATAAGCGAAGTAGACTAATCTAGCAGTGGCAATATCTGTTAACTGGCGAATCTTACGTACTGCAAATGCAGCAGAGCTTAATCTTCCCGCCAAGGGTTTAATGTGCGGACCCCATTGTAATTTAGAATCAAGCGTAATACCCAAGAAAACAAGTACTATCAACTAAGCTTACTAAATTCCCTTCTATCTTGGTACTTACTATCAACACGTCGGACATTGGGCATGGCAAATCTCATACATTTGGTTTTGTTTGCATTTAGCAGTAAATTATTTAAACCAAACCATTCAGAGGTTGTAACTAAATATTGTTTAATTGCCTAAGCCCCTAATCTATTCTTTTCAATTTGAATATAAGTGAAATGGCGTTCGTAAAAAGAACCATGTCAGCGCCGTTTTCAACTACTAGCGGTAGATCGTTTATATAAACGAGAAACAAAAAAGGTCCCAAAATCGATCCCTGAGGGACGCCGATTCTTGCCAATGATCTAGAAGACGTTGCTTCATTTACACTTACTTTAGACAGCGGTCTGTTAAATAAGAGATCAGAAAGTCGAGAGAAGGGCCACAAACACCATAATGTTTTAGTTTAAGTATCAGCGTGGTGTGATCAACGCAGTCGAAGGCTTTTGAAAGATCGCAGAATACACCGATTGCATCCTACGACTCTTCCCATGCCCAAATATATATAACTTAGTAGTGTTGCACCCGCGTCAGTGGTGGATTTCGATTTCGTGAATCCAAACTATCGACCATCCAATATCCTGTGTTTATTAAAATACTCTACTAACTGCTTAAGCATAATTTTCTTGAAAATCTTAGTAGATTGAAGGAAGTACAGAAATTAGTCTATAATTACCAAGATGACTTCAACAACCTGATTTAAACAATGGAACTATTTTACTAATTTTCATTATATTAGGGAAAATTCCTGTTTCTATGCATTGATTAAATACAATATGTATTAAAAATCCCATCGATTCCGAAAAGGGTATATAGGTACCCCAATGACATTACTAAAAAAAAATCATTATTTTATTTATTATGAAAATAAAAATGTTATAGCGATTTAAAATTAACATATGTGTTTAGTTTTAGTTTCCCTAAAATTCCGCTCGCAGCGGTACGTTTGTTCGTATGGTGGTACCCTGCGCCGCGACGCCTGTATTGCCATGTAAGTTTCCTCATTTAACTAATTTTTTTAACATTTTATTAGGGGCATTTTTTAACTTATAATCTGAGATAGATAACATAAACAGAATATAATCTCGATACCTGATAACACCTTCAGGGATCCAACAGGGTTTTTAATACACACTGTATATAAGCCAGATATAGTGAAATATTGATAATTAAGGATTGAACTACTACTACCGATATTCCCAAATGACTTCAGTATTTTTTTAAGTTTAATTGTTTAAAAGCTCTTATTATTTCACCTGCACTAATGGATGTAAAATTAAATATAGAATTTAAAGGTGCAATCAACTTTTCCAAAAGTGATGCGTCTCCCAGACGATATTATATTTTTGGTTACTTCTAAACGTATATTTGTAAAATAATATTGGAAAACAGTTGCTACCTCTGAACTGTTTGAGATATGTACTCCCTCGACGTTCAGATTAAGTGAATTATTATTTTTCCTAATTTTTCCTGTTTCCTTATTTATTATTTGCCAAACAGTTTTGGTCTTATTACTAGATTTAAGAATTTTATTTATTAAGAATATCGCTTTTGCAGATGCACGAACACGTTTAATTTTTTTTGTATAACTTCTAACATAAGCATGAAACGAATCGCTAGTTGTCAATGATTTTCTAAAATATAAGTCATATAATCGGTCTCTACTTTTTATAATACCTTTGGTTGACCATTCAGTAAAGGCCATTCTTTTACCTACATTAATAACCTTTATTTGACAATGTTTACTAAATTCAGTGCTTATGATATTAAACAAGCTGCCATAGTTGATATTAGGATCTATATTACTTAAAACCTCTTTAGATAATTGCTGTTTAATGTTAATATTTAAACGATCTAATCTAGTTTCTGTTATAAATCAAACTGTTCTCTTACAATCACTGTCATAGTCATAGTTTATTTCAACAATTTGGCCTTTATGGTCACAGACTGTATCCCAGTAATAATACTATTACTAATGATTTTAAAGTTGCCAAAAATATTGTCTATACAAGATGAAGTATGGGACGTAGTTCTGGTTGGTTCATTAAAAAGCGGATCTACGTTAAATGACTTAAATAGCGACGTGAATGTAGTGACCTCCGGAGATGAACTTAAAATATCTATATTAAAGTCACCACAAGCTAAAACTGACTTATTGACATTAAATATTCTTATTAAAATTTCCTCCATTGTTTGTATGAATAGCAAAATATTTGATGCTGGAGGTCTTTAAACACATAATATAATTAATCCGTCACTCTCTGCACAAGCCACTTCAAAAGCACGGTTAATTGAGAGACTACATATATCTTTTCGATCTTTAAATTATTTTTTAATAGTATGATACAACCACCACCAACAGCTATTGATCGATTATAAACACTAGCAACTGAAAAGTGTGGTACATCAAACAACATCTTATCAGGTTTAAGCCATGTTCCTGTAAAGCATAATATATCTAGTCTCTCTCTATCTAATAATAATTCTATATCTAATATTCTGCAGGAGAAGCGATTGATGTTTTGATGGTATACTTTTATGTTGCCCTGCTCCTTTGTCATATAGCAACAATATATACATTACACATATCACAACACATTTTGATGTTGCTCCTTGTTAGGTATCTTTAGGTATATGTGTGTGTGTAATTAATTAATACACGACGTAAAACACAACTTTCGGTTTATTAAATACATTAGATATTGGACCACAGAATGTAACATAAACAAGAAAAGCGAAGTGTCATCTATGTTGCCAACCTTCTGTGTTACAGATAGTACACTCTTGTATGCTTAAACTTAAACAAATTGCCGATCACGAGGATCGTCATTTCGACCAAAATCTTTGTAAAAGAAGTAGGGCACAGAGAAATCTCTTTGGAAATTTCTCTCTACTTGGAACAGCCCGACTGGGAAAGGGGGGTTCAAGGTCGGCAATGCCCTAGTGATACCTACCTCCAGTGTTACAGTAGTCAGTAAGCGTCTATGTAGGCTACATTAACCGTTTAGCATCAGGCGGGCAGTAGGTATTCTTGTTTAAAAAAGTCATTCTTAAATTGAATAAGCGTTAATAAATCACAATGTATTTTGTAAAAGGTCTATACTATTTTTAACTCCTAACGCAAAAAAGGGGGCGCTTGTTATACGAAGTTTAACGTCTGTATCTGTCTGTGGCATCGTAGCTCACAAACGGTTGAATCGATTTTGATCCCTTTTTTCTTTTCTTTGAAAGGTGACTTGAACGAGAGTGTTCTTAGCTATGATTTAAGAAAATCTGTTCAGCCGTTTGAAGATTATCAGCTCTTATCTAGTTGAAAATAGATATGAAAATTTTGTACAGGTTTGATTACTTCAATAATATTAATAAAACCTTGAACTGAAGCTGTAGCGTCAACTGGAATATGTGGGATACCTAACTCCACACCAACTTACAGCAAAGATATCGCATTTGGGCTCATTGAAATGGTCACAACGAATAAGTTATTAATGTCGAAATATTTATTAAATTTTCAATTTACCTTGTTTTATAAATGTTCAAACGATATGGAGATATCTGCTTATCTAGTAAAACCAACAGATGCGTGAAAAAACTTTTACAGTAACGTGTGTAAATGAAAAAGTTTACATTATCCTAATCATAGGTCTACGGTATTGGTCTCTTCAAAAGAAGCGTGAAAAGGCATCTCTGCAGGCCGGCATGATGGCGACGACTGCTGATGGAATTTGCCATCGACGGTCACCATTGTTTCGGGACTGTACGAGTACAGTACATTCCATCAAAAAAACATAACTCCGTATATTAAAAACTATTAAATTTTGAAACTAACTACTTAAGACTTGCCAACTTCGAAATCCTATATCAAAGAAAGTAAAGAATTGTTTTGTAAATAAAATGAAGAACATACATTCTTACAGCTATAATTATAGCTTTTTAGCTGTTTCTTAGTTGTTACTTGTTAGCTATAATTACAATAACAGCTATTTAAAAAGGCAACCGTTAGACCTCAGCTCTTTTATCGGTGACAATGTCTATCCTCAATCACTGTATCTACCAAACTTGGCCACTTTTTCACATTTATATTTTTATTGGGATAATACAAAACTCTTGTTGCAGTTACAAATGTAATTATAATATTGCGCACTGTACATAATATTAAATATTGTATTAAATCTGGTAATATGTTTCAAATACACCGATTAGGTACGAACATTATCTGTTATTGACCACGTAATGACGTAGGGAAGTCGTTAGTTGCGGATAATGAGACCGAATGGAACGTGTACATGAGATTGATCTGGCGAAATCAATGGAAGATAACAATGTTATGATCCTTGTAAATGATAATTGTTATAATTACAAGATTATCTAATTTATTATTATATAGTATTGCAATTAAAAGAAATAATATTAGGTACTTAAGTGGCTGCGTTTTAATCTATACGAGTACTAACTACTAATTTTATAAAGGTCTAGAGATTGTTTGTTTGTTTGGCACTAATCTCTGAAACTACCAGTCAGATATGACAAATTCTTTATGCATTTTATAATCTCTTTATTGAGGAATAATATAAGCTATATAGCTTCACGCTATGACGCAAACAAGCGTAACAGTAACAATGAACGTCAAGCAATGTGGCAATCTGTATGAAAATACGGGAAGTGATAAGGATAGGCTACACGAGTGCGACGGCAGCGGCGCGGTAGGAAGGTAATAAATTTAACATGCGTGCAACCATGAGGCACATCTAAAAGAAAGTAAAATGCCAACTGTTTATTGTATTTTATTCAAACTCGACAATGGAGAGTGCAGACTAATTGGTAGTGTGTAAAAGAAAAGAGTGCTAGAATCTATGCAAGATTCCATTGCAGAAGCAACACTACCAAACGTATTTCTGCCGCAAAGTAACATCATTTCACAATGGTGCTAAATAGGTTTCACTTCAAAACAACTTTGCTAATATTGCGTGTTTAACCTCTTTTTAATCCCCGGATAAAACAACACATAAATATTTCGTTAGACGAAAACGTTTGCAATATGGTCATTGGTCGTGTTTGTTTCAATAAATATGTATCGACCTTTTGACTCCCGATTTATCCAACGGATTGAGAGGACAATGGAGCAGCTGCTAATAACAGTTTCAAGGATAAACAACGGTTACTATGTCGTGTGTCGCCGACAGAATACGATCACTTAGCGATGTGTATCTACTATCTGCCACTTAGTTATAATACGAATAGGTTCCAATTAGGCAAATTAGACCAGGGTTCACACCTACCAAAGTTAATGTTTTCAGTCATCAATTTGACTATAAATATTATTTTTTCTAAGCTTGTACAATTTTTTTAGCTGATCTATATTCATATTTACAATTATTTCAATGTATATTATATGTGTATGTTTAAAATCAATTTTTCAGCTTTTGATGAAACTTCTCTATGAGACCAGAAGTATACTATGTATAGGTTATATTAAATAATACAACCCAAGCAACGCCGGGTATTTCTGATAGTGCAATATAAATAAATTATAATTATTCAGGCCTATAACGATAAGGTCAGGAATGAGCAGATTCGGGGAACATAGAAAGAAAACATAAAGATATAATTTGCGAAAATCCACAACAAAATTTCTGAAAACCATATATATGCTGGTATGGTCATGTTATACGTCGTGAGGTAGAACATAATATGACAAGATCTGAGAACATAAAGATAATTTAAAACAAAACGAAATCCAACTTCAATTATTTTGAGAAGTTTCCTAGTCTTTCTTCGAAGTCGAAGGTCCATTGTCAAGTAAATTAAGATGACCACCCTTGAGGTATCCCCTTTCCAAAGAAAAAATAATTATACAAATCGGTTCATAAAAAAAGCAGTTATGGCTGAGTATCCATAAAATAAAGTATGAACATTCGAATCGAGAACCTCCTCCTTTTTTAGAAATCGGTTAAAAAGAAGTATGAGTGGCCACCAACCATGTCGATGGGAAAAATAAGGAGCGGAATGACGGACCTACCCGGAAATGACACAATTATGGCAAAAATGACAGATTAAGTAAGACTAGTAGGGCCGATTCCAAAAGAATAAGGAACGGTAGAAGAAAATCCTTTAATATACCTCGATAATCTCGCTTGTACAGTCGTCAGTACATATAAAAATACCTCGACAGCCCTATAGTAGTTCAAGTACTTACAAATCGATATAAACCGATGAATAGATTCCGAACACGTTATCTGGTTCAGGCGCACGGCAGATTAATGAATAGAATCGTATAACTTACATGGGGTACAGAATAATCGACACCGTAATCAGATCGCTATCTGTTCCGTCGATTTATACGGATCTGCAGTAAGTACTGTGTTTCCGGCTTTGGTATTTGCTACTGATATTATCTAGGGACCGCTGTGCAAGGATCACTTGCACTAAGTTACATCCTAGTGATATCAGTAATATAGTTTATTCGTTTATGACAGACTACGGTAAATAAATTATTTCAAAAATTGTGCCCATTAATGCTATATGAGATTGAAGTACCTACGTTTCCGATAAATCTCTGCATATTATTGCTCAAAGGTAGTTTTTGTGGCAAAGCCAAACATTTCATAATGCTTCATCAAGATAATTGAAACAAACATCATTTTAAAACTAATATTCCCCGCTTTAGACAAAAGATAGACAAATAGTTTAAAATTAACGACTTTATCAAAAACATTCATTACAAAACTATAATATCTATCCAATGAACTAACACATGCCACATTGTTAGATTGTTATAATTAGTAAAGTATTCCCGCGGGTCAGTTAGTATGTAATAATTTTAATAAATTATGTGATTATTGACTTAGAAATAACATAGTTATCAATTGCTTTTATAATTGTAAAATTCACTAATTTCAATGAAAAATAAACTCGTCATGTTTTATACTAGAGGTACTCCATATCTATACTAATATAATAAAGCGGAAGTGTTTTTTTTTGTTTTTTTGTTTAAACAGGCTAATCTCTGGAACTACCAGTCGGATTCGCAAAATTATTTTAGTATATGATAGCCAGACACACGAAGATTAATATAGGCTATCTAACTTTAGGCTATAACTCTCAACTAGCCTTAAATATTGATGTTTATTAAGTAAGTCGGTAGGTGAAACATTACTCGTCGTTTAGTCAAGACAAAAATACTGACCTTTAGTATATCTAAAAGAAAGTCCGCAATAGCATGCGCCTATCTCTTATAGAAAAGCCACAATAAGATATGTTGTGACCAAGATTTGTTGAAAAGTTATTTATAAGCATTATTTTTAGCATATTAATCTTTATGAAAAAAGCTACCTCATCATAAATACAGTTTTATGAAGTTAAATTTTGCCCTTTATAGCATGTTATTTGGACACAGTTTAGGAGATAATGAAAAATTAAAATAATTGGTATTTGCGGGAAGACCAATTATTATGATAGACTTCATGAGTGCGTTGGCGGCGCGGTGTTTGTCGGATAGAATTAACACGGGTGAAATCGTGGGGCACGACTAGTTTTAAAATAGTATCATTGTGATGATATCCGAACGGCTAAAAAAAGTTGCCTACTCTAGTACCGCCTAAAATTTACTAATCTATTGACATTTCAAATCGTCAAGAGACAATAACAATCCACATTACATTTGTTGTTGTTAAGTTGTTATTATAATACGCTTTGAAGGACAATTCTTTTGAACAGGATTTGATGTTTTCAGATAAGGAGCTGCTATTTTATTCATGGTACATATTTTTTACCCAATTAGTAAATAAGAATAACCTTCAATATCAAAGTAAATTTAATATTTTATAAAAACACCAGACAAAAAAGGATAGTTTTTAAATTATGAAATAGAAACCAACATGCATGCCACCTGAAGTTAAATGCCGACACAGCTGCTTTGCGGTCTACCACTCTAGGAATATTTTTATAGAAAATGTCAAAAGTTGCCACTTACCTTGGAACCTTATCGCATCGACGGCATGACGTATACCCAGCCACGGCTTGGGCAGATCCAGAAACACTGCATGAGCTTTACCATTCAGCTCATCGCCGAAACCATCTTCAAGGACATCACGATGTTTAGCCTACAAATGTTTTTCATTTTAGAATTATCCATACATACCCATGTAACAAGTAATTTAGCAAGTAGTTAACTTTTACTATTTATTTTACATACACATTTAGCATACACACTTCACCCTGAAAAGAATCAACCTGTCAGTAAACTACTTTGAATACTATTATTGGGCTTGGTTATTTTTAATGGTAACAATGGCGATGACCACTTTATTAATTAACATTAGACCCAGAGAAATATATTACAAGTACAATTTCATGTTTCATTTCCCATATATTAATTAGGTCCTTACATATGAAATTGGAGTTTTGTTGAACTGGCAACTTTGATCTCAAATATCTGGCGTTTGGTTAGGAATTCCAAATTCAAATTTATTTCAAATTTAGGCTCGTGTATTTGTGTTTCGAATTTAGTGATTCATTTCTTTTCCCATCAGTTGATTTTTCTTTGATATCGTTCTTTTCACGTAATGGAAATCATAAAATATTGCGTAATTTACGAATATGAGTTCCACCGTGGCATCAGCGCTGCAGAAAAAGCTCGGTACGTTTTTGGTTCCATTGTTTTCGTTCTGGAAATTTTTACATACGAAACAAACCCCGTGGATGGCCGGAGACCCTAGTTGAAAATGAAGAATGAAAGGTGATCGTGGAAGCGGATCCATCGCAAACCACGTCAGAGCGGCAAACTTCGGTGAGAGTGATAAAACAATTTTAATTCACTTGAAACAAACTGGAAAATTGAAAAAGCTCGAGAACTGACTACCGCATGAATTGAAAAAACACGCATTGAGTGCTGCGTTACATTATTCAACCGTCACAATAACGAAGGAATTTTGAACCGTATTGTTACTTGTGACGAAAAATGGATCCTTTATGACAATCGGAAACACTCATCACAGTGGTTGAACCTAGAAGAACCGGCCAAATCCTGTTCCAAGCGAAAGTTGACTCAGAAAAAGGTACTGGTAAGTGTTTGGTGGTGGACCAGTGCTGTTGTCATACAGTACAGCTTCTTAAGATCTGGCCAGAAGATAAAGACAGATCTGTATTGTCAACAATTGCAAACCATGATGGAAAAGCTAGCTGTTAAACTGCCGAGATTGGTCAATCTCTCTAGGCCTCCCTCAAGGAAGGGAAGGAAGACCAATCTGTTACCCGCCCATGTCCAAGCTTTCACAGGCCATGGAGGATTTGCGGCGTACCTGTACCGCTTCAAGATCAAGGGCAGTCCCGCGTGTGAATGCGACCCGGATATTGATTATAGATTATACCAGACCACCTGATTATAGATTGTCCAAGATTCGGCTCGTCCAGATTCGACCTCGAGTCCAGGTTTGGCCATAAGATCGATAGGGTCACATTGCACACTTTGGTGGCGGACGACCAGATAAGGGGGCACTTCTTAGAATTTATTGAAAAGATAGTTAAAGTCGCCAACAGGAGAAATAAATAAAACCAGATTTATTCTTCTTTGCTTAGTTTAATTTGCCGATTTTTGATTTTCATGTATTCTGTGTATGTCGTGTTATGATATGTGTAGAAATTGTGTCTGTTGATGGAGATCTTATTATTATTACTACTATTTACATTATACCATTTATAAATTTTACTTTACAAATTTGGGTTAAGCTATTATTGTTGTACAAAATTTTACTTTATTTAAATTTATATTTGATATTATTCTATTATTGGAATTATTGTAAGAATTTTGTAACTAGTTATAAGAAATTATTTATAGCACCATCGTTCTCTGATTTGTGTTAGAGGCTTTTAGGGGGGTGGGGGTTTACTACCCCACCAATAATAAAAAAAAAAAAAAAAATCTCTCTAGGCCACTGCGGTTTCAGTACAACACTAGACCCCATACTTCACGACAGTGGGTGGCTAAATTACAGGAACTGGGGTTGGAATGTCTCGGACACCCACTATAATCCTTGGGCCCTTGCTCAAACAGATTACTACTTTTTTCGAAACTTGGGCAATTCCTTGCAATGAAATAAATTCAATTCCGAAGAGGCTGTCCAAACCGTCTTCAAAGATTTTATTTATTCTTGCTCCCACAATTTTTTTAGCAATATAATACCTGTAAAATGGCGAAAGTGCATAGATAATAACGGTACATACTTCGATTGATTAAATGTATTATTTCATAATATTTTGTGTTTCAATTTTTCCATATAAAATGCTATTTTCATATGTAAGGACCTAATATTTCTCAGAAAAGTTGCAGTTGCATGAATATACACAAAATTTATGCAAGTTATTATTGTTACTGTTTATATATTAAAATGTAAAGTGAATGTTAAAAATATTTAACAGTTTAAAATCAATACTTACAGTAATAAATTCATCTAGGCCGTGATTCTTAAACTCCTCTTTGGCAATGGCCGTTCTTTCCTCATGAAAGTCAAAGGTGTAAACATGGCCGGAAGGTCTCACTCGTCTAATTAAAGCATGGGATAGGGACCCACTGCCAGTTCCTGTGTTTAATGAATATTATAGACAGGTATCTAATAACCCTTAATAATAATAAGATTAGAAAACATCTCAAAGCATGATTATTTTGAAAGTGATTAGTTTATTAGAAAAACAATTTAATACCTCACTCACTGATTTTCATTAGTACAGATTACAAAAATATGTATTGTTAAATACATCTCTTTTAAGATCTGCAAAATGCTACAACTAAAGGATTGTATATCTTAGAGAGTAATCACTATCTGGTGAAATTTAGGATGTATGCAAGGGTTTAAAATATTAAGGTAATTAAACTCTGCTTGAAACACCTTGGTATTTAATAATATTTTTTTATGTAATATGAAATAAAAAAAGACTGCAACAAAACACTTGACTAAAAAAATATATTTTTCTATTTTTGATTTTTATTTCATTCTCACATGTCCTATTTAAAGCTTATGACACTCCCACAACTAAAACGAAATTAACCATACCTCTTATGCACCTTATATCTATCAAGCCGTTGAGGCTACAGAGCATGTTAAAAAATAGACATACATAAATATACCAAAGAAATAGTCATACATATATATGCTTGAAAAACATGACCCTCCTGTTACACAGTCAGGTACATAATGAAAAGAATGCATTTTGACTTACCAGCTTCTATTACAATACATCCTGGCACCAAATCTAATTGTAACAAAATCATACTTATGTCAGGTGTATAGATGATTTGTGTACGATGAGGCAAAGTCAATGACCAAAGTTCTGGAGTTGGCTGCAGAATATGGGCCCATCCTTTTGATAGTTCAACCTAAATCATACTAACTGATGATTATGAGGCTAGTGATTACACATAAGTTCATATACAATTCATAAGTTTTAATTAACATCTTGTAGTGGAAGGGGATTTTACTATGAATTTTTTAGTTAGATTAAATTTATGAATAATAACTAAACAAAATATTTTGCTTAGCTTTAAACCAAGATAGCTAGTAGGCAAGTTGAAGTAAAGATGGTATAAATTTGAAAATCATTTACCAAGCACCATAGATCACATAGGTGTGTTTAAAACTGCACTTGAGTATCAATCCCTCTCTAGGCTTCCAACCATCCTAGAGCACATTGTCACTTAATATCAGATGAGATTATAGTCTAACACTTTAGTCTTATCCTTATTTATTTCTTACATATATCTATAAAATATAAAAAAGACTTGAGTGTAATTTTTTAAACAATTACTTTAACTTAGATAGAAAGGAATAAATATATATATACAGCTATAGTAGCCGTTTTCCATCGGGCAGGCTGTATACCTGTTTGCCACCTTTGTTCAAAACAAAACAAAAAAACAAAGTAGATATAAAAGTATGGTGCATTTTTTATTCCCATGGAGTAAAATGATTTTCCATGTGTTGCTAGTTTATTGTATTTTTAAAATAGTGATGTCACAAACCGGTACTAATTGGAAACCCATATGAGATATTATACATATTGATAATGTTTAACAAAAAATCATTGGAGCCTTCATAAGTGAAGCCCGAATAAGGGAGACAAATTCACATCTCTTGTGGGCCAACCAAAGTGTTTCTTTTTAGTTTTTTTTTGCAGCTGTTCACCATAATATATTCATTTTATAGTTTCCTTAATTATGTAATGATAATAGTAAATGATCCGGTATGTTGAATAACACAAAATATTTCAATTAATAAATAATGACCCTCAATTCAGTATTTAAAAACTTTTGAGTCAAATAATTGTACCATAAAATATATAGTAACACAACACTACAAAAATAAATGTGACCAGATTATTTTCAAGTTTGACATTAGTAATTTTCAATTTACTCCGTGGGAATAAAAAATGCAGTATAAGTATTCTGTGAAACTTTTTTTAAGCTTTACACTAAACATATTCAGGTATTGCATTTTGTTACCACAATTTAATCATAAAAAGTATTTTTTTATTTTAGTTATGGAAAAATGATGATATTTTTATTTTTAAATCTATCATGTTTTTTAACTAAACCTTTTAAGAAGTACCCACTGTAATTTTTCAGTCATAACTTCTTGTAATATGAATACCAAACAGAAATTAATTTAATTTACTCTCCAGCCTAAAGTAATTTATTGTGTAAAGTGATTATTCTCCTTTGTAACTTGTACGCAGGATTTATCTAATTTAGGTCTTTGGGTGTTCAATATGAATATAAAAAATCTAAATAAATATGTACTTATCTAGTCTGTACTGAGGAATGACGATCTACGATAGGATAAACGTGGAGGGAATATATGTATGGTTTTTAAAATAGTTTATTAAGTCAGATAAGCGATAATTTATCGAAAAACTTACCATGCTTCCATAGTCTACACCAACAAGATTCTTAACCTTTAAAGCACCGTACGATGTTTGAAAAACATTCGGAACATTTTGGCCAGTTTTATTCTTTATTTCTGGTTGCACTTCTATTGCGTACACGTTGTTACTCAGATATAAAATTACTGTATCACCTATCTCAACTTTTTCTTTATAGTTTCTAAAACTCATTTTCTATTTTAGTTTATATTTACTTCACTTAGGTTATACTTGTTGTAATCTCACTTATTAGTAACGAGAATGAGTACTACACAATATCGGGAAAATTAAATCATAAAACTAAAATCATAAATATTATGTTCAAAACTTTACAGTACTATAAAAATTGTTATAAATCCATTCAAAGTATTTTTGAAATTTGTAATATTTATATTTATCGAGAAATGTCACATTGTCGATTACATTCTTTACGTTTTATTCATAGAATGTTTTATCAAACATTTAAATTATTGCAAATATAATTTTAATGATGTATAATATCATAAAAAATATTTTAATGTATTTATTTACAAAAATAATAATTATTTTAATTAATACAGTACTATTAATTCTGAATACGATACGTATTTTGATATGTCCTTGCAATAATAAAACGTTATAAGTAGTAAAACCTTTCTAATCGTTCCATGTTGTGCACCAGAGACAAATAACTTGTGCAATCATGTAAGTCGGGACGGAAGATGGTAGTGCTGGGTCGTGTCTGTTTTTCGTAACCGGTTATAAAAAAAGGTTTTTTTTTTTAAGTTCAAGAACAAACTGTACCTACTGGAAAAACGAACATTTGATGTTTAACCAAAAACCAGTTTTTATACGTTCCTTCGTTTTCGTTTTTCATTTGCAACCAAATTTGTATTGTATATTCTTTGTATTCAGATTTCAGATTCATTGTAGCTTATTCGTTACTTCAAATTAAAAGTAGTTTCTTGTAACGGTTTACTGTTCATTCAATTATAGTCTTTATAACAATATAAATATATCTGTTCTATTATAAAATTGTCGCGTTCGTTTTGAAACTTGTTTTTGTTAAATAGAGGAACAGTTAGTTCGTTTTTCATAGAATAACTTGTTATTAAAACGTTTCTGAACAAAACGCCTAGTATTAAAAGATGGATAGGTACCGAACAAACTTTTTAGGGCAGGTAAAATATTTAGTTTTATCTGATAAAAGAATATATTTAAATTTGTAAGGCGATACGCTATACCCTATTATCTGCAAACCTCTCTACCTATCATCAAATGAGATCAATTGAAGTGTCTTTACTGTCACAATCAGTGGTGTCAAAAAAATTGACTCAAGTTGTCAATATTGTGAAAAGATTTCGAATGTTTGCTTGTGCATGTTGTTGATAATATTTTAGAAAACAAAATCGAGTTATATTTTATTGTATAATGTGTGCACTGTCCAGGTGGCTCTAGTTTCAAAAATGACATAAACGGGTGTTGTGTTATAGACCTTTGTTTTGCTCTGGATATCATTTTTTCTGATCAAAATGGATGCGTCAAAAATAACAAGTAAAACAAGTTCACTAAAAGCATTAATACTTAAAGCATGGCGGGAACGATGGACTGACATTCAATGGGGTATCAACATCAAAACTATACTTCCTAGAGGTGTTAGCGGAGATCTGTATAACCTAGCAGATTGTATTCTACAACAGGCTATGGTTGGCTGTGGAGCTAACCAATTAGTAATATCCTATTTAAAACATTCGCTAGCCTCTCATTTAGTATCATATGCCGCGGTCTTACAAAGAATCTCTAAATTTGATGCATTTCACAAACCACACTGCATCATAAGTTTATTGGAATTTCTAGAGAGTTTCTTAGACATTATAACATGTAGGGGTAAGATGGAAGAGGAAGTATTAGCATATTCTGTGTCTTCAATAATCCTTTGGCTTCTACAAGTTTATTATTATGCTCTAAGCAAGTATCCAACATCGAACATTCAGAGTCAAGATTTACTTGAAAAATCAACTTCCTTACTAAATTCTATAGTCAATACAGATTTTCTCATTGCAATGTTTTATTTGGCTAAACAAAATGATCCAGATGAATACAATGAAGTAAAGAATAAGTGTCAAGAAATAACAGGCTTTATGATGATGAACACACAGTTTAAAGCACCAGTAACAATCCATGAAACATTGCAAAAAATTTGTAACATGGATATTGATAAAATAGCTCCTTTAAATAACAAAACTGAGGCTGTGACACATTGCTTACAAGCTTTGATTGCTATAGATGTCCTGGCGAATCCTAGTTCTGATTTACACCAAATTTCCAGTCAACTTCTTATGATACAAAGAATTAAGAACTATTCATTATCAAGACTCTATTTTGAACTCATTAGAGCTTGTTTTATATCTCTCAATGACTCTAGTAAAGATGCTTCAAAGCAAGCTCTGTGGGCGGCCTTTACTTTTCTTAAAATACCACAAGTTTTAAATTATTTACACAATATGTGTGGTACAAGTAACAAAGACAGTGAATATTCTATTGAATTAGTTGAAGCATATGAAAAATTATTGCAATGTGCACCCCTCTTAGATATTGTCGATATAAAAAATTCATGCAACAGTATCATATCATTAATAGAGCCATTGGTTCAATTCAATGTGTTATCCGAGACTCATTTGTCATATTTCAAACAGAAAAGAGAAAATAAAGATATGAAGTTACAAAAGTTAGAGCCAACAGGTCTTCAAGGTTCAGTACCATCTTTTATAACTTGTGCTGAACCAACATTGGCAGGAATCTTAAAAACAATGGGCGGTGACTTTCACAAAACACAAGAATCTTTATATACAATGCTATGTCAGATAGTTGGTTGCACAACTTTAGACACAATTTTAGCTGTAGCTACAGTTGAGGGTAAATTGAAGCTATTTGTCTCAAGGTTGATAAAGTTTAATGAATTTGCATTATTTGCTGCTAGTGAAAAAGGTGCATCACATTCCAAAGTACACATATTTGATATATCATTTCTCCTATTATGTTCAATTGTACAGGACTATGGGGCAGATGCAGTATTAGAAGAAAATGGTGACTCATTTTTTGAAAAGTGGGTAAGAGATTGTATGGTTTACAAAGGAGTACACAAGTCACCAGATCAAATCCTGCAAAAGTGTGACCCTCAACTTGTTGATATTTTTATTCATCACTTAAGTGCGCCAGAGTTTGATTTCAAAAATACTAATATAAAACCCCATGATCTCTGTATGAATGTTACTGGAGCTATAAAGGAGGTTTTGTTTGCTTGGGAACAGGGTTCACATTCTGCATCAGATGTCAAACAAATGTTGGATTCTTTAAGGCAAAAAATGGCGTCATTAGCAGTCTGTGCTTCAGTATGGTTATGCTCATACATTAATGTTATTCATCAAGATGCCTTCCTAAAGCCTATAAATATGGTCCAGCAATTTTTAACACAACCTAGTGAAGTTGAACTAGCACAGATAGATAATTTCAAGGAAAGATTAACATTGATGTGCCAAATTATAAGAAAAATGCAATATGATGTGCATCCTCCTTCAGTACCAAAGACAAAAGGTTTGGTTTTATCACACAATATCATATCTCGTCAACCAATATGGGAACAGCTACAAACAGTATGGGAAGATATTAAACAAAGAGGATATTTGTATATTGATGCAACACATGTTATTCAAAATCTGTTAAATACGACAGGACCTGTTTGGTTTGTAAAAAATTTGGTAAAGGAGACACTTAAATTTCGCTATCAAGAAGACTTGGACAGATCTGTTGATATAGTCCTAGCTATGTTTCACTTAGACATTGAGAAATGTACAGAAGCATTATTGCTACATGTTTTACCCCAATACTTATATAATGCTAAATTATGCGATGACCTGGTAGAACCACAATCTACTATGTTGGCTAAATTATCAGTATATTGCATTTATGCCGCTCTTGAACATAGTATTTCAAATAAAGCACCAACATCTAGAAAGCGACGTCATGACGATCCTGAAGACATGGATACAATGTGCCCTTCTAGCAAAGTCAGGAGACTTAATGATAACAGTTCTGATGGAAGTATGTATTATTTACATTCACAAACTAATTCTGATGCTGTATTAAAAGAGCCTTTACTTTCTGCTTTAGAGACACTGTATACATCATTCTCACAATTGGCTGGAAAAAATGGTGATGTTACTCCTCAAACTCATTTTATATTACAATTTTTTATATACATAGTTCAATGTGGACAAGATAGAACACAGTTAGTATTGCAGAAGATGCCTAATGAACTCATACCTACATTAATAAAAGCCCTTCCAGATAGTTTCAGCATAAGTTTAATACTTAGATTATATGATATGTCTACACCTTACGGAAGAAAAGATACTGCCAGAGATCTGTGCTTGCTTAGAAATATGCGCCTTAGGCCAGATTAGTTTTATTTTCTTTTACTGTAAATACAGTCATTTTGCAGTCATCATTATCAATTTTTTTTCATGTAAGTAAACATTGTTATAAGCAATTATAAAATTCTTAATCATTGTTTTGTTTTTAATTTGTCCTGCATTTATAACTTGGTCAACATAATCATCATCAACAGCCAATGTCAGTTTTGCTGCTGGACATGGCCTCTCAGAGATTATGAGTTATTGTGTTTCTTAATAAGAGTACTTGATAGAAATATGATACATATTATATTTCTTTTCATTTTTGTTTTGTTTATTATTTATAGTAGCACAGTATAGTACCTGATAGTAACAGTAAAATCCAAATACAGCGGCGCCCGTCGTGAGTCCGACAATTCATTGTTGGTCATCGCATAGATTTATAGTGTATTAAATCTATGGTCATGACTGTAACCCTAAGCAACTTGATATACACTGACTGAGCTCGGAACGCGACAAATCAAAAGTGATTAACTATGACGGGTTTATCCATGTGTTGTTGCAGTGCAGAACCCTTACCACCTTTATTAGCTTGCCTCTAAGGCGAGTGTTACATCTGCTATGGTGGTCGCGATCCATTCGGACAATTCTAGATGACATCCCTGAGAAATACATATATTTATATTCAAAACGGTCGATCGAAGTTCTGTCGCTTATTCGGTAATTAAACGAGCCATCACGTCGTAGGGTAAACGGGGAAAAAATAAAACAGAAAGTTTGTTTTGTATAATATTAACTTTACTTTTCAAAACATGTTGAACAAAATAGTTTTAGGTATTCATAGATTACTAATATCCTGCTAAAATAAAATTAATATACCTATTTAATTTTTACATAAGTACATATCTTTATACTATTTGTACAAAAAATTTAAATACCTATTTAAAGTTAGTTAATAAAGTATGCAATAAATTGGACGGAATAGTTACTTAGCTTTATGTATGTGTACTTGAATCCTTTGTTAGTTCATTTGAATATAAGTTATCAGGAACAGTAGGTACCTGCCTGGAACATAGGATAAAATGTTGGTAAGCAGTAGGTATGAACCTCAACATAATGTACCTACATACCTTTTATGTTTTATTTAAGTTATGATTGTTGATAGGAAAATAGATAAATGCAACAAAATTACAATATCTAGTACGATAGTAGATGCATAGTTCACCTAAATAATATCTTAATATAATAAAATATTTGAACTGATCTTTAAACAAACTATTTGTGGAATAGATAAGCTAAAGTGACAATACAGTATTAGGACATCTTCATAGCTTTTCTATTGGGATTACAATGTTACCTACGCAATACTTATAAGACTATTTACATATATATTATTAGATATTTCGTATACATAATACACATTGAATGTGATCGAATATCTGATATGTTTTACTCTTATTTTTACATTTTGAATGGAATAGATTTCTATATACAATACAATGGTAAGTAGGTACCTAGTAGGTATGTTACACAAAAACTTACAAACACAAAGATCACAGGAGAGTTCCAGAGCTTACATTATATAATATCTATAATTATGAAGTATATTACAGGGTAACAAAATATTTTAATTATTTATAGTAAAACAACAATAGGTATATTATAATTATAATGCAGGCTTTTTGGCATCCGGTGAGTCGGGATGTGGGCGATCTAAAAACAAGGAAATATGGTTTAGAACTGTAACAGGCGCAATCACTCAGTTTAATAAATATGTAGTTTTAATTCAACAGTGTGAATGGGAACGTTGAAAGAGGAAGGTGTAGAGGTCTATACGAACGTTCCTCGATCAAATCGAGAACGTTCTGAAGAAAGGTCAGGTCAAAAGTACCTACCTAGGTACTCAAAGCCGACGAGCATGCATGAAAGATTGACGAATGTTGAATGTTGAAGAAGCGAAAGGACGTGGTCTCTGCCTATCGAATTGGGAGAGGGGCGTGTTTTGAACCGTGGTAATTGATGTACCTAATTAATTTATATAATATATTAATATATTTTTACTCATATTTTATGTTTCTTGTACACCTACCGGTAATAATAGTTATTTTCATAATCTATCAATTTCGGAAAAACAGAGGTGTATACAATTACTTAAATCAAATATCAATTGAGAATATAAGAGTTTAATTTTAAATATTTTGTTCAGATTTCTAAGATTAAGTAGATATTATATTATGAAAATAAATATGGCCTGATATTGGAATATTAAAAATTAGAACGATTTGTGGGAACGGGATGAGAACTTAAATAATATCTTTAAGGTGGACCTTATAAATTAGGTAGGTAGGTACCTACCCAATATTCATTTTAAAACTCGTGATTTTTCGGTAATAATTAAAACAGGTAAAATATTGCTAACGTTATGGTTAATTGTATGGGTAGGTAATGAAATATACAATACGTCAATAACATAATTACTTGTAAGCTATATAATATGTATATAACGGGTGATAAATACGTCACAGTGAACGTTTTTGTTTTTTGGTCGAGTTTCGGGTTCAGCCATTGTATATCCAGTTGTTGAGAGGCTTTCAGGCCAGTTTGACAGCGACGACCGTCGACGGCTAATCTTTCGCGGTAGTCGCCGTTTTTTTTTAAACCTACAATACTTACCATCGGGCACAGTGACCTTACTGTGACTTGCTACTATAAAACAATTTTTATTATGTATTCTGTGCGAAAGAAAACACCTACTGACGTATAAAATGGTGCAACTATTGTATTTTAAATAATTACCTATCTGCCTTCGAAGTATGTCTTCCCTTGTTGTATTATAAGCTGGCGGTGGAATACTGACCCTCATTGGTAAATTTAATCTATTTGGATTACAATTCTCATCTACTGGACTCTGTCCATTGTTAGCAAACGATGTCCGATGACTCCTATTCCATGTTTGCTGGTAGGAACTTTCTGTAGTTATTGTATTACATCTATTATTAGTATGAGGAACATATTGTTCTGGTGACCAGTCGAACACAAACGTATGACTATAATTGTTATGTGTGTATGCAGTAGGTGTTCCAGTCGGTGTTGGAGGAGTGGTCGTCACGTAAGGACTTAAATCCTGTGAACAAACATCAGGAACTTTCTGCAAAGCTGATTCTGACCAAGTGGGACTGGGGTTCCATTGATCGACCATATCAGTATCAGTTAGATTAAAGTTTTTGGATCCCGGTCGTCTACTAGCAATTGATCCGGTTGATAAAGCCACCAAAGTATCCCCAGATATCACAGTTGATAGAGTACAACGAGGGGATAGGTTGGAGTCGGGCGTGTTCGATTTCTCATCTGAATTTTTCCCTTTCCGTTTCGCGTTAGGTTGTATTCTGATATCCTCTATCCGTATATTGTGGTACCTGCATATAGAATCTGAAGTTAAACATGCGGAATTTCAACCTAGGGTTTATTTTATATTGATACATTAACTTTTAGAGCGGCACAGCTATAGGACAGGACATATTCATAATGAAATTGAGCCTACTAGATACCAAATTGCGTTATGGGCAGTATCTGGCCGCTTGCCAGTTAGCGCGTTATTATGATCAGTCAGATAAAATTATATAATAAGTTTGAACTTAGGTAGCTATTATTTTAAGTTGAAAACAAAAATAAATAGTAAAAGATTTAGTGGAAACCTAAAATTTAAACATTGAATAAGAACGATGGTTAAAAATTAAATACCTGTTGTCTTCTAGTGATACAGAATAATCCACCGGTCCATTGTCAGGTCTCTCATAAGCGTAATGCATCGGAGCTAAATGCGGTGAAACGTGGGTGATATGAGGTTGAAGACCAGAATTCGGCATCATGACTGGCTGATTCCCGTTTATGCAAACAGGCGGCACTGGTGTATATTGCATTGTCGGTGGATAAACTTGGAGGTCGGGTGGTGGAGGACCGTACATTCGAGTTGCCGCTTCGTATGCTAATCCGTAGTGCAGTTTGGACTGGACAGCGTAGTAGTGGTAGAGCCAAGGGTTCGCTTTCATCACTACAGCTTCTTGTTCACTGTCAAACATGGAAATTATTTCGTTTAAATTGAACAAATCATATTTATTATGCTAGTTGTGCCCCGCGGTTCCGCAGACATTTATTACGCAGTAATTATTTTTGATTCGCATTTTTATTTGTAGGTACTGACAAATAAAGCTACGATACATCTATGCTGTACTGTGAAGTAATGGAACTGTCTCCAGGATAGTGTGTACTTCCTACAACATTCTTCAAACATAAGTGAAGTACATTTGAAAAGCCAGGCATGACTGCGACGATTGCTGCTGTCACTACGATTACTTTACTGTGCTACTTACGATAAAAAAAAAAAAACTTATGACTCATCAACTCAAGAACGGATATAAGCTTCCCGTATAAAAAAATCAATAAAATATCTAAATATAAGTAAGTATATAAAAGGATACCGTGATTGACTGACTGATCTATCACCACACACAGATCTAGCACATAGATAACGTAGGCATCCGCTAAGAGCGAAGTTTCGAAAATTAAATACCTAAAGGGTCGTAACGGGGTTTCAAAATTTGTATGGTTTTTTTTCTACGGGTGAAACCGTGGGGCATATCTTTAAATATATAATGTATAAATTATTGGATATAAAACGGCTGATTGCGGAATATGAAACGCCTAAGCGTGCCATTATACTACCATACTCCTAGTGTATGGTAGTCACGATCAGTTAGACGCAATTGTCGTGTCCTACCACATACCACCTAACTATTTACATGTCAAAGTCACCAGATTATAAATGGTTACCGTCGCCTATGGACAACTGCAACACCAAAGGCATTACAGCTATGTTGCCGACCTAAACCTAACTTGAAATAAGATGTAACAGTAAGAGTTGTGAATTAAGTAATTGGGTTAAAAAATGTATACCTACCTACATATTCAACTAATTATTACCTTATTAATAAACGAGTAATAAAATTAGAAATTACCTGTTGACAGTGCAGAAGCATACATATAACTTTATACGAGAATCTCGTATTTCGCGTATGAAAAAAAAACATCAGTTTAAATTAAATTAAATAGTTTCACATCGTAAGAAAGTATAATGTCCCTAAACGATATTGTTACATGGTTTCCCCATTACTGGTACATAAAATGAGGGCCAGTAAAGTTAAAAATTTATATTGTACCTAGCTGCTTACATTGCTTTTTAAAACAGCCTTTTATTAAATGCACGAGCAATTTGAATGGCACTACGAATAATTTAATGTAGGTTTACTATAATGTCTCCGAAATTAAGTACGATTACAAATATTTACGTAACCTTAACAGAACTCGAACCCGCGACCTTTAATTTTAGTAAAATTTATAGGCATCTAAATTACGGAGGTAATCTAACGCAAAGTCATGTAGTGAGTGGAAACTAATTATAAATGTAAATTTTTATAATTTACCTTTTGTTTGAAACAAATAAAAATCTAAAATTTTATTAAACAAAGATTCTAATCAGCCTTTTTGTTAAGATTTTATTCATTTCATTCGAGTTTGAAGTAGGTATATTTATTATATACTAGCTGTGCCCCACGGTTTCACCCGTGTTTTTATCCGACAGACACCGAGTCGTCAACGCACCGTTGTAACCTATCATAATAATTGTTGTCACTTCCCGCAAGTACAATTAATTTTAATTTTTCATTATCTTTTAACCTATGTATCCGAATAGTGTGCTATAAAGGGCAAGTTTATACTTCATAAAATTGACTTTATGATGAAGTAATTTTTGTTCGTAAGGTTTAATATGCCGCCATGCCTAAAAATAATGCTCATAAATCAATTTTTAATCTTCAATAAAAAAAATCGCAAAGTACCTTATTGCAACTTATGAGATAGGCATATGCTATGGCGGACTTTTTTTTAGATATACTAAGGACCAATATTTTTGTAGTTTATTGTATTTACGTATCATTAACCATTACGTTAGGGCACGCGTTTAAAGCAGTTCGGGAGGGCTTCTACATCTGACTTACTACCTCTGCTACCGGGGATGGCATATATTATGCCAATTTCACGTACATTTCTGTGATATATGGGAGCCAAAAGGTTACCTAACAAAACTCAATATTTAATATTTCTCAATACTTAATATTTAACTATACTATTCTTCGTGGCTCTCATATACAAAAATAATTTTTCGAATACCAAGGGTATTGCCAGATATTAACATGTTAAACAAATAAAACAAAAAAAACAATTTCGCTTTATATTATAAAAAAATACACTATATTATATTACTCTATATAAGTATTATTAAAGAGTATTCACCTACACGTAGTAATGCCAATTTAAAACCTATTTATATACCTACATATGTAGTACTAAAAATAACTGTAAGGTTTCAAAATTAATCGACTATATGTTAAAATGAAGTACTATTCATATAAAGGTTCGTTGACACTGTTAAACTCTTCGCTTGTTCGTTTTAAATTTGTATGTATTGTATAACCTTTAGCGTAAACCTACCTCGCATCTCTGTTGCCAACCTTTAGATAGTGGATACGGGAAAATGTCACGTAGTCGGACTCTGCTCTGGACCTATACTAGTACATTTGTGTACAGAACGTATACATTATTGTGAAATAAAAAAAATAAAAATACAAAAAACATATGTAAAGGAGACGTATTATTTTACGAATGAATTTGTTATAGTTTTTCAATAATAATTAGGTACGTATACCTAGCGGGTAAAGTTTCAAAACAATATATAAAGATAACTATACAAATTAAAATGTAAATTAGTCATATCATCTTATCTTGACATAGACCGTTTCTTTGTATCAGTACATAAATGTATTACAAAAGATAATTATTTAAAAAATACGCGAGTTTCAAGTAAAGTTCATCGAATTTATTGTAGACATTGCGATAAGGTATATCACTATACAAAAAAAAGATAAAATGTGTGCAAATCACACGTGGTAGAAGTGACACCTTCTATGACTTTTTAAATTCAGAAAATGATCAAATACACACTAATTTAAAGTTTATGAAAATGTACATACAAGTATTCACAATCATTAATCACAATATCCTTTTTTAATTACTGCACATTTGAAATATCCATGGTAACCTAACAAAATATCAATCAGTAACAGAGTGTTAAAAGTGTTGTCTAAAAAGTTTTTGTTTCGTGCCTTTTTGATGAGGTAATAAAATTCATTATTGCGTGGCAACAAACCTGTTTTGTACAATTTTACCATTGCCTAAAACTTTCCTATCTCATTTTCTCCCACGTTAAATCCTATGAATTTATGTGTCTGCTCTTTTTACTATCGCTTTCGCTTTTTTCGTTTCATCGAATTTCAAATCACAACGATGCTAAAGAAATTTTCACTTGAAAAAGTCATGCTAGAATTTAGAGGAATTTAATATTTATTAATAATATATAATTTCAGCCATAGAAGTTTTACTACAAACGCGCCTAATGGTAGCACACACAATTTTTCTATTTTATCACTCTCCTTATGAAATTAAGTTCGCCGCCATGATTATTGTCAGGGTGGCGCATTAGCATCTAGGAACACACTATACTATTAACAAAAAATATTTAATAAAATATATAATTTGTTATACATGTATTGTAAAAATTCAGACAACAACCTAGACTTCTAAAGATTTTAGTTAAACAGTAATTTCATTTAGGAAATCTTAATATTTTCTATGTATTTTTTCCCCGACAGGTGGGTGTAAATGTACTTGGTGACCCTCTTAAGTATAACAATGTCAATAAACCAATAAACCAGATATACAATCAAAAAACTGGTTGGTATGGCAGCCGATGTCATTTCACCATTACCGCGCATGCCCATTTGGTGTTCCCATATTTTGTTCATAGAAACTTTCATCCTTTATTTTCTACCCTTAAGGTTTTATTTTCGCTACAAAAATAACCTTATGTCCTTTCCTAAGGTCCAATCTATCTCTATACCAAAATTCATCAAAATTGGTTCAGCGGTCTAGGCGCGGCGTGAAAACGTAACGGACAGACAGACAGACAGAGTTACTTTGGCATTTATAATATTAGTATGGATAAGTATCATAGTTTTAAGCAATGTCGGCAACTGTACATTGTTTAGATATGTGTTGGACGGCGAGAAATCGTTTTTACATTCACATTAGAAAAGAGCAGATAACTGCGCCAACTCTAGTAACAACCGCCCGGCGCCCGGCCCGGCCAAAGGTACACAGCAGCGGGCAGATTTTATTGGGAGACAAAATACAAGTTTTTGTATCAATTCAAATGTTTTCGAAATGTCGGGATAAAACAAACCAAATGCAAAAAAGTGACAACAAATTTCGCTTGGTTTAATTAAAAATAGAAACAAAATATTGAAACATATTATTATGTATGTAACTAATTGCGTACTTACCAACCTTTTTAGATAAATGTGAAATTTTTAGAAATATAACTTTTTATAAAATCTTGTTGTAGGTGTTTTAATTATCAAGAATGTAAATTACAGAGTACCTACAGTTGATGTGAAACATTCTAATGCGGCGGGACAGACCAGTTGTTGGCGTAGCGACACTTTGGTCCCAACCTTTATCCCAACGTTGGCGGTGTGGAGTCGAGTTCGTTTTTCGGGATCACCCGGTGTATATCCAGTAATCAAGTGGATAGTGGTAGGGGTTACGACCACCATACATAAAGTAATAAAATAAACATCTTCACAGTGACCTTCTTTTGGTTTGTCGTGTTTCGGGATCACCCGGTGTTTTTTTTAAATATTCACTAAGATGTTTTACATGTGCTGGGCGCCCCGTGACGACCAACTTGTTTAAAAAATAAATCTATTCATTAGATACCATATCAAAACCTTGAGAGAAGTTTTCAGTTCACACTCTAGAGGTTAGATGTTTCAAAATAACTATTTCAAAGATGCCCTCATTTGTATTGAGAAACAGATAATGTACAAAAGTTAATCTCTTTCAAAACCATAATTGTTTTTTAAAATAAGTATGCATTGAAATTCAATAACAATACATTTTTAGTAAGAAAATCTACAGGGTATAATAATTATTATCTAAAGATAGTTAGGTGTTTTTAGAAGTAACCTATTGTTGGGCTTGTTATTAACTAGCTGTGCCCGCGGCTTCGCTCACGTGAACTACAGAATGCCATCGATCGGGCACACGCGCGAATCTTGCTCTCCCGCTACCGGTTATTTTAAAGACAAAAATGCTTATTGTGGATGTTCCTTAGAATATTGACATATATTCTCGCTGACTTTTTTGTAGGTCTTTTTAATGTCTACAATTATGTAGTAAATTAATTTGATATATCTCTTATGGTAAGCCATTTAAGCGCCTGAATTGATTACCATGACCAGTTTTTTATTTGTTCGGAACCCTAATTCTTTTACTAAAATAAATGTAGCTTAAGTTACTCCTTATAACATCAACTTTCTACCAGCGAAAGTCCTGTCAATATCGGTCCAACCGCTTAGGAGATTTTATTAAAAAAATAAATTATTTGTCTATTTCAATAACACTTGGCTCAGGTCTGTGACTATAGTACTGTAGTAGTAGTGGAGAGAATGAGCCGTGTGACTCATAACATAACCTTAGACTCCGAGAAGAACCTAGCAAAAAAATATTTTTGTATTTCATAGCCTATATTAAGGAAGGGTATGTAGGGTATTTAATTTAACTTCACGGTAAGACTCTAAGAAGCGGAGCAGTGACTATGAAATTCAAGCAATCTGGAGAGTTGACAAAAAGTTGAAAAGTTGTGAGTTGAAAGCAAGATTTATAATTAGGTATAAGTATTAAAATATATAGTGATAAACCCATCTATGATTTTTTTGGCTTATCGTGTTATGTAATGAGCCGATGTACAAGGTGTCCAGAAAGGGTATCGGGTATTTGTTTTCGCGCCATATTCGAAACGGGGCGTCTAAAGGGTGCGGGGAGGGGTTCGAGGCGTCCGCCATTTTGTGGAGTTTTAGTCACGATGGAACAGTACTCGGGGACGCATCGCGCATTTTGCGTACGAGCGTATTATCGTAATGGTGATTCAATAGTGACTGCTCAACGTCTCTATCGTGCGGAATATCGTACACGCCACGCGCCAAGTGACGATAGCATTAGGAAATGGATCAGGATGTTCGAGAAAACAGGAGCGACAGTTAAAATTCAAAACTCTGGTCGTCCTCGTTCAGTTCGCGATGAAGAAACAATTGAAGAAGTTGAGGCGTCGGTTCGTCAAAATCCGTCTTTATCCATCCGAAAGCGAAGCCAAGCGTTGAACATCAAAAAATCGTCTTTACATTCGATTTTAAAGAAAGACTTACATCTAAAAGCCTATAAAATTCAATTGGTTCAAGAATTGAAGGATACGGACTATGCTAATCGACTGAATTTTGCGGACGAAATGCTGCAGCGATTTAACAACTTTAAAAACATACTGTTCAGTGACGAAGCAAATTTTCACCTGAATGGTCATGTTAATAAGCAGAATTGTCGGTACTGGGCAGTGGAGAATCCGAGACGAAAGCATGAACGACCCCTGCATAGCCCAAAGGTCGTTGTTTGGGCCGCTATGTCTGCTAAAGGCATAATTGGTCCTTATTTTCTAGAAGATCAACGAGGCCGAGCAATTAATGTGAATAGTGACCGTTATTGCGATATGTTGCGAAATTTTTTGGTCCCAGAGTTGCAGGAGTTTGCAGGTTTCAACTCAAGAACGTGGTTCCAGCAAGATGGGGCCACTTGCCATACCTCAAATGACTCAATGGAAGTTGTTAACGAATTATTCCCTAATAAAGTCATTTCGCGAAGGGGTAACATCAACTGGCCTCCCAGAAGCCCCGACCATAGCCCGCCTGACTATTTTGCATGGGGATACCTTAAAAGTAAGGTTTATCAAAACAATCCGACGAATCTAACCCAGTTAAAGCAAAACATCAGGTCAGAAATGGCAGCAATATCGATAGCTATGTGTCAACGTGTTATCGCCAATCTTCGTTTCCGTTTAGAAGAGTGCCAGCAACGTAACGGTCATCATTTGGATAACATCATCTTTTCCAAATAATTCTCCAATTCATATGCTAATAATAAACAATAAACTTTTTTATTGCATACAAATAATTTTTGTTTCGTTGAACTTACAAATACCCGATACCCTTTCTGGACACCTTGTATATGGAGTAATATAGCGGGATGTTAGGCATCGCGACCACCATACATATTGTAATAAACCCATCTATGATTTTTTGGCTTGTCGTGTTCCGAAATCCGCCGGTGTATATGCTGTAATATAGCGGGTGATAGGGATTGGGACATAGTGATAAACACGTCTATGATTTGCTTTTGGTTTGTCGTGTTCCCAGATCAGTCTTTCTATATCCAATAATATACAGACGAAGTCGCGAGTACTAGGTAGTATACACATAACTCAAATAAAAAAAATATTTTCAAAGGAATGTCACGTTCGAAATACATTTATATTCAAAACCTACCATATAAAATAATGATTTTTATACTGGTTAACTTAATAACAATATTTCACATATATACAGTAGTATAAATATCTAATTATATTAAAAAAAAAATTAGAAAAATGTTAGTTTTTATATGCGATACGAACAAACTTAAATTACCTAAGTGAGTACCAAGTTACGTTATGCTTAGATACGCGTTGTAAATCTTGCATACTTAATAGGTTCACGTAACTAATAAAACCTCGACTGGAAACTATATATATCTCGTTAGCAAATCCTATTAGATCCTTTAGATAATTTTCAAGGTTTCACTATACATATAATATATATTTTGTTATACAGTGATTGTTATGCACGAGAAGTTTAATGAGATGTTTTAAGTAAACCAACTTCTTCATTGTTTTTAGGCGATTGTAATGCATTTGTATATAATAAATATATAGGGTTTTTTACGTTATATACGTTTTTTCCCATAGAACAAATTAATAAATTATTTTAAAGTGTTTTGTTGAATGTTTTTACTTTAATGTTATGCCTTCTCTTCTTGTATATTTTTCTAAAATAAAATGATTTAGAATCTTAATTTTAATTTATAATCTTAAGGAATATAAATGTGTAGGATAATAAAAACATATAATAGAAAACTCTTATAACAGGACAATTAAATTCTTAACTGTAAAATAGATTTTCATTTTTTTATATTATAAAACTAGCAAACTCGGCCACGCATTGTTGTGCTGTTTTGGAGAGGGAACATTAATCCGATCGCTAAGAAACTTTTTTCCAAAACTATTTTACAGCATCACCCGCTGGGCTGACATGAAAATTGTCTGAAAATTTAATAAAAATCGCTCCAGTCGTTTTGAAGTTCATAGGGAACATACATACAAACATGGATTTTTAGATACAAGAAAGAGAAGACTACTTACATGATTAAATATACATATAATGATTTAATTTTAGTAGATTCGCTTTAAGGGATAAGGGCTATACGAGCTTTGTTCCTATTACAAAAAATATCGAATGAAAATATCTTGAAATTGTTCATGGTGATATAAAGTTTATTTTAAACGTGTTATTATATAATCTCACCTGACGCTAAGTGACTATATTGTCTAAGACGGTAAAACACTAAGCCTAGAGAAATTGTGTTACAAGTATAGATGTGAATAAAATACATTTTAGCATGCAATTGTTTTTAAAATTGCTTAAATTAGCTCCAAATACTGGTCATAAAATATTGGTGCAGGCTTTCTTTGAGACTCGATGGATCGAAGTATTTCTATTCATATTTTCTTGTATTACACTTATTTATCATAATAATAAACATTCTATTAGCTCCAATTATAAGTATCCAGTAGAATAACAAACTAATTTAAAATTTAATCAACGTATCCGTCTTTTAAGTCGTTCTATCGCCAATTTGTACGTCCGCGCTGGCCGGCCGCATAAATCTTTGCGACGTGACGTAGGCGGCTTACACGTCCACAATTTGTTGTCGTGCGTCGTGTCACTTTGTGCTATACTAGTTTGTATTATACGAGTGCTTACGTGTTAAACCATTATTATCACTGCTTTTCTAAGTGTTACATTGTGACTTTCAATCCAAAAGTTTCAATTTTTATAATTTTTCTTTTCAATCGTTTTTCTGCCTTTTCCGATAGTTAATGGTTCGACGACAGCGTCACCTATCGGATGTTAACATATCTATAAACCATAGTTTCGATAAAAATAAATATTAATTTAAATATCAGCTCAATCGGTCAAGTTGTTCTGAAGTTATAGAATGACTAACAGACGCACACAAGATTTTTATATGTAAGATAAACTCGGAATAATTTTTGAACGAATGAAATGAATAATAAGCTTTTTGGGTTCGTCTAGGTTCGGATCCCAGGGGTTTATAGGGGGTAGTGAACTTAATTCATTTATCGTAGAAAATTATAATGAAAAGGTTAATGTACAAGACTTCCACGACTTATACGTTACTTTATTTCTTTGATTAGAACTGTAAACTAAGTACAAATTAAAACATTATTTCAATTATGATTTACACCGGACGTCTAGTCATAGTAACGGAGGGTGCGCCCGCGCCACCGCCCTTTGTGCTCATTGTTTAGGTCATACCGGAGTTTCACCCACACGCCCATTCAAATTAATTTATATTTAGTTACTAACTAGGGCCTAGGGACAGTAAAGTCTAAGCTACACTGTTAAGGCCAATGAATATTATAATAATTCAAACGTTGGCTGGATATATAACATAGTTTATACCTATTAATAAATCTGCAGTTCTCTCCGTAAATGTAATTTATTTTCCAATCTTAGTACCCTGAAAATATGTGTCATTCCGTAATTGATAAGCTATAAGAATTCTTAGTAATACTTCTAAAATTACGATTACGAAAAAAAGATGTAAATAAGTTTATTGATAGATTTTGATCAAATTTTATACACCGGAAATAATTGATAATAATAATATTAATACGTGAGAAGAAAACTTCGGACACCTTTTTAAGCGTATTGCGTGCGCGGAAGTCTGTGTGATTTGGCATGGTTAAAGTTTTATAATAGAGAATGAGTGCAGAAAGCTAAAATTTATCTATAATATCTGTTACTAATACCTATATCAAATTGAATAAATTAATACATACTACGAATCTAAATTGACCCTTGCCATTGTACTTAGACCCCTCAAAATATTGACATTGTCACTCAATGGAAAGTGACAGCAAGTGATATAATATTCATTGTTTAGGTTCATACTTGAAATATCAAACAGAAAATAGTCTATGTTTAAAAAGTCGACCATTGGGCGACCGCTAGTTTATATAAATTATCGATAATATGAGTAACAATTAAATTGCGAGACAAACGAAATAAACGCGTGCCGAGCGCCTCCGCTCCGCCTCGTAAGCACAGATAATATTTATAATTTACAGCATATTTAAAAAATACTCTAATTACCTATCTACAATTTCTTTGGCGAATTATAACTTCAATAGTTACACAAAGAAAGTGAACATCACAGACTACTGAATATAACAGCGAATTTAAATATGAAACCATCACAAAGGAACCTAATTTAATTTAAAAACACCGATTGATCTTTTTGTTATAATATATTATAACTTAATTAGAACTATGTAAAAAATCATTGTAGACGTTCTATTCCTTTTTGAATTTCAAATGTGTGCACTACCCTTATGGTCTTTTGTTATAGTTTATTGCGGGGTATAATAATTTTGTTAGCACTGATTAGTATCTAAATCGTCGCGTCAGTAGGCACGTAATCTGGATTAGTGAACGGACTCATAAATTTAAAGTCTTAAGCAATAGAAAGTTGGGAGAGACAAAATAAATAGCTTGGTATAACATTTGTGCTATGTCTGAGCATTGCAGTATTAGCTAACTGAAGAGATTTAGGTTCTAAGTCATGCTACCTTTATAATGTGTTATTTCGGCATTCATATAATAATATCGATGTGCTTCGATACACAAATTAATATTGCTCTATACTTGAGGCAGTCCTACCGGTAGGATTACCTCCTCCACCCTACAGAAGATCGTCGCCTAGCTTGAGTTGATATTGTGGTAAACGCTAACGCTATATAGAATAAAAAAATTAAATTAGCTTCATTTTATTATGTTTTCTGAATGTGAAATATAGTTGGTTATTACGAACGGGTACATCGATCAAGTGCGGCGCTTGTTAAACACCGTTTCTCACATCACAACAATAGCGCTCTGCGGGCATATTTCAAACCATCTCGATAGCTACATCGGCCGACCGATCAACTCTCCGTACTGGCTCCGACTCAATAAATCAACCCCTTACAATATTTATTCACCGCGAATCTCAACCATGGACCGAGTTATACAATCGAGTTTGAGGAATTACCGAAATAAAAGTTTTTTTTTGTTTTGCAAAAATCTAAATTAATATTTAACTTTCGAATCTGTTCTTTATATTTACAGAGAAATGATGTTACACACTTTCTGTTTGCTCCATTATATATATGTCATGAATATATAGAAAAATGCGTTTATATTTATTACTTATGGATTAATAGAGAATTTTGACTTATTTGCATAGACATTACCGAACATTAAATATTACCAAGATTAAAAATTATTTCACTTCAGGGACTTAGTTTAATTTACAATAATCAATATTCATAATCACTGGTCTTTCTATTTTATTTTTTATTTTTCTTTCCCGTTATTAATTAAAACATAGTAGTCCTTTCAATGAATTATTTTAATGTCACAATGTTAATTACATACTTATTATTTTTTAATAGTAGTAGTTATTATTTTTATGTTATAAATGTAGTGGGCGCCTATAAGGGGCCATCCATAAATTACTCGGAAATTATTTTAATTTCCATTTAAATTATTTTTCAATAAAATCGACATCAAATCAAACAAAGATATAAAAATTAACAAAACATAAAAATTTATTTGTAAGAAACAATGGTGTACTTACATTGTCGATAATATTCTTAAAGTCGGTAACTTATTTTTCTTCGAACTATAAAGGTAATAAGTTTCAAATAATCGTGTTGTAAAAGTTGTTAAATAAAACATTGCTATGTTCGAGATACAGAAGTCCAGTTTAATTTTTTCTCTGATTATTTTGACTAGAGGGTTGAGATTTAGTGCAACGGAGGTTTTGGGGCTTGAATGGAAGGGAACACATTCTTTCGTGTTTGGGAGGTTTTCGACTTAAATAAGTTCTAATGTACTTAGATATAAAATATTATATTTTGATAAAATGTGATGTTAAAAAATTTGGGACCCCTCCCCCTTGTCACACAATGTCACACTTCGTCGACCCCCTCCCTCCCCATAAACGTGTGACGTAATTTATGGATGGCCCCTAATAGGTTCACATATCTGTATTGGACTTGGAATTAATTGTAAGAATGGATCAAGTAAAAAATGCGTGCTGCTGGAGCTTCTATAATAAATAAATAAATATATTACTTTTTTGTATATTCATAGGTAGTTTATTATAATACATTGTGCCCAACATGATCGGTTTTGCAAATCGTCACCCGTTTTTAGAGTACTACACAAGCAACATACATTTTATTTGTTACCTAAGGGTTCCTTCTCGCCTACCATGTCGGAAATTTTTATCTTAATTTAAAAACAAAGGTATGCAAGGATCTTAGTAACCTGTATTGTATCGAGGACACTGAGCTGACCATTGAGCTGTTCTACAGCCCTTTGTTTATATGTTTAAAAACTAAAGTAATATACCTACATATATATACACATCTAAATAACTTATCTCTATACGTAGGGCTGCCGACACCTAAATTGTTGCCCTCGACAAAATCCCCGGACAGTTTGGTGTAATAAAGTTTTTCCCGGATTTCATAAAAATGTAAAAAAAAACATCCATATTTCCGTTTTCGTCATCCAACGTCGACCCATGAAAAATGTTCTGGCCAGTCTGTAATCAAACGGTTTTCAGAGTAGACTGTTCGTTCATACTATAAAGTAATTAACACGACCGTTTAGTAATTAAATTTTGCTCGGAGCACATTCGAACATAAATTAAATTAACAATGCAACAGACAACCATTTAAAATAACGACATGGATTATAATTTAATGTAAACGATTATGAATAGTTTTTTAACAGGTGACAAGTTGTCTAGTTGCCTACATAACTATTAAAAATATATTGATATTATTATGTCTTATTTATATGTAACTGATCTTGATTTAAATTAACATGTTGATTATCTAGCGATATACATACATTTATATACATACTATGAATAAATTATTTTGCAGGTGTTTATTATTATTAGTTTTATAACTAAAAAGCGAATAATTAAGGTAATTGTAGGCCAAGCAATTCAAGTTATAGTTCATTTTACATACAACTATGTTGGCAAACAAGCATACAGCCCGTCTAATGGTAAGCGGTTACCATAGCATATGGACTATTGTAATACCAGAGGTAAATAGCACGTTGCCGATATTGAACCCCTCTGCATCAACTCTAGAAACCCTACTCACCGCAGAAACACAAGGTTAATTGGCTGTGAACTTCTGCGAACTTGAGTAGAGACGAATCTCCAAGAGATTCTATTTGCCCTACCACTCTAAAACACATTTTGCTTTGCAAATCTAACTTACACTAGCGTATTGAGGAATTTTTTTTCAGTTACTCGCTTCTTTTCACTATAATTATCAAGTAGTCATATAATGTTATGAAGTAGCAGAAAGGCTTACAGTCAACCTGATTTTGAGAGGTCATTGCATAGGACGGCATAAAACTCCTACACGGAATTCTCCTATAATATAATCCTATACCGAAGGTACAATTACCTACAGATATTAGGTTAATTCCTGAATTAAAATTGAATTTCTCGACGCGTAAAAAAATGGTGTCACATAATGTATCAAGCAATCCATCGAGATATTGACATTCGTATGAATAAGAGAAAAAGGAATACTCAGCTATGTAATGAAAAACCATCAAACCCAGTTCGAGTTAATAATGTAGACAATGGTAAGGGTCTTGTTCACGCTAAGGTTGCACGTTGTACGACGTCATCTAGTATTGATATCTCAATAGGGAAGTCTGTAAGTGACCGAGTTAAGTTATGGCAGTCATTTTTCAAAGTCTAGCGCATACCGCCAGCCTGCGGAATTATTGGAACATTTAATAGTACAGACATCAGAGCAAATTAGTTGCCGCGAAAATGAAACTATGGAACTTTTATGTTTTTAGTGTATAGAAATTTATCCATATATACATTCATTGTTTCGCTATTTATTTAAAGTATGTTTTAGACATTGATATCCCAATAACATCAAGCAACTATCGTTTTCTTCAAACGATGAAAATACAAATAATTACTTCAATAAATAGATTCCTCGATTTATTTTTTTAAAACAGCTAAGGCTACCGTAACCTATGGAAGCTTGTAATAACATAGATATTCCTAGCGTGCTACTGACGTTGAACCCTTTTATCCCAATGAACTCTGGAAACCCTATTCATCGCAGGAACCACAGGCAGAAACACACCACAAGGTTATTTGGCTGTGACCTTCTGTAGGATGCAGGTATTCCACCAGACGGGCTGCTCTAAGTAGAGAAAAATCTCCCAATTTATTTTACGGTTTTCGGAATTTTCCTCTACTTGTGCCATAAGACATATTAATTCCTGCCAGTAACATAAGGATATATTGTCAGAAATTATTATTACAAGTACATACATAACTACAGATTAAAATATATTATGAAAAGGAGTCCCTTTAGGCAAGGTTCCGAAGATACTGGCAGCGTTCCCCCTTTGAATAGCTAAATTATTAAATTATTCCTGCCAAATTTCATGATTCTCGGTCAACTGGAAATAACCTATGGGTTTTTATTCCCTTTGAAAGTGTTAAAATATGCACCATAAACAACCGTATCTCTTGATTGCGTTGACTTAGAAGATTATTTTTTTCATAGCTCCAAGGGATTGCAAACCTCAATATTTGATATTAATTTCAACTTGATAATTCCAGACGCTCATGAGAAAAAGGGTCTTGACAGACAGACAGACCGAAAACGAAGTGATCCTATAATGGTTCCTTTTTGAAGTGAAAACTTCTTTAGCATCGTTGTGATTTGAAAGTCGATGAAACGAAAAAGCGACAATAAAAAGAGACAGACACATAAATTCATAAGATTTAACGTGGGAGAAACTGAAATAGGAAAGTTTTAGGCAATGGTAAAATGGTACAAAAAGGTTTGTTGCCACGCAATAATGAATTTTATTACCTCACGAAAAAGGCACGAAACAAAAAGTTTATAGACAACACTTATGACATTCTGTTACTGATTGATATTATGTTAGGTTACTTTAGTAGTATAAATGGAATTATTTCGGTTAGCGGCCTCTGTACAAACAGTATGGGAATAATTTTGAATGATCGATCAATGACGAGAAATTACACCATTTCCAGTTCGTACAGAAGTAACAATAGAAGGCGCTAAAATGAGAACTCTAATAAAATAAAATTATGGATTTTGCAAATTACGTTACCAAAGTACAAGTTTAATTTTGTCACAAAAACTCCCTAGAGGGCGCTAAAATAAAAATATGTAAGTTGCAAATTTCAACACTATAAAAGTAGGTACGAACATTGAAAAGTACGAATTTTCAGATGTCAAACAAACTCCCTAGATAGTTCTAACAAGAGAGCGAAAATCTTGTCAGAAGATCCTACTTTGTTTAGTTATTAGTTGGGAAAAGGCATCACAACAACCGTGGTGTTTTGTATACGTGTACGTATTATACGTTTGTAATTTTTTCAGATGATATTCCCATGGATATTTCAAATGTGCACGGTGATGCCTTCATTGAGAATGATATTGTGAATAATGATTGTGAGTACTTATATGTACATTTTCATAAACTTTAAATTAGTGTGTATTTGAGGTTTCACTTCTACCACGTGTGAATTGCACACACGATTTTTTTTCCTTTTGAGGTACGGAACTCTAAAAACAATATTATTGTAATAACTCTTAATATTTTGTAGATATATTTTACAATTATTATTTCAATACAAATGTAAACTAGCTACTACTCGCAGCTTTGCTTCCGTGTGTGATTTTTCTTTACCCGATCTCGGTAAAATAATTGCACCGCAATATACTGGAAATGTGGAATGGTGTCCGAGGCAACGTGTTCTCTCTGTCCTATGATACGAGGCCTGAAATCGACGAAATCTGTGTCGTTGATAGTCGCAGTTTCTTGTGAACTGTAACCATCAGATGCGGCATAGTCACATTACCTATATAAACCATAATTTTCATAATTATCTACCAACAGCCACAGTGGTTTTGCGCATCTAATCACTAGATGTGATACAAAGAATCGAGTCACTGCACCGGGCGTTCGCATTATGTTTAATGGCCGAGATGCTCTCAGCCCCCGGGTGTCCTAATTTTGGGAAACAGTAGACTGATCATAGGTTGCTAGCCCTACTATATAATATAGTATTCTACTATATTAGGCGACCTTCTACTTTATTTAAAAAAATATAGTAGGCGAAATTACTGTATTTTTATTCGATAAAAAAATTAGGCAACATTATTTAATTCAAAATATTTTAGCTTAAAACGGAACGCAGGCCACAGCCTTTATCCCTTTCTGAACGAGACTTGGTATGCCATTGTTAAGTTGATTATTTGTCATTATTATCATTATCTGTCTATCAATCAGTAAAAAATATTCCTTTAAAAAACAAAATATTTATTTGAAACCTACTTTTTTTCCATCAAATATTTTTTTCTGTTACAGTCCCGAAACGAATATATTTGATATAAAGAAAAGTTAGTAACCCTAGGCGATCAAACGTTCTTAAATAGCAAAAAATACTTGCAATACATTCACGCTTGCATCCTTATACTTAAAGAATAATTCCTTGGTCTGTGTTTGCATCATAAGAGAAAAAATAATTTATACAAAATAAATATAATTGAGTGTTTGTAATGTCAAAATACCAGCTTTTTAAGAAATGCATGTGAAAGTATAAGACACTTATAACAAAAGACCAATATTTAAAATTTTTGTCTGTTTGTTCTGGCTGAAACGGTTGAACCGATTTTAATGGAACTTTCACTGGCAGATAGCTGATATTATAAGGAGTAACTTAGACTATTTTATATTAAAAATAAAAATAAATTAAGAAAAACCACGATTTTGAGGCGCTTTAATGGTCTACGCTGAGTAAACCATAAGACATACTTCAAATTAATGTAGTACGTAACTGTAGATCTAAAAAAGACGTAGAAAAACTCAGCGAGAGCATATATCTATCTACATTATAAGGATCATCCATTTTTTTAAATGTCGGTATTGATTTTATAAAGTAAGCCAATATAAACTCCTTTTGAAGTTAATAATTCGAATTTTACGATAAAATAGTATACAATTAAATAAATAAAATGCTATAGATCATAGCTATACCCTGTTTATTCAAATTAAACTTCTTAATCAAGTATATCTTAATATTATTATTCTTGACACATTCCATTTATACAAGATTATGAACATGCATGCATGTTGTACAAAGCGGGGAATGTTGAAAATACAATGACGTTTTATAAATAGACGCGTTATACTCTCAAAAAAAGCAAATTGAATAAGATACAAATTTTGTTATCAGCGTGTTGACACAAAAGAGAGATAGGAAATCACAGCGTAAGGGGGAAACTGTGTGGTCAAAAAGGACTAGCGATTGCATGTAAAGAGCGTCAATGCCGTATCTACTTATGAAATATTGTAAAAATTTTCTTTCCAGGAATAAACACATGAAATCATTTTTCATAACATCGTCATGATCAAACGCAATAAATAATAATAGAGTAACAATAATGTAGATAATCGACATACAGATTTATTGTTCTCTATCGTCGATAGATACTCACAAAGTTGTGTGAAGTAGTTATATTAAAAAGGAGGTACTTTTAAAATAATATCTATATATATATATATATATACAAGAATATAATAAGATATTAAACGGTTTGAAACGGTTCCAACGATTACGATGAAACTTTGTATTTTGGTAGTGTTTTACATTCCAAGTTTACCTAGATAGGTGTTTTTCTTTTTAAGTCACCGAGCACAGCTCGTTCGCCCAGATGTTATTTTATAATATTGCACATTAGCGGTAATGCGACAACGTGATGTTGTTAGAAATGTTCGCTGTAATACTTTTAACTTACTTTCTCAATTTTAGGTAGCTTTTTGGTCGTATTTGATGAGACTAGCTTTTGATGAGACTAGCTATGCCCCATAATTGTTCTCACTTCCCGCAAGTACAAATTATTTTAATTTTTCATTGTCTCCTAAACTATGCGTCCAAATAACATGCTCCAAAAGGCAAAATTTTATTTCATAAAATTTTCTTTATGATGAAGTAACTTTTGTTCGTAGGAATTAATATGCCATGCCTAAAAATAATGCTCAAAAATCAATTTTTAATCTTCAACAAAAATAATTTTGCAAAATACCTTATAGTGGCTTATATATAAGAGATAGGCACATGATATATAACTTTTTTTTAAATACGCTAAGGAACCAATATTTTTGTAAAACATTATATTTATCTATCTTTAATCGTTAAGCCAGCGCACGCAGATACAGCAGTTCCGACTTACTTACGACTACTTACTTAACAAAAATAAATATTTAAGGCTAGCTGAGGGTTGTAGCCTAATAATAAATAGCCTATACTATTCCTCGTGAGTTTGGCTATTATATACAATAATAATTTTTCGATACCGACTGGTAGTTCCAGATAATTAGCGTGTTTAAACAAACAAAGAGATAAAAAAATTGTCCACTTTATTACATTAGTATAGATAAAAAATAGCGCATTTGAATGTATATTATCGGTTTAAAATAAAAATAAAATTGCAATATTTTCACATTCGCGGTACTGAATGCTGAACGAATATATGTAACTGCGTAGTTTATTTGATGACAAAAGGAACGTTGACTAATAATGTATAAGTATATGAAATCGATAGAATTCATTGGTTACAATTATTTAGAAATCCAAGATTAAATATTTCCTATTTTCTATACTCACAAAATTGTATGAAGCGATGATTATATTACAAAGGAGGTACTTTTAAAATAATTGGCAACTGTATAGTTTTTTTAATGATACTATGAATATTAATTAATTTTGTGCAGATATATGAAATTGATGGAATTCATTGGTTAAACTATTTAGAAATTTATGTTTATATTTTCTAAATTGTGTAAATCGATAATTATTTTATAAAGGAGGTACTTTTAAAACAAATTGTAAAGCGATGATTATTTTATAAAGGAGGTACTTTCAAAACAAATTGTAATGTGTAGTTTATTGATGACAAAAAAACGTAACTGAAATTTATTTTATTATATTTGTTTCAATTTCAATAACATTTTTGCCTTAATATAGATTCCTCATAACTTTTTTAATCTATTGACTACCTATACGCTGATATTAAAAAGGTTATCATGCCCTAATGACACATAATCTAGATTTTTATGTTATTTAATTTTAGAGCTTCGTTTAATTTTCTCATCATACTACTGAGGCCACGCATATCAGCCTCAATAGTAGACTAGTTTCATTTTAATTTTACTAGTGTAAACTACTAGGTACCTGTTTATTTGCATGGTAATGCATTTTTGATTTTATATTTCGATGTTGAAAATTAATTATTTTTATTGAAAAATATAAAAACAACGGATATAACTTACTATTAAATCTGCCAATACATTAATAGAAAAAAAAAAACAAAAAGAAAAACCTTAAATGATGGTTCATGTTACACCGGGTCGGGTATGGGCCGGGTTATGAGTCATCCTTTAAAGTAGTTAAAAAGAAATAAAAAAAATCATATTGGTTAAGTCAACAATTCTAATTTATTTCTAGAAAAGCACTGATACATCATTTATAAAAATAAAATATAGTGTTACTATAATATAATTATAATAAAACAAGATGTTTAGCAAGGTACTTTCATAGTGTACACTTTTTGTTACAATGTGCGGGCGCATCGTAAAAGATCACTCTAATCATTTTTTCATAATGCGCTTTTTAAATATTTTAATAGGTTTGCGGCCCAAGATGGTAGCACGCCGCTAAACCTAGTGAGGGACTGACCCTCAAGTGTAGCTTCCGGAACACATCTATAGGAGCTTGACGACAGATTTTCACCTTGAGAGTGGTAGCTAACCAGGCGGGCATTAAAAAATGCCCTCTACAATGCTATAGTTTTATAACGAACTTTCCTTCACCGAAATCTCAGTTTCATTGCAGGGGTTCGAACTAACGTCGATCAACGCTATGTTCGTTCAAGCTACTCGTACCACTAAGCCATAATTGTATCACTGCATTTTTTTGCAAATAAACTGTTTATTTTTAAATTATTTGTTATATTTTATGAATTGATATAGTTACTACGTTATGCGTGTAGACCCACTAATGAAAGGTTATAAAAAGCAACACACTACCGGAAAACATCACAGACTCGGCCCGAGATGCAGAATGTGAGTAATATTTAGTTTTCTATTTCTCATCCTATTTTTTTTTTAGATTTGACTTCACTGTTTGCCTTAGGTGCCCTGAAGCCGCTGCGGCTTTTACAGCTTCACCGGACTTGATTCTCATTCTATCCATTATCCGTGTTCCATTTTTCAAATGTATAATCTTTAATTTTAGTTATTAAATATGTCTATATGGTCTATATTTCTTTAAATAAAAGTTGTTTTTTTTTTCTTTTTGTTTGCAGTAATAATTCTGCAAAAATAGCGCGACCCGCTGTTGCTTGGTAAGTCACAATTGATTTATTGTACTGTTACTAAATAGTTTATCGACCACCCTCTTCAAACCAGAATGCATATTACGAGCAAAGTAACACTGCTTGGTTTCATAAAACCATAAACATTATTTAACTAAAATGGGGTATTGGTTTTAATATTGGTCTTTCAGTTATATGAAACTAGTTACGAGGCCACGTGCATTTCATTACATTGCTTTTTCATCACCGAGAGCTCGCATTTTTTTTATATTATGTGGTCTGTCTTAAAGGGCCTCAGACTAGCAACAGCGGGTCAGCGCGGCGAGTTCTTGTACGTTCTGCGATCCTTCTGTCGTGGCTCGGGTAACTCTGCAGCTGCGAACCGCGACTACGGATGCGTGCTATGGCTAGTAATAATGGTAAGTAGGCAAAATGACGGTCAGTCCACGAACCGTCTGTGACATTACAGTTGGAAAATTGGTAAAAATCTTGGAATAAAACTTAACAAGCATTATAATAAACAAAGTTTAAAATAGTTTTTTTTTGTTTCAGATAAATGAAATATTTCAAATAAACGAAACACTTCGTTGCGGGACTTTCATTCTGTGTATTTCTAGTTATTTTGAATTGTCTTCTTCACATCAGTTATTGTTTAAATTTAAGCGTATGCTTTACCTGCATTGAATGGGTGCCTTAAATCATATTACTTATTTTGAATCGTGTTTAGGTTTAGGGTGTTCTTCAGATCATTTGTTTAAATTTAAGCTTATGCTTTACCAGCATTGAATGGGTGCCTTAAATCATATTACTTGTTTTGAATCGTGTTTAGGTTTAGGGTGTTCTTCAGGTCATTTATTGTTTAAATTTAAGCTTATGCTTTACCAGCATTGAATGGGTGCCTTAAATCATATTACTTATTTTGAATCGTGTTTAGGTTTAGGGTGTTCTTCAGGTCATTTATTGTTTAAATTTAAGCGTATGCTTTAGATCTTGTTTAGGTTTATGGTGTTTATTTTTTCTATTTTTCACTCGGTCAATCCATACTATGTTTGAATAATCCATGTATTTTTTCTATTTTTCACTCGGTCAATCCATATTGTTTAAATTTAAGGTTTTCTCAAAGTCTTCTTCTTTAATAAATATTTTTCGTTACTACAAAATGCCTCGTTCGTTTTATTTACATTTTGTTCTCCTACAGCTTAATCAGTATTGGACACATTATCCGAAATCGTCAACAACAAAAACTTGAGACCGTTGGACTGAAAATTGGTAGAACAAAAACTTAAACGGTGTATCCCTACCAGCCTGCTCCAATTTTCGGTACCTCGGTTCATTATCCAAAACAACAATGACATTGACCAGGACGCGAACAATAGGATAAATGCTGGGTGGTGGAATATCATGTGATCCTCGAATGCCACTGAAGCTTCTGTCTTGACGTATGGATCTTGGGCAACGAAAGAACTGGATGAAAGAAGATTACACGTGGCAGAGATGCGAATGTTAAGATGGATGTCTGGAGTAACTAGAATGGATAAGATAAGATTTAACAGAGATGCGAGATGGATGTCTGGAGTAACTAGAATGGATAAGATAAGATTTAACAGAGATGCGAATGTTAAGATGGATGTGTGGAATAACTAGAAGATTTACGATACATTTAGGTAAGTATTACGTAAACCTGATTTCTCAAACACGTTTCAAACGCTTCCATTTTTGATATTAATCAATTATTTATTTCTGATTTGTTTAGCCACAGGTTTTCAACTTGAGGGTGGTAGGTAGAGAAAAAGCATTAGAGAAAAAGCCCTTCTACCATGCCACCGTTTCATCACGATATTTTCCTTCACCGAAAGCTCGGGCTCATTGTAGGGATTCGAACTCACGTTCATCGACGCGGTGGCCGTACACGGTATCAATTGTACTATCATTGCTTTGTAACAATACAATAAAAAAAAAAAAAATCTCGTTCTACCTTAAGCGTATATTATGCTCTTTCTGTTTCAAGTTGCCGATCTAACTAGTATAATAAATTTATGAAGTAACTAGGTACCATTCATAGTTTTTGAGTGAAAGAATTTTGTATAAATTTATGCACTGACAGAAAGTACTCAAATATTTTTTAACTTTACATTCGTTTAAGGTGTCATTTGCTAACGGAAAACATACTTATTATGTACGACGCAGAGGCTGTTTTTCCCTTTCTAGCAGTGAATTACTCAACTACAGAGCTACCAATAGTGTTCAGGATAACATAAAAACAAAAACCGTCTCAATGAAAAACACTTGGATCAACTTTCGTGGTGATCGATCACACGGTTTTGATTTTTATCAATCTCATATGATTATGTATAACGACATCCATTAATATATGTGTGTTGATTCGTAAATTACTATTATAATAAATAAAACACTATTTTATTGTATAGATTAGTATTGTAAACGTGTAATTAACAGTTGTTAATTTTTTACTTCTGTTTCTATGATATTTACATAATTGCCGTTAAAATCATTAATCAAAGCTAAACTGTACATTTTATAATAATTGCAGTGCATACATAATATGTTAATATTTGTAAACTGTTATCATCTTTCAATGACGCAATACCAATCTTCAGTTTTTAATTGTATTGTTTTGAGTACAGCTGTACTGTGGACACATCCTACTGATATTATAAATGTGAAAGTTTGTGTACTTGTTACTTAGTTACGCAAAAACAGCTGTACGTATTTGGATATGATTTGGTACACAGATAGTTTATAACCTTAACATATAGGATACTTTTTTAAAGTCCATACAGACGAAGTCGTGAGCAGAGGTTAGTCATCATCATCATCATCATTTCAGTCGCAGGACGTCCACTGCTGAACATAGGCCTCCCCCAAAGATCTTCAGAGCGACCGATCTTGTGCGGCCTGCACCCAACGGCTCCCAGCGACCTTTATTATGACGTCTTTCCATCTAGTGGGGGGCCGTCCTACGCTGCGCTTTCCGGTGCGTGGTCTACACTCGAGAACCTTTCTGCTCCAACGGCCGTCAGTTCTCCGAACTATGTGCCCCGCCCACTGCCACTAATCCTTTTGGCTATGTCGGTTACCTTAGTTTGTCTACGGATCTCCTCATTTCTGATTCGATCTCGTAGAGAAATACCAAGCATAGCCCTCTCCATAGCTCGCTGAGCGACCTTGAGCTTTCTTATGGGGCCCACAGTGAGCGACCACGTCTCTGTGCCGTATGTCATCACTGGCAACACACACTGGTCAAAGACTTTCGTCTTGAGACACTGAGGTATTTTGGACGAGAAGACGTCGCGCAGTTTCCCGAACGCTGCCCAGCCGAGTTGGATTCGTCGACTGACCTCTTTTTCAAAGTTGGACCTACCTAACTGGACTGTTTGTCCCAGGTAGACATATTCTTCAACAACTTCTAGACAAGAGTTCCCAACTGATACTGGGGTGGGCACCACATGGACATTCGACATGATTTTCGTCTTGTCCATGTTCATTTTAAGGCCCACCTGTTGAGAAACTTTGTCGAGGCCATCGAGCATTGTGCCAAGATCTTCCAGCGATTCTGCCATGACTACGATATCGTCAGCAAATCGAAGGTGAGTGATGTACTCGCCATTGACATTGATGCCGAGTCCTTGCCATTCCAGGAGCTTGAAGGCGTCCTCTAGAGCGGCGGTAAACAGTTTCGGAGATATTACGTCTCCCTGTCTAACGCCTCTTCTCAAAGGAATCGCCTTCGTGCACTGCTATTGTACTCGGACCAACATGATGGCGTTGTTGTACAAGCACTTCAACACTTTGATATATCGATAGTCAATACGGCACCGCTGGAGAGACTGCAACACTGCCCAGGTTTCAACCGAATCAAAGGCTTTTCGTAGTCTACGAACGCTAAGCATAAAGGCAGATTATACTCCTCAGTCTTCTGTATAATCTGCCGCAGCGTATAGACGTGGTCTACGGTGCTAAAGCCTTTTCGGAAACCGGCTTGTTCGGGAGGCTGGAAGTCATCAAACTTGTGCTCGAGACGATTCATGATGACCCTCGAAAACAGCTTATAAACATGGCTCAGCAACGAGATGGGCCGATAGTTCTTCAATAAGGTTTTATCACCTTTCTTGAAGAACAGGACCACCACGCTGCTGCCCCACGTTTCCGGCGTTTTAACCCTCGAGTATAACGGAATTAAATAGCTTCTGCAGGACCTTAAGTACCGGTGTTCCACCCGCTTTAAGAAGCTCTGATGGAATTAAGAGGTTAGTGTTATATACAAAATATTAATTTTCACTAAATTGTTTAAATATATTTATTGCTTAGTCGTATTTATTTAATAGAACTATGCAGTTTACAGTCGATCGTGTTTGCCAGTTCTTTTCGATGACTGGGATGTTTTCCGAACCGGTATAGTAGTTATACAGTGTTTTAACGTTCTTAAACGCCTTAAAAGGGCCTTAATTGAATAAAGATTTTTCGATTTTGATTTAAAGTAATACAATTATGATAATGATTACGGAATGATTTTAAATATAATATTATGTTATGTTTGTAGGAGTTAATCTCTGGAACTAGTGATCCAAACCTAAAAATTCGTTAATTAATAAAATGCTACGCTATCCCAGAGTGATATTTTTTTTTTCTAGTAATTTTTTACCCTTATTTGTGTATTGTAATTTAACGTGAACAAAGTCACGAGCGGTTACTAGTTATTATTTAGAATTTGTAAAAAGAATAAATTTTATTTCTGTTTCGGTCTGGTCGGTGTAGCCTAGGATACATTTGATTTATATGTATTACGTAATTGTAGCATGCTAGTTACAAGCCGTATTTACAACCGAAAATTCTTAATGTTTGCATAAATGTATGGGTGATTTATAGCAGTGTTCATTTTACTTGCCCTCAGCGAACTTACGACACGTATCACATATAACGTTTCGCTAAATAATAGCGAGCAGTATGAAATGAAGTGCTTCTATCCCTTGATCGTTCGATTGCCGGTTGTTACAATATTGATGGGCTTTATGAATTCCACGTGCAGGAACGATTACGGATAATTCTATGTTTTTACATGAGTTGTTATAGCCAGATTTGATATCTCACTGTCCTCGCAGAAAATTTATAAGATCTTTGCGATGCCATAGACAAGTTCTTTTAGGATTATCACGATTAAATTCTTCGAAAATTTTATGGATCTGTATTCTATGGATGAGATTAGTTTTTTTTGCTAAAAAAATTAAAAACAATGGCGACCTTTGAGAAATCAGCAATCTATCGACAGTTGCCGTAGTCATCCCAGCCTGTAAGCGTCTCGGCACCCAGATATATATTGATTGATCCTGAGTTGCGACAAACCAAAACATAATCACTGTGATGGATTCTGGATGGATCACTGGATATTTCCGGCTAATCTCAAAATGCCGACACATTTAAGTATAGGCGGGTGCTTGTCTCGTAACAGTACATTATACGTTAAAGTAAATAAAATCATCGATTTTCTTACCTCAGAACTTGATTCGTGCAAACGATGACGGGTCTTTGTGAATTTTCCAAGTTATCTTTAAGTTGTAACACTGCGTGGACCCATAGGAATTGTCCCGAACGTCTCTGTAGCCGTAGTAAAGCGATGCAGGATCTCTCTTGCTCTGATTGCGTAACTGTTAAAGATATAAATATATTTATTGTATTTAAGAACATCAAAAAATTATTAATAATATTATTATAAATGTAGGTAAGTAGTGTAACCGATGCGTTTGTTACTGATAGGAGTAATAGCTCTTCAGGTAGTTCCTTATAAAAAAATAGAAAATCACCAGCGGTGTGCCCGCGGCTCCGCACGCATTTTTTACTACGCAATAATTATTTAAATAACTTTATTTTTACTCATATTCTAGACAATTCATATGCCGTATCAATTGAGGAGTGGCGTGTATTTCCCATTTAATATTTTTATCAAAATTGGGTGAAAACGATTATTCTATTATAGACTCTCAATTATGGTATGATGTATGTTTCCCGTCTACAAAATTTGATCAGAATCGGTTGAGTATTAATGAAATTAAACTTTTTGAATTACTTTTTTTATTTATTCTAGAAGTAATATTGACAATTCTTATAGGCCATTCATTATGTAAATAGTTAAACTTCCTGTGTACATAATTGAATTAACGAAAAAATATTTTTTTATATATTGTTTTTTACGTTATCTAAAAGTAATATTGAAATTTTTATACCCTATCAACTGACCGATGGTATAAAAATCCCGTGTACAAAATTTCATAAGAATCGGTAAAGCTATTTTTGAGTTAAATCCGGATATATAAACAGACAGACAGAGGGATAAAAAAAATCTAATGGCATATTCGTGATCAGTATCGTTCATATAATATGCGTATTGGGAAATTTTGGGATACAGATACAGACAGGACTACACATTCATTAATATAGATACCTAGATGAATATTATGTATATTTATATGATACCAAAAAAACAAAAGAAAATCATAGATAGGTTTATCACTATGTGTATTGTGGTCGCAATCCCTACCACCCTACTATATTACTGCATATGCACCGGCTGATTTCGGAAGACGACAAGCCAAAAGAAAATCATAGATGGGTTTATCACTATGTGTATTGTGGTCGCAATTCCTACCACCCTACTATATTACTGCATATGCCCCGGCTGATTTCGGAAGACGAAAAGCCAAAAGAAAATCATAGATGGGTTTATGACTGTTTATATGGTATTGCCATTATATGCCAATATGAATCTGTGGCGACATCTACATAGCGACACATAGCGACATCTATGGAGCCACATACGACGCATCCTACATCGCGCAATAGAAATTAACTCTTCAATTGAGTATATGTACAAGAACCCGACTACAACCCTTGGGCAGCTGCCCGCCAGACATAACACCCGTCTGGTCGGAGGATCCTCCCTTTGCAATAGTTATTCTACAAATCCAACACATTAACCGTCCCAATAAAATATCAAAAATAATTAAAATCATACCTTATTGTACCGGCCTGGGGGAAGGTTTTTTGAAAAACGTAAAACCCCTTTTATTCCTTTCTTACCAAAAGCATAATAAAATGAATGGGTTCTTCAGACAAAATTTCACCCAAGTTTTATTTTCCCCACATGTGGAATAACAAAATGAAATAATTCACTTTTAGCAAAACTGCATAATCCAGATAATTTACAATAGGTATATCGCTTAGAATATATAAACAACCGCGAGCCGCGGTTTGACAGCGTCTTAAAATAAAACAGTCATTATGCTGTACTGCGTAGTTAAGCAGTTTAAAAACACTTCAACCAATCTAAAAAGAATACTGGACTATCATTTAATAGGTAATTATTAGAAATAATTAAGTATAACAATGTCCATAAACTAACAAACTTGTTGACGTTAACAACGCTGTCATTTCATAATTACTGCACATGTGCATAATAAATCAACAAACCGGTCGTCTTGGAAGCTGATATTTCCCTCTTACATAATTTCATTTCCTATTTTTTAGCCTTAAAGTTTTATTTTCGCTACAAAAGGTATCCCATCTAATAAAGGTACAAAAGGTATGCAATCTATCTCTATACCAAAATTCATCAAAATTGGTTCAGCGGTTTAGGCGTGAAAACGTAACAGACAGACAGACAGACATGGTTACTTTCGCATTTATAATATTAGTATGGATTAGTATTAGTATAGATTTTACATGTTTATTGAAAATATGGAATGATTCGTATAATTTATAACCAAAATGTTCTAGCCCTTACCAATTCAAATTTCGAACTCTACGACCCTATGAGGCCGTGTCCTAAAAGTGCCATAACCTGTTTAAGCTTAGAAACCTTCAGAGGTACTAATATAATACGGTGACTTTCGAGATATTCCAATTTTAAAGAGTATTTGCTTATATTTTTAAGTGACTTCAACTTTTCTTGAATGAAATTGGATTAAGTTATCAAACATGTTTCAAAATAAAATGAAATTTAAAGCAATATCACTAAGGTAAGATAACAACTTCACTAAGATATCAACTTCGAAGCAAATCACCGCCAAAATATCTTTCTACCCCTTTTTAACCCCGTTAGGGAATGAATTTCCATGAAACACGAAACACGTCTGTAGAAATTTCGAAAAATCCTTTCTTATCGGATGCCTACGTCATACAAAGAACACACCCTCCAAGTTTCAGGTCTCTACGATCAGAGGTTTAGGCTGTGCGTTGATCCGTAAGTCAGTCATTCAGGACAAAACATTTTTATGCATATAATTAAAACAAAGAAAATAAAATTTCAATAATAGCAAAGGTTGTGTTCGGTTGGTTGGGAACAAAAACAAATAAATAAATAATGATCGCTGCGACTCGCGAATAAGTTATTTTTTAAGGGCCCAGCACCAAATCATTTTCAGTTGATGGTAGTGGATAACTCGAACCATTTTTTGCTGTATTAAAGATACTGATACTGGTAACTGAGATGATAGTTGATAGAGTAAACTGGAAGAGGAAAACAGTTGTTGTGCCGACCCTATTTAGGTGAGTTAAGGGAAGAAAAAGGGTTAATTATATTTGGGTATTTAAAACAACTGATAGAAGGCGACTGTGGGTTGTAAGAAACTTGTACTTTACTGAATTGCGATCATGATGTAAATTCTATTATGGTGTAACATTTTTGTATTACATATGGTGTATAGTTACTTCATCTCTTAAATACATTTTTTTACTTGGTTTTTACAGGCAGGTCGGCCATGGCTTGACGTCAATGGACAATAGTATCGTTGTGCCCACTATTACTCTTGAACTGTAATCTCCATATGCACAGCTTTAGTAACCCGGTAAATTAATAGCAAAGTACCTGATAGTAAGCACAGTTCTAGCCGAAAACAACGGCGATTTAGCAATTCATCGCCGGTCGTTATTGTAATACCGGCTTGCAAGCCTCTTTGCAACGCGATAAACCAAGAGGGAATCACTTTTTAAGGGCTTATCGCCATGTACATGGGGAGTTGGGACTCGGGGTTAGGATTATTAAATATACAACGGCTGATGCTAGAATGCTAAAGCGTGCCACTATGGTGGGTATAACTTGATGTATGGTGGTCGAGATTTAGTAGGATTCAATTGTCGTGTCCTTCCACCGGACTTGTTATCTTGCTATAATGAAAAAATTACTTTGGATTTGTATGAGTATTCAATAGGACTAGTAATTATATGGTTGTTATCCGATGGCATTTCAATCCAACATGGAATATTAATCCAAAAAAATGACATCATTTTAATGATGTGGTTTATTTTTGTACTTTTATTGCTATGAAGTATTTCTAAAGTTATTTTTTTGCAGATTACCTCATCGATCAAATACTAGACAAACAAGACAGATTAAGATTTGATTCTTGCATTTGAATCATATTTTTATTTATGCCACCTTTTATACTTAGCGGTTTTTATTTATTTACTTATCATCCATGTTAACAATTATTTTTATCAATGAAGTCGTAATTACTTTCCATTATTTAGCTTTGTTAGACTCACTAATTTCAGTAATAATAGTTTACTATGGGTTAATACTAGTTGATCTTCTGAGATTATATTGACCTATTGTAACTTTGCAGTATTTTAATGAACGACTTCTTTTAAAATGTTGAGTCTTCATATTAAATACTGTGTCTACATTAGTTGATCTCAGGATTACTTTGAAATAAACTGTATTCAAGGTGACGCAATTATCATATTTAGGCCTGTTAAATTACTATTAGGTATTCAAATATATATAAAATATTACTAGCGGTGTAATCCGCGAATCCGAATTAATTTTTTTTTTATCTCGTAATTTTATTGTTATTGGAAATTTTTATAACCTATAAATTGAGCAATAATATATCATATTTTCGTGTAAAAAAATTTGTGGCTAATATTTACTATTAATTATGGAATAACATGTGTCTACAAAATTTCATCACATCAGTTGAGAGTTACAAATAATAAATTAAATAAATAAATAATTATTACTATTAGAAATAAATTTTTCGTAATATTTTTTTTACAATTTCTCAATTACTCAAAGTATTATTGACAATTCTTATAGCCCCTCAACCATTGTATGACATACGCCTCCCGTGTACAAAGTTTCACCAAAATCGGTTAAAATTTAACGGTTTTTTTGTTTTTACGGTTTTTGAAAGTATTGTTGAAATTTCTTAAATCCTATCAATATACCAGTGACATAAGCTTCCTGTGTACAAAATTTCATAGGGGTTGCTCAAGCCTTTTTCAGTTAAACCCAGATATACAAGCAGACAAACAAAAAAAATTTAATGACATATTCGTGATTAGTGTCCTTGATATAGTACCTAAGTCTAACAGGAAAATTGGAAAAAATACATGTACAGGCACATTTATTAATATAGCTAAATACTTTTTTAATTATGGGTATTTTTTAACAATATTGAAGATCCTATTACAAACTACGACGTGCTAGGTTAGGTTTTAGTAGTCAACAGAAGTATTTTACTACATTTTCTTTAAACAATAATTAAATCTAGTGAAATAACATCTCATTTAATGCTTTCATTAGTTACAATTTCACAAATTTTTTAAGGTCTGTCATTTAACTATTAAAGTAAATTGCTAAAACTCAAAAATGTCTCAAAATAGAAGAATTTCATTTCGTAGCTGCTTCATTCGTATGGCTTTATAATAATACTATATGCCAGAATCAATTTATAACATTTAAGTCGTAATATAATTATGTAAAAAAGTTGTGTTATATTTGTTTGTTGTGTGTGTGTCTGTGTATGTGTGTATATATATATTATTAACATGTGCATTTATATAGATAATAATTGCATCATTTTATTAGATTTTACCTATAAAATCGTTTACGATCACCTGTGAGGTGTTTGTGCAAAATGTTTTGTAAATTCGTATATCGGCTTCTAAGATACAAGGCTCTGCCTAGTTTAGAGGTCACTGAGTAAATGTATGTACATATTATGCAAATACATTTTGAATTTTTAGTGGAATTTTTGAATTTACATTATTTATATGTAGGCTCGAGAAAAAGTATATCTCTCGGAGAAAAGGCGATTGCTCGGACTTTTTTGCAAGCTGTTTTACAAAATTAAAAAGATCTTTAAAATAAATTGCGTTTATTGGTAGTGTAAACCTATGAATTACTTGAAACGGATAATGAAAATATTTAAATTAATCCTTTAAATATTATTTATATATTACACTATAACAGTCATTTTCTAAATGGAATTTGCAACTATTTAGTAGATATAGAGGTATGTATAACCATGCCAGGATTATTTTTGAACTGGTAATCTATTTAGATCTTAGTTAATTCTGAAGGATTCTGCGTCATCTCGTATTACCATTTATTATCAATATCCCAATATAATACGGAATTAAAACACTTAGACATTATGTCTTCTTTTTAATACATTTAAGGCCAACATATCTAACACGTACTTAATTATATATATCGTTTTATATCTTTTTTGATAATACATAGTTCAATAATTGAATACTTGTTAAACTTTTTATGCTCTGACATTATCATAGATGAGAATAAAAAAAACAATATTTATGGCGATATAACACAAACAATCATTGGATTCGTAGACCCAGTGTGAATTGTTATAATTGAATAGATCTAAAATTAGTACTACGCTAAAGATTATCGAAAATGTACTGTAAGATAAAATAATGAGAACTCTATTTACCATAACTTAAAGTACAAAATGATTTTGCATTAGTATCTAAAAATTGTTTAGGTTTGACAATGTTATGATAGTAATTTACATGCCCATTTCTGGTTGCCGATCATAAGCGGTCTCATTGCCTTAAAAGGAATCAGGTACCTACCTCCAAGGAGTGCTCATAAATGGACAGTTTGTTTATCGACTGAATTAGTTGGTACATTATGATGTTTGATTTGTTTTGTTTAGTGTTTTCTATTTATTATAATTTGCATAGGAATATTTAATGAAATTTCAAAATTCTTTATTACATTTTGGACCTAAGAAGGTACATAATATATATAAACGTTTAAAACACTAGTATATAAACAAAACTTTCAGTGACCGAGAAGAACCGGAAAGAAACTTGATAGGATTTATCATTTTTGCTAACTGTAAAATTAATAATAAGTATAATAAATAAATGATAATATTATTTTAGTGGATACATACAAAGTCATTTCCAGTCCATCACTTAATAAATCATTCACGTAATGATACACTTTAACCTTTTCAATGTAAAACCTGTTTGACATGGTGCTTGAACTTATTGTCCAGCAAATCGGTAATGTATTCAGGAAACTTATTGCAGAACTTTTCATTGGTCGTACTGAGTCTAAATTTGAACGAGAAGAATGGAATATCTAAATAAGTTCATGAAACATTAGTTCTATTAGATGCCTTTGAAAGTAGCAAAAATATCTAAAGGCCACTAAGTTAGCGGCCACTTTACTGTTAACTGATTGATTTATAAGATGATTTTGTAAATAAGCAATTATAACTTTCTAAACGAACATTAACTAACCTTGTCAACTATTAGGCATTACTAGAATATCATTGAAGGAGAATATCTAACCGTATATTCAATTTTAAATATTTGTATTGCACTATATGTGAATATTTTCTGTACTGTGGATGTGAGAAAAACCGACGCAAAAGCCTCGATTTTGGAAGCTGTCTTTCAACCAATTTTAGCTTCAGTTGACAATCGAACCGTAGGTTATCCGAAAGGCAGATTATTTACTACATCAATACAAATTTAATAATGAAGTAATTATTGTATTTAACAATATTGTGGCAACCAAATAATTAATTATTATGATAATCTTCTTTGTCTTCTTATATATAAAAATCGATGTTGTATGTATGTTCCCCATGGAATCCAAAACGGAACAGTAACGCGAGCTCGGGTTAGCTAGTTAAATATAATTATTGTATTAAACGAACTTTATGTTAGTACAAAACATAAAATCATAATGACCGGAGATCTCAGTTAAGTACCGTATACATAAATTAGTTAAGCAAATGAGCCAGCCTTTTGAACGCGTTTCGCCTAATGAGTACGAGAGGTCGAAGTCCGGGGATTGTCGACTTGTGAACCAGGACTTTGTATAGTGGGCATTAATTGTATTCTCTGCTGGCAATTAAATAGCCATTCTATACTTCAAGCCTGACAAATGTAGATCTTGAACACCTACGTACCCGAACTCTGTGTAGATATTTGATTTTTACTACAATTATAGTACTTAAATATTTATACCTATATAGTATAAATGTGTAACATTTATTGTTTTTTTTTTTTTCGTTTATATCATAGTCCATGTATGGGGAAGGTTCCAATAAAGTTACACTATCTGACCTCTGCGAATATTTCATACATTAGGGGCCATTCATAAATTACGTCACACGAATTTCATGATTTTTTTACCCCTCCCCCGTCCGTGTCACAGCTGTTCACATTTGTGAGACCCCCCCCCCCACCTAGTGTGATGTCACATATTTTGCAATTTTATAATTAAAAATTTATGAAATTAAAACAGCAGTGTTCGGAAATTATTTTAATTTCCATTTTAATTATTTTTCAATAAAATCGACATCAAATCTGTTTGATGAGGTATAAAAATTAACAAAACATAAAAAAATCACTTTAATGAAAGATAAAAACTTAATCCATAACTAATATAACTTATTTTTCTTCGAACTATAAAGGTAATAAGTTTCAAATAATCGAGTTGTAAAAGTTGTTAAATAAAACATTGCTATACTCGAGATACAGAAGTCCAATTTAATTTTTTCTCTGATTATTTTGACTAGAGGGTTGAGATTTAGTGCAACGGAGATTTTGGGGCTTGAATAGAAGGGAACACATTCTTTTGAGTTTGGGAGGTTTTCGATTTAAAGAAGTTCTAATGTACTTAATATAAAATATTATATTTTGAAAAAATGTGATGTCACAAAATTTGGGACCCCTCCCCACCTTGTCACACAATGTCACACTTCGTCGAAGCCCTCCATCCCCCTAAACGTGTGACGTAATTTATGGATAGCCCCTTTATAGAATGTAAATGTCATGTTAGTTAAATAGATTGTTAATAGATGGCGCACATCATCACATGTAGGAGTATTGTAGAAATTATACCTCGATATATCTCGAAGATATTAACGTTTATTGAAATACTGTACTTATATGTAGTTACAAATTGTGACAAGATAAAACAAGACAATACATAATCAATGGTACGACGCGACAAGAGAGAAAAGCGCCACACTTCGGACGAATTAAGAACTAAAAACTGTTCTGTTCAGAAACAAATTGTTCATTTTATGTTTAACATAATTTTATCTCAACAAGTATGTATTATATAAAATATTATTATTACATATTTCCATCGAAATGAAGTTTTTGTCCATCAGTATGACATTTACAGGTCGGTATAGAAAAATGATGAAACTTATGCAGAAAATGATTTCATCTATTTAATCATTTTAAATAAATCTCGAAATAATAATCATAACTTAATATTAAATTCTAAGGTAGGTAATTAATTAATTCAATCGACAGATGTTGTGCATAATTTGTGCTTATTATATAAGGATAATAATTAATAGAATTCCAGACACGTCGAATATCTGATCGCGACTAGTAATAAATTCAGAGTGCACTGTCGCTACGGTTCGGAATGAATGCTAATGCATAAGATAATTTAAAACAAATGTAATTAATATAATTTAATTTGATACACAAAGCCGTAAATTTAATTCAAATCTTATTATATCAAGTGAGCAATTCTTGTATGTATATGTATACGTAATTGCTTTCCCGGAAACGGCTCCAACGATTTGGGTGAAACTTTTTATTTAGATAACATATTCCAAGTATACCTAGATAGGTGTTTTTTTAAGACACCGGGCATAGCTCGGTCGGCCAGATATTATTATATAATACATGAAGAGTCCGCTGTAGCTTTGGAATAAAAATAAGTATGAGTTTGGTATATCTCTAGAACAAATTTTGAATATGTTGCCAAGTAAGCCGTAATATAAAATCAATAGTATATAGATTACGATTACTAAAAGAAGAAAACAAAAAAAAATGACCTTACAAAAATTAAAATAGGTGATAAGCGGACTATTTATACAGTGAAGAGAAAAAAAAAAAATTGAGAAAACACTTTTTTGGTTTTTGTATGTACATCTCTAATAAAAATAACCTATATCACATAATTATTATAAGTTACTAGAGTCTGTCTAATAAAAGCTGAGAGTAAAAATAGGCGCCAAATTAAAATTAACTAGACCGTGTATTCCCAGACTAACTAGGAATAGTATTTGATTTTATTATTAAGTTTATACGTAATTAATACGTTTATTCCTATTTAATCTGGGGATTCACGACCTAAATTATTTTTGTTTGCCGCCAATTTTCACTTATGGCTTTTACTACACAGACTAAGTATTAGATATTTTTCATAATGACAGTGTAACAAATGAGCAAGCAATCTAAATAAATAATTAAATGAACCTCAAATAAAGCTGCGATTCTATCAGTCAAATATAAGTACCTCTTAGAACTAAGCAGAGAAGAGAATAGAACCATGAATAAGCTGTATCCTCTTATTTTTATTCAAAGTAAGCATTTTCGATTGATATAGTTACTGTCTGTAAAAATATTACTTGTAGTGTTTTTTTTCAGTATCTTTAGAATACCAACAGGATAATTACAATTATTATAATGTAGAATGTAATTATACAGATCATATTATGCAAGCATAATATTTATAGATTAGGATAAGGATAACTTAATGCTACATTGTTGGATACATTGGATCGATAATTGTATCCAATTAGCATAAGAGCATAGGTATGGTATTTGGCTTTTATTAATTTAATGTTTGATCAGTATTATTATAATCATTATGTTTTGTGACAGCTGGCATAGTCTCTTCACTTTAAAATAATTAAATGGTACGACCAAGTGCAAACCAAAGCTACAGTCTACATAGATCATCAAGGATGGCTTCACAAACTAGCCCGTGGGCCATTAATGCGGCCAGCCAAGGCATTTAAATTTGCCCGCAAACTATTATTACACTCTCTTTATTTATATTAACAATCTATTTATTTATATATAATATGCCATAGCTATAAACAAGTATTATTTTGCGAGGTGGTTGCAGGTGCAAGTTTATTTTAATTGCATTTAATATGGTCCATAGGTAGACCAGTTCCAAATCTCAGAATTTAATTTGTACCATTATGATAAATGGTAACATAAATAACAAAATGTAATCTTTAAAAATATCAGTGCCATTGTTAAAGGAATATTACAAATAAAACGTACAATCAAATTTGACACGCGTATTAAAACTAAAGGTCACCGCACACCAACCCGTTCTTGTCATTACCGATTATCAAATCATCATCAGTGACGGAATCTAAGGCCGTTTTATCTCTTTTTCACCGATCTGCATACCTCACTTTTTTATTTTATATACAACTAAAGTGGCAATCAAGCACATGGCCCACCTTATGCACGCTTATCCCACCAGAGGTATTACTAAACCGTTCCCGAACTAAATTCCCTTTCCCTAGGATCTCTGGTAACCAGTCGGGATGTCTTGTAGTGAGAAATTTTCAAAGAGATTTTTTCGTGCTCTACCTCTCAAAGTCACGAGCGACCTTCTCAGGCTAAGAGATTTCTTAGAAATATTATGTCTTCTATATTTGCCGATAAGTATATAAGGGGTCAACTTTTTTGGCAGAAGCTAGGTATAATGAAGCTGCAATTTGTAAACATTTTTTTCGGTATTCTAAACCGAAACGCAGTATGAAGGTTTGCAATCATGTACTTAAAAATCATTTCTATTTTCTGATCTCAGCTTTTATGCAAGTGAAAATTTTAACGATGGATAATATTTATTAACAATTTTATTTTGAAATAGTAAAGTTTGAGGATTTTACACAAAGTTTTCCACAAAGAGATTTCAGTGATGAATGGCAAGTAAATCAAGTAATATCGTGTTTGTTACATCTGAATACTTTATCTAATAACCACTTATTTTGCCTATATGTTCTCGATATCTGGGTTTGATTTGCGAGCAGTGCTCCCACGGCTGCCTACGCGCTCCTTAACGAATGTCATCATGATATCAATGTAAATGGATGCAATTAATTCCACGTCTGTTTGTCAAATGATGTAAGATCACGATTGAATAACGGTGATACAGTTTTATGTGATAAACTATGATAACTTTTTATTTGTTAACAAGCTTGATCTGATAAAAAACATTTTTTTGTTTATGATTCTGATTTATTATTAACTAGCTGTGCCCTGCGGTTTCAACCGCATATAACATAGAAGAAATGAATGATTGATGATTTGTAATACTTCAGTATAGACAATATTTTTATCGGGCGGCCAGATGGTCACATTGCGGCATCTCACGAATCGTTCGCGCCACTACTACTATACCCGAGCCGAGTGTTGAATTATTTTAATTTTGCATTACCTTTGAAACTATGCGTCCAAATGACACGCGGTAAAAGACAAACTTTATCTTCATTAAATTGTATTTATGATGAAGTAACGTTAGTACTTAAGGATAATTATGCCATGTTTAAAAATAATACTCATAAATTAATTTTTAATCTTCAACAAAAAAAAATTGCAAAATATCTTAATGTGGCTTATATTTATGAGATAAATATATGCTATCGCTGACTTTTTTTAGATATACTAATGATCAATATTTATGTACAATATTGTATTTACCTATCAATAACTATTAAGCCAGCGCACGCGGATAAAGCAGTTCGCGAGGGATTCGACTTTCAACTTACTAAAAAAAAAAAAAAAATATTTAGGCTAGCTGGGAATTATAGCCTACACTATTCAACGTGAGTCTGAATATCATAATATAAACAAGAATTTTTCAAATCCGACCAGTAGTTCCAGAGATTAGCGTGTGTAAGCAAACAAAGAAACAAACAAACCGTAGCATTGAAGATAATATATTACCTATATGCTAAAAGTATGTAGTAAATATTTAGTCATCTTTTATTCTGATTTCTGGTTCTTGATGAAATGTGCGCGGAACCAAGCACAGATGGATAGTATTAATCTCAGTAAGTGGGATCAGGGTACCCTCCATGCTATATTGAATGCGTAAAAACAACTGGGGTTAAAAACTATAAGGGTTAAAGTCCAAAAACCCAAGAAAGATAAAAAAAAAAACCTTATTACTGCAATAACATGAGTTCGATTTTAAAACAATCGTAATGAAAAGAGAAACAGGTTTCTTTAATTATTATTTTTTCTGATTTTGAATGTCTAATACAAACATTTGAATTTGAAATTATTTCCAACACCTATGCCTGGAATTATGTATGTAGTTTAAAGAATTTAGTTTACTAACATAATATTATAGTCGATTTAATCGGTCACGTACTTAGTAACATGAATATCACGTTGCAAGCGTCAATTTAGGACTTTCTCTAACGTGTGTGGCTGTGATAATGTTTACGCTAAACTGTTTCGTATTGTTGTAGGTTATCTTGGGATCGCGCGAGATGATCCCATGAGATATTGTTGCGAAAATGTTCTTTTGCAAGAAATCTTTGTTGAAATCCTCAAAACATTTTCCTTGTGTGTATAAATATCAATGAGTCATGATTTTCGTGTATTTTTTTTATAAACTATCTTTGTTTGATTTAAATACTTGATTAAAAGGTTAATTGTTTTCACGTTTTTTCGATAAAAGCAAAAAAGAGATGATTTAAAGATTATTAGCAGAATAGGTATATTCCATTGAATTTTAATATCACAGAACAGTACATTGTATATTGTTAATCACGCCTTTTTATTATCACTCTCTGTCTATATACAGTTTGGACGAGCAATATAAAATTCCGGCTAGATATTAAAAAAACCTATTATTTTTTTATTACATTTTTCACTTCTGTGTGATAGTTGATTGCTCTATACTCACGGGCGATTTTCCAACGTTCATGATAAAGTGTTCTGGTGGAAAACATGACAAATCAGGTATCTAATCAGACGAAGAGTACGTTTTTTTATCGCGCGGTTTCCTATTAACTCTTTTTTTTAAATACAAGTCTTCAGCTGTCTATAATAAATATCTGTATTTCTTTTAATTGTTCCCCATTACATTGTGTTCACGGGAATATTTCTGGAGGTGTTCAGATTTCGTCACAACGATTTCCTTCATCGCTAGCTGATGATGTTACTTAAATTTGAATGATGAAACTTATTCGAATTCGGAAAAAATCGATGATACATATGAAACCTTAGCACTTCGGATATCAGTATTAACCACGACGATTCACCATCATTTTTCAACGCACAAATTATCCGTGTAAACTAGGACTAATTACGTCAGCACGAGTTAAAAATATAAAGATAAATATATCATAATACTTGGATATCACAGAATGGTTTTAAAAGTAAATAAATATAACAATACTCACTTAATCGATGTTTGCTTTGAGCTTCTTTGCAGCAATCTGGATGAAGAAGGTGATACCAGCTGATACCGTGTAGGGAACTCCGCTCCCAACCCAAGTGCCACTCGCTACTAAAAATAAAAAAAGAGAATTTACTAGTATTCATGCATTTCTTTTAAAATTTCTAAATAAGGGTTTTCATATAACTAATTGCAGAACTTTAAATTTCCATATAACAGCATCACAGTATTTTCAACTCTCTAGCACACGAATTTATTTGACAGACAGACCTACACCGTACATCTCTGACGTCATTAATCAGACGTCTAGGTCCTGGAAAACAGAGGTAAAGAGAACAATTTTATATTGAGAATAAGTTGAAAAAGTGGTCAGCTCCTATGTACAAATGTACGCTGTGTTTGCCAGTTGTAAGCAGCAATATTATTTTAAAATCCCACCAAGATAGCGCCAGCGTATCAAGAGATAATGATACTTTTTCGTCAATTTATAGTTTTTACTGTTATACATCTAAAAAATAATAATTTAACAATAATGTTAAAGGTTTGTTGAATTAAAAGTTGTTCAAGTGGGCGAAAATAAAAAAATATAACTTTTGCTGCTATATTTAAATTTTACGCATTCGCTACCGCAGCACCATCCTAAATTGACGATTTTTGACGGACACTTTATCATGTATAGAGATGGTACTTCTCTGTTCTATACTCCATGCTCTACTAGGTATATCTGTATGTATCAACTTTTATTTTACGTTTAAAGTTACTGTACAAAAAAAAATCTAAAGGATTTTACAAAGATTAAAATACTGAATTAGCAAATATGTAATCTGAATAGGTATCTTTAGTTTCGTAATGGGCAAGCGCAGATCTAGAGTTTAAGTTTGGAGGGGGTTATAGATCGAAGCTTATCAAAGATTTAACATCAACAAATTTTAAAAAAAATAATAGAATATTCTACGATAACTGAGAATTACACGTGGGAGAATAAGATTATTTTAAATTATTTAGATTTATACATTTACTTCCGGTACATTTGTACCACCTCGTGGCGCAGTGGTAGTAAACGCTACTATTGAGCCGAGAAGTCGCGGGTTTGATCCCCACCCATGACTAACTTTGTGTGAAGAGCATAAATGTCAGTTGTGTGTCTGGGTGTTAAATATCTATGTATGTATGTTTATCAGCTGTTTAGTTACCATATTACAAGCTTAGCTTAGCTTGGAATTAAATGGCCGTGTGTGTGTGTGTGTGTGTGTTTGTCCTCATATTCATATTCATAATTGACTAATAAGCAAACCGTGGCATAAATACGGTTGAAGGCCCTCTCAGCAGATCAGAAGTTGTCCAGTTGCGGACATGGTACTTCAGTGCTCTGAACTGTCTACACAGTTTATTTTACTTTCTCACAAATATTTAATTTGTCGTGACTACTATGACTCCCCTTAGATCCGGGTCAGGCATGGTGGTTCTTTTTTAAATCATAATTTTAAAGGGATGAAACAGAAAATCAAAATTTATATGAGGATCCAATAAATCTTGAATTAGATGAAAATTCGTACCTAGATTCTAAGCTTCATAATCGTCACAAAATTAACCTCAATGTAATGAAAAGGGGAAAATAGTTTGTATGGTAGACGTTCTGTGTGGTAGTTGTGACATGAAAGTTGGTATGAATGTATTGTTTCAGAAGTAACTTTAATTAACTGTAGAAATGATATCATCACGGGTTCGCTGATAAAAGTGAAAAATATGTATAGAAAATAGATTTGATTAAACAACATTAATTTGTATTATAAGAAATAACCTCAAACATCCAATGCATGGCTGATCCGCGAATGAATAAGAAATACGATTAATAAGTAATCGAAATTGTGTCAGAAGGTGTAACCGAACATTGAAATCGAATCAGACATCATGTATTGTGGAGCGCAAGGCCTTTTCTATGATTGATCGATGTGATGACCCCATCTAATATCTGTTTGTTTGTTTCAAGTTCACTTTAATTATGTATACTATTATGAACTCTTTCAATACCTTCTGTTTGTGTAACGAAAAGGCACATTTTTAATTAATCTTTTCACAGTGTTGATTTATTGAGTGATGTACGTGAGTTCTTTCAATATGACTTACTTAATTATTGTTTATATTTAACAAAATAATATTCACAACAAAAGAAAGTCTTATATATACTTGTGTTAAAAAATACTTCAAATAAGTTGATTAACTAGGCTTACGTAAAAACTCCTTGGTACACTGCAAGAGATTAGAAACATTATCACCGTCTTTGACGACTCGTCTCTAAATATGTTTAATAAATGCCCCCAGTATATTTTTTCCGAACTGACAAGGGCTGATGGCCTGATGGGCAAAGGCTGTAAAGCTGTAAAGACAGCTGATATTACTTTAGGATGGCACCCAGTCAATAGTACGGTTGCCTGGTCAGTAATGATAGATATATACGCGAAATATATCATTCCCCTATATTACATATAATGTGATTTAGATTATAATATATTCACGATGCTTCATAGAACTGTTAAAAAAGTGACGATGAAAATTGATATATCCAAGAAAAGTAAGACAAATCTGAATAGAAAGCTACATTTGTGGACATGCATTAATTATTCAATTGGATATTAATTCAGGGTAGGTATTTACTTCATTAATTAAATTATTTTGAAGATATAAAAATACTAGTTCGTTTTTTTTACAAAGTTTTAAAGTAACTTTAGTTTCATGTAAGTTTTGTAATCTTCATGTACGAATTATAAAACTAGAACATTTGTTTAACTTTTATGATCTTTGGCTATTAATAATTATTAAGATGCCTCCGAGAACGATGAAGATAATTTTTATATGACAACAGCAAAACAATTAATAAATAATAGCAGTAAACAAAGACGAAATAACCATGACCTACTTAATACATCTCTCGAAATGCAAGTACCTTTAATAAATAACAAAAACAAATGCAAACACACTTTGAGTCTTATTAATTTCAAACACCGGTTCAAAATTCAAATGCTTATCAAATAAATATTAATGCGTGGTATTAAAGACGGTATTCATTTGACAGATGTGATGAAATAAAGAAATTTTATTGTGAATGAAGATGTTTATAAACTTCAAATTTGAAGGGGTTATATCAAAATGATTAACTTTTAAAAGCACTACTGGTTTGCAACATAAACATGATGTAAAGTGACTATAAGTATATTGCTTGTTATGCACACATTTATTAAAGGTAGGTACAGTGGCTGCACAAAAAAAAACTTTTAGTTTGAATATAATAAAAAATATGAGATTTGCGCAGGGTTGCAAATATTACTACAAATAAGAAAAGGCAGTTATTTTTGTAATACAAGGTGTCCAGAAAGGGTATCGGGTATTTGTTTTCGCGCCATATTCGAAACGGGGCGTCTAAATGATGCGGGGAGGGGTTCGTGGCGTCCGCCATTTTGTGGAGTTTTAGTCACGATGGAACAGTACTCGGGGACGCATCGCGCATTTTGCGTACGAGCGTATTATCGTAATGGTGATTCAATAGTGACTGCTCAACGTCTCTATCGTGCGGAATATCGTACACGCCACGCGCCAAGTGACGATAGCATTAGGAAATGGATCAGGATGTTCGAGAATACAGGTGCGACAGTTAAAATTCAAAACTCTGGTCGTCCTCGTTCAGTTCGCAATGAAGAAACAATTGAAGAAGTTGAGGCGTCGGTTCGTCAAAATCCGTCTTCATCCATCCGAAAGCGAAGCCAAGCGTTGAACATCAAAAAATCGTCTTTACATTCGATTTGAAAGAAAGACTTACATCTAAAAGCCTATAAAATTCAATTGGTTCAAGAATTGAAGGATACGGACTATGCTAATCGACTGAATTTTGCGAACGAAATGCTGCAGCGATTTAACAACTTTAACAACATACTGTTCAGTGACGAAGCAAATTTTCACCTGAATGGTCATGTTAATAAGCAGAATTGTCGGTACTGGGCAGTGGAGAATCCGAGACGAAAGCATGAACGACCCCTGCATAGCCCAAAGGTCGTTGTTTGGGCCGCTATGTCTGCTAAAGGCATAATTGGTCCTTATTTTCATGAAGATCAACGAGGCCGAGCAATTAATGTGAATAGTGACCGTTATTGCGATATGTTGCGAAATTTTTTGGTCCCAGAGTTGCAGGAGTTTGCAGGTTTCAACTCAAGAACGTGGTTCCAGCAAGATGGGGCCACTTGCCATACCTCAAATGACTCAATGGAAGTTGTTAACGAATTATTCCCTAATAAAGTCATTTCGCGAAGGGGTAACATCAACTGGCCTCCCAGAAGCCCCGACCTTAGCCCGCTTGACTATTTTGCATGGGGATACCTTAAAAGTAAGGATCTAATCTTCGTTTCCGTTTAGAAGAGTGCCAGTAACGTAACGGTCATCATTTGGATAACATCATCTTTTCCAAATAATTCTCCAATTCATATGCTAATAATAAACAATAAACTTTTTTATTGCATACAAATAATTTTTGTTTCATTGAACTTATAAATACCCGATACCCTTTCTGGACACCTTGTAGAAGAGACAAAAAATATTTCTTGAAAAACAAACGAATTGGGGTTGAGTCTAAGTTAATTTATTGGGAAACTGATTTCAAATGTACATATTGTAGGTTAAAAATTGTGACACGGAAAATGTTACTACTACACTACTTACATTTTACTTCAAATGTAGTAAAAAATATTGGTATTTACAGTTTTTTGTATTTTTATTCTCTTTCTAACAATAAATTTATTGCTCTTGTTTTGCTGTAAGTAAATGTAAATTGATAACTCATTTTAATTATAAACAGTGGCTGCCATTTGCAAAAAAAACCCCATAGAATAAATCTTAAATAAAAATACCGAAAAAAGACAATTTACATAAAACATAGGCTATAATTTTATGAATGAAACATCTCCAGTAACTCTTTCGTCACTATTTATAATTTGTCAACATCGAATTTATAATGACGATACATTAAAATTCATTACATAATTCGCTTGGTCACGTTCGCGTCCAAAGACGATATTTAATACGGCGTCAAAGCTCATTTGAAACCGCAAAAGGTTTTATTAGAGACAGTACAATAATGTTTACGATCGGCAAATGTAATAGAAAATTATAGGCACGGCCACACATGGCAGCGCGTGATGCGCCTCATATATTATATACATCATTTAGAAGTTAATTTTAAACCAAGGTTACACATTAAATACACGAGTGATACACAATATTGTTTGCAACGAGACATGTTAGCTGTTAATTGCATGTAAGTTAAATATCATGATGACGTAATTCGCAAGTAAAATATAAGGATGATATAAATTTGCCGTAAAGCATTTATAGGGGTTAATAATATTCTATATGTAAATAGGCAATGTAAATACGAGTAAGTATTGTATTACATAAAAGGTATCTGTCGATGGTATTGCAGAAGGGAATTACAATTCTGCGAAGTTCTCGAAACACGCATAATATGTTAAACATAAAATTATTATGTACTTTGGTGTTATTTTAAAGGAAGGAGTTTATTAAAGTAGACATTTATTGTGTTATAGTTTAAATAATAAATAAAACCGTTGCGATAACATAACTTATCTAAATAGACATATATCAGGTACTTTAAAAAAAAAAAGTATTAGGTATGTAAGTAGCTCGTTATCAGACGGTAAAGTGAAAATGCATGTAATAAAAAAACTGTAACCTTAATTATATTTCTCAGAGATACAATATTGCTCTACAACAAGTCGGTGTGTTTATTGAATCCGTACTGATGACCTACTGTTCGTAGTATTAACTAGATGCAGTGTATACCTCACACACGCTCTCCGCAGAGGGCGGGCGGTCAATTTCGCTCCAGCACACCCGTCACGTCCACCCTCTCTAGCGGTAACCCAAGCCTAGGTCCGTTCCTCGGTGTGAAACCCTTGGGTCAGGCAACCGCCCGCGCGATACAAGTGACACTGTACGTGCATCACTTAGCTACCTACATACAACACTACACACGTATGAACATACACACGTGCACACCACACAGGTACATAGGTTCTGTGAGGGACCTTTTTTTTTCTTTTTTTACGCTAGTTAGTGTAGAAACATTCCGATTATTGAATACACATACGCACGGTTCCTTCCTTCCTCCCAGGAGGAAGGGAACGTGCCTATGTGTATATTTAGTTAGCTCGAATCGTAGGTGTAGGGATTCGAATAGATCGCGACCTATTTGCGAACGCGACGACCGCCCGAACCGAGGTCCGGCCACTTTGGCACCCTCGTGCGAGTCGTCCACAAAACTTTCGCGGCTGAGTGCCCTCTGCGCTCGCCCCCAAGTCCGGTGAAGCTGTAAAAGCCGCAGCGGCTTTAGGGCCCCTAAGGCTAACAGTGTAGTCAGTTCAAAAAAAAAAAAAAAAAAAAAAAAAAACCTCACACACTTGATTACTTAATTTATTTTCTTTTTCCTTACAGAGATTGTTTTTAAATCAGTTTTCAAAGATTAAATCTTTTTCGTAGTAAAATTCTGAACTTTTTTTTGTTTTAGAGTCTTTTATTCCTTAAGACGGTCGCTGATAAGGTTCTGCTTGTATTTTGACAGTTTAAATTCATATTATTCATCAACGATTCAAATTGATTTGATTTAAACATTTGAAAAATAAAAAAATATAATTTTAAATGATCGCTTGAGGTAATCAGCAAGTCAGCGAGTGCCGTGCCTAGCCCTTCTAATATAAAGTTTCACGAGAGTGCGACTGTCATTGTATGCAAAATCCATTCGCTTCCGAGCAGGTGACAGGCCTGTGTTTACATTTCAACACGACGACTGTGATAATACGGAAAGAGATATTAATATTGCGATAGAATTGTCAGATAAAGGTTATTGTTTGTGCGGAGTGAACCTGATGTATTCTAATTGTTCTTCGTATACATTTAATTGGTTCACACTGCAGCTATAATTTAAAATAACCTATGAACGAAAGTTCGACTATCAATATGAATAACATTAATTATAATAAAATATATCTTATATGCTAAGCAATTACAGCCTTATCTCTACGATTAATTCCTAGATTCATTTTTACTTGACTACAATTATTTAAATTATTAGTTACAATTTACAAAGTTTTAACTTAACGGATGGCAAAGAAATTTGGCATAGAGGTAGCCTGACACATGGAAAAGGAGTTATTATACAAAATACGTAGACAAAGTCCTGGATAAAAATAAAATAATTAAACATTAAACGCGTTTTTCAATTCAAAATAGTATCATACAACTAAACTCATATTTCTAAAAGATTTCTTTACAGTGACTAGTATAAAAAAGCATATTATAAATACAAAACTTTATTTAACTCTTTTTTCCGAATTACACATAAATTAGTACTTGTCCATTTTAAATTCCATTTCTCCCCGTGTGAGTAAAGAATTTATCCGCACGTGTTGTTTACAATTGTTTATTATTTCAAGGCACCTTTATTCTCAACGCTGGCTGTGACATACATGAATATGAAACGGTTTCAATAGAGATGTTGTCATACTTGTTTCGATTTGACGGACAGTAGCTGTATGTGACAGTTACGCATCAATAACATACCTTATTGTTTACAATCCTTGGGCTAGAGGGAACGATTTGAATTTACATAAGGAAGTCTTCAAGTGAGAGATTTCCTTATTATAAATAAGTATAACTGTATAAACAATATTAAACAATGTCCAGCTTGTTATTTTTGAGTAGACTTTCCAGAGTAACTTTTATGGTAATTTATAAAGGAAAGGATTTTAAATAGGTTAACGAACATTTGGAAAGTGCCTGATGGTAAACGGCTACCGTAGCCTACCCGTAGCTTGTTGAGGGTTGCCGATCTTGAACCCTCCCACTCCAAAGAGCTCTGGAAACCCTACTCAATACAGGAACCTGACACTAGACTATTTGGCTGCGATCTTCTGTAGGGTGAAGGTATTCCACCAGTTGGACTCTCCCATGTATAGATAAAATCTTCAAAGAAGTTTCTCAATGTTCTACCACTCTTGTAAAAGGATTTATAAATAACTACCGTTTCCCCACAACTTTAACTGCGTGTTTTTCGTAATATGTCCTTCTCCAGGCTTCAGACTACTTCTATACCTTTTTTGTGATCGTTTATGTGACTTAGTCGTGAAAGTCGTGTTTATTAAAGAAAAAGACAGGCAGAAATTACTTTCGTGTTTACAATATTAGTGTTGATTGAGTAGAGTCGGGTGGCACGACTCCTTAAATTCCTTAAGTCCTTTTTTATTTGATGAAATTATTATTCTACTTTAAATTAGTAAAAGGACTCTTCATGAAAATTAGCATTATTGTTCCTTCTCTTTAACAACTTGTTACGTTGGATAAAGAGAAAAGGCGGTCGCTGAGACATTTATAAAAAACGTTTTATCAGATATCTATTTCGGTCGCGGTGTGCTTGAATGATCGTATGGAGCCTTCTTCAGCCTTCTAAATCATAATTTTGTATACCCCTTTTTCCTCCTTCAAAACGTGTCCGAGTTTTTTAAAAATAATATAAGAGTGACTATACCTGTCTGTATTTATTTTTTATATACTTATATCAAATTTGTTAGTTGGATGTCTGATAACAGCGGTATAATTGGGAAATTATAGTCATTTAAGAAAACTCCTATTTCTTACAATAATAAATTAATGGGAAAAAATCAAAACATAGGAACATAGTAGTAGTAGATATAGATTGTAGGGTATATATTTTTTTTATGGTTGTCGGTAAAGTGAATTCTCTGTACCTGATGGTGAGTACAGTGTAATCCAACAACATCGGCGACTATCGTGGGACCTTCAACCAACGTTAGTTGCCGCTGTCATGTCGGCCTGCTCAAATGTCTCTTCACGTTATGTTTGAAGGACTCCATGTTATAGGAACAAAAGAACACCCTGGTTGGGAGACAATTGTACAGCTTCAGTGTACGGCAAAGACGTACCTATAAAATTTATTTGTTCGTGCCGCGATGGAGGTTACCGTAAAGCTTTGTCTCCGGATCCCAGCGCGAGTTGTTCAGTGAATTAGGTTGAACAGTTCTTCAAAACACTCGTCATAATACAGACAGTAGAACATGCTCAGAGAGGCAATGCCCTTGCGAAGCTGCAGTGGTTGATGAAATATTTGCCCTTGCTATAATCCAAGGATAAAACAGGGAAATACGCGTTTACTAATGTATATACGGATATAGATATATGAATATGGACTAAACGCCGTCTGGCATATTTTACTCACTTAGTATCGATGTGCAGGATCTTCATGTCCATAGCATGTACGGTGGTGAAGACATTAGTGGCACCATGAACAACGCACTCACGCGTCTCCGGCATGGCGAGAGGAGTGCAGACCGCGAGGAACACAGGCTCGTTGCGGCTGCACAGCGGTAGGTATGACACGTAGTGACCTCTTACAAGAACCACCTAGAAACAAAAAACTTGATGACATTATATTTAGTTTTAGGAAAAGGCAAATAGTTATAGAATTAATCAATTTATTATGCGTGAACCACTATGCTACTATAGACGCTTATAACAACCCCCCTTCCCCTTACAGCTCCCTCGCCCGACTGCATCCTCTGTTATGTGCTGCAAGCAAAATGTCCACGAGACACAAGCTTACGCTCTACAAGATGTGTATCCGTCCGATCATGACATATAGCTGCGTTGCGTTCGCACATATGTCAAGTTGTAACTGGGAATGCTTACAAGCCCTCCAGAATAAGTTTCTTCACCGCCTTACCGGTGCCCCCTGGTTTGTTCGTATGGAGGATCTCCATAGAGATATGGACCTTCCTTCGATACATGCATATGCCAAACACCTTTCTCGCTCGTATTTCGACACCGCGTCGAACCACGCGAATCCCTTAATAAAAGCGGCAGCTTTTTATGTTCCCGACCCCAACGCCTGCCGGAGAAAACGCCGGCCGCGTAATATATTCACTGACCGACCAAACCGAAAAAGCTAACGCGTTCTACGCCACCGTCTCTCCAAACAGAGCGTGCCACCGCCCACGCCCGCGTAACCACCGTTCTCTCCGCAGAGGACGGGCGGTCAACTTCGCTCCCGCACACCCGTCACGTCCACCCTCTCTAGCGGCAACCCAAGCCTAGGTACGTTCCTCGGTGTGAAACCCTTGGGTCAGGCAGCCGCCTGCGCGATACAAAGTGACACTATACGTGCAACACTTAGTTACCCACACACAACATTACACACGTATGAACACACACACGTGCACACCACACAGGTACATAGGTTCTGTAAGGGACCTTTTTTTTTTCTTTTTTTGCGCTAGTTAGACTATTGCGCTGGTTAGTGTAGAAAAACCATTCCGATTATCAAATACACATACGCATGGTCCACTCCTTCCTCCCAGGAGGAGGGGAACGTGCATATGAGTATATATTAGTTAGCTCGAATTCTCATAAGATTAGGGAATTAGTTAGATCGCGACTTTTTCGCATTCGCGACGACCGCCCGAGCCGAGGTTCGGCCACTCTGGCACCCTCGTGCGGGTCGTCACAAACTTTCGTGGCTGAGTGCCCTAAGCGCTCGCCCCCAAGTCCGGTGAAGCTGTAAAAGCCACAGCGGCTCTGTTTTAGGATAGGGCCCCTAAGGCTAACAGTGTAGTCAGTTTTTTATATATAAAGTAAACCTTACAGCTCTGGAAACTCTACTCACCGCAAGAACACAACACAAGGTTATTTCATTACGATTTTCTCTAGGATTGAGGTATTTCATCTACTATATCTTTATTTACAGGTACCATATCTATCTTTCATATATCTAGCCCCAATTAACGATTAAATTAAATTAAATTAAATTAACGGTTGTCTCTTGAATTACTATATTTAAGAATAAGTACATTGTACCTAACGGTAGGCATAAGTTGTTTAAAATGTTTTAGAACCACCTTGTACACGTCTACTGACAAAACATTTATTTAAACGTGTTCGATACTTGTTCGACAATGTTCGAAATGTGTTTTTGGTAGTGTTTAGCTGTAAAACCACAATAACATTATAAAGAAGAGAAAGATATATTTAGATGTTTTACTTTTTATTCTATGTTAATTAATCATAATGAATACGTTATGATTACGGTATACGGAATATTAAACAGCAGTTTGAAGATCATGGAAGAAGAAGATTGAAAAGTCATGAAGGTTACCACGTTTTACCAATTACTAAAACCTTTTAACACTTCAATCAAACTCCGAAATTGTGCTGGGCGTGGCGCTATGACATTCTTTAAAATTTTAAACAACAATAGACAGATAAAAGTTGTTCGACACAATAGTTCACAGTTCAACCGCTCACCGCGCCGACGCAGCGATCTTCGATCCGGATCCGTTCGGCCTTGGTGCGTAAATATATTTTATTGTATTTTAGCCTTATCGTATTTATAGTTTCAAATTCTAGCTTTACAAAAAAGAAAAAGGTACTTAGGTAGGTACGTATGTTACACTTCTTTGGCGAAATAAAACAAAAATAACTCCAAAAATTGTATCCTGTGTGCCAATAACATGATGAATTTATAGAATAGGATTATCCATTATAATTGTAGAATTATAATTATCCATTAGAATAGTTATAGGTGATAAACTTATAATCAAAATAGTTGGCAACAACTGTAGGCAACATGTCTTGGCGAGAAAGTACTCGTAAAAGTTAATTTGTTATTTTAACGATAACTAACATAAATTTTATTTATTTATTATAATCGTCCAAGTTGATTTTAGTTACAGCGAATGCACACCTAGGGGATTTTTTAAATATCTAGAGTGTTTAATCCGTAAATATGCTGATGTAAAAATAATTATTAGTAATTTAGTCACCTCCTCTTTTATAAATGAATTGATATGTTAACCGAAATTGCTTTTGATGGTTGCGGTGTCGAAGATAAGCTAAATTACATCATGAGCTACAGCTTCTACAACGACTTTCTGTTCTTTCAAAAGACGGTTTCTCTGACTTGATACTTTTATACTATATTTTTTAACTAACGGAACATCGAGTCAACACATACTACAAAAAGTAAGAATAATTAAATTAAAAGCAAATTAATTTTACGTTATCGTCGCGACTATGAATAATACCAGATACTTTGTAACAAAACGGCTCAGTGTTATTGCGTAAAAAGTTTAATCTACTTAACAAGATATATTAAAATGATGTCTGCAAAGCTGTGTACGATACGATTATGTCAGAGGACACAAATAGAGCACTGTGTTGCTCTATGACAGTATTATTTAGTTAATAAATTATTTTTTTATTAAGAACAGATTTATTATATAAAGTGTTATGACAAGCAATGATGCAATGGTTTTCCTTGAACCAGCGTATAACTAAAAGGTACTAGCACCATTAAAAGCTGCATCTATCAAACGCTACTTTAAGAGGAAATCTGATTGGCAAGACCTTTAAGAATAAGTTTTAACAGAAATACACAATACCCTATCAGACTCCAGGTGTCTACAAAATTGACTGCAGCTGTGGTGCTGCACATATTTGCCAAATATAATCGCGAAAGGGTCAAAGGACACATAGTTGCAGTTAAAAATCGACTTACTCATAAACTTCGGATGCGATCGACGGATGTCGCATCGGATACAGTGATTGTAGTATGCCGGAATATCATCACTGACAATGAGCAGGTGAGGGTAGTTAATAGAAACTGCCCTCGTTAAGAAGACACCGCTAAACTTCAGTCGGCTCGTGAACACAGGTTGTGTAACCAGGTCGAAACCACATCGAAACGTCGAGTAGGTAATTAAAATAGTAAGACGCGTTCTCTACCCGAGTTAAATAATAATATAATATCTGGTCTTATATAAAAAAAGAAAACCCCTCTCTAGGTAACTCTCTAGGTTTTATCCAAATTATTGCAGCCGAAACTAATTACATTAATTTACATCTTCATATTTGCAACTAGTTAAATTAGAAAATCGACAAGGATAAACATCTTTTATCCAATATTTTAATTCTATGACGAAATGAATTTTTCCAATAATGGTATGTTTAAAGGAAAAAATAACCACACACAAATCCTTTAGGGATAACCGAAGGGTATCACCAAGTGAACTTTTCATTTAATTATTGGTGTGGTATTTTGAGGGACAGAATATTTTATTTTTTAACTTTGACTACTTTGAAATATATCGAAATGTTAAATTAACTGTTTGAAGAGGTGGATAAGTTGCCTTTGGTCCAGACCGACTAGCGAGGTCACCAGATATTACCCCCTATATTATTTTCTCAGAGGGTATGTAAGAAACGAAATCACAAAGACACGTACGTTGTACTCGATGACTTGAAACGATCTTTGGAGAATATTATAAATTGAATTAATAATATTGTAATGCTGAATGCAGTATAGTCTTTGAGACGTTGAATCCAACTATGTATTCAAAACAATGGCCATCATTTTGAACAGTCAGTCAGCTAAGGTTTTATATGTACAAAATAAAAAAAGTATTTTGTTAAAAATGAGCTCTTTCCTTTCGTTTGTCATATGTAATTACTTCTCAGACCTATTACCGCCACTATCGAATGGTGTCATAATACAGTATATGTTTTATTTTTCTAAAATCAACAGCTTCGGTGACTGTTTATATTAGTAACGATAGACAGATATATATATTTTTCGTAAGCTTTTGCATTTCTATAAAGTATCTTCGGGTAGTTAGTTCATACAATAACTTACCAACAGATTATCTTTCTATGTTCAGTACCAAAACAGTGGTTAGATAGATTATTGAAAACAGCTGCTAATAGTATTAAGATAGATAAAAAAGGTATTGTAACGTACACAAAACACGACAGTTTAAAAAGTGTCAATATTGCTATCGCTCTATGCCCGAAATATCGAATAGAACGCGAGAGAGACAGCTGCAGTTCTGATTGAATATAATACTTACGTGAAATAAACTAATGAACTGGAGAACTGATGGCTCTCAAGTGCAGCTGCCGGAACACACCTATATGGTGCTTGGCGTTAGTTTTTTAACTTGAGGGTGGTAGCGGGCATTAGAAAAATCCGTAGTAGTATCGTGCTATGTTGTATGATGTTTGCTGATGTTTTGGTCTCGTCGATCGACACAGTGTTCATACACGCTACTACTGAGTCATCATTACTTAAATTAACCCTCAAACACCTTAGTTACTAAATCAATTTAATATAAAAAAAAATTCAACCACATTAACATTTTTCTTATTAAACCAATATTTTAACATAAATAATTAATTCAATATAAATTTTGTATTAATTTTATATTACAATTTTATTTACATAGGTGTATATTTTTGCAAGACACCGAGCGCAGCTCATTCATCCAAATATTGATAATTAATTACCTTTTAAAATATGCAAGTACAGTGTGTTTAATACTAGAAAATTTAAAAGGTAAAGAGTATTGCTTACAATAATGTTTAATGTGTTTATGATGCGACTTAATATACGTCAATCCATCGGCGTTAATGTTCGTTACTGTCTACTTATAAAGGTATTACGTTCTTGCGGAGATTAAAATAAAAACAAGAAATGATTTGTTACGTCAACGCGGTGTCCGCCCACCCCCGAGACCGAATGTACGGACGATAGATTAACCGGATACGGAACGTTAGATTAACGTATCGAGCGAATAACTGATACGCCCAAACATACGGCACCGGTAAAGCTTGGCCCAAGTTATAAGCTAACAAGAGTTCATAAATAATGGTCATCAACTCGTCGTGTTAGTGTAGTTATGTTCTTTCTGAGTTCATAAGCACAGTTTGAATATTTGAGTAGATAAGCTGTACTGTTACTTGAGTTATTTTTGAGATAGAAGAAAATTTAACACGATCTTTTTACCCGCCACATGACACATTTGAGCGTCTCGTGTTTCGGGATTAACCGGTGTAATTCATTAATCAAACAGGGTGGTAAGAATCTGTACCACGTATCAATGCACAAGATGATAAACTCATCATAGTGACTCTCGTTTAGTTTATTCGGCTGCCGAGAAACTTGCTACTTAAACTATATAAAAGAATCTCATGTCATAGATTTTTCACCAGATGAATGTTAATTCTTGGCTCTAGGGCAGTTTAAACTGAACCTGTCCATAAATAAACTCACAAAATGTGAAATGTGTAGATTAACCTATCTAGATTGACATATAGTAGGATAAGGGTGTCAGATGTTAACGTTTTGTTCATATTCAAAATTCAACTTTCTGACTTAAAATTATGTAAAATAGTAAATCTTATGTTGTTCTAATTTGGACTGCATATAGTTCGTGGAATTTACAAAGATGCAATAAGCGTCGTTGCGTCATGATGTAAGAATTACGTACGAATTGTTGCTTAAAATTTCATCAACGTTCATTTTAAGTGAATATAGTTATTATCAAATATATATAGTAGTTCCAGTGAATAGCGCATTCAAAGATAGAGAAGCTTTATAATAATATTAAGTCAATGATATTGTCATTGCATTAAGTATAAGATTATAAATATATTTGCTTGTTTGCCGCTATCGCTTATCAATTGTACATGATCATAATAAGTCAGTCACAGGGCGATCAATCGTGACTTATTATTTGTTACATACATACCAACTGTTGGACCAGAATCCATCAGCGCATAAACCGAGCCATGAGGTGAACAATGAACCACTTTCTAGCCAAAGATAAGGCTGTCGTGACTGCTCCTGACCTCGTGTGTGCTGACCATTACCGTGACAATGGCGCCAGTTGTCATACTTTCTTTGTGAATTAATTAGTTGGCAATTTCGCCACCGGTAATGATTGAGTTCTCAGTTGTCAAATGTTGTGATACAGCGTTTAATTGAATATTGTTACGTCTCATTGTTTAAGCTTTTAAATTTAATACGTACTGTATTTAATTATTAAATTTGTATGAAATTATGTTATTTAGTTAGTTTTGAAGACAACAATATTAGAACCATTTTCTAGAGATATATTATAATATCCACAAATATCTAAAATCATACTTATATGTAAAATCTATATTCTATATCCTACTAATATTATAAATATGAATATTAAGAGGCTTGTTTGTTAATAACTCCCAAACGCGATGAAATTTGGCATGAAGATCCATTACGTCACGAAAATGAATATATGATAATTTTTAAAGTGATAAAAACACATCCATGGAAGATAGTAATACATATAATAAATGCGAAAGTAACTTTGTCTGGCTGTTTGTTACCTTTCCATGACTAAAGCTCTCAACTGTTCGCAATAAAATTTTGCATAGAGGTAACCTGACACTTGGAGAAGGACATAGGTAGTACAAAAAAGATGCTGATGAAGTTAAAGGAAAAGTGAGTACATAAATAAACAAATTTTAATTAGATTTTTTTAAATTATAAATAATTTATATCTATTTATTTCTTCATATCCTTAAATGTTGATTTTTGTTAAGTAAGTCGGAAGTGGAAGTGTTCCCAAACTACTTAACCGCGTGAGCTGGCGTAATGCTTAATGCTATGTAAAAACAAAGTTCTACAAAAATATTGGTCCTTGGTAATCTAATTACAAAGTCCGCGATAGCATATACCACTTATACATAACCCACAATAAGACAGTTTGTGAAAACAATTTGTTGAATATTAAAAAGTGATTTATGAGCATTATTTTTAGTAATGGCATATTAATCCTTACGAACTAAAGTTACTTTATCATAAAGACAATTCATGAAGTTTATCATTGCCCTTTATAGCATGTTATTTGAAAACATACTTTAGGAAATAAATAAAAAATTAAAATAATTTGTACCTGCGGTAAGTGAAAACAATTATGACAGACAACACGGGTGTGAAGGCGGCGCGGCGCGGCGCGTTGTATGTCGGATAAAATTAACATGGGGAAAACCGTGGGACTCAGCTAGTATTTTATATATGTTATCGAAATGATCTAGAAAATCTATTCAAAAACGTATACATAAATATTTGACAATAACAACCAAAGTTAGTGTTACTCAGTTATTTTATTATATGACATAAACAATTAATTTTATATTCATTGTTCTTAACCGTTTCAATTTGATCAAGTCAAAAAGTTGTTTCAACAATATTAAATCTACATTTGATTATTTTCCGTGACAGTTTTGATTGGAGAGATATTGTTTGATATTGCTTGAAATATCGACCCGATCACCAGGTAATGCTACGCCCTTACAAATATAATTTCATTATCGGCGCAACAAATAGAATGAATATTTCATTGGATATATACACCTTTAGTATAATTTTACTTAGATATTAGGGACTTCAGACAGATTAGGTCAAATTATAATATATCAATGAACTTTATAAATACTTAGTAATAATAAATAGTACTCAGAATAATAATACTTAATAATTTATTTAAATCACAGAATTATTTATTTATTTAGGATTGACAACATCCATTCATAAAAAAAATACATAAATAATAACAAATACAGATAACAAGGTTAATGAACTACTAATTATAGCCAATCTCAGCATGTATAAAATCAAATAAATTAATGTTTAGAATTAAAATATTTCTAGCATACTAAGTATAGAAAGCAATATTAAAACACGTCAGTCATTTCATAATGTTCAAGTCACAATTTTAAAGAAACATAATAAATACATAGATAAAACAGAAGTATTATTAATTACTGAAAAAAAAAATGATTTAAGATTAAAATATGTTAAAGAAGATTGAACAAAAAAAAAAAAAAACAAAAAAATCATGAAGTTAACAAAGTATACATTTTCATTTTAAACTGAGAAGGTGAATTATCAAATATGTCGATAATGTCATCTTTATTAACCAGCTCGATAGATTGTTGTGATAATCTACGATCTATTGAGAAGTGTCCTTACCGTACATTGAAATACATTGTGATGAACTATTGTATATTTCACACAAGAAACAAAAATAACTATTACATAATTTAGTTTTATATGAAGCAAAATAATTCTTAATTATTATGTCAATACCTAATGTCCAAAAGGGCATAAGCGACATTTATTGCGAAATCGACTGTGTGGGTATATGTATAGTTAGAATCGTCTTTTTTTGCGTCGTTTGGTCCGAGTCTCGTGACTCTTACACTACAAGATACTTTTTATCACCTAGACCAAGGCGGTTTGCAAATTAAGAATAGTCTTAGCCTAATTTCATCGTCGTAAACGGCAGTTTTTTTGGTGGTTGTATAAAAATGTTACTTCAAAACGGGGACTTATATTATTTGGACTTTTTATAACATTTTCTTGCTTGATGATTACTCTGTTAGCTTATTTTGAACTTTATAGCACTTTCCTGTATAGTTTGTAAAGTTGCAGTTATCCTTTTTTGACCGTTAGGTATCGATATTAAATACTTTGTTAATTCCTAAAAGGCATTGATAAACATTTAATATTGGAGATACACAAAATAAATTTAAAGTTATTTGAAATTCTTTTCTTATATCGTACGATACACACTATATAAATATAATTTATTCTATTTCACGTACAATTTAATTTAAGTCAATTTTATTGTAATGTACCTCTTTCTTACGACATCGGGTCCTATAGGTGTAACGTGAAGAGATATTTATGCAGGCCAGCATAACAACGGAGACTGCCGATGGATCTTTATTTCTTACTGCTTACCGTCAGGGACAGTATTGTCAATCTGCCGAGCTAGTATAAAAAAATTATTATATGATCGCCATGAAAATAATAAATTTCGCAAGAAAAAAAAAATCAATTAGCTGGAACGGCCTTGAATTTACATATTTTGTGTTTGTGTTATTGGTCAAAATAGTTGTTTACCTCACGTCTAAAACTTGACCGATAAGATGGAACTGCCCACATCAAAGAGTGGTCAGAGAAGTCACGCTTCGCGGAATATAAGTCACGACGAGTTACATCATTCCGTGCATACCTCTTCAGTCGCTTTAGGCGTGTGTATATAGAATATTTAGAGATCCGTTATTTTGTAGATTTTGTTTAACTGTGCTTTGAGCATTTTGGAAAAGGCAACTTAACATTAGTACTGAATTATGTAATTTATCTTTTATGATTTTAGTTGTATGATTTTAATAGTTGAAAATATTTATTTATTAATAAATACAACTACTTTCATTTAGAAGAGTCACTAAATATGAAAGATTCTGTGTTATGATCATTTTAACTATGCATATTACTAACAAAATAACTATACTATGTACTAACTTCACATTTCGTTTAATCGACGATGTAAAAATACGTTTCATTTATATGATTAGAACCTTTTAAACTTAATATTTGGTTAAAAAAAATATAAATATGGAGACATCGCAATATATATATCTCGTTTACACTTTAGTAGAATTGTGTTAGTGAGAGTAGTGCAACCATTACTCTACATTACATCTCACGCCGCAGCTCGCACTGCAGCGAATCCCTTTAAATTTAGCAAAAAAATTTGTTTCTGTTTTTTTTTAAAAAGCATATGATTCCTTTATTAACACTAGGCTACCTTCCACAAGTAAAAAATCTGTCGCTAAGCACCTATGATGTGCTCTGGCAGTGAGAGCCAGTTTCCCCACTAGGCGTAGCGCATTACCATATTGGGCCACATCATCACTTAACATCACGTGAGATTGTGTAAAAAGTGTGCAGTTAACACGCAGTAGAAGGAAGTCCTTTAGAAAATATAAAAATATCCTGAATCGGCGGGACTCTAACTATCGATCAATCGTACTATACAATATACATACAACAGCGCGTACAAGTCTGGTCGTCACACCGCTAGGCCAATTCGACTACGATCATAAAATCAGGACTTGCATTACCCGAGTATTCTATCTCATTCTCTCGAAGGCTAAGTCATATAGATATACCTATGTTTGTCTTTTTTTCATTTCATCGATTTTCAAATTACAAGGGTGCAAAAAAAGTATTTAATTAAAAAAAATTAAGACGTAATAACTTAAAACAAAACTTGTTTCCAAAAACAATTGTAACAAAACTATTTGATATGTACAGAACCCATTTTAATAAAATCATCGCATACTATAAATTGTTTTTTTTTACGTAGTCTTTAACGGTGATCAGAGTTTAGTGGCCACACGCGCTCCCCCAGCACGATGTCCTCTTAATTTTATTATACCAACCTATACAAATATAGTACATATAAGGCTATAATTGAATTAAGCTACGTATTTCTAACGTTGAATGATAATTAACTATTCCTCGAAAGTGTTACAGGGTTCATTGAAATTACGATAATTGATTTACACCTGTTTTATATTAGGCCCATTGAATACAAGTTTCCGATTCGAAAATGAAGGATGCAATAATAATCCTCAATTTTCTTTATTTAGAAAATATTGTGGTAAGCTTTCCATATTAATCATGTTCAGCAATGAATTGCAGACAGAAATGGAGTTCATAAGAAGATAATTTCTGTTGAATTGTCATCGAAAAATTCATATACCTAGGTAATTTTGGAATGTGATACATTTTTTAACAAATATAAATTTGCTCCCTTCATTTCCGTGAAAACTTTCTTGTAAACTTTAGCAAATATTCTTGACTGATAGCACCGAGATAAACCAACGTTTATCGGGTCATGAATAGGTCAATGGTAGAGCATTACACTTTGAAATAGAACGAAAAACCGATTTCTAATTCTCTAGTAGAATAATTTGTACAATGTAAGCAATAAATGAAGGATTTTAAATGTTTGTATTGGGTTTTCTTTCTGGATATACTCTTTTATCTCTACAAAATGTAATGTTGTATTTTAAACAGGTATTATGATAGAATTTAAGAACAGTTACTAATTAATATATTACTATAGTGAAGATACTCTTTATTTATTATTGACACACTAGCGGTTCTTCGAGCTGTTGTCTTGTGTTTTAAAGTTTTTAAATGTTTGTCCAGTCCATTTTTAAAACAGTTCAATGATGGTGCACTAACGACAGATTCTAGAAGAGTGTACCACATAGTGATTACTTTATTAGACATTATTTGAATTGTATAACATTTACTATAATTACAATTGTATACCCAGACGATTTTTCCAAGAGCAAAATGAAGCGTCCTCAACACTATGCAAATAAAACATCTTAATATAGAGTGCGGTAGCTCCAGTTTTGTTATTACAATCAGATAAATTTACATTTCATAAATAAATGCATCTCCGTTTGTTGCCTAACGACGTTCAATGTTTTTGCTGCGAACTCCAGTACGTTGGTTTTAATTTAAATAATGTTGTGCGCTTGTTTTTAGACTTTATTCAACCAGCCGTGGTGTGAGATTCATGTATGTTAGCCACCGTTTTAAAGGTTATTTTACATTGTAACAACTAGGCGTAAGGTATTTGTAAATGTTGGGAATCTGTAAAGGATCGCGCATAATCTTGTAAACTTGAACTAGTTTCTGCAGAGATGTACTCTGAATTTAACCCTGCTCGAAGGACCGAAATGTAAACGCGTGGTGATAGTGTGATTTTAATAATTAAAACCTTTCTATTTCCTAAATACTTATAATTAAATGGCGGGGCCGGCAGACATTTTTCTTCCTTTTCCGGTAGTTATTGGCTCGAAAACAGCGCCTCATATCGGACCCTAACACATTTATAATCTCGATAAAATAAATATGAGATCAATCGGTTATATTATCGTTCAGAAGCTACAGAATCACTAACGTGGTCGCTACCTATGGGCCTCATAAAACCCCAAGGTTACTCAAAGAGCAATGGAAAGAGTTATGAGTTTTTTGAGGTATGTTATTTATAAGGCAATTTATTTGCGAGATCAAATAAGGAATGAGGAGATCCGTAAAAGAACCAAAGTAATCGACATATGTCTAAGAATTTCAAAACTTAAGTGGCAGTTGCTCGTAGAACGGATGGCCGATGTTGTTGAATAATTCTCGAGTGGCGGCCACGTGCCAGAAGAGGCAGCGTGGGCAGACTCACAACAAGGTGGACCGACGAATCAACTATCTTATTGACAGGTGATAACAGTACTGCAGAAAATGTCACACAACGATCGTCCGCATCGTTTATAAGTGCAATACTGATGATTAAGATCACCATACATTCCATCACACATGGATCCCTGATGGGTTAGGCAGAGGTGTACTAATGTACACCCACAGTTCGACGGGTATGTTTTTGGTACCATGGAATAGGGGGCGAGCCTATTGCCATTAATCAAGCACAAAGCCAAATTCCAAGCTGCTACCGAGAATTTCATAGAAAAACCCAATAACGCTTTGCTCGACCTTGGAATCGAACACAGTCCGATCGACATTTTTATACAAAACTCCGTTATAGGTCTGATTGCTATAGTAATAACTCTTTCTTCCTTTTGTTTGTTCCTTTCTATTTAATTCTAGGTCGAAGTATAAATTTTATATGTAACTAAAGAAAGTTTGCACATTTACCTCAGACCAAAAGAATATCTAATAACACTTTGTATGCAAGTCCGTCTCTGTATATTTTGTTAGGCAATCTGCTACGTATAGATTTATTATTGGCTGTAGTCGAAGGAAACAAATTGTAGGTACATTTCTAAGCGCTCGCACCCGCGCGCGCTACGCAGATATTCGTTGGAACATTTCTAAATACGATATTACTTATGCATACATTCAAGGGTTTATCGAAAGGTAAGGGAAGTTGTGCTTGCTAAAAAAGTTAAAATTGTATACAAAGTTATGACTTTGTTTGTGTAATTGAATTGAATATTGATATATTATTATCCTGGATTTGTTTTATGGATTTATATCATAACAGAAGTTAGTCCAGTCTAGGCGTCCTATATAAAAAAAGAAAGTTTTACTATTGACATTGTTCTTATTAACTTCCTATCCGATAATATCCGATATTATAATTATACTAGAGAATTCTAAATAACCCTAAAATAATGTTTATTACCGGTACGGAATGTATTAATTTAAAGATTTTTCTAGACCTACATACACATTTGTATTGAATCATAAGTAACAAACTTTTATAATTAGTGGTAGCAAACCTTCATTGATCTCGATAAACGACACTACTGAATTCGGTCCAGTATTGAATGTTTTCTGAATTGAATGTAATGTTAAACCTTTCCTATGAAATAAAATTCAATTCAACTGAATGCTTTCATTGCCTTCGTATTATATAGCCTCTAACCATTTTATTTGTTTCTAGTTACTATTATCACAGTTAATAGCTGGACCAATTAATCTATGAAAACACATAAACCTTGAAGGGTTCGCCACTAGTCTCAGTAATACTGTAAAGTACAAGAGATTGTTTTTTTGTTTTAATGGCGCTAACCTCTGGAACTACCAGTCAGATAAAAGAAATTATTTTTGCATTTCATAGCCTATTCACGCTAAGGAGAGGTACAGTAGCCATGAATGTCAAGCAGTCTGGCAAGCTGTAGGCAACTTAGGCAATTACAGGAAGTAAGAAGATCGATATACTACGGCGCGGTGGAGAGTTGCTCGAATAAATTTACCTATTTTAAAATCTTGAAGAACAGTCAGTTATTATCAGATGTTTGCTGTAAGGTGCGGTATTGTCATTTTGCAGAGTAAACAAGCAAAACATTCTGCCACTAATCTGAAAGATTCCTTGAATATAAAAGTCTTAAAAATATTAATTTTAGTGACGTTATTTCTGTAAAATCAACTGGTTTTTTTAACTTCGTTATTATAAGGTGGGATGGGGTAGTAAACTAGTTTAAATGCGTGGTTATAATTATTTCATAAACGTTATATGTAACAGATAACTTACGTTTATACAAGATGCTCAACTTTCTAACATGATCAGGGTCTATAATTTAAGAAATTAATTAAAGCCTCAATCACGGCAATGTAGTCAGAAGCGGTTCAGAGTTCACGACTTACGCAATGTTATTTTGGCAACTGTAATTATTAAATTATACGTTGATGTATTTCTAATTTTATCTGTTACAGATATATGATTTATGTAATAAAATCGATCGTGATATTTTTTTCTCTATAATACGCACTTGCGATGGGGAATTTCGCCTACGCTGTGAATCCATAGTAGATTCGACTTCTCGATAATCATGCTTCTTGTTAAATAGGCTTTTAATTACGTCCGGTTGCTTAGGCCTTTATCTTATACATTTATTGAGGAGAGCATAAAAAGAACTAACTTACTAAAAACAAAAATAGACGAATTTATTTTTTATTGTTTTTAAAATGATTGCACAAGGAATGCGTTCAAAAATTAATTATTTTTAAAAACTGACTATACTATTAGCCTTAGTGGCCCTGAAGCCGCGGCGGCTTTTACAGCTTCATCGAACTTGGAAACAAAATAATTTTACTCAGCGATTGATTTTTATACAGAAATTTACTCTGAAATCGATCTCTTTTATACTGCTCTAAATAAACTCTGTTACCAAAAACCGATATTTTATTATTGGACTTTTCACATGTATATATTAGTGGATTGACTACTTTTTTTACTATTTAGTCCTCTGATATGCCCAGTGCCTAGCCTATATTATAAAAACTGCGGTCCACATAAGGATAGTTATAAATAGAAATACGCTGTGGATGGTACCTACGAGAGTTTGCTACCTTATTTAATTTAAATAAAAAACTAAAAAACTCTCATATTTTATTTTGTTTTTCGTCTCACTAAAGGCTCCACGTAACAAAAAGAGCTTAATATTTAAATTTAATGTATTTTTTAGTTTTAGTAGCATTATTATTTTTTATTATTTATCGTAGCATGGCAAAGTGACTACACTGTACCTGATGGTGTTCACAGTGTAATACAATAACATCGGCGACTACCGTGGGATCTACAATCCAGCGTCAGTCACCGCTGTCGTGCTGGCTTGCTCAAATGTCTCGTCACGTTATGTTCTTAATTATTCTTAAAGATGTGTTTTACTATCTACACATTGTTTTTTTTGCATTTTATAGGTCATTTTACTTCACACTTCACCCTTTTACCCTAAGAAGCGGGAAATGAACGTCCAGCAATCTGACAAGTTGTAGGCAATGACGGTAAGAGAGAATAACGACAGGCTACACGGGTGCATTGAAGGTGGCGTAGTGGAAAGTTGGTAGAAAAAATTTAAGATGGATGAAACCGTTGTGCACTTCTTGTATATTACAAATATATGTACAAAAGCAGGTAGTGTCTTATTACTATAAAATATTATTCAGATATTATAATATAAACTTGTGCCACATCCCCCTTGATCAAGATTGAAATGTTAATCGTGACTGGTCTGAAACTACAACTTTCGCCTTGGCAGAGTTTAGCCACGTCGCGTTGCGCCGCCCTTGCGCTGAGACATAAACCATTTTTTATGTATGTACAGTAGTTGCCACAAAGTGTACAGTGCAGTAAAACAAAAGCATAATCTATATTATTTTTTATATTAAAAGTTAAAGTACTCGTAAAGAATTAATTAATATGAAAGAAATTAAATAAAATAAAGTTTCAACTATGATGTGGTGATAATTATAAAAATACTATTAAATAGAGACACAAACCTTATTAAACATTGATTTTCCTTTAATTATTATTGAATTAGAATTTCACTTTGTACGAGTTTTGAATTATATTTAAGACTTCCTTGATATTGTTTAATGATACTTTCAGTTTCATAAATATGTTTTGATTTATCTCTACTTGGGTCAGCCCAACTGGTAACTGCCACCCTACAGAAGATCGTACCCAAATGACCTTGAGCTGTGTTCCGAAGTTGAGTCGAGTTTCCAGAGCTCCTTAGGTAATGCGCAAGTGATATCTATGATGATACAAACGTTCATGGGCAACAGTAACCGCTTACCAATAGGCGGCCGTAAGCTTGTTTTCGACCTTAGTGGTATTAAAAATCAGATTCCCATTTAAAATTATCAGAATAAACTTTAGTCACTATATACTTTATAGGTGAAGTGTTAGGATCTAAGACTTGAGCCAAGTTCGACTACGAAAGTAAAACTGCCACACCTACTTTTGCTGTATCCGTGGCAGGGCGAAATTTATTACAATTTCCCGATTTCATTTTTATGCCGTGCGTAAACCGAAAATTGAATTTTGAAGTTTTCGATACCGCAACTGTACGTTACGCCGATCGATCATATCACCTTCATATAAAATAAATATATTTCATAAGACGAAACGAACAACCTTCGATATCGGCCTCCGTAATTAAAGAAGACGGTTCACAATTACCGTAGTTTATAGATACCTCTAATTATATGTATTTGATGTTTTCTATTCGTTCTGTGACGAAACGAGCATCACTCGTGTGGTCATTATTTGAATTAATATGTCTACGTGTCAGTTCGAAAGGTTCCGCGTAATGATCGGTACAAGATTTTTATAGAGCCCGTGTGAACGAAACAAATGATTATGTCTCTGAAAGTTTTTTGCTCAACGGTTTATGGATAAGCATTTCCTTTATGTGATTGATACGATTGCTAATACGATAGTGATGTTATTGTTTTTATAATGCGCGGAATATTGGTTTTTTAATGATAGGAATAAGTATTCTTGGTGGTGATTTTCGACTAGTAAAAAAAGTAGCTCGCGTTTGGTTCGTGATATTGTACTAAAATGAGGCTTAGAAAGCTAGTTATGTAGTTGTAAACGTAACAATATCATCATGATATATCTTTGGTAGGTATCTCAACTACTATATAGTTGCAAAATGAACTTAAATAAATTGTTGAAACCTGCAAACTACTTTTTAATGCAAATTTATTTCTAATATTAATTTAAAATGCAATTACATTAACCAGAATGTTATAATACATTTTAAAATTCTTTATAGGTTTAGCGTTTGGTCACTATATCTCATCTAATGTTAAGTGACGATGTAACACAAGGTGATAACACGCTAAACCTAATTGGGGGACTGGCTCTCAAGTGCAGCTGTCGGAATACACTTATAGGTTTTACAAGGATGCTATATTTCGATTTGTACATTTTTAGCATGGTTACACCAATCTAGTAGAAGTGAAGACAAAAATTAGCGTTGTTTATACTTTTAGATTTTTAGTTTAGTCTCTATAGGTTTTTTAAGATTTAAGGCAGCTTGAACCAAATCCTTTAATCATTTTTCACACAACTTAACTGAATATAATAATAAACTTTGCTCCTGTGGATGGTACATATGCCACTTTTTATATACGTTTGTGTGACCTTGAGAGCGAAGGGGTTAAGATAAAACTCAATTTAATTTCATTGGTGCAAGTCGTTTAATGATCGATAAAAGTAAACTAAATTCATAAAGCCCTCATGAAATCTTCAAAAAAAAGTATGTGCGTGTTCTTGTGTACGTGCGGTAAAAGTTATACTTCTTTGACGTCATCAAACTGATTTTCATTTTACCTTAAATTATTAATCTTAAAATTACTAAAAAAAAAAACTAAAAGAAACATTAATAAATACACGCCTAAGGAAGTATGCTTGAAAAAGTTAAACAAATAAACAATGTGTTCGGGAAACCCCGTTAGGAACGAAGCTACTACAAAGTAAAATAAAATAAGTAAAGTATTTAAAAAAATCAGTTACTTCAATTTATAAAGGATACATCGATGTAAATTTTAAATATAAGTACCATTCAAAATTACTGATAAACCATTGAGTTACTGAACGCGAAACCACCCTTAGGGGACCAGCCGATAGTGCAATGTTTTGCAATTTGGCGTCCGTCTGAGGAATGTTTATACAACCGGCCGTGCACGGTGCTCGTCCGCTTAAATCTCGATATTCATACGCACCCACACGTATATAATAGAAAAAAAAAGTCTCATGCCTCCATGCATAACGCTTTTTCCTTACGTGACCATTTCTTCAAGTTAACTACTACCGCAGATCGCGTTAACGAACTTTGTTCTAAAAATGGTATGCTTAACACGCTTTTTTTAATCTGTGCCTTGACAAACATAATTTAAACTTACTCGTATCCGTCAAGGCTGTTTATATAATAATAAAATCCAGGTGTAATAAAAAGAACATCGCGTGTCGATTACAGAATCATGCAACAGTATTGTCAATTTAACAAAAAGTTGAATGGATGTTAATATAATATGGTTATGAAGTGATGAGGCATTGAATGAGGCTTGAATGCGCTCGACCTTTTCATATCAATGCTTATTTGTTTTGAGTCCAAGCTCGAATGAATTCACAATGAGGGCCTTAGAAAAAAGTCTAATCTTTGAAAATTTGTTCTTATACCAACAATAAAATAACTACTGGTTGATCCCACGCAAATATGGAACCAACCTGCGATACGAAATAAATAGCAAATTATGAAGCGAATATCCAGCGAGAGAAGTGTATGCAAAATGTCATGCCAACTCACCGGTACTGCGTTCCGTGATAATTCCTGGTCGGCGCCGACGTGGTTTAGCTATACATTATATATTCAAAGTTCCGGAGCCTCACGCACCCACTGTACACACACTGGCTTGATGACACTAAATTCTGGAGAACGTGGTTGACGAGGAATGTCCGAGGCGAGCGACTTTGCACCGTGCGGACGCGACGGTGTTCCGACGAGAGTCTATATCGCGAGAGCCGGTGGCGACAACAACAAATCGAAAACCACCCCCACTGGATATCATAATGCTTAGCGACGAGAGAAAATAATTAATAACAAACTACCTACTTTAATACGTGATGGTTCTAAATTACGCGGCTGCAACATTCCGCCCACCAAAATACGACGTATTTTAAAATAAATTGCCAAACAAAATACAACGAAAATAATTAATGGAACTTAATAACAAACACTAACAACGAAAGTAAATATTTAAAATAAATAGCGAAATAATAACTAAATGAAAATAACAACGATTAGTCGTTGCCAGGTAGAGGACAGAGTTTCACTAAAGGCCTTTGTAAAAGACCTGTCTGGGTCTTGACCGTGGCAACGCGAGAAATGCCGTCTTTCCCCGGGTGTAATCGCACGACACGAGCGAGCGGCCATTTAAGGGGTTTAGCTTGTTCATCTTTAACTAAAACCAGCGATCCTAGTTTAAGTTCTGAGGTGCTGGTGTGCCATTTAGAACGCTGATTTAGAGTATGCAAATATTCCGTATACCATCGCTTCCAGAAATCGTGATGGAGTCTTTGCAACAGTTGCCAACGATTCAAACAACTCAAACGGACATCGGATAAATCTGATTCGGGAAGCGAGGTAAGCGGTTCCAAAGTGAGGAAGTGACCAGGGGTCAATACAGCCAAATCGTTGGGATCCGATCCCATTTCGCATAAGGGGCGCGAATTCAGTAAAGCCTCAATTTGTGTTGCTAAAGTTAAAAATTCTTCATAAGTTAAAATTTGATAGCCAACAACACGAGCGAGATGCGTTTTGAAGGATTTTATGTTTGCCTCCCAAAGACCACCGAAGTGTGGTGCAGCAGGGGGCTTAAAGCTAAATTCAATCGTCTCAGACGAAGCCGCCTGTTGCATAAGGGTTAGCAATATGTTATGAGCGCCAACGAAATTCGTACCGTGGTCGCAGTGAATGCGCTGGCAACGGCCTCGGCGAGCGATAAACCTACGAAGAGCGCCTAGAAAGGCCTCGCTTGTTAACCCTACGACAAGCTCAATATGTATCGCCTTGGTGGCGAAGCATATGAAGAGGCAAATATATGTCTTAAAGGTCCTAGCACCGCGATAGCGTTGTACATATGTTGGGAAGGGACCTGCGAAATCAATACCGATGCACGAAAAAGGCTTAAGTTGCGAAACCCTCAACTTAGGGAGGTCTGCCATGCGAGGTATGACAGGCCTTGGATTGGTGCGATAGCATTTGATACATTTAGATAATCTATTACGGATGGCACGACGAGGCGACAAAATCCAAAAGTTTTGTGCCAACAGAAAATTGAGGGTGCGAAGCCCTGGATGTAGATTATCGTTATGACACTGATCGATAATAAGCGATGTGAGACGATGTTGACGAGGTAACAACAGAGGGTGCTTGGAATCATAATCTAGATCCGAATGAGTGAGTCTACCGCCCACCCTGACGAGACCATCTTTGTCAAGAAACGGATTTAATTTTTGTAGTGGCTTGGGTAAAAGCAACCCCTTTTCCAAGCCTTGAATCTCGCTTGCAAAGCTCGAAGTTTGAGCGATTTTGACCAAAGTCAACAACGATTGTTTGAGCTCTGAAGAGACAAGATGACCTGATTTACGATTATTAGAGTTGCGACAATTGTAGACGAAACGATGGAGATAAGCGACAATGCGTTGAATCTTCCTAAGACTTGAGTACCTGTCCAGAAACTCATCAAAACTATCGACAGTGACGAAGAGAGCTATGTCAGAATTACGCTGTTCCGAAATTATATCACTGGAATCCTCAAACGAAAACGATGAAATTGGCCAGCCATCGGGCTCACAAAGCAACCACGGAGGTCCATGCCACCACGATGAATGGCCAAGAAGTTCGCTGATTGTAAGTCCGCGACTTGCGCAATCTGCCGGGTTGTCAGAAGAGCGAACATGTTGCCAACAAGAAGGTGGAACGATTTCCTGTATGTGACTCACACGATTGCTCACGTAAGTCTTCCATCGAGAGGAGGGTGACTTTAACCACGCCAGAGTCACTGTTGAGTCAGACCAGCAAAAAATACCATCGACACGTATCTTATCAGCGAACACAGTTTGAACATATGCGACAAGATCTGCCAAGAGAACTGCAGCGCATAGTTCTAAGCGAGGAATAGAAATTCTTTTTAGAGGAGCAACTTTAGAACGAGCGATAATCAGGTGGGTAGTGACGCGATCGTCTCCTTGCTCAATACGAAAATATACGACGGCTGCGTAGCCTAACTCAGAGGCATCGCAAAAACTGTGTATCTGTAATTTGATGGAGTTCAATGCGGGAACGAAACGAGAAATTGCTAAAGACGACAAAGTATTGAATTCCACACGATAGCGGGACCAGGTTTGAACAATTGAATCAGGTGCAACCTCATCCCAATTCAAACCGAGACTCCAAAGTTTCTGCACTATGCACTTAAATGTAAAGGTAAGTGGGGTTAGGAAACCGAGGGGATCGAAGATGCGAGCTAATTCCGAGAGGATGATGCGCTTGGTGCATTGTTGATGTAAATATGTCACAGTGAAAGAGAAAGCATCCACGTTTGGATGCCACTCTAAACCAAGTACTACTACCGACGGGGAAGATTCTGAGCTGAATGTCAGCGAATCACGAGCATCGTGCCTATGTTCAGATGGAATACCTTCAAGCAAAGCAGGACTGTTACTAATCCATTTCCTTAGCTCGAAACATCCCTTGCTAATGATGTCACTTATGTTTTTCATTAACTCACGAGCCGAAATAAGTGAGTCAGCCCCGGTTACGACATCATCCACATACATGTCACTCCTAAGTGCAGTCACAGCGAAATGACGATTATTTCCCTCGTCCTGTGCCACCTGCACTATGGTTCGAAGCGCTAAGAAGCTTGAGGAGGACATGCCATACGTGACGGTTTTAAGACGGAACTCTTGAATGGGTTCCTGAGGCGAAAATCGAAACAGAATTCTTTGGTAATTACGATCAGTATTAGCCACCAGTATCTGGCGATACATTTGCTTAATATCGGCAGTAAAAACGACAGAATGTAAACGAAAGCGAAGAAGGATTGATTTAATATCTGATTGCAATCTTGGACCGACAAGTAGTTGTTCGTTTAGTGCGACTCCATTAGCAGGCTTAGCACTAGCATCGAACACCACGCGTAGTTTTGTGGTCAAACTACTTGGTTTGAGCACACAATGATGCGGTATATAATAGGTTCGATCCGAACCAATTTCATCGACCTTTTCCATATGTCCAGAATCAAGATATACTCTCATGAACGCATTATAGTCCTCACGAAGTTGAGAATTACGTGACAATCGTTTTTCGAGAGATAACAATCGACGATGTGCCAAACTGTAGGAATCACCAAAGGTAGGCGCGGGTGTCTTGAAAGGCAAACGGACGATATACCTTCCATTCACATCCCTGCAGTGCGTCGTATCGAATATACGTTCGCAAAGAGCATCTTCATCACTAAGCGGTGATGATTTGGGAAGTTCATCAATTTCCCAAAATTTACGAATTTGAGAGTCTAAATCTTTAAAAGAGCAAATCATCGACTTACTAGAACTAGGTGGTATGCATGCAATATTACCCATAACTATCCAACCGAATTTGGTGTTAAAGGCTACGGGTCCATCTGACCCACAATCGAGACGTTCACCCAAAACTATCTGACAAAATACGTCAACGCCGACTAACGCGTCGATTTGCGCAGGCACGTTGAAGCTAGTGTCAGCCAGCTTAATGTTCATCAACTGTGGCCAATGAGCAATATCTATGGTATTAGACGGCATATCACCACATATATTGGGAATAACGAGAGCTTCCAAGACTAGCTCCGGATAACCTTGTTGCCCACGGATGCGAAGTACGGTAGAACTAGTCGCGACAGATGATGTTTGACCAATGCCCTCAACGAGTGACATGGTTTTCTTGAAGGCTAATCCCAGACGTTGGGCACACTTGTTGGTAATAAAGTTCCTTTGGCTTCCGTTGTCTATAACGATTCGAATTGAGCGGTAATTACCAAAGTTATCTAGGACTTCAACGGAAGCAGTAGCGAGAAGCGAGATATGCGTGGGAGAACTCGAGCCTGCCACTAATGTTTGTGAAGTCGGCGTAGATGAAGCGAGAGCTGATGCTGCGGTAGCATCTGAGACGATAGATGAAGTGGTAGGAGCTACGTTAGCATTTGACGACACCGAATTATCAAAGTGCAATGTAGTATGGTGAAGTGCGTTGCACTTAAGACAGCGACTGTTTGACGAGCAAGATTTAACCACATGACCTTGACGAAGGCAATTCACACAACGATTATGTTCCTTGACGATGGAGAATCGATCACGTGGGGTGCGATCACGATAAGTGGGACAATTCGCTAAGGCATGCTGTGCCTTGCACAAAACACACAAGTTATCACTTGGTGTAAGTGGATTCACTATCAAAGCCTTGGCATTCGTAATAGGCGCGCGAGGGTGCCTACCATAAGAATCCTGAGGCGCGGATGCGGGAGACGTGCGCACCGTGCGGGAGTAAGATGTGGGTGAGGTTACAGCAACGGCACCAGAAGCGGCGGAGCGATGCAGTCGCATAGGGGGGCGCGCTGTACTTATCTGAGGCTCGGCAAGCTCGAGTGCTTGGCCGACCTTATTAAGATATTCCAGAAGGGAGTCAAAACTTGGTATGTCTTTATCATCGTTCTGCAATTCAAAACGTTGACGAGTATCACGATCAAGTTTATTTATTAAAAGGTAAAACAAAGGGAAATCCCAATCTTTTACAGGTAACTTCAAATTCCTTAATACCGCGATGTTCTCCTTGAAAGTATCCACGAGACGACGTAACTCACGAGGAGAGTTCGATTTAAGAGTTACATTTTGCAACTCCTCCCAATACCGAAAAGCTAATTTACGTTTGCATTGATAACGATCAATCAAGGCGGCGTACGCATCTAAATAATTATTTCCTGAAAGAGGAAAGCCTTTCAAAAGATGAAGAGGTTCACCGGAAAGAAGCGAAATTAAAATAGAAAAACGTTCGATATTCGATAACCGTTTGTTATGATGTACGGTAGTGTTATACATGTCATAAAACGAACTCCATAATGTAATATCACCATTGAAGGTCAATAAGTTCAAACGAGGTAGTTTCACAGACAAATCATTTGTGCATACGTCGAGCTGCTGTCCGTCTGAATGGGAAGGTGACGTGAATGTCGAATGAATTTCGATTATCTGAAAATATTTATTATCGAAATCGTGACGAATTTCGTCTTCCTTATCCAACTCTGAAGTATCTAATATTTCCGAACAAATTTTTAAATGTTGTGCTTCGAAACTAGCATAATAACTTTCGAGTCGACTGTACCGTGACAAGAAAACTGGCAAACAAGATTTATCATTTTGGGCCTCTAAGGCTGATGACAAGCAGTCATCAATGCGTTTGATAGCAATGGATCGCTTTAGCTCTAAACCACGACGAGCGGCCGCCTTTGACATTTTAAATTACAAAATTAAACTAATAAAAATAATTTAGAACGATAAAAAATTGAATGGACTGTATATTAACGCTAATTCAAACAATAAGTTAACCAAGTAATATTAACTAATTCGAGATTACAAATAAATATTATTAATAATACATACAAACTATAATTTTAGTCTTAATGCTTATTCCAATAAACATACGGAGTGATGATATTGAAATAAATTGATTAGATTTTAGATCGTTGTAATTTAGTGGTTACTGCCTACTTAATTTTGTCAAGTAATAATGGCAGTGACAAAAAGAAAGCTATTTTTATTTTATGAAAACGATATTATTACGATATTACCACGATTACTATGTCACTTCTGACAATGAACCAGGTTAGCCGTATTCACTATGAGAAGGATCCGGCTCGAAGGACCAAACTTATGGTTGATCCCACGCAAATATGGAACCAACCTGCGATACGAAATAAATAGCAAATTATGAAGCGAATATCCAGCGAGAGAAGTGTATGCAAAATGTCATGCCAACTCACCGGTACTGCGTTCCGTGATAATTCCTGGTCGGCGCCGACGTGGTTTAGCTATACATTATATATTCAAAGTTCCGGAGCCTCACGCACCCACTGTACACACACTGGCTTGATGACACTAAATTCTGGAGAACGTGGTTGACGAGGAATGTCCGAGGCGAGCGACTTTGCACCGTGCGGACGCGACGGTGTTCCGACGAGAGTCTATATCGCGAGAGCCGGTGGCGACAACAACAAATCGAAAACCACCCCCACTGGATATCATAATGCTTAGCGACGAGAGAAAATAATTAATAACAAACTACCTACTTTAATACGTGATGGTTCTAAATTACGCGGCTGCAACAACTACGTTATTAAGGATATAAATATGTATACATACATTCTATGAAATAGTAATTGTTCGTTTTTACACTGTTCCGTATAAAATGTTGTAAGTAGATAATCATTAAGTTTTGTTCCTATTGATTTTTGCTTATAAATATAGTGTACAGTTTCAAAATAACAATAAATCTACATAGTTATGCAGTCTGTACCCTCTCTTATTACGTCTTGTTAATTGGTACATACGTTAGAAATGCTGATGTTACGTTTTTAACCCATATTATGTCTGCAAACTACTGATAGACACCTGGTGTTTTGACTGAATGTATTGCGACATATTTCTCATTATTTCATAGTAAACAGCCCCACTTTGTGTTTATAGAATAAGAGTTTATAAAAGAGACATTTGTAACAAATAAAAGCATTCTTAATAAAGCTTCTTGAGAATCAGTCTTGTCTTAGACTTTTTTAAAAACCCTCGGCAGTGCTCCCGAAATTTAACTGGCGCAGCCGGTAGGATACTCAATCAACAATAAAAGTCTGTGTTCGAGTCTTACAAATCGGTCTCATGTGCAGATTTTGAGTATCTACGAACCAATAAATAAGTTAACGTCGGGTTCCACATCTATTTCCGAGAGATCCTGTCCTAAAAGCGAAAGCAGCTATACGGCAAGACATGGGAACGAGCAGACTGTAAGTGACCATTTTTACAATCCTTGTCTCGTCCTTGTTATTTTCTGTGGTTGTATTTTTCGTTGGACATTGTTATAATTTTCAAACAAAAATCGTTGAAAATTATTTAACAAATTTTTATAATTTTCAAACAAACATCGTTGAAAATTATTTTTCATAATTTTCGAATAAAAATCGTCGAAAGTTATTTGACTTCATAGATTATAAGATATTGAGAAATATTAATAATAAATATTAATTTTGAGAATTTTGATTTTGATAATTTTGTTATAAGATTTATTTTGTGAATTTTATTTTGAAAATATTATTTTGTGAATTTTAATTTTGTGAATTTTACTTTGTGTGTGTTTAATTAAATAAATACAATTCAAAATGCAACGCAACAATGAATCAACAATTCAATTAGTATCAAAAGAACTTTTAAGTTTAATTCCCAAGTACGATGGTGATCAAAATACTTTAAATTTATTTATTAAAAAAAGTGAATATATAATCAGAAATTTTAGCGGATCAAACAATGTTGTTCAAACTACATATGTGTTTCATGCTATAACTAGTAGATTATGTGGTAAAGCCGCTGCTCTACTAAGTGAAAGAGAAGACATAACAACTTGGGAACAATTAAGAGCTGTTTTGATTCAACATTTTGGTGATCCTAGATCGGAAGAGTGTGTGGCAATTGAGTTGGAAAATTTAAAAATTAAAGTTGGTGAAACATATACGCAATTTTGTAACAGGATACAACAAACACGCTGCACCCTCTTCTCCAAGGTCAATTTATTAACTGATGAAGGCCTCAAAGCCGCTAAAATGATTATCTATAATAATATGTGCTTGAATGTATTTTTATATAATTTACCAGAGGATTTAATTCGAATTGTGCGACTTAAAGGTTGTACCGTTTTAGAAAACGCACTAAGTGTTGTCATGGAGGAGGTCAATTTTCAATATCAGTACAATTCTAAAAATAAAAATAAATCTAATATTAAACCAGTTCAACAATTTTTCACGCCTACTTTAACAAATAATTTTAATAATAATTTCAAACCTCAACCTGCATTTGTGCCAAATACATTTAATTCCGGACAACAAAATTTTAAATTCGGAATTCCATACCAAACACAAAATAATTTTAAACCGTATAATAATAATTTTAAATTCGGTATTCCAAATCAAAATGTACAATTCAGACCTAACCTAAACCAACAAGGATATAAACCAAATTTTGGAAATAATAATTTTAAATTCGGTATTCCTAATCAACAAGGGTTCAAACCACAATTTAACAATACACAAAACCGACCTAATTTCAACATGCCAAATCAACAATTTAAATTTGGTATACCACCACAAAATCAACCTCAACGTAATCCACCTCAATTTCAGGCAAGCGATGTGTCAATGCGCACAGCTCGTCCTATTAGACAAAATATGATAGAGTCTTTAGAAATGAACGACCCTGAAATTGAATACCAAGACTATCAACCTGATTATACAGAATATGAAAATCATTATTTCATTGACGATAATCAACAAACTGCTTATGACGATTATCATGAAAACATAGAACCTGTTGAAACTGAAGAAGCTGAAAATGAATGCGTAAATTTTCCTATAAAAGCCTCCAAGAGCGACCCCCAGAAATAGTACACTTAAATTATGACGGCATAAATAAACTACCGCATATTTATATTCCTGAAATTGATGCTCGTTTAATGATTGATACCGGAAGTACCAGAAGTTTTATTAGTCCCGCTAAAGCTGATGAATATTTTTCAGATTATAAATATATTGATCCTTTTGAAGTTATTAGTACACATGGACGTAGCCTACATGACGAAGTTATAGATATACCTTTATTGGAAAGTTTTAAAAGTCCGATGAATCATAAATTTTATATATATAATGTAGATGGAAGATATGACGGATTAATAGGTTCTAACTTATTAAAAATATTGAACGCGACTATAGACATGAAAAATTTAATTTTACGGACACAAAATACAGAAATTCCAATAATTTATAGTCCCCCGTGGGAAATAACGCTAGAACCACGCACTGAAACCCGTGTTAAGGTGCCTACAAATTTAATTAATGGTGAAGCAATAATTAATTTTAAAAATTTTGGAAATGAAGTACGTATGCCTAGCGCTATAGTTACTTGCAAAGATTCATTTGCAACAACAGTCATGCAGAATGCTTCGCAAGATAGTGTGACTTTAACTTTTAACGAACCATTGAATATAACCAGCCTTAATAATAATACTTGCAAAATAAATTTATCAACCGGGCAACAATTAAATGATTTTGAGATTGATGAATTACTTACACAAAATTTATCGAAACTCCGATTAGATCATGCTAATCAAGAAGAACGAGAAGCAATAGAAAAACTTTGTTTTGAATACAGGGATATATTCTATTGTGATAAACTGCCTCTTACATTTTCTAATCAAGTAAAACATCGAATCCGGACTAAAAATGAAGATCCAATTTTCATACGGCAATACCGACTTCCACCATCGCAAAACGATGAAATACAGAAACAAGTTGAAAAATTACTAAAAGATAATGTTATACAAGAATCGTTTTCACCATGGAGTGCACCCGTACACCTAGTTCCAAAAAAGATGGACGCCTCCGGTGAACAGAAATTTAGAATGGTTGTAGACTATCGACGTATAAATGATATTACTACTGATGATAAGTATCCTTTACCAAATATTAATGATTTATTCGACAAGTTAGGGAAATCTACTTACTTCAGTACATTGGATTTAGCAAGTGGGTACCACCAAATTGAAGTTGATGAACAAGATAGACCCAAAACTGCATTCACTACACCAATGGGACATTTTGAATTTACACGGATGCCATTTGGACTTAAAACAGCACCTGCAACATTTCAACGCGCAATGGATAACGTGTTACGTGGGTTGCAAGGTATACATTGCTTAGTATATTTAGATGACATCATCATTTATTCTAGTAGTATACAAGAACATGTAGAGAAGCTAAGAAAAGTGTTCGATCGTCTCAAACAAACCAATCTTAAAGTAACTCTCGATAAATGTGAGTTTTTTAAAAAAGATGTACTCTACTTAGGACACAAAATTACGAAGCATGGTTTACAACCAAATGATGATAAAATCAGGGCAGTACTTGCCTTCCCACTCCCCAGAACATCCACTGAAATTAAAAGTTTTCTTGGCCTGATAGGCTACTACCGAAAATTCATAAAGGATTTTTCAAAAATTACACAACCCCTTACATCGTGTTTGAAAAAGAAAAATAAAATTGAAATTAATGAATCATATGTTCAAGCTTTTCAAAAATGTAAAGAGCTACTTGTGAATGCTCCTATATTACAGTTTCCTGATTTTTCTAAACCCTTCATTTTAACAACAGACGCGTCAAACTACGCTTTAGGCGCTGTCCTTTCACAAGGATCAGTTGGAAATGAAAAACCTATCGCATATGCAAGTCGTACTCTTAATGATGCAGAAACACGTTACAGTACAATAGAAAAGGAACTGTTAGCCATCGTTTGGGCAGTAAAACACTTCCGTCCTTACCTGTATGGACGCAAATTCACAATATTTACTGACCACAGACCTTTAGCATGGTTAAATTCACTGAAAGAACCTAATAGTAAACTTACTAGATGGAAATTGAGACTAGCTGAGTTCGATTTTGACATAATATACAAGAACGGTAAACAAAATAGTAATGCTGATGCTCTATCACGAATTAAATTAAATATATTAAAGGACGATATGTCCTTACGAGTAAACGTGAGTGACACTGAACGATCTGAGAGTCCAATACTAATTTCAGACTCATCAGAAACGTTAACTATTCCTTCAGATTCCGATAAGACTTTAACTCACCCAATTCGTTCTCCTTCATCCAGTACTATTACTGCCTGTTCATTACCGGAAACCATACATTCTGCTGAAGATATTGATACGAATGGTATTCCCATTATTGAAGAAGCCATCGACACAAAACCTAATCAAATCCTTATTTTTACTTGGAACAGAAACCAATTATCAATAAAAGACTTATCACATGAAAAACAAAAAATTTTGGAAGTACATTTACCTGTAAACAACACTAACCTTGTTAAGAAATTTCTTTTAGAATATATAAAACCTAAAATTAAATATTTCTTTTACTTTGAGAGCGAAATTCACCGTAAACAATTTACAAATGCCGTGATAAAACTATTTAAAAAAGATACCGTCAAAATATATGAATGTACTAAAAGAGTTATATACTTAGGTGATGAAAAAGAGCAACGTGCCACTATACTTGCTTATCATCAAGGTAAAACAAGTCACCGTGGAATCAAAGAAACTCTTATGAAATTAAAGCGTAATTATTTTTGGACAAATATGGATATAACAGTCGCTTCTGTAATCAATTCTTGTGAAACTTGTAAAACTCTAAAATATGATCGCAAACCTTTAAAACCAGAATTAATGTTAACGCAAACTCAAACAAAACCTTTTGCTGAAATATTTATAGATATATTCTCTATAGAAGGAAGCTACTTCCTTACCATAATAGATGCTTTCAGTAAACTAGGTCAGGCTTTTGAAATATCCAATCGCTCTACACCTGAAGTAGTTCGTGCCTTAATTAAATTTTTCTCATTTTATGGCGTACCAAATAAGATCAGTGCTGATTCTGGTACTGAATTCAATAATACACTTTTAAAAGAAACATTACAATTTTATAAAATAGAATTACACATAAGCACTCCACATAATCCTAATTCTATGGGTTTAATTGAAAGATTCCATTCAACTATTTTAGAAATATATCGTATCGCTAAATATGAACATAAAATAACTGACGCGGCTAACGTTATGACTTATGCAATTATGTCATACAATCAAACCATTCACTCAACGACTGGTCTTACACCATTTGAAGTAGTTTTTGGACACACTGATTCTAATAGTACTTTTGAAGTAAACTTTAACAAACAATATACGCAACAATTAGTAAACGATCATATGAAACGAACGAAATATCTTTATAAATATTTAACAGACAAAGTAATTGAAAATAAAGAAAAGATTAAAACAAAACGTGGTGGTGAAACATCATTTGATATTCAAGAAGAGGACACTATATTTGTAAAAGGTGTTAATACAAGGCGAAGTAAAGATAAACCGCGTTATCAAAAAGCACAAGTATATGGTAAAATTGACAGAAATATCTGTCCTGTAAAAATGAAAACTCGAAAAACAAACGTGCCTATTAAGGATATAAAACGACCTTCGCAGGTACCTCCTCGGGCTCCTGGCTCTGATCATCAGGATTCACGCCCTTCAACTTCACAGAATCGATAAAAATCCCGGTATAGTCCTTGTGAAACAAGGTCAAGCTAGTGTAAGTTATGATAAGTGGACAATAATTAAGATTTTAGATTTAAGTCTGATACGTGAGGATTTAGAATTCAATATAAAAAGATATACTAAATTTAATCAATATTTAAAAACACATTTTGATAATGAAACATCTAATGTTCAACTTTTTAATGTAAAGCTTCAAACGAATTATGTAATGAATATTAGTATTCAAAAATTAGAACAGTTATCTCCATCAACTAGAATTAAACGTGGACTTCTCAATCCTCTTGGATCTATTATTAAGCTTATAACTGGTAACTTAGATCATAATGATGCTTTAAGATATGAAAATATGATTGATTCTCTAACGACACGCCAAAATACACTCATTAAAAAGGTAACCTTAATATCAGATATTTCTGAATCAATGATAAAGATAACAAATTTCACGAAGGACAATTTCATTCGAATAGATAAAGAGTTACGAGAAATAAAAAAATTAATAAATCAAACTAATATTGATATAACTACCCATAATTTTATTAATGTTTATAATTTATTTTTCCATAATTTTCAACTACTCTACATTCGGTTGAATGAAATTGAAACTTCTCTGGCATTCAGTAAATTAAAAATATTACACCAATCTCTTATAAACTCAAATGAATTATTAGAATTGTTAAAAAAGATAGAGAAATTCTACAAACTTGTGTATCCAGTAAGTTATGACAATTTAGTTAAAATAGAGCAATGTATAGAGCTTAAAGCTTATACAAAAGGAAGTCAAATAACATTCATTTTAGATATACCAATAATTAGAGATGAAATTTATACATACTACAGAGCAATTCCAATACCTATGACCAATCCTTCTAATCATACCACCATCATTATTCCTAAATTTCCTTACCTATTAGTAAAAGGGTCTAAATTTGTCTCGCTCACTTTACCTTGTAATGAACTTCACGACGAAATGTTCCTGTGTCACGAGGATGATTCTCGAACAACTTCAGAAGACACTTGCATAACAGCATTAATTCAATTTTCTTCGAATACGAGTTCTTGTCATCCAGTACCAGTTGAAATCAAGACCATTAAGATACAACCAATTGGAAAAGAGAGATGGATTCTTCATAGTAACGCTGAGAATATATTATCAAAAATTTGTAACGACGAAATAACGAAAGAAAATATAGAAGGGACATACTTCCTCGTCCTAGATGACCATTGCGATGTTAAAATTGGTGAAATTACGCTAAAAGCTCACCATATTACTACGAGTAATTTGAAGATGTCAAAATTACCGATTATTAATCTTCCCGAAATAACAATTACTGAGCAACAATTGCAACGTGAACCCATCAATTTGGATAACAGTGAATTAATAAATCTTCAACATTTAAATAATCTTTTAAAAATCAGTGAAAGTGAACTAAAAACATCAAGTGAAAGAATTATTAATGTAAAAAGTGTTAGTGCCGGAACTTTATTGTTATATGTGATTATATTTCTATTAATTCTTGTATTCTTAGTATATAAGCTCAGTTTTTGTAAAAATTATTGCTATCGAAATAATCATAGTGATAATCATCCCTCTGATAATTTCGAACTTGAGGGGGGAGGAGTTATGCAGTCTGTACCCTCTCTTATTACGTCTTGTTAATTGGTACATACGTTAGAAATGCTGATGTTACGTTTTTAACCCATATTATGTCTGCAAACTACTGATAGACACCTGGTGTTTTGACTGAATGTATTGCGACATATTTCTCATTATTTCATAGTAAACAGCCCCACTTTGTGTTTATAGAATAAGAGTTTATAAAAGAGACATTTGTAACAAATAAAAGCATTCTTAATAAAGCTTCTTGAGAATCAGTCTTGTCTTAGACTTTTTTAAAAACCCTCGGCAGTGCTCCCGAAATTTAACTACATACATAACAAGGTATGTACGTTTTAAAGTTAATATCAATAACTAATAATTGTGAGATTACCTACTCTTAACCTGTCTAAATTATAAACTGAAAAATAAAAACACATATATGTTATTTAATATTAAAAATAAAGTAAATTATAATTTTAAGTGATCGTTAAAACGCCAATATTGATATTTCCTATTATTATTTATTTTATATTATTTTTAAAAGAAGTTTTTATTTCCAACCATTACATACTATCATTCAAAAAATAAATTATTTTATTAGATAGTATCACAACAAAACCAATGTATTCCAAAAATTTATTTTATCGGGAAAAGGCAATAATAAGCAAATAATGTTGACATAATTATAACAAGGCCTAACTTTACAGTTACATGAAAAAATTATTCAAATTTTTAAACAAATATTAAATATTTTAGGGTATTTTAAGAGTGCAAAGATTATATATTAGGTACATTCTTTTTTATATTATTTGAAAAAAAAAAGCAACATAGTATTTGAATGCGATTCATAATGTTGTCTTTATTATTGCTAGGAATGTATTACCGCTTAGAAATGATCTAAGCCATTATTGTAATATGGAATAAGGTCAACACACTGGAACTGATCTGGTACCGTGCGCAAAAATATGTGGGCCATCTTTGATTATATAGGTACGACGACGTTTATATATTCAAAGTGGGCCATTTGAATCTTATATCTTCATAAGTTATTTTAAAGACATTTTTTTTTTGTAATATATTGTCGTTATATAACGTTACACGTATAAAATACATTGTCGGTTAACTGCAAAAATAAGTTATGTACCATTTTAACTAACAAAAACAACAAACACCAAAAAAATTCTAGTAAATTAATTTGTTAGTTTTGAGTTAATCTGGTTTGAAAGTTGTAAATTACAGTAAGAAGTAAATGAGATATAACATATAACAGTATTAAAAAACATACTCTGTGGTTTTATTAAAATAATCATAAGATAATCAACAATTAACGCATTTCTAATATGTAAAATAATGTACCTATATAAAATGTATTTAGATATCATGTTTTGGTAGTAAGCCGACGATAATGTTATTCAGTCATTGCATTTCAAATTAAAAAATAATATTTATTGGTCTTATATATTTATTCTACCATTACAATCAATGATGACTCAGTGGTAGAGTGTACGGATAACGCGTCGATCGACGTGAATTCGAGTAACATGGTGGTAGGGCTTTTTCTAGTGCCCGCCTGGCTGGCTACCATCCTCAAGTTGAAAAATTGCCGCTAAGCACCAATAGGTGTATTCCGGCAGCTGCACTTGAGAGCCAGTCTTCCACTAGGCTTAGCGTGCTATCGAAGGCGACATTGTCACTTAAGATCAGGTGAGATCGTGGCCATAACGCTAAATCTATAACAAAAAACAGACATTGGCAAAAGGTTTCTCACCAAAAGTAAGAAACAAAATTAATATATAATCCTCACTTCAATTTCATCATTATCAAAGGTAGATACATCAATCCTATAAATATTGCATAGTAAAACAGTTTCTATACGCAATTTGAAAATCATTATAATTATTTTATAATGGCATCAAGTTAGAAGCAAAAAATTTATGTACCTACCTACTATATATTAATTTTAAATATAACACTTAACAGTTTAATGGAGAAATTATTAATAATAAATATTATAATTTAACATTACATGTGCTTCGGTACATTGCAGAGCATACATTTTAAACAGTTGCACAAGTTTCTTTTGTCATTGTATAATGATGCTTAGCATTTGTGATGTCTTCTACAAGGTGTCCAGAAAGGGTATCGGGTATTTGTTTTCGCGCCATATTCAAAACGGGGCGTCTAAAGGGTGCGGGGAGGGGTTCGTGGCGTCCGCCATTTTGTGGAGTTTTAGTCACGATGGAACAGTACTCGGGGACGCATCGCACATTTTGCGTACGAGCGTATTATCGTAATGGTGATTCAATAGTGACTGCTCAACGTCTCTATCGTGCGGAATATCGTACACGCCACGCGCCAAGTGACGATAGCATTAGGAAATGGATCAGGATGTTCGAGAATACAGGTGCGACAGTTAAAATTCAAAACTCTGGTCGTCCTCGTTCAGTTCGCAATGAAGAAACAATTGAAGAAGTTGAGGCGTCGGTTCGTCAAAATCCGTCTTTATCCATCCGAAAGCGAAGCCAAGCGTTGAACATCAAAAAATCGTCTTTACATTCGATTTTAAAGAAAGACTTACATCTAAAAGCCTATAAAATTCAATTGGTTCAAGAATTGAAGGATACGGACTATGCTAATCGACTGAATATTGCGAACGAAATGCTGCAGCGATTTAACAACTTTAACAACATATTGTTCAGTGACGAAGCAAATTTTCACCTGAATGGTCATGTTAATATGCAGAATTGTCGGTACTGGGCAGTGGAGAATCCGAGACGAAAGCATGAACGATCCCTGCATAGCCCAAAGGTCGTTGTTTGGGCCGCTATGTCTGCTAAAGGCATAATTGGTCCTTATTTTCATGAAGATCAACGAGGCCGAGCAATTAATGTGAATAGTGACCGTTATTGCGATATGTTGCGAAATTTTTTGGTCCCAGAGTTGCAGGAGTTTGCAGGTTTCAACTCAAGAACGTGGTTCCAGTAAGATGGGGCCACTTGCCATACCTCAAATGACTCAATGGAAGTTGTTAACGAATTATTCCCTAATAAAGTCATTTCGCGAAGGGGTAACATCAACTGGCCTCCCAGAAGCCCCGACCTTAGCCCGCTTGACTATTTTGCATGGGGATACCTTAAAAGTAAGGTTTATCAAAACAATCCGACGAATCTAACCCAGTTAAAGCAAAACATCAGGTCAGAAATGGCAGCAATATCGATAGCTATGTGTCAACGTGTTATCGCCAATCTTCGTTTCCGTTTAGAAGAGTGCCAGCAACGTAACGGTCATCATTTGGATAACATCATCTTTTCCAAATAATTCTCCAATTCATATGCTAATAATAAACAATAAACTTTTTTATTGCATACAAATAATTTTTGTTTTATTGAACTTACAAATACCCGATACCCTTTCTGGACACCTTGTATATTGGAATGTTCTGAGATTAACCATTATGAGTATATAGATGGAAATGCACTATATTCATGACAACGTTCACCGACGTATATTTTGATATTATTTAAATTCCGTTCGTCATTAAGGTATCGCAATAAGGTTGATATTGGAATAATTTTTAATTTAATAAGTGTACATTTGTGTTTGTTTTCTTTTTGTGTGCAGTGATGGTTTTGGAGACTAAGTTTGAAGGTAATTCGAGGTTTTTCGGACAGTAACCGATGGGAAGGTGACTGCATTTTGATTAATATTACAAAGCATTGTTTTTCTGTAGCGTCACAAGTAACAACTGATTAAGTTGTGTCAGTTTTAACACTTGTAACAATTGGTTATATTAGATGATTTGAAGTTAAATAAGTATTATATAATTAGTAACTATAATAAGGAAGAATCTTATAATTTCTATACCAAGAAATTTCTTGTAATGACTGTGGAAATAATTTTATAGCTTTTTAGTAATTAACTCGGTTTTGTAGCTAAAACATTATTGAGAGGTACATATTTTATGAAGTTTAAAATTTTAAACTTTGGTGTGCTTAAAATAATGAAATTTGGTTATCAGAGCCTAATATCAAAACAGAGACGCTAAAATATTATTTTGATAATAGTAAGTAATGAATTAAAATAATATTTACAATTTTTTTCACACTTTTACTATCTAATTAAAAAATCCAATCAATTTATCTAAAAGAAAAATGTCTTTGTATAGATTTAGCATCTAAACGTATGTTTGAACGTATTTAACTTCCAAGTCTATTGGACCGATTTTTATAAAAACTTTTTGATGTTAAACTTTTTTAGGCGCATATGAAAAAATGGTAAGACCGTAATAAGTGAATTTTTTACGATGCGCTCGCTCATTGAAAAAAGTTCTACACCATGAAGTTTAAACCTTTTATTTTATTATGGTGAAGATAGCCACATAACATCGCCTGTGACTTTTCAAAGAAATATAACTTCTAGCACTCGTAGACATAATAAGTACACCCATTTGCTTTTTTTTAACGTTCCTTATGATTCCAGATGTATTATAATTTATATTTTATGAATTAATGATCAATAAAAAAAATGCGCCCAGCAAACCAGGCGTAGTACCAGACAGTATATTATAAAATTAAATACCTATATATTATAAATAATCGGTAGATTATAATGATATTTCGACATGAAGTAGGTACTTGTATGTCGATTTCGTGACCGTTTATCCATTAGCGGTGGTTGCGCAAAGCATTTTAGCTCAATACTTACAAGCGAATCTGGGCAAAATTCTTACATTTAATGGCTTACTACCCATACCTTCTCCCTTGAAAGGCAATATAGTACTGAATTTCAATAATTTTTCTACATTTAATTATTACCTACGTGTTTTTTCACGTTTTTTAAAATACTTATTTGTAAGATTTTATTCACTCCTGAATTGAAATCTATGACTAGTAAAATAATTCAAATAATATAAATGACATAATAGAAAAGCGAATGTCGTAATTGTACAGAAAAAAAATTGTCCATGGATAGTAAATTACGTTGGACGGGATATTTCGCTAAATGAGGATGAGGGGACGTCAAATGGAGTAGGTAGTCTTATTTTAGTGTTCTAGATTCTAGCGTGATAGAACTTACGTGGAACAATGTACGTGGACGACATAGACAAAATCACAGGCTATAAACCTATAGATTTATACACGACCAGCACAAAACCGGGTAGATCGCACAAGCAAAAATAAAAAAAAACATTTATACCCAGTATAAATGACGAATTCTTTTATTTTTTCTTATTTGTAATTACTAAACTGTAAACGTAAATAAACACTTATTCATAAATCAATTCACATATTATAGACATTGACAGCTTAATATTTTAATTTGATTTTGCTTATGTACATTTCATAATTTATGTGGACTGTGGTAGTTTTTATGCAGAATTGACAAAATAGATAAGCTAATAGATTAATAATTGGTTTTCGCACGAATTAATCTATGCATAAACTTTTATTAATCTTTGGCTTATAATATACTTTTATGTTTATGTCAATAATAAAGTGAAATATGTATGCGGTTTAAATACTTTTCAAATTATAATATATGTATACATGCAATAAAAGAAAATGATAATGCATATGGGCATACTAATATTTCTGCAAGCGTTGATAATAAAATGTACTATAGATATTAATTTAGAAGAATTTACATACATAGCAAGCCATTTAACACCTCAAGAATGTCGGAGATTATTCACAGCCTTGCAATTCACTTCTTATGATCTTCCAGCGGTTATATCCGCTGTAGAAAAATCAGTACCAGAAGATGTAACTTGCATCGATCTCTTGCTTCGATGGAATAATGGGCTTGAAAAATGGGAAGGGAAAGACAAAACCCATGTAGATGTTGAACACAGATTGCAACAGCTCGGAAGGACGGATTTAGCTAACTGGTTGGGTAGAACAGTATTTCACAAACTGGCAAAAGATGTTTGCGATGCTTTGGATAATTCTTTTATTGAAAATTATGAAGAAGTTAGCAAAAAGAAGTTATACGAAGATAAATACAACCTAGTCTCGGATGAATGGACAGACTTAGATTATGTACTGTGGTTTATGTTAATTGGATTGATTTTAACTGCAGTATTTACATTTGGTAATATTATTGTTATTACGTATAAGAAAAGGCCAATCGAAGAGAAGGTAGATAATGAAGAAATGGATTTATTAAGTTATTTATCGATAGATAGTGACCAGGATACTGTTTGTAATTACAAATGTATTACTACAAGAGAAGGGCATGTTAACCGCAGTAAAGAGAGCATACATTAAAATATCAATATATTATGAATCTTTTGATATGTTATAAAGAATATTTGATATTGATTATGAACTTCATCACTTTGACATTTAATTTCTAATATTAGGTCCTTACATATGAAATTAGCGTTTGATATAGAAAAAGTAAAACTAAAGAGAAATTATAAAATTATACATTTAATCAATCGAAGTATGTACTATTATTATCTATGCACTTTCGCTATTTTATAAGCAGGTTATTGATCCCACTGCAAAAAACTGGTGGGAGCGAAAATCTGTAAATTCATGCGGTACACATTTCTCGACCTTTTTCACTTTTACAATTTGTTTCAAGTGAATTATAATTGTTTTATCACTCACACAGAACCTGCAGCTAACTATGATATGGTTTTCGATGAATCCGCTTCCACGATCACCATTAATTCTTCATTATCAACTAGGGTCTCCGGCCGTCCACGGGGTTTATAACGTAGGTCAAAATTTCCAGAACGAAAACGTTGAAACCAAAAACGTAACGTGGTTTCTTTTACAGTAGCTTTCCCATATACATCATTAATGCTACGAGCTATTTCTGCAGCGCTGATACCACGGTGGAACTCATATTGGTAAATAACTCGATATTTAAATTTTTCGGTTTTGTGAAAAGAACGATGTCAAAGAAAAATCAAATGGTGCGGAAACAAATGAATCACAAAACTCGAAACACAAGCCTAAATTTTAAATAAATTTTAATTTGGAATTTCTAACCAAACGCCAGATATTTGGGATCAAAGTGGCCATTTCGACAAAGCGCCAATTTCATATGTAAGGAATTAATATATTATATGATATTAAACTATTAATCATCGGTGCATACAGTGAAAATATACACATTTTCGCATGCTGGAAATATATAGAAGCTTAGATTGTAATTTAGGTATGTAGGCAAATTGCACTTAATTTGAAACAATTACTTTTACTGTACTACAGTAATAGTAAGTAGAATATTTCCAGTTACAAATTTATTTTAAATTAGCATTGAAGAATTAAGTAAACCGTTTTTAACTTAAATCCGGACATACAAACAGACAGACAAAAAATGTTAATATCCTATTAGCGATCAGTGTCCTTTATCAGGAAAATACAGAAAATAATTACCTATATGTACAAACAGAAATGAAGGTTATTATAGATAACAATGTATTATTACGTATTTTATAATTCTTGGTCATCAGTATTGTATTTATTAAGGAAATTGTTAATTAGAGTTTTAAACTTTTGCTTGTGATTAAACATGACTCTCCCACTAGTGTTCGATGTCGGCGATGTCGTAACACTGCGAATACGCAGCCATCTGTCGCGTCATCGCGACGCGCACTCCGATAAGGCTCATTAGTGGCTGTCGTCCTAAACATCATCAATCGATAGCGGGGTTAGCGGGAATTGGACCTCTGGACTGGATACACGAGGCTGTTAGTAAGTTCGTGTATAAGACAGTGTTTCTATGAAATATATTTAAAGAATACTGAAACTATACTTAACTGAGTAGTCTATATAAAGTTTCTTTATTTATAGTTACCAACTTAATATATGTGTTTACATAACACATATAGAATTTATATACTTCTTTGGTATAAGAACACCTCTAGATATTTATCCCTCCTGGGAACAACATGATGAAGTTAGCCATTAACAATTTTAATTTGGTTAATAAAATAATGTCTATTTATACTCCGTTAATTTATTTTTACACAAGTAAAAAAGTTAATACAATGAATATTAACATTATTATCATTTATGGCTAACTTCATCATGTTGCACTTTCTTCACATGAAGCACGCGCAGTTCTCAATTTTACCCTTTACTAAATGCGCAAAAAAAGAAACTTTAATAATGCGATAGACAGACAGACGTAGAATTACTCTATTAATAACAATAGATATCCGCAAAGTAACGCTTAAAGTCATTAAAATATCTATTCATTAATTATTAATTTAATTCCCTCCTCTCCTTTCCACAACAGGGCGCATTGGTCGTCGGAGTAACAGTTTTACGGTAACCTCCATCTGGGCACGAACTAAAAAGTTCTCTATGGCTTATTTTTAAATAAAAAAACGTGGTTAAACAAATTCTGTTTCCACTCAGATTTGTAGTAATTACGAAAATGCAACTGCACCCTTTGTTTCAAGTCTTTGTTTAGTACATACCTTTAATTATAATACCGCTGTCATTTCTTGGGATACGCTCGAGTTAAAATTACTATTATTTACTATCTTATTACCGTGGTTATAGAATTTGTTTCCTTATTTTACATTATAACCGAGGAATGTGTTTTAGTTAAATATCGTACTTTATTATTGTGGAACGTCAAACTTTATGATTGTTTCACTTATAGCAGACAATTTAATTGGTGTTGCAGCAGTCGAGCTCGTTAATAAACTTTGGAGGTACTAAGACTACTAAGTTTTATTGTAACAACTTAATTTAGCATTACTCGCGCCAAACTTTATAGCCGGTCTGAAGACAGCGACGAGTTCAAAATTGCGCGTGGACAGTCGAATAAATAATACTTTGAACACCATATTAATATATTATTTTGTTTTTAGATAAATCATTAACTTTTCTATTGTTGTTATTTTTTTTTAATTAAATAATCTTTAATAACTTTACCTAAATTTGTGTTCTGCGTAAACTAACGCGCATATGTTCACAGCGGTCATAAAGTTTTGTTTGAGGTGTATAATATATAGTTAAATGAGAAACAAAGTTCATAGATTTAAATAATGATATTAAAGTATTTTATAATAGACCCAAAAAGTCTATCGTTTCGCTATTTGACACTCTTAAAGAACCATAAGGTTTTATCGTTCATATAGTAACTGGAATTTTCGCGTGAGATATAAAATTATCCCTTTAAGAGTAGATTAGCATATTTCCCTCTTAAATATCACAAGTTTTCAGTAGTATTGCTCAAACTACCTATATGTTGTTAAAAATGATTAATTTATTGGAAAGTGTATGAAGTGTATTTAGCAGCTTTGTTACATACCTACTTTATTATATAGTCACTGTTTCGTAATAAAACAAAACTATCTGTGTCAATTAGCGATTAGTTATAAACATATAATCCGTTGATAGGTAATGCGAACGTTTGCCGATAAACTTTTATTTATAGATAGATATACATTTTACCTGCGGCATTATTTTAATCTGCACACAGAAACGCTATAATAGTATGAAATTGTTATGTATTCTTCGCTTGACACACACACACACACACACACACACACACACACACACACACACACACACACACACACACACACACACACACACACACACACAGACAGACCATAATAAGCAATCGATTGACACCTCTTTCATGAAAACAGTTGAGTAGTTTAAGTACGCGGTGGAACATACGCAAATACAAACATGCATAGACTACTCATAAGCCTTCTTCTCCTTTTGGCTTTGCCTTAGTCCGATAAAAATAATGACATTGAAAAGAGTTAAAATGTTTCCCGTACTTTATAATGCGAAGTAATTCTTTAAAGTCGTCTATAATTCTAAGACAAAACTATACTTAATTAAAATTTGTTATGCCAGTTAAATAAAGTAACAGGATAGTTCAAGTGCATTTATATAAGTGTAGAATAACTTAAGTATGCGCACGTGCTCGTTGGTTATAAATGTAGTACATTGACACCTTCGATCGGTCACATTAGTTATTTTCCAAGTGTTTTAATGCCACTCCGGTCTGTATCTGGTCTGCCACTTATAACCAAGGTGTGGGTGTCGCGTTATTACGAATTATCTTAATATATGCGCCTTACTTTCCTTCAATTGACTACAAATGTATTACTATTTATAACTTACGCGTCAATTTATTATACATAAATCTATAACATTTATATAATATTGTTTTATAAAGCTAAAGAGATTGTTTTTTGTTTGTTTGTTTGAACGCGCTAATCTCTAAAACTACCCGTCAGATTTAATAAATTATTTTTACGTTTTGTAGCCTATTTATTGAGGAAATTTTTAGTATAATAACGTCATGCTATGTATATAAGGAGCGGAGCAGTAGTAATGAACGTCAAGCAATCTGGAAAGCTGTAGGCAAGTACGGAACGTGAGAACAACGGGTAGCTACGGCGACGCGGTGCGTTGATCGAATAAGTTTAACACTGATGAAACAATAGGACACAATTTGTATTATATAAATTGTTAGTCAGAGTAAGAAAGTCTTATATGTAAATTAAAATTTCTTGTTATTAGTAATTTGTACTAAAATAAAGTACACTCGTTTATCTATACAATTAATAAAATTAAAGTTTCTGTTTGTAATGTCATAATGACAGCTTTTTACTAAATGCCTAAGGAAGTATATAATTTTAACTATAACAAAAAAGCAATTTTTACTTTTTTGTCTGTCTGTCAGCTTGGTCTAGGTAATATTCGAATCGGTTGGAACGATTTTTTACGGGAAACTAGTAGATAGCTGATGTTATAAGGAGTAACTTAAGCTACTTTTTTTAAGAATAAAGGTTCTGCTAAAATAAAAAAAAACCGGTCATGGTGAATCAATTCGGGTACTTAAATTGCTTACGCTCAATAAACCATAAGATATATAGCAAAATAATGTGTACTACATAATTATATAAATTAAAATGACCTAAAAAAAAGTCATCGAGAGTATATGTCTGTCTTCTAAGAACACCGACAAGTCCCACAACAAGCATAGCAAACATTAAAATAGCCGGGAACGGGGGGAAAGATTCGCCCATGTGCCCGATCGATGTCATTCTATAGTGCACGTGAGCGAAACCGCGAGTACAACTACTTAGGTATATTTATTTGATAGCTTGTTTTAAAGTCATTCGGTAACATGGTCTAAGTATAATAAAAAAATAAAAAATGATGTGGTGTCGTGGGACACCAGGTAGGAACGAAGTTCCTTCGGCTAATGTAGAATCGACACAAATTACAAAAAAAATTGAGCTCAATTTTATGTAGGTTTTCTTGATTTTTCTCTTAAATTTTGCTGATTAGTTTTTATTTAAGTACAAGAAAGTATTTAGGAAATTCAGTATTTTAGAAAATAATAAATTACTTAAAATAAAAAAAATGATAAGAAAATAATAAAAGAAAGAGGGATTTTTTTTTTTTTTTTTTTTTTTTTTTTTTTTTTTTTTTTTTTTTTTTTTTTTTTTTTTTTTTTTTTTTTAGAACTGACTACACTGTTAGCCTTAGGGGCCCTAAAGCCGCTGCGGCTTTTACAGCTTCACCGGACTTGGGGGCGAGCGCAGAGGGCACTCAGCCGCGAAAGTTTTGTGGACGACTCGCACGAGGGTGCCAAAGTGGCCGGACCTCGGCTCGGGCGGTCGTCGCGTTCGCAAATAGGTCGCGATCTATTCGAATCCCTACACCTACGATTCGAGCTAACTAAATATACACATAGGCACGTTCCCTTCCTCCTGGGAGGAAGGAAGGAACCGTGCGTATGTGTATTCAATAATCGGAATGTTTCTACACTAACTAGCGCTAACTAACTAGCGTAAGAAAGAGGGAGAAAGATAAAGGTATTATATACTACTCGCTTGTGTATACGACTGCCGCGCCTGCGCACGTCTCATTTAACGGTTTTATTCCACGCACTTTTTTCCACGGACTTTTTCTTACGGTTTTACTATCACATTTTTTTCAGTTCGGTCGCGCAGCAAAATCCCTATCCCCTCCAAGCGTGCCGTAAGGAACTTCGTTCCAATACAATAAACTCCAAATTAAATTGAATGAATATTAATGATTATACAAATATGTATATTTATATATACATAAATCTGTCATTCACCAACCATATATTAAGAAGAATTCTTTTGCTTATAAATCAATCATCGTGAATAAAGGAAATGATCAATTTTCAAAAATAATAATTAAGAATCTATATAAATAATGCGCCCAATAGACGACAATTAAATAATAATTCGTCATTAATATATGTGTAGATTACGCACTAGCTGCTAATAATTTCCGTTCCAAACGGAACGTTCAAAGACCATTTTAAATACATGTATTCTCACGATATTTACTGAAAGTGTGAACTCATCTCTAATATACTGCAGATACGATGTAAACCATCAGACAAGGCTGATTACCGCCTGATCAGACGATTTTATTGCCGGCTACGAAAATAATTACACATCAAACTGGACTGCTACTAAGGTTTGTTTACTCGATTTTATTCTCGACAGCACAAGCATTCTTACGGCATATCATGTTTTACTTTCGTCTTTTAACTTTATCACTTAATGTATTTCATCTTATACACAATGGTAGTTTCTAATTTCCTAGGATTTCGCTGAACTTATTCATTTTTTAGGCACACATACACAATTATGATTGACGCGGAAAGATTGCTGTTGAGAAACATAGATATCAGAAGAGGAAAGATGACTGGATATTAGATACGGCACGACAAGTTCTTTAAAACAATTTTCGAAGGAAAAATTGAAGGGGAGCAAGGGAGAGGAAGACCTAGACCTAGACGAAGATTTTTCCAACGGGTAAAGGATAAATGGAAGTTCTGTCGTAATAAGAGGTCAAAAGAAAGGCAGAGGATAGAGAACAGTGGCAACTACTTCATCGACAAGAGCTGAGCTCGTAAATTAAAGAATAAGAAGTGACATATCTATACAATTAATAAAATTGAAGTGGCTGTTTTTAATGTCAAAATAACGGTTTTTTACTAAATGCATACGCACTTAAAACCAAACACCAATTTTTAAATTTTTATCTGTTTTTCTGTTATTCCGGCTAATCTTTGAAATACTTGGACAAATAGCTAATAGCTGATGTTATAATGAGTAACGTAGGCTACTTTTATTTTTGAAAAAGAATTAGGGTTTCAAAAAATAAATAAAAACCTGATCATGGTGAATCAATTCGGGTGTTTAAATGGCTTACGCTGAGTAAACCTTAAGAGATGTATCAAACTAATTTAGTACTCAATTGTAAATATTAAAAATATCTACAAAAAGTCACCGAAAGCATATGTCAATCTTCTAAGGGTCACCCACAATAAGCTTTTAAATAACCGGGAGTAGGCGTAGCACGAATCGTGCGCGTGCCCGATCGACGGCATTCTGTAGGAAATACGAGCGTAGTCGCGGGCACAGCTATTACATATATAAAAATGGATATTTGAGTACAGTTGTTGTTATTATAATTATATTAAGTGTTTTATGATAGAGAAGGCTTGTATACTATCCTAGAACGCGAAAGGTGGCGCTGTAGACAAAGGGCAGAACGACGTCTGCTTGGCTAGCTACTATATTTTTATATCTATTTTTAGCTTACCAAGAAAATAATAAATTAAATTCATAAAAAAAGATTCATGGTCATAATATAAAACTATAAACATAACTCTTTCACCAAACCGCATCGATGTATTACAGGAGTATTTATATATTATAATACAGACACAAAGTAGAATTTCTATTAAATAACTATTTATACGTAAATAACATAAAAGTTTCCCATATTTCAGTGTACCTCTTATAAAAAATGTGGTCGAGTGAAACTACATCGGCTTATCCGTGGTAGAATTAGATCTTTTCAGATTAAAACACATCACACTACGTGACTATTCAATTAAGTGTAATAACATGACTGTATCGAAGCCTATCAATTTGTCAGTCAACCCATCTGAACACTTTACACGTACCTTTTATAATCACTTAAATATTTTGAAAGTGAACTTGTTAATTACGCTCTTGTATGTTTCGTCCGTAATATTTCGATACTGACGCTCGTTGTGTTAATTTTTGACTGACATTACAATTTCAATGTGAAATGTATATTCAGTGCTGAGGATGAGTTAATCTTTGTATTGACTACATAATATTAATTAAACTTTAATTTTTTCATACTGATCATGAAATGAAAATGCACTAACTTAATGAATTGATTTAGCTTGATGTATAAAGTTTATATATTCAATAATCATCAGTATTACACCGGGGTATTTTGCGAAAATCTATTCAAGTCGAATATTTTTATGTTCTCATATCTCAGAAATATAACTCCATACACTTTCATTTTCGAATAAAATATGTAAATAAAAAAAATCTTGTTATTAGTACCACAACAAACTGATGGGCACTGTGGTTGTTGTTCAGCACAGTACAATCCATAAACAAAGTCGACCTCCAAAAGATAGGTAATTCATCAACGGTCGTTGCTGTCATAGCAGCTTTAGCTGGATATATACTGGCTGATCCCGAAACGCAATAAATAAAAAAAAATAACTGTGACAGGTTCATCTGATTATGATGACCATGAGACCATGGTGGTCTAGACCCAGTTGGGTTAAGATTCCGACTACCCCGCTTGATTACTGGACAAAGATTGATTGGGGAACTCGAATCGTCTGAGTATGCCACTATGGTGGGTGTTACATGTGGCATATGGTGGTCACGATCCAGTAGACAATTTTTTATCCTACAGTACAATATAATTTTGTATCCTAAGTAAAATACAATTTTGTACCCTACAGTAAAATACAATTATGTATCCTACAGTACAATACAATGTTGTGTCCTACAGTACAATACAATTTTGTTTAGTAACTGTGGAAACGGAGTTTTTGGCGGGATCTTGAAGTGACATGTTGTGGTTTTTATTTTTAATTCAATAACTTAGGTTTATGACTCTATACTATGTAATATTGGTGGCGTTTTGCGTGATATAGTTTGTTTTTTGTTCATAAGTGAAGTGGATTATAAATATAAGCTGAAAGCATTCATTCTGAGATCCCACAAAATCTTCCAAGAAATTTCTAACATGGGAGCCACCGTCTTGGTAAGATACTAAATCGTCATAAAACATGACACTATAATTCACTCTATAATGTCAATAATGGTCTTCATTAAAGAGGGCCGGTTGCCAAGTTAGGAAGAAGAAGAAGAAGAAAACTGTGGAAACTTAATGAATACCGGTAATAGATTCACGAATCAAGATTTCAAGGACGAAAACTATAAAGATTTTTAAATTAATATATTACCTTCTGATCGCCAAACCGCATCTGTCTCCTGGCGTTCCTCGCCACGTTCATTCTGCATAGAAAAACTCTGTCTTCACCGTCGGTTGGTGCTCTAGATAGTTCCGTTCTCACAGCCTGTTGGTCTTGCTTGTCGATCACATCGTATACGCTATCTCCATGGATGAGTAGGTCCTCCTGTAAATATTGTCTTTATCAATATTAATCATAAATAGATATAGTAGAAGTGTTTTGAGATTGACGACATATTTAGCCTAATGTATTTTTTTATAGCTTTAGCGTCTGACAACAATCTCATTAGATGTTAAGTGAGTATGTAACCTAGGACGTGTACTGTTTTATGATGATCAGTTATTTGTATTTGAGTTTTTCTAATTATCAAGGCCGAGTATATAAATATAGATAATATATCTATAAATAGTATACATATTATAGAGGCAGAAAAAGTATTATATTCAACTTTTCTTTTCTTGAAGATTTTATAAAGCATATCAATTGCTGCTTTCTTGTTATGATAATATTAAAGTAAGTCAGTATATTCATAAAGGCGAATTATAGTTGCAGTCGTAATTAATTCTTTAAATTATGAGTATAATGGGCGTTTTTACAAAAGCACAAATTATTTGTACAAAGCCAACTTACAACTTGAATTAAAAATTGTGTCATCTGACTAATAGTAACCACAGACACTGTTAAGACGTAGGAAACACCAGACAAAGGTGCCGAGCCCGCGATTAAAATAATGCAGCCTGCGGTCGGCGCGGTGATGAAAATGTCGACGCAATCTCCCTAAGTATACGCCTCTTTAAAAAAATAAAAGCGTTTGTTTTAACTTTGCGGCGACGATTTTACGGTGTTCCGCAATTAACATTCCGTATGGGCTTGTCTTTCTTTTCTTTAACTCTGATTGTAAGAATATAGTCTCTTATTCCTAGAGTTTGGGTACCGTACTAATAATAATAATAATAATTTATTAGTGATCATAGTATTTAACAAAGAATTTCAAGTAAAATACAGTTTAGTATGGGTTTTAGTACACAATTCTTGAATCCTTTTTTTTATATTTTGTATTTAAAAAAAAAGATCTCCGGTACCCAAACTAATGCTTAATGTAATGCTTATTTAAAACTACGTATTTAAAAATATTTACAATATCTCCAGGAACGGTTTTCGTTCCTAGCAACTCTGCGTCGCGATCTACGCTCTGTGAGAAAAACTCTTGTAATGCCATTGCACAGATCGATACTATATTAAAATTATTAAACAATGTAGGCTATAACCTTATAAAATGCGTTCCCCCGTCATCTTTAAGATGCTAAAATCATCACCAGATTTAAATCTAAGCTGAACCGAAATTTTTATAGTAAATAAGAGACGAGAGTGTTCATTATTTACTTCTATTTGTATTTATAAAATTCTTATAATTAATATATGTATATGTTTATATTTACATGTTTGTTTCTTTGTGTATATTTATTTTACATCAATTTCTTTATATAAATAGTTATAATTCTGTGTTAGCTCATTTTTGTTTAATTTTAAAAAACCGGCCAATTGGACTATGCCTACAACGACACTTTTTTGTGTCCCTTAATAGCGCTGGTTAGTTGGAAGAAAAAGAAAATGCCTTGTTGCATTAATCTCGCCAGTGTACGACATAAAGTATTTATATTTATTCATAACGAGTGATTAAAGCTATAAAAAACTTTTTTCACTGTTCATCGCTGTTACCCTGATGAGCCTTTACAGAATCACCGGGCTTTATGGTGTGCGTAGAATACACTCAGTTTCGGTGACAACTTGTAGAACGGTGAATTTTATACTGCTTTATCTAAATACTAGACATTAATTACGTCATAACTCTTATAGATCAAAAAGTCTCTAAGTGAAGTTTTGGATTTCTGCAACTGGACACTTATATTATACTCTTATTTTGAAAGATGACAGTAAATAAATAATTTTGAGGCTGCTTTAAATAGTCCTATGTTTAATGATTTCATTCTACTCACACATTTGCTAGAAAAACTGTTATAATAAATACATAAGCTTACGCATTAATATATTGATTAATTCATGAATAAATTATTATCTCTTCATTGAGATTCAGTTTATATTCGATAATTACGGCTTTATAACTTCCTAACTCAACTCATTGACCCCGAGGTTGAGTGAGGTCAACAAAATTGTAATTTAACTCTCTTCTTTTCAGTACAAACAAATTTCAATTAACTCAGATTCTCTGTAATAACTTTAATTAAATCATATTCCTTGAGCGATTTTAAGAAAATTTTCTCCTATATTGCAATTGTTGCGTTGAACAATAGGGTTGTCGCCCTACTGACAGATTTATTAAATTCTAATTTTTAAATTTATTCTCAACACAACACAGTGATATTTGAATCATAACATTTTTTAAAGTTTGTCTATTTACTTTTGTGATTCATTTTTATTCTTATTTTATATTTTCAAACATAAAGTGGTCGAAAAAGTCGAAGTCATTAAGGTCCAGATACAAACTTGCGTAACGACTCGTAACAACTAGGCATTATGTATTATTATAGCAAAAAATCATGTTTATTTTAAACAACGTTTAAACACAGACAAGACTAATCACTTATTTAAAAGATAATTACATATTCTAAATATAAAAAAAAACTACTATATACATAAAAATATGGGAACAAATCGAGATTGTAAGCATATATAGACGATTATACACAATCTCTATTTGATTTACGGAAAAATGATTTTCCATTAGATGTCGAAATGATTCAAACTGAGAATTCAGTTTTGAATATTTCATTCTTGAAGACCGAATTTTAGTTTATTTATGTGACATATTTACAGTATTCTAAGAACTTCTTAAGACCTACATTCATTTTATTAAATGTTATTTATAAATAGTTAGCATCCCTATAGTTGACGTCACGAGCGCGTCACATCGCCCCGCCCACCTGTCGCGAGCTCTTTGCGTTAAGACATAATTGTGCGCGTGCGCTGTTCTGCATGGTTCTGCACCCACGCGTCCGACCTCCTCGTGGGGGGCTCACATATTATACAATAAAGATTTTCAAAAGGAAAATATAGCTTATAATTTCTTCCAAAACCGTTTACATTACTTAACTTTTTAATTTTGCTTTTTATTATAGATATAATATTTAAACTTCTTTTAGTATTGAAAAACACAAATCCCTTTAAAATATTAAACCACGATTTTCTTTCCATACCTATGCCTGTATAACTGAACACTGTATACAATAATAGCAGCTTTTGGAAAGGGTTAGGACTTTCGAAGAGTTGATATTTTTTTTAAGTAATGTCATATGCGATTATGAAAATAAGCTTTCTAATTTACAATTACCTAGTAATATATTCATTGATATAGGTACATATACGTATATTTTAATAAAAACTGCCTGAATTAGATAGGTATTGCAAGATTTTTTTACATTTGAATTACTTCTATAAAAACATTAATTCATGAATTCCATTCAATTTTTTCATTAAAGCAATGAAAAAATGGCAATGGCTCAATGCTAGCGAGTACAGACACCACCTCGTTCGACGTGAATTCGAATCCATGTGATAAGCTTGACGTTTAGTGAAGTTAAACATCGTGATGAAACCACACCATGGTGGTAGGTCACTTTCTATTGCCTGCTTCGGCAGCTACCACTCTTTTGTTCAAAATCTGTCTTCAAACACCTATAGGTGTGTTCTGGTATTTGCACTTGAAAGCCAGTTCACCCACTAGGCTTAGCATGTGACTATTTTGAGCCATATCGTCATTTAACATTAGGCGAAATTGTGGCCAAACGCTAAATCTATAAAAAATATATTTAAAAACCCATTATTGTAGTTACTTCAGATCACCTAAGATGTATAGTTACAGGCAATCCTATGAGGAGACCACCAGCATTGTTGCTAAATTTCTAATGGAAACAAAATAAAATAATATAATTATACAAACATAAACAGCCCGAGGCTTCCCCGCCCGTAAACGTTTGCCGTACGTAAACACGTTATAATTTATTCAAATATGTCGTGAAATTTTACATCGTATAATAATCTTATACATATACATATAATATTTAAGTTAGTTTCGATAATCGTTTACCTGGTAGTGTCGGTGGATACCTTCCTTGCTATTCCAAAAGTTCGTGTTTCAGTTTTTATTGTAGCAGAATTTGTTAGCCTGACATCTTTGGGGTTTTTGAACTTGTGTTATTAAATTACTTTCTTGTGTGTAAAACTATTAATCTAGTCAACAAGTTCAAAAACGTGAAAAATAGAGATAATGGTCGTAACAATATGAGCGATAGCTCATTGGATTCGGAATCACCTCTACAAAAATGTTTTTGAAGGATCTTGGTGCAGGTAAAAAAATGCAATTGTTATTAACAAAATAAGATGGAAAAAAAAAGTCTTTGTAAATAACTCGAAAATTATTAACATTTAAGGAATGCCCAGTAAAAAGTCCTAACTCCCTTACTCTATCTTCATTATTTATAATTTTAATTTGACGTTGAAAATAGAGCTCCGCGCGGCTGTTACGGCATGCGCGCGAGCCGCCTGCAAAGAGAGTTCATCCGATAAAATATTTTTTTTATAACATAAAATGTAATTTTAAAATTTAAAAAAAAATCCTAGTATCTTCTTAAGACTTGAAAGAATCGAGCCTCGTTGGGAAAAAGTTTTATCACCATTTTTTAAAAAGTTGTTTAATTGTTAACTAAAATTTTTTTTTCCTAATCTCCGTTGATATAAATAATAGGATAAAAGGTATAAATAATTGGCCTATAAATTTGAAACTTCGTGGAACGGAAAACTAACTATTGCATTTTTTTACCTGCACCAAAATCCTTCAAAAACATTTTTCTAGAGGTGATTCCGAATCCAATGAGCTGTCGTTCATATTTTAGGACCTTTATCTCTATTTTTTACATTTTTCAACTTGTTGATTAGACTATGTTATGTATACACATATCTCTTATAGAGTATATAACAGAACGACATCATTATTTTTATTTTCCCAAAAAATCATTAACATACATACATACATAAATCACGCCTATTTCCCAACGGGGTAGGCAGAGACCACGTCCTTCCACCTGCTACGATCCTGGCATACCTCTTTCGCTTCTTCGACATTCATTAATCATTAACAGTTTAAAATATTTTCTCAGAAACATAGATAAGCTAGATTCTGTAAACGGTCAGAATAGTTTTACTACTACAAATAAACAAAATTTAGAAATCTATGTTTCAGACCCAATAAAAGTTTCTTATATACCTAATAGTGTTAGTTTTCGTAATAAAATTCCTAAGTACATTATCGATTTGTCTGACAATGAATCCAAAGACCATTTCAAGCAGGTTTTATGTAAAAAGATTTATTATAGGGTGGATCATTACGTGAATGATAATGATGTATGTAAATGACTCACTCCCTCTCTGTACATTCAGTAAATATGATTATCAAGTGTAAACAATAATTACGTAATTAAAAAAAAGAAGATAAATCCAATTATGTTTCTTGCCGGCTCTTCTCGATGACTTGAAATGTTTTCTGAATTCGTAGTACTGTTATGACGTTCATAATATGACTTTTTTAAAGCCTAAGTTGAATAGAGTCTTTTTAATTTTAATAAAATACAAAATGCCAATAGAACAAAAGTAAAAAGTTCAGATACCTCGTCAGTCGATGTGAATTTGAACTCTATACCTAAGGATCTTGAGCCTCAGGTAAAGAAACCATAGCGTGGTAATAAAGGATTGTCAAACTCACCTGACAAGCTACCACTCTCTAGTTGTAACTTGTCGCTAAGCGTTTTTTTTAATATTAGCACGGCAAATCGATGTTACTGTCGCTGATGGTAAACACAGTGCAATCCTTACACAACAGCGACCACCGAGAGATCGTAATCCATCGACGGTAGCCACTGTCTTGCTGGCTTGCATTAATCTCGATAGGCACAGGCTGATCCCGAGACGCGACACGCAAAAGCTAGTCACTATGACGGACTTTTTACCACATACATGGTGGTTGCCATTCCCTCGTTCGTTCGTGCTCCTACAGCAATAACAATTAAGAATTAGTTCTTTACATCACCGTGAGATTGTCGTTTAGCATCTTTAGCTAGTACCTGTATAAAAAACTAGTTTTCGCTACATATTAAAGTAGCATTCATTCATTTACGTATTATAATATTTTAAAACACATTAGTCTTGTCGGATTACACCACGCAAACGCCTCGGAGCGGCAATAAATTCACAACTATTGGGCAGTTGGTTGTAAATTACTTGCTAAAATCACATCGGCACGATTTCACTTGGACGACTACTAAACATATAGCATTGGTAACAAATTCGCTGTTAAGTGAATTACACCACCCGGTTGTTGTTATATAATTTATTAATAAAAGTTAGGTACAATCGTCTTCACTTTTTCTATTATCATTTTTGGTATACGGTTATTGGAAACTTTTTTTTACATAGTTCTATTTATTGTTTCAACTTTAATTTACCAAACTTTATCCAATTATTTCGGTTGATTGTCTATCATTGTATCTACTATGTACAAAGCTAATCTTTTAAGTTCTAGTGGGATGGATCTCGCTCAAAAATTGGTTGCGAATTTGAAAAAATTCGCGTCTTTCATCATTTTTAGAATTAAATACATTAAAACAGACGTGGTCTACGTAGGCCCCGAGAAGGCGCTCAACGACGTCAAAAACGTTATCGATAATCATCAAAAAACAAAGCATTTGTATTCAATCTGATGTTTAATAAACACTAGTTGAGGCCGCGGCTCCACACGCATTTTTTAATGCGCTACCCAATTATTTTATTTTTGCAATTATATTTTTACTCATATTTTATAACTACTGATAGTATTTTTGATATTTTTATAAGCTATCAAAGTCTGAGTTTCGTGTACTTCCCGTGTACAAAATTTTATCAAAATCGGATGAGAATAATAAAAACGTATTTTTTAAATTATAGATATGGAAGTTGTACAGCTATAATATGTATTATGATCAACTACGAGTACATTAGCTTCATTTTTTAAATACTATGCTTATTATCAGGTACACGCCTGATACTTTTTATTCTTTATTTAATTATAGGTTTCAGTTACAAAGGGACCATGCCATCCCACATTTTTATCTTCTATTTATACCTATTTGTACTATATAGCCTGTACAGCATTCTGGCTTGTTCCGATAAAGGTGAAGCCAGAACACTGTTACAGAGCCCTACTGATACTTTGTTGTATTACGATAAAAAAAAATCGTTTATTGAACACTGTTTAAAATATATAACATAGTTATAACATAACTCGAAAAGATGGGTAAAGTTAGAATTTATTTATAACTAAGAATGTTTTTCCCTTAACATGTATAAAAGTAACATTATAGTAGGTACCTACGTTGATTTCTAATCTAGTCAATTGTCATATCTTTCCTTATCTACAGTTTTCGTGAGAATGTCGCTGAGAGTTCAACAGTGTCATGCGAAAGTCTAAGGACTGCGTCGGATGTATACGCCTTGACCTAGTTGTCAAAAGCGAAATGTTAGTACCAGTTTTACATATTATATGAATTTAACTTAAAAAATAAAACAAGTTCTATGTAAAACATGTAAAGATTAGGTACAAAACACTTTTTTGCAATTTTTGCAAATTTGTGCAAAATTTAACGTTTATAGCATCTAAAAAAATTGCAGGTAACACGACATATTATTATAATATACTCGTAAGAATAGTTTCTCAGAAGAAAGAAACGAACTTTTGGATAAACCTGGTAGTTTATATAAAAGCAAGCAGTTTTCTACTAATAAAAGCATTGACCAGACAGTATAAAGTTAATGATCAGAGATAACGGAGAGATTGAATTCGGAACAACAAAATTTCAGTGTATACTTCAGCTTATCAGAAATGAACCTAGGCAGAAGACTAAGCATATCATATCATCTATAAAGCTGATAATACCCATAATTTATTAATAACTATAAAGATACATAGGTACTAACTAATAAAGTAACAAAAACTTAAAAACACATTGGTCAAAAATATATAATCTTTGATGTAGATCAGATACATAATCCAACAAAAGCGAAATGTAATAAAGCTACTTTCCGTTACAGATATGTTTTCGCTTTGTGTAAATAATCCCAATAAATAAACATATTGAGGTACTAAGCATTCATTACTTGCTGAATCTGTTTATTTAACAACATTGATACGGACCAGGGCTACATAGTGAGTCTATTGAATTTATATCGTTGAATTATGGTGCGGTAAGGTTGAAGAAATATTGTTTTTTGTATTTTCTTTTTTATTACATCCCACCAATGGGTATTATTGCCCTTACTTCCATGCTGAGAAGACTGCTCAATTAAAATATAAACTTATTTTTACCCAAAAGAAATTATTCTGGTTTAACCAACCCAGACCAAATAAAGTTACAAGTTTTGTTGGTCCAAGAATCAGCAACTCAGTATTAAAAAGAGCCTTTCCTAATTTAACATATTTGATACTATATGCAAATGTGTAGAATTTGTGGAATGCGCCCCCTGCTAAGTTTTTTACAGAGAAGCGGAGGAGGAGGAGGGGAGTGAACAGGGTTTTATGGGGCCGGCAAAGCCCATGTAACCCCTTAGCTCTTTGGCCACCAGGCGAACCGCAAGCTTGTTTGCATATTCTTGGCATATTCGTGGTATTAAAAAAAATAGTCATAATCCTATTTTTAGTCAAATATTCTAATTACTTGAAGACTTTAACACTGTGAAAAAATCTACACGCTCATTCGTTTTTTAAAATTAAATATATGTAATTTTCCTATTTAACAACCCTAATCTCAATATAGCTTTTACTACAGTTCGCAAGTATTTTAGTAATTTTCGATTGATTCCAAAGCATATTGTGATCTCGAAACGGTTCCCGTTAGATTAACATTTAGATTGGCCGGTGATACGGCAAATGACCGGTCCAGTTATGATTGTTAGATTTTTGGATTTGATTGTTATTACTAATTCATTTCTGTCGGCAGATCGGGATCTTTGTACCGTTTTTTTTTAATATTCACATTTGTATTCTCGATATTAACGTTTAGGTTATTGTACTGTTTGTAAGCACAGAATAATACAAAAAATCAATATCAAAAGATGACAAACAAAAAGAGGGCCACTGTGATGGTATTATAACCATTTGTCTGGTGGTCGCGATCCTTTCGTGTATAGATCCCTACCACTGTCTAAGCGTGCATTTATAGCGGGTGTGTTATATTTGCTTGGTGTATGGTGGTCGCGATCCAGTTGAATAAAATTGTTTTGTCCTATCACTCAGCTATTAGTTTAATTTCATTTTTCATCATTTACATACATTCGTTTATGTTCTTTCTAAAATTGTTAACGTTTAGCGAATTATAATGGAATTTATGTATTCTAGCAGGCATGTTCCGGCAGTTGCACTTGAATTCTCAATAGTTAAGGTTAAAATACACGGCGACACTAACACTGAAATCTTAGTCTATAGACGGAGTGTAAGAGTGTGTACACCGCTATGATATCGAGTTGCTCATGTGTTGTAGTCGCTCGGTGTTACTGTCGCTGCCACGGCCGTGGAGACAGATCGTACGTGGTGTTTTTGATACTCGAGCCCAGATACTGGCTCTATAAACCTATTGCGAAACATAAAATTGCTTGTCGTATAGACGCCATCGAAACAAAAGTCGACATTTGTGTGAAGTGTCAATGTCGTAGTGTATTTTAACATTTATATAACATTGTCACTGAACTTAAAGAGAGATAGTGGGCAATTGTAAGCCTGAATTACACTGAATAGTGACAAGTACTTATCCACTTTGATTACTTATCTAATTTCAATTTAAAATTGTCCTCACAACTATAAAAAATGATCAACGAATGCAAACGCTGAATACTTGCTAGATCATCAAACATAGATATAATAACTAATTTCATACTACTCATCGTTTAACAAATACACAAATAAACAAGCATCCGTTTAAATAGATTAATGATTCTCACATGTATTCACAGTTTGTAATTTTGTTAACAGATATTGTATACACATGTTCCGTTTGATTGATAGCTTATTACCATATAGGTATTATTTGTCTAACATACTTCTTTTTTGTTTGTAAATGAAACTTCGCTTTTTATTATCGCTTTATAAATTGCAACATGAATTTCCTACGTTTTAAAATATATTTTAACTAGCGGTGCGAATATTTCGCACATTATAGAGTGTAAATCTAAGAGCTGTCATGTTACAAGATTTTGTTAATACATGGCGTCATCTGCTTATTAGCTGAATATATTCGTAATGAAAAAGTTTTTTAATCAATTTGTATAACGAAAACATTAATTTCAAATGATGTGTGCTATGTTTCATAATTAGCGGGAAACATAAGCTTTCAAAATAATCTTGAATCATTAATTTTGATGAAAACATATGTAGATGCCGCAAAATGCTCTTTTGAGAACTAATACATAGTTTCTTTTATTCGCAGCCTCATAAAGGGCAATATCACATAATAGGTAGAATTAATACTATATAGCCCAAAGCATAGAAGCAGGATAATTCATTTCATAGTACAATACAAATCTATGACGACCCACCGAGCCCCCCTCCAACACTGACATTAATAGATAAAGGGGAGGTTTCATTATCAATTGTGGGGGTCATTTTATAGCGGCCGGTTTTATTACAAAGGTATTTAATACTGAGGATCAATAAATCGGCACAGTGGTTAGCGCGACGAAAGAGCATTGTCTATGGTATTATCATTACATTGTTCAGTTTGCATATTGAATTGTGCGTCTATTGTTTATGAGTTGAGTTGTTGCAACGTGTGAGGTTTGGCTTTAGCTGGTGAATGATCGGTTTCCTCTACGGATGTTGTAATTATATATTTTTCATTTGAAATTGTAGAAATTATATGGACTATACGTTACAATTTTCTGAGAATAATAAGCTGTATTAAAAATAAAGCACGGTGAAATAACAATAGAAAATATGATTTTTGAGGTTATACTTATTTTGGCATGTTTAGTAAAGGAGAAAATTTAGATTTGCGTGCTTATCATGAAAAGGATGTAGGAAGCCATCTTCATCATGTTTTTAGCACGCAGGATAAAAATGATGGAGTTGTTTTTGTTCTTTTACTTTAAAGAAATATACCCTATAGATAGATTCTGAAAAGTTTGTGAGAATGTTCATTCAGATTCACTCATTTGAATCCAGACAAATCGATCCGTATATATAGTTCGAACTGATATCGCAACAGCTCCTTACAATACATTCGTTTAAACTTCCATTAATAATATTTCGCCCAAATGCGTGTGTCCCGTACAAATGTCTTTGTTTCATAATTATATAAAAAACATAGAGACCTTCTATAATAATAATCAAAAGTAATGGCTTAAAATAAAGATAATACTTTGGAGATAATAATTAGGTAATAATAAGTCGGGATGGTCAATTAACTTTCTTATCTACAAAGGTTGTAAACGAGTATAATGAAGTGTGAAAATATAGAGACAAATATCTTAATAAATTATAACCATATTGAACAGTTATACGGGACACGCCCGCGCCTCGATTTGATCATATTAAGAGCACAGCATTGTTTTTAACTAGATATTTTGTATTAAGTACTTGCTCCAAAACCTTATCATTAATCTTAATTGTGGAATAACAATAAAATATGACAGTGAGATTACGTTCATGATAATTTAAGCTCTATTTTTGTAATATTAAAGTTTAATTTATAAGTTTGGTTAATCGTTTGTATGTTACTAGCCTAGAAGAACAGCATCGTGGGAATTCTGCCGATGGATGAGTTATGTCTATCGAGATGGAATCGGTATTATCGATGTAATATTGGTTGTTTCGAAGCCGGATATAGATGGTAAGCAAGTAAAGATGTAAAGTAGGGAGAAATATTATTTGACATTGTTTAGAATTTATTTTATAAAAATTTTAAGACTGGCAAACAATGCTTCTTAATCCGGTAGGCTTAGAAGCAAGAAAATTTGCACAGGATTTATTAGAATTTAATGTAGGATTTAAAATATCATCCTCTAAGGGGCTTTTATTTAAAGGGTTAAAATTTGGATGATTTCGGGGATGGGAAATACACTCGGGTTCATGGTTAGTAAATCATTATCTTTTATTTTTAACTATCATAATTCAATATAACTTGTAACTTCAACTTTAACCAATTTAATTATAAGATTTTGAAATTGTTTATTATGCCGACTATTCGGAGACTTTTAGTTTTAACATAACATAACATACCATCACGCCTGTATTGTCCGAAGGGTTAGGCAGAGGTGTACTAATGTACTCCCACAGTTCGCCGAATATGTTTTTAAGTCCCATGTAATAGGGGGCGAGCCTATTGCCATTAATCGGGTACGAAACTAAACTGCGAGCTGCTACTGAGAATTTCATAGGAAAAACACAATAACACTTTGCTCGACCTGGAATTCAAACCCAGGACCTCGCTCACAGCAATCGCATGGCAGTTTTATTTAATTAAAATCGTTATATTTTTATTCCTTCTTTCAATATTATTGTATTTGTTTAATTTTTATTATCACCGGATGTAAGAAAATTAATTCAAGAATGAACTTTGCATAATAAAGGTTTAAATAAATAACTTACAATTATAAACCGGGTTACTTCAAAGTGTTTTGTTACTAGACAATTTTGTTTTTTTCCGTCATCTTTATCAAAATAATATCATCGATGCAGTTGAACGAAAACATCACCAAAACGGAGACAAGATAAGAAAGTGCTCGTCAGATTGTAGCAATATTGCATCGTATCTATTAATCACAATTTGGTTACATTGACTAGCTATCATTACGCATACATCTTTGGTAGCAATGTTTCACACAGGCCGACAACCAAATTTGTCCACTACATAGGCTGATGCTTCATTTACTCTCTTTTTTATAATATTAGTCTTCAGAATTTGCAATTTGTTCAAATTTATGTTGCCTGATGATAAGCGGTTATAGAAGCTTATGGACGCTTGTAGCAACAAAGGTTTCACTACTGCGTTGCCGATCTTGAACCCCACTTTCACAAGGAGCTCTGAAAACCCTACTCACCGTAGGAACATAACACAAGGTTATTTGGTTCCGATCTTCTGTAGGGTTGTGGTATTTCACCAGCTGGACTGCTTCAAATAGAAAGAAATTTCCAAAAATCGTCGCTTATCGTCATATACATAATACTTTTTTATAGTAGTAGCAGGATAAAATAATGGGACAGTGCTATCCAAAAATAAGGACGCCCACCGAGATATCATTAATCCACAGCTGGTCGTCGCTGTCATGCCGGCCTGCAACCTTTTCGGCTGCTGGATATATATTGAGAGATCCAGATACGTGACAAACTAAAGGAGAGTCACTATAACGGCGTTATTATCCCGGAATATGACTCTGCTAAGCGTGTTACTATGGCGGGTGTTAGTTGGTCACGATCCAGTCAAAGACGGCCACACACTAATGAATTTTAATATTTATAATCTTTTTTACATTACTTAATCTACTTATCATATAGCTGTGCCCCAGGGTTTCACACGTGATAGATATGATTTCTCCATAGAAATTTTTAACATCCGTTACACCACTTAAGAGTTGAAATTTTAATAAATTGATAATAAATAATAAATTGAAGTCGTTTTTTCAATTTCAAGTTCTATTTCTGTTACCGGTAGTATTATTATATTTCTCATTGTGGATAGTTTTCTACCCTTTTTGTGTATTTACCATAGATTTCAATTTATTATTATATTTCCGGCGACAACATCAACCAATTAACAGCTACCTAATTATTACCATTCATCAACATCATCAATCATTCCACGGGACACAGTCGCAGATGATAAAACAAAATCTTGAACAACAAAAAAACAGGTGAAAAAACGCAGCAAAGTAAAAAAAAAAGAATACTCATTGAGTTTTGTAAAAACCGCTCTCAGCAAATGCCTGCTATAACTATGTATGTGTCAAATTTCAGCCCAATCCGTTCAATAGTTTGAACTATGTGTTCATAGATCAGTCAGTCAGTCAGGTTTCCTTTTATATGTAGTAGAAGAAAATAAACATAATTATTCTTCTTATTATTTCATGGCAACATGTGTTTATACACAATTATGCCAATATCACGTCGATAGAGTACATTACTAATCTTCAGAGTTCAACCAAAGCTCTAACAATATGGAATGTCGTCAATCGGAGGAGCACACGGGAGTCGTGATACTCATCCCGCGCTCCCCATTATTTTTTAAAAGATTATAATGCTTATTGTGGTTTATCCTTAGAAGTTAATCCTTATCTTTCCTGACTTTTTTGTAAATTTTTTAATGTCTGCAATTATGTAGTGCATCCATTTGATTTATATAAACGCCCGAATTAATCCACCATGACCAGTAATTTTTGACGTGACAATGTCTTATAATTCGATGGAGCCGGCTGCACGCACGAAAAGACATGACTCATGTGGCATTACCTCGCTCTGAGGCGTTCCATTTAAGGCTTGAAGTGCAAGCGAGAGCGCCAAACGAGCGACAAAGAGGCACAATCGACCTCCGCGTTCGGCAGCGTTCGACACCTGTCTCTCTCCTACTTGAGTAAGCGATGCGTCCGCGTGGACAGCTGCTATACAATAATAGTGAAAAGTGAATGTGGTGTCAATTGTTTATAGCAACAATAATTGCGGCGATAAAGGTAATGATTCTTTCGATATTAAATATATGTTCAGTGATATATTGTCGAATATTCGTGCTTTCATCATTAAAATAAATAGCATCGGTCCGCTAGTGCAGCGATTGTAGGTTATGCTATAATTGACAAAACTATAACAATAAGTTAACAGAACTATTTGTATTTATGCGTACAAATAAATGTAACTTGATCAATTCAATTGTCATTTCCATTTAACTCCTTCTCTATATCCATACAAAATATCTATCAAACAAATAAAATTAAAATTTTCTTTTGAAAAATGATACCATTCCATCAGTATTTTCTTATGACGTTGTCACGTTCAACTATCGTCAGTAAACCGACTTTACAGACAACCGATTTTTTTATTTGTGCGGAACTCTAATTCTTTTTCTAAAATAAAAGTAATCTAAGTTACTCCTTACAAAATCAGATATCTGCCAGAGAAATTCCCATCAAAATCAGTCCAACCGTATTGGAGATTACCCGGAATAAACAGACAGGCGGACAAAAGGTTTTATAAATGGTTTTATGTTATAGGTACCGTATATAGATTTTACCGTATTTTTTTAGGTACCGTATATAGATAGGTACTTTCATTTTGTAAAAAACTGTTTTTTGACAAAACAGATATTTGAATTTTATTTATTTGTATAAATTATAACAATGAAGATCCTCAAAAAACTTAATTTGACTTTGATTTCGTAAAGTTATTTTTTCAAAAAGCTTTCTAGTTACCTGGGTACAAAATATTTATATATATTTTCTTTATAAAAAACCTTCTTGGCTATAAGTTAATAGATATAAAGCATCCTGTAGGCATGTGTGCGAGTGCGGGTAACAATAAAACAGAGTGATTAATTTATCGGCGGTGTTGTGCGCTAACGAGGGCCTATTTGGGGTCAGACGCGGAACCATTTGTATCTGGAACTGCGAGCCCACCGGCGAGCTTTGTGCCCTCTTTAGAAAAATTAATACTTTCGCCGATAATGATACTTAACTGTGATAGTTTTATTTTTATACTGTTAACCATTGTTTGTTCACGGACTTTAAATGAAGAATTGTTTGAAGGTAATAAAATTCTAAGGTAATAAGGAGGTAATTTTCAAAGGCATCGCTTAAGTGCATGGCGTCAGATGTTTGCCGATTGTAGCTAGCCACAAGAGCATGCAAAACGTCTTTTTTGTTTTATTCTTTAGGTTTTAGCGTTTGGACACAATCTCACTTTAGTTAAGTGACGATGGGCCCATGATAGTAATACGCTAAGCTTAGTGCAAGGACAAAGACACCTATAAGTGGTTGGCGACAAGTCAACTTGAGGGTGGTAGCTTGGTAGCTAGGCATTAGAAAATTCCCTATCAGCACGCTATGGCATCACGATGGTTTCCTTCACCGAAGGTTCAGGCTCATTGCAGAGATTCGAACGCATGTATATGGACGCGGTGTCCGTACAAACTACCACTTAGCTATCATTGCTTTAAACCATGAACTTTTCATCACCATGATGTTGTTTTATACAGTCTGTTTTCTTGTTCCGTTGGTAGGACTCAAATACACATTAGCATATTCTACACGACCTGCGAGCAAGATACTGCCACTCCATGATACTTTACAGTTGTTTCTATGGTTATTTTAAGTTAGGTTTCGATAATGTTAAAGACATTGCTTTTATTTAAAAAAATCGAATGTAAAATTTAACTGGACTGAGGTCTGATTGGGAATTCAATTTGTTTATATATCTTCCTGAAAAATATTTGGATTTATATGAGCATTCTTATTAGATTATAACTTCAGAGTATTGCCTGCATACTTGTCGGTTTAACTAATAGACTTACCATAGAATGTCCCAAATACTCAGCCGCGTTGTCAGAAATGTAAAGCAGTTTCCCGTTTTGAGTTATCATCATTAGAAACCCGTTTAAAGCCTGGAAGAGAGAAAAAATAATTATATTTAATCTTCACATGAAGGCACAGGTACGTGGATGTTTAAAAAAAATATTATACATTCTTATAGTGATCAAAAAAGTGGCAACAAAGAATCGACTCCTAGCTTGAATTAAGTTAAGTAACTAGTAACACTATTTATAATCGTTCTTTTTACTACGCTTTATTTACTATATATCAGACTGGTTTACTAGCACTAAATAGAATTAAATCGATTAAATATTATCTAAAAAAAGTTTTTTAAAGCAAGCTATTATTCAACATTCCAGTAAAATATATTCTTCTCAGCACACCCTTTAATTTCATACCCTTACCATGGCGGTGCATAAAACTAACTGGTTAGCCATCTTTAGGAGTTCGCCATATTGGATTAATAATGACGTCACGTAGCTAAGAAACCGTTGTCATCTAAACTAAATATGTACGCAGAATTTCTACTCAATCTGTTGGGGATAACAGTTGCAAGACTTGACCTATACTAACAAAGTAAGTTAAATAAAAGCTTGTAATAATAATATATTATAAGTCGAGTCTAATAATAAATCAGGCCTCATAGTAAAGTGGTAGTAAAGCTCTACTATTGAGCCGAGAAGTCGCGAGGTCGATCTCCGCACATGACTGACTTTGTGTGAACAGCATATTTCCAGTTTTGTGTCTGGGTGTTATAAATATCTATTATATGTATGTATATCAGTTATTTGGTTACCATAATGTAATCTTTGCTTAGTTTGGAATTAAATGGCCAAGTGAGAAAATGTGTCCAAATACAAAAAAAAAAAACATTAACACAGACCACAAAATTAAATACGTATAATTGGACAATAGTTTGCTTTTTAGATCTAGAAACGTAATAAGTACTAAGTTTATTTTAATGAATGGAGAAATACATAAAAGTGTGTGTGATGGCTCCATGGGTTTGGAAGTCGTATGAAATTGGAAATAAAAAATGAAGTAATGAAATTTCCTTCTTGGTGACAATTTATAGAAATATATATTATGTATTATACACTTTTCGGGCATTATACAATTTTTTCTAATACACTAAGGCGGTAAATAACTTATTTAAAATAAGCATACAGGCACACCTGATGGTAACCTACTACCGTAGCCTATGGACGCTTGTAACACCAAAGTTCTAACTAAAAGTGGCCGACCTTGAAACACCCTTCCTCAGGAACTCTGGAAATCCTACTCATCACAGGAATACAATACAAGGTTTTTTGTCTGCGATCTTCTGTAGGGTGGAGATATTCCACCAGTCAGACCGCCCTAAATAACCTCCAAAGAGATTACTCTGTACCCTACCTCTCTTTTTTGTAGATAGGTAAGATTTTATTAATGTAATAAGTAATGCCTAATCCGATCATTATCAAAAAGAATTTCATGTTTTGGCCCTCCCACGTTTAGTACGACAGTGGAACATTATTCGACAAGTTCGTAATCTGTTCTAAGTTAGTTAACGTCGGTATTGTGCACGCTGCTCTACTTCCTATCCTCGGTGTGCGAGATACGTACGAGTTATGAGCTGAATAAATTAAATCTCCTCTGACGCCACACCCTTGAGAGAAATATCGCAACCGCATTGTATCATTTAAACCAACGTTATAAGAGACAGTATACCTAAAATGTACAGAGAACAGATGACTGTACTGTACCATGAGGTAATCTGACATTATTTTCTTAAATTTCTTTGAAGACAATTTTTTTTTGTCAAGAAAGATCTTTATGTCAAAGAATAAATCAATTCTGATAATTATATCTACATAATCTTATATACAAAAGTAGGCAAATTGATAAAAGTCTAGTTATTGTCTCCAGTCGTAATTATTTAAAAATGGATACATTGATGTGAAATAGAATCCGAAGAATTCTACGGCATCTCCACATCTTATAGGCGACCAGAATTTTTTGCCGTGCGAGACTATGAACAATAATACCAAACTGTGAATCAGGTGGATTTTGGTTTTCTTGAGGTGTAATTTGATATTCTTATGTGAAGATTTCATTAATAAGTTTGGAGATTTTTGATTTATATTTGTGATATTACCACAACGGTGTAGCCTTTCTATTTAAATGAGTATATGCTAATAAATAAATAGTTGAATATAAAAACAAATAAAATATTCATAATGAACACGTATATGTTTCATATGAAAAATATCCCTAAACTTATTATTAAAAGAAAACCCTACGAATTAAAGTTAATAAGTGGTTACAGTTAACCACACCCTCTTAATACTAACTTACTAAGAACAACCGTTGAAATTATTGTCTCTTGTCTCTTTCTGCCTAAGGGATTAACAGACTAGATAAATAAAGACAGATAATAAATATAATGAACAAAGCATTGTAAAAATTAAGTTTTGTAGCGTGGGAAATAATTTTTGAATTAACACCTAAACTCAACCATGTTTTGTGCAGTTATAGACATTATGATATTAGTAATTATAAAATTATGTTTAAAGTAATGTGAATATTAAATAATAATTTATTTATTAATGTTTTTCAAATAATTGTTACGATTAGATTGCATCTTTATGATATAATTATGCGAGTCGTGATTTTCTTTATGTATTATACTTATTCTAGGTCAAAACTTAACTCATAACTCGTGAGTTTATTTGCGAACTTGCTAAGTGTTTAGGTATTTTATTCAACTTTGAAGTCATTCCGTTGACTGACATTGATGTAGTATTTTTAATTTAGTATGATAGTGAACTTCAAAAACTAAACTGACCTAATTATAAGTTTCTCCGTAATTAATCTTTGCAGACTAATAATTTAACACACTTCTGTAAAGTAAAGTTCGCTATTAAAACTTTTGGTAGCTCCAAATTTTAAACATATTTTTGCAATTTTTGTAGGTACATATTATTCGTTAACTATAGCTGGCTCCGCAGACATTCTGCTCTTCGACACAGTCCTACCCATTACGTTCAGGTATATAGCACAAAAACTTTCTTTATGAAATCTACCAATTTTCATGGGATCGATCAAACGGTGTTAGAGTTTTATCCATTTTTACATACATATATAGATAAAAGTTCCTATTGGTAACTATATAGGCATGCAAGGCGTAATACAGATGAGTAAGAAAAGAAGGTATTTATAATTCAATGTTATTAAAATTACCTTAGAAAATCCAAAATTCGTTGTAGTAGACGACTGTTGGTTGATGTCAAAGCGTTTGAAAACTGAAAAGAAGAAATTACAATTTATTGATGTACTTAATATTATCGACAAAACTATTTTATAATAAGATCACTATATTCTACTTATGATACGGATTGGAACATCAGTACTGCAACATCAAAAAGCAGGGCTATTTTATAGGCGTGATTTTTTATAATTATTTCGCACGTCCATTTAATTCCAAACTTAGCAAAGCTTGTATTATAGTAATTAAAGATCTATAGATATTTAACATCCAGTTACACTACTGACAATTTGTTTTACGAACCCGCGATCTCTTGACACAATTGTAAGGTTTGCTAACACTGCGCCACGGGGTTAATAGTCAAATTATCATTTGAAACTGAAATCGATATGAATGCTTTTAGGCGACAAACACTGTTTGTAATTAATTGAATTTATCTATCGGTGCTTTCTCGATCGGCGTCCTAGGAAATTGATAAACAATAAACCGAGAGCGAGCGATTATATTGATAAGATATTGAATAATTCCCGACTCTAATGGACCCGCCATGGTGTATAAGGGGATTTACACTTTCTAAATTATATCAAAAGAGGTCTGGAGGATGGATTAGAATATTGATAAGTCATTGGCAATAGTTTGAACGAGTCGGCTTGTTATGTTTAACTGTTTGTAGCGAGTTGTATCAAGTTTCAAATTAATCGTTTTAGATAATATTATGATATTAATACGAGGTATCTAAAATTACTTTCACAATACTATTATTATACCATAAACTATAAATCACTTTTATTTATGTGGAAATGACGATTGACGTAAATATTTAAGATACACACAAACAAATGCACAGACAAACGGCATAGCTGCTGATAAGCAAGCTCAGATGACTTTTACAACTCTATTGGTACTTAGGGGATCACTAAAGACTAAAAAAATTAAAAATTGGCCAAATTTTAGCTCTTGATCTCAAACAGTCTTCGAGTTTTTTTCAAATACGAGCAAAAGTCATAATTTTTAAAAGTGTAAAGTTCATACTTAAACATATATTTTGAAAACAAAATAGTATTTACAATGTTAAACTGAAGTCACAACGGGTAAACGAGTGTTAGAAAATCTATTTAAAATTATTCGAATGGCTAACATGTTCTGATTTAAAAAATATTCCATTAGCCGAGCAGGTATGTAGGTAAAGGAGCGATGGATGTCCGTTTGGCTATAATATATGCTATGCCCGCATTGACTGCCTCACTAAATCACTGTTGCGGTATTGATACTTCTGTTTCTACATCTAAGATATAATTCACGATGTTAGCATTGATTTTTCTTTCAATGATAGTTTTCTTTCGTTATAGTTCTGACTTTGGTTCTAGCAATTGGGTTTTCTTGAGGTCTCTTTTTACGTTAAACCACCACATCGAACGTGGGCGGCCTCTACCTCTCCTTTGTTCTGGTAGGCTCAAAGCAACTTTGAACAAATGATCATCTGTTCATTTTTGTATATACCAATATTATCTGAGGCGGTTTTCCTACATTGTATTGGGATTCATGTGACTATAAGGTAACTTTTAAGTAAGAATAGTGAAAAGTAGTTTAGTTCTTTAAAAACACTTATTGATGACACTGTGCCTAATGGTAAGCCCCGTACAGTCCAAAAACAACGGCTACTACCGAGAGATCGGCAATCCACTGCTGGTTTTTTACGCCGTCATGCCTGCTCGCAAGCCTCTGGGCGACTGCCTGATCCTCAAATGTGATACGTTTAATCGTGCCAATATAGCGTGTTTCACACCTGGTGTATGGTGTTCGTAATCCAGTCAGACACAATTGTCATGCCCTACCTCTAAGCAAATTCGGCAAATTTCCTACCAGCCTAAAATGCATACACACCTAAGTATGTAAACAAGGTTGTGTGTAAAAAATGTATTTATGTAAAATGTATCTAAACTGACAACAGCATCGTAACACAAAATATTCATGCGGTATTCAGTAAGAAATTGTTACACTTCGCATAGACTATAAGTCACGTTAATTTATTTTAATAAGTATTATTGTAAGCAATTGTTGATGAAAACTTATAAATTAATAAATAAAACAACCTATAAAAGACTGCGAGCTTAACTGAGGCCAGAAGATTGAGTTGAAACCTCTTATTTGCCAGTATATGGTGCCAATCACACCTCTCGAATCGGAATACAACACTATTGCTTTGCAGCAGAAATAAGTATAACAGTGATAAAAACTTGCTCAGATTCTATGACTCTGTAAACTCTCCAAATATTAATAATGTTGTATTGTTGTGATAAGACTTAGCATTACACGACAATTATAATTGATCTATAGATGATGCCTTCGAAGAGCGTGTATGCCTTGCCAAGCTTTCAAAAGGAATAGGCTCTCATGTGTGGTCATCGAAACAGACCGGTAGGTATTTGGTTAAAGATTTTCAAATAGACAGTGGCTAGCCATGTGAGCATTAAAGAATGTCTTACCACCATGATATGATTTCGTTACAATACTACTTTGCAAATAGGTAGCTTAGACTAAAGGGTTCAAACTTAGACTTTTGGCATATATCTCTAATTGGGCTTCAAGTAAATTATCATCAAAAGAAGGTTTTTTTTTTTAATTTTGGTCGATTGATTGTTGATTGTATTAGATTATGTTAATATCAATGTGTGAGGCCAAATAAATAAAAACTCATTATTACTTATTATATGAGTATAAATATAAATTTAGATCATAAGAAAACAAAGTGAATTATGTTGAGGTTTTTGTATCATGATTTATTTTATAACTAGCAATATTTTGCAAGTATTACTAAATTAAATTAGACTATTGTTTTAATATCGTCAAATGATTCTTCTATATTCTTTATCATGTAGTAATATAATTCATATAAATTAAAATTTTACAACGGAACCATAAATCAAGAATATCATGAAAATTAATCATAAAATTTTGTTTGTAAATATACATTTATAACATACGTATAAACTATACAAATGAAAAAGTCATACTTGTGAACTTTACTGGAATCTCGTTTAATATCAATATAATGGCAGACTCGTTGTAGACATTAGTCTGAGTCAAAACAAATGGTTTCCAAGAGCAAACTCTTAACTGATTCTAATGGGAGCTTCATTTGTATTATCAACGTAGGTATCACAATTTTACAAATAAGTTTATTATTTTAAATTGATAGCAATAACATGATACCTATGACTAATAATCGTCCTCTTAATATACAAAATAAGGAAGTGCTCATCAAGTACTAATACTAAATTGCGCCATTTTAAGCATTAGTTCAAAAACCACAATATGATTTATGAGGAAAATATTCACCAATGTAAAATAAATTTAAAGAAAATATGAAACAGATGTAAGTCAAGAAAATTATTATTTTAAAAGACGACAAAGTCCAGAGTAGCTGTCAAAGTCATAATGGCTCCAGGACCCATAAGACTAACAGTATAATAGTCAGTTCGAAAAAAAAAACTATCATAATGTAAGCATCTGTAAATAAATTAAGTGCATGGGTTGATATATTCCGGGATCAGTGAAGCGATAGGCTGCTGACTCTGCTAGTTTTGTTTGGTTACCACAAGACATATGATGGAAATCTGTCACAGTGACTAATTTCGGCATGTCTTGTTTCACTAAAAGTTTGTATGTACATATCCTAAAGACCATTAGGCTTTACTTCTGCTGTGATAGTTGTAGACCCGAAAGACTACAACAACTACTCATACGTATTTATCGCCATTTCTCCACATAATCAAAACCAGTGTAGTGAACAGGCACACATAAAACTTCGAATGTGTTTAATTTAAATTTCAGTTGAAGCAATTATGGCTCAATTGGTAGCGTGCACAGACTCTGCGTCGATAGACGTGAATTCGAATCCCTGCAATGAGCCTGAGCTTTTAGTATAGGAAAACACCTTGATGAAACTATAGCATGGTGGTAGGGCTTTTTCTAATGCACGGCCAGCTAGCTACCACCCTGAAGTTGAAAATCTGTCGCCAAGCAACAATAGGTGTGCAACTATAGTTAATACTTGCCTAAAATAGTTTTGAAAAAAAAAAACCGAGACAAATGGAAAATACTGGTATGTGACTTTATAAATTAAAACGACAATGTCATTTAATGTAACCTATCAAGATTAGGTTGGGTATTTTGCTGTTCTGTCAATGTAGTAAATCATTTTGACTTCATTCATTTAGAACAAAACTTATCTACCGTTTTGATATTAATAACAATTACACGAATACTCTTCATTTCGTTAGTAGTTCACAGAAAAAAACCAAAGATGTATAAAGTTTGATCTAAAATTTCCAAACAATGCATCATCTTGTTAACAGGTTACAAATGCGTCATAGATTTGTAATTGCTTATTAATTAGTAAAATTTGTACTGATTTGCGTGAACATATAACATAAAGGTATTTGAAGCTTCTATGTTTACGGTTGCTGACTATAGTTTGTCAGAGGGGAAATAGGTTTGTTTCTCAAGTTAGCATGTAAAAAGTTCAGAGGAAAAAAATAAAACACAATGCACTAATAGAATATAAGAAAACCAAACTAGTTTGAGATTATGCGTGTGTTTTGCATTTTCGTGAGTCCCAGTTTCTTTTATCGGTTACTGTGCATCTAGAAGAAAACTTATATATCGGAGCTAAAATAGTGACTACCAGGAGACATACATCCAGTTACAGTCACTGACTTAAATTTACAACCGCGAAAACACCTAGGCAACTAAAGTCACACTACATCAAAACATCACACTTGTAGTTGCCGAGTTCTAGTTTCTTATCACTTTACAAGATTTTAAGATCTATTTCATTATAATTTAAAAAAAAACACCACTTTAAGCACATAAACAGTCGCAAGCGCATCCATTCGAATCCTCACTCTAGAGAGTAATTAATTGGCCGCATAGATACAGCGCGCGATGTACCAACGTTCTGAAATGCGCTCGCGCACACCTAATCAATTCTAATGTGCGCTCATTTATCTAGTGTTGACGATTGGTTTGCTCTTTAAATGTTTAGTACAAGTTTTAATACTAAATCATTTGAATTACGTACTTCATTTATTTCCTTTCTCTTTCAATTGTTAGATGTAATGATGGCCCAGTGGTAACGTGTGTACGGAGACCGCTTCAATCGACGTGAGTTTTGAAGCTTGCGCTTTCAGTAAAGGAAAACATCGTGATAAAACCGATGTAGGGCGTTTATTAATGCCTTACCTGGCTAGTTACAACCCTTGAAAATCTTTCGTCAAGCACATAAGTGTGTTCTAGCAGCTGCGCTTGAAAACTAGTTACTCACTAGGATTATCATGTCAAATCTTGGCCAAATTGTCTTGCCCAAGTCTTGGCCAAATCGTTACTTAACATCAGGTAACATTATGATTAAAACTAAAACTTATTAGGACTATTTTTTAAATGTCGGTAAATTATCGGTTCTAATGATCATGTTCGTGGCTTAATGAACCAAATATTAAGATATTCTATGGTGTCCAATTCATGATGACTTGAAATTTGTTGGAACTAACTGAATATGGTACATGGTATGTTGTAGTACTTACTCACTTTAATGACACTTTGTACTAAACTTTAAGACCGATATTAACTAGTAACATCATCAAGTTAAATTCTATTGCCAAGCACTTATCGGTATCTTCCGATAATTGCACTAGAAAGCCAGTTGCATTGTAACTAGACTTCACATGAAATTGTAGTTAAACACTGATGGTTAAAATCTTTTCTTTTTATATAGAACTAGCTAATTCCCGCGACTTCGTTTGCGTATTATTGGATTTATCTGATCTCAGAACACGACAAACCAAAAGAAAATCATAGATGGGTTTGTCACTATGTGTATGGTGGTCGCGATCCCTAACACCCTGCTAATATAGCTAACTGCATATACACAGGCTGATTTCGGAAAACGACAAACCAAAACTATCATAGGTGGGTTTACACTGTGTTTATGGTATTGTAATTATATGCCAATATGAATCTAATACATTAACCATCCAAATAAAACTTCAAAAATAATTAAAATCATCACTTATTCTACCGGCTTGTGGGAAGATTTTTGAAAAACGTGAAAGCTCTTTTGATTCTTACCAAAAGCTTAAATATGAATTTTGGTATTCCTAATTTGAGACCACATTGAGACACGATGGGTTCTTCATACAGACTTTCATCCCTTCAAGTTCTTCAAGTATTCCCCTTCAGCCCTTCAAGTATTCCAAGGCTTAGGGAGATGTGTACATTTGTACACCCACAGTTCACCGAGTATGTTTTTAAGTCCCATGTAATAGGGGCAAGCTTATTGCCATTAATCGGGCACGAAACCTAACTCCCAGCTGCAACTGAAAATTTCATAGGAAAAACCCAATAACACTTTGGTCGACCTGGGATTCGAACCAGACGCGCTTACGATCACTAGACTAACGAGGCAGCAAAACTGTATAATCCAGATAATTTAAAACAGGTATAAATATAATCATAAACTCCACGTTTACAACCACCTAAAAGTAATACCAAATAGCAATGGTTTATGGAATTCCATTTCGCCCGCAGTGTTGGAGAGCCACAGTCAACAAAGACGCCACGTTTTAATCGTAAAATAAAATAGTAATTATGTGCTTTACTGCGTAGTAAAGCTTTACTGTGTACAAACTTTAAAAGTTTGTACTACGCGTGGTATTTATATTATTCTTTTAATCTAAGGTATATCAATGTCAATAAATTAAAAAATCAGTTGGCTTGGAAACCGATGTCATTACACCATTATCGCACATGCGCATAATAAATCAACAAACTGGTTGGTGTGGAAATCGATGTCATTTCACCATTACCACGCATGCACATCGGCGTTTCCATATTTTCTTCTTACAAACTTTCATCCCGTATTCTTATCCCTTTAAGTTTTATTTTCGCTACAAGACATAGTCTATGTCCTTTCCTAAGGTCCAATCTATTTCTATTCTAAAATTTATTAATATTGGTTCAGCAGTTTAAATGTAAGAGACAGACAGTTACTTTCGCATTTATAATATTAGTATAGATTAAGGTGGCAAACAAGCATACGGGCCGTCTGGTTAGCGGCTACTTTAGCCTATGGACACTTGTAATACCATAGGTATCACTAGCGCGATGATGACCTTGAGCCCACCTACCCCAAGGAGCTCTGGAAACCCTACTCAGCGCAGAAATACTCAAGGTTATTTGGCTGTGATCTTTTGTACGGTGGAGGGGGGTATTCAGAGAGAAATATCCATAAAACTGATCTGTGCCCTTTCTTATTTTATTAATATTTCCTATATAAATTTCTTTGTTAGACAAAAAGGCAAGTTTTAATTTATAAAAATTATTTCATTAATCATTGCGAAATATATTGGATATACATTGTCATTATTCTTAATCATTTCATACCAAGTAATCCTGCGAGTAACACCGAATGCCTTTTGAAATACTGAAAAGGTTTATTTTAAAACCGAGCCTCAAGGCAGGTGGCTGGCTAAATTGAGATGTTCGTTAGCTCCTAATGGTATGTATCGAGTCAATCTGCGGCCAGTTATTTCTGCCGCCCGCGAAAACTGCCCACTGTGCTGCCAACTCTGTAGTCCTTTTAATAAATAGGGGGCATTACCCCCGTTCAAGTGTTATTAATAATATAGCTTGAAATTGTACCATATTGCTTAGTTTATATCATTACGACATTACTTGGTGTCGACTTGCGGTGTTTCCAATTAATAATTACTATTAATTTATTTTTTTCTATTGTAAAAAGAACAGGTAATGACAAGGACTAGTCATCGCCCAGTTCATATTACTAAGTATAGAAATTTGAAAGGGAAGGGTTTTAATTTTATATTTTAGGCAACGTTTAAGAAGGGATTTCTTTAATTTCAACACATAGGGGTGTGAACATGCGGGCCAAAGTTGGTATAGGAAATATTAATTTTGCAATTTGTTGATTAATTTATAAACAATATACACAGCAATATATAAATACAATTGAAATAAAATAAAAAACAGTGCATTTCTTATAGTCTACTCGAGCGAAGCCGCGGAAAGAAAGCAAGTTTAATATAAAATATTAACACATATAAATTATGTAGGTAAATACATAATGATTAGAAAGACCAAAGTATATCTATTATTAATGTAGTACAGTGAAAGATAATGAAAAATAATTTAAGTATAATAAATAATAATCAAAACAAAAACATTGCATGTAGGTAGTTAAATTTCGGGAGCACTGCCGAGGGTTTTTAAAAAGTCTAAGACAAGACTGATTCTCAAGAAGCTTTATTAAGAATGCTTTTATTTGTTACAAATGTCTCTTTTATAAACTCTTATTCTATAAACACAAAGTGGGGCTGTTTACTATGAAATAATGAGAAATATGTCGCAATACATTCAGTCAAAACACCAGGTGTCTATCAGTAGTTTGCAGACATAATATGGGTTAAAAACGTAACATCAGCATTTCTAACGTATGTACCAATTAACAAGACGTAATAAGAGAGGGTACAGACTGCATAACTCCTCCCCCCTCAAGTTCGAAATTATCAGAGGGATGATTATCACTATGATTATTTCGATAGCAATAATTTTTACAAAAACTGAGCTTATATACTAAGAATACAAGAATTAATAGAAATATAATCACATATAACAATAAAGTTCCGGCACTAACACTTTTTACATTAATAATTCTTTCACTTGATGTTTTTAGTTCACTTTCACTGATTTTTAAAAGATTATTTAAATGTTGAAGATTTATTAATTCACTGTTATCCAAATTGATGGGTTCACGTTGCAATTGTTGCTCAGTAATTGTTATTTCGGGAAGATTAATAATCGGTAATTTTGACATCTTCAAATTACTCGTAGTAATATGGTGAGCTTTTAGCGTAATTTCACCAATTTTAACATCGCAATGGTCATCTAGGACGAGGAAGTATGTCCCTTCTATATTTTCTTTCGTTATTTCGTCGTTACAAATTTTTGATAATATATTCTCAGCGTTACTATGAAGAATCCATCTCTCTTTTCCAATTGGTTGTATCTTAATGGTCTTGATTTCAACTGGTACTGGATGACAAGAACTCGTATTCGAAGAAAATTGAATTAATGCTGTTATGCAAGTGTCTTCTGAAGTTGTTCGAGAATCATCCTCGTGACACAGGAACATTTCGTCGTGAAGTTCATTACAAGGTAAAGTGAGCGAGACAAATTTAGACCCTTTTACTAATAGGTAAGGAAATTTAGGAATAATGATGGTGGTATGATTAGAAGGATTGGTCATAGGTATTGGAATTGCTCTGTAGTATGTATAAATTTCATCTCTAATTATTGGTATATCTAAAATGAATGTTATTTGACTTCCTTTTGTATAAGCTTTAAGCTCTATACATTGCTCTATTTTAACTAAATTGTCATAACTTACTGGATACACAAGTTTGTAGAATTTCTCTATCTTTTTTAACAATTCTAATAATTCATTTGAGTTTATAAGAGATTGGTGTAATATTTTTAATTTACTGAATGCCAGAGAAGTTTCAATTTCATTCAACCGAATGTAGAGTAGTTGAAAATTATGGAAAAATAAATTATAAACATTAATAAAATTATGGGTAGTTATATCAATATTAGTTTGATTTATTAATTTTTTTATTTCTCGTAACTCTTTATCTATTCGAATGAAATTGTCCTTCGTGAAATTTGTTATCTTTATCATTGATTCAGAAATATCTGATATTAAGGTTACCTTTTTAATGAGTGTATTTTGGCGTGTCGTTAGAGAATCAATCATATTTTCATATCTTAAAGCATCATTATGATCTAAGTTACCAGTTATAAGCTTACTAATAGATCCAAGAGGATTGAGAAGTCCACGTTTAATTCTAGTTGATGGAGATAACTGTTCTAATTTTTGAATACTAATATTCATTACATAATTCGTTTGAAGCTTTACATTAAAAAGTTGAACATTAGATGTTTCATTATCAAAATGTGTTTTTAAATATTGATTAAATTTAGTATATCTTTTTATATTGAATTCTAAATCCTCACGTATCAGACTTAAATCTAAAATCTTAATTATTGTCCACTTATCATAACTTACACTAGCTTGACCTTGTTTCACAAGGACTATACCGGGATTTTTATCGATTCTGTGAAGTTGAAGGGCGTGAATCCTGATGATCAGAGCCAGGAGCCCGAGGAGGTACCTGCGAAGGTCGTTTTATATCCTTAATAGGCACGTTTGTTTTTCGAGTTTTCATTTTTACAGGACAGATATTTCTGTCAATTTTACCATATACTTGTGCTTTTTGATAACGCGGTTTATCTTTACTTCGCCTTGTATTAACACCTTTTACAAATATAGTGTCCTCTTCTTGAATATCAAATGATGTTTCACCACCACGTTTTGTTTTAATCTTTTCTTTATTTTCAATTACTTTGTCTGTTAAATATTTATAAAGATATTTCGTTCGTTTCATATGATCGTTTACTAATTGTTGCGTATATTGTTTGTTAAAGTTTACTTCAAAAGTACTATTAGAATCAGTGTGTCCAAAAACTACTTCAAATGGTGTAAGACCAGTCGTTGAGTGAATGGTTTGATTGTATGACATAATTGCATAAGTCATAACGTTAGCCGCGTCAGTTATTTTATGTTCATATTTAGCGATACGATATATTTCTAAAATAGTTGAATGGAATCTTTCAATTAAACCCATAGAATTAGGATTATGTGGAGTGCTTATGTGTAATTCTATTTTATAAAATTGTAATGTTTCTTTTAAAAGTGTATTGTTGAATTCAGTACCAGAATCAGCACTGATCTTATTTGGTACGCCATAAAATGAGAAAAATTTAATTAAGGCACGAACTACTTCAGGTGTAGAGCGATTGGATATTTCAAAAGCCTGACCTAGTTTACTGAAAGCATCTATTATGGTAAGGAAGTAGCTTCCTTCTATAGAGAATATATCTATAAATATTTCAGCAAAAGGTTTTGTTTGAGTTTGCGTTAACATTAATTCTGGTTTTAAAGGTTTGCGATCATATTTTAGAGTTTTACAAGTTTCACAAGAATTGATTACAGAAGCGACTGTTATATCCATATTTGTCCAAAAATAATTACGCTTTAATTTCATAAGAGTTTCTTTGATTCCACGGTGACTTGTTTTACCTTGATGATAAGCAAGTATAGTGGCACGTTGCTCTTTTTCATCACCTAAGTATATAACTCTTTTAGTACATTCATATATTTTGACGGTATCTTTTTTAAATAGTTTTATCACGGCATTTGTAAATTGTTTACGGTGAATTTCGCTCTCAAAGTAAAAGAAATATTTAATTTTAGGTTTTATATATTCTAAAAGAAATTTCTTAACAAGGTTAGTGTTGTTTACAGGTAAATGTACTTCCAAAATTTTTTGTTTTTCATGTGATAAGTCTTTTATTGATAATTGGTTTCTGTTCCAAGTAAAAATAAGGATTTGATTAGGTTTTGTGTCGATGGCTTCTTCAATAATGGGAATACCATTCGTATCAATATCTTCAGCAGAATGTATGGTTTCCGGTAATGAACAGGCAGTAATAGTACTGGATGAAGGAGAACGAATTGGGTGAGTTAAAGTCTTATCGGAATCTGAAGGAATAGTTAACGTTTCTGATGAGTCTGAAATTAGTATTGGACTCTCAGATCGTTCAGTGTCACTCACGTTTACTCGTAAGGACATATCGTCCTTTAATATATTTAATTTAATTCGTGATAGAGCATCAGCATTACTATTTTGTTTACCGTTCTTGTATATTATGTCAAAATCGAACTCAGCTAGTCTCAATTTCCATCTAGTAAGTTTACTATTAGGTTCTTTCAGTGAATTTAACCATGCTAAAGGTCTGTGGTCAGTAAATATTGTGAATTTGCGTCCATACAGGTAAGGACGGAAGTGTTTTACTGCCCAAACGATGGCTAACAGTTCCTTTTCTATTGTACTGTAACGTGTTTCTGCATCATTAAGAGTACGACTTGCATATGCGATAGGTTTTTCATTTCCAACTGATCCTTGTGAAAGGACAGCGCCTAAAGCGTAGTTTGACGCGTCTGTTGTTAAAATGAAGGGTTTAGAAAAATCAGGAAACTGTAATATAGGAGCATTCACAAGTAGCTCTTTACATTTTTGAAAAGCTTGAACATATGATTCATTAATTTCAATTTTATTTTTCTTTTTCAAACACGATGTAAGGGGTTGTGTAATTTTTGAAAAATCCTTTATGAATTTTCGGTAGTAGCCTATCAGGCCAAGAAAACTTTTAATTTCAGTGGATGTTCTGGGGAGTGGGAAGGCAAGTACTGCCCTGATTTTATCATCATTTGGTTGTAAACCATGCTTCGTAATTTTGTGTCCTAAGTAGAGTACATCTTTTTTAAAAAACTCACATTTATCGAGAGTTACTTTAAGATTGGTTTGTTTGAGACGATCGAACACTTTTCTTAGCTTCTCTACATGTTCTTGTATACTACTAGAATAAATGATGATGTCATCTAAATATACTAAGCAATGTATACCTTGCAACCCACGTAACACGTTATCCATTGCGCGTTGAAATGTTGCAGGTGCTGTTTTAAGTCCAAATGGCATCCGTGTAAATTCAAAATGTCCCATTGGTGTAGTGAATGCAGTTTTGGGTCTATCTTGTTCATCAACTTCAATTTGGTGGTACCCACTTGCTAAATCCAATGTACTGAAGTAAGTAGATTTCCCTAACTTGTCGAATAAATCATTAATATTTGGTAAAGGATACTTATCATCAGTAGTAATATCATTTATACGTCGATAGTCTACAACCATTCTAAATTTCTGTTCACCGGAGGCGTCCATCTTTTTTGGAACTAGGTGTACGGGTGCACTCCATGGTGAAAACGATTCTTGTATAACATTATCTTTTAGTAATTTTTCAACTTGTTTCTGTATTTCATCGTTTTGCGATGGTGGAAGTCGGTATTGCCGTATGAAAATTGGATCTTCATTTTTAGTCCGGATTCGATGTTTTACTTGATTAGAAAATGTAAGAGGCAGTTTATCACAATAGAATATATCCCTGTATTCAAAACAAAGTTTTTCTATTGCTTCTCGTTCTTCTTGATTAGCATGATCTAATCGGAGTTTCGATAAATTTTGTGTAAGTAATTCATCAATCTCAAAATCATTTAATTGTTGCCCGGTTGATAAATTTATTTTGCAAGTATTATTATTAAGGCTGGTTATATTCAATGGTTCGTTAAAAGTTAAAGTCACACTATCTTGCGAAGCATTCTGCATGACTGTTGTTGCAAATGAATCTTTGCAAGTAACTATAGCGCTAGGCATACGTACTTCATTTCCAAAATTTTTAAAATTAATTATTGCTTCACCATTAATTAAATTTGTAGGCACCTTAACACGGGTTTCAGTGCGTGGTTCTAGCGTTATTTCCCACGGGGGACTATAAATTATTGGAATTTCTGTATTTTGTGTCCGTAAAATTAAATTTTTCATGTCTATAGTCGCGTTCAATATTTTTAATAAGTTAGAACCTATTAATCCGTCATATCTTCCATCTACATTATATATATAAAATTTATGATTCATCGGACTTTTAAAACTTTCCAATAAAGGTATATCTATAACTTCGTCATGTAGGCTACGTCCATGTGTACTAATAACTTCAAAAGGATCAATATATTTATAATCTGAAAAATATTCATCAGCTTTAGCGGGACTAATAAAACTTCTGGTACTTCCGGTATCAATCATTAAACGAGCATCAATTTCAGGAATATAAATATGCGGTAGTTTATTTATGCCGTCATAATTTAAGTGTACTATTTCTGGGGGTCGCTCTTGGAGGCTTTTATAGGAAAATTTACGCATTCATTTTCAGCTTCTTCAGTTTCAACAGGTTCTATGTTTTCATGATAATCGTCATAAGCAGTTTGTTGATTATCGTCAATGAAATAATGATTTTCATATTCTGTATAATCAGGTTGATAGTCTTGGTATTCAATTTCAGGGTCGTTCATTTCTAAAGACTCTATCATATTTTGTCTAATAGGACGAGCTGTGCGCATTGACACATCGCTTGCCTGAAATTGAGGTGGATTACGTTGAGGTTGATTTTGTGGTGGTATACCAAATTTAAATTGTTGATTTGGCATGTTGAAATTAGGTCGGTTTTGTGTATTGTTAAATTGTGGTTTGAACCCTTGTTGATTAGGAATACCGAATTTAAAATTATTATTTCCAAAATTTGGTTTATATCCTTGTTGGTTTAGGTTAGGTCTGAATTGTACATTTTGATTTGGAATACCGAATTTAAAATTATTATTATACGGTTTAAAATTATTTTGTGTTTGGTATGGAATTCCGAATTTAAAATTTTGTTGTCCGGAATTAAATGTATTTGGCACAAATGCAGGTTGAGGTTTGAAATTATTATTAAAATTATTTGTTAAAGTAGGCGTGAAAAATTGTTGAACTGGTTTAATATTAGATTTATTTTTATTTTTAGAATTGTACTGATATTGAAAATTGACCTCCTCCATGACAACACTTAGTGCGTTTTCTAAAACGGTACAACCTTTAAGTCGCACAATTCGAATTAAATCCTCTGGTAAATTATATAAAAATACATTCAAGCACATATTATTATAGATAATCATTTTAGCGGCTTTGAGGCCTTCATCAGTTAATAAATTGACCTTGGAGAAGAGGGTGCAGCGTGTTTGTTGTATCCTGTTACAAAATTGCGTATATGTTTCACCAACTTTAATTTTTAAATTTTCCAACTCAATTGCCACACACTCTTCCGATCTAGGATCACCAAAATGTTGAATCAAAACAGCTCTTAATTGTTCCCAAGTTGTTATGTCTTCTCTTTCACTTAGTAGAGCAGCGGCTTTACCACATAATCTACTAGTTATAGCATGAAACACATATGTAGTTTGAACAACATTGTTTGATCCGCTAAAATTTCTGATTATATATTCACTTTTTTTAATAAATAAATTTAAAGTATTTTGATCACCATCGTACTTGGGAATTAAACTTAAAAGTTCTTTTGATACTAATTGAATTGTTGATTCATTGTTGCGTTGCATTTTGAATTGTATTTATTTAATTAAACACACACAAAGTAAAATTCACAAAATTAAAATTCACAAAATAAATCTTATAACAAAATTATCAAAATCAAAATTCTCAAAATTAAAATTATCGAAATTAAAATTATCAAATTAAAATTCTCAAAATTAATATTTATTATTAATATTTCTCAATATCTTATAATCTATGAAGTCAAATAACTTTCGACGATTTTTATTCGAAAATTATGAAAAATAATTTTCAACGATGTTTGTTTGAAAATTATAAAAATTTGTTAAATAATTTTCAACGATTTTTGTTTGAAAATTATAACAATGTCCAACGAAAAATACAACCACAGAAAATAACAAGGACGAGACAAGGATTGTAAAAATGGTCACTTACAGTCTGCTCGTTCCCATGTCTTGCCGTATAGCTGCTTTCGCTTTTAGGACAGGATCTCTCGGAAATAGATGCGGAACCCGACGTTAACTTATTTATTGGTTCGTAGATACTCAAAATCTGCACATGAGACCGATTTGTAAGACTCGAACACAGACTTTTATTGTTGATTGAGTATCCTACCGACTGCGCCAGTTAAATTTCGGGAGCACTGCCGAGGGTTTTTAAAAAGTCTAAGACAAGACTGATTCTCAAGAAGCTTTATTAAGAATGCTTTTATTTGTTACAAATGTCTCTTTTATAAACTCTTATTCTATAAACACAAAGTGGGGCTGTTTACTATGAAATAATGAGAAATATGTCGCAATACATTCAGTCAAAACACCAGGTGTCTATCAGTAGTTTGCAGACATAATATGGGTTAAAAACGTAACATCAGCATTTCTAACGTATGTACCAATTAACAAGACGTAATAAGAGAGGGTACAGACTGCATAACTAGGTACTTATGTATATTTATGTTAAACATTTTTGGCATAACAAATCAAAAATAACTTTTGCTTAACAACATGATGAATTTAACCATAAGTCATAATAATAAAAATTCATTTTACTGACTTGTATTTAGTGGTGTAAAAATAATTTATATTACATCATTTTTTTTTAAATAAAATAAAGTTTATTTATGTGCTCAACGTTACATTGTCTTTACATTATTAAAAACATAAATCAGAAATGAATTCACATTATTTATTAACATTGATGGCTAATTCCATCATGTCGCACTTCCTCTACCTCTACTCGCCAAAAGAAGGTTAACTTCAAAAATAATCGGACGAAATGAAATATAATGTAGGTACAATGTATTTACTTAATTTGTGCTATTACCTTATTGCAATCCAGGCCATTTTCCTGAAGTGTTAAATACCGTCACATCGTTACAAATCCAATCAAAACAACTCTTTCACACATGCTCTCACAATTACAAACGAACAGCCCGACAGACAATGGACTTGTTTATAAGTAAACCCGAAAAGGCATCGCACGACTACATAGCGATCTACGGACGTTCGTGAGAGACCGGGAACAATTTCCTTTAAAGTAATTGCCTATAGGATTTGCATAAGTGGGGTGCTGAACCGTTTCATGTGTACGCTGTCGGGAAATGAAGACTGATGCCGCTACACACTGTTTCAATTATGAACTCTGTATCTATCCATACATACTATAAAAGAAAGTCGCTATCCGCGTCTGTCAGTTTCTTTCTCAGCTTACTTCTTTTAAACCATGCAAAGGATTTTTATAAGGTTTTCACTGTTAATGAAATTTTTTAATGCAATATATTCTAATTAAGTTTTTTGTATAGTAGAGACAATTTAATTTTAGTAATCGAGTAGTCCTTTAAAAAGACCAGAGAATAGTTCGTGATAGCATATGTATACAACCGTACCACAGTAACCATTTCAATTTGCGATGATATTTTTTCCAATTCAACATTAATCCTTATTCACATAAATATATTTGTTACTTTATGTATTTTATGTTGATTAAATTACCCTGTGCATAATATGATTTTAAATAATACCGTAGAAGATATCACAGATTCAAAATTACGCGCAACTAAGAAATCACTCCCATCGAAACGGTTGCCCGGCAAAAGTCCCACGCCGCTACTGCTACTTGCGCCGCGGCATACTCATGATTAGCGAGTCGCGAGCTAAACGTACTTTTGTAACGATGAACTATCAATACCAAAGCGATAAACTCTATATCAATAAAAAAAAAATTTAAACCAAAATGCCTCCACATTTGTAAACTATATCCGTGAGAAGCCTTATACTTCATTACGTGCGCTATGACAAAATGATGATAGTGAATGTTGATGACCACAATATCACTTACGGTCAGGCGAGTTAGTGGCAAAACGCAGGTCTATCTATAGTTAAAAAAAATGTAGATAAGTAAAAAATAAATTATGTAAAAAAGACATTATAATATAAAGGAGTATTAAGTTTGTAAAGTACTATTTTTGTATGTGAATTATTCTAAAAATGGAAAGCCAAAATTAAAGTCACGACCTGATTAAATGAGATCCACTATCTTTGCCTTCCATTTACATTTCACGTACCCCCAACTTTTTTTCATGGACCCTTGGCCTGTCGTCGTCTACTCCTGGATAGTCACACTCGACGCTATGCATTACAGAACACATCCATTTTTTTAAAATATAGGTTTTTATTTAAGCCACACTAGCTTAAATAGCAATATGAGAAATAGCATTAAGAAAAAGAACTGGCTTTCAAATACCGTTAGAATACATCGATGTTGACTTTTGATGTAGTGAAGTTAGTTATTCCGGTTAGCACCAAAAAATGTCGTAACAGCTTGCTAAGTTTCCATCGTGACGTATTTTTTGACAGAAAACATAAATTATTCACATACTATGGTAACTAATACTAAATGGTAGATACTAAACTGTCTACCACTGACTTACAAACACTTCTAGTATATACGATAGTACAATACAGTACGTTTTTTTTTTTTAATTTCTACATAAACCAATTTTTGCAGTGAAACATTTCATGTGGCGGGTCAGACCGGCTATTGGCGTCCCGCGACGGATCACTTTAGCTTCCTTGTACATATTTATGGTGGTGATAGTACACAATAATTGTGACCGACTAAATCGCGACCACCATACCAGGGGTAACAACCACTATAGTGACTCGCTTAGGCCTGTTGCGTTCTTGGATCAGCCGGTGTATATTGTATCCATTATTCATGCGGGGATTCATATTGGGATTTGTACTCGACTAGGTCGCGCCCACAATGCACACGGATAAACCCGTCATACGGACTCTTTTGTTTTGTCGCGTTTCGGAATCCGCCAGAGTATTTCCAGCTAGTGAGAGGCTTGCAGGCCGGAATGACAGCGGCCACTGGAAATGTATTGCCGATCTCTAGATGTTCGTAGTTGTTTTTGGATTGTACTGTGCCTCTCATCAGATACAGTGGCGAAAAATTTCCGTGTTAAATCGCTAAACAAATATGTTTAATTTGTAAAAATTTACCGAAACATGTAGAACAAAAAAACTCGAGAGGTGTCGTGGGACACCCGGTGGTAAGGAAGTTCCTTTCACTATAATATTTACGCACTGTTGTATGTAGTCATATTTCTTCATTTTTGTTTATAATGTTATGAAAATAAGCATAATAAAAAATAAAATAATAAAAAAGTTTATATAAAAATTCCCGAATCAGCGGGACTCGAATCATCAACCACTAGAACTGTATACATACAAGAGTGCGTAGAAATCCGGTCATAACAAAGCTGGGTCAATCCCACTATTGTCATAGTTTTAAAATCCTATATAAATGTATGTGTTTGTTAAGCTCCCACCCCACGGTAAGTAACTTCGAAAAGTATTTTTTTTCTATCTGACTATATTATTAGCCACAGAGCCCTGAAGCCTTAGATTGCTTTTACAGCTTCACCGTGGCTTGTGAGCGAGTGCTTAAAGCACTCAACCGCGAAAGCGTGCAATGAAAAAATATCAAAGCTATTAAAGGTGATAAACTAATTTTCAACCAGAAAATTTAATCAAACTCTAATAATAAAACTGAATTAATATATAAGTCATAAACATACTTATAATAAAGTTGATGGTGTAATCGAAATGGGAAATAAATTCTTTATAAATATTTATTAAGAATTCTTTCACCAAGGTACATTATTGTTGTAAAATTACATCAACTCCCAAAATTACGAAATACATGCTCATCTAAGGTCGTCTGCATGTGTGTTGGACAGTAATTAACTTTTCACACGCACAGAGATGCAATTAAGAATGAATTTGGCAAATCCATTAGCATTTTATAAATTGAAACATTACGTTTTTACCATACTGGACGACACGTTATTTTTTAACACTCCAATACTATAGAGAGATAAAAGACAGCTTAGATTTTTAAATAAGTTGACAACCGAACAGAGAGAATTACATCAAAACTCGTCAAGAATTTATAAATTATTTTTTTAATTTATTCCTTGTCCTGGAAAAACTCTTACGTTTTATAGGAAAAAAGCTATCATATATGTTAGTTCATAATATTTGTTGTTTATCCAACCGTCAAGTTTCATCAGAATCTGTCCAGTACTTTCAGAATGATACACGTACAAGGCGACAGACAGACCGATAAAAATTCAAAATATAATATTTTTGTCCTTTATATCGATAACAAATTACACCCAGATTATAAATTTCAAAACATATCATGAACAGTTTCATTATATGACTAGCTGTGGCCGCGATTTCGTTCGCGTCGATTACAGAATGCCGTCAATCGGGCATGCGCACGAATCGTGCTACTTTCGCTCGCATTTATATGTTTATTTTGGGTGATCCCTAGAAGATATATATATACTCTCGCTGACAATTTTGTAGGTTTTTTAAATATTTAAAATTATGTTATACATTAATTTGATATATCTCTTAAGGCTTACTCAGCGTAATCAATTTCAGCACCCAAATTAATTCACCGTGACTTTTTTTTTAATTATCGCGAAACTCTAATTCTTTTACTAAAATAAAAGTGACCTAAGTTACTCCGTATAATATCAGCTATCTGCCAGTGATGGTTCCGTGAAAATCAACCCAAGCGTTTCGGAGATTACTCGGAATAAACAGAGAGACAAAAATAAAAAAAAATTGATATTCTGTTATAAAGTATCTTATATACTTTCATATGCATTTGATAAAAAACTGTTATTTTGACATTACAAACAGACACTTCAATTCTATTAATTGTATAGATAATAGTCGATCATCTCTATAGCATGCCATAGTAGTTTTTATAAGTAACCGGTGCCATTAAGTAAAAATAATTGCTTTAAGGATTTCTTTAAGGAAAAAGTTTCTTTAAAAGTTATTATCTTTATTGCTGTGAGACCGTTGAAGTGTCTGGTCAATAGTTTCTGAAATAGATCTCTCCATACGTCCGAAGAAATCAGTTGTTGTTGTCATTTACGAACCAATATTACAAGAATATTATAAGTACAGATAACAATTTTCATGCTATTTACATACATGTTTCACGTGGCGTAATTGTATCTCACATCCCTAAAATCGGATAGGTTTTGAAATGCTTGCCTCATCCCGCTTTATATTTTCTATACGTTAGTTGCGTGTCCCTTATGGCCCATTAATTAGAAAATACATATTTGAAAAAATAAAATAAAAGTGGAACGTATGTAACATTTTAGCGAATATCACAACGGGTATAAGACAGATCAAAAGAGCGTAGAAAACTCAGTATTATACCTGTATAAAGCTATTTTCGCAAAAATATCCTTTACGTCTTTTGTAATCTAATACGTCGATCTATTAATAGTAGTGATAATTGATGTTATCATTTTTTAACCACCTCTGTAAAATTTTGGCGGAATCTTGAGGTGACATGTTATGGTTTTTATTTTTAATACATTAACTTAGGGTTTTTACCCTATATTATGTAATATTGGTAGCGTTTTGCATTATATAATTTGGTTGTTGTGTATATTATGTGAAATGGATTATAAATAAAAACTAAGAGCTTGCATTTTGAGATGTCACAAAAACTACTTATATAGTTACATATATAGTTATATAGTTAGTTATATACAATGGAGCCACCTTCTTGCCAGAAGATCCCACTTTGTATAATAGAAAATTTTACGAAGGTCTAAAACGATTGACACTGGCAAGTGCTTTTAACGGCGCCAAAAAAGAAGAAGAAACCCCGCTGACATTTTTTTACCGGTTTTACCCGATTTAAAAACCTGAAAATTTACTTTTTTAAATTATATTTAAAAAGAAAAAAAATAAAATCCGTGCCTGTACATACGTCAACAAAATTAGCTTGTCACGGCAATGGGTTAACTCGTTTGATGCGGCCATTACATTAGTGGTGGCATGTACGCAGATTGACAGTTGATGGAAACACTGACTTGAAGGCTTGAGTTCAACTAAAATTATAGACAGACTCAGTGCTATCCGATCCGATTTTGATTGATCGAGATAAGATAACGCATCCTAATCGTTTTTAAACTGATGTAGATATCATTTTAAATACGCTTTTAATAAAAATAAGTGATAATATTAGAATACAGATGCCAGTCTCTAATAGTGTAAGCGGAGATATAACATCATCTAAACAATACTATATTGAGTTACTTTTTACATAAATTAAAACAAAAAATAGAAGTTGGTGCATAGCTCTGTTTATAATTTTTTCGATTACTTAATAAGTAAATTTGATACTTTTATATTTGTTTTTAAACAGATACACAATCTGTTGTTATTTTGATCTCTGCAGCTTTTGCCCTATTTCTCAGTCTTCAATTAGACAATGTATATTTTTAAAACTCTGTTCAAACCTATTAAAATTAATTAATGTAATCGTGCGATGCTTTTAATGTAAAACACATGAGTAAAATAATAATTCGTTATCGCAAACGAAATGTCAAGGAAATCAAAATTACACGTTCATAATTAATTATATTTGAAACCTTTTATGCAATATTACATATAACTTGTTTATTATTATAATTGGTAATTTCATGTTTTATCCTATATAATTTTGATATCCATCTTCACGATTCTAAATTTAAATATAATCATTTTTAAAGACATTGAAAATTGAATATTATTAAATTATTTTCTGAACTGTTACTATTATTATTTACTTTGTTATAAAATAAATAATTATCATGTTGATTTACATTGTGAATACTAGTTAATTGGCTCTATGCAAGATTACCGTTTAGTTTTAAACTGGTAAGTAATAAATATTAATCAAGCTATTCACTGAATCTAAGCATTATATGTACGAGTATAATATTACAATAAATGGAAATAAACAAGAATTTATAAGCGACTTGTTAACAGTCTGCGCTTACTGCGCCGACCCCGTTTTCAACCAAAGTAAATTTTCTGAGCAAACAAACATTGTTTTGGATTTTGGTTCTATTCCACGCGTAAATACGGTCATTAATGTTGTAGAAATATCTTAGTTTTGGATCAAGTTGTATTATAAGAAAAATATATACCAATATCTATACTAATATTATAAAGCTGAAGAGTTTGTTTGTTTGTTTGAACACGCTAATCTTAGGAAGTACTGGTTCGAATGAAAATAATGTTTCAGTTTTTCTTTTTAGGACTGACTATACTGTTAGCCTTAGAGACCCTTTATCCGCTGCGGCTTTTACAGTTTCACCGAACTTGGGGGCGAACGCAGAAGGCACTCAACCGCGAATAAAAAAATGTTCCAGTGTTTGAAAGCCCATTTATCGAGGAAGGCTATAGGTTATATAACATCAAGCTATGACCAGTAGGAGCGAAGCATCAATGAAAAATGTTGGAAAAGCGGCCAAATTTTATTTCTTTTGAGAGCTTCCATTAGGTTCGCTGCGTAAATACATGTTTAAAGTTACGCAACAACTGTGTGTGATGGAATTATTTCTCTTAAAAAGTTCTTAAAAGTCTAAAAAGTTTTACTCAATATAACCTTTTTTATGGTAATAAAATTTGTTCTAAAATAATGAATTATTTGCGAAGGTGTTTTTATATACATGGTATTCATCCTAAACATAATATATTTAATAATATTATATTTAACATTTGAGAAATCATCATATTGTTAACCCCTATTTAAATGGGGTGAATTTTCAAAACATTTAATTTAATTTAATCAACGTAATATCTCCGAAACTGTTTACCGCCGCTCTAGAGGACGCCTTCAAGCTCCTGGAATGGCAAGGACTCGGCATCAATGTCAATGGCGAGTACATCACTCACCTTCGATTTGCTGATGACATCGTAGTCATGGCAGAATCGCTGGAAGATCTTGGCACAATGCTCGATGGCCTCGACAAAGTTTCTCAACAGGTGGGCCTTAAAATGAACATGGACAAGACGAAAATCATGTCGAATGTCCATGTGGTGCCCACCCCAGTATCAGTTGGGAACTCTTGGCTAGAAGTTGTTGATGAATATGTCTACCTGGGACAAACAGTCCAGTTAGGTAGGTCCAACTTTGAAAAAGAGGTCAGTCGACGAATCCAACTCGGCTGGGCAGCGTTCGGGAAACTCCGCGACGTCTTCTCGTCCAAAATACCTCAGTGCCTCAAGACGAAAGTCTTTAACCAGTGTGTGTTGCCAGTGATGACATACGGCACAGAGACGTGGTCGTTCACTGTGGGCCTCATAAGAACGCTCAAGGTCGCTCAGCGAGCTATGGAGAGGGCTATGCTTGGTGTTTCTCTACGAGATCGAATCAGAAATGAGGAGATCCGTAGACAAACTAAGGTAACCGACATAGCGAAAAGGATTAGCAACTTGAAGTGGCAGTGGGCGGGGCACATAGTTCGGAGAACTGACGGCCGTTGGGGCAGAAAGGTTCTCGAGTGGAGACCACGCACCGGAAAGCGCAGCGTAGGACGCCCCCCCCCCCACTAGATGGAAAGACGACATAATAAAGGTCGCTGGGAGCCGTTAGGTGCAGGCCGCACAAGATCGGTCGCTTTGGAGATCTATGGGGGAGGCCTATGTTCAGTAGTGGACGTCCTGCGGCTGAAATGATGATGATGATGATGATTCATCCTTATCGAAATAAATAAGTTATTCAACATAAGTATTTAATTTTGAACAAAATTTCCCTTTACAATAATGTATTTAAATAAATACCTTAGGAGATATCACAGTTTTAAAATAACTCAGCTGCAAAACAATTATCAAGTATCGCGAGCACATTTTTATTAAGCTGAATAATGTGGTAGGCGGGCAGTATTTTTAATACAGTGCCTACGACCCACTCTTTCTAACCTTTTCTCTCTCTCTCTCTCTCTCTCTTATGGGTCTAGAACCTGGAGGTTATCCTGCAAGATAATAAAGCTTTTTACAATAGAAAAATACAAATCTAATGAGGCGGTGAAGATTGCCTTTAAAGATTTCATCGATCTCGTCTTCAGAGAACGTTCCATTAAAGTGGCAAAAGTGTATCGACAATAATAGGCAGTATATAGACTATTAAAATATATAGTTTTCATAGAATATATTTTTTTTGTATGTTAAACAACAATTTAATAGACCTAATATTTTTGTTCAATTTGACTTTATTTTCATGTATTGTTTTCTCTATGATAAAATTTTTAAGGGAGGGGCGGGGGTAATGTGAGTTTTCCTAATTGATCATAGAGGTAGGAACCTCCTCGTGGTGTGCCCCGGGCAACGCCAGTCATAAGCCACAACCACCTTAAAAAATTACCGAGGAAGGCAACCTCGTTAAAAAATTACTAGCCGGAAGTGGAGAAAACCACCAGCATAAAAAATCAAGGACGGACAGTGGAAGGAAACCTCTTTAAAAAATAACCAGACGGTTGAGGATCAGCACCTCGTTAAAAAATCAAAGCCGGATTGTCGAGGACGGGCGGGAGCTTAATGACGGCAGAGGAGGAAACCTCTTTAAAAAACCAACGACGGACTGGTGGGGGAGGGGGTGCCTTCATACACCTCCTTCCCCTGCCGTTTCACGGACGGCAGAGGAGAAATCCTCCGTAAAAAATCATAGTCGGGCTAGCGGGGTGGGGGTGCGTTCATTCGCCTCCTTACGCCCGCCATATGCCAAAACATTATGCCAGAGGCAGAGGAGAAAACTTCTATAAAAAACCCAACGCCGGCTGGGTTCCCATTGCACTGGTTTGGCGGACGGGGAGACAGTTTCGTTTTGCACCGGGCTGTTTCCGTCATCGGGCGGCCTTTCCGGGCCTTGTCGCCGGAGCGACGCGGTAGTATGCTACCGCTGGTCCCGTGTCGCCCCATTACGGCGGCGGACGGGGCACCGTGGAGTTTTAGTGAGTAGGAGTCTCACATAACAACTCGTCCCCCTTGGCGGGTGTGTACCCACGACGGGTTTCTCCACGTTAAAAAAAAAAGAAGAAGAAGCCATATAACGTCTTATGTCCTAATATAACGTCTTACGTCCTAATATAACGTCTTACGTTCTAATATAACGTCACCTGCAGATGAGCTCTAAGAAAGGTTTTGAAAATTCACCCCATTTAAATAGGGGTTAACAATATGATGATTTCTCAAATGTTAATGATAAGAAATTCCATTGGGTACATAATTACTATAAAACAAGTTAAACTTTTTAATTTATGCATTTTAATGAAGCAATAAATAAATCTTACGCGGTTCGATTAATAGGTAACATAATTATAACCAAACATCAACAATCACAAGATTTAAACAAAATAACATAAAAAGAGAAAACTTTCTTTGATATGTATTATTTACGATTTAAATCGATACATGTGAATCGATAGTAAATACAGGTCATTCGATTAATAAATCAAGTTTCAAATCGATTTCAACAAGTGGCTATTAATTAAGTTGTAGTTAGATTAGAAACTAGATAGAATAACCGATGGGCGTCGACGGCCTCTAATATATGGGATCTTGAAACTATCTAAACTTGTTATCACAATATATAGCGCGACAGTAAAGCAACATTGCACTAACGATATTACGTCACGCACACGAAATTTTAGTTATTATACACGAACAAAATTTAATCGTAAACAATGTAATGATGCTTCTTGGGTTACTTCCATTCTTTTAGGAGTTTCTTGCTAGGACTACCTAATTACATTTGGAATATTTGTACATGTCCTGAGAAGTTTGAAATTCATCGAGAGTAATCGCTGTCATGCCAGCCTGTGAGGTTTTTAGCATCTGGATATACATTGGCTGATCCCGAAATGTAAAAAACAAAAAAAATTATAAACTGAGATGGCTGTATTACCATGTGTCTAGTGGTCACGATCCATTCGTATACAGATCCCTACCACCCCGATTGATTACTGGATATCCAGTATATACACTCGTTAATTGCACCACTTTTATCTGATTAGGGCAACATTGACTGTACTATAACAAGAATAATGTTTTCAAATATACACAGCGAACTGTGAGTCTATGTTAGTACACCTCTGTCTAACCCTTCGGGGAAACAGGCGTGATGGATAAGCTGTCATTCATTGTATTGTCTTTGTAAATATAATAAAAGTTTAGTTTAGTCTGTGACAACTCATCGTGTGTTTTATTAATAACTTAAAAATGAGTTCAATACGCATACTAAATTTATCTATATAATGGTTAAATAAAAAGTTATAGTCAAAACCGCTTAGGTGTTAAACAGTAATGCCACTCGATATTTCTGCTAATATATTATTATGTTAGTAAATCTTTACATGTCTTCAATCAATACACACGTATATATTTAAAAAAATATTACGAAAACACAGACACCTGTTACGATTCTGTTTATATAAGATTGGCATTCGCCATATTCTTCATTTTATATTGTTTCCCCGTTGTTTCCTACACTAATTACTAATATTGAATTTGAATAATAATAGTGAATTTGTTTGAACGCGCTAATCTCTAGATCTAGGAAAAATTATTTTTGGATTTTATGGCATATTTATTAAGGAAAGTTATAAGCTATATAACTTCACGCTGCGATCGTAAAGTGCGGAGCAGTAATCATGAACATCTTGCAATCTAGCAAGCTGTATGCAAGTACGGGAAGTGAGAGCATCGAAGGCTGATGCACTGGCCGGGGCGGCGAGGTGTAGGGTCGGTAGAATAAATTTAACACGGGTGACATCGTGTTACACAGCTAGTATCTATATATTAATACATGAAGCAAAAGTTTTCGGTACCTTTTTAAGCGTATTGCGTGCACAGAAGACGAATATTTGGCATGGTTAAAGTTTATATGGAGAAGGCGTGAAGAAAGCTAAAATTATCTATAATATGTGTTACTAATATGTATATTAAATTAAACAAAATTAATACTGTGAATCCTAACCAGTGCCACTGAAATTAGATCTCCCAAACAAATGTCAAACACAAAATAGTCAATGATCAAAAAGTCGCAGGTCAAATTTCGAGCTTAGGGCGATCGCTAGTTAATATAAATAGACCAGTTTACAATGTATTTATTTTATATTGGTATATGCTCTTACATATCATATATAATCAGTTTTATCTAGGTCGTTCATCTGGAGTAGGCACCTACATTGTATCGAGAACATACAAGACAATTTTTAACAAAAAAGAAAACCAACTTCAATGAATTTGAAGAGTTCCCTAGTGTATCTTCGAAGTTGATAGTCCAATGCTAATTAAATGAAAATTGCACCACCCTTGAGGTATCCACTTTTCAGCGAAAAAGTAATAATCCAAATCGGTGCACAAAAAACGGAGTTATGGCTGAACATAAAAAAAAACATTCGAATTGATAAGCTCTTACCTAAGTCATTTTTTTTGAAGTCGGTTAAAAATAGGTTTTAGATAAGCTAATGATGACGTAAGTAAACAAACCAAATTTATAGATACGTAAATATATGATATATTATTATTCATTAAGTATTGAGAACGTTTGGCATTTGGTGAAAAATGCGCTTACGCATGATGGATTATACAAGTATCGTTATCTAAGACATCTAACACACTATTATGGTCTTGCAATTTTTACAACCTTGACATGTTCAAAGCCGTATGTGATGTTAATATTAATAATTTTAAGCCAGTATACACTACAGAAAAGTGTGGAAAGGTTTAGCGCTTTTGCCGAACTTATGGTGACAACCAAAGCCCATAGTGAATCCCCTTCCCTAACTTCACCACACTGTTTGTTGCTTATTTTAAAACGATTAATTAATAAGGATTTTATTGTTTTTATTTATCCGATATAATATTATCACACATAGGTATAATAATTCTCTATTCACTTTCACTTAGGCCATTTATTATATTACCTAGTTACATGAAATTACGGATTTTGAGATTGTATTTTTTCGTTCCTACAACAAGGACTCCATTCTTAAAAACTAACGTGCAGAGACATTTGAGCAAGCCGGTATGACAGTGACGAGTGACGAGTGATCGTAGAATCCACGGTAGTCGCCAATTTTATTGGATTACACGATGCTCACCATTCGGTACAATATCATCACTTTTCCAGCTGTGCTATGATAAAAAAGAACACGGATTATGAAAAGAACACAGTTTTAGTATATTTAAACTAATGTTTAATAACTACTTACATATTCTATTGTTTGGACTTCGCCTTATTTCGTATTCAATACGTAATCAAGAGCATTCAATTTTTAAATAAATCATACACGTATCAGAAGATTGTCTGTCACCTATGACAAATAAAAAGTTGCGAAATAAAATACGAATGAATTATGATATTTCATCTCAGTAAATGATCTACGAGTAATCATTGAAACAGAGTTTGAGTATTGACTCATCAATTTTAATTATTGTAAATACATTTGCAATCATAATGTCAGCGTGTTATATTCAATCGGTCGTATTTACTTTTACATAGGTCATAGTTTTACAAAAAAAGCGAATATTGCTTTATGAAACTGTTTATTTTTTTAACTATATTACAGTGTATCTATTAATTTTCTTTTAGATCGTTAGCACGATACTGAATTTTATACATACATATACCTATATGTATAAATAAATGTTGATTTTTCGGTAGAGTTTTCAGAAACAGCCCAAACCTTTAGAACAACTCTTAAAAAACTTTTGTTACAGGACCAGATTTGTAACTTAGCGCATGATCTTAAAAGTATGAACATAGTTTCGTCGCTTTCTCTAATACAGTTCAGTTCACTACTGGCATGCCGGCCTACTCATATGACTCTTCACTTTATGTTTGAAGGATTCCGTGTTGTAGGAAGGAGGTACACCGCCCGGGAGACAGTTTAGAAAAGGAAATCACAAATAGCTGATAAATATATGTAAGATTCTTAAAACCGAGATGGAATCCGTATATTCATACTATGTGATATACAAGCTAATAATGTTTATGGATTCACGTAACAAACAAGGATTGATTCGATGCTACGCTAATAAAAAGTTATTACTTGGTAATTTATAAAATCAATTAATTTTGTGTTAACGAGATGCTGCATTCGTTCTTTTAATTATAGTTATAGTTAAATACCGAGATATTTAATTATGCTTCGCCAATGTTTTGATGAGATTTAAATTAATTGTAAATACCTACTGCCACTTTAGAATAACGAATTTTTATATTTTTCATTTATTTTAATAATACTTGTTTTGCATTAATTAAAAAAAAGAGCTAAAGAATTGAAAAAATAATTAATTACAATTTTTAATATCTTTTGTATTTTTTAAAGTTTCGTATCTTATATTGAAAAACTGAAACACTAAAGGGGTGATTTGATTGTCCGCTTGAGTCACTATCAGTCTAAAATGCTTTAGGTATAAATATGTAATGAATATCATAGGGATGGTACGGTTACTTTGTGATGAAACCCTTTAATTAAATAAAGAGAATTAAAAAATCTCACCCTGCTGTAAAAAAAAGTTTAATTATCTACTTAAAGCTTAGAAGTGTTAAAATTTTATTAATTATCCCGATCGCTTGTTATTATCAAAACTTGAAGAGTTGTTCCAAAGTTTTGAAATATGACACGAAGAGAAACTTTTGACATCAATAAAGAAATAAATCGGCAAATAAATATTTAATTCTCCCTGGAAATTAATACGCGACGAAAAAATGAGTGTCACTTAAACCCTCGCCATCACCATTTTTGTGTATGTAAGGATAAAAACTATATTTATGTAAAATATTACGGAATTATCAGGGATCAAGTTACACTTGCTACTTGTTAATTTCATGAATATTATATTAGTGGTGAAAAATGAATATTATTAAAAGAATGATGATTTTTTTTCGAAAGCTAATGTATGCTTATTGGAAATATTTTTTAATCAACCACTTAATAATATACAAATAAGACACAGACATATTTTAAACTATTTACTTCGCACATTTTGTAACAACATAAATCGCAGTCTAAAACGCATAAAACATACATTTTAACTTCGAGTTGTGTTCAAGGATGCTTGCGTGTTAATAACTGATTTAGGTTTTTTCCAAAATTAACACATTACCGGTTTTAAAGGGTGTAAAAGTTTTTTCTACCCTATTTCAGAATCTTCAGAAGTATGCATGCACGGCCCTTATTTGTACTAAGAAGAGTGATAAATTATTATAATTTTTACTACTACTGTGTTTCTTGTTGAGCTTTTAAAGTACCAAATGAAAGATATTTGACCTTACACGAAGAAATTGGAACGCTTGAGAAATGCGTTCTTGTATGTAGGAAAAATATAGAACTGTGGATTTCCCGGCGTTTGTAATCGCCAATACGTCTTGAGCTGGAATGGTACTGAACCACGTGCCTTCGCCCAAGAAGAGAGTTTCGACCAGCAGTGAGATTCTGATGTTATTAATCTTACTATTTACTAGCTGTACCCCGCAGATTCACTTGCGTTAAAGGATTGTACATTCCCGTTTCATACATATGATAAATAATTGTTTACACATTGCCAGATTAGTTGACGTTTATGGTCACTGCTCCGCTTCTAAAGGTCGTAGCATAATGTATATGTACAATTATTCTCGATAAATAGGTTACAAAATACAAAAAGGTTTTTTAAATCTGCTGGTAATAAGATTAATGAATTAAAATACACAAACAAAAAGACCATCTTTTGGGCTTTATTATTAAACTAGCTGACCCGCACAACTTCGTCTGCGTCACTTAATTCAACAAAATAATAGGGTGCCGCCCGCCTGCCACACATACCGCATAATAAAAATGCGCGCGCGCTACCTGATTCTAATTTTACTGCGGAGTTATTTTAAAACCGTGATATTCCCTAAGATATTCGTTGAAATCAATTGACGTAAAGGGTAATTTTATTCAAAATTAAATACTTGTGATGAATAACGTATTTATTTCGATAAGGATTAATACCATGTTTATAAAAACACCTTTCGCAAATAATGCATTATTTTAGAACAAATGTTATTTTACAATAAAAAAAGTTATATTGAGTCAAACTTAAAAGTTAGACAGACACTTATAATATCACGGACTATCTTATAACTTTTTAAATGAAACAATTCCCTCATACATGATTTCATTTAAGCAGCGCACACAATAGCAACTCTCAAAAGGAATAAATTTACTCCGTTTTGTAACATTTTTCATTGATGCTCCGCTCCTATTGGTCGTAGCGTGATGTTATATAGCATATATCCTATCTAGATAAATGGGATATCCAACACTAAATTATTATTTCCATTCGAACCAATAGCTCCTGAGATTAGCGCGTCCAACCAAACAAACACACTCTTCAGCTTTAAAATATTAGTATAGAGATATTATAGGTTACCTAAATATGTAGTTTATACGATCAAGATATGAACCGACTTTAAATAATTTCAAAGAGTAGTAATTTTTAATATTTCCGTGTTCCAATTTTAGAATATAATACGTCCATAGATACAATTATTTGTGAAGGTACATTGATGAAATCATCGACACTACCGGTCGCGGTGACCTTTCGAATAAGCGTAAGTGTTTTTTTTTATTAAAACAATTGAAAGTGAGACTCGGTACTCCTTCTAAGGTCATGACATGCATCCGAGATTGCGTTTGAGTACGATTGACGTATCAATGAATTTATTTGTTTAAGTTTTAAATAAAATATTTATTATAAATTACAATTATTTGTGAATTATTTAAACTATTTAATTTAAAAAAATAAAACAATCGTTTTATTGTTTACTTTTTATTACGAGAATGATAATAACTGAAAACAATAAATATAGTTTAAAAAACAAATACAATGTTGATAAACTTGATCGTGTCTTATCGGTTCTTCCCGATAACTGGGGTGTTTTCCGAACTGGTGGCAGTAGTGTTGACAGTCATAAGTGCCTTCTTAGGGCCTTAATAGAATAAAATGTTTTTTTATTTTCGAAATGTATAGAACAACTATCAATAGCCGAGGCACTGCAAGCGCTTATTACACAACGAACATTTACCTAATTATTTTCGTCTCATAATTTTATTTTTTTCGTATTATGATTTTTTAAATATATGTAATTGTTAACTTTTATAACCAATCAATTGCAAAATGAAAATATAATTCGCACGTACATCAAAAAAAAATTTCTAAATCTGTTGAGAATAAATCAAAATAATGTTTTAAAATGTATTAATATCATTGACAATTATTATAGTATTTAAGGAAATGATACTATTTCATGTGTACAAAATGTCATAAAAATTGATCCCAGCGGTTTTTGTGTTAAATCCATTCTATACAGTCAAAAACTCTTTTATGTCTTATTGGTTATCACTGGCTTTTTAATAGATACATTTATAGGACTAACAGTGGCCATATAGACCATTTTAACACGAACTTATAAGTTAAAAAAATAAACTAAACGCAACAATAAAATATATGATAATTATTGTATCTAAAAAGTAAAACTCTCAATTTTTTTTCATTGTAGATTACAAAGGCTTTTCGTAATAGAATAATAAACATTTTTTTCTAAATGTTGTAAATTCGATGTGTTTTTTTTCCAATCTATGAATGCAGTATTTACCTTTCTTTAAATTTAACGGCACGTTCTTTAGGACACCTCTTATAGTGTTTCAGGGTTTCAAATACCGACCACTCTGTATTTTTTTCCAACTGGCTACGCTGTTGACGTGGATACTTTGACAGAAGACAACGAAAGAAGCATAACTTGCACTATTACAGGCACTTTCGTAAATTAAAATAATTATGATTCCTAAGTTTATTCCCTATAAATAATCCACCGTATCATTAACGCTTAATCTATCTTCGAGTTAACACTCAAACGCACACATATAATGTATGCGCGTACGCACGTAATCCAATTAGCGTCTAAGGCGCTGTCACATTACCATTCATTTGAATTTCAAAGTAGGCTGAAATTACTCAGTAACTTGTTGCGAGCAGGACGACAGGTGGATATCTATATGTCATACCACTAGTGTCTACCACCGGCTTTTACTTGTGTTGCAATTATGTATATAAAAAAGTATATCATATACCTACTTTAGAATCTATATAAACAAAATGATTGAGGTTTGCTATTGCTCTCACATCAAGCAAAAACTATTGGATAGAATAAAGTTATTAAAGTTTTAGAAACTACGATTTTTATAAGCATTTCAGCGATATTTTTTCTTGCCGTGGTGTTAATGCAATAAACACCGCAGACAAAGTTGCGGGTATCAGCTAGTATAATATTATAAAGATCAGGAGATTGTTTGTTTGAATTCGTTAATCTCAGAAACTGCTAGACAGTTTTTTTGCATAAGCCTATTTATTCAGGAAAATTATAGGCAGGAATATACAGTGTTTAGGTCTTTTGAAAAAAAAAATTGGCTTATAGTGGTTGATCATCTGGCTGGCTGAAAGGAAAATTCGCTAGCTACCCCAATGCACAAAAGAAAGGCCTATACGAGACGAACGAACCCGAGACCTACCGACTCAATACTACAATTGCTTACTAAATTTTCGCCTTGAGGACTGATATTTGAGAAAATCATATACGGTTGTTTTGCCAAATTTAAACATTAGGTATTTGATTGTTTACAATTATCTTTAAAAATATATTACAATCTGCTGGTTTTAAATATTTTTAATTATAATTAAATTTGTGTTATATATTTACAAACCATAACTATTGTGAAATGTAAAATTGTCACCGTCTAAAAATGATGGAGAGATAGAACAAAAATATAACATTGTAAAGTCAATATTTTTATTCCTGTATTAAGTTGTTATATTATACGCCTTTGAGATCTAATCATTATTAAATATAATTCATCGGGAACTTTGAACCGGTTTCAAATTAACTGGTAAATAAAAAATGAAATGTCCCAAAGGATTTAGATACGCTTTGTAATAAACCACCTACGGCTACTTATCATTATGTTGTATTGGGTTACATGAATACATGTGAGCTCTATAGTCGGTCAAGGCCAAGGTTCAATTGGCCCGGTAAGATTGTAACCTATGCCGCGGTTATTTTCATAAACTTTATCCTTTTTCAACATGTCTAAAAAAATATATTTGTGTTATTTTATTTTAATTATAAATTAACTGATGTATCTCTATTTTCTATAATTTCTAATACAAAAAATCTGATATGCATGAAAAAAGCCTTCACGAGTGGCGATACCCAAGTAAGTTCATCGCATCCTAGGCAGTCAGTTTCGATTTCAATTTCACTGACTGACCAACCTTTCCACAGCGGCATAAGCTATTTTTATTACCCGACTGCAAAAAAGGAAGATTATGTTTTCCGAGCGTCGCGGCGTCGCGTATATGTATGTAGTGTATGTCTATTTCTTTGGCACACACTGTAGCCTAAACGGCTACATGGGTATAAGCATACGAGATGTCGTTAGATTTGTCTTAATTATGAGAGTGAAATATACTACATTATATTGACTGTGCATAGAGGTGTGTTGGTTCCAACACTCATGTACGGAAGTGAAAGCTGGGTGTAGCAGAAAAATCATGAAAGTAAAATAAATGCAGTAGAAATGAGAGTGTTAAGGTGTAGGTTAGGAGTGAAATTGAGTGACAGGATAAGAAATAGTGTGATAAGAGAACTTTGTGGTGTGAAAGAAGATATCTTAACAATATGGTCACACGGTTTGAAAGGGATGCTTAGACGGTTTGGGCAAGTTGAGAGGATGAATGAAAGAAGAATGACTAACCAAATTTATAATGCGAGTGTGAAAGGAAACTTTGAAAGAGGAAGGCCTAGATGAACATTCATCGATCAAATCGGAGACGTTCTGAAGAAAGGTCAGGTCAATAGTACTCTAAACCGACGAGCATACATGAAAAGATTAATGAATGTTGAAGAAGCAAAAGATGTATGCCAGGATTGTAACAGCTGGAAGGACGTGGTCTCTGCTTACCCCGTTGGGAAATAGGCATGATTTATGTATGTAATATTTAAGTAAAATATATGCGAATCAAATAAAAAGCAAAAATATAAAATACTTTTTTTTATTATACAAATGTTTCTGATGCATTTGAATTATTTGTTTCCTTTATAATATATTTTTAGAATATTACTTTTGGTGATACGAAGAAGAAAATACAAAATGCAATATTTACACTTCGGTTGTTTAGTGATGGCAACAATATTGCCAAAATCTCAACATTTCCACCTGAGATGCAGGTGCAAGTTTAGATGGCAGCGGTCATTACGTTGGAAAATCCATATCTTGCATGTTGTTAACCAATACTTGTGATCATATTTGTAAATTAATGATTTTAACAGTATAGCTGTGGAAAAAGGCTAGATAACTATATTTATAGGTACATGAAGAACGAAGAGCTTAAAAGATTTGGATATTTATATTTAATTAAATTGGCCATACATTCTAAAATTAGTAACATTGTGTATATTTATACGTAAATACATTATACATACACGGATGTATTATTATTAACTTTTAGAAAAAATATTTTAATTTTCGATAAAAATATATCCTGTAATAATAAACAAATCGATAAAACTATAAATAAAGGTGTCGCCAATTCAGTTAATAACCTCATTTGTGTAGTTTGTCGATAAGTACTAAAATATGGTGTTAAAATTGTACGCATAACGTAGGTACAACAAACTATTGTACACAATTTTCAGCTTCAAAAGTCTACTCTACTAGCTCATAAGATTTTAGAGTAAATCTAAAAACAAAATATAAGTAGGTACTTGAAATAAAATCTTGAATTTTTATTATAATACTGGCAACAAGGTAGACGTTCTAAATATTTGAATTTTCTTAACCAGATATCAATAAAATACACTGTACATGAAGAAAAAATATAATCTTATTATATTAGTGCATTTCTGTCAACAACTCATAAAAACTATCGGGCACCAGTATTTTTTTCTTTCTAAAAGTGTTAATTATATAGAGGTGTATGTTAACAGTACGGCCGCAACACACACGCGCTATAAGATTTATTGCTAGATTTGTTCACTATTATTAGATACATACTTGTTTTACAATTGAATATTATTTTAATAAACACTGCTGGAGCTTTATGGCTGTATCAATGTATTTATTGACCTTCAAGAAATAATTAATACCTTTCGCAAAAGACGTATTTTGTTTAGTACAAACTTTCATTCTTAAGGTTTAATCTTGATTAATTTCATCATCATCGTCATTTGAGCAAAAAGATGTCCCCTACTGGATATAGGCTTCTCCCAAAGATCGCTACAAGGACGAGACCTGGGCTGCTCGATTCTAGCGGCTTCCTGCAACTTTCACCAGGTCGCCGGGCCACCTTGCGGCAGGTCTACCCACACTGCGTCTTCAGGCACGCAGTCGCCACTCGGGAAATCTTTGGCGACATCGGCCATTCGTTCTACAAACTACTTATCCTACCCACTACTACTTTTTTTACTCTTTATTTAAGTGGCTTTATAGTTGGTGTATGCCAGCCCCATTGGAGCATATTTACAGCAAATTACATACATTGCTACAGTAAAAATAAAACTATTAACTAAATAAATAAAAAATACTACATACTTTTATCCCTTATACTATAACTATTATATACTAAAATTCCACAGCAAACCAGCCAAAACAGAAGTCGGTTCCGCTAATACTGTGGAAAATACTTACATTTAAAGAACATAAACCTAAACTTAATTAAACGACTTCTGCTTATTTCATACCTAACACATTCCATCAACCAGTGTCGAACATCTATTTTCCCACACACTACCCACTAGCACTTAAGTGTAGCTATTTTCAGGGCTATATCGGTAACTTTGATTCTTCTTGGGATCTCATTTCTGATTCGATCACGCAGAGAAACTCCGAGCATAGCCCTCTCCATAGCCCTTTGTGTGACCTTCAGCTTTCTTATGAGGCCCATAGTTAGCGAACACGTCTCAGCACCATATGTACTCACTGGCAACACACATTATTATTAATTATTAGCTGATCCTCGCAACTTCGTCTGCGTCACATAAGCTCTCAAAAGGAATATATTTTCCTCGTTGTTGCAACATTTTTTATTGATGTTCCGCTCCTATGTATCGTAGCGTGATGTTATATAGCCTATAGCCTTCCTCAGTAAATGGGCTATTTAACACTAAAATATTTTTCCATTCGAACTAGTACTTCCTGAGATTAGCGCGTTCAACCAAACAAACTCTCCATCTTTATAATATTAGTATAGATTAATATTATAATATATAGGAAACGAGAAATCTGTTAAGAAAAATAAAAACCATTCGTTTGTCAGTTAGTACTTAAACAATCACCACTTGTGTAAGGTCAGAATTAATTATTGATATTTTATATCGATTGATATAATACTTACTATGCGTTAGGCACGCGATCCGATAAAATAACCGATTCGAATCGCTAAGAGATGTGTTTCAAGTTAATTTTATAATTATTTCATTATTCCACACAAACGAGCGTAATATATTATTAGACGGCGTGGATGCGAAAGTTTTAAAAGTCAAGACTTCCTATTCAATATAATATGTTCAATTTTAACGCATTAAAAAATTATAGCACAAAGAAAATATTATTTTTCATGAGGTCAGCTATATGATAAAATTTGTTTACATGGCTTTTTCATAATATATAAAGCTATCAACTCTACAGTTAACTCATATAATATTAATAAATGTAAAATAATTACTGATTTTACTGTAAATAAGTTTAGGTTGTACGATAGTTATTTAGGTCGTTTAAAGTTGTTTTACTTTTTTTTTAGTTACGTACTGTTTGTTAACCTATATTAAAAGTTTCATCGATATTATATATATTGGATATTTCTGTAGTTCTGTATGTACAGTTAGTTTTTTTTTTTCAAATTTCCCGATAGGATCACTGAACGATAATGAGCACGAATATGTCTTTCTGTCTGTCTGTTTGTATGTCCGGATATAACTCAACAACGGCTTGACCGATTCTTATGAAACTTTGATACGGAATGCTTATGCTTATATATTGCTTTTAGAAATAGTATAAAAAATGGTTAATTCTTGACCAATTTAGATTAGATTTTGTACACGGGAAGTATAAGTCATTCCATGAATGATAGGTTTTAAGGGATCGTCAAAAACATATTTAGTAATCGCAAAAAAGTTTAGTTTTTAACCCAATTTTTCATGAAATTTAGTACATAGGAAGTATAATATGATATTTCTCAATTGATACACTATATAAACTGTCAATAATATGAGTTAAAGTAAAGTTACGGGATGTAAATTGTTACTGCGTATTCCGAACGTGTGCACACCGCTAGTTATTACATAATTATATTTAAGTAAAATTTCTTTTGTTTCAATTTGATATAATACTAGCCGGAGTTAACAAGCGATGCAGGGCGTAATTGTGTTTTTCATATAGTTCTAAAAATTATTCTAGTTTTGTTCCACGACATAAACAACTTCTATGCCAATTTTCATTAGAATCCGTCAAGCCGCTTAATAAATAAAAAGTAATTTTACATTATTATATTGTTGGATTCAGTTAATAAATATAGGATAACTCAGGGGTGAACAAAAACTATTCTGAATACCAAAAGAAACTTTCCCTCATAAGTTCTCATACGTAAAAATGTTATTATACATTATTACTTATCATTCAAAATACCCATTACCAATCATCCACAACTTACAAGTTAATTAGGCATAAGAGAGATGCATACATCGCTAGTTCCCATGCAGGTATGCAAAAATTGTTGAGAAAATACCACACGGCCGTTTTGCGTGGCCGATAATTCGCGCGCGAGTAATTTCAGCTTTTAGAAAGATACGTCTGGTTGTAATTGACTCACCGAATGAGTTACGCATTGCGTCTTGCAACGTGGGTTCATATTATAATAAGGAATCCAGTTTTAAAGACTTATTTTTAACTACTTTTACCATATTTACACAACCCGTTAATATTATTTTTTATAAGAAATAATTATCTAATGGGCTGTTTGGACGAAACGCGGCAGTAAAAGTGTTCTGATGGGACGTCGCTACGTGCCTTTCGGCCAGCATCGTATCTGGTCGGCTCTTTCCGACTCAGCTGTTTTGGTTTTCTCTCTACTACACACACTCACTACCATAAGCATGTGTTAGTGTATCAGCGTGATTTCTTATACCTACTAACCGTATAGGTTATTCGTGAATATCAATAAATTACAACTTATAATACATCACTAAAATACATTTATTTTGTAAATAGTTTCATAAAAATGAAATTATGTTACAAAGTCAAGTAACCTTGATAAGAAGATAATAACTCTTTTACAATACTAACGCGAAGCGACGAACAAGAACGTAAAATAACTCGTAATATATATATATTTATTACGTGATCTAATTGTCAATCTCTTACTATATAAACTGCCAATATAATAATAATAATATATAGTAATTAATAAATAAATCGTGTAAATAAATATTGTAGGTATTTAAGGATATTGTGAACACTGTGTTCACTTTATAGTTGATAGCGAGCATCTAAATGCAGCAAACTAATAATAGCCTAGGCCCTAGACCTTAAGAATGCAGTGATATCACTACAAAACTGTGTCACTGTTATATAAACCAGTAATTTTTATTAAAGCCGTAAATCATACTATTTTATTTAACAATAGTACAAAAGTAAACTTGAAAATATTATAGTTTTTTATGATATTATTTATGATGTCTACAAGAACGAATAATCTTTTTTTATTATTGTTTGAGTTTATAAGCTATTTGTTTGCCAAACATCCAAATTTATTAAGCTGTTTTGTGTGATTGAGTACCAAAAATACTCACTTTCACATTTATAATAATAGTTAGGATTGTACTATAACTATACTATATTATTATTACTATATTAAATAAAGCTCAAGAGATTGTTTTTTGTTTGATTGAAAATTTGGTGAAAAACGATAGAAGTTAAATGAATATTAATAATATCAAACCTTATAACCTATTTTATTTATATTAAAAGGATTTATATTAAAGGTCGAGTAATATTTGCTCTGTATTGAATTATAACAAAAAAGTAGATCAAGTCCATTGAAAATGCTAAGCAACATTATTCAGAAGCAAATTCTAAAGTCGAAATATTATTATGCAAACTTCCATTCCCACGATCAAAGTAGAAAATCAAACGTTTATCGAGTCTTCTAGAACCCTATTCTATAACGATATTTCCTACTTGGTTTTACATACAGCATATTCACTGAATGTACCTAAAAGCTAATAAGAAAGAATACAATAACATAGTATTATATAAATATAAGTCGTTATAAATAAAATACATATCATTTGTCGAGCGTTTTTATACTATCCAACAAATAGCGATGAAACTTTAGCAAGTTGTTTGTGTGCACGCCTGCAAAGGTTTTTAATTTAGTATTACTATTAGACAATAAGTGGCATGACAAGAAAAATTAACTAGCTGACAAAACTATTATTTATTTACTTGAAATTAAACAAAGAAGAATTCAAAAATTTTACAGTAATTACGGTGCAATCTAAAAATTATAGCGACCATTGATCAACCACATGATAATATTAACCACCTGATTATAGAAAGTCAAGTTCCTCTCTGTCATGCCTGTAAACGTCTCTTTACGCCTGGGTTGAAGGTATATATATAGGGTTATCAATGACTATCAATAACTGCCTCATAAGCTTAGTGGTCCTAATCGTGACTGCTATGTTCGATTCTTAGGTCGAAAAAACTGATATTGAGTTTTTCTATGAAGATCTCAGTACCAGCCGAGAGCTTGGCTTTGTGCCCGATCAATGGCAATAATCACACGGGACCTAAAAATCATACCTGGCGAACTGTGGATGTACATTATTATACCTCTGCCTAACCCTTTGGGGATATAGGCGTTATGCGTTTATTATGTTATCAAAGAAAAAAGGGACAACGTTGATATCACTTCTTTACGGTAAAGAAAACATAAGAGTTTATAAACCTCTTTGTTAATTTCATTATGGAAGTCACTGTTCAATACGGGGGTCTGAAAAAACAAGTTTGACATTTGACTCTATAATTTTTTTACTCTCCGTGTCACTCTGTAGTTGTTGGGAAGTTTGGCCAACGAAACGAGAGATCCCCGTATTGCGGCTATTTGAACATGTAATGTTTTCATATTTGAATTATTTAACATGAAGTGATTTGGAGCTTTACAACCTCATCACGTTGGTGAAATCTTTGGACTTGAGAATCTGAAGTTGAAAATGACTGAACTTTGACTTTACTACGATTGTTCCCCTTCCAATTCCATGACTATTAACATGTATGTAGCGTTTCTCTCGGCAACATGGACGCCGATATATGTAAATAAATTTTTATTAAGTTAGTTTAGCCCTGCGAACCGCAGGCATGTTCTTTCCATCCAAATCCAAGGCTCGGATGACTAAGTCTTCCCGCTGCATACTCATTTTTCCTAGATTTTTGTTTTGCGATAGAACATTACTATCTTAACATTATTATACTAAAGGTAAGAGCTTGATATAGATCAAAGTATCTTTAGTTTAGAGTATAAAACTAGGTGTAGGTATTACAATCGAGAATATTTTAATACGATGGCGAATTTTATCCGGGGGCTATAATAACTTTGGTTTAAAAGGGAACACTTTGACTTCGAAAATCTGATTAAAATAACAGGAATAAATTTGTTATTCATGTCTTAAAAGTGCTAGTTCTTATAGTTTTATATTTTTTGTAATATATATTGTTTGTGGTTTTCTAATATATTTATATAATATTATATTGCGTTCAACGAACTGCTAACGACAGACATAAAATTACCAATTGTTCAGCACAGTTAATTTTGATGGTTATGAGAATCGATGTTTAATTCCGTTCAATAACCGATAATATCATAAATGTTATGTTTATGTCTGACAAATTGAGCAATTTGATTTTAAACGTTTCTTATCGCGATATCAAATATTTATTCATACCGTATAAATAATTAGGCTATGAATAAATTATTATTAAAATTAAATTTTGTGGCTTTCAATATTTTATGGTTGATTTAACCTTGATTGATTGGTGCAATTCTAAATCCATAAAATCATTAATTACTCCGATTAATCGATTATTATAAATACGACTTTTCACGATTAAGTGTTCGCTTGAACTTTATTTATCACCATTATTGATTTTTCATGCATTTTTCTTTGATTCCAACCAATTATACTTATGAATACATAATAATGTCAGGCAACTGGTATTTTCTTATAAATAAATTTAACAATTAACCTATGTTTAGGTTTACAGAAGAGGTCCGGTAAGGAATCGCCTTGTATGCGGCACTGTGAGATCAATGTGCCTAGAGATTCTCAACAAAATCTGAATATGGTAGGTTAACATGATGATAGAAAATACCTTATAATATGTAGCAAAACTATTGGAAGATAATAATATGTACCAATAGAATTGGTAAATTAAATTAAGTATTTCTTTTTACTTTAGTATATGACAATACACGTATTAGTACATAAATTGTTACCCGTAAGCCATCTAGGTATATAAAATTAAATAAATTGAAATGTATATTTGTAATATCTAAATAACAGTTTGTTATTATATAAACAATATATGGCAATTATAACAAAACATGATTTTTTTAATGTTTGTGTCTGTCTGTCTGTTTGTTCCGGGTAATCTCCGAAACGGTTGGACCGATTTTGACGGAACTTTCTCTGGCAGATAGCTGATGTTATAAGGAGTAACTTAAGCTACTTTTATTTTTAAAAAAGAATTAGGGTTCCGCGCTAATAAAGAAAAAACTTGTCATTGTGAATCAACTCTTGCGCTTAAATGGCTTACGCTGAGTAAACCATAAGAAAAAATTATATCAAATTAATGTACTACATAATTGTAGATATTAAAAAAATCCATAAAAAAGCCAGAAAAGTAAGTAGTCTATCTTCTAAGAATCATCCACAATAAGCATTTTTATCTTTAAAACAACCAGGTGCGAGGAAAGCACGGTTTGTGCGTGTGCCCGATCGACGGCATTCTGTAGACCACGCAAGCGCAGCCGCAGGCACAGTTAGTCTTATATAATATTATACGCAGATTCGATCCCGAAATGATATCCTCGAAAGTAAACTACCATGCCAGATTTTTTTCAATGTGTAGTATGGTGATTGCGATACATTATTCAAAGAAGACTGATTTGCTCAGAAACGTTGATCTTGAAACTTTTCTTAAAACTTTACTTTTATAATAATAGTAACGAAATGCGCAGTAAATTCGAAAAGCTTAAAAATCTTGTTAGAATCTAGTAACAATAATTTATATGTATGAAGCAATCAAAGTTCCTTCTCCACGCTGCCGCGTTGCGCCGCGCGCCTCGCCGATTCCATGTGAACCGCCACTAAAGGCGTGCGATGCGGGCGTGACACAACCCGACTCCAGTTCGATTCCCTGCAGGCACCATTAAGACCAATAACCATCAGTCGGTAGCCGGGCCTCGGACCGCTAATTTTGTCTAATTTTCCTATCAAAACCGAAACGCTATTGTTTTTTTCATAAAGACGGTAGCGTCCTCCGTACCTAACTGTTCACGATCGTGAGAACATCGATTTTTCTTACGTAATTATTGGTTTTTTGCATGTTATTTTTTCGTTCAAGGTTGTGTTTTGATGTCTGCGTGCATGCGACGGGTGTTGCTGTGAAATTCGGCCTTGTCTTAATACGTTTAATTGAGCTTGAAGGAGAGAATCTTAAACGGTTATTATTGGAACAACTTTGAAATATTATAACACTTGCCAAATTATTAAGCGAAGATGGTATACCGTATGAAGTTTATATTTTAACGAGATCTTTAATAGTTTTAACCAGTTCACTATGAACTTGCGAGGAAATTAAGTAGATACTAGTCATTGTCTTAGTACAATGTTTAAAGCTTTTAAAATTTTAAGCTTCTGTGAAGCGTTATAGTGATATAAGTTTAAATATGTTTTACTTTCAAGATTGATAAGCTTTTGTGAGTTGTATGTCTCTTTATTACGACAAAGATAATCACACTGTGCCTGACGCGAAGCACAGTACTATCTACAAAAGTAGTTATAATAAGTTGTAGCATAGTGCTATCTCCAAAAACAGCGACCACCGGAGAGAACCGATAATCTATCGGCCTGCAAGCCTCTAAGTAGTTAGTTAAATATACCTACATTAGCTGATCCCAAAACACAACAAATCAAAAGAGAATCACCGTGACGGGTTTTTCATGATGAGCATGATGGTCGCGACCCAGTCACTCGGGTATTGATACTTTTCCACCCCGCTTGATTACTTTTTATACAACTAGCTGCTGATAGAAGGACGCATGAATTTTATTACTATTATTAATTGGTGAGACAATCAATCATTGAAGTAATATTGCTACAGAACGATGTTGATTGTAATTATTTTTTACTAATTATATATTTAATGCGGGTCTAGAACGCGTCTTGGAGTTTTTACCGGGATCTTGATTTGGCATATTATTTACATTGTTTATAGAGATATTATTTAATATTGATGGTGATTGGCGTGATATATTTTGGTTATTGAAAAGTGAAGTGAAATATAAATAATAATTAGAAACATGATTTTTAAGTTGCTAGAAAAACTATCTGGACTGTTTTAACAAGAGAGCCACCATATTATTAAAGTATTTTTTAAACTCTGAACATTAGAAAAAATATTATATTCACGTGACATAGCTTATGTGAGTATTTACACAGGTTGCCATTATTAAAAAAGGAAAAAAGAACGCGTCTTATAGTTTTTAATTATTCGACATCTATGAACGATGACTATACGATGCTAGATGAATTTTGTAATATAAAGATAAACGAGTTTCGTTTCACACGCATAATATAGTTAGGGTGTGAATTGCAATGGTCGATGAGTAACTTCGCACCTTATAATTGTTGAGACGTAAGCAAATGAAGCGCACGCTCCGGGAGCGCCTGACAGCGTATCTTCTACGCGTGTTAGACGTTAATTTATAAACGGTTTGTTAGATATAAAATAAGGTGTGGTATCTAGAAGGATTATGCATCATCGATACAAATAAATAACATTGCAGTGACTGTCTGTGATTGTCCATCTGATTGTCATTTTGTTTATCCGGGTTAATCTCCGAAAGGGATGAACCGAATTGGACTGAATTTTTTTTTCAACTGATAAGTGAAGATATGGCCTAATATGGTAGCACGTTAAGCCTAGTAGAAGTTTAGCTTTCAAGTGCAGCTGACAGAACACACCTATTGGTGTTTGGTGACACATTTTCAACGTGAGGTTTGCAGTTAGCCAGACGGGTTTTAGAAAAAGCATGTTGTGGTTTTATCATGATGTTTTCCTTCATCGAAAGCTCAAGCTCATTGCAGGGATTCTACCAGAGACGACGCGAGGTCTGTACATGCTAACGACTGAGCCATCATTGCTTCAAAAGTGGGTGGGTTTAGCGAGTGGAAGACTTTTCGAGAATTAATTTAGGCTACAATATATCATTTCACTTTTCCATTAGAAGCTAAGAATAAGTACGAACAGTAGGAACGTAAAAAAATAATGTTTTACTTTATTTAATATATTTGTAACACAACACGTATTAAATATGAAATTTAGATTTGTGCACTCCTTCTCCATACTTTATCTCAAATATAGCAACCATCCGTGTGCACAATATTTTTAACTTTAATTGAACTCTTTATGTATTAATTTTATATTTATTAAAAAGTTAAATAGTTTCTTACCTTGTTGGAAATAATTGGACTTCCTCACGTAAACACAGACAAGGGCCATAAGCTGGAGCTGCGATAATCTTTGTCTGGTTGAGGGTGGGAGAGGCAGGAGGTCTCGGAGGTTTGCTATTTCCGCATTTATCAGGTCGCGTCGGAGTTTGCTCGCGCCTTTTGTTGATTTGCCCTGGTCGAATCTGAGAAGCGATTTTTTAAATTATAATCAACGATTTACGGTTTTATTGTATGACTTGTTGATATTAAAGCTTGGATAGAATAGTGTCAAACAAATATATTTTGTGTGAGAATTTAAGAAAAGGTAATAAATGATGGAATGGAGAAAAAAACACCTTTTTAGCCTATAGTCGATAACTTTTTAGAAAGTATTGTGTATAATATAAAAAAAAAACAAGATGTTTATAAAAGATTAAATTATACCGACGAATTGTCACCTAGGTACATTCAGTGAAAGCTCTATTTTCGGAAATAATGAAATTAACCCTACTCGTATTGAAAGAAATCCTCGAGATTTTTGTTACTCTATGTATTATCTGAATAATGTATTTAAGAGGTTTGTAACTTTAATACGTTTAATTTGTTATATCACTTAAATCGATCGACTGATATTCTATTAAAAAATCTTTCTTATAGTATTGCACCGACGTAACAGCCGTAATTCAAAATGTAAACTTACTGTAATTGTCTAACGAGAAATGGTCCAATATAAACTTTAATATAGACTTTACAATTCTCGACGAGAAGCTCGCACATCGATGTAGGTATGTAATAAAAACTACCACCATTCAATTATGTAGTTATGTATTTATGTCCATATAAAAATTCGTTCCACATTCATATCCTAGTGGTTTCGTACAGTCGCCGGCATCATTACGGCTATTATTTTCGAATGGTTCGATAATTTTTATCGATCAATAATAATTTTTATTTTACAACGAATTAAAAAATAAATGCGGGATATTTCCTAAACTTGTGATTTCACCTTGAATTGTAAACGAACTAATAGTTACATAGCAGTTGGTAAGGTCAAATTTATAGCCATTTGCTATAAGGTTATGTATGCTCATAAATGGGTTTTTAAATTAACTTTTACATAAAATGTTGAAGTGTGTTCAGTGTTTTTTATTTCGTATTATTTAGTATCGATATAAAAACTTAATTTTTTACACTTTTTTATATATTTATTCTTGTTATATTTTATATTTATTTTTACCATCAGTGCACGATTGAAACTCCGTTGTTTTAAGTGACACCGCACGCTGAACCTGTGTACGTGCCCTTATACGCTATGACGTATGGTCGACCTGCGCAGGCACTCCTGCGTAGGTCGCCTCTCCATTATACCGTCGCGTGTATGTCGGGCGTTAGGTACTGTCTACATTTAACCTATTTCAAATTAAAGTACAATTATATAAAATTGAAATATAATTAAGATTGGACTATATAAAATTATTTTAACAAAAAAAAAAAAATGTAACAACAAAAGCAAGAAAGAAAAAATGACAGCTCTACTATTATTGATCCTTATTATATTTTTGACAGTTTATGTGGTGAGTCAACTTGTGAGGCGAAAAGTTAAACAAAAAATATAGATTTACTTGTTATGATATAAAAATTAAATTATATTTTCTTGTGTGTATCTATCTAACTCTGTATTATTATTTCTTCAAACCGACGATGTTTTTGTTACATTTAATATCTTCAATGTCACCTTTGAGCGTTGTAACGCACCGAATCAGTTATAATATAAACTATATTTAAAAGCGAATAGAAATACATTTGTAGATAAGGATATTTAAAGACGTGTTATTTTTTTGTATTTTAGTAATTCAAGATTATGAATTAGATCGTTATGTATTAAGTTTAAGGTGGTGTGTAAAGTAGACATTAATTTGTGACGAATACTACATAACATATTATAAGTAAGGCATCTTTAAATTGGCTGAGTGATAGGACATGTAATCAAGCGAGGTGGTAGGAATCTGCATGCAACTGGGTCGCGACTATCATGCTCATGGTGATAAGCTTTTCACAGTAACTTACTTTTATTACATATCAGGATCACCCAGCGTACATCCATCTGCAGAGAGCCTTGCAACCTGGCATGACAGTGACAACAGCAATGTCTGGATTGGATTTGATTGGATTGGGGCTGGATTTGGATTGGGCTGTGCTTACTATCAGATACAATGACGTCATTTTGCTGTGTTATTATTAATATATACTGGGTTGAAAATCTATCGCCATGCACCTATCAGTGTATCAGCAGCTGTCGGGACCTTTTTGCTGCTGACAGCTGTTGCCTCGATTACAGTGAAGGTGCGATCTGATATCTTTCTCAAGCAAATCGTTATAATTCCTCATACCCCTCGAACTCATACCCCTTAAAAACAAGAAATACTTATACCAACTACTTTATCACTAAAATGAAAATTTCATCATAAATATAATGGATATCATTATCTATAAAACATCCACATAGGCTAGCTATTGAAACGCATTAAGTCTAAATCCATTAGTACAGGGCATACAAGTTGAACTTGCGACCTAAACTCTATAAGCCGTCCGTTCGAACATTTCACAGTACTGGTTATTTACTTGATGGTACGCTGGATGCCTTCGACCTTTGCCCTGGAATCAGAAGCGGTAGTTATAGCCCTGCCAAAGTGTTTAACGAACGTTACTCAGTAATCTCGTGCCGATGTATTAAGCAGGGTCTGTAGTTTGTGTGAATGGCATAAATTCGTATTCCTCACTTCTTTGGATACGTTTTACGGTGAAGCATGGACATTAGCAGCGATTGATCTTGCAGGCTTAGTTTAGAACAACAGACCAGATCAAATATGCTTTATGAGGTCTTTTATATGAGCGTAAAGGACTAAAAGCTGTAATATTGTCAGGTAAATCAACGACCTTTCACCATATATAAGTACCACGATAACTATAATTCAAAATACTGATTAAAGAATAGGAATTCATTTTTATTCTCAGAAATCACATGAGCTGGGTGGTAGGGCACGATACTTGTGGCTTTGTCCGACAGGATCGGGACCACCATATACCAGGTGTAACATTTTCTTTATCGTTATAGGCTTTATATTGTGGCCACAATCTCACCTGATCTTAAGTGACGATGTGACCCAAGATGGTAGCACGCTAAGCCTACTGGAAGACAGGCTCTCGAGTACAGCTGCCGGAACACACCTATTCGTGCTTGGCGCTAGATTTTCAACTTGAGGGTGGTAGCTAGCTAGGCGGGCATAAAAAAAGCCCTATCACCGTGCTATGGTTTCATAACGATGGTTTCCTTCACCGAAAGCTCAGGCTCATTGCATGATTTCGAACTCACGTCGATTGACGCGGTTTTCGTACACGCTACCAACTGAACCATCATTGCAAGCCGCCATCGTATACTTACTATGCGCTGCTGGTGTGTGATGCGTTCTGGCATCAGCCGGTGTATGTCCTGCTGTGCTGGTGCTCTTGATTCATTAGGAAAAGTGTAGCATCAGTTGCAGTTGCATACATGGTGGAACACAATGAAAACTATTCTCAAAACATTAATATGCTTTCTGCAGGTAGTAATGCGGTTACCGGGACAAATCATAACAATACATTTCCCACGTAAATGACGCGTAAGCATTCTGATTCCCGTTAATGCTCGTAACTCATGGGAACAGTATTTAAGTTTAGAAATAAGTTTTAGTAAGTAAGGCAGTCGTGCTGGACATCTCGATCTGACCGTACGCTCATGAAATTATTAATTAGATAAATCATAATTGTATTTCATTAAATCTGAAATTAGATAAGTAAAAAGTTATGTATTCGTTTTTTTTATTAATACATCGCTCCCGAAAACTTGTCTAGATTCTAGAGATAAATCCGTGTGTTTTTTATATGTAATACGATCTATGCTTATGTAGAATTGTAAAGTGGTATATAGAAAATTTCCCACCTGCTATGGTGATTAATATATGAGAGTTGGAATAAGCTCCATCAATCTATTGGGCGTCATTTGTACTCCTTTGTTTGGTATGACTGTGATAGGAATAGTACGTTCGAAGCATAGAGTAGGGAAAGGTTCAGTACAATATAGTATTAGAAGAAAGTATAATATAGCTACTTTTATATGAAAATTATAACATGAACATAAATAATACTTTTTAATGTGGCAAAGTTTAGTACGGCATGCTTTCCATAAGTCTGAATTTAATAGACATTAATACTTTCTCTATATTTTCTTGTAAAAGTTTACAAGTTCACGTTTCAGTTTTTGTTAAAATAACAAATAAATTATGTTTCATACAAAATTTATTAACAGGAATTTTACACGGTACTTCTTTATTTTGGTATACACAAAAAGACGTTTAAAAGATCTTGGGAAAAAATAAAATAATAACAACCTTTGTTGAACGGAGTCTTCAATCATTTGCACAAAGGAGTGAAATCAATGAGTTGGTTCGCGGATCTCTTATTAGCTAATATAGTGGAGCACGCGATATGCTCTACGTTGCTCTTGCGCAGGCGGTAACGGTATGTTCCACTTGCGACTGTAATATCTGTCAATCATTGGTGGCATTTTTTTTTGTATCTAGTATCTTTGGTATCTATACTAGATCTTTATCTATATATTTTTTTTAATATTATGATATACATCTATTATAAAGGACACTGATCACGAAAATGACACTGAATTTTTTTTGTCTGTTTGCTTGTATTTAACACGAAAACGAATTGAGCGATTTTGGTAAATTTTGTACACGGGAATAATAGATCAATCCACAATTATTGGTAGGCTATATGAACTTTCAATAACGCATACAAATCATAAAATTGAAGTAAAAATAAAAACACGATAAAACAAATTACTAGTAAATGCGTACGGAGCCGAGGGCAGAACCCGTTTACTTATAAAATGGTTTATTAATTATTTCATCTACCTTATTGAATATGTAGCAATACGTTACAATTAATCCCATACAACCAATAATAAGGTTTACTTTTATCGAGATATATCACTTTGTGGACTTACTCCACAATTTATTCACTGAAATCAAATTTTATTTATGTTTTCTTTTTATATACCACAAATTTAATTATATTAATTGACGACGCGGCCAATCTCGCCAAGCAGATGGGGACTAACTGTTAAATACTGCTACTGGAAAAAACTGATGGATTTTTTTAATGGTATGAAATATCGATTATTCTTGCAAATTGTACTATTTGTCTTTTTTTTTTTTTATCGTGGAGAACCCCGTCATGGGTACACACCCGCCCGGGGGAGGACGAGTGGTTATGTGAGACTCTTACTCACTAACTTCACGGTGTACCTCAGCCGCCTTAGTGGGGCGACGTGGGCTCGCGGTTGCATTCAACCACGTCGCCCCGGCAGCAGGCCCAGTTACTACTGCCGGGCCACCGCAAAAGGAAGACAATTCGGTACAACCCAAACTGTCTCCCACAGCTGCCGAACCTGTGTAATGTGAAGAGTTGGCCCCATGGGCCACGACTAGGGTGTCATCCGCGTAACAGATTATACGCACCCCCGGAGGGAGCGCTACACGGAGCACCAAGTCGTAGCCCATGTTCCACAGGAGCGGCCCCAACACCGACCCCTGTGGAACGCCACACCCCACACTTCGCCGGACTCTCTTTGACGGAGAGGGGCGTTTCTGGACTATAAACTGCCACGGAGCCACCCAGGTCCCCAGCCCATTTATTCTGGGTCGGAACGTGGTATGGCTCCGCGGCAACCGCAACATTGATATTCCACTCCGCCACTGACTGAACAAAGAGATCTTGTGCAGTGGCGGAGTGGTTTAAATTCCCCTGAAGGTAGCTACCATTTGTGTACTCCATTAAGAATCCATAGCAGCTACCTCAGGCCTAGGGCCACCCACTTCCGGTGCAGCCGTCCTCTGCACCCCCCTCTTGACAAGAGGGAGCCTACACTCCCTTCCCCCTATCTGATGCACTGAGGACCTCCTCACATCAGCGCACACTGCGCAGCGTAGGGCACTGGCCCTACAGTCCCCCACCATGTGCCCCGCTTCCCCGCACCGGAAGCAAAGCAGCCCTCTCTCCACGTCCGACGGGCATAACGCGCGTGTGTGGGCCAAGCTCATGCATTTATAACAACGCATGGGCTTGTCCTCCATTACCTGCACCTGGGCAAAACTCCACCCCACAAGTAGGCGGCCGGCCTCGACTAACACCTTGGCCGCGGCGAGGGGGAGGGTCATATGCAGCGCATATGCACCCCTCCCGTATGGGCGCATTTCGCCAGCCCTAATTTCGGCTGGCTCACACCCACCCTTCCTCGCCGCGGTCGCAACAACTTCTTCCTTTTCCACGGTATCGTCGAGACCGACCAACCTCAGGTCCACCTTCTTCGTGGGCCTCGTCACCGCAGCAACGTCTTCTAGGGCCCTCTTTAGTTTGACGGCCAGAGCGTCCGCCCGTTCCCCTCTCAGAACGCCAGGGATCTTAATAACCCGGAAGCCCGGCAGATTCCCGGGTTGTCAACTTCAGGATCCCCAGCTCCGGCAGATCAATGCTCTCCCTTGCTTTGACCAGGGCTGCCCTATAAGTCATCCCCTTGCTCAAAGCCTCAGGCTGCAGTGTGATTACCACCACAGCCACCTTAGGAGACGAGGGGAGCTTGGCCTTAGGCTTGGCTCCGGTAACCTTCTGCAGCGTAGGAGCGCCTGCCCTCGCAACTACTGTCTGAGCAGCGACAGCCTTCTTTCGCCGATGCCGGACCACCGTTGTCCACGCTGCCTTAGCTCCAGTCGAGGCCTGCGCGGTGGTCGAGGCTGCGAGCGCTTCCCACTCCATGCCCAACGGTGTTGGAGTTGCCACGCTCACCCCCTCTGACCTTGCCCGGGACACAGACCGGGGCCTTTTTGCTCCCGTTAGTACAGACCCGGTACTGCGGCCAGCAGAGCTCGCAGCCCGGGTCCAGCGGCCGGCTTTGGCCTTTTCCCCGCCGCAGGTCTTTTGTCAGCCGCAAAAGGCGGGCGAATAACCTTTTTGGGCAGGAGCCGGCCATCCACCTCCAAACTGTCGAACCGGGCGTCCATTATCTCCCCGACAGTGGAACGGATGGACCGCTCTAGCATCTAGCTCAAGCCCACTCACCGCATCCGCCAATGCCTTCTCCCAACCCTCGGGAGGCACCTCAGCTTGTACTGGTCGAGAAGGAGGACCTCTGTCTCTAGCCCTGAGTCCTTAAGCCAGTCATAGTAAGTTGATATTCCTGAGGACTGAGTTGGAACGCCTCGTGTGCCAGTGCGGTTGATATGTTTTAAACTTGAGTTTGTTGGTTAGCCAAGAGATTAATAGAAACTGCACTGCTATTATGCAAATACAATTTAAGACATTCGTTTGCTTTGTGTGAAAAGAAATGAATATTAATTAATGTAAATCCTTCTATAATATTATATGAATGTTTGTATATTTCGATATTTGTTACTCAATCACGCAAAAACGGCTGAATGTGTTTAAGCGAAATTTAAGACACAGATAGTTTATAACATGGATTAATAAATAGGATACTTTTTATCACGATAAATGATGTATTTTTCATTTTTCTCTGGACCCTATTCTGAAGTTCACATAGACGAATTCTAAATAACTTTGAAAGTATATTATAATTTTACAATGTTTTACCGGTCACAGGAGGAACAAAGCGATTGTTCATGTATATCGTGAGAACGAAGTGCATTACCGCTTCAAATGGAGAGCTCCTAACTTTTAACCTATTTTATAATATAAGGGCATCTATATCTCACGTGTAGTTTCTATTCTTCGGCGCAATTTATGTTGATAAAGGGTAAAATTTATATCAACATATCACAATTAAATAAATATTGAGGTGCATAAGGTTCTGTAATTTAGCGGTGTACATATTACGTCTGTTTAACAAGCTAGCTTGAATTGAACCTTGTAAAGGAGTAAAGTATGTTTTTGAATTTTATCCAAGATACTGTAATTAATTTAAAATTAATTGCTAAAATTCGTTGCGAAACTGCAATGATTTAGTTCAAACAAATGTAAATATTGTATACACGTTTTCTCGTCAATTAATAAAGTCAGATTTATTATTCTTTAGCTTATGAAATGTATATTTTTTTAATATCATATTCATTTTCTGAATATCATCTAACCAAAAATAACTCAGACTAAGTAGAAAGTAATGTTTATATTAATAAAGTCCCTAATTATTTATTTTAATATTCTTGTAACTTTTGCTACACTTAAATACTGACATTGTTATATACAGTGGAAACGGCTTATTTTCCCACGCCACAAGCCGTTATAAAAGCAGCTTATAATTTAGACAATTTTCCAATATCGCGTGCTCTGTGGTGTAATTTACAAGCGAATATTTTAATATTTATAAATCTATATATTAATACGTGAAGCAAAAGCTTTCGGTACCATTTTAAGCGAATTGCGTGTACGGAAGACTGTGAGATTTGGCATGGTTAAAGTTTATATGGAGAAGGAGTGCAGAAAGCTAAAATTCACCTATAATATCTGTTACTAATATATTATATTAAATAAATTAATACTGCGAATCCTAAACCTACATGTGCCATTGAACTTAGACCCCCAAAATATTGACATTGTCACTCAACGAAAAGTGACAGCAAGTGATGTAGATAATACTCACTGTTTATGAATAGGTACTGTAAATGTCAAACAGAGAATAGTCTATGATCAAAAAGTCGCAGGTCAAATTTCGAACTTAGGGCCATCGCTAGTAATATTATATTAATGTCGTAATAAACTTAAATAATGAAATTTAAATGCTTATATAATATAAAGATACTATATTTTAATATATTTATAATATATAGCAAAATTTAATATTTAATTCATTATTTCCCTTAACTGTTTTCCATACCGACAATTTGAACATGTTATGCGCAAATATACCTATATAAAAATATTTGTGTATTTTGCACTTTTGAAATAAATGATATTGCGCTATCAATATTTTTACTATGTTTCCATATGAATGAGTTTCAGTAACGAAACGTTATGTAAATATTGACTTATAAGAGTGGCTGAAGTCAGCCATGTCTCTGAACGTTCCACAATGAACATACGGTAGATATTCGGACACAGTGAGTAGCTTTAACCCATCTAGTTTCAAAATAAGTCAATGCTACTTGAAAACTCTGAAAACTGTTATCAAAGTTATTACTTATTCAGCGTTCGCCGTAGGTTTAAACTTATATTAATCAACTCACTATCAGCTAAATTACCGTCTTTTTTCTAAACTTGTATAACTATTATTTTTGTGTTTATTTTCTTTCTGGATAATAGAACATGATATTTATGTACGACTAGATCGCGACCGCCATACACGAGGTGTAAAACCCACTACAGTGGATGCCACTGCATGCGTTTAAGTGTGTCGCACTGTATGATCAGCCGATATATTTATAGTAATAAAGTGGTTGAGCGTCTTTATCCGACCAGGTCGCAAGCACCATAAATATGATAATAAAAACCTGTCACATTGACTTTATTTTGGTTTGTCACGTTTCGGGATCAGCCAATCGACCGGCGATTGATTGCCCATCTCTCAATTGTAGCCATTGTTTTCAGATTGTACTGTTCTTACACAGTGCACTCACTACGGCAAAGTATAAAAAAATTATATCGCTAAGCGCTTTTAACTTGAACTGTTCGTAAAGGATAGCGCACGGAAACCGCAACAGCGTATCGGCTATTGTGTACACGGCCAACACATAACTACGCACAGGCCTCTACCTGATCTCAGAGCGCTCTGTAAATTCCTATATCATAGGTCATTGAGTAGCTTTATTAACTCAATGTTTATACTATCCGACTGCATGGATATGCTTTTTAGAGATCTATAAAATGCACTAGCTGTGCCGCACGGTTTCATCCTTGTTAAATTTATTCGTCGAACTCTCCATCGCGTCGCCGCGCCGCGAACGCAGTCGTGTAGCCTATCGCTATGCTCACTTCCCTTACTTGTCTACAACTTGACGTTTATGTTCACTGCTCAGCTCCTTAGAGTCGTAGCGTGAAGTTATATAGCCTATAAACTTCGTCAATGAATCTATACAATTAATAAAATGGAAGTTTCTGTTTATAATAGCAAAATAACAGCTTTTTACTAAATGTATAATAAATAATATATGATGTCTATAAGAAAATTTATTTTTTACAACTTTTGTCTGTCCGTCTTTCAGTCTGCTTGTTCCGGGTAATCTTCGAAACGGTTGGACAGATTTTGACGGGACTTTTACTGCCAGATAGCTGATATTATAAGGAGTAACTAAGGCTATTTTATATTAAAAATATTTAAGTTTCCACGCAAATAAAAAGAAACTGGTAATTGTGAATCAATTCTGGTACATAAATGGCTTACGCTAAGTAAATCGTAAGAGATATATAAAATTAATGTACTACATAATTTTAGACATTAAAAAGATGTACAAAAAAGTAAGCAAGAGAATATATCTATCTTTTAAGGATCACCCACCATAAGTATTTTCCGGGATACGCGCGCATGCCCGACCGATAGCGTTCTATAGTCCATGTGATTGCAAAATGCAAATGAGCAAAATTTTCGCGTTCAAATAAAAAAAATCCATCATTAATCATTAGTCTTGAACTTCATAAAAGGTCAATTTAAACAATATGCATTAACTTAATAACCAATGAATGTACAGATTATAAGCAAATATTGATGCTATTATTGTAGCAATCTAATCATCATAAATTTTGTTCATCGTAAAATATGCAGTGTCAGTGACCAGTCACAATAATTAGTGAATGCAAACAGAATATTGACGACTGTAACCATTGTTTTCAAAATACAGTATTACAGACAATAAGGAAAGAAATGTATTATACAGATATGACTGTCATATCCCCATGAATATTCATAATGAGCCTAATTTATATTGGTTTTGCACTTTGGTCAAGACAATAATAATTTTCATAATTACTATTAGTTATATTAGTATGTCACAGTGCTTATGTTACTGATTATTTATTTTTATATTACGCAGTATGCATATTATTATAGCTTTACGGTAACCTCCATTTCGGCACGAAGAAAAAGTTATCTACGTCATATCTTTGCTGTACTGTGAAGCTGTGAAACTGTCTCCTTGGCCAGGGTATTACATCCTTGGAACATGGAATCCTTCAAACATAACTTGCAGAGATATTTAAAAAGGCGAGTGACGATGGATTATAGACCCCACGGTAATCGCCGCTGTTATTGGATTGTACTTTGCTCATCATCAGGTACAGTGTAATCACTTTGCTGTGTTACAATTTAAAAAAATGTAATTATTTTTGTCTCGTACTTTTACTCTTATTATTGAAAATTATTCTTATAATCTATCGATTATCGAATAACATAATAAAGCAATTCCCAGTTGCAAAACATCATTAAAATATGACGAATATGATCAAAAAAATCATTTTCAAAGTTCCTTATTTTACGATTTGTAAAAGTAATATTGATAATTCTTATAGTCTATCATTTGAGCATCCCGTGTACAAAATTTCTTAAAAATCAGTCAAGCCGTTTTTTAATTAAACACGGACCACACAGGCAGACTAAAAAAATGTTGTAAAAAAATTACATGTATAGTCAGAGCTACAGATTTATTTATATAGATCATAGTATTAGACAATTTTACATGTTTTTTTTGTATTTGATGACAAAACTGAACGAATAGCTACTATCTACCTAATTGTTTAAATGTTTATTTTGGAGTGCTAAAGCGTCTAAAGCATCTAAACAACCAAAGATCTTGTACCTATTCCATAAATAAAAATACAAAAATTCTATACTCAATTTCGGCCCTTTAATTAACCGATGCCTATTTATAACCGTTAAAATACTACCAGCAGTTCGGCAATTAGCAACACTCCCCGAGAAAAACCGGTAAGTACCTCAATTTGGTAATTATAAATTATCAAATTTTTTATCTATATAAATAATATTTACAGTTAAATACACATACACTAACATTTTTTTATACTGCTATAGTTTTTTTTTTGATAACACAGATTTGAAAAAAATCTTTGATAATAATACCACCATTCCATATTACTAGTAGGTGAGGCTAAAAAGACTTTTTTAGTTGGTTAAGTAGATAATGGCAAAAAACTAAAAAAGAGTACCTAATTTAAGAAAAAAATAGTTAAAATATGTTTTAATAGTATTTTGGTATGGTAATTAATTAACATAAATATATGAAATATTAGTTAATGCGTAATTAATGATATGTAAGGTTTATTGTGAGAAATACAACCCTAAAAGTATTTTTTAGTAATGTTGCTATTAGAGATGTTACAGTTATGAGATTTCAGATCAGAATATGGATATCTTAAGTGTATTTAATTGCTTTCCGGATAGTTTTTCAAAAACATTTTTATATTTCATATATTTGAATATAAAAGTAAAATATAAATTATTTGAACATTTGTTTGTAAATAATAAGTAACTTGATTTTAGATAATTATTACTTAACTTCGCCCCTATCCGAAATTATACGAAACAATTATATTGGTTACGGTTCAGGATACGGAGTTTCATAATTCACCTAGTTGCTATACCAGTTAAAACTTTAATATAAATTTGACATGTATATTAAAAATGATAAGAGTGCTTATTACAATTTCTCGTTTGACAGTATATTGTCATAAACAAGAGTGAAGGTTAATTGCTAACCCGGACTTTTAGTTTTACTTTTCATGTTGTCAAACCCGATCATTAGTCATTTTAAATGTTAATGGTAACTAATTCGTGGAACAATCAATTTGATTTGTACGTTTAATATAAGCAATTAATCTTTAAAAACGGATTGATTAATTTTAATAGGGATACAGTTTGAAATGTGTTGAAATACCCTTAGATACCTACAGCATAGTGACATACATTTTTATACTTTAAATGTTAGAGTAGAAAACTTTGGAAAATTGTATTAAACACTTTGTACGTTGAAAATAATTTAATATATTTAATATTAAACCTTTAAAAGATTTTAATTTTCAGAAAGAAATGTGAAATAATAAATAGTTATATTTCCCAGATATCTATCGTTTTAGGACTTTGACTTTAATTTTTAAACATATTGTTAACTCGTGGATTGCAATGGATGAACTGCTTTCGATGTGTTAATTTTAGACTTGCAGTGTCAAAAAATCTGTTAAAATCTGTTAGAGATTCGATGTGATTGGCTTATAGTGTAAAATCACGGGGGTTCCGGAAGCCTTGATACGGAATTGATGTTACTACTCTTCTTTTTTACTATCTGCCTATGTAGGCATTTTCACTAATGTCAAAAGTGACAAATAAACGTTAAGTATAGAATTTAGTTGCCAAATGTTCGGTGGACTGTGCATTAATAAATAAGACACAATATACTAATAAGAAGATAATAAATAAAAATAGACAAGACACAATGAAAGGCTACTCATGTTAACATAACTTAAACAAGAGTCACTACTACGTATGTGTGGGTGCGTGTGTTTATATGTACAAGCGCGTTTATTTCCGAATGTGTGACTTATACTTAGAAAATATGCGAACGTAATTTCAACAAAAAGCATAATTTTGGTGAACTGTAATCAAGAATTGATATTATCTTATAGGGTCTGTGCAGTAAGTACCCATAGGTATGGTTGCCAAGTACTTTTTTTTAAATCTTCATTAGTTTAAATCTATAATTTACAAATATTTTAAACTAGCTGTGAAGCACGGTTTCACCGGTGTTTGTTTGACTGGCTCTACACCGCGTCACCGCCAACGCACCCGTGTAAGCACCGTTGGCGTAGCTATCGTTGTTCGCACTTCCCGTACTTGCCAGCTTGCCAGGTTGCTTGACGTTCACGGTTTCTGCTCCTCTCTTTAGGGTCCTATCGTGAAATTATATAGTTTGTGACCTTCCTTAATAAATAGGCTAGAATATATAAAATTATTTATCTAGCGCGAACAATTCGACCTGCCCGATGTTAAGCGGCTAACATAATCTATGGACACTTGTTATTCTATATGCCTTCTAATAAATATACTTTAAACAACAACAAACAATAGTTCCAAATTAGACTGATAGTTCCAGAAGTTAGCACTTTCTTGTATCAAGCGCCGACTGCTATTCTATCTAAACGCATTCTAGAACAAGAATAAACAATACACAATGTGACTAAGATTTATTCTTTTAAGTCATCAAAATAACAAACAAACTGCAAAGGTGTTCATTCTATTAAAGCCAATTAAATGTAATGCCAAACAGTCCTTTACAACGTCAAGTGTTACAATAGCTGATAGATTACTCTCCCAGCCCTGAGAAGTTAATACGGATATGACAGTATTTTATTATGCAACAAAGACTACATAAACTATTATAACTAATATAAAATATTATATTTTATATTATCTAGTAACTAAACAGGGTAGTATACTAGTAGTATAGGGTCTGGAGATCTGTAGTTCAGGTTATTGTACTTTTTTCAGACTCCAGACCTTATATTTTATTGTTGCTTTTTGCAATGTTTGTCGATTGATTGTTAGTTTACATTGTAGGCGTTTAGATTAAGTTAATATTGTAAAGGGTGAGGTCAAATAAATAAAAACTTATTACATATTACGCCCCATGGTTTTTAGGGTCCCGAAGCCCGAAGCTAGCAAAATGGTTGTTTTTTGATATGTAAAAAATTCACGGTAGCAGATATATAATGAAGTTAAAAAGAAAATTATGTGAGTTAAATAGGCTTTACAAGTTAACGAGTAATAGTCAAGTTCGTACAAATTCCATTGAAAATTATTTAAAGCCATGCCTTTAAGTGTACTTGTTATGACGGGTAATTACAAGAACTCTACAGTGCGTTTGGCCCGACAAGCACTTGGCATTTTTTTTTTATTTGGCCTATCGGTTGATTGTCTTTCGTATTAATGTAGCCTATCGTTGTTTACTTCCCGTACTTGTCTACGGCTTGCCAAATTACTTGTCTTTCATGTTTACTGCTCCGCTCAATAAACTTCAAACTTTAACTGTCTGAGAATTTTACTAACAATGTATATGAAACAAATTCAATTTTAAAGCCATTTGCGGTCATTTTAATGTAATATACGTATTAATTACTTCCCAGTGTGTTAGGATAAAAGAAAATTTACTTCCTTGTCATCAATGTAACTCAAGGACTCAATACAATACGAACTTACGTATTGTTACATTAGTAATCGGTTTTGTATTTATTAACACATAAAAAATCTTCCTACTTCTTGTTTTTACTTTTGTTTTTAACTTCAGAAACTTACAATTCAATATTAATAAATAAATCTTGAAGTATTATGCACTTATAACAGGTATATTAGATAAACTTTTTAGGGGGTCAATTGATATTATAAAAAAATAAACTTATAAAAGATCTATGTCCATTAGGAGGCGTAAATAAGGTAAGGAAACTCAGGATTTTGAATAAACATTTTAAACAAAACAGTTCTAGCTTGTTGATTTTTCCTCCACATTTCTATAGTTTTGATGCCTAAGTTAAACAATTGAATGTAATTCAAAAAGTAATAATTTATTTTGAATTAACCTTATACATATAACATAAATATATAATAAATTATCTATAAATAATAAATTATAAAACAAGGAATCAATTGCAATTACTATCAAAATAAGCGTGAAAAACAATTATAATCCGTTTGGCGATCGAGAGACAGTACTCTAAATAACATGCGCAGGCGCCGAGCGTTCATTACCTGACAGATAATTTTAACGTTCGATTAAGGACTAGGCATCTGTCAAACTTAAATGAGAATAATGAGGCGCAATACTTTATGACTACCGTGGAATAAAATATGATTGTCGATTTAAGCGCCTCAGGATATTTTATTTAAGAAAAAGAAACAAACCTATGTGTGAATCGAATACTAAGGTGTATTCCAACTATTTTCGAATGTATGAAAATAAAAAACGAGTGGTATAGTGCGAATTGCGGTCATAAAATTTAAACAAGCCAGATTTTATAAATTACTGACATAATTTTAGTTTATAGAGGTTAAACACTCAGTAGATTCATTAATAATAATTAACGTTCTTATGCTAATAGTGCTAGGTTTTATAATAATTTGCCGGAAAAAGAGTTCTAAGTACATGTCAAGCAAGTTTTACTGTCAAAAGATTATTATAGGTGGAACATTACGTGAATGATAGTGTCTGGAAATGGCTCTCTCTAAAAACCCATTATCTAAAAATAGATAAGATAATTATTCACTGTATTACAAAGTTAAAACAAAATTATAAAACCCATCAAATTGCCGGCTTTTCTCGATTATTAGGATGTATTCCGAACGGTTCATAAGTACTTTCTCAAGGTTTAAATTGAATAAAGAATTTTTATTTAGATATTTTATTGTTTTACATTTTTATACCTTATTAAAATAAATGACTATTCAAATAGTAACAACCCTAAAAAAAGTAAATTGCATTATGAGCGTTTGAACTTTTTCAAAATTGCAGGTATAACTAAAGTATCTTATTGCACCTATGTTGTTTTTATGTGAGTTATAACTCTGAATATGAAGATTTACAAAATTAAAACGACGATAAAGTTCGTTGTTTCTTTCGATCCTAAATTGATGGCAGCTATATAAAACCTTGATCATATACACAAATATGAATGTAATTCGCTAATATATTCAAATAGTGTATAAATTGAACCATGAAATATAGGCCAGTAATTAAAATCGTTCCATTAATTTTCAAAATAGACAAGATATATTTTAACTTACAATATTGACACGATATAATTATTTACGATTTCATTTATACGTTCATTTATTTAAGAGATATACTATTTATTTAGCAAGAATACATGTTCAAGTCACATGTTATTAATAACTCTCGTGGTATATATATCTGTTAAAGATATTTGTATTACGAAATGCATGTTTCGCAAACTAAGCTAAACTTTAAGCTATCAAAGTCACATTTCAATATGACTGACAATGCATTAAGCGTTGCTTTTCAAGTTTTTTACTGAGTAATAGGCACTTGACTCGAATATAGAGCGAGTCAAAGGTAAAGGTCACAATTTAGATAGTAATAAGAGCCGCGCTGATAGGAACGGTTATGTCATGTTTTCAAATGTTCTATGATTTCATTCGTTTGGAGAATCCGATCGAGTCGGTTTTTTAAACACAATAATTATCATTGGCATTTAGGTACATTTGAAAATAAACTAATAAAGGATCTTTGAGAATTTTTATCCTCATACAAAGTTCAAGAAATATTGTGAAGTTTTTTTGGTATTAATTATTAACACTATCTAGATACACGGCAATGTGTGAGCCAAGTTCGTCAATGCTTGTGAATGTAATTTAGGCAATTGCTCTCTTTCTTTCTCTTCTCTAAGTCTTTGTGTGTATTTTTTATTGTTGAAGATTTATGACAATACATAAAAATACAGAAAATATAAATAACTTTATGCTATCTTTTTTTTAAATTTGAATTGTTAATAACGAATATGACTTTTAAATGAAAGCAAAGCCCCTTATGAAATCATATAGGGGGTTTCAATTAGGATGATTTCAGGCCATTGCCGTTAGGAAATCCGAATTAAACTAATAATATTGAATCAGTACTTATCGAATAATCTATACCTATCTCTGAACTTTTGTTGTAATTAAATGTCGCTGTATCAAATATGATAAAGTTCGTGTTGCCGGAACTTGATTTAATACTGTTATTGGATCTTAATAATTTATTACCATCTGTACTCGTGGGAACGATTTAACACTACAAGCTGTATGTCTGTTACACCGACACGTAACATACTATGAACGATATTCTATAATAGATTATCAACATAATACGAACATTATTTGAATCAAATTAGTGAACGTATAAAAAATGTGATGGAGAGCAAGAGTGTAAAAAAATAGGACTCGTAAGTAGTTGTGAGTCAAACAAAGTTGCGACCTGGATAAAGCATTTTTCATTATGCATACGTGGAGACAGAATAAAGTGGCAAATAAGCATACAGTCCACCTGATGGTTGAGCTCTGGATACCCTACTCACCGCAGGAATACAACACTAGGTTATTAAGCTGTAATCTTTTGTAGAGTGGAGGTATTCCACCATTCGGGTTGGCCAAAGTAGAGAAAAAGTTTCCTGAGAAATTTATCTGTCCTCTACATTTCTAAATTAAACCATGAAATGACTTGATCCCCATTTTTTGAATTTTAGGAGGATGAAATTTCAAATAATATTTCAGACATCTATTTAATCCAGTTTCAGATGAACCTAGTATACCGTGCTGTTCATAAAATTAGAAAATCTATAAAGTCACTGATTAAATAGTACCAATATAACTTATTGAAAAATCTGTCACAGTCGATCCTGCGTGTCATATACCAGTAACAATCTCTTTATAACTTATAATTTATAGTAATGATGCTTGTAAGTTGGGATCATGGCGGCGTCTGTCAATAGGTATTTATCTCTACCCTGTCCTTATTATTTTTTGACGATGCTATCCTTTCTACCAGCTAAAGTACCATCAAGGTAAAATTGAGTATAATTATAAATTAACGTGGGTAAAATTAACATTATATCCTTGACATGAGATCACCACTGCTTATTCCAAATGTTATCTAACTTAAAAAAAAACACATAAAAGGTGGTAGTGATGAGTACCTGAGTGGGTCTTGACTACCATGCATATGGTGATAAACCCATCACAGTTCTGTCTTTTGGTTTATCATGTATATGTCAAGCAGTGTACATCCAACTGCTATGAAGCTTGCAGAACAATATGACGGCTACAATCGGCGATGGATTATTGCCGAACTCTCGGTGGTCTTCGCGCCAGGATTTTTAGATTATCGTCGGTGATACTGCAAAACAGGCTATGTCGCTATGAACGGATTTTATAGGAGAGAGAAAACCTTTTTTCTTTAATGATGTCTTTTTTCTTTAGTGATTTAAGTTGTATGACATGCGTCTCGTGGTGTTATATTGTTGGTAAAATCTATATAATTTTATACAAATCAATCCTGAATGTGGACCTAAATTACTAGAAATATAACATTTTTCATTGAATAGTATTGAGGCAGAGTCTTTTGACATAGAACATATTGTTAACATATTGTTGTTACTTTGCCATATTACTAAAAATATTCGGCTATTAAGAACTGTTGAAAAGATCGTGCGAAATTAACCTTACGAAGGACATTTGTATCGGTGTTAGATACATCCATATCGAAGCACACTCATTACCTACAAAGATAACACTAATGATATCTTTGCACCACACTATTACTCTTATTAGCAGTACATACAGTTGCATACAAACTGTCTTATGGGGACTTTAACAAGTACCTTCATAGGTACAGTGTGGAACACAAGTTAGCCCCTTGCTTGGTATTGTTCAGAGTAAAAACTAAAAGGTAAAAATGGTAAAAAATATTTTTTACTACTCCATGCATGCTTAAGCTTATATTTTAGTTCATTGCAAAGATTTGTATGTTTTGTTATGTAAATACCGTTTCACGAAAAGGTTACCTGGTGTTTGAAATTTGATAAAATAACATTGCTTAAATACGCTTTGAAGTAAAGAAACATTTTAAATCACAAATGTCAAAATATAGTTCATGTGTCTTATATTTCTAGATAATGTAATGTATAGATGGACTAACATTTAATACAATCATTATATTAATACGTGAAGCAAAAACTTTATACCCCTTTTTAAGCATATTGCGTGCACGGAAGACTGTGAGATTTGGCATGGTTAAAGTTTATATGGAGAAATAGAGCAAAAAGCAAAAAAATTATCTATATCTGTTAGGTACTAATATATAACATTAAATAAATGAATACTGCGAATCCTAACCCGAACAGTGCCATTTAACTTAGACCCTCCAAAATATTGACATTGTCACTCAATGGAAAGTGACAGCAAGTGATATAATATTCATTGTTTAGGTTCATACTGCAAATGTCAAAGAGAAAGTAGTCTATTATTAAAAAATCGCTGGTCGAATTTCGATCATTGGGCGACCGTTAGTTTAAATAATTTTGTGATAATGTTGAAAAAGGTTGTGCAATAAAACTAAGTACATGTAAAATACAAATGTAAAATAATACAACAAAAATTATTTCCGCGAAAGACAGCGAGCGACCTCTAGAAATGGATCAGTCTATCAATTAAAAGCCGGATCAATTCGAGTGGACTTTTGATTGATCCATCAATAAGTACATAAATCCATTAAGGTAATACGCGTACGTTTGTTAATTGTGTATTTTCTACGGCTGTCGGATGAATGCTTGTGTGGTAACCTGATGGGTAGCTTACGAAACGCTTTAGAATTTAATTTACTGAGGCTCCTTTTGCCGGCGTCACTATGATGAAGAAAGATTTTAATAAAAAAATAATCCACAAAAAGAGTGTAATTAAATTAAGGTGTATTGAGTTCTGTATTATTTTATGGGGGATAACTCTTCACTTTTTATCTTGTATTTCTAGAGAAACCCACATTAATGAAAAAATAATAATTCTGTTTATTTAAAATCCTTATCTATAATAGCATAGAAACAAAAATGCTTTAGGTCATTATGACAAACGCAAATATTCTTTAAACAACTCCAAAAAAGAAGGAGGTTGTCAATTCGATTGTATATTTTTTTATTGGATATTTAGCCATAAATTCTTTGTTTATGAACTGATTTATATGAATCTTTTTTCATTGGTATTCGACCTTCGACATCGAAGATACACCAGGAAACTCCTCAAAATAATTGAAATTGATTTTCATTTTTGCAAAAAATTGTCTTGTACACTTGACATTATAGATAAGACAAGTAAAACGGCGACAGATTTAGCGACCCACCGGACACTGTCGAGTCAGTGTTGTTCCGGAAGGCTGGGGATGCACAAGTCCCATAATTAACCATTAAGTTGCTTCACTTATTTGTAAATTGGTAATACAAAATAATTCTGTAATTAAGTGCAAAATATATATCTTCAACCACTTATACCTATTAAAGACTATTATTTTGATCTCGCACTGATGACTCTAAATACCTACTAAATATGGCATAACTAACATATCCATTAGATATTTTGAAAATGATATATGTATTGATTGAATCGAATTTATATCAATTATTGGCGAATATAAAATTAGGTCTAATTTTTATGTAAACGTTTAAATGTAGCCCGGAATTAACACATCGTGACGAAAGTTTACTTACAGACTTGTTAATTATTTTGTGAAGCTGGATTTATCATATTTTATATTATTGACGTAAGACACGTAGCCATATGTTCTTTTTTATTATGTTATAGGATAGACATCACACCTAGTTATGTAATAATAATTAATTATAATTTATTTTATACTTGGGCATCCACAATGCGCATGTTATATTTTATAGGTACAATAAAATTATTATAATTATGGTTACAAACAATAATTGAAGGAAGAAAAGGAACACATTAAATGGTAATTAATGCAACTTTTTATATATATATATAATATAATTATTACCGTAATTGACGATTAATTTGAAGATGTATAAATGATTGAATGAATTAATACTTTATTGCATAGGGCATTTTCTTCCAGTAAATTAATAACAATTTGAACTCACTGTGAAGTGTACTGTTGGAATAGAAGCTGTTGGAATAAAGTATGTTTGTTAGACATAAGAACATTAGAAATGCACCATGATAAAGTTTCATCACGAAATGTTTTCTACCCAAAAGATACCGACCCGACGAACCCACGTCCTCTTATGTAACCGAGCGTACTGCCACTCAGCCATCACTGATACGAACTTCAACGTGGCATATTTTAAAAGATATATTTTAGAGGCTTTTGCCATCATATTATCATATTCTGTGTAATATAGCTACAAATATAGCATGTTCGTTGCTTAAACTAATTATTGTAGCATACTTTTCATTTTATTTCTACATACACTTATTTCGGACTAAATCAAAAATAATTATTAAACAAGTATAATATTTTTCAAACTAAATAAGAATAGTCACTGAAAATATACTTCCATGACCGTTTCAAATATTTCACAGTATAATAATCGCAATCATATGAAGGCCAGCTGGTACCATACGCTAAGAAAACTGAATAGTCTATCATAGCTTGTAGCATGTTTGGAATCATAAGGAACATTTAAAACAAAAGTTTTATCATAACCCGTTAAATAAATGTTAAGTTAAATGCGTTCAATATCTTTGAATTCTTTGTAAGGATTCAAAATCAAAATGACTTTATTCAATTTAGGCCCTAAGATGGCACCACTTATGAAAGTTAAAATACTACTAACGGTTCGGAAAACATCCGATACATCGAAAAGAACCGGTAAAAAACTCGATTGTATATAATTCCGTAATTCGTTCACACTTCACATTTTTTGCTATCAATTTAATTCGTGATGCTATTGGCTGACGGTGAATGAAAACATCGTGATAAAATCCTGGACGCTTAAGAAAAATTGTAGAAATTTCTCGTCATTTAAAATAGCTACTAACTGGTGTGGTGATTAAGTTCGTACCCTTCCTCGGGAAGCATTAACACAGAATTTTGAGTGCCTTAAGCGCTCGACCCCAAGTCACGGTGAAGCTGTAAAAGCCGTCTAAGGCTCCAGGGTCCTTATGGCTAACAGTACAGTAAGTTATAAAAAAAAACACGCCACTGTTACATTTAGACGCTGGTATTATTATATGAAATTATAATGTAACTAGCTAGGCCCCAAGGTTCCACCCTTGTTAAATTTATCGTACCAACTCCCCACCACGCCGCTGCAGACTAAGACAGACCCCTGTAGCCTATCGTTGCTCTCTCTTCCCGTACTTGCATATACCTTTCCAGGTTGCTTGACGTTCTTGGTTGGTTACATCTCTGCTCGGACCGTGGCGTGAAGTCATACAAATAATAAAGAATTTTTCAGATCTGATTAATACATACATAGTTCCAGAGGTTAGCACGCTCAAATAATACATTAATATTATATGTTAATGATTTCAAATATAACAATTTAGCAGAACGGTATAAAGATCTAGAAATGAAATCAATAATAATAACTGATCGATGAAGTAAGTCAAGGTTTAAAAGCTACTCCGGTCTAAAGAACAGTAAAAGCATAAATTATGTGTACATGGTTTTAAATGTTTCTTTGCTGTTCGTATATCATATAAATTAGGTTATCGGCATCTATTATGTGTACGTTATAAGTTATTAATATTTTATATCCTGTAACTTAAAAATTTTAAACTAAATGTATATTAGGTGTTTGATAAGTTACATTTCAAATAATATAATCAGCTTGTAATTATTTAATTATAATCAGATTGTCGGAATGTAAGGGTGGTGAAGAATAGTGTTTTCCCTAGGGAGTACTAAAATACTCTAAAGAATTCTATGCATGCTAAGCATCCAAGGACACGACTGTACAGAGCAATAGATCAGGGTGTATGGATGCAAACCAAAACTTTCATACACTCATTTGGGATATACCATTGTGGGTTGACGCATTTTATTAGGTACTTAAAGTACTTCGTCCGTTTTTTAAGCGACTTCAAAAAAAGACGCGAGTTACTCAATTCAAATGTATATTTTTTTAAGGATGTGCAGCTATAACCTCTTAACCCATTTGGATGATTCTTTTTTGATGGATAGGGGATACATTAAAGGTGGTTCCATTTTAATTTCATTGGCATCGGACCGCCAACTTCGAAGATAAACAGTGAACTCTTCAAAATCATTGAATAATTTTTTGTTAAAAATTGTATTCACTATTACCGGGAGCCCACCTGCATTTAATTTACAATATCAAAACATTATTTCAACTCTAGATATAGATAGCTATTCACTATACTTTAAATCTCAATCCCAAAAATATCATTTATTTAGTGACGACAATTCATTGTATATTAGGCGATGTTCTAGCATTTCGTTGTTATAAAATAAGTAATATTTTTATTAAAATTGGAATATCAAAAATATCGTTATTTTTACCATCAACAGGTGTGTGTATGTATGGTTGGTAAATTATACCGGCTCAGGAGGCGTTCCAACTAAGTCTTCAAGAGGAGAAAACCTGTTATGATTCGAGATACGAGAAGAAGTATAAATAGAGGTAAATTATGTAGTTCTATGGTTAGTTAGTCACAGTTATCTCTTTGGAGTCATGGAAATCTCTTTGGAGCTTTCTCTCTACTTGGTTCAGTTCGAATGGTGAAATACCTCCGCCCCTACATAAGTTCGTAGCTAAATAACCTTGTGTTGTGTTTCTACGGCGAGTAGGGTTTCCAGAGCTCCTTCGAGAAAGGGATTCAAAGTCAGCAACATGCTAGTGATACTTCTTGTTCTACAGTCTTCTATAGGCAACGCTAACCATCAAGTGAACGCAACGCTTATTTTTCATTTAGTTGTATAAAAAAAGTTGATACAAAATTTACTGGGATCTAAGGTCGGCAAAAGAATACTTTTATTATAAGTCATTTTGAAAATCATGCATTCTCTTTATATAAATGTAACTTATCAAGGTCTTAATATACATATACATATGATTTTTTTTTTAAATTCTTTATATGGTTTTACCGTTTGACCACAATTTCACCTGGTTTTAAATGACGATGTAGCCCAAAATGGTAAAACTGTAAGCCTAGTGGAGGAACTGACTCTCAAGTGTGACCGCCGGACATCTATAGGTGCTTGGCGTTAGATTTTCATCTTAACGGTGGTATCTAGTCTGGTGCACATTAGAAAATATAACTAAAAAAATAAATATATAAAAATGTAAAAATAAATACCACCATACTATGGTTTAATCACAATATTTTCGAACCCATATCCATCAACGCCGTATCCGTACACGCTATCACTGAGCCATCATTCCTTCAAGACTGATAATATCACCATCACTGAAGCAATGAAACGTTTTTGTTATCAGACGTTCGATTATTATTTTCGATAACTTATTAATATTAAACCGTAAAACAATAATCTTTACATCACATAAAGTCATATTAATAGTATATTAAGACAGTGTTCATCTAATTAATGTTGATGGAGCGTATCGTTATACGCAATGAGTTTAGCTTTACAAAGGTTTAATTAGACCGGGCGGGTTCATTAACATATGATTGTGTCAAAACACTTGGTTCTGTTGTATCCGACTGTCAACTAAATGTCAAAGATGTCTCGCGTGTCAGTGATGCTGGATTTTGAGTCATGTACAGTTTCGAGCATAAATGTTTTCGGTCCCGCTTCAGAAAATTATATTTTATTACTAGTCACTAAATGATATCATAACTTCTGAAATAGGTTAATTTATGTATATTTTTACCTTCTTTTTTAAATCTCTTACATGAACGGGAAATCAAACTACATATTTGATATGTCAATAGTAGTAACGAGTAATATTCCAGCAAATGCCTTTTTTTCTGAAAAAAATCAATATAGGATATTGAATGAAAATAAATTGGTGATTTTTACAATTCACGTAATTTTTAAATTATACATTACCAACCTGATTAGCTACTCAAAATTTTAACTACTATCATCTATAAATTAATGTATGCATCTTTTAAGCAATTCATAATACGGGTTTGTCCTCGAAAAAATGTCTACTAATGAGTTTTATAAACTCTCAACTTTGTCGTAAGCTACGACTCGTAACAGATTTATTATATATTCACTAAATTATGAAATATTATTTTTAATAAATAATATTAAATATTCGCTTCATTAGTATACATCACAAATTAACACCTTAGGGTATAAATCTAGGGATGAATAAATAATAATTATGTACGCACACGAAAGAAGTTATATTTGTTTGGTGTAATAACACAAAAAATAATTCCAAAAAATTTATCCCACGTGTCAGCAACATGATGAAGTTAGCCAACATTTATAATCAGGTATCATTTAACAAACTTTTTCTGTTGCACAAAAATAATACAACGGTTATTTTAAATAAATTAAAATATAACGCAAAAAAAATTAACACAATTAACAAAAAGTCAGGGAAATTAATTCTTAATATTATCATTGCTGGCTAACTTTATAATTTCGCAGTTCCGTGACATGATGCACGCGAGCGCGGGCTCTCAATTTTGTCCTCTACAAAACGCGCCAAAAGAAGAAAACTTCAATAAGTTTTGAATGATTTCTCGGTTGTACACTTGTGAGCAAACAAACCTGCGCTTACTGATCGGCTTATTCGAGCGCCTATCAACCGATACATCGCCGGGTGTCCACGTGCGCGGATTAAATGTACCGCATGACATCTGATTGTACACTTTTGTATCAATAGTTCATGATTGATAGTGTTGTGATGCAACCGGTAACGGGATCGAACTTTCGATAGGACGGAGTTATGGAATGTCAGAGTGATCAATATGACGCGATTGGAAAAAAAACGTCATTAAGAATTTAGAACCGCTTCAGCTGCGAAGAGACATTGCTTCGCTAAGCGTGTTTCATCGTCTGTATCATGGTTAATGTTCGGAAGAATTATTTGATCTTGTCCAATTATCTCCCTTCTACTACAGGACCATGCGGAATGATCAACAGTATCGCCCATCAGCGCACGAATTAAAAAGTTTGCAAATTCTTACCTTAGCCGTATCATATTGATGTGGAATAATCTCTCAGCCAACGTGTTTCCTCTCTATAATATTAGGTCCTTCAAACGAAGTATGAAGAGTATTTCAGCAGCACGGCTAGACATCGTGATAACTCAGCATACCGGCAGCCGACGAAATTTCTGTCATCGGTGGACGCCGTTGTTTCTGGACTGTACTGTACTTACTACTAGGCGATGTACAGTTATTTTAGTTAAAAAAACAACGATCTAAACTTCTTTATCAGCGAAAATAATATTTAATTTATTAATATTTTCAGTACCTATTAACATTTAAGTAAATAGGCCAACGAAAACTATTTGAAACGATATTGGCTTATAGTAACGCGTTTAGGTTTAACGCGTAATGTTTTTGTATAATAGAGAAAATTCAATGATTTGTAATTAAGCAGTGATTTTCGGGCGCTTACATGGCTTACGCTTACTAAACCATATGTTTTACAAAAAAATGATGTCGTAAAGAATAGTAGTTCTTCAAATAGCCTATAGCATAGTCTGTAATGGCATATATCTATCTCCTAAGGTTGACTCACAGTAACCATTTTTATCTTTAAGATAAATATGAAAAATATTATGTTATTTGCGAAGTTATTTTCTTCAATTCAGTATTAATTTTTAACCAGGTAAATTTGTTAATTAACTTGTGCATTTAATGTAGATTAAAATTGTCCTTTACAGTATTCCATTTAAACAAATATCGTAAAAAAAATAAGGAATTCAAAATTACGCGCGGCCATAGAAACCCCTCTCAGCAAAACGATCGCGTTCGGTTGGCCGGCACTCCACACTTATGATAAATAGCGCGTCGTGAGCGAAGCGCACTTTTCGTAACAATGAAATTACATAACATACCATTACGCTTGTATCTCCGATGGGTTAGGCAGAAATTTAATAATTTTCACCCACAGTTCGCGCGGGTACGTTTTAGATCCCATATAATAGGGGGCGAGCCTATTGCCATTAATCAGGCACAAAGGCAAACTCCGAGCTGATACTGAGAATTTCATAGAATATCACAATAACACTTTGCTCCACCTGGGAATGGAATCCAGAACCTCGAGCATAGCCAGTCACGTTTAGGACCACTAGACTAATGAGGCAGTTATGAAATTATGAACTATCAATAATAAAGCGATTAATTGTACCCGTGCGAAGCTGGGTCAGTTCGCTGGTAATATATAAATATATATTAGTAGGTTTAAATATCTGACTAAATTAGGTAAGAGTTGTTATTCTCTAAGCAACAATTATGTTGTGTGATTTCCAATCTTGCGACATGCATGGTGTGAAAATATTTATCTTTGTTGATGAAACATAACGTTCAAGAATATTTCAGTTATAAAATATTCCACCATGAATATAAAGTTGAATAACAAAACCAAAATAAATTTGTACCAAAAATATAAAATACCATAAACAACTATGTCTGATATTAATAATAAGCTATTAGATTGCTTATTTTAAAACCATGCAAGGTAACAAGATAGGAAATGGGTACATATTTATTATTTTTCCAATAAAAACAATTTTTTATTCAATCGTCATTAACAGTTTTGCCAGTGTCAATATAATATTAGGTCTTTTACATATGAAATTGGCGTTTTATTGAACTGATCAATTTGATCTCAAATATCTGGCGTTTGGTTAGGAATTCCAAATTCAAAATTATATCATATTTAGGCTTGTGTATTTTTGTTTCAAATTTAGTGATAATTCGTTTTCGTACGATTTGACTTTTTTTTTTAATAATTGTTTTCACAATATGGAAAGCTTAAAATATCGCGTTATTTACGAATATGAGTTAAACCATGGTATCAGCACTGCAAAAACAAATACATATGCAGGATTAATGTTTTCGCTCCGGAAATTTTGCCCTACGAAACAAACCCCGTGGACGTCCGGAGACCCTAGTTGTTAATGAAGAATTAAAGGTGATTGTGGAAGCGGATCCCTTGCAAACACGTCAGAGTTAGCGGCAAGCGTCAGTGTGAGTGATTAAACAATTTTAATTTGCTTGAAATAAATTGGAAAAGTAAAAAAGCTCGAGAAATGGGTACCGCATGAATTTATTGAAGCACACCAACAAACACGCACTGAGTGCTGCGTTACATTACTCAACCAACACAATAACGAGGAAATTTTGAATTGTATTGTTACTTGTGACTAAAAATGGATCCTTTACGACAATCGGAAACGCTCATCACAGTGGTTGAACCCAGGAGAACTGGCCAAACCCTGTCCCAAGCGAAGTTGACTCAGAAAAAGGTACTGGTGAGTGCAATAACTGGTATGGACCAGTACTGGTGTCATATACTACGGTTTCCTAAGATCAGGGCAGACGATAACGGCAGATCTGTATTGTCATCAATTGTAAATCATGCTGGAAAAGCTAGCCGTTAAACAACCGAGACTGGTCAATCTCTCTAGACCACTGCTGCATCAGAACAACGCTAGATCCTATACTTCACGACAGACGGTTACTAAATTAGAGGAATTCGGTTGGAATGTATCTGACACCCACCATACTCCTCGGACCTTGCCCCAACAGATTACCACTTTTTCGGAATTTGGACAACTTATTGCAAGGAAAAAAATTCAATTCCGATGATGCTGTCCAAACCGCCTTCAAAGATTTTATTGATTCTCGCTCCCAAAATTATTTCAACAATGGAATCAATGAAGTACCTATAAAAAGGCAAAAGTGAATAGATAATAATGGTACACACTTTGATTAATTAAATGTATAATTTGATTTTTTTAAATTGTTTTACTTTTCCCGTATAAAACAGTAATTTCATGTGGGAAATGGAACGTAAGACGGAATGAAAGGAGTGGATGAATGAGAGTGACGGATAAATGAAATCTAAGATGGCGCACAAGACGATTAGAACGTAGGACATATTATGTTGTTGTTTTTAAGTAATAAATATTTTAAGGCTTAAAGGCATCTTTATTTTATCTCTGAGTAGAAAGCCCACATTCATATGTAAGGACCTAATATATTCGCCAGTAATACCTATTATTTGGAATATTTCGTTCTTCTTCTACATAGTTATCGGTGTTAATTTCAATAATGGACGAGACGTCGAATATAATTTACAGTTCCAGTGTAAATACTTAGTTGATTTTTATCCATTTGTAGCAATAAAAGTAAATTCATCTTTCTTTATTTATCCTGTATTAAACTAAACGAAAGCGGCATATCGACGTACACTGATGACGAAACATTCTGTTAATTAAATTTAAACGAAACATCTTTTAGAAGTTGACTGCATTTATGAGTTACTATATTTCTTGTATTGATAATTCATAAATATTCAAAAGTACATAATGTTTTGATAGTTAATCAACCTTATCAAAACTTATTAGGTTAAGTACAAAATAGGTAACAAAAATTATTCAAAACCTTATTTATTTAAAAAAAATTATATGTGCCTGTTAGTGTCGTGTAAGATCTGAATGATTTTACCGATTGAGCTCATAATTACGTAATATATTTGTTTTAACGGGACGATGGTTCGTAGCTATGTTAGAACCCGATAGATGGCGCTGTACTCGAGCCATTGACTACCGGTAAAGTGGTTATTAAAATCGGATGCGATCAACCTGCCGTGTAATAACCGATTATGGCCAGAACAACGGAAGCCTGTCCCAGCTAATTTTCTATTTTTTTATAACTATAATATATCAATACACATTATGACATTATAAACAACAAATTTGGACAAATATGTATTTAAACGTAATAAAGTTTATCTTCACAAAATTATTCACGGGTAAAAGGACAATTCAACTGACTTTGCTAGCAGTGTACACTTACGGGTAATTCTGTAATGGGTCTTTACGCATGTTTCGTTATTTTGAATAGTTTGTCGAGAACAAAAAAAATTTAACAGTAATTTGAGTTATGCTCGGAACATCGTTTAGGGCATGGGCATTGTTTTAATGTTGATTTGTTTTCTTATTATGGGAGAACACAACATTTTCTTACAATGTAGACGTAATGCAAATCAATTTTTTAAACAATAAAAGTTTTAGAAAACTGTTATACTTAGGTTTTTTTTTCCAATTTCCATTGCTTACTAAATCATAACTATCATCAATAACAAATCTGAACTTTATCGAAACTATTATTATTTTCTTAAAGGTAATAAATATATTCAGTTCATTTAACATAATATTCATCTCATAAGGGTTAAAATACATTTTGTTTGCTTAGAAATAAATTTATACCAAAGAAATGCTCTCGTAGCAGAGTTTTGAAGCATATTGTTAATCACCCCATATTCGTACGAGATTCATAATTATATCTGTATCAACATAGATAGAAAATATTTATTTTTTTTCTGTTCTCTGTATATAAAAATGGACGTTGGTATGTTATAAAATTGGTAAACAGTGTTTGACTGATCACCAAGAAAATCGGTAGATCAAAGTGTTTTTCATGGAGAAAGTTTTTATGCTAAATCTGAACGCGATAGGCGGCGTTGTGTTTGAGTAATTGAATAATGAAAAGGGCAGAACAATTTGCGAGGCCAGCTAGTTTACCATATTAAAACGAAAATAATGTATGTTCCGTTATCAGTCTATAGGTACTATAAAAATTGGAATCACAGATTTAAGAAAAAGACAGATGGAGCCTTCAAAACAACAAATGTGGGACATGGATTTAGCTCTGTATCCTTGACAACCAAACCAACAGGTGCGATCGTGTGAATAATGTTGCCAGGGCAGTTAAAATAAGTTTTATTGTTTTCTTACCACTCTAGCAGTGTAGTCGTTAACTCATCATCCGTCATTAAATAACTGCTTTTTTACTTGAAGTAAAGGGCGTCAAGGACCTTTACAGACCAATATTCAACTAAACGTGTATATATATATATCTTGTTTTTTTTTTCTTTGTTATCTTTACGTCTTTTGTTTTAACTTACTATTACCTGTCCCTAATAATTACAATGTCGTAATCATTTGAAATTTTTGGTGGCCATCTTGGATTTTAGATTTTAACCTGAAACACTAAATTGCTTAGGGTCCTCTATAATGTTTACGTTGAATCCATATCGCTATATTTCAGTGTTTGCTGATCGTTATCAAACAAACTATCACATAAAAAAATATTACCAAGAGGGTAACATATTGATAAAATATTTCATTGTAACCTAGCAAAATTTTTGTAATTTTGTTTTCAATAACAAAATAACACGGAAAATATTATTTAAATATGATTTATTACCAATAAAACGATAAACCGCGTTGCCTTTTTGGTTAAATAAAAAAAATAATGTAATGGCACACAAGACAGCATATTCTTTAAAAAATAGTAAAGCACACAAAAGCTGAAATTGCATGTAATATCCTTTCAAAATTGACACAATTGAATATTTTTCGGACATTTTCTTGTTCTGACCGGCTCCACCTGGCTTTTTCTTAAATCTGTGATTTAAATTATAAAAATAGGGAATAATATATTAGAGTTGAAATAAAAGCAGAAACCTCAAATTAAATATCGTTTAAATTTACATTTCATTGTATTTAAACATTTTATTAACATGTATACCGTATTTGGCACATACGTCACGACGCCATGGCGCCGAATTGCGAAACGGCTAACATCTCGTTTAAATATATATTAGACAGTTTTGTCAAATATTATTTTAAATACCTACTTTGTGACGTAGGTATCGCTATACTATATTTTAGGTTAAAATGTTCTACAAATATCTATTGACAGCTGTAAATATATTTTACACGGACCGACAGACAGAGTGACTTTGAGTTTTATAATATAATGTATATTTGTTTGCTATCGTTTGATTGGTTCCAAGTTCAAAAGACTTTTAATTACTAACAAATGGTTTTTTATTGTTATAGTATACTACTATGTGTTTATTAACTATCCCTTTAATTTTAGTTTAGAAATATACATTTAATAATTTATTCGTGATTAATAAAACACATTTCCAAATATGACAAGACAATTTATTAACTAAATTATTATATTACTAATGATAATAATAAAAAATTGCAAAAAATCAATCAGTCAACTTCACAAAAAAATAACAGCTTAACAAGACAATTTAAAAAAAAAAAGAAAACCAGCGTCAATGATTTTGAAGAGTTCCCTTGTGTCTCTTCGAAGTTAAAATCTAATGCCAATGAAGTTAAAAGTTGGTCCACCCTTGAGGTATCCCCTATCCAACAAAAAAGAATTATCCAAAGTATCGTGCGTGAAATTCTTCTCAAAACCTTGTTTGACTTTTACATAGTGATAATGACGTCACATATTCAGTATAGTTACTGTAACGTCACTAGAACGTACAATGATGAAATATCACGCAATAGATGTATGTACTCTAAATATATACATAAATGGATATTCAAATTTGTAGATTTTAACAGTTTTGGTGTTTAATCCCTGAGAAGGCATTTTCAACGTCAAAGCTAACACTGGCTCCAAAACTTTCGTGCAATCGAGAAAAACCGCCATTGATAAAGGTTTTTTTAAATAATATAGAATGATTCATTACTTGTATGCTTACATATTATTATTTATAGGTTTAGCGTTTAAATAAAATCTAACCAGATATTAAGTGACGATCTGATCCAAGACGGTAACACGCTAAGCATAGCGGGGGACTGGGTTTCAATTAAGTTCAGCTGACGAAAAATTAAGGTTTGATTTAAAAAATTAGCAAAAAAAGCCTTCTACTATAATATGTTACCGATGGTGGATTGAACAAATAGTCAAGCTCGCTGAAGCTGTAAAAGTCTTATAAATCTTTAGGTCCCCTAATAAGGCTAACTGTATAGTGAGAGAGAAAAAAAAGAGCAGATAAGCATAGGGGACGTGTAGGTGCTTGGCGACAGATTTTCATCTTGAGTATGGTAGCCTAATCAGGTATCATTAGAAAATATTCTATCACCATGTTATAGTTTTACACAATGTGAAATTGTTTGGGTAATTGGCTAAATAAACATATTGGTTAATTTTTTATCAACATTTTACTTATTACTTCAGTATTGTTACCATAAAATAATATGGCACATGAATTTCACCACACGCTTTCAGTGTGAATTGAATCAAGGTTTCCCTAACGGTCCTTCGTATCACGATTTAGGAAAACACAAATCACTTAACGTCCGTTGTTTCCAATTAATTTGTCACGAAATCCGCAAAGACTGTTCATTTTTACATACATGACGATCCTATTGTCTTAAATTTTCTTACTAAAGTGCTAAAATGAATACGTTGAAATGTACTGTTATTTTTTCATATAATAAGCATGACAGTGATGTCACAGTGCCTAATAAAAGTACATTACAATCCAAAAGAAATGCGATCCACGAGAGATCGGCATAGATTTTGGCTGATTCCGAAACGTTATAAACCAAAAAGAGTCACTGTGAAGCAATTACATTTTATAAGTAAACGCGTCATACGCCAACATTATTGCTCTAAAAAACAGCGTAATTAAACTATACATACAAACTATATATAATGCTTCCATTTATATAATATGCAAAAAAGGGAAAGAATATGAAAGACATTAATTATGTTTTTTTTTTGTTACAACGAAATGAATATATGTTTTGAGTTATAATGACGTGCAACCGAGATACTGGATAATACGTGACTAAGAGAATGTCAGCCAATTACCTGACTTCAATATTGCCAAAACAGGGCACGGCTAAAGCATCTACTTATAAAAATATCTTAGCTGTGAAGGGTTATATCATTGGTCGCAACCTAGTCACGTACTGATCCTTAGCAAATTGCATAATTACTGGATATACTCCGACTGATCCTGGAACCCGGCATGCCTAAAGGTGCCAGTATGGCAGCTGTTACTCTTGGTACCACCTACCATATTATAAGCAACACGTGTTGTTACGATCTGACAAAAACGACTATAGCAACTCTGATGACACCTTAGACCTCATAACATAATATACCATCACGCCTGTATCCCCGAAGGGTTAGGCAGAGGTGTACTAATGTACACCCACAGTTCGCCGTGTATGTTTTTTAGGTCCCATGTAATAGGGGGCGAGCCTATTGTCATTAATAGGGCAAAATGGCAAACTCCTAGCTGTTACTGAAAATTTTATAGAAAAAGTGAATAACACTTTGCTCGACCTTGGAATCGAAACGAGGACCTCAATCATAGCAGTCGCACTTGCGACCACTAGGCTAATGAGGCAGACCTCGTAGCAAACTACAATCCGAGTGTTTCGACACAAGTCAAGAGGTGGTGATTTAGGCTCCTTTACCATAGTACAATCCTCTAAGTAACTGGATTTATTACCCACTGATCTGAGAATGAGACGCAACATCGCAAACTATGTTAGTATGTAGTGTTAGTGTAGTTATCCCAGCCGCAATAGAGATGATTTTCAGCAGTATTTAAAATCCAAAATAAAAATATTCAAAATCTTTCTTATGCTTTTATGGGAAGAAAATAATTATTTTAGGATCAGAACTTGTTATATGGGTACGAGAACATAATATTTAATATTTTTCGTATTCATTTATTTAAGATTTATGTGCCGGATTTTGTATTTCTCGCAAATTACAACCTAGTTATCTTCAAGTCTCGAGTGAAAAGAAACCTAGTCAAGCGTGCTGCATCGTAGACCACATCATCACTTACGATCAGGCGAGGTAGTGGTCAAATGCAAATATAGTTAAAAACAATTTGCAATTTTTTTAACTATTTATCTTTTATAGGCACACCCATGCTCACCGGAATTTTTAATAGGTATTATTTATTGTGATATCTATTCTGTAACGTTTTGTTTGAGAATGTATACAATTTTACAGTAATATATACCTTATGAAATATCTGTTCGTATTATTGCAAGACAGCAGTACGAGTCAGCGGTGTCATTTTAAGAAGCCTCGCAATCCATCTAGATCTTTCCTGATCAATAGTGTGTAAGAGAATCCATCAAGTCGTACCTACCTAATTGTGGTTATAGGTGATACTGTATTTGTGATGACGTAATTAATATTGTTGATTAGATAAATGTAATACCTGGTGAACATGATGACTCGCTATGAGTGACGGTCGATATATCGGCACGCTCTGGTCGGCGTCCCTTCGCTCCTCGACCGTTGTCATCATTAGCACGACACGGCGATCACCGCTTCAGCTTCACACACCGCTAACCTGTAACCAAATAAACAATTAATTGTACCTATATATTTAAAATAATAACTGTCCTGTATTAAATTTATAGTCATATTTTTTATTAAAAATCATTAACATAGAACAACGAAAAATATGCTTACAGTGTTGGCCATATTAAAAGAAATGGGAAGCACTCAATAGCACCTACCTTCAAGCTAAATACTAATGTAAATATTGTGTCTAAAAATGCGTACTTCCGGTTGTGTGTTTTCGAAGACGAAAAAGCCGTTTACTTTTGTAGGTTTTTTACTTTTATGAATAATTTAAAGATAAGTTTTAATTTAATATCCTTAATAACATTAATATTATGCAATAAAAGACACTGTGACCAAAATGTTATAACATTACCGAAATATTGACAACATTCAAACAATATAACATTTAGATAAAATATAAAGTACTTTCTCTACTCTCTCCTCCATTCTCTTCTGTCTACTATCATATCATCCCTAACAAAATTAATTCATTCCTTCTTCGGTCTACATCTACTAATATAACCTTCCACATTCATACTTAACATTCTTCTAGTAATATGACTTTCATCACTCGAGACATGTCCATACCATGCTAACCTATCCTCCTTCACTTCTCTGTCACTGATGCTATTTTCATACTTCCCTAATATACCCAATATACTTACAACATAACTGTAAATCCTACAATAATTTCACCTAAGATAAAAATAATCTACTTTTATTAAAAAATAACTGACTGACTGACTGACTGACTGATATATAAAAACACATCCCAAGCACTTGGGCTAGGACGCTGAAAGTTTACATGCGGGTACCGTTTATACTACATGTGAACACTAAGGGTAGATTTTTGGAAATTCAACCCCTAAGGTAGTGGAAAAAGGGATGGAAGTTTGTAAGAAAATTTGTGACTTTTGAAGATAGATCTATGAAAATTGTTTTCGTTAAACGTTAACGTCGTGACGTAACGACTAAAAAAGAGGAACATAAAAACATTTAATGGGACATAACTCAGCTATGATGCGAGCTAAGCCGCAGTCAAAGCGATAGTGCTATATACAAAACAATTTATAAAATTCATACATAGTTGAAACACGTTAAAAGTCCAGATATGGATATGGGAGGAGCGTCGTTATTAACACCGGACATATACGGTTATGTTAAATATGGTCAGGGTGTTTGAAGTGGTCATAAAACGCTAATAAGTTATAGCCTTTTAAGATTTGACGAATCAGTATCAAGTGGGCATTGGTTTGTATAATTTAAAACACTTTATTGGTCATTTACATTCATAATGACAGCTGGTTGTGTTATTTGATTGACAAATATTATTACGTTTTGAGTTTAATAACATGATTTACGACTTTTTTATTAATTACATACTAAGTTCTGGTTGCAATACTATGAAATACTGCCCATAAATAATAATTAGCTTATGCATAAGTATTAGAAAAAAAAACCACACTGCACTGGATTGTAGGACTTGACTGGATAATACCGGTACTTTTCCGTGCTATTATTAGAAAAAACGTTATTTTAAGAATATTGATCTTTGTAATTAAATTAATTTGGGGGGAATAAACTAGTAATAAGTGTTTGACTATGAGTTAAGTCTGATAACAAAAAAAAAAACTAATAGTAAGCAATAAATATAGCAAGTAGAAATAAGTAGAGGAATATATAATGGAAATAGAAATAACAAGGATCCTGATGTGTATTAGGGGATACGAGGAATATCGATAAAAGAAAAAAAATGTTATTATCATTTATCCCTCGTTAAAAACGTGACTTGAGGCTACCATGATTACAATGAAATGTTTATCAAAACCGACTAAATATTTTACAAGATGTTCTTTCAAATAAACAGTAGAGGTGTTACTATTTTTTTATATTATGCTCGATAATCCTTCAGCATTTTTCACTATATTAAACATTAAATTAATTTTTATCCTTTGATTATAGAAAAAATTGCCTAAACCCTGCCAGTGACTATATATATGGCAAAGAGTTGATAATTTCGTAACGAAAGCCAATCCAATAGAAATATCAGTAGAAGTTTACTTACTTACTTTACAATTATTTCCGAAAGATAGTAGGAAGACAAAATGGTTTCATATGCAATAATCAAAAAGAATTTCTACGCTAACACAAGTTTACTTGCGGATTTATAAACGGTATATTATCATAATTTATAAAATAAACACAACCTCTAGTATATAGATAAGATAAATGTCAATAGCCAATTATCATTATCGGCAAAAGTTTAATGTGCATCTTTTACGTATAATTTTTGAGAGCACATACAATACAAATTACTGTTTTTGAAGCACCGATAATTTTGGCCCGAAGTGTACTAAGGACTTATAAGAGTGATTACGGCCACTTTTGACCGATGATTGGACATTATATAAGAGTATAATTTTTATGTTATTATTGATAAAAGCATTGTAATTGGCATAAGGTAAAAAGGTCTTGATATATATTCAAGTTTAATATGTGAACAACGAAATCAAAACTAAAAGTACAGACAGTAGTAGTAATAGAAATAGAAACACATAATATAACTCCAAAATGGCGTGATTTTAAGGTATTTTCATCTGTCCAGTTTCCATTCATAAATTGAAAATTGATTAAGTAACATCTGTTCGTGTGTTTGGATAATTATTTTAAAAGCCAGTTTTATTTTTACAGTTTTTATTATTATTATTATTTTATCTCAGCAGACTCTGGTTTCACATACTTCAAAAAAACTGCGCGTGCAGAGTTCGAAGTAAAATTTCTTAAAAAGGGAGACACGGATAGCCTAAACTGTAATAATATTACATACACAATATATAACTCTACTAACGAAATGTGCCCTAAATGTGATGCGTACTTGAAATTTCTCTCTCAATGTTCATTCAATTATCGAATCGCCACCTATGCAGTTTCACTTCAAAATTGGAAATATAAAAACAACTTCTTTATTTACCTAGTTCCTGACAGGTGTCTTGAATGCATTAGTCCACAAATTACATCCGCACAGCACTACAGTGCTAACTTTCATTTAAGTTTTATCATAAAAACTAAGTTACGGTTCTCAATATTTAGACTTAGCGTGTTACCATCTTCGGCTATATCGTCATTGAATATCCGGTAAGGTTATTATTGTATGCTAGACAATCATTTTATTAAATACTAGCTGTGCCCTGCATTTCACCCGAAAATAATTTTGAAGAAATCACTGATTGATGATTTTATAATACTTCAATAAAGACAATATATTTATCGGGCGGCCAGATGGTCACATCGCGGCATCTCACGGCTCGTTCGCGCCGCTAACTACTATAGACATAGACCCGAGCCGAGTGTTGAATTATTTTAATTTTGTATTATCTCTCAAACTATGCGTCTAAATAACATGCTGTAAAAAACGAGGTTTATCTTCATTATAAGTTGTCTTTATGATAAAGTAACTTTTTTTCCTAAGGATTAATATGCCATGCTTAAAAATAATGCTCATAAATTAATTTTTAATCTTCAACCAGAAAAATTGCAAAACACCTTATTGTGGCTCACTCATATATAAGAGATAGGTATATGCTATCGCCGACTTTTTTTATTTATACTAATGGCCAATATTTTTGTAGAACATTGTATTGACGTATCATTAACCATTAAGCTAACGCATGCGGCTAAAACAGTTAGCGAGGGCTTCGACTTCCGACTTACGTAACAAAAATCAATATTTAAGCTTACCTAGAAACTGTAGCGTAATGTTATATAACCTATACTATTCCTCGTGAGTCTGGCTATAAAAAAAAAAAAAAAAAATTCGAATCCGACGGGTAATTTCAGAGATTAGCGTGTTTAAACAAATAAACAAAACCCTTTCTGCTTTATTATATTATTAGTATTAGTATATATTTTACATGTTTTTCTTTTAAATATAGAATGATTCGTATAATTTATAACCAAAATTTTCTAGTTCTAGTCGAATTCTACGTCACTATGAGGCCATGTCCTAAAAGTGCATAACCTCTTTAAGCATAGAAAACTTCAGATGAGGTACTAATATAGTTCGGTGACTTTCAAGACATTCCAATTTTAAAGAGTACTTGCTTATATTTTTAAGTGAGTTCATCAACCTTTTTTGAATAAAATCGGATTGAGTTTTCAAACGTGTAAAAATAAAATATAATTTAAATCAAAAGCACTAAGGAGTATTGATATCAACTTCGAAGCAAATCACCTCCAAAATAACTTTCTACCTCTTTTAGTTAAAAGATGAGAGACACCGTTAGAGGATGAATTTCAATAAAATACGAAACACGTCTTCAATCAATTCTGTTAAAAAAGGTTTATGCAAAATTTGAAGTAGATTGGATCAAGGAATCACGTTGTCCCATACATACTTTGCCCCCTTTTTCACCCCCTTAGGTGTAGAATTTCGGAAAATCCTTTCTTATCGGATGCCTTCGTCATACAAAGAACACGCCCTCCAAGTTTCAGGTCTCTATGATCAGCGGTTTAGGCTGTGAGTTGATCCGTCAGTCAGTCATTCAGGACAACGCATTTTATATGTTATTGCTGTTAGAATCTTATATACATAGAAATAAAATCCCAAACACAAAAATTTTCTTTCCCCAATTTTTGGGTTAAATGTGTTGCATCGAAGGCGTACGTGCACATAACTACTACCGAATATATTAATAAATAGATGTATAAAAAAAATTTATTTTAGTTTGACTTGTCATTATTATATATATAATAAATAGTTACAAAAAAAAAATATTTAAAGTGATCTGTATTTAGAATAGACCTAAATAAATTTAAAACTTCTGAAAGATATAATAAAAAATATGGCGAATTATTTTGAACTGTATTTGATTCATATAATGAATATGTAATGTATGTAATGAGATATGTAGATTATAAGAACTTTACAATTTTCATATCAATATATTTCCAATTCGCTTAAACCTCTCAAGCAAAAAGATCCTGAGCAAGTGGTCATTCTATTAAAAATTTTCAAATCTAACTAATCAGCATAAGCAAACGTAAATATTTGTCACTTGGACAATGGAATTATATTATTAAATAAATGTACAAAACTACAAGATTCAAGACAACAATGGTTCCCATAGGAAATCATGCCTACTATACACCAACGCAGAAAAAAAACTGAACACTAAAAATACAATATGAGAAACTGCCGCAGAGTACATTCGCTTACAAATCGAATAAAACAAACACCGATATTCTATTATGGTGATCTCCCATCTGTCTCACTCCTACAACGTTGGAAGGGGATGGATAAATCGGTTGAAATGTCGTAGGTCATTAGGTCCTCGCCTTGTAAGGATAGCAATATGCCAATATGGTAGCTGCCGTGACTTTTAGTTGCTTTGCTTCTAACAATAGGTTACTGGGCATGATATCTAAGTATGCGTGGACTTTACTACTCCTGATGACATTGATAACACCGCGGAACTAGTGAAAATAATTGTGTTGAAAGTTTATTGGATTGAATTTATGCAATTATTGAATCAATTTATTCCCATGTATGAGAATAATTGCTTACCATGTTACTGAAGTATCGACTATAATAACAAGTTTAGTTCATACAAACCCTCTGGTAGTAAGGTCTGTTACCAGAAAATGTAATATCTATTTAATTGCTTGTTATAATAATATTAGATAAAATTCTGCTGAAGTTTGGAACCATCTTTCAGCTAGCGTGTTCCTTACCTACGACATACGAGTGCTTCATGCGTAACGCGGTAAGATATTTATGTAGGCTGGCATAACAATGATGACCGCCGATGAATTTTGGATGTGTCGGTGATTGCCGTTATTTCTGGATTATACTGTGCTTACTATAATGGCGTGCCAACACTTTTTTTATACTATAAAGGTGGCAAACAAGCGTACAGCCCACCTGCCGGTAAACGGCTACCGTAGCCTATAAACGCTTATAATACCAGGTATCACAAGCGCGTTGCTAATCTTGAACCCTCATATCCCATGAAGCTCTGGAAACAGTATTCACCGCGGGAACACAACACTAGGTCATTTGATTGCGATCTTCTATAATCTCCAAAGAAATTTAGCCTACCTCTCATTATTGAAACGAAACAAAAATTAAAGTTGAAATTACTTCTTTGTGTATACCCAATAAAATGTTGAACACCCGTACATAGACAAAAAAAAAGAAGAAATATGTATCTAGTCCACAGATCTCTAATTTAGTCTTATGAATCGTAGTAATAAATTATACATTATTGTGGAAGGTTTATACCTTTTTATTTCATAGTATTTATGTCCAGCATTGGAGAACAATTGTATGCCAATAACTGCACATTTTTGTGCTAAATAAATCATATAGCTGATACGAAAGTTGATTGAACCCCATCACCCATTGTGACCATTTAATGAGCATACCGAAACACCGTATAAGAAGGTACGCGGTAAAAATTAATAACCGTACAAGAAACACTGGTTTGTCATACAAAAGTCATCCAGAATGTCGATTCAAATTATGATAAGGCGCAGTGAATTAGTTCTGGTAGGATGTAATGGCCTACGATTAGGCTATGCCGGTTACAATGAGCTTAGAATTTTTTTTCTGTGTAAATGCGGTATTATTTTAAGCCCCTTAAATAAATCGGGTTTACTGTTTATTGACTGTATAGTATTGAAGAAAAAATAGGAGCATTCAATTGCTTCGTATGGTCTGCTTGGAAATTTTAAACTTTGAAATATCATTAATTTTTGCAGTCTATTTTTTTATTGTAGCATGTAAAGTTTACGTTGGTGACCGAGAGATCCATAATTTATCGAGTGTTGTCGCTATGCTGTCATGCAAGCCGAGAGGTAGCTGAATATACACTTGCGGATCCCGAAATGTAAAAAATAAAAAAACAATTAATATGACGAGTTTATCACAATGCGTGGTGATCGCGACCCAGTCGGATACAAAGTCCTACAACCCTTCTTAATTATTACATAAGCAGAGGATTATCCCGAAACGCGACATGTCTAAGTGTGCTATTATGGAGGGTGTTACTCTTGGTATATTGTGGTCGCGATGCAGTCGCACAATATTGTTGTGACCTATCAGATGGTATATATATTTTTTCTATTTAAAAGAATAAACAAGCAATAAAGAATGTTGAATTAATTTATTTTCAAAAGTTATTTGTTACCAAAAGTTGGTAAATTGTCGGTTTCCAATGGTTGTAGATTTGATTGTAGTCTGAAGTCAAAATATGTTGACAGCAAATTTGATTTCATGTATTTAAGTTGAATTAACGTCAGTTGGAAATATCCTTGTTTGAGAGTATGATTTACAACGTATTACGTATATTCTTTGAATAAATCAAAGTTGAAAGATAAACAGACATAACTTTTATTTTTAAAGCTTTACTGAAGCTAAGCGTCATTCGTCAAACGTACAAATTTCTCAGTGAAACGTGATATGGAATATCCAAGAAGTATTTCATTATTAGTAACTCGTCGTAACTTACATCAGTCAACGAGTGAGTGCCGAATGATGCGGTGCCTTACAACAAAGGTCACAAAATTCCTTCTCACTATTATGTGTATAAATATTACTTTGCTATGAAGAAGAAATGAAATGTATTTATATATTCTATAAATTAAAGTGGTTTTTAGCTAATATTCTAGTTCATTTTTATTTTTTAATAAAAATATAACATGAAATCCAAATTAGTTGCTCATTTAAAGTAAGAAATTTAAGTCTCATAAATATTTTAATAATACTACAAATGTGCAATTTCTAATGTCTATAGATTTATTTATTTTTTAAAGAAACGCAATTTTCTATATTATTTGGGATGCTAACTACAATAAAGTTCAAAAATTGATAATAAATGCTGAATTTTGAAAATATCTTTCAAGCATAGTATCGTACTTCGTTTATCATAGTTAGCAGTGGACATACGGCCGTTTTCAATAATCTATCCAACTACTGTTTTTGCTACTAAAGATAGAAAGATACTGTACGGTATGTCGGTTGGCATGCTTTTGTATGAACTAGCTATCTGAAGATACGTTATTGAAATGCAAAAGCTTACCAAAATATAATATATCTTTCTATCGTCGGTAACAAACATAGTAGATAGATAGATTATTGTAAACGGCCGTTAGCTAGTAACTGATTCAACAATGGTAGGTAGTAGGTATAAGAACATCTCCATGACATAAACTTTACTAACATATTGGAATAAAGTTCTAATAATAATAAATAGTAACCTTAGTAACCAGTAATAATTTTCACTAAATAATGACTTTTAGAACGGAATTAAAGATGTATTCATTGTGCTAAATAGTTAGAAAATTTCATGATTTCGACGGTTATGTTTTAACTTCTTCCAATCTCTTACATCACACTTTTATACTAGCTACTAGTACTTAAGGTAAGATTTATTAGCTTCGACGTAGTTTTACTCTAGATAATGAGAAGGAAATGTGAAGTGTTTGTTCTCTTCGATGATTATTATTATTAGACCTATCATATACAGAGAACTATCATAAATCACTAGGAAAGCTATCATAAGATATCAAAAGGCTAATTAAAAAGCAATCTTGTTACAACTCATAATCACCTCTTAAAAGCGTAACTCGATACAAAAAGATTTAAAAAAAAAAACACAAGACCCGTTTAAACAAAGACCACCTGCGTCCACCCCGTAAGTGACCGCTAAATGGTAGTGTTAATTCGACCTTCTACCCAGAGCACCCTGTCCAGTACTCGCTAATGTACCTGTTAAAATCAGTCGGCAAATATTTGTTAACCCACCGTTAGGGTCGTCTGGGGAAAAGGAAAATGGGGTTAAATACGTTCGTGTGTAGTCTACTTCATTACTTTATGTTTAAATTAGAATTACATTTTTATATTTTTATTATCTAATATAATATTTTAATGGCAAGGAAATTAATATGAAGATTGTTTCTCCAAAGAAAGGAGGTGTTGTGTATGTATAGTGAAGAAGATTATCTACGTTAGGGCCGATTTTACAATAAACAGATAATTTTATTCAAGGAATAATTTCTAATTTTTGACGAGTATTCCATACACTTGTCCGTTAAAACGTTAAAATTATCCTGCAAATAAAGTTATCTGAGGACCAAAAAATCGGTATTTAAGCTAATAAAAAAAAAACATTTTTTGTAAAGGTAAACTTTTTTGTCAACACTGTTTTACTTTTTAAGTATTTTATTGTATCTTTATGATGCTTATTATCACTGTCATCAAATCACCATCTTTTAATAAAAAGATTTGATTTATCTTAAACAGTAAATATGGGCATTGATACACCATTAGATATTTAAATGAGGTCAAAAAATTTAAGTCTCTTTCACATGCATGCGCACAAATTAACAAAAGGTAACAAGTGTGGTCCGGCACTTATGCTTTATCGGTACCACGACTAAAATGTGATAGAAAATTTTTACATAGTACCTCGTTTATGCTTTACATATTTTAGCGAAACTGGCTCTCAACTACGACTGCCGAAAGACACTTATAGGTACTATAGGGGACTTATTTTCAATCTTGAGGGTGACAGCAAGCCAGGAGGGTTTTAAAAAGTACTCCTACCATGCTATATTTTAATCATTTCTTTCACCGTAATTTCAGGCTCTTTTTAGGGATTTGATCTCCCGCCAATCGACGCGGTGTCCGGACACACAACCTTTGGGCCATCATTGCTACAAACTTCTTTTGGGGATTGTGGATTAATGAATTTATTTAAAGTTAAACCGAGATTTTGAAATCTGCAGATGATACTGTCTTTGAATTGTATTATACCATGAAGTATGTACAATAAAACCATTTTTCTAAGCTCCTTAAAAATTTATATCTGGCCGATTATCTTCATATTCTTATATATAATATCGATGTTTGTATATATATTCAGTATGGATTCCAAAACAGCTTGGAACAATTTTGATGAAATTTTTGGTAATGATCGGATGTTGATCCGATGTCCTTATGGACTCCAAAGCTGCAAAGCAACGTGTGAACGGGTTTGCTAGCAAGTACATGATAAAATTTATTCTAAATTAGGTACATACAAAACCGATTAAACAAAAAACCCGTTACGTACGCGGAAAAGGCGCTATCATAATCTACCTATTTATAGAAAGGATTAAAAGCCCAACACTATGACTTTGTTTTCGAAGAACTTAATGCATTTATTAGTCACATTTAAGTAACAAATAAGATGAGTAAGCAGACATCCTATTCGAATCCTGTTTCTTATGAGATTATTTCCCATACACATTACTGGTGTATAAGCGGCGATGATCTAACTGATTGAGATTACGCTTCAATCGTATTAATACGCATAATTATAATGATTGCTCGTAATTATAGACTGATAAAACTTATTAGCGCCTTTTTAACGGTTTTTTAAATTACGGAAACCGGTATTTACATAACGTAATAAACATACATATATTTGTGTTTTAATCGGGGTTTTTAATATTATGTGACTATACTGACTGTATTGTTATACGTAATTGGTATCTAGATATCGTACTATAGGATTTCTTTTGCATAGAAAAATTACAATTGTCATAAATCTAAATAATCGAATAATTCCAGCGCTCGTGGTGTAGTGCTAGGTAACCATTGTATTGAGCCGAGTGGTCGTGGATTTGTTTTCCCTATATGACTGACATTTATGTGATGAGTACAATTTTGTCAGTTGTATGTCTGGGTGTTAAATGTTTATCTAATATATGTAGCATATCAGTGGTTTAGTTTATATAAGAAGAGCTTTGCTTAGCTAGGAATTAAATGGCTGCGTGTAAAGTTATATCCATATATTTAAAAAATATATTTGTAGTCGAATAAGAAGTTAATATTTCATCATTTAACTGATAATAAACGATTTTTAATGCGAATCAGACACCAAATATATCTTATTCCTCTTTTCAGTTTTGGTTCATGGACCATGGATCATAAAGCGATTTTCAAATGAAAAATGGAATGTATCATATCTGCTAAGTACATATATCTACATGTTATTAGTATTATTAACGGAGTGGAGTGATAAAACCAGCACAAATATATGTCAAAACACACACACTTTATTGAACTTCCCATGTCAAGAATATTAATTAATTAAAATATAATGAACTTACGTTTGTATATCTATATTAATAAATCTGTTGTTCTATCTGTACAGTTAATATTTTTCCAAAATTTCCCGATAGGCATACTATATGAACGATACTGATCGCGAATATGCCAATAATTTTTTTCGTCTCTCTGTCTTTTTTAAGTCCCGATTTAACTCAAAACCGGCTTCATCGATTCTTATGAAATTTTGTACACGGGATGCTTATGTCATCTGTCAATTGATAGGGTATAAGAAATTTAAATTTACTTTTAGAAAAACAAAAAAAAACAGAAATAGTTATTTTACTGAATTCTTGACCGATTTTGATGAAATTTAGTACACGAGAAGAAATAATTACATAATTGATGGGCTATAAACATTGTCAATATTATTTCTAGAAATCGTAACAAAAGAAAAACAAATTTTTATTTTCACCATTTGTCAACCGATTCTGATCAAATTCTGTAGACAGGAAGCATATATACATCCATACCATAATTAAGAGACTACAAGAATCGTTAAGAAAACTTTATAAATCGTAGAATACAATAATAATGTTCAACCAATTTTGATGAAAATTGTACTCGGGAAATAAATTTCATTCTTCAATAATTAACACATAAATTTTTAAACAATATCAGTAAAAATAAAATTACGGGATATAAATAACTACTGCGTAGTAACAAACGCGTGTGTAGTCGCGGGCAATCCGCTAGTTATCTATATATGTATTTATTTTATTGTAATATATATTAGATTATTTAGTTAAAATAAAAAAATTGTCTACATTCTTTTGATTTATTTTAAACAAGACCAGGTTATTTTTATCATCCAGTCAGGTTATACGTAAATTAACCTTACAATATTGTTTCGTCAATGCATGTTTTATGTAATTATTTTAAAATAGCTACTGACGTTCGATAAACCGTCTCATTGTGATGCATCGAGGAAAAGAAATCACATGGATGCAATGTGAAAAACAAATAAAAAAAAAGGTAAACGAGATGCGCCCGCGTACGCCAAGATCTCGGTCAGGCGGGAGCCGACTTCTTTTGTTTCCAGGCTCGAATCAGCCAGAGTCTCGAATCTAGATGCTGTTTTTGTATTGTTTTTTTCATTTTGTTTCCCTATAGCTTTTTCTTTATTGTCTCAGTGGGGACGGGGATAAAAAAAGTAAAAACCCGGTGGCTTATGGCTCCCCATTGATATGCGACGTTCGAATTGAAATTTAAATATTTGCTTGCGTGGATACTCGACGGGTTTCATATTGAACGTTTTGTTAACAAAAAAAATTCTTTACTGTTTTCATCACTCTATTTATGTTATTTGAAATAATCTCGCTTTTATAAAGCTAAGTTTGTTTTCACGGTTGTTTTTTTTATAGGCTACTTTGTTACTTTATATTTTACATATTGATAGTTTTATCATAAAGGAAAACACATTACACATAAATTTGAAATCCTGTACTCTGCCCAAATTTATACGTTTAATCGGAAATTATAAATGTACATGTTGTTTTTCAAACCTCAAAAAAATAAATAAAACGAAAAATAATATTCCCTTAATAAAAAAAAAATAAAGCATAATTAAATACATTATTTTTAATTTAATAGTATTTGTAAAATATGATGATAAATAAAATAAAATCATATTAAAAACTGTTTGAAACTGAAATATAAGTTAAAGTTTACAAATAAATTTCGTCGTGTATATTATTATATTAGCATTATTATTAAATTAAACTGTAGTGTTGCCGTTACCTAATTATTTTTATTATTGTGATAACAATTTATATCGCCATGTTTCTACATTTATTTGGTCCTCATATTCATATCTACCCAGTTAATATCTAGAATAAAGAAATTGTATTACATTTCACGGTACAGGGGTCAAAGAGCGATATTGGATATTTGTAATCGTTCCGATGATTGGAAACGACGGGTTTCTAATTGAACTAAGATTGATACGCCGAAACAAACGCCGTCTTATATATCTACAAAAGTTCTATCATCGCATAAACCTACTAAATGCGTCTATGTTAAAAAAATTATAAAGTGGGGTAGTAATAAATAATCAGGATTTTTTTTTTATTTGGACCTATGAATATCTGCACATAGTAAAAAATTTTAAAGTTACCAGTTCAAATTTCTTATTACTAATAATATAAAGTTCAAAAGATTCTTTTTCATTTTTTTCTTTAAACGCGCTAATCTCTGAAATTATCACTCAGGTTAGAAACGATATTTTTTTGTTTTTTTTAGCGTATTTATTGAGGAAATTAATTTTAAATAACGACTTTAAAGAACAGAATACTAACTAAGGACCTCAAAAAGTCTGGAAAGCTGTAGGCAAGTGAGGACAATGATGGGCTTCGTTCGGTGGAGTGTTAGTCGAAAAACTTTAACACGAGTGAAACCGCGGGGCATATCTAGTCGTTATATAATAAAATAAAAGGACTCCATGCGTTATAAGTAAAAAATAATAGCACTTCAAATGTAATAAAAAGTTTACTAATTTTCTTGACGTCAGCCAGCTAAGGTAGGATAACATAAAATGGAAATAATACATCTAACAATATCATCACAATTACATAAATAAGATAGTTCAATGTGTTGTTATTTTAATATATGTGGCTAAAGTATAAATATATGGCTAAATATATATTCTTAAAAAAATATTTTGTACAAAAATTTGAAAGTTTAGGTAATTAAAATATTTGCAGACAGGATTAACGTATGCTCAGTAAATTTTGGTAATCTCTTGAGATTGCGTGGTGAATTATATGCGAGTTTACTTAATAAGCAAGCAATACTGTACTATATTCATTTTATCAAGTTAAAATACATTTTTGAAGACATATTTCTTTTGATACGTTTAGTAGAGGCTACAATTGACGCACATCATGTGATAGGAGTTTGACATGCCCCCATGCCATGCCATAACATGATAGCCCATCCCCCCTCCCCCCATCAATGGTCATAATTTGAATTCATTTTACAGACTTTATTTTTTTATTGTTTAAAAATAAATGTTGTAATGACATTATTTTAATCATTATAACAAGAGTTAGTAAAATGTATTTAGATTAATATATTTCAGGGCTAACTTCAATAAGTAGTTGGCACGTAGGATAAATATTTTTGGGTTACTTTTGTTTTGTTATGCTAAAGTATAACTTCTTACGTGCCTACGTACATGTATTTATACATACATATCTTACATACAATTTAGATTAGTCCGAGTATATTAGAATTGAATGCCCTACGTGACACGTGGTCTGTATGTACACGATAAAGTAAATTAACACGTTATTAAAGTGTCTTCCGCAGGCGCTTTGGTCTAATCACACCTTTGTTAGCATTACTTAGGTTGTTTATATATGAGAGAGACAAGAAACTTGTGTAAAGTACGTTTAAAGTAATATTACATATGTGGTAACTTAGACCTATCGACGTGTATACATTACATACATTTTTAGTTTTTAGTACTCAAATATAGCGACTCCTAAATATTTTTTATTGCATATTCTGCCTTAATGCAACATTTTTTCCAATTAAAAACACTAAAAACGAATTTAAAAAACTTGTTTTAGCTACTGAGTATTACTACTTAAGCTCGTTAATCAGAAAATTGTTGTATGTCCTTCATTATGGATCGCTTTTGCTTGTCACGTTTCGGGATCACCCTGTGCATATCCTGTTAAATTAATGCAAGCCGGCATGGCAGCGGTGACCGTCGAAGGAACAGGATCCCTCGGTGGTCACCGTTGTGATAGTATTATACTGTGCTTACCATCAGGGAGAATATAGTCAATATGCCGTGCAACTATATTTTTTTCTATTATATTTCACCCTAACTTTTTAATCATAGACTATTTTCTGTTTCACATTTGCAATATGAACCTAAATAATGAATATTATATCACTTGCTGTCACTTTTCAATGAGTGAAAATATTAATATATTAGGGGGTCTAAATTCAATGGCACGTGTCGGGTTACAAATCGCAGTACCAATTAATTTAATTTAATATATTAATAACAGATATTATAGACAATTTTTAGGTTTCTGCACTCCTCTATATAAACTTCAACCATGCCAAATCTCACAGTCTTCCGTGCACGCAATACGCTTAAAAAGGCGTACAAAGTCTTTGCTTCACGTATTAATACAGTGATATAACTATCTAAATAAAAAAAAATAACAAACATGTAACGAAATAAATCAAAGTAGTTACATAATTCATGGAAAGTTAACGTTTTTAATTAAGTAAGAAATCAGTATCACATCCAGTTAACCTTCATATCCGGATAAAAATTTCGCCCAGATCGTTCGGTGTGTGCAAATGTTTTCCGCGCTCGTCGTCTCAGTCATGCTACATTTCTCATAATCTGACATTAGGCTCGGTTAGCTAACCTTGTGGGATCGAGGTAACAGTTATTTTTTAAACTTTATTATTGACTAACTTTGTTACTCCACTTGAGTTATGTACAAGATAAAGAACATTATTTTTATAAGGAGCATTAATTTATTTAATACACTATTTATCTAGCAAGCTTCAGTGAATAACTGGTTAAAGGAAATTATAAAGACTTCTGAATCCATAAACTGTTACTGTGTGATAAGACACCACAATTCGTAAGTTGACAAAATGTTTAAAAATTTAAAGTAATTATCTAACCATGTTGGTTTATTGATAAAATGCTTAATAAATAATTGTTCGTTTATTTAATATTCCCTTGATTTTTTTCTGGAAGAGATTTCTGTGGTTTGACTCACCAATCAGAGAACGTGACGTCATCGTACAATATTTGTAAACACAGTCGAGTGTTATTGTTTTTAGGTTATCTTCTGACATACGTGACCAAAATTATTACTATATGTACTCAACTCTGCACATAATAACTTTTAAAATCAATTTTACTTATTGAACTATCAGGTCACACGCGGTCACATGAACATAATTCCGGGTGGTTGTGACATATTTTTATTTAAATTAAAAAATGTGTAATAAAAGTGTAATAATGAAATAATTCATGAGTATTATTTTCAATATGTGTTTCAAAAGTTATCTACTCACAGATTGTGTCCGTCTGGATCGCGAACAACACAAACGATGTTATTCTAGACATAGTGGCTCGCTCAAACTAGTATTCAAGCAAAGTGGTAGGTATCTGTGTTCGACTGGGTCGAGACTACCATGCATAAAGCGATAAACCGGTGACTCTCATTTGGTTTGTCGTGTTTCAAGATCAGTCAGTGTATACCAAACTTCCGAAAGACTATTGGATTATTTATTTATTAAGTTTATTCACATTGATTTAAAAATTTATCACTAGCGACCTGCCCCAGCTTCGCACCGGAACAATTTACAAAGCGCTGCCATTTATGTTAAAAAAGAACTTTCTATTGGTTTAGAGTTTATCACTTTAGTATTGATAGTTTGAAACTTCATAGTTATGAAAACTGCGCAATTCATAGACTATTTTATAGATGGCAGCAGCGCTGCGGAGTGCCACCCAACCGTTTGGCTGCGAGCGATTTATTTAGTTATGCATAAATTTGAATCCGTGATATCTTCTACGATATTCATTTATATGATATAGTGTCAATTTTAATCTACAATAAATGTCCAAATGAACTGGGATATTTATCTGTATAAGCATTAATACTGAATTGGAGCAAAACAGCTTCGTAAATAACCTAACATTTTTAATTATTGTGTTAAAGATTAAAATGCTTACTGTGAGTCAACCTTAGAAGATAGACTTGAAATCGCGGATTTTCTCTAGGCTTTTCTTAAGAATTACGATTCTTTGGATGTTACCATGTAATTCCATTTCCATTCCATTTCTTTCCAAGTAAACGCCCGAAAATCATTTTTTGATTACAAAATATTGAATTTTCTCTACTAGACAGAAACTTAATTAAAATGTATTGTATTTATAAACCGTATAAAAATCCATTGCGTGGCTTAGAATAAGTAAGCGAACATACAGATAGCCGCGGATAGCGACTTTCTTTTATGTATTTTGATTGATAAAGGTTCTTATAAGTATGTGGAACTACGTAAATGTAAGATAGCTGTGATGTTCGACCGTGATGACATTTGCGATTTCATACATTTTATCATATGTGGTTACACTTGGTAAATGACTGTGAACCGTTGGTATAAATTAATGATAAAGATGAATCATATAAATACATTAAATTATTGTAATGATTAAGATGAACTTATAACTATTGATTGGATTGGATGAACTGGATGGAGACATCAAATCGAACAAACAACATGTCAAGTTTTTATACTGATGCACTGTTTTTCACATTTACTCTTATAATTATATCAATTTAAACGAAATTACTAGCATTTTTTGATTATACATTGACATTGTCATAACATTTAAAGCCTTTCTTGTCATTAAAGAGAAACTTCTTTGAGATTTTTCTCTACTTGGGGCAGTTCTACTGGTGGAATACCTCCACCCTATGGAAGATCACGACTAAATAACCTTGTGTTGTGTTCCTGCGGTGAGTAGGGTTTCCAGAACTCTTTGGGGGTTAATGGTCAGCAACATGCTGGTTATACCTATGATATTACAAGCGTCCATAGGCTACGGTAGCCGCTTTCGATCAGACGAGCCGTATGCTTGTTTGCCAACTTTGTTGCATTGAAAATATATAAGCAAGTAAAAATTTATGTTACTTAGTGACCACATTTCTAGTATGGAATTAAACGTTTAGTAAAATACGTATATTAGTCATAATTGACCATAAATTGCTATGTACATTGAAAAAAACATACATATATACAATTAATAAAATTGAAGTGTCTGTTTGTAATGTCAAAATAACAGTTATTTACTAAATGCATATGAAAGTATATACGATACCTATAACAAAAAGCCTATTTTTTAAATTGTTGTCTGTCTGTCTTTCTCTCTGTCTATCTGTTTGTTCCGGGTAATCTCCGAAACAGTTGCACCGATTTTGACGGGACTTTCACTGATAGATAGCCGATGATATAGGGAGTAACTTAGGCTACATTTATTTTAGAAAAATAATTAGGGTTCTGCAATAATAAACATAAACTGGTCATGGTGAATCAAATCGAGCGCTTAAATGACTTATGCTTAGTAAACTATAAGAGATATAGCAAATTAATGTAGTACATAATTATAGACATTAAATAGACCTACAAAAAAGTCCGCGAAAATATACATCTGTCTTCTAAGAAACATCCACAATAAGCATTTTTGTCTTTAATATAGCCGGGAGCGGGGGAGCAAGGTTCGTGAGGGTATTCTGTAGTCCACGTGAGCGAAACTACGAGCACAGCTAGTATGTAATAAAGGTTAAAACCCAACAGTGGGATATACAACAAAAATTATCTTTCATCCACCGACTGAAGGTCTATGCGCCTTATGACCTCTTCTTGAAAATCAGCGTTGCTTTACTTCAAAGCAATACTACAGCATGTAGCTGAATGAGAGGCCGTCGTTGGGTAATAAATACTAGGTGATATAAAAGTAATCTTTTTTTATTTTTGTATTGTACCACTGTACCAGGAACAAACGTTTGTTCTTTTTTCTTTCTTTCTTCCTTCCTTATATATTATGTAGTTATAAAGATTTAAATTAATAACCCTACTATGAATTATAATTGCAACACTTAATTATTAAAGTGTTTGACATTTCCGAAATTATCTTGGTTATTGGTTCAAGTTTTCTATAGCTATCTGATATCTTAATCTTTTAAAGCTGAGATAACACTAATAACAGCTATCAAAGAGATTCACATCCGGTTAGCGACCGGTTTCTCTGGCCAATTTGTTTCCAATGCCTATTTGTATTTTATAACTTTATCAGATATTGATCTTGTATACCTACCTACTGAAGTTAGCTTTTATTTAAAATTGAACGTTTAACAGAAGTAAGAATTAGAATAATATTCCACACCTGCATATTGCAAATAGATTAATAAACTTAATAGTACAACTACATAACAATACAAATAATTGAGCAATACAGTAGGTTTATAAATCATTCACGTTTTATAAAAATATTATTTAAAACAATATCTGTATATCTACATATTAATACGTGAAGCAAATGCTTTCGGTACCTTTTTAAGCGTATTGAGTGCACGGAAGACTGTGAGATTTGGCATGGTTAAAGTTTATATGGAGAAGGAGTGCAGCAAGCTAAAAATTAAATTATCTATAATATCTGTTACTAATATATTAAATTAAATAAATTAATACTGCGAGTCCTAACCTCACCAGTGCCATTGAACTTAGACCCCAAAATATTGACATTGTCACTCAACAAAGCAAATGATGTAGATAATACTTAATGTTTATGAATACTGTAAATGTCAAACAGAAAATAGTCTATGATCAAAAAGTCGCTGGTCGAATTTCGACCTTAGGGCGATCGCTAGTACTTATTAAAATATCAGTCCATTAGAATGCACAATGCCGAATCGCATTAGTTAGTATTCGATTATCCCTTTATCGAATATATCTGCGCTGATTTAGAGGGATTTTCATTTTATAATGGAGGTTAATATATCTAAAAAGGTGGATTTGTATGTATGGATGTGTGGATACCTAAATCTTAATCGGTCTTTGATTTTACAACCTTTTTTTTTAAGCAACCAATATTCGTTTTGTATAATTAGGTAGTTATTTATTTAGTTTCATTCTATATGAATATACGGAGTTTAAAAAATAACATGAATTCAAAATTTAAAGTGATTCGACTCAACCTCACGTATTCTATATAAAAGAAATAAAAAAATCCCACATAAACAATAGATTTTTATTTTATGAGAAAATTTCTAATTAGGTACAACAGATTTCCTATCTCCGTAATGAGGAACCGAATGTAACCGAAAATAAACGATGTACAAAGTCTCGCAAAAAGTTCGTAACAAACACAGTGGATGCGTCATTTATCTGACCTATTAAATAAAATGTGAACAAAAAACGACTGTTCAGTTTTGTAGGTAAAGTTACTGTGAATATTTTGTGATGTATGCTTTTTGTGTCAATTAAGTAAGTATTCTGCAAAAAGTACATTGAAATACTTTTTACATATTTTAGTATGGTTTATGCTATAAAATCTTTTTCTTCTGTCTGCATGGTAGTTGGGCTTTTTGTAGTGCCCTGCTGGTTGGCTACCACTCTCAAGTGGAAAATCTGTATATCGACAAATACCTGTAGCGGCACTGAAGAAAATCGCCTTCTTTACTTGTGTTATCATCTTAGGCCATCGGAATCCTATAAAATCTAGTACAAATAATCACGCAATTTTTGTATATATTTATGTAATTGAATTCACAGAAACGGCTTTAACGTTTAGACGAAATTTTATATTTAGATAAACGTAAGTTTGCTCATATGGGTGTATTTTTTGTACCGAGCAAAGTTTGGTTGCCCAGATATTAACAATAAACAGTGATAATAATGCTCTTATAATATACCTAATAATTAACAGCCAATTGCAAGTTGAATGTTTTTTCGTGTAATTATGTCATTTTGTTTCAACGTTGTATATTGAAAAATATGAAACATGAAATATTTAATTATATAATAAATATTTTTTACAAATAAGGAATAAAAATCTACCTAGTTAGTTAGAACTATCAAATGACGATGATGAACTAATAATAATAAAAGTAATAAAGTTTGTATACTGAATTATTATTTACTTTATTTTATAAAACTAAGGCGGCAAACAAGCGAATGGTTCGCCTGATGGCAAGCGGCTGCCACTACGCTTGTAACACTATAGGTATCACTAACGCATTGCTGACCTTGAACCTCGATTCCCCAAGAAGCTCCGAAACCCTACTCACAGGAACACAACACAAGGTTATTTGGCTGCAATGTTTTGTAGGTATTTCACCAGTCGAGCTGCCTCAGGTAGAGATAAATCTACAAAGAAATTTCTCTGTAGCCTGTCTCTCTCATAAGAATTCAATTTATTTATGAAATCGAATACATCCTGTATTTTATGTGTACATATCATATTCTGCTCTTCAAAAACATAACCAGAATGAATTTTGCTTAATAAAATTACCTGAAAGTGGTTTTCATTATCACCACAACTGATTTAGTAATGATTAATTTATTACTTTTACAATTCTACCTATATTTGTAAATTTTTCTGTCTAATAAGTTTATAAGAAGTTTTGTATCAAACATATTATGAAACGTTCGTAATAATTGAATATAGCTCAACAATATCTACAGTTATAGATAATATATGTAAAATAATATAGTTTAATTAATTTTAATTTGGGAACATTCTAAATTATTAATAAAATGCATTAAATTTGGTAATTTAGGAAGTCCTTATTGCGTGAATGAAACAATATAATTGCAGCAGCAGAATTAAAAAGAATTCATTCTGGATACAAACAATCGGTGAAATCCTACGAATTATGCTTTTTTCTATTCATAGTTAATGGCAGTGCGTTATTTTCGTAGTATATATTTTTATAATTGTAATAGGTTATCAAAATTCTATTGCAGAAAAACGTAACAATAATTATCTATAAATTATAGATCTTATACATTTTATAATCTTATGCAATAGATTTTCTTTTTATCAATCTCTGAAATATATGTATGATTTTTAATTAAGTCTAATCGAATTACTTTTACAATAGTTGACGTCTAAGTTACATTAAAAATATTTTTTCTTTTTATATGCTTAGAGTTATAGGTGACATAATCTCACCTGATGTGAAGTTTAAATTTGTGGCCAAAGACGATAGCATGCTAAGCCTAGAGAGAATGACTCTTAAGTGTAGCTACTATAACATATGTATAGGTGTGCATGCTGGCAGATTTTCAACTCGAGGGTGGTAGCCAGCTAGATGGAAAATAGGAGACACCCTAGCACTATGCTATATTTTCATCATCATATTTCAGTCATCGAAAGTTTAAACTCAGTGCAGGATTTGAACCCATATCAATCGATGCTCTGTCCGAACACGCTACTACTGAGCCATCATCTATTTATAACTCATGAAAATCATTTCCTCGAGAAGATATGAATAAATCAATTATGATTATTAAACAGTGATAAGCGTCATTAGGTCCCATAGCTGCAATTTAAATTCGATCCTTACCTTAATATGAAAAAGCTGAAACAATCCTTTGATAATACAATAGATACAAACTTCACGAAATTTTCAGTTTAAAATCAGTATATACCAAAATATTGTCTATGTACTAATACTAGTTATACTTTGAGCAGATTCAACAGTTCACACCTTTTTAGTTCACACATATAACAAGTAAAAATTCACGCCCTTGTAACCACTAAAGAAAATTAAGCAGACCTAGAGAATGTTTAGCACTTAATTCGGAACACTATATGTAAATATATGCCTATTGTGTTTGATTTATGAAAAATTAATGTCATCTGCCACTGAACACACTACAGTATAAGAAAAAAATGCATTCTGTGTTAAGTCAAGTCAACACAAAAACGGCCGACCATTCGTTCCATTTTCAACTCTTTTTTTTTATTATTGTTCACGAACGTCCAATTCCCGTTCCGTATTTGAATTCGGAACTGTTACCGCGTTTTTGACAAGCGTGTACCGAGCACGCGCAGTCATATGAGCGTGCTATGCGCACGAGTATCGGCGCAACACTGCGTTCGCGCGCTTTTCGACCTACGAAACCTTCGCTCACAGCCTCCAGCCCGAGTATAGGATGTATTAGAACTGTCAATGATTCTAAAAGATTTTCTCACGGAAAGGACTCACGGTCGATATGTAGATTATTCTGTCGACGGGCTAACGGTCTGAAGCATCATCGTTGACTGATGTTGATGACTCGCCTTAAAAGTTTTGTTTTAATTTTGACGTGTTATGGAGTGGCTTATTTCTTTAAGTGGGATTATTCTATCGAGTTATGAATGCTTGACTTTTATGAGCCGTGTTAAATCGGTGTACAAACTTTTTGTGTCGTTGTGTCAATGAAAAAGTATTTTGTTGATAAAGAATGATGATCTTATAGTAGGATTACCGAGTTTTATGAAGTAACGACAACACAATATTGGGTTTTATGTTGATTGACTGCTATGTAACATACTACTCAAAAATTACGTTGCTAAATAAAAATTTAAAATATTATTTTTTCACTAAATACAAATTTTTTTTCCTATCATGAAATACTATAAATACTATAAAGCATGGATTTGCCTTTGTCATGGATTGGTCTGGACCAAAGCTCATATTCATTTATAATTTTTGGTTAATATAATGTTAGATATCAATAATACATTATACTATTTTATTTCTACTTGACTGTATTATTATCGCTGTTTTACCTTACACTAATCAATTCATTTATAATTTCAATTGTTACCTTACAAAAGACATCAACGCGCATTACATATAAATAAAAATATCTATATTTAATTTCTAGTTAAACTTTACGCACTTTAATATGCTGCGAGTATAAACATAGTAAAAGCATTTTGAAAATTGTTTTTTTTTTTCTAATACGTATGTTTTTTATTTTCAAAATTGTTACCTCTGGCACAAATCAGTGTTAAAAAATTACAAAAGTTCAAAGAAAATTTAACACTTTATAGAAATTTCCTTTACTCTGATAAATAGCTTTGATGGCTTACAAATGTTACGTCATCAGCTGTCAACGCATTGGAAAAAAATCTTGCGAGAAAGAGACAACGTTACTCCCTTACTTCATACTGCGTAGTCACTTCGTCTTTAAACTGAACAGTCGTCACGGATCAATGAGAAAGACTGCCCACAACGGCATCACACTGATAAAATATAACTGTCTCTTTCTCACTTGTGTGTTTTTATGGAAAGAAAATAGCAGAAAGGGATAGAACTACCGGCGTTTTTAGCCCGAATTGTTTGGTTTTTGTGAAATATAGATCAACTTTAAAATAATGTGTCAATGACCCGGAGTTCCGGTAAGAGTGTAGTGTTTATTGTAAATAATAATATCCCTACATGTTATAATTATATTGTGTAATTTACAAGAAAGACTCAGTAAATTGTTTACATCATATTCCATAATTTATAATCTTTGTATTTTCCAAAGAATTCCTTCAGACTCCGAATATTTGATCTCTTCTCGATTATTTTGAATAGGGTTAATATTTTTTGTTATTATTAATTAACGATTATTAAATAAATGATTTGAAAATTTTTGTAGTAAAGTACGTGATAATGTACATAATGCTTATTTTGTGTCTATAAGAGTAATAAAGACAAATTTCTTTATCGACTTAGTTGACTTAACATAAAAACCACAGATTTTAGAGACATTAGGTAAGTATTATTTATTTTAGAAGTCACTTATGACTTAAATGTTAATTCAAGTCATACATTTTTTCTTCATGAAAAAGGTGTGACCCAGTGTACTAATCTACATGTTAGGTAGGTAGACACTGCCTTTTTTCTTATTGTAGCACGACATAGTGACTGCACTGTACTGTACTACAGTTGTCTGTACCCAATAGCGAACAGTACCTACTTGTGACTTTCTTACTAAGGCCAGTTACTGATATGTTACGAACATGGAATTTCGGATCTGCATATGGGTATGAAATTAATTCAGATTTCCAATAATTTTCGTTAATATTAGTTAATCATATTAAATTTTTCAAAGAAAGACAAACATCTTAGCATTCCATGGATTCATCGTACGGGTGCCGGGTCTATCGTGTAGCAGACAGAGGGAACATGAGCAGTCTCCGGGACTTGCGACCCAGGTGTAGGTTTAAGGGGCCCCCTTAACATGCACATCAGCACTCACCTTGACTGCCCGCGATACTGTCCCTGCCAAGCCAGATTTGGTAAGAACCTGATAATGTTACTTTAGATACACGTTCTAAAATAGAACTTACTGCAGTTCTCGTCAGGTCGAGGTATTTTAAAAAGTTATAGAGAAATTTCGCTGGAATACCTCTCGCTCCCACTTCCATCGCATATAAATTAACCGCATAGCCGTTCTTGGTTAACTCGTTGCATAGATCGTAATACTTATTAATTTTTATTGTGTGGACTTTAGTTATATTAGTTTCCCACGGTACAGTAAGCTCTACAAGTACTGTACGCTTAATTTCTCGAGAATAAAGAAATATGTCTGGTCTGGATGACGAAACAACCACATCCTCTGGGAATTTTATAATGTTTTTCATATGTGTCCACTAAGATAGTCTAATCAGGTGCAGAACCTAGGATTGAGAAGAGCTTACTTTTAGCATTTACTGTTGAACCTTAATTTATAAAGTTAATTTGTCTCCTGTTAATGGTCAATCCTTTTTGAGCTCTAGCTACCGAAAGACTTTCTGCTTCACGTATGAACTGAAGTACTCTATCATGGCGACGTGAATAGTGACTCCTATCAAGAAGCACCTTGCATCCTACTAATAAGTGCCTGGCTGTACCTATTGCCTCACCATAAGTATAGCAAGATTTTTCAGAGGCTTTCCCCCGTCTTACTAAATTACTCTGGTCTGGGAGAGTCATTTGGAAGGTATTAAGATAAAATTTTAGTAGGGCAGGAAACCAGTCATATAACAAGGCGCTCCACTTTAGTGCTACTGGGATGCAGAACTCGCCTATTGCTAACCACTCGTTTCGGATTTCTAAATTCATTGCGTGCGCTCTATAGGTGGCACTTTCATCTTGTTGTAGAAAGGATTTATTGTGTATCGGTCATCTCTTTTCTTTCTCAAACCCAACCCCAGTCTATCAATCAGCTAGGGTTACGGAGTTACATAACTCGTTACTGCTAGTGGTGGGCGATTATGAGATACACTAATGCAATCGTTAGATTATGAAGATATCTCGAGTATAAGAGTATAACCGTTAGTAATTACTAATTTGATAGGATAAGTCACTAGGTGCTAACTTCAAACTGTGTGTTGTTAGTCCGGAGGACATTTTCTTAGCTCATCGGTATATAAGTCTCTATAAAATTACTAATCAACATTAGTAAAAATAAATATCTCGATTATGTAAATCCTTCATGATTACCCACCACTAGTTTACTGCTCTGGAGGACTGAGTAGGACAGCTTCATGTGCTAATATTTATTGCGATATCCTTCAAATTGTTCCAGCATGTGCACTGTAATATTCTTCTACTATTGGGTAGTTTGTAAATGAGGTAGTGCACAAAGATATTTTTTTTTACAGTACAAATGTTGGTATATTAAAAAATATATACGACTTAATTATACATTCTGTATAATAATAATAATAATATCAGCTTGTAAGTATCCCACGGGTGGACAAAGGCATTTTCCCTAAGGAAAGTACGGGCTCAATCACTGTAGGTCCATATTTGTTCTGGTCTTTATTTCGTCCGTACCAATACATATTTAATCAGCGCTGGAAGTCGGTAGTTTTTTTACAAAGTACCAAAACAGACCACAATTACTTTTTAACCGACTTCAAAAAAAACCGGAAGTTACTCAATTCGATTTTTTTTATGGCTGTTCAGCCATAATTTCTTTGTTAATAAACCGATTTGGATGATTCTTTTTTATAGGGGATACCTCAATGGTGGTCCTATACTAATTTCTTTGGCATTCGATATTCAACTTCGAAGATACACCACGAAACTCTTGAAAATCATTCAATGAATGAATACCGGAAGTCGCTAGTATTTATCATTTTAAACTATAATTCAATAACTTATTCACAAACATATGACCAGTTTAGTGTCAAATAAATTTAAAGGTAACTCTGTTAATAACGGTAAAGACCAGTCAATTAATGTGTAATTCAATTTTATTTATTACAACTGATCAATAGGAAAAATACTAGTCTGAAATACATTCACCAACATCTGCTAATCATACCGGTATGATTTTAACTATCACATAATAAATTCAGGTTCAATGACCTATTTAATAAGATTAATTCCTAAAAAAAATTATGTGACTCCAGAATCACATCACCAAACAATAGCAAAATGCTTACCCAAAAATGTGAATGTTCAAAGGCTGACTTGTTTCTAGTTACAACTTATTCTAACCAATCCAGTGCGCAAACAAGATTGTCTACAATATAAATTATAAGAATCAAAGCTATTATTTATTTATTTGGTAACCAAACTATTGTTTTCACGACAGAATTAATTAAGTGATATCAATATAGAATTAATGTGATCACATATTGTGTGTTTGTGATCATATTAATTAATTGTTTGTGCGAGTCCACTAGAGACAAAAAGGCAGGCTTTTACCTTGCCCAAAAAATCAGCATTGCCATACAACGCGGCAATGCTGCTAGTATTTTTGGCACACTACCTAGTAGCCCCGTATTAGATCTTAATTAGTATTTAATTTATTAGTAATATTAGTATAATAAAATATGATCACAAGAATATTTATTGAGAATAGATATTATAATTCGGGGAGACAAATTGGTGACGAATATATACTTTGGTGACAGAGAATGTTACTCCTAATGATACTTATAATTTCTTAACCCCACATTACCGAGTTTACACGTCGTACGCGTTGACTCTAATTCAAGCAGGTGGTGAAACTTGTGTCTAAATATCTCCATTTATAGATATATTTGAGCAAAAACAAAGCCTGTAGTAAGCCCAGTCGAGAGATTTAGAGGATAACAGTTGCGTTCTTTCTAAATCCGTTATCTTTAACTTAAGTACAAATGTTAGTCGTGCAAAACAATTCATACAGGACGTTTGTTATTTTTGTTCGTTTGAACGCGCTAATCTCTAGAACTAGCAGACTTGAAAAAATCATTTTGTATTTTAAAAACTATTTATTAAGGAAGGCTAACATGACAACAGCCATTAAGATCGAAGCAGTGACCATAAACGTCAACCAATTTGTAGCAAGTTATTAGTATTTAACACGGGTGAATCCGCAGGGCACAATTAGTTACAAATATATTTAAAAAAAAATTTCAGTAAGGTCTTTTTAAAGCGACGAGCGACGGCTTAATAGTAAATTCTGCAACGTTGAACATAACTACGAATAATATTTTAAGAATAAACTTCCGACACATGGCAATTTAAAACAATCATACGGGCTACATTTTTCAAGTTGAAAATCTTTGCCAAGTACCATGCCATGCTATGCCAGTGAGTGTTGATTATTGCTTTATCTAATGATAAAAGATGATGTGTATAAAAGGATAACTGAAGGACTGACTGACTTATCATCGAACAGCGAAAACATGAAAAAACATGAAAATTTGCATGTGGGTTCTTTTTACACTGTATGTGAGGAAGGTTTTTGGGAAATTCAACCCTTAAGGTGTTGAAAAGGGTATGAAAGTTCGTATAATACATAATTGTTTTAGATAGATCTATGAAAATTGTTTGTTTTTATAATAGATATTTAGAATAATAGAACGAAATACTAGACGTTCATCAACTTTAGTAAAAACGTGAGGCGTTAATATGGGACATAAAACATAATAATATAATGGAACATACTATAACTCAACTATATCGCGAATGAAGCCGCGAGAAAAGTACTAGTATAAAGTATAGTAAAAAATCTTATTCATTTCTTGACATTCGAATGACAAGTGTTTTTTTTTATGATATCAGAATATTTTTGGTCGTATTATTTTATTTACAAACCTCATAGCATAAAAAACAAGAAAATCTTTAAATAAACAGCAACAAAAAAAAACGTATACGTTCGTTACTTATACCAGAAAAGTGTCTGACTTATTATGAAATATTTACTAACAAAGATATTTGTAGTAAAAAAAATTCGTCCGTTATTTTCAATCAAACCATAACATACTGTATAAGTGACCATTGCACCTTTACCGGGGGTCGGCGAACATTGTACTGACCTGGGATTCTCACGCCTGTTGCCATAGCAACCGATACCCGCGCCATATCACTGCCGATATTGAACGTAATTTGTAGGTTCGTGTGCCGAGGAGATTTACAGCAACCGAGATACCTACCTACCTCGAGACCTTACTTTTATAGGATCGTAAATTGTAATGTTAAAAATTATAGCTTCAATAATTAAGATATATACGATAGGTCTTATTAAATATAGATACAAATAATTTTAATAAGTAAATTGACTAACTTATTTGTTAAATGAGCCTATAAAAACTTTACGCTATACACTGGCGTGAAATTAATTAGGTGTTTACAAAAAAAGGAAGAGTTACATAGCTGGACGCCGGTGGTGTGTGACGACGACGCGTTTCGGACGCCTGGCGTGCCAGTCGCGGATGCCAACGAATTAGAGGTGCTCAGAAAAAGTGGGCGTCTTAATTTTATTGGATGGCATTAATTCATTCCAATAATGTTGTTTAATGTGGTTTGAAGTGTTTTTTTTTCTCTAATCTGTATTAATAAATCCGTAGTTATGTCTGTACATGTAATTTTTTTTTAATTCGCTGATGAAACAACTATATAAAGGACGCTGGTCACGAATATGCCCATAAATTTTTTGTCTATCTGTCTGTCTGTATGTTAGGATGTAATTCAAAAATGGCTCGGCCGATTTTTATGAAATTTTGTACACGAGAAGTGTACGTTTTTTCACAATTGATGATTTATAACAATTTTCAATATTACTTTTAGTAAGGACAATAAAAAGAGAAAAAAATAGATTTTCATTAATTCACAAGCGATTCAGGATCTAATTTTATAGACGGGAAGCATACGCCATTCTATAATTGATAGACTATAAGAATCTTCATAATATAAATAGACATAGTAAATAAAAATAGTAGCAAAAGATTTTAATGAAATTTTTGTACACGGGAAGTTTAATATGTTATTTATTACTCAATTAATTTGAATTGTCAATAAGAGTAAAAATAAAATTACGGGGTATAAATAACTATTACGTAAAAAATGCGTGTGGAGCCGCGGGCACACCGCAGTGTTTGAATAATTTTGTCTAGCTAAATAGTTGAAGTCAAATACTTTTGGTTTATCAGAAAAATGTAGGTGTTTAGTCCGTACACACGTATTCGTCTGTTTTATCCCTAGATAAAGGCACTAGACCAAATATTTTTATATAGTATAGTATATAAAAGAGGACAGATAAAAATTTTTGAAGATTTTTTTATACCTAGGAGGGCAGCCATACAGGACTTTTCCATAGATTATTTAATTAATTTTCATAAATATAATTAAAATTGCCAGGTTAATAGATACATGGATAAGATTCTGTTTAATGTTTGACGGATAATCGTTAAGATGTGATTATGGAATTCGTACTAATGACTTGGTATCCATACTATTGACTCACACTAATGGCTGGGCGCGATATCAACAGTGTGGTGCAGACCTCAGTTAATAAGATCACTGTAGTGTTGGGCGACATAATCACAATATTTACTTACTAGCTGGTACCCGCTACTTCGTCTCCGTATTATTATTGGATATACACAGACTGATCTCGGAACACGACAAACTAAAAAAATCGCCATTTTTGTGTGATTGAGTAACAAACATAGAAATTTCCATTTATTATATTTGTAAGATAACACTGGTTAAACTATGACTTTTACCGGGATAAAAAGTATCCTATGTGTTATTCCAGGTAATAGACTATCTGTGTGCCAAATATCATTGAGATCTGTTCAGCCGTTTTAGCGTGATTGAGTAACAAACATCCAAACATACACACTTTCACGTGTATTATATTAGTATGATTACTAAAGTTGATTAGCAACTAATAATATTCATAATCGAACGATATTACTAATAAGTATTACCAATAAGAACTTATATAACGACGAGATAAAAAAAATGTTCTCCGGACTACCAACACTAGTTTGAAGTTAGTTACTGATACTATCAAATTAGTAATTACTTATGGTTATAATCGAGATTTCTCGAGCCATCTTCATAATCGAATAATTTCAATACCTATATCTCATAATTGCCCTTGACTAAAATAAACATTTTTCCTGTGTACAGTCACGCTGTCCATCTCGTAACGTGAGTAACATTATATCGTCGTTATCAATTATCCATCTAACAAATTTGACTACTTAGTATAAAAAATAGAAGCAAAACTTATAGGATATTCAGATCGGTCCTTTTTTGGAGGCGGAAACAGAGGAATATGAAATTATGTTTTCATTTATTATATTTTACATAAGTATAACAGTCCGAGCTGCAGTTGTCTCTTTCATGCTCTATTCAATCGTCCGAGCACAACGCGACAGCAATACATTTGTGTTAAAATGTATTTATTCTTCCAATATCTGGCCGGCCGCGTTTCCTCTTAAACAATTACAAGAGTTGGTTAGAAAAATTATTATTCTTCATGAACAACCCTGCATTGCCAAGAATATATGCCTAGGTATAGGATTCAGGAAATTTATAATGCTTGTTTGCATGTCCTGGATATATTGGTCCAAAGAAATCCCAGTCATAGCGTGTAGTCATAAGCTAATAAAAAATGTATTTGTAATTATTTATAGAAACCTTACATATAAGTATATCAGCGTAGAAATACCGGGATTACTACTAAAATATATAGACATTTAAAACGTAAATCAATTCACTACCTTTTAACAATCTTTATACCAATTATTCTGATAGGGAATTCTTTATAAAAACATTATTAATCGCATTCCCGCCATACCAACGCGTTTTAAGGTATTCGATACGATGCAACACCTTTTCAAATAAATCCAATTTAAATTGAACCTCCCACGTACCGTCTTACCAAACTGTGCCAATTGAAAAAATTGGATGCTGTGGTTCTAAAGGTAATGGATACCTTATTTAAACCAAAAAAGGGTGGCACTCGATGTCTGTTTATCAACTTAAGAAAATAGTTTCGAATTCAAAAATGCCTTTTCTAATACTAACGAAAAAGTATGCTGATGTTCAAAATAATATTAAACTATTTAAATAAACCTCATTATACATAACAATTGGGCAAAGAGTACCTAGTCACAAAAATACAAGATGATGGTTTTCACGTGCTTTTAACTCTTATAAATTAATTTCAACACTATTCCACTATAATTACTGATGGTTGTTTAATAAGCACTGATTACCGTATCAAAATCATGATCACCCCTTGGTGTCTGATCACAACCTCATCAGATTTTAAGTGTCATTTTCGTCGAAGACACGTTACCATGATCCCATCATCTATTCAAAATGTAAATTTTAAGTTCCATTTTACTCAGTAAATTGCAGGTAATATCTAAATAATTTAAGATTTTTTTTTAATAGTAGTATGGCAAATTGACGATCTTATCCTTGATGGTATGCACAGTACAATCCTAACACAAAGGCGACTACCGAAAGATCGTAATCCATCGACGGTCACTGCTGTCATGCCAACCTGCAATAATTTAACTGGATATGCACAGGCTGATCCCGAAACGTGACACGCTAAAGCGAGTCACTATGACAAACTTTTCACATGCATGGTGGTCGCGACCCAGTCGGGCAAAACAGCCCTATTACCTCGTTGCCGCTATTTTCTCGTTCGTTAATCAGCAGGGTACACCACGTGCAGCCAACTACGGAACCAGCCCAAGCTGAGCTTCGGCCACTTTGGCACCCTTGAGCATGTTGCCACGCTTTCGCGGCTGAGTGCCTTAAACGCTCACCCCCAAGCTACACTGAAGCTGTAAAAGCCATCTGAGGCTCCAGGGCCTTTATGGCCAATGGTAGACCCGCAATAGTGGTAAGCAAAGGCCCAGGAGTAGCCGGTGTATACCCAGTAATTAAGCGATTGATGGCAGAATTCGCGGTGGACCTCGTCGTTTTTGGATTATACTGTCCTTATCATTAGGCACCATTGCAAATTAAATTATTAAATCGCGGCTGACGAAGTAATGCAGTTTGTGTTGTTTTGCACTTGTCATTAATTTTGCTCATTAGATGTTACTTTTAGAATAAAAATTATTGCCAACGGAGTTTGCTCGATAGAATTTTGTCAGAGTAGTCTTGTGAATGTTACCAGAACCCTTTGGAATTTGAGTGCTATTTGGAGGTTTTGTGACGACGGGATAGGATTTGGCCGGTTCTCCTGCGTTCAACCACTGTGATGAGCAATTCCGACTGTCATTAGGGGACCATTTTTCGTCACAAGTAACAATAAGATTCAAGATTCTCTCTTTATTGTGGTTGAGTATTGTAACGCACCACATAATGCGTGTTTGTTGGTGTTCATTTGTCAATTCATGCAGTACTCATTTCTCGAGCTTTTTCACTTTTCCAAATTGTTTCAAGTGAATTAAAATTGTTTTATCACTAACACCGAAGCTTGCCGCTAACTCTTACGTGGTTTGCGATGAATTCGCTTCCACAATCACCTTTAATTCTTAATTATCAACTAGGGTCTCTGGCCGTCCACGGCGCTTATTTAGTAGGTCAAAATTTCCAGAACGAAAATGTTGGAACTAAAAATTTACCGTGTTTTCTTTTTCAGTAGCTTCCCCATACATATGATTAATCCTTCGAGCTGTTTCTGCAGCTTTGATGCTGAGTTGGGACTGAAATTCGTAAGTAACGCGATATTTTAAGTTTTCCATTTTGTGAAAAGAACGATTTCAAAAAAAAATCAAAAGGTGCGGAAACAAATGAATTACTAAATTCCAAAGACAAATACACAAGCCGAAATTTAAAAAAAAATTGAATTTGGAATTCCTCATCAAACGCCATATATATGAGATCAAACTGGTCAATTCAACAAAACGCCAATTTCATATGTAAGGACCTAATATTATTTACCTAGCAAAATAATATCATGAATTTCCAAGCAACCAGTAACAAAGTCAAAAGTTTGTACTCTTTTCAGTCTGAGTTGGCGTATAAAAATTTAATTTTATGAATCAAAAATGGAATTATGCTACCACATTATATGGGTGTTTGCAACTTATTATGAATTATATTTCAATCTCATCCAATATCAGAGAGTAAAGTAATCGGGTAATATCATAAAATAGCCGCATTATACCGCGCGGTGGCAGTAAAAGCACGTGCACACTGAATTGTTTTAATCCGCACAAAAGCATTCGACTCAGTGTACACCGCGCACCACAATAAAACATATGAGATATGTTAGTGTTGTGCAAATCGACTGAGGAAATAAACTATAATTCAAAATATATCCTTCAAACGTTTTTATACCTTTTTTATAGTATTTTAAAGGTAATTATGCGTTTATGAGGTATTTATATGATATATTAGACATTGAAAAGACTAAAATCATCGTGTTAATAATCTTAGAATGATTTAACTTTTATTTAATTTAACATCCGCGTTTTAACGTTAATTTAATTTAATTTGGCAGGTTCTAATAATTGCCAGCAAAATGTCAGGTTAAACCTTTTGGCTCTGGCTAAGCCTTTTTAATGTTGTATCAGTGTCATTCAGAAACATATTATAAAGGCGGTTTTTGATTTTCCTCTCTTTTTTCAATCCTAGAGTCTTCGTTAAATAATGAAATTATTTTCTTACTTCTTCTAATATAATTTATCTCTAATTATATGTTGAATGGATAAATTTATTCCAATAAATAATGTAAGTCAATTCATTATATCATCATAATGTGATCATAAAGTAATCATTTAAGATGTTTATCTTAGATTTATTATGACATTGATATATTTTATGAATAATTCTAGTTAACTAAGGAAATAATATTTAACATGAACATCTAACGCTACTTATTCAATACGTATGTATGTATATATAAAGTTTTGTAGGAATTAAGATTTATATAAACATGTTAATAATTACAAGCATAAATTTAATACTGTCTTTGTCTGTCTGTCTGTCTCTCTCTGGGAAGCATACATCACACTATAATTGAGAGGCTGTAAGATTCGTTAATAATGCATTAGAAATCGTGGTATGGAACAATAATTTTCAAACGATTTTGATGAATATTACACCTACCAACATTTATCTCTGCATCACCTAATGGTTGACTAGCAAAGAATGCCTTAAGCATTAAGTCCGCCATTGCGTATTTAACGTATAATGTGTAAATAAATAAATAAATATAGTACACGGGAAATACATGTCACTCCTCAATTGATACTGCATAAGAACTGTCAACAATATGAGTAAAATTACGAGATGTGAATAACTACTGATGGTAATAAACGAGTGCGGAGTCGCGGGCACACCGCTAGTATATTATAAATGTGAAATTACCTTTGTTTCAATATTTGTCTTTCAATCATGCTCGAATGTTTTGAACGAAATATAATTAAAATTGTAATAAATGTTTATTATGTAGTAAATGTATATAAATGTTCCAGCGAAGTGGACGGGTCATAAGCTAGTCTTATTATAAACCCCTAAATTTATTTATTTATTCTTATTTTTTACATAAATAGTAATATTTTTTTATCAAATATAAAAGATTGGTAATCTATACTATACTAATATAATAAAGCGAAAGAGTAATTGTTTGTTTGTTAAAACACGCTAATCTCCGGAACTATGTACCGGTCGGATTTTAATAAAAAAAATTATACGATAGTCAAACATACGTAGAATAGTATAGGCTATCTAATATAAGGCTACAACTGTCAGCAAGTCTTAAATATTGATTTAAGTTACGTAAGTTGGAAGTCGAGTCCCTTCCGAACTGCTTTATCCGCGTGCGCTGGCGTAATCGTTAAAGATACGGAAATACAATTTCTACAAAAATATTTTTCCTTAGTATATCTGAAAAAAAGTTGAAATAGCATAAGTCTTTCTCTTATATAAAGGCCAAAATAAGGTATTTTATTGAAAATTTCAATGTGATTTATAAGCATTATTTTTAGACATGGCATATTAATATTTACGAAAAAAATTACTTCTAAAATAATTTGTACTGTGGGAAGAACAATTATGATTGACCCATTTGGCGGCGCGGTGTTTGTCGGGTAAAACCGTGAGACACAGCTAGTTTAATACAAAAATGGGTATTTTATATTGTAGAAACTGTAGGCTAGTAAGACCGACTATCGACTAACTCAACAAAACCTCGGGTGCGTTTAGTTGGGTCAAAAAGGCGGACAGTGGACATGAGGGCTTCAATTAATTGTCATCCAAAAACGTAAGGATCTATCATAACAAATCACTCAAGAAAATGGGCTGTAACATAAGGCCCTCGAACCTTGGCATTAAGAAAAGTAGGTACTAATAAGTAATATCAGATTACCATATTGATTTCAATTGTTAATTTTACATCTACATACACAAAGGAAATCTTTAATTTACTGGTATTAGAATGATAAAAAATTTATATAAAACAGACAAAACATGACTGCTTAAAAATGTCATTCCTTCTTCTAGTGTTGCCACTTACGACACATATTTCGTGATTTGTTTTATTTTTTTGTTTCTGTCATACCAGTCCTTTTGCCATTATATTATAATATTTTATGAATAAACTTCTCACATTTTACAAATTGTGCTTAGTTTAGTTTGCTTAGTTGATATAACCGTATGTCAGATCGTTACAAAATTATCATTATAATAAAAGAAAGTAAAAATTATTATACACAACAACTCAAGGTGATGCCATTTTTTAATGCAATCCATCCATTATTTGGATAAAAAAATTAATACTATTTGAAAAAGATTCCTTTTTAAATAAATTTATTGGTATTTTTGGGTAGATATATCACATCCCTAGCTTGATGGTCGTATCGCATAGCGGCGCGTACGCGAGAATCTCGCGTTACGCAGACTATCCCACTTTCCATTTCCTCACTGCATTACAATGCCTTTTTATATCGTATCGTATTCAACTGGGAACAATGTGAGCGATTGCCGACCAGCCTGCAGGAATTTTATCATATATACAAAAAAAAAAAAATTACAATGGCCGTAAATATTTTATCCTTTGTTTCAAAAATTTTATATTCCGTATCGTTTTTTATTTATTATTATTACATAAAAATTATTTTTAGTTCAGAAGTGGGATCAAAGATGTATTAACTTTCGGCGGTAACGTATTCAGACACCGTGATCGTCGATACAGGTATGAATTCTTACAATAAGCATGAGATTTGAGCATGAGCATGAAACACCTTGATGAAACCATAACATTTTCATGCACTTTTTTTACTTTTTCTGAGGTCCGCCTGGCTAGTTACTGCTCTCAAATTGTAAATCTGTTACCAACCATTTATTGATGTGCTTCGGCAGCTGCAATTGCGAGACAGTCCTCCTTTAGGCACACACACAAACAATAATTGAAAACCAAGTGAGATTTAGATAAACGCTAAAATAAAAAATGTGTTAACAAAACTTTTTTCTAATTTTTTTTTATAGTATAACTGAAAATTGGCGGCACTATGCCTGATGGTAACCACAGTACAATCCAAAAACAACTGTGATCAACAATCCATCATCAGCCTGCGTAATTAATCTGGATACGCACCGGCTCATCCCAAAACGCGACGCGCAAAACCGAATCATTATGTCGGGCTTATCACCATACGCGTGTTTGTCGCGACCCGGTAGGGTTGTACAGTCCTACCACCCCACTATCACCATTTCAACAATCGTCACTCAGCACGGTGCACCACGTGCGGTGAAGTTGGTTTGGGCAGTTATAATTCGACACCCTTTACACCCGTGAGTTAAATGAGTATTTTCTTGATAACTTTGTTTAAATTTGTAAAGAAAGAATTTCACTCACATCTTACGTGCCTGGAATTATTTGATGTTAATTGTATTTTACTTAATAATCACCTTTTCACTAGGTATAGAACTTCGTGTCTATTAAGATACTTTTATGTAATTTCTTGTACTTCTTTCGTGTCAATGATTCTATTAAATTGACTTTTACTCATAGATATAATACATCTATGCTTTTACTAATATTCAGCTACCTTCTGAGAGTTTAAAAATCTACCGATAGGTCAATACAATAAAAACATATAGAGGACGAGACGATATGTAGCATGAATTGGATCTCACCGCAGTCGTATAGAGCCTAGTTTTGCTGTCTAAAACCTCATTTAACAATATTGTACTTGCAGCGGCCAATTTCAGTTTGAAAACATCTATCATTAATTACAATGATTTCTAAATGAACCATGATAGTTTATTTCCAAATAGTAACTCTTCTGCGAGTTCTACATATACTGGTGATTTTGTTAGTGTTTCTAGCCATATTCTGCTTCGAGCTTCCATTGGTGTAGAGCTTCTAGAGCTTGTGTGTGTTTAATAATAATAAATCACTAAACATAGACAATAATTCCTAACATTTGAATTGACAGGCGAAAACAAAGCAAATTTTACTTTCACTCTGACGAGAACTAGTGTATTCGAAGTATAGTTTTATTCAAAAAGTCCTACCACGCATAACAACTTTAACATTGTAACTCTGTCGTGTTAAAAAGCATTCGGTTTTGGGATAGTAAACTTAATATATTAGTAATAAGGTAGCATATTGACTATGAAATTCAGCAACTAAGATTGTTAAATTTTACGCGTATGGTGTGACGAAGTGACGAGCGCAGAGGCGGCATCTTCTGTAACGCGTCCAATCAATTTGTAGACCCACAATACGCAATACATCGTCTAGGAACTAACTGGCTCACACCGAAGTAGGGTTATGCTGAAAGCCTTATTTGACTAGTTTTATTTTATTTATTAGGCAAAAATTCAGAAGAAGTTTGTAACATAAATCTGTTTACCCAAAGAAGAGTTGTTAACCCTGTAATTATAAAGTTCCAAGAATATATAGTGTAAATATATTAATAATCATAATAAATATTCCTTATAATTTTCCCATAGTATTTGCAGATTAACATAACAATTATGATATTAAAATCTAAATAACTTTCAAATAAAGGAGCTTTGGAAACCGAACTCTCAGTAGGAGGAACACAACACAAAGTTTTCTATAGAGTGGAGGGTAGTCGGGCTGCCCCAAATAGAGAACAATCTCCTAAAAGATTTCTCTGTGCAATACCTCTGTTATAAAATGAAATTATGTATTTAACTTTTAACTACTTTGTAATAAATAACTATTTAACTTTGTATTTTAACTAAGTATGAGTTACAGATTTAAGCTTTAAACTAAAGTAACTTTTTTTTTTTAATATAACTTATTTCCAAGTCTATTTGAACTTTATAAATATATAAATTTAAGCTAGCAGGGCTGGCAGACGTAGTTATATTCTTTCTGGTAGTTAATAGCTCGATTATATCTCCAACTATCGAATCCTAATATATCTATAAACCATAATCTCGATAAAAGAAATATATTATGTGAATATGAGCTCGGTTAGTCAAGTCATTCAGAAGTTAAAGAATCATTAACAAACGCACACAAAATGCTTACATACTATAATCTTCCTCTTCTTGTACTACCTTAGTAGGGCCGGCACTCTTCTTCAGTTCACCCTGATCCACAGTCTTGTTTCACTCTCCACTACCAACTGTTATGTCAATATTCACATACTTATAAAGAAATCATTCCTAGAATAATATTATACCTTCTTCAGAATTCCTCTAATAATATATGTATAGCATATATTATCATGCATCCCCTTCTCAGGACAAATCCACAACCTGCTAATCTAACTCCTCAAGTTCCCTATAATAAATAAGAATAATAGTAAATGAATTAATTAATAATTATCATAATAGTTGTAGTTAAATATTACTTCTTAACAATAAGATAACTTGAATAATATTTTAACATTATAAACCAGTATGTACTGCTCTTAGTGTGATATTATATTAAAAAAATATTAAGACTGTGGTTTTTTTGACATATCCATAGAAGGGACGTGATATTGGATTTATTTGCTGAATAACCCACTTCGCGACAGTCTCATACAAGATGCATAGACGCGATGCGAGCTGCGGACGTCGTCGCGTCGGCGTCGTTTTTGCCGGTCTAATGAAGTGCCAGACTACTCATTAGACGACTAGTAACGAGGATGCCCGCCTTCGATTCCCGGTTCAGCTCGTCAACAAGTCAAATCGACCATATGGTGTGTTACTGTAAAAAATGTTTATGATATCCTTATGGCATACCGTTATTGATTCACGGGAAATGCAGGTACATAAGTTGTTTTGTACGTACGTATATAGTGTTTTTTTAGTTGATTTGCCACTTTATTAAGGTATTTTATGCCGTTACTTATCGAGGAAACAATAATTTCTAACAAGAACTTATAGTAACATGTCAACGTCATTTTATTTAGGGGGTTACACCCAAAGGTAGCCTGCATATTATGATAATGTTTAAGTCCAAGTGTAATAAAAAATATAATACATTGCTAGTTGCCGCTTGTCATGCTATCAGCTGTATATATATTGGCCGATCCCAAAACGTGACAAACCAAAAGAGAATTATGGGTTTATCACCATGCGTATGGTGATCGCTGTTCGGTCGAACATAACTATGATGTCCTACCAACTACCAAGCGGCATTCTTTATAAGGTCATTAGGCTATATAACTTCACGCTATGACTCTAAGGAGTGGAGCAGTAACCATGAAAGTCAAACAATGTGGCAAGCTGTAGGCAAATACGGGAAGTAATAACGATAGGCTAAACGATTGCATTAGCGATGGGAGAGTTGCTGAAATAAATTTAACACGAACAAAGCAAATAAACCATGGAGCTCAGCTAGTATATAATAAGTCAAAGAACCGATAATCGAAAGCGCAATTATAATAAGGATATTCTGTAAAAAAATTCTCATAAAACAATGTTTTCTTTATATAATATAAGCATGTTAACTAACACCGACCTTATAACCGTTTAAACTAAGTACCTTGTTTAAAATTTTCAATAGCCATGTTATTTAAAGTTAACAATTTAGCCATACGAGCCGCTAACGCCACTTTTTATGTAAAAATATACGGGCAGGTAATTTATCGAACAATATGTTTAAATGCTGTAAATATATTGTAGCCAATTAAATAAATGTTTAAAAATTTGTAGAATTTATCACCCTTAAAACATTGTAACAGGAAATTATTAAGAGATGTAGTTTACGGAGAAATTTCTTTGGGGATTATTTTCTTGTCTTCTGTCTGATTGGCGGAATACCTCCACCTTACTAAAGATCGCATCCAAATAATCTTGTGTTGTGTTCCTCCGCTAATACGGGTTTCAAGTCGTCAGTGACAACAAAGGTATTACAAGCGTCCGTAGGCTATAGTAGCCGCTTACTATTAGGTGTGCTTTATGCTTTTTTGCCACCTTAGTTTGTATAAGGGAAAAAAAACTTATCATATATCAAATAGTCCTTCCTCATGTCGTTTCCCCACTGGATAAACAACAACAATTTTGTTTCTCTTACACTCATTAATCTCTTTATAGCCCTCTCTCTGGCCCTATAACGATTACTCTTCTTTTTCATAATATTTTTGATTTCATTTGGTACTTTAACTTAAGCTTTGTCGGCTCCAGTTAGTTTCTAATACCACATTCTACTACCATATATCTTGTTTTATCATTATTGTAACACTCATAAATACTATTCATCCATATTAGAGTAGTATATCTTTAAAAGTAGATAGCATCCTCTTTTGAATGGATCTTCATCTTTTGAGCGTATCATTTCATTAGTAATGCGATGCGATACGATATATAAGTATTACAATTACACTCTAAAACTAACTCAATAAAAATATCCAATTATTTCGTATTCTTAGCTTCACTATAATAATACGCAGAAAAATAATTTATATAAATTAACATGCATTATAAAATTATAAGTTTTTTAAACTACAAAAAACATTTATTTATAAGCTTTGAACATTAATTAGTCGGATGTTATTTGCATCCGTATTTTTCATTCACACGACACACTTTCATCCGTAGGTGGTACTTACTTTGCAATAATTTCAGTAATTTTATCTTATCAACTCGTTGTAGAAGAGAAAATGAGGGTGCATGGATATTCATGCGATAAACGGAATTACTATGTTCAAACATACAGCCTTTACAATCACTTATAAGCTTTTGTACAGATAATCTAAACTCATCTAAACATCTTCTGACCCTATCACGTTTAGGATTCATTAGGTTTTAAATGTTATAGGTATAGTATTTTCTTTATGAGACTTTATAGTTTTAACATAATCTTACCTGATGTTAAGTATACACTTAACAACAAGTAACCAAGTTATGTGTGAACTTACCTTGCTTACTATGCTAAGTTTCAAAAATAGTTTATAAAACAGCACATATCGACCTCCCGCTAAGCACTTGTAGGTATGTTCCGGCAGCTGCACTTGAGAGCCAGTTCTTCCAATAGGCTCAGCGTGTTACTATCTTGAGCCACATCGTCACTTAACGTCAGGTGAGATTATGACCAAACGCTACAACTTATAAAGTGTTTTTTTTTTAAATTAAAAACATTATTATACGACTTAAAGCTAAAATCCCTTTAATCCTAATCCTAACTAGTATTATAAATGAAAAAGTGAGTTTGTTTGTTTGTTACTTAATCACGCAAAACAGCTTAACAGATTTGGATGAAATATGACACGCAGATAGCTTATAGCCTGAACTAATACTTGAAATACTTTTATCTCTGTAAAATTTTTTGCACATTATATACTATAAATAATCTAACAGATGTCATATTAGGTAAACAAATTATTGATAGATGACGTTTCATACGTGTTATATGGATATAATATTATCATTAGGTATTATACCATCTTTTAATAATTTTTCTTTAAACACTTTTGAAAAATAATATATAGAGATAGGGATGCAGGTTAGTGGGTATTTTAGTCAATTTATTATACGAAAACATTAATTTTAATCTATTGGTATGTGTTTCATCATCGTTCATTAACGTGGAATATAAGCTTTAAAATGATGTATGAATCATTAATTTTAATTATATGTATATAGTATTATATAATATAAATATCATTACTAATAAAATTGTCGTTGTTATTTCTGCAATTAATATTATTTTCAGTTACTCTTTATTTGCTCAAGATAATACCGATATCCTTTTTATGAGGTTAAACCCCTTTGAAAAAGTAAAATCTTAAGTTAAAACAAATAAGATTCCTCACGGTCATTAAATGTTTAAGAAATTCAATCGAAAATTTAAGTTCACAATTTCATTATACAGTACAATAATTATTAATAGTAAGGTAGTTATGCAAATGCAAAATTTAGGTTTTGATGGGACTGACTTGTTTTTTTTGGACTCAAAACGCTAAACTAAAAATAGATTTGAAAACCAGAATACCGATACAAAATCTTAATCTATTAAATTTTAATTTTCAAATTAATTTCAAATAAGTTAACTTTATGAGTAAACTTAAATAAGGGTGCAAATATGAAAGAAAAATACACATTAACTTTGCAACTGTGATTTTCAAACTAGCAATTCACAAAAACTTCGGATAAAATTCAATTTCTTAACGGAAAGCCCATTCCAACGTTCAATAATACCTTTAACCATAAACTCTATAACTTTATTACTTACATTTTTGCCATGTTCAAGGGGCATGCCCATACAACAATGGTAGCATGCATTCAATAAATATGTTTCATGACATTAAGACAAAAATGATCGGGATTGTTGTAGGCGAAACAATATTTATGCGCATCGTGGACCGGGAACGAACTGGCGGTCCCGGGCTACCGTACCGGTGCTGGTGGTCTGCTATAGCTAAATAATATCATCTATGGAAGTACCTTGAGCTTTTCTATAAGATATAATATCTTCTATAAAGTTATTCAAAGGGCAATGGAGAGGGTTATTTTCGGAGTTTCTCTGCGTGATTGAATCAGAAATATGGAGATCCGCAGAAGAACTAAAGTCACTTTCAGAACATCGCTCGTAGAACGTAGTCGATGGGACCGTAGAGTCCTCGAGTGTCAGCCACGTACCGAGATATGCATCGTGGGCAGACCCGCCACAAAGGTTGCAAGCATTGGACGTCTTTTGGCTGAATGGATGGATGGAAATATAACTATGATGCGATATATTTTTTATCTAAATAATGAATATAAGTACTTATATAGATATATAAGAACCAGACGCACAACTGACAATTTTATTGTACTTATCACATATAAGATCGAACTCGCAACTTCACGGCTCAACTATTGCTACCACTGCGCAATTAAATATTTCTCTAGACTTAGCGTGACATAACCTTTGTCCACATCTTCACTTCAGTTTAGGTGCTAACACAGTCAGATATTAACCTCTAATAGGACATGAATCGTAATGTTGCGATCCGAACAAAATGTAGGTACTTAAAATAAATATTCGAAACAGATGACCGTTTTCAAAACCAGCATTTATTAAATTGTGAAGAGAATTGGATGTTCTTCGAAAAAACATTCTCTACCAGTCTTCCAGGATATCCGATATAGTTATAGTTTTCTCAACAATACTACTCAGAACCTTACGTGACCATTTTACCAGTCGGACTGCTTCAAGTGGAGAGGAATCTCCGAAGAAATTTGTTTGTGCCATACCTTTCTTATATTCATCATTCTGTCTATTCTAAGCATTAAATGAATAACATAAACAATAGTTCTTACAATCGTATGTAAAAAGAAAATAAGCTACTGTAGAATTATCTCAAATAGATACGAGTACACTATTTAAGCTAGCAGCTCAGCCCATATTTATTATTCCCCTCACTTCACCATTATACAGATAAGATTACCGAGTTGCGTATCACACAACGCGCCGCGAAGTAAACATGCTTTATGCATCTACTCGTATGTACTATAAACTATTTATTTATAACATTGTAAGAGAAAGTGCATAAATAAATTAGTTGTAGTAGCGTGCTCACATTCAGGATAGAAGATCTTGTAATATTCGATACATATGATGAGTATATGAAGCGTCATGGAACGTCTGGCAGATGTGAAACCTTCGCTTTCGTGTGTATTATTTTATCGCTTCTATAGTGGGTTGTGTTCCGAATATTTTGTGATATGATGTATTTGGCTACATTTCACCATCGCAGTCACATGTAGTAGTGTGGGGAAAACAAAAAAAAGAAAAAGCCATCACACCGCTTATCATCAACCTCCTGGTAGTTCATCCTTACAGTTTAGAACCTAATGAGCTCTTCCTGCATAGGTTTCCTAGGGGACCACGTTGTGAAGTTTTTCAAGAGGGAAGTGAACAAGTTTGGATGAGTCAGTAATGAACGCGCGATACTTCTTATACTGCAAGCGTAAATAGACTACGGTGACTACTTACAATCAGGCGGCCTGCACGCTTGCTTACCTACAACATGGTATATATTTTTTTAAATTAAATTGCAACTTAATGCGTCGCAAAATAATAGTTAAATATTTTAAACAAACAAAAATGCATAATTTAGTCGTTTTAGATTTAGACGTTCCTTATTTCTACGCTAATGGTTCATTCATTACCTAATTAATGGTAACGTATAATATTATCGATTTTTCTTTAAATATAATATGATGAACTAGTAATTGTTACCAGGGAAACTATTTTTGTTTGCTGTTAATTTGACGGGGGTAAAACATATTTTTCCCTTCTCTGGCCTAATTTATATAATGTAGTTCGATTATACTTTAAAATGTAAAGACAAAAAAATAATAATTACTTTACTAATGAAATACTCAAACGATATGCTGAAATGTATATAAACATATCTGGATAATAAACTAGAAATACTAGCAATTCCGTTATAAATGCATTTATTTTTGTAAATGGCGTCATTATCATGTTCTAGGTACCCAGTAGGTACCAGTGCTCAACGATATCCATTTAAATCATGGAATCATAGTTGATTATTTTATAAGGTTAAAATAACAGTTTCAAACTAGGATCAATAATTATTCAAAGCGATATCAATCGGTAACTAATATCCGCACAAATCTATTGTATTCTTCTATTAACATTTTCTCGCTATAAAATGCTTATTCATGTGCTTGGATTAGCTTATTACTGGATACGTCTTGGAATAATTATTTAGGATAATAAACAATGAATTTTACTATATCCTATCTTTATTATCTATAATTTTACTAATTCCAATAATATTAAACACTTTCAGCGGCATATAATTTTAAGATGATAGCAAGCATAGTCTAGTGGGGGAACTGACTCTCAAGTACAGCTATCGGAACACACCTACAGGTGTTTGGTAACTGATTTTCAAATTGAGAGTGGAGATTCAAGCGGGCATTAGAAAATGCCCATTCACCATGCTATATTTTCATCACGATGTTTTCTTTCATGGAAAGCTCAGGCTCATTGTAGGGATTCTAACTCAGGTTCATCCAGCTATTTTCGTGCGCTCTATCATTTAGCAATCACTAGTAGTAGTAACAAAATACAGTCATATAGTGGAAGTAGCAAAGCATCTGTCAAACCATGAACAGTTGTAACAACACAAAAAAAATATAAGAGCTATCCAGTACATATTATAAACTATAATTGATAACCCATTAATGTCCAGCATTGAAGATCATGCGTGCGCTCAATTGATTAATGGAGCCGAAGCCTTCGGAATCGCTAATTTATTAGCATTTGTTTGTTCCCTTGTCATCACACAATACAATATAACTAAATGAAGAGGCTCCTGAGTAGAATGATGACGTAAATTTAGTCATTGTTTCCTACTTAGATTTTTTTTTATATTGAAAAGCGAATGATTCTTTTTTTGTTCTCTATGTTATTATAACATTCATCGGCATGGAGTAAAATTTGGATCACTCGCTATACTTACGCTCAAGAAGGTTCCTCAATTAGCCCAACCATTTTACAATAGGTGTAGCGCAAAAAACCTATTAATCATAAAGGCACTTGTGTGCTTTTTGGTTTTCAAATTTGTATGTTCCATGGTTGCATAGAAGATCACTGACTTACAAGATACTGATACATTCTGTCAAATCACTTGAAGACGTTTCTGCGTTTATAGTAGTGTACTTATATATATATAGTGTACGTTTGTTCTTCTAATCTAAGGTTTAAAGTTAGAGTGCGAGGCACGTGGTAGCTAGAGCAAACTGGTTTATTGCGGTTTAGTTATTTGTATTACACTACTACAAACGCAAAAACGTCCCCAAGCTGATTTACTTGTACCTAGTTTGTTGGTCAGAAACTCCACCTTTTGCGTATCCTACAATCACAGTATTTAAAATATTTTTTTAACATGTTATTTGTAACGTTTCAAAATAAAAAATAAAGCCACTTGTAAATAGCAATAACATCATTACAATGATATAATTACAATGAAGTACGTATTGTATGTACCTTACTCGTATAATTAATAGGTTTACTCACGACATCTAAGAAATGTATGGATATAATAACTTTAACAATGTTTTTCCAAATAGAGGAAAACCAATGTTAATGAATAAATTATCTTTAATATAATGTTGTGTTGTTTCACTGCAACACACAGATAGGATTTTTCTTATTATTTGAATAAACAGTGTCTTTGGAAATAACATAACAAACAGGAAAAAATACGGAAATACCTGTGACGTGCTTCTACGTAAGAACAGGCGATTGAAACTTTAGTAGTAAAGGAAAACAGTTTAGTGGTATGAAACGTAGCTTTTGCGAATCAAAATTGAATACACATATCGATTTTCAAAGTTAAAGTGATATACATATTTCTTTAGTATCTTTAGTACTAAATGTACAGTTATTTAAGTGAAATAGTAGTAAAAAAATGAAACGAATATATGTAACGAATGAATCTAAAATAAATGCAAATTAATGCGAAATATTTCGATGACCGGTAAATTGGTGATAATTGTTGATCATTATAAACGACTACAATGTTGCAGCTAATAATCTCTTAGTACCAACCTAATATTTTTTGTTTTTTTTTTTCTCATTTTTTTTTATGCGCTCGTATTGTATGTGTACTGGACGCACGTCCAGATCACAGACCAAAAAATAGAGTTCACATACATTCCACAGTTTCAGTAAAAACGTATAAACAGTAATTCTTAAGTTTTTGATATTTGCGTTGCCGCGTTGTTTACGTCCGTTCGTCGATTATTTCTCTCACTCTAATTACAATAAATGTCATAATTTGGAACTAAGAGATAAAGCAAAAATAAAAAATAAAATAAAAAAAATAAAGTTATAAATTTTATAGCTTATATGACATGTAATTTGTTATTGTTACATTCGTTATAGTTTTTATTAATGTTATACAAAGAGTTATTCAGGCTAAAGATATAAAAGAAGAGAAGTAAACAGCTGTTATCATTCAAAAAATAACAATAAAATAGTTGTTAGCCGCAAAATCCAAACAAATTGTAGATCGAGCTAATAAAAAAATTACCACAAAACCATAAGATCGCCCAGATTGAAACGTTGCAACATAAATCCCCCACGTGCCTTTAAAGGCTACAGACCATAAAAACACCGCCTTCGGCAATAAATTATAACCACATAAACACCCAATATCGGTCGAACCGTACAAAGGAGATAACTAAAAAAATAAGTCCAACATAAACGAAGTAATGAGTAACAAAACAACGCGATAAATTTAAACTTAAAGAGGTGTTATAATTAATGTTTGGAAGGATAAAAGGATGACCTTAAAGGGACTGTTAATATCCTATGCCCTTTGTGCGGCCACAATGTCATAATTTGTAAGAAGTGAGCGCAAATAATGTTTGTACACACAATGCTATAGGTATGTGAATTATAGAAGTGTATCTCTCTACTTTTATGATGCTGTGCAGTTTATAGGTTTCATCGGCTCAGAAGAAAATTCTGAGAAAAAAGAAAAAGAAAACTGTCATGTATTTCGTAAATGCTGTGTCTACTTTTTTCAACTTTCATTATTCGAATAATTTTGTTATTATAAAAAAACCATTAACATGTATAGCTGTTGCGTCACCAGGGTGGTCGCTCGGCTTATTTAAACACATGTTTTATGTTAATCTAAAGGTTTTAATATAAATATAAAATTTATCTGCTTAAATAAATATTACCTTGACAAAACTATGTTTTCTTTCGTAAAAGTTCCCAGTAACATGGAGCGAACAAAAGTATTTTATTTTATCTTATTTAACTTTTTTCCCCATTATTTTTATCTTGTTATATGCTAGCATTTTACCACAATGACATCTGTTGGTAAATGATGAGGTGTTCAAAGATGAATACTCTAAGCTTAAAATGCAAACTACCCATAAGCATTGCAACCTGAGCGCGACGATTGTTCTCAGCATCAGTTTTACAGCAAAACGAATTGAATATTAGAAAATACCACGTAAATATGATATAGATGTATCTCGATTTATTTCACCCAAACCTGAAGCAAACCTTCGTTCAACAGAGCAGCTTCCGAGCAAACTATCAGTAAGCTTGATTCAAAAAATTCGAATAAGGCAGCAACAGCTGGATTATATTGCCAAACTGCATTTTCAATAGTTATTTGTATATTAATAAAATAAAATCAACATAAAGTAAATATACTTTGGTATGGTACCTTACATGAGATTTACAAGTAAATATATTCACAAGAAAGCGCGCACCGGCGACTATGCTATAAAATCGAATGTCCCGATGTCTTAGTTAGCAATTTATTTATGTTGACCGTACTGCAGAAAAAGTAAATTCACGCAAAATTGTGAACTCGGTACCTTGTATCTCAGCTGCTGACTAGTTTAAAGACTTTCTATTCAATGTAGTGGATGCTTAACAGCATTTTACATCGGACCTCGTAACCTTTACGACTACATACTACACTAACAACATACCTATGTAATATATATTTAAAGGAATTATATGTGAAATTCATTACTATTCGTCAAGTTTTTGGTGGGATAATTGGCATAATCTATTCCTAATTACGTAAGTCGCGGTGGTCGAGTGGTTTAGACTAGCGGAGTATTGATTTGATGTCCGTAAGTACGAACCCCGACATATCTAAGTACCGAATGAATTTTTCGGAGTTCGCGTACATTTAGTAATTCTAAATGGTAACACAATTCATCAATTCATCAATTGGAAAATCATCGTGAGGATTTCCGTGAGGATGCCTTTGCCCAACTCTGGGACGCTTACAGGCTGATATAATAATTACTAATTACACATATAACAGTGTAACTAACTATAAAGTTTAATAATTGCAAACCTATTTTTATAGTAGAGTCTTGGATTCTTGTAATGTAATTGTTACTTAATAACTCACAAACTTCTCCACGTCTTACTCATACTTCAATGTGGGAAAGCCCAACATGGGTACTCTTCTGCTAGACGAAGCAAAAGGATTATGTGAGACTCTTACTCACTAAAACACACGGTGTATCATCTGTCGCGTTTAATGCGGCGACACGGGATACCCGTCTTAGCCAATTGAAAAGTAGTCAATGAACCTGTTCGGAATTCGACTGAGGATGCAGTACACATTTTTCTGACATAAAGCGTTCGTGGTCGCCTAACTGTTTTCCGATCTGTAAACTACGCAGTACAAAAGTACAAAACTATTTAAATACAACTAACCTTTAAGAGTGTAAGCGAAGTCGAAACCAAGACTCAAACTAAACCCACCTGCACCTGATGTACAATGCTGAGTAACAACGAGGAAATTACATAAGCGAAGTAGTGAGGTTTTACAGCCGAACTGGATCGCGACCACCATGCTTTTGGTCAAAAGGCTATAATAGTATTACGCTTATGCGCATCACGTTACGGGATCAGCTAGAGCATATCCTATTTCTATTTAGGCAGGCACGCACGCTGGAATCACCGTGGCTATTAGTGACACCATATATTGTTGTAGTATCAGTGGTCGCGACTGTTTTTGGATTGTACTATGCTTACCATAAGACAAAGATCCGTTGCTTTGTAATGCTATAATAATTTTGATTAAGAATATAGACGTTTCTGGTCAATTTATTTATTTACTAGTGATCGCCCTAAGGTCGAAATTCGACCAGCGACTTTTTGATCATAGACTACTCTCTGTTTTACATTTGCAGTATTCATGAACCTAAATAATGTGTATTATCTACATCACTTGCTGTAAACTTTTCGTTGAGTGACAATGTCAATATTTTAGGGGGTCTAAGTTCAATGGCACTGGTTGGCTTAGGATTTGCAGTATTAATTAATTTAATTTTTTAATTTAATAATTATTAATAATTTGTTTTTTAATATTTATTTTAGTACAGATATTATAGATAAATTTTAGCTTTCTGCACTCCTTCTCCATATAAACTTTAACCATGCCAAATCTCACAGTCTTCCGTGCAAGCAATATGCTTAAAAAGGGGTAGAAAGCTTTTGCTTCACGTATTAATATATAGAAGTTACATAAAGTTCACAGCAAATTCACAGCACACCGTGTGTATGAATGTATTTAGAATAATGTTTAATATATAATTTTGTCTGTGTGTATGAGAATATGTAAAAAGTCAATAATGAGCTGTATGGACTACGTAATACCAGATGACAGGTTTAATATAACAAAGTTATATTTAATTATTGGTGAATCACTATTAGGATTGTTAAACTAGCATTACATAGTGGTCATTTTCCCTACGGCACCGACATTGTAACAGCACCAAAGTCACATAAATTAACTTCGGACAACCCTAGTGTCTATGTTATCGGCGGCTTAATAGTTCCACACAAATCGGATAAACAAAATATATCGTTCAATCTACTTTAATCTTAAATCGAGCTGCAAATTGCAGTCAAGTTCAGTAATAGCCGTACAGATGTTAATTAAACTTTACACCTGGCGTTATTAATCAAACGCTAGTGTTTTGTCACTATGTTCAATTGGTAGTGTGTCATTTGGTTAATTGTATTTAATTACTATTAAAATAATGATTTCATTATTTATTTTTAAAATTATCAACCCAAATCTCATTCCAGTGACTGGCAGTCAGGGTTTTTCTATTTTTTGGTATCCATACTAAATCTGAAGAACCTAATCCGTAATATTTTTGTACTTTTTAATATTGATTGGTTTACTGTGAAGTATTTTTTATTACTTTCTATGCCTTTTACGAGTTGTTTTTTTTCTAAAACCATGAGGTTTATTAGCTATTTATATATATTGAATGATTAAGATCAGAGGAACATAACTTCGACATCCGTAGTATCGGGACTTCGGCATGTTTGTATGAAGTTTAATTTTATGATTTTAATTGATAACACTATTGGTTATAGAAAATAATGTGATTAAACCTACGCACTTTAGAAAAGTTCTGATTATACCACCAAATGCGGGAATATACGGAACTTTAGACTTCTGGGCGCGGCGTTTGAAATAGCTTCGTGTTCTTGAAATAGCTTTTAAGGATATGAAGTAGCTAATAGACCTAGTGTCCACGTTATTTTTATTGGTTGCTGCAGTCTATAACTATATAAACTCAACCTTAAAAGGACCGCAATCCTGAGCCCAGTTATAATAGGTTACTAATCCTGAGAACTGAATTGAAACGCCTCATGTAACCTTTCGGACCGAAACACATCAGCGCACGCACTGCTGCTTTGCGGCAGAAATAGTGAAGCCGTGGTCCTTTCGCAGATGGACCTTACAAAGGTTCTAAGAGTTCCAGGAATGGGCCTTTTGTAGGCCAGTAATATAGGGTACCCCTAAGGCTCTTCTTGCTATAATGCTACCAAGAGTTACAATACTCAACTGTAGGCTGTTAAGAAAAATAGTCCGTGTTATATTAAATTAAATAATTGAATTAATTCAGAGTGAGTCACTAATATTGAAACACCTAGTAATTATACAGTAAAGTTATTTTGCCAACGACGTTTGGTGAACGAACCATAACTTAACAACTATAAATTTACTAAAAGCATTTAAGATTGGCTTATGCTTAATTAACAATTTCAACACTTTAATAACTTTATTCACACGTATAGAGCTAGCTGGGTTAATTGTTAATATTTTATTACTTCCTAAGTTAGCACCGTTTGCATTTATCGCGTTAGGAGATTGTAAATCAAGCTTTACTAAATAGAAAAACGATATAAATAATATTTAGTTTCTAGATTTAATTCCACTCAGAAATAACTTTTCAATCATTCGCGAGCAGTTGGAATTCCGGTTATCTGTGTTATGTCTTGGCCTTTGTATTAAGACATAAAGCCGTGTAGGCATTGTCTCAGAAACGTGACCTAGCGAGACCTATAAGCGGAGTTACCGTACAGCCCTACTAACAAGTTGGTATTTGACGGAATTTAATGCCCAGTGGGACACTTCTGTCCTTTCCGCTTTGTTCTAATATTAACGGTGATCTTATTTTATGTTCCGGGAGTTTCAATATCGGGTAAATAAAATAATGATTCAATTTATTTCATCGACTTCGATATTTTCTTCGTTTGTTGGTACCGTTCGCGGTATTTTTGTCTTCTACATCGACGTTTCCATGATGCCTGTGTGTATCGTGTACCTATGTTAGTTTTATAGAAATAATTGTATTTAACAATATAACTTTAGTACTGCAACTGTATTAAATTTATAATTTTAACAGTATTCAATTGGTTATTTTTTCAAGCGAAACGCGATGTTCCTGAAATATTATCGTTTCTTTAAATTAATGTAAGAATAAGATTTATTCACTCTCTTTATAAGATAAAATTATAAATAATAATATTTAATAATATAAATAATTATTGCCATAATAAAAACTGTTCTTTGTTTTACAGATCTCAGTTGAAAATGTTTAAAATTTAAACTCTAAATTCTAAGTATTCCTACATTTTGGATATTAGTATCACATTTAAAATATTAATGAAAAAAAAACTACTTTTTATCATATATAACGAAAAAATAACACTCAAGTCTCTCTGTTTGCCCTAGGACACGGCGAGTATGCATAAAAGTTAGACCTTGGAATAATAATCACAATAAAACCATTGAATATTCTTATGCGCAGAACGAAAATACATTCGTATGTAAATATTTATGTTCAAAATAAGTTTGAATATAAATCTATGCTTCCATATTTATATTATAGATACATACTTGTATACACAATGAATATACACTGCAGTTCCAAGCGCTGCTGTATGCCAGTACAATTTTATGTCATTCTGGTGATGTTATCGAGTGTGCAAATGTGGCAACCCATACCCCTTAGGCAGGGCTGTTCAACATTTTGCAAAATATTAGCATTTTATAACCATCGTTAAAGAACCTAAAAGTATTGTGATTCAGATTTTTTTTGTGTTATATCAAACTGTTGTATATTTGATTAAACAAAATTTCGGTAAGATTATAAAAATATTGCATAAAGATGAAACGTGTACTAATGATAAGTATCTCTCTCTCTCTCTCTCTCCTATGCAATTATTAATCCCATCTGATAGTAGGATCTGCCTTTCTCGTACTTCGCTCTATCGGACGTATCGTCTTCGGTAACACTGCAGGTACTAAGATCTTTTTTGACTACATATCATTATGTATGCCCTTGCAAGATCATCAAAAGACTGGATGGCTAATTTGTTGTTCAATATGTCCAAAAGATCGAAGGAAAACCCGAATGTTTTCGCAGAGGTAGAAGGATATTATTTAAAAATTCATTTTTATAAATTATTTGTTCCAAATACAGTTTCATTAATAACAACTCATAAGTAAATATATTAAAATTGAAAAATTATAAATGATAAAATAAATGTCATTATTATATTTTAAATTCAGGATCAATCGATAAATCAGGAAACCAAAAACTTTATAAAATAAATAATCTGTAATAATTATTTTATTAAATCAATCTATAAAAATAAAACTGTGTTAAAATGTTTTCTATCTGCATAGTGTGAGAACCGCATTGTTATAATAATGAAATGGAAAATATACTTTATTCATGGTGGAATGAGACGACATGTTTAAAATAGTTGCTACCTCAATTGTGGGTCTAATTAAAGTGATATTTTAAACGAGATGAAGTTGTAGCTAGCAAAAGAAAATACCAGTCAGTTTTATAAATGGTCTTACGTAGATTTTGTTCTATGATTTGAAACACTATATTAATTTAATGTGTTTTAATTTATTCACGTTAATAAAAACATGATGTTTATTTAAAATATTATAATATACCAACTATGCATTGACTTCTGCCAATGTTATATTACAAAATAAAGTTTATTTAGCTCAACTATTGGTAACTGTCTCTAAAAAGCCGTTTTAAGTGTAGAACTAGTAGTGGAAATGCGAGCGGCTAAACAAATGTATTCCTTTGTTTTATTCCTGGATAATGGTACAAATGTACAATAGTAAATATTTTTATACCCTATAATTTATGTGTGTACACTGTAATTAAATTGATTCGCAAAATTTTAAAATAACCCTGTGTTTTTTTTCTATAATTTCATTGTTGTAATATTTAGAAGCCTTCTAAAATTAGTAAAATTGACCAATTATACAGCCGTAAACATACACCCAGCAAACAATAAAAAAAATAAAAGAAAAACATATAGGCATAACCAAAGTCCTTCTTATTTTGTACTTAAAAAATATATGAAAATCGGATTAGATTTAGAGGGGGAAACAAGGGAATACGAAATTATGATTTCGTATATTTTATATAAGTATAATCAGTCGGAAGTGAAGTTGTCTCTCTTGCGCTCTATTGGGTAGTTCGGGGAATTGCGAGACAGCAAAAGATCAGCAAAAGATTTATTGTTAAAATAATGTCGTGAAATGGTGGTCGACACAACTTTATAAGGAAAGATAGTAACAAAAATGGTGCACCATTTCCATTTCTTTATTTTCTCGATGACAGTTCCTGTGAAAACTTGAACGAGCGACTTTTTAACATTATGTATGCATTATTTTATAAAAATATGACGTTTACACACGTACAAGGTTATACCAGAGTCGGAGAAACTGATAGGGATGGAGCTATATCGATAAACGTAACACGATAACATACCCGATATTTTTATACAAAATGTAAGAAACTAAACTAATGCCGGATACTTTTGTACAAATTTATTAACTAATATTATATTTCATTACAAGATGTTACACGTATTAATTCTTGATTGATAATGCCAACTTCTTCAAAATTTTCGAAGCTGTTGTAAAATAAGTAGGTATAGGTAGGTACTCGACAATGAAACGAAATAATTCATCAAAATATGTCATCAAATCAAACAAAGGTATAAAGGTAATAAGTTTCAAATAATCGAGTTGTAAAAGTTGTTAAATAAAACATTACTATGTTCGAGATACAGAAGTCCAATTTTTTTTTTCTCTGATTATTTTGACTAGAGGGTTGAGATTTAGTGTAACGAAGGTTTTGGGGCTTGAATGGAAGGGAACACATTCTTTCAAGTTTGGGAGGTTTTCGACTTAAAGAAGTTCTAATGTACTTAGATATAAAATATTATATTTTGAAAAAATGTGATGTCACAAAATTTGGGACCCCCCCCCCCCTTGTCACACAATGTCACACTTCGTCGACCCCCTCCCTCTCCGTAAACGTGTGATGTAATTTATGGATGGCCCCTTATATGGTCACAACACTACAACTATCAGATTAGAACTGTCATCGAGAAAATAAAGAAATGGAAGTAGTATAGTCTAAAATAGTTAAATTTTATCAAGCTTCCATAAATAGGCAATAAAACATTCATAAAAAAAAAAAATTCGATTCTAAAACAATACTTGCAACATAATCACTTAAGCTATAACAATGACATCGACCGACCCATAAGGGTCCAGAGTATCCGTCGCGTCGGTGCTAAAATTTTATTATCACAACTCCACTTACTGTGACGTGTAGAGTCAAGAAAACAGAGGCACTTATCCGTAATAGTAAAATCAATAACATAAACACTGAATTGATTTTATTCGTTAATTCTATATAACCTCGACCATATTTTTTTGTTATTTTGCCCCTTTGAACTTATTTTTATTATCTTGAATACTTACTTTGCCATAAAATTACTAGTTTTTTAGTTATGTTTTATCGTTTTAGATGAGATCTAGTTGTTAAGCCACGATGGGATATTCTGCACTTTTGATTTTTTTATTATTATTTAAAATTTAAACCCTTTAAATAAACATATATGGTTTGCTTGTCCCCTATGCGACCCTATCTCCAAACCAATATTTCTTTCTTACGACATCGGCTGCTTTAAGCATAATTTGAAGAGATATTTCTGCAGGCCGGCATGACAGCGGCGACCGCGGGTCGATTGCCGATTTCTCGGTGGTCACCGTTATGTTTGTATTGTATTGTGGACAGAAAAAGCACCATCAATTTCAAAAATGCGATCCTAAATCATTCCATTCATTGCGATGAAACTTTAATGCGTTTTTTACGCGCACCCGCGGAGATTCTCTTTTAATACAACCAGTTTACAATAGATGGCGCCCAAGTCATTGCATTTCAAAAACAACGGAAACGAGTTCGCAGATAATGGTTAGTAATATATAATTTATAACAGTACTCTCAGAAAACCTCCATGTGTGTAAAATATACACCACGATGACCTAATCAATGGTGTATTTAACCATGTTCACTTTAATTTTCATTTTTGTTTCAGGCCACATTAAATAATGTAAAGTTTATAATTCACTAGTTGTGACCCACGATTTATTAATTCTCTACCACGCTGCTGCCTACGCACCCGTGTAACCTATCGTCGTTCTCACTTCCCGTAAGTCTCGCCAGATTACTTGATATTCATGGATACTGCTCTGCTATTTAGAGTCGTAGCGTGAAGTTATATAACCTATAACCTTTCTTAATAAAGTAGCTATCAAATGTAGAAATAATTTTTCAAATTTAAATTGTAGTTCTAGAGACTGACATTTTCAAACAAACATACAATTTCTTGGGCTTTATCATAGAGTAATAAAGTCCGCTCACTGTACCTAGAGAGTGCAAAACTTGTTAAAAGTATCGAAACAATGCGATTCATTTACGCGGGTGTAAGGAAGGGCACGGGGGTAGGGCATGGTTTGTCCCTTATCTCTAAAGTGATGTGCGTTGTCCGCCGGTACGGACATTGTATCGATATATTCGTTGGTGTTAAAAATAACTTCGACAAATGTTTATTTTACTTGTTTATTATAATAATGATAACAAAATTATCTTAACCACTAAATACATAATATATATAATAACAAAAAATTGAAAAATTTTTCAAGAACCTTCAAATAAAATTAACTTATTGTAAATCTGTCTCTTTGAATTTACTTTATTTTTCCTACTTTTAACAATATAATATAATCTTATATTTAAATATATTTCAATAACGGCTTTAATCAGACAATTAAATATCTCATTAACGAAACAACGAATCCTTTTTTTTAAAATGAGCTGCTGATTTGCTCCCCTACGATATATGTACGTAGGAGTTGTTCCGTTTTTGAGCACACTAATACGATGTCTGGAGAGGGATAGGTTAATCCACCTAAATCTCTATGTTTACTAATAATAATTTAAATATAAATAATTTACGCTTCAAACGCCTTTGATGGCACTGTAGGTGTTAGGAGGCCCTGGAAACCATCCATCTTTACGAACTACATCTATCCATTTCTCTTTTGTCTTTGGGTCTTTAGGAAAGCTGTAAGATCACAAAATTCTCACTGAGTAAATTTCTAAAAATATATAAGTAAATAAATTATATTCATACTAATTCAAATAACTTAAATATCATACATTATCATTACAATATCGAAAACATTATATTAGGTACTAAATATTGTGATAGGACAAATTAATATTCTTTATTAATGAATATTTAGAAAGAAATTACATTTAAAATCATAGTTAAAAGAAACAATATTCATTAAATAAAGTAGGACCAAGTCTATATTCATAAAATGCGGTAATAGTCACTCGATACAAACAAGAGTAGGCACAACACTACAGCGTCTTGAGTAAACTCAACTGTCATGGCGGCGTGTCATGTAATTAATAATTATTTTGACGTAAAATAATAGTCCATCAGTACTTACACATGAAAAGAGATACCACTGGATTTCAGGTTTTTCTTTCTATAATGGTTTTTAAAAGTTTTCACTGCACAATTATACATTTTGCTTCGTAAAAGTATTATTTTGTCAGAGATAAGCACTGGACGAAACGCGTGAACAGACTGAGCGCAGGTACAGGCGTCGGGGAAGACATACATGAAAAATTCATGTATAGGTGGTAAGACAGGCGAGACCGTTGTTCTGGTTCTATACTCTAACACGCCGAGTTCATTATTCTATGGGCTTTATAATATTAAAAGTATAGATACAGAATATTCACCTTCCAGTTCACAACACAATCACACCTACTACGTGTTGGAGCTAATTATAAACAAGAACTCTTATTAGAATACGGTAGTACATATAAAGATACTCGTTATCTATACAAAGTAGTCATGTTGATTATTTCAGTAATTATTTTGATTACTGTGATAAAGCATTGTATATATTATTTAATATTGGATATTATTTACCAGACGGCACCTACTTGAGCAATAAATTGCTAATATGTTTTGTACATAAACGATAATACCGTCTTATACTTAGATAATATTTAAAAAATATATTTATATTTTCAAAACGAAAAATAACTACATAATATTGGAAGATTGATCACAGTAGGTACGTATAATTTACGTAGAGATCAATAAGTAAATGTGAATTCTGAATAATGAGAGCACATAGGAAATGGAAAAGTAACCAGTAAATTAACACATAAAAAACTGAAAAGTTTTCTTTATTGAATATAATTTACAGCAATTTTCTTTCTTGGGCAATTTTCAGGTAATTTTTAAATTAACATAGTATTCCATGAACACTCATGAATGGAATAAAAACTGTATTAGCTAGTTACTTTTTCAGTAAAAAAATAAAATAAACCAAATTACAATGCACTTATGTTACGATAATACTTGAAATTGTTCATTTTACCAATGTCTGGTCCGTTCGCGATGATTGAAACTTGATTGTTTATTAAGCATGTTTTATACAAACAGCTTCGCAATTACATTTCTTAAGCTATATTTACTTTATTACTAGGTTTTTTAATTCTTACTTTTTTAATTCCTTTTTTCTTTTACATTGACAATTAAAATAGCCTATCAACTGAGGAATGACGTATCCTTCCCGTGTACCAAAAATCATAAAAGTCGAACGAGAGTGAATAAAAAACTTGTTATTTAAAATTTCTAAGCGTATTATTATTGACGATTTTTAATACAATTATGGAATGACATATAAGCTTTCTGTGTACAAAATTACATAAAAATCGGTCAAGCCATTTTTGGATTGAACCGGACATACAAACCGACAGATAAACATTTTTTTGATGTCATATTGACTGTGTAAATAAAATGTACAAGCAGAAACACAAGTTTATTAATAAGGATTATAATCTTCGACTTAGCTAATCACAACACATTCATGTATTAATTTTCATTTTACTTGTAAACTATGAATAACGAAATAGTAAAAAGGAAATAATAAAATATCAAGACAGGAAGCCATTTTAATTTATCTAGAGTTGCTTTATCATTCATTTCACTCAAACAAAACACTCAGATTATAAAATGAGCTTTCTTCTTAGTTTTCCCCAGAGGACTAAATTATAGGGTTCTTTAATAGTGGAACAAAAAGGGTTTAAAGGCTCAAAAAAGCTTGAGTGACACTTCGGTGTTGCAAATGTTCCTAAGATGTGGTGACCGGACCGTTGCTTATTTGCCTTCACTATGATATGAAAACGATAAACTAACATGATTTTTTGCTTGACAAAATCGATCCAAAAAGAAATTATTTGCACTATAGAGGTCGATTTATGTAATTAATAGTACTCAGAAATTTTCAAACAGTTTAAATATTGTTTACACCTTGCGCTCAAAGGAATTATATTAAAAATGAAATTTAGTATAGTTTTAGCGAGTTTATTATGAGCACGTTAGTGGCTTTATTAATTAATAATAGGAATATATTTAACAAGAAACAATTTAATTTAGGTTCACTTTCGCTAATATAGTTAACACACATCGCGTTATCTGGATAACAAGCATTGGCCAATAAAAATAAAATAGACATTGTGATATGAAACAATTTACTTAACAATCCAGTGCCACTTTATCCAATAATAACTTGAAATACTTGGCTAAATGGATTTAGTTACATCCAAGACTTTGAACAAATTCGTACAAGATGTTTGTAAATAAACGTATATCAATCGTATCCGATTAACTTCTTTTCTACAGATCAAAGTTTGCTTTCAAATTCTTTTAATATAAATTTAATTAAGTGCTTTTGCTATAATATAATTAGATTATTTGAACGCCTTTATCTCTGGAACTACAAGCCCCATTTGAAAAGTTTTTTTAGCATGTTTTTCACGCTACGCCATCTCCCCTGAGCTTAAGTTACGATGTGGCCGAAGATGATAGCACGCTAAGCCTAGTAAAAAACTGGTTCTCAAGTGCACTGCCGGAACACACCTATTGGTGTTTAGCGACAGATTTTCAAATTAAAGGTGGTAGCCAGCCAGGCGGGTATTAGAAAAGCCCCACCACCATGCTATGGTTTCATCTCGTTTTCCTTCACCGAAAGCTTGGGCTCATTGCAGGGATTCGAACTCATGTCGATCGACACGGAGTCCGTACACGCTATCAACTGAGCCATTATTGTTTAAATGATAATAAACTACTAATAATACAAATCTCAAATAATTAATTTGTAGTAGTTATAAGCTAATCATGTTATTTCTATAACATCTAGGCGACCGAGCTGTGCTCGGTGTCTTATAAACAAAAAAGAAAAACACCTATCTAAGTAAACTTGAAATTAACCGTTTCCGGGAAACCAATTACATATACGTGTATATATATATATATATATATATTATATATATATATATATATATATATATATATATATGTATGTATGTAATACAATACAATAATAATATATACAAGTTTCAATAGATATAATAATATTAAAAACAATAATATTACAATAATATAATACAAGAATTGTTCACTTAATATAGTATGATTGTAACGAGGTAATAAAAACAGCGATCTAAAAAAGTTGGTTTAATTGTTTAAAAAAAACATGTTTAATAAATAAAATAAACTAAAATTCAAATCATTATTATACCATAATTAGTGGTGTTAGTAATTATAAATCGTTGTTACATATTTCCTTGTTGTTTATGGAAAATAGCAGTAAAGACTATATTTTCAATTTTTATTTTCTTATTAAATAATTATAAATACTTATATTAATTATCTCTGCTTTTAATTCAAGGAAGTAACACTTATGTCTAATTATATTAAATGCACAGTGTGCGCAGTAACAAATAGAACAAAAATAAATATACGAATTATGAGAGTGATTCGAAGAATTACAAAATAAACAAGCACGTACTCTTCAAACACCTGACAATCCCATTACCGCGAACTATCAGCGCATAATGCTCGCTTACAGACTAAATAGAAAGGGGTTAGTCATTTTAATATATAGTCTTGTTTTTATGTTTAACCTTTAAATGTACTACTATCCGTCTGAATACATAGTAGATAATTTTATTTTGCTAGCGAAATGTGAACATTTTTCTGAGTAAGTAAAAAGCATTTGTCTACAGTCTTATTATATTTAAATGATTGGATGTTTACTAACTTTGTTTTAGTTTAGAAATACTTATTAATATAACTTATTAATAGGTTTTAATGGCAAAATGATTTTTTTTTTATTTGTAAAAGAAAAATATTCTCATTGTTATGAATTCATTGTTATTGTTACTAATCGTGACATAACGTAACACTATCAAATTTAAAAAAATGCGTAAGTACTTCTTTGGCGTAAGAAAACACAAAGATAACGTACAAATAAATATAATTTTAATTTAATGTTTTAATAATGATTATTTATATGTATACCGTTAAATTATTCTTATTTTTGATAACTAAGACCAACATAAAAAAGTACAGTTAAAATTCCCGTAACAATTATTCAAATAATTATAACATTGTATTCAAACCACCAGTAATCCGTATTCACAAAAATATCGCATATCCAAAAACACATACCAGTGTACCGTAATAAACAACGAAGCAAAGTGAAAATGAAAACAAAAACTCTCATTCAGTTCCGAACGTAATCATTACGATCGGAATTAAAGTGTATATTTTTCCTCGAGTGTAACAACACTAAGCGCAGTGCATAAAACGTATCAGAGCGACCGACGCGCGACGGGACGTGGACGCAGCTCAAGCTCACTGCTTGACACGCAATTAAATAATGCTCCGAGTGTTCACACTAAATTCAATATCTCCAAGCGAACTCTTTTTAGATCTACGAGCGTTATGACCCAGCTGCCGCTAATATTGGTATCGAACTCATTTTTGTCTCGAATGTAACTCGAAACTATTTTCGGTAAATATATTCAAGCACCTATTAAATTAATAGACTATGGCATCATATACGTAGTATTTACATTTCTTGATTACTATTTTTCTTTTTTTTTTTAAACTTTATTAATTGATTAACTTTTACAACAATACGATACAAACAGACGGAAGTATTTTGACTCTTTTTTGAATAAATAACTGCTATATTTCTAACCAGCTGATACCCGCTACTTCGTCTATGGTAGGTATTTATTAAATTAACACGACGCGACGGCAAGAAACCGCATCGCTGAACACTTACTGCTTATAAAATCGTAGTTATTTTTATTTTATGAAGATACCGTGATATTTTTTTTAGATAAAGACCAAAAAATAGGAATAAAACAAAAAAAAATCATCAAAATATCTATCTTGCAGTTTTTGCGTGATGCGCGCACAACGGTAAACCTCAATCGTTTTATTTATTGGTATTTTTAGCACTATATAATTTCTTTATTTACTTTATGTAACTTAAAAACGTAGCAAAGCATACCTTAACTACACAAAAACGTTTTATTAATAAACTGATGTACTTAATACTGGCGGAATGTATAAAGAAGAGAATTACAAATAGTTAGGTAGGTAAGATAAATATAACTTAATTGCAAAATATTACTAAGAAATATAAAATTTATCGATTTATTTTAATTACACTATTTGACAACGATAAGTCTAGTGAAGTCTAAAAATATAACGTTATTTGTCAACAAAAATATATAGTACGGGAAGGGCTATACAAGAACAGTTGTATTGTATGTAACCGGACGCCCTTTGTTTTGTTAGACAGTTCTCACAGCGAAACTAATTGACTGTCTGCTAAACAAAATATCGTTTTCGCACTCCATTTTTGCATCACTTTATAAGTGGTTGAAATCTCTCTACTATTAAATAAAGTTCAGAGTAATTCTATTAAACACAATAAATGTTTTTTTTTACATCTGTTTATCGAACTAACTTATACGGCCTTAAATAGAGACGGTATTTTTCATTATGTGATGTTCTATACTTTGACCAGATCAAATCAAAATTTATGTTCGAGTAAAGGCGGCTTTTAAATTTTATTGTAACTTAAAAGTACTATTTTTTATTCATTGGATATATTTTATGGATATACACTATTGTGATCGATCGCATTGTTCTGTAAGCAGCATAAATCCATATCCTTAGCAAAATAGAAACAGCATCACGTAATTACATTTTTATTCCTTGTACAATACTCATTTTAACATGATTCAATTAATCCTTATAAATTATAATTTTTGTTTAGCAAAACTATGCACAGATGGTGTGCTGCAAAAAGTTCAGCTACAATATAATTCAAACCGGATACACCGATTGATAATGGAAGTCGTTTTATATTTAACATGTTTTCAACAACACTTCTTTACAAGTTATTTAAAGGAGCCCCCAATTGTTGATTTTTACGTTCAAGAGTTTGAAGGTCGATTTTCATATAGGAGCTTGAGAGTAGAAAAAGATGATTACTTAATTGCATTATACTGAATTGGTCTTCTTCGTAATTAAGCACGTAAGGCAGAGTAAGCATAACTTGTAACCTATTCAATCACTAAATCACTATTATACATAAATATTAAATAATCCGAAAAATTACACAAATTTAATTATACAAAATTTCGCCTAATGCTGATTTGAACCCAAACATTCAGCTTAATAGTAGAGCTAACCACTAAAACTAAAAGATATTATATAACATGTATCTGTGCCGTACGCGATCCATAAAACACCATTCCTCTTGCAAAATCATTATTTACCTTTTAATTTAACCGTGCGTTAACTGTACTATTACTACCAACGTTAGTTAAGCTTAAGTGACATGAACGCATAATTCACGTCGTAAGAACCATTACTGTAAGTCAAAATGGCGGCCAACTATCAAAGAGAAAGCTCACAAGCTCTCACATCATTCTCTATGGTCTAGTCTATGAGGCGTTTGCGAAACCAACCATAGACCAAGCAACCCGGAGGATATCAAACCGTCTGTCGATAGGGTTAAATGTCAAAACTCATTGGTATGCCGGTAAATTTTAGTGTTTAAGGTGACAGGTAGAAATTTATGAATTTAGGAAGATTGTTCGTTGTCTCGCGTTATTAACACGTTATCGTTTGCGGCGATATTGCGGTGGTATCGATTGTGAATTATATAAGTTTCGCGTGCTCCAATGTTGTCGGAGTTAATAGGTTTAATGAGTTTATTACCTTGGCACTTTGGCTCTTTTAAAAGTGACTACATTTCAAGCAACTGTAAAAAGCATTCTTCTCTGTTTTCGTAGTGTTTGTATGGGAGTGATTTTTTCAGAAACTTTTTTTGTTTTGTGAAAATGTTTGTTACTCTTTTACCTACTAAGGTAATTATTTATGGGAAGGCTATTCATGGAAAGTTTTTAGTACATAAAATATTTAGATACCATTCTTGTTGTGTATACTAACTAATATGTATAATAAATTATTGTGTTTGTTGTTGATCTTTAATTAGATCTGTTTCTTTTATTTTTTATTTTTCTATATTTAATTTTGTTTATCACCTTCTTAGTTTTTATATACTTATTATCACTGCTAGGTAGTATAACATCTTGGCTGTCTTGATCTCTTGGCATCTTGGTTGTAAGTCATCTGAACTAGTCCGCAATAAAACTGTGATGACTTGTAGCGACTGTCTGTCGTGAAGTATGGGGTCTAGCGATGTCCTAAAGCAGCAGTGGTCTAGAGAGATTGACCAGTCTCGGTTGTTTAACGGCCAGTGTTTCCATCATGTTTTGTAATTGTCGACAATACAGACCTGCCGTTATCGTCTGGTCAAATCTTAGGAAGCTGTAGTGCATAAAACTAGCACTGGTCCACCAAAAAATCACCATTACCTATTTCTGAGTCTCTGGTTTCCTGGGTTCAACCACTGTTATAAGCGTTTCGATTGTCTTAAAGGATCCATTTTTCGTCACAAGTAACAATACGATCAAACTTCCCTCGTTATTGCTACGGTTGAGTAATGTAACGCAGCACTCAATGCGCGTTTGTTGGTGTGTTTCAGTTAATTCATGCGGTACCTATTTTTCGAGCTTGTTCATTTTTCCAATTTGTTTCAAGTGAATCAAAATTATTTTATCACTTACACCGAAGCCTGCCGCTAACTCTGAAGTAGTTTGCATTGGACAGCTTCCACGATCACCTTTAATTCTTCATTATCAAGTAGAGTCTCTAGCCATCCACGGAGTTCGTTTCAAAGGTAAAAATTTCCAGAACGAAAACCTTAGAACCAATAAGGTAGCGTGCTCTCTTTTACAGTAGCTTCCCCATACACATTAATCCTTCGAGCTATTTTCCATTTTATGAAAAGAACAATGTCAAAGAATAATCAATTGGTGCGAAAACAAATGCATCACTAAATTCGAAACACAAGTACACAAGCCTTAATTTGAAATAATTTTGAATTTATAATTCCTAACCAAACGCCAGATATTTGAGATCAAAGTAGCAAGTTCAACAAAACGCCAATTTCATATGTAAGAACTTAATAAAACCGTAACCAGTGTTACAGTTTTTCTTACAAGAAAACTTACAGTTCCCTTTTTCTATTGCGTGGTATTTCATTAAATAAATAAAATAAAGCTTTTTATTATCCTTCTTAAAGCTGAAATTTATTTTTCTTAAAATTTATTACAATTTGCAGAGCTTACAAAAACATATCAATGAGATCATAGACGTAATAAACAGATAAACATTTAGGCGTATAACCTTAGACTTACAAATTTAGATATAAGATTTAATAAATATAACAAATTGTAATTTACTTTGTGTATTTAAATTTCTTTGAAAGATTTTGTATTTAATATCGATAAAAAGATAGCTCTTTATTGAATCTAAATAAATTATAATATAAGCAGATAAGTAAACAATTTTAGAGAATTAATTTTTTCTGATTACATAATGTTTTTTAGTCTAATACAAATGTATTAAAAAATTCATAATCAATTAGATGATAAGTATCTCTTATTATAATCGTAATTATTCATTTACAAGGTCGCTATTTTAGTATGTATGAGTCAAATTCTTCAAATAAACTTTCAATAACTTCCATTTTATCGTTTGAGCTGAAATTTAGAATATTTGTAGCTTAATATGACATTATTAGGTTGACCTGAATTATTTATATTTTCAAAAAGCTTGTCCCACGAGTGTAGAAAATATATACACCTACTTAGCCAAGTACTGACACTCGTGCGAAAGGATCTTTGAAAAATATATGCAAAATATAAATTAAAAAATCACTTTGGTGATAGAAGTGTAAGTATAAAAGTAAGTTTATTTTATATCATTCGTCTTACTACACAAGTAGTAGAAATAAAAGCTTATTAAAAAAAAATCATTCATTTCAATTCCATAAAATAATACATTATAATTTCAAAGTAATAAACAATAAATGTAAAAGTTAAAAAAAATTATCTATTTTATTTGATTCTATATTGTTTCTGACTCCAATTTATAAATCTCGTGGTTAAAATAAACAAAACTTAGCTTTTTATAAATTCTTATAGATATAAATCTAGTAAATGAAACATATAAAAAGTAATAGTAAACTAAATATTTACATATTATATTACTAATGTCAGTAGCATTTCATTAAAAGAAAACCGATACATATCACCCTAAAACCAATCGTTTATGCAAAACTATTTACATCTTTTGGACAATGTGATATATTTCTAAATGATATTGCATGTTATACAATAAAGATATCCAAATTAACTTGCATTACTCTCAATAATTCTTAGATTTTGGTTTGTACATAGAATATATTGTTTATAATGTTCTGTGCATCTTATTATCTTTAAGCTAATCTACAAACGAAATTAAAAGATAGCAAGGGACTTATTAGATAATAATACCTATGTAGATACTTGACATACATTCAGTCAAAAAAGTATAGGGAATTGATGATTTGTTTGTGATTCCAAATTCAATTTTTTTTGGTCTTAGATTGCCACAACTGTTTTTTGTTTTGACTTAGAATTAGAGTTGCATCTGTAATTTAGATTAAATACTGTGCTGTTTTTAGTTAGATCATGTCTATTGCGAATTTCATAATGGAGAAAAACATCGAACAAAGAGTTTGTCTTTGCAACCACCTTATTCGCCAGGTGTGGCTCCAGTCGACTTCTTTCTTTTTCCTGATTTTCATTCGTTAGAAGACATAAATAATTCGCGACGAGAACTAAACTTCATTCCGGAAAAAGCGTTTAAAAAATGTTTTGATGACTGGATTATTCTTTGGCGTAAGTGTATCTATCGTTTCTGAAGGAGCATACTTTGAAGGCGATAAAATAAATTTGGTTGAACAACTAACATTTTGTATATTATTGATCTTTCCCGGTACTTTTTTGACAGAGTAGTATATCTTTAAAAAAACCTACGTGTGGCTTAAGGATCTATGAATAGGCCTTGGAATCACAATCTAAATTCAGATCTTCCTAAAACAATAATTCTCATATACATAATATATCTATTGATACGTATAGTATACTCAATAAATCCAACTATTATAAAGCATACATACATACTTCATTAAAAAAAAAAACTAATATTGTCAAGGATACCTTTTGCGCCACTATTGATAACGTATAAAATTCCATAGTTACATTTATACATCTAACAAGATACAAATACAAAAATCCTAAGTACTGCGGTGAGAGGTTAATGTTTCTTTTTATTTAAAATCTTTAAGCTTTATTGAACAAATGTTTTTCATGATAAAAAAAACACTACATCAGTACTAGCTAAATTTTGTCGGGAGCTTCGTTTCCATCGCGTCTTCAAAATGAAATGACTCATACGCCATTTATTGTAAACTAGTAGTCTTTACTAATCTAGATATATTCCGCGCACAATAAGGCTAAGGGCGTCACTCACTTAACAACCCAGCTCCCGATCAGCGCCGCATCGCCTCGTGCGGTTGAGATATCTTTACATGGAGTTCCATATATATACACTTACATATCATATCAGTATCCCCACCGTATCGACTCGCAAGCTGACGACGAGTGGACCGCAAGTGGTTAACGCAAGGGCGATGCGTAATGGGCGCGGTGCGGTGGCGCAATACCACATACAGCCTGATAAAAATCACTTACAAACTACTCTTCAATTCGTTGACACGCGATGTTGACTAGTTGACCACACGGCGTTCAACCATTGGCCACGCGGCGCTTTCACCCGTCGACAACGAAAGGACGTCGAGCGAGGAGACGGTGTTGATCGAGTGCTGGGTTGATAAGTGGGTGATGACCTTTACTGTCCACGGCGTCATTTGCAGATTGCATAAATGCTGCAAATGACTACAGTCGCATTTTGTATCTCAGTTCTGTCCACGTAACGTCATACAAGCTTCTTGCGAACTACAATTATAGGTCATTTCTTTAATGTTCAGTATGGTAAAAGCACGTTTTTAATTAGTAAAATGTCCATTGATGAAGATGTGATTATAGAATACATTTTTTTTGTTAGAAGGCGACGAATCAAACGTAGAATGTATTGGTTTCATCGATACATCGAAAAGAACCTCAAGTGCAGATTGTCTATTGCGGCAAGAGAATTATCAGAGACTGTGTTATTACATATACAAGAATGCTGTTCATTAATATTAATTAAACTGACCACCGAGGCCGTTATTAAAGAAAGTTTCATCTATGCGTCTTGCAATACGCTTATGTAAAGGACATTTTGCCGCTCAGGTTACGTTGCGATTGCTTGCCACTAAGAAATTGCAACGTTGGCGCTGCGTGAACATAGCATATTTGTAGGAGCAAGCTGCAAGGAAGCGTACAACAATCGTCAATTTACGAAATCGTGTGTATGAAGCGACGCTACGTGAACATTCGGCCTTACTTATCAAAATTACATTCCAATACAATGGGATGAATATTATAGAAACGCTTAAGCGACAAACATAGAAGCATTCATTATAAAGTTTATATATAATATAGATATATCTTGATAATTACTAATACATTTTATTTAACGACGAAATATTATTTATAAAGCAACTAAATCCAAATTATTCGATTGTATCATGCTAATTGACATCTTAAAATGGTAATAAAATATCACCATGCAAATAATTGACTATATAAAATGTTACGTTTTTATTTACTACATAATTAAAAGCTCATTGCTTTATTTTTTAATATAATATATAACTAATTTGAAATAATGTTTAATTTATAAGTCATAGGAATTAAAAAACCAACAATTATAAAAGGACTAACTAACAAACTATTGTGCTTCAAATGCGTAAAAGTAACAAAATGTTGTGAGTATTATACCTGAGTAATATACACAAAAAATTAATATCTACTTAAAAAGAAATTTACTTATATAACTGTAATAAGATATAACATCTATATAATAAATAAATAAAATAATTATGCTATGTATAAATACAAAATATAAAAATTTTCTATCTATATTTATCTTATTTTGCATTAAAAATTGAAATTATTTCAAATATTAAATTCTTATTATTCTTATTTATCATAAATATTTTAATTAATTTAGTACTATGATTGAACCTAAAATATAAACAAATGAACAAAGCATGGTTTTTTTATTTTATTTATAAGTACGCGTAATTATACAATATTGATTTTTTTGTAAATAAATAATTTCTTACACCTGTGCATATTATATATATAATATATTTAAATATTATGATGTTTTATCATATACACAATAGTCCGTGTCTGTGATTAATTAAAATAAAAACACATATACATACATATCATAATCATAGTATAATAGCTTCTTATTTGAACTCGAGTCCAGCATTGGTGACGAATAATTATTTACATATATTTTCCTGAAAAAAAGAGTTAATTAATTAACTTAATTTGGAATATAACTATTATTATATGCATAAAAATAATTTTATAACAGATCTGTGTGGCTATACGGAAAGTGTGGAGTACATAGAATAAAATACATGCTCTGTAATCAAAATAAAGTTATACATATTATATATACCTATAAAAGTAATGAATGAAATAGAATGTGGTATTTTTAACGTATTTTCGTAAAATATAATTATGACATGATAATTTCATAACATACTTACGAACGCACTAAATACCTATAATAAAACACTATCCCATCGACAGATATATAATTTTTTTATATTTTTATATAATATGACGTATTATGTATAAGGTATATCCTAATATTATAATACAGAAAAAAATTGAATAAGAATAGACATTTGAAAAAAAATTTGAACAAGAAAATCGGTCAGTGGGGGAAACTGAAACTATAAGAGATAGAGTAATATATTCCAAAGAACCATGATATCGATAAGTTAAGAAAAACTGCATTCATTGACTTTCAAAAAAACTTATACACGAGTCGGGAATCGAAACTAACAATTTGTAGAAGAAAATAGTATGTAATTTTATTAAGACAATTGATAGTGTAAGTTGAAAGAAATAAATGTTGCTAAAAACCCTGTGTATAAAAATTAAAACAAAATGTTAAATTTAATTATTTTATTTAAAGATGTTTAAAATGATTACCATTATTACAGTAATAAACTCTTTTAGGTAACAATCTTGTTACTGCATTTTGTATTTTCAAGTATTAGATTTGCTTTAAAATGATCTCTATGGTTGTTATTAGACCTTCAAAAGTATCGTAGCTGGTTTTGTATACTTTATATTTAAGGTAATCACACAAGAAATAATCAAGTGAGGTTAAATCTTGCGAACTCGTTTATACTAATTCATTTATGTTGGAAGTTATTATTTGAAAAGTTGTGAGGCAACTATTGCAGTAAAGACGATGCGGTCAAGTTACATTCCACTTAAGTACAGGGTTGGTCTTTTCCGTGATGTTTTGTTCTGTAAACTTGATGATGGACGTTTGATCAACATGTATATCGAAATATAAGAAAATCTGTTACAATTCCTACGAGAACTATTGGGTGAAGATATGTCTATGTCTATGGCATGTCAGACTATGGTCTCAGTGTATTTCCAACAAGATGGAGCATCGACAGTCATAACCTAATCACAACGACTTCTAAAATTATAATTTCTAAAAAATAAAACGAAGTCAATAGATTTAACTACAACAAATTATTTCTTGTGATGTTACTTTAAAACTGCAAGTTTACAAAACCAGGACACCTTTAAAGGTCAAACAGCAGCCATAAAGAATTGTGCTATATCGCGTCCCGCATACCGCGCGATATTCGCGTCAGTTTGACTGCAGCTTAAGTTCCCTACGCCGTTTTGCACGTATCTCTCGCACACATCCCTCGCTTTTTTGTATTTACAAATACCTATCTCCGCTAGCCTTTTTCCACCAGAACTGCACTATAGCAAGGATAGGAAAATGAAGTAATCTTATTAGTGGATTTTTTCATGCACACTGCCTAGCCACCTTGCACATCCCTTGTGGATAACGCAGCCTTAGACTGTACATTTATATTAATATTCCACAACTATTATTACAACACTATAAGCTTTCATATACCATTTACATATTATTACATTACACAATTATACTCAACATGCAACGTAAATATATATTAAAAGCGCTAGGTAAAGCGAAATATATTGAAGAATAAAATGCGATTGCAAGAAGGAGATCTATATTACTTACAAGGTTTTGCAACAGCTGGTACGGTATTACTGGTTGGAGTTGGCGATGCGATGACAGGAGTGGGTTCCGCTGACGAACCAGTTCCACGGTAACGAACTAACCAAATGTTTAATAGTTATCGCCTTTAAATACTACTAGCGGAGTATACCACCACAAAGCCTCTACATTCATATTAATTTTACGTTACTACACTTTTTTATTTTATACTAGGTGTGTCACTGCCAACGCACCCGTTTAGCCCAACGTTGTTCTCACTTCCCGTACTTGCCTATAGCTTGCCAATATCAAGTTCATGGTCAATGCTCCAGTACTTACAGTCGTAAAGAGAAGTTATATACCCTTCTTAATAAATTGGCTATAAGATGAAAAAATAAATGTTCTAATCTGAGATTAGCGCGTTCAAACAATCTCTTATGCTTTGTCATACTATTTGTAAAGACCAGTGATTCCCAAAGTGGTCTATGTCGACCCATAGGGGACAACAACGTTATTCAAAGGGTCCTCGTCAGTTAAAGAGAAAATCGTAACTTTAATTTTAGCTTTCCTTGAATGGAATAATCTACATACACAAATAGTACTTAATTACATACATAATATCTATCTATCTAAGTGGTGGTATACTGGGTAACACACGCCTTGACTATTGTGAAATATATAAGTCTATAATTATTAAATCTGCCAACTATTTTGAATATCCTCATAGTATCCTCGGGGAAGGGGGTTCAAAGAGAGGTAGGGCACAGAGAAATTTCGTCAGAGTTTTCTCTCTGCCTTGGACAGTTCGACTGGTGGAATATCCTACAGAAGATTGCAGTCAAATGAGCTTGTGTTGCGTTTCTGCGGTGAGTAGTGTATCCAGACGTACACGGGGTAGGGGGGTTTTGAGAGAGCTAGTGTTACAAGCGTCCATCGATTACGGTAGCTGCTTGCCATCAGGTGGGCCGTATACTTGTTTGACATGTTAATTGTATATAAAACAAAAATTAAATTATAGTTACTTTCGTAAATTACAAAATATTTTTTTCTTACAAATGTCGACTGATTGGGACAAAATAATCACATCGAAAATATAACTAACTGTTAAAGTATTAGAGGCAACTTAACATTAGATACTACGATTAAAATATACTAACATTAGTTTTCGTTATAATATTAATAATAAAAATTCCTTTTTAAAATTTTAGTAGTCAAAAAGCTTTGAGGTGGTTTCTCTAAAGACAGTATAAGCTATAATAGATTTTTCTAGAAGATGGAAGCGATAAAACTGTTGCAGGGATACGTAATGCAAGTTAACAGCCAATGAGGAGTCGCAGAAACAGTTATCATCCAACACAGTATTCCAATAAGCACATTTAAAATCCTTACAACTATGACTTTCAAACACATATTTTAAGTACACATTTTATGTTTTTTGGATGCAAAAACTATTATAAATACTTAAGAATAAACATCAACACTTGATCCATAATTGACAGAAAAAATATATAGCATAGAATTTTTTTTTCATATTTGTAACTTCTATTGTAATAATTATAACATCTAAACATTGGCGTATTTACTAACATTAAAATTGTCAATAACATCTTCATATCGTTTAGATATTAATTGATCAAGTGTCAATTTTATCCTTTTCATAATTCACTTTTATGATAAACCCTTTTGAAAAAAACGGGCATCTTAGATTTTTTCCCTACTTCAATTAATTATTAAAAGAAAGAGGTTTTATTAATTTAACGAAGTATTGGCATGTTATTGGAAGCATCCTGGCATGATTCCAAACGTTCCATATTTCAATTTTTAAATTAACAAAAGAAAAGTATTGATTATTGTAAAATTGCTTTACTAATGGCGCGAACTGCTGAAACTGTTTTTTGCTGATTACTAACATTTTAAAACTTTTTGGATGTTTTCTGCAAATTAAACATTAAACAATTTTCAACCACTTTCTAATATAACTGATAAAGTGATAAGGGCCGGTTAAATTATAGCCTTACTTGAAGAAAGTTGTTCGCAAACTTGTGTCTCAGCGGCTAAGTGTGAGTCGTTCAACTGTCCAGAGGACTTGGCAACGGTATTAAGAGACCGGTTCGGTCAAAAGAAGACCAGTTTCGGGAAGAAAACGATGCACAGAACCACGAGATGACCGCCCTTTCGTGAGTCAGGCTATGCGGAATCGTAAGGCGTCAAGTGGGAACCTAAAGAAGAGCCTTGAAGATGCAAGAGGAGTCGAAGTTAGTTTGTGGACGGTCAGGTAGAGGCTTTTGGCTGCCAATATCAGTAGTTACCGCCCAGTCCGGGGTCCTAAATTACTCCGTGAGCATAGTGTTACTCGACTACAGTTTGCTCGAAACGGTGCATCATGGACTCTGGAGGACTGGAACAAAGTATGGTTTTCTGATGAAGCTAGAATCTCTTTGTGTGGAGAGGAACGACGATGACGAGTGCTGCGAAGACCACGGGAATGCTATGCAGGAGTGTGTTTCGAAGAAATCACTCCATATAGCGGAGGCTCTGTTATGTTTTGGGGTAATTAATGGCGTACGGAATTCATTTTCATAAAAAATGGAACATTAAATGCACACGGGTCCATAATGGAAGTCTTAACTCCACAAACACAACCCACATTGACTGCTTTTGAGGAAGGTTCCATTTTTATGGACGACGGTGCTCGCCCTCACCGTTCTAACGACGTGGAAGCGTACATGCAAGGAGTTGGGATCCGTCGTTTAGATTGGCCAGCTTGAAGTCCTGACCTCAATCCAATTGAGCATATTTGGGATGTTATCTAGGATCAGTGCAATCTGCTACAAAAAACATCAAGGAGCTAAAAAGAGTCCTTGCAGAAGAGTGGGAACGTATTCCTCATAAAGTTATTAAAAATATCGTGGAAAGCATTCTCAAAAGGATTCAAGCTTACTCGTTATTAAATTTCTACATTTGTAATTTTATTTCATTTAAAAAATCTATAAAAAGTCGCCTTGTGACCACTTCTTACAGTTTGAACGTGTACATCGGTTTTATTGAATTCATCGAAAATTAACTAAAAAATTGTAAGAGTTCACTTCACACATATTAATTTACACGATTATAAGTATACAGACTACGTCAAACAATGAAATTTAATATAATTAATTGCTAACGTAAATTTAACGTAAATTTCCTTAGATGCCCGTTTTTTTGTAGTAGACATTGAACATATAAATCTAATATTCGTTTTTCCAAGCTTTCATTTATATAAACATCGATTACTTTATATACATTATCGTTTACAACTATTACTTACCAAAGAGTAACCCTATTATTACTACACCGATGACGCCCATTATTATCATCATCTGAAATAAAAATAATCAAATTTTTCCTATCATATCGCTTTAATACATTTTGTGAAGATCTTTAATTGTTGAGATTTGCCCTTTTTAGTATTTGAAAGTTATGTCCACTTTCACTGTTAAAATTATTTTCCTTTACAATACAGGCAATATTCTCTAGGTTTTTTTGAAGTGAAAACTTCTATAGGAAGGTTTACATAGGGAGTAAATTTATGTAAGTCGTCATCGACATAGTCATGTGAAGTGTTAACGATTATCAAAAAATATGTCCTTACGTTACACAATTATATTTTACAAAGTTAGTATTTCTTATTTCAAATAAAAAATTTATTTTCTTTTTTCTATTATTAATATTAATAATAGTTACTTCTATTATTATTATTCGTTGTATCATTTGAAGTTTAGGAAAAATGTTTATAGTTTTAAGTTTTCACTTCTGTCGGCAGTCCTTATGACTGATTTGAATTTTTCATTTTAATCACGCCTCTTTCCGAACGGGGTAGGCAGAGACAATGTCCTTCTACTAACTACGATCACGGCCTACATCTTTTACTTCTTCAAAACTCTTCATCAAACTTTTCATGCATGCTTGTTGTTTTAGAGTATTCTTGACCAGAGCTTTATTTAGAACCTCTTCAAACGCGCAAACGATCAAATATAATAAAGTTTACAAATAACGTTATTACCACTTGCTCTATAAATAAAATAACCCTGATATTCATAAAAACAAGTGTAAAAAATTTAAACAATGAAAATCCATAATGAAGTAATAAGACATTTTACTATGACTTATTTTCCAGACTTACAGTATGTCTAGAAAACTACTGTTTTGTACTATTGTTTGGGTTCTATTGTAACAAAACCCATGCTTGATTTACGTGTACTAACTTTCGTAGTTCATCTACTCGATGAAGCTTGCCAATTGGTATTAAGTCTATTATGCACAATATTTATCAATTAGTTTTAAAACATTAAAGTGATAGAAGAAAACTGTGTAAATAAATACCTTAAGATTTTGAAGCCAAAACTTATTTTTTAAGCTCTTCGCTTTTTGTTCAAATTGTGACGCACCGTGCTGAAGTGCATCTGTTTTTGAATACAAAAATGTATACATAAATACATTAAAGACATCTATTTTTTTATACTTATTTATTATTAGGTATTACTGTATTTTTATAAATGGGTAAAATTTGTTTGTTTGTATGTTTTTAATATCTAGACTACTGTTCTGATTCATTTAATTATTTCACTAATAGGAAACTACTTTATATTTTAACTTTATTCGTTATTATTGCTATTGAGTTTCATATTTTAATTATTAACGTGTACGAATAGTTGCTAATTCTATATAAAAATTTACTTGCTCCATATTTCATAAGTATATTACCTGCTCTATCATCTAGTTCTGATAATTTTGCATCTCTGTCCAGCACTTTTTCTACGTTAGATTTCATTATATCGACCACCTGTGGAACACACAAAAAGTTACAAAGTGTAATTTCTGTAATTTTATTAAAATATACGTTGAAATCATAAACCACAGTACTTAAAGCAATAGGTATCATTTTAATACAATATCTATTTAAATAAAGTGATTGAGGTTTGCCGTTGTAAGCATATCACGTATCACTTGGTATTTATCAAAAAGAAAAATGATCGTGATAGCTTCATGTAATAACAAGTTATTAAAGATCTAGGAAACTACGATTTTTATAAACATCACGCGTTCTTCTGTCGTCCACGCAAGCGAAGTCGTGGGTACGACTAGTCTGCTAATAGATAAGGACAATATGAACATAATTTGAAATGTTTATTGGTATTTTAATAACATATTGGCAATCAGACCATCCAATACAGTTAAAAAGATGAAAACTGTTTTATTTATTATATTGAAATCATTTTGGAATGAGTATATAATGTAAAACGAAGTGTATATTAATCTCATTTTAAAATTTCAACGCAAGTCTGTGTAATAATTATGCAATTTATACCTCATCAACTTGTGCTTGAGTCTGCTGTAATCTCTTCTGAGCAGCGATTTGTTGTGGTGTGCGGGGTCCACCAATAACCTCGCCATCTGGATCAGTCTGGGGATCTGCCGGAGCCAATCCTCCTGCAGTTCCACCCTCAGTTGCCCTGAAATGGTACATTTATACTAAGACAACTCGATTGATGTTATGAATGGCAGATAATTTCTGAGATAATTAGATTAATGGTTTGAAAAAACGTTTTGTTAAAATAATTTTGTGTTATTTTCCAATATTAAAGCCATAGTGTTACAGGTATATCAAACTTCAAACTCTTAATATCATGTTGAATGATTTTACTTTTATTATTGTGGCAAGAAAAATTGACAGCACTATACCAGATAGTAAGCACAGTACAATCCAAATACAAAAGCAGCTACTTAGGAATCAAGAACCATATTCAGTCGTTGCTGTCATACTAGCCTGCTCAAATTTCACGCTATGTCTGAAGGACCCGTTAATCTTGAGTAAACAGATGACAACAGGTATTTGTGATAACATAAATATTTCTGCATAGAAGTAGAAGATATATTACAGACTATAGTCTGTAATATTGTAATAATATATAACAATAATATAAATAATAATAATAATACTGTACTAGATTATAATCTGGTAGTAGAAGTTTCACTTTACACGAAGATGGTCTAAAGAATAATTACAATAGACTGTGCAATACTCGTTTTAAGAGTAGTAAATCTATACAAAGTTCGATTTCAAAAATAGTACCACAACATCTTTCTTCAGGAAGCAAGTAGTACTTGTGTAACTGTGGTCTAGTATGAAGGGTGTGGTCTAAAGAACAATTACAATAAACTGCGAGTAATATTAGCTTTGAGAGTAATAAAGCCTGTAAAAGATTCGATTGCAAAAGTAGTACCACAGCACTTTTTTTTAGAAAACAGTAGTATTTGTGCAAACGTTGCTCATTAGAACTCAGATTACTGAAGGGTGTTGTTTGCAATAAGCACTGACACGTTAGGCGTTTCAACGAAATCCTCACAATTTATAGAAGTTATGGCTACACTCAGGTCTGCGGTCCTTTTAAGGTTTGTTATACAACAGTAGGCTATAGTGATCACCTAGCATAAGCTGGTTTGCTACATGAAAAATAAATATAAAATGGATCAATGCCAGATGGAACACACACATTTACGTCCACTGAAAGAATCGACTAAGTTGATGTTAATGAATATAGGGGGGTAAAACTAATTGGAACTAACCCATACTTCAAAAACAGGCTGTATACTATTGCAGTGTTGTGTAAAAGTAAATAATAACCAAAAAATATGTATTTCTTGAAATATCTTTGTATAAACAATCTACTACAATTAGAAGGATTTAAACCAATACACAATCTGTCAAAAACTTAGTCGTGCCATGATCCAAAATTATTATCAACAATAATTCATTGCCATACCCTTGAACTTAATAAATTTCATGAGAATGAAAGTCTGTCGTTTTATCGATTGCATTATACATTATTGCAGAAATATATTTATTGTTTTTACTATAATTATATAGCTTTCAGACTAATGCTTTCGATTACACTTCGATAGAAACATTGAGTAACCATCTATAGAATATGGAAAACAACAGATGCAACATAATAGTCCAGGTAAGTATCTAATTCATATGTATTAAAGATCCTAATAAATTATACAACAAAAAGCAATTACCAATTTAATTATTGCAAACAGAGTTAACGAACCTGACTGCGAAAGACTTTAAAACAGTAACTTTAATAATAAAATTCGAAACTTTGTTAGAAAATCGATAGTGTGTTTGATAAATAATAACTTTTAATTAATTGATAAGTCCATTACTTGATTATTGTTACAGGGGTTACGTGTTACACTTGACCTTCAGAAATAAAAATAGACGCAAGGTGAATGAACAGAGTCATATACTTAATCAATTAGTTTATGTTTTACAGGGTTTTAAAACACATCATTTAGGATCTTATGGAAAATAAACCTTTGAAACACATAGATACTTGTAAGATTTTTCATAAATACATGAAGTCTTTTTTTACAAGATAAAGTTTTGTGTATTGTAAAATAATTGACATTTATCCATTTTGTGACTATAAAAGTCAAATTATATAGTATTTCTATATTTTATTACAGTAAAAAATGAATCAAATCAGCATAACAAAGCATTATATCCGCGCGAGATTGACTTATTAAAAATATTTTGTTTCTAAATATCCTTTCTTTTTTAATAATGCACATCTAAAACCAACCCATTTAATAATTTCCCATTACGATTTATTTTCAAAATTAATGACAATATTTACTTACATTGCGACAGGGTAATAGCAGAAAGTTTGGAGAAATAATCGGAATTATTTCTGATAGACGAAACTATATTAGCGGAACACGCGACTTCTCAGGCAAAACGAGGCAGCCGCAAAGCATAGCTGAAGTCGGCTGCAGTAAGCTTATGTACAGAAGTGTTATAATAATTTTAAGCTTCAAAGAGATTTCAAAGTTTACACATACAAATAATCCTATATAGCATACTATTTAACACAAGTTTAAAAGTTATCTATATACAGTGCTTTAGCCTAAAAGTAAGTTGACATTTTAATAAAATTAAACTCCTGGCTTTATGAAAAGCAATTTATATACGTACAAGAAACAGATAAAGAAAATATTGTATAACATACGATATATTAATTTTAGACAATGCCTATCTAAAATTCAGAATTAAAAGGAAACGCGGTCGGTAAAACATTTGAAGAATAAGTTTTAACAGAAATAGAGCACTAGAGAGACAACTGCAGCTCGGAATAGTCATACCTATTTAAAATAAAGGAACAAAATCATAATTTCGTATTCATTTGTATCCAAAACTGGACCCAATTTATAGATTTTTACAAAAATAATATGACAAGGAGGATATGACAGTATGGTTTTCTTTTAATTTTTATCTTGGTCAACTTTATTTGTTGGATGTCTCAAAACGGCGGTATAACAGGACAGTTTTAGTAATATCGGAAGGCTCCTAATTCCTATAATAACATGGGCATTGGTAGCTTATATATTTTGAATGGTATAAAAACCTCAAGTCTAGTGTCAGTGTCAAGAGATACAACTGAGGAATACAGTATGGATATAGCGCCGCCTGCATTTCCTATTATTTCTAATCAAAGTTGTACTTGACATTACCGGGTAAAAGCGCGCGTGCGCGAACCACTGCGTCCACACCATGGCATGCCCATCGATTGGCGTCCACTCGTGGGGTAGGTCCAAGCGTAAACACACATGTCAATTTAATGAAATTACTGTATCAATGAATGCTCGCTACCACAAACAAAGAGACAATTTAATAGGACCCTGTGCTTATACACAACTATACCAACGTGTGTAGAATATTTTTTTATCGTCAGAGTTCAAACAATACTTTAACAAGATGGTGGCTTTCTTGTTAAAAAGCCCAGGGAGTTTTTGTAGCAACTTTAAGAGCAATGCTTCTAGTTATTACATATTATTTTTTATTTCATACGTGTACTATAACCCACCTATATCACGCAAAATGTGACCAATATTACATAATAAAGGGCCGAATAACGTAAGTTTAAGAATTAAAATAAAAACCACAACATGGCAGATCAAGATCACGCTAAAAACTCATATTCGCAGGATGACCAAAGTTTCTTCGTACTATTTTATTCCTTGTTGTAGTACCTTGTACTCGATGAACTGTACCGTACCCTATACGGCGCCTCTTCGAGCTTAAGTAGTTCAGGAAAGTTACGGTAAGGAGAGCCCCACTGTACTTTTATGTTTATTTTCACTTTGGTCGCCCTGATAATTGCTCTATATTTATTTCTTTATATAAATTGTGTACATATGCCATAACCAAAATATTCCGTTATTATAATAGCTATCCATTAAACATAGACTTATTATGTACATCAAGTACATATTACATATATAAACCAAAAACCATGTAATTTACGGGCGGTATCACCGCTTTCCGTTCGTAAACTTACTGTAACATCGTATTTTCTTATTATATCCACTTATTCTATACATTTACTTATTCTATAACAATTCTATTTTCATATACGTAACACACAATACATAATAATTTATATACAACTTAATACATAACATGTAATTTATAATGTAGCGTAGTCGCTAACATTTCTCTATAATTTTATCTATTTCAATGACACTTATCTATTTTAACATGACACATAATACACAACACATAAACACAATAATATAACACGATAACATAACCCAAGACACAATAATAAACAGTTTTGTCGCCAACATATATTGAGGGACAAACTTAACATTGCCATTGGAAAATTATTGTCCTCATACATCCATATATGCCGCGCAAGTTTGCAATTGCAAAAATATTTTTTAGGGTTCCGTATCTCAAAAGGAAAGAAGGAATCCTTATAGGATCACTTCGTTGTCCGTCTGTCAAGACCATTTTTTCTCATGAACGCTGTAGGTATCAAGTTAAAATTGATATAAAATACTTAGATATGCAATCCCTTGGAGCTGTGAAAAACTCAAACTTCTTAGGCAACGCAATCAAAAGATATGTTTTTCACTGCTCCAAAGGATTATAGACCTAAGTATTTGATATTAATTTGAACTTGATACCTCCATGCTCTCCTGAGCAAAAAGGATTTTCACAAACAAACGGATAATAAAGTGATTCTATAAGGGCTCCTTTTTTCCTTTTGCGGTATGGAAATCTAAAAATGTATCAAAATCTATCCAATATTGTTTGCGTGATGCGCGCACAATGGCAAACCTTAATCATTTTATATAGATAATAAACAGCTCAGTGACCATGCACTTGGATGCTAATTCTAGTCTTACAATGAACACGAGCTTTTATTGAAGGAAAACACGAGATGCAACCATATGGTACAAGATAATTATTCAGATGGTTTATACCATCGCCTTCAAATTTAAATATGTTTAAGCACATAGGAGTATAATTCGGTGAAATCACTTCAGATTCGATCCCCATGCAAGATATTATTATTATTATTTTTTTTTTTTTAGGTCGCTTTTTAACATCTCAGGTCATTAGCGACCACGATTAACAATACACATTATAAAGTACTGTAGATTAAACTAGTCCATAAACATTTATCACTTTCAAAAAATTTAAGATTTGAGTACATCCATCTTTATTTAAACAGTCTTTTAAATTATTAGGAACTTTACACAACCGTTTTTCCTGGGTCAAATGCTGAACATTCTACTAATAAATGTAGGACAGTCAGGTCTTCTCCACACTTGCATTTGTTTCTATCAGTTTTAGTAATTAGATGAAGATGTCATGTTTGTGTGCCCAATACGCAATCTGGTGATAATCACTTGACTTTTCCTACAGGTAAAGGCAGTAGGAGATTTTTCAAAAATTGATTTTCTGATATTAAATAACAAAGTTTTATTTTCTGTCTTCCAAGAAAGATCCCAAAGGGTTTTAATTTTAAGTTTAAAGTATTTATGTAATTCACTAGGAGTTGATTTATTTAAATGCCAATTTTCACTCTCATTAGTTGCATGTCTCGCCTCACTATCTGCCCTTTCGATACCAATTATTCCTTGATGACTTGGAATCCATATAATTTCAAATTTGCTATTGTTTTTTAGTATATTTATCATTTTTTGCTTGATTTCTGTGATAAGAGTGTTTGTATTTTTTACATTTTGTAAAGCTGTCAAGCATGATTTTGAATCGGTATATATTATATATTTGTCTACACTAGATTCATTAGATATAATTTCTAAAGCTTTCAGAATAGCTATTGCTTCACAACTGAAAATTGAGTTAAAATCGCCAAGTCTGTATCGGTAACTATTATCATCAGTTACCACTGAACATCCTGATCTTCCATTTATAACTGACCCATCCGTGTAGATGGTCTTACAGTCGGTGTATCTACTATTCACTTCATAAAATAGATTTTTGTATATGCATTGCGGTGTGTCATCTTTGTAGTTTTTAGATATTTCAAGATTAATTGGGGGTTCAAAGTTTTCCCATGGACCAGAGGTAAGTAATTTAATTTCTTTGGGAATATTTTTGGTATTGTAAGATTCAATTCTTTTAAGTATTTGGTTGCTCTGATTCGTAAAGGCTGTCTTAAATTTGGTTGAAGTTCATATTCTATGTCTACAGCTGTTGTTTTAGTGTAATTTTGGTAAGTTGGATTTTCAGGTCGAGATAAAATATTTACAGCGTACATAATTACAAGTTCCTTTCTTCTAAATTCTAATGGCATTACTCCAGCTTCAGCTAAGACACTCTTAATTGGACTTGTCTTAAATGCACCAATACTCAGTCGAAGAGCAGTGTTTTGAATACTTTCTAGGGATTTAAGTGAACGTTGTTTTGCAGAATCATAAATTACAGAACCGTAATCTATTTTTTGTCTTATTAAGGCACGATATGTATTTATTAAACAATTTCTTTCAGACCCCCATGTTGATGATGATAAAACCTTTATTATGTTCAACCTTTTGTAGCATTCTGCCTTGAGATTATTTATATGTGAATTCCAAGACATTTTTTTATCAAATATAAGTCCTAAAATTTTCAATTTATTTACCTCTTTAATACTATGCCCATTTAATGTTAATTGCACGTTTCTAGTTTTATCTTTCTTATTTGTTAAAATTATGAATTCAGTTTTAGTTTTAGAAAATTTAAAACCAGATTTCTTGCACCATTCCTGAAGATTATTCAGTGTGTTTTGGATAAGTTTTAATGTTTTACCACTACAAGTTATTGTCAGGTCATCAGCAAACAGAAATCCCTTTACTGGTTTTTCAATATGTGAGAGGACGTCGTTAATAGCCAGTAAAAATAATATTACGCTGAGTACCGAACCTTGAGGTAAACCGTTTTCCATACAAGCAAGATTAGATATTGTATCCTGGATTCTTACTTTTATAGTTCTTTCTGAAAGGAAGTTTCTAACAAAAGCTAGGGCATTTCCATTAATTTCAATATCTTGTAATATTTTAAGAACTCTGTGTTTCCAAACCATTTCATAAGCTTTTTCAATATCTAATGCTACGATTACTGTATAATTATGATTTGCAAAACTGTCAAGTACTTCACTTTCAATAGTCATTAAATGGTCGGTTGTTGATCTAATTTGACGAAATCCATACTGAAATGGTGACAATTGTTTATTTGTTTCTATGTACCATCTGATTCTTCTAGATATTATTTTTTCAAGTATTTTACACATATTACATGTAAGAGATATGGGTCTATAACTGGTTTTTAAACTGGATATTTTTCCTGGTTTTAATATCGGAACTACTAAAGCTTCTTTCCAGCTATCAGGAAATACTTGTTCTTTATATATATAGTTATATATTTGAAGTAAATACTCTAGTGCCCTGAATGGTAAATGCTTAATTATAATATTTGATATATTGTCTGGCCCTGGACTAGAATTACCGATTTCAGAGCATATTAATAACAATTCATGCATAGATATTTCTTTGTTGATAGGACTGTAATTATTATATACATCAAAATATGTATCCAACTCCTGTCTAGTTTTGTATTCAACGAACTGTTCATCGTAATTACGGGAACTAGAATTAGTTGCGAAATTTTCAGCTAATAAGTTTGAAGTGTTCATAGGGTTAGATGTATATGTTCCGTCGGTCTTTTCGAGTACAATATTGTTGAATTTAATGTTGCGGTGGTTCAGTTTTTGTATCTTTTTCCACATATCCCCTATGAGGGTTTTGTTATTAATTGATGAGACCCAATTTTCCCAATATTTCTTTCTATTTTCTTTAATTAGTCTTCTATAATACGCTCTCTTTTTCTTATATTCGATTTTATACATCGAATTCGGATCATGTCTGGCATATCGCTTAAAAAGTTTAAGGGCCTTTTTGGTTTCTCGAATTGCGTTTTTACACTCATCATTCCACCATGGCAAACAATTTTTCCTTAAGGTACCGGATGTTTTAGGTATTGATTTGTCAGCTGCCTTAAGGATGGCTTCAGTAAACTTTTTGACTATATCATTGACACAGTCTTCAAAAATTTGAATTGAAGGTGTTAATTCAGAGATACATAATTCAACTTCTTCACGAAACATGGCCCAATTTGCTTTATCGAACTTCCATTTCTTTGATAATCTTACATTGTTTGATAAATGATCATCAATAAATTGAGATCTAATTGAAATTGGGTAATGGTCACTGTCATACAAATCTTCTAGAGCATTCCATTCAAAATATGAAGTTATATCTTGTGAAGCCAAAGTTAGATCTATATTACTTGTACGACCAGTATTGCTGTCAAAGTGAGTAGGTTGGCCGTTATTTAATAAAAATAAATTATTATGTTCATCAAGCCATTCCGCTATTATCTTACCTCTGGTATCACATTTGTTGGAACCCCAATAAAAATGGTGGCCGTTAAAATCGCCTAATATTATAAAAGGAGTTGATAGCTGGCAGATGAGATCATTTAAATCATTTTTGATGAGAGGATTACTATTTGGCAAATAGACGTTACATAGTGTAAGAGTTAAAGGAAATTTAATTTTTATCGCAACTGCTTCTAAATTGGTATTTAATGTTATTCTTTCCGGGATTGTGTGAGAATTGATAAAAACAGCCACTCCACCACTAGCCCTATTACTTTGCAATCGATTTTTGTAGAAATGTTCGTATCCTGTTATAGAGGCACAGTTGTTAGAAGTGAAATTTGTTTCTTGTAAACAAATACAAGTTGGACACAAGCGATTTATTAATACTTTCATATTTTCGAGTCTTTTGAAATAACCATTTACATTCCATTGTAGTATATCCATACTAATTAGGTATAGTTTAACTACAATTAATTTGTAATATAAAGTATTAATATGAGTTATTGGTTCTTATCAGAATTCATAAACTGGGTAGCAATCAGCATTTCATTTAATTTTCTCGTTAAGCGTGAACATCTATTTTTCAAGCTTTTGTTCATTTTGCAGTGTAGTTTGTTACACATTTTAATAAGATCTTTTACATTATCTGTATACGAATATACCAATTCATTAATACTTTGTTTTCCTCGACAGTTGTCTAATAGACTTATAAACTGATCTAAGTTAATAGGGAACATATTTTCGTTGTTTAATTCAGTCATAATATTTTCTATATTTTTCCAAATTTCTTCGTCAGTCGTTTCACTCTTCTTTAGTTTTTTCTTCGCTTTTGTTTTGATTTCGACATCTTCTAGTGAAATATTGCTGCTCGTGTCATCGGTTTCAAGCTCCATTCTATCAGAGTCATTTTCTTGTGTATTATGTGTAATAATTTCTACTTTGGAGGAGTCGGTTGTAGTAGTTGAACGATTTCGTTTTTGCCCTTTTAGATTAATCTGGGACGGTTGAGGAAATTTCTGTGTTATTGGAATGGGACATACAGGTTCAGAATGGGGTTGAGTAGGTATTAGATCGTCGTTTCTGTTAAATATTTCATTTATTTCTTTAGATAATTGATTATCCGTTTCTTGATGGTAGTCTTGAATATTTGTTATATTTTGTGGACAATTTTTCGCTAAATGACCTAACGTATTACAGGTAAAATATTTCAGAGCATCAGTGGATGTATAAATCCAGTAGTTGGTCCCTTCAAACGTTATTTGGAATGATTCTGGGAGACGTGTGTCATCTTCTGGGCTAATATATAATTGTCTTCTAAAACTTAATATATGGGAAAATCCTGGGTCCTTTACTCCTATTTTCATAAATGTTAGTGGGGACATTACTCTTATATTTAATTCTTCGAATTTTTGTTCTATGACGTAATTGGGTATGACGGGACAAACGTTTCATAAAACAATTCTTTTATTTCTTGTAATCAGCGGTTTAATTTCCAAACTATTGTTTTTAATAAAAATCGTTTTATTTTCTTCTATCAAGTTATCAGCTGTTTTTTTGGAGTCCATATAAATGCATATACGTGCATTCGATATGTGAGATATGAATCGTATAGATGCCGCAGGTGTTATAGATGACAATGCAATGACATACTCTCTGAGTGTTATTCAGTCAATGGAATCTAGTATAATGGCTTGATCTTTCTTCGGAAAACAAGTGGATGAAGTCACATTTGCATAACTTGATGCGTTGGGTACTTCTTGAGACATTGAGGGTAGTTGTGACATTTGTGGTTTTTGAGACGTTGAGGTTTGATACATTATTATGCAAAGGGTCTCCTGTTACCAGGAGTTGCCCAGTTTACATTATTTTAACGTGATTATAAGTAAATAATAACTTGTCGCGTAAATTCAAAACAACGATCGCGGGGTCGAACGGAGAGTGAGACACGCGCGTCCGCTGTGACCACTTACGCGGAACTGAAGATATTATTGTTTCTGAAGAAGATTAAGTTTCTCTTGCGGATATAACTACGGAAGTGCTGTAAAAAATTTAAGTCAATAAAATAAAGCAATAGGTAAAGTACTATGGTACACATTACCACATCTATTTAAACTAAAACATTAAAATATTGCGTTTGGTAAAGTACTCAAATAAAAAAAAAGTTTGATAAGCCCAATCGAATTTCTTACCGACTAAATTGAATAACATATTTTTAATTTTGACTCACTAGTCACTACACATTACCACATACTACCTTTCACAAAGAATTTTGCTCCCCAGTCTTATTACTGAAGGGGAACCTTTTTTCTATTCTAATAGAAGTGCACGACAATTTATACGTATCATAAATGAATACAATAAGACCACATATGAGTTGGAAAGAAGCTAATATATACCTATACATACTCGATCAATATTCCCAATAAAACAATAGATACCATGCTTTAGATAATAAAATAGTGATGCTAGATTTTTATGGACAAGTCTTTTCTAAAAAAAATTTTATCCTTTGATCGTTTAACGTCCTGTAATTTTTATATTATCAACACAAAATTCATCAATATCTTAAGTATTATATCTTATTTAATTAAATATTGACGTGACAACGTCTTATAAATTGGTTTGCCGGGTGACACTTCAAGAAACTGCGTTACGCTCCGCTCACGTTATGCGCTCACAATGAAGCGAGTGAAGGCACGCGTCCCTTCCACTCGGGCATGGTTAGCCCGCCTAAGAGCGAGAGAGACAGACATAAAGTCGTTGTCACGTAAAACTTTCGCCCGTATACCGACTTTACAGGCAACCAATTTTATGAAATACTTACGTATACAGTGTGTATTAAAAACCCCGTCGGATCCGTGAAGGTGTTATTAGGTATCGAGATTATATTGCGCGCCAACTCGTCCATGCATCTACGCCGGACTGAGAGGCGCGGGAAAAGAGGATAGTTCAGTAGGTCGCGCGTATATCTATGTACACGCGATCTTAATAAAAGACACACCCGTCGTTACGGGCGGCGAAGACAGCCACCGAAAGGAATGAAGCGGTTTCCCCACACACAGAACTATGTGAGATGATTAGTAAGAGATTATATTCTATTTATGTTATCTGTCTCAGATAAGTAAAAAAAATTATTCCAATAAAATGTAAAAAAAAAGTTACATGAAGAAACTTACATGGCAATACAGGGTACCGCCATACGATCAAACGTACCGCTGCGCCGATATAGAAGAATTTTAGATACGATGATGCTGTACTGGAAGGTTAATTTTATTTAATTGTCAACATTTTCTAGTCAGCTGTAGATTAGTCTCTACAACTGTATCACGCTGATTTACTATCGTTACTGTGGTATAGATATTACTACAATAGTGAATCGGAACAAATTCTATGCGGCACGAACAAACAGTGTCTCGTCATATTTATATATATTTAACACATGTTTTTTGTCCACGAAACATTAATATGGTTAGGTATGTTCGTTATTTTTTTTTTATAAAATAATGCCTATTTCATAAATAGATTTCTTTTACATTCACGTGTGTCTAAAATATCATTGTATATTATTATCCTAACCATAACCAAATATAATAAACCTAAAATATTTTAAACAATATTTGTCTATAATATCGACCTCATTTAATCGACTATTTCTTGTATTTTTGCAATTATAACACGTAGAAATAAAATTTCATTCTTATATAATTAAATAAACATCGTATCCATACAAATCTAACACATGATAAATACATTAAATATAAATTTTATAAGACCATTAAAATTAGGGCGGTCGGACCGCTAGCAAATTGTTGTGAGCGTCGGCGCGGGCGCACAAAGAACACCGGCTAATCAATTGCCTCTTGAGCGGGCCGCACTGAACTCTTCCCGATAGCCTTTAAGATCAATATCATAACTTACAAAGTTTACTTTTTTAAATTAATCATTCGTCACAGTCGACTCATTTTATAGCTATGCATAAAATATGACCGACAATTGAAAATATACAAGAAGACACACACTAGCATAAGTTACAATATTTCCTTTATTATGAATATTTATAAGTATATGAATTGGTGGGATATATTAAAATATTTCAACACAAATACTTTAACGCGTTGATTCAGTGCCGCCAAAAGAAAATAACATTGAAGTAGATAACAAATTTCCTTCTATAATTTTCCAATGAATACTTTTGCATGACAATTTGTAATTACTCTACAGCCCTAACGTATAATTTATGAACACTTTCGGGTTAACAATAAAATCAGACAACAATGGCTATATATGTGACATATTACCAATTTCTCCGTCTGTTTATTTAGGTTACTAGAATGTATGACATCAACAACAAAAATATGTCTTCCTAAAATATCTAAGAAAATTACTTAAGACCTTTTTACTCCGTTCGCCGTACCGAGATGCCGAATACCGTCTCTTCATTTATTTTATTAGCAGGACTCCTCGAGGCATCGTAATTCACTCTACTAATACTTATTAATACAACCTCAACCATATCTTTAATTAGTTACGTTGATTCAAGAAATAACAAGTATCCCCAGCTAAAGGACCGTATGGGAATGTTTGCATGAATAATGTTTGAGTTCTACATTTTCTTTACACTGATAATGATATCTGCCTACTTGAAGATTTTTATCTCAATAATATGAAATCATCAACGAACAGCAAGCTATCTCCTACATAATAAGCTCTAGTGGGGTGGATTTTTATTTATTTATTTAGCAGCACGGCAAAGTAACCTCTCGTTGCCTAATGATAAGCGTAGTATAAATATAAAAACATCGTCGGCCGACTGTTATGCTGGCCTGCAAACCTCTCGGCAATCAGGTACAGATCCCTACCATCGCGCTTACGTGTATGGCGATGAATGAAACTTCTAGGATTTTCGTGGTTCGACTTTGGCTGTTACTGTAGAAGAATTTGTGGTGAATTACCATTGAGGAAAACGGTTGTATTCAAAAGTAGAAATAGATTTTCTTTTTTTATCCCATATCTAGATTACTGGTATCTAATAACTAAGATATTTTTTCAAAAGATTCATGATTAAAATTAAAACCTGATATCCCTTTATATCCAAGCTCAGCAAAATAACTAGAAGACAATAAATTACAATCACAACCCAATAATAGTTGTACAGCTGAATGGTCGTCGTCACTCTTCTCCACGAACCTCATCAGACTATAGACCAACAGTGGTAAATACCACTACGTAGACACTGGGGAAGCTTAAATTGCTTAGTGCGTGACATGTCATGCGCAGTGTAGAGTCCCGTAGTTTCTCGTCACAAAATGCAAACTTATAGAGGGGGCTATAAGTAATTTTCAATGACATTTATATATAATTACTTCTCAAAGTACATTTATAAGTTGATTACTATTATATATTATTTACATGTTACTATACTATATTACTCATTAACTTGTAAAGCCTACTTATTACAGGCAGTAAAACTACCATGAATTTTTCACATATCAATCACCACCATTTATCTGCCAGGAGAACATTTGACTCTAACAAAAATTAGCACATTAAAGCCTAATTTTTCGCGAACGGATCCCTGAATTGAAAAATGTTCTTCACCCACAACCAACACCCTTTTAGGCGACCTATCCAAAGACAAACTACACGATGGGATAGGCGTGCCATACCAAATTACAGCTTTTGTAGTACCTACTAAGAATCTCTGAGCTAAGCCGCAAACAGACAAACGGACATAGCGAAACTATAAGGGTTCCTTGTTGACTTCGGAACCTTAAAAACGTAACCATGAAATTTGTAGCGACATCTATGTTATGCGGCATCTGGTTCCGACTCACTGGAACATCCCACTGGCCCGGCAAGCATCACTAGATGATGTATGGACGACTCAACCTGCTATCGACCTCCGGTCTCGGAGGGGAGTGATGTAGCGACATCTACATAGCGACACACAGCGACATCTATCGAGCCACATACGACGCATCCTGCATCGCGCTTTAGAAATTAACTCTTCGATTGAGTGTATATACAAGAACCCGACTACAACCGTTGGGCAGCTGCCCGCCAGACATAACACCCGTCTGGTCGGAGGATCCTCCCTTTGCAATAGTTCTTCTACAAATTAAACACTTATTACTATTCAACGAACAATTATTTTTTTTCGTATGAAAAGTTGTTTAATACAGTACGCTACGTAATGGCTAAATAACAATCTAAGGATTGACGGTTTTTTGTATTATTCAGCAAATATCTAAATATGAGTAAAGATCGATCTCTAGACATAAAACTAAGGCAGATGCTATACGCGCCGACATTCTATCAACAATTAGTCCACTTAACCCGCAACTAGGCGTTGTATACAAATCGCGGCTTTGTCCACCGAGTTAGCGGTGCCTGGCTAAGTGCTTCTCGATCCTTGTTAACTTTTTAGGTTAACAAGGGGACCGTGGTGTTTACGCGAGATGTTATTGGTACAAGAAGCTAGCGCCTCGCTGCGTGTATTGTTGAATCATAAGAGTTAGCGTTATTCATCTGTTTTTATTGTATCTGTATTTCGATCGGATCGGAGACTACTTTTTTGGGATGGAAGTGATCTTATCCTACCGTATCGATAACCTTGCAAACGGTAATGAACCAGTCATCGTGACTCCCTTTTGGTTTTGTCTTTGATTTTGGAGGCACAGTGCCGTCAATTTGCCGTGAAACTATAAGAGAAAAAGGAATATTTCAAAACAATCTCATCTCTTATTAAGTAACAATTTGGCTTCAGTCAAAATAGAACATTGCCTATTTTTTTCAGACGTTCCTTGCTAACCAAGACAGACTGAATAAGATCTTTTCTAACCAAACAAACAGAAATTACATCAATAATTCTATGCAATAAACGTTGCACTAAACCCCGTTTCTCTAAGAATGACGTGGGTCTTAATATTATCGCCCAACTTTAGATCCCAACTCATGGCGTATTGGCAATTTGTATTTTTCATAGTAGAAGTATGGCTTGTTACTGAGTGGGATAGAACTATATCGAAATATATTTAAATTTATTATGGGTGTGTTCCGGCAGCTGCACTAGACAGCTAGTCCGCTCACTAGGCATAATGAGTCGTCATTTTGGGTTACACCTTCACTTAACACCAGATAAGATTGTGGTCACAACAACAGGCCTATAAACGATAAAAAATGTCGGACGTTACTGTTACAGATGATATATACAAGCTTTTTAATTAAAATTAATATCAAATAAATAAAAAAGCATCTAACTCAGACCAAACAAAAAAATATGACGTAGGTACAAAACATTGTAGCCTACCTGTACTTCAAGTTTACAATATATTTATTGCTTAATAAATTTAATTTAATTGTGCAAATAACTAACGATATACCGTTCCATCTTATCCTTGTTTGTTTAGTACCTAACCTATTGCTTCGATTGCACCAGTGTTACCAAACACAATGTATACTCGATTAAATGTTTATTATTTAGGTCGCTATTTAAAGTCAAGTCATTGTGTGAAAGACTCGTAAAGATTCAACTTTATGTAAATTTTTCGTAGGCGGCGACTCGATAGTTGGTCGAGAATTGACAGTGAAATTTCAAGGACGCGTCACTTTTACACACATTTCGTTACACGAGAGTGAAGAAAGATCTAACGTAGAGATAAAGACAAAAAGAGCTATACATTGTATATCTAATACACAGTTTAGGCTATTCACGTCTGCCTTTTTAAGAAGTTTTACTTCTAAAGGATCCCAGTGACTAACAGTTGGCCGGCAGTCTTTCGTCTGATCAGTGGGCATTCCGTCCCTTTCAGTCAGTCAGTCAGTATAGTCCACTCATTAAGCGTTTTTTGCCTGCCGGCAATGGTCGAATATCGGCTCTGTTAACTGTCCATGTCCATGTACTAACAGGCGGCTGCTGGAAAGCGATAGTCGGCAGTCAGCAGTTGAACAACGCAGCAAATCGTCAGTTCACACAGTGACCGTGATGTTATTACATAAAAAACGATGTGCTGCTTTGCTTGTCTTTGCTTGTCTTTGCTTGTTTGTAAAAAAGAAAAGAAAATAATAAAAAATAAGAGATTAAAAATGCGGCGTATTATGCGGACGGTTTGTCGGCAGGAATTGTTGTTGATGGACACGTGCACGGTGAGTCATTGTGTTAATGCTGGATTTTGTAGTACACACATACAACTTTGGCTCCATGTGTGTCGCTACATTAGTATTTGATATATTCGGTTCAATTTTCTGCGAATCACAATATATGGTGTTATACTAAAAAACAATAAAAATTATAACAAATTTAAAAGTACGCAAAATTTCGCTCAACACTATCTTATTCGATTTGTTGTATAAAACGACATACTTGACGAAGACCAAGACGTATTCTTACTAATAAAACATCCTTTCATATCCCTGTTTTATAGTTTTTCTTTATACTTTTATGTAGCCCAACATGGAGTCTAATGGAAGGACTGGCTCTCAAATGCAACTGCAGGAAAACACCCACCTGTAGGTTCGACAGATTTTCAACTTCAGTGTCGTAGCTAGCCAGGTGAATATTAAAGATATACCCTACCACCATGCTATAATTTCATCACTGTGTTTTTCTACACCGAAAGCTCGGGCTCATTCGAACTCACGTCTGTCGAGTCGGTGTGTTTACACGCTATCACTGGGCCATAATTGTTTTATTTTTTTGTCTGTGTATAAAATTATTAATACAAATACAGTTTGCCTGCATCAGATTTATTTTTCGATTCAGAGAAGGGGCAATGAGTCGTTCTCGGTTTTATGCAAACTTAAATTTGAACTTTAATAGCCGAGAATTTTTTAAAACAACCTATTACTACTAGATTCTGAGACCTAAAATACGTTAGATGATAAAAATAATCGAAATATGAAATGCTGTCAATTCTATAAGATTATATTGTAACTATTCTATGATACACAAACAACTATGTTTTTTGTAATTGCTACTGTACCTTACATTTTTGACGTAACCTTTCCATTTTGACATGTAAATATTTATAAAACTGTTACCTGATCAGTGGACCTTCCAGATCTTGTATGTCAACATCGACACCAAACTGCGACTTCTATTGTTGTCCTTCTCTCATGTATATAATAAAATAGGGACGTAATATGTCTGCTTGTACAAATCGTATCGGTTAAAGTGTAAAGAGCAGTAAATAATAGAAACGTTTTATAGAGTAAATACACCCTTTCCTCGAAAAACTCCGGTAAGTTTTTTTAAGGGCACGTGTAATCTTCATATGACTGAACCAATATCTAGGAATTTATATACATAAATCATCACGGTTTATTTGTAGCAGGGTAAGCAAAGAAGTATTAGCGGCACTATAACAGCGACTATTTTACCTTTTACAAGCATTCGTGTCGAGTTTCCTCGCTGTCCTTTTTATGTTCACTTTTTGGTAAAGTTTGACAAATGACTAGTCTAAACTGGGTTCAAATTACGTTGAAATTGTAATAAAGTAATGTAAGACAGTTTTTTTTAATACAACTAAACTTGCAAACAAGCGAGCGACCCGTATAACCTATGGATATTTGCAAATAGGGTTGCCAGCCCTACTATATAATATAGTATCCTACTATATTAGGCGTCCGACTACTATATTTGTAAAACAAATATATAGTATGCGAAACTACTTTATTTTTACGCCGCAGCCTTTATGTCTTTCTGAACGGGACTTGGTAGGTATGTCATCGTCAGTTTGATAATCTGCCATTATCTGTCTATCATGTACTAAATTCATAAGAAAAAAAAATTGAAACCTACTATACGTTTTATTATTTTATGACATTTACTATATTTTTTCAGGTACTATCCTCGAAAATACTATGTATATGTGATATAAAAAAAGTTGGCAACCCTATTTGTAACTCCGAAGGTATATCTAGCGCATTGCTGGTGTTAAACCGCCCTACCCCAAGGAGCTCTGAAGGTCAAGGCGAGGGTGTAAGCCGCCCGCCTATAAGATATAATTAGTCACCCATATAGCCTTACGGCCGTTTTCAATAATATATCATCTGAGTTTACTAACCCCGATTAGTACATATTTTATTTAAGACAGATATCGGCTTCCATTTTATCAATTCAAGTTATAGGATATATATTATCTAGAGATACGAAAAACAACCAATTGATAGATTATTGAAAAAAAGTACCCATCAACAAAAGTTTATTTTTTATATCTTTAGTAACTGAAATAACGGATAGATTGGTTATTGACAACGGCCGTTAATCTATAACCATAACTAATGTTAGCTAAATTCTACATTTTCGCAATACATTAAATGCTTACCTACTTTAAAGAAATACAATCCTTTCTGTATAAAGATTCCCGAAAAAATCAGACACATGCGATAAGAATAAAAATGTAGTTAATATTTTTAGCTTTCTGAACAAATAGGTAAAGATAACTTTAGTATTAGCAATTTTTACTCTTTATTTAAAATATATGGACAACCGAGCTTTGCTCGGTTCCTAAAATTAGGGGAAACAACTATGTAGGTAAACTTGGAATGCTAAACATTATCTAAATAGAAAATTTCATCCAAATCGTTGCAGCCGTTTCCGAGAAACCAATTACACATATATGTATATACATATACAAGAATTACTCACTTAATATAATAAGATACTATAGTACGGGTTTTTGTGGTTACTCAATTCGAATGTATATAATTATATTTTTCTTATTGATGTCCTGCCATAACTTATTTGTTTATGAACCGATTTGGATGATTCCTTTTTTAGATAGGGGATACCTCAAGGGTGGTCCCATTTTAATATCATTGGCATTAGGCCTGTTCAATCTTTGCACTTCCGACACGGTTTGGCCCTGGTAGCTTCTACAGTTTTTTTTTTTTAATCGAATTATAAAGCTTAGAAATCAATACACGTATCTACTCTTAGTATATACTTACAATGTCGCCAGTAGGAAACTATTTAAGTCAGAATTCGGTATTTTCCACAAGACGTATTATCACATACACGGTAATAGGCATCGCGGGAGCGGCGGCGCGCGCCTCTCGGTATGACATCTGTACAAACGACAAACTCTTCTAACATACAAACACGTCCAACTGGAACTGTATCCAAACAAGCGCAAACATACATTTGTTATATTTTTGGAAATATTAACGTAAATATTAACTGTTAGCTATAAATCGCAGTTTGTATTTTATTAAAGTGGAGAAAGTTTACAATTTCTCAAATAGTTTATGAGCAGGTGTGAGCAGGTGGGATTTATAAGAAAATAATCGTATTAACTTTGCTTCTGGGAATTTATAACAATTTAAACGTAGGAATGGAAACATAAGGTATTGTTTTTCTCATACCACGACGGTGGCCACCACACCCTACTCAATTATTCTAGAATATTCGATCGCTTATAAGCTCTATCGGCACTCAGTCTAGATGATTTTGCTATATAAATGGACCTTAATTTATGCTGAGTTCAAATAAACGTACAGTGATTTGTTTATATTAAACTAGCTTTCTGCCCGCGGCTTGACTCGCGTATACTATAAGATTTTTATGTAATTGAATTTATATGATGTTTTTTTATTAATCTGAACAATAGAAATATTATTTCCCATGCAAACTTTACCACCCCCTGTCACATCCGTAGGGATCAAATATTTAAAAAAACGCTGAAATACGTGATTCATTAATTGTATAGACAGGTATTAATGCTAAGTTTTAAATACCTAATTCTAACCTGAAAAGTATTATTCTCCCATATAAATATTGTCACCCGCTTCCATACCCTGAGATTAACAACATTTATCCAAATTTTAGCTTTCTATTCATGGTTACTACTTTGGGCGGGACGATGTTGATTTAGACAGGACAAAGTCTTTTATATATAATTATATTAAATCTATATATTAATACGTGAAGCAAAAGCTTTCTACCCATTTTTAAGCGTATTGCGAGCACGGAAGACTGTGAGATTTGGCATGGTTAAAGTTTATATGGAGAAGGAGTACAGAAAGCTAATATTTATCTGTAATATATGTTACCAATATATTAAATACAATAAATTAAAACTGCGAATCCTGACCCGACCAGTGCCATTGAACTTAGACCCCCCAAAATATTGACATCGTCATTCAACGAAAAGTGGCAGCAAGTGATGTAGATATTACGATAATACTAATTGTTTATAAATACTGTAAATGTCAAACAGAAAATAGTCTATGATCAAAAAGTCGCTGGTCGAAATTCGACCTTAGGGCGATCGCTAGTATAGATAAATATACATAATATAGATAGTAAGATGTTAGTAAAGTATTATTTGTACAGTAAAAAGATGATCAAATAATATTTTCAATCGCCCTTCCAAACCAAGATAAATAAATGCCTATAATAAATACTTTCAATACTATTCAAAACGTATTATTGCAAATTTAATCTTGTATAACTTATGTAAATATCAATAAGCACTAAAATGTTAGTACAAAACCGTAATATACTTACAAAACGATTAAGTCCATATAGTCAAATAAACAACAAAAGCTATCTGGCCCATTAAATTAAGCAATCTTATCCAAACAGCTTAAAGTCAACGCCGCGCCGATGTTCTATAACGAATTAATAGCAAATAGGCCAATCGGCAATAGGCGCACAATTTAGGCGATACGATAAGTTTTAACGTCGGATGTAAGTCATGAGGCAAGAGATCGTTTCTTGCGCAGGCGCACATCCACGCTCTGGGAGGTCGTAGTATTTAAGATGCTTATAAAATAATTTTATTTTCATTAATTTCTTAAATGTATTTTCAATCGCGTGTACTTTTAATTTTTAATGAAGTTATGGGGGCAGATTTAAAGTTCCATTGTTAAATTGCGTATATAATCTGTAAACTTTTTTGGTAATAAATCATTATATTAATTTATTTATAACTAAGCATTAATTATTTTTTTATGTTAGAAGTCTGAATATCGTTAGTTGATTCCATTTCACTTTATTGAAATTTAAAATGGATTAGTTATGTAATAGAATATTGTAGTGTGCTTTCGAGTGAAAATTTGTTGAGTGTGAAAGCGGTGATATTAGCCAATCTTTTATTCGATACTAGCTGTGCCCTCGACTCCGCTCGCGTGGACTATAGAATGCCATCGGTATTCTGGTGACCCCGCTTCTACCCACGGTAGTTGCCCAGAGGTTATTTTATAGGTGCACGGAACCCTAATTCTTCTTGTAAAATAAAAGTAGTGTAAGTTACTCCTTAAAACATCTGCCAGTGAAAATCCCGTCGAAATAGGGGTCCAACAGTTTCAGAAATTAGCCGGAACAAAAAGACAGACAAAAATAAAAGCTATAAGTATCGTATATACTTTCATATACTATTTTACTAATTTTTATTATATTAGGGAAATGTCTTCAGTATTTTTTAAGTTTAATTGTTTAAAAGCTCTTATTATTTCACCTGCACTAATGGATGTAAAATTAAATGTAAAATTTAAAGTTACAATCAACTTTTCCAAAAGTGATGCGGCACCATGGGGTGGCGATATTATATTTTTGGTTACTTTTAAAGGTATATTTGTAAAATAATCTTGGAAAATAGTTTCTACCTCTGAACTGTTTGAGATATTACTCCCTCGACGTTCAGATTAAGTGAATTATCATTTTTCCTGTTTCCTTATTTATTATTTGTCAAACAGTTTTGGTCTTAATACTAGATTTAAGAACTTTATTTCTTAAGAATATCGCTTTTGCAGCAGCACAAAAACGTTTAATTTTTTTTTATTAATGTCATTTTGAGGTATTTCCTTTTCAATGAAAAAAGAATCATATAAATAGGTTCATAAACTGAACATCAAAAAAAAATTGAATTGAGAACCTCAGCTTTTTTTGACGTCGGTTAATAAAATAAAACCCCATATAAGTTTACATACCTCAACTGTTTTAAATAAACTTCTCACAGTTTATCCGATACGCTGAAACAATGAGTTGGCCCCTTCAACATGCCGTTAACGCATCGGTATCGGCTGTGTTATTAATTGAACATTGTAGACCCGTGTAATGGGACCGAGGTTCGACCCTACTCCAACATTATCTTTATGAAGACGCATGAGCGAAGTATTGCCCACTACTATACATTTTACATTGTATTTTAACGTAATTTTATACTTTATAAATACTTAGGTTCCTACATTTTATAGTTGTTATAATTGTTGTATAGCAATTCTTTTTTTATGTATTTTTATGATCTATATAATTATTTTCTTGGAAATGACTCCTAAGAATTAGGTTGAAATTTTTCATTTAGATAATGTTTTATTTACCAAGTTTACTATAGTGTTTTTTTTAAACACCAAGTGAAGCTCGGTTGCCGAGATATTATTTATTTAAAATGCTATCGTTTTTTTGGAAGTTTTCCTTTGGCATATTTGGTATTTTATCGAAAGATGAAATCGCTTGTAACTAACACAAACTACCAAAGATTAAACAGAACGTCCTAATGCATTAATAACTCTATAGACACAAACTTATGTTTTTTAATTGTTTAAAAGTTTTGCGTATGACCTCAATCTCACCTGATTTTAAGCGATGATGTCGTCCAAGGCATATTGTCACCAAGTGTCCAAATCAAGTGTTACGTAGAGGGAAAATGACTCTCAAATGCAAGTATCGGAATACACCTATAGGTGCTTGGCGAAAGATTTTCAACTTTAGGCTAACCAAGTGAGCATTAGAATTTACCCTACTACCATGCTATAAACCATGGTACGTTGTTCTTTCAACGACTCATTCATTGCAAGGATTCGAACTCGCATCGACTTCGCGGTATCCTTACACGCTACCATTGAGCCAGGTTAATTTTATGATTTTTCTTATACATTTTAAAAATGCTACTAATGCTATGTAATGCTACTAACTAAAGTAAAATGTATGAAATCTGTTGTCACTAACGGCCACCGTAGAATTTAGATGGTGATTACTGGTTGTCAGAAGTGTTTAAGTAGGCAATAACAATGCTCGTATCTCTAAGGCGGTAATGGCTGGAAGTGATATATAGGTACGTTTGTTTCTGTCGTTCTACAATCTGTAAGCAGCGATTTCGTTTAACGTTATTATTTGAACTTATGACCTTTATTACAATTTTTACTATCTCTAAATTATAATATATCGTTCAAATGATTGTTTATATTTTATTGTCATAAGTGTAGAGTGAGAAAAATTATTGGGGTAATTCTCATTTTTCGAACAAAATTACTTACTATTTGTTTTATTAATAAAGGAATTAAGAAATCTTCTCAAATTTATTTTATTTTATAATGAAACGTAAGTCAATTGTTGTTTTGTTCTAAAGTGTTTTAAACGCAATGAAACGTATAACTTTGTGGATATAAATTAAATCCCTAACTTAATCAAAATACGTTTGTAATGAGATTCATCAGGAACAGAAATAAAAATAACTTTTTAGATAAACCTCACAATCTGACGCTCACCTAAGTAAAAATTAGAATGATTAAGTTTGTTAACTGCCTCATTAGCCTAGTAGCCGTAAGTGCGACAGCTATGCTCGAGGTCCTGGATTCGAATCCTAGATCGAGCAAAGTGTTATTGGGTTTTTCTATGATGTTCTCAGTAACGGCTTGAAGTTTGGCTTTGTGCCCGAATAATGCCAATAAGCTCGCCCCCTATTACATGGGACCTAAAAACATACCCTGCCAACTGTGGGTGTACTTTGCCTAATTCTTCGGGGATACAGTAATTGTAATGGTATATTATTATGTTATGTACCAGCTGCTATTTACTATAGTCCGGAAACTAAGGGAGGCCTTGCGACGCTCTTGCTTACTCACTACGGCACCCCAGGACACGCGACGCACATTTCGATAACCATTTTTTTTAAGTTTCTTTCAGTTTTAACCTGAGTAGGAAAGTTCCAAATTTATATCACTTGTAACCTCAGTAGAGAAGTTTCCCAGTCCCACGAGTTCTTCGAAAAAGAATTATCTAAAGAGGATTCACACGTTAGGTTATGAATAGTGATGGGCCGGAACCTTAAAGACGTGGTTCTAAGGTATACGGACACGGATTCGGATATTCTGAACATCCCTAAACTTAAAAACTTCACAAATTAATATAGCAAATTACGTATTTCAGATTGATTGGTTGAAAAACAAATTACCAAATCATATTAACTTTGATGAAGTTTCAAGTAATAACTTAGTGTATTACCGTTTACTTTTTCATAACATTAAAAACGTTTTATACATTTTTAGCGTACAATTATGATGTCAGAATATTTTGTAAAATATTGTAGGCTGTACTATTTAGTACACGTGGCCTGTCGAAGTGGCCGTATGGTAATAAATAAATTAGATAACATTTTCTAACTATTTACATAAATAATTCTAAGAATATGTAGCAGAGTACGTCGACGGCGCTGTGCTTTGTTCAGAGTACAGTGGCTTCAATAAATGGTACAGTTTTTATTTTATAAGTTTGTTTAAATGAGAGAAGGAGAAATCATGTATATTATTTTACTACAGGTTGTAAACCTTAGTTAAAATAGATAAAACTACATATTGACAAAATAAGTTAAAATAAATGTTCAGGAATTTTGTTTAAACAAATTTGCGACTATTCTGTCGTTTGCCTAGACTTTATTATAGCCAAGATTTTCTCAGCTTTTTATATTTCGATTATCTATACATCAAAATCAATCCTTACAACCTATATAAACCATTTGGAAATTATTGATTTGTAATTAAGAAAATTTATTAATATTGTCACAGAAATCAGTGATTACATTGCAGAAAATATTTGTAGTGTTTAGGTACGGCTTGTATAGGTATATCAAATAAGAAAAATATTCGTATAAACATATTAAACGTTACTTAAAAGACTGACTTTGACTTACTCTCTAGGTGCAACTAAAGTAATTTTATTTAAAAAGACTTTTGATGTTTATGAATAGCGTAAAATTAAATAATCTAAAAAATCTTGACGAGAAGCAATGCAGAATCGAAAATCCAATAAAGCAACAAAATTACCATCTTATATTATAATATGAACGTGCTATGTTTTTTTAATTCAAAATATAACCCTTAAAAAACTATAAAAGGAATTCTTAATTTTGTAGAAGATTGCTTTTGATGAATTTGGCGATAGAGAAAAGTTTTTTGTAGGCAAAACAGTCGATATTAGCTAGAAACTGTATATAAAAAGATCAATCGAGGCCACGAGAACCAGAGAGGCTTACCTAATTTTTTCGATAAATTGACCTATTAACATATTCAAAATCTAAAAATGTACTTTTATAAAGCCACAATGGCCAAAGTTATTAAATTCATACTGCCGTCTATGTTAGTATTACGTAAATAACTTTAGGCCATTTTTATTTTATAAAAGCACATTTTTAGATTTTGTTTACGTTAATAGGGCAATTTATCGAAAAAAGCAGAGAGGCCTCTCTGGTCCTCGTGGCCTCAATTCACCTTGAAAACGAAAAACAAAAATAAATTTCGTATTATATTCTCATATACATATTGTGTAAGCCCTTATGATATTGTCTGTACCTGACGTCAAACATGTCAAGTTTGTTCTAGCAGTGTGTTTGCGTTCACGGCCCTGTGGACAGTGCGCGCGCGCAATGATTTATGTTACAACTTCTGTACGTTGCGTATATTTATCTTACACAGCAAACTCGTCTAGTGTTATATTGAGCTTTTAATTTCAACTCATCTTTTGAAGAAAATTTTACAAATATGATTTTACAATATACTATAGATTTGTATAGTATAGATGTACAATAGGTTGAATAAGGTTGAATAACACACGAAAATGGTGTTATATCTCAGCTTGTTCTAATAACACAAGCATATACTATGCTGTTTCTCTTTCCATTTGCCGATCTATCTATGCAATCTATGTATTCAGTTTCATAACTTTGTAATTCTAAACCTATGTTGCCTAGATTTTGTCAATAGCCATCAGTTCCAATACTAGAAATATATATAAACTACTCGTTCCATGTTTTAGACTTATAAAACCAATATAAGTTTTTTAGATAACAGCGTCAGGTTCTATAATAATATCTCTAAGCACATTTACAAATTTGCAATTATATGTTGGATCATTACGCAAATGCTAGTTTATTGTCAAGAAGTATCGCCCTTTCTGTACATATATTAAAATAATATATTTATTAACAATAATCCTTGTTTACGCATTAAAAAATATATATTCATAAAACTGATCGAGTTTCTTGCAGGCTCTTTTCGATGACTGGAATGTTTTCCTAACCGGTGTGGCATTGTTTTAAAGTTCTTAAGTGCCTTCATAAAACCTAGTTGACAAAAAGTTAGTGATTTTTTAAAGTGTAACAAAAAAATAATAAATCTGTACTTATCCATTTCAGAACATTTATTTTTGTTTAAATTTGAGACTGTATATTATATTGACAATTATATCAACATAATAAAAATAGAATATGACGTCAAAGCGTTCGGTTCGTATAAATAATTTACACGGAATTGATAATAATAACTTCCAATTTTCAATTATTTATTATTTTTCTCATGTTGCCGGTCGCTTATTTATTATATCAAATAGAAATATGTTAATATCATATTAAAAAAGAAAAATTTGATCAGCTATATTACAACATTTTTACTTGGTATCAGTATTGGTCGACAGTGAAGAAACAAAAAAACAAACTGTTTGAAAGTAGGTGAAACGAAAAAGCAAAAGCGACTGTAAAAAGAGATAATGAATTTTATTACCTCACCAAAAAGGCACGAAACAAAGACTTTTTAGACAACACTTATGACATTCTGTTACTGATTGATATTGTGTTAGGTTACCATGGATATTTCAAATGTGCATTAATTGTGAGTACTTGTATGTACATTTTCATAAACTTTAAATTAGTGTGTATTTGATCATTTTCTGAATTTAAAAAAAGTAGATGTGAAGGTTTCACTTCTACCACTTGTGAACTGCACACATAATTTTTTTTTTTAATATAGAACTGTGTATTTCTTGGCGTTTGTAATCGCCAATACATCGTGAGCTGGTGTGGTAATTAAGCTCGTGCCTTAAGAAAATGCCACATTGCCCAGCAATGGGAATTTACATTTTATTCAAAATATTCAAAAATGCCTTTACTAAAGCTCCTTTTCACTATGCCGGCGGCACAGTTGTCGGGTTCTCCCGCGCGGGTATGCCACCGGGATACACCGCGGAAAACGGCCGTAAGCCGCAAGCATCATATCAGTTGTGGAAATTGCCGGAGCGGCGGAAAGTTGATTGCGGCAAGCCCGCTGGGTTAAACAATAAGCCAACTGTCGGTATAGTGTGTAGTTTACAAGAACTTTAGATTCACTTGAATTCAAATGCGGTTTCTTAGTTCTTTGGTATCAACCATTATTCTCATTCTCTTCACTTCACATTTCACAACAGTACATTTATAGAAGTGTAAGTAGTAAACTTGAGGTAAGGTTTGGGAAGTCATGAAAATAGGTACGAGTATAGATTTTAGCCGTTTGGATATCAAGTGGATGCAAATTTTGTCTTCCAAGTAAATTTTTGCAGGTCAGTAGCACTTACACAGTATATGATTTCCTATTAACACGGTAACTCGTATCGAAACCTCATATTTCAGAATCAAATAGCCGATGTCCATTTAACTGAAGATTTTTTTGGTAGCTAATAAAACACTATCGAATGTTTAAATATATTTATCTATACCTGTCAACTATTAAATGTGTCTATCATCAGACGCGATACAATGTTTTTGCGGAAGATAACAAATCCCAACCAAAAAGATAAATATGGAAAAAGGCCAAGTTTGGTAGAAACGACATTCAAGGTAGTCATTGTCACCTATAATAAAGCTGAGATCTAAGGGGTGCCAAGTTCCATATCAGTTCCTTAATTATAACTTTAGGAATGTCGGTTCTTACAGAACTTCCTATTTATAAAACAATTCTTTACCTTCTTTGATATGGGGTTTCTAATTTGTCAAGTCTTAATTTTTTATGGAGGGCTTGAAAGTAGTTCTAAATGGTTCGTATAAATATATACAATGGCCGGTGTCGCCCGTTTCGAAATTGGCTGACACACTATCGCGCTTCTAGATAAATAATATAAAGCAACTTATAAGAAATTCTTATTTAAAAGAGAAACAATTATTTTCTTATAACTTACATACTAAATATATCTAAAAACTAATACATTTTTCTATTTAAATGAACTTTCCGCTGCAGCTGCTTCGTACTTGCAGACGTCCATTTTCACGTGACGATATTCTGGGAACATATAACAATTATAATACAATATTGTTATGTTTCTCTCAACTTTCTGGTTGATGAATGGATATGAGGATCTTCGACAGGTCTGATCGGGTAGAAAATTGGTATTATGTTAATTCAATTAAAAGAACATGACAAACTTGACTTGATACTGCAGCATCATCTCTGAATTTGCAGGATTTCTAACTCCTCGCCTCCTTACAGCAGAACTGTCATGTTTAGAGTCAGTGGAATTATTATATTCTTTATTGCACAAAAAAAAAAGTACAAATGGAGGACTTAATGCTAAAAAGCATTCTCTGCCAGTCTTCCAAGGGAGCAAGGGAAAGGTATATGCAAGGTGTGCATAATGTTAAGTAAAAAAAAAGTTTAAAACGATTATTAAGATTATATATTATTAAGAAGTATTCAATTGCTCCAAGTAAAACCTACGTAGCGAATACTTGAAGGAATTTCGAGAGTTGGCCAGTTGGATATTGATAGGAAGCGAATTCCACAGTCGTGCTGCTGTAACGGCAAAGGATTGGTCGCGGAAATTAGTATGATGACTTGGTATACTGAGAATTAAAGAATCAGAAGACCTTAGCTGTCTATTATGCGTATCCGCGAGAGATTGAAAAAGTGTTTTTAAATATTTAGGGGATTTGGGATTATTAAGTACGGAGAAAAGAAGACAAAGTATTCTTATATTCCTACGTTGCCGAATAGGTAGCCATTTCAACCTGGCTCGGTATTCAGAAACATGATCAAACTTCCGAAGACGGAAGATGAAACGGATACAGTTATTGAGTAGACGATCAAATTTATTTAAGAGATCTTCTGAGAGGTCCAAGTAAGCAACGTCTGCATAATCCAGAAGTGGTAGAAGAAGAGTATTCACTAGGGAAATCTTAGTATTAACAGGAAGAAAGTTTTTCAAACGCATGAGAGAATGAAGAGAAGCATAAAATTTTCTACTAACTTCCTTGACCTGGTCTGCCCAGCATAACTTAGTATCGAAGATGATACCAAGATTTGTTTTGAATGGTCTCAATAAATAAGTAAATTGCGTCAGGAGCTTATTAAATTGTCTATTTACCTTTTTTTAACAAATAAACAATAGAATACAACGTAATCTGAAGATTATTACAAATAATCGCTGTTATGTTTAGATGCGAAAAATTAAGAGAAACACTAATCAACGGATTTTTCCAAAAAGATTGACCTGAGATTTTAGAAGTAACAAAGTCTCTACGTCCGATTTTTCAATTTTTTATTTTGAGAAATAATTTTGACTTTTTCACGCATAATATGGAAAACCTTTCACAATTTAAAATTATTTCTCCAATCCAATTGGCCAATTGGCCCAAAGGGAAATAAAAAGTTGTTACGAATTATTATTGATGTTACCAACGCATGATACGGTATTGTTATTGGTGATTTAACTATGACATCGAAATAAATAAAAATCTTACGTTTCTTTTCATCACAGTTGTACTCATATAGGTCGCAATTGTCATTAAACATCCGTGTGATACCCAGAGAGTCTTGCCCACAAATCGGAACGAAGTCGTGTTGACATTGGTCAGACATTTTGCAATAATTGATCACCTGTTATAATAATGCAATATAAATTTTGTTTTTATATGAAAGCTATTTTTTTTTTAAATAAATTGCAAATATTCAAGGGTGACTACCGAGAGATCGTAATCTAATAATGGTCACCAATCTCATGTCGGCCTTCATACATTTAACTTGATATGTACAGGCTGACCCCAAAACGCGTCACGCAAAAGCTAGTCACTATGACGGAACTTTCACCACATACATGGTAGTCACGAACCAGCCCTACTAGCCCGATATCGCTATATCCACCTGCAGGTGAGGTTGGCTTGGGTGTTTCAGCTTTAAAGATATAAATAAAAGGTAAGCATAAGGATCGGATGGGTTCCATAAGTTGGTACTAAAAAAGAAAATTAATCCTCTAGTGGGGTTAATTATGGAGTTAAAATGGGAATTAAATTTGGATAAAAGGGAAAGAATCAACATTAGCGAGATTTTTAATATAGGAAATCTAAAATATATATAAGTCGCTTTCTCACCGGTTCTAATGGAAAGAAATAATCTTCAACTTCTATTTCTACATGAGACCACACCTCGGCGGCAAGTCCAGCGATTATTAAACCTACAATAATAATCAATCCAATAACAAATCACTATTAATATCAAATGCATATATGAATATTCTCCACAAAAATCTGTAAAAAATAATTACAAGCGAATACCAAATCATTACAAATTAATAATAATTAGTATATAACTGCTAAGGAAACGTATAGCTGAAAAGAAGAGGTAAACACTGCGATAAGATAATATCGTAGTGGTGGCTAACAAATGGAATGGTATAGCTAGAATAACGGAAAATCTTAGCGTGTTCGCTTGAAGTAACGTTAAATACAGAAGGCTTACAGCAGCAGTGACTTCATACAGAAAGATTACATTAGTAGATAGGTGGATAAACTATCAGTCACTTGAATTTATTGCTTTAACCAGTTTTTTTTACAGTATTGCAGCATAGTGATGGCAACGTCGGCTGATGGACAGTACAATACACAAACGATGATAACCATCGAAAGATCAGCAAAATATCTCTTCACTTTGCGCTTGAAGAACCCGATGTCGTAAAAAGAAGGAAACACTCTAGCCCAGAGACGGTTCTACAGCTTCACGCTACGACAAAAATAAGTAATTTAGAACCTTTTAGTTCACGCCAAGATGGAGGTTAATGTAAAAGTGTGGCTCCGAAGCCCAGCGCGTGTATATCTGTTGTGAAAATAAGAGGAGGTAATTAGATTGAACGGCTCTTAAGAACACTCATATATTCAGTTCATGTAACCAGAAAGCAACAGCATTGGCTTTCATTCTCGCTACTTATTTGTGCATTCTAATATTAATTAACAACAAGTTCAATTGTATAAACAGAGTACCCCTAGAATTTCTCATATCTTTTTCCATACAGCAGCAGAGTTTTACCTAGTAACATAACTATAAATATATCTTAATTTTAATATACACTTAAGTAACCATAAGTAAACTACAGAATCTATAATATATTCATAGGTAATAGAAAGGAATTTACAAAACTCACTTGTGAATAATTTCCTAAATATCATAACGTACGCACAAGTTGTCGTAATGATGCAGAACAATGGATCTAGCATGAAAGCGGCAAGTTTAGTTTACTTTGATAAGCCCAAACTATGCTAGTGTAGTAGGAAATTATTATACAACAAGCGGTTTATGTCGAAAGCTATCTAGACCACGGAACGATGTCAGGTTTTTGAACAGTTTATAAAATATATGATTTAATAATAAAATGGTGTCAAAACATTTATAGAAAATTTTCATAATGTGATCCTCTAAATTATTTTTATGATAAATAAATAAAAACATCTAATGGCGCATTTGGACGGGAGTAAAAGTATTCTTATGGGACGTAGCTACGTGCCATTCGGCCAGGGTCGCATCTTGTCGGCTCCTACCGACTCAGCGCTCCCCTCTCAAAATTTATACTGAACACTTCTCTCTTTACTACACATACTTAACATTTGTATGTTTTAGTCATATTCTAACTTTATGGGTTATTCGTAAATATCAGTAAGTTGAAGTTAATTTAACAATACTGTAAACAACGGTGTGAAATTTTTTCAACCATAAATCTCCTTCTCGGATATATTAACCTTTGCCGTACTGTGAAGCGTTTCCTACAATATCGGTTCCTCCAAGCGTAACGTGAAGAGATATTCAAGCAGGTTGGCATGAGAACGAATATCAATGGATTTTAGGTCACTATGTGGTCACAGTTGTTTCACTTCGTTTTTCTTTATAGGTTTTGCCGCAAACTCACCTTATCTTAAGTGACGATGTGGCCGACGATAGTAACACGCTAAGCCTAGTGGAAGAACTGGCTCTCGAGTGCAGTTTCCAGAACACACTTATAGGTGCTTAATGACAGATTTTCAACTTAAGGGTTTCAGTTAGCCAGGTGGGCATTACAGAATATACTACCCTACCTCCACCACTTTATCACGATATTTTCCTGTACCGAAAGATCAGCCTCATTGCAGGGATTCCGAACGCACGTATATCGATGCGGGGTCCGTATGAGTCATCATTGCTTTTTAAACAATCGAGCTACAATAAAAAAGGTTAAGGCAAAAAATCTAAAACTAACAAGATTACAGAAATATTCTATTAATCCCTATGTCTGTCCGTCGTAACAACCCCCTTCATGGAGGCAAATTTCTCTCTAGTTGGAACAGTCTGAATGTTGGAATACCTCCACTCTACTGAACATTGCAGCCAAATAACCTTGTATTGTGTTCTTGCGGTGAGTAGTGTTTCCAGAGCTCCTTGGTATTACAAACGTACATAAGCTACGGTAATCATTTACTTTGCTGTATAAAAAAATATATCCAATTATAAATCTAACGGAGTCGCTTGCAGGCCGGCCTGACATCGAAGGCTGGCGATGAGTTGTTGATTTCTCGGTGGTCGCCGTTATATCTGGATTGCATTCTGCTTACAATCAGGTACAGTTAGATGACTTTGCTGTCCTCCTATCGCAAAGAGTAACAACAATCCCGTTACTGAAATTAAAATAAAATCGCGTATGTTATTTAATCTTATTTGTTCAGGTAAAATATGAATTATTTTAGAATGATTTCGCAACACAATTTAAATAATTTTTATATATAATAGAAGCAACAGTTTAGTACCCCTGCCCGTATGACATGTGTTCGCAACATAAACATTAATCTTCAGGTACATTCTCTGGAACAATATGTCTGTATCGGATATTATCATATTCTATAACACCTACCACGACGGAATGTGGGTGAGACTGCTCGTTTACTGTAAGTCAATATTACGTACCTAGCTCATACTATGAGATCGTCTTTTAAAACTAATCATTTCCTAGTTTTTACTATTAAGTATGCTAAGGACTGAAAATAAATTTAAATTTCCTTTAAAATCTATTTATCATATTGAAACTTACCCCCCTAAATTTACCATTACTATTCCATCAGTATATTTATATTCCAGTTTTGGAGCATTAGAATCAAATATAATGTTATCACTTTTTCTCACAGTTATTACTTCACAAGTTTTCTTCTGTTTGTACTCAATGAAATAAAAAAACCTATACATTCATTATGCCGACTCACTACACAATTTTCATTAATAGAATTACGATAAAAATACAAACATCCAGACCATTCCAGACAGATATTATTACATGTTTATTAAGTTATTAAGTTAACGCAATCTATAAAAATATGTTTAATATATCGTTTTTAGGGCTATTATTCATTTATTAAGTGAAAATTTCTTTACTTTCTTTATAATTATTTCGGTCTCCTCTTTCTATGTGTGTTTGCGCCTGATATTAAGACATAAAAGACGTCATAGCCAACGTGGTGCATTGCAGTGAATTGCAGTGTATCGTTTATGTGAATATTCTTTATATTTTCTGAAGGTTTTCACATCTACCACATGTAAACTGCTGCACACGTTTGTTTTTTAAAATATCTATTCCATTAAAGTATATAAAAATACTTTTTATTGTTTCAGATATTATATTGCTATACTATATCTTACCTATATCATGTCACTTGCCGAGCTACATCACAACACCACCTGTAAGTTATCAAAATCGATTTTTGTATTAGATATTCTTGCACGTTTATTTTTGACTGGTTACTTCTACAAGGTACATAAAGGGTGTTGTGAAAGCTTGGATTTAAATTATATTTTATTTTCTCCAAGTTTCATAAATAAATTAAGTAAAACATTTTATTTTTATTTACAGAATAAAATAGATCACTTTTGCATGCTAGCCGATTCGTGCATCCACGACACGATACCCATTTGCGGTAAAATGGGAGATGAAAAAAGGACTTTTCTCGATATTTGCGATCTATTTGAATTCGCTTGCGACAGTAATCAAGGTAAACGCAATCCCAATAAAAACATGCTGTAAGAAACGAGCCAAGTCTTTATTGAGATGCTTTGTCTATAAAAAGTAGTAAAATCTCATAAACAGCCAAGAACAGGAGGTGAAACACGAGTAATTCGGATTATATTCTGGCCTATCATTTATTTACCCCTTAATTTCCATTCTTTAGAATCTACTGTGCCAAATTATATGAACTTAAACAATTTTAATTAATGACGAGACAACAAGGTTAATAATATCCACTTCTTTGTATATGAACCGGTTTGAATTATTCCTTTCTGTTTGATAAAAGTAAAATGGGATGGTCCCATTCTAATTTCATTGGCATTGGACCATCGAATTCGAAGATACACCACGAACCTTCTCAAAACAATTGAAGTTGGTTTTCTTTTTTGTAACTTTATTGTAGTCGCGATTCGGAAGGTTTTAAAGTGTGAGGATAAGAGTAGCCAGCCAACGACAGAAGGTGCCTGTTTCAAGGACACCTTATCAAAATGTTCTCTAGAGTATTCCCCATTCCACTTGCAGTAGAACATGCAGAGAGACTTTATGAACATTGAACGTTTTCAATATTTACTTCCTCCACTTTACCGCTAAGGGCGCTGCTACTAAGATAAAATAAACGTTCCATTGTATTCAAAAACTATCGAATTATACACAAAGCATCTAGTAATATTGAGATCAACGCAACTATTATTTCGTAAAGTCGTAATCGTCGTTTCGAAATTCAATAAACAACCAGGTTTTTACAGCGCACGATAAAGTGAAGACACTGTGCCTGATAGTAAGTAAAGTACAAAATCAAAATAAAAATACTTTGTTCAATATAAGTCCTTATGAACGTCAAAATACTACCACCAGTTCGGAAAACATCCCAGTCATCGAGAAGAGACGACAAGAAACTCGATTGGGCTTATCTCTTTATTTATTTTTTTCATTTGTACTAATAATATTTACAGTTTAATTTAGAATCCAAAAACAAAGAGGAGTACCTACATAGAAATCGGATATCTATGGTTAGTCACCGTCATACCGTCCTGCAAACCTTTCAGCTGTTGGATATAATCATATTGATCCCCAAACACGACAAACAAAAAGATAGTCATTGAGAAGGGCTTACTACCATATGCATGATGGTCGTGACCCAGTCAGGTACAAATCCCTTCCATTCCACTTGATTACTGGATATACACCGGTGACCGGCTGATCCCAGAACGCGACACACTTAAACATGGCACTGTGGCGGGTGTATGGCGGGTGTATGACGGGTGTATGGCAGGTGGTCGAGACTCAGCCGTATCCCACCACTTAGCACGTATACTCTAGATTATCATTCAAGATGAATTTGCACATTATATTTCATTTGTTTTCAATAGGTACTTTCGCGACATGTCTGAAACAAATGTTTATTATTATTTATACCGCATAATTACATTTTCCTCGTAATCCATAAGCCAGACCGGATATTTATTTAAATAACAGTACTAGAGTATAGTATGTATGTATTTATTAATGTTTTTCAATACCAAAAAATAATTTAGTATAGTAGGTATTTTTTAGTACTTAGTATAATTAAAACATTTTTTTTAATTTTTAGTTTTTACGCATGTCGATGACATAGAAGGATGTCCAAAACCAAGACCTAAATTGTAATTATAAACTCTGAAGACGAATATGGTTATTTTTTTACCTTCTATCAATATTGTATATTTAAAAAAAAAAAACAGAAAAAATGTCCTGATTTGTTATAAATAAGTTTTCAAATTATAAATTATATGAATATATGTCAAATAAGTACTAATTAAAATGAAAAGTATCAATAAAGACAATTTCAAATTTTAATTATTGTTAAATAAAGATACACCGAATAAGGCTGTGCCGAGTAACTGACTCTCTGATTTACTCTGTTTTATTTCTACCGAGTCAAGTACCCTGCCGTGTGTTGGTTTTTTTCTTTCAAGTCTATCCAAAAGTAAGAAAGAAACAAAAACTCAAAGATAAAGTTAAAAATTTGCCATTTAAAAATAACAACGACTATTGACGGTTTGACAATGCATCACCGATTGTCACTGTCATGTTGGCCTGCCTAATTTCTCGACACGCGACAATTAAAAGTGAGGCACTGTGACGGGTTTATTTACATATGCGTGGTGGTTGCGACCCAGTCGGATACATGTTGATTACTGAATGTACACCGGCTGATTCTGCCTCATTAGACTAGTGAACCTAAGCGCGACTTCTATGCTCGAGGTCCTGGGTTCGATTCCCAGGTCGAGCAAAGTGTTATTGGGTTTTCCTATGAAATTCTCAGTAGCAGCTCGGAGTTTGGCTTTGCGCCCGATTAATTGCATGGGACCTAAAAAACGTACACGGCAAACTGGCCCACAGTTAGAAGACCTCTGCCTAACCCTTCGAGGATACAGGCGTGATGGTATGTTATGTTATGTTCAAGGAATGCGATACACCTACGAAATTAATTGTCGTGTTCTACCACCCAGCAGTATTACATAACATTACCCACAAACTAAGAGGAGGTAGAGCATCTTAAATCGTGGTTAAATAACCTGGTGATGTGCTTCTGCGATGACAAGTTCGGTGAAGCTGTAAAAGCTGCAGCGGCTTCAGGGCCCCTAGGGTTAAAAGTATAGTCAGATCTAAAAAAAAAATTCTGTGATGAGTAGGATTTCCAGAGCTACCTGGGGCAGGGGGGGGGGTTAAGGTCATCAACGTGCTAGTGATACCTATGGTATTACAAGCGTTGGTTGGGCATGAATACCTAAAGTATATAACTTAACGGTTTTCAAAATTAACGTGCATTGGATGTTAGTGTTCCCGCTATCCTAGAATATAGCTCTTAGAATCGCTGAAACTCTCGCTGTCGTGTGACATAAGCGCATCTGATTAGCCCTTATATATTGCCGAACTACCACCAACCGCAACCAACTAGCGACGTTGCAGTTTGTATCTACTCTGTGCCTAAAACTTTCGTCGGATAATTTTTACTGATGAAATTTTTGTATGTGACAGTACCTTTGTGTCTTTTTTTGTGTGATTCCCGGCCGGGTAAAGAAAATTGAGTTCTGAAGAAGTTGTGGTTTTGTGCTGGAAAGAACGTTTTGCCGAAGACTAGCAGAGCAGAAGTGTTCTGGGTTGCTAGATTCAAAGGTTAGTGGGCATACTTAGCGTTCAATGTACCTAAATCTTATTTTTGAAACCATATTCTAGATTGGGCCAAGGGACTGTCAATACAAATAGAATTTAAATTAATCATACTTGCATAAGTACGTTCGCCGCGGTGAAGAGATTATTTACACATCGCTTCATCAAGCGTTCATAAGCTATGGTAGCCACTTACCATCAGACGGGCTGTATGCTTGTTTGCCAACTTTTTACTAATAAAAAAATTTCAAAGCAGTCATGAGGACTGCCGACAGAAGTGAAAACTTAAATCTATAAACATTTTATCTAAACATCAAATGATAAGATTACTAATATTAGAAGTAACTAAGTTAACACGTCATGCGACCATGTCGATGACGACTTACATGTATTTACTCCCTATCCAAACCTTCCTATAGAAGTTTTCACTTGAAAACAAAACACAACTGTATTGAGAGTGAAATTATGTTTGCTATAAAAATAAATTTAATACCTACTATTCAGTCATACATCACAATCCATAATATTATACAAAGCAAAACTCATATGAACTTTTTACGCAAAAAGAATCTGTACTTAAATATGTGTTTAAGTATCATTACGGTAATGTGCTCTGGCCTGACCTGAGATCTAACGAGAGAGATAGTTAAATTAAGTTGTATGCGGGCGAGAAAGAGATCAAATGCTCGAAGGTTGACCGTGTAACAGGTTGAAGCAGACAGAATAACTACAGCGAATACTGTAACTTACCCCGTGGATGAGACGCATCTTACTAAGGTGGTTTTTAAATTTAACTGTCAGTTAACCTTAGTTTAAAATATATCTTCAGCTGAAACTATGTGGACGATATTTAAATATTTCTTTTTAGTAGCCAATACAGCCAATACAGTAGTTTACGGACGCTTGTAACACCAGAGGTGCCTTGCTGACCTTGAATCCCTTTTCACGAAGGAGCTCTGGAAACCCTTTTCACAACACGAACACAACACGAGGTTATTTGACTGCGATCTTCTATAGGGTAAAGAGTCGTGACACCCCAAGTAGAGAGAAACTTCAAATTTGATCATTTTTAATCCCAAGTTTTCAATGCAAAAATTAAATATATTTCGCACATTCTAACTATCCAACAGCTGCCATGTTACTTACTTAAATACACTGTTCATAAACGGTGCCTCATGCATGTTAGATGAACATATTTTTTACGAATGCTGTCAACATTAATTCATTTGAAACAATTTGCCTATTTTTCGTCAATAGCGAGGAACATAAACTTTAAATTGATGTCCGAGATATTAATCCTGATAAAGCAATAAGAGAGATATGGAGTTGCCACAAAAAAAAACAACTTTAAGAATACATTTACTTTAAGAATATATAGAAAAATTTGAACCGGTTACTCTACTGAGAAGCGAAGAACTGGTAATAATAAGACATATTTTTAACCTTTTTATGCATTATTCGCATGTATAAATTTGTGTTGGCAGCACGCACTTTTTCTTGAAGTTTGCAGTTGATTTTTTTAATCGTAGCACGGCAAAGTGCAGTGTATCTGATGGTGAGCACAGAGTAATCCAATAACAAAGTTGCTGTTCACAGTGTTCCTTTTTAGTCCTCACAAGTCTAGTTTTTTATCGTATCACGTGATGGTGAGCAAAGTGCAATCCAACAACACGGTGACCACCGAGGAATCTATAATGTGTCGTTATTTGTTGCTGTCATGCCGGTTTGTTCAAATGCTCTTACAATATTTATATGACCGTAAGCTACTGCGGCTCTTTAACTCAATTCTTAGGTAGACTGAATTGTTAGCGGCTTCATAATTCTATTATTTTTAGATTAATAAACAACAGCAATTTGTCTATACAGAAAATGAAATTAAAGCGTCTTTTTATAATGTCAAAATAACAGCTTTTTACTGAATTATAAAAGTATATACGGTACCTATAACAAAAAAACATTATTTTTTTTCTGTTTGTTTTTTCCGGGTAATCTCCGTAACGGTTGGACCGATTTTGACGGAACTTTCAAAAGTAGATAACATTATAAGGAGTAACTTCGACTACTTTTATTTTAGAAAAAGAATTAGGGTTCCGCACAAATAAAAATAAACTGATCATAATGAATCAACTCGGGCGCTTAAATGGCTTACGCTGAGTAAAGCATAAAAGATATATGAAATTAATGTACTACATAATTTTAGACATTAAAAATATATACAAAAAAGTCAAATACAGCATGTCTATCTTCTAAGGATCACTCACAATAAGCATTTTTGCATAACTGAGGGCGAGGGTAGTACGATTCGCGCGTATGCCTGATCGACGACGGCATTCTTGTAGTCCATGCGAGCCAGTTCATCTATAGAATGTAATTATTTTTTCTTACACCTTGGTAAGGATGTATAAATACATTCTGGTATACCTGCAATTAAACAAATGTCTATACTTATGGACGAACTTATGAAATTATTATTATATAGCGTAACAAAAAAAAACTTAAAATGTATCATACGTGTCAAACAAATTACAGCATGTAGGTGTATGTTACTTTAATGTAAATTAATTTTACTAATTATTTTTGTAATTGTGCTATAAATATTAAAGTCAATTCACATTATTATCATGTCGCACTACCGTCACATGACGCAGCTTTCAATTTTATCCTCTACTCAACATGCCCAAAGAAGTATCACAAAGATAGAAATATAAATAAACTACATTAAAAAAAAATATTTTTACAGACTTAATCCAGTGGCATGCTTCTTATTTTTATGTTGTTTATATAATCGTATATACGTAAATAGTATCAAAAATCATAAGTTCAGTTACTCTATATCGGTTTGTTTTTAACGCTAGAGAAAAAAGACACACACAAGAACAGTGTAACCCACCCGAGGTTATACTTCGTGAGAAAGCTACAATTTGAACAAGCCATAATTAGCGAGAGGAGCATTAAATCACGGGCACTGGACGCGCCCACCTACCTCCGGTCTGGTCATTCCGTCATTTGGCGGATCAGATTGTTAAGGTCAAGTACGGAACACATGGAAATGTGAGGTCAAGGACATTCTGATAACACACTTTATAAATATAAAACAGTAAGATTTTATCATTATTAAACGATCAAGAGCTTTTTTTAAATCGTGTTAGGTGTAAGTTAAGATATGATTAATTCTGACCGAATTTTAAGGGGACGATATGGTCGAAAATGATAAGACCCTTATTCTAGAAATAAAACTGGCTTTTATGAGAAGCTGCCGAATCATAAGCAATTATAGCACAGTTGTAGCGAGTACGGCATCCCGTCGATCGACATGAGTTGGAATCACTACAATGAACCTGTATTTTAGGTGAAGTTTTAGGTAGGGCATTTTCTAATGTCCATTTATCTAGCTGCCACCTATAAGTTGAACTGCAATGTTAAAACTTTTAACCGATTATGAATTTTTCAGCAAAAACATCGTACTTATTCTTTGTAGATTTCAACGTCATGGTCACAATATCAAGTGATGTTAAGTGACGAAGTGGCTAAAATTAGTGGCAGGACTAGCTATCAAGTAGAGCTGACGGAAAGTATCTTTGTAAAGAATACACACGATGTTTTTCTGAATAACTCATCATCTGTTCAAAATTTTACTAATGCGTCCCTGCTTATTCCCAGATATCCGGTTATGGTATGATGATATATTTTTACCGATGTCGATAATTTCGAGGCAGACTCAAAGTAGTTGAACTGCGAATAGGTTTTATTTGCGAAGCACCGAGTCAGGTAAACAGGATCGACCGCGACGCACTGGCTTGCAATCGCAACATCCACGCGCCACGCCCAGCGACCCGGCAGTCGGACTTAGGGCTGGCACTACACGTAAAATTATTTAAATTAATATGACTTTATCATGATTTTATTTAAATAACTTGGCCGTTATTCTATATACTCAAGTTCAAGAAAAAGATGTACGCAATATTAACGATCTCTCGTACAATATTTTCAACAGCACAAGTCATATAAAATTCCATGGCATTTAATAAGAATATGTTAACCTTTATGTATTGTCATTAATTTAAATGTTTTGGCCTTATATAATAAAAGATAGATCTGATTTTAGCCAAAATTACTCATTTTTTTTATATCCACCTCCTAAACTTCGTTGTATATTACTACATTTACTACTTTTTACAGACAAATCATTTCAATCGAGTCTTGTCCTAATTTTTATAGTACCTATATTGTTGTTGGTATAGTTATTTACAGAAATGTTTATCTTTGTTAACCTCTCCAAAACACGCAACACGAGCCGAGGCATATTTTCCACTATAAACTGTACGTCAACCACTTCGAGTAATTTCTATTATACGATGGTCCAGTGATAATTTTAGTTCCTATATAAATCAAAATATATATATATATATATAAATGTGTTTGCAATAATAGTGGATATTTGTAAAACATTAAGCAGAATAACAGTTTATAGCATTAAGGAAGAAAAAATCTTTTGTGTTAGGTAGGATAAGAGCAAATAGAAGAAATTTTCTTCAACAGATATATGAGATTTTCTTTTTACACAGTTCAATATTTAAACCAGTTGCAAACGCAAAGATTTGAACCCACATCCTTGGCGTGGCAAACGAGCCCACGATAATCGAGAACGAGATGATAATATATAGTATCATAGATCTATATAATATCACTACTATAGATAGGTAATTCTTAAAAGGAATCATAAATAAACATCAATGTATAAAACCTAAGACATTAACTAATAACTAATAACAGACACAAAAATATCTGATTCTAAAACGGAACTTATGTGAATCACGTTCGCCTTAATTATCCGAGGAAAATATATATAACCTTCAATCGTGTATAAAACACTAATAGCAGATAATCCTTAAACAACTTCATAATCATAGAATTATTAAACAAAATAAATTATACGTTAAAATACACTGTGGAAGCAACCCTGTGGTTAAAAAGCATCCTAAATGAGGTCTGCCTTACATGAAACTAACGGCCGGAGTCCAAGATTAAAGCGTTATAAAAATATCGTTCAGTAAAAGAAAAAAGGTTAACAGAAAAGAAAAAACGTCCAGTCAAGTTTAGCTCGAAAACGATCCTAACACTTTAGTTAAATTTTGTAATGTAATTTTTAATATCAAAATTATGGGTTAGTTAATCTTTTACAATTTAAATTCTATGTTATTAATATAACATAAATTCATTATAATGTATTTATTTAATTATTATTAGCTAATTTTAACTTTACACTGTAACAAACATGCTTCACTCAGTAAACATGTTATTTGATCCGCCTAAATAGTATTTAAACCAATGACAGTACTCCAGGGGCACTAATCTCGGTCGACGCGACGTAATGAATAATTTGAACTAAAATCCTATAGTAAGCTTTTGATTTCTGTAAATGAAAATTTCATATTTTACTTTACTTATTTGTTAGTTTTGTACAAGCATAACTAACTATATGGCATAATTGTGTATAAACGCTTGTAGCAAAATAAAGGCTAATCATTTTCTTGTATTAGATTAATATTATTTTCTGAAAATGCATGAACACAAATACCAAAGTCGTATACTATTCAGTCTTCCATATTATTAAAAAAAGAAATCAAAATAATATTTAATTTGCCAGTAATATAAAGCCCTAGTAAGTCATAATTACATCCAAATTGGTTATGAACAGGATCAATGGTTCCCTTATACGACGCAGTTTTGACTTTGATCTCAGTACAGCTTCAGAAACCCTCTCATATTTCACACAAACTCTTTGTTGAAATCATCGTTTTGCGTAGACCTACAAAGATATCCAAATTATAGGAGTGAAGAAATACGTTTACACAACTCACAGTAAGATAAGGTACCTCGCCATGTTACCTGACATACCTGAAAACAAAAATAGTTACTCTAGAAGACGCAGCCTCGACTTTGATCTGAGTATAGTCCTAGAAAAACCCCAATATTTCACACAAGTTTATTGTTGAAATCCACGTTTTGTATAGACTTACGAAAAATATCCTAATTATATGTGTGGACAAACATGTTTACTCGAATAAACTTAAATATCTCATATTCCTAACTTGAAGAAACTAATTTTATTTGTTTACCGTAAAGCTCGGATGTTCACTTACTAATAATAAAGCTAAAGCAGTAGCGGAATCTTAGATAAACGCTAAAAGCAAACCTATTTTGACCCAGCACATAATTTGATATGATCTCTACGACCTGTTTAGTCTAACAAAATCTGACAAAGCTGACAAAATCAGTACGCACCCCTTACAGTTCTGCCGACGCGATATTTCCCAGTAAACAAGACGCCGCGGTACAGTCAGCGCCGTCTAAACAATCTACACAAATAAATAAAATTTTAAGTATCTGTTTGTAATGTAAATAATAGCTTTTTACTAAATGCATATAAAATTATATACGGAAAAAAAAAACAATGATTAAATTCATTATCTCTCTGTCAGTCTGTTTGTTCCAGCATATCTCCGAAACGGTTAGACCGATTTTAACGGGGCTTTCATTGACAGATAGTTGATGTCATAAGAACTAGCTTAGGCTTCAATTAATTAGGGTTCCGCACAAATATAATAGTAATTTAGCGATTTCAAAATCGAAACATACGAAATTCGACGCGCACGAAGTCACAGGCACTCTATATATATTATTTCTCAAAAATATTTAAAACAAAATGATTGAAGGATGGAATATCTAATGAAAATATATCCAACTAAAATGTACGAAGCGACATCTATTAACAATCTGTATCTAACATGAGTACTGTTAGATTGTTTACATTCTTTACCGTGCGAAATATTCGCATGGGTCAAATGGTATTTTATAGTATTCTTTCATCCATGTATTCGAGCCAAATAATCACAGGAATCACAGGTTTAGTTGAAGAAAAGGAAAGGCAATTTTATGCATATTTCTTTTTCTTGTTGATACAGCGATTTTTATGTTCTTTTTATAGGTGTTCGCGCCACTTAATTGGCACTTCTTTTATATTTACCAATCCGCTTCAACGGCTACCTGTCGTTCCCTTACCGTTGCTGATTGGGAAACTGTTTGTAATTACCAACAGTCTACGCTCACCCGCACGCGTGTTGACATCGTGCATTACATTACGACCCCGCTATATCAAGTGCACGTGCACCCGGAGGGCGCATGAACGTCGTCGTGAGTTATATTTACCCGCTATACAGTCCACTAAAACCTATCAAGGAACGCGCTGTACAACCTGAAGACCATCAAAGAGGTGGCGTAGCGTATTCCCGGTCAGCACCGGTCAAGGAGCTACAGGTCAGTCAGTTTCTTTTATCAGCGACCATCCCGCCGTTGTTGACGCGCTCGGCTATATAGCTTAGCCGCCGCGCTAACAATAGGTTTTCTACATTGCATAGATTTGTTAGTGATGTACTTAAATCATTTACATTCCACGTTAAGAGTAAACCTAGTGAGAAGACTAGCTCATAGATGCCAGAATACACTTATAGGTATTTGGCTACAGATTTTCAACTTGATGGTGATAGCTAGCCAGGCGGGCATTAGAAAAAGCCCTACCACTATAGTATGGTTTAATCATCCAAATGATTTCCTTCACCGAAAGCTCAGACTCTTTGCAAGAATTCGAATACACGTCGATCGACGCGATGTCCGTACACGCTACCATTATGAGATTGTGGTCAGAACTCGCTCATCTTTGGAATGTTCAGTCAGATTAATATACACGGAATAAAAAGTAATTTCTTTTTCAATATTACTGTACTAGATTCACCTCGATGGTAATCGGTTAGCTTAATAACTCTGTCGGGCTCTTTGTCTATTGTTTACATTAGGGTGGTTTGCTACGTGATTTTGGTTGTCATGCCGGCCCCTTTACGCGGACCCCCCGGCTGTTATTGTTAAATACATCGTCATTGTAGCCTCTTGATTGTATACAGCATGTTTACATTGCATTTATATTCTTGCTGTGAACTTATAGGATTAAACTCGACTATCAGTTTTAAAAATGGTCTTAAATCTTAATATTGAATCAGATTTTCATCGTAGCCTATCAATTTTATGTCAAATATCAACATTTATATAAAATCAAATTTTTATTTCTTTTATATCGAGTAGATTTATTGATATATGACAAATTGGAAATCTAAAATAGCAATAAACTTGCTTTTTGTTTAACTAATCTGATTCAGGTATACGATATTGAAAACTCAGTATTATAATAATTATGATGAGCATATATTGGATAAACTCTTCATGTTATCTTACGTTATTTAAGTTAGCTAAATTAACTATCAGGTGAACCAACATTTATCACGTTCAGTGACTATATTATTATCGATGGAGCCTGTGGTCAATAATAAATCGAAAAAAAAGAATATTGTACAAAACAAAGCTAAATGTTCTATTTTAAATTTATGAATGGTGACTAATCTATACTAATATGAATCTTAAAAATCTCGTGTCGCGGTTTGTGAAACGGCTAGACCGATTTTTTTATATTTGGTAGGTATGAGAATAAGTTCGTAAAGTATATTTCATACCGCTAGGTAATTAAGGATTCCAGATTTATTTAAATGTTTTTTTTAATTTTCTTTCGGTTTCTCTTATTCAGAGATTAATCGGTTTACATACAGCAATAAAGCGAGATTGTAAGGATCGCAACCACCATACATATAGTGACAGGCCTATCACAGATTTTCTTTTAATCTCTTGCGTTCCGGGATCACCCGCGATGACTGCTAGTTAGTTGTAATTTGTGACAGTGTTGGAAAAAAGTCTAAAATCTGAATATAAGAGAGTTGGAGGACGACCTCCGACTAAGTAGTAGACTATTATGATAAAACTCCTATTGGATGTTTAAGAACTGCCCGACCCGACGACCTAGGACGAATTGACCTGGCGCCAGAAAATTAGGAGAGCCAACTCCACCTAAAATGGAATACAGCTAGGAAGAAGAAGAAGAAGTTAAAAAGTGTAAAACATATTAGCAATATATTTTAAAAAAGAACACACAAGTCTGAACATTCTGTATAACAGGTAAGGGTGCACGCGCGACGCGCATTCGTCGCAGGCGCAGCACGTGGCGCAGTTTAACAGCACGTGAGTCGCCCACTAATGACGCGATGTCACCACTTCAGTCCGGCACACCGACTGTGCCGGACGGACGGACAAACGGCTTTTGATATGCCGCAACAAAAAATATATTTTTCGGAAACAAAAAAAAACAAGGAAGTAAGCAATCAAATCACCACAGAAGCTCATTTTCATAATAATATAACACTTTTTGAAGTTATATTTCTTTTGGGGCGTTTGCTGTAGGGAAAATTTTAAAGCTGTACGCGCATCATATTCGATTTGATCGTTCATTCGATTTGTTGACACAAAAATAGCTCTTGCAAAAATAATTGAAAAAACCGTTTTATAGTGAACAATCGAGGTGTCATTTGTGCTTAGTTTGGAGATAAGTGTTTGTTATTCGTTGTGATCTAAAAACATTTGATAAACTACTGATAAGTCTAGGGCTAAGAAGGTTTTTAAATTAAGGAAACTTTATTTTCTAATACCCTCAACTTCTAATTAAATTATCGTGCCGTGTTTCTGTCAAGTTGACAACTTAAATCAATTTTGACTTTTGTGTCCTCTGTCAAATTAACACTGCCTTCTAGCTGATTAGCGGTTCAGTGTTACCTCTGCTATAAAAAGTTATAAAGTGTGGAAGTAATTGAATAAATCATGGCTCAATGCTTTAAGTGTGATGTACAAATTCAAGATGATAAGAATTCTAAAATAACATGCAAAGGCTGCAGGAGGGCAGTATGTGTCAAGTGTAGTGGATTAACTGCAACTGAACTACGTGTGTTTGGTCTGCAAAATCCTAAGCTATCGTACTTGTGTGATGAATGTGAGGAAGGATTGAGACAGGTACCAGAGTTACGCAAGTTGGTCACCGAACTCCAACATCAAGTGCAAGAGCTCAGTAAACAACGCTCAAATGCTATAAACCTGGACATGGTGATTAATGAAATTGAGGATCGCAATAATCGTAGCCGCAATGTTATCATGTATGGATTATCAGAGTCTAGTTCGACTTCCTCGGTAGACAGAAAGCAACACGATAAACTCTCAGTAACTAATACATTGACTCCACTCCTTATACAAGAACCAGAGATAGTTTCCACGTTTCGCTTAGGTAAACCTTCATCCAACAATGGTAAGCCTCGTCCACTCAAGGTGGTACTAGCTAATAAACATGGTGCTATTAATGTTCTGAAGAATAAAAGTAAACTACCTAAAACAATCAGCGCTCAGTCGGATATGACGCCCTATCAAAGAGACCAACTTAAGACACTTCGTGACGAGTTGGCTGAGAGGGTTGAGAAAGGTGAGAAAGACCTGACCATTAAATATATAAACAAAGTTCCCAGGATTGTGAGTATCACAAAAAACTAAACAGTGTTGTGGTCTCTGAACTGCTCCTTTTTTATACAAACCTGGCATCCCTAACGGCTAAATTCGATTTATTTCTTCTTGAGGTTAACAGCTATAAGCCTGCTTTTATTCTAGTAACCGAAACACATTTACACTCCTCAATACCAAACAGTATTATTAACATACCTGGTTACATACTATATCGCTTAGACAGAGATAGTAAAAAATGTGGAGGTGTAGCTATATATGTTGCTAATATAATAAATGGATCAACTATTATATCTAAAGTTAATAGCACATATCAAAATAATATGGTCGAAGCACTATGGCTTGATATTCAATACAGAGAACTTACCTTACTTATGGCTTGTGTATACAGACCGCCCTCAGGGTCTCTTTCTGAATTGGATGAGATTCTTTTTAATACCATTGGAAAAGCTGCATCTGAAAATACTGTAGTCATTGCAGGAGATTTTAACTTACCAATGATAAAATGGCCTCTTTACAAAACTCATGGTTATGGCAGTCTCTGCGAAAATTTTGTTAGTATGTATTCGAACAGCAACTTAAACCAACTTATAACGCAAATTACCAGGAAACGAAACCAAGAAGAGTCACTTTTGGACCTTATATTATGCAATGATGACTCATTAATATGTGATATTGAATATCACCCTCCAATAGGTAAAAGTGATCATTTTGTTATCACTGCTACAATGCAAGTAATCAGTACCAGCACTAAAACTAATGAAAATCGAAATACCATTCAATATGACTATTTCAAAGCAGACTACGATAAATTATCTCTGTATTTTGCAAATAATTTGAATATAGTAGAAGAATCTGTAGACGATGTGTGGTTCACTTTTAAAAACCAATTCCTTTACGCAGTAGATAATTTTATACCAAAAAAGAAAATATATAATAAACATTGCACCAACAAACCCTGGATTAACAAAGATATAGTCAAGTTAACTAAACTGAAAAAAGTACTGTGGAATAATTATAGAATTGATCAAAATGAACACTCATATAAAGAATATAGAAAGGTCAATAACAAAATTATTAGTCTATCTAGAAACAGAAGAACCACTTTTGAATCAACTATTATAGACTCAGGTCCTAAGGCTTTTTACAGTTACATAAGAAAACAACTGAACTCTAAAATCTGCATCCCTAACGTAATAAAAAATGTCTCAAATGAACTTGTTATGAAGCCTGAACTAATTGCCGAAGCCTTCGCTGATCAGTTTAAATTGAACTTTCTCAACGAGCCTGATGGACCGATGCCAAATATCAACGTTCCTAGAGTCATAAACGCTATTCAAGACTTAAGTATTACTGGAGACTTAGTAAGAAAGAAGTTATCTAGCTTCAGTGATACTACAGCATCAGGGCCAGACGACATACCCTCAGTGGTATTGAAAAAATGCTCAGGAGCTCTAAGCGACGAAATAGCGAAAATGATGAACAAATCTCTGAAGGATGGAATAGTGCCAGCTGACTGGAAAACGGCAAATGTAGTACCGATTTATAAAAAAGGAAATAAATTACTGCCCGTCAATTATAGGCCCATAAGTTTGACCAGTGTATTGTGCAAAACCATGGAGATGATGATAGCTTGCCACATAAGAGAATTTCTAATACATGAAAAGATTACCCTGGATGAGCAGCATGGTTTCATCCCAAAACGATCTGTTACAACCAATTTACTAAATTGCTTAAACGAGTGGACACGGAACCATAGTAATGGACAGCCAACAGATATCATTTACTTGGATTATGAGAAGGCATTTGACCGTGTTCCTCTGAAACGCCTCATACATAAATTGGAACACCTTGGCATACGTGGAAGCATTTTAGCCTGGATATGCGACTTCCTTTCTGGTAGAACGTTTCGGGTGCGCATTGGCGAAGTCATGTCCGATCCGCGAAGTGTCCTCAGTGGCGTTCCTCAAGGTTCGGTGCTTGGTCCATTGCTCTTTATCTTGTTCCTCTCAGACTTGAAAAGTACTCTGCAACTACCTTTTTCGCTTTTTGCTGATGATACCAAATTTTTTGCTAACCCTCGAAGCAACTGGCGAGCTATACAGAATGACCTTAATGCGATTTTTAAGTGGACTCATGACTGGCTTCTAACTTTAAATGTGAATAAGTGCTCCGTGCTACACATTGGTAGTAATAATCCTTGTCAGATATACTATCTTGGTGGTGAACAATTAACCGCAGTTGAAACACAAAGGGACTTGGGAGTTACAGTATCCAAAGATCTTAAATGGGGAACTCATGTGCTTGGGGTTGTGAAGAAAACTAATTCGATCCTTTATATCATTCGCAAGGCATTTAAATTCCTAACAGCTAAAACTTTTATAAAGTTATACAAGACCTATATTAGACCACTTCTTGAACATGCTTATATTATCTGGGATCCCTACTTCAAAAAAGACATTAAGCTCATTGAAAATGTACAGAGAAGGGCTACTAAGATGGTGTATGCAATGCGTAACTTACCCTATGAACAGCGCCTCATAAACCTTGGCCTTACCACACTAGAACACCGTAGACAAAGGGGCAGGTTAATCGAAACTTATAAAATCCTCACTAATTATTACGATGTGCCCAGCCTTAAAGATATGTTTAAGTCAAATGAAAATAAACACCTACGAGGTCATCCCTTGAAACTTTGGGAATTCCCAGCAAAAAGAAACCCAATGAAGCAGTTCTTGCCTAACAGAGTGGTCACAGCATGGAACAAACTTCCAGAAAAAGTTGTGATGGCTCCTACCATAACCTCCTTTAAAAGCAGATTGGACAAGGAAGATATCTCCAAGCTATTTGATACGCACGCATCAGCTAATTAGCTGCTAGTGTGTCTTACCAAATATAATAATAATAATAATCATGTGTCGGAAGTGTAACAAGATGAAGTTAGCCGTCAATGCATGAGCGTAACCAGGTACGGAAAGGAAGAGGGAGTAATGTACGTCGTTTAAAAGACTTAAGTTTGGGCTTACATAAAATATTTTTGCATCTCCGGAAAGGTTTCGTGCAATGCGTCTTTGATTTCTTAGACAGACTACAGGGGCGTGCTGTCAGCATTGTGAATGATACAAACATCACTAAGTACTTAGAACCGTTTCAGATTTGAAGGGATAATGCCTCGCTGAGCGTTTTATATTCTGTATCATAGAATGTCACAGCATACCACGGCATGAAAAAGGAATATCGCAAATTCTTGTCTTTGTCCTACCGTTTTAATGGTCTTCCTATCAACGTGTTCCCTCCTTCTTATAATATTGGATTATCTAACCAAGTCTTGAAGGGGTAATTTCTGGACGGCCACTATTGTCGATGTAGTCTGTCGCCAACGGTCATTATTTTGCCGTATTTCCCCCCCCCCCCCCCCCCCCAAATACAAGAAACGCCCATGTATTAATGTTATTAATTTAAATTAATTTTTCAGACTTTTTACTGTATAAAATTAATTGAACGTTATATAAATAAACATATTTTAATTTGATTAAAATGTTTTAGGCAAATGGGATAACGTTTTTGGAGTTTTTTTAGTTTATAATAACTTTTTTCGTCTGGACATAAGAGCACACAATATTTTTATAAGTCAAATCGTTCCTATGTTTTCGACGCATAATATAGGCAAAGAACTTTAATCGATTTTCTATCTAACATTGGAAAATTCAAATTATATCGATAACAAAGCATATTAAAATTAAGTATAAAAAGCTATTGACTAGGTCCCATAATAATACACATAGATCAATAATGCATTATAATAGTGGTGGACACTTTTGGACCTCGTCTGGTTTGAACCACTATCGACGTATTCTTTTAGTTACAGTTGAGAGCCTCAAAGATTTTATATACTACTTTATAGAAATAGTTCTTACCATATTTATTATTTAATAGGCGGCGAGAATGCGGTCTAAACAAAACAACCATAATTATGACATTAAACTATATTATTATTTTTGAAATCAAATTGACTTGTAAATTTGAACGACGCGACATAGCGATACGAGTACGTAAGTGACTATTTAGCACGGGTCCTACAATATTAACTACCGTATTTCTGGGCTCATATTAAATTTACTCAAACTGTTAACACATTTATTTGACCTATAGTGACCGGGAGAATAAATTCTCACCAATTAATACGTTTCACTAAACTTATTACTGACCTAACAGTTATGAAAATCATAAATACACAAATTACAAAAAAGAAACCATAAATATCAGTTTATTTAAAGTTGTCTAAAATGTAGAGCATATAATAAATTAACTTTCGCTCTGTATACAATAAAGCAGACCTTTGATAAAAAAGATCATACGTATGCAAATATAGTATGGTGGTAGGTCATATTTTATTAATGTTTGTCTGGTTAGTTACTAAGTTACCACTCTGGTAAGCATACATATTTTTATATGTAATAATATATCTATATAAGCCAAGTCCCTACGTGGGAAGACTAAAGTGATTTATTCCACTTACCCCTATCAATGCAAATAAGTTTTTATTTCATCAAATGCATTATTCGTTACATGCATCTACGCTGGCTACAGTTGTTTCTTACTTTCTCTAAAATCAGTACTTTGTCTATTTATTTCGCATAACTCAATCTTTGTCGAATAGGCTAATACTTCCATGCAGATTCACACTGTACATCTTTTCATAATGACATCAATATAAATTAAATATCGTAAATTGACCTTAAAATAATGTTAAGTAATTAAAATAAATTAATCAATTATATTGGAAATTGCCTTTAAAGTAACTAAGTTCTTCATTTAATTGCCTTAAATACTGCTATTATTTTATTTTACAATTGCAAGGAAAACTTACAGCTAAAAACAGTAGGATAAACTTAAGAGTAGAACGTCAAAAGTTTGCACAAATAGAATGCAATGCTTTAGGAAAGAAATTAACATCGGTTTATAATTAAAACACAGAAAGAATAGAAACTTACAGAAAGTATGAATATCGTAGTTTATGTTTAAGTAAGGAAACGGTAGTTTAAGTAAGTGCATGTTTGGATCATGCCAAGATGTTGTATAACTTAGTACCTATTGCTATCTCATGAGCGACTGTCCTGATTTTATTTTAGAAATGATAGGGTAAAATGGGGCTGACGTATTCGGTAGAATATAAGTCCCTAAATCTAGAAAAAATAGAATTATTGGAAACTTTTCTCATTTAAGTTAAATTACATACATGCCCAAAAAAAATCTAGTCGATAATTGGTGTTGTCTGGCGCCACGTAGAAAAAATGTGGAAGTAGTGGGCGTACGGAGATAAATATGAAACACATCCGTGACAGCGTGTTCCCACCCTGGTCCTTCAAACTAGACGTGAAGAGGTATATCTGCAACTCGGCATGATGCCAACAACATTATATAGAATTTGTCACCAGCAGTCACAATTTTTTTTAACTCCACCGTACTTTCCATCAGATACCGTGCAGTCATTTTAAAAATATCACAAGTTCAGCTCAGGCCATGGCTCCACTGAGTATATTTAAAAGAAAGATTACATAAGCCTGCTGTTTGCCTACGATCATGCAAAAGGAGATTACTGTTATACATATCTAAAGAGAGGTAGAGCTCATAGAAATTTCTTTGAAGATGTATCTCTACTTGGGGCAGCCCGACTGGTGGAATAACTTCCACCCTACAGAAGTTCGCAACCAAATAACTTTGTATTGTGTTCCTGTGGTGAGTAGGGTTTCCAGAGCTGCTTGGGGGTAGTAGGTTCATGGTAGGCAACGCGCTAATGATACCTGTGGTATTACATGCGTCCATAGGCTACTATCTATATCTGTTTACCATCAGGTGAACTGTATGCTTGTTTGCCACCTTTGTAGGATATTTTTTTAAATTATAAAACAATTGTTTTTATCATACCACAATCCAATCACAATGGCGACCACAAAAAGCTCGAAAATCAATCGATGGTCGTTGCTGTCATGCAGGCCTGTAAGCCTCTCGACAACTGGATCCCGAAACACAATAAGAGTGTCACTGTCATGTGTTTATCACTATGCTCATGGTAGTCGCGTCCCGGAACGCGACACACTAAAGCAATTACAGCAGGGGTTACACTGGTGTACACCAAGGTGTATGGTGGTCGCGATCCAGTGTTCCAGTTCGAGACAAGTGTTGTCTCCTAACACCCAAAAATGTTGTAGATATTTATATAAATTGAAAGATTAATACAATATCAATTTTCATCTTGCGATACAAGATCAGTTAAGATTAAGGTACGATGACCGTGATTATCCGCGTATCACGGTGGCTACCCGCTGGCCATATGTTCTTCTTTAAACCTTAAAATTTCAACCAACAATGCCTTAAAGCGAAGGTGAATTAATTCAATTTAGGCTAAAGTAAAAAGTTAAAGAATTGGGCAGGTTAACGCTAACATTTTTTGTTAGTGTTTAGTTTTAGAACATTTTATACTACCTATCGGTTGACTAACCGATGAGGATGTAACGAGTATGTCTCCCTGTAATCAAAGATATCGCAGCATTGATTTTTGATATTGTGTTTGATGTATAATGTATATTGTACAATAACAATAAATTAAGGTCATTTTAACCTAGATTCACCGATCACTCAGCAATCTATTGATTTTCATTTTATTTATTTGTTATATTAATTACTTCACAGCACTATCCTTAAAAATTTATAATATTACAAGTAGGTATGTAACCAGTATTTATTTCAACATAAGTATAACTTTTATAGTAAACAAACGAAATACATAATCAAACTAATTAAAAATCAAAATGCAGTACCTATATTAATAAGATTTAAGATTAGAAAAAAAAAATAGAAGGAAGTTGTCGGTAAGGATACATTTTACCAGTATACTTTATAACTATTTTATTTTTTATAATATATGGTGATCAACCGAAGAAAAAAAAATCAATGAAATTATAGCGCAGAGAATTGTGAATCGGGTTTCATTAAATTCTTATTCACATCGGCATTACTACGTCGAGCCTTTCTAACAACAGAAATCACAAATCGAGCCTTATTACAACAATATCAATAACTGTCATTGTGTACAATCATTATCGTTACGTCCCGTTTACGCGAAACCTCAGTAATTACCAGGTATTACCTGCATCTCACTCGAACTCATTAATCTAAGGCTACGTCAGTAACGAGTAACTCCTTCTATTTCTCTCACGCGGAATGGACGCAATACGGAAAACTCATACGATTATCTATCTATCCCTTTCTAGCACACGTTAAAGGTGTTTTTAATAAATTAAAATCATTTTCATTTTCAAATCGATCTTATCCTTTTTTTGAATTGTCGAGTGAGATACAATTTTTTACAAGTTATAATTGTCCCCTCTAGGTATAGTTGAAGTAAGATGCGGACGCAGGTTTTTTAAATGTATAAAAAAGAAAATAAGACTCGTTGGAAAGAGAGGCTTAGTGGTGGCTTTTTATAGTCGATGCTCCGGTGCGCTCGCGCACGGAAGTATCGGACCTTCAGGATCGAGACTTAATCTCATTCTAATAAAAAGCTCACGCATAAATTGACGCGTTATTAGTTTAAAATTCAGAAATAGTTTTTTTTTTCTATATATTTATGTACACAGTGTGAGGTTGTATAGGTGTTAAATTATGTCGGACACGTGCGGTTTATGGTTATTTTTATGGTTATATTATGACATTATTATTGTGAAGTTTAGTGTGAGGGGTTGTTTCTTTTATTATCATTAGGACTTGATCGTTCGAGTTGTGTGGTCGTGTTTAATTTTATACTTTTTTTTAATAACAATGGATTTTTTATTTTATTTGGTGCTCTAGTGATAATAATTTTCTCGTGGAATTTAGTTAAATATCAAAATGTTCCTAAGGTATGGAATTTTATTTACTTTTGAAACCTATTTTATTGTGTTGTGGAATTAAATTTAAAACGAAGTAAATTTTACTTGCATAATTATTTTCAGAACTCTTATTTCTTCTAATATATTAGTTTATTATTATTATTATAGTTATATATATTTTTAATTTGTTGTTATTTTAAAATTTATATTATTTTATGTGTAAACGAATGTATAAGTGGTTTTAGTCGATAATCATTTTTGCTGAGATTCCTATCTTTTTAGCACTTATAATGTTATTATGTTATTCTTATAGTTTTATAGCTTTCATATGATATTTAAAGTGATTATTATCATATGATATAATTAAAAAATAATATAACAAATATAAAAGCTACTCTGTACTGAATTAAATGTAGGTCTTACGTTTTTTGAGAATCTGAAATAGAATTTTAGTATAAAATTTTATTTAAGTTACGTTTTACATAAGTTAAGTTTAATTAATGCTTAATTATTGAAGTATAATCATAGTACTATAGAAAGAAATTTCAATAGCTGTTTGAATTAGGTGGTCCACGGATATATTTTCCCCCACGGGCATAGCCCTTATTGAATGGTTATGGCCCATGGCTTTTCAAAAGGGATTAAAGTAATGTCTCCAAGATCGGCAACATGGTTGTAATGGCAGGTGTCCATAGGCGACGGTAACCACTTACCATTAGGTGGGCCGACTGCCTGTTTGCGCCCTTTGGTACCTATAAATTTTTTTTTTCACGATTTTAGTTCATTCTGTAGAAACCTGTTTTCTATTTTAAGTATTTTTGATTCGACCTTTCACCTGTTATTAAAACATTATTGCCAAACAAACTTTTTACATAGGAAACTGAGTGTTTGCACTTTCCTTCTGTATCGATCACTTTTATATTACAGAATAACTACATTGTTTATAAACCTAAGCTTATAACTACTACATTGATTTCTTAATTGAAACTGTAATCCATTTGCTCCCTTACATAACAGAAATATTGGCGAATTTATCATCCGTGGGAGCAGAGGTATTAATAAGTTGTAAGGGTTTATAAACTTAAGTTGTATATAAACGTAGCGCCAAATGAATAATAAACTTTACAATATCTGATAATCTATGCATCATCATTACCTGCAAATATAGTCTTTGTAGGATCGATAACCAAAGAACTCTAAATCAATGAGTATATAACATTTTATTGAAACAAAATTATAGAAAGTCGTGGTGGTCGAGTAGTTTAGACCGATGGAATATTAATCGTTGACTGCAGGTTCGAACTCCGACATATGCAACCGATTTTTTTCGGAATCCGAGTATATATACCAATTCAAATTTGCAACATCATCGGCTGATGAAACCTGAACGCTTGACAAATGTTCTTACAGTACCACTGTATTCTTTTTCTTACCCCTTATCCTACTTAAGTAGGGTCAGCACAACATGTTTTCTTCTTTCACTTTATCAAATATCATCTCAGTATTCACACTTTTTGTACATCCATACCTTCTTCGGTCTTCCTCTACTCCTGTATCCACCCACCTTCATACTTAACATTCTCTTAATTATATGACTTTCATCCCCATGACATGCATTTGTAGTACAACTGTATGTGGAAAAAATATAGAACTGTTGATTTCTCGGCGTTTTAAATCGCCATTACGTCGTGGGTTGGCGGGGAGATTAAACCCGTGCCTTCCCTCGGGAAGAGTCTCGTTACCCAGCTATGGGACACCGCATGCCGGTAATATTAAGTACCTACTTAGAAGACATTACTTTTTTATATAGTATTTAAATAGGCTTACCATACGTCCTGTTTTAAACGGTATTGTCCCGGTTTGTAACATTGGTCCGGTTATTTATCCGTGTAACGTACTCATGGAGTCGGGTGCAGACTCACTGATTTATACTTTACGTACAAATTTAAAGTAATAATCAACGCAAGTAATAAATGCTATACCTAAAAAGAGACAGCGTTTTCACTTATATTCCACTTATCAAATACATTGATAATACAATTTTAGATTGATAGGCAGGTAAGGATAGGCCGTCAAAATATTTTGAAACAACAATCTTTTCGATAGATTGGTCAACAATTAGTTTGTACTTACATTTGCAGTAGGTATAAGTAATTTGGTATTACCTAAATAAATAGATACACTTAACCACATAAAAGAAACACACTTTTAGTGTCTGTACACAAAAAGGCTATATAAACCAAAAATAAAATATTTTTTACCCCAATTAGGCCCTAATAAGCCTCACATAATATGGATTTCAATTTCTATCACCCAAAACAAAGCCATGCCTTATTGCACTGTACCGTTAAGAAACTCATTACGAACTATGTAATTTGTACAATAATTTCAAGATAACGCTAGTATTTATAAACGCTGGAATCTATTACTATAATATAATAAAGATTTTTTTAAATTTATTTGTTTAAATATGCTTATCTGAGGAACTAACAGTCGGATTCGAAACGATATTTTTGTATATGATAACCAGATTCATGAGAAATGGTATATATAGGCTATATATAAGCTAAAATTCTCAAAAAGCTTTAAATAAAAGTTAAATTTGTTAAGTAAATTGAAAGTGGAAAAGTTCCCGAACTGTTTTATCCATTTTAAAAAAGTCCGCAATTTCACATGCCTATTTCTTATACATAAGCCACAATAAGGTGGAAAAAATTTTCTTGAATAAAAAGCGATATATGAGCAGTATTTGTAGACACGGCATATTAATCCTTACGAACAAAAGTTACTTTATCATAAAGACATTTTTATGAAGTTTAACTTAGCCCTTTTATAGCATGTATATGTTACAGACTTATGTTTATGGATAGACAGTTGTTAAAATAATTTGTACTTACAGGAAGTGAGAAAAACTATGATAGCACGGGTGCGCTGGTGGCGCAGCGTGATGTTTGTTGGATACAATTAACAGCGATGAAATCCTGGGGCACAGCTAGCTATAATATAATCCTAGTTTTGTGAAGCTTGGTATATTTAATTTATATTTAATATTGTACTATGTACGTACATAGTATAGATATAATCTATACAATTAATAAAATTGAAGTGTCTGTTTGTAACGTCAAAATAACAGTTTTTACTAAATGCTTATGAAAGTATATACGATACTTATAACAAAAAGCCCATGTTTAAAATTTTTGTCTGTCTATCTGTTTGTTCCGGGTAATATCTGAAACGGTTGGACCGATTTTGGATCTATCACTGATAGATAGCTGATGATAGAGGGAGTAACTTAGGCTACTTTTATTTATGAAAAAGAATTAGGGTTTCGCACAAATACAAAAAAACTGGCCATGGTGAATCAATTCGAGCGCTTAAATGGTTTATGCTGAGTAAACCATAAGAGATATAGCAAATTAATATACTACATAATTATAGGCATTAAAAAGACCTACAAAAAAGTCCGGGAGAGTATATATCTATCTTCTAAGAAACAGCCACAATAAGCATTTTTGTCGGTAAAATAGCCGGGAGCGTGGAGCAAGATTAGCGCGGGCATTCTGTAGTCCACATGAGCGAAGCTACGGGCACAGCTAGTTATTTATATTTATTATCTCAGAAATAAATCCTCTTTCAAAGGCAATCCCTCTAAAACTCGATAGGGCAGAAAAAAATTAAGAGATGCCCACTTTTTGGAACCAAACATTTGTCATAATATTGATTTTCTTAGTATAAAATGTAGCTCATGATATCCGGATCACAATAAGGAACAGATTGACACATTCTTCAAAATCGGATGAGTAGTTTAGGAGCTGCGGTGAAACATACTTAAATACCACACACATACATAATTATATACTCATAGAGTTATAACGCATACACTGCTAAATCTTAATTCTTAATTTTGATTTTGCCTTAGTAAGATAATTAAATAGGTTTAAATTATTCACCAGTGATACACGTCTGCCGGTCTGCCGGAGTGATATAATGTATATCTGCTGAATTAAAATCCAGTATATAATTGTGAAGACAACTAATGAAATAACTCGGCGAAAACTTCGATTTCAAACAAGAACTCATCATTCTTACCATATACAGTAAAAAACCATAATTCGCTTCTGAAAATGAAAATTGGTTAGCACCTACGTCGAAATAAAGTTTTGTTACCAATGTGCTAAACGCATTTTGTCCACCGCTAGTAACATCCATATGGCAAATAACAAACAGTGTAATATAATATATCATATTGGAACATTTCATACATTTTATTTGAACGTATAAGGATTATTTTTGTTTGAACCTGTTTCGAGTGATTTTAACACAGTATGCGTAAATGAATTAGGTAACTTAGTGGTCGCATATAGCCTTGTAAGGAGATATATTTACATTATTTACTATTACGTAGTAGATGTGTGATGATTCGTGACGTATATATATTAAAACTATGTTAATTTCCTTATAAGGTACGTGGGTGTGCGTTATATCTAATTGTAAATGCCTTGTACGTTCGTCGGTTATGTAAAGTGTCTTTGCATTGTATTATTATGTCAAACCAATTATAAATACTTGCTTTTAAATGTTCATTATTGAACATTTTTATTAAAATATATTTTGTAACTGTGCTCAATAAATAGAGAATTAAAAAAATGCATTTTAGTTTCAATTTAGAAATAGTTGAGCAAAGATTACTTAATATTTACGTAATATATTTCAATTTATTTTCCATGCCTATACTTAAAGCTTAAGATGTTTTTTTTTTTGTTTGAACGCGTTAATCTCTGAATCTAAAAGAATATGACTTTATTCTTGGATTTATAGCCCATTTTTTTAAGAAGTTTTTGGTAATCTAACATAAAGCTATGGCCCTTTAGGAGCTGAGTAATTACCATGCAAAGTATAGATCAGAATATACGCTAAGCGAAAACGAATTTAAAAAACGTATTTGAAACCGCGGTGCACAATTTTAATAGTACTTTACAAAAATTTTAAGACTGAGTGACAGACAACGCACACCTTTAGGCTGCGTATCCATCCACCAGAAATGTACGAAGTAGCTAAGCGGTGCGAGAGGAAGATATCCATCAATAGGATAACTTCATTTTCCTAACCTCGCTTAGCGAAACTCTGGTGGAACAGTGCTAGTGGAGTTAGGTATTTTATATACAAAAAAGCGAGAGATGTTAGTAAGGAATGTGTATGAGAGATGTGTGCAAAACGCTATGGAGAACTAGAACTACTTGGACCGCTACGGCAACCTTACACCACCCAGCCACATACCATTACCATTACAACCATTTAAAAACATTTACCATTTACCATTACTATTACAACTTTGCTACGCATCCTGGTACCGCGAAAGCTCCTCGCACGGCTTTGGTGAAAACCATCACATCGTTTCACAGCGCTGCTATATATCCTCGCACTGCCTAGCTACCTCGCACATCTCTGGTGGGTACGCAAGTCTAAACCGGTGGGTCTACGGTACGATTTTTAACAAACAAGAGGTTTTTTTTTTTTTTTGAAAAAAGGGAAACGAACATCAATGATCTGGAGGAGTTTCGTGGTGTATCTTCAAATTCGAAGGTCCAATGCCAATGGGACCACCCTTGGGATATCACCTTTCCAACGAAAATAGAATTATCCAAATCGGTTCATAAACAAAGGAGTTATGGCTGAACATCCATAAAAAAATATGAATCAGAATTGATAACCTCCATCTATTTTTTTGTCGGTTAAAAAACTAGTTTCTTTTAGATCGTAAGTAAGCGCTAAGAATTTTTTTTAAATCACTTCCTAAGTTTTTAAAAGGGTTAATAATAGCATTATTCCGGAGATGTTGCCGATTGGATTTCCCATCTGGCTCACGACTACTTAGATAAATTATGTAGGTTTAATTTTCTGGTATCTACCAGTCCTGCTGGTTTCATGTAAACTCTTACGATCGACGATAAGTATTTCTATGTCCCTCCAGAGTGACGAGAAACACAACGCTTCACATCAGTACATACACCGATAATATTATAATCCGCTACATAGAGAACCTTAAACAGCTTTTAAAATAATTTTGTAACAATAATTTCCAGTGTTCAACAAACATTCTACGTCTTCATAAATAATTAAAATAATAACTTAACCTTTTAGTTTGCACATAATATATTTTGTTATATTTGTTATTCATATATTTTTAATGTTTACCGTGTTTAATGTTAACAACCATTTACATAAAAAAATAATTTGAAGGGGAATTTGTAACGAAAAGAGTTGTATATTTCACTCGATATATATAATTTACCAATTCACTGTACTTTCAATTATAAAAGTAAGTGATACATGAAAATAATGAAATACGTGCATACAGAAAATGTGTCGCAACATAATTTTCGCGCAAATAATAACATCTACATAAACAACATATATTACATTAATACATATAATACATAAATAAGCGAAAGTTCACTCACTCATCACGTGATCTCTGAAACTATATGTTCGATTGACTTGAAATTTAGCACAGTGTCCTACTCTTTGCGCGGTTTAGACCGATTTGGAGAAATTCAACCTTTAAGGTGTAAAATAGGCGTTGAAAGTTTGTATCGGGTGACTAAAAAAACATTGTCTTTCGACTTAAAATTTTGAAATACGACTAGAAATTTTTTGTCTCTCTGTCTGTTTGTTTGTATGTCCGGATTTAACTCGTAACGGCTTACCCAATTCTAATGTAACTTTACACTCGACATGTATATGTCATTCCTCATTCGATAGGATAATTAATAGGCCTAATCAATGCGTGTGGAGTCGCGGTGCACCGCTAGTGATTCATATATACCAATTGCCAACGGCTGTCCCCTTAAAGTGTGCCGCATTATGGGTTCTGCTTATGTTAGAAATTTCGCCAAGCTTATTTTGCAAAGGGTTTCAGTAAACCAACTATTTGCTAATTTTAAATTACTTTATTAAAAGAATATAATGAAAAATATTTAACTTTAAATTATTTCCTTGTTTTATATATTTAATAGAGTGTATTACGATGGCAATATTTTTTTTTATTAAATCCATAATGTTTAGATAGATATAATTCGAGTATATACAGAATTATAAAGAAAACATTAAGGTATCGGGTACTAGGTACTTATTTTTTGCCTTTTTTGTACAAATAAATTGGCAAACAATCTTACGGCCCATCTGATGGTAAGCGGCTACCATAGCCTATGGATGCTTGTAACACCATAAGTGTCACTAAAGCATTACGGACCATAACCCCATTCCCCGACGACCTCTGAAAATATTGCTTAGTGCGGGAACAAAACGCAAGGTTATTTAGCTGCGGTCTTTTGTAGGATAGTGGTATTCTGTCAGTCTATATCAAAATTTCTATTATATCTATATTTTCTAACGAAATAACAAATACGACTAATAAATATTAAATCTTTTTGGTAAAATTTTATCAAAACAAAACTTTATCAATATAATAAAATTATTGTCTTGGGGTATTTTTATTGAAAGCCTTTTTAAATTGTAAGGCAATGATGAAGATATAAATCCATCTGGTGTTTGCCGTTATTTTAGTATCAGATATGTAACTATAATAAATATTCACAAACATGTACTTTTAATAGTAATTAGTCTTTGTTATTATTATAGTAAGAAAATATAGACTAAACTGAACGTCTAAGTTAGGCATTTCTCTTAACTTTTGTTAAGCTTGTTTATAAATAATAACTTATAAGTCAGAATATGGACACTGGCAAATGCTTCTGCGCGCCAAAACATGAAGACGAAGAAAAATTTAAAAAGCCCGAAAGTGGATCACTCGATCCACTAATTTTATTTTGTTTTTTTTTTTTGTAACTTGTATTTTTTATTGTTTTTTAATACTTTATTGACTTAGCGTTTGGCCAAAATCTCACCCGATGTTAAGTGACGCTGTGGCCCGAGATGGTAACACGCTACGCCTCGAGGAGCTGGTTCTTAACTGTACTTAACAAGAAAACACCTGTAGAGGCTTAATTAGAAATTTTCAATTCAAGGGTCGTAGCTGTCCTAAAAAATGTATTTTCAGCGTAGGTACTATGGTTCCATCATGATATTGTCCTTCACCGAAGGCTCAGGCTAGTTGTATGATTCGGACTAGGTTTTATTATTATAGTAAACTAGCGGTGTGCCTGCGGCTCTTGCGCGCGTTTATAGTTACGCAGTAGTTATTTACATCCCGTAATTTTATTTTTACCCAAATTGTTGACAATTCATATACCGTGTCAATTGGCATTTGGTGTTCCCATATTTGGTTCATAGAAACTTTCATCCCCTTTTTTCTCCCCTTAAAGTTTTATTTTCGCTACAAAAGTACCCTATGTCCTTTCCTAAGGTCCAATCTATCTTTATACCAAAATTCATCAAAGTTGGTTCAGCGGTCTAGGCATGAAAACGTAACAGACCGACAGCCAGAATTACTTTCGCATTTATAATATTAGTATGGATTATTCATTTTGCAGCAAAATAAAAGTATACAAATCAAAACCGAAACAAAACAGGAATAGAAACGGATTTAAAAAACGTAAAAATTGTATAATGTCCCGCTCCAGATATTAGGCTAATGTGTTTCGGAAGAATTTTAACGGTTCAACAGTAGATCGTAGCATGAAGTATTCTCGTTTCACGCTGTGGTATGTATGGAATGCACTTTTTGTTGACGTCCGACGCGTAAAAGATTACTTATTACAATCGAGATACATTCTCAATTTGATATCCATTGAAAAAATTCTGATTTACTATACAAAAACAAGGAAACAACAGACATTTTTCTTATTTTTGTACTAATAATTATGTCTTGTAAACAACAATGTTCAACATTATCTTCAGCTTCTAATATATCTTAATTATATTAACAGAGAAATTCTTTTATATATTTATGTAATTGGTTTCTCAGAAACGGCTCCAACGATTTGGATGGAACTTTGTATTTAGATAATGTTTTACATTCAAAGTATACCTAGATATGTTTTTTTAAACACCGAGCAAAGCTTGGTCGCCCAGATATTATGTATAATTAAGCCTATCAATATTTAATTTGCAAAAATCTTGGTGTGATTACATATGAAACATGCACAGAAAAATATAATTATATAAAGATTAGGGAAAACGGAAGTGTTACAATAAATCTAAGTAAATAACTTACAAATCATCCATCTAACATTACCTACTCGCCAGTTTCAGGATATTTTATTAATTATTTGTAAACTAAGAGTACCGTAATATTTTTTATCGTTATTATTTCACAATCTCACTTGATCTTAAGTGACGATGTGGCCCTAGATGGTAGCACCTAAGCCTAGTGAAAGACTGGCTCTCAAGTGCAGCTGCCGGAACACACCTATTGGTATTTGGCGACCGATTTTCAACTTGAGGAAGGTAGCTAGCCAGGCGGGTACTAGAAAAAGTCCTATCACATTGCTATGGTTTCATCACGATGTTTTCCTTCATCGAAAGCTCAGACTCATTGCAAGGATTCGAACTCACGTCGATCGACGCGGAGTCCGTACACGCTACCAATTGAGTCATCATTGCTTAACTACGGTAATAATAATATCTAAAACTTGCTAACCCATACAAATATTTCTCAAATTACAAGAATGTAAACAATGCAACTAACAGCTGTCATATCAGTTAAACAGATTCTTCTTCTTTTTTCTAACTTGGCAATTAGTCCTCTTTATTGAAGACCATTACTGCCATTATCAAGTGAATATAGTGTCCTGACTTATGACGATTTCAGTGTCGTAACAAGATGGTGGCTACCTTCTTAGAACTTTCTAGGAAGTTTTTTGTGGCATCTCGGGATGCATGCTTCCAGTTTATATTTATAATACACAACCAATCCACTTATGCACAAAAACCAAAATAAATCACTCAAAACGCCACCAATATTCCATAGATAATATCAGGTCGAAAACCTAAGTTAATAAATTAAGCATAAAAACTACACACGTCACTTCATTATCTTGTCAAAAACTCCTGAAACAGATTGTTAATAAATGATGCCTTAACTAAATTTTTATTAGCATCAACAGGTGACGTTTCTAAGAAAAAAGTTATGTTTCAAAAACATTAATTTTAAACTATTCCTAAATAGCAGCAGAGAACATAAGATTTAAAATGATGTTTGAATCATTGATTTTGTTAAATAATTTTTTTCTCCTCCGGGATGAAAAGTTCACTTAAACTTTTATATAAACTTTTCATCCCGGAGGAGAAAAAAATTGTAAACGCACCTAGAGAGAAAAGTAGGAGATCCCCATCCGCGATTGTCACCCGAGCCGAAGGCTGAAGCCGAAGCCGCCATACGCGCGGGCGTGAATGTCCTACTTTTCTCCCTCGGTGTGTAATATACTATATAAATGTTTATTTTCTAAAAACACTAAATATAATCATTATCATTTATTAAAATAATATAAAAATCGAACTTCGTTGTCATTATTACATTGAAAGTATAATAATTTATTTCACGTGAACCTTAGAACAAATTATAAATCAATAAACATTAAACATCAAAAATCTCAAAACAAACAATCATCCAGTCCTCAAAACTTCAATCAAATTAATAAATGAACATCAGGGCACCAATCATGGTCGTTTCCCACAATCATACTTAACAATCGACAAAAAAAATCTAATGATTGAAACAAATAAAATGGTAGGCCATACAAAAAGGACTCCAGGTGAGATGAAAGGGCCGCTTTCGGTGATGTGTCGGGAGTGCGCGGACGCATGTTAACATGTCGCGGCTCGACGGAAAGACACTTCCTTGTACAGTTTTTAGGGTTCCCTACTAGATTAATTCAAATAAATTTAAATTAAATGTTTTTACTTAACTATTAGAAATATTTTCATCAAGAATCTTTTTATGCAAGTTTTATTGTCAAAAGAATAGGTTGGAATTACGTGAATAATTGTGATGTTTCTGACTCCCTCTCTGTAAATCCAGTAAATATGATAGTTACTGTAAATAAAAACATAAAGCGTAAAAAAAGATATTAATAGACTCAATTGAGTTTCTTACCCGCTTTTCTCGATATCTGGGATGCTTTTCCGATGGTAACTTACCGACATTTATAAGCGCCTTCTTAGGGTTTAAATTAAATAAAAAATATATATTTTGATATGCTTAGACTATCTTAACAAATGTAAAAGTAAGACAAATAATCTATGTAATATTTTGCAATACGTGTCTAGACTTTGCAAAGATGTAAATACGGTTCAACACAATAAGTTAGCCTTTAAATTTGCTGCACAATACTTTATTTCTGTATAATAGCGTTATAAACAGCAAACATTTGTAAACAATTGAATCGTATCCACTGTGGCACTAATATTTTAAATTATTCTATAAGTAAATTCAGGTATTCGCTAACAAAATCTTTGGAAGTAAATAACTGCTAATATTATTCAGAATTATATACAAGGCACTGTTGATAATATTATCAACTTTACTCAGATATATAATATGGTGATTTATCGAAGAACTAACTATGTAGATAACATCCTCTGATTTCAGCGTTTAATGTACCTCCAGCTTGTAAAAGGTCTGTAAGGGTTGTCTTCTGGAAGGGTTAACTTTTCATTGGTGGTCCGCGTGAAAGTTGTGGAACAATTTAATTAGAGCCAGGATCTTTAATGTCAGTTTGGGCCGTTTTTTCATTATTTATTTATTTTAACGGTACTGTCCCTGAGGGTAGCGCGTAGAATAATTGTATTATATTACATTGTGGAAGTTTAATGTCTTGTTTATTATTATATTTTAAAGTCTTTTATATAATTTGCACATGTCAGCCCCATCACAGCACAAACTTAATATTTTATATAATAAAACTATCACATAAGTGTACAAATTACCTCAATAAAAAATCATAAAATCTGTCATGCACTTTCTGAGAAAATCGAGCACATATAAATATTGTACGCAAAAAAGAAGCATCTTTTTAATGCGGTTATAAATAGGTTTAAAGAAATACAATTTTTGTTTACAGAAAAATTTGTGTGCTTGAAATCAAGCGAACACACTTGGTGATTCAACATTTTTGTACTACACGGGTTCGTTGGCAATTTTTGTCGTATAAAAATAACACGAGTGAAACGGTGGGGCACAGCTAGTAATTAATAAGATCGAAGTGTCTATTTGTAATTTCAAAATAAGAGCTTTTTATTAAATGCATAATATGAAATTATATACGATGCCAATAACAAAAAACCAATGTTTACAATTTTTGTCTGTCTGTCCGTCTGTCTGTCTGCTTGTTCCGGGTAATCTCCGAAACGGTTTGACCGATTTTAACGGGACTTTCACTGGCAGATAGCTGATACTATAAGCAGTAACTTAAGCTACTTTTATTTTAGACAAAGATTAGGATTCCGCGAAAATAAAATAAAAATGGCCATGGTGAGTCAATTAGGGAACTTAAATAAATGGCTTACGTTGAGTAAGCCTTATGAGACATATTAAATTAATGCACTACTTAATTGTAGATCTTAAAAAGGCCTACAAAAAAGGCAGTGAGAGTATTTATGTCTATCTTCCAAGGTACACCCATAATAAGCATTTTTGTCTTTAAAATAATCAGGACCGGGAGAGCAAGATTCGCGCTTGTACCCGATCATTGACATTTTGTAGTCCACATGAGCAAAGTAATATATATATATATATATACATATTTAAAGATACATGATTTATATGGTATAATGTGTATTATATGATAATACTATCTGTGTCCCTCGATTCACTCGTAAAAATAAAAAAATATTTCTGAATAGGGAGACCCTAATCACGTAGCTCTATGAAATATACAAGGTGTCCAGAAAGGGTATCGGGTATTTGTAAGTTCAATGAAACAAAAATTATTTGTATGCAATAAAAAAGTTTATTGTTTATTATTAGCATATGAATTGGAGAATTATTTGGAAAAGATGATGTTATCCAAATGATGACCGTTACGTTGCTGGCACTCTTCTAAATGGAAACGAAGATTGGCGATAACACGTTGACACATAGCTATCGATATTGCTGCCATTTCTGACCTGATGTTTTGCTTTAACTGGGTTAGATTCGTCGGATTGTTTTGATAAACCTTACTTTTAAGGTATCCCCATGCAAAATAGTCAAGCGGGCTAAGGTCGGGGCTTCTGGGAGGCCAGTTGATGTTACCCCTTCGCGAAATGACTTTATTAGGGAATAATTCGTTAACAACTTCCATTGAGTCATTTGAGGTATGGCAAGTGGCACCATCTTGCTGGAACCACGTTCTTGAGTTGAAACCTGCAAACTCCTGCAACTCTGGGACCAAAAAATTTCGCAACATATCGCAATAACGGTCACTATTCACATTAATTGCTCGGCCTCGTTGATCTTCATGAAAATAAGGACCAATTATGCCTTTAGCAGACATAGCGGCCCAAACAACGACCTTTGGGCTATGCAGGGGTCGTTCATGCTTTCGTCTCGGATTCTCCACTGCCCAGTACCGACAATTCTGCTTATTAACATGACCATTCAGGTGAAAATTTGCTTCGTCACTGAACAGTATGTTGTTAATGTTGTTAAATCGCTGCAGCATTTCGTTCGCAAAATTCAGTCGATTAGCATAGTCCGTATCCTTCAATTCTTGAACCAATTGAATTTTATAGGCTTTAGATGTAAGTCTTTCTTTAAAATCGAATGTAAAGACGATTTTTTGATGTTCAACGCTTGGCTTCGCCTTCGGATGGATAAAGACGGATTTTGACGAACCGACGCCTCAACTTCTTCAATTGTTTCTTCATTGCGAACTGAACGAGGACGACCAGAGTTTTGAATTTTAACTGTCGCACCTGTATTCTCGAACATCCTGATCCATTTCCTAATGCTATCGTCACTTGGCGCGTGGCGTGTACGATATTCCGCACGATAGAGACGTTGAGCAGTCACTATTGAATCACCATTACGATAATACGCTCGTACGCAAAATGCGCGATGCGTCCCCGAGTACTGTTCCATCGTGACTAAAACTCCACAAAATGGCGGACGCCACGAACTCCTCCCCGCACCCTTTAGACGCCCCGTTTCGAATATGGCGCGAAAACAAATACCCGATACCCTTTCTGGACACCTTGTACTTTACGACCTATTCACATACCTACATATAATATACAAAAAAAAATTCATAAAAATCGGTCCAGCCGTTTCGGAGGAGTGCGACCACAAATACCGCAACACGAGATTTTTTTTATATAAGATTTACTAATTATACAAAGTAATAAAAATAACTTAAATAAAATAAAAAATGCAAAAAGTAATAGATGCACCAAAGTTTTTTAAAATATATATTTGCACAATCGTTTTCCCACTTCCAACGCACATGATATAAATTAGCACTTTGTATGCAAAATACTGAAACAATTTGAAAATATGTTGTCGCATTTACATACCGAGTCATCCTAAGTAGGAAATAAATATAAATTAATTTGTAAGCTATTGTAAGCATTTGTTTTGGATTTTTTTAGGTAATAGTTGGTGTACATGAAACAATGCGGGTTTAATTAAAGTTTTAAAGAAACAATTATTATTATTCATATAGTGCTGATAGATTACAAATTACCTTTGACCTAATAATACACTATTATCTGTTTCATACATTCTTCCATTATATAGTGCCCAGAACTCAAATTTTGTCTGGTCTAATAAACAAAAATAAAGTTAAACTTCTTCTTAATTGGACCAAAGATAAATTAAATTACCTTTTTAAATAATATTCTAATATGTATTATGATTTAGGAATTGCAGGACGTATACAACCAACAGATTAACAAATATTTTCATACGTAGCCAAATTATAATTTTAATTATATATAATAAATAATATTAGCTTTTTTAATAATTTGGTAAATATCGCTCAAATGCAAGATACGTAATAGGTATAATTATTTGTCTAAAAAAACAGTAAAATGTTAGTATTTTGTTAAATGATAAACACAATGGAAAGCCGAGAATTTGACGATGGTTGTTGCGTCAGCCTACTAAAATCCATTTTCACATCGTAATTAAAATACACAAATTATATAAATGGAATAATAATAATAATACCAGCCTGTATGTATCCCATTGCTGGGCAACAATCCGTATTAGCGATTACAAACGCTGAGATATCAATAGTTCTATACTTTTCCCACATACCATGGTATTACAAGAACATTTCTCAAGAGTTTCAGTTTTTCTCACGATACTTTCATTCACCGTTATCCAATAATGTTACCAATTGAAATTAGTAAATGTGCGCGAATTCCGAAAAAATTGTTAGTACATCCCGGAGTTTGAATCAGCAGATATCTAATTGATATCCGATCCCTCCGGTCTGCATGTCTGCGTCTCCGTGTTGCTGGAAGTACCAACACATAAGTACCACAAATTTTCTTGGTAAATCTATTGCATTTCAGGCTGCAAGGCTGTGGAATGCACTACCTATTTCTGTAAGACGCGCGCAATTACTATGCATATGATTATTTTGTTTAAATTATAATTATAAATAATAATATAGTCTAAATATTTTATATTTTTTTAACTATAGCATCCATTTATTTTATAATTTGTTTAATTTTTATGTCGTATATAATTATTTTTTTTAATTTTTGCAGTTCTCATTACACCCATACTACCTCATTTACACTCTGTAATATATCCATTCAAAGGTTGCCTGGAAGAGATTGCTTTCAGCTTTAAGGCCGCCCTTTGTACTTATCATAAAATGTTCGATGTAATGTTCTAATGTTCGATTGTATGTAACTAATGGTATACAATAAATATTAATAAATAAATAAACCATTCGTCTATCACGATTGAATTACTCAGTTTTTCGTTTTTTCTACTTTATCCTTTATTATAAGATAAATCGTCTACTTGATTAACTATAAAGGAATAAATATTTTTATTATAAATACTAGCTTTGCCCCACGGTTTCACCAGTGTTAATTTTATCCGACAAACATCCCGCCGCCAACGTGCTTGTGTAGGACGTCTTGACTTTCATGGTCACTGCTCCGCTTCTTAGAGTCTTAGTGGGAAGTTAAATAGCCTATAACATTCCTCAATAAATATGCTATAAAATACAGAAAATATTCTATGCTACGATCATTTCAGAGTTCCAGGGTTATGAGTCACACGGTTCATATGCGCCACTACTACTACAATACTATAGTCATAGACCTGAGCCGAGTATTAAATTATTTTAATTTTCATTATCTCCTAAACTGTGTCTAAATAACATGCTATAAAAGTCAAAGTTTAACTATATAAAATTGTCCTTATGATGAAGTATCTTTTGTTCTTGGATTACTATGCCATGACTAAAAATAATGCTCATAAATTACTTTTTAAATTTCAACAAATTTTTGTCACAAAATACCTTAATGTACCTTATGTATAAGAGATAGGCATATCCGTATTGCAGACTTGTTTTAAAATATAATAAGGATCAATATTTTTGTAGAACATTGTATTTACGTATCATTAAACATCACACCAACGCACGCGGATAAAGCAGTTCGGGAGCGTTTTCTCTTGCGACTTAACAAAAATCAATGTTTAAGGCTAGCTAAAAGTTGTATCCTAATGTTAGATAGCCTATACTACTCCTCGTGAATCTGGCTTTATTTTAAGAATTTTTCTAATTCGACTGGTAGTTCCCGAGATTAGCGTGTTTAAACAAACAATCAAAAAACTCTTCTGCTTTATATCATAATATATATGTAATATAAATATTAATTATAGATAGTTATTAGACTTCATAAATCATGTAATAAAGAGACGCCTCTAGAATACGAGCACGCAATTATTCTAATTCTTTGCACAACTAATCATTAATCGATAAACTTAATAATCAAAATGTGAAATCGATTCATCGTAATATATACAGCTTGTCAACTATTCTAATAAGACTGAGATATGGTAATAGGAAGCTTAGACCAGGCCGGCAGTCACACCTGTCCGGAACACTGCATCCGCGCATTGTCCACACATCCTACGAAATATTTCTATATTTTTTCCTAGTAGCAGGTCCTAATCGAATCATTGTTTATGTGCATTGCAAAATATTGGCTTTCTATTTTTACTTTATTTTTTTAAAGCAATTGTAACACAGTTGTAGCGTATACAGACAGACACCGTGTCGATCGACGTGCAATCTCTACAATGAGCCTGAGCATTCGGTGAAGGAAAACATTGTGATGGAACTATAGAATGGTGATAGGGTATTTTCTGCCCGGCTGGCTAGCTACCACCCTCAAATTTAAAATCTGTCGCCAAGCACCTACAGGTGTGTTCTGAGGAATGCACTTGAGAGCCAGTTCCCCCACTAGGCTTTACCGTGTCACCATCTTGCGCCAATTTGTCACATACTGCTAATCCAATAAAGAATTTAAAAAAAAACATTGATAACCTAGCAGATGTCTGTCTACCTATCTTGTTAAAAACAGTGTGTCATTTTCTATGATACACACACACACTGTCATTCATACAATTAATAAAATTGAAATGTCAGTTTGGAATGTCAAAATAACAGCTTTTTGTAACTGCGATTCCTACAACAAAATACATTTTTTTTTAATTTTTATCAATCTCCGTTTGTTCCGGGTAATGTTCGAAACTATTGGATCGATTTTGACGGGACTTTCATTGGCAGATAGCTGATACTATGAGGAATAACTTTTATTTTTAAAAAACAATTAAGGTACCGCGCAAATAAAAATCAATCCGGAAAATCGACGATTTTGAGGCACTTTAAATCAAAAGAGATTTGAAATTAATGTAGTAGTACATTGTAATCTAATTGTAATTTCCTAGAAATACCTGAAAATTTTCAGGGAGAGCATAATTTATCTTCTAAGGATCACCCACAATAAGCATTTAAGTCTATAAAATAAACGGGAGTGGGGGGGGGGGGGACAAGCGTGTGCCCGTTCGACGGCATTCTGCCGCGGCCTCAGTTAGTCAAAAATAAAATATCGGCCTGTAAAGTTCCGAGTAACGATTAAAGGTCTCTTGTAATTCTTTATTCAGTAATTTGCAATAAATGAACACTAACGAACAAAAAACAAGAATAGTTCTTGAACTAATTATACCGGGAATCGTACCCGGAACGCTTAATGAAAGGCGACAATGTAACAAATAGCACAAACGAGTAACTTTAATATTTATAAAAACCAAGAACACTTTCACAGTAGTTTTTCATACTACAGACACTTGAATATTTTTAGATCTTATATTTAAATCCGATTTTTAAAAAAAGCAGCTTATTTACTTGTTGTTATTGAATTACTGGATTCGATTATATGTAATTAAATATTCTATTTAAAACTATACGGTATAGTGAGACATATTAGAAGCCGTTTCACTGTTATATTTTTTATAGAAAATTATTTTTCTATAAGTCTGTTAAATTTCAACATAATATTATTACAGGTATACGAAAATTTTGAAGAAAAATTAGAAATGATCATAATTATTTTATAATTTTTTGTCAAAGGTGCTTTTTCCTGGCAATGCCGTATCTCCGGAAGTTCTTTATCAAAATTAACGATTGAAAGCTTATGTTTCCCGTTTACGTTAAAACAAATAGCTTTTTTTTTTAATGGTACTGAATTGCATTCCATCTTTATTACATTCTTTTTTAAAGGTGTTTTTTCTTTAGATTAAAAGATGGTATTCCTAACGCAAATATATTCTCAACTAGTTGTGTCCGCGGTTGCGCTCGCGTGGGCTACGTAATGCTGTCGATCGGGCACACGAGCGAATCGTACCCGTTATAGAATTTAATTGCCAAATGTTCAGTGTACTGTAGAACCTGTGAGAATAACCCATAAAACTACATTATAATCAAAATATTAAGAAAGAATTCATTTGCAGATTTGAACCGACAAAATCAACGAAAGGTGCGAGTAAGATGCGCCGGGACTTGATAAACGCAGAGATCTCAAATCTTCGAGACCTCCTTCCGTTGCCGCCGTCGACCAGACAGAGGCTTTCGCAGCTACAGCTCATGGCTCTTGTGTGTGTCTACGTGAGGAAAATGAACTATTTCCAACAAGGTACGGATTAAATTTCATAAATTTATTTCTTTTCCGTTTTTACTTTCACATTTTTTTTAAAGCAAAACACCTTTCTAATAAACATAAAGAAATAATCCCCTATGAGTTTTCATTACATAATAGTAATCCATGGTTAGCTGATACTTAGTCACATAAATATATGTATAAAAGACCAATGTAAAAAGAAAAATTATATTTATTCGTAAACAGAAAAACAAGTATACCTAAAAAAAGACTGTCAACACTAGAAATTCGCCCATTTGATTAGCCACTTGTTATTGTTATAACCTCTTCGATATTTATTGGACATCGCTGTTTTTCTAATATTGCTCATCCCTACTAACATTTACAAAATAAACCACGTTAACCATAAAAATGTATGCCAGCATTTTAACACTAGAAGCCAACCCAAATACCACTGACAACGACAATTGAACACCTTTTGTTAGTTTTAACTAGTATAGTTTACTATATTTTTTTACTGTTTATTGAGGTTCAGAATCTGATTTAAATCAGTTTGAAGGTAAAGAATATTTAATACTACCTACATACATACATATTATGTATGCACCTATACTGCGTCTACTTAAATTTAAACTTAGTAATATTTTTTTTTTAAAACACTATGGTGGTACTTCCATGTAATTTATAATATCAATTTATACAGGACAAAACATACGCAGCTATTTTTTGTGAATATATCCACAATGAAGTTTAAATACAGTAAACAATATATATTAAAATATGTCCCAGTTTTTGCATGTGCAAATTAACGTGTTTGTTGTTATCTAACTCACAAAATGCAAGGTTTTTAGTGTAAGGTCAATGAATAGAACTGATTTATTTTACATGCATAATACTTATGCGTATTTTATGTGAAGAGTTTAACGGAATATCATTTCGTCATCATTTGATCGTTAATAGTCAAGTAGTTTTAATCAATTTTTTTTTCATTCAGGTAAGAATTGTTTACTAAAAAAACTTAAAAAAAAAAAAAAAAACCCGAACAATGTAAAAAATCATCATAATAATATATTATTTCTCAAAAGTGTTTTTTTCTGTCAACGCCCTAACTTCGTTAATTTCTAATCAAAGTTAATTATCCAAACATCATTTTAAAATTAATGTATTCGTTAAATAAATTAAGAAAATGGCATTCTTATCTCCATATATGATTTAACAAAATGTGTTTTTAATGGATAAAATGTGGTATTTCTATACCAATATTATAGAGAAGAAAGATTTAATTTTTTGTTTATTGTGGACCGACAGTATCAGCAAGTAACATAGGCAATAACATCATTGTAAAAAAATATTCCTCATAAAAATATCGATAGTTTTATACAAAGTATAAAAAGTTACCTACATGGGTGCGTTAGCGATGTTTGTCATATAAAATTAACACGGGTGAAACCGTGGGGCACAGCTAGTTCAAATATATACAAGTAAAATGTACATGGTGTCGTGTATTAACAAACTGTGTAACTAACATGACAGCTATAAAAGAGTTTACCTTGTATAATGTGTGATATATTCGGACGGGTCAGGTAGTAAAAAACAATGTAAAATATAAATAAAAATTCCCAATTGTGGTCATTTTAGTAGAGAAATGTTCTCAACCTGTTGTATAATTTCATCGGTTTTTTACAAAACATATTTTGGAAACTAATATGCAAAATATTTTAGCCAAAATTTCAAATACGTGTTGTAATAATTCTAAACTTTATTTGTAGAGAAGCTTTTCATAGTAAACTAACAAATGGTTTCGTAAAATTACAACACTTTTTTCTATGTTTCTGCACATTTCTAGGAAAATTACGCGTATGGTATTATAATTTTGGATTACCGTACATTGTTTTGTAATCTTATAAATTTTTTTAACAGTGTATCTTACTTTGAACTAACTGCATAAGATTTCACTACATATTTAAGCACTTTTTAATTCGTTTTATAAAAAACTAATTGTTGGAATCTATCAGAGTTTTCTTTATCCAATCTTGTTAATAATCATTAGTAGATTTACCTAGTAATAAATAATTAATACTTTTGAAATGATAACAACTGGTGACCAGCCAACCAAATATAAAAATTGGGTTATATTTATATGCTTTCATGTATTACATTTGAAATTTTTAATATTTTTGGTAGAATTTTAATCTTTTTTTTTTTTTAATATTCACTTTGCGTTGCGTTGCGTGCAAAGATGGCAGTTGTCATAATATAGCCTGGTTATTGTACACAACCGAAGTGGTGTAGAAATAACATGTACCATTAATTCAGAGATGTCACAAATAGGTACTTCCTGGAAATTTCTAATAAGGGAGCTATCATTTTATTAGAATACCGAAATCATCACAAAACACATTGTAGACGAAATAATTACCCAACTGATAATTACATGATCTTCAATAGCGAGGATTGGTCGCTAAATTAGGAAAAAGTCTAAGAAGAATATATTGTTATTCTGTTTCTTTAAATTTTAATATTTAACATGAAATTATTTACTCACAGATAATAATAATAATAAATCTCTAATAATATCAGCCTATAAGTGCTTTACTGCTGGGTAAAGTGAAGGTACGGTCCCAATCACCACGAAATACCGAGAAATCAACAGTTTTCCCCACATACAACAACCTTTCTAGAGCGTTAAAGTTTTCTCACGATGTTTTCCTTCACCGTCAACCGATAGTGTTACCGATCCGAATTAGTTATTTTTTAGTTATGAATTAGTTAGGTATTAGAAATATACGTGTATTCAAAAAAATCATTCCGAAGTTCTAACGGAATTATTCATAGTTCTAACTATTTCGTTATTTTGTATAGTGTTATAAATTGTATCATTTGGTCCGCAACGTCAAAAAGGTCGATAGTTTGACATAATTACCGATCGAGTTGTACGATAACAATTTATCAATCCAATTAAAACCCATAAATAAACATAAACACGCACTGTCTAAGAAACTTGTCACAAAAATATCTGACTTGGTAATTACCCACGATTTTGCACAACATGTAGGTATATTAATAATTATTGTTAACAATTTAAGTATTTATTCACTAAATATTGCAAAGGTTTTTAATATTACAACATTTAATTGAAAACTTTTTTTTAAGGTCTCTGGAAATTTACAACGTTCAAAATACACTATTAACTTTTAAAATCAACACCTTAATCGACACATCATACAAATTCTCAATTTTTTTTAATTTTTTTATGGTCGAATAATAGGATTTAATGTTTTCTACCATGAATACCTTTAAAAAAATTAGTTGATTTTCGCGGGGCGCTCAGCAGATGCGAAACATCTTAGTGGATATTCCAATTTCTAATAAATAAAAATCTAAAACCAATAAAAATATGGAGTAAAATAATAAAGTCTCATAAGGGACATACGCAAGGGTGTGGCGGGGCGCGGCGTAGAGGCATGAGAGAGCGTCATGTCGTTTGCCGTCACCGGCATACGTTTGGATTTTGCTGTCAAGGCGCTCCAATAGATGTTTTACATCAAAATCTATAAAAATATATGTTGTAGGGTAGTTATACTAAAAAAATATAATATCATTTTTATATTAAACACGTATGTATAATGGTAAAAAAATTGTGAAGAAAAAAATGATTTTTCTTGGATTTTATTAATCTGGAGCTGTTCTTTATTTTTTTGTTAAGAGATATTATGGAGGTTTATAACCATCAATCTGTTGTATTTTATTGTGAATATTAAAGTTTTTTTTTCTATTTTATACATATTTTTTCTCGACAACCAATAGACTTAGAGAGTCCTGAGGCTTTCAAGAGCTTAGTATTTTAGATACTTGGGTACTAACCTACATGTACACCAAATTTCATTCAGTTATCCTTCCGGGGTTTATATTAGTATGCTTTTACCCCTAGGCCCTTTCAAATTATTTATATGTGGTAGGTTTATAAATAAATCTAGGAACAATATTTTTTTCTAAAAAAATTAATTTGGCATTTCTTCCGTCAATTTTGTTCAACATAAACGATGTAAATGTGAATCAACCGTATTGAAAGATGGGAATGACGTCCATAATGATTATTGAAGAAACTATGCATTGTTCAATTGTTGAAATACCGATGCTTTTTCTATGGAGTGTAATCAGCAGTACTCACGTTACTGTGTTCCAATCTGAAGAGATATACAAATCGCACTGAAACATTTAAATCTATCAAGTGCAGCTGCCGGAACATACTATATTGTGCTTGGCAACAGATTTTCAACTTGAGGGTGTTAGCTAGCCATGCCGATATTACAAAATGGTCATGCTATAGCTTCATCGCGATGATTTCCTTCAGCGGCAGGCCAAGCCTATTGTAAGGATTCGAACTCTCATCGATCGACAGCGTGTCCGTGAAATCTAACACTGAGTCTTAATTACTTTATAATATCTGCAGCTGCATATTATAATCCAAAAACATTAAATAATACGTGATCATGTTCTGAAACTATTACTTAAAATCAGATAAACTACGTACCTGTATGATAACTTTAGCTATACAAAAACAAACTAGGAAAATATAAAAGTATCGTTTCATAATTCAGTTGTTGTTTGTTATGAAAGGCGACGGTTTAGATTCAACTATCAACAACATAGATCAAGTATACACAAAATGTTTTTGCTCGTCTCCATTTCCTTATTTTCCCCTCTTAAGTTTCTCATGGCTCGAATCATCCGTACCCATCACGTATCCCTTATCCAAAATCTCTTCATATAGAGCACAAACGTATCCCAAAACTTTTTGTCAACTCACCTTCAGTCACGAAAAGGCATATTAAGACGTTTTTAAAATGCATTTAGCTCGCTATCTTATCTAACATTGCTATTACTTCACCCATAATTTCGTCTTTCTTTCTGTTTTAGTGTTTAAAAGTCACGATTTCTGCTATCAGTATCAAGAACAAGCGACTCCTACACCTAATATCGGATTTTCTAAGGTATACTTTACAACTTTACGAGTTTGTTTTAACTGTAAAAACATTAACAATGTGAATGTGTAAAGTTTACATTGTGTTTTCAGGCAATGAACGGTTTTATGATGATGATGACACAAAATGGAAAACTATTGTATATATCGGAAAACGCTGCGGAATATTTAGGGCATTCAATGGTTTGTTTATTTTTATTATACCTAACAAAATCACTTTAATCTAATTAAACGTGTATTTTAAATAAATTACTATTTAAAATTTATTCTAATTTCTTATATGGTTTGTTATTATCATTAGGTAACGACAATTCGAACTGAACAGAACAAATGTCTATTCTTTTTTTTTGTCTTTTTTGTATACACTAAATTGGTAAACAAGCGAGCGGCCATACCGTAGCCTGTGGACACTTGTAACGTCAGAGCTATTAACTTCCCCAGGAAGCTGTGGAACCCCTACTCAACGTAGAAACACAACACAAGGTTATTTTGCGGTGGAGGTTTAGATATTTCACCAATAAGACTGAGGGACAGCTCCAACGAAATTTCTGTTTGCCCTGCCTCTCTAATTCGTAGCACTTTAAATAATTCTTTATTTAATTTTTTAGGAAGATTTATTAATTCACGGCGATAGTGTATACGATATAATAGATAGGCAAGATCACCAAACTGTTCAAATGGAGTTAAATAGGGGTTGTAACGGAGAGACTGAAAACGTACCAAAGAATAGGCATTTCTTCTGTAGGATGAACGTATCGAGAAACGCACGAAGGCAAATGAGATTTGGTGACCAAAAAGTAAGCATTATTATATTAATATATAAAATCTATATTTACAAACTACATTACCTATAGACCAGGGGTCCTCAAACTTAGAGCGTCGGCGATCTACCACAAAGCAAATGTGGCTTGTTTATTTATAGTTAGACGCCATAAAATGTTTGTTATTTCATACTTTTCAGAAATTTCAATCGGGCTTGGAATGCTCTCCCGGTCGCCTGTTTAAGAACCTCTGATATCGAATATTTGATTTGATATTGATATTAAGATTCGAAAGAGATATATATATATCTTACGCTAATAATAACAATAATAGCAACCTGTTAAGTGTTCCGGAAGTGTTGGTGCAATGAGACCTCTTCTAATGGCCAGAAAATCAACACTTCTATATTTTTCCCACATAATGTGGTACTACAAGAATACTTCACAAGATTACGCTAGTCGCTAGTGATGTTGACCTTTATTGTCCTTAAATTTTCATTTAAAAAAAAGATATTAACGTGTACTCTTCAATTTTAGGTAGTTCTTGTAAGAGGTCACTACGTGTCATACCTACCACTGTGCAGCCGCAACGAGCCTGTGTTCCTCGCGGTCTGCACTCCCCTCGCCATGCCGGAGACGCGGGAGTGCGTTGTTCATGGCGCCACTAATGTCTTCACCACTGTACATGCCATGGACATGAAGATCTTGCACATCGACGCTAAGTAAGTACATATATAAGATGTTTCTATATTTGTGGGAGGTAATCTCTGGAACTACTTCTCATATGTGCTGGCTGTGCCCCACGGGTTCACCTGTGTTAAATTTATTCTACCAACTCTCCACCGCGCTACGTCAACGCACCTGTGTGGCCTATCATTTGTTTTCAATTCCCGTACTTGCCTATTGCTTGACATTTATGGTTACTGCTCCGACACTTAGGGTTGTATCGTAAAGTTTTCAAATCTGACTGGCAGACTAGTAGTTCCAGATATTAGCGCGTTCCAAAAAAATAAATAAAAAACAGTCCCTTGAGCTTTATAATATAATAAAGTATAAAGAAACCTTTAAATTCTTTATTTCTTTACTAGTTCGTAAGTAGTTGAATCAATTAATGATATACTAATCTCAGTTGTAATTGTTTCGATGTTTAAATTTTGACTTGTTTCAGCGGCGAATGGTATTTAGGTTGGAAGAAATCAGAGTTGACAGATATTTCATGGTATCACTTATTACACTGGGACAGTTTACGGGAAGCGCAGAGCAAGCACAGATTAAGTAAGGGAATAATTTTATTATAAACTGATTTGAAAGGATACCAATTTATTTCTTACGCAATAAAGACCCAATATACTTACTTACTTTGTAAAAGTACAAATGTTAGATAACCAAATATACTGGACACGTGATAGACATTTTTAAAGACTTTGTATACCAGTGTGAGTGAAGTTATTAGTTAATGAATATGACGTCTAAAATGATTCAATCTATTTCATATTATAAATCATATAATAACAGCTTCACAGAATTCTTAAAATAGTAGGCTAATTGGCTATTTTATAAGTAGGTATTAATAACAATCCTCCTTCATTGGTTGGCAAACATTTATAGATATGATGGATTTCTAATAAAACATTAATTCAAATTGACCCTTCGCATTAAAACTAGTCCTTTTGTTACAGTAACACAATCAGAGCAGGACAAATGTTGCATCCTTTTAGTGAAGCTACAGCAGCGTAGTGGCCAATTCTTATGGGTGCATATGGTCTTACAAGTCAAGGATGCCGCAGACACTCCAAGGCAGTTTATTGTAGCCACAAACCAAATATTAAGGTAAGTACAATTTACGGTATGTATCAATATATACATACTGTGATTCTGCTAAAAATAACACATAAAAATTCATCAAATGAACTCCAAAGTTGACTAGGAAACAATAAGATTTTACCATTTCATAACCAGTCTGCTTTTGTTTACCTAAATATGTACATAGTATATCGACATTATTCATACAAGACAAATACAAAATAAAAATAAAAACTTCTTAATCTCAAATTAATATACATAAGCATAAAAACAGCTCATAGCACATTTATAAGTGCCTAATAAAGAAAAATAATTTATATATTCTACAATCGTACGTATACATATAAAGTTTTCTAACAATGAACACTACATCAATAATTGTACCCATCGATGATACATCTCAACGACTAGAAAAACAAGTCTTATCTACAGCTTTAAGCCTATTAAAAAATAGTTTTTTTTTTTTACATTAGGAAAAATCTTAGCCGTCGATTATGTTGTACAAGATCGCAGTTGGAATTCACATTATACTGGCAGCCGTTAAGCAGTCAATTTAATTCAATATCAGTAAAGTCTATGTACCAAAACACAATTAGTTAACTCTCATAAGGATAATTTTTATAGATATCTTAAAAACTCAATTATCTCTTATCACTTGGTAAATAATTAAACATGAGTTAAAAACTACAGCGAAGAAGAAGCATCGATATTGCTGGCGAACTCGTGGTTGTATCAATATTATGGCTATCAGAACCAACCTTGCGGCATGCTAGACCCCAGATGCCAGAAGTTCTTCCGGAGAGAAGAATGCTACCCAGAATACCAGGAATATCAATACATCGAGAATCAAGAAGTGGAATACCCTGTTTATCATATATCTACGTATGTTCAACACAAAGTGGACGATTATGCTGGCTGTGAAAGACTGTATTCAGAGAGAGGACCTGTGGATTATTCAACGCACTCTCCTCAATCGACAATAAGTGAAGAAAGGTGAGTACGCTGCATCTCTTTATTCCTACCTCATTCGTTATTTAGCAGCAGTTGAGTAAGACTAATAATAACTAACTATTTTGGATCGATGATCGAAAAAGGGTCTTAACCTCCAAAACAAGAGCACGCCAATTGGCTCAATCCTGTGCAATTTCTTGCCAATGGTCAGCTTGAAGCTGACATAGATCCACCTCCACTGTGTTATTCCAGCGACAACTGGGCTGACCAACCAGACGACGAATAGTTAATCATCCCAAGTATGTTTTTTTGATTGCTCGGTCCTCCCTCTTTCTGTATGTGTGACCGAGTCAGCAACGTTTATAAGATTTTGTTTCACTAATAATGTTGGACTCGGCTACTTACTTTTCAGTCTTAGCATTCTTTTGGATCCTGCAAGTGCTATCGTCTTCGTTGATTTCTCTCTAAAGTGTTGGTATCCAAGCTTCTCAGCAGAATTATGAAATTACGGATCTATAAAACAATGTATAAAAAATTAGGAGTGAAATTGAGTGACAGGATAAGAATTAGTGTGATAAGAGAGCTTTGTGGTATGAAAGAAGATATAGTCATACGGATTGAGAAAGGGATGCTTAAATGGTTTGAGCATGTTGAGAGGATGAATGAAAGAAGAATGACTAAACAAATTTATGATGCGAGTGTGAAAGGAAGCGTTGGAAGAAGAAGGCTTAGACGAACATTTATCGATCAAATCGGAGACGTTCTGAAGAAAGGTAAGGTCAAGAGTACTCTAAACCGACAAGCATGCATGAAAAGATTAATGAATGTCGAAGAAGCGAAAGAGGTATGCCAGGATCGTAGCAGGTGGAAGGACGTGGTCTCTGCCTATTTATGTATGTGTATGTATGTATAAAACAATCATAAGACTTTCTTATGTACGGCTGTGAAAAAAAAAAGTCAGCTCCAGGTGGCGTAAAGGAAAGTGCTCCAAAAGATCCTGAGACGTGGAAGATGGCACTTGAAAACTAATAATAAATACTGTATTTGATAATATTTGTAGAATATTCCGCTAAACATTCCTCAATTTCCCCAACTTCCGATCCCTATAAAACTGTAAATGTATATTTTTTCCACAAAACGAGTCTCTTTTGCTAAAATATTGCAATCCGTATGTTTCATTTCGTCACCTCGGGTATTTTCTTAAATTTTCCAGATTAAACAATACATCCTATAACCGCAATGAATAGATTAACCTTCAATAATATATGAGTAACCTCGACAAAAAGCGCATTAGTTCAACCAAAATAAATGCCGAGCCGCAGATTTGATCTATTTAAAAAAATCACACAATAAAGCAAACCAAATGACATGACAATCTCTAAAAAACAATCACGCGTCAAGGTCGCTTTATAATTTGTCTGTCGCGAACGAAGCCCGAGCTGAGGGAATGTAAATAAGAAAATCATCACTCCGTCTGTCTGTCAGTCCGTCCGAGTAATTTGACACCTTTCATTACCATATTTATTGTAAACTGACTATTACCAACTTGTTTTTGCTGTTAATCTATTGTTGATAACATTTATCTAAACGGGCGACGTTTCTCGTGAAACAGCAAATTAAAAATGGTCTTTAGAAGCCAAATATGAAAATCATTCTAAAGGATTTTAAGTCATCTTTTTATATGAGAATTCGATGTAGTTCATTTTGATGTATGACCTTTGTGCGATTGGACAGGGTTTTTAAGAGATTATTACCGCAGATGCTATGAAGTAATGATGCTTGTGCACTCGTTGGTACACTCGTACTCGGTTCGCAAGCATTTTTTCTTATGTACATAAACTGTAAACTTTAATTACATTTTATATTGCTGTGATAATGGGAAAGGACACAACCATATTTTGTAATATTGACGTTAAAAGACTCATGAAACTTTTAACAGCTGTGTCAGTTATTCAGAAATGTACTAAATAATAGCTAAAACCGAATGGAATACTAATAAGAAATAACGTACTAGAGTCTTTAATTTAGAATAGACGAGATTATCGTGATATTTAACATTATTTTTCGAATTATTTGAAGCTTAGAAAATGCATTTATTTTGGTACATATGGTTAGTACATTATGTACTCAAATCAAAGGCTACCATCGAAAACAGATTTTTGTAGTAATTTAAAATAGGTATATATTATTTTCACCAAATTTAATTAAGTAATAATTTAACTTTTATCACTTAAATACTTGGTTGTTAAAAAAAAGAACCGACACTGAAATTTTTCCAGTTAAAGAATATAGGTTTGGATTTATATAACTTTTTGCGATTGAACTACTGCATTGCAACAATGCCCTTGTAATTTACATTTGGGTAAAATGTCCGTAGAAATTGGACAGGATTTTATCAGTATTCCATTACTCTAAAAAAGTTTATTTAAAAAATTAAAAACCCTGACTGCGTAAAAAGTGAACTTTAAATAAATAAATAAAACAATGACAATTTTATTTATCTGTTTAGTCATCGAGTAAATCAGTCACCTTTCGCTTTGTATATTATACAGATTAAGTTATATTTTTTTTACTTTTTACTTAGTTTTGCTGTAAAAAAAAAATTTTTTTTGACCAAACGGTCTCTAGGGCGCCACAAAAGATAAATTGTTTACATTATGGCATCTGGTTGTCGCTATATTGAATTTTGATTACTGTCATGTCTTTAATGACAATTGCAAAATTAAGAAAATTCAATCGACGTCATAACCATCAAAATCGGCCCACGTATTTGGTCTCTAGAGCACCAGCTAGCAACAAACATACATAGGCTGATAAACACATTACCCTCCTTTACAACTGGGGTATACCGTCAAGTGAGAGATGCTACTGAAAGATACAATAAGAACAAATTTACGCGCCCCAGAAACTAGGTAAATTTCATAGCGTAGACGTATGACAGTATATGGAAAGTAGTGAAGAGTTGTGAAGCGTGGCTGACAGCTAATCCTTCTTACTACGGTGCGTTACTGAAATCCGAGACATTTACGAAGCACGAACCACACAGTTAAATCGCCGATGTAAAATTTCAGTAAATCTACATATCCGTTTTTTATCGTTGTTTTTCATACAAAAAATTCCACGCGGACGAAATCGCAGCCACAGCTAGTTTATAATATTACAAAAAAAAACATCTTAATAATATGTTTCATTTAGAATACGATTAAACAAGCTTTGATGGTGGTCTCAAAGAGATGAGTAGTTAATTGTTATTGTTTAGTTACGTCGTTCAGTCTATAAACTGGTATGAATTGAAAGTAACTGGTATTTATTTAATCAACAGTTTGTTATTCTGTTACTTGAATTTTATAAGTTAAAGTAAGAACGAAATGTAATTAAATTAAACTACAAGTACCTTTAGTTTCATTAAATTAATAACACTTGCCTCATATATCTGCATGAATAGCATGGTCACAGAATATTTCCTATTTTCTCCCTGGCTGGTTGTAGTTCTAAATGTATAAACAAAATCTATTTACCTAATATCTATAGGTATCGTCATTGGCTAAATGGCCTACATAAGCAGAAGCCATACATTAAAAACAAATTAGGTATCTCCAGGTATGTGCACTTTTTATTTTTAATGGAAGGTGTAACGTTTATATTGTAAATACCGAGCTTCCACTACTTCAGTACGTATACGACCGCTTCGCACCAATGGTCGGTCTGCCACTGACATTGTCGTAGGCGCTTGAGACGAAGTCAATACATTACCTCGTAAAGTCAATACACTACAGTAGGTATCGTAAATAATCACGCAAATCACAATATAGAAAGCTTATTATTCTACATTTTATTGTAGATATAGGTAACAATGTATTTTATTTTTATCTGAAATCTATTTCATACCCTTTATACCCCTTTTGTATCTTTGAAATATCTTGTACCCAGGTCGCCTCACCATTACGACCCACCTACAGATGTAGTTGTAAACAGCAGTAATATTTACATGTATCCACATCACAGCAAGAGAGAATTTTACGAGCAGTACCCGAGAGTCAGCTATCATATGACCGAGCCATGCACCAGTACTGGGATTGAAGGTAACTAACCTATTTCGATTTTATGTTTTTACACCTTTTCTTTTTTGTTTTCTAATTCTATTAGTTCAGTCAAAAACAAAATTTCAGGGTTGGCGTATACATATATATCAGCGGATACAATTGAGGCCTCGAGAATCATAATATATAACATACCAACCATACATAACCATAATATATATCATATTCATAATAACTAAAAATTTACAAAAACATAATGGTCTAAAGTTATTACATTTAATCTGCCATTAATGTTAATATCCGCTTACCATCAGGCGGGCTGTATGCTTGTTTGCTACCTTTAGTATTCAAAAAAGCACCGGAACTCCGTAATTAAGCAATGTGACCTTGCCGTGTTTGGGTTTAACGGTATTGTCATGAGATGCACTCTACTTACAATAAGTGATTTTAATTGTAATATTCGTATATCCGAATCGTCTAGTATGTGTGGCCTTGATTTTTCAGAAGACAATCTTCGCCGTTCTTCAATCGTTACTTCCGTTAACTATCGTCGTGTTATCGATTTATTCAATTGTTGGCGTCCAAATCCGACATCATTAACCCTTCCAAGCTCTACTGCATCAGTTACTTTGACATCAGTTTTTACGTACATGGTTTCCGTTAGCTCCTCATCCTCCAGTTGACTTCTTCTTAAGGCCGGCCATTTTTTTATTATTATGGAGATTAATGTCACTCAGGATGCTACACCAATTTTTTATATCGATGTCAGAAAACCACCACGTTTAATGACGTCTTTAGGAATTACATTCACAAATTAATGAAATGTTTATTTTATATAGGTACTGTCTTTTTCAAACTTTATTTTATTTTTAATAAAACTAGCGGTCGCCTTGATCATATACTATTTTATGTTTGGCATTTGCAGTATTCATGAACCTAAACAATGAGTATTATCTACATCACTTGCTGTCACTTTTCGTTGAGTGACAATGTCAATATCTTGGGAGATCTAAGTTCAATGGCACTGGTCGGATTAGGATTCACAGTATAAATTTATTTTATTTAATATATTAGTAACAGATATTATAGATAAGTTTTAGCTTTCTACACTCCTTCTCCATATAAATTTTAACCATGCCAAATCTCAGTCTTCCGTGCACGCAATACGCTTAAAAAGGGGTACATAGTTTTTGCTTCACGTATTAATATAATGTTGATGATAAAAACCCATTTTTATTTTATGATTCACAGGTATAGATTATCCAAGCCCGAAACGAATGAGGGTGGCACCTCCTCCTTTAACTATAGAAGAAACGGACGGTATGGATCGATGGAACCCCAGTCCACCCTGGTCAGATACTACCCTCAAGCTGCCTGACTACGCCCAGCGATTTACCTACAACCACATGGTTCCAATGCCTCCAAGCGACAGAGCTATGGTCACTTAATATTTTAACGAATAAAAGTTCAGATTTAATTTCCGTTCAAATTAGATATCATAATTATAGCTAAATAACCGTTTTTATACAACAAATTTGCATTTCGCAATAAAATATTTATGAAATTTATTATTACGGCTGTTGAATTTAGACTTCATTTATTTATAATAAATATTAGTTATAATGTAATGTCGGCTTGATTGGTCTAAATACGATTGTGATTATTTTTTTATTTCATATAATTATATTGTAATATAAGTTAAATATATCCGTCCGCAGAGTTTTCTGAATTATTAGTATTTATTTTTAGATTTGTCTTAACTATACATATTTTCTTAACAATATACAACAAGTTACCTTTGTTTTTGTCTGTTTTCATATTGTTACATAATCATTTTTCATATTTTTTTGTAAATAAATAAAATATGAAAATGAAGGTAGGTGCGTTTATTCTAATTCCTTAGGTACAACGAAAATGTACATATTTTTATCATCCTTCCATAATTTTATCGTATATCTATAACGTTGGACATACAAACTATTGTCTAAGGAAAAGGTCCACCTGTACAGGTGTGCCTGCGCAGGTAAACTGGAATGTATTTTGGAATAGACCTGTGCAGTTTTTTTAACCTACTCAGGGACCGGTGCAAAATCAAAAATTCATTAATTTTTTTGACATCGTACAGTGTACCTGTGCATGCCCATACACGCTACGACGTGCATTACAAGTAAACAAGTATACAAGTAAACACCTCTTTTGTAGAGCGTAGCGTATGTTTCCTTCCTATGTAATTGCATTTATATTATCACTACAAATTTTAGAATAAATTTTAACTCGATATTTAAGTTATACATATTAAAGCCTAGTAAAATAGTCAAAAATTTGATAATAGGCAAAATAAATTTACAGTTTAAAAAAACCTTTTCAGATTTAGCATACTTCGCAAGGTAGGCCTGGAATTTCCAGTAACAGTATTCTGAAAAATTTATTTTCAATTAGTTTTTTTTTTCAAGTAGTTATACTGGGATATAATAAATTATGTAATTATTATTTATATTTTTAATTATAAGTTAACAACATTTACAATAATTTTTTCACAAGAAATTAAGTATAATGTGTGAGCAATATTATATGAAAAAATGCGTTAATGTGTGTTTTTTAGTTTTTTTCTTTAATTCGTTTTTTGTTAGCAACAGTAATAAATGTATGCAAGTTTATTCCAATAAAAAAGATAACTTGAATTTTTAATCACTTAGCAGAATCTACGCTTCTTCTATCTATCTATCTTTCTTTATTAAAAATTGCATTGTGTAAATTACAAATGTTAGCCAACGTAGCGTAACTTGTAAGTTAGTTGCTAAGTTTTGATATACACAGTAATGGTACCGTCCAAATATTCGTGCATTCCAAAGGAACGTTAAATTATATAATATTTTTTGTAAATAAGTTTATTAGTAGCATTCCTGTAAATATATTAATTCTTTGTTTCCTTGTGAATTGTGTGAAACAAAAAAGAGTTTAATAAACATACATAAGATATTTGTTGTTTCAATTAATAAATCTAATCAACCTTCAATTCGACACAAACAATTAACTATTACAATCTATATTAATAAATCTGTTGTTCTGTCTTTACATCTAGGTAAGTTTTCCAAATTTCCTAAAAGTCATGCATTACAAAGGACACCTATCAAAAGTATGTTTTCTTTTCTTAATCTTTCTGTTTATATACATTCGGATTTAATTAAAAAACGGTATTACTGCTTTTTTTAATTTTCTAATAAAATCAGTAAATTTAAGCCATTCTCCAATTAATAGGCTATAAAAATTGTCAATAACACTTTTACAAATCGTAAACAAAAATTACTATTATCGACCGATTTTGATGGAATTTTTAAACGAAAATGATATACTATAAGAAGAATCAATACTACTCATATACTATCATAAAAATGAGTAAAAATAAAAATACGAGACAAAGAAATTACTGCGTAAGAAACGCATGTGGAACCGTGGGGCAGCGCTAGTTATAATACAAATACAATTCGGTATTGTAACCTTTAAATAATTCTTTACTCGCCTATCCTAACATGATCCGGTTGTATTTCTGCTTAACAAAATATTTTAGATGAATTTCCGGGGTTTTCAGATATATTCAAACATTTTTAACATTTATTTAAAAAAATGATTGTATATGAATATGTAGGTTGGTTTTATGTTAAAATCGGACTGGCATATTCTTGGCGATTTAAATAAAATTAACTTTGTTGAAAGAAATAGCACGTCAAAAATCTACATATGTTATGACAACTAACCAAATAGTTGTCGTAATTGAAGGAATATAGTTTTTTTTTTAAACTTTATAATATATACGTAAATAAAGAGAAAAATAATTAAAATAAAACTACAGAATCAAAATACAAAACAAAATGTGATAAGTATTCAATAGATAGAAGAATGGATATTATAAGATTTTAACATCGAAATACACACTATATCCTTATAATTTTTATGAGTTAGGATTGAAGTCACAAATACACATGATTGGGTGTTATATCTGTCTTCTTTTGTATTAAGGAGTTTGAATGAGCATTAAATTTGTACTAATTATCAAGAAATGCCTTTTCCCAGAACTTACGAACTAATACAAGACACGACATAAATTTTAAATCAACAAAATTATGTCGAATATGTGCTAAGCTTTTAATGAAGCACATTAGCCGATCGCTTACAGTACAATTGCATAAGTTTTGCGAATTATTTAAATGTCTAATGCGTGCGATTAACATTTAGAAACAAGGGTAGAACTGGTTAATAGATGTAATGCGCTTAACAAACATCCGTTCTAAGAAAGCCTCCGAGGTGGCATCGCGTGGCCCCGCTGTTGAACAGCGCTAGGGGGTTAGCGGGAGGCAGGGTAGGTCTAGTTGCAGCGGTGGCGCTACGCCTGTCAATCAGGAAAAGCTAAGCCCGGTGGACTGTGGTACAAGATAGAAGCGGATAGGGAAATAATATTAATCGCAATATTTAATTGTTATAGTCATTTTATATGGGCCCACTACGAAAAATATAACTTTACTAATGGTGGTCACTATATATTTTTTTATAGTAGCATCACAAAGTAACAACGATTTGCCTAATAGGGAGCACAATACAATTCAGAAACAGTGGTGACCAACAAGAGATAGCTAATCCGTCGCCAGTCATTGCCATCATACTGTGCTGCATAAATACCCGTGAGAAGGAGGGACTCACTAACCGAGAGAGGATTCCGCAAATTCACAGTACGGAAAGATAAGGCATTGCAAACTTTTTAGTTTGTGTCTAGATGGAGGTTACTGTAAAATGATGGGTCCAGAGCCCAGCGCATGTATTCTGTTATGGAAAGTAGAGAACGGAATTTGATTGACCAGCTCTTTAAAACACTCACCCATGACATAGACGATGCAACACGCTCAACGAGACTATGTCCCTGCGCGACTGAAGCGGCTCTATGTTGTTTCATGATGCTATAAAATTGCGATATTCTTTTCAAAGAACTAATGAATTTTATTATATGATTTTCATATGACTTTAATAGCTACTTTATATTACCTAATTATTATTGAAAATGTTACTTTATTATTAGAAGTTTAAATCATATTACTACGCCTCGCTTTACTAATCAACTACTGTCTTCTTTTTACCAAAATCATTCATAAAATTAAATTTAGTGTTTAATAGTAAAAAACAATAATATATATTTAAAAAAATTACTATAAAAAATAAATACTGCCTCACCTTTTCTAAATTATACCATAAAAGCTCTGACAATACTTTGATCAATTGTTATTTCAAGCTTGTCTTTCTTACTGCAGCTATGATGAATTATTGATGTATAGGATACATACGTGATCTATCCCATCCTTAGACTTACCCTGGATTATAAATAGGCACAGAGATTGATGTAGAAATATAACTACAAATCTAAGTATTGTAAAATCTTATAATAACTTAAATCACCTTACAGATTATTCATGAAAGTTTTTTTAATAAATCTAAATTGATTGAAGTTTTTACAGATTACTAAAATCCAAAGACATGTCACACGCTATTATTATCATTAACATGTGTGAACATGTTCATTTGAATATATAATAAGGATGGTGTTAATTGATAAAGGAACAACCTCTTGAATGGCCTATATTAATAAATAATCAATAAAAATGATCTGATAAGAAATTCAGTAAAGTATGCTGGATTATAAATGTATACTATATAAAAAAACATTTAAAAAGTTAAAAATAAAACAACAAAAAACTAAAAATCTCGTGTACGTCTGTTAGTGATCTTGTAAATTTTGAATGATTGAGCTTATACACACGATATATTTCGTATAACGAGATGATGGTTTATGTTAGCATTTTATTTTTTAGCACTAAACTAATAATTTGTAAAAATGAATCATTTTATGTCGTAAATATCATCGTCAAACTTGTTAATGATGACTGCAGCTCCACCTATCAAGGTGCCATTTAATAACTATCTGATTGTAATCGCAAGGGTCTGCTAGTATAATCATAGCTTTCAACCATTTTAACCTAAATTGTAATATATATATATATAATAGATAATTTAATGAATTCGACAAATAAACTAAGAAAACAATCGAGGCTCATTATTGCATAAAACATAGTGAAGCTCAGGCGCTGTACAGTGCGCACACACTTACTTAGCCACGTAGCTCGTTAACGGAAAACAAATTAATAAATTATACCCTTATTAAGGTTTTCCGATCACATTGCTCGTGGGAAATGTACGGCCAACGCTAATTTATTTAAGCAGGCCGTAAACACTTCAGTTACAATTGCCGGATGAAATACAAATGTGCGAGTGCCATCGTTGATTTCATGTTTGAAGGTTGGATGAATTTTTAATGTGGGTAAACAAAATGTAAGTTGTATGGGATTTCATAAGAAAAGGTTTAGATTTTTGGAACGAAGTTCCATAACGCGACTTGTTGTGGAAGTTGGCTTCTAGACCTCGTCACGTAAGGAAAAAGCGTTATGCTCACTATATGCGACTTTCTGTCTCATTCTAATAGAAGTACGTTTGTACGTGCAAGTATCGAGCTTCGAGAAGCCAAACGTCGTGCTCGGCCGCTAGTATAAATCAGGCAGCCGCCAAATTGCAAAACAGAGTCCGTTAGTGACACTATACGTGCAACACTTAGCTACCCACATACAACATTACATACGTATGAACATACACACGTGCACACCACGCAGGTACATGGGTTTTGTAAGGGACCTTTTTTTCTTTTTTTGCGCTAGTTAGTGTAGAAATCCTTTCCGATTACTTAATACACATACACATGGTTCGTTCCTTCCTCCCAGGAGGAAGGGAACATGCCTATGAGTATATATTAGTTAGCTCGAATCATGGGAGTAGGGATTCAGTTAGATCGCGACCTAATTGCATACGCGACGACCGTCCGAGCCGAGGTTCGGCCACTCTGGCACCCTCGTGCGAGTCGTCCAAAACACTTTCGCGGCTGAGTGCTCTCAGCGCTCGCCCCCAAGTCTGATGAAGCTGTAAAAGCCGCAGCGGATTCAGAGCCCCTAAGGCTAACAGTGTAGTCAGATCTAAAAAAAGAAAAATTACATTTCGGTTGGGCCCATCGGGTGGTCTTGCGAAATAAGTGTGCGTTCAGTAATTCAATGGTTTATCAGTTATTTTGTATGATACATTCATATAAGACCTACATCGGTGTGTTCTTCATGAATTGGACTAACTGTTTTTAAATAATATTTTACTTATTTTGTTTTTATTTTTTAGTAACTTCGTTCCTGGTGGGGTTTCCCGCCCTTACAACTTTTAAGGTCTTATGTTAGACAGCAATCACAACTGATTTTTAGTGACAATGCAGACCTAGATGGTTATATGCTAAGTCTAGAGGACTGGCTCCTAAGTGCAGCTGCTGGAACACACCTTTAGGTGCTTGATGAGAGCTTTTCAACTTCAAACTGATATTCGAGGATGCCTTGGCACCATGGAATAATTTACTTTGCAACTCAGACTCATTGTAGGATTTGAAGCTTTGTCCGATGCTGTGTCCGACTATTCTACCAATGAACCCTCAACGTAATTTTTTTGTTAAAGAGATAATAAATCAGGAATCATTTTAATGGCAATATTACCATTTGTATATACGTTCAGCCTTATTAAAACAAATAATTAGTTTAAATATTTTAGATGTTTAACTAGTCGTTTTATAGTTTGATATTGTAACAGATTAACAAAACAAATGTAATTATTATTATACAATAGGTACTTGGAACACGTATTGTAATAATAATCCTTAGAGGAAATAAATACCCACACGGTCTATTGCTAAATGTTCTATATTAATAAACTAGTTGTGCCTCACAGTTTCAACCTCGTTAATTTTATACGACAAACATCGCCAACTTTTTATACTTTGTGTAAAAACTATCGACATTTTTATGAGGAATAAATTAATTTTTCAAATTTAATTATATAGCCTATGTTACTCGCTGATACTGAAGCTTTATATTGGTGAAAACATTTATAAAATCCGTCCAGTAGTTTTTGAATTTATCCATTAAAAACAAAAAATCAAATCTTTCCTCTTTATAATATTGGTATATATAGGAAATTGTAGTATTGGGTACGGGAAATTATGAAAAAATATTTACATGACATGACCACAGATCTATCGATACCAATATTATAAAGAGGAAAGATTTGATTTTTGTTTATTATTTGTTTGTAATGGAGAGACCAAAAAGTACTAGACCGATTTTAAAAATTGAAAAATTAAAAAATATATATATTCATGAATTCGAGATACTTCATAAAATATGAAAATATTAAAACGATGATTTTTTGGTTAATTAACATGCTAAAAATATAAGCCAAATTAAGTTTTTTCCACTTTAATAAGAAGTACATACAACAAAATTTTGTATGAAAACCCGCTGACTCAGGTGTATAACCAAAAATCTGGTTAGTCAATTAGGACATTGATTTTGTATACGGACCGCTTATAAAGTGGACGATAATCATAAAATGAGTAAAATATTGCATTTGCCTGTTCCGTGCACAATTTATTGTTGGTGACAAAAGGAGATTATTAAAAACGTATTAGACATTCTAAAATATCGTTGCACCGACCGCGACCGCTACACCACATCAGAAATATACTCATCGCAAACAATAAAAACGATTCTATGTTCTAAAAAATATTCGAGTTATATATAAAGATTATTTTAAGACTCTGATAGGTTCGATCATACAAAAACAAAAAATAATTTATTTTGGCCATAGAAAAACACGATTATCATTTTACCCATTCAATTTATTAGTGAATGACTAGAATGAATTTAATTTAATATTGATGAATCAATTTATTTAAGATTTTTTTTTTTTCATTTCAATTCGTAGCAATTTCCACCCTAATATATAAAAATATGGCAATCCCAAAACAGAGATTTTTTCACCCATTTCTGACATAACCGAAAACTTTACATTGTCTTAGATTGATGATGAGATTCAATCATAAAAAACTAATTACTTATACATTCATTTCAAACAATCTCTTAAAAACAATCGTAAATTCTGTTCTAACACATTCGAGAAACCCGTGAGTCCACTAACTCAAAAGTGTCAGATAAAAATGCATTAAAATGCCGTTTACGACGGACCCCGCAGTATCTATGATAAATATTCATGCAAATATACATACATCCTGGATTCCGTTTAAAAAGGAAAATATCAACGCGAACAGATTATATCGCACCTTCAATCGACACGTTGTGGGTTAACTAACTGCTCATAATTATTATATTTAATATTTGATTGGCATTTGAAAGAAATCCGATAACGCATACAAATTTTACCATAGCGGTTTTATAGATTATGTGAATCATCCAGTAGGTAATTAATGAATAATTTAATATAAATTTAGAGTAAAAAATTCTTTTGTAACAGTATTAATTGTGATTTTATACAAATTCTGCATATTTTAACAAATATATTTATTTATTTTTATTTTCAATATAAACAACTGAAAATTAATATTTTCATTAAAAAATTATATAAAAACTTTTTCCTTAGGAATCTATCCGCTGTTTATGTAAATCAAAATATGTTCAAGGTGCCATCTATTATCAATCTGTTTAACTAACTTGTCAGCTTTTAGTTAGTACATTTTTCAATGTGCGAATTTGCAGGTTATTCGTATTTTGCATCAAATTTTATTTTAACGTTTCAAACAAATTAACTCGACTGACTTCTTTATTGTATGTTCCGTTATTTTGTTCACCTAATTAGGTACAGCCAAAATTCTTATATAGTGCGAACAAGCAAACTTTTCAATGAGATGTTTAAGCACTATAATCTTGATCCTATCCAAATAAGTGTGTTTTTGGCAAGAAGGTGCATATGACTAAATTTTTAAACAAATAAGTGCTTTGTAAATTTTTGATAACTGTTATTACCGGCAGCAGTGATACTCGTTACAATTCAATAGATTTTTGAGCGTGATGACTTTTTATTGGGTTACATATGTTCCTTGGCTCTTGGTATATTGTTAATTTTACTGTTAGTAATATTATGTTAATAAATAGACTATACACCATAAGATTTGTGATTATCGCAAGACAAACAATATTTATGATTAAATAAGATATCTTTTGTAATATTAAAATTTAGGGTTAATTTCTACATAATATATGCAATAAATTTCAGGTGTTTTCCAACGTGCAACTCCTAGAAAGAAAAATATACTGTCCACTTTGTATTTGCAGAGTCAGTATCTCTTTCTAATAACAAATAAAGAAGCAATACGGAAACGGGTGAAACATATCCAAGCGAAATATCATAATTATTATAATTGGACTGCAAATATGCAGCACTCGCTGTCGCTTTATTGTAAGTACGGAATACAAAGTGGATTATCATCAAAGCAACAGCGATTCCTTTATTCGTGTTAATCGAAATGAGCCGATATTGAAAACAATCGACAGGGTAGCGCACGACTCAACAGCTCTCGTTTTAGTGATTTCCATATATAGTTATCGACATTCAATAACAACTAATAACGATAATTATTATGTTATCGATATTTATCTAGTGATTGTAAATTTTCATTTTAAACCCCATTTAATATTACAACCCATAAAAATTCTTAGTTAACATTTACTTGTCGGCATGTATTTTGAGTACCATTATCCCGTTTTATATTATTATAAGTGTTTTAACAGTTTTACTTTAGATATCTATGATGAACATATCACAATCAAACTGTATAGTCGTGACCATAGGTTTAAAATCTACGTTCGTAACACATTATCAAACGAGTACTTTGTTGCCAACTTGTACAAAAAATTGTTGACTAAAGGATTGACGAACTCAGAGCCACGTGTGGGTAACGAGGTGTCAAACGTCCACTAGGTCGTTGGGCAGACGATATTGTTTAAACAGCAGATCAGACCTCGATGAGATTAGCTCAAAACTGAGATAAGTAACGTAAAAGAAGACAAAGCCATGCTCAGTACTTGGCGATTACGGGAAAAAAATGATAATGATGATACAAAGAATGAAGTGGTTAATTAATAGTAAGTATTTAGTTTCATAGACATACATTTTTATGGCCGCTGTGAAAGAGATACTTCACATTACGGTATAGGTGTGTTTTGGACGCTATTTTCCCGCGTAATTTTAAACGATAAATGTTTAAACAAAGACACTTTCCTACTATACTAGACGTAGTCTCATTCTAATGAGAAATCTACTTAAGCAAAATATATTATATGTGAAATTTTTGAAACAACTCTATGTAGAGATATATTTTAATTCAAGTATCAATCAGACAATTGCTAATAATTTTTTTACGATAATTCGTTATTTTTGTTATCGATATGATGGCATCGAATCAGCACTATTACTCCGTACGCATGCACGATTTTCATGTCATTTGCCACGTGTGCACTGCGTATACACGACTTTAAGTTACACCCTGAATTTGTGATCAGTATAATAATATTATTCTTCAATATCACTCTTTCTAATTCTAATTGTATTAACTCACGCACTTTTTAACTCGTGCCCGGCGAGTTTGTTGAATGTAAATCGACTTGAAATTTGATACCGATTAAAATACAAAGGGATGTGATCGGCAGCGGTGAGTCGATTAAAGCGATATATATTTCTTTCAATAAATATTACAAAAGGTACCACTTTATTGTCCGATTCATCGGTATTCTTAGAGAATATGTTATGTTGATGTGATGTAATATGACTAGCGCTTTGCCCGCGGCTTCGCTCGCGTCATAGACGTCTTTTTACTTTCTAACTTTAATGTTAAATACCAACGAACAAAAACAACAAGTAACAAAATAATAATAAATACAAATAACGGATTTCCATACAAACTTTCATCCCTTTTTCACCGCCTTAGTGGTTGAAATTCCAAAAATACTTCCTTAGTGCTCACCTACATTATATAAGAAATTACTTAATGAAACCCGTACACAATTTTATTTTTAATCAATATGTAGGTATAGTTGTGGTCGCATTATTACTGAAAGATTGTACTAAGTACTTGTTTAAATTATGCACTTACTAGCGGTGTGCCCGCGGCTCCGCACGTGTTTATTACTACGCAATAGTTATTTAAATCCCTTTATTTTTAATCATATTGTTGACAATTCATATGCCGAATCAATTAAGGAGTGGCATGTATTTCCCGTGTACAATTTTTATGAAAATCGGTTGTAAACTATTATTATAATGTACAATTTCTTCTAATGCATTATTTATAATTCTTATAGCCTCTCAATTATAGTATGATGTATGTTTCCCGTCTACAAAATTTGATCAGAATCGGTTGAGAATTGAAGAAAATTAAACTTTTTTAATTACTTTTTTTTATTCTAGAAGTATTATTGACAATTCTTATATTCCATTAATTATGTAAGTAGTTAGACTTGCTGTGTATAAAATTTCATCAAAATCGGCTAAGAATTAATGAAATTTTAAATTTTCCAAAATTTATTTTTTTACTATTCTTGAAAGTGTTATTGAAAATTCTCATTACTTATCATTCATGGAATGACTTATACTGCCTTGTACATAATTGAATTAAGAAAAAAAAAAATTTTTTTTTACATTATCTAAAAGTAATATTGAAATTTCTTATACCCTATCAACTGACCGATGGTATAAAGCATCCCGTGTACAAAATTTCATAAGAATCAATCGAGCCGTTTTTGAGCTAAATCTGGACATACAAACAGACGGACAAAAAAATTCATGGCATATTCGTGATCAGTATCGTTCATATAATATGCGTATCGGGAAATTTTGGAAAAATATTAAAAGTACAGACAGGACTACAGATTTATTAATATAAATAGCTATATTTATATAATACCCAGATAAAAAACAAAAGAAAATCAAAGATGGGTTTATCACTATGTGTATTGTAGTCGCAATCACTACCACCCCTTTTTTTAAAAATTTACATCGTTTTTATCTTTTCCAATCTTTAAAAATTTCCGTTATTTTGCAATAGTTTTACATTAAACAGGATCACAACTGACCCGTGGAATAGGCCTAATGGGCAAACCACGTTAAAAAAACGCGCTAAGTACACTACCTCACTGGTGGCGTGGAAACGTGTGCATATTATGACGTTAACAACTTTTATAACTTTTTGAATCGTTATATCTCAGAAATAGTGGCTCGTAGGATAAAAAGTATTGATACATTTTTTATAGATAATTTTATGATCTACAATTTTTATCTAAAGTATTTTTATGATAAAACTTACCGTTTTGCTGTAAATCGCGAAAAATTATTTTTTTTACTTTTGACCTTGAATAATTTTTTTCCATACACGGGAATGATGGGGAACTTTTAAATATTATTTATTTTTTGATTTTTATGTTTTGAACAGTTTTCAGGTTGTTGGGATTTTATGTACCTTCACTCTCATTTTTTGGTCTAGATTGACCGGACTATTTGTTACCCTTAAAGTTTTTATTATCGCTAAAAAAGTACCCTATGTCCTTTCCCAAGGTCCAATCTATCTCTATACCAAAATTCATCAACATTGCTTCAGCGGTTTAGGTGTAAAACATAACAGACAGACAGAATTACTTTCGCATTTATAATATTATGTATGGATTATGACTTATACAACCGTGATGCTAATCCGCAATAATAATCAATATAGTAATTGACATGTAGGTAATTGTAGAAAAAAATATTGTCTTAAAAAAGACATTTAATTATCTATTAAATACTACTCGTGCTCCGTGTTTTATTGTATATAAATGCAAATAAATAAATTAAAAAGTTTTCATCTTTACACAACTCGGTATAGCATCAATAATAATAAATATAAAATAATTAACTATCTAATATTACATTGTTAGTTTGTAGAAATAAAAAATCTAAACAAAGTCGCTGTCAGTAATTAGTATAACATTTTACAACAATGATGTTGTTTCGAGATCATGGGAACAGATGGCGCGTGGGTACCGTATCTAATCATGATGGCTATAAAATGCTATTTTCACCAAAAATGTCATAATATCCGTATATACTAAGAACTGAGAGCAAAAATTATTTTGTATTTTATTCCGGAGTTAATTTATGTTTAAGGCGATATTATAATATATTAATTTACCTTATATAAAAATATGAAGTTACTTATGAGATGACTACAAGAAACTGTTGATAAATAAACAAACGATAAAAGGTATAAACTGAGACTAATAATTTTATTAAAACATGTTATCATTACGAGGTGTTTTTCTGAATGTTTATTGTAGTCTGAATGACTTCATATTAAGTGCGTTTAATAGAGAAAATTCGGGTTGCGTTTAGTTAGGCTACGGTAGCCGCTTGCTATGAGGCAATCCGTACGCTTGTTTGCCACCTTATTTGTATTAAAAAAGGTAATTTTGATTTTTGAGCACTTTAATTGATTATTTGCGAGCACCAATGTTACAAAGAAGACTTCGCAATTTAACTTTAGTTTGTTTTGAAAATGGTATTTGTGATTAATTAGAAATTAAAATAATAAATGATAATTTTGTAAAAATGAAAAAAGACAATTCTAATAGACACTGTTTATAAATACTAGGTCCTTATAATATGAAATTGGCGTTTTATATGGAAAAAGTAAAACAAAAAAATATTATGAAATTATACATTTAATCAATCGAAGTATGTACCGTTGTTATCTATACACTTTCGCCATTTTATAAGTAGTTCATTGACTCCATTGCTGAAAAAATTGTGGGAGCGATAATCAATAAAATCTTTGAAGGCAGTTTGGACAGCCTCATCGGAATTGATTGCTTTTCTTGCAAGAAATTTGTTGGAGCAAGGTCTAGGGATTATGGTGGGTGTCGGAGACATTCCAACTGCAGTTCCTCTAATTTAGCGACCGTGTGTCGTGAAGCATGGGGTCTAACGTTGTCCTGAAGCGGCAGTGGGTTAGAAAGATTGCCAAGTCTCGTTTGTTTAACGGCTAGCTTTTTCATCATGGTTTGCAATTGTTCACTGGTCCACCGAATACTCACCAGTACCTTTTTCTGAATCATCTTTCGCCTGGGACAGGATTTGGCCAGTTCTCCTGGGTTCAACCACTGTGACGTTGCGTTTCCGATTATCGTAAAGGATCCATTTTCGTCACAAGTAACAATACGATTCAAAATTCCCTCGTTATTGTGATGGTTGAGTAATGTCACGCAGCACTTAATTCAGTTCAGTTCAGCTTCAGTTAATTTATGCAGTAGGTACCCATATCTCGAGCTGTTTCATTATCCAATTTGTTGCAAGTGAATTAATTTTTTTTATCACTCACACCGAAACCTGCCGCTAACTTTGACGTGGTTTGCATCTGATCCACTACTACGATCATCTTTAATTCTTCATTATCAACTTAGGTCTCCGGCCGTTCACGAAGTTTGTTTCGTAGGTCAAAATCTCCAGAACGAAAACGTTGGAACCAAAAACGTACCGTTCTTTCTTTTACAGTATATCTCCATACACATCATTAATCCTTCGAGCTGTTTCTACAACGCTGATGCCACGGTGGAACTTATATTCGTAACTAAATAACGCGATATTTTAAGTTTTCCATTTTGTGAAAAGAACGATGTCAAAGAAAAATCAAATGGTGCGAAAACAAATGAATCACTAAATTCGAAACACAAATATACAAGCCTAAATTTGAATTTGGAATTCCTAACCAAACGTCAGATATTTAAGATTAAAGTGGCCAGTTCAACAAAATTCCAATTTCATATGTAAGGATCTAATAGCACACATAGTATATAATGGTGCATATATGTTTTAAAAACGGGCGGTTTAATGTCCTACCTAATTTATGGATCGAATTTACTTACATTTATTTTACCATGAACAAAATTGCCCATACATCATTAGCCTAGTGGTCGTAAGCGTGACTGCTATGATCGAGTTCCTGGATTCGATTCCCAAGTCGACCAAAGTGTTAACTTTTTTCTAAGAAAATTTTCAGTAGCAGCTCGGAATTTGGATCTGTGTCCGATTAATGGCAATAGACTCGCCCCCTATTACATGGGACCTAAAAAACATACACGGCGAACTATGGGTGTACATTAGTACACTTCTGCCTAACCCCTCGGGGATACAGGCGTGATGGTATGTATATTATCAAAAATGTTCAAGTTAAATTTTATTTTTAAAAAACATTATAAATTTCATTAGGGGCGACCAACTTATACTTGCAGGCGGGCGCCTTATAGTCTGAGGTCGGCCCTGGGTATAAGGTGGAAAGTCTGTTGTCAAAAAAGAGCAAAAGTTTCTTCTCGCTCACGCCGCCGGTACCAAGTCGAAAGTGAAGTGAAGTGCTTATCCACCATTCACGATTGCATATAAAGAGCATCAATGCCGTATCTACTTAGCTTCGCGGCTGAGTGCCCTCTGCGCTCGCCCCCAAGTCCGGTGAAGCTGTAAAAGCCGCAGCGGCTTTAGGGCCCCTAAGGCTAACAGTGTAGTCAGTTCTAAAAAAAAAAAAAAAAAAAAAAAAAAAAAAAAAAAAAAAAAAAAAAAAAAAAAAAAAAAAAAAAATCACAAGGTTTCTCAAGAAATATTAACGTCGCCATCTAGTGAAACATATTTGTAGCTTTTGACTTTAAACCTTCTATCTTTTTAACTAAACCTAACAAGTTTTTACAAGTAGAACATTCGGTAGTTAGTTTTTCACTTTTTCACTAGATGGCAATAACATGTACCTACGATAATAATTCAATTAAATTTTATAGTTGCAATAAAACAAATTATGATAAATAAGTATTCATATATACAATTATGATGTTGTGCATTTTCTGTAATTCCATAAAAAATAAGAATAACTCGTACATTCTAAACTAAAAGTCAACGGTGGTAGTTGTTGTTATAATTTTTATATAATTAAAAGTTTCATTTTTATGATCTACTTCATACGCCTTCTGTGTGTCGCAAATTGTCATGTCTATGGGGTGAAACACTGAAAATAATAGGTTTTATAAACTCGAATACACGATCGTTATATGAGACTTCTTCTTCCATGTCAGTACAATCCATATCTATATAAATGGCTTATGCTGAATAAACCATAAGAGATATATCTAATTAATGTACTACATAATCATAGTCATTAAAAGAACCTACAAAAAAGTTCGGGAGAGTATACATCTATCTTCTAAGGAACCCCCACAATAAGCATTTTTGTCTTTAAAATAGCCGGGAGCGGGGGGCAAGATTCGCACGGGCATTCTGTAGTCCACGTGAGCGAAGCCACACGGGCACAGCTAGTTATAATATAAAATATATCTTCGTAATTTTTTGTTATTGAACGAACGGCAAGTAGCCTTGGTAAAAGATCGATTGGCAATCGAGATTAATCGATAGTCCTGAGGATTGTCAAATAATTGATTTTTGAAATTAAACAATCGATTATTTATATTCAATACTTAATGGGGGGTATTTTTCTGAAAACAAGGTAGATTTCCGCGACCTTTCCATGACTTTTTTTAGCTCGTCAAGGTACTAAGTAAGGTACGCAAGTTTCAGAACAAGCGACGAACTTTTTTTGCTGTCGTCTTCGAGGACTAACTGACATAATATAATATGTCATATATTATGTTATTATGTTAAGAATCGATTACTATGGATTGTAAAAAAAATCGATGTTTTACTAAGACTACCGGGCTTAATTAAAAGACAAAAATCTTACTTCCAAAGCCGTTACAGTTCGCTTTATGCAATATACACTGATTCTCAAAAACAGCTAGCTTTGTTGCATGCTCGTCAAAACCACACACTTTAGGCGCTTTTTTCATATTACATGATTTTAATTTATAGCAATGGTACTTTGTGAACAGCTCTTGTAAGTTACTAGACTGGAAATAGAGAAGATAGAATAATTATTCTTCATAGGTCTGTTCGTGCATAGACAATACAGTGTTTAGAATACCACAATATTTAAGCTCTCCTCAAATACAGATGATAATGAATCATATAGAATTTTTTTTAAATCATATACATTTACCACACTTTTTTATCGTATATAAGTTCATCGTTGTGGCCAAAAATCTTAAGTGACAAGGTAGTTCACGGTGACAACACGCCTAGTGGGAGACTGGCTCTTTAGTGCAGCTGCCAATAGACAACTATAATTGGTGCTTGGCGATAGATTTTTAACTTGATGTGTGATTGTGTGTGAAAAATTCCAAACTACCAGGCTAATGCTATGGTTTCATCACGATGTTTTCCTTCACCCAAAGCTCAGACTCATTGCAGGGATTCGAACTCACGTCGATCGGTTCGATATCTGTACACGCTACCACTGAGCCATCATTGCATCATTGACCACAACACATCATAATAAAGAGACTGACTGGTGGAGTATGGCGAGATCTTAATCTAAGTGGATTTATTAAATGATAATTTGAAACATACATTTTGAGCTGCGACAAAAACTCCTGTGTTAGTCCTAGCAAAGGAGCCACCATCTTGTTACAGCGGTGTTTGAATTTTGAAATTATCTTTTATTGTGAATAGGCAAAGGTTCGTGTAGACGGCGTCGCCACCGTACCGCCACCGCGCCGCCACCGTACCGCCACCGCTCCGACACCGCTCCGACACCGTGCCGCCACCGCGCCGCCACCGTACCGCCACCGCGCCTCCACCGTACCGCCACCGCTCCGACACCACTCCGACACCGTTCCGACACCGTACCGCCACCGCTCTGACAACGCGCCGCCACCGTACCGCTACCGCTCCGACACCACTCCGACACCGTTCCGCCACCGTGCCGCCGCCGCATGATTGCTACATCACTGTACCTTTTTAACACGCTTTTATTAGCTTCACCTGTATGTATGTATGTATGTAACCGACTCCTTTGAGCTCGATTTTGTCCTACTTTGTATGATCAGATTTAATTCAAACTTTGCACACTTGTCAAAAGTCGATGACAATGCAATAATCCGATCAAAGCATCCGATTATCCTATTTAGATTCGCCAGGATTAATTAATTTCTTTCCGCATTCTTTGCATGCGAGTAAGAGAGATAGAGCTAGTGCGCGAACTTAGCATGGGTGCAATTCCACACTTACTCTTTCGGGCATGCAAGGTTGTACAGTTCATCATGCAGTCATTTATTTGGGTCCGCGATTGTTTGCTGCTGGACAAGCTTATGTGGCACTTAGTCGTGGAAGATCCTTGGACGGTATACGAATTGAAGAACTTGATTGCTCAAAATTAACAGGAAGAACTCCATGTAACAGTGAAGCATTGAATGAAATGATTCGATTACGAGATAAACCATAAAATCTACAATCAGTCACGGAGTGGAAATTCACACTCATCCTCATTCTCAGTGCCGCCAATAGATTCGCTCCTATGATATTATAATATTATGTAAAGTGATTACGGATTGAAAATTCCATACTCAAGCATTAATGTGACTGACTGTATATGTAAAAAAAATTGGTTGCCTGTAAAGTCGGTATACGGGCGAAAGTTTTACGTGACAACGACTTTATGTCTGTCTCTCTCGCTCTTAGGCGGGCTAACCATGCCCGAGTGGAAGGGACGCGTGCCTCTCACTCGCTCTCATTGTGAGCGCATAACGTGAGCGGAGCGTAACGCAGTTTCTTGAAGTGTCACCCGGCAAACCAATTTATAAGACGTTTTCACGTCAATAAGGTTGCACCTCTATGTGTCTCGCTGTTTATATTGGCATCATAGAAATCTTTGAATATGTGTTCTTAACCAAGATACAATCGGAACACATTTGTACATATTAAGGGCGGTTGATAGTTAGCAAATCGAACTAAATAATTTATAGGTTAAAAATATTTCTAAAAAATGAAAAATAATATAATAGTTAAAAAAACTATAAACTAAACACGCTTTCATACAAAAATCCAACTAAAAAACCAGCAAAATATAAATTTATATAAATTTTGATTAAGTACAGTGTAACAAAAAAATGAATGTACATTATTGTAAAACACAAGCGCTGGGGGATCAAAGTGACTTTTTAAGAGTATTATATTATCGAAGTGATGAATTTCCTTCTATAGACTAAAATCTGTCAATGGAAGATGGTTTATAATTATTGACGACTATGCACCCCACGCTTTTTTTACAATAATGTACATTCATTGATTTGTTTTATACTATGACTTAATCAAATTTATTAAATTTTTTCTTAATACATTGCTAGCCACGAAAATTATACGTGTAGGAAACGCCACCATGTCGGCCCGAGTACAGGAGCAGTGCACGAAGGCAACTTCTTTGAGAAGAGGCTAAACAGGGAGACGTAATATCTCCGAAACTCTTTACCGCCGCTCTAGAGGACGCCTTCAAGCTCCTGGAATGGGAAGGACTCGGCATCAATGTCAATGGCGGGTACATCACTCACCTTCGATTTGCTGACGACATCGTAGTCATGGCAGAATCGCTGGAAGATCTTGGCACAATGCTCGATGGCCTCGACAAAGTTTCTCAACAGGTGGGCCTTAAAATGAACATGGACAAGACGAAAATCATGTCGAATATCCATGTGGTGCCCACCCTCAGTATCAGTTGGGAACTCTTGTCTAGAAATTGTTGAAGAATATGCCTACCTGGGACAAACAGTCCAGTTAGGTAGGTCCAACTTTGAAAAAGAGGTCAGTCGACGAATCCAACTCGGCTGGGCAGCGTTCGCGAAACTGCGCGACGTCTTCTCGTCCAAAATACCTCAGTGCCTCAAGACGAAAGTGTGACCAGTGTGTGTTGTCAGCGATGGCATACGGCACAGAGACGTGGTCGCTTACTGTGGGCCTCATAAGAAAGCTCAAGGTCGCTCAGCGAGCTATGGACTATGCTTGGTGTTTCTCCACGAGATCGAATCAGAAATGAGGAGATCCATAGACAAACTAAGGTAACCGACATAGCCAAAAGGATTAGCAAGTTGAAGTGGCAGTGGGCGGGGCACATAGTTCGGAGAACTGACGGCCATTGGGGCAGAAAGGTTCTCGAGTGGAGACCACGCACCGGAAAGCGCAGCGTAGGACGGCCCTCCACTAGATGGAAAGACGACATAATAAAGGTCGCTGGGAGCCGTTGGGTGCAGGCCGCATAAGATCGGTCGCTCTGGAGATCTATGGGGGAGGCCTATGTTCAGCAGTGGACGTCCTGCGGCTGAAATGATGATGATGATGATGAGGAATAATGAACATGTTGAGTGTAACTAAAAAAGTATTAGTGTTTATATATTCCTCCAAAGATAATCACAAAACTTACACTCATCTTTTCGTAGATCTTAATAAAGTGTATGGAATCCACAGTGTCATTTGTTCTTTTTGCATCTAAATAGGTTGAACCCATGTGCGTCTATTTGATTTCTTACTTTTATTTAGCCATTTCTTTACATATCGTATGCAAACACTACCTCCTTTTTTTAGTTAAATTCATCATATTCATTATGCGTACACGTATGATGTTCGTGGCAATTTATTAGGTCCTTACATTATGAAATTGGCGTTTTGTTGAACTGGTCACTTTGATCTCAAATATCTGGCGTCTGGTTAGAAATTCCGAATTCAAATTTATTCCAAATTTAGTCGTGTGTATTTGTGTTCCGAATTTAGTGATGTATTTGTTTCGCACCATTTTATTTTTCTTTGACATCGATCTTTTCACTAAATAGAAAATTTAAAATATCGCCTTATTTACGAATATAAGTTCCATTGTGGCATCAACGCTGCAGAATCAGCTCAAAAGATTATTGTTGTGTATGGGAAAGCTACTGTAAAAGAAAACACGGTACGTTTTTGGTTCCGACGTTTTAGTTCTGGATATTTTGACCTACAAAACAAACCCCGTGGTCGGCCGGGGACCCTAGTTGAAAATGAAGAATTAAAGGTGATCGTTGAAGCGGATTATTCGCAAACCACATCAGAGTTAGCAGCAGGCTTCGGTGTGAGTGATAAAAAAAATTAATTCACTTGAAACAAACAGGGAAAGTGAAAAAGCTCGAGAAATGGGTACATCATGAATTAACTGAAGCACGCCAACAAACACCTATTGAGTTCTGCATTACATTACTCAACCGTCACAATAACGAGGGAATTTTGAATCGTATTGTTACTTGTGACGAAAAATGGATCCTTTACGATAATCGGAAACGCTCATCACAGTAATTGAACCCAGGAGAACCAGCCAAATCCTGTCCTAAGCGAAAGTCGTCTCAGAAAAAGGTACTGGTAAGTGTTTGGTGGACCAGTGCTGGTGTCATACACTACAGCTTCGTAAGATCTGTCCAAACGATAACGGCAGATCTGTATTGTTAACAATTGCAAACCATGGTGGAAAAGCTAGCCGTTAAACAACCGAGACTGGTCAATATCTTAACCCCACTGCTGCTTCAGAACAACGCTAGATCCCATACTTTACGACGGACGGTCGCTAAATTAGAGGAACTGCGGTTGGAATGTCTCCGAAACCCACCATATTCCCCGGAAATTGCTCCAACAGATTACCACTTCTTTCGGATTTTGAACAATTTCTTGCAAGGAAAATAAATTCAATTCCGATGAGGCTGTCCAAACTGCCTTCAAAGATTTTATTGATTCATGATCCCACAATTTTTTCAGCAATAGAATCAATGAACTATGTACTTTTAAAATGGCGAAAGTTCATAGATAATAATGGTACATACTTCGATAGATTAAATGTATAATTTCATAATATTTTTTTCATTGTACTTTTACCACATAAAACGTTAATTTCATAATTACTAAAAATGTACAATGATAGACAAATCAAGCGGCGCCGAGGCGGTTTAGTGGCGGAGCGGCAGCGGCGCGTCCGCGGTGCCGTCTACACAAGCCCTAAGGGAAATAGTTCTCAAGTTCTACTGTTGAAGCATCTGTAGATGCTTGATTATACACATTAAACTTAACTTAACGGGTTTCGGGTTGTAGCAAGCCCGATGATCGTTTTCAAAATGCCCTATTTATAATATGATTCATAGTCAGAGACCTACGACATTCAAAGCGATATCCAAACATTAAACCATAATTGGTATGAAATAATTCTGGTACAGTAACTTCTTCTTTCCTTATAGACAATACCTTCCTAATTTATAAGTAACACAAAAAATTGTTAATACGTATCTGTTTAGTCATATTTAATATATTTCAATGAAATGCTAGTATTACATTATTTTTAACTTTTTTACATCATCAATCATAGGCTAGAAAAAATAATCAAGTACTAATAATTTGTTAAACTCCAGAAAATTATTCAAATAATACTCACAGGTTTACTGCTTCCTATTAAACTTATTAGTTTTACTAAAACTAAAACATTAAAAAATTATTAAATTTAAATCATAGAGTAGTTATTCGATACGTATACTTACATATAGATATGTAAGAAAAATAATATTTACTTAATATAATACTTAGGTAACTATGATATTTCATGATATTTAATTGTTTTTTAAATTTAGAGTAAGTTTTTTTTCAATTGAAAGTTTTTTTAATTAAATTGGCATACAGAGTAAACAATCATGCTTCAATACATTTGACAAGCTTACGTAAATTCGATTTAATGCCTTCGTTTACGTTTATTGCAATATTTATCAATTGTTATTGTGAAATCTGAAAATAAATAAGTATTTTATGGTATCGTAAAACCTTACATAGGTTCATTTCCAACTTGTATTTTCTTCTACGTTCATAACCGTACACATTATTAACTATCTTAAATATAAAAATCGATGTTTGAATGTATGTTCCATATGGACTCCAAAACGGTTGGAGTGCAATTTTAATGAAATTTTGATTCAATTTTTCATATTAACCCATGCGTGTGATCCTGTAAAGTTTAGTATCGATCACATCAACGTTCCCTGTGTACTCCAAAACAGCACAGCAAAGCGTGGCCGAGTTTGCTGGTATAATAAATAAACCTAATCTTTATATTCGACCCTATTAACATTTCATTTAAGTATTACTATTCGTGTTATCCCTTCTATTTTTGTATTGTTATCTTTAATTTTATTTTGCTTTTTGCCCATACGTTCGCCATTTGTTTGTAGGGTTTGTTACGTAGGGTTAACAATACAAGGTGTCCAGAAAGGGTATCGGGTATTTGTTTTCGCGCCATATTCGAAACGGGGCGTCTAAAGGGTGCGGGGAGGGGTTCGTGGCGTCCGCCATTTTGTGGAGTTTTAGTCACGATGGAACAGTACTCGGGGACGCATCGCGCATTTTGCGTACGAGCGTATTATCGTAATGGTGATTCAATAGTGACTGCTCAACGTCTCTATCGTGTGGAATATCGTACACGCCACGCGCCAAGTGACGATAGCATTAGGAAATGGATCAGGATGTTCGAGAATACAGGTGCGACAGTTAAAATTCAAAACTCTGGTCGTCCTCGTTCAGTTCGCGATGAAGAAACAATTGAAGAAGTTGAGGCGTCGGTTCGTCAAAATCCGTCTTTATCCATCCGAAAGCGAAGCCAAGCGTTGAACATCAAAAAATCGTCTTTACATTCGATTTTAAAGAAAGACTTACATGTAAAAGCCTATAAAATTCAATTGGTTCAAGAATTGAAGGATACGGACTATGCTAATCGACTGAATTTTGCGAACGAAATGCTGCAGCGATTTAACAACTTTAACAACATACTGTTCCGTGACGAAGCAAATTTTCACCTGAATGGTCATGTTAATAAGCAGAATTGTCGGTACTGGGCAGTGGAGAATCCGAGACGAAAGCATGAACGACCCCTGCATAGCCCAAAGGTCGTTGTTTGGGCCGCTATGTCTGCTAAAGGCATAATTGGTCCTTATTTTCATGAAGATCAACGAGGCCGAGCAATTAATGTGAATAGTGACCGTTATTGCGATATGTTGCGAAATTTTTTGGTCCCAGAGTTGCAGGAGTTTGCAGGTTTCAACTCAAGAACGTGGTTCCAGCAAGATGGGGCCACTTGCCATACCTCAAATGACTCAATGGAAGTTGTTAACGAATTATTCCCTAATAAAGTCATTTCGCGAAGGGGTAACATCAACTGGCCTCCCAGAAGCCCCGACCTTAGCCCGCTTGACTATTTTGCATGGGGATACCTTAAAAGTAAGGTTTATCAAAACAATCCGACGAATCTAACCCAGTTAAAGCAAAACATCAGGTCAGAAATGGCAGCAATATCGATAGCTATGTGTCAACGTGTTATCGCCAATCTTCGTTTCCGTTGAAAAGAGTGCCAGCAACGTAACGGTCATCATTTGGATAACATCATCTTTTCCAAATAATTCTCCAATTCATATGCCAATAATAAACAATAAACTTTTTTATTGCATACAAATAATTTTTGTTTCATTGAACTTACAAATACCCGATACCCTTTCTGGACACCTTGTATAAGATTTGTCGCCATCCAGAAGGCTTCAATTTGAATTACGTTTAAAGGTCTTATATTATTATGGAGTTCCTAAAAGGAATATATTTTATTAGATCAAACAAATAAAAACTATGTAAGAAGATTTTAAATTATCTTGGTACTCGATAAAAACAATGTAAATCTTACTATATTAAGTGAGCAATTCTTGTATATATGTGTAATTGGTATCTCGGAAACGGCTACAACGATTTCGATGAACGATTTCGATGAAGTTTTGCATTTAGATAATATTTTACAGATAACATTCTATACAGCCTAAGTTTAAGTACTATAATCTATGCGAATAATAATAATATAAGCCTATAAGCATATCTACACAAGATTAGCATTTGAGTTCATGAGCTATCCAGAACTAGTCTAAACATCTCGATCCAATGTTTTTTTTTCAACTACAGTTTCCCGTTGTCTTCTACTGTTAGATTTTTAAGGATTACGTAAAATAATTAATGCCGAAGACTCTGGAGGGTTGCAGAAATGACCAGGACCACAAACAATATAGGTATATTAAAAATGTTCAAGGGCGCAGTTGTAAAAGCTCTCACCGGGCTCATAAAAGGCTAGTTACGGCACTGCAAAGAATCCTTGCCCCTTCGGTCTGTAATGTAGTCAGGGTTGACCGTTGGGATGGATAGTAAATTTCTTAGTTAGTTTGATTGTTTACCCTCTTACCAGCGTTCATATCACAGTTAAACTTGTAAACACTGCATTCGTATGAAAACATTCGTAACTGATTACGTCGCCGATCTCTCGCGCAGACTTCTTTGCCAACATGTTGGCAATATTTAGCACGCCAACACCAGTACTCATTTACTACAGCGGAGAGTTTCTGATCATTGGTCTTCCGCCGTATTTTTCGATCCTGAAAAATTTAAAACAATATTAATATTTCATACAATTTTTTAATTAGAAACGTCATATAATACGAATTACTAAAAAAATATCGTGTACCCAGTCAAGTCCCTTACCTAGATAAAAATAAGTAAATGTTAATAAATATTTGAGATAAAACATATATAATTAATGTTTGGTTGTCGCTGGCATTACTAAATTCATAAAAATAACGTCAATGTAATTTTATTTATTGTTTGCTAAACGATAAGACGTTATATAAAATTAAACCAAAAAGTTCATTTAATTCAGTGATGATGAAAACATTATTTCACTAAATGTGCACACGATTTTATCTTTATATCAAACGAAATTGAACTAATAAATTTAAAATCACATCGAGACCGTTTATTCGAAACCTCTGTTGTTTTAGGTTTTAACAACCATCACTGGATACGAAATGTTGTTTATTAAAATATACGCATACCCATGTTTGATGTAGCCCATATTTTATTCAGGGAAAGGGAAAACTAATAAGTATACAGGCCTCGCTGCAGTACTACCCTCTCTAGAAATATTTGAAACTCCTCTGACAGTGTCTTCAAGGTGCCCGTTTAAAATAGCAACACCTATACTTTTCCAAACTGAATGCTACTGCCTTGAAAAGTACCAGCCTTTAAGTATTTCGCCGGTCTTAACCACATGACCACCACGCGTAATTTTAAATACACTTTATAAAATAGGATTGATAGAATCGCTAAAACTTAACAATATAGGCGAATGTATTAATACAGTTAAAGAATAAAATCATTAAATATTCAAATAATTTATTCGTGAGATGATAGCTCTTCTTGAATAATCTCCTTTGAATTATTATGGACCAGAATTGGTTCCCATTCATCAGAATTTTGCTTCTGTCTACTTTCTGCTTTGGAATCACTTTGTTGTTGACTCTTCGAATCAGTATCGGAGAGTGGAGGGAGTGAACGACATTTTGTTAGAGAAGTCTTTATGTAATCTGAAAGAGAAACATATTTGAAGTCTTTTTGATTGAAAGCAACATTTTATTAAATCTGTTATAGGTATTAAGTTATAATAGGCTATTGTTTAGTAGATCAGTAAAAGTATCCCTGTTGTGTTGTGAAAAATTTTGTTATTATATTTTTATTAGCTACTAGCTATGCCCGCAGCTTCATCGCTTGGACCACAGAATGTTGTCGAGCAGGCACACGCGCGAATTTTGTTGCCGGGATATTTAAAAATCAAAAACGCTCATTGTGGGTCATCCTTAAAACATAGAATTTATGCGGTTTCTAAATTTTTTATAGGTCTCTTTAAAATCTACAGTAATGTACTACATTAATTTGATATATATTTCTTTTGATTTATATAGTGTAAGCCATTTAAAAGTCCCATAATTGTCGTTTTAGCAATTTGATTTTTATTTGTACGTAACCCTAATTCTTTTTCTAAAGTGATAGTAGCCAAAGTTACTTCTCTTAACATCAGCTGTCTGCTATGTGAAACCCGTCAAAATCAGCCCAACCGTTTCGGAGATTATCTGCAACAAACTGACAGACAGACAAACATTTAAAAAAAAAGGGAAATTTAGAAACAATTTACCAAATCACCATGAAATTTAGTACTTATAACTAAGTGTTTTTTCATGAACAATGTTTTTCTGCTATCCCAGAATGCAATAGGTGGCGCTTCGGGAAAGGGCAGAACAACATCTGCGAGGCCAGCTAGTATTATCAAATATTACGACAATGAATGATTTTACTCCAAACAGATTCCGTTATTAGATGAAGAAAATTATACATACTAGCTTCATTTAGACAATTAAACTCAAGCAAATCACACGAATCGAGGAATCTACGAACTTCGCCCTCTCGGTTCACGCCACATTTCTCAACAGCGTTGTGGATGCACGTCTTGGATTCATAGCATATCTGAAATGATACAAGATTTCAAATGTTACCTTCAAACAAAATCATCTAATATGGTATTAATCTTCAATAGTAATAAATACGATATTGTTAATAAATTATATTATCTTTAGGTATAAATAATGTACAAAGTTGTACTTATCAATTTAGGTTTCAGTTGAGATGATAAATTAACACACACGATCGACAAAGACAATAGACTATAATGTAATAAATAGCCTTTAATGAAAAAGTCGCGATTTCATTTACCTATAGTATAAAATTAATAATTTATGTTCAACATCAAACAATAAGATAGAGAGAGAAATGTCGAGATCCGTCGTCGCACTAAGATTCGCGATGTTGTAAAGACAACCAAGAAACTAAAATGAAGTTGGGCAGGAAGATAATGGTTACTATGATATTTACATTACCTATAATATAAAATTAAATGTTAAACTTAGATATATCATCGAAAAGGTTTCAATAATATTAGTATTTGGTGCTCGCCGGCTGCCAACGCGGCAGTCTCCTACTGTTTCTTACCACACGTCAAATATAACCTAACCCAACCACAGCTTTAACCACTTGGGATTGACTACATCTCGTTGTACCCAGTATAAAGAAGGCTAGACCTAGTATTAGCCGTGAACAAATAGGTTACACCCAACTTCTGTTGCTCGCACTTATTGTAGTTCTAACGGGCTAGAATTTAGCCATATTTTACCCGTAATACCTATAAATAACAGATCTAAAAAGCTTATATGACATTATACATAAACGTATCTGAATACAGTTGTGTAAAACTCCCTATTTCAACCCAAACAACTGAATCTATTAATTTAATACGTATAGAAGCAGTAAGTATTTTAAGTGCTAAACTAAATTTTGTACTCTAAACCTACCTATTTTATGTATATTTTTAACAGATACACTGTACACTTAGATGCGAATAATAAAAAATAATGAATTAATAATAACAAAGGTAAACTCACTTTATTTTTATCTGCCACGTACATTTGAAAAGTTGTAAATAGCAACAATATTCCTGAATGAAAAAAGATTATTAATTAATAATAATATTTTTATGAAACACACATTTAAACATAATGTAAAAAATACAATACCCAAGAATAACATAACATCCATATCGAAGTCTTATACATAAATATACATTTGATTTATATTATACATTTCAGATAAACATTTTGATGTTAATTTAACGACATCGTAACTTGATAAAGCGTATACTTTCACTAACAATTTTTATGCATTTATTATAGTAACATTGTCACAGATTAATGAGTCTTACTAAATGGTTAATGATAATCGAAGTTTTTACAGTTTTAGTGATAGCACATAAACTAACGACCAAAAGAAAAAATGTAAGCATTGTAAACTTTATTTTCTGGGTGATAGGTACTACAATAATTATTTCCGACTTAATCACAATCACCGTGATCATAGCAGTAATGTAACACCCGTTAAAATGCAGTTTTCTCCCACTTAAAAAAAGACTAACCAGTCAATTTTTTGGCTAATTTTAGCAACCAAAGGAGACGGGTATTTCTGGACCCAGAATATAATTAGTTGAAATGTGGTTTATAAAATCGAATATATTTTTGTTTTTAAAATCGTACATCAATAAAATTCACAATCAACAAAATAAGTAAAGTAATAACTTTAAAATAAACAATAACCCTTTTTAATATTAATGCTACTTCAAAAATAGTTCAATTGAAGTTTATTACATCGCTTCGCTTTTACGAAATATCCTAAATCTCTGCTTTTAGTTTGCCAAAAATCCGCTTTTTTCAGTGACTGTTTGATAATGCATTAGCTATTAATTTGCACCGTTTTCATATTTTTACATCTCTTTTTTTACCCAGGTTCATGTCTGTATGAAAGAGCATCCGTCTCCTTAGTTATTACTGTATATCTGTGTGAACTTTTAAATGGCCGTCTGTATATTATTTTTTTATATATGTATTTTATTAGCTGAAAGATAACCTTTTATCACTAAATAAAATAAATACATCTGGTGTATATCCAGTAATCAAGTTGGGTTATAATATATCTGATGATGGTGATGAACTTGTGACAGTGACTCTCGGTTAGTTTGTTGCGATTCGGGATCAGCCGATTTTATATCGAGCTTCCAAAAGGCCGGCATGAAAGCGACATCCGTCAATGGACTGCTGGTCTCCTTTTCCATCGCCGTTGTTTTTGGATTGTACCATCCATACCACCAGGTACAGGACTGTCATTTTACCGTGCCATTATAAAATGTTTAATCATATACGTCAAAATAATTATAATAATGTACAATTCCAGCCAGCGTGTTTAGGCGCCTACATCTGCCATCACTTTGGTAGTAGAAAATGCGCCCTGGATTCCAATACAAAGGAGTTAAGATGGTTCCTAAATAAGTGTGACGTTTTAGAATTCAACTGCGAATATAATAGTAGTAAATATTTCTATTTTTTTTATAATAAATAGTATTATAATTTAATGGAAATAATATTTTCATAAATATATTTAATGGAAAGAACTATCAATTGAAATCTATCTAAACAATTAATAAAATTTAAGTGTCTGTTTGTAATGTCAACTTTTTACCAAATGCATATGAAAACATATATGACACATATAACAAAAAAATAATTTTAAAATTGTTTTATGTCTGTATGTCTGTTTGTTCCGGGTAATGTTTTAAATGGCTTACGCTGAATAAACCATAAGAGATTTAATAAAGTAATGTACTACGTAATTGTAAACCTTAAAAAGACCTACAAAAAAGTCAGCTAGAACACATCTTCTAAGGATCACCCAAAATAAGCATTTGTTGTTTCTTTAAAAAAATACGGGAGCGGGGGTAGCATGATTCGCGCGTGTCTCCGATTGACGGAGCGGCGCGCGGCGTTCTGTAGTCCACGCGAGCGTAGCCGCGGGTACAGTCAATAAGAAATTATATCGGTTGGCATAAAAAGTTTTTGTGTAAATTACCCAGATTTTTGCTGACTGTACACTTTAGGCATGTTAAGACTCAAAATAGAAAGTTTTCCTGTAGCTAGAACACTTAAGCTACCTACCCCTTTACTGCCACATCTCTAAAATCCATCCTGTATATACTAACTATCCTGACGGCTACGCTCGCTTGAATTACTAAAGCATTGTTAATTTATTTTTATTTTTTTAAACATTTCATACATGGTTCATTTTCTACCAAAATATTTATCGCTGCACCACATCGTACTTAATACTTGTTTCCTAAACAATGTGACCTAATTGGATGACATAAAGAAATATAATATTAATATATATATATTATAATTTTATTATTACAGACTTCCATATAATTTCAACTAGCGAATGCAGGAGTATCCCGCAAATGTAGTATAATATAACAATTACGTCGCATAATTTAACTACTTCGAGGAATTCTAGAACGAAAGCAATTAACGGGAAGTTTACGTAAACATTTAGACAATAGACGAACGTTCATAACAACATGTAAGTTACTATCAGACCAAGTCACTTGCTCCCTATCTGTCAAAGGAAATAGTTCGAAATATAAATATGTCTTTATATATTATATCAGGTACAACTTTAATAATATAATTAATTAATAATCATAAAATTATAAATACTTAGCTAGCGATACTTTCTTCACGAAATATTGAATATTAAAACCCATTTGCAATGACGACACACAAAGTATTAGTAAGAATATAGTAAATTTCAATAATATAAAACATATTCAACCGAATCAGCATTGTGAAGATAGACAGATAATACCGCAAGAGCGAAAACCAATTCTTTTGTATTTAGCGTTGAAGATTTTTGTTAATTTTCAGTTTTCTTTCTGATGTGGCTTACCGTTTCACACGTATTCACTCATGGCCCACCTCAAGACCGTGATAACGAAGATATAGCGATGGGGCGGAAGGTAAAAAAAGTAAAGTTTCAACCCTTTACATTGATTGTATTCAAAAATTCTTTCCTTTAAAAACCAATCAATGCCTTTAGTATATTTATTTATACATAAATTTTCTCATCTATTCCTTTTATAATTTAGGTTTTTTATAAATCTATATATAGTATACAGTTTTTTGATAGTAGTTGCAAAATATTTAAAAGATTTTCTCGCTTCTATAGATTACTCCAAAATGTTGTGAAACCTAACCAAACCGTAATATAAAAACTTAAAAGTATACCACAAATAAAGTAGAAATATTTTGTAAATACTTTTTATTCTGTCAATATAATCTCAATAGATGGGTGCTAAGTGGTGTAGCATGGCGAAAGTTTGCAATCATGATCGGGTTCCTATCTGCGGTATAAGCCACGCTGGTGATGTCATGGGCTTCAAGGACCTCTGCGATATGTTTGATTTTAATTGCATTAGGAGAAGAAGTTAGTATAAATCACATTTTATATACTTTATTTACGATTATTACTTATAGTATTAAATATTAATATTCAGCTTACAAGTTAATCTAAATAATACAAGAAATATTCTATCTATCACTATTTTTCAGGTTACTTATCTCTCTAAGTAATTAATTGAAGTTTCAGTTCATTATTATTTATTGAACAGTTTATTTGTTTTGTGTATAGTCCTCAAATACATCTTCATGACATTTCATAGTCTTCAAAGTCTGGCACTTAATCAATGAAACTTGATTTTCCAATACTTATGTATTAAAATATAAACTCCTCTATTTCAGATTATAAGCAAACGGGATGTCCAGAAGATAAGTCAGTATTAACAGTATCGCGTCGGCCTACCAATAATTACTATGATGACTAATTACACCTTTACAGAAAATTAGATGCGTGAAACTACTTCGTTTCTATGTTTTCATTCATATTTATCATTCATAAACGAAAAATGTACTGGAAATAAAGTTTTATTATTTAAAAATTATGGTTTTTGAATTAATTAACAGTAATGTATATGTATATGGTTCTGATATGGCATAATGTGCTACAGAACCTTCAAATATATAATAAAAAGATATTTGAGTACAGCTCGTAATCTTTTAAAATACAAACAATTAACCAACCACTATCAGATAAATCAAAAAATTTGTTTGTAAAAAAAGGAACATGTACAAATCATTTCATAAGCTGCTTTTTACTCATCAAAAGTTTATTACTTGCCACTATTATCAACTGGCTATACTAATTATAATACAGCAAAATACATAAACCTTATTTTGATAGCAAATAAAGCTAAATTGAACCGTTTTTCAATTATAGTTATTAATTTAGTATGTAGTCTTTTTATTTAGTTAATTGCTTTTGTTTTCTTTTGTTCAACTTGGGTATACTCTCATTGGGCTGGCATACACCAGTTGTAAAAGCCCCTTTAAATAACCAGTTTTATTTTTCAATAAATGAGAACTTTTTTTTACCTTAAGCGATATTAGTTACAAATTAATTTCCATTCAACAACTAACAGTAAATTCCTAGAAATTATAACAGCTTTTCATAATATGTACTTAAAACAAGACAATATACATATTTCGAGCGAAATACCTCTCGTTTATAAACAACTTGTTCAAGCTTAAAGCAATTAGCCCCTTCATTATTGTCTTTATCCACACAATTTAAGCAACGATGCGTATTTGACAAACATCCAGTAATTGTCTAGTTTTGCCAGTGATGTAACTCGCTGTAGTAAAATTGATACTAATTGTTCCTGCTCTTTGTTAACAGATACGTGCCCATAGACTAATGTCGAGATATAATATAAGACAATTATGGCGTATGATGTTTGTAATATCAATTGCCAATTGTCACTTAGTTGGGGATAAATCACATTTGGTAAGTCAAAGAAAAAAATTGTACTATTATCTTATATCTAAAATAAAAGTTTTTCTTTAATGTGTTTAGTATCCTAGAAAAGTAGATTAATATCTTTTTAAAATAAAACTAAGATATGTTCTCTTGATAGCAAAAGGTGACAAAAATTCTCTATGTTTTAACTTTGTTGTACCGTGGAACGGTGGAACCATCTCTCTGCCAATTTGTACCCTCCTTCTTACGACATTAGATCCTTCAAGCGTAACGTAAAGAGATATTAATGTAGGCCGGCGTGACAGCGACGACTGCTAACAGATATCGATCTCTCGGTGATCGCCGTTGTGTTTGGATTGTACTGTGCGTACCATCAGTCAATTTGCCGCGCTACTATGAAAAAAACATACGGCCCGTCTGGTGGAAATTAACTACCGTAACCTCTATAGGTTGATTAGTTGATTGTCTATATCAGAGGCTTGCAATGTATTACTAACGCGTTGACAACCTTAAACGTCCCTACCCAAAAAGTCCTGGAAACCCTATTGACTACAGGAATACAATACAAGGTTTTTTCGCTGCGATCTTCTATGGGGTGGAGGTATTCCACCAGTCGGACTGCCCCAAGTTGAGCTAAAAGAAATCTCCAAAGACATTTCTGTAACCTTTCTGTCTTTCAAACAATCAGGGTCGCTTTGAAAGATAGGATGAGCAATAATGTAATCGAACAGAGAACTAAGGTTATCGATAGCTCAAATAATTAGCTCGCTGAAGAACTTATAACCGATGTGATAAATGTAATGTAGAGTGCTCCCCCTTCCCCCTGCAAAATAGTGTGAAAAACTGCACAGGATGGTTGGAATCGACTGGATTCGAAGGACTGAAGAACTAGTCCAGTGGCGACTTTAAGGGTAGACCTATGTCTAGCAGTAGATATCGATAACAGCATTGTATGTTGTTGAGATTTGTATAATTGGTTGTATTGCAAGAAATGATTTCATATGATGCCAACGGTTACCTTTCGCCAGCCCACCGCTCGCCATCGGCAGGAAGTTTATTCTCAGATCTTGGAAACTAAATGGTCGCGAACAGTCCAGTTTCAGAGGAGTTTTCTTACGCGAATAATAAATATGCGGGATAATCTCCCTGTTGAAGTTTTCCCAGAGGAGTACTGTATGGGGTTCTTTAAAAGGACGCTCTCCTTTTTAAAGGGTTTAAAGGCTTCTGGTATTACAAGCGTCCATAGGCTGTGGTAAGCATTTACCGACTGATCACAGGCTTGGTTATCACCATGGTACTATAAAAAAAACGAACTGCATGATAAAGTAAATTTTTGCAAGGTTTTGACGTGTCATATTACATAGGCCTCACACAATTTCAAAAGTACAATAGTAATGTTCATGCTTCCTAAATATGTGTTCCGCAATTCAGCATACACAAGAGGGAATAAAACGTTTAGCACAATTATATCATTATGTTGACTAATTTTTATAACGCCATCTCGCGTTTTATATATCACTTACCATCTGCCACCCACTCCCCCGTCGTGTACGATTTGTTACCTACACTACACTGCCTTCGTCACGCGCTCGCACAGAGGTCGAGATTTATTGGTCCCACGCACCCCGCGCTCACGTTGAAAATCGCCTAAATTCGCGAAAACTTCCTCGAAATATAATTAAGGACGCGGCTCTACAAGACAACCTGGAGCAAATTTGCTGATACGCAGCAGAATGGAGCAAGGTCAGTGTACAACGTCCTTTTTTCCTTCCCATGGCATACCCGCGCCACTGTGGCATACTTTCGGACACTTCGCGTGTCCAAATTTGTTAATAACTGCATTTGTGTACCTCAACAACAATCCATTAAAACGGTTTTATTTCGTCGATTAGTACTGGTATGTCATACAGTGAAGTGACACACTTCAGCATATCACGTTACAGTATCATCTAATACATAACAAAATACATAAAAGTTTTAGCGCATGGTATTTGTTGGTATTACTAAGAAAATTTTCTCCCAGTGCTTACGGCAGCTGTCGAATACTAAATATAAACCATCACATACATAGTGCTGTGATTTTATTGAATCACTAAAAAATCAGCAATCGTTCCAAATTCAGTTTCCTAATTAATTTATCGCTTATTAAGTAATTTTTAAACAACGTACTCTTGTTTCAGACAGAACTAAAAAAGTTGTGCGAGCACGCATACGCATGTTTCCACGACAGTGTTATAATTTGCGGCAAATCAGTAAACGAAGCGCGAACATTTTTGGACTTATGCGATTTATACGAGTATTCCTGTGAATACAGCATGGGTAACTTCACTATTTTATATATTTTCTTATGTTCTAGATATGGTTCTATGTGTGATTTTTCTGAGCATCTCACATTTTTGACCAACTTCAAAAAAAGAAGAGATTCTCTATTTGAACTTTTTTGTTTATAAACCGATTTAGATGATTATTTTTTGATAGAAAGGGAATACCTCAAGGTTGAAACCTTTTTAATTTGATTGGCATTGGACCTTCGACTTTGAAGATAAACCGGGGAGCTCCTCAAAATCATTTCAAGTTGTGTTCAAACCAAGTCGGTTTTCTTTGTAAAAATTGTCTAGTCCTTTCTGCGTTTGTTATAATTTAATTAATTTCAATGCCAATACTATAAAACTTGAACAATTATCAGTAATAAATGAATTCATATAAGTGTTTTAATTCAAATTTTAAAATTTATTTAAACTGTTTAAATATAAGGATGTTGTTTTATAGAAATATCTTAGTTTACAGGCATGTAAAAGAAGAAGAAGGTGTTTGTCCGAATCCTAAAGAACTTGGAACGGGTATCGGATGAAGTTTTTACTACCGGCTATGTATACAAATATTAAATATACAGATAAAAATAATGATTAATTTTATACCAAAACCCTTATCAAAAGTTTGTTACTATGCCAAAGCACTATAAAAATATTCTAGAAATTAAGGCAATGATTTATAGACATGAAGTTGGCTTACACGAAGGCACCAGAGCGAAATCTGAAAAACAATTAGAATTAGAAGATAAAATAAGATAACAAAAATATTTTAAATTAGAGTTAGCAGGAAATCACTTACTGTATTTCCAATAACAATTAACAGTAAGCATGTGACAGACATCGTCAAATTTCCCAAAGCCAAAATTGTCATCGAACCCGCAGACAGGGTTGAAGGTCCTACGGCAAAGCATCGCAATGGAACACCAAGGGCTAATTTTATTATCATCTTCAAGGATAGCGACTGACTTTGGTGGACCTTCCAATGAACGACGGCTTAAGAACTGAAAAGATAGTAAGTCTAGCGTCTGAATGGTTTGTTTTAATTTTGATTTTGTTAACATTAAAGTTAAGTATAGGGATGAAAGAAATAACTGTTGACTTAATTACAAAATAAATAAATGAAAAGTATCTGAAATATATGTTTATTGATTTTTTAAAGTATTTATAATCAGCGTTATGAAATAAAATTAAAAGGTAAGTGTGTGTTCATTTTTGAAACGATTATAGTAATGAATTAATAACTCAACTTAAACAACTTGTTTTAGATGAAATCGGATCAAAAGATTTACACCTCACTTACCTGTGTGCTTATGGACCGTATATCCAATTCTACCAGAGGTGTTGGATCGGTATCACTTTCCATTTCTTTTAACATTACATCTTTGAACAATGTTCCGTATTTAGGTATATTTCTACCTATTCTTACAACAGGGTGCTCTATTTCTTCATCAATATCAATACTACTACGTCTATTCTTATGATGTACCTCGACTTTTTTAGGCATTTTTGGCATTTCAATATTTTTACCAAGATTATCAATCAACTGTTTCGTCAATTCTTCGTTCCTTTGAACCATTTTCACAAGGTGTTCCAAAGCTTGCGAATGCTGGATTAATTTTTCTTCTATAAACTCAATAAAAGTATCTTTACGTCCAACAGTTTCTCGTTTTTGAATTTTCTGGCAAAAACCAAACACTACTTACTATTTATGAGATTATAGTTTCCTTCAACTTTCACTTCAATTTTAAGTTAATCAATAATAATTACATAATTTTTATTTATTCTTACCGACGGTGCTTCTAACGGATATACGAGTATGTCCTCTAATGAATCCATATTTGCTCTATTAGGCTGTACGACTACCAAAAGTATTATTACTGAAAACAATAAATTGTTATCAACCATAAAGTAAGTAAATATTTTGAGATAAAATTTCAAAATATCTAAATTGAAATTGAAATCGAGCTCCTCACCAGCTATGGCATTGAAGTCCATGGCGTCCACTTATTTCTATACAGAACAGTCTACAAGTAGGGCAAAATATCATGCTTACGCCACTTATAGTGTTCTTAATTGTGTAGAAGACCAAGCAATTTTGATCATAATATCAGTTATTAAATTTGAAGTAACCAATAAAGTAAATGTACCTTTTTTAAATTACTTAATAGGTACTTCTGTTTTTGTATTCATTTATCTTTTAGTTTTAAGAAACTTTTACCAAATTTAGTAACAAGAAAACAAAACTTCAATTTCTACGTCTGATACTAATTTTAGTTCCATAACAAAAGATATATTATGTTGCTTACTTAATAACCAACATGCTTCAAATGTTCACATAATCTGAATAAAAAGTACTAACCTAATAAACTTTAAGATTTTTACTTAAACCTTTTCTAGAAATTTAATATTTTGATTTTGTTCATAATAATCATAATATCTGTGGTTATAAAGTGATCAAGATTGTTTAAACAAAGTACAAATTTCCAATATGATTTATAGCTATTAAGAGCGTTGTTATTGAATTAGGAAAATTATAACACAATTTCTGTAATAAATTTTACAATTTTCTACGTATAAGTAATCATAATATTGTTTTTTTTTTTCATGTTAGACTCGGGACGTGTGAGAATGATTAACATTAGGATCACAGCCCTCATTGTTTTGGAAAAGGGGAAGTATGCTGAATTAGTATCGGTTAAATCCATGTAAATACCAATAGAATTTTTGAACTCCTATATGACTTATGCAAATAAGGTTGCAAACAAGCATACGACCCGCCTGATGGTAAGCGGCTCCCGTAACCTATGGACGCTTGTAAAACCATTGGTATCACCAGTGCGTTCCCTTTCCCGAGGAGTTCTGGAAACCCTACTCCACCCCAGGAGTACAACACAATGTTATTTGGCTGCGATTTTCCTTAGGATTTTTAGAGTGAAATTTCCAAAGAGTTTTCACTGCGCTCATCTCTCTTCTTAGAGCCCCTTTCCTAAGGAGATATTATTGTGAAATATCTAATGCGGCGAGTCAAACCGAGTGCTTGACCCAATGTTTGCGGATGACGGCGTGGCGACGCTTAGGCCAGCGTAGGCGGTGTGGAACCGAGTTCGTTTTTTTCAATTGACAGACTGGATCATCTCAAAGTTTCATGTTAAAATATGGATAGCTTAAAAGCGGTTGGTTGAGATCACGACTACTATAAAAAAATATTAGTAGAATAACCATCTTCTCATTGACTTTCTTTTGGGTACTGGTACTGCGACAGTCAGTCATTCACACACATTCACACATACACACACACACACACACACACACACAAACTTTTTATTAAATATTTACTAAGTTGTTTCACATCTGCCAGGCGCGGGCGTCCCATGACGGTCAATTTTTTTTATACATAAAAAATGAGGTAAATATAACATGCTGACTATTGTTTTTCTTCACATAAGTCCTTAGAGATTTATCTCGACTAGTGTAAACAACATTCCAAGTAGGACTTAAAGGGGATCGTTATTTCACTTACTAGAAGAGCGTGACGTCAATAGGACGTCAACTGACGTCGTTATGGCGTAGTTAATTCTATATTTATACGAGTTCATATAAGATATAGGTGACTCGATAAAAACATGTTATAATAACGTATTTGCCAAGACAAAAGTGTGTCTGTATTTAAAATCCTAAGAATTCAGGAAACGGGCGACCTATATACCATAGGTATTTTTTAACGTGTAAAGACAAGCGTTAGAAAACAATTTTGTCCGACATTATATTAGACTAGGCTTCGGCTTCGCACAGGTACAATTTACTAATGTATCGTCATTTATGTTGATAATTCGTTTCAAAAAGTCCGCTTAGCTTACGAAGCGCTATTCATAGGTAGTTCGCGTAATTTTAAGATATTTGTACGGAATTCATTTAAATTATATAATCTATAGGGCAATTTTAATCTTCATAAAATGACCACAGTTACTATTAACTATGGTAACTATATTTATCTGGATAATATTTATACGGAATTGGAGAAAATAGTTCCGCAAAAAACTTAATAATTTTAATTCATATTTTAAATAAAAATGTTCACTGCTTGAACATCTATATTTATTCAGTACATTATTTTGATGTAGCTCTTAAGGTTAAAATAGCATAAGCACATAAGCGCGATTTTTTTGCCGACTTATTTACAAGACATTGAATTTTCTCAACTTTACTCATACAAACTTTCATCCCATGTTTCATCCCTTAAAGTTTAATTTTCGCGACATAAAGTAGCCTATGTCCTTCATCAAGGTCCAATCTATATCTATACCAAAATTCATCACACAACTGTGATGCATTCTGCGGTTTAGGCGTGAAAAATGTATACAGACAGACAGAGTTACTTTCGCATTTATTATATTAGTATGGATTATTATTGTGTTATCTAAATGTAACATATGTACCTACATCTTACATACAATAGCCTTGTGGACTGACTGGCTTTGTAGTGCAATTATCATAAAATACTTAAAGTAATTAAAGTAATATATGTTTGTCTACATAATGACAACTTCAGATTGGTTACTCCAGATAAAGGAAAGCTAAAAAATTATCTACCATTCTGCTAAAATGCAAATCAAGAAAAAAAAACAGTATATTTATAACTTGTACTTAAAACGTTATTTATAGTGCAGAAATTCAAAAGTATAACTAGATGTTGAAAACCACTCTAAACCAATCAATGAGATAAATCGTTATTATTGACACATCTAATAAAAGCAAATTGTTATTGTGAAATCGTTCGGAATTATAGGAAATAGCACGGTAATCGAATACAGGCTTTGTCGCTAACTGAAGATTAGAGGGGCATGCCAATAAATGGATTGCGGTTAGCAAGTAATTTCACAATTTAACATCACAAGACTCAATATCATGTAATTTAAAACATAAATAACTTACTATCTATTACATAAAGTCATTTAAATAAGTCTTATTGAAATAAATACGATCAAATAAGCCACATGTGTGCAAATCAGTTTCTCGAAATACCAAGCAATGTTGTCGAACATAAAATTTGTATTTTTACTTCGCAAACAATTTCCGTATCTATAAATGTTTTGCGATAAATTTTATTGTACTATAAATTTCGCATAACATAATATGAATTCAGAAACAATACAAATGTCATTACAAATGACACACAAACATATTGCTTTATGATGATAAATTATGTATATATTATTAGGTGAGTGTTCACATTCATAATTGTATTATTAAAACATAAATCTGTAGGTGTGACGATGAAATGTTTACACCAGTGGAAAGACAATATGATGTCCTATAATTCACTTCTTAAGATTTACTAACAAACTAGCTGTGCTCCACGGTTTTACCCGAGTTAAATTTACCACGCCACGCCACGCCATTAATAGGTTATTGAATAAAAGTGAGGACAAAAGGTTATATTTGTCTTTCTTTAGTACCTGAAACAACGGATAGTAACGTTATTGAAAACGGCCGTACCTCGCCTACCGCTTGCCAGATTGCTTTAACGATTACGGTTACTGCTCCACTCCTGAGAATTATGGAGTGACGTTTTAGGTTTTACAACGTTCCTTAATAATATAATTCTAAATCCTATTATTTCCTATATAATGCTAAAAACAAACAATTTCTTGAATGGTGATAGGTAAAATATTGAGGTACTATGGAGGAAACATAGCAAAAGATAAAATTTAATTTTAAATCACAGATCAATTATTGGTTTCCGTTAACGGTTGTAGCGAACCGAAAACATATCATTGATCTACGTTTTAAATCATATTCTACATAAGTATAACAATTGTCATTTTCATTTTATTTCAGCTTACATCATATACCTCATAGGACGTATTAATGCACACAGTGAAACCCTTAAGGTAAAACATGAAATATTTTCCGTTTTTACATTAATAAGAAAATACAGTAAAAACTGATTAAATAAGATATGATTATGTCAGGAACCTTTGTAACTGAAATCTATTCTAAGTTTCTAACTCCTTTTGCAACAAAAACATATTTTAAACCTCTTTATTTGAGATTTATTTCTTATTCTTAGGATATTGTAATAAAATTATATCTCTATAATTAAGATACTACTTGCATTGAATATCTCTTTGACACCAAATTAAAAAACAGCCTTGTCGCCGTTTTTTCCTGCCTAAGCAATATAAGCAATATGTAGGAACACACCGCGCAACCTTCAATAAAAATATTTTACACAAAAAAAAATGGTAACACGATCTGACGCGGTATCACGTCAAAATGATTTCTTTAGAATTACCAACGTGAGATCAAATTATATTCTTTAATTTGTTGATGATTTGGCAAACCAAAAACCAATGTTTATTAAGGTACACTAATACAAAATTACATTATCTTATCAATTTGTGAAGAAACAGCTTATTAACTAACTATATGGTTAGTGTGTCCCCAGCCGATAGGACGAACACCAAACAAAACATTAACTGTACAAGATACAAGGCGTGTCGGTGGCTGGTGGAACTCTCGCCATTTTGCTTACCTAAGCAATATATTTATCATAAATTTCAAAATTCAAAATTATCAGATTGAAATAAATTTTAGAAATGATTCTAAAAGACAAACCAAAATTTTTATTACATATAAACTTTATTTGTAATATTGTAAATAAAACAATTGTTTTTGTACCTGGATATCACATAGACTGGGTAAGATCTACCTTTTTATGTGAGAACTTACTTGTCCGTAGAGATCCCACTTATCCATGTTGTACTACATAACAAAATGAACTTAACTTTCATACCTAGCAGGAGTTACCTACTAGCAGGTAAGAACAATTGTGTTCAACTGGATCGCGACGAACATACACATCATGATAATCTCTTCTGGGTTGTCTCGTTTTGAGAGTCCAGCTGTCGATGTCGACCGTTGATAAATTTCCGATGTCTCCATGGTCACCGTTATTTTTGAATCGTACTATGCTTACCGTCAGGCACCTTGGCCTTGCTACTTAGTGTGGAAAAGAAACAATTAATCAAATTATGTTAATAGAACGAAGAAGAGTGTAAAATAGCAGACCTCTGTGTCCACGATAAGGTACCGATGTGTGGGATCGACGCCTGCGGGGAAATGAGAACATTTATCGACACATGCGATATGCATGAGTTTAATTGTGACAGCAAAAAAGGTACATTATACAGTACACTTACTATTTCCATGTAAATATTCCCATGCAAGACGTGAATAGGTTGACAAGGCGACTAAATCACATTTCAAAATTACTCAAAATTAGGTCCTGGTTGCCTAATTTATATGGTGCGTAGTTGAGTAAATCGAAAGGCTCACTTATTTTTGGTAAGACACCAGTAACATGTTGATTTTACAAGACTATTTTTAACAAAAAAAAAACTTATTGAGGAGTGCCTTGGTGTATCATCCAAGTCGAAGGTCCAATGCCAATGGAATTAAAATGGAACCACCTCTGAGCTATCCGCTTTTAAATATTTTTACTTTTCATTTGATTCCCAGACGTCGTAATTAAATATTATACAGCCTATGTCACTCCCACAAATAAAACGAATCTAACTACACCTCGTATGATAAAATCTATGAAGCAGTTTTGGCTACAGGAGTACAAAAGAAATAAGCACACATACATACGCTCTAAAAACAAAATCCTCTTTTTTCGCAGTCAGCAAATTAATGTTTTCACAGAATGCCATCGATCGGGCACTCGCGCGAATATTGCTCCTCCGTTCCCGGTTATTTTAAAGACAAAAATGCTTATTGTGGGTGTTCCTTAGAAGATAGACATATTCGCTGATTTTTTGGAGGTCTTCTTAATTTTTACAACTATTAACTACATTAATTTTATATAACTCATATGGAATAGGCACTCAGCGTAAGCCATTTAAGCGCCCGAATTGATTCACCATGAGAATGTTTTTCTTTTTTGTGCAGAACCTTAATTATTTTTCTAAAGTAAAAGTTACTCCTTATAACATCAGGTATCTACCAGTGAAAGTCCCGTCAAAATCGATCAGACAGACAAAAAATGTAAAAAAGTGTTTTATGTTATAGGTATCGTATATACTTTCATATGCATTTAGTAAAAAGCTGTTATTTTGACATTACAAACAGACACTTCAATTTTATTAATTGTATAGACTGTAATTTTAACAGATTTCAAACAACGTCCTATCCATGAATGCTGGGTGACCTGCAAGAGAGGAAGATCTTTCAAAAAGCCAGAATACCGTTCTGATTGTAATATAAACATGAAATCATCAAACAGAATAATAAATGTATAATACAGTTATATTTTATTTGTTGACAGTTTTTTAAATAACACAACATTTACCAACAAATCTAGAATGTGAACTGTATTGGAATAATTTTATAACCTCTTTATCTAACTAAACATTAACAGTTAAAAATCTAAATAATATATCTACGACACAAGACAGAATTGTCATATTCTTTTTAGTATCCTTGATAATATGGGTTAAATCTTTCAACTGAATTGAAAACAGTTAAATCCCCGACCAACTGAGCTGAATTTTAGTATGGATTGAACAATGTATGGTTAGAAAGGAAGAAAGAAATAACGTTTATTGCTGGTACAAATTGTAGAATAAACTAAGTATAATAATTATAAAACTAAGAATAACAATACCAAAAAAACATATTATCTTCTAGAAATGCCCAGAAACGACGTCTTATTCAGCTAATCTTTAGGTTAGCTGAGAGACGTCATTTTAAATCCAAAATGGCGGAATCCCAAAGATGTCGGTCCATTTTTTTTTAAAGTTAGATTTTCTATGTTTTTGGAATTTTCAATTTTCATTCTTTTTCCAAAATTAAGTAGATTTACTTATCAAGGTGCTTGAGTGGTTTTTAATTTTTCCCCACGATAAACGTATTAAACGAATGAGTTTGCAGAGAATAATAAGATATTTCAAAAATTTTAAAAGCTTTTACCACAAATAAAATCTGGAGAAAGGGGAAAATACCCTAAATAAATTTCTTGTGCGTTACAATTTTTTTTAAATATTGAATAACAGCTTGTGTTTGAAAAGAAAAGTATTAATATTTTTACTAATATAACAGATCTTTTAACTTTTTATTATAAAAAGAGTAAAATGTTTTAAACCCATTACAGTGATAAGTTCTATTCTGTACTAACCGTCGACATCCAAGCAACAGCGATCTATCTAGGTCATCGACATACATATAAAGGTCAAATGTCTGTGTACTTATTATTCTAGACAATACTACACCCTCAATTGTTTTAGTTGAATATGATATTATTAAAAATGAATGTTCGTGCGAACTAAATATGTAATAGTTAGACAAAACTTGATCCATATTTTAGCGATAAGAGTGTTATTTACCTATCTATTTTAATATCAGAAAGCTCAAAAGGTTATTTCCTTGTTTGAGCGCGCTAATCTTTGGAACTACTAGTCTGATTTGAAAATACTTTTTGCATTTTATAACCTATTTATTGAGGAAAGCTATATAACTAAACGCTAAGAACCTAAGGAGCGGAGCAGTGACTATGAACGTCAAGAAACCTGGCAAACTATAGGCAATTACGAATAGTGGGAATGATTAGACACGGATGCGTTGGCTGCGGTGCGTTGGAGAGTTGGTCGAATATTTAACACGAGTTAAACCGTAGGACAAAGCTAGTGTTATAGATACTAAAACAACATATTATATTAAAAATTATAATAAATATACATTTGACAATCAGCTGTTGTAGTTCCGCTTGTTAAAATGAAATTAAAGCTACCAAAATTCGATAATAATAATTATTTTTTATTTATTGTACACAATAAAAGTAATTTTCAATAACAGTATATTTATCAAATCTATCTACTCTCATAGATTCTAAAAATATAATTTCGAAGAAAACAGCGTACGGTGTGGAAACATAATAAAACCCTTATCCTCGAGAGTATAAAATTGAGAAAGTTTCAGTAAAGTTCTTATAGCTTCGTACAAATAATATTCGATAAACTAAAATCTCTGATACCTATTCGCTCAATAGACGAATACTTATAATAAAATTTATCGGTAACAACTTCTTTGAAAACAAATATCTAAAATGTAAATATAGCAAGCAGAGTTTGAATTGGTTCGAACAATAATTTTTTTTTTTTTGTTTTTTAATAATTTTATTATTTACGAATATGTTAAAATTACACTAATAAATTGAATTCTAGCTTTGTGTGAAATATATCGTTATGTGTTTATATTTTACTTACATAATATTAATATTTTTGATTGAAAAAACTAACGCACACGTTGATAGTGCTAAGGTAAGGTTCATATAATTTTCATCGGCAACCATTCACTTGGTAGTTTGAAAGTGAAATTTTTGTGAATTATAAATGAACTACGGTATTGGCCTTTCATAAGACTAAAAGTAAAAAATCTTCAACATTTTACGTATAATTTAGGCATAATAAATATTTAATTCTCTATGACTTATCTTTATCGTACCTTTAATCTGTGGAACCTTCTACCGGCCAGTATTTTGCCTGCTTCTTACGACATCGGGTTCTTTAAGCGTAACGTGAAGAGATATTTATGCAGGCAGCGGCGACCGCCGGTGGATTTTGATCTCTCGGTAGTCGCTGTTGTGTTAGGATTGTACTGTGCTTACCGTCTGGGACAGTATCACCAACATGCCGTCCTATTATAAAAAAATAACACACGATATATAGGTCTAAGATGTTTATTTATTGTTTCGGATAATTTAGATGATTTAATTCCATCGGTTTGTTTTGTCGTTTCGCAAAATCTCATTGTGACTTTGACTAAAATATTAACATGCACAAGGTAAAATAGGTAATGGAATGTTTACAGTTGTTAATATGCTATATTTATTACGAGCTGTGTTACCCACCCGCTTCGTTAAGCGATAAAACGAAAATGGTATCCTATGTGCACTGATCCACTTCTATGCCAATTTTTATTACATTCCGTCCAGTCGTTTAAGAGCGACGAAAGTACAAACATTATTATAACAAACACTCTTTCGCTATTATAATAAAATACTAGCTAATGTTAAACAATTTTTTTTAATTAATTGAATATTATATAATAATCGACACTTTTGAAGTATTTCATAAAAGTGTCTTCAAAATATATCAAATATCTTTTAATTTAAATACTTCCAAATCTAATAGGCACATATAAAGTTTATATATCCATATAGATATGTGATTGAACTGTTATCCTAGTTAAATGAAGAATGCAAGATAGCTGATATCTGCCGACACGATCAAGTGCAGATGTGTGGAATGGATTCGTGTGGAGAAATGAGAACTTTTATAGACTCTTGCGACATGCATGAGTTTAACTGCGATAGTAAGAAAGGTAAGTGTTGACACGCTGTTGAAATACAAACAGAGATGGTTTAAAGGGAATTTGATGTTCTCACGCGCATCAAAAATGTAAATGGCTCTTCAATTCTTTCAGTATTTTAATGATTATAGATTTTTTTTCGTTGTTTTTTTGTTTGGTATCTTATTTATTGACATCAGTGCCAGTAAAGCAGGAGTAATGTGTGAATATATAAAAGTTATGTTTATTTAGGTTTTAGTCATTGTATGTATTGCACTACTACAAACGTAAAAACATCTCTTAGACAGATTTATCTGTTCCTAGTAATGTATAATAAATAACATAACATAATAACAAAGTGGTCTTCAAAAGACGAGTGAATCAATTTTTACTGAACGATCACGTACAATCCTTGGCCTCGTCTTCACTTTCCAGCAGGTGTGACTGACGCCAAACGTCGATCAGTATTCACACACACAGTCGAGAATTTTTTTTAAATCTATTTTTATAATGTAAATATTTAACCAAAGTGTTGATTTTCTGCGCATATCGAACCAACAACGCGTTAAACGTCGATCTTGCATTATTCGTAATGTATGGGAGATCCAACTTCATCCTGTCTACATCCATCCTATGTGCAGACCATCAGGCACAAGATAAGTCAGGGATTTTGCCATGCTATTGTTTAAAAAAATAGTAGAAGCAGAAGTTGCAGCCTTATTTAATTTAATGACGTTCGACCCGATGTCAGTACTCGCTACCACTGAACCATCATTGCTTCAAATTCTCAAATGTACCTACTTTATATATGAAAAATTCAATAACTCAATTCTCTTTCCACTAAATATTACCTACTTATTTTACTCAACGACCCACTTTAAAATTTTTGACATTCAGATAAACGACAGAACAATCTGAAATATTCTGAAGCCAAATCCAGCAGACTTTCTGGATCTCTACATTAATATTCAAACTTTGTCAAACAATAAACGTCTATTAGACTGTGTTTAAAAACACAAGCCTTCGCTCAGCTTCCTGACTTATCCGAAACAATAGTAGCTTTAGCAAAAAACAATTTCACTTAGACCTAAAAACGGCCTTTGCCACAAAAGGTGAATATGCGTAATCCACTAAGATCGAGGTCACGTCTTTAGTGGGGTCACCAAGAAAACTATATAATTTCTAAAATGACTATTTTTTGTCGTGCCATTATGTGTTTGTTTTTTAGGTTATTCTGTATTACACTGAACAATTGCCAACTAAACTGTAGAACGTGTATTTTTCACACTTGTCGTTATCGAAATAGCAGAAGCCATATTAAAAATAATAAAAATAATAAATCAAGTTTATCTATGGTAATAAATTTCACGATAATTTTCCTCCAAACATCACCACAACGACTGGTCCAGCGATACTCGTAACCAATGGCTTCTCGGAAACCTTACCAGGCCGTCGCGTCGCTCCACCTTTTGGCTGGTCTGTCCACACTGCGTCTTCCAGTACGCAGTTGCCACTCGAGAACTCTTCGGTTGTTTCATCAACTATTAGTACATTTTTACTTAAATTTTCTTCATCAATAGTAGTATGTTGTAGGTCATAATAATTTAAAAAACTAAACTAAATAAAAATATCCGATACGGGATAACGCGGAAATTCAACCTAGAAATGAATTGCGACACACCGCGCCGCAGCACAAAATTGATATAACCATTATATAAAATACAAATTATTCCAATCGTAACCAGCAAATATTTAAATAAATTAGTCCGTATAAAGTTGGCTTTAGCAGGTTTATACAATACTAGCTGTGTCCGCGGTTCCGCTCGAATAGACTACAGAATGCCGTAGGTCAAGTGCACGCACAGATTGTGCTGCCCCCGCCTGTCACCCGCCGAATGTTTTTAAATTTGTATCTACATTGTTACATATATTATAAAACGCAATGCATATATGTATGTTTCTTTGTACCATTACTTCGAGAACCACTCATTGAATATGTGAGACTTTTTAAAATTCATATATATTATGTTTTTAGTTGTTTATATTTGTTTAATATATGTATATTTTGTTGTGTTTGGTAATATAGAGATTAAGTAATTACGATAATCGTTTAAGTTGAACAAAACTTTGCAGCCATTGCATACTCTTACAAACTTTAAAATACTTTGAACTTACGAAGCAATGGAATGTAGTAAATAATTATATTGAATAAAAATATCTAAAAGTAATCAAAAATCCTTATTGTGGGTGACCCTTAGAAGCTAGACATATGCTGTCGCTAGCTTTCTTATAGGTATTTTTGTGATCTACAATTATGTGGTACATTAATTTGATTTATGTATCTTATTGTTTCCTCAGCGCAAGATATTTATGCGCCCCAAAAGCGTCTTTTTCTAAATTGTTTCACTATTATCCTCAGTAAATATTTTGTACGTTACTTTATGCAACAAAATATTTATATCCTATAACCTGGCCAGATATGCTATAAATATAATATAAAATCATATAAACTGGATTTGTGTTTACGCATGAAAAACACATGAACGGAAAGACAGACAGAGAGACGTTGAGTTTTATAATATGTAGAGAGATAAATATTAGCGGATGCTTTCGTCTAGTAGTTTTATTTTTAACTCATATTATTGACAAATCTTAAATTCTATCAATTGATGAACGACGTATACTTCCCGTCACAAATTTCAACAAAATCTGTTGAGAATTAATAAATAAGTCAATTCCGATTAAACAAACAGGCAGACAGACAAATAATATTTTAATGTCATATTCATCATCAGTGTCCTTTATAATAGAAGTCTATTAGGAAATTTGAAAAATAAATACATGCACTGATTAAACAGACACAACTACAAATTTATTTTTTCTCCTCCGGGATGAAAAGTTCACTTTTAGTCCCTGTCACGCGGGAGAAAAGTACCCGATTCTCTCCCGATGAGATGGCAAATGTGCGCATGCACGTACTTTACTTTATTTCCCGGTAACCTAGCAACTGCGTGTTTATATATAAAATATATAAATTTTCATCCCGGAGGAGAAAAAAATTGTAAACGCACCTAGGGAGCGTTTCTCCCTCGGTTCGTAATATACTATTCGTCACTACGGGCGGCTTGAAACAAATCCTTAAAACGTTAAATTAATACATTTTAACATAACTAAACTTAATTTAGGCTAAAATTGAATTTTTTTGGTGCAAGTCGCAATAATTATCGAATATATGTAAATTTTGCATAGTTTTAGCATAAATAATTTTTAAGTATTTACTGAGTATCCCATATGATTAGATTTTCAAGAATACAATATCATGTGCTAAAAGAGATAATTATATTGTTATTTATTTGAAATGTCATTAGCGAAAACGTTATTAGATATTGGTACCAACATGCATGGGCAAGTCCTATTAAAGATAATTTTATTTTAATATATATTCATGTACCGTGTTTTAGACTTAGTAAGAGTAATAAAAGTTTTATAGGCAATAGTGTTAGGTTTTATAATAGGATCCCGAAGCACGTTACTGATTTGCCAGACAATGGAGTTCAAAGACCATAGCAAGCCGGTTTTACTGTTAAAAAACGGATCATTGTGTGAATAATAGTTATTGGAAGCCACTCCCTCTCTGTGCATCCAACGAAATCTGTACATTGAAGATATTTGGAAAAAAAATACGGTGAGGATTTAGAATAATGGACAAAATAAATTTTGATTGTTTTTGAAATTTTTGTTTGTCAGTCGGTATGTTTGAACACACAATCACGCAAAAACTACTGGACCGAATTTAATGAAATTTGGTGTGATTGTAGTTTATAGTCTAAGGGTACATTTGGAATCTATTTTCACACATATGGACATTGGAATGGTCTATAAATTGCGTTTAGGTTATGTACATATAAAAAAGTAATGTATGTATATGTCATTTTGTAATAAATTTTTATAAATGTAGTGTGAAACAAGTTAAAAGATACCAAATTAATCCAAATTAGTTTCAGGATTATTCATAGATGGCACTGTACGGCTTGATTTAAATAATCATGACATTTATTTTACCTTTATTGTCACACTTAAGTTTATTTTCTCTAAGCACGTATATTAATAATTTAAGGCTGGGCTTTAATATTATTCTTAAATGCTTTAGATAGATTTTAACGGTATTTTTAAAAGTATAAAAAAATCAAAAATATCTATGCGATCTAAATTTTCTACGATATATACATATATCGTTATTTGGTGTTTGCACTATCAAGATTGCTATTAAATTACACCAAAAATACATACTAAAAGCATTATTATTCACTGGATATTAAAGATTAATAAAAAATAAAGTTATTAAATAAAATTAGCTTTTCGTAAAGGACGGTTAATATTTCAATTATTTTAATTGGATATTCTCAAAGCTTACCGGTCAAATACCGTAAGGTAAAGATTGAAGTGAGATGAGGTTTTTATTTATGGTGTATATCTTGTTATTTCTTAACTTTTGTAATAAAATACGACAGAGATAAATAAATGTTGTGTGTTCGTTATTACGACTAAAAAGTTAGAACTACCTACATACAAATATCGTTCATAAGATATACATTACACTTTAGTTTCCGTTTTTCGTACACGAAATATACCACGCGAATGAAGTCGCAGTCACATCTAATTTTTAATGTGACTACTGACTGTAAATATTATTTTTAATGCTAGAAAAAAATTCAAGAAAAAGATAACTCCGATCGAATTTATTACTGGTTCTTCTCGATGGCTGGGATGTTTTTCCGAACCGGTAGTAGTGTGTTTTGACGTTCATCAGTGCCTTTTTGGGGCCTAAATTGTTGAATAAATTATTTTTTGATTATTTTGATTTAGACAAAAATTGTAACAAAGATAATCACTTACAAGCGATGTCATCAATTAAATATTATTGATTTTTACTTTATACAAAAGTAGAACGTGTGGTCACCTTGCCTTTCTCGCCTACGAGCGACGTCGCGCGCGCATCGATCGAGCTCTTTACTTTATACAAAAGTAGAACGTGTGGTCAACTTGCCTATCTCGCCTACGAGCGACGTTGCGCCGGCGCCATCGTCACTTTCGTATGACTCTAGTATTGATATGTTATACTGAGAATTTCGTCTGATACTGTTCTTATTGAGACAAAAATCTATTAGGAACTCTATGAATCAAGTAAGAATTTAATTATAGAAAAGCAGTATTGTTTTAAAAGTGCAATAATATTCATTAACTATTTCAATATCTACGCAAATAATAAAATATTTATAACTTAAACTATAACGGTCACTGTCCAGTGCTGGGTAGCAAGTATTTGACAATATTACGTTTGAAAGTCATGTCATATTTTTGACTGCCTCGGTAATATATATTAATTAATCTGTTGTTCTGTCTGTACATGTAATTTTTCTCCAAATTTCCTGTTAAACATTCTATATTTAGGGACACCGATCACGAATATTAGATTAAAACAATCGTGTGTCGGTCTGTCTGTTTGTATGTCTGAATTAAAGTGAAAAACGGCTTGACCGATTTTTAGGAATATACATTTTATGCATATACATAATTTTATACATAGGATGCTCATGACATTGCTATAATGACAGGCTATAAAATCTTCAACAATACATTTAGAATCGGTTTAAATTAACAACTATATTAACTCTCAACTGATTTTGATAATACATATTTCGTGCACGGGTATACTACTATTCCAAAATTGATATGCTATAAGAATTGTGAATAAGTTAAGTAAAATTAAATTATTAGATGAAATTAATTACTGCACAACAATGGATGTATCTACGATTGAGAATGCTCTAAGGAACTTTTCGGTATGGTGCCCTCAACAATGTTCTAATCTAGCACCTTCCTCCATGGTTGGCTGGCTACTACTCATCCTCACAGTTTAAAACCTAACTGCCATGCACCTAGGGTTATGGAATGGGTTACTCAGCACGGTTTTCGCCCAGGGCTATGACACTGGGCTCTTCAAAGAGGAATTGAAATACGGTCTCCAAGGTCGACAACATGGCTGTAATACTCCTAGTGCTGCCGTCTGCCTGTTTGTGCCCTTTAGTATAAAAAATACTGCGTAACAAACGCACGCGGAGCTGTGGTTCACCGCTAGCTCAATAATATAAATATAAATTGATAAATAAATTAAATAGATGTTAATATTTTCACAGACTTTGTGCAAAAACCAATCCACGAGTGTTGGGTCACATGCAAGAGGGGTAGAAGCTTCAAGAAACCAGAATACGGCACCGATTGTGATATAGATAAAGTAATAAAACATTAAAAAATTAAGAATATTCTGTTTTTATTAAACATTTTTATGAAACAATAACTTACAATAGCACTTATTGCTTCGAGATCACAGATATTTTATTTACTACATAATATTACTTTAAAATTAAGTTATTAAGTGATAAACCGGTTTACCTTAAAACTCTTACTTATTAACTACAAAAACAATAAACTATACAAGTATATTATAATTTTTTTTTAATGTACCATATACCATTCACCCTTAATTATCATTAATAATTCATTATGAAAACCAAAAACATATTACAAATAAAATAAACAAAATACAATCATTGTAACTAAACAACCTTTATAAATCCATTGAACATGTAAAAATTAAAAAAAAATTTAAATGAATATTTACACTTAACATTAAACGCTTAGAATTATCTTTACATTTTGACAAGATTATACAATGTGTATGTGTATCCTTTTTATAACCCACTATTATGAATATGTAATCATTTGTCACAAAAGTTTAATAATATATACCAGTACCAGATCATAGTACACAAATACACTAAAATAGATTTACCATAATTTACACACACTTTTACACGTTGAACCGAAGATTAAGCTGATTAGAATACTGAACACTTAGGAAACAAACTAAAGTCTATAAATTTAGTAATTACAAAATCTATTTGACCAACTCGCTTAGCTGTGACGTGTATTTACATAAAGTAAATTTCAAAATTCATTAAATTGCATAATTAAATGTTCAAAATAAATTACACATTAAATATGACACAAACTAATTGTAAATGAACATGAAAAAGATGTCCTTTCTTCTCGCTTAATCATGGTCGGTAAAATCAATTTAATGACGGTCCAAAAATCCGGCGTATTTAACGATATGATAAATATTCTCGCGTGGAATCTTATCGGCTTCTCTTTCCACTACTTGCATCTCCTTGTTGGTGAACCAAGACTCTTTAGAAAGACCGGCTGCTATAGCAGGGTTGTCGAAGAAATCTCTCGACTTCAACAATTCTCTGGGAAGTAAAGCCTCGTTGGCCGCATTCTGTTCGACGGCTGGATGTGGCCGCACTGATGGTCCGGATGATGGGGCATATTGGATACCGATTGGTTGTAAAGGTTGCGTGAAAAGCAGACCAGGAAAGGCTTGAGATACAGCCAATACAGCTGCAGTGAGGATGAGGTGGCGCATTTTGATCTACAATAGAAATTAGAGAAATCAATTTTTGGTAACTGTCTCATTAGCCTAGTGTTAAGCGAGACTGCTAAGCTCGAAGTCCTGGGTTCGATTCCCAGATCGAGTAAAATTTTACTAAGTTTTTCTATGAAATTGTCAGTAGCAGCTTGAAGTATGGCTTTGTGCCCGATTAATGGCAATAGTCTCACACTCTATTACACGGGCCCTAAAAACATACTCGGCTAACTGTGGGTGTACATTATAGTATACCTCTGCCTAACCCTTCGGGGAATACAGGTGTGATGGTATGTTATGTTATGTTATGTTGTCCATTACTATGGCATATCGTATGCTGTATAAATTTGCAATGTCAGAAATTAAATGAACATAATATGACTGAGTGTAAATATAAATTTTAATCCTGAGTCAGATCCATCAGGGCTTTTGCCCCGAATTAAAATTACCGATAAGCTATAATTACATGAATATATTTATTAAAATATCCGGAGGATTATATCGAAAGGGAACTGCATCTTTATATTGCAGTTTACCTTGTGATACATAAGACTAATAATCTGAATAAATAAGGGCTTAAATTTACATTAGTTATCATACAGAAAATGGGAAAATTATAATAAAAGTTACCAAGCACTCACTTGTTATTTACCACCTACACTGATATAATAAATTATTTCAAATGCAACGTTGTAGATATAATTACAAGTGTAATGTAAAAAGCTAACCAAAATAACAGATATAATATAAACAAAAGTAGTTGCAGAAAATTCACCCTTGGAGTTTGAGTTTGTATTTATGAAGTTGTTTTGAACCAAATTTTTAAATAATATTTAAAATATTTAAATCAGCTTCAAGATTGACAGTTGCATACATTTTGACAAAACTAAACTGAATTTAAGCCAAAACTGAATTTAATTTTTTTGGTGCAATTCGCACTAAGTGTGTAATTTGTTTTGAAACTTCAAATAGTGTGAATTCACAAGCTTCTTCAACACTAATTGTTAATAAGTCTTGTATATGAAAATAGGTTTTAAAATATGAGAAGCGTTGAACACAAGTACCTACACTCATCTGTATCTGACAGACAATCTAAACAAATTCAAAACTTGATTGTAATTTCACAAACTATAAATGGATCAGTGATAAGTTTTCGTCGTGTCGATTTGTTTGGGTGCGAATCGTACAACGGGTTTGAATTTTTGAAGAAAAATATCGTGATCATACCAAATGGAAGACCGATTTCTTAATTTCCCTGACTAGTTTTCCCTCAAGTTGAGACAGTAGCACTGGAGAAAAATAACCTTTATGTTACTTTCTTCGGCCACATCGACTGTTTATAACAGATGAGACTTATTTTAGTACAGATGACTACACTGTTGTTAGCCTGCGAGGTGCTATTCAAAAATAGAGCCGCTGATGGTTTTTACAGCTTTACCGGGCTTGGGGGCGAGCGTTTAAGGCACTCATTCGCGAAATCGTGGTAGTGAGATTGCAGTCAAAGGATGTCGATAGTACCACATTAGTTGATAGTAATCTTGCTTAGCCACTTCCAACCAACAAATACTACAGTAAAAGTCTCTACATAAACCATTGAATGAACTCATTGGGCTTTGCATTAAACACTTTGGCTTGTTTGTTAGTCGCAATATAATCGGTTACTTAAGTCCCATCATTTAGCTGTTGCTAATGCTTGATTTGTTGTATAGTGGAATGTACTCCGTGCAGATATTGGTGGCTTGAGTGTCGGAGATAATACTCGGTTATCACTTATAACTTCTTCAGAGTCTACCAGGCCCGCTTAATGGATTATGAGCAATTAATATAAGAAGTCACTGATAAGGACTCATAGCAAAAAGGTATTAACTGTTGCGTGGTGATAACAAAAGAGTTCATAATTGAACATACTAAATGTACGAAAAATATAATAAAAAAGCAGTTAAATTATTTTAAACTTAATTAAGTTAAAAAATTCATTCTACCTGAATAATAATAATAATGAATTTATAACAAGAAGGGAAAATACTTTATCTGACATATCTTCAATTTTCATTAGAGAACAGACAGTAACATCCTAATGTGTTCCTTCAAAGGAAAATTCACTAGATATTTATTGCATTGACGCGCTGCAACTTCGGTCACATCTTTATTTTGCGTTAATAGTGTGAATGATACCAATGGTATTGGGTTTGCAAAAAATCCGTTCTCTTTTACCACCTCGGACTATATTTTAATATATAACTTATTTATCAAAATTCACGAAACAACACAATTATTTTATAAGTTACACAGTTTCCGTTACATTTAGTATGCGAACTTACATTAACACTAAAGTCACGGCCGCGAGCGCAGTCTCTCTGAGCGTACACTGCGTCAGCGCATGCAACCGGACAAATATATAGCCTCTGTAACCAAGCAACCTTCGTAAAAGCTTCCGGGACTACTTTGATACATACTTTAATCTCTTCAACATCATAAAATTCTGTTTAATAGACTTTGATTTTTTACCGTAGCTCGTCAAAGCTACTGCATTGTGCCTGATTGGTCCTCACAGTACAATCTAAAAACTACGGTGACCACCGAGAAATCCGCCGTTAAATGCATCGCCGGCCGTCGTTCGCTTGCAAAACTGTCAGTAGCTAGATATACAGTGACTGATCCTGAAACACAACAAACCAAAAGAAAACATCTAAATCTAAATTACATCAACGTGATGATGAAGTCAAAGACGGAACAATCAAATCCTAAAATAGGGACCGGTTACTATATGACACGATACTGTAGGCAGTTCAAATATATATTTTAAAACGCAAGTATAAATCACTATTTAAACAATATACAAAATATTTTTATTACCAAAACCAATCACATTAACATGTTTAGCTTAAACTAAGGTCCCAAAGTAGGCTATGTCTGTATTATGGAGGCCTAAGATACAATTTGAATTGAATCCTAAAGTAGTTTGGTGGTGTATGTTGATTTATGAACACAAACAAAATAATTAAAAATTGAACGTGCAAATTAAGATTAAAAATAAAAATGTGAAAAAAATAAGAATGTGCGCGTACGTGTGGGTACGTAATGTTTGTAAAAGAATGTGTAAGATTATGTGTGAATGTGTGTTTCAGAGATGTACCAAATCTTGGCAAATGACTAACAAACTATCTTGAATAATCCTTCTGTCTGTTCGTAGGAAATACATCGTACGCCATATATTTTTTTACTTCACTAAAATAATCGGTTTTCCAACCTTTACCAATGCCCAAAATTAAGGACATAATAATAAATAGTTTTTTATTTAATGATATTTATTTGTTTAAAAGCTATATCAATAAACACAACTTGAAATTTTCTGTGTCAGAAAATATATGCAAAAATATTAATCTATGGGTGAAGGATTAACACTAGGATCATTTTAACTGTGAAGCGATTCCGTGTTTCGAATGCTCTTCTTTCCGAGGAGAAGCTTCAATTCCATTAGTGCAACAGAAATAACAACGACAATTACCCATCGGATTTTGATTGATCTATCATTAGATCATTAGCAAAATTTGTGTGCCGAATTGCGGGAATTTATCCTAATTGTTTACAAGAAAATTCAAATGGTTAAAACTTAAACTTCACTAAAAGCATGAAATGATCTCAACGTGTTAACTAACTTTCAATACGTAAGTGTCAACATTTGGAATCATTACAATACAGGACAAGCCGATGGAAGAAACTAGTATGTAACAAATACTTTAATCTATACTTACTATCAATATCATCAATATCAATGCGTAGTATAAACTAGACAAGAAAGTCGTTAACCGCCTCTGTCTATCTGTCCGTTTACTTCTTTTAAAGTAAATATATAGTAAAAATATTGAGCTATTTGCGAAACTATTTTCTCCAATTCAGTATTAATCTTTATCCACAAAATAGTTAACTTAGGAATTTAATGTAGATTAAATTCGTCTTTTACAATTACATAATTTAAATGAATACCGTAGAAGATATCACGGATTCAAAATTACGCGGAACCAAAGGAATAACTCGCAGCAAAACGGTTGGCCGGCACTTCGCACCTATGAAGTTATAAACTATCAATACTAAAGCGATGAATTCCTAACCACGATTTTTAAATATAAGTTACACCCTTGTGAAGCTGAGGCGGATCGCTAGTATACCTAAATAATATTATAAAGATCTTATCTTTGTTGGTTTGAACGCGCTAATCTCTGGAACTACCAGTCAGATTTGGAAAAATATTTCTGCTTTTTAAAGATTATTTATTGAGGAAGGTTTTTGTTATATAACTCTACGCTGCGACCCTAAAGACCAGAGCAGTAACCATGAACGTCAAGCAATCTGAAAAGCTGTAGGCATGTTTGCTACAAATAATATCGTTATTCTCATTTACCGTACATGCCTATCTACCGTACACTGGTAAAACCGCGAGGCACAGCTAGTTGAGTATTTTTTTTAAAACATATAAATTATGCAAAACTGATATGTGGTATTAAAACCAATAACAAAAAGTGAACATATTGGGTACAACTTAAGCAATATAAAAATGAAAGATTTTAACATAAAACATTAATAATACGGATGTGAGTGGATATTCTATTTTGTTTCATAACGTCTTGTATTTCCTTTATTACGCAATCTTATCTAATATAATAACAAAGCAATCATTGCCATTATCTTATTCTTGTATATATAATTACATATATACATATGTAATTGCTTTCTCGGTAACGACTCCAACAATTTCGATGAAACTTTGTATTTAGATAATGTTTTACATTCCAAGTTTACCCAGATAGGTGTTTTAGTCGTTTGAATGATAAAAAAGGAAATTATAATACCTTATTTTTGTTTAAATAAAAATTTTCAGAAGTCCGGGGAAGAACTCTGTTTTACTCAAATATCCGGGGATTTTTAAGTTATTAACTGGCGTCAACAAATTAGGTGACGGCATCCCCATGTTCACAGCACACTCTACGTACACAACTGTACTAAAGAGCCAAATAATTAGCAACCCGACAAACATAAAAACTTGTTTATAGTAATTGTATAGATTTATTGTTGTCTTTCAAATGACATACAGATATATTATTCGATTTGCAAATTAATGAAACGATAACAACCCCGTATAAAGTCCAATACACACCGGCGCGGCGTAATTAATCAGTGGATTCAGTTGATCAACCGGGTCGCCTTGTTCAACTGTTTTGTGCCTACGAGGTCTTATTTCCGCAGTCTCAATACAGCTTCCGCTAAGCGGTAACTTGCGGTATAACCGGTAATTTCACGATCGACATTTGTAATTTGCACATATTGATTGGAATGTGAATATTTTCGTAGTTTTAATAGTTAAATACGATTTATGTTGTAGGTTTATTGTTTTGACTAGAGATATTGATGTAACATTGCATTTAGAATATCTATATCTATACAAATAAATGAAATAGAAGTGTATGTTTGTAATGTCTAGATAACAGCTGTTTACTAAATGCGTATGAAAGTATAATTGGTACCGATATTTAAAAAAAAAAAACATTTTTGTCTGTCTAACTATTTGTTCCGGATAATCTCGGAAACGGTAGGACCGATTTTGACAGAACTTTCACTGGCAGATAGCTGATGTTATAAGAAGTAACTTAAGCTACTATTATTTAAAAGAAAAAAATAGCGTTCCGCGCAAATTAAAAAAACTGGTCATGGTGAATCAATTCGGGGGCTTAAATTCAATGCCTAAAGAATGGTTCGAATCTACAAAGAAATTTAATTATTATTACTAACGCGAATACAAGAAAATCATGTGATTAAAGGCATTCACAGTATTAAGCAAAGTATCTGGTTCAAGGTGTATATCACGTGAATATATAAAATTCGAGCACAGACTAAAATATATACTTTGCAATCCAAGTAAACTGTTATAAGCGAAGGTCATTGATCTAATCATCATTTAATTATAATTAAATCTTTTTAAAGAAATTCTGTTGTATGTTCTCGTCTTTGTCGTTTTCATCAAATGATGTTCGCCCTTAGCGAATGTAACCCCGTTTTAAATTAAGAAAAACCCTTAGATCACGTGACAAATAATCAGATTTATTTTTGTTACAATTGTTTTACTGCTTAATATTAACTTGACAGACTTATAAATAAACGAACCATTTGACGCTTTTGAAATACTCGTAACAAGTGCCAGTGCCACTGACAGTAAATTAATTGTTATTTATTCAACTAATGTTATTAACAGACACCGCAATAAATTATTTTAGAATTCAGTTCGTGAGTACCTGCTCGTACTTGTTAAATTGTTTTACTATATTACAAATTACTTACTTATGAATAAACTTTTGAATGTTATGATCGTATAGTTAATAATGTCTCTTAGTCTCCTTTGAACATTTACCAACGAATTCGGGTTTATATTATAATAATTACAGTCAGTAAAAAAAACTGAATAAGAAGAAAAAAAACTACTCATATGAGAAAATACAAAACTACACTTTTTTATTTACTGCAGATGTACCTCTTCCCGACCTGAAAATCCAACTTAACATAATTCCACTAAAATAACTGCCGTAGACATAGAATACAAACTTCAACCTTCAATACAGTCTTTACGAATCAGAAAAGAATTGAACCTTAAAATACCAAAAATATTCCAACTTACATTTACATTTTTACTTACATCTAGTCTATGAGAAAACTTTGAAGTCCCAATGAATTTTGAAATAGCTAAAAACTACAAAGATGACAGACACACCTTAATGCATATACAAAAACCTATTTTATGAAGTGAATAGTAGATATACTGACTGTAAGACCATCCACATGGATGGGTCAGTTATGAATGGAAGAACAGGATGTTCAGTGATACAGACTTGGCGATTTTAATTCTATTTTTAGTTGTGAAGCAATAGCTATTATTAAAGCTTTGGAATTTATATCTAATGAATCTAATATGAACAAATATATACTGATTCAAAATCATGCTTGACAGCTTTACAAAATGTAAAAAATACAAACACTCTTATCATAGAAATCAAGCAAAAAATAATAAATCTACTAAAAAACAATAGCAAATTTCGAATTATATGGATTCCGAGTCATCAAGGAATAGTTGGTAACGAAAGGGCAGATAGTGAGGCGAGACATGCAACTAATGAGAGTGAAAATTGTCATTGAAATAAATCAACTCCTAGTGAATTATCTAAATACTTTAAACTTAAAATTAAAACCATTTGGGATCATTGTTGGAAGACAGAAAATACAACTTTGTTATTTAATATCAGAAAATATTTTTTTGAAAAAACTCCTACTGCCTTTACCTGTAGGAAAAATCAAGTGATTATCACCAGATTGCGTATTGGGCACACAAACATGACACATCTTCATCTAATTACTAAAACTGATAGAAACAAATGCAAGTGTCGAGAAGACCTGACAGTCCTACATTTATAGAATGTGCATTTGACAATGAAAAACGGTTATGTAAAGTTCCTAATAATACATATAAACATGAATGTACTCAAATCTTTTTTTTAAATAATAAATGTTTATAGACTAGTTATTCTACAGTATTTTATAATGTGTATTGTTAATAGTGGTCGCTAATGACCTGAGGTTTTAAAAAGCGACCTAAAATAAATAAATTAAAAAAAAGCATACGGCCACCCACCACCAGGTAAGCGGCTTCCGTAGCCTATGGACGCTAGTAATAACATATATTGTATCACTAGCGCATCGCCGACCTTCAACCCACTACCCCAAGGAGCTTTGGAAACCCTACTCACCACAGGAACACAATACAAAGTTATTTGGTTGCGAAATTCTGTAGGGTGGAAGAGATTCCACCAGTTGGGCTGCCCCAAGTAGAGATACATCTCCAAAGAAATTTATCTGTGACCTACCTCTCTTAAACTCACACGCACGCAACGCTCTTACACTTGTGCACAATAAACAAACTATATTTAACACACAAAATACCATGAATATTACCTACATAATATATCACGTACGTATCATAATATATACTATATCACGTAAGTTTATACATAAAAATTAAATAATAGATCAAGATCCCGCGAAAAACTCCGTTTCGTTTCTTAAGTAAAGCCCTGGATTATTTTAAAGTTATTTTAGTAATTTCAATATTTACAATTTAAAATATAATAGTTGGCCACAAAATAACATTTCTTTAAGGAAAACTCTTTTTAACTTTACCTTTTACAAAGGCTTAACGTGCTTAAAAACTTTTCATCTTCATAATATTTGACGATGTTGCTAAATTGAAATTCTTCAAGAATTTTATTTTAAAAAAGTATTTGAAAAATCTACAGTGAGCTAGAGAGAATTGAGATAATATTCTAAAAAGGAACATTACACCGAGTTCAAATATAGATTAAGAAACAATTTCGTTTCATTTATTATTGTTGTGTAGTGTTAGGGGCTCAAGGTAACCTTGCATCGTCAAGCCTTTACTGGTATCCTTGACGCCGAATTTGAGAGGGCTTCGTCAAACCCGACCAAAAGTCATCAGTACCGTAAGATTTTATTGAGTAGAAGTCATCTAAAAGGGTTACTCAACTGAATTTCAACCACCGCACAAATACTGAATAGACCGTTAAAGTGACTAAGTTTTACACTTTGCGTTTCATAATCATGTGTATTCAGTTACCTAAAGCTTTTAGTTATTTACCGTGGAATTTATATTGGCATTATAACGGCGACCGTCGACCTCAAACTTCGGTGTTGACTGCTATTCTCGGTCTATATTTACATACAGTATTCGATCTCGTGTAAAAAACAGTATGTATCTTAATCAACAGACGCTGTCTTCTGTATTTAGGAATTCTAAGCATGAACTTTAAAATTGTCCAAAATAAACGCAGTAACCTAGATAACGCAGCTTGTATCACCTTCAAGACGTGATATGCTTTTCGGATTATGTATAAGAGTTGAATACGGATCGATTCAAGTATTTTACATGTTTGAATACCTTCCTACTTACATAATTCGCTTACGACATATTCATTTGTTACTTACACGTCTTTATTTTCTTTAAAAAAATTACTACTATTATTCCATTTCTGGATAAACTCTGATCTCCATTTTTTCTCGATATTTTGCAATCCCTCGCCAACACTACAATAAGCAACCCAACCCATCAGCGTCTATTGCAAGTTAGGGTGTGACACCATCCAAATGCACATTGAAAGTTTAGACCATAATTAATGAACCGTGTCATTTTTATTTGTTGCCTAATATAGTTTTCTATAAACATATTCAACCCTATATGAAGTATTAGCAATGAATGCAATAAATTTAATAAATCCATTAAAATAACGTTCTCATTCCTGTAATCTAAGCACGTTTATATAAATCAACGTTGGATTAATAATTAATGTAAAACATCAGGTTATGTTTGCGTTGCAGCCGAGAATAATTTATATTATGTAACATTTAAATGGGTTAGTGGGGGGAGCTCTGAAACTATAAGAGTAAGAGTAAGAATATCTTTTTTTTTTTTTATATCTTTATTTAATTAAAGGATTTGGTCACAAATCGACCATGCCATCCCTATTGGTAAGCACACACATAATACACATAATAAACATAATAATTATTACAATACACTCATCTTTATCTTCTATCTATACCTATTTGTACTAACCTGTACAGCATCCTGGCTTCTTCCGACAAAGGTGAAGCCAGAATACTGTTACAGACTCCAATAGAACGTAAGTTTTTATTTATTACTAAGCAGTAGTTTTTTCTTTCTTGCTCATTCCGGACACATTCCACCATAATATGATAAGCATCCTCTATATAATCGCATTCAGTACACAGAGGTGACTGTATTTTTTTCATTAAGTAGACAAATTTATTAAGTGGAATATGTCCAGAACGGAGTCTCAAAGCTGTAACTGTTTCAGCCCTCGTCCAATCAGCTTTATCTATCCAGGGAACATGAAGAGGATGAGGTTCAATTGTTCTATACCAAATGCCTTTACTGAGAGATCTCTCGTTGAAATATTCCTTCCACAAATCCATACAGCGCCTTTTAACGATATAAAATACCTCGGAATAAAACGGCAGACATCCAAAAGGAATCCCATCAGTGATGGCCTCCCTTGCCAGACGATCTACCTCTTCGTTACCCCCAAGCCCAATGTGAGATGGCAACCATTGTAAAATTACATTTTTATTTTTACTAGCTAAGCTCTGAATACTTTCCAAAATAGTATATGCTATAGGTATACCTCGTCTACTAGATGTACAAAGAATTAAATGTTGAAGGGCGCTCATCGAATCAGTTAATATAACATAGTTACCAAATTCGAACGAGTCGGCGTATGATATAGCTTCTGCAATAGCGATGAGTTCTGCAGAAATAATTGAGACATTTGGAAGAATATCTTGTAAACCAATTTTAAAGATACGAAAAACTGCATTTATATATCTTCAAAAAACCTATACACTTGTAGACACAAGGTTTCCTAACAATATTTATTCCTTACAACATACAATATCAATAATCGTAATAAAATGATTTTTTTTTAATGATTAGGTTCGATTCCCGACTCCTGTATAAGTTTTTTTGAAAATCTATAAATGCAGTTTTTGTTATCGTTAAAAGCGATGTCATGGTTCTTTAGAACATGTTTCTATATCTCTAATACTTTCAGAGTTCCTTCCACTGACCCTTTTAAATGTTTACACTCTGAATAATCACTTACATTACATAGATTACCTACTTGCAAATAGGTCTCTTGGAATTGCGACTAAGCCAACAACAATCGATAAATCCGCAGTGGGTTTCATAGCAGATTATGGTACGTGTACACTGAGAAGGCGACATACGACACCATTACAACAAAAGAATTTTTGAAGAATATACATGTTTCGTAAGTGTAAACTAAATTATGAATTGATGTCATTCAAAGAAGAATTTCAAACACAACTCAAGTACAAATAAATGCGTAACGTTTTACATATTGGCAATGACATATTATTGAGTAATGTTTTAATGACGTAATTGTGTCTTCTTGTTTTGCAGAGTCCACTCGATTGCCTCCTAATCTTTGACTATTAACGCAATTTTAGATTCTTTGAATTGGACTACAGTGCTGTTTTAAATGTCACTACATATTTTTCAGAATTTGTAACGTTTCTTATTAAATAGTATTGTTTTGGGCATACTCTAAATTATAGAATCATAAGTGTTAATTATTTTTATAGGGAACTATTTTTCCACAAATGTAATATAAATCTAATGGCAAAGATACTTTGATGATAAATATTAAAACCTCTGTAACCAAAGGCTCTCTTACATAATTCTAATAATGGCAGATATTGCAACATCTAATTCGGAACAGTAATGCTATCTTGTTCTTTAAGTATCAGTTTAAATATTAACACAATAGCGTCACCTTGACATTAAGTTACCTGTCCACTTATCTTCAAACTCAAGCTTCTAGATTAGTCGTTGGAATTAAATTTATTTTGTAAAGGTTTATAAGGTGTAGTGGTAGTAAGCCTACTACTATTGAGCTGAGAGGTCGCGGGTTTAATCCCCCCGCATAACTGACTTTTGTGTGATGAGCATCAGTGTCAGTTGTGTGTCTGGGTCTTAAATATTTATATATGTATGTATATCAGCTGTTTAGTTACCATAATACAATCTTTGCTTCGTTTGCAATTAAATGGCCTTGTGTGAATTTATCTTCTCATATTTATTGTTATTCGTTTTGTCGGCCCTATTTGCATTTTATAGTGTACAAAAGACGTATTTTTCATGCATGTTTAAGCGTATATAATTTAAAGTGCTTTCTATTTTACTGCAATAGCAAAAAAATAACTGTTTATACGACAGACTTAACTTACTTCGAAATTTTTTTGTCGATTCACAGCCGTCAAAATTATGCAGACTTTTTCCATCAGCAATTTAATACAAATGATTACATATTAAAAATATAAACAAATATTAAGCGCAAACATAAAATATATTTATCATTTAAATAATATTACGAAATAAAAAAGATTATATACAAATATATAATACTGTAACGTTCTATTATTTCATGAATTCAACATAGTGTGTACGTTTACTAAATATGTATCTCCCACGTTAAAATTTCAGACTTATAGATTTGCGAGATACTTACTGCTTACTGCTTTGTTCGTACAAGATAATTATAATGTCACTATTGTCTACAAACTGTTGTTTAAGTGTTGTAATTAATAAATCAACAATTCCAAGTCCACGGTTACTTTGATCCAACCAAACATTAATTAATTATTGTTAAAATAATCTAAAGAAATGAAGACACAAGCTAATGTTAGTTAAATTATAATAAATAATGTATATTCGTTCATATGAATCATTTTAACCAGATGTCACTGTGTGGTCCCGATAAAAAAGAATCTGTATCATCATCATATCTTAATGCACGTCTTGGCCATTGCGTTGTACCTCTTAACAATTGAACTTTATTTCCAAAACGAGATTTTAATATTTGATAAAAGTCTCTTGTCTCACCCTTTTCTGTAGTCTCCCATGTTATTGGTCTATTGCACTTTTTTGGATAGGCTTTACATTTTACCGATGTGATCATATATTCTTTTGTCGTTACAGAAATATTACTTGTAGCATTTATTTCATTTTTTATAGTAGATATTTTAAATATTTCTGATGTGAGGTTAACTGAGTTAGAAAGCATTTCTTTTGTCTTTGTTGTATTTTTATTGCCATTCTCAATTTTTGTTATTGTAGTTTTGTCATCACCTGGTTTTATTATTTGCTTTTCTGTATCATTAATGGCAAAACTATTTATTGGAGTAGAATGTACGTGACTAACAATAGATGTAAAATTATCAAATTTGTTTGATCTTTTGGTCGTTATTGCTGTATCAGTTGTAGTTATTAAAGTACTGCTTGTAACCATAGGTGATGTGCTAGTTATATTTAATTTTCTTGTACAAAAAAGGGCATTTAAGGATTTCTTCAAAGGTACAGACATTGTTTTGGTAATATTCGTTATTTCTTTTGTAGTTGGTAAGTCTGCTATTGTTGTTATTTCTATTGTAGATTGTGCAGTTGGTTCTATAATTGACCGTGTAATAGATTTCATTGTTTTAGTTATACTAGTACAACTACCTGATACATTAGTTGTAACAAGTTCCGTACTGCTTCTTATAGTTGATTCTAAAGTCGATATTGTAGATGTTTTTGTTGTTGATTCTACAGAAGACAATAATAAAAATTCTGTAGTAGATACGGTTTCTAACTGTGTTATTGTATCTGAAATTGGTGGTAATGTAATTGGTAATGTTTCAGTCATACTGGTACAACTACCGCTGCTAGTCCCCATAGCAGTATCTTGCTTAGAATTGGTTATAGGTGATATCAAAGAAATAATTGATTTTGGACTTAAGGAAGATGATGTGTCTATTGAAGAATTAAGAGCAGTTATCGAAGAACTCACCGTGGTGTTTAGAGTGTTGTCCGTATAGTTTACTGTGCAACACACTGTAGGAACAGAGATTTTTAATAAACTTTTCTTGCTAGAATCATGTGATATAGTATAATTTGAGTCGGTGGTAATCGTTGATTTTACTGATAATTTAATAATTGGAACTGTAGTCATGTTTGAAGTAGGTTTCTGTGTTATATTTTTAGGACATCCAGAGGCCTCATAATATGTAAAATCTACAATTAAATTATGAGTTATTATCATGAACCATAAGTATATCTTTTAATTTTACACAATAAAAACTTACTCTTTTGATGATCGCAATTGTATTCAAACATGTCACATTCGTCTAAAAACCATCTTTTAAATAGATCATTTATTTCGTACCCACATTGTGTAACCCAAGTGTGATTACACATCCGTGCTAATGCACATTGATCTGGAGGCTGTAAATTTAACAGAACTTTGAAATAAATAAAATAAAAATAAACTAAAACAAAATGAACACCAATATCACAAACCGGTATATAATGTTGAAATGAAGTCGACGCAATAAAAATAATTACTGAAATGAACAAATTATTACAATATTCGATTTGCTATTTATGGAATTTTTATTTAGCCTCATATCTCTCTTACCAATCACAAAATCTTGTGTCATTACTCTTCGATTTGTTCAAATTTCTTTGCATATTACAATCAAATATACGAAGCTGATCTTAAAAATAGTATGTCATAAAAATGTTTATAACTCGAAATATTTTATGTATTTTTTATGACATATTTTATTCAACTACAAAAACCTATCGGAACTGTAGCTGTTTTGGATTAGTTTTTTTTTTTAACCACTTAATATTCCTCTACGATTTTAATCTTATAATTGATATGTTTCGAATAAACTATAGATATAATTTTGAAACGAAGATTTGGGGTGACTGTACTATAAAGGAGTCAAAGTCTTTAATTAAGCGAGGTCTTTGCTCACATAATGGTAACAGGATTAGTTGCAACATTGTCGTAGATTTCTAGATAAAAGCTGTTTTGCCAATAAATTTTTAGTTATACGTAGATACGTAGAATGACACGGTTGAATTGGTTTTCGGTAATATATAATTAAAGGTAAAAAAATAGAAAAAAAAAAAAACTTGTTACTATTTATAGCTTTTCCCACAGCTTAATTGTCGTTGTCTTTGAAATGAAACGAGTCACACGCCTGAAAAGCCCCCTAGTAAACTGGTTGTACTGTTAAGGAACCTTCTCGTGTGTACGCACGACAACTCACCAAAATTTTATCGGTATCGAATGACTAATTTGGGAACTCATAGGAGACAAACAAATAAACAAAGAAACATTCATTTTCATATATATATAGATTATTCCAAAAAATCCGAATCGTTCAATTTTTTCACAGCTAAACCTTTGATAATTTTCATCATCATTTTACCGTTTTTCCACACCGATACCCGTTTTAAGATAACAGTCGCTTTTTTTTTGTTGTTTTCGCTTTTTTTCTTGGGACATGCTTATGCATGTTCCTCCTTCTTATTATTCTTGGTTGTGGTGTGTACCTTCTTTTACCCTTTAACATATGCACAGGCAATGAGGGTGTGTTTGTTGGCTCGTATATAATGCTCCTGTGATCGGCCATATATTTATAATTACCGATTCTTAAAAAGTTGTGTGTTGGACAACCCGTAACTGGTCGAAAGCATTCGGAATAGTTGGTGATCTTATATGCTGTAAATAATAGGAATCAACGGTATATAGCTATAATTCACATAGATATATAGACTAAACAAAATATTGTAGAATTTTAAAATTGTTTATCCCGATAGGATGAATTAATTTTGTATGGTTTTATTATAACGAAAATTTTACTATGTAGATAATAATGATTAGGAGTTGTGATATGATTATAGGCATAGAAACTACATCCAATAGATTATAGTTGTATAGATTTAAAAGTCTATGTTATTTACAAGATGATGTGGTTACAATTAAATGATTCAATACAATTATTCTGCGACGGTTCCCCGTCAAGATATTGATGACGATGAAACGTTGATGATCGGCTGATGATTTTGCTAAACATTAATTAAATATAAAGTCAGGATGTAATAATATAATATCTGGGCAACCGAGCTGTGTTCGGTGTCTTATAAAGAAAAAAAAGGAAAAACACCTACTTAGGTAAACTTGGAATGTAAAACGTAATCTAAATGCAAAGTTTCATCGAAATCGTTGGAGCCGTTTCCGAGAAACCAATTATATATATATAAAAATTGCTCACTTAATATAATAAGATATATAAGATATTATACAACAAAGGTGGCAAACAAGCATAAATGGTCAGCCTAATAGTAAGCGGCTATTAACTCTTGTAATATCATGGATATCACTAGCACGTTGCCGACTTTGACCCCCCTTTACCATAAGAAGCTCTGAAAACCCTACTCACCGAAAAAACACCACACAAGGTTATTTAGCTGCGATCTTCTGTAGGGTGGAGAGGGTCTCATAATTAAAGATAAAAATTTAGGCCCTAAAAAGACACATATGTATGTCAACACAATACCATTGGTTTAGAAAACATCCTAGTCATCAAAAAGAGTCGGCAAGAAACTCGATCGAGTTTAACAACATTTATTTTAAATAGTGTTTGTGTGATGTGATAAATACACTTACTTCTGTTAAAATCACAATCGTATTCATACATATCACATTCGTCTATAAAGAGCCTGACATCTCCGCTTGTTTCTCCACCACACTCTGGGACCCACGTATGATTGCATATATCGGCCAAAATGCAAACAGAGAGAGGCTAAAATTAATCATGTATGAAATGTTATTGTAATATCATCTAGCAGTTTAGTGACAGAACTTTATAGAGATATTACAATGAACAGTCTCGTCTACACGATCAATACTGTAAGCAAGAAGCAGTTAGCTATAGGATAACACTATTTAATCTTACAGGATTGAATTAAAACTTCAGTATTATAATATCAAAGTGACCGATTAACTAACAATGGATGAGCATTGAGAACAAACGAAATGTAATCAACAATTTTTAATTTAATGGAAAATATAAAATGATTGTAATTAAAAATAATAATTATTCCTTTTTAACAGACTTCAACAAAAGTTACTCAATATAAAGGTTACTCAATTCGATTTTTTTTTTTAACTTATGGATGTTCAGCCATAACTTCTTTGTTTATGAACCAATTTGGAAGATTCTTTTTTGTTGGATAGGGGATATCTCAAGTGTAAATGTCATTGGTATTGGACCTTCAACCTCGAAGTTATACGAGAAAACTGTTCAAAATCATTGAAGTTAGTTATCTTTTTCGTTTAAAATTGTCCTGTCTCAGATATAGTCAGTTGGTATGAATAATTAAATCTATCCCATTGATTAATTCTATGCTATAAACTAAGTCGTTTTTTCTAGGATCTTAGATTTATGTCCAATATTGTTTAAGCTCTATTTCATAACTGGAAACTCTCTAATTCTAGGCGTATAAAATATAAGTGAATTAACAGTAATTACACTTCATGTTAAATTATTTTATTTTATTTATGTGTAAGTAAACTAATTATTGCTGTTCTTAATTCTCATTATTCTTTTGGACTCAGCAACGGAAATTGTATGTTTTTAAATTATCAACATTCTGCAAATATACAATTATTTCATTCTTAATAAATATAAATGAAGTCGATACGTCGAAATAAACAGGTGTTTTTGTTTTGTTTTAAATTTCAGTGGTTAATCTAATACTTAAAGTATGTGAAGGTCAATGAAGATATTTAATATAGCACAATATTTAATCATGTACTTATAAATTTTAAATTACCCATATAAAATGTTGAATCGATGACAATGGTACATATATAAGTACTGAAACAAACGTACAGTTATTAATGAAGAAGAAATGTAATATCTCAAAAAAAAAAAAGTCACAGATATAAAACAGAATTTAAAAGTAAAAAAAAATTACTATTTCTTAAAATAATAAAACATTTAAAATCGATTGTATACTATCCTTTATAAACTTACTTAAGTAACACATTAAATAAATTCCGGTTACGTACATTTTTATATCCTAACATGTTTGTAAACCCTTCTCGAACTCGTGTACATTTCGAATACATAAACCAATAACGCCAGCGATAAATTTTCGATAAATAATAATACGTGCCCAGTTCATAAAACATTTGTAAAAAATACTACGTAATTTTATTTACACATTTCTTAAAGCGCTGCCGTATAGGGAGAATTAGAAAAGTAATGCGTTGCGGGTCACGTTACACAAGTTTTCCTTAACGTGCACAAAGGAGATTCACTTTAATAAAAAAAAAAATACTACTATATAAAACTGAACATAAACGTCTGATTAATAACAATAATAAATAAAATACAATGACATCTCTTCAACACAGGCGCAAAATTGCGACCGGAACATTCCAAAATACATGCCATCCGCTTCGTCTTGCATCATTCCTATCCGACTAGTACTTATCACCTATATAAAAGATATAATCCCGTATCATACTATATAGAAACAGATATTTTAGCATATAAGGACAATTATTATTCTTATAATTTAACGCATTGTATAAATTGCTGGCAGTATTTCGCGCTTATTTAGGAGAGGCGTATCTAAACACATCTATTCTAAATTCATGACAGTCATTATATTAAGATAAGACAAAAAAAAAGATTACCTAAGTCACATTTACTTCACTTCTTGTAACCTTACCAACCGCATAATATTTTAACGGAAAACTGAATAAGGTTATTTTTAATAAGCTCGGCAAAAAGCTGTAGATTTCATAAAATTCCTTTTCACATCAGGTTTTATGGACGCAATATCACAGGAATGAGGGAATACTTTCGCTGGGAGACCATGATTCTAAACTAGTCATTCTAACTGCTCGATACGCCAAAAGTAAAGATTTGAGAACTTTTTTGTTCGTGCCGTAAAGAGCGATACCGCGTAACCATGGCTCTGTGGAACAGTGGACAGGAGATGTTTGGATAAGGTGAAATAGCTCTTCCTGATACAGAAAATTTTTCCTGATGGAATAACTCCACCCTATAGAAGATCGTACCAAATAACCTTGTATTTTATTCCTGGGGTGAGTAGGGTTTTCAGATCTCCTTGATGAAAGGGGATTCAAGATCGGCATGTACTAGTAATACCTGTGGTCCATAAGCGTCCATAGGCTACTGTAACCACTTTGGTAAAATGGTTGAAGCGAGTCGTAAACTTGTTTGCCACTTTAGTTTTATATAAAAAAAGTTGATGAAACATGGTTAGCGAGGTTATGTCTCTTCGCAGCTGAAGCGATTCTAAAAATGTATTATAGATGTTTGATATATTATTATCAGATATGTTATGGCTGGGAGGTGTTAGTGCATCCACCATATAGCCCTGACCTTGTACCTTCAGATTTTCACCTGTTTCAGTCTTTTAAGAATTCTTTAGGTTCTGTAAGGTTAACATCAAGAGAGGACTGCCAAAACTATCTGTCGCGTTTTTTTATCAGAAGTCCCAAAGTTTCTACAACAACGGGATCATGTCTCTACCTAGAAAATGGCAGAAAGTCATCGAACAAAACGGCACATATATACTGTAAATAAACTTTGGAAAAATGTCTTGAGTTTTTATATAAAAATGCGAAGAAACTTTTTCCCGACCTATTATGTCAAGAATCATATGACTGCCTTAAAATAGCAGTGTCGTCTACGTGATCAGTTTTAAATCCGAAGTTTCATATTTTATATAAAATATGCTAAATACTTATCATTAGTGCATTACTCAATATCAAACATATGGGCATACAATATAATGTAATGTAAATGCAAAGATTTTAAAATCTAGATAACATGAGTCAGTTTTTACTATTAAAAAAAATTCTAGGGTCCCCTAAAACTTGCCTTGTTTAACAAAAACTTGAGAGCTGAATTGCTATCTATAGACATGGCACGTGGCGTAACGTGACACACAAGAAAACCACGATAAATAAAACAAAAACAGGGTAGGAATAAGGAATAAAATATATGATACAAGTATAATAGTTATTTTAAATATAGTTTCAAATAAGATTGAAATTTGAAAGAACAACCGAAATAAGGTTTTTTTAGTCGAAATAGGTTTATCGTTGTGGCCACAATCGTAGCTGGTCTTAAGTGACGATGTGGCTCAAGATTGTATCACGGTAAGCCTAGTGGAAGGCTGGTTCTCAAATGCAGCTGTCGGAATACACCAATTGGTGTTTGACGACAGATTTTCAACTTGAGTGTGACAGCTGGCCAGGCGGGCATTCGAAAAAGCCTTACCACCATGCGAAGTATCAAGAAAACATGACCTTTTGCTATTTTTTATTGTCAGCGCCACTCTGGACCACCTTAACGCCCTCTAATATTCTGCCTTCTACCGGCCCCCTGACAACCACCAGTGCCCACGATAGGGCGTCATCGCACACTTTAAAAACGAGGGATCTAAATAAACCCGATAACTGGGAATCACCTATTTGTATCTATTAAAATAAATTAGCATTCAGACAGATATATTTCTTATACTTCAATTTCATAAGTAGGTAGGTATATTTCTCATAATTAAAGAATTAGTATGGAAGTTAATGATCACGATAATTATCCTATAATACACTCCATGACATGGATTAGGAAGTAAGCTCGCGGAAGTACGGATATGTTGCAAGCAGTGCAGCGTTCATGGTATCGCCGAGCAATGTCAAAAACGAGGTGACCAAGTATTATTTGTCAACATACGTGCGGTATTTAGGTTAAACGCTTTCTGTGAAGTTAAATAGAGTAATAATTAATAACAAACACAACCTACGTCGTTTGAAACAATCCTAAGTATTTCAACAGGTTCTCATTCTTTGTGAAGTCGAAAGTTGAAGTCAAGGTGAACGAATTATTTTATACGAGCTTGGATAAATGAGTGCACTTCACTTGATTGTTAATTATGTACAGCCCGGGAACAGTGAGAACTAGAAATAAATGACGGTTTAGAAGTACCACGGCGAAAGCTACTAAATAATTTGATTCATTTCAAAATCGATTTGCCGAAGCGAGGAACTACGGCGAGTTTTCACCATATGCATTACAGCTGGATACCCCACCACCCTGCTATGACTGTTACATCGTTTATCCTTCAGATGTGTTTGCAATGTGTAGATCAGTCTTAACTTGGATGGCCATTGGGTTAGCCAAGATGACATTACATCTGATGAATATCATCGCCATCATCTATTCTTTCTTTCATTCTTTGGTCGATTCTGACCAGAAACTTTAGGAGAGGTAGAACAAAGAGAAATTTCTTTCGAGATTTCTCGCTACTTGGGGCAGTCCGACTGGTGGAATACGCCTTGAGGTAGGGCGGTTCAAAGGTATCTGTGTTAGGTATTCGATTGATATTGTATATTGAAGGAGGGAACACATTGGCCGATAAGTCAGCGTTTGTGGGAGAATAAGGATACAAGAAGCACGAGAGTAATAGCAAAATTTAGTAATAATCTCTAATTACGAATTATTTAGTAACTTTACTTTGTTTTCTAAAGACATATTTAACCATGTAGCACTTGCAGTGGCTTATCTGATTTTTTATGTCGACTTACGAACATTTTCAATAACATATCCGAGATTACTATCCCCGATTAGTACATATATGTACCAAGTAATAACTATATTTAACTTAAAACAGGTATCTGCTTCCCTCTTATCTATCCTATCTATAGGATATGGATATATGTAGATACGAAATATTATAGATATTTAGATAGATAGATTATTGAACCAAAATTAAGTACAAAAGGATAGATTTACGACCGTTTTCAATAACATATCTGAGTTTACTATCCCCGATTAGTAAACATTTGTAATAAGTACTATCTTTAACTTAAGACAGATATCGGCTTCTCTCTTATCTATTCAAGCTATAGAATATGGATATACATATATTATTTAGATACAAAAAACTGTCCATTTATAGGTTATTGAAAAAAAATCATGTGTGCAATTCACACGTGGTAGAAGTGAAACCTTCACACCTATGTTTTTTTTTAATTCAGAAAATGATCAAATACACACTAATTTAAAGTTTATGAAAATGTACATACAAGTACTCACAATCATTAATCACAATATCATTTTTGCACAATCTGAAAAATCCATGGGAATATCATCTGAAAAAATTACAAACGTATAATACGTACACGTATACAAAACACCACGGTTGTTGTGATGCCTTTTCCTAACAAATAACTAAACAAAGTAGGACCTTCTGACAAGATTTTCGCTCTCTTTTCAGAACTATCTAGGGAGTTTGTTAGACATCTCAAAATTCGTACTTTTCAATATTCGTACCTACTTTTGTAGTGTTGGAATTTGCAAATTACATATTTCATTTTAGCGCCCTCTATTGTTACTTCTGTACGAACTGGAAATGGTGTAATTTCTCATCATTGATAATTCAAAATTATTCCCATACTGTTTGTACAGAGGCCGCTAACCGAAGTAATTTCATTTCTACGACTGAAGTAACCCAACATAATATAAATCAGAAACAGAATGTCATAAGTGTTGTTTAAAATTTTTTATTTCATGCCTTTTTACTGAAGTAATAAAATTCATTATTGCGTGGCAACAAACCTCTTTTGTACCATTTTACCATTGCCTAAAACTTTCCCGGGGCTTCCTATCTCATTTTATTGTCGCTTTTTCGTTTCATCGACTTTCAAATCACAACGAAGCTAAAGAAGTTTTTATTTCAAAAAAATAAATTGGAAACGGCTTTTAAAGTAATGTCCAACTAGGCCGTGACCGTTTATTTTTGATGTTAACTTCTTAAAAGTTATGCTTTATTACTGTTTGTTCACTTTTGTACTATTACACTTCACTATTGTATTGGGGAAAACTGTAAAAATAGTTTAAAGAATGGAAATAAATAAAATATTAATAAGATTTCCTGTTAGATGTCGGGTCGGTACTACAACATTTTCAGACTTTCTTCAAGATGTTGTTAACCTTCACTGTCAATCGATGGTGCTAATGATTCATTTGAATATAATGAACAAATTTGTTCATATTGTTCCATTCGAATCAGGGGATATCAGATCAATATTCCACTGCAGTAATTATCTGCAAACGGCTACATATAATATGTAAATATATCATAATCACTTTCCATATTGTACCCAACGTAATCAGAACACTTGACATGTTGCATCCGTCCTTTCTTCTTACGACATCGGGTCTTTCAAATGTAACGTGAAGAGATATTTATACTGGCTGCCATGACAGCGGTGACCACCGACAGATTGCGATCTCTCAGTTGTCGCCATTGTGTTTGGATTGTAATGTGCTTACCATCAGAGACAGTACCGTCAATTTCCAGAGCTACTATAAAATATATAAATAATAGGTGTATTATTCATATTACTATTTCGAGTGCAGGGTCTAGATAAGCCTTGCGGAGAGAAAAATGTTGTATCTGGTCAATAAAAATGTTACCTAAAAATTCGAAAAGGTAAATTTTAACATTCTTAAAGATGATAGATCCATATCACATATTATAATATTAAGAAAGGGAAGTGTTATATCTGGCCAATAAATGTGGCCAAAAATTCGAAAAGGTCAACTTCCGTGAAAAAATGAACGAAATATCACAGGTAAGTATATTCGCTTACAAGATAACTTACTGATACTTGGGTATTAGGGGATTGCTAATTATGTGTTGGTTTATTTTGTAACATCTGCTTATGACAGATAATGGAGTTGTTTATTCTTTTTTTTTTGTTATTATATTTGAAGTGGAATACGTAGATTTTTGTCTGTTAAAAGTAACGTCTATTTTCCAATTATCATATTATAATTAGTAAATACTACATACAACTAAAGGAATGGCTAGCATTAGGTACTAAAAAAAATTATATTTTTACAAAATATATTTTACGCTAATATATGTCACATAAACATGAAGTTCATTTATTTGTTACAAGATTAATTTATTTTGAATTAAGGGCAAGTACATTTACTATCGCTAACTTGTCTTTCTCATTACGTAACACCCACGTACCAACGCGGATTGATTTTTGTTAACATCAGACCATTTTAATACGCATGCGTCAATAACTTGACTCACACATCTACCAGGAACAACACACACATCAGCGAAAATACATTTCACACAAAAACGACTGAAAAGTCTATCGCTTTGAACATAAAGTTCATTTTTAAATAACTAATCGAGTTTATATTTTTAGACAATACGTGACTATTGCTTCATATACAGACGCGCCCTCTCCCATGCAAAAGGGGAAACTTAGTCGCGGAAGGTTTCCCATTTCTGTCTATATTTTCTGTAAATCCACGTTTTACAGAACGTTTTAAGCTGTTCATTAATTTAGTAAGAATTGTAAGCAGCTGTTTGTGTTCAACAGATAAGATTTTGTGAAATTTAAAGGCTTTGATATCGTAAGGTGGGACTAAAAATAGATCAAAGAGAAATCTAGTAAGGGCTTTTCATTCATAAGTTACATTCATTTAATGTCGGGCACTGAAGTAATGCAGATCGTTGGAAAATTTTCTATCGCAAGTGAATGAATATTGGAAATCAAGAGAACTGAGGGGTGAATCAATAGCGAGCACACGATAAAGACAGCGTACACTTTCAAGAGTTTTAAAGAGAAAATCTAAAAATGTGAGTAATCCTATGTACCTACTTACAATAAATTATTTTTCTTATACTTTAGATTATGTCTCTTTGACCTTTGGCCTCAATTGATTAGGTAAAACGTGATCTTCTCGTCGAGTCATGAGTGAACGATTTATATAAAATTTTTATACCTGTTCTTTATTAGGAAGTTACAGAAATGGGTGCCAGCGTGTATCTCTGCAATTTACCTCTTGCATGTCAGTAAATTATAAAATAGCAATAGCATATTGTCGGATTGATATGTAGTAGTATATATATCATGGATATAAAATGAGCGGTCGTTTAAATAAAACAATTTTATAAAATTATACTTTAAATTAGTTTAAATTAAATTCATTACCTATTTTACCTGTAAGTAGTTTATGTTGTCGGCGAAAATATTTATAGAATTTACATTAAGTATAATATTTAATGTTTCCAATTATTATATATTAGGAGGAACTAATCTATATATTTAATAATACTTACTATATTGTCATATATATTATTATATGTAATATATTAAAGCAGAAGACTTTTTTATTTGTTTCTCTACGCGGTTTTGAAAAATTCTTTTTATATATGATAGCCAGGTTCAATAGGAATAGTATAAGCTCTTAGCTAGCCTTAAATATAGATGTTGGTTAAGTAAGTTGGAAAAGAAAGTGCTCGCGAACTGCTTTGTCCGCGTGTGCTGGCGTAATGGTCAATGATACGTAAATATAATGTAGTACAAATATATAGGTCCTTAATATATCTAAAAAATTTCGCGATACCAAATACCTATTTCTTATATATAAGCCACAATAAGGTATTTTGTACTACTTATATAATTATGGGTCAATGACAGCAGCGAGCTCGGTTTATATATCTCCTAGATGAGCTTTCGTTGGTAGTGGAAACCATCGTGATGAAATAGTAATGCTGCTACAATCTACGAAAATGTAGTTACAGAGCAAATTTTCATGCTTGCCTAACCGACTACTTCCTCAAATTGAAAATCTAGAGCCGCATTTGTAACATTACCATTACTATTTCTAAGCTTTTTGATCAAATTCGGCATCGTCATATATCATCAACCACACGCGTACACCATGATCAAAAAAACAATAACAAAAAGGTGGACGGTTCTGGGACTTACAACTTTTTGTTACTGTTGCTGTTTTCATGCTTAATCTTATACCATTTTTAATCCTATCCATTCTAGTTACACCAAAATCTATTTCAACATTCAGATCCAAATATCACGACAGGTCTTATAATGGTCTAAGTACAAATACCTAATTACGTAAATAACAAGATAACTCACCAGTTTGTCATTAAATTAAGTTGTAGTTCACGAGTATTGCCTAATTTTTTGTTCAATGTTGTCACGCACATGCGGGTTATTTTCGCTCGAAATTCGGACAGATTACTTGTCATGGACATTATCACAACGGAAATACCAATATTACAACAGCGCACTTGTTAAATCAACTCTATCTATGTTTTAAATACTTAATTGAATACAATTGCCAGGAAAATATTTAAAACTTTAGATGTTTTTATATTTTGGAATTTCAAACAAATTTCAATTACTGCTTAATTAGCATTTTCTAAATTAAAAAGTAAATTGAGTATTTATTATATATTTGTCCGCTTTAAACCTATCTAAATAATATGTTTGCAAAAATATTATTACATAGCATTAATATATCCGCTAGTGAAATACGATTAACAGTTTTTATATTAAACGACATAATTTTAATGCCAAGGTTTTTTTAGGTTGTATGGTTTGTTATAAATATTTCTATTCCTTTATTAGGACTGACCGTTATTTGTTCTCTCTTGTATCGTTAAAGGATTTCCTTATATCTTTTAATCTATATTGTATATATAAAATCTTTTGTGCTTCTGTTAGTGATCGTATAACTTCTAAACGACTCGACCGATTCAGCTCATATTATATGGTTTATAGTTAGGTTAGGTTAGGGTTTGATAGGTGGCGCTTTGGTCGATCCATTAACTAACGGAAAGGGAATAACGACGTCTGCCCAATTTATCTATAAAAAATTACCTAAATAATTTATCTTTCCGACTAATGTTCACAGCGCCGGGTTTAAGGTCTTAGAATTTAAAGTTATCCCACGCATAAAAAGGTAAAAATGTAATCTAATATGGAAAACTAAAATAGACAAGGGTAAAAATTAACGAAAATGTAATTTATTAGTTTTTGAATATCATCAACCTTTGATGCAGAATTTCAGATATGATAATATAAGAGACGAAGTTTTTTTGTTTGCGGGTCCAATACTAAAGTTAGAGTCAAGGAATGTGGTATTTTTTTATGATTTACAAGTGGAATAAACATAATTTAAAAAAGTTAACCTACACCTTGTATTAATGATTTTGAATATTTTGTCTAAGAGTGCTGTTATTTTTAACGTTAAACGGGCTTCGGATAGTTAAAACGTAAGCTATATGTACAATGATGTATAGTTTGTTTTAATTAAAAAAAAAACCAATATATATCATTATCTTTTATTCCATGGAAAAATGAACACGAACAAATTAATTATTCATTAAAAACAAACAAGATGGTGCCCGCTATACGTATTTAACTTGCAAACGCAAACATTGTTGTTGCCGGAACAAGATGTTTTGTTTCATCTTACACTTTCCCTACCGTAAATATCCCTTTTGAAGGTAAATATATCAGGAAAACGTTACGTGTTAAGGGTTGTATTTGCGATTACCACAAAAGAAATTACTCACGTACCTTCGTCCATTGGTTTATTAATAATAAACAAAACTTGCAACATAATCTTGCAAGGAGTTAAATAATAAAATTTAATAATAACACATAAAAGTTTTTACCAATAAAAGCTAATAATAATTCTTACGTTTCTTATCAGATTAATTTCCCTAACTCGGAGTCAGTTAGACTTAATATTGATTTTCATCAAAATATTTATGGCCTTACATAAATAAATCTGTCAAAATTTAAACACCGATTAAAGTGTTACCCTCTTTGTCTAATCCATATTGTTAAAAGAAAACAGAGCTGCAGATAAGCATTGCATATATTTAATCAACGTTTATTAGTGGGGCCATTATTGTTTAATCTTTACTTTAATTTAGCAAGCTTTTAGTTAATTCGAATGTTATATCTGTCAATATAATCAAGTTATACAAATGAACTTGTTGATTACAATCGAATGTTAACAATCATGTCGTTCGCATAAAAAAATGCTTTAGATACAAATTTCTCTTTTTATACCATTTCCATTTCTTTATTTTCTCGATGACAGCTCCTGTGAAAACTTGAACCAGCGTCTTTTTTACATTATGTATGCATTATTTTATAAAAATTTGACGTTAACACACGTACAAGGTTATACCAGAGACGGAGAAACTGATAGTGATGGAGCTATATCGATAAACGTAACACGATAACAGACCCGATATTTTTTTTAAAAATGTAAGAAACTAAACTACAGCCGGATACTTTTGTACAAATTTATTAACTAATATTAACAAATAAATAAATAATATTATATTTCATTACAAGATGCTACACGTATTAATTCTTGATTGATAATGCCAACTTCTTCAAAATTTTCGAAGCTGTTGTAAAATAAGTAGGTATAGGTAGGTACTCGACAATGAAACGAAATAATTATAACGAAAGGTAATCTTTATTTAATTATGTATTTTAATCAAAATCTGCTGCGACCGATATCATTACTTATTTGGTCACAACACTACAACTATCAAATTAGAACTGTCATTGAGAAAATAAAGAAATGGAAATAGTTTAATCAATAGTCTGGTTATTTGAACACAATAGCCAATTATTGTTTTTTATGTTCAATAAAGTAAGTCACAAACAATAAAGCATAAACGCCAAATGTAATAATAATTATTTTAAATATCTCTGTATAAAGTAATTAACTACTCCAGGGTAGACGTCTGTTGCTTGTCCCTTGGCTACAGATCGTTAATTAAACTGTTTATCTATTCACATTTCAGTCCGTAACTTAATCCTTTGTAGACTCTTCTGATGACCCTTATCTTTGAGTTAACAGTCAAAGCTAACCGCTCAACATTGTTACTCGACTGAATCTAGATTAACTGTATTGTTTCGTGAGACAATTATATTGCGCAGAATCCTGAAAGGATAAAAATATATTATTAACAACCGACGCAAAAAAAGGGTGTTATTAGTTTCACATTTATGTATCTGTATATATGTCTGTGGCGTCGTAGTTCCCAAACAGATAATGTTTTAAATTGATTTGTTTTTTGTTTGAAAGTTTTTTTGATCGATTACTTTCTTAGCTATGATTCAAGAAATCTATTCAGCCATTTGCAGATCATCAGCTATTTTATGGTTGATGAAGGGATTTAAATAACTTCCATAGGTCTGATCAATTCGAAATTTAATATCATGTTACGTAAATAATATTGAAGTACATTGCAGCATCATTTTTAAAATATAGAGGATACTCAACTTCACGCTAACTTACAGTAAAGGTCAATCGATACCTTTGCTGTAACCAAAGACGATTGCTTGAGCTAATTTGAATGGTCTCCTAAATAGGTTATTTGTGTCGTGGTTTTATTTCAACCAACTTAAAAAAAAGGAGAAGGTTCTCAATTCGAATGTTGTTAATGGATGTTCAGTTATAACTTCTTTATTTTTGAACCGATTTAGATCTTTCTTTTTGTTGGAAAGGGGATGTGCAATCTCAAGGGTGTGGTCTCAATTTAATTTCATTGATATTGGATCTTTGATTTCGAAGATAAACCAGAGAACACCTGAAACACCTGTAACACCTGTGTTACATTTATAGTTATGTTTTTATAGTATAAGTTTAGTTTGTTCTCTGTAGCAGTGCCTTTTATAAATAAATAAATAAAATAATTGCAGTTGATTTTCTTTTTTGATAAAATTTTTAGTGTTAATTAACCTTATTTTATTTATGTATCCATGAGTATATTCTCTATACATACTATATTCTATTCTATATTATACTAGCTGGGGAAAATTACTAAACAGCACCATGTTCAGTGCTGTTTAAAAAACAACGTCGATCACCCAGAGGCAAACATACTCCATCGACATTTATTATTTCTGACTGTTAAGTTTCCTTATTTTTCTTAACAAAAATAAACCCGATTGTAAGAAAACTTTATTCTCATATGTTCTTCTTAAAGATCTTTGTCCCCATGCTTGAAACTATTTTTCAAAAAGGTCTACTTATATATTTTAATGTCTAGTTGATTGCCAAATATTTTACATACTGATGATTGGTTTTAAATTGCTTTTGATTATAAAATAAACACAGATTTATTTACATAATGATGTTAAAATATTGAACTAGCTTTTCCTAGCCGCTCCTAGCTCCACCCTCATTATAAGTATTCATTTCACATTACAACAGCTGGAATTAACACTAATTCGTAGCTTGGTAGTTAACGTTAAACTTAATCATATTTAATAATAAAAAGTTACATTATAATTAGGTATAATGTCTCTGTTATATCTGGGAAATCAGTCTATTACAAAATTTATATTTTAAGGACATCTAAGGACCAACCACAGTCAATCTAGAATACTTTGTAATCTATTTACCAATTAGCAATCATTTAAATACATTTGAAGACGCCACAAAATGTACTACATGATAGCCATTATAAGATATATGGTATACATAAACAACAACAAAATGTAATTATAATAATTTACTTATCATCTTAATCAATGAATACTACTTATCACTATGAGATTTTAGTAATAATAACGACATTCTTTAATAAAATCAAATTAACAACATAATAAACCATTAATATCTATCTATATATCAATCATCATCATCATCATTTCAGCCGCAAGACGTCCACTGCTAAACATAGGCCTCCCCCATAAATCTCCAGAGCGACCGATCTTGTGCGGCCTGCACCCAACGGCTCCTAGCGACCTTTATTATGTCGTCTTTCCATCTAGTGGGGGGAAGATCTATATATCAATACGTGAAGCAAAAGCTTTCTACCCCTTTTTAAGCATATTGCTTGCATGGAAGACTGTGAGATTTGGCATGGTTAAAGTTTATATGGAGAAGGAGTGCAGAAAGCTAAAATTTATCTATAATAACTGTTACTAATATATTAAATGAAATAAATGAATACTACAAGTCCTACAGACCAATGCCGTTGAACTTAGACCCCCCAAAATATTGACATTGTCACTCAACGAAAAGTGACAGCAAGTGATGTAGATAATACTCATTGTTTAGATCCATGAATACTGTAAATGTCAAACAGAAAATAGTCTATGATCAAAAAGTCGCTGATCGAATTTCGACCTTAGGGCGATCGCTAGTAATGATAATTACGCTATAAAATCAAACATACACTTGTATAGATAAAATAACAGAATCGTTTAAGCAAAACTAAATACCTAATGCCAAAAACACACTATACAGCAGTGATTTGGCCAACAGTAGGCTACAGAGCAATAGTGTGGTGCTATAGGAACCAGGTTTATAACACTTACAGCCGAGTTGTACCGTATTCAAAAGCAAACGTACATGGAGATCATACGATACAAGAGAACCAACTCAGGTAGCGCTTTAGTGCTTTAATGCAGTTCGGTTGAAAGACTTTAATGTATGGAAATATATACAAATGACTCACAACTTTATTACTCCTATTTCTGAAAGAGTTTTTATTACCTTTAGTGGCTTATTTTATATCCTAGCCCTATTTCATAGCCACTAAATGTAACAAAAACTCTTTCAGGAATGTTCAGTAGCCTATAGCCAGCTACAGATACGTAAAATAAAAAACGTTAAGTTGTGGAGCCCAAAACCGAAAAAAAACTGATCATTACATTTATTTACATTTCTTATCCGGAATACGTGATTCTACTATTCTTATTCTCAGGTATATTGATATCTAATATGATTCTTCTTGAGAAATTAACGTTTCTTCTATCTATTGTATACTAGTTATGCCCAACGGTTTCACCCGTGTTAAATAGTTCGATGAAATCTCCACCATGCCGTCGCCAACGCACCCGTCTAGCCTAGTGTTGTTCTCACTTCACCTAGTTACCTAATGCTTTCCAAATTTCATGACGTTTATGGTTATTGCTGCGCACCTTATACTCGGAACTTTCCTCAAAAATAAACTATGCAAAAAGAATTTTCTCTATTTCTCACTGGTAGTTCCAGAGATTAACGCATCCATTCCAATTAAATTAAGTATAGATATAAATAACTAGCTGACCTGCGCAACTTCGTCAGCGTCATATAAGAGAGAGAGAGGAGAGAGAAAAGGTTAGAGAGAGTGGGTCGTAGGCACTGTATTATAGGTACCGCCCGCCTCCTACATTATTCTGCATAATAAAAATTCGCTCGCGATACTTGATCATTATTTTTGCCGCGGAGATATTTTAAAAATGTGATATTCTGCAGATATTCATTTAAATTTATTACTGTAAAAGGCAATTTTGTTCAAAAGTAAATACTTATGATGAATAACGTATTTATTTCGATAAGCATTAATACCATGTATATAAAAACACCTTCGCAAATAATTCATTATTTTAGAACAAATTTTATTATTATACCATAAAAAAAGTCATATTGAGTAAACCTTAAAAGATAGCCTTATACTCTCGCGGACTTTTTTCAGAACTTTTTAAGAGAAAAAAAATCGTCACAAGCGATTGTTGCGTAACTTTAACCATTCACGCAGCGCACGCAGTGGAAACTCTCAACAGGAATAAATTTCCCCCGATTTTGCAACATTTTTCATTGATGCTCCGCTCCTATTAGTCGTAGCGTGATGTTATATCCAACACTAAAACATTTCTTCCATTTGAACCAGTAGTTTTTTTGAGATTAGCGCGTTCAACCAAACAAACAAACTCTTCAGCTTTTTAATATTAGTATATATATAAATATGTTTTATACAGAAAACGCACACCTACCAAATCCCCTTTTTGTTCCAAAATTACTATCATACAAGAAAATTTTTAAGAAGAAAGAAAACTAACTTCAATGATGTTGAAGAGTTCCTTGGTATATCTTCAAAGTTGAAGATCCAATGCCAATGGGATTTAAATGGGACCGCCCTAAATGTATCCCCTATCAGACAAAAAAATAATCATCCAAAATCGGTTCATAAAAAAAGAAATTATGGCTGAACATTCATTAAAAATATATGTGTACATTCGAATTGAAGTAACCTCCGTCTTTAGTCGGTTAAAAAACAATGTTTTTTACCTGAAAAACACGTAAAAGTATAGCTAAGACATCGGCGACGCGCCGGAAACGAATTCAATTTGCATGGACTTCTCGTTTGAAATTGCTTTCTGTTCGTCTAAATAATGGTCCCTTTTAGAATTTTTCGTAATTCCATTTACTGCTACAAATCTGTCTAACCAAAAATAAGGATATGTTTGTATTCAAAAGCAAACTTTACCTGATTATCGAGTGATATTATTATTAAAAGAAAATTATCCCAGTATATCTAAAAGTAGTTATTCAAGAGCTGCCATAACTAAGGTGCCAATAGTTCATCACGCTTTTGATGTTAGTTCAGTATTTATTGATTGAACAAACTTAGATACCAATTCATTTTAGATACAAGAAATTTCGAAATCATCAACACCATCAACCCTACATCAAAATATCATAAAAATGCATTTTATATTTAATAAAATTCTAAATTAAATAGTAGTCGTATCTATCATAGAGTAATTTAAAACATATATTCCTTAACTTTATCGACATCTATGTGAAACTATTTTGTTATTCTCGTTTAGTCTATTTGAATGAGAATAGGTTAATTTGTGAGGAAATAGAAAATAATGTGCAAGGTTCGACTTCGGAAGCAACACTGTCATACTTACCTACCTCTCGCGCTAAGCAGCCATGCTGTTCCAATTCCAATGATGCAGTAGGCAACGTACACTGGCGTATGAGGCGTTGCAACTAAGTCGCCTGGAGTAGCATCAGGACTAAGAACTAATGGTCGCAAGTAATCTTTTTTGAGGGTAATTACAGGATGAAATGAACACATATTATACGCGTAAATGAAAGTTAATTTTCTATTCAATGATTTCTTATTAACTGATCGAATTACTATTATAAATAAATACATTGGGTTTCTATTTCATTACCCATGCATTGAACTGGTCTTAGAGCTATATACGAGACGAAAACCTTCTAACCATACTTATTACTTCCATAAAATTCATATCTTAATCTTGAAATGAAAAAAGCAATGCTTATAAAAATATCATAGTACCTGATCGTACATAATGTATTTTTTCTTTTATAGTGAAAGATAAGGGTAATATAGGAGGCATGTCTATTTAATGTTTCATTAAATATTTATTTCATAAAGATTCATAAAAAGTAAAGCAATTATAAAATGAAAATTGTATTATCTTTTTAAAAATAGTAATATAATATAAATATATATCTAGTTTAATTATACCAGTAAATATTTTAAAAAAATGGTTTAAGAAGCAATTCGATGGATTGAACCGTATTAAAATATTTCAAAAACTTCACCATTTTTGTTATGAAATTATACGTTAATCTTTCTTTATTAAAGTTTATTTTTATGACCTTTATCGTGGGCGGACCTAGCAGAGAGTTAAATACCTATATTAACATTTTCATGCTTAAAGGTTAACCCAAGCACTGTCTGCCTTCACATTGAATATTATTTTTTATATTCCTCATTACTGAATGTTGTGGTTTATACATTAGCTATATCACACTACTAATATTATAAAGCGTTACTGATATTAAATTTAACTAATTTCTTTTCTTTAGAAGTTTAAAACAAAGTTTATATATTCACTCTGATTATAGGCCTTTGATTTAAGGATTATTTATTTTTGTACCTTTTTAATATCAATTACTTCTTTCAAAATGTGTTTTCAGCCTATTTTATTCTTGCCATTAGTGTAAATCCTTTATAAACATACAATAAGTGGAAACATATTAGATCCTCTCTTGTAAGAAAAGAAGCTCTAACAATAATCGAGATAACAAATTCACTACCTATGAAAGTGCTTATTCTAAATCCTGTTGACAAAAATAAATGTACATAAACATTGGTTTCATTCAGTATCAACTATATTATTATTACAATAAGTAGTAGGTACATGCAATTCTGTGGAAAAACTAAATCTAGATGTAAACATAATGCGGTACATTATTAATTGTACCATTTAAAATATTAAAAAATGGTAAATTTTGTATCTAAAATCGAGATCAAATTATATCGTTTAGCACAAGGCTACCCAAACTGAGGTCCTAGGGCAATATTTTGGCCCGCCAACAGCAGATGTCAATGGCAGATCCCGAAATGCAACAAACCAAAAGATAGTGACTGTGACGAGTTTATCATCATCTACATGGTGTTACGTGACCCAGTCGAGAACAGATGTTTACCACCCAATTGATTACTGGTTGATCCTATAACGCGACATGCCTAACTGTGTCACTATTAGGGTTGTTACACCTGTTGTATGGTGGTTAAGATCAATTTGAACATAATCGCCATATGTGTAACATAAAATTTGTTTATATTTAAATAACTATCTATCGTGCAAATATCATTCACTAGGTGGCCCGCCACATCAAAATGTATAAAATAGTAATAACATAAATATGCAGGCCAAATCTTGTGTATAAGTAAACTATTTATTTAATAAGATGAATACTGAAATATACTTTTATAAACTAGGGCGTCGGAAGGAGGTCTGGCGCCTGGTGGTGAAGGAGAGATGCCTGCAGGCGGACCGAAAACGCCTCAGCAAATCGCCGCCCAACGTCGCTTGCAGCAAACGCAAGCACAAGTCGATGAGGTATTAAAATATAAATAAAAGTGGCGAAGTTAATTAAGAAACCAATTTCATACAAGATTAATATTATTTAATATTCAGTTAAGATGGTCAAAAATAGTTTTTTGAAGCTATATCCTCTATTTGATCAGTAATGTGCACTGATTAATAATTTTTTTTTTAAATCCTATTCATAGTTCCGTTAATAGCGTTTGGTGGTAGGCATCATGAGTTAAACCAAAATGTTACAACTTAGTCCTCAGGCGTAGCAATCAGTCACTAACAGCTCCAAACTGAGAACTTCAGTGCTCTTTGTTACTGATATTATTTATTATAGACAGCCATAATTAATCATTTAACATATGAAGACTGCATTTCTTTTTTATACTAGCACGGCAAAGTGACTTCTCTATACCTGATGGTGAACACAGAGTAATCCAATAACGTCAGCAACTACCGTGGGATCTACAGTCTATTGTCAGTCGTCACTGTGATACCGGCCTACTCAAATCTCTTTACGTTATGTCTGAAGGACTCCATATTGGATGAAAGAAGGAACACCCTGGCCGGGAGACAGTTCCACAGCTTCTCAGTACGGCAAAGACTTAGCAAATTTCTTTGCATACTTATGTACCTACCTACTACTTTAATTATATCAACACGCATCCTCGCATATAACGTGTTATATTTATGAAAATATTTATTATAAATGGGCGCCAAAGAGAAATATTATAATCCTATGTTATAATAAGTTTCTATCACTAGTAAGTATTTAAATTTTTGCAGTATAAGAAAGTTTATTACTGATTGTTTTTTTTAAACCATTACCCTATATATTCTACCATAATTAAATATTTTTGACTTTTGAATAAATATTTAAGAAAAGTGCTATTGATCACACAAGAGCGATACAAAATTTTATCTTGACCCTTCCGTTCTTAACTACTTTAGATATTATCTAGGCTTTCTTGTTTGATATGTGGTAATGTAATTTTGCTATTATAATTAATGTTATAAAAGTATAATGTTTTTTTACAGCGCTTTAACTTTACTACGAATAAGCTCATTATTTCCATAGTAAATACCAAATTTATCGTTGATAATTAATCATTGGTATAAAATACATTTTGTATATAAGTTGCTTAATATTATAGTCTGTTTTTTATAGTAAGTTTTTATTCCCTTTAATGATAAAATAATTCATTCAACATACTCCCATAGGGAAAACCACTAGTAGGAAAATAAACGTTTGCTCCGGGTCTTTGTTTACACGAAATTATTTTCCGTCTACAAAAATCAATAATAGAACTATTTTTATTGCGATAAAAGGTAGCAATTCTTTTTTACATAGTACGATTTTATATAAAGTACTAAATCTGTGATTTTAGCAAGCCTCTCATAATGTAAAATTCCCAACCTTTTTATGTTTTCATAAGAGTGCAGAAAGTTTGAATGATAGGAGACCTTGCTCTTATTAAGAGGTATACATATAAACTATATTGAAATTTTGTGAAATCAATGTTGCAACTCGTTTTACTTTATTTTATAATTAATCAAAGTAGTTAATCAAAAGCTGGATAGAAAGTATGAAAACACAACATTCTAAAAATTCCGACATAAAGGTTAAGGGTAATTACAATTTTGATCTACAATAAATTTGGTTCTGTCGTCGGGTTATGTTTGCTTAATTGATAAGTTGTTCTGTTGTTTCATTACATATTCAAGCATAGTTAAACTGCGTTTACCCGAGGAACCTTAACAGTATTAATTAAATTAGTTATCAATAGTATTAAGTATTATCCATTTTTATAATCACAGAAACTCCACCTTAAATTTTATTATGTTAGCAATTTTGACTCTTCTAGGCTTACATTAAGTAGTATTTACATTGTATTAAGGTATGTATATTATACAACATTGTATATAAACCCTAGGGGGATACAGGCGTGATGGTATATTATGTTGTTATGTTTCTATACAGGTGGTCGACATAATGAAAACAAACGTGGAGAAGGTGCTGGAGAGAGATCAAAAGCTATCCGAACTTGATGATCGAGCAGGTATGAATGAACTTTATTTTATTTCGTCACTTTATATCCCCATCACGTTTTAATCTCATACCTTCCTTACTTTCTAGTATCGAATATCAATATAGTTATCGCTTGTTGAATCCACAGATGCTCTCCAACAAGGCGCCTCGCAATTCGAACAGCAGGCTGGGAAACTGAAAAGCAAATTTTGGTTGCAGAATTTAAAGGTGAAATAGATTTTATGTTTAAGGATTTTTAATTTTCACAGTAGTCAATGAATGAAAGATATATACATCGATATTTTGAAAGTTTTTGTTAATATATAATACCATTTAACAACATTGAACAGTATTAAATGTTTTGTAAAGAACATAGTTTTTTATACAACTAGGGTAGCAAACAAGCATACCTCCTGATGGTACGCGGCTATCGTAGCCTATGGACGCTTATAATATCATAGATCACTAGTGCGTTGCCGACCTTAAACTCCCTTACCCCAAGGAGCTTTGGAAACCCTACTCACCGCAGGAACACAACACAAAGTTTTTTGACTGCGATCTTCTGTAGGGTAGAGGTATGCCACCAGTCGGACTGCCGTAAAATGTAATAAGTATCCTGTACATAATGTTTTTAAAGTGGACACCCCTAGCCGATGTCGGATTACACCTTTAATAAAAATCTTAGTTTAATTACATGAAACTAATATTAAGCATATTATATATTATTTCAGATGATGATAATCGCTGCTGTTATCGGTATTATCATCCTGGCTCTTATCATCGGTACGTTTCTAAATTAACATAACGTTTAAAACACGTTAGATATATATAAATGTCTTTAAGTTTTTAGACTAATGATTTCATTATTTTCTCCAAATTTTCAGCCAACTTTGTGTGAACAAGTTTCGGTAACCGAAGTTTAATTTAGAAGTTAATTGTTATAAATTAATTAACTAGTATATAACATATTATGTTGTTAATATTTATCATTACGTTATTGATATTAAGCCTATTTTGGTAAGTGGGCATATCGTTATGTCGTTGTTGATGATAAGTGTTGGCTTTGTCTGTTCTATCTTTGTACGTGTGTCTCTGTCGAATATTTCATGCCATTTCCGAGCCTTCTTGCTCATTCTATAAGTTATTATTCATGTCGATGACTTGTTTCACGTACAGTCAAATCACTTTTGTTACAACAGCACTTACATTAACAAACATCCACGAAGCAAACACCGGAACATTGTCATCCACTAAATACTTTTTTAATATGATTTTTAACAAGTATACGGTACTGTTAAACTCATGAAATAACAAAACATTACATATAAGTTTTCGATATGAGTGAATTACTTATAGATAAAATTATGCTTTCTTTTGCAAATGTGTTAATATTATTTCACGAATTGCTCTACATATTATTGTAAACATTTACTAATTTAAAAACATTCAAATATCAGTTATAGTTATAACGATTAGTAATGTAACTAGAATTTATAAACTGCTTGACGTAAAGTTTAATATACATCCAAGAATGCGTTGCTTACCCCCCAATATACCTTAAATATAAGTACATAGCTTGCTTTTGAATAGGTAACAACTGAGTCATTGAAGATTGTTAAACCATTAGGAATTGATTCAAATAAAGTAAATCTTATAACAGCTTTCAAGAAAGCTTTAAATCGATATCACAGCTGTGCCTATAATGCTTCTGATCCAATTGTAAAAATATAGTAATTAATTTAAAAAATCAAGATATTATCCCGAGTTTTAACGTAAATATATTTAATTTCTAATTGTTGTAAAGAAAAGACAATTATAATCAAATTGTATTGGTCTAAAATTAATACATTATAATTATTTAAATAAAATAATTCATTAAATTTATACCCGCATATTAAGTTTATTTGCATGTTTTAAAATCACAATAATAATACAAAACAAATCTGACGTAACTTATAACCAACGCCAATTCACATGAGAGTGATGTCCTTCTAATTAAATTATGTTAACGCACTAATAAAACACTAACAAATCAAAAAGATATATCGATATCTACTTTATTAAAACAAGGTGGTTTTATTAAATATATTTCAATATTTTCTAGGTCTGTAAGCAATATACGGAGGATTCCAGCTGAGGTATGGTGTAACATCACGAAAAGCTTATACTGTTTTTAATACTTTATATTTTAATAAGGTATAAAGGTATCATAGCCATAATACTACCATGTACTTAAATAACTTTTCAAAACTTATCTAACTTTACAGGACATTCCAGCTGCAACAAACATGCGAGAACCTACGTAAGAAATATCTAACATATTTTATTTTAGAAATTATCAAGTGTTGATATTTATATATTCTGATAATAACAAAATTAATATGTCTAATATTTTCTCTGTAATAATCTGCCTATGTAGGCAATTTCGCCAATATCAATTGTAACTTTAATCTGTTATCAACATACCTAAAATTTATTAATTTCGAAACCACGATTTCTTATCACTGTCAACTGATATGTGAATATTGTATATTTAAAAGACCTTTCTTGATTATTAAAAAAATAATAGTAAAACAGACAAAACCTATTTGACCTAGCAACTTACTAGATAAGGGTTATCTACCTACTATAAATTGATTTTAAATAAACATTGTTTCACTGAAGCAGTAGTTATTTGGGATTTAATTATAAAACATATAGTAAATGTTTTTAGATCCATGAATATTTATATGTAATTTTAAAATACATGTACCTATTTATAATGGCGCAACATATAAATATTCCAAAATTACTAATAAAATTAATCTTCCCGACGATTTTTAAAGAATTTTTTTATATCCATTCTATTTGATAACTACCGTTTTTATAACAAAATCATAATAATCGTAATGTTTTTTTTTTATATTATCAATATTAGATTTAATCGTTTGGTGTTATATCGCTTATATTAAATTATAATTAAATAGATTTATGAAGTCTCTATACTTACGTGATCTCTGTGTATAAAAAAAAATTAAAAACTTTTCAGATTGTTGTTCTTTTAAGTACTTAAATAATACTTGTACTGTATTATGTCATTACATTGAAATAAATGTAACTAGCGAATATTTATATAAAAATATATAACCTATCATTTATGTAATTAAGATGTCTGGTATAAAAAATAATATGTGTATTTATATAAATCTGTATAATATCAGCTTTGTAGTTAGAAAATGTAAAAATTTCATCCTATATGTCTAGGAGTTCTGAAATTTTCGCCGGCTCCACACATTGGTAAGAACGTTGGCGCTAACGTTGAAGCCAACGCGTGGAGCCGGGGTTAATAGTCACTTTTTATTTCTTATACTTAGTTAAATGAAAATAAAATTTTAACATCGTTTAATAATGTGTTTTTAGATTCCAATGAAAATGGTCTTAAATGAACAAAAATTATTCAGGTAAACAAAAAACACGTCGAGTCCTGAAAGGCTGAGCCACGTTACGCTAGTGTAGCGTCTATTTCTTCTCTGATATAGGCGCCCTGCCGCGGTCCTTTTAGTTCTCGAAGTATTTTTTGTACAGGGTCCTTTTTCGTAGCGCTAATATACACTCTTGTTGAAAGAATAGGAACGGTTTTGGCAGTTTAGAAAATTAGAAATTTAAGTGTAGGTACGCCTATATTTTTGAAACACGTTTTAAATTGAATTATGGCCTTTTGAAATGCTTAGGGTTCAAAACATTCCCTTAATCTTATCCTAATATCGCATTGGCCCATATCGATTCATTAAAGGCGGTAGTAATTCGAGCTGTGTTTTAAAAATGTAGGCTGTAAAAGTCACTGTAAGGTAAATAAATAAATACACCAGTTTGTATTAATGATATGACATAAGTAAAAACTGGGCAGATAAAAGTAGAAGTGATTGGAATAAAATCATAAAAACCATGATTTATAATAGATACCTGTATCAAAATTACGATATGTAATATGGAAGGATAGAATGATGTTTACTTTTTTTTGTAGGTAATTTTTTTTATTGTATATTTTATGAATAATTTACCTACGGACTATTTTATTGTATTTATATAATATTAATTTTTGGTTACGTTATATAGTACATATTCTACAACATTTCTACTTTTATTACTCCATTTTATTTAAGAACGCTGTTTAATAAATAAATTACAACGAAAAATCTCTAATATTGTAATCTGGGCGGGAATAATTCAATACGTAAATTTAGGTATAGTTCACGTTTATTAAAAAAAAAAAAACAATTTTAATTTTATTTATTATACAACGTTCACAAATACATATAACTTTTTTTAGTGTAATGCCTAGTACTAGAAAAATTATTTAAAAATATATTATATTAATGCTGAATGTTTTACTTATTAAACTTAAATGTAATCAGTTACTAATACATTAATTTATTGAAATATTGATAGATGTCGTTGTTTTACCTAATTAATAAAAACATAATGTTATAACTACTTAATATAATATATACTTAAGTAGAATTTAGAGTAACGTAATTATATAATATGCTTTAGTTCTAAAACAAAAAGGTTATAACAAAACATTAAATATCTAGTTATTTATAATCACTATATCCTAATAACGTTCATGATCATAAACCCTGATAAAAAATTAATAGCATGCTGTATGTACCAAATATAATAGTATTGTAATTATTGCTTCACCGAAATAAAGCAAATTTAATAACAATTACTGGTATTAAACTTTATTTTTCGAGTTTTTCATTTTTAACAATATTAACCCTGCTTTATATACTATACCGTAGTCGTACATACATACATAAATCACGACTCTCACCCAACATAGGCACTTCCTTCCACTTGCTACGATCCTGGCATTCGTCATTCGTTTCTTCAACATTCATCACTCTTTTCATGCATGCTCGTCGGTTCAGAGTATTCTTGATCCGCCCTTCGTTTCACGATTTGATCGTGGAACGTTTCTCTAGGTCTGCCTGTTCCAACGTGTTCATTCACGCTCGTCATATAAATCTGTCCAGTCATTCTTCTTTCACATAACCTCTCTACATGCCCCAACCATCTAAGCATCCCTTTCTCAATCCGTGTAACTCTATTTCTTCTTCCACACCACAACGTTCGCATTCTCTTAACATGCTATTATAGTCTGGTCAAATTAGACACAAAAATAGTGGTCAAATAACAAAAATTCCGACTGAGCTAAATTTTGGTAGAGTACTTGGGTACACCAGTAGAAATAAAGTGCCAAAAGTCCCCATTGATCCCATGGGTGCTAAAAAAGTTATTCAAAGTCAAAATTAAAAGATGTTGATTTGTTATTACTACTTACTGCACAGACTCTAATTGATAAAATTATTTACTTTCTAAAAAATAGAAAGGCTCAACAGCAAACATAGATATACTCTTCAAAAAGTTTATCTGCTTATCAAAAATGCTAAAACCATATTTTATTTTAACATGTGATATGACATCACCAATGTTCAGAAGGGGTAAAACATCAGTATTAAAATTATTTGAAAATAAAGGGTTCAATTGATTATGCTAAAGTATTTGCTTTTTGCGTATTTGTATTTGCTTAGGCATTTGGGTTACGCTAAAGGGGGCCAACGGGCATGTGACGCACCTGATGGAAAGCGATCACCGCCGCCCACAAACATCCGCAACACCAGAGGGCTCGTAGGTGCGTTGCCAGTCTTTTGGAGAAAAATAAGTATAATCTTCTTTAAGGTCACCAGGTCATAACGGCTCGGAAAGACCTCAGGCGACAGCTGGTTCCACAGAGTTGTTGTGTGAGGCAGAAAGTGCCTTAAGAAACGCACTGTTGTGGAATGCTGGACATCGAGGGGGTGTGGATGGAATTTACGATTCTTACGTGATGTCCGATGGTGAAATTCAGCAGCCAGGATCAATCCAGATAATTCCTAGGAACATTCTCCATAATAAATGCGGTTGAAAATGCAGACTGAATCAACATCTCTACGTAACTTGAGCCGCCCTACGCTGAATGCGGTCAAAGAGAAGTAGTTGGTACTGGGCGGGGCTCCCGCCCAGAGATGAAATCTATACTCCATGGGGGGTCGAATTTGCGTCTTATAAAGATTTAGGATTTAGTCTTATAGATATTTAACTTTTGTAAAAAATACATGTAACAAGAAACAAGTACAACTATCTTGTCTTCCTCCTACATCGGCTTCTGCTTATCAACACTTGTATCGAGCATTCTATGAAGTTCAGGCATGGCTAGGCAATCAATTAAACCCCGAAGGCGGGCTGGAAATTAACAGCCAATATTTTAGATAGGATTCAAACTACCCTGCCACTTGCTCCGGAAAAACACCTAAACACTATTTTTTGCAGTTCTAAGAATGGTTGTAGTGCTAAATGTGACTTTAGAAGAGTAGAGTAGTGTAGGGTAGAGTTGTCGTGTTCACCAGCATGTACTAAATGTTTAATCAAATCCTATAAACGAAGATTCGTGTGATATCAATGAAGAGATAGCTGATTCGTCTTCAGTTGAGCAATTTATAGACATCCAGCAAGAAGAAGAGGAAAAAGAAGACATGACTGTTAAAGTCGAATTTGAAGAGTATGAATCATATTAAAATATTAACATAAATTAGTACTATACAGGCTATGCTTGGTGTGTTTCTCTACGAGATCGAATCAGAAATGAGGAGATCCGTAGACAAACTAAGGTAACCGACATAGCCAAAAGGATTAGCAAATTGAAGTGGCAGTGGGCGGGGCACATAGTTCGGAAAACTGACGGCCGTTGGGGCAGAAAGGTTTTCGAGTGGAGACCACGCACCGGAAAGCGCAGCGTAGGACGGCCCTCCACTAGATGGAAAGACGACATAATAAAGGTCGCTGGGAGCCGTTGGGTGTAGGTCGCACAAGATCGGTCGCTCTGGAGATCTATGGGGGAGGCCTATGTTCAGCAGTGGACGTCCTGCGGCTGAAATGATGATGATGATGAGTACTATACAGTTTAAGATATAGAATAATCACCTATATCAATATTACTAATCATTATGCAGTAAATACAGTATTTTTCCATAAAACTCCATTATAACAGATTGTGGAGAAGGTCTACTGGGAAAACCACGTTAAAAAAAGCGCCTAATATACTACCTCATAGGTGGTGTATAACTTATATAACTTTTAGAATAGATCATATCTTAGGAATGTTGATTCTTAGGAAAAAAAGTATAAGGAACGTTTTTGTGGATAATTATATGATCTACAATTTTTGTCTGGGCTACATTTTCGATAAAATTTACAGTTTTCAAGGTTAATTTAAAAAATCCGAAAATTTTGACTTTGACGTTGAATAACTTTTTTAGCACCCATGGGATCAATAGGGAGGGACTTTTGGCACTTTATTTCTACTGGTATACCCAAGGTCTCTACCAAAATTTAGCTCTGTCGGAATTTTTGTTATTTGAAATGTCTATTTTGACTGGACTATTACTTATCCTATCACTCTCCTAAGATATGCCTTAGCGCTCTCATTTCTACTGTATTTATTTTACTTTCATTCATTTTCTTCCACAACCAGCTTTCAATTTCGTATTTCATAAATGTGTAGTCGTACAAATGTCAAATGAAGAAGAAGTAATCATTATCAAAAGAGATAACTCAGAAATAGTATATTTAAAAATACTCGAAACTAACTAGCGACCCGTCCCAGCTTCGCACGAATACAATTTACAAAGTGATGTATTTTTTACGTTTAAAAAGCCTGATTTAGAGTTCATCGCTTTAATATTGATAGTTCATAAATGCCTTATTAGCCTAGTGATTCTAAATGCTAATGCTATGCTCGAGGGCATAGGTTCGATTCGCAAGTCGCGCAAAGTGTTATTGGGGTTTTCTATGAATTTCTCAGTAGCAGCTCGGAGTTTGGCATTGTGCCCGTTTAATCAATTTATTTTTTATTTATTTATTTCAAGAAATCTACAGCTCTTAAATTCTAACATACATACATAATTAAATTAACTTATTGGCTCAGCCAAAATCATTTACTGTCAAAATATATGTCTCAATTTTGAGCTTTCGCATTATATGAATGTGTACACGTTATCAACACTGAATTACGGGCATAATTGGTCTTGGTTGTACGTACGTGAAAGTTCTGGGGTTTACGGATATGTTTAGTTGTAGTCCTTAGACCAATTCATTCCAACAAACATGAACAATCGATTTTATTGTTCATCAAATTATATAAAAACATCAGATCAGCTACCAAGCGTCTATGTTTCAGGAATAACATAGGTACTCAATTTCCGTAAGTTCTCATTTATATCCGCTGATAAAAGCATATCACGACGTCTCAGCATCTTCAAAAATTTATTTTGAATGTTTTCAATTCTACGGCTATGGATGTTATAATAGGAAGTCCATATTTGAGATGCAAATTCTAAAATACTTCTTACATAAGCACAAAATAAAACTTTAATATACGAATTATTTTTTCAATGAATTGATAATCTAGTTATGAAGCCCAATATTTTATAAGATTTCTGAGTAATGTATTCATAGTGATCTACATATGATAATTTATTATCGAGATATACTCCCAGATCCCTAACGCATGTTACTCTGGAAACTGTTGTATTATTGAGTCTATAATTATATTTAAGGACATTTTTTTACGCGTGTATGTAATGCACTGGCATTTGGCCACATTAAGATCCAAAAGATTAAGTGAGCAGTATTCGCTCAACCTGTCTAAATCTAATTGCAATTTGTTACAATCATCAACAGTACATATTGGCGTATATATTTTAGTGTCATCAGCATACATAGAGAAATTTGCATATTGAAAGCAGGAACCAATGTCACTCACGTATACGTTAAATAATAGTGGTCCAAGATGAGACCCCTGGGGTACACACGATGCAATAAATAAGAATCTGGACAATTGCATCCCTGTTTTAACTGCCTGAGACCGGTTATCAAGATATGATATTAACCAATGCAATAGATCACCATGAATACCTATGGCGTCAAGTTTCTTTAATAGGGTCGCCCTCTATTACATGATACCCAGCGGACTGTGGGTGTACACACCTCTGCCTAACACTTCGGGTATACAGGCGTGATGGTATGTTATGTAACTTCATATTTACTAATAGTGCGCTAGGCCGTAACACGCAATTCATCATAGGTGGGGAGTGCCGGCCAACCGACTGCGACCGGTTTTGCTGAGAGGGATTTCTTAGATCGCGTGTAATTTTGAATCTCGTGATATCTTCTACGGTATTCATTTATTTGGAAAACTGTGAAGGTCAACTTTAATCTACTTGAAATGCCCAAGTTAACTAACAACCTTATCTGGATAAAGATTAATACTGAATTGGAGAAAATAGCTTCGCAAATAACGTAATATTTTATATTTTTAATTATTATGTTGAAGATAATAATGGTAACTGTGAGACAGCCTTATGAGACAGACATATGCCATCGCGGAGTTTTCCTGGGTTTTTTGAATAACTACAATTCTTTAGAACTTTATACGTTTGATACGTACTAAACTATAGGGAATAAACTTATACCTACTTTTCTTAACCAAGTTCGGTGAAGCTGTAAAAGCCGCAGCGGCTTCAGGGCCCCTAAGACTAACAGTATAGTCAGATCTAAAAACCTACTTTTGTTTCAATGAAAAATGTATTCATTACATAGGTACACTCATAGATTAATGATTGGTTTCCGCACCGTTTGAAGCGTCAGCGGAAGCCAATCATTAATCTATGCATACACTATTATTTGTTTACATATTTTTAAACTTCGAGGTAACAGAAATTAAAACGTAATAATTGAGCGTTTGGTTAGCAATAATTATTAGTGTCAACCGTAGCGTCTAGTGTCAACTGTCATTTGTCAACATCGCAACCACAACGCACAACAATTTGACAGCCGATTGAGCCGATCTCAAACATGTCAATTATCATACCTAAACATAGAATCCACAGTAAAACTGCTTTATTATTGTAAATTTGTAACATATTTTGTAATTTATTTTAAGTTTCATTGTAAAATCATTATCTCAAGTAAGTACTTAACTCTTTTTCTATTTAATTACCTATAACGCAATTTAGCAATCAAAAGCGTTTACATCACATTTCATAACAAAATTATTATAATCAAGGACAATACGTCCACATTATTCTTTAAACTGTTTTCTACATAATGACTACTGAGATTTGTGAAAGGATAACGTCAAATAACGTGACAATACGAGCAATTATAAACCGTCTCCACATACGAATAAAAAACTACTAATATTATTGTTTATTACTTTTACTTCTGCAGAAAATGATTGAACTTCCTCGTATAACAAGAGCTCTAAGAGCACACACCCAACTTGACAAACCTCGATGCCTTAAACCAATTGTCGACCCTACAAAACCATCTTTGATTAAACACAAAAATGAGAAAAGGTAAAAATTTCATACAGTATGTATTCATTTTTCTTTTTTAATAAATATTGATTGCACAATGTTATTTAAAATGTTTAAATTTTTATTTTGTCATATAATAACACATTTAGGTATGTATTATAATGAATTTCTTTACCATTTCTAGTTTTAAATTATTCAGTGATATATATAATTACATAGAACAAAATGAGACACATTCTGCTTTTGTAACAAATCTTCTACTACAACTTAAAGAAGCTTGTAAACTACTCACTGGCGACCAACCAGATAGTATCACAGAGGATGCAGCAGTAATGACCCTGAGGATGTTCATGGACCAAGATATTGTAATGTTGAAACATCTGTCAAAATTACGACAAACTTTTGGAACAGTTGTGACATCAACTGCCAACAAAATTTGTGAGGTAAATTATTCTGATAATTATTATTTATAAAAATACATAAAATTTTAAGTGTCTGTTTGTAATGTCAAAATGAGAGCTTTTTACTAAATGCATATGAAAGTATATAAGGTAATTATTAAAAAAAAAAAACAATTTTTAAATTGTTGTCTGTCTGCCTGTTTGTTCTAGCTAATCTCTAAAACTGTTAGACCAATTTTGATGTGACTTTCACCGGCAGATAGCTGATATTATAAGGAGCAATATAGTATACTTTTATTTAAGAATAATAATTAGGGTTCTGCACAAAGAAAGAAAGTTAGAAATACATATGACAATTTTGGGTCACTTAAATGCTTACTCTGAGTAAACCATAAGAGATACAGTGTAAACTCTTTATAATGATAAACTCCCTATAATGTTGAAGTGAGTCCAACTTGGTTGGTTTGCATTAAAACCCACATATTAAAACTCCACTCCATATAACAATAACTCTCTATAACAACAAAAAATGCTCAGTCCCTTGAGTTTCGTTATAAAGAGTTTACACTGTATATGAAATTGGTATAGTACATAATTGTAGGTCTTAAAAAGAACTACAAAAATGTCAGCGAGAACATATTATGCCTATCTTTTAATGATCACCCACAATAAGCATTTTTATTAAAATAAATGGGAGCACTATTTGCACATGTGCCTGATCGATGGCATTCTGTAGTCCATGTGAATGTAGCTGCGGTTTCAGCTAGTTATAATCTACATTTGTCTAGCATGTTTGCAATCAGTTTTCTAACACTGGATGCTAAGTATAGCCTGTGGATTGAAAGATTACCACTAGTTATAAATTAGGTCTCATGCATCTTTTTATACCAGATAATATTGGTTAGTATTTGCCCAATTTCATCTGATATACAGGAATTATGTGACTGAAAATGAGTCTGGAAAAGATACTGACTCTATATGCAGCTAGACCCAAGAACTCATGGGAAGTAAGATAGGCAAGAACTATTGCACTCCAAGTATGCTATTGTTGCATCATTATATTTTACTTGACTAATGCTGGTTGCTGAGATTCCTAATGAACTGCTCATATTAATTTGCATTAATTATCAAGTGTCTACTGTCTTTTTTTGTTAAATCAGACGTCAAACAACTATCGAATAGATAAACTCTCCATTTTGATTGGTTAACTTGAATCAAGCTTAGCTGAAGTTTATCATATGATGGTGTCTTCAGAAACACAATTTGATGAGTTAATGTACCAATAGTGCTATTGAATAGATAAACTACAGATAAAAGGTCTTTAGAAACCGGGATTAAAAGAATAGTCTCATTGAGTTTAATAAATAAATGACCTTTTAAAATTTTAAATATACATATTTGACTTTTTTATTGATGTTGAATATTTGTTATGGTTACAAAGCAGTTTCTTTAATGATTTTTTATCTAGTGTCCCAAAATTTATAGTATAATTAAATCAGTGATATAATTGTAGATTGTTAATAAAATAGCTTCACAAATCACAGAGGAATCTAAAGAGTATTTATCTAGTAACCCAAAATTCTATAGGATAATTAAATCATTGATATCATTGCAGATCGTTAATAAAATAGCTTCACAAATCACAGAGGAATCTAAAGAGTTTATCATGAAAGAAGTCAATGATAACAATAAAGAAAATATTAAACTATGGGGAGAACATATACAATGTCACTTCATACCCTATAAACCAGCTAAAAAACCTTTACCAAAGTTGACTAAAAAGCCAGCAACAGCCAGCGCCTTTGTAGAGGATTTCTCTATGAAGTATGATAAACACAAGGCTATAAAACAAATTGATGTTACTTCAAAAACTTCTAAACCACCAGCTGAACCAAAAGTAATATTACTTTACTGCTCTACACCATAACTGAAAGTAAAAAATACATATCTTATTATATTAAGTGACCAATTTTTGTACATATATATGTAATTGGTTTCTCGGAAATGGCTCCAACGATTTGGATGAAACTTTGCATTTTGATAATGTTTTACATTCCAAGTTTACCTAGATAGGGGTTTTCCTTTTTTTGTTTATAAGACACTGAGCACAGCTCGGTCGCCCGGATATTATATATTAAAACAACATAAAATTCCTTAAAATACAAATATCTAGTACACAAAATGTATGGACTGTCATTGCTAATTGGTTTTCAAAAGACATTTTATAATCATAAAATTGATTAGGTTATTTTTATATAATAGCACAGTAAAGTGACAGCACTCCTTTATTGTAAGCACAGTACAATCTGAATACAACAGAAACTACCTTGAGATTGGTGGCCATCATTGTAAAATTTAATCAATATTTCTTCATGTTACGTTTGAAGAATATGTGAAAGAAGGAACACTCTGGTCGGGTGATGCCTCCACAGTTTCAAATTATGGAAAATATAAAACTTTGAAAACTTTTCAGTTTATGTCGAGATGAAGGTTACGATATTGAAAATCTCTTCTTTAGGTACTTTATTGATAGTTAGCAATTTTAAACAGTTTTCTTAAATATATTTAGAAAAAAAGCATTTACTAATGTTGACTAGTAGAACATTGTCTCAGTTATCCCTGATTTGAGCCTATTGACATATTGTAACAATTTTTTTCAATCTACACATTTTCAGTAATTTACATTTCATTAATAACACCTTGATTCGAATGAAGAAAACATCATTACTTCTTATTGCAGTTCGGAAAAACTTGGCTTGAAACTAAAGTGAAGTCTCAATGTGCAGACACAATGGGTTTATCTAGTGCCGACATTCTGCAGTCAATTATTACGTTCCTTAATTCATCGCGTAGCAATGATGATATGCAAAATGATCTATTTGAGCTCTTAGGTTTTGACAAATTTGAATTCATACAAGAAATATTGGAACACAGGAAAGATATTATCGATAGCTTGAAAGTACCTCCTCCTCAACCAACTTTGTCTGAGAGTAAGTATGTGTATTATAAACAGAATGGTTAACGTCATTCAATTATAACAATAACAGTCATCTATATTAATATACCTGTAGTTCTGTCTGCACATGTATTTTTTATCTAAGTTTGTGATAAACACTTATTATGATCTCAATATGACATTAAAAAATTATTTTCAGTCAGTCTCTTTGTCCATCTAGATTTGACTGATTTTAATAAAATTTTGTACACAGGAAATATAATATGTCACTCTTTGATAAAAATGAAGGATAAAAATATAAAGCTAAAACTTTAACTTTTCCCTGTCAAAGAAAGTAATGAAATTTTGTACTAATAGAAGAGAATATGTCATTACAAAATCCGTAATGTTTAAAAATTAAAGTAAATTATTGAGTAATATTAGTATATAGGTAAAAAGCCTAAAACAATACAAATCTGGAATAGTAATTGTTTATTTATTAAATTTTTCCTTTGGAAAATGAATATTTTTTGTCTGTGAGTTACGTGATTTGAAACGCCGATTAAAAATATGAACGTTAGGCTCTTGCTTTAGTTGTCAAACTTGTAACTGTTATCATACAAAATAACATATAAAATGAATGATCATGTCACGGGACCATAATGCATCGTTTTTGTGGCGTACTTTTTATTTAGATAAAGAATATTTTTAAATCACTTTTTATGCTACATTAATGAAAAAAATTATGTTTATAAGTATTATTTTTAAGATATAAGTGTTTAAAACAATTTTCCAAAAGTTCTCGACTCCTGGATTGATAGGATACATTCAAAAATACTTTAGGAAGTAATGAAATATGAGTAAAAATAAAATAACGAGCCTGAAATAGTTACGTTGTAATAAATGCGTGCGGAGCCACGGGCACAGCTAGTTTATGTGTGCTTAACAGAGCTTTTGTTACATTTGCTTCCACAATATAGATGGATCATATATCCAAGATAAAGTAGTACTTCATTTTAGTTAGATTATTTTCATATAGACAATAATATGTCACTCAAAATAATTATTATAGTTGCAGCCATGTTGCCAGAAAACAAAATGCCTCAATACCTATGCCAAGTGTCAGTTTTATCTGAGCAAGAAAAAGTGTTAGCTAAATTAGTTAAGAAAGAGGAGAAGAAAGCCAAAAGCTCTAAAAAGAATGACAATGATGACGAAGAACAGGAGATAAACATTGCCCAAATGAGGGCTAAAAGGTAAATAAGGAAATAATAACTTATAAATTTCTAAAATGTAAGTGTAGTCTTTTGAGATGGAACAGTAAGGATTACCTTAACAATATAGCTACAAGACAACTTTCTGAGGTGACTTTCCTTAACTTTTTGGGACATTTTAACCTGTATTTACAGTTTTTTTATAAGTACAGGCAGCAAAAAAATGAGCATTTTACACATAGACTTTTTTCATGCCATTTTTTCAACTCTATATAAAATAACTTTAATTTTATAACAGGATAGCCGAACTAACAAAACCAGTCGTACCATTTTCTACGTCACGTTCGGCAAACGCGGACCCGATATTGCAAAGGATATCATACTTTCAAACAAAAGTACAGTACCCTAATGTTTATGATTCTTCAATAAATGCCAAAAATTCTGCCGGTATGTTCATTCTTTCATATCTAGTGTTAATCGTAAAACTGTACATATCATTAGATGTTATATTGAAATAATATATTATATTTGTAGGTTTTGTGTCTGGCATGAAACTGATTCTTCCAGAAACTGCACAGAGAAAAGATACAAAGGAATACGAAGAAGTTGTTATACCGAAAAATGATCCGCCACCATTGGATATCGGCAATAAACGTGTGCCTGTTTCTTCTTTGGATGAGGTATAGTTATCATATCATTTAAACTATTTCAAGACCATGATACCCATAGTATGCAAACCTAAATTCACATGTTACATCTGTAAATTACATTTTAATGTTACTAAATAAAACTAAATTTACGAGTTGATAATATGTTTAATAAATAAAGTTAATGATTGTTCATTTTTTATTTTTTCTGGGTGTCACATGATTGCAAACGCCTGTCAGAAAACGTGACGTCATCATACACTATTTATAAACACCGTTGAGTTTTATTCATCTTATGACAAGGGACTCTGAAATTATTACTATGTAGATATAGTGATTTTAAAGATTTTTTAAAAGTTTGTTTTTATAGGCTTAGAGCGTTGTAGCCACAATCTCACCTGATCTTATGTGACGATGTGGCTCAAGATGGTAGCATGCTTAGCCTAGTGGAAGACTGGCTCTCAAGTGCAGCTGCCGGAACTCACTTATTGGTGCTTGGCGACAGATTTTCAAATTGGGGGTGGTAGCTAGCCAGGCAGGCGCCAGAAAAAGCTCCAGCACTATGCTATGGTTTTATCACGATGTTTTCCTTGTGAAAGCTTAGACTCATTGCAGGGATTCGAACTCACGTCACTCGACGCGTTATCCGTACAAGCTACCACTGAGCCATCATCAGTTATATAGGTGCTGAAGAAATTTCATAAATTTCAATTAAAATTTTAGTAAACTCAAGTTTACTTTAACCGGTTTTATTTATTGAATGATAACGTCACACGCGGTCATATGAAAATAATGTCGCGTCTTTGTAGCTTTTATTTAATTTACACTTAAAAATACGTATTAAAGGTACACCTTTATTACAATATTGAATAAACACTAATTTTAGTAAACTCAAGTTTGTTTTAACCGGTTTTATTTATTGAATGATGACGTCACACGCGGTCACATGAAAATAATGTCGCGTCTTTGTAGTTTTTATTTAATTTAAACTTAAAAATACGTAATAAAGGTGTAATAATGAATAAATATTAATTCATAGGTAGATATTATTTTCAACATAGGAAGTGTTTAAAACAACTTTTCAAAACTACCCCCGTATTCTAGCATTAATATGATTATTCTTTATACCTTTTTAAATTACGTTAATATTACAATGATTATATTATAAACTGTAATGAGTCTAACTTTTCTCCACAATCTTATCTGATGTTAAGTGATGAAATGACCGAAGACGGTAACATGTTAAATCCTACAGGTGTTTGACGATAGAATTTCAACTTCAGGGTGATAGCTAGCAAGGTGAATATTAGAAAATGTCCAAGGTCCTAGAAGTTTCATCACGATTTTTCCATTCACAGAAAGCTCAAGTTCATTGCAGGCTGCAAACCCTACGTAGATAAACGCGGTGTCTGTACACGCTATTACTAACCTATCATTACTCTAAAGTACAAATCAGAGTCACAATTTTACAGTAACCTCAATCTCGACACGAGCTATGAAGTTTTATCTATGAACCGTGAAACTGGAACTACCTCCCGGCCAATATATTTCCTGCTTCTTACGACATCGGATCCTTCTATCGTAACGTGAAGAGATATTTACGCAGTCTGGTATGACAGCCCATCTATCGGCGATCACCGTTGTGTTTTGATTATACTGTGCTTGCCCCATCAGGTGCAGTAGAGTAAATTTGCCGAGCGAATATTAAAAAAAACATGAGTGCAATTTACACGCGGTAAAACATACAAACATACTATCAAGGCTCGTAATAGGTAAGTGCACACTCACGTACTAACAAAGGTACAAAGCGGAAACCGACATAATAGGACACCACTATATAATGTATTCTATTTCGTTCTTTCGCACGCTAAATCCTTTATATGTATGTTTTCGTTTTTTTTTAGTGTCGCTTTTTCGTTTCATAGAGTTAGTAGAGAGATAGATAGTCCAATCACAGAGGTCTCAAGAAGTTTTCACTTCAAAAAAGTCTATACTATATTTATTCCCACAATATATTTCAAATAATTGTCACAAGGGTAAATCTGAATCACTATATTACAGATTGGTCAAATGGCGTTTGAAAATATCAAAGAGTTGAACCGAATACAGTCAGTGGTGTTCCAAACTGCTTACAATACAAACGAAAACTTACTTATAAGCGCACCGACTGGCGCCGGTAAAACTAACATAGCTCTGCTAACTGTCGTACACCAAATTAAACAGCACATCGAAAATGATGTCATTATGAAGAATAAATTCAAGGTAAACAAACCGTTTAATATTATTTTCAATACAATTATCTATAACAATAAATCTGTAATTCTGCTTGCACATGTAATTTTTTCTTTCAAACTTTTTATTACAAAGCAATAAAATATTTTTAAAAAAATGTGTTTTTATGAAATTTGGAATAAGAGAAGCTTATGCTATTTCACAATTGATACGTTGTAGGAATTTTCACTAATACATATAGAAATCGTAAAAAATATATTTATTAAGTTTCAACCTATTTTTATTAAATTTTGAAAACATATCTGAACGGTATGACTTTTAGTATGAGTAACCTATAATATGACAATGGATTGTTTTAAAATTTTTGTTAAATCGATATTATTGTAGATAATTTACATAGCGCCCATGAAAGCACTCGCTTCGGAAATGACTGCAAATTTCGGCAAACGTCTTAAAGGCCTCGGCATCTTAGTCCGGGAACTGACGGGCGATATGAAACTAACTAAAACTGAAGTACAACAAACACAAATGATAGTCACCACACCAGAAAAGTGGGATGTAGTTACCAGAAAAGGAGCAAGTAAGTTGAAAAGCACATGCAAATAAGCGAACTGAAGTAACAATAAGCCTAGAGTCCTTGTATTAACGGGTCATAATCACTGAATTCTTAAGTGAAGATTACAATATGGCGAGCATAATATTACCTACACTTAAAGTATAAGGGACTTAGAAAAAAAGAGTTCCTCTCCTCCCCCTTCCACAACAGAACCAAACGCTCTGCACTTCGAAGTCACAGTTTTACAGTAAACTCCTCGGCACGAAATAAAAAGTTCTCTATGAGTTTACCTTTGTCGTAATGTGAAGCTCTGGAACCTCACGGCCATTGTCTTCCCTCCTTACGTCATCGGGTCCTTTAAGCGTAACGTAAAGAGATATTTGTGCAGGCCGGAAGAACAGCGGCGGCCGCCGATTGATTTAGATCTCTTGGTGGTCATCATTGTGTTTGGATTGTGCTGTGCTTATCAGGTACAGTACCGTCAATGTACCAAATGTGTGAAAAACAGCGCGTGCAATTTCAGAACAAATGACAGAAGTTAAACTTCTTTAAAAGTACATTAACAATTATTCTATAATATTATATAATTCTCGTCCCAGATACTCTGTCTCAGAGACGAAAGTCTTTGACAAGTATATGTGGCCAGTGATAACCAATAACTGCTAACTTTGCCTATGAGGCCGATGAGTTCTCGAGTGGATGTAGCGTGGGCAGACCTGCCACAAAGTGGAAGTTTGCGGACACACGCAGCACAGGACAGGTTATTGTAGTGATTATTAGAGGAAGCCTTTGTCTACCATTGGACGTCTTTCCGCTGAGATGATGATGATGATGAAACAATGACTAATTTTAGTCAGAAATGGAATTCGAGATCAAAAATGTAAATAAAGAAGTAGTAGTAGCAGGAGTAGTAAACATTTATCTAGACAGTCTAATTATTAACTTAATTCTTCACATATTGTCTTTTTCTAATGCTTTATTCATATTTGTGGCTTGATTTAATCTATCGTGCTCATCTAATACTCTCGGTTTTTAGCATAGTTTTTCATTTATCTTTCTCTCTGTCTATGGTAAAGTACCTTTTTGTCGTTCTTTTTGCATCAGATACGTTGCACTAAAATTTGATGTTGGAATTATGCTCTTTGCGCACAAAGATATTTTAGTGTAAAAAATATGAAGAGATTTTGGCAGCTTTAAATTCGGAAATCAAACAAACTCCGTTTTAAATGCACATATTCAGAAATTACATTTTAAAGGTAGTCTGAATTCCTTATCAGTATTCTCTGCTTTTAGGCAGGGAAACATTGTTTTTTATTTTAAGTTTCATTATATTGGTCTCCATTCGTAGCGGACACGGAGCTGGCTTCGATTGTGAAACTTTTAATCATAGATGAGGTGCACTTGCTACACGGCGATAGAGGACCAATAGTCGAAGCGATTGTCGCAAGAACTTTACGGCAAGTTGAGTCCACACAGAACATGATACGAATTGTCGGTCTGTCTGCGACACTGCCTAATTATATTGACGTTGCTCGGTGAGTAGAATAGTATTTTTGAAGTTGTTTTTTTTTTTTAGGTGCGTTTTGAAAAAACGATGTGACAAAATTTTTACAATGCCCGCGCGCACTATGCAACAAAAGTTGTACACTATGAAGTTGTTTGCTAATCCTCTTGTTTTATTGTGGTGTAGTTCGGGTCACAGTCGTTGCTATGCGTCGCATTACAATCACTTTTTTGTTATTAGGTGAAGAATGTTATTTGTGTTGAAAAAAAAGTATTCCACAATGTAATCAACTTCTACCCGCCCAGTAATTTATACTTCTATGGTTAAAGAGCAAACATTCGAACAAACTTGCTTTCGCATTACTTATTTATATTGAATTACATTTGTTATTAGATTACAAGTTTCAACTTACCATAACGCAACAAAACACTTTATTTTTAGATTTCTCCGAGTGAACCCTAACATTGGATTGTTCTATTTTGATTCACGTTTCCGCCCTGTACCTTTGGAACAACAGTTCATTGGCGTTAAGGATGTCGGCTCTGGAGGTGTTACACATCTAAGACAGGTAATATTTACACAATTTCACTAAATGTATACAAATAAATGCAAAAATTAATACACAAATGGTAAAAACACAAAATTAAAAAAAAGGCTAAATTGTTGTAATATGTTCATTGTAATTGCAATGAAATTACTGACTATTGAATTATTTTTTTCTGAATGCTATAATCTTCAAAAATACAAATTTATATAAAGTAAATTATAATTTCAGCTACAAATAATGAATGAGCTATGTTATGAAAAGACCGTGGATATGGTCCAAAAAGGACACCAAGTGATGGTGTTTGTACATGCCCGCAATGCAACACACCAAACTGCAATGGTACTAAAAGAGCTAGCCCAAAAGAAGGGACATCTTAAATATTTCGAACCAGACGAAACTGGTGGTTACCTAAAAGCGAAAAAATCTATAAGCAGTAGCCCGAATTTCCAATTAACTGAATTATTCCATTGCGGGTTTGCCTGTCATCATGCTGGAATGCTAAGGAGTGACAGGTTAGTTATCTTTAAAATAGATTAACAGTTCGTTTTAAGAACTTACACACAATAACAAACTTCAAATGTTGGATACCATTCATTACGCACAGATATTCCACAACAACTACAATTTGTTTTGTAACATTTTCTGTCAAAATGTTTGACGTCAATTTGACTGCAAAGCTTGCGACTAGGACGTCAAACTACATAGCAAATTGACAGCAATCTTTTGTACAAAGGGACGTCAAATTGTCATCATAAATCGGAGGACAATTTTTTTTAAATTGATACTTTGATAATTTTTGTGTATTTGGTGAGAACAAAAACTGAAAATAATGTATTTGTTACATTTCAGTTTCTAAAATTTTAGTATTTGAATACCATTATACACATATATTTATTTACCATATGATTTGATCACAATTTGTTTGCTACATTGCTCTCTAACTTTTGGTGCTTAGTTTGACATCCGTTTACGACAGCAGTTTGACATCAGTTTGTGGTACAGCTTGGTGTAAATTTGCTACCAGACGGTTATTGTGGTTCATGACGGTATTATATATATATACAGTGGTGGTCGTATAATCAGAAACACTACCTACGGTCCTTGACAATATGTAAGATACTTCACTGCAATCATTTTTATTTTGAAATTAAAAAATAAATAGGACAACATTATGTTCAACGATTTATCATTTATTAGAAAAACAATATAAATCCCATTACACAAGTGCAGTTTCAATATTGCATTACAGACAAACATTTAAATCAGTTTTAAGGTATGAACAATAATGGTCAACTAATTTCTAATTACAACAACGAAAAAGTATAAAAAACGAAGTTTTTTTAAGTATTAGTAATTAGTATTGTTATTTACGAAATAGACTATCCACAGCCTACCAATAGTTATAATTAATATTTAGTGACGTATCCCTTATTTTCAATAACAGCACTGCAACGACGTGGCATTGATTCAATTAATTTCATACATTTTTCTAGGGGGATTGAATTCCATGCTTCAACAAATGCTTCATATAGTTCGGTTTGACTGGTGTTACGTTTGTTTGAGACTTTCTTTTTAACAATATACCAGAGATTTTCTATCGGGTTTAAATCCGGACTATTTGCTGGCCAGTCTAAAACGGATATATGCTGTTCGCTAAGGAAATATTTGACGCTATTGCCCGTGTGTTTTAGGGTCATTGTCATGCTGAAAGATGCAGGTTACAGGCAAATGATCGTCCGAGTAGGGAATCATTGTGTGCTCTAAGATATTTTTGTATTGCCATTGATCCATTGTACCTTCAATCTTCCGAACGGGTCCAACTCCACATCCGGAAAAACACCCCCAAATTTTAATGTTACCGCCACCGTGCTTGACTATACTCCTTGTGTATTTATAATTAAAAGCACTGTTTACAGGACGTCTAACATTGCTCTTTCCATCGGAATGTACCATATTTATTTTTCTTTCATCTGAAAATAACACTTTATTCCATTCTCGTACCGTCCAATTAACATATTTTTTAGCGAATAATAATCGCTTCTCTCGGTGTTGCTTAGTAAGAAGCGGTACCTTTCGAGAGATTCTTCCAAACAATTTAGCTTCCACTAATCTTCGACGTATCAGTCTTGAGGAGATGTTTCTCGGGTCATCAGGCGAAAAAACTTCATTTTTAATCTGGTTGGAGCCTTTACTTGGGTCTTTTTTAGCAACACGAACGATTAGTGTATCTTCTCTGGGAGAGGTTTTTCTTGGTCGAGCCTTTCTAAGAACATTTTCAACAGTTCCATGTGTTTTATAATAAGCAATTGCATTAAAAACTTTCTTAACAGAACAATTTAAATGCTCAGCTATTCTTCTGTACGCCCATTATAATCTATATGTAAATTAACAATTATTTGCCTAGTTGACGCGTCACAACTTTTATTTTTGCCCATTTTGAACAAAATAAATATCAGATTATTTTTTGAATTGCCGCTAAAATAATAGAAAAAGCCAAGAAAGAAATGTTATTCTCAAATTTCAAAAAAGAACGAGCTTATGGGTGCTTTTTTAAAATGATTCTAATTAGGTGTCTAAGCGGCCAGTAACAGAAAATAAACTCTACATGTGTAAGACTCATTTTGTAATTAAAAATTTGTACGTTGAAGTGTTATACTTTCTTTATTCATAAGAAGTGTTTCTAATTATATGACCACCACTGTATATGTATATACCCAACCCAATCGATAGAAAGAGTCAAAAGTACGAAATCGTGGAGTCAAATATAATGTTAAATATATATATTTTTAAAGAATTTAAAAAACTAATGTGACCATATTTATAATTATTTTTATAAATTTGAAAATTATACATTTATTTTTTTTAGAAATATGGTGGAAAAATACTTCGCAGAGGGATATATAAAAGTCTTAGTTTGCACATCGACTTTAGCATGGGGTGTCAACTTACCGGCTCACGCTGTTGTCATAAGGGTAAGTAATATTGAATTACTATTCGTTCTTCTTTCTAAATTGGGAACTAGTCATCTTTCTTGAAGACCATTACTGCGATTATCGAGTGAATATAGATGTGTCCTGTCTTATGACGATTTCAGTATCCTAACAAAATGGTGGCTCTCTTGTCACTTCCTATCCACTTCACTTGTGCACAATAGCCAAACTTTATTATGTAAAATGCCACCCGTATTATACAAAACTTGCTGTGCCCCACGGTTTCACCCGTGTTAATTTTATCCGACAAACACCGCGCCGCCAACGCACTGTAGTCTATCATTATTGTTCTTCGCTCAAGTACAAATTATTTTAATTTTTCATTATCTCCTAAACGATGTGTCCGAATAGCATACTCTAAAGAGCAAAATTTAACTTCATATAATTGTTTTTATGATGAAGTAACTTGTTTGTAAGGATTAATATGCTGCAGTTGGGGAAGGCTTCGACTTCCGACTTACGTAACAAAAAAAACAATATTTAATGCTATTTGGGACTTGTAGCCTAATGCTATATAGCCTATATATACTATTCCTCGTGAGTCTGGCTATCATATACAAAATAATTTTTTCGAATCTGAGTGGTAGTTCAAGAGATTAGCGTGTTTAAACAAACACAAACAAAAAAACTTTTCCGCTTTATTTTTATTAATATAGTTAGAGTAAAAAAACACAAATTTATAAATAAAAAACAAAATCCACGACATGACAGTTTCAGAAACTTTCTATATTCCTTCCCTATCACGAATATTATTGATAAAAATATGGTATATAAAAAATTGCAAAAAAAAATTAATTTGTTAAAACTTATGTAACGTTTATATACTGTGTAGGGGCTTCAATTAATTGTACGAACAATTGTGCTTAAATAATTTTAATTTAAAAAAAAAACTTCTAAATAAAATGTAAATCAACATACATACACCAAGCAGTTAACATCAATGCCCTTTTTTTATATTATATTCTCCATCTTGATTTTTTATTAGGATTGGTAATTTTTTAAATATAAAGCAAGGAAGATTTTTTGATTTACATTTATATTTTAATCTTTCTCTCTCTAAAAATATACTATCTTGAGGCATATTTATTTACATTATTTTATTGCACCAGTGGTTAATAAAATGCCATTTGCATTTTAAAAAAAAATGGGTGCGTGTACTTATGTACGCGCGTGAGAAGTTATACTTCTTTGGCATCATTAAAAAATAGTTTTTAATTGCATGCAAATAATTAATTACAATAAAATAATAGAAGGATTGGAAAAGGATAATCAACAAAGTTCATTTTAAATTTGAAAAATTAAATAAATAAATATTTATTTTCTTACATTAAGTCTAACATAAATTGTCTTATTATTCGAATTGTATTTTTAATTAAATGATGTCCACTTCCATAATATCTTCCGGTAATGTCTTAATCTATTTTTAAATATTTTTATTGATTTCTTAATTTAATATTCACTTTTCATTTTTATCAAAAAAAATTCATTAAATTTATTTAGTTATTTTTATAAATATTTATTATTTATTCAATTTAATAGCAAATATTAAAAAATTAATATTATAATTTGATGTTCAATTTTAATTTTTATCACAAACTTTTTATTAAATGTTTTATTAAATTTATTTCTTTATTTTGTAAATATTAAATAACCAATAATAAGCATTTAACATTAATAATTTAATAATATTTATTGTTAATTATATTAAATAAAAGTATTTTAATCTATATCAATAAATAATACATACGGATAGTTAACCTCAATTATATTGGAGCACTTGAAAAAGTATATAAGCACAATTTTTTTCACTAATATTCACAAATAGTAAGTAATATCAATCAAAATATTCAATTTAAATCACTACTGAATATAATTTATTAGCACATATATAATTCGCACTCGTATGAAACTAAAACACTCATATACTGTTAATTTTGTGTCACAGATGCGCGGGCATCTTAAAATTTCACTCTCATCATTTTTTGATAACGCGCCTAAAGAAGTATAACTTCAAAATATTCTTAGAAAAAGACAAGTAAAACAAATTCACTATTACAGGTGTTCTCAGTGGTTTTCGTTATTGAGAGAAAACGTGTGAGAAACTATATTTTGCCACTATCAAATCCCACATAAATTCAAACTGTTATAAACTATTATCAACGAGTATATTTTATCTATATTCATTTTAAAAATGTTTATCAACAGGGTACAGAAATATATGACCAAAATCGCGGTACGTTCGTCGATCTAAGTATACTCGACGTACTTCAAATATTTGGACGGGCTGGTCGACCGCAGTTCGACACGTCTGGCACTGGAATCATTATCACGACGCACGATAAGCTGACGCATTATCTCAAAACAATGACCAATCAATTCCCTATAGAAAGTAATTTCATTAATTTGTTGGCTGATAATTTAAATGCTGAGGTGAGATTTTTTTCCATCGTTATAGGTTTAGCCTTGTGGCCACAATATTACCTGATTTTAAGTAACGATGTGGCCCGAGATGGTAACATGATAAGTCTAGTGGGGGACTCGCTCTCAAGTGCAGCTGCCGGAACACACTTGTCGGTTTTTGGTGACAGATTTTCATTATATGCTGTGGCCTCTGATTATGCAGAGTAGGGATAATGTTATTGATGGGAACATCTAATGTAGCGGTGGGGGTAAAATAGAATTTACATGCTGCTGTCACACGTAAGGAAGTTACCGCAGAATTGTTTTAAACGCCATCTATGCGTTCAATCTTTGTACTAAATTGTTAGCTGTAAATGTTTGATTCTTTTTTCACCAGTGGTTTTAACGCTATCTACATTTTTATTTCACATTTTGATTGAAAATTGAAATGTCAATATTAAATTAAGGTTTTGGTTCAAGCCGCTCTTAGTATCAAATGTTACATAATCAAAGTTATTACTTGTTGTTGACATATACTGGCAATGTATTTTAATTGACTAAATCCCAAACTAAGCAATGATGGTTCAGTTGTATTGTGTACGGACACCACATCGATCGGTTTAAGTTCGAATTACCAAAATAAGCCTTAGCTTTTGGTGAAGGAAAACGTCGTGATGAAACCATAGCCTGGTGCCGTAACTACCACCGTGAACTTGGTAAAATCTATCGCCATGTACCTATATGTGTTTCCGGCAACTGCACATGCGAGTCAGTCCTCCCCCTAGACATCACCTTTGTTAGCGCGGCGGCTAAGCTATATAGCCGAGCGCGTCAACAACGGCGGGATGGTCGCTGATAAAAGAAACTGACTGATCTGTAGCTCCTTGACCGGTGCAGACCGGGAATACGCTACGCCACCTCGTTGATGGTCTTCAGGTTGTACAGCTCATTCCTTGATAGGTTTTAGTGGACTGTATAGCGGGTAAATATAACTCACGACGACGTTCATGCGCCGTCCGGGCGCACGTGCATTTGATATTGCGGGGTCGTAATGTAATGCGCGATGTCAACACGCGCGCGAGTGAGCGTAGACTGTTGGTAATTACAAACAGCTGCCCAATCAGCGACGGAAAGGGGACGACAGGTAGCCGTTGAAGCGGATTGGTAAATATAAAAGAAGTGCCAATTAAGTGGCGCGAACAACTTTCTATCACTAGGTTACCGCCATCTTGGGCAACATCTTCAGTTTAACATCAGCTAATATTATGGTAAAACGCTAAACCTACAAAGTATATTTTAAAAAATGATGTAATGCCCTATTTACTACGAAAACATGGCTATATTAATGTTGCTAGTTTAGCTGTGAACATAATAATACTGAAATTTTACAGGTCGCCCTTGGAACTGTTACAAATATCGACGAAGCTGTTGAATGGCTTAGTTATACATATTTATTCGTCAGAATGAGGATTAATCCACAGGTAAATATCGACAAATTTTATTTTTATGACCATTAAATCGTCACGGGCTCATACGATTACGTTCACCGTCGGATTTATTTTACCGCCATCTATTGCGCATTCTTCGTACTAAATTGTTATTAGTTATTACTATAGCTGTTATATAGGGAGGGGTCTCAAAATTCACAAAGATAAGCTAGTTATTGTCTGTGACTTTACACCATAAAACAGCAGAAATCTAAACGCTAATAAAATCAGTCAACTGAAAATTAGAGTTCAGTTCTATAGTTAAGTGGTATGAATAAAAAAGGTGAATTTTTGACGATATTTTTATTTAAGGTGATATTTTTGTTTCATGATAGAATAGACACCCCGTTATATACGTCCATGGTTGAACATGACTTAAATGTTTGACATTAGGCGTTTGTAATTACCAAATTTATTTTAACGCCATCTATCGCTCGTAATTCGAAAATTTAAAAGTTTGTCTTTTTGATTTGTTAGTCACACAATTGACGTAACAATCAATTTCGTTGTTTAACATCTGCCAGACGTCCACTACGACGGCTAACTGTTTTATCTTACTACTTTTAATTATAGTCAATTCTGTTGTGGTTATAATTAATTTCTATAGGTTTATGGATTAACATACAACGATGTTCAAGAAGAACCGATGCTGGAAACTAAACGCCGTGAACTAATAACCGCCGCCGCGATGCAGTTAGATGAGACGCACATGATACGTTACAACGAACGCACCGGCGATCTTAATGTTACAGGTTAGAGGTTATTATTTAAAACCCTTATATATATGTTATTTAATATTGTATTGTTCAACGGCATGTAACTTTGCTGCCACAAACCTAGATTATACAGAACATTTATAAAACAACACAATTTATTACTAAAACGAAAAACAACTTCAATGATTTTGAGGAGTTCCCTGGTTTATCTTCGAAGTCGAGATCCAATGCCAATAAAAATTAAATGGAACTAACTACCCTTAAAATACCGCCCTACCTACAAAAAAAAAGAAACATCCAAATCTTTTTATAAACAAAGAAGTTATGGCTGAACATCCTTAAAAAATATATTCGAATTGAAAATGTCCTCCTTTTTAGAAGTCTATTTAAAAAATGCGTGTACTTGAAGTTATGTGACGCATAACATTGAGTGTGACTATCTCCACTACAATAAAACAAGATGTTTAATCTTGCTAGTTTACTATACTTACTTATTAGTTTACTAGTTTTATTTTATGGTGTAGACTTTTTGTTACAATTTGTGTGTGCACCTTAAAAAATATTCATTTGTTTCGTAACAGGTATAACTTCAAAAATATAACTTTTTTTTTCCTTAAGATAAAATTAAATTCGTATGCATACATACTTTTTATTTACATTTAATAATTTTCTATACCTGTGCAAGCGCCATTTTTGAGAAAACGAGTAGAGTGTTTCGGGGTATAAATAAAACTGTGGTTTTTCTATTTTCTGTGAATTGTACTAACTGATAAATAAACAATTTAAACTATTCTGTTTTTAATTTATTTGTAAATCTAAGCTAAAAATAGAGTAACAGAAAATTTGCTAGGATTGCATAAAAAACTTCAATAATTTAAAAAACTAACAATAAATGCCAGAAATATTTATTTTATAAACATTACTTATAATATATCGATAATATAAAATGAAGTACACGCACCTCTAGGAGCAAATTTTATTAATTAAAAGTCGTCGAACTTCGCTCGCCAGCCAACCTAGTAAGTACTGTACAAAATGGCCTTCGGACTATGCATTTTTTTCGGATTATACAGTTTGTCCTTGTCTTTGGGGATAGTAATAAATAGGTTGGAACATGACAGATACAATAATACGGTTAAAATAGGCGCGTAAATACGATCAACCGCCATCGCGCCGCATCGCACCGGTCGACAGCGGACGCCATATTTTCGTCGCGTCGCAGCGGACCGATGAACAAAGGAAAGAATACTCAATAATTACAAAATAAAAAATAAACGTGTGTGTAAATTAAAGCTATGATGGCAGAGCAATAGTGTGCTCGTACGTCGCAATAATCGACGTAAGTTCGCATCCTACAATATGTCCCTGTGCTTTCGGTGAAGGAAAACATCTTGATGTAATCCTAGCATTAGTAGGTCTTTTTCTAATACCCGCCTGGCTAGCTACCACCCTCAAGGTGAAGATCTATCGCCAAGCACCTAATAGGTATGTTCTGTTTACTGCACTTGAGATTCAGTTGTCACAATTGACATATCGTTCAAATTTTAAACACAAATATTTTAAAAAATAATTGAAAAGTTTTTAAAACCAAGCTTTTATTCAGCATTTGAATATTAAATGAAAATAATAATTTTATGCAAGGGCTGTGTTGAATGCTATTTTTATAGGTGAATACCCATACCAAATATTCTGTTACATCAAACAATTTTAAAACCTTGTAACGTGCAAAAAAAGGTCCTCTAACTTTTTATTAGGCTACAAGCTTTTAAAATTTATTTGATATAACATAATATTTAGACATAAATATTTAAAAAATAAATGTTTGTAGTCAAATATGATATTAATAAATACACTTATGATATTTCATATGAATGTTTCTTATAATTGTATTATATGACACAGATCTGGGTCGCACGGCGAGTCATTATTACATCACTTGCGGTACGATGGAGGTTTTCAATTCAATGGTGCGAAAATCTATGACCCAAGGATACGTACTGGAAATGTTGAGCAGGTGTACGGATTTCCAGCAGCTTAAAGTAAGACTAAACCCAATTTACTTTGGTGAATTTTATACCAACTTTTATTTTACACCAACGCCTTAAAATGATGTTTGAATTTTTGGTAGATAATTATGGTGTGACAACAAAAACACTTTTGAAAGTTAATTTATAGAAATATCGGACAAGTGAAATCAATATTGTGTATATATTATCTATTTTACCAAAATAAAAGTGTTTACTTTCATTAATTTCGAGGTCCTTAGCGCGAGCCCCACTTACACTTACCGTTTTTTATTATTTTTTATTTTACTTTACGAGTTACACCAAGTTTGACACTTGATATTTTTTTGTTGCCGATTTATGATAGAATAAATATTGGAAGAATATTTTTTTTTATGGTAATTTTACCCCGTTTATATTTTATAATACTTTTTTTAATTGTTACGTTAACCGCTATAAAAAAACCGACTACCTATAACGTTTTAAAACTTTCCGGAACCATAAAAAGAAAAATATAGAACATAAACTAATTAATTTTAGGTAAGGAAAGAGGAGCTAACCGAGCTTTGGTCTCTTAAAGATCATTATTGCGAACTACGCATCGAAGATGTACCAGAGGAGATACACTGGAAGATAAATATACTTTTGCAAACTTTTTTATCTAGAGGACGGATCAATGGCTCATCCTTACAATCAGATTTGAATTATATAAGTCAGGTATGTTTTTAATGTTTCAATTAAATAATTTGCAAACAAATAAAAATTTATTGGAAGCTTCTATCTATACTATGTTCATCATAAGAAAGGTCGCATGACGTATCCATAGAACGTAAATTGTTACGTCGTGTGGATTCCGAAATGACCTAAATAAATAAGTGTATTTTGAATATCAAGGCTCTATTATAAAAATAATTATACTGATAAGTGTCATAGAAATAATTTTACATTATAAAATCATATATAACTTGCTCGATACAAGGATCTTTGAGATTTTAATTAGTTTTTTATTACTATGTGAAGCGTCATTTTATCGTCCTTGGAACTAGAGTAGCAAAAAAACGAGCGAGCCTTAGAGTAGTCACATATGATGTGCAACATCTGACTGAATATAATTTAAAAATACCTAGGTAAATAAGATACCTAGGTTAATTGTTAGTTTTAATTGTTTCGTTGCGCACTTAAAAAAGTTAATTGCAAGTTACTATTAACATTCGTTAATCCAAATAATTTAATTGTAATGTGCAAATTTTTAGTCAATTAACCAGGGGATTAAAAAATTAATTGATTACGCTAACCATGGTTGGTAACATCTGACGGCGAACTATACCATCGCGCATGCTTTTTGACCAAATCAAATAACATGTGCTTCTCCAGCTTCCTGCCCTTCCCACAAAATCACTCCCACAGGTTGCAGGATAGCGAGGGGAAAAACCATCCAAAACCCATAAAAAATCAATAAACTGAATTAATGAAATCATTAGAAGATTTTTAAATGTCGAATAAAAATGTATATTTTTGTAATTACTGCAGAACACAGAAGAAAGTAAATATATTGACTGGACGAATGAATGCCACCAATCTTCTTGTTTGGCGTCAGGCAGTCAGTACGTGTGAGAAAGCCATGTGTGTCGGAAGTGTTTTGGATTGCGATCTCAATAATTTTTGTTTCAGTTTATTTTAATTTTTTTGGCATTTCATTTACAGCTTAAACGACTCATAATTAATTTAAAACATAATTGAATTATCGATTACGTTTAGCTCAAAAAAATAATTGACAATCGTAAAATTAATTTTCGATTTAAGTTATGCTACATTTGTCACGCAACCTTTCTTATGATGAACGTAGTATAATTGTTTATTAAATTATTTAAATTACAGTAATAAATAAAAATATTCGTTAAAAAAAAGTATCTTAGAAGTGGATTTAAATTATAACTACTATAACTTCAGAATGCTGTCCGTATTGTACGAGCCTTATTCGAGATGACACTACGCAAGAACAACGCTTACATGGCCGGTTTATATTTGAAAATGGCTAAAATGCTTGAACTACAGCAGTGGGATTTCTACAGTGACATGCGACAGTTTAATTGCTTCACTATGGAGATATTGAAACACATCGAATATCCTATGTTGAAACCGGACCAGATACGTGATATGGAGTGGCAGGAATTAGGTTTGTATTATAGATCAGGGCCGGATTTAAGGAAAGGCAATAGAGGTAAACCCACAGGAGAGAGGCTTCCACAATATTTTTTTTTTTATATAAGATTAAATAATATCTTTGCTGGCAAAGAAAAAAGATCACATTGCTGAAAAACTTTTTGAAGTGAAACTTCTTTAGAAACGTTGTGATTTCAAACCGGATGCAACGGAAAAAACAACAGGTAAGAGCCACAAAAGCTAATATGAATGATATTCTGTGTAAGGTAAGGGCTACATTCCCATACATTTTTTACTGGCGCTTACGACCGTTTGGAACTGGGTGAAGTTTTGTCGATTAACTGAAGTTTCACTTCTATCGTGTGTGAATCGCACACACACCTTTTTTTAAATAAATTTAAAATTGGGCATTTGCTCTTCCATGTTGCCCCAAGGCCCTTTACCTTTAAATCCGGATGTCGATATTTTTGCCCTAAAGCCAGTCTAGAGGGGATTGTGACTTTATTAAGAGGTAGAGAGTTCTTGAGAGAGCCTTTTTTTCTTTGACACCAATACAATCGGCAAGAGGATCTGGAGATGAAAACACATGACTATAAAAAGATAAAGTATTAGACGAAACTTCAGTATAAAATTTCATGGACAGGATTACATAAATAGGACAATTAATCTTTTATTTTTGTTCAAGCCTAATATCAGTGATAATTTCTAAAGCCTAATTTCAATAAAACTCGATATATTTTTGCCAAAACCTTGTTTTTTTTTTTTTTTCAATATATCATACGAATGTTTGGGATAAGCTTATACAAAAATGGCATTAATAGCTAACCCATGCAAATATTTTGCACCTTATAGAATGCAATGTAACAGCTATCATGTTAGTTATTTTAGTGAAGAATTAAGGGAGATATGACGTTGCGTTAAAATAGTACAAATGTTTCTAAATATGTTTTACCCGTTTACTTCCACAGGCGATTTAATAAGGAACCCAAAAGTAGCACGGTACCTGAAGAAATGTGCTGATGAATTTCCACTGTTAGAAATGGAGGCCAGTTTGCATCCAATAACAAGAACTGTGCTAAGGATACGTCTTACGATTACACCTAATTTCAAGTTAGTTGAGTTCACCACCGATAATACTCGAGTTGTACATGCAAAACAATTGCTTATTTATCTCAATATTCTTTCTCTTCTTTTTCTTGATTTCGAACTTCCCAATTTTTTTTTATAAAACTTTAATTTAAAAAATGTATTATGCAGATGGAATGATAAGTATCATGGCAAAGCGCCTGAAGCGTTTTGGATATGGGTGGAAGACCCTGACACGGACATTATGTACTACCACGAATACTTCCTTATCACTAAGAAACAGGTAATTCATATCAATAGCCTGAACTGTAGAGTGCAGACCATTGTTTCTAAACTTTTTTAATGTCGCGGCCCTTCACCCAAATATATTTTAATTTGACGTATAATTTTTTTTTACATTGATCGACCGGTTATCTCGGCTACGATTTAACCTTTTTTTCAGCATCGAGGTTCACGAAGTAAAGTTTTTATTCAGATTAATTTTTGCTTTTCTAGCAAGTAGCTCGGAAAATTAACGGGACTGTCCCAAATGGTAAGCACAATACAAAACAAACACAACAGCTATCACTAATTCATTCGTCGTCGCCACTGTCATACTGGCCTGCATAAATATATTTTCACGTTACGCTTGAAGGGTCTGTTGTAACAAAAAGTCTACACTATGAAATCGCTTGCTAAACGTCGTTGTTTTATTGTGGTGAAGATAGTTATACTCGATGTTATGCGCGTGTACATATTTGGTAATGGCTTAAAAACTCGTATGAGCGTATTCGTATACGTATCGTGGAAAATTGGATAAGGAATAATTTATTTGACTTTGGTTTTTACTTTATTTTATTGTGTCATTTTTACTTAGTCATGTTTCATTTTGTAACACTTGTTTTCAAATCAAAACTTCGATAAAAGGAATTTTTATATATAGGTCTTACTTTTTGAACACATTTTCCCCATTTTCCTGAATGTGGTCGCGATGTTCAGAAAATGTTATAGACTATCTATACTAATCTAATATAATAAATCGGAAAAGTTTTTTTGTTTCTTTAAACACGCTAATATCTGAAACTACCAGTCGGATTCGAAAAATCCTTTTTGTGTATGATAGCCAGTTTCACGTGGAATAGTTTAAGGCTACAAACTCTCAGCTAGCCTTATAAATGGATTTTTGTTAAGTAAGTCGGAACTAGGATCCCACCCGAACTGTTTTATCCGCGTGCGCTGACGTAATGGTTGAATGATACGTAAAAACAATGTTCTACAATAATATTGGTCCTTAGTATAACTATATAAAAAAATCCGCGATGATATATGCCTTTCTCATAAACGTAATCTATAATAAGGTTTTCTTGAAGATTATTGATTTATGAGCATTATTTTTAAGCATAGCATATTATTCCTTGGGAACAATGGTTACTTCATCATAAATACAATTTTATGATGTTAAATTTTGCCCTTTATAGCATGTTATTTGGACACATACTTTGGGAGATAATAAAATATTAAAATAATTTGTACTTGCGGCAAGTGACAACAATTATAGGAAGCGTTGGCGGTGGCGCGGTGTTTGTCGAATAAAATTAACACGGGTGTAACCGTGGGACACAGCTAGTCTACATAATATAAACAGACTAATAGATATTTTAATATTTTGTTACAGGTCATCACTAAAGAACCACAAGAACTTATTATAACAATTCCGATTCAAGAACCACTGCCACCTCAATATTATATAAGAGCGACATCAGAAAGGTATGTTAACAAATTAATTCCTATAACATAATGAAATAAAAATTTTTTTTTTCTTCTAAAGAGCTCATTAAATTTTATAGAATGTAATTTGATATCAAATGTTTGATGTTACATGAACAGATGGCTGGGATCAGAAAGTGTACTGCCATTGACTTTCCAACATCTCATTCTACCTGAAACACATCCACCGCACACAGGTAAGTCATTTTTTTTTAAACCTAAGTGGCAATCAATCATACTTCCTGCCTGGTGGTAGGCGGCTACCGTAGCTTATGGATGCTTTTAATAAAATAGGTGTCAATAGTGCGTTGCCGACCATGAACCCCCTTTACTGGAAACCCTACTCACCGCAGGAACACAACATAAAAACAACAACCCATTCCAACATAGGTCAACTAGACGCCGTGAGGGTTTCCACTCTTATGTTTAGGAAATTCCCCCGATTCGCACGAAGCGGTCAAGCGAAGAGTGAATAGGAATTTAATAGGTAAGCGCGATATTTCGTCGGTCTCGTCTTTATATATCATCAGGTAAGATCGAGGCCAAGCGCATACCTCTACAACATAAAAAAAAATGTTATTTGGCTCCGATCTGCTGTCATCAGTCGGAATGCCCCAAGTAGAGAGAAATCCCCAAGTAAATTTTCTGTGCCCTACGTCTTTTCAAATTATAATTAACCACCTCGGAGGTCTCTTCGCACCTGCTTCCTTATCTGCTTATTACGAGCTTGAATCGCAGACGGCGTCATGTCTAGTCTCTCGTTTTATCTTCGTAAGATCAAAAGTGCTATCTGAGAGCTTATACTTTCCTCCAGTACTCTTTTTCTGGAAAAACCCAGAGCTCATATTCCTCAATATATGTATTTACTACCTTTTTGAGTGTCTCGTCATCATCATTTGTGGGTTCCAAGGCTGCGAAACGGTTCTGAAATTCTACTTCAGTTCATCACAAATAATATTACATGTCTAAATTCCGATATCTCGGTGGTAACGTGTACGGAATCTGCGTCGATTGACGGCAGTTCGAATCCCTACAATTATCCTAGCTTTCCGTAAGGAAAACGTTTATCGTGTTATCTTGGGCCAAATAATAAAAATATATAATAATATATGTTGTCAGATCTTTTGGAACTACAACCTTTACCAGTGACAGCGCTTGGAAACCCATCCTACGAGATGCTGTACAACTTCAGCCACTTCAATCCGATACAAACACAAATATTCCACTGTTTGTACCACAGCGATCATAATGTACTATTGGGTGCACCGACTGGCTCGGGAAAAACTATTGTCGCTGAGATCGCAATGTTCAGAGTATTCAACCAATATCCAGGGTGTAAGGTAAATATTTAACATTTCGTTTATGGTACTTGATTTGTGTATTATAAGTAGGTATAAAATTCCATATAATTAATTATATTGATTAAGTTGTCACCAGGTCATATTTACTCAAATGGTTTTGTTTGAATAAACTCGAACCGAATAAGAGAAAGTTCAAATAAGGACAACTACATATAGGTAAACATCTTGTGGCAACCCGGTATGGTCACCAGATGTGTTGTAGATATTTTATTGTTACACTCGTGGGTATTAAAAATGCCGTTGATTGACGTGAAGAAGATTTATTTGAATTCCACACAGTTACAAATTACAGGAACTTACAACTTCGCGGCGTCGCGACTTTTCTCGAAGTTTACTTTCAATGCCTACTCGATGACGTAATCGAGGCGATAAGCCCTATACATGTGTGTGCAAACTGTGATGTTTATACAAAAATACATCGCGGTTGTTTACGGCGCGAACATTATTTCGATGTCCTGAGAAAATCCCAGTTACTTCGAGATATTTCAGGAACAGGATTTTCTCGTATCTTTTTGATCGGGTTGTAACAGGTCGTAACATTATATTAATATTTTTTGTAATGTTTTTATGTAAGTTTTAACCAATGACGTTTTATAAATACACGTTAACTTTAGTGGAGGAATAATTATGGCGTTTTTGACAGGATAATGTATAGAAAACCTGTGAAAATTTTAAAATCATTTCCCAAATAAATTTTATGTGTTGATTGAAAAAACTTGCATCACTCTGCCTTTTGTTTATTAGATAAATATCGGTGCAGTTGTGATTTGAAGTTGGAAGTTGATAAACCCGCCATAGAGACTCTTTTAATTTGTCGCGTTTTGGGATCAACCAGCTGCCGGAGAGGCTTGAAAGCCGGCTTCACACCAACGACCACCAATGAATTACAGCTATCACGATGTTCGCCGTTTTTTTAGATTGTACTGTGCTTATCATTAGGTAAAAAAATCCAGTATGCAAAAGGAAACTTCCAGAAGCGTTTGAGTATAGTCCCAGTCTATATTATCCTCATATTAGCCTCATTATCCTAGTGATCGTAAGCGCGACTGCTATGATCGAGGTCCTGGGTTCGGAAATTCTCAGTAGCGGCTCGGAGTTTGGCTTTGTGCCCGATTAATGGCAATTGGCTCGCCTCCTATTACATGGTACCTGAAAAACATACATGGAGAACTGTGGGTGTACATTAGTATACCTCTGCCTAAACCTTCGGTGATACAGGCGTGATGGTATATTATCACCAATTAATGTACACGGTTGATGTAAAACACTTTATATATAAACTCCTTTCTCAGGTCGTATATATAGCACCTTTGAAGGCTCTGGTCAAGGAACGGATAAAGGATTGGAAGATTAGACTGGAAGAACGATTAGGCAAAAAAGTTGTCGAACTAACAGGTACAGTACTAAAAAATATTGTCTTTTTTATTAAAACGTGTAACAGAATCAACACTGACTTTTATTATTTAGTAAGCAAATTATTCTTTCAGTAGAGATATTATAAATGTAGGCATCATAAACTAACTAGTCCCGGCGATTTTGTTCACATGTAAAATGCTTTTATTTTTCCAGACACATCGTGTCTTACTTGATTTAAAGATGTGCAGTATTTTATTTTCTCATGTACAGTATTCTTTTATTATTTTCTATCCTCTTCTGTAAATTGTGATGATATGTAGTCTAGATCCTTCCTAAAGTTCAGTCCTATATAAATTTGTAAGAAAACACACGCACTGTTGCTATACTATACGAAATAAACACCATCTGACATAATACGTCAATAGTGCCAACGATAACTGTACAAATGTTCATCATAATCGGATGAATTATCTGCGAAGGCACTGGAAAAGGCATACATTCGTTCGATAATTATATAAAACTAGCAACCCGCCCCGGCTTCTCACGGGTAGCAGAGTAATGCATATATATACCTTACTCTACTGGCTTACGCGGTGCACACCAATAAAGCTCCCAGTCGTCATGATTTTTTTCAGACATTTTCAACATTCATCGTCATATTTCAGCCATTTTAAACAAACCCTTTAATGAATTATACGCCTAAAGCTTCCTCGTGAATCACTCCGACCATTGGTGAAAACCGTATGAAAATCTGTTCGGTAATTATTCAGATTATCGCGTTCAGACAAAGAGACGAGCCAAGACGAATCAAGAGTTTGTTTGAAAAAAATTGCATTAGATTATTCTTTAGTATCTAGGTGACCGAGCTATGCTCGGTGTCTTATAAACAAAAAAAGAAAAACCCCTATCTGGGTAAACTTGGAATGTAAAACATTATCTAAATGCAAAGTTTCATCGAAAACGTTGGAGCCGTTCCTGATAAACCAATTACATATATATATATATATATGCAAGAATTACTCACTTAATATAATAAGATAATTATAATAATTTTATTAATTTATAACACACTAGCTTTTCCCGTGGTTTTTTTCCTATTGTCTCATAAATGAAACGACTCTCGTGCTATCTATTGTAAACTGATTGTAGTAATACAGAGCCTTCGCAGATCTCCGCACGACTCACACAAAGTTTCATCGGAATGGGATAAATGGATTAGAAATGCATAGGGAACAAAAAAAATTCATTATTATACATGCACTACTTACTGCACCACATACTTGTGTGTCTGTTATTGAACGTATAACTTCCTAAACGACGTAACCGATTTGAATTACTAACACACATTATACATATGTTTGTTTTATCGAGACGAAGATTCATAGGCTTGTATGGCAGCCAGTACATTGAAGCGGAGCTGTGGAAATTTCAACCATTAGAAATGCATAAAAATCTATAGATGCAATTCTATTGGTCGTAATTTTGCTCCGTCCAATGGACTGGCAACCTTAGGATCAGATACTTAGTCGTTACAACAAAAAAAAATTACATACATACATAAATCACGCCTATTTCCCAACGGGGTAGGCAGAGACCACGTCCTTTCACCTGATACGATCCTGACATACCTCTTTCGCTTCTTCGACATTCATTAATCTTTTCATGCATGCTCGTCGGTTTAGAGTACTCTTGACCTTACCTTTCTTCAGAACGTCTCCGATTTAATCGATAAATATTCGTCTAGGCCTTCCTCTTCCAACGATTCCTTGAACGAAAAAAAAAATGAATACTATATATTGGCTTAATGCCATAAAAGAAAATCCTAAAACCGGAACCCGATAGATAGCGCTATGAGCGAGCCATTTATTACAGGAAAAAGCAGATAGTATATAGATTTTTCTATGTTTTCTTTTCTTTTTCTTAGGTGATGTGTCCCCAGATATTCATGCCATAAGAAATGCTCACGTAATAGTAACGACGCCAGAGAAATGGGACGGTATAAGCCGTTCGTGGCAAACGAGAAACTACGTACGCGATGTCGCGCTTATTGTTATCGACGAAATACATTTGCTTGGAGAAGACAGGGTCCTGTGTTAGAAGTTATAGTTTCTAGGTAATCTCTAGATATTATTTTTCAAAGGTACTTTTTTGGTAACCACAAATCTCTCTTAATTTTTCATGTATATTATTTCATGATTCAAGCATCATTTTCATTCGTCCGAAAATACACAAACCGCTTAAAAATTAATGTTTTGTTATAACGATTGATTAAAAAACTTTGTGAAAAATTGATTCAACAAACATGTAGGTGGCGCCATCTATCTGTTTAACTAATATGACAGCTCTTAGATTATTTGCATTATTTTAAATATTCGCACGGGCCAATTAGTTATTATTAGGTAATAAATCCTCTTGTCTGTCAATTTGTGTTTGCATCCATAACCTTAAATAAATATCAATTTTCATAAAAGCAAAGATCTGTATTTTGCGTGCTTCGTGACCAGGGAGACCCCTACAATACGATAGGAAAGTAGAAAACCGCACAGTGTTCAGTATATTTTTTATTACAGAACAAATTTTATCGAATCACATACATCCCGGCGTTTAAGAATTATCGGCTTATCGACCGCTTTGGCAAATGCTAAGGATCTCGCCAACTGGCTCAACATTGGAGAAATGGGTCTTTACAATTTTAGACCATCAGTTCGACCCGTACCATTGGAGGTAATTTAATATTTTAATTTTTTTGTAGACAATTTGGTATGCAATACCACGCGTATGGGCGATGGAATTTTCTATCGGCGATATCGCAGGAAGCATCCTATTTAATCCCATAAGCAACCACTTTAGAGGATGAATTTTCAAAAATCCTTTGTTGTGCTCACTTACACTTACTTGACCCCACCGGTTTAGGATGTATGTTGGCTTTTTAGCGTAGTTATAAGGCTGCCTGTCCGCTGAGGCGGAGCTGTGCAAGAATAGGCTAACACTAAGCCATTATTTCTTCAATTTTATTAAGTATATTTTTGTTTTTGTCACTGTACCAACATGATTTTATCACATCATTATCCGAAAGGTTAGGTTAGCGCCCGAAAATCACTTTTTATTTTATTTGTTTGTTTGTTGTCACTTGCCATATAGTTAAGTATCTCTTAAGCCTTAATAACTATAACTAACTACCTTAATAACCATTATATATATATTCATCCTAAGAAGGCTTGCATTACACATGCCAAATGTTTATTTTAGAGATGTAGCATAACTGAGAGCTAAATATAATACGATTATGCTTTAAATCAATTTTATTGCGAGTTGTGTAAATAAAAAAAAACAACAAATAAGATCGCAATCTGGAACATTTGAATCTTTGACGCCAAACAACAAGATTACTTCTTCCAAACTATATTGTTCATTGTGTGTTGCTTCAGTAAAAATGTACAATGGCGTTCAATTAATTCGATTAATGTTCAATTCGTACTATTAATTGACGTATCATACTACTCTAATTTTAGTACCATAGAAAGTAAAGCTGCACGTAGTAATAAAAACAATACGAAAATTCACAAAAATCGTTGTATAGAGTAAGTTATTTAGGATATTTTCGTGCAAAAGGTTTTTATAATGTTTATCAGTGTCAAATTTTTTTATAATGATAAATTGATAGTCGAAATGCTTGTTTTAGGTTATGTCATTATTTGCACGTCGTAACAATTTACGTATCCACTGTGGATATGTCATACAAGCCTTCGTACGATGAACAAGCTATAGGCTCCTGGGGATGACATATATGCCAATTTTATGTACATTTTTGTGACGTAAGGGAGCCAAAGGGTTAAATTCCTTTAATAATATGCTTATAATTCAACAGGTCCACATATCTGGTCATCCTGGCCGGCACTACTGCCCTCGTATGATGACTATGAATAAACCAACATTCCAAGCGATACGCACCCATTCTCCGTGCGCGCCCACACTCGTGTTTGTATCAAGTCGCCGACAAACTAGGTAATGTTTTAAATTGACTTAATTTTAACGATTGCGTTGAGGCTATTCATACAACTAGTAATCAAGTTATTCTATTCTAATAACCTACACCGGCCGCTAAAGCGAAATATAATATAATATAATTTAATAGCACTTCGGCTCCATCGGCCATCGTTTTTCAGGGACCCGAGTCAAAAGCGGATTAAGCTAGCACGATAACGTGGGACCTAACAAGTATATAAGCAACTGTAATAATAATACTGCTATACTCGTAGATAATAAAATACAGTTTGTGTTCACGAAAATAATTTATTTCGTACTCATCAAGACAAAAGTGGAACAATCTCGTCCAATCGTGGAATAATCGCAGTCGTACTTATGAGAAATCGTCTATACAGCACTTTTGTTGTGTAATTCTCTTGTGGACTGTTCGTTTTATCGCTTCTTGTTTTACTTAGTTGTCCAAAACAGAACTATCCTCCACCTTTTTTTTCCAATTGACTATACTGTTAGTCGTAAGGGCTCTGAAGCTTCAGAATGCTTTTACAGTTTCACCGGGCACTCAGCCGCGACTTTCCTCCGTCGAAATATGTCTCGCTTATATAATTATAAAACGAGAAGTCGTAATCTCTAGAACGACTTTGATCTGTTTTTATTGTTACTTTTAAGCATTATTTGCTTATGTAATCGGACCGATAAACTTTCAATGTGTGCGTGATCCGCGATGACTTTTCTTATCTACGAATACGTACTCTATTTTTGTAGTATTTTCTAGATTTTTCAGATATTTCGAGAATAGTGATTTTTTTATTCATGCAGTAACAATATCTAAATTATAAAATGTATCTAAAGGTTAACAGCATTGGATCTTATTGCTTACCTCGCGGCAGAAGAGAATCCCAAACAATGGTTACATATGCAAGAATCGGAAATGGAGCAAATCCTGTCCAACATCAAGGAGTCGAATTTGAAACTAACCCTTGCTTTTGGCATTGGCATACATCATGCTGGTTTACACGAAAGGGACAGGAACACAGTGGAGGAATTGTTCATTAATCAAAAAATACAGGTAATACTTAAAAAACTTAAACACTAACATTTTATAAACCATATTTCAACTTATTACATCTGGGCTAGAAATACCAGTCTCCTTTCTTGTTGTATTTTTATTTGTTTTTTATTGTCAATCCTCCAAACTAAACTTTTGAAGACGTTTGGAAAATTTTCGTGTTTCTTTTTGGTATTATACGTTTGAACATTTTTAGCCGATCTTTATATACTAACAGTACATAAACCTTTCTTTGGAAGGACATACATTTATCACATGATCAATCTTTAAGTATACAATTTATAGTACTTTTATTCCAGGTATTAATTTGCACTGCAACCTTAGCGTGGGGTGTAAATTTCCCGGCTCATTTAGTCGTGATTAAAGGCACGGAATATTACGATGGAAAACAGAAGCGCTACGTAGACATGCCTATCACAGACGTCCTACAGATGATGGGCAGAGCTGGAAGACCTCAGGTTCGTTAATTGTTTGACAGTTATATTCACTGAATATTATTTAGGTATTTATATTAATTAGCACACCATCACGCCTGTATTCCCCGAAGGGTTAGGCAGAGGTGTACACTAATGTCCACCCACAGTTCGCCGAGTATGTTTTTTAGGTCCCATGTAATAGGGGGCGAGCCTATTGCCATTAATCGGGCACGAAGCCAAACTCCGAGCTGCTACTGAGAATTTCATAGGAAAAACCCAATAACACTTTGCTCGACCCGAGATTCGAACCCAGGACCTCGTTTATAGCAGTCGCGCTTACGACCACTAGGCTAACGAGGCAGTTTAGAACTTTATATTTATATAGATCACTGATTCAGATCGTATTATATTTACACGATTTGATGTGACTAGGATAATAAAAATATACGAAAATAAAATTAACATATTTTATTTTTATTATAAAGGAATGACTTATTTGGACGGATGTTTGCATGAAGTCATTAAGAGCGGAGCTACATAGGGCAGCGCCATCTTTATGCCATCGATGTGAATGGTCCGATGACCGGAGCCATAACCGTCGGCAGCTTCTTAAAAGTGCCCAGTTCTATTGATCGGTTTATAGTACAGACAATAGTACGATTGCCCGGTCTATAGTATGGTAACAATAATTGGACAAAAATAAAAACTATTGCACAACGTAAATGGTACGACATAAACATAATGTTTCAATGTATTTAATTAAAAAATGATATAAGTAATGTTAGGAGGAGGGATGTACAAGGTGTCCAGAAAGGGTATCGGGTATTTGTAAATTCAATGAAACAAAAATTATTCGTATGCAATAAAAAAGTTTATTGTTTATTATTAGCATATGAATTGGAGAATTATTTGGAAAAGATGATGTTATCCAAATGATGACGGTTACGTTGCTGGCACTCTTCTAAACGGAAACGAAGATTGGCGATAACACGTTGACACATAGCTATCGATATTGCTGCCATTTCTGACCTGATGTTTTGCTTTAACTGGGTTAGATTCGTCGGATTGTTTTGATAAACCTTACTTTTAAGGTATCCCCATGCAAAATAGTCAAGCGGGCTAAGGTCGGGGCTTCTGGGAGGCCAGTTGATGTTACCCCTTCGCGAAATGACTTTATTAGGGAATAATTCGTTAACAACTTCCATTGAGTCATTTGAGGTATGGCAAGTGGCCCCATCTTGCTGGAACCACGTTCTTGAGTTGAAACCTGCAAACTCCTGCAACTCTGGGACCAAAAAATTTCGCAACATATCGCAATAACGGTCACTATTCACATTAATTGCTCGGCCTCGTTGATCTTCATGAAAATAAGGACCAATTATGCCTTTAGCAGACATAGCGGCCCAAACAACGACCTTTGGGCTATGCAGGGGTCGTTCATGCTTTCGTCTCGGATTCTCCACTGCCCAGTACCGACAATTCTGCTTATTAACATGACCATTCAGGTGAAAATTTGCTTCGTCACTGAACAGTATGTTGTTAAAGTTGTTAAATCGCTGCAACATTTCGTTCGCAAAATTCAGTCGATTAGCATAGTCCGTATCCTTCAATTATTGAACCAATTGAATTTTATAGGTTTTTAGATGTAAGTCTTTCTTTAAAATCGAATGTAAAGACGATTTTTCGATGTTCAACGCTTGGCTTCGCTTTCGGATGGATAAAGACGGATTTTGACGAACCGACGCCTCAACTTCTTCAATTGTTTCTTCATCGCGAACTGAACGAGGACGACCAGAGTTTTGAATTTTAACTGTCGCACCTGTATTCTCGAACATCCTGATCCATTTCCTAATGCTATCGTCACTTGGCGCGTGGCGTGTACGATATTCCGCACGATAGAGACGTTGAGCAGTCACTATTGAACACCATTACGATAATACGCTCGTACGCAAAATGCGCGATGCGTCCCCGAGTACTGTTCCATCGTGACTAAAACTCCACAAAATGGCGGACGCCACGAACCCCTCCCCGCACCCTTTAGACGCCCCGTTTCGAATATGGCGCGAAAACAAATACCCGATACCCTTTCTGGACACCTTGTATGAGTGATTTTGAATGAGTACTTATTTGATTACTATTGCCTCGTCCCCTTGAGGGAATTGAAAGTTATGTATAATACTTATATAATATTATTTTTAACATAATTAATTGTACAGTACGACAACGAAGGCGTGGCGGTAGTGTTAGTCCATGACCAGAAAAAGAACTTCTACAAGAAGTTCTTATACGAGCCATTCCCTGTAGAGTCAAGCTTGTTAGAAGTTTTAGCTGATCACTTGAACGCTGAAATAGTCGCTGGTAAGTCAGACATGATTTCTAATAATCGGTATTTATAAACCATTAGTTCTATCTCTACAGGTTTATTTTTAAATTCCCAATAGACATCTATATTCACAAATCTGTAGTTCTGTCTGTACAGTTAATTTTCTTCCTAATTTCCGATAGGCATAATATATGAAAGATATTGAGCATGAGTATGCCATTAAAAAAAAACTGTCTATATATCTGTTTGTATGTCCGGATTGAACTCAAAAACGTCTTGACTGATTCTTATGAAATTTAGTACAAGGGATGCTTATGTCATTGGTCAATTGATATAATATAAGAATGATCAATATTGCTTTTAGAAATCGTAAAAATATCCAAAAAAAGAACAAAGTTTTGTTAATTCTCTACCTATTCTGATAAAATTTTGTACAGCGAAGTCGTAAGTCATTCCATAATTGATAGACCCATTTTCATGAAATTGTTTACACAGGAAGTACATATATGTCATTTCTGCCTATTATTTTTATTAATTCGCGACCGAATTTGATGACATTTTGTAAACGAGAAGTATGTCGTTCCTCAATTGATAGACCTTTAATTAAGGCAACACTTAGATTCTAGTTTAAGCATCTTTTGTATATTTAATTTTAGTTAATTGTATGCCTTGTTGGCAGCATAATAAAATAAATAAATAATAATTGTCAATAATGTTAATAAAATAAAATTACGAAACAAAAATAATTACTTTGTAATAAAAGCGTGTGGAGCAGCGGTTTCCCACTAGTCTTATAAGATCTTTAACAATAACGTTTCATAAAATTACGTTTCTTACAGGAACAGTACAAACGAAGCAAGATATTCTCGATTATATGACGTGGACGTACTTCTTTCGTCGTTTGCTCAAGAATCCAACTTATTACAATCTTGAGAGTCTCGAGCCGCAGGATATCAACTATTACCTTTCGAATTTGGTTCAGATGTCGTTGGACGCTTTGTCTCAAGCCAATTGTCTGGAGATTGAAGAGGTAAACAGTAAACAAGTTTAAAATCAAAATCACATAAAAATTGAAATAAGAATAATATAATAATAGTAAACGTTTATAATGGATTCAAAAAACCGGTAATTGTGGTTCCATTCCCAGAAAATGGACCCTTTTGCTATGTTTACACTGTCTGTCCTACCTTTTAAACTATAATAGGTAATCGATTGAGATTTTCACGAGAGTATGTGTATGGTGGGTAAAATGAGGCGCGTGCGTGTGCCCTTATACAAATGTGCTACGTCAACAATATACAGAGCGGGACCGCGCACCTAGGGCGCGAACGCGACGGAAACGATTCCCTCGAACTCTGTATAACCGACGGCGGATAACACGCTACGGTAACCAGCTGTCTGGAAACCAGTGCGTGCGAGCCCCTCTCACTACGTGCGACCAACCCTGCTCACACCCGAAACTACTAGGCGTGAAGAGGGCGAAACATCAAGGTACACACACGTAGCGAGGTGCCTGCCGGTAGGCGCGGCGATGACGTAGCACGGAGCGGAATGGACTGGGTCGCTGGAGGGTTGAACACTTAGAAGATGCAAAAATGACACACAGGCACCACAATAAAATTTGCTGTATTCTTCAAGACACAATACAATTTATAGGTACTATCTTCTGGGTACTGTTTCTTCCAGTTTCTTGAGTCTTGAGTCTTGATTCTTCAGCTTGTGGCACCCGTGTGTGCTCGTTGGCCCCAGTAGTGCGCCTTTTATATTGTTTGCCGGAGAGCGAGACGGACGATGGCGTCTCTATCTGTACTGCTCATTACCAAACTTGGGTGTGGTCCGGTAACCGCGGTAATGCGTCGTGGTTGCACTATCGCTGTCTCTGTCTATTATTATTATTACTTGTATACAGAATACAATAAATCGTTAATATCTCTAATTACAATTATTCAATTACTATAAAAACTATTTCACATAAATGTAGACACAAATACCTATCCAAAAACACTAACTTTAACATTATAGGTTAATAAACATGGGAGATACAAAGCGTTAAACATTGCAACTTTAAAACAGCTTGAAACTTGTTATATATACACTATTCGATGTTACAAACATTATAAAACATATAGAGAAGGCCAATTTACCTATATAACGCAAAACATTACATACAACTTCTATATAATATGAATTATCAATGATATATGAGTTTAATATTTGTAAGTGATTATTTCTATTGAATTACAAACATTTTCATAACTTATATACTATTCTCATATACCTACACGCTATAGTAACATATTCAAAGCATTTGAAACATTAAATTATTGATTGTTCGTGCAAATGATTCATCCCTACAACTTATATTTACAATTGTTATTCTCGTATCATTACGCTTAGGCCTACGCGTCGCTAACAGTGGGAGTAGGGCTGCCACCATTTTTTGAAAGAAAAATAGTATATTTTTCAAAATATTGTAAAAAATATAGTAGTTTTGGGAAAGTTAGCTAAAAATAAAGTATACATTTGTTTTTAATCATTATTAATCAACTGCGCAAGAAAAGAGTGTAATGTTTATCGAGTTCATGTATGTGAGTTTCTTTATTCCACCAAAACTTTCAAATGCCTGAACAAATAACTCCACAGTTTTGTTGAATAGATGTAAAACTCAGACGAAAAGATTCTGTGTTCTGTGAGACCTGATGCAAAATATAACTGAATAAATGAAAATAAATTTGAATGATAATTTGCCCTTCTGTTTAATTTAATAAAAGAATATAAACTAAGAGCGACAGTTGAATTAGCGTTGATAATATAGTACGATACTATATACGATAATATAGTACGGGTGGCAACCCTAGGTGGGGGAGTCCTAAAAAAATAATAGAAACGAAAATATTTAAAGGTTCCCCCCATACAAGAATCGTGGTTCTTCAACATTTATTTTTTTCTTTACCATAAAATACTACAATCCTAACTAACTGTCAATAAAATACAAATACAATGAAACTAATAATATACAAGCGGTAAACTCTGTGTAATTGTGTTGCAATCTGTGCAGTAATACAAGTAATAAAAACCGACCAAAATGAATGGAACGGAACCCTCAGTGCGTGAATCCGATTCCTGCTTAGCCAATTTTTTGTTCAAAACTTATAGCTTAAAAATGAGATGGCTATACTTTGTTCATAATAAGAAAGTCCTGCATGAAGTATCCCTATAAAAAGTAAATTCTCAGGTCGCGCAAATTACGACAAAACCTAAAAACATGCTTTTTCGACTATCAATTATTATTATATAAAATTATTCTACTGATAAACGTTACAAAAATATTCTTTGTGACTTTTCTTTTCTTATAACGTACAGCGTTACTTTCTATGTTACTTAAAACTAGAGAAGACTGAAATAAAAAGACAATTTTTAACAAAAACAAACCAACTTCAATTATTTTGAAAAGTTTCCTTGTGTATCTACGAAGTTGAAAATCTAATGCCAATGAAATTAAAATGGGACCACCCTTGACCACTATCCAACAAAAAAAGAATCACCCAAATCGGATTATAAACAAAGTAGTTATGGCTAAACATTCATAACAATAAAAATATATACTCGAATTGAATAACTTCCCGTCTTTTGTTAATTTCGGAATAAAATCAATAAATCGAAAATTAATCGTACAAATATCGTTCAGAATATTATTAACTGGAAGAATTTATCTTGTTGACTTCAGGCATTCAATAATTCAAGTGTTCCAGATTGCGAACTCAATTGTTGTTATAGTTATTTTTTGTTATTGATTTAAATCAAAATTGTATTATCGAATATATTTATCTATAAAAAAGAATCGATAATCGTAAAATCAACTTGCAATTTAAGTTATGCTATATGTATTTCTAAAATAAACATTTAGCATAGTATGTCATGTAACCCTTGTTATGATGAAGAAAATGTAGGTTATCTTCCCTTTGATCACTTGACTTGTAGTTCTAAAATGTTCTCTCCCTTCCTTCCATATTCCATATGATAGATAAAAGATATCCAACCGCTATTACGCGGTCAGTGGGTAAATCGAAATCATAGAATATAAGATGTGTCCAAATATAATATACTTGTACAAACAGTTTTTAAGCGATTTTCTAAAAACAGGATCAACGCACAATCCACTGTACATGGATGGGTCGAATCGCCTCATACTATTACCTGTCATATAAAACGATGGCGCACTTCACATGCAACTTACACGGGAACATGAACGCGGATGATCTGTTACGCGTGCTTGCCGACTCTGAGGAGTACGCGACTTTACCCGTGAGACATAACGAGGACTTACAAAATGGGTATGAAGTATTTACTGTTCTCTCTATACTCTGGTTAGATGGAGGGACCACAGTGTAACTATTTGTGACTCTTCTATGCTCAGGAAAACATTTTTGTAACTGCAACTACACCTGTAACTGTAATAGTAAACTTTTCAAAAATCGTTAATTATCAATCATTATGGATTTATAAAGCTAGGAACAATATAATTTCACATAGGTAACGCATTATAATCACTTAAAAAACGTCTAATCGTATACACTTTTAAATTGGAGTCAGTACTTAATAATATATAAAATTATAAGGAAACATCAATGTCAGCTCAACGCAGCAATTGAGTAATATTCGCTTACACACGAATGACGGCATGCACTGTTTTGGTATTTTTTAATTTTTTTCAAGATTATAAGATTATTAACAACTACATTTTTTTTGTTATAACTTTATAAGTACCGAATATTATACTTTCCTATACATTTAGTAAAAATATGTTATGATTGACATTACAAACAGACACTTCAATTTTATTTATTTATAAAGGTTAACTTTTGTTTTACAGTGAGCTGTCTAAACTCTGCCGGTTACCAGTGGACGCTCTCTCACTAGATTCTTCTAACGTGAAAGCGTTCCTTTTGCTACAAGCTCACTTGTCTCGGCTACCTCTACCCAATACTGATTACTTGACCGATACTAAGTCGGTTTTAGACCAGACCATTAGGATATTGCAGGTAAAGGCAAAATAATACCTATCACTAAAATAGAACTTGTACGGGTTTCATATGCGAAAATACCAGGATTTTTAGGTTTTTTTTTAACAGCAGAGCATGTGTTGCGTTTTGATAATACACACTGTTATATTAGAAGTTTTCATTATCTATGATACTGTTTACCAAATAGTAAATATTTGATGGTCAAGTTCATATGTGTTCTGAATTATGGTCTGCACTTGTCTAAACTAAGAAGAACCATAAGGTCAGGATTATTATTAGTAGGATGGAAAAAATCGAAATATAAGAAATAAATTGGTTGGTTTTGAAAAAATAATAAAGGTGTCTCCATATTCACGTACGTACGTCCGTACGCACCATATTATCATTAAGATTGATTGGTACTTCAACTATAAGACAGATCGCTCGCTGCCTGGATAATTGGGGATTGCTGTGAACAAGTTAACTATTAATTAAGGCGTAGGATTCTTATAGTGTCAATGTCGACGGACTGGCCGGCAATATTTTACTTTTGCAACTAACCCTTTTTTGTTAGGGTTCATGTAGCACTTTTTATATTAGGTTTCATGCTTCACTTTTTTAATTAGGGTTCATAAAATACTTTTTTAAATTAGGGTTCATGCAACACTTATTAGGTTTCATGCTTCACTTTTTTAATTAGGATTCATAAAATACTTTTTTAAATTAGGGTTCATGCAACACTTTTATTAGGTTTCATGCTTCACTTTTTTAATTAGGGTTCATAAAATACTTTTTTAAATTAGGGTTCATGCAACACTTTTATTAGGTTTCATGCTTCACTTTTTTAATTAGGGTTCATAAAATACTTTTTTAAATTAGGGTTCATGCAACACTGTTATTAGGTTTCGAACGTACTTCGGCATTTAATATTAGCTTTACTATGGCTTCTACTAAAGGTCTTACTGTATGCACTGTTGAATTATAATAATAATAATACAAAATTACAGGCAATGATAGATACATCTGCTGAAAATGGTTGGCTGTCAGTTTGCCTCTCCTCCCAGTTGTTGATGCAAGCGATAGTCCAAGCTCGTTGGCCGGCAGACTCTCCCCTTACCACACTCCCACACGTGGAATCCCAGCATCTATATATGTTCTCGCAAATCACCAAAGATACCAATAAGCCTTGTATCATGTTGAATGGTCTAAAAGTTGCCTGTTTGAGGAATTATGAGTTGTTAGCTAAGTACTTAAGGAGGGAGTTTGAAGAGAATCAAATCGAACAAATATACAAGGTAAACAAATACAAGACAATTTTTATCAAAATAGAAAACCCAACTTCAATTATTTTGAAGACTTTCGTGGTGTATCTTCGAATTCGAGGGTCCAATGTCAATGAAATTATAATAGGACCACCCTTGATGCTCTTCCCAACGAAAAAAAAATCATCTAAATCAGTTCATGAACATAGAAGATATGGCTGAACAACGAAGTCGGTTATATAAAAAATATAATATAACACAATGCTGCCGCATCATTTATAGGATAATTATAAACTATGTTTTATAGTAGTTGGTGCTTTTGTTTTTTTTTTTTTTAGTTACCATAACGAAAAACAATACAAGAATTCAATTTTTTTTAATATTAACATTAAAACTTTTCTATGTTACACAATAATAAAAAAAACTTTACTTTCTTATTACCGTGTAAAGCAGTGGCTCACAACCTTTATGACCTAATGCCTCCCGAAAAAAAATTTTTCGCTTGTTACGTTCGTTCATTTTTCAATTAAATAATTTGACACCTTTCCCTCTCTGAGAGTTACTTATCCCGATATTTGCACCTACATCTCTCTGAGAGTTACTTATCCCGATATTTGCACCTACATTGACTACATTGTTTCTACGCTTGATAAGATTTGGAACTTTAAAACACTTTCAAATTACTGTAGTTTTCCGTCAATTTCCCGTAATTACGAATAACCTAACTTATTATTTTTTACATACAGGTTGTACTTTTGAGATGAGATTGTATAGCCAAATACAAAACTATGAGAAAGAGAGAAAACAAAAATTGTATATTTACTTTTTAAAATCTCGTAATTTTACACCAACAGATTTTGTTAGTAATAAGAATGTATTACAAAGGAATGTATTATTGAAAATGAAAGGAAATAATAACTCATTTATATTTTTAGACAATATGCGACATGCCAACCCTAGACATAAAAATAAAAGTTCGTGGTTTGTGGTTTGATGCTGATTACGAGCAAGATAAGTCAATAGCTCAACCAGTTTCACGAGAACGTGGTTGCTTCTGCACGCCGAACAGGTAAGCAAAAATGTAGTCACTTCATCCAGGACACAGTAACTAGTACAGTACTAGAACTAGTAGTAGTCGTAGTACAACTAGTACTAGTACATGTAATTTCTTAATGTATGGCGGTTATGAGTTATACTAATGCAATCATTCGATTATGAAGATGTTTCAATATACCTTGATTATAACCATTAGTAATTACTAATTTGATAGGATCGAAGTTAACTTCAAACTTGGTGTTGGTAATCCGGAGCGCTTTTTTTATATAACTCTTCTGTATACAAGTTCGCATAAAGAACTTCTGCGTTTAAGACTTACCGAGAATCAGTAATACCAATTAGTAATATTATTCTATTATGAAAAATAATAGTTACTAATTGCTATAATTCATTATTCAATCTCACGGAGTAAATTGACGATCACTAATTTCAAACTTGAAAATAATGTTGCCATTATTATTTGAATTTTAAGATTTTAAATACGAATTGAGGATTTTTTATGTTACCAGACAATTGACTATTATCATTACATAATTCAAGTAACTATGGCGGAAAACTAAAAAAAATCTTCGGTTGGTCCACGAGAGACGCGAGTTTGTGTACTTTTTTCATTTTTACATTTGGAAGAATAGAATAGAACAGAATTTTTTTTCAGAAAAACCTATAAATAGGAATAATATCTCATACGATTTTACTATTAGACCCAATGAGTGACAACAATATTTTAAAACACAATAAAATAACAACACATGAAATGTCCTTTTACTCCGTGAGAATAAAAAACACACTTTAGATAGTAATGCTCAATTTCAGTCTAAATTTTAAACAATCAGGGAGTTTTTGAGACAACTTAAAATGCATGTTTCTCGATATTATTTTATGTAAAATGGCACCAATATTACATAACATAGGATAAAATTACATAAGTTTACGAATTGAAATAAAAGTTATAACATGACAAATTAAGATCCCGCCAAAACCTCGTGATCGTTTCTCAATTTCTATAAATTTTCTTTCGTCAGGAATACACGTTACTACTAGAAATGCATCGACGCGGTGGGAACCCGAATAACGTTATATGCCCTCGGTTTCCGCGTGGTAAGAACGAAGGCTGGTTTGTGACTCTCGGCACCGTCGATACGAAGGAACTGCATGCACTGAAGCGAGTGCATCCGAAGGGCACTACGCAGGTCACGTTTTACACACCATCACAGAGAGGTACCTACTTAGTTTATCATTTATTATAACAGACTATCAAAAACTTCCGTTGTTTCGAGAATGTGATTCTAATGTGTCATATGTGTATTATTAAAATATTAATTTTGATAAAATAATATTCTGACGGTCTCTTTCACATCTGATGTATAACTCGCGCCAAACTTTATGGCCGGCCTGAACACAGCAACGAATCCGAACTTGCGCAAGTAAAAGACGAATGAATAATACTTAGAACGCCATAATAATATGTTATCTTACTTTTATATCGCTCAGTCGTAAAGAAAGAAAATATAACCAAAGAAATAAAAGAAGATCGGACATTCGTCAACGGAGTTCTTTATAAGAAAATAAACCGAAGAGCGAAAAAGTAATAGAGTAAAGGGAATTTTTGTGGCAATTTAAAACTCATACTTCTAATTAACATTTATAATTCACTTAATTTAATATCACCCTTAATGCCACCAAGTTTATGAATTACGATAAAAATCAAATGACAACTCAAGTTCCCGCCAAAAACTTTTACTTACTCGGTAGAGGTTCAGGCCGAGCAGGGCCGGATTTAGGGAAATGCAACAGGGGCTTTAAGTCCAGGGTCCCATGCGAAAAGGCTACCACAATGTTTTTTTTTTTTAAATTATACAAAAAGTTTACACTTTGAAAGCAGAAGTGTTAATTGTTTGTATTCCTTACAGGTCGTGTTATATACACGGTATACATAATGAGTGATAGCTACATGGGACTAGATCAGCAATACGATTTACAGTTCGAAATCATGGATCCATTGCCTCAAGAGAATGTAGATATGGTGTATGACTCTATACAAAAAACTGTTATTGAGTAATGTAAGAAAATGTTAGTAAAAAAAATTTTTATATCACTTTAGGTTGTTTTATTTCTTATTAATTTAAAATGTTTTTTAAGTAGGTACATGTAAGGAGTTAGTAAGTTACTGAGAGTAAGTAACAATAACTATATTATTTAGGTTGGTATTTATCTCATAACATTTTCCAAACAACTATACTATTTCCATTTCTTTATTTTCTCGACAGTTATAATGTGATAGTTGTAGTGTTGTGACCAAATAAGTAATGATATCGATCGCATATGTCGATGACGATGACGATTCATCAGATTTTGATTAAAATAAATTAAAAAAAGATTACCTGTCGTTATAATTATTTCGTTTCATTGTCGAGTACCTACCTATACCTACTTATTTTACAAAAGCTTCGAAAGTTTTGAAGAAGTTGGCATTATCAATCAAGAATGAATACGTGTAACATCTTGTACTGAAATATCATATTAGTTAATAAATTTGTACTAAAGTATCCGGCAGTAGTTTAGTTTCTTACATTTTGTAAAAAAATATCGGGTCCGTTATCATGTTACGTTTATCGATATAGCTCCATCCCTATCAGTTTCTCTAACTCTGTTATAATCTTGTGTGTAAACGTCATATTTTTATGCATAAATAATGTAAAAAAGACGCTCGTTCAAGTTTTCACAAGAGCTGTCATCGAGAAAATAAAGAAATGGAAATGGTATAGTGTATGCATATTGATAACAAATCCAGTTGTAAGCAGTATATTATACAATTGTCTTTTTTTACCTTGATTAATAAATCTAGTTCTGTCTGTACATGTATTTTATTTTAGTCTTTATCACCTATTGCCATTTAGGGGGCTTTAAAAAAAATTGTGTCTGTTTGAATTTAACTTTAAAAAAATAATTTATTTTCAACAATTTTGAATGAAATTTTGTTCTTATGTCATTTCCAAATTGATAGTTTACCGATAACACTTTTAGAAATCATAAATGAATAAGAGTAAAAAAACATGAAGAAAAATTACTGTACTTAAATGTACGGAGTCGCAGGCACAGCCCATATAGTTATATTTTATTTACTGTCAATCTAAATCAGTATGATAATAACATAATTACTGTTTGTGTAATTATATATGTTGCTAATAACAAGCACAGATAACTTTTCATTTATTATTATATTTATATGCAATTATTTCTTAATTGCAAATAAAGGTCATCTAATGTTAAGGATCAATGCTTATGTTCAATGAATACCCATTAAACACAATAAATAATAATGCATGTGCTGTAATTAAGATCTGTATTGTTACAATAGTATTCACAAAAGCAGTTTTAACATAAGTTTTTTGTACAGTATCATAGAATACCATAAATATAATATTAAGATATAGTTATGTACCATGTTCTTGATTAATATTTTATAATTAACAATTGAGTTATAAAATATGACAAAGCTTTACTAGTAATTTATAGCCTTAAAGAACATATTAACATGTGCAAATATTAAAATATGGTGTACAATTTTTGATGCATTGTTTTTGTTAATTTCTTTTTTTTTTTTTTTCTACAGATAATTTTTTATAATAGCTTGGCACATTGGTGGTACTGTCCCTGATGGTAAACACAGTATAATCCAAACAAAATGGGAACAGAGAGATGTAAATCCATCAGCGGTCACTCCTGTCATGTCAGCCTGCATTAATATCTCTTCATGTAACGCTTAAAGGACTCAATGTCATAACGACGAGGGAACACACTGACCGGGAGAAGGCCACAGCTTCGCAGTACAAAGATAAGTCATAGAGAACTTTATAGTTCCAATATATTAGTTACCCTTAAACTAAATATCATATACAACTTTAAAAGCAATCACATTTACAATTAATAATATTTCCTATATACATAAATTTATTAGTTACAAATTACATGGATGCTTATAGCTATATGGCCTTAGTAAATCACTAAATCATATACTCAATTTCTAAATACTTATAAATACATGTAAAAAATAGTCTATTATTGGTATCCTTTTTGTCCAAGTAATATAGATCTATATAGAGGGTTTTGTCCAGGGATGATAGACAATGGCAAAATAATCCTAGTACAACAGTCACTCAATGTTGGTATTAAAAAAAGTTAGTGCTGCCTCGGATGCCCTTTTTTAGTTTATGAACAAAACACCCTTGTTCAATATTGAAAGTTCTTAGTACCCTGAAACTTGGTATGAGTACCAGGAAACTGATACAAATACCATTCCTAGTTTTGTCACTTACCAAGTGCTCAGGCAGTCCTACCATATTGCCTTTGATTTTAAAGTCACATCTATGTTAATATCCATTTTAGTCAATTAAGTATACTCATCTAGTTACATTAAATTTATACTCAATAAGTGCTTATAATATCATAGTAATAATACACTCAAACAATGTCAAACATTGTTGGAGTGTCAACTCTATGTTATTTTCTCTTTTTCTGTTCATATTGAATAGCCCTAGCTTCAGAAACCATTTGCCTCTCTCTAGTGAGTATACCATTCAGCTGTTCTGTAAATGCATCAAAGGAAAACTTTGTTTCAAATCTCTTTAATCCAGCATCTCCTAACTTTTCTAATAATTCTGGATTTATGATTAATTTAGTCATGGCATCAGCAAAGGATTTACTATTTGGTTCACAAAGAAACCCAGTGACTTCATTCACTACAGTCTCAGTAGGACCTCCACTATTAACAGCAATAACTGGTTTTTTAAAATACATTGCTTCTAATGGAACAATACCAAAATGCTCATTTGATGGAGTATATATCAATGCCTTGCAATTGTATAAAAGAGATACCTTTTCTTCATCTTTTGGTGACTTCATAAATGTTACTTTATCTTCAATATCTAGTTCTGCAGCTAAATCTGTCAATTCAATATAATGTTCCATATTTTCCAAATTTATTGGATCAAAACCACCAGCCATTATTAAATGAACTCTATTCCAATCTTCTTCACACAAAATATGTTTTAAATGTTCCAAAGCTCTTAAAGCCAGTTGTAAATTCTTCTTTCGTTCATATCTATTAATAGAAAGAAACACAAACTTGTCTGATCCAACAGGTACAACTTCTTTTAAAGGTTTTGGTATGGTTATTTTAAAGTATTCAGTATTAATTGAAGGGTAGCAAATATCCGGTATTTCTCGAATACTTTGGAATGCATCTTGGTACACCCTAGCAGTATATTTACTGTTCACTAAAACTTTATCAGCCCGAGCTGTTGTAAGTTCCTCTAACCAATTTAAAGGAGCCCTGTACAATTTTTTAAGAAGGCTTCCCTGAGATGTTAGTAGTTTATCAGGATGATGGCAGTAAAATACAACTCTGAACGGTCCTTTCGCCATTTTCAGAAATGGAACACATAATGAAATCGAATCACAAAATATAAGTGTAGGTTCTTCATATGGTATGACATACCAAGCAAGATAAATGGCAGCATAAACCATGCGAATATAAGCACACGCCGCTTTAAGTTTTCCAAAAATAGAACGTGGTATCCAATCGCCGACTACTGTTACAGGAAACATACCATTACGTGTCTCAGCAAAACAATGCGTTGGATCATGATGATTAGTGTAGAAAGAAACTTCGTGGCCATTCTTTTTGAACGCTAACGCAGCATCTACTACTAAGCGCTCCGCTCCACCAATACCCAGGTCCGGGTGAAGAAAAATTATTTTTACCATGGCTGCCGTATCAAACTAAAATCATTATGTGCTGACCGCGGACTCCAAATATAATATGTAGGTATTGCAGACTGCAGTAATCGTAGTTCATACGTAAATTCCGTGTGCGAAATTCGAATCACAAATAACTATTAAAAGAAAATTGAAACATCACAAATAGTGACGAATGACGTTTGACCGGTTTGACAATTTGACTAGGGGTGGCAATCTGAAATCGTTTAAATGAAGAATCAATTTTTTGGCCCCAAAAAAACATTATTTTTAATTGATTTATAAAATTGATTTATATTTTTTTATAACATTGGAACCATAAAATTGTTTACAATTGTATGTACCCAAATACATGTAAGGAAATTACAAATTTTCATGTAATTAATTAAAAACTCACGAGATGGTTGTATTATAGTAGCTGTGTGCGCTCTTTCCTTCGCCTCTTATTAATTAATAATAATAATATTACGTAACTTTATTAACTTATAATAAGTTACAAGATTTATTTCTACGATACATAATTTTTTGTTCTTTATCATAGGGCCCAAAGTAGTCCTTATAGACCCTTGGGGAGTTGATTTCGTTCTTCGAGGGATCTACGTCAGCGGGAACAAAATTTGGAGTTCCGCGAGTTACAAAGGGGGGTCGACCATAGTGAATTCCATTTATGCAAGTCGTGACGAAAATTCTGACTTTCTATAATATATGATGACTTTTCTATTTCTTTCTACATTTTCAAACAAACAAACACTTCTTCAGAGACCAGCGGTGAATAGGATGTTTGCTAAAACTTCACAAAATGGTGATGATGGTTTGCGGGCATCTTATAATATCGCACTCTCAACAGGAAAATGTCGAAAGTCATATACCTAAAACCTAAAGTGTTTAGTGTATTGTTAATGTCTAATATACTTCCAGGGTAATTTTATAATTACAGGGTTTAATTACAGATTAAGAATTGCGCGAATGACTCTTTTTTTTTTAGCTCGTCCAATTACTAAACTAAATTACGCAAACTTTTGGAACACGCGATAAAAAACCAATGATTTACAAAACTACAAAAACTCTAAAACCAGCAGGACAAATCTCTAGTATGTCTGTGATGCATGTATTACCTTAAAGTCCTGGAGCTACGGGACCTTTTTCATGAGTAGCAATATACATAATAGGACAACATTCTAACGGGTGTCCGCCGGGAAAGTATACTGCTTTGTTTGTTTATAATATTTGATTAAATGAAAGAGAATGGATCTTATATTGATAAATGTTTTATTTAATGTCGGCAATTATGTATGGAATACAATATCCGATAAATGTCCGCCTCTGTTAGCCTCACAAATGCGATCCCTTTTGAGCACATTTTTCATTACATTCTCACACATTTCACGCGGTATTTCATTAATTTCATCACGAATATTTTGTTTGAGTTGCTCAAGCGTTTCTGGTTTGTTTGCATAAACCTTGTTTTTCAGATATCCCCACAAAAAGAAGTCCGGAGCAGTCAAATCAGGCGACCGTGGAGGCCAATCAACATGACCATTTCTAGAAATAACTTGTTGTGAAAAGAGGTCTCGCAGTAATTCAATTGTAGTCCTGGCTGTATGCGATGTGGCACCGTCTTGTTGATACCACATGTTAATCAAGCCCAAAGCATGCAGTTGTGGCGTTAAAAAGTTTTCAATCATATCACGATATCGCTCCCAGTTTACAGTTACCGTTACGCCGTTTTCGTTTTCAAAGAAGTAAGGTCCAATGATTCCTCCTGACCAAATTGCACACCAAACTGTCACTTTTAATGGATGCAAAGGTGACTGATGAATAATTAGTGGGTTTTCCATTGCCTAGAACCGACTATTCTGTTTGTTCACATATCCATTCAAATGAAAATGTGCCTCGTCACTCATTATGATTTTTTTATGAAAATCGGGGTTGTCATGGGCGAGCTGTAACATCCTATTGGCATATGCACGGCGGCGTAAATGATCTTTGATGTGAACTTCTTAGTTTAACCATAGACTTATTTATGTATAACTGACAAACGTTGTCACTATATTTTATTTGTCATGTTTAGATTTTAATACGTGCCATTTTAATGTTGAATAAAGCTAAAGTTCTCAGTTATATCGTATTTATTATGCATCAACTTATTCAACATTAAATTTTTCGAAAATAAACATTGCGTCATACACGAAGAAAAATCAAAAGTTCCGGCCTCGCCGTCTTCGAGTATATCACGCTATTTACGCCCTGAACGCTTCGATGTGGAGCCTGCTACTGCTGCTTCAGACTTAAAATGGACTCATTGGCGGTATTCTTTCGAAAACTTTTTGTCTGAAGAGGCTCCTCATGCAACTGAAATATTTAAATATAAGATTCTCGTAAACCATATATCACCAACTATATTTAATTTCATACGTGAGTGTGGCGAATATAGTACTGCTATAAAAATACTGGATAATAATTACGAGAAAAGGAGAAACATTACTTTGGCCCGCCATCACTTGACCTCTAGAAAAAAACAACTAGGAGAATCGATAGCAGAATATTCGAGAGCCCTTACCTTACTCGCTCATGACTGTCATTTTAAAGCAGTAACAGCCAAAGAATATCAAGATGAAACAATTCGTGGAGCACTCATCGCAGGGCTTAACTCTAAAAAGATTCGAGAACGACTCCTAGAGAAAAATACAATGATTTTAGAGGACACGCTAAATTTAGCGATTTCCCTCGAAAGTGCAGAAAACACTTCTCATGTAATAGAGACCAACGCAAGTACTGCTTCTTTCAATGCTGTTACCGAAGCAGTAACTTTAGAGAAATCACAACTACCAACATTGTCAGCCACTAGCTCACAAAATAACGTAGAAGATGTTTCTTTTGTGGAGGAAATATTCATCGAAGGATTAAATGCCCTGCATATAATGTAGATTGTCAACTTTGCTGAAAGAGAGGCCATTTTGCAAAAGTTTGTCGTTTTGTTCAAATCAAAGAACCAAACGTTGCTGCTACTACAGAGAATAACTCTCACAACTCAGGCTTATCATCAGCAATTTCAGCCGCTTCTCCTTCAAGTTTATGTAAGGCAACTATACCTGTTACTGTTAACAATTATCGAGCTGATGCTCTAGTAAATACAGGAAGCTCTATTAGCTTTCATCGATAACAAATTGGCAACAACCATAAAACTGAAAAGAAAGCCTTGTAACCAAGCTGTAACTCTTGCTTCTCTTAACCATATCTCATATGTAAATGGACTATGCTATGCCACTATACAAATCAATCACCACGTTTACTAACACCAACCATTGCTTATCGTAGACGATCTCTGTGCAGACATTATTAAAGGCCACGACCTTCTCAAGAATCATTCGTCTCTTGAACTCCAGTTTGGTGGTGACAAAGAACCACTGAAAATCTGCAATGTGCTTGAAGTTTCTGTTCCACCAGCGTCGGTTTTTACTAATTTATCGCCTAATATCAAACCAATCGCTATCCGATCTCGACGCCACTCCGAAGAAGATCAGCTTTTTATATCAAATGAAATATCTAACCTTTTAAAAGACAATGTCATTGAGCCAAGTGTGTCACCCTGGAGAGCACAAGTTCTGGTTGCTGGAGGAGGCAGTCACAGGAAACGCCTTGTAATTGATTACTCACAGACCATAAATAAATATACAGAGTTAGATGGCTATCCTTTACACAGCATCGATTCAATTGTCACTCAAGTCGCCAAATATAACTATTTTAGTCAGATAGACCTCAAGAGTGCTTACCATCAAGTGAAAATCCTTCCCAAAGAAAAAATCTATACAGCTTTTGAAGCTTGCGGAAATCTTTACCAATTTACTAGAATACCTTTTGGAATAACAAATGGAGTTGCCGCATTTCAAAGAACTCTTCAATTCATCATAAACGCTGAAAAGTTAAAAGGAACCTATGCTTACATTGATGATGTAACGATCTGTGGGAAGGACAGACAAGATCATGAAACTAATTTACGCAGATTCATGGCAGCTGCTGAAAAATATCAACTCACGTTGAATACGCAAAAATGTGCATTTGGAACGGAATCTATCAATCTTCTGGGCTACACTATTCACAAAAACATAATCAAACCGGATAAATCCAGATTGAATCCACTCATAAATCTACCTGTTCCATCAGATACAGCGTCCTTGAAAAGAGCGCTAGGATTGTTTGCTCACTATTCAAAGTGGATCGTCAATTTTTCCGCTAAGATCAGACAATATAAACAAGTATTCTCTGTTGAAACTGATGCTTCCGAGTATGCTATTGCTGCAACTCTGTCACAAGAGGGTCGTCCTGTCGCATTCTTTTCACGCTCACTGAATAATTCTGAACTTCGACAGCCCTCCATTGAAAAAGAGGCTAGCGCTATTGTAGAAGCATTGCGAAAATGGCGCCACTATTTAGTCGGAAGACATTTTTTACTTGTTACAGATCAGCAATCGGTCTCATTCATGTTTGATCAGCAACATTCAAGCAAAATTAAAAACGAAAATTAGAAAGATGGCGCTTGGAACTTTCTTGTTATAAATATGACATTATTTATCGCCCAGGAAAACAAAATCAAGCTGCCGATGCACTGTCTATAATTTGTCTTATAATGGATACTACTTCCGACAAACTCACAGAACTTCATAACTCTTTATGTCATCCAGGCGTCACAAGGATGATACACTGGATTAGAGCAAAGAACTTGCCTTATTCTGTTGATGAAGTAAAAAGAATGACTGCGGCATGCCCAGTTTGCGCCGAAATAAACGAAAAAACGAAGGGCAACTCATAAAAGCGACAGCACCTTTCGAACGCCTTAACTTGGATTTTAAAGGACCGCTTCCATCCAATGCTTCTAACCGATACATTTTGACCATAATTGACAAGTATAGTCGGTTTCCCTTTGCCTTTGCTTGCAAAGATATGACATCTGAAACTGTGGAAAAATGTCTTCGAGAACTTTTCTCCTTATTCGGAACTCCGGCCTACATACACTCTGATAGAGGCTCATCGTTCTTATCTGATGAATTGAAGAAGTTTTTCACATCTCTAGGCATAGCCTGTAGTCGGACGACTCCTTATAATCCCCGTGGAAATGGCTTAGTAGAACGTCTTAACGGAACATTATGGCGGACTATCCAGCTACATCTCCGCTCTACAAAACGAGATATCGCCGAATGGGAAAAGGCAATACCGATTGCACTTCACTCAATAAGATCTCTGTTGTCCACCGGAATAAACGTCACTCCACATGAGAGGATGTTCAACCAACCCTGCCGATCTGGAAACGGCCAATCAATGCCAACTTGGCTACTATCTCCGGAACCTATATATATGAAGAAAAACGTAAGGAACTCAAAATATGACCCAGCTGTTGAAGAAGTAGAGCTTCTACAAAGCAACCCTCATTATTCTTACGTCACATTACAGGAGGGGCGCGAGACAACCGTCTCTAACAGACGTCTAGCACCAATACCAGTGACTGAAGAGATTCCATCTGATGATGAGTACTTAACTCCAGACTCTGAGAGAACTCAGACCGCTGACGAAGATCCATCTCCTAATGTAATTGATGAAAATATTCAAGTACGCCGTTCGACTAGAGAACGTAGATCTCCTTCATACCTTCAAGACTACGTTACAACTTAGAAGGGAGGGTGAATGATGTGAACTTCTTAGTTTAACCATAGACTTATTTATGTATAACTGACAAACGTTGTCACTATATTTTATCTGTCATGTTTAGATTTTAATACGTGCCATTTTAATGTTGAATAAAGCTAAAGTTCTCAGTTATATCGTATTTATTATGCATCAGTTTTGATAAAAGAGAGAAATACCAACTAAATCTTGGCTTTATTCAGCAAAGAATTATACATAGTTATATATTTGAATCATGACAATCAGATAGTCGTCAATGTGACACTTAACCATAGATATGTACAGTACATTCTCCCCTGGGTGTTCTTAGTTCTGTCTCACTCTAAAACGTAATCCTGAAGACAACGTGGTATTCTCCTTTCTCGTATCGAGCGACGAATTGATAAGTCAGGCTCGTTTAGTTCAGTTCCACTCTCAGGCTCTTGATTAAGCTGAGACTCTGAATCAGGTTCAGGATCATTTTCTACATAAGTTTCGGTGGGACAGGGTGTCAATTGCCTGTTAGATACCGTGGTTTCTCGCCCATCTGGCAGACAAATATACGAATAATTAGGATTACCTTGAAGTAATTCTACTTCATCTACTAAAGGATCATATTTAGATGTCCTCACATTTCTTTTCAAAAGTACAGGACCAGGAGTCAGTAACCAGCTCGGGGTAGAGCTTCCAGTAGGTGAACGTCGAGAGTGTCGAAACATTCGCTCATGAGGTGTTTCATTAGTTGCCGTGCATAATAGTGATCGTATGGAGTGTAATGCCACAGGTAAAACCTGTTCCCAGTCCATCGTATCCATTCCATTGGACAAAAGGCAGAGCTGTATCGTCCTCCATAGTGTCCCGTTTAGACGTTCAATTTGACCATTTCCTGCAGGATTGTAGGGTGTTGTCCTACTAGTAGAAACTCCATAATTATCTAGGAAATGCTTTAATTCATTTGAATTAAGGCAGTGCCTCTGTCACAATGTATATAGGCAGGAGCACCAAACATGAAGAACAGATCTTTTAGTGATTTTATAACAGTTTGTGCAGAAAGATCTTTACAAACATATGCAAAAGGAAATCTAGAATATTCGTCAATTATTGTTAGTATGTATTTGTTTGATGTTTTAGATGGTATCGGCCCTTTGAAATCTATGTTTAATCGCTGAAAAGGTTCTGTTGCTTTAATTAATTTACCTCCAACTTTGGAAAACTAGGCTTAATTTGTGAACAAACTGGACAAGTGGCAGTCATGGATTTGACATTTTCAAGAGAATACGAAAGGTTTTTAGATCTTATCCAATGCATCATTCGAACAATTCCAGGATGACACAATAAGTTATGCAAGTCTCGCAGTCTGTTAGGGTTAAGACTAGCAGATATTCTAGATAATGCATCAGCTGCAGTATTTTCCTTTCCTGGTCTGTACATAATATCATACTTATAACATGAGAGATCTATTCGCCACCTTTCAATCTTCTCATTCTTTATTTTACTCGAATGCTTTTGATTAAACATAAATGAAACAGGCTGTTGGTCAGTAATTAATAAAAAAATGTCTTCCTATTAAATAGTGTCGCCATTTTCTTAAAGATTCAACTATAGCGCATACTTCCTTCTCAATTGCAGAATGTTTCTTTTCTGATTCATTTAATGACCTTGAAAAGAATGCGACAGGACGTCCATTCTGTGATAATGTTGCGGCGATAGAATGTTCAGATGCATCTGTTTCTACAGTTAAAGTATCTTCTTGATTTATTGCAAATAAAGTTGATTTGGCTATTTCGGATTTCATTTTATTAAAGCATTCAACTGAATTGTGATCGAAAGGCAATCGAGATTGAATTAAGGGATTTATCTTTTCTGAAAAATTTGGGATCCATTTAGAATAATGTGCAAACATTCCAAGGGCTCGTTTAAGAGAAGATGCGTCATTTGGAATAGGTAATTCTATCAAAGGTTTCAAACGATCTTCATCAGGTTTATTTGAATTGTTTTGAATAGTGTAACCTAATAGACTAATTCGTTCGCTTGCAAAGATACACTTTTGTTTGTTCAATGTTAATTTGTATTTCTCAACAGCGTCCATGATTTTTTTTTAATTCTGATCATGATCTTTTGTTTTTCCACAGACGGTAACATCATCTAAATAAGCGAAAGTGCCAACTAGTTTCTCAGTTTCGATAATATATTGCAAAGCTCTATGAAAAGCAGCAACACCATTCGTGACGCCGAAAGGTATTCGAGTAAACTGATACAAATTTGCACAAGCTTCAAAAGCTGTCATCGGTTTTTCCTTTATAAGAATAGGTACTTGATGGTACGCTGATTTCAAATCTATCTGACTAAAAAAATTATATTTGGAGACTTTAGAAATAATAGTGTCAATTTTTGGCAAGGGATGTGCATCAAGTTCTGTATAACGATTAATAGTACGTGAATAATCAATAACTAAACGTTTCCGATGAGTATTCCCTCCTGTGATAAGAACTTGAGCGCGCCATGGAGAAATGCTTGGTTCAATAACGCCATCATCCAACAACTTTGTAATTTCTTCTTTTATAAACTTCTCATCTGATTCAGAAATTTTTTTTAGACTTAGTTGAATTCGGCTTTATATTCGGTGATAAATTACTAAAAATGGAAGCTGGTGGTATAGATGCTTGCATTACGTTGCATATACGTAGAGGTTCTCTATTTCCTCCGAATCCCATTTCTATCGACTGATGATTTTGAAGTATATCGTGACCAATAATAATATCTGCGCATAAATTATTGACGACAAGGAGTGGATGATGTTTATAAATATGTTTATCAAGTTTGATATTTACGTGGCATAACCCATTTACGAAAGATACGTGACTCAATGAAGCCAGACTGATAGTTTGATTGATAATTTTCTTCTTTAGTTTCATAATCTGTACTAATTTTTCGTCAATGAAGCTGACCGAGCTTCCTGTATCTATAAGGGCGTCAGCACGTACATGGTTTATAAAAATAGGGACAGTGGCCTTTTGAAGACTCGCTGGGGAAGCCGCAGAAATACCGACTATACCTGCTATATTGACTGAATTAGCATCATGGGTAATATAATTAAGGACTGGTTTATTATGAGACAGACAAACCCTAGCAAAATGGCCTTTCTTAGAACAAAGTTGACAAATGCTGTTATAGGCAGGACATTTTGCTCTCTGATGAGGAGCATTCCCGCCGCAAAAGAAACAACGCCATTTACCACGCTGAAACGAAGCTGCTGTAGAACTTGGTTCCGGTGACCTCAATGTAACCTCGAGATTCTTAGATTTAGTATTTTCTTTAGGTTCAAGAGCGTTTAGGTAAGATATAAGTGTTTCATAGGCTTGAGCATTATTTTCAGCTGATTCCAGAGTAAGAGCTTGATTTAATGCATTATCCAAATTTAGGGTATTGTTTTCTAATAATCTTTGGCGAATTTTTTGCGAATAGATTCCGGAAATAAATGCATCACGAATAAACTCTTGTTTTAGATTTCAGCCTCGACGTCTTGAAAGTTACAGTCAAGCGCTAGTTGTTTTAATACACGCACGTACTCCGATATAGACTCTTCCGTTTGCTGTTTCCTTGTAGCTAGAACATGACGTGCGTAAATTTCATTTTTAGGCTTTACGTATATTTTATCAAGACATTCAATCGATTTTTTGTATGTTGTACACGAAATAATGAAAGAATATACGCACGGTGCTAATTGATTAATTAAAAGTTTTAATTTTATTGTATCAGTAACTCCAGTACCTTCTTCAGCGATAAAATTTGTAAATGTAGATCTCCAATGTACCCATTTTAAATCCGCTGCCGTTGTACTCGGTTCGACGTCAAAACGTTTGGGACGAAGATATCGAGACATTGTATTTAAATTTAATTTATCATTTGTCATCTTGTTAGTTAGTTATTTCTTTTGCTGAATAAATTGATAAAAGAGAGAAATACCAACTAAATCTTGGCTTTATTCAGCAAAGAATTATACATAGTTATATATTTAAATCATGACAATCAGATAGTCGTCAATGTGACACTTAACCATAGATATGTACAGTACATGTTTGTTTGCATAAACCTTGCTTTTCAGATATCCCCACAAAAAGAAGTCCGGAGCAGTCAAATCAGGCGACCGTGGAGGCCAATCAACATGACCATTTCTAGAAATAACTTGTTGTGAAAAGAGGTCTCGCAGTAATTCAATTGTAGTCCTGGCTGTATGCGATGTGGCACCGTCTTGTTGATACCACATGTTAATCAAGCCCAAAGCATGCAGTTGTGGCGTTAAAAAGTTTTCAATCATATCACGATATCGCTCCCAATTTACAGTTACCGTTACGCCGTTTTCATTTTCAAAGAAGTAAGGTCCAATGATTCCTCCTGACCAAATTGCACACCAAACTGTTACTTTTAATGGATGCAAAGGTGACTGACGAATAATTAGTGGGTTTTCCATTGCCCAGAACCGACTATTCTGTTTGTTCACATATCCATTCAAATGAAAATGTGCCTCGTCACTCATTATGATTTTTTCATGAAAATCGGGGTTGTCATGGGCGAGCTGTAACATCCTATTGGCATATGCACGGCGGCGTAAATGATCTTGTGGATGAAGCTCTTGTGTCAACTGAATTTTAAATGGAAACAAATGCAAATCCTTGTGCAAAATTGTGGCCAATGTTGTTCTTTGAAGACAAAGCTCCTGAGCACGGCGTCGAATTGAGGTTGATGGATTGTTTTGAACACTTTCTTGAGCAGCAGTAATGTTTTCAGCCGATCTTGCAGTACGTTGTGGTCCATGCTTGGGCCTATCACCTACAGACCCTCTTTCTTCGAAATCATTCACTATACGATAAATAGTGCGTTTTGTTGGCACGTTGTTTCTCCCAAAAATTTCACGTAACTTTCTCATCATCACAGTAATCCATGATTGATTTTAATAAAATGTTTTAACGATTAAAGCACGTTGGTTTATCGAATATTTTCCCTTAATAAATTTTCCACGTGCTACTTCACGACTGCCAAATATGAACGGTCAAAAATCATGTTTACGAAAATGGCGGCAAAATAAAGTAGTATACCGTCCCGGCGGACACCCGATAATCCCGATATTAATAGTTTATAACTTTATATACTGCATAATGAATAATGATAAACCTTGCGTCAGATCGCGCGAGCGCGAACTCAGTTGTGTTCTAGAAGGCTGAGGAAGATGTAAAAAAATATTATCGAAATTGTAGCCGTATACATGTTTGGCGGGTTCAATAATAATGCTAGTCAGTAGGGCTATAGCACATTTACTTTGTAATAAAATAATACAGGTTTTAGTAAATAACGTGACGTGAAACCAACAGTCTGAATTTTTATTTATCTATCTGATATGTCATCACCTAAGTATTTTTAATATTAACGATTAGAAACAGCCAGTACAAAAATAGTGACGAATGAGGCGCCACACATGCTTCAAATTATCACATTACTTACCTATTAATAATGTTAATTTAAGAAAAATAACCCTCCGATCTCGATATGCTGATAAAATCGTCGTCAGTTATGTATAAGTAGTCGCCGGAACATTAAAATAAGTAATGTGATAATTAATTGTAGCATGTATACTGTTACAATCTTGAATTTTTTTTGACAACTTCGTCAGAGTCCTAAACCACAACTAAGGAACTAAGAAAAAGCAAAAGGGAAAAAGAAACTAAACACATACATCTATAGTATTTAGCCTGTAAGATAATGAGATAGAATACATTAGTGTTTTCTGTTACCTCGGTTACCTCTTTGTACGTAGGTGTGTGCGCCTGCGTATTACAAAGCCTTGGGAAAGGCGTCATGTATCGTTTAAGTGAATATTTTTATGTTTTCTGAATAAATCGATTATCGCAGGAACATAATTGCAATGGGTGCAGCTATGATATTAGACTAGTTATGAACTTGAGGATATTCCCTACTTGTCTATATAGATATAACAAATCTCATAACTTTATACATGTTTGTAGGTATGTCTATATTATCTACTTATATGTTTGTCCTTAAAGCCCTTTATTATTATTATACACCAATGTATTTGTAATAAGAACCTTTTATTTTTAATCTTTACACTATGTACTTTAAATTGATAGAATGAAAGTCAATAATAATAGGCTATGAATTATTTCTGTTGCTATCAAAATATTAGTTTACAACCGGGTCACCTTAGAGTAGGTTACTGTTATGAGAAATAAAATTATAATTTACAAAATGTATTGTATTTATGTATATAGTTTATTATCATAATAGTGATGTATTGGATTACACAACAAGTGCAAAAAGAGGGAATTTAATTCGAGGGACTGAGTTGGATCCCGAGAGCAGTGAAGGATTCTAAAGTAGACTCCTTAGCGGAGTGAGGGATACAAGGACTGAGATCACATGTTTTTTACACAAGATATGTATACTACTTTTTACCATTTACTGCGAGAAAACTTCTTAGGCGGTGATACATTTGATTTGTCGCTCTTAGAGATCAGTCAGTGTAAATACGGTAATGAAACAGGTTAGAATTAAAGAGAGAAAATAAATACATTCATTGCCATAAAAATATGGGTACACAATTTTTACAATGAAAATTAACATTACATTGAATAGTAAAAATATTATTTAGTAACCATAAAATTATTTGGATACATAAGTAAAACATTTTTATAATAAGGTATAATCTTTATCTAGCCAATTTTTTTTTTTAATCATAAACAACATTACAAATCAAAACACAACATACTTCCATTACTTTAAAATAGATATATACAAAAATGTTTACAATTCATCCTTCCTCTCAATTTTTACAAGATCCACATGGAATATAAGTGTTGCAGACTTTGGTATTTTTGGTGGTGCTCCTGCTTCGCCGTAGGCTAGCTCTGGAGGAATTACCAGTTTCCTTTGTTCACCTTCACACATTCCCATCAAACCCTGGTCCCATCCCTTAATCACTTGTCCATGGCCAAGTGTGAAGGTCAATGGAGTTCCTCTCGAAACAGAACTATCAAACTCAGTCCCATCTTCCAAGGTACCCTGAAAGAAATACCAAACCTTATTATAGTTTTATAGTAACAACTATGGGTGAGATATAACAGGTAAAATATAAGTAATGTGTTCCTGTTCCAGATAAATTTCACTTCCAGTAAACTGTTCCAAAATAACAACTTGTTAAAAGGTGCTATCTCTGCCTATTACTGTAATTGACTAGAGCATTTGTTTGTATCTCACTCTAACAAAGTAAACCTCCTTAAACTTCTATAGAGAAAAGCATGTTCTAATCTGAAACAGTTTACTTTTATGTCACAGACCAGTATGGGGAATAATTACATAGGAACTGCATTTTCAGTTTACAGATAACTGTTTCAAATATCTGAACTCTTAAACTATTCTAATATACATACACTTCATCCTAGTAACAGCCATTCTATTGGTATCTGATAAAATAGATAGAATTTTCACTAAGAATGAACTACCAATTAATAAAATAAAGTGCTGGATATGGTGCTGGCTGTATTTTTAAAAATTAAAAATATTATTGAGTAATAATAGTCTATAGATAAAATCCTAAAACAATATAAATCTTCTTCTTCCTAACTTGGCAACTAGTCCTTGAATACCATTACTGCCATTATCAAGTGAATGTAGTGTTCTGTCTTATGATGATCTCAGTATCCTAAACATATGGTGGCTCCCTTGTTTCTTTCTACTACTACTTCTTCTACTTTCTAGGGAGTTTTAGTGGGATCTCAGAATACATGTTTTTAGTTTATATTTATAATCCACTTCACTTATGCACAAAATCCAAGCAATATTACGTAAAATGCCACCAATATTACATAATATAGAGTCAAAAACCTAAGTAAATGAAATAAAAAAAAACCACAACATGTCATTTTAAAATCCTGCCAAAAACTCCAATACAAATCTTTTAATCAAAAATCAAATATTTTTTGTCTGTCAGTCACGTGATTTGAATCACCGATTAGAAAATGTGACATCACCATTCAGGAAATATGAATGTTACACTATTGCCTAAGATATCACATTTGTCACTGTTATCATAAAAAATTACATTTAAAATGAATGATGATGTCACGGGATCATTATGGCCAGATTTTGTGGTGCATTTTTCAAATAAATAAAAATATTTTTTAAAACCCCTATTAGGAATGTGGATTTGTATTTCGAATTTAGTGATTCATTTGTTTATGCATCATTTGTTTTTTCTTTGACATCCTTCTTTTCACAAAATGAAAAACAAAATATCACATTATTTATGAATATGAGTTCCATCGTGGCATCAGCACTGCAGAAAAGGTTTGAAGGATTAATTATGTGTATGGGGAAGCTACTCTAAAACAAAGCATACTATGTTTTTGATTCCAATATATGCATTCTAAAAATTTTGACCTACCTAACAAACCCCATGGACAGCTGGAGACCCTTGTTGATAATAAAGAATTAAAGTTGATTGTGGAAGAGTATCCATCGCAGACCACGTCACAGTTAGTGGCAGATTTCGGTATGAAAGATAAAACAATTTTAATTCACTTGAAACAAATTGGAAAAGAGAAAAAGCTTGATAAATGGGTACCGCATAAATTGACTAAAGCATATGAACAAACATGGATTGAGTGCTGCGTTGCATTACTCAACCGTCACAATAAAAAGGGAATTTTGCACCAAATTTTTATTTGTGTAGAAAAATGTATCCTTTACGACAATCGGAAACTATTATAACAGTGGTGAACCCAGGAGAAACGGCCAAATATTGTCCCAAGCGAAAGTTAACTCCAACAAGGTACTGGTGAGTGTTTGGTGGACCAGTCATACACTACAGCTTCCTAAGATCAGTTCAGTAATGTAGGTATTATTTGGCTTCAGGATTTTTTGTTCTGTGAAATCATAGTACGATGACAGTAGAGTTGTGTCGCTCGCGAGCGAAAGATTAGAAGATATATAATCCCGACAAAAGAGCAAGTATATCAGTAACTCACTTGTTTGTAAAGTATATCTTTAGCTCTTTAGCTCTCAGTAATAATGTTCGCTCGGATATAATCAGAGCGATTCAGATCAGTTGAATAAAAAGATACACCACATTCTTACTTAAGAAAGAGATAGGTAGCTAACTCGATCCAACAGAGAGCGGAAAGGCGATCGGGTACTAATGATTATAAGAAAACTTACGTTACACCTTGATAATAAAGCACAATATTGGTTACGTAATTACCGTGTCAAGTATTTATGTAGTTTGAAGTGTTTTTATTTTTAAGGGTTTTTGTTTCAGTATTTCTAATTTTGAATTTAGTTTAATGTCCCGCGTGATTTGACCCATGCACTTTGAACTTCGTATCGCTAAAAATAATTATCATTACCTATGTATTTCGGATTGTGTTCATTATAGGCACCTATACATAAAAAACTTTCTAAAGTGACTAGCAAATTTGTAAAAAAATATTGATTTAATACATGTTTATATTTTAAGGTAGATAATGTACATATACATTTTTTCAATTCAAATCAATATAAATGTAGCCATGGCCACTGATTTTAAAATACGCTAACATATTTTGTTACTCACACGATCTTCTTCAGTTTTATTGTATTATTGTTGGAAGCACTTACGTTAAGCAGATATTATAACTGGAGGTTTACACAAATTTAAGAGTCTTTTATTATCACAATATTTTCAATTTTCAGTTTTTTAGTTTTATTGACACTTTTGCACACACTAACTTGTCAATCTTATTTTCAGAGACACAGTTCTATATTTAAACTGGTTCTTTAAAATAGAGTTTTAGTTTGTTAAAGGTTTGGTATAATTCTCCTTTAACATATTGTTTGTTGCGGACAGCGAGCGGGGCGAGCGAATAACGATAGTCTAATAGTATAAAATGAACAAGTAAATGAAATAATATGTGTTAGGAATAAGGTTTATAAATACGTGTTAGGAATAGATATAATAATATGAACTGAATATGTGTGAATATGTGTATTTTAAAACGATTAGAATAAGAATATAGCTAGTTGTAAGTTTAAATGTATAAATTTCACTAGTTGTAAGGATGAACCATGCCAGACTCGGAACATCTGGCATGGTGACTCATGGTACTGCCGAGAGCGCGCACACAGGGCGTGCGCGCTCATTGGCTGAGCGACGCCCCGCACGGAATCCATCGCACTACCGGTTGCGAGGCAAAGGGCGAGGTTAAATATAGCGGAGAGGGCGGCAGTACTGCGATCAGTTCGAGAAACACTACAACAACAGCAAGCAGCGAATCTGCGATCAGTTCGAGAAACACAACACCAGCAACAGCAAGCAGCGAATCTACAAGCAAACTACAGTCAAGAACGTTATTAAGAAACCACATTGTTACTACGAACTACTGTAACTTTGTAAGAAACAAGAATAAAACAAGCGCTATTAATTTAGCACACACTAAAATATTGTGGACGTCCTTTTATTCACAACATTATCTGGTCCTTCGGAAGCCGGATCGGAACAAAAAAAGAACAGAACATTTCGCCGATCTACAACAACGCTTGAAGAAGAAACGACGTGTTATCAAGACATCTGTATCCACGAACGGCGTACCCAGATCAATGGTTGTTACGAGAAGCCAGGGAGACGCAATGGAATCACAAAACAGAAATAACACAGTCCGAGTATTCGAAGAATCGTCGCTATCGCCAGACACACAGAGGGCTGAAGGCACACCCCGACCGGAGGGAACACCCTCTGTACCTGTTACTCGCACTGACGTCAGAACAGGCCACGTTTCCCCGCCACGCTCACACAGATCGACGACGAATGCGACTATGCGATCACGTCTCGCCGAGCTACAAGCGGAAGAGAAACTAGCCGCAATTCGCCGTGAAGAACTCCGTATGGAGGCGGAATTAATAAAGAAACGCCTCGCCGTGGAGTTAACGTCGATACGGGATGAAGCAGAGGACGTACGTGAGCAAACGAACGAGGAGCCAGATGAACGTATTCACCGAGTGGATGACTGGCTCCGCTCACAGCCCGAAGCTACACGGGGGGAGCAATTACCGTGTACCCGTAACGACGCGCGGCAACAAGACGAACGCAGGCCTGAACGACGTGCCCGTTCGCAATCACCGTCGCAATCGAGCAGTGATATTAAACAGCTCGCCGCGATACTAGAAAAGATGACGCATACTCATCCACCCCCACGCCAAGCCGCCGACTTACCTGTATTCACTGGAGCGATCAACGAGTGGCTGCCATTCAAAGCAGCTATGAGGGACTCCACGCAGCTGTATCGCTTCTCGCCGATAGAAAACATAGCGCGCCTACGTAACAGCCTGCGTGGGGACGCCCGCGACGCAGTGGCAGCGCTACTACACACCGCGAACAATCCAAATGAAATCAAGCGGACACTGGAACAGTGTTTTGGCAGGCCGGAAGTAATTATAGACAAGGCGCTGGATGATATGCGGAAATTACCACGACCGGGAGCTACCGCAAGCGAACTGAACGCGTTCGCAGTAAAACTACAAAACATAGTCTGTGTTTTACTAAATCTCGACAAGCGGAGCTACCTGTACAACCCGATGCTGGCTTTGGAAGTATTAGAAAAACTTAGCCCACACATGAAGTCCCGGTGGTGCGACTATGCGGAAGAGAACGAGGGAACAACGAATCCAGAGGTCGTTGTATTATCACGCTTCCTAATGCGTGAAGCGAGCCGTGCGTTAAAACACACATGTGCGCCCGCCACCGCTTCGACAGCGACCTCTAGACGCGAAGTATTGAAGCCTGCCGCACCGCAAGTCGCCGCCAGAAAGAGACAGAACGTCTTTGCTACGGTGGACACAGAAACCGAACATCTGTGTCCTAGCTGCGATAAGCCCCATCCGTTGTCTCGGTGCCCGCAATACAAAGCACTGAACGTCGAGCAACGGTGGGAGCACGTGAAGAGCAAAGGCGTCTGTTTCAAATGTATTGACAAACGCCATCGTCGTGTGTACTGCAAAGGAAAGCCGTGCGGTATTAACTCCTGTCGTCGTCCGCATCACTCGTCGCTTCACAACGACAGACCAAGCGATAGCGAAGAGCAAACTCAGAACAACGTGACACCGTCAACGAGCGAGACGGTAATGGCTGTCGCAACAACTATAGAACCGAGACAGATTATACTAAAAATCTGTCCGGTGACTATATCGGGCCCCAAAGGAGCGGTGAACACGTACGCTTTGTTGGACGAGGGCTCGACTATATCGCTAATCGACGAGGACTTGGCCAAGGACATCGGAGCGCATGGACCGTCACATCCACTGCAACTACAAGGCGTCAATATGGGCAAAGAGTACACGAATAGCCAAATTGTACAAGCGAAGTTGTACGAACCGGGCGGCAACAAGAAGCACGAGTTCCGAGCTCGAACGATAAAAGGACTCCGACTGCGCGAACAAACAGTGTCTCTAAGCACACTCCAACACGCTCACTTGCGCAATTTGAAAGTGAAGCAGGTGTGCTATGAGAAGGCGAGGCCGCGTATATTGATAGGTACGGACCACTGGGAGATGATCGTATCCAGAGAGTTACGCGTCGGCAAACCGAACCAGCCGGCGGCGTCGAAAACTCAACTGGGTTGGGTGGTGCACGGAACCGCACCACACGTGATCATCGGCCACAGCGAAGCCCTGCTACACATATACGCACCTGAACGCAACACTGGCAGCGAGATCCGGAACGAAAGTCTACACGAGCTCGTAGAACTGCACGTCAAAATAGACGCGCTCGGCGTAGCCTGCGAACCGAGAATCAGCGACGCCGACAAGCGCGCGACGCGAATACTCGACGGAACGATCCAACAACGCAGTGAAGGCTACGAAGTAGGTCTACCGTGGCGCCGCGACGACGTAGTACTACTTAATAGCTACAATATGGCGCTACGACGACTTCACTCGATAGAAAAGAAAATGGATCGTTCCACAGAGTTTGCGGCGGCGTATACAAGTCAGATCAAAAACTTGTTTAAGAAGGGCTACGCCGTACGCTGCGAGGGACACGAACAGACTAGCAACATCAGCTGGTTTTTACCTCACTTCGCTGTATTCAACCCGAACAAACCCGGCAAGCTACGAGTAGTATTCGATGCCGCAGCACGCAGTGGAACTACGAGTTTAAACGACGAGTTATTAGAGGGACCGGACCTGCTACGATCGCTGCAGGGGATTTTATTCCGGTTCAGAGAGAAGCCCGTCGCCGTCACTGCTGATATAGAGGAAATGTTTCTGAGAATACGAATACGCGAAGCGGACCAGCCGGCACAACAATTTCTGTGGCGAGGCAACGACCGGAACAAGCCGCCACAGAAATATAAAATGAGATCGTTGATATTCGGCGCAGCAAGCTCACCGTTCATAGCACACAGTGTACGCGACCGCAACGCTGAAAAGCATGCACGAACGCATCCAGACGCGTTCAAGGCAATAACGCAGAGCCACTACATGGACGACCTGGTGGATAGCTACGACGATGAAGAAACAGCTATCCACACTATAAGGGAAATACAAGAAGTCCACGCAGTAGCCGGCTTTACGTTACGCGGATGGAGCAGCAACCGAGCGAGCGTACTCAGTGGAACACCGGACGAGCTACGCGCACGATCGCCCGCACAACTTTGCGGGCATGAACAAGAAAAGATCCTGGGCCTATACTGGAATGCAGCTACGGATGAACTAGGGTTTAACACGTCCATGCATCGAGTACCAGCCGATGTACGCGCACACAAGCGGGCACCTACAAAACGAGAAGCTCTGAGTGCGGTTATGTCAATCTATGACCCGCTCGGCTTACTCAGCCACTACAACGATAACGCGACCAACTTCCGTGGGGCGGACACCGAGCTACGCGCCGCCTACGCCGAATGGGCACTTGCGCTACGGGGGGAGAGGCTACGGCTCAGCGTCGAGTGGCGCTACATCCCGCCCGGCGTGCCTAACCAGGGAGGTGCATGGGAGCGGCTAGTGCGGTCAGTAAAAACCGCGCTCGCCGCCACTTTGAACGAGCGTGCGCCTAAAGAAGAGGTGCTCCAAACCGTGCTCGCGGAGGCCAAGCATTCGATTAACGCGCGGCCTCTAACGCACGTGAGCGTCGACCCGCGGGACCCAGAGGCGATCACTCCCAACCATTTTCTGCTTGGGAGTTCGACGGGTATGCCTACGACGGGGACCTGCGACACGGCGGACCGGCGTACCTGGCGAGCAACCCAGGCGCTCGCCGATCATTTCTGGCAGCGCTGGGTTAAGGAGTACTCCCAAACTGTCCGTGGAATTACCATACAGTGTTCTGTCTTATGATGATCTCAGTATCCTAAACATATGGTGGCTCCCTTGTTTCTTTCTACTACTACTTCTTCTACTTTCTAGGGAGTTTTAGTGGGATCTCAGAATACATGTTTTTAGTTTATATTTATAATCCACTTCACTTATGCACAAAATCCAAGCAATATTACGTAAAATGCCACCAATATTACATAATATAGAGTCAAAAACCTAAGTAAATGAAATAAAAAAAAACCACAACATGTCATTTTAAAATCCTGCCAAAAACTCCAATACAAATCTTTTAATCAAAAATCAAATATTTTTTGTCTGTCAGTCACGTGATTTGAATCACCGATTAGAAAATGTGACATCACCATTCAGGAAATATGAATGTTACACTCTTGCCTAAGATATCACATTTGTCACTGTTATCATAAAAAATTACATTTAAAATGAATGATGATGTCACGGGATCATTATGGCCAGATTTTGTGGTGCATTTTTCAAATAAATAAAAATATTTTTTAAAACCCCTATTAGGAATGTGGATTTGTATTTCGAATTTAGTGATTCATTTGTTTATACATCATTTGTTTTTTCTTTGACATCCTTCTTTTCACAAAATGAAAAACAAAATATCACATTATTTATGAATATGAGTTCCATCATGGCATCAGCACTGCAGAAAAGGTTTGAAGGATTAATTATGTGTATGGGGAAGCTACTCTAAAACAAAGCATACTATGTTTTTGATTCCAATATATGCATTCTAAAAATTTTGACATACCTAACAAACCCCATGGACAGCTGGAGACCCTTGTTGATAATAAAGAATTAAAGTTGATTGTGGAAGAGTATCCATCGCAGACCACGTCACAGTTAGTGGCAGATTTCGGTATGAGAGATAAAACAATTTTAATTCACTTGAAACAAATTGGAAAAGAGAAAAAGCTTGAGAAATGGGTACCGCATAAATTGACTAAAGCATATGAACAAACATGGATTGAGTGCTGCGTTGCATTACTCAACCGTCACAATAAAAAGGGAATTTTGCACCAAATTTTTATTTGTGTAGAAAAATGTATCCTTTACGACAATCGGAAACTATTATAACAGTGGTGAACCCAGGAGAAACGGCCAAATATTGTCCCAAGCGAAAGTTAACTCCAACAAGGTACTGGTGAGTGTTTGGTGGACCAGTCATACACTACAGCTTCCTAAGATCAGTTCAGTAATGTAGGTATTATTTGGCTTCAGGATTTTTTGTTCTGTGAAATCATAGTAGGATGACAGTAGAGTTGTGTCGCTCGCGAGCGAAAGATTAGAAGATATATAATCCCGACAAAAGAGCAAGTATATCAGTAACTCACTTGTTTGTAAAGTATATCTTTAGCTCTTTAGCTCTCAGTAATAATGTTCGCTCGGATATAATCAGAGCGATTCAGATCAGTTGAATAAAAAGATACACCACATTCTTACTTAAGAAAGAGATAGGTAGCTAACTCGATCCAACAGAGAGCGGAAAGGCGATCGGGTACTAATGATTATAAGAAAACTTACGTTACACCTTGATAATAAAGCACAATATTGGTTACGTAATTACCGTGTCAAGTATTTATGTAGTTTGAAGTGTTTTTATTTTTAAGGGTTTTTGTTTCAGTATTTCTAATTTTGAATTTAGTTTAATGTCCCGCGTGATTTGACCCATGCACTTTGAACTTCGTATCGCTAAAAATAATTATCATTACCTATGTATTTCGGATTGTGTTCATTATAGGCACCTATACATAAAAAACTTTCTAAAGTGACTAGCAAATTTGTAAAAAAATATTGATTTAATACATGTTTATATTTTAAGGTAGATAATGTACATATACATTTTTTCAATTCAAATCAATATAAATGTAGCCATGGCCACTGATTTTAAAATACGCTAACATATTTTGTTACTCACACGATCTTCTTCAGTTTTATTGTATTATTGTTGGAAGCACTTACGTTAAGCAGATATTATAACTGGAGGTTTACACAAATTTAAGAGTCTTTTATTATCACAATATTTTCAATTTTCAGTTTTTTTGTTTTATTGACACTTTTGCACACACTAACTTGTCAATCTTATTTTCAGAGACACAGTTCTATATTTAAACTGGTTCTTTAAAATAGAGTTTTAGTTTGTTAAAGGTTTGGTATAATTCTCCTTTAACATATTGTTGTTATTACAGGTTTTAAAATAATAATTTGACTATCTCTATAATACATACTTTTGCATTTCTAGATTGACATACTTTAGCCTGCTAATTGTTAAGAATGATGGAAATCAAATGTTTGAATAATATTTTTCAAGATATCTCTATTCTAAACAAAATAGTTGACAATAATTTTATACGTTTTTGTAAATCGTAAGATTTGTTTTTGTAAGATATATCTCGCTCTTTATCAACCAAACAGCTCTGTAAATCATTACATCAGTGAGCCCGATATCTCTCGCTCTGAACGAGATATAAAAGAGAGATATATATCTTTCATTGAAAAGATATATATCACTCTTTTCTTTTCAGTGATATACTTTGCGCAAGACTAGATGACAGTATAAGAACACAAAATCGTAATTTTGCTTTTCATTTTAAAGTTTTTGTATTTGGAACTAACAATTTTTAGGTTTTGAGGTCAGAATGGTTTTTAATAATTTTCTCGAAAACAAGGAATTACCTTGTAATTAAAGTGGTATCGTTATAATCAACGATCTAATCACTATCGATTTCAACCCCTAATTCGTGCCAAACGATTCTAAATCCACCCCAAGTGTTCTTCATAATAATTTATTGACAATATTGTAACATTATTTCATTCAAAACAACTGGAAATAATGTGCAGAAGGCCCAGTATTGACTACAGAATTTGGTTCTTCGTAGAGGCTACACAAAATATATACAAAACAAGAAACCTAAAGATTACAATTAATATGATTTTTTTACCGTGTAATGCATGTGAAGTAAATCTCCTTTTTTACTTTTAATATGACACTCAGAGGGTCGCTTCTTAATGCCTATTTGCAATTTCTTCGACGTATTAGCTATAACTACATGTGATATTACATTCATGAAAACTATAACAAATAACAGCACTTTACAAACAGTAATAGAGCTAGCATTCATAGTTAGGCTAGTAGAAACAGGGCCCCCCGGTAGTAATAGAATCACAGACTATTAGATGTACAAGAATAGAATAGTAAATTTTCTGTTCAGGGTCTCCAGATTATATTTTCGAAATTTCCCCATGGAGGCCAAAAAATTTCCCGAAAATGATACTATTATATTTCACAACTTTTCCAAAAAAAACTTAAACCGGCTTATTCCTTTGAATATTTGTTTATTTTTAATATAGGCAGCTCTAAGAGTCGGGGATATGTGTTTAGAACCATAAGAGTACCATCTTACATAAGCAAAATATTTCCTATTTTTTTCAATTTGTAAATAAAAACGTATTCACATTTGCTTTCTTCGTGCGTTCTCTCTGTTGTATTGATTTTCTATCAGTAGGTATAGTAACTTTAGAAATAGATAACAGAGCTATTAAGCGGCTTAGTAAATAACAAAAGTATAACTACAACCGCATCCATTACATATCTAATATGAAATACAAATTTTCTCTGCCATTGAATTATAGAAACACATGCAATGTATCATTTGTTTTTACCCAACTGTGAAAAGGAGGATTATATTTTTCCAGCGTATGTATGTATGTATGTCTATTTCTTTGGCATGATCTGTAGCCCAAACGGCTTGATGTGTTTTATCATATGAGGTTTCGTTAGATTCATCTTAATTGTGGGAATGATATAGGCAGAGATTGTTATCGTAAATTTGGAAAAATCTTAATTTACATGGTAATGTCGAGTGAAAAGCTCTCACTTTCTGATCTAAAGGCCTAAAGGGGTTACCTACATAATGCTTGCTTATTCGCACGCCGACCGACTATTGCCATTATTAACAATAATAAAGAACAACTGACAGTAAAATAATAGTGTCTTCGATAATTTGTTATACATTGCGTAAGAATAATGCATTACATTGCCCTTTGCTGTAATAATTACCAACTTTGAATCCGGAATGCTAAAAGAAAGGCGATTTGAACAGAAAGTACATCATCCAACCGAGAAAGTACAGCTGACAGTATTTGTCGAGCTAATATATAAAGAAAATATTTTCAAATTCGAGTATGTGAAGTTTGAAATAAAATATCATAGATGACATTAGCGTATCGTACATTCGTACATTCACGACAATTGCTTGCCCTCGTATGATAGTAAATTATAAGAAAATACGATAATTTTAACAATATAAGAATTCAAAAATTAGGTTCTCTGGAACAGAAATTAGTGCAGTACGATAGTTTTAGTTTATTAAAGGAAAATACGATAATTTTGATGTTGATGGTACGATAATTGCCACGCTTTAGGTTGTGAACCCTGAGTAGAAATAGTATTTAGTAGTACGGCTATGCAGATAAAGTTCTTTCCCAAATTTAACCGGTGCCAAAATTTTCTTCCCCATAAATTTCCCCATCATTTTTGTTTCCCCAAAATTTCCCCAGCGATTTTATTCTTCCCAAAATGGAGAAAAAACACCCCAATCTGGAGACCCTGGTTCTGTGAACACGGCGTTACAATTTACTAATACTGGGCGTTTCGTTTAGAAACGATTTTAAGAACCAGTTCTTATATGAAATTCGAACGAACCGTTTCTCTATTTAACACTCACTACACTTTCTACACTCACTAGCGCAAAAAAGGTCCCTTACAGAACCCATGTACCTCTGTGGCGTGCACGTATGTATGTAGATACATATCGTGTGTAATGTTGTATTTGGGTAGCTAAGTGTTGCACGTATAGCGTCACTTGTATCGCACGGGCGGCTGCTAGACCCAAGGGCTTCACACCGAGGAACGGACCTAGGCTTGGGTTGCCGCTAGAGAGGGTGGACGTGGGGGGTGTGCTTCCGCAATCCTCTGCGGAGAGAACGGTGATTATCGTGCAGGCGTGAGCGCTAGCATGCTCTGTTTAGAGAGACGGTAGAATAATACGCGTTTGCTTCTTCGACTCTAATCGTCCGGGTCGGTAAAAATGTTATGCGGCCGACGGTTATGCCGGGAGACATCGGGGTTCGGTACTGTTACGAATAAAAGGCTGATTAAAATAACGAAATTATTTTTATAATATGCATCATTATTTACATACCTAATATAGAACACAAAACTTCAAAATCTGACAAACTAAAACTTTTATTTTTATTTTAACATAATTAAAGAAGGTTGGTTATAGCAGGTACATAGGTAGCAGCTGTTCTAATTAACGGATTCACGTGATTCGACGAACGAGACAATAAAATAGCGTGGGTGATAAATTGATATACTAATGTAATCATTCGATTATGAAGATATCTCGAGGTATTTCGAATATAGCCATTATTAATTAGAATTACTAATAATAATAGATGACGAGTATGTTGAATAACAATGCGCATATCCTTTCTTATAAAATCTATGTCTATGAATTAAAAAGAAAATGTATATTGAGTTGCTATGATACAAATATTGAGAAAAGAAATATGTTTTAAAAGAAAAGAGGTTTATTTAAAAATTGCCCCTTAATCCTCCTCCTCAACCAATCATTCATAATCGAAGAACCATTAATAATTACTAATGCTAGATTACTAATTTCATAGAATTAGTAATTATTACGACCAAACATCCTTTTTTTAGCTTTCCACTCTTCGTTTCGTTTTCTATAACAAATTCTTTGGCATCGATACTTTGTAACTGAGTACCGAATAGGTATCGGTGAAAGTACTAGTATCGGTACTCGGTCGTACCACATGACAATTTCACAAAATGTGTTTATAACTTTCGATTCTTTTTCTATTATGCAGTGGCATCTTTGTACTAATTATGCGTGCGATATACTCACAAAATTTAACGCTTGAACAATCTATGGTTGATAGATCATCATCATCATCATGATCATCATCAATCATTTTTGTAGTACAGTATAAGACATCATGACGTCATGTCACGTTTGTACATTATAACCTATTGGAAAAAAGAAGAATGGTTAGGATATCAAAGCTATAGAAACAGCCGCAAAAGGTTTATAGATCCTTTGCACATTTTTGCTTTATAATAGATTGTTTTCAAATTCTTGGGCAAGGGTCACTGCTTCAGGAAACTATTTATTGGAAAATAATTGTTTTTGAAGAGCACTTCTAAATCAGACTATAATAAAGTACAATTATATTAGTACTGTTGTTTTTACTTATCTTTGCTCCATAGAAAAAGAGTGTTAAGAGTAATTATGTACCGTAGTTTTAATTGATTCTCAGAAGGTACCGAAACAGCCGCAGCATCGAGTAGAAGAGTGGGATCTTTTCTAAGATTAAAGTCAACAGATTAAGGGCCGTCCTCTTAATTAGCTAGAGGTGGATAATTTATACAAGATGTCTCAAGAAGCAGTGATAAGTGGAAATCCAGAGATAGAGACCCTTTGGGGTACCCGAATCACCCCCTTATAATATGTTCTGTGATTTTTCATGATTTTCCAGGTATTCACTTTTTCCGTATTTTTATGTCGATCTTTGATTTACAAGACGTTTTGGTCACAGGAAGGTATATGCTAGAATTTTTTCTGAATAAGGTGAATAGTATGCTTCACAGATCCAAAATCAATAATTGTGTTCCGATCTGACACCACAGTAGCATAAAAAATTTAACATATACGAAGCTCTGAAAAAATTACTAGATCCATGTTTTAAAATGTACATGGACCCGTCCACAAAAATTAAAAAAGCTTGTAAATCTTGGCTTCTAGATACCGTTAAACGAGAAAGTTAAAATTATTGTTTTTGGGAAAAGCAGACATCGCAGGAACAAATCAGACTTTTTTCGTTAAAGTTGCAGAAAAAACTAAATATTTAACATCTATTTCTGATAGCACAGAAGTAAAATACCTACTATCAATCCAAAATTTCAGGGCATTTGAAGACATTGAAATATTTGGCAGATCTAAATACTGCTTTAATTCAGCCGGTATTGTACCAAAACTTCTGCCAGAAACTTCATTAGCCATATTTTTCAAGAGCATATCTTCATGTCGATCCCATAATGATGAAGTTATTTCTTTTTCTCCACGTGGAGAAGCGCCTACTGTACGGGTAAACTTTGTACCGCTACATTACATTAAAACAGTAATTTTTAAGTTGATTCTAAACACAAAATAATAAATATTTACATTTGAAATTCTCAAAAATATATACTTAGATACGATAAAATGTATGCAATTGCAGCTAGTTACAAGGAACTGAAGGAACCGCTAATATAATACAAATATCAATAGATAGGTACCTACCGAATACAAAAATTACAAATTAATCAATGAATCTAACTAATTTCCGTATTAGCTAATACACTGATATTCGTTAAAAACGGTGCCTAATATAGTGATTCTTAATACCAACAGATACCTAATACAAAAATTACAAACTGATCTGTTAATTAAACTAATATCCGTATTAGCTAATACACTGATATTCGTTAAAACGGTGACTACTATAGTGATTCTATATTACGAAATACCAACAGATACCTAATACAAAAATTACAAACTAATCTGTAAATCTAACTAATATCCGTATTAGCTAATACACTGATATTCGATAAGAACAGTGCCTAATATAGTGATTCTGTTCTCATTGCTTGCTTACTGTGCTACCAACCCATGCAGTTTTCATACGAAGCTCGACGTGTATATTGATGTCTTGACTCGCCACGCGAATCGTGAATCGCGTACCTATAATAAGAATAATATTTGGTAACCTATTATTCTGTATTCGTTTATCATAATGTATTAGCGTATTATAATCCCTGTACCTATTACGAATATATTCGTTACACCTCTACAATGTACAAATTCAAAGTACTCAAACTACAAAATACAACTATCTAAATTGATTTGGAATTGTGTCAACTGTCAATTGAGTGAAATATTTGCTAGATAGTTATGGCGTCGCAAAAGTTGCAGCTTCCTAATTATAACAGATATTTGTTAGATAAAATGACTTGTACACCGGAAATAGTTGAATACATAAAAAATTGTTTGGCTACTGAAGAGGAGTCAGCTAATTACACTTTTCACAAGATTGTGGTAACTTGAATGATGCCTAATACTCAATATACTAAAGTACTCTAAAACTTAGCCAAATCGCGACAACACTGAGGTACTCTAGAACCTTTCTGTCGCTTATGTCCGGGTTTTGGAACAGGTTACCGAGCGCGGTTTTACTCCAGAGCTATATAACATGGAACTCTTAAAAAAATAATTGAAATGCGTACCTACTTCAACTCAGTTCAATACTGCAGTGTCATTTTGGTGACTTATAAAATGCAATGATGCCATAACCATCTTTGGCAAATATAGGCTAATTATTGTAATGTTTCGTATTTTGAAGATACTCTACTTGAAGATCCACTTTATGAGTGAATTTGTCTTCCCTAGAGTATTTTTCGTGACCTTAGCCATATAACTTATTATTATAGGTATAAATAATAATCTATAGTATTGCCTCATTAGCCTAGTGGTTGTAAACGCAACTGCTATGATCGAGCTCCTGAGTTCGATTCTCAGGTTGAGCAAAATGTTATTGATTTTTTTCTATAAGATTTTCTGTAGCAGATTAGACTGGCTTTGTGCCTGATTAATGGCAATAGGCTGGCCCCCTATATTACATGGGACCTAAAAACGTACACGGTGAACAGTGGGTGTACACTAGTACACCTCTGCCTAACTCTTTGGTATGTTATGTTATGTTAGTTTAAAGTTTACAATAGTTTGGTACATGGAAGTGAACAAGAGCTTTGTCTGCCTAGCTGAAGATATAGAGGTTTAAAGTATCAAGTTCAATATTACATTTTGGAATTTACTATTTTCTGGCATACTTAGTGGTTGTGAATAAAGTTGCCAAAGGGATCAGCCACATGCCCTCTGATACTGTTTCTTTAAAAATAAACTGATTGACATCAGGTCAACAGTGACGATGTGGCCCAAGATGGTAACACACGAAACCTAGTGGAAGGACTGGGTTGCCGCAGCCCACCTACAGGTAATAGGTTTTCAACTTGAGGGAGGTAACTAGCCAGGTGGGCATATGAAAATGCCTACCACCATACTATGGTTTCATCATGATGTTTCCTTCACCGAAAGTTCATGCTCATTGCAGGGATTCAAACTCATGTAGAGTCCATGCATGCTGCCACTAAGACATCATTGTTTATGTTTTAATATATTTATGTATTTAATCTATAGGTCTGATTGGCTTGAAATGTTGCATAGTTTTACTCTTTTCATGATGTAGACACGCTAAAGAATGGATTTTACTCAAATCTTATAACAAAAATTAACAAGGATAAAAAACCAGGGGGCATAGCTAGTCAGCTAATAAAGCTTAACATTAACTTTTAGTCTTCATTATTCTGAAGTAGCTGTACTATACTTTCTATAATTTTTTTTTTTTTCTGAAAGTGTTAATATTTTAACATTATTTATCCTAAGTTATTAATTAACTGTAACTTTTTTAGGTATATAATTGTAAGGACAGTTTGGAACAAGTGTGTGATGCATTTAGAGAACATTATGAATCAGTAATGATACCAGTGAATGGGTATTACCAAAAAAATAATTCCGTATTTTACACAAGCAATCTTAACTTAATATTAAAAATTATAAAATTTGACTTTGTATTCCCCTTTAATCGGAAAATGTTAGACATTGATGTTTATTTCAATGATAAAAGTTCCTTTGATTTTTTTGGTAACAATGTAACAATTGACGAAATTGTATCAAATGTGGTTAGCAATAGATTCTCTGAAAAATTTGAATTAGATTTGTCAAATTTTTGTAATGATAAAGGTGAGTTGTAGTTTTAATTTCGATTTCTAATGATAGAAAAAGGTACAGACAAATCAGCTCAGAGATGTTTTTGCATTTGTAGTAGTGTACAATATGTTCTAGTATATAGTTACCAGACAATGAATTATTATTATTATTATTATTATATTTGGTAAGACACACTAGCAGCTAATTAGCTGATGCGTGCGTATCAAATAGCTTGGAGATATCTTCCTTGTCCAATCTGCTTTTAAAGGAGGTTATGGTAGCAGCCATCACAACTTTTTCTGGAAGTTTGTTCCATGCTGTGACCACTCTGTTAGGCAAGAACTGCTTCATTGGGTTTCTTTTTGCTGGGAATTCCCAAAGTTTCAAGGGATGACCTCGTAGGTGTTTATTTTCATTTGACTTAAACATATCTTTAAGGCTGGGCACATCGTAATAATTAGTGAGGATTTTATAAGTTTCGATTAACCTGCCCCTTTGTCTACGGTGTTCTAGTGTGGTAAGGCCAAGGTTTATGAGGCGCTGTTCATAGGGTAAGTTACGCATTGCATACACCATCTTAGTAGCCCTTCTCTGTACATTTTCAATGAGCTTAATGTCTTTTTTGAAGTAGGGATCCCAGATAATATAAGCATGTTCAAGAAGTGGTCTAATATAGGTCTTGTATAACTTTATAAAAGTTTTAGCTGTTAGAAATTTAAATGCCTTGCGAATGATATAAAGGATCGAATTAGTTTTCTTCACAACCCCAAGCACATGAGTTCCCCATTTAAGATCTTTGGATACTGTAACTCCCAAGTCCCTTTGTGTTTCAACTGCGGTTAATTGTTCACCACCAAGATAGTATATCTGACAAGGATTATTACTACCAATGTGTAGCACGGAGCACTTATTCACATTTAAAGTTAGATGCCAGTCATGAGTCCACTTAAAAATCGCATTAAGGTCATTCTGTATAGCTCGCCAGTTGCTTCGAGGGTTAGCAAAAAATTTGGTATCATCAGCAAAAAGCGAAAAAGGTAGTTGCAGAGTACTTTTCAAGTCTGAGAGGAACAAGATAAAGAGCAATGGACCAAGCACCGAACCTTGAGGAACGCCACTGAGGACACTTCGCGGATCGGACATGACTTCGCCAATGCGCACCCGAAACGTTCTACCAGAAAGGAAGTCGCATATCCAGGCTAAAATGCTTCCACGTATGCCAAGGTGTTCCAATTTATGTATGAGGCGTTTCAGAGGAACACGGTCAAATGCCTTCTCATAATCCAAGTAAATGATATCTGTTGGCTGTCCATTACTATGGTTCCGTGTCCACTCGTTTAAGCAATTTAGTAAATTGGTTGTAACAGATCGTTTTGGGATGAAACCATGCTGCTCATCCAGGGTAATCTTTTCATGTATTAGAAATTCTCTTATGTGGCAAGCTATCATCATCTCCATGGTTTTGCACAATACACTGGTCAAACTTATGGGCCTATAATTGACGGGCAGTAATTTATTTCCTTTTTTATAAATCGGTACTACATTTGCCGTTTTCCAGTCAGCTGGCACTATTCCATCCTTCAGAGATTTGTTCATCATTTTCGCTATTTCGTCGCTTAGAGCTCCTGAGCATTTTTTCAAAACCACTGAGGGTATGTCGTCTGGCCCTGATGCTGTAGTATCACTGAAGCTAGATAACTTCTTTCTTACTAAGTCTCCAGTAATACTTAAGTCTTGAATAGCGTTTATGACTCTAGGAACGTTGATATTTGGCATCGGTCCATCAGGCTCGTTGACAAAGTTCAATTTAAACTGATCAGCGAAGGCTTCGGCAATTAGTTCAGGCTTCATAACAAGTTCATTTGAGACATTTTTTATTACGTTAGGGATGCAGATTTTAGAGTTCAGTTGTTTTCTTATGTAACTGTAAAAAGCCTTAGGACCTGAGTCTATAATAGTTGATTCAAAAGTGGTTCTTCTGTTTCTAGATAGACTAATAATTTTGTTATTGACCTTTCTATATTCTTTATATGAGTGTTCATTTTGATCAATTCTATAATTATTCCACAGTACTTTTTTCAGTTTAGTTAACTTGACTATATCTTTGTTAATCCAGGGTTTGTTGGTGCAATGTTTATTATATATTTTCTTTTTTGGTATAAAATTATCTACTGCGTAAAGGAATTGGTTTTTAAAAGTGAACCACACATCGTCTACAGATTCTTCTACTATATTCAAATTATTTGCAAAATACAGAGATAATTTATCGTAGTCTGCTTTGAAATAGTCATATTGAATGGTATTTCGATTTTCATTAGTTTTAGTGCTGGTACTGATTACTTGCATTGTAGCAGTGATAACAAAATGATCACTTTTACCTATTGGAGGGTGATATTCAATATCACATATTAATGAGTCATCATTGCATAATATAAGGTCCAAAAGTGACTCTTCTTGGTTTCGTTTCCTGGTAATTTGCGTTATAAGTTGGTTTAAGTTGCTGTTCGAATACATACTAACAAAATTTTCGCAGAGACTGCCATAACCATGAGTTTTGTAAAGAGGCCATTTTATCATTGGTAAGTTAAAATCTCCTGCAATGACTACAGTATTTTCAGATGCAGCTTTTCCAATGGTATTAAAAAGAATCTCATCCAATTCAGAAAGAGACCCTGAGGGCGGCCTGTATACACAAGCCATAAGTAAGGTAAGTTCTCTGTATTGAATATCAAGCCATAGTGCTTCGACCATATTATTTTGATATGTGCTATTAACTTTAGATATAATAGTTGATCCATTTATTATATTAGCAACATATATAGCTACACCTCCACATTTTTTACTATCTCTGTCTAAGCGATATAGTATGTAACCAGGTATGTTAATAATACTGTTTGGTATTGAGGAGTGTAAATGTGTTTCGGTTACTAGAATAAAAGCAGGCTTATAGCTGTTAACCTCAAGAAGAAATAAATCGAATTTAGCCGTTAGGGATGCCAGGTTTGTATAAAAAAGGAGCAGTTCAGAGACCACAACACTGTTTAGTTTTTTGTGATACTCACAATCCTGGGAACTTTGTTTATATATTTAATGGTCAGGTCTTTCTCACCTTTCTCAACCCTCTCAGCCAACTCGTCACGAAGTGTCTTAAGTTGGTCTCTTTGATAGGGCGTCATATCCGACTGAGCGCTGATTGTTTTAGGTAGTTTACTTTTATTCTTCAGAACATTAATAGCACCATGTTTAGTAGCTAGTACCACCATGGACCATGTTAACCAAGTTTTACAGTCAAAACATTATAGGGTGGATCACTATGTGAATGATAGTGACGTCTGGAAGTGACCCCTCTCTGTGCATTTTCTAAATTATATGGTTATTATTATTATAATATATTAATACTATTGATAAATTTAAAAAAAAGATGTATCAAGTTTCTTGCCGTTTTCTTGATGACTGTGATGTTTTCCGAACCAGTATCAGTGTTTTGATGTTCATAAGTGCCTTCTTAGGACCTAAATTGAATAAAGTATTTTTTGTTTTAATTTCATTTTAGTTTATGTGTGTAGTTAGAGTGCGAGGCATGTGGTAGTTAGCATAATCTAGTTTATTCCCGTTTTGGTCATTGTGTGTATTAAATAACTACAAATGCAAAAATATCTCCAACCTGATTATCTGTACATGTGCTTACTCTTTTACAAATAAAAATGTTACAGAATTTAAAAGGAAGAAAATACATTTCTACACAGTTAATCTTCTAGCTCAGTTCAAAATACTGATGCTAAGAATGGGAAAAGACACAAAATTATTAAATTTAAGTAACAATAACTTAAGGTGGGTACACAAATACTTTTATATTTATAATTGTTTTAAAATATCGACATTGAACATTAAATTTAAACCCTTGAATATTTACAATTAATAATGTATATTAGGGATGTTTGATATTCATCGATGTTATCGAAATATCAATGTTGAGGTTGAAAACATTGATGTTAGAATCTATAATACATTGAACCATCGATGTTAGGAAGAAAAACATTAAACGTTGATGTTTCCAAATTTGTGTGTTGATGTAAAACAGAGTTGGAGAATCCGATGTGGCATCCAAAAAAAAACTCGCCCACTTGGCTAACACCAAAACATTGATGTTTTGTTTCGATATTTATCAGACATTGATGATTACTTAACGATGTTGAAATCGATGTCGATATTGATGTTTCTCTAACATCTCCCATCCCTAAGGTATATATATACCATACATATATGTTATCAGAGGAGAAAAACTATATAAAAAATTTGTTCAGAGGTGTCTTCTTCATCTGTACAGAAGATGGTAGCCAAATAATCTTGAGTTATGTTCTTGCTTACGGGCCTAAACCATCACTGCCGACAGTCAATCTTGATCCTTTTGCTCCTCGTTAAATGACGTCACAGCATGGCTGTCATTCAGTTCACTTCAACCACATATTCAAATGTGAATTTGTTATGGAGATTAACTAATTACCAATAATAATGGCTTATTTTTTTCTAGATATGTATGCATTATGGATTTTTCTTTTTTTAGTGAACCACCACAAGATATATTAAACTTCTTTAAAAAAGGAGTTTTAGCGGCAATTAATCTAAGCTACAACAAAGTATGTAACACATTTTTATTTACAATTAAATTATCAAATTAACACTGTAATTTAGTACCTACAGTTAACAATACGTATAGTATTACTTACTTAGTTTGCATATGAATATCTTCAAATTATTTCTAAATCTTCAAAATTCTGCTTAGTTATAATAAAATATTTGTTGTTTTTACAGATTCCATCAATATCTGTTCTGGTAAGAGTAAGCAATAATATAGCAAGATTATGGGTCGAAGGCAATCCCCTGTGTGAAGATTTAGATGTGTCAATTTACATTAAGAGGATTTTGTTAAAATTTCCAAGGCTTGAAGAACTGGTTAGTTAACATTTCTATTTTTAACTAACGATGGCTGAGCTCACATGGAGTTTAGAATGGGTACACGCGCGAGTCGTAATACACCTGCTCCCGGTTATTTTAAAGATAAAAATGCTTATTGTGGGTGATCCTTGATAGAAATATGCTCTTGCTAACTTTTGTGACAAAGGCACAGTTTATTCAAACTAGCGATCACCCTAAGCTCGAAATTCGACCTGCGATTTTTTGATCATAGGCTATTTTTTCTGTTTGACATTTGTTTGGGGAGTCTAAGTTCAATGGCACTGATCGGGTTAGGATTCGCCGTATTAATTTATTTTATTTAATATATTAGTAACAGATATTATAGATAAATTTTAGCTTTCTGCACTCCTCCATATAAACTTTAACCATGCCAAATCTCACAGTCTTCCGTGCACACAATACGCTTAAAAAACTACCGAAAGCTTTTGCGTCACGTATTTAATATTTAGATTATATAAAATGTCAATATTCTTTTAAGTACGATACCTATGTCTACTTTGTTGGGTGTTTTGCATAATGACAAGCAAGGATCGGTATGTTTCGATCTAAGTAACGGTCGATAACGGTTTTCTTTGCCAGTAATTTTTGGAAACTCCTACTGGTACATATATTTGAAGTTTTGCGTTATTATCGATAACTAGCATGATACTTAATGATAATGCATAATAGCCTATTTAGGCTGTACTTAGCATTTCTTTAAAACTATCAAAACAAACATAGTTTTTTATTACTAAAATATTTTTTACAATAAGTAACTTTCCAATGACACCAAACCAAATGAAATTTATATAAGTTGTAAGATAATAAAATTACATTAATCGTGGTAAAAGAATTATTTCAATATCTTGAAAAATTACGAAGTTATTAAATTTTTACTGTATCGCGTACAAATTATATAATCTGCGTGGAAATTTCACGCTGTGATGTCACAAGTTTGAAGTACGCGATGTAGATGTGACGGGATATACTAAATGCTCGAAACTAGACAGGTTCGTGTTCGTAGTATTTAAGGTGTGTTTGTGTAGTATTGAGCATATAATCCTGTTATAAATAAATAAAGAATAAGTTTTTATTTCAAATAAGCCACATTTCGATTTCATTACATGGCACTTTCGAAACTTTATTGCACAGTTCCAAACAATGAAAGAATGCTTATATTACATAAGTTTAGTACTGTGTTAAATTACATACATGTATTTATGGGTCTACTAAGTAACCCGGTCCCAAGTAGGTAAAATATATATATAGAAGTGCTTACAGTGAAATGGCCTTCTCATCAATACCGTACCTACAGATTGTTCTGATGAAGATTCTTTTCTTTTCATAATTTTGCATCATTTATTTACCCCTTATTGAAGTGAAAACTTAGTTAGTACCGTTGTGATTTGAAACTTGATGAGAGAATGAAAATGAAACGAAACGAGAGAATGAGATAAAATATATTATACATGATTACTGAATGCAAGTCCTGATTTTCACGACTATGATGGTTGTCGAACTAGCCTAGCGGTATGACGACCAGACTTTTTCGCACTGTTGTATGTATAGTACGAGTGGTCGTTAGTTGGAGTCCCGAGTTTAGGATTTCTAAAAACAGATTTTAAAGAACATATTTTTATCTTTTCTGAAGGGTTCACTTTTACCGCGTGTGAAATCCACAATTTTTTTTCTGTTTTGGCACCTTATATAGATAATTTATTGGGTGTAGTTACAGTTGTGTTTGTAGTTATAGGCTGACCACTGTAAGCGCTACTCTAGATATAGTCTGTGGGTCACGGGAGGGGCAAAAGACCGACTAATATGCTATTCTATTATCACCCGTGGGCGGATTATTTGTTTTACCAAAGTGGAATTACCGGCATTGCATTTTAAAAACTATACATCATCATAAAATTTAATAGCGGTGGTGCTTTTGTCGGTGGAGCACTAACACCCGTCGAAAATCATAGCCCACCGCAGAGAAATCGACAGTGTTAAAGGGAACTCTTTTATTTTAATGAGTCTTCAGTACATCCCTAATGATTATGCCAGCCTCATAGGAGAAGTCAATTTATTACATAAAGTTGTAAAAGTTAATTAAACCCAGGAATCCACGAGACTAATTTATTAATTATCCGGGCCGCATTAGATATGGATTCTCCTACGTTTCTCCAGGACTCCAATAGCATTGTTTTGGCGCAATTCCTGGGTGTGGACACATTCCCACAATAAATTAATTGACGGACTGACAGATATCATACAGCGGAGATGTTTTTTCTCCTATCATATAGAGATTATTATTATTGTTTTCATATTGAGAAAAAAAAATTGCCCCCATATAAAAATTCGCTAGCTACGCCAATGATCCAAACACACAAATTTCATCTCATTAGATTAATAAATAGCCCGTTTTTACAAGATTTTTATTCATCTTTGAATAATTGTACTGGCTTTGATTCTTCAATATTTTTTTAATAATTATCGATTCTTGAATCCGAGTGTTAAACGTTTATAGGTTTAGCGTTATGGCAACAATCTCACCAGGTGTCAAATGACGATGTGGCCTAAGATGGTAATACGCTAAGCCTAGTGGGGAAGTAGCTGCCGGAACATACCAAATACATATTTGACTGCAATTGTTGTTGCTTGGAATTATAAAAGAGAGAAAAAACATGTGTGCAGTTCACACGCAGTACAAGTGCAACCTTCAGAAATGTCAGTCCTCTAAAAGTCTTAAATCAGCGGTATTCGAACTATCGACTACTTGTACTATACATACATCAGTGCGTACAAATCTGATCATAACACAGCTGAGCCAATTCCATGACACATAGTTTTGAAAAAACTATTTATGTATGTATATGTTTGTCTCTTCTTAATGCCGGTCTGGTCGGAAACTTCTTTCAGTTTAGCTCCTTCGAACTTCGTTCCAAAAATATGAAAAGGAGAAGTCGATCATAGTACTGAAAATCAGAACTTGCATTAACCGTGTATAATGTGTGTTCTATCTCATTCTCTTGTAGTCTAAATTCTATAGATGTATGTGTTGTCTCTTTTTAGTATCGCTTTTTTGTTTCATCGAGTTTCAAATCATAACGGCGCTAAAGAAGTTTTCACTTCAATAAATTATACTATAATCGGTTTTAGTTAAATTAGTTAATTTGTACGATGATTCAAAGTAATCTAATTGGTTTGTTTTACTTTCAGGATGGAATAAAAATTAATCAACATGGAATAATGTTTCCTTTCCATAGAAATTTCCTAGAGACGCCAGACAAGAAAACCAAAATGGTTGTAGACAAGTTCCTAAGCTCATACTTTTCGCATTATGATGGGAATTACGGAACTCGAAGGAAAATCGTTAAGTTCTATGACCCGAATGCAACTCTGTCACTTAATACTACGTTACATGGTACAGTATAACTAATTTTTAACTGACTCCAAAATAGGAGGGGGAGGTTCTCAATTGAATGTATATTTTGTGGTTTGGATGTTCAGTCATAACTTCTTTGTTTATGAACCGATATGGATAATTATTTTTTCGTTGTAAAAGGGTATACCTCAAAAGAAGACCCGTATTAATTTAATTGGACCTTCGACTTCTTCGAAGATACACCAGAGAACTCCTCAAAATCATTGAAGTCGGTTTTCTTTTTTTTTTCTAAAAATTGTCTTGTTTATATTATTTACTTATTTATTTCAGGAAATCTACAGCTCTTGAATTCTAACATACATACTTAACATACAAGTTAACATATTGGCTTAGCCAAAATTATTTCAATCGTATTACAATTATAGATAACACAATCCTGTACCCCAACGAAATTATTAATTAATATTATTTGCATTAAAAAGAACGATGTAGTGCTTGTGGTGTGAATGTGTGTGTGCGTGTGTGTATTGGTGAGTTCGTGTGTGGGTGTGTATGTACTAATTACATATATTTATCAAACTCTGAATAATATCAATAGCTTTTCTTTTAAACGCTGCATTACTGTCAAAGAATATGTCTAAATTTCAGCTTTTGCATTATATGAATTATGCCTTATCAACACTGAATTACGGGCATAATTGGGCTTGGTTGTACGTACGTGAAAGGTCTGTGGCTTACGGATATGTTTAGTTGTAGTCCTTAGACCAATTCGTTCCAACAAACATGAATAATCGATTTTATACCAAGCGTCTATGTTTCAGGAATAACATACTCTATTCCCGTAAGTTCTCATTTATATCCGCTGATAAAAGCATATCACGACGTCTCAGCATCTTCAAAAAATTATTTTGAATGTTTTCAATTCTACGGCTATGAATGTTTTAATAGGGAGTCCATATTTGGGATGCAAATTCTAAAATACTTCTTACATAAGCACAAAATAAAACTTTAATAGACGAATTATTTTTAAAATGAATTGATAATCTAGTTATGAAGCCCAACATTTTATAAGATTTCTGAGTAATATTTATCGATTTCTGATATTAAAAGTGTAAGATAGCCTAAGACCTACTTTAAAAAAGGGTCAACTAGTCTATTTTCCCTTTTGATTTAAAACTTTTATTGGCCCGCCTTGGCAGTAAAATCGAACCATATGCCGTGACGGCAAACGGCATGACGCTCCCTCATGCCGCCACGCCCCCTCTAAGCCGTCGCTCTCGACTCTCTTGCGTGTGTGCGTGCTTGCGCATACTAGACACTCAGATGCCTCGCTGTATGAGCTGTTTACTATATCTATCCGACTATAGTATACTCGACATTATTATTTAACTCCAAATATTTATTAGCTTTTGATTTTTAATTATTAGAATTCTGAATATTAACTAAGATGTTTCGCATCTGCTAGGCGGGCGTCTCGTAACGGCCAACTTTTTTAATGATAAAATTGCCCTATTGTATTTTATTGACAGGCTCTCAAAAAGCTTCACTGTCTCATTTGGCAATGCATACTCGTGATATACTGAATCCTAATCTAAGGAATCGTGAAGAGGTATATAACAAAAGAGTATTAGTAAGTAGTGGGGTTATCAGCCGAACTCTGAACGGATTCCCCGAAACAATACACGACCCGACTACGTTTACAGTAGATGTTATGAAACATGACGTAAGTATATTATGAATCTAACTTAACCTAAACTTTTTTTTACGTGGGGAAACCCGTTATAGTTACAACACACCCGCCCGGGGAGCGTGTGGCTCTTTTTTTGAAGTGAAATTTCTTACATAATAGGCGGCGATTCGATAATCCGTGAAAAAATATTAATTCTTGGAATAATTCATTATTACTTCATTAAGATAAATACAACAATATTTTTAATGTAAATAAAAAAGATGCCGTAAAAACGCAACGTGACGTCATCATTCAATAAATAAAACTAATGTTCTCAATGTTAACTTTAAATTTCATTTATGAAATTTCTTTAGCACATATAATTTTAAAGCCACTATGAAACAGCCGGTTTTTAATAATTTTAGAGTAATTTATCACAAGATAACACTCAACTATGTTCCTATGTTCATTAAATAATGACATCATATTTTCTATATGGCGTTTCATACTGGGACACACTAGACCAAAAAAAAGTTTTGAAGGAAAAATTAAATAGCCACATTTCGTTAAATGAGAAAGAACAAAGATATATATAACGTAGAGAGAAGGAAAAAGAGAGCATGAGAGAATACATTTCATAATATCTAACACACAGTACGGGCTATCCGCGTCTTCCTTTTATTAGAAATTTCACTTCTACGACTTCTATCACGTGTACATTGCACGCAATTGCTTTAACATATTAAAATCCGTCTTAACGCCTTGTCAGTTGCTGATCTACAGTTTTAAGTTTGGAGGGGGTCATACATTGAAGCCCTTGAAATAGCCGTGAAATAGCGCTTACCCAATGGGCCTTTCCATAACGTAACTGTTTTTGTCCATCTAGGATCTTCGAGATGTGCTATGTGGCCGGCCCATTTCCACTTCATCTTTTGACTATGGCTGAGAGCATTTGAGTGTGTTTTATCTTCTGTATTTAATTAATGTTAAGCATACTACCTTCCATTCCTCGCTGACATGTATTTATTTTGTTGGTGAATTTTCATGTTTGACACGCGTACGTTAGGCATGGGATGAGGCAAGAATCCATGACCTTTTTCTTTAGCTCGATAGGCATTTCGCTTTTAAATATCCCCTTGTAACTCCTATATTTTTTCCAAGTATGTCTAACTCTTTTCTCCACTTCTAATTCATTGCTATAACTGTTGGAGTTGAACCTTGGTCTTTGTGATATTCATTTCTAAACCCACATGTCCACTTGCTTTTCTAGAGTATCTAACATGTATTTTATTTGTAGACACGATTCCGATAGCAAAACCAAGTCGTCTTCAAATCTTAAATGGTTTAGGACCTCGGTTTTTCCAGTCTAATTTACTTATGATGGATTCTAGTGTTGCAATAAAAAAATTTAGGGATAAGGGATCACCTTGTCTGACTCCTCTCTTGACTGAAAAGCTTGGGCCTACAGTTTCCAGTTTGACACTACTTGAGCTATTTCTGTATATATACAGATATAGATTCTGTTTATTTGAGTATTGTAATGTATTTTTTCTCAACATTTTGGGATTTTAGAGTGTTCCATATACTTTCGTGTGAGATCGTGTCGAAAGCTTTTTGGTAATCAATGAATATGATGTAAAGTGGTCTTTGTTGTTCTTGGTATTTTTCAGTTATCAGCTCTAATGTATGGATGTGGTCTATGGTAGAATAATTCTTTCTAAATCTCGCTTGTTTAATAGGTTGATTTTTTCTAATGTTATACTTATTCTTTGATTTATTATTGTAGAGAAAAGTTTATAGATACTTGGCAAAAGACTTATCGGCCGGTAGTTGCTGATGTCTTTTGGGTCTCCCTTCTTGTATAGCAAAATAATATTGGATTCAGACCATTGAGACGGTGTGACACCGGTTTCGAATATCAAGTGAAATAATTTTGTTAATGGAGCAGCTAGTATGAAGCATGCAGTTTTTATGGTGTCGTTATAGTGATTTTATCGGACCCTGGGCTTTTGTCTGGTTTCAGTCTTTTTATTGTTTCAATAATTTCTGTGCAATCTATCGGTTCTAAGTGGGATTGCGGTGCCTCAAGTCCAATGTTTTCATATTCAGTATGGTTAGTGTCTCTGGCTAGATTCGACGCACTATAAAGTTTGTTGTAAAAATTTGTTGCGATGTTTATTATATATGTTGTATTATAAGCAGTTTTTCCTGACTCTTTCAATTTGTTGCGATGTTTAATATATCTGTTCTATTATAAGCAGTTTTTCCTGACTCTTTCAGACCATCAATACATATTTTATTTGTCCGTAGTTCTTTGTATCCCTTTTTAAGGCTTCCCTTTTATTCTAGATATTTTTGAATGATATTGATTCTATGGTTCTTATAATCTTTCCTTATATATTTGCTTATCAGCTTGTATAGGGCTTTGAGTTCATTTTTCATTGCTCGCGTTTTACTTTTGGTTTTTTGTAGCTCTTGTCTTCGTTTTAGAAGTCTATCTGTATTATATGAGAGAATACTTCGGGGCTTTTAGTTCTTACGATTTGTAAACTGTCCGTAATATAGTGTATGATTTCATCGTGGTAATCTTGCACTGTCTCAGTATGGAGTAAACACATTTTACTTTTCAAGTTCTCTTTATATATTTGTATTTCTTCTTCGTGTTTGAGTGTACTGTTTTGCTTATTTAAAACCTGGATCGTGTTTTCACTGGTTTTGTGATTGATATTTTGGGTCTCTGCGGTCTATGGTCTGATGTAAAATTTATACTTAGTGCCTCAATGTCTAGAAATAGTTGAGGACGGTTAGATAGTATGAAATCTATTTCGTTTTTCGTAGACCATTCGGAGACTGCCAAGTCCACTTTCTTCTCTCTTTCTTCTTGTAAAAAGTGTTAAGCTTATTTTCCATGGCATAGTCAATAAGTCTTTGACCTCGTGCGTTTCTTGTTCCATATCCATACTGATTCATTATTAAATATTCATCTTTTTGTGGCGTACCAATTTTAGCATTGAAATCAGCCATTAAAATAAAATCTTCGTACGCTTTATCCATTGCATCATAGACGGCATCATAAAAAATATTTACTTCTTCTTCATTTGCTGCTTCTTTAGGGGCATATATTTGTATGATGGTGATATTCTTTCCTGGTAATTTCAGATTAAGCATAGCGACACGTTCAGAGATACCGATGTAGCTTCACACATATTGTTTCAGATATTTTTTTATTACAAAACTAATTCCGTATTTGCCCGGTATTTGTCCTGTACCTCAGAGAATAAATTCTCTGTATTCTTATATGTTATTTCCAAGGCGCAGAACTTCTGATATGCATATTATGTCGTGTTTTAAAGTGCTAAAGCTTTTTATAATTCTATTATTCGTTCGTATGACATCAGTTCTAACATTATAGGTTAATATGTCGAGTTGATTATTTCTTCTTTTTAACAGTTCTTTATGATCTCTTAGTGAAGTCTTTGGGGGGTTGTGGTCATATTTTTCCACGGTGACCAACCGGCTTGGAAGATGGGTTTTGTTTCTTGTTGGTGGTTTTTGCATGTGCTCCGTGTTAGAGGGGGGTGGTAGTTGCTATACGTTTTCGTTTTTCTTGTCTTGCTGCTAAGACACACTACTAATAGTTAAAAAATGAAGCATACCTGCTTTTAAAACTCCTTCTAACTAACTGGAACTTCTTTTATATGGTGTCACGATTTTGTTCTTCTTGTTGATTTGCGTTTCTTTTCCAGTATGTAAGGGATAGTTATTTTCAGGGGATATCGAAAGCATTCTCTTATTATTGTTTTTTGTATTTGTATTTTTGGCTAGTATTATGATTTTGTCATACTTTAATATCGCTAAATTTCCTTTTTCTCTCTCTATCTTTACTTGTTCCTGTAATTCTTTTCTTTTCTCTATTACATAGTGTGAATAGTCCTCTTTCATATACAAGGTGGGCCAGAAAGATTTGCGAATTTTAAAAAATAATAAAAAAAGAACTAAATACACTACACATACACATCTTTATTTCAATTAAAATAGACATCTGGGAAATTTATTTCTTAAAAATTACATCATTCAGGAGTGCACCATCCCACTGCAAACATTCCTCGAATTTGAACCTCAAATTGGTAGAAACTCGCTGACACATTGCGCGAAGAATATCTGCCATTTCTTCTCGGATATTTTATCTTCAACTGGTTAATCGTGGCTGGGTTATTGGAGTAGACTCTATTTTTCAGGTATCCCCACATGAAAAAGTCCGGTGGCGTTAAATCCGGCCATGCAATGTCACCTCGGCGCGATATCAGTTTCCCAGCAAACATCTCGTTTACGGCCACCAATGAAGCATTAGATGTATGGCATGTCGCACCATCTTGTTGAAACCACGTCGCACGATTATAGGGTTCAAATTGTTGCAGTTGCGGAAAGAAAAAATCCCTTAACATGGATATGTATCGGTCGGAATTTACAGTGATAGATTGCCTTTGTTTATTTTCAAAGAAATAGGGTCCGATAATTTCGTGTGCTGATATGGCTGCCCAAACGGTTACTTTCGGCGAATGCAGAGGCTTTTGATATTTTGCACGTGGGTTCTTTGCAGCCCAGTAACGGTAATTCTGTTATTGACATGCCCATTTAAGTGAAAATGGGCTTCAACGTAGAACAGAATATTTTTGAAACTCTGAAAGCGTTCCAACATTATTTCAACAAAAGCTCGTCGTAAAATTAGGTCATTTGGCAGTAATTCCTGCACAAGTTGAATTTTATACGGGTGCAAATTCAAATCTTTCAACAAAATGCGACGCAAAGATGTTCTGGACACCACAAGTCCAGCTGATCGCTTGCGAGTCATAGACCAGGATTACGTTGAACTGAAGCTCTAACTTGTTCAATTGTGTCTTCCGTTCTTGTTGACCTTGGGCGTCCCAGCAAGCTTCTGTTTGAGAATTGAACCAGTAGCTTCGAACTTTCTGACCCACGATCTAATCACACTTTCCTTCGGACACTGATTTACGTCATGTAATCCAAACTCACGCCGAAATAAACGTCGAACAATAGCGCACGAATCGCAATTTTTATAATAAGGTTTAACGCAGAATGCGCGCGACTTAGCATTTAATATAATCCGTATAATTTTGTTTTCTCACTGCAGAATTCTTCGGTAGGTGATACAAGAAAACTGTCTTTTCCACTCAATTGTTATCACTGTTTTGTAGTTATCCACGCTATATTTCACTGTTTCCACAATGTGTGTGTAACAACAATCAGTTGTTGTTTTCTTCATTTTCACATTTAATTGGACTAGAAAACACTTATTTCATTTTAAAATCGCAAATAAACACAGAGTCGAAGTGAACAGTAGACTACCCCCTCCGTATCCGTATCCTATCTTATTTTACCGTGCTGTAAATCGAGTAGATGGCATACACACACAAGATATCATATAGAATATCTTTTAAAAATATGCAGCATTGATGACAATAAGGGGGCGTTCAAGTATAACGTAAGCAAACTTTCCATGATTTTATACCTACTTCCCAACCTCCAGTGTAAGCAAAGAAAATTGCGAAATGATAAAAGGTATCCTTACTTTACCTTACCTTACCTTCTATGACTTTTTTTTTAAACTTATGTTTTATAAAAATGGAGTTTATTTATTTGTTTCAAACCCTGCTCGTACGTCGGGAAATTTAAAGGAACTCGCCGCGTTGAACATCAGTATATTTATGATACCTCTATACTTATCTATCTATATAAACCAGCGGTCGCCCTAAGGTCGAAATTCGACCAGCGACTTTTTGATCATAGAACTATTTTCTGTTTGACATTTGCAGTATTCAAGAATCTAAACGATGAGTATTATCTACATTACTTGCTGTCACTTTTCGTTGAGTGACAATATTCAATATTTTGGGAGTCAAGTTCAATGGCATTGGTCGGGTTAGGATTCGCAGTATTATTAATTTAATATATTAGTAACAAATATAAATAAATTTTAGCTTTCTGCACTCCTTCTCCATATAAACTTTAACCATGCCAAATCACACAGTATTCCGTGCACGCAATACGCTTAAAAGGGGGTAGAAAGCTTTTGCTTCACGTATTAATATATAGATAAAATGATTGAGGTTTACCGTTGTGCGCACATCACGCAAAAACTACTGGATAGATTTTTATCAATGTTTTTTTTTTTTTTGCTCCTTAGAGCCTTAGATATCACGATATCTTCACAAACAATAATTCTGTAGTCCACGCGAGTAGAGCCGCGGGCACAGCTAGATTATTAATAAAAATAGTATTAACGTTTAAATTATAAGTTTATAAATGTCATTATAAATAAATATCTACTGTTTTTAAAACATTTTAATAATTTTGTAAAAATTTTAGCCTATTCCTATTTCCCTTTGTTAGCAAAAGATAAAATTACCTGCTTAAGTAATACTGGAACGCCCCCTGAGTAATTTAAAAATCTATACTATATTTATTATATAATATTTATTAACATATTAAAGCAGAAGAATTTCAATTTATTTAGATTTTTAATTTTAAACACGCTAATCTATGGATTCGAAAAAAAAAAATTTGTATAAGATAGCCAGATTCACAAGGAATAAGTATAGGCTATCATCTAACATTAGGATACAACTGTCAGCTAGCCTTAAATATTTATTTTTTGTAGTCGCAAGGGATAGCCCTCCCAAACTGCTTTATCCGCGTGCGTTGGCTTGATGGTTAATGATACGTAAATACAATGTTTTACAAAAATATTGGTCCTTAGTATAATAATTTTTTTTATTGATTGTGTGGTTTTATGAAACCACGGTAAAAGTGAAACATTTTTTCACATTATAGACATTTAACTAAAAATTCACAAATGAGTAATAGTCTATAATACACTACACGGTCAGTTGCTGCGAACTATAGGCGCCGCCATCCCTACTCCGCGGCCGACCGTCACGCGACATGCAACACACAGACCAAAAATTTTGAGACGATCTAATAAAAGTTTCACTTTAAAAAGATCGCGATGTCATATGCCGATCTCTTATACATAAGCCACTATAAAGTATTCTGAGACAAACATTTGTTGAATATTAAAAAGTAATTTATTAGCATTATTTTTAGTTAAGGCATATTAATCCTTACAAACAAAAGTTACTTCATCATAAAATCAATTTTGTGAAGTTAACCTTTGCCCTTTATATAGCATTTTATTTGGATTTATAGTTTAGGACATAATGGAAAATTACTGTAATTTGTACTTGCGGGAAGTGAGAACAATTATGATACACAGGTGCGTTGGCGGCGCGCTGTTTGTCGGATATAATGAACACGGCTGAAGCCGTGGGGCACAGCTAATATATAAGTCGGAGCAATTAAAGTGCCATCTATTCAGTTTTCGTACGAAGCCTGACGTGTTTAATCGTGGCAGCGCACGCTCGTGTCTATTTGAAGTTTCGAATCATATAGTCATCTCACTTAATCTCACGAGTTGCACTGCTATATCGGACAGAGAGGTAATGTATAAAATCTACGCTTGCGGTGACTCGCCGCGCTGATATTTTATCGCTTGCCTATTATTTGACTAATATCTGGTAACCTATTATTCTGTATTCGTATTATTTATTTATTATATTAGTTAGCGGCTCATATTATAATACCTGTACCTATTATGAATATATTAATTACACCTCTACCACAATTGTGGGATCAGATTATCAAAATACACCTGTCGTAATGGTGGTGCCGTAAACCGCCCAGGTTCAAAGACCGCCCTGGCTCTCATCCGCTGCCCTAGTTCAAAAGACCGCGCTGTATTATGGAATCGAAATATGCCCGTACTATGTTCCTGTTTGGTGTAGCTTAATTTACGAATTAAGTGTCTAAAAAATTCATAATTATATTATATTAATTTTATTCGACAGACAAAATGTTTAATCATTGTAGTGGAAGGTATTTACAAAGAAGTCAGTGTAAAGATGTACCCAGATAAGATATTTCAGTTCAGAAGGACATTTGTGTTTAGTGTGAGTGTTGTAAATACAAATACTTTGTACCACATCACCAATGAGATCTACAGTATATCGTTTGCCACGTCGGAGCAGATGAAAAACAGTTTTAAGGTAATCAACTTTTCGTTTAACTGAAACACTGCCATATTGAACTTAAAATCTATATATATACCTACAATTTTATTTGAATCCACTATGAAATATGTTCAAAATGGTAGCTAGCCAGGCGGTCGTTACATACCCTACCGCCATGCTATGGTTTTATCATAACGTTTTTCTTCACAGAAAGTTGAGCTGATTCACTATTTTTTTTTTTGAAAAACTCTGTATAAATGTTGCCAATAAAGGCTCTAGGCGCTGCGCAAACGTGGACACTTTTTGTTGCTGATACAGGACCCCGCCACAGGTAACCGTGGTTTCAGTATCTAGTATCGACAACTGGACACAGTCGCCAGTTCCTACTTTTGGTCTTTTTCACCCACCGAAACATATAAAGCGAGCGACTTTTCCAAGTCCGGTGAAGCTGTAAAAGCCGCAGCGGCTCTGTTTTTGGATAGGGCCCCTAAGGCTAACAGTGTAGTCAGTTCAAAAAAAAAAAATGACGTGTTTGACCCCCGCGCGCTACACAGTGAACAGGCGACTAATCTGTGTAACTTTTAAAATTTAGGGTAATTTATTAAACTGGCCAACATTTAGTTTCAGTTGTGTCAAGTGGGTCTACATCTGCGCATGTAGTGGTTGATTTCATATTAATTGTATGAAAATAATTTATTCACTAATAGCTTGTATCAGTCATAAAGCACAAAAGTGTCGTATGTTTGTGCAGCGCCTCAAAACCAGAACAAAGTAGCCTGCTTTAAAAAAAAATACAAACAGATTCATTAATTCAAACAAATTAGTAAGTAAACAATTTTTGTTGGAATTTGTAACGAAAATCTCTGAGGAAATAATATACTGTATTCATTGGTTCTAGTACCCAATAAAGAACCTCAATTCTTTGTCTCTAATCAATCCTGACGAAACTGACGTGGAAACGATCACTAAACTTTTCTCACACATTACAAATTTGAAAACAAGTGAAGCTCTTTTGTAAGTATATCAATGTATAAAAATAATACTATTATAAACTTTTCATATAATTATTTTGATTTTACGCTTATTAATTCACAGTAATAGAAAATTAAAATGTTAATTGATGACGTCACTTTCCACTAAAGACAGTATTAATGTGTAAATATTCTAATAGAGGGAGTTTGACGCTATTGGTATTAATAAACTCTTAATTATACAGAGTGGAAAAAACGAACGGGACATTTGATAACTTTTTACAGATACTTCCCACATTATATTTGCTTTTATTTGAGTAAATCTCTCATTGTGAAATCCTAAGACAATTAAAGTAACTTTTACATTAAGTAAGTCTAGGTTAGGTAATTAATATTACAGTTAAATTTCATGGTCTCCTTTAATTGTAATATACAATGTTTATTCGAGAGATTTTATCCTTATCATACTTATCATAACCCTATCGATTTGTGTAATAACATAGTAAATGACAATTTTTTGCATTTTTAGAAAATATGTGAAAGCAGTTATTATTGTTTCAATTAATAAAAAAATGTTTCCTTTGAAGTAAAATTTGATATATTCAATATTTAATATACTTTTCCTCCATTCGTTTTTTCCATCATATTTAAGTAGTTTAGTGGCTTCAAAATTTTACTTTCTAGAAAAGTTATAAAATTGTTTTTCAGTAACTATATAATAAAGTCATTCTCTTAGCTAGTATATTTAAGATATAACTGCAAAGTTATAATAATTATTACATTTTATGATTATTTTTAGACGCTTGAAAGCCAAAAACTGGAATATCAGAGCAGCCTTACTAATATTTGCGAAAGATCTCCGAGACAACCTAATGCCACAGGATAAATTCATAGAAGATGACGATTTTTCAGACACATCATCATTAATGGACGAAATTGACTAATATTGTAATAGAAGTTATTAAAAGGAATTAAATGAAATTTTTAATTTATTTTTTAACGGAAATTATTTTGATTATATAAACGTCCAGGTACTGTGTTGCCTTGACACCGATGACATTTTGGTGGTACAGCTTCGCTAGCCTAGTGTGCAGTAGACATCGTTGTACACTACCGTCAGCTGTTTTGGTTTGCTGTATAGGGGATACCGAGTTAAACCGTTTTACTTTGAAATTGGGGGAAATTGTGCATAACAGTTGAACGGTTTTAACGGATAGTAAGACCTGTGACCTTACGTAATCTGGTATATCTTCCGACATTTGAAATACCTAAATGTAACAACGTGTACGGTGAGAGGGTTCGGAGGATGCATTCTGCCCAGTACGTTAAATAGATTACCTAAAGCTATAGTCGAGAAGCTTGAAAACAAAAATAGAAGCCAAATCAAAAATATACTCAAGCGATATTTTTTTTTAAAGGTTAATTAAAACCATTTAGTTATTTAAGTAGGTAGCTTAACTCCTTTTCTATAAAATCTTTTTAGTTAAGATTAGAGTTAAGGATACGTGTAATATTTTTTTTGTGCTATTTTTGGTAATAAACAGATGAAATTTAAAAAAAAAAATTTTTTTTTTTATATTATCTACTACCTGTGCCCGCAACCCCGTCATCATGACATTTCGTATTTTGAAAACCAGTAATTAAAAAAATCACATAAGTAGTTTTATTGGAATTATATATCGATGAATTAATTGTGCCTCGTGCTTTGTGAAAGTCTTTGGTGCTACTCATACTCTGTGAATGCCTCGGACTCCTGCAGCATGAAACTTTCAGTCACTAGTAAAATTGTAGAAGGACAATTATTGAGACTATTAATGCATTATCGATTAGCAGTACATTGTAGCCGACAGGAAATTGGCATTTTATTTCTTAGTAGCGTTTTCTTAGTATGTTTAAACTACTTGCTGGAATTAGATTCAGATGAAATTTGGCATATGTATATAACTTCGATGACAATTAAATATTATGGTACCATGGAGCTGATCTGATAATGGAGTCGGTACATAGAGCTTGGAACTGCCTGATGTCAAATGGTATGACAATCAAATTTGAGCTAGTTTGTTTTGTTACCATAAATACTTTCTATTAGATATGATGACAAGGGTCTGAAGATGGAGCTAGAAGATTACCAATGGAACTCCATGATGGAAATGGTAAATATACTCGAGTTTGGTCTCGTTTACTTTGTTCTCATGAGCATCTTCCATAATATATGATGACGAGGATCTGAAGATGGAGCCGGAAGATTGCTAATGGAACTCTATGATGAAAACGGCAAATTTACTCCAGTTTGGGCTCGTTTCCTTTGTTCTCATTAGCAACGTCCATTACACATGATAACGAGGGTCTGAAGATGGAGCCGGAAGATTGCCAATGGAACTAAACATACCATCAAGCCTGTATTCCCCGAAGGGTTAGGCAGAAGTGTACAATGTACACCCACAGTTCGCCGAGTATGTTTTTTAGGTCCCGTGTAATAGGGGGCGAGCCTTTTGCCATTAATCGGACACGAAACCAAACGCCGAGCTGCTACTGAAAATTTCATAGGAAAAACCCAATAACACTTTGCTCGACCTGGGATTCGAACCCAGGACCTCGCTCAAGGCAGTTGCTCTTACGACCCCTAGGCTAACGAGGCCATGATATAAATACCGGATTTATTCTTTATTCAATTTTTTTTTTCGTTAGACGCTAGACCATTATAAACTGCCTGCCTCTCACTGCCGGTCTTACCTCTCAATGAAATAAAAACTGTATTTAATTGTCGTTAAAATGATAAAAGTAATGTTACACCCGTGGGCGTTAAAAACGCCGTTGATTGACGTGAAGAAGATTTATTTAAATTCCACACAGTTACAAATTGTACGAATTCGCAACACTGTTATTTATTACACTAGTGATTCGCTTCCTTTTGTCGCTCGTTGTTATCGCTTTGTAATTCAAAACAGAACTCCTCGGCGCATTTTTTTTTTTTTTTTTTTTTTTTTTTTTTTTTTTTTTTTTTTTTTTTTTTTTTTTTTTTTTTTAGAACTGACTACACTGTTAGCTTTAGGGGCCCTAAAGCCGCTGCGGCTTTTACAGCTTCACCGGACTTGGACTCCTCGGCGCCGCGCCTGAGTCGCTTATATACCTACACTAAACGACCGCAAAAACATCGTGAAGCGTCGCGAACTTTCACTAATGTTTACTTTCAATGCCCACTCGATGACGTAATCGAGGCGATAAGCCCTATACATGTGTGTGTACATACACGTCTTTAATATTGATTTTTGTAAAGTAAGTCGGAACACAAAGCTTTCCCGAACTGCTTTATCCACGTACGCTGCGATAATTTTTAGTTTTACGTAAATACATGTTGTACAAAAATGTTTGGCCTTAGTACATCTTTAAAATAGTCCGCAATAGCATATGCCTGTATCTTATGCATAACCCACAATAAGCTATTATATAACAAAGAGTGGTTTAACATTAAAAAGTGATTAAAGATAATTATTTTACACGTGGTATATTAATCCTTGCGAACAAGAGTTACTTCATCTTAAAGACAATTTTATGAAGTTAAATTTTGCTCTTTTGTATGTTATTTGGATACATAGTTTAGGAGATAATGAAAAATTTAAATATGTAATTTGTATTTATGGGAAGAAAAATTATGATAGTCTATACGGCTGGCGTTGCGGTGTTTGTCGTTTAAAATTAACACGTGAGAAACCGTGGGGCACAGCTAAAAATTATTATACCTGCGTAAATAGTTCCAAAGACGCGGATGTTGCCTTCCATTACCTGTATTACAATCCTTTTGAACACAAAAATACAATATTAAATTAAAAAGCAATTTATTATTTATTTATGGGTGATATATAAGGGCGATTGAAGTTTTTGGTGGGATCTTGAAATGAAAGGTTTTGGTATTTGGTTTTTATTTTTAACTAACTGACTCACGCATCTTCGTCTGCGTCACATGAGAGAGAGAGGATTAGAAAGATTGGGTCGTAGGCACCTATAATACAATTCTAAAGGAGCTGAAACTTTCATTACTTTGCTGCGGATTTATTTTAAAACTGTGATATTTCCTAAGATATTTATTGACAATTTGGACAATTTTATTGAAACTAAATACTTGTTATGAATATTTTATTTCAGTATGGTAAATACCATATTTATAGAAACACCTTCGCAACTATATTTATATTGAGTAAACTTTAAAAGATAGCCAAATGCTTTATCGGACTTTTTTTTTTAACTTTTTAAGAGAAACAATTCCGTCACACATGATTGTTAAGTAACTCTACGCATTTACGCAGCGCACGCAATGGAAGCTCTGAAAAGAAATAATCCTTCCCTGTTTTTGCAATATTTTTAATTGATCGTATTATTCTATTTGTCGTAGCGTGATATTTTATAGTATATAGGCCTTCTTCGATCACTGGGATTAAAATGAGCGCGGACCCGAAGCGGAGCCGGCCGCCTATTATACAATGTGCTACGTCAATCTATACAGAGCGGGACCGCGCACCGAGGGCGCGAACGCGACGGAAACGATTCCCTCGTACTCTGTATATAACCGACGGCGGATAACACGCTACGGTAACCAGCTGTCTGGAAACCAGTGCGTGCGAGCCCCTCTCACTACGTGCGACCAACCCTGTTCACACCCGAAACTACTAGGCGTGAAGAGGGCGAAACATCAAGGTACACACACGCAGTGAGGTGCCTGCTGGTAGGCGCGGCGATGACGTAGCACGGAGCGGAATGGACTGGGTCGCTGGCGGGTTGAACTTAGTGAAGATGCGAAGAAATGACACACAGGCACCACAATAAAATTTGCTGTATTCTTCAAGACAATACACTTTGTTAATACTATATCTTCTGGGTACGGTTACTTCCAGTTTCTTGAGTCTTGAATTTGTGGTACCCGTGTGCGCTCGTTTGCCCCGGCAGAACGCCTTTTATATGGTTTGCCGGAGAGCGAGACGGACGATGGCGTCTCTATCCGTACTGCTCATCACCAAACTTGGGTGTGGTCCGTTAACCGCGGTAATGCGCAGTGGTTGCAATATTGCTGTCTCTGTCTATTATTATTATTACTTGTATACAGAATACAATAAATTGTTAATATCTCTAATTACAGTTATTCAATTACAATAAAAACTATTTCACATTAATGTAGACATAGATACCTATTCAAAAACACTAACTTTAACATTATAGGTTAATAAACACGGGAGATATAAAGCATTAAACATTGCAACCTTAAAACGTCTTGTGACTCGTTATATACGTACTATTTGAGCTTACACACGTTATAAAATACATACGGAAGGCTATTCTACCTATATCACGCGAAACATTATGTATAATTTTTACAAAATATGAATTATTGACAATATATTATTTTAGTACTTTACGTGATTATTTTTATTAGATTACATACATTTTCATGACTTATATACTGTCTTTACATACCTACGCGCTATAGTAACATATTTAAAACATTACAAACATTTAATTATTGATCGTTTGTGCAAATTATTCATCCTTACAACTTATATTTACAAATGTTATTCTTATATCATTACGCTTAGGCTTATGCGCCGCTAACAGTCTCCCCCCCAGTGTACGCTCCGTCGTGCACTCCAAATTGATGTCGCGACGTTGCAGGCACGATGACGATGAGTCTCGACGAGGGACGCCTCAGCACACCTCCTCTCGAGGTCCGGACGTCCGCCACACGTGTCCTGCCATCTGGGCCGGGGTAGCTGGCGACGACTTCGCCTCGCGGCCAGGTGTTGCGTGGTAGGGAAGCATCGGCGATGATGACTATATCGCCTCGCTGCGGTTGTGGAGCCTCTCTCCCGCTGATCTTCCGTGGCATGAGCGTCGGTAGATACTCACGCAGCCACCTCTTCCAGAAGTGGTCCGCCAGACGTTGCGATGTTTTCCAATCGGCCCGGCTGATGAGTGTGTGCTCGTCGAAGCTTCCGACGACCGATGAACCGCAGGAACGACCTATAAGGAAGTGGTTAGGGGTTAAAGCTTCCTCATCTTCCGGGCTAGCGCTCAGGTGAGTGAGCGGGCGTGAATTGACGGTGTGCTCCACTTCCGTGAGCAGGGTGTGCAGCACTTCTTCTGGCGGGCTTCTCTCGTTCAGGATCGCGGAGAGGGCCGTTTTGACGGTTCGCACCATTCGTTCCCAGGCGCCTCCCATGTGTGGCGCACCGGGTGGTATGAACTTCCAGGTGATGCCTTCGTGACTTGCCGCTTCAGCCAGCTCGGATTTCTTCAATTTCGTCGTATTTAGCTGCGGCGTCAAATACGAGGCGTGTTTTTCTCTTCTGCGGGTGCACCACGGCAAAGTGCGGCAAGTAGAATGTTCTACCCGGTGTGGCTTCAGTCGGTGCCTTCTCGGCATATCCACTGTCGAGTAGGTTCTGAATTTGTTTCGTATATTCCCCCTTTAGTGCGGCATCTTTTTCGAGCTTCTTTTCTATGCCGTTCAGACGATGACGAGCCATTGCGTAATTGTTCGGCAAGGTTTCCTCGTCGCTCTTCCACAAGAGACCTGACTCGAACCTTCCGTCGGGTCGTCTCTTGGTGGTGTTGTGGAGGATTTCAAGGGCTCTCCCATCGGCATCGTTGGTGGGGCGGCGCTGTTGCACCTCGATGGACTCTAGCTCGAAGTGGCTCTTGATTAATTTTTCTATGTCGGCCTCTTCACTCACGTTGTTTACGTGGTTAACGAATTTCACCGGCGTAGAGTCACTCGTAGCGCAGCAACCGTGTAGTACCCATCCCAGACTGGTGAGAGAAGCAACTGGTTGGTTCGGCTTCCCCTTGATGATCTTTCTTGATACAATCATCTCCCAGTTGTCTTGCCCGATGAGTAGAGCCGGCCTCTCTTTACTGTAGACGAGCTCGCTTCGGTTTTTCAGATGCGCACACTTGTTTATGGTTTCTACACTCACATGTTGCGGCGACAACTTCAGGTTGGTTACGGTCCGGACTCCTTTCAATAGGCGCTTGTCCCGCCGGTGAGCTCCTTTAATTTTGATGTCGATTATTTGAGAGTCCTTCCTCTCAACGAGCTTTCCCCCGACGGTCTCTAGGATGAGCAGGTCTTCCTTGCCCGAGGCTCCGATCTCTTGAGCCACGGCGTTGTCCAGCAGTGACACGGTTGACCCCTCATCAAGTAGCGCGAGCACACGAGCGGAGCCGGCCGGTCCGAACACATCCACCGGAATCATTTTGAGGTAAACCTCTTTCCCGTCCGCGGCGGCGTACACAGTTTTGATAGTGGCCTCTTCATTATCGCCCTGTGTTTGTGTTTGTGGTTGCGGTTGCGGTCGCGGCGCGGGTTTTTCCGGCGGCGCTTGTGCCGCTTGACGAATTGCGTGTAACATTATGTGGTGTTGCCGTCCACACTTACGGCAAGACGGCCCTTTACAAGTGTTCTTCGAATGTTTCTGACGCAAACACATAAAACACAATTTTTTATTTTTCACGATTACCCACCTGTCTTCGGTTGTCGATTCCCGAAACTGTTTGCATTCAGTTATCCAGTGCTCGCGACTTTCACAATTTGCACAATATTTCTTGCCACTGGATATTGTTTGTTGGCCTCTGTTCTCTTCGGTTCGCGCGGTGTGCACACGCCGGTTGAACCGTTTTGCAGGTGCTTCCACTGGCGCGAACGTCGCCCACAGGTCCGCTTCGTTTTCAAGGAATTTTCTCAAGTTCACTAGCACTGGATCTTCTGTGTGTGTCTTGACATAATCAAACCACCTGATCCGTAATGATGGTGACAATTTCTGAACAATGTCTCGACTTACCTGCGGTGAGCAGAGGTACTCCGGTTTCCGTAGAGCGCTTATTGTGGCGACGGCGTTGCTAACTCGACTGGCGAACGCGCATATCTCGTCACAAGATTCCCTTATGTGAGGTAACTTTTCTATGGCGGCTAATTCGGCCAGGACGAGACGTTCCGGATTCCCGTACCTCCTCTCCAATGTTGCGATGACCTCGTCAGGATCGTGGGCTGTGAACAACATTTGTCGCACGCTCTCCTTCGCGGTGCCGTGTATGGAGTGCCTCAGATGAGCCATATTCTGTGTGTCGCTAAATTGTGCGACAGAATCCCGATATGTTCTCAGGAACGGTAACCAGTCTTCCGATGCTCCATTGAAGCTAGGCAGATCGGCATACTTCGACGGTGCGGCTGGTACGACGGCTCGTGTTGAGGCTTGCACGGCGGTGACCATTTTATCGGCAATTTTTTCAATGTCACTTACCTTGACATAGGCCTCCTGTGTTTTTTCGCAGTCCTGTTTCTCCATGATGGTTGCACTTTGGTTTATCCACTGCTCGATGTGTGTGGATTGCACTTCGCGTTCGATGTCTTCGTCATCGATCTCCTCTTCAGATTGACACTGGACCATTTCCAGTTCAATCTCGGCCAGCGCGGCAGCTGACTTGGCTATTTCCAATTTTTTCCTCGCCTCTAGTTCCGCCATACGGGATTTTGACGATCTCACTGACCTTGATTTTATCGACCTGGCGCGCTGTGCCGCAGGAACGCACGGTGGGGCTGTTCTCCCTCCAATGTCCCTGGACGCCTTTGCTGCGGGCACTGTAGGAACGCACGGTGGGGCCTCCTTGCTCCCTCCAATGTTCCTGGGTGCTGGTGTTCTTGTGTCTTGCGACGCGGCGGCGGCGGTTGCAGCGCGTGTGCGGATCGACGAAGTCGAAGGTACTGTTTTTCTGGTGGTGGCGGACGTGGCGGTAGCCGAACTTGTTTCTGTCGGCGTGTTCAATGACCAATCTGTGGTCGTGGTTTCACTGTCGTCCTTGCGACTCGACGTAGGCGACCGTACTGTAGGCATTTTCACTGTTCACTGGACCCAATCCGGCTATTCGAAGGACCAAAACTAAAATGAGCGCGGACCCGAAGCGGAGCCGGCCGCCTATTATACAATGTGCTACGTCAATCTATACAGAGCGGGACCGCGCACCGAGGGCGCGAACGCGACGGAAACGATTCCCTCGTACTCTGTATATAACCGACGGCGGATAACACGCTACGGTAACCAGCTGTCTGGAAACCAGTGCGTGCGAGCCCCTCTCACTACGTGCGACCAACCCTGTTCACACCCGAAACTACTAGGCGTGAAGAGGGCGAAACAACAAGGTACACACACGCAGTGAGGTGCCTGCTGGTAGGCGCGGCGATGACGTAGCACGGAGCGGAATGGACTGGGTCGCTGGCGGGTTGAACTTAGTGAAGATGCGAAGAAATGACACACAGGCACCACAATAAAATTTGCTGTATTCTTCAAGACAATACACTTTGTTAATACTATATCTTCTGCGTACGGTTACTTCCAGTTTCTTGAGTCTTGAGTCTTGAGTCTTGAATTTGTGGTACCCGTGTGCGCTCGTTTGCCCCGGCAGAACGCCTTTTATATGGTTTGCCGGAGAGCGAGACGGACGATGGCGTCTCTATCCGTACTGCTCATCACCAAACTTGGGTGTGGTCCGTTAACCGCGGTAATGCGCAGTGGTTGCAATATTGCTGTCTCTGTCTATTATTATTATTACTTGTATACAGAATACAATAAATTGTTAATATCTCTAATTACAGTTATTCAATTACAATAAAAACTATTTCACATTAATGTAGACATAGATACCTATTCAAAAACACTAACTTTAACATTATAGGTTAATAAACACGGGAGATATAAAGCATTAAACATTGCAACCTTAAAACGTCTTGTGACTCGTTATATACGTACTATTTGAGCTTACACACGTTATAAAATACATACGGAAGGCTATTCTACCTATATCACGCGAAACATTATGTATAATTTTTACAAAATATGAATTATTGACAATATATTATTTTAGTACTTTACGTGATTATTTTTATTAGATTACATACATTTTCATGACTTATATACTGTCTTTACATACCTACGCGCTATAGTAACATATTTAAAACATTACAAACATTTAATTATTGATCGTTTGTGCAAATTATTCATCCTTACAACTTATATTTACAAATGTTATTCTTATATCATTACGCTTAGGCTTATGCGTCGCTAACAGGGATATCAAACAAAAATTATTTTTTCTATTCGAAGAAGTAGTTCCTGAAATTAGAGCATTCAACGAAACAAACAAACAAACTCTTCAGCTTAATAGTACTAGTATAGATCCATTAACTTAGGTTTTAGACCCTATATTATATAAAACTGATAGCGTTTTGTGTGATATAGCTTGAGCATCTGAAATGGATTATAAATATAAACTGGAAGCATACATTTTGATGTGCCACAAAAACTCCCTAGAAAGTTCTAACAAGGGAGCCACCATCTTGATTACCACTATGTTCACTTGATAATGGCAGTAATGGTTTTCAATAAAGAAGACTAGTCGGCAAGTTAGTAAGAAGAAGGGTGATTGAATACCTACTGTCACAAAAAACTTTACATTAGATCCATTAAAAAAAAATCGCCCGTGAAAAAAATCGATTTTAAATAATTGATTTTTTGGAATTAAAAAATCGATGTTTATTAAAAAATTTTAGATTATTAATCGATTTAAAAAAAAACGATTATTTTTTCACATCCATACTATCCTCTCAGTTTATTTGTCTATGCTCTCAGTATTTTGTCCTCTGGTTATTGGTCTATGGTATTTTGTGAAAACTGAAAAGTGTGTAAACAATTTTGCGAAGTCTATTTAATCTAGTGTATTTTTTTCTAAAATAGTACTAATGTCCAATAATTCAATGAGCCAAGCTCCTAACATGCCTACAATAGGTAGTATGGGGCAAGGAACTATACAATACGTGAACAATCCTATTCCAAGTCCACAACTGCAATCCTCAATACAAGGTTCGCCTTCACAGCACAGTCCCATGGGAACTCAGTCCCAAGCTTCTGCTAAAGCTAATGCGAGCGGAGGGGGAGACCAAAGTGCACAGGTAAGAACAGTTAAAAGTAATTCGGTAAAGGTTTATATAAAGTTTTCATCTATCGATGGTTATAAGACGTCGGAACTATTATTACGACTTTTTGACTTAATCTACGGCTGTTAGCTGTTACAAGCTACAAAAAAAAAATAACAAGTAAAAAAAAAAAAACTTTTGAGTCGCATCCAAATTTTTGATAAAAGTATAAAATTACTCACAAATTAATGTAAAAGATTTAATGGTTAAACATAAAATCTGTATATGTATCTATAGAAAAAATTTACATATATTAACAAATACCCTCTTTCAATGAAATAATGTGCACAGTTATGTACTATAAGCATGATATTTTAATAACTTTAATTATTGAGTTTAAATTTTTTATCATAATTAGATGAAACTAATTGGCCAAAGCAGATTGTTTCATACTTTTAGTCACTTTGCAAGATGTTGGGTTCTCATTAAGTTGTAAATTTTTGTGGTATAGTGAAGCCAAATCCAAAAGCCTCATTATTCAATAGCTGAAATGGCCAGAAAGAACATCTTGTTTCTGGAGTTTCTATGGTGTTTCACAAAACATGCATGTATGTTGATACTTGTCTTCTGACAACTTCTACTACTTGTAGGTTGAATGGGGTGGTGAACTATAATACACTAACAACAAAACTATACTATTTCCATTTCTTTATTTTCTCAATGAGTTCTAATTTGATAGTTGTAGTGTTGTGACCAAATAAGTAATAACAATCAGTGACAGTGACAATTCATCAGATTTTGGTTAAAATAAATAAATAAAGATTACTTGTCATTATAATTATTTCCTTTCATTGTCGAGTACCTACCTATACCTACATATTTTACAACAGCTTCGAAAATTTTGAAGAATCAATCAAGAATTAATATGTGTAACATCTTGTAATGAAATATAATATTAGTTAATAAATTTGTACAAAAGTACCAGGCAGTAGTTTAGTTTCTTACATTTTGTAAAAAAATATCGGGTTTGTTATTGTGTTACTTTTATTGATACAGCTCCATCCCTATCAGTTTCTCTGACTCTGGTATAACCTTGTATGTGTGTAAAAGTCATATTTTTATAAAATAATGCATACATAATGTAAAAAAGACGCTCGTTCAAGTTTTCACAGGAGTTGTCATCAAGAAAATAAAGAAATGGAAATGGTATAAAACAAGATATGAGCTTTCCTTCATTAGTTCATCCTTATACTAAATATTTTATTTCAGTAAAATTTTACTGGCTTATGCTTTTTCTCCATTGTTCTGTATTTGAAATCATCTATTTCACAGGCTGGTTGCTGCTTTTTATTAATTTTTGAAGAAGTTTATTGTAGTATTATATTGTACTATAATGAATAGACCTGTTCAGACTTTTTATTCAGTCTCAATAAAACATACTTTTTAACAATGTTTGACATAAAAACAGCAAAGTTATCCATCAATCTTAATTGTAATTATGAATAAATTATCAGATTATTAGCATTTCAATTGATATTCCAGCTACTAAGTCGTCCTCGCTTACAAGAGCTTGTTCGTGAGGTGGACCCTACAGTACAGCTTGATGAGGAGGTAGAAGAAATGTTATTACAATTAGCAGATGATTTTATTGACACAACACTAAATGCTGCATGTTCTATAGCCAAACATAGACATGCTCCGAGTGTGGAATTACGTGATGTACAGTTACATTTGGGTAAGTAATTTATTTTTAAATAAAGAAGCTTTTCAAATCAAACAATGAACTGTTTTTTTCTCTACATAACATTTCATGGAATTACAGCTATCTATTTTCCATATAAATAAAATGATATAGGTTTCCATTGTTCATGTAACATGCAAAAACTACTGGATAGAATTTGATCAATTTTTTTTATTTTACTGTTTAGATACTTGCCACCAATTCTATAAAGTTTAATCTTGATACCAATCCAAATTAATCAAAAATGGCAACCTGTCAGTTATGTAGCCTATAATCCTATTTTGGTTGTTATAGATGGTCATTGATCAGTGCCTTTTTAACACCATGAGAACTGTAGTAGATTTCCTATTTAAATAATAATAAATGTTCATTAACTCTTCAATGGCTAATATTTAATCATTGAGGTACATAGTACATAATACCTCTCAAGGCCCAATGTGTTTAATATGATTTTTTCACTTTCTTATACACAATATTTGTTTTTATACTTCAGAACGACAGTGGAACATGTGGATTCCAGGTTTTGGTAATGAGGAACTTCGTCCATACAAGAGAGCAGCTGTTACTGAGGCTCACAGACAACGGATGGCGCTTATTCGAAAGACTATTAAAAAATACTAGTATTTAGTAAAATAGGTGATGCAACTAGATATTATATAAGATTTGATTAAAATAAAATTATATGAAAAAAAAAATATTATTTTATTACTATTAAATGTTGCATAGTGGTTCAGGCTCTCCATGTATGTAGGTATTATAAATATTCTCATAGTTTATGTAGTTCCAATCCCAAATAGGACAACTCCTGACAATTCCTATGTCAGATTAAGACCCACATTTTTGTTTCTCTGTGTTTCTATCAACCAACCAATTTATAATAGAATAATATATAATTATAATTTATAATATTGAGATTAATCCAAACAGATGATTAACGAACCATGATATTTTTATTATGGTTATATCAAATTTGCTTTTATTAAAAATTTTAGTCATTATTCTTCTTCCTACTTTGACAACTAGCCCTCATTCTTGAAGACTATTACTGCCATTATCAAGTGATTATAGTGTCCTGTCCTCATAGCGACACTGCACCACTACACAGCTACATAAGTTCTGTAAGGGACCTTTTTTTTCTTTTTTTGTCTAGTTCGTGTAGACCAAAACTGTCAATCACTAAATACATTTAGGTATTTTTCTTCCCTCCCCAGAGATGGATTTATAAAAGCGTCAATGACCTATGTATAGTTAGATCGAATGACGGTTAAGGAATTAGACTGATCGCGATTTTGCGTATCTGGCAACATCCCAAGCCGAGGTTCGGCCGCTTTGGCACCCTAGACCTTGGTGCCACGCTTTCGCGGCTGAGTGCCTTAAACCCTCGCACCCAAGCCTGATGAAGCTGTCTGAGGTTTCAGGGCCCATATGGCTTGTAGTCAGATCGAAACAAATAGCCCTCATAGATTAATTATTGGTTTCCACTGCGCTACAACACGGAAACTAAATTCTGTCTGTCCTATGATGTTTTCAGTATTCTAAAAATATGGCGTCTCCTTTGTTAGAACTTTCTAATGAGTTTTTGTGTATCTTCGAATGCATGGTCCATGTCAATATTTCACCGAACGGTTGCACCTGCCATTCACCCGCCTATCCCAGGCCTTCCCGCGATCTCACAATCTCACGATGCGAGCTATTTAATTTACATTTCCAACACTGACAATCAGAAGCTGGCTGTGTATCGTACTTAGATCGAGGGTCGTGCAAATAGAGTTCCCAACGACAGTTTCCTCAAAGCAACTTACAACAGTGCCACTATATTCTTTAAGAGGGCTTTCTTATACATTATAACAAGGCATCGTCTGTTTTGGCCAGAAACTAGCGGAACATCAGACTAACAGTTGTAACTGTTGGGGTATGGCCAAATCAATAGTAAATACTCGTACACAAAAGATCACTCCTTTATCAATGATCGATAATAATATGGATATCGTACGAATCGAGCAACAGGTGATCTTCTATAACGTACAAGCTGCATCAGTGAGAGGAGGTGATTAACTAACATGGCGTGGCCGTGACAATCAGCCTCGACATAGAAAAGTATTTAATCGAGTCCTTACACTATGGACTTTTTTCCAAACTTCGAGCATACCGCAAAGTCTCCCCGAGAACTTGTTGTATATGTGTACTCGTTGATGATATACAATTCGCAGGTCATGCCAGTTAACGTAGGAATTTTACCAGAATCTGTTTTCGCCTACCCTGTTTCTTACAAATAGATAATAATGTTAGTCTCTGTTCTATTCATTGCTTTCCATCTTTGAGCGTTAAAGCAGTATGCCTACTTTTAGTCGGGCAGACCGCATTATAAATGATACAGACATTGCTAAGTACTTAAAACTGGTAGTGTATTGACATTCAAAGGTGCCTTCTTAGGGCCTAAATAGAATTAAAAATATTTTTATGTGCGAAGGGTCATTGCCTCGCTGAGCGTTTTATGGTCTGTATCTGATTTGGTCTGTATCATGGTGTATGTTCTGAATTTCTAAAGAATCGTTTGACCTTATCACATCATCCAGCTCACAGCCATACGGTAGCAGCCACTACGGCATGAATAAAGAGAATGGACCGTGCTTTTACCTTTAGGTGCTATAGAATGATATTGCCAAGCTAGTGTAAAAATTGTTTAACATTAATTTGCTTGCCATTAACCTTCCCCCACCCCCTGGCCAAAATCCTGGTTACGCCCACAGTGGCTACTCTTTCACATACAAAACGTAATATTGAACATTTTTAAAAGTCAGTCAACATTATTTTAATTTAAATAACATTTTCTAAATATAACAATTTATGCAGTTTAAATTTCACGTGTTACAGGACTAAAATAAAACAATATTTTATTTTCATAATACTGTGTTTATTTTGCTATTGTGATACAATGTCATACATACTCCAAGAACAAAAAAATTATAATATGAAATAATATATAATTTAAAAAAAAAAAACACTAAATTAAGTCACATATTTTTTCATTAGGTAGTAATCAAAAATACTGGTACGAAATATAAATCACAGAATTATTTTGTTTTTATTGATAAGAAACTCTTTTGGAATGTTCACAAACAAAATAAAAATAAATAAATACACCTAATAATACAAATTAAATCACTATAAAACATAAGTAAGTATATCTTAACGTATTGAATTTTATAAAGCGTGCTACTATAAGAAAAAGTTTCAAAGTTTTATACTTATTTGTAATTAAATAAATCCCTACCATATAAATTAAACGGCTCAGGCAATTATTTTTCATCTACTATCTATCCCTTAGCAAAATGTTATTTGGGACGATAAACTGGGTGCAAAAACCTTCAATCGTTTGTTAACTAAACTTAAAACTCTTATCTACTATTAAGTCATGGCTATGCCACGTACATCTAAGTATGTGTAACAAACAAACACAAAACTCATGATAAATACCTACCGGTAAACAGCCTATCACACCGCGAAGAGATAAGCGAATAAAATTTACGCAACGTGGTAAAGGAGCCAATACATGACTGTAACGTAACACCTATTTATAATTTTATTCGGAGCCTTGGATTCTATTTTTAATATCAATAATTTTAAATCACAATATATCGATCAAAATCACTTTTCCCGAGTGCCATTTTTGTCTTTGCACAGTGCACACACAAAACTACCAACATTCAAAATGTAAGTAACTGTCATAACTGGATATTCAAGTGCGTTGGTAGAGAAGATTGACACTGGCAAATGCTCCTGCGGCACAAAAACAAGGAAGTTAATTTGCTAACCTCAAACGACTGAGTAGTAAGTACTAAGTTTTTAAGCTGTACTACTTGTACAGCTTAAAAACTACACCACTAAAAATTAAGTGATCAACATCAAAGATCAAGGAGCAAAAGCATTCAACGCTCGTTAGTGACCAACATCAACAGCTTGAGATATAATAAAATCTAGAATTCAAGAAAATTTTAAAGGTAACCGCTATTATACCATACAACCTTAATTGCTTGCGAAGCATCTTGTATGGATATAAGCGAGACTAATATTTTAAATTACATTTGTAATTTAAAGCGCGGACGCTGTTTCTTTGTCAGGAATGAAGAGATGGTCAGAAGGGTCCACTTTCTTCCAGAGTAAAGATTTAGATTTGATAGTTACCGGTTCCTGAAAAGAAAATAATCTGGTTAATTTTCATCATATTATTATTATACAATATTAGGATGCGAAGTAAGCAGATATTTTAAAAAAGCATTTACAATATCGCTCCTTTCAAGATTTACTGATCAGCTTTTCTGTAACGTTACTTTAGGTAACCTTTGTACATATAATTAATTAAATAAGCACCCAAAACTTTTATGATGGATATTTAACTATTTTCTTTTGTAGTTTATTTTGTTATTGTCACCAACAACCGTCCGCGACTTATCGTTAATTACAGTATAACATAGTCTATATCACTTATTTATAATGCAGCTTCCTATTAGTTAAATAATTTTTAGAATCCGATAATTATGCAGTTTCAGAGATTTACTTACTAGAAGTACTTTATTGTTTTGTAAAGTTATACGGTGAAAGGTAATCGTTAATTTCGACGTTCCGACTCAAGGTTCCATGGTGTAATGGTTAGCACTCTGGACTTTGAATCCAGCGATCCGAGTTCAAATCTCGGTGGAACCTGACTTTTTTAATATTTTTTTTTTTTGTTAACTATGATGGAAAACAAATTTTTGTGTATAATAAACATTCCTAGAATATCATTATTTATATTTTCATTTAAACCAGCACTTCCGTGCCTGAATCTACTAGGGATGCTGCTTTTATTGTGAATATCTATGTATATAATTATTATAATCTTTAATATTATTTATACTTACAATTTCTAGAGGGACGTTCAAGTATTAAGTAAGCTGGCCTAGGGGGAGACGGAGGGTTCAATTTTGTCTACCTTTGCTGATAAAGGGAACGTGGTCAGTATTATAAATCTTAAGCAAGATAAAAAAAATAGTATAATGTACTAGCGACCAGTGCTTTACAATTTATCGCTTTAGTATTGATAGTTTATAACTTCCAAGTTACGAAAAGCGAGCTTAGCTCACGACAAGCAATTTATCATCAAAGGTGCGAAGTGCCTAAAAAAAAGTAAAGTACCTAAAAAGTTATTTACTATTAACATAAAGTTATCTGCAAATTGTTAACTTTTCATAATATATGATTGATATGTTGAAATGTTTACGTCTCATTACAATTACTGTTGACCTTTCAATGTTAATTTTACGTCATTTATACGTTTATAAATAGATGTTGTTTGCTGTTCTATAAATCAGATTGGACTAATCATATTACAGATGTACAGATGGTAGACACACCTTTTCTCTCACGCACTTTTTTCCAGCACAAAATTTTACCAATAATAAAACTTTTAGGTTACGAGTTTACAACATAAAAATTAATGAGTTATCATGATTATACACTGCACATTACTTGACGGCAGTAACGAGAATTCTTCAAAAGAGTAATGTTGTAGTTAAAATCATGGAAAACTATTCATTGAATTTTTTATTGGATCGTCTCAAAATTTATCTATCTATATAAATACAGGTTTGTATGATACCGGTTTGCCGTTGTGCGCACATCACACAAAAACTATTGAACAGATTTTGATCAATTTTTTTTTCTTTTACTTCTTAGATACTTGGTCTTTATCTAAAAAATATAACAATTTCCTTAAGTTAATTTTTTCTATTAGGTTTCTAATGTTTCATTAATATTATAATTAGCTGTGCCCCACGGTTTCACCCGTGTTAATTTTATCCGACAAACACCGCGCCCGCGCCGCGCCACCAACGCACCCGTGTAACCTATTATTGTTCTCACTTACAAATTATTTTAATTTTTCACTATCTCCTAAACTATGTGTCCAAATATAATGTTATAAAGGACAAAGTTTAACTTCATAAAATTGGTTTTATGATGAAGTAGCTTTTGTTCGTAAGGATTATATACGATGTATAAAAGATAGGCATATCTTCTACTAATACTACTTCTAACATATCGACTTACATAACAAAAAATAATATTCCAGGCTCGCTGACAGTTTTAGCATAAAGTTAGATAAGTTTATTCTATTCCTCGTGAATCTGGTTATCATGTACAAAAATATTTTTTCGAACCCGACTGGTAGTTCCAGTCGTTCCAGAGATTAGATTTTTAATTATTGTATAGTATAGATGATATAAGTTTGATGTTGTGCGCGCATCACGCAAAAACAACTAGCTACATTTTGATTTAAAAAATTTTTTTTAGCCCTTAGATACTTGGTCCTTAGCTAAAACAAAAATTATCACGAAAACTTAAATCATTAAAAGTTATGAATGTTTTAAGAAACTACGATTTTTATTAGCACTTCACGTTCTTCTCTTGTCCACGCGAGCGGAACCGCGGGCACAGCTAGTAAGTAATAAATAGATTGCTGGTGACATTTTACAATACTACTTAAAATGATAATAAACAGTAGCCAGCCGTATATCATGCATAATCCTCCCTATATACTGAATAATCTATGCATACCTTATTATGTTCATATTCTGAGATAAAGAATACAATAAAAGTCAAAACAACTAGTACTCAATTATTACAAAAATTTAACTTTGTGGAGTTAACATCCTCATTCCAAATAAGTTTTTCATTATTCACTTGTGAGTAGGTCTGTAACAGATTTCACGAGTTACATGCAACATTAACCAGAAAACATAAGTGAATTCTTATACAGTGTTACTTTGTAAAATAGCATTGATGAAAAAAACATTTTCGATAATATAAAATTATATTAAAATCGTTATAATTTCCATAACTAAATGACATACTTGTAACTAACGATTCACTTGCCAATGTAAGGAATACGTGAAAAACGATTTTAGTAATCTACAATTATTATCAATTTCAATATTAATGCAAATGGATAAAGCCTGCACACGTTTCTTATGATTTATATTCGAGTACCATTAAAGATAATATTATATCTCTTAACGCTTTATTTATCTTGGCAATGGAACGTAAGGAATGATAACATGGCATGAGTAAGAAGTCGAACAAATAAAGTATCTACTAAACCTCATTGTAATATAATTTAATGAACTGAGCAAAGAATTTTTGGTCAATATGTTACTATTAGGTCCTATGAAATTGGCATTTTTTACGGGAGGAATATAAATCAATAAAAAGTCAATTTTTTTTTTAATATATGTCATTAATCAAAGTATGCACCCTTGTTATCTATGCACTTTTGCCATCTCATAGGTAGTTCATTGGTCCCTTTACAAAAAAAACCATGGGGGCGAGAAGCAATACTCTTTGAAGGCGGTTTGGACTGCCGCATCGGAGTTGAATTTTTTTTCCTAGTAAGTTGTTCAAATTCGGGAAAAAATGGTATCTGTTGGAGCAAGGTCCGGGGAGTTACGGTGGATGTCGCAGACATTCCAATTGTAGCTCATCTAATTTAGTGGTTGTTTATTGACCACACGTCTTGCGTTGTCGTGAAGCAGCAGTTGCCTAGAGCGATTGACCAATCTCGGTTGTTTAGCAGTTAGTGCTTCCTTTCATGGTTTGCAGCTGCTGACAATAGATATCTGCCGTAATCGTTTGGCCAGATTTTAGAAAGCTGTAGTGAACGACACTGGCGCTAGTCCACCAAACACTCACAAGTAACTTTTTCTGAGTCAATTTTCGTTTAGGGCAGGATTTGGCTGGGTCTCCAGGGTTCACCCATTGCGACGAGCGCTTCCGATTATCGTACAGTATCCAATTTTCATCACAAGTAATGATTCGATTTAAAATCCGTTCATTATTGTGTTGGCTCAGCAAAGTAACACGGCAGTCGACGCGTGTTTTCAAGTTCGATTCACTCAATTCATGAGATATCCATCATTCAAGTTCTTTTCTTTCCCGATTTGCTTCAAGTGGATTAATACAGTTTCATCACTTACCCTGAAGACCGCAGCTATCTCTGAAGTGCTTTGTGATGGATCAATTTCCAGAAAAGCCTTTAATTCTTCATTTTCCACTTTGTGTTTCCGGCCGTCCACGGGATTGGTTCTGAAGGTCGAAATTTCCAGAACGAAAACGTTGAAACCAAAAACTTACCGTGCTTTCTTTTACGACACCAACGTCGTACACATCATTAATCCTTCGAGCTGTTTCTGTAGTACTGGTGCCACGGTAGAACTCGTACTCGTAAATGTACCGATATTTTATGTTTTCTATTGTGCGGTAATAAGCGACGCCAAAGAAAAAAATATAAGGAAAAAACAAATGAATGACTGTTTTCAAAACTCAAATGTACCAGCTAAATGAATTTATAAATTTGAATTTGGAATTCTTAACCAAAGAGGAGATATTTCAGATCAAAGTAGTCAGTACGGCAAAACGCTAATTTCATATGTAAGGACCTAATATTAACCATAAATTTATCTTTATTAGTAACACGTTTAACATTTTAGGTTAGATAATATAATTAGTAAGTTAATAATGTATCACATAAAAAATCGGAGTGTACACCAACTTTTGGAGTAAACAAATGTATAGTTTAATTGTGGGAATTTTTGTAGTTTATTCGATTTACATACAATATTCCCGGTATAGAAATTTTATAGAGTGAAATATATAAAAGCGTTAACAAAAAGCGTTACGTTTTCACTATGAAAATAAATCATGTATGTGTATACATGTAAAGAAAACACTCATATACGAGCGCTTTTCTTAAGTTTTTGTTTCTTCTGCGTCGTTATCTATGGAAAGTTACTAGATGTCAAAAGTGACGTCGAACGGGACGTCATATATTTTTTAAAACAAAATGATATGTTTATGTACAGAAAACTCTCTTATAAATAATTTATATTGTATAACTGTTAGAGTATAAAAATACTTGATATAAAGGCTTTAAATGTTGTTTCCTGTGTTTACAGGTGAGTGAATCTTTTGTAAAAGAGAAAATGTAATTGGTTAATTGTTTTGAATATTGTTTATATAATAAATCCTGTTTTTACAGATCAACGCAATTACGTATTTGTTTCATTTTATAAATTAATATCATTATATACATACTTACATCATCTTGCTTTTAGATAAATCATTAACCACTCAGTCCTTCAGTCAGTCAATCAATCAATCACAAATAAAATCAGACACAGTGAGTGAGTGATTTCATATTCAAAGACAATCATACTTAAAGAGTAAACTCCAGTCGTGCATCGGACCTGACACACAACATAAAAACACTTTTAATTATTGCAATGGTTATTCTTATTCATTTTAAGTAGAATCTTGTTTATAATAATTGTACGTTACATTTCATTGTTACGTTACATTACATTGACATTGCTTTGTTTCAGACAGGCAGACCATGAAGACATGACTTACATTGGACAATAGTTGCTTATTTTTATTCCATGCCACAAGTTATCAAGTACGATTGTATCTTAAGGTACACAATTAACCCCATTAACTTATAATATTATTCTATAATTATTCTATATTTGCTCATACTTGTAACAATTTCAACTTTTGCGTTACTTGTCCTATCCTTCAGCATACTGATTCAATTAAATATCTCGAAGTAATCTTAGATAAAAATCCTTCATTTCACTCTCATATTGAAAGATTGACAACTCGCGTACGTAAGTTTATTTATATATTCAAAAATCTTAGACATGTGGCAGATTGTAAACTATTAAAAACTATATATTTTGCACTTTGTCAATCTGTTATCACTTATTACGTAACTACTTGGGGAGGGGCAACAAAATCTAAATTGATTATGCTTGAGAGAGCCCAAAGAGCTGTACTAAAAGTAATGTTATTCCTACCATATCAATTTCTAACTTTCCCGTTATATAAAACTGCAGACGTTTTATAATAATAAAGAGACACTCTACATTAATATATGATTCCAGCATGAACTCAACTCAACGGCGTAAGGACATAGTGCGTAGAATATTTTTATGTATGTATAGGTTATTTTATACAGCATTTTCGCATAGATTTTCCTGTTTCCGTGAGGATTACGTATATAATAAAATAAATCGGGAAATCTCTATCTATGAAAAGACAAACTACCAATGTAAAAAAGTAATAACAAGCTGGCTAATAAATAAATCCTATAATGAAACGGAAGATCTCAAAATTTTGGAATAAAACTTAAATTACATAAATGCAATATACTCTATATAACCTTTCAACATAGATACAGTCACAATACACACTCACACACATATACACACACGCGCGAATACACTCATATAATACATGAATACTCGCACACTTATACATATAGTTCACCACTAATTACCATAGGACACCATCGATTGCATAAATTAATCAATTATAAATATGTGTTTATTTTCTTTTTTTCTAGTATCTATTGTTAGTAGTAGTATTGGTAGCATTATTAATTTTTTTTCTTTTGTTTTTTATTTTAGTGTCTCTCTCTTTTATTATATAAACACGTGTTGGTTATGGGAACGACAAGCGAATATTTCTATTTTGGAGGCAAACCGACTGCCAAGATACAGGGTACCCTAGTTTGGCAGTCAGGAGCTCACAAAAGTGTTATTTTATGTTATTTTTGATTTGATTTGTGTTTCTAGGTTGTATATCAATTGTACTTTTTGCATAAATAAATTATTACTACTATTATTATTAATAGGGCCGAAAGCAGCGCGCGTTCCCTCATACTTTGAGACATTCTAATCCACTAATCTTAATCACCTTCAAAGTCCTTTTAATATCTTTATTATGTTCCGGCCGACCATTTGGATATACATACTTCATGTCCAAGCCCGCCCTAACCTAGATCAGTTTATTTCTTTACTAGCTTCTGCCCAGGACTTCTGCGTATACTTCAAAATTGGGTATTTATCGGAATAAAAAGTATCCTACATTTTAACCCAGGGTATAAATTATCATGTAGGCGAAATTTCATCTAAATCTGTTCAGCCGTTTTTTTGCGTAATTAAGTAAGAAACTTCAACATTTATATTATAGTCTAAATATAGTTATAGGAGTGAAAACTGACATCATTATTATTGTTGGTTAACGCATCAAAACTTGCCTCTTTCGTCGTCTATAATCATATAAAAAAATTATCAGTACTGTACACATAATACAAGTTACGCTTCTTAAAAAAGGAGATGCAGAAAGCCTAAACTGTGTAATAAATATGCAATGCATAGCTGTCTTTCTCTTTCTCTCTACATTAATTATATTCTCTCTCATGTGCCGAAATATGCCTAAACGTGAAGCGTCCTTGAAATTTTTATCTAAATTCTGGTCTAATTATCGAATCACCGCGCCGCCTAATAGTTTCACGTTTTATTGTTGAAAGTATTTTTAAAATTTTTAAAGTAAAAAAAAAAACCCGTCTAAAACATCCTTACGAGTCCTAATATGAAATAAGATCTCTAATATTTATATACATTTAAAGATAAGAAATACTAAAAAAAATTAGTACATATAAAACACATTTTAAACCCATCGATCGTGTTAGCCCTGACACGGATTTTGCACCCATACTCAATATTATCTTTGTTGTATTATATATATCTATATACATATATACAGAAACCATGTACATAGTAGTATATGTCAATATGTAGTTAGTAACAATGATGTCTCTTGTTCTGAATGCGTCAAATACATACATGCCGGGTATATTATGATAAAGTCACACATTACGCTATACATTCTAAATCTATTGTTAAAGTAATACTTGTAAGAAAAAACAATATACTCGTACCTAATGCCAGCAAATAAACACATTAAACTATTGATGGTCAATATTAACTAGCTGTGCCTGCCGCGCCGCTCCGCTTGCATGGACTACAGAATTTTTGTTTATCATGATATCGTGATTTTTTTTTAGATAACGAATAAATAAAGTATCTAAATAAGTATAATAAAATAATATTTCATGATAAGAGGTCAAATAAATGGAGTTTTATTATTTTAAATATTTGAAGAGAAAACACACTAACAAATCTTATAGATGAAATCCGATTAAATAAAAATAGTAAACTGGAATATCCAAAAAAAATAATTAAAAATCTTAGTTGATTTACAACTAATTTTACACGGTAAACCATATACAAAACGATCACGTGTTAAGCTTATAAGTTTTAAGGAAAATCCGGCTAAATCGCATAAATATAGAATTAAAATCTCCGAACACTCGATTAATTCCGATTCAATTCAAATATTTTTTAAAGTGAATCTCTGGTATTCTACTAACAATAGGTACTAAAGAAGCATTTGATCGCACTAGGTCTCAGATCGTCAAATGGAAAATATAGATGTATCAAACAAAAGTCATACTATTGAAAAACAGAACAATGACTCAAGGAAATGTTTTTCAATGTCATTGTTAATTGGCAAAATCACGCATAATATATATAGAAGTAGGCACATAACAAAAGGCAAGATTAATTCAACTTTTGTATCTAGTTATGTACTATTCCCGACAATACATTAACAATATTATTTAAAATTTATTATGATGTCACTTATTTTTGAATAATTCCCATAATACGAATAATAAGTATTCCTTGTTTCCTGCAATTTTAGTTCGGTATAAATCTGTATGTTTGCAGGAGGTAATCTCTGGAATTACTGGTCTGAATCTGAAAATTCTTGCACTAAATAAGGAAGCTGCATTATCCCTGAGTTTTATCTTTTATTCATATTAAATATTAAATCGTTTCTACCTGTGCCCGCGGCTCTGTTTGCGTGTACTATAGAATGCGCGTCGGTAAAGTGCACGCGCGAATCGTACGTCCCCGCTCCCACCTGCCATCCACGGCCGTCGATCGACGGTTATTTTAAATACAAAAATGCTTATTGTGGCTGATTCTCAGGACTTTTTAAGATTTACATTTATGTAGTAAGTACATATATCTCTCAGATGGTTTAACAGCGTACTCAGCGTAAGTCATTTAAGCGCCATAAAATCCTCTTTTATCCGAATTGATTCTCCATTATTGCCATTATACTTATTTCGTATGTTATACATTATCTTACAAAACATATCCTATAACCCGGCCAGATAAAATAACTATGAATTTTAAAAAAACATGTATATCGCGTGAAAAGAACAGACGGACAAACAAACAGAGAGACGTTGAGTTTTATCATATGTAAGTATATATTAAGGCGAATGATATTGCAGACGGTTTTTCTAGTGTATTATAATAGTTAACCTACCTACAACCTACAAGCAATGTAAGGTCACCTTCAAGTATTGATTTTCCCGATATCTCAATACATATTACCTTCAAACGAAAAACTGTTTGGAATTTCTAACCTTGAGTACGTTAAAAAGGCTCTCGTAATACAATACAATTTTTCTTCTCAACAAATCTAAAATCAGTTATCAACATGTAAAAATTGGTCGAATAAATAAAGATGGGATGTTAGTTATCCCTTCTTTGGGTATATATTCAAGCCAAGATTGTCTCGTAAAGATGGTCTTATGTTAGATATCAGAAATTCGAAATGTTGAATAAACTAACAGGTTAGGTACTTATATTATTCTGTATAAACTAATGATATGCGAACGCGTGCAATGCCCGATTGGTTTCTCCGAATTATTACGCCACCGATAATTATATGAAGACTTCTGGAAATAACGATGGACGTAAAACCACAACTAAATGGAAAGACGGTACTGGGTTATCCATATGTTTTATGTTAAAGGTAGACAGTCTAAAAATCATACAGGTTAAATTTATGAGTGAAAATTATTGACGTACGGATACACAAATTTGCTTTGTTATCGCTATTAACACGTTGTCGTCAATAAATCGTGCTTTATCTTACATACTATAATAGAAATGTTTTCGGATTTACTAGATCGTATTCAAGGTCGCCGTCACACGCGCTAGATATTTCTAGAATATAAAGTTAAGTCATTAGTCTAATTTTTATTTTGGTTTCATTTCAAAATAAAACTATTTAGTGTTTTTATCTTCAGAGTGTACGAAGTGCAAAATATAATACTTTATTTAAACATTCCGTATTGAAATGATTTTCCTTAAACTTTGTGGTTTGATATACGATTTCATAACAAGCATTTCAACTTGTTATGTGGGAAACTCCAAAAATTTCAAGTTACACTAGTTTAAGGAACTATTAGCTGTACTACGTAAATACATCTTTATACTTATTATTTATTAAATAATATAATATTTAAAATAAATAAAATATAATTAACACAAATGTAAAAGGCAAAGATTAAAAATGGTTAAATGAAGAATCCCTCCCTACCTTTGCAACAAGTTTTCCATCATCACCAATCAGGAACTCTTCTAAACCAAAGACGAGGGGCGACGCGTTCCCAAGGTGGAAAATTCTTGAAGAGGTACCACGTGTTACTCTGAATTCAATAGTCTTCGCCATCAGTACATTTGTGATCATGTACACGGATTTATGCGCTTTCAGATCTAAAATAAATAAATAACATAAGTTAGCCAATAAGACCACAAGTTCACAGTCAAGGTAAATCAATGAAGGTATGTAGTATGGGTTTAACACATGTGTACAATTGTGGTTTTATGAATTACTGTTCCGAGGTAAATATAAAAATATCAACTTCATTAAATACGATTTGTTATATATTACCAGGATTACAGTAGGTATTTGATAATAAAATATGAGCACCTAAACTATTGAGACCTATACCTAGTGCTATTCTGTAAGCACATGGGACGCACTTGCGAAGTGAAATGAGATTCATAACGACGAACGACTAAATAATAAGTATTGACTATGAATAACTAAGCCGAAATTAATTCGGCGATCCCTTTTCTACTAAAATACGTATATTCTTATAATATAATATTTATTTTTATGACGAATAATAATTTTTTCGAATATTACTACATACATATTTTAAATGAATATAATACTAAAATATCATTTGTCTTGGATGTATATCGAGGTACCTTTGCCACAAATTAAAACGTCTCGACGTTGGTTTACTTTACAACATAAAGCGTCGGGTTGCCGAGTGAGTTGAGTGACAGTTTATAGTGAACTTTTCGGTGGAATTAAAAGTATATTTGTGAAGTGAATAGAAACCATTTTTACTTAATAATTATACAGTAAGTTTATAATAATCTTTTTAAATTATTACATCCCTTAAACTTGGTTAGAAGCTTATGTTATAAAATACTACGAACTAGCTATATAATACTATAATTACGTTTTTAATAGTCTTTGTGCTTAGTAGATATTTTTAATCCATGTACCTTGACGATTCTCGTTTAAAACTAAATAATATGCTTCTGTAAGAAAAATTAATACACGAAGTAACGAGACATAATCGTACATACTTATTATTTACTTACTTAAAAATGAAAATGCTTTGAGTATTTATTACTTTTTTAACTAAATTATACTACAACAATTACGTCCAAATATTATTTCACACTAAACTCGATAGATCTAGGGCTACTTTTAAAATGACAAGTGGATTCGACCTTCGAAGGTGTTAAAACTCGACGATCGAGCCGGTAATTTCCATAGAGAATACCGAACCCCATACATTTAATGACTACATTCTCACAGTTGACGGCTCATTTCATTTCCGCGTTCGCGGATGTGGCGCCATCGGTACTTTCGAGTTTCAGAGAATACAAATTTGATTCAGCTGTCGAGGTCTTATAACGTTCTTACCAGAATAGCACTACTGATTCGCTTCGCGTAATTTATGCAAATCACCAACTTCATAACACGCGAAATGGTTTTTTATTTTTAAACATGTGACCCCAATTCCGAATGAATAATTATTAGGTATCTATATTTAAAAAAAGAAGTAAATATTTGATTTACCCACCTTTGTTATTCTCCACGTCTAGATAAATGTTGTTGACTAGTTCCTTATCTTTTGGAACTGTTGTTCGTGAGAAATTCACCATAATAACTCTCACTTTGTTTTTGATCGATTCGTCTTGCAGTGTAATCTGGAACATGTTAGTTTTAACTCATACCTATTTTAAATTTCTGTGTGTATTCAAATACCTATTTATATAATAGACTAGTTGTGCTCACGACTTCGTTCGCATGGACTACAGAATGACGTCAATCGGGCACGACAAAGTCACCTTAGAAGATAGACATACATATTTGTTTTTTGTTATAGGTCTTTTTAATATCTAAAATTTTGTTGTACATTCATTTGATATATCTCATAAGGTTTACTCAGCGTAAGCCATTTACGCGCTCGAATTGATTCATCATGACCAGTCTTTTTTAATTTGCGCGGAACTCTCATCTATACATATAAAAATGCTTTGTCCTGAATGACTAACGGATCAACGCACAGCCTAAACCGCTGCTCGTAGAGACCTGAAACTTGGAGGGTGTGTTTTTTGTATAACGTAGGCATCCGATAAGAGGATTTTCCGAAATTCTACCCCTAAGGGGGTGAAAAAGGGGGCGAAGTTTGTATTGGACAACGGGATTCCTTGGTCCAATCTACTTCAAATTTTGCATAAACGTTTTTTAACAGAATTGACGGAAGACGTGTTTCGTATTTTATTGAAATTCATCCCCTAACGAGGTTAAAAATGGGTAGACAGTTATTTTAGCGGTGACTTGCTTCGAAGTTGATATCAATACTCCTTATTGCTTGTGATTTAAATTACATTTTATTTTGAGACATGTTTGGAAACTCAATTTGATTTTATTCAAAAAAGTTGACCTCAATCTATAGGTACTAATTATAATAAAAAAGTAAAGTGTCAAAATCTGTACATTGAAGATATTTGAGAAAAAATAATACGGGGGGGGGGGGGGTTTAGAATCATGGACAGAAGAAATTTCGATAAGTTTTTAAAATATTTAGTGAAATGAAGTGAAAAGATACGAAATTATTTTAACTTTACATAATTTTCAGTAAAATAAATAAATGGAAATGTAAGTATTTCTATTTTCCAACAGTATTTATAGATAGATTATTGTTCCCAGGAAAATAACGGTTTACAACAACAAAATTTAACATTTTTGTATGCCTTTATGTGTATACAGGATGGAAAAAAAGAACAGGGCATAGATGAAAATTATATTAAATAATGAAGATATAAATTTTACTCAAAGGAACATTCTTTTATTTTTTAAATAATGATAACCGATTCACTGATTTTCTAAAAAAGCTTGCCTATAACGGGAATCGAATCAACAAAAAAATGCAAAAACCGACATATATTATGTTGTTGTACTAATCGATAGGGAATCCGGAAGTTGCTGAGAAATTTCAGATAACTTATTAACGAATGATTTCAATCAAATATTAATATGTCATTAAAAAATAGTTAGAATAAATAATAAAATAGATAATTAAAAGCTTCATAGTCATTTATTTATTATGATCTTCGATATTTAATATACTTTTCTTCCTCCATGTCCCGTTTTTTCCCCACTCTTTATATCTGTATATATAAATACCATTACGCCTGTATTCACTGAAGGGTTAGGCAGAGGTGTACTAATGTACACTCACCGTTCGTCGTGTATTATTTTAGGTCACATGTAATAGGGGGCGAGCTTATTGCCATTAATCGTGCACAAGGCCAAACTCCGAGCGGATATCGAAAATTTCATAAAAAAAACAAATAATACTTTGCTCGACCTGGAAATCGAATCCAGGACCTCGAGCATAGCAGTCAGTCTTTATATATTTTTTAGATAATATATGTATGATTGTTAAACTGTACTATCGCTTAATATTTAAAATGATTTAAGTTGGGTATTATCAAAGCTTATAGGTACGGGTCAAATACCATAAGGTGAAATTGAGGTGAGGTGAGGTTTTTATTATGTTGCTGTTTTTAATTCACGAAATATGCCACGTGGAAGAAGTCGCGGGCACAGCTAGTTCAAAATAAAATAAAAGAAGCCTAAGTTACTCCTTATAACATCAGCTATCTGCCAGTGAAAGTTCCGTTAAAATCGGTCGAACCGTTTCGACGATTACCCAAAACAAACAGACAGACAGACAAAAGTTTTAAAAATGTGTTTTTTGTTAAATGTTTAGTATATTACGTATATGAATTTAGTATGAAGCTGTTGTTTTGGTATTACAAATAGACACTTAATTTTATTAATTATAGATATAGATGTATAGATAATATTATGTTTTCATTATTCCATTCCTCTTAGAGTAGTAGTAGATAGTTAAATTTCGGGAGCACTGCCGAGGGTTTTTAAAAAGTCTAAGACAAGACTGATTCTCAAGAAGCTTTATTAAGAATGCTTTTATTTGTTACAAATGTCTCTTTTATAAACTCTTATTCTATAAACACAAAGTGGGGCTGTTTACTATGAAATAATGAGAAATATGTCGCAATACATTCAGTCAAAACACCAGGTGTCTATCAGTAGTTTGCAGACATAATATGGGTTAAAAACGTAACATCAGCATTTCTAACGTATGTACCAATTAACAAGACGTAATAAGAGAGGGTACAGACTGCATAACTCCTCCCCCCTCAAGTTCGAAATTATCAGAGGGATGATTATCACTATGATTATTTCGATAGCAATAATTTTTACAAAAACTGAGCTTATATACTAAGAATACAAGAATTAATAGAAATATAATCACATATAACAATAAAGTTCCGGCACTAACACTTTTTACATTAATAATTCTTTCACTTGATGTTTTTAGTTCACTTTCACTGATTTTTAAAAGATTATTTAAATGTTGAAGATTTATTAATTCACTGTTATCCAAATTGATGGGTTCACGTTGCAATTGTTGCTCAGTAATTGTTATTTCGGGAAGATTAATAATCGGTAATTTTGACATCTTCAAATTACTCGTAGTAATATGGTGAGCTTTTAGCGTAATTTCACCAATTTTAACATCGCAATGGTCATCTAGGACGAGGAAGTATGTCCCTTCTATATTTTCTTTCGTTATTTCGTCGTTACAAATTTTTGATAATATATTCTCAGCGTTACTATGAAGAATCCATCTCTCTTTTCCAATTGGTTGTATCTTAATGGTCTTGATTTCAACTGGTACTGGATGACAAGAACTCGTATTCGAAGAAAATTGAATTAATGCTGTTATGCAAGTGTCTTCTGAAGTTGTTCGAGAATCATCCTCGTGACACAGGAACATTTCGTCGTGAAGTTCATTACAAGGTAAAGTGAGCGAGACAAATTTAGACCCTTTTACTAATAGGTAAGGAAATTTAGGAATAATGATGGTGGTATGATTAGAAGGATTGGTCATAGGTATTGGAATTGCTCTGTAGTATGTATAAATTTCATCTCTAATTATTGGTATATCTAAAATGAATGTTATTTGACTTCCTTTTGTATAAGCTTTAAGCTCTATACATTGCTCTATTTTAACTAAATTGTCATAACTTACTGGATACACAAGTTTGTAGAATTTCTCTATCTTTTTTAACAATTCTAATAATTCATTTGAGTTTATAAGAGATTGGTGTAATATTTTTAATTTACTGAATGCCAGAGAAGTTTCAATTTCATTCAACCGAATGTAGAGTAGTTGAAAATTATGGAAAAATAAATTATAAACATTAATAAAATTATGGGTAGTTATATCAATATTAGTTTGATTTATTAATTTTTTTATTTCTCGTAACTCTTTATCTATTCGAATGAAATTGTCCTTCGTGAAATTTGTTATCTTTATCATTGATTCAGAAATATCTGATATTAAGGTTACCTTTTTAATGAGTGTATTTTGGCGTGTCGTTAGAGAATCAATCATATTTTCATATCTTAAAGCATCATTATGATCTAAGTTATCAGTTATAAGCTTAATAATAGATCCAAGAGGATTGAGAAGTCCACGTTTAATTCTAGTTGATGGAGATAACTGTTCTAATTTTTGAATACTAATATTCATTACATAATTCGTTTGAAGCTTTACATTAAAAAGTTGAACATTAGATGTTTCATTATCAAAATGTGTTTTTAAATATTGATTAAATTTAGTATATCTTTTTATATTGAATTCTAAATCCTCACGTATCAGACTTAAATCTAAAATCTTAATTATTGTCCACTTATCATAACTTACACTAGCTTGACCTTGTTTCACAAGGACTATACCGGGATTTTTATCGATTCTGTGAAGTTGAAGGGCGTGAATCCTGATGATCAGAGCCAGGAGCCCGAGGAGGTACCTGCGAAGGTCGTTTTATATCCTTAATAGGCACGTTTGTTTTTCGAGTTTTCATTTTTACAGGACAGATATTTCTGTCAATTTTACCATATACTTGTGCTTTTTGATAACGCGGTTTATCTTTACTTCGCCTTGTATTAACACCTTTTACAAATATAGTGTCCTCTTCTTGAATATCAAATGATGTTTCACCACCACGTTTTGTTTTAATCTTTTCTTTATTTTCAATTACTTTGTCTGTTAAATATTTATAAAGATATTTCGTTCGTTTCATATGATCGTTTACTAATTGTTGCGTATATTGTTTGTTAAAGTTTACTTCAAAAGTACTATTAGAATCAGTGTGTCCAAAAACTACTTCAAATGGTGTAAGACCAGTCGTTGAGTGAATGGTTTGATTGTATGACATAATTGCATAAGTCATAACGTTAGCCGCGTCAGTTATTTTATGTTCATATTTAGCGATACGATATATTTCTAAAATAGTTGAATGGAATCTTTCAATTAAACCCATAGAATTAGGATTATGTGGAGTGCTTATGTGTAATTCTATTTTATAAAATTGTAATGTTTCTTTTAAAAGTGTATTGTTGAATTCAGTACCAGAATCAGCACTGATCTTATTTGGTACGCCATAAAATGAGAAAAATTTAATTAAGGCACGAACTACTTCAGGTGTAGAGCGATTGGATATTTCAAAAGCCTGACCTAGTTTACTGAAAGCATCTATTATGGTAAGGAAGTAGCTTCCTTCTATAGAGAATATATCTATAAATATTTCAGCAAAAGGTTTTGTTTGAGTTTGCGTTAACATTAATTCTGGTTTTAAAGGTTTGCGATCATATTTTAGAGTTTTACAAGTTTCACAAGAATTGATTACAGAAGCGACTGTTATATCCATATTTGTCCAAAAATAATTACGCTTTAATTTCATAAGAGTTTCTTTGATTCCACGGTGACTTGTTTTACCTTGATGATAAGCAAGTATAGTGGCACGTTGCTCTTTTTCATCACCTAAGTATATAACTCTTTTAGTACATTCATATATTTTGACGGTATCTTTTTTAAATAGTTTTATCACGGCATTTGTAAATTGTTTACGGTGAATTTCGCTCTCAAAGTAAAAGAAATATTTAATTTTAGGTTTTATATATTCTAAAAGAAATTTCTTAACAAGGTTAGTGTTGTTTACAGGTAAATGTACTTCCAAAATTTTTTGTTTTTCATGTGATAAGTCTTTTATTGATAAGTGGTTTCTGTTCCAAGTAAAAATAAGGATTTGATTAGGTTTTGTGTCGATGGCTTCTTCAATAATGGGAATACCATTCGTATCAATATCTTCAGCAGAATGTATGGTTTCCGGTAATGAACAGGCAGTAATAGTACTGGATGAAGGAGAACGAATTGGGTGAGTTAAAGTCTTATCGGAATCTGAAGGAATAGTTAACGTTTCTGATGAGTCTGAAATTAGTATTGGACTCTCAGATCGTTCAGTGTCACTCACGTTTACTCGTAAGGACATATCGTCCTTTAATATATTTAATTTAATTCGTGATAGAGCATCAGCATTACTATTTTGTTTACCGTTCTTGTATATTATGTCAAAATCGAACTCAGCTAGTCTCAATTTCCATCTAGTAAGTTTACTATTAGGTTCTTTCAGTGAATTTAACCATGCTAAAGGTCTGTGGTCAGTAAATATTGTGAATTTGCGTCCATACAGGTAAGGACGGAAGTGTTTTACTGCCCAAACGATGGCTAACAGTTCCTTTTCTATTGTACTGTAACGTGTTTCTGCATCATTAAGAGTACGACTTGCATATGCGATAGGTTTTTCATTTCCAACTGATCCTTGTGAAAGGACAGCGCCTAAAGCGTAGTTTGACGCGTCTGTTGTTAAAATGAAGGGTTTAGAAAAATCAGGAAACTGTAATATAGGAGCATTCACAAGTAGCTCTTTACATTTTTGAAAAGCTTGAACATATGATTCATTAATTTCAATTTTATTTTTCTTTTTCAAACACGATGTAAGGGGTTGTGTAATTTTTGAAAAATCCTTTATGAATTTTCGGTAGTAGCCTATCAGGCCAAGAAAACTTTTAATTTCAGTGGATGTTCTGGGGAGTGGGAAGGCAAGTACTGCCCTGATTTTATCATCATTTGGTTGTAAACCATGCTTCGTAATTTTGTGTCCTAAGTAGAGTACATCTTTTTTAAAAAACTCACATTTATCGAGAGTTACTTTAAGATTGGTTTGTTTGAGACGATCGAACACTTTTCTTAGCTTCTCTACATGTTCTTGTATACTACTAGAATAAATGATGATGTCATCTAAATATACTAAGCAATGTATACCTTGCAACCCACGTAACACGTTATCCATTGCGCGTTGAAATGTTGCAGGTGCTGTTTTAAGTCCAAATGGCATCCGTGTAAATTCAAAATGTCCCATTGGTGTAGTGAATGCAGTTTTGGGTCTATCTTGTTCATCAACTTCAATTTGGTGGTACCCACTTGCTAAATCCAATGTACTGAAGTAAGTAGATTTCCCTAACTTGTCGAATAAATCATTAATATTTGGTAAAGGATACTTATCATCAGTAGTAATATCATTTATACGTCGATAGTCTACAACCATTCTAAATTTCTGTTCACCGGAGGCGTCCATCTTTTTTGGAACTAGGTGTACGGGTGCACTCCATGGTGAAAACGATTCTTGTATAACATTATCTTTTAGTAATTTTTCAACTTGTTTCTGTATTTCATCGTTTTGCGATGGTGGAAGTCGGTATTGCCGTATGAAAATTGGATCTTCATTTTTAGTCCGGATTCGATGTTTTACTTGATTAGAAAATGTAAGAGGCAGTTTATCACAATAGAATATATCCCTGTATTCAAAACAAAGTTTTTCTATTGCTTCTCGTTCTTCTTGATTAGCATGATCTAATCGGAGTTTCGATAAATTTTGTGTAAGTAATTCATCAATCTCAAAATCATTTAATTGTTGCCCGGTTGATAAATTTATTTTGCAAGTATTATTATTAAGGCTGGTTATATTCAATGGTTCGTTAAAAGTTAAAGTCACACTATCTTGCGAAGCATTCTGCATGACTGTTGTTGCAAATGAATCTTTGCAAGTAACTATAGCGCTAGGCATACGTACTTCATTTCCAAAATTTTTAAAATTAATTATTGCTTCACCATTAATTAAATTTGTAGGCACCTTAACACGGGTTTCAGTGCGTGGTTCTAGCGTTATTTCCCACGGGGGACTATAAATTATTGGAATTTCTGTATTTTGTGTCCGTAAAATTAAATTTTTCATGTCTATAGTCGCGTTCAATATTTTTAATAAGTTAGAACCTATTAATCCGTCATATCTTCCATCTACATTATATATATAAAATTTATGATTCATCGGACTTTTAAAACTTTCCAATAAAGGTATATCTATAACTTCGTCATGTAGGCTACGTCCATGTGTACTAATAACTTCAAAAGGATCAATATATTTATAATCTGAAAAATATTCATCAGCTTTAGCGGGACTAATAAAACTTCTGGTACTTCCGGTATCAATCATTAAACGAGCATCAATTTCAGGAATATAAATATGCGGTAGTTTATTTATGCCGTCATAATTTAAGTGTACTATTTCTGGGGGTCGCTCTTGGAGGCTTTTATAGGAAAATTTACGCATTCATTTTCAGCTTCTTCAGTTTCAACAGGTTCTATGTTTTCATGATAATCGTCATAAGCAGTTTGTTGATTATCGTCAATGAAATAATGATTTTCATATTCTGTATAATCAGGTTGATAGTCTTGGTATTCAATTTCAGGGTCGTTCATTTCTAAAGACTCTATCATATTTTGTCTAATAGGACGAGCTGTGCGCATTGACACATCGCTTGCCTGAAATTGAGGTGGATTACGTTGAGGTTGATTTTGTGGTGGTATACCAAATTTAAATTGTTGATTTGGCATGTTGAAATTAGGTCGGTTTTGTGTATTGTTAAATTGTGGTTTGAACCCTTGTTGATTAGGAATACCGAATTTAAAATTATTATTTCCAAAATTTGGTTTATATCCTTGTTGGTTTAGGTTAGGTCTGAATTGTACATTTTGATTTGGAATACCGAATTTAAAATTATTATTATACGGTTTAAAATTATTTTGTGTTTGGTATGGAATTCCGAATTTAAAATTTTGTTGTCCGGAATTAAATGTATTTGGCACAAATGCAGGTTGAGGTTTGAAATTATTATTAAAATTATTTGTTAAAGTAGGCGTGAAAAATTGTTGAACTGGTTTAATATTAGATTTATTTTTATTTTTAGAATTGTACTGATATTGAAAATTGACCTCCTCCATGACAACACTTAGTGCGTTTTCTAAAACGGTACAACCTTTAAGTCGCACAATTCGAATTAAATCCTCTGGTAAATTATATAAAAATACATTCAAGCACATATTATTATAGATAATCATTTTAGCGGCTTTGAGGCCTTCATCAGTTAATAAATTGACCTTGGAGAAGAGGGTGCAGCGTGTTTGTTGTATCCTGTTACAAAATTGCGTATATGTTTCACCAACTTTAATTTTTAAATTTTCCAACTCAATTGCCACACACTCTTCCGATCTAGGATCACCAAAATGTTGAATCAAAACAGCTCTTAATTGTTCCCAAGTTGTTATGTCTTCTCTTTCACTTAGTAGAGCAGCGGCTTTACCACATAATCTACTAGTTATAGCATGAAACACATATGTAGTTTGAACAACATTGTTTGATCCGCTAAAATTTCTGATTATATATTCACTTTTTTTAATAAATAAATTTAAAGTATTTTGATCACCATCGTACTTGGGAATTAAACTTAAAAGTTCTTTTGATACTAATTGAATTGTTGATTCATTGTTGCGTTGCATTTTGAATTGTATTTATTTAATTAAACACACACAAAGTAAAATTCACAAAATTAAAATTCACAAAATAATATTTTCAAAATAAAATTCACAAAATAAATCTTATAACAAAATTATCAAAATCAAAATTCTCAAAATTAAAATTATCGAAATTAAAATTATCAAATTAAAATTCTCAAAATTAATATTTATTATTAATATTTCTCAATATCTTATAATCTATGAAGTCAAATAACTTTCGACGATTTTTATTCGAAAATTATGAAAAATAATTTTCAACGATGTTTGTTTGAAAATTATAAAAATTTGTTAAATAATTTTCAACGATTTTTGTTTGAAAATTATAACAATGTCCAACGAAAAATACAACCACAGAAAATAACAAGGACGAGACAAGGATTGTAAAAATGGTCACTTACAGTCTGCTCGTTCCCATGTCTTGCCGTATAGCTGCTTTCGCTTTTAGGACAGGATCTCTCGGAAATAGATGTGGAACCCGACGTTAACTTATTTATTGGTTCGTAGATACTCAAAATCTGCACATGAGACCGATTTGTAAGACTCGAACACAGACTTTTATTGTTGATTGAGTATCCTACCGACTGCGCCAGTTAAATTTCGGGAGCACTGCCGAGGGTTTTTAAAAAGTCTAAGACAAGACTGATTCTCAAGAAGCTTTATTAAGAATGCTTTTATTTGTTACAAATGTCTCTTTTATAAACTCTTATTCTATAAACACAAAGTGGGGCTGTTTACTATGAAATAATGAGAAATATGTCGCAATACATTCAGTCAAAACACCAGGTGTCTATCAGTAGTTTGCAGACATAATATGGGTTAAAAACGTAACATCAGCATTTCTAACGTATGTACCAATTAACAAGACGTAATAAGAGAGGGTACAGACTGCATAACTAGATTATAGTTTAAATTTTGTTTAAAAGTAATAATTATTAGCCAACATTTGTTTACATAAATAAGTAATTTAGATAGGAGGTGGTTACGGACTAGCCACATCTAAAGAATTATATTTTTATTAGGAAATTACATAAGGTTACATTAAAAGTATTAAATTAGTTAAATAAAATATATTAAATAAATTATTTTCTAAAATAAACTACAGTAGAAAATATATACGATTTAAAAATAAAAATCAGCTTTCCTGAAAAGTTTTGATTTGGTGGATCCGCCTTTCTACAAATCATCGATGATATTAAAATAGGTAGATTAGTAATCATGTTTACGAGAAACCACGTTGTGAGTGTTGTGACTATCTGCACGTACGCGCACTGTGCAGATGGATAATGCGCCTATGGAACACTGTTGATAGTGCACATAAAACATTTGTTCTAGACTTTTTGCGAATGAATAAAATAATTCGGATTTTTTTTTTATACTGACTATACCGTTAGCGATTTGGGCCCAAAAGAGTCGGACGACTTTTACAGCTTCACCGGCCTTGGATAATTCGCATACAACAATTATTAGGGACTAAAAGTTCCTGTAAATCAAGGAGTTAAAATACAGGATATAATTATACGCCAGGGGTGCTCAAACTTAGAACGAAAAAAGTTTTCGAGTCAATCGTACTAATACGCGAAAAGTATAAAATACTTTACCTAAAAAGTATTGCGGCAAAGATAACTCAAGTTGCCCTTCTACAATAGTTAACGCTAATATAAAACGAAAAAACATAGGGATTTGACATATCTGATCACGTTATTTTAAGTTGAGATAAGTACCTATGTCAATTGCAACTTGGCCATGGCCTCAGTAGTATCTTGTCACTATGATTGTAAGCAATATTTCGATACGTCTATTTACATCTCAAAATCAGCGCTTCTGATCTCAAATTTTGATCTTATCAGAGATTAGAGTAAAACAAGAAGCTATTTAAAATACTGTAACCACCAAAAAACTCAAAATTACTACTGCTCGCGCTCAGATGGCGCTGACTCTTATCTGCTAAAATTAATATCAGCAATTGAAAACAACAAATTTAAATTACCTTTTAGCTAAACCGAACAAAAAATTATATTATTTTAAAAACATGTTTTATTGTATAAAAACTTTTCCTCGAAAATTTTTAATCATACTCAAAAATATTGATTATTTACCACCATTTGTATGATGCGCGACAGATGGCGTATTGGATATAATAAAGCTTAGGCAAACAGTATAAAGTATCGCATCGTTGTATTACAAGATGGCGCTTAAAACAAAAGTGTATGGTAATTTAATTTTTTTATACTGGTGTTTGAAGAAACAGCATTCCATATTAATATCAGTAGAGACTAGGAAAACAGAGTTCAGTGAATATAAAATATCTTCACTCGTCTCGGAAATAACTCTGTCTGTATGTCAGTAATCTTTTCCTGGCATGAATTTTAATGAATTTAACTGGCATCGTGAGAACAATTTTATTATTATAGGCAGCTCTGTTTTATGCTAGTATTTTGCGCAGTAACTACCAGGTAGAAGCTAATATTCAATTTTTTTATATCACGACGCGGACAGTTCCAAACATGCGTGCGGTCCGTCTGATGGTAAGCGGACAGCCTATGAACGCTTGCAATATCGGAAGTTATTATACCATTTCCACTTCTATATTTTCTCGATGACAGCTCCTGTGAAAACTTGAACGAGCGTCTTTTTTACATTATGTATGCATTATTTTATAAAAATATGACGTTTACACACGTACAAGGTTATACCAGAGTCAGAGAAACTGATAGGGATGGAGCTATATCGATAAACGTAAAACGATAACAGACCCGATATTTTTTTACAAAATGTATGAAACTAAACTACTGCCGGATACTTATGTACAAACTTATTAACTAATATTATATTTCATTACAAGATGTTATACATATTAATTCTTGATTGATAATGCCAACTTCTTCAAAATTTTCGAAGCTGTTGTAAAATAAGTAGGTATAGGTAGGTACTCGACAATGAATTGAAATAATTATAACGACAGGTAATCTTTATTTATTTATTTTAATCAAAATCTGTTTGTTCTAAATATAATAAATATATGCCATCGACACCATTACTTATTTGGTCACAACACTACAACTATCAAATTAGAACTGTCATCGAGAAAATAAAGAAATGGAAATAGTATAATACTATATTTTCAACGCTAATTCAACGGTCACTCTTATTTTATATTCTTTTGTTAAATTAAGCAGCAGGGCAAATTATCATTGAAATTTATTTTCATTTTGTCAGTCATATTTCAAATCACGTCTCACAGACCACAGGATCTTTTCGTCTGATTTTTACATGAATTCAACAAAACCGTGGAATTTTTTTTTCAAATTTGTTCATGCATTTAGTGGTTTTGGTGGAATAAAGAAACTCACATACCTGAACCCTGTAAACATTTTTTTTTTGGGCAGTCGATTAATAATGATTAAAAACAAATGTGTACTTTATTTTTTCCTAACTTTCCAAAAAGATATATATTTTTTCAATTTTTTTTAAAATATACTATATTTCTTCTAAAAAAAGGTGGCGAACCTAAATGTACCAGTCACAGTCATACAGTCACTTCACTTCAGTGTTGCCAGACGCTTTGCATGAGTTTATTGAGCAATCTTACGACAACGACGCGACGATAAAAAGTAGTATACCCTAAGAAGTTCATTATAATAAAATGTTACGTTTCTAAAATAATATAAGTGCAGTTGTTATCATTTTTAATTAAATTTAAATATTTGTTGTTTGGTTCGCATGGCGTAATTTTTCATTTATTTATTTCGATGTTAAAAGTATTCTATGTCCTTTTCCGAATCAACCATAACCAAATTCTATGTAAATTTCATCACAATCCGTCTAGTCGTTTCAGCAAAATTGATAAACAAACATTTAAACATCTCCGTAAACGTTGTTCTGTTATTTCCAGTAAACAATAACTCGACTACAGCGCCACCTATCACGTTCAAGGATAACATAAAAACCTTCACCATGAAAAACACTTAGATATTATACAATTCTAAAAATTCTATTTTTAATAAAATCTACGTGGCCTGGTAAAACTAATAAAAATCACAAATTTTGCATCAAATTTAATACAAAAGTCGAAGAAGTTGAGCGGGCAACGTCGCGTAGGTACCAACCTATATCGAAGCACGAGTTTTTTTGAACTGACTATACTGTTAGCCTTAGGAGCCCTGGAGCCTCTGACGGCTTTTACAGCTTCACCGGACTTGAGGGCGAGCGCTTAGGGCACTCAGCCGCGAAAGTTTTTTGGACAACTCGCGCACAAGGGTGCCAAAGTGGCCGGACCTCGGATTGGGCGGTTGTCACAATTGTAAATAAGTCGCGATCTCACTAATTCCCTATCCGTAAATTCGACCTAACTAACCTATACTCATATGCATGTTCCCCTCCTCCTGGGAGGAATGAAGGAAACATACGTATGTGTATTTAGTTATCGGAAAACTTTTTCTACACTAACTTGCGTAAAAAAAGAAAAAAAAAGCTTCCTTACAGAACCTATGTACCTGTGAGGTGTGCACGTATGTACATATTTGTGTGTAATGTTTGTATGTGGGTATCTAAGTGTTACACGTATAGTGTCACTTGTATCGCGCGGGCGGCTGCCAGACCCAAGGGCTTCACCCCGAAGAACGGACCTAGGCTTGGGTTGCCGCTAGAGAGGGTGGACGTGGCGGGTGTGTGGGAGCGAAATTGACCGCCCGTCCTCTGCCGAGAGAACGGTGGTTACGCGGGCGGTGGCACGTTCTGTTTGGAGAGACGGTGGAGTAGTACGCGTTAGCTTTCTCGACCTTATCGTCGGGGTCGGTAAAAATGTTTCGCGGTCGGCGTTTTTTCTGTGAAGCGGTATATTGTCGGCGATTTCTCCGTGAGGCGGTAGGAGTAGGGACATAAGTAGCGGCTGCTTCAATTAACGGGTTGGCGTGATTCGATGCGGTATCGAAGTAAGATCGCGACAGGAATCTGACGTAAGAGTGAATCGACGGAAGATCCCATATCTCTATGAAGATCTTGCGTTCATATGTATGGAGGGGCACCGGTAAAACGGTAGAGAAACCTATTCTGAATAGTTTGTAACCATTTGAAATTAGTTTTTAACATATGTGCGAACGCGGGGCAACTATATGTCATGATCGGGCGGAACAAAGCACCAACGTCGCCGCGTTTTTTATCCAGAGCCTCCAGCAACGCAATTATTAAAAATAATTTGGTAAATTGAAAATAACGCCATCCAAGTATTCTTATATGATCGTAAAAATATGTGACGTCAGTATAGACAAATTTATAAAAGATTTGAAGCACTTAGCGATATCTCGCGCCCTAGAAGATAAAGATTATCGATTAACATTTTTTGTATGGCTATTGGCAGTCTTCTTGTTTTACTAGTCTCAGGTCTTATATATTTTTATCCGAACATGAATGTCCGCGTTTGAAAGAAATAGCTCTTCAGTTATTAGGATTTTTACGATCTACTTGTTTGTTCTAATCAACATTTACAGAAATTACAATAATTATATAAATATCGTAATAGGCTAACTAACGAACAACACCTTTCATCTCTCTTGTGGTTTACACTATGTAATTACATGCTGTCCTATTTAAATTACGCGGATGATATACAGAGATGTATATTGCATATACAGCTTATAGCAGATGATATAAGCATCTGCATTCAAAGAAAATTTGTGATTCATAAGCTCGTAACTTCAGTTTATTTGTACCTATTTAATTTTAAAAACATACCATCACGCCTGTATTCCCCGAAGGGTTAGGCAGAGGTGTACTAATGTAATAGGGGGCGAGCCTATTGCCATTAATCGGGTACGAAACGAAACTCCCAAGCTGAAATTGAGAATTTCATAGGAAAAACCCAATAACACTTTGCTAGACCTGGGATTCGATCCCAGGACCTCGCTCGTATCAGGCCCGCTTACGACCACTAGGCTAACGAGGCAGTTAGTAATTTTAAATTATAATAAAATATGATAAATATTGGGTTTTTCTTTCGAGACCGAGACAAGTATCTTAGCATTCCATGGATTCATTGTGGCGAGTGCCGGGTCCATTGTGTGGCAGACAGAGGGAACATGTGCAGCCCCCGGGACTTGCGACCCTGGTGTAGGTTTAATGGGACCCCTTATGATACACATCAGAGCTCACCTTGACTGCCCGCGATACCCTCCCTGCCAAGCCATATTAGGTAAGAGCCTGTTAATGCTGCTTTAGGTACTAAAATAGAACTCACTGCAGTTCTCGACAGACCAAGGTCTTTTAGCTAGTTATAGAGAAATTTTGCTGGAATACCTCTCGCAGCCACTTCCACCGCATAGAAGATAACCGCATAGCCGTTTTTGGTTAGCTCATTATGTAGATCGTAATATTTATTCTTTATTTTTTTCATTTTAAGCTGGTCTCCTACACATGTTTTGTTCAACACACTATACAAGAATGTACACACAAAACTTTGTATATATACACATGACATCTCCCGCATTATAAAAAAAGATTGGTAAAGGAAAATATGTAGCAAGTGTAGTCCAACATTTGCTGCCTAAATTTTTTAAGTTTGAGCACCCCTGATATTCACCATTTACAAGGATTTATGTAGTAAGAAATAAGTACAACATAATGTACATATAAATTTGGTGATGCTGTAGAAGGCACACATCCAAACACCATATCAAATAAGTTCAAAAATGTGTGGAGTGTATAGTAAACTAAACAAGGAAAGTAGGATTGTCATTGTAAATAAGTGTCAAGTAAGTCATGTTTGATAAAAGTCTTATATTAATTTCACATAATATTTAAATGTATATTATTTTGCTAACTAAAATTATTACTAAGAATTACTATTCTTTATATCTATAATTTAGATACATTAGTACCTATAATTTCACTGACAGTGGCAGATGTATAAAACATATAGTCAACACACATAACACCTTTACAGCTAACTCAAAACCAAGAGGTTTTCATAGGTCAAGGTTACTGTAAATCCTAGACTAAAACATCTACATAAACTTTCTTTAGTCCAATAATAGATATTTATAGGCATGTGGTAATAAGTAATATTATTTTGTAGTCATAATGAAATAATTATACTAGACCTTGATACAAAATAATCAGATAGGCAGGCCATTTTATTTATTTACTTCAATACTTCCTATACAAAGCAACAACCTTCATAAATTGTGCAGATTTCTATAACTTTTTATCTTATCTTCATGCTTGATTTGTCTTTGTGGTTAGGTAGTTTGTTATCATCATTTACTTGAATCCAATCAAAATCACAGTACACAACTCAGTAACACAACATACTTGATGTTCTATTAAACCTATATTAATATGGGTAATATGTATTTTTGTTAATTAAATTTTTTTACCATCTGGCATGGAATGTCAAATATTAAAGCTAATTAAAATTGTTAATTATGCTGTGTACCTAAGAACTAATAATCATTCATAGATGATCTGGATAATTTTGGGTACAAATAATAATTATAGCATACTAAATAGCTTGTCAGTCTTACACCAATCTCGAATTTAAAATCCTGCACCTCTTCAAGGCTTCATGCACCTAAGGAACACCATAACTCACAATCTAAATTAGACATATTTCTTACACAACATTACAAAACTACTATTGAAAATATACAGTCAGTTGGAAATTCTGTTGAGCAGAACCACCACTTACATTTAAAATTTTTAATATGACAAAGTATTTTAGGTACATATTTATAGTAGGCATATGCCATAATGGTACAAATTTAATTAGCATTGTGTGTGAGTGATGCACATAGTATTATTCTTTGTACAACCCTTTCTGCCTTGCCTGTTATGCTAATAAATAATATATTACAGCAATGTAAATTTGAATAAATTTTTAGCAAACATATTTTATTCAACTTCTTTAATTGTATACATTATGTTATACATTTTAAAACTGTTTGTACTTTAGCTTTAATGTTTAGTCATCACTACAAGAAATATAAAAACTTTAGACTAAAATAATATATAAAAATATATTCTTTGGTCAGTGATAGAAACACAAAGTAGTAGTTTTTGTCTACTATAGTTACAAATACTAATATAACCCAAAATAAATAACTCTAAAATCGCTAGAGATCTTTTCTATTACAATTTAAATTCACCAGACATTATTTTAAATGTCCTAAAATCTATATTTTATCTAGTATGGGAACTATATGCCTAGCTTTTAAATCCTTGACTTCTGTTCAAGTACCGATACAAGGTCTTAAAAGTAACCAAATTTGTATAGAAAAACATTTAAATAATAATCGCTTATCAATGCAGAAACTAATAATAATAACTTACCTTCACACTCTCATGTGGAAATTTGAATTCTGAATCTTGAAAGTCACCTTCTTCCAACCATTTGACATATTCTGCGTTTGATTTCTCTTTATTTATATTCTTGCTAAGTTCACCAAGAGGCGTGAACATTTTACCTTTAGTTTCTTTTTCATTATGTACAAAAAGTGACGTTACTTTGTACAAATCAGCTTCTGTTATATGAGGGATGCAGACTAACTGACTACTACCAATTTCGATTTCAATTTCTTCTCTAATGAAAGGCCACGCGTCTTCCAATTTCAATGACTTCAAATTCTCTAAGCTAACATCTTTCCGAATCTCATGTGAGTAAAGGGATTTCACAACCACCTTCAATTTTTTCGGCATTTTAATCTAATTTTTGCTATTAGATAATAGGTAACGAACAATACGTACAACCGCTACTGTCTGACAAAGACTGAGACATAGATTAAGAATATGAGACGAGAAAATTGGGAAACACAGAGTACTTTTGTCTATAGACTGAGAAAAGAAAATAATAACCAGTGTTGCAACTTCAGAGCGTTTATGATTATCAAATAGGAGTACTCTTCTCCAATACATGCAGAGCTGAATTATAGCACTGGGATAGAATTGATTTAACACTCACATAAAGTGAAAACTATGAAAACTTGGATTTTCGATGATCTAAGCCTGAAGTGAAAGCCAAGAGCCCAGCCAAACTATTACAGCTATCAAAATGCCGGATTAGTTAAAAATATTTAATAATCTGATGAGCGTTTTCTGATGGCACATAAAAATTAAAGGTCTGGAGTTTCTAATGAGGAATCACACTAACTATAATATCTATTAAAATGCCACCTTAGTAAACATTATTTCATAATCTGATGAGCGTTTTCTGATGGCCAATCAAAATCGAAGGTCTGGAACAGCTGATGTGTAACTCCAAGAGCCCCGACAAATTAGATACAAGAGATATCGAAATGCCGCCATAGTAAAAGTTATTCGAGCTGATGAGCGTTTTCTAATAGTCATTACAAATCTAGATTCAGAGTACTTGATGTCAAATCTTAAGGACCCCGCCAAACTATAAAAACTATCGAAATGTCGCGTTAGTAAAAGTTATTCAATCTGATGAGCGATTTTTAGTTGTCAATAAAAATCTAAGATCCAGAGTAATTGATGTGGAACCCAAAGAGTCCAGCGAAACTGTAAATTATATTGAAAAAAATGCCACTTTAGTGGAAATGAGTTATGTGGAATAGATATTATTCAGATATTATTTTGTTTTCAAAATGCAGTATTAACGCACGCTGACGCGCGTGCATTTAGGTACATGGTTTCAGTTAATATTAGATAGTCTAGGCGCGCGTTGTCAGAGGTGCGAGTCAGGAACCTCCGCGTAGTGCATTCTGAGCAACGTCGGCCACTTTGCGGCTGGCGGCTAATACCTGACGTATGAGTATCAGAGAGGGCCAGCAAACGTGGCGTAGCTGGGCCTGACGTGCACTGTCACTGCCGTCAGACAGGTAGGTGGGGTATTTTACCTCACTTACAACTGCCGTTCCCGTAATCCCATTGGAGTGTCGTGGTGATGTCTCTCGGTTTCATATGGGACCAAGGGTATTGGCTTAACCGACCGGATCGCAAGGAAGAAAACCCCTATAAAAAATTACCACAATCCTAAGCAGCAGCGCACCGCGAGAAGATGCATGGTTGATGGGTTGTTCAGTCGATAGTGCGACCCTCGTCAGAGAACCGGCCGACTCTCTGACGGTTTACGCTAGGCTTACTCAGCTCCAAGAGGCACTGCCTGGGTGGAACGTTTTTTCCTCCATACTCCTGGTACTACAAATGAACACTCAAAACAAAAAAAATTGAACGTTAGGTTAAGTAGGTTAAGTGGGATTGATAGCGATGGTGGAAGTGGAGGGGAGGTAGGAAGCGCATTGGGCGAAAGCGCTTGACGCAGGACGGAGCTCAGTTATGGCCACGAAGGTAACGACGGCTCTAAGGGGGGCGCTTCGCGGATTGGGCCACTCTCAGAGCGCTGGACGCCCAGTGAAGAGAGGAGGAATGACCTCGATCCAACCCTTCTTGTATCAAGTCCCTTAAAGGTGCGGCAAACACCCTAAGAGAAGTGGTCAAGGCGCTTCTGGAGCGCACAGACAATGAGGAGACGGCCCGCTTCGGCAGGGAAACGAGGATTCTCCACCGGCAGGTCGAGGACCTCAAGAAGGAGGTCCTGGTATGGCGGTGGGAGGCCAGTGTGCGGCTGGTGATGCCACCTCCTCCCCCTTCGCCACGGCCAATGCGAGTTGGGGTGCCTCCCCAGGGTTGGGAGAAGGCCTTGGCGGATGCGGTGAGTGGGTTGGAGTGGTCCATCCGCTTTACTGTCAGAGAGGTTATGGATGCCCGATTCAACAGCTTGCAAAGTAGATGGACGGCTCTTTCTCAAGAAGATCGTCTGTCCACCACTAGTGGGCGACAAAAGTTCCGCTGCAGCCATAAGGCGTGCCACTGGACCTGAGCCCTCCATTTACGCTGGCCCTAGTGCGGGACCTGTTCCATCAGGGGCCAAAAGGCCCAGGTCTCTTTCCCGGGCAAGGTCCGAAGAAGCGGCTGCACCCGCTCTCACTCCATCCAATGTGGAGTGGCCTGCCCTCCCGGGGCCTTCCGTTTCTCGGGCCCCCTCTAAGGCCGGCACGGGGGCTTGGACCACCGTGGTCCAGCGGCCGAAAAAGGCTAAGGCCCCAGCTGCGCCTCCAGCTGCTCCTGCACTTAAGAAGAAGGCCGTTAACAAGGGGGTCCAGCCGAAGATGCCCTCTTTGTCGCGGTCTGCTGCAGTCGTCATCACGCTCCTTTACGCTGCTTCTGCTTTGGCCTAATAATAAAGAAATATTCCAAAAATTGTGTAGCGTCAATAATACGATTTGTATTGTTGTTTGTCTGTATTTTAAACAGTCACATAATGGCTGAGGTGCTCTCAATTTTACCATCTAATAGGCGCGGCAAAAGAAGTATAACTTCATACTGTTAAATTCCCCTCATATCGCCAATCTCAGCTGGAGTCAAACTTCCCCGCAATTTGGGGAATTTTCCAAAAAATGACAACCCTGGAATAAACTAAAGATGACCGATAGGCGAGATTAGACTGATTGTTTAACCTCCCTAGTGCTCCAGCCAGATTAAACAATAAGGGAAGAAAAGGACGGTTGCAAAAATCGATTCGATACAATGCTGTGTAGGACTTGTGGTGAAAAATAGAAAGCAATAATACGTTATAGTAATGTTTCGTTTATTTTTGCATGGTTTCCTGTTATTATGATTTTATGAATAATTAATCCTTTTCCCAAACAAACTGGTGAGTCACTTTGACTCATCAAAAAAAAATTCGTTATATATATTTTAGTATGTATAAATGAATTAGTCATTTTTATTAATAAATCATAGATTCAGTACCTAATATACAGTTTTCGACACGGTCTAGAGCAGCTAGTGGCTTCCAACCTTTTTTGATCACTTTCATTTATTTGTTAATAACTGTGACCACAAGGTGTTAGCAGGAACCACAAGTTCCGAGAAACAAGTTGTGTCAAAGTAAAAATAAACTTAAAATTGAAACTTTAACATATTTGATCACTTGTCACAGGTGTGATCATACCACTACACATCAATGCGCAATAATTTTTAATTCAGAATTTAAAATGAATATAAATTAAATATTTTGGAACTTTTGTGGACCATACAAGCTCTTAGGGACCACTGTTGGGAACCACTGGACTAGAGCAACATGATATCTGACTAAAACCACAAAGAAGAGATCCCAAGTCACGCTGAAGCTGTAAAAGCCGTCTGAGGCATCAGGACCCTAACAGTGCAGTCAGTCAGGAAAAAAAAAACAGAGATGAGAACATGAGTTTGATTCCGATGCCCGTAAAAAACAGTAATTCTGTTTGGGTCAGGAATTAGCAAATTAATGTTGTGGATACTCGACAAAAAGTAGTACTTTCATCACTGATCAGCGGTTTGTACCGTCTTCGCGGTGTGAGAAGACCCGTAGGAACAAGTAATATTATGGAGGCTGAGAAATATCTAAAAAAGTAACATTGTCAAAAAATTTTAAATACATATAAAGTAGGTACCTAAATAAATACGGATATCCCAAATGGTAAGCTACTAACAAGCATTAAAAAGTAAACTGGTTGCAGTAGTACCTAAATTAAAATCCACACATGAATTAGAATATTTAATAATACTATTAATTATTTTAAAAAAGAATAAAAAACTACATTAAGTATTTAATACACTAATCAGATTAATTTTGAACACTCAAGCCACGATGATGTAAATACCAGAAAATTAATGAGCATATAATCACGCCATCACCTTTAGAACGTCACGCTTCCGTCACGAGTTCTCCACGCGATCGTTCTGTTGTATCGAGTTCATGACTCACAGGTGTGCACGCTGTCTGCACGAGAGGGGCACAAAATTATAGTAAGGTTTGCCTGAGTTTGCAAGCAGCCTGAGTGGTGCGCACGGGCTGGGGTTGCACACTGGGTGCGGAGTCCTACTCCTACAGTCACCGAACTGAGACGGGGAGTCGGGAGGGAGAGAAATACCTCCAGGATGAGCAGAGGCTGTGGCCGGAGGACTGAAGCGGGGGGTGTCCCCTGAGGGGCAACCTGCCAAGGGCAACGAGGGTGCGTGGTGCGCGGGGCCCTGGGGCATACGCGGTAGTTTTATTTTTTAATTTATTTATTTGTAAAGTAATAATCTTATTTCTAAAAAAATAGTCCCACAAAACCGTGTGATCGGTTTGACTGTGGGATCAAACGGAGTCTTATGTTGTATTTACACATTACAATATTATTTACTCATGGAACGCCACTATTACGTTGCCTGCACCCGTGATTAGCTCAGCGTGGTTATCAAAAAAAATTTAATCTTTTTTTTTTAAATAGCTTTGTCAGTTTCGTGTCTAATTTCCGCCGGCAGACTGTTAAGTATGTATGGTAAACGTTTTTTTATAGTTCTATCACCAAAGTAATTAGATACTTTAGGTACATTATATTTGCCGGCGGTCATAGATCGAGTACAATAACTATTCATCACACTGAATAGGTTGTTATGCTCATCACTGCTATGATGGTTTACAGCCAAAAGAAATTTATGTTTTAGACTAATTGGTAAAATCTTGCACATATTAAATAATTTTCTGTAGTCACCTTTACAGTCAATTTTTGTTTTATTACTTACTAGCAATTTGAGGAACCTTATTTGTAAAGTTTCTAGATTTATTTTAGATGTTAAACCATAGCTGTCCAGTGCATAACTAAAAATAGAATCAACTAAAGACATATACAACAATCCTAACGTGCTAATGGGTACTTTAAAACTAAGATGATAAAGTTTACCTAATAATATTCTTAACTTACTACATAAATAATCTATATGTTGGGACCAAGAAAAACATTCATCTATTTTTAAACCAAGGTAGGTTATACACTGAACCTTTTCGAGATGGGTTTACAATTACAGTTGATTGAGTTTTTATGGGTACATGAAAATTCGTGAGTGTATAAGGGTGGATGTGAGCCTGATGGATGCAAGTACGGCGAGTGGATAATTAATAATTTAGTTTTGTCCGAATTCAATACAATTTCGTTATCATGACACCATTTTACAACAGCGTCAATGTCATGCTGTACCAGCCTACAAGTTTTTACAATGTAAATTCCAGCAAGCAATGTGCACAAATCATCCGCGAACATGTATGCAGAGCAATACTGCAGTACACCACATAGGCTATTAACATGCATCAGGTAGCAGAGTGGTCCACAGCCAGACCCCTGCGGAACACCACATCTCACATCCGTCCTATCACTGAATGAGTCACTCAATCTAACACGGTAGGAGCGTGACGTGAGGTAATCGCAGAACCATAGGTTCAGATGTTCTCCCACACCGCACTCATCATCGCATTAATAAGCGTGTCTGTTTCCAGGGTATCAAATGCTTTCCTAAAATCGAAAAAGACAGCAATCACAAATTTTTTATCCTCCAAATAACTGTTAACCTCGTCTGTGAACTTGGCAAGTAGGGTATTTGTATTTTTCCCTTTCAAGAAACCATGTTGACAATTGTTAATAATTTGATGCTTTTGAAGGTAATCACCTACTTGATTTAATATACATTTTTCTATAATTTTATCTATACTAGATAAAATAGATATAGGTCTATAATTAGAATAGTTCTTACAATCTCCTTTTTTATAAATCGGTCGGACTATTGATTCTTTTAATTTGCTGGGAAATTGAAAGTGTTTTACTGATAAATTAACAATTTTCGCCATTACAGGACTAAATTTATCTACAATAAAAATAAGGTCAGACACACGAATTAGATCGCCACCCGGGGATTTATTGCTATTCATATTTTTAATAATGTTTTTATGTATTTACTATTCACGGGTTGCCATCTCATGTTCATGTCTGAAAGTTTTACATATGAATTCCTATCTAACCATTTTTCAGTACATGTGTGTTTAATATGTTCAATTTCGTTCTTAAACGTAGTTGTAAATTTGTAACAAATGTGTAAGGTACTGCCCTGCCCCTCCATACTAGTTAATATTGATGAATCCACCGATTTTTTAGTAACTCCTAACATAGTATTAATTTTTTCCCATAACTTTTTTATGTTTTTATTACATTCTAATATAAAGTATCTATAGTATTCATTTTTACTTTTATTGATTGCTTTTTGGCATTTGTTTCTATATTTCGTATAATTTAGACGCTTAGGCATATTCTTTGGATCATTGCTCCATATATCAAATAGCCTATCTTTTTCCTCTATCATTTTCTTTAAGTTTTTGTTAATCCATATTTTATTGTTTCTGTTACTTACATAGATATTCTTAGTTATATAGCATTGGTTATATACATCAATAAATATTTGGTGGAACGACTTATATAATTCTATAGGACAATCAATGGTTAATAATTTATCAAAATTTATATTTAGCAACTTTTCTCTAACCATTATTATTGTCTAACATACGCTTAGTAGTTATTGGTGTAACCGTACCGTACGTGCGTATGGTTTCATGAGATACGGCTTTAAAGGAAACGCATCATCTGCCACAACACAGCCCACGTGAGGTAGCATACCGTTTTCCAGTGCATTAAATAATGCTGAATTTTGAAACACTCCACTATCTGAAGACCTTCCGTTTGAACCTATATTAATGTAAGTAAAACAATAATCATAGTCGACTAAAGCCATTAATATAACACTGAAAGTTTCGTGATGACTGAAAAAATTACTTCCACTATGTGGTGGTGCTCTAACTTCAACATGCTTTCCATCCAATGCTCCATAACAATCTGGGAAGTTCCACTGGTTTCTGAAGCCACTTTCGATTTTTTTCCAATCTTCTTCTAGAACTGGAATCTATAAGCAATAATTTCGTTTGACTTTAGTTTTAAAACAAAATATAAATATTATTTAATGAATACCAATTCAATTACAATCTTACCTTTATGTAGTCCAATAAACCATCATAAATGGCATCAAACACGTCAGGAAGAAAACTTGATATTGATGACATAGAAATTCTATAGAACTTTTGAAGACTTCTGAGACTATTTCCGGTAGCCAGATAAACAAGTGTCACTTGCAATTTCATATTAGCTGGAATTGCTTCCCTCATAATCGTGTCCGTCTTTTGAATTCTGTCACTGATTTTTTCCAATAAAAAATTGAAATTTTCTGTAGTGATTCGCATCACTTTTTGATATTCCTTTGGGTCCTCTAAAGCTAGTTCCTGCATGAGTAAATTTGAGCCTCCGAGTAATTTTCTACGTGCAATCCACTTTCTCACCAAAAGCCGTTTTTCTAGTTTCTGGATTTCTTTCATCAATTCTCCGGTTATTATTACGTTTAGATCTTAAACTGCACATTTAAAGAGTTTACGTAGAACCAAACGCTTAGCCATGGCTGTCTTGTCTACTAGTGAACTGGCACTAAGCAAAGTCTGTGCCAGTAAGGTGTTTAGTAATCATTTACGTCTGGACGCTTAGTAAAGTACAATGCTTAGTACTTGCGCAAGCTACTGCGCATCGTGTGCAAGCGGCATATGTGTGGTGGTCGCGCTGCCGCGGCATGGGCCGCGCTAACGCCCGGACGGCAAACACTTTGACGGAGTGCGTTTCCATTCTATAGCTGCAGATATAAAGTAATGGTCAGATATTTTGTGTTTAATTATGGCCGAATAAATAGATGCCTTGCTTACCCTTATATAAAGATGATCTATACAAGATGTTACTATTTTTCCCATAAGAATTTCATTGCGAGTTATATCATCAATACATTTTGTGAATCCATTTTCAGCTAGAATATTTTCATAAAAGATTACATGTTTAAGCACATCAAAGGGCAGAACAGCAATGTCCTGATTAAGTTATTTTATACATATCCAGAGAATCAAAAGTAGCTGTAGCTGAAATCGGCCAGGATGACACACACACATGTTTGTCGTTAATATTGAGTAGATTGATATTGATATCGCCACAAAAAATTATAGTAGAATTTTCTGGGAAATAGTCTAAAATGTTACGAATTTCGAGAATGAACTCTTCTATTAATACCTTATTGTTAACTCTTGGTGGCCTATAAATTGCTATTAAGTATATAGTTTCGTTAAGATAGTTAAGTGTAATGGAAACGCATTCTGCCGCTCGTATCCCTGCCGATGCAATCGGTTCGTAAATTCGAGCGGCGAGCTCCTCGCGCGTATAAACCAACACACCTCCACCTCTACGGCCCAATCGTGTAAATTTATTTAGGTATATCATACCCACTTATTTTGAATAAAGATAACATTGAGTAATCAATGTTAGGTTCGGTTAAGACTATTATATCCAATTGAACTAAACTATTGTGAATGATTACAAGTAACTCATTAAAATATTTATTTAAAGATCTTATATTTATATGTAATATGCTTAGTACTTTTTTGTTTACTAAGGTACTTGTTCATGTATTTATGTTATTAACACAAACATATTTAACTTCGCTGTTGTTTATAATATCAATATTGTTTATGTCTGCGAATTTTAATAAAGTAAATTATACAGGTACCTTAATACACATTTTTAGGGAAATTAACATTAAACTTACTAAACTTTTACAAGATCTCTTAATTCGCCTTCTGATCTGATCCATATTGTTTTATCGCCGTCTTCTTTCTTTACAAGTATTCTTCCATTTGACACCCAAATGTATTTGTAAATACCACGAAGTTATGTTTTAGCATTCCATAGTAGTGCTCTTGTTGTCTTAGCAAAGTCCTCATTAATGAATATTTTGCTAGTCGACGACCCGCCTGTAATAGAACTGTTTATTGTTTCGGGTACTTTACGACGTTTCTCCAACCAATCGTCTCTGGATACACTGACATGTAGTCTTAAATCCTACTAGAATGGAAGCTGGCTTCAATCCCTTTTTCGGTGGGTGAATTTTTCGTGCCCACTCAATTCCGTCACTGCTTACACCAATTTTATTACCGATTTTAGATACTAATTCCTTAACATTTTCACCGGGTAGGTACTCGACTCCTACTATTTCTAAATTATATTTACGTTGTGATTGTTCAATATCTAAGGTTAATATAGTTCGCAGGGTGCCCCATCTCCCCGCACAACATGCAGCTCGGGGGTCTTGGGATTCTCGAGTGCGTTTGCACTCCCTAGTGGGGTGGTCCTCTAGGCACTTTAGGCAGCTCGGAAGGAGGTAGCAGTTGCGGGCAGATTGCCCGTACAACTAACAGTTGTGGCACTGTGTACGCATGTGTTTTTTATATGGGTGCTCTACTGAGACGCCGCGCCGCGCCAGAGAGACCACATACTGTGTCTATATTGAAAATCGCTTTGCCCTCGAAGGTCCTATCTAGAATTAAAACGAGCACTGGAAAGACTCGTTTTTCCTTTGTGTACATACGGTGTACTTCACTTATGGGGTAGGCTTGCTCTTTTAGAGAGGCGAGTACCTCCTCGGGGGTGACCTCGACCGGAATACGGCAAAGTACAACGCGGAGGACTCGCTCGTCTTCGAGAGCATAGCTGTAGTAAGCGAGAATTTTACTACGGAGGAGGGTGGTTATCTTACGGTGAGTATAGGCCGAACTCAACGTTATGTAAATTCCTGTCGCTATATTACGCGCCTTGGAATACTGTAGCTTGAGCAATCTAAGCTTGTTTTCAAGCTGTGTCCAGATAGCTTTATCTTGGGCGATAATGGGCGGGGTTCTATGTTTTTTGTTGACGATCGGTTCGTCGGTATCAACAGAGTGCGTGGGGGCGGCGCGGCGCGCGGCGGCGCCATCGGCCGTCTTGGCGGTTTTTTTTACGCTCGTATGCGCGACTGGGCTCGCTCGTTTCCGAGACGGAACGACTGTGAAGCCGTTGTCGTCTACGATCCGTTCGGTGGGAATAATGAAAGGTTGTGTGATGTCATCTCCGAATATAGGACTGGGCTAATGGTGAAGTCAGTATCGTCCGGAAGGGACGAGAATACTGAATAAGTTGGACAGCGTTACTACTGCAGGAGCAATGGGTTTAACGAGGCTGCCATAAGGGCCGGGGGGGGGTGTAAGATCGCTGTTGCGATTGCGATCGGGACGAGGGCGGCGCACGTTTCGTGGTTGCGGGGCGAGAAGGGCGGGGGTAATCAGTCACGTAGACCGAGGCGGACGGCGCGGCGGCGCGCGGCGGCGGCGAGTGAGAACGCAGCGGAGGTGGAGGGGTGGCGTGCGCTGCAGCGACGCACTGATTGGTCGCGAGGAGGCGAATTAGCCTGCCATTTGTTCCCGGCTAACATACTCATCATAAAGCGATGGCATCCGTATGAAGATAATATAACGCTGGTGCTCGGCTTCCAGCTCTTTTAATCGCGACTCTAATTGCGAATTTATTTCGGCCATCGCGGTGGCGGTTTGTAGGGCGAGGGAGTGAATTTATAAAACCTCCCTGCCTAGAGGACAGGGTCCCCCCTGTCCTGCCCACGCCCACGTGGCGTACCCACGCCGAATGAGTTTAACGGGCTATCCGAGTCCGGATCAATGAGACCTGCGGACGAGATGCAATGACTCGCAGTAAAGAACCTACCGTTTTCCCTAGCAGTCTCGACGCAGAGGACGCAGGCCGGTAAAACTGAGGCTCCGCCCAAACAACCTCGAGCATAGGATAAGGTGGGAAGGAGACACCTGGGCTTAACTGTAATTCCCAGGTCTGTCCGAGTTACCGTTTACCTCAGAAGGAGGTAGGTATCCGACAAGCGACCACTAAGCATAGATTTGTGTGTCGTAGAACCAGAATCGCGCTGAAAAGCGAGTTTGCATTCGTACTATAAACTACGGTTTTTTCGTGTGCACCGAAAATAAATTACGAGAGCGATCGAGAGCGCTAACAGACACGTCTGTTCACGCCAGCGATCGAAACCAGAATCCTCCTTTAATTTTAGCAAGATTTCAAACACGGTTTTTATAAGAATTTACTACATTAAACATGTAACTCATCATTTTCTGGTAATTACCAGCCAGTACCTACTAATATTGCAGTCTTAGATTACCAGGTGATCTCTTGTTGTCAAAAATATAATGATATACTCGAATCACTTTCTGTGCCTGAATGATTCATTAATCTGTTCAAATGTTAAGCAAGAAAGAATAAAGAGACGTAATCATAAAATCTGAAGAAAAATAAAGATATGGACAAATATTAGTAATAAATTGCAAGACATTTCATTTTCACAAGTTTATAAATTAAACAATATTGTCATGAGATTAACTCTTTATTTTTGATGCTAGAGATTCTTTTCAGGTAGCTGATTCTAATCATAGTTGTGAGATTATACCCTAATTTTATGGAATGTTCAATTATCATTTTCAAAAATATATACTAAAAAGTTACATTTATATTATCAATGTTTAAAGCACTATTTGGATAACATTAAACTTTTAATAGTGTAAGTAGATTATAAAGAATATAAATAAAATTCAACTCCAAGATCATTTTTTTTTCTTAGATGTATATATTCTTGATTGTGTTTACATCAAAGTAGGGCAGTGGAAACCTAAGAAGTTAACAAAGATTGTTTCATATTGCCACACTTCAGCTGCATTCGGGGATTTATGACTACCTTTAATTTGACATCTTCAACATGATAGCACCCTCTGACATGATCTCTTTACACACTACTATACATTCCATTCCTTTAATGGTATCCTTTTCCGTAATTTTTTTCATAAAATACAATATTTCATAAAATATAACATTTGTTTAAATTATGATAATGCTGAACTTAAATTAGAGCAAAACTTATAAACAGTAAAGATCCAATGTTAACATGGATTTCACTTGTGTGTGATTAGTTATAAAAGTTTTTGTTACACTACAGATGTGGCAAACAAGCATACAACCTGCCAGATAATAAGCATTAATGTTAAAAATAATTTTCATTTACAATATATTTTTGTGCAAGATTTTAATTATTAATTAGTGACATGAATGTTTTAGATTCATGATGTCAATATTATGTTCATTTATACATTTACATACACAATATCTTTTATATAAAATAAAATAATAAAAATCGGAAGTTATTAATTAGGGAGGTTATATAATAATTAGTGCACAAAAAAGCTATTCACAAGATATTGTGAAGTTATCTTGTAACATACAGAAAGGCCAGCCATAAGCTGTACAGATATATTATTGCATATAAATTAATCCTGAACAAGCTTCCTTGCAAAATTCATTCATTTCTTATGTATATTTGGAGTTGATTGGAAAACAGAAGACGCTGACATTAAATTTTCAATGTACTGTCCTAAAACTTGGTTCTCTGAGCGTAGTTTCAGATTTTCTTCCTTTACTGAATCCACCCTCTGAGATAGATCTGAAAATGAATTATTGATGGTTACTTTGTTTATGAATGCATAAGTTGTCACACTGTTGCCAGTATTCCAGCATATTAATTATATAAACCATATTTTACTAATAAGCTAACTAAAATGAATATTATGTAAGTAGTATGTGACCAGACAACGTGACATAGATCTTAATTTACCAATTTAAATTAGATGATTGAGCCAGGCACAATCATGGTTGTCAGTGATTATGAAGATAGAATAAACCAATATCCAATTAAGCAAATATGTTTCACCCTCGATCTCATAATTAAAATCCATCAATTAATATAGTTTTTCAATTAATAATATACAGTGTTTAAGCTCACCATCTAAAGTATTCTGTAGTTCTAACACTTGTGATATTAAACGTGCTTTCTCTTCTTGCTCGTCTATACCGGAGTCGGGTTCGAAGCTTGGTGGCCCGTTTAAGCCAGGACTAGATGATCCACCAGTGTAAGAACTAGGTAAAGAGTCCATAGATCGCCCATGGTCCAAGCGATTGTTTTCGACGTCATCCGATATTATCACTTGTGGATCGTCATCAGCTAAAGGAATATTATCATCGTTGCACTTCTGCATTATTGACGACATACTTACGTAATTCTGATACAAACAAAGGAATAACTTGGGCGAATATCGATTTTTCGCATACGATAAGCGTACACACTACACACTCTACAAGTACAATAGTGATTGATTAGCCATGGCCCGCTAGTACGGAGCGTTTTGTTCAGAAACGGTTTTAATAACCAGTTCTTCTATGAAAAATGAACGAACTGTTTCTCTATTTAACAAAAACCAGTTTCAAAACGAATGAGCCAATTTTATGATAGAATAGTTTTATTGGCTATTGTTATAAGGACTTTAATTGAATGAACAGTAAACCGTTACAAGAAACTACTTTAAATTTGAAGTAACGAATAAGCTACAATGAAACTTATTGCTAAAGATATACAAATTTGGTTATAAAAGAAAAACGAAAACGAAGGAACGAATAAAAACTGGTTTTTGGTTAAACGTCAAATGTCCATTTTTTCAGTAGATACAGATTGTTCTCGAACTTAAGAAAAAGACCGTTTTTTTTATAACCGGTTCTAAGAACGGTTCCTTGACTGTAAAAAGCGTTTCGTTTCGTTTTACGAAAAAGCAAAAACGACCGAGCACTACTGCGACGTGTGTGTTAACACACTTGTGCCGAATGTGTTGGCGCGCAGCGCACTTCAGCGCAGCGACCTGCGAGTCGGTTATGGGACAGCGTCGTTCCCCACGGTTGGTTTCGGTCAGCTGATTCATTAAATTCTCTAACTCTCTTGCCTCTCGTATTATTTTGTGCGCCATGGCGCAAATTTGAGTTGACTCAATGCACCGGCGAAGTTAGCTACACTTGAGTTATTGAGTTGGCGCAAGGAATTTTGTCGAGTTACCCATTCCTAAAATTTAAATAGTGTGATTGTGATTGATGCCAAGTTAACTTTTTGGCAGTTTTTGTTTGACATTCGTAAAAAAGATCAGTGTTGCCAGTGGCCGATAGCGCAAAGTTACGAAGGTCTGCTCAAAAATTATCCTTAACCTTATTTATGCGTAATAACCGGCACTTCTTAACATAGCTTGATATTGAACAGCATTAACAAAACTAGTAATGTCAATTACTTTATCTACACTCAGTACCTATTTATTAATCTGGTATTATTTACCTCTCAGCTCAGTCAAACAAGACCACAATCAACTAAGGTAGACAAAGTTTACAACAAGCCCTCTTCTTGTGGTGGACAGTGCGTGGTTTGAGTTGATCTAACTTCCATAATGCCTTTTCCTTATTCCGTGAGTGCGGGAGTAAATATTTAAGATAAGATTATCTTAACTTATTATTGAATTGTGTTACGTAATAAATGTTATCTTTATCAAAGATAAAATTCTAGAAATATTGAAAGAATCTCTGGAACCAGTCGCATTCGAAAAATTCTTTTTTTTATGTTAGCCAGATTTACGAGACATAGTAAAGAGTCTCAGTCTTAAGTCTCAACTGGCCTTTATATTGATTCTTGTTAAGTAAATTGGAGGTGGAAATGTTTCCGCTTTGTACGTATATATTGTATCCGATTTTGATAACACATACCCGCTGACGCCTGGATATTTTTTAATTGGTGAAGCACCGGTTATTGTGCTAACGTCAGACATTAGAGAAGTCAATGTGAATCATTTAGCTAGATGGCAATAGGTATATACAGAAATTATTAAGTGATTTTTGGCATAAATGAAACAATAATTAATATCTCACAAGACTACAAAAGCGACAAAAATGGATGAAGCAAAGGGCTGAATTCAATGTTGGTGACATTGTCCTTATAAAACATAGTTACATTCCTCCGGGAAAACGGATGTTAGGGCAACTCATAGAAAACACCCTGGACAAGACAACTGTACTCGAGTATATAGCTTTAAGAGTGGATACTGTAACTAAAGGATGTATAAGTAAGCTTTGCCCGTTACTTTAACAATTGCATTTGTTACTATTTTGTAATATTTAGATACTTATAATAATCTATTTCCATTTTTTGTGTTTAACTAGTAACAGAAAAAATATATTGCATATGGGTTGCCTAACAAATTTTAGTCCAGGGTATTTTTAATTAATAATTTAAAAAAAAAAATTGGTTGCCTGTAAAGTCGGTATACGGGCGAAAGTTTTACGTGACAACGACTTTGAGTGGTAAAATAATTTTAATGTGCCTTTCACTTTTTATGTCTGTCTCTCTCGCTCTTAGGCGGGCTAACCATGCCCGAGTGGAAGGGACGCGTGCCTCTCACTCGCTCTCATTGTGAGCGCATAACGTGAGCGGAGCATAACGCAGTTTCTTGAAGTGTCACCCGGCAAACCAATTTATAAGACGTTGTCACGTCAAAATTACTAATAAATCTTTTTACTTTACGATTTCATTAATCGTTTTTTGGCCTACGCACAGAATACATTATCAAACTGGACCAAAAGTAAAGAAACATAGCATTCCCCTTCACAGAAAGAAATGTGGACTCCTTAAATTTTTGAAATTATGTTTCAACTAACCAGAACCCAATCCTATGCAAATTTGATCGATTGATAACTCGCATTCTAACATGGCAGCACCAACGTTGAGCCTTGAGAGACTTTTCTTTTATCAATAATATAAAAACCTGTAAGAGAAATAGATTTTTCATAGACACTCTAGAGCAGGGATTCCCAAACAGGGTTCCGTAGAATAGTCATCAGGGTTCCGCCAAAATTATTTATTATTAGCTATTACAAATTACCACGGTTACATACAATTGTCAGACATAATATCGAACTATAAATAATTATTCATAAAACAGTAAAACAATTTCATTATTTACATTAGAACATTAAGTTAAGAATAAAGTGTTTCAAATATATTACACAGTTTTAAAAAAATTGTTCTAATATAAATTTAAGTGATGATTAGTAATCATTTGTTATGAGGTTCCATAAAATAAAGGGTATTTGGTTGGTGTTCCGTTATCTTTAAGGTTTAGGAACTCCTGCTCTAGAGGGATTGCTACATACAGTATTAAATTATTAATTCTAAAAAACGGGCATCCTAGCTCGGATCGTTTCAAACTTATTTAAATAAATAAGTTCTTCTATGACACTAATTAATATTATTTACAAATTTTTAGTCTTCGAAGTCTACTCAACAGGAGTGCTAGGGTAAGTAGGTAGATCTACCGAATTTTCATTTTACAGTAAAAAAATTTCTACCCCTTTTCATCATTTCATCTACCAATTTTCGAAAATAAAGGTCTTCAACACTGATCTCATCTGTCACATTAGTCTAGAAATTATAGTGATTCCCAGTGTTTCCGTTTCATAATTAACGATAATTCAATGTTTCTGTATAAAATACTAACTAAAATTTTGAGGTGCTAAATATTTTTAAAAAATTAAAAAGAGAAGAAAGGATTAAAAGTAAAAAATAATTAAAAATAAATGCAGCACGTCTTTAAAAACATTATACAAATAACAAGATTTTTCCGGTCTTCTTCCATATTTATCAAGCAGAATTGAATTCGGCCCAAGTTGTGTGAAGCTGTAAAAGCCGCAGCGGCTTCAGGGCTCCTAAGGCTAACAGTATAGTCAGATCTAAAAAAAATTGAATTCAGTTTTTTATTTCACTGACTACCACTCCAATTGTTCAGTTTCGTTTTGATTTCACTACATTTATTTGCTTATATACTCGTTCTATTTTCACGTTCGAGTGTGGAAGAGAATTATTAGATATTACTAAAGTAGCTAACCTACAAAATGGATTTTTATCTGTAGTCTTTGTAATCAAAATGCTATGACCAAAAGTCAATTGTGAAAGTTTTATTTTTCCACTTTACTTGGCCAACTTTTCACTATTGTATATTAATACAATTTAGATCCTTTTTTTTTCAACTAAATTTATAGCTAATTTCAAAAAATGCTAAGTATGAATTTTACATGCTAAACAAGTTGGACACTTGCCAAATTTAGCATCAAATATGTTAAAACGGCACCACTGGTGATTCCTATTTCGTTGTGCTCAGAACCAGGGATGTTACATATCGGCCCATTAATACTGGTACAGATGTTGGTATTTGAAAAACAAGCTGGTACCCTCAAGTAAATAGCAAATCATGAGAAAATCTAGCAAAAATAGGTACCAGCAACCTATAATTTACATTATATTTCTACCAAACCTATCGTACTTACCGATTTCCGCTCCGGACGACCTTTTGTTTTAGCTCGTCGGAAGAACATTGGCTTCAGTATGACATTAAAAATAAAGACATATTAAACAAAATACATGGCTTTGCTAATCCTGCTCAAATCTAATAACGGGGTTATTAGATGAAAAAGGTGACTGACTGCAAATAATTTTATAATAAATAGGTATAACAAATATTTACTGAATTGAGTATTACTACTGATTTTAATTCATATTTTAATGTTTAAAAATTTACATATTTTCACAAAATCTGTTAAAAATTTAACTGATTTTTCATCGTCTTGAAACATTTTTGCCAAAACTATTTTATATCATGTCCATTCAAATTATAGATCTTTTAGAAATAGCTTTTAGCATTAAGCTTGTAGTGACATCGATATATCGGCATCTATCCTCGCCATAACGCATGGCGCCATGGCGCATCCTACTATAGACATCTATCGAGCCACATACGACGCATTATACATTCCTACATCGTGATATTGAAATTAACCCAACAATTGAGTATATATACAAGAACCCGACAACAACCGTTGGGCAGCTGCCCGCCAGACATAACATCCGTCTGGTCGGAGGATCCTCCTTTTTCAAAGGTTACCCATATGTGGTGACCCCGAGTATAAACGTCAGCGCCACCTTCTTCGCAAAAAGCTACGTCATCATCACTTCCTCAAGCCTTCGAGCAGCGAGTCATACAGCCAGCCAGCATCTACGGCTACTACAGGTATCTTGTCCATCAGCATGCAGTGGACACGCGCGCATTCTTGGTCATCACCCATAGCCTTCTCAGCGACCTTGGCACAGCACACTGCACTTCGGCCGGTCAGCACGCAGAGACGCACTTCTCTCCTGGTCGATGCAGCAGCCAGCCACTACGCAGCGCTGCACCACTCCGACTAACTGGAGCATTTGGCAGCACCACCTCGACTCACTAGGGATCACCGCAGACGGTTCCGACTCACCGTGAAGTATGCGGCATCTTGCTCCGACTCACTGGAACATTCCACTGGCCTGGCAAGCATCACAAGATGTTTGAACTAAAATCGCAAATATTTATTTTTATTATGCATGCATAACTTTATGAATCTTGTATGAAATCTTCAGGGTGTAAGTTCTTGGCCAATTTATTTATTATCACTTTTCGACTACAGGTACAAAACAATTATGATTTTTATTTTTAGTTTCATATTATGTATGGGACATGGCAATATTTCAACATTAACCCTAAAACACGGCAATCATTTTTTTTAATGGCAACGCTGCATTATGCATGTCATATCTTTGTTGACCCCACAGATTTGAGAAAAAAATTTTTTTTAACCGTTTTCTTTAACCTGTGGTTTACCCTAAAACGGGCGCTAATGTTACCCGTAACAATGTGCTACGCCATCGATGATAGTACCAAGCGGGCCTGCACAGCGAGAGTGCATCCCTTCCAGTTTTGTTTTCACCACATGTGGGATAACACAATGAAAGAATTCGCTTGTAGCAAAACTTTATAATCCAGATTATCTACAATAGGGTGTCTTAGACTATAATTATACACTCCACGTTTACAATGCGTGAGTAAGGACACCTAAAAGTAATACCAAATATCAATGGTTTATGATATTCCGTTTCACCTACAGAGATCGCGAGCCGCGGTCGACAACGCACGTCACGTTTCAATCATAAAATAAATCAGTAATTGTGCCGTACTGCTTCGTTAAAGAGTTTAAATACTTAAGCCGATCTTATATAGAATACGAACTACATAAAGATGTTGATACTTTAATTTAAAAAAATATTTTGTTGGGATTTTACATATTATGTTAACACTACGCACATAATCACAAACTCAAACATATATAGGTACAACCGTTACGCACACAGATAGCTTAACTCTGCTTCTACTATTTGTTCTATTTCTGGTATCTATGTTATTCTTTTAATGTAAGGTATATCAATGTCAATAAATCAACAAATCCGTTGGCGCGGAAGCCGATGTCATTTCACCATTACTGCACATGCACGTAATAAATCAACAAACCAATTGGTGTGGAAACCGATGTCATTTCACTATTACCGCACATGCGCATTGGTGTTTCCATATTCTCTTGTTAAAAACTTTTATCCCCTATTTTAATAGCATCTTATACCTACAACTAAATATGAATATTATCTCTTAAATCATCACGCCTAGCCTTATACGTCGCTAACACCTAGTGCTTGGTCGTTCCTGATTTTTCGTAAAACGAAACGAAACAAGTTTTTACACTCAAGGAACAGTTCTTAGAAACAGATATAAAAAACGATTTTTTTTCAAGTACGAGAACAAACAGTTCTGAATGAACCTTAAACTTCAAATCAAAATAAAAAACGACTTTTAACCAAAATACCAGTTTTTATTCTATCCTTCATTTTCGTTTTTTATTTTACAATCAAATATGTATTGTATAGCTTTAATAATAAAATTCATTTTAACTTATTCGTTACTTCAAATTTATATTAGTTTCTTGTAACTGTTTAATGTTGATTCAATAATAGTTCTTATGCCAATGACTATAGATCTGTTCTATTAAAACCGTCCCACTCGGACTACTAACATATCGTTTCATGCGCGTCTCGTTCGTTTTTCATAGAAGAATTGGTTCATAAAAGCGTTTCAACACGAAACGCCCAGTATTAGTGTTACTTACAGTGTTACTCATAGGAATGGGTAACTCAGCAAATTTCTTTGGGCCAACTCTATTACTCAAGCGCAGTTTTACTGCGCCGGCGCATTGAGTATACTCAAATTTTCGCCATGGTGCAGCAAAATAGTACGCGAGGCAAGATAGAGAAATGGGTCGGCAGCTTGTATGTGGACTGTATATTGTAGGCTTGGTTGCATGTGCGTGGGGTGATAAATTATAAACTAACACTTCACAATATAACATTTATTAGTTGAGGAACAGTAAATGACAATGTTAACACAACCACGTATTTTATCGAACAGGGCCTATATACCTAATTAGTGTTACCATATAAAATGCAGTGTTGCAACTGTATTAATGTAAGATTCTTACAAAATGAATGAGTCGGCTGACCGACGAGAGCGGCGGGGTGCGACGCTGTCCCTTATCCGGCTCGCTGCGCTGAAGTGCTTTGTGCGCCAATACATCTAGAATAAGTGTGTTAACACACCTGGCGCAGCAAAATTTATTTGGCGTAATTGCGCGGCGTAGCGCAATGTTACCCATTATAGTCATTATACCCATGTCTAGTTAATTATCAAAGATTAATTATCTATGCCCTGTTTATTTCGTACGAGTTTTAAGTATGAAATCTATGAATTCTCAATTTTCAATTCAGTATTGTATTTCGTTTTGTTTTTAGAGTACTGTAAACTGTATATTTATAATATCATCAAATGGCACTATCACTAAGAAAATCTTCAGTTGATCTTTTGTCTGCCACAAAATGGTTGATATTGAGACGCAGAGGTTAGAAAGTTTATCGTTTAGTATTTATTTGAATTTGGTTTAGTGCATATTTGTTATTTATTTGTTTACTTTGCTCTTTGTAAATTTTAGACTACCGAGCATTATCAACAATAGTAGAGAGGGCAGCTATAACGCAACAAGAAAACGAAGATAAACCTAGACGAAGATCAAAGAAGGTAAATCCTGCTTTAGAATACAGACATGCTTATCCAGAATTTCTTCCTGACCCCAACCCTAAATGGAGGAATAGCTTACGCGAGAAGTTAGAACGGGCTGATATGCTTAAAAGAAGAAGCCAAATTGATATTCCGGAATTTTATGTTGGTATGTATATGAATTTAAATTTCTGTTGTCAGTTGTTTAAGTATAATTTAAAATGAGGTTCAACTTTAGAATCGCTACAGTCTTGTTCAGAGTTCAGACTCCAAATTTTTTTTAGTTAGTTCCTTATATAATAAAATTATATATTTAGACAAATATAAAATTTCACACTCCGGAAATAAATAGTTTTTGAGAATCAAAATTTTAAAATCGCATTTGTTGTAAATATAACAATACAAATGTAAATAAATAAATTGTAAATAGTTCTCATAAAGTTCACTTTTAAGCATTAATTAAAAAAAAAAATCACTTTTGAAAGATATGTAAAAAAATTTGAAGATTGTAATTTTTTTCTATACATTATTTTGTTAGTTTTTGAATGATTGTGTTATTTATGTCAAATACAACCTATTGTAACATTTTGTGCTTTTTTTTGTTATGAAAGATATTTAATAAATAAAATATGTTTAGGTTAGGTTTGAACTGCAATCATAAGAAACATATAATTATTCTTGAAAATTCATATACAATTCCTATAAGTATAGACATAATCAAAAAATTTAAATAAAATTAAATTAATATCTCAAAAATATTTGTTTTTGAACTTTTCCTTCACAGGGGAATACCTCTGGACCTCCCTCCCTCCCCAAGCCCTTCACAGCATCAAATTCAGCAGTAGCGATTCTGAGGTCCAAACTGAAATAATTCATAGTATACTTCTCTATACTGTTTATTTCAGGCTCAGTTCTAGCTGTTACTATAGCTGATCCCCATGCGCAAGGAAAGACAAACAGATTTGTTGGTATATGTATTGAGCGTAAAGGTTGTGGCTTAAGAGCTGATTTTACACTAAGGAATGTTGTTGATCACCAGGGTGTTGAGGTAAATTTATATATTTCATTCGATTTTTATTTACTTTGATTGAAATCATTTTGTGCATATTCAATTTTACACAGGTCATTTCTTAAGCTGCCTATCATTTTATTGTTTTGTATGTAGAAAGTTTTGAGTTTCTTTTATTTATGCTGATTTTTATTATTGTATAATTTAGCAGGATAAAAGTTTTATAGAATTATAAAAGGTTTTATATAGTACTTAATAAATATGTGAAAATATGTTTATTTCAGGTGAGATATGATCTGTATGACCCAACAATACAACAGATCCAGGTGCTACGCCTTGAGAAACGTTTAGATGATACACTATTATACCTAAGAGATGCTATGCCTGAGTACAGCACCTTTCCATTTGATATGGATCCGGAAATATTGCCTGAGGGTACTCCTGTGCCTGTAAATTCTCTTCAGGTAAATTAAAGTAAAGGTTAAATGCATGTAAAAAAAATTTTCATGTTTCAACTCTTTCCATTACAAAGGGTGTAAACGTAAATGACTTACTTTTGGCAATGAGCAAATAACTAAAATAATAAAATCCTTCTAAAAGCTTAAAAAATATATTTTATACTTTGGTTTATAAAAGTCTGCTCTCATAATGTAAAAAATATTCTTTTCTGATACTGTTTTGAAGAAAATTGGTGCTTTAAAAACTTGTTTGCCAGTAAGGACCATCTCTTTTTGGATCATAATTTTTAAAACAACAAACTAATTTAAAACCTAAGTATGAGAGCATCACCATGTTGATTTGCTGTAATGGTCTTTAAGCTCTTTGTAGTGGAAAGAGTTGATATGTAAGACTATTTCTTTATAAATTTATTTCAGGACTTTTATTAGAAAGGATATATGCCAGTCCTATTATTATAAAGTAAAATAAACATTTAGATAATGGTATTTAAAGTTGTCATAAAGAATAATTAATTAAAAACTACACTTAATTCCAGAAGCAGTTGATGATGTGGTTATGTTGGCTTCATACAAAACTTTTTAAATATTTAACTATTTCCATTATCAGTTAGTGTATCGGGTTTGAATTATATTGTAGAGGACCTCTTTTAGGCACACCATCTGTGCATACTTTTGCTAAACAGAAATTGTATTATAAAAAGCATCGGTTGAATTATGTTAAAAGCAGTGTGGTATAAGGAATAAAAGTGTAAAGATGTACACTGTTTCTCTTATACTAAGCCTGTGGTTTTATTATTCTTACACTTATAATAAATAAGTTAACATTATGTTGTCATATTAAACTACTGATTGTACTTTCAGTGTAATGTACTTAGTAAAATTGATTCTTATGAGGTTTGTTTCTTTGTATGTATTTTTCATTACAATCCTGTCATTTTACTGTGAAATTAGTCAATTAATTATTGTTCATCATTAAAATTCCATAGGTAAAATTGAAACCTAGACCATGGCTAGAACGATGGGAACGACAAGAGTTACAAGGGGTTTCAAACATAGAAGAACATCTAAAAGAGAAGGACAGAGTCAGGAGAGAACTCAGAAAGACACCCTGGGAAAAATATGATTTAATGAAGCAGTACAGGTATAGCTTTACCTTTTTTAGCTCCCTTTGTCATCTGCTTACCCCAAAACATGCATATGACCTATCAGTAAATTTGTATCTCAATATTTGTATAATTAGAATTGTAATATGTATGACAATAGTATTATAGATAAGCATATTATTATTGATTATACATTTTCATTTCTTTATTTTCTCGATGACAGCTTCTGTGAAAACTTGAAGGAGCATCTTTTTTACATCATGTATGCATTATTTTATAAAAATATGACGTTTACATATGTACAAAGTTATACCAGAGTCGGAGAAACTGATAGGGATGGAGCTATATCGATAAACGTAACACAATAACAGATGCAATATTTTTTTACAAAATTTAAGAAACTAAACTACTGCCGGATTCTTTTGTATAAATTATTAATAATATTATATTTCATTACAAGATGTTACACATATTAATTCTTGATTGATAATGCCAACTTCTTCAAAAATGTTCGGAGCTGTTGTAAAATAAGTAGGTATAGGTAGGTACTGGACAATGAAACAAAATAATTATCATGACATGTAATCTTTATTTATTTCTTTTAATCAAAATCTGATGAATCGTCACTGTCGTAATCGTAATAAATATATGCGATCGATATCAATACTTATTTGGTCACAACACTACAACTATCAAATTAAAACTGTCATCGAGAAATTAAAGAAATGGAAATAGTATAGTTGTCAGAATATTACAATTTAAATTCTAATGTATAATCTAAATGTAGATGTATATACATCTACATTTAAAATATTACTATTACAAATGAAGAAGTTTAAATATATTACAATAAAATATCGAAATTCATAATTTCAATGAATGTTTATAAACTATAAAATATTTGTTCTTTAGGAAAACAATTCCAATAGAAGAACAAAGTGACATTTGGTCAGAGGTGAACAATCAGTTACAACAGCTGCAGCTCGCGCGTAAGAAGATGTCAAGAAAACGTACCTTTACCACACCCAAAACACAACTTGGTTAACTGTCATTTATTTTATTAGTATTTGTATTGCAAATAATATTAAGAAAGGTTTAATAAAGTATAGTAAAATGATGTATTATTTTGTATTTAGTAAAGTCACTTGTTCTGTTGTTCCAAGAATAATTTGCGTTTCGCATACATATTTGTATGAAACAAAAAAAATCATAGATGGATTGGTTTAACGTGTATCATACAGGTGTATGAATAACAGAGACATTGTTAAACTTAGTCACTTTTAGATGATAAGTAATGATAGACTATGATTAGTATGATCCAAAAGTCCAACAACGAATTCTTACTCCGGAGACCATGTGAACTCTAAGGATATCAATGCTCAAAAAATGAGTTCACTAATTATTCAAATTCAAAACTTATTTTTCCGAGAATCAATACATAGACTCATGAAATAATATTTCTTGCTTTGCCCGTTCATTAAAGTTTGAATTGTAGTTTGTGTTAAAATAAAATATATAAAAAAAACATTACATAGTATTTCAATAATATTTATTTAAGCAAATGGAGTATCATAATAGGTACTATGATAAAAAACCTATCAAATTTATTAAAGTGGAACTTTTATTAGATCGTCTCAAACTTTTTGGTCTGTGTGTTGTATGTCGCGTGACGGTCGGCCACGGAGTAGGGATAAAGTGAAAGGCGCTCGCCAGAGCAGCCAAGGCCAATAATTAATGGAATATTATTCCAAAAATTTTTAGTTAAATGTCTATAATGTGAAAAAAAGTTTCACTTTTACCATGGTTTCATAAAAACACACAATCTTTTTTTTTTTAATTATTGTCTAGAAAATTTGATGAAATGACCATTTTATTATTTGTCAATGTTTCCATTTAGTTTTTTTATTAAACGTACCTACAAAATAGCTAAGATATATAAAATGTAACTGCAAAATAGATTGTTGTTTTCCTTAGTACAATGCTGTCAAAGCAAATTCTATTTTGTTTTTTTTTGTCTTACTAAATACCTATCAGTACCTATTATAGTAGTTTACGGAAGGCAGTGTTAAAATATCTTTTTTTGGACAATTGATAGTATTTGATTGTATGTTTTCGTTGTAGGTATGTTTGCCTGTTGTCAAATGGCGACACAGAAAAAAAGGTAATCACATGTGCTGAAAGTTGTTTACTTTAGTAGTAACTTGTAAGTTAAAAAAAATCATTTGCGAAAATCTTCCTTGTCATCACAAAAATACCCATTGGATATCAACAATTGATTGTTTCATTTCAACAATTTTTATTTCTATTATTGTAACGACTCGATTCAATTCATTTAAACAATAGTTCTTTGATTATTTGCAACTAGCTGAGCCCATGGCTTCGTTCACGTGGAAAACAGAATGTCCGCGCGAAACTTGCCACCTGCCCCCAGCTATTTTAAAGACAAAAATTACTCTCCTTTACTTTTTCGTAGGTCTTTTTAATGCTTACAATTATATGATAAATTAATTTGCTGTACATTTTATATCTCTCTTATGGTTTACTCAGCGTGAGCCATTTAAGCGCCCGAATTGATTCACCATGACCAAGGAATATAATACTCTCTTACGAGAGATCATGACCATTTTTTTTTTGTGCGGAACCCTAATTATTTTTCTAAAATAAAAGTAGCCTAAGTTACTCCTTATAACATCAGCTATTTAACAGTAAAAGTCCCATAAAATTCGGTCCAACCGTTTCGGAAATTACCCGGAACAAACAGACATACAAAAATTTAAAAAATGGGCTTGTTTATTATAGGTATCGTAGATACTTTCACATGCATTTAGTAAAAAACTGTTATTTTGACATTACAAACACACTTCAATTTTATTAATTGAATAGAAGATATCTTACAAAATATCTGAAGAAAAAACAGCTCGTTCGGTCGTAATAGTTACTAATCCTATATTAGTATTTAACTATTAATATTAGTAATTACTAGATTTTAAATAAGTTCTTTATTTTAGTATTAGGGATGTACATTTAGAAAATAGTCGATGTTTTTTTTTCGATCCAATACATCGATATTAACTGATATATCGGTTAGAAACATTTTTTTTTCTCAAAATCGAGTATTTTTCTAACATTGCATCACAATGCTGTAGTAGCCTCCTGACACTCTATAGTACTCCATACTAACAAACCACAAGTTTAAATTATCTATTACTCCTACACAGTGGCATAGTTAAGGGGGGGCGGCGCGCCCCGGGTGTCACCCGTTTAGGGGTAACACCCGAGCCCGACTATGACCATAAGTTGTAGTTCTTTGTAACTATAAAAAATCGTAAATCTATGGCAGAGAGCATAACCGCCACTAATAAAATTATCTAGGTAACTATGATATCGTACCACGAGCATAATAAATTGATATTTAGAAAAAAAAAACAATATGCACACTGTCAATCGATCTGGGATTCTTCCAAAATTTAATACCCTGTTCGCGCATAACCAATGCTAGTCAGGGGATTCCCTCGATATAGCGCTCGTCACTTGTATTGTGGATTGGGCCATTTCTTTTGTTTCCGACCGCTTTCATTTCAATATTCTCTTACGTGAACGTGTGAACGTCTAGTGCAAAGTGTTTGTTAATTATTAGATATTATAAACAACATTTTTTGTATAAAAACTGATTTAATATAGTCGATTCTTAAAGAAAATAAACAAGGTAAGTGAAGTATTTTTGTTATTACAGGTAATACTTACATTTTTAATTCATTTAGTATCTAATAGCAGTATCTTAGATTATTTTGAAAAACCCTGCAATTATTTTATTCTCTTTTAATTACTGTGTATTTTAAAACTATATTATTGAGCCATCCTTAATGATAAATAGGTACTTTCAAAAGGTATTTTGGACTGATTGCAGTAATATTTTTTTGTTTATCCTGGGCAAGTATTACTATCTACTAAAGATATTTATTTATTAAAATAGGTTTGGCGTAAAAAGATTTTATTTATATTTCTACACGTTTTACGATATTACTTTAGGTAATAATGTTTAATTGTAAATAATATACTTATTTATTATTTACTTACTTATTATTTTCCGATCTAATAGCAATGGCATTTGTTTACAAAAACGGAATATATTAAATTTAGATTTTTCATTGAAAGTAATCATAATCATAACATACAACTTCGCGTACGTTGATTTGGCTTCGAGATGAGTAGCTCGAGCACTCGTGGCACGGATATCACAATCAACGGTGGAGTATTTAACTAGTATTTTTCTAATAATACTTAAATACATATTTACACCCAGACGCAGGATTGTTAATTTATATAAAAATATGTTTCACAAAGCTAGTTACGTAACGTGTAGGTGTTTATTTACTGTTATAATTAGTTTATAAAATCAACGTATCACTTACTAACTAAAAATATTTTTTAGAATACCCAGAACGAAATATGCCTCGGGGAATTCATACTTCGAAAAGAGAAAGCGGGTTTCAACAGAGAAAAGCCAAAAAGGCTAAAATGGATGAAATTCAGAGCATGTCCGGTTCTCTTTTCAAATATGTCACAAAAGCAGATAGCGGCCAAAGTTCAAGTAAAGTACCCGAGCCTCCTGCTGACGAAAGTTATGATTCACATCTTGGAGACTCACATTCAGATAGCAACATCGACAATACAGAATCAATGAAGGCGACTCAGGACCTTGACGGAATCAAAATAAATAATGAAAATAACGCCGTCAATGCTACTTTCGGAGATAGCATTAGCTTCGAAGAATCAGTTCAACACTTGAGAGATGTTTCACATTGGAGTTTACCGGTACCTGATAATGTTCGCATTGACATAATAAAAAAGGACAGTGAACATTTCCAGAACAAAGAAGGACTGTTTCCTACTGTATCTCGTCATGGTTCAAAGATTAAAGGTGATTCTGGTCATCTTTCACAGGAATGGTTTTATAAACAGATGCCTAGTGGTGAAAAAATTCTACGATCATGGATGGTATTTTCTCCTATATCAAATAACCTTTACTGTTTTTACTGTCAGCAACATACAAACAACATTTACAACTGCGATTAAAATCTCACACCACAATAGAAGATGCAACCTTGCAATTTATGAATACGGAAAAACAGAAGTGGAAAAAACTGTTATTTAGATTATTAGATATAACATTGTTTTTGGCTAAACAAAACCTAGCATTTCGTGGACATGATGAAACCCAAGGGTCGTCTAATAAATGTAATTTCTTATAAGTAGTTAAACTGCTGTCAAAGTATGATGCAGTACTCAAAGAACATATACTATATTTAGAACAGGAAAAATCACCTAAAGTAACATATTTATCGCCAGAAATACAAAATGAGTTCATAAATGTTTTAGCTAATCATGTAAAATATCAGCTTGTCAACGAAATTAAATCGGCCAAATATTTCGGAATCATGTTTGATAGCACACCTGACGTTTCACATGTCGATCAAATGGCTGAAGTGATTCGTTATGTAAAAATTAATAATAGAAAAGTAGAAGTCAAAGAAGTATTCTTAGGATTCTTTCCTTTACATGGGAAAAAAGCAGCTGATTTAAGCGCTGAAATACTAAAGAAGCTTGAAAACGATGGCTTAGATATTATGATGTGTCGTTCTCAAGGTTATGATAATGCTGCAGTTATGAGTGGTATACACGGAGGAGTGCAAGCTATTATAAAAGAAAAAAACAATAAAGCAATTTTTATTGCTTGTATAGATCATTCAATTAATTTATGCGGCCAACATTCGTTCGCACAAAATGTGACTTGTGTTACATTTTTCGGAGCAGTGGAAACAACATTTTAACTTTTTTTTCAACTTCCACAAGCCGTTGGGAAGTGCTTCTTAATCACAGCAAAGCATCTGTTAAAAAACTTTGGATAACGCGCTGGAGTGCTCATTATGGTGCAGTAAAATATTGGCTGAAAATTTTGATGGGATAATATCTGCAATTGAGGAACTATGTGACCAAGCCGTAAATTTAGAAACTAGAAGTGCTGCACAAAATCTTATACCTGCCTTGTGCAATTTCTCATTTCTTTGTTTTCTTTTCTTTTGGAATGATGTGCTAAGGGAAGTGAACAATGCTCAGATTGCATTACAAAGTAAAGGTTTATGTGTTGATGAAATAATCATAAAACTAGAAGCACTTCGTCTATTCATTGGAGAGAAACGGTTGCATCTGGCAGAAGAGGCAATAGATTTTGCTGTACAAAAATCGGAAAAATACAACATTTCGATGGAACGACGAATTCGTCGCAAGAAACGCATGCCCGGTGAGAGAGCGGAACTTCAAAAGGACATGTTAGAATGTCTTGACAGATTCAATATTGAACTCGAAACAAGAGTAAAGTCCATTAAAGACGTAGCTTCATTGTTTGAGGTTGTGTAGTCAAAGACCTTACTTTCGGCAAACATTGAACAGATAAAATTTGCTATATCAAAATTTACTAACCTTTACGATGAAGTATCAGAAACAGAACTCCTTTTAGAAATACCAAGATTGAGAAGACATTTAAAAGCGGCTAATATTACTGTCTCTAATTGGGTGAGACTGGACTTTTTGAAATTTATTTTGGAATGGGATTTTACAGAATCTCTTCCGAATCTAACGGTCGCACTAAAGTTATTTATAACAATATGTGCATCAGTTGCTTCATGTGAGAGAAGTTTCAGCAAATTAAAATTAATTAAAAATTACTTGCGGTCTACAATGACTAAAACCAGATTAAACAATCTTGGTATTTTAACGCTAGAACATGAAGCAACACAAAATATAAATTTTGAAGACGTGATTTCGGAGTTCGCTAGTGTCAAAGCTAGAAGGAAGAAATTTTAATTTTTAACAAACTAATTTGTTTCACATAATATTCAAATATTTGTAATAGGTACTCGTATTTTAATAAAACGTAAATGATTATAACTTTTTTATTTTAACAGTTTCGATTGAGTGTTGGGGTGACACCTATAAAATCCGCTCCGGGTGCCACCTATGCTAGATACGCCACTGCTCCAACAACAGCACTTTTCTTGTCCGCACGCCTGTTGTGTGTTCTCAGGTGTTCTTTGTGTGTTGTTCTGTATTTTGAGTGTGTGTTAAAGGATGTTCAAGGAATCTATGTAACTAAGAGAAAAAAAAACGACTTTTCATGCAAACCTTAGCTAATTCAGTAGTTGTTCATTAAAAAATCACAGGGGCAGTTCCATAGAATGCCTGCTATCATACATTGTCTATAATTTATAAGGCGTAAAATAAAAAATAATGATGAATACGGTACACAATATTCGTAACAACGTTTAGTTGTGTTGGTGTTGTTATGCAATACTATGACGTCACGATAGCGCGTCAAAATGACGGGTATTTAAAGTGCCCAAATTCGATTAAAATTATTTAATTAAAAAAACCAAAAACTAAATTTTTTACGATTATGTAACTATATAAGGCGTCAGTTAAAATATTAAAAAAAAAAATGTTATGTTTAATGAAAATACACAGATACATCGACTACATCAACAGTTTTCAAAGCTGCGGATTGATCAATGCATCGTACTATAAACATTGAGTGAATACAATGTATCGATGTATATTGAATATCCCCAATTACTACTCGTGCGCGATAAGTTGAGACCCGTGCGGAATGCGACTCTCCACCCTCTTCCCCGATGACACCACTCTTGTACAGCGTGCAACGCCATTATTTAATATAGATTTTTTAGTCTCTTACTATACTGAGCTAGATGTGTTCTTTTTTTGTTCACTGTACCATGACCCGACAATGACGTCACCGCACTCAGGTCTCAACTTATCGCGCACGAGTAGTAGTATATTTAAATTCGCCCACCGCTATTGGCAATATAAATATGAACTTAATAGGTCTTATTCCATTGACATTAGATTTATTCGGTTGCAAATAATAACATTGTGAAAAGTTATATTTCTTGCGTGCGGCGCGGCGCAGGTTGTCTCTGCTGTTTTGCTGTTGGTTCGTTGCAGTTCGTTGTCTGTTGAGTCTTTGGTCCGGTCCTTTAGTTTTCGGGGAAGTAAGTTAGTTCAGTTTCCTATTAAGGGTATAAACGTACTTTTTTAAGTGTAACACGTATAGCTCTGATAAATTACGACAATAATAATTGTATTCACAAGTGTAATTTGTGTTTATATTGTGAAGTTATTGTTTTTCAAGTTTGTGGCGATTATATTATTGCAGTTGCAAGTGTCCAAGTGTCGTCAAATGCACCTGTAGCCGGGTAAGTTACTGTTTAAATGCATAACTTTGCGTATTATTATATCGGTTTGTATTTTAACATACTTTACTGGTTAGTATTGTTCAGCATTAATTATTGTTACCGTTATAATGATTCTTACGGTATTCTTTACAGTATTGTTAGTAGCTAAGTTATGTCATAAAGTGCAACTGCATTACAACCTTGATTTATTGATTATGCGTCATTGTCTGGTCAGTGTGTTCTATGCGATGCGTTTTCACAAAAATTAGTATTTTACTTACTTAGTTACATAAATTAAACTGAAACATTATTACTTTTGAAGTGACATCATAAATTTCCACATAATAATTTTATCAGTTATCTCTATGTGATAAGATGATTAGAATTTGCAAAATTTATAAATGATGCAATAACTTATTATGTACATAGTGATTTATTATAAAATAATGATTTTATAATTGTGAAAATGATTGTATGTACTTATTATTGTGAAATTGATTTCAAGCAATACAACATAGTACAGAAAAAATAACTTGTCTCTGTAGATTACAGTATAGTTAATTAAAGCAATGACCTCTAGCGGCTCTAACCAAGTGAATAATAAAGTTTTTTAAATAATCTATTTAATAAGTAAAATGTTCTAAGTATATACTGTTCCTCAATTATTACAATTTCTGTTGATCTTAATTTAGAGGGCATATCATACTTAGAAATCAATACATAATTTTCTTTGTTAATTGATGCTCGACACACTTTCTATGTTCTAGTTTAGTGCATTAAAAATCATAGAGAACAATACCTATGCAGTGTGAGAAATATAAATAGCGCAAGCAGAACTAAGATGATTTCTACAGTTCCAAATGAAAATGATTTTAGGGTCTAAGTATAATAATTTATATAATACTAGCTGTGCTTGCAGCTTTGCTCACATGGAGGACAGAAGGAAGCATTATGCTTATAAAAATTGTAGTCTCTAAGTTTATTTATTTATTTATAATGCCAACAAGATTTACACTCTGGCAAATTATAAGCTTACCAACAAAAAATGCTCTAAACAAATGGAATCTTAATTATAGGAGTTTATGACAAGACTACACATGGTGAGCAGTAAAAATAATTATTTAAAAAAGAGCAGGAATGAATTTGGTAATACAGTAAGAATAAACAAATAAAACAAATATACTTTAACAAATTAAAACATGAATATATTCTACTTACAGAGACAAGTAGATTTATATTTCACAAGGCTATTCGCGAAGATGTCTAGATCTGACTTTTTAGACACGGAAATATAATATGATATAATTCTATTCAACGGAGAGAAAAGCCTCAAGTTTGTTCAGTAATGATTAGTAGCGAATATATAAAAACGAGAAGTTAAAAACTTTAAAATTTTTAATGAATGAAGATATCATGATAATTTTTTTTTTAAATAAGGGCTATGTACTTATGGTGTATAACAAAACAAAATTGATCAAAATCTATATAGTAGTTTTTGCATGATAGTGCATAACACAACCTCAATCATTTTATTTATATAGATAAAATAAATATGTTAAGGCTGTTTATAACCAGAAGACTTAATTACTTATAATTAATTTGGAAATATGAATAGAAAAATGAAAAATATTGGATAATAGTTATAGTACATTTTAATGTATAGAATGTGACATTATTATATACACATGATTTAAGATTTTGCAAAAGTTTTTGGTATGAAATGGATTATTTTTAAGAATATGGCAATATTTGTTACAAAAGATATTAAACAAATTACCACTTCATTAAAAAAGTGTTATAAAAATCAGTGTTATTAGCTCATTGATATTTTTTTGTCAAGTACACTCAAAGGAATTTGATTCTAGACTAAGCATTTCTTTTAATATGGTAACCAAACATAAATGCAAAACAATACATACACAGGCTTATGTATATAGTATTTCATGAACATTCATAGAACCGAAAATCATGTTAGCCACACAAAAGTCAGATATTCTTTTAAGCTGTTTGCTCTTACATGTGAAAAGTTCGAAAAAAAAAACTCATATTGATATACGTACATAGTTGAAAAATAACTAGCTAATAATAATAATAGCTATAGCTAATAGCTGATAGTCAGATAAAATATGTATGTATAAATGAATGGGCGTCATAATCATTGTGGTTAATTTTTCGTCCAAGTTACAGTAATTTTAAATTACTGTACTGTAGAAGATTTCAGAGTTCACGGACTTCATCAGGTGGGTTCGTAGGTCGTTGTACGATAATTAAATCAGTGACAAGTTAAATGCAGAGAAATACGACAACGCCTATTATAGTACAGCTAGTAGGTTGGACTACTTCCGTGTATATGATTTATTGTTTTAGCTATATCGTCCAATCAATAGGAAAGTGAAACAATACAAAATCTTTTTTGTTTTTTTTTTCATAAAATAGCCATAGTTTTACGTAAAATATAGTCTACGCGACTGCCGATAAGTGTAAACAGAAAAACCGCACTTTCCCACATTAAAGTATGTTAGGGTTCCTTTTTTTTCAACTAGTTGATACCTGCGACTTCGTCTGTGGTGTTTTTTATAATTATTAACTCCACCGCAAGAAGACACATCGCTGAACGCGTAGTGCTTATAAAATTGGAATGAATTAATGAATGTACATATCATAATTTTTTATTTTAAGGAGCACGCATCTTATGAGGAAAGCAAAAAAAAATTGAACAAAATGTATCCCGTAGTCTTTGCGTGATGCGCGCACAATGACAAACCTCGATCATTTTATTTGTATAGACAAAAAAAGTGTACTTAAATATTATTTTGAGTTAAGCCACTTTTATATTTTAGGGACTTATAATATGGTCAATAAGTAACTAGGGAAGTCTAGACCCTTGCGGGTTGTTTGCAATCTCTGCCTGTACTCAGTAAATTGTTAGTATCGTATATACATTTATTTATGTACTTTTAATATTGAGTATTGTATTGTATTACGAACTGTGTAGTATTATGTATAGTGGCAGTACATTTCATTATGACAGTAACGTATTTTTTATTTTTCTTGAACAATTATAAAAACGTGTTTAATAAATGATAACGAAAAGATTGTATATATTTACAGTGAATAAAATAAAATAAACATTATTAGTCTCGGACGATTGTTTGAAAATAAGTTTTTAATAATACATAACATTTGAAAATCTTCATTTGCCACCACAGAATCTGTGGCAAAAAACTTTTATTGCATATTAAGTATATCGATTTTCAAATAATAATTACATTATAAATTTTTTCAAAATACTTCTATTGACCACTTCTTTTGCTGTAAGGATGTTAGCATAATTACATTATATAAACGTATCCTTACGAAGGCGGAAGAGTGTAATAAAAACAAAATGGCGCCGTAAACGATGCGCTTGAGCATACCATCTGACTGAAGAGTGAAGAGTGTCACTAAAGTTGGGAAACTTTCAGTGTTATTTTTAGTTGCGCAACGAACGCTCCGAGCTTTGAGGTTTATGATCCGTAACAAGAAAATGTTCATACATATAAAAAAATAAGTCTTCGTAATTTTTTTTCTTTGATGTCTTTTTATGTACGCATATACTAATATAATACCTTAAACATACTATAAAATGAAACACGTTATGTTTTATTACATCTAGAATGCGATATACATATTCTTATAGTAATAGTCTTATTTTTAGTCAATCCGTAATTTTGTAACAATTTATATTATGACTTGTATTTATTATTATTGTTATGAAAGAGACAAGACAATTTTTAACAAAAATGAAAACCAACTTCAATAATTTTGAAAAGTTCCCTTGTGTATCTTCAAAGTTCAAAGTCCAATGCCAATACAATTAAAAGGTGGTCCGGTCCACCCTTGAGGTATCCTATCCAACAAAAAAGAATCATTCAAATCGGTTCATAAACAAAAAAGTTATGGTCGAACATCAAAACAAAGTACATACATTCAAATTGAGTAATCTCCCGTCTTTTGTTGAAGTCAGTTAAAACCAGCATGCTTTCCACCTGATGTTAAACAAGTCACCATATAAATGAGAAATCTTTTTGGAAAGTTCATAAGCTACGTAGCCGTGTATACCATCAGGCGGGCTGTACTCTTGTTTGCCACCTTAGTTGTATTAAAAAAAGATTGGATATATAAGTACCGCATTCCTGAGGCCATTCATAAAAGGTTGCTACTTTGTGAGGACTGAGACTCGAGCCCGGGGAAGCTGTCAAAACCTCTCCTGGCTCCAGGGTCCTTAAGGCTAAAGGCCCATTCAGATGGAGAGAGTTTATCGCACGTTACGGGACGAGAAATCGTACGCAATTTTTTTCTTATCTACGATTATATCATACGAGATTCGCAAGTAACATATCGCCTACTGCAACTGATTACACGGTGTAATATTTTTGAAGAAGATTCTTGCTTACGTGCTCTCGACTTGTATAAACATGATCTCTTAAAACATTTCTCAAATTCATACGAGTATCGTACGAATCAATCAGTAATTTGTACGGTATTTATTGTTCTCACAATGACACAAAAATAATTCAAATTTGGAAGTTCTTTAATGTTTATAGAAGTTAAGAGTGTTTGTTGGAATAAGGAGAATGAGTAAAAGTCGCAAAGTATTAGATGCTCCAAGTGTTTCTTCTCATTATTCATTTTGAAATCCATCTTTTTCCGTGTTTGTTTAATTAATTTTTATCTTGGAAGAGCATAAAATACCCTCGCGCACTGCACTCATGGTAGCGTCTAGCACAAAATCTCGAAATACGATTTTTGCTTTCAAATTCTGTTTAGACAAAGACGATCTATATTTAGTAGCGAGGCAATTGTCACCTACGTGGAAGGGCGACAGTCGCGAATATTTACATGAAACTTTCTATGTCCTTTCGATAATCGTATCTTCGAGTCGAGAAACTCTCCATCAAAATGGGCCTTAACAGTAGGTACCTATAGTCAGTGCGAGAAAAACAATGAGGACTAAGATGAGAGGACCAGGACACACCACGAGCACTGCTGCTTTGCGGCAAAAATATTCATGTAACGGTGGCGTTCTAGCAGTCGAACTTTGCACAGGTTCTACTACTCTTGACAGGCAGTCAATCGACAGAGAATCGCATGTTACATAACTTCATACCTACTTGTATGCAGCTATTAGCCCTTGACTTCTCGTTTTTAAAATGAAATAGCTCGTACGCTATCTATGCTAAACTAGTTGTACTAATATAGGAAACTTCGCGGGAGTGTGCCCAACAACTCAACCAAGCCCGGTGAAATTCTCAGAACGTATAATGGCTCCAGGGCCCTTAATTTCGAAAACAAATTACAGCAACTCAAAATCAGCTGTTTGTGAACGCATAGGATACAAAGAAACTAAGGAAATATTAAGTAATTATCTGCTGTTTGTGAACACATAGGATACAAAGAAACAAGAAACATTAAAGCCGATTTAGAGTAGTTGTTTTTTTTTTCGAACTAACGTAAGGGCCCTGGAGCCATTAGACGCTTTGAGAGTTTCTCCGGGCTTGGTTGAATTATTCAATATTGTATTCTGATTTTACTATCTATCGTTTTAGACGTGAACTAAAGTCTAATCATTCATCTGAACATAGCGCCTGCTTTTCGGAAAAAAAATCATATGCGGATTTCGTTCTGTGCTGTGTTTATTAAAGTGTTCTTACTTCATTCACTGCTCCAAGCTCTTATACAGCTCATAAGACGTATTACTTAAAAATAAAAATATTTAACATTTTGATTTTCCATGCATACACTTAATTACCTACACTTCTCTATGCGTCCTTTTATTAAGGAGACAGTAGGTTTAGGTCTCCATCTTTGTGACGTAATGTTATACTTTCAAAGTGACAAGCTCGTGTTCATAGATGATAAGAAAGCTTTAGTTTAAGCTGTGTAATCCATATCAATTACTAGTTATCAGATAATGGCAGGAGGTTGTACGCGTTTAGGAATTTAGGTTAGTTCCCGATGTATAAACTAAGAATTTGTAAGGTCAATGCTCTTCCTTGTTTATAGAGATAGTTTATTGGGTGCACTTCTTACATTGATACTTAAAGCATTATTATCTTTATACGTTTTCTAACTATTCGATTTTTTTTAAATGTTAGTTGGTGATAGTTGCTTATTTGAACATAGTAATTTCAATAATATTGTAATACATGGGAATACTTACTTGATTTTATAAAGCTTTGTGTGTTTTGTTTCAAAATTGACTAAATTAATAATGTGATTTTGCGTAATGGTATTGTTGGAAGAAAAGTGTATATATTAATCGCTACTGTTTTAAATTTTATACTTAGTGGTAGAAAACAGGTTGTCGGGCTACATGATGGTAAATAGTTACAGTTTAAAATAAATGAAAAACAAAAACTAGATATTATATTTTTACAACTACTTATATCATGAAAAGACCAGGTAAGGAATGCGTTCGCGCGTCTTTATTTTCGATTTTCTCTTTATCGTTTTTAAGTGTTCAAAAAGAAGCTGTTTCCGCCCGGGATCGAACCGGGGGCCTTGTGCGTGTGAAGCACACGTGATAACCGCTACACTACGGAAACTACATTTGTTCCGCTTGAAAATAGTATAGTGATTTGTGAGAAAAGATTAAACTGGGGTAAAAATGCGTTGGAATAATATGATCATTTAGCGATTAAGGTACTAGAGCAGACTAATCTTGTGGCTAAATGTTTCTACGATTAGCAATTATCTACTAATTGACGTGAGACCATGATAATAGGTATTTTTTTTAATCCGAATAGATTTTTATCGTAATTCCATACAAAGTCTAGAAACGAGGTTAGCTCTCAACTGCAGATGTAGAAATGCCAGCAATTGGTGATTGGTGATAGATTTTTATCTCGATGATTGTATCTAACCTGGCGAGAACTAAAAAAATACTCTATCGCCATACGTTAGATGGTTTCTTCACGATATATTTAACCGACTTAAAAAAAAGTAGAAGGTTCTCAATTCGAATGTATATTTTTTTATGGATGTTCAGTCACAACTTCTATGTTTAGTTGGAAAGCGACTAGCTCAAGTGTGGTCCCAGTTTAATGTAATTGGCATTGGACCTTGCTCTTCGAAGATACATCAGAAAACTCCTCAAAATAATTGAAGTAGGTTTTTTATTTATTTTTTGCCATGGAAAACTGAAGTCTAGTCTATGATAAATTAAAAGTTCCGATTAGTTGTCACATTTGAACAGTGTAGCGGTAATCTATAACAATATTATAAGAGATTCTTTGTTCGAACGTGCTAATCTCTGGAACTACCAAGCTGTTTTCGAAGTACGGGAAGTGAGAACAACGTGATAGGTTATGCGGGTCCTGGCCTTGGCATTGGCGTGGCCAATGTGAAACCGTGGAGCATAGTTAGTAACTGATAAGCGAAAATATTACTTGTCAGCATTAATATGCGAAAATATTATTGATATGTATAATTGAAACAACGAACCAGCATTAAAAGGATTGTTTTGAACTCAATCAATGCAATATGTTAACTTAATACTTACTTGCTAAGGGTGTAGTACTTATAATAGTAATAGTAGTAGGTAGTACTTAAAATGTTTGATTTCAATTCTTATTGGAGATTTGAGGCGAATATGAAAATTATTTCGACGGTGAAATGAATAGATACTCTGTATTTTTGTGTAATGAGGACCAAGTCAAGGATGTACGATATAATTTGCAACTCTTGTAGACATAATTACTGGTAACTAGCGGTCGCCCGATGACCGAAATTTGACCGGCGACTTTTTAATCATAAACTATTTTCTGTTTGACATTTGCAGAATTCATGTACCTAAACAATGAGTGTTATCTACATCACTTGCTGTCACTTTTCGTTGAGTGACAATGTCAATATTTTGGGGGGTCTAAGTTCAATGGCACTTGTCTGTTTAGGATTCGCAGTATTAATTTATTTTATTTAATATATTAGTAACAGATATTATAGATAAATTTTAGCTTTCTGCACTCATTCTCCATATAAACTTTAACCATGCAAAATCTCATAGTCTTCCTTGGTTAGAAATGGTTAGAAATATTATGCTTCACGCATTAATATAAATAAATTCTGTATTTCCTCGATACATTGCATCCACTTCAAAATATAATGCAATACTTTTTGTATGAAGGTCCTGAAAAAAGTCATAAACGGGCTTACACGGGTCATATAAATGAACTTTTAGGCAGAGAGGTAAAGAGAGATAGGACACAAAGAATTTTCTTTGAAGATTTTTCTCTACTTGGGCACTCTGATTGGTGGAAAACCTCCACCGTACAGAAGATCGCAGCTAAATAACCTTGTGTTGTGGGCCTGCAGTGAGTACGGTTTCCAGAGCTCCTTGAGAAGGGGGGTTCAAGGTCGACAAGGTCATAGTGATATCTATGGCATTACAAGCTTCTGTGGGCTATGGTAACCGCTTACCATCAGGCGGGCCGTACGTTTGTTTGTTACGGTATAAAAAATACTTTAACTTATCTTTTTTTACAGACTTGGCAATTTCAAAATAGTAGAAAATAGAGACAACTTTACTAATAGCAAGAAAAGGGTTGCATAAGAGCTTCTAAGGTACATATTAAACATTTTGAAACGCTTTATGGATATCTTAAAGGCTTTAGTGCAATAAGTGCGTCCCAAGTAATTTTATTGTATAATGGACAGATAATGATAATTGATGCGATAGGTACTTGCGCAAGGGCAGGCTTTGCATGAACTACCTATGTATTAACTGCAGACCTCGAGAGTTTAATGGTACAGAAATTTAATTATGTACTCTTATAACAATCAATTTGAAAAAACTAAGTTCCTTGTCTTTCTCTTTTAATGTTATTTAGAAATACATATTTGATGCAATCGTATACAGCGTTGCATGTAATAAAATGATGAGTATGATAGTCCTAGGAAAAGATATAAGACGCCTTAATTGTCAAGTTTGATTGCAAAATACTTATCTTGATGTAAGTGATAGAAATAACGTATGATACAATTTTACTCTTGAAGTTATGAATTTAAAAATATGTTATCAATGTATCATATTTTACTTCGTGGAGACTGCCTTCTGATCTCCCAATTTCTAGAAACTTCGCAAAGTACATGAATTCTACATATTATTTATTATTAGTACTAGTGGTCGCCTAATGGTCGAAATTCAACCAGCTACTTTTTATTATATAGACTATTATTTTCGGTTTTACATTTGCAGTACGAACGTTAACACTATGAATACTACTGTCACCAGTAACCAATCACTTGTTGTCACTATTCAATGTTTTGAGGGGTCTAAGTTCAATGGCACTGGGCGGATTAGGATTCGAAGTATTATATAATTTAATTGAATGTACTAATAATAACACATATAGAATAAATTTTAGCTTTCTCCACTCCTTCTCCATATAAACTTTAAACATGCCAAATTTCACAGATATCCGTGTGTGCAATATGCTTAAAAAGGAGTCCGAGATACTCTCCTCACGATTTAATAAATCGATTTTTTGTAGTTACATTAACTTTTATGTATGATTCTATACAATTACATACAATACAATAATAACTTTCTTCGGAATGAGGCTTTAGCTCTGAAGTGAAACATTTAGAGAATGGTATTATTATTATAATATTATCGATTAACAATTGTAGAGTAATCGAGAACCCAATATATTTTTATCATAATTTGATAACAGATTACATTTTACACGTTCAACCTTGAATGTTGATTAATTTTTAGCAGTCTTTTAAAAAAAAAAAAATCTTCCGTGATAATGACCTACAAATGCGTATTTACGTGTAATATTGTATATATCCGTTTTATGTGTTTAGATATCTGTTCCGGTATATAGCGTGTCTGTTCACGAGTCTTTCCATGCTTGAGTAAAGATTAGATTTTATAGAAATAATGATTACAAAGATACCGTAGTTCAGGGTGATTGTCGGATCTGAGTTTTTTCAAGGTAACTTGACCTTAACTATAGCTAATATGCAATTAATTTTCGAGTAATTTTTATTCTTTATAGGTTTAGCATTTTGGTCGCAATCTTACTTAATGCTATGTGATAATGTGCCGCTAGATGCTAACAAGCTAAGCGAAGTGGGAGGACGAGATCTCAAGTTCAGCAGCCGGAACACATCTATAGGTTGTTGTTTGGCAACAGATTTTCAACTTGAGGGTGGAAGCTAGCCAGGTGGGCATTGGAAATGATGTATCACCGTGCTATGATTTCATAACGATGTTTTCCTTCATAGAAAGTCAGCCTTATTGCAGGGATTCGAACTCACGTCGATTGAAGCGATGTCCGTACACGCTACCTCTGAGCCATCAAAAAGGGCACGTAATTAATTCAGCAATTTTAAGCATGTGATTACTTAGACGTTTTCACCGAGCAAAGAAAGATCAACATGGGTTTAACTTTTCTTATTGTGGGAAAAAATGTTTTATTGTTAATGCGGTTCCTCAATTTGGAATCGGTGTGACGCGTGTACAGGCCTCTATGCTCAAAAACCCGCCGGCTGTGCATTTAGGAAACAGAATACAGTCGCAAATTGATTTGCTATGTTGTCCGTAAAGAAGGTATTAAAAATTGGCATGGAAAATGGAAATACTTTTTGATGGAAATTGGTCTTCTGAATAAAAAATCATCTATTATAAACAGCGAACACGCATATAAGAAAATAAAAAGTGAAATAAGAAAAAGTAGAAAACCTAATATTAAATAACATCATCAAGGCCGTACTAAAAGAATCAAACGCGAAAACTACATTGGGAACAAATGTATTTTTACCAATCAATTTCATAAATATAACGACTAAAGTAACACATATATATTATATATGTTGTATGCTTGTTATGATTATCGTTTTAATTCGTGCTTTATGCTTGTGCATGTTTACTATCCATAAATATCCTGTTTGAGAAATACAGGTGTGATATTCCTATAAATATTTTTGAAAACCTTACCATTTATTAACCCCGTATGAATTAATTTTGCGCTAACATGGCAAACGTTTTATATCCGTTTCGTGTCATTACATAGTTTGATTACAATTAATTAAGTGACTTTTAAATACATTTATATTTGCGAAAGTTATCCGTTTGTAGTCGATTTAGTAAATTAACATTTAATGCAGCTTATTATCAGCATAGACTGCTCTTTTTATTATACAACACATGTGGCAAACAAGCATGTGGCCCGCCTGATGGTAAGCGACTACCGCAGCCTATGGACGCTTGTTACATGTTTTTACTTTAAATGTATTTATTTTTTTGGGGAAAAAACTATATTGCTAAAATAATGGCGATAAAAGAATTATAAAATAATAATTACTAAAATTCCGTTTTGTTTTCTTGTTTATTAAGTGTTTATTATAACAATAACATCTGATTCATGAAATCATAAAATGAATTGATTATTTTCAAATCACTACATTGCAAAATTTTATTGTAAATATTAGTTTATCAATACACAAGTTATCACTAGAAATAACTAATGTCGGTTATGTTTAAGTACATTATTGTACAGGTATGTGTACATTTAGTTTTGTGTCAACAATTAGTAGTAACTGAATGCTGATAAGTTAATATTAAAATTGAGAATGTTTGAATTGGTTATTTATTAAAACCATTGTTCATTTAATCACTATATCGTGTACAACGCAAGCAAATTGTAAAAAGCATTATTGCTAACGGGGAGTTGTATTTTTTTTTCTTGATATTGTTTATTGCACAAAGTTTTTTGAAGTTTATTTACTACTATTACTACATTGAATATAAGACTTCAATGGGTCAGTGAAACGAGTACAAAATATCTTAAGCAATTTCACTTTCGACTACTCATATTGTGGTACCACTGTATCTATGATCTCAGAATACTTCACTGGACTAGACGACGGCGTCAGTCGTCTGATCTCGTACTCGGTTTGTTTGCATTTTGATGTCGTTCGTATTATCTGACATCTCTCATGACACCGGCTTTCTAAGTCCCTTTAAAGTTACTATTTCTTCTACGATCTACCAAGTGGGTGTATATTCTAGCATAATAGATATTTACGTTTAGTTTTTATTAGATTGACAAGAGTAATATTAAAAGCTTAAGAGATTGTTTGTTTGAACGCGTTTATCTCTGTAACTATCAGTCAGATTCGAAAAATTCTTTATGCATTTTGTAGGCTATTTATTGAGGCTTTATTTAACTTCACGCTACTGTTGTACGAAGCGGAACAGTAATAATAAATGTCAAGCAAAGTGGAAAGCTGTAAGCGGCAAGTACGGGAAGCGAGAACAACGATAGGCTACACGTGGGCGATGGCTGCGATGCGGTGGAAAGGTTAGAATAAATTTTACCGCAGTGAAACCTTGGGGAATAGCTAGTCTATTATAATACATGGTGTGGTACCTATATCTATACATAGTATAAAGTAAAGTCGCTAGCCGCTGTCTGGCCCTATGTACGCTTAGATCTTTTAACCTACGCAACGGATTCTAATGCGGTTTTTAATACCATTTAAAGAATTTTTAACGGAAGGTTTACATATAATACATTCCAATAAATTTTTTGTATAGTGGAGAAAATTCAATCTCCAATTGATTAAGATCCAGATCAAGTAAGGTATCCAGATAAGTTAGTTAGTTAACTTGGGCATTTAATGGGGATTAATATTGTCCTTTACAGTTTTCCATTTAATTGAATACCGTATAAGATATCATGAATTCAAAATTACGCGCGATCTAAGAAATTCCTCTCAGCAAAACCGGTTGCGGTCGGTTGGTCGGCACTCCCCACTTATGATAAATTACGCGTTACACAATTTCGTAAATGTGAAGTTACATAACATACCATCACGCCTGTATCCCCGATGTGTTAGGTAGAGGTTTACACCCACAGTTCGCCGGGTATGTTTTAGGTCTCATGTAATAAGGAACGAGCCTGTTGCCATTAATCGGGCACAAAGCCAAACTCCGAGCTTCTACTGATAGTTTCATAGAAAAACCCAATAACAATTTGCTCGACCTGGGAATCGAAACTAAGACCTCGAGCATAGCAGTCGTGTTTACATTCAATAGGCTAGAGGCAGTTATGACATATGATATATGATCTATGAATATTAATGCGATAAACTCTAAATCAGGCTTTTTTAACATAAAATACATCATTTTGTAAATTGTACCCGTGCGAAGCTGGAGCGTGTCGATAGTAAAAATTAATAATTTAAATTATACTAACATTATGCGTAACCGAAATATGACGGCTTCTATCGGTTAGAAGTTTGACGTTCATAGGAGCCTCGTCTGGAAGATCGTGGCTTGCATTCTTTCATATATATTATTTTCAAGCAATCAACATTTGTACGTATCTACTGTATTAGCCAATGACAAAGTGAAATAAATTAAGGTCATTATTATCAACGAATTCGTACAACACGCTTGTGAATATATTCAAATTTTTTAAATGTTCAAATTAAGTAGATATATATTTTTTATGTACGAATACTTTGTAAATAATATTTTGTGAGATAGTTGTTATTCATTCGGAAGTGACTCACCATGAAAGTCTGTAAAGGTCTGCAACATGCAACATGTGCAGGTATAATATATACGCAACTACAAATCGTAGTAAATCACCTTTTATATTTTATTTATCTACGCTTAGAATGAATTCATTCAAAACTTAACTTTCGCTGTTTCGTCATTCATTCGATGTATGAAAATAGTTTTACGTTTGTATGAACCGTAATGAGATACATCAGAACTTACGTATGTGTTACGGTATTGTAACGAATGCTACATGGACTTTGTGTTAGAGACGGTCCAGATTTTCATTGTTGTTTCACTATTAAGTTAATCGTTAATTAAGTGTCGCGGGCACAGCTAGTGTGTCATAAATTAATAGCGTTATTGAAGTGAAAATTTCTTTTAGGCGGTACGCATATTTTTAGATGAGATAAAATCTCTGGACTCGCGACTCCGTTACGAGACGCAGCTATAGTGTGTGCATATATGCATGTATAAATAGCAGACCACGAACGCGTCTTTCATAAAATAATATTAAATGTATTTTAAAGTTTATAATAATTAATAAAATACAATTCATAATTAAAATGCAATTCATAACCCAATAACCCTAGTACCCATCTAAAAAATGTCTAACGCGCCAAAATAAGTTTTCACTTCTGTCTGCACTCCCGGAGTGCAACCCGTCATTTTTTAAAATACTTAATGAAGCCCAACGCAAAAAGAGGGTTGTTTTAAGTTTAATGCGTGTATCTGTGTGTGTATGTGTGGCATCGTAACTCACAAACGGCTGAACCGATTTTGATCTAGTTTTTTTTTTGTTGGAAAGTTGAATTGAACGAGAGTTTTCTTAGCTATAATTCAAGAAAATCTGTTCAGCCGTATGAAGATTATCAGCTGTTTTTAAGTTGATAAATGTATGTGAGCATCTTACACGGGTCTGATGAAGTCGAGATTTGGTATTCGTTACTTCAATTATATTACAAAAACCTTAATCTGATGCCGCAGCGCCATATGGATTCTGTAGCATAACTAATTAACTCTTCACCAACTTGCAGCAGAGATACCGTATTTAGGCTATTAGAATGGTCTAAACGAATAGGTTACTTGTGTCGGGGGTTATTAAATTTACTCAATGTATCTTGTTTTCTTTTAGTTTCTACTAATAGTGGCAATATCTGAAACCTGGTTGAAAAATACTAAACTAGAAAACACGGTTGCCGTTGACCAATATAAAACAAAGTGTAATATCTAATCTAATTTAATTTCTAAATAGTTAGTGTAAATACCTATTGTAAGTACAGTGATAGAGGTTTATTTTATTTTTAACAGACTTCAACAACAGACGGGAGGTTACTCATGAATGTATTTTTTTTATTGATGTTCAGCCATATCTTCTTTGTTTATGAACCAATTTGGATGATTCTTTTTTGTTTGGTAGAAGATACCTCAAGGGTGGTCTCATTTTAATTTCATTAGCATTGGACCTTTGAATTCGAAGATACGAAACTCCTCAAAATTCCGAAAAAAAAGTTTGTTTATCATCTTTTTTGTTAAAAATTGTCTTGTAATAATTATCCATTCCGGCAACAGTACACGAAAAGCTGTCATTTTCAACAAATTTGCTACATGCAACGTGTGTATAATCAGAGGGTGTAATGAGTTTATTTTTTTTTATCAGTTCATATGAGGTTTTAAGTAAGTGCATGTTCATTGTGTGGTTATTATTGTTAAATTAACCAAAACGGGTTAATCGGCCCTCACGGAGTTTGACTAAAGGAAAGGATTCTTTTTATTCCACTGGCGCCAGCTCAAACTATAATTATGTACATATTATTCCTTAGTTAACCGCAGAAATGTTTTGTACTGTGTACGTAGTCTGTATGAAAAAAAGTATCAACGAATCTTTAATTAACTTATAATGAATAGAGTTACTAACATACACTTTTTCGATATGAGACAAAAACCTGTAACAAACAATATAAAAGAGGTGAAATGAGCTTGAATGTGTATGTATAAAGGAAAGGAATTCCTATTTTGATGGAGAATAATCTCATCATTGCGTGTTATTATATTATGATGACTGTAAAATAAAAAAAAAGTGTTCTCAGGTACACACGAATTCGTGATGTGGTGGAAAAAAAATAATTAGATACGTAATGGCCCTTCGAAGAATTTTATGGGTTATTGTTTTTTATAATTTAAAAATAGCCTGATGAACTGAGGAGTGGTGTCACTAAGAGATGTATAATATTTTTGTTGCTTTAATGTAGTGTTAAAAATTCAGTAATTTTGGTATTCATTTATTTTTTCTGTTGATATAATTGAAAACACGAATTTGTTTTAACGTTAAGGTTACATTTGTTCAATTATGTTAGTGTGTTTGGTGTATGTACTAAAATGAAAAAGAAGATTTTATTATAAACTAGCTGTTCCCGTGGCTTCGCTCACGTGAACTTACAGAATGTCCCGCACGAATCTTGCTCCCCTAATCCAGTCTATGTTAAAGACAAAAATGCTTATTGTGTGTGTTCCTTAGAAGATAAATGTATACTCTACTGGACTCTTTTGTAGGTCTTTTGAATGCCTACAATTATGTAGTACATTAATTTACTATATCTCTTATGGTTTACTCAGCATAAGCCATTTAAGCGCCCGAATTGATTCACCATGACCAGTTATTTATTGTGCGGAACTCTATTATTTTTCTAAAATAAAAGTAGCCTAAGTAACTCCCTATATCATCAGCTATCTATGAGTGAAAGTCCCGTCAAAATCGATCCAACCGTTTCGGAGATTACCCGGAACAAACAGACAGACGGACAGGCAAAAATTTTAACAATGGGTTTTTGTTAGAGGTATCGTATATACTTTCATATGCATTTAATAAAAAACTGTTATTTTGACATTACAAACAGACACTTCAATTTTATTAATTGTATAGATATTATAAATGAAAAATTAACTTACAATTAACATTTATTTTTTCTTATATTTTAAACAATCTCTATTGGAATTATGAATAATGTATTATAGTAAAATAGTTTTTTTTTGTAAAATAAAATATGGATTCTTAAACCTTTTTTATTAGGTGTTAAAAATTATATTTTTTCTCTATACTAAAATTTTTCCTTTGATATATATGTAATTTTTTGTTTTATGCAATTTATGTATCTAATAATTATGTGTATAGCCTTTGTACTACAACTATCAGTTATAAATATATAACTACACAAACCTATAGTTATATAATAAAGGGTAACTCGTATTTTGTGTGTACGATCATAAAATGCTAAGATCCGTGATCACCTATCACATAAACCATAGTTAACGTAAATTAATGTTCACGTTTCGAGGGGCGAATAGCTTATTCCCTCGGGCGGTGTGATGGTGATAACAATTTTGGTAATGGGATCTGTGTGTGTGGTAGAGGTATATTAGTTATGTTTTATTTTTGTTCCCATTGTTCCGCTGTTGTTCATTCAAGTAGTGAAGGTCATAATAATAACATGACTGTTGTGAATTGGTAACATTTGGAAATACTCGGAAACGAATTCAAGCCAATAAAAAGCTATTGTAGACTTTTCTACTTGACGTATTACATAGTTATAATATTATATCAGTACAATGTAGTCATAATTACATTTATTGTGTATTTAATTAGTATTTCGGGCGTATTTATTGCGTATAATTTATCAACATTATAATAATTGCTGGAAGCTTTTTTTCCGTGCGTGATATTCAATGGAAATATTATTTTTAAATGTTTAATATTTAAAGTTCTTTGAGTCATCTAAACAAGTTTGATAAAATAAGTTCTTATTAGACTACGCCTAGTAAAAACCTCCATATTTAGTTTAATATTAGACTAGCAATTTAAAATTTAAGATAAAACAAATGGGCCCTTTAATGATGTGTTAGTTCAGCTGTTTAGATTCCGTTTGGACTGAAAAACAACTCTTTGTGTTTGAAGTCGCCCTCTTTAGATCGATTGCTAAACGTACCTTGGAACACGTAACATGTGTGCAAACATGAAAAACATTTGTTTCGTCATGTATTTAGACCATTTTAAGGGCGAAATGCCAACAAACATTTGCATATGTAGGCCATGTTATATTGGTTTGAAAGAATTATGTGAAAAATAATATCATTATATTTATATTTATGACGAGAGGATTTAACAGTGCGATACAGGTGATAGTTGACAGTGCCTAATTATAACCTTGTTTATAATGTTACAATTTCTCCTAGGTTTTAACAGATAGATGGGAGATATGTAATTGTAACTTAGGGTTGTCATAGATACACACATACTTTGTCAATGCTGTAGGTATTTTACAAATCCAATGCGTATTGAAGTGAATGTTCAGATCTAAAAACAATGCCGAGCAGTGACTACCGATAGATAACAATCCATCGACAGTCATCGTTGCTCTACCAGTCTGCGTAAATAGAAAATGGAATATGTACCAGTTGGTACTGAAACGCGACGTTCATAAGTGAATTACTAAACAGCCGAGCATTCTCATTCTTTACTCAGCAAGGTATATATTACACCACGTGCAGGTGAGGTGAGCTTGGATGTCTAAAATCAAAATAAAAAATTTTTTTATTCAATTTAAGCCCTAAGAAGGCATTTATGATTGTCAACACGATGAGCAGGCAAGAAATTAGATCGGGTTATAAAAAGAAATTACTCTATATGTGTATTTTTTACAGCTATTATAACATTTTTAGTGGATTTACAGAGGAGTCACTTCCAGACATTACCGCCATTCACGTAATGATTCACCCTATTCGAAGATAAAATATGATTTTTGAATTTATTATTAGGCAAATCGGTAAATGTGCTTTGGAAGTTTATTGTAAAACCTAATAAAATTACTTAAAATGCTTTAATTTACTGTTTAAAAGATAAGATTACAATTTTATATTTTATTTCCAGTATTGAAACTGTGCATATCGTTTCTAAGTTCAAACGTTTCTAAGTTTTTCGAATCTACATTAAATTTTCCAAGATATATTAAAAAAGCAAAGTTAAGATATTTAAGTCTCAAGTATTAAGATGTTATTTGAATCCCGTTACACCCCAATATTCATTTTGGATAAAATAGAATATCGATTTAATTATATGCATTCACAGATGCTGTGTTTATCATGTATTTACGACACTACAAGGGGTCTCATAAAATGATAGTTTCAATATATATGCTATCTCACCTAATTATTTTATTGCTGTGGCAATGGGTTAACACGCTTTCCACTGCGACTTGTGCGAACGGTAATGCGGTGTAATAAATACTAGAACGTTTTTATGTTTATTTTATAAGTAAACATATTCTACTTTTCTATGAAGTTTTTATTATATATTTTCATATTATTCAACTGGAATAATAAAAAATTTAGTTGCCGAGGACACTTTGTAGCAGATTATGAGCCGGTAGCGCAGTGGAAGTTATTTGTAGTAATAAATTAAACCAGCTTATAAAAGTAAAGAACAGGAAAAAAACATATATATAAGGTAGCAAAGATCTTTACACAACAAAAGAGAACTGTGTGACACATACCAAATTTAAAATATGGAAGGTACAAATTTATTATAAAAGAGTATCTACTCAACACACTTATCTTCTAAAAGATGTCAAAAACACCTTTACTCTATTTTATAAATTAAGTATCTACGTATAATGGTTCTTCCTAGCTATATTTCTTAAATTTCAGAAATATGGACTGTTTATATTCTGCTTGAATGATGATTAAACGTGCAGCATTGCTATTTATGTCCAACAGAAATATCCCCATTTGTACAACTTTACCTCAGGTTACTCGGGCGAAAGTTGCTATGAACAGATAATAGCAGAATATTGCTTTGGTAGATACTAAATAATTTTCCTTACTAACTTAAATTTAGTAACTTAGAAGATATTGGATCAAGAAAACAGTTTTACGTTAAGTTTAGTTGTGTTACTTTTTTTTTTGCGTATCGAAAGTCGCCATTATGTGTTGTGAGAATATAAAATATATTTTTTAATTAAACACATTTATATGAACCAAAGCGTCACATCTGAATATCTTTATTATTAAATTAAGAAATTCAAATAGAAAAAGGACACACGCGGAGTAGAATTCTGCCTGTATGATATTATTTACTTACATGACACGTACGATGTACGAACTGATATCTACTTACCTTTGACACGGATTTTTATATGTTTTAAACATAGATTAATTGTATATTGGTTGAAGCTGGCGCTACAACCAACCGATCAATTAATCTATGGTTTTAAATATATTTAATCCTTTTTAGTATACTTTAGGATGGTCTACTTTACTCGTTATCGTGATATATCTCAAATGGTTATTCAAACCCTAATGATAATTTTAAACGTTTCTATTATCTTAAGTATCGTACAATATATTTCGTTTTTTGATAGGTTCCGTATTACCATATCATAGGTAATCGTATTTTGATTAATCCTATTTTTACCCACTAAAACCTACTTAATAAGTTATCTAGTTATTAAGGTTCTCGTTTATGTGAATCATTAATAATATCGACGGTGAAAAGGTTAATTGACTATCGTGCATTTGACAAACTATATTCGTTAGTTTAATTATTAGCCTTTCCACCGGCGAAATCTTCAATCATAAGTAGTCAATGCCAACAAAGTTACCGGGCTAGTTTAAAAATTCAACGTAAAAAGTAATTATCGTTAACATTAACTTCATAACTGACACAAAACCAAAAATATTTATGATTAAATTAGAAAATTATGCGGAATTTCTCCATTGTGGGAATTGGGAATCGATGGCATCAAATGATTTGTATTTTATACCTTTTTGACAGTTACCATAACTGTTCTTTGTAATGACGCCTTCGTTTCCTCACACGTGAAAAGAATTAGGGACAGAATCATAAATTAACGTTGTTCGAAGTCCAAAACTTTTCATAACGGCATTTTGACAATGTTGTGGAAATGGTAGAAATAAGCGTAAAACAATTTGTCGCTAAGCTCTTAATATAAATGGTTTTAGAACTGTCAGGTGTTAGAATATATAATGATCATCAATGATCTTTCCAGTTTTTGTAATTGGTCTGTTGATGTTTGAAAAATGTTTCCGCTATTGTTATTTGGTATATTATGGGGCACGGCAATGCGCGCGCCAAGTCGAACACGTCCATAGGTACCATCCTTTTCTCGAAACGACTCACGGCACTTTTCTTCCCCCTGTAACTTCGTTGTGTAAAAACAAGAAGAATGATATTTTAGACATCTAGAGTACATACTATAACTGGCTATATTGCCAATATACCTAATAATTATACCTTATAGTTTGCGAATTATCACTAGTCAAAGTTCTTTAATTTTATCACTGACACACTCACCGATCATCAAAACTCTACAGTACTTCTAGCAGTCTTACAAACTTTAAATTTTGAATTTTAGTTAGCGTTTAGTCTATAAAGGAAGGAATAAATGAAAAATCTCGATTTTCGAAGATCTGAGACCCTGACGTGAGACCCGAGTGCCCAGGCAAACTATTAGAGATTCGAAACACCGCCCTAACAAAATTATTTAATAATCTAATAAGCGTTTTCTGAAGGTGTATAAAAATTTCGATTTTCTGGAGTCTGGAGTACCTGATATGGAACATTAAGAGCCACGCCAAACTATAAGAGCTATCGAAATGACTCCTTAGTAAAAGTTATTCAATCTGATGAGAATTTTGTAATGGTCCACAAAAATCTAAGATCTAGAGTAAATGATGTGGATATGACGCTTTATTGAAAATGAGTTCTGTGGAACACGAAGCCCCCGTTTATATAGATACATTGTTTTCTAAGCGCAGAGTTAAAGCGCTCTGACGCGCGTTCGTATGAACAGGTCCTAAAGGCAAACATTAAGCGCAATAAACTCAATCAACATGATAGGCCTTTTCTGCTGTTATCGATATTATGAAATTCTGGTATCTGATTTAGAAACTTTATAATAAACTACAAAAAGGAGTGAAATCCCAAAAAAAACTTGCTGAAAAAAACGGACCAAGTCTCGATTGAGATGGTTTGTCTCTATAAAGTAGTGAAGTCTCACAAAAACAAGAGTAATTTTGGCTAAAATCTGGCCTATCTTTTAAATGTTAAATTCCATTTTTTAGAATCTATGTGCTTAATTAAAGATTCTAAAACATTTTAATTAATAACAAGACAATAACGTTATCATATTCTTGTTACATGTCGTGGAATTGTATATGAGTTGGCCGTTGTTGCACATATTGTTTATATACAACAAAGGTAGCAAACAAGCATATTATGGCTCGCCTGATAGTCATCGACTACCGTAGAGTTGCCAGAGTTCTGGAAACCCTCGTCACCGCAGGAGTACGATACAAAGTTATTTGTCTCCAATCTTCTGTAGGGTGTAGGTATTCCACCAGTCGGACTGCCCCAAGTATAGAGAAATCTCGAAATTTCTCTGTGCCCCACCTCTCTTAAGAATTTACTGCGCCATGATATAAAAAATATAAATCAAGATATTTGTTTAAGAGTTGAAAGAAGCTACAATGTTTTGAAAGGTCTACTTAACTAAGATTTAAGAAATAAAAAAGATATAAAAAGATAAAAAAGAAATAAAATTGTTATTAATTTATAAGCTTACTAGCTGATACCTGCAACTTCGTCTGCATATTATCGGATATTAACAGGCTGATCTTGGAACACGACGAACCAAAAGTAAATCATAGATGCTTTTGTCATTATGTGTATGGTAGTTGCGATCCCTACCACCCCGCTATATTACTATATAAGCACAGGCTGATTTCGGAATACGGCAAAAAAAAAGAAAATCATAGATGTGTTTATGTACTTTGAACATACTATCATATTTAAAATTCACACCTTTCATTGTACCAAATATTGACATATCAGTTACTTTAATTGTTGGTCGAGATCGTAGATAGTTATGTTTCTTACTAACAAAATACCTATGTCAAAACGAATCTGATTAATGATTATCCATTAGTAAAATTTATTATATCGTATTCCAATACTACTAAATTTTAACCTTTGAAAAATTCATCTTCATAGCCCATTTACATATATTTTTTAAATAGTAACTAATATACCGTGTAAATTGTGTGAATGTAAATTGAACATAAAATAAATAACTTACCTAAATCTTTGGATTGCTAAAACCTTTAATGCTAAATTGCTAAGGTCTCTGTTGTATATTTGTATAAGGCTTACTAGATTCTAGAACCTTTAATGTTATAAGTAAATTGTTAAAATTTGATTCAATTTCCTGAAAGAATAATATTTCAATAAGAGTAGCTATTTCGTCTTTGGTTGTCTAATATGGCAAACTAAATTCTAAATTAAAGTGAGGACTGTAAAAAATAAATATTACCTAATAACAAATAATTGGTGTGTGGTTCGATAGCTCTTTTAACTTTGAAATTAAGGTAGTATTATGGCATGTGCACGGTTCCACTCACCTTGGGCTGTCGCAAGTCGGGTCTTGTGTCCCGGGACGTGGCTTCGCTCCAGAGATGGGTTTTTTCCACACACGACACAATTTAATAATAATTTTTAGTGTTTTTTAATATTAGCGTGCGCGAGCGTTTCAGTTGTCGCAACGGCTTCTAAACGACTCGCAGATGACGCTAGGCGCGTCACATACCCGGGTGAGCCCGTGTTGCCATTTTTGAAAACCCAACAATTGGTAAATTGACTTGTTTTCATACCTTTGTAAAGAACAATAGAACGGCGCCTAGTACATATAAGCCATGAAACTGTCACTCTTTCATACATAATACATACAAGCGTGTCAAAATTTCAGCATATTTAAAGATTTTTTTTTTTAATTATTTAAGCGAGATGTGTTAAAGATAATAACTACATTAAGTTGGAACAACAATGATAAAGTTATAATAAATGAAATAATTCTCACCATAAAACTAATTCAATTACGGTTCGACATTACGGGAATCCGAATCCACTTTAATATTCGTTTCGAAAATGTCCGACGGGAATGTTGGTATTTGTAAACCCCATAAACATTATATTGCATCGTGACCGTTCCTGAGATAACTTGCAAAGCGTTTTACACTGACAGATACCCACAGGGCTGCAGAAATAGCATGTCAATTATATAGTGCCGACATCGGAGTATGAGGAGATAAGCTATTAATTGTGAAATTGGGACGTTTCATAAAACTAGAGTTTACTTGAGGCACGACGATTCTGTAATGTATTGAATTACGTTTGTTTGCTACTCTGGGCATTCACTCAACTATAAAGTTAACATTTATCAATGGTATAAAAGTTTGAAAGTCCTTCAACTGGCGTATGATATTATAACAGTGATATCAACATTTTAACATATGATTCTGCTGTACTTTACTTTATTTTTTTTTACTTTACCTTATTATATACTTTATTATTATACCTTTTCTTTTGCTTTTCTGTTGTTGTTTTCAGCTTTGAAGGATATGATTGGTAACGTAGAGGTTCATAAAAGTACGTTAGCAAAGCATCACTAACATGTTATATGGGACTCACCACCATGCACGCTTACGACATAAAACCCAGATGTTTTGAGTTAAGATGCACTTGTTACCTATCGATATTTGTCCAAAGAGAACGGGCAATTTTTCGTTCTTGTGCTTTACCTTCTCGTGAACTTAGACTTAGATAAGTTACATAATATAGGTATATACTGCAGTAACTACGTGTACGTTTCCTATAACAACATTTTAAAAATGTCACCTCTCTTACATGCTTTTACCTACATCTAAACTTGGCTTATGTTTTATTTAAACATTAATTGTGCAAGTTATAACTTTTGACATTTTTCGTTCATTACATTAATTAAATGTTAAAATGTTTATATTAATTTGATTTCTTTGCCTACTATTCATATTCCATATTAAAATTATTAACATCCTGCTATTAAAAAAAGTATTTTAATTCTATTTTTTAAATATTACTATTATTAACAACTTTGTCTGAAATGCATGGGATTGCTTAATGGAACTGATGAACTAGCTACTAGCATACAAAATATGTATTCACAGATGTATTAAAGTTAACATGTAGACAGCTAGCTGTATTTGCAGTCCGAATAAAGAAATTATAATCACTTTAAATATTATAATCGTAATTATTAATATTAAATTCATTATTGAATATGCATCAAATTGATAAGTAATTATTATTATAAACTAGCTGGTACCCGCGACTTCATATGCGTATTATTGGATATACACAGATGGATCTCGGAACACGACAGACCAAAAGAAAAATCATGGATGGGATTGTCACTATGTGTATGGTGGACGCGATCCCTATCACCCCGCTATATTACTGTATTTGCACCGGCTGATGTCGGAATACGACAAAGCAAAAGAAAATCATACATGGGTTTATCACTGTTTGTATGGTATTGTTATTATATGCCAATATGAATCTAACACATTAACCGTCCCAATAGAACTTACAACAGTACAAACAACAAACATACAAACTTTACATTTATTATATTTGTAGGGTAACACTGGTTAAACTATGACTTTTACCGGGATAAAAAGTACCCTATGTGTTATTCCAGGTCATAAACTATCTATCTGCCAAATTTGATTCAAATCCGTTCAGCCGTTTTTGCGTGATTGAGTAACAAACATCGAAACATACAAACTTTCACATTTATTATATTAGTACAAAATCGCTAATTGGTTCATTTGCCGATTTATAATTGAGCACATTGTATGTAGTTGTTTGTTACTACCAGTTGTGTACTAATATTTGAACAGTTTGTTTAACAATTGTGTCTTAATAGAACCAGCTTGACTAATCGTTTTGTTTTTTATATCTTTATTATAATAAGTGCACATGTGTGTATGATTTTTAATTACAATATTCTTAAAAGCACATCGAAAATCCGTTTAATACTCGCATTTATCTAATAAAGAAGATCACTTGTTACTAATAATATTTACGATACAAATAATACATTCATCTGCATTTTACGCCAACATAATTTAGATTGTCTATGAGTAACTTATTTGTTACCTCGGATTTTTAGTTATCTGTAGGTACATATATGTATATAAATTATTTTTTCTTTGTTTTCTAATCAGTTTATATTTCCGTTATATTTTGAACTGAGATTCGGCTTAGTGTTTTACAACTGGCTTCTTGCCTCATGTCAACCCTCATTGGGATCTCCTTATTCACCCGCCACGGTCACCCTCTCCTTTTTTTTTTTTTTTTTTTTTTTTTTTTTTTTTTTTTTTTTTTTTTTTTTTTTTTTTTTTTTTTTTGTTAACGCGGAGTAGAAAACCCGTCATGGGTACACACTCGGGTGGGGGGACGAGTGGTTATGTGAGACTCCTACTCACTAAAAAACTCCGCGGTGTACCATCCGCCGCCATACTGGGGCGACGTGGGCACGGCGTTAGCATTCAGCCACGCCGCCCCGGCGGCCGGCCCCTAACCGGGCCCCGGCCTAATTAGGAGACAGCTATGATACACGATAGCCGTCTCCTCCGCCTGCCGAACCAGTGCAATGAGGAGAACGGCCCCCCCCCGTCCCGTCTCCTCTGGTTCGGCTAGGGTGGCGGGAGTTGACGGTTAAACCGCCTCCTCCGGCCACCCCCTCGTCTTTGACGGAGAGGGCCGCTCAGGGGATCCCCCTCGCGAACCCTCTCCGCAGCCTCCTTCTGCAAGATGACCTCCTCGCAGAAGGAGGCCATCTCCGTCCATGTGGTCTCGCTGCCGACCATGGCTTTAACCACGCTCGGCAGCGAGAGATCTCCTCCAACAGCTACGGCCAGAGTGCGGCGCTGCTCCACCCACGCAGCACACTCAGACAGAGTGTGCTGCGCCGTGTCTTCTGCAGCCCCGCACTCGTGGCACGTAGTGTTCGGCTCCCTCCGTGCTATCTTGTGCAGGTACCACCCGAAACAACCATGTCCGGATAGTACCTGCACAAGCCTAAAGCTCAGGGAGCCACGCTCCCTGGCACACTACTCCCGGAGGACCGGACGGACGGCGTCTATAGTATAACGCCCATAGCGCGCGTCCGCCAGGTCCTCCTCCCATCTCTTGAATACCACTTCCCGGGCCTCCCGCCGGACCCGCTCCACCTCAGTGGGAGCCGGAGGCTCCCCTAACCCTCTTTCACGCCGCCGTAATTCATACACGGCGGCGAGCACCTCCGCCTCCAGCTCCCACGGCGGGGAGCCGGCAAGAACCATGGCCGCCCCCGCGGACACCGACCGGTACCCGCGGATGACCCTTAGCGCCACGACACGCTGCGTAGCACGCAACACGCGTCTGTTCGTGGCGCCAAGGGAATCCGACCAGATCGGTGCCCCGTAGACGGCCATGCTCCTCACCACTCCGGCAAACAAGCGGCGACAGCTCGCGCCCGCCCCCCAAGTTCGGAAGAAGCCGGCCGAGAGCCGCCGCCGCTCCCACTATCCGCGGTTCGAGTCCCTTAAAGTGGGACTCGAACCGCCAACGTCCGTCCAGGATGAGGCCCAGATATTTCATCTGGGCCCCAACCCGGACCCTCACTCTCTCCACATTTATGTGGGCCCCAGGAGGCGGCCCACACCGAGGCCCATGAAAGAGTATGGCCTCGGTCTTCTCGGCCGCCACCCTGAGGCCCAACGCCTTTATGCGCCCGACCACGAGGGCAGTGCCCTCTGTGGCCAGGCGCGCCACCTCTTCAAAAGTCCCCCTGGGCCACGACTAGGGTGTCGTCCGCGTAGCATAGCACGCGGATCCCCGAAGGGAGCGCTACGCGGAGCACCCAGTCGTAGCCCATGTTCCACAGGAGCGGCCCCAACACCGACCCCTGTGGAACACCGCACCCCACGTGCCGCCGAACCACATTGCCCCTCCCGTCCACGAAGGCGACCTCCCTGCCCTGGAGGTAGTCCCCCAACAGCCGCCGCAGGTACGAGGGCACTCCGAAAAACCGGAGCGCCTCCCGTTATAACACCGTGCGGCAGACTGTTGAAGGCGTTGGCGATGTCAATCGACACCGCCAACAACCTACCTCCCCCCTCGGCCGCCTCCGCGGACCACTCCTTCAGGGTGGAGAGGGCGTCCAGCGTTGAACGCCCTCTCCGGAAACCAAACTGCCGTCCGAAAGTACCGGCCCAACTTCCGCCATGTGCCGGACGACACGAGATGCCAGAATGCGCTCCAGCATCTTCCCCGTGTCGTCCAGCAGCACAAGGGGCCGGTACGAGGACGGGCAGTCCGGGGGGCGACCCTCCTTCCCCAGAAGGCAGAGCCGCCCCATCTTCCAGAGCTTCGGGAACCGTCCAACCGACAAACATCGGTTGAACAGCTCCCGAAGCTCTACCCCCATGTGTTTCAGCGCCACACCTAACACCACGGTCACCCTCTCCTGCGGCAACTCAAGCCTAGCTCCGTTCTCTCGGTCTCGGTCTCGGTCTTCTCGGTCGGAGCCCTTGTCTCTAGCAGCCGTTCGCGCGATACAAGTGACACTGCACTTGCAATGACTAACTACGAACAGACACCATTACACTGCACCCCACACTCGTACATACCACACAGGTATTTAGGTTCTGTAAGGGACCTTTTTTCATTCTTTGTACTAGTTAAACTTAGACAAAAATTGACAGATTACTTAAAACATATAGGTTCACACACATGTTCATTCCTTCCTCCTAGGAGGCAGGAACATGTATATATGTGTAAATTGTTTGTTTATCTCGAATTTCTATGGATAGGGAATTAGCCAGTTCGCGACTTCATTGTAACTACGGCAACAGTCCAAGCCGAGGTTCGGCCGCTTCAGCATGTTGCCACGCTTTCGCAGCTGAGTGCCTTAAGCGCTCGTCTCCAAGCCACGGTGAAGCTGTAAAAGCCGTCTGATGCTCCAGGGCCCTTATGGCTATCCGTATAGTCAGTTCAGTTTTAAAAAAGGATCTCCTTATTCGTGTCTAATCGACTATAGCTAAATAGACAATTTCATAGTCTTTAACACTTTTCACTATTGTCATATACAGCTATTACCCTTTAAGTTTTATGTCCATATTTCATAATGTATTTTTTCATTTCACTGTGGAAATAAATGTAAACAAAATGCTATTTCTGTACAGTACCGCTAAACTGGTAAAGTGTCGCAAGTTGTGTAACTGTTAACTGTTCCCCATTGATACCCGATTAGATCAATTCCCATGGTGTAAGCGGATCTGCTGAGACGTTTGCTCGTATTATATCTTTATGGACTGTTTGCTTGTTTATTTGTACATTACTGCCAGTTTAAATAGATACTCGTAAATTATGTAACATTTTATGTACCCCAAATGTTTGTATTTTATATATTCACCTGTCCAAGTTTATCAGATTTTTAATAAATTTTTATGTATGTTTAATTTATATTCATCTATCAAGTATATTCAGATCTAGTTAACATTATAACACACTATAGCTCTATTGTTTTAATTGTAACTAAATTTTAAAGACACTAAGTTACGTATTATGAATGATACCATTTCAAAATACTTGATATGAAATTGTGACAACCTAAAAATTAAATTTTTTGTTATTTATTTTAATGGGTTTAACGTTTGTCACAATCTCAACTGATGGCAAGTGACGTTATATCCGAAGATGGTAACACGCTAAGCCTTGATAAAATGAATCCCAAGTACCGCTATCAGAACAGAACTAGGTGCTTGGCGACAAATATTTAAACAGGCTATTTAGTCAGTGCAGAAAATAGCCTACAGCCGTTCTATGATTTTATCACAATGGTTTCCTTCATCGAAACTTCAGGCTAGTTGTAGGATTCGAACGCACGTCATTCGGCGCGATGTCCAAGTGTGTTATAAATGAGTCATCATCCCTTCATAACTGCGATTCCAGTTTGAACTAAGAAGTATTAAGTTTTAGTGGGATCTAAGTACATACATTTGTATATTGTAATTTATTTTTGTTTTGCGTGTATGATGGTACATTTTGTAAATAATTTATTATAACTAGGAAATAAATAAGTAAAATTAATAAAAAATAAAAAGGATATCCTTAAAATAAGTTAGCATAATATGGCATCTTGCCAATAGTTGCTTCGCTCATCGCTTAGATTAGAATCAGAATGGCAGCTAGCTGAAAGTCGTTGAAACTGATTTGATCGAATAACGTTATGATAATTATGTTACTGTATAATGTCTTAGATCTAGCTGATGTATCTAGGTAAATATTATTATTAAAATTTAAGTTCAAATTTGTGGTAAAAGAAATTATACAAATTCGTAAGATATAATATTAAAATGGGCAATTTTTAACAAAAAAGAAAACCAACTTCAATGATTTTCAAGAGTTCCCTGGTGTATCTTCGAAGTTGAAGGTCCAATGCCAATGATATTAAAATGTAATTTCCCTTGAGGTATTATCCCCTTTCCGAACAAAAAAGGATCATCCAATTCGGTGCATAAACAAAGAAGTTATTGCTGAACATCCATTCAAAAATATATAAATTCGAATTGAGTAAGCTCGCGTCTTTCCTTGAAGTCGGTTTAAAAATGCTTGAATGTGTGTTTCGTAATAATTGGTTCTATATAATATAAATTTTGTCTAAAATAGACATCCCATCATAATTTGAAGTTTTCTTTAAAAATAAACGTCACACAAACGGAAGCACATTTCAAGGAAAAACTTGACAGACAAGCGAGTATAATTAAGTAATAAAAAAAAAATTGTTTTGAAGCCGATGATCTCTTCGTCCTTTCATATCTTATACTATTAAGTGAGCAATTCTTATATATATATATATATATGTAATTTGTTTCTCGGAAACAGCTCCAACGATCTGGATGAAATTTTGTATTTAGATAATGTTTGATATTTCAAGTTTACTTAGATAGGTGTTTTTCTTTTTTTTAAGATACCGAGCAAAACTCGGTTGCCCAGATATTTGTAATTAAAGTACCTATAGATTACAACTGTAGATATTAATTAATCTTTGTTGAATATTATGACTAGGTATTGTTTTGAGTAAGATGCCTAATATCGAGGCCAGAGGAATTATGGAAATTAGGAATTAGGAAATATGTTTTAGAAATTAACAGTAATTTGAGTACACGTGCAATCGCTTAAATTGTAATTATTCCAATATATTCACGTTTAAGATCATAAATATTCTAAATGGAATCTGAAAAGAGAAATGTGATGAACCTGTAAGTAGTGCAAATAAAAAAGGGAGAAAGGGGAATTTAATCTAAATCAATTTCTTATGCGTTACAAGCTTTTGAAATTATTTGATGTAATAGATAGAATATTAGTTATTTTTCATGAATTCTTATTTTTTAAGTGATTAACCTAACATGTACACATACATATTTACACGAATACCGAAATCCACGTAAATAAAAATATCGTAGATAGATCAAACTACTAGATTAATTTTGATCTTTTTTTGTTTTAATACTAACATATTTAAGGACCTTAAAAAAATATTATAATATCTTCAAAAACAATAATTCTGTAGTTAACGCATGCGGAGCTGCGGGCACAGCTAGTATTGCATAAAAGCTTGTTTAAAAAAATAGTTTTACTTAATATTTTCTTTATATTATACTAAAATCGCAATTTAATGCAAAAATAACATTAATTTAAAATGTATTATTTTTGTTTCAGATATTTCAGCAACAATCCAAATATCGCAAAAATGGAGTGCTATGCATAGAGGTATTTAACTGTACATTTTTTTTATTCGCTGCTTTTAAATTCTATTAATTATTATTTAATTAAAAGCTGTTAAAGGTAGTGAACGAGTACTACTTATGTTTAACATCTTGCTACGAACCTCAGTCGCAAATCGTTATAATGTCGTACATTCGGTTGAGTGAGCCCAGTGGTTGAAACTCGATGGGCTTGACAAAGTCATTTTACGCTCCATGTGATACTTGCCGCTTACATTTATATATAGAGTACAGATTAGCCACGAAACTTAACTCTCTGATTTTATCAAACTCCTTTTTATTCGGACGTTATCCATTCAAATATTAATAATGTGAAAATAACTGTCTGTTACCTTTTCATGTCTAAGCTTTTGAATTTTGTATAGAGCTAAGTGGACTTATAGGAGAACATAGTAAGAAAAACACGCAGACGAAGTCGCAGGAAAAATCCAGTTTGATTATAAATTGAACTTGATAAAGGACAATAACTGAACAATCATAAAGATAGTGTGATTGATAAGCAAGTTCTGTAATTACCTACATTGTTTCCTTAGTTAAGTCATCATTTGACGTCAATTTTAATCTCTCGGTGGTCGCCGTTGTGTATGGATTGTACTGTGCTTACCATCAGCAATTAAGACTTGCCAAGTTAGCAATCCCATATTAAAGAAAGTAACGAATTGTTTGTAAATGAATTGAAGAATGTACATTCCTACAACTGTAATTAAAGGAACTACTATGGAACTTGGTACCCGTTAGATCTCGGTTCTTTTATCGATGACAACGGCTACCTCGAACGTCGTTTTTACCGAACTTGGCCCTTTTTTAATCGACTTCAAAATAAGGAGGAGGTGATTCAATTCGAATATATATATTTTATAATGGATGTTTAGCCATAAGGTCTTTGTTTATCCACCGATTTGGATGATTAGTTTTTTTTCGTTGTAAAGGAGATACCTCATGGTACGGGAGCTAGCAACGTTTGGAAAGTAAGAATTTTAGGTCAGCTGATTTTGTGATATGTCGTCCTTCTTGCACTTTCGGTTAGAGTCTGGGCTATCTGGCTGGCGGTAGCGGTTGCGTTCATTAGTGCGCATCCTACCTGTCCAGGTAATAATCCTGGTTTTTAAAAGCATTTTAGAAGGCGTAATTTTTAATTTTTTGTTTTTAAATAAGTCTACCTGACATACTTTTTTTATTGCCAGACATTTTTGACAATGCTAACTATGTGCCATACGCGATTTTTTTTTGTTTTTTAATAAAAATTTCAAAGTATTTTATAATGTCTGTAATTTTAATATTATGTTATTTAAAGATAAGAAAAACTTAAAATAAATTTGCCAGACATTAATTCGATTGTTAAGTCTTAAATTAAAATGAAAAAGTCATGAAAAGTATTGCAGTGTAATGCTAGTAGGTAGTCCGAGAGAGTCAGTTGCAGAATAAGTCGAGAATGATACAGAGAACCATAGAGTTATGAACTCGGCGTGTTAGAGTATAGAACCAGAACAACGGTCTCGCCTGTCTTACCACCTATACATGAATTTTTCATGTATGTCTTCCCCGACGCCTGTACCTACGCTCAGCCTGTTCACGCGTTTCGTCCAGTGCTTATCTCTGTCAAAATAATACTTTTACGAAACAAAATGTCTACTTGTGCAGTGAAAACTTGTAAAAACCATTATAGAGAGAAAAACTTGAAATCCAGTAGTATATCTTTTCATGTGTAAGTACTCATGGAATATTATTTTGCGTCAAAATAATTATTAATTAGATGACACGCCGCCATGGCAGTTCAGTTTACTCAATACGCTGTAGTGTTGTGCCTACTCTTGATTGTATCGAGTGACTATTACCGCATTTTATGAATATAGACTAGGTCCTACCTTATTTAATTAATATTGTTTCTTTTAAGTATGATTCTAAATATAATTTCTTTCTAAATATTCATTAGTAAAGAATATTAATTTGTCCTATCACAATATTTAGTACCTAATATAATGTTTTCGATATTGTAATGATAATATATGATATTTAAGTTATTTGAATTAGTAAGAATATATGGTATATATAAAGATGGATGGTTTCCAGGGCCTCGAACTACAATATGTTCTCAGCATTTTGAGGAATCATGTTTTGATTTGAGCAAGAAAAGGCAATATTTATTACCAAATGCAGTACCTACGTTAAAACTTGATGTGAGAAATGTTATAAAAATATTCTATAATTTATATTGTCATTAATTGTTCATGGTTAGTGTCACTATAAAACTATACTTACTTTAATTTTCATTGTATTTATTTTAGATTGAGGAAACTGTACAAGAAAATGAAAATGAAATGGATGTTGAAGTGACTGTTAGTTTTGTAGCAGATATGATTATTGATTCTCCTCGCAAAAAAAAACTAAAATCACGTAAAAATGCCTACAGTGCTATCAAAGGCGTTTGAAGCGTAAATTATTTCGCATGGAGGATTTACTTCAAGATTTTAAAAAGAAAGATTTAATGAACAATCCATATTTTAAGCGGAATGAATATCTCAAGTGCTGAAATAATTAAGAGACAGTTTATTAAAAGTAAAAATCTTCCCAATGAAAAGAAATACTCGGAAAATCTTAGGAAAAGAGACAGACTTACAATAAATTAATTTTATTTGAAGGTTCTTGAAAAATGTTTTAACTTTTTGTTATTATATATATTATGTATTTAGTGATTAAGATAATTATGTTATCATTATTATAATAAACAAGTAAAATAAACATTTGTCGAAGTTATTTTTAACACCAACGAATATATCGATATAATGTCCGTACCGGCGGACAACGCACATCACTTTAGAGAAAAGGGACAAACCACGCCCTACCCCGTGCCCTTCCTTACACCCGCGTAAATGAATCGCATTGTTTCGATACTCATAACAAGTTTTGCACTCTCTAGGTACAGTGAGCGGACTTTATTACTCTATGCAGAGAACCATTACGAAAGAAAATGACTTTTCACTGTACATATAATTTTAAAAAAAAAAAATAATAATAATCATTCTAGTCAGAGCAAGTTTGAAAAAAATTTAAGCTTAAAAAGGAATATAAAATTAGATTAAAATTTAAAAAACAACACTTTATTTAAATTGTTCTGATTACTAAATGTAAATTATAAAATTTTAATATTAAGTTTTTCAAGTTGTTTCAGCCTATAGTGACGTCACAAAAAAAAGAGGCATCTTCATAATCATCATCATCATCGTCGCTGTCTTTGTCAGTGTGATTCATATCATCTTCTTGGGAATTTTCGTTATCTTCTAAAACTCTATCATCTGCAACAGAAAAAAAATAAACAGTGTAATTCTTCTTGTTCGTTATAAAACATTTTAGTTATTATTGATAAATATTCCATTTCACACTTACTTTGAACAATAATATCTGCAACTAAGGATGGTAATTGATCTCCCAAAAACCAGACAAAATCATATTTGTCACCGTTAATGGTCCAACCGAAAGCCATTGGAGATAAAGATGTTGGATGTTTGAGTGAACATTTCTCCAAATTTTCATCACGTAACGAACCCTCAATAAATGCTGTTGCAATTCTGCTTTACAGGGTGGCAAACTGGATGAGTCAAAGTTTCGAATTTTTTTAGTTCTCATCTGATTTTTTAGACTTAAACGTACTTGAAAACAAATGAAATCGAACATCATTAACATTGGAACAATTTTTAACTCCATACATTTGACAAATAAATTTCTCCAGGGTTACAAACGTAGTTTCAAGTACTTCTTAGTCATCCGTAATTATATTATCAAAAGCTAACTGGTATTCTTTAGAATTTTCTAATATTTTAAAAGGCTTAACTTTGCCTTTTCTAAAAAAAGCTGGCGTGTAATCACATCCGGTTATTGTGTGGAAGCATGGTAAAGCTTTGCATAAAGCGAGCTGGAAGCAACATCTTCTAACGTTGTCTGACTATCTAAATTTGAAGCAGCATTTTCTGATGTTATCTCACGGTTAAAATCTAAATCAGGATGTCTTGATATACTCTGGTTATTTGAACTAGGAGCAACATCTTCTGGTGTTATTTTACTGTTCAAATTCAATTCAAAATCTCCTGATTTTGTTTGAATGTTTAAACTTGAAGAAGCAAACTCACTGTAGGAGCTTTGAGTTACGTTTCTTGGAACAGTTTCACTAATATCTACTGGAGTACTCGGTGACAAAGTGAGTGAAGTGGAGTTACTGGCATAATCTGTTTCTGATGATGAATCACGGTATTTTGCCATTAAAGCAGTAAAACTACTATAACATTGTCTATGATATCCATCTGTCTTATTTATTTTCGTGGGCAGCTCAATTTTACTGTACTTTAATTTATATTTTACACGTACACTTAAAACTTGCTGACATTTTTTTAGTTTGTCACCCACGAAAAGTATTATTTGATCGTTATGTCCTTTACAAAAAACACATTTTATTTTATCACTGGCCATTGTAACCAAATTAAAAAATAAACATTACAAATCAAAACAAAAACAAATATGTTACATTAGACTGACGCCATCTTGCAAACTTACCTGTCGCGCCACTGTCGTTGTCTATCTCTCTCGCACCTTCAGCTGTCTCTCTCGGACTACTAGCATTATACTGCAATACTTTTCATGACTTTTTCATTTTAATTCAAGACTTAACAATCGAATTAATGTCTGGCAAATTTATTTTAAGTTTTTCTTATCTTTAAATAACATAATATTAATATTACAGACATTATAAAATACTTTGAAATTTTTATAAAAAAAAAAAAATCGCGTATGGCACATAGTTAAATGGCAAATAAAACTTAAAGTTTATCAAATATACTATAATACCAGTAATTGTCAAAAATGTCTGGCAATAAAAAAAGTATGTCAGGTAGAACTATTTAAAAACAAAAAATTAAAAATTACGCCTTCTAAAATGTTTTTAAAATGCAGGATTATTACCTGGACAGGTAGGATGCGCACTAATGAACGCAACCGCTACCGCCAGCCAGATAGCCCAGATTCTAACCGAAAGTGCAAGAAAGACAACATATCACAAAATCAGCTGACCTAAAATTCTTTCTCGAAAACGTTGCTAGCTCCTATACTATCATGGGTGGTCCCATTTTAATTTCATTGGCATTGGACCTTGAACTTCGAAGATACACCATGAAACTTCTCAAAAGCGTTGAAGTTGATTTTCTTTTTTTGTAAAAAATTGACCTGTTCACAATTATGTTTTTTTGGGGTTAAATTATTCCTATACTATATTCCTTGGACATTTGATTACCATTGGTATGTCTTCACAACAGATTTTTAATATGACTTATTTTTACGATAGACGAAAGAAGAATAACATTTATCAATGAATTGCAAAGTATTTGGAATACCACACTATTGAAGAGAACTCTAAACTATTTATTTTATAAATGGTAAGCGCTAAGCGTCTGGAATTTGGTCTTAATTCGGAACGAGAGGTCAGCGAACTTCCTCAGTATAGTCCCACAAGGCCATTGATGCTGTCTTCGAAGAGATTAAGCGGTTCGCTTTTATTTTACTTTAGCTGTAATATCTACTGTTGATATCCTTGAATTTGTAATTTTTGTTAAATATTAAAATATAAATAAAAGAAATAAATTTCGTATTCGTAAAATGATTCTTAGGGACAATGTAATTTTCATTTTCGACAATATTTGATTTTGGTTTTCAAAAGTCCAAGTAAACTACAGATTTCTTAGATTTTTACATTACGTTCATCAACATTCCAAGAAATACCGAACCTGTGAAATAATATAGTTAATACTTCATGATCGCTTACTTGTGATTTAAAAAGAAATGAGTACAATTATGTATTGCGGTGTAAGTGCGCTCATTATTGAATGTCTATAATATAATAGGAAAAGAGCAATTATGTTTGGGTAGTACCGGTTGCCCAGACGAGCCGTAATGAATATGGATGCCAACTTCCGAACCGTAGGTGTCTGATTATGATGTAACAGCATCTGGTATTGTTGCTTTGTATCTATTGTAAGTATTTTGACAAAGATTCTTTATTGTTATTGTGTAGATGTGGTACTTTAGATGCGTTATTGTTATACAATTCAGGTATGTAGTTGCATTTAGACGTTTCTTTTTCATCACCTTATGGTTTTTTTTTTTAAGTTTTTTTTTACAAAAATGGAAGCATTAATAGAGAAGCTCAATTATATACATTGATATTTATATCAACATAACGTACTATCACGCCTGTATCCCCGAAGGATTAGGGATTAGTTCGTCGGGTATGTTTTTAGGTCCCATGTAGTAGGGGCGAGCCTATTGCCATTAATCGGGCACAAATCCAAACTCCGAGCTGCTACTGATAATTTCATAGAAAAATCCAATATCACTTTGCTCGACCTGGGAATCGAACCCAGAACCTCGAGCATGGCAGTCGCGCATAAAGCCACTGAGCTAATTAAATGAAATGAATTGCTTAATTACGTTATTTAATTTATCCTATTTTATTTATCATTTAGTGACATTCTTCTTGTAGTAAAGGCTTACATTTTGAATAGGTATATGTCGTTTAGGAATTATGAAATGATTAATTTATAATGATTTTAGTAGTATAATGAAGAATGATTAGAATAGAGAGAAAGTTTCTGGTGTTTATAAGCGTGGATAGATAGGGGAATAGAGGAATCAAGTTTTAACAATTAAGTTGTAATGTCACTTATATTTATTTGTGGAAACTTAACTGTCATTAAAGGTAGGCTCTGATTCTCACATTATCAGACCGTGTCGGAGACTCAGTGTACTCAGCATAAAGTTGACGGTAAATTATGTTAGGACAGTGTTCTGGTAGAATTTAACCTTCTTAACTGTCCTATTAGGGTCTATTTCTAATAATTATTTCTTAAGTTTTAACAACGTAATATATGCATAGGTAAATAATAATTTGGCGAGGTTTGTACGAAACAAAATAAAAAATATGTATGTTAGTTTCATTTCTTATGCAATATATTATTGTGTGGTACTAAAAAATTTTAATATTTACACCATTATTTCTTTACTCTCGGACATTGATAAGACGCGTGAAAAAAAAAAAACAAATTAAGGCAAAATAATACAGGGGCATATTTGCACACACGGCCATTAAATTGTAAACTAAGCGTGTGCTGCTTGTATTGTGGTAACTAAACAGCTCAGTCACATGACAGTCAGTCATGTGCGTGGATTGAATCCGCGATCTCCCGGTTCAATAGTAGGGCTTACTATTACTGCGCCACGAGGCCTGTCTGAGGCCTGTATTTAACTGAAACCAATAACTTCTACGTGTAATAACATAATAATTATTATATGATCAACAAAACTAATTCACATTGTTCTTAGATCTATTCTCAATTTATTTTATTATACAAGAATCATTTATGTTTGAATACAATAATGCAAACATGTATCGACAGTACATAAATGACAATTGAAAGTGTATATAAATCTTCTAATTATTCGATTATAATCTAGTACAGATTATTGACAAACAAATTCTTCTGATTATCAATGTTAAACTTTAGACATTAGGAGCTAAGAAAACATCAATTGTTTCGTTGGCTTCTGTACAGTTGCCCACGCTCTCAGTTTGAATTTTACATGTATAATAATTCTGTTGTACGATATTAACTTGATTGTGTTACTGTCGCATCTAAGCTTGTTTAGTCATTGGCATTAAGTGTTCATGTATACAATATACGAACGTGGACGATTAGAAACAAACGGTCACTAGAGCGTGGGTGCGGCTGCACTCATGCAACTAGTACCGTAACTGTCATCGGAGGTAGGCGATGATTCTAGTATTATCAGACCCGTTATGTTGTTGACTCTGTCATTTACTGATGCCGAGTCGATGGAAAACTGAAATGTCTCCTCTGTTATATTGTAGAATAGTTCTTTTCATTTCTCAAGGGTATTATTGCTTATGATATTATTACGCAAATGCCCAAGAGAATCTTAAATGAGTATATTATAGGTCTGTTTTGTTATACCTACTTGGTTTCTTTACATGGGAATTTTACTATAAACGTTACGATATTTCATTACCTTTTGAATTGTTGTTGATTAATCAAGCACTTATCTCTACATGAATAAATTACGATTAATTTAGATATACTAAACGAATAAAATTTACTGATGTTATTATAATAAATTCTTGGTTTTTGATTATTCAATGTACTTTTTAACGTTTTCTTGCTTTTATTTAAAAAAAATCGTTTCTGCAATAAATTAACTATGAAACTGGTTATGACAAAATTAGATTACATTGTTAGATCACAAAATCTATTGTAGATCTTGCTACTTACCTGAGACATAGTTGGGGTTATCCAATTATCATATCTTCTCATTGTAACTTTCAGGTGCTATTTTAACTTAAAGCCTTTTAAGTCGACAGATATCTCAGTCGGGCTTATAATAGTTCGCAAATACTTACTATGCAGTTGAAGTTGTTGAATGGTCTCCTAGCCTAGGTGTTCTCCCCCTTCTGTGATATTGAGTCTTTCAAACGAAAAGTGAAGAGGCATTTTAACAGGTCGGCATGACATCGATGACTCTCGATGAAATCCAAGTCACCCACGGTCACCGTTGTATGTGGATTTTACCTTACTTACTATCAGGTGCTGTTCAGTCATTTTGCCAAACTAGTATAAAAAAGAAATACTAAAACTGATAGAGAAATTAGGGATCAGTTCTCTAGAGCAGAGAGTACTTACTACAACAATCGTTCAGTGGTCGTCCACATCTGGCTATGTATTTACATAGCATGTTAAACCTATTTAGGTTTAACAGTAGTACACAAATAGTTCAGTTACATACTTACACCCTCTTATATCACGTTTTCCGTTTATTATTACCGTATATACTATACATTGAAACCAAAAAAAAAGAAAGCGGATTAAAATTAACACATTTAGATCAATTTCTTTAGCTTGACCATGTTTCCATACTCCATTTATTATGTCTAGAAGCAGTAATGCTGCAGTAATTTATGTAATTAATATACCACATGGCTCCATGTAACGTATCAAAGGTAGATAGATTATAAAATATGATGTAACTCGCATGACAGGATGGTCTGCTAATCATTCCTAGAAATGGGAACGATTTTCCTATACGCGTCGAACGCGTCGTCGACTTTCATGGCGTTTAAAACGAAAGAGGAAACTGTCGAGACATTATTGGAACACCTAATTTTAAAGAGGTTTAATATAATATTTATTATCTGATGGAAGTTGTGAAACTTTACCACTATTATTACCGAGAACGAAGTATGGTTGCATCGATAAATTTAAATTATACGCGGAGAAATAATAACATGGCTATCAAAAACTGAATGTATAATAGTGCCATTAATAAAACTGTAATAATATGTAGATAGTATTAATTTACTTATACACATAAGTGTAACAATTTTCCTATTTTTGAATCGACTTAAAAAAGGAGGAAGTTACTGAATTCGAATGTTTTTTTTTTATGGGTGCCATAACGTCTTTGTTTATGAACAGATTTGAATAATATTTTTTTTCGTTTGAAAGCAGATACCTCAGGAGTGTGTTGTATTAGGTCTAGTGGTCAGCTTATATTTATCTTAATACTCTTATTTACCTTGTATTTCCTGTATTATTTTCGTATATATTATGTATTGTTTATTGTCAAATTTCCAGGGCATCGGTTTGGTTAATATATTCGTCCGTTCAGATATCATTTATAATACGATCCCTTTAGTTTAATATAGAATGATTTCATATCATTTTATAATATTTAATTATAATACATTGTTTGTTTATAATGATCTGTCAACATGCCAATTTCTGTTACGTCTGATAGTTTTAGGACATGCGCAAAGATAAAAATATGTTTTCTTAATCATAGGTTTTATTTATTTACATAAAACCTATGATTCTACTATTCAAAAGCATTTTTATAATTTCAACTGATATTTTTTAAAAGATTGGAAAATAGTATAATCATCGATATTTATATATTTTATTTGGTAAAGTTATTACCAACAATAATAAGTTTAAAAGTACTAAACGAATATAGGAGTCGGAAGTCTCAATTCGAGCTATTTATTAATTGCATTTTTAAATTCTATTTTCATGGAATCAATCTTACTTGTGAGAATTATTGTTCCTGCGTCGAGCCTGCTCAACGTCGAATATCCAGGCCGACGCATCACTGAGCCGACCACCCGGGTAGACGTGGCCAGGGCGGCGGTTCCTGACCTCAACCTACATCGCGTTGATTGTACTGATTGATATCTGACGTAGTAGTTAAGGCGTTGGATCTTGGTTTATATATACCCTTTAAATCAAACACTGTCTCGTGAGGTGTTAATGTTATAATGTGAGATCTATAATATTGGACTGCAAGGTTTTATAAAATTATTTATAAAGGTAACATTTTTTTATTGTTTTAAAATCTTATTGTACGAACTTTAGGAAATATAATATCACGAAAATTTGTTAATGTCCTGGAAATATATTTATATTCGATTTTATTTTTATTTCATTCCATATTCCCTTTTGTTTCTATAAATCTCCTATACCTACTAAATATCATAACAATTGGTCCCATTTTAATTTCATTGGTATTGGACCTTCGAATTAGAAGATACACCACGAAACTCCTCAAAATAAATGAAGTAGGTTTTCTTTTTTGTTAAAAATTGTCTTGTATTTATAAATACTATAGATTATACATAATTGTATGTATACAATATAATGTATCGAATGTAGCAAAGATCGATGGATATTTTGTATTTAGCTGTGTTATTGTTAAAAAGTATTAATTTAAGTTTTTTGTGGAACTCCTAGAACATTACTATAATAACTCACCCTTGCAAATATTTCGCACATTGTAACATGTAAACAAAATAGTAAAGCATATTATTAATTGTTGTCACCTTCTACAATTCTACATGTTAGTTGAATATATTTAACGTATATTGAATACATATAGTTTTTTAAAATCATGTTTCTAAAGTATTTCTATATTTTGAAGAATTAAGGGAGATATGGCGATGCCACAAAAATACCTTTCAGAAATCATATATATATTATATGCAGCCTGTACTTTGTACTCAAATAATAGCGTTAATGCGAAATAACAGCGTTTTATGATTTAATAATAAGATCTTTGATTTCAGCTGAATGCATCGCTTCGTTAGAGAAGTTATGTGAAGCACGTTCCCCCTTGAATAAGACGGGTACGCAGATGCTATGTTGCAGCAAAAAAGTATTATTTTTCTCATGGATCAGTGGTTCTATTTATGATTATCGACATCAATACTGTAATTAACTTACTTTTTAAATTGTGGGGAGTTAGGTATTGACGCTAACCTAATGGAACTAGAATAAATAGTTTAAATTAAGCAATATTATTTAATTAGATTTTATACTTAGTCGATTGATATTGTCACTTGTACTTAAGGTTTAGTGCGTTAGTACTTGAAAAAGCAAAGTATTCAATTACAAAGTAGCAGTAATATTCGCATAAAGTTGCTAAAGCGTATAAATGGTTCATTGGAGAACCGGCATCGTTTGATTAATGGAGACCGCATTATGCAAATGACTACAGCCTAGTTGTAGTCGCATTCAGGGTTGGCATGCGTCGAAACTTTACGCTTAGGTTTATTTTAACAATATGCTATGAAAACTGTCGTCGTGGTATAACGCTCATGGTGTTTTACATCGTCTTCTTTCGTGCAGTTCATTATTTTAAATTGATTCTGAACATCATTCGGAAACCTTCTGAGCGTTAAAGAGGCTACTATCGATAGGTCAGCGAATGTGCAGGAAGAGGGACACCAAGGGTACGATAGGAGATTTAGCATGGTTTGAGTGTCACCGCAGTTCGTTTTGTTGATTAAAATTCAATTTAAACAGCGGCCCACTTGAGTTCGAAGTCATTTTCATGATTTTCAAATGGGCTATGGGCCAGTGCAGTTTATTAACTTCTCTGCGGGCTCTACGTAGCCTGGTGGTTGTGCTAGTTTTTCCAGCCACAGTGTCCTTCGCGTCTAGAGCATGTGTGTGTGTTTAATAAAACTCTTTTGGCTTTTTAGCCAGCATCTATTGGGTTGGTGACCATCTAATCATAGAGAGGGTGTCGGTAGTCGGTTTCTTAATTCCTCTTTTCCACACAGAATACTACACTTCTGGCCACTAAAACCATGATACTCAAGAGTGGAATAAATGTAGTCTAAATATATTAGAGTTCGGTTATTATATGAAATTAAGTTTAGTTTGCATTTAAACCATACATTGTATTTTGTTTATTATTATTTCAATCTTTTACATAAAAAGAATCTAATGATGGTCTAGCTATAACAAGATAAATTAAAAATGTAATGAACCCCCGACACAAATAACCTATTCATTGAGACGATTCCAATGACCCTCAAATACGATAACTCTGCTGTAAGCTGGCGAGGAGTTACGTATCCTACGGATTCCAAATGACGTTGCAACATCAGGTCAAGCTTTTTCTAATATCAATGAAGTAACAATAAAAAATCTCGACTCAATCAGACCTGTGGAACATGTTTACATCTACAATTTATCAACTATAAAAGAGCTGATAATCTTGAAACGGCTGAACAGATTTTGAATCATAGCTATGAACACCGAAAAGAACAGTCACCTTTCAAACAAAAAAAAAACTAGATCAAAATCGGTTCAGCCGTTTTCATCCATCTTTTTGTGTCGGGGGTTAAAATGAATATTGTCACTTACGCCCGCGCCATTCATACAACTGAAGTCGAATATCGCTTGCCTTTACAGCTATATCGCCAAGCAAGTAATAACCCTAACCGCATTCCTTATGCGACTAGGGATACAACTGTGCATCGATAGGACAGTGTTTAACTTGGAAATGTAGGATTAAACAGCTCTTGCTTTGAATGTTTTGAATTTATTTATTACAAGTTGGTACCACGGACTTCGTTATTGAAAATAATAAAGTAAGAGTTAGCATAATGTTGGAATGTAATGTGATACAGCTGAGAAACTTTTTAATAGTAAATATCTCATCTTTAAATAAGAGAATTTCGCAAATGAGTTAGTGGATTACTTTATGAGCAGGAATACAAACGACTGTATAGTCTTTCTTTATATAAAACTCTTTTGTGCGTCTTTTAGTGATTCTATAACTTCTGCTGAACAACTTGACCGATTGAACTCATATTTACATAATGTATTTGTTTTATCGAGATGTTGATTTATATGTTAGGATCCAATAGGTGGCGCTGTGGTCGAGCCATTAGCTAACGGCAAGGACAGAACCACGTCTGCTGGGATGTATAAATAGCGCCATTTTTAATTCGACAGAATACTAAGCTGTTGTTCGCTCGTTTCGCTTGGCGATATAATAGAAAACAGTAACTTGCGTTTTATTCCACAACATATTAGACATAATAGACAGTTTGATCGTGATTGATGGACAAACATACTTTCGCATTCATATTACTTATATGTTAGATTATATTAAATACCTATCGTAATTTATATCTCAGCTGTATCAGAGTTTTTATATATTATACCTTATAATAGTATACATTATAAATAGGTATGCAGAAAAATATTCTCTAACCGTTCATAATCCCACCAGGTCGGTTAGATATTGATAAGCTGGATTCTTATAATAGCGTGGACCATACATATATTTGTAGTATATTGTTTAAGGTTACAGAGTACACTATAATATAATATTATTTTTGCTGGACTATAACAATATATTCGAACTTCATAGAACCATAATCTTCACCTTTAAAAAAAAAATTATAATATATTTTTTTCTCCTCCGGGATGAAAAGTTCACTTTTCTCCCTCGGTGCGTAATATACTATTATAAAGCGTAAAAAATTTAGAAAATGATAAGCATAGGTCCGCCATTTTTAGGTAGACATGTAATTTTGAAAATGTTCATAATTGGACAACAGCTGAGCGACCGTTATTGTTTTGTAATGCATTGTAAAGAGTTCATTACCACGCCCTAACGTTTTTAATTAGACAGACACAATGAAATTATGCAACAGTATCTACTTTGTTTACCAATACCGGTATTTGCTACATTGTGTAGTCGCCTACAGAATAACATAGATCATTTTTTTATAAAGTCTCTTTTTGTGTAATTTTAATTTTATATACAACGTGGTGCTATAATGGCGATATTAATTAAACACACAGGTTAACTGACAACTAGGTAAGTAATAATAAAATTAAACACTTAAGTACTTAAAACGAGTTTTTTTTTTCAAAATACATATGTTATAAATTAGGTGACTAAATTCGCATCACTCTATGAAGCTGTAAAAGCCGTCTGAAGCTCAAGTTTTCTTGGGCCCTTAAGGCTCACAGTATAGTCAATTCTAAAAAAAACTTACCTGTATAATCTACTCAGAGTGGAAAGGCTTCGCCGACATAAGGCTATCTCTTTCCTGCATTACGCGGAAGTGTCGAAGTGTCTCATTTTAATAGTATATCTTAACGTTTTTATTTCATTAATCCATTTTCAGAATGGAAGTCGCGATCTGACTAATTCCCTATCCGTAAAATTCGAGCTAAACTAACATATACATATTATATACATGCCCCTGCCTCCTGGGGGAAAGAAGGAACATATTGTGTATCTGAAAATATAATCTACACTATGTGCACATATGTATGTACATATTGTGTGTAATGCTGTATGTGGGTAGCTAAGTGATTACAAGTGCAGTGTCACTTGTATCGCACGGGCGGTTGCCAGACTCGAGGTTTTCACACCGAGGAACGGACCTAGGCTTGAGTTGCCGTGAGAGAAGAGGGAGGTCGCGGCGGTGGGTGTGCGGATTGTAGATGTGTTTATCACTATGTGTATTGTGGTCGACATCCCTACCACCTGCTATATTTATTACCTACTGCATATACACCGACTGATCCTATAGCGCGACAAACCTGAATGACATCAGTGATGGGTTTATCATTATGTGTATGGTTGTAATTATACGATAATGTGAATCCAACATATTACCATCTCAAGAAAACTTCAAACATAATTAAAATCATCCTTATTGTACCGGCTTGCGGGGAAGGTTTTTTGAAAAACGTGAAACCCCTTTTATTTCTTACCAAAAGCAATTTCCATATCCCTAATTTGAGACATGACGGGTTTTTCATACAAACTTTCATCCCTTCAAGTTTTATTTTCGTGACATAAGGTAGCATAATATGTCCTTCTCTAGTTTCCAATCTAACTCCATACCAAAATTTATCAAAATTGGTTCAGAGTTTTAGGCGTGAAAACGTAACAGTTACTTTCGCATCAGACAGACAGTTACTTTCGCATTTATAATATTAATATGGATATTAACTATTGAAATTGAATTGTTTTGAATGCGTTATATCCGTTCTATAAATAGGTATATTATACTCTATGCACTATGAGTATTTGGTTAGTTCATTAAAACTGTTAAGTAAAGTTTTATCATCAGTTTTTAAGTTGGTTGAAGTCCATGTACGAGATCGTAAAATTGTTTGTATTCACCAAATACGATTACTGTTTAACGGTGTAAGTTATGTTAATACGTAAAAGGGATTTAACAAGATACCGGTAACAGTTACAGTGGAATGAATGGTTGAAAAAGCCTATTTTATACAGGATATGTTAATTCTAACGGCTATATTGAATTTGCAGATAGTTTACTATAATATGAGAATTGAAGTGGGAATTCCGGAATCAATTGAGTGTGTTATTATATTAGTGATGTTAATAGTCGTTCTAAATATTGCTAAGAAAAAAATTATTGCCCAAGGTGCAAGGCTTGTTAAGAATGATTTAAAGTGAAGAGTCATCATTGTATTATTGATTTTTAGAAGCCAATTTCAAGTAATTCAAATGATATGTTTATATTAGATTATATACATGTCTCAAGTTATTAACAGACGCAGCTGCGGTGTTTAGATTTTCCAGTGCTTCTTGTGGTAGGGAGATTGATATACCTATGCAAGTGTCTACAGGCTACGGTAGACGCTTCGTTTATAAAAAAAATGTTACTTTACTAACTGTGCCATATGATTTCACCCGTATTAAATTTATTCGACCAACTCTCTATCGCGCTGCTGCGAACGCACCCGTTCAGCCGTGTAGTCTATTGTTGTTCTTACTTCCCGTACTTGCCTACAGTTTACCAGGTTGATTGATGTTCATGGTTACTGCTGTACTCCTTGGGGTGGTAGCGTGAAGTTATATAGTCTATAACCTTCATCAATAAATAGGCTATGAAATGCAAAAATATCTTTTTAATCTGACTGGTAGTTTCAGAAGTTAGCTCGTTAATACAATTAAAAAAAAAACAATATCTTAAGGTTTAAGATATTGGTTCTATAAATAGATGGCAAAAATTAAAATTGAATAACTATATAAACAGTTCGGTAGACATGAAACATGCAACGATTAAAATTCAAATCAAATATTTTACCAAATCAATATTCATTAATAACGAAGTCAAGACAGCTTGAACGATAAACGCATACCTTCAATTAGAATGTAAATGAAAGCCCATCTGTTTTACTACGCTTGAGTAGGTACGCCGTACGCTATACCACACGCGAAGCCGTCTAGCTTCCTTCACTACAAGTGTTTATTAAATATCGACAGAAGATACATAGCAACTTGTATATAAATATAATTCTAATTTTAATTAACTTAAAATTACTTATGTAATAATAAAATAGCTTTTTAACATAACAACAACAAGATTAAAATCAAGTAAGTCAATATTCGAAATTTTTTATTTTTCATGTACGCAAAATTGGAATGTTGGTGATACTAGTTAATAACTTCTATACACAGATCATTAAAACAATACTGATTTGTGCTTCTATAACAAAACACTCGATCTCAATTATTCGCCGCAAAATGTTTTATGTCTAGATAATTTTACATTAGATTAACATTCAGGATTGATTTGTATAACGTATATATAGATTTTACTAACGTCATTTAACCACGATATGCATTTCACACACCTAGTGTATCGTTAAAAAAAAAGTTATCTCTCTCTTCTGTAAAATCAGTTTATAGAGCACAGCTCAATCCACAATATTGCCGACGATATATTATACAAATGATTATTCTTGCTTCTTTTACGTCAAATGTCAAAGTCAAAATAAGCAAAATCAAAATAAATTTTTTTTATTCAGTTTACAATGTTTACAGTTTACAATTGTTTTCCCTAACAATGCACATATGAATGTCAGTACACTAACACCGGTTTGTAAAATGTCCCAGTCAATCGACAAGAAACTGGATTGGGTTTATGGATTTTTTTTATTTGTTTTACTTACAGTATTTATATTATTTATAGTTCTGTATTATCGATTTCAGAGAGAGAATCACTTCCAATCATCACCTACATAATCTACTCTTTAATACCCTTTCGACAAAAAACTTGCTTAATATGATTCTTGAAATCTCTTTGATCTGGCAAATCGGTAATGTGCTTAGGTAGTTTATTGTAGAACCCAATACAATTACCTAAAAACATTTATTTGTCTTACTTAGAGTAAAAGATGGAATGACTATTTTATATTTATTTCTGGTATTGAAATGGTGCGTGACATTTACAAGTTCAAAATTACCTTAACCTTAAATAATACTTATTAAACTTCCATACTTTAAGCGTGTGTGGTTTCTCAAGATAAAATTATTAGGTCTATCGTGAAGCTTTCTTGTATGTGATCTTAATAAATCACATTTACTATTCATGTTAGGCATATACTTATTTGTTGTCAGCCTTGTCTGTTATAACAATCAAAAACCTATTCGTTTTCTAGACACCCACGCGTGTTGTCTCCTAAGACTTATTAGCCTTTAACCGTTGGCCGGGTCACTTATCTCGACAGTACTTTCACAGTTATGTTGTGGCTACTAAAATGTACCCTGTCGAAGGGCAATGGAAAGTTTCGATAGTGATTTAATAAGAATGTAGTCGTTTTCAGTGTTGCAGTTGTCCAGTTCAAGGTTGTAAAAAAATTACAATAATAATGTTTTCAACTGCCCACTCGTTTACTTTCGTTCGTTGCTTCTTTGTATAATTTTTGCACTTTTCCACTGAAATTTGGTATCTATAGTCATAAGTAGGTATAGATAATTTATTGTGTTATAATATTTTTATTAAGATATTTTTATTCATAATAAGCGTCCATAATATTAGTAACAAACGTTGAAATCTTTTGAATAGCTTTTTGAATTCCCAATATATCTCAGTGAAGGTAATGTAATTCCTTGATATAATCAACATGTACAATTTCAATTAGTATGTTTGGTAAATACGATGAACCTGTTATCTACGGTAAGGTATATATATATATATATATTATATATACGGTATTTATATATGTATTTAAAAAAGAGAGGTCATATTAAGTTTTGTTTCTGTTTTGTTATTGCGATCAAAGGTTTATCCGTTTATCGGATATCGTTTTCTTTTGGCTCAAAATAAGTTATTCATGAAGCAAATGAAAACTGATTTATCGCAAAAAAAAAAAACGAGTGTACTTATGTTACAGAAGATAACTTGAAATTTACTTTAAATCGAATGTTTATATGAATAAAACAAATTTAAAAATATGTTTACTTATGCTATTATTTATTCTTCGCTGGAAATATAAATAATAATTATAAGGTACCATGGTTAAAACTCCGATCTAAGAGTATTTATGATTAGAGATTGTTCTAACCACTTTCCATCTCGAATGAGATCAGATCTATTCGAACATTGTCGTGCTGTTGACAGCAAGTTATTAATGGTAATAGCTGTGCTAGGATGATAATGCGAGGTGACACCTTTTGATTGTAGTGCACTCGATTGTATTACAGTTAAATAGATGTCATAAGTGACTTGTTGTACTGAATTGAACAGATAATAAAATAACGATAGAAGATAGAATAACTATTTGTTCAATTTGAATAATAAGTAATGCACAAAGATGAGCTTTGAAGAACATTGTTTTACCATCTTAAAAGTTATATTCTTCATGGTTAGTACATTAATTTCTAGAAAAAATGCACATCAAAATTCTTTACTTCATTTAAGAAACGGTTTAATAAGCAAAGTTTTTATCCTCTTTTGGTAAGCATTTATATGTATTTCATACCAACAAGTAAGTATTCTTTATAAGGTAAACACTAGAAAAGTATAAAATATTGCCAGCATAATAAGCACACCACTCTTTATTATTTGACATTCATATGAATGCCACATAAATTGACGATACAGAATTCCTTGACTCTAGACTAGAAAGCCATTGTCTAGAGGTATTACTGCTTTGTAATACACGGTTATGACAGAGTCTTTATTTTTGGGATAAACGGTTTCTTGTTATGGCTTTATCATGCTGCAAACGTTGACTATCTTGAGTTTCTTGTAGGTACGTAGATTTCGTTAAAGCGGCTTAATGATAATATTACTTCCTTTTCCGTTAAAACAACTGTTATTATTAATATTTATAAATTGGTAAGTGCAATTGATACCTCTAAAGGTACTTCACTTAGGCAAATACACAAAAAAGTGTAGAGGATGGTTAAATAATCTTAAAAGTAAAAATACACGTTTTCATCTACTTGTTACTGTTAGTGTCGTACATTAAGGACTCAAAAAAAGTAAATATTCGTGTGTTCGTCCTGACCCGCATCGTTAAGAAGCCTACGCGATGGATTCCATATGTAAGTCGTTTAGGGGTCAGATACGTCCTTTATATTTGGGAGATCAGAATTAATCTAAAAACTAAACCGGACTGTATGATGCAACTGTAGTTTAGTATCTTTTTATCTATGCAAATATAACATGCATGGATAAAATTAATTCAGTATATTAATATGCTGGTTCTGCCGCGTACAATAGTCCTGTCACTATTATTAGTTTATTACTATTTCTATAATATTACTAGTATTATCACTATTTAGTATGTTTGATTAATTTGTGCGGATGATGTGTTTGTGATATTTTGTAAACACGCCAAATAATTTCCCAAAAACTGAAGGAGGTAACTACACAGATATGATAGGTAAGTTGGTTGACGCCTCAAAAAAAGGTACTGAACGATCTATTTTTATGGAAATTTTAGCTAAGCGACATCGCTCTTAGAAATATCATTTTTTTACTGCATTATTTAAATACTGTTTAAGAATAATAATTAGCATCCTTTATTCGTTTCCAAATATTCAAAAGGTACTTTTATAAATAATTGATCTTTTGTCTACGCATTACAGATGATATTTACTGACTGCACAATGTGCACATGGAAGTGACAGGTGGCAAAGAGTTAAAATGTCACGATCCCTAACAGCTTTACATGTTCAATATTCATGTAGATATTATTTACAGACTCAAACGGCCATAGCATTTGACGGTAGATATAATAACTGTACTATTAAGCCAGGTTTAAAAAAATGAAATGTAACCTATTGGTTTTATAAGGCTAACATTTAATTTTATGTTTATTGTCTTTAACTTGAAGTTGAATGACATTTATACGTTTATAGATCGTAAATTGATTGTTCTTATTGCAAACGCTAGTTTTAGGTTATACATAATAGTTTTTCTAATTAGTAGGAATCAGGTAAAGATTATGTTCTTGTTCAAAAATATTGTTAACTATATTTGATTGACGTAGGCGTTACGTTGCGGAAATCCATCATAATTAATTTATTCGAAATTTCTTTGCTACTTCCGCCTGAAAACAGATTAACGGTTGTTTTGTCTTTCTGTAACAAAAAAACTTTTGTTATTAATTGTTGAGATAAATGTGAAAATGTTAAATCTAAAAGTATGTAATGGTAGAAAAGAAAACAAAGAAAAAATGTCTCGAATGGGCTCGACCGCATCTCTTTAATCATTTCACTGTTTTTGATTATATTCTTATTTTCCACGATTAGTTTCAGATTTAATTAAGATTGTTAACTTTATACTTTTTGACTACGTATATAACACTTCTAGTTCCAGTCACGTATTATAAATTACGGACTATGAATAACGGATAGAGGATTGAATCCCGGCCCTTTTTTGTATTCACGTGATTTCGAGATTTTTATATTCACAAATCAGTTAAAAAAGTAAATAGTTAAAATTCATCTTAAATCTCTTACAAGACAATTATTATCTAAAAAGGAAACCAACTTCAATTATTTTGAAAAGTTTCCTAAGACTCAGTGCTAATGAAATTAAAAGGGGACCATCCTTCAGGTGTCCCCTTCCCATCAAAAAAAGAATCATCTAAATACGTTCATAAACAAAGAAATTACGCCTAAATATCCATTAAAAAACATTCGAAAAGAAAACCGCCTTTTTATGAAGACAGTTAAAAAAAAAAAACAACTTCTGTCTATAACACTTTAAACTCCTAAAACAAATATCAACTTAATTAGACTTAAAATTCCGTAATAACATACGTTACTCTTTTACACAGATCAATATGAATATTATCAATCATTAAATTAAAATAACCAGATATGATTACATTTTCAACTTAAGTTAAAATAAACCAACTACATCAGCTGTCTATAACACTTAAAATTAATATGTTAACCGTAACAAACAACTTAATCAGACTAAGTTCCTTTAACAAGCAAGTCTCTACAGAGATCAGTATTCATCTCATTAAAATTAAATGACCACATAAGGTTTAAAATGTTAAATGCTTTACGATGTCTTATTTGTATTGCGAAAATAAAATCAATCGTAAAAAATATCATAAAGATATTAATAATAATGTTTCGTTTCCAAGCCGAGTCGGCGCAAACGCAAACAAATCTAATCAACTAGAAAAAAAGGATGCTGTTAAACTTTTTGTTAATCCTGAAAATCCCGGGATTTGTCGAAATTCAATCCCAAAATTTTCGGGACCGAAATACGACCGGGTCCCCGAAATTCGAGATCCCGGAATGGAGTTCTCTAATCACGGATTATAAATAGTCCTAGGACACCTGTCGCTATCCTGCCCCGTCAATAGTGCAGGTCATTAGTACGGTTTCAATATTCATACCAACAAATATCTAACAAGATATATTGATTTTAGCTGTTACTATATAGAAGAAAAAGTAAAAATAGATTTCACATGTTTTGGGCAACTTTTTTGTCTTCATGAAGACGTGTCCCACTTTTTCAAATGGCTTAATAGCTAAGTACACTAATAAAATAATAGTAAAGGAAAATAATAGTGTTTCATTGAAAAATAACAAAAATTGGAAACATAAATGAACTTAGAAAGTGAGGATGGTTTAATGGTGTACTGGTGTAATTAGTTATAAACCAAAAAACTTTGTCAGCAAGGTGCTTTATTAAATGAAACAACTATTGGTAAAAAAAGGAACAATGACTAATTATGAGTACCAAATTTATTATAAGTATGTCTGATATTCTGTATTTTAGTTGAAAGTTAAAAGATGTAAGGATATTTTGTATTATTATAAAACAAATACCTTAAAGAACTCCCGAACGACTACATTTTCTGGATAAACAGTTCTAATGATATTTTGATTCCAAACATTGGGAGTGTTTGTGGCGAGCGACCAAACGGGAACCAAACGTTTTCCCGTTTCTTTTTCCATTTTTATTAGTTGTGAACTTTCTTTTTTAGACGCGGAAGTCTGCGACTGATTTATGTTCCCTATACGGCGATAACAAGTTAAATGTCCCATAGGATGTTGAAGAATACTTCTCCAGAAATTTAGTTTTAATTTTGTTTGAAAAGTGATTAAGTAATAGCAAATTAGTAACAGAATGGTATTTATAATGTTCTCACCTTCATTTAACCTTAATGTTTTTAATCATTCTTATGATGGTTTTTTTAAAGGTTTTGCTATATATAAAAAAATTGTTTTGGACAATAATGATGTAAAAGTATGTTTGACATTTGACATTTTTCGTTTTCTGACAATAATTGAGATTAGTGCTATCACATACTACATCATATAGTGCACAGTTTTTATAAACTAGCTGTGTCCGCGTCTTTGGATGCGTGCCTATATACCTATGTTATAATACAAATACACATATTATATACACTCATGCATTGAAAACATACGAACTAACTGACGTACTGAGAAGATGCAGAATCACCTACCGGCTAGCATGTTCTCTCCCTCCCACGATATGGGGTTCTTCAATCGAGGCGTGAAGAGGCATTTCTTTCATGTTCGCATCACAGCGACGACTGTCGATGGAATTTATCACCATGTATGTAGTCTAGTTCTATATGATAAATACTATTCTGTTGAAACGACTCTCGCTCTACCTATTGCGCGTTGATGGTATTAATCCAGAAACTTTTATGCTAGTGCAGACAAATGATGTGCGAACGCTTAAAAGATAATACACACAATTTTTTTTAATACGTACATCAGAAGAAAGTAATAAAAATATAGAATAAATAACCTTGATTCAAACAAGTGAAAAATCCACGCGAGCGAACCTGTCGGCATTAGATGAAATGTAACAAACATTGCAATTTTTAACCTTTGTTCGTTTATCTATAAGTCTTTATTTTACGATCTGTACACACTTCCATCTATTACAATTACAATTGTTTTAAATATTTTCTTAGTTCCAGTTAGATTAAGCAACTTTAAATGTTTTATGTTTCAATATTACGTAAGACTACGTTCAAAACACTGATTATTTATCAGCTTGATTCATATCCCTATACTAATAGCACCTTCGCAACAGTACTTCTGTTGCATGTACTCCATGAATTATTCGTATATAGGAATGTTGATTATGATCATGAAGAGGCTGGGTTAATCGAATTTCATAGATTGACCCCTCAAGGAATGAGCGAGTTTAATTTATAACACTAAATTAAATCGTCAATCATAGAAAATAGTGTGCTTCGATGTTGCTCCATTGCTCGTTGATGTAACATCAATAAATTGATAAATTTACTGTTTCATTTTAATTTACTACTTATATTTATTTATTTACTTTTTGCTAATGATTTTGTAATCAATTTAGAATATGACAACCTATTGGTCTTAAACTAAATTTTTGCAAAGGAAAATAGCATTAATTACACAAAATCTAAACAAAGTTTAATTGTTAATTGCATACCGTTTATATGTTGAATATTCTTTGTAACTTAACAAAAGGTCAATTTATTGTAATGTTTAATGACTTTTAAAGAATGACCAGTATTTGGAAATTTATCTGGATTATATTATTTCATCAAGATCTTGCTTTTTGCAAAATACTTGATATAATATTTTTGATAATTACCAGTAACTACTTTAATATTCGAAACTTGTACTGTAATTACGAGTGTGTATTAAAAAAACTGCGTACATAATAAAATCTAAATTTAAATTTAATATAGTGTAATTTGAAAATGATTGGATACTAAGTTTTTTATGATTCCACCTTTAGACTGTCAGTGTTACGGAAACAGGTTTCCTGTCAAACCACGGAAATATATCTATATATTTAAGATTGGTTTCCTATAGGAATTTATACTAGGCCATATAAGATTTATAGAGGCGCCAGTGTGGTCGCACCAAGCTCTGTGATGTGTTAGTTTGGACACACGAAACTGTGTTATTTGGATCTACGTTGCATCTTCCGCATTCCTAATTTAATGCTATTCGTGTATTACTTTTATTTATGAATTGTTATGTATATAAATTTTAAAACTTCCTTTAATATGAACTTTATGTTCGTCACCGTTCGCTTGCTTTCAACTTAAAATAAAATTACTTATTTATAGCAACTGTAGTTCTAACCATATTATATATGTAGTGACATGTCTGATCGGCGTTGTGTTATTATTATTCAAAACGGAGGCTAATGCAGGTTTTATTACAACCCTGTTCCACTGCCACCAACCAGATCTATTATAGTCACCTCACACTACTAAAGCTCATCGCCCATATACCGTGGGACTTTCTTTGCAGGGTGCGACTGTACCTCAAACAGGAGCACCTGCTTGCTCAATATCCGGTTGCGATTAGCGCTCAGTAGATTACACGAAAGGTACTTTAGTGTTTTGTTCGCACTTTCACAGACTCTGCAATCTTTTGTATTCTGAACACCCATATCGAAAATATGATTGTTTAGTACATTATTCAGTTGCTCTTAATAAGGACCCGTAGATGATTCCTATTACACTGCTTGCTATTCTACTGCGCTGGTTAAAAGCCCCGATAAGCTTTTTGGAAAGGTTTTGTCCTGGCATGCCAGAATCCTAAATTTTTAGATGACATTCAGGTGATTCTATTCTTATGATATTATAACCTGTACAACAAGAAATAGCTAATAACTTATATGGGCTTAATAATTTAATTGCAAGAAGCAATGTTATATCACAAGTAAAGGAAAAAAACCGAAAGCCGTAAATTTGTAATTACATCACAAAAAAAAAATTGCGATTACAAACTTATTTGCAATTGGTAAACTGACCGCGGCTTATATCGATGTATGGGGACAACGGTATTCTGATGGCAAAGTTAAGTTTGTTCCTCAATATAGTTTGTTTTCCTTAGAATTGTTCGGTGCTTTCATAAGTAATGTTATTAATTATTTTGGTGAATGTTGCTGTACAATTACAGAACCCTCGGTGCGCGAGTCCGACTCGCACTTGTCCGGTTTTTAAATACTAATTTGGTTCTCTCGTTTTATGATAAGAATTCATAAATTTTAATAAAGTTGTATGTGAATAACCAGTTCTTCAAACCTTCGAACAAAATACACAGTAGTTATACAAGAGTTTCCTACTTGAGCGCTGCAATTGCTAACTAGAGCCATGAAAGGATTTCTTACTCAATGATAGTGGATCTCATGATCACTACATAAATCAGGATAAAATAATTTAAAAAGTGCCCATAAAATATCATAGTAATAAAGTAGGTAATGTAATGCGTCTAATTGAACGCAAACTTTGTGAGACAACTTTCCATTTCTAGCACTTGACGAATTACAGCGAAAGTAACACATATACCTACCGAAAGGTTAAGCATCCTCGAGCTTTTTGTTCAGTTTTTTTAGTTCTCTTATACCTTTGTTATAGAGTTCTAAATAGCTTAATAATTCAAGCTAAATTCAACGCGACGAAAAAGTGTACTTGTGAGATCATCGTATTCTCAATGACTTTGATGTATTTTATGAGTAAGTAGTGTATCTAAAAATAATCTGTGTGAGAGGTAAACGTGGTTATTTTTATGACTGATCAGTGATCACACATCTTTAGTATACTATGATAGTTTACCTTAATTAACTTCGTGCTTATAACTTTACTGTTACACATACACCCACACAGTTACAGTTTACACATATAATAGTTATTTTTATTTAAAAAACTAGATGGTACCCGTGACTTCGTCTGCGTATTATTGGATATGCACAGATAGATCTCGGAACACGACCAACCGATTGTCACTATGTGTATGGTGGACGCGATCCCTATCACCCCGCTATATTACTGTATATGCACCGGCTGATTTCGGAACACGACTAACCAAAAGAAAATCATACATGAGTTTATTATTGTTTGTATGGTATTGTCCTTTATATGCCTAATATGAATCCAACACATTAACCGTCCCAATAAAACTTACAACAGTACAAACAACAAACTTACAAACTTTACATTTATTATATTTGTAGGGTAACACTGGTTAAACCATGACTTTTACCGGGATAAAAAGTACCCTTATGTGTTTTGATTTTTGAACATTATTTATAGGTATGGCTTATTAATCCTTTACGAACAAAGTTAATTCATCATAAAGACAATTTTATGAAGTTAAATTTTGCCCGTTATAGCTTGTTATTTGGATACATAGTTTAGGAGATAATGAAAAGTTAAAATAATTTGTACTTGGGGGAAGTAAGAACATCTACGATAGGCTACACGCGTGCATTGGCGGCTCGGTGTTCGTTGGATAAAAACAAGGGTGAAACCGTGGGGCACAGCTAGTGACTGATATTATAAGTAAAAAAGTATAACAACATTGTAAATAGCTGTATTGCAATTTTAAACTGTGTATTAAGGGAATGATTATGTTTGAAGTGATAACTTTTTTGATATAAATTTTTTCAACATTGTAATAAAAAGTCTACACTATGAAGTTACTTGCTAAACCTTCTATTTTACTATTGTGGAGATAGTCATACTCTATGTCATCGTCCCATAATCGAGTGTGACTATTCAAAGGCATTTTAGCTTCTAACGTGCGTACTTATATATGTACAGACAACCTTTTTTTACCTTTACTTTGATTTGTTTATAGAGTAATTTGTAATTTTTGTTATGAAAGTTTACTATAAGCATCCATTTAAGTGTTATTCGTGCATGACATTAATTACGAGTCATCGCTCTTTAATAACGCATTCAAACTTCAAATTTATTTTAAGTATGTATTTTGTAACCATATCTATGATCCAAATTTCTCAATCCTGCCCACACCTTTTAACAATAGACGGTAAATACCATACTTGTCGCTTATGTCACTGTAGCGCAATGTTTAGTAGACGCGTTTACCATAACAACCAATCATAACTCGCTGACACATGTTCTCGATTGATAGTTGTGACATTGATTATCATAACGTGTCATTATGATAATATGCGCCTGTCAAAACATTTTGTATTACCTACCTACAGTTGTTAACCGTATGTTTTAACAGTTTTCTTCTCCTACTTGCACTATGTCTTGCCCAATATATACTATCTTCAGCAATAAACAAAGTATATACTTATTGAGACTTTTTAACTGAGATCCTAAATATGCAATTTTTTTAAACCAACTAATATTGGGATTCATGAAATAGAAGCACCCATTACTAAACAAATAAATGAGGAATATTTACCCGCAATGAAAGGAGGAGTACCCCATAATGCTATTGTAATATAACAAACAAAGAAATTCGCTTCGTTTTGCAACACGTTCCGATTAAGCAATGTCAACGTAGTTATGTGGGTATAAGTTTATTTAAAGTTAGATTGAGGACGTTGAGAAATATGATAAGAGTAAGTTTTGTTAACATGAAACATTATGAGAGCTTCAGATATTTAGTAGTTTTCAATGATTTTTTCTAAGTTTTTTGACTTATGACGTACGAGGGATAAAATATAATTTTAGGACTTGAGACATCTGATACACCCAGCTGTGTATGAACAAGGAATTAGCGATAGTGGAGTTGTAGGGCTGCACAACCTCGACTAGGTCGCGACCACTATTCATGTAATGAAAAGCCTGTCATAGTGATTCCGCTTATGCGCATTGCTTTTTGGGATCAACCGGTGCATATTCAATTTCTATTTATGCATGTAATATGCATTTATGCATTCATGACAGCACGGCGTCTGGCAAAGGAGTGTTGTGGTCACAACTGTTTTTAGATTCTTTTTACCATCAGGAACAGTTCCATCACTTTACCGTGCTAATATTGAAACTATAAAATGACCATTTTTTATTTACCAACATATTTTTTATGTGTCGTTATTAAGGTAAATCACGAGCAATTTATTTTTGTCAATAATATTTAGTAATTTTTATCATAAAAACCGTTTCAGCAAGTGAATTACAATTATAAAATACTTATAATGATTTCCTATAAAATATGAAATGTGATATCACTATAATGTGCCATAATTCCAAATCGACGCCGTCACTTCCAAAGTTGATATGAAAAGTATAATATAAATTTTTGCTATGATACAAAGACAACGTGTAGTTTTGAAAAACTTGAAATAGACTGGCCAAACTAGGAATAAAACAAAAGATGCAGTAGCACCTGCCGAGTCAATATGTTATTAACTTAATGATCAGATGTTAGTAGTTTCTAGACGAACGGGATGCCTTTGGAATGTGGTTTTAATGCATTGTTAATATTATCGAGTATATTAGTAGTGTATTTATATCGATCATTTTACGTATTGCAGCTGCAAACTTTTTAATAGTTGAAATAATTGCAGGTACAGATAACTACTGTTTTTTTTTGTAACCTTCTTGTTAATTTATAACAATTAAACAATACTTTTCATTGGACTTTTGTCAAATAATTTTTTAACATATGTACTTTATTTTAAACAATTTTGTAAAAAGTTTGTATGTTATGTTGTAAGTTTCTCGGTATGAGAAAAATAAACTGGTCACATATATTTATAGTATACAAAAAATAATTAAAATATGTAATTTTAAAAACTTTGTATACTATTTTTAGGTAACACAAGTACAAACGTCAATCTTAAAATTTGATATCTCTATCATTTGCCATAATTCCAAACCTTACCTTCCTACAACTTACTATATACATATAGCCCAGTCATATTAGGTAAAAAAAGGGGTCAACCTCGGAAAGAAAGATAATAAGCTGCTAATTGGTATGAACCTTTGTTTTGTCATTCTAAATGTCTCAAAAGTCACAATCGTTATCGTGTCCGCGTCTCAAGATATTCAAGGTCAAAGGTCACAAAAATCGGTTTTTCGCGAATATCTGGCTTCCTATCGGTTAAATGAGATTTGCATTTATTATAAAAGTTGTAGGCTATAAAATTCCCTACAACTTTTGTTTAAACTTTTTTTTCATACAACCAACCGTTTTGAAGGTAGAGCGCGAAGAGTGCACATCGTACAGTCATATACGGCCTAATGCAAGGTCAAGCGTGAGTTATGGTTATCAGTACGTTATAAAGTCAATTATTTACTTGGAAATTATAATTATTAAACAATGCCTATTATTTATGTACTAACTATTAATTATTTATATTTAATTAAAGTAAGTAACTTGATTATTTATATATAATTATTCATATTTAACTATTTAAGTATAAAATATTATTAATTCTGGATTATATATTTTAGTTTTATTTTAAGTTAAAATGATAGTAAGAGTATATATTTTACACATATTTTTATTTATTATTAAATACGGCATAATATACATTTGTCAAAATGTGAGTTCAAATATCAAAAGTATCTTTGTTGATTTTAATTGTAATGAAATTGGAAATGGAAGCTAATTATCTTCTTCTTCTTCGTCGTCTTCTTCTTCTTGTCGCTCAAAAATGTTCGATTCATTGTCATCATCCTCATTATCTGTCATGTTCATCTTCAAACCTTCCAGAATATCGGGATCATATGTATTTTCTTCATCGGGATTACTTGGATACAGTGAAGCGTTGAGGCAAGCTTGTCCGTTGCACTGGCCGCAAGCTAAAGAACATTGTAGCCCTGATTTTCTGCATCCACAGCGGGAACCACAACCATTTTTGCAATTGCAAAATATTACGTTTAGTAGTTCGGCTGGTGCTGGAGGTAATAACGTTCGTATGGGCTCCAGGATTTCATTTTCAAGCATCCAGCCCCATTCTTGAGGTTCTAAGTCCTTCCCTAACCACGTTTGAATCTGGTAGTAGACACGTTTTATGTTTTGATGAGCTGCTACACTTGTTGGTGGAAGTGTTGACAGTTGTACAGGTTTATTTAGTTTTGTAAATTTGATGAATTGCGTGTAGCGGAAATGATCAATGTTGTCCTCAGATTTTGGAGCATTATATAATGCCAACAAGATGCGCACTCCATTTTCTAATAATGTTTGTTTTGGGCAGTTTTCTTGTTGAAATACTTCCACCAGTTTATCTAAATCAGGAATTTTTTCCAATGCTCTAGTAACAGTTTTTTTTCCTTTTTTAAATAGCGCAGAAGTCGTGTCACAGCCACTGAATGCGTGTAAAAATAAAATGTGCTTTTTAGTACGAGGATATTGGTCAAAACTTTTAGTAGAATATATTTGTGTTTTGACATTGCCTTTGCCAACTTTTTTCAAAAAAAATTCCTGATGATGTGACTGAGTACGTCCAATTAAAATAACGAGCAAATCGATATCTTCTCCTATGATGACAGCAGTCTTTTGATGTTCTGATAAGGCAATAGCTGTGTCAATGATGAGAACATCAGCATCATCTCTGGCTTGTTTTGTTGTGATATTAACAGTTTAAAATTTTTCAACAAGCATGTCGATAATTTTTTTTTTATTAGACCGATTTGATAAAAAAAAATTCTTGACTGATTGGCACAACCATTGTTTCGTCAAAACAAACTTCATATGATTTTGAAAGTGCAGCAGTTCTTCTTTGTTGTTCCAGTGCTTTAATATTTTTACTATAGTCCGAATATCCGTCAAATACAACAACAATTGCTGAGCCATAATGTGTTTGTAAATATTTAATGTACTTATTTAAAATAATAGAGAAAGTATCGTCTTTGCTCCATACGACGCGATGCAGAAGAAATCCACCATCGATGATGTATGTTACATTATTTTCATCAAGATCGATAACGACAGGCATCATATTGTCATATAATGTTGCTTTCGTGGTTTTTCTCATGCCATTACTATCAAATAAAGATGTCGGATACGGGCTTAGTTCATACTGAAGATATTCTTGTAAATTACTTTCAAATTTTTTGCTTACAGTTATTCTCTGGAAAAGTAACATTGGATCTATAGAAACTTTACAATCATTAATTTTGACAGATTTGTTAATGGCTGAAAGCGGCAAAACCTTATCGACGCGTTTTAACTTTATTTCGTTGAAGTTCAAACCAGTTATCTTTACCATAGATTGCAATCCGATTTCATGGGCTCGGTGACAATTAATTTGGTCATTTCCAACGATTCCTGAAGCTAAGGATACCAACTGATTCGTATTTGGAAAGGGATTATGAAGCGTAAACCAACCAACCAGTTCATTTACATCAGTATCATCCCTTTTTATTCGTGAATCTCTAGCATCAACATGTTGGTCCACAGAATCGAAAGAAATGTTACAAAACCGTTCAATTTCTTCACAAATTGTATTCGTGGCATACATAGCATATACCCACTTACATAGAACACTTTCTTGTGTACTTCGGCCTCGAGATACTCCTCCTTCTGTCTTCATAGATTTCATCTTTCATTCTCATCATTCTTCATATTTCTTCATTAATACAATCTAGCATTTTATTCGGAGGTGGATACGTTTTTGTTTCAACTACAGATGATCTGATGTCTTCCCTAATAATAGCCGCAGCAGCTTCTACAATCCGTAGACGTTCTTCTACAGGAGTACTTTTTTTATTTTCGTACCAAGCTTTTGATAATACGTTAAGCTGTGTATCACGGAAAGATATAATTGTAAATGATCCAATTTTTTTTGTGATTATTATATCAGTTAAATACTTTTGTTGTAATTTTGTAATAATTGTCTTATCGTCAGGTATGTATTCCGTAGGGACATCTTTAAGTTCTTTCAAAGTAAATTGAGAATCTTCATTATTTTCTATATAATAAAAAATCTCCTTCATTGCTTGAGTGACTTGATCATCTTGGCGAGGCTTTTTATCTGCAGATGGTACTCGGGTTAAAAAGTTGGTATAGCAAATAGTATGATACTTTGCTTCAGCAGCGATCAAATCATACTCGTAATATATACGTTCCTTTACTAATTCTCCTAAGGAATCGTTTCGTTCTTCTGCTCTCTTAATTACATTGTCTTTGAATGCAAGAGTACTTACATTACTTATTGTCCGTCTATACTTTAATTTTTTTTTCTTTTCTGCTATTTCATCAGCTTCTTGGCCACAAAATAAGCATAACTTTCCAAAATCAAAGACTTCATTTCGTTTTTTACGAGGTGCACTTGACGTTGAAGGTTCACTCTCATCTGTGCGTCGTTTTGATGCAATAATAACATTTTTACTCGTGTACACTTTTCGACACTCGGAATACACATTTACAGAACTTAAAGTATTTAAATAGTCTATATGTCCATCATTTCTTTCAATACTTGCAGTTTTTAAAGTTTGTAAACCACGTACGACATTCACAGAAACACCTTCTGAAAGTTTCTTATCACATATAAAACACAAATCAGCCATAGCTCTTAAAACCGTACGTCCGTAGTTGCAACGGTACAATTTCAAACTAACGAATAATCTTGACTCATACAAAGTGGAGAGAGTGGCCTTGAATACTATAGAACATCTGTCCCGGCAATGAATAGAAAAGGGCATAGGGTAGGGACAAGTATTTCCAGGTATATAAGTATTGAGAAATTTACGCGTTTTAAAGAAAAGATATATAATGTCGTGTTAACTTAAAATAAAACTAAAATATATAATCCAGAATTAATAATATTTTATACTTAAATAGTTAAATATGAATAATTATATATAAATAATCAAGTTACTTACTTTAATTAAATATAAATAATTAATAGTTAGTACATAAATAATAGGCATTGTTTAATAATTATAATTTCCAAGTAAATAATTGACTTTATAACGTACTGATAACCATAACTCACGCTTGACCTTGCATTAGGCCGTATATGACTGTACGATGTGCACTCTTCGCGCTCTACCTTCAAAACGGTTGGTTGTATGAAAAAAAAGTTTAGACAAAAGTTGTAGGGAATTTTATAGCCTACAACTTTTATAATAAATGCAAATCTCATTTAACCGATAGGAAGCCAGATATTCGCGAAAAACCGATTTTTGTGACCTTTGACCTTGAATATCTTGAGACGCGGACACGATAACGATTGTGACTTTTGAGACAACATTTAGAATGACAAAACAAAGGTTCATACCAATTTGCAGCTTATTATCTTTCATTCCGAGGTGAAAGCCCTAATATGACTGGGCTAATACTAACTAACTCTAATATATTTTACTAAACCGTATCCAAAAATCATGGCTGACCACCAGCGGAACACTCACAGGTACACGACTGAGAATTGTATCGATGATTTTCATGAAATTAATCGCATTTGACCATTGAGAGATTACGAGAATTGTGTGAGCGTTACGACCCAAATACTCAACTTTGTTAAATTAAATTCTCGCTCGTCAGTGGAAACTAGGTGAATTATTAGACTTTTTAATAGAAAGTAAAGTTAACATAATAATTTTGGTTAAATCATAAATCTGAACTTTTTTGGGACACTACATGGAACAATGCTATAGTCAAAGAAAGTGGTTTCGAAGTTGAACATTGTTCGTTACCTTACGAATAATATACTTGGTTTATTTCGCTATTTATTGCTGCAGTAGTCATCTAAACATAGCAATAAACAATTGAAGTAACGTTTACACTTCGGCAAATCTACGTACAATAACGTATAAAGGGAGAGCTTTACTTTCCCATTTGACAATATTTGAGCGAAAAGACATGACTAGTTTATGAATTTTAAATGATGTCACAGATGCTGGAGTATATTCCTCGACATCGACTTTAGCGATCACCGGTCCAGTGTGCGTCATCAGGGTTAAATGCAAGTATAAAGCAAAGTATTCCCTTTCGTTACGGAATATCTTTAGAGATGTCTGTTTGTTTGGGGTTACCCCCAGTGGCCTCCAACCTCACCTACAGCTACCTCGAACTTTGCTTCTTTGATTGAATTAATAAAGCTGGTTATTATGACTTACGTAGGTGAATAAGTAATTGATCTCGCACGTCCTCACGGTTCGTCAGTTCGAGCGAGAATGATCCATAAGAAATAAATAATCGGAAGTTGCTTCGATTTTATCGTAATATTATTGCGAAAGCTATAATGCTTACCTGCCTGTAGTGAAGAGTGGACATTCTCAGAAAGGTTGCCGATACAATAAATATGTTGGGTTAGGTAAAAAACACGCCGGGTATCTTTACAATCTTCGCATTGAACTAAATATAGTTATAATAATATACAAGACTTAAATATTACTAATTTACATTTATAGATATTACTATATGACTATATAGACTATATTTATTGATTTGACATTAAAAGTTTAAGTGCATTTGCATTAACAAGAATTGATTTTATTCAATAAAAATAAAGAAGGCATTTTTTGATTAATTTTGCAAAGTGATATTTTGACATTACTGAAAATATGACCCTAAAACTTTTTAACTATTACATAGAAATAATAACAACCTATATATAATATTAAACCTCTAGGTTAGTTTACGGATTAGATTAGAAAGAAAAGTGGACTTTTGTACTGGTTAAATGTATAGTTGTAAAGTCATTGATTGCTCGGTCATTCCGGCTAACTGCCATGCCGGTGTGATAATGATATAGTAAGTACACACCAAAGGTAATCATTTTGTGTAACAGATTGATTGAAGGTTGTCTTCTTGATTATTTTAGAAAAGAAACGTTTAAATTATTCCTTTTCTATGAATTTATATTAAATTGAATTATTTTCAGAACCTTTTGGATTAATTAATGTTTTGTTGGAATCCTTATATCTATTGAAGTTTAATAAATTAATAATGCATGTACCTATACAAAAATTAACGCGAGTCTTGTAACGCTGTTATCCTAAGATGAACTGGCTAGGTAATTCAAAGAACACAAAAATTCACATTTTTTATATTTTCATAATGCTATATTGCTAATAAAATATATTGTATATGTTTTTAATTAAACACTTCCTGAATGTTCGTTCACAAACTAAATTGAAGTATAGAAAGATTTTCCTACTGAATTTTAACATTAACGGTGCAGTATAGCATGATAACATTATTTGTTGTCATTCGAGAACATATTGCTGCATTGTTTTGATTTGTTGGTGTATGCTTCTTATGTTGAACCTCGCTTTATGTAATCCTAAATTACTATGTACTTATAAATACATACTATAAAAAGATTCTTTATTGTACTTTAAATTTCCGCTTATTTACCTATACGTGAATATTTAAATAATTTACTTTTACCATGTACTTGTAAAAAATGCACTATTTATGGACACAAGAAATATCTGGAAAGATATAAAATTATCATTGATTATGTACATCTTTTACAAAATCGTGTTTAAATTCTTAGATTTAAGGCGCCACCGTGATGTGTCAATTCGCGAAACACGCACACATTTAAATCTTATTGATTCGAGTAATAAAAAATTAAAACAAACAAGTTCTAAAAATAGAATTTTTCAGAATTTCTACTTTCCTTTTAACCTTTATCGAACTTTTCCAAAATTTGGACCCCTTTTTATCTGATGTAAGTACATATAAGGAAGCCACATTCAGGCCGATGACGTTTCTATTCTGGACATCAAATCGAAAACTAGAACTGCAGCTGCAATCGGAGGATTAAGAAGACTAAAATTGCAAATAAAAACACATGTAGTGAGTTAGTTCTAATTTTGTATTTTCATGTGCGAATAAATTCTTTATAAATAGAGTTTTCATAAACTTATAGTAAAGAAAATGTGAACAAACTTCACCTTATGGAACCCTTTGCTCTTTGGTTAATAATCTTCTTAATATAGCAGTATTATAAAATTAGCAATTACTATATGAAGCTCTGGGTAAAACAACTACGGTTTTATTCAAAAGCCTTTGCTATTTGATTGGGAAGGAGCTCTTTGTGTTTTACGATATTGAAACGGTTTTTAAGTTTTTCTAAAGTCAAGTATAGGAAAAAGTTACAAAGAAAACTTAAGATCGCATACTATATTAAAATAAGTAAATTACTAGTTACTAAATGTCGTTTATACTACAAAATTAAGTAATTTTGCATCATGAAAAAAAAAAGACTAACCAGACCTTAACCGTTCAAAACATAAAGTAATTTGTTCAACTCATTATCAATAATCATACATACGAGTTCTAAAATAATAAAAAACGAATGCACAACAATAAAATCACCGAATCATAAAAAACACTATTAAGTACTTTAATAATACTAAATAAAATATAATTAAAGGTACTATGCGGCGCAGCAGTCGTATTTGTACCCTTCGTAATAATTAATTTAATATTATGGTAGTAATGAATTAGTCGACGAACTCTAACCTTGACCCCGTAGAACAGTGCGTAGGCGCATGCAGCTTGGCGTCTAAATTAACGTGGTGTAAATAACATAAACATCAAGATTTCCATATTAACTAAAAGGTTTTCAAATGATATTTGTATTTATTTGTTTGAGTTTTCACTTCTGTCTTTCTAAATCTATATCTAGTTATTTATATCATGGAATAGGAAATAGGATAATTTTTACCAGTTCATTAATAAGTGTATTTTACGTCCAACGGAGCGGGAAAGGCAATTTAGCTAGTCTACTATAAATGTGAAACTGTTTTTGTTTTAATGTTTGTCCTTTAATAACGCTTGAAATTTACATGGATTCTAATGGCATTTTGCATAAAGTCGATTATATCGTGAAATAGAACATAGGATATCACTTTTTCATAAATTACTAGAAGTAAGTATAATTTACACCTTGCGAAACTGGTGGGTAAAAGCTAACTATGTAACATAAGATTTCTGTGGTTACATAGATTGTGGACTTACCAACTTACATTTTTTATTATAAAAAAAATATTTCTTATAAAACTAATTTCTATTGTCAATACAAATAAATAAAAGTTATACAAACAAAATTTACACATTTTTCATTTTTCATCATTATATTTTTATTAGTTTGAAGTTTGAAAGATCGTAACCTTTGAATTATGTGTGATTTATTGGTGACCACACTGACCAGTAAGCTCTCAAATTTTAACTATCGATGTTTGCGACCATTACAAGAAGAATTATATAGCAGTAAAATGATAGCCATAACTTTGCTCTAATCTAAAGCTGTAGACTCTCATCGTCACACGAGATATAAAAGCCAGGATATCTATCTACGATTTAAGTTGAACAAATTATCGTTTACTGGGAGATGTTTATCAAGATACATACTTGTATTTGATAAATGGACGCATGTTATACGCGATGTAATCTAAAGTTCCATAGTTTTATAACTCGTTAAAAATTGTTTAACGAGTATCAATAGATCCACAGCATTCAGTATCGAGGGTTCCGGTCGCAACTTTCTGCTGAATGATATTTTGTAGTTTTGGAAGATTTATGTTTTTGTATCTCAGGTAACTATAATTAAAAGAAAAGTAAAATCCCTGCACTGTATTATTTTATATAAATATATAAGAACATCTCTTTGTATAATTTTGGTATATATATATATGTATATTACAACATTTTTGAAATATAATCTAAATACGTGTTTTATCTTCTTAAGTGCTTTTACTCACATATTTTATATCACATAAATAATTGTTATTATATAATATTATTATTTTATTTTTTCATATTATTCAATCATATAATATTAAACTTACGCGTACACACACATACACGCACACGCACTGAAAAACGCACATATTTTCTTAGTTCATTTTATTATTAAATCCCCTATTATATTTCTTCTTCTATTTCGCTCTTTGTCTTATTTTAATGTTACTACGTTGACATAATTTAATTTATTCTTTTATGTACCAACACTGGTTGTTCGCAGGTAATGTACTTTTTGGTGTAAAAAACATTTGTAATGTTCTTCCTTTCTTTTCGCGACGTACCCCTTTCTCTATGCAACAATAATCATGGTCTGGTCTAATCTGATACCTTTTAGTATGTAGGTTAGGTCTGGCTGAAAATCAGCGCTATAGTAATATTTTATTGTAATCTTTTGTTTAATGTGTGTTGTATTAATTATGTCTGTATTTTCGTTATCAAATAAATGTTCTTTCTTTCTTTTTATAATTATTTAGGTGTGCATTAATCTGTTCATTATATAAATATCAATTATATTTCATATTGGTATCGTGAACACAAAAACATCATTAATGTCGTAACTCCAATATTTATATCTATAATATGAATTATGCACATGTATTTACAGGATTTGGTATAAATTAAACAGGTTTTCGAAGCATGTAATAGTGGTTGTGATTTATTCGCATCAATTTAAATTAGATCAACAATACCAATATATCTTTGTGTAAATTTGGTTATTTGAAAGAATGAATTTTATTCTACTTGAATGGAATTATGTTACCGTTTAAAATATTTCGATAGTTATAATTGAACGATCCAGTTGTCAAGATGCCGGTAGCGAAGGATCTACATCCCCTTCAATTAAAGTTGTTACATTTATTTCTTTACCCATTGGTTTAAGTCAGAAAATGTTAGCGGAAATAAATGTGTTTAAATTGGCAAAATATACATTTTCGTAACCTACCTACTGTTAAGAAAACCAGACTTACTGAAAGATCTTTTCTACTTAATGTTACTAAAATGAAGCATAGAATTAATTGATAGTGATTGTACATTGATGGTGAATACATAACAATATAAGAGAAGCAGTAATCGTTGAGAGACATGATCTAGTTACAATCATCGTCATGTATTAGCGCAGTTTGAATACTTTGACGAAAACATATTGGCAATACATATTGGCCAATTCCGTAATGAGACTCATGACTTCGAAGCGACTAGCGGCTGCGCGACGCGACGCGACGTTGCGAACCTCGCGACGTGTTGTTTGTCGGGTTTATTGTTGGTTTACAGTATACTAGAGTTCCTGTTGTTGTAAAGTATAAAATATTATGATAAATGTGACATGTAAAGACGAATGTACAGTGCACTACTTATTTATTCATACATATGGATAATACAACAGAAAACAATAAAAAAAAAATAAGGACAATGAAAAATACACTGGACTAATGATGTCTAACATTGTGTTAACACTACTCTATTAGATAGAAGTTTAAAAATTATACGAGGATAAATGGAAAAGTGAAGTTAACAATGAAAAGAAAAGAAATCAAACAATAAAAACTAAAATTAAATATAAACCATCTGAATTTTTTTATCTGTTATTATACGGAACTTTTAATACATTATCATGATTTCAGCAAAAAAATTGAGTTATTTTGCATTGTAGGGAGGGTTATAAGTGTAAGCTAGTTTGCTAACGGTTTCTTTAATTAAAAAAAAGTATTAAACACAATGAAACATGAAACAACAAAGTGTACAGATGATAAAAATAATAATACAGTTTATAGCCTGTTGTCTATTTGTGGTCTAGAACATCGAACTTCGGAGTATGATAATTTAACAGTAGAACAAGTATATGTTACACTTTAGCACTTTCGATTAATTATGATCATTGGGTACACTTTATGCATTTCATTTAATTGGACCAGTCTTACAACTCTTGTAGTTTAAATAAAATAAGTAACGAAAGAAAAATAAAAGACGAAGTTTTAAATTACACTTTGTTTGTTTGCGTGGTAGAGATCATTCTTAAACCACACGATTAAACTTTTTTTAAACGTTCTATGTAGTTGCAATATTTGAAAAGAGCGCAAGCGTTTCAGTATTGCGCAATTGTGACGGTCGGATATATTGCCCTGTCCACGAAAAAAATTGTTTTTTGCAAAGGACGAATATTGTTTAATGAAAATTATGTTTTCCAAAGGCATTGTCACTAAATCAACGCGAATCTGGGCAATAGAGCAGTATCACTGTAATAATCTATATCGTCTATGGAGAAATCGCTCTCAATACAGAACTTTCTTTCCCATAACTGTTCTAAGTATTTTTTTCTTTCACATGCCTTATTCTAATTTGTAAATCAATGTATAAGATCTAAAATTTACTCTTGTTAAAGAATGCACGATTCACAATTATTTTAACAGTTATTATTACAACTGCTTTTGGTTTAGAAGTATTTAGGTTGAATTTATGTTTCTAATATGTACCACTGAAACACAATAATGGAAGTTTTCAATGGCGAATGCTCCGAGTTTCAATTCTGATCTAACTTAAGGAAGGTTTGTAATCTGGTCTTTAGTTAAGGAAAACATTTTAAATAATGTCATGGTATAATCATGAATAATATGTGAGCAAAATGCTTGTAACCAACAATTTTAACCGTCTTCAACATAAGACAAGAGGTTACTCAATTCGAATGTTTTTTTTTAAATGGATGTTTGTTTATGAACCGATTTGGATGATTATTTTTTTGGATAGGGGCCCCATACCTACCTCGGGGTGGACCGGACCACCTTTTAATTTTATTGGCATTGGACTTTGAACTTCGAGAATACACAAAGAAACTCTTCTAAATCATTGAAGTTAGCTTTCTTTTTTTTTTTTTTATTGTCTTGTATTGAGCTCTTCTTACCAAGAAAATAACCACTAACAGCGTGGTGGTTCTGATACATTTAGAATGCTTAATTTTATTGTTCCATTCTTTTACGGCATAATTTTGAAAATATTTATTGAACTTCGTTTATGGTACATACAAGCGGCCAAATTGTGCCCCTAATATAATCCACCCCTTTTTTAAAGTCTATGCTTATAATCCTTCGGGCACCTTATTATTTTTCTGCTATATTAGTTATTAATTGAAAATTACTTTGTTTTAAGTAACATTTCATTGGTATTTGGTATTTGCGTATTATGTAATATCACTTTTTAATCAGGCTTGTGAAATATCTTATCGTTTATTATCTACGTCATTTAGTAAGTGAAGCCGATCACTCGATTTTAGCGTCCACTATGTACTTGAATGTCGTTTCTCGAAAGCCTTGTACATGTGGGCTTGCCCATGTATGTAATATGCAAGTTTATTTGCAACATTATAACCCGGATGATTTGCGTGCTAGGGTTGTCGTGGAAATGTCGCCTTCCATGAGGTGGTTTCGATTCGGTTGAGTAAAAGTTTGAAGTCCATTCGACTGGACTCGGTTGAGGTTCGGTTAGATTCTGATGCGTCGCGTGGTTGCGCACGTCGGCACGGCCGGTGCGACGCGGCGTCTCAGTTTGCTCGCGCTGCCCGCGCAGCTCACTCGTGTTTCTAATTCACGTTATTAAAAAGTAAAAACGATACGAATTTGGGACATTTGCGACCGGTAAAGTCTGTTCAACTGTCGCTTTTAAACGGCAGACCAACGCGACCGCCCAAATTTCGCATTGCGATTTGGACCCGATGTTGCCTCACTCTGTTACGCTAACACCTTAACAGAAAATTGTGAAGGAACGTTGAAGGAACGTGTGCTCAGTGCAACAGTTAGGAGTGCTCGTGATGTCCATGTTTTGGAATAGGAGCGAATGTTTAGTGGAAAGTGTTAATATATGTTTCATACGATAATTCTGATACGTTTCACTAAACGCGAGACAAAAAGTTGTTTTGTGTCGAGTTCATGTGACTACCGGCGTATTGATACGTGCTTTCCCCCGTCCAGTGATTGATTTATGGTGAGTCAATCTGGCCATTTAAAATTCATATTTAACATGCATTCGGTCCTAATTTAATGTATTCTAATTCTGATAAATCGAAAAAATTGTAAGCTGCTGTTGAAGGTCAACGCACACATGTTGTATAAACGAATAATAATTAATTCATTGACAATTCATGGTATGACGATCCGTAAAAGGCTTGTCGAGGTGTTTCATATTGGAACATGGATAGTTGAATCGCTAATATTGAAAGGAACACAACATATTTAAGTAAAAGAAAGTGTTGGTAATAATTTCATTAGTAACCTGGCACCTTACACACCCATATTAATCAAACATGGCACCATAAAAGCTTAAGAATCGAAATTAATTAATAGACGAAGAATGATTCGACAGTTTGAAATGTGCTCGATTGTGGGTCAAGTTGTTTATTAATTGCAAATCCGCGTGAACAAGTAGGACCGCCATTGTATGTTAGTAAAACGGAATGAAATCCATTCACTTTTAAAATGGGGAAATAAACATACAATTTAATGAGATACGCACTTTGTCAAAAAAGGAATCTACCTATTTAAATATATATATACCACTACAATAAAATCAAACTAAGCTGATACCTATTAGTAATTATAACATTCGGCTCAATAGTTATAAAGTTTTGGATGTTGTTGGATGGTATGTAAAAACCAGTTTTTACAAAAATGTGAAAAAATTAATGCCCATGAAATTAAAGGAACGTAAATCATAATAAACAAAGATAGTCTCTTCAAACAGACAAGTTCCTCGAAACGCTAAGCTGATTTGTTTTATTTCTATTTGAAATAATAGAATTCTGTCTTCATATTGTTATATGGTATATAATAGAAGTCGTAGTCATTTTATTCCTATGTCATCTAAAGAAACCAAATACCTCAAATTAGGTTTATGTATTAATTTAATTTTAAGATTTAAACAATTAAAATGTAAACAATCGTGCAATGTTAACTGAAAATGGCGAATATGACTTGTAATTTCTGGTACCTTCGTATAATTATTTTCATTAAGAAGTTACTCGATCCTTAATTTTTTTATGTGCTCGTATTATGATATATGCTATTGCTCTATAATGTGCAAATTTTTATCTCCTTTAATCAGGTTTTGTATTTCTGCCCTAACCTTGCTAAGAAATAATGTTTTGCTTTTTTCTTGAAGCTTTTAGCTTTAACCTTAAGTTGGAGCGGAATTAGTTATTTGTTTTTTAAGCTTTTATTTTCAATTTATTTTCTCTCTCATGAGAGCTAGAATATTTACTTTTTAAACAAACTACTTACTGGAATCACTGTAACCTTTATCGTTTTTATTATTAATGATTCTCGGAAAACTATTTTACGACGAAGATCATTTTATGTACTTTTCTTCACTTAAAGCCTTAGTCACGATCTTCTTTGATTTCGATCCGACATAGTGTAGTAAATTATGGTTCACCCTTGATATTCCCACTATCGTGAGTGCAATATCTTTTACTGCCTCAGTTCAAATAATAATGATTATTGAATTACAGCTATTTGTTAGAATTTTGTAATTAATTTGTTTTGGTAGTAAGTGGTTTATATTTATGCCTGTTTCGACGAAAGTATAACGTAAGAATACTTATTAAGTAATAATTAATACTATGTCAACAAATTCCAATTATGAATCGTTATAAAAAAGTTTCCAATAAGAAAGTTCAACGACCGTATTAACCGACATCCGATTCTTTTCTGTTTCGTATGTAAGTATTACATAGTGATATTTTTATTTTCTTGATAGTCATGAGGTGCAAATGTTACCTCTGTAAAGGTTAACAATAATGAACTTCTTTTTATTCTTTTTTATGCCAAAGGGCAGCATACATAGAGACGGCCCATCTGATAATAAATGGTTACCGTCACCTTTGGGCAGCTGCAACACCAGGAGCATTATAGCCATGTCGCTGACGTTGCATACGTTATAATTTACGTTATATATTATAACACTGTCTTTCGTATAAACTTTTATGATATATTGACTCTTGAAATTCAGAGTAACTTATTATTTGTAGCGAATAAGATTAGTTAACGTTATGAATTATTTTATTTCTTATTCAGTTTGCAAATAATTGAAACATTAAAAGTTTTTTGCTTAAATTAGTAATCGCCATTGTTTATTATTCCAGTATTTAGTTCTAAAACATTTTAAGTACAATTTATTGTTCATTCATAATTTGCATTAATGTTGTACAAAAATTTATGTAAAAAATAATAAAAATAGTTTTAATGTTCTTCAAAGCGAAACGAAGATTTTCATGTTAATTGTGTAATTAATTCTTAAGTAACGCAGTACTTTGCTTAGAGGCGCGTACGCAGTTGTAACAAAACGTATAAACATTTCAATGGAAGTTGCGTAAATTAGTTATAAGTGAAAAAAGTCAATGTCGGTTGTGTTTTCGTTTGGATCCTAGATTATTTTCCTTAGAATAGACCAATAGAATAGAATATTTATTTATTTAACTGATTAATTAACACATAAATAATTATATTGATGACAGTAATAGTATAAACTGTACTACAGTCTACAACGATTCATATACTAATAGGTAGTTTTAAAATAAGACAAAGTTAGAGAAAAATAAAAGAAGAAATAATTTAAATATTAAAATAAAAAGAACTAAGAAAATATGTGTGTTTTAGTGCGCGCATTCGTGTGTGTTACAGGTTGGCCAAAAAGTCGTAGATCAAAGGCAACTAGGGGTTAGATGGGGCCATCACCTGCAAAAATTGTTCTACGGGAGATCCTTAAGGTCAACCCCTGCAGAGTTATAATTTATTTTGTGTTTTTATGAGAAAATAGCCTTTTTTTTACTAATTCTTATTAAAATTGGAAAAAATCTACATCTTGTATCTTTTTTATAATTTTCACTAGATTGGTACTGATGAGTCCTTGCGTTAGACATGCTATTTGTGGTAGTTTATTGGGTGTGTTGAAGATAATATTAAGTTTTATGAAAAAAATAATTCTCAAATATAACTTTTTATTTACTTCGGACCCCACTGTGGAAAAAAAATATTCTACCGAAAAGTGACCGTGTATTACAAAAGTTTTAGCACATTTAATAGGGATTCTAAAAAGGTATTACACATAGCTATGCGTGGCTTTGATATCTTTCGAGGACGATCATTCGTAGCAAGGCCAAAGTTAATCCTACCATAAAACTCGGTTAGGCCTATTTAAAAATTCGTACATGGAGGGAGCCTTACCCGGTCAGCATGCTCCGAGAGCAAGCAGACCAGTGGTGAGATTTGAAAATGAAGATGAAGTGCACAGAGAATTAAGATTGGATCCTGGTATAAGTCAACGCCAAATATCCCGAAATCTCGAGATTCAAAGATCGACGTTGCAACATATCATTAAAAGAAATAAATATCACGCCTACCACGTGCAAAGGGTGCAAGCTTTTCTGCCCGGTAACTATGAACCTAGAGTGAGGTTTTGCAGGGAGATACTAAGATACCACAGAGATGATTCGCAGTTCTTCAACAAGGTATTATGTACGGATGAGTCAAATTTTAGAAGAATGTGAGTATTCAATATCCACAACCTACATTTTTACTCTAGAGTGAACCCCCATATCATAAGAAATGATCGATTCCAGCATCTGTTTGGTATAAACATGTAGGCTGGTATAATTGGCCAGCAGTTGGTGCTGCATGAAATGCCAGCAAGGCTGAATGGTGCTCTGTATTTAAATTTTTTACAAAATAATTTAAACCAAATTCTTAATGAAGCTGAGGTTCCAGAAGCAAGAATAGCAGAAATGTGGCTGCAACACGACGGCGCCCCGCCTCACTACGCTCGAGCAGTTAGAGATCATTTGAACGAGCGCTTCCCCAACCGGTGAATTGGTCGAGGCGGACCTACTGCGTGGCCACCCCGGACGCCCGATTTAAATCCATTAGATTTTTTTCTTTGGGGCTATTTTTAAGAAATAGTGTATCAAGGAGAGAAAATAGCGAACAAGAACTACGATAAATCTCGAATTTGCTAGGGTACAAGTTATTAACAACAGAGGTGCATTCCGTAGGTTACGTAGGAATTTTATTAGACGGTGCAGATTATGTATTATGGTCAGAGGCAGGAATTTTGAGCATTTATTGTAAAATGTTTTGTTTTATTAAAACAATTATTTCACAATCGTTATTTTGTTTTTTCGTCCTAAAAAGACATTAGAGCCACTCATGGCCATGTGTTTATACCTTTTCAGAATCCCTATTTAATGCGCCAAAACTTGTAATACAGGGTCAGTTTTCGGTAGTGTAGTTTTTTTTTCACAGTGGGGTCCGAAGTAAATAAAAAGTTATGATTTGAGAATTATTTTTTTTCGTAAAACTTAATATTATCTTGAACACACCCAATAAACAACCGTAAATAGCATGTCTAACGCAAGTACTCATCTGTACCAATCTAGTGAAAACTAAAAAAAAAGATACAGGCTGTAGATTTTTTCGAATATTAATAAGAATTAATAAAAAGAGTAAATTTTCTCATAAAAACACAAAATAAATTATAACTCTGCAGGGGTTGACCTTAAGGACCTCCCGAAGAACAATTTTTTGCAGCTGATGACCCCATCTAACCCCCTAGCTGCGTTTGATCCACGACTTTTTGGCCATTTCTGTATATGTGTGCACGCGTAAGTTTGGTGTTTAATATTATATGATTGAATAATTTCCTCTATCATTGTAATTTAATTAACATTTGTACAGGGGTAAATGGTAAATATTATTAGCTACATTAGCAATATTATTATATAGATGGTTACTAATAATAATACTATTGACGCCATGCGAGTGCTGTTCTGTGGGGGATCTGTAAACAAATTTGACTTTTATTACGCATCAAAAATGGTTCGTACTCAATACCTTTGTTTTCGAAGTATAACATACATGAAGAGTTTTCGAACTGAAAGTATAGCGCATTCACTATAGAGAAGATAAATATGTCAGTTAAACTTATTCCAGCTATCAACTTTATCATAGCTCACTTAGTGCTAATAAGATGATAGCCTGTATGTTTGATAATAAATAATTTGTTCATACAGCAATATCAGTAGTATTTTTTTTTAAATTCACTTATAATTTTCTCAGCACATGAAGGAAGCACTTATCTACTATCATACTTTTGGTACTGAAAAGTGGTATATAAAAGGGGTTAAAGGAGTAAAGATTACTGTTCAAAGTATTTAAATCGTTCTCTCTCTCTCTCTTCTTCAATCTCTTTTGGTACTGCTTTGAGAAATAAATAGCATGCCTCTACTCCAACTTTTGCGGTAGTCCACTGACCACTGTCACCTCTACTACATAATAATACTATTCTCATGTATTCTATTTATAATAATAAGATACTATTATTAAAATGTTTCTTGTGAATGATGTTTACTGATATAATCGTAACGTAATCATGGTACAATGGTTTAAATATTTATTGTCTTTAGCACATTTTATGTAACTATTTTTAATATGTTTTTTTTTCTCTCATACATTATATATATGTTTTGTATTTTAATTTATGAATCTCGAATATAACTGAGTTTTGTTTAATAATTATAGCGTATACCTATTTACTCGTATTATTAGCATGTAAACCGCGTTACCGCTTATCTACATTATGGAGCCCTTCTGATAACCTGCTTGAGTCATTGCGTGCACGTCCGCACACGCGGACATCAGTTATGCGAATAATCAAAACACAACACGATTGCACGAACTAAAGTTCAACAGTCGCGCCCTTTTCCGGTGCATACACGGCTGAGCAGTGAGACAAAACTTTTGCTATTACCTTTTTTTACGTAGTATAATTTTAAAATAGGCAGTTGGAATAGTTATAATTTAATAAATTAACTTCGTTCTAAGTATTATATATTTTTTATAAATGTTGTTATTCCTAATACATTAGTGTACGTCATAGGTATATATAGCGTTTGATCGCAATCTCACCTGATGTTAAGTGGTGATGTGGCCAAAGATGATAACACGCGAAGCCTAGAAGAACTAGCTCTCAAATGTAGCTCATGGAAAACACCTATAGGCGTTTGGTGACAGAATTTAACTTGAGCTAGCCAGACGGCCGTAACCCTATCACTAAGCTATGGTTCAAGCCTTCACCTCTTCACGCTTTCGCTCAGGCATCAACAAATATGTACTAGTATTCTTAATAAATACTCTGTAAGTCATAACTTAGTGAGTAGTATGCTTAATAAATGGACTACCGAGCATAACTCGGTGTCTTAAAAAACCGGTCTAGATAAACTTGGAAAGTAAAATATTTTTAGTAAATGCAATATAACGCCATGAATGCAACTTTTTTAAATTGATTATAATTAATAATTATTTATATAATTATTGATTAATAATTCATCGTTAACATTTTCTGCAACCTACATAATATTACAAGTCCGGCTTGTATTTTAACGTTCAAGATTAGCATAAATGGTGAAACTGTAACCAATCAACCGAACTAGACCGTAAATAGTTATTACAACGATATTAATCTACGGATTTAATCTTTACTTAATAGTTCTAGATGATTTAGATATTCTGTAACAGTCAGTCTGTAACACTTTGATTAACTTAGTTTACAGTTTACAAATGTGGCATGAATCTAAAAGGAAAAATGTATTATAATGAGTAGATGGGTACATTAAACGGTTGAACAGGTAAATTATTTACGGGTTTTTCGGAACGTTAATGATTTAGGTATTTATTACAATTGAATAATAATACCATAGAGTTTGTTATATCAAATTCACCCGCAATTATTATTGTCATCAGAAAATTCATTTAAGGTACATTGATAAAGTTTGTTACTTAATTTCTAAATTTACACCAAGGTTATGTTTAGTAATCAATAAAAATCTTGAATTAATAAGGTCGCACTCGTGTTAGATATTTGTTGGTATGAATATTGAAACCCTACTAATGACCCGCACTATTGACGGGGCGCGACCGCACGCTGTATATAAGCCGACAACAACAGGCCTGAAGATACCAAGCCACGGTGAAGCTGTAAAAGCCGTCGGAGGCTCTAGTTTTAGGACCCCTCAGGCTAACAGTATTTAGTCAGACATAAACACCTAAAGATCAGTCTCTCTCGAACTATCGTATAGTAAGTAGTCCGTAATTTATAATACGTGACTGGAAGTCTGTTATACGTAGAGTATGAAGTAAGGTATAAAGTTAATACTCGTGTTCCGCGATTATTAGGAATTTTTCTATAATATGACTAAATATTGAACAACATACATACCGTATTCCTGAAATGAAATAAAATTCATATTTTTTTGTGCTTTTTTGAAAAAATAAATGCGACTGTGATGAATTGTAGGTAGGTACTTTACTCCGTGATTCATGAGTGGTCTAAGAACAGAGACAGTTGTTTATTGCTGAAGATTCAATGACAGTCGAAGCCTTCATTTCAGCCCACAAGTTCCATCATGCCATATCGGCATTTATTTTTAACAAAAAAACATGGTTATTAAATAAATTGTCATTGAACTTTATTTACTAACAATGACACCGATTATGTTAACAATATTATACTAAATGCAATAATTTAAAAAGAGAAGTTAATGACCAAATGTGCATAATTTGTAAGAACTAGTTTATCGCCGCGACCTGCCTCTACCGCCGCGACCTCCCTCTCCCGCGGTAACTCAAGTCTAGGTCCGTTCCTCGGTGTGAAACCCTTGAGTATGGCAGCCGCCCGCGCGATGCAGGTGACACTGCACTTGCAATCACTTAGCTACCCACACACATCATTACATACAATCTGTAAGGAACCTTTTTTTTTTCTCTTTATCCTAGTTAGTGTAAGCCATCTTTCAGATCACTAAATACATGTACACATGATCCTTCCTTCCTCCCAGAAAGGCAGGAACATTTATATATGTATATGTTAGTTTAGCTCCAATCTTACGGATAGGGAATTAGTCAGATCGCGAGTTCTTTGCAATCGCGGCAACAGCCTAAGCCAAGGTCCCGCCGCTTTGGCACCCTTGCGCGCTTGTTGCCCACGCTTTCGCGGCTGGTGCCTTAAGCGCTCGCCACCAAGCCCGGTAAAGCTGTAAAAGACATCAGCGGCTCTGTTTTTGGATAGGGCTCCTCAGGCTTAAAGTAAAATCAATTTTTTTTTAAAGATTTACTTCAAATACGAATAAAAGAGTGTGATATAATGCGAACCAATAACTGAAGTAAAATAAGTACTAATTTAATTTAACAGAAAGGAAATTGAACTAGTTTCTACAATCTTGACAGTTTACATTTTGCGCGTCGCTGTGGCGCTCAATCATTATACAAATAATATCATAGGTTGAATGTTTTCACTACGTAGAAGTCTTTGCGTTTTATTCAAAATAGATAAAAAAGGGTTTCGTTCCCTTCGTAAAAAATACATTTACAGGAGAGAAGATGGAAATAATGGCTGTAGCTGTTAAATGCCTATAAATTATTAATATCAAACTAGCCGGACTGGCAGACGTTGTTCTGCTCTTTCCGGTAGTTAATGGCTCGACCACAGCGGCACATATCGGACAGTTATTTAGTTATGAATCACTGTCTCGATAAAATAATTATGTTATGTAATTATGAACTCAATCGATCAAGTTGTTCAGAAGTTATACTATCACTAACATCTGTACATCTGTACACAAGATTTTTATATATAACATAACTAGCTGTTTTCGTGGCTACGCTCACGCGGTCTACAGGATACTGTCCATCGGGAACACGCGCTACCCCCGCTCCCGGTTATTTTAACGATAAAAATGCTTATTGTGGATGATCCTTAGAAGATACTCGTAGACATATACTCTCGCTGACTTAAAAAAGTCAAGTACAAAAGTAGGTCTTTTTAATATCTACAATTATGTAGCAGATTAATTTGAAATATCTCTAATGGTTTACTCGGCGTAAGCGGTTTAAGCGCCCTAATTGATTTACCATGACCAGTTCTTTTTATTTGCGCGGAACTGTATTTCTTTTTCTAAAATTAAAGAAGCCCAAGTTACTCCTTGTAACATCATATATCTGCATTGAAAGTCCCGTCAAAAAAATTTAAAATTGTTTTTTTTTATAGGTCCGTATATACTTTCACTAGCTGTGCCCCACAGTTTCTTCCGTGTTAATTTTATCCGACAAACACCGCGCCGCCAACGCACCCATGTAGTCATGTAGTATCATAATTGTCCTTATAATAGTAGTCCTTTCAATCATTCTCACAAAATATCTTATTGTGACTTATTTATAAGAGATAGGTATACGCTATCGCCGACTTTTTTTTAGATATACGAAGGACCAATATTATTGTGGAACATTGCATTTCCGTATAATTAACGATTACGCCAGCGCATGCGGTTAAAGCAATTCGGGAGGGCCTCGACTTCCGACTTGCATAACAAAAATCAATATTTAAAGCTATCTGAGAGTTGTAACCTAATTTTAAATAGTCTATTATATTATTTCTCGAGAGTCTGGCTATCGTATACAAAAAAAAAACATTCGAATCCAACTGGTAGTTCCAGAGATTAGCGTGATAAAACAAACAAACGAACAAACAAGCAACCAAAAAAGCTTTTCCGCTTTATTATCTCTTAGTGACTCACATAGGGTTTGTTGCACTTCGGGATCAGCTTGTGAACATTAATCAATATCAATGTACATCAGGATACAAGCCGACACGATAGCGGCGATTAATTGTTTATCTCTTGGTGGTCGTAGTTGTTTTTGGAAGGACATAAGTATAAAGAATAGTTACGTAGTAGCGAAACTGCGTTAAACGGTCAAATTAAATGCCTACCGCTCAGCTCTGATTTAATCAGCATGCTAGTAAGGGTTGACAACGTTGCGGCCGTCGCGTAGTGCGAACAGACGGCATCGCATTGGTTTCTTCTCGTCCATGAGCAAGTGAAAAGACGATGGCACCGCAGCCATTTGTGACAACAATACCACACACGCCATTACTATTCATACTTTTAACAACTAATCCAGGGAAATTCACTGTAAAGGACTACCTACCACTATGGTACATCTTTGTTGTTCTTGTATATGGTTGTAAAACAGTACACCGACTTGAATTATTGAAATTTAATACTTTGACTTTGACAGCACATTATTTCGTAGCAGTAACGTTGAGATTTGCAGTGCAAGTATTTCTCTACTGACGTGGTACGCGCTACGTACAAGAAAAATACATATACTAAAACTGCTCTAAATGGTTTTTCTTACACTTATTATTATTCATTACCATAGCATACTCACACAACTATAAATGGTACATTTATTTAGATAAAATTTTATATACTGACAATAATATTATGTACATTTTCTCATATTAGCATAGTAAATGGTTTAATTATAATAATTATATTTTTGCGCTGTGATAACCATATGAGTTTCGACTGTGTAGTGCTTGTGGAGTGAGATGCGCTTTCAGCGGCTTTTGTACATTATCAAAATTGTTACCCTTCTACCCATAGCTATTTACTATATTATGGTTTTTATTCATAGTGCCGTCATTTTACCTTTAATATAAAAAAAAACTACAGTTGTTTAATTTATGTAATACTTTCGTAGATTAGTCACCGTGAATTCAAAGTTACATTATCAACTTTTTAAAGTTAGCTTATACCGTCGTCTAATGTTGCTTTAAAACTTGAATATCTAGACCCGGCACCATAAATTTGGTTTCATTAACAAAGTCGTAATTCCTGCTTAAGTTTTCGCTTTGTCGAACCGTGTCGTAAGTTCCGGTTGTTTCTAACGTTTATACAATTGGCCTTGACATTTCATAAAAATAATTATATTTCGTAGTGGTCGTCGTCGTGAAAAAAATTCGTGGTGTTGAGTGGTTTAGACTGGCGGGATATTTACAGGTTTGAGTCAGACCTAACGAATTTTTCGGAATTCGCGTATATTCACTATAGCATTATTTGACTAACGGTGAAGGAAAATATTGGGAGAAAACCGGAACGCTTGAGAAATATTTTTGTAAATAAAGAAATGTGGATTTATAGGCGTTTCAAATTGCCAGTACGAGTCGTGGGCTGGCGTGGTGATTAAGCTCGTAACTCATGGCTCAGTGGTAGACTGGTAGCGTGTACGGACACTGCCTCGATTGACGTGGGTTCGAATCCCTACAATAATGCTGAGCTTCCGGTGATGGAAAACATCGTGATAAAGTCATGGCATGGTGGTAGGGTATTTTCTAACGCCCGCCTGGCTTGCTACCACCCTCAATTTGAAAATCTGTCGCCAAGCACCTAGAGGTGTGTTCCGGTATCTGCATTCGAATAATGAAAGAGGTCTTTGCCCAACAGTGAGACTCATACAGGCTGGTATTATTATAGACAATATTATCCGTTAACAAAAAATGTTTATCTAATCATGTGTTTTCAGAAATTTGCATACGTACATTTGTAGCATGACTAAAAGCAATGTCTTACATATATATTTTAGCAATAATCATCTGATTAAATGAGTTTGATTATGTATTATACACTGATATTTACTTTTACTTCCTATTTGTGAGTATGAGACTTGAATTTTCTTAAAATAAAGTTAATAAAACGCTACCACGCTAAGAAATGAGACCTGCTAATTATTTATGCGGGAGGTAAAATTGTATGAACTAGTAATTAATGTAAAAAAATAATTAAATAAATGAAATTCACAGACGTGTAAATTTAATTATGTATGTAGTAATTCAATTCAACTTTTTTTAGTAGTGTTTAATGTTTTTCAAGTTTTACTACTTTTATCATTTTTTTTTTTATATACGGTATAAAACATAGTGACGTTTACTGGGATTAATATTTTGTGCTGATTGATATGTGTGAAGAGAACATAGAACACATTTTTTTATTCACAAACTAACCGAATTGTATACTGTATTTTGTGATTGTGGGGACATTTTACCTAATAATTGTATAGTTTAATCAATTTTAATATTATTTTTGAAGTTTTTAGTATATAGACATTGTTATGTGGTGAACATAATGAAGTAGCTTAATAATAAACCGCTTTTTAAAATTATCCATAGAGGAAAATTCTTTAATTTCCCATTACATGTAACATTCTACTCAACTCAAATGGCGTTGGGCAGGTCACTTGGCCAGATTTAGTGACTTGACGGAATGGTGGCCGATAGAGGAGGGCAAACAAAGCGGCTTGTGTAGACGGCGCCGCGGATGCGCCGCAATTTCTAAAAATGTATGTGATATGTCAAATTTTGTGGCAGTGGCGGCGCGGCAGCGGCACGGTGTCGGCCCGTGTATACATTATTGCGGTTGAGGCGGTGCGACGGCGGCGCGTCCGCCGGTGCCGTCTATACAAGCCCTAAAAAGACCGGTAGCAAGACGGGTCGACGACATCATAAAGTCTTGTCGAAAAAAACCTGGACAAGGTTGGCACAGGACGGAGACGAATGCTCCTTTAGCGCCGGAAGCCCGACTGGGGCCGGCCGCCGGGGTGACGCAGTAGAATGCTACTGCAGGTCCCGCGTCGTCCCACTATGGCAGCTGATGGTACACACTGTGGAATTTTAGTGAGTAGGAGTCTCACATAACCACTCGTCTCCCCGGACGGTGTGTACCCATGACGGGTTTCTCCACGTTACAAAATAAGGGACTGAAACGTAATGGCGTAAAGGGAGGAGGCTTATGCCCTGCATTGGGTTGAGAAAAATTGTCCATGATGATGATGATGATGATGATGATGATGTAAAAGAAGCATTTCAGTATCTTAACGCAACGGCTTCTAATCTTTTGCTACCACCACACATTCAAAAAAAATTTCCATGTCTCCATGTTTTTTTATAGATATAATAATACAGAGACGTTTGAAATAATAAAAACTATGTTTATTAACCGACTTTAACAAAAGACGGGAAGTTACTCAATTCGAATGTTTCTTTTTTTTGTGATATTTAGCCATAACTTCTTTGTATATGCACCTAGTTGGATGATTCTTTTTTCGTTGGATAGGGGTTACCTCAAAGGTAGTCCTTTAGTAGTTCATTGGCATTGGACCTACAACTTCGAAGATACAAAAGGGAACTCTTCAAAATCACTGAAGTTGGTTTTCTTTTTTGTTAGAAAAGGTCTTGTTTTTTATGTAATGTTATAAAATCACAATTAAATATGACATATTGTTATTTGATTATAGACTGTCTACAAACAAATATAATATCAAAGACGATTTTCACTTGGGAGTATGTATAACATGACCCCGCTATTAACCGAATAAAGATTAAATTTTCAGGACGTTATATAGCTCACAAGCACTAACTATACATGTACATGTATACAAGAAGTATTTATCCGGCGCCGTGTGGGCGGTACAACAGTTTTCCCCCTTTCAATACTGACAAGGAAGTCCTTGTGCACGTTTCGTCTGTAATCACTTAGTAATACCTCATATTAATGTAAACAGCTTTTTATTCAATAATAATGTTAATAGTTAGGTTATATCACTGGAAAATTTAGTCGCCGACCATAAATAAGTTTTAATGACTACATGTACTGGCTGTGTTGTTCAGAATAGAAGCTACAACGAATATATATATAATATATCACCAAATAATAATTCAGATTGGTATAAGTCTTTCTACAATATGAGAAGGTTATGATAGTCAACTTTGGGGTGGACGAAAAATATAATAAAATACGACTAACACTTAATACTTTAGAGAAGTGATGAGATAGTTATAATCTTAATAGGTATCTATATAATATTTTATTTATTTAACAACTAGTCATAATAATCTATACATATAATAAAAACGTAACTGATCGATGTCTGTACATAGAAGATATATGAGAACTGATGAAACTATTATTGGGGGCCTTTATCAACGCATCAGAACCCAAAACAATGATTGTTAGAATTTTTGTCTGTTTGTCTGTTTGCCAACGTTTGTGCGCGCTAATCTCAGAAACGGCTTAACCGATTTGGAAAGGGTTTTCACTAATGTATTGTGGTAAGGTTCACTTAATATTTAGTGTTTGTATTACTTCAATAAGTTCATAAATAAAAAAGTTATATCAATTTAAAAATCATGTCGAACATTTAAATGCGAAAGTAATTCTGTCTGCCCCGTCTGTTGCATTTTCACGCCTAGACCGCTGAACCAATTTGAGAAAGGACATAGGCTACGTTTGGAAATAAAATTGAAAGGGGTGAAATGGAGGGTGAAAGTTCGTATGAAGAACCCAATTTTAATGAATTTTGGTACCTATAGAGATATGTTGGACTTTGGAGAAAGACTTCATTGGCTACCTTATGTGGTGAAAATAAAACTTTAATGGGTGAAATAGGGGATGAAGGTTTGTACGAAGAACCCATCAAATCAATTTTGATGAATAGAGATATATTGGACTTTGGAAAAGGACATAGGGTACCTTATGGCGCAAAGATAAAACATGAAGGGGTCGTATAGGGGATGAAATTTTTTATGAAGAACCCACTATTTCTCAATTTAGGGATATGAAAATTCATATTTATGCTTTTAGGAAAGAAATAAAAGGGTTTCGCGTTTTTGAAAAATTAATTTGCAAGGTGGTACAATAAGGGATGATTTACATACAAATAGAGTGATAAATGCATCTATGATTTTCATTTGGTTTGCCGAGTTTAGAGATCAGTCAGTGATTATGCAGTAATATAGAGGGGTGGTAGGGATCGCGACCACCATACATATAATAATAAACCCATATATAATTTTCTTTTGGTATGTCGTGTTCCGAGATCATTCATTTTATATACAGTAATATAACGGGGTGATAGGGATCGCGACATGTATGATTTCCTTTTAGTATGTCGTGTTCCGAGATCAGTCTGTGTATTTCTATACTATCTATTCTAATATAATAAAGCGGAAGAGTTTTTTGTTTGTTTGTATAAGCACGCTCATCTCTGGAACTACCCCAGTCGGATTCTAAAAAATCTTTTTGTATATTATAGCCAACTCACGACCAATAGTATAGGCTATCTAACATTAGGCTACAAATCTCCGCAATCCTTAAATATTGATTTTTGTTAAGTCGGAGGTGGAAGCCCTTCCGAGCTGCTTTATCCGCTTGCGCTGTCGTAATGGTTAATGATACGTAAATACAATTTTCTACGAAAATTCTGATCCTTAATATATAAAATAAGTTCGCGATAGCATATGACTATCTTCTATACATAAGCCTCAAAAAGCTATTTTGTAACAAACAATTGTTAAAAATTAAAAAGTGATATATGAACATTATTTTTAGGCATGGTATATTAATTATTACGATAAAAGGTTTTTCGTCATGAAGAAAATGTTATAAAGTTAAGTTTTGCTCATTTATAGTATGTTATTTTGGCACATACTTTAGGAGATAATAAAAAATTCAAATAATTTGTACTTGCGACAAGAAAAATAATTATGATAGACTTCACAGGTGCGTTGACGTTGCGGTGTTTATTGTATAAAATTAACAATTAATAATTGTGCTGAGGACGACTTTACAAGTATAGAGTGTAAAACAAGTCGTCAACTTCTCACAGATAACACATAAATAAAATAATTTATAAAAATATTAACAGCATGTAGCTAAAAGCTACAAAAAAAATCGATCTATACATTACATTTAGAAATATTTATTAATAAACTATAATTAACTAAAATATAATTTACAAGACAAGTATATTTTAATTTTATTCATGTTGCGCTAACCCACATACTAATATAGTCCGGGAACTACGGGACCTTTTCATGAGTAGCAATATACATAGAAGGACATGATTTTGATAATAGTTTATTTAATGCTTAATAATAAACCGAGCGTCAAACCGCCCGACCTCAATTATGGTCCTGGACTTACTTGGTTAATGGCCAACCTACCTGCATTTGTTACCGGAGATACATTCGAGTTGTGTTTGTTAAGATACGCATCGGATATTATGATAAAGAACGCGGGTTTTATATTTCATCACATTTCTCGGATACTCACAGGTGGTATAATAAAAGCAGAATTTTATCCCTAGTAGTGGAACTCGTTACTGGGGCTGTTTTTCAGAAAACTTACAGAGCAAACGCATACCATCATCGAATTCATCTTCATTTTTAATCAGGTGCAATTGAGGTCAAGTCTGAATCAGTTCATTATAAAATCTGTGCCATGGCGAGTGTTCTCAATATTGTAATGAACTATATCTTATTATAATATATTAAGTGAGCAATTATTGTATATAGTATATATGTAATTGGTTTCTTGGAAACGGCTCTAACGATTTGGATAAAACTTTGTATTTAGATAATATTTTACATTCCAGGTATACCTAGATAGGTGTTTTTCTTTATAATGCACCGAGCACAGCTCGGTCGCCCAGATATTCTATAAATGATAGTATTGGACTATACTGTATCCGTCTCCTTCAATAACAAAACCATGCCTTCTGGTCTACGGAGTCAAAATTATACGGTAAGGCCATTTAGAGACGAACAGTTCGTGGAAAAGGCCTTACTGTGAAGTATAGAATTGTGTTGGTCGAGTGACTAGACTGGCGGTATGTTGATCCAATATCCGCAGGTTTGAGTACCGGCACGTGCTAAGGGTTTTTCGGTATTTGCATACATTTGGTTAGTCAAATTGGTAACGACTGACGATGAAGGAAAACATCATGAAAATCTGACCACTTGAGAAATGTTCTTGTAGTTTGACCCTTTGTGAAGAAAATAGAGAATGGATTTGCCGGTGTTTGAAATTGCAATACGTCTTTGGCTGACGTGGCGCGGTGATTAAACCCGTGCATTCCTTCGACAATAGGCTCTTGACCAGCAGTAGAACTACTGGTATTATTATTATTAATACTATTTCAGACATTGTATTAAAATCCTATATAATGAAACTATTCAAAGTATTTTTAAATAAGCAATTTAGTTGTTCACCATGAAGAACCTCTAGTTACAGGCTCGCGTTTGGCTAGAGTCTCACCGATCTCACCTGTATACTGTACATCAGATACAACTACTTCAGATAAAATATTTAATAAAATGCAATTCTCCGTGACCGTGAGAATGTTTGTGAAGATAATGATTGTGATGTAAACATTGTAAACTGACAAGTCTCGCGCCGCGCCGTTATATGCGTACTATTAATTCAGTAAACGTGTCAAACGACATCATGTTAAAAAACTCAGATGTATAGGAACTAAGGTATTTCAAGCTCGTTAGTTTATAGATGGTATGACATTTATAATTAATACTCATTATAGACTGTATCACAGCGTTTTAACAAACTGTACGTATGCGCTATTATAAAATTCTTTAAGCAAATAGGTATTCGAGATATCTTCTTTATATGTAATTTTGTATTGAAATAAGCAAAAAAAATTAACGTTTGCTTCCGATCTTTTATCAACAGGAGTTTCGGTCGTTATCTTTAATCGAACTCAATGTAGTTTCAATATCAATCAATTCAAATTCAATCGTTGAAACTACACATGTAGTTTAGTTTTACTTTAATTAAACATTTTTTTAATCTTACTTAGAATCATAACTACTGAGTTCATGCTTTAAAACTATGACGAGTAAACCGAAGCAATATTAAAATTAAAATTTATCTTTAGTTCGTAATAACACTTTGGCTCCTTTACATAACAGAAATTACGTGAAATTAGCGAATTCGCCATCCGAGGGAGCTGAGGAATTAATTAAAGAAATTCGATTTGCAATGAAAAACCACTTACCATATTTAATTACTTAATGAAGAGTGTTTTATATCAATATCAAAAGACATTTGGGTAAATATTTTCTTAATATTATCAATGATTTCTTGCGTAATGGACACATTGGTAAATTTTACAGGTTCAAAGTTTGTTTGTATACTTACAACCACTTATACCACTATTTAAAATCCAAGTACATATTTTATGGTATGGAGTAGCAAACAGACTCTATACACACAAAATAGTCGGTTGATCACTGCAATCTAAAGCTGTTTATTTATAACCAAGCTTAAAAAGAACTGCAGTCCTAACTGAGATCAGTCAATAGTAGGTTGCTATTCATGAAGATTGAGATGAAACGTCTAATGTGCTAGTGCGTTCTACCAATCACTCTCTTTGGGCTTGAAGACAGCAGCACGAGTATTGTTGCTTTGGAGGTAGATATAGTTGTAGCGGTAGTACTTCTTAAGATGAACCTTGCACAGGTTCTTGAATTAGTATAACGAAAAATCAATAAAATAACTATATTGGCTAAGTCATCCAAAAAGGTCCTCTGCCTCTGAAGCTAGAGCACGTCACTTATCCCGATCCTGCGCAGTTTCTTACTGTTTATGGTTTGAAGTTGACACAGATCCGCCTCTAGAGAGTCACGCCAGGGCCATCTGAGCTGTACGATCAGTTACTTGTACCAAGTATTTGTATGCTCTTTTGGCTGCTCGATCCTTCCTGGTCCTACAGACCTACAGAAGTAGGTGGCCGAGCCAGCAAATCTGATGGGATTTTGTTTCGCCGATGATGTTGGGCTCTGGGATTGTTGGCTCGACATTCCTTCGAATCCTCCAAGTCCCTTCCGCTAAAAAGTTGCAAAAGAAAAGAAATTCATTTTAAATGGGTAATTTCAAATCTAAATTCGTAAGAGTATTTATTTTAGCATGTATCTATGATAGTATGCATAATGTCTGACAAATGTATCGAAAATGAGATTAAATAATGCAAGGTCTATTTCTAATATTTTGTTTCCTTAAAATAAGCAGTTTCATTAAATATGTTTTTAATAAATTTACAATTTTTATATCATTTTCTTTTGATATCGCAACGTTCTTACCTATATTAAATTTACTAGTTCTATTCAATCAAATCAAATTTGATTTGTATTACAATACATATCACGATATATTTCTGTGATTATTTTAAAAGTATCACGACTTCTATGTGAATTTCTATCGCAACTTAAATGAACTGGAGCGATAAGAATTTTATTCTGAATGAAAACTTGCTTAAGAGGAAATGTAATAAAAAGCGGAAATAATCGAGAATACACTTAAGTAAGCGAAACAGTTATAATACAATAATATTAATCTTTAGTACATATAAATAAAAGTTACGATAGTATATGCATATCTTTTATACATAAGCCACGATAAGGTATTTTGTGAAAAAGATTTGTTGAAAATTATAAAGTAATTTATAAGCATTATTTTTAGACATGGCATATTAACCCTTACAAACAAAAGTTACTTCATCATAAGGACAATTTTATGTACTTAAATTTTGCTCTTTAGAGTATGCTATTTGGACACATAGTTTAGGAGATAACGAAAAATTTAAAATAATTTGTACTTGCAGGAAGAACAATTATGATAGACTACATGGGTGCGTCGGCGGTGCGGTGTTTGTCGTATAAAATCGACACGGGTGAAACCGTGGGGCACAACTAGTGTTTTATAAATAATAACGCTTCCACTTTAGTTTGTACGAAAACTGTATATCGGTTTAAACTCAAAATTTAATTATTCCGGGCTATTTTTGTAGTAGTTTAAGCCGTATAAAAATATCCGGAGTTGTCGTAACCTTTAGTTTATTTTACTTTCCATTAAAAACATATTTATTTCAAATTATTCAATAAATCATGATTATAATTTAATCGAAAAGTTAAAGTTATTCTCTTTGTGAAATTTGATTGGAACCGTTTTGTCTATCGAGTTAAATTCTCCAGAAACAATAACTTCATAAGAGAAAGGAAAAAAGTATGTTAACGCCCCTATTGTCTTAATATTATACGGTTTGATTTAATGTGCAGATGCTCGCAGATTTATCGGAGTACTACGACCTTTGAAACATAACGTTGATAATAATTTTATTGTCTAGTATTTACAAAACGACGAATAGAAACAAAGCATGTGCCTTTAAAACTATAGAATGCAGGTCCAAAAAAATATGTTTTCATTTTTGTGATAATATCAGGTAGCTTACTATTAATTGTTTTTTTATATCTTTTTATTTGTCTAATGCAAGCTGAATACTTTTAATTTTAATAACTTCTGATAGCAATAATAGTAAAACGGATCTCTTGGTAAGAATAAAATAATGGGAAATTGTTCTTTAACACTTCAAGCCATAATCTTTTTACAAGCTTTTATTTAGCTTGCAATGTTTGTATGTATGTAAGTATGTACGTATGTACGATCGAGTTCAAATCTTGCAACTGAATTTTGAAGCAGTTATTGATTGAGATGAAATTTGCAGTTTACTCAGTTTAAGCTATTTAAGCGCTCGTACTGATACATAATAACGCGCGGAACCCTAATTATTTTTCTAAAATAAAAATAGCCTAGTTACTCGTTGTAACATCAGCTATCTGCCAGTGAAAGCCTCGTCAAATTCGGTACAACCGTTTCTAAGATTGCCCAGAACAAACAGACAGACAGACAGAGAAAAAAAAATTAGTGTTTTGATATGGGTATCGTATATCCTTTCATATGCATTTAGTAAAAAGCTGTTATTTTGACATTACAAACAGACACTTCAATTTTATTTATTGTAGGTATAGAAGATAAATTGTGTAATGTATAATATATTGTGTAATTGATGGGTTTGATTTAATTTAAGGTTTATTTTTTCCTTAATAGAGCTTTATATAAAAGCTTGTTCTCAAAATGCTTTTTAGTATTAATTTCTTTTTCATTAGAAATTATGTAAAAGGTGCAAAAGATTAGCTTAAAAAATAAATTGATGTATCTAATAACATGTAATTTTACATTTAAGGGTTAAATATACTTACATAGTATTTAATGAAATATGTTTTTCGAAATTAAATTGTAAGTTATATATAAATCATGGCTATTTCTTAACGGGGTAGGCAGAGACCACGTCCTTTCACCTGCTACGATCCTGGCATACATCTTCGGCTTCTTCAACATTCATCAATCTTTTCATGCGTCCTCGTCGGTTTAGAGTACTCTTGACCTGTCCTTTCTTCAGAACGTCCCCGTCACGTAAATATTATACAAAAAAAAATGTAGAAACTTAATAACAAGCGGCTGACCGATAAATTTAAAAATAACGTTAACATGCAAATAAAATGCTATACATATTTGTATTGTACTTTTTATTTGACGAAGTTATAATAAAATTAGTTATAGTGCTAAGTTCATGATTGTGTAACTATTAGTGTACAGTTGGCTTACCGGCGCATACTCAGCAAGTTTATCCTGACCTAAGCATGACTAAAATAAACAAAACTCTGTTCGTTAGCGCATCAGTGAACACCATTGTTCTTTTTTAACTGTGGAAAACGTGGCCGGTACGTTCTCCATGAATCTTTGAACAGCTGTCTGCGATTTCTGTTTATTTCTTTAGATTTTCTGAACTTCGGAGGATTTTTTTATTTAGGAGGAATTGTTTGAGGTTATATAATGTAAATATTATAGATTGTTTATATACTAGCGGTGTCCTATAGCTTCACACGCTTTTACTAGGCAGTCATTTTCGTATCGTAATTTTATTTTTGTTTACTCATTTTATTGACAATTACTGTAGTCTTTTAATTGAGAAATGAGTTAAGCTTCTTGTGTATATAATGTCATAAAAATCGATTAAACAAGACATTTTTTTAATGTCATTTTTATGATCATTTCGTGATTCCTTTATGTGGGATGTTTATAAAATAATTAAAAAAAAATACGTGTACAGACAGAACTACAGATTTAATATATTAACAGTATTAAATAATTTTTATCTAAAATTTGAAAATACTCAGAACATGATCACGATTTGAAAATACACTATACTTATGTATCAAAAGAAATAAAATAATTACAATAAATGTATATATGTACATACAATACATATAATTTTTATACAGTTGATACAGCCATTGGAATTCAAACAATAGTCACGAATAAATATTCTAATCGTAAACATAACAACATTATGCAAGAAACTCTCAGCTTGCGTTGAACTCTTTTGACACAAATGATAATTTGTTTATCACTTTATTGACACATCTAGTAATTGTGTGAAACTATTTTGTAATAGAGGTGATTATTGACAGGCAGCATGCGCAAGCGCAATGTATTACTTACATACGTTTACGAAGTCGTTGTGCCTAACAGTACTTAATGGGGAGAACAAAGGCTCTCGTCTACTAAGTTCAAAATTGAAGTAGTTTTTACGTTTTTACTTGTACTTGATGAATATTACAATGAAATATTTACAAATTAAAATAAAATTATTGATATCTAATTTAGTAGGTAACCTAACGATGCTCGCAGACCTCGCGTATTTATTACGCGGTAATTATTTTTGTCAGGCAATTTTATTTTTACTTATATTATTGACAATTCTTATATCATATTAATTGAAAAATGACATAATTATACTTCCTGTGTACAAAGTTTCATAACGATCCCAGCCGAACCGTTTTTGAGTTAAATCCGGACGTACAATCAGACAGGATTTTTTAAACAGCATTTTTGAGATCAGTGTCTTTTAATACAATAGACAGACTGTAGATGACTTTCACGAAATTAGGAAAAAAATTACATGTACAGACAGAATTAAAAAAATATTAATATCGATTTATAAATATTAATCATTATATCAATATAATAAAATAATTGTTTTACATATACATATATATAGTTATAACAATTGTATTTCGAGAAGAGCTGCGAGAAATAGCTATTTTTTATATTATTTATCTGATTTACGTGATTTATCTCCTTTATTGTGGTATACTATAATTCAATGTAATGAAAAGGCTGACGAAGTAGCTTATTTACAATTATATTAAATAACAAATTGATTTAATTATTATATGAACTGTATATACGTTGGGAGTATTTTCCCACGGGAAACTTCATTAACTTTATTAGAGCGGTTGTGTGTACCGAGGACTAATAACCTACGTGTTACGTTTGCGCACGATCGCTTTAACTTGAAAAGCTAAGATTACTCATTCCTTATAACTTAATACCACTTAATCATTCTTACTTTATATCGTTTTATATCTTTTTTTCGGTTTGGCGATATTTTTTGTTGCCAACATTGGAATTCGGCTGTTCCATTGACAAGTGTTTGGTTGCCGAGTAACGTTTTAATTTAAATCTATTTCCGAATTACTGCACTTATATAGGGGCCCTACTTATAAACGTTGATTAAATATAAGCAATGCTTATCTTTACCTTAGTTTTTTTCTATATGATTTACTCAAAGAGAATTACTTTGATCGACATGTTTAAATTTTCATAGATTTTTATAAGTGAGGCCGGTAAACTTTTAATTTATAGAAGTAGTTAGAGCATAAATAACTTATTTTATAATCCACAAAATAATACAATCTTGATAAATGATAATATCCAATATAATTACAAAGAACTGCAATTAAACTATCGGAAATACTATGTTTTTCTGTGTGGTAGTCATTCTAATGAATGAAAGCTTAATAAAATCTGTACGGGTTGTATTAGGTCACCGTGCGATAAGATTGTCATAATAAATTATGATATACTATAAGTTTTATATTATTTGAGGCGAGGAGTCAACTAAAAATTAACTAAAAATTTGTTGTGAAATAAAGTGTAACTGTAATAATAAGGTACAGATTTTTTTAAATAGTAGGACAGAAAATTGACTATAAATTTGTTGTGAAATAAAGTGTAACTGTAATAATAAGGTACAGATTTTTTTAAATAGTAGAACAGAAAATTGACTATACTGTCCCTGGTGGTAAGCACAGTACAATTCAAAGATAATGGCTAACCGAGAGATCGAAAATCCATAATATCTCTTCGCATTACGCTTAAATGACCCGATGTTCAGCTTCATGGTACGACAAAGTTAAGACGTAGAGATTATGAATTTCTCAAGAAATATTGTTATCAAATTTATTATAAGCGTTAAGAGATTTAACTGTCTTCGATTTCTACTGAATGTAGTAAATGTCTTTGTTACCAGACCTACACGCTTTTTGAAGTCATACTTCTTTTGGAACGTATAATAGAGGGTGAAATTGAGAGTTGCGCGGAAGTGCGACATGATGAAGTTAGCCATCAATTATTATCGTTGACGCCTAACTTCATTATGTTGTTAGCACGTGCGATAAATATATTGGAGTTCTTTTTGTTTTGTTATGGCAAAGAAGTGCGTACATAACTACCTACCTGATTTCGTTTTAAAACTTATATTTAAATTAATATATTATTTTCATTCTACCTTCTCATAGTCAGTCACCGACTTATCAATCTTTTCATTACCATAGTTCCTAACAAGTGCTAAAATATGGCCCGGAAATTTTCAACATTTCAACCATTTATTCGTATTAAATTATTCATTCGTTATAACGCGGGATCACTGGTGCAATAGCTGGGGCAGAGCAAATGATCTAATATATTCAAAGTATCACATTAGAGTTTATTTTTACACAGTTTATATTTATTGAAACTAGTGGTCCTTGTCCTTTAAGAAAGCAGAAACTTTAAGAGTTATATTTCACCTACGTTTGCAGTATACTGGAGTTTGCAAGTGTATTTTGGAACCCACAATATGAAGTACATATAGCCAGGATTGAGAATATACAGAACAGATTTTTAAAGTCGCTCTATTATAGAACTTGTTATAATTTTATTAACTATAAAACAAGTGATTCAAGGCATAACATGCAATCCTTAAAACATAGGAGAATCTATCTTGATGCAATCTTCTTACATTAAATAATTAAATACCATATAGATTCCTCTCCACTTCTGGAACACATTTCTTTAAAATTACCGCGATCTAACGCACGATCAAAGGACACATTTCATGTTCCTTTTTGTCGGACAAATTATCTCAAAAACTCCTTCTTTCAACGTTCTTGTTATTACTACAAGGTGTCCAGAAAGGGTATCGGGTATTTGTAAGTTCAATGAAACAAAAATTATTTTTATGCAATAAAAAAGTTTATTGTTTATTATTAGCATATGGATTGGAGAATTATTTGGAAAAGATGATGTTATCCAAATGATGACCGTTACGTTGCTGGCACTCTTCTAAACGGAAACGAAGATTGGCGATAACATGTTGACACATAGCTATCGATATTGCTGCCATTTCTGACCTGATGTTTTGCTTTAACTGGGTTAGATTCGTCGGATTGTTTTGATAAACCTTACTTTTAAGGTATCTCCATGCAAAATAGTCAAGCGGGCTAAGGTCGGGGCTTCTGGGAGGCCAGTTGATGTTACCCCTTCGCGAAATGACTTTATTAGGGAATAATTCGTTAACAACTTCCATTGAGTCATTTGAGGTATGGCAAGTGGTCCCATCTTGCTGGAACCACGTTCTTGAGTTGAAACCTGCAAACTCCTGTAACTCTGGGACCAAAAAATTTCGCAACATATCGCAATAACGGTCACTATTCACATTAATTGCTTGGCCTCGTTGATCTTCATGAAAATAAGGACCAATTATGCCTTTAGCAGACATAGCGGCCCAAACAACGACCTTTGGGCTATGCAGGGGTCGTTCATGCTTTCGTCTCGGATTCTCCACTGCCCAGTACCGACAATTCTGCTTATTAATATGACCATTCAGGTGAAAATTTGCTTCGTCACTGAACAGTATGTTGTTAAAGTTGTTAAATCGCTGCAGCATTTCGTTCGCAAAATTCAGTCGATTAGCATAGTCCGTATCCTTCAATTCTTGAACCAATTGAATTTTATAGGCTTTTAGATGTAAGTCTTTCTTTAAAATCGAATGTAAAGACGATTTTTTGACGTTCAACGCTTGGCTTCGCTTTCGGATGGATAAAGACGGATTTTGACGAACCGACGCCTCAACTTCTTCAATTGTTTCTTCATCGCGAACTGAACGAGGACGACCAGAGCTTTGAATTTTAACTGTCGCACCTGTATTCTCGAACATCCTGATCCATTTCCTAATGCTATCGTCACTTGGCGCGTGGCGTGTACGATATTCCGCACGATAGAGACGTTGAGCAGTCACTATTGAATCACCATTACGATAATACGCTCGTACGCAAAATGCGCGATGCGTCCCCGAGTACTGTTCCATCGTGACTAAAACTCCACAAAATGGCGGACGCCACGAACCCCTCCCCGCACCCTTTAGACGCCCCGTTTCGAATATGGCGCGAAAACAAATACCCGATACCCTTTCTGGACACCTTGTATAACAGATTTCTTAGCGATGTCGACATATTTTCAAATAAGTTATCATCTTACAAAAGGAAGATATGTGATTTGCTGAATAAAGACATGATATGATATAATATAAATTTAACTCATGTATGTATCTATTTTTATATTAATATTATTAGTATTAAGTCCTACATACAAATGTTAATCTTTTGCGAATTCTTAAATTATGTACTTTGTTGTTGTTAAGAACTTCTAGCTTACTCAATGCTAAATTTATATACTTTTTTTATTATGATTGTAACGCTACGATTTTTGAAAAATTATGTATAGATATATTTCCATATATGGTACTTTATGTAAATTATATTTAAACATGTTTATGTTATGGCTGTGTGTTACCTTAATTAAAATAAATAAAACGTTAAGCAAAGGGGTCCCTGTTTCAAAAAAATGTTGGGAACCAATGCCATAGGTGATTGACAACACAACAGTTGACGGGAGAAAAATTATTACAAAGTAAAGTTAATCAATCATTGTATTCATAGAAATATAATAGCTACAACGTATTTGTGATTTTTAGGTAAGTCTTTGACACTATTACACCTTACGTTAAGTTACCATTTGGTCGAAGTAAGCTAGGAAAAGGATTAGCTCCGGAATACAATGATTAGCACTTAGCTAATGATTTTGAACTTAAGGGTGATGGTATCTGGCCAGGCGGGCATTAAAAAATGCCCAAGCGCCATGCGTTATTAGAAATAACGGTACCAAATCCAAAATTTGTGTCTTTTTTTGCATACAGTGGTACTATAAGAACATTTCTCAAGCGTTCAGGTTTTCTCATAATGTTTTCCTCCACCATTAGCACATAGTGTTACCAATTGAAATAGGTAAATGTATGCAAACTCCGTAAAATTCGTTGGTTGGTTCATGCCGGGGCTCGAATCTACGGGCATCGAATCGATATCCCACCGGTCTAAACCATTCGACCACCTCGCCTAATTATAATGTATACAATATTATTGTTACAATACAATTACTGTTAAAATAATATAAGTATATAGTTCAGCAAAATTAGTTGTTAAGTATTTTTATTCGATTGTTGTAGATTAGCTGACCCAGTTAATTCCATTGTGTTAAACGCTCATTGTTAGAAATACTTTCTTACAGCCATTGTAGGCATTTCCTATTTCATACAAACGGTAATACGATTTATTGATTAATTTGAGACCTGTTCTAAATTTGTATTAACTACCAGATAAACCAATTTTCAGTGGTGTGAAATACAGTTAAACCTTTTAATTATTTTGTAGCTGGTTTAACTTACAGCGTTTGTCCAAAATTTCATCTGATGTTAAGTGACGATGTGACCTAAGATGGGAACAAGCTAAGCCTAGAAGGGGCTGGTTCTTAAGTGCAGCTTCCGCGGAGCAAACGTGTGGGTGCCCGGTGACAGATTTTCAACTTGATGTTGGTAGCTAACTAGGAAATTAGAAAATGCTCTACCACTATGCTATGGTTTCATCTGGATGTTTTCCATCAACGAAAGCTCAGACTGATTGTAAGATTTGAACTTACGTCGAACGATGCGTGGTGTGAACAGGCTACCATTGAGCCACGTCGCTTAAAAAGTAGTTATAGTCATTAGTGTTAACCATAACCAGTGGAAGTGGGTCGACCGTATCTATTAGAGAACCGGCAGGTAATTATTAAAGGAGACGTATTCAAAAAGGAAGACTATGTCTTGGTAAACATGGTGTAAGGCGCTCTGCAAATAGAAGTTGCAACGAACTGCGAAAGGCTGGGGGAATTGGGTAGATGAGTGAAGTAATTTTATTCAAATGATTGTTTCGTTTTAAAATACTTATCATATTATAATATTTTGGATTATAGAAGACACCGATCGTTTTTGGAATCTACCATATATCAAATTTAGTTTTGAATAGAAAACCTTATACCACACAAACCTATAGCTTTCAAATGGGGGTTAAAATTAATAAAGGTAAACTAGTTTTTGCCCCCAATATTACATTAATATAGGGTTAAAGAACCAATTCTAATGAATTAAAATAAATACCACAACATGGCAGCTCAAGATCCTGGCAAAACTCCTTACCCCACTTCTGTATGATTAAAAAACCCCACAATAAGTAAACCCCAGACTTTAAAAGAAAGGTTCTTTCTAGAGAAGTAAGCGATCGCGTGCTAGTTAGCTGGCGCCGAGTCACTCGACGTGTTCATTAGTGCTCATTTATCATTTTTACTGGCACGGATACTGGTTACACGTATTATATATATTATGGTTGCGTTAGTATACGATAAGATCTGAAGATATGCTACCGGAGATCTTAATGACATCCCGTATGTGATATTTTTGCGTTTATATTTAAAAATTACGATGCAAATAATTACAAAAGGAATTTACGGATTTCAATTAGAATTATTATGCAAAATACTTACTTTGGAAATTGGATCAAATTGAATTGAAAAAAAAAAATTGCATTTTATTTTTTACATAACATACTAAAATCCATATCTTTACCGAGTAATAATGTATCTTAAGTTCAGTAATTGAGGTCGATATGCCAAACAATTCTAGATATTTTACTATAATTGTTAATTTTATGGTTTTTCTATAGATAATATATAAATAAACCATGAAATTTATGAAGATACAAATGCTTTGCTCATAGAATATTTAATTTATCATATATTTTCAGTTTCGCTATAGAATAAACTATATTAAATTTAACGTCTATTTATTTCAGTGTGACTGTACAACTATGAAATGTCACTTCGTATTAACGTTGGCCTTTTTAATTTCGATTTTAGTCATCTACAGTGTTGTAGCTCAATAGAAACAGCAAAATAGTAAAGTTGTGGTGGTCCAGTTCGAGTGGTTAAGGCGGGTAGGATATCGATTCATTGTCCGATGACCATATCGGCTGACGGAGAAGGAAACTGTGTGGGAAAAATATAGAGAGCTGTTGATTTCTCGGTGTTTTAAATCGCTAATACGTCGTGGCCTGGCGTGGTGATTGAGTCCGTGCACCTTCTCTCGGGAAGAGGACTTTGCCCAAAACTGGGACACTTACGGGTTGATATTTAGGAGGTACCAGCATAAAGGTTTGAATTTTTTATGATATTGTTACGAAACCAAAGACGTAGGTAACATAACTAATAAATATTTAGTTATTCTAGTTGGTATTTTTCCAGTTATATTTCCGTGTCGCAGTGCAATTTTTGCAAACAATTCTAACATTATTCTAAGCCAAGGTAATCAAGACATCGCGATATTTTATCTATTAAGTTTGACCGCAATTCAATGCCGTGACTACAGACGGCGCTCTTTCTGGATTTATCTAAACTACTATTAAAAAGTCGTAAAGTTTGTATGTTTACAGGAGGTAATCTATGGAAATACTGATCTGATTCTTAAAATTGGTCCACTAATTAGGAAGTTATATTATCCCAGATTGATACATAGGTATTCAATTATTTTTTCAAAATTTTATAACTTAGATTTAAGCGACCTAATTCGCGAGCGGTTTGCTAGTCGCTTATAAAATGACTAGTATTGTGTTCTCAAGTGACAGTTACTAGTAAGCATTACAATAAATCGAGCACATCGCCATCTATACAGATTTTTTTCTTGAAACTGATCCAGGATTATAACGCACAATACAAAATAAGAATTATACCCATACCCATCGAGAATCGTAAGTTTTTGTCTTTGAGTTCATCAAAAAATCCATAGGTAAAAAGTAATTTTCCTTTCCTTAAAAAACTTATTCGGACTATTTATTACACTTACGAACATATTTTTAAATAAGTCAAATCCGGTCCAACCGTTGGTAAGTGATGCGTTTACCAACGAATACCATTTTATTTTTATTTAAAAAATATATTAATGATTTAATTATTTTTATTTAACAGTAGATTTAGAGGACATAAAATTGTTTTTGCCTTTAAAATGGTTTGCATTGTTTATTATATTATGTACTTTATATAGTAGATTTAGTATATCAATAAAATTCTTTATACTATAGAATTTAGATTATCTTGGATCTGCACAACATAATTTAAAACGGCGAAAGTGAATCCGGCTTTGAATCATTTTTGCGAGGATATTACTCACAGCGTGAGTCCATTCCGCTGTTTTGCTGTCTATCATTCGTAAGAGTTCCGTAAATGGAGACAAAAACCATTTGCATTAATTCATTCATTCAACTAAATTATTCCGGTTCAATATTAGCATTTGTATAATTTAAAAAAAAATGAAGTTCCTCTCATTTCTTTAATATGCTGTATGTTGTTTTTTCAATATGTTTTTTTTTGTTTTTTTTTTGTAAAAGCAGTAAGTAATACATACATGCGTCAAACATGGTGTGAAAGTAATGCAGTCAAAGTATACCAAATGTAAAAATCCCGGCAAATGTGAATCGTGATCGAGCTTAGGATTCCGAACTGATTTTTTTGGTAAATGCATGACACAAATATGTCTTGTGTATTGGAACAGAGGCCTCGGTACGTGATTCACACTCGCACTTGACAGATTTTTAATTTATCTTAAAGTTAATCTCTGAAACTGTTGGATAAATTTGTAGGTCTTCTGCTTGGTTGTGTTTTAAGTTTACTCTTATATTTACAAATCTTATTTACGAATGTTAAAGTAGTCATAAAAGTAACATACGTCGCTATATTATTCAATTTGTTTTATTACTTTGATAATAGAAACACAGTCTATCATTAATTACTCGGCGTTTCTTTTTTAAATCTGATATACTGTTAGCCATAAGGGCACAAATACTCCAGCCTCAGACATTATTGAGCGAAGCTCAGGCGGCTTTTACAGCTACACCGGGATAGATTCGACGCGACGATTCGGCGAGGTTACAAGGCCGGGGTCACGAGCCAACTGAAGTGTTGCGGTGTCTTCTGCTTATTGTCACTAGTGATGTTCAAGTACACTACAGTCACTGTATCAGCTGGAACATTTGTTGATGACATCAGCATTCGAGGTAGCCAGGCCGAAATGGCGTGAAATTATAAAGTAAAACGCGTTCTAGACCCGCATTAAAATACATTATAATATGTACAAAACGCAACGCAAACGTATTGTAATTTAAAAAGTGTCAATGTAAAACTTATCATTTGCGTATTAGTTAAACACAAGGTTCGACTTTTTCTTAACCGTCCTTAAGCGGCGTGTGTGATGTTTGAAGCACGGCAAATGTGGTTCACACGTTTCCGCGACGGCTTCGTGCCGTAAACTATTCGTTCCAATGGATACATCGCGTGCTTCTTCCGGATTTTGCGAGTTGTAGACGCGTGTTAATGCATAAACTGTTGCTACTTCATTATTATTTTATTAGTTTTTTTTAGCTCTACCAGACTTAACCTAAATCTTCAAACTAAAACTTATGACAACTAAATACTTATCTATGTTATATACTACTTACTGTTCATAATAAAGAAGTAAAATTTGTATGTTGTATAGTCAGACTACTCACTATACAAAGGCAATGAAACTACAGATCCGATTCTGATTATTTCCTTACTAATAAAGAGCTACATTATTGTTGAATGGTATAGATTCATTTTATTATAATGTTATTAAATTTTTATAACAATTTACGCCAAACCGTGGGAATTTGCTAATAATATGTGAAAAGTAATAGAATTAAAAAATTAGGTCATTATTAAGTTAATTTATTTTTATTATTATATTTCCTTGTATCGTTTTTGGCTAAATATTGAATACCCATGACGAGTTTAAGGAAAACTACCCTAGAGTAAAAACTTAAACTTCGATTTATGAAATTTGAGATGTATATATACTACGAGTATGTTACTTGACATTGTTATTGACAAGTGTTATTGATATCCACAGAAGGTACTGTATGCAAATGTCACAATTTAAGTTTACCTTTGAATGTCACTTTTCGTTTAACATTCCGCATGCGAAAGCGAAGGTTTTATATCTTTATGAGAATTATTAAGAAGAGATTATTTTTTTAAATTTCATTTCTATTTAACCTTTAATTATTATAAGATAAAGCTATATTTTTAAATTATATAATAAACGGTATTGTGTTCGATGTAAACTTATGAATCGAGATAAAGACAACTTGACTTTCGTTAGCTATTCAATGCAGTTCAAGTACCGAAAGGGTCTGAGGTACGGAACTTTCGTTTTTAATAATATGTCTTTAGTAATATAGAGACCGGTTGTGATAGAGTAGAAATTCCAATCTGTTACATAAATACTTATGGGTCTCAAGTTGTCTATGGAAAAAGGTATTAAATGGAATATAGCTTTTTCGTGGCTAAGAAATGTAGGTATATATCGCATTTACACGTAAACGTATAATAAAAATAGTTACTTATTTATATTTATTACTAGCGGTGTCTCAGTTTCACCCGTGTTAGATATGATATCTCTATATCAATTTTGAAACCCCTACACACTCCAATAGGGAGTTTTAAAAATCCGTTCTTAGCGGATGCCTACGTCATAATATCTATCAGTTTGCCAAATTTCAGCCCATTCTGTTTAGTGGTTTGAGTTATGTTTTGATAGATCTGTTAGTCAGTCACGGTTTCCTTTTCAACCGACTTAACAATAGACGGGAGGTTACTAAAATCGAATTTATATTTTTTTTTTATGAATGTTCAGCCATAATTTATTTGTTGTTTATGAACGAACCGAAATGGATGATTCTAGTTTTTTTGTTGGATAGGGGATACTTCAAGGGTGTTCCCATTTTAATTTCATCGGCATTGGATCATAAACTTCAAAGATACACCAGAGAACACCTCAAAATCATTGAAGTTGGTTTTCTTTATTGTTGTAAAGTGTCTTGTATATTTATATTTAGATTAGATAAACAAGATAGACACAAGATATTATAAAATCTATCCTACTGAAACCACCATTGCGGTTTAAATGAGGAGAGGTGTTTTCGTTAACACAGTACGAGATGAACACCAGACAAATTCAAAGAGGTCTTCCATTTAGAAAATACTACCTTAAAACCATTCCGACCATCCCTACATCAGATATCAACAATTCCTCCGCACATTTTGTATTGAATGCAATCTAAACAATACCTTATACAATGGCAGAAAATTAAGATGTCAGCAAAAGTAGAACGAATAAATAAGCTATTGTTGTATAGGACCTTGCTTGCTTATTCATACTTTTTTGAATACATTTTTTTCATTTTCTATTTGTGGAAAGTAAATTATTGAACGTAATTTATATTCATCAATAAAATTATTTATTTATATTCTAATAAACTCTATAGTTATACTATATCAAAATAGCTGTGACCTTATTATTTACGTTCTTAATATTTAAACTTATGTATGGGACTTACTATGCCGCTAGATTGCCTAATGATATTATTTATATGGTTTAAGTTGTATTTGGATGTCTGTAGACTTCTTTTTTATATCGGACTATAAGTTAGTAAGTAGGTACTATTAAGATCAATATTGAAATTTTTTAGATTTATATATTTTCATTTAATTAGTATAATATTTATGAAATACCGTAAGGTACCTCATAAAGAGCTTATTATTTAATTTTTATTGGTAAAGGACAGTCATCAATAGTTAAAAAGTTATAACTTTGTGTTCTAATCAACAGGTGATAATTAAAAAAATGTTTATTATAAATGTTTGCTAATTTGAATTCCAAATGATTTGATATTATATGAGATAAATATAATAATGGATGTTAATGTTCACCTTATTATCTAATTTACATAAATTCAGCATTCTTTTTAATTGTACAAAGGCTTAGATGTTATATGTTATCAGTTTATATGATAATCTTATATATTAGTTATTTTCGGTCGCGGTCTTTCGTAATTTTTGACGCGAATGTTCTCACGATGTCCGCACAAACGATTGAACGATTTCTCAAATTGGATTGCATTTGTCACGGTATGTTTTTATCGACGAGTCACTCGGTTTACATAGTATTATTTATTTTGGAGGCTAAATATTGTGTAACTATGACGCGATTTTTTCGTCTTTTTCTGTATTCATGCATATTATCTTGCGGTGTAGGCACTGTATAGTAGCTTTTTTTGGGAATTTAAATTTTCACATGCTTATGATTCATGACTGGTAGTTGTATTGTTATGTTAAATCATTCTGCTTCTGTGGAGAGATATGTAAATTTTCTCCAATGTTTATCACATATCTGATGTTGTCTTTGTTGTTTTGTCGCAAATTCGTCAACAAAAATATTAGGTATTCACCATTATGCAGGTAATCATTAGTTATAGAATTTATTAAACATTAATTCATAAACATACAATGGATATTATTTATTTTTTTATTGTATTTTTTGGAACATTTAGTTAAATATGTAAAACTGATAAAATTAAAAATATTTTTCTCAATTTAGGCCCTGAGAAAGCACTTATGAACGCTAAAACACGACCAATGGTTCGGAAAACATCCCGATCATGGGAAAACGCCGGCATTGATGAAACTCGATTCAAGTAATGTTTACAAGTGTTATTTGTATTGTTTTTAGTTGATATACTGAAAGGTATTATAAAGAACCTAAGCTTCTAATGAAAATATAATAATACTGGCTTTAGGAAACTGTATTATTTCGAATCACAACATGTTGCTTTTTAATATATTTTTATTTTTAATTCACTGCACCAAATACTTTAGAGTACTTTGATAATTATTTGTCGTGATTCGCTGTTGCAGCGGAAAACTAATCTTAATATTATTAGGTATTAGAAGACCCATGAAAGTCCATTGAGGTTAAGGTCTATAGTGGCCATTCTAGCAAAAAGTATTTTACACAGTTACATAGCATTAAAGCATTGCAGGTCTTTTTTGGCGATCACCAACTGTACCTCTTCTGAGTGCTTACTGAAAATTAGATTACGTTTCGGTGTCAATGGACCAAAGTAGGTTTTATTCAACCGTCATAAAATCGATAATGAACTGGAAATAAGATAGACGTATATTTTGAAATCAGTTTTATATTATAGGTAGATACGAAGTCGTAGGCGTTGCCCTCAAAATACATATGTTATACATTTTATAGCTCTTTACCGATAATATAATATGTAGATTTGTCGTGTCAACCAGATTTTTGAACCGTACTAATATATTTAAATACCATATTTATATTGTACAATTCTTATAGTCACATAAAACTATTCTACAGTTCAAATAAAGATGAACTCAGTGCTGTTGTTTTTGTTTTTCATATTTGTCGTGATTTCTCCTGTTTCTTTCTAACTGCCTCGTTAGCCTAGTGGTCCTAAGCGCGACTGCTATGAGCGAGGTCCTGGGTTCGAATCCCAGGGTTTTTATTATGAAATTCTCAGTAGCATCTCGGAGTTTGGTTTCGTGCCCGATTAATGGCAGTAGGCTCGCCCCCTATATCATGGGACCATGGGACCTAAAAACATACTCGGCGAACTGTGGGTGTACAAATGTAAACCTCTGCTTAACCCTTCGGGGAATACAGGTGTGATGGTATGTTTTTCTTGTTTTTATGCTTGTGATTTTTTTTTGTTTAAAATAAAGTTTCACAGTATGTAGTAGAATAACAATATTATAAATATTATTATAGATACCTATTTAATAGAATTTGATGTTTTTTCTGTTAGTATTATTTCCGGAATGTCGTGTTCGAATAAAAATTGTTTTAATATTTTTAATGTGTGAACGCACGTTAAGTGTTCTACTGTGTTTATGACAGCTCTTTCCTTTACGGCTTTATGGCGCCGCGCCAGAGTAATACTTTTTACGTTCTTGTGTAGTGCTTACCGACAATTTAAATATGTTGATTTATTACTCTTTGAGAAGATAAGCCTCGAGTCGCCTTTAAAAGTAACAAACTAGAAAAGGTAAACATTGTTTTTGTTTTTTTTTGTAACCTTTAAAAGATCAGCTGTTCATCAAAATACATTTTGATAATATTCTTCTTGCTATTTTGGGTATTTCAATAGCAGTAAAACCACGAAAGTATCCGTGCGTGTCAATTTTATAAAATGTTTAGATACAGCATTTAAGAAATAATTTATGTTGACATAAATTGTATGATAAAAACGTTTTTGCTGTTATTTACTGTCTTTTATGTTATTTAAGCGATTATAATAGAATACATTTTTATCCAACTTCAAAAAAGAAGAAGGTTTTATCTATTCGAATGTATCTTTTTTTTAAATGAATTTTCAGCCATAACTTCTTTGTTTATGAACTGATTTGGATGATTATTTTTTCGTTCGAAAGGGGATACCTCAAGAGTGGTTCATTTTAATTTATATTATATGTACTGAAATGTTCAAATCAAATCTTGCAACTGAATTTTAAAACAGTTATCCACTACCAATTGAGCTGAGACTTTGCATTTGTAGACACATTTAGTTTGAATTACAATGCCATGCGCTTATCTAAGCGACATGACTGTGATGAAAAATATCGGAACAGCTATATTTTACGTACCCCCATGACATGGGTATCGAATGACAGGGTTTGCTGAACAGAATATTTTTATTAATTAAAAGAACTTTTTGAAAATAAGCTTTTATTCAATACGTATTTCAGTTATACTAAAACGAAAATAATAATTGCAAGGTCTGTGAATGTTATTTATGGTAAAGACGGAACTGAGTATTTATAATTATAAATCCTATATAGTATGTTAAGATAAGCAGTCTTTCTATTGAAGTTATTCGAACGCCACACAATAATGTAAAAAAAACACAGAGATTCGGCCAATTTTTGATCGAAACTGAAACTGTAGCCGAAACCGAACCTTCGGTCGGTCATTATTATCTTGTATTAACATTATAAACGTCTTAGCGTAAAGTTATATAAAAACATACCTCAATAAATATATACCTACTATAAAATGCATAAATAACTTTTCAAAAGTAATTGCTAGTTCTAGGATTAGCGCGTTCAAACAAACAATTTATATTGTAAGAATATATTTACAAGTTTACAAGAACTTTTATGATGCGAAAAATTAGTTTCCCTTTATATTTACGGCAGTAACTCAAAACGGCCAGAACTAAAATACATTCACCAATTACCTACGTTGTTGGTGCTATAACTTTCGACGTATGCGGCTATTTTCTAATGAAAAGCTACGGGTTATCAATATTAATAGCACTTTTACCTTTTTGTAGCTACAAGAAAGTCCATTAATCATTATGACTATGAGAGCGATACTAGAAAAACTATTACTGAACTAGTACCATTCGAACTACATACAAACAAGAATTTTAAATGCCGATATACCAGATAACGATTGTAGGTAGTTTGGTTCATTTTAAAAGCGATAGACTATTTTATTTCATATTACAATGGGAAGTTGATTCGTCGTTCTTTCAATAAAAGAAAATATCGTATTAAACTTTTAGGTCATAATATATTTTTTATAAATAATGTTAGTTCATAAAAATCGAATGGTTATCGATTGACTATTAATTATTTAAAAAAGAAGACAATAACAATAATTTACAATGTGCAACCTCATATTATTATATACTTTTCTTTGGAAATGAACTATACATGGTAATATTGCTGTAGTAGTGTCATTACCACCTCCATTTTTACTGTATAACGGCAATCTTCGCGGTGCTATTTTATGATCAGATAAATCTAATTGGCAACATTCACTAGTGCAGGAAATTTCTCTACTTGGTCTTATGGAGTAGCAACCTGTCGGTGACTGTTCTCAAAAAAGCTCGCAGTTCTCTTGATGTCCCGATTTCTAGATGTTACGTGATCATCAAGATGTCTTTCACGTAGTCCTGTCCTATAAATGTGTTGTTAAGAATTTAATCAAGGAATTTTATTGAAACCAGATGTTTTTATTATAGACTACAGTGAATACTTAACATCAGCTGACCTGCATGCATGTTAGCTACTCCTTTACATAAAAAATATTAAATAAAACCTAGCAGAGCGCGACGCCGCGACGCGTCGCGTCGGTTTAATTTCCTTAACAAATAAAGATAATAATTGTAGTTAAGGAAGATTTACACTAATGAATATGTATATACGTTTTTATATACTTAATTAAGTATTTTTTTATGGTATACAAAATGCTGGGTTATACGAATAACAATAAAAATATCCTTCAATTTACCCAAATTACCGAATTGGATATATTTGTATCTGTTATTTTCCTCTATAACATTTTATTTTGATTACATGCCAACCTTTAGTTATTCCGGTACAATAATACACGTAATAACTGAGAATTTGTTTAAATAATTTTCCTTTTACAATTTAAATTAAACAAAATATGTTTATTGTTTATACATGTTCGAATATGTTTGTGGTATATGTATAATATTTCAAAATACAGAATAAAAAGTGATTGAAAAAATTATAATTTTATATATACATAGTTTAAAATTGTCTACCTACTAGCACGAAATATTATTTGCTTTCATTGACATCTTCTAGAGGAGTCTGTTAGTTGCGAACCGATTAACGTTTCGTATTATATTTCCTCTGATTTTGAAATTTGCGAGCAGCAAATAAAACCTTGCAGTCATTAGATATACAAAATATTTATAGCCAATAATTTTAAATCCAGTACTTCAACTATTTTATTTCTTAATGCTTATGATCTTAATACAATAAATGTAAAGAGTCCGTCTATTATTTGCCTGTTTTCTGAAAATCTTCAAGATTATTACTTATTTGAATTTGTCTATTACCTATTAGTTATAGATTAGATAATTTTTTTATGATTGCTAAAAGTGGCTGTGACACGAAAGATCACTTTATTTTATATTTTACAACCGTTTTCTCTCACCGATTACAGAGATGCAATTTACGTATAATAAGTATTATTTCAACAATTCCAACAGATTACTAACGATGAAGAAGTTGTGTAAGATGCAGCTAATGAACAAAACATTGATGACGCTTCTCGTAAAAGTTTTATGCTTAGCAATAAATTGTCTGCCAGAGTTCATTCATAGTGTTATATAACTTACATTTACATTCTGTTTTTTGTTTTATGACGATGTGGTCCTACATCATGTTCCTGGTACATGTGAAGATTTGGTCGAAAACATTTAAAACGGATGAAGCAATGAGATATAGCTGGTTAATGGCAATTTTAAGAGTTTTGGTAACAATGTATAATATCTTTTCTCTCATCATCATTTCAGCCGAAAGACGTTCTGGACATAGGCCTCCTCCAAAAATCGCCACAATGAACGGGTCTGCGCTTTTTGTTTCTAGCGGGTTCCTGCAACTTTTACCAGGTCGTCGATCCACCTTGTGTCAGCCACGCGGCCCACGCTGCGTCTTCCGTACGTGGCTGCCACTGGAGGACTCTTCGGCCATATCAGCCATCCTTCTTACTGCCAATGTACTTCGCCCACTGGCACTTAAGTCTAGGAAATCCTTCGACCTATATCAGTTACTTTGGTTCTTGTGCTTCTTCTCTTTATTTGATCACAAAAAGAAACTTGGGCTTTCTTATGAGGCCCATAGTTAGCGACTACGTTTCAGTGCTCTATATAGGTCATCATTGACAACATACACTGATTAAAGACTTTCTTCTTGAGACACTGCGGAATCTTAAACGAGAAGATATAGCTTACCGTACGCTGCCCAGCCAAGTTGCATTCGACGATCGACCTGTTTTTTCGAACTCTCTTTTCTTTCATATCTAGTTATTATAATATTAGGTTTTAAATTTATAATTTTCTATTATTATCATTATGAGGGTAGAGACCAGGAAAACCATCTCTATGTATGAAAAAGTGTTCGTCGAAAAGCATCAAATAAGGGAGGCGCCACAGTAGCTAGTGAGTAAATTTTAAAGATAGCGCCAAAAGGTATTATTTTTTAATTTTGGACATTTTTTCACTCCATAAACTTTTCCCATTAATCCTTAATTATTATTTTTTGTTTTTGCAACAGTAAATACCATAAAATCACTAAAAAGTATCATTCCCTCTTTAGCGCCATTTTGAATTGTAGATTGCTGCTTACAGATACTCACATTTTTCAACTTGTCCCCCATATAAGATCAGTCTTATATGCCTCAGTCTTATATGCCTCAAATAGGAATAGATCCGACCTCAGACACAAAGTCCAACGCGCCGTGACCACTCTCGGGAAGTGGTTTAACGAGTGGCGAATAGCCGTCAATCCCTCGAAGAGCGCCGCGATGCTCTTCGATGCGGATTCGTCACAGATACCGTGGAAGCTTAAACCTGTTAAGCTCTACGATAATCCGATTCCGTATGTAAGAGAGACCAAATATCTAGGGGTAACCCTAGATAGTAGGCTCTCTTTTAGACCCCACATCCGTAAGGTTAGGAACAGGGCCGCGTGGGTCCTGGGCCGGTTGCATCCTCTGTTGTGTTCGGTGAGCAAAATGTCCACGCGACATAAGCTCACGCTCTACCATAGAATTATGAACTCGACGTGTTAGAGTATAGAACCAGAACAACGGTCTCGCCTGTCTTACCACCTATACATGAATTTTTCATGTATGTCTTCCCCGACGCCTGTACCCACGCTCAGTCTGTTCACGCGTTTCGTCCAGTGCTTATCTCTGTCAAAATAATACTTTTACGAAGCAAAATGTCAAATTGTGCAGTGAAAACTTGTAAAAACCATTATAGAAAGAAAAACTTGAAATCCAGTGGTATCTCTTTTCATGTGTAAGTACTCATGGAATATTATTTTGCGTCAAAATAATTATTAATTAGATGACACGCCGCCATGGCAGTTCAGTTTACTCAAGACGCTGTAGTGTTGTGCCTACTCTTGATTGTATCGAGTGACTATTACCGCATTTTATGAATATAGACTAGGTCCTACCTTATTTAATTAATATTGTTTCTTTTAAGTATGATTCTAAATATAATTTCTTTCTAAATATTCATTAGTAAAAAATATTAATTTGTCCTATCACAATATTTAGTACCTAATATAATATTTTCGATATGTAATGATAATATATGATATTTAAGTTATTTGAATTAGTATGAATATAATTTATTTACTTATATATTTTTAGAAATTTACTCGGTGAGAATTTTTGTGATCTTGCAGCTTTCCTAAAGACCCAAAGACAAAAGAGAAATGGATAGATGTAGTTCGTAAAGATGGATGTTTTCCAGGGCCTCGAACTACAATATGTTCTCAGCATTTTGAGGAATCATGTTTTGATTTGAGCAAGAAAAGGCAATATTTATTACCAAACGTAGTACCTACGTTAAAACTTGATGTGAGAAATGTTATAAAAATATTCTATAATTTATATTGTCATTAATTGTTCATGGTTAGTGTCACTATAAAACTATACTTACTTTAATATTCATTGTATTTATTTTAGATTGAGGAAACTGTACAAGAAAATGAAAATGAAATGGATGTTGAAGTCACTGCTAGTTTTGTACCAGATATGATTATTGATTCTCCTCGCAAAAAAAAACTAAAATCACGTATAGAATGCCTGGAACGTATATCGCATGAACGTTTATTAAAAATAAAACGCCTACAGTGCCATCAAAGGCGTTTGAAGCGTAAATTATTTCGCATGGAGGATTTACTTCAAGACTTGAAAAATAAAGATTTAATGAACAAAACCGATGTCCATATATTAAGCGGAATCAATATCTCAAGTGCTGAAATAATTAAGAGACAGTTTATTAAAAGTAAAAATCTTCCCAATGAAAAGAAATACTCGGAAAATCTTAGGAAAAGAGACAGACTTAAAATAAATTAATTTTATTTGAAGGTTCTTGAAAAATGTTTTAACTTTTTGTTATTATATATATTATGTATTTAGTGATTAAGATAATTATGTTATCATTATTATAATAAACAAGTAAAATAAACATTTGTCGAAGTTATTTTTAACACCAACGAATATATCGATATAATGTCCGTACCGGCGGACAACGCACATCACTTTAGAGATAAGGGACAAACCACACCCTACCCCGTGCCCTTCCTTACGCCCGCGTAAATGAATCGCATTGTTTCGATACTTAAAACAAGTTTTGCACTCTCTAGGTACAGTGAGCGGACTTTATTACTCTATGCGCTCTACAATACGTGTATTCGACCAATTTTGACATACAGTTGCGCTGTGTTCGCACATATGTCCGAGTCGAGTTTCAAACGGTTACAATCGATACAGAATAGGTTCCTCTATCGTCTCACCGGGGCCCCGTGGTATGTTCGAAGCGTAGATCTCCATAGAGATATGGAGCTTCCTTCGATACATGCTTACGTTAAACAGCTCTCCCGTTCGTATTTCGACACCGCGTCGAACCACGCGAATCCGTTGATAAAAACAGCCGCCACTTATGTTCCGGTACCCACGGACATCCGGTGCAAACGCCGGCCGCGCAATATTTTTATTGATCCCGACGATCACATCGAAAATGCGAATAAATATTACACACCCGTCTCTCCAAACAGAGCGTGCCAGCGCCCACGCCCGCGTAACCACCGCTCTCTCCGCAGAGGGCGGGCGGTCAACTTCGCTCCCGCACACCCGTCACGTCCACCCTCTCTAGCGGTAACTCAAGCCTAGGTCCGTTCCTCGGAGTGAAACCCTTGGGTCAGGCAACCGCCCGCGCGATACAAGTGACACTGTACGTGCATCACTTAGCTACCTACATACAACACTACACACGTATGAACATACACACGTGCACACCACACAGGTACATAGGTTCTGTGAGGGACCTTTTTTTTTCTTTTTTTACGCTAGTTAGTTAGCGCTAGTTAGTGTAGAAACATTCCGATTACTGAATACACATACGCACGGTTCCTTCCTTCCTCCCAGGAGGAAGGGAACGTGCCTATGTGTATATTTAGTTAGCTCGAATCGTAGGTGTAGGGATTCGAATAGATCGCGACCTATTTGCGAACGCGACGACCGCCCGAGCCGAGGTCCGGCCACTTTGGCACCCTCGTGCGAGTCGTCCACAAAACTTTCGCGGCTGAGTGCCTTCTGCGCTCGCCCCCAAGTCCGGTGAAGCTGTAAAAGCCGCAGCGGCTTTAGGGCCCCTAAGGCTAACAGTGTAGTCAGTTAAAAAAAAAAAAAAAAAAAAACCATATAAGATGATTCTCTTTATGTTATACTCTTATAGGCTTGTCATAGTTACAAGTGATTTGTAGTATTATCCTTATTTGTATTCCAATTATTCACTGACTTCATAAAATTATCGACACTAAACAAATCATTATTTCATTTTCGAAAATCCCGAGGCTGCCACAAACGGTGAAAGTGTTTTACGACCTATGTCAGTGATCGCTGATACAAGTTCGTGTCCTCAGGCCTAAGCTGTATTATCTGTGCAATTAAATTAATTTTACTATTAACACCTTTCTCCGGACGACAAATGGGACGCCTCAGGCAAATAAATGTATCGATCGTTATGTGTTGTTTAGTCGAATTTCAAATTGTAAAGGTATGTCTTATAATAATCATTATGATATATACATAACTAGCTGTGTCCCACGGTTTCACCCATGTTAATTTTATTTTATTAATTCGCCACTACGCCGCTGCCAACGAACCCGTGTATCCAATCGTCCAAACTATATGACAATGCTCGACCTCTCATCAATAAAGCAATCTACTTCTAAGTTTTTCACAAAGAAAAGAATATTTAATTGAATAAGTCCATGTCGTGGCAGATTGGTAACGGTTATGAATATATGCCCAAGCACTATATGATCACATCACACAAACAGTATTAGGTATTATAATTTTGTTTTTTTTTTTTTAATTTACATTATAACACAATATATCGACCTGACGTAAGTAAAATACCATGTAAGTGGTAAATTATCACTTTAAAATTTTCTCAATCTTAACAGGAATGAAACCTACGGCCTTCTTGTTTTAACTTTAGTCGCCCTAGCTGACCATAAATATACTTTTTGTTACGTTTTCTTTACCATTAAATATGGAATATCTAATACTATTAAGGGAGCAATTCTTGTATATAGGTAAGTATATAAATATATATCTGAATATGTATACATATAAATAAACTCATCAAAAAAGTCTAAGCAACATGTACTAATTTAAATTTTAGGATGGTTCTACACATTCTAACGTTGTATTTTATTTTTAAAATAATATCTTTAGGGTTCTATGATGTAAAAATAACAGCTGTTGTCTTTATAAGTTCTTTTAATAACAGAAATGAACAATATTAGAATATACTGTAGAAACTAAGATACATAAGAAACTAAACTTTTTTCTTACAAAATGAAATTTCTAAAGAAAATGTATTTATTGTGAAAGAATAGAACAATTTGATACAAAGTATGGGCTCCTCTGCTATTCAGAACTTGTCGGCAACGATTATTCATTGAATTAATGAGACTGTTTATGTCATCTTGCGGTATTCGCTCCCAATGGAATTGTAGCAAATCCTTCAGCTGTTGGGTTGTTGTCGCTCCGTCCAAGTCCTTCAAAACACGTCTCTGGAGCATGTCCCATGCGTGCTCGATGGGGTTGAGATCTGGCGATTGTGTAGGCCCGGGCAATACCCGGATGTTCTCCGTTGCAAAGTATTCACTGGTTCACCGAGCTGTATGTGAACGCGCATTGTCATGCATTAACCTAAAATCGGAGCCAAAGGTTTGTGCAAATGGGTAGACATAAGGTCTGAGAATATCCTCAATGTAATTTTCAGCATTCATGTTTCCATTTACAAAAACAAGTTCAGTTCGCCTGTTCTTCATAATACCCGCCCATAACATAACTGTTGAGCCGCTGTATGGATGAACTTCCTTAACGCACCTGAGCCTTTCAGTATTTCCGGGCCGACGATACACTCGCACCCTTCTTGTATCAGGCTTAAACCCGAATCGCGACTCATCGGAAAACATAATTTTATCCCATTGTTCCTGGGTCCATATTATGCGTTCTCTATACCATTCATATCGACGAACGCGATTCCCGTGACGTATCTGTGGGCACCTGATTAGGCGTCGAGCTCGTAGGCCGTACTCATGCAGTCGATTTCGCACAGTTTGAGGACTTACATCAACACCACTTGAAATTTGTAGCCTCAAACTTATCTCTCGAGCGGTTAACATCGGCTGGCATCTTGCAGTCAGTTGTATGTACCGGCCTTGCCGAGTGGTTGTACTCCTTTTACGGCCTGGATGCTGTTCAGCGGGTTCTCCTGTATTATTGTAGCGCTGCCAAAGACGACAAATAACACTTCTATGAATGCCAAAATGTCGAGATACCTGAGATTGATTACTTTCCGCTTGCAACATCCCTACAGCTCTTTGCATTTCATCTGCCATCAAATGACGTCGCTTCAAGACGTAAAGAATATCTAACAATTCAATTTTGTCGCTAACTTTATTTAAATGGTTGGTAAAATTATAAAATCAAGACTAAACGTAGCAATTAAAACGCACTTAAATTCAAACAAATTCGCAGTCATTTGAATTTTATGAAAAAACAAAACATAATCAAATTTTTTTTTTACAACCAGCCAGTATGTCATCAATAACAAAAAAGTTTACTTACCTACGCACTTTGTTTGAGTAAATATTTAGAAATTAATTAATATAAATGGAAAAATTTGTAATATCACGCATGTTGCTTAGACTTTTTTGATGTGTGTATTTTAATTTAAAACCATCTTTGCTCGCTGTTTCCCACGCGTGGACTGCAGAATTATTGTTTATTATTTTTCTTACTAAACATCGCCATTCATTGTATACTCTGCCAGAGCGTTGAGTCGCTAAAAAGTAGACTGGATTATTCTCCGAAAAGTCCTCTACCTACGAATGTCAAAAACAGAACACTCTTTTTTGAAAATAGTCCGGAATAAAAAAAAGAAAGAAAGACACAATAAAAATAATTAAATGCGTGTTTGTATTTTGTTTACGTGCAAGTAACCACTCCAAGGACTTAAGGAATACTATTTTTTACATCATCTTTACACCAATCTATCATGCCTACTCGATGTAATATTGAACTTTTGTACTCCTAGATATTCTAATTTAAGTAAGGCGTGCTCATTGCGGGCTATGAGGTAATATAAATATTCAGTCCATATACACTCACCAGAGTCTTCAAATTTCAAAGCAACACCGAACTAGTAAAATGTGGTTAAAGTTCAAGTAATTCGCTAGCTAGGCGAGGTGCGGTTGCGAAACAAAAGCAAATACTTAGAATGCTGTTAAATACATTGTGTAACCACTAACCATTTACACCGTATTGAAATAATAACACTTTAAATTGCAGTAAATAGGAAAATTGTTTAACTCTCATTTTTTATTAGTCTCAGTGACAATGCCACTGTGTACCTACTAAACGCATTGCTCATATTGTGCTCATATTCTGGTTCTTGCTAATTGAATATAATATTTATTGTACTATACTTTATGTAATTAATCTACCAGAATTATAGTTGTGAACTACAATTTTGTCAAAAATGAGCTCTTGATCATAGTGCTAATCGCTGAGGGCGCAGAAGCATAATTTTCACAGCACGCCTCACATTTATATAATTCCACTGATGTTTAAGCGAGGTGAAGATACTTAATCCGCGGAATCCTGAACTAAAAAGTTCTCTATGACTTATCTTTGTCGTACCGTGAAGCTGTGGAACCTTCTCTCTGCCAGTGTGTTTCCTTCTTCTTACGACATTGAGTCCCTTTAAGCGTAACGTGAAGAGATATTTATGCAGGCCTGCATGACAGCGGCGACCGCCGATGAATTTAGATCTCTTGATAGTCTAGATCATCGAGAAGAACCGACAAGAAACTTGATCGGGTTTATCAAAAAAAAATTTAAAAATTAGTTTTACAGTAATTAAATAAATACAGTTACTAACTGACTACAGAATGCACGCGCGAATCTTGCTCCCCCGCTCCCGTATATTTTAAAGACAAAAATGCTTATTGTGGGTGTTCCTTAGAAGATAGATAGATGTATACCTCCCGGACTTTTTTGTAGATCTTTTTAATGCCTATGATTATGTAGTACATTAATTTGTTATATTTCATATGGTTTACTCAGCATAAGCCATCTAAGCGCCCGAATGGATTCACCATGACCAGTATTTCATTTTTGCGGAACCCTAACTCTTTTTCTAAAATAAAAGTAGCCTAAGAGAGTACCCTATCAGCCGTTTTCAATGACATATCGGAGATCAATATCCCCGTTTAGTACATATTTTTAGTAAGTAATAACTATCTTTAATTTAAGGCACATGTTGGCTTCCCTCTTATCCATCCAAGCTATATATAGGATATGGATATATGTAGATACGAAATACCATCCATAAATAGGTTATTGAAATGAAAGTAAGTATAAAAGGATAAACAACGGATAGATAGGTTATTGAAAACGGCCGTATATCAACAGCTATCTATCAGTGAAAGTTCCATCAAAATCGGTCCAACCGTTTCGGAGATTACCCAAAACAAACAGACAGACCGACAGATGAAAATTTAAAAAATGGGATTTTTGTTATGGGTATCGTATATACTTACTTTCATATGCATTTAGCAAAAAAACTGTTGTTTTGACATTACAAACAGACACTTCAATTTTATTAATTGTATAGATTAGTATTAGTATAGATTTTACATGTTTTTTTTTTAATATGGAATGATTCGTATAATTTATAACCAAAATGTCTTTACCATTTCAAATTTCGAACCCTACTTCCCAATGAGGCCGTGTCCTAAAAATACATAACCTCTTTAAGCTTAGAAACCTTCAAATGAGGTACTATGCTAAGCTTATGTTTTTAAGTGAGTTCAACCTTTTTTGAATAAAATCGGATTGAATTTTCAAACATGTGTCAAAATAAAATGTAATTTAAATCAAAAGCACTAAGGAGTATTGATATCAACTTCGAAGCAAATCACCGCCATAATTACTTTCTACCCTTTTTTAACCCCGTTAGGGGATGAATTTCAATAAAATACGAAACACAACTTCTTTTTATGCTGTTAAAAAACGTTTACGAAAATATTGAAATAGATTGGACCAAGGAATCACGTTATCCCATACAAAATTTGTTCCCATTTTTCACCCCCTTGGAGGTAGAAATTCGGAAAATCTTTTCTTATCGGATGCCTACGTCATACAAAGAACACACCCTCCAAGTATCAGCTCTCTACGATTTGCGGTTTAAGCTGTGCGTTGATCCGTTAGTCAGTCATTCAGGACAAAGCATTTTATATGTATAGATTATTCTTTTTCAGTAGATGTACAGAGAGGGAATCATATCCAGACATCACCAGCATTCACGTAATAAGCTATCCTATAAAATACCCTTTCGACAATAAAACTTGCTTAACATGATTCTTGAACTTATTATCCGGCAAATCGGTAATTTGTTTAGGAAGTGTATTATTATAAAACCTAGCACAAAATTACCTAAAAAACTTTTTATTTGTTTTACTAAGTCTAAAAGATGGAATGACTTTTATATTTATTTCTGTTATTGAAATTGTGCCTGTTAGTTACAAGTTCAAAATTATCTTCATTTTTCCAAACATACATTATATTATCTAAAGAGTATTGGGAAGGCAAAGTTAAGATACTAAATTCTTGAAACTTGTTCCTCAATGAATCGCGTGGTCCCGTATCATAAATTGCTCGAACTGCCCGTTTTTGTAATACAAATATGGTATCTACCTCAGCTGCTGAACCCCATAGTAAAATACTATAGGACATTAAACTGGGAAAGTAAGCGAAGTAGACCAGCCTAGCGGTAACAATATCAGTGAACTGGCGAATCTTACTCACTGCGTATGCAGCAGAGCTTAATTTCCCTGCCCAGGTTTTAATTTGAGGACCCCACTGTAATTTTGTGTCTAGTCAGCCTAAGAATACAGTATTATCAACCAAGCCTACTGAGTTCTCGTCTATCTTAATGTTACTTTCAACACGTTGTACATTGGGTAAGGCAAGTAACAGCGCGACGGGAACAGATTTCTGCTAAAACGTATTCTTCATATGTCTTGCTGACCATGTATACTCTTAAGGTAATTTTGTCTGTCCATAATATGACCACTCAATACGGAACTGCATGTTTATGCTAAAGAAAACAGTGTATGTTTTAATTATACATTTTCGAATGAAGACGGTAAAAATGTTCGTAATAATTTTAAGGAATTATCTCGCAATCACATAATGTAATAACGATAGTAATATTAATGTAGATCGAAGTCATTATTACACGGAAGTATCGACTTTTTTTATGTTACGTAATAAGAAAGTAAATCGCAAATTGTTTGATTCAAGAGTGGAAAAGACTTTATTTCCTTTGAATTGTAATATTTGCATAAGCTTTTAGGTAAATGAAAAGCAAGGAATCTTTAATTTTTAAAAGTAATTATTGTGTTTGATAATACGGAGAAGAAGTAGCATAATATTACGCAAAGGTATTTGTCCGCTTCCGCTATTTAGCGTCAGGATGTCTGACTAAACCTATAAAGGTCGCAGCTTCGATTCCAGTAAGATCAATGAAATTTTTACGTGACATATTTTGGGTACCTAATCAAATAAACTTCTGCATGGTTCAATAAAGATCATCCAAGAAATATATGATTGAAAATCGCTGTGATAATAAACGTTTTTTCGTGAAATCTATAGACGAGCCGTTACCATAAGTCGCATTAATATTCAAGATAGGTGTATATCTGCATATCGCTAGAATCGAACGAGGAACTCTTTGGCAATTTTAAACAATGACATCCGCTTCGTTTTAAGTATTGTTATTATGGATTTTTACTTTTTGGTATATACACACACATATTCCATTAACTGTGCCCCACGGTCTCACCCGTGTTAAATTTATTCTACCAACACCCACAGCGCCGCCGCTAACGCATTCACCCATTTAATGCCTGACCTATAATTGATATCACTCACACATCATATACGTAAAATGTATGTAAATATGATGGTGTAGTACTCTAACCTTAGTTGGTCACACAGAGTTTATCGATGTTTCTATGAAACAGGATCGATTGGTATGAAAGAAAGCTTTTTGTAAAGTGACCATTTTCTTCCTAACTGTACACTTTAAAAAAACTGTAAACACCGGTCAAAATGTCTCAAAAAGATAAGGAAGTTATTCTCAGAAAATTTTCGTGTTACAATGGTTAAAGTACCTGCCCTTACTGCTCCATCTCAACAATCCAACCTGTATACAAGACATACAATAAAAGCGCGTATACAAATTACAATAGATACCCGATTTAACACAGTTTAGCAACAGATCGTTTGCATATTATTATCATTTCTTTTAATATACTAAAGTGAATAGCTTAGAAACATCTGTTGGAGTGGCGTCATCGCTGCAATTTGTACAGTAATAGAGTGACCATTGCGAGCGACAGCGACAGGCTAAACTGAGCAATGACCGTTACGGCCCTTCTTTTTTTTTTTTTTTTTTTTTTTTTTTTTTTTTTTTTTTTTTTTTTTTTTTTTTAGATCTGACTACACTGTTAGCCTTAGGGGCCCTAAAGCCGCTGCGGCTTTTACAGCTTCACCGGACTTGGGGGCGAGCGCGGAGAGCACTCAGCCACGAAAGTTATAAGGACGACTCGCACGAGGGCGCCAGAGTGGCCGGACCTCGGCTCGGGCGGTCGTCGCGTACGCAAATAAGTCGCGAACTAACTGAATCCCTACACCTACGATTCGAGCTAACTAAATTATACACATAGGCACGTTCCCTTCCTCCTGGGAGGAAGGAAGGAACCGTGCGTATGTGTATTCAGTAATCGGAATGTTTTCTACACTAACTAGCGCTAAATAACTAGCGTAAAAAAAGAAAAAAAAAAAGGTCCCTCACAGAACCTATGTACCTGTGTGGTGTGCACGTGTGTTTGTTCATACGTGTGTAATGTTGTATGTGGGTAACTAAGTGCTGCACGTATAGTGTCACTTGTATCGCGCGGGCGGATGCCTGACCCAAGGGTTTCATACCGAGGAACGGACCTAGGCTTGGGTCACCCGCTAAGGAGGGTGAACGTATGGAGTGTGTGCGGGAGCGAATTTGACCGCCCGTCCTCTGCGGAGAGAACGGTGGTTACGCGGGCGTGGGCGCTGTCACGCTCTGTTTGGAGAGACGAATCGATATATTTTATTGTACATATGAGAATAAAACTTTTTGCGCGGCCGGTTATGCCGGGTGGTCGCGTGTTTCGGAGTCGAGACGGTGTAACGTCTCAACGAGGCGGGGGAAGGCGCATATGGTCTTGACGAGACCGTAGCGCTCTAGGTGGTCATTGTAATCAATGACCTCCTGAATGCCGTGTTCACGAAGGAGCAAGATCATGATATCATTGCTCGCAACGTTGGAGGGAGCGCGGGGCGCGGAATTATCCATAGCCATACGAGGCTGTGGATTAGGGCGACGGGGCCCCCATGCGTTCGGAGCCGAACGCACGGGTTGTGATTGACCGCGAGGCGCGGGAGGGCCGGCGGCGGCCGGGATCTGGCGAGGGACTGGAAGCGCAGGAAATTCCCCTGGCGCCAGCAGGGGTTGCGCTCGGAGGGCTGAGGCGGGAGGCGCCGCCCGGGGGGCCGCCTGCCTCTGGTGCCGAGGCCGCGTGGTGCGCGGAGCTTTGGGGCAACCGCGATAATTCGCAGGGTGCCCCTCCCCTTCGCACAGTACGCAGCTCGGGGGGGTGGTGGAGTCACGCTCGCGCGTGCACTCCCTAGTCGGGTGGTCCTCTCGGCACTTGACGCACCGCGGACGAAGATGGCAGTTACGGGCGGCGTGCCCGTAGAGCTGGCAGTTGTGACACTGCGAAGGCATGTGGGTTTTGTATGGGGGCTCGACGGTGACGCCGGAGAGCCCGCATACATTTTCCAACTGAAAGATTGCCTTTCCCTCGGGGGAAAGGTCTAGAATGGCCACTACCATTTGTAGAGGCCGCTTCTCCTTGTTGTACATTCTATGTACCTCTCTGATAGGATAATCTTGCTCCGCGAGCGAGGAGCACACCTCCGCGGGGCTGACTTCCACCGGAATACGGCGGATCACCACGCGGAGGACGCGCTCCTCCGCAAGGGAGTATGTGAAAAATTGAAGCCCTCTCTCCCGGAGGAAGGCAGTGAATTTACGGTGAGTATCCGACGAACTCACCGTAACGGAAATACCATTAAGGGTATTTCGAGCTTTGTGGTATGGCAGGTTAAGCCTGCGCAACTCATTTACCAGAGTCGTCCAGGCCGCTTTGTCCCGGACGATAATAGGAGGTGGGGGCGCTCTTTTTTCCCGACAGCGGGTGCGGGGAGCGCGGAGGACGCGGAGGCGACGGCGCCACTGACCGTTTTCACGGTTTTTGTTGCGCGAGACGGTTGCGCAGTTGGACTAATTCGCGACGGGTGTATGCGCGACGCGACAACGGTAAAACCGTCATTTGGGGCCGCGGTATCCATCTCCGGAGACGAATCCGTGCACGCGGGCGAGTCTAATTCGACCGGAAGGGCCGAAAAAGAATTGTTTGTTTTCACCGCGGTTTCTGTGGAACGCGCGGGACGGACGTATGGGCTATTTTTAGCCGACCTAGATTGGGACCGCGAATTGCGCGGCCCTCGCCTAACGGACGCGGGACTTGACCCGCGCGAATGGTTAGTCGGGACTGGGGGCGTGGCTACGGCCCCGGATGACGCGACGGATGGACGCGCGACGCTACCTACGTCTCTCCACGACGAAACGCGTGGAGGCGCGGCGCCGACGGGTGCCGCGTCAGTCGGCTTGACGGTTGCGACAGAGGGCGCATCGCTCGCAGAAGCGGCCCCCTGATTGGTCGCGGCGGACGGACGCGCGACGCTGCCTGCGTCTCTCCACGACGCGACACGTGGAGGCGCGGCGGTTACTGGCGCGGCGCCAGTCGGCCCGGCTGTCCCGGCAGAGGGCGCACCGCTCGCATAAGCGGCCCCCTTATTGGCTGTGGTCGCAGCGGTGCGACGCACATTCGGAGTTTTCGTCAACGAGTCGAAAAACTCGTCTTCGGCCGTAGGGTAACGCACGAACATAAAGTTCCGATATTTTTGGTGTGCGAGTTCCATCGCTTGTATTCTGTCCTGTTGATCGCGAATGCAAGCAACCAGGTCTTGCATATTTTTTGCCATTTCGGCGGCATTGGGTGGGGTTTGGGACATGTTTTTAATTGAGGCCTCCCTGCCTTAGGGGCAGGGGTGTGCGCCAAAAATTAAATACGACTATCCGAGTCGGGCAAGAGTCCTGTGGTCAAGGTGCAATGACACACAGGAAGAACCTATCGGCCCTAAGGAACCCTAGCAAGCCCGGGACTGAGGACGCAGACCGGTAATTAAACCGGGCTAGGCCCAAACAGGTTCCCGGGGATGGAGTGTGCAGGATCGGAGGGTTTGGCAGGAGACACCTGGGGCAAGACTATGCGATAACCGCAAAGGCCTAGATTCCCAGGCCCGTCCGAGTCTGGCTGTTTGCCTCTGAAGGAGACAACCAGCGGGCTGCTCGGGTCACGCCCCGCTCACTTTAGTTAGCACCGTCAGGTATCCAGTGAGCGACCACAAAACCGTGGATTTACAAAAAAAAACAGCAAGTCGCACCGAAAAGTGCGGTTTACCGCGAGCGTTTGACACCCGTTTGGTGTACGTTGATATTACCAAAGTATATTTGAAATAAAATTCCAAACATACAATCGTAAATAATAGTCACGTGATGGTCAAAATTGAAAACGGAGCGACACGTCCGTTCGCAACAGTGACCAAATCAGAACTCCCCGTTACGGCCCCTACGCTATTGCCCAAAAGCACCAACAAAAGTGACGTGTAGGGATCGATAGTATTACAAAATTATCTTATAATTACATATGACATAAATGGTTATAATTTCTTTAACTCGGCTATTTAATTATAACTCGTTTTAATGTGTAAGCAGGTGAACTTACTTTTTATTGACAATCACATTTTTTGTATTAATCTAAACACTTAATGAAATTGAAGTGTCTTTTCGTAATATCTAAATAGCAGTTTTTTTTACTAAATTCATTTTCTTCAATTTTATTTAGAATAGAACTCATAGGTAAAAAAATTGGTTGCCTGTAAAGTCGGTATACGGGCGAAAGTTTTACGTGACAACGACTTTATGTCTGTCTCTCTCGCTCTTAGGCGGGCTAACCATGCCCGAGTGGAAGGGACGCGTGCCTCTCACTCGCTCTCATTGTGAGCGCATAACGTGAGCGGAGCGTAACGCAGTTTCTTGAAGTGTCACCCGGCAAACCAATTTATAAGACGTTGTCACGTCAAAATAAACCGATTTCTTGCATCACGCTTTTGTATTACTGTATCCATATTTCTTATCGTCAACAATAGACAATGAATAATAATAGAATATGTAAAATTTATAGATGTCCATAATAGAAAGGTATAACGGAAGTTTCTTAATTACTACTCTAGTAGCCTCGAGCGTAATCGATCACTATATTTTACTTTGTCATTTGGGTACAGAAGTCATTAAGTACTTGGTACCGTACGCCGCGCCGCGTCGTAAGGTACAACTAATTCCTACTTATAAATAAATGAATTATTTTACTCGACTCGTGGTGGATGGATATTGTTCCTTAAGTAACAAGGGTATACAAATTACACATACATATTTAGTTTATCGGGTCTGCAAATAAATTTTCAAAACGTTGAATGTCATTAATAAATTATGTTTTGATTTTAAGATGAAATGAGTTCATAAATTCATACAAAGTTTACATAATTTTAAGCCAACAATTAATTTCGCAAGCGTCAGCAGAACAAACAAGTATGGATTTAAAAACAAATGCTTTTTTAAAATTAGTACCAAGAATTAACTACAATTTAAATCTTGTTTTCGTTTCAGGTAATAAACGGTCCAGTAACAGCTTTATAATTAGGACTAATTAGGAACGTCCTAAATTGTTAGTAAGTATTTAAAAAACGTATGTTAAAAATAAATATAAAAGATAATAAAAGCGAACAATTAAATTTATTTCATATACGTACTTATATATAATTCATTATAATTGTATAATTTTCGAGATAAACAAATCCCCTCACACGTTACAGTAAAAATATCCTGCGGAAATTTCGGAACGAACCATGTTCTGTCTAAGACATTTTGGCCTTTGCAGCTTTATGGAATAGAAGATTCTTTTTTTTAGTACAGATTTTACAGTTAGCCTTAAGCGTTCTGGAGCCATTAGAGGTTATGATAGCTTCACGAGGTTGGGGACGAGCGCGGAAGGCACACTGCCGCAAAATCGAGGCTCAACAAGCTCAAGGATAGCAAAGTGGCCTATCTTCGGCTTACGCTTTTATACATGTTTCTACCTTCTGGTAGTAATCTTCCAATTTGGTTTATATCTAACTAGCTGAAAAAAAGAGAAAAAGGTCCTTTATACAAGTTGTCCAGAAAGGGTATCGGGTATTTGTAAGTTCAATGAAACAAAAATTATTTGTATGCAATAAAAAAGTTTATTGTTTATTATTAGCATATGAATTGGAGAATTATTTGGAAAAGATGATGTTATCCAAATGATGACCGTTACGTTGCTGGCCCTCTTCTAAACGGAAACGAAGATTGGCGATAACACGTTGACACATAGCTATCGATATTGCTGCCATTTCTGACCTGATGTTTTGCTTTAACTGGGTTAGATTCGTCGGATTGTTTTGATAAACCTTACTTTTAAGGTATCCCCATGCAAAATAGTCAAGCGGGCTAAGGTCGGGGCTTCTGGGAGGCCAGTTGATGTTACCCCTTCCCGAAATGACTTTATTAGGGAATAATTCGTTAACAACTTCCATTGAGTCATTTGGGGTATGGCAAGTGGCCCCATCTTACTGGAACCACGTTCTTGAGTTGAAACCTGCAAACTCCTGCAACTCTGGGACCAAAAAATTGCGCAACATATCGCAATAACGGTCACTATTCACATTAATTGCTCGGCCTCGTTGATCTTCATGAAAATAAGGACCAATTATGCCTTTAGCAGACATAGCGGCCCAAACAACGACCTTTGGGCTATGCAGGGGTCGTTCATGCTTTCGTCTCGGATTCTCCACTGCCCAGTACCGACAATTCTGCTTATTAACATGACCATTCAGGTGAAAATTTGCTTCGTCACTGAACAGTATATTGTTAAAGTTGTTAAATCGCTGCAGCATTTCGTTCGCAAAATTCAGTCGATTAGCATAGTCCGTATCCTTCAATTCTTGAACCAATTGAATTTTATAGGCTTTTAGATGTAAGTCTTTCTTTAAAATCGAATGTAAAGACGATTTTTTCATGTTCAACGCTTGGCTTCGCTTTCGGATGGATAAAGACGGATTTTGACGAACCGAAGCCTCAACTTCTTCAATTGTTTCTTATCGCGAACTGAACGAGGACGACCAGAGTTTTGAATTTTAACTGTCGCACCTGTATTCTCGAACATCCTGATCCATTTCCTAATGCTATTGTCACTTGGCGCGTGGCGTGTACGATATTCCGCACGATAGAGACGTTGAGCAGTCACTATTGAATCACCATTACGATAATACGCTTGTACGCAAAATGCGCGATGCGTCCCCGAGTACTGTTCCATCGTGACTAAAACTCCACAAAATGGCGGACACCACGAACCCCTCCCCGCACCCTTTAGACGCCCCGTTTCGAATATGGCGCGAAAACAAATACCCGATACCCTTTCTGGACACCTTGTAGAACCTATGTACCTGAGTGGTGTGCTTATGTGCAGTGTCATGTGTGTAAGTCGAAAGCTAGTGAAAAGTCGTTAGCTAGTGATAGAATATTCTAAAAATATACATTTGATATTTTCAATGAATAAATTATCTATAGACGGACAGAAATAAGTATGACAATCAGTGAGTGACCTTCGGAGTGAACGCCAGTGAGGTAACACCGTGCCGGGATCCAACCTCGAGCGAGTTAGGTAATCGATATCCGACATCACAGTTGCTGCAGTCATTTAATCAAGCCTCTTATGCTGCGACATTTTGTATTACCTAATTTTTCGAAATAAATTCGGTAAAAACATCGCGGCCATAATAACGTCACTACCGACTATAGCAACACTATATTCTATTTTTAATCTCTAGGAAATTAGGAGAAAGGTCCTAAGCCTATAGAAAGGACGATAATAGACGATAATACATTTTGAATTTATTTTCGTTAATATAAATTTTATCGCCCTTCAATTCCCTGTTTAATACTATACCTACTATAGTGTAACGTTTCTCATAGTAATTAATTGAGCAACTCTTCTCTTATAAAACATGCGTAATATGTAATTAATTTTTTTGTTCAAAATATTGTTACCTTTTTACAAATGTAAGCACAACATTATTAATAAAAAAGTTTGAGAACCAAAACTGAATTACGGTAAAAATATTTTTGTCTGAAATTCTTATTTACCAACTACATATTTAATTATTTATCATCTATTAAGTAGACAACTTGTTTAACACATAAGATATGTTCAAAGAATTAACTGTGATCGCACGTACTAAAATGTATTGATAGGTAGGTAAGACTTAGAGCAAGGTGGCATTATGTGGTATAACTTAAAAGTATGTACTTGTATTATACTAGCTGTGCCCGCGGTTCTGCTCGCGTGAATTACACAAGTTCGTCGGTCGAGAGCATGCAAGAATCGTGCTGTCCTCGCTCGCATCCGCCACTCATGGTGGTGGTCACCCGTTGGTTATTTTGCAAGTCAAAAATACTTATTGTGGGTGAACCTTAGAAGATAAACATATGCCATGATTAAATTTTTTGTAGGTCTTTTTAGGGTCTGCAATTATGTAATACATGAATTTGTTATTATATCTCTTAAGGTTTAGCGTATAGTAAGCTATTTAAGCGCCCAAAACCCGCCTTTTTACCGAATTGATTCAAGAATTTCGTCACTGCGTATTTGTACGTCCACTATATATAACAAAATATATCCTATATCCTGGACAGATAACATAACTATGAATTTTTTAAACAAATGTAAGATAAATGGTTCTCGCGTAAAAAGAACATAGATGGACAACAAACACGGAGACGTTGAGTTTTATAATATGTTTAAAATATTTAGTACAACGCTTAGAAAGTACCTAAGTATTAGTTGTCACCAAGTCCTCGTTATATAACATCGATTATTTCCGTTTCCATGTAATTTATGAATAAATTACTATTACGTAAATGCAATTGCGGAAGTTTAATTTTGTAAAGACAATTAAAGTTAGGTCTTAAACGTTTTCGGAATTCGGATAAGCCAAAATGTAATGCATGTATAAGTTTAATGTTCATTTTATGTAGTCATGTTTTAGCACTCATAACATAACACGTGTTAAATAAATGTAGAATTGGATATAGGAGTATTAGGTTTCAGAAGAAAAAGTTGTAATAAAATTAACGTCTTTGGTAATAAAATGATATAGAATAGGTACAAATTTTGTATTATTACAAAGGTGTTATAAAACAAAGAAGTAACTTCTATGCTGAACTCGTCTCATGTCATGTCTCGTCATATATAACCTTCGAAAAATGTGAAAAAGCCGTTTTTATATTGTTTAACGATCCGCGCGGCATCGCGTGCGTAGATTTTAAGATGTGTACGGTTTTTATTTTTATTTTGTTATGTCTATTGTTTACACTACATCAACAAATTGTGCAAAGTGCATTTATGTGAATAAACCTGCCAACAAAAAGTTAAAATTCATTAAAGCACATTTGGGGATGACTCATTTGTGTTTATACTTTATGGTACTAAAATTATCGGGCTGCTGTTGAAACTAACTCTGGAATAGGCTACACAGATTTAATTTGATCCGAAAAAACGTATTTCACATACAAAGGTTTTTACCCTCTTTCTACCCATAGGGGTTGAATTAAATAAATAAAAACGCGGAGAAGTATTAAATACATAAATCGACCTGTCCTATATGAACCTTAACATCCACTTTACATAAAGGAGATTTTAATAAGAACCCGGTATATTTAAGTTATATATTTTTTTTAATATGTTATGTAATGATGTGTAATGCTTAAGATAAGTTATAAGAATATAAGATGGTAACTGTTATGAAAGTTCCTCAAGACACAGGCTTGCCTAGTTTGGGGACCCTTGTTAGAATATAAACTGTACAATGTAATTTTTAGTAAGTTAAACAAATAAATAAATAAAAACCTAATAACGTTACCTATAAATTAATAATAACCTGATAACCTAACCTAATTATTATATTATCTTTATGATGTATGGAATAACACAAAATTTCATTAAATTCGTATGAGAATTAAATGTAATATTGAGAATTCGGATACATATACGAGAGTGGTGTTTTGCCAGACATAAGCTTATTCTTTGCCATTGGATATGAATACAGTAAAAGCTCTTTATTCGCGGGGTATATGTTCCGTAAATATGCCGTGAATACAGAAACTGTGAATATGGAATGGTAATTGATATGGGATTATATTATATAACGTATCCCCACGTTCCTAGATACCAAAAAAAAAACAAGTATTATATAATAATATTAATAAATTGAAGTTTTTGACCATATTTATTAATTATTATGTTCAGGTTTAGGCACTGGTTTAAAAAACAAATTTTAAAAGCTCCTTCAATTCAGACTGATATTCAGCAGTGGCATTAGCAATTTGCCTCTTAAAAATTCGTTCCATAGACGGATCAATTTTCATAAATAAATCACAAAGCTCATTTGCCATTCTTAAACCTTCACTAAGATTTTTCAAATTAAATGTCACGTTTCCTGTGCTTGTTGAAGCCTCTTCTGCAATGGGCTGTGAATTTATCATTTCCTCAATATCGGCTTCAGTCAAATCTTCAAATCTCGCAATTCAAGCAACTTCTGAATGTCACTTGATTCTATCTGTTCGAACCATCTCGTCCTATTCCATTCGCAATTTCGTTTATGTTTGCTGTCAAAGTTTGAATTTGTACTGATTCTTCGTCATTTTCCGCAGTCAGAGCAGGCCACAGTCTTTTCCAGCATGAATTCAACGTGTATGGCTTCAGTTCTTCCAATGATTCTTTAATGTTTACGATGCATTTTGCTATGTCAAATTTCTTCCAGCATTCCATAACATACATATCAGGATCACATTCCATATTATACAATATGATTTTGAAGGTTCGTCTAATGTAATAGAGTTTAAAGGCCTGGATTATTCCTTGGTCCATAGGTTGAAGCAAAGCCGTCGTGTTGGGAGATAAAAATGTAACTTTTATATTTGGATGCATAGTTTCAAGTTCGCGAGGATGACCTGTGCATTGTCCAAAACTAGAACTGCTTTAAAGTCTAATTTAAAAAAAAAAAAAGTTTCATCTTCAGAAACAAAGCTATTCCGGAACCAGTCACAAAAATAGCGCTTGTAACCCACGCTTTCTTATTAGCAACACTTATTAAAACACTGGCAGGTCGTCCTTGTTTTGATTTTTTAAAACACGAGGATTTAACGATCTGTAAAGCATCAGTGGTTTAAGGACACAATCTCCAGACACTTTAAGAACATAGCGGCAGTGTAACTCTTTTCTTTGCTGCCTTAAATCCAGGAGCAGAGTTTTCGCTTTTAGAAATGAATGTTTAATTTGGCATACTCTTCCAAAACAATGCAGTTTCATCTGAATTAAATACTTGCTCAGGTTTGTATCCTTCATCAGCTACTAGGTTTGCAAATTCTTCTGGATATCTTTCTGCTGCAGCAGTGTCTACAGATGCAGCTTCTTCAATGATTTTAATGCTATGCAATGATTGTCTCACCTTAAATTTATTGAACCAACATTCCGAAACTTGAAATCCTCCATCTGTACATTCACCACCACAACTACCATCAGGTTCTTTAAAATGTGCGTAAAGACGCTTTGCCTTTTCCTGGACCAATGCACCACTCAGGGTATCTTTTTTGGTTGCGGTCTTCAATCCATAATGACAACGCCGCTTCCATTTTTTCTATTGCTTGATCACGAACAATTTTCAGCGATCGGTTTTTTTAACGATCTTATAGTTGATTCGTTGATATTGAATGAACGTGATATGGATGCAAATGACTCTCCAAGACGTAAACGATCGAGCATTTCTATTTTCACTTTAAGCGGTAACACACATATTTTTTTTCGCGTCGGAACTCGTTTTTCATTTTTTTTAGTCGACATTATAAATTAGGAAGACAGCGGTAGAGACATGTTACTCGATCACAATTTTTATAACGAATGGAAAGATGGAACAATAGAACACGCAAAGCGGCTCTTACTAAAGGACAGAACGTCTAATGTGACCGCATTTAAAAATATACTTTTTCTATTGAGTAATAAGGTTGATTTCTTTCTGTTTGTTTACATTCTCCAAAAAGCCGACCGCGGCGAAGGCGGCTTGTGTCAAAGGCGGGACTAGTTCAGCGGCGATATCATTAACAACATACTTTAGGCATAGTTGTAATAAGGTCTATTTTACTTTTTTATTAGTCCATTTGACGACGCCTTTAGAAATATGTATATTGAGTATTTGATATACTATATATATACATATATATATATTTGAGTATTTGTATATTGAATATATTAGTATTGATATATTGAATATATTAGTATTGATATATTGAATATATTAGAGATATATTGGAATCCTTTTTATCAAAGTGTACGTACTGATGTACAGATTAGATCCGTGAATAAAGAAATATTTAGCCGCGAATGTAGAAATTAAGTCGAATTTTTTTCATCCGCGAATGAAGGAAGCGCGATTAAATAAGCTTTTACTGCATTTTTCTTCCTGGTTCCCGAGTATGGTGATCATTTTTTGTCGTCTGTAAGTACAAATACATATATATAATTAACAATGTGTGATAGCAATTCGGGTAATAAAAACGTCCACTTTTTGCACTCCGAACTGGTTTTTTATGATTTCTTTTTAAGTGAAAATTTTATTTATAACTTCACTTAGCAATTTCGAATGCAAAATGTATTGACAATTTTTTGAACAGAGTAAAATATATTATGTTAAAATGATCGCTTCCATATTTCTTTAAAACGCTTTGTATTCTGGAACCTTGTACTCTGCTGCCAACCGTAACGTGAATTATTATTCAAGTTAAAAAAAAATGAAATCTACATTTCGTTAATTAATAATATCAACCAGTGTCGGTCACCCCGAACTCGAACTGTTAGTATATTGTAGTACGAATACAAGTTGTTAGTTAGTATGGATTCCATAACCATGTCGACACGATTCTCCGTCTTATATTAAATAGTATCTTATTTTGATATGACCTGTTGCTAGAGGAACGGTCCTTGTAAATAGAAACTGGTATATATGTGGGAATAGTTAAAACTATTAGGAATTTAAAATTCAAAACCTGGAAACACTAAATTGTAAAAGCAACGTCTATGATTTTTGTTAAAAAAATGACGTATAACAGTGGGTTCCCTAACCCACTGAGGGGTTATGAGGTTAAGATTATTGTTAAATGTATTTTATTAAAATAAACGAATTTATAAAATTATTTGCTTTCTATTGTTCTCGGCATTATCATCTTTTCCCACATATCATGTACTCAATTAGATGTAGTATAATAACATCGATTTGTGTACTAAATATCTACCCAATAAGGAACTTAAAACTATGACTAGTAATCATCATGCATTAATGTAAATTTAGCTACATGTCTTATTAAATATTTAATTTTCTTTATTAATAATTCTATCCGTTAAGTATGGCATCTGCGGCGCATCGGACATTCCTGGAAAAAAAATACCAGCTGATTTGTTTTGAAATAATCTAGACAGATTGATTGTTAATTTAAATAGTAAGTCTCTAGACTCATAAGCTCCCGACTTCAAAGTAACTAAGGATAAAAATTATATATTTGGAGAAATTGTTGGACGATTACATTGTTAGGCTGATCGCTTTAAGAAGGGATTTCTCGAAATTCACCTCTAAGGGTTTGATGGAAGGGAGTTGCAAAGTTTGTATAAAACGGGATTTTTTTCCGAAGTAGATTTATTTGAAACTTGGTATTAATACTCATCGACACAATTAATGATAAAAAAAAAACAAATGTTATGTTCAGTATTTAATTTAGTATTAAAATTTTCCACTCCTTAAGGAGTTGGCAAAGTTTGTATAGTTTAAAATTATTATTACTCAATTTAAAAGTCCATAACCGTGACGTTCAAATCTTGTTCCGACAGTCTCAGCGTAGAGATCCTTGCCGTAGGATCTAGAATAGAAGTCAGCACGGTGTAGGCCGTATCAGGATACACTGTCAAGCAGACGACGCAGCACCAAATGTATCTTATCTAATTGAGATGTTACAATCATAATTTTGGTTTAAGGTAATATTTATTATTTGTAGTTACTTTAATACAACCCTCCAGGTGATACTTTCCCGGTAGTGTTCTTTCAATGTTCAGTAGGTATTTGTCGTTTTGACAAAGGGTATTTCACCCATATTAATATTAAAATTATAAATTATAACAATTAAAATAACTTTTCTATATAAATATGTTATAAAATAAACTGTCTTTTCGACTCCCAGGTTTGTTGTACAATAATTTGGTTTTTATCAAAACACATGATAATTATGATATAAACGTTACTTCGATTCAAAGGTCTGCAGTCCAATCCATAAAACATGATCAGATCCATCCTGAAGAATCTGTCATACTCCCTGTTCTAATTTTCTCTTTTGTTTTCGTTTGAATTCAAAATTTCATCTTACTAGACTTTTCTTATTTTAAAAATTAAAAATAAATCTAATCATAGATTTATTTTGCTAAACTAGAACCTGGATAGAATATTTGTCTATACCTGAGAAACTCCTAACTGCGCATGCTCTATTACTATCAAAGAATTATCAATGACAGAGATTGTCATAATATTGCAATGTAAACAATACGAACCTAAAATATTAACAAAGCTGTTATTAAACCAAAATTATCAAGTTATAAATTATCTAAACGCATCAATACATAAACCTATCATTAATTGGTATCCTGGAAATAAAAGAATAAGTACACCAAAACAATAATAAGGTAAATCAAATGAACTTATGATGAATAATATAAAGTAGATATTAAATAAGATTATCTTCCAGATAAATAATATAACAGAGGTTAAGATTATTGTTAAATGTATTTTATTAAAATAAACGAATTTAAAAATATTTGCTTCAGTTCTCGGCATTATCACTTTTCCCACATATATGTACTCATAGATGTAGTATAATAACATCGATTTGTGTACTAAATATCTACCCAATAAGGAACTTAAAACTATGACTAGTATCATCATGCATTAATGAAAAGCTACATGTCTTATTAAATATTTAATTTTCTTTATTAATATTCTATCCGTTAAGTTGGCATTTGCGGCGCATCGACATTCCTGGAAAAAAAAAACCAGCTGATTTGTTTTGAATTCTAGACAGATTGATTGTATAATGTAGTCTCTGACTCATAAGCTCCCGACTCAAAGTACTAAGGATAAAAATTATATATTTGGAGAAATTGTGGACATTACATTGTAGGCATCGTTTAAGAAGGGATTTCTCGAAATTCACCTCTAAGGGGATGGAAGGGAGTTGCAAAGTTTGTATAGGATTTTTTTCCGGTAGATTTATTTGAAACTTGGTATTAATACTCATCGACACAATTAATGATACATGTATTTCAGTTTTATTTTATATAACACTCTAAGGAGTTGGCAAAGTTTGTATAGTAAATAAATAATATTTCTCAAAAAAATGTGTTCAAATTGTGTAGTCAACGTGAGCAATGCCGTGGCAGCGAAGCTAGTTACGTTTATGAAGGAAGACAAAATGTATTTATTAATAAATGTTACAATATAATTTTGGTTTAGGTATATTTATAATCTGTAGTTACTTTAAACAACCCTCTGGGACGCGGGTGCCCAATGAAATTGGATTAAATTATTATAAAAATTATATTTTATTATTTAAAATTGCGAAACAGGGACTGTAATGGATGCTGAGGATGTGAAATGATTATGATTTAACAGACAAATTTTGATTTCTGTATGCGAATTGGTATGGTATAGAAGTTTTGCAAGATTATTCGGTTCAAGCCATCCATATCAATATCCATTTAGCCAACATTCACGCACTGTTGAGTATAGATCTCTTCTCGCTTATGCCAATCAATCCTCTCGATCTCGACCATCCTCGCTATGTTGTTGGACCATCGAGCCGGTGGTGTGCCACGTAGTCGTCTTCCACCTCGGGGCCATTAGATTTATTTTCTTCGCATTATAAAAACACTTGAAGTCAGTACTCACTCCCACGTGTGGCGTTAACTCGATTTTTGTGAACAGTTAGTTTTGATATAGACCACCCACAAAGTGCGTCCAAACTCTAATTTGATATACTTGAATATAAACCTACCATAGATGTATTATATAAAACCTACTCATTCCGTAAAAGTTTGTTCTTTCAACGGTAAACTTACAAATTTCACGTAGGTTATTTAATCTATTTAAATTACATGTAAATTGACATTATTTTCCTTTTATACTAGTATGAAAGAAATTTAATAAGGTTATGTTCATGTATTCTACGTTCACGGTTGTCGTTTTACGCTCTGAATGATCTTTTGATGTATACTTCTGCGACTTAGTAGGTGTCGTATGTCTTTTGAAGAGTTGCGTTTGTGACATCAACAGAATTTGATACTGTATATTGCTTTCATGTTTACTGACCTGGTTTTCCGTAACTTTGAAACCGTGGTCGTAGAGCTAGGGACTGTGTTTATCAACATGAAGTCACTTTCGAACAAATTATTCGAAGATATACTTATTTTGGCGTGTTTAAAAGAGGGTAAAATTGAGGATTGGTCGAGTATCTTGTGACGGAAGTGCGTCATGAAATTGGACATCAATTCAATTTTTTTGTGGTTGTTTTAGTGTATTTTATTCTAGTGAATTTATCAGTCCCATTGTACCTAATCCATACTATCATCAAATCAGGGGAGTTGTTGATGACACAGCACTACCATGTCATACGTTACAGCATCTTTGCCTCATCTGAACAAGGTTCTGCCAAAATGCTGTGAAAAACACCTATATTTTTATTACTATGTATAAAGGTATAAATGTACAAGTCTCATGACTGACATAACACTGGCATAATTCATAATTACGAGACGTCATTTTAAAAAAAGTTCCAAGTTTATAATACTTGGATAATTGTTTTTAAGTTACAAATTCTAATATTATTATGAATTCCTTGCAAGCTTCGTTGTAATTGTTATTCAAAATTCGAACAGCTAAACTGCAAGTAAATTCTTACGCGTTCGTACCTGGAATCGGACTTTATTGGCCTTTTCTGACAGGACACACATATGACGAATAAATTATTCATAATTATAAGTAGTTTGGACAAAAACCGGATTGCGTATCTGTTATGAACAGTATTCGATACAGGAATCACACTCAGTCTAGATTGTTGCAAAATAACTGCGGTCAGATGGTGATTCATATCTCGCACCTACCGCATAACATTACTGCTGTGCTCTATTGTAAACGTAAAAGAAAAACGTACAGAACAGTTGTAACCCGTTTGTAGCTAAGTTCCAATTCCATAATGAGCATTCAAGTATCAATCTTTAGCTTATAACACTACCAAGAAAATTATAAAAATATAGCTGATTTCTTATCAAACTATTTTTCATATATCGTTGAGTTTATATTTGTACTCCTATGTTTCCAGAAACAGCTAAAGTAAAGTCAATTTTCAAAGTTCTTTTTCATTGTTATAACTATTACACACGTCATAATGTTTAGAGCTTATTGTCAGCTGGCTCCGAGTTGAATACTAAATTGAATGACACACGCTCATTGTTACGTGGGATTGCGTATATAGTGATGTTGGCTATAAACATTTTGTACAGTTAAATTCTTCCGTTTGAACTTTCTTTGAATTCAAAGAGGATAAGATTTTCACAGCTCGTTACGGAGTGTTGCTGTCTCAAGGAGAGCCATTGTCTAACGTGGGACTTGGGGAACAATGACCGCAATAACCGCACTGGTACAAGCTATATATTAAACGATTAGCTGTGCTCCACGGTTTCACCTTCAGTTTATTCGTCTAAATGTCCATCGCGCCGCCGCACGTTGGACTGAAATCGGAGCCTCCCTTTCATAGGATTTTAGAAAAATGAAATATGTTATTTCATAGTTTTAAGTATACAGTTTTGTCAAAACAGTCATATCATTGTATAATTTAGCAATTTCTAGCTTTATTTTTAACTTCTACACCATATAATATGGACTTGTAAATTTCAAATGTATGAAAATGGATTTTCTTTTCTTCATAACTTTTTTGTGTTTTGAGTTGTTTTGAGTCGAAAATAAACCTACAGATTGATGATTTCACCTCAATACAATGTTCATCAAAGGTCAAGGTCAAGGTGAAAGGTCCTAAGGGTTCATTACCACACCAGTAACGATATGTATAAGTTTCAGCTTTACAACTCAAAACACAAAAAAGTTATGACGAAAAGAAAATCCATTTTCATACATTTGAAATTTACTAGTCCATATTATATGGTGTAGAAGGTAAAAATAAAGCTATAAATTGCTAAATTATACAATGAGATTACTGTTTTGACAAAACTGTATACTTAAAACTATGAAATAACCTATTTAATTTTTCTAAAATCCTATGAAAGGGAGGTTCGGATTTCAGCCCACTGTGCGCCGCCACCGGTGTGAATAAAAAATATATCATAGTAAAAAAACTCTTTATAAAACGTGTTAGAATTAAATTTTAAGTGTGAATTCTTAGCACAAAAAAGTTCCGCTTTCAATTTTATTTATTGCGATAGGTTTACTTGACCACAATGACATCTGATCTCTGATTATTAAGTGACAGTGTGGACGATTATGGTGATTACTAACGTTGCAATATGGAACATAGACGACTAACAGCTTATTTAACATTAATTAAATATATAAATGCATAATAGGTTTTGTTGACCAACAAGTCATCACGTTTAAAAATCGATTAAATTATACAATAATGTTGTACAAGACAATTTTTAACAAAATAAAGAAAACCAACTTCAGTGATTTTGAAGAGTTCCCTGATGTATCTTCGAAGTTGAAGGTTCAACACGAATGAAATTAAAATGGGACCATCTTTAAGGTATCCTCTATCCAACAAAAAAAAAAGAATCATCTAAAGCGGTTCATAGTTCATAAACAAAGAAGTAATGGCTGAACATCCATAAAAAAAACATTCGAATTGAGTAAGGTCAGTCTTTTTTTTAAGTTATCCCATTTTAATTTAATTCCATTGGAACTCCTCAAATCATTGCAGTTAGTTTTCTTTTTTGTTAAAAATTGTCTTCTTAACAGAAAATGTTAGTCTCACTAAACGTTTTTAGTTTGGCATTCGGTAAATAAATTTTTACGTGAACACAAAATTCAACACAATGAATGCTTCCTTGTTTAAAGAATTTATGCTAAAAAAATTACTAATTCTACTGTCTTCGAGAGTCAAATACATAAAACAGTGATCAATAAAACTTTGTAACTTTAAAACGACTTTTTCTAGGTAATAGAAATTACCATAAAATAGATGTTTACATTCCAAGGCGTAAACTAATTTAGTATTAGCCAGGTGTCTTCTTTTGTTAAGATTGTTGCTCAATTTTATTTCGTATAAAGAACATATGTAAATTAAGTAAGTGTCTGTATATACTATACTTAAGATCTATCTTCTTGAAGTAGGTACCGACCAAGAATTAAATTATGAGTAGACAGAATATTTCGGAGTTCATGCAATCGTTATGCAAGTGCTCCCAATCTAATCCATTCATAAATGTGTAGAACTGGATGAACAGTAGCTGATTCCCGAACGCAATAAACCAAAAAAAAATCACTGTGACGGGTATAAACGTGATAACACTGTATACATGGTGGCCGTGACCCAGTCGGGTATAGAAATCCCTACAATTTTTTTTTTGAATTGTCTATACTGTTAGCCTTAGAGGCCCTGAAGCCGCTGCGGCTTTGATAGCTTCGTCGAACTTGGGGGCGAGCGCAGAAGGCACTCAACTGCGAAAGTTTTGGACGACTCGCACGAGGATGCCAAAGTGGCTGGTCCTCGGCTTGGGCGGTCGTCGCCCATTCAAATAGGTCGCGATCTGACTAATTCGAGCTAACTAATATATACGCATAGACATGTTCCCTTCTTCCTGGGAGGAAGGAAGGAACCATGTGTATGTGTATTTAATGATTTGAAAGTATTTCTACACAAACTAATGCAAAAAAATAAAAAGTAAGGTCCCTTACAGAACCCATGTACGTGTGTGGTGTGTTTGTTCATATGTGTGTAATGTTGTATGTGGGTAGCTAAGTGTTGCACGTATAGTGTCACTTGTATCGCGCGGGCGTTTACCTGACCCGAGGGCTTCACACCGAGGAACGGACCTAGGCTTGGGTTACCGCTGGAGTGGGCGGACGTGGGGGGTGTGCGGGAGCGAAGTTGACCGCCCGTCCTCTGCGGAGAGAACGGTGGTTACGCGGGCGTGGGCGCTGGCACGCTCTGTTTAGAAAGACGGATGAACTTGGAACGCGACACGCTTACGCTGATTTTATAGTGCGCGAGGTCCGTCGGCTTGTACAAATGGGAATATGAACATGAAACAAAAACTAGCGGCACGTTCAATCAGCGTGGCAATGTGACGATCTTTGACCGCAGCAAGGGTACTGAACGCGCGCGGATTACCGATAGCGCGAGTCAGACGCGAAACAATGAAACAAGACACAAACGAAACAAGATATAAGATACTACAAACATTTGTCGTATTTGGGCCCGCGACGCTTACGGCACGCGCGGTTATAAACGTGCCTATAAAATCATGCCACTATGGCGGCTGTTACAACTGGTATATGGTGGTCGCGATCCAGTCGGATACAATTGTCGTATCACATCGCTTCATACTTTTGCTTTGTTGTGTGATAGGAAATTGAAATAATATTCATATAGGTAAATTATTTAAACACTGCTTCATAATGCATATGTCTAAAAGTGTTACACGATTTTCTTTATTATACTAAAATATTTCTACAATTATAAAAAAATTTAAGTGTCTATTTACAACTGACAACAAATAGCTGTTTTATTTATTTCTCGTAATGAGACCAGAAGCGTTAGTTAATGTTATGTTTTTAGCTATATGTATAAATTATAGTTGCGTGCTAGTAGTCGGTAAACAGTTAACTAAGTAAAGTTTTGCTATATTTTAAGTTGTCTCCCGCGTAGGGGCTTAACCCTACTAAAGGGGCAGAGTTTAAATGTATCTTTCGTTCCTGGGTCTTTTAATAGCACATTAGAATAAAGTCGTCTTGCCCTGTTTATTTTAAGTCATATTTTACGGCTATTAAATTTTGTGGATTTTAAAAATAACTTAATACTTGACATTTTAAAAGTTAAACTGCACAATTTAACAGTAATAAATTTTAAATTTTTTGACTATTATATTGTAATATAATAATATCTCTTAAATATAAAAATCTCGTGTGTGTTTTTGGTCGCACTCCAAATTTTTTAATGTAGGTATGAGAAATGAGAATAAGTCGTAAAGTACCACCTATATTTCATATCGCTAGGTGATTAGATTGCCCCTATCCAGTTTTTTTTCTATTTTACGAGTGAAACCGTGGTGCATATCTAGTATACTATAACTATATTATAATATTAAAGCTCAAGAGATTATTTTTTATTTGTTTGTTTGAACGCGCTATTCTTTGGATCTGAGTCAAGTATTTGTACAAACCATGAATTTACTGTCTTTACTAACAATCACCATAAGTTACTGTTTTATTATTAAGAGATTAGATAGTAAGATTTTTATGTAATGGAAGTAAGTAACCATATTGTTTTGTAGTTAAGTTTCAATATTGCTCACATACTGTTTAGTACGCGCAAACATAACATTACACTATCAAAAGCCCTTCGATTGAATGTTTGAACAATAAATGTTTACCTTCGTACACTTTCGTTTTCTATATTGACCCGTGTCGAGAAACGAAACTAAGAGTGATCTATGTGAGAGTCATTCTATTTGTAGAGACTTTCATGTATTTAAAAGTTTCAAACAGCGCGTGAAAATGTCACAACAACAACATACCTAGGTGATAATAATGATGTCACAACAATGTATATGTAATTAGTGTTGTAATTAAATTACTTGAAGTGAAAAAAGAGTGAGGTACTCCAATCGGGTTAAAACTGATGTTGGTGAACATAGAAAATGGAACGGTACCTGTTTATTTATCGCGTGGGTTATTTTAAAATACTTTTGACAAGTGTTATTGGAATCTGGCTTTAATCACACCCTAAGAATAATAAAGCTTATAGTAATTGTTGGGATGTACAAGATAAACCATAATCTTAGAGAACTGACATACAAACTCCAATTAATGCAGCGTAGAACTCACAAGGCATTTCTATATATTTTTATATGTATAAAAAAATTAAATCGTGGATGTAGCGCAGATTTACGACATTAAATGATAGTGGCTGTAAACACACTGTATGGCATCCCCACTGATGCGCCGAGGTTAGTTATCACAATGGTCTACTTAAAAAAACCTGGATGCGATTACATCGGAAAGCTGAATTTCATTCATTGTAGTGGAGTACACTGGGATAGTCCAACATTCAGTATTAAATAGATACAGACTATTAGTAACCTTCAACTTCTCAGTTCTCACCCTTATCTCACCTTAATAGGATCGGCACAACATGGTTTTCACTTTGACTGTCATCTAATAGTTGTCATCTACAAAAACATCTATGGTTTCACGTAGAGGTAATGGTTTCATGGTTTCTTTGGCGTAAGAAGACAAAAATAATTTCAAAAGTTTTATCTCGCGTGTCATCAATGATAATTAATTATGTAATTTCATATTACTGACTTTTATTTTTTAAATTGTGTCATAATAATATAACATTGTTTAAATAAACGTTATTTGTACACAATTTAAAAACCAAAATAAGTAAAATGAATTTACAATATTATCACTGCTCAGGCTAACTTCATCATATCGAACTTCCGTCACATGATGTGCGTACAACTTTCAATATTATCCTCTGCTAAACGCGCCAAAAAAAATACCTATCTTCAAAAAATATGATGTAATAAATATTAATAAGATTACTTTCACATGATGTAGACTGCAGTTTGTATGATGACGCTTACATAGGATTATTAAAATAGTTGCAAATGGTTTTTAAGACTAGAAAAGGCGTGCTAATAGAGCTTCTACACGGGAGGATTGTACTCAGTTGTCTGTAGTATTAGAATACCGTAGGTAGATAGAGGTTTTCAAAATACATACGAGTAAAGATAAATTATTTAAAACTGTTGTAGCATTCGGTTTGCGTGTTGTTATTTTAGCCTACCGTATATGTAAGTGAAATTTGTGTATTTTAACTAAAAGGCATAACGGCTATTGTCATGCATAATTAATAAAGAAATTGCCTTTGATAAATGTAATAAACATTGCTAATTGTTGTAAATATATAGATACATTTGTTGTAAATCATATATTATTTTAATTTATAACATTTGGTAAATTTACCATGATGTAATGATATGCGTATAAAATTGTTGAAATAAATTGAAAGCTGGTCACATACATATTTAAAAAGAATAACCATCGTTATCATAATTCTTTGTGGACCATTTACCTAAATAAAGTATAATAATGCAAACCAAATCATTCTTAATATATAGATTTATTTATATAACAACTGTATGTGAGGCCTTAAAAATGATGCACAATCAGAGAGGTTTATATAGATAAAAAACATCAAGTTAAGAAATGTGTGTAATAATTATTGTGCTATCGTTTTTATAATTAATACGTCTAATAGATAACAAAAAAAAATTCTGTTATTCGTTTATTAAGTTCTCAAAATAATACATAAATTAACTTATTAAAGTGAAAATTAAAATTATGGGACGATACGCAGAATATTCATTTGTTTGCTTTGATATGAGGTAATTTTGATTGTACAACCTAAATTGTTGTTTATATATCATTGAACAGGCAAGAATGTACTTAATGTAAATATTAACTATCATTGAAATTGTGTGTGGCGTCTTGTATGCGTTGAACGCTTATATTTGTGAAATAGCTCTACGGTGTTCAGAGCGGCAAGTAAAATATTAATTGTATTGTTGTTATAACTTTTTTTTCAATTAAATAATATTGTTAAATGTTACACTTCAAGTCCTTTTCATACTTAAAACAATCGAAAGTCTGAAATATTTGTAATAAGTTTGTAATGGAAAGGAATGGTTTGTAATATCACCGCGTTACGTATAGAAAACTTCATATTTTTAGAAAGTACTACTTTTGGATGTTAAGAATACATGTAATTTATACAATAAACCCATGGACTTTAGAGGAACGCAAATAAAGGTTTCATTTCTCCTTTTGTAATTGTCTTACGTACTGGTCACTAACATTACTAAATGCCATATTTTTTCGCATTTCATTTGTTTTTGTTTAATTATTACATAATATTGTGTTATTTCATACTGCGAACATTTTTAACGGAAACTAAACTATAATAGAGTTATAATATACAGAAATCTAGCGTTTTCTCGCCACTTCGTCGGCGTATTTTCCTTACTATGTGTTTCTCCTCATAACCCAGGCTACCTCTGTGTCAAATTACACTGCGAGCGGTTCAGACGTTTAGTCGTGAAATGGTAACCAGCGGACATACAGAAGTACTTTCGCATTTATAATAATTGTGTTGGATTATGAGTCGTATTATAGAATAGAATGTTAGAAACTGTGCAAGGTTCGACTGCGAGATAACCTCCGTCACAAATATATCTACCGCAAAGCAGGAGTGCTCACGTTGCTGTGTTTTCTCCGAAGAGTTTGAGTGGCAACACGCACTGACACTCGAGCTTTTCCAACTCAGATCTCAGGAGTAGCAAACATAATTACAAAAAAAAGAAAAATACAATTTAAAGGATAAAATGCGCAAGGCCTTTTAAGGCAATCACAACATGCACTTAAAGACATAAATATTTTAAAAACAATACTATTTTATTTTATCTGTTAACAATATTATTTTTTACAAATTATGTCAATGATTAAAAAATATAAAAGGTATAAAACCATAAAAGTCAAATGTATATAAAAATGTCAAAGAAAAAGGATATAAATCACTAAATGTTGAACAAAAAATTAAGCAAAAATAATATATTAATAACATATAACTCGCCATGTTAACACACAAGATTAATATTTGCACGTCCTTTGTTGTCTCTCAACAGCCTTGCTATATTAATCTAGAACACCGGATGAGTATCCATAAATATATCAACATCGTCGCCAAACGCGTTGCAAGATCTACATACCATGCTTATGGTGAAGTGACAGTGGAAGATAACTTCTGGTGAAAGGTAACTGCAGCAAAGCGCTGGGTATCTGTCAGGGACTCTTAAAGTGATAATGCCATGGAGAACTTTATGCAAGAAGCCCAAATCTAGAACCCTCCTACGGAATTCCAAGGAGTCCATGTGAGAATAGTTTAAGTTATTTTTATAATTAAACTTGCGATTATTACGAAAGGGAGAGGAGATGACGCAAGAATCTTTTATTATCGTACGCGTAAAGGCATAAAGTGTTATGTGAAATTTATTTTATGTACAGAAAGTTAATCAAACTAATAAAACATCAACATTTTCTCCCACTTCAACCATTTCAGACATATACTGATATTACTCATATATCACAAATTAATGTAGATCAATATTCTTAAATTAATATAATTATCGAAAGCATCGTACAACTAAATAATAATATCAGCAACACGTACTATGAGTAATAAGAAAACTATATGTATAGCATCACCGATTTCACTTTTTCGTATTTATGAGATTATATTTTAAAAGAACATGATATTAAACTTTCGTTTAATCAATTCAATTCTATCACCAATTAAAGAGTCAATTGGATTTAGATTAAACATCGAATTCGGTCATTAAAGTTTGATTGGTTTAACAATTGCATACGCGTATGGAGATAGCTTAGGTAGCTTTCTATCAGATGTAGAACAGACCCGTGATGGAGAATAATTATGTTGTGGACCGAGAGTTTATGTCGACAATGTTTGTCTTATAATAATCGGATGAAATTAAGTTGAGCGATATGATTAGCTTTTTTAAAATTATAGAATTTATGTGTTAATTGATTGATATCTTTCGGTTTCCAACTACCTTGATTACTCATGATTGATTACTTACGTATATAACCTTAACCATACCCTAGTTATTATAAGAATGAACTGAAAGTTTCAAGAAGAGTATCTTGGCGTTAAGATTACAATGGTTATCTATTGTAATCTTAACTGAGTGAAGTTGATATATTCAGCGAAATATTTCGAAGAAAATATACAAAATCGGGTTTTATTTAAATATAGTGTACAATTTATGAAATATTTATCTTGAATTATGTATATTTATAGTAAGAATATTTTTTAAGAACATAAGGTGAGCAGCCCTTAAATGGAATGACTTATATACCTACCACGCGTCCCATAAGTCACAGGCTGAGTTGAGTGACTGTAGATGCGGGTAAAGTAAACACGAAATAGGTTTATGTGAACTGTGTGTTGGCTAATGTTTTATTAAGCAATTGAGTAACAATGAAAAACCCGATCGTAAAAAACCATATTTTTTTTGCTTTTTATTTGAATTCCAGACTGACTGTAAGTACTGAAATATTATAATAGCCTATGTCACTCCCAAAATTAAGACAAATTAAATGACACCTCGTATGCTAAAATCCATCAACCCATTTTGGCAACAAAAAAAATAGACATAAGCTCGAAAAACATTACCCTCCTTTTCGCATTCGGGTAAAAATAAAAAGGGAATAAAAACAAATAAGTCGGTGTCGTTCTTTATGATATTGAGGAATCACTTTTGAAAAGAGTTACATACTTGTCAAGTACCTCATCAATATTTTTATTTAATTTTATCATAGTAACTGTTCTCGCCTCAATGGCAGACCTCTGTCTATTTAAATTAGTTTTCTTTAAAAAGTAATCAATGTTCATGACTGCATTCTTGTCTATACAAAAAAAACTTACTGTCGGCGAACAGGATTCGTCTTGGTTTACAAGTGTTGTTATGTTCTGTTTTGATTATTGATACAGCATGATTTATTTTGAAATAAATTAAATCAATACAATTAATAAAATTAAAGTGTCTGTTTTAATATCAAAATAACAGCTTTTTACTAAATGCATATGAAAGTATATACGATACATATAACAAAAAATCCATTTATAAAATTTTATCTGTCTGTCTGTTTGTTCCGGGTATTCTCCAAAATGGTAGGACCGATTTTGACGGGACTTTCACTGGTAGGTAGCTGATGCTATCAGGAGTAACTTAGGCTACTTTTATTGTGAAAAAACAATTAGGGTTCCGCGCAAATAAAAAAAAACTAATCATGGTGAAGCAATTCGGTTTCTTAAATGGTTTACGCTGAGTAAACCATAAGGAATATATCACATTAATGTACTAATAATTATATATATAAAAGTTACCTACAAAAAGTCAGGGAGAGTATATGTCTATTTTCTAAGGATCACCTACAATGAGCCTATAACCGGGAGCGGGAGTAGCACGTTTCGCGCGTATGCCCGAACGACGCCAGTCTGTGGTCCACGCCAGCGAAGTCTATTTAATAAGTATATATCGTATTTAATAAGTCTGTGCTTTCATGTATGGTGCGTTAAATTGTGAAACAATTTTATTGAATGATTTTTATAAACTTTGGAGATGGGAAAAACAGATACATATATATGTTAGTAAATATTTGTAGCTTATATCAAGATTTTTATTTTACTTTGCCTAGTCAATTGTTGACAAGATACATAGTTGCATAATTTTAATAGTTTTAATATAGAAACATGCGGCGTATAAACGTAATAAATAGTGGTAGTTATGGGTCATAAGTTTGATTTCACTAAAACTTTTTCATTGATCCAGTTTATTAAAAGAAAATGAGTTTACATGACATACTATCTTATAGGTACGGTCAAGAGTAAAAAGGTTTTTATTCTATTCAATGTAATGCTGTTTTTATCTTTTGCACTGTAATAATACCTGCATAGGCAAATGTAGTGAATAATTTCAAATTTGTATTAAACTAGATCAACTTTACTGATTTCTACATAATGTTAACAAAAGTTCAAATCCAGTCAGTCCCCTGCGGCCATTATCTAGATGGAGATCTTAATTGATTTGCCACATTTATAGTTTAATATAAGCAGAATGAAAGTTTTAATAATTGTTTTCAAGCTGATTTTATTACATCCATATCTACAATTATGTTTTGTTAGTAACAAAATGCCCTTAGGTATTAATATGTAATTAAGTTTATCTTTCGTCTTATCTCTAATGAGATTTGCTGAGATATGCTACGTATGTATATAGCACGACTTATCAATAATTTCATAGTACTAATGAATTTTTTTGGTGTATGTTTGCTTACGGATTTTTTTTTTGTATTGTATAACGTATGTATAGAAAGTGTGTATTTAAATATTTAGAAAAATACAAATCACATTTGAGCCTAGGACGGATGTAGTAAAACAAGTGGATTTTGGTTCCTTCTAACTTATTATTCAGAGGGAATAAAGTACGTTACATTAATAAGTTTAACTGTGACGATTATGATTTTGGAACAACCTGTATTAACTGGACTATGTGGCACATCCAGTCCTGAGATCCTTTAAGTTAAAGATAATTACACCATTGTATACGTGAGCGGTAGAACGAGCGGGATTCCATCCAAGATCTAGTATAATTTTAACAGTGTGGTATACATTATTTTTTATCGGTTCTTTGGTAGAATGTTATGTCTGATTACATGTTAAGAAACATGTATCCAACATGTCCAACATGATTTCGAACCTTTCTTCTCAATATTTGTGCAATTTAAAAAAATTCTCTAAACATAACTGAATAAATTGGTTTAGATTCGCGAATGAATTGTTTTTCTTTTCAGTCTTTATAGATTGATCGTTATGGCCACAATCTCACCTGCTGCACTAAGGAGGTGACATGCTGATCCTGGTCGAGAAACTGCCTCTCAAGTGCCGCTTGCGAGACCCACGCCTTTAGGGGCTTGGTGATTGATTTTCAAGTTGAGGTTGGTAGCTCTACCACCATGCCACGTTTTCATCATTATTTTTTCCTTCGCAGCAAAAGCTTAGGCTTATTGAAGTAATTCGAACTCAAATCGATCGACGCGGTGTCCGTAAACGTTACCACTGAGACATCATTGATTCAAATATATTTATTACTTGGTGTGCCTGCAGCTGTGCTCATCATTAGAGCGTGCTTGTTCAGTTGGAGTTTATTTCATATCATCTTCACCTTGACCAAAGACTCTCTTGTAAAGGAATCGGATTTACTGTTGGTGTTAATATACATTTTTATGATAATAACGTACCTAGTAAGGAATAGGGTCAAGTTCACACGGAAGTCATTACGATATTTATTTTCTTCCTTTCGATTTACCTGCTGTCTCTACATGCAACGTATACGAGAAAAAAAAACGATATGCGGCCGCAGTAACGTTGTTTTTATTGTTGTCGTCCTTTTATAGGGTCCATTCAATGAGAACGGGTTATAATTTTTTTTTGTTTCAATAACGGGCAATCGATTTCCGGTTTCACTGGTAGTTTTTTTATTACAGAATCATAGCCGTATAAGGCATAGTCTATAGAGTTTTGGTTATCTAAGATGGAAGAAATTATAATGTGATAGAATATGGCCGAAAGCAACTCTATGTATGTATGTATGTATTAGATATTGATAGATTTCATTATAACTTATTTTTTGGCTATAATTAGCTATGCTCGCAGCTTTGCACACGTTAACTATATAATTATTATTTATGAAGGTATCGTAATATATATTTTTTTAATAAGGACCAAGTATCTAAGGAGTAAAAAAACCATGAAATCAATCTATCTAAATAGTTTTTGCGGTAAACCTTTATCATTTTATTTATATACTAGCTGTGTACTTCGCTCCGGTGGACTACAGAATGCCCGTGCGAATTTTGCTCCCCGCTTCCAACTATTTTAAAGACAAAAATGCTTATTGTGGGTGTTCTTTAGAAGATAGACGTATACTTTCCCAAACTTTTTTGTAGGTCTTTTTAATGTCTACGGTTGTTTAATACATTAATTTGCTATATCTCTTATGGTTTACTCAGCATAAGCCATTTAAGCGCCCGAATTGAGTCACCATGACCAGTTTTTTTTAACACGCTTTTATTAGCTTCACCTGTATGTATGTATGTATGTAACCGACCCCTTTGAGCTCGATTTTGTCCTACTTTGAATGATCAGATTTAATTCAAACTTTGCACACCTGTCAAAAGTCGATGACAATGCAATAATCCGATCAAAGCATCCGATTATCCTAATTAGATTCGCCAGGATTAATTTATTTATTTCCGCATTCTTTGCATGCGAGTAAGAGAGATAGAGCTAGTGCGCGAACTACGCTTACCACACTTACTCTTTCGGGCATGCAAGGTTGTACAGTTGATCATGCAGTCATTTATTTGGGTCCGCGATTGTTTGCTGCTGGCCAAGCTTATGTGGCACTTAGTCGTGGAAGATCCTTAGACGGTATACGAATTGAAGAACTTGATTGCTCAAAATTAACAGGAAGAACTCCATGTAACAGTGAAGCATTGAATGAAATGATTCGATTAGGAGATAAACCATAAAATCTACAATCAGTCACAGAGTGAAAATTCACACTCATCCTCATTCTCAGTGCGGCCAACAGATTCGCTCCTATGATTATAATATTTTGTAGAGTGATTACGGATTGAAAATTCCATACTCAAGCATTAATGTGACTGACTGTATATGTAAATAAGGTTGCACCTCTATGTGTCTAGCTGTTTATATTGGCATCATAGAAATCTTTGAATATGTGTTCTTAACCAAGATACAATCGGAACACATTTGTACATATTAAGGGCGGTTGATAGTTAGCAAATCGAACTAAATAATTTATAGTTTAAAAAATTTAACTAAAAAATGAAAAATAAAATTTAATAAATTTGATTAAGTATAGTGTAAAAAAAAATGAATGTACATTATTGTAAAAAAAGCGTGGGGTGCATAGTGTCAATAATTATAAACATTTTATTGACAGATAATGAGTAGAAGAATCATCACTTCGATAATATATCTTAAATAGCGCTTTGAATACACCCCACGCTTTTTTTACAATAATGTACATTCATTTTTTTTTACACTGTACTTAATCAAATTTATTAAATTTTATTTTCTGTTTTTTAGTTGGATTTTTTATGAAAGCGTGTTTTTTTTAAGTTTTTTTAAACTATTATTTTTTATTTGTGCGGAATCCTAATTATTTTTGTAAAATAAAAGTAGCCTAAGTTACTTCCTATAAATTCAGCTATCTACTAGTGAAAGTCACGTCAAAATTTGTCCACCCATTTCGGAAATTACCCGGAACAAACAGACAGACAGACAAAAGTTTCAAAAATGGTTGTTTTGTTATAGGTGTCGTATATACTTTCATATGCATTTAGTAAAATACTGTTATTTTGACATTACAAACTGACACTTCAATTTTATTAATTGTATAGAATATTCAGGAAGAACTTACATGCTTAAATAAATAGTAAGGGTTCGTAAATAGCATACATTTAAAATATGTTCATTTGAAACAAACGTTTAAATATGTACATTTATTACTAAATTTACATTTAATTTATTCATTCAGAAACAACAAATACGAATTTGTTTTTTAACCGACTTCAAAAAAGAGGTTACTCAATTTGAATGTATATTTATCGTATAAGGATGGATGTTTAGCAATAATTTCTTTGTTTAATAACTGATTTGGATGATTCTTTTTTTGTTGGATAGGGGACAGCGGTTCATTAGTTTTGGACCTTGTACTTTGAAGATACACCAGGACACTCATTGAAGTTGCTTTTTTTTTTGTTCAAAATTGACTTACATGTTACCAGATTTTATTAAATTGACTAGTTATTTGTAGATATTTTAATCGCTTTTTTCGATCCCTTACTCGAAATAACTTACTATTTACTGGAAGCCTATCAATATTGCTTACGACCTTGATATTAGCTTATGGTTTTTTTTTACCATATACATCTTTTTTACAAAAAGTAGTAGCCAACTCGTCTCTGATTGGATCACATATACATTAACTATATACAATATGTAATTATATATTCATATACAGGTTCTTTACGTTTCAATTGGATTAATGTATACCCAGCTACGTGAAAGATATTGCCTAAGTATTTACTTATAACTTCTTTGTTAATGAACTGATTTGGATGATTCTTTTTTTGTTGGATAGGGGACCTCAAGGGTGGTCCCATTTTAATTATTCATTGGCACTGGAACTTCCATTTCGAAGATGAACAATGGATCTCTTCAAAGTTATTAAAATTGTTTTTCTTTTTTGTTAAATATTGTCTTGTCTTTTAACCGACTTAAAAAAGAAGAGGAGGCTACTCAATTTGAATGTATTTTTAATGGATGTTCAGCAATAAGTTCTTTGTTTATTAACCGATTTAGATAATTCTTTTTTTGTTGGAAAGGGGATACCTTAAGGGGACCACCATTTTAATTTCATTGACATTGAACCTTGAACTTCGAAAATAAATCAGGGAACACCTCAAAATCATTGAATTTGGTTTTCTTTTTTGTTAAAAATGATCTTGTTTTGAGATCGGTTTAAAAAGGTTGTATTGTTCGTATTTATATTGGGTTAAACACTTAAGTACTCCGATATAAATGATAAGACACGCACAAACTTTTAACATGTTTTATTACCTTGTATCATAGACAATAATACAACCATAGAGTACAGATTACTTAACACAGATTAATCATAGATTATATTTACTTTATTTATTATTACATCCCTCTTCTTAAGTACAAATTTTCACTATCATTTAATTTAGTTAAGTTTCAAATCCATATCTACATGGAGGTTTTATTATTCTGCCAAATCTACTTTTATTTATATTATCATTAATTTGTTGGGATTGAATTACTGGTTGACATTTATTATTACATTCATCTTCATCAAAGTTGTAGTTACTTGTAGGCAAAGAGTTATACTGTATATTATGTTTTTTTATATGTATTCTATTTCTTATATAATATTTATTATTTATGCTTTTTATCTTATATTTTCTAAATCCTAAATATTCTATTATTTCCCCCTTTTTCCAAAACTGTCCTAATTTAAATAATATCTTATCCTTTACATATATTTTAGGCAAATTTCTCTTATTTTTATTGTAATACAAAGCTTATTTTTCTTGTCTTAGTAATAAGTGTTTTCTTATATTAGAGTTACATGTTTTCTTAATACTAGTTGGTAATAGTCCTCTGATTTTCCTATTAAACAGTATCTGTGCTGGTGATGGAATACTATCTGATATTGGAGTTGTACGGTATTCCAACATAGCAAGGTGAGGATAATTTCTTACATATATACATTTTATTAACATATTTTTCATGGTCTGCACTGTACGCTCAACCATTCCATTGGATTGTGGATAGTGTGGACTTGACATAACATGTGAAAAATTCCAAAGTTTAGAAAATTCTTTGAACATTGCAGATGTGAACTGAGGACCTCCATCACTAAATAGAATTTGAGGTACCCCATATCTACTAAATATCTTTTTTAAATTATTAATCACACAATCACTACTTAAATTATTTAGTAAGGCAATATCAGGAAATTTTGAAAAATAATCAATACATAAAATATAATGTTTTCCTTTGATTTCAAATAAATCTACTGCTACTTTTTCCCAAGGTAAGTATGGTACATTATGTTGAATTAATGTTTCTTTTTTATTACTATTACTGTATAGTCTGCATGGTTCTCACTGAGATAGTAGATCTTTGATATGACAATTTATACCAGGCCAAAATACAGAATCTTTAGCTCTTAATATGGTTTTATTTATACCTAAGTGTGGATAATGCAGTCTTTGTAACATTTCTTAAGCTACTAGGTATGACAATACTATTATTTTTAAGTAATATATTATCTTTATATGTAAGATCTTCTTTATATATCCAATAATTTCTTATGTTTTCAGGTAACATATTTTTATGTGAAGGCCAGCCTTTCAAAATATAATTTTTAACATTTAATAAATCTTTATCACAACTAGTGAGGTTTTTTATTTTTTGTAATTGCATATCAGACACATGTTTTGTTGCTAAAATTGTATTAACTTGTGCTTCAATATCTTGTGAATCTAAATTTATTTCTGTACAATCACTGCTATCATATGAGCGTGAAAGTGTGTCTGCAATATATAGTTCTTTACCCCTCTTATATATTAATTTAAAGTTAAACCTTTGTAACTTAATCATCATTCTCTGTAAACGTGGAGATAAAGAATTTAATGATTTTTTAACTATGGATAGTAAAGGAGAATGGTCAGTTTCTATGATAAATTGTCTGCCAAAAATGTACTGATAGAACCGTTCACAACCAAATATGATTGATAATAGTTCTTTCTCTATTTGTGCATAAGAACACTGACATTCATTTAAAGCCTTTGATGCATATGCTACAGGTAAGTTGTTCTGAAGAAGTACTGCACCCAAACCATCCTTACTAGCATCTACTGATAATGTTATTGGTAATTTTTCATTAAATATCTGTAATATGGGCTTATTTGCTAATATATTTTTTAATTCTTGGAAAGATTTCTCTTGCTCATCTGACCAGTTAAATTCTGTTTCTTTTTTAAGTAAAATACGTAAAGGTGCATTTATAATAAGTCTTAACTTAACAGCAGAATCATAACTTAAGATCCTAGAACCTCTACTTACAACAAAAAACTCTAGTGAATAATTATTACCATTGAACTTACAATTCAGTAGGCATTTTCCGATATAGCTGATGGACTCTCCAATGTAAGTAGTTAATCTTGCTTTTGATTGTAGCAGATTATTTTTGTCCAACCCCAATAAAGGTAAATCTTCCATCATGATTACATTAGCTTGTGCCCCCGTGTCCACTTTGAATTGTAAAGGTATATTATTTACACCAACTGTTATTTTCCACTCACTATTAATGTTATTGAGCATAATTAATCCCAAATTATATTGGTAAGTGTCATTTTCACTACACTGTATATTTTTCATATGTCGTGCTCTACACATTGATGCAAAATGTCCATATTTGTTGCAGTTCATACATTTTTTGTTAAATGCTGGACAAGACTTTATATTATGGTCATAACCACATTTATAACATTTAATTTTATTTGTTTGATGTTTATGATTCTTGTCATAAGTTTTAGAGTTTGACATTTCACCTGTCTGGAACGATCTCTGGTGTAGATTTTGTGAACTAGGATTCCTGTTATTATTTTTATTATGTTGAACTTTATCTATAGATTTTTCTTCCATTTTAATCGATGATGTGGCGCGTTGTATATCTTCAGTTTGTTGCTTTGCATCCTGTGCGGTCCTACAAATCTCAATTGCTCGGGATAATGTTAAATCTTTAATACTCAATAATCTATCTTTCATGGAGAAATCCCGTATGCCGCATACTAGTTTGTCTTTTATTAAACATTCATTCAATATCCCAAAATCACAAGTAGAACTTAATTCTCTTAATTCGGTGACATATTCTTCCTATGACTCACACTCTTTCTGGTTTCGATTGAAGAACTTATATCTTTCATACGTAATATTTTTTTCAGGATCAAAATGGTCGCTGAATAATTTTATGATCTTTTTGTAATCACTCTTTTCCTCTTTTTTAATTTCAAAAGTGTTATACAGTTTTACTGCTCTGTCTCCAATCGAGTTTAGTAATAATGCGATCTTTAACTCACCATCTGCTTCAGTATTTCTAGAAGCTATGAGAAATATCTCAAATTTCTGTTTATAAAACTTCCAATTGTCAGCCATGTTTGCACCGGACCAACGTAGTTCACCGGGTGGTGATAAAATGTAGTTATTTTCTACTTTTGCCATTTTTTATATCTTCTTTAATCGTTGTAGGTTCTTTAATTGCGACTGCGCCATGTATTGTTCGTATTTATATTGGGTTAAACACTTAAGTACTCCGATATAAATGATAAGCCACGCACAAACTTTTAACATGTTTTATTACCTTGTATCATAGACAATAATACAACCATAGAGTACAGATTACTTAACACAGACTAATCATAGATTATATTTACTTTATTTATTATTACAAAGGTTACGATCATTTGAATCTAAGTGTGTTTTAATGAAGTTTTCTGAATCTGCGTATAGTTTTGAAACTACTGATTTAAACATTACCGGCTTATGGTGAAAGCGACACCGTTATGAAATCTGAACGGCTCAAAATCTTTTTTTGTTATACCATGTTGTAGTATAAAAATACAGAAACATAGGTTTCTCGGTGTTTCAAATTGCTGATAATTACGTGTGCTAACTTGATCAATAAGCCAGTCTCTTCTCCCAGGAAGAGACTTTGGCACAGCAGTGGGATATTTACATGCTGGTGTGACGACGGTTACACCGAATGGATTCTTGTCTCTCGACGTTCACCAATGCATTTTTACCGTTTCCGTCAAACCAAACTCAAATATTACGTAACAAGCTTATCTATTGCCAAAATCAATCATATTGTAATACATTACAAAAATTTCCTTTTTATAATTCCATCTCATTTTATTTACTCTCACTTATACAAGAACAAGTTTCTCTGTCGACATTGGTAATATGAAGGTGAAGAACATTTAAATCGACCGTATAAAAGTATTAAACTCATTCAATTTTAAAAATTGAAATCTTTCAAAGAAATAATACGTAGGTATATTTAAATGTGTTCGGTGATATTTAATAAATATCTCATCGGATATATATCACGATACATATCAATTGATATTTTATTATCAAAAATAGAATATATAATTTTGAGGTTAATTATGATCGGATGTAAACTAGACATGGACCCAGAAAATGATGTCCAGCATAAATAAACACTACAATTAGGCAATAAAAATTGTTATAATAAATTTATAATTTTAATGTTTTTAAGTGTGGATTAAGTAATATTGATTGTTAATAAGTAATAAAAATTGTATTATAATTTTTGAACGCATTAACCACTTACAGAATGGAAATCATAACTTTTTAAATAAATGATTTAAAATCGGATATTGTTAACTAAGTAATAATATATTTATTTGTAATTAAACTTATTTTAATACTAGTTCGGATAAAATGACTACATTTTACTTAATATTGAAAATCAGTAGTCACCGTCGAAACATGATCATTCAACAGTCGCTGTCTACCTTCGTACAACCACAGCGAAAGCGAAAGCTACTGGGTTACTGGGTATAACACTGAAACGCAATTCGTGGAAACAAGTCATTTTGACGAGTTTTTTCATCAACATTTCATGTTAAATATTTTTCAATTAATTTCACTTTAATTATGGTATAGTATTGGTGTTACATCATAAACGACCCTTTCTCCTATCAGCTATACAGTTGTACGACTTTTCTGACGTTGCTAAAATAGTTTAAGAATGCTTACCTCATTAACAACAATGTTATCTCTACAAGACATGATAAGATAAATAATGTCCAAGTGAAGAGCGGAATCGAGTTGACAGTTTCTAAAACACACACACACATATATATTACTAAATGTGCCCTACGGCTTTACACATTGATTAACGCAGTTGTTAGTCACATATACTTATTATTTGTTAATCATATTAATAATTATTAATTTTTTAAATCGATAAATATTAGACTTACAAAATCTTCGTTTTTTTTTTAATTCAATGAGAATTCGAGATTCGTATTCGAGAATGAAAATATTAGATCTCGAACACTGCACCACCAATCGGGACCAAAAGTATCCTATTTCTGACGCTGGAACAATCATACACATTCACAAAATTTTATTGAAATCGGTTGGGTGGTTTCGGAGATTAGCATGTATGAACACAGTGACACGAGGTTTTTATTTACACACATACCATCACGCCTGTATTCCCAGAAGGGTTAGGCAGAGGTGTACTAATGTACACCCACAGTTCGCCGGGTATGTTTTTAGGTCCCATGTAATAGGGGGCGAACCTAATGCCATTAATCGGGCGCGAAGCCAAACTCCGAGCTGCTACTGAGAATCTCATATGAAAACCCCAATAACATTGCTCGACCTGGGAATCGAACCCAGGACCTCGATCATAGCAGTCGGGTTTTTATTTATTAAGATATAAAATATAATAACAAAATACTTTTAAGTGTTACTACGAGATTCTTACAAAACTAGTAATTGTGTAAAAGTAATTGTTGAATTTTTACAATGAGAATTAATGTAAAAGTTAATTATTTTACTCACAAACAATATTTCAGAGTGACATGTGAAAGAGAAAAAGTATAAAATTAAATTAAATTGAAATCATTTTTATGAAACGATTTTATTGTACAGTTATTTGCAATCTATGTCTACACTGAAATTACTAAAAAGTTCACTGATAATTTGCTAATAATATTTAAAGTGGTTTTGCAAATAGTATGCTAGATTTTACATATATTAAGGTCCTTACATATGAAATTGGCGTTTTGTTAAACTGGCCACTTTGATCTCAAATATGGTCCCGTTTGGTTAGGAATTCCATATTCACATTAATTTCAAATTTAGGCTTGTGTATTTGTGTTTCGAATGTAGTGATTCATTTGTTTTCGCACCATTTGATTTTTCTTTGACATCGTTCTTTTCACAAAATGGAAAACTTAAAATATGCGTTATTTACGAATATGAGTTCCACCGTGGCAACAGCGCTGCAGAAGCAGCTCGAAGGATTAAAGATGTGTATGGGGAAGCTACTGTAAAAGAAAGCACGGTACGTTTTTGGTTTCAACGTTTTCGTTCTGGAAATTTTGACCTACGAAACAAACGGTCAGGGATATCCTAGTTGATAATGAAGATTAAAGCGAAAGCGGAACCATCGCAAACGACGTCAGAGTTAGCGGCAGGCTTCGGTGTGAGTGATAAAACAATTTTAATTCACTTGAAACAAATTGGAAAAGAGAAAAAGCTCGAGAAATGGGTACCGCATGAATTGACTTAAGCACATAAACAAACACGCATTGAGTGCTGCGTTACATTACTCAACTGCCACAATAACGAGGGAAATATAAAACGCTAATATGAAAATTAGCTAATATTATGGAAACGTTAATACTACTAGAATATTTAAACAACATATTATGATGCGCTCTAATGGGATATTTTCGGTTAATAAAGGTGATGTGATTTTTGTCATTCACATTGCGTCGTCTGTATGACTTCTAGACAGAGCGAAATCTATATAGGTAACTGATTTTCGGATTTGGTATTGATTTTTGTTTTATCGTCATAGCACATGCGTATCAACCAATATTGTCGCAGTTGCGTAGCAACGAGGAATCTGTTATCAACCAGCGTGTTCCACTCTTCCTATGATTCTTGATGTCTAGCAGAAAAAAAGGACCTAAGGACTTATTTTATATAATAATATACAGATATCAATAAGAAGACTTCAGTGTTACTATGTCTTAGACCCTCCCAAGTAACTGTGAATGTATATCTATCTACCTATTAACTTGTTCACTTTTATTTTTAGCAATAGGTAAGGCCTTATCCGTGAAATTGTTTTTTGTACCTCATTATTTTAAAATTGGATATTAATTTAGTATGTGATCGTTGTGTGGTGAAAGTAGCAAATTACTATCTTTGTACATTGTTTGCTTAACATTCACACGGTTTAGATCTTTAATAAGGTTGCCTCTTATAATTTATTACTCATAAATATATATTTTTTTTAACTGCTACGAGAGAAGGTACGGATTTAATGAATACATGTTATACGTGTTTTATTTAAATATTATGACAAATGCACATAGGTTCAGATTCATAAATTATTTTTAAATAAAAAAAGGTTTCATTTACTCTATTGTCTGCAGCCTATTCATTAAATAACTATATTAGGTACGATCAACTAGACTCAGAAAGTACTAACCCATAGGTATTTAATTTTTTTTTTAATAATACCCTTATAAATAAGATCAGCAAAATTCAAGAGATCTGTTTGTTTGAAATTAAATATGAAAGACGTTGATCTTATTAACAGTTTGTTCAGTTTTCTTTCATTTAAGCAATATAAGTGTGTTATTGTAGCAAGTGCTTGTAAATAAAAATACTATAAGTTATTATTAGGAATAAATTAAAATAATATGTATGCTTCAGTATAAATATTGGGAACCCTAATAGTGATAAATATAATAATATATTTGCTCGCTTCACGCTTAAAATTAAATAAAGCCATTAATCTATGTGTCAGGTACGTACTTTTACTTCCATAATATTAGTATGTGCCAGTCAATGCTCAGCGAACCGAGTGCAATTTTACGTATATAACCTGTTATTATAATGTGTTTTTTTTGTTTACTTGATGTTTCCGTTTCTGACGATTATTTAAATTACATATAGCTATATTTGTTGCTTTATGTAATAATAAGTAATGTATTTAAATATATAATGAGCCAGGACTTTTATAGGCTGATGATTATGATGACGTATTTAAATGAATAGTTATTGAAAAAAACAATTTGTCATTTTGTACCTATAATAATAAATCTGTCGTTCTGTGTCTGTATGTCTAAAATAAACTTAAAAATGTATTTATGAAATCTTAAAGATGTGAAGCATAAGTCATTCTTCAAATGATAGTCCATAACAATTGTCAATAACAGATACCATTAGAAATCGTAAAAAAATACTTTAAAAATTATACTTTTATTAATCCCAATCCATTCTGATAAAATTTTGTAAACAGAGAAGGGTATGTCATTTCACTACTGGTTATAAAAACGCTCAATAATACTTTTAGAAATCATAAAATATTAGGATAAACAATACGAGGTCAAGAAGTTGCCTACGCTACCGCAGTAAACACAGCTAGTGAAACAATTATAGGCAATAGCATATTATATTATGTCATCCTTAACACCATAGGGGAGCATATTGTATTCATTTTCAGTTCAAGCGTACAGTTGACTTGGTGTGACTTTAGAGCTTGATAAATTTGTCCCCTGTAAGGATCTATGTGAATCAAACAAATACATCATACAATAATATGCAGCTGTTGTCATTTTGGTAGATTAATGCTATATTTTTCTCAGAACGTAAAAAAATGTTGCTTAGAAGTTGCTCGTGCAAAATATTTCAAGTAAAAACAGATCCAGGTGTTCAGAACATTTCATCTAATAGTCAAATGTTTTCAAGTAGCAGTTAATTAGCCAATAAAGCACCAATTAAAATAAACATTGCTCTAGAACGGCTATGAAACTTAGCGGTATTAATTTTATTATTTTTGTGAATTTTTAATTTGTATTTTTCATAATATATATAGATTTGTAGTGCAACAGTATAATATCTGCTAACAAGACACTATTAAAAAAGTATTACTGTCAGAAATCCTTATTCACTTTATATTATTAGGTCCTTACGTATGAAATAAACGTATTATATGGAAAAAGTAAAACGAGAAAAATATGAAATTATACACTCAATCAATCGAAGTATGAACCATTATTATCTATGTATTTTCGCTATTTTTATAGGTAGTTCATTGATTCCATTGCTGAAAAATCTGTGGGAGCGAGAATCAATAAAATCTTTGAAGGCGGCTTGGACAGCCTCATCGGAATTGAATTTTTTTCCTTGCAAGAAATTGTCCAAATTCCGAAAAAAGTGGTAATCTGTTGGAGCAAGATCTGGGGAGTATGGTGGGTGTAGGAGACATTCTAACCGCAGTTTCTCTAATTTATCGACCGTGTGTCGTGAAGTCTGGACTTCAGCGTTGGCTCAGTGGGCTAGAGAGATTGATCCGTCTTGGTTGTTTAAAGGCTAGCTTTTCCATCATGGTTTGCAATTATTGATAATACAAATCTGCCGTTATCGTCTGGTCAGATCTTAGGAAGCTTTAGTGTATGACACCAGCTTTGGTCTATAAAACACTCTCACCAGTACCTTTCTGAGTTAACTTTCACTTGGGATAAGATTTCACCGGTTCTCCTTGATTCAACCACTATGATGAGAGTTTCTGATTGACGTAAAGGATCTATTTTTCATCACAAGTAACAATACGATTCAAAATTCCCTCGTTATTGTACTAAATGCATGTTTGTTTTGCTGTGCTTCAGCAAATTCATGCGGTACCCATTTCTCGAGCTTTTTCACTTTTCCAATTTATTTTAAGCGAATTAAAATTATTTTATCACTTACAACAAAGCCTGCCGCTACTTCTGACGTGGTTTGCGATGGATCTGCTTCCACGATGACCTTTAATTCTTCATTAGCAACTAGAGTCTCCGGTCGTCCAAGGGGTTTGTTTCATAGGTCAAAATTTCTAGAACGAAAACGTTAGAACAAAAAACATAGCGTGTTTTTTTTTACAGTAGCTTCCCGACACACATTATTAATCCTTCGAGATGTTTTTGCAGCGCTGATACCCCGGTAGAACTGATATTCGTAAATAATGTGATATTTTATGTTTTCCATTTTGTGAAAATAGCGATGTTAAAGAAAAACCAAATGGTGCGAAAACAAATGAATTACTAAATTCGAAACACAAATACACAAGCTTAAATTTCAAATAAATTTGATTTTTGAATTCCTAACCAAACGCTTGATATTTGAGATCAAAGTGGCCAGTTCAACGAAACGCCAATTTCATATGTAAGGACGTAATATTTATTATTTTATTTAACTTTAGCTACATACATCAATGTGAAGGATCTAATGAAATTGGATTTTTTTTGTCAAAAACCTTTTTTTCTGTACCAATGAAGCTGTAGCGACATCAGTCTCGCCACATATGACGCATCCTACATCGCGATATTAAAATTAACCCAACAATTGAAATATATACAAGAACCCGACAACAACACCCGTCCGGTCGGAGGATCTTCCCGTTTCCCTGGTGGATGAGGAACTTTACACCCGGTTCCTCATCACATTCCCCACAAATCTTTTAAAGCAACTTTGTCTTTTGTAGCAATTATGGCTTAGTGGTATGCTAAGTAGTGTGTAAGGGGCACCGAGTCGATCGACGTGGGTTCCGATCCCTACAATGAGCCTGAGCTTTCGGTGAAGAAAACATCGTGATGAAACCATAGCATGTTGATAGGGCGTTTTCCAATGTCCGCCTGGCTGTCTACCACCCTCAAGTTGAGAATTTGTCGCCAAGCACATAAAGGTGTGGTCCGGCAGCAGCACTTAAGAGCCGGTGCCCCTCCTCTCCCACCAGGCTTACCGTGTTACCTTCATCGGTCAGAAAAAATAAAAATAACTATTTCACACCCATTTTACTTCAAATATGCATTGCCATTATGTTGAGAATCGATAAATGTACATATTTTATTGTTAAGTTGTCTACTTGGGAACACGTCTTGATCACGTAGTACTTACTATTATTATCTTAACCCCATAACATTTTAACCGTTATCGCAGACACACAAATGTTTTTTAAGTGATTATTTAACGAAGATAAATTTAAAAAAGGAAATTTGATGGATGACTCAGGTTTTTCGTAGAAATTTGTTGCACTCTTGCTTAGGCAAAATACAAGCTCGGCGTTTGGCTTTGTGCCCGATTAATGGCAATAGGCTCGCCTCCTATTACATGGGACAATAAAACATACTTGGCGAGCTGTGGGTGTACATTCGGGGATACATGCGTGATGGTATGTTATGATATGTCGTTGATCAACAACATCAGGTTGTATGTTCAGAATAAGAACTATAAATTATGTTATTTTAAAATATGTATATGTATTTGATAATGAATTATAGATGAACAGGTAGATATTTCTTTAAGTTTTTTATTTATAGAGATTTCAGAGATTTTATGTGTTAGCCTATCAGTTTAGGTCAAAAATTGCTTTTAGAGTTCGCTCAAAACACGATTAGATCAAGTAATAACCAACCAACGTGAACATCAGATCTCGGAACATAGTGAAATACTGTAATTGATTATTTAAATTTACAAAAATAGACGAGTATTTAAATCAATCGAAAGATATCTTTTATTGTGTAATAAATTTTGTATTGTTGTATTGTTCAAACATTAAAAGGTCTTTTTATCTTAATCGCTTGTTGCGAATGCTGTTCGCAATGTTGAACATACCTGTAATGATAATGCACTCTGTATTAGAAATTAAGTTATTATTTATTAAAATGTTAGTGTAATTGTCTTTGGTTTGTTTAAGAAATTAATTATTAAATATCCAATAATTAATAGTGGATAAAGAAGTGTAGTACCACGAGTACAATATGGTGTTAAATTATAATTATTTGTTAATCATGCCATTTATTGTGTCATCTATTAACAGCTATAAAAATGATTTTTAAGTATATCAAGCTAAACAAATTGTTATAGCTATGTAACCTGTTATATATTTGGGATAGAGTAACGATGTGTTGTTATAATTTATAGAATATGGTAAGTTTCAAATATTCAATCAAGAAAGTAGTATTGTAACCATATGTTTATTGAAAATCTTATGAAAAGGTAAACATAACCCTTTTCAAAAGGTTTGTGCGTTTGAGAAAGTTGTATTATTTAAATAAACATTTTTGGGAAAGCGTTTCGTTTGACACGTCATTTTCTTTTTTAGTACAACACCTTGTTGAACTTTGTTAAATATGTACGTACAACTCAAAATATGTTTTTTGTTGTCAGTTATTAGCTGGCGTATTACATTTAAAATTTAAAGTGCTCCGTCCAATTTATATATGTATTTAACGTGTTGTCGCGGATAAAATTTCTTATACAATTACTAAATTTGAAGATAGATTGGTTTTCTAAGGGCTGGGCAATTGCCCTCGTATCCACGTGACCGTTAATTTTTTTTATTGAAGATGCGGTGGGCTCCTTAAATTTTACATCCAGTAATTTTATTTTTACTCATATTGTTGTCAATATCAGTTGATTTTATCAAAATTGGTTGAAAATTACTATTCTATTCTACGTTTCTAATGCATTATTAACGATTCATATAGCCTCTCAATTATGGTATGTGACGTATATCTACTTCCCACCTACAAAATTTGATCAGAATCGGTTGAGAATGGATGAAAATTTAACTTTTGAACTTCTAAAATAAAATTCTTATAGCCCATCAATTATACGATTTCTTATACTTCGCGTCTACAAAATTTTATCAAAATCGGTCCAGAATTAACGAAAATTGTTTTCTGGGAAAAAAAATATTTTACAGTTTGTAAAGGTAATATTGTAATCTCTTATACCCTATCAATTGACCAATAATCACTCGTGTACAAAATTTCAAAAGAATCGGTTCAAGCCGTTTTTGAGTTAAATCCGGACATACAGACCGAAAGATAAAAAAAATTGAAAGGCATATCCGTGATAAATATCGTGTAAATAATAAACCTATCGGGAAATTTGGATAACAAATTAACTGTACAGACAGAACTACAGTTTTATTGATATAAATTATTTATTGATTTTCTTTTCCACTTCTTTCTTAGAATATAATGAAACAAACAAGATTGGTTTTTGTTATGTTATTAGTATGTTGCCTGGTCAGTTCATGCATCCAATTTATACATTATCGTAGTTTTCACCGACTATTTTGTGACCGCGATTCAGTTGCATTCGAGTTTTCTACCAGCCTGAGAGTACAGCATTGATTTGTGATTAGGTGGCTTATACTTTAGGCTTTAGTGTTCTTTTCTTTCACAGAAAGTGTGAACATAGTACATGTATTATACTTATTACTGAGAGTCGAGAGAGTATAATAAAAGTAGGTTAGAACATAAACAATAAATGTCTTATATCGCGTAACACTGGTTACTTGAGCGGTCGCATACAACCCACAACTCTACGCGGCTTAAGATATACTAACATACAGAGTGTAACATACTACATTTATTATATTTATGTCTTTTCCATCTTGTTACAGGATCAACCAGCAAATAATGAGCTGAAAAAGGAAGCGGAAGAAATAAACAAAGAAAATGTGACCACCGAAAAACTAACCAAACCAACATGCACTCGACAACTAGATGAGTCTCGCAACAATACGTGACCGTGACACTATTTATTGTACTTTTAACTTTAATTCAACGAATCTAGTCGCCATAGCACTATTTAAAACGAAGCAATTTAGAATTAAACGATAAGAGAAATAAAGAGGAAGTACAAAGAACTGACGTGAGAGTACAAAACGACTCCGGGATCCCTAATATTGATTTATATGATAAATCGATTCAGTTAGATGTTCCCGGTGAATAACGAAATGTCTACCACAAGTGAGTTTATTTTAATTCATTTAGTACTTAATTAAATCTTTATTTAACTAACAATTAAGCAATCACATATCGTTAAGTACACATAAAATTAGAAACGTATTTGTTCATCTCAAACAATCCGTTTTGTCAAGAGCTTCTAGAAACTGTATGAATGAATGAATAAGAAAATGTAATGTTCGAAAATTACTTGGAGCCTGAACTGACCTTGTATAAGTAACCTATAAAATGTAAAATAACTTGAAACGAGTTTTTTCTTCGGTTGTTTTTATTTATAAAATTATAATTATTTACAATTAGTTTCTTGCTAATTAACATATAAAATCGGACATTACTTTGGCAGTAAGAACTTATGAAGTCAATGTAAATGTTCCAGGTTTCGAGCATTCGGCCATGAAAAGTAGCTTCTCGTTGTCCTCGCTGCGGAGTGCGCCAGCGCCGACTGGCGGCCACTGCGAGCAACTGGAGCGCCCCTATCATAGCCTTACTAAAAAAAGGTATGCCTTTTATTTCATTATTTTTTTCCCTTATAATCTATTGTTAATAATATATTTTAAACTTAAAGGTTGTAGCTGTTCCAAGAAGCCATTTCAAAGAGGCTTGCTACTCTTTCTTTCATATTATCACTCTGTCACTATTTCTTTTCTTTATGTCAATATTAATTAAAAGAAAAACGTTAATATAATAAACAATTATTAAAGAAATAAAATATTATTTCTTTTTCACTCCATTTTCACTGTACAGTATTCATTTTGCATTGTTCTATTATTATGTTCGTCGTAGCTAATGACCCAATTAGTTATTTAATTCGTTGGATTTCGACGGTATAAAATTCTAAAAAATCTATCTATACTAAAATTATAAAACTGAGAGTTTGATACTTTTGAACGCGCTAATCTCAGCAACTATTAATTCGATCTGAAACTTATTTGCGAGAGCTCGTTTATTGAGAAAGGGTCTGGGCATTTAAAATTAGGCCCCAGATTTAGATTTTAACTCCATACTGCGACCCTAGAAATGCGACAGAATAATTAAGCAGATGAAACCGCGGGCACAGCTAGGTTATATATAAAAATAACCATTTAAACAGTCGAATTATTATGAAACCACTAACACTATTAGGTATACAAACTGTGATGCATTTTAAAGATTTACAGCTGATTAACTTCCACTTTTCCTCCTTGACCCTCACTACAATTGTTCTCCTGAAATTTGAAGAAACCTTGTTACTTTCACTACCAAGAAAGAGAGTTGAAAGTTAGCTTTACAAATATCCCTTAGATATTTCATACGTGCCCTATTTTGAATAAATGGCGAAATATTAAATTTCAGAAAGGAGCCATGCCGTGAAGCCTGGCGCCGAAGTTGGGGCTCGACGGCAAGTGGTGGCAGCGCTGGCGACGACCTCTGGCCACTATTGCAACGACACTATGACTACATAATGGACAACCAGATCATAGATTCTTGCAAGGTGGGCATCTCTTAATAAACTTGACTTTTAGCCGACAGAGGGTATGAAAAGACTTAAGTACAGTAGGCTTTGACCGATATTAGTTGGTTTTTAAGCCTTCAATAAACGAAAGAAGTTACTTACAATCAGTGATATCCAAAGTCGGCTATCATATTGCTGTCTTGATTTTTTTGCTTTTGCGTCATACATTCTTGATTTCTTACTAGCTTGGTTTCTTCTTAGTTCTGCTTTAATTTGGACATTACAATAAGTACCTAATAGATGTTTTGTCTGTTGATCGGACATGAATTTTATACGAACTGAATTTGGAATGCATTCTGTAACCTAACAACAATCATCACGTCCTATTCTTTGTAGCAATAAAATATATATGCATTATTTAAAATGCAGCTCATGACATTCGAAGTTAACACGAAACAGTTATGTCCTATGCGAAGAAATTAGCGTTTTCTTTAGAGGAAACCTAACCTGGAACGCTTTGTTCACGCATCGATAAAATTGAATCAAATAAAAGTAGAGATAGTAAGAAATAGAAGAGAGGTCGGGAACAGAAAAATTTCTTTGGATATTTCTCTCTACTTTTGGGGCAATCCGAGTGGTAAAATAACTCACCTTACAGAAGATCGCAGCCAAATAACCTTGTGTTGTGTTCCTGCGCTGAGTAGAGTTTCCAGAGCTCCTTGGGGAAGGGGGGTTCCTGGTCGGCAACACGCTAATGTTACCAATGGTGTTACAAACGTCTGTAATCTTCGATAGCCGTCTACCATCAGATGGGCCGTACGCTTGTTTGCCACGTTAGAAGTACAAAAAAGCTTGAGCAATACTGCTTTAACGTGCCGTAATTGAAGCTTACAAATTCCCTCGGTTTATTTAATATTTATTCCTATGAGCCAATAGAAAATCATTTTTACAGGAGGCAAACGGTGAATTGTTATCACATAATTCAACGCCTTTGCAAAACGGTCCGCGATTGTTAAACCCTACGTCGGGGTTCAACCGACAGTGGTCGCTCAACCAGCTGATTGCGGAGTTCAACGAACTCTGCCAATGGCTGACGCAGGTGCAAGAAGAGATTTATTCTAGTCCAGAAAATTTGTCAAGCAGGAAACTTAGATTGGTATAGTATACTATATTTTATTAGGATCACTACATAATTTTAAATAGTGTTTAGGAAGATACACTTGTGAACTAATTAATGTGTGGGATACTTTTATACAGAATTATGTACGTAATTTTTTTTAAATGTGACATTAGTAGTCGTTTTTGTAAAATTAGGGTCTTTCTATATATTACACTAAAGTATTTGCCTTGAACATAGTTATTTATTGTATGACTGTAGTATATATTTATGAACATATCCTCCAATAATCCTTTCACGATGATTCTTTATCTCAAAATTGCAATCGTTGATACCGTAGATATTATACTTTTGCTCAATAAAACCGTGGAAGTGTTGTGGTCGTCGAGTGGTTTAGATCGGCGGAATACCGATTCAATATACACAGGTTTCAAACCAAGCAAATGCCATGAATTTTTCAGAATTCACCATAGGTGGGCACAGTTAATCCAAAAGTTAACTTCGCTAATAGTTAGTTCGTTAGTTAAAAAGTTAACTTCAATAATCGGTAGATCGTTAAATTCTCGAAAATTTAACGTACGTTAAAGTTAACCGTTAAAAGGTAACCATTTAAAACTTACACTACTTTTGGGCTGAGAGACATACATGAGAGACATACATTTTTTATTGTAAGTGTAATGAATTTATAAATGTGAATGACAATTTGGTTATTTTGACACCTGACACCCCTAACTAAGCATCTAACCAACACAAACGAAAAAACTCTTAAAAATACACTACTAGTAGTTTAGTTAGGTAACTTACAAAAAAATTCTAATTTGTTGTATTCACTGGCAGTGGCACTGACTGAGCAGACTTGCTTACACCCATACCATGTTTAGCATAAGTTATATATGCATCACACTCGCACGCGCACTTCGGACATATCATATCGTTCACCATTCGGTTCGCTGACAGTCACCGAACATACAAGCGTGGCGTGGCGCGTAATTCAAACAAATAAAATTACAGCATATCAACAAACGACGGAAAGTTCAATTTAACGGAAGTTAACAAGACCTTTAACATTTATTGAAATTAACTTAGAAGTTAATCCGTTCAGCAGAATGTTAACTTCGTTAATTAACGATTAACAGATTAAAGTGTTAATGCTCACCTTTGGAATCCCCTTACATTTATTAATTTGACTTGGTAACACTCGACTGACTGTGAAGGAAAACATCTGGAGTACGTACACCTGAACGCTTGAAAAATGTTCTTGTATTAACACTGTATCTGGGAACAAAATTTAACTATGGTTTTCTCAGTGCATTTGAAATTGCCAATACACTCAAGGTTGGCGAAGTGATAAATAGAAAACGCGGCCGTGTTTTATTTATACAAACGTATTCCCCTGTTTCCTATCTGGATAACTAGAGCAAATATTTTTCTATATTCTATTTTCTATATTTTTCTACCACACGCCTGTTTTGATTTTTTCATAAATGAATTGAAATGACGTAAATTGCCCTTTTTTACCGTTCAGAAAACAAAGTTAATGGCTACAAAAAGAAAAAGGAAAACATACAGATATAGTCAAAATCCTTCTTATATTATTCATGAAAAAAATATTAAAGTCGGTTCAATTTTGGAGGAGGAAACAGGGGAATACGAAACTATTAGTTTATCAGTTTTAGTTAGTTATAATCAGTCTCAACTGCAGTTGTCACTCTCGCATTCTAGTCAGTGAATTCCGGACACAGCAATAGATTTTAGAAATACCTATTCTTGAAATGTTTCTTAAACCGCGTATCCTCTTAAGCTCGTTCGGGAAGTGGCTTTTACCCATTAGTAGGTTACTTACAGGCTGGTATTATTAGTTTAGTATTTTTTTAGGTTGTGGAAAACATAAATCTAATAATATGGCTTGTATCTTTTTTAAGTTTAATACAAAGTAATGACGTATAAAACATGAATTATTTTAATGCAAAATTGTAACTTTGTTTTTTGAATAGATGTAGCATAATACATAGTTTTTTGTATTACAGAGTCGTATGTCAGAGTTAGTATCTGTGGAACCGCGCCGAGCAAAATTTATAGAACAAGGAAACGCAATACTTGAACGGATTCCTGAAGCTAGTGGAGAGGTGTGTATATCAAAACTTAATAATTCAAAATGTTTTCTAGAAAAACCGCAATAACATATTTAGGTATGCTGATGAAATATTTTATACGACATTTTATTTCGTGTTAAAGTTAAGTAGAAATTGATTACTACATCGGAACTGAACAATGCTTTACATCACTAATGGAAAGAATTGATAAAATAAAATCTTTTATAAAATATTGGTTTATTCAAAAAAGAAACTGAATCGTATTATTAACTCAGCAAATCGTTAATGGAACAAGTTGATGTCATGTTCATGTTAATTTGGATTTTAACATATACAATAATAATAATCTACGAAGAAGAATGCTTTAGTTTCTTAGAATATAGTGTAATGAAATATATATTTATTACGCTTTCTGTCAAAAAATTTACTTTCTTTTCAATCCGCTACTTGATAAAATCATCGTATGTTTTCAAATGGAGGTAACAGGTTTTCTATGACAGCATTTACCTCTAGTTTTACTGATTTAGGTCTCAAATTCATATCATAATCACTTAAACTCATATTTTTAAATTAAAAAATACAAGTTTGCTAGCTTTCAAAATTGAAAATTGATATACATATAGTGAGACAAGTGACTTACCAGTTAGTGAGGTCCTTAGGGCGGTCAAGAAACTTTACCAGCATTTCGAGTTAACTACGATCTACATTTAGAGGGTTAGTGATGAAAAAGTATTTGAGGTGTTGTAAAATATAAAAAGTGTTTTTATAATATTTATTCCTATTTTATCAAATAACTAATTTGTTAATAATTTATATTTTTTAAGGTGACATGGCGAATTGAACATTTGAAGATAAAATGGGAAGCTTTACGACTACTCCTCAGTCCTGACCAAGAGCATCGTGACGGTGAAAATCTTGATACAGTCGGTTAGTATTCAATTTAGTGTTAATTTTTAACAAGTACCGCCATCTTTGGGCTGTATCTCATAACAATTATGTAAAGAAGTCACTCTTATGATTTAGTCTTCATTTGAAATCGTCGACAGATGAGGCTTTTATCACTTATTGTTACACTAGTTCCATGTATGGAAAATAGATGGCGGATTTTCATTTCTGCTAGCCAGGGTATTAGTAACATTAAAAATTGTAATTTAACGTGTGATCAAAATATTGACATAAATATTTTTGGATGTCAGACACCGCGCACGAGCTACGTTGCTTACGCCGCTGGCTTCACTGCATGGAAGGAAGGCTACCTCCGCCGTCATTAGCTGCAGCGAGATCGGCGTCGTATCACGAGCTGATGAGGAAACTACGAGAACATCAGGTAAGTTTACTTCAGTAGAGATAAATCTTGAAGGATTTTATCAATATGGAAAGGTTATAAATTTTGTACAAAAATTGGATGAAAAAAATTTGGAACTGTAAAAAAAGTTGGCTGTCACGGGACGCCCGGCAGATGTGAAACATGTTAGTAAATATTAAAAAAAAAGTTTCTGTATACCAGTGACTGTACCATTACCCAAAAGAAAGTCACTGTGAAAATATTTATTTTATTACTATGTGTACGGTGGTCGCGATCCCAACCAACCGCGTTTAATCTATCCATGTTTTAACATGAAACTTTGTAATGATTCAGTTTCTCTATAAAAAAAAAACAAAAACGAACTCCGCTCCACACAGCCAACGTTGGCCAAAGCGTCGCCACGCCAATATCCGCCAACAATGGGTCTGACCCGCCGCATTAAACGTTTGACATCAATAATTATGTATTTATTACTCAAAAAGCAACTTTAAGAAAATTCGGATGGTTCTTGGGATGTTACCGATGAGATATCCCATGGGGCACATGGCAATAGCAAGGATGGTAGACGTACCAGGTTCCTGGTACAAGTACCAGATATTGAAGTCTTGTACCAGGTATCGGGTAAACATTTCCTAATACGCAATAATATTAACTTTCAATATAGATCAAGGCCTCTGGTGTTTTGTTCACCGAGAAACTAATAAAAGGCGGCGAAAGACGGCACTAAGCAATTACTAAATAAGCACTATTTATTTGAGGGTAGGTACCAGTTTTTTTCCAAGTACCAACTCTTAGCGACACCGGGTATGTTTTAGGTCCCATTTAATATGGGGTGAGCCTATTACCACTTTAAGCTGCTACTGAGAATTTCATAGAAAACCCCTTAACACTTTGATCGACCTGGGAATCGAACCTAGAACCTCAAGCATAGCAGTTCGCGTTTAGGATCAATATGCTAATGAGGCAGCTATGGAGTAATGAACTATCGATATTAAAGCAATAAAATCTAAATCAGGCTTTTTTAAACATTAAAAAATCATCACTTTGTAAATTGTACCCGTGCGAAGCTGGGGCGGGTTGCTAATACATAGTTTTAAAAAAAAATGTGTGCAATTCACACGTGATAGAAGTGAAACCTTCACATCTGTATTTTTTAATTCAGAAAATGATCAAATACATAGTAATTTAAAGTTTATGAAAATGTACATACAAGTACTCATAATCATTATTCACAATATCATTTTCAAATAATGCACATTTGAAATATCCATGGTAACCTAACACAATATCAATCAGTAACAGAATGTCATAAGTGTTGTCTAAAGAGTTTTTGTTTGGTGCCTTTGTGATGAGGTAATAAAATTCATTATATTGCTTGGCAACAAACCTCTTTTGTACAATTTCACCATTGCCTAAAACTTTTTTATCTCATTTTCTCCCACGTTAAATCTTATGAATTTATGTGGCTGTCTCTTTTTAATGTCGCTTTCGCTTTTTCGTTTCAACGACTTTCAAATCACAACGATGCTAAAGAAGTTTTCACTACAAAAGTAACTTTTTTATAGTTGCACGGCAAATTGTCTGTACTGTTCCTGATGGTAACCTCTGTACAATCCAAACAAAACGGTGAACACCGAGAGATCGTAATCCATCGACCGACGCCGCTGTCAACAGGGCCTGCATTAATTTAAATGGATATTCACAGGCAGATCTCGAAACGCGACACGCAAAAGCGAGTCACTATGACAAACTTTTCACTATACGCATGGTGGTCGCGACCCAGTCGGGATAAACAACCCAGCTTAGTAGAGAAAATTCAATGTTTTGTAATCAAGTCGACAAAATTATTTTCGGGCGCTTACATGGCATACGCTGGTTAAACCTTGTGAGATACATCAAAATAATGTACTTAAGAATTGTAGTTCTTCAAACAAGCCTAGAGAAAAGTCCGCAATGGCATATGGCTATCTCTTAAGGTTGGCTCACAGTGATCATTATTATCTTTATAATATTTATTTGCGAAGCTATTGCCTTCAATACAGTATTAATCCTTAACCACATAAATATATTATTTACCTTATGCATTTAATTTAGATTAAAACTGCCTTGTACATAATATTATATAAATAAATACCGTAGAATTATATCACAGATTCAAAATTACGCGCTATCGAAAAATTACTTGCAGCGAAACAGTTGGTTGGCGTACGCTGTCGCCACCCCCGCTGCGCCCTAACTCTTATCTATGAATAGCTAGTGTCGAGCTAAGCGCACTCTTCATAACAATGGATTATCAATACCAAAGCGATGAACAGTATATCGATCGAACATTATTTTTTAAACATAAATGGACAGCACATTAGTACATTGCACCCGTGTGAAGCCGGAGCGGGTTGCTAGCTTTGTATAAAAATTAATCATATATTTTTTACTTTTACGTTCCTATAGGATCGTTTGGCGGATCCTATTAATTAAAAATGCAGCTCAACGTTTCAATTATTACTGTATTTATTTTGTCACTCATAATCGATTACAGAATAAAATCTCTTCTTGTCAGTCCGTGACAGATGTCTTCTTTTATCTTTTTCAAGACTTGAAAGTCAGCCAGTCTATCATAAACAAAATAGAATGTGGCTGAAGTAACAACTATTTATTGTGATAAGTCGCCACATTCCTATACCATTCATTCGATTGCGATGAGACTTTGCTAAGATGTTGTGCGCATGCTCGGGAAGGTTTCTGAATTAATACATCCACTTTACAATAGGTGGCGCAATAGTCATTTTTCCTAATTTCTATGCGACTGTTTAGTGTAAATATTAAAATCAATCTACTTTTAGAAACAAAATATAAAAATTATATGTCGTACCAGCCGTGTCCGCGGCTCTGCGCGTTTTTATTACACAGTAATTATTTATTTAATGAAACTTTATTGTACTCCGTTAACTAAAGATCCAATCAAACATTCAAATTATGTGTTAATATAAAGGGCGGCCTTATTGCTGACAGCAATATCTTCCAGGCAACCTTTGAATGGATATCTTACAGAGAGAAAACTAGAGGTATAGTAGGTATAATGGAGATAATAATCGCTCATATTTTGTAATTTTTGGAGGTAATATCGATAGTTTTACAGCCTGTCAATTTCGGAATGACATAATATACTCCCGGTATAAATCAGTTGAGAATAAATACAAATATAATTTTTGATATTATTTTGTTTTACGATTTCTAAAAGTAATATCTATACAATTAATAAAATTGATGTGTCTGTTTGTAATGTCAAAATAACAGTTTTTTACTAAATGCATATGAAGGTATATACGATACCTATAACAAAAAGCCCATTTTTTAAAATTTTTGTCTGTATGTCTGTCTGTTCCGGGTAATCTCCGAAACGGTTGGACCGATTTTGACGGGACTTTCACTGGTAGATAGCTGATGTTATAAGGAGTAACATAGGCTATTTTTATTTTAGAAAAAGAATTAGGTTTCCGCACAAATAAAAAAAACTGGTCATGGTGAATCAAATCGGGCGCTTAAATGGCCTATGCTGAGTAAACTATAAGAGATATAGCAAATGAATGTACTACATAATCATAGGCATTAAAAAGACTTACAAAAAAGTCCGGGAGAGTGTATATCTATCTTCTAAGAAACACCCACAATAAGCATTTTTGTCTTTAGAGTAGCCGGGAGCGGGGGAGCAAGATTCGTGCGGGCATTTTGTAGTCCACGTGAGCGAAGCCACGGGCACAGCTAGTTAGTGTATATAATTGAGTTGAGGATTTATTTACAAATCTCGAATTAGATTAATTCAATTGTTGAATTACCATACATTTTCCATTTACAAAAGTATTATTATACTTTGAAATTGTTTCAGCCAATTTTCAATTAAATTCAGATATACGGAAACACAGACAAAAAATTGTAATTCGAGATTTGTAAAGAATTACGTGTAGGTACAGACAGAATTACAAATTTATTAATTCAGATTGTTTAATATGTATATATAAGAATACATTCCGTATCGACCTCAATGTTAAATATCGAGATTTCTCTAAGCCATTTCACACCGCGCCGCGCCGTCTTCTACGACCCGACGACGCGACGCGACGCACATTGGACTGAAATCGGAGCCTCTCTTTTATAGGATTTTAGAAAAATGAAATATGTTATTTAATAGTTTTAAGTATACAGTTTTGTCAAAACAGTCATATCATTGTATAATTTAGCAATTTCTAGCTTTATTTTTACCTTCTACACCATATAATATGGACTTGTAAATTTCAAATGTATGAAAATGGATTTTCTTTCCGTCATAACTTTTTTGTGTTTTGAGTTGTAAAGCTGAAACTTATACATATCGTTACTGGGGTGGTAATAAACCCTTAGGACCTTTCACCTTGACCCCGGGCGTCCCCGTTCAACAGATATTTGTTGATGAAAATTTCATACTTTGTTGACATTGTATTGAGGTGAAATCAATCTGTAGGTTTATTTTCGACCTGAATGCTACAGGTATCGATTAATAAAGTTACCCCTGATTTACCCTACCGCTTCGTTTTCAAAAATACGATTCAAAATTCGTTTTTAAATTTCAATATACCTATTTTTCTTGATTAAAAGTTGTAAATTACCTATAAATTTGCACTATAAACTTAAATTAACACCAATTATCATTACCTGCTACTATTCTTGATTGTTTTTGTTCCACATTTGTACCAAAATGTCTTGATTTTGCTAATTAGGGTAATTAGTTTATTTGTTTCGTTGATATTGATGTTTGTCATAAAAGATTAAACAGTTATTTCTGGGGCTAGATTAGGATTCTAAATGAAAACAGTGTAAATAACATGAGATCTTATATTCATTTTAACTTATCGATTTTAACAGTACCTCTAAATAGATGATGTAAATGTAAATTCCAAATATATAAAAATATTTTATAACAAAATTATGATATACATATAGTTCCGATGATACCTACTTAATAACTCATACATTACTCAGAGTCACACAAATTTCTTACATCTACAAACTCTATATTTTCTTTATCTGATGTAGAATTTACCAATAACAATTTAGCTTCATCTGATAGCGGTTTATGGCTAAGTTGACTTATCTTAGGTCTGATGCTGGACAGGTATGGGTCAGAAGTGGTAGGGTAAATCAGGGGTAACTTTATTAATCGATACCTGTAGCATTCAGGTCGAAAATAAACCTACAGATTGATGATTTCACCTCAATACAATGTCATCAAAGTATGAAATTTTCATCAACAAATATCTGTTGAACGGGGACGCCCGGGGTCAAGGTGAAAGGTCCTAAGGGTTCACTATCACCCCAGTAACGATATGTATAAGTTTCAGCTTTACAACTCAAAACACAAAAAAGTTATAACGAAAAGAAAATCCATTTTCATACATTTGAAATTTACAAGTCCATATTATATGGTGTAGAAATTAAAAATAAAGCTATAAATTGCTAAATTATACAATGATATGACTGTTTTGACAAAACTGTATACTTAAAATTATGAAATAACATATTTAATTTTTCTATAATCCTATGAAAGTGAAGCTCCGATTTCAGTCCAATGTGCGACGTACAGTTAGTACAAATTGCCTTTATCTTATAATTTACACTGATTGACTAATACGAAACGTCTGTTTGGTGCTTTCTAAGTCAGAGGGGCCTACTCTGATCCGCTCGGATTTGCCCAAACGATAATCTTTTAGTTATAATTTTATTCCCAACTATTGTAGCTATCGTGGTCTTGGTTACTTGTTTGACACTATGACGACTGGTATTATGTCGATTATGGGTGACTAATAATTACTGGGTCGGCTTCTTTCAATAAAATAATTATAGTAAACCAAGTATCTTATTTCTGTTATTTATTATCGTAATAATGAAGTCGAATTTACATAAAGATAAAATTAAATGTAGTTTACTATTTTCCAACTAGCGTTTTTGCGTATTGTAATTTAAATTATAATTTAGGTAGGTCCATTAACTGAGTTGAAAATTGACGGGTAAAACCTCATCAAGCTCCATTTAAATATTTTGATCCATAAAATCTAATGTCGACATTTTAATGAAAACATTCAGGATAATTTAACGTATACCTAGATATAATATTTTGTATTACATATTACCGGATTACCCGGGATTCTGACCGTAAATATCAATATAACGCTTAGGTATAATGAAGCAAAATAAATGAATATATCAAGTAAACGTAATTATTTAAAATCTCACGAAGTTGAGACGGGGTGGGGTATGTCAAAATAAAGAAGAAAACTCACTTAAGGACGTCCCTTTAGACGTTTTAATATCGAAATGATAACGTGAAGTATGTTTTCGAGTACATTCGTTTACATTGCTTTAACGTCGTAACTTCTTAAGGACGAGAGCATACGATGAGAAATTGTATTTCGTAAGTTCATGGTAGGTGCCCAGGTCGTTTAGTTTCGGATTGTGACACGACATATCCAATATATTGATCTCGAGAAACTTTAATCGTGCCATATATGCTGTGTTATATCACTCGTGTGGCTTATATTATTTGGGTAAAGTTTGGATGTTTTATTGTATGGTATTTTGTAAAAGTAATATGAACTTCTAATTTTTTTAAATGTCTTTGTTGTTGTTTAAAGCTATGATATAAAAAATGAAATTGAAGTCGTTCTTATAAGTCGAATAGGTAATTGGATTTTTTATAAGTTGAGCGTCAAATATAGTAATGAAAAAAATGTGAGGTGTTAGTCAATGTTCGCCTGGCAGATGTGAAAAATCTAAAAGTAATGACATTTTTATATTGAAATATGAATAAATATAACGAAAAAAATATATATGTATTCAGATAGTTATTTATAAAATAAAAACGAAACTTTTCGTTTTTCAGTTTTTTATCAATATAATATCATCGGTACTGCTTTTCCTAAAGTTTTACACTGGAAATAATTTCAAAGGATTTCCAGCAAGGTGAACATCTCACTGCTGAAAGTAAAACGGATCACAGTTTGTTCTCGGGCTTCAATAAATCGCTTTACTGTGCCGTTTATTTACAGAAAGTCAGAATAATGAATATCGAAAGAAATTTTTCTCAGAATTTTTTAAAATACAACTTTCAATTTAGGTCAATGCGCACTAACTAAAATAAATTGACCGTTAATACATCTTCCCGACGGGCTCATTGCACGTTAATCTTTATATATATAAAAATCTCGTGTCACTATGTATGTTCGGAATGAACTCCGAAACTACTGAACCGATTTTGATCAAATTTCGTAACTATCTGTGGTCTAACTTAAAAGATATGATAGTTTTGGTCTCAATAATTAACGTAGTCGACGAGGTCTAAATAATATTAATGATAAATTTTATTTTTATTATTTAAAGATTTCTTATCCTTTCCTTTCCTATTTCTTTTCTTCATAAGTAAGTAAATTGCATCGGTGTGACGCCGAGGTGGGTTGCTAGTTTTATATAGAATGAAAGTTACAATTTGTTAGGAACATTACTATTTTCTTTTACTTCTATTTTGGATGATCAATGTCTTTATACCTAAATAGTAACCGTCCGTGAATACGTACGCGTTAATTTGAATAAAAAACTCGAAGGTATTTTGGCTCCTCTAATTTCTTTATATTGAAAGTATAAAAAGTTAGTTTCATAAATCTGTGTTTATTTAATGTTTTTATAGTCTTACAAAGTGCCATTTCTTTTGTAATTACTTATATCAAGAAGTAATTTCCTCGCATAATATATCATTTAAATCGTATGTCAGGATCTAATACATAGAAATAGGAACAGCAAGTATACAGACACACCGTGTTTAAGTGATTAATGAATCTATCATTCGAATCGACCGGACCTGATCCGGTAGCTTTCGCTCCCTCGCCTTGCCTCGGGCCGACCGCGACTGGAACGACTGAGATTTAGTTTGATTAAAGAACTTGCGCCCGCAGTGCGTAATTAGCGAAAATGTATTCGTTGAATTACTGAATAGGTATTAATTATATCCTCTCCTATAGCTTGCTGGATGATTTCTATACTGTAAATATTGTAATATATCAATATTATAATATAACATACAATGCAACGCAATAATGCAATGTTGATAATGATAGCCCAGATAGATTGTTATCAACTAGTATTTTCGTTTAATCTTTACCGCGTATGTCACGCGTGAAAATCATTTTGTTCGTCTCTCGGGAACAGATATTGTATGCATGCTTGATATGATAAGTTGTATGGCAGCATATTATATATTTATTGTTAAAGTTCTATATAAATATCAACTTGCAATATAATTTTAGTGCAATATGAAGTCGGCGCGAAGGATCTTTACGATTGTAAATAATAAACCTACTCAAGTTTAGAGAAAAAGTATTTGTATAAATTTGATTTAAATTAATTTTAATTATCACATTATACACACCTGTCAGAAAATGGTCTTAAATTAAAACGAAAGCATAACATTTTGTGGTTACTCTTGCTTCACTTAGATTTTGTATAATTTATGATTCGGCATGATAAGAATTTATTCCCTAGTAAAACCTATTATTTTAACACAAATGGTTCGACAACTCGTTTTGAAAAAAGCATGTAAAAATGTATATATGGGATATAACTTATACTTAACATTAAAAAGCTCAAGATATGGTTTATGTTTGTTTGTTTGAACGCGCTCCAGAAGAACGATCATACAAGATTTTTTTTTTGCATTTTATAGCCTATTTATTGAGACAAGTTATAAGCTATATAACTTTACGCTACGCCGCTTAGGAGCGGAGCAGGGACCATGAACGTCAAGTAATCTGACAAGTTGTAAGTACGGGGAAGTGTTCATGTTAGATATATCTAAAAATTACCTATTATAGAGGGCAATAACGTAATCACATATATTTACAATAAACGTAAACGTATTTGTAACTAGCTGTGCCCGCGGTTTCGTTCACGTGGACTACAAAATGCCATCTATCGGGCACACTCGCGAATCTTATTGAGTAACTTCAAATACAGAATGAAGTACGGTGACCAAAACACGCGAGCCGAGTGATCGTAGGAAGCGTGTCACGATACCAACCACCAAGCGTCAGAGTATGTCATTTTCTTTTATTTTAATTCAGTAATGTCGAAAGAACTCACCATGCTAGTAGATACAAAATGGTATGTTATAAAATAATTATTAAATTACGTACCTCTAAGATATGGTATTTGTTAAACACCTTTAAAAATTAATACAATTCGCTGCATGGAAAATTAAAATACAAATTCTTCTAGTTTCGCGGTTACTTGTAGTTAGAGCTCGGACATAGGAAAGTAATAACTCTCTTGGTGTATCGCAAACTGTAGTGCCTCCGTTCAACATTGCAATAAAATATGTCTTAATGTATAATGTATACGTTATATAAGTGTTTTAGAGACAGCAAAATAAGGACCACCTCTGTTAACTGTATAGCAAATAGTTCGTTAATTTTTCGGTTATGTGAATGTTTCGAGTTTAGGAAAAAAAACATTTAGAGTTCGTTTTCATTCTGAATAGTTGGTACGTGAACATGGTAAGGAAAGTAAATTTCTTTCTTTATAGAAACCTCGAAAACAATGCAATCAATTACGTATTTAGATAATGAATGTATAAGTGACTCGTTGATGTCTAACATAGAGTAAATTTTGTTTTCTTATTCTCGAAGATTACTTGTAAATCGTATAATGAGATTATATCCGTCGGTAATTTTATGTGCTTACATTTATATTTTTCAAAAATGAAACGTTTTTATTTTCCTTTTAAGTGAGATTATTGAAATAAAGTAAATGTGTAATTGTTTTGTAAAAACTTTTATTTGTCATAATTTCCGACTTGGCCAAACGATTCCACATGTATTAGATTAACGTGGGTGGTCAAATAAGTATTTAGCCTACAAAAGGAAAACGAAAATTTTGGAAAATCAACATAGTGTCCTTTTAGCTCGATACACTTGAACCAGCGATGTTACAACTTCTTGCTCCCGTATGAAAAATACCTTTTCTGAAGGTCTGCAAAGTAGGCCTCCGTGGCGGCGGTAACCTCCTCAATCGACTCAAATTTCTGCCCGGCGAGTGATTTTTTCAAGTTTGGAAACAAAAAATGTCGCACGGTGCCAAACCTAAGTTCATAGCCTAATTCGACCAATTTGGCCTTCGCAACGGGGGAAGTGTGATCCGGTGCGTTGTCATGGTGGCAGAGCACTTTTTTCTTCGCCAAATGGGGCCGTTTTTTTTGCAATTCGTTGTTGAATCGGCCCAACAATTCGGCATAGTAGAGCCCTGTGATCGTTTTGCCCTTCTCCAGGTAGTCGATGAGGATGAAATGTTGTGAACCCCAGAAAACGGTAGCCATCACCTTTCCGGCCGATGGGACAGTCTTTGCCTTCTTCGCAGCACGTTTGCCAGGTACAGTCCACTGTTTCGACTGTTCCTTGGTCTCTGGTGTGTACCAGTGGATCCATGTTTTGTCGACGGTCTCATAACGACGCAGATACTCCTTCAGATTGCGCTTAAACAGCGTCAAACACTGCTCTGAAGTGGTCTCACGTTTGCGCTTGTTGTGCAGAGTGAGCAAACGCGGCACCCATCACGCCGACTACTTTCTCATACCCAGTATTATGCAGGATATGATCCACGCGGTATTTTTAGATACATAATGTCTTAGCTATCTCACGCACCTTCAATCGGCGGTCTGCCAACACGAGATAGCCGTTTTCGGGGCACCTGGGCGTGGCTCATCAAAAATCGACGTGCAACCACGTTAAAACTCGTTAAACCAATTTTTGACGGACACCATGGAAGAAGAAGAGTTACCGTACACAGCATCCAAGCGTTCTTTGATTTCAATGCGCGATTTTCCTTCCAAAAACAAGAATCGAATCACCAACCTATTGACGGAGATATTGCTCTTTTCTATTTTTCTAAAATCCGCGGACACGCCCGCATCCACGCGTGGACAAAACAAAACTACGAGTCCGATTCGGCTGAAATTTGATAGTAGTTGTCTACGAGAATGTACCACACGTTAATAAATTTCTCTTGCGATAGTGGCGCTATCGGGCGGTGAGGCTAAGTACTTATCGGACCGTCCCACGGTGGATCGTTCCCATAAAAGCGGTTGAACGTAGGCGACTTAAAAATTCAAAGTCGTCATTTCACAAAATTTAATATACCATTCGATTGCTATATTAATTGCCAACAAATATGGTAAATACCTATTTACAGGAAAAAATTATACCAATGAGCCTACCTACTTACCTACCGAACTTATCAATTCGGGTGTCACAAACAACCTTTGCATGATTATTCAAAATTGGGTAATAAACGTAAGTTGCACGTGTTTTATGACCGTTCCTGTGGTTATTTAAGTTAACAACGTGTTTTGTTATGCTGTCTGAGTAAGTTTTGGTTAATTATTGTTTATGACCACTTACTTTTAATTTTTTTGTGGGTGGCTAGTATAAACATCTACAAATATTAACTTCGACCAGTTTTTTCTAAATATTTTATATATTTTTATTTATATCTCAAAACCTGCACAAAACTGGCACCATGATGTGTCTTTGGAGAATTTTTTTTTATATAATGACTAGACACTGGAATAAAAATTTTAGAACGAAAAGCGGCGAGATATACGAGATATTCATATTTATAGGTAGCCTCCCATACATTAAAAACGGGTTTTCTCGATTTACTCTAAAACTATGAGTCCAATCAAAAAAGTAATTTCACCCATATGTGTTGGCATTTAATATAGCAATCGAATGGTACATTAAGTTTTGTGAAATGACGACTTTGAATTTTTAAGTCGACTACGTCCAACCGCTTGTATAGGAACAATCCACCGTGCGCCCAGGTGTACACATGATATTAGAGTTGGATCTAACATATTTTTATTTGTTTTAGTGATAATGTACTTTTATGAGCGACCATTGAAATTTGACGACAGTCGTAAGAAGTTTTTAAGATCGCTATCCGATCTCAAGTAGTAATAATAAATCCATGCTAAACTGTGCTAAGCCGGAAGTAGATTTACTGGCTAATCGTCCTGTTAGAAAGTACCGGGAAAGTTGTCCTATGCACCACCAGAACACTTAAACTGGCAAAAATCTGGTAATGCTCACTTACGTACCCTCCGGCTGCATAAGTAGAGGTTTAAGTCTTGTGTAAGCTATGTTTTGTTGCGATAACGGTGTTAAGTTATAAGAAGTAATTGCCTATTAAAATGGTTAAGATAATTATAGTAAACAAATAAAATAAATTTTAATTTTTAGTTTTTGTATGAAATATGATAGTGAAAATGTATGTTAAATGTTCACAAATTTTCATTAGCTTATGTATTAAAGATATATAAATGTTGTTCAATTATTGTACTAAAAAAATTATACATTCTGCTGACTTCAATGGAAAAAACTCCAGTTTGTAACTTTCTAAGTTTAAAGATGCTAAAAATTACTATTAGCACATAAAATGAATCATTTATTTAACGTTCAATTTATTCCTTATATTGAGTTAAAACACTAATTCGAGATTTAAATATATCTTAGAAAGGGCAATATATGTATTTATTAGTCAGACTTATCTATACGTGATGATCTGTTCCTTATTCTTAGGTATATAAAAAACTTTATATAAAAAAGTGTAGTAAACCTTACATTTTCATTGAACAATATAGTTTTAGAAAGTTCTCGGTAAGTAGCAATTTATTGTTCAAATGCTTAGACGTTATGAACGTTAAAAATGCTGACGTATACTAGCCACTTTAACATTAAATCGCGTCCGGCGTATTTTCCTATTATTTACTCAAGCCTTCCGTTACGAACGTTCTACGGGCTCAATTACCGAGCCGTGTGGTCGTATCTTCACCCCATCTAAAGCCGAAAGGTCAGGCGGTTCTTATGAGCAGCCTGTCACGCGTTAGGCCTCCGACTTGTACCACGAATGTTATTGATTTTCGTTTCTAATTATAGCTTTCTCAAGCATTTAATTTTTACGTAATGAATGGTTTTCGATTGTTATGATTTTGTTTTAATTTTTTTCTCCAGACAGCAAAAAAAAAAATTGTTTTTCACAATTACAAATTTCTTTAGTTTTGATGCAAATTTCACAGCTTGCTTTTTTAATGGTTTACCTGTGTTCATTTACATGGAAAAACTCAGACGAGCAGTGGCGATTTTCTATTCTCACGTCAGTGAAACGACGGGTATACATAATTATAATATCCATTGTGAATCTCTTTATGACATTGCTTATTACATTTAGTCTGCTTTGTACACTTTCTCAGATATGATGCTATTCTTTTTTAGAACAATTTTAATACTTTTAAATTATAGGCAAAAGATTTGATATTTTTAAATATAATTTGTGATGTACTTTAAAGATTTTAAAGAGGTGATTTACATTTTGAAATAAATGATATTGTATCCTATTTTTTTTTAAATATTTTGATTGCACTGAAAATCTAGTTTTAGAAAATTTAGAGTTCTACAAAGAAGTATTCAAGAGTTTTATTTTTTAATCTATACGAATGGCCTTCGTGTGCTGCTCATCGATGATGATAAAATTTGAATATATGTTGATAACACACTACCAGTTGTTTGAAAAATGAACGCACGTTGAATCAGCGTTACATGGAATTATGCAATGGTTAGGTTGCCTAAATTGTTGACGCGCTGTACCTACCTAGACAAAAGTAAATGGAAACCTTTGTGATGAACTATAACTACTTCCTAACGTGTAATTGTTTATATTTTTATGCACACGTACACTTAGTACTGTATTATTGTGACGTAGAAATTAAAGTAGTCAAAGCGTATAAAGAGTGAATGGATTCGTCTCGTAGGCACATATTTAAAATTCAATTTTCTTCCAATATAATTTATTCTTAAATACCCATACATTAATATAATATTAGTATACACCCATGCGTCATTTTGGCGATATGACAGACAATGAAAGTACTTATTTAAATTTATTCCGCTTAATCGTTTAATGAAAGAAGTTGTAGGAAGCGTACGAGACAATGAAAATGTATTAATTGTACAGATAAAAAAATATATCCTGTTACGTCACCCAATTCGTGTGAACAACACGTTTGTTACTAATTTGTTATTGGGCAGTATTGAAATAAGACGTTCTTATAACTTTATCTCTAACATTACTTCTTATTATAACTCATAATAATTAATATAAGTATATATCAACTATTTGCAGTTATATGATCGAATTACTCAACTATATTACTTTTAATATGAATAAAAATAATACTTCCGCTGAAATCTTGCCAGAAATTCTTATATAAGTTATCATCTAGATATATCAGTGTGATAAATATTATCCTAAACGTATGTATGTATAACACATTATATTAACCAACGAAACTTGTCTTACGGAAACAAAAATAAATTACTTAATTATTATATAATAGATAGAGTGGTACATGGTGGGTCAGAAAGGCGTACGATTTTAAAAACTCTTGCGTTTGAACCTTATGAGCGGGGGTAGCGCAGGGTGGTGGGGATGAGAAGCTCGGTTCTCGGAAATTTAGTCGCGATGGATCGCTTCACCGGAGCGCAGCGTGCGTTCTGCGTTAAACATTATTATAAAAATGGCGATTCGTGCGCTATTGTTCGACGTTTGTTTCGGCGTGAGTTTGGATTACATGATGTAAATCAGTGTCCGAAGGAAAGTGTGATTCGATCGTGGGACAGAAAGTTCGAAGCTACTGGTTCGACTCTCAAACAGAAGCCTACGGGACGCCCAAGGTCAACAAGAACGGAAGACACAATTGAACAAGTTAGATCTTCAGTTCAACGTAATCTTGGTTTATTGACTTCGCAAGCGATCAACTGAACTTGTGGTGTCCAGAACATCTTTACTTCGCATTTTGTTGAAAGATTTGAATTTGCATCCGTATAACATTCAACTTGTGCAGGAATTACTGCCAAATGACCCAATTTTACGACGAGCTTTTGTTGAAATAATGTTGGAACGCTTTCAGAGTTTCAACAATATTCTGTTCTCCGACGAAGCCCATTTTCACTTAAATGGGCATGTCAATGAACAGAATTGCCGTTACTGGGCTGCAGAGAACCCACGTACAAAACATCAAAAGCCTCTGCATTCGCCGTAAGTAACCGTTTGGGCGGCCATATCAGCACACGGAATTATCTGACCCCATTTCTTTGAAAATCAACAAAGGCAATTTGTCACTGTAAATTCCGACCGATACATAGCCATGTTAAGGGATTTTTTCTTTCCGCAACAGCAACAATTTGAAGCCTATAATCGTGCGACGTGGTTCAACAAGATGGTGCGACATGCCATACATGTAATGCTTTGTTGGCGGCCGTAAACGAGATGTTTGCTGGGAAACTTGATAATATCGCGCCGAGGTGACATTGCATGGCCGCCTAGAAATCCGGATCTAACGCCACCGGACTTTTTCATGTGGGGATACCTGAAAAGTAGAGTCTAATCCAGTAACCCAGCCACGATTAACCAGTTGAAGATAAATATCCGAGTAGAAATGGCAGCTATTCCTCGCGCAATGTGTCGGCGAGTTTTTACCAATTTGAGGTTCAGATTCGAGGAATGTTTGCAGCGGGATGGTGCACACCTAAATGATGTAATTTTTAAGAAATACATTTCCCAGATGTCTATTTTAATTGAAATAAAGATGTGTATGTTTATTTTATTTAGCTTTCTTTTTATTATTTTTTAAAATTCGCAAACCTTTCTGGCCCTCTCTGTATAAAACCTTTGTTTTAGACCACTTTTAAAAATAAATAAATTAAACAATAAAAATGTTGCAAAATTTGTCATTCTGGATATAAAAAATATCGGTTTGTCTAGTTTACTCATTAGTAACTAGCTTTGCCCGCAGCTTCGCTCATGTGGACTACAGAATGCCCGCCCAAATCTTGCCCCCCGCTCCCGGCTATTTTAAAGACAAAAATGCTTATTGTGGGTGTTCCTTAGAAGATAGACATATTTTCACGGTAACTTTTTTGTAGGTCTTTTTAATGTCTACAATTATTTAGAATATTAATTGGCTATATTTCTTATGGTTTGCTCAACGTAAGCCATTTAAGCACCCGAATTGATTTACCATAAACATTTTTTTTATTTGTGCGGAACCGCAAATTTTTTTTCTAAAATAAAAGTAGCCTAAGTTACTTCCTATAAAATCATCTATCTACCAGTGAAAATCTCGTCAAAATCGAGCCAACCGTTTCGGAGATTACCCGGAACAAACAGACGGACAGATAAACAAAAATTTTTCGCCAAGCTAGCTCAGTCTTAATATAGTCGGCAGATCGTTGAAATGTTTATTCAACCACCACAATGTATTACACATTCGTAAGTTAGGCTATTATATAAAATAATCAGAAAACACGACAGTCATTTTTTAAAGATATCCAACCTTAACTTCTTTTTCATCTTTCGAGTTATTGACATAAAAATTGTCAGTCATTATTCAAAAAACAATTGTTTAATGTGACATTGCGTCTTTTTGATAGATTTTTGCTGGTTGTGCGTTCGCTCGACAATTTGTTGGCCCGAAAATTACTATTATGAAATATTTTATTAAACTGTAAAATAGGTTCTTTTGTCGAACTATCACGCGACCAGTTATTATGTTGTTCACATGAAACATTTGTATGAACATTTTGATAGTAAGTAGGCAAAGTGTCAGACCTAAAATCATCATGAACATTTTCATTATTAGAGTTTACACTATAAAAACTTGGTTCATTGTTACATTTTGGACAGTTTTTTCTAGTTACGTTTTCTGAACCACATTTGTAACACGAAACAACCTGACTAAGAGTATTTGACTCACCTTTGTTCACACACTTACGGCACTGATGACTCTTATGTCCATAGCGTTTGCAATACACGCAGAAGGGCCGTTGCCTGGCCGATGGCACGCGCTCATCTCGTGGTGACGAGGCGAATACACATGCGTGCGTTGCGCGTGACGTATATTGTTCTTCGGACAATCGCGAGGTCGGGACGTGCGAGGCGTTATCACGCCGTGCATTGCCAGTCCCGCCCCTGTGCAGCCGTACGCTTGCAGCGGAGTTTGAAGATCATGTGTTATATGATGAGGATGAGGGATGAGTTGATATTTCGTTTCCATTACGCTTCGTGCGACTGGCAGTATAATTTGGAGCTTTTTGCCTTGTAGCTGTGGATTCCTTTAATGAATCTTCTACGACTCTTGCACTTGACAATAACTCTGAAAAACTCTTAATGTCCTAATCTTTCTGTGTAATAATCCGTAGATCATGTCTAACTGGACCTTAGCAGTCAGATCGTTTGTTGGAAGGCGGGTTAGAAGGGCTCGACTCTTCGCGACGAATATATCAGTACGTTCATCTTCACCTTGCTCGACTCTGAATAATTCTCTATAGATTTTCTATTCAGGTCTGCGATTATCATAAGCATCACGAAGGAACTGTATCACCTCTTTCCAGGAAGTGACTTCGGCGCGTATGCTCTGCCACTATATTGCGGCTTCTGAGGTAAGCAATATAGAAAGGCCCTTGATGGCAAGGTCATCGCCAATATTTGAGCATTCTTTGTAAGCTTCTATTGCATCGATGAACTCTTCAATGTTTTCTTCTGCCGCTCCCGAGAATCTAGATGAACATTGTGCAAAATTTCCAGTCTTTTCTGCCGTACTCGGTGTTGGTACCGGTGATTGAACGGTCAGAGGAGAAGAAATCGTCGATAAGCGTTGCAACATTCGTTCGCAGACCTCAGCATTTGATTGCTGTATAGTAGTCAGCAAGGCGGTGAAGTTCTCTTGAGACAGCGTGATGCTACCATCGAGATCATCGTTGTTGAGAGACTGTCGTTTCCGTGGTTTCAGCATTGTTTTCTGACTATACTTACACTGTGATCACGATTATGTACACACAGCGTAGATTCCACAAAGTTTCACTAACTTTGTTGTGGGATTCGGCCTTCAAGTTGGGACGCCATATTTCGCCAAGCTAGCTCAGTCTTATAAGATAGGAGATAAAGTCATGGTTCGGTCGCATGTACTAAGTCAAGGGAGCAAAGGTTTCACCGCCAAATTTGCGCCCAAACGCGACGGACCCTATGTAATAACCAAGAAAGTTAGTCCAACCACTTTTCTAATATCTTCCTTGCGAAGTCCTGATGAAAGTTTAGGGAAATACCATGCTCAGGATCTGACTCGTTTTATTGATAGTGATACAGGAAACGAACTACCACCCAAACTGTTGTACCTAAGCGACGACGCGGACGTCCGAAGCATACGGATTATGAACTGGTCCAGGAACGAGGGCGTTCACCTAGACCAGAGGGGGAGTATATAGTAAGACAACCCGTCCCTAGTACTTCCAGACGCCGTAATATACGTCTCCCGTCTAGGTACTATGATTACTCTATGTAGGTTGTATATGCATCGGTTGTTGTTAGTTCTATTCTTGAATTTGACGGAGAATAAAAAGAAGAGCTCTAGCTAGCGCGTCGTTTGTTGTCTTTTAAAATGACTGTCGTGTTTTCTGAATATTTTATATAATAGCCTAACTTACGAATGTGTAATACATTGTGGTGGTTGAATAAACATTTCAACGATCTGCCGACTATATTATTTATAAGACTGAGCTAGCTTGGCGAACAATTTCAAAAATGGATTTTATGTTGTAGGTATCGTTTATACTTTCATATGCATTTAGTAAAACACTGTTATTTTGACATTACAAACAGACACTTCAATTTTATTAATTGTATAGATAGATCTTTGCTATCAAAGCGTTGATTAATTTGCCCTACAATGTACAAGGTGTCCAGAAAGGGTATCGGGTATTATTTGTATGCAATAAAAAAGTTTATTGTTTATTATTAGCATATGAATTGGAGAATTATTTGGAAAAGATGATGTTATCCAAATGATGACCGTTACGTTGCTGGCACTCTTCTAAACGGAAACGAAGATTGGCGATAACACGTTGACACATAGCTATCGATATTGCTGCCATTTCTGACCTGATGTTTTGCTTTAACTGGGTTAGATTCGTCGGATTGTTTTGATAAACCTTACTTTTAAGGTATCCCCATGCAAAATAGTCAAGCGGGCTTAGGTCGGGGCTTCTGGGAGGCCAGTTAATGTTACCCCTTCGCGAAATGACTTTATTAGGGAATAATTCGTTAACAACTTCCATTGAGTCATTTGAGGTATGGCATGTGGCCCCATCTTGCTGGAACCACGTTCTTGAGTTGAAACCTGCAAACTCCTGCAACTCTGGGACCAAAAAATTTCGCGACATATCGCAATAACGGTCACTATTCACATTAATTGCTCGGCCTCGTTGATCTTCATGAAAATAAGGACCAATTATGTCTTTAGCAGACATAGCGGCCCAAACAACGACCTTTGGGCTATGCAGGGGTCGTTCATGCTTTCGTCTCGGATTCTCCACTGCCCAGTACCGACAATTCTGCTTATTAACATGACCATTCAGGTGAAAATTTGCTTCGTCACTGAACAGTATGTTGTTAAAGTTGTTAAATCGCTGCAGCATTTCGTTCGCAAAATTCAGTCGATTAGCATAGTCCGTATCCTTCAATTCTTGATCCAATTGAATTTTATAGGCTTTTAGATGTAAGTCTTTCATTAAAATCGAATGTAAAGACGATTTTTTGATGTTCAACGCTTGGCTTCACTTTCGGATGGATAAAGACGGATTTTGACGAACCGACGCCTCAACTTCTTCAATTGTTTCTTCATCGCGAACTGAACGAGGACGACCAGAGTTTTGAATTTTAACTGTCGCACCTGTATTCTCGAACATCCTGATCCATTTTCTTAATGCTATCGTCACTTGGCGCGTGGCGTGAACGATATTCCGCACGATAGAGACGTTGAGCAGTCACTATTCAATCACCATTACGATAATACGCTCGTACGCAAAATGCGCGATGCGTCCCCGAGTACTGTTCCATCGTGACTAAAACTCCACAAAATGGCGGACGCCACGAACCCCTCCCCGCACCCTTTAGACGCCCCGTTTCGAATATGGCGCGAAAACAAATACCCGATACCCTTTCTGGACACCTTGTATATTAGGCAATAAATATTACAATTAAAACCATACTTCATCGTTTCTATTCGTAGAGGAATCACAATGCAATAAAATTATATTGACATACTTATTACATTTAAATTGTCATATATTAGATTCGCCTTAGCTTTATATCCAAGAGTATAAATTTCCTGCGACCGTTCACAGGTCTAGTTGTTTTGTACTTATCTGATTATATTGTAAGGTCTACTGTAATTGAACCCTTAGGCATTATGTAATTGCCTTAGATGGATTGAGAACCAACTGAATATAACTTAATTGATATGTAATTGTTAGAGACAATTTGAGATTTCATAAGTATGGATTCATACGCAACGAGTAACCACGATTTATTGTACAAGAACCCTAGTAGATACGTTTTGCGATGTCATCTTCGCCATAGATATATAGTGCAAATTGACAAAACAAATTCCACTACTTCACATATTTCTATGGAATGACAATGTGTTCGTTGTTAATAAAGTCGTTGTAGGTATACTTTATGAAGACACTTTATAAGAATTAATTCTTTTTTCATTTCTTTATTTATTTTTATAAATACATACATTATATACATAATCTTGACGTAACTAAGATATTTTATATTACTACAAAGTATATTTTAAAGTTATACCTACTAACGACTTCTCCGTAATTATTTTAATTGGATTACTCTTTTGTATGGATCGGTTCATCACAACTACTTACAATGCATCGTTTAATTTTGTAAACGAGTAATAAATTTCCAATAAATTGAAGGAAATTCCTTAATGATATAAGATTTTATTTAAGATTTCTGTACATTGCATGGAATAAGATCTACAAGACGGTGGTATATTTCGCTCCCCCTTTATGATATCTCAGTGAAAACCGGCTATTACAACACGCCTTGCAATTATTATGCTTCAGTTCCCGGTGTTTAGACCTGTACCGCACGGTTATTTTCATTTAGAATCATTATAGACGTTTTCAAACCCCTATAATTTTCCGGGTTTTACTTAATTTTTACACAAGTATATAAGTAATAAGTATTTAGTATTACTCGTTAAAATTAATGTAAACTCCTATTTATATTACTTACGTAAATATTTGTATGTTAATACATACGTATGTACATATTTAGTATACATAAAAATTAATGTTTCTTTGTTTGTTCGTACTACATCTCTGTGGTTTCTACCCTATGCGTTCTTAAACTATTTGTCGGAATGCGATAAAACTTTGGTTAATTGTTGTACAAACTTTCCTGGCGGTTTTTTCCTTTCCTGACCAGTTTGCAACAGAGATTGGCGTGAAAGTCAATTATTTTCAAGACAACAGGAACGAAGTTCTTGACAAAAGCTGGTATCCAATGAAATTTTATTATAATTACTAGCGGTGTGCCCACTGTTCCGCACGCGTTTGTTATAATGCAATAGTTATTTACACCTCGTAATTTTATATTTGCTCAAATTATTTACAATTCATATAGTATCAAAATGGTTTTTTTTACATATTTCTGAAATTATTGTTGACGATTCTTATTGCCTATCAATTTTATAAAATCACGTATGCTTCCCATCTATGAAATTTTATCATAAAAGCAGTGAAGAATTAATGAAATTTAAAAATTTTCAAATATATTTTTTACGATTCCTGAAAGTTTTATTGAAAATTCTCATACAGTATTAATGGATTAAGTTATACAAATCCCCAGTACAAAATTTTATCAAAATCAATCAATAAATAAGAAAGAATATTTATCTGGAAATTCTTTTTTTTATGATTCCTAAAAGTTATATTGAAATTGTTGATATCGTTTAAATAGACCAACAACATAAGCATACTTGGACTGTGTACAAAATTTCATAAGAATCGTTAAAGCCGTTTTTACAGCTGACAGACAGATAGCCAAAAAAGTTCAATGACGTATTTTTGATCAGTATCGTTCATATAGTATGTATATCGGATATTTTGAAAAACAAAAATACAGACCGAATTACATATTTGTTAATATAGATTAGTAGCCCTGGATATTTCTTGTGAAATAAATATAGAATATATAGAAAGGATATAGGTGAGTTCTACATCCCAGTAGCACTAAGTGGCGCGCCTTGTTATATGACTTGTTCCCTGCCCTACTAAAATTTTATCTTAATACCTTCCAAATGACTCTCCCAGACCAGAATAATTTAGTAAGATGGGGGAAAGCCTCTGAAAAATCTTGCTATACTTGTGGTGAGGCAATAGGTACAGCCAAGCACTTAGTAGGATGGAAGGTGCTTCTTGATAGGGATTACTACTCACGTCGCCATGATAGAGTACTTCAATTCATACGTAAAGTGAAGGCTTTCAGTAGCTAGAGCTCAAAAATGATTGACCACTGACATGAGACAAATTAACTTCACAAAAGAAGTCTCAACAGTAAATGCTAAAAGTAAGCCCTTCTCAATCCTAGGTTCGACACCTGATTGGACTATTTTAGAGGACACATATGAAAAACATTGTAAAATCCCAGAGGATGTGGGTGTTTTGTCATCCAGATCAGACAAATTTTTTTATACTCGAGAAATCAAGCGTATAATACTTGTAGAGCTTACTGTACTGTGGGAAACTAATATAACTAAAGACCCACAATAAAAATTAATAAGTATTACGATCTATGTAATGAGCTAACCAAAAACGGCTATGCGGTTAATTTGTATGCGGTGGAAGTGGGAGCGAGTGGTATTCCAGCAAAATCTCTCTATAACTTGCAAAAAGACCTCGTCCTGTCGAGAACTGCAGTAAGTTCTATTTTAGAACGGGTATCTAAAGAAGCATTATTAACAGGCTCTTACCAAATCTGGCTTGACAGGGAAGGTATCGCGGACAGTCAAGGTGAGTGCTGATGTGCATCATAAGGGGGTCCTTTAAACCTACACCTGAGTCGCAAGTCCCGGGGGCTGCTCGTGTTCCCACTGTCTGCCACACGATGAACGCGGCACCCGGAATGGAATGCTAAGATGTTTGTCTCTAAAATTAAAATTATTTCTCCATTTCATATAGTTTTTATTTTTAGTAAAGCGAGCTACATTTTTCTAATAATTGTTATGTACAGTCGGTATAGATTTAGAAAATCTTCAAAAATTATTCATACTTCATTTGTTAATGATGAATATTGAAAACTTTACAAATAAAACCATAGAACCATTTTTTTCTTTTATAGAAAAATAAGCATAGACCGGAACTTGCTAAAATATAATTTAACCTTAACCCCGTTTTTTAGAATAAAAAATACTTATATTAATCAAAATCTATTTTCCGCTGGCCTTATTTTTATCGTTGTCTAACAATGCACTGCACCTATGCGCAAGGTCGAACCCTTTCTGAACTCGGCGCATCCGCTTCGAACTATTATGCTCGTTTCCTGTTGCGTGGTTCATGGCTGCCTTCATTTAGTTTTACAATAAAGTTAACGTTGATTCCAGGAATCAAATACATTTATTACCATTAGCTCTTTAAAAATTAAAATAAAAACTCGGAAAGTTGTCGTACGACACCCGATAGTAATAAAATTAATTTCTCTATAAATTATGACCAGATTTCTATGCTCCGTTTTATTTACAATACGGGTGGTCAATTCGAATAATTAATGATGTAATTTAATTTATTTCATATATTTAATATTTTCATCATTTTATAAACATAAAATATAATGATCCCAAATCAGTAATCGTCGAACCACCGACCACTCGTATACAATACATGTACTGTATACATGTACATGTTGTATGTATACAACAGTGCGTAGAAATCTGGTCATAACACAGCTGAGCCAATTCCACGACTGTCGTAGTTTTGAAAATCCTATATAATGTACGTGTTTGTTTCTTTTAGTGTTGGTGAGGTTACCACTTTTTTCAGTTTAGCTTCTACTCCGCGTTAAGTAACTACATTACTAATTTAGAATAGTAATAGGTATATATATTATGTATTACTTTTACTTTAGTAAATATATGTAGGATCACGTTTGTTTAAAATCTCACCTGATGTTAAGTGATGATATGGTAACATTATAAACTTAGCATATTATCTATACTTATAACAAAACAGTAAAGAGTCGAAATCCGTACATTATAGATATTTGAGGAAAAAGCTATAGAGAGGTTTAAATCATGGACAGAAAACATTTGGACAGTTTTTGAATTTTTTTGTCTTTTTAACTGTCTGTTAGTTAGTACGCGAATTACGTAGAAAGTAGGCCGAATTTGTTGAAATTTGGTATGTATGATTATAATTTATAATCTGTAGTAACACTTGGGATATATTTTTACACGTATGAATATTGAGATGTATGCACGGCTGACTGCTAACCGTGAGTATCTATCTATCACGCTACATCTCAGGAATCCGAGACATTCACAAAGCACCAAGCACGGTTAAATTGCCAATGTTGAATTTCAGTACACCTACATGTCTGTTTTTTTTATTCACTGTTTTCCAGACACGTAATTCCACGCGGACGAAGTCACAGGCATAGCTAGTAATAATATATGGGGACACAATTTTACTCATTTCCATAAACAAAACTTGTAGTATGGTAACTAAGTACATACATAATATAAAGACACTTAACACCCAGACATAGAACTGACAATAATTATGCTTATCACATATATGTTTGTCATGGGCGGGAAATGAACCCGCGACCTCTCGGCTGAATAGTAGCCTGACTGAGCCACGAAGCCTGTGGCTTCGTACACACTTCACACACACACTTCGTAGACACTGACTCGTAAGAATAGCTGTCTAAAGAATACACCGGAAAGTGCTTGGCGGGAAACTTTCAACATGAGGATAGTAGGTACCAAGTCAGGCGGGTATTAGAAAATGTTTTACTACCATGTATTTGAAAATAGTAAAACGTACGAGTCTTTCTTCTATACATACATTGTTATATTACTTATATTTTATGGAAGCAGTTTATGCTACCTTATTTTAATTTTTTTATGTGGATAAACTATGTAATACTTAACAAGATGGGTAGCGAGATGGTACTTAGTAACTGTGTTTATTGTAGTCATCTTATTAAATTAGGTCTTAACTAACCAACAACTTCAGCGAAAACTTCTTTATGCCGGCCATTGCCTGTTTATAAGGTGCATGCGGTCACTGATCACACCTGTTGCTATCACGCCCAGCTAGGGTTGCCAACTACAAACAATATAGTAGGCGGTAAAAAGCAGAAAAAATATAGTAGGTTTCAAGTCAATATTTTATTTTATAAAGGAATATTTTTTATAGGTTGATAGACAAATAATAAAGATGATGACAAATAATAAAATTGACAATAACATATCGAGGACATTAAATAGATAAAAGCTGCGGCCTGCGTTCCGTTCTACACGTAAACATTTTGAAATAAACAATGTTGTTTAACTTTTTTGTCCAATAAAAATATAGTAGTTTCGCCGCCTACTATATATTTTTTTAGATATATAGTAGTCGAACGCCTAATATAGTAGGATATTATATTATACAGTAGGGTTGGCAACCCTACTCCCAGTCAATAGTACAAATACTAAGTCCAGTACAGATTCCATAATCACTTCGACACGATTCTCCGACTTATATTAAAAAGTATCTTATTTAATATGACGCGTTGGTGGGGGAAGAAGGTCCTTGTAACACTTATATTATTTCATATAATATCATTAACATAAATGCCCGTCGGTCGGATTAATTATACATTGCTACATTCCGTTATTCACCGTAAACAAACATAATGTGTGTGCTCACGCATATGTCACTCGGTTAGGCTTCGGTGACTCTCAGCTGGCACCGTTATAATTGATGAAAAATTGCCGCCCACTTGTGTTTAGAGTTTAGAGGAACGATTATTCGTATTTAATGTAAGGTTTTATCTTATAGTTTAGGCAAGATTTTTTTAAACGAGATTGACAATATGACATCTACCTGAGGCTGAGTAAAGTCCAAGAATGATAACAATATAGCTACAGTTGCCAGTTATTCAAAACGCGACGCTTCGATACGGTTCCGTATTTATTTATCTTATGGAAACAAACATTATTTTACTTATAACAGAACTTAAACAATAATTTATACATAAAATAAAGTAAAGCCGCTTCCCGCTGTCTGTCCCTCTGTTATATATGTATGGTACCTATATGTATGTTGCGTGTCGTGCCTTACCGCACGGTAACGGCTATGCATTAAAACAGTGTGTAACAAGCCGCGTTGCGTTTCACTAGGCTCGCTCCTCGATATAACACCCTCTATATACACTTTAGATATAGAAATTACTGCTATTTAAACATAATTGTCACAGCAGTGAAATTACATTTTTTATCACTGTTCCATTCCATATGTGCAACAAAAACAATTACTTTTTTATATTATTTGTTTGTTATAATTGTTATTAAGTGAAATCTTTACTAATATAATAAAGCGGAAGAGTTTTTATGTTTGTTTGTTTAAACACGCTAATCTCTGGAACTACCAGCCGTATTCGAAAAATTATTTTTGTGTATAATAGCCATAAATATTGACTTTTGTTACGTAAGTCGGAAGTCAAGGCCCTCATGAACTGCTTTATCAACGTGCGCTGGCGTAACGTTAATGATACGGAAATACAATGATCTACAAAAATATTGATCTTTAGTATATTTAAAAAAAAGTCAGTGATAGCATATGCCTATCTCTTATACTTAAGCCACAATAAGGTATTTTCTGACAAAGATTTGTTGAACAAAAGTTACCTTATCATAAAGACAACAGTATGAAGTTAAGTTTTGCTCTTTATAATATGTTATTTGGACACATAGTTTACACATATAATGAAAAATTAAAATAATTTGTACTTGCGGGAGGAACAATAATTATGATAGACAACACGGGTGTGTTAGCGGCGCGGTGTTTGTCGGATAACCGTGGGGAACAGCAAGTGAATTTATATTATCACGCTATATTGTAGTAGGAGACTAATGTTTTTGTTACGCATATGGAATTGAAGTGAACACATAATTTATCATATGAAACAGTTATTTTGGATTCAATCTAGCAGGTGACAAATAATTATTGTTTTCATATGAAAAATAGCAGTAATGCATTATAATTTACGGATAAATGTGTTTAATATATTGAATTGATAATTGCATCTATACAAAAACTGAATTGGAATATATTGTATATATTATATAATAAATTAAGTTTTTTATAGAAGACAAAATTTAATTATTTGTAAATCACAATCTGCTTTAAAATGTATGTTACGTATCTTGCCGCAGTCAGGGACCCGTTTTGTATGATGTGTAGCTCCGTACGTGCTCCTGTGTAAATACCACCCCATACCATTACTGACTCTTCATCATAAGGCTATCTTCCAACAATGTTACACTGAGCATATCTTTCTCCGGGTCATCTCCGTACTTTGACCCTTCCATCATCTGACTTAAGACAGAATCTGGACTCATCATTAAAGAGTACTTTTCCCCAAGCGTCATCACCCCAATTTCGGTGCGAATAAACAAAGTTGGACCGAGCTACTCTATGACTTGCGGTGAGCAAAGGGCCTCTGGCGGGCAAGTACGCCCCTATACCAGCCGCCTTGTCTTTTTCTAATCGGTTTGGCGCTAACTGTAACTTTTCGAACTTCCTGCAGCTTGTTTCGTACCTCGAAAGAAGTCGAAGTGAGGTTTCTGAGGATACTGCTTACAATAAATCTGTTGTTACTCGTTTGCGAACTAGTCCTTTTCGTCTTGTATACTCTCCAGTCTGTCGGTATCGTTTAACACTGCGATAAGACAGACTTGGACACTCGTAATGTTTGAGTCACTTCAATGTAAGTGTAACCATTTTCAATTAAAGTTACAGCTTCAGACACCTGAGCAACACTGAGATCCCGCATTAACACTCAAACTTATCAAATGAAGTTCCCTTTACCTCAACAATAACAATTTTTTGTCAAAAACTCAGAAATAGCATTAAATTTGTTAAAACCGAAAAAAACAGCAGAATTTCATACACTACGTATCCAAGAAAACAAAAAAAAAAACAAATGAAAGTCGTAAGTAAAATTCTATTCAAAATCTTCCGTTTTAAAATTATATAATACTGGTATATATGGCCTGTATAAAATTTATTTTTTCCATACCATTCAGCTAAATTCTATTTCGCTTACAATATACCTAAGTAAATAAATTAAGAAAGTTTTTGTCATTAAATGATTCACATTGTCTGTCAAGACCATAAAAAGGTAACAGTCTATAGTATATTATGCTGATTCTCAAAGATATAATTATAGAATTCATAATAAAGTAAATAATTTTATTATCAAAGCCGATTACTTTTCCTTAAGCCAATTTAAGACTTCAAACAAAATTTTTGTTGATTGTATTGTTTTTTTAATAGGATGGTAAAGTGACAGTTATATATGTCTGATGGTAAACACAAGACAATATAAAAAAAAGCGGCGACCATCTGGAGATCAGCCTGCGAGCGTCGTGGCAGCTGGGATATACATAGGTTGAACCCGAATCGCGTCAAACCAAAATGGAGTCATAGTGAAGGATTTATAACCGTGTACATGGTGGTCGCGACTCAGTTGAGTATATACCGTATCTTCTCACTTTATTGGTGTATATACACTGGCTGATCCCAGAACTCGACACGCCTAATATATCATCATCGCGTATGTTACACCTAGTGTATGGTGGTTGCGATCCAGTGGGAGATGATTATCATGTCTACTCAGAGTGGTGAATCAACCAAAATTAAATATTGGGCATAGGTATACATTGGAGATTTCTCTCTACCTAGGGCAGTCCGACTGGTGGAATAACTCCTGTGGTGTGTTCCTGCGGTGAGTAAGGTTTCCAAAGCACTATGAGGTTGAGGATTACAACGCGCTAGTGATATCGATCGTATTACGGTATCTGTAGTCTACGGTAGCCGCTTACCATCAGGTGGTATGTATACTTGCTTGCCACCATAGTTGTACATATATATATATATATATATATATAAAAATATAACTGTAGTTTACGGTTCGTGGAGACATTTTTCTATATATTATAGTCGTACCTACTGTATTACAATTTAAAAGGAAACGCGGACCGTCACTAAGTTTTAATAAATAGCACTATTTCACATCTCCGCTATTGCACTCTAACCTTGAGTATAAACTTTCACACCTTCACGCTCGTTAAATTACATAGATGGATAGTGCTGCTTTATAGATTAAAGACTTTAAAATGCTTAGTACCTACTATTTTCTTTAATCGCTGCGTTTACAAAGCATATTTGAAGTCATGATGGCACACACTAAATTATTCATGTATATTGACCATTCTAACAAATTTTTGTTAAACATAAGTCTATACTGAAGTACTATAATATAGATTATTTTATAGTTTCTTTGTTTGAACACGCTCGTATCTGGAACTACCATTCTGATTAGAAAAATTATTTTCTCATTTTATAGCCTATTATTTATTAACAAAGTTTCTAAGGCTATAACTACACGCTACGATCCTAAGAAGCAAAGCAGTAACTATGAACTTCAATCAATCTTGCAAGCTGTAGGCAAGTATGGAAAATTAGCAGAACGACAGACTACTGGGTGCATTGGCGTTAGCGCGGACAGTTGATCGAATAAATTTAATACGGATGAACCCGTGGGATACCGCTATTGTTAACATCAATTTTTCTTATAATATTTTGACGTGACAACGTCTTATAAATTGGTTTGCCGGGTGACACTTCAAGAAACTGCATTACGCTCCGCTCACGTTATGCGCTCACAATGAGAGCGAGTGAGAGGCACGCGTCCCTTCCACTCGGGCATGGTTAGCCCGCCTAAGAGCGAGAGAGACAGACATAAAGTCGTTGTTGTCGTTGTTAAAATTCAAGTTTTTCAGAGTTTAAAGTAGTACCAGTTGCTACAAATATAGCTATTGAAAGGCGAGGGTAGTGGGTCGTAGAAAGGAAGCAAAAACACGTTTTAAATATGCGAGCCTTAAACAATGTTACATAAAATGTATGCATATTGGGCAAATGTCTTGTTTATTTTAAAATGCTTTTTAAATTCATATAAGTTACACATTTCTAGATTAAAATAACGATGATTCATGAAATAATGTATATAAATAATAATGTAAAAATGTTCGTCTTATTAACCCCCGAAGCAACAAAAAGGGGTGTTATAAGTTTGAACACTATGTGTGTTTGTATGTGTGTATGTCTGTCTGGCACCGTAGCTCTTAAACGGGTGAACTGATTTGGATGCCGTTTTTTTTTTAAATTTAGCGGTGGTTCTTAGATATGTTTTATCAAAATAGATGTGAGCATCTTCCACAGGTTTGATTAAGTCAAGATTTGGTGTTCTGTTACTTCAATGATATTATAGTAAAACCTTGACTTGATGCTGCAGCATCATCTGGAATAAGTAGGAAACCTAACTCCTCACCAACTTACAGCAGAAATATCGTATTTGGGCTAATTTGAATGGTCTCAATAAATAGGTTACTTATGTCTTAAGGTAACAGTCTATAGTATATTATGCTGATTCTCAAAGATATAATTATAGAATTCATAATAAAGTAAATAATTTTATTATCAAAGCCGATTACTTTTCCTTAAGCCAATTTAAGACTTCAAACAAAATTTTTGTTGATTGTATTGTTTTTTTAATAGGATGGTAAAGTGACAGTTATATATGTCTGATGGTAAACACAAGACAATATAAAAAAAAGCGGCGACCATCTGGAGATCAGCCTGCGAGCGTCGTGGCAGCTGGGATATACATAGGTTGAACCCGAATCGCGTCAAACCAAAATGGAGTCATAGTGAAGGATTTATAACCGTGTACATGGTGGTCGCGACTCAGTTGAGTATATACCGTATCTTCTCACTTTATTGGTGTATATACACTGGCTGATCCCAGAACTCGACACGCCTAATATATCATCATCGCGTATGTTACACCTAGTGTATGGTGGTTGCGATCCAGTGGGAGATGATTATCATGTCTACTCAGAGTGGTGAATCAACCAAAATTAAATATTGGGCATAGGTATACATTGGAGATTTCTCTCTACCTAGGGCAGTCCGACTGGTGGAATAACTCCTGTGGTGTGTTCCTGCGGTGAGTAAGGTTTCCAAAGCACTATGAGGTTGAGGATTACAACGCGCTAGTGATATCGATCGTATTACGGTATCTGTAGTCTACGGTAGCCGCTTACCATCAGGTGGTATGTATACTTGCTTGCCACCATAGTTGTACATATATATATATATATATATATATATATATATATATATATATATATATATATATATAAAAATATAACTGTAGTTTACGGTTCGTGGAGACATTTTTCTATATATTATAGTCGTACCTACTGTATTACAATTTAAAAGGAAACGCGGACCGTCACTAAGTTTTAATAAATAGCACTATTTCACATCTCCGCTATTGCACTCTAACCTTGAGTATAAACTTTCACACCTTCACGCTCGTTAAATTACATAGATGGATAGTGCTGCTTTATAGATTAAAGACTTTAAAATGCTTAGTACCTACTATTTTCTTTAATCGCTGCGTTTACAAAGCATATTTGAAGTCATGATGGCACACACTAAATTATTCATGTATATTGACCATTCTAACAAATTTTTGTTAAACATAAGTCTATACTGAAGTACTATAATATAGATTATTTTATAGTTTCTTTGTTTGAACACGCTCGTATCTGGAACTACCATTCTGATTAGAAAAATTATTTTCTCATTTTATAGCCTATTATTTATTAACAAAGTTTCTAAGGCTATAACTACACGCTACGATCCTAAGAAGCAAAGCAGTAACTATGAACTTCAATCAATCTTGCAAGCTGTAGGCAAGTATGGAAAATTAGCAGAACGACAGACTACTGGGTGCATTGGCGTTAGCGCGGACAGTTGATCGAATAAATTTAATACGGATGAACCCGTGGGATACCGCTATTGTTAACATCAATTTTTCTTATAATATTTTGACGTGACAACGTCTTATAAATTGGTTTGCCGGGTGACACTTCAAGAAACTGCATTACGCTCCGCTCACGTTATGCGCTCACAATGAGAGCGAGTGAGAGGCACGCGTCCCTTCCACTCGGGCATGGTTAGCCCGCCTAAGAGCGAGAGAGACAGACATAAAGTCGTTGTCACGTAAAACTTTCGCCCGTATACCGACTTTACAGGCAACCAATTTTTTTCTCATTGTTTAGTCCGATAATATTTAAAAACAAAGAGAGATAACGCTCAAATGCTCTATTATATGATATTCTTGATGCATCTTTTAGATGTTTGAAGTATTTCTATCAGAAATAAAGTATTATCCAGGTTTTCAATATAGAACAGCTTAGAATTATTCATTTGAATTTCAAAGATTTACAATTATTAATTTAAAAAGGAATTGAAAGCATTCTATTTATTTCATATATTATTATTGCATTAGCCACCAAGTAGTTCTGTAGGTGTAAGTAATACTCATAAGGTAAAATACATTGTAGTCTAAAACGAGTCATGTATGTATAGTTGGGTTACCTATAAAATCTATTCGCAATAATGCGTTGTTATAACAGTTTTATAATTGAATTTTTACAATATAAACTTTAAAATTTCCAAAACTGTCTATTACAATAATCAACGTCCGTTATCACAACTGACCTTTAACCATTTTGTATATTTACATCGTACGTTTTTTTTGTAAATTTGAAGTAAATTACAAGAAAACCCTCAACCGTCGTGACTTCAGATAGTTCTTTTTAATTTATAAGTTCTCGTATCGGGCATTAGAGTTATCTTAATCGTTCACGAAGGCAGTGTCGTGTCAGATAAACGCACATGTTCGATAAGCTCTGAGCTCTCTTGTAAAACGTAAAACTTAATTTTGTTTTAAGATAATATCAAATTGTAAAGATACAAGTTGCTTAATTTTTGTAAGTTAATTTAGTTATACTAAACTACATTACTTATGTTAAAGTTACGTTTATATTATAACTTTACAAAAAAATACAATTCTGTCGCCAATCATTACTTTAAAAACTATAATTGTAATTATAATAAAATATCGTGCCACTCTTATTTCAATTTTGTAATTGATATGTTATATCAAGATATACTATAATATGTAGTAATATAAGTGTTATTTCGAGACCCCTTATGATGGAAATTTGCAGTAGTTTCATAGAAATTAAAGTTTAAATAAACCTTAGCTTGTTATTAATTATTTTTTTATTATGCAATTAGTACTCTAATTTTTATTGCTTTGTTTTGAAAGCAAAATGAATTTGTTAACTCTGTTAACCTTTATATAATATGCTGCTCATAACCGTTTTCGGTTACAGGACTTAAACTCCATTTTGACGATCTTGCTGCTCTGTCCTTTAGAGTAGTATTGAAGTGACTTGGGATTTTAAAATTCTTTATTTTGGTTACTTGGTCATCATAACATTTAACATAAGAAGTTATTACATACACGTCTTCCATAAAATATTAAGTATGATGTTATCAGCGAACATTGTAATCTACTGGAGGCTTTCACATGTTACGCGACTTACGTGATTTTTTTATTAATTTTACATAAACCGGTTAAATAGTCGTATTAACTCATTGGCAGGAAGTGTAACGATAATTTACGTAAAAGCAGTCATAATATTCAGGGTTGCTTAGCATTTTTGCTGGCGTGAATTTATCTACATTCGAATTATCACAAATTACCACAATAGAAAATAAAATATAGTATTTGTTGATTTCTAAGGTATTTTCAAATCTTACTTTCTTACTTAACGTTTAATCTAATACTATTAAGTGTGCAATTCTTGTATACACATATACATTGTGCATATATGTAATTGGTTTCTCAAAATAGCTTCTTCTAAGAATTTAGATGAAATTTTGTATTTAGATAATGTCTTATTTTCCAAGTTAAAATTGTAGTAAATAACTAAAAAAATTGGTATAATTACGACGCATACATTAGACTATAAAAATTAAAACTTTTTTACTCTACACCTATCTTGAGAAGTGATATTTATAAACAAGAGAAGTAGAGACTGCAATCCACTACCTATCCATTTGTGCATTTAAACACAATATACACTTTATAAAAACGTTTAAATATAATTTCAAATATCGCTATATTGCAAATCATGTACAGACATTCGTGAGCATGTAACGAGCTTTTCCATTCATAAGCACAGTCATAAAACATTATAGACTTCCTAGTGACATCGTCTAACTATGGGACTCAAATAACGAGGTAAGAGCGCTAGATAGCACTTTCGCGTATGTCGTGAACATGAATATGATAATAATGGTTTTGCACCATTTGATGTTGATTACTATTTTAAGTTGTATAATATTTAAAAAATATTTGAATAATAATGCACCAAGCTTTTCGGAAACACATTAATTCAAGTTTTTCAGAGTTTAAAGTAGTACCAGTTGCTACAAATATAGCTATTGAAAGGCGAGGGTAGTGGGTCGTAGAAAGGAAGCAAAAACACGTTTTAAATATGCGAGCCTTAAACAATGTTACATAAAATGTATGCATATTGGGCAAATGTCTTGTTTATTTTAAAATGCTTTTTAAATTCATATAAGTTACACATTTCTAGATTAAAATAACGATGATTCATGAAATAATGTATATAAATAATAATGTAAAAATGTTCGTCTTATTAACCCCCGAAGCAACAAAAAGGGGTGTTATAAGTTTGAACACTATGTGTGTTTGTATGTGTGTATGTCTGTCTGGCACCGTAGCTCTTAAACGGGTGAACTGATTTGGATGCCGTTTTTTTTTTAAATTTAGCGGTGGTTCTTAGATATGTTTTATCAAAATAGATGTGAGCATCTTCCACAGGTTTGATTAAGTCAAGATTTGGTGTTCTGTTACTTCAATGATATTATAGTAAAACCTTGACTTGATGCTGCAGCATCATCTGGAATAAGTAGGAAACCTAACTCCTCACCAACTTACAGCAGAAATATCGTATTTGGGCTAATTTGAATGGTCTCAATAAATAGGTTACTTATGTCTTATGTCATTAACATGTCGGATGTTAAATTTTCAATTTGCCTTGTACACTTTTTGAAAATACCAAACTGAGTTAAAGCAATATGTGGTCGAGTACAGCTAGTAATTAATAACAAGTATTCAATTAAACCAATTCATTCTACAGTGCCAGAAAAAAAAATTGGCAGACATTCATGTCAGTACATCCAGTGTGTTTGAATTGAAGTACGTGTTCGTAACACGCTCTGCGGTAAAAGGTAATCACGATGAATATGACATCTATTTTTTTTTATAAAACCTATAAATGAAATTTCATGAGAACAAAGCTCCACCTTGTTTAAAGCAGCGATATACATGTATATTGTGTTTATTGGATAAAAAACACTTCATTAATTTCTCAACTATATTAAGATACAACGTAATGATATATTATTTAACTCCTTACTTTTAATTTGTATCTTTAACTCATGATCGAAGAAGAATCTCTTATATTTTGAAATGAAAACGAACTTGCAATGCAAGCAAGGCGTCACGAAATTGTGTTAACTTGTATCTGTTAAAATAATTAAGAAATGTTATGTAAAGCGGAAATTTGTACGTCACTACGTCACTACTTTATCACGAATTCGCTAATGAAAAGTGTGAATTTAGGTAGCTTATTGTTTGTACGTAGTTCGCAATACTTATTTTATTAAAATTTACTGTGGTAGCGGTCTTGTAATAGGTCGGGGAAAAAGTTTCTTCGCATAACGTGGGTATAAACTTGTTATAAAATTTCTTTGGCTGTTACTATTTGTATCTGGGTGATTTTGGTAACTTTAAAAAGGTTACAATAAAAATAATTAAAAAGGTTGTTTCCCGCTATTTTTCATTTGTTTTTCTTTATGTAAAAATGAGTGAATCCAATGAAGGAATTCGATACATTTTAAAATATTATTACAAAAAAGGCAAAAACGCAACTCAAAAAGCGAAAAAAATATGTGATGTTTATGGACCTAATGCACTTTCAGTAAGAGTAGCACAAAGTTGGTTCAAACGTTTTCAGTCCGGAAATTTTGATGTTAAAAATGCACCTCGCTCTGGTCGCTCTGTTACGAATAAAATGGACGCCATTTTTGAGAAAGTGGAGCAAGATCAACATATCAGTAGTTACGATGTAGTTGAAGAACTGGAAATTGACCACAATACAGTTTTAACCCATTTGAAGAAAGCTGGCTATACTACCAAAAAGCTCGATATTTGGGTGCCACACGAGTTCACTGAAAGAAAGCTAATGAACTGTGTACTCATTTGCGATTCATTATTGAGACGTATTGAAACCGAGCCGTTTTTGAAGAGATTGATAACTGGCGATGAAAAGTGGATCACGTACGACAAGAACGTGCGAAAAAGGTCGTGGTCTAAGGTCGGCCAGGCTTCACAGACTGGGTAAACCTTGGGTAACACGAAATAAGGTGATGCTGTGTGTATGGTGAGATTTGAAGGGCATTGTTCATTATGAGCTTTTATCGCCCGGCAAATTATCGATTCGGATCTCTACTGCCAATAACTGATGAGATTAAAGGAAGCAGTTGAGAGAAAGTGACCGGAATTGATCAACAGGAAGGGTGTGGTCTTTCATCACGATAACTCTAGACCACACACAACTTTAGCTACTCAGCAAAAATTAAAAAAGTTTGGGTGGGAGGTGTTAGTGCATCTACCATATAGCCCTGACCTTGCACCTTCAGATTTTCACCTGTTTCGGTCTCTTCAGAATTCTTTAGGTTCTGTAAGTTTAACATCAAGAGAGGACTGCCAAAACTATCTGTCGCGTTTTTTTGATCAGACGTTCCAAAGTATCTACAGCAACGGGATCATGTACCTACCTACAAAATGACAGAAAGTCATCGAACAAAACGGCACATATATACTGTAAATAAACTTTGAAAAATAATGTCTTGAGTTTTCATATGAAAATGCGAAGAAACTTTTTCTCCAACCTATTATGTATGTTTTTATTATGTAAACCAAAAACACTTTATATAATAGCGTCATATCTTTATGGATATACACAAACTAGTCTAGATTGTGATCATCTGTTTGTTAGCTTTCACCAAAACATAGTTAAAATTGCAAGGTAAAGAATAGAGAGAGTTTTACATAATTCGTTCTATTTAATTTTCTATGCAAGTTTTTTGTTTTTTATTTCAGACACAACCTCGACGAGATTTTACATTTAAACTAATCTTATTTTTTTACTGATTGTATTAATACGATGTTATATATTGCGAGTAAAAATAATTTTAGATGTAATAGTTTAATAATTAAAAAGCATACCTCTAAAGGATCATGGGTTTCCAAAGTATGCACTGTGATGCCCTGGGATGCCGTACTAAGTAAGCAGGGGCGCGGCAAACGGCTGTTATTTTATCTTCTCCGGAAACTTAAGTGATTTAGTTTCAGAAGAATAGGAATCAGTAGATGGTACAATTTAATAATTATTTTAATTTCAGTACCTGATTATTGTCATTGTACACATATTTTACTTAGGGCGCCATGACAAAATATTAAACCTGAAAGTGTTCTGTGAACTGAAAGACTTTGGAAACCTTTGTTATAATAAATAGCTAATAGTATTTTGAGCAAGTCCTTGTCCGTTAAACAAGTTCTATAATAGCCATAACAAGAAGATTTAAAAGTTGGATAAATACGATTCGTAGCCTATATTATTATTATCTTTTTATTTTTTTAAATAATTGATATAAAAGAATTTTTTTAGCAGCAGTATGTCAATACATATATTGGTTTGTGAAAACGGAGTCGCGTTGACCAATCCTTTAGCAGCGATAGATAATCTCGGGGTAATAGCAATTGTGCACGTAAATACAAGACGCATGTAAATATTTTCTACTCCCCTTATTTAAAATCTCTATTATAAAGTGGTGCCTCTTAAGCTAAACCTTTGAAATTATGACACGTCAACAAGGCGAAATGTAGTCGTTGTGCTTCGGGCGTTACAGTGTTCCCATCAGATGTGACAAGAGAAAACCGATCACAGATTTACAAGGGAACTCAATAAATAACTTGTATGGTCATAATTCATGCAGAGTGAAGTGACGTATGGAGCCACGCCCTGCTATTGTCGATAGTGATAGACCGATAACAAAGAAATTATGCAATGTAATAATAATGCACTAAGTGATATCGTTTGAAAGGTTTTTAATTTCTAAACGTATACTTTTCTTGTTTCAGGTAATTAATAACTTCTTAATGCGGTGGCATCATTCAAGGTAAATATAGGGTTTATTCATTTACGTCGTTTTGGTATGTTTGTTTATGTATATGGTAGAACAGCATAGAAATAGAAGTTACTTTTTTGTTACATAAAAAACAGCGATTTCGAAAGATTGTTCTATCATTGTATTAATATGGTTGTTAAATATTTCAACTGTTACAGATTTTATTTGTTTTTTTTTTTAAATTTCAAACTGGCTTTTGCCCGTCACTTCGTTCCCGCTGTCTTGAAAATGAATGGATTTCCACGTTATCTGCATTTTGTAGCTGTTAAGTCTTATAGTTCTCAATAGATGACTCTGTATCATTTATGAACTAACCATGAAAATGTTTAATTTTTTTAATGGAGAATGCACATTTTTGTGATATGTTGTCAATTAAACGAGTTACAGTCGACGTTGGTATTTTATTTATTCAAAGTTCAACTTAGTACAATTAGTTCAACACTTCAAAAAGTTCAAGATAGTTCAAATTTCACTATTTACCACGACTTTAACAGTAGCTTTAAAAAATTATAAATCGTAGAAAATAAATATGTAGTTAATATGTTTGATCATCGGTTGCAATTTGTGGATTATAAATTTTTGTTCTTAAGATTGAGGAATCTAAGTCGGATATAAAATAGAAAAAGAAATGTTGTGCATATCAATACATATTAAGCTCTTCTGTTTTTTGACTTGACTCCGGTTGGGAATTTAAAAACAAAAATTAATTGCTGAACGCGACCGATCAAAAGTATGGAAGGTATAAATTTTTTTTTTTTCAAACTTGACATAAATCATAGAAACTCTACTGATCCAAAATGAAAAATTATTTTTACTGTAGTAATGCACAGGTTCAAGCTTATTCAACTGTGACAATAATGAAAACTATCACTGTCGATGTTTTGTATATCGAATGTATTTTATCGATCAAACTTGTGACATACTGTATACGAAATCGACCAATGTACAACGTAAAATAATTAATACTGGCTGAATATTTCATTGAAACATCATCAAATTGTATAAGTAATAGTATTCTCTTTTTATCCGACTGTGAAAAAGGAGAGTTATCTTTTTCGAGTGTTTGTATTTATGTATGTACGTATATTTATTTGGCACGCTCTACAGCGTAAGCAGCTTGATTGGTTTTAGCATACGAGGTGTCCTTAGAGTCGTCTTACTTGTGGGAGTGACTTATGGCTATATAATATTTAACTACGACGTCTGGGAATCAAATAGAAAGTTCAAATATAATTTTTTTTTGCCAAGTATTTTGTTGTATTCGGTTTTAATAATGTGGCTTGTTTTCTGTGATTATATTGCGTGTAATTGTTTATTATAAAAGTTTCGATTGAATTTTTCATTACTAAAAAAAACAGGTATATAAGGCCATCAATGTTTAAGGTGTATTCCTATAGATAAATGTATGTTATAAAACTTTAAATATTAATTAATAAAAATATAATTCAGCTTCAATAAATCAGGTATAAGACTCTGGTATCACTAAGCAATCAATTACCAATTACATAACTTTGATATGAAAGTCCAATCCAGTAGTTTCAAGTAATTCGGGGTAACAAGAGAAGTTCGCGTTAACCCACTAGATTTTATTACCGGACACATAATCCCGGTGGCATTAATTAGTTCCATGTATAATTTACCAGGTAATTACTCAATAAACAGGAAAAGTAGATAATTACGTATGTCTGGTTTATGTCTGCTATGTAGTCTATAATATTCTGTTAGATACTAAATTGAAACTGTTCATAAATTATGTTTATTATTGGAAAACAGATTTTATGTTCTTGTATGGTAAGTAACCTGCTTTTTAATTATTTTATATTTTGCAAACTGAACCATATGTTCTATTATTTTACACATATTGAATTCATGCATCTTTCGCTCATACGTTTAATACACCTACTTTACTCGATTATTCATATGCACCATAAATATCCGAGAATTTATTAAGGTTACGGTTATATTTATTTTGATTAAAATAAACAAATATAACAAAAAAAAATTACACTACACAAATAATCAGCAAATAATGGTCAGTCAGCTTATTTTACTAAATCTTAGAACATTTATAAGCTGTTGTATATTTTAATTAGACTTCAAAAATAGGAGGAGGTTTTCTCAATTCCAATTTACATATTTTTTATGGATGTTCAGCCATAACTTCTTTGTTTATGAACTGAATTCTAAATCATCTAGATTTGTTTGAATGTTTGATGAAAAGAGGATATTTCAAGAGTGGTCTAATTTAAATTTCATTAGCATTGGACCGTCGACTTCGAAGATATACTAGGGAATTCCTCAAAATAATTAAAGTCTGTTTTTTCTTTTTTGGTAAAAATTGTATAAAATATTATTTATATTATTTTTCGTTTGAATTTTATTTGTATGTAAATGTGTATGAAGTCATAAAACGCTACGAAGGTTCCCTATAACGGCGATCCATCGATGCGTGTCACCCCGCGACACCTGATCGATTCTACATATTCATAGTCGCCCCTTATAAAATTGGTCTATGCTTCTGATCGAAACCAATAGTTTTTTAATTTCATTTGTGTTTTTTTAATCTATATTATTTTACTAGACGTGTCCCACGGTTTCACCCGTGTTAAATTTATTAGACCACACTCGTCACTGCCAACTCACCAGTGTAGTCTATCGTTGTATTTACTTCCCGTACTTCTCTACAGATTTCCTGATTGCTTGATGTTCATGGTTGCTGCTCCACTCCTCAGAGTCATAGCGTGAAATTATATAGCTTATAATCTTCCTCGATAAATAGATTATAAAATACAAAAAGTATCTAATTTAACAGGTCGCCTACGCCGTCGTCGCCGCATACGAACTATACGAAATGACTCCTAATTTTCTTGGCGTAACTAACTACCTTACGTCAGACCACCTACAAATCAGTATGGGCCTGTTTACACGAGATGAGTAATGGCGCAGCGCCTCGGGGTAATAGCGATCTATTCGCCGATCCTGAGTTCTGACATATGAGAAAACAGGGAACTGATTAAGATTATCTTAAAATAGGAAATGAACTATTATATTGTACACTTATACTGTCATAGAAGACATGAATTTTAGAAGTATTGATGGCTCAGTGGTAAATAGTGGTAATGGACTCCGCGTTGATAAGACGTGAGTTTGAATCCCTGTAAGGAGCATGATCTTTCGGTAAAGGAAAACATATGGCTTCCACTCTTTGAAAATCTGTCGCCTACACCTATAAGTGTGTTCTGGCAGCTGCCCTTGAGAGCCAGTCTTTTTCACTAGACTAAACGTTTTACCGTCTTGGGTCACATTGTCACTTAATATCAGGTGAGATTGTGGCCAAGCTATAATAAACCTATAAAAAATAATGAAAAAAATTGGTTGCCTGTAAAGTCGGTATACGGGCGAAAGTTTTACGTGACAACGACTTTATGTCTGTCTCTCTCGCTCTTAGGCGGGCTAACCATGCCCGAGTGGAAGGGACGCGTGCCTCTCACTCGCTCTCATTGTGAGCGCATAACGTGAGCGGAGCGTAACGCAGTTTCTTGAAGTGTCACCCGGCAAACCAATTTATAAGACGTTGTCACGTCAAAAAATATATTTTTGAAGATCTTAACAATATGTTTTGACGTAACAACGTCTTATAATTCGATGGAGCCGGCTGCACGCACGAAAAAACATGACTCATGTGGCGTTACCTCGATCTGAGGCGTTCCATTTAAGGCTTAAAGTGCAAGCGAGAGTGCGGAACGAGCGACAAAGAGGCACAATTGGCCTCCGCGTTCGGCAGCGTTCGACATCTGTCTCTCTCCTACTTGAGTGAGCGATGCGTCCGCGTGAACAGCTGCTATACAATAATACATTTACATGTTTTCGTCAAGTATGAAGTGCTGTGAAAAGTGAATGTGGTGTCAATTGTTTATAGCAACGTAATTGCAGCGATAAAGGTAATGATTCTTTCGATATTAAATATATGTTCAGTGATATATTGTCGAATATTCGTGCTTTCATCATTAAAATAAATAGCATCGGTCCGCTAGTGCAGCGATTGTAGGTTATGCTATAATTGACAAAACTATAAATAAAATTAAAATTTTCTTTTGAAAAAATGATACCATTCCATCAGTATTTTCTTATGACGTTGTCACGTTCAACTATCGTCAGTAAACCGACTTTACAGACAACCGATTTTTTTATTAGCACTTATTACAAATACGATGCCTAAGATCAAATTTGTTAGGCGTAACCCTTACATTGCGAGCCAGGTGTGTTTATTCATAGTAAAAGTTCCGTGTTTGAATCTCGATAAGTTGACTTAATTTGTATTTACTTTCGTGTTTACGGCCTTACAAAATATATTCCTAAATCCTCAACAATTTTTTGTTCAAAGTTTTCAGTTGGAGTCCGCTTCATATAATTACCAAAACCTTGTCTATTAATTTGTTGAATTATTGCTATGTCTACGCATACGAAAATCAATGTTAAGGAATAGGATACACTGAATAATTAAGGAAAAATGATCTAGTAATAAAGTTGAAATTAGTTACATATAAATGTTAAAATTAACTAAAGCTATACGCACTCCTGCATAAAAAAATATTAAAATATTAAGTTACTTAAATAATAAAACATTTTAAGATACTTTTTCGATGCTTCAAGGAAAATAATATCGGAACAATTCCAAATACTAAAATCAAATCATTACTGTAACTCAAAATTTAAGAGGCGATGATAATAGAAAAGCTCAAAAATAAGCTTTGTTTACATGGTTACATCCGCTGTGAGCATTATTTAGATCCGTACACCATGCATAATTGGGTTTGTAACAGATAGAAGCGTCTATGGTTCATGATGATAAGTTACTATTACTATTAATACCCCGTTAGGAATTAAAAGATCTTTTCTGACCGCAAATTTTGCTTTTATTGAGTATTTACTATTTATACGATATCCCTAACGCGAATTAAACAAATTCTTCATTAGTGCAAAGCACTTTCTTTTCTTAATAACTTGCATATGTAATAAATTACAAAGTTATTTCTATGCATTATACCAACGATCCAACTTCTACAATAATACGGAAACGTCATGTTATTTCATTATAAACAGGGAAGCATGAAGCAATAAGTTTAGATATAAACTAAGAGATAACATCGAATACCACTATTTGAGGAAGCCTGCAAGCCCTTTTATACATTGACAACACCATTTGAATGTAGAAACTGTTATTGCTAGTATTTAGGGTAATTAATAGTAAAGTAGGCTCTTTCGTGATTTTATAACAAACATTTGTGCGGCATGATAGAAGATTTTTATACTTTCTATTAATATATATAATATAATAATACATAATATATAAGTCTATAACATGTACGTTTTAATATTTAATAAATAATAATTTATAATACACGGTTTTTTACTAGATCAAGATTCCTTAAAAATAAATTTTCCTTAAAATCTGTTAATGTGTTCATAAGTTCATACATAATGTGTTCTGTGCTGAGGGTTCCTATAAGTTGTTTTATTATTTTTCTTCAAATATTTTTAACTGGTTATACATTGACAGATTCTATTAAATAAACTTTTTTAAATGTTACTTTCCTATTTAAATAATCTGATAAAACATCTGCGTTATGAAAAAAATTGCGGCGACAGTCCATCATGCAGGTCTCCTTCGATTATTTTTAGATACCTACTTTCTTTCATCTTTACAAATATAATGAAATAAATAGATATTTTTTCACTTCATCTATCTAACTGATTAGTTAACACTGATATATCACGGAGATAATTAAAAAAAACTTTATGTGATTAGCGTCCCTCCTGATTTTAAGTGAGGATGTGGCCTGAGATGGAAAACACGCTAAGTATAGAGGGACTGTATCTCAAGTGCAGCTATGGGACATACCTAAATATGTGTAGTTGGTTTCCGAGAGATTTTTCATATTGAGGTCGATTTAGGTATAATAAAGCATGCTTAAATTTAAATATATACGCAATAAGATTTTTTTTAACAAAACAATTTATAACAAAAAAGAACCAACTTCAATGATTTTGAGAAGTTCCCTGAAGTATCTTCGAAGTTGAAGGTCCAATGACAATAAACTTAAAATGTGACCACCCTTGAGGTATTATCCCCTTTCCAACGAAGAAATAATCATCCATATCAATTCATAAACAAAGAAGTTATGGCTGAACATCCATTAAAAAAAAATTCGAATTGAGAAGCCCCTTCGTTTTTTTAAGTCATTTAAAAATTATTGTACTTCTAACTAACTTCTATCAAATATAATTTTTACTACTATATATTATTGTATTACATATGGACTACCGGTGTGCCAGCGGCTCCGCACGCGTTTGTTATGAAATAATTATTTTAACTCCGTGATTTTATTTTACTCATATTATTGATAATTCATATAGTCTATCAATTATGGAATCACGTATGTATCCCGTTTACGAAAATTAGTCAAAAGCGGTTAAGAACTAATACAAATTAAATTCAGTGTCTTATTTTTAAAATTCAAAAATATTTTTGACAATCCTTATAGTTTATCAATAAATTATGGGATGACTTATGCTTCTCGTATACAAATTTTCATTGAGATCGGCTTGGAATAAATAAAAATTAAGTTTTTGTAATTTTTTTTTTTTACTATTCTCAAAAGTGTTCTTAAAAAATCTCTTAGTCCATTATTCATGGAATGACTTATACTTCTTGTGTATAAAATTCCATCAAAATCTGTCAAGAATTAACAAAATCTTATTTTGTTGCAAATTTTTTTACGATTTCTAAAAGTAGGTAATAGGTATTGAAAATTCTATACCCTGTCAATTAACCAATGACTAGGGATTGCAATCCGGCGCCATTTTCAGTCCGGCCGGATGCGACCGGAATCCCATCGATCCGGCCGGATTCGTCCGGATTGATCAATCCGGACGATTTTCGCTTTTCGGTTCAAACTGAACTGTTAGTAAATTAATCAAGTAAATTAAGTAAGTAAATTAATTAATCAATCAATCAACTTTATTTCCAATCCAATGATAAGATTATAAAGAGCTGAATTTTATAATTGAAGAGTTTACGTGGTTTACATATGCTGAAATCAAATCTATGAACATTATTTTCTTCATACAAAATTTCAACCCTCTATACAAATTTTCATCCTATATTTTATACCATTAAATGTTGAATTTCCCAAAATCAGTTCTTAGTTAGCGTCTACATTGCGAAAGAAGTAACTATGCTAAATTTCAAGTCAATCGGATCTATAGTTTCAAAAATCTCTTGACGAAGTGAAAGATAAAGTGGGTATTCGCTTATATATACATATATATAAGTTTAGATAAAAAATAAACAGTTATCATAGTGTAAATACATACTACTGAAGAATTATAATTGAAAGTAACATGTTTTTACCAGATTTCAATTCCAACTTTATTATTGTATTGACGACAATGTACGAACAGCAATCGCTACGATTGCAATAGAGAAATAGTGAATAGTTATTTAAACTCAGTGGTTCTGCTGAAGGGCCGAGTGAAAGTATGATGGTTCTTTCGAAAATCAGTCCAGTGCTTTGTTATTCGATCCAGATTCTTCTCGGAGCATCAAGTCTTGTGATATTTTTGTCTTGTTAAAAAGTTCAATTGAAAGGCATTTGTCAAATGTTTAGGTTTTACTATAAAAAAATAAATTTACGAATGTTTTTGCTATAAATAGATAAGAGTTTTAATGAATGTCATTATAATTTATTTTTAAGGATCTTTTGGACTTATTTGAGAATGTATATTTTGCCTTTCAATTCAGAAACCAACTTACATTATTGTATTTTTATCGTTCTGCAACCAAATCATTTTTTAAAGTCCACACATTTTTTTTAACTCGTAACACGGACTCCATGCTGTAGGAAGGATACCATACAAATCATTTTAATAGGATCTGAATTTATTTCGGTACATGAAATGGTAATCGTTCATGTTTATTTTACTATTAACAAGCTTTGTTAGTTTAAAAATATAAAAACTGATTTATTTATTTTTAATACATGGCATACATTTATGGCGAACACAGTGCAATCCAATAACATCCATAAAAAAAAATATCTGTCACAGAATTTAATTCTTTTTATTTTGTTTGAAATTTCGTATTCTATTTGCCCAATGTTTAAATGTTCATAAATTATATATTTTTTAAACACTAGTCTTTACACGCAACTTCGATCTTGCTTTCTGCAGAAATGTATGACTTGCGCGGCACCTATCGTAAGTGGTACTAATACAGAAACGTCGCGGGTGTGCGCAAAACTCATCAACGTTCGTTACAATCGGATGATTTTTTTTTTGGTTTGGTTTTTTTTCTAGCGACATGCCCGCGGGCTCGCACTAACCTACCTTTTAAGTTGAATCAAATTACAGATAGTTACGAGATTTGATAATAATCGGTTCAGTAGTTTTGGCGTTTATTCCGAACATACATCGTTACAACGGGATTTATATATATATAAGATATATAGATAAGTACTTATCCTTTTTTAGTTTTACTTATTTTGTAAAGAAATTATTTCATATGATACGACATTGATAACACCACTATGACTCTTAAAATATAAGATACAAAGATAAAAGTATAAAAAATCACATTTTAGTACATTTTAAATGTAGAGTACTTGAAACCTCGCGATAATAAAATGGAAATAAAAGTGCTGTATTATCAGAAAATTAATTGAATAGAGAAAGTGACATGATAACTCTTTTCATATTACGCACATACTTATATAAATAAATTACGTATTAACGATTCCGAAAATATCTTGAAGTGTTCTCGTAATAGCAATATGTTATGGAAATGATTAGTACCAGTGAAGCACATATAATCGATCAATTTATAAATGCAATTCACTCCGTATTCAAGTTTATAACAGTCATCTGCCCCGGAGATACATTTGATTTTACATGTTATACATTGTAAGAGAAAGTTGCCAATTACTTTTTTTTCTTATATCCATTGTACATATATTATTATATTATGCGATAACCACACAATATGTCATTGCAAGCTTTGCTAACGCCTTGTTAGTATGGGTCAAATATTACAACTGAATTTTAAAATAGTGATCCCAACCCTGAAATTTTGCATACGCGTTTAGTTTGGATGACAATGAATGTTTAGCTAAGTGACGTATTCTAAATCTAATATGGCGGACTCTCAATGATGGCGGACTAGTTATGTTTTTATGCACCCTCATGATATGGGTATCGAATTAATGGATTTGATAAGAAGAAAAGATTTTTAAAAACAAGCTTTTATTCAATATTTAAAATTATTTGATGTAAGTTATATTTACTTATATAAAATAACATTCAGCGTAGTCCTTGCATAAAATAATTATTTTCGTTTTAGTACAACTGAAATATTGAACATTATTTAAAAAAAATTAATCGAATGATTTTTACTCGCTATGTTAGAGTAGAATCATGACTTAAATCTTGCAATAAATTTGTTAACTAGTTCCAATTAACCGTTTGCGCTGAAATTTGAAATACCTATGTAACTTCGATGACATTGCAATAATATGATATTATTGAGCTGATCAATGATAGATTCCGATGATGACCATACCAACACTAACAAAACAAGATATCCTCGTCGTGTTTTGGTTTGTTGGATTCGTCTTAATAAGTACTAGTTCTAGGTCGCGATAGGGGTCTATAATTTTTTCTTTAAATATTCATTAAATTATTTATTTTAATAATTTAATTATAGTATCTTATTTGGATTTACAACTGACTGGCTGGATGCGCAGACGTTGTGTTGCCCTATCCAGTAGCCAATAACGCGACCAAACGCCACTTAACACGGTCAGAGATAGCATAAGAACCTGAAATAAAAAAAAACACTTAGATCTACCATCTTTCATGTTAATCGGTTTTAGAGTTTATCAATCGCATATAATACATAATATACTGACATCCATTTAATATACATTAATATGGCTAATGCACTTCAAAATTGCAGATGATACCTGTGAAATATGTTTATTTATAAGTATAACTGTATTGTGTTTTTGCAGTATTTAATTAAATTGCAATAAAGAGGAAATTAGCCACAGTCTAAGTGGTTCCGTTTGCGCAAAATGCTTTTAGATTGTTTTTTTTCTAAAACAAGTTTATGCATTGTAACTACTTCCTCAATTTCTATTTATGTGTCATGTGTTAAGTAATATATATATATACGTTTTACATTATTGTTTTATATCGCTTGAAATAAATATTATTTGTACTATTTTGCAATGATACTTTATTTTGTGATGATTCTCTTCAATGAATGAGAGGCAAAAGTTTTTATTCGATGTTGTTTTCTACTAATGGGTGTCAATATATTTTTCTAATTATATTTTTTAACATACTCTATTAATTTGCTATTTTATCTTTAATACAACGCGAATTATAAAAATTAAGGTTACATTTAACTATGTTACTTATATTATTATATTTGTTGGAGCTTTTGTGTTCATTTTCGATTTCACCTCACCTATATTGCCAATGAGGCGCGTTACTGAAGAATAGCAAGACTTGCATTTTTCGTTTTCTTAAATAATATACAGTAATATAATCAATGGTATATAATGGTAAAAACAAAAATGAATTTGGTAATATAAGTAAGTTAAATGAAAAAGTAAGAGTATACCAAATTGAACACCTCAAAATATCTTTGTTCATTTTTATTAACTAATTTTACGACAAGCAAAAAAATTTTTTTCGTTTATTCGATGACGATTAATTTCTGTACTGCCCTAACTACCTTTATCAGAATATACTTGCCTCTCGTCTATACAAAAGCACAATACGTCAATGTTGTCTTTATTTTTAGAATGATCTACTTATGAAATAGGATTTATGACGTTTTGTTTGATCGATATAAGATGTTTTTAGATAGCGACTGTGAATTGAGGCCAGCGCTTGCGTGTAGCCACTTAAAACTGAAATCGTGAAATGAATTGAATATCTATGAAATTGTTATAATGTGAATGAATGGAATTTATATTATAAAGTATAGAAAGTAATAAATTCATATTAATGGAGTCCAAAAAATATACAAAACAATTTCTATACAAAACTTAGTCATTAAATTGGAATTAAGAATATCATAATTATTTACTGAAGTAAAAGTTCTAAAAATGTATTCTATAAATAAGTATTATTTTACAACGGCCTTGAATTACATGGAACATTTTATTGTATTTATCGTCGGTTACGTGTTTAATTTTAAGCAGACTTCCGAGAATCCTTGGTCAATCATCGCAACTTCCTATTCTAATGATATCTGTCTTACGCTTCTGTTGTTCCACGCGAACGCTTCTCGATATCAAAAATAGAAGTTCAAACGGAAAAAAGTCCTGCCAAAAGCCAAATGCACAAAAAAAGCCTAATCTCCTCGCCCCATTCCTGTTGGCATAAATGTTAGAAAACTATTCACGTTGGGTGACGTTGGTATAAAATTTACCCTGCGAGATAATACGTGAACAACGTTCGATTATTGTTGTCTCGCTCTGTTATAATGTTTTTGAGCATGGCGAGGGAGATGGAAATTTACAGTTTACTCCGCGTGGCCGTTGATGTTTAGTTTTCAAACGGAACGGAACAGTTTGCGAGTCGCCGGCTCCGCGTGTGGCCGGTTTATGCAGGCAGTCTGTTACGCTCAAATTGAAAAAATATTATACCGTTTTATAAATTAAATCTCCTAGTGCCTTATTAATGGATGTGATAGTGAATGCATGGATTAATTATGAAGAACTAAAATGAAATGGAAATTAACAACGTGTGTTTATGAAGCGGCTACCAATTATTTGTGTCCTTTTGGTATAACATTTGCAGTAACTGACTTACGATTTAATGTTTTGCACTCTTCTTTGTTACCTGTATTGAGTCAGACCAGATTTCTGGCTGTATCATGGCACGAGCCTTTTAATAATAATAGTGCACCGAAACCAGTTTGCGAGTGCGGTTCGGCTGTGGTTATCCTGTCTTAAATATGCGGGTGGTGCCTTGTGAACGAAATTCGTAGCGTCTGTAGTCGCTATGTCGCTATAATGCTTATTTTGATCTTAACGCATTGTCTGGTGTTAATTTACTTACATCATCATTATTTTTAAATTGAATGACGTTATCAATGTATGTTGAAATTATCGTTTGCAATTTTCTGTGTATTTTCATACTTATCACTTATCATCAGATATCTTTTGTTTATTACATCAACTTATGTATTATCAATGGTTGATTGCATCTTTGGTTAATCTACACGATCACTAGAGTAACCTGCCTTGACCGTTCACTGGTGTGTCAATGCAGTCTGTGACTTTCTGTTTCGAGGTTAATCGAATCCTGCGCACACCTTTTATAGCGTTGCTGACAACTGCAATTAACATAATATCTATTCACTTCGCTGTTGACATTTACGTCTAGACGGTACAGTAAGACGTGATTATGATTTTCTTAGAAGCTAATTCAATCTTAAGAAAACATATTATTATATTATGTAAACTTTTAAGTAATTTTAATCTTTAGAGTTCGTTATGCCATTTTACATGTCTGCTATATTGTGAGCGTTTCTTATAATTGATAAACTGTTTAATGTCAAGTAATATTGATTTCTAATATATATATAACTTTTTTTAAAGGCAATATAATTCCGCATTTGTAGAAAACCACTATATTAATGTAGGTACTAACATCCTAAAGTGAGTATTTGGAACAATCACTGTCTTCGATCACAGTTGGAACAAATTGACGACTGTTTAATTAGAATTACGCAAGCAAAATTACTTTTAACTCGAAAAATACTTTTTTGGTAACTGACAAGACTTTTTGACTGGCATTATAACATTATTAAAATATTTTTTCCCACTCATATAAATATGGCTAAAGTTTACGAGGTTTCGTTTTATCACGTGTGGTCTGACACACTTCAAAAAGAAACTGCACGAAATGGTCCTTAAGTGTGGCGCATGGTTTTTATTCTTATTTAGTAATCTGGTTCTGTAATAATAGAGTAACCAGTTTTATTACTACATTCACGCTTGTCACAAAAATGTACACAATTTTAGCCTAACATGTACTTGCTTTCAGCATCTGCTTACCATGTAAATCGTAAAGATCTGTCTCAAGAAAATTTCAATATCTATTGACATTAATAGAAATGCACATGTGCATTAAAACATCCCTGCGCCTTTAATTCGTTGCATTATTTCAGATGCATCAAAATTCCTCTCATCGTGATTTCATGAACACAGTGTTCACATAGCAATAAATCAAATATTTTGAAGTACTTGTCATGTTTATCTCTTTTGATGTCGATAAATGTATTAACTTCCACTTTTCTTGCCACTTGTTGCACGCTTGGATACATTTTAAGACGTGACTCGATTTCTAGGCTTTTTTTACAATGTTAATGCGAATTCTCTTATCTAACAGAAACTCGCAATTCAATTTCAAATACTCCGCTTCACCTTTGACTAAGTTTTTCCATGTTTTTCATTGCTTGATTTTATTACTTCCTCCAGCTTAATAAAGAACAGGTACGCACGCGTGTTACGTGAATTGGCAAACAGCCAAATTGTCATACGAAAATATTATATTGCTTCGATAAAAGAAAGCGAAAATATTGACCCGGTTGCGGTCAAATATTACTAAATTGGGTTCATATCTTCGCGTCAAGATTAAATTAATGTTAATTAATTTCGTTCGTTGCGGTCTATTGGCTGTTAAGTATTAGTGAAGTTATATGATTTTGAAAGCGAGGCGCGTCGAATGTTCGCGAGCTGAAAACATAGTTTTTGCGGCTATCAATTTTGATGCCCGTTTCCGATCATTCGTTTTTTTTTTATTGTCACTGAACCATGTACCTAGTCTACACTATATTAAAATAACTATTTCATGATTTAAGTTATAATATGATATTATGATGTCGGTTATAATAATATATCCCTTATTATTTTATGAGCATCATGAAAGAACTTTATTTGTATATCCAGTTTTGAAAAACTTAGAAGATCCGTCTTTTATCTTATTAAAGTTTGTTCGTTGCGCTTTGTGTTGATTGCATTGAATCTAATAATATCTTTAATACGATACATTTTTTTGATAAAATTATTTTTAGTAAAATTAAACATTAAATTTATAAGCAAACTTGAACTGCGTTCACGCTTTTGTTATCTTTTAACTTCAGTTTTTAAATTTGAGTAGATAAGGATAATATTTCAATGAATTTCTTCAGTAACCCGCATTAAATTAAGAATAAGGAACTTTACTGTACTTTTGGACAAGTTCGTTAGTTATTTTAAGGATTTATTATGAATTTAATACTAACTTATCATTAAATCCAATGCTTATTTACTCGTGAAAGCATCGTGTATACCAAAAGGACATTTAAATTTCAGACGAACAATCGAATAAATAAATTATAAATTAAACTAAACAAGTGCTCTTAAGAAACTCCAAAGTACAAAGTATATATTGAGAATATTTTTATAATTATATTCAGTCAATGATTTCAAACGGGATGTTCACTGCCACCGACGTCGTGATGAAGACACTATTCGGAATATTCTGCGTTTTGAATGATAATACAAACTAAGAGGTACGTGTTTTTATTTTATTAATTTTTTGCTGACTCTGCAAAACTACCGCACCTTGTGGTGAGAACAGTCTATAATAGAAAAAACAATGCTGATCGTACACAAACAAAGTTTACGAATGAAACGAACATTAAACATTGTCAGTACGGTTCTTTTTAAGCTTCATTGGGCCCAGTGGTGTGACTTGACGAGACAGTAGGTGCACTGTTATACGCTGAAAATGATGTAAATTATAGTAGTCTACATTTTTTTTTTTAATATTTTACCTTTCTTCTTAATCTTTAACAAGGTACATTTAGTTTAAATCATAATTAAAAAAAGATTAAGATTTATTTATTTGTTTTATTCATGTTTACATTGCAGTTAAACTGTTCCAAGCGGACGTGTTTCAATGCTTACCCATAAAGTTATTTTAACTACAGCGCGGATTTAGAACACTCACTGACCTTTTAGCCTTGCTTACTTTTTTATTTAATGCACATTTTAACGCTTAAGTAACATAGGAAAATATTAGGTCGCGGGAAAAGTGTTTTCGCATAACGTATGTATAAACTTGTTATAAAATTTCTTTGTCTGTACTATTTGTATCTGGCTGGTTTTGGTAACATTAAAAAGAAAAAGAAAAAAAGATAAAAAAGTTGTTTCCCACTATTTTTCATTTGTTTTTCTTTCTGTTAAAATGAGTGAATGTAATGAAGAAATTCGATACATTTTAAAATATTATTACAAAAAAGGCAAAAATGTAACTCAAGCATCGAAAAAAATTTGTGATGTTTATGGAGCTAACGCAGTGTCAGTAAAGTTAGTTCAAACGTTTTCAGTCCGGAAATTTTGATGTTAAAGATGCATCTCGCTCTGGTTGCCCTGTTACAAATAAAATGGACTCCATTTTTTAAAAAGTGTAGCAAGATCGGCATATCAGTAGTTATGATGTAACTGAATAACTGGAAATTGACCATAAAACACTTTTAACCCATTTGAAGAAAGTTGACTATACCAAAAAGCTTGATATTTGGGTGCCACTCGAGCTCTCTAAAAGAAACCTTTGGAACCGTGTACTCATTTGCGATTCATTATTGAGACATTGAAACCGAGACGTTTTTGAAGAGATTGGTAACTGGCGATGAAAAGTGGTTCGCGTACGACAAGAACGTGTGAAAAAGGTCGTGGTCTAAAGTCGGCCAGGCTTCGCAGACTGTGGCTAAACCTGGGCTAACTTGAAATAAGGTAATGCTGTGTGTATGGTGGGGCTTGAAGGGCATTGTTCATTATGAGCTTTTACCGCCCGGCAAAACCATCGATTCGGATCTCTACTGCCAACAACTGATGGGATTAAAGGGAGCAGCTGAGAGAAAGCGGCCGGAATTGATCAACGGGAAGTGTGTGGTTTTTCATCACGATAATGCTAAACCACACACATCTTTAGCCACGCAGCAAAAATTAAGTGAGTTTGGCTGGGAGGTGTTAGTGCATCCACAATGTAGCCCCTTCAGATTTTCACCTGTTTCGGTCTCTTCAGAATTCTTTAGGTTCTGTAAGGTTAACATCAAGAGAGGACTGCCAAACTATTTGTCGCGTTTTTTTGATCAGAAGTTCCAAAGTTTTTACAGCAACGAGATCATGTCTCTACCTACAAAATGGCAGAAAGTCATCGAACAAAACGGCACATATATACTGTAAAAAAAATGTCTTGAGTTTTCATATAAAAATACGAAGAAACTTTTTCCCCGACCTATTATAATTAAGATTTGTCTTATTAATTATAATTTTTACGTGTTCGTATAAGTTTGCCAATTTACAGACCTATTAATTATACTATCTTTTTAATCAGAATAAGTGTAATAATTAAGTAGGTATGTAGTAAATTATAGTGATTGCAAGTAGACTTTACGCATTTTATTACTTTAGTTAAATGCCCAGAAAATGTTACAGTCAATAAATATAATATTATTTATTGCTCATAAAATTGTAATTTGTTTTTCTGGCTCGTAAATGGTTATTTTCATACTTAAAGAAATACATTTTAAAATAATTACCGCGCTTTAAAAAATATGTGTAATTTAATAAGGCTCACGGAGTAGAAGGAAAACTTTTGAATTACATTATAACCTGTGTATAATTATTACTATACAAGATGTAACATTTAAATGGGTCAGTGGGGGGGAACTCTGAAACTATAAGAGATAGAGTAATATGTTCTAAAGAACTATGGCATCGATTTTAAAGAAAAGAAAAACTGCATTCATAGGTTTTCAAAAAAATTATACAAGAGTCGGGAATCAAACCTAATCATTTTAAGGGGAAAAAGTATGTTATTTTATTACAATGATTAATAGTGTAGGTTGTAAGGAATAAATGTTGCTAGGAAACTCTGTTTCTAAGATTATAAGAAAATGATGAATTTAATTATTTTATTTTGAATTGTTGTAAAGTAATTTTAGTATTTTTTTAATTTTGTAAAATAAATTTATCTCCCAACAATTCTAAAATCTTTTTTTACATATATTTTCTTCGAAAAAAGGGATATTTGCAAAACTGAATATCATACAATGTTGTGGGCATAATTGCAAAGTTTCTGTATTATAAACAATAGATTCTTCGCGCGAGTCTTTTCATTTCGAAGACAACTGAAGAGAATTCATGCGAATAAGTTAGTACAATATAAAAACAATTACCTTTTGAATTAACAATAATGCAATAATACATATTACTTTTTTATGATACGTTATAGTTTAGAATCTTTTTACAGATCCCGTTTAAGATGTTTTTGTAGTATTCGCGAACTAGATGAACGTATAATAACAAAAGCTTCCGAAACTGGCATCAATCGAAATGTAATCTGTATTTACCGTTAGCGCTTGTTGCAGTCAGTTGTTATCCGGACTAGGTCAGTTTTTACGGGCTCTGCGTTGCTACTCTGGAAAGAGTGCGTACTTTATTTACCATACTTCCATGGGAAAACAAGGATTGTAGTATTACTGACTTGTTAATTGCAAATTGTTCCAAATATAGCATAATATCCAGTAACGCATAACAACCCTGAATTGTATATTTCTAAATGTGAAAAGTTAATAAGTATTAATGGTCAATAAGGAAAATGGAAGTGGTAAACAGAAGAAAAAGAAACTATGAGAATATTTAATAGTATTAATATTTATTTATTTATTGTATATGTAATGTTTTAGTCAGTACTACTCATACAGTCTAAATAATGTCAAAAATAAAGGTGTTTAAATCTTTGTGAAATTGTAATGGTATAAATAGTACCCAGTTGTAATTGTGACCATAAAGAAAAAAAATTAGTTTTATTTGTATCCTAAACAAGTAATGTTTTTTACTTAATTTAACTTAACTTATATTTTAATTTTTTTTTTTTTAATTTAACTTAACTTATATTTTCAAATATAAATGTCGCGAGGGCGGCAACTTTAATTTACAGTACTTATTTTAAGGTCGAAACGTGAAAATTTATCATTTATTTCGTTTCTATTTTGGTTTAAAACATCCAATTTACTCAGAAATCAGCTGTACATGAATCAGCTTGCCCAACGGGTGCAACGCGTCTCTATTCCCTCCTGTTTCTGATGTATACAAGCAAATGTTTGTCCAAATGTTCACCCAAACGGCAATCTTATCTTAAACAAACAACACGGACGCCATACGTATCAGTATGATGATGCCTGTAGATAAACACAGATATGAACAGTTATATGTCTGCTGCCATCATCTTATATGGATATTGGAAGCCGACTACATGTCGATTAATGATGACAAATGTCCATGTTTACAAATATGGCGAGGATTATATTAAGTGCGACTTAGACTTTAATGTCTGCAGAGTGTATCTTGTTTTATTAATAAAAAAAAAACAAGACTAAGGAAAAGCCGACAGGGCCAATTAATTTGTCGTTGGTCTGTGGTGTTTTTTTTTTTATTTCGCCCCGTTTCGTTTGTGTATAAACAAAACATTAGGAGAGAGAGAGAGGCGGCCACAATTTGATACGACTCACCTCACTTCCCGTTAATTCGTCGCAAAGTCTGTTAAACGACGATTGGCAACAATGTGTTTTGCAAGATTATCAAAAGACTTGATGGCTGATTCCTTGTTTATTAGTTCTTAAATATTGAATGGAGAAACCCGAAGGATTTCGCAGAGCATTAAATGATCCAAACTCTTAAAATCAAATCTGAGGCTGTCGTAGCGGATGTTTAAAAGTTTGCATAGATATATTATCGCAAGGGCAGACATTGTCATCAATGATTTTAAAGCGATTAAGATAATGTTTACAATACCTATGTCCCGTTAAAATTTGTGTCATGTGGAAGGAAACTAATCAGTTTAGGCAATTTAGTAATATCCGCCAATTTAGGTAGACGCATAATTGTGGTGTTATTTCACTCATATGCTACAAATATGATATAAAAAATATATGTAAGATAGGTAATTCTATTGGCCATGTGTTAAGTTGTAGTGGATTACGAAACTTTTGTAGAACTTAGATTATGTACGATGAATTTCGTAGTACTCGAAATAGAAGCAAAAGTTCAAGAGCAATATTGATTTTCTTTCTTATTGTATCCGTAATAGTTAGTACTTGTTAGAGTTAGTACTTCCGACCTTCAATTGTCTATGTTATTTCTACCGATTATTAGTTGTTAAGTAAATAGGTGAAGTTTTTGAAGGGATCTTGAGGTGTGATATTGTAGTTTTTATTTGAATTCATTTACATAGGATCTTCGACCATTTGTTTTGGTGGCATTTTGCGTGATATAGTTTGGATAGTGATATATTGTGCATATGTGAAGTAGATTATTAATATAAATTGTTAACATGCATCTTGACCTGCCACAAAAACTCCGTAGATGGTGCTAACAACGAAGCCAACCATCTTGTCAGACTCCACTTTGAATATTAGAAAATACTACGAAGGCTTAACAACATTGATACTGGCAAGTGCTTTTTGAGGTGCCAAAACAAGAAGTTAATAGGTGTGTAAATATCACGACTTCTTAACAGATATTGCAAGCGATTGAAGAGACGTTGAATGAAATTCAGCTTCAATACTATAATAAAAGCAGTTGCATTTAAAAGTATATAACCTTTGCAAAAATATTTACAATTATTTTGAACATAATATTCATATGTGACTAATATAACTATGGTAATATTTGTGTCTAATTAACACAGGAAAACATCCCACATTTCCTCACAGCAGCTAATGTTATGTGGCTCGGAGATATTCTATATATTTCACAAGTGAATAACATGTCTGAGTAACTGGGTGATTCAGTACAAAGATTCATTCAAATGGGTTAAGTTCACACAGCATTTTGTTATTACGGTGCCTTGTCGACGATTGCGTGACTTAAAATGTGGTTCGTAATTAAGGCTTTTGGAACAAAGCTGTACTCGTTCAAACAAAGCGAACATTATTTATAAAGGCTAGTTGTGCCCCACGGTTTCACCTGTGTTAAATTTATACGATCGAATCTCCATCGCTTCGTCACCAACGGACCTATTTAGCTGATTTTTGTTCTCACTTCCCGTACTTATCTCAGCTTTGCAGATTGCTTGACGTTCACGTCTATTGCTCTGCTCCTTTGGTTGGTAGAATGAAGTTATATAGCCTATAACCTTCCTCAATTAATATGCAAAATAATTTTTAGCCTGTATTTACAGAGATTAGCGTGTTCCAACAACTAATAAAATCTTGATCTTTATAATATTAGTAAAGATTGGAAGAAATATCCGATAAAGTGGTTTTATTGGTATTGGAATTCACGTCGCCAACGTCTATTTTGATATAGTTAAAATAAACTTGTAAGTATTAGGTATATAAATTAGGTCAATGTTACTCTATAATATAAGTATCCATTAATACAGAAGTATATTTCTTTTCCTAATTTTTACTCGTCAAGTTTCTTTCAAAACCCGTTTGTATGTTGAATCTAAAACGGAATATACTATTTACTTATACTACAATAACTTATAACTGTGTTAAAATTTCTTAGTTTTCGGGTTCGAAAAAAAACACATTTTTTTCGGTATATGTACTTAATTCAAGATTTACACGTCTTGGTGCAATAGTGTACATTGCCTTTTGCAAGGATTTTCTGGGCCTTTACGATAGTTTTATAGCTTCAATTGCGAAAAGTAAAAATACCTATTTACACACTGATAAATATAATTCCTCTCTAACATTGGATGTTTTAACATATTTGTCTACCATGATCGTCTACCACTCTATTACGTTAATCGTGTGAATGCCTGGCTCTGAAACGTAAGGTTCCCCGTCCTGAGTCGTGGAAGCTAACAATGCTAACATTCTTATGTTAAACTATTAATTGCATTAGAAAATGATGAGTAGTGAATTCACGCAAGTAGGTCAACTGCAACAACGGTACATCAATTTGTTTGGATATGAACTAAACTGTTTAATGAGTAAACGTTGCAGCTAGGGTTGCCAACTTTAGTGCATGGATTTTCAGGAAATTTGCAATCGTAATACGGAACGTGGCTAATAAAAGCGGGATAACCTTTTATTGTCAAAACTCGTCAATTACCGATACATATTGTTGTAGAAAATTGTATGATCTGCAAAAAAGGTAAACAATGTTTTTTTTATATAAATTTACTGTTTCGAAAGATATTCAAGGTGAAAGTTGAACTGATGATCAATGTGACTATTTTTTCACTGTCTTACCAGACATACATTTTTTTTAAATGCATCAAAACGTACGTTCATTTCTACTTCTGCCAGAAAGTTGATCTGTACCATAAAACGGGACAATTGGCGTGCCGAACAAATCTTTCGTGGGATTCTTCTCCTAAGGGTCTAGGAACAGGAAGCCCAAGCCTTGCTCTCACAAGACGGTTGGCAACCCTAGTTACAGCCCACGTTAATATCTCGTTAAATAATAAACTCCGTTTGCACACGAAGGGCTTTCTAATTGTTTTGTGCTACATCTACTTTTTTTCGATATTTTATCGTTACCATATTAAATAGATGCTACCCCACGACTTTCATACTTTTTAAGATACCTTGAATTCTATCAGTTGATGGAAAGTGAGGATGGGGTCGAATTCTTCTTTTAGCACTTTGTATAATTTATCTATTCTTAATAAAAGAGTAAAGTCGAAATCAGTACACTGCAAATATTTGAGAAAAAATTAATTTGGAGGGGTTTAGAATCATGGACAGAACTTATTTCGAAATTTTTGTCTGTTTATCGGTATGTTGGAACGCCAATCATGCAAAAACTACTGGATCGAATTTAATTAAATTTGGTAAAGTTGTAGTTTATAGTGTGAAGGTACATTTAGGATGCATTTTTATATGTATGGGACATTTGTATGGTCTATTAATTGCGTTTATGTAAATATAAAAAGTAACGTATGTGTCAGTAATACTGAAAACTGAAAAAGAAACCGTCTATTGAGCATTTAATGTTAAGTATAGATTTTAGAAAACAGATCCGTGATTATGGTGTTTCATTGAACCTAGAAGCTAGAAGTATATAAATCCGGGACGACCGCGTATGACCGCAAGACATCGGCGCCGGATTTATGGTGCAGTGGTTTCCTGTAACGGCATAAACTACAATTTATGAGTTTAATAGATGTCGATGTAATTCTGATATTAACATTTTCCCACTGCATACATAGTAAAATAGGATGAAATCGTTTAGTAGAAACAGGTAAAACCTGTTTAAAGATGGACTATAGTGGCACTACCGTCACATCTAAGTCTACCGCAAACTATTAGTGCAATCTTCTCAGCTGAAGGGCATGTCAACAGAGTAACACTCTGTAGTAATCTATCAGTCATTAACCTTGGTTACTATTTTAGACTATAGGCCTTAGGCTGTGTATCCAACAAAGATGGGCGAGGAAGCTATGCGGTACGCGAGGAAAAAGTCCACCAATAGGCTTACTTAATTTTCCTAGCTTCGCTTAACGCAGCTCTGGTGGAAAAGGACTAGCGGAGAACACCTTTCGACAGATTTGAAAAAAAAAAAAACCTCTTTAGGTATTAATATTAACTGTGTATAATTATTATTTATTATAATAGTATTATTATATATTCATAGATGGCGCTATACGCTATATGTTAGATTTATCACACATTAAAATTATCACGAATTTGGCTTGATTTTTATTGTCATACCTAGGTATATTTATTGCAAGGGCGTGTATTAATAATTTAAGGCTGGTCTTTATCATTTTATAGAATTTAATATTGCTTTTACATTTATTATATTAAATTATACTAAACATATATACTATAATGTTTTTTATTCATTGGATATTAACGGTTAATAAAAGCTTTATTAACCTTAACCTAGCTTTTATTAAAGCAAAATTGGTCAAAAGTAGTGAATGTGAGGCAATGCTGACAGCTAAACGTGACTACCTCGCTGCACCTCAGGGATCCAAGACATTCAGAAAGCATGAAACACTATTAAATCACCGATGTAAAATTTCAGACTACTTACATATCTTTCTTTCATAGCGGGGTTTCATACACGAAATTCCACGCGGACGAAGTTATTTATATTTCGTCACATAGTATTGCACAGAAAATATGCCCCACCAGAGTTTATATGTATATTGAAATATATACGATTTTGGAATGAATAGATGAAATAAGAAATTAAAGTTAACTAGACTCCCATCTATTTTTATATTGAGCGATACGGTACGGTACGAGCTTACATAAATCCGTCTAGTCGATGTAACGGCTAATAGGATGCGTTGCGACAACTTAATAGTTTCCTCTTGTTATTAAACTGCTTCATTCGTACTTCCCGTCGAAGTGAACCAACTTGCTGTGTTCATCTTATTGTTAATAAAAAGTTGATCAGTTTGTTCCTTTGATGTGTTTTGTTTTGATTTTATTTATGATTTAGCTGATTTGGTTTGTCTTCTTACGATAGTTCTTGTGTTTATGTTTTTTATCCAAATAAAATTTAAGTAGTAATATACTTGTTATTTCATTATCCATAATAATATTATAAATGCGAAAGTAACTCTGTCTGAATGTCTGTCTGTTCCGTTTTCACGCCTAACCGCTTAACCAACTTAGTTGGATTTTGGTATAGAGATAAATTTGACCTTGGGAAAGGACATAGGGTACTTTTCGTAGCGAAAATAAAACTTTAAGGGTAGAAAATAGGGGATGAAAGTTTGTATGAACAAAATATAGGAACACCAAATGCGCATGCGCGTAATGGTGAAATGACATCGGCTACCATAGCAACCGGTTTGTTGATTGTAATTATAAAAGGACTTTGCTGTCAATCTGGATTGTTGATATATTGACATTGTTATACTTAATAAGAAATGTTTTGTATTTCTAATAATTACCTATTAAATGATAGTCCTGTATTATATTTAAAATTGGCTAATGTGTTTTTAAATTGTTTAACTACGCAGTACGGCATAATTATTGTTTTATTTTATGACGCTGTCAACCGCGGCTCGCGGGTGTTTATATATTCTAAGCGATATACCTACATATTGTAAGTTATCTGGATTATACAGCTTTTCTACAAGTGAATTATTTCATTGTGTTATTCCAAGTGTGGTGAAAATAAAACTTGGGTTAAAGTTTGTATGAAGAATCCATCATGTCTCAAATTAGGGATATGAAAATTCATATTTATGCTTTTATTAAGAAAGGAATAAAAAGGGTTTCAAGTTTTTCTAAAAATCTTCGCGTATGCCGGTACGATATGGTACGATTTTAATTATTTTTGAAGTTTTATTTGGACGGTTAATGTGTTGGATTCATATTGGCATGTAATGATAATACCATACAAACAGTGATAAACCTATCTATGGTTTTCTTTTGGTTTGTCGTTTTCCGAAATCAGCTGGTCCATATGTAGTAATATAGCGGGGCTGTAGGGACTGCGACTGCAATACACATAGTGATAACCCATCTAAGATTTTCTTTTGTTTTTTTTTTTTTTGTATTATATAAATATAGCCATCTATATTAATAAATCTGTAGTCCTGTCTGTACTTTTAATATTTTTCCAAAATTTCCCGATACGCATATTATATGAACGATACTCATAACGAATATGCCATTAATTTTTTTTGTCCGTCTGTCTGTCTGTTTGTATGTCCGGATTTAACTCAAAAACGGCTTGACTGATTCTTATGAAATTTTGTACACGGGATGCTTATGTCATGTGTCAGTTGATAAGATAAGAAATTTGAATATTACTTTTAGTTAATGTAAATAAAAAATAAAAGAAATAAAATATTTCAATTATGTACACGGGAAGTATATCATTCCATGAATGATAACTAATGAGAATTTTCAATAACACTTTTGGGAATCGTAAAAAGATGAATTTTCAAAAATTTAAAACTTTATTAATTCTTAATCGATTTTGATGAAATTTTATACACAGGAAACATACATCATACTATAATTGAGAGGCTATAAGAATTTTTAATAATGTGTTAGATTTTGTACATTACAAAAATAGTTTTCAACCGATTTTGATGAAAATTGTACACGGGAAATACATGCCACTCCTCAATTGATACGGCACATGAATTGTCAACAATATGAGTAAAAATAAAGGGATTTAAATAATAATTGCGCATTAACAAACGCGTGTGGAGCCGCGGGCACATCGGTAGTTTAAAACATGTTTGTCATTTGAAAGTTTATTTATAGATATTTCTTCAGTAAAACGCTGAATTTTAGAATATCGCAGTATTATTATTTATTAAACATGAATTATTTTAATGCAAAATCTTTTAGTAAATTGTAGTCTAATACTACGGAACACTTCAAATGCCCTTAAGCGCTAAAAGATAATATAAACTTAAGATTGAATAAAAGCCGTGCTCAGTGAGAGCTACTAAGGTTGGCTTGGAACTACTAACCGTAGTTATTTATTATTATTTATGTAAAAACGCGTGATTGAAATAGAAAGTTAACAAAATACGATGTGAGCAGATGAATAAAATGTTTATATTTATCACATTATTTGCCGAATGTTAACGGCATTATCTCGGTCATATTAGTAAATAATAAAAAATAACAAAAACGATCGATATGTAAAATTTTTGGAAAAATCTGAAATTGGTTTCTTCTATTGTTTTTTTATGAACTATTTTTTAAAATCATAATTCACAATTCGAGCGATGGATATGCGTAATTCTTATTTTGTTTTGTTCGTTACGGTTCTGGAAGAGTTTATAGGGAAAAACTTGGTATAGGTGGCGCTTTGATCGAGTTATTGAATATTGGAAAGGACAGAACAAGGTGTGCGGTGCCAGCTAGTAAATAAATGAAATTTAAACAATTTGAAAACTTCAACATTCTTGCGTTTGATTATTCAGTACGTTTCACATTATAGCTATAAAACTTGGTTCTTGTTTGATTTCCCTTTTAAACTCTTGATTTGTTATCGTAAGTGCGGACATGCAAATCGCTCGTGCAAGACAAATCGTCCCAGCCGTTCTATTGACCGGTACATGCAATTTCTCTAGATGGTGCACGCTGATAGTGAATTGATCTGTGAAATATTGTGCAGTAGGGCTTAGCTCCGGGCCGAGACCGCCTATTGTTCAGGTAGTGTCAAGAATTATGTTTTGATTAAGATAAAGAAATTTATGTTTCATACCAATTTGTCCAGACAAATATCATTGATAAATCCCTAAATAAATTATTTATGAAATAAATGATTATTTAGAAAAATAGTACTTTTAAATTTTTTAGGTATAACTAAATTAAAGGATTTTATGTTACTGAAGTCATGTACATTAAATATTACATACATTTTATTTTTGATCGTCATTGTAAATCATTATGAATGTTAACCGAGTAGAAACATTTTATAGTACGCTTTGTACTAATTTTTTTACCTTTAAGCTTCAAAGTATATATTTGTATAATTGAAGCTTTAGATTTCTTATTTAAATTGCTCTCATTTAAATGTGCTTGTGTTGCATTTACAATTCAAATTACACGATGCGTTTTCGAATGCGAACACGGAACGCGTACTTAATTATCTATACAATTTATAAAATTGAAGTGTCTGTTTGTAACAAAATAACAGCTTCTTACTAAATGCATAAAAGATATACAATAGATATTAAAAAAAAAACCATTTTTTAAAATTTTGTCTGTTTGCTCCGGGCAATCTCCGAAACGGTTGGACCGATTTTGACGGGATTTTCATTGGTAGATAGCTAATGTTATAAGGACTAACTTAGGCTACTTTTATTTTAGAAAAATAATTGGGGTTCCGCGCAAACAAAAAAACTGATTACGGTGAATCAAATTACGCTGAGTAAACTATAAGTGATATATCAAATTTATGTATTCATAATTGTAGATATTAAAAAGACCTACAAAAAATTTAGCGAGAGTAAATGTCTATCTTCTAAGGAACACCCTCAATAAGCATTTTTGTCTATATATTAAATTGCCGGGAGATAGGGAGCAAGATTCGCTCGTGTGCCCGATTGATCGCATTCTGTAGCCCACGTGACCGAAGCCGCGGGCACAGCTAGTTTAAAGTAAATTTTCTCGTTACAGTTTGCGTTATCAAAATAACGCGTAATTTTTATTTTGTTTACTTGCATTTGTATGTAACTTGGATTGAATTACATTCTAGTAATCATTGGCAGGAACATAAATATTATGTTATTTTGAAAGTTATGTGGGCTTTAATGTTTTTTGCGGTCACTTGTTTTGCAAACTCAATTATGTTATTTAATTGTACAATTCTTGCTTTATTTATGGAATTTACAGTAACTTACCCTTTGTTTCACGATACTTTACAAGTTAAGTTATTCTAAAACATATTTTACTATTACAAAAACGTAATAAAATGCATTGATTTATGTGGAATTGTGGGCCTACGCATACGTTTGTTCGTGACAAATAATTACAAAGGAGACTGGTATTTCTGGGCTGTGATCGAACAAGATGAAGTATGTATATGCTTATTAAAAAAAAATTATATTCAAAAATGAAAAATATTAACACAATGTAAATTGTCAAAATCTACAAAATGAGAAAACTAAAAAGTAAGTTATGGAGTAAGTAAAGGTTGTCGATAATCGATTAATACGAAATATAAAGATAAGAAATAGTGCAATGCTAACATCAGCTGATTATTTTAACCAAAACAATTAAATTAATTACACAGAATGGATAGATTAAAAGTTCTAAAAATCATACATCTTTATTTATATAATAAAACTTAAATGATTCGTGTTTACAATTCCATTCATTGGTTACTTTTTAGTCGAACTGTTCGTTTACGTTTTGAGTGTACTTTCCTGTTTTTATTTACCTATATTCCTCATCTACCACGGACCACGGCTTTGTTTCTACGGACTTTTTGATAACGCAGACGATACTCAGATGATAATCTAATTATAATTGAAGATGATTAAAAAATGTTTTTTGTTTTATTTTTAAATATACATATGATAAATACTGAGTTTCTTAAAATCTTCACACTCTATAGTAGTAACAAAAATTACCAGCCCGTAAATGCACCACTTCTGGGTAAACGCCTTTTCCCAAGTGAAAACATGGGCTAACGATCATGCTAGTCCACGATATATTGTGCGATTGCAGTATAAATATCGATAAGTAAATCATTATTATCTGTATTTTTCCCATTAAGATGTAGTATCCACTTAAGCACGTGTCTCATGGATTCAGGTTCGCTTACGATGTTTTCATTTACTGTCAGCCAATCATATCGTTAAATTAATTCAAATGAGTAAATGTAAGTACGCGACTTCTGAAACATGCCGAGTCTCGAACCTACGGATATCGGATCAGTATTCCACTGGTTTGATCATTCGGTTATCACGACTTTTAATAGGGCATCTAACTAATTACATTAAACCTAATTATCTATATAAAAATACTAATCACAGTTTCAAAATCATCGGTTTTAGTATAACTCGATACATAACCTCACCTTCACCTAATATAATCCTAAAACTATGCTGTCATATTGTCAAAATTCAAAAAAGATCAGTGAAGGTTTAATAATTTATTAGCTATTAATTGACACCATTTTCATCCTTTTCGATCTAGGTTTATTTTCTAGACCACGATTGTATGAAAGAGTATCGGTCTCCTTTTACATCTTTATGAAAACGGATATTACGCTTGTAAATATCAGTGATTGATTTCATTGTTTTAAATATATATATATTTAGTGTATTTAGGTTAATCATTTAAATTAATAAATTAACTCGATACGTTTAGTTTCATACTGCGAATAATGTTTTTTTATAGATTACAATAAGTTTTGATTATTATATATTTAATGCTATTAACATTATTGGTTTAAGAGCAGTGGAAATTTGAAGCTCAACATTATTACTTTGGAGTCAGTCCTAACTGCTGCCAGTCAGTAAGAGCTTGCTACTTTAGAGGACTAAGTTGGATCTATTCATGTGCTAATGCGTATTACCAACTTCAATCTTAGGACTTGAACATATTGATGTGAATTTGTTGACTTGCAATAGAAATAGGTGGTGCGGTGTTGATGCTTCGTTAGTCGAATTTTGCATAATTTCTATCACTTTTTGAACTGCTTTTTACTTAGCATTGAGTGATGCAAAAATATAGATTTTTCAAATCTACCATGCTTCTCACGGCGCCTCATATTTTTTCACTTGTTTCTCAATGTGAAGGTTAGCTTTTGATACTTTCAAGTGCCCGTCTAAATTACAACATCTTTACTATGACGACAATAGTGCCATAAGATTTCTAACTCCAATTAAATTTTATCCGATAGCAATTGAATAGCTCCAACTCTCATAGTTTGTATTCATTGAAACAATATGTAATGTCTAATTAATGCTTTATATTCTCTTGGTCTTAGTTTGATTGCAGAGTTGTAATGTGCGAGTGTGGGACGCATTCGAAATTTTATTACATTTAATTTGTTTTTAAGTGATCGCAATCTTGTACTTGTTATTTACCGTTATGTTAAGATGGATATGGCATAAATTGTGTTAATTTTTTACCAATTAAAATTTTAATCTATTAAAGAATGGCATTTTACAATATTTAGTATCTTGAACATGTGATGCTCCTTATATTACGAAATATAGTCGATAAAATATAAATTATTTCTTTTAAATGGCTATTAGAATGGACTTCTAGATGATGTCATCAGTTTTGAGTTAGATTTTGAAAATGTATATTTCTTAATTACGTTGACTGCATTTCTTAACGATTACTGCTAAAATCTTCGGCTAAAAGAAGGATTTAATTTACTTTCATTTGCTAGCAAATATAGAATGATATTAACACATCGTTCGCTTGATTATTAAAAAAAGGTTCGCCTATAAAATTAATACACGTGTATGATAATATCAATTACTGTAAACAATAGATATAAAGTTAATTAATATCAGCAGGCATTGGATAGCGTCCAGTTTTACTTTGAAGAGAAACCTCATGCGCACCACCAAGTCCGGTGAAGCTGTCAAGAGCCTCTAATGGTTCCAAGGGCCTAATGCTAACGGTATAGTCTGAATGAAAAAATTAAAAATCAAATAATGCGTACAATTTGATTTTTGGAATGAACATTTACTATGAAAATTAAATTTAGTCATAACGTTATTTATCTAGCTCAGGGTTGCCAAAATTGAATTGTTATTTTGTTAAAATATAACCTTATGATTTTACTAGCTAAGTGGAAAATTCTTATATTAAAGCATAATTTAGTAATATTTTAGTTGCTGTAATTTTATCTACTAGTCGTATTTTTTCATTCACATTGACTTCAACATAATGATGTAAGGATGAATAACACAGTGTGTCATGCACAAAAAAATAGGTCACAATAATTGAAGAATTTATGTTGACGATTGACGTAGGCGTAATTCGCAGAATTTTAGCAAACTTTGTTTTACTAATTCGATTTAAACATTATAATATGTATCTCTATTTATTCAGTTATATTTGACAAATAATATTTTGTGATTTTCATCTAATATTTTTGTATTTTACTTCATCGATAGAATAGTGTGCGACTCTATTATTCGAACCTACCATGCATTGTCGGATAGCCTATCTTTTGTTATATTACTAATGAAAACAAGTTAGCGAGACTTATTTTATTCAGTTTACCATTTAAAAAAAATCGTACATATTTCTCACAGCTCTTATCTAGGATCACCGAACGGGTTATGTCGGCCGTAATACTGGGACAAATCCGGGTAAAGTCGGACAGATGTCAACCCTGTTCGAACACCGTACGATATTTCTTACTTGTTAAAGAATAGATTGTATTCAGAGAATGAAATATTTTTTTCAAATAAACGGAATAGAATTGCTTGTTGTCATAAAACTACGTGATATTTATTTCATTTTGTGGAACAGATTTCTTAGTTTTCTTATGAATATACATATTCAATTAATTATTTTTACATTAGATAGAATGAATGAAATAAAGATCTTCTTGTAAATAAAAAAATGTGAGACAAAAAAAATATCTTGCTAAAATTATATGGAATTATAAAACATCATATATTACAACATAAGTCATTATCATCAGTGTTATTAAAATTATTTTCCAATGTGTAAATTAGGAAGTACAGTGGTACTTCTTAGTAGATTATACAAAGTGAAGGAAGTTATATCTCGGTATTTTTCAATTTAAGTTCCTTTTATGTACTGATATGTCAACAATAATAAATTACCTAGATAATAATGATAAAACAATAACAAGTATGTAGGTATTACATTATATTATTTAACTAAAATCTGTAAATACCTTGCAAATCTCGTGGATGCTAGATAATATTAAATAAATCAGGTAATCAAAGTTTAACCCATTTCCAGGGATTCCTACACGATTCTCAGTAGAAAACTCATTACATAGCTCGTACAGTGTTATAGATAGCTACATGTTCGCTACGCGCCAGTGCCGCAGCGCCGGTGATATACACTGACACTTTGTAATTTAAAAGCTGATAGCGATTTTTATTTGTATAACTTGTATGGGAAAAAATGTAGATCGTTTATTTATTCCAGCACTTTTATAGGCTTCTGACTTTTTTTTTATAGTAGCACGGCAAAGTGACGAGATTTGCGCCTGATAGTAAGTATAGTACAATCCAAAAACAGTCACGACATAGACATATTAGCCATCCTTCTCCAGCCTCCGCTGTCATGCCGGCCGGCGCCGAGAGAAATTGAATATGCACTGGCTGATCCCAAAATGAGACGCGCGTAAGCAAATCACGATAACTGGCTTTTCACCATGATAGTCGCAACCCAGTCGGGCAGCATACACTGTTATCGCCATATTCTTGTTTGTTACTCAGCAGGGTGAGCCTAGTTTCATTAGGCCTTGACTATAGTTGTAGGATCTACAAAAGTAACCATCCACGACTGGTCCTGCACAGTCGACATATTTCTTTCTAATCTTTGTACAAACAGAGTTGACAACAAGTTGCAAAATGTTTAATAAATAAAACATATATCTAGTCGTTTAATTATTTTATCATGTATTGTGCATTTGGTATATTATTTGTAACTTACAAATTAAGATATTTTCTTCGTGTTTATCATGATACTTGTAAATAAATTTTCCAGTACTTATTATCCTATCAACTGTCTTTGTTTTACGCCACAGAAAACGTAACGCAAGAAGGTGTATTCTTAATTTATCCGTCAGTCAAACATGCCTTTGTAACGCGACCTTAAACATGCTCGAATAAACCCAACAACCTGAAGCTATTGAGTTAGTCTAATTATTTTGTTTGCTTTGTTAACAAAGTTTTTATTCGGTGACAAGTTATAATGTTTTTTATTTGTTTAGGTTTCAATCTTATGTAACTGAATATATTGGTTATTTGTATTAACTTTTTTATATTCATCAGGTTCCTTGCAAAAGAAGCTCAAATAAAAATAGATTGTTTTAATATTGTGTCACAGAAAAATGATGGGTTTATATTAATTACATTGTTATGATGTAGCATGACTGAAGAAAGGAACATGGTTAGATCTCATTTCATACTCTTCTGATGCTCATTTGTTAGTGAAATTAAGTTTCACGCAGTAATGATAATTGATATCTTTATTTAATCTAAAGTTATCTTTTAATTTATTTTAGATCAATACTTACAGTTAACAATCATAAACCTTAAGCGAACTGACATTTTAACATTTTTAAATTGAATGGAACTTATTTTAATAATTTAGAGAGAACTTAATAGCCACATTAGAACATGTTATAAAATATCGGAGAGTTAGGGCACAGCCCAACCAGGTCGCGACCACCATGCATATAGTGAAAAGCCTGTAACAGTGATTCGCTTGCGCGTTACGGGATCACCCGTTTCATATCCAGTTTCTATTTACACCGGATGGTATGACAGTGGCAACCGGCAGTAGATGTTCTTCTTTCGGTGGTCACCACTATTTTTGGAATGTGTTATGCTTACCAAGCACAGTTCCTTAATCCCTAATCACTGTAATATTTACTCATTTTCGTACTTGTTTGTAAAATATGTAATTCATTCCTTCTACAAGATTTTCTCATTCTTTTTAGTTATGGCAAAATAAATTTGCTTATAGCAACTCGTGATTTGAAGCAGATCCTTATATCTGTAACATGTTATTGATTTACATGTTCTTATCATTTAATATCATGTGACTGATAAGTGATAATCTTATCTTTTTGTTTTAACAGAGGGTGTGATAATAATAAAATAAAACGTACCTCGTGTACCTATAGCGTTTGTAATATATGAAATTTTCTTGTTTGTTTCAGGTATGCATTTCGAAGTTTACCTGTTGCTTTATAACTTTTTGATTATTATGGTAAGTCTTGCGAGAGGATGTTGCATTAGATTCAAATTAAAATTCGAAATGTTATGAGTTGAACGTGACACGTGTTAAATGGAATTTTCATATTCTTTTGTATAATTTTATTAAATAGGTAATCTTGTTGTTCTTCTGTTATATATAAAAATTGATGTTTGTATGTTTCCAATTATTAGTTCATTCATATTATCTCAGCGAGTGATTATGTAAAGTTTGGTAGCAATCGGATCAATGTTTCAATGTGACCGGGTTTACTAGTTCAAAATATTCAAACAATTGAGATACGACCTTATAAATTAAAATGAATACTAACACGTACGTATTGAAATTCTTATTTATTCGTTCGTGATACTAAGGAGCATGGAGTACCATTTCTCTATGAACTTGGAAGCCTCCGTTGCTTCGCCTATATTTATTAATATTTATTGCTCTACCTCTACCTCTCTATAGTCTCTACCAAATTTAAGGACATGATAAATAAATATATAAAGGCGATGCAAGGTCCAGAATAAGAAAAAGAACGCGTTCTATACGTGAGCTACAAATGCAACTTCTTTGAAATTCATAGTTTACCTATGTATAATATAATCCATAATATTAATATAAATGCGAAAGTAACTCTGTCTGTCTGTATGTTTTGTCTTCCATCAAGGGATCAAGGACAAGCATTTAGGCGCAGCGGAAGACTTCATATCTGAACTCTCAGTGGAGTGAAAAATGATAAAACAATAGCCTGCGTTTCGCAGGGCTGGAAAATTTATAACAATTTATACTACAAACTATTACAAGTTTTAATGATATAAATACACTCACCATGCTCTACTCCGATGGGAGAAGATCCACAATTAATAGTCAAAGGTTAGGAAAGAAATCTGAAATAATCAGTCGGTCAGGTTGTTATCTCTTCACACCAATTGTTTTCGTGGCCAGATTACAATTTTATACAATATCATAAAACAACAAATGACGGTAATAAGTGTGTGTATCTCTCGTCCCGTGGCCCAAACACATTTCAAAAACAGCAATTACAAGAGGTTTTATCTAAGTTATCAAACGCGGCGCATGCGTAAGTCAAACCGGCACGTTGACCTTCAAGACAATCACAAGTGGTCCAACACGCGCGTATTTAACCAAAACGGCGCGACGGACTGACAGAAAACACAGCCTTGATATAGCGATAGATTGGATCTAGAAGCCTTCTTCGTATTATATGTTCCTACAAAGGCTACATAATGGCATGAAAATAAAACTTGAAGGGGTGTTATAGCGGATGAAAGTTTGTATGTAGAACCTATAATTGCTCAAATGATATAGATATAAAAATTTGTACTAATGTTTTTTGTAAGAAAGCCACTATAAAGATTGTTCCACGTTTTTGAAAAATCATCTAAGGCGGTGTTATCTTTGTATCTATAAAATCTTTACTAAATCGTTGCAGGCTGTTGATATTTGTTGGAGAGTCACCTTGCATCATAATACTATGTTCTTGTAAAAATACCTGAGGCATGTTAAGAAAAGGGAAGTCATATAATAGTGCTTCCCTAAATGTCTATATTCTATTTAGACGAAGTCGCGGGTACCAACTAGTGTATTATAATTTAGTGAAATTGCTTTTATACAATAAATTTAAAAGCTATAAGTTCTGAAATAGTTAACAAAATTACCTTTTAACACCATATACTTTATAACTCCATTCACGTCTCACCCGTAACGTAACGCAAACATCCGGTTGTTTCCGTTTCGAAATTTTAATTTACCGTAGCCAAATAAGTTTCACTTCAATAACTTATTGTTATTTATATTCCGAATTAAACATGCTTAATAAACATCCACGATTAACGTCGATTAGATGAACGTTTATGTCAATATTTATACTACTGATAATAGAGCTCGGCACAAATTCGAGTCGAACCGTATCGGAGATTAGTTTTTCCCACGGGGCGTGAGAACGTAATAAAGATGGCCGTGAAACGAGATATCGTCCTGTTTACATGTGTGTAAGTTTTGTCACTCTGCTCTATTGTTAAGTTTTAATTTGACGGATGATGTTATAACATGTATAGTTTTATACTTAAAATTTTCATTGCGATTGTTCATATATAATGTTTATTAAAATGTAATTAGTGTTAACTTTATCCGAAATTATAGTTGTTCTCAATTCCCGCAAGTACAAATTATTTTAATTTTTCATTATCTCCATATAACGATTTGTCCAAATAACATGCTATAAAAGGCAAAATGTAACTTTTTTTAAATGGTCTTTATTGGTGAAGTAACTTGTTCGTATGGATTCATATGCCATGTCTATAAAAACTGCTCATAATCCAATATTTTTGTAGAACATTGTATTTACGTCTCAATAACCATTACGCCAGTGCCGCGGATAAAGCAGTTCGGAAGGGCTTCCACTTCCGACCTAGCTGAGAGTTATAACCTAATTTTAGATCTGACTATCATTATACAAACATATTTTTTTCGTATCTGACTGGTAGTTTCAGAGATTAGCGTGTTCAAACAAACAAAAAAACTTTTCCTCTTTATTATATGATAAGTATAGAGATACATATTATTTTCCCCGACAACGACAGATATTTATTATTCTTATTAAAAGTTCAGCGGGTAAATTACTGAACACCTCGAGTTTTTTACCTTTGTATAAAGGTCATTTATGCTAAATAATAGGTCTTCACCTATGAAATTGCCGTTCTGCAGTACTGGCCATTTCAAAACAAAATAATTTTTGTTTGGCTAAGAATTCTAATTTCAAATTAATTTTATTTTAAAAACATGGAATTCTTTTTCCAAAAGTAGTCATTTGTTTATTGATTAGTGTTACATTTTCATCGCATTTCAATCTTTTTTGTCATCATGGATACGTAAAAAATTCAAGTAATTATGGAATATGAGTACCGTCTTGGCAGCAACGCGGCACAAGCGGCACGCAACATAACGACGTTTACGGAGCTAACACTACAAACCAACGCACCACCTGTTTGTTATTAGTTTCCTCGCTTCCGTTCTGGGAATTTCGACATGAAAAATCAACCTCGCGGTCGTCCGAAGACTTTGGTCGACAATGACGAATTAAAGGCGATTGTGGAAGCTGATGATACACAATCTACGGCTGAATTAGCAGCAGCTTTCGACGTTAGCTTCAAAACAATATTGATCCATTTGCGTCAAATTGGCAAGGTAAAAAAGCTTGACAAATGGATTCCCCACGAACTCAATGATCGCCAGCGCGAAGTACACGTCGGGACGTGCCTTGCACTGCTCAACAGACACACAAATGAAGGAATTTTGAACCGCATTGTTACCTGCGATGAAAAATGGATTCTGTTTGATAACCGCAAGCCCTCAGCAAGTTGGTTGGATCCTGGTTCAGCACCTAAACAGTGCCCTAAACGAAAACTTACCCCTAGAAAAGTGATGGTCACTGTTTGGTGGTCTAGCGCCGGTGTGATTCATCACAGCTTCTTACCAAACGGGGTGAGCATTACTGCAGATGTGTACTGTGAAGAACTGAACACAATGATGGAGAATCTGGCACATCTCCAACCAGCATTGGTCAATTGCTCGTCTCCGCTGCTCCTGCACGACAACGCGCGACCTCATACTGAACAGCAGACAGTCTCCAAGTTGCAAGAACTGGGGTTGGAAGTTCTCCGTCATCCGCCCTACTCACCAAACCTTGCGCTTACAGACTACTACTTTTTCCAGAATTTGGATAGCTCCTTGGCGGGAAAAATTCAATACCCGAGAGGCAGTACAAAATGCCTTTGAAGAATTTGTTGCTTCCCGTCCAGCTGATTTCTATAAGAAGGGCATCAATAAACTGCCACTGCGCTGGCAAAGATGCATTGATTGCATGGGTACTTACTTCGATTAATACAAATAAAAAATACATGAAAAAAATTCGTTTAAATTTTTTCATACAAAACGGCAATTTCATAGGTAAAGATCTAATATATATTTGTATACTGCTAATTCTATATGATATTCGAGTGTCGTTCGGATTTAAAATTCTATATTATATTCGAGCTAAACGTGTCATTCGAATTGAAAGGTCTTAAAATTGTTGTATTTTTATAATAATTGCAAAGTACAATCAGTATTAATTTCAAATTTACATCTCTCTAGAGAATAGTGTCATAAGAATAATTGTATCGGGAGAATTGTAAGGTTAAACAATTTGTATACAAAATTCTTTTATCTTGCTACTTACTGTTGACTACATTAATCGTTGATGATTCGTGACAATTATCACGTACCGTTCAGAAGATAACGTTTTTAATATACACAGGTAAACGATTTCAATAAAACGAACTTTTTGAATATTTTGTCGATTTAAATCGCAAATAGAATGATCAAGATATTTTAGTAACAGGCAGGTCGTACAATAAATTACTTTTGGGCTCGGTTTAGGATTTTACTTTGGACAACAGACTGAATACTCAAGTACTCGTCTGGATCTACTAAAATCAGGTTAAGAATCCATTGTTTTGTGGTCAACTAGGTAACCAGTCTTCTATCTAGACTTCCTGTGCAATTCCTGTAAAAATATTTCTCACCATTTTGACTGAAAAACTTGCTACCAAGTCAACCCTAAATAGCAAAGCAAAACTTTGTAGATCACATATTTTCTGATGAAAAAAAAAACCTAGAAGAAGCTTAAAAATTTAAATTTATTACACTTCTATTACTAGATTTTAATAATTGAATGTTAACATTATATGTATTATGATTACACTCATGAATTCATTTACGATGAAATGGAACGGTGATCACTGCCTCCGATTTGATTGTAATTTAGTTGCAACTGTTGCTCTCCAACTTTTGGTATCAATTTGTCGCTAGCAGCTTGAGGTCAATTTACGGTAGTTTAGTTTTAGGGTATCAATTTGCTACAAAATGGTTATTATGAATATTTTTATTTGCTGTCACTTTTCAGTGAGTATCGACCGACGTCAATGTTCAATGATATTTGTCGAGGTTGTATCAGCAGTATTATTTAATTTAATGTAATAATAACATACATTATAAATACATTTTAACTTTCTCCACACTTTCTCTATAAACTTTAACCATACTAAATCTCACACTCCTCCGTTCGCGCAACATGTTAAAAATGAGTGAAGTTTTCTTCTCGCGTATTAATATCTAATCGATCTAATACTATTAAGTGAGCAATTCTTGCTTAAATGTATACATATATGTAATTAGTTTCTCGGAAACAGCTACAACAATTTGTATGAAATTGTTTATTTAGATAAATTTTTACATTCCAATTTTCACCTAGTTAAGTGTTTCGCTTTTTTTTTAAACCGAGCAAAGCTCATTTGTCCAGATTATAGATAACACAGAGAATAACAAAACTTGTGACGTTCCCGACAAACTAACGAAACATTAACCCTACGATATAAACATGGTAACGGAAACGGGTGGGACACGTGTTCAATTCCGAACCCTCCCATGTTTCCTTTCGGCCCTCATTAACTGACATAAACTAAATACGGAACGGGCCAACATTGTCTTCAACTTGCTTCAAAAAACGGTGACAATTTGGCTGAAACTACTTTCAACGCCTGTTTAATTGGTAAATGTCGGTTGTTTATTTCATTAGACAGTGTTAAATGATTAGTCTACCTTTTGATTGTCAACTATGCCGTTAATGTGTTTTAGGAATGTTTGAAGCTACTATTGTTTTAAATATTAGTATTATGGTTCATGGTAGTTAGTAGTAACGCATCTTCCGTCGTATGATGGCTGGATTAGTTACAACTATCGATTTAATATAAATAATTTATAAGTTAATAGATACTTATTAGTTTATCAAGACAGTTGTGTCATAAGCCAGTATCAGTTCTATGCTCAATTTGTTATGATCTTGGACCACATCGATTCTATATTTATGGTTTTTGTGTGGCTCAAACGCTTACTTTTGAGACAATAGGAAATACATTCCTGTAAAATAATATATCTATACAAAAATCAATATTATTTAAATATTTGAAGAAAAAAAACACTAATACGTTTGTCAAGGATTTTTTATTAAAATAATTCAACGTTGTACAGAAGCTCTATCTAAAATGAAGCTATACAAAAAATAAATTGTCGACCAACTTTTTTTATACCTTTTGTATGAAGACAGAGTTAATCAATTCTAAGTTATTACTTGTAGAAATGTTTAAATACCAGCATAAATATAATAAAATCGCAACGGTCACTACGAATCGAAGGTCAACCAGTGATTGGTTACGCATTGTCGCTTTACAACTTTCCGCTGAAAATCACGATCGGGGCACATTAAATTTTTAGACCATGACTGTTGATTTTGTTATTATAAAAAACAACATTCATTAATTTTTACGATGCGTTTTTTTATCAAAAATATACGTGATTTATTCAGATTCGTATCCTATTTCAGGCACTACATTATGTGGTGTACCTACATAAAACGCTACAATGTGCTGCCTCCGCCATTTTGATTTAGGAGGTCGTCGACTCTAAAACTGTACCTAACCACGGAAGGTGCTAGAAATGTTTAAAAAAATATGCAAGGCTTGCAGATCTTGCTACGCCTGTATGGAGTATATATAAAGTGATTCAAATACATCAATCGCCTAACGAACTTTCCGGCTTTTTTGGATGAGATAAATGTGAACCATGATACCAATGATTACTTTTGTACAATATAAATTTTAATCAAAACATACATTGTAAGAAATTTGATTTTCTAAAATGTATAAAAGTTTATTTTTTACTATCCGTGTGATTGATAAGCAACATTTCAGGAATTTTCAAAAATTATTTCTTAGTGCTAAAAAACTAAACTAGATAGTTTACTTAAGAGACTAAATTTCATGCTTCTATCAAGACCCACTGGTTTCAGTTGTGCGCTGTATGTCAATCAGTTTTTGAGTTTTATTAGTTACATTTATATTAGGAAATTCATGTATTGATGTAAAACGTTATTACTTACCTACGTTCTATTTTTCTAAAAAAAACTTTCTGTGATTCTTATATCTTCGTTCGAACATACAGCGCTCTCTAAAAAATGTGTTCATATCGTGTAATGTGTTGTAGTGTATACGAATTTTTATATTATAGTCTTTAAAGCTATGTGTTTTGTATATTGTAACAGTCTCCAAACCATTATTGTTGGTTATATTAGCTCCGTAATAGGTTGCAATTAATGTTTCTATTAAGTAAGTGCGGTTGACGACCTGCACCCTGCCCTACTTAAGGGTTCTTCTACCCTCTGAAATCAAGGTGTGTTAATTGTCGTTCTAAATTGATAGGCTGAAGCAAAGGAATCGAATGGTTCGTTGGTCTATTATTGTTGTTTGTTTTATTGGAATTTTTAAATGCTTCCTTAATGGTTTCCTGTTATTATTAACGAATACTTTATAACATCAGATCATTCTGATACATATTACATCATAAGCCATTATTTAATCTTTTTATTTTTCAACGAGTATTGCTTAATGCTTTGGTCATGGTTTGCCCCTCTTATGCTGTGGTACTTTACACGTTCTTTAACATGTTTGAGAATACCAGGTCGAAGCTAATGGGTTGTCCGCCGTGCTTGCTTTTACTAGCAACTTTGTCATTTTTTTGTTTACTTTTGCTTCTTTTTGTGAAATTGAATATTTATTAGCTCCATATAAATAAATTTTGTCTGCAGCGGAAGTAGTTAGAAAACTTAGCAAAATTATTAATAAAACGGAAATTGTTTTGGCACACCATGCCATAGTTTTGATAATCTGGAATTGTTGGATCATGTTAAGGGTTATAAAGTCCAATGAAGCTGTTAAAGCCTCTAAATGGCTCAAAGGCTCTTAAGGCTAGCAGTGTAGTTAAAAAAAAATTAAGGGTTAGTACAAGAAAAAAGTTTTTAAATGGTTTTTGTTATATTAAGCCTGCGTTGTTTAATTAACTCCATCTGTTAGTTAAAATTTATATTCGTAGTATTTTTTTCCAAAGCCATTACGCCTCAAACAAAATGACTATTCAAGATTATATAACTGATACACGGCTATAGCATAATAATCAATTTTTGTAATGAAGCTCACAAGACACGCTTTTATAAAGCTTGTAAAGCATACCTGTAGTATTTACACACAATTCCTCATGTGAACAATCGTGTGTCCCATTAATGTGGTACATGTTTTGTATACGTGATGAGGTAGGCGTGGTTAGGTATGCGTATACACCCCGTGAGGGTGTGAAAAACCGTCACGCTACTACCAAATACAATTTTAAATAAACTGAAACTTTTAACAAATACATAGATTATATATAATACATGTGTTTCCGTCATGCAAGCTCTTTTGTAAAAAATGAGAAATAGGATAGAATAAAAAAGATATATGTATGTACACTGTAACTTGAAATTGTCGATTATATATATATATTTTTTAATAGCTATAAATATAAAATACCAACTCCATAAGAACACTAAATAAATCCAGAACTACTCAAATTCTCTGTTACTACTCACTAAATTCAATTTGAAACACTGTAAATTACTTTTAACTCTAAATAATATTTTGTGGCGTTTACAAAATGCAAGTAAGTTTAGATAATATTTATTCACAGGTTTATAGGCTTGAAGTAATACAGATATTACTATTACTATGCGTTTCAAATGAGAAGGTAATCGCATCCGCGCCAACTTATATATATATTTTTTTAATATTTTTGTTTTAAGTGTCTACCAACCTATGTTGAATAAAATATTTGCTATAGCAAGAAGAGATTTACATTTCCCAGGCACCAAATCGTCAACACTGCGAATTATGACCAATCAATTAATGTTATTAATTTAGAAAAGCGTTTGGTACCGCTCAGTTGTTTCTATTAGTAGTTTATTATTTTTTCCACTAAATATTATAATTATTTTAACATTACTGGTTTTCCGATCGTAATTTTTTTATTAAAGTGCATGCTAAATGCGAAACTAGATGGTGGTTTTACAAATAATTCCTAATGTGAAATGGATAGTACATGATTGTTCTATTCCATTCTATAATTCTTTGATTATTACTATAATTATCAACGCAAGCCAGTAATACTTTATCAATTTTCCTGATTGTACCTGTTAGGAAAACACCCTTAACATACTCTTATGAATAACAAATTTATCGCTCTCGGTCAAAACTAATAATGATCCCAGTGATGGAATACGCTACCTTCTAAAATCGATTATAAAAGCGGTCAGTAGTTCGATGTTGGTCACCTTACTAGTAAAGTAGAATAGTAATTCCAACTTATTTATTATTACTACTTTCATACACGCACTCCCGTATAACATAAAAACCGTATCTGATATGAAATTAGGTCAGGAAATAACACGGAAAGCTTTTATTATTTTGGAACCACGAAACATTAAAACATTTTACAAGAGTTTCGAGTAATGAAAGAAAATATATTACCTACATTGAGTATATAACCTTTTCTATACTTAATCTACCATAAACACATTTTAAGATAACAAATCGTAGCAGATTTATTTTCTGATTTATCCCATTTTCATAAGATTGATTTCCTAAATTAAAGTTATGATAAGAGTTTTGCAGAAAAAGAGAGAAGACGGCTCTTTATTCTCTCTGCCCTTCCCAGTACGACGATGGAGTGATAATACTATCTGCAGTATCGATAATGCAGGTTTTTCGACAGTTACTGTCGTTCCCATTACTATTTTAAGCTATCCATACTTCACGGCTAATCTCATTCTAATTATAGATTAACTGTAATTAAACACTGAACAAAGTTATTGGTGCGAGTCATGAAGCTAACTAATTACATGAAGGTCTAAAATACTGCTCTTGCGTGCCAAGTTGTGATAAAGAGTGGTTGAGTGATCCCTAGGTCGTTCACCCTGACCTCTGCAACCGTCTTAGTGTACCGAGAAAGGACCGTTGCAACGGACTTACTAATTACTTAATAAACACTTCATTGCATTTTAGAGTAAGTACTCCTCGTGGGTGATAGTAAAACAATTCTGAATATATTTTGAAGAGTTTCAATGTCAATCTGTTTAAATGATGATTCTACTTTTACTTTTATTTCTTTTATAAACAAAATGTTGAGTTTAATTTTAGCAAAGTGATACGCAGAAAGGACGAATCGACAGCGATCACAAATGTAGTAATTGAAGATATGTTTCGTTGGTGTAGTTTGTACGGTTGTAAATATGTATAATATTTTTTATATTTTAATATAAAATTTTCAAATAGATCTAAAAGGATTTATTACACATACTTTAGCTGTTTTAAAATATTAGTTTTCTAAAAATAGTTTAGAATAAAATTTATTCTAAATGTGGCATGCTTCCGATCGCTTATCACTTTTTACATTATTTAGATAGTTTATTGTGTGCTGTTGTAATATACGTAATGGATTTGCTCATTTAGATTTAAATAACAAATTTACATAATATGCTGAGGATAGAGTTACTTATTGCAAAATGCTTACACTCTTTTAGATGCAGCGTAATAATACATTCGTTATTTTAACGTGTTATAGTGAAAAGTGTTTTATCTAATTTTATATTTCCGTATAATCAAGCCGAGTGATGTCGGTTGACTGTTCCCGAAAGGAAACACTAATGGTGGGATGATTTCCCTTCTAGGAACAACTGTGCAGTAAACATTTGCTATTTCTGTACACAATCTATTTAGCATTGCGCTGACAATTGTATTTATTTATTTATTTAATCGGAAGTTTGTTTTAGAAATTAACTAGGATCGAAGATAGAGTAATTTTTTTCATAATCCTTGTATCTATATAACTAAATTATACTGCCAGCAAATTCTTCTTCGCGTATATTAAAAGATGAAATAAACACTACTACTATGTATAAATGTTTGCTAGCAGTTTGGTAGGTTTTTACTTGATCATAACAGGGTGGTGGAAAATGACGACTGTGTCCTATTAGATCGCGACCACCATACACAAGGTAACATCTGCCGTAGTGACACGCTTAGGCATATCCAGTAACGGAATCAGCCGGTGTATATTCAGTAATCAAGCGGGTTTGTAGGGTATCTGTACCCGACTGTGTCGAGACCTCCATGCACGTACTGATAAACCTTTCACAGTGACTCCCTTTCGGTTTTGTCTCGTTTCGGGATCAGCCAATAAATATACAGCCACCGATTCATCTTCAGGTCGGCATGATAGGTATATACAGCTGCCGAGATGTTCTCGGGCTTAGCAACTATCGATTACGGATTGCTTATCAGCGTTGGATTATTTATCTACAAGCAATAGTACCGGTCGTCGCTGACTGCTGAGATGCCAGCCCGAGCGCATCTTGACAGCTGGATATATTATATACACTGGCTGATTATTCCCCGTTGCTTTTAGATTTTTCTGAGCTTACCATCAGGTACAGTGAAGTCGTGTTGGCGTGCTAGTATTAAAAAAAAATTACCTGTATATGCAGTTGTTCAATTTGCAGTCAACAAAATGTTAACGTTTTAATTTTATGTGTACTGATACTATAATAATTGTTCGTTTTCAGCACAAACAGGATGCAAACTGTTCAATACCTAATTTTAGTTGTGCTTATTCATTGACAAGTATTATAAATGCTTGCAGGTTATTCACATCGTGAGGTTTGATTGCCTAGTTGACGGTTTCCCCTTTTAATTCAATGACTCGGGTTGTGATTTTCCTTGTGTAAAGAATAATGAAATAGTTTTTACTTAAGTTTTTATCATATTCGTGTCTCTTTTGGACAGTTGTGCCTGTGCGCCGGTTTACACAATCTCACAGAAATTGTATAGATAGGTAAAATTGATCTTCTTTAAATAATTTTTTTCGCGCCACATTACAGCATATTGAAATATAAGTAAATCTTTGATGGGGATGGGTAGAATGTTATTTAGCTATGTGTTCTATAAAAACATGCTAATCCTTTTAAAGATTTTTCTGCCATTTTTTATTAAATACTTACATTAGAATTTTTTATAATAAATATTTCAAAAATTTATTAAATATTATATTAAGATGATACTAAAAATTTATTCAAATTTAAAACCCGATCTTATCATAATTCCGAATATCATAAATATCATAGTTTCTCAGCATTGTCTGAAAAACAAACGGATAGGTATTACCTAGATTAATCTTAACTGCTTACGTGACTTCACGCATGCGTCGCCTCGTAAGGCTGCACTTCAGAACTAATGGATTATTGGAACGTTTTATGACGTCATTGTTCTATAAATATGTAAGCTAACTAATACATAAAATAATTCTTTATATGCCGTGAAAAAGGCAAGGCCAATGTTGGATGGTAGATAGCAGACCAAGTTAAATATATTAATAACTTCCTCGGGTTACTCCGAGACTGACTCCAAGGAGGTTGGTATCCACAATATAAAAGTTCAAAGAATGTTCCTAAAGATTAAAAATCGTTTATTGTAGGAATATATGAGAATTGGTATGACATCAAATTGTATAGAAAAATTGGTAAAAATCCCATTAAACTGTACCCAACTGTCTCATTTCAATTCTGTAAGAGCGTCTTTACTATTTTAATTAGGTTTTTAATCATCATAACTTTAAAATACGATTACTTAACGGTATTTAACTGTATTATACGTGTATTTACGCTTCCCAGTGCAATAACCTAAAGATGTTTAGTCTACTGCCGAGGGTTTTCACAGCTTGTTCATGCATCCTGTTTAAACAATAATCACAAAGGCTTCAGAACGACATAATTTTATTTAGCTTTGTTTCAAACGTATCAATGTATGTTTTTAGTAAGGTTCGATTACATTTAAAAATATATTACTAATAAAAGAATTTAGGTAGGTAATTGATATATAATAAATAGTCCAAGCAAAAATTGATCAAAAACTCACAAGTATCAAAACTTTGAACTGGTTTCGAATGAGATTTCGATACATTGATTCGATACATGATGAGGAAGATATTAATTAATTCCCTAAGCACGGCGAGGACAAGCACTTATTCGGTATTTAATTTTCGATATTCAGGATCGGGGTGAGTGGCGGGCTTACAAGAAGAGAGGCCCTATGCTCAGCAATGGGTGATTACGGGCTTGAGATGATGATGATTCGGTATTTTGCGACCCAAGTTCTACGTAAATCCAGGAAAGGCGCGTATTAACTTTTTGATGAATAGGAGGAAACTAAAAAAATTGCATGGATAAATAAAAGTGGTGCTAAATCTTTTTTACCTACATCACTATTATTATTTATTTATTTAAGAAATTGCACAATAATGTATTACATTTAATCTTAAGGCTATATCCCCACAAAACCGGTTTAGCGGTTTGACTGTTTGACTACGGTCAAAGTGTGATGATATATATGTACTTGTAATGAGAATTTTGGCGATTTATTCATTTTTATTTAAGTTCATTTTAATTTCCTAGTCATAACATTTAGTTTATATGACCTGAGTGAGTTATAAACCAATATTGTTTACCGTTGACCCGAGTGGACTTCACATAAAACGTCGATTGTGTGTGTATAGAATATTTTTATCATTCTTATCAAATACGATATCGGTGCTTGGCTCGCGATATCGACTGGCGAACACGCATGCGACCTGAATTCTGAATATTTTTGTATATTTTCGCTCGCCGGCTAAGAATTTTTATTAATCGTTCAAATCATTTTACACTGTGAAGTTTTTAAAAAGTTTGCAGGTTCTTTTTTATGTTTTGAATGGTACCGAAATTATACCGTTACACCTATTACCAACTACTGTAAAATATAGGAACATAGTGTCCGCGTCTGTTTGTTCCTATTTGGAGGGTGTGGTTGGCAGCACGCATTGATATACAAGACATTCTAACTTTTCCTTCAGTAGTAGCAACCTATCAGATTTAGTTATAATTTGAGGCCTCTATAATTTTGGGTGTAAGTACCTAAAGGTTTTTATTATGCAGAGAAATCCCTCGCCTGGTAGCCCGGGAGGGTTGTGAAACTCCTACAGACCAAAACGCTACAGTACTCTTGATCTTCGGCCGGGTTTGACGAAGCGTTTTCGTATGTGGTCAAACTCAACAAAGTCAACCGTACTTCGTAGCCACTTCGCAGTCTGGGTATCGGTTGACCCGAACATACTTTCAAGTGCGCGCAGAGTACGATGCGATTCGCTTCGGGCTTGTAGAGGTGCGTGGGTGACAGACATGCTCGAGATATGCCTCTAAAGCTCGGTTTGCCGACTGCGGAAGGGTAGCGAGACGGACAGCTCCCTGTCCCTATGCGCCACCTCTTTGCGATCGTTATTTGCTCGCAATAATGGATCGTATCACCTTAAAATCCAAATTTTAACCACGGAAAAAAGCGATAGATCGGGGCTTGTCGTTGCGATTAGGTCGCGGCGCAGCAAGTCTCATGATGATCAAACAAGTGTGTGCTGCGTATTGGCCAAGGCGTATCTACAAAATAAAATAAAAAAAAACAAAATATCTTTTATTCAATTTAGGCCCTAAGAAGGCACTTATGAATGTCAAAACACTACCACCGGTTCGGAAAACATCCCAGATATCGAGGAGAACATGAACAATGATAACATCTTGGTGTAGTCTCCATGCATGTGCTTACACATTAACTTTAGAAAGATCCATCTCCCGAGATCACCCGTGTCAGCCGGAGAAGGTGAGGGAGCCGTACCGATAGGTTTTTGTGAATATTTAAAATCAGGTTGACTCCATGCCGATTTGATACCTTCTCCTCATAAACAAAAAACTAAAAAGGAAAAGTTGTAACATTTATTTAATTTTGTTTATGTTTATTGTACATCAGCATATGCCATCAAATAAAAAATCTTTAATCAGTATTCAGAGTGCAATCGCAATGTATTTAATAGTGTAGAAAACGTTTTTATTTATAACAAAGAAGAGCAACAAGCATTACGATGATATTATGGTAAAGTTCAGTAACATTCCCAAACGGGCTAAGTCTAACGATATTGATACGTTGTCGGGCGGATATATTGTAATGCGCCTGCAACTTGACGACAATGGTTCGTGGGAGGCGCAACATCTGGCAAACTGTTTCGTATTTATTACTAACAGTTGAAAATGGCTTGTAACGGTCCATCTAAATATAGATAGAGATTTTATACATTGGGGAAGAAATGATCAAAGCTTGATTATGACTTCCACATATTAGTTGAAGCAATGATGGTTCAGTGGACGTACGGGCACCACCTCAATACATAGGTGTCCCTACAATAGGTCTGAGCTTTCTTTGAAGGAAAATATCGTGATGTAACCCACAGCAATAGTAGGGCATCGCCAAGTATCTATAAATAGGTGCATGAGAGCAAGTTTCCCAGTTAGGTTTAGCACGTTACCATCTTCTGCCACATCGTCGCTTAACGTCAGATGAGATTGTATCCATAACGCTAAAAACTATGAAGAAAAAGAATATTTAAATAAAAACATCACTTCTGAATTGCTAGTAATAATAAATACTGCAGGAATATTCACTGGAAAACAATAATGTGGTCTTTTTTCGCGAAAATTGAAAACTTCTAGAATACTTATGTAAACATAAAAAAATCTCATGAGCTTTATAATTATTAGTATTGATGATTTTATGTTTACAGGGGCTTACTTCCCTCTGCTCGACGTCTATTTGTGTCTATTTTTAATGGTATATTTGTTTATATATATACTTAAATATACAAAACCATATTAATTTTATTTTATGTTCTACTTTCAGGTAAGATTTCATCAAATTTGAAAATACGCTGTACTAGTACTAGACAGTAAGTGTTACATTTATATATATATAGATAAGTATATTAACGTAGTAAGAACATCACCTAGACAAAACGATTACTCATTCCCAGGCGTTGAGAGTGATCGAAAAAGCGATAAATTTTCACTATATATTACATTTAATATACAAAATTCGATCTTATTTATTGAGTATTAAGAATCTTTTTTTAGTGTGGAATAAATGCTTGTGTGACAGAAACCAGAAGCCATGTTATTTATTTTAACGTTCTCGTGTCCAATTACAGTAATAATGAATCTGCACTAGTCAGCGATGTATAAATTATGACGACCAATGACATAGAACTGTAAAATAATTACTATCGTTATTCTTTTAATTAATTTTAATTTATTAAACTGTTAAGTAGATTGAAACGCTTAACAGACGAATAGATAATATATTAAAGTTGCATATCAAATACTTGTTTGAATTCTTAATCATTTCTAACTTTATATTTTGGGTACTCTTGATTATATTTATGTTAGCTGATTCTAATAAACTATCACATGGGTAGGTACATTTACTTAAAACTAGGTACATGACGCATATATGGCTTTCCGTATTCAATACGTCTCCGGAACGTCTACAGAAAGGCCTTTACACTTACAGTACAAACATATTAATTTAATGGTATTTCGTTTTTTAATTTTTGTCATACGTACCTACCTACCAAGGAATAACAATATTTACAGAAGGATTTGTGATCTTTAATATTTATAAAATGCACGATGAAAATTGAACGTCAACAATGTCACTTCTACTTGTCATATTTCTGTAAACAAAAAGAAGCATTATTTTGCATGACAACTTTTTCATTTAAAGCCAATCGACCCAAATCAAGCAAACAACACTTTCTTATGAACACTTACCATAAATAACCTATACAAAGGTAATAATAAAATCTGTTAAGGCAAGAACAACACATTACGCTCCTGTGTGACAGGCGGTCGATAAAATAAATTTCCTGTGCACCTACAAATACATTTATTTACCCCTATATCGTTTCGCCCGAAGCTAAATCTGTCGAGAAAAAGCGCAATAAGTCAATTACAATTTAGTTGTCAAAGTGTTATTAGTATACATCGGTAAAATTACAATGAGTTATGATTAATGATTATACTCTACATGTAATAACTGTAATTGAAAAATATTTGAATCTAATGGCGGTGAAATCTTAATACAGCTGATTTATTATAGCAGTAAATAAATGAAATCGAACTTGTTATAACATGAAAATGGATTATTTAGTACTTTTTAAAATAAGCTAAATAAACATTTAGCTTTAGTTTATAACATTTATCATCGTTTTAATCTACATGAGGGAATGAATGAAATTTGCGCAAGGAATATGTTTTCCTTGTTTTCTTTTTTCTTTGTTTTCTTCTTTTTTCATTTCTTCTTTTACATTAATTGAACTATTTAAGTATTAATACGATTCTAAAGAGTGTTACGATCCTATTCAAGGTATTTTTTATGTCACCTTTTCTAGGTTAAGAACCGCTACTTTAGAATAAGAAAAAGCTATGTACCTGTATAAGGTTCTACGTTAGCACCATCACTCTAACACCAAAGACGTTCCAACTGATTTCTCAGCATAATAGCTCCGAGATTGCTTGTAGGTAACCTTACTTTAGGTGGCAGTAATCATTTGACATCAGATATAATGTCTCCTAAAAAAATTGTCGAAGATTAGTCCTTTTAGAATTCCGTTCGTTCAATATGCAGATTATCTAAAACTTAGCCCCAACTTAGCACGGTGTATTTTATGTTTAAAAAAAGCCTATTTTAGATTTTACTGCTTTAATATTGATAGAACATAACTTCATCTACCTCTGGCCTAGTAGTTCTAAACGCAACAGCTATTCTTGAGGTCCTTCCTAAGTTCGATTCCCAGGTTGAGCAAAGTTTTTTTTTTTTTTTTTTTTTTTTTTTTTTTTTCTTGAACTGACTACACTCTTAGCCTTTGGGGCCCTATCCAAAAACAGAGCCGCTGCGGCTTTTACAGCTTCACCGGACTTGTGTTGAGCAAAGTGTTATTGGGGTTTTCTATGAAATTATCAGTAGAAGCTCAGAGTTTGGCTTTGTGCCCGATTAATGGCAATAGGCTCGCTCTCCATTACATGGGACCTAAAAAATACCCGGGAACTGTGTGTGCACACCTCTGGCTAACACTTCGGAAATACAGGCGTCATGATATGTTATGTAATTTCATAGTTACAAATAGTGCGCTTAGCTCACGTCGTGTAATTTATCATAGATTTTTTTTTAGGTAGGAGTTCTTTGGTTGTGAATAATTTTGAGTTAGTATAATATTGAGTTAATATCTTATGGTAATCATTAAAATGCAAAACTGTAAAGGACAATCTTAATATACATTAAATGGTCAAGTTATCTAATAAACTTATCTGGATAAAGATTAATACTGAATTGGAGAAAATAGTTTCGCAAATAACGTAATATTTTTAATTATTATGTTGTAGATAAAATTGGTTACTGTGAGCCAACCTTAGGGAATATGCCATCGCGGACTCTCCTCTAAGCTTTTTGAAGAACTACTATTTTTTAGAATATTATTTTGATGCATCTCATAAGGTTTGGCCAGCGTAAGTCATGTAAGCGCCCGAACATCAATTTTGATGACTTAATTACAAATTATTTAATTTTCTCTACTATACAAAAACGTAATTGGAATGTATTGTATATATAAACTATCCGTAAAAAAATCTCTAAATGTCGGTGAAAATCTCATTAAGAATCGTTGCGTAATTTAAAAGATCAAAGCGTACATAGAGGGACAAACAGCGGGAAGCGACTTTATTTTATACTATGTGATACATTTTAGATATGTGAGTAATAATAATTTGTCTAAAGTTGGCGATGAATCACGATGAACACGATTCATCAAGATCGACTTTTACTTAACACTAATCATTATAATGAATTTACAATCCCCGCTATATATAAATGGGAACGGAAGGGAACAGTGCAATCTCACCGGTCATCTATCTGTGTGTATACTGGGTTACGCGAACACCGTATTGTTTTACCGAGAGATTCTTTTATTGATACAAATGTTTTGCGTTTAGTTTTTTTTTAATATAGCGCTTCGATTTGGCTTTGATTAAATCTTTTGATGTTTGATATAAAGTTTTGCAACGAGATTGTCAGTTGCTTTCGTAAGATATTACCGGTGTTATGTATAAAGTAATTTGAAGTTTGCTGACCAATACTTTCGTTTTTACAACCCTTTCGCTTCCATTAATTAGGTTAATTATAAAAACAGTGTGATATTGTTTAGCATAAAATTGATAGCAATATTAGTATTTTTCATTAACCTCTCTGACCTATTACTGCATAATATATAATTGTTACTCAGCCTAATCGACTACAAATAATATTCCACTTAGGTTGTTGTACTTATTTTTTTCCTATAATAAATTAACTTTTAAAAATATTATCGCATTACCGAACAATGTTATGTGATTTTACCAAATTATTTATTTAAGAATTATATTTAAAAAAATGTATAATAATATATACTCCACTTATCGCCACGGTAAAACAATAATTGGTTTTTATATTTTAAATAATTATAGTACAAAAAGTTCATAGACTACTTAGTTTCAGTCATTGTATATATCTATATATTATTTATTACAATAATTTATAGATGATTTCGACACATTCCTGTTAGACAAAATACACAGCTTTAAGCCACCATATAGGCTTAGTAAGTAGCTAATCGGTTTCAGAATTACAAATATTTATATTATAAAACAACGAACAACATATCCTTTCGAAGAACAATTCAATAAAAATTTGAAAGTTGGTAAACCGTAAAACATTTTTATAGATAATTAATTTAAAAAAATATTATGATAATGTTAAATCGAAATATTATAAAATACATGAGCTGAAGAACATATGAGTAAATAATATACAAAAAATTAGAGTAGTTTATTTCCTATTTGTAATTTTGATTTAATTGATTCTAATAAACGATGCTAACAATCAGCGAATGGTAGTGGTATAGGGCAATGTTTCACCTGACGGTTTTTTTATAGATGTTCAGGAATGTTCTTTGTTTATGAACCGATTTGAATGATTATGTTTCGTTGTACAGGGATACCTCAAGGGTGGGCCCATTTTAATTTTATTGTTGTTGGTCCTTCGACTTCGAGGATACACCAAGGAATTCTTCAAAATCATTAAAGTTGGTTTTCTTTTTTTGTAAAAAATGTCTTGTTTTGTATTTAATATCTACCGATATATTCCAAACTAGCCAATATTATAATCCCCACTTTTCAGAAGACACATTACTGAACGCGTAGTGCTTATAAACATCTTTGTTTCTTATAACTTTAATAAATTTATTGAATGAAGATATGGCGATATTTTTTTTTAGATCAGGGCCAAGTTATTAAGGGGTAAAGTGATAGAAAATTATCAGTTTTTACGTGATGTGCGCACAACAGCAAACCGCTATCATTTTATTTATTTGTATTATAATAATCATAAAGTGAAAAATATAAACGTGATATCTAATTTGAAGTAAGTTTTATACTTACCAATTTTCTTTATGTGTTACGTTATACGTCATAATTTTAATAAATTACTAACAAAAATAATGAGCTAAGCTTGTAAACAAAGAAGGAAAGTGTGTGGTCTTGTTTATTTTAGGTGTACTGTATTTGATGTTTTGTTTAACACGATTTGATGGTTGAGCTCTCACACGGACGATAGCTTGACCTATATTGCAACGTAGTTTTCAAACACATGTGACAAACTAATGAAGACCGTTAAATATTTATAGCTCTAAGTACATGGTTGCCGTAATTAACTAATTTAATAGATCATATTATTCTTATTATGATATAGATGGCGCCAAGTTAGAGTATTAGTCTGAACTTTCATGGTTGTAGACCATTTTTTTAATGCTCGCCTGGCTAGCTACCACCCTCAAGATAAAAATCTGTCACCAAACCACATAGGTATATATATATAGGTGTGTTCGGCAGATGCGCTTGAGAATCCGTTTCACCACTAGGCTTAACCCAAATAATCTTTAGGTCAGATCGTCATTTAACGTCATATGAGATTGTGGCCGAATGCTAAAGAATGAAAAAAGCCAATAATGGTCTTGTAAAGAACTACAAAACATGCAAGTTTTTTTATTTCTCTTTTTCTTTTATTAGTCGATTTACGTTTCATTGTTGTGCTATGCTATTACTTATTAAAAAAAATTATTTATATGTTTTTAAATAACTTTAAAAAAAAAGTTCTCTTAACAAGTTTTAAAATTTCATCTTCGGCTGTTAGGCGCCACGCACGCATTACATTGATATGGTGTTGATATCATTTATTACACCCTCGTAAATTATAAGTTCATTACCGCTCGAAACTTCTTGATAACAGAATTGAATAATAAACCGACTATAATATAGATCGATTCGTTTATAATAGTACATCACGCGATTTTAGAAAGTATTCTGACCTTATTGAATCGTAAGTTTTGAATGTCCGATGTAATTATAGGGCAAATTAAATTTATTTTCTTTCGACACAAGACGAAATCACTTGTCTCTTATGTCGATTTTATAATTTCCCTATTAACTTAGAATAATTACGTACGTTTGTTTACAACATCCATTAGATAATTTTATTTATATATTATTATATGCATGCATTTGCATTTATTTAAAATTATAGGTTATTTGAAGGCTTTTAAATATTACAGTTTAACGTTTTTTGTTTTTCTAAACATTTAAAACAAATATACTTTTTAAAGCGTACCGCATTAAATTCCAGTAAGTATTTATATTTTCAAAAGTTTTCACGTGGAAATTGATGACATAAAAAAATATTCCAGCCTTTTTTATTATGTACTACCTAAACTGTAATTAATAAGAATAATATAGTTATCTTCTAAATAAATCACAGAAATAAACAAATAAATATCTACTAAATATTTTATTAATAGAAATATAAATAAAATTATATTAAATGTCACAACTTTTGCTGTTACAATATATTAATACGTGAAGTAAAAACTTTCTTCCCCTTTTTAAACGTATTGTGTGCACGAACGACTGTCAGATTTGGTATGGTTAAAGTTTATAAGGGAGAAGGAGTGCAGAAAGCTAAAATTTATCTATAATATCTGTTACTAATATATTAAATAAAATAAATTAGTACTGCGAATCCTAAGCCGATTGAACTTATACCCCCCAAAATATTGACCTTGTCACTTAATGGAAAGTGACAAGTGATATAATATTCATTGTTTAGGTTCATACTGCAAATGTGAAACAGAAAATAGTATATAATTAAAAAGTCGCTTGTCAAATTTCGACCGCTAGTTATATTAAATGCCACAATTTTTGGTGTTATATTATCAATGTGAATTTAAAAAGAAATTTCAACACCAAGCGATAGAATCACGTAATCTAAATTAACCCCATTGTGTGAGAATTAATGTTGTAACCATAACAAATATTTCATCTTTACAAATGGAAATTAACCAGAAAAGCCATGTAGTATTGAGATATGACATAAGAAATCAAATTATTACACCAGTGAAGTTAACAAATTCATAATAGATAAAAACAGTAGAACAAAAGAACCAATATTATTTGAAATGTAGGGCATTCTATAAATTACAAGCTGCGTGAGAGACGTTCTTCATATTTTAAAGAGATCAAGGTCGCTGGAAATGTTCCAGATTTTTTTCTGTGTTATGACCATTGGTTAAAACAAACATTTGCTTGAGGTTTCAATAGATAGACGGACCAATGATTTTTTATAATTTTATAAAAGTAACTAGCTGACCCGCGCAGCTTCGTCTGCGTCACATATTGAAAGATCTCAAAAGGAATAAATTTTCCCCGGTTTTGCAACATTTTTCATTTATGCTCCTCTCCTATTATTCGTAGCGTGATGTTATATAGCCTATATAGCCTTCCTCGATAAGTGGGCTATCCAACACTAAAATAATTTTTCCATTCGAACTAGCAGTTCCTGATTTTGGCGCGTTCAACCAAACAAACTCATCAGATTTATAATATTAGTATAGATTTATAAAAAGTATTCTACTTTTGGGTCTAGTGCTTAAAATATTTCAGAATAAAAGTCGTGCAATGCTATTTATATGTGATTATTATTAATTAAGTTAAGTATTTTAGTGAGTTTAGTTATGTTTATCTTCATGACATTTTGGAGTAAAATATTATGCGTAAATAGAAAAAAAAAGTGGATGCGTGTACATTATGTGACAAATAACATCGAGTGTGAGTATCTTCACCACAATAAAACAAAATGTTTATAGCACGCATCTTCATAGTGTAGACTTTCTGGTACAATGTGTGCGTGCATTATATAAATTCACTCTCAGCATTTTTTCATGCCGTGCCTAAAGAAGTATAACTTAAAAAAAAAAAAACATATTTTTTTACTGTATCTTACTATTATTATATTGACTATAAGAGTGGTTATTTTTTTAAACTAACTTATTATGTATGAATAGAGATCCTCGATAAAACTTTTGAACAGGGATGTAACGATACCGATACGATATAATCGGCAGGTCGATAAATCAGGATCGTCGATTATTTATAAGCGATACCTAACAATTTAAAAAGCGCGCTAATTGATGTTGTTTCCCTTTCGTAGCTTGCTCGTCTGCCTCGCGCTTACAGTCTTCTATTGAATGTTGTATTATTTTTATCTTATTTATTATCAATTTTTATTTGACATTCTTTTCGATAACACCCCATTTGAAGCTGGACTTCTGTTAAAAATTAAATATCAAATACAAATTCATCATTAAAAAAGTTCGGCCAGTCGGGTAAAAATGTGTAGGAGCTTACATTATAATAACTAAACTTTCGTTATCGCTGATTATTTCTTCCCAGCAAGAATCGGTATCGATATCGTGTCAGCAAAATTATGTATCGTTGCATCCCTTCTTATGAGTTAACATAACATTTATAAAGGTCGAAGTGTTAAAATCGATTATTGCTTTAACACTTCGGCATACAATGTTAATTATTCGTTTGTTTTTATAATTGGCTTAAAGTTATTGTGTTAAACATTTATAGTTAGTCAGTCAGTTTGGAAAGTGGTTCCATATAGTGTCGTGTTTTCTTCTGTCCATCCGTGTATGGGTGAAAGTGGACCAGTAAATTGCCCATATTGCCATGGTGTATTATCATAATATCGTAAGAGGCACTCGAACGAGGTGTTATTCGATTTTGATCGCGTCATTATCGTAACAGTGGTGTGGGTTTTTATTTATTTATCTGGTACAATGGATGTCGGAGCATTCTCTGTATTGGTTTTTAATGTAGTTCATTATGTAAGAATTGTTAAAAGTTTTATAAATGCAGTACGACGGGTTTTAGAATCAACCAGCTTAAATATTATTTTCTTTTTTACCTTAATATTCGTGACATGACGACAAATACTGTGAATGGGTATTTCGTATATTATTATAGTTATTTTGCCCAGTCGATAAAAATAGTATACAATTTTTTTCTCCTCCGGGATGAAAAGTTTATATAAAAGTTTATATATTTTATATATAAACACGCAGTTGCTAGGTTACCAGGAGATAAAGTAAAGTACGCGCATGCGCACATTTGCCATCTCACCGGGAGAGAATCGGGTACTTTTCTCCCGCGTGACAGGGACCAAAAGTGAACTTTTCATCCCGGAGGAGAAAAAAATACATTCCTAAAATAAAATCATAACTCTATCTATGTAAAACTATCAGTCATTGGTCATGTGGCTTCAAAATAGCAACTACCCGTGTTTTAGTAAGAATTCGAGAGTTATTATTTAAATACTAAATTATGTAATAATAAAAAATGTACATTATATAAACCAGAGTAAAGCCGAGACTGGTAAATTTGTATATACATAATATAATTCATGTTTTAGTAAGTAAATAAAACATATTCAAACGTTTATTCAGATGTTAAAATGACATCGAAGATTTGTCTTCTCGAATGTTCTTCGCCTATACATCATCATTACGCGATTTCACTGCAATGACTTTTTCTGACCTCAACATTCAGGAATGTACAAGAACATTTTGATTATGACGGATGAGTAATTCTCTCATACGTTTTCGATATTTATCGAGTTATCTAATATTATGTGCAATACTTATCAGCAGAAACACGACTTGCTGTAATCGTATATCACAGCGATCTATCATTGTTTCGACATATTCGACAGAAAAATTGTGGTACGTAAACAACGTAATATTTATGTAATAAGAAAGTTTAAATGTGTATCTGTTAGTTATATTATTATATGCTATTATCACTTGTTTTCGACGACCATTAAGTTGGCCGAGTTATGGTTATTATAAAAATAGTTTGTCATAGATGTACCATCAAATTTTTTCTAGTAATCATGAGGTAATCGCTAAAAATAGTCTCTTGATGCATTTTTGCTCGGCTAGAGACAACAAATTGTGCTGCTACATAATACAAGTATATTTTTGATCCAAAGATAAAAAAGCGTTTAACTATGGCGCGGAATCGTCTCCCTGGAATTGTTCCCTTCATCTTAAGTTACTGGTTCTTTGAAATAAGCATGCAGAGAATTTTCCACAAGCCGGCGTGATGATGACAACTGCTTTTGAATTCTTCCCGAGTACTCGTTGTTTTTAGATTGTACCTTACTTGCCATGAAGTGCTGTGCAAACATATTGCCAAGCTAGGGCGAAAAAAAAAACATATACATTAAATTATACACCGACCAAATTATAATTTACTTTGCGCTGAATTGAAATAACTGTTTCGATCCCATAAATTAAGTTATGAGTAGTAAAATCGCTTCAACTTATTTCACCTTCGCACTAAACACATTTATAAGAAAATATTTTTCATAAGGTAATTTTTAAAACAATGAAACAATAAGAAACTTAGCCTTCGTAAAAGCATAGTAGTAACTTAATAATGTGCTAATAATACTTTAAATTTATTTGTGTGATAAACAAAGTATTCACAGAAATACTTTGATTTAGCTTTGTTTAGTGATTTGTACCTAGTCACGCTAGTGACGCTTAAAAAAACTGTAGCTGTAAGTTTCGCCCGCGAATAACCTTGTACAATTCAATACAAGTACGTAAAATACTTGTCCCCATAAAGAGGCTCCATAACGGCATATCTTGTTTAAGATCTAGATATAGCTTAGGTTTTTATATCTTTAGATGTGGCCTCTAATTCATTGTATTTGTACTTAAAGTGGTTATGTTTCGTAAGGAAGTTATAAGAAAATATTCAAATTAATCGATAAGGTTAATCACAACACGTTTTCGGGAAGAAATATTTTCTCTACACCGGTCCTTAATATTTCGTATCCCATAAGGTTGATTTCATATTCAAAATGAGAGTTTCTATAAGTATCATAAACATCATGCTATACGTATATACCTTACCGACTACTCAGCACTGCGACTGTACGTAGTTCAGCAAATAAAGCAACTAAACTCAAAAAGTATTTGCAAATACTCTGTACATTCATAATCATCGCCATAGTGGCACGCCTAGGCGTGTTGCGTTCCGAGATTACCCGGTGGATATCCAGTAATCATGAGGGTGGTAGAGATCTATATCCGACTGGATCACGACCACCATGCAACTAGTGATAATTACGTCACAGTGATTATCTTTTGATATGTCGTTTTTTGGGTTCATCAGGCTGTGTATCCAGTTGACGATTGGCTTGTAGGCGATGTATAGCCGATCACTCTATGGTTGCCGTTGTTTTTGGTTTGTACTGTTTTTATCATCAGACAGTGATGTCGTACTGTCGAGCTACCATAAAATAATGTATGTTCAAACACAAACTAGAAAATGCAAATAACTGGAAAGCGAAAGTTATAAAGTTGTACAGCTATGGTACTAAGACAATAACATATTTACTGGAAAAAACTGTTATTGTCGACAAATCTCAGAAATATATGTCAAGTGTGACAAATACACGTTATAAAATTTAGTCGTCAAATATTCGGTGGACTGTAGAATAACCCATAAAAAAGACACATTGACATAACAGTCAACAATTTATACATAATACTTCTTATAGGAACTGCAATGATAATATAAAACTACATAATTATGTTAAACATATAAATGAAAAGCATAGCTATAAATAGATTATAGTCATGCTTGTGTCTATATAGGTAGACACGAACAAAGGATACATTACATTTTATATTTACTTGTGATAGCCCTATGGTCGAAATTCGATCAGCGACTTTTTGATCATAGACTATTTTCTGTTTGACATTTATTCATGAACTTAAATAATGAGTATTAACTACATCACTTGCTGTCACTTTTCGTTGAGTGACAATGTCAATATTTTGGGGGGTCTAAGTTCAATGGCACTGGTCGGGTTAGGATTCGAAGTATGTAATAATTTATTTAGTTCAATATGTTAGTAACAGATATTACAGATAAATTTTAGCTTTCTGCACTCCTCCATATAAACTTTCACCATGCCAAATCTCACAGTCTTCCGTGCACACAATACGCTTAAAAAGGGGTAGAAAGCTTTTGCTTCACGTATTAATATAAAGATTACGATTTTTATTCAATTTAAAAGTGACCTATAAGTGGATATGTAATGTTGTTCGATTGCGATATATTTATTATTATATTTCGTAATTGAATTCTGTACTTGTTTATTATGGAGACGTATATTATATAAGAGCAATTTTGATTTCCGGCTGTGGGTTTATGGGTGTAATTTCACAATAAGGACTATTTTACCTCTTTCTTTAATTTGAATAAATTATTTCTGCTTACATGCTAAGATGGTGTGTTACATACATTCAATCTTATCAGATGATTGATTATGTAGATATCCAATATATAATCCATATAAGCGTGTATATCACAAAATGATGCAGACTAACCGGTTGACTTTTAAAATTGTAATTTTGTTCATCTTTAAAACTCGGTTGACCTGTTCTTGCCTGCAGTTAGGAAGTCGTTTTACATTTCAGTAAACATATTATCTAAATTAAAAACAAAAAACAATAAATATGGCAATTAAGAACGTCATAAAATTCAGCGTAACGCTGCTTCTAATTTACAAATATAAGGATTCATTGTTAAATAAATATTACTAAGTCTTAAAATTAAAAACATGTCTTTATTTAATAATACCGGTCGATTCACTCACTTTTAAACATTTTACGTAATGGGAAGTCATATATCAAACTACACTGTTATTACAATTAAAATAACCAATTGAATATAGAATTCACTTTACTGCGAGTTTTATAATATTTAATGTTTTTCAGAAAACCTGTTTGTACTAGACAGGGAGGTTTTAAGTAGCTTGTGTTCAACACAACGCAATGGCCCTAGCAATTAGCGTTAACAATTTTCATAATATTATAGCGTTTGTCATAGTAACTTTATTGAGAGTTCAATGCCCAGAAAATTCAGGCATGCGCGCTCACATGCGAAAAATATCCATTTTTCCTATTTTCCACTTTTCAGGACATCTCACTTGCATTGCGCAATAGCATTAATATCCTTGGTGTGGATATCGCAATGAATTCGAAAGCCATGGAATATATAGACGTTATTCAGATCATCAAGTAACTTCATTACCTCGTCGGGCGTGTTTTACCTTCTGTATCGTGGAGAGTGTCCTGAAGAGCTGTTCAACCTTATTCCCTGCTTTCCTGTTCACAACAGAACTATACTTGTTAATTCCTGGAGGTGGGAGGTTATAACAGGTACAATAAGAAAATAAAGTTCTAGACAAATAACACTTCCAAAATAAGAGCGTATTACATGGTGCTACCACTTTCTATGATTGAAATAAGTAATAGCTTGTTCCAAGTCATATTATTATTAATTGATAATCTCTCTGTAACAAAGTAAAAATTCTTAAGCTTGAGTAGAGCTAAACTAAACTACTACAATACTACTAAAATAAAACATTTTACTTTTATATCACAACACCAGAATATTGGTTTAGGTAAGTAACAGTTCCAAACTGTTACTTGTAAATACCTATTCTTTTAAACTGTACCGATAAATACAGTCAATCTTACTTAGTTTTACCAGACTAAAAAAAGAAGAATATCCGGTAAAAAATTCCAGATATTTTCCCTAAAAAATTAAATTAAGTGGAACATTTATTTCTTACTTACACATAATGCAATGTATCTACATGTTGTATCAATATGTTTATGTAAGTATTATAATTGTTGGTACTTGATGGATTAAATTATAGATATTTATTTTAATTTAGCTTTTAATTGTTCTACCTTAAATTTTTGTGAAACTGCCGGACATTCTTGAAATCCCCCACATGCATTTCGAACAAATTCTGGGCGTATTCTACTGAGCCCCGGAGCCACAGCTTCACAGTAGACCATATCGTCTCGAAAAAAAGTTCAGAAACAAAAAATTGTATTCTTTCTTTAATTTGACATCGGGTCCTTCAGGCAAAACGTGAAGATATATGACATATATATATATATATATATATATATATATATATATATATATATATACACACACATATTATATGAACATGAGTTCCTCTAGTTAGTTTGGACATTAGTAAGTGGAAAATTAGTCTGCAATTGGACATAGACTAGAGAAAATCAAAAAGTTTAAAATAGTCCAACTAACATAAAAACTAAGCCATAAAATTTCTACAATCTTCTGAATATTCTATTCTATTATATTCTAAATTAAATATTAAAATCTTACAATGATATAGAGTAATGATAAATACGTTATAAATATTACTCATTGTTGTAGGTATAACGTATAAAAAAGGTAAATTAAGCAACATTATAATTTTCGAATGATCTCGGTACTCGATATAACAATGATTAATGGTTCTAATATCGAATAATTATCACATGGCGAGGTCAAAGCACTTTTTTGATGACCTTAAGCAGAAAATAAACTGTGTATCATTCATCAAAAAATTTTCAACGTTAGTAAAAAATTGCGGCCGATATCACGGTCACTTTTTGCGACGACCTCTAGCGGTGAAATACAAAAGAATGATTATTAGATCATGCGCATGCGATTCTAGATAGAAGTGGTTAGCCTTTACAAGGTAAATATTTGTGTAAATTATTTATATTTTGTATAGAATAAAATGAAATGAATTGGACTGATTTTTCTTCTTATTTCATTATATTAAGTTTCAAATAACACAAGATTTTATGGATGGACGTAGATCGCATTTACATATTTATATTTTTCTAAAAATAAATTATTTATAAAGGCCTAATATGGTTTTATACTTTATCAATCTTTTTAGATATTCATATAAAAGGGTAATAAAATCTATGAAAATGCCTCATTAGCCTAGTGATCGTAAGCGCGACTGCTATGATAGAGGTCCTGGGTTCGATTCCCAGGTTGAGCAAAGTGTTATTGGGATTTTCTATGAAAATTCTCAGTAGCAGCTCGGATTTTGGCTTTGTGTGCCCGATTAATGGCAATAAGCTTGCCCCCTATTACATGGGATCTAAAAACATACTCGGCGAACTGTGGTGTACAGTACACCTCTGCCTAACCCTTCGGAGATATAGGCGTGATGGTATGTTATGTTATGTTAAAATGACATATAAAAACTGAAATACCCAAAAAAAATACAAATGATTTAAATTTTACTGTTAGTAAAAGATTTACAAATTCTTAGGCTTAGCAGCAGGGGTATTTGTTTTGCTATGAGTGCAACAAACATAATATATCCAGGATCAGTTTATACTAACATACAAATTTCGATAGCGAAATTTTATGTTTGCATGAATTTGTCGATCCGGCCGTATCAACTATTATTCGGTTAGTATTAATACCATAAAAACTTACAAATATACTAGATGTAATAGATAACATACTATTAACATATTATTATTTATAACAATGAAATAGGCGCATTAAGTGTCTTTATTGTCATTACTTAACTACTATCAAGTAAATTTCAAAGAAGAGAATAATTATATAACGTAGACGCCGCTTAAAAAATAGGTACAATGTAATTTAACCTTTTGTGGGCAAAATATTTGTGGGCATTTCGTAATCTTTTGTTTGATATTAGAAAGCTTAAAAGCGGGCTTTATTTCAGATATTAATCTAAATCTCTAGACAATGTAGAAGTAAAGATGCGTTTTCTCAAAACACTTTCACAATGTACGAATGTCACCACAGAGATGATTTAAAGTCCATTGACAAATCCCACGCTTCTTCGCTTTATGTTTACTTACAAAATTTACTTGATAGTTTTAGTTGTTTAAACTTACAGTGTAGCGTTACTTCTACCTACTTACATTTGTAAACAACAAAAAACCATAAAATATTTTAAGGTCTTTTGTATATTGATAAATATTTTACATTATTATTTATTTACTTGTAAAACTTAGTTTTCGCCATGATTCGTAGTTTTCATAATAACATTGACACAAAATTTAAGAGTTCTTTGAGGTCGATTTACTGAGACTTTTCATTCCAATACCATAATAATCTAATATCGTTATATCAATGCATAAATATATGTATCATTAAATTTTAAATATGTAGTGCTAAATATTTTCTAATTTAATTACATTAAAAACTTTACCTGTTCAATTTATTTTAAATAGTATCGATTTGATATGTAAAAGTATATGAGATGATAAGTTCACTATCTGTATTATATCTTAGTTTATATTAAATAAACAATACACAATATTATGTATCTCCGAAATTGTGATGTAATATTTTTTATGTCGGTAAGTAATAAGCATTTTGAATAAAATTTTTGTTTACAAATTTTAATATACTTTATTTTTATAATAATTATATAATAGCATCTAATAAAATATCCGTGGAAAACGATGAATATTTATATTACGTTAGCTGGTTTAAATTTTTTTTAATTATTGGGATAAGAATTTATTTCTCATATAAGTCCTCAATACTGTCACAGCTACTAGTAGGTACTGTACGTATTATATGCGCTTTCTTATGTACAAAGATAAAATATAAAATATATGACTTTATATGCACTTCAAATTATTGATCCATTCGAAAAAAAAGAAGTTTAAATATATACAGATGTGAGAGAATAAAAACGAGATGGTAACTGTGTATAGACCATACATCCGTTTATGCAGGTGCTTAGAACACCTTGCGTAAGTCAAACCAAGTTTCTTGGGATAAGAAAAGTTAGTATAAATTTAATTTCTTAACCCATACAATGCAATCGCGTTTGCTATGGTAATAAAAAATAACTTGTAAATAAGAATTATGAATAAAATATTATTTTAGAGCTTATACGGTTATACCGCTGCGGTTTCATCTAACTAAAAGCTGCCTAATTTTTTATCGCATGTATTATTTTAGAAGATCACGTTAGTTAGTACAAAAGTAACTTCGGTTGTCCACGGCGTTTTACTATTTCTTCTTCTTCTTTTTGCTAGATTGGGAACCAATTCTCTCTATTGAGGCCAAGCTTCAGCTAGGTTTTGCAACATCTCAAAATTAATGATCTAGGTTATTATTTCTAATCCACTTACTTGTGCATAATAAAAAGCTATATTAGTACACATTATAGTGTTAAAATAGTCGAAATAACGTACATTTATGAATAAAAAAAAAAAAAAAAACCACTACATGACAGTGGAAGATCCCGCCAAAAACTTAGTTTCAATAGTTTTGGAGAATCGTTATCACTATTAGGCTGAATGGTGTCTAACAACATGGTGGACATTGTGTCTAACAACCTGAGAATATATACTACAAGAAGTCTGAGCTTTCAGTGGAAAACAAACAGCATTTTATATTCTACTCGTCTGACTATAAAAAAAAGCTTATCATGATCAAATTGAAACTCTGTCGCTAAAGTACCTATCAATGTGTTTCGATATATTTACAGTGCTCACTCATTTCTATATTAGTGTAGTGATGTATCCACTCGCGTGGTCTCTTAACATGAGGCGAGGTTGTGGTCAAGCGCTAACAGTTCAATAAAAATAAATATAGAATTGAAGTGATTTCAACAAATGCGTGTAAGTTTCTAGTGTATATAATCAGTTAATATTACATAGCAAATAAAATTATGAATAGTACGACAACTTTCGCACCTTCGTCCAAAATGTAACACTCCGCATCAAGTATGAGTAGCATTGTCAGGCCTCGTAACGATCAAACTGATTTGATCATGAACACTTCCACAATGTAAGTCAATTTAACATCAAATTACGGTCTAGTTTATATAAAATTGCTATAAACGTGCGCCGCGGGCGATCAGCGGTTACAGCTAATAATTTTGACAAGTGCACATGGAGAAAGTGCTTTTGAGTGACTAATTATATTAGCAGACGCGTCAGGTATAGTAATTACAGTGGCTGCCTAACATGCTATCATAAATCGTGTCATGTCGTTAGATATTTCTTTACTTATTTTGTCAATGATTTATTATTGCAAGGAAGTAATTTTTCAATTTTATTTTGATTCTCTACATGCACGTTTCGGATAGGTACTTTAATTCTTGATTACATTGTTTATGCCATTTAAAAGTAAGTTCCTTTTTTAACCGGCATTAAAAAAATGAAGGTTCTCTGTTGCCTTAGTATGATTGTATGTGCGCCATTTGTTATGGGGACCTATCATTATGATTCTTTTACTAAGATAATCTATCTATACGCTTATGGAAAGGGTTTAATTTTTTAATTTATAATATTAAGCTACCATTTTATATACGACCTTTGCATATAATAATAAAATTATGTTTGTTGTTGACCTGTTCAAAACAAAGACAAAACTTTTTATTGTTTTTCGTCAAAGATTTTTCGCAACGGTATATTGCCTTAGAGGTGAACTGTTGAAAAGTGTACCTAATATAATTGCAGTAGTGATCAGAATAATAAAATTTTTATTTGTACAATATTATTAATTATCATATAAGTAACTTTCTTAACAAAATGGCGCCAAACGGTAAATGATAACCGATAATATTAAATAATGATATCACAAAAAAATAGCAATCGATTATTTTTATGTATTGTTTAATAAACATCTACTTAAATTCATTAGATAGGGCTGACATGTTTTATAAACGAACTTAAAAATTGAAATGTAGTGGAAATTATGGATTACGATGATTATTTTATTTGCCCTTTCTTATACTAATGATTACAAAGTTCAGAATCATGAGGTGCTCGACAATCTTAATTAAAACTGATGTTTATATTTTAATATAACGCTGTGAACGTTATGTGTTTGTACCCATAAAAACAAATACGAATAAAAACTTAATCCACGTACTTATGAATATTTAATGAACAAGATTACTTAATTCGAGATACAACGTCACATCTGAAATACCTATCTTTGGAAAGCGATATTATCGTTTTATATTGATATAATTCCTTCATATTATCAATGGACTATTCCACTTACAAACGTAGTCATGTAAACTATAACAATAAATTTAAAAATATTTAACTATTGTCAAATTTTTCTGTCTTCAAACAATAAGAATTGAAATATTTATTAATAGTAAAATATAATTCATTTAAGAAGACAATTTTTAACAAAAAAGAAAACCAAATTCAATGATTTTAAAGCGTTCCATTGTGTATCTTCGAAGTTGAGGGTCCTATGCCATCCACCAAAATGGGACCACACTTGAGGTATCCCCTATGCAACAAAAAAAAAATCATCCAAATCGGTTCATAAACAAAGAAGTTAAGGCTGAACATCCATAAAAAAATTACATTCGAATTAAGTAATCTCTCCCGTCTTTTGTTGAAGTCGTTTAAAAACTGCACACTAGTTATAGGTATTTTGAATTTGTAACAAAATAGGTATTTAATCCGTTTGTGCCAAAACTTTATTAAATAATTATTTACTGTGAATAGCAAGCCGCCTATCGGTAAATTGATAGTTTTTTTTTTTAATCTGACCGTGTCTATTTTACTTAGTATTTACGATTTAGATCCAGTAGCTATTAATGTAAGTGTGAAATTCGCGTCTGAACAACCTCGCCTCGCCGCTACGGTCTGATGAACAGTTCTGATCGTAAGACGGAATGGCTCGTAACAAGCTATCAATGTGAATGATATAGATTGTAAGTGTGTACTGTATTTATAATTGTATAGAAGTGTGTTTTGTAATTTTTTAATACCTCTAATATAGCAAAAAGCAGCAGCAACTGCAGCAGAAAGCAGTTATTATAGGACATGGTTCAGTTTAAATCTGCTATACACCATTAAAAGCACAAAAATTTGCCTATGAAAAATATCTAGAAACAACATTAGACACTGACAATAGAGGCAATTATTTTCAACTAGCTGTACCCGCGGTTGCGCTCGCGTGGACTACAAAATGCAACCGATCGGGCACACGCGCGATTCGTACTCCCGCTGCAGATTATTTTAAAGATAAAGATGCTTTTTGTGGGTTATTCTTAGAAGATAGACATATTCTCTTGTTGAATTTTTGTAGCTCTTTATAATGTCTAGAATTATGTAGTATATTGATATAATAATAAATATGAGGACACAATTTCACACACGGCCATTTAATTCCAAACTAAGCAAAGCTTGTATTATGGTAACTAAACAACTGATATATACATATATATATTTAACACTCAGACGTGACTGACAATTATGCTCATCACACAAAAGTCAGTCATGGGCGGGAATCGAACCCTATATATCTCTCATATCTCTTATGGTTTACTCAATGTAAGCTATTTAAGCGCCCGAATTGATTCACCATAACCAGTTTTATTATATGCACGGTACCCTAATTCGTATTCTAAAATAAACCGTATATACTTTCATATGCATTTAGTAAAAAGCTGTTCTTTTGACATTACAAACAGACACTTCAACTTGTTTAATTGTATAGATTTCTTTGGCCGTTTAAAAAAATTTAAATGCGCATTACTTAATAGTCTAAACTTCTAAAGTAGGTAATGGAATCGGTATTCTTTATAACTATTACGTTTTTTCTTTAAAAAGTTAAGCAATATTAGTGAATAGTAAACTATAAACAAAGGACCTCTGAAATCGCTTAGAATTGCATGTAACACCTTCATTATGATTCATGAGAAGATACATTATGTTTTATTACATTTGTTTGTATAATTTCAAGTGTACATAAACTATACAACTACATATATAAAAAAGTCTTATCACAGGTAAATCAGCATGTATTGTGTAAGTATGATATTACGTCTCAGTTTTCTCACAGAGGCAAAATTGAATGGACAATAAAATGTTTTCTCTTATATTCTAACATCACGAAAATATTCCGAATTCTTTTTGTCTGCCATCTTTTTTGGATTCTATTCAGTCAGCAGTTCTATTAAAAGATCACCTAAATATTTTCCCCTTTCAAAAGCTAACGCGGATCCGGCATTAATATTGTCACATACTGCGGTCTACAGCACTCGGAAGCCGTTATATAATTAAAACTTTTCACACTAGCCTAATGTACTTATTTGATATTTATTTTTTCATTGCACAATATGTAATTTACTATAGTGACAGACAGACTGACTATCTAATGGGTAATAAGAATAATAGTAACCGCAAATAATGTCCATTTATATAAATGTTTATTACTAATGAGTAATGAGGTAGGTATTTGTCTGTTATATACTTTTCCAATAATTATATTCAGCGCAATTTCCTTGTAATGTTGTATTTTATTGTTGCATAAATATTATGTGTGTTTCAATCTAGAACAACATGTGGTAAGTACACAAAATAACACATCGTAGGATGGCTTGATGATTAATTACATTATTTCCATCGAGAAAATACTGTTTCTCAATAATCGCATAATCGCATTTTCGGGCTGTTAATAATGTATCAATGTTATCATGTTCTGCTCCTGACCACAAAAAGGAAAAATTCTTCTGTAAAGATTCCCGTACACTAATGTTTCCTCAATTATCAATTTCAGTTGAAGGCAATAGGGATTCAATTCAATACCTTTTGATATGGCATGCTCCTAATGTCTTGTTTAAACAGTTTTACAGAAAAAATGGTAGGAAAATCAGAAAGTTCGGCCATTTGCTTGGGATTTTCTACTCAAAACAAAACCGTAAACATTGTGCAATATTATTATAAAATTTATGTTGTAAGAGAATAACTACACATAAAGGGCTATAACATTACCTAAAGCAACTTGTCATATTTTAATAGTATGTCCGAACGATCGGAAATGTGTTTAAGGAGAAAGTTAACGAACAACATATTAATATTATGTTGTTGAAATGTTTCTTCAGAAAATGCAAACCGAGTATAAGGAACGAATGTATACCTACAACGTAAGGTTGAAAAAAGCATTCGCAGGAATCATATCTTTTTAGGGTTATGCTCTTTGAGGTAAAAAGTGTATGTGTGTATGCCAGCTCCGCTTCACGACTGGAATTTACTCCTAAAGTACGATTATCTTTGAATATGCTTTGGGGAAAGGGTGATTGATTAATTGATTGACGGACGAACTAACGGACTGACGAACTGACTACCTGACTGAGTAGTTGATAATTTATTTAAAACAAGATGATGTATGTATACACATACATGATTTCATTATGAAAACGTAACGCTTTTTGTTAAAGCTCAACGTAACGTTTTTATAAATTTCACTCCTCATAGAATTTCCATACCGGGGTTCTATATACATACATATATAAATCACGCCTAATTCCCAACGGGGTAGGCAGAGACCACGTCCTTCCACTTGCTACGATCCTAGCATACCTCTTTCGCTTTTTCGACATTCATTAATATTTTCATGCATGCTCGTCGGTTTAGAGTACTCTTGACCTTACCTTTCTTCAGAACGTCTCCGATTTTATTTCTTTCTAAAACCGGGGTTCTTATTCATGTTAATTGATTCTTAAAGAATAAACTCGACATATTTTGTGTTCTTATGTACGCACGTAAGAATTTATACTTGTATGGCGTAACAAAACTAAAATAACTCCAAAAATACAATCCAATCCCTCTACAATACGCGCCAAAAAAAATATAACTTCAAAAATGATTTAAAATTTCATTATAAAATGGATAATAAAGCTGAACACAAAAATGAAGTAATTATTTCTACAAACATATAGTCTGACTGGCATGAGAACATTTTTAACTGAAACCTTAAAATGTAAAAATTATGTGATTAAAACCATTTGACTGTTCATAAAATACCACAAAAAAGCCCTGTTCATTCATGACTAAATAAATAATTAATTAACTTCGAGTTATCTTGAAAGTAGATTACTGAACCTGCCATACAGGTCTTTTTTTAATTTTGTGGCAAAGAAAATACATTTTGTCATTTTTTGTATAAGTTATTCGATACGGAATTCCAAAGCTTAAACTTATATATGACTTGCTTCTGTAACCTGATATCGGACCGGCTATTTTTGCTAAGTTATAGCAATAAAGGACATGAATGCCCTTTATGATGGTAAAGTTATAATTTAATTAATGCTTATGTAAGTTAGTGCAGTTAACGCACTTATAGTCGAGTTCAAACCGAGAAGATGCGGGCAGATCTAGTAACCTTAACAAAGCTTTGGAACTCATGTCTGTCTGTATGCTTGTTTTCGTTTAATGCTGAGAAAAGTTATGTTAGCGCATTCTCCTGTAAATAATCTCTATTGTTTCCTCATCCCACTCGTAATGACTCAAATCCCAATAAAGCACAATATCATAAACAGTTACTTACGTAACAGATATTTTTCTTAATGAAAGTTCTAAATACCTACACAGTAATGACTTATGAACGTGAAGATTTTTAACGCCCCTGTAGATGCGAAAATGAATCTAAGACTCGTGGTCTGAGAGAATCTTTTTCGTCATTTATTGCACAGTTGTAACTAAAACAATTATAATAGAAATTGTGAAGAAAATACACGTATTTACGAAATAATAAAAATAATAATAATAGGTGTTAGAGATTGTTGCACAACTTTCAAATAATTATTTCTAATTGAATATGTTTAAGTATATTGGGGTTAAATTTATATCTCGTTCAGTGTATAAGAAAAGTTACCCAATTCTGTACGTAATATCCGCTATTCACCAGTGCTCGTTATTTATGTATTTATACCATGAATACGTTTCAATGTCATTCTAGCAATTAAGTATATTTTGATAATTATAACTTTAATAGAAATTTTATAATTAGTGATTACTTTAAATATTTTTATGAAACATATCCGATAGTATAGTTATCGCGCAATGCGAATAAAATTAAAAAAAAATACAACATGGAAGAAAATCAACTGACAAAAAAACATTAATGACAAAACACATTCAGATAAAAATAGCTTATGATATTTTTTAAGAACTTAAATATAGGATACATTTTGTAAACTGAAGATAAGAAGGAATCAGCAACAGTTAAAAGAAAAAATAACTCGCAAAGTGTTTGAGTTCTTTTCAGATCACGGATAATAAAAAAGCAGTTACATTGCTCTTAAATTTAAAATTTAATAAACTGTATAATAACATTTTTATTATGAGATATGACATGTTCTATAGACGAAGGACTCTTCTAACATTTGATTAAAGTTGTTTTTATTTTACTATGATTTATAATTTTATCTATCCCTAAATTCGCAATTTTTAAATCTGATAGTAAACTATAATATATAAACACTGTTATAGCTAAAATGTTATGCAATACTTTTTATGGACATAAGGCCAATGTATTAAAAATGCATGGTTTTTCATATTTCGTATACAATACCACTTCGCATCAGTATATTAATCGTTTATAGCCGCAGCGGCTTCAGGGCTAACAGAGTAGTCAGATCTAAAAAAAAAAAACTGCGCTACGCCGCGCAATTGCGCCAACACAGTTTACTGCTGCGCCGGGTTTGTTAACACACTTTCTCCAAATGTTGGCGCACAGCGCACTTTGCTTCAGCGAGCCGGCTACTGCACAGCGTTAAGCTGCAGCGCTGCGCTGTGTCGTTCATCTGACTCATAAATTTCTCTAACTCGCTTGCTTCGTGTAATATTTTGCTGCGCCATGGCACAAATTTGAGTTATACTATTTCCATTTATTTATTTTCTCGATGACAGTTCTAATTTGACAGTTGTAGTGTTGTGACCAAATAAGTAATGATATCGATCGCATATATTTATTATATTTTGAACAAAGACAAATACAACAAAAACATTCAAATATATTTTTTCAAGGTAGGAACACTCAATGGCCCACCGCCATAAAGATTACCTGTCGTTATAATAATTTCTTTTCATTGTCGAGTACCTACCTATACCTACTTATTTTATAACAGCTTCGAAAATTTTGAAGAAGTTGGCATTATCAATCAAGAATTAATACGTGTAACATCTTGTAATGAAATATAATATTAGTTAATAAATTTGTACAAAAGTATCCGGCAGTAGTTTAGTTTCTTACATTTTGTAAAAAAAAAAACGGGGGGGTTTTACGTGTTAAGTTTATCGATACAGCTCCATCCCTATCAGTTTCTCCGACTCTGGTATAACCTTGTACGTGTGTAAACGTCATATTTTTATAAAATAATGCATACATAATGTAAAAAAAGACGCTCGTTCAAGTTTTCACACGAGCTGTCATCGAGAAAATAAAGAAATTGAAATGGTATAACTCAATGCGCCGGCGCAGTAAGCTGTGCGTGAGTTATTGAGTTGGCGCAAGAAATTTTGCTGAGTTACCCATGCCTAATTTAGATCGATGAATATAAGTCTTGAATCACCTTACAACTGTTTTACATATGCTGGACCTTGAACTGTTTAACATATAGCTGATGAAATGACTAAATAATTTTCTAATTTGAATAATTTAGCTAATGTTACGTACAAGTTAAAAATCTGTCATCAAGTATCCGGTGTGTTTAGCGTGCTACCTCTTTGACTGCATCATCACTGACCACTATGAGATTATGGACAAACATTACTTGAGTTTGCTATAATTCGATAAAAAAGCATTACAATATTCAAACAAAAACAAAACAGGTATTCCTAATTTTATTGCGAAAATATTAATATGTTCTTGGTGACGCACGGGAAATCAGAATATCTTAAAAAAGGGCTTATTTAAATTGCCTAATAATAACTTCCTTTTCATGTAAATTATAAATAAAAATTAAACCTAATTAAATGACTTTTTTACATGAGGAAACCCATCACGGGTAAGCTTAGCCGGGCAGCTCGGAAGGTTTATGTGAGATACCTACTTACGGCCGTTTTAAATAACATATCTAATTTTACTATCCCCGATTAGTACATACTTGTAATAAGTACTATCATTAACTTAGACAGATATCGGCTTGCCTCTTATCAATTCAAGCTATAGGATAGGGATGTATATTATGTAATCAAGAACCTGTCAATGGATAGTTTTTCGTATCTTTATACGGCACTTTAACCACGGTATCCTTATCCTTTGGTAGGGTTTAAGGAGCGTTTTCGCATTAGTCGTCTTTTTTGCCCTAAGCTAAGTTACAACACCTTGAAAATTATTCTATAACTCTTCATAAATAATTCGATCATAACACAAATATGCCTTGGTAGATAAACCTTTTTAATAACTTGAAAATTGTCATGTATCCTGTTCATTTAATACCTTTCGTAACGACGCAAGCGATTTATTTTTTTGATTGTTTTTTTTCTCTCATGCGGCATTGCCAAGGCTGTGTCGGTGACCGCCAGGACTAACACATACAAAACTTTTATTAATCGACAGTAATAAATTTGTTCAGAAGGTATTTTGAATACTGATATTATTGATTATTGTTGTTGAATATGGAACGCAACCATTTTTAGTTCCTTTTTTCTGAACGTACAGCGCTTCCTTCCTGCTGTCACTTCACTTGTTCTGTAACTGTAAAGTTGTACTGTAATAAAACCAAGTTTATGAAAGAATATATTTTATTTACCACATCTACGCAATTTTCCTTCATGGTAGCAGAGCGTGGTTGTATGTGGTATAGTTTAAAATATCAGAAAAGTGAAAATACAACTTCAGACAGTGAAATACAAGTTAGTTTAGATTTGAAGCAAAGTCATAATTACAACGTGGCCGACTGAACATTCACGTGTAAAAATAATTTTTCATCCAGAGTGTAACACGTCGAAATGGGCTCAAATATGTTTAATCTGGAAAAACTAATTGGAAGAGAAAACTTTTCGACTTGGAAATTTAGTATGAAAACATATTTAGAGCACGAAGATTTGTGGTGCTGCGTTGAACCCGGCAAAGATCCTGTAGATAATAACAAGGACATCAAGGCGAAGGCTAAGCTGATTTTATTATTGGATCCGCAAAATTATGTTCATGTTCAAGAATGTAAAACTACAAAACAGGTATGGGATAGTTTACACAGAGCTTTTGATGATAACGGGCTTACAAGAAAAGTAGGTCTGCTTAGGGACTTAATAAATACTACATTAGAGTCAAGCGATAGTGTCGAAGAGTATGTAAGCAAGATCATGACAACAGCTCACAAACTCCGGAATATAGGATTTGATGTCAATGATGAATGGCTTGGAACTTTGATGTTGGCAGGCTTGCCTATTGAATACAAGCCCATGATCATGGGGCTAGAGAGTTCAGGTATTACAATCAGTGCTGACTCAGTCAAATCTAAACTAATTCAAGAGGTCAATGTATCAAAGTCAGCTGCTTTTTATACAAACTCTAAAAAATATAATAATCTAAAAACACAGCCACTAAAAGCAAAGGGACCGAGATGTTTCAACTGCAATAGACATGGACATTTTGCCAAGTTTTGTAAGCTACCTAAGAAAACAGCACATAAAGTAGAAAGCTCCAGTTTTGTTGCAGCTTTTTCAGCCACCACTCAAGAAAAAAGTGATAAATGGTTCATAGACTCCGGTGCATCCATGCATATGACAAGCAGAAGCGAGTGGATGTACAATGTTACAGAGACATCAGTGAAGAATATTACAGTAGCTAACAGGGAGCCATTAGCTGTAAAGGGAGTTGGATGTGTGGACATTTATTTAAATCAGGAAGATAAAATTCAGGTAAAAAATGTTTTATTTGTTCCTGGGTTAGCTGCTAATCTCCTTTCTGTCAGTACTATTGTAAAGAGTGGATATAAAGTTTCATTTAATAACAAGGGATGTCAAATTGAAAATGGAAATGGGGAAATTATATGCTCTGCAATATTGAACAACAATTTGTATATAATGAACACTAGTATAGAGATCGCTCATTTAACTTCAAATTCAAACTGTAATGACACTTATTTATGGCACTTGCGCATGGCACATTTGAATTTTGCAGATGTAAAGAACCTACCTGGTTGTGCTGAGGGTGTGTCTCTGTCTCAGAATGAAAGTAATGTCATCAGCTGTATCCATTGTTTGGAAGGTAAGCAAGCCAGATTGCCATTTAATAATGTTAGTTCCAGAGCAACGAGACCGCTAGAACTAATACATTCTGATTTATGTGGTCCTATGGAAAATGTGTCATATGGAGGCATGAAATATTTTATCACTTATATAGATGACTTTACACGAATGGTTCATATATATCTCCTTAAAGATAAAATGAGTGTTCAAAATACCTTTATGGATTTCAAATTAAAAGTAGAGAATGAATTGGAACTTAAAATTAAAATTATACGCACCGATAATGGCAAAGAGTATTGTAATCATAATTTCCAGAAGTTCTTATCTAATCATGGTATTGTTCATCAGACTTCTACTCCGTACACTCCGCAGCACAACGGTTTGGCTGAAAGAATGAATAGGACTCTGGTCGAACGAGCAAGGTGCATGTTATTCTATGCTGACCTAGAGAAGCGCTTGTGGGCTGAAGCTTTGGCAACTGCTGCATATGTTGTAAACCGTTCCCCAACTAGGGTATTGAAAGGTAAAACTCCATACGAGATATGGAGAGGAAAAAAACCCAATTTATCACACCTGAGAATATTTGGCTCTGACGCTATGGTCCATGTACCAAAAGAAAAACGCCAAAAGTGGGATAAAAAATCAATAAAGATGGTATTGGTGGGCTATTGTGAAAACTCCAAGGGATATCGTTTGATGGACCCTAAAACACATAAAATAATAAAAAGTAGTGATGTTGTTTTCATGGAGAATTACAAAGATAATATCAATATACCGTGTGAAATTAATGTTCCTGTTGAGGAGAGCCAGCCAACCAGTTCCAGCTCTGTTTCACCATTTAGTCAGAAGCCAGAGAGTTCTGTTGTTACTCAGTTACAAGAAATATGCACTCGGGAGTCCTCACATGTAAAGTCAGGTAAAGGCTCAGATACACAAAATTATAGTGAAGACTCAAGTGACACTGTTGCCGGAGAACTGGATGAAACTTACTATCCTTCCTCTTCAATGAGACAGGACTATAAGAGTAATATTTCCTTAAGACCATTGCAGTCCCGATTACGGAATACACAAAATAATGCACAGAATGACAAAAATAGTTTTTTGTGTTTGCTTACAGACACAACTGATCCACAGACTGTTGAGGAGGTTCTATTATCACCAAAATCAACAGAATGGAAAAAAGCCATGAATGAGGAATATAGTTCTTTGATGAAAAATAAAACGTGGAGTTTGACAGACCCGCAAGTCAGTGTGTAGGTTTACATATTACCAGAGACAGAGACAAAGTAATGATAGACCAAGAATAATGCACTATACAAAGCGATGATTTATTTTACAAAGATACCGTTTAGCGTACATAGTTTCTATTTGAATGTTACATATGGACAATATATTGCTATAAAGCAATGTGTATTCCATATTATAGAATATAGAATAAAAACTTATTTTGATATCCTTTAAATTGATCCTTCAGAGCTTTGCAAGTTCCTTTATAAATCTTACTTTTATACACAGATTTTGTTTTAAGGAAACAAGAAATTTATATTCTAAATTCTAATCAGAGTAATTTACAAACTTTCGTACGGCGAGAATCAAATCAGTAGTCAGTGTAAATTTTCAAAAAAGGCTTAAAACTCTTAAGGTTCTTGAGTGTAGACTAGGATGTCCTCAAACCAGATGGAGCTACGACTTGTGAATGGCTATTGACAGTAGTTATATGGAGATCACAGTCATTTGCGAATCTCGGGAGAGTCCTGTACAACATTGAACTGTTAAATGGTAGTGATAAAGGGGTGATTAGGAAAGGATTATGACGTTATAACATTGATAGTACTAGTAGGAATCACAAAGTTCTTAATAATATTTATTGTGTATGTATCCATTAAGGTTTTACTTGAACTGAAGTGGTCAAGTTTCTCGGAATTCGTCAATAACACTCGAGACCACTTCGCGCTCTGTTTCTCTTTCTCTTCAACCTATACTATACTATGCGACCGACCTACTTATCTCCATAATTCCTTAATCGATTAACTATTACTACTAATTGCGAATCGATTAACTGTTCATGCTTTCGCTATCGGATTATATTTCAACTAGCATTTCCATGATAGGTTTTACATATAAAAAATATTTACGATTTGTCGTTATATGGGTATTGATATTTTTTCAGGTACCGTTGCTTTGTCTTCAATATTAAAGCAAAGTGTTAATATAAAGAAATTCATAGGAATTAATATATCTATCTATTAATAATCTATAATATATAAATATTATACCATATTAAGAAGTAATGAGAAAAAACTCAAAGGCTTCTTTACCACAAATAATATTGGACGTAAACCTAAATGGATCTCACGGACATAATATTCCACATTTTATTTCAATATAATCTAGTATATCCAAGTGTTTACTTTATAAATAATGTATCTATTAGATATATGAAATTAATTATTATTTTTATACTTTATTCAGAAATAAATTACAGGAAATCCTCCATAAATGTGATTACTATGGAATTGAGAAGCTATTAAAAGCAGTAAAGTAGCAACTATGTTGTCACACAAGTAATTATGACTATATTCCATACACATACAACATTCATACGTTTCTAATTATTTGCAAGCACACCACAAACAAGCGCATACACAAAGACACAAACACACACCAACTCACTCAAACGCACCATACAAGCTCTACAATCATTGATACGAAAAATTATGTTATTAATTTAATGACAAACTAAGCTTAGCAGCGATGACTGTCGATGGATCGTCGAACTCTCAGTGGTCGCCGTTATTTTTTGATGATATTGTGCTTATTATCAGACAAGTTACTTTGCCCTGTCACTAAAAAAAAGTTTGGAGACTAGGTTCAACCATTTAAGTTTTGTAAAATAAATATTAATTAATAGCTAATAGCATTATAACTTACTATTAGTGCTTATTACACAATATTTTGGTTTAACATTAAATATTTAAAGTTAATAGTAATAAAATATTATAGGTTTTTAGGTTAGATATTTGGTATAAAGTGTTTTCGTTGAATTTATCGAAGGTCGTATTGTGCGGTGCCCTCTCGTTGAACCGTCCGTTCCACAGTATTGTTAGCCCATCTGTTCTCAACTATTGCCGGTATCGATGTAATTTGACAGATGCTGGTACTACACACATCAGTTATAGTACCCACAATCTGTCCGGTAAAAATAATTCCCTGAGCAAAATGTAGGCGTTTGTCAGTCTCGTATTACAACCACTTTATTCAATTTAGCTTAACTTAATGAAGGTCAGTTTCTCGTAACATTGCATACTTATCAGATATCTCCATACAAACTACATTACGCATTTGACGAACGTACAGTTTCAACGCGAACGAATATTTAAAATTTTATAACAATAAAATACGCATGATATATGATACAAGACGTTTTTAATAAAACAAAATACAAAAACCCGTGTGTTAAGTATAAAGATACCTAAATATCGTGATTACTTTATATGATAACATTATCTTATAATACACAAGACAATTTTTGAAAAATAAAAGGAACCCAACTTCAATGATTTCGAGGAGTTCCCTGGTGTATGTTCGAAATGGAAGGACCATTGCCAATAAAATTAAAATGGGACCCCCTTTATAAAAAATTAAAGTAAAAAAAAGTAAAATTAAAGTTACCTCTTTTTCGTTGAAAAAATAATAATTTAAATCAGTTAATAAGTAAAGAAGCTATCTTTGAACATCCACAAAAAATATACACTAATTGAGAACCTCCTCCTTTTTTGAAGTCGGTTACAAGACAATTTATAACAAATAAGAAAACTTGGGCTATCTTCGAAGTTGAAGGTCCAATGCCAATGAAATATAACAAACCTCGAGGTAACCCCTTTCCAACAAAAAAAAAACGTCCAAATCAGTTCATAAACAAAGAAGTTATGGCTGAACATCCATAAAAAAATCGATTTGATAACCGCCGTCTTTTGTTTAAAGTTATTTAAAAATAACAATAATAATTCAAATATACCTATAAATAAAGTACTAAGCATAGTACAATTCTTTTCGGCAAATGAATATAACACTGGTTGATCCCGAAACGTAATAAACCAAAAGAGAGCTACTGTAAAAGGTTTGTTGCCATGTGTATGGTGGTCACGACCAACTCATCTTTGCAAACAAAATAAAAAAAAAAAAAAAAAAAATTAAATAGGTACAGAGGATACACACAAACTTATTCCATCATTATATTATATTAATACATCATAATAATTTATAAATATCACCATAATAAGCAAGAATGTGATATTTGCAAATTAATAAATAGAACCTCGCTCCATTGGCTAGTCACCGAGTAAACAAAATTCAAAACCATTTAATAAACTATGTTACGTAAGTAACTGTTACAACACAGCTGTCTATCACATTACGATATTTTTCTTCAAACATCTCAAGCCTTTTTATTTATTTTCAATGGACGCTGGCTTCATAACTGTACAAATAAAATTTTATTTCGATTAAATTACTTAATCTTAATTTGTTATATGAGGTTTCTCTCACGCCCGTTTTATATAACTTCTGGTTTTACATAATTGTTTTATAGTATTGATCCTTTTAAGATAATATAAAGTTTTTATCATTTATCATATTGAATGTTAATGATTTATGTCAATCTCTGACATTGATTGTTGATAAATTGTGTGAGATTAATTACATAGGCCTACGATGGCTTATCCTGACAAAAACAAAAAGTAATTTCGGCTTGTGTTAGGTATTCATCTATGAGAAAATATCTTTCTGAGAATTTTTGTTTGTTTTCTTAGTTCTGTTAGAGCTAACTTCCAATATCTGTATTAATTATATGTATGTTTTAAATATATATTTACTTTTAGTAGTTGTTGTTTATAGTGATTTAAAATATCTTCAGAGCTCATTTTATAATTTAACATTAAGTTTTAAATTAATAGTAATATATTTTTTCAAGAAAATTATTATAAAAATCTGTAAAAATGCATATCTTGAATAAAAATAAATATCGATGAGCTGTAAAAAAAACGAACGCTATATTAACTTACTATACTTAAACAAAACATTATTTTAAAGGAAAATGAAAGGTTTTATTTCACAGGCCCGTGCTATAGAATTTTGTGTTATTATAACTTTACTACAAGAAGTCTAGAGCAAATAATTACCGAATCTTAATGTAAATCTATTGCTTATTCGGTATACCTACAGACCATACAGTTAAAAGAGTTGTTAATTTAATACGTTTTAAACAGTTTCATGTAATAATCTCCTAGAACGATATATACATAAATAATTATAAAACTAGAATAATGTAGTTGTCTATATTTCGAGTATATCCGATGTGTTGTGTTACCTAGTGATGATAGATGACATGTAAAAAAAGAATACACAAACCTATCAGATCACGCACTCGAATGTTCATTAGACAGGGGCGTGTGGGTCATGGGCCGGATGTTCACCTCTCATCACTAAATTATCTCGGTGTTGATTGAATATTTGTATAGGGCTGTTTTCATGTTTTAATAGATATAAAGTGATTATGCATATTATGTTTGTAATATATTTTTCTTTATACTTCTTGCAAGGGTATCACGCGTACACATTTTTTTTTTTCGTTTATAATGTTTTCTTTTTCAATTGAAATAGATACTTAGTAGCTTACATAATGATAAAAATGTGGATAGCGGTTTTCTTGTGTGAATTCTGTATTTAAGAATTTACGAAATAAACTTACTAATATCTTATTATATAGTTTACTTATCTATAGTAATCCCTTTCAGAAATTAAGTATGTATGTAATGCATAAAGTTAAGTATCGTATTTCTGAATTGGGACGAAGAGGGTTTGAAGTAAGCGGTCGGGTCGGGTCGTGTAAACATTCAACCGATAAGGGAGCGTTGTGGCTTGCCACTTGCGATGAAGAATTAAATTACATGTATATTTTGAATACAACGGTTGAGCCATGGTTACATTGATTGTACCTTTAATGCAATTTCTAGATTTTATTATTACAATAATTTCTGATATTATTCGAAGTCTTTGAGTAACATGATGTTTTACTAACCACAGTCATAAATTTATGATTCCCTGTTCAAGTATGTATATCAATAATATGGTACAAAATAACTTATATTGTATATAAAGAAATATGGAGGTTATGGAAATTAATGTTTAGAGTATTATAAACGATACAGCTGCGGCAGCAACATTGTCACAACTTTTTCTAATATAAACTGTGGGTAAAGTAATGATGTATTTGAATTTAAAGGTTGTGATTGGCAAGTGGCATTCGCACTTGTTCATGAAAGTATCAAATTTAGTCCTGCTGTATTTCAATGTAAAGAGGTTGGTTGGCTAGTTAGTGGCTTACGCACAGGTTAAAATCAAAGTATGAAATTTAGAGGCATACATTAAAGCTATAATTATATTAGTGTTTACTAACATAGGTACAGGATCTTACTTTCGTTTTTTTTGTACTATCTAAGTATGGATTATACTTATCTGAAATAAAGGTTATTATTATTATTATAAAGTACTGAAGTATTGCAAGGCTTAAAAACAGTTTTTTTTTAATTGTAAATTACTTTAGTAAATTTTTGTAAGTAATAATTATTTTAGTAAAATAAAACTCCTTAAAACAATATTAGAATATTTTCCAGTCGTTGGAAGAGATAAATAAATGTGTTACTTGGAATTAAGAGTTGGTAACTGTGTTTTACACATAAACGGCGGAACAAGCTGTTAAATCACTTTTGCAAATTAGTTACAGCAATTAAATATGACCTGAATGCATTTACGGGGCATTCCAGCTTAATGATTATTACTAGGAAATAAGAACGCGCTTGAAAATGCATAAATCACACCAAATATATCCGTCTATAGTTGAAACATAGTAATTTCAATTAAATAAATTTTTGTGTATGTACACACATGCTTACATAAGTGTACTCACTTAAGATGTTATACTTCTTTGGCGTAACAAAACAATATTTATTCCAATAATTTTATCCATATATTGAATTGTTTTTACACTATAAAAAAATAAAAGACACTAAGTAAAATAAAGTCACGTTATGATACTGATATTTAACTTCATCATGTCGCACTTACATCACATGATACGCGACCAGCTCTAAATTTTACGAAACGATTTTCTGTATTCTGTTTTAATTATTACTCATGTTGAAATTCTCAAAGTCCGAATCAAAGCAATTAAAATACCTCATGATTCGTAAGAATCATTAAATCTTGCTAACAAGCAACTCAATACAGTTTACGGTATTATAAAATTTTACATTGCTAGCAAACATCTCCATATATACTATAATATTATATCCACTCCAAAAAATCAAGATTAACTAATCAACCCGCGCCTAACCTGTTTTAGTGCACCCACATAGGCAGGGCCTATAAATCAAGTCCATTACATTTCAAAAGCGATGACAAACATTTAATAAAAATCAACGGATTCAAATAAACTATATTAATTTAATTAATTTCCATATTAATGAATTATATTATTAACATTGAATTATCAAATGAAACGGCCAAACAGAGGTGTCAAGGTAGTTATGCAGTCTGTACCCTCTCTTATTACGTCTTGTTAATTGGTACATACGTTAGAAATGCTGATGTTACGTTTTTAACCCATATTATGTCTGCAAACTACTGATAGACACCTGGTGTTTTGACTGAATGTATTGCGACATATTTCTCATTATTTCATAGTAAACAGCCCCACTTTGTGTTTATAGAATAAGAGTTTATAAAAGAGACATTTGTAACAAATAAAAGCATTCTTAATAAAGCTTCTTGAGAATCAGTCTTGTCTTAGACTTTTTAAAAACCCTCGGCAGTGCTCCCGAAATTTAACTGGCGCAGTCGGTAGGATACTCAATCAACAATAAAAGTCTGTGTTCGAGTCTTACAAATCGGTCTCATGTGCAGATTTTGAGTATCTACGAACCAATAAATAAGTTAACGTCGGGTTCCACATCTATTTCCGAGAGATCCTGTCCTAAAAGCGAAAGCAGCTATACGGCAAGACATGGGAACGAGCAGACTGTAAGTGACCATTTTTACAATCCTTGTCTCGTCCTTGTTATTTTCTGTGGTTGTATTTTTCGTTGGACATTGTTATAATTTTCAAACAAAAATCGTTGAAAATTATTTAACAAATTTTTATAATTTTCAAACAAACATCGTTGGAAATTATTTTTCATAATTTTCGAATAAAAATCGTCGAAAGTTATTTGACTTCATAGATTATAAGATATTGAGAAATATTAATAATAAATATTAATTTTGAGAATTTTAATTTGATAATTTTAATTTCGATAATTTTAATTTTGAGAATTTTGATTTTGATAATTTTGTTATAAGATTTATTTTGTGAATTTTATTTTGAAAATATTATTTTGTGAATTTTAATTTTGTGAATTTTACTTTGTGTGTGTTTAATTAAATAAATACAATTCAAAATGCAACGCAACAATGAATCAACAATTCAATTAGTATCAAAAGAACTTTTAAGTTTAATTCCCAAGTACGATGGTGATCAAAATACTTTAAATTTATTTATTAAAAAAAGTGAATATATAATCAGAAATTTTAGCGGATCAAACAATGTTGTTCAAACTACATATGTGTTTCATGCTATAACTAGTAGATTATGTGGTAAAGCCGCTGCTCTACTAAGTGAAAGAGAAGACATAACAACTTGGGAACAATTAAGAGCTGTTTTGATTCAACATTTTGGTGATCCTAGATCGGAAGAGTGTGTGGCAATTGAGTTGGAAAATTTAAAAATTAAAGTTGGTGAAACATATACGCAATTTTGTAACAGGATACAACAAACACGCTGCACCCTCTTCTCCAAGGTCAATTTATTAACTGATGAAGGCCTCAAAGCCGCTAAAATGATTATCTATAATAATATGTGCTTGAATGTATTTTTATATAATTTACCAGAGGATTTAATTCGAATTGTGCGACTTAAAGGTTGTACCGTTTTAGAAAACGCACTAAGTGTTGTCATGGAGGAGGTCAATTTTCAATATCAGTACAATTCTAAAAATAAAAATAAATCTAATATTAAACCAGTTCAACAATTTTTCACGCCTACTTTAACAAATAATTTTAATAACAATTTCAAACCTCAACCTGCATTTGTGCCAAATACATTTAATTCCGGACAACAAAATTTTAAATTCGGAATTCCATACCAAACACAAAATAATTTTAAACCGTATAATAATAATTTTAAATTCGGTATTCCAAATCAAAATGTACAATTCAGACCTAACCTAAACCAACAAGGATATAAACCAAATTTTGGAAATAATAATTTTAAATTCGGTATTCCTAATCAACAAGGGTTCAAACCACAATTTAACAATACACAAAACCGACCTAATTTCAACATGCCAAATCAACAATTTAAATTTGGTATACCACCACAAAATCAACCTCAACGTAATCCACCTCAATTTCAGGCAAGCGATGTGTCAATGCGCACAGCTCGTCCTATTAGACAAAATATGATAGAGTCTTTAGAAATGAACGACCCTGAAATTGAATACCAAGACTATCAACCTGATTATACAGAATATGAAAATCATTATTTCATTGACGATAATCAACAAACTGCTTATGACGATTATCATGAAAACATAGAACCTGTTGAAACTGAAGAAGCTGAAAATGAATGCGTAAATTTTCCTATAAAAGCCTCCAAGAGCGACCCCCAGAAATAGTACACTTAAATTATGACGGCATAAATAAACTACCGCATATTTATATTCCTGAAATTGATGCTCGTTTAATGATTGATACCGGAAGTACCAGAAGTTTTATTAGTCCCGCTAAAGCTGATGAATATTTTTCAGATTATAAATATATTGATCCTTTTGAAGTTATTAGTACACATGGACGTAGCCTACATGACGAAGTTATAGATATACCTTTATTGGAAAGTTTTAAAAGTCCGATGAATCATAAATTTTATATATATAATGTAGATGGAAGATATGACGGATTAATAGGTTCTAACTTATTAAAAATATTGAACGCGACTATAGACATGAAAAATTTAATTTTACGGACACAAAATACAGAAATTCCATAATTTATAGTCCCCCGTGGGAAATAACGCTAGAACCACGCACTGAAACCCGTGTTAAGGTGCCTACAAATTTAATTAATGGTGAAGCAATAATTAATTTTAAAAATTTTGGAAATGAAGTACGTATGCCTAGCGCTATAGTTACTTGCAAAGATTCATTTGCAACAACAGTCATGCAGAATGCTTCGCAAGATAGTGTGACTTTAACTTTTAACGAACCATTGAATATAACCAGCCTTAATAATAATACTTGCAAAATAAATTTATCAACCGGGCAACAATTAAATGATTTTGAGATTGATGAATTACTTACACAAAATTTATCGAAACTCCGATTAGATCATGCTAATCAAGAAGAACGAGAAGCAATAGAAAAACTTTGTTTTGAATACAGGGATATATTCTATTGTGATAAACTGCCTCTTACATTTTCTAATCAAGTAAAACATCGAATCCGGACTAAAAATGAAGATCCAATTTTCATACGGCAATACCGACTTCCACCATCGCAAAACGATGAAATACAGAAACAAGTTGAAAAATTACTAAAAGATAATGTTATACAAGAATCGTTTTCACCATGGAGTGCACCCGTACACCTAGTTCCAAAAAAGATGGACGCCTCCGGTGAACAGAAATTTAGAATGGTTGTAGACTATCGACGTATAAATGATATTACTACTGATGATAAGTATCCTTTACCAAATATTAATGATTTATTCGACAAGTTAGGGAAATCTACTTACTTCAGTACATTGGATTTAGCAAGTGGGTACCACCAAATTGAAGTTGATGAACAAGATAGACCCAAAACTGCATTCACTACACCAATGGGACATTTTGAATTTACACGGATGCCATTTGGACTTAAAACAGCACCTGCAACATTTCAACGCGCAATGGATAACGTGTTACGTGGGTTGCAAGGTATACATTGCTTAGTATATTTAGATGACATCATCATTTATTCTAGTAGTATACAAGAACATGTAGAGAAGCTAAGAAAAGTGTTCGATCGTCTCAAACAAACCAATCTTAAAGTAACTCTCGATAAATGTGAGTTTTTTAAAAAAGATGTACTCTACTTAGGACACAAAATTACGAAGCATGGTTTACAACCAAATGATGATAAAATCAGGGCAGTACTTGCCTTCCCACTCCCCAGAACATCCACTGAAATTAAAAGTTTTCTTGGCCTGATAGGCTACTACCGAAAATTCATAAAGGATTTTTCAAAAATTACACAACCCCTTACATCGTGTTTGAAAAAGAAAAATAAAATTGAAATTAATGAATCATATGTTCAAGCTTTTCAAAAATGTAAAGAGCTACTTGTGAATGCTCCTATATTACAGTTTCCTGATTTTTCTAAACCCTTCATTTTAACAACAGACGCGTCAAACTACGCTTTAGGCGCTGTCCTTTCACAAGGATCAGTTGGAAATGAAAAACCTATCGCATATGCAAGTCGTACTCTTAATGATGCAGAAACACGTTACAGTACAATAGAAAAGGAACTGTTAGCCATCGTTTGGGCAGTAAAACACTTCCGTCCTTACCTGTATGGACGCAAATTCACAATATTTACTGACCACAGACCTTTAGCATGGTTAAATTCACTGAAAGAACCTAATAGTAAACTTACTAGATGGAAATTGAGACTAGCTGAGTTCGATTTTGACATAATATACAAGAACGGTAAACAAAATAGTAATGCTGATGCTCTATCACGAATTAAATTAAATATATTAAAGGACGATATGTCCTTACGAGTAAACGTGAGTGACACTGAACGATCTGAGAGTCCAATACTAATTTCAGACTCATCAGAAACGTTAACTATTCCTTCAGATTCCGATAAGACTTTAACTCACCCAATTCGTTCTCCTTCATCCAGTACTATTACTGCCTGTTCATTACCGGAAACCATACATTCTGCTGAAGATATTGATACGAATGGTATTCCCATTATTGAAGAAGCCATCGACACAAAACCTAATCAAATCCTTATTTTTACTTGGAACAGAAACCAATTATCAATAAAAGACTTATCACATGAAAAACAAAAAATTTTGGAAGTACATTTACCTGTAAACAACACTAACCTTGTTAAGAAATTTCTTTTAGAATATATAAAACCTAAAATTAAATATTTCTTTTACTTTGAGAGCGAAATTCACCGTAAACAATTTACAAATGCCGTGATAAAACTATTTAAAAAAGATACCGTCAAAATATATGAATGTACTAAAAGAGTTATATACTTAGGTGATGAAAAAGAGCAACGTGCCACTATACTTGCTTATCATCAAGGTAAAACAAGTCACCGTGGAATCAAAGAAACTCTTATGAAATTAAAGCGTAATTATTTTTGGACAAATATGGATATAACAGTCGCTTCTGTAATCAATTCTTGTGAAACTTGTAAAACTCTAAAATATGATCGCAAACCTTTAAAACCAGAATTAATGTTAACGCAAACTCAAACAAAACCTTTTGCTGAAATATTTATAGATATATTCTCTATAGAAGGAAGCTACTTCCTTACCATAATAGATGCTTTCAGTAAACTAGGTCAGGCTTTTGAAATATCCAATCGCTCTACACCTGAAGTAGTTCGTGCCTTAATTAAATTTTTCTCATTTTATGGCGTACCAAATAAGATCAGTGCTGATTCTGGTACTGAATTCAACAATACACTTTTAAAAGAAACATTACAATTTTATAAAATAGAATTACACATAAGCACTCCACATAATCCTAATTCTATGGGTTTAATTGAAAGATTCCATTCAACTATTTTAGAAATATATCGTATCGCTAAATATGAACATAAAATAACTGACGCGGCTAACGTTATGACTTATGCAATTATGTCATACAATCAAACCATTCACTCAACGACTGGTCTTACACCATTTGAAGTAGTTTTTGGACACACTGATTCTAATAGTACTTTTGAAGTAAACTTTAACAAACAATATACGCAACAATTAGTAAACGATCATATGAAACGAACGAAATATCTTTATAAATATTTAACAGACAAAGTAATTGAAAATAAAGAAAAGATTAAAACAAAACGTGGTGGTGAAACATCATTTGATATTCAAGAAGAGGACACTATATTTGTAAAAGGTGTTAATACAAGGCGAAGTAAAGATAAACCGCGTTATCAAAAAGCACAAGTATATGGTAAAATTGACAGAAATATCTGTCCTGTAAAAATGAAAACTCGAAAAACAAACGTGCCTATTAAGGATATAAAACGACCTTCGCAGGTACCTCCTCGGGCTCCTGGCTCTGATCATCAGGATCCACGCCCTTCAACTTCACAGAATCGATAAAAATCCCGGTATAGTCCTTGTGAAACAAGGTCAAGCTAGTGTAAGTTATGATAAGTGGACAATAATTAAGATTTTAGATTTAAGTCTGATACGTGAGGATTTAGAATTCAATATAAAAAGATATTCCAAATTTAATCAATATTTAAAAACACATTTTGATAATGAAACATCTAATGTTCAACTTTTTAATGTAAAGCTTCAAACGAATTATGTAATGAATATTAGTATTCAAAAATTAGAACAGTTATCTCCATCAACTAGAATTAAACGTGGACTTCTCAATCCTCTTGGATCTATTATTAAGCTTATAACTGGTAACTTAGATCATAATGATGCTTTAAGATATGAAAATATGATTGATTCTCTAACGACACGCCAAAATACACTCATTAAAAAGGTAACCTTAATATCAGATATTTCTGAATCAATGATAAAGATAACAAATTTCACGAAGGACAATTTCATTCGAATAGATAAAGAGTTACGAGAAATAAAAAAATTAATAAATCAAACTAATATTGATATAACTACCCATAATTTTATTAATGTTTATAATTTATTTTTCCATAATTTTCAACTACTCTACATTCGGTTGAATGAAATTGAAACTTCTCTGGCATTCAGTAAATTAAAAATATTACACCAATCTCTTATAAACTCAAATGAATTATTAGAATTGTTAAAAAAGATAGAGAAATTCTACAAACTTGTGTATCCAGTAAGTTATGACAGTTTAGTTAAAATAGAGCAATGTATAGAGCTTAAAGCTTATACAAAAGGAAGTCAAATAACATTCATTTTAGATATACCAATAATTAGAGATGAAATTTATACATACTACAGAGCAATTCCAATACCTATGACCAATCCTTCTAATCATACCACCATCATTATTCCTAAATTTCCTTACCTATTAGTAAAAGGGTCTAAATTTGTCTCGCTCACTTTACCTTGTAATGAACTTCACGACGAAATGTTCCTGTGTCACGAGGATGATTCTCGAACAACTTCAGAAGACACTTGCATAACAGCATTAATTCAATTTTCTTCGAATACGAGTTCTTGTCATCCAGTACCAGTTGAAATCAAGACCATTAAGATACAACCAATTGGAAAAGAGAGATGGATTCTTCATAGTAACGCTGAGAATATATTATCAAAAATTTGTAACGACGAAATAACGAAAGAAAATATAGAAGGGACATACTTCCTCGTCCTAGATGACCATTGCGATGTTAAAATTGGTGAAATTACGCTAAAAGCTCACCATATTACTACGAGTAATTTGAAGATGTCAAAATTACCGATTATTAATCTTCCCGAAATAACAATTACTGAGCAACAATTGCAACGTGAACCCATCAATTTGGATAACAGTGAATTAATAAATCTTCAACATTTAAATAATCTTTTAAAAATCAGTGAAAGTGAACTAAAAACATCAAGTGAAAGAATTATTAATGTAAAAAGTGTTAGTGCCGGAACTTTATTGTTATATGTGATTATATTTCTATTAATTCTTGTATTCTTAGTATATAAGCTCAGTTTTTGTAAAAATTATTGCTATCGAAATAATCATAGTGATAATCATCCCTCTGATAATTTCGAACTTGAGGGGGGAGGAGTTATGCAGTCTGTACCCTCTCTTATTACGTCTTGTTAATTGGTACATACGTTAGAAATGCTGATGTTACGTTTTTAACCCATATTATGTCTGCAAACTACTGATAGACACCTGGTGTTTTGACTGAATGTATTGCGACATATTTCTCATTATTTCATAGTAAACAGCCCCACTTTGTGTTTATAGAATAAGAGTTTATAAAAGAGACATTTGTAACAAATAAAAGCATTCTTAATAAAGCTTCTTGAGAATCAGTCTTGTCTTAGACTTTTTAAAAACCCTCGGCAGTGCTCCCGAAATTTAACTAGGTTGCAGTTACGTTATGTTTATTTACTTTACGATGCTTTCATTTTGATTTCTGGAGAAACATTATTTTTATGGTTCTGTTTGTTTATGAAAAACACGTCCGTATGTCAATCAATCTATTAAAAGTGATTTTGATTTCTAAGCATTTTTATAATATTTTTTAAATATGTAATATTATATTGTGTAAAAATGTGTGAACTAAACCAAGAGCATGTCACTATGACATCACTATAACCTACTATAGTATAATGTAAGTAAGCTGCAATGGACGAGCAAATCGGATAAATTATACGCGTTGAAATTAATTACTTAAAGTTATAAGCTTAAATGCTTCAAGTTAATTGATCCGATATTTTCTAAATCCTCTATGAACATATTATTAAACTCTAAACACACGTGTGCCAATGATCAGTTGTATATAATTATAAGTAAAAGCAGTAGTATATACTAAACATAATAAAATTCTTCAGGTTTACTGACTGAGAATGCACAGATTAAACGAGTAGGTTAGAAGTATTAAATTTTGCACACACGTTCCTTATAATATGGCGTAGGTGAGTTGAAAATTCTTCCATTAATGGAGTAAATAAGGTGTTGAAAGTAAGATGTTGCTGATGGGTAGTGTACTAACCTGATATGTTTTTTTCAATTAAACTATGCCAATTCTCATGCTTCATTTCTACATACAACCTCGTATGTCTTTCTACATACAACAATTTAACTGTACTTTTCTATGCAAAACAGAGAAACTATCCTCGTGGAATTGGCAGATGAACGAATAAACGATAGTGTGAACCAGTGTTTGTTACTTGAATGTACAGCACGACAAACCACAATACCGTTTAACTAATGAATCCAAAATTAATTTAAACCTACCTTAAAACTCAATACAATTTTTTGCTAAAATATTGTAACGGTTAACATTTTCTAATTTGCGTTTGTAATTCCTGGTGTTAAGTTTTTATTTTTATTCAATGCATATAACGATGCAATAAATAGATTGCCTCTCGCAAGTTGTCATTTAATAATTTTAGTAGAGACACATATTTTCTTCTTAATCTAATAGGCCCAATAGTAGATAAGTCACAATAGCCTAATCTATCCAGATGTCTAGATAACGTACGGTTTTACGTACGTACGTAAAGTTGTAAAATACTAGATTTACTATCTTTCTGTAATATCAGTATAAAATGTCTCTTAATATTGTCGGATATATCTTATTAACGACTTATACACGTTCTAAATGATTTATTGTGGTTTAATATAGGCAAGTTTTTCTTAGGAAGTCATCGAGTACAATATAGCACCATTAATATTCATAAGCTTTCTCATAGCAAGGCGGTATACGAAATTTACATAAAAAATATAGCGTTAGATTAAACGTTAAACTAGATTTGCCTTATCTTTTAATTGCGTTGACGGTTCCGTAAAAGGCAACCCATAATTAGATAATAAGCAACTTAGATGAGATAAAATCACAACTATATATCTAATGTGACTGTCTCTCTGCTTATAAAAATAAATCGGTGTCTTATAAAGATGTCATATTTAATGTCACTAAATCCGGTCTTGCTGGATACTGGAGCGAGTATTATTTATTCATCAGAGTAATTTTAGCGTCATCATTAAATATGACATATCTCATGTTAACGATAAAATCAAATCTGCTCAATAATACCTCACATTGATGTAATGTTAGAGGATTGTACAGATAAAATATTATATGTTATACAATTAATGATACAAGTATTTATGATACTAATAACTATATATTACATATTATAAGTTGTTGTTTAGGAATTACATTCCAAAAAACTTTTATTTGATCTTTCTATTTTTTAAATTGCTTAAGAACGTAAGAAATATGTTTTATTTTCCATTAATTTATTCATATTCTGCATAAGTCAATGCCAATTTAGAGATGATCTAATAAACAACAGAAACGTATACTGAAGTTAAGATAAATTAGGTGTATAATACCAGCTACCTGTCTTGCAACTTGGCAGCGGCAAAACAAACAACAGGCCATTGATTACTTTGTCCGGAAGCAAGCAGTAAATCATCACGTCAACTCGTCGATTTTTGCTGTTTACTTTGTCCTGTGTTTGTTTTCAAGTGGGTTTTTAAAGATATTTCTTAGATTAACTATATCTTGTTCACTAACCGTAAAACAGTTATGTATTGCAGTTATGTTCAGTAATAAGTACGTCCAGGGTTTACTGTATATTGTTTTTTAATGTTCCTGTAGCAAAATAAAAATACGCTTAAAGCTCTATGAGAATGTTATATTCGCAAAGCCGATGTCACCCTTCGTTATTATTTCTATTCATCACGGAAGGAAAGTTAATTGCGTTGTATCAAGAACTGTGAACATAATTTGCTGATTCTAGATAATTCTTCAATCACATTCGTAGATCTTTGTATAATAATAGTTTCCTGACAACGCGCAACATAAATCGATACCAACGTGGTTTGTAATATTTCTAATAACCAACCACGCTTATCTATGCGGCAACAATAAAATCGATTGTTACAGTGTCCCTTTAAGCTATAAATTGTGTATATACAACATTGTATTAAATATGATTAAACCTTATAGGTACGTCATTGTTCTTTTGTGTTATAGACATTAGTTACAGGGTCTCGTTGAATTAATTGTTTTTAAAATTATGACTTTTGAACTGTCTTTACATAGTATTGTGAATACGTTCATAAAATTATATTATAGTCTTAAAAAAGGTAATGAGCAGAGTTTTTACTTATAGAAAAATCGAGTAAGGGAGGACCTGAAGCAATTATAGTTGAGTAGTTAGGTATGTACGAAAGAAATGATTTTATGCTTTAATACAAAACAGAGGAGTTTTATGACAAAATTTATAATGAAAGACCTCGTCTGCATAGTCGTAAGTCTACAGATACATTTCCCACTGCTCTCATAAATCTAGACTTTCTTTATTACAAGCTTATACATGGATAAGCCGTTAGTGTAATCGATATGCTTTAATAGAATGTCAATCAAATAAACGTTTACAATAAATTATTTGAATTTGCATATGCAAGATATATTACTGGAACGCCTGTGATTGTAGTTATTAAAGTTATTTGCATAAACATTGTTATAAAAATTACTTTTTTAAAGTTTGTTTGTACTTAAGTGAAAATATTTTTTCTAGTTGATTCTTTGATGAAGAATGCTTTTGCTTGTAATTTATGTACGATATAAGTATTGGGGTCGTGATGGCGTCTTGTTACATCGTAAAACACGTATTGGTCCATCGACTTGTTTTCATTTATTTGCTTTTTATCTGACCCTATGACCTCACTTTTCTCTTTTGTGTATTAAAATAACATCATAATTTCTCTAGCAATTGACATTTACACGTATTCACCAAATTCATCATTTTATTTTAGTTTTGAAGACTGTTTGTTGTCTAATTCCAACATCTATGTTGTCCATGTAAAATGTCTGAATAAATAAAACATTTACAACGAAATAAGTTAAATTGTACTAAATATTTTGCTGCTGTACAAATCATAAAGTGGACAAACTCTCTTCTTCCATCGTTAATAATTCTTCTTCTTCTTCTTTTATGAGTAATATATATTATCTCATAGTTTAATCTGCTTTCAGGATTTCCTACATATCACCAATCATTTACATTCTCAATCACGAAATCATTGACCATACACTGTCGTCCATACATATTGTAATCGATACCTGAAACTCTGGCTCATGGAGGTGGTCTGTTGCGGTCAATAACTTGTGAAAATAGAAACTGAACAATAATGTGAAAGCTAATCGTACGAAGTTTAATACGATAAGACTAATTGTGGTTTTATATGACTCGTTTTATGACACTTGATACAACATTTCTAGATTATCATCTAATAACAAATAGACCATAATTTATTGATGAAATTGATTAAACCTCGATAAATTTAGCTACAGGTTATTGCAATTTCGTGCTGCTAACATAAAAAAAAAAAATGAAATAGCACAGTGGTTGAGCCACCTTTTATCACTCTACAATAGGTACCTAATCTTTAATTAAAGATTACATAAATTTAATTTAATTTGAATCAGGTTGAGTGAAACCGGCTACTCTTTGCAAGTCGAATAAGAATAATTTTTATCTCGTGTAAAATCTGGAAAACTACTTGTGTTACCACTCACTGTGAATAACATACACAAGAAATGGAACAAATAATGTCATGTTTGCTGCTGATGTTTTGCTATTTGTATATAGTGCAAATTTATTTTTGAAAGCGTAAAAGGGATGGATAGTTCGCGATGATGTAAATATCAGAGAATATTAATTATTTAAATTTTAACACTTACTTTTTATCTGTACTGTGGGGTGGGGTTAATGATCAGTTGAATTAATACCTTGTTACGATAACAACATAAGGCGATGGATAACGTTTATTGCGTACCTACTCAGAATTTTTAATTTTGTTGTAATCTTTTCATTCAACCGAGTATTAATTTGATCTTTCATTGATTAAAAGTAATAACCCTTATACTTAGAGATAGATATTTTGATATCCGGTAGAAATGAACTTTAAAAAACCTTTTATACCTATAACTCATACGTACCCACCCCTATTGTTTTCAAACTGATAACAGACGTTGATCACTAGTATGGAGAAAGATTTTTTGCTTTTAGAGTTAAATCTAAAGTATAATATATGATTTGCACTGATTTAAAATCAAAATAATTATTTGTTAAGTGTTACCACCCCAAAGTATATATATATATTACATTTAAATAATATTTAAAAAGATTGTTTAAATTTACAAAATTGGAAATCATAATCGATGCTATTACTAGGTACTTACTATGCTTAATTTATGTCGAACATATTGTTTGTTTATTATGATAATACATTCAAAGTTTCTTAAGTGAGAAAGTTCGATCCGTATTAGTTGTACCATTTGATCTGTGATCTAGATCGTAGTAATCGTGCTATAAACGGTTAAGTCCTATTTCATAACGAACCTTTACGGGCTGATCAATGCTTCGCTCGGCGTTTCTGGCGCGGCGTATCACGACAGGTTATCGTTGACTTTCCAGGTCTATAGGTAATCTGACTATATGTTAGGGTTTTTCTGAATACATTAGAGCGCTTTACCCTAGCTATTGAAATGCTAATCTTGAAATAATTTTTAATAAACGGTTTTATGCTGAGTTCTGTTTATATTGTTATTAAAACACAATTGCAAATAGTAACGTTTAATAATACAACAAACAATAATTACTCTTCAAAGTTATTTTTTTCATTTAGTAAGTTTCTGAAGCCATAGAATTAATATCGAAAGTTTTACATATCAAAATTGTGCAAAGGAAAATGAAGATAACACTTCTGATATTATATTTGCTTGCTCAACTTAAAAGGTTGAATGAAAGGCAACTTTGTTTCTGAATGTTGGTTAAGATTACATTTTATGTACAATATTATTATCTGTTTATAATAAGAAAAAATAGGTATACATAATATTCACAGGTAAATTTGATTTAATGTTCATTTATTGTATAACTAGCGGTGCCCCACGGCTCTGCACGCGTTTATCATACAATAATTATTTTGTTCTCATGATTTAGTTTTTACTCTTATTGTTGACAATCCTTGATATCTATCCTGTCAAGCTATTTTGCGTTGAATCCGGACATTAAAAAAAATTCATACCATATACTTGATCCGTGTTCTTTATAATAAACTAGCTGTGGCCGCGGCTTCGCTTGCGTGGATGACAGAAGAACACGTAAATCTTATAAAAATCATAGTTTCTTTAAAAAAAACTTTTTATTGAATGAATATAATATCGTGATATTTTTTTTATAAAGAGCCAGTATCTAAGGATTAAAACAAAAAAAAAAAAACAAAATCTATCCAGTAGTTTTTGCGTGATAGCGCACAACGGCAAACCTCTATCAATTTATTAACCGGTTTCAAAAATGGAGGAGTGTTCTCAATTCGTTAGTCTTTTTTATGAATGTTTAACCATAATTTCTTTGCTTATGAACCGATTTAGATAATTCTTGTTTTTTTTTGGAAAGTGGATACCTCAAGGGTGGTCCCAATTTATTTTCATTGACATTGAACCTTGGACTTCGAAGATACACCGGGGAACACCTCATAATCACTAGTTTTTTTTTTGTTAAAAATTGTCTTGTACATACTTACCTATCAGGAATATTGGATAAAATTACATGTACAGAAAGAACTACAGATTTGCCAATATAGATATGACCATCAGTATCAATAATAAACAAATTAATGTAATTTAATATCGTTATTGTCTCACACATCGCTTATTGTTACATGCTGGCAATTGTTTTTAATTGGTAACTATGTGGCCTACAAACAAATTAAGTATCAGGATTAGTCACAGCCTCGCTGTATTTATGAGTGTTGCGAATTACTTTACCAATAGAATGATCAACAATTTAGGTAATTAACTTGATAATAATATTTCGTCTTGCTCACTGCGACTTTGTAATAATTTTAATTACGTTTCGGGGGTTTTTTTGTTTGTCGGTGTAATAACACGAGTTTAAGTTTCCTATCCCAATTACATAACTTTCAGTCATTGGAGAACCTGATGAACTACGCTTTTTACACTGTTAGCCTTAGGGGCCCTATCCAAAAACAGAGCCGCTGCGGCTTTTACAGCTTCACCGGAATTGGGGGCGAGCGCTTAGGGCACTCAGCCGATTAACTACGCTTACAAAATTTCAGTATTTATATGTATTAGTGGTTACGGGGTAAGTATAAAATTTATAATTTTCTCATCTGTCTATCGGCTATCAACGAAATAATAACTAAGTTTCATACACTTATTGCTAACATTCGCATACAGCCTTAAGGGGTAACCTTCTTCTCGGCACAAACAAAAAAGTTGTCTATGTTAAATCTTTGCCATACTGTGAAGCTGTGGAACTGTCCCTCAACCAGCATGCTCCCTCTTTTCTACAACATCGGATCTGTCAAACATGAGAAATTTGAATAGGTCGGCGTGACAAGGACGGTGCTCGGTGCTCGGTTGTTGGATTGAATTGTGCTTAACGTCAAAAGTGATGGTCTTGTACCTTGTCGTTCTACAATAACAAAAGAAACTTGGAATAATTATATTAACATGATTTACGTGAACGTTTCGTCAGTGTGAACGGACAGTTAACTCTACTCGTATATAAGCTGCACAGGTAGAGACAGCGTGTCGGGTATAAACTGTCTACGCGCTAAAATTTCCCTTTCTTTTAAATATGTAGTTAGGCAGTAAGACTTGTTATTCAAATTACACAGCCTGTCCACTATATTTATAATCTTAGTAAATCGTCGTCATACGCACATATAGGTCAATGGCATATGATTGAACAACTGGAAATGAGCAGTGTGCGCGGTGCCCGGTGCACGGTGCCCGGTGTCTCAGACTAAATTAATAGATTTACTGAGTCATGCGCGTCGGTGATCTCATTCTTATAGCTGTATGATATTTTTCTATTTGCAATCTTAACATTTACTTCCCAATCACTTCCAATCGCTTCCCGCGGTTTCACTCTCGTAAATATTGTAAAATTTTGGGCCTTGGTGTCTAGAACCTTTTTCAATAAGTAGGCACAAAATCTAACGCAAAAGTCATTTTACAAATCGGATATGTAGTTTCTGAAATTTACACCTTCAAACATACAAACTTCCCTGTTCTAAATCATTAGTACACATATTATTTTAAGTTTTATTTAGTTTGGTATAGAAGGATTAAATTAAATTATAATCAACAGACTTTTCCGATAATGTGCTATCTTTTAGTTAATTAAAAGGTGAAGTTAACAAGTATCTTTGATGTGGGGCGTATTCGAAGGAAGTTAACTAATTAATTGCTATCTGCTTAACTTTCTGTCGATAGATACTCTTGGTTGCACTTCTTAGCATTAAATTAAGTACAGTCATTTCGTTGAGCTGGCATTAAACAATTATAGTTTCATAATCGAGCCGTCTCGATAGGTCGATAATAAATTTCGTTTAACTTAGTACAGTACAATTTTTCTCAACCCGTGACGCTAAGTAAGACCACGTGGCTTGCTGAAGAGTACAACATCGTATGTGATTGGCTGGTTGATTATTTACATAACGCTTGTTAGTTTACTACTTATATAAAAGAATATTTTGTTTATTATTACATATTATTATACAATGTTGTTTCGTCTGCATCAACAAAATAATGTTGATGATCTCATAACTACAAAGGCAAAATTCCAATGTAAAAAAGAACTTCTAAATAATGACATTACAAGGTCGTTTACAATTTCCTGCGTGAGTCGTTTTGTGTATTCAAACTCACAAAGAACATCTAATATTTAAAGTAAAAATAATACTATAAACATTCTAATTAAAAGCTGCGTCACATAATTGTTATCAGTATTATAAAGTTAAAAGTAAAATTTGCTAGATGGAAATATGTCAATAATGGCACGCTTAAAAGGATGTCGCATTCCGGAATCAGCCGTTTTATATCCACTATTTAATAATTAAGCGGGGTGGTAAAGTATTTATATACCCGAGATGAGTCGCTACCACCATGCCAATGGTGAGATAAACCCATAACTTTTTTGAATTATGACGTTTCGGGATCGGCCTATATTCAGATGCCTAGAGGTTTGCATAGATTGCTGTTCTCCCAGTAGTCGCTGTTGTTTTTGGATTGTACTGCGCTTACCATCAGTCATAATCTCACCTGATGTTAAGTAACGATGTTGCTCAAGATCGTGACACGCTAAGCCTATTGCGGGAACTGCTATTCAAGTACAGCTGCCAGAAAACACGTATAGGGGCTGTAGGTGCTTGGAGACAGATTTTCAACTTGAGAGTGATTGTTAGCCAGGCGGGTATTGGTAAATACCCTGTCACCATAATGTATAGCGTCATATTCATTATTCATGTAACAATAAACTTGCCTACGACCACTAGGTCGTAAGGTCGAGCAAAGTCTTGTTGGGTTTTTCTAGGAAATTCTCAGTAGCAGCTCGGAGTTTGGCTTTGTGCCCGATTAATGGCAATAGGCTCGCCCCCTATTACATGGGACCTAAAAACATACCCGAAGAACTGTGAGTTTACATTAGTACACCTCTGCTTAACCCTTCAGAGATACATGCGTGATGGTATATTATGTTATGTACTGTACTTGACATCAGGGACAGTGTAGACATTATGCCCTGCTAGTATAAAAAAATCGCATCAACAGTTCATTGAGTTTTGACACCTGGGTCGCAAGTCCCGGGGGCTGCTCGTGTTTCCCTGTCTCTGTCACGTCACACGATAGACCCGCCACCCGCACGGTGAATCCTTGGAATACTAAGATGTATGTTTCTGTTTTAGCTTTATAACTACAATCTGACCTGATGATAAGTGCGATATGGCTGAAGATAGTGACACGCTAAGCCTAGTGGGGAACTGGCTCTCAAGTATAGCTGCCAGAACACATATATAGGAGCTATACAACTATAATACTTGAGGGTGGTAGTTAGCCAAGCGGGTATTGGAAAATACCCTGCCACCAAAATATTTCCGTCATATTCATATAGTAATAATAAACTTGTGGTACTGTACTTTTCATAAGTGCAGAAGTATACTACTAATAAATCTGAATGATTCTTGAAAGTTACGTGTTTGCTGGAAAACACAGGGTTCATAAATATTAGGCATCTATGATTTAGTTAATAGAACCTAATTTAAATATGTAATGTTATTTTAAGGTTTTCTGGTAACATCTATTAGTCATATTCAAACTGATGAATGTTTTGATTTCTTTTTAAATATAACTCATATAAAAAGTGTAATTTTAAATAATAACTCTCAATCTAGGTGCCAGGAACATGTTGAAGCTGACAAAGTGGTTCAATTTGTCTTCCACGCCGTAAATGGTGTCATGATTTAATATTTAAACTACGCCCACTAAAGTTATGGTAGGAAACTGCTAAACCTTTACAAATTGTTCCAAAAAGATTACGAGTAAGTATAGAAAAAGATGTTATAACTATTCATTTTAACATATTTCTGTTTTCTTTTAAGGTTCAATTACAGGTAACAAACTAATAATTTAAGAAATAACAATACAATATTGTGGTATAATAAATCTGATATCCTGTTACAAATTGTATACGATATTTACTTAATTTAATATTATTACACAAATATAAATATATTATATATATATAAACTAGAAGCTATAGTTTGACTAGCGATTTTTTAAATTTGTTAATATTATCATGCAATGTACCTTCTCTTGGTGAACAAAAAATTTATGCCTGCACATTTAATATTTAAAAAAGGTATATTAAAAAATGTCTATAAATAAATATATGAAATCTCTTATTAGTCAATTACTGGATTAAAAGAATTAAGTGTGTAATAATTGTGTAAAGGCAGGGTAAGGGCAATATGAGTTTTATAATAATATGTGTTAATCATTAATATTTTTAGTTAGAGGGAGAAAACTTCATTGTACAATAAATATTATTTTCAAACAGTAATTTATTTTTGCGGTAACACAATGGTTAATAATAATTGCTAGAATTTGTTCATTTAAAATGTTAATACAATTATTACGTATAAATTATATACAATAATGGTCTTGAGTAGATCCTTAAGTCTGAAATAATGTCGGATATTACGCTAAAAGCACTATCCAGTTCTGACCTCGGTACGTTTTAGTGTTGTGAACAGCCTCGGAAAGTCGGTAGTGTACGCGTCTTACCGATATCGCGATCGCGTCGTGGTGGTAGCCCGCTAAACATGCCTCTTGCATTTTACTGTTAATAACGGATCTTCATCTGATTACTAATTATATTCGTATCAACAACGACTTATTGAATTTTTAAAGTGTATCTTTTATGCTTGGAACCTCATTCTGTATGTAAGTTTTTGACTTTATTATACATGCATTATTATTGTAACATTTTATTTAACAACAACAATTTATGTAATATTTAGGAATTGATCTGGTTTATTTTTATTATACGCATTCCACCGGGTATTACAGACAACATAAACACGTCTAAAAAAATTAATTATATTCATAGAAACAAGTTTTAAGGCACGCTTGTTTGTAATGCAAATGGATGGTGACACATTGCTTCTTACTTTCGTTGCAGGCTTTATACTACAATATGGGTGTGACACACACGAGGGTGTGTCTGTGAACTTAGAAACTTATTTATCTGAAAATCAATATAACACTACACTTATTTGTTTCAATATATAAACACATTACGGAACTAATATTTTTATTATGTTTAAAATTCCCCGTTTTTTAAGTGTAAATAACGCTACCTATATTAATATATGTGTCATATAAATGTTATTATATTAAGTGAGCAATTCTTGTATATATATATATATATATATATATATATATATATATATATGTATGTATTTTTTTCTTGGAAACGACTCCAACTATTTCGATGAAACATTGCATTTAGATAATGATTTACATTCCAAGTTTACCTATATAGGTGTTTTTCTTTTTTTGTTTATAAGACACCGAGCATAGCTCGGTCGCCCAGATATTATAAATAAATAAATATACGGGGACACAATTTCACACACGGTCATTTAATTTCAAACTAAGCAAAGCCTGTATTATAGTTACTAAATATTTGATATACACACATATACAGGTTGTCCCAAAAAGTAGTGATATAAATATTTGATATACACACATATACAGGTTGTCCCAAAAAGTAGTGATAAGCGGAAGTCCAGACGTAGAGCATCTCTAGGATTACCGAATGTCCCTCATGTATGTTCTGTGATTTTTCATAGTTTTCCAAATAGTAATCTTTTTCGTATTTTTTTGGTTATATTTGATTTACAAGACTTTTTCGCCTCAAAGATATGAACTATTGAGGTACATGCTAGATTTATTTTCTGAATTAGTTGAATAGTACCTTATAAACCCAAAATCAACACAAAAGATCTAGCATCATTATTATCCATATCTAGAGGAGTATAATGTTTTTAAGGAGTATACTGTAGCTTGTGGAGAGTAAGATTAATGAACAGACTTCCATCACGTGGGAGGTCACAACGCTTCTCACTTGTTGAAATCGTAGACGCATTTGTAATTTAATGTGGGTAGGCGATTGGATCTAATTTTATTTTCATTTGAGGTGAATAACCTCTGCCATGGGATAATCTAAAAGTTAAATGATCTATTGCGGAATATTATTATTTTCTAATTGTTTACAGTTTGTGGTTATAATTAAACCCACAACATTTATCCAACATTTTTAGACCCACTGAAGTTACTTTAGCAAACTATAAATGGGAAAAGTTTTCATGGCATATAATATTGGCAAAAATAGTATTTTAGTAGTGTTTTGTATAATAGCAAGTGGTGCCCCATTTGTGATTAAATTATTTTTTATTTTATTACCTTGTTTTGTAATAAAGTACATTCAATGTCATAATATTTATTCCACTTACTGTAAATAAAATGTGTTAATCATTAAAATCGTTTCGTTTATCTAGATTACCTAAATATAGGTTTAGATTATAATTGTGCTGATCAGCTTAATTCAAGTTTCAATTTATGTTTCTTTAATATTTTTACTAACTTTTATGGCTATATTCATATTTCTTGGAATCGATTTGAGCAATAAGCCACCTGACATAATTTTAAATGTATTATTAAAAACAAAAACTCGTTTACGCTGATAATATAAGTATTGTTGTTTATTTGTAATCTACATTTGACACTAAGAACAAAGTAAATGAAATATAAAATACATACTAACTTTTTACTTTAACATAATACATTACCATAATTATGTTGTTGGTTATTTATTTTTATTTATTTATTGTCACATCAACGACACATTCACTGAATATTACAATAACAAATACACCACAAGTTAAGGATATATAGCTATATATAATATAACTATATAATATATAGTTATATGTAATATACAAGTTATATAATAAGTTATGAAACAGTTGCAATTTTTCCCAAATAAAGTACCCTTTCAAGTAAAAAAATCCTATCTCATATCTATTAAATCCATACATTATACTTATATGTTTTAATTTTTTATGTTTAGTTCCTTGTTCTTGAACAAGGTATGAATGAAGGTTTCGTACATATACTTCAATTATTATCCGTTTACTGTATACCCAATATCACGGCAATGTAGATTTAATTCAGCAATTACAATAATTGAATTCTTTGTTCATGAGCTTGTCGGTCGAATTCCGTGCGGGCATATCTGTTTCCTCTCTAATAACATTTGAAGGTCCCTCTTCAGATTTATCACGCCTTTTATGTTATCGAGTTAGTAAAAAATACGAGTGATTATTTTTAAATTTTTTAAGTATTTAGCTTCCTGAATACTCATCAACATTGAACAATGTTTACAACGAATTTAATGGCTATAATTTTAACAACACATATTGTAATCTATAGTTTAGATATTATTTTACTAATCAATCAATTATGATAATATAATAGCATTTTCTTTGGCTGTATAATTTCCATATGCATGGATATCAAACATCGAAATCCCTAGCAGGCTTTATGCAGCAGGTGAATTATTACCAAAAGGGTCACCAAACCCATTACATTAAATTACTTATCATAAATAGACTTACATTAGATCTCTTGACTATGCTTGTGCGTGTTGTTGTAATCGTAAAACCTATAAATTTTTCGAATCTCCTTGTTACAAAATTTCAAATCATCCCTGTTAATTAAAAAAAAAACATAGGTCATGATGATTCTATCCGGACTAAAGATTCATGTTTGGAAAACTTATCTATTCGATTCGATTTATGCTAAGAACTCTTAAATATTCAAAATTAAATCACTAATTCTGTCACAAGCATTCAGATGTAAATATTTTAGAAAAAATATTATTTATGAGTATGCTTTCTATTATACTAATTAATATGATGTTATTCCTAAATAAGAATTATACTCCTTCAATATTCTGCAGTTTTGTCACTTTTATCTCCTATAATTTAGTCATTTACCGAAGTTTCAACCGCAATACACATAATTTGCTGTTATATAATAACTTCGTAATGTAGTTAGATCACAGTATTGTCTAGTATTGTATAGTATTGTCTATGTCACTGTCATGTAGTTGTCGGTCGATCTCGGACTTTCATTTAATTTACCAAACAAAATTATTTGCTAGCATTACATTGGATGAATGATTGATCGTCTTCCATCTTGTCCATCATATTTGTAGTTTATTATTAACTTTGTTGCTATGCAAAGCTTCCATTTTTACTTTTAATAATTTTTATTTACTTAAATAGACTATTGTTATTTGAACAAATACTTTCAACCTCTTATATTATGTTTAACGTTTGATTTATTATTATGGTTTATATTGCAGTTAGTTTTACATAGTGATCCCTTTTAGGCAGTTATTATTGACTCCTTGCCGATTTCAATAACGGCGATTGTTTCTGATGGAATCAGACAGTATGTGCGCATTGAATATTATGAACATAAGTATTGTTTTGTAACTACATATTATTAAAAATAAATAGGGACGTTATTAATACTACGCTCACTTTTATATGTCTCTAATACCCTCGGAATATCCTTGGAATATTACAAAGATTACCTGGTTATATTGTGCATTAATAAGAAGAATATAAATAGTTGGTACTATTACAGCTTACCCGTTAAGTGCATTTCCTCGATACTATAATGTAAATGAGTCTTTGTTTTGAACTTTCTTTTAAATTATTAAAACAATCAAGCACTCGTTTTCACAAATAAGCACCCACTGTTCCATTTCGAGAGTATATAATTCAAAGGAGAGGTTGTGTATTGTTTGAACTAAAAATTCCTAAGTGTGCTTATGCAATAAAAACTACAATGTAAGTCATACATTTCTTTTTCATTTTCAAAGGCATTGTTAACATGCAAGTCAAATAATCTCATACCGGCAATGAAGTGAATTCAATCATAAATGTTGCTGTATATCTATATTAATTAATAAATGTAGTCATGTCTGTACATGTAATATTTTTTCCTAATAACCCGATAGGTATACTACATGATAGCTGATCATGAATATTATGCCCTTAAAAAATAAATTGTCTGTCTTTTCTTATGTCCGGATTTCACTCAAAAACGGCTTGACTGATTCTTATGAAATTTTGTACACCGGAAGCTTATGTCATTGGTCAATTGATAGGCTATAAGAATTTTTAATAATACTTTTAGAAAGAGTAAAAAGAAAATCCAAAAACTGGACATAAAAAATAAACGAATTTCACGCAATTTTGTACACGGGAAGTATAACTGTACAAGTTACTTCATAATTGATGGGTTATAACAATTTTCAATATTACTTTTAGAAATCGCAAAAACAAGAATTATAACCACTCTAACGTCTGGCCCGCGGGACTGTTTAAAAAAAATCGATTCTGAACCGATTTTGACCAAACTTATTAGACGGGTTGTACACGTCATTCCTTAACTGATGTGCTATAAGAATCGTTAATACATTTAAGAATTGTTTGGAAAAAATCTTAACCGATTTGGATGAAATTTTCTACACGAGATGTAGGTATAACATGTCATTAGAGTGTCATTACCCAATTGATAGATTATATAATTTGTCAATAATATAAGTAAAATCAAATTAAGGGATGAAAAAAAATTAATGCGTAATAAGGGGTACTAAAAAACGCGCGCGGAGCCGTGGGCATACCGCTAGTAAAATATAAAAGTTGAACTCTTGAACTCCCATGGTAAGGTCAAAAGAAATCAAACAATGTGGTAATTTTCTGAGTGTTGACAGTTTAATCATGTTTTATGTTTCTTGTTTCAGGTAAATGCACTCCTGTACGTGGGTTTGGTGTAAGCAACCTTTGAATAAGGTAGTTAAAGAATGATTTATATACAAAGACCATTCAAGTTTTAATTTGACTTATGTGTAATATATTTATTTCAAACTAAATGCTTCGGAAACAATGCTTGTTTCTTTATATATAATACTAGTTGGAACCCGTGCCTTCGTCTGCGTAGAATATAGACATTTAAATAGGGGGGATATTTTATGATATTCCTTTTCTAAACATGTATCGGGTACATTTACATAAGTATATAATTATGGTGCAATCTATCTCTCTAACAAATATCGAAAATCTGCCGCGGTTTAGTACAGTCTACAGATACAATTACTAAAAATAATTGAAATCATCCCCTATTGTACCTCCTTGATGGATGATTTTTCAAAAATGCGGAATGCTCTTTATTTTTTATCAAGGACATAAATATGAATTCTTATATCCCTAATTTAAGAAATGATGGGTGCTCCATACAAACTCATCCCCTATTTAACCCCTTCAAGTTTTATTTTTGCGTCAATAGATAGCCTTATGTCCTTCTTCAAGGTCAATTCTATCTCTATACCAAAATTTATTGGAATTTGTTTAGCGGTTTAGGCGTGAAAACGTAATAGACAGACAGACAGAGTTACTTATGCATTTATAATATTAGAATGGATGAATCATTGACCTATTTTGAAATAGATTGTTATTGAACTAAATATGCTGAGGCATTGTTAATTTAATTTGTAATAATATCAGGTTTGGTTTCAACGTTCGTGTAGGTTATTAAGGTGAATTATAACGAGATGTGTAAATTTATTTTTATTTATATAGCATACAAAACGTTATCAGATTAATATCGTACGTAGTTGCACCTTTGCCGTGTAGTAATAATGGTTTATCGCATCCGACATACGTATTTTGTTACAATGCAGCGTTTTTGGAATTACTTATATTGCATCATTCAATAGTTTTGAATATTTCTGTTGAACATACAATAAAAAAATCTGTATACCAAATTGAAATTAAAGGGCATGACGATAAACCTAGATCGACGAACAACCAAGATACCAAATTTTGCGTTGTTATACTATTTCCATTTCTTTATTTTCTCGATGACAGTTCTAATTTGATAGTTGTAGTGTTGTGACCAAATAAGTAATGATATCGATCACATATATTTATTATATCGACGATTCATCAGATTTTGATTAAAATAAATAAATAAAGATTACCTGTCGTTATAATTATTTCGTATCATTGTTGAGTACCTACCTATACCTACTTATTTTATAACGGCTTCGAAAATTTTGAAGAAGTTGGCATTATCAATGAAGAATTAATACGTGTAACATCTTGTAATGAAATATAATATTAGTTAATAAATTTGTACAAAAGTATCCGGCAGTAGTTTAGTTTCTTACATTTTGTAAAAAAATATCGGGTCTGTTATCGTGTTACGTTTATCGATATAGCTCCATCCCTATCAGTTTCTCCGACTCTGGTATAACCTTGTACGTGTGTAAACGTCATATTTTTATAAAATAATGCATACATAATGTAAAAAAGACGCTCGTTCAAGTTTTCACAGGAGCTGTCATCGAGAAAATAAAGAATTGGAAATGTTATAGTATAGTAGTTAACATCGATCTACGGTTTGTTGTCATGCCCTGTAATTTCAGTTTGGTAATTAATAAAAATGCAACTTTCATCAAAACGCCTAACGCGATAAATTTTCAAAAGTAGTTTAATTCAACATGTTATTTATGTTTAAAATAACTATTAATATTAAATGTTGTAAATCATAATGATTGTCATAACATGACGTAATAGGTACATTGTTCACAATAACGAATCGATACTTATTCTGAAAATTTATTTATCTTGTATGACGTAATATTATGGATTTTTAAAACAAGTGATATTATTCGCAACAGTTCTTTATTTATGCATTACTTGCCAACTATATTATATTTACAAACAAAAATGTGCCATAGAAATATAATACTTTTTTACCTCTCTCATTTTCTTTCTGTATAACATGAATTCGGAATGTCTTGTAATTGTAATTTATCCTATAGGAAATTTTAAAATAAAACATAAATAAATATACAACAAAATAACAAAAATAAATAAAACATTAACAACAAATCATTACAGGTTCGACTTAGTTTGTAATCGACTAAATTGCCGCAGTCACTATCAATTTTATTGTCCTTTAGCAAGATTTCTCTTTCTACCTTTCGATATTGATCGCCGTCGGAAAGACCTTAGAACCGATTGGTTAGAACCTCTAATTTGAATGTTCTTTAGAAATAGTTAGTTTTAATTATATCACCGTACTAACGTTCTTCTACGGGTCATTCCCATATTTTACCTAGATATGTAGGCTATTTTTTATTACGCACTATTACGCGCTTTTGATCATACGAATCTTTGCGGATCAAGTCATCATAGCGTTACCGGACCAAATACCCGTTTCTTCTAAGCAATGTTTTCACATCATTAAAATTTAAATTACATATGTACGTAATCTACTTTCTCCATGTAAAATAATTTTGTGATTACCTAATTGATAAAGCAAGTTACTATTAATTATAATTAAAAACTATATTTGCATGTAAAATATATAGCGCAATGTAACTTGGCCAATTGAATTTTCTTACGTGTGGGTGCAACGTAATTGAAGAACCCAATAAACGTAGGGTCTATTAAAGCAAATTACCAGTGTTCCGTCTCTCTTGTTGTGAAACACGTGCGAGACGCATAGTCGACACGAGCGCAGCTGCCGATTGGGTAATAATAAATTCAGAATCTAGGGGGCGGAATGGGGCAGCTGATAGCAGTATTGATATTTATCGAAGTTTATTATAGCGGAATTTGTCGAAAACGTGGTGGTCCGAAATTTGCTTTGTGTAAAAATAGTTGAATTTCCTGTGAAACTAATCATCATTTATGAATTATGGGCAGTTTAAAACCGATAAGTTTGACCAGTAGTGATCTAGTGATAAGTTTACAGGCTGATTTCATTATATCATCTGATCTATCCCGAGTTTGCGTTGATAATTTACTAATAGGAAACAAAAGATCATCATTTTATATTCAACAAAAAAAATTTAGTTCGCAATAATACATGTTTTACACTACATATTACAAACACTCAAGTGACCCTTAAACAAAAGTACCTGTGATATTCATTCATAGTCATGTCTTGTAGTTAATCATCTGTATAAATTTACATATATTGAATCGTTTAATGAGGCTGATAATGAATTAATATGATGTTACATAATATCGGTTGTATCTTGTAATACGTCGCAAGTATTATATGCACGACAACCAACGGTGTCTGTATTCTTGTTTCGTATTTTAATATAGAAGAGTTTATCATTTCATTTATCATTAAATATGCTAATAATTAAGGTAATGACTTCTAATTTTGTCTATTTATTAGGAACATAACTAAATTTGATCTCATTTGATCATCTGAGGTTTTACAACGACCAGACCGATCTATTTCCGGCTTTTTCTTTCCAATTCTTCACACCAATTGATTAAAATTCTTATGAACGCTATGCAACCATCTGAATTTAGGCCTGCCTCGACTTCTGCGTCGATCAGGTATTTCATCCAGAAATGTCTTTCATTCTTAAATAAGACATGATACAATAATACTTTGGTTGCCACAAAATGATCTCTCGCTGTATAATGTCAAGTTCAAAGTCAAAAACTTTCCTGAAACCTTTCTTTCAACAATCATTAAAATATTGGTGCGTGACTTGTAAAGTTGCTTTATGTGAAGAAAGTGCAGCACTTTAAACGAAAGTAAATTTTTGCTTCCGAAGTGTTAAAAACATTTTGAAGTAAGCATAAATTCTTTGAATTATTTATTAATTCTTTTCATATATATTTATTTGTAATTTTTTATAAAACAATTTTTTTTATTTATTTGAATAACTTCGGGAAACTTTTAATACCAAGGATAAATAAACATATAAGAAATCGCATAGCATATTTGCAAATATGTTTTAAGCAACGAGATAATTAGATTACAATACATTAAACTGCAACGGGTAACATTTAATATCCAATAAATAGCAACAGTTCAAAACTTTACTTTGAGGATCTGATCAAGAAAGTTACATACATAATACACTTCCATCGCTGTAGTGTTAGTTAAAAGTCTTTATAAATATCCGTTCATTTCATAATAGGCAAAGTAATCTTTAAACCAGTTACTTGAAATATTTAAAATGTTTAGGGGTCCTAAACTTGAAACCTTTAAAAGAAAAACTATATCTATGGCATAAACAGTAGAACGAATATTAAAGCAAATTTTGTGAATTAGAAGGTTTATTATGAATCCTAAGAGTAATGAAAACTTCAAGGCCGCGTTTTGCAATCTTCGGTTTGATTGTGATGATTCATTTTGTAATAGCAATTTCAGCTTGCGGTTTGCAAGCAATTTTATCGTTATGTTACTGACATTGTAATTTATATAATGATTGTTAGAAAAATGCTTTTGAATTAACTCTTTGACGTCTTTATCAAAATTGCATGTTGCATTAAATGTTTCTAATTTTATTAGTTCGAATACTCGTGTTTGTACTTAATTTTTTTTATAATAGCTCAGCACATTGACGGTAAATACTGTCCCTGATGGTAAGCACAGCACAATGGCGACCACCAAGATATCTAAATCTAATTAAATTATATTAATAAAAGAACATTAAATAAATAGTAACAAGTTTGAAACATTGTTAGAAAAGAGCTTTTACGCCTAAATATTTCATTAGTGAAATAAAATTAACAACAGAATAATTAAGTGTATGAATATAAAATTATAAATGTAACAAAATCAAGCATGAAAATAATGTGACTGGCATTAGCAATAAACTGAAATTAAAAAAAAAAAACATTATAATAAAGCGAAGTTTAAAGCTTTATAATATACATACATTATCTTAGGAAAGTGTCTTTATGAAATCCGAAGACGAGGTAACTCGATTACATCAAAAAGCTATCTAAACAATAGTTACTATTACGTCAAACGTTAATGATAGACGATTTCACAGCAACATGTTCACAGCTCATTCCGTTTACCCGATGTTGGTACTTCTTGATATATTGTGTAAATTTCGATTCATTAGAGCTGTGAAGGATGCCCGAATCCGCGATAACTGAAAATATATCTATCGTATTGCCGAAGAATCGTTGTAAAGAATTAAAAAGAAAACATTAAGGAATGTACTATGTAATCTTGCAAATGATATGAGTACTATGAGGCTGATATATTCTTTGCAAATAAGGTCCCAAAGACATTAAATTAAAAAAACTGTGAAATGTAATTGCAGACAATTTTATAGAATATCCCACTGTATGATTTACATAAGAAATTATCGAAATACATCCTACAATTTTTATATCATATTATTTCTTTATGTGGATGATTAATTTCTCAGATACAAGTAAAAATTTACTACAGTTGGGCAAATAGTTGTACGAGCAAGTTTATTTTGTAGAGTTATATAATCAAGTGATTAGATGATTTTTTTAGAATTATAAACAACTAGCTGTACCGTGCGGTTTCACCCGCGTATAATGGAAAATACACCTTCAAAATCCAGGATGGTGGCTATCTCCAAACCAAATTTGATCAAAATTCGTCCAGCCGTTTGAGCGTGAAGAAGTAACAAACATAAGCACACTCATAAACTTTCGACTTTATAATATATGTATACTTTATTATATGTGTATATATATTATATATATACTACACATATATACTATATATTATTACACATTTCATGTTCCCTTTTGTCGGACAAATTATTTCAAAAACTCCTTCTTTCAACGTTCTTGTTATTACTATAACAGATTTCTTAGTGATGTTGACATATTTTCAAATAAATTATCATCTTACAAAAGGAAGGTACGTGATTTGTTGAATAAAGACATGTTATGATATAATATAAATTTAACTCTTGTATGTTTTTATTTTAATGTTGATATTGAAATTCTAAATTTATTTAGTTCTTTTTTTTTTTAATATGATTGTAACGCTACGATTTTTGAAAAATTATATATAGATATATGTACTTCAATATATGGTACTGTAGGCCTGTTTGTATAAATTATATTTAAACATGTTTATGTTATGGCTGTATGTTACCTTAATTAAATAAATAAAAAAAATAAAAATATGTATACTGACTTTAACAACACCAATTATTATTCTAAAGAGTGTTTCAAATTGGTTCATGTATAAATGTTTTATCTGAAGTTAATTTTCCGACTGCCTCGTTAGCCTAGTGGTCGTAAGAGCGACTGCTATGATCGAGGCCCTGGGTTCGATTTCCAGGTCGAGCAAAGTATTATTGGGTTTTTCCTATAAATTCCCAGTAGCAGCTCGGAGTTTGGCTTCGTGCCCGATTAATGGCAATAGGCTCGCCCCCCATTACATGGGACCTAAAAACATACTCGGCGAACTGTTGGTGTACATTAGTACACCTCTGCCTAACCCTTCAGGGCATACAGGCGTGATGGTATGTATGTATGAAGTTAATCTTAATTTTTTCTGCTCATCCCAGTAGAGAAACGTCAAAAAGATAATATGTATTTGATCTAAAATATTGATATTAGGGTATAATTATTTCTTTTGCAATGTTTAAATTTTTTAATAATGTACTTTTTTCATTCACATGAATAATTACATACTTCAACCATTTTAAAGCCGTAAATTCTAACAATTTACTGACCCAGTTGGTTTAATTCAATCTCTGGATGAATTTCATTGATTTGCTTCGCTAGTCTATTGCCGAGAATGGTTTCCAATTTTATATGCTTGTCTGTCAACTTCACTAATTAGTTTTCCTACTTCATATATTTATACATTTATTCATTGTAATCTACTCAAACGATTTACTTAGCATCAAAATGTATTATTAAATGAATGATGAGTTTAAAATAGTACTAGATGTTCGCAATAATAAACTTGTGGTATTTTAAGAATATAAGAAAGTAAAGTAATCCAGTATCTCTGAAAAAATAAAATTTGTCAATTACTAAATCGTTTCTATTTTTGTATAGGTAGAAGTATTGTACAAAACTTACGGAAGATTGTTGTTAGAATTAGGAACATTGGAAACGTGAGCGCTGACCATAAACTGCATTTGTCATTAACAGATGGCGGCACTGTCTAGTTGAATCGCGCTATGTTTGTGTTTTCGTTTTAGTGTATAGAATTTGACTGAAATATTGAAAATTATCCGATTATTAAATACACATACGCATGGTCCACTCCTTCCTCCCAGGAGGAGGGGAACGTGCATATGAGTATATATTAGTTAGCTCGAATTCTCATAAGATTAGGGAATTAGCTAGATCGCGACTTTTTCGCATTCGCGACGACCGCCCGAGCCGAGGTTCGGCCACTCTGGCACCCTCGTGCGGGTCGTCACAAACTTTCGCGGCTGAGTGCCCTAAGCGCTCGCCCCCAAGTCCGGTGAAGCTGTAAAAGCCGCAGCGGCTCTGTTTGACGATAGGGCCCCTAAGGCTAACAGTGTAGTCAGTTCTAAAAAAAAAAAAAAAAAAAAAAAAAAAAAAAAAAAAAAAAAAAAAAAATAACTTTGCGCAGAGGCAATATCGTAACCAATGAGGTTTATCCGAGGTGCGATTATTGCTAGTTGAAAACTTTACCAATACCACGCCTTGTGGACGTGAAATACCGTCCGCTATGGCAATTTTTGTACGGCTGTAATGGCCCTCCTAAGTTATAATAATGCTGAATCATGAAAATTTTTAAATAAAGGAAGTGAAAATTGCACGGGATTATTTGTATGATTTTCTATTAATTCATTATTTACATTCATTCAAATACTGATAACAATTTCATAAGTATTGCTTAGATTTTTTTTCTGTACAATTTTTGAGAATCAGTCAATGAAATTGTTATAAGTTATTATTTTATATTGTGAAAATTCAGTACTAGTGTTTTGTACGACACGAGCCTGTAAGTCCTACTCAACATTATTCAGTACGTCTTAACATGCTCAATAAAATCACAAAATATTCCGTTATTTTATACAAAAATGTGGATTCAACTTTTATATGAGATTAATCTAATTGCGGTAACGGCTTGTCGATGGCCGCCATATTTTAACTTAAGTTAATTTATGGCATTTACTCAAGCACGTACGCTACCGGGCTGTGGGAATAAGATAATTTGTGGGATTTACCACAATTTACTTCGGTTTAATAAAAGCTTTTTTTACTTGAGAACAATGAGATGGATTTTATCTAAATTAAAATTTATTCCAATATTTAACAATACTTATTTAATATATTATATAATAATATATTTTAATTACTTCAATATAATAATCTCTATGTTCATGTACATTATTATTGTACATAATCCTTCATGTATCCCGAAATTACCTAATATTGAGAATTTATTCCGCTTCGCACGGTTGTTAGATTTACTTTGTATAAATATTTCCAAATAAATGTTAAAATTGTTCACGTAGGGTAAGTAGCTATTTTTAACCATAACTGGAGGTTTCAGAAAGTGTATCTCCAATTTACAAAACTATTTTATTACGTGTGTAACGGCTAAATTTCGACTATAAAAATGTTGTAAACTTTAACGAACCATGTCTGGGAACGTTACCATAGTTGGTTCAACTCGCAACACAGTAAGTACCACACACACCGCTCACCCATCGGTCAATCAGAACCATCTGTTCGTTCGACACAAATGCATTGATAAGTGCAGACCAAAGATAGTGTTGTGGGGGAAATCTCGCAAATCTATTTGATTTATATCACGCTCTTGTAGTACAATTAATTGATATTTTTATTTAATTTTTGTAGTTTGCTCCATAAGAATCTTCTTTTATGACTTCGCCTTTTTCTTTTGCGCGGTGTCGGCTTTCCCAATCATACGATGATGCCATTTACAAAAAGTAAACTCGTTATTTTTTCCTACCCACAACATATTCGTGCTCTTATACATACTGAACACTTGTATATGCTAATACTGAACTTGTGTACGGAATTAGTAATATAATATGTAATAACATACTATGCCTATTGTATATATTCCAAGATATTCGTTCATAAACAGTAAACTTCAATCGCGCGTCGTAGCTGATACGCGCCATTTTTTCTAGACTTTTGTGCTTTTACTATGCACACATCTTAAAAACTATAAACACCAAAACTGTACTATTTTGTCATTACAATGCTTTATAAAACATAGTTACGCCGCGCCAAATATACACAGCGCAAACGAGTTGGTCAATTAAAATAAATACATTTAAAAATGTTTAAAAAAATATTCTATGTTGCAATGATCTTCGAAAATTTCTTCATTTTAATAACCATTATGTTTTATGATGAACACATTACAATACCTCTATTTTGTGTTTCAATAGAAGTAATCTTTTACAGTAGTTTCAACCAAAAGTCTTGATTATAAATCCGTGTATGTTGGACCTTATAATATTATTACGTAATTATATGTATTTGTCTATTCAATTGACTGTAGGCGCAAATATAACTCTGTCATAGTGCATTAATAGTATCTTAGCAATACGTTACTATGGTGGGAAAAATTAACGATAGGGTTACCGCAAAGATTCACATTGATGTTTTGATTTTATGTATATTTTAAATTGATTGCTCTGCATTTATGACCAAATCATAATTTTGTATGTTTTAATTTTTCTTATTCCCTGTTTCTTGTTATTATTACTTGAAATAAATTAAATTAATATAGGTTACCTCAAGTGGCCTTGAATATATCTAAATATTTTCTGAATCTCATTCATTTTCATAGTAATATTCAATAGTATATCGGTTACTAAGTGCATATATATATTATGTTTATTTGTAGAATTGTAAGCTACGACTGAGCCATTATAACTTTCCTTCATTTTATCCTTAAATAGGAGTCCAAAATACCATATCAGTTTTCAAATTGACTGAAATATAAAGCCAGTTGTCTCAAGATTATATTTTTATAGTACATAAGTACTTCAAACAGACCTAGGAAATATATTTTCAAAATAGTAGTATCCATATTTACTTGGTTATTTTGCTTATTTACATTATTATTGAGATAATGCATAATACTCGTCACACAATTGAGAGATATTGTGTGGAAATACTTAAAAAACTGTTAATTGTAATTTTATTTTTATAGATATATTTTGGTTCTTAACTCCTTTTAGAAAAGCACAATGATTTTTATATTTTTGTTGTCTTAATTTTTTTCAAGGAATAAAATACAAAGTGACCAGCCCTATCTGCGAGAGCGGAGTCGCACGTCCGTCCATCCTTTTGCGGTGACATAACCCATATTATAACGGTGCTAGCTAGATTGATTTCTTCGATCAGTGATTTATCTAACCGCGGCGATTCAAACGAAAGCCTATACCGTTTGTAGCGACAACGTAAATGATTATTATAATTATTGCTTTTAAATGGATATATTACTGTTCTGTTCTGTAGTCGATCGATACGTGAAGATGAACTGAATCTACTGATGAAAGTATTGTTATAATGCATTCAAATTTAAAAAACATCACCAATTTTATCGCCCAATAAAAGGAATCAAACCCAACACAAGTTAAAAATCTGTAACCACGCACGTTTCTATGCTTAGCTCCATAAGTTATAGCTCATAACCCTCTTCAATCAAATCGTCACTCAACGTTAAGAGTGATTAGGGTCAAACACTAACTACCAAATATTACTTATAACAAAAAAAGTTCCTATCTCTAGAAAAAGTAATACATTTGAAAAATTACGAAATTTTTTCTTGAAAGCAAATAGGCATGACCAAGTAATTCGTGTGGCCAATAGAATTCACTTCCTTAATTTAGCAAACAATGGATAGTAGAGTGGTGCTCATCTAGTATGCTTCACGCTAACGACTACATAAGTTTAAGGTATACTTATCTTATCTATAGAAATTATTAATCACATATCTGACGATTATGAAACATGGATGGGTATTAATTTCCCATGCTTTTTTACTGGAAAAGGTACCAATGCAATTAGACAACTGCAAGGTCAACTCCAGTACATATTTGCTACCAAGTTTTAAGAATTAGAAACTGGTTTATCTATCTATATAGGAATGCGAATTGAGTTCTTATTAACACAAAAAAAAATTACAATAATATTATTATTGGTTAATTTTACGCTTACTACAATACCATTTTTGACAACATCATAACTATAATAAAGAGGAACTGTAGTTAAAAATTAGATTAAAAAAAACATTTTTTAATAGTGCCCCCGGAAGATATAGGTAATGTTATTTGTACTGTGAAAAAACAGACACGGCAAGAGTTCAGGTCTATAGAAAACTAGCAATTGGTTAACACTCCAATAGTTTAGTCTGAAAGTGTGACTTAATACAATCACGGAGTTTGAAATCGATTCCTCACGAGCGGTCACGATGGACGCACGCTCTCGGGCACACAATAGGGCGTTTTTTATCCAAACTCATTTACACTCGCGGACGTTTTGAAGGTTGTGCGCGCAATTTGAACTCGATTACAGAACTGTGAGCGTTTACTCAACTTTAAGCATTATACGATTTTCTCTTCAGATTCCTGATAGGACTTTCGTAGCATTCATTCTCTTAGGGGTTATCCTGTTTATATTAGTTTATTCTTATTCTAACAAAAAATGCGTGTAATAATCAAGCTTTGCCATTATGTCCGATCAGAGAAGCCCATTTGACGTCAAAAGATGATATGTATTTCCAAAACTGGTAGGTAAAACGCTGAGCATAAAAAGGATATTGCCTTTAAATAATTAAGGAAATATTTTAAATTGTGTACAACTATTACAACACTAGTTTATATCAAAAGGTTTTCTTAATTTTCTTTACTTTGTTGTCGTCATTAAACGTCACGTAACATTTGCAGAAAATCGGACAAGCGCATGCTTTCCGGGCGTTCGGCTATTTCCGTCTGGGGATCGGATAAATCCGTCGCTTGCGGCCGATGACTCCAGCGGCATGCGCCAATGTTGGACCTTGGGCTGGATCTCGCGTGTCATGCCAGGACCACGTCATTATTACATTTTTTTCTAACACTAGCGATACTCACGACGGTTCCAATTAACGAAATAGCCTTTTTACCTATTACGTAACAAATTATCACAAGTTTGGACAATAAACTAATTGAAAGTAAAATTATAGTACAGCTCATATCATTTTAAGTTTAACTAACCCATCTAGTTTTTTTAAATTATCTTTGAAAATCTCTCCGAACATCTATAAAATGAAAAATTCGTTGTAGTTTATAATGTCATAAAAACCGCTTTTTACTAAATGCATATCAAAGTATATACTATAAAATATATATCTATATAAAAAAAATATTTTTTTTTTGTCTAACTATCTGTTTGTTCCGTGTAATCTCCGAAACGGTTGAACCGATTTTGATGGGACTTTCACTGGTAGATAGATAGCTGATGTTATAAGGAGTAACTTAGGCTACTTTTATCTTAATTAGAGGTCCGAGCAAATATAACAAAAACTGGTCATGTAGAATCAGTTCGGGTGTTTAAATGGCTTACGCTGAGTGAACCATCAAAGATATATCAAATTAATTTACTACATAATTGTAGACATTAAAAAGACTTACAAAAAGTTAGCGATGTTTATCTTCTAAGGATCAACCACAATAAGCATTTTTAACTGGGAGCTGGTGAGCAAGATTCGTGCGTGTGGCCCGATCGATGGCATTTTGTAGTCCACGTGAGCGAAGCCGCAGGCACAGCTAGTTGCATATAAACTTATAAGAAGTTTAACTTCATTTATTAGAATATACATCCACCAAACTATTATAGAAAGCTTTACATTTAAAACCAGTACCTTATCTCCAAATGGTGATAGTTATAAAACAACTGTCAATTATCTTGTCCGCCCAAAAGTAATGATTAACACGTTTATGTTATTTTCATATACAACAAAGAAACAATATGCCAGTTGTCAATTAAAATGATAAAACACGTGTGGATCGGGTTTGATATTCAGAGCAAAATTACTGTTACGAGTTACGAAACTGCAATTGTTCTGATTACGGTAGTGTGTGGCGACAGTGTTACCAGCATTGGAATTTAATATCCTGATATTTCAGAATGCAAATTTCGTATACTTATCTATTTTACATTATGATAGTCAAAACACTATGCTCAAGTTCTTCACTATAAATAGTATGTAAAAGAGTTTGCCGGGTTTACATCACGTAAGATGCCGCCAAAATATCATCACTACATGACAGATCAAGATCACGCCAAAAACTCAAAATTAAAGTTCTACTGATCGGATTGCAATATAGCATTTCTTATATTCATTTGTCTAACTTCAATTTTCAAGTTGAAAATGAATCGCCAAGATGTCGTTATTAGTGTTCGCACCTGGGTAGTAAAATCGAACCGTATGCAGTGACGGCAAACGGCATGACGGTATCTCGTACGGTCATGCTCCCTCTGCACCGTCGCTCTCGACTCCTTTGCGTGTGTGCGAGCATTCAAGACACTTCGTTGCTTTTCTGTATGAGCTGTTTACTATTTTGATTTTTTTATATGATTCACATCTGCCAGGCGCGGGCGTTCCGTGGTGGCCAACTAGTTTTTTTATAATAACCCGACAAAGAGACGGCATTATGCCTGATGGTGATCACATTATAATCCAAACACAACAACGAACACCTAGAGATCGATAATTTATCGTCAGCCGTTGCTGTCATACCGTCCTGCGTAAATGTCTCTTTACGTTACGCTTAAAGAACCCACCCACTAATTACGTGTTTCGCAAAAGCAAAGCTATAGTAATAGCAGATTCGTATTAATATACTATTACATAATGTACCAAACATGAACTGGTTTCGCTGTATTGGAGGCGATATTTAGCTATTTCTGCTATAGCTTAGCTCTTGTTAAATACTTAATTAAGAGGCCGTTATCACAAGAAGGGAACTATCCTGGAGACGGTTCCACGGCTTCACGGTATGACGAAGATAATAAATCGTAAACTTTTTTGTTTGTGCCGAGATAAAGGTTACGGGTTTCCGTAAAACTGTGGCACCGAAGCATAGCACATGTGTTCTGTTATGTAACGGATATATTATATAATTATTTACCATCAGGCAAGATTTAGATTAAAAGCGGGTTTATAACTCGATAAAAATGAAGACTACGGATTGCTTTTTTATTTTAGATTAATTTTCATTTCTTAATTTCATAAATGGTTCGCAGTTTCTTGTATAACACCTATACTAATACTAACCTGAACTCATAAAAAACTTTCATAGCTGGTCTACATCAACAACATGGTCAACAATGTATTTTTTTTTAAATTGTAAAATTCAACACTCATGATCCCATCTTTTCACTTTCCTCGTTTGTTATGAAAAACACTGAAATATTTTTTATGAAATAACAAAAAAGTATGTTTACTTGGCAACACCGAAGTTTAATTAGTTTTGGATGAGCGGGTTTATTTCAACACTAATTACCAGTATAAATGTGAAAATACGCTGTATCGTGTACTAATTTACTTGAAACATCAGAATAATCTTTTAAAATAATTTTTAACAGGTTTAAAACATTTGCCTCCTCTACAGTTTTCATAGAGGTTAAATGCCATGCCATATATTTTACTATTGAATCCACGTGTATTTAAGGTGGTAGTTTTGCCAAAGACAGTAGGTATTCCTTGAGGTCAAAAAAGTTTTACGTAGGTTCTTGCACCCGCAAATGTGGCAAAAGTCAGACCACTATGTGGGTCCTTGCCACTGAAAGGGTTGTAGCCTATTATACTGCACGTTACTGCTACAAAAATTATTTTGTAAATCTTGTATGTATCTTATTAATATGTATTATAAAAATGGAAGTATGTATGTTTGGATGTTTTGATATCAGGAAGTTTGTTACTCAATCACATAAAAACGGCACAACGAATTTGCATGAAATTTGGCAAATAGATTCGATTGTGATGAAACTTTGAGTTATTGTGTGGACGCTTGCGAAGGTTTCCGAATTAGTACATCAATTTTACAATAGATGGCATGTGGGCCGGTTTATTTTAAAGACGACGGGAACGAAGTCGCTGGCAAATACTAGTTATTTATAAAAAATGTATTATATCCCTATTTCAGGCGTGTAATGCTATTTCGTGTTAAAATTAACTAGTATGATATACAGAATATAAAACGAAATAAAATGTAATTCATTACTGAGAAATAAGTAATCCATCGTACTTTAAAGAACTTTAAAATGTAAAATTACAAAAATAATACCATATAATATAATAAAAGAAGACTTCTCATAATAAAATATAAATAAAAAAAACATAATATTCATGAAGTCGTGACTACAGCTAAGTACCGAGTCACTAGCTCCCACTTGCGTAATGTTATTGTAACAGTTATCGACTAGAAAAACTGATCCAACACGCCATCTATATTGGATGGACACGACAGGCATATTTATGATATTAGTGATGTTCACTAACTACAATTTATCCAGATAATACAAATAAATTCTTTTAGTTTGTACGAAAGTAATGAAAATTTAACTCGTTTGTGACTATATGTTGCTTATATAGAAATTAAATTTACTAAAAAAAAAGAATTCACATAAATATTCCACCAGTTAAAATTATAAGTCTAATTTTTTTATTTATCTGTCTCATCAAAGTTTTGCAAATACATAATATTAAGGATTAACAACAAGGTGAGTTTAATAAATTATACTCGATCCGAATTATGATTTTTGATGTTTTTCTTCGAGATGGGAATAAGCAAAGAAATTCTACAACCCATAATTTATGAAGTAACAACGCATTGGCAATACTTTGTAAATAATCAAAGTTTACAAATGTTTACGTTACAAGGGTTTCCATCTATATGTGGTGGGCATTCCTCCGATTCGTATGAAGCGATTCACTTCCTCGTTCATTATGCGAACTGCCAAGGTGTCGAATTAACCCATGGTGGCGTCGGTCTTCCCGCTAACCAATTATTTGGTAGACTTCAAGCGAAAATTTAACAGATATTTGATATGTTAGGACCGTGAAATTTTGCAAGCGGGTTCCTTTTACACTGTAGTTGAGCATGAAATAAGGATTTTTTTTTATTCACCCCTAAGGTGTTGAAAAGGGGGATGAAAGTTTGTATGAAAATCCGTCATTTTTTAAATAGATCTATGAAAACTGTTATTTAGCAGTTCAGTAAGAATGAGACATAAAACATAATAGGATATAACTCAAGTACGATCGCGAGTGAAGCCGCGGGAAAGTGATAGTAAATTGTAATAGATGAGTCACGATTGTTCAATAGTACATCCCTACGTAAGCCAGCCCAAGACGTATTTTTTGTTGAAGAAATCGTTAGAGTTTCTATTTAGTAAGATGATACGGCGATAAAAGAAGATTAGCAAGTAAATTAGATAACTGTTTAGTTAAATTACTACAACTACGTATGTTATATATGCTAATAATGTATATTCTGAATTAGATATATTTTAATTTTAAAAGAGCAAAGATTTTTATAAAATCCGGTAGATACCTGATTAGTATTTTACTGTTTACTAAGTTTTTACTAAGAGGGAATTATATATTTAAAACTTATCAAAAATCTCAAATTCACTTTAGCCATGTCAAAAAAAGCAATAAGAATGAAAATCTTTGGTGGATTCGAAAAATTCCTTTAACGGCTTATTCAACCGTCGACATAAAAAAAAAGAAATAAACTTCACATGTTGTCCCTTCCGTTTACAACCTACAGTGTAACGAATGCATCACGTTCTCACGTCGGCATATCACGATACTAATCTCGCCAAATGCCACGGCGACATCCTTCCTCTATTCAACGCAGCCTTGAGTTCAAACCTCTTGGTATTTACGTTTACTGAGAGTGACTTTAATAAGCATAGCTAATTGTGGTAGTTACATATAGCATTTGGTATGTAGCCGTTTACAGCATATCAAAAGTAATTTTATTGATTAGGTATGATTATTGTCAAAAGCCCCTTATCAAAGTAAATGAAAGAAAATACTGAATTATGTTGTTTATCTGTAAGTTTTGTATAGTGGTTTTGAAATGAACCTAAGTATGAAAATAGCATAAATTAAAGGGAAGTAGGGGAGTAATACGTTAGCGTGGTATGAGCATGTCATGAAGAGGGATGAACATGAATGTCATATAACTAGAATAATGTTAAGTATTAAGTTGGACAAATATATGAGTAGAAGAAAACCTAAGAAGGAATGAATGAATTGTAGGAAGAATGATACATATATGTAAAAATACTGATATGACAGCTATGACATATCTGATGTGATAAGAGAAAAATCTATTCGTTGTACTGACTTAGGTGGGATAGGGTTACTAAGATGTATTGATGTAGTATTCGTTAAATTAATTCTGTCTTGATTATGTAAAAAAAGTACCTAAAAATTAAATTGTATTCGTCAAAATTATACTAAGTATAATATGTGCATGATTGTGAAAATTTTAGCTTTAGTACTGTGTATTTAATGTTACCATCTAACAAATATGCGTTCATAATTGAATCTCTTATTGTAATAATTATATTTATTATAGGGAAAGTTGTAAAACGTCTAAAATTTAAAGCAATTGGAAAATGAAACCTTTGTGAACTTTTTCAATTGACATGTGGGAGTACTTGAGAGCATCTAATTATACCAATGGAAGGAACACTGGATGCATTTGTAAACAGAAAGGGCACGAAGCGTCGGTTTCATTAAAACCTTTAATTAATTTTGTGTGATTTATATATTTACTCTTTTTAATGGAAATAGTAAGAATTCTCGGCTGTATAAGGAAAATAAATTGGTTCATCATTTAAGGCTTAATTTGGTCATTTACTGAATTTTCTGTCGAACTCATAATGCTCAGTAACCAAATGTGTTGTTCATTTTGCAATACCTTTTTAGAGCATGTGTTAATAGTTATCATCGATTTAGCAGCAGGCGTCCACTGGTGGACATAAACCACCACCCCAATAATCTTCACAATTACCGGTCCTGCAGTGTTTGCATCCAATGGGTTCCCGCAACCTACACCTGGCTCCTTCCTACCTTTCTACAATCGTTAACGCTAACGAAAACGAAAAAAATGTATGGAATTGACATATCTGATCACGTGATTTAACGTTGAGATATGTCTAGCCCATACATGTTTTTCGCTTTCGTTAGCGTTAGATATTGTAGAAAGGCAACTTGGCTTATAGGCCCAGGTCGTCGGTTTACCTTGTGGCGGGTCTGCCCACACTACGTCTTCCGGTCTGTTAATGTGTTAATAATATACATATACGACTAATTGTCAATAGGCAGTACATTCAATGAACATTAAAATTTCAATAATAAAACTATCAAATGATTAGAAAGTTACATTTTTCCAATATAAACTAGAAAGCAGTGAGAGCTTCCAAAATCCTATGGTTGTCAATCACCTCATAATTACGCCATAAAAACTTAATTCTTATTTAAACATCAAAACTGCACACTTTCGATGAATGAATCTGATTAACATTATAATATATTATGTGTGAAAATGGATATTTCCAGAATTTATTGTCAGTAGAATATATTTAAAGTTTTATGTGGACTTCGAGTCCCGCCAACTCAAACGTATCAACAAAATCGTTGAACCATTTGAAGCGTTATAATAACTGCTCTTTATAATGGAATCTGTATAAAATCTTTGGTTTACCGTTTAATGAAAATAAATGAATTCGTTTATTATTTTTAATAAAAATTGTCTATTTACACCATGACGTTGCTAGCTAAACTTTTTGTTTTATTGTGATGAAGATAGTCACAATCAATTTTAAAATACTGTATCAATGTCACCTAGAAATAAATTATAATAGTTGAAATCGATTGTGATCAGTGGTCTTTGTTTGATTATGTAGTTCATGATTGTAACACCAGATGCCATTAAACAATATTTTTATATTATATTTATTTAGCCGCGTTGTGAAAAAATAATACGAGTGAATGTCTAAGATGCGCACACGCAGTGTAACATGATGTCTACACTATGAAGTTGCTTGCTAAACGTCTGGTTTTAATGTGGTGAAGATAGTCACACTAAATGTTATGGGTCACATAACATCGAGTATGACGTTCGACGATTCAGAGAAGTCGAACTACTTTTTGTATTTCATTTAAAAGCAAAACATACATACATACATCACGCCTATCTCTCAACGATGTAGGCAGAGACCACGTCCTCCCACTTGCTACGATACTGGCATTCATCTTTCGCTTCTTCAATATTCACCAATCTTTTCACTCACGCTCGTCGGTTTAAGGCACTCTTGGCCTGACCTTTCTTTAGAACGTCCCTGGTTTGATCGAGGAATCGTTCGTCCTAAGCCTACCTCTTTCAAAGCTCTTACATGCCCAAATCATCCAAGTATGCCTTTGTCAATCCGTGTGACTATGTCTTGTTTCACGTCTCAGTTCTCTCATCACACTATTTCTTATCCTGTCACTCAATTTCACTCCTAACATACCTCTTAGTGCTCTTATTTCTACTGCATTTGTTTATTTTGTTAAATAAATAAAAAAAACTATAAACATAAACGTTCTAACAAACGTGGACTTGATGATTTCCTAGGTAATTGAAAACAAAACGGAGGCCGTAACGATCTCGATAAATTCATAATTTGGTATGGTATCGCTCTAACCATCGGGATGCAATATGCGATTATTGTTATGTTATTTAATCAAATCAAAGGTTTTAAACGATAACATAATGTCAGTATAATTCTTAAGTCATATTATGTTATTGTTGTGTGTGTATGTTGCTTATTGTTTTATTTTTCAATATTTTTTAGCTGTGAAGTTAAATGACGATGTACCTTAAGATGGTAATTCGTTGAGCCGGTTATAATTAATTCAAATAATTAACTCAAATAATTAATTATCGTGTAAAAATAACTTTAAACTAAAAACTACTAATAAAAACTAGGCTCTTCACGCATTTATTACGCAATAATTATTTTTGACTAGTAATTTTTATTTTTCTAATTTTATTGGCAATTCATATGTAGTATATTAATCAAGGTTTGTATACTTCTCGCGTACTAAGTTTCATAAATATTGGTCAAGTAATTTTTTTGTTACATTCAGTCATGCATACAGTCAGACAATTTTTTTAATGTCATATTCATGACCATTTGCCTTTATGATAGTTGCCAAAACTACAGATTTAATGTAGATTATAATATTGTAACCAGTCATAATATACCCTATAACTATGTTTTGTTTTTATAGTGATCGAGTTATGCCTGTTGCTGTAAAATATCACAAAATGATAGTTCAGTCAGTATGGGGGTTAACATATTATCGACCTAATGCAACTCGTTTGTTGTTACCGATCAGATTCAAATCAGTTATTGTATAATAAGCTCATTATTGAAAGCTCTTAACTATTTGTAAACTCTCGTATCGACGTTGCCTCGTCATTTAATTTTGTTTTTATTTGTAGAGCTACCTTAACATTATATGTATATTGGTAATTACATATTTTACACCTTGTTACAATTCTTATTGATCTACATTTTAATTAGTTCTGTGTAATAAAAACAAGAATTACTCCAAAAAATTTATCTCCAGTGTGTCAAAACATTATGAAGTTAGCCATCAGTGATAATAATGTGAATTAATTTTATTGGCTTTTAAATTGTGTATAAATAACTTATATAGGTTAAATTACTTTTCACTATTAATAAACAAGTCAATAAATAAACTGACTTACATAACGCACTTCCGTCACGTGATGCGCGCGCAGCTTTTAATTTTACCCTCTACTAAATGCACCAAAAGAGTTATAGTAATTTCAACAAGGTAAATTTAAAATTTAATAAACCACCCGACACAATTTACTTATTCATTGAGACCATCCCAATGTGCCTAAACACGATATCTCTGGTTCTCTGCAAATTCCAGATGATGCTGCAGTATTAGGTGAAGGTTCTTCTAATATAATTAAAGTAAAAGAATACCAAATTTCGAGTCAATCAGACCTGTAGAAGATGCTCACGTGTATTTATCAAATAGAAATTATATAAAGCTGATAATCCTCAAACGGCTGAACAGATTTTCCTAAATCATAGCTAAGAATACTCTCGATCAAAGTTACCTTTCAAATAAAAAAAAATTGACCAAAATCAGTTCAGCCGTTCGTGAGATACGATGCCACATACCGAAAAAAAAATTATAACACCCCTCTTTTTGCGTAGGGGATATTTAAAAAAATAATAATTAAAGCCGATGCCGGTGTTACATTGTTGGTCATAAAAGTAGATAATCTTGAAGTGCAAGCGACTTGTATATGATAGGACAGGACCAGTTGTTCAAGTTCAGGGGAGACACCGTAATGTTGCGTAACTATTGCCAGTCTGAATAAATTATTGAGGTTCACGTGTCTCTTGACGTGCGATGAGATAAAATAACCTGACTGGTTGGTTACCTGACTTTACTGTTACGTCTTTAAGAATGCATTTCAGATGTACTGTGTATCTTTATAATCTTTAGTTCAATATTCGTTAACATCTTTGGTTTTGTCTTTTGCTAGCGTCAAACGCAGAAAATTTGCAACTGAAAAACTATAGTAATATAATAAAGCGTTTGTTTGTTTAAACACGCTAATCTCGCGAACTGCCAGTCGGATTCGACAAATTCTTTTTGTATATGATAGCCAGACTTTCTAGGAATAGTATAGGCTATTTAAGATTAGACTACATCTCTGAAATAGTCTTAAATATTGATTTTTGTTACTTAAGTTGTTAATCGAGCCCCTCCCGAACTGCTTTAATCGCGTACGCTAGCGTAATCGTTATTGATATGAAAATGCAATATCCTACAATAATATTGGTCCTTAGTATATCTAAAAAAATGTCAGCGTCTCCATATGCCTATCTCTTATACATAAGCCACAATAAAGTATTTTATGAGAAAAGTTTGTTGAAAATTAAAAAGTTATTTATAATATAAGCATTATTTTTAGACATGGCATATTAATTCTTACAAACAAAAGTTACTTCATCATAAAGACAATTTTATGAAGTTAAATTTTGCTCTTTAGAGTATACTATTTGGACATATAGTTTAGGAGATAATGAAAAATTAAAATAATTTGTACTTGCGGGAAGGAAAAACGATTATGATAGAACTACATGGATGCGTTAGCAGCTCGGTGTTATTTGGATAAAATTAACACGGGTGAAATAGCGGGGCAAAGCTAATTCATGTTAAAATGCTTATAAGTACTGCGTATTACTACTGCTATTACTTTAATTCCCGTAATTTTATTTTTACTCATATTATTGACAGTTCATATAGCCTATCAACTGAGGAATGGCATGTACTTCCCGTGTACCATTTTCATCAAAATTAGTTGAGAATTATCAAAATTGTTTTTCTTTTAACTTATTTCTGAAACTATTGTTGATGATTCTTCTAGCCTAACAATTATGAAATCATGTATGCATCCAATCTACGAAATTGTGTCCAAAGCATAGATTTAATATATACTTAGATCGGCAATGGGTAGATTTGGGCAAGCCGAAAAACAAAATACATTAGTGTGCGTGTAATAGTGCTGTAGCATGTACTAACTCGGCCTTAATGTCTATATTGATGTACATATCGGTGATTTCATGTCGCTTACCAATACTTATTTACGCATTAAGTAAAAAGCTATAGACTACTAGCTGCGCCTGCGACTATGTGCGCTTGAAATTACATGTAAGAAAAACAGCGGGAAAAAGATGTTTAGGTGTACTGAAATTCAACATTGGCTATTTAACCGTGATGCGTAGGTACATTGTGTATTTTTCGGATTCCTGAGACATAGCTTGGTACTCACAATTAGCCGTGCCTCACATTCAACTACTTTCGCTCGATCGATAGTTTACAATACGCTGTGAATTTAACCTAATACGTCGTTCCTACAGGTTTTTTGTGCGCGGAAATTTATTCTTAGTATATCGTTCAGCAAAAAGTCTCACTTGACGGTATTGCTTAGTTTCCTGAGTGTAAACGAAAGGATCTCACTCTTTTTTTAGAGCAATAAAATACTGAGAAACAATCAAATCCCTCAAGTGTTCCAGTAAAAAGATGAAAACACAATTATTATTATTTTTATCATTTCTTTTCATTATATTATTAATAAAATGATATTTCATGTATCACATACACCTTCAATATTATAAGTATCTGGCGCTTACCAGCCACTACCACGGCAAACCTAACCTAACCCACTCACATCTTCCGTGAAGAGTTGTTGTGGTGTTTTTGAAGTGAAAATTTTCTGTAGGCACTTTATTTTTTGTAGCAACGCCATATCTCTTTTAGTTCTTCATAAAAATTAATGATTCGAACATCATTTTTATACATTGATGAATGGTTTAAAACTATCATGCAAATACGCCATCTATTAACTTACACATATGTATATGCCAAATTCATTCAAAATCGGAGAAATTGCGAAAATAGTTTTTTTGGAAAACAAAATGATTGCATAGAAGCAGTATTATATACATCAGATCTATGATTTATTACAATTTCTAAAAGTAATATTGAAAATTGTTATACCCTATCAATTGACCAATGACATTAGCATCCCGTATACAACATTTCATAAGAATCGGGTAATCAGTTTTTGAGTTAAATCCGGACATACAAACAGACAGACAATTTTTTTAAAGGCATATTAGTGATCAGTATCGTTCATTATTATGGTATGCCTATCGGGAAATTTTGGAAACATATTAAATGTACAGACATAACTACAGATTTAATAATATAAGTATAATAACTCGTGATTCACAAAAATAACTTTATTTTGATAAATATATTTTAAACAAACCTTTGGGAATTTTTGTATTAAGTGTATGATTAACATTTGAACTTATTATTATGCAATTTATAACTTTTCAAGAGAGGTTTCCTTCTACTTGGGCCACCACACTGGTGGAATACCTCCACCCTACTGATGATCGCAGCCAAACACCCTTATGTCGTGTTCTTGCGTTGAGTAGGGTTTCCAGAGCTACTTGGGGTAGGGGAGTAAGCGCAGTGGAATTTAAGGTCGGCAACACGCTAGTGATAAGTATGGTGTTACAGGTGTCCATAGGCTACGGTAGCCGCTTACCAACAAGCGAGCTATATACTTGCTTGACACCTTAATTGCATATAAAAAAACTTGCGTGGACACGAGTTATGTTTTTCAGTTTGTTTTTCTAAATTTCGTTTCAATAACAGTTTGGAAGAGTAACCCAAGTCGCATACAGCGTTTGAAGTTGGCGGCATAACGAATAAAAAGTAGATGAACAATCAACAGGAAAATTTTCATTGTGAAACTTATTTATCACTTTCGCGAAGTGTTTTCATTGTTCAATAAAATATACCGTTAAATCGCCTGTCATAGATGAGTGCGCACGCGCAAGAGCTGCACGTTCCGCCCTTTGTTCATTTTTTGAATTTGTTTTTTTTTCACTAAATGGCTTTAACTTGTGTCAACGGCCATTGTTATTTGATTTGATTGGTCTTCTGTTTGGTTGAACCTTTTGTGTGGAGTTGAATTTAGTTTTTGTAAACGAACACGCAAGGGACGGCGCTGCGGTCTGCTTTATATTTACCAAATACTTTCTTACACCTACAAATAGATATAGATCTTATTTTGTTGTGTGGGATCCGCATTCTTGATGACTTTCAATATAACATTTAATGAGATTCTTTTTTATAGATTTTTTTATCGTATCATCTATATAAGTATGAAAATAAATCGGTCGTTTAACTATGGCTGGCGTATATTTTAAATTAAAAACTAATTCTGTACCATTAATTATTGTACTATAATTTTTTTGTTTGTACATGATAATATATGGAACTATACCATTTCCATTTTTTTATTTTCTCGATGACAGATCCTGTGAAAACTTGAACGAGCGTCTTTTTTACATTATGTATGCATTATTTTATAAAAATATGACGTTTACACATGTACAAGGTTATACCAGAGTCGGAGAAACTGATAGGGATGGAGCTATATAGATACACGTAAGACGATAACAGACCCGATATTTTTTTACTAAATGTAAGAAACTGAACTACTGCCGGATACATTTGTTCAAATTTATTATTATAACTAATATTATATTTCATTACAAGATGTAATACATATTAATTCTTGATTGATAATGCCAACTTCTTCAAAATTATCGAAGCTGTTGTAAAATAAGTAGGTATAGGTAGATACTCGACAATGAAACGAAATATTTATAACGACAGGTAATCTTTATTTATTTATTTAATCACAATCTGATGAATCGTCACTGTCGTAATCGTAATAAATATATGCGATCGATATCATTACTTATTTGGTGACAACACTACAACTATCAAATTAGAACTGTCATCGAGAAAATAAAGAAATGGAAATATGTAGTATACCAGTCGAATTTTTCGAATTTTTTTGTAAGTTACAGCTTTTTTCTTGAGGAAGGTTATAGGCTATATAAGTTCACGCTACGATTCTAAGGAGCGGAGCAGTAACCGTTAACTTCAAGCTATCTGGAAAGCTGTAGGCAAGTGCGGGAATTGAAAACATTGATAGGCTACGTTGGCAGCGGCGCGGTTTACAGTTAGTCGAATCAATTTAACACGAGTGAAACCTTGGACTCAACATTATATATTATATCGATTTATTTCAATTATTTACTTTTCACTACATTTTTTTTATGTGATTATAATCTAAATGTAGTATCATTTGTCTCCAGGTATTACAACGTGACGTGGAATGTCACGGTCGTATAGTGAACTCAGTGGTGCGTCTGTGCCACGGAGGTGATTCAGCGCGCGCTCTGGAGCGCCGCTGGCAGCTACTGTACCTTCGCGCCATCGAGTGGCAGTGCCATCTGGAAGCGTGTCTAACCAAAGTTAACAATCAGGTATATTATGCTCATACTCCCTTGTTTAATTAAAAGTAGGCTTACTTGATAAATCGTGGAGTTGTTTGGTGATGGAAATATAAATTACTAGCAACCTACCCCGGCTTCGCACGGGTAGCAGAGTAATACATATAAATTTATTGGTTTACGCGGTGCATGCCAGTAAAGCTCCCAGTCGGCATGATTATTTCCGACATTTTCTACAATCATCATCATATTCCAGCCAATCTACACAAAACCTTAAAGAATTATAAACATAAAGCTTCCTCGTGAATCACTCCGTCCATTGATGATAGCCGTATGAAAATCCGTTCGGTAGTTTTTGAGTTTATCGCGTTCAGACAGATAGACAAACAGGTACTTTGTTTTATAATTAATATAGTATGATATTCATGTTATACAAGATTAGATTCCCAAGTTTTATAATATTATAATTGCCTTTGCTTGAAGATTGGCCAAATAGCCTAAAAAGACAAATCTGTTTACAATGTCGATGCTTACGATCTAGATTTGGTCTCTTATCAAAATAAAATATGGTACATATCAGCGGTGAAGTATTAAATATTTATTTAGTATTAATTTAGTTGGAATCCAAACTATTCAATAATTGTATTTTTTATATAGAATCTTAAATGACCATCTGATGTTATATGATCATCTGAAGCTTTATAAAAAGTGTGATTTTTAAGCTATAAATTATTATAAATTTCGACTCCGTGGTATTCAAGTCGTAATTTGCAAACAATGTATTAATCAACCACCCGCTGTTGCCAGTTTGCAAACATGACCGCAGACCCCAAGTGCCGTAGAAAATTATCCCATTACCTCCCCTCATGGTTTTACACTTACACCACTCATGCTAGTTTTATTCAATATTCTTTCTGCCAATCGATTGGCGCCCGTATGAATTTAGGGTTCAATCGAGAAACATAACGAAGACAAATTTTAACAAAAGGAATAATACCAACATCAATGTTTTGGAGGAGTTTCGCGGTGTATGTTCGAATTCTTGAAGTAACTTGCTAACGAAAAAAGAATCATCTAAATCGGTTAATAGCTAAGAAATTATGGCTGAACATCTATAACAAAAATACAAAACGGCCAAGTGCGGTGCGACTCGCGCACCGAAGGTTCCGTAATTGTTCGGCTACATTAACAAAAATAATTAGGTAGCATCGGCGAGCTCAGAGTGTTTAAACAGGATAGGCTCGGCGCGTTTCTTTCATGTTCTGTATTTGCACCATTAAATAATAGCAACCTAGTCTTCACCTTTATGTTGTATTAATTTTAAATCCGGTGTAAAACGGTATTTTACGATCACTTGTTTGTTTTTTTACTGAAGGATAATTTTGAAAACGCATAATTTTTTATTTTCTCTATCTGTGTCTAAATTCTAGACACACAGCCCAGTTCGAAAAGGGGGACACTGGCTATTTTGTATATTTAAACGAATCTTTTCGAGCTACTTTCGGCCCCTTCTTATGTCAAAAGCTATTAAACCTACAAATTTTGAACGTTTAACACCTACGTTGAACACCTAGAATCCCAAATTCCACAAATAAGTTATTGACACTAATAGTTATTGAGTTATTAAGGTCTAAAAAGTAACTGACTGACTCACTCTTCAAAAACCTAGACCACTTCTAGGTAACTCAGAAACTTGAAATATAGAATCAAGGTAGATAGATCATCAACCATAATATACCAAGTAGGCAAAAGAAAACATCGAAAAACTTAAAAAAAATCGCTACCACAGATACTACTAATCACTACTTTGAGAGTCTTGACTTTTGGAAACATATGCCCTATTTTTTCCGAATATGGTACTGCAAGTTACATATATAATTAAAATAAAACTCCCTTGTCTAAAGATAACGCTTAATTTTATTTTGTACACAATCAATTTATAGACTTTTTTAATCGATACTCCAGTACTACAGTGTAAGAGTACCGCTCGCTACTCGACGTTAGACGTCGCTATGTATTACGGTTGTTATTTTCAAAGCACAAATTTGCAGCTGTTTTAACTACCCACTAATAGATGGTGTTCTGCAGTTTGTGAAAATACTGTATAGGTGGAGCTGATTTTTATTTTAATATTCTTTTACGAAAAGATAAACTGGACAAACTTAAATTTGCCGTGGGAAAACTTTTGTCCCCATAGATCAATATATGCTTCGGTCAGTTTACCAACTGCAAATAACAAAGTTAATTCTTATTAATTATCTAACTACAAATTTACAGTTTTCGGATTTTTTCCTTTACTTGTGCTACACGACACTACTGCTTGCCAAATTTCATGATTGTAGGTCAACTGGAAGCGCCCTATAGGTTTTTGTTCCCTTTGAAATTGTATAGAAATGAGGCATAACCAAGCCGTATCTTTTGATTGCGTTGACTCTGAAATTTAATTTTTTCACAGCTTCAAGGCATTGCAGACCTGAGTTTTTGACATTAATTTCAACTTGATACCTCCACGTACTCCTGAGATAAAGGGTCTTGACAGATAGACAGACAGACGGACGGACAACGAAGTGATCCTATAAGGGTTCCTTTTTTCCTTTTTGAGGATCGGAACCCTAAAAACATTCGAATTGAGTAACCTTAGTCTTTTTTTGAAGCTGGTTAAAAATACTATTTATTTAATTTTAAATAAATATAATTTGCACTTTAATTATGATTTTCTAAAGTTTTAGATTTTTAAATAATAGCAATTAGTCGTCCTGTGCTTACTTTTTTATGATTATGGTAGAGTTTGTTACTTTTAACATTGGACTTGTTTAAGTAGTTATATTCAGTTACATTAAATAAATAAAAAAATGTTATAAAATAATTAAGTACGGAACCTATAGAACATATTAATTTTTTTATCATTTTAATTTAGGTTTGAGAGACCGCGACGTGTACTTTGGTCCCTATAAATTTATTTCAAAACGTCGAGTGAACTAAAAGGGTTATCCACGTGCCCTTCCTTTAAATATAATTACAATGAACATGATTTGTGACCCGCACGATGGCCTAATATCTAATAGTAAAGTTTACATAGAGATAGTTCGGGATCTATTTCATAGTTCCCGTTAATTTATGTTTTTTTATACGCCATAAAAATATCCTTTGGGATATTTAAAATGACGTTTATAGGATCGTAAATTTATTTATGACCGTATTTATTATTAGAAAATTAATTTATCTCGTAAATAACATTTTAGGGGCGTGCGTTACTGTGAGAATTAAAAATATCAAGCTTGTGTTAAAGTTACCAGTAATAATTTTATAAAAGCTCATAAAATTACATTAATACCATTGAAAATAACAAGAAGAGTAATAATTCTAAGGGTGTCACAAAATAACAAAAAATACTGCATAGGAACTAATTATATTATAAAATTTACATATAATATCATTGATAGAAACATGTCAGTAATAAATGGCTAAATGTAATATCATCACAAAGGCGAACCATACAATGGAGATCTGATTCTCACTCGTCAATTTCAAATTACGAACCATCTTGTATCTAGATCATGAACACCAACTAAAATAATATGTTTTTTTTTAAAGTATGTATTTACGTACTAAGTAGAATAGTTATTTCAACCTAAAGTCGTAGTCTAGATGGTATATCACAAACAAAGTTGCGGTATTGTCTCTAGTATCTATTTGTATGTTTATTAACGTAGAGTTCTCAGTGCTTTTTATTCAAATAAGGAACTATCGTGTTATTTAAATAAAGAATAAATAAAGGAACTTTTTGGTTTTCTGTTACATTATAGAATTGTGCGTCAGAAAAAGACGCAAGCGATAGCGACGACGAACCAGCACTAAAGCAACCGAGACTGAGCAGGCGTGGTTCTCCAAGGAGCCCCAGAAGTCCAAGAAGACAGCGCACGCCGGTCAATGTACGCCGCAGAGATAATTCTACTGATAGCAGACAATCTGCCTCTGAGGTAAAAATCACACGGAACTATAGTTAATTTGAAGTCACAGAAATTAAGCCATTTAAACGGTGAATATTTGAAAATTTTCTAGGAGGAGCAAGAGTATGTGTTGACATACACGTGGCGTGGCTTCGGGTCCGATTGCGAGTCAGAACTAATGCGAGAACAAATAAACATGGCAGACGAGAGACGGGTTCCCGGCCCTTGCGACGATATCGAAGTTAGACCCACCGACCAGACAGTGCCCACTACCGACCAGATTGATGGTAATACTAATATTATTTCAACATTAAACATTTTATGAATATCATTGTAAAAGATGAACCTTTAATATAAATCAGTAGCGAGATTACAGTTTTTTTTACAACTAAGGTGGTAAACAAGGATACAGCCCTCCTGGTCATAAGACTGGTATTTAATACTGTTAATATTAATTTAATATTATAATACTTTGGGTATTACTGGCGCGTTATCGACCTTGAACCCTTCGCCATGGAGCTCTAGAAATCAACTCACCGCAGATACACAATACAAGGTTATTTTGGCTGCGATCTCCTGTTGTTCTACAATTGGAACTGGTCCAAGTAGAGAGAAATCTCCAAAAAAAATTCTCTGTGCCTTACTTCTCTTCAAATGTAATACTAGCATTAGAAAACATATGCGCATATATTTCCCTTGTTATTTGTAAAAAAACAAGCAGATTTGTAAAAATAAAGTTTGTTCATCATCAGGTTTGGTTTCAGCCAGGGTATAACTATTATATTTTACCAACTGCTGTAACGTAGCATCGAATGTTTAATGGTTATTAAAATATATGTGAATATTGTGAACAGTTCATAGAAAACTTACAATAAAATATTTAATTTCATTCTCACTATCAACAACAAATTATCGACACTTCAATTCGTAAACAATTATTGTAATTTTCAATTGTTTGTAACATACCAGTCTTTCGCAAAACAAATAAACATGATGACAAATTATTTAAACCAACTCATTCATTTGTTGCAGGTCTCGAAGCACAGAACTCTGTAACAGAAGAGAAAATAAGGACACCACCTACCGTTATAAAGAGAAAAAAGCCTGTAGACACATCAAAATTTAATCAGACTGATAGAAAATCAAAACACTTGGGAACATTCTATTTCAAACATCATGATACAGATTCCGATAGACAAGTGATCGAAACAGATGGAAAGAGTCAAGAAGAGTCGTCAGAAGAAGAATGGACTTACGTTGGTAGTCCGAAAATAGCTAACGAAGACTCAACTGATCTAATGACATCCTCTATCGAAATACAATGTGAGTTACCTTTAGACGATACAAAAGATAAAGAGAAAACTGATTCGCCTAAACCAAAATTGGAATCATCTACACCGGATTTATTAAGAGTAGACCAGAATGCAATGTGCAAGGATATAGAACGATTAGTGAACCAAGCCGAACAACTGGTACATAAACAGGCAATGTCAAAGAAGAAGGGATCGAGAAACTTCAAGCCATTGAGTTTTGAAGAGGAAGGGAAAAATACGAGTAGGAATAAAATGTCTCGGATAAAGGAATGGTTGAATCAGAGTTCAGATGACAAGAATGATAGCAATCAGGTACGTGGTAAATATAATACTTATAAACACGTGCGTTGTTTTCACTGCTACTGTATACACTCAAAATAGAATTGAATACTGACTTAGTTAAGACTACTCGACAACCTTATTAATACTATACTGTTAAACATTGAATAAATGCTTACGTTTTTCTATTTTTAATATTACGGTGTTGATTGTCATCAATTATGAAATGAAATTCCTCGTAAATCATATTTAGTTCAGCGATAAGTGAAGAGGAAGAGGCTATTAAATCTTTATCTTATCAACTATTAATAAAAATAGACGCAAGTTTTAACAGTTTTTTCTCGATTGACTCAATTGAACCAATTATTTATTGTGATAAACACCACCATATACGGCGATATTCAAGTGAAATTACCGTACACTACTAAACTATTTTTAAAGTATGTTTTATTATAGACAAAAATAAGTTTACTAATTTTCTAAATAGTACTTACAAGTTAGAACTACAAAGGTGATAGGATATAGGAGTAGAGGTAGGTAATGCAGAATTTCGTGAAGAATAATGTGTGCATAAAAGGTGTGAATACAGAGTTGACAGCTGATAGAGGAGAGTCCGCTCTCTTCCAAGAGAAAAACATGAGCCGACTCTACTTAGCGTGGGATAAGGGGATAAAGAAAATGATGGAGGGAGAACTACACAGAAATTGGAAGATTTGTTTTATCATTGGCTTGCATTTTATTACAATCGCACTATGAGTCCAGTGACAATATGATCGAATACAAACTCAGACTAGAAAGTGACTGATCCTGAACATTGCTGCGGGAACACAACGATAGGTGATTGACGACAGATTTTTCAACTTCAAGATGTAACTGGCTAGATTAGCTCTAGAAAAAGTCTTATCATCACGCTATACTTGCTACGCTTATCTTCATCGAAACTTCAAGCTCATTGCAGGTTTCGTAACGGCATTCCACGATGCCGTGGTCAAGTGCGTAATCATTGAGCCATCCCCGCTTCAATCCCGGTAATACTACAAAGAATGTTTTTGTTAATATTTCAGGGTACGGAGAGTTACGATGCGTCTGGGGAATACACCACAGAGAGCGAAGTAGATACCTCGTTGACATCAGAGGAAAGGAACCTTCACTCTTCGATGGACATGAGCACTTCCACCTGCACGGTTACACCGACACATCACGCAAAGGTATAGGATAATATAGCTTACTTTGTTTGTAATTAATAAAAAAAATGATCATAAAAATTACAATAACATTTGACTTTTATATGAAACATGCATATTATAAAATAAGACTTCCCCCACTCATGCTGCCATATGCCATGTACAGATGCAAAGATGTACACAATACACAATAACACAACACACGTACACAGAATGCTTGCACCCTGATTCTTTCTCAAACTATAGTCCGTGAATGTTCACCAGCATTACCACTACTTTGTAAAAAGAAATAGCGATAGGAAATAATGATATTGAAATGTAAATCGAGGAGAAACATAAACTGATGGAGCTTGCGTTGAAAGTGGATATGCCGTATAAGGCATATACGTCAGATACGTGCCACGCCTATTGATAATTTCTATATATATATATGTGTGTATGTACATACTTGAGTGTTTGCTTTAAATGTGCTGTTGTTGCTTAAAAATTATCATCATAAATTAATTAAGTTCGCTTGTATGTATATAACAAATCGGTTGAGGCATACATCGTAACTCAGGTGCAACTGCGGAAGAAGCGAGGCGGTAACAGCGCACGTCCTTGGTCAGTCTCGTGCTTATCGCAATTGAGCGGCGCGGGCGCATCCCTCACGGCCACGCCTACTGCCGGTGACGTCACCGCTATGTCGCACAACATGTCTATATCAGAGTCCGCGCTTAACACTCTCGCCTCGCCTCAGAGAGTCACTCCAGCTAACTCTAACTCAAAGCTTCGCGGCAGTTCCACCACTGTACAGGTATTTCTAACTAATTTCTGTATTGTCAGTTCAAAGGTAAAACTCATGAAGTGCTTCTAACTATTTCCTAATATATTTTTTATAATTCTCTTTGTTATCTTAATGCCTACTGGATTCTCATCGTTTTGCTCTAATTATCTGATAGTACCTGTTCAATAATTACTGTCTGCTGAAAAACGTCACATAAGTTATACCTTAAACCGACTATATAAAATTTGTTCATAATGCTGTTACTTTATACTATTTGCTAAATAATAAAATAGTCCCTAAAAATAATATAAGTTTCAGGAGAAAGTAGTTTGCTGTGTGGCAGGACACAACGATTGTGTCCAACTGTATCGCGACCACCATATGCCAGGTGTAACACCCGGCGTAGCGTTACGCGTAGGCGTCTTGCGTTCCTGGATCAGCTTGTGTATATTCAGTATTCATGCTGAGTAGTAGGGATCGACTGGGTCGTGACCACCATGCACATAGTGACAAACCAATCCCAATATCTCTCTTTTGGTTTGTCGCACTTCGTATTCAGCCAGTGACAGCATAACAGTGTCGACCGTCGATGAATTGCCGATCTCTCGGTAGTTATCATTGTTTTTGGATTGTACTCGGCTTACGATTAGGCATAATGACGTTACTTTGCAGTGCTACTATACAAAAATAAAATTACCAATCGTACTATATAGAACTCTTCAGGTTCTTATTATTATCATCTTATTTCCGTCGTTCACAAATGTCCAAATTATTTTCTAAGTTTGTTTTTACTTCTAAAATTAATGATTACAATCATTATATAATAAACTATATACTTACACAAATAATATAGCACCTTCTTGAACTGAGATGTTTTAAAATAAGTGTAGTTCACTGTTTTTGTTGTTATTTTATTATAATATATATGTATATACTATAATTTTCTCAAAAGTATTTTTTTCTCGCAATATATCATATTGCATATCTCTGTTAATAATATTTCATCAAAATTAATCATTCAAACATAATTTTAAAGCTTTTGTTCCCCGCTATTGAAAAAAACATAGAGAAATAGTTTAAAATTAATGTTTGCATAAAAAAATGATTACAAACTTTTTCATTAGAAATGCCATCTGTTGACGCTTATGAAAATATAATCAAGGCTCCATCTATTAACAGTCTGTTTAACTATAATGATAGCTGTCATATTATTTTCATTGTATAATGTCTGAAAAATTCGCTGTGAAATAATTAGCTTGAAATTTTGACCTGGTTACACAGTCTATGGTCACAAGCTGATTGCGATGTCGTAGTTAGTGTGGGTAGTTTCTACTTTTTTGCGACTACCGTCATTTGCACGTTATCACTAGAGGTTATCCAGGCACTCACTGTATCCACTGTGACATTCTTCGATTGCATCAGTGAGTAAAAAGTGTTATATTTTTTTAAATGTTAGGGTCACGTATCCAGCACGAACACAATGACGGAAGCATGCACTTCGTGCGTAGAAGCGAACGACAAACAATGCTGGCTGCGACGTAAACGTCTCAAACTGCGTCGCCATAACAACACTTCAGTCAGGCGGGAGCGACTAGTGAAGTCATTGTCATTTTGTGGCCGGCTGAGTCCAGAAATTGAAGATAAGAATGAGAGGAGTGCTGCTAGCGACCCAGCTACCAGTAGAAAGAGCAGGTTGGTGTACATGATACACGCTATTTATCAAAAATTAGGAGACGATAGGGTTTCTTTTGACCGAATTGATTGTAGCCTTAGTGGTAAAAGTGGTTCACTAGGTGCGATGTCTTTTCGTTGTTCGCCAACAAGTATATGTATACTCATTTACGGTTTTCGCTTTGGTACTTACTGGCCCATGTAACAATAACATACGGCGGTTACCGGTACTTAACACAAGGTTGATGTGACGTATCTGTCAAGAATTCTGGTATATCTTGATAGCTAATAGACGGCTGTGGATAATGAAGTTCATTGGCGCTTAGGGTAAATTTTAAAATCAATTATAAAATTAATTAAAATTGAAAGCTTCTATTGTTTCCTATCCTTCACGCGTATAAACTTGTCTAATCGAGATAAGAGTAACAATTTATATAGGCACCATAAGCATGTTGTATAAGATCATTAGGTACTTAAGATTGAGATGTCAGATATGGCAAAAACCGCTTTTAAATTGCATCTCCATGAGAACAGACATAATTGCTATTTGTTGTATTAGAACGTTTTTTTTAACACGCGCTTTTAAAGCGTCCGTGCTATGGGGCCTTATATCGATAATTTTCTTCCTTAGATTTGACACCACATCAACATCAGGCAATGACAGCGACGAAGGGCTAATTAAACAGCAACTGGCTACGATCGCGAACTTACGTAAAAGCATCGAAAAGACTCACATATCAACCATGGAAGAGAACGCTATTCCAGAACAGAATGAAACAACAGAGGTTGCCAACGTGAAAGCTGATTTCAAGCTAGGACCTGCCGGAGGTGTCGTCAGGCCACGTTTGGCGCAGAGTTTGGAGAGGGAGAGAAATTTTATAGCCCTGAGCCTTGGTGACCCGAATCGGTTGTGGGACCTGAGTATGGATAAGGATTCCGACGTCGACAAGAGTGTAACTGCTGGTACTGAAGAGCACAGCTCGTTTTCCGAGCAGGCATGGGATTTCTATCAGGTTTGTTTTCTCTATCACGTTAAAGATAATGTATCTATCTATACTATATAAAAGCTTTTTTTATTTGTTTGTTTCAACACGCTAATCTCTGGAACTACCAGTCGGATTCGAAAAATTATTTTTGCGTATGATAGCCAGATTCACAAGGAATAGTCTAGGTTATCTTATATTATGCTACAACTCTCAGCTGGCCTTAAATATTAATTTTTGTTAAGTAAGTCAGAAAAGGAAGTTTTCCCGAATTACTCTAATGCAGGGGTGAGCAACCCGCGACCTGCGCATTTCTAAAATTGAATTTCTTTTATCGACTTTCTTTTATGAATATATTGTTATTAAATTAATTATAATAAAATGGTAGTACATACTAAACCGAAATATGTTTTCTTGGCGAATACTTGTCGACGACGTTTTAAACATGCAATACAAACTCGCAACGTCTGCGCGATTTTTTTGTGATTACATACACACTTGTCGGTGAATTGTTCAAACATACAAACGGACGCGATGCGTCTGATGTATATGAAATGTTTACTTTTTTAATTTTTTTTTAATCCAATATTTATTATAAAGTATCGTAAACAATATGCGGCCCGCCAAAAAAAAAAAATAAATTGGCCCTTTGATCAAAAAGGTTGCTCGCTCCTGCTCTGATACAATTTTGGACAAAAATATAGGTCCTTAGTATATCAAAAATATAGTCCGCGACAGCATATGCCGAAAGTGAAGCAACTACCATACACAGATTAATTAAAAAATTAAACGCGAGTGAAACCACAAGCACTGCAAGTATGATATAAAGTAGATGTTAAGTATGTAACGTAGATTTTTGTATAAATTGAATGCACTGGTTGGTGTTGTATTCGCAGTATTATTTAATTTAGGGGCGATTTTTCAATCGCAATCAATTGAGGAATAAGTTTGACGTTTTAACGGATAATGTATAGGAAACCTGTAAAAATTACTCTTTAAACAAAGTTTTCAGTTTATTGAAAAATTGAACTTAATTTAATGTATTTGTAACACATATAAATAATATAGTAGTATAAATTTTAGCTTTCTCCACTATTTCTCCATATAAACTTTAACCGTGTTTGTCTTTTTTAACGTAATAATAAGCTCTAAAATCACAGCGAATAGATCGACCTTTTTCTAATTCTAAAAATTTACTTACAGCAGTTTTTTTCTGTTATCAGGAAAAATATAACTCTGAGCCTTATTCCGAAGCACCAGACTCGGACGCAGCACGACGTTTGCTAGAATTCGGTGACGACTACAGAGCGTTCTTAGATTCCCAGTCAGATTGTTGCTCGAGTTTGTCGGCACAGCCTGAGTACGACCATAGTCCCAGCGGCACGCGCAGACGTCGACCACCTTCCGAAGTCTCCAGGGAACGTAGCTTACCCCGCTACAAACGACCCACCAGAAATTCCCCAGTTGAAACGCCATCGAGAAAACCAAAAAAATCAATGACCAGTGCTGAACGTAAAAAATCACTACTAGACAGCTTGGAAAGATCTAGAAACAACACTAGTGTAGAGAGTAGCGAAGGAGCGAGGCGTAGAAAACCATCAGAATGCGAGCGAAAGAATAGCAAACGCTCGCCTGAATTTGATTTGCTCAATATACAGGCGCTGAGCCGAAGACGACACAGCTCAAATCTAACCAGCGACGAACTCAACAGTTCATTAGAATACACCGAAGTGAACAATCGACCAGACCTACTGGATTCGTTGAACAGAAGGCGGAAGACTGAGAAAGACGGGGAATCGGAGTTACAGAAGGTCGCCTTCACGGAACTGAGACGGAAATCGACGGGGAGCGCTGACTCGGAAGACGAGTCGACGAGCCCGAAGAAGCACAGCAGAAGGAGCTGGAGCGGAGAATCGGATTCCGAGTCGGAAGAAGTAAAATCGCTGATCCGTCGATCGAGCTCGCAGTTGGAAGCGGCTGAGGCCCTGATGGTCCGGCAGGAGGCGTCGCCGGATCTTCTCCGCGCTTTCGACTACGTAAGGACACAATTCGATACAGATTTCAGTAGCTGCGAGGAAGGCGAGGAGGGCGACGAACACATGGGTCACTTGTGCGCGACGCGGCGCCCTGCCTGTCTGCGAGCACGGTTGTGTTTAGCCGTCGCAGCTTTCTCAGTCTTAATCATAATTTACATACATCTACAATGACATTTGGCTTGGGCTTGTGTGATATTTATTATTATTTATGTAAGTATTCGTGTTAGGTACGCTGCGATCGTTAGATTATCCAGGAATATGCATTTACCGTTGTACTGAAATGTAATGTATATAATAATATACATCATTTTTTTTTAATATAAACACTGACTAGATTTGTATAAATGCCATAAATTGCTTAAGAATATGCAGACAATAATATCAAACTTTAATAACTTGACTTACCTTACCTATAAATCAATAGCAAAGATTCTATAACATTCCATAAACTTTTTTATCTGTATGATATGATTTATATAAGAAAAAAATTAAAAATTAATCAACATGAACATAACGCAGATGCAAGCGTGCAGATAATTAATAACATCTTCATTATTTTATTAATGGATAAAATTTATTTTATTCACAGTAAAGATATTTTACAATTTAAGGTACGTGAAAAGGCAGGTAAATGTTCTATTATGTATTACATATTATTCAAACGAGATTGAATCTCACTATCGCAGTGTAATGAGGTACTAACTTATTAATGAATCACCATTATCATGGCAATTTCACTTTATTTTGACATGATTTTGAGATTTCCATTAATTTCGATTTTTGAAAGTCTGATTTTTTATTTTTTATTTAATGTCTCGATGGCTGTACATGATATATTGTTATTAACATTAATTAAAGTGAATTTGTCCATCATTAAAATCATAGTATTATTTGATTCGAATTTTTTTTCTATTGTCAAATAAAATTATGATTTTTTCCTACTAACATTTTTATTTCGTTTGTCGTGTGATTGTTATGTGGTAGTATTCTACTAACTGCCTGATGTTTTTTTCCTACTTTTTTAAATTCAAATCATTCTCATCTTTTTGGTGGTGATAATCCGGTGCTAGGTCATAAATGAGTTTATAGTTACTAATTTACAGTTAAATATGGTGCAAAGGTTACTGAACGCTTCAGTTAGGAATCAGTCACAGTTACCAGTGTCATAAAACGATTTAAATAAAATGAAAAGTCAAATTGACAGGTGTCACATTTGACGTTTTCGTTCAGAAGTTATATTTGTGCTAAAATCATTAGTAATATTTTTATTAACTTATTATTAACTGGGTACTTACCTCATAGCAATAGAAACGTGATATCTTGTCATCGAGTGATATAGATTTACATGAAAATAGTTTTGTTAATTATTGTTTACTTTGATAGTTAGTTAAATATGATTATTAACTTTATATCAATAATATTAACATTGTATGCAATTTGACTGAACTCCGCGATATCTCACAATAAATCGTTGTAAAAGTTTGTGCTGATAGGGCTAGGTTGTTAATTGATCTTATTTTTTATATATATAAACAAATGTTAAAAACATAAACTTACTTTGTATAATAATGTTTAGAAGAATAAATTTGTCAATTTTAAAAGAAATTGGAGTTTCAGTCAATTAACACCCTACTCTTTCAAATTTACACATAAAAAAATATTGATGTTATGTTTTTTCTCACTGCATTGTACCAAATTCTAAATTCCATTCTATCCTTATTTTTGAGCCTACGCTAATATTGCTTTTCTAATTTGTGTTTGGCATTTCTTGAACATTTTTGGCCTTGAACTTCTTTAATAATAAGTTAATTTGCTATGCATTTCACAAAGAAAATCGCAAGAAGAATGTCGCATGAAAAAACGCACTGTTTTTTTTACAAAATATGTTATTCGAATAATTTTATTACAATATGACATCGAGTGTTGTGTATTTAACTGCATAGAAGATATTACCGAGACGATGGAAGTGAGTTAGATTTATAAGTTATAATTAAGTGCAGCTAATGCTATCTATACTATAATATTGTTAGAAAGAAAAAAATCTGTGGAACTGTTACTCTGATTAGAATTTTTTTTTTCATTTTATAGCCTATTTATTGAGGAAGATTATAGGCTATAAAACTTCACGCTAAAATCCTGAGGAGTGGACCAGTAAGCATGAACGTCAAGCTAGCTGGAAAGGTGTAGACAAGTACGAAAAGTGAGAACAACGAAAGTCGCGATAGAGAGTTACTTGAACAAACTTAACACGGGTAAAACCGTGGGGAAGACCTAGTAATATGTATACACAGTATTAAAAATAGTTTTACATAATGTTTTTGCTTATTGTAAGCAAAATGATTTAAGAATGCATTATTGTAATGTGAATGGAAATTGTCTCTTTTTTTGCAACTTTAGTTTTTTGGTTGCACAGACGGAGGTCGCGACACGCTGTCGTGAAAACATCAACTTATTGGAGACTTTGTTAGCTGAAAGATCACTTTCGACGACTTCACAGAGAGATGTTAGAGGTAAGTAGTTATAATATTAGAGGCTAAGCATTTAAATAAATTAGCTGTCTACTTTTATACTTTATTTATTCAGTTGAATGTTTTTGAAATTGTTTTTAAAAATGGTTACAATGTTATTTTTTACTTTATTATACGTTGCTTGAAGAAATTGATAGTTCTGGGATTTCGTAGTCCTACTGTCATAGGATTTATGTAGAAATAATTTTACATATAATATATACAGATGTCATTGTACAAAAATCTGTTTACTGGCATATTTAAGGAAAAGTTTATACCTTACCCATAGATAAAACAGGCAAATCGGTACGACAAATAGCTTAAAACTGAATAAATTACTTTTTAAACGTAATACGAAAACACTTATTTTTGAAAAAAAAAATTTAGAGTGCTCCCTGTCATTGCGAACGAAAACGAATGAAATAGTTACAAGTAATAAAATGCGTCAATCTGTAAAGGCGTGTCCTAAGCAAGTGTATAGCAGCTTTGGCTCTCACCAGCTCCTCTGTCTATCCGCACATCCTGCACGATTAGTTTGTTTAGACGTGTCAGTTGGCCAATTGTAGTTTTTTAGACTGTAGACAAACAGTCTAAAACGTTAATAATTTGGTTTAAAATTAAATTTAACAATTAACGGGTAGAACATAATTCTAAATACATTACCAAACTTATGTCAAAACTATAAAATATACAGCAAAACGTAGTGTAAATAAATACAACAACGAGCAATACATTATATCTTACTTCATGTGAAATTCCGAGCGTCCTGTGGTCGAGAACAGGAGCTTTTTACTCGTATTTCGACCGGTTCTTAAAACTAAGACTACAGTTTTATACAATCTCGGTAGCGATCAAGGCTGACCGCTATATTTGGAGTCTTGGACGTGTTCGTCTCTACCTTTTTTATAATATTTTAATAAAATTCAAAATTGCTGTGCTTGAAGAGTGTTTGGTTGTAATTGCTTTTGGGCAGACTTATTAAATTTAATGGTCTTGTTTTTCTTCGCAATATAATACACTGTTTGAGACTTTTTCTCGGAAACTAAATTAGAATTATATCCTTCATGTAATGTACTACATCGGTTAGGGAACATAAAATGCATGCATAGCTTATCTTTCTAAATGTTTGATTGATAAAGGCTTTACTTTTTGGAAATCTATCGTAAATAGTTTGTATAATATATCTTCTTTGCTACTACATCTGGAATTGTCTAACAATTTATAAGTCTTTCTGCAACACTGTTTGTTTGTTTGTATTTGTTAGTTTTGATAATGGTTAATGTACTTGCAAAAGAAACTTGAAACCAAAGAAGGAAGTGAAATGATAGGAGATTAAACGATGAGATCAATCCATAGACTGTTGTTTCGAAGCTAAAAGAAAAATTATAATAATAGATAATAAAACGAACGAAATTATACATATACGACAATATATAATTAAAATAGAACATGACAATATAGTATATTTGGATCACAGTTTACAATCTTCAGTTTCTTTTGATGTGTCGTGTCATGTTATGTTTACAAAGGTAACAACTAGCACTATGACTGTTCTGTTGTACAGTGTTATTTCAATATAGTACACAGATTTTAATAAATTTATTAGTTTATTGTTCTTCTGCAATTTTCCCATTCACATGGTGTATTCCAGGCTTTTGAATTTCACGGTCTGGATCGGTGTGACCTTCACCGAAATCACGCATTGCGGAAAATATTATCTAACAATCTCTAATAAGTATTAAAATAAAATAAATGCTACCCAGTTTAGGCCCTGTGGAAGCACTTGCGGCATTGAGTATATTTACATATCCACTCGCGTCTTATACAGTGGCTATAATAGTAAGGGCAAAAATTATAAAGAATATCAAATGAACAGTATCGAATTAAATTATTATCATTGTACAAGTAAATCATTGTAATTGGCAAAAGTTCACATTGTGCTTTGCATAAAGATAAACTAAGCACCTTATTAACGCCCGTATGTACAGACTACACAGCATTAAAAGTTTAATATCCGGGTGACCAAGCTTTGCTCGGTATCTTAAATTTGGAATGTAAAACATTTCTATAAACACAAAATTTCATCCAAATCGTTGAAGCAGTTACGGGGCCTTATCCTATGTCATTCACTGTTATTAAATAATTAAAATTCAGTTCGTGGTTTCGATGGTTTATGGTAACACCGGAGTTTATTTATGTTCTCGTTATTTGAAACTCTATTGACAAAGTCTTCTGCTATAGACGGCAGGCAATTGCTCCCTTTGCATGTACCCTGCTATGTCCTTGGACACAGTAAAGGAGATTGTGCTTTCATATTTCACTATCAATTAAATCCGGATTACTTAATTTCAATTTTGTTTGCTTATTATAACAAGTTGCACCGAAACACAATACATGGTTACATGCCATAGTCAAACACAATTAAGGAGACAACCCAAGTTCCCGGAAGTGGTGACACGCCGCCTGACCTGTCCGCGATCTACCTTTCGTTCATCTCCACCTATTTATGCTAGCGAAAGCGGAACAGACTCGCTAAACAAAGTGACCACATGGAGTTTTTTGCAGATTATTTTGATGTTTCTAATGCTATAACAATAAAATGGACTACTGATAGACTGTTAATTAGTTAAAAAAAAAAGATAAAATATGATCGAGACTCTAAATTCTAGAGACTTCACAGAGTCAGTGAAATAAAAATGCTCAATATAATATTCTACATTGGTTGTAAGACTACAAAATTCGATACGTGTTTAGATACATCTATATTTTGTTTGATGTTATTTCGCTACTTCTGCATGCAACACCTTTTCCTCGTGTTCAGGGTGTTAATAGGCACGCTCAATTCAACCTTAGGTACAATTGTTAGTGCTAAGTGAAATCTATGCGACGTAATTAAAAAAAGGTTAAATCAATAACTATCAGATTGATTTAAAATGTTGCCGTATATTTAAATTTAATAACACAATTTTAATATTAAAAAGGTTACACAAGTCTTTAAAAATAATAATTTATCAATCTTGTTCTTGATTCTCGTATCCTCAGTGCTCAACAAAATAAACAGGCATAGCTCTAAAGTTAGGTATTACAAGTTTGTTAAACTTGCTGTGTTTTATATTATTTTCGTTCTTAAATCTCGTGAATCATATTGCTATATTTATTTTAAACTCTGCTTAACAAACGTTTTCTATTTTCATAAGTGTTTTTTTTGGGGCGGACCACTAATTAATTAATCCTTTTATTTTTCAGTGGATATTAAGCGACCTTACGTTTATAATGTAGAAGAATCAAATCTATCTCACATTTCTTTATAAAAACGTAATTCCCGCAAGCTTCTGTGTCATACTTTAATTAAATATAAATGATTTCCTTGAATATATAAAACTTCATTAAAATACAAGAATTAATTAACATTCATCAGTTTCTGGGTTTTTATTCACCTAACAATTAAATCACCAAAATATAAGTTACAATAGTAAGTTTTGTAAATCAGAATTCGCCCCTTGATGGTGCATTTTGAGATTATCTTAACATTACCTATCTTATCTTAAAGTTAATGTTTTTTATAATATATGTAGTATAAAGGCAAGGGCCATCTGTTTACAAATAGGTTCGTTCAAAATGTATATTCTAAAAATATTTCAACAGTCCGCTGTAAAAGACATCTTGAACGGGTTGATGTGTCTTTTTTTATTTAAAATTTATGTAGGTATGCATGAATATATTTTAGCTTTTATTACGAATGTAATAAACTTCAGTACGCTTATAATAATAAGCGAATATTGTAACCTCGAAATCTAGTTACAAAGCAAATATTCGCGAACTGTAGACGTGTTTGCATAAATTGAAATTAGAATAACATGCTCTCATCATACCCACGGATGAGTCGCATTTATTTATTTTATTTACGTTCTCTTTATTTTCATAGACATATATTATTATTAACAGACATTGATAATTGATGAATTACTTGATACCGTTTTCTTAAGAGTTATTTTTTCAGTCATATACTCAACTGATTTTTCCTGTATGACTATAGCTTTTCTATTTTATTTATCGCGCTATTTTGAATTTTTCATATTTTTTATTGAAGTGTGTTGTAATTAATATAATATATATAGTATGCAAATATACCTAGATGAGTTAAAAAATATCAATGAAAATTCAAAATGAGTTATTTTAAGCAATCTTCGATCCTACAAGTTGTTGCCGTGACAGTCGTAAAAAACCTTAGGCTATTGAGATTACAATTAAACGCAAACTTATACGTCAGTTTAAAACTAAAACAGCCGCTAAATAATGGGGATCTCATTCAGAGCCTATCAGACCTGTGAGAAACAAGTAATTAACCAACACCAAGTACAAATAAAGTGTGTACTATAGAAAAGTACTGAAACATCTAGGATGGATCTACTAAACAAAACTTGTCCCCTGTTTTCTACACTTATTAACCAATCGTTAAGATATTGGACTAATCATTGGTTGAGATAGAACTGCTCTTCAGTCGGCTACACTCGGGTGAATGTGAACAAGAATTTAATGGTCTGCTACCACGGGGTGGCAAAAAGTTTTTTTTATGTTAAAGTATTCCATCGATTCCCTGCAGGTGGCTTTTTGGCTTCTTCATTTATCATACCATTGAGATAGTAAGTTTTTTAATAAATTCTTGGCTGGCTACTAGCTTGAAGTTGAAATGTGTCACCAAAATTTATCTGTTTTCTTATTATTTCTTTTCGTTCTCTACGTCACGCGTCACCCCTATCTTACCTACCCTTATTATTTATAATTTATTATAATTTAATATTAATTATAACTACAGATGTGGAAATGATCCTCAAGCACAGCAGTCAAAACAAATATATTTATTCCTTATGACTTATGATAGAAATATAAGAAATAAAATGTAACGACGAATGAGTATGTAAAGATAAGACGGAATAAATATTAGTTGTAACTCCGTCTTGTCTTGAGGAAATTTGGAGGATCCTCGAATGATTCGAATCGAACCCAGGTGAATCGATTCACAAAAAAAAAGGACGTCTAAAAGATCGATTTTTCAAAAATCCCTCGTAAGGAAAATAAAAAAAATCATCATCATCATCATCATTTCAGCCGCAGGACGTCCACTGCTGAACATAGGCCTCCCCCATAGATCTCCATCTCCAGAGCGACCGATCTTGTGCGGCCTGCACCCAACGGCTCCCAGCGACCTTTATTATGTCGTCTTTCCATCTAGTGGGGGGCCGTCCTACGCTGCGCTTTCCGGTGCATGGTCTCCACTCGAGAACCTTTCTGCCCCAACGGCCGTCAGTTCTCTGAACTATGTGCCCCGCCCACTGCCACTTCAACTTGCTAATCCTTTTGGCTATGTCGGTTACCTTAGTTTGTCTACGGATCTCCTCATTTCTGGTTCGATCTCGTAGAGAAACACCAAGCATAGCCCTCTCCATAGCTCGCTGAGCGACCTTGAGCTTTCTTATGAGGCCCACAGTGAGCGACAAAAAATGGTTATAAAAAAAATATACCATTATAATCGATCTTTTATAATTTTTAACGATTCAAAATTGTTTTTATTATCTTACTAAACAATCAGTTATAGAATATAGAGAAAGCTACTTTTTTTCAGGTATAGAAAAAAGAGAATTCATTTCACAGATATATTTATTTTAAACTATTTTTTTAATTTGATTTTTTATTATTTAAATTATTAATTTTTTTTATCCATTAAGAGGAGATGAAAGAAACGGTACAGAGCCAATACTACCAGCTCGCGAGTTTTTGAGTAATTAAGTGAAAAACTGTGATTTATTTACATGTATTTGGGTACATTCAAATATTTGTAAATAATTTTATGGTTCTTATTAAATAAGAAAAAATCGAATCTCGATTTTCAAGATTGAAATATCGATTCCCTGGATCTGGTTTTCTGCATCTCGTAAATAACGTCGTTCAGGTATTCGTACGAATTATCGTATAGATTAAGGCACTCAGTCGCGAAAGCGTGGCAACATGCTTAACGATGCAAAAGTGACCGTACCTCGGCTTGAGCTGTTGCCGTAGTTGCAATTAAGTCACGAACTGGCCTTAACCGTAGAAATTCGAGCTAAATTATTTTTTACATATATACATGTTCCTGTCTCCTGGGAGGAAGGAAGGAACATTTGTATATGTAACATTCGCAGTACTTACGATTCGTCACATATTGACACTGGTAGGTTCGCTTACTTCCATAGGCTTCATAAATCCATTAATAACACTACTGGAAAAACAATTCAAATATAATGTAGCGACATCTACATAGCGACACACAGCGATATCAATCGAGCCATATACGACGCATCCTACATCGCGCAATAGAAATTAACTCTTCAATTGAGTATATATACAAGAACCCGACTACAACCGTTGGGCAGCTGCCCGCTAGACATAACACCCGTCTGGTCGGAGAATCCTCCCTTTGCAATAGCTCTTCCAAAATAATAATTAGCTCTGTTATCAAGCGTAGGCGAAAGAGTAGAATAAACAATATCGTAAATCTTCCTTGAGTATTCCTTAAGGTAGATCCCGATGTTCCTCGAGTGTAACAGTTGTTTCCTCGACTCGAGTGAACAAAAATCTCGAGTGACGTCAAGTGAAAGAGATTTTTTGCAACTATGAATACCGATTTCCTTGAATGAGGTTGAGTGGAGTCGAGGAAGTTTCGAGGAAACGACTTAGAATATGGATGTAAGAATACCGATTTCGAGGATTCCTTGAGGTGATCCTTAAGGTAACCTCGGTTGAGTGGAGGTTAAGGCAGTTACTAGGAAACGACTTAAAATATGGGTGTAAGTCTAGAATGTTGGCATCTCCGGTCACATCTTCACTTTATTGATTATGGCCAACTGATTATCGATTGTGGCCAAACGCTAACCTAAACAGAAAAAAGATTGTTGGTTGCATATATTTCTTTAACAATGTAATAAAATGGGGTTATTTAGTTCAATACCACTGTTATTAGTCTCGTCTTTGCTGTTTATTGAGTGTTAACTTGTTATTATTATATAGAAATAATTTTCATTATCGATTAATTTCGGTTTTTCGAATATCAAATCATCAAATAAACTCGACAAACATTTACATAAGCTTGAATATTTGTGTAAATAAAAACCAAAATTGTATACTCGTTTAAACGACGCGATCTCAATAGATGATGCAATTTTCTATATATGCAGTAATTACAATATCAGTGCGAAACGAATAATGATATCTGTCAATAGTTTTTTCATAAGCAGCGCTCACCTCACGATCAGATGACATCACTTTGTAGATGCAAAAATAGTAGATAAATAACACATGTGCGCATGCAATAGCAATTTAAAATTTTTGCGGTTAGTATAATTTTGTTGCCTATGCCAATTAGTCGCATTTGTACAAAAAAAATCACTATGGTTTTGTTGAACAAAGTTGTAGTGATAGTGCATGACTTCAAGAAGTCTTGTATAACTCGTAAAAGTAAGTACCTTATATTTATTAGATATTTAATTTATTTTAGTGATATCACTTTTTCTTTAATTATTATTTAAATTTTAAACTGTTTTGATGTTATACAAAAATAATAAAAAAACATAGATTAAAATTCTTTAAGACTATCACACACACTAGTTTTATTAACGGTTGCATCTAACTGTTATCTATACAATTAATAAAATTGAAGTGTCTGTTTGTAATGTCAAAATAACAGCCTTTTACTAATTACTAAACTACTAAAAGCATCCGACCTGTACCTGTAACTTCGCACTGGCAGGCATCCTTCGAAGTAGTCCCCCTTCGACTGAACAAGACGCTCCCATTGATACTTTCACATCCTGATGCAGTTCTGGTAGTCGGTTTTCTAAATGACCATGAGTGCACGCGTCGCATTCATTTCAACCTTCTCTCTGTCGTTAAACCGGTGTCCTTTGAGCGGCATTTTTAATTTTGGGAACAGTCGAAAAGTCCTAGGGGCCTGTATCGGGACTTTACGGAGGCTGACGGTGTTGTTTAATATTTTGTTTCGCTAAAAACTGTTACACGAGGTTCGATGAATGCGCTGGCGCATTATCATGGTGGAGAAGCCAGTCGCCGCTCGCCCAAAAACGAGGACGTTTCCTTCTCACCGCGTATCGCAATCTTTTCAGAACTTCGCGGTAAAATTCTTTGTTGATTGTCTGGTGCACGACACCTTCGAAATCGAAGAAAACAATTAACACGGACATGACGTTGCTCGGACTCTGACTTGCTTTCTTCGGTCGTAGCTCAAATGAAAGCTTCCATTGTGAGGATTGTTGTTTTTTTTTTCGGGATTATAACCGCAGGGTTCAGTACCGGTAATAGTCTTCCGGAGCACATTTTCATCACCAATAACCATTTCCAAGTTGTCCTGAGCGATTTCAAAGCGAAGCCTTTCTGCTCTTCTGTGAGCAATTTTGGAATGAATGTCGCACACACGCGAGTCATTCCCAAATTCTCGGTCAGGGTTCTCGAAATACAAGTCTTCGGAATCCTGAGATCATCTTCTTTTTCGCGGACAGTGAAACCACGTTTTTGCGCAATCGCAAGTTGCACACGATCAATATTTTTCGGTGTTATCGCACTCGAAGGTCGGGCAGAACGCGGATCGCTATCAACACTCGTGCGACCGTTTTCGAATCGCTAATACCACTATTTTATTTTAGTTTTGTTCATTCGAGCATCTTCAAAGGTCTCATGCATCATTTCGATGGTCTCTACACAATTCTTTCCGAGTTTGGAGCAAAACTTTATGCAAATTCGTTGTTCCCATCTCTCCGTCATTTTGCAATGTTAGCAAAATTCGACGAACGCGAAATCGACAATTTACGTAGTAAAGACGCGATGCGTTCGAAATAACAAATCTCGTCGGTAGCCCCGGTAGCCGATAACTTCGTGGAGAGTCACTTGTTACGCTCGTACTTCATAAAGGTCATTCGGACGTTTTGGCGCCAAGTTATGTGTACAGTTCGGATATTTTTGGAACAAACCTCGTGTAACAAAACATTAATTTTTCCAATTTTGCCTGTCTGTCCGTCTATCTGTTTGCCTGTCTGTTTGTTCCGGGTAATCTCCGAAACGGTGTGGCCGATTTTGACGGGACTTTCACTAGCAGATAGCTGATGCTATAAGGAGTAATTTAGGCTACTTTAATTTTACAAAAATAGTTGGGGTTCCGCGTAAATAAAATAACTAGTCAAGAAGAATCAACTCGAGCGCTTAAACTACATATGTTGAGTAAACCGTAAGAGATATATGAAATTAATGTACTACATAATTATAGGCATTAAAAAGACCTACAAAAAAGTCAGAGAGAGCATAAAGTACACTATCTTTTAAGGATCACCCACGCTAATCATTTTTATGTTTAAAATAACTACGAGCGAGAGTAGTACGTTTCGCACGTGTGCCCGATATACGGCATTGTGTAGTTAGTTTATAAAAGTGAATAATATATACGTACATAAATATCTTAAATAAATTGATCGTCTACATAAATAAAAAATTATAAAAAAAAACTAGATTACTTTGTACATAATTAATCATCATCAACTTTGCCTTCCAAAATCTAAAAAGGTTATTTAAACAAAGTATTTATTTAAGATTATTAATATTTAAAAAAACATTTAACATTATTTGATTATTTGAATTTATTATTTTACATAATACACCAATTGAATCAAGGAATGTCTTACTTTACGCAAGATTTTGGTAAACTAATATCAGTCTTTCCTCAGAAGTCTTTCATCAGAGTCGGTAACGTAAATTATTGTAAAACGCGTGTGTAATTGCTTAGCATTTACTAAGATTTCAAATTTTCTTTTCATACATATAACGTCACAAGGTTGAAACATTTATAGTTACGTAATACAGATGGTTCTCAAAGTATTCTTTGGCATTGCCGCCAAACCTATTGTGAATTCTAGTTTATAGACTCGATGTTTGCACTATCGATGCCAACTGTTATAATTCCTTTGCGTATTTAATTTTGTTTAACCGAATGTTCATTATTTGTAATATATACAACAATTTTTATTATTTACTATATTATTCAATAAATTTAGCAATATTTTCACTCAAGTAATATCTGTAACATGAAAATATACATAGTTGGTAATATTAATTAAATGAAATAAAATATCCTTACTGGGATATGCTGGAAAAAATAAACAGTGGTTTACGAATAATATACCAAAATATAAAACTTGAAGTGGTTATACAGGATTCTAACTAAAATCAAAAGTAAATATGAATAAGAAATGAAAATGATCTTGGTTATTTATTTAATATTGTTTGTACATTAGTACGAGTAAAGTACTTCCGATCCTTTATCTATGTGCTCGTAACAACAAGATTTTAGCTAGGGTTTTTTTTGATACTCTGATAAACCCAGGTGTTTAATTCTATTAGATCTATGTTCCTGCTAGATATTATGTAACATTAGCAAATACGAAATTATAGAATTACTAAATTATATTTAATATTAGCCATGCGATAGTGAAATATTGGCTTTTGCCATTGTATTTTCAGAGGAATAATAAATTGTGATATGTTTTAATTTTAATTTTTAATCATTTATTATATACTTATTCCTTTAATATATTTACCAAACACTACAAGATTATAGTAGGATAGTAGGTATACTAACTTTTAAATATATATATACACATAACATTTCTTATAATCGTTTCTAATCACTTCCAACTGTAGATAACATTTTATCAATTTCAAGTATGATTGCCATGAACACATTCTATTTTAAATCATTAACATACATAATATACACAGTGTAACGAAATATTATATTTATAATACAATACCTACATGTCAAAGAGATTAGGACACAGAGAAATTGAGTCGTATAGAATCAAAGTTGGCAATCTCACTTTTTTGCTCTTTTGAGTTGAAGATGCACACAAATATAAAATGTTAAAATAAATCGTTTTTCTTTGATACTATAGTATCAAACACGACTACTTAGTAAATTCAGTATAAAAATGCAGTTTAGCTTCAAAGGCGGCAATATTTCATGTGTTTAGAATCAAAGACAGCGCTAATGCTCGCTCGACCAATCACGGCAAAATAAGTTTTAATGCATTTTACGTGAATGAATGAAATTGCATTATTACACTATTAACTACTAAAAGTGAATAAGCTTTTCGTGAAAATAACCATGAATGAACTACCCTACAGTTTCAGTTAATAGTTTCTGAAATAGACAAAGGTAACCTAAACTTACCATTAATAAAATTAGGTCTTACGATTTATATCACAATAGATAAAAATCCGCTAGTTCTATAAGACGGACATAATTTATACATCTCTATTAACCTTGTAATAAATAATTATGTAACAATAATTTATATCACATAATAATAACAACCTGTAAACCGACTACTGTTCTGTACCAGCGGACCTGATGATGGATGCGGAAAGCCGCTGAATGCGAGCAGCGCAAGACCGGTCGTTATGACGATTTTTAGGGAATGCTGAAACCTATAAACCTCTTACTATCGAGCTAAGGCCTCTGGCCTCATCATGAGGCAACGACGCGTGACGGTATTAAGAGGATGCGTGAGTCTAAGAAACATTTCAAGAACAGCTATTTCTAAAATCTATTATTGCTAACGCACTGTGTCCGATACCTCAACGAATATAGTGCGAGAGTGACAACTGCAGTTCGGACTTATTATACCTAAGTAAAATTAACAAAACCATAGTTTCGTATTCCCCTGTTTTCTCCTCCAAAACTGAACGGACTTTTAACAGACTTCAAAAAAAGACGGAGGTTACTCAATTCGAATGTATTTTTTTATGGATATTCAGCCATAAATTCTTTGTTTATGAACCAATTTAGTGAATTCTTTATTCGCTTTGAAAGGGAGTACCTCAAGGGTGGTCCCATTTTAATTTCATTGTTATTGAACCTTCGAATTCGAAGATACATTACGAAACTCCACAAAAATCATTGAAGTTGGTTTTCTTTTTTGCTAAATTTTGTCTTGTAATTTTTTTTTTCAATAATAATATAAGAAGGACTTTTGCTATGTCTGTATGTTTTTATTATTCTTTTTGTGTTCGGTTCCATTTTAATTTTAATTCATTGAAGTTGCTTTATTTGTTAAAAATAGGCTTGTTATAATAATTCATTTATGAAAAAAAAATCAAAATAGGGACATGGTAGTGATAGACAAAGATTTTACGGTATGCTCCAGTACCATTATCCAGAGAGGAAACGTTTGTATGGACAAACAGTACCCGCGTTTCCTTTTAATCACGGAGCTTGTCAATGATGTAATTCAAACAATGCACCAAGAAATCTACTACTCTTAATTTTTATCGTAACAATTTTCACAGGAATTAACGTAGTCATAATTATCTAAAATTGGTTAAGGGTACACACAAAGCGTTTGTACTCGTTTCGGATTACCGCCATTTAGAAGCATTCGTAAAGGAGAGGGCTACATTAAATTGGTCTGTTCATGACATTCTTTATATTTAATGGCAACTGCGTTCATCCACAATACTGCTGTTGGGTACGCGTCACTTCCCCTCTGCGTGAGGGAGGGGGGGTGTGACGTTTCCCTGGTTTGGACGGGCGTTTTGTTGCGCCGGATGCCCGTCTCGTAGACACCGTACGGATGCCAGTGGGTGGCGTGATGTTAGTAGTGAGGGGGTCCGGGGGGTGCAATAATGCACGACCGCTTGAGGTGCCGGGTCTTCAATGAAAGTTGATATCTTGATTGTTGACTGTTCGCAGGACGACCAAAGCTTTCTTCTCGTTGTTACTTGTACTTGTAGACTCGTCGAATTGCACCGTGCCCATATTTTTAGAACTGACTACACTGTTAGCCTTAGGGGCCCTATCGTCAAACAGAGCCGCTGCGGCTTTTACAGCTTCACCGGACTTGGGGGCGAGCGCTTAGGGCACTCAGCCGCGAAAGTTTGTGACGACCCGCACGAGGGTGCCAGAGTGGCCGAACCTCGGCTCGGGCGGTCGTCGCGAATGCGAAAAAGTCGCGATCTAACTAATTCCCTAATCTTAGGAGAATTCGAGCTAACTAATATATACTCATATGCACGTTCCCCTCCTCCTGGGAGGAAGGAGTGGACCATGCGTATGTGTATTTAATAATCGGAATGGTTTTTCTACACTAACTAGCGCAATAGTCTAACTAGCGCAAAAAGAAAAAGGTCCCTTACAGAACCTATGTACCTGTGTGGTGTGCACGTGTGTGTGTTCATACGTGTGTAATGTTGTGTGTGGGTAACTAAGTGTTGCACGTATAGTGTCACTTTGTATCGCGCGGGCGGCTGCCTGACCCAAGGGCTTCACACCGAGTGCCCAATACGGCCCCTCTTCGAGCTTAAGTAGTTCGAGGAATGACCGTAAAGAGAGCCCCGTTTTATTTCGTGTTTTAACTTTGTTTTAATTTCAGTTTTCGCTTTAGTTGCCCTGTTAATCTCTCTATATTGCTGTCATTATATATCTTATGTACACATCAAAATGTTCCTCTTTGTATTACCTATCTATTACATATTCACTTATAATATACATCAAGTATATATTCCGTATATAAGCCAAAAACAATGTAATTTACGGGCGGCATCACTGTTTTCCGTTCGTAAAATCTCTATAATATTTGATATCCTTACTCTATTGGCTTACGGTATGCATTAATCTATTCTATATTAGCTATATTTTCACATATGTGACACACAATACATAATCATTTATATACATCTTAATATATAACATGCAACTTGTAATGTAGCGTATTCGCTAACATTTCTCTATAATATTGTCTGTATCAATCTATTTTATCGTAACACATAGTATATAACACGTAAACACAGTCATATCACATAATATCCTAACATGAAACACGAAAATGACTGTTCTGTCGCCAACAACTGCCATCAACAAGCAAATAGAATATCTTTGTAATTATTCTTGTAATATACATACACAAGAACATACATACATCATAAACATAGCTCTAATAATATAGCGGGCTCCCTTGTTAAAACTTTTCTGGGAGTTTTTGTAACAACATAAGGCGCGTGTTCCTTGTTTATATAGACTTTAAAAAAAGGAGGAGGTTCTCAATTCCAATGTTTTTTTTATTAATGTTCAGCCACTAATTTCTTTGTTATGCAACCTATTTGGATGATTTTTTTATGTGATACCTCAAGGATGGTCTACTTTGGTAATTTGGTCACTTCGTACACCCACAGTGGTCGACCGCCGGTTATTTTGAAGATAAAAATGCTTATTATTGTATTTGCGTGGAAACCTAATTTTTTTCTGAAATAAAAGAAGATTAAGTTAAACATTACGGCATCAGCTATCTGCCTTCCGTTAAATTCCCTTAAAATCGGTCCAATCGTTTCAGAGATTAGCCCAAACAAACAGACAAAAAAAATATATAAATTTTGTTTTTGTTATAAGTACCGCATAATAATATACTTTCTAATGCATTTATTAAAAAGCTGTTATTTTGGCATTACAAACAGACACTTCAATTTTCTTTATTAGTATAGATTACAATATGCTAAATAGTACTTACTACACAAACAAATTGCAACGACAGCAATAGTTAAGTTTTACATTATATTAAACTCACGCAAAGAATTTCAGGTACCGACCGTTTATCGATAATTCTTGTCTAAACAAGGGATAACTATATAGAATGCAGGTCTCTTCATGCAGGATCCTTTCAAAGGCATACCAATTAATATGACAGGCGCATAACCAAACACCGCTAAGTCAAGCTTTTGTTTGAATGAAGCGATGTCCCTAAAGAATTGGAATATATTATCGTTTAAATATTTTAACTATTTGTAAAGCGACAACATTCCTATATTTTATCAGTACCGTATTTACTTTCATAGTATAATTAGTTTCCTAATAAAGGAATTTCAAACTTAAACATGTCTAGGTCCATTGGTTTTGTATTTAAGGGGGTTTCAAGTAGAATACTCGTTGGTTCAAATTAAAATTTTATTTCTGCTTAGTGACTATGTAAGTTTTATATTTAATTTTGCATATATCTGTTATATGATGTTTTATGATAAACGAACGATAAAGACGTTTTATATGGATAGTAATCTATTGTATTATGATGATAAAGTTAAAAATAATATTATTTATCCCAGTGACCTGTATCTTAGTAGGTCTTGGCCCGCGAAACTAACACATGCATGCTTTGTGCGACCTGCCAAGTTCCAATACTCAAAATCTCATGCCAAAGTTTTTAAATTTCGTTGCAATGCTTCATTCATAGGCTTCATTGACTCTTACCTTTTTTTAAACGTTTAAAGGATCACCTTACCTCAGTTTAGAATATTCGAGTGTAAAAAAAATTCTTCGTCTTAAGTAAAAACTTTTTTCTACGTGTTTTTTTTTTAATTATAGATTGGGTCTGGAAAGACGGCCTTAATACTTAAAAATAAATGTTTACATTACAATTTAATGCTTTCGACGTTTCTATAATACCTAGGCTGTTTAAATAATTCTAAATACGAACAAAATTAATTAGGCACATTTACGAACGGAAAAATATCGTGTTAAGTTTATTGGGGTCAATAAATAACTAAAATCTCATCAAAAAGAAATGTCAACTCGATTAGACATGTACATATTTATTATAGCAAAACTTTCCATAATCTTGCCGTTGTTGTTTTTTTTTTTTCAGAATTTTAGCACACTAATGATCACATGTAAATGACCACGTTTCAATTTTCAATTTATATGTATAAATAATGTATAATATACGCTTGAATTCCTTTACTTTGAACCGGTCACAGTAAGTAAATTGCATAAAGTTTTTAAAATCTCTACATCTTAATTAGTTAAAATAGTATTCCTCCACTAGATATCGTCGTTGTTCGTACTTTCTATAAAAATTCATTTGTGTAGTAAATTCTCGTTTTCCTTTAAGTTTTTAGAAGCCTGTGTCGCTCTGTGACCTTCCTTTTGTCTGTTATATACACTAGACGATCTCAAAATACCTCATCAATTTCAGACTTCAAACACTTTTTTCTTATGCTCTGAAGCCTGAAGGTGATATCATTCAGCGCAAACAATTCAGCGCTTTAGTGTCAAATGTCGTATTTATATATACAGTGGAACGATTATGTTGAATCGCTTAAGCGGAGGCAGACATTATTTTTGTACGAAAAGGTGGTTTAAATTAAACAGTATATCAGCTAGCAGTCACGGGCGATAGACGCGTCGCTCGAGCTAATTTTATCGCGAATATTCTGTGTTTACATACCGTTTACGCGGCGTACATTTTGTTTACTTTCCGTAAAATTTATATATGAACAACTTTAGTGCTGTGGTGGATGAAAAGTAAAACTCATAATATATAAATAATTTCATAAGTTTTCAAATATAATAATAGACTGGATGCGCACGAGTGATTTAAGTTTCGCTTCTGTCAATGTGAAATTGTTATACGATGTCCTTATTTTCACTCAAATCAAACGCCTCTACTATTGTACACAATATAATATATACGTGTAAAATTCTGTTTTGAACAAATGTTTGATCAAAGAGTTATTTGGGTATGACCTTGGAAGCAAATAGTATGTTTACAATTCAGGAGCATTGAAAATGTCGCGGAAATTATATTATCACTTCTGCCCTTCAGTAAATATGGCATTGGACCTATAAAATATTTTAAAATTATTTTATACGGAGAAATATTATTGTTAGAAGCGATAAAAATCAATAATTAGTAATATACAATGTTATTTATGGGTTACCCTATAAAATTATGTAGAGTAATAAACGTAATAATACATAAATAATTACAAGTTTCTAACAGATTTTTTACAGTTACATTACATTCATATTATTTCAAGTTTTAAGGTGATAAATAAATAACGATTGGATAAGTTTTTTAATAATATGGTATTCATTGAAAAATATTCAGATACTTATAGATTCGATTTTCAGTTTTCAATAGTTTTTTGAAAAATAAGCAGAAGAACTACCTCATTAAAAAAGTAGATAATAAAAATCTGACGTATATGTAATTTCTGAATAAATCACGTGCATTTAAACATAGTAAGAAAACAGGGCCGTTCTTTATTAAAGCTGGTTAAAAATTGGACTTGAAGGCTCCATATCTCCTTTGCAAAACACCTTTCCCTTCCTGTAAAATGTTGACGCGTGCGCATACTTATAATAAAAGTAACGGAACAATCTTTAAAATCAGATAGCTAATAACAACATCTCGAGCGAAATGACCCACAATTGAAGCTGATTTATTTTGTGTTTTTGTAAAATCATTGTGTGTCGTAACACGCTCTGAAGCAGTTACGAAACAAGTTTCACTACAGTCGACATCTTTACAATCAGCTGCGTTGATCGAAATGCATTTTTAATATATTATATTAGCTGTGCTCCATAGTTTCCCCCGAGTTAAGTTTATTCGACAAACTCTTCATTGCGCCACCGCCAACGCACCCGTATAGCCTATCGTAGTTCTCACTTCCTGTACTTGCCTACAGCTTGCTAATTTGTTTGTCGTTACTGTTTCACTCTTTAGAGTCGTACCTTAAACATAAATAGCCTTATATAACCTTCCTAAATAAGCCTCGCTTATTAAATGGCTGATAGTTCCTGAGATTACACTCCACACTACACCAAACTCACTTAATTAGCACTCTCTATTCTAAAGTTTATTATAGTTTAAATTAATTACATTCACTTCTTTTATCACTATTTCGCGATGTATGGTTGGTACCCTATTTAGAATAAAAAAATATTGCTTACCTAAATATTTAAGTTCCTCCTTCTTGTAGCGAAACAAAGCTTGCATAGAGGAAAACTAAAACACTTAGGTAAGCAATTTTTCTTTTCTAGGACCAGAATTACGTTTTGTCTATTATACTTACTCTTAGATAGTGTCTACTGTGTGTGATACTTCTTGATTAATAAATTTTGAAAATGAAAATGAAATTTGTGCTTTACACGATTACAGCTACTAATATAGTTTTTCATCTTTCATCTATTACTTTTCCTTTGAAACTTTTTTGTTTAATATTATGAATGTGTTGACATTGATACTGTTCTTAAATCTTGAAACAGTTGAAAGCTTTGTCATTAGATAAAATTAGATCAGATAATCTTATTAGGGGAACATACACTTCGCTTTAAAGTGTTCCTTTAAAAGGCAGTTAAAAATAACTAACTTCAAGTTTATTATCGTAAATAGATATAAAAACATACTTTGTATTTAATATAAATTTGTTTTTTCTATAATACAGATAATGCAAATTGAGTGCCAGTTATGATTTCATAATAATATTTTTTTATCTCTTTTTAATCATATTTTATGTTAGTTATTTTAGTTACCTTTTAAATTTATTACAGTTTCAAGTCTTGATCATCAAAATTACCACTTTATGGTTTGACTTATAAGTATAAAATGATACTTCTAAAAATTGTACATTTTTAGTTACTAATTATTATCTTTAATTGTAGTATTAAAACCACAATTTGTAATAATAAATTTTTTGAATAATCATTTATAGATATATGAAAATAAGCTGTCAATATTTTCAGTTATTTGTATTTTATATTCATGCAGTTACAAAAGACTGTCAGAAATTTGTATAATTTATGTAGATGTTATCAAAATGCCCGAGATTTCTCCGTCAGATCGTGAAAGTTTTTATGAGATTTGCGGTTAGACCATTTGTTACTTAATTTTCAATCCATTTATGCAGTATCCTCAAAAAGAAACAGTTTACACTTTAATCACATTTTTCTCTAAGTTGTAAAAAAAATTTCTAAAAACTGCTAGTAACTTCTAAAAAAACTGTATTACTATTCGCTTACTAACATTCGCGTAGAATCCTAGGAGGTAATAAGGAGCGCCATATAGGTAGGTTGACCTTTCTCGTTCGGTGAAGCTAGGTTGACAAGGCCAACTAGTAATAACAGGTCAAAAAAGGGCAAAAAATAAGTAAGTAGATGTAAGTTATTGTTTTATAATTAATTATATAGATATGATATTATCTCCTTGTTATTAATAGGAGTGATTAGGTTTGTAGTCACAATTGCAACGTCTTTATAACGTTGTTTAAATTGTATATCAAGATAACTCGCCACTTACATTGGAATTTCGTAATAGCTTTTTAGAATAGCATTTTTTTCCATTTAATTCTATACTCTCGAATGCCCTTGGCCAAAGACTTCTGTATTTTCCGAGACCCGAGGTCATTGGTCTTAAAGATGTCTACATACACATACTAGCATATAAGTCATCTCGTGAGATCAGCGACGCTCCTTTATGGTATAAAGAAGTCGCAGACACCTTTTACGGAGCTTTGTATTATTCATTAAAGTGCCAACTGGTTGCATTGGCCTTTGATTCATATTTATGTAATTATGATACAAGTATGTTCGATCTTACAGGTATTGTTTAAGCGTTAGTGACCCCAGGGATAACGTCTTAATGATTCTTTGATATATATAAATTATTTGTAAGTTCATAATTATTGTAGATTAATTAATTAAAGTGAATCTTTAAAGATGGAAATTTCAGTCTAATAAAGTTCCAAAAAATTACTATACTTATCTAAATTTAATTTTAGTATTGAGATGTTAGATACAGTATATGTGTTTGTTTTCCTGGTTTTTTTTTTGTAATGGGTGTTTTATATACAACACTCATCCTCTAATAGTAATTTTTGTAAAAAATTTAATTGTATTGATCACGCGAATGAGTGATGCTCAGGCATGTGTGATCTTTATCAGTTCTGTCACTATTAGGTTTTTGAAATAGGCATGTGTATTGAGTAAGACAGTGACTTCACTCCCCACCAAAGCCCATCGATCACAGATGTCACATATTATGTGACTTGAGAAAGTGGATATGACTTGTTCTGTAGCCGATGATTAGCAGTTTCTCTCCCACATACTTCGGGTATCAGATATATGATCAAGTCTTTGCCTGACATCTCACTGACAAAATAATAAATACATTATACATCGCACTAAATACATAGAGCATTCATAATATAACTATTTCATTTTTCTACATTTTGTTATTGGTCTTTTTTTATGTCGTTTCGCAGAGGTACTTTTACGGATAATTAATTCATCTACAATTAAAAAAAAATTGATTACTATCAAACTGAGATTATAATAATTATTCTTAATGAACGGAAGTTGTTAAAGTAATAAATTCTTCTTTTTCAAAATAATCGATAGCTAAATTAGCAATGATTGTAACAGGATTAACAAGTAAACACGATGAAAGTACCTAATTTAGCTTGTTCAATATTCTGATAATTTATTAGCTTCAGACGTTATCCTGTATTGTCCCCATGGTAGAGATTAATATATCAATTATTACGCTTCTCAGACGGTAACGGTGTATCAGAGCGGTCATTCTAGTTCATATTGTTTACCGCTATAGCTCAATTCTGTAAGTCTTCTAATATACACTGTTAGAACAATTAACTTTGCCTGCACACTGTTGTTATAAAGTTATTATTTTCTTGCACGTCTTCGTCAGAAGTAAAATATGACAGTAACAATATTTATTAACAATAAATAAGTTAATTGCTTGAAGTTTGCCATTACTGGTTTATTGTGAATAATTGGGAATCAATAATCAATATTCGTTAGTTTCTGTTTTTACTATTTCAGATCAGTGTCTTTCAGTTGTGTCTGTGTATTCAGATTGTTTTACGAATGAGCTTTACTATTATAATTGAAATTTAATCTTCTATACAATTAATAAAATTGAAGTGTCTGTTTGTAATGTCAAAATGACAGTGTTTTTACTAAATATATATGAAACAATATACGACACCTATAACAAAAAGCCCCTTTTTAAAATTTTTGTCTGTCTGTCTGTCAGTTTGTTCCGAGTAATCTCCGAAACGGTTGGACCAATTTTGACGGGACTTTCACTGATAGATAGCTGATGATGATATAGGGAGTAACTTAGGCTAATTTTATTTAAGAAAAAGAATAAGGGGTCCGCACAAATAAAAAAAACTTGTCATGGTGAATCAATTCGGGCGCTTAAATGGCTTATTCTGAGTAAACCATAGGAGATATAGCAAATTAATGTACTGCATAATTGTAGGCATTAAAAAGACCTCCAAAAAATCCGGGAGAGTATACATATCTATCTTTTAAGGAACACCCGATAAGCATTTTTGTCTTTAAAATAGCCGGGAGCGGGGGAGCAAGATTTGCGCGGGCATTCTGTAAGCCTCTTGAGCGAGGCCACGGGCACAGCTAGTATATAGTATTATTTACTAATAATTACACATTAGCAGTTTTACAAAAAACAAAGCTAAAGCATAACATTATCTATATTTAATTAATGTTTATTAATTTTTATGAAACCATAGTACTGTTGTATCTTTGCTATTTGTCCACGTCGTTTTCCATCTACTACTTCTGAGTATAATTATTATGAGAGGTTAAAAAAAATTACTTATAAACCAAATCTAATCACGTAAAGATTGCAAGCTACTAGAAATATAAACAGATAATTTTAGTAGTTTGGCATGTAGGGTATTTTGAAATTTGTGGAACTTTTATTTCAACGTTATATTATAGTCTATCTGATATCACAAACTTTATTGTTAAATAGAAATTATGAGTTATAAATTTTATTAATATAAAGTTTCATTTTAAATACCATGAATTGATATTAATTGTGTTTTGAAAATATTATAAGGCAATAAATTTATCTATAATATTGTCATATAATGAGAAAAAAAACAATAATTATTATGGTTTGTTGCGTAAACTCTTAAAACTCGTGCGCAGCCAATCTCGTCTTGTAATCATGAGTCAATTTACCTCTCGTTTCCGGTTAAAATATTTTTAATTGTCAATCTGATAACTCTTTATCTAATTGAGTTAACTCCCAGTATAATATTGATACTATTTTTTTTTTTTTTCTAACCTATTGTGATTTACAAACGTAGACCACCCCATATATTCGTTTAGCTTTAAAAGTGTGTATTCAAACGCGTCAAAATCATCAAGTGATATATTTTGTGATATGTTATATTTAGTGATACATAACTAAGTTTCAATTATGAACGTGTCTCTATCATCCAGCAACAATCAGGACGCAGAAGTTGGTAAGTTACGTTCACTCTTGTAATTATAACATCCTACACTTAAAGTTGTTTGTAGGTTTTACTATTAATTTCGTAAAAGCAGAGAGATGTTATTTTAAAGTATCCAAACACAATATTTCATAAATAAAGTACCAGATTTTAATGTGATTCGTGACTTTATTTCTTTAAACATTAAAGCACTTAGATTTTTTCCTTATTGTATATTTACTCAAATAAATACAGTTAGGAAAGTGTAAATTGCAAACATGTATAGTATTAGTAGAACCCTAATTAGGCGTTTGCTCCCGTAATATATAAGCGTAAATCATAAGCATGGACAAATTTTGTTGGGTTTAATTTATGTTTTCTGGATTCAAAACAAGTCTTCGGATTTCCAACAATAACACTTATTAAACGGTCCGTGTTTACTGTATTAGGAATTTTAAAACGAATTATGTGTTTCAAAACAAATGGTAATATAATAAACTCATCATAGTTATATATGTCGAAGGTGTTTTTGTGGCAAACTTCTTTCCTTCCTTAATTCTTCATTAAAATTAATATTTGCATATAATTTCAAAGCAAATTTTTTAAAAATTTATAAAAAAATGAATAACCAAAATATCGTCTGTTGATGGTTCTCATTTCAATCCTAATGATGATGATATTGATCATGATTCCTATAATCAAATTACATCTAGGAGGCAACATCTATTAACAATCTATTTTTTAGCATGATAGTTGTTGTAAAAAACTTTGCGATGTGTGAAATATTCGCACGTGTCCGTTAGTATCGTTTTATTTTGAAAAGATAATTATATTTACTTACTTTAAATTATCGAAAAAATGAACCGATTTGTTTGAACTTGCTGTAATGATCTCCAATAAAGATAATCCTTCGCATGATTTACCATACTGCATCATAACCCGATCCTGCAAGCTTGGTTCGCCTACAGCATATCAAACACGTCTGTTAACATAAGAACTTGTTTTTTTCCACTTTAGCCTACTACACTGTTAGCCTTAGGTGCCCTTAAGCCTCTGCGGCTTTTACAGCTTCGCCGAACTTGGTTCATTTTTATTTATATATACAGACTAGCTGACCCGCAAAACTTCGTCTGCGTCACATAAGAGAGAGAGTGGGACGTAGGCAGAGACAAATAACAATTGTCGTAGGTTTTTTTAGATCTGACTACACTGTTAGCCTTAGGGGTCCTGAAGCCGCTGCGGCTTTTACAGCTTCTTCGAACTTGTGAAATTGTTGTAGGCACCTACAATACAATTTATAGGTGCCGCCCGCCTGCCACATCATTCCGCTAAAATACACGCGCAGTATTTGATTATTATTTTGCTGCGGAGTTATTTTAAAACTGTGATATATCCTAAGTAAGATATTCATTGAAATCAAACGATGTAAAAGGCAATTTTGTCCAAAATTAAATACTTGTGATGAATAACGTATTTATTTCGATGAGTATTAATACCATGTTTATAAAAACACTTTCGCAAATAATGCATTATTTTAGAACAAATTTTATTATTATAAAAAAGATTATATTACGTTAACCTTAAAAGATAGACCATATGCTATCGCGAAATTTTTAAGAAAAACACTTTCGTCACATATCATTGTTGTGTAACTTTAACCATTTACGCAGCGCACGCAATGGAAACACTCAAAAGGAATAAATTTTACCCGTTTTTTCAACATTTTTCATTGATGCTCCGATTCTATTGGTCGTAGCGCTATGTTGTATAGCCTATAGCCTTAATCGATAAGTGGGCTATCCAACACTAAAATAATTTTTCATTCCAACCAGTACTTCCGAGATTAGCGCGTTTAACCAAACAAACAAACTCTTTAGCTTTATAATATTAGTATAGATTAGCAACGGCCTGTTATTTCGTTTTTGTTAATTACAATATCATTAATAAGAGTAAAAAATAGTCTATATCACTCGGCGGTAATGTAGATTGCCTATTAGTTAAATAATTTTTACAATCCGATCAGTAGTTTCGGAAATCATCTTCTACAATCATACTGATCATACAAATAATTGGTACTACAATAGGGTACGTATCACTATTAATTGTGTATATATTTCGCTTTATTTTATATCACGGTTATAGCATTAACCTTAATTACACTATTAACACTCATTCTTATTAAGTCAATAACGTTAATAAAAAATAATTATCGATAAGTAGTTATATTATAGCATGCGAATACGAAAGTTGAAGTTATCACAGACCTTCATGATTTAAATGTATTGAACGGTTCTCACGCCTATAATATCCATGCCGTATTTTTTAATCGATTCACGTCACTGTAATAATGAAGTAAAAACTACGTAGTATCCTACACAAACAAATCGAGATGAGAAATCAATATTTAGTGAAAAAAAAAAAAAAACTTATATTAAAATTTATTTAACCTTCATAAATACAAAACCTAAGGAACACAAATCAAACGACATTTCATGTTGAAAAGCAGAAAACACTGACGTGGAAATAAATTTATTCCCATTAGAAACACCGAATGTATTTAAAAAACACTTATTAAAAATAATAAAATTTCAAATATCACAGAAAATATCACAAACATGTCAAAAATAACGAAGCCCATTGCTTTACTTCCTCGTGATTTATAGCCTAAAGGAAATACAGTTGAACCCGTTTATTAAATATTTATTCATCTCTAGTCCTTCGATTTAATATTGAATTGCATCCAACGACGTTTTCGATGATTGCATCATAAAAAACCACTCGTATTTTGAAGCACAGTAACGTTTCCCATTTGGCAAGTATAAACGAAAGAGATTTATTCCCAAATTAACGTTGCAGTCGTCAGTAGGTCATTTCGACGCATTCAGACGACTTTTTAAGCGTTCATTAGTTGAAAAAAGTCCAGTTATTCTTTCTTTCTTTTATTAGCTCTTACAAAATCATTGACACTCTTTCTGACGCAGCGTCATCGACATTATAAAAATACTTTTGCTACACGCCAACCGTCACGGCTTAACTGTGCACTTTTAATGACTGTCAAAAGTGACAATAACTGTCATTTTTGGCAGCTATAAATTTCATCGACAGCCAATATTCTGAGCAGTATGGATAGATTTTAATTGCGGATTACGTAAACCGGAAATTGCACGATACCTATCTACGATAGTTAAGCGTGCTTCTCCAATACGTCAATGACTTGTTCGACCTCTTACGTGACTTCATTTACTGTTAGTTAACTGATACTTGCATTAGGTTCCAATTTAATTTTCTTTGCGGATTTTAAATTTATACTGTGTTTATTAATATTTGTTTTTACAATTGAACCGATTGTTCGAAACGCTCGTAACAGTATTATCGCATTAAATTGTTTTGGCCTTTCGCATTTACGGATCAGCTATTATATATCTTGTTACATAAGGGACAGTTAACGTGATATTAACAGTCCAACTCTAGCATAACAACGTTAGTCATTGATCATTCTATCCTAGGCTATCTCAGTTTCTTGCATTGTATAGTGTTTACTACCAGTAGGTAGGTGCTTTATAGACATCTTGATAGGCTAATATAAAAGAAGACACTAAAAACATACTTCTCGAATAAATCCATTACATAATAAAATAATAAGCATCATTATTCTTTAGATTCTATATTTTATTCCTTAGCTATGAAATAATTATGAATAGGTAATTTAAAGATTATTAACGTATCTGAAGTACTGTTTCGTATTGATTATAGCAAAACAGATGAACATTTTTGTACTGTACTTTATAAAATCAAACAGACGTGCTATTATTAGTCCACGTCCACAATCACCTGTGTGACGAAGCGAATGGTATTTAAAAATGTTAGCATTCACATATTGGTATTTAGCGTAGGCACGTATTAATGATGCTAAACGAATAAACTTGAATTTTTTGGATATAGTATACTGATCTTAAAATATTTGTTTTGGACTAAGATAAAGTAATAGCGTCACCGGTATAAATGTAAAAATTTATATCCACTTTAATATTGCCTATCTAATAATATATATTTTACAAAATGCGAAAGTACGTTTCTTTCAATGTTTATCCATAAATCATGTTCAAACAGCTAGACGCTAGCTAATAACTTGATTATGTCGTGGATACTTACATACGACATTTTGTTACAAATATCATATAAGAAAGGCCGGCGTTATGACTTCCATTTTTATGGTTCACTGAAGTTTTTGTGAATATTAAGATTGCATTTTTATAAACGTTTGAATGTAGAATTGTAAAACATAAATTGGTTTTCTATTATCGCAATAGGTGTTTGTCGCGCAAGGTCATGTATTTAACCACCGAGTTGAGTTTCCATAATGATTTTATTATAGTCGAGGTCGCGGCATGCACTTGATAGCCTTTAATATAAGAACCTGTATACTACATAATTAACTCGTATCTTATTTGTCTCAGTATCTGTTAGGAATTCTAGCTTCAACACGTTCTTTTGTGTAGTCTCTATTTTAAAATATAAAAAAAAAAGTTTGTATCATAATGTGCCTTCGTGTTTTTCGTATAACCTTTTGTGTTAAGTCAGTTATTTACACAGTTCTTTATTTATTATTGTGAAATGTTTGTAGTTACTATGAAAATCATGATTTGACTTACATTGTATGTCAACAACAATATTCTAATTGAAATTTGTCTATAAAGTGGCATATAATTTGCCTATTTATTGAAGCAAATTTATCAATCGGTACAATAATAATCGTGCGATCTAAGACGAAACTCAATAGCTACAATATCGGGGTCACCTTGCATTCGTTCCAGTGTACTTAACAATATTAACACTGCAGTTGAACGAGTAGACACTTCTTTGACTCAAAGCACTTTTTCGTCTGACCCATTTGCAAATTATATTCGATATTAAAAACCGTTATCTAAACGTCAATCACACCTAATTTGTAAATGTTAGCTAGTATACTGTATTTGTTGCAAATGATGCCTTATCTTGTTAACAATATATGTGTTTAGAAAGACTAGTAACATTGTTAGCTAAATTTACATCTGCATTTGCAAAAGCGATAATAATAGTGTAGCCTTTTAACTCGGTTGTCTTTAGGACGTTGCAATAGAAGTGTTGTGTAAGGTTTTACAGCTGCAAATAGTTTGTGAAGGTTGTTTCAATAATGTGGTGCAAACCGTCATGCAGTTCCGACCTTGCCGCCTCGTCAACTCCTGCGCATGATCGAGTCGACAGTGCCGTAATGGATTGCATCTGCGTCCCGCCTTACCCAGGTATCGTGTGACAGACAGTAAACTGCAAAATAAATTTAGTTTTAAATAATTCGCAACTTTACCTATGAAACGCATAGAATTATGAACTCGGCGTGTTAGAGCGGACTTTATTACTCTATGATGAAACGGGACGGCAAGTAAAAAGATTGTCTTTATTGCAGACTGAGTTTTTTCTGGAAATACTGACAAAAAACCAGGTTATTGACTTGTCGCTTCACGTTTTTAGCTAAAAATTGAACGAAAATATTTTTTCTGTTTTCTAAAATTTGCACTTTTTTTATTATTTGGTATGCTCCTAATTCGATTATATCTGTGATTTCCTTCTATCGTATACTGATAATTGGATTATATTAATCATAATTCTCGAAGTAGTATTACATCATATAAGTAACCATGCAAAACTTTCAAAATGTATATGGAATAACTTTAAATACTTAATTAATGAATGTGTGGTGTAACTAGTATAGATAACATTACGATTGAGTGTATCATAGGACGCTTGAAAGTAGCATCATTGGTAGGTTAAGCACGGTACCTATAGGTGGAAGTATGAAAGACATCTACCTAGAAGAGTGTTTTATTATGAAGGTGAACAAATATATCCGTAGAGGAAGACCGTATAAGATATGGATGGATTGTGACTTGGTAGCGGAAGTTGAAGAGAAAAAAAGGTCTGCTAACTATAACTAAGTGTGTTAAGAGCTAGAAGAAGTAGGCATAACTAATTAATTAAATGAGTCAACACTTGTCGGTTTCGACAAAGCACGTTAATGGTATTATTTAACAGTATAATAATGACCGATTACGTATACCGTCACAATTCCAAACACGATTAAGCATACACTAAATACATGGTAATAGCTTAGTTTACAATTTATTTGCTTTCACCAGTTTGTGAATGTAAACATGTCGCGTGTGCAACCAGTTATTCTACATGTGGACGTGAAATATTTATTTTCGAAAGCCACGACGAGAGCTTAAAATCTCAAGGAAACCATATTTGTAACATGTGTCCTTAATCCATAGCTCGGTTAAAAGAAAAGTTGATTAAACTTAAATTAATAAGAAAAAGGAGAGACTGATTTCTTTTTTTGCTATTCGTTGATATTATGACGGTAAAATTCCTGTTTTCAGTTTTGATAGGGGTTCGCAAATAGGAATAGGAAGCATTTATAGTTCATTGAATGTGAGTGAAGAGTGGCTCGGTTAGCAAATTGATTTCCGTTCCTGGGTGAACGCAAAATGGTTTGTTCCATATTCGATTTCAATTGGATATGATTTCATCGCAGCTACCTTCATCCGTTCTCAAGGATGGGAATGACTGAATCAAATGTACACAACAATTTAAAAATCGGTTACGTTTTTAAATGAGAGCATTATAACACCAGTTTTAACCTTGTTATTAATCATTATAAATCCTGATTTAAGAAATTATATTAAAAGATTTTATATATTGACTTATATGTAATGTACGTAACTGAACGTAGAATGTCTTTTTTTATATAATATCATTGTTAAAGTAACAAATAGCAATGTCAAATTGATATTTTGCATATAATATTCCTGAAAGTTGGATCGAATTACTTATTTCGTTTTGGAAGTTGTGTTATAATTTTAGCCTATCCAGATGTCTAGACTTGGAAGTCTTCCGAGTGCATTGAACTAGTCGTAAATTAATTACCTAAACTATGCTTGTATGAACATTAAAAACAAGTTATGATATCAAGAATGCTGTTTTGGCAACGCAAGTGAGCTGAATATTTTCATTATGTTTTGATTTACGAACTACTTACTAAACTTCATATTGTACGCAGAGATGAATCGCCTTGATGCCTTTTACGTTTTGGTATAAATGTCGAGAGAAATGCTAATGGTAGACGTTTCCTGCATTGTTTTGTTGGCAGTCTATTTATAATGATTCAGCTGGAAACAAATGTGTTGTATCTTCTTCGAGTAATTTACTAAGCAGCATACATAAGTCATTTAGTACGTTCGAACGATGTATCTTTTCTTTTAAACGTTGGCAATTAAAATCAAATGATTGTCACTATTTTTTTTTATTTTTCAATTCGTGAATAGTTTGTTATAAAACATTAAATTATTTTTTATTATTAATACATTTATATCATTATATTAGTTGTATAATAAATATGGCAAATTCAAGTTTACGGGATTCACGTTTTGTATAAACTGTAGTGAGGATTATCACGAGTCGACTCACGACCTGTATAACCAGGTCATAACGTCGGACTAAAATCAGAAACATTTGTAAATATGAAATCCTATTTAGGTTTTTACATTGGATTAATCAAAATTAGAAAGTGGATTTATATATTTCTAACTTGGAATTAGATGGACTAGACTTTCTTCAAACATATAAAAGGTGGATTATGTAATACTATAACACTGGGCTAACTACACATATGAATGACTTTAGGAAAAATCTCAACAACATTGATGTAAATCTACCTACGTTAAATCACCCTAAAAATATGATGTAGAGAAAGTAATGTCAATGTATCTTATTTATTTTACAAATAAAGATTGCATTAAGTAACCTTTAAGATTATTTGATGATTACCTAAATGTTGGAAAAAGTACGAACCGGTTCCCCTCATACTAATGTAGTATCCGTCTTCAAATGGATTCAACATCTCGAAGCAATCACCATAATCAATTTCCGCTCAAACATAAAATTCCCCGCGTCAGTAATGTTTCCTTCCTTCATAAATGGATTGCTTTGATTAGAGTTAAGTATAGAAACAACTTAATATACCATCATTAATACCGTATCTTTATGGTTTCTCTTGAATAGTATTTGGTCTTTAAGAGTTGAATTGAACGGTAAGCGTAATTGCTAGAACATCTGTTGTTAATAACGGAGTTAGCAGTTGTTGATACCTATATAATAATTTGGTGTTCGGTATTTATGTGATCTAACCTTTATATTCTTTAAAATCCACAATCTCATCCGATGTTTAATGTACGAGGCTCGGCAGCCTAGTGGGGAACTGGCTCTCACTTAAGAACTACAGAAACTCACCCATAGGTGCTTGGCGACAGATTTCAACTTGTAGGTTTTCTAGCCAGGCGGGTATTCGCAAATGCTCTACCACCATGCTACGGTTTCATCACATTGTTGGTTTCCTTCACCGAAAGTTTTTAGGCTGATTGTTGGGGTTGGGATTCGAACTCGCATCGATCAACGCAGTTTCCATGCACGCTACCACTGACTACTGAGCCATCATTGCTTGAAAAACAGTATGACAGTTTGTTAAGTATTTCTTGTCTTAGAACTATAGATTTGGACAACTGTTTATGTTTCATGTAATAAGTCACGCTGTCGTACTGAACTAGACTGCAAGGCTTTTGTATTATTAGTTATTACATATTACTAACGGCCCCAACTTCGCACGGGTGCAATTTATGAAGTGGTGTATTTTATGTTTAAAAAAGCGTGATTTAGCATCATTAGGTGCGGAGTGCCGGCCAATCGTTTCTCTGCCTCTGCGTGTAATTTCTTTGGTTGCACGTTCTTTTGAGTTCTTGATATCTTCCACGGTATTCATTTAAATGATATAATGTAAAGAACAATTATAATCTACATTAAATGCCCAAGTTAACTATCATATTTATTTCGATAAAGATGAATACTAAATAGGATAAAAGAGCTTCGCAAATAACCTAACATGGTTACTGTGGGTCAACCTTAGGTGATATACATATGCCATCGCCGAATTTTGTCTAGGCTTTATGAAGAACTACAATTTCTTTAAACATTATTTTGATGTATCTTTTCTGTAAAAAAGGATTACAAAATAAAGAATTTTCTCTATTATACAACAAGAGATTTTTTTACAAAAATGAAATCCAACTTCAATGATTTTGAAGAGTTTTTTGTGTATCTTCAAAATTGAAGGTCCAATGGCAATTAAATTAAAATGGGACCATCTTTGAGATATCACTATTAAACAAAAAAATAATCATCCAAATAGGTTCTCAAACAAAGAAGTAAATGGCTGAACATCCATTAAAAAATATATAAGTATATTCGAATTGAATAAACATCCATTTTTTTAAGCCTGTTAAAAACCTAATTAAAATGCATATTTATATGTAAACCTTCTTTAAATAATTCTGTAAATGGCAGTGAAAACCGCATAAAAATCCGTTGCGTAATTTAGAAGTAAGCGAACATACAGACAGACGCGGAAAGCGGCTTTACTTTATATTATGTATTGATATTGATGATGTAGTTTGTTTCACTAGCATACGTACAATATGTTCTTATGCATATGCTAATAGTACCCACTATTTATTTTTATTTTATTCATTTCAATACGATTTCAATTAGACTTTAAGTTCAAGGACCATCCCAGTGAGCATATGACCTATATTAGACATCACCCTCACATCCTATGTGTAAAATTTATTGTAAAAAGTTCACTGGAATGTGAAGCCGGTTTTACTGTCATAAGGTTACTATAGGTTGGATCATTATGTGTATGTTAGTGATGTCCGGGAATGACTCCGTTCTCTGTACATCCAATAAAAATAATATAATTACTTAATTATATGCAAAGTTAAACAAATAATAATTGATAAACTCGATTGGGTTTCTTGCCATCTCTTGTCTTCTGAAGCGGTGGTAGTGTTTTAACGTTCTTATGTGCCTTCTCTGGGCCTAAATTCAATAATGTATTTTTTTATTTTGATTTTGGATTGAATTTAATGAAATAAATATACGTAACTACATAAAATCTATGCGTATCATATATAAGTGGTAAGTTTTCAAATATTTTTCTTAGAAAATAAATAAACATTTATTTATCTAATTAACTTGAGTACGACTTACCACGTGCTTAAGCATAATCTTTAAATATTTTATTGCCATAATTATTCACGTTTCCATTAAATAAAAACTGTTCTTAATTAATGTTTACATTTAAGATTACTTCACAGCATAATTAATATATGCAGCAGAAAGATTGAGAATAATCTACAATTATAATGTTTGATATAATTGTGTATAGGTACCTACATTTTAAGCAATTATGTTAGTCGTTATTCTCATTTCCTGGTTTAATTTTTTATTTACCGAGACTTTAAAACTTCCTACTATGTGCTCATTTTACGTATTTTTAATAATTCTGTCCTTGTCTCACTAAAGGCGCCAAATGTGCCTTTCTAGCCATAAAAGACATTTTTGTATGTTTTGTAAATATCAATGAATTTTCAATTGTCATTCAATTTTATGCGATGAATAAATGTATAATACAAAGTTCTAATCAATGACATTTTATAAATAGACTCGTTATACTCTCACTAAAAGGAATTTGAACAAGTAACAAATTTTGTTATCAGCATGTTGAAACAAATAAGGACGAAAGTTTATTCTGAAATCAAAAGTGAACTGAAGGCAATTGTCCACCATTCACGATTGCATGTAAAGAGCGTCAATACCGTATCTACTTATAAAATAGAATTGATTCTAGTAGAATATTAACATCTCTTAACTATTTTCTGTTGAAAGTTTCTATCTACTCTTTGTTCGATCTATTTACACTTCCGTAATAAATGACATTAACACATCGGTATATTATATAATAATAAATAAGTAATTGTCAAATGCCCCTATCGGTGCGGATCCTAATGCCGCGACTTAATCCCTTCTAGAAAGTTTGGCATTATCAAACCAGGATTGACAACCATTGTTCATTGTTATTCAAAATTGTGAGTCATAAAAAGTTGTCGTAGTTTAATTATGTTTTTTAACAAATACTTGCAATTTTACATCTATAGCCAGTCAAAACGTATATGCAACACTTAAATTAGATTACCAGAAGTTATATTGGGTAGAGTTACTTCAATTTTTTTTATGTTGTCTTTTAAACACGCTTTCTGCCAGTGTCAAGTCATTTGAGTAGAGTAAATCAGATGGAGATGAAAACAATTGTACCTACTGTGAAACTTGTGCACACCTACTTCCTAAGCATTTATTAGTAAAATGTTAGGTCGTTTTTAATAACATTGATGATCCTCTATAATCCTAATTACCGAGAAAACTCATTTCATGGAGCTAAGTGTCATTAGCTAAACATATTATTAAACTGGAACTAATGGTTTTCTCAACCGTATCATCTCGTCACCTGTTACTTAAGCATCGCCCTGAATAGATTACTCGTACAACTTGTTTTAATGGGAGTTTTTAAACAAGATTCTACTTAATAACTTTCATTTCCACATTCTAGAATGTTTTTATTTTTTATCTATGCTAATAGAGTAAAAGTGTAAGCAAGCAACTTGCAGACAGTTTGACTACAAAATATAAATTGTAACCAACATTTAGTTTGAAAAAGTATTAATAGTAGGAAATAATAAATACATAACCAAATAATACAGTATTAATACAGTAATAGGTACAGTATACAGTAGGCAAAAACTAAAAAGTTTTATTACAACTTCCAAAACGTGACAAAACCGGGTGTCCAGTATAAACATACTAACTACATGTCCAAAATAACAGACCATGCTTGTACAACAGCCACAAAATAGATAGGTAGGTGGTATAGGTACCTACTACAGCTATAATTATTGCAAAAATAAAAATAATTTAATCTTTTTTTTCTTCTGGCTTTACCGTGGCGTGGCACGGTGGCACGATCACGGTTCACATTAATTCTACTTAATCATTTATTATACCTATCTGTAACGATACTTATTCTTAAAATTCAAGAACTACATGTAACAAGTTGGGATTTATTGTCTGCATATTGTTACAGCTTGATTCTCTTTTATCTCACTGCTTACGTTACCAATACTAACAAAATATTATGATAAGGTTATTATATAATATATGTATGTCACAGAGCAAAGTAACTATCAACGAAATTAGAGAGCTTATGACGTAAATTGATGATAAGGCGAATCACAAAAAGATGCGGTTTTATAATTTGTACACACAAAAGAATAAGAATCAAGGTTAAAGGTTTTTTTTTAAACTGGATTTGATTATGTTATAATATATAGACGTATCAAACTGATTGGTAATGCGACTGACATCAAACCAACATTAACCCAGTAACAGAGGTATTGTGTATGTACAGAGGGGCCCAGGTCGACCTACATGATGAGCGAAACGCAACACGACGCGTAAACAAAACTTATTTACGGTAACAACGTTAACATACGAAGAAAGTGTTTATGTTCCTACTACTGCACGTTGCGCCATGAGATACTCTTTAATACGATTAGTATATAATGCGTAAAAGCATTTCTAAAATATTGGAATCGGCCTCTTTCATATTTCGCATCAGCAAAGCGACAGCAGAAATCGCTAAATATACTAGCATAAATAATATAGCAGCCTTAATATACTATAAATATAATCTGAATTTGCCATTTTGAAGACAATATTTAGCTCTTACGAAATACGTAATTATGGATCAGATGTACAAGGCACTTATCTAAAAAGTTTAAAAACATTGTAACCATCTGAAATCAATTTCATTAATTTAAGAAAAAAAGACAAAGCAGTCATGAGGACTGCCGACAGTAGTGAAAACTTAAAACTATAATTTTTTTTTGTTAATTTTGGATATCCAAATTTTTTTTATTTTATTTATTGGTTTATATTGCTACAAAGACTCCGTTTATCGTTAACTCGTCCCGTGACCATGTCGATGACGACTTACATGAATTTACTCCCTATCCATACCTCCATAAAGAAATTTTCACTTCAAAAATTGTTTTTCATAAATATTCTAATAATTCCTTTTCTGATCAGCGGTGTCGGCGAGATGGTCAGCATTACGTGTTGCCGCGACAAGGCGTAGCGGAACTCGGCGTTTGCGTCGCGAAATGACAGCGTTGCGGGAAACTTTGGACGACATTTGCGAACCAGGAGACTGTGCACCTCAACCGCACACAAGGGCACAGTTGCACAGGAGAATTGAGGAACTCAAGGTAATATATGTTGTGTAAGTTTATCTTTACTGTATCGTGAAATTGTGGTACCATCTCCCGGCCAGTGTGGCCCTCCTTCATACGAAATCAGGTCTTGCAAGCGTGAAAGAATATTCTTATTCGTTCTCTCGGTGGTCGCCGTTGTGTTTGGATTATATTAAACTTACTATCAGGCACTGTGACGTCAATTTGCCGAGGTACATAATAAAAATTTGGTAATTTAAATTATTTTTTGCATAAATATCCTATCGACTCTACATAATATAATACTTTGTTTTTTTTCCTTCTCAAGGTGGTTTTAAATTTCTTGCTTTACTTTAGTATTATAAATTATAACAATATTGTTAAGTGCAGAAATATAAAATAAATGAAGTTAGAAAAAAAATGTACCTAAAAATAAGAGCAATTTATACCAACGAATGATTCTCCGGGTACATTAATTCTGATTAGCAAATTTTAATATACTACCAACAGCCGAAGAACGTGGGTTTTCAATTGTTTCTTATACATCTTCGCATAATTTATAAGTTGATTTCGTAATTGTATGTAATTATATGTCTAAAAGGAATTACGTACTCGTTGAGTTTGTATTTGAAACGTGGTATGCATTGTAATAAGTCATTAAACAACATTTTGTACAATAGCAGTTCGAACTATCAAACATTATTACTACCTATATGAAATATTCTGGTGATTAAATATGATTTTTTGTAAAGAATTAAATTTAGTATTCTAAAGACTTCAAACGGTGGTTACTTAAAAGTTATTCTTATTATCGCAGAGATCTGTGCTTATAGTATACTTACTTAATATTTATGAAAACTAAGTAACAATATTATATTTTGTTTCCAGGATCGTTTATCCCGTCTATTAGAATGTAAAGTATCAATGCTGAAGCTAACGGTCTCTGTTCGCCGGGCTTTGGGAGAGATGGAATCAGATGACAGTGGCTTAGCGGTCGATTTGGCGGCTCTGCTAGCCGCGTGGGAGGAAGCGCATCAGAGGTGCGTCCGAAAATGTTATAAACTTGCCATTACCTTAAACCATTAAATTATTAAATAGCACATAAAAGTGAACAATTAAAACGCGTCCAGATGCGTAATGAAACATTTGAACGATATTGCTAACAAGTCAATTTCTTGGCATCTCATTTACTAAGAAAATCTTTCATGATAAAAAAATAATATGGCGCTTTCTCGAGATGCCATTAAAGTACAGTATAAATACATAAAAACATAAAATAACTTTTGTTTGTTCAGAACATCGAACGAGCTTCTTTCATTAGAAAAGGCAGTTTGCGCTTGGGCAGAGTGGGAAAGTGCGTTACGCGAACTCCAAGGCGCTCTGAGAGGAGACTTGGCGACTTTAGAAGCATTACGAGATCGCGGCACTGCTGTAGGTGACCACACTGAAATCACTACACAAATACGGCAATTAGCCGCCTCTCTTGTGGAAAAGAAAAAAGTAAGCATACTCATACTCATATGGAAAATTAGGAAATGACAAAGTAATTACGAATGTTTTGGATGAATGGAAATTTCACTTGCAAGTTTTTAAATTCATTTGGTAAATGAGAGTCTTCTTTAGAACAATGGAAATAAAGAAAGAGCACATTTATTTGATGTTGAAAACACGGACATAATTAACACAACACATATTAAACACTAGATTACAATAAAGTGAAGTGTTACTAATTTAATTGCCAAACAAATGCTGCACTCAACATCAAGAAGAACCTTAGCTCAGCATATGCTATAGCAAAATAGTATTGGAATGATTTTGAGAGAATGCTTTGAAGAGCCTAGTAAAAAATTATGATTCTTATCTGTAAATTAAATGTTTCGTTTTGAAACATTTATAAAACCTATGTTAACTTTGTTTTTTTTTTTCATTACAGGGTAGTTCTACATGCGATTCGCTGTCCGATTCTGGTATATCAGATGGAGATAGTGAGGGTGTAGGTAGACGAGCGAGGCGTTTGAGTGCTCTAAGAGAGCTGGCACGCCGTTTGCAAGCAGCATTGGCACCTAACTCACCCGCACATAGGGCTATTGCAAAGGTAAAATATAAAGAAAATATTGATGGGTTATTCTACAGTACACCGTACATTTGTCAACTAAATTCTTTAATGTGTATTTGTTGGCATTGACGAAATTGCCTACATAGTTAGAAAGCAAAATGAAAAAAGACATTTCTAGCACTCATTGTAATTTTTACTTTTTTTTTACTAAATTACGATCATAGTAAATACTTTTAATTAAAGTTGGATGACTCCGAATTGATTGAATGTTATTTAAAACACCAATAATAATATTGATGTGTAATTATTGAACTAAAATTTTCAAAGACAAAATTAAGTATCGAAATTGCCGTTTTTGCGGGATCATTATCATGTAGCTGGTTTAATTTTGTATTCGTTTATTTACGTCGTTATACCTTATACTGTATAATGGTGGCATATGGCGTAATATAGATAGACTATTGTAGATAAAAGGATTGGAAATAATAACATGGGCCCATGAATTCATGAGTCCACCATTTTGGTAGAACACGGAAATTATTACAAGACTTTAATCTTTAGTGAATAATGAGTAAGAGTCTTAAATAGCAAGAATTGGTTGCCAAGGTGGTAAAAAAGAAGTATCGATATTATTATTATTTTTATTTTTTTGTTAGCGTATGGAGCAAACAGAAACCGAAGTACGCGTGTTACAAGAATCTTGCAAGGTGCTGGTAGAGCAGAGCATACCAGATCTTAAAATCGACGAAGACATGTAAGTTTTGCTCAAATTGCATTATTAAGTATTAACCATTACGTGATTACCATGTGATACTTGTTAAAGTATTTCTTTGACCATAAGTTAGTTATTTTGATTTCAAAAATCTTCTTTTCTTTCCGTATTCACGGCTTTTAAGTATTTTCTACCAGTGGTAAGGTTACACGTCTAAGAGGGCATTAATATATTACATATCGACAGAGGAAAGGCTAATTGACTGACGTGTAAAGTTTGTTAAATGCAAGTTAGTTAATTCGCCTTTCCTCTGTCGATATACCTTTTTTTATTAACTAAAATATTTCTTCCAACAGAGATCAGAACATAGCAACAGTCGTTGGTGGCAAAACAGATGCAGGAGATCCTGATTATAGTCCACGAGGTGGATGGGTTTGGCGCGTCCTACGGTCATCTCTTCCCATCCAACTGTGCCTCGTGGCTTTACTGCTAGCCGCTTGGCTCGTTGAACGTCCACGATGCTGTGACACGATGAACTCTCTCGCTCAAACCCTCACTCCACAGCTCCGTTACGTTCGCGGACCACCACCTATGTGAAAAAATGTAGCTGGCGTTTTGTGATTAATTAGCTAAATTAATAGCGGAGTTTAAAAATGTACCCAGTATGGGTATTATTTATGGCTATTGACAAAACAACGAGTGTAATACATCTTTCTGTTATGTAGTTGTGGTGTATGTTTCTTATCTAGACGATATTGTAGCTGTGTCAACTATGCGCAGCGGTCATATCGATGTCGGAAAGGCTAATTTGACTGGCATGCACATGACAACATTTAAACGTTACTAACTGTCCACTGTTTCCACTGTCAGTATTATTTTATAATAATAACGTTTGGAATAATTTACCATGCGAAGATGAGTTTTGAAGCTTTTAATGACTAGCTAAAGATATTTGACATTAAATAACATATCCTTACAAAAATATAAGAAAATTTTACAAAAAAAAACTTTTGTTTAAGATTTATCTCTGAAGTGGTAAAATAATGACTTAAAGTACATGACCTAATAAGACGATATTATAATAATATCTACAAATTTAAAATCATTGATTAATCAATATAGTATTAAGAAGGTAAATGTTTAAAATCGAGTTCTCTTAAAAATATTGCTCATAATTTAAAAAAAAAGTTCAAATAAATGAAAGTGTTCGAAAAAGTAATAAATCATCTGTATCAGATGAAGTTCAAAATAGTATATCGTTTAGGATTAATCTTATTTACTAACAATAAATAAATGTTTCTTAAGATTTTACTTAGTTTAGAAGCATGCCTATTTTAGTACAATTATTTGATAGGTTACTAAATAGACGTATTACGTGTGAAGGTTTTCTAAACATTTAAAGTTTAATTCAGTAAACTGCAGATTCTTGTTAAAAATATTATATTTGTTAATAGATCAAGTGCCTCTTTATATCTGAATTATAATCCTTACGTAGACAATTTATTTCTAATATTACTTGTATAATTATTAAACAGAAGCTGAAAAAAAGACTGAAGATATTTCATCATTGTAATAAATCTGTTTTTAAACCTCTATCGAGATAAAACGTACTGTACTGCAATAAATTAAAACTTATGACTTGCTTTTTATATGTTTGAATAAACCTTGTCTAGGTTTCAAAATTAGATAATTAAGCGGTTTTAAATAATAATAAAATAAATTCAAACCGCTTGCCTTTGACATATCTAGGTAATTTATTATGTAATAATCTTGAATAAAGTCGTGATTTTATACTATTGAATGGCCACAAGATTTTTAATTAAGCTGAAAACATTGCATATTAAAATACCTATATTTAGGTAATATATTTATATGCTATGAGAATTATTATAATTTTCATTTCATTATGACGAACTACCTGATTTAGCATTTCGAATATGTTTATTGCTATTATTTCATCAAATATGTAATATATACGTGTCATTGACAGAATTTTATGTGCCTGATAAATTATTATTATTTATTATAATTCCATTATTCCATAATATTATATATACGATTTTAAGTTTTGTTTATGTTCATGTTTGTTTTATTCATAACCAAAGATGGTCAGCTAACGACAATAAAAATAATATTTGAAGTGATATTCAAACTACTGTATGTATATTATATATGTATCTATTCTAATTGGCAAAGCTATGTCTGTGGACTTTTATGGGTAAATAAATGTCTTATCTCCTACACAACCATTTTTGATAATATTACGCTGTTCTTATAGAAACATTTCGCGCCATCTTGGTTACATTGCATTAGACAGATGGGACCATAGATTTAGTATAGTATCGATCGTTAACCGTTACTAAACTACAAACGTTTACTAAACTTTAAATTACTTACACTTTAAAACCTAAGACTTTTGAAAAGATTTGTTTTGATAACTATTTACGTAGAGGGATAACATAGAAAAATTGTATCTGGTATAGCCATTCCGTTCTAGCAGAAGCGTATGCTATGCTGTTTTTCTTTCAAGTTCCTAATGTATATTATTATATACATATTAAATCTATGGTTGGGACCATCTGGCTAGTAATACATTTATTAATTCAAGACATGCCGTTTTCTCATTTGAAACTATAATATAGAAAGTATTATATAACAATTTATGACGATTTATGATCAATTTGGGATTTTTATAGATATTTTTATTATTATCATGTAAATTGTTTATTATTATGAATGCTTCCTTTGCGAAATAGATTAACTCCATAAAATAAATAGTTGAGAAAAATGAAGATAGTATATATTACGTTTTTAATTCGCGTTAAATTATATTATTCAAAAAATGATGTAAACTGTATAACGTTATCAGAGGAATTTTCTGAATTTAACAGAATTTAAAAAATAGAGTTAATCAATTTGGCAAGTGATGTATTGATAGTATGTATTGTAGGTCCTTTAAATTTTCCTGAATTATAAATGACTCTGTTTTAACAAGACATTTGAGTGAAGTAAAACATAAGAGACTCAACTTAAAACTGCCGTTTTGAATGTGTGCGCGATTCAGTGTATTTACTTATTGCACGTTATTAACAAATACATTAGGTAGTAAAAAATATACTATACTTAATGTTTGTTTTTAATAATTTAAATACGTATGCGGTGATATTTTCGCTGTGGCTTGGAAGGAAATAATAAATGCTTCTTCGTATTTTAATTTCTTTTTTTTAAGCTAAAACAGCATTGATTTAATTAGTAGCATTTGTTTAGTAATTATTTAATTTGGCTGAAACATTGCGTCTTATAATAAGAGAACACAGCGAAGATATTATTTGCAACATACTCTAATTTACGTATTTGGCAGTTAATGCCTCTGTAGTGTGTCATATTTCTTTTAATTTTATATTTTAGTATTAAAACTGGTGAATTGAAAGAACATGGACATGCTATTATAGTGCATTTAATTATTATTTTGTTTTTTGACAAAGTTTAGAAGAATACTTGCTATAAGTATATAAGTAAAGGATTGCGTAATAAATAGCATGCTGGTTGGCTTTTGGAATGGAAATAAAAATATTGAATTTTTTGTAATTGTTTTAATCGTCCTACATGTCTGACAATGAATAATTTAGAACAAAAAAAGAAAATAAATAACTCAGAAAATCTATCACAACTAAAGAAAGTTATGTAAACAAAATTTTGTATAAGTACACGATAGCTGATTATGGTTCTTATAATAGCGTAGACAGAAGAAAATAGACAGACGGTCCTTGTAACCGGCTGTGAAATTAAGATATTTTAGATAAGTGATATCAATTTATTAGGTTTCTTAAAATTTAATCTTGTACATATGGCCAAAACACTACAATATCCAGAATAAGGCCTACGGCTTTGTTAATTTTGTTCACCGCCCTCTCTTCGTATGTAGGTACGTTTTACGATAGCACAAATTTCTTATTACCTATAGTACGGAAATACGATAGATAGAACATTCTAAAAATTCATAAAATGGTACTTCGGAACGGGAATCGATAAAGTATACGAATATACGTAGTATACGATAATTTTGGTGTTACTAATACCTAACAAAGCTTCCGCGCATCAGGTTTGAACCCTGCCGACGAGCGAAAAAAGTTCTCGAGCTGAAAGCGTCAGTACAATAAATAAAGTCTAATACGATAATTCTACATTGCTTGTACGATAGGTGAAGCACTTCGCGTTGCACATGCAATAATAATTGTACAATAATTATCGTACGGTTGTGAATCCTAGACCAGCGATGGCCCTGGGGAAGAGCGAGAGCCGATAGGGGTGCGGTGATAGATAATACATTATTTGGATGCGGTCGCTCTACTCGCCGTTAGCAGTGTTGCCAAGTTGGCTATTTTGTGGCTACATCTGGAAACATTTAAAGATTGATTTAGCCAAAAAATCAAATATTAATGGCTAAATATTTTAGCCACAAATTTAATAACTTTTATAATATGAGGTCCTTACATATGAAATTGGCGTTTTGTTGAACTGGTCACTTTGATCTCATATATCTGGCGTCTGGTTAGAAATTCCAAATTTAGGCTTGTGTATTTGTGTTTCGAATTTAGTGATTCATTTCTTTCGCGCTGTAGCGACATCTCTCGCCACAACTGACGCATCAATGCATCGACACAACTACGTAGTGACACATAGCGACATCTATCGAGCCACATAGGACGCTACCTACTATCCTACATTGAGCTATAGAAATTAACTCTATCGTTGAGTATATATACAAGAACCCGACTACAACCGTCGCGGCTACGCTAGTTAGTTAGCGCTAGTTAGTGTAGAAACATTCCGATTACTGAATACACATACGCACGGTTCCTTCCTTCCTCCCAGGAGGAAGGGAACGTGCCTATGTGTATATTTAGTTAGCTCGAATCGTAGGTGTAGGGATTCGAATAGATCGCGACCTATTTGCGAACGCGACGACCGCCCGAGCCGAGGTCCGGCCACTTTGGCACCCTCGTGCGAGTCGTCCACAAAACTTTCGCGGCTGAGTGCCCTCTGCGCTCGCCCCCAAGTCCGGTGAAGCTGTACAAGCCGCAGCGGCTTTAGGGCCCCTAAGGCTAACAGTGTAGTCAGTTCTAAAAAAAAAAAAAAAAAAAAACGCGCCATTTTATTTTTCTGTGACATCGTTCTTTTCACAAAATATAAAACTTTTAATATCTCTTTATTTACGAATATAAGTTCCATTGTGGCATCAGCGCTGCAGAATCAGCTCGAAAGATTAAAAGCTACTGTAAAAGAAAACACGGTACGTTTTTGGTTCCAACGTTTTCGTTCTGGAAATTTTGACTTACGAAATAATAATAGTTGAAAATGATGAATGAAAGGTGATCGTTGAAGCGGATCATTCGCAAACCACAACAGAGTTAGCGGCAGGCTTCGGTTTGAGTGATAAAAAAAATTATTCAATTAAAACAAAAAGCGTCGGGTAGCAATGGGCACAGAAAACCAGTACCGCAATGTATGCCAAAATAAATCTAAATTAAGATCCATAAAACGATCGTGATATCATGTTTTCTTTTAATCAATTATCTTATTACAATACCTACATAGGTAACAGATTTGATTACTTACTGACTGGCCGTAATTAACACCAAAATATTAATTTATTTGTATAGTGGTTAGGTTTTTAATGTGCAACATCTAATAACCGACGGGTCAGACCGATTCTTGAAACCAATATTAGCGTGGCGACACAGCGACGCTTTGACGAGCGTTGGTTTTAGTTTGATACTGGTCCTAGTACTGGTCCTGGTACTGGCATGGGAATTGTACAGTCAGTCCCTCAAATAATGCAATTATTTTTCTTTTTATATTTAGTAATATTTTACACATTTGTCGGACGTCCCGTGATGACCAACTTTTTTCAAGAATGAAAAAAATATATTAAAATTCGTTCGTTCGTTTATTAATTTTCGAAAAAGCTGGTTATTATTATATTACATAAACTGAAATACAATTTATGGTGTAAAGGCGTATTTTATCTCTGCACTTATCCTTTTGGTTAATAGTCTATGCACATAATTAAAAAAGGAGTAGGTACCTACCATAAATGTATCTACATCTAAGGTACTTACTATAAGAAATCAAACTATAACAAAGAAAAAAAACTTAATGTTGGTATCTATGTCAAAATTTACAAGCTGCTGAACGTTCGCTGATTTAGATTCTGATTACCAACTTATGTACAATAATGAACATCAATATTCTGGTTCGCAGGGGCATAGCGAAAGGAGAATCAGGGTGGCTCCTGTCCTTCCTAGAAAAATCGACAGTATTGAAAGAATATACGGTTTTTATTAATTTCATCTTGAGAAAAAAAAGGCTTATTAACAAGCTGCTTTAACAAAGGACAATTTGCTAGCTAAGCCAATACTATGAATACTATGTACAATGATATGCTTTCATACCCACCACATCCACTGCTCACACTCACATCACACTCCTTTTTTTTTTTTTTTTGTTAACGTGGAGTGGAAAACCCGTCATGGGTACACACTCGCCCGGGGGAACGAGTGGTTATGTGAGACTCCTACTCACAAAAAAACTCCACGGTGCACCGTCCGCCGCCATGCTGGGGCGACGCGAGCACTGCGCTGGCATTCAGCCGCGCCGCCCCGGCGGCAAGGCCCGGAAGGGCCGCCCGCTGACGGAGACAGCCCGGTGACGAACTGTCTCCCCGTCCGCCAAACCAGTGCAATGGGAAGACAGGCCCCCCGACCCATCTCCCCTTGGTTCGGCCTGGCAGGAGAAGGAGGCGGATGAACCACCACCTGTCCCCCACCCACCCGTCGTGGGGTTTTTTATAGAGGTTTTCTCCTCTGTCCCTGCCATAATGTTTGGCATATGGCGGGGGTAAGGGGCGAATGAACGCACCCCCACCCCGCTAGCCCGGCCATGATTTTTTACCGAGGTTTTCTCCTCTGCCGTCCTGTAACGGCAGGAGAAGGAGGCGAATGAACGCACCCCCTCCCCCACCAGTCCGTCGTTGGTTTTTTATAGAGGTTTCCTCCTCTGCCGTCATTAAGCTCCCGTCCGTCCTTGTCAATTCCGTCTTAGATTTTTTAACGAGGTGCTCATCCTCAACCGTCCGGTTATTTTTTTAAGTGGTTTCCTTCCACTGTCCGTCCTTGATTTTTTATACTGGTGGTTTTCTCCACCTCCGTCCAGTAATTTTTTAAGGTGGTTACCTTCCACCGTCCGTCCGTGATTTTTTAAAGGGTGGTTTACTCCACCACAGTCCGTCCAAGGTTTTTTAAGGTGGTTTACTCCACCGCCATCAGCGATTTTTTAAAGAGGTTGTATCCTCTCAATTTTTTAAGGAGGTTCTCTTCCTCCTCCGCCGTCAACGACGAGTCCGTCCGTAGTGGACGAGCCGAAGCAGGTCCACTCTTGCCTCATCCCCTGTCTCCTGTGATGAGCAGAGGGGTACAGGGGAGGAACGCCGTCGGTCTGGTATTAGCCGTCGGCCGTAAAGCGGCCGCCGTTGCCCGGGGCACACCACGAGGAGGTTCCAGACATAGTGCCCCTCACATCACACTCCTGCAGCAACTCAAGCCTAGGTCCATTCTCTCATTGTGGAACTCTTTTTATGGAATTTTTTTTTAACCTTTCCCATGTCTTTTAGGTAAGTTAAGTAATGAAAAGTTCCTATCACCGATCTCTGCGCAGTACCTTCTGATACTTGTTTTTCGTCGCAAAAATGTTCCCTATTTTACCTACATTGCTTGATTGAGTTGGCGAACCGTGAGCGATTGAAGTATCCCCGCGCAGCTGCTGTCTTGGAAAACGGTACCTTTATGGATGGCATTTGTATCGGAGAATCCAGCGTAGAGAATGCTCGGATTTTGAGGGATGAGTTGATTGCGATCCTGAAGTCAGGTGGATATGAGCTGAGGAAGTGGCTGTCGAATTCTTTGTACTTATTGAGCGACTTTCCAGATGACTTATCAACAGGATCCCCATCTGTTTGAAAATCCTGACACTCCGAACTTAGTGGCAGTTCTTCGCATACAATACCAGCCTGTGCAGGATGTCTTCACCTATCGAGTGAAGTTGGATTCCTCTAGGAACCGGACCAAGCGCTCGGTTTTGTCGACTGTCGCACGCTCATTTGATCCAAATGGATGGGCCACTCCTGTTATCTTCTAGGCAAAATACTTCCTTCAGAAGCTTTGGATATCGAAAGTTAGCTGGGATGAGCCTCTGCAGGAAGAGTTATTGCAAGAGTGGGCTTCTATTGTGTCTTCACTCCCCGAGGTCAACCATATTCTCATACCTTGTTGTTTTCTTCCAAACCAAAGATGCCGGGTCAGTCTTCACGGACTTTGTGACGCATCCGAACGGGGTTATGCGGCCGTGGTGTTTTTGCGGACTACCGGTGTCTCTAGACAAAATGCGGTACATTTAGTAATGGCGAAGAACAAAGTAGCTCCTATTCGCTCACGATTGACCATTCCAAAATTGGAGCTGTCAGGGGCGGATCTTCTTGTACGACTCCTTAATCAGTTTCTCTCTAGTTTAGGTACTGTCGTTGAAATATCTGAGGTGTTTGCCTGGTCCGACAGTGAAATTGTTCTTTGTTGGCTTCGAGCATCTATTTATAATTTGGAGGTTTTTGTCGCGAACCGCGTATCCAAATTCCAAAATTCGGAAACCTCTTTGTTTTGGAGGGATGTGCCGGGAGAAATGAACCCTGCAGATTGCACTTCACGCGGCTGCCTGGCCTCCTCGCTCATAAATAACTCCCTTTACTGGAATCCAGAGTGGCTAACGCAACCCGAGTTGTCTTGGCCTCGTAATAAATTCTTCTCCCCGAAGTTTTGTCCGCTTTGCGTGTAGGAGCTGTTAGAATTTATCGCCCTATGACTTGGACGCTCTTTTAAATAAATATAGCTCGTTTGATAAATTGATTGGGGTAACCGGTTGGATCTGGCGATTTATACACAATGGCAAGAATCCCTGGGATAAAATAGTGTCCACGGGTTTGTCGTCTCTTGAGCGGCAAGAGGCTCTTATGTTTTGGGTTCGTGTTGTACAAGCCGAACATTTTGCGGACATCATCGATGTTTTGAAACGAGGCTTAAAAAGGTGCCGTCGCCCGATTGAATCCGTTCCTGAATGAAACAGGTCTGCTACGGGTTGTAGGACGTCTCAAGAATTCTAATCTCCCTCATGGAGCTTAGGGTGCCAAGCTTGTTACTTCCAAAGGGGGAGCCTTTGTTAATGTGTTAGTGACACAACGTTATGTTAAAAATGCACATGCCGGCCTCAATGCCCTTCTGGCTACTCTTCAACGGGAGTTTTGGATCTTGTCTGCTAGACGCGTTACTCGAGGCGACACTTTTAGATGCATGAAATGTTATAGATTGAAGGCTGCACCGGTTCAGTCTATTATGGGAGATTTACCGTCCAACCGTGTCACAGAAACTCGGCCATTTGTAGGGGTAGGTACGGATTTTGCTGGCCCATTTACTATTAGGTCATCAGACTTGCGTAATGCTAAGTCGTATTTATGTGTATTCGTCTGCCTCTCCACCAAGGCAATTGTAGCAGAATGGCGTCGCGAAATATGTGTACTGGGCCCTTAATTCAATTATCTATCGCGAATCAATCCCCCTCGTACACTATTGCTGCGATACACAGTAAACAATGTAATAACAACCAAAAGAAAAAAGACTTACCTCGCCAGGAGCGAGCGACGACCTTGACCTTGCCCCGTCGACCTGGACAGCAAAATGTGAGGTATTTGTGTTTATGGAGTGAACTGTATGTATGTGTGTGTGGGAGCCTCAGATCTCATATGACACTCACTCAAGCAATCAGTTCAGCAAAACTCCTGGTACACCAACTCAAGTTATACAAAACAACATTTAACACCATGTATCAAAACCCGGCGGATTATAACGTAGCGCTTCACTGAACGTTAGTAATGACGTCTTGCATACAACAAACAAACGCGAGCTCATGAGCTCATGGTATCATAGCACAAATCGGTCTGTTACGTGACGAGCAGAGATAACGGACGAAGCGCGGGGGCGGGGCGACGCGGCACCTACACAGAACGATTGCCCCCGCGCATACAATTTGCCAAGCACAGCAATCGCTGCATCGTACGACGCGACTATGAACTTATTCCAAACAGCAGTCCATTTGGAAGTTGTAAGTGCCCTCAGCACTGAAGCGTTCGTGGCAGCGCTAAGTAGATTTGTTTCCCGCCGTGGGCTACCTTCGCTGATTCGATCCGATTGCGGAAGTAATTATAAGGGAACCGATCGTTATCTTAAGGAAATTATTGAATTTTTGTCTAGTGATAAGAATAGTATTGATTTTGCCTTGTCCAAGATGAGGATTACTTGGAAGTTCGATCCTCCAGCTTATCCTCACTGGGATGGAATATTTGAAGCGGTTGTAAAGGTAGCAAAAAGGCATCCCCGCCGTGTTATATGTGAAACTATCTTAACTTTTGAAGAGCTTACTAGTATATTTTGTTAAATTGAGGCACTTCTCAATTCACGTCCGCTCTGTCTACTCTCGTCCGATCCTAATGATTTAGAGATCTTGACTCCAGAACATTTCTTGATAGGCCAACCACTTAACACCCTTCCCGAGTACCCCCTCAGGGACGTGAACATATCACGTTTGACTCGTTTTGAATTGTTGCAGCAAATGACTCGAGAGTTTTTGGCACTGTTGGTCTCTTGAGTATTTACACACTTTGCAGCAGCGCGTTAAGTGGACAGACATGACAGACCCTCCCAAGGTTGGAGATTTTGTATTGGTGAACGAAACCAATTTGTTGCCGTTATATTGGCGTCGTGGACGCATTATAAATTTGATATACGGGTCGGTCGGAGTGCCCCGAATTGCCGAAGTTATGGTTGGAGATTCGATTTTGAAGCGAGCGGTTGCCACCCTGGCTCTTTTGCCAATTTATTAGCGGACATAATCCGTATGTCCTGGACGGGGGATGTTGTAAATGTAAATTAATTCTCGCATCGTGAGATTACGAGATCGCGGGAAGGCCTGTGATAGGTGGGCGAATGGCAGGTGCCATCGTTTGGAACAGATACCGTCCCGTCCCCCCCCCCCCCCCCAGCTCTGCAGGACGGCTGGTGCGAGCACGCAGTAGTCCTCGTCGTGCGTTTGAGTACCGCTCTTCTGCTTGTGATTTGGAGAGCGCAACGTCTCTACGTCTATTTTCGGTAGTGTCTTAGTTGGATTTTGCCTTGTTTTGTATAACGTCGAGTTGGTGTCCCAGGAGTTTTATTGAACAAATTGCTTGAGGTGCTAGTGTCTTGTGGTTTGAGGCGGTTACACCCACGTACATACAATTCACTCCACACACACTCACACACACACATACTTCACAATTGGCCGTCCAGGTCGCGGTGATGCGGTCAGGGATACCACCCGCGCCTGACGAGGTGAGTCTTCTTTTGTTTGTAATCAATTACTGCGTATCGCAGCAATAGATTCGAGGGGATCGTGATTTGTGAAGATCAATTCCAGGATCGAAGTACCATTAGTAATTGTTAAGGTTAGATTACTAATTTAATATAATTAGTAATTATTACGACCGAACGACATTTTTTTTACCTAATTGTTTTAAATGTGTTCTTGTCTACAACTTTGTTTACGACTGCGCGACTTTTTTTTCGTTTTCCAATGTCGCTCAACTCTGGGCCTCTGGGTAATATATCAAAGACTCCATTATGATTGAAATTAGATTATGTATTACTCATATTCGAATTATTTCAATTATGTATATCATTCGTTTTCGCCCACCTTTTGTACACGCTTGAAAACTTGTAGAAACCTTGTAATGTCTATGGATTTTTATTTCCGGTAGTGTTTTAAAACTTCAATTATTTTCAAATTTGATAGTATCGATTAGTCAATTGACTATAAAAAAGTCATTCGCGTGTTCCACAGCTCGAAACAGCAAACGCGTTCTATTCCACTGCCTCTCCAGACAGAGCGTGCGACCGCCCACGCCCGCGTAACCACCGTTCTCTCCGCAGAGGACGGACGGTCAACTTCGCTCCCGCACACCCGTCACGTCCACCCTCTCTAGCGGCAACCCAAGCCTAGGTCCGTTCCTCGGTGTGAAGCCCTTGGGTCAGGCAGCCACCCGCGCGATACAAGTGACACTATACGTGCAACACTTAGCTACCCACATACAACATTTACACACGTATGAACACACACACGTGCACACCACACAGGTACATAGGTTCTGTAAGGGACCTTTTTATTTCTTTTTTTGCGCTAGTTAGACTAATGCGCTAGTTAGTGTAGGAAAACCATTCCGATTACTAAATACACATAAGCACGGTCCGGCACGTACGGTTCTTTGGTAACTTAACGAGCTATAAAAAAAGATAATTCGCGCAAAACTTGTTTGCAATCACAAATTTAAACTCCATATTACGTACGTTTCTTTGGAAATAGTATATGTATAGTAAGCGATAGTTACTAGATGTTCAGCGATGGTAGACATACTAGGTTCCTAGTACAAGTATCAGGTTTCAGGATCTTGTACCATGTGCCAGGTAAACATTATGCTGGTACGCAATAATACCAAGTTTCAATACCGATCAAGACACCTGGTTTATTGTTCACAGAGAAGCTAAAAAAAGGAAGGTCGTCGTATCGTCGATAGGGACGGAATACGGCATAAGACCCCTGTCGTTTTGTAATTGTGTGCACCCACGACCTAAAAAAGGTTCTTCAGGCGACGGACGACTATACTAAGCCCGTGGCATTTTCTTGAGAAATGCGTGTACAATTTTTTTTTTCAAATACCTATTTAGCAACATAATATGTACCATTTTTATTGGGCCACTATCTGCCAACCCCGTTGATGTTTTACCAACACTAGTGTTGGTCATCGATTGGAAAATCAATAGTAATCTATGGTTTTTAAATAATCTATTAATTTGGACTTACGATTGTTTTTAAGACTGAATAAATATCATCCCGCCATCATTCGTCAATCTTCCTTGTAATCTCGAAAATACCCCGTAAAACTCAAAGAATTTTTATGTCCCAATTTCCATAATTATCTATCTCATTTATACCTCACAATAATCCATAATCGTATTAGTCCTGAACTTTATTCTTTCTTTCGCACACGTTATAATTTACACATGGAAAGGTACAAACTCATTGGTTGTTTAAGTTTAAAAATTCATTCATGTTTAGCTGTCATTGCTGTCAAACAGACTAAATTTGTAAATTACAACAAAGCTGTTTCGAAGCTAGCCGCCATTGTTTTTCACTTTTTTCTTGTGGATTGTGGAGAAATTCTTGTGGCGACGTTTCTGTAACAGCGTGGACGCAACAATTTACAATTTTATAATATTTTTATTTTCCATATAATTACTTAATTGTGTACTATAGATGTTTTCGTAAATATTCGAAATTTTGTGTGTTTATCAGTTGAACGTGTTATTTTTTGATAAATAAGTATTGACTTAAAATTATGGTTTTCAATTGTGTTGTTCCTGGTTGCCGTAGTCGGCGTCCGAATATTAAGCATTTTTGTGTACCTTTTACAAACAAAGTAAGATGGAATAAGTGGTTGAAGGCATGCCCGTTCTTACGACGGTATCGGGTTACTCAACTAGAAAATGTTCGTATTTGTATTTTACATTTCATCCCTGAACATATTAATGAGAGACAAAAGTTAAGTATTGATGCAATTCCTTCACTGAACTTAAGTAATGTGCAAGACCATACATTAAACAAACATCAAGCTTATTTAGAAATTATTTCTTCTACTAATACCCCTAGTACCAAAGAACCTTATATTTTTAGAGTAGTACGGCCGTTTCTCCATACCAATAACCCCTCTGTAAAACAAATAAAACTTACTGGCATGCAAACAGATAATTTGAGTTGCGACTTAAATATGGCTGCACATTCAACTCATACCAAGTTTCATTTACCTACTAACACTTTTCAACCAACTTATGAATATGAACCAACAAATATGCCCTCATCCACTTCTTATACTACTATATAAATTGAGCCCTAAGTGCTATAGATTTTTACGAAAACATTTAGCACTACCATCTAAATCTACTATTAATTCTATTCTTAGTAATATACCCTTGCGGCCAAGTATTAATGACTTCATATTTCAACATTTGTCAGATGCAGCTAAAGATAAACCTGCTTTATACAAACAATGTACATTATTGTTTGATGAGATGTCTATATACAAAAATTTGTATTTTAACTTTCATACGGGTGTTATTGAGGGCTTTGAGGATTTAGGTTCTGGAAAACGCACTAACAATGTAGCAGATAAAGCTCTTGTGTTTATGTTGTGTAGTTTATTTGCTCCATGGAAAATATCAATTGCCTTTTATTTTGCTCGAGATGGCGTAAGAACACTTATATTAGAAACATTATAAAAGAAGTAACTTCTGCCATTTTTAATACTGGCTTCATAGTCAGAGCTACAGTCAGTGACCAAGGTTCTGCAAATGTTGCAACTATTAAATCATTAATATGTGACTCAAATATAAATCTGTTACACAGCGATACCTGTAGGGATGGGAATATTTATTATTGCATTGGTAATAACCTTTTATATCATATTTATGATGTACCACATTTATTAAAAGGTTTCCGAAACAATTTTCAGAAAAAACATCTTCTCAGTGGTGATCAGCGGGCACAATGGCAGTTCATTGAAATGCTTTATAAAGTAGATGGCATTGGTGGAAGTGCAAGAAGCACTAAACTCACAGATAAACATATAAAACCAAGTACATATGATAAAATGAAGGTAATTAATAATTGTAAACTTACCCAGTTTATGTTAGGGAATTTTTATGAAGATTGATTTAATTATCAAGAATAACATATCATAACACATTAATGTAAATAGTAACTTGTAGGACACATAAGTTTAAATGGTTTCCTTCTCTTATTTATTAGCAGTTATCTTTTTATAATTTTACTTATAAAAGTGTCTGTTTCTTAGAAAGTACATACATTTTTAAGATAATCCAATGTTTGTGTAATGTTGCACAGGCCATGTAGTACATATTTTTATTAATAATTTTTTTTTAGATCAAAGTAAGTATTAATAATAATATCATCCTGTTCAGTTAAAACTTTAAATCTGCATTCATTTATGTTTTAAAAACAAAGTATTTATATATATTCTTATGAAAAGATATATATGTATATGTTTTAAGCAATGATAGTTTAGTGGTAGCAATTTCGGAAATTGTATCGGTCATCATAGGTTTCAAAACTATAATGAATACTTGGGTACTTACTTACCTTAACTATAAGGTCATCCTTTTAGTTTAGAAAAACATCGTGATGAAACCATGGCATGTAACATACATGATTTTCATGCCTATATTCATCGTGAAATTGGCATAGCGGTGTAACGACCGGACTTGTACGAACTGTTTTATTGAGGTATAAACGTCATTTATATCATTTCCTACGCATCCTATTGAGACTGTGGCATTCGCCAACTGCTGACAAGGTTGGCTCGCTAGTACTTGTTCACAAGTACAACCTAATCTAACCGAGCATCATTGGTATTTTGTAACGTACATATATAGAATACCTAGGCAAAGTTTGTAGTCATTCTCTTTATTTCATTCATTCCCACTCTCTCAAATTCCGACATTTCATATATTGCCAATAACATATCTGTAGTTCTGTCTGAACATGTAATTTCTTTCAAAATTTTCTGTTACACATTACTATATGAACGATACTGACCACGAATGTAGCATAAAAAAATATTTTGTCTTTATGTCTATCTGTTTGTATGTCCGGAGATAACACAAAATGGTTTAGTGGTAAGGGTTATGACTACCATACACATTGTTACACAATAAACAATTTCACGGTGACTTTCTGTTGGTTTGTTGTTTCGGTATTAGCCGGTGTATATCCAGTGATCAAGTTGAGTGGTAGGGATCACGACAGCCATACATATAGTGATAAAATAAGCATCTTCACAGGGACTTTTCTTTGGTTTGTCATATTTCGGGATCACCCGTCGTATTTTTTCAAATATCCACTAAGATGTTTCACATCTGCCTGGTACCCTTGAAGGGACAACTTTTTTTTTATTTGATGACTTTTTACTTGGCTACTTTATTTATTATATTATTGTATATAATATTCTTCCAGGTCAAACAAACTTGCAGCTCAGGTTTTCAGCCGACAAGTGTCCACATCACTGGAAGTATATATTTTTTTTTTTTTTTTTTTTTTTGAACTGACTACACTGTTAGCCTTAGGGGCCCTATCGTCAATCAGAGCCACTGCGGCTTTTACAGCTTCACCGGACTTGGGGGCGAGCGCTTAGGGCACTCAGCCGCGAAAGTTTGTGACGACCCGCACGAGGGTGCCAGAGTGGCCGAACCTCGGCTCGGGCGGTCGTCGCGAATGCGAAAAAGTCGCGATCTAGCTAATTCCCTAATCTTATGAGAATTCGAGCTAACTAATATATACTCATATGCACGTTCCCCTCCTCCTGGGAGGAAGGAGTGGACCATGCGTATGTGTATTTGTTAATCGGAATGGTTTTTCTACACTAACTAGCGCATTAGTCTAACTAGCGCAAAAAAAGAAAAAAAAAGGTCCCTTACAGAACCTATGTACCTGTGTGGTGTGCACGTGCGTGTGTTCATACGTGTGTAATGTTGTGTGTGGGTAACTAAGTGTTGCACGTATAGTGTCACTTTGTATCGCGCGGGCGGCTGCCTGACCCAAGGGCTTCACACCGAGGAACGGACCTAGGCTTGGGTGGAAGTATATATGAAGTCACTGTTATATATACAGAAACATGAGTATGCTCATTCAAATATAGACATTGAAAGTGGTTTATTCACAGCAGAAATCCTTTTGTTTGTTAATAACTTATTTGATAGCCTAAATGGTTTTGGTTTCTCTGGAGATAAATTACAGCATGCTTTGTCATTAAATTCAGAACATTTGGAATTTTGGGATACTGCTGTGAAAAAACTAGATTCAATGCGGTTTGACTCTTCCAACGAAAGGGAAAGCAAGCCCTTATCACTTAAGCATTTTATACATAATATTAAATCAATTAAACTTTTATGGACCGACTTATGTTCAATTGACGGTGGGAAAATTTTGAGTCTCAGACGTTTAAATCAAGACCCATTAGAAAACTTTTTTGGACAAGTAAGAGCACATGGTCAGTTCAGTATAAATCCCGACTGTAATCATTTTGTTTCTGCTTTTAAAACTTTATTGATTAACAACATAACCACTGGCAAGTCACTGTACACTAATTGTGCCAATGATGATGATAAAATGTTAGGTACACTTGAAAATTTTGTAAATCGCAAAAAATATGGATTTCATAATGATGATATTCAACCTGATATTAGGTTCACTTCATAGAGAATGTAATTCCTTCTGAGAATGTTCTACAAAACAAAACTGTATCATATATTGCTGGTTCTATTTGTCATTACTTAATACCAAATTTGCAATGTAAAGAATGCGAGAATTGTAAAAAAGCCCTGTTGTCTTCTTATTATGTTCAGTTGTAAATGTTTTGTTTTCCAATTAATAATAATCCCTTACATAAGTTTTGCTAAGTACATATTATTTTCATAAATCAAGGTACATTGTATAACTTTTGTATATAATTTTGTAGTTCATAAAACAATATTACATCAGTAATGTTATTATTATAGTATAATTTTGTAAATACATAACAAAATGTATCATGCTTTGTTCCAAATACATTAGGGCTATTCTATATTATTTTAAATTAAAGTACATCACTTTTTTTTGGAATTTAAGAGATGTTGAAAGAGATATTTTTAAAGTAAATGTAAATTAGGACTTAGTCTTTTATACCATGTTTTAAAGTTACCAGTATGTTATTTTTGAAAAAAATAAATAACATATATAATGTAAGACAAATATTGTTAAACCAGAAATATTATTATAATTTTGTAAATACATAACAAAATTTATCATGTCGTGTTCCAAACACATAAGGGCTATTCTATATTATATTAAATGAAGGTACATCACATTATTTTTGCAATTTTAGAGATGTTGAAAGAGATATTTTTAAAGTAAATATAAATTAGGACTTAGTTTTTTATACCATTGTGTAAAGTTACCAGTATGTTATTTTTGAAATAAATAAATAACATAAAATGTAAGACAAATATTGTTAAACCAGTAATATTATTATAATTTTGTAAATACATAACAAATTTTATCATACCTTGTTCCAAACACATAAGGGCTATTCTATATTATTTTAAATTAAAGTACATCACATTATTTTTGCAATTTAAGAGATGTTGAAAGAGATATTTTTAAAGTAAATGTAAATTAGGACTTAGTTTTTTATACCATTGTGTAAAGTTACCAGTATGTTATTTTTGAAATAAATAAATAACATAAAATGTAAGACAAATATTGTTAAACCAGTAATATTATCATAATTTTGTAAATACATAACAAAATTTATCATGTCGTGTTCCAAACACATAAGGGCTATTCTATATTATTTTAAATGAAGGTACATCACATTATTTTTGCAATTTAAGAGATGATGAAAGAGATATTTTTAAAGTAAATGTAAATTAGGACTTAGTTTTTTATACCATATTTTAAAGTTACCAGTATGTTATTTTTGAAATAAATTAATAACATATATAATGTAATACAAATATTGTTAAACCAGAAATATTATTATAATTTTGTAAATACATAACAAAATTTATCATGCCTTGTTCCAAACACATAAGGGCTATTCTATATTATTGTAAATGAAGGTACATCACTTTCTTTTACAATTTAAGACTTGTTGAAAGAATTATTTTTATAGTAAATGTAAGTTGGGATTTAGTTTTTATATCATGTTTTAAAGTTATCAGTATGTTATTTTTTTATAAATAAATAATATATTTATATAATGTAAGACAATAATGTCAAATCAGTAATATTATAATTTTATAAACGCATAATTTTTTTTTCATGCATTGGTTCTAATGTATTTTATTTTAATAATTCCAGTCTTAAGAAATTGTAAAATATTTTGTAACCTAAAGGCTGTTGAAAGGAATGGTTTTATAAATGTAGATTACGATTTAGTTTCTTATGCAATATTTTGAAGTAATCTGTATGTTATTTATAAGTAATTAAATGACATAATAATGTGATATAATATTACATCAATAGTATTATTATGTCATAGTTTTGTAAATACATAATAATAATTATGATGCATTGGTTTAAATACTTAAGTTCTTTATACTGTATATGATTTTTGTATATAAGTAAATTACATATAGGTAAATATAATGTAAAACAATATTGTTACACCAGTAATATTATTATAGTATAATTTTTTAAATTCATAACAAAATTTATCATGCCTATTGTATAATATACAATTTAATAAATCAAACTACATCAATATTTTTTGCTATTTAAGATATGTTTAAGAAATATTTTTGTAGTAAATGTAGATTAAGTCTTCATTTATTTTTTATCATGCCTTGGTACAAATACATAAGTTCTATCTAGTTTATATTATTTTAATAATTCTAGGTTTTAAGTTTATTTTTATATAAATAAATATCATTTAATGTGAAACAATATTGTTATATCATTAATACTATTATTATAATATATATAATTTTGTAAATGCATGACACACATAAGTCAAAATCTGTATAGAACCTAATAATGTTTATTGTAATATTTAAAAGCCTAGCGGAATTTCCTTTGTAATTGTTTGGTGTGAAGTACATTGGCTTATTATTTATTTATAGCAATTTCTTTAATTTGTTAATTACTTGTATATTGTTAGATAAATATTTATTTTTTATACTGCTAATATTTGTCTAATTCGTATCGATTCTCTAGGAATCAACAAACACGCAGTCTTCTTTTTAAATACACCTTCATGCATTTTATCATCCTATAATACAATACATACGGTTCTGAAAACGAATGCATAAAGTCGGTCCTAAGTCCGTAAAGTACGAAGGAAAAGTTGATTTGCGTGTAACAATTAATCATTTTATTTGTTCAACTTTAACCATTTTTGATTACCTACTCGACATTCTTATAAACAATCATCTATGACTAATATTACGAAAAGGTTCAATTTCAATTACGGATTTGATTCTAAACATTATTTCACTATAATACAATAAAGCTACTTTTTCGATGAGTACCGTATTTTAATACTATATTTTATTGTAATTAAAGCGTAAGAATTGGCGGTCGATTGCTAATTGTTACAAAATCTAATGAAACTTTTAATATCCATTAAGCTATTTATATATTGTAATTGTAATAAAAATAAATAATGAGTTCTTATATGTGCAGTTTTATTTTATTGTGAGTAAATACATGAAAATAAATTCTAAAAGAACTTTAATAAGAACCGGTAAAATCATTCAAAAATAAATCGTAAAGTACCCCACTAGTTTACCGATTCAACAAAACGTTATCGGTACGTATTCCAGTTTTACACCACTATTCGAAACTACATATTCATATAATAAGTTCCGAAAGAAAAGGATGCAAAAGGAGTTATATATACGACTTGCACAAGAGTAAAAGAGACGGTGGTATTAATTATGAATGAAATATATAGATATAAAGATTGTTTTCACAACCACAGACAAACCTTCACTATCGTGTTAAATAATTAGTATGAAGATTGCCATCTCAATTGTTATAAATCTCTGGTATGAAGTATGGGAAATTAACTATCGATTGTTTTATTGCAATTGATTTTATTGATCAAATTTTATAGATTTAATTCGAGTACCGATTGTTTTATAGGCATATCCAGGGCTTAAATACTTTATATCTGTTAAATACAATTACAAACTTTACAAAGGATGAAACGATATCAGTCACCTACCAATACTTTAACTCGATACAGTATCAGTAAGAAAGTATCGATACCTACTCGTATAGAGAGTTTTTTATTATTATTATTGTTTCGCCCCGTTAACTTGTGAATATTAAGGGAGAGAGGCGGTCGCGATAATATACGATCCACCTCTCTTCCCGTTAATGCGTCGCATGCTAGAGTAATAATATTCACAAAGGTTAGTGACATGATGATTATAACTATGAGTCTATAGAATCACAGTAATTTAAGTCTGTTGAACGACTTAAGTTTGGCCACAATGTGCTTTGCAAGATTATCAAAATACTTGATGGCTGATTCCTTGTTAATTAATTCTGAAATATTGAGTGGAGAGACCCGAAGAGTTTCGCAGAGCATCAAATTATCCAATCTCTTCAAATCAAAACTGGGGCAGTCCTGAAGTAAGTATCCATCGAAGTTACTCATATAGTTTTTTTCTATGATTTAAAAAGCAGTAAAAGTAAAAATACTTTTATGTTTCAATTCACAATGTAAGGAAAAAGTCTGATATATCCGTGAAAAGTCTGCTTTTCCCAAAATCAGTAAATTTAACTTTCCCATTTAACAGCTTCTAGAAAACAAGATTGTCGAACCTGCTTTTTGATCTACTGATGGTGGAAGCAGAGACATCTTCTTTTGCAAGATTATTTTTTTAATTTTTGTGGACGGGTCCACATACATTTTTAAAACGTAGATAAATTATAATATACAAACTTGACATGACGTCTTATACTGTACTATAAAAATGATAGGTAAATTTCTTCCATCGACCATAGATTGTTCAAACGTCTGATCATTTGTGTTTATCACACGCATAATAAATACAAAGGTACCACTGCATAATAGAAAAAGAATAGAAAATTATAAACAAATTTTGTGAAATTGTAATCTAGTACGACCAAGTACCAATATGAATACTTTTCATCGATACCTACTCGGTACTTGGACACAAAGTATCGATGCCAAATTACCTGGTATTGAAAGTCGTATCGTTTCATCCCTATTAACAACATTGATTTAGGGATGGACGATCAATGGTGATTCTTTTCAAATAATCCAGTTCTAAAATATTGATTTCAAAAAATGTTTTTTTTTTCAAGTTTGCTTAAACTATGTAAATATAAATCCATTTTATTAAAAACAAGAAAGATACCATAATAGAAGATCTCTTATCAGTAAAATCAGGTAAATTGATAATAACAATTATTTTTATTACCTTAACAAATTATCAGATTTGGTATAAAACAAAACATTATTTTCTAAATGTGTTGGTTACATTAAAAAGTTAACAAAATATTTAATATAGCTTATAGTTCCAAATGCTTAATATCTAAGCTTTTTAACCAATATTACATAATATTAATTCAAAAAACCTAAGCTAATGAAATATAAACCACAACATTATCACTTCGAGATCATTCCAAAACTTTTTTATTTTTTGTTTTATTCTTGAAGAGATGAAGGAAACGGTACACAGCCAATACTGCCAGCTGCCTGGCGAGTTTTTGTGTAATTCAGTGAAAATTTATGATTTATTATATGTATTTGGGTACATTCAAATATTTTAAAATAATATTATGGTTCTTATCTATCAGAAAAAAATTAATCTTTATTTTCTACATTGAAACATCCATTCACTGAAATGATTTAGTGCTGTGAATAGAATAAAAATACCTTTCTTGTCCCTAAAAATCTAATCTCCTATTAATCGATCTCAAATTGACATCTCTACCATGATTTCCGGTACTTAGTCTTACGTAGTATTGCATTCTCTTTGGTACTTAGGTCGACGGTCGCCGACGTGCACGTGGAGTTTTGTGTAAAACTGGATTATTTATGGAAAAATTAGGTTAACATTTATTTAGATCGGACGTTCAGATAAATAAGTTTTGATTGTTACTTTCACCATTAGTAATAAGGTAAGTGTAGTATGATTTTGTATTATGAGAAAATCCTGTTGCCGCCATATTGCATGGTCGATGACGCCTTTTGTAGAGCGTGGTAATAATTGAAAATTTATTTTCTATATTTGTTGTCTAATGACGCTTCTGTATACATTAAATTTAGTTTACTTTTTATTAGATTACATTATAATTTTTAATGTATTTTATGTGGAGGAATTATATGAACATGCTGCATTTTGTTATCGCGTGCTTAGATAATTATACAAAATGTCCTACTTTTTCCTTATAACGCAGTTTTTACTCATGAAATCATATACGAACTAAACGTGTCGCAAGAGTAATATAAATATTCATATAATTTTAACAAATCAAACCCAAACAGAAGTATGTCATACAATATTGTCCATAATCAGTAGCAGTTTGTAAGCGCCTGCGAATTATATACTTAGACTTTTTTTACAATCTCGTACTATAGTCAAAACTAGTCAAATTTTTGATGTGGATCTACATTCTTCATGTGTAGGAAAAATTCAAGAAACGATCTCTAAACTTTGTTATGTTACCATGAGGCTCTACTAACCTAATGTCTGACTTGTGCTTAATTTGGCTAAATATTAGTTTAAAATGTGAAATTTTATTTCCTTATATTAGGTGGACGAATCTGGCGCTAATCGGAATAGCGCTAGCAAACCGATGAGCAAAACACAAGTATGTTTATAATATTTTATGTAAATTTTTATAAATGATATGTTTATGTCCTATTTATAAATACCAGCAGATTAAATGTTATAATATATGTAAAAAGAAACTTCCATAATCCTGTAGAAACTTTTTTTAGGTATTAATTACTCCTAAAGTTTAATTAAATCCTACAAGATGCTTTTTATCTCTTCATCATTAGAATGTACTCATTACACTTGTTCCAAACTTCAAAGTCGTAGAACTTGTATATTCATTTTAATGTTTTTTTTTTGTGGTAATTTTAACACTGTCGTCTTCATAATGGTTTTTGGTATTGATGTAAATAACTAAAACAATTTTGGCTGTGTTTAATTTCCACTGAGTTTGTCTAAAGACTCATACTAAAATTCAAGTACAGTACATCCTGGGAAAGGCCTAAAAATCCAGCAGTGGACTAATTTCAGTTGGTTAATTAACATTAAGGTATTTTTGGATCTGTATAAAACAGTAGCCTTTAACTTTCCTTGACCACCAGTAGTATAAAACTTTTGAAGAATATAGCTGTACAACATTTGCATTTGGGCAGCCTAATTTATATTGTGTTATATAATGAGTATTTTTCATACACCACACTTGTGAAGTTTATTAAAATAAGAATTATCAATAAAATGTAAAACTTTAGTATGGCTGGCTTGATAAATATCAATTTTCGGCTGGTCAACGGTCAATGGTCGGCTTTGCTCAATTATTCTGTCATGAAACAGACAATAGAGAAGATTTTTTACACAAAATATTTTCAAATGTCAATATTCGTCTTTACTACAATGCCATACTTTGTATTTTTATGCATATTTCCAGATTGATTTCTTTAGGGCTATGAAGTTTTCAATTCTGAACATGTGAATACAGTTTTCAATACACTGTCAGAAAATATTTTTGATACATGTTTTTGTATAGCCAAATCATCTTAAAGACGTTTTTGTGTTTGTAGTAATGTACGGCATACATGGTATATGTGTAGGTAGTGTATAGTGTGAGTTTGTAATTAGAGTATGAGTATGAGGTAAATAGCATAAACTGGTGGTTGGTTAGTATTACTCTACTACAAACACAAAACATCTCCCAATCTGATTTGCCTATATATTCCATCAATTTAAATAAATATACATAGTTTTATTATCAATAAAAAATCTTTATAGTAATTGATATGAATACAAAAATCACATACTAATCTGAATTATTTTATGACAGAAAATGGTGGGCTCTCGGGTCTATGTTGGTGGTCTCCCTTTTGGCGTGAGGGAGAGGGACCTTGAGAAGTTCTTTAAAGGTTTTGGCAGAATTAGAGATATTCTCATCAAGAATGGTTATGGATTTGTGGTAAGATTTATTTATTTATTATTACATATTAATTTAATATGTTCTATGACAATTATTCATTACAAAATGATATATGCATAGTGATTTGCACATTAGATCCACATTCAAGATTAATTTGTATAACACTATATATATATACATTTTACCAACAAGAAACACTTATATTTATATTAAACACTTAGCAAATCTTCAAATTTTGTTTTTTTCCTGTAAAAATCAGTTCATAGTGACGTAGCCCATTTTATATTATCACTGACAATATATTTAATGAACTTTGATAAATGAAAATTGTTTTTGAATCAGATCAGTAGCTCTAGACATTTAACTCCTACAAACTTTACCTCTATATAATAACTAGCTGATTACCCACGACTTTTGTCTGTGGTTTAACATTAATACCATGGCAAGAAAATATACCACTGAACATGAGTAATGCTTATAAAAGTCGTAGTTTCTTAAAATTTTAATAACTTTTTACTGAATAAATATATTGTGGTAAATTTTATATTTGATAAGGACAAAGTATGTAAGGAGTGAAACAAAAAAAATGATCAAAGTCTATCTAGTAGTTTTTGCATGATGCACGCATAACGGCTACATAGAAGATAGTAGTATAGAGAAAAAGTCTATTAGAGTCTGCATCTCAATTAAAATAGCCATTTATTATATAAAATGTCTTTAACAGTACTAGCACTCGCCCAATGATCACAATTCGATCAGCGACTTTTTAATCATAGAATATTTTCTGCTTGATATTTGCAGTATGTACCTAAACAATGATTATTATATCACTTGCTGTCACTTTTCATTGAGTGACAATGTCAATATTTTGGGGGGTTTAAGTTCAATGCCATTGGTTGGGTTAGGATTTGCAGTACTAATTTATTTAATTTAATATATTATAGTAACAGATATTATAGATAAATATTACTTTCTGCACTCCTCCATATAAACTTTAACCATGTCAAATCTCAGTCTTCCCATGCTCACAGGATGTGCTTCAAAAGGGGTATAATAAATTTTTTGCTTCACATATTAATGTAATGATGATATATTACAAGAAAGCTTTTTGAAAGTATTTATATTATAACTTTTATTGCAGGAGTTTGAAGATTACAGAGATGCTGATGATGCTGTGTATGAGTTGAATGGTAAAGAACTACTTGGAGAAAGGTAAGGTTCATCACTGTTTATTTTGTAAATTTATATTGAGTATGTTTCTGAAATTTTGTTTTAATAAGAATTTAATATTCATATCAGCCAGCTCCACGATGTGTATGATTTGTATGAAAAACTGATAAAACAATGCATTAGAGAAGATCCTGGAATATTGTATTTATCAAACTAAATACAATATGATTCTAGGGTCTAATAAAGCTTTTGGTGTATGTGACATTCATAAGTTGATGACAATTGTAAGGAAACAATAGTTACAGTAGATAAATTATTTATTCATTTTTTTTGGACAGTAAAAACCAACACTTAAGTTTTATAGATATTTTATCAAGTCTTATCAGCCTGTTTCATATTATCAGTCCTATATATTATTTGCCTATATCAGTAAACAGTATGGGCCAAATTCGATGTTTACAGATTTAATTTTTTTATTGAATTCATGAACATTTATTAATTGTGTAATGTAACACTATCGGTTGATGGTAGAAATGTTCTTTAGGTGGAACTGGATTTCTCTGCGTATAAAATCGCCAATACTTTCCTTGATTCCTTTCAGGAACTTTTTTTGCCTTTACTGAGCAGAGTGACAGGCTAGTGTTATTATTTATACTGATATGGCTAAAGCCATGTCATTTTTTAATGTAATTTAGTGTCTTTAGTTCATCCATGATTCTTCCAACCTCATGAATATAATATTTCCAAATATTCTTGTAATCTTCAAACATAGGTCTAACAAAGCGGCTCCCATGTTAAAACTTTTGAAGGTGTTTTATGGCATTTTAAATTCATGTTCCTATTTATTACTTACAATTAATTTCACTTATGCACTAACAAAACTACATCACGTAAAATTCCGCTAAAATGATATAAGGCCAAATAACATAAGTATAAACTTATTACATATGAGTATGAACTGAATATAATAAAAATCAAATCAAGATCCCGTTAAAAACTCTCATGGCACCTCATTATGATGCAGTGTCATATGAAAGAGAAGGAACTAGACAAGACAGTTTGTGTAACCTGGTGTAATATTTTAGATTAGTGTTACCATTTCATTCAATTTTCTTTACAATTTACTGTTGTACACACGCAATTTCAAATGTATAATAAAATGCTATGATAATTCTGTCAGTTTTAGCACCAAAAACAGTGGTTATAGCAACGGAGACAGAAATTCCATAGTGCTTTCTCTTTTGTTTTTCATATTTTTTGTATGTTGTTCTTTCAGTTCGTAGTGAAAGAGTAAAAAATATCCCTAACTCTAGGGATATTTATTACTCAAGGGAAGTAGAGAGTAATTTCTCTCTACTTAGGGCAGCCCGACTGGTGAAATACCTCCACCCTACAGGAGATCGCAGCCAAATAATCTTGATTTGTGTTCCTGCAGTGAGTAGGGTTTCCAGAGCTCTTTGTAGTTAGGGGGTTCAAGATCGGCAGCGCACTAGTGATACTATCAGGCGGGCCGCGTATGCTTGCTTGGCACCTTAGTTGTATGTAAAAAGGTGTTCCTCTATGATCGTGCACGTGACTAGCGAGCGAGGGGGTAGTGGGTAATGCTAACGTATCGACGGATGTGTGCCGCAGGGTGGTGGTGGAACCGGCTCGAGGCATCGACCGCAGCGCGGACCGGTACAGGCGCGACCGCTACCCCGAGCGCGACCGGGACCGTGGCCGCTCGCGATACGAGTGAGTGTCGATATGTGTTGTAGGGTGTCGGTGCAGCGAGCTCGTGGCACGCCGCGCGGCTTGGACCGCAGGGGCAACCGCGACTCGTCCGCGCCTCCGCCTCGCGCCCGCCAATCGAGACATGACAAGTCTGTATATTATATTCTTTACGGACAAAATATGCTATATTATTTAATTTTTTAAATCAAATGATAACTGTGTTAGGAGTCATCCATTAATTACGTGAGTCATTTGGGGGTCTCGGAAAATATCACGTAATTTTTTCCCGCAACATTAACGGGTAAAATGGAGAGAAAACTGGATAAAATTAAGGATAACATGTTTCCAATAAAGTATTGCTAAATCTTATACAATAACGTTTATCGCGATAAACCTGAACGCCACAAAAGTTGCATAGTAGCCTTTTGGTTATTTCGCCGCCACCGGTCGTGGCCAGCCAAACTAGCCATCCAATGTAGTTCCTATTTAAATATTTAATTGTTCGATTTTCTCACTATGATTCTAGACTACGTTCCATCTTGTAAATATTAGTCTTACATAAAAGACTGTTAAGCATGTTATATGAAATATTAATAAATCCAATACAATCAAGCTGAGATTAACGAATTTACTCTAAAATACTCATTTTAAAATATCACACGCGAGATTTCGAAAAATCGCTTCACGTAATTAATGGACGCTCCTTTAAGGTTAGAATACTCCGCGACACTTGACACTGGACACTCCCATCTCTAGATCGAGTATCACTGTGTCTACACAACACTGCAGCGAAATCGAGTTGCACATAAAGTGTCGCTGTCGCTGCCGTGAAAATAGATAATACGCGATGTATTAGCCCCCGGACACTTTCTCTATAAACTGATTACGACACAAAAAATTGCTTATCGTGTAGACAGTATCGAAACAAATGTCGTCATTTGTGTCAAGTGTCAGTTTCCTCTCATGTATTTTAAACTTTACAATTTACGAGCGACAACTCAATTGACGTATGTTTGAATCCCTGCAATAAGCCTGAAACTTTTGGAGAAGAAAAACATCGTGATGAATCAAACCAAAGCATGGTGGTAGGGCGTTTTCTAATGCTTGCCTAATCAGCTACCACCTTCCAAGTTGAAATTCTGTCGTCCAGCACCTATAGGTGTGATCTGGCAGCTACACTTGAGAGCTAGTCCCTCCACTATGCTTAGCGTGCTACCATTTGGGCTACATCGTTACTTAAATCAGGTGAGATTGTAGCCAAATGTACGTATAAATAATTTTCCAAAAAATTCATTCTCACTTTTCTATAGGGACCGTGCAAGACGCATGTGATGCCATCTGTTGATAAAAAATTCCAACATTGTAATTTTGTTTGTATGAATTTTTTTTTTTTTTTATTAATTTTGGTTTCGTTTAAACTACAAGACATTTTTATACAAAAAAGAAAGCCAGCTTCAATAATTTTGAAGAGTTCCCTTCTGTATCTTCGAAGTTTAAAGTCCAATGTCAGTGAAATTAAAAGGTGGTCAGGTCCACCCTTGAACCCCCAAGGGTCCCCTTACCATCCATCATCCCCTATCCAACAAAAAAACAATCATCCAAATCGGTACATAAACAAAGAAGCTATGGCATAACATCCATAAAAAAAGAAAAAAAAAAACATTCGAGTAGAGTAACGGACTTTTGTTGAAGTAGGTTAATTTTGTGTTTCAATAACATTATACATGTCCCCCAATTAAAGTTATGTTTCACCTTTACACAATTATTCATCAGATTTCATAAATTTATTACAATGTTTAATGGAAATGTTTTATCACCTTAGTGTACAAAAATGATACTATAGAATTATATATTTCGTGCGCGGTCCCTATATACGATGTGATCAACATAACATGCACATGTTGTAACCTGCACAGTTATCATGTTTGACTAGATGCGAAAATATTTTAGCTGATCATAAAGCAACACGATTACGCTGTATTGATATCCATCCACATTGCTATTAATTGCTTCAGTTTTCCATGTCAAAATTTCTATAGTTTTTATAATTTGCATATTATGGCATGATGTAATAATTTATACTGTAGATATTGTTTTAATAGTTTTGTTAACTAGTCTAAAATGCTTTATGCTCAACATTAAAGTTTTTCACGCACAAATACTACACTAGTTACACTAATATTTTAATAGCTATGTTATTTATAATAATACTTATCTGTTTATAAAATTACAGATATCAGTAAGTAATTATCTTGGAATACTTATCTTGACATCAGTAATTTGTTTAATAAAGTTTGCTAAAAAAAAATATTTTGAAAGTATTTGAAAGTTTAAAACAATAAATGGTGACTATTAGTACTATTTCTATTTCACTAAGAAAATACAAATTGAAATATACATAATACAAGAGTAATCTGGAACCTTTCATAAAATGTGATCTATACTGATAAATCTGGGTATTCCTTTTTATGGGGTTATCACAGCTCAAGTAAATGCCATGAAGATTTCATACTGGAAGTATATAGTTGTAGTCATCTGAAATGTAATAAAAACAAAATATCGACATTGATCTTTTCAATAAACAACAATATAGATTCTTAGACGTTAGGAATTTATAACTTCTGTGTCTGTATAACCCTGTATCTACTATATTCAAATAGATAATCAGATATCTTTTAGTGTTTACTTATTCTTAAGACAGCATTCATGTTTTTATTTATAGTGTTTTTGTGATTTGATGTTCCTAAAAAAATCTTATCATTCAATATTAAACCGAATAAGATTAGACCTATTTTCATTGTTTCCACAGTAAAAAAAAAACATTTTATTTCTCCATACCACAATGTCGATATTTAATTTATTAAACTTAGACTGTAATGTAGGTGAATAAATTATGAGAGCAACGTTAGTAGGACTTGTTTTAAAATAGAACGTAAACATGTTTTTTCTATCCCACAGTGACTACAATTATAGATATGGACCGCCGACGCGCACGGAGTATCGACTTATTGTTGAAAATCTTTCTAGCCGCATTAGCTGGCAGGTAAGAACACTACGCTCTGGCACTGGGCTCAATCATCATTCCATTACCCATCATCAAGGGTTCCTGAGGTGAGGTGTGGTATCCAAAAGGGCATGTTGGATGTGTTGGAACAAATCCTAACAGGAGTGTATCAATGAGATGTTAATCAAGACGTGGCTGGATTGAAAGATATTGGATAATGAATGACACAAGGAATTAGAGGATAGATTGAAGATAATGTTAAATGTGTAAAAGGACTGGAGATTACAGAATATAGAAGGCAGAAAATGCAATGAATGTTTAATTGATGCAAAAAAACATGAAAACAATGGACAGTGACTGGAGTATACCTTTGCCATACATTTCAATTAAAAAGAGCTACACACACAGAAAGGCGCAGTGACCTGAACATCGACCGCTTTCAGGACATCTGGACCACTCTACTAACATTATTTACTCACTACTTAATATTTAGAAAAATAAATAAAAGAGTAACATTTGTCAAATACGATATTATAGTCTTCATTATTGAACTAGCTTAACAAATTTAAATTGTCAAAAATCAGTATTGCATTAAAAATTCATTACAAATAATCTTTGTACAGACTTACTTACGAGCTTATAGAATAATTTTTAAAAACGACAGAAGGTGGCCAGTGCCCTCGATGTGCTCTAGCGGTGTGTGAGATGTGGTCTGAGGCGATGTTAGTGGTATCTGTCCCGGCTGGTCGACCCCGTGCGGCCCAGATGTGTGACCCCGATGTGTGACCCTGGTGTGTGACCCTCGCTGCCGTCCCGCTGCGTCGACCTCGCAAGGTAAACTCACAGGGGGGCACACGACTGAAGGTGTAACACACACGTTACGTGCGAACTCCCATTTATACTCCATTATTTTAATTGTTACTTTGTTTTTTTTTTTCTTAAGTGATAGCGCTCACTTTACATTCTCAAATGCAGTTGTATACTATCGTGAATATAGTTTTCGGATTTTATTTCTTATTCAATAGAAGCGTTTCTGTACGGTGACTCGTGAAGGTATTGTTGTTTACATTTGAGATAGTAGCTGATGTGCTGGATCAGAAGTTGGCAACACTGTTCCTGATGATTGAGCTACTTATTCCAGTTTCACAAACATTGGAGCATAAAAATTGAAAAAAGATCGAGGAATTAACAAGGAAGATAATCTAATGCAAGTGTCAGAGAGACTATTATTTTATATAATGGAGTATTAGAGTAACAGTCTTGATTGATCTCTACACTAATTGCATTGTGGGTGACACTGATTTAGAAAAAATCAACCCCTGGGCAGAGACTCAATAGCAACCGGCTGAATTTACCTTGGATTTGATGGACCAAATGTGGAGAGAAAAGTAACAACAGGATGGAATAACCAACCTATGATCAAAAGGGCCACAACTAAGAGGATGATTGACAAGTTACATTTGGTGGATCCGAAATCAGAAAGATGACTTGCAAAAAGACAAAAATTCAGAGGAAATCTGTTCTGAATTGACAATCAGATACACTCCCTAAAGCTTTGAATAACAATGACTTAGGATCCAAGTGAGCTGCATCTTGAAGGTGTCCGGTATCTGAGAGCAGTAGGAAATCTATTAATTGAAGATTTATAATGTAAACAATAATAACCTAAGAGAGACCGTTAGTGAAATCGCTGCAGAAATCATACCTTATTTCTTTTCACCTTCATTTCATTCAGTTAGGGAGAGTCAGGTATGTTAGGACTTGTATTTATAAGTATATAATAAGCTTTTCTAAAAGTCTTTTATGATGATATTGCATTTTAACCATCTTTCGGGGCTGAAGACCTTGATGCCAACCATTGATCTGAGGAAGACTTTTGGAAAGGAATGAAATATTAAGGATGTTAGTGAAAGTGTATTAATATATTGTTTGGTCTACAGGACCTGAAAGACTACATGCGCCAAGCTGGTGAAGTCACCTATGCTGATGCACACAAGCAGCATAGGAATGAAGGGTTTGTTTACATTTACTTTAAATCACTAAAGTGTTTCTCTTCTTTGTAGTTAATGGCAACTGTGTTACCCACATTTCTTCTAATGTCAAGTGGATAGAATATTTATTTATTTATTCTTGTAAATCTTCAAACATAGCTCTAACAAGATGATTTAAAATGCTGCCAAAAATACACAACACAGAGCCAAATAACTTAAGACTGTGAATTAAAAATTAATGTATAACAGATTGAGACCCCACCAAAACCTCAGAGTTAAGTCAAATAAACTCATGGTTGCAATTATGTTATTTTAATAGTTAGATTTACACTAGATTGTCATTGCAACTAAATAAGTATAAGTCTTGGAAATATACTTTTAGATTGTAGCAATCGATGCAAACATGTATGCATAAATAATGCAATGCAAATAGCAAAATTTTTCCCAGTCAATGTTTTATAATCTGATTGGTAGCTCCAATTATATTAAGCGCGTTCAAACAAACAATCTATTGAGGTTTATAATATTATGTATAGTTAATTAATTATCTTCCTCAATAAATAGGATAAAAAATGCAAAAACAAAAAATATCCGACTGGTAGTTCCAGAGATCTGCGCGTTCAAACAATCTCTTGAGCTTTATAATATTATAGTATAGATTTTGTTGTAAGGTTTGACAGTTTCAATCGAGTTGTTGTTTTGTTTATTTCCTACATATTATTGAAATTGACAAACAGTGTGGTCGAGTTCGCGACCCATTCGGACATGCGCGCGGCGATTGAAAAGTTGGACGGCACCGATCTGAACGGACGCAAGATCCGGCTCGTGGAGGACAGGCGTTCGTCGCGACGCCGCACTAGGTCCTCGTCCAGCCGGTCTCGCAGCCGATCGCGTGACCGCCGCCGTAGCCGCTCCAGGTTACTTTACTTATTTTAAAAAAAAAAAATTTTCCATGACATGCCAAATTCTATTAGAATCCATCCAGCTATTTGACTGTCGATTTATGGCTAAACAAACATCATATACAGTGGTGGTCGTATAATTAGAAACACTACCAAAGTCCTTGACATTATGAAAGTTACTTCACCGCAATCATTTTTATTTTGAAATTATACAATAAATAGGACAACAATATGTTCAACGATTTATCATTTATTAGAAAAACAATATAAATCCCATTACACAAGTGCAGTTCAATATTACATTACGGACAAACATTTAAATCAGTTTTAAGGTATGAACAATAATGGTAAACTAATCAGAAACAACAACAGAAAAGTATAAAAAACATTTTTTTTTTAAGTATTAGTAATTAGTATTGTTATTTACGAAATAGCTACTATCTACAGCCTACCAACCAATTAATATTTAGTGGCGTATCCCTTATTTTCAATAAAAGCACTGCAACGACGTGGCATTGATTCAATTAATTTCATACATTTTTCTAGGGAGATTGAATTTCATGCTATATATAGTTCGTTTTGATTGGTGTTACGTTTGTTTGATACTTTCTTTTTAACAATATACCAGAGATTTTCTATCGGCACGATATCTCCCTTAAATAAATGATTTCCATGTAAATTTTAAAGCTTGTTTCTCACTTTTCATGTGGTCTTTTAAATAGTACTTATTTGATTTTTTTGTACATTTATTTAGTGACTTTGTGATTAAGACCGGCGTAATATCGATTATGTGTGCGCAGGTTCGGACACTATTCGAAAGGAAAACATTGTGAGGAAACCTGAAAACTTGGGAAATCTTCTTGTAGTATGACTGTATCTGGGAAAAATATAGATCAGCTGTACAGGTTCATATTTTTCTTCAGTGATTTTTAAAGGAATTTCACATTTTAATTAACTTCTATAACAATTGTTGTTATAAAAGCGTATTTCTATGATGATACTATACATTTTACCATCTTTCGGGGCTGATAGCTCTTGATGATAACTCAACCACTGACAATATTGAATTTAAATATCATCCATCTTAGAGATAACTTCAATTAATGCAGTTTAATTCTAACAAATAGGTCACGTCGTTCATCGCGCTCGAAGTCTCGCCCGAAGAGCAAGAGCCCCGCTGCCAAGTCGCGCTCACGTTCCCGTTCGAAGTGAGTATTTCAACCTTTTCACCAACACGATCTTTCAGACCTTGCTATGTGAGCTATAGATGATTAGATTATTGAATACTTGCTGGGAATCAGAAGTGGTAGTGCTTTTGACTATGTTTTAGAATATTTCTGCTGTTTAATACCAAATTACATATATCAAGTAACATTCTGCCGCCGTAAGGAAATGAGGCGCATCTCACTAAAACACAAAGTGGAGAAATATCGAAAAATCTATTAGGAGATAAGTATTTCAGTTTTAGACTAAGTGTAATTCAAGAACGGAAGGTATTTGATACACTTTTTCATTCCGATTCCGAATATATTAGCAGATGTTTAAGATGCACCCTTCTTTCTTTGGACGGCAGCATTTAATTTATACTTTGCTTGTTTATTTTTAACTATGAAAGACAACCAGGTCTTGTGAAGTATGCAGTAATTGCTTGAAACCTTGTCGGTTGGTTGTGGTGAAATACTACTTTTATGAAAATGCTTTATTTAGATAACCTAAATAGCTTGCATAGTAAAGTCTTTGAATGCTTTTTTGATTAATGAAATTAATAAAGAATGAAAATTAAAAGAATGGAAAATTTGACGTCATTTGGTCCTCGAATTCTTTTCAACAATTCATTCTTAGAAACCTCAAGTCTCTTAAAATTAATAAACTCTTATATAAATGTTTGCATGAATATAAATAATTTCCTTTTATTCACGGTTGTTACAATATTAATGCAAATAAGGCTCTCACTGTTAGTTCGAAGTTTCGTTTAATTCCCAACTATAAGCTATGACAAAGGACTAAATTATTTGATATACATGTTTACATTGTTCACTGAAAACCCCAAATACTATGAAACGTTTCAGGTATATGTTTTATTTTATATATATTTGTAGGGTTATAATATTATCTATGAATCAACAATATGCTTTCAAAGAAATCACTTGAGATTTCAGAAGTTCTACTCGAGAATATAATCGACTTCATCCAGCTGTTTGAGCGTGATTGATGAATATACATTCAAACAGACATACTTATGCATTTATAATAAAATCTATTACATTAGATGAGATATTAAACTTTTTAATAGTTAAATAATTAATCTCATAATTACTAATTGATTAGTGTAATAAAGTTGGTTGCATTAATGTTGTAATGTAAACACCATTTATCCGTGAGAAGCTGCAGCAATTCTATATTCATATATCAGAGTAGCGTGAATGTATATAAAATTAACCTACTATTTATTTGGTTAGGTGTGTTATAACTTGCGCTGAGCAAACTTTACAAACGTAAGTATTTTAGCTTTATAGTATTGTTGTTTATAGACAACTTTTCAATTTTTTGGTCCCTTGGCATCTGTGGCGAATGTAAGGCAAATAAAAAAATAAAAACTTTTAATTTGCCTCACATCAGTCTGTAGATTTACTTTGATGTTGTAGAAATTGATTGTATATGGTGTAATAATCATATTATTTGTTTGTTCAACATACACAAAGTATTGTGAATACTATCAAATAAACAGCTGAATGTTTGTTGAGGTAACAAGTTAATAGTTAAATTATGATCGTAGAGTTTTTGTATTAGTTTTGAAAGATATAATTGGACAATTTGACAGATGTCAAAATACACTACCGTAAGGATGCTACAAAAAAAGTACATAGTTTTATATTGTGAATTCAAGGTTGTTAGATGATACAAGTAATAAAATGGAGTAATTTTAATATGTCGCGATACATCATACCACGCAGAAGTAAAGAATTTATTTCAGTTTTCTATAGTATTATCATTTGTCACGTGTTAGTATTAATATTAATTAGTATAATTTACTAAAATTGAATTAAATATTTTGATTTTATATAATGCTCATTGTTGTCATGGTAGTTATTTTGTCGTATTATGTGGTTGATTGTTTAATGTCGTGCGGTAAACGTTCGATAAAGGTTATCGTCGAAAATTCGAAAATGTCAAAAGTTAAATTGTTCCGACTAACTAACCCGCAGTATTTATAATTGGCTGTGTAAAATCCTACGACTACCTGAAACCTCATAGGTAATATTCACCAGATACAATCAATTTCGCAATTTCAGTTGTTATATCGAGGACGTAATTAAAAACTAAGTTTACCACCTCTTTCTGGTCTCGCGTCCGCTACAATAGGGATCGCAGTCGTTCCAAGTCCCGGTCCCGCTCGGCCTCTCGTAGATCAGACCGTCGTTCCGAAACCGGACGTTCACCGTCCCGCAAGTCTGTCGGCAGGAACGGTCACCGTTCCACGTCCAGATCTAAGTCGCGATCGCCGAAAGCAGATTCCAAGTAAGTCAACTCGTGTGCTTTCAATATTTACCTGTCTGACGGTTGTGCGTTTATGTGAGATTATTTTTCCAGTTTTTATCCAATTTTTTGTTATTGCGATTCTTGGTTATGCATTAAATTTGCTAATCTTCATCATAGGAAGATACAGAAATCATTGTAATCTTTTACTAAGCAGAATATCTAAGAAGAAACATAATCTCACAGCTATGTTGATTGAGCATTAGCGTCAGCATAATAAAGGTTAACTCCATCGGCCCATCATTTTTATTAACAAAGTTCATTAATAAATTATTATTGATAATTGATTGCACAGTTCATTGAAATTATTATTAATTCTTAAAAATGTTTTCCCGCATCGGGCAGAGATGCCGCAGTCGCAAGGTGAGCAGTTACGCAATTTTTTAAAATAGTATTGTTGTAAATTTGCATAAAATCATATACATACAGTATTCAAGCTTACTTTTTTTGCTATTGCACCGCTTTTTCACTACTGTTCATTTTCTTTTAGTGATGTTGTGTTTGTACTCGGAATGTTTGTCTGGTGATTTCTTTTAAAACTGTGGTATCGTTACATGGTTTTATATACACGTACATAAAAAATAAATGAATAAATGCTATATTCTTAAGCAAATAGTTGTGATTAAATATTTATGTATATATTCGAAATGTGCGTGAATATTAAAAAGTGTATATTCACATTATGTAGAAGTAGCTCAATTAAAAAAAATGCTATATTTATCTTTTTTTTATGTTTTTGTTCGAGTTATTTCATAATAACATCTTTAGATAGATAAAAGGATAAAAAATACTTACTTTGCATACTTCGACGTTTTAAATTTCAGAATTAAAAATTTTTTCGCTTTAAAAAAAATTCTTTTTTTTTGTTATTGTAATTTGATACACATACAAAAAATTCTTAATTTCTCAGTGTATCAATTTTTCATAGGATAAAAAGTAATTTTCTACGTCAAAAACGATCTAATTTTCTTTTAACGATAAAATATGTCAACATATCGAAATTGAAATGACACTGCATAGAATAAAAAATAATTTATAATTTAGCATTTTAATGTGAAAAATATTCTTTTGAAATCTAAACAACCGTACAGTATTTTTCATAACATGCAAAATTTACAGGGAGAGGTCCCGGTCGCGTAGCAAGGAGCAGCAGTCCCCGAAACGAGAAGAGGAACGTCGTAACAGCAAGTCTCGTTCACGCTCTCGATCCCGGTCCGGGTCTCGCGAACGCTCGCACTCCCGTGACAGGTCACCGTCCCGCTCCAGATCTCGGTCTAGATCATCGCATAGGCAGAACGGCGAGGCTCAAGACCGAGCCAGTATGGACCGCTCACCGAGGAGCGGGGATTAAACATTTATGTTGAAAATACATATTTGATAGGGTTAAGTTTCTTTATTAATTCTCTTAAGGTTTTGTGACCTCATGATATCATGTACACCTATCTATATATTCTACAATTGATTATTAACTTAATAAATATAATACAATGATTTTGATTTGGTTCCTGTTAAATAAACCCAATAAGGCCCTTCGCACATGACGCTACGCAAGTATCCAATACTCGACGACTAGACGAGACTATAGAGATTCGTACACGTTTGTTTATATTTATTTATGTTTTATTAGATTAAGAATTTAACACTAGTTTGTTGTAATTTCTTTGCTTCTCAACAAACGCCCTGCAATTTATATATCTTTCTATAGGGAAGAATCCAATATCTTCTACAGCGATTTCTCTTATTTTGGTACTCGATTCAGCCATGGTCACAATTTAAGTTGGGACACTACTCGCGACGCAGCTATAGAGATTTCAGTAGCGCCGCTTGCGGAACAATCGCCGACTAATGACGTCGATGGAAAAGTTGTCGACAGAAGTATTGAAGACTTGTGCGAAGGGTCTTTTTTCGTTGTTTAAGGTACAGTACCTTAAATATAACAATAAAGTAATTTAATCAGGTCGCTTCATTAATAATAATACGAACTAAGTTTGTTTTTCTTATTTTCTTACGACATATTTAATTTTTGATTACATAAAGAGAAGTTATACTTTAACTAAATATTAATATCTATCGTTTAACTAATTGTTATTGCGTGTCGGTTTTCGGTAAGTTTTTTTTTTTACGTCTAGAGGTCACAATTGTATTAGTAATAAGATTTTATATGTATAATGTGCGCCTTGTGTTTGCAATACAGTTTTTGATTATTCACATAACAATGTGATTATATTGTCTGTAGGATTATCAAGAACTAGTGGACAAGGGTAATGTTAATAATTAATTTAGAAGTTTCTTTGGAAATCGTTAGAATTTTTAGGACATTTAATATATAGTGCGTAAAACTCAAAAGCATATAATTATATTTATTGTACGAAGACGTGACGATGATGAATTTTATGATACATTTTTTCATACATCAACGTAAGAAATGATAAAAAAAATCGTATGATATTTATAATTTGCTATATTTGAAACAAAAATGTTTCATTGGCAAAATATATGATTGTATTTTGTAAATAATGAATTTCTTATTTTAACCAAATAAATAAGTTTAAGACACTTTAATTTTTACTTTGTAAGCTCCTCAGTCCTCGACATTTTTATTTTAGGTGTCGATAAAAATAGGCTTTTCTATCGAATTTGAGATGTGAATTTCAATGGGTAGCGAGTATTGGAAAATAGGATGATTTTTTGTCTCGTAGTGTGATATTATAACACTTAACTCCTGTTAAAACGAGTTACGTAGAGTTTATGATCAAGTTTTAAACAATCGTCGTGTAATAAAGATTAATACATAATTGGGCTAGAACACCCTATTATAGTCGTACCAATTCGTGCGCGACCTTTCTACTGAGACGTTGGCGGGGATGCGGTAGCACATTACGTCACTACAGTGTACAGTACACTAAAGTAAACAGTATGTAAACTCGACAGTGTTTTTGGAATAATTACAGCCGCTCGGTAGATAAACACGCACATTATCTCTACTTGGGTTTTATTTCTTCTAGTTTCAAAAGTGATTATGAGATAAATAGGAAGGGAATATACATAATTTTTTGCTTAAAGTTTATTAATTAAAAAACAATCTTAAATATCTAGTGGATAATATATTTTGGTGAAAAGATAATACTGACATTTTAATATACAATATGTATTAAAAACCCCGTCGGATCCGTGGTTTTATTAGGTATCGAGATTATATTGGTTGTTATCTATCTCAGATTATAAGTAAAAAAAATTACCCCTAATATAATGTAAAAGAAAAATCGTTAAGTAATGAAACTTACATGGTAATACAAGCGGCGCGGCGCAGCAGGGTACCGCCAAACGATCAAACGTACCGAAGCGCCGCGCCAGGGCTGCCGACGGTGTTATCACGTTTTAAAAATTAGCTACATTTAGGAAAACTAAAACTAAATATGTTAATTAAAATTAACAAAACAAAATCACAATAACATTTTTATTTTCATAATAAATAAAATTTTGATATTTTTTTGGTAATGTCATGGCGGTACCTATATACCCTTTTTGGATTCGACGGGGTTTTTTATACATATTGTATATAGCATTAACAAATACGTAAGCAGGTAACCCAAGAAATACAGTCTGAGCGTAACCCTAGTGAGCCTTTATCTACCGATCGGCCTTAGGTAATTATTTCAAGAACACTGCCGTGATAACATGCTGGTTGTTTAGTGTATTGTAGTGACGCAATGTCGTTCCACCTCATCCCCGCCAACGTCTCTCACATTGGAAGGTCGCGCACTAACTTTTTCGACTATAGTTATTAATAACTAGTTGTGCCCGCGGCTGCGCTCATGTGGACATCAGAATGCTGTCAATCGGACACGTCGAATCGCGCTACTCCCGTTCCGGTTATTATAAAGATAACATTGCTTATTGTGGGTGATCCTTAGTAGACAGTTATGCTCTCGTTGACTTTTTTGTCGGTCTCTTTAATATCTACAATTAAGTAGTACTTTAATTTGATATATCTCTTATTGTTTACTCAGCGCAAGCCTTAAAAGCACCAAAATTGATTCACCATGAACGATTTTTTTATTTACGCGGAACCTAATTCTTTTTCTAAAATAATGCTTAATGCCCGTTTTCACCAACGTACCCTTAACATACCCATAACTAAAGTTTTAGCTTAAAGCTCTTTTTTGTTAATACAAGCAGACACATCATTTTTATTAATTGTATAGATTCGGTACCGAATGCACGAGAGGGGGAGTACATCACTATCATTCACGTAATGATAATAACATCGATAACAAAAATCTTTTAATAATGGTCTTGATTGATAATTAATCACACATTTGAGAAAAGGCCTATCATCCTTTTGATGGTAAAATCTGTTTGACATTGTTCTAATATGTCGTACGGTTTACTGATTAGGTCTGAATGCTGAACATTAATCTTTGGAATTAAAAGAAAAAATGTTTGGTGCGTGTGCACTATACATACTGTGGTGAGTACAGAGTACATTTTTAGAGGAGTCTGGAAAATATGTGATCTGCGAGAATGGACGGATGAAATACACTACGCGAACTTGAAAATATTGATTTTACACCGAATAATTTAGGGGAGCAACATGCATTTGCGAGCAGCGTATTTCTCATAATGCTATAATATATCTGGGCTACCGAGCTGTGCTCGGTGTCTTCAGATAGAAAAGTAAAACACCTATCTAGGTAAACTTGGGAAATAAACGTTACCCATCTTCTGCTTAGTAGCTGTTTCTGAGAAACCAATTACACTTATAAATGATATATATTATATAGTACAAGAATTAGACGTATGAATAAACTATCTCCATCCTGCAATTCTACATTAAAATTGAAAGAAATTACACGTAAAGAAAGAACATTTATTTGACACTGAAAATACGGATATAATTAACACAACACATTAAACAAGAGAAAACAATAAAAATATTTTAATAAAATTTATACATTTGTACAAACAAAAGTCGTACTTACTATCAAAAGGGACCTCAGCTCAGCATATGCTATAGCAAAAATACTATAGCGCTGGTTTTCAATCGGGCCTAAATTACATACTAAAGGCCTCAGATTAGACCAGACCATGATTATTATTGCATAGAAAAAAGGGGTAAAAAAAGTCATGTTTGTCATGTTCATCCTTTCTTTTCGCGAAAAGAAAGGATGAACATGACAAAAGTTTTTTACACCAAAAAGTACATTACATTACCTACGAACAACCAATATTGATACATAAAAGATTTAAAAGTTAAAAAAGATGATGTGTGCTGAAACTACTTACCTGTAAATTTAAAATGTATTTAGCAAACTGTAAAGGTGGAGAAATATTGTTCCAGATCTTAGCAGCAGCATATTTAGAACTACCTCTAGCTGCTGTAGTTCTATGTTTTGGACAATTTAGTACGACTTGACCAGGTTAACTTTTCCAAAAGGTACACGGGTTTGCCCATCTTGATAACACCAAAAAGAAGTGCAGCTAGGTGAACATATCGTCTATTTGCCATGCGTATTATTTTTGCCTTATTCAATTTAGGTAGGTAGTTTTTAAAATTATGAACAAATGCACAACGTGCAGTCATTGTCAACTGCGGAAGCATCATTGCCGAATTTCTTCTTATTATCGTTTCTAGGTTTAGCGTTTTAGTCTCATTTTCAACTTATGTTAAGTGACAATGTGTCCCAAGATGGCGACACGCTAAGCCTAGTGAGGTAACTCTGAAGTGCAACTGCCGGAACAACCTATAGGTGCTTGGCGGCAGATTTTCAACTTGAGGGTAGATTTTCTTTCAACGAAAGTTCAGGCTCATTGCAGTGATTCGAACTCGACGCGGAGTCCGTACACGCTACTGCTGAGCCATCATTGCTTCAAAATTGAGCCGTTGTCGAGTTCTGTTACAAAGACTGGTCACCTACATAGTTCTTGAGAACTTTCAACAGTCCTTCGAAGTAGCATCCACACCATAAATCTCAAAATTACGGAACTTTTTGAGGCTGATCTATACAATTAATAAAATTGAAGTGTCTGTATGTAATGTCAAAATAACAGTTTTTTACTAAATGCATATGAAAGTATATACGATACCTAGAACAAAAAGCCTACTTTAAAAAAAAATGTCTGTCTGTTTGTTCCGGGTAATCTTTGAAATGGTTGGAACTATTTTGACGGGACTTTCTCTGATAGACAGCTAATGATATAGGGAGTACTTAGGCTACTTTTATTTTAGAAAAAGAATTAAGGTTCCGCACAAATAATAAAAATACTGTCATGGTGAAACAATTCGGGCGCTTAATTGGCTTATGCCGAGTAAACCATAAGAGATATAGCAAATGAATATACCATATAACCATAGGCATTAAAAATACCTACAATAAAGTCTGGATGAGTAACATCTATTTTCTAAGGAACACCCACAATAAGCATTGTTGTCTTTAAAACAGCCGGGAGCGGGGGAGCAAGATTCGCGCGGGCATTCTGTAGTCCACGTGAGCGAAGCCACGAGAACAACTAGTTAATAATAAATTAAGGCTAAAGTGACACCTATTTGGTACTTTTTTAATATTATAGGTTTAGCGTTGTGGCCACAAATTCAATTGGCGATGTGGAAGCCTAGTGGAAAACTGGATCTCAAGTGCAGCTGCCGGAACACACCTGTTGGTGTTTGGCGACAGATTTTCAACTTGAGGGTGGCAGCTAGCCAGGCGGGCATCAGGTAAATCCTTATCACCGTACTAATTATCTTAATATAAAAAAAGTATATTTTCTAATAAATATAGGTACACTGAATTATTGGGAGTACAGTGTGCTTAAATTAATATTTTTACGTCCGTTTATTGGAAGTAATTATAATTATTGACATAATTATATTGTCAGACAGGAAACAACGCTGCGGAATTACCAATGTGTGACAAATATAATCACATTTCAGGATGTGATAAGCGTCTCGGTTCATAAGCTGAAATACCAAGGATTTATTTCGCGATATTTTTGTCAAATGATAATTAATATATTTAGGTCACAACGTGAATTAAAAGCACTTTCATAATTAACTCTGTACAGTGTAGGACTGTATGTATTATAAAATATGAATTTTAGGTAAGTATCTAAATATTGGGGTATTTTAGGTATTATAATTAGTTAGTGTATTTAATTTTTACATTTAACTGTCTAAAATCAAATCATGATGATATGTGAAAGTATGTGTTCAATAAGTTTTTTTTTAATTATAATATCCGTGAAATGTAAGTATATATCGTTTCCATATAGGGAGAATTAGATAACTACACTAACGTGTCATAAATAATCTAAAAAGTGACTGGTAAAATTTCAAAATGTCAGAAAGGGAAAAACTTGCTGTAACATATTATTTAAACTTTTTCATATAATCGAAAAGAGCTGAGGTCTCAGAAATAGACTCAAAGATAATTATTGTAATAAATTTAGTTGTACAAATGTAAATAAAATCTTACTATTACTTTTGTCGAAAAAAAACCCCACTAAATCAACGTTTTCTCGTTAATCACATTTTGTTAGTTTTAATTATCCCTCTACTGCAGTGATATATTTTATATTGTTAACTATGCGCTTGCATGTACCACGGGGTGTGGAATGTGACTTTTTTATATTACTAGTTTGTTGGACGATAAATAAAATAAATGTTTAATCTTTTGTAAACAATTGTTTATTAACATTTTATTCTCGTTGCATCACTGCACATAATTATACACATTCGTCACACACGCTCTTGCAAAATTATCACTGTATTAGCATTAAAACATGACTATTACTCAAATAGATTCTATGGAATATGTCGGTTTACAGTTCCCTTCTATTGAGGATTGCTTTCATTTTTCTTTTGAAATTGAAAGATAATGTGAATATACCAAAAGTAAATGGTATTTAATAAAGACGTTAATTCTCTAGGTATAGACGAAATAAATATATTTTATAGATGAATCATTGAAATCGCATGCAAAATAATCTAAGAAAATAGAGAAAGTTAAATATAAGATAAAGTTACTTAGCTAAGAAATGGAATGATTTGAAATTTTTATCTTTTAGTATACTCACACATACAGGCAAAAAAATACATTTGATTTTTCAATAAAAACATTTCCAAAATACAATTATTAGTCAATTTAGCATTCAGTCGATTACATACTAAGTTTCAAAAAATATACAATGATTTACTTTAAAAAAAAATGAAAATTATTCACAATAATCATACCATGGTAAATAAATAAATTAAAAATACTGTCATTTTATTGTTCGGAATGGAATATAATCATAATATGCATAACCATCACTATAAATATTCTCAAAAAGAAAAATGAAAGTGGGCATTAATTACACTGTGATCAATTTTAAGTACAAAGTTATGCGTACCGTATCAATATTTTGGTTAAGATATTTTATTTTCACATAATTTAAACTTACAATTTGTCATCTTACAAAATTAAATATAAGAACATTATTATTTATTGATCATCAGTCTATTCATAGCTTGATATAATTTTAACAATTTTGTCGATTTAACCCTTTTTTATACTTCAAGTTTAACAGGCAACATAAGAGGCAATAGCTACTGACTACCATTTAACGAGAATATAAATTATCTACAAGGGTTTCAAACAAATAAATTTAACATGATTTCATAGCTCAGTTTCTGTAGTCGGCGATACTCGAATTCAGTAGACGGAATACGAGTAACGTCAAGTAATGGTAATATAAAAACACATAGTAGGGGAGAGACGGTATCTATTAAAATAAATAGGTTAAAAAGCCACAGTTATTGTATCCCATGTTGCGTTATGATCTATTTTATATTGTCACAGTACTCTTTTAAGAAAGTAATGTAGAAATATACTTACAGTACTAAGTTTTTATACACAATGACTTAGGTTTCGACAATTTGTTTCTTATAAGTACTGAATTATTTTAACCTAAAGACTAATTACGTGCGTGGTGTAATTACATTTGTTGTGTTACCGATAGTGATCTGAACTGCCTCCACATTAATGAAAATGTATGGAAATTGTACAAATGCCACTCGGATTATCAGGAACAAATTATTGTGCTAACTGAACTACAGCCCATAAACGGAAGCTAGGAAAAAGATTAAAAAAATCTATGTCGATTTTCAAAAAAACCTGAACTAGATTTTTTAAATTACATTCATTACAATAATCATAGGAACAAATGACAATAATTAGTCAAATCACAAAAAAAAAATTATTAACAATAATCATTGTAAAATAATTAACTGATGAACGCATCCATTCGCGTATTTTTATAAATTAGTCTAAAAAATTCTTATTTAACGCACATTTTGGCTTCTCTATTAGTGCGAGTCTAGAGGGATATAGCTTTTAGTGGCGTGAATATCAACAGAAACGGCACAACGTCAGCGCTTTTACGGTTAGATATAAAGATTTCTTTGCACTATGGTTATCTTAGGGATGTTCAATTCGATATTTATCGATCGCTAATGCGGCAAATCCGTAAAAGTGCGGCTTCGTAAAAGAACCGTTTCTGTGTGGCTCGGCGTCGACGTGCAGTGGACCGACACTGCGCGCGCGCAGCCTACGCACCGATACCTACAGAGATCGCTGAGAGTGGACGGGCGTCCACTCATCCCCTCGGCTAGCGCGGTCTTCACCCCTCCCCTTCCTACCGCAGCCTGCCTCCATTGTCGTCAGCCGTAGCGTTTCGATCACGTTAAGTTCTTTACTGGCAGTGAACAAGTATAAAGTAGTGTAGAAGCGATACGGTAGACGTGAGTCAGCCAGGCGGCGGTAACGCGGGCGACGCTCGCCGATCTGGGGCGGAAAAATGGCGATCCTACGCACCGTTACTATTTACAAGGCGCGTACGAATCGCACTCATAAATAAATACATTCGAATGCTTAAAACTAGCCGTCTATACAGGGGGTCACTTTACACTTTAGGCTATATTTACACGCGGCGCACAGCCTGGTTTCGCGAGAGCGTCAGTTGTAAAATAAATAAGTTATTTTGTCCATAAACGCGTATGTATGCACTACACTTGTGTCGCGAACGTCGGCGGCAGGCAGTGGTCGTCTAACACGTACACCCCTCCGCCTTCTAACGCTCTTTTTACTAGCGATGTATCACTGTAAAAATAAGAAAAATAAATGTTAATGTACAAAATAAATAAATAACGTTTTGGTAAAAGTTTTAGTTCTCTCAATTTTTTTTGATCCTCGAAATTAGTTGTAAGTATAGATAGAAAGAAGGAAAAAGTTAATTTATCCATCATACAACACAGTACATATTAGTATATAAAATTATAAATATAAAGATATTCAAATAAATAAAGAAAACTACTAAAACAATAAGTAATGTTTTGTGCGGGAATAAACAGGTCCCAGTTTCAGCATATTTGCTACACTCTGAATCAGTGCAGCGCTGCTATTTTGACTGAGCCTCTGTATGGAAAATTTAAGTGGCAGACAAATAAAAATACTGACCTGTTAGCGCAATACGCTGAGTCGGCTGAAAGCCGCGATAGTCTGGGATCGAGCGCGGCGAGCAGCCTCGCGCTCTCTGTGTTCAGCGTCTTCCTCTTGCACTCTTCTGCGGCGGCGTTGTGCGCGTTCTGGCACTCAGGTACCGGCGCCTCGCACTTGCCCCACGTGTTGCGGATCACGTGGCCGCCGCCGCCGCCTCCGCCCGCGTTAGCCGCATTTTGTGCTCGCGCCTCCGCATCCGCCGCGGTCTGCGCGCGCTTCCGTCTCCGACGAACGCACACGATCGCAAGCACCGCCGCGATCGCCACCACCGGCACTACAGACCCGAGCGCTGCGATCCACGCAACCTGCTGTCCTGTCAGCGCTTCCTCCCCTATCGTTTCCTCTCCTACCCTCCTCATTTGACCCCCTGCAGGTTTGGTCGCCAGTTCAGTTAGTGAGACGGTGCAAGATCTCCCTCCCCAGCCGTGCGGGCAGTTGCAATGGTAGCCGTCGACACGGTCTCGGCAAGTGCCACCGTTTCGGCACGGAGAGGACGCACACTCGTCGATGTCGATACTGCAGTCCTTCCCGGCGAATCCCGGCCGACATCTACACTCATAGTCGTTGTCCAGAATCAGACACTCGCCGCCGTTAGCGCAGGGTTTCGCGAGACACAGATCTACTCTCGTTTCGCAGCGGGTGCCGAGGAATCCTGGCGCGCATTGACACTTTTGTCCGTTGACGAGGTCGATGCAGGTGCCGCCGTGCTCACACACTATTCCCGCGCAGTCGTCTATGTCGATTTCACACCGGTTGCCCCTGAAGCCGACTTTGCACGAGCATTTGAATCCATCACCGGCACGCGTGCAGGTGGCACCGTTGCGACAAGGGTTCGCCGCGCATGGGTCTGCTTCCAGAGCGCAATCAGTACCAGCGAATCCTACGGGGCACACGCATATGTAGCCAGATGGCCTGGGTTCACAGATTCCGCCGTTCGTGCAAGGTTGATCGAAGCATGTCAGTCGGCGGGTTTCACAGCGGGCACCCTCGTACCCTTGAGGGCAGGCACAAGACAGCTCACCGCCTTCGTCGGGGACGCACGCACCTCCGTTGAGGCATGGCCGCACTGCACAAGAGTGTAAGGACTTTTCACAGTCAGAGCCGGTGTACTCTGGCGGGCAGACGCACGTGTAGCTCCCCTGGCCAGTATTATGGCAAGTACCGCCGTTCCTACACGGCCGATGATTTGTGCAGTAGTTGAGGTCTTGGTTGCAGAAGAGTCCGCCCCAGCCCTCCTCGCAGATACAGTCCCAAGGTCGCGAGCAGGTCCCGTGCACGCAGCCCGGGTGTCGCTCGCACTTGTCACAGAGTTCGCCCACCCAGCCCGAATGACAACTGAAATTGAAAACAAACACAGCGTCAGTAAAGAATGGGATGTGATAACAAGCGAGTAAAAAGCTTGTCTCGCGAACAATGAGAGAAATAAATGATTCAGTCGAGGGAGGTAACGTTGCCGTTTAGCACAAAGGTGTGAAGTGGGTACTCACATGCATTCGTCGGGCTTGAGGCAGTGGCCATGCTCCGCGTCGCAGCCCGGCAAGCATCGCGCTGAAACAAAAGGAAAACGTTCGTTAGCGCATCCCAGAGGGACACAAAGGAATGGTAATTATTTAAAAGTGGGAGGAAAGCGATTAATTATTTCGTTGTAAGCCGATGTGGGAGGCAGATTTACTGCGCGAATTTCTATAGTAGAAAAGGACAGGACGATTACTATATAAGAGTTTCGTCAGCGACCTGTGCCCGGGGCGAGGTCGCCAACACCCTCAGTTTATCTTAACTTCGCATTAATCGCGACATCCTCTTTTAAATTTTAACACTGAATTGCTTTATCATTCTCTATAATTGGTGAAGAATGCCTTAAGCTTTATATGGAACATATTTCTGAAATAATGTGTGCATCGTTAACTGTGATCAGTAGTACCTACTGTAAGAAAACGAACCTTACCCTGTTCCAGCCTTAATTATAAATTTAATGTTTAACATTAAAATGAAAGGTTAAGACAGGTTGGAATACACGGCAGCGTGAATATAAGCGGGAACGAGTTTATTAAATGTATATACGGTAATGTATGGTGATTGTTAGAAAAAAAATGTTATAAGACGGTCGGCGCGGAGTCGTATCGGTCGGGTGCGCATGGGCAAGTTATCGGAGCGAATACAAAGGGGGCAGATAGCGCGGGGAGTCTAACCGTCAGTCGACCGTTACTATTCCCCTAACTCACTAGAAAAATACTAGATGCCATTTTGATAATAGTATTACCAGTCTGAATTCAAGTAAATACGGCGTAGTTTATGATTCTAATTATAAATTGAACGTGAAAGTAATTTCACTGAAGCTCCGGCTTAATAGAAAACTTTGCAACAGATTTACTAAGTTCAGACGCTTTCGAGAGCTAAATAAAACACGATTCCGCGTTCTCTAGACTCTATTAAAGGTTTAAATCCCACTGAGCGAGAATAAAGCCCCCGAACTCCCTCGGGAAGCTCGCAAATCTGCTTAAGAGCTTAAAGTCCCACTCTATCAAATTTATGAACATACTATCACGGCGATTCGTTTTATATTGCGCAGGATATTGATAAAATAAAGTACGAACTTTGCTTTCACAAGTTTTAAACTTTCGCGTATAAAATAAATAGTTGTTTAAAACAATCGTTTCTCATGACCTCATCTCAATGAGAATTACAATAATAAAATTTTATGGGATGTGCAAGTTGGAAAAAGTGTCGGCCACGGCAATAAACTGGCGCGGCAAGGCGGTTGGACATAGGAACATGAGTACATCAAAGATTTTCAAGTCAAGTGCCGGTGTTGCTCATTGCATTTGATTTAAGAACAGGCGCATCCACTCGAACTTATCTCGACCCTCGAAAGGTAAAACGGTAGTAAAAATTACACTTCAAAAGCAATTAAATATCAGGAGTGGATACAAAAAAAGAGATAGGTATTCCACCGTCCTACTATTGTACATCAATTAATTATTATCGTACAGTATCGATTTCTAATGAAAAACTAGCGTGTGCGGAGCGACGCGAAGCCTCGGCACTTTCCGATCCGGCCTTTACCGAGGCCAGGTAAACGAAAAATCTGACCTTCCTAGAGGATACTTCTCACACGTGTTCGGCAAATATTTAAAAGTTCTCCGCATCTGTTTCTATTCGAAACGGAAATTTGTATGCGCGTGGGATTCGCGAACACAGCAAGTTAATATTCGTGAGAACCTCGATCTCAGTTTACAATTAGGAGAAATTAAACGTTTGTTATGGTATCCTCCCGTCGAGTTGAACCTATCATTTAAGCGCAAGCGTGGACGGATAATGCCGTCGTGACATGCGAATCAGTTTTCGGGATTGTTAAGCTTTCCCAGAAGGCGAGATACCGTTCCGCAGATGTGAGCCAGCATTCGTGACACGGTCAAGTACAGAGTTTATTTCGATTGGTGTTCATTTCTCGCTTAAAGGTGTTTTTGACCCGGTTCAGAGCGCCGCGCCTCTGTGTTGCGGGCCTCTCGGCGTGTGTGCGTGCATGAACGTACCGCGTTGTTTTCATTACATTATGGCCGCTTCTCTCGCTTTTACATTTTCGTAATCGTTCGATACAAACTTTACTGATAGGGTAGGTTGCCGATATATTTATCGCTTTACGTTTCAAACGTACTTACTATGTTTGCATCACTATTCTATAATACATCGAGAGATATCAATATATTTTTATGTGAACCGATTATTTATTTTCGGTATCTGTGAGACGATCGGCCCGTCATTTGTTTACTTTTACCAGAAAATTGTGATTTTACGGTGATCGTGACGTGTGGAGGCTGCGACGCGGGCAGCCCTGTTGTGGGAGCGAGACGGCGCGCTACGCAGAGCCAGGTTATCTGTCTCTGTCTGTCGCGTTTTTTGCGGCGCCCGAGTGTGGGAACGTAAAGGCAGGTGGGGCTGCCGAGATTGCGCCGCGACATCCGCCCGGCCACAATGCATCTCGACGAGAGTATTACAATACACGATGCGATGCTTCACATACGTCACTGCTGCACGACTATTGATTTAGACATTATTGAAATGCATAATATATTTGATAGTCTGTTAATTACATAATAAGATGTTTTGTTTAAAGAGCGCGGTTGCGGTCGATTGGTCTCACGCTTCCAATGGACCGATTTCTTATGTTAATATATTAAATTAGTGACACTCCGATTACGGATACTATAAATGTGGATGATATTTAGCTAATAGCTTAAAGAGACATAATATTATTCTGTCCGATTTGATTAGTGATTACTTGATCAAATTAAATATGTAAGTGGATTATATTAGAGACGTGTTTACGTTGTTATTACCTTTTTGAAGTTGAAGAAGACAAGGTAGAAGCAACGGAACCCCAATTTATATTAAATCTTACATTGAAATTTCAATTTTTACATTTTAATTTTAATTATATTCGACTCCCACTAATTAAATATAAGCATGTATTTATTTAAATTGAAAACAATAAATCTTAACAATAAAGAAACTTGCGTTATCGTCCATCAAAAAATTTGAACTTTTAGTTAGTTATTGGGTCTTTGACCCTCAATTAAGAATTGAATGCACAATTAAACTTTTGAACCACAAACGTTGTGATAATAACCCGTGAAAAATTATCATTATAAAATACAAAAAAGAAGATAATTAGTGTCTGGTAACAAGGTCCCATAATTTTTAATTCACTTCATTTGTGCATAATAACCATACTATATTATGCAAAATGCAATATTATTAAATATAGGGTCATAGATTCAGCTTGAATTTTACTCCCAAACTCGCGACTACACGGGAAATTGGTATAGTGTAATTTAATAAGACGGATACATAAATATTTATGTGAGACTATTTAACTAAACGATGCTTCAAAATAATCATTATTACCATGCGCATGGTATCTCTGAATTGCCCTCTAAATAAGAATCTAATTATGTGCATTTAAAAATTATAATCTACCATTGTCTCGGCAAATTACACTAAACATCTTTAGAATTATTTAGATGTATATATAACATATAATCGAATAGAATATGTATTTATTTAACAGATTAATTAAGACATAAATAATTATGTTGATGACATTAATAGTATATAATCTGTGCTACAGTCGACAACAATTCATATACTAATTGGTAACATTAAACTAAGACCAAGTTAAAAATTAAAGATGAAATAATTAACATATTAAAACAGAAAGTAATATGAAAATATGTATTTAAGTGTATATATTATTTAAGTACCATAAACCTTTTACACATTCTTTCATTCATAGACAATTCCAAAATGCATGTCTTTTTTAGAGAATAACAGTGTTTGTGTTAAATATTTCTTCTAATTTAGTGGCAATGTATATTAGGTACACAGTTCGGCCAATATAACATTTTTGGCAAATCTTGCCAACAAAAATTCATGCTTCTTGATATTATTTATAATTCACCTCACTAGTGCACAATAATCAAAACTATTTCACGCAAAATGCCTCCAATATTACATAATAAACGGGTAGAAATAACGTAAGTTTATGAATTGAAATCACAATAGTTGTCAAGGTGCCGTTAAAAACTCCGTCTAGGTATTTATTTTAATTTAAATGTATTTATTAGAAGCGACTCCCACAAAATAGAAAAAAAACGCAACGACTATGTTATTATTATATATACATTTTCGAGTATCATGGCTGACGTACGTCTTGCGGCGTTTTTTTTTCACCATAAAAATGTATGCAGGGTGTGTCACTGAATCTGAATTACATCATTATCTCGGTATCTATGCAAAAGGCCGTAATAATTATGTTTACGAGAGGATGTGCGACTAAAAATTGTTACAGCTTTAATGAGGAAGAGGGAATTGGCCGCTCCATATTTATTAATTAATGGTATCGAAAATTGTAGGAAGTGACACGATAGCGCCCCTAGAAATGTTTTAATAAGATGGTATTTCCTTATGCCTCTGCGGGTGGGTGGTAGAGATTTGTACCACGTTTTTGATTCTCACGTGTCGTGATCACAACATGATAGCGGTGCCCGGCATTGGATTGCCGATACTCAACGGTCATAATTGTGTATGGATTGTACTCTGCTTAATTAAAAGGCACATTGGCCGTCATGTTATATAAAAATACTTTTCGCTAGAACTTTTTCATAGTAAGGGTTGTCGAATTACATCTTCAAAGCTGAGACGCCCAAGCCGACCTCACCTGCACGTGGTGTACCCTGCTGAGTAACGAACGGGGTAATGGCGATAGCGGTGTGGTAGGACTGTACAGTCTGACTAGGTCGCGATTACAATGTATCTGGTGAAAAGTCCGTCATAGTGACTTGCTTGACGCGACGGCGGCGGCGTGCTGGGATATGCCATATCAATTATTGCAGGCCGACATGAAAGCGGCGACCGTTCCCCGGCGATCTCTCGGCGGTCGCCCCGCAGTTGTTTTAGAACTGTATTGTGCTTACCACCAGGTACTGTACCGTCAATTTGCCGTGGTACTTTAAAAAAAGGACCACATGAGAAAACGATAATGTTCTTTTTAAATGTTTTTTTTTTGAGTAATAAACTTGCATTGTTCCTCAAGTAATGTTGAAAGTTGATATAACATCAAATAAATACGCGCCGTGGGAACTGTTACAATCCATGATAACATTTAAATTACTATTTTATGTTGTTACTAAATAGCGTTCCTTTTAAAACTATTAAATTGAAAAATATACGATTTAGAATAGTCTACTATAAAACACGTAGTTATGTACCAAATTTATTTTAGTTTCGTTTATTACATCCTTGACGTAAAAATGAGTCACTAAAACTAAAAAAATTTACTTAAAAAGTTTTCGTATGCCATCATATTTTACCAAATGGTATTTTGTATATGTATGTACTGTTAATTTTATTAATTCAATAACATAAGTTTTGATGTCAAATAAAGCTATTTACTTGTCATTTCTTATTATACTTTTAGCCGAGTTTATACTAATGCATTGTATTTGCTGTGTCAATTGATTTTCGTCTTTTTTTTTTTTAATTACCATTGAAAAATATAACAGTGTATGTTAACACTGGCCACTACGTAAATTAGGGGAAACAGTAAACGGTTATTGTTTAAAAAGGAGGAAACTTACGTTTAGAGCAGTAATCCCCCGTCCATCCAGTCTTGCAGACGATTCCCCCGGCCGGCGAACACGTGTAGTGACCAAAGTTATCATCCCTCGGCCTGCAGAGGACCTCACAGCCTGAACCGTAGTAATGCGCCGCGCATGTCACCCTGTACGAAAGTCTTAGATGAGCTCCCCCGGAACCACCCCCCCACCGTTGTTCCTCGTCTATCCATGGTCCACCAACATCGGCAATACTCTGCTTCGTCATACGCGCTATCAGCGTATCTAAAAAAGAAAATTTAATTTAGTAATTGTTATAAAAACTCACATCGACGCCGTAAAGGTCAAGGGGAAATCATTTTTAAAGCAGTGTTCTTCATTTTCTGCTTTATTGTATGTGTTTTAGACCTATTAGTAAATTACATAGATGCTCGAATCAATTAGACACGCTAATTTAGAGGCCACATAATTTTTTTTAACATAACATACATACCATCACGCCTGTATTGCCCGAAGGGTTAGGCAGAGGTGTACTAATGTACACCCACAGTTCGCCGAGTATGTTTTTAGGTCCCATGTAATAGGGGGCGAGCCTATTGCAATTAATCGGGCACGAAACCAAACTGCGAGCTTCTATTGAGAATTTCATAGGAAAAACCCAATAACATTTTGCTCAACCTGGGATTCGAACCCAGGACCTCACTCATAGCAGTCGCGCTTACGACCACTAGGCTAACGAGGCAGTTACTTGATGATGTGTTATCTATCCATCCATGATAATTTATGAACTGCTTTCTCAATAATAATAATATTCAGACTCAGACAACTCCTTGAGCTATGTAATTTACTAATAGGTCTAAAACAGTATAGTACACAAATACACAAAACATTTGCCTGTCCACAAAGTTTCTAACTAGCCAAGAACAAAACCAAAAAAAAAAGGAAATATCTACCAACAGTCGATCGAAATAGAAATATTATGTGCTTTCCTTTGTAAAACTACGTTATAGATACAACTTGATACTATTTTAATTATTGTATTAAGATAACTTAAGTTTTTCACGCACGTTATTGAAATACAACAAAGAATAAATTTCGCTTGGGTTTTAGTAGGGTATGGAATTTAAAAAAAGTTAATACTACCAACCAACAGACATACGTACAATGTGCATATTGTTGTTTAGATGTATGTCTATGTCTAACGTCAGTTTTTATTGTTTAATGTTTTGTTATAAATTTTTTTTCCTTGATAAAAAAACAGACTCTGTGAGACGTTAACCATTTGCGAACGTCCATTGGCCGATGCAGGCTAGGCGTAGCGGATTCATTTTACGAGTTTTGTCGTGCTGGCCGTAGATACCAGCGGAATTCATGTAATTAATAAAATAGGGATAAAAACGCTTAATATTTGTTTATCAACGTGGGAAAGGGTTTTAGAGAACTGTTTGACGACCGCATTGGACCGTGAGACTGCATTGTTCCCAACCGTGATTCACTGTTTTGATTCGTTCGCGGCGCCTGTTGTGTGATTGATTAATACTTAACTACATACCTCACAGACTTGTTACTTGTAAACTACACGAAGAAAACACTTAGAAAAACACGCTAAACGAGTTGTCTCGATAGCATTGCATAACTGACAGGCAAAAAGTATCATGTGAACAGCTACTGCAATGATTTAAAAAAAACTGCCACTCCATTCATAAGGGCTTGATGGTGGCGACATGCGGATAGGGTTGACTAACTCGCAAAATTAATCGACTACATTGCTTGGTTCGTTCCTAACAACTAGCAATCGATATTTTTCATTGAAATTTAACTTTAGCTACTATCATTTAGAAAAATGAGTATAAATATTATATTACTACAAATCGGAAACTATATCGACGCACGGAAAACTTTTTTATGAACAAACACCGACAGTAATGCGGCATCCTTAGCTAAGAAATCTCAGCGTCGACCAGTTCCTACCTTTATTTATTTCTCATCGTGTATGGCTACTTTTTATACTTGTTGTATCGCTGGGTACATTCCTAAGCCGGTAATCCCGACAGATAAAATTAAACCAGACGCGAAACAAAATTAAAAGGTATATGAAAACGATCGATCCCTACTAATTTCGTGGCGTATGGTATTCGTATGTTTTTTTTAATATTTTGTTTTACTACTTATGTCAATTATAAGAGACTGCAATGGTGGCATAATGTATTACAGAAAAAGACGTAGTTTAATAAAACTTAATCACATCAATACCGTTAGCGTGTACACATTCTAAACAGGGATTCGGGTCAATTGTGATATCGCTCTAGATGTCTTTATAAAAATAGTAAAAAATATATTTACACTAATGTGTTAGTAGCTAGAATTTGGTTTTTATTATTATTTAAACATCTCAACGAAATTATTTTAAAAATATTTTGAAACAATACTAAGTATGTATATCAATGTAAAATATGTAGCTTTTCATACTGTCATTTAAAACAAAGAACAATCTAGTTTTGAGAATCAAAAAGATGTAAAACAAGACAATAAAAATAATACGATGATTATATTTCGGTTAGTACAATACTACAGCAGTGAGAAGAGAGTTTTATCTGCCAGATTTATTAGGCAGATAGGATCAGCGTACACCGTGCCGTGCCTACGCGGTAAGTCGTGTTCCCAACGTTTCATTCCGAATGACTATTTAAAATAATGTTTAGAGATTTCAGAATCGACCGAATGATTCACTAAGTAGGTAAAGAGGTAGACGTATTTCTGTATTGCCCGTAGATTACATAATTTTATTTTGGTAATGATTTTTTCATTTCAACGCCGCGCCGGAATAATTTTCATTTGTAGTTTTTATAACATGTTCAAAACAATTTTAAAAATGTAAACTTTTTTTTATATTATCGTATAGTATTATTTTTGCGCTTATTTTTTTTTTTTTTAAGGAAGTATTATACTTTATTATTTTTTTAAAGTTTAAAATACCAATTTAACGTGTCTCATATGATAAAATAGCACAGTTGGTCCCGAGTTAACAAATTTAATTCAATTCAAGACACACGAGTAAGATAGGTCAGTGCAAAGATAATTAAAGTTGAACGTTCGCGAGGTTGGAGGAGGGGGAGGAGGGAATTAGAAAAATGACGTGGGAAAGTAGCGAGCGCAATTAAGTTTTATGCGCGGACGGGAATTATGGCAACACTGTTAATAGTCAGGTGTACTGTTTAACTAACTTACATATTATATGTCTGCACTAATATTATAAAAATTAACGAGAATGTTTTTTGTTCGGCCGCGCCAATCTGAAGATCTACCAGCCGGATATGAAAAATTCTTTACTGTATTTTATGGCCTACATATTGCGGAAAGTTATAGGCTATATAAGTTGACGCTACGCCTCTTAGGAGCGGAGCAGTGACCATGAAAGTCAAACAATCTGGAAAGCTTTAGGAAAATAGGCTACATGGATGCGTTGGCGGCACATTGGCGGTGAATTGGTCGAATATCTTTAACACCAGTGAAATCGTGGGGCACAGCTAGTTATAATATATAAATATTCCACGCAGTACTTGCACTTTTACACTTTATTTCAATATACCCTTTATAAATAGAAGAGTTATTCTGACTAACGAGATATAACCTAGAGCCAACATGTACTTGTTACTACTGAAACTAAAATATAATATTTGAAATATGTTTCTTTTTTGTTCAAGTGTAGTAAAGTACGAAAGGGGAAGTATCTGATTAAAAATAAAATAATTGATAATAAATTTTATAGGAATTGATGGTAATTTGTATGGGAGTTCCATCAGTGCGTATTATCTCGGTTGTAAACAATGACGTTTTATAAATATAAATGTTATACTCTCACTAAAAGCAATTTGAAAACGTTACAAATTTTGTTATTAGTATGTTGAAACAAACGAGATAGAAAATCATAACGTAAGGCGGAAATTCTCTTGTCAGAAAAGGATAAAAGTCCAAAGTGAACTGATGGTAATTGACAAGTCCGGTGAAGCTGTAAAAGCCGCAGCGGCTTTAGGGCTCCTAAGGCTAACAGTGTAGTCAGTTCTAAAAAAAAAAAAAAAAAAATTATGGTAATTGCCCACCATTCATGATGGCAAGTAAAGAGCGTCAAAGCCCTATCTATATTTAATAATATCATCAGTTTGCAGTAAAAAAGTAAAAAAAACCTAAATAGGTGTCAAAAATAATTTGACATTTAAGAAACCTTTGACACAAGCAAGTTAGTGATGTACAATTACGTCATCAAATCTATATAATAATCTTGTCTTTATTAAGAATTATTTAAGTTGCACTTAACATTCATATAATCTAGTGTGATACACAATTTACTGATTAATTTTATGCAGTTTTACTATTTGATTATATACTGTAGCTCTAATGATCTATTCCAATCCAAAACATAACTACAGAACCCACAAATTACATCCGTGATTCTATAATACAACATTGTAACGATATTAAATGAAGGTGTATTCTACAACGTCTATTAATGTAATTCCAATTCACAAATAAATAACATATTTAAGAAGGACGAGGCGATTTAGTGTTGTTGTCTGCCCGGCCGCCGCCGTTGCGCCGGGTAACGTGTAATTACGGACCCAGAGGTCACTACAAATAAAATGAGAATATATCCGAACGGCAATGACGATAAACAAAAACAAAGGAAAGCGAAATAACAGATAATTTTAAGTTCGATATCGAACGCGATCGATTGGATTTGGAAACCCGATTTTTTGGGAAAGGCAGAGATGTGAACACGCAATGTACTTACTGCTGTTATAAAAACAAATCTATAACAATATAATAAAGCTCAAGATATTGATTGTTTGTTTGTTTGATTGTGCTAATCTCTGAAACTACAAGTGAAATTTGAAAAATCTTTTTGTAGCACATTTGCTTAGGAAGGTTATATAAAGGCTATAAAACTTTACGCTACGGCTCTAAGGGTTAACCATTGGGCACAGGTAGTCGAATTTATATAATCGAAACATTCGGTTTGTTTATTTAGTTCGTGAAGCGGCCGACGACGTGTCCGCACTTTTCGATACATGGAACTGTTAGAAGTGGACAGTTTTATAAACAACGGGAGTGGCATTCATGCGGACGGTCCATTGATAAGGTTCCCACAGCTACGGCGGACGACCACGACCGGTGCGCGACTGGCCGGACAGGTGTCTCTCAATCGAGGCAAGTGGAAATCGACAGATCGGCTTATGACGTGGCTCTTAGTTGCGGAAAACACTATCGAATCACAACGCTGTCCGTTTCAATGTTATCATCATTTATATATTCGACTAGCTGTGTCCCACAGTTTCGTCCGTGTTAATAAACTTCTTTAATAAATTAGTTATAAAATGTTTTTTTTTTTCCAAATCTAACGGGTAGTTCCAGATATTCGCGTTTAAACAAATAAACAATCTCTTGGGATTTTTATTATTATTAGATGTTCAAATATTCTACCGTCGTGATGTTTTAATTGTAAAACCTTACACATCGAAACGTTTAACCTCTGAGAAAATCAATTAACAGAGTATTCATAAAGAGCCGAGAGAGCTGTGGGAAATGCGAGCGGGGAGCACCCGGCTAGTGAAGTGAGTAATAACGCACAGCCGGATAACCAGATAAGCAGCCGTCACAACATAACTGTATCGATAATCGCATCTCGGTCGTGTAATGTCAGGCGGCGAGCGGTAGCCACAGCCTCGGGCGGCGCGCGTCTCAAACTAATTGCCTCTACGAATCTTATCGTAACTTTCACACGCTTTTTCCTCAGTCAACCGAACGGAGCGGCCGAGATCGTCTCCACGTAAACAAAAGACGGATACAAGGAGTGTGCCTATCACTGAAGCATATGCCGAGCATCTGTCGACAACGCTTCCTGGGAGCGCCACAACGCCTGTTATATCATAAATTGAACCTTCCGGGCTGTCTTCCGTGATTTTTTACGCTCAAGCCATACGACGAAAGACGAAGTGTAAACTAAAAAATTCCCTGGCTTCCCTCGGAGGTATATTTTTTAGCGTCAAACGAGTAAACAACGCGTTTCATTCCGTTAGCGTGGACCAGGTGCGGGTCGGTCCGCCTCGGGCGCTACACAAAAGATTACGGTGAAGGCACGGGGACAAATATCAGAATTTGCCACAGGACTATTGTTTGTTTAGCAAAGAATCTCTTTATTCACAATAAACGGTCTCACAATTCAGTGTTTATCTATGATATATGGGATTTTTTATACGTGTGAGGAATAATCGTATTCTTCGAAGTGTCTTTCGTAAAGATGTTCAGGGGCTACGGTGAAACGATTAGTTCTCTGCAGCGCGAGGGTTGCGTTTTAAGCTACTGCAGCTGTTCTAAGTTCAATCGGGTTTTATATAAAAATTTAAAATGTGATTTAATTAAGCTTTAGGGCCGCGAGTCGATAGTGAGTGAACACAAACGGGCGTTCGTGTAACCTGTTATTATGGTTGATTAGATTTCTGTTGGTAACATTTCTCGGTAGTGAGACGGGGGCCGCCCATCGCTCCCGAGTCATATTAAAAATATACCTCTAACCTATCCAACTTGGACGCTAATGATTTTCGGTAAACCGACCCGTAGATACCTCCCTGTATCTTCCAAATCTCATAAGTAAATCACGAATGTTTTTATGCATCGGCCACGGGTTATAATTATATCGGTCAGAGTGCATTGGGATGAAAATCTAATTAAGTTATGGGCGTAGACGGTTAGTTTTCGCGTCTGCTGTTTTGATCATTTTTTAAAATGGAATAGACGCGTCTACATTTTAAATTTTAAACGCGCGATTTTATGATGTTTTTTTTTGTGTGCACGCACCAAATATATAAAGCTTATTAAGACGATGATATATTTACGGTTCGGATGTTAGCATTTCATTACAAAACGTTTATTCGGTCACGCCACGTCGCATGTATATAATAATAAAAGGTAAACTATAAAATTGTCAGATGTTTTATTCGCGGTTTAGCGTTCTCATGATGTTCAACGGAACCGAAGTTACCGATCGATTTAGTGATAATAATATGGATTATATACGAGTATTCGAGGCATCCGTTTCGCATATCGAAACAAAATAAAAATTAGGTAACCAATTTGCCCATATATGTTACATTGACGAGTACGGGCATGCCGGTCAACGGCCATACGAATACATTAGAACATTTCTACTAAATTTTCGTCCTACAGAAGGCTGTGTTTATTAGAATAGCTTGCGCATTGCGAAGCGACTCACGCGCGCCGCCGCGTGCCCTGAACGCCAATCGACTCCACCATGGGAACATTTTTGTCTTCCACGATATGATAATATGAGCATTCAAATATACATACTGTCCGTTAAATGCACGATAAACACCCAGAATTACAGTGAAACCTCAATGTGAGCGAGTCGTGAACTACGTGATATGAATTTTACATGTTTAAGACGATTTTCATGACCCTCTTTATCATAAACGATATTAGAATGGGAACAGGGGGGAGTGAGTGATATTATATTATGGCCAAATGGGATGGAGTTTTCGGAAATATATCTAAACTAAAAACTACCCACGACTTCGTACCCTTTAATAACAATATTACATAACTCGGCTGTATATAATGTAGCTTTCTAAAAGTAAAAGATTTTTGAAAATTGGATCAGTAGTTCCAGAGGTTACCACTTATAAACATATTTACAAAGTTTACCTTTTCTTTACTCAATAGCTTTTGCTTTATCTCTCGCTGATGAATAACATGAATTTAAACTGTAAAAATATTGATGTTTTCCACAGCATTTTGGCAGAACCATATTCGAATGATGCCAAGATGTTATATGACCTAGTAGTGATATCTAATCAGCGACTCTCCTGATTTCATGCTGTAAAGGATAGGGAATAATGGAACTGATATATTCGGTAGAATAAAAATCCTTAAAAACAAACAAAAAAAACTATAATTGTATCTAAACAAAATGATAGAGAGCATAACGCAGGATACATTTTGATATCGTTTTTTTGTATTACTCCATAGATACTTGGTACTTATCTAAAAAAAAAACAATATCATGATATTTTCATTCAATGAAAAGTTATTTTTTCAAATTTTTTTATAAGCACTACGCTTTCTGCGATGTGATTTCTTACCGTGGTGTTCATATAATAAATACCGCAAACGAAGTCGCGGGTATCAGCTAGTTGTAAATGCGAAAAGCAAAAACGGCTTAACGGATTTGGATGAAATTTGGCACACAGATTATAACACGGATTAAGACACAGGATTCCCCGGTAAAACTTATTTTTTATTCAAGCAAGTGGAGATGTGAGCACATCAAGTAGTTAGTATAAAAGTGTTAATAAGTTTATGTTTATCAACTTTCATAATCCTATTTTATATTAAAAACACATTTTGGACGGTAATTATATAAGTTAGTCTAAAACTCCATATTTTAAAAATAAAGGAAAAATTTATATCTTTATTTTAAATAAAAGAAGTTGTAAAAAAAACTTACCGTCCGATCTCGACGTCTCGTTAGAATCGTGCCACGCTTCCACTATAAGCGAGAATGTGCCCTGAAATATAAAAAAAATATATATTTAAATATTGCTTACAAGATAACAATCAATGGAATACATGTAGACGGTTTTACGATAAGTGTTGCAACGGTATGTTTTGTGTATGTTCCGGACAATTTCCTGTGTTAGTTCGATAATGAGACGATTAACAACATCAGTTTCGCCGAAACTATATTTAAATGTTCGGAACCGAATAAATATAAATTATAAGTACATAAGAATTTTTTTTATTGCTTTGTCATAAAGTCTAAACAGTACAATGCGTCTTTCATCTTACACACACTCTAATATCTTAATTTGTCTCAAAAATATACAAAATAATATAAAAAAAATCAAAATGTCATAATATTAAGAGACCCAAAAGATAATAAACATTGTATCAAAGTATAATATATAAAACATCTATATCTATACAATTAATAAAATTGAAGTGTCTGTTTGTAATTTCAAAATAACAGCTTTTTACTAAATGCATATGAAAGTATATACGATACCAATAACAAAAAACCTTTTTATTTTGTCTGTCTGGCTCTCTGTCTGTTTGTTTCTGGGTAATCTCCGAAACGGTTGGACCGATTTCGACGGGACTTTCACTGATAGATAGCTGATGTAATAGAGAGTAACTTAGGCTACTTTTGTTTTAGAAAAAGAATTAGGTTTCCGCACAAAAAAAAACTGGCCATGGTGAATTAAACCGGGCGCTTAAATGGCTTACGCACAGTAAACCATAAGAGATATAACAAATTAATGGACCTGCATAATTGTAGGCATTAACAAGACCTACAAAAATGTCAGTGAGAGTATACGTCTATCTTCTAAGGAACACCTACAATAAGCATTTTTTTCTTTAAAATAGCCGAGAAAGCCGGGAGCCACGGGCACATCTAGTTTGAAATAAATTTTGTTGTACGTAAAAAGTTACTGTCACTACTGACGAGAAAAATCAGCAGCCTTTTCTCGCAAATCTGATTTTGTTACTGATCTAATTCTTAAACTACGGCGCGGCGGCGGCGATATAGTATTTATTTCGATTTAAAATAATTACGAGATATCGATTCAGATTGAGTGTGAGATAGGTACCAATACCAATCGATCGCTTTTAACCGTTTGGCTCTGTTTTACGTCATAAGAATGTACGTAAAATTGGCATTTATTATGCCATCCCCGGCAGCAGAGTTACTAATGTTGACTCAGTTTACTTGGGTTAGGGTTATTTTCTCATTTACATATACGAATTATTAGTTAAATTCTTATGTATTTTTAATATAATATCATCATTAATTTTGATATAAATGTAAAGTATTTGTATACACACACATATAAATTACCTAGTTAGATCGGGTAATGTTTATTCAATGCTTAAGTACAATAAATTTTTTATATTTAAAATAGTAAAAAAAAAACTATGAAAATATGTATAATTATATTAAAATGGATTATTAATTAATTAATAAAAAGTTGTCTTTACATAGCCATTTTATATGAAATGCGTAAATAACAATGTTATGAAATAATTAATAAAAAGTACTAATTATAATTTATACAAGTGTTTCCATAATCAACGTACCTCATGGCATTTAATACGGGTTAGGCAGTTGAGAATTTCAAAAAATTCCCTTACATTGTATCAATACGAGTGTAAATTAACAATAGACAGGTGAACCTGGGGCAGATGGCAACTAAACAGTTTCTATACCGAGCTAAAAATACAACAAGAACGGATGACTCGCGCACTTATCTCCTGTAGATTGATATTCTTACTTACTACATTATTTTATAAAACGTACAACGTGACTTCACCTAAAACTATTATTCTTACGTTTTACACCATAGAGTTTAATAAAGTCGCTAGCAGTAATTCTATGTTTTCCACAGATCATAATTGAAATCATATGTTATTTAAAAAAACAATTAATTTTTATTGCAATTGCATAAAGTCTTCAGTGTGTTTTTTGGCCTTATCCACGCTCTATTATCTTAGATCGTATCAAAACTTTAAAAAAATAAAGCAATTTATATTTATTTTACACATAAATGAAAAGAGCCGAGGTCTCAAAAAAAGACTCATAAGATAAACATTATATCAATGTATAACATATTAAACACTGACAATTAATATTGTTTTATGTAAAAACTTACTACCGCTTTTCTCAAAAAAAAAAAAAAAAACTATAATCAAATCTGCATTTTATCACAAATCTAATTTTGTTAAATAGCTAATTCTTCCCTTCGGCAGCGATAATTTATGTGACTTTATGATATAAATAAATATATAATAATTAATATTATTGTAAACATTCATCTATTTATAAAAGACCCATTTTTATGCTCAGATATGTAATATAAATATCAGTTACTTGTTTACTTAAGTATATTTATGGTTTACATGAAAAAAAAATGAAGTTATGTATCAACGTAGAACATGATATTGAAATATTAACGTAACTCTATAGATTAATGCCCTTTCAACGTCAATCAACATAATTAGTGTTGATCTTTAGTAGATTCCAATTAAGTTGTAAACATCTGCCTGCGCCAACAGGTTACTGGTCGTGAATATACGAGGTTATACGTGTCTTTATAATAAATGGGTGAGTATCATGGTTCCTGATACGAAGCTATTGACACTGTTATGTTTACATAAGGAGGCGAAACGGCAGTCGAAAATCGATTATAGCTGATAACGTGGTGTCAACACCTTAGAGGCGCCTGCGACGGAATATTATCAATGGGTTTTTATGGCTCGGTCGTGTCCAGTTCCGCTCATTCATGCAAAAATGTTGACGGCCGGTCCGTTCGGTGTGTTTTGTGAGAAAATTCTCCGTCCCTGTTTTCTTTTTAAAGTATGTTGTTTATTATTTAAACATTATGTTTCAGGAATATTATAGATTAGTTATGAATATTATTTATGATTATGTTAAAAGAAATGTTGAGGAAAATGCGAAGGAAAAGTGAAATTCGCCGTAAAGAATATTTATCTTGTTTAAACTTTAAATCGTTTTTGATAACAATCATCTATGTATGTCTTTATTGTAAATACATTGAGAATAACAACAAAATTAGCGAAAAGCGATATCAATATTTAATATGTACATACTTTTTATAAAGATGTAAAATAGTGATGAAAATTGTTTGAATTCAATATATTTACAACAAAGACTTCTTTTAATAAAAAGTATTAAATATCATATTAATGTAACGTATTAATTAAGATATATTATATCCACTCACTATTATGTATATTTACTTTCACAGTACAGTAGGTAATAGATAGGATAAGAGAAGATAAAGTGTAGCTGAAAATTTGGTTAATTAAAATACATTTGAAATTTAATGGATACTAAAAGGGCCTAATATTTACGGAATTAAAGTCCTATATGTTTTTTGTAAACAACGTACCTATAATGATGATAATATGAACAACAGTATGAATTATTTTTACAGTAGTTATAAGAAATTATTGTTTTTGCGCTAAGTTATTAATTGTTATTGCTAATAAACGGACTACTCTAGAAAACCTAAATAATAAATATGTCAATGGAGCTTAGATTATCATTAACGAAAACCTTGTTATAATTTGTATTTTACGTAAAGCGCTTTCAAATAAAGAAACAACAAAATATAAAAATAACTTTTGTTGAGAGATTCGCTACGATCCGCTTTTTGATTTCTATACAAATTAGAGACAAGCATATATAAGTTGCTTTAATTTTGTAAAACATCATATTTGTTAATATGTATTATCTGTAAAAGTTTATCTATACTCTGTGGTAATTAATTGTGTCTGGCAATAGAGTTGTAAAAACTTGGTATTTGGCGGGATCTTGAGCTGCCATGCTGTGGTTTTTATTTTAATTCATTACCTTAGGTTCCCTAATCATGAAATATTAATGTCAGTTTGCGTGATGTAGTTTGGTTATTATGCACACGTGAAATGGATTATAAATATAAACTGGAAAAATGCATTTTGAGTTGTCACAAATACTCCATAGATAGTTCTAACAAGGGAGTACCATCTTCTTAGATCCCAATTTGAAGATTAGAAAATACTACGAAAGCTTAAAAACATTGACACTGGCAAGTGCTTCTGCGGCGCCAAAACAAGAATAAGAAGAAGTTGTAAAGAGTTCAAGAAAAATAATTTCCTTAAATAGTAAATATTATAATATTTAAGTACTTTTTTATAAGTTATGTATAAGTCAAATTATTTTAAGACAAACGTATCGTTAAGACGGAAGAAGGGAACTCGTAAGTGAAGCTAAGTAATTACAATAGGCACGGGTGACGGGTCGCAGCTGCGCCAGACGGATATAAGAGGTCAACGCTTAATACCTCATCAAACCATTGGACGCCCAACGCAATGATTCAGTTTTTCCGGACAGATGTCGCCCGTCACTAATTAAGCTCGGTGAATGAAAACCTCATTTGCATTTGCTAACAATAGATCAATTTGCATAGGAACTGATACGAGACTCGGTATGATGAACAATAATAATGACTGATGGAAATCAATACGAGAAATCCAACGTTTTCACAAGGCGGTTCGTCGTCAAGCCGCGAGAGAACAAAACCGATCGCTTTTTTACAACTACCACAGCTCTCAATTAAACTTTCGATGCGATGTCGGGTTTTGACGAATTTATAATAAGTTTCGTTAAATACGTGTAACAATACGGGCGGACGTGTTATCGCTCCAAATTGAATACTAAACAGGCTGACGTACAGTTTAAACGAACGATAATAAGCCTTAAAAGCTGTTGTAATAATCTTTATCGATGTTTGCACGCCGATAATAGGTTTAAGGGACGAATGAAGATTGTCAAAATACTTTTTCTCGTTTTTTATTTAATGGCAACTGTGTTCGTTCATAATTCTGCCAGCGTCACGCGAACAGAATGTTTTTCTAATTATTCTTGTCTTCAAACATATTATGTATTTCTAACAAGATGGCGGCTGCCTTGTTAAAACTGTCCAGGATGCTTTTATAACAACTTATGCATGTTCCTTGTATTATTATTTTAATACACTTGTGCACAATAACTAAGTTATATTAAGTTAAATGCCGCTAAAATTATATTATATAATTAACTTAAAAATAAAAACGAACCACATGATCAAGATTCCGCCAAAAACTACCGTCAAAATAATTATGATTATTTATGTTGCTGGCGTTCGATCAAATATGGCGAGTGATATTTATTACAAAGAGTATTGATTTGTTAATCGAGTATGGAGAACGCATTTCGGTCAGCTGTAGCCGGTTGTAAGTATATGCCGGTTCCCACGGCAGTGACTCTCGAGGCAGCCCATAAAAAGCGGCCGACGTAAGCGTACGTGTGCAGGTAGCCTTTATAAACGTGTCGACCTGGCGATACCGTATACTTACCGACTCGCAGACTAGTCGCATAGAGCCGGACAGTAATAATTAAGAAAACTCATCATACCCTTGAAACGTCTAGGTATTACTTATTTATTTGACGTCATCAAAACTGATGCATTTGTGGAATACCATTTTTAAAAAATTTTAAGTGATACCGACCAACTACAACGCGTTAATTACACACCATTCCAAATTGGAATGTTTCTTTTTTTATTACATATGTAAAACACCGATATCTGGGAGAGATCGCACCGTGTCGGGAGGCATTAATTCCCATCCTCTGCGAGCGTTCCGTTAAATTGTATTAAGGATTTTAAGAGGTTCAAATAGACTGATACCACGCGGTCTAAACGGGGAATTATTTGATAATCGTTTTATGAGGGTGCCTAAAAGAGGCTACTTCCATATCGGGGCCCGTTTAGTTATTAATTAAGGAATCTTAGGACCCGTGGGAACGGGTTTCGTATTCTTGTGAGTTGTATTGTAAGCGCCATGTGTTTAGGATTTTCGAACATCGGAGACAAAAGAACATAATCAGGTGGTCCCAAGACTTCGGTGCCTTTCGGACACGTGTTTCGTGCGGACTCTATTGTTCGGTTTATTGTTTATTTGAAATGAAGTAGGTAAGAAATCGCAACAGATGCCTGCCTTGTATGTTTCGTTTTTGTTACAGGCGATTAGTGTACGACCTAAAAAAACTGTTTTAAAAGGTAACTACAGATTTTCTCACCGTAGTAAATAGAACAAGGTCGTTATGGAACTCATCGGATTCGGTCAATGCGGACATTATTGTGTATTAAGAAAAAAGACAGAACCACAGTCATAGAGTATAGTTTCGAAACGAGAAATTTATTTGGAACACAAACAAACTCTGCGGCAAGTGGAAATCGTGATTTCATATTTCACACTCTACCATCGTGGTAACTTCTTTTTACGTATGTTTCTTTCACTTCTAATAAGGAAGACGCTTTGAATTATCGATAATTAATGGTTTTTTTTTTTCTTCGTGTATCAAGTATTAGAATTTTCGATGTCGTTACTCGTTATGTCGGATGTCGACAAACAGAGTTGCTCGTATAATTCATCAACAGATAATTATGCAAATCTTATAAGATAAATGAAGGTGTATATATTCCGGCTCGTTTTATTTATTGATGCTTTTAATTAAGCTTATTAGCTTTAAGTTGAACTTGGAGTATATTAAATTGAGAGTTCTTATGTTATTAATTTATTTTCGATAGACGGCTTTATATTGTTCGTTTTTTTTTCGTTAACATAGAAACAGAGAGTTGATAATAAAGTTTAATAAATGTTTTCTAAAACACCGTGTGAACAGGACACTTCCTACAAATATTATCCTACAAAAAATCCAGGTCGACGGTTTATTAGCGACAGACAGCAATACACACATGCATTCTGTTAGAATGTTAAACAGTTTCTTGTTAAACTCAAGTAACTACGACCAGGTATAAACCAGTCAAATAGAGTGGTCGCTATTTCAAAGCCTGTTCTTAATCCGAAAAGCACATTTCGAATGTGGTCGGATTGGTATTGCCGGTCGCGGTCGTCGTACAGGCACGTCTGCGCAAGCGCACATAGACATGAGTGAGACGTTCTCTAACGGCGACCTCGCGGCCTGTGAACCTGACGTTCCAAATTCGAATTAGTTTAACGAGAGAAATCCTTTGTTAGATAAAAAAAAAATGGAATGCATTTCGAAAAAAGAACAAACAATATCTATAAATCATTTCGATCCGTGATAACAGTTCTGGAAGCATTCCAACTAAACTTCTGATGATTTATGACTCTGTACTTAACGTCTAAAATACTTAATGCATATATTTACAAGCTTTTTACTGCTTTAGTTGGTATTATATTTAAGATCTAATCTATTCATCAACTTTATTCACTATTATACATAATTTTTATTGTATATAGTCTACATAATGTTTATTTTTGGAGAATTAAACATATCGTTTCTACTTCGTTTTTTAGTCATTTAAAATTAGAATTCTGTACGGGTATAACCACAGGTAGGTAGGTCCGACATAATAATCGACCAATTAAAAGCGTTAAAAATTTTCACACGCCAATCACATGTAATTACCATTAAATTGATGCGATAATAAAGTTCCAGTGTTGCCACGGCCGGGACAGTAAAACCGAAAAGTAAACACCGTTGTGACCACAGACGAAAATTAACGAAAAGTTAACTGCTGCTTTATGGAACGATTAATTACCGAGGCTCGTCTTACAGAGAAACATTAAAAACCAGTAATCTTATACTTTATACACATATATGATGATTTGACGAAACAAACTAGGAAACATTAAAAAACAAACGTAACAACTTTTTTTTATACCGCTTACGACCGGTCCATACGATATAAGTCGAGACATTAACAATTTATTGCCCTCAATTAAGATCATCGCGAAAGAGAAAAAAAAAACAGAATTCGGGATTTTAAATCGGAGACGAAGTGAAAAACGAAGGTTGCTTCGGTTAATTTTCACATGGTTTCGGGACGGGCCGAAGTGGAATTCGAAAAATGAAAATGTCGGCCATAAACAACAGAACGATTTGAATGAAGGCGGTGGGTAGTATGTTAAATAAAAATAAAACAAAGTCAATTTAACAAATTTTTGTTAGCGGTCCCCGCTCGGACCTAACTCTTCGGTGAATCTGATAAGGCATGAAAAGGGTACAGCGTTGAAACCGAAACCGTACTAAAAACAAACAATCTCGTGATCAATTCATCCGGATTTTATTAGAGAATGACGTGCGCAGCCTCCTCGTACATGTTTCGACACGATTCCTATATATATATTCGATATTATCTATTACTTTTTTTCATCCTAATCTACTTAGCATACGTGAGCTGTAAACTAGGCGGCTATCGACATCGATGAGTAATATTACCTATAATAGAAAAATGGGGTTTTTTGTATTCGTAGCACGACAATAAAATACAATAAATATGCAGACCAAAAAACTAGTAGATATTAGTCTCACGGCATACGCAATTGTATTACGACTATATAAACAACTCTTCATTGTACACAAGATAAATTAAACTTTTATATTACGAACAGATACAAAGATTCAGATCTCGATGGATCTATGAAATAATGATAGTGGGTACTTGTGCGAACTTAGTGCGATACGGCATCGATCGACGTGAGTACGAATCCACACAACGAGACTGAGTTTTCGGTGAAGGAAAACATGGTGATGTAACCATAGCATGGTAATAGGGAATTTTATAACGCCCGCCTAGCTAGCTACCACCTTCAAGTTGAAAATCTGTCACCAAGCACCTATTTTGGTAGCTGCACTTGAAAGCCAGTTTTAGGTTTAACGCCGAAAATGAATTTGTAGCTAAAAACTAATGAAATTTCAATGAGCATTGAGCACGTAATCTCACTGACAAATTCAAAACATTCAATCATCCTAATTTGCAAGTATCGCTCGCGGTGGTTCCCAGCCTATGATCGGCCTTTGACACGTCTATAAATTCGTCGAAGTATGTGTGTACGTACGTAAGTACCGTCGTTCTTCCCATACTAAATAATGTCGACGATTTATTCGCGAGGTTGCGGATACGAGCGGAGCATGTGAGACGCTCGCACTGCGACTTAAGATTCCTAGAAATTGAACGCGTGTGATGAATAAAACCAGGAATGTTTGGAATTTCATCATTGCAGATTTGAGGGCTCGTCGTGCCCTTGCTTTACGTGAGAACGTATCCGAACATCGCCGTCGCGCCATAGATAAATAAAATGGCCGCTTTCCTAAAATTGTAGACAGATAATTTCGGAAAGCAGCGAGAACGAACTATTCTTAATTTGAATTTTGATAACATCGCGCGCATTTACGTCCTTTGAATCAAATAGAAGCAAAATTTAGATACTTAGATCCAAAATTATTTGTAAATTTAATTCTATACAGAAATATGTTATGTATAAATCTTTATATCTTGCCGAAGGAGTTAGGAGTTCAATTTATACATAAAATTGTATTTTGGCAACGATAAATCGAGCTCTTTGAACAATTTCATTAGTGACCGTTAAAGTAAAAGAGATGCAGTTAAAATGTCAGAAACTTACCGTAAACGAGCGTCCAGTTGAAAAAGGAGTATTTTCTTTACTCCCGAGTCGAGTGTCTTAGTGGCGCGTTGTCATAACATACCGAATAAACTTTTATTGTCTATTCATTCCATTTATGAGCTTATTTTACTCACCCCTGTATGACTAATCATTGCAGACGATCTTTTTGTGTATATTTTAGAATTTAACGTTGTTATTTTTAGTAGACTATGTTACTATATAGTATTGTGCGTTAAGTTTATTTAGGCGGATTAAGTGGAAACCGCACTACGTTTAATTGATACGTTGCCGAATACCTGTGCAGTGGCTTCGAACAATGCAACCTAAGTAATTATACACGCTCCGATTGTTTAAATTTGAAACTTATGAAACAGCGATACAAACGGTATTGAAACGGTACATATCGCTCGCTATTTAACTACTTATACTTGGAAATTCTTTCGCGATGCTTTTTGCCTTTAATTGCCGCTCGTCGGAATCGAGAGAGATAAAAGACAGCGTCGAACAGGGAACAAAGTCGAACGAGGCATTCCGTAGCTTCGGCAGACTTTATTAAAAGAAGCGGATGCTGGGGTAAGTATTTTAAGAGGATACCGGCACGGGTGGATTGGTATAAGAAAATTTTATAAGAGGCACTCTTAATACAAAAACAATATAGACGGAAGCGCGATCTATGGTTTTTATAAAGGGTAGTACACATATTGGGTTTCGTTATGTAGCAATAAGGCGTTGATCCGTGCGAAGGTTTTACGTTTTTTCGATGTGGAAACTTATATAACGAGCGATCGCCGCCCGAATAACAATGCCATCCGTGTAACCGATTACGATTCTAACGTAATTATGGACGATTTGAGGCACCAGTTTAGTTCGAGGTGTGAGTTTTATGCGACGCGTTGTGGATTTTTAATTACTTTCTAATGTTGTTGCCGGTGTAGCGAGCACAGGAACCGCCGCGGTTCACACGCGACGACAATGTTCTAACAACGGCATTCGATCGCAGCGTGCGTTACCGTACTATTGTTTTGAAATTCGAACCGAACGTGACGTCATGAACTACAGCGTTAATTTCCGCCAAGGATAAACATGTACTTATTTTATTAATTTTTTTTCAAAACAATTTAATACAATTTGATCGTTAGTGTGATGACAGAGCGCAGACCAAATGCAAGGAGACTTCATACTTTCATTCGAACGCCACGGATTATTTAGAGCGTGAAACTATTTTACGAAACATGCAAAATAACTTACAATCTCTAGAATTAGTTACGCCGTTGCTTAGTCTATTTGTTCCATAATAAAGACGCGTGTTTCTTCACACGAAGACACGTTTACATTAATCACAATGAGTGCTGGGCTTTTTGTGAACAAAGTTTATGTTAACGAGGGCGTTTTTCTTAAGTAGCAACCTGTTAAGTTAAAATAAGTTGAAATCACGAAATCATTGCGACAATCATCTAAATCGAAATACAACACTTTTGGAACGGAAACGATTCATTTTATTTAAGTTTGTTTCGAATGAGAATGTTAATATATTTTATATATCATACAAAGGTCTGACAACTTCGGGATGTAAAGTAAAGTAAAAACATAAATATGAGCATAATTAGCGTAAGTATATGATTATTTATGTTAATTGAGGTATTGGTTATGCTATACCAGACCTTTCCTTGCATCGTCTTACAGTAAGTAACTTTTGTCCTAGAATGGATTATAACAATCTGTTATTTATGTAACAGTTATATTGCTATTAATTTGTCTAAATACAGTTATTACGTTAAAAAAGCGCAAAGTTTTCTTTAAAAAAAATTACAAAATTTTAATTTATTTTTTATGTTAAGCGAGAAAGATGGGTTTTAATTAAAGAATATGAATTAAGAAAAATAATGAGCCCAAATAATTCGGTTTCGTGCAAAAATGTTCAATTTAGGACTATTGCACGAACTGGCAGTACGCATTATTATATTTTATTTATAATTATTCGTTTTTTGAAATATTCATAATATTGTAATTTACTTTACTGTGTGATATTATTAGTATTTATTTTAAAATATGGGTAATGGAACCAATTTGGATCTATGCTCGCAGCTTTCTAGCAATTAATGCAGCATTATGATATAAACTTTATCTTTAATTAATCGAATTTATCGAACAAAATCTAAATACTTTTGTAACGGAACACTATAAATTTATCTGTCAATGTATTTTTAAATAATATTGCATGGCGATATAAATGCCTAAGTATCGTCTACTAAAAACCCATATTAAATTGTTTGAAAAATACTACGGGCAATAATTAATTATTATTAAAACATCTTTAGCATTTACCAATTACACCTAGTCAGAGAATTTGGTAGGATGTGGATTAGTCATGTTGTGGTTTAATATTATCTATAGAATTAATAAAATTGAAGTGTCTGTTTGTAATGTCAAAATATCAGTTTTTTACTAAATGCATATGAAAGTATATAAGATATCTATAACAAAATTTTTTTCTTTCTGTCTGTCTGTATGTTTGTTCCGGGTAATTTCCGAAACGGTTAGATCGATTTTGACAATACTTTTACTGATAGATAGCTGATGATATAGGAAGTAACTTAGGCTACTTTTATTTTAGAAAAAGAATTATGGTTCCGCATAAATAAAATAAAAAAGTGGTCATGGTGAATCAAATCGGGCGCTTAAATGGCTTATGCCGAGTAAACCATAAGAGATATAGCAAGACCTAAAAAAATTCCGCGAGAGTATAATCTATCTTCTAAGGAACACCCACAATAAGCATTTTTATCTTTTTTTTTTGTATTTTTTTGAGCGGGGGAGCAAGATTCGCGCAGGCATACTGTAGCACACAGCTAGTATTATAATAATTATGCAGAATTGAAGTGTATTATAAAAGATAATAAACTAGAAGTTTGAATTTTAATTTGCCACAAAACCTCTCGCTAGATCATGGCTTGAACTTTGTAGATTAGAAAATTATGCTAACTACATGACATTGCCATAATTGTGTAAATCCACAGGTTGCCATTAAATAAAAAAAAGGAAGAAGCACTTGTCATTTACCAATTAGTATATTTCAAAACAATAACAAAGAAATAAAAGTGAGGTAGGTGCAGCCCTATACTACGGCTGAATAACACTGGGTTTTTTGCGACTGAGCCCAACAGCCGACCTTCGAGCAAATCTTGTGGGAAAGTGACTTGCTAAAGTATTCACAGATTATTAAAATTAAATAACTCAAATACAATTATCCTATTAATTTGTAACTATTATTAAATCACTTTTTCTTTTGAATTTGATTTAAAAATATGTATTAGTACATATAGGTATTAGTATAATCATTAATCAGTGTTGTTTGATAATAAGTTGTCGGTTATATTTTTAAGCTAGCAGTGACCCACGGTTTCATCCGTGTTAAATTTATTCGACCAACGATAGCGTATAAGCGTAGGTACTTATCGTTGTTCTTATTTCCTATAGTTGCCTACAGCTTGCTTGACGTTCATAGTTACTGTTTCGATCTTTAGGGTTATAGTGTGAACTTATATAGTGTGTATAACCTTTCTCAATAAACAGGCTATAAATAAAATACAAATGATTTTTTTTAAATCTGACAGGTGGTTCCCTATATTAGCGCATACTACAAACAATATTTTGAACATTATAATATTAATAAGTAAATATATATATTTGTGGTAAATATATTTAGAAATGTCATGATGACCAATAAATAAATTACATTATTTATTGAGTAACCATAAAAGTTAACTATTGATCTATGTAATTGCCTAACAATAGAGGTGTAAAGCCCATAGATAAGCCGACAATAGCTTCGATGTTACATACAATACGGATTTATAGGCTTCGCAACTAAAAACTATAGTTCACGGTCAACGTAGCGTGATGTGGATCGCAAAGCGCATGCGCGGAAACATACTTTGACATTTGCACTATAAAATACAGCAGGTGTATCAACAAAGTTGCATAAGATAATTTTTTCCCATTAAAACGGCATCTAGTAACGGTATGAATGGGTTCGTATCGTAGGGTGTGAACAACCCTCACGTTAGAGCGAGCGACGTTGACCTTTCTCTATATAAAACAGGCGACATTAGTATACGTGCACGACTTACCCATAATCCGCTTCTTAACTTTGTAAAGTACAGAGATGAAAAGTGACACATATAGTATTAAAAAATAGTATGATAATTAAAAACGTAAATAGTTTAAATGTGAAATAAAGTAAATCCTGCACGCCGCCGGACCGTCTTACTGAATACTAATGAGATTTCATTTCGGAGTGAGCCATATCTTTCTTTATAACGCTGCGTGATAAATTGTTTCTATGCGTCGTTAACTCGCGCGCCGCTTTACTTGTAATTTCACTGTACGATGTTGTCAGTAATATTAATATGCTTATGACCTATTATCTGTAGGTTCACATCTCCCGGGACCGATTTATTTTACATCAGATAAAGTTCGGATGAGCTTAAATTACATACGGTTATGTTACGGGACTGTTACGCTGTCATCAGAATCGAGTTTTAAAATATTTTTATCTCGGTAACTAACAATACGATAAGTAAATGAAACGTTTAATTTGAAAATCGAACGTCTTCAAAGTTCGGTAACCGTTCACCTGTCGGGCAAGTCACGAAGCATTCTTGTACCTACGTAGTTTAGTGTGCATTGGTACAGACTATTGGGTGACCTCATTGTGAGAAAGAATAAAACTCGGAATCAAATAGTAGGGGCAGATTGTATTTATTAATATAAAGCATCCGTTTATATCACAGTAAACAACGGAACGCGTCCCGAGGACTTTGAATGTCGCATATGGATTTTATAACATATGGAAGATATTTCATATTCGAGTAAAGTACCGCATATGGCGTTGATCCGACAGTTTCGAAAAGTAAAGCTTAGTCTGTCACTAGAAATTCGATAGATCAGCTTCTATCCTACTCCGAATCGCTTTCGCTCAATTGATCGCATGTCAACACATGTCTGGGAATAGAGAGTTCTATGTGAATTTAAACAGGAAGTACCAATTTAGCAGCAATTCGTTCGGAATGATACTGACAGTTACCGGACGCACATCCATGATCCGAAAAAAAAAAATTTTGAATTTCGTCTATGGTTCGTAATTCTACGGTCGCTCTACCTGATGTTAGATGTATCGTTAAGTTACCAAATGTCACGTTTTCTCCAGATGGTCCGAGCTTGTGCAAGCGGCCGAGCTGGGGAGCGATTGTTTGCTCAAACATTACGAGACGGTACGACATTTGAAGCGGGCCGCTAAACAAAATACAAATAGTACTCGAAACCTGTAGTGTCCACACGGGGCTGTGTAAACCGTCGAATGTGGACGAAGCGAGCGAATAACCGTAACCGAGGTCCAATTAAGATGTCCGTTATCCTTCGTATCTCCATAGATGTTGGCGTTATTTGTAAATAAATTTTAATTACAATATTCAATCACGATCTGGCCTTTGTGCTCCAATCGTACGGTGAAGGAAACACGGCTTAGCAAAGACAACACACGATTTAATTAATTAAAAATATATTCGACAAACATTGTTATCGTCCCACGCTCGTTATACCATCGACAATTGTTATGGTTATCGCTTCTGTCAAATTTGAATTCAGAATACCCTTTTCCTTCTTTTTTTACTATTTAAGAACAAAACGCCTCCGCGTGTACTGTTGGAATTCGAATATCGTTACGTTACTATAGACAAAATTGATTTATCGATGTAGGGCTGCTACTTTATGTACATTTTACGATGTATTGATTTCAGTATTGCCTACAAAATTAATGATGTGTCGTTTTGTTTATGAAACGTCAACGCGTTAACAGAGAATAAAAAGTTATTTTGAGACACTCACCGGCCACGTGAAGTCGAAGGGGAACACGATGGGATTGCTGAATCCTTCCACGTTTAAATTGGGCACATCGAGCGAGTTCCCGCCCAAAACGGGCGTCGTGATATCACCGAAGGTACAAGGTGACGTCGTATCGATGTTAGCTTGATAAATCTTGAGGCACACTCGGAATCTAGTCCTGCACGGCGCCAAACACGGCGCGTCACTTTTTGATGAACCATCACAGCACTGTCCACTACTTAACCTACCCAGAGAGTTCGTAAAACTTTTTATCCTAAGTTCGAAAGAACCAGACGTCAGCACCTGGAAAAAGAAGAAAAATATTTTAATCTGTGAACGTTGTTAACAGTGAACACTCTATAAATATGTCTGCGTGATTTAAACCACTCTATCAATATCAATGTGATAGAATAAATAACTGCCGACACAGCTCTCAGCGTCCGAAAGATATAATCCTAAAACAAATTATTTGCACAACTGTCCGCGCAATCAATCCCGTTGAGACATTAACGGTTTAACTGGACAGCTTATGTAGGTCGCTCAAAAATGGGGCTGAGCTGCGTGTGGGGCGAACGCGGTGACACCCCTAACGTGAATCGAATTTCGAACGCGACATGAGCGAACAATATACTTTTTTTCATTGATCGAATCGTCAAATATCGACGCCCCCCCGCTTTGTTTTAAATGACTCTGTGTTGCCAGGACTACCGTTTTTCATTAAAAACTAAAGATATTTTTGACGTCGTTGATAGATCGTCAGTCGTCAACGAAACGAGTTGGATACCCTTGTGTTCTTTTTACGTAGTTTATGAATAATAATAACTAGTTTTTGTTGCCCTCCAGGGTGTGCAACCCTTCCCTTGCCTAATGAAAGAATGTGCAGTTGGTCGCAATGCATGTGGGGTCAACAGGTTTTATAGTAAGTAATGTGACAGGGTGTGTGTACATGCGTTTTTGATTCCAGTTTTTTTTTTAAATATATTTATAGATGCATAAGAGTTCTTTATCCTCGTATGGTATCGGAAGGAAGTGGTAAGTATTTATTTATTAGTTTGAACCACGCCTTGGCGAAATACTACCGAAGCCAGATATAGGATGCGTGTGTAAGCGCACCTCGTACTTTTATATCTAAAAAAAATCGATTTCCTGCGCTCTTTCAAATTACATATTTGATTAATTTATTTAGTGTGACGTACGATAATAAAATAACTAACATAAAATTATACAATGGATCTCATTAAAAGATGTCGTAAGTTAAATGTTAAGTAAATAGGCGCCTATTAAGAGCGCAGTGTGGGTCTTACCGTGAACGTCCAGTACAAGATTCGAATTTTGTTCCGGTGAAAAATCTGTCGATGATTATATACTACTATCACAATAACTAAATACTTTACTATTAATATTAGGATAGCGAAACGTCTACTTTGATTCCCCGGAAGCCACTGGTTTCGCCAGCTCTGAGTAAATATAAAAAATTGTAGCCTTTAGAATAATTGTGATAACTTAAATTAGATTTAAAAAATTGAATAAAATTTGAAATAAACATTTTCAAATTGAGATCTTCATCTAATCTAATATAATGTAAATCCTTATATAAATGTGAAAGTTTGCATGTTTTGATATTTATTAGTTATTACTCAATTACGCAGAAACGTCTGAACGGATTGGGATGAAATTTGAAACACAGATAGTTTATAGCCTGGACTATTATTACATAAAATACTTTTGTCCCGTTAAATAACATAATTTTCATTTCAATTTGGACCTTAATTCTGACGTCCACGCAGACGAAGTCACTGGCAGTACCTAGTCTAATATATATTATAAATGTGAATGAACATACGTTTGTTTGAATGTTTGTCCATCAATAAATCACAAACGGATGGACGGAGGACATTGGGTAGGTACTTCTTTTTTTATTGTCCACCGAAGCGGATGACTACACTTTTATAGTAGGTACTATATTATATCTTATAAAGTAAGATATAAAATTATCGGTCGGGCTGGCGGGCGGGATGTCAAAATCTTAAACACCCCGTTTAAACAAAACTGCGGTAAAAAGTACACCAGATTTCAACTCGCTTCCTGTCAATGACGAGGGTTGTTTTCACCTCTGAACGCGAAGAACAATTGCCTCCCTTTCAGTCGAAATGAAATAGAGGAGGACAGAAGATTAAAGATCACTTCACACATACACGTGGTCGCGGCAGGTAGTGACGGAAGCAAAAAACTGAAGGCAAAAAAGATACGTACCACTCTAAACATCCCCTTTTTTGATGCATTGTTTATTGAACGAGTTATAGTAGCATAGGTTTGATGGATTGTTGCCTACTGTTTTATGTGTCTATGGTTATTTTTTTGTCTGTACCTATTACAAATAACAACAAAGATAAAAAAAAAAATATTCTGTTTTTATTTACGTATTATGGTTTATAACTTTTAATACACATTTATATGGAATTAGTAGTATTTATATTTTGTAAACGACAAAGTAAATTACGGTGAATAAAAAAAGTGCATCTTAAAACAAACGGGATGTAAGCGCTCAACGATCGCCCTAGAGCGATCAGAAACTAACAATTAAATAATACTTAACGGACTACCGAATAAGTTTTATTTTATTATGACTTCGGGCGTCCGGCTGATGGATGAGTTTGAGCTTCTTTTAAAACACACTAAGCATTATGATCGTTGTGTCAAAAACCTGTAATTTGGATTAAAAATAAATACTGTCATCGTAATAAACGGATTGTAGTTTGAATAAAGAGTGTGATAAAGAAATCCAAGGCGCTAAATCGCTTTTTTTAAAATACATTGCAATAATCATTACGTGACAACTGAATATTGCCAACGTTAAAAGGTTATCAAAGCGGGTAGTTTATCAACTTTTAGTGAATGTACCCATCCTTCTTCGTACGTCAGTAATCAATTATAAGTGTGTCTAATTTATTTACATTACATCTTCACGTTTAATGCATACGTAGTTACAGAGTCGTGCACATCAAAAAATCTTTTTTTTTTAACATGAAAGAAAAGTAATATTGGCACGTTACATAAATTGTGCCGGCGCAAGCTTCAGACAAACCGTCCAAATTGATTTAATTATCTGACAGACTTCTATCATTTCTGCTTTGGGATGATATTTTATTTTATTAGTACAATATTAATAAAGTGTAAATGTTTTTGATTATTACCGTGTCTAAATTATTTATTTGGTAATTTATTAAAAGGATTGGATATGTGTAAAATAAATGTTAGTCGAACCATTCTATTAGTACGAGCTTTATTAATACATACAATAAGATAGTAACGAAAAGAGAGTTTTAGAGTAAGTAAAATTCGATATCCAATATAGATACTTTAGGCTATACTTTTCTTCGAAAGAACATAAAGTCACCTGTATGGTTATAGCCGAGTCACCTAAAGATACAAAATAGATTATTTATAATGTATTATAATGTGAAAACTATTATTATACTAATGTTATTGAGAAGGTAGTAGTAGTTGAGATCTTAAAGGGAACAATAATATGAACTTCATTATGTGTAACTAAACCAACACAGTAAACACTTGTTTCCAACAGGTTGAGCGTTGTCTAAAAATAACACAAATAATGAAACACAGGGGAATGTTTTTCATCTCTCCCGTTATACACACGCGAAATGTGTTATAATAAACACCCAAACACAGTCTTATTATAGCGCGACGATGTGGCCAGTGCATTAATTCGCAATTCCAAATATAAATTTAGACATGTCGTTTTTGATTAGTTCCTTTTTTTATATTTCCATTTGTGCACTTGCGGTCCGCGCGCTGGCAACGCACGTCAAAGATAGTACGCCATTTAAAAATAACACATAACATGCCTAACATTGAATTAGAAGTACCTATTTGACGGTATCTTGATATGTCTTTTAATGGTTTTTACTTTAAATCATAAACTTATATTATTTGCCTCTATAATGTGTAATTTTGGCGGTATTTTACGTGATATTGTTTGGTTATTGTGCACAAATTTATTATAAATATAATGGATTATGAATAAATGACTAGGAACAAGCATTTTAACTTGCCCACAAAACTCCCTGGACAGTTTTAACAAGGGAGCCGCCATTTTGTTAATGCTATGTTTGAAGATTACAAGAATAATTAGGAAAATATTCTATTCACGTGATATTGGCAGATTTGTGGATTTAAACAGAAGAAAAAAAATTAAATTAATTGAAGAAAAAACGTTTTAGTAATTTAGTAGCTGATGAATGAGCGCTGTTACTAATTGGTTTTCTGACCTAACGTTTCACAGAGTATCTTGAATGTTTTGTATTGGATCAGAGGGGTGGGGGACACTAGCTCGATTATTTAACAAAGGGGGGTTCCGTTTCACGGAATATCTTTAGAAGGGAAATAAAAGGACTCCTTATAACATTTGCGAGCAACAAAAGTTGCGATTCTCCTTTGTTAATTTTGCTGGCAGCTGCAGTGACACAAAAGAGGCGAAAGTTCTAAGACTGTTGACTGATTAACGATTTGACACCAAGCGACCGATTAATATTTTTTTTATCTATATAAATAAAAATGGTAATGTTCGTTTGTTAAAAATCTTCTTGCTTTCGAAATTCGAATGCGCATGTTATTCCTTATCTTTTTTTTATTTTATGGCAATCATGTTCATACACAATTCTGCCAAAGTCACGTAAATAGAATATTTTTCTAATTATTCTTGTAATCTTCAAACATACATAGTTCTAACAAGATGGCGGCTGGCTTGTTAAAATTGTCAAGAGAATTTTTGTGGCAACTTAAAATGCACGATCCTAGATATTTATATATAATCCACAATAACCTAATTACATCACGTGTAATGCCGCCAAAATTAAAAAATAAAGGGTCAAATAACATAAGCCCGTTAATTAAAATAGAAACCAGCACATGAACAATTAACACCCATTTAAAAATAACGCGCGTGTACATATAGGTACTTTAAAAAAAAAACTAAGCCACAGCAACGCGTGGCTGGTAACTGCCAGTAAGAAAAAAATTCAACCGCCTTGGAATATATAACCTTGTCAGTAAATTGATAGACGGATAATCAAACTATTATTCTGGAATTCTAAATCAAATGGAAATTATGACTTTGTAGGGTAATAGGCTCGGTAGATTGCTCGGAACGTATATGGAAAGCGCATAATAAGGTATTTTGCGGTTATTTACGTGCATTGCACAAGGGAATTGAAAATTCGTGCTCGGGTACATCGAGATCCCCGTGATCTGACGATCCGTGTTCTCTGTTCATATCGCGAATCAGATCTTCTTGCTTGAATTGTGATTGAGATTATGTACGTGTGAACAGCCCGCTACGGTGATTGTGTATTATAGAAAACTTATTAAAATTCTTTCGTTTAACTTTTGACTTGTCATTGAAAAAGTTTTTTCATGAAAAAATTATAGGGATTTTTTTTACAGTTAATTTGTTATATGAGTTTACATTATTCGTAAATATTATTTAGCTATAGACTGCGCGTTACAGAAGAGTGTATTTCAGCTCTTATAATTTTTCAATGAAATCTGAAATATTATATATTTTCTACTCTCTACTTGTGCTGTTTGAAACATAAACATTATTACAAATTGCAAATACATGATACATATTATACTTGTCTTTGTATGACTAACATAATAAAACTGTTAGTCGCATGTCCGGGTGTGAAATATCGATATATGCATGGTATATCAGCTATTTAATTACCGTAGTATAAGCTATCCTTAATTTGGAATTAAATTACCGAATGTGAAATTGTGTCCTCATACATATAGACCATTTGCAAAATTCACTCTGGAATAATACCACTCTGCTAGTCAGATGATTGATGTAATAATTTAAGGTATACTATACAAGTAACTACACAGTCATTAAAAGTCTTAAAATATTAAACCGAGCAATTCACATCAGCAGTAAACGTAATTACTTATTTAGCGAGCTAAAATGTGTTTAAATGTATTCATACCCGTCAAATGTCGACCTTAACTTTCATCCCACGTGAATTAGAAGATCCGAGTCATCTCTTCGCTATGCTTAAAGTGTATGCAGTTGTGCAACCTACACCATGATATTACCAGCATTGCTGACACATTTACCCAATTCGGAATTTAATAATTTACACTAACAACACTAAACAATAGAATATTAAATTAGAGTCTATGCAAAATTTCGAAATACGTAAACGATGGAATCCACTATGTAATCGGATACAGATTCAAAATATAGTGCCAATTAAATTTAAATTAATTTGACAGTGTAATAAAAATGTTAATAAAAGTAAATATTGTGAGCTAAATTATTTGACAATAAACATAATATTGACTTCCCTTTAGATCGAGTTTTATTGCGTAATCGGATCATTGATCTCGAGAATCGTTGTTTTTTTTTTGTAAAAACAACATCACAAATTAAATAAGTACATGTCCGCTATATGCAAAAGAAAAACTTAGTAAATTAGTAACTGACGGATGATATATTTTAGTGATATCAATATTTATGTTTGTTGTTTATTGGTAAGTAAATTACCTTTAATCATTTTTTTTTTATTTGACAATCTCACTTATTGTATGTACTGCAAGACTTTTAAATTTAAGATGGTAGTTCGCTAGAATAGTTTGCATTTAAAAATGCTCTTTCACCATGTGTTTTCATTACACTCATTACAGGATTAAAATTAATACTATCGAATTAAATAAAAGATTACCTGATTGACATATCAACGCACAGCCTAACTAACTACCGGGGTTAGGAACGTAAAAATTTGTTTCCTTTTACACTGTATGTGAGCGTGCGCTAAGGAAGAGTTTTTTGGAAATTCAACCCCTACAGTAGTGAAAAAAGGGTTGAAAGTTGGCATGAAGATACATGATTTTTAAAGACAGATAAATGAAAATTGGTATTTAGCAATTCAGTTAGAATGCAACATAGCTATAACGATAGCAAAGCCGCGGAAAAAGCGATAATTAATAATAATTAGATTTCTATATGTACAGAGTACAGGCGTTCAGATTAATTATAATATATTATGTTTAAATAAATGATTATGCATGTACACAGTTCAAATGTAAGCTTTTATACATACACTTAAGACAATAAGACGAAAATTTGAGATTTTCTCATAGTTAAGCAGTTAAACTCAACGATTATACATATTTCGTACATAATTTAGTCGGTTCTCATAGAACAAAAACCGTGTTGGACAATGGGCTGAATTATAACAGGGTTCAAAACCTGCAGTTGAGGAGTTTCACATATTTAAATGATTATTTCATCCAACATGACATATGACGATTTATTATTATTGTACTGCTGTGGAAATGTTGTGTGATTTAAAAAAATTTAAGAATGGAAATCTGAATCGAAATTTTTCGTGTTACGAATTAAACTTGTTTTCATGATTGCTGGGAAAAAAAGACAAAATTTTTTGACATCGAAATGAAATCCTTTCAATTGTAGAAATATAAAGAAAAATAATTATGGAAAATTATCGTTTACGTTAATAAGACAACGAGTTAACAATGATATATTATTAAAACATTGTAAGGGAACATGCCAGGTATAGTATGGTTTTCACATAGCGTTGTTTCTCAATGAAGTAGATTTTTTGTGTTTTATTAATTTAAGAGATATTTTTAAAATATCAAAAATATCTACAATATAAGTGTTATATGTGTAATACTTATAATAATTAAATAAAATACTTGTAGTTCATTTAGTAAAGATTTTTCTTTGTCTAAAAATTATTCATTTTAGGCATGGAGGTAATCTATTATCAAGAATTGAATAACTAGGCTACTCTTGCCACGACATTGTTACATAAAGCTCAGACTTGCATCATTAAATTTTATAGCAAAACATTTGCCGTCCCAACTATGCTATGGCATTACACTTCACATGTTGACAAGAAAATCACAAATTTACATATTATTTTGAAAAAAAGGAGAAGATAATCGCACTATTTCTAGCCGTAAATATAAGGTGCTTTTAAATTTCGTTTTTGCGATATATTTCTAATCTCACATCAGATTTCACCTAAATGTTAGCCGAGAAGGAAACTAAAAGGAATTAGTATAGGTAATTGTTAACAAACAATTTTTGAGCTGTATTTATTATTATAAATGTGAAATTTATACTGTATTGGGTAGTACTTTATTGCTTTGGAATTAAGAATATTAGACAATAATTATATTAACAATATAAACATAATAAATTAGAAGAAACTAAATGTGTACTATTTAGTAGTACAAATTTATCGCAAAACAGAATTTCAAATGTGGCATGAATTACTTTTATTAAACATTATAAGTACTAAGAGATTATGAGAACCACTGTCACATCCAAAAAAACTATTTAACAAATCTAAAGCTCATCCTTGACAACATTTCTAAATTAACTTTAAAAGTAATTTGTGCATTAACCAGTCTTGTACCAACTTTAATAACGAATTCGTCCGTAAAACTGGTCATTAAAACGAACCAACTTCGGTGATGACAAACTCGAAACTGACTTTAAATCATCATAGCGGCAATTAGAATATGTTGTGTGCGGCGGTGTAAATTGTGAAAAAGCAGATGTTGAAGTTCTTAAGAGTTGCCATTAATATGACCGCACCTGCTGGAATTTAATGTGGGACGCGAGTAGGGCTGTCAAAGATGCTTAATGCCATGTTACCTACTTTGACTTACCGACTGTATTAGGTAACTATTTATACGACAATACTGTTATTTATTATTCGTGTTTTAATTTTGATTGAAATATCAGAATCTAATACGACTTGGTCATAAATATGAACCAATGAAAAATTATGAAAACTTTTTTACATTTTGTAAATATTTTTAAAGCATTAGGTGAAATGTAATATTTTAAACTGACAGTTTTATTTCTGACCGTGTAAACGCATAGTACCGTGTATTGCAAGCCGAAGCAAACACACCTAAAATTGTAATATATTGATTATATCACAAAATAACGCAATCATACACGCATAAAGTAACGTTCCATGCGAGCTATGACATGCTATGTCCCAGATATGCGACAAGTAGACGCCCAGCGTAATCGACAACCGCCAGCCTTTATGAACTCAGTTACAATGTATTTATATGAGAAATTATTCTCATAAACACAAAAGGTAACAAGGATGCAATTATTATAATAACAACATCAAACTATTTTCTCAAGGGATGTAAAACAAAAGCAACCTTCGATAGTTAATTAATTATATTTGAAATTGGAAATTATAATGTTGCGGTTTTCGGGCAGACGTGTTTCCGTTGCCGCTTCCGATTAGAAAAGACGGTCGAATAATCAATCACGCGATTTGAAATTACAAAGGCTATTCGAAAACGAGATAAACAATGCGAGTTAGGGTTGTATTTATATTTTATTTTACAATTTAGAGTTTTAAATGGTTTTTTAATTTGTGAGCGGGTGAATATTACACCAATGCAAGATTGTCGTCACGTATATAGGGAGCAGGGGCAATATACAAACCTGCCCTGTGCTGTTATGCGCAAAATACCGTTTTTTATCAAACAACACGACTTCATTCATAATGTATTAAAGCGCGTTGAAAACTCGCACGCACACGTATCAAAACTATAAATATAGATAGTTTAGTGAGAAACGATGCGCGGACACAACATAGTATTTAATTAAATCAGCTTTAAAGAATAAAACGACTGTACGAATTATAAAAAGTGCATGAAAATCACACGTACATACGGATCTGGATGAGCGATTCCCGAGGCACCGGTCGGACTTGTTCAAGTTTTCTAATTTGCAAGCGACATCGATCATTCCAGTTTGTTATTAACGGTATATCGTTTTAATAAGAGTTTGCGCACACGCATACGGGATACATTGGGGGATATTTCACTAGCTGCCGCTTGTGAAACGACGAACGAGGCGAGCGACTAAAGTCACCGGGTCCGATTATCGATTTTTTTATCGCGCCCAGAGACATTTAGTGCATGAAACAATTACATTAGGAATGCGTGTAACAATGTTAGGAAACTACAGGAAACCTACATTACGATTGAGAAACTGCTATCAATTCCACCGTTCTGAATCATCCGACAATCGTGCGCTTGTTTCGACCAACTCGTAATGAAATCCAGATAAATAAACATTTAGTTCACAGCCTAATAATCCCAAGGATACTACTGATCGATTAATACGGACCTTTTTACTTTAATGAGCTGTGCAACTGGAACCAATTTATTTAATGTTCGAACACTTCGTCGATAAAAAGTGTTTAAACATAAATGGTGTGAAAACACGAAATCCCGGGGAGTTCACACGTCCCCGTCTTGGAGACATGTCTCAGCGTAGGGCAAATAACCTTGACCGGTTCAGAGGCCGATGACCTATTATTACCAATATGTATTTACAACTTGTGAATTATTGTTCAATTTCATCATTTATGTCAGTCAGTGTTTGTGTATTTGACAACCCTTGTTATTTACATAATGTTATTATAATCGATTAGTGAATATTGTGTAGGGATGTGATGAACTAGACCGAACCACTAACCCTGCCCGAAATATCGCGCGCCTTCCGACGTCTGGAAGAGTTATTCCTGTCTCATGCGGATCGTCGCGGATCTGTCTCGTGCATACTAGCATCCACCAAAGCCTCGGAATGCATCTAATTTTAAAGCGAAGAGGCTCGCGACCCGACTGACCCCGCACACCGGTCGCATTAAAACCTGAACTTTCTTTATAACTATGTGCCTATGTTTGCTCGGTAAACGTATTGAACACACACAGACGCGTCTTCAAGTCGGTCCGATGCGGCGCGGCGGCTCGAGGCCCGGTCACGACTCGCAGCTCAGTTAACCTACACCCTCTCCCAACTATCCAGGACGATCTGCAGGCGCAACCACTCGTGAGAAAGCGAGCTAGCACCAGTGTTTAATGAAATGTCGCTAATTCTTGCTTCGATGCCGAAGTGAAACAAATATTAGCGAGGATTCGCGGTTTCGGGTATCAATGACGGTACCTGGGGTAGAAACCCTAGCAGGGCGACGAGCACCGCAGGGGCGCGCATGGTGCCGGCGCCGGGGCACACGCGTCGGGAGCTAGGCCCGACGGTCGTCAGCAGGCGAACAGAGATCCGCAGTAATCCATCACTTGCACATATATGCACTGAGTGGTTCACTGCAAGTCACACGGCACAATATATCGAGATGTCACTGGTCGCTCATCGGCTGCCTCGAACCGGTCGCGGGATCGTGCACTACGTTCGAAAAGCGCGCGACGCGTGTATCGGCGTACTGAAGCCGCAACAACGTGTATTCACGACGGCGCGTGACGGCGGACTGAAGGCGGGCGGCGGTCGCGGTGCGGGCAGCACGCACCTGGCCCCGGCCACAATCAGCCCCGAGAGATGGCGTTGCGCGGCACATCTGCCCGTCAGCCCCCCCGCACGTTCCATCAGTAGACCCGGAGTTCCAGCCAAGCAGAAAATACACGGAAAACAGTTGTACTGTGCCGCGAACACGTGCCCCGTCTATGTAAAAACTTCGAAGATGATCCGAGTGCTATGTAGTTTCTTTAGGAGCCTACTCTGCAGCTGCAGTTTCTTTATTTTTTAAATAAATAAATTGTAGTTTCTTTTAAGCTCTTTGAGATCATGTGTAGCAGTATTATAAAATCATAATATAAATAATTTATTCGAAATAAGTTGGCTACTTCCGCCTGTAATTTTCAAAGTAATTAAGTTTTTTTTATCATTACAATCTCACTTGATCTTAAGTGACAAGGTCGCCCAAAATGGTAACACGCTAAACCCAGTGGAGGGACTGTCTTTCAAGTGCAGCTGCCGGAACACACAGCCTATTGGTGCTTGGCGACAGATCTTCAATCTTCATTCATTTACGATGGAAAAGTAACGCCTTCGTCAATCAAATAATGATAATAATTGAAACCTGTATAAGTAGGTATTTTGTAAAGTTCAATATGTATTAACTCTAAAATTATATTTAATTTCAAAAATTTATTTTAATTATTAGTCCCTGATATTGTGGTCACAAGTATCCCATATTTTTAAAGATATTTAAATAAAAACAAGATTCGAACCCATATTCCTCGTCGCAACGTCTGTGTTTACATCACCGCTCAACCATTGCCCATTCAAACTTAATTTTTTTATACAAGTAAGGTGATGAACAAGCATACGGACTGTCTGATGGTAAACGGTTACCGTAGCTATGGACGCTTGTAACACCAGAGGTGTCACTAGCGTGTTACCAACCTTGAACCCACCATCCCCAAGGAGCTCTGGAAATCCTACCCACCACAGGAACAAAACACAACGTTATTTGACTGCGAACTAAAAAGTTAGTGGCACTTTAAAATATCTACGCGGTCAAAATAAAGAATACATCGTGATACTAAATACGATATATAATTATTATCGCAAAACTGCATCCGTTTCCAAACGGATTAACATAATTTATGTTTAAAAAGCAATGAGGAAACGTGATCCATTAAAATCGGGGTTGTTGGTGCATCGCGTGCTCAAGGGCTGTTTGAAATGATGCAAATTTTCGCTTAATCTCCACAATTATTGTATTGGCAGCTGCGAGAACCAAAGATAAGCACTGTGATAATATAATACAGGATGGCAATGTACGTGTACCCGATTGGACAAATTCTTCAGAGTGGTCACCGTCGGTCTTGGACATTAATCAACCATTTGAAGCAATAATTGCCTGTGGAGTGCTCAGTTGTAGCTTGTACGGACGTTGCATCGATTGACGTGAGTTCGAATCCCTACAACAAGGCTGAGCTTTCGGTGAAGGGAAATATCGTGATCAAACCATAATACGGTTGTAGGGCTTTTCATAATGCCTGCTTGGCTAGCTTGCAACACTCAAGTTGAAAATCTGTCACCAAGTACTTATAGGTGTGTTCCGGCAGCTGCATTTGAGAGCAAGTCTTCCCAATAGGCTTAGCGTGGGTAGCTTGGTCCACGTCATCACTTATCATCAGATGATATTGTGGTATAAGGTGTCCAGAAAGGGTATCGGGTATTTGTTTTCGCGCCATATTCGAAACGGGGCGTATAAAGGGTGCGGGGAGGGGTTCGTGGCGTCCGCCATTTTGTGGAGTTTTAGTCACGATGGAACAGTACTCGGGGACACATCGCGCATTTTGCGTACGAGCGTATTATCGTAATGGTGATTCAATAGTGACTGCTCAACGTCTCTATCGTGCGGAATATCGTACACGCCACGCGCCAAGTGACGATAGCATTAGGAAATGGATCAGGATGTTCGAGAATACAGGTGCGACAGTTAAAATTCAAAACTCTGGTCGTCCTCGTTCAGTTCGCGATGAAGAAACAATTGAAGAAGTTGAGGCGTCGGTTCGTCAAAATCCGTCTTTATCCATCCGAAAGCGAAGCCAAGCGTTGAACATCAAAAAATCGTCTTTACATTCGATTTTAAATAAAGACTTGCATCTAAAAGCCTATAAAATTCAATTGGTTCAAGAATTGAAGGATACGGACTATGCTAATCGACTGAATTTTGCGAACGAAATGCTGCAGCGATTTAACAACTTTAACAACATACTGTTCAGTGACGAAGCAAATTTTCACCTGAATGGTCATGTTAATAAGCAGAATTGTCGGTACTGGGCAGTGGAGAATCCGAGACGAAAGCATGAACGACCCCTGCATAGCCCAAAGGTCGTTGTTTGGGCCGCTATGTCTGCTAAAGGCATAATTGGTCCTTATTTTCATGAAGATCAACGAGGCCGAGCAATTAATGTGAATAGTGACCGTTATTGCGATATGTTGCGAAATTTTTTGGTCCCAGAGTTGCAGGAGTTTGCAGGTTTCAACTCAAGAACGTGGTTCCAGCAAGATGGGGCCACTTGCCATACCTCAAATGACTCAATGGAAGTTGTTAACGAATTATTCCCTAATAAAGTCATTTCGCGAAGGGGTAACATCAACTGGCCTCCCAGAAGCCCCGACCTTAGCCCGCTTGACTATTTTGCATGGGGATACCTTAAAAGTAAGGTTTATCAAAACAATCCGACGAATCTAACCCAGTTAAAGCAAAACATCAGGTCAGAAATGGCAGCAATATCGACAGCTAAGTGTCAACGTGTCATCGCCAATCTTCGTTTCCGTTTAGAAGAGTGCCAGCAACGTAACGGTCATCATTTGGATAACATCATCTTTTCCAAATAATTCTCCAATTCATATGCTAATAATAAACAATAAACTTTTTTATTGCATACAAATAATTTTTGTTTCATTGAACTTACAAATACCCGATACCCTTTCTGGACATCTTGTATAATACTAAAACGCGTAACGATTTAAAAACCCTTAATTACAGATTATGCAAGGATATTGCCAGAGTTTTGTTCAAGGCGAAGGGAGAAGGGGATAAGGGTAGGTAGATAAGGGAAGACTAATATTACGCATTCCTCTCTGTAGTATTGCTTACTCTAGAAATATTTGAAATTCCTTTGACCGATTGACAATACTGATATTTTTCCAAACATTATGTTATGCTTATTCATAATGCTTGGAGTATTGGTGTTGAGTGCAAATCAACTGTCTCTTTCACTATGGGAGCCAGTTGCCCGTTTTATCCGTACCTGACTATGAAAACACCATTTTTTAATATTTTATTTGAATAATTATATTTCTGGCATCAAAGTTTATATTCGTCACCAATGTATTTCCCCTAGTTATAATATATATTCCCAACAAAAAAAAATCACCATATTAATGGAAACGGTCTCCAATAGGAGATGATAAAAATAAAGATTAGGAGATCAAATAGGATAAATACGGATATCAAATCCCTAAGCTAAATGATCAATTCACGGAAGATGTAGCTGGGTTATGTTAGGTTTGACTTGTGTTAAGAAATACATAGTTAAACGACCTCGGCAGCGGTCGCGGTCGGCGAGTTTCAGATACTAATAATATTGAAGAAGTTTTAGGTACGCATTTTGATTTTGTTTGATAATTCGACTCTGGTGACACATTTATTATTTCAGGAGCAATACTTTTATTTATATTAGCTCGGCAAATAGACGGCATTTTCCCTTATGGTAAATACAGTGCAATCCTAACACAACGCCTACTAACGAGAGATCTTAACCCATCGACGCGGCGACGATGTCGGCTTACATTAACGTACACAGCCTGATCCCTAAACGCGACACGCAAAAGTGAGTCACTATGACGGATTTGCATGGTGGTCGTGACCCAGTCGGGCAAAACAACCATACCACTCCACTATCGCCAATACTTCATTCGTTAATAAATTAGGTTATTCAACGTATATTTATTTGGCGACAGTTAAAGTCATAGGTATCCGAACTGGTCAAGAAATAACATTACAATTTTAATTTTCCAAGTAATGCGACTTCCTGATTCAATTCATAAATTAGTGTAACAATCACTCAATTGTTACTTAATATGGTGTGGGATACATTTTATTTCTTGCCTACTTGTACGAATTCAGCAATAAACACGAGACGTTCGAAAGTTCACAAATACAGTTCTTTCCTTCAATACGTCTCTGTAATTCGAATCGAAAAAGCTCGTAGCTGCTATGAATGATTTATATTGAAATTTTTATAATGATTCCTAACCCTCAAGGCCGTTATTAAGGACCGGTAGCAAACGTTTATATTAGCACGTGATAGCATTAATGATTTATTTCTTAAATAGCTGTTCCCCACGATTTCAACCGTGTTAATTTTATACGACAAACATCGCCAACGCACCCGTGTAGGCAATTTTTTAAACTTTGTTTAATACTATCGACATTTTTATGAGGAATAAATTAATTTTTCAAATTATAATATAGCCTATGTTAGTCTCTGATACTGTAGCTTTATATTGGTGAAAAAATTATTAAAATCGTTCTAGTAGTTTTTGAGTTTATCCATTACAAACAAAAAAACAAATCTTTCTTCTTTATAATATATGTATAGATTTCATTCAAAAACCAACAACAGTTAAGTACATATACTTTCTAAAAATCATTTTTAATTATATTGGTTATTACATTATTCATGTGGGTATTATAATATAAACTAAAATAAAGATAAATAAAAATTAAAAATACCCCCGACACAAGTAACCTCTTTAATGGGACTATTCCAATGTGTCAAAACACACACAGACACACTCAAATACTGATGTTGGTGAGGAGTTAGGTATCCTGCAGATTCCAAATGATGCTGCAGCGTCGACTCAGGGTTGCCAAGTTCTTCTAAAATCATTAAAGTAACAAAATACCAAATGTCCAAATGTATGTCTATTTCTTTGGAATGCTCTGTAACCTAAACGGCTTGATGGATTTTATCATACGAGGTGTCGTTAGTCTCGTCTTAATTGTGGGAGTGACATAGGCTTTCAAATATTTAAGTACGACGTCTGGGAATCAAATAAAATGCATTTTTTTAGTGAAGTGTTTCTGTTGCAGTCTGTTTTTTTGTTTCCTTTTTTTGTCAGTTAACATATTAGAAATTCATCTACACTACTATCATAAAGTGGTAAAATTTGTAAGGCCTGTCATTCGATTTCATCATTCATTTCAGTAATGAAATTATATGCATAAATAAGTATGTAGTAAAAATTAGTCCTTAAACTCACGATTTTTAATTTGATAAATACAATTGAAATAGATACCCACAAATTGTAAAGGTAAAAAAACATTTTGTTAAATGGCTTTAAAAATATATCAATATGCATTTAAAGGTAAAATGAAAAAAATATATATTGAAAAAAAAAACGCAGTAACAAGTGATAAAAGCCTAATTACCTAGCCACAGCAATAACCCAGTTCTATTGGTCGCAGAGACCACGCCTATGCCGAGACTGGAGCCGTTTCATTTATTTACAACTCGTTCAGGTCAATTGCTTGGACAGGGTGATTGATATTAGTATCATCACGCTACTGCCGTTTGGAGGATTCTCAATAATGAACGCGTTGTAATGTTTAATGTATTTTTTTAATTTGGCTTCGTATATCGTAAATGTTTTGTAGAAAAAATCTAATTATGAATTTTTTTCTGCTTAATTATAAGTTTCAATTTTTTAAATTAAGATACAAGCTGTTGCCTGGTTTTGTTCACGTGAATTTATGTTCCACGGAAACCCTATAGGATCGAAAATCTCATAAAAATATATCATCATATTCATACATAAATAATGTTTTTAGAATTAATTTGATTTGATTGTAGCAGCTGTCTTTAATTATTTTTTTACTGTCTAGACAAAGGCGTAATAATATGTAGTTTAGACCTTTTCTCGGATGAAATTCTGAAAACTATACGAAATACACTCATTCGCTGAAACGACTACAGCGCCACCTGTTTTACATTGATGCTGGTATTATTCCAGACATTAGCGTATTCAATCAAGCAAATAAAAAACAATTTGTTGAGAATTCATAATAGGTATCTAAGAGCATCGGCGTGCACAGAGTTTTTAGACAGGGTAAGTAGAAAATTTTAAATCTATGAACTTACCAGAAATACTACATTTTGGTTTTAGTTTGTCGTCTTGTCGATTAAATAATTATGTAGGTAATTCTTATACCTCTCTGTAAATCTACTGAAAATGATAATAACGGTATATAATTGAATACTGTAAAACAATTTAAAAAAAATTACATGTTGATAAGCCCGATCGAGTTTCTTGCCGGTTCGTCTCGATGGCTGGGATGTTTTCCGAGCCGGTGGTAGTGTTTTGACATTCAAAAGTGCCTTCTTGGGGCCTAAATTGAATAAAATATATTTTGGTACTATTAAGTGAGCAATTCGTCGCCGCGATTTTAAAGTAAAAATTAACATCAGCTGGGTAACAAATTATGGTATATACTGGGATATGATGGCAGTGAGATAAGGCATTCGTATCTGACTGGATACCAACCACCAGGCGTGTGGTAATTAAACCATTATATTCCAGTTCTGTGTATCATTTTGTGGACAGCCAGTTCGTATCCAACTACTTGGTGGCCATGGGCGTAGCCAGATTCAGGCAGGGGTGGCAGCAATCTCCTAGTAAGGTTATTTTGTCAAAGTATTATTAAAAATATTGTCATTACTTTAGCCTTGGTAACCTCAAAAGGACAAAATTCGGTCTACACCTATTCAGGAAGCCAGCACTTGTAGGCCGATGTGGTAACAGTGAATGTCAATAAATTATTAATGAGAGATACTGTTTACTGTTTTTACTTTCTTTTACTAACCTGTTGACTGAAGATATTTAGTACCTAATTCAAATAACAGATATTCTTTTTGTATGAAGCAACGATAATTATTTGTTAAACAAGTGGCTAATATAAATTCGCTTCCCTCTACACATTTCGCGTGATACGAAGCGATAGCGTTAGGCGTGTATTAACAAAGAGCCGACACACCTACCCGCCACACCTTGCTAAAACACGCCAGCTTCATCGTTTTCAGGCCCTGACATAGAAAGATGGTTTTAAACTTATCTACAAAGGGTGTTCGATTAAATCAATTACAGTATTTATCATCCTCCCACTTATTTGGGTAACTGTCATTATAACGTGCCTTGTGAAACTCTAATCGTCTGCGGTAATGCTCATACCATGCCAACTCCAAATAAAGACACCGTTCTTAGATCGTGATCTAAGACCTCTCAGAAATACATTTAAAAAAATATATTGTAGCCTTTCCAAGACTCCAAGACTCAGCAACTGGTCACAACGCACAAACTACCCAAGCCAGGTTCGAAGCCAGCGTTCCGGACTTTATAAGAGCTAGAGAATGACCCTGGTCTAGCCCCTTGGATTACAAATTATGGTCAGTTTTAGAGGATATGGCTTGCTCTAAACGACAGGCCGATATTAGGTCCCTTTAAAAATTTCTAGAGCAAACAGTGGCTAAATTTCACATGGAAACAGTGCGTAAAGGTTGAACATTTCGAATACAAATATTTTTCAGTTATTACCAAGGCTGGAATAAATGTGTACATATAAGTTTTATTGGGATTACATTACTACATTAAAAAAAATGCATTTTAATTTGTAATAGAACTTATGGCCAGGCTAAGTACATATATATTTCTTACATTCCAACATATGTAGTTTATTCGTCTCTTTTCTTTACCTTATCAAGGCCATAATTTAAAATGTTTTTTAAACTTTGCTTTTTTTAAATATAAGTATTTTATACACATTGTTAATGCTGATAAGTTTATTACGTTTGTTTTTAAATATAATAATAATAAAAGAAATACAATATCTTTCTATTGATTATTATAATAGTTATATTTGTTATGGAAGAAGCTTCAAGGTAAAATAGCCTAATGTTTAAAAGCGTATAAAATATGCATCCGCAATTATATTTATGTAAATTAATTAATATTAACCGATTTTAGAAATAAATAATCGCTTTTTATTCGCTAATATTATCATCCACACATAAAAGAACGGAAACCATTAATTGATATTATAAAAAACTTGTGACTTGAAAAAAATCAGAGTTCATTTTAAATATCATTCAGGTAACCGTGCTATTTCGAAATATAAAAAAGACGTGATTTTGTTCGCAAATTTAAGTACCGCATAACTAGGTTGCCATAAATGGCTAGGCTGTCATCGGGACAAAATGAGAAGTTAAAAAAAAAATACTGGCAAATTCTAATGGGCTCTAGTGTTAGACGTAGCTTAATATTATTTTGATGAAGACTTTATTTTTTTAAAATAATTCTTTCTGCTTTTTTACATGTTTATAAAATTCCATGAAAGTTATATTCACTGTATATTATAGTAATTAACTGACACTACAATATTTACTCCACAGTCTTCGGTACCAGCCGTTTTCTCTTTCCATATTGACCTTATAATCAGGTACAAGTGTCTGAACAATTTGAGCATATGAAATTTCTTTCAAGATGTTTTGTGTCTTTAAAAAAGTGAAATCACATCCTTTTTACACACCATCTACAGAATTTTTGGCTTATCACTCTTTCAAGCCAACTGTTGTTAAAAGCCACCGTTACTCAAAATTTCCACATCACTTTCCTCCTTCAGCAGTGCAGTCAAGTAGTTTACCGCAAGTTTTTGAAACACCATGACCACGCGGGAAATCGGGACGTAGTAGTGCTTTGTCGAGATGTGACGGTGACAGTCCTGATATATCAGGATGAATGGTAACCCTACGCATGACGTACCTATCCGTGGTTTAGTGGTCGGGGTGTTGATCTATTTAAATGATATGAGTCACAGACAAAATTACTATATGATCGATGCCCAATGTGAATAACATCCATATCTAATTTATCAATGGTTTTATGAAGTCTGTTTTTTTACCCGGCTGCGAAAAAGGAGGGTTATATTTTATGAGCGTATGTATGTACCTATTTCTTTTGCATGCTCTATAACCTAAACGGCTTGGTGGATTTTAGCATATAATACGAGGTGTCGTAAGATTCGTCTATTCGCCCGACTGCATCCTCTGTTATGTGCTGGAAGCAAAATGTCCACGAGACACAAGCTTACGCTCTACAAGATGTGTATCCGTCCGATCATGACATATAGCTGCGTTGCGTTCGCACATATGTCAAGTTATAACTGGGAACGCTTACAAGCCATCCAGAATAAGTTTCTTCACCGCCTTACCGGTGCCCCCTGGTTTGTTCGTATGGAGGATCTCCATAGAGATATGGACCTTCCTTCGATACATGCATATGCCAAACACCTTTCTCGCTCGTATTTCGACACCGCGTCGAACCACGCGAATCCCTTAATAAAAGCGGCAGCTTCTTATATTCCCGACCCCAACGCCTGCCGGAGAAAACGCCGGCCGCGTAATATATTCACTGACCCGCCCGACCAAACCGAAAAAGCTAACGCGTTCTACGCCGACACCGTCTCTCTAAACAGAGCGTGCCACCGCCCACGCCCGCGTAACCACCGTTCTCTCCGCAGAGGACGGGCGGTCAACTTCGCTCCCGCACACCCGTCACGTCCACCCTCTCTAGCGGCAACCCAAGCCTAGGTCCGTTCCTCGGTGTGAAGCCCTTGGGTCAGGCAGCCGCCCGCGCGATACAAAGTGACACTATACGTGCAACACTTAGTTACCCACACACACCATTACACACGTATGAACACACACACGTGCACACCACACAGGTACATAGGTTCTGTAAGGGACCTTTTTTTTTTTCTTTTTTGCGCTAGTTAGACTATTGCGCTAGTTAGTGTAGAAAAACCATTCCGATTATCAAATGCACATACGCATTGTCCACTCCTTCCTCCCAGGAGGAGGGGAACGTGCATATGAGTATATATTAGTTAGCTCGAATTCTCATAAGATTAGGGAATTAGTTAGATCGCGACTTTTTCGCATTCGCGACGACCGCCCGAGCCGAGGTTCGGCCACTCTGGCACCCTCGTGCGGGTCGTCACAAACTTTCGCGGCTGAGTGCCCTAAGCGCTCGCCCCCAAGTCCGGTGAAGCTGTAATAGGGCCCCTAAGGCTAACAGTGTAGTCAGTTCTAAAAAAAAAAAGATTCGTCTTCGTTGTGGGTGTGACGTAGGCTACGTAATATTTAAGTACGACGTCTGAGAAGTATATAAAAAAAGCAAAAATTCAATTTTTTTTTAGTCAAGTGTTTTTTTGCGGTCGGGTTTTTGTTTCCTTATTAATAATTTAGCTTTTTTTTTTGTTTAATGACATCTGTGTTCATATGTAGTTCTGTGAACATCACGTGAAAATAATATTTTTTGAATTATTCTTATAATCTTTAAACACAGTTCTAACAAGATGGTGGCTCCCTTGTTGAAAGTGTCAAGGAAGTTTTTGTGGCAACTTGCATGTTCATAATTATTAGTTATAATTCATTTCACTTGTGGACAACAACGAAACTGCTGCCAAAATGTCATAGTAGAAGGCCAAATATCATAAATATGTGAATTAAAATTAAAATCATTACATGAAAAACAACAAAAACTCGAGACGTTTTAAAAAAATAATTATCAATATAATGATATTTTTTTTGCATCATGATTCAAAAATGTAAATTGGATAATACTTATTTTTAAATCTCTTTCAACTCAATATTTATGAATTTTGGAGTAGACAACTTTTGAAAATTGTTTTAATAACTTTATATGTCGAAAATAATACTTGTAAATGAATATTGATTCATTATACACCTTTAAAATTAATATAAAGAATTTTTTTAACCTAAATACATGGCGCAAGAACGCTGCGTGACGTCATCATTCAGTAAATAAAACTAAGGACAAAGGTTTTATGTGCAAAGTTGACTTTACTATAATTTCAGTTGTGAACTTTCTTCACCACATATCATTTTAAAGCTACTATTTCAACGCTAAGTAATAATTATAAAGTTACTTATTAAAAAAAAAAATGATTTTCAGATGGAAAAATTAAATACTTACATAAACCATAATTTTTTCCTGATTTCTATTGGTTTTTGCTTTTTATCAATTAATATTAATATATTTTTATCAATAATTAAATAATTAACTTTAATTTTTAACAGACCACCAAAAAAGGAGGGAGTTCTCAATTCGAATGTATGTTTTTTATTGATGTTCAGCCATAACTTCTTTGTTTATGTACCGATTTAGATGATTCTTTTTTCGTTGGAAAGGGGATAACCTCGAGGGTGGTCCTATTTTAATTTCATTGGCATTGGACTTTTGACTTCGAAGTTACGGCAGGAAATCCTCAAAATCATTGAAGTTTGTTTTCTATTTTTTCAAAAATTTTCAATGAGTTACCTATGTAAACGTATTTACGGAAACAAGTTATGTGACTCTGAACAATTGGAATTCTGTTGCTTTAATTAAACATACTGTAAGCTTGCGGATTATAACTAATTACTTGGTTAATTAATGATGATATTTTAATATGAAATATCTCTTTTAAAATCATAATCTTAAATAAATTCCCTAGTAAATAAATACCCTTCTTCTCTCCCTCTTCTGGATTATGCAGACGTTGCTTACATAGACCTCTCAGATCTCTTAAAAAAATTTGATCGTCTACTCAATAACTACCTATGTCCGTTTCATCTTCCGTCTTCGGAAGTTTGATCATGTATCTGAATACCGAGCCAGGTTGAAATAGCTACCTATTCGGCAACGTAGGAATATAAGAATACCTTTCTCCCCTAAATATGATATGCACAATAGACAGCTAAGTTCTTTTGATTCTTTAATTCTCCAAGTCATCATACTAATTTCCGCGACCGATCTTTCGTAGCCAGGTCATTTGGTCGTTCACGGCCTCTTTTCCGTCTTCTATGTTCATAACTCTTTCGGTAATATGCTCATCATCCCGCCTCATCACATGTCCGTACCAGCGCAAACGGTTCTCCCAAAGTTTTTCGTGTGCTTTTGTGATTTTAAAAGTACCAGATATATTCGTTTCTTATTTTTTCAAAACGTCACCAAACCAACGTAGCATCTTCATCTCTGTGGTGTGAATTTTATGTTCATCCGTTTTTCTCAACGAACAGCACTCCGATCCATATAGTAGGTCTGGTCATACTGCCCTTTTGTATACGTTGCCCTTGACTCTAATCGGCATACGAGAGCGTCATAGGATGCCAGACAACGATCTCCTTTTCAGAAATCTATACTAATATTATAAAGAGGAAGATTTGTTTTTTTATTTATAATGGATAAACTCAAAAACAACTGGACCGATTTTAAAAATTCTTTCATTAATATAAAGTTACAGTGTCAGCGAGTAACACAGACTACATATATTATAATTTGAAAAAATAATTTATTCCTCATAAAAATGTCGATAGTTTTACACAAAGTATAAAAAATTGCCTACACGGGTGCGTTGGCGATATTTTTCGTATAAAATTAACACGGGTAAAACCGTGGGGCACAGCTATAGAATATAAAGAGATAACTGTTCTGTGGAATAAACCCGAGATTACTAACATATACATAACATTTGAATCCACCGTTTTCTTTTTACTCTATTTAAATATCACCACAACACAACAATAGCTTCGTCATTCACCGTGCACCCAGGTTTGGACATCGAATAATGGGAAGACTGAGTTTCCATGATGGATCCGAATTTTATCCCTTCGATCGGGATAGGATTTCCGGTCCGACATAGCGGGGAACGGAGCCTACCAGTACTACGCTTAGTGGATTACATATTAACGTCTTTGTTGCAGATTAAGTATCAAATCATTTTCGTGTCTTCTTTCTTGTTGTATGATAACGTTTCGAAGGTCTCACAGCTTTAGGTTAAGGTCGATTAAAACATGATAAGGATGCAAATTACAGACGCATTGTTAACAACACAATAGTTTTATTTTCAGCGCAATCAGTTTCCTCTTTGTTTAAAAATCAAAGCGTTTAGTAATACACCCACTTATATTTATACTTATTTATGTCATCATTCATATTTGAATATATCTTTATTAACTTCTATAAAATATTATTTCGCTTGCATATACCGAGCTTACTTATTTCTTTCGCAGTGCTTTGGATTTACAAATAAGAATTATTTATATATGGTGGAATAGAGTGTCCTTAGAAATCCTTAGAAACTCAAAGTAAAAGTGTATAAAGCCATCATAAGATCTGTCTTGATGTATGGATCTGAGTACTGGGCAACAAAAGAGACGCATGAAAGAAGATTACAATGTATCTTCCACATTACACTCTTGGCCATATGTCATGTGGTAGAGAGGCGAATATTAAGAAGGATGTTTAGTGTAACTCTAGAATGAATAACATTAGGAATGAGTATATAACCAGAAGAATGTAAAGTATGAAAGTGGACAGATATAGGAACAGAGGAAGACCGAAGAAAGTATGGATGGATTGTACGAGAAATGATATACGTACATAAGGTGTGAATACTGAGATGACAACTAATAGAAGAGAGCGGAACGGAGAAAGAAGATGCTATTAATCGATAATTTATAAACATGGTTGCTGTTATATGAACTTAGAAGAGGTTACACCTAAGATTTTTAGCTCCATATTTCAACTTCTTTAGAAAGCTGCGGTCGTGGTTACGAGACGAAAAGGAAGCCAGGATTTTGTTAAGGCAACGCGAGGGGCTGAGGGATACGGACAGGCACGTGAAAACCGGTAGTATGCATTCCACCCTGCAGTATTGCTGTCTCTAGAAGTGTTTGAAACTCCATTGGCATCGTATTCAAGTTGCTATTTACAAATAGCTATAGTTAAATTTTTCCTGTCAGTGTTTAAGCCATAATGCTGGAGTATTTACGTTGCTTGCGAGTCAAGTCAGCCAGCACCAAACTTACTCACACACTGCTAAAGGGGAGATAGCTGACACTCTGGTCTGTACGTGGCTACGTCATGGCCACGAGTAGAGTATTTTCGTTATTTATTTAGTGTTGTTTCAGCATACATACTATGAAAGGCGGTTAGTGGGTTGATAACAGATGATACTTCATAATTCTGTAAAAAAAAAAAATTCATTGATAAAGTACACCGTTACAGAATACAATGACCTTTGACCACAATGACCAAAGTGAATTTAACGTTATAAAATATTTTGTCCATCTGCATGTTTGTATTCTTTGATAGGATTTAATCCAAATATTACGTTAAAATTCACATAGGCGTTAGATAATATTTTATAAATGAAATAAGGATTTTATTATATTATTTTTTTGGCTATTTCACACCGGGAATGGCAAGAAAGAAAGTTATTAGATATATTTTATCTCTGTAATCTTTAAGCGTAGGGTCTCCTACATGAAACGTTGGCAGATGGATTATTCATGTATAATAAAAATATTAATTCTCTATCTCCGTTAATTGTTCGAAAAAGTTGAAAACTTAAGGGTTGCTTTGTAATGATTATATCGTGTGATTATGAAAAATAAAACAGATAACCGATAAACAGGTTTTTTACACTTTTTAACAAAATATAGGGATAAACAGGCAAAGTCGCTGGTGCAAGTAAGTCGTAATTAAATTAACAAATCAAACCGAACAATAGGCATCAAATCGCTGCATTGAGAGGACACTATAGTGCCAACAAAATTCCTTTGTTAGTTTGACATTTCGAATACGTCAATGTAACAACTCTACAAAAATTCATTTACCGTATTTACCACTCTTATAATGTATACTTTAAAGTCTATTTTGGAACAACACAATAGTAAGTGAGCTTGGTAATAAATGACGTGCGGACTGTTTGGTTGAAGAGGTGAAGAGGCATGTTTGTTGTTTTCAGTTGTAAGCTATCATCAAATATTTGTGAGGTTAATGCTCTTAATCAATTAAATACTTAATTCCCTGACGTACCTACAGGTTCAAGCTGATTGATTACTGAGACGGTCGCATGATCTAAATACATTATGGGCTAAATCACATTAGCCAGTGAAAATACTTGTAGTTTCTAAAGAATATTTTGAAATGTTGATGAGTGTTGAACTTGTGTTATTTGATACTAAAATCATATAACTTAGTAAATTTGCGTATTTTTTTTTATTTTAAAAGTTTAGCTTTTGGCCGCATTCCTACCCGATGGCTAATTAATGATGTGGCCCAATATAGTATGTACGCTAAGCATTGTGGAGGGAAAACTGTATTAACTAACTTTATGTAAAATACACGTTTTAAATAAATGAGAAAAAATACGCGTAAGATTATATATTTTCACATAATAAAGTTTACAACGACATGTTAACAGTCAAAAAAACAATATTCTTCATAAAATACACGTATGAATTCGTGGAATTTTATAATGTAGGTGAAGGTAGTTACAAAACGAGCCAAACCTTTTATTTAATTCAATGCAGCGTTGTTTTTAAACGTGAATTTAATAATCATTACAGTATTAATAAAAATCGTTTCACACGATAAAACTCGGCTTAACAAACGTCGAGATATCGCACGGACGCGAAAGTGGCGATTACCTCCGTTTCAGTTTGCGCTTACGCGTATTCGTACAGACAAGAATGTGCATTCTTACGCAAGTAATGTTCGTTTGCAAACTACTTCGCCACTAATGTATTATCAACACGATGTTTTCATGAAAGATGAATTTATGCACTAAATATGATTTTATTTTATAGTGGGACGGCACGTTGATGGTACTGTCACTGATGATAAGCACTTTACAATCCTAAAATAACGGCGACCACCGTTATCATTTAACTGGATATGCACAAGCTGATCCCAAAACGCGACACGCAATACCGAGTCACTATGACGGTCTTTTCACCACATGCATGGTGAAACCGGAATATCTTGAGAAAGTTGTCTTGTTGCAAAGTAGACTTTCGTAGAATTTCATTTATGAAATTTCTTCAGAACATATAATTTTAAAGCTACTATTTCAACGTCTAATAATAATTTTAGAGCCATTTATCACAAGATAACACTCAACTGTGTATATGTATTGAACGATGACGTCACGCTTTCTGTATGGCGTTTACAATCACGTGACTTACAGACGAAAAAGAAATTATTTTCGGAAGAAAAAATTAAATTATTAAACAATTTATTTTGCGAGATTTGTACTGTATTGATAACAATCTCTAAACGAATATCATAAAATAATTAACTTAAATTTTGAAACATACTGTCAACTCGGGGATTGATATGCTTTTGAGCGACGAAATACGAATTAATTTAACCGAAATTTCTTTGCTGCTTTCATTTGATAACAAATTAACGATTATTTCGTTTTTCTGTAACAAAAATCGTTAGTTATTAAATATTTAGCTTAAATCTGAAAATGATAATCTGAATCTGAAACTAAAGTTATGTGTTTGGGTTTGGGTTTAATTATTAAGTAACGACCGTCGACAGACTCAGGCTCTCTCGGTGGTCGGTGGTGTAGAATACAAAAGAGCGTACCTGTGCTTGATACAAGCTAAGAAAAAATTAGTATTCGTAAGGTTTGTGTGAGCCGTCTTCTAATTAACGAATGTACATCTATATATTATTAGGTAGGTACCCACTTATTCATCAATATGTATTACTTATATTAAATTAATCTAATAATAAACAAGAGAATTTTTAATAAAATGGAAAATCAACTTCAATGATTCTGAATAGTTCCCTGGTGTATCTTCGAAGTTGAATTTCCAATTCCAATGAAATTAAAATGAGACTACCCTTCAGGTATCTCTTATCCACCAAAAAAAAAGAAGTTATGGCTGAAGATCCATTAAAAAATACATTCGAATTGAATTTGTAGTCGGTTAAAAATTATTTTTTGAATTGAAGGCTTTTCATTGAAATTTTTAATTGATAAATATTGTTGTTTTTAATTGTTTCCGTAGTCTTGTTGTTTAAAGAAGTTATATTGTAAGGTAGACACACATACTCATGATAATTATGAAATTTATAGTAGATAATTAGTTCTTTATTTATTTATAGCTTAAGTCAACGATTCCTTCCGCTAAAATTAATTTACATAACAATAGATAATTGTATATACATAAAAAAAAAAAAACAAATTAAAATTACAATAAAATGTAAAACGTGTTACCATACGGCAAATAGTTATGATAATTCCTTATATTTTAGTTGTTTATTATACTTGTATAATATTAATAAGGCTTTGTCCTGGCCAACTCTTTAATACCCAACCCAAACTATTATAATTAGGTATGAAATTTGGGGAGGTGTTGATTTTATACTTTAAGCATTGTTTAAAAGAAGGGATTTTTTTTTTGTTTTGGGGTGAGCGCTTAAGGCACACAGCCGCGAAAGCGTGGCAACATGCTCAAGGTTGCCAAAGTGGCCGAACCTTGGCTTGGGCTGTTGCCGTAGTTGCAATTAAGTCGCGAACTGGCTAATTCCCTATCCGTAGAAATTCGAGCCAAACTAACTTATATGCATGTTCCTGCCTCCTGGGAGGAAGGAAGGAACATGTGTTTAAGTGTTTAGTGATCTGTCAATTTTTGTCTAAATCTAAGGTCCCTTACAGAACCAATGTACCTGTATGATGTGCACGAGTGTGGGCTGCAGTGTAATGATGTCTGTTGGTAGCTAGTGATTGCAAGTGCCGTGTCATTTGTATCGCGCGAGCGGCTGCTAAACTCAAGGGCTCCGTACCGAGGGAACGGACCTAGGCTGGGATTCTTCGAAATTCACCCTTACAATGTGTAGGTGGGAACCAGAATTTGTATGGAATATAATGTTTTTCGCCTTGAATTTCTTTGAAACTTGGTACTCCTGGACACAATTAATAACTTAATTTCCGGGGAATGGCATATAAGGTACCAACTTTAGGTACATTTTTGTGACGGCGACGGAACCAAAGGGTTAATAAAACAAGTATATGAGTATTTTCAAAATTCAGCTACCAAGGTAAAACCCCCTAAGGGGGTAAAAAATTATATAGGAAATAATTTTTTTTCTGGTGAGACTTTGTATGGCCTATTCCAGTCAGTTTTAATAGTAACCTGGTGATTTAATCCGCCGCCGTGTGTTTTATCGAAATACATCTTTGAAAAATGTAATCGGAAAAAAATAAGATAAATTTTCAACTCGAATGTGACGCTATTAGTTAACACGAGCAAAACTATGCACATAAAGCTAGTGTTACAGGTAGCTATATACTATACAGAGGTGACGTCAGAGGTTATTTTGACAGGAACCTGTATTCCTATACATGTAAATTTTTTTTAGGACTTAAGATACAACGTGCAGACAGACGTGCAAATAAATTATTATTATTGATGCAGTTCGAATTGATAAACATCGTTCAGTTGCAGCCCTTGTTCGTGGTTTTTCTGTTCCTGGTTATATTCGGACCCTTAACCTTAGTGTTAAAAAGTTTATTGGCTTTTCCTATAAAATTGCTTTTTTTATTTAAGTTATTTTTGAACTTATCGTAGCTAGAAGGTAGCTGCCGATAATGGTAAAAATGTGAAATCTTTTTATTGACTTTTTATGTATAAAATTAATAGAACTATTTATGTAAACCTTATTTATATATAAAATATAAAGTCCTATAAAAACATAGTTTTAATTTGATTATTTTTTAAAACAAAAAAAGGTCAGTATATTGAATTCACATTATTAAATCATTGATGGCTAACTTTATTATATTGTTGGCTCGCGGGATAAAAAAAAAGTTGTTTTTATTTATCCAAATATTTATATTCTATTATTTAATTTATACTTGCGTAAAGTAAACAAGTAAGTATAAATATAAATTTTAATTTATATCTTTTAATCAAATTATTTACTTACATAAGCTTGCTTAGCCGAAGACCGACTAATGGCGTAAAATTAAATTTCATAAATTCATTTTTACAACTTGTAACGTATAATTGCTATAAACTTAACTTGAAAACAGTTTTACAAAACAAGTTATAACAGAATAACCCGTAAATTAATAGTAAAAACTGGTTAAATATCTTCTAATTCATATCAGATATCAGTGATATAGACAAAAACGATGATAAAATTACCTATCATAGAAATAATAAGTTAGATGAGTTGAACTTTATGTCTACTCTTGGCGAAGTATATTACCATAGTGAGTCGATTTCATTATACGAAATGAATTCTTGTAGGTGCGCACGAATTTTAACTCGAAGGTGTGGTGTGGCGACTACTTAAATGTGGCAACATTATCGCTGATTGCTTTTCATTACAATAAAGATGAGTTTACGACAGCGCTTCTACTACAAACTGCGACATAGGTCGCACGCAGTCGTTCCGTAGAGTATTTGATAACTAACGAAGTCAGATTTGCGAAAAAACGCTAATTTTGTAATTTTTTTGACAAAAGTGGCAGTAAGTTTTCACCGTACAACAAAATTAATTGTCGGTTTTTAAATAATGTTTATCTTGAGTCTGTTACTGCAACTTCGGCTCTCTTCAATTATATCAAAAAGTCTAAAAAGAAGGTATTCCTAACGTGGAAACTAATCCTCTTTATTGAAGACCATTACTGTGAATATCGAGTGAGTATAGAGTGACCTGTCTTATGATAATTTCATTATCAGTATCCTAACGAGATGATGGCTCCCACGTTTTTCTAAAGAGTTACAAGAGAGAAGAGAGAATATTTACCTAATCTTCAAAGTTCAAACAAATGAATGAACGAATGAATTGATGGCCGAATAGAATAAAATAAAATAGGCTAAAAATAAAAATACATACTTTAAATACAATGTTGACAAAAAATCATAATATAACTATGTATAAAGTTATATATATACCTACTATGAAATAAATTTTTAAGAAGCAAGTGAATATCGAGCAATTTCCTTTTCATAAACAATACATACATGTTTATTATCAGTTATTCTGTGGTTGGCTTTATAGGGTTCCGTAGGCTATTAATTACAAGCTGACGTCGCGTCGTATGACGGCGCAGGGGCCCGTAGAAAGCTCGACCTGGGGTCAGCGCGGCTGAGACGGGGCACACGCTTAGAAATCAAGTAGATATGTTAATAAGATAACGTTTGGTTTGGTTTGATCTGAAGAAATTTTTGTTATTGTAATGACTTTCGATTACCTTCTTTACACTTGAAAAGTTATTTAAGATTTGATATATATACACGTAAGTATACAATATTATCTATATAAACATATGTAAGAAACTCAACTATGATATTTCTTATAAGCCACAATAACTATATACAAAATTATATTTAAAATAGCAATAAAATTTTTGACAAATATTTAATTAAAGCTTTTACAATATAATGGCATATTATTGCCAGCAGCAAAAGGAATCAAATATTGTTATTTATATAAGTAAAATATCTTTATGCGTATCTGGAGAGCAACTTAGATGATTTTTTTCGAACGGAAACAACGTTAGAAACATTTTCTTAGCAAACAATTATTTAAATAAATTTATATAAATAAATAAAATTAAATTGTCTGTTTGTATTGTAAAAATAACAGCTTTTAAGTACATGCATATGGAAGTATATACGGTACTTAAAAAAAAAAAAAAAAATTTTGTCTGCCTGGTTGTTCCGGCTAATCTCCAAAACGGTTTTGTTTTTGACAGGACTTTTACTGGCAGATAGCTGATTTTATAGGTAGTAACTTAGAAAACTTAAAAAAGAATTAGGGTTAATTGAAACATTGAAGAATAAACATTGTTAACTTTAAAGTAAGCGGCGTTAGACGTTGTTCTACCTTTTACGGTAGTTAATAGCTCGACCAAAGCGCCACCTATCGTATCATAACATAGTTATGAACCATAGTGTCGATAAAACAAAATATATTATGTGAATATTAGATCAATCGGTCAAGTCTTATAGAAGTTATAGAATCACTAACAGATGCACGTAAGATTTATATAATATACATATATTTATATAATAATAAATAGTAACAAATTTGATACAGATTTTACTGAACTTTTTTTTGTAAATGTTTATATGATAAAAAAATAATTAATAATATACAACATCAATTTAACAGAATACCAAAGCATCATGAGATCCCATACTTCACGGTAATAGATAAAACTTAACTCAGTCGACATTTAACTATAAAGATCACAGTAAAATATAGCGGTATGTACATAATTTGTTAATATGTAAATTCATAGTCATCCACTGACGACGCTACGTCTCGGTTGCATTTGGGCTAATACTCTCTCATACGATGATTCGACTGGTTATTATGCAAATCACATAGAAACACATATTAGTTGCATAATAGGGAATTTTCAATTTAAACGACTTTCGACTAAAATAATGTTTCAAAGTATTATTTATTCGTTAAGTTGGTAGTTTGATGAAGTATATTTAGACTTCGTTTCCCCGTTTGACTTAAACTAAGAATATCCATTTAAAAAAATAATTAGACTATTGGAATATTCGTTTTTCTTTTGTTTTACTAAGTTTATTTTAAAACGTCTATCGTATTTACAAGATGTTCTTCATATTGTTCTTCCTAACTTGGTAACTAGCTCTTTTTATTGAAGATCATTATCAAGTGAATATAGTATCTTGTCTTGTGACAATTTCAGTGTCCAAGATTGTGGCTTCCTTGTTATAACTTTCCTGGAAGTTTTTGTGGCACAGCAAAATGTATGCTTTTAGTTTATATTTATAAATAACTTATGCACAATAACCAAACTATAACAAGCAAAACACCACCAATATTACATAATGTAGGGTCAAAAACCTAAGTTACTGGAGTCAAAACAAAAACCACAATTCGATACTTCAAGATCCCACTTAAACTCCTATAAGAGGTTATGTCACTTATGGCTAAACTGATATGAAGCATTGATATTTATAAGCATATTATGGTGTGGTACAGTCACGAAGATATTTGCAATCTGATACAATAATTATTATCTGCGACTGTACCCCGTCAAATTATTGATGATGAATGAATGATTGGATGATGATATCGCCGAACATGAAATATTAAATACTTAGAACTATGATAAATATACAAAACGGGATAAAAAACTACAAACATTTATACTAAATTATACATAAATAAAATAATAGCACGAGTGGTAGAAATAGAGTAATTCTACGAGTTTGTAGAAACGACAAGTTGGTGACAATTGAGTGGTTATGTACGAATTTCGAATAAATTTTCAATATGAACTAAATCGTGAAAAAATATTTGTAAAATTAACTCGCATTACTACTTTATGTCTCAGTCTACAAAAAAAACATAGTAACAAGACGGATGGATAATGACGTAAACAAGACAATTTTTAACGAAAAAAGAATGATGAAAAAGACTTCAATAATTTTGAGGAGTTCACTGGTGTATCTTCGAAGTCTAAAGTCCGATGTAAACGAAATTAAAATGCTTTCACCCTAGAGGTATCCCCCTTTCCAATGAAAAAAGAAATCCAAATCGGTTCATAACAAAGAATTTATGGCATAACATCCATAAAAAAAATACAATCGAATTGAGAAAACTCTTCCTTTTTTTGAAATCTGTTAATAAAACCTTTATCTCTCAATATGAACGTAGCTTTCTATAATTCAAGGAGTTTTCAGAATTGAACTAGCTGATACCTACGACTTCGTCTGCGGTGTTTATTATATTAACACCACGGCAAGAAAAAGCGTAGTGCATATGAAAATCGCAGTTTCTTAAAACTTTAATAAATGTTTTATGAATGAAGATATCGTGACAAGTTCTTTTTAGATAAGGAAGAAGTATTTAAGGATTAAAACAAAAAGCAAAAATGATTTATGTGTGATGCGCGCACTACGGCAAACCACTATAATTATATTTAAATAGATAAGTAGTTCCAGTGATTATAACACATGTATAAGGCATATAATAAACATATTCACTAACTTTATCTATTTAGTTTAGTGTAGTGAGAGCAAAACATGAATATTAAATATAATACCTAGTTTATATAAAGATGCTCTAAGCTAGGGCTGGCATCAACTAAATTGTTGACGCCGGAAAATAACTTAGAGATAACAACGAAATAGACATTTCCCTGGATTTATTAAAAATATTTTTAAACAATAATAAAATAATCATCTTTATTTCTCTTTTTTATTAATTTAAACAACTTGCTTTCGATTTATTTTGTAATGTCAGACAACATCAAATATTCAATTTAGGCCCTAGGAATAGAATGTCAATACACTGGTTCCGGTTCCGGTACGGTACACTGCCGGTTCGGAAAACACCCCAGTCATCGAGAAGAAACGGCAAGAAATTGGATCGGTATAATCAACATTTTGTCTATGTAGGCTAAGTAATGCTTCATGTAATTTAAATCATAACGCAATCATCAAATTAAAGGCATCTTAATATCCAAGTTAGCTTAATTATTTAAATAAAATTTGTTTTATATGTTTGTTTGTTAATCAGTGAAGCCGATTTTCTCTGGATGCAGAAAGTGACCCTTTTTATAAACCCTGCCCAGACGCTTTTCAAACCAGCACAAATCCGGGGAAACACGGGCGGATAGACGCCCTACTCCAAGCTAGCCTAGCGTCCCGTCTCGTCAAGCAAGAGATTGCTTTTTTGTTTGTATGAACGTAATAAATTCAGAAACTATAAGTCATATTTAAAAAAAATGCATTTAATAGCCTAGTTATTGAGGATAATTATAACTTCACGTTAAGATTCTCAGGAGCAAAGCAATAACCATGAATATAAGGGAATCTGGCAAGCTGAAGATGGTAGGTACGGGAAGTGACAACAACAGTAGGCAGGTGCCGAGATGGTGGAATAAATTTAATATGGATGAAACCGTGGGGCACAGTTAATAATAAATAAGTATGTATGTCACTATACTATAATATATAATCTGAGTAGTTACAAGAACACTACATATTAATAATAAACAGAGCAACATTTCAATAAAGTGCTTTAGATAATCGAATCGGAAAGAAACTGGCGTAACGGTCTTTAGCCCTTTAATAGCGTTATGCTATATGAATAACTCGTAAACGGCAAAAACCGGTCAAAGGCTGTACGGTAAAGTTGGCAAGTGTCAGAACATTATTTTCCGATTCCTACAATCTGCATGACCATCCAGAGCGGACGTATGCTTATAGCCCTGACCAATTCCATAACCAATCATATTTAAGGAAAAAACACATTAAATAGCGTATCGAGGAATTTGAGAACTATAAAGGGACCAGTACAAATTATAGGGTTTACAGATTAAATGTTACAGATATTTCTATGAAAAGAGTTTGGCTTAAAAAATATGTAATTAAGTTATACATACTTAATTGTCGTCCTGTTGTTACATAAGGGAATCGTATAATAAGACCACTTGTTAGCAATGCGTTTTGATAACATAGAAAATAATTTAAATAGTATCAAAAATATTGACTCTTTGTTTATTTTATTTCTATAGCATGCCACAGCAATGTGGCTGATGCTAAGCACAGTACAATGAAAAGAAAACCGGTGACAACTAAAGACGTTTTATAAATAGACGCGTTATACTCTCACCAAAAGCAATTTGAAAACGGCACAAATATTGTTATCAGGATGTTGTAACAAAAGGGATAGGAAATCACAGCGTAAGGCAGAAACTCTGTTGTCAAAAAAGGACAAAAGTTTCTTCTCAGTCACACCGGCATCATGTCGAAAGTGAACTGATTGCAATTTCGCCTCATTTAAGATACCATATAAAGAGTGTAAATGCCGTATCTACTTATAAAATATCATTGGTGACCACCGAGAGATTGGTAACCCTTTGCCGGTTGTTGCTGATATGCCGGCCTGCAAGCTTCTCAGCAACTTATACCTATACTAGATGATCGTAAAACGCGACAATCTAAAAGAAAATCACTGTGAAGAGTCACGACCTAGTCGGGTACAGATCTTTACCACTCTGCTTCTTTCCTGAATATACATTGCCTGATCTCGGAACGCGACAACCCTAAACGTAGCATTATGGCGAGCGTTGTTACGCTTGGTGTATGGTGGTTGCGATCCAGTCGGACTCAATTGTGGTATCCTATTACCCAGCTAATCGAACTATAAGGCAAAAAAAATACTATTTTTTAAACGACTTCGAAAAAAGGAGGAGATTCTCAATTCGATTGTATATTTTTTATGGACGTTGAGCTATAACTTCTTTGTTTATGAACCGATTTATATGATTCCTTTGGGAAGGGATACCTCAAGGGTGGTTCCATTTTAATCTCATTGGCATTGGACCTTCGACTTCGAAGATACATCAGGGAAATCCTCAAATTATTAAATTTGGTTTTCTTTTTTGTTAAAAATTGTGGTGTCTTAATTCCTTTTAGATATTTTATTTATGTATATAAATATATATTGTTATTTATATTTTTAGCTTTGGAATTGTATTTTTATCGGTTAAATTAATTCCTGGCAACATCGGAATAGAATTGAGGCCGGCATAACAAATTAACTTTATACATAATATAATAAACTTTATTACTATCATGTGTTGTTATATGGAATACATTTTACACTTTGTGACGAATTGTCGGATCGTTAGCGATCACCACGGTCTGATGTCGTAACAACTGTGACTTGGAAATCAGATCGAACACACGGTGTGATTTTTTAAGGTATACTTCTTTTGACGCGTTAGGTAGAGAGTTAAGGCCGTGCTATGAACATATCAGGTACGATAAAGCACAATACGGCCCTACTCTCACCAATTGAACGCATCATACCCGTATCCAACGCGTTTGGTGGCCGTTTTATACCCGTATACATCGCATCCAGCCGGTACAATAGCTGCCGCGCTTCAGGTTGTGAACTCTGGACTTTCACCCAGTTTACGGTTCTCGTTCTATCGGTTAGCCCATCTCGCTTGCGTTCTCGTGTCAGACAGACATGTCTGTAATGGAAATTAAAATAAGATGGCTATTAGGAAGTTATCTTTTCGGGAAATAGCTACGATTGTGCCATTATTTTGGAAGTGATAGAAACAGAAAACTGAAGTAAGAACAGGCGATATTGGGTTCACGACACTCTAAAGAAAAGTAAACTCGAGGAAGATAACTAGACGTAGAAAGAAAACGAAGTAAAGTTTTGCATGCATGGACTGTACCGGTACATGCAAAATATCCTCGTTGGGAATTCGCTGCCGGTACGGGCTTAACACACTACGGTTTTGTTCAGAGACGAAACGGTCTAGTCAGTCTAGTCATACTAATTCATACAAACAATTTTTTTTGCATGTGTCGTTACGGTTACGGTCATAGTATACGCCGGTCCAGTGGACACCGATATTTAAATAGAGATCTACGCATCCATCATGTGACGGAAGTGTGATATGATGAAGTTAACCATTAAAGATAACAATGCTGAATAATAATTGATGGTTAACTTTAATATGTTTTTCGCCACCCTTATAGGGTATATAACGTTTTACGGGCGTAAATAAATACACACAATTTTGAACTGAATACTTCTTTAGCACTGTTGTGATTTGAAACGAAAAAGAGACACTAAAAAGAGACAAACACATACATACATCTATTGGATTTAGCCTACGAGAGAATGAGATGTAATACATTAAACAGTGTTTCCTATTATCTCGGTCTCCTTTTTGTACAAGTGTTACTACGTGTGTGTGCGCCTGCATATTACGAAACCTTGAGAATAGGCGTCATAGCCAGCGTGGTGTATTATTCACGTGTATCGTTTATGTGAATATTTTTGTTTTCTGCCGGTTTGATCACTTCTGACGCGTGTGAACTGCATAAAGGTTTTATTATTTTCTACTTTTTTTAAACTAAATTGTAACTTAACGAGATCTGTATATAATATTTTGAAAATTAGAATTTTGTTTTTAATTTGCATTTTTAAACAAAGTCAAGTGGAAAAGTTGGTGCTTATTTTTATTCATTATAATCGAACCAGACTCCCCCGTGTGTTAAAACATGCAGACAATCGTCACGGCATAATTCTATATACAGCCTAGCAGGTTCGCGTGCTATCGGCTCACAGACAGACAGTCATAAAGGCACGCATTTTAACTATTAATAATAAAACACTAATTGGAACGCGCGCCACATACGTGCGAGAGGTCCGTGTGGTGTAGCTGACCATTTTATTTTTAGTACTGTTTGTTAGATTGCTTGACTGACAGTTCCCATGATTCCGAATCCTAAAAAAGTCTGAAATTTAACTCTCTTAGCATTTTTTTATATACTAATAGCCCAGAGGTCTAAATTCGACCGCAATTCATTAAATTTTAAGTTTGTGCTTCTTTTGTCATTATAGTATTATTAGTATTTATTTAGCTTTTATATTTATTAGCTATTTTATCATTATTATATTTATTAGCTTGTACAAAGCTGATTATGATAGAATAGTTGAGGCTCTTGACCGAATTAATTAGATTACAGAAGATACAAGTCTTTATAATGTGGATGACATGTTGCATCCATCATTGCATGTTGCAATATCATCGACGATTATATTCCAAAGAAACATCTAAAGAACAGAAGGGTTCCAGTATGGCAAACTAGAGAATTAACAAAGTTATTGCAACTTCAAAGTAAGGTACTTCAGAAATACAGGACTTATGGAAATCCGCTAGATAAAATATCTTTGCAAGCTATCAGCAAGCGTTGTACAACTCTTGCGAAAGAGTGTTATAGGAATTATGTTGCAAATATTGAAGCCAATATCAGAAGAAACGCTAAATATTTTTGGGCTTATATTAAGTGTAAAATGGTTCTTATCCTAATTTGTTTCCCGAAAGAATGCTATGCGATAACGTCTCAGCTCTAATGGAAGCGATATCTGTGACCTATTTGCCTCGCACTTCTCCTCATTGTTCCGCGACCCAGTCCATTCGAATATCAAAACTGCTGCTGCAGGACCTGTATTCGAGAGCTTTTGTCACTATATGATCCCAGCCGACAATATTAATAACTATTTGAAAAGACTCGATGTTACGAAAGGGGCCGGCTCTGTCAGGATTCCACCTATTTTCATTGTAAAATGTGCACGTTAACTGGAATTACCGTTGTTTATAATTTATAATGAACCTCTACAAGCAGGAATATTTCCACAATTATGAAGGTCGCCAAAGTTGTTCAAGTTCACAAATAGGGTGATTTAAGCTTAGTAACTAACTATAGACCAATATCTATGCTATCTATATTTTTAAAAGTATTTGAGGCTCTACTGTTACCTACCCTACAAAGTCATACAAAACATCTACTAACCGAACATCAACACGGTTTTATCAAATCAAGGTCAACTAGCACAAACTTGGTAAATTATCACAATTTTCTGGTTAATGCCGTGAATAGACGTTGCCAAGTTGACGTGATATACACCGATTTCTCTAAAGCTGTCCTTAATTAGCAAGCTAAAGTGCTGTATGTGTCTTTGGGGGCCACTTGATCAGTTGGTTAGAGTCTTATTTAAGTAATCAATCCCAATATGTCGTTATACGAGGATTCTCGTCTGCCTGCTATAAAGCTTCCTCTGGGGTTCCTCAGGGCTCACATTTGGGTCCATGGCTCTTCAATATTTATATTAACGATATTATAGTTCACTTAAAACATAGTATGTTCTTTTTATTTGCCGATGATCATAAATTAGCTAGAATTATAAGAAGTAACGACTACTCACTCCTGCTACAGAAATAGGTCGACAATTTGATCGACTGGTATCGTGAAAGCGGGATGGATATTAATGTACAGGAATGCTTCCATATCAAATTTAGTGCTAATCAGAAATTAATTCCCACTGAATATACCATCAAAAACACAGTCTTGAAGGGAAAAATTGCGGTAAGGAATTTGGGTATTTATTTTGATTCAAAGCTAACATTTTTATCACAAATGGATGCGATTATTGCAAAAGCATCTAAAACGCTAGGCTTCATCATAAGAAACTGTAAGGTGTTCAAAAACCACGCAACCAAAATTGCAGTGTTAATAATGCTTACGTTAGGAGTGCTCTCGAATATTGCAGTGTATTCTGGTCCCCAACTTACAAAGTTCATCAACTTCGCATTGAGAGAGTATAAAAAAGTTTCGTGCGTCATCTGGCATAACACTCCCACCGTAGTAATTGCAAGTATCATTATAATGACAATTTAAATTACTTTCACATGGACTCCTTAGAACTCCGCAGGCGGGTTCTAGATTTAGGCTTCCTGCACAAAGTTCTCCATGGTATTATCGATAGTCCTCAGTTATTGGAAAAGTTTACTTGTTGAGATTGGCAGTATGAACGTAAGCAATGAATATTTTATTTTATGTATTTTACACTTATTATTGTTGTTCAATTATTCGCATGCGTGCACTTGTCTTATTGCATTCTCTCTCTCTCTCTCTGGATAAGTATCTATTTTCCTTCCTGAGTCAGAAACGTTGCGTTTAAAACGTTGAAATTAATATACATATTAATAAATACATATGCAGTTCTGTCTGAACAGTAAATTTTTGTCCTAATTTCCCGTTAGTCGTACTGTATGAATCTGCACTTTTTTTCTGTCAATCTGTCTGTTTGTATGTCCGGATTTAACTGAAAAACGGCTAGACCGATTCTTATCAAATTTTGTACACGGGGTACTTATGTCATTGGTCAATTGATAGGGTATAAGATATTTCAATATTAATTTTAGAAATCGTAAAATAATAGTTTAAAAAAATCTATTTTCGTTAATTCTTGACCGATTTTGATAAAATGTTGTACACGAGAAGTATAAGTTAATCGATGAGAATTATGAATAGGACTTTTAAGAATCATAAAAAAAACTAAATATTTTAAATTTCATTAAATCTGAACCGATTTTGATGAAATTTTGTAAAAGGTAAGTATAAGAAATTATATAATCTATAAGAGTAAGAATTGTCAATATTACTTCTAGAAATACAAAAAAAGAGAAGTTTAAAAAATTAAATTTCCATCAATTCTTCACCGATTCTGATCAAGTTTTGTAGACTGGAAGCATACATACACCATACCAAATTTGAGAGGCTATATAAATTGTTAATAAAGCATTAGAAACGTAGAATAGAACAATAACTTTCGACCGAATTCGATGGAAATTCTACACGGGAAATAATTGTCACTCCTCAATTGATACGGCATATGAATTGTCAACAATATGAGTAAAAATAACATTAAGAAATGTAAATAGCAACTGCGTAGTAACAACGCACACCGCCAGTAAATTAATAAATTCGTCTTGGAATTTAACTCTCAGAATTCGATCTTGAAATGTTAGCTCATCGCACTCAAGACAGCCCGCTAAGCCCGGTAAAGCTGTAAAAGCCATCAGCGGCTCTGTTTCTGGATAGGGCCCCTCAGGCTAACAGTAAGGCCAGTTCGAAAAAAAAACTTCACTAATAATTCTAAAACTCAAGACATTGTGGCAAGACTATTGACGGATTTTTCGCCATATTTATCATGCATAAGATATATTCAAAGATTTGTCATGAATACTCCGGTATATCTTCCTCATGCCATATAACTACTTCTTATCCTCATTTGTTTTTGAGCCGTGCATGTATGTGATCTAAGGTGTTTAAGTCGTGTTCCATTCATTATATATAAATAAAAATTTAAAAATTGGTTCATTAAATATTTTAAAACATTATTTAGGCTGCTAAATAAATAAATATTTAGAAGAAAATGAATATGAAAGGTTCTGTATCCTTCATTTTATTATGTGTGTCAAGGTCCATGATGCAAAAGCTAGCATCGTGGAATGCAAATAAATTGTGGATTGACAATAAATATAGCTTCAAAAATGAAACTAAACTTCAATCTTAAATTAATTCAAGAATTCAGCACATCGATGAAAATATATTAGGGTTATTAGGTTATTAGGGTTACGATGAGGCTGAGTGACATATGCGATATGCATAATAGCCTCAAAAATTTAAGAATGAAAAAAAATCAGCACAAATTAATTCAACAATCTCAACTCCTTTTTTTTGTAGCTTCAATTTATTACTTTTTAGTTTCAGACCCTAACAAAGTTACAATGATTAAAAAGCTCAGGCTCTGCCTAACCCGCAGTGATTCGTTAACCGTGAAGTAAAATGGTAAACGCAACTCGACACGGTAATTATCCGGCCGGTAACAACTTTTCTATAGATTCCCAGTCCGGTTTGGCCATCCTCACATAACTTGCAATAACCCCATAATGCTACTTTCACTGCCGAGCCATTTGAATCTCTCTAGCAATAGGTCCGTGGATATTCATTCAAATCATTCAATAATTTCATATTTTTACTGAATTTTTACCATTATAATTTAATAAGTGTACAATTATATGATCCTGTATTAGAAAGACTGCTGTAGTGACAGTAAATATAGTAAAAATAGGAACAGCGCCATGATAACAGTCGTCATCATCAAATCTATTATATTATAGCTGTACCAGTAAAATCCTGTATTTAAAAATCTAGTCTTTTTGTTATTTTTTACTGATAATAATGTTTAAAAAAATTGTATACGATAGTTTTTTTTGGTATTAAGGTACTTTAGTGCACAGTTATTTTTGAAATTTGATTATGGCAAAACAAATTTTTACTTCTTTCTCTTCAGAGGAAACTTTATAATAATTAATTTTTAAAACATTTGTATGTAAAGTTTTGTATTGTGTTTAATAAACCATAAACAAAAGTTACATAATTTTATGTACTAAATAATAATTCCAAACATGAAAGCAGGTTTAATATTAAAAAAAAAATGTTCAAAGAAGGCTTTTTACTCTTTTCATATACATTTTCGGCCAGCTTGATTAGCAGTGAAAAAAATTGTATCGTCCCTGTGAATTATCAACCTTACGTTTTGTAATTTAGGGTCGATTTCGTTTGGAGTGAACGGTCAGATGTGATTGCACGAACAGGTGTGTACGGCAACAGGTGATTTTGTGACCGCTAATATATTCGCTACAGTATCAAAATCGACGTTCAACATATTGCGCCATAGGGTTGTCACGTTAGCATGCACAGATATTGTCAGTATCGGCCCGGCAACGTTGCTCTGTAAATCAATACGTTAGAGGTCGTTAGCTTTTTACATTTTTTAAATAGGTAACATAAAATTTATTTTAATGCAATCTTGTCGCTTTTGTGAATATATTTGTTTATTTAATCAGATTGCCTTTAAACAGTTGGTTTATTGACTTTTTTAAAGCATGTGGTTTGGTTGATTTCCGGTAGTTCATTAGATGTCATGTTAATTTGATGATATTATTTAATGAGGAAGGCCAAGATTTCTTTCACGTGAAAATGCTTTGTGTAAGAATTGTGGACTTTATCAGGATAAAAATAAGCTGTCTTTTTCCGACTTCAAATAGCCTCTGGCAAATTTCATCATAGTAATTTCAGTATTTTTAATTTTTATCTTAACCGATGTAATACGCGAATTCTACTAACTGCGCTTCATCAAGTTGACCGACTCTGGTATCGCTAGTGTGACATAGAAGATTCGAATCTGTATCGGTTTCGAGCTGATAGCTGACAAGAAATTGCTCAAAATCCGGACAAATGGGCCTCTCAGCGGCCAGGGCCCTTTTTGGATAGCTAATTTCCACTGTTTTTTTTCGTGTAACGTAGTCTACAGTAGAGTACAATAGATAGATAGATATTTCGGAAAGGTAGCTAATTGTATGCTAATGAAAAGGACGTAAAGTTGTTATTTAAGAATTATTATTAGAAATTAAGAAATATGTATTTCATCTTCTTTTGTAATTTACGCTAAATCGACTGAAGTGATTGTACCACAATTTGTAAATTCTGTTACTTCAAACAGGCAAAGCTACTGGTGCAGTCTAATCTTTGACCAATCGCACGATATATTTATTTTAATTCAATACTAGCTGTGCCCGCGGCTTCACATGCGTTAACTATACAATTATTGTTTATAAAGATATCGTGATATTTTTTTGGATAAAGAACAAATACCTATCTAAAGATTAAAACAAAAAAAAATATCAAAATCAATCCTGTAGTTTTTATAGATATAAAACAAATGATAATTATAATCATATCTAATATATTTATTCTTATACTTTATTAATTAATTGTGTAAATAATTTATCCGAACTTTCATTGATACTTTCGCCTGCAAGCGGAAGGAATTTCGGATTCATTATTTACGATAGATTTCCGCAAATTAAACCTTCGTCAAACAAATTCATTTTCAACTTTTAATACGTCAAAAATATATTATATAGCTTAAGATTTTCTATACATATCAAAACCCAATATTCTTATTTGATATGTTTGATCGAAACATCGAACATTAATTATGAATGTTAGTAAATTCAATAAAATTGAATTGTTAAATTAATAATTTATAACCTAACGTTACGCAATTGCATTCAACTTGGAAACATGTCAGTTATTGGATATATTTATACGAAACACAGCTGAATGTGGATTTGTGCATTTGAACGTTACGAACACGACCTTATTTAGATTTAGACTGAGCTTGGTGACAGTTTTAATTATCTATCCAGTTTATCACAGTATTAATTGACGAACGATACTTTAAGTACATAGATAAATAAACAATAAAGTCGATACTAAAAGCTGTTTGCTGATTGCACTTTTTACTTAACTGCGAAAAGGGAGCGTTTGTACAAACTAACGAGTATGTATGTATATATATTTAACAGCCTTGATACATTTTCGCATTCGAGGGTTCATTAGATATATCTTTATTGTGGGAATGACATATGCCATATAATATTTAAGAAGGATATCTGGGAATCAAATAATATTTTTTTTAATAATTAATTATTTTAGCTCGGTCATCGAAAAAGAAATTAGGCCTCCGATACGAGAGCATGCCACTTGTTCCGTTCCTTCGCAGTTTTATGCCAACTGTTGGCAACGCGACTCTCCTGTATCACGCTAGCCTGGGTCAACCTTTTTACACAACTAAAGTGGCAAACAAGCATAATATAGCCCGCCTGATAGTAAGCGGTTACCGTAGCCTGTGCTATAGGTATCACTAGCGAGTTGCCGCCTTTAACTCCCCTACCCCAAGGAGCTCTAGAAACCCTATTACCCGCAGGAACACAACACAAGATTATTTGCCTGCGATCTTCTCTGTAAATCCTTACAGTAGTCTGTCGTAGTCTATGTATCTGTAGTAATTCTCTAGTTGTCGAATCAATAGCAGTCAATAGGAATAAAAAAAAAAACGATTTCAAGAAAGTCACACCTAACTGCATATTATAGACGTATATGTATAGTAGATGAACGCGTGTTTGTCTGCCTGTCCGACCTTTTGGTATACGGCCTGTGACCTAGCGCTTGCGGGCGAGACGTATCATTAAAATAGACACTGATATACGAAGCTATTTGGATATGCTAGACTTATTTTATTATTTTTGTAAATAAGCCCCATTTTTTGTAAATAGTGTACATTTGGTTTACTATCTAGTATCTACTCTGAGTTAGCTGTGGTTACGGAGATCAGCGCCGGCTAGGCCCTTAATTCGGGGCAGCCCCGCGCCTCTCAAAAAGCGCCATAAAAAATAAATTCTTTGTTCTAAATTTTTTTTTAAATTTAGCATTATGGCGCACCTTTCTACCTAGCACCTATAGCGACCGCACCTCTCGCTCTGCCCCAGGGCATTTTTTTCAAACTGACTATACTGTTTGCCTTAAAGAACCTGGAACCATTAGAGCCTTTGATTGCTTCACCGAACTTGGCTAGACCCCAGGGCTGTCTCTGGCAGTGACTGCACTAAGTGAGAGCCAGTCCTTTTTTTTAGTTTTAACATGGTCGTAACATGGTCAATAAACATCATATGTAAATAAGGATAAGACTAAGATAACCCAATTTAAAAATTGGTGCGTGAACCCTTTGTACACACGAAACATTAAAATTTTAAACATTCTATGTAACAAAACATGTTGTGTTTTATTTGTAGTTTAAAATCAATAGTATATAATTTATACTCAAGAAATACGTATATTCACGGTTATTCGTGTATAGAAAATATAACCGTGTTTGAAAAAGTTTCACTTCAAAAAGCTAGATTTAGCAATTTTGATTTTATTAATTCCCGTATTTGCCTACAGATTTCAAGATTTGCTTTTCTACTGTGCTGTTGCTTAAATTCGTAGCGTAAAGTTATGTAGCCTATGACCTTCCTCAATAAATCTATCTATATATGAAAATCGATGTTTGTATGTATGCTCCCTGCAGACTTCGGATCGGCTGGAGCGATTTAGATTAAATTTTCAGACAATTTTCATATTAGCCCAGCTGGTGATCTTGTAAAAATTGGTAGCGATAGGATACAAATTTTTTTTTGTTGTCTTGGTTTGCAAAAATATTTTTTTTAATTTAACAGTTAATAATAAATAAATAAATAATAAATATTAAAGTCCGTATCCAAGTAATTATACTTTCGTACATCCAATCATAGAGTCCGTGCCGAATAGTGACAGTCTATGGAATGTCGACAAGCTTAGCTGGTAAACAGAAAGTAGCGAACCATCTTCAGTGGAAAGCGTGTCTAAGATATATTCAATACCTTCATTCTATGCTAAGTGGAGGCTGGTGAATATTTAACTGCTCAAATGATTTCTTTACTAGTTAACGAGTTATGGTCGCTGAAATAAGAATGCTACTTTGGATGTGATTGTAAGCTAAAATTAAACGATATGAGGTTTCAAAGTTTTTTAAAATTCTTTATAGATTTTAGCGTTTTGGTCACAATAACACCTGGTTGCTGAGACAGTAACAGATTCAAAAGATATACATTTTAGTAGTGTACAGAACATAAAACATTGACTATAAATTTTCTTGTACGTAAAAAAAAATACTGCCGCTTTTGCAAAAAAAAAAAAAAAACCAGTAAATCAGTGTTTTCTCGCAAATATGATTTAGTTAGTTATCTAATTCTCCTTCTACGGTAGCGATAAGCATATCGATACCCACTACGAACGATATCATAACTCATTCTTTCATTGTTTTTTTTTTCAGAAGAGCCGTTCTAATAAAAAATATCAATTACATGATTTCTTTTAGGCATCATTATTCAAATCTATAAACTAATACTTATTTTTAAAGCTATTTCGATTTAATATTTATTAATTGTAATTAATTAATTAACGGAAAGATACGACAAATATTTCAACGATATAAAAATATCTTTTTTTTGTAAATTTACATTTACATTAATAAAAAAAGTTATAATATGTCAATTAGTCGTAGAGATAAGGCTCTACAAGTCGTCGGCTGGCATTCTACAATGAGCTTTCGATGAAATAAACTTCGAACACACAGATTTTCGAAAACAACTTCTTGTTTGTGAATTAGTGGATTTTATGATCAGCATTAAATCTAAACAAGATACTTGTTTTTTTTTATATAATTAGATCATAATTAAGTCACGGAATTTAATGAGACATCGTATAAAAAGTTCTCACGATGTTTATGATTCAGCGTGATTAATATACAGAGTGAGCAAAAGTTGATTATGTAGATTTGATCAGAAAATTTATATATTGCTGTCAGTATAATATGTAGTGTGGATCTATAAAATAATAGCAGTGCCTCGCGGCTCCACACGCGTTTATTACGCAGTAATTATTGTAATTTTATTTTTACTCATGTCATTGTCAATTCTTATAAATCTAAGTTAATGTCTAATGTCTTCAGTTGCTACAACTGAGAAATAAAACATATACTTCCCATTTACAAAATTTCATCAAAATTGGCCGTGAATTAATATATATTTTGAGTAATACGGTTACTACAAATATTATTAAAACATTTATATAGCATATTAATTATGGAATTACATGAGTTCCCGTGTACAACAATTCCATAAAAATTGGTAGAGTCGTTTTTGATTTGAATCCAGATATTAAAAAAGAAACTTTTATATTATATTCGTAGTTATGTTTTCCTATTATAGTAAATATGAAAAAAAAACTTATGTGCTACATATTTATTTATATAGAAGGTACAATATTAACCAATAAAGAGGAAACTGATGGCAGATACTAACTACTTTAGAACATGCTGTATATCGGAAATTGTGTTGATTACTATCAACAATTATATTAGCGAGCTTGTAATTATTTTACGTCATAAATTATGATACGAGTCTTTTGTTTTCCTCCACTCATAGATACCGACTGAATTACTTTCCGTTTTGTAAGATTAATGTATGAGGGTGAAATGGTGACAGCTTCGATTCTCGCATAACGACTCTTTCCGCTACATGGGGCGTGGGCGTAAAGAGCATTTTTGGCATACTGACTTTTTTTAGAACTGAGTATACTATTAGCCATAAGAGCCCTGGAGCCTCAGACGGCTTTTACAGCTACACCGTGGTTTGGTATTTTTTGATGCAGAGTGCATTTTGTTTGGTGTTTTTGAAATTACGCTACAATGAAAATAATGGTCATCACTACCAAAAATTTTCTTAACCATTTTAACCACCAGCAAAACTTGAATGTGCGCGATTCATGCCCGATTAGAATGTAACCAAAAGTGAGATATAAAAATTTGTTTATATTGATTATGGATTATTTTGTTATTTAGTTAGTTATAAGGATAAGAATTTCGATATACTGCAAATGTCTTGCAAAGTTCAATGCCAGCGGACATTACTATTATATCTCTCGACAGAATTATAAAGATAATAATGCTAAAGAAGAATGATAAAAAGCTGAAGACATTGAATTATTTAATTTCTAGAATAGGTAACTAATCAGATTTGAAAAATATTATTGCATTTTATAGGCTATTGAGGAAGTTTATAATAATATAACTTTACGCTATGACCCTAAGGGGCAGAACAGTAACCATCAACGTCAAGCAATATGGCAAGTTGTAGGCAAGTACGGGAAGCGAGTACCTGTACAAACTTAGGCTACACGGGTGCTTTGGTGGCGGCGCGGTGGAGGTTTGATCGAAACAAGTTAACACGGGTAAAACCGTAGGGCACAGCTAGTTTAAATAGGAAATGCGTCTGTTGTGAGTTGGTAACAGGTTGACAAATAATGTTATAGAAAATAAATTATCAGTAATTTTTAAATCGAAATAAAAGAGAGCGACATTCATGCGAGTTCCCGTTGCTTGTGAGTCACATGGCTTCCCATGGTGAGATGAAAATGACTCAGCAATGAGATACGTTAGTTGCGATCGTGGAAACGTGATCCGTATACTCATGTGATGGCAACAGCAAAAGTTTTACCGTAAACCATAAGTCGCAGGTAATTTTATAGATGAATATACATATATTTCAGTATATTATGTTTACGAATGCAATGAAATACTAGACATACGGTTATAATATATTATGTATGTTATCTGGACCGGCAGATGTTTCTGGTAGTTAATGGCTCGACCACAGCGCCGCCTATCGGGTTCAGATTTAGTGTATTTTATTTTATGGTACTAAACTAATTTAATTATATCGTGAATATTAAAAAAAAAATCGAGTGTACACTGGACACGTGAAATAAGCGAAACTTCTTCAAATGTATATCTGTCTTTCTCCTTCTCTCTCACGTTATATATTTCTTCTCCCTTATGTAACAAAATATAACACCTTCTTGAAATTTCACTCTCAACTCTCGTCCGATTATAAAATCGCCGCTAGAAGTTTCACTTCAATAACTGTGATCCATTAATAAAAAAATTATTAATAACAACAATCGGATCCTACCATGATCTATAAACCATCGTCTCCATAAAACAATACATGAAGTAATTACAAGCTCAATCGATCAAGTAGTTCAGTGGTTATAGAATCAATAATAGACGCACGGAACATTCTTTTTTTTTTACCGACTTCAAAAAATGAAAGCTTTATGTGTCCCTGTTGTATTTACATTTGTGTTTTTTTTTTTTTTTCATAAACTACACAACTGATTTTTATAATTCCTTTACCCAGGTAATCAATATACTTGCGGGAAGATTTTAATATACTATAAAGAGTTACGAACAGCATATACTGTTAGCTATTAGGGGCCTGAAGCCTCAGACGGATTTTACATCTTCACTGGGTTACCAGCCGCGAAAGCGTGGCAACAAGCTCAAGGATGCCAAAGTGGGCGAACGATGGTGCGAAAGATGGCTTAGACTGTTGCTAGATATGCAATATTGCAATCCATCTAATTAAGTCGGTCTAACTAACTATACGTAACATGTATATAAATGTCTCTTTTCTCTGGGAGGAGGGAAGAAACATGCGTTTATTGTATTTAGTAATATCAATTTTAGCCTACACTAACTAGCACTAACACACTAACAGATACCAGAGTACCATTCATAAGTAAAAATGTTTCAGGAAATTGTTTTTTATATACTATATATTGTATTTGATTACAATCTTACATAATGTAAGATTACTATGCAACCGATGATAGTAGCACGCAAGCTTGGTTTTCGAGCGTAGCTTCTGTAAAAGACAGATACATGTTTACCTGTAGATATGGTACTAAGCCAGACGTTCACTAGAAAACGCCTTAAAATACCACGATGCCTATGGTTTCATCGCGATGTTTTCCTTGACCGAAATTTCATACTTTCACGGTACAATAACATCCTTCTACGCAGCGTTCGAATTCGCTAACAGTGAATCCTATTAAATACTAGCTGTGCCCCGCTGTTTTAACTGCACTATGGGTCCCTTAGAAACCCCATATTTATCAGAATAAAAAATTGGCTTAAAGCATACATTGTATCTACCTTTTATTATAATCTAAATATAAATGAAAGGAAACTGTGACTTATTAATCTATCAACACATAGCTCAAACCAATAAACGGATTGATTATTATGACGTAGGCATCCGCTAAGAACGAATTTATGAAAATTCAGCCCTAAAAGGAATGTAACAGAGGTTCCTAATTGAAAATCTGTTGCCAAATGGCATGTTCCGGCAGCTTCACTTGAGAGCCAGTCTTCCACAGGCTTAGCGTGTTACCATCTTGGGCCATATCTTGACTTAAGTTAAAATTAGATTGTGACATAATGCTAAACCTATAAAGATAAAAAAAAACACAATCTTTACCTCTTTATAATATTAGTATAGATATATAAAAATATACTAATAAGTTGAAATCTGCACTGTGTTTGAGTCCGAACAATAAATGTAAAGTCCAGATGTTGAAACAGTTTAATGGGCTTTCTTTAATACCTTTTAAAGCTTGGAAACATTACAAGCTCTAATAACATTTGGTTACCAGATGTGCTGTGTATCCACGGAGAACCTTTCAAGTAATTGTTCTTTTGTTTAAATCAACGATGCACGTGTCTTACCTGGAAACCTTTGAATATAAAGAATGAAGTAACTGCTTTCAGCTTCAAATAATTGTAAAAAGAACTGCTGTTATAGATAGCTTAGCAGATGTTTTACAGTTTGTTATGAAATATAAAAAATGACGGAATATTTTTTATTTATTTTAATACACGATACGTACCGTAAGAACAGTCATGATCGTCCATAAAGCTATGTGACGTCACAATAAATGAAATATGAAGCTCTCTAGAGGACAAAAATTGTATATAATTTTTTTTTAACTATAACCACGGCTATCCTCTGATTATAAATTGATTACTATTGTAAATATCTGATTATTTTTTAGATCATAAATAATAGAATAGTTGGTAGGTAAGAATTTCGGTCAAGAACAAAAAGAGGTATGTTATAAGTTTAACATCTGTTTGTCTGTCAGTGGCATTGTAGCTCGCAACGGTTGACGGTGACTTGATCGAGAGTATTCTTAGATATAACTCAAGAAAATCAGTTCAGCCGATCGCGGCTGAGTGCCCTAAGCGCTGAGTCGGTGAAGCTGTAAAACGAGCTCTGTTTTAGGATAGGGCCCCTAAGGCTAACAGTGTAGGCAGTTCTAAAAAAAAAAAAAAAATTTCAGCCGTTTGAAAATTATGAGGTCTTTTACAGTTGATAAATATATGTGAGCATCTTCCACAGGTGTGATTGAGTCGAAATTTTGTATTCTATTACTTCAATTATATTAGAAAAACCTTGACCTGATGTTGCAGCTTTATCTGGAATTCGTAGGATACCTAACCCCTCACCAACACACAGCAGAGTTTTCATATTTGGGCTCATTAGACTGGTCTCAGTGAATAGTTTCATTGTGTTGGGGGTTTATAAAATTTTTTCATTTATCTTGTATTTTTTATCGTTGGTATTAATTTGATTTTGATTGGTGTTAAAACAAGTTCAATCTAGATCCGAAATATATTTGAAATAAAATAATAGTTACAACACACAGAGGCTCGTATTCTAAGCGACCTTTAAGGCCGATCGTGTCCCTCTGATTGGGTCACGACGCGCGGCACTCTTGCGCATTTCAAATGCAAGGATGCCACTTAGATCCGTTTCAATATTAGAGATGATATTTCTGCGTGTTCAATTATATTATCACGATATAAAGATTGCATGATAAGTATATTCAGTAGTACGGCTAAGTTATGAGTAAGTTCTATGCATAAAGGTCACTGTTATATTTTGAATTAAATGTTCATTTTTGCGTTCAAGTCATTAAACTACCTGTAGCTGTGGCTACACATCTTGGCTCTTTACATGCCATCGTGAATGGTGGACAAAGGCCTTCAGTAAATTTTGGACTAGATGCCGGCGTGAGCGAGAAGAAACTTTTATTCTTTTTTTACAACAGAGTTTACGATTTAAGCTGTGATTTCCTATCTCTTTTTTTTCAACATGCTGATAACAAAATTTGTAACGTTTTTAAATTGCTTTTAGTGAGAGTATAACGCGTCTATTTATAAAACGTCATTGTAACTACATATTTATCTGTGCTTAATATTATTTTACTTCTATTAATTACCTTTTTGGGTGTGTTGTTACTAATGGTTTTTATATATTTTATGTTATCCACAACTAACTTGTCTGTTGTTATTCAGATAATTGACATTATCACTGCGGCACAAGGATTACTTAATTGACATCTTCTGGCAGTTTTGTGATCGTTAATATAATGACAGTGATTAAGAGGTTGATTATGATGAAGTAGGTACAAGTGTCGATCAGCCCTAACGTCTTGTTGCAAAGCTTCTGTTCGCGCGCTCTCGGTCGACACAATTCAGATTGTTAAGCGAATATATCGTAATGAACCGTGAATAATGGCAGTATGCATCGTTTAATCACTTCCATTTAATGAAATAAATGTTCACTCTTGAACAATTAAATGCATCCAAAAGACCTCCTCCGCAAGTTTTAATATTACTGTAATTTGTATGAGAAAATTTAATTTTAAAAATTTAATCCTTATCTAAATTAATTAATCGGTAGTTGTAAAACATAGAAAAAAAACCTGATAGACATCTTATTTAAAGGAAACTAATCACGAATATGCCATGATTTTTTTTTCTGCCTTTCTATTTGACTGTTTCTATGTCCAGATTTAACTCAAAAACGGCTTGACTTATTTTTATGATTTTTTTTTACACGGAAAGCCCGTAGACTGACGTTGCAAATCCGGAATTGCCCAATTGATAGGATTTAAGAATTTTCGAAAATAGTTTTAGTAATCGTAAAAAATCATTAATAATAATTTTGATAAAATTTTGTAGTCGAGAAGTATACCTACTATATACAATTCCATAATTGATACTGATAAAGAATTGGCGATAATAACGGCAAAAATAAAACTACGAGATGAAAATAATTACTGCGTAAAAAACACGTGCGAAGTCGCGAGACATCGCTAGTAAATTAAAAATAAGATTAAGAGACAAACATCACTCACTTTCCAAAATTGCAATTTCAGTTACGTATTAACTGAAATTAAATATAAATAATAGATTATTCTACCAAATGTTAAATAAGCCGAATGTTAAAGCTTAGGTCAGGTGAAGGTAGTTGTTGAGGAATTCGATCCCTCCCCTTCATTCCCTTGTTCCCCCTCCATCGTCATCCCGCGCCACCGTTAAGTGAAAATACTTGCTGACGATCCTCGTAAAATATTTTCGACTTACCTTCGAAGTTAATTCCAGTGTATATTCATTTTGATAAAGTAATGTTAGCAAACCTATAATATTGCCGTGTTAAGGATCATATTGTGATTGACATTTTTGTCGGCATGAAGCTTCTGTTACATTTGGAATCGAGATTAATCAGTTTAATTTATAAGAAACTAGCGTCGACTGAGCACTCCCATGAATCGCACTGACCCCGCTTACATACACGTTGGTTGCTCGCCGAATATTTTAAACACAAAAATCCTTTTGTTTGGGTGATCCATAGAAGTTGAAGATATTTTAAGATCTTCAAATAAGTTGTATATTAATTTGATATATCTCCTATAATTTATTCAGCGTAAGCCATTTAATAACTCTGTTCCCGGGAATGACATGTATACGTATCCTAATTTTACGTACATTTTTGTGACGCAAAAGGGCTAAAAATATTCAAAAACCATCTATATGCCGCAGTTTCTTCACGTGAATTTTTTTCGCCATTCATTCACGTTATAGTGAATTTATGGAACCTAAAATAAGGTTCCAAATAGGAATAATAGTTCCTTAGATTAGCCCGTTCAAACACATAAATTCGCCAGCTTTATAATATTAAAGTTTACATTCAAACAATAAATACTTTTTTTAAATATGAATTTGTCTCCTTGAAATGTGAAGTCCGAGAGATTCGGAGATGTTGTGTTTGAATATCACTAAAGCTACACTATTAATCAGGTTTTCTTTGTCCTGTAAAAGTTGTATATCATATATAATAAACACAGTACCAGCATAAGCCACACCACAGCATCTGTCCGAGCAGAGGCCGTCGCCGTGGGCCATGTGTCCGGCGATGGCTAAAAAAGTATCGACATTAGACAATGGGCTGAAAGATTTATAACACTCCGACATCTGGTCCTACCTGGTAGGTGCGAATGAGGGTTACGGCATACTGTTAAATCCGGCCTTCCCGAACTATGGACTATTATTGAAATTATTTTTGATTTTAAGTATTCAATGCTGGTTTGTCCATCTTAAAGACCGTTTTTTCAATTGTCAGATAACTTTATTTGGGGACTATTTTTAAAAAATCGGACTGGTGTACTTATTTGGTTTCCCTTAAATAAATATAGGCTTGCGTTTTCATCTATAATACCTTTTTCATGATTATAAACATTTCTTAGCGTTATATTAGTGGGACAGACAGACCCAAGAAAATTAGATGGTCTGTACTTTTAAACCGTGTTATCTACAAACAATAGCCCCTAGAATATCAAAAAATATTGTAGTGTGTAGTGATTATTTGAAATGACGCTAGTATGACACTGACTGAAGCACGCCGATTCGGCGTAGTTTTCATTGCTGCATTTTTATAGTACGCCGGCGGTATCTACATAGTTGAAGCACCAGCGATAACCAATCATTTATCTATGGTTTTTACATAAACTAAACTAGAGATATCTTTGATGCGTTGTGATTTTAAAGCATTTTGTTTGAAACCTCGTTAAAGTTCTAAGATTTCTAAATAGAAATAAATTTTCTACTTAATCATGCCTTATTATCTCGGCTTATAATATACATTTATCTATATAATTGTGGCCAGTCTTCTCTCTTTTTTCTCATATTAGGTCCTTACATATGAAATTGGAGTTTTATATGAAAAAATAAAAGGAAAAAAATATGATAAAAATATACATTTATTCAATCGATGTATGTATCATTATTATCTATGCATTTTCGCCATTTTATAGGTCGTTCATTGATTCCATTGTTGAAAAAATTGTGGGAGCGAGAATCAATAATATATTTGAAAGGCGGTTTGGACAGCCTCATCAGAATTTAATTTATTTTTCTTGCAAAAAATTGTCCTAATTCCGAAAGAAGTTGTAATCTGTTTGAGCAAGGTCCAGGGAGTATGGTGGATGTCGGAAGACATTTCAACCGCAGTTCCTCTAATTTAGTGACCATCTGTCGTGAAGCATGGGATTTAGCGTTGTCCTGAAGCAGCAGAGAGCTAGAGAGATTGACCGACCAGTCTCAGTTGTTTAACGATTAGCATTTACATCATGGTTTGCAATTGTTGACAATACAGATCTGCTGTTGTCGTCTGGCCAGATCTTAGGAAGCTTTAGTGTATGACTCCAGCACTGGTACACCAAAAAGTCACTAGTACCTTTTCTGAGTCAACTTTCGCTTGGGACAGGAATTGGCCGGTTCTCCTAGGTTCAATCACTGTTACGAACGTTTCCGATTGTCGTAAAGGATCCATTTATCGTCAAAAGTAACAATACGATTCAAAACTACCTCGTTATTGTGACGGTTGAGTAATATAACGGAGAACTCAATGCGTGTTTGTTGGTGTGCTTTAGTCATTTTATGCGGTACCCATTTCTCAAGCTTTTTCACTTTTCCAATTTGTTCCAAGTGAATTAAAATTGTTTTATCACGCACACCGAAGCCTGCCGCTAACTCTGTTGTTGTGTGCTAAAACAAATGAATCAATAAATTCGAAACAAAAATACGCAAGCCTAAATTTGAAATAAATTTGAATTTGGAATTCCTAACCAAACGCCAGATATTTGAGATCAAAGTGGACAGTTCAACTAATCGCCAATTTCATTTGTAAAGACCTAACATCAAGCCATTTATACTAAGACAAAGTGAGAAGCTTCTCATTATTTCTTTTAGGTTTTGTAGATATTTTAATATTAATATTACAAGCTCAAGAGATTGTCCTTTTTGAATGCGTTCATCGCTGGAACTACTGGTCTGAATTGAAAAATTCTTTTTGCATTTTAAAGCAATAACTTCACGCTACGTCTCTAAGAACGACGAGCAGTAACCATGAATAATAAGCGATCTGGCAAGCTGCATGCAAGTACGGGAAGTGAGGCTGACTACACGGGTGCGTTCAAGACGCGGGCGCGGTGTAGAGTTAATCGAATAAGTTTAATACGGGTGTGGGGCACAACTAGTCCTATAAATAAAAATCTCGTTTCACAATGTTTGTGGTCGCACTCCTCCGAAACGGCTGGACTGATTTTTATGATTTTTTTAATGTATGTTTGGTAGGTACGAGAATAGGTCGTAAAGTGTATATCATACCGCTAGATGATTAGGGTGTCCTAATCCAGATTTATTTTCTATTTTTTAGACAAATTTTTTTGATTTGTCATCAGAAAATACCTATTACCCCAAATTTTCACCCACCTACCTTCCCAGTTTTTAATCGCGATTAATATATTTTTGTATGAATAAAAAAATATATCTTCGGCGCATTACCGAAGGGATCCAAGTATTCCCCAAAAAATTGTATTTAAATATCTTGGCGAAGTAGCCGCGGGCAACAGCTAGTGTATGTATAAAAATCTTACTTTATAACTTAGTCCATTTATTTAGTTATTATTGTATTTATGTATCTGTAAACGGTAGATGCAAAATTTTTTAAGGAAGTACAAACAACTATTACAAAATGATTAACTATCTCTATATACCTAATGATATCGACATCCCAATAAAATATTGTAGGCGTTTATTTATGTGATAATACATAAATAAAAGATTTTATTTCAATTCATATAACTTGATTGTCCTTGGTCCAGTCTTGGGAAAAGGGCCTTTCACGTAATCATAAAATAAAGTCTCCACACTTTAATAAGCTATATAATTTCTACTAAAGATGTATTATAAATTTAATAAACGAAATTTGATTTTAATAGTTTCTTTTATCTTAAACATTGAACGTGTAGTAAATCTTAATCGATTCTATACGAAATGTCTAAAATGTAATCATACAAAATTATCCATACGCCCACGTTAAGGGAGGCGGGAATCACAAATGGTTAGTATTTCATAAAAGCCCCGACAAGTTAGATGATCTCTTCGAATATGTTAATTACATTCCCGATTACTTGGGATTAACAATAAAATAGATTCGACGAAACTCGGCCCATGTACCTATAAGTTAAATGCATCTAATTTAATATTAAATAGTCTTTTAGTGGATGTTTTATTATTGTTGTTGACCTGCATTGACCTATTTAGTATCTTTGGTCTGTAAGAACAGAATTTGTGGCATCGTCTAACCTTTGAGAGCACTATATAGCCGACTAGGGCAATTATTGACGATCATTTCGTCAGGCATCAGCGTCATCAGTAAGAAGAAAAACTATGAAAGATTATTTTATTTTATTTCGGTAATGCATCGAAAATACTTTACGTGATACAAAAAAAGGTGGCAACGCTAAGTATAATGGTCACATAAATTTGAAAATACCTAAGCCCGGTGAAGCTGTCAAAGTCTCTAATGGCTCCAGGACCCTTAAGGCTAACATCGTAGTTAGATCGAAAAAAAAAATGTAACAAGGGTGAAAAAATCGTGGGACACGGCTAGTTAAGTTTATTCGTGTTACCTTTTTAATCCAGTAAAATTGATGAAATATTCTCTTTTGTGATAGTAACAAATCATTCGTTTATAATGTCAACATAAAGTTTTATGTAAATTCTATAACTAAAGGGCATTATTAATTATCAATTAGAATACCTATTAATGGATATACTGTTATATAGATCCGGTTAGGTGTTTGTTTTTATTTACCTTTTTGGAAAGCTTTGGCTTGGGATATCAACGCTATCAATAAATGTATGGTAGGTATGGTCCGTTTTGGGGTCTTTCTAGGATCATGCCTGTTGGTATGTATATCTTCCATTAGAGAACGAAATTTTCGGAAGTCTCGTACATTTACCAAATTAAATTGAAGAAATCTGAAGCTTCACAGTATGTGAGGAAAATAGAGAACTGAGGGATTTCTTACCACTTAAAAATCAAAATCGTCAGTATTTGTGGGCTGGTGTGGTGGTAGGACCGTGTCTTCCCTCAGGAAGAAAATTTTGCCCAGGACACCTTCAGGTTGGCATTATAACAAACTTATTGATGATTTGTAAAAAACGTCCTGTTTATATATAAGAGATCTCCACAAGAGATAATTACCATTTTAAACTATATGAAATATCTTCTCAAAAATATCTATATAAAATGAATTTTTGAAAGGTAACTTTCGTCATATTTTTTATACAATTAAGGTGGCTAACAAGCTTACGACCTGCCTGATTGTAAGTGGACACCGTAGCTTACGGACGCTTGTAACACCAGTAGTATCATTAGCGCGTTAACGAATTTGAACCCCTTATCCCCAAGGAGTTCTGGAAACTCATCGTAGGAACAAAACAGAAGGTTATTTGTGCACGATTTACGGTAGGGTGGAGGTATTTTCCCACGTAAAGAAAAATTTAAATAAAGACTTCTATACTAAACATTTTCTATGCCACAGCCGGTAGCAAAATAGATACTACACTCTAAAATGGTTTCTTTTATTGTACATATAAAATGTCTAATATTTAGTAAGTTTGAAAGTATACGAAAATAAATAATATAATCGTAATTTTTCAGTGTCGATAAATGTACAAACATGGTCAATGAACCATGTTTAAAAATGAAAACTACAGGATAAGTGTTACAATATAAAAAATATAAAAATAATTAAGAAATTTTGTTAAATCAAATTAAAATTTCTGTCTGTTTGTTAGAACGCGTATCATATGAAAACTACGGCCCCAATATGAATGTACTTTTCAGATCGTTAAAGAACTCAACTTGAGGAATCATTTAGACTACATATCAACAAACCTTTCTATAGAAACCGCTGATGTACAATAGTCCACTTTACAATTTCTAGCAAACCCGTTTACTGGGTACGTTTCGTACATAAAAAATATGTAACTGTCTCTGACAAAAGTCCATTTAAATAAATATTCAATAAAAATTATTGCAATTTATGAATTTAATTGGAATAGTATGTAATTATGTTAATTCAATTACTATTTAATGAACATGAATTAATCGTTTTTATTTCTGATAATAAAGTTTTTTATGAAATATTCTATACCTATATATTTACCTATGTTGTTGTATATATAAGAATAACTGTACTTTGTAAAATGTGTAGCTCGGGTCCTATGACAGATACGAAATTTCACAGGAATATAACATTGTATCGGAGTCTTCTTTGATTGTTGATTTCAAAGATATTTATTTCGAAATTTGTACATTAATTTTATATTTGAAAAAAAGTACTATGGAGGAGGTTAGAATCATGCACAGAAAAAACTTTGACACTTTTTGAAAGTTTTGTCTAACAAACTGACTAATATAACTGACTGACTGACATATTAACGCACATCCCAAATTACTGGGCCTAAGACCGTGCAAATTTGCGTGCGGGTTTCTTTAACACTGCAGGTAAGCACTATCGAAGGATTTGTTGAAATTAAACCCCATAGTTTTTGCAAAAGGGATGAAATTTTTATGAAAATTCGTGATTTTTGAAGATTGATCTATGAAAATTGGTATTACTTGATTCAGATAGAAAGTAAAAAATCACTGACACAAGCGAAGCCACGGGAAAAGGACTAATTTATCTATAAAAATGTTATTCACATTTAATTTTATAATATTTTCAATTTTACTAGATGGTCCTGCAGACTTTATTCTGTGCTATCCAGCACATCGCAATAACTCGACCACAGCGCCGCGCCATCTATCGCGTTCAAGGATAGCATAAAAACCTTCTCCGTGACGAAATATTTAGATCTAGCAATTTTTATGGTGATCGGTCAGACGGTGTTGGCATTTATCACTCACTTCTTCAGGAATACAAATATCTCTCAGAGTATATGAGTTTCTTAGATTTAGTTTTTAGTTTTAGTTTTTTTGTTTTTTTTGTTTTGTTTTAGATATTGTTTTGGTAAACATAAGAAGTCATGAAACTAAATGCAAAGATGATCCGTGTTAGCTTTGTTAGGCAATTGGAAATGACTAGATTCGTAACCACAGTGTTTGGGTACTATTTTGAAGCAATGTTGACTGTGGTAGCGTGCACGAAAACCGCGTAGATCGGCGTGAGTTCGAAACCCTATATTGACCCTGAGCGAAAGCTAAGGAAAATATCATTGTGAAACCATACAAAGAAAGAAAGATTTATTTGTAACAAAGATATTTGAAACTATAGATAATTGAAACATATTTTACAACTACTTACATTAACAAAAATCAAATGCCAGTTACTACAAAACGGCCCCCTCAGATCAGCATAATGTTGATTGTAAATAACCAGTACTGGTCTTCCTTTGGTGCCGTTTGGTGACGCCACATGACGAACTCACTGACATAAAAAGTCTAAAGAGCAAAAGCAAAAACAAGAGACTTACGATATAAAAAAAAACAGTGGTTTATATATATAAACTCTTTAAGCTTTCTGTAAATACAAAAACAAGAGCAACTTCAAGAAAAACAAAACAACAAGCCAAATATTACCGAATCAAGAAGGAAAAGAAAACCCCATAAGAACACCAGAAGGAATAGCACACAGAGCAAGTAAGTTTTAATTTATTTGAAAGAAATCTAAGCATGGTTTTAGGCTATTTTGAAATTGGAAATCTGTTCCCAAGCAGTTATAGTTCTAATCCGGCAGCTGCACATGAGAGTCAGTTTCCTCGTTAGGCTTAGCGTGTCACGATCTTGACACACATCGTCACTTAACATCGGGTAAGATTAAATCCAAACGCTAAGCAATAAAGAATAAAAAAATATCGAGTGGATGATAAATATGAGAAACCTTACAAAAACATGCAAAACAATTTTCTTCATATTACTTTATTTAATGGAAAGTATCTTCATAAGTAAAATTAAAGTAATCAATAAGTAAAATCAAGTAGACCATATAGTAAAGAAATTAGAGTACCTAATGAAAATTACAGATAACAAAAAAAAACTTAATACAACCCTTTTTGTATCAACATAATTTTTCAAATGTATAATTATATTTTTTATTATAATATTATAAAATACGGACTTATATGATCTGTATCTCCAACATCAGTGTATTGCATCGCGACACATGACGCCTTGATGTTTTAATTTAAAAAAAAAGATCAACGTACAGGTATCACCTGCCGATCGAAAGGTGTAGATTGACAGGCCCCAATTCTCCATTTCAATCCAAAAAGTCTTCATTTTTTTAATTATCACTCCATTTGCGTGTAAAGTGAATGAGTCGCGGTTTTTTTTATCATAGTACGGCAAGTTGACGGCAATCACCGGTGGATATAAAACCCATTGCCAGTCGTCGCTGCCGTGCAGGCTTGTGCAAATATCTCTTCACGTTCTGTTTGTAGGACCCCGTGTTCTACGAAAGACGAAACACTGTGCGAGAGACAATTCTACAACTCCGCAATACCTACGTCAAAGATACGGCGCGGCGCGGCGTAGAGAAAGGTTTGAATCTAAGCCAAATCGATACCAATATAACAATAGATGTATAGTTTGAAGGCAACTCTGAATCCCAGATCAGTAAAGAAACAACCAGTTAGATTAGATTACATATTATGTTGGGCAAATTGACTTTTTAATGCACTCATAATTAGTATTCCACGCTCTGTCGTCCTGTATTTTTAAAATTACACTACAATGAAAAAATGGTAATTTCTACAAGTTTTCTTAAAGCTAAAAACCACTTTTCTTCAAAACCGGGTCATAAGACATTTTTTTTACAATATGGGAGCAAAATATTTATAGAACAAAGTATTTATACTTTCTTGAGGCAAGAAAGTTTTTATTTTTTTAAGTTTTTTGCTCATTGACCAAAAGTGACTTATTTGAAGTTAAGCCCTATGTAGCGGAAAGAGTCGATTATGATAAGTATACAGGGATTGCTTACTTAATCGATTTTTCCTTCTGTCCCTTATGCAAGCCCAGTATTTTCCAAAACAAGGATGAGCATCGCGTGATCGGCATTAACGTTACGCTTGAAGGATCTTTGAAAGGACGTAAGAAAATAATATTACAAGTTAATTTACTGTCGTTGAATAGATAGGAATCTAAGTAAATTATCGATATGAACTGGCGAGTTTTAGGTATTTAAGTTCTATGATATGAACAGATGAAGATAATTACAGAATACATATTCAAAACATTTCTAACATCTGCTACATTTATGTAATATAGAGTTCGTTTGATCCAGCTGTAAACAGTATAGGAAAAGTAAAATCATATGTAGGTATGTGATTTAAGAGCGTTGTAATCATCGGCATGTGGTACTAAGGCACCTGCTGTTTAAATTTTAATTTTTATAACACAAGATTACATTTATTGATTTAAAACTCATAACTTCATAAGTCGTAGTTACAAGTTGATATTTATTATTAGCATAACTTCTGTATTAATTATATAAATCAATAAACACAAATATTAATTCAAATGGTACAAGATGTGACGTTAAAAAATTGTAGCTACACGGGTTAGTACTTCCTTAGTCGTTCTAAAATCTAGAGCCATATTTCTCAAAGTCGGAGATAACGCCCCCTAATGCGTGCTTGAGCATTTCAGGGGGACGGTAGAATGCTCACGCTCTAAGAAAATTAAGAGGCCTTGTTAAGTCTGTGTAGGAGATATCTGGCAGATTAAAAACTAATGAAAAATTATGTTTTTCTTCGGAATTAAGAACCCCCTCGTATTTCAAACTAAAATTAAATAGGTAATATTAATACAACTACATTGAATTCCTTCATTACTGCAGTGTTTTTGGTTATTAAGATATTTTTAAGATGCACCTCAGATAGTAAGTAAAAAAATTGGGGCGCTAGAAAAAAATTTTTTTTCGCAAAGCTGTTGATCAGTAATAAAAGTTTGAGAACCAATGCTCTTGACTCCGTGTACTTAGTTCCCTACTTTAGACCGTGTCATGATTTGCAAACCACAGAAAACAAAAATAATTTAAATTTAATCAATCCTAAAGCGTATTATCACTATTTACTTATGTTCAAATAATTTTACTTATAGTGACTCTCTTTTGGTTTGTCGCGTTTCGGGATTATCCAGTGAATACCCAGTTGCCGTGAGGCTTGTAAGTCGGCGTGACAACGGTGACCGTCGTTGGATTGCCGATCTCTCCGTGGTCACCAATGTTTTTGGATTCTACTGTACTTACCACCAAACACAGTGCAGTCACTTTCTGTGGTACTATAAAAAAGTTTAGAGACAAGTTTATTAAAATTATTGACTGTTATATTATAATTTCTTCTATGCAAAGTTTGCATATATTATAATGTGTATGTGAATTAAATGTTACTAATTTCTTTGAATTTAAGTTTATAAAAAGCATATTTTTTAATGATCGACCATAAACACAATTCTTATATCTATAAATCTATATACAAGAATGATACTAAATATTACACTAAGCACTTACCATATGTGTATAGGTTACCACGGTAAAACAATTATAATAATCGGTTGTAGAGTTACTGAAAAAATCGCGTTTATAGAAACATATTAGGGTAACAAAGAAACTTATTTTTTCTAAATTGTTAAATTAATGACTTTACATGATTTAGACTACGTGCAAGTAAATGCAAGTGGAACGTCACTTTGCGAGATTAAATTAGAATCTGGGCTAAATATCTAACGGAGACTAGATGAGGTGGCTAAGAACGAATCCAGCGGCGATGATTAAAGGAGACATAGGTCTTGTAGTGAACTGATACAGAGTGACAATAATGGTATCAAGCAATTAAAATAATTTGTATAATACTTATAACATGAGCTACGCAATGGCGTTAATCGTTTAAGCAAATTAATTCTGATTTCACTGTACTTAGTCGTTAGGTGCTTGTACACCGAATAAATCAAATTAGATCAATTCTCAATAAAGAAACGTCTAAAAAGGTTAATGGACATATACTTATATATGTTGTACTAGAGAATGATATAACCTCAGAAAAAAGTAAAACTAAGAGATTTATGTTGCAATACATATGGCCCAGTGTTTATATGTTTACTATGCGTGTATTTGTGTTTTATTATATTGGAATAATGTGGATATGAAAGTTGTTTTTAGTTGCAAATTTTTGTAATGTTTTACGAATTAATAGTTTGATAACTTTGAGCACATTAACGCCTTTATCTGATAGTTCATTTTCTTCTTCTTCCTAACTTAATCTCTGTAATAAATACCATTACTTCTATTCAAGTGATTCATTCTTCATTCTTCTATTCATTCTTCAAGTGAATATAGTGTCCTGTCTTATGACGATTTCAGTAACCTAACAAGGTGGCGGTTCCCCTGTTAGATCTTTCTAAGCACGCAAAACGCCACTAATATTACATAATATAGGGTCAAAACCTATGTAAATAAAATCCACAACACGTCACTTCGAGATCCCGCCAAAAACTCCGACAATAATGTTATTTAGTGAATCTATATTTGTAACTTATAATAACCTCTTTTAGTCCCGGTTGTTTTTCCGTACCTATAACATAGACTTATGGTATCGGGCGTGGACCCGTTGATTTATACTATATGTAAGAATTGTTGTACAATTCTTTAATTTTTTGTACTATGGGTCAAACTTAAACTCTACATCCGGCCCGGTTTACAAATTTATTATTACTAGCGGTCGCTCAATGATCGAAATTCAACCAGCGACTTTTTAATCATAGACTAATTTCTGTTTGACATTTGCAGTATGAACCTAAACAATGAATATTATATCACTTGCTGTCACTTTTGATTGAGTGACAATGTCAATATTTTGGGGGGTCTAAGTTCAATGGCACTGGTCCGGTTAGGACTCGCAGTATTAATTTATTTAATTTAATATATTAGTAACAGATAATAGAGAAAAATTTTAGCTTTCTGCACATCTCCATATAAACTTTAACCAAGCCATATCTCACAGACTGCCGTGCACGCTATACACTAAAAGGTGTCCGAATTTTCTTCTCACGTATTAATATACTTAATGATGATTATGGTACTATAAATAGGTATTATCTATATATTGCTTACGCATACTCGGTGTATTTTAATAAACCAGCTGTTCCGCGGACAATGTCCAATCACAACAGGATAGTAAAAAAGCTAATTAGATCTCGATTTAACGTGCAGTCGTATTGTTTTAACCCACTCCCCTATATCGAATTCAGTTTTGATAGCTTAGTATTTTAAGAACCAGAGAATTACATTTTACAAACTATAAATTATACTTTGAATGGTTACTAATAATGGGTAAATTATTAAGCTTAAGAGATTGTTTTTTGTTTGTTTGTTTGAACGAGCTAATTTCTAGAAGTATTAGTCACATTTTAAAGATTATTTTTGCTTTTTATAGACTATATATATTAGGAACTTTTTACCGCTACCAGTTTAAGGAGCCGAGAAGTAATCATGATTTTTTTTTTCGAACTGACTGTACTGAGCCTTAAAGTCTCTGGAGCCAATAGAGGCTTTGACAGCTTCACTGGGCATTGTTATTTTACCATAGCCCCTACTGAAAAGCGTAATAATATGTAGCCTAGTTCATTTCTTGGTGATTGGTTTATCAACATTGGTTATGATTTTGGTTGGTTGGTAGGGTGGACTATGTGAATGACAGTGATGTCTGGAAGTGTCTCTCTCTCTCTGTGCATCCACAAAATTATTATTGTACCTACCTAATATAAGTATTAACACTTGTACAATTGAAAGAAAAGGTAAACCTGATAAGTTCCATACCGGTTCTTCTCGATTACTGGGATATTTTGCGAACCGGCAGTAGTGCTTTGACGTTCATAAGTGTGCCTTTTTGAATAAAGAATTTTTATTCTGAATTTTGTTTCCTAAATCTGAAAATTAATTTCAAATTAATTCATTAGCTTTCAATTTATGCGCATTGTAACAAATTAACACTGACAATATACTATTTTATTATAAAGATAGTAACTGCTTTCCACGGTTTCACTTGTGTTAAATTTATTTGACCAACTGTCCCCAATACACCCGGGTAAACTATCGTTGTTCTAACTACACGTAGTAACCTAAAGCTTTCCAGATTGCTTGACGTTTCTGTTCTGCTTCTTAGGCTCATAGCATGAACTTATAAAGCCTATAAACTTCCTCATTAAATAAGCTATACAATGAAAAAAAAAGTTGGCTACCACGGGACACCCGGCAGGTGAACTTTTTTTAGTGAATATTTTAAAATAAAGATGAAAAAAGTACACCGGGTGATCCCAAACACGACAAACCAAAAGAAAGTCACTGTGAAGATGTTTATTTTATTACTATATGTATGGTGGTCGCGATCCCTACCGACCGCTTTTAATCTATCAATGTTTTAACATGAAACTTTGAAATGATCCCGTTTTTCTATTTTAAAAAAAACTAACGCGACTCAACACCGCCAACGTTGGAACAAAAGCGTCGCCACGCCAACAACCGGTTTGACCCTACGCATTAAATGTTTCACATCAAAAAATCCGACTGATAGTTCCAGAGATTAGCACTTTCAACCAAATAAACAGTCTTTCGAGCCTTATAATATTACTATAGATTTAGATATAAAACATATACATTACTAATTTGAGGAGACTCGATACTTCAAACCAGATCAATGGTTATAACCTCATTAGCGGCCACCAACTTAGAGATGGTCTCATTAAGAAATGATACTATTTAATAACATCGTTATAAGGGAATCGGCTGCAGTATTCAATCTCATATCGAACATTAATATATCAATTTCTTTATAATAGACCACCAATGTGATTACTGATTATCCATATATATGTATTATGAAACGTAAACTCTTTCCGTCTGTCTGTTAGTATACTTATGCTTATTACCCGAGATCCATTTCTCAGAACACTATAGGTAATTTATAGAAATATTTCCTGACTATATTTTAGTATTGTTTTGTTAGGTAAAACAAATATGGGTGTGTACTAATAAAATATAATAAAATCGGTTAAATACGAATCATATTCGCGCAACTAGAGTTACGTTTTACCATAAAATATATTTATTATAATACATATATATTTACAAAAAAAAATTGTTTGCCTGTAAAGTCGGTATACGGGCGAAAGTTTTACGTGACAACGACTTTATGTCTGTCTCTCTCGCTCTTAGCCGGGCTAACCATGCCCGAGTGGAAGGGACGCGTGCCTCTCACTCGCTCTCATTGTGAGCGCATAACGTGAGCGGAGCGTAACGCAGTTTCTTGAAGTGTCACCCGGCAAACCAATTTATAAGACGTTGTCACGTCAAAATGTTTATTTTTTGTCATTCAGTTCGACCCACTAGGCCGGTTATTATTTTTCGTTGTTTTATTTTAAAGTCTGCACTATAAGCATACCATGTGTGACTCACAGTTTTTACTATACAGCAGAAAAAAAACGTTTTTATGGGGATTCCCCTTAAATATATTTTTTTTCATTATTTCTTTTAGCATATCCAGCCTACTCTGAGACAACTTCATTTGGCAATCTCTTGCCTGCCTAAACTGTTAAAGATAAAACAACAAGTATAGAAAGTAACGCAAAGGGAGCCAGACAGTAATTATGGTTTTAAAGGCCCGTTAGATGCCGACAGTTGGTGTTAAAAAGGCTTAACAGATGTTTCGCCAACATGACCCATAACATACGAGAGAGGTGGTGGGATTCTTCGAGAATTAACACAAAAGCACCTAACGGGTTTTAAGACATCTGCCGATCTCGATGTTTATTGTGGCGTAGTTCGTAAGCGGTAAACGTTATTTAATATTTTGGTGTCTTTGGAAGATAGTAAGAGATAAGGCAAAATTTTAAATACATATGTTTTACTTTTAGGCCATGATACTCTTTGAAGAGATGAATGCTTATACGAAAATATATTCAGTTTTTAGTTTAGAGGTGTTTATGTATTGATTAATGATTTGTATCATGAAAAGATAAGTTTAGTTTCTGATTATAAAATCATTTAGACTAAAGACGTAATAAATTGAACAGTGCAAAGCCCTTGAGATAACAGAATATTGACATACCTATGCATTCCGTTCATTTCGAAACAAAAGTTTCACATTTAAGCCAAACAACAAAATTTATTTCCCAAAAGGGTTCCGAGGAAGTACCTACTTTGTATTTACAAGGTGCGCTTTTGCACTTTTTTGGTGACAAGTTGTAAATGAAGGTGCATTCAGTTTATTATTGTAACTGTGGGAACATATTAATTTTAACAATTTTACAGTAACATTGTCCGAAAACTATTAATATAAAACGGATAGAATAAAAGAAAACGCTTCGTGGGCAGACTCGCCACAAGGTGAACCTACTATCTAGTGAAGGTTGCGGGAACCTGCTGGAAGCGAGCAGTGCCGGACGTCGTTGTGGAGAGGTCTATGTCCATTAGTGGATCTCTTTTAGTTGTAGGAATGGATGGAAAGATTTTATGCATAGTCCTAAATCCTCCTTTGTCTTGTATATTTTCTTCAATCTAGCTACTGATCGAAAGATTTGAGTACCAAAAATGTATGTAAAACATAAGGATGACAGAATAAATTTAAACAATATGATTGAGTTCGAAAAATTGTGACAATGATACATATAGTGATAATAAAAATTATCGATAGTGCTTTCGTCGATCTAGTTGGTAACAAGTGTCTTACATCCCTACCAATGCAAATTACCGGTTTTAAAAGGTGATTTATTGTTTTTTTTATGTTTGAAAATTATGAGTTATTTAATTTATTATAATTAAAGTGGTTATTTTCGCCTCTTATTTCATCCATCATAAAGAGATCAACTTTGAGAATATTGAACTACTTATAGGATTCAAAGATTTTTTTATTGATAGAAAGCTACACCATTCCTGAGTAAGCTATGTTTTACTATTAATAAGTTTTACGTTATACTTAATTCGTAGTAAGTTACTAGAGGTTGCTAGTGTAAAATAAAAGTGTAATATTGTCTACTTAACATGATATAAATAATTCAGATATAAATATTATTTAATTTAAAAAATTCTATATCTTTATAATTATTATTTGTTATAGTATGCAATCAATTATATAAATATTGTGTTAACACCAGCTGCCTGTCGTTGTAACTTGATAAATTACCGACAAAACACTTCAAAATACTTGGGAGAAAGAAAAAAGAATGAAAATCGCAAAAAAATATACATGTGACACTAATCAATGGCTGCTGATTTTTAAAAACGGATGTATGTAGAAACGAACGGAAATTGGCACCTTTTTATGGTAACAAAGTTAATCCTAATATTAACTTTTTCATAGCCCGTAACACAAATGAATACAGCTCATTTTCCCGCAATTCAAAACAAAATTTGAATGTCTAATTTGGTGAAACAAAAGTTTTTAAAAAATTTACTAGGTCAAGTTTTTGCTATCATATCATTATGCAGATGCGTTTTAAAATAAGTTTTTAAAACAGGGCAGATGCACGAAAAACAACCTTGAAGATATCTGTGAAAAAAATACTTACATTTCGGAGTCCTTCGGACCTTTTTTGCTCCGTTAAAAGACGCTCTTATATTTTTTAAGGATCTAAATATCCAGCTGGCTTTTTGATGGAGTCTTTAATGTTGCTTGAAATATTGCGTTTTTTCTGAACAATCCTACAATTCATTACTAATATAAAAGTTACTCTGCCACTGTGTTTAGTGATGTCTTCAATAGGCATAACAATTGCAGTACATATTCTTTTGCTAAATACTAATTAAGAAGTAGTTTTTTTTAATATATTATCTCGACAAAATAACTTTACAGTACCGGTCTACAGAAATGCCTCTTCACGCCTCGTTTGAAGAACCCAATATCATAAGACCTTGTCAAACTTTATCTAAGCTTAATTCAAGTCATCCACTGCGATATGGGAGTAAAGAATAAATAAGAATACATACAGCTGTCTTCAAATTTCCTGGACTAAAAAAGATTTAGTTCACATTCTTTAATTCAACTAATGTGGCACAACAAGTAAATGATATAGGGATAGTATAAAAATGTGGTATTAAGCTAAGCTGAACTTAAACAAGACTCCACTCTCAAGAACAGTTTCTGGTATACGTCGATAATTGCTTGATGGCTGCTCTTTAAACTGTGAAAAGAGCAAGCCAGGCTAACACTAGAAAATCTCTGTCATCAAGATATGGTTGTATCACTACATATTCCCTCAAATACATTTTTACTCACTTATTTTATAAGTAATTATGGCCCAGTGGTACCGTGTACGGATACTGCGTCGATCGACAAGAGTTCAAATCACAGCAATGAACTTAGCTTTCAGTGAAGGAAAACATCGTGATGAAACCATAGCATAGGTAGTGTTACGGCATTTCCGCCTGGCTAGCTACCATCTTCCGGGAGCTCTACTTGAGAGGCAGTTCCCCCACTAGGCTTAGCGTGTTACCATCTTAGGCCACGTAGTCACTAACCATCAGATGAGGTTGAGGCCATAAAACCCTTGGATTCGAATCGTCTGCCACCAAAGTCTGAGTGCGAAACGATAAAACGATTGTCATTTGTAAGTTTTAAAACTTAATGCTAACCAACAAACTTGATTATAATTTTTAATTCCACAACCTACCAACCTGACGGAAAGTGCAGAGATCGTAAAGCTAAATTAAAATACACAACTTTACAACCGGCCACGATCCGCCGGATACTCTAATTACGCTGGCATTAAACTTGACTTTATTACCTCCGATTCAGGAAGGTCCAATGACAATGATCTTGAGGTCTAAACACACGTTTTAATAACAGAATATTGACATACCTATGCATTCCGTTCATTTCGAAACAAAAGTTTCACATTTAAGCCAAACAACAAAATTTATTTCCCAAAAGGGTTCCGAGGAAGTACCTACTTTGTATTTACAAGGTGCGCTTTTGCACTTTTTTGGTGACAAGTTGTAAATGAAGGTGCATTCAGTTTATTATTGTAACTGTGGGAACATATTAATTTTAACAATTTTACAATAACATTGTCCGAAAACTATTAATATAAAACGGATAGAATAAAAGAAAACGCTTCGTGGGCAGACTCGCCACAAGGTGAACCTACTATCTAGTGAAGGTTGCGGGAACCTGCTGGAAGCGAGCAGTGCCGGACGTCGTTGTGGAGAGGTCTATGTCCATTAGTGGATCTCTTTTAGTTGTAGGAATGGATGGAAAGATTTTATGCATAGTCCTAAATCCTCCTTTGTCTTGTATATTTTCTTCAATCTAGCTACTGATCGAAAGATTTGAGTACCAAAAATGTATGTAAAACATAAGGATGACAGAATAAATTTAAACAATATGATTGAGTTCGAAAAATTGTGACAATGATACATATAGTGATAATAACAATTATCGATAGTGCTTTCGTCGATCTAGTTGGTAACAAGTGTCTTACATCCCTACCAATGCAAATTACCGGTTTTAAAAGGTGATTTATTGTTTTTGTTATGTTTGAAAATTATGAGTTATTTAATTTATTATAATTAAAGTGGTTATTTTCGCCTCTTATTTCATCCATCATAAAGAGATCAACTTTGAGAATATTGAACTACTTATAGGATTCAAAGATTTTTTTATTGATAGAAAGCTACACCATTCCTGAGTAAGCTATGTTTTACTATTAATAAGTTTTACGTTATACTTAATTCGTAGTAAGTTACTAGAGGTTGCTAGTGTAAAATAAAAGTGTAATATTGTCTACTTAACATGATATAAATAATTCAGATATAAATATTATTTAATTTAAAAAATTCTATATCTTTATAATTATTATTTGTTATAGTATGCAATCAATTATATAAATATTGTGTTAACACCAGCTGCCTGTCGTTGTAACTTGATAAATTACCGACAAAACACTTCAAAATACTTGGGAGAAAGAAAAAAGAATGAAAATCGCAAAAAAATATACATGTGACACTAATCAATGGCTGCTGATTTTTAAAAACGGATGTATGTAGAAACGAACGGAAATTGGCACCTTTTTATGGTAACAAAGTTAATCCTAATATTAACTTTTTCATAGCCCGTAACACAAATGAATACAGCTCATTTTCCCGCAATTCAAAACAAAATTTGAATGTCTAATTTGGTGAAACAAAAGTTTTTAAAAAATTTACTAGGTCAAGTTTTTGCTATCATATCATTATGCAGATGCGTTTTAAAATAAGTTTTTAAAACAGGGCAGATGCACGAAAAACAACCTTGAAGATATCTGTGAAAAAAATACTTACATTTCGGAGTCCTTCGGACCTTTTTTGCTCCGTTAAAAGACGCTCTTATATTTTTTAAGGATCTAAATATCCAGCTGGCTTTTTATGGAGTCTTTAATGTTGCTTGAAATATTGCGTTTTTTCTGAACAATCCTACAATTCATTACTAATATAAAAGTTACTCTGCCACTGTGTTTAGTGATGTCTTCAATAGGCATAACAATTGCAGTACATATTCTTTTGCTAAATACTAATTAAGAAGTAGTTTTTTTTAATATATTATCTCGACAAAATAACTTTACAGTACCGGTCTACAGAAATGCCTCTTCACGCCTCGTTTGAAGAACCCAATATCATAAGACCTTGTCAAACTTTATCTAAGCTTAATTCAAGTCATCCACTGCGATATGGGAGTAAAGAATAAATAAGAATACATACAGCTGTCTTCAAATTTCCTGGACTAAAAAAGATTTAGTTCACATTCTTTAATTCAACTAATGTGGCACAACAAGTAAATGATATAGGGATAGTATAAAAATGTGGTATTAAGCTAAGCTGAACTTAAACAAGACTCCACTCTCAAGAACAGTTTCTGGTATACGTCGATAATTGCTTGATGGCTGCTCTTTAAACTGTGAAAAGAGCAAGCCAGGCTAACACTAGAAAATCTCTGTCATCAAGATATGGTTGTATCACTACATATTCCCTCAAATACATTTTTACTCACTTATTTTATAAGTAATTATGGCCCAGTGGTACCGTGTACGGATACTGCGTCGATCGACAAGAGTTCAAATCACAGCAATGAACTTAAGCTTTCAGTGAAGGAAAACATCGTGATGAAACCATAGCATAGGTAGTGTTACGGCATTTCCGCCTGGCTAGCTACCATCTTCCGGGAGCTCTACTTGAGAGGCAGTTCCCCCACTAGACTTAGCGTGTTACCATCTTAGGCCACGTAGTCACTAACCATCAGATGAGGTTGAGGCCATAAAACCCTTGGATTCGTATCGTCTGCCACCAAAGTCTGAGTGCGAAACGATAAAACGATTGTCATTTTTAAGTTTTAAAACTTAATGCTAACCAACAAACTTGATTATAATTTTTAATTCCACAACCTACCAACCTGACGGAAAGTGCAGAGATCGTAAAGCTAAATTAAAATACACAACTTTACAACCGGCCACGATCCGCCGGATACTCTAATTACGCTGGCATTAAACTTGACTTTATTACCTCCGATTCAGGAAGGTCCAATGACAATGATCTTGAGGTCTAAACACACGTTTTAATAAATAACGGGTCCCAAACGGAGTCGCATTTCCCCTGCGGCAGTTCGGGCCACGCGTCCGAACGCTGCTGAGACTTACCGAAGGTGCCCGAAGAAGTGCCAAAACACCGTAACCTAAAAATAATCCCAACCTTAAAGCTTAAAAAATAAAGTTCATTTTCACGTAATGTGATAGTAGGTAATAAGTTGTTTCCGCAATAGCATTGAAGTTATAAAGCAGATGTGTTTCACACACTTTTCAAGTAACTTTTGTATCTTTTGAGATTTTTTTTCTTGAGACGAACATGTGCAGTTTTATGTCCAGGTAGAAGAAGACAGATGCTTTCCTATGGGCACCAATGGTCATTTCTAGACTTCCGGTGTATGATAGGTGAATAATTGACTTTAAACAAAACTGCTTTTTCGGTCTTATTTAATTATCTTTTGCAGATAGCGAAAGTCTTTTTGGCGTCTAGTTGTTTAAACTTTCTTAAAACACATTACTTAGATAATCATTTTAACTGTATTGTATTTAAAATAAATTTTGGATTACTAATGATTTTTTTGCAAAGTATTGCAGAATATAGTAATGCATTTTTTTGCAAAAAAATATTTCTGTTTTAAATTTCACTTCTGTTTTAAGTCACACTGTTTTAAGTTTCTTACTTGTCATGTGATAGCAAGTGATGATAATGATGATGATGATGATGAGTGAATGATGAAGGTGAGATTACTATTGAACCATAATTTATAAAAAAAAAGTACACAGCAGTGAATCACGTGGGTTCGATTTCGAAAATGGGCCTAAGTTTTTAGTAAATAAAAAAAAATCGATGAATGAAATGAAATAAAAAAAAATGATTTGATCTCGTTGGTGTAGAATGAGCATTTTCAAGATATTGATATATTTCAAAACTTACTGAATACAAAATTTAAAAATATTGTATGAAATTGGATGATATGAATATTGTTATGTACCTACCTAGAATGTCAGTACAATAAAGCATTTTATAAAGATTTTATATGGCAACCCCAACTGTAATGCTTTTCACCTTTTTCCGTTTCCTATGGACGCCGTACGAACCACAGACTATTAGATGTACAAGTAGTACGAACTGCACGTAGTAAATTGTTTGTGTTTCTTCTATAATCTGTATTGTGTTCATGGTCTTCATTAAAGCAGACTTTTGGTCATACGCAACTTTTATTTATAAAGTCCTAAGAAATATGAAACGTGTGATACCACAATAATAATAATATTTTTTTAATTTATAATAAGTCGCGGTAACCTTTAATGGCTGTACTTTTTTATTATACAGTGTAAACTCTTTATAACGTTATCCTTTAAACTATAAACTCCCTATAACGTTGAAGTGAGCCCAACTTGGTTGGTTTGCGTTAAAACCCACATATTGAAACCTACTCCATATAACGATAACTCTCTATAACGACAAAAAATGCTCAGTCCCTTGAGTATCGTTATAAAGAGTTTACACTGTATTTGTAATATAAGAATTATATATGTAATTTTGCTGTTGGATGCCCAAATAATTAAAAAAAACGACTATCATGATTATAAGGCATTTTCGATAACTTACCTATCATCTTGTAGTACAGATGGAACTATGCAAGGTTCGTCTTCGGAAGTAGCACCACCGTACAAATAATATTTACAATTAATAATCTTTTATTTTAATAATCATAATCAATAATTTAGTGGATGCACAGAGAGGGAGTCACTTCCAGACTTCACTATCATTCATATAATGATCCACCCTTTATTAATCTTTTGACGATAAAATCTGCTTGTTATGGTCGTTGTTCTTATGATTGTCAGTGTAGTGATTAGATGGCTATAACCATAATAGGTTGGCATTCTTACACTATGCACTTAATTTTTATGCTTTCCACACATAGCTTTCAAAATATTCAGTATTAAAATAAAACTTTTCCTTAAAGCAAAATGTCTAATTGTGCAGTGAAAATTTTTTAAATTTTTTGGAACTTGTAAAAACCATTATAGAAAGAAAAACCTGAAATCCAGTGGTATTTCTTTTCATGTGTAAGTACTGATGGAATATTATTTTGCGTCAAAATAATTATTAATTAGATGACACGCCGCCATGGCAGTTCAGTTTACTCAAGACGCTGTAGTGTTGTGCCTACTCTTGATTGTATCGAGTGACTATTACCGCATTTTATGAATATAAACTAGGTCCTACCTTATTTAATTAATATTGTTTATTTTAAGTATTATTCTAAATATAATTTCTTTCTAAATATTCATTAGTAAAGAATATTAATTTGTCCTATCACAATATTTAGTACCTAATATAATGTTTCCGATATTGTAATGATAACATATGATATTTAAGTTATTTGAATTAGTATGAATATAATTTATTTACTTATATATTTTTAGAAATTTACTCAGTGAGAATTTTTGTGATCTTGCAGCTTTCCTAGAGACCCAAAGACAAAAGAGAAATGGATAGATGTAGTTCGTAAAGATGGATGGTTTCCAGGGCCTCGAACTACAATATGTTCTCAGCATTTTGAGGAATCGTGTTTTGATTTGAGCAAGAAAAGGCAATATTTATTACCAAATGCAGTACCTACGTTAAAACTTGATGTGAATAATTTTATAAAAATATTCTATAATTTATATTGTCATTAATTGTTCATGGTTAGTGTCACTATAAAACTATATGTACTTACTTTAATTTTCATTGTATTTATTTTAGATTGAGGAAACTGTACAAGAAAATGAAAATGAAATGGATGCTAGTTTTGTACCAGATATGATTATTGATTCTCCTCGCAAAAAAAACTAAAATCACGTATAGAATGCCTGGAACGTATATCGCATCAACGTTTTCAAGACTTGAAAAAGAAAGATTTAATGAACAAAACCGATGTCCATATATTAAGCGGAATCAATATCTCAAGTCCTGAAATAATTAAGAGACAGTTTATTAAAAGTAAAAATCTTCCCAATGAAAAGAAATACTCGGAAAATCTTAGGAAAAGAGACAGACTTACAATAAATTTATTTTATTTGAAGGTTCTTGAAAAATGTTTCAACTTTTTGTTATTATATATATTATGTATTTAGTGGTTAAGATAATTATGTAATCATTATTATAATAAACAAGTAAAATAAACATTTGTCGAAGTTATTTTTAATATCAACGAATGTATCGATACAATGTCCGTACCGGCGGACAACGCACATCACTTTAGAGATAAAGGACAAACCACGCCGTACCCCGTGCCCTTCCTTACACCCGCGTAAATGAATCGCATTGTTTCGATACTTTTAACAAGTTTTGCACTCTCTAGGTACAGTGAGCGGACTTTATTACTCTATGGTCAGTGTAGTGTAGTGGCATCATAATGTTGGCATTCTTAATATGCACTTATTTAATTAATATTGTTTATTTTAAGTATTATTCTAAATATAATTTTTCTAAATGATAGTATAATTGAACCATAATTTATAAAAAAAAGTACACAGCAGTGAATCACGTGGGTTCGATTTCGAAAATGGGCCTAAGTTTTTAGTAAATAAAAAAAAATCGATGAATGAAATGAAATAAAAAAAAATGATTTGATCTCGTTGGTGTAGAATGAGCATTTTCAAGATATTGATATATTTCAAAACTTACTGAATACAAAATTTAAAAATATTGTATGAAATTGGATGATATGAATATTGTTATGTACCTACCTAGAATGTCAGTACAATAAAGCATTTTATAAAGATTTTATATGGCAACCCCAACTGTAATGCTTTTCACCTTTTTCCGTTTCCTATGGACGCCGTACGAACCACAGACTATTAGATGTACAAGTAGTACGAACTGCACGTAGTAAATTGTTTGTGTTTCTTCTATAATCTGTATTGTGTTCATGGTCTTCATTAAAGCAGACTTTTGGTCATACGCAACTTTTATTTATAAAGTCCTAAGAAATATGAAACGTGTGATACCACAATAATAATAATATTTTTTTAATTTATAATAAGTCGCGGTAACCTATAATGGCTGTACTTTTTTATTATACAGTGTAAACTCTTTATAACGTTATCCTTTAAACTATAAACTCCCTATAACGTTGAAGTGAGCCCAACTTGGTTGGTTTGCGTTAAAACCCACATATTGAAACCTACTCCATATAACGATAACTCTCTATAACGACAAAAAATGCTCAGTCCCTTGAGTATCGTTATAAAGAGTTTACACTGTATTTGTAATATAAGAATTATATATGTAATTTTCTTTTGGATGCCCAAATAATTAAAAAAAACGACTATCATGATTATAAGGCATTTTCGATAACTTACCTATCATCTTGTAGTACAGATGGAACTATGCAAGGTTCGTCTTCGGAAGTAGCACCACCGTACAAATAATATTTACAATTAATAATCTTTTATTTTAATAATCATAATCAATAATTTAGTGGATGCACAGAGAGGGAGTCACTTCCAGACTTCACTATCATTCATATAATGATCCACCCTTTATTAATCTTTTGACGATAAAATCTGCTTGTTATGGTCGTTGTTCTTATGATTGTCAGTGTAGTGTAGTGGCATCATAATGTTGGCATTCTTAATATGCACTTAATTTTTATGCTTTAAATAGCTTCAAAATATTAATAAAATAAAACTTTTCCTTAAAGCAATTTAATTTATCAATAAATTTTTTCTTGAATAGAAATTTTTGTATTCTGTTGGTGCTTTGATTGGTAGTGGAACCAAATCAAAACTGTGACTTTGCATTTTTTGGCAGCAATCTCACTTTATTTTAAGTGACCGTATGGCCTAAAATGGTAGTGCTAGTGGAAGACTGGCTCTCAAGTGCAGCTGCACCAATAGGTTCTTGGTGACAGATTATCAACTTGAGGGCGGTAGCTAGCCAGGTGAGTATTAGAAAAAATCCTACCACCATGCTATGGTTTCATCACGATGTTTTCCTTCACTGAAAGCTCGGCTAATTGCAGGGATTCGAACTCACGTCGATTGACACGGAGTCCGTACAGGCTACTAACTGAGCCATTATAGCTTCAATTGCGTACTACACAAACATATATCAAAATGGGAATGGAAATATTAGTGTGTAAAATGGTACATATGAAGATACCATTGTTTCTAACAATTTATTAACATTTCTCAATTGTGTCTTTGAAGGTACGTAGAAATATAATATCGACGTAGTTTAAGAAAACGATTTCCAGATGTCAATTCTTTTTTACTCTCGATATTTTTTGCTCTTAGACAATATGTCGCTGGAAGATCCTTTTTTTTTTTTACAAAACGGCACGTACCAAATGTTGCGCGCCGGCAGCTGCGCACGAGTCTCTGAAGATCATTTCGCGAATTTTCGTTTCTCGGGAGACAGATGCCGTGTTAATACTAAATTTCAAGTAAATTTTAAAACGTCACAACTCCTAGCATTTTTAAAACGTATACTCCGTTACAAACTTGAGGTTCATAAAGAAGATTACAAAGTTATATTTACTGGTATACAGATGATACATACTGAACATTTCAATGAAAAGTTATATTATCGACGGAGGTTATAAAATTGTTTTTGTTGTATAAATGCGTTTAAAAGTATGAAGCACTTGGCATCTGACATTGTAAATGAAACTGTGGCCTTACTAAAGTTAAAATTGTTTTTGTCGGATGCGGTTTTGAGATGAACTTTATACAATACTTTGTTGTATTGTTAATAAGTTTACGCTTCAGTACATCATTAAAATCATTATTGATTATGTTTTTTTTTTTCTTTATCATTAACGAATATGCGGTGAAAGTATTGTACTTGAAAAAAAATTTTTTTTATTACTTCCACCATGTCACTGACAAAAGAATGAAGCGCCACTTTTTTCTAATTGCAAATATCCTTCGCTTCCTTTCACGCTGCATTCATGCAGTCATGCTGGTTTCGAGAATTTTTAACCTATTACCTATGTAGTTGTATTTTATAATTTTTAACATATCATAAGTAAACATAGGCAATTATAAGCAAGCCTATGGACATAGTAAAATAAAAAAAAGAACAGTTATTTCACAATCAAAGGCTATTTCACTACTTTTACAAATTTAGATTATGAATTCAGAATGCCTCTATGAATTCTCAGTTCACAAAACGTTAAGCTCTGTCTTTTGATAGGTATGTGAATTCTCAAAATTATTATTTCCACCGACAAAATTAACGATACTGGAGAAAAAACATAAAATTGAAAACGCACGGCTTAAAATTTGAACTTTTTCTCTGGTAAATTCTTTTAATAATGTACATTTCTTGCCGCGTTAGCTTAAAGTCGTAAGCGCGACTGCTATGAGCGAGGTCTTGGATTCGAATCCCAAGGTCGAGCAAAGTGTTATTGGGTTTTTCCTATGAAATTTCCAGTAGCAGCTCGGAGTTTGGTTTCGTGCCCGATTAATCGCAATAGGCTCGCCCCATAGAATTATGAACTCGGCGTGTTAGTGAGCGGACTTTATTACTCTATGGCTCGCCCCCTATTACATGGGATCTAAAAACATACTCGGCGAACTGTGGGTGTACATTAGTACACCTCTGCCTAACCCTTCGGGTAATACAGGCGTGACGGTATGTTATGTGATGGTATTTCTTTCTTTTTCCACAACCGACAGTATAAATCATTTAATTCCTTAATAAAGAATGGCTATTACAGAACTATTTAATAAGTCAAAAATAATTAAAATTTTCATAATAATTATATGAATAAAAAAATTAATTCAGTGTAATTAAAACCGAATACAATTATTACTTTAAAATAAAACTGTCTCATATTAGATATTACACAGGCAAGGCGAATTATAAGTATTGTCTAGTAATAAAATGATCTTATGAATATGTTAAATTTTAAATAAAAACATAATATATCGATAAAATATGTGTACATAACAATATTCGCAAAATTTTTATCTGACATTTTCGAACACATTTCCCATGGCGAAAAATACTTACTATTAAATTTATTATCATAATATAACAACACTACTACAAACTTATTATTATAATATAAATAAATTAATATTCATTATAATAATGGCTGAAGATTATTGCTAACATTTTTAGTAAATAAAATTATGCGCTAAATCACTTTTATTACTAATGCGGTCGTTTTTCCCACAATTTATTCTTGCCTTCCTGCTTTAAATACTAAACCGTTGGATATTTCTGTACAATGTTACAAATTTTTTGTTGTTTCCTTTTTTAGAAGTGTTTTAGTTTTAATAAGTTTTATTAAAATTTTAGTTATCGTTTTTAAGCCTAATAAAGGTTTTTTAGGTAATACTTATTTTGTATATATGTTGTAAAATACTTACTTATTAATATTTAACTTAATATAGGCATTAATAAAACTATGGAATTTATAATGTTATTACTTAATAATAAAAAAATATAGGTACTAGTTTTATCATAATGTTTTATTGAGTTTAAATCGTAATATATTTTTTTCTAATACTTTATTTCATCATGCACTGAGTTTTTGTTAAGGCGTGAATTATCGAATCTACATATATCTAAACAGTAAAAATATCCTTTTTTTTACCCCACGGAGTAAATTGACATCAATAATGTGAAACCTGAAAATAGTGTTACCATATTAATTTTGTAGTAGTTAGTCTACTTCCGTATCTTTTACGTTCCAATTAACTGATTCGTAAGCTTTTAAATACTGAGTTGAGGGTTTTTATTGATTCATTTAAATATTTTATTTTATTCAATATACCCGATATTGTACTATTGCCATTACATAAATTCAGGAAACTATAAAATGTAAATTGGCGAACTACTTAAAAAAACAACAACAACAAAAAAGAACGATTCGGTTGGCTCACGACAGACGATTTTGTCTACTTTATTCGGCCTTCATGTTTGTAGGGTTCAATGTTTTTCAGAAAAACTTAATTTTAGGAATAAATATCCTCTACAGTTTTACGATTAGTTCTGATTGGTTGATATCACTGTTTTAAAAATTCAATTACCTAGCAACACATGAAATGTCATTTCACTCTGTGGGATTAAATGACGCACTCTAAAAATAATAAAATTTTGATATCGCCATAGAATTATGAATTCGGTACAGCGAGCGTAGTTTATTACTCTAGAGTCTAGGGATATCTCATAACTATTATGTTATTTAAAGATCAACAAACCTAGACCACAAACGTCTTCTCATTTGCAGAGTTATATAGTTTGCCCTCGCTTGAATGGGTTGGGTAATGTCTTGACTATATCTTGAATATATATTCTGATAGTATGGTAGCCGAGCAAAGAAGAGGAAGCAATAGTAGATGCGTAAAGAGATGGTTTGTTGACAAACATCCTATTGTCTACGGACCACACGTCTTTGAAGGCAGGTATTTTATTGTCATAACGACGACGTATATCAAAAATGCTTTCTATTTCATAATAAAGAAATGTCTACCGATACTTTTAATACGTTACTGTCACAGTTTATTGTATGCTGCAAGTATCACCGAAAAGAGGTAAATAAGATGCAAAACACATAGTCTCAATATTGAATTGAAATAGAGATAAATTACGTAAAAGATTTCTCTGCTTTCTCAAGGATCAATAAAATCTCAATTCAAAAGGATTTATTTAATACTTTGTGTTTCAAAGTATTGTTTTAACTCTCGTGTATGACAGTACAACGCATGCTAGTTTTACGTCAAGTAGATAATCGAAATAAGTTAGAAGCATGTTTATTAATTAAATATAGTCATAACAAGTTACTCAAGTGTAGCCATATCCCAAAATAAATTATATCCTTTTCTCCTACAGATGATAAAAAAAGACTATCTAGACAAACTTCAAAAATAAAGCAATATCTAAATATTAATTTATTATTTCATCCTAGTCGTTGGTGCCGTTTCCGAAAAACCAATTATATATACCATATATACAAGAATTGGTAACCAGCAGTATTAGTTTAGTTACGACAAGGGCCGCACAGCTTCGATTTTTCGCAAAAATTCTCGCCCTTACATAACTAAGTAATTCTGACAGTTAAGCCATAATTCATAAACCATAACAGACAAGAGTGACTTAGAAACCATTTCATATACATACAGGAAATGTACATAAATACATAATTAATAATAAAACAATCAATAAAACTCACAGACTAAAGGCAATTAACTATCTAAAACCAACATGAAGACAAACAGATCGTTTCTCGTTTAGCACCAAATCAAATATTTGCTGACGGTCCGTCATACAATTCAATGGTTAGAGAATGCAGATAGTTCATTCTATTCATTATCATATTCTCAGCTTAATTCATAATACTGTCATATATATATATATATATATATACTTCAACTCATCTTAGCGTGCGGCCTTATGTGTGCGTGCACTTGTTAACAGGCAGTTTTTATTTCTGTGACAGGGAAACGGCAGTCGTCTTCCAATCAGTAGTAGTTGTTCTTGATAGTGCGTCGTACCTAAAGGATTCGATCCCGATATAATCCCGGGATTGTACACAAGTAGTAAACAAGTCCGGTGAAGCTGTAAAAGCCGCAGCGGCTCTGTTTGACGATAGGGCCCCTAAGGCTAACAGTGTAGTCAGTTCAAAAAAAAAAAAAAAAAAAAAAAAAAAAAAAAAAAAAAAAAAAAAAAAAAAAAAAAAAAAAAAAAAAAAACAAGTAGTAAAAAGACAGTGTGGGCTAAAAAGACTAGTAAAAGACAGTGGGACTAAAAAGACTAGTAAAAGACTCTATATAAAAATCTGTTTTTTTATTATTTGTTTTATTCAGAAGGTTTTTAAACGTTCTCATAAAAAAATTGAAAACTAATAAATAAAAAAGATCAAATATGGTTACATTTTAAGTTCTTTTAGAAAAATTGAGTTAAACTAAATCAAACCATTTCTAACTTCTCTTAAAATAAACTAACATATACATATTATACATCTCTATAACATTTAAAATTAATACGTAAAACTTCCAAAAAGAAACAACCATACTTCAAGAAGCAGGTCTCCACAGAGATCAGTATTCATCTTATTAGATATGGTTTAAAATGGTTAAATATTTTACGTAAGTATGTCTTATTTGTATTGAGAAAATAAAATCTATGAAATAATAATGTATCGTCTTCAAGCGAAGTCGACGCAAACGCAAACTAATCAAATGATCTGAAAAACAGGATGGATGACAAAATGTTTTCTTGATATGTAATGTTTTATAACAATTTAATTATTTTTTTGTTAATTCAGTAAATCTCGCGGGATTCCTCGAAATTCAATTCCGAAATTTTGCGGTACCGAAATACTATAGGAATCCTCTTATCCTCTAGTCGTAACATAATAATCCAAATATTAAATCAATAAATTCTAATTTTAAAAAGATATAAATTCAGCAATAGATAACTTATGAATACGGATAGAAAACAGCAATATGATATAAAAATTCTTTGTCTTCCACCATATCTGTTTGAGTTGTTGATTTATTTTAAATTTGAACAAATAAGAAATAATAATTTTCGCCAGAATAAAAGTAAAATAGATAATAAAATTGTCTTGTGTGCTTAACACAACTTGCGACACTTCTTGACACGCGCACTTAAGGTACTGTATCTATACATGCTTTACGCAACATAGGGTTGCGTGCACAAATAAGTTGAACTGTCTATACTAGGGTTGGACGAAGCGATGCGACTATATTGTCTAAGTCTTCACGTGCGCTCTTTTGTATTAAAGTTTACTGTCACCTTCATTTTTATGAAATGAAGAAGCTGTTCTCCAAGCACTGTGATTCAATAAACATTTAGAGAAAACGGCACAATGACGTCACGTTACCACGGAATCTTAAAAAAAATCGTGATAAAATTATGTTAAAGAAAATTTGCAAATATTTTGTTATATCGACTTTTTTTTTCATAAATATGTATGCAATGAACCGTTGCTAATATTCCGAGAAAGATGTATTTTTAAAAGCAAATTCTGTGCAATGTAAATATTTCATTGAGATACCTCGAGCTTGGCGACGAATCAACAGGTCTTTTGGGAAGTAAATTATTGTTTATTGCTGTGTTATTGTAGTGCTTACTACACTGAACCTATTTTAATTATTTTTGCTTGAACGCACGAATCTCTGGGATTACCAGTCCGATTTGAAATAATATTTTTGCGCCTTCTTATTGAGCAACGTTATAAGCTATATAACTTGTGTTTAAAGAGCACAGTAGTTATTATGAACGTCAAGGAATAAGGCACAGCTGGGAATAAATAGATTGTTAAAGGTACATACACATATATTAAACATCCAGAAGAACTAACATTTCACTTCATCTGTAAATTTCATATAATTTTTTTTGTTATTTAGGTCCTCTTTTCCTCATTTATATATTCAGATTAACCCTATTCTTCAAATTTATCATTTATTTAACAAAGAGCTAAACGCACTATTTACAATTGGTTATTAACACTTTCATAGAAGTAATACAGAAAACTTATTATTTATTGTTTCATAAGAACTATGCTCATTCAAAATTGTTGTGTATAAAACGATGACAATATAGGTAAAATTAGAGAACGAGGGTCTGGAGATCTGTAGTTCAGGTCTTTGTACCTTTTTCGGACTCCAGAACTGAATTTATGTTCCAGAATTTATGTTCGTATTTTTTGTGTACAAACAATATTGTTTATAAATAAGATGCTAAATGTGAGGTCAAATAAATAAATTTATTTATATAAGCTTAACATCCGTCTAATGCTAGAATCGGGAATCGAACTCACAACTTATCATTTCAAGGGTAATAAGTAATATTGCACAAACAAACCTATCTCTTGATAAATGCAGCGTTCTTAGTATATGAAGACAATGCCCATTAGTGAAACCAACATTTTGAATACATACGATGCCAAAAATGGTAACTAAAAATAAGACTTGTAAATGAAGAAGAATAAGAAAAGTCGCAACAAACGCTACAAATCCACTCTTCAACATGCAAAGAGCATATAAAGCATATTAAATTAATTAAATCTCACTTTACCGGTCGAATACTCTGCTCTGCACATAAACTCAAATAGATTGATAATTTCCTCTTACCATCCACAGGAAAAAACACGTTCCGATTCTCGAAGGCTTGCACAATGAAGTTACAAGTTGCCTATACAAAACCTAAACTAAAAAAATATTTAATTTTTTATTAATACGTGGATTCATATGCGATAAAGGATTAAAACAGTTTAAAACCTAGCATTGATTAAAACCAAACGTCATTACAAAATAAAACAATAACACCAGATAAAGAGGTCAAGTTTAAAATGATTGAATAAATATAAAAAACTCTTATCGTTCGATATAAGTTTCTGTTCCGGCGGATAAAGTGCCGTGTGAGCTTTTTATCCGGATCAACATTTAAATACTGTCCTCTCAATTAATATTTCCGTGGTTATGTAATTTGCTTTTACTTAATTTTTTTTTACTAGCTCACCGCCGTGGTTCCGCCGTTAAATACAAAAATTCCCGTGAGAAAATAAGAACACTTTTGGGTTTACTAAAATTCCGAATAATGAATAAAAGTACATACCTACATAAATTGCCCTCGTCCGCTACTTTTAACTTTGTAACTTTTTTATTCTTTATAAGTAAGTGAATAGCGTTTGGCCACAACCTCATCTGTTGGTATGTGACGATGTAGCCCAAGATGGTAACACGCTAAGCCTAGTGGGGGCACTTGCTCTCAAGCGAAGCTGCCGAGAAACACCTATTGATGCTGGGCGACAGATTTTCAAGTTGAGGATGGTATTTAAAAATACCTACAACTACATGCTATGGATTCATTAAGATGTTTTCCTTCACCGAAAGCGGAGGCTCATTGTAAGGGTTCGAACTCACGTTATAGATGCCATGTCTGTACACGCTACCACTAAACAATCATTGCTTCAAATATATAGGCTACAATTTATAAAGGAGAATGGTTTTCGTCATGAGACAATAATTTAGCGTGAAATTATGTGTAGAATATGGTAATGTATAGCAAATAAACGACATACGCGACTCTTTCTCAGTGTTAACGCGACGGCCATATAATCAACTTAAATTAAATTAACAAAGAGATTTCGTAGGTAATTTAATATAACTCGAACTGGTTAGTTGCCGGCAAAAAAATGTGTAAAGTTCAAAGTGCTAGTGCTTGTTTTTTTTTTTGTTAATTCTCGAGGTCGCTCGGTTCATTCTTGACAGTGTTTTGTTTTAAGGTGACGGTACACAAACATTAAAATAAAAAAGAATTATTTTCAACAACTAATTTTCTGGGTGCTAGGGAGATGTAATGTAAGGTCTCATCTATCAACCCGGCACCCGACCAGCACCGCATCGCCTCGTGCGGTTGAAATTTCTTTGTATGCAGTTCCATATACACATATGCACTCACTTGTCTACTCCGTAACGTTACTGTATCGACTAGCACGCAAGCAGTCCATATGCGGACGGAGAGTGGACCGCCAGTTGTCTACGCAAAGACTATGTGTTATTGGCGCTGTGCGACACCACGTACTCCCCGATGAAAATCGCTCATTAGCTACACGTCAATTCTTTAACACGCGATGTTGACTAGTGGGTCACGCGGTGTTCACTCATCGACAACGAGTGGTCGTCGAGCGAGGAGGCGTGTTTCTGGATCTGCCAGTGTACATCCAACTGCCGAGAGGCTTACAATCTGGCATGACAATTACGACCGGCGATAGATTGGCTATCTCACGGTGGTAGCCACCTCAGTAAGATTTTTTGTGCTTATCATTAAAACAATCGTGAGTTTATTGTATTCGTAAGAATATTGCTAATATTCAATTCAATTTGAACAGGGTCACAAACGACAGAACTATAATGTACTATAGCAGACCAGATGTTTGTAACTAAAGTCAGCATACATAATCTTCCATTATGCAACCTACAAATTGTTAGATATCATTAATTGTTGATGTGTCGTTGATGTTTATAAGTAAAATGTATTGGAATCTATTATTACTTTTCAAGTTTCATTAAAAGGAAAAACTTGTTACAACTGAAGCATGTACCTACTTGTCATCATAAATCTTATCGTTATGTCTTTTATAGAATAAATAAATACAATATTTATAATAAGGTATTAAGTGAAGACAGTGTATCTCAAACTTTTTCAGCTTATAGTGGTTACTTACTGGTTTAGTAGTATGTCACGACTGCGACGCCCTAGTCAAAATGACTTAGGCACAGAAATGAAAATAATTTTTTACTTAAATTTCACAAACTGTGGCTCATTTTTATATATTAGGATTTTTAACTTTTATACCAACTCTTATTTTTTATTCTCTGTATACCAATATCACTTTTAGAAAGAGAGAGAGACATCAGAAAAAGAAGCACCTTGTGGTACCCGTCTTCTGCTTACTCCTTACGGCTCCTCAGGGCCAGCGGCGTATATTTTGAAAGCTCCTGAATTCATTCATATCAAAACTGCTTAATCGTTGAAATGATAGAATAAAAATATTACAAAGATCGAAGGTTTTTGTATCCCAATTCTGATTTTTCCGGAAAACCGGCAGGATTTTTTATGCACTATCTTCTCCGATAGTAGTGTAGGCGGACGTACGTGTCTCTTATAAAATGATTCTGAAATAACCTGAGTTAAAATTAAAAGGAAATGAATCCAAAATCGGGATTATATGGTTTAATCTTAACTAGGTCACGACAATCAAATAGATGGTAATAAACCAATCATAGTAAGTTCTTCGCTTGGAGCACTTGTTGGAAGTTGGATATTCAGTAGTCCTTGTATTTTTACACTATCAGCAATTAGCCTCGAGTGTTCTCTACGTAAAATTTGTTCAGATAAATAGCTAAAATAAATAACGGAAGTTTTTTCTTCTATAGTATAAGTAACAAAAATATAATATTTATAATACCTAATATTTATCTAACATAAGAAAAGCCCAATTAAGCATGTTTGTTTATTTATGTAAGTGTGCGACAACCTTTATGGACGCTCCGGTGACTCAGCTTCGTCTCGTCTCATGCGCTTGCGCAAGTCACACACACAAACACTAAATCCAGCCTACGGTATTCACACTAACTTAATGTTCATTTACATAGTTGTTTTTGGATTGTTCATGATACATTGAATGTTGTTGTTTAACTTGCTTTGCACCGTCGTGAATATATGGAGCAATGGTTTACGAACAAGTAATAGTGAAGCTATTTTGGTATTTCACTTATTGGTATTATTACGGATGTCAGTAAACTTAAAGCAGTTAGGCACCTGTTTACATACGAATGTGATGTTACTCGCTATGTGTGAGATTTAATAGAGACGTATGGCTCTTGCACGTATTTTTTTGTGGGACGGAGTCAAATACACTTTCTGCATAAGAATGTTTTCCTTTAATTTTTAAAGGTAATGTTATAAAACTCTAAACACTTTGTTGTATTAAAAGAAATATTTTGACGTATTTTATCATCATGTTATGTATAAAGTTTAGAATACGTGGAATAATTACCGACGCAGTTTTTGTAGTTTTTTTTTCTAATCTAGTTTACTTAATTTTTATCTACTTGATGTGACGGTTTTACAAAAGATGAACATAAGGTCTCGTAACTAAGTTTGTGATAAAACTGTTTTTATACTAAAATTTATAAATGGAATTAAATTAATAATTTATTTTTGGTCAAGCAAATTACAGATATATGCCAACGTATAAAAAAAGAATTAACGTTAATATTTCAAAGTAAGAGTATGAAGAGAATACACAATAGAAATATTATTACGAATCATAAAATTATTCTCATGTCGTTTTAAATATCTGATGTCATAACATATCTACGTAATGTCTTTGTCTTATTAAGAATTCGATCAAATAAGTCGCTAAAATAAAGATGAAATCACAGATTATGACATTGTGTTAGTAGGTAATCTATGTGGTGTGGGCGTGGTTAATAATAGGATGATTGACCATAATTGAATTTTTTTTGCCGTCGCGGCGCGGCGTCGCTCGCGGCAGCGGCCTAGACCTTTGACGTTGATGGAGTAAAAAATTATTTTCCGCGATCGATTGGAGCCTACATTGTTTAAAGCAAACGTAAACATATCGGGTTGTAGGTACCTTATTGGGTTTATTATTATTATATTAATGAAGATATTGTGTATCTTATTTTAATATTATTAACTATGGTCGTAAGTTTAGCATAAATATTTGAATGATCTAAAATTAAATTTATCTCTAATAAATTATTTAAATTATAATAATACTGTTAACTTTGTTTAATTCAATGTTAAATTGATTACCGTTACAGTAGTTTAATATTATCTTGCCAAGAATGTGAAGTCTAGGATAGATGCTGAAAAAAAAAAAATGCTTACGATACCTGACAAAGGATTTTCAATAAGCAAGCTGTAATTTTATCATTGAATACCTTCCATGACATTTGTTAAAAATAATGAAGGTGCTATTACATGGCATTGTCTAGTCTACGTATAATAAATACTTTTAGTAGTAAATTGTAGTGTTGTCTTGAAACATAATAATAGCATCGTTCACTCACGCGATTTCACATACGGAGTAAAAAAATTCAATCTTCAAATCAGTGACATTAGTAATTTCGTAAGTGAAAAAAAATATTAAAGGTATCGAATGCTTAAACACGTTCTTATTTTCAAACTGGCCGCAAATATAATCTAAGTAAAAGGCTGCAAAATTGGACTATTGCAGCCTCTCTGTTCCGACAGCCGATTATACTTCGCATATCCGACTTCGTTCCCACGGCGGCTGCAAACGGGTTATTATTAAAACCTGACACATATTACAATGCAAATTCTACTTTAATGTCAAATAACAGGGTTTATATTATAACAGCAGCATCAGTATTACCAATATCTACATCTTAAGGTAAAATAGAATGTATTTCAAATGTCATAGAACAGATTTTACGATAACGTTGATATAGGAGATGTTGGCCACAAGAGCACAATTTGAAATTCGTATTTGGATTCGTCGGTGAAGGATTTTAAGTCCTCTCTCACTTGTTTAAGAGTTGTTTAAGTTAAGTAGTGGTAAAATTTTGTTTTATAGTAGAGTTATAAGTAGTCAACATATTAATTGTGCCAGTTACGTGTGTAAGTATTTATGTAGGTAGGTTTTTGAATGGATTATTATTGGAGATGGTAACTGTCTTTCGGATTTGACCATCTTTGAATAGATTTCGGGGACGAGCTATTTTAGAATGTTTATACGATGTTTTATTGAGAGTCAGTGAACTAAGCGCAATGCTTTTTAGTGTTTGTATTATGATGGGATCTTGTCTATCCTTTTATGTGTCGAGTTTTACTTTGTGCCCATTACAGAGACAATGACTTTGTTAAGGTAAATGAATCGACAGTTCCCAACTCGTTTGAAGTATGTAAACACTAAGCAGTATTTAGTAAACACTTATTTATTATGTGATATAATTTTCCAAATCGTCTTAAATCGATATAAACCTTGATGTAAGATCACTAGGTATTGATGACACATTGCGCAATATTTATACGGGATTAAATTTTTAATTCTTTATCAATGATTGATTGAGCAATCTTTGAGATTGTAACGTGACTGGTTGTTGCAAAAAATGCAGTTCGTGGGAGGCCAATGTGCTTCTATAACTTTTCGACGTTTTAATATATACCATCGTATATTATTTAAATATTGTTAATTATCGATATAGTTACTTATTATTGATGTATTAAGTTATCAAGCCAAATTTACTGTTCATTTTATTATTATAAGCCTGGTAGTTCAGGTAAATTATTATTGTTTTATTTGCTCAAACATCTGGTTTTTAAACAAAGTCACAGTTATTACTATACAATTTGTGTAGATTTTATTAATAACTAGCAATCCTGGCCACGCATTGGTCCGATTGCTACCAAACTTTACAGGATTACTTGCAAATTTGAAGATTGTCTGAAAACTTCATCAAAATCGCTCCAGCTGTTTTAAACATCGATTTTTATATATAAGAAGAAGAAGATACTGTTTAGTAATGAATTGAATATTAATTGAAATTTAGTCGTAATTTACGTAACTCTAAATAGAATAATAGTTAATATGTATTAAGTACAAATTTGAATATTTTTAGAAATCTTATCTTCTTTTAAACCACTATAAAATCCATTCGAGATTTATTTAGGTAAAAAACATAATTAAAACAACAGGTAAACAGATTAAAACTAATGTTACTGTACTCACGGAGATATTTCTTTATCGATAATGACAAGCACTTTATGTAATCGTGTATATGTAAAGATTAGATGTAATATCTCGATCCAAACATATATGTATGCCTTCTCGGCTAGTTTCCCTGCATTATCTGTAATCTCGAATCAAATCTAACCGTAAACAAGATATAGTAAGCTGAATACATAATTTTCCGAAATTATTCCACTAGTTTCTCAGAATCGTATCCGAAACGATTCCGCGTTCTTCAACCTTAGACTTCTAGTACGTGACAAGAACGGAAAAATAGCGTTTCCCATATATTTTGCCTAAAATATACATGGTTTTGCTACAATCCGCGTTGATACTTATGTCGGTATGGTAATTGTTTGGACAATTTTTGCATACAAAGATTGTATGATTGGCGATTAAGTCTCCCATAGAGCTCTGTACAGATTAAACTTTATGGCTATAGATGATGTTATAGATGAAATATATTTGTTTATGTATGAGAATGGACGGATATAGCAGTAGCGGAAGACTGAAGAAGGTATGGATGGATTGTGTGATGAATGATATGCGTATAAAAGGTGTGAATACTGAGATGGTAGTTGATAGCGTAGAGTGGAAAAGGATAAAATATTATGCTGTTGAGGGTTACTTATGTGGGATATGGGGTAAGAAGAAGAAGAACCTTTAACAAGGAATCTCTACTGAAAATATAATCCTCTTTAAGTTTCAATGTATATTAGTTTAGGGAGTTTATAAGCATCAAAGAATTTTGCTAAGGACTTAATTTAATGTTCCAAAAGCAAAGTTACAATATAAAACGAGAATCCCTTAAACGTACACTATAGATATTTGAAACATTAATTTACTTGTTCCGTGTAAGATGGTTTTGTATTCTCTACCTTTTTTCCGTATCGTATACTTGTAGGTGTTGATATCGTGTAACTATTTGGAATTAGTCATAGTAATAACATAGATTCGCTACGGTCTCCGACTATAGAACAGCTGAAATATTTTTATGGAGGCATTTATACATCTGGGATGAGATTTGTTCGGTTTTGTGAGAATGTTTAATTGTTACCAATAATATGTTTGCACGTGGGATGGACAGAAAACATAAAAGTTCAAACAGTCACTGGTAATATCCTCCTTAAATGTAAAAAGCTCTAAGCCTGGAATTTCATACTTGAAGTACCTAGTTATCCAATAAAATATAACCCACTCGATACCTACGTGTTGGAGTGCAGATAACGGCGAATGGACTCTTGACTGCTTTTCCTCATCACATCCCGCTGGAAATATGGTAAAACTGCACAATTTGGCACGTGCGCCCGAGCTCGTTGCATCTCTTTGAAGGGTTACTTCCGAGAGCTTTTCAGTTTCAACTAATAGAGTAAAATATTTGTGATTAAAAATTTGCGATAATTTTTTTAACGGGGTATCTTTTAAAGTTTCGTATACATTTTTATTTGAATAAAATAACCAAGGAAAATATTTATTTAGTTACAAATAGACCTAAACGATTTATTTTAATGATTTCGTGATATTTTAAAATACTATAATAGTTTTGTTTATATAGTAGTTCGGCTAACTGACGGCAAACAATCAAAACATAACGGAGACCATCGATAGATTGGCAATCCAACAGCAGTCACCGCTGTCATGCAAGCCTGCATAAATATCTCTTCACGTTACGCTTGTCGAAGATCCCGATGTCGTAAGAAGGAGGGAACTCACTGGCCGGACCAGCATAGATATGATGGCATAGCGAACTTTTTGTCGTAATTATTGTGCATTTTTAGAAATATTTTATTTTAAGTGTTCAAAAGTCTACAGTTAATGGTCTTCTCCGACTTCTAATTTTTCAATAATTTATATATAATTCTCATCATCTATGAGGTGATTTAAATTAGAAACATTTGAAAAGTTATCCCCGTGGATTTTTTTTTGATCGTCCGTTAGTTATGCAAATTTTAACAACGTGAGAAAAAGTAGAAAATAGCTTGCGAGCTGCATATAAATTTTAGCAGTAACTAATATACCGCAGTGTGGTAACGATTTACATAACATACATTACGTAATGTATTTACTATTGTTTAAGGCGCATATTACGATCACACTTGATGCTTAGTAAGGTTTTTATAATTTAGATTAAGTGTTTCACCAAAATCTCACCTTATATTGCGTCGATGTGACCAAAGTTTACCGCATTCCTTTTTCAAGTACAGCTGCCTAAACATAATTTAATGTGCGTGAAGATAGATTTTCAACTTTAGGCTGGTAGCATTAGATTAGATTTGGATTAGCAGTAAATGTTGGCATTTAGGGCATTGGCAAAGCCCTATCACCATGCTGTGGTTTCAATGCAATGTTTGCAAAACTCATGTTCATGTAGGGTTCGAATCTAAGTCAATCGATGCGATGTCTGAGCATGCTACCACCGAGCCATTATCGCTTAAATCGTGATGGTATAATCGAATATATAAAAAATGAGATTAGCTCTCTTGTGCAGTTCACCTCCATAGGTGCTTTGAAATAACCTTTCAAGTTAAGTTTTTTCATTAGCCACGCGTGTCAAATGCCAACGCTTTTGATATATTCGGAATAGTTGATTTTGACTTTTATCAGTACTTTAGTAAGACTGAATTTGAATAAAGATTTTGAATTATAATAGTAGTTATTATTATGACAAATTAAAAACATATTCTACGCTTTTTAATATAATATAAGCTCAAGAGATTATTTTTTTTATTTGTTTGAACGCGCTAATCATTGAAACTACCAGTCAGATATTTAAAAATCTTTTTGCGATTAATTAACGATTGCGATCACCTCACGCTACACCCCTAAAAAGCTGAGCAGAAACCATGAATGTCAAGCATTCTAGCAAGCTGTTTGCAAGTACGGGAAAAGAGAACAATAATAGGCTACATGAGTTCTTGCGCTGAGAGGTGGTCGAATAAAAATACGAATGAAACCGTGGGGCACAGCTAGTAAATAATAATAAGGATACAAATGTAGATAATCTGAATGCATTGTTTGAATTTCATTGGACGTCTATCATAACGTTAATTGCTACATAAATCACTCGCATTAGTCCCTAGTCCCAAGGTTTCACGAGGTCGAGTCGAGACAACACGAACAGACGTCTTTATTCTGCGTAAGTAAAGGGGTAATTTACATATTGATATCTTCAAGCCTTCTCAGTAGACATTGGACAGACGAAGATCTTAATTTATATTTTTAGTTTTTCTAAAATAATGTTTTATTTCAATATTATAACTTCTTTTTGCTTATAAATCCTTTGACATTATCTTAAAAATAACTCGTGCGCCACCTATTCAAGAATGATTGTAATAATTCATAAATCTTTAAAGCCGTGCATACAACACCTGGAAAATCGACAACATGTAACATTCTCAACCAAAACTGATGTTTAAATCTGTGATTTTATATTTTATGGAGAAATAATGTTATTTTTATGATTTACCATCTTTTCTTATATTCCTCTCAAAACAGCTCATTTTAACCCCCGACGCAATTGAGGAGTTTTATAAATTTAACGTGTGTATAAACTGTGTGTGTGTGTGTGTCTGTGACATTGTATATCACAAACGGCTGAACCGATTTTGATTTGGTTTTTTTATTTTTATTAAAAGGTGACTTGATCGAGAGTGTTCTTACCCATGATTCCAGAAAATCTGGTCAGTCGTTGAAGATTATCTACTCTTTTCTGCTCATTGTAAGGCTGGCGTCTCAATGAATAAATTGTGTGTGTGTATGTATGCGCGCGTGTGACTGCGTGTTTGTGTTTGTGTGAGTATGGGATATCGTTATTAATAATTTGGGACTTAATTAATAGTTACTGCTTCTAATAGATTCTCTATTCCATAATAATCGGATTTATAAAGAATTTTCATTAATTTGTTTTTCAATCAATCATGGTTTAAATTCCTAGTAAATATTTGCGATTTTTGAACGTTATAAAGTATAATAGCGTTGGTTTTTTCTTTTACTTTATTACTTTAACAGATTTCGTACAGTTTATATTATAATTATCCATTCACTGTCCTAAATAAAGCTTCCTAAATTAAATTCAAAAATACAACAACTTTATTATGCAATTAAGAGGCGCAATTTTAAGTTACAAGAGGAATAATGAATTAATACCGTTGGTTTTGTTGCGGATGCGTTTCCGACCTTGAAGCCGACAGACTCTGCCGGAACACATTAAATCTTAATGATGTTTGGCGGTACAAGTGTACAACTCAATTTATCTATACTTACGCTGTTTGAACGCTTTGAGATTACAGCGGCGACCGGGTTGTGTTCATAGTACTAGTGGTTACCCGCTGCTCCGCGCGCGTTTATTACGCAGTAATTATTTTCGGCTTGTAATTTTATTTTTACACATATAATTGACAATTCATATTCATCAATTGAAGAATTACATATAATTCCAGTATATAATATTTCATCTAAATCGATTTAGTATTTATACATGTTATTTGGTTTTTTTTTTACAATTTCTAAAAGTATTATTTTCATTTCTTATAAACAATTAATTAGGAATAACATGTGCTTCCCGTCCACAAAGTTTTATCAATGTCGGTTGAGAATTAATATCTTTTACGATTTATTAGAATATTCTTGACAATTCTTATAGTCTTACTCTATTGAGCAGTGACATAAGCTTCCTGTGTATAAAGCATATTGTAAAAATCGAGCAATCCGTTTTTGAGTTAAATCCAGACAGACAAAGATAAAACAAAATGTAATATTAGTGATCAGAGTGTCCTTTGCGAACCATGATAGATTTTCAGAGAATAAAAAAAAAATACACGTACAGACAGAACTACAGATTTATTCATATAGATTGCTTTATTAGTTACTAGCTGGTACCCGCGACTTAGTCTGCGTATTATTGGATATCACTATCTGTGTGCCAAATTTCATCAAAATCCGTTCAGCTGTTTTTGCGTGATTGAGTAACAAACATCCAAACATACACACTTTCACATTTATTATATTAATAATAAGATTATTACTTATATTATATTATTATTATTAGCCTCATGGATCTATACTGTCTCTACTCAGTTGTAAGACTATTATAAAAATATACTGAACTTACGTTGTTTTTCATTAGTGGAAAATCAATCGCTTCATCACATTTCATTATCCTTAATTAATAAAAATATACATATGAAAGTTGAATTTCAGACTTCAGGTGGTAAACTCCATCCACAGATTTGAATTCCAGCTGGAACTGAACCTAGTTTTCTTTCAAGATAGATCATAAGAAGCTTGGATTAAACCTATTTTATGTATTTATTTCTTTAAAAACCCACATAAAGAATTACATTCACTTACTTCACTGAACCAAGGTTGTGATGTTCAGTAACAAGCAGTATATTTAATACAGGGTAAGTGGGTATAATTTAGAGCCGGTGAGCTCAACATATTTACCTATTATTAACAAGTTTATTGTTTATAATAATGTATTATACGAATAACACAGCAGACTAGCGGTGCCTGTGGCTTCATAAGCGTTTATTACGCAGTAACTATTTATGTCTCGTAATTTTTTTGTACTCCCATTATTGACAATTCTTGTGGTCTATGGATTCCGGAATGGCCTTAAATAACATTTCATTATAATCGGTCTAGCCATTTTTGAGTTAAATGTATAGAAACCGTAAAATAGACAAACAATTTTTTTTAAAGTTGAATTTGAGATCAATTGCTTATATAATAGCTGTGTAACATAAAATCTGCGTTAGTTTGAGCAGAAAACAAATTTGGGTACAATTATTACAAATATTTGAATAATTTATATTGAATAAATGAGTTATCTAAAAGCAAGATAACACATTATTATGGCCTTCTAAGTATTATTTATTTAACTTTACAATGCGCACAAGTTCCTTATAGTTTATCGGCTTACTTTTCATAAATATCCGGCAATATCAATTTTACTATTGCGCAATATTAAAAGGTTGATTAGCCCTGAATTAGTGACACAAGGTAAATCACATTATCATCAGACTGTAGGCATTGATGGTAACTACGAGTAGGCAATACTCTGTTGTGGCATTGCAATCCCACGGTCTGCGATGACGCATCTTACACTATTCACGCAGTACGCTGTGCCAGTCAGAGCTTCTAAGAAAAAGCTAGCCTTTGTAAAAAAATATTATGACCTTTACAACGAAAGTGCTTGTACAGACACAAAAGTTTGAGAACGCCCCCTTGTTTTTACTCATCAAGTGCTTTTATGTACTGTAAATATAACTAACGCCCTTGTTATGATTTTCAAATTGTCCAAATCATAAATTTGACCCAACGTAACGTGAATAAAATATTTGTTTAATTATTCTATTAATTAAAAATAGCTCTAATAAGATGACGGTATCTTTGTTAAAACTGTCCACGAAGTTTTTGTAAGAAAAGAAAATGAATGTTCCCAGTTTAGAGAACTTCTTAAACATTTGACTTAATAGGTTTACATAATTGCTTTACATTGGTTATGAAATGAAATCAAGTCACCCTGCTATTAAAACATGTTAAGATTAACATTAAAAAACAATATAAATTTTCGGTTTTATTCTGCAACAAAAAGTTTTTTCAAATGGAACACGGATACAATGTTGTGCGAATACATGAAATAATCTAACAGTAATTGTTGATTATTAAAGCAATGAGTGGTCGATTAGATCGCCGGGTCACGGTATTATTCTTCTAACTTCATAATGAATGAAGCCTTTCATGGTCACATAAAGCCATCATTGTTTACAATAGTGAATATTAATTTATGTTTTCTATCATTTACTTAATTTTAGAGCCAACCACACTGACATCCCATGATTGAGATAAAAGTAAATCGTCATCGGAGACTCTATTGCTAACATGGTCCAGTATATCCCTCCAGACTGATTTATATTGCGCTTTCTTTTTCCATCTCTTCACAGGAGAATCAATTACGGCTCTAATTTCAAAATCCAAATAAAATTAAGATACATATGAACGTCAAAGCACTACTACCGGTTCGGAAATCATCAAAGTCATCAAGAAAACCCTTCAAGAAACTCGATCGGATTTATATCTTTTTCTTTTTTTTCACCTGTACAAATAATATTTACGGTTAATAATCATATTAATAATTTAGTGAACACACAGAAAGGAAGTCACAATATCATTCACTTAATTATTTACCCTATAATAATCTTTTCATAGTAGAATTTGCTTGACATGATCCTTAAACTTACTGTCCAGCAAATCAGTAATGTCCTTTGGGATCTTATTATAGAATCTAACACTATTTCTGCTACTGCACCTATTTCTGCTGAAAAGTAGCATTACTCGTGTTGCTTTATTCCGTTCCGTAGGTTGTGGTAGGAGTAGCACCTATTACGTCTGACCTTAGGGTTGCGGTCCTTTTGAGGTCGGTTGTACTTAACACCAAGTTAACTGCATCAGATTATGATTATTGCTTCTTCATAAGAGAAAAAATATTACAGTTATTTTCAATGATTCTCGCTGTCAAACAAACAAAAACAATCCCTTGAGCTTTGTAATGTTAGTAATTTTTTTTCGAGCCTTAAAGGCTCTGAAGACTCAGAAGGCTTTTATAGCTTCACCGTGCTTGGCCGCGAAAGCGTGGTAATATGCCCAAGCGTGTCAAAGTTGCCGAACCTCGGGTTGGACTGTTGCGTTAGTTGCAATTCAGTCGCGAACTGATTAATTTACTAATCGTAGAAAATTCTATGTAACTATACATTTATACACGTGTCTGCCTATCGAGAGGTTTATTCATATAGAAGCATATACGCATAATATTACTATAAATAATATGAAAAAGTGGAATGGAAGACCAAACCCAACAACCAATGTTTGTTCAAAACAAAATGTTGGGTGTACTTTGAGAGCATTGTTTCGTGCAATTGGCGATTTCCTTTATTAAGTAACAGCGGGGTAGATCGCAGATAAAGTTGTTGGTACAAAACATTGTGACGGCTTCGATGTCTATCTATTCAATAGACGGTGTGGAATGTGGAAAAATGCGGTAACTGTTGGATTAAAATCGACTTTGAAAACTTTGCATAGAGCAGTGATTTTAAAATGGATTCAAATTCCAAATATGTACTTTCTTATAACATATATAGCTGAAGTTATTTTCATTAAAATCGGAATTTGTTTTTCTTTCTTGTTTACATAAGCATAAACGTGATATTTAAGCCAGGGAGATGTAGAAAGGGAAACATTCTTAATCTATGCAAAAATCAAGTTTTTTTTTTTATTTGTTTGTTTGAACTCGTTTATCTCTGGAACTACAAATTTTAATCAGTTTTTTTGGTAAGTAATAGCCTATTTATTGTAAAAAGTTATAGCACTACGCTAACACCCTAAAAAGAGGAGCAATAACCATGAATGTCAAGCAATCTGGCAAGCTGTAGGCAAGTTCGGAAAACGAGAACAACATGACTACAACGAGTGCGCTAGCCGCGCGGGCAGCACACTGGGGAGTTTAATAAATAAATTTAACACGGGTGAAATCCGCAGGACACAGTTTTTTAATATTTTTTACTTTCATTATTATTTTAGTGTTTGTCTCTTTTTGTATCAACACAACTTGTTAGTAATGGGAACGACAACTATGAATATATCTATTTTGAAGGCAAACCGACTGCCAAGATACAGGGCTTCAAAAGTGTTATGTTATATTTTTTTGTTTTGTGTCTCTAAATGTAAAATCAGTTGTACTTTGCATAAATAAATTATTATGATTATTATTATTTTTTAGTTCAATTATATAATTCATAATGACATTAATAGTATTAATAAGTAATAACGACTATTCATCCTATTTATAGTTCAATCTTGAAAGTAAGATAAATTCAAATCTCTTCACAATAAAAATTAAAAAACATTGTGGACCCTTTGTTATGAAGAAATGCTTTGGGAATTTTATTGACTAAATAAATAAGTTAGTTCTTAGTAACAGAATTAAAAATTCGATACTGTAAAATTATGCATATAATTATGTACTTATTGTTTTAATATTGTATATATCTGTATATTTTTAATGATCTTCAGCTTTCGGCGAAGAAAACATAATGATGAGACCATAGCATGATGGTAGAACATTTTCTAATGCTCGCTTAACTTTTTTTATCGCTTATAGGTTTATGGTTTCCACAATCTCACTTGATGTAAGTGACGATAGGGCCTAAGATTTTGGACACGCTAAGCCTAGTGGGGGAAATGGTTCCCAAGTGTATCTGCCTGATTTACAAGTTGAGGTTGGTAGCTAGCCAGGCGGGGATTAAAAAAGCCTTACCACCATACTATGATTTAATTACGATTATCCCCTTCACCGAAAGCACAGAATATCACCTATAGGTGTGTTCCGACAGCTGCCCTTGAGAGCCAGTCCTCCTACTAGGCCACATCGTCACTTACCATTACGTAAGATTATGGCCAAACCTGTAATAATTTTTGTATAATATATAGTATTTATATTAGAATAATCGCTTGTAAAATTATGTAACAAGCCTCTACCCGCAAACCCTTTATTAAACAATACAATGTGCCAGATTTGCCCGGAGGGTAGGTTGAAGCGCGCACGTGTCCATGCAACCCTCCGACCTCCCTCTTTCGAGGCACCTCGTACGTTCCGATTTCCGACACACACTTCCTATGAATAACCCTTATGGTGTCAATTGATCATAGAGTATTGGGTAATACTGGAAGAGACTAAAAGCAGAGTTTTTCTTACTATATTGTGATCACGAGTGTATTAGAGTCAAGTAGTAATATTAATATATGATAGGAAAATGACTATAATATATATAATAATAATGTACCCACTACGATGGACGTATTTTTTAAACTGAATATCTCGTAGAACTTTTGAAATCATAAGGAAAGTTTAAAAAATGTTTGATTTAAATCTGTCAAATAGATTTTAAGTTGAATTAGTTCAAATGTATAGATACAAATTCATTTTTATTTTAAATTTATTATTACATATAGATTTAAAACGACGTACTTTTGGCTGGTTAGTATTATTTGAAGTTTTATATTATTTAAAATGTTTTATCAAAATCACAATAATATTATTATTTTATTTTAGAATAACATTCTATTATTTGAAATTAATATTTGCATATTAAAAAACTTTATATGACATAAAAAATTTCACAGTTTTAAATATTTGCGCGAAATTTAAGAAAATAGGGTACTATATCTTATATTATATAACTGGATTATATGCACATATATGTATATGACCTTTGATTTGAAATTCAATCTCTAAATCATAAATCGAGTTTATACAGATGACGTAACATTTTACTACACAATCCGATTGCTCATCCAATATCTAGGTTGATTTTATATCTTCATGGCAATAAAACATAAAGTATGCAATCTATTTTACAAACATTGAAAGTTTCTTTTAATTAATTGGATGTACTGTAACGAATTTATAGATTTTGCTTAATTAACAGAAGGTAAAAGTCCGCTTATTAAAATAAAATGCTTAGGCGTATAAATAATAAGATGTGCTTATAACTTAACGTTAGTGATATATATGTATTTTCAGTAATAGATTTAACTTGATTTTTTAAATTAGATTTTTCAAAATTGTTTTTTTATACTTACCTAAACATGTAATAATTTTGCACGATCTAGTATAAATATAATCTTTGTTAATAATTAGAGTCAGGCATTATTTAAAAAAGCTGTTAATTCCCCATTGTTACCCGATGCAATATGTGTACATAATTGCATTATTATTGGGCCGCTGTCTATCCATCACTGATCAGCGAAAGGGTACAAAGCAGATGCATGATTTTGGTCGAGCATTTCCCTTTTGTCGAGTTAATTGGAATCTTTATGTTTCTTTATATTATACACAGCTGCTTACTTAATTGGACTAAATGGAACATCGATACATATTACTTATTATTACGTGTAAAATTTAGACTCTTGCTTTACCTACGTGTTGGGGTTTTTGGATTGGATCCCTGACTAAAAACAAATTAGTTAAAAGCAGTTAGATTTTTGTAGCCGATTCCAATGAATATTTCCACGGGGAAGGGGTGGTTCAAAGTGAGGTCTATTTGGGGCATTCCAACTAGTGGAATACATCCACCATACAGAAGATCGTAGCCAAATATCCTAGTTTTGTGTTCCTGTAGTGAGTAGGGTTTTCAGAGCTCCTTGGGTTAGGGGGTTCATGGTTTGCAACTTGCTATTGATACCTATGGTATTACAAGCGTCAATAGGCTATAGTAGCCGCTTACCATCAGGCGAGCCGTATGCTTGTTTTCCACCTTAGTAGTATAAAAATAACTATATTCGTGATCATTGGTTTCAAAATAATTTTAATTATATTTAGAGCTTCGTATGTTTTTTAATATATTTAATAACTAATATTCTTTAAATAAAATGTAATATGTTTTTGCTTAGCTTATTCAAAATCAGTTGTCACCTACGAAGCTGAAATATGGACTTTCACCAAAGAAAGTAAGTAGCCTAAACTACTAATTGACCATAGAGCATATTGAAACGGAAGTAGATGAAGTAACATTATTCGAGAATAACTTAAATGGGAGTAGGTCGGTCCTCGGGGTAAGAAACGCCATAAAGAAAGAGCACAAATGCGTTGGCTCGACGACACTGTAATATAAGAACGGCGGAATCGAACTAAATACAAGTCTTGTGATCGGAATCGTGTCGACTTAAAGAGTCCTACACCGAAATAGTAGACGGGCTAACATACTTAAACGTATATAGTACAAGCAGTGTGTCTTCGTTTCAACTGTATGAAAAGATCCTTCCTGTTCGTGACTTAAGGATGTACGAGATGTTAAAACCATTTCTGTCATTTATTTTTTATTGTGGTACTGCAAAACCACGGCACTGGCAGATAGTAACCACAGTACAATACAAAGGGACGGCGACCATTCAAATATCTATAATCCAACGACAGTCCGTGGTCACGCCTAAGCGTGCCGCTATCACGGGTGTTTGTGGTCGCTATCAAGTTTTTTTTATACTAACTTGGCAAAATGACCCTACCTGATGGTAAGTGCGGTACAGTCCACAAACAACGGCGACCGTCGGTTACACAAGTTGCATCGGCAGTCGTCGATGTCATGCCGTCTAATGAAATGCCTCTTCACACCGCGTTTGAAGGACCCAGTATTCTAGAAAAGAGGGAACACGTTTACTGGGAGGTTATTCCACATTTTCACTGAACGGCAAAGGTAAGAACTCACGAACTTCTTTGTTCATGCCATGATGGACACAATTGTCGTGTCCAGCAAAATTACAAACTCTAAAACCAACATTTTTTAAACATCATATTTTCAAAGATTATTTTACAACAAAACTCGTGAACGTTGTTGTATTTTACGAAATAATGTCTGTAAATTAATTATATGCAGCCATATACTTAGAAATAGCATTCTTAGTTAATTAATACGTTACAAACATTAATAACCTGTGTGAGTAATAATTAGAAATGCGTAGCTACTTATATGTCTTGTATGTGTGCGGGAGCGGGCATGCCAAATGACGTAACTGAATATGTAATTTTTTCAACATGATAATATACGAGTAATTACAATTGTGTCTGAATAGTGGCACGCCTACGCGTATAGCGTTTCTTGAACAATCGGTCTATATTCAGTAATCTATCGGGGTTGTAGAGTAGATGCCGTACTCAACTGGTTCGTTCGTGACCACAATGCAAATCGTGAAAAAACCTTCGCAGTAACCCTTTTTTGGTTTGTCCCATTTCGTATCTTTCTTTTTTTTTCAACAGTACAATAATGTTAACGTAATACGTAATATATAATATAATGCAATAATAAATCCATATTAATAATTTATAATTTCGTGAATGCATCAGAGGGAATCACATCCAGACATCATTGTCATTCACATAATGACCCACCCTATATAACATTTTGACAATAAAACCTGCTGGAAATGGTCCCTTGAACTTGAAACTGCGAGCCGGCATGACGGCGACAACCGACGATGGATTTCTGATCTCTTGGTGGTCACCGCTTTTTTTGGATCGTACTGTACTTACCGTGAGGCATAGTGCAGTTACTTATTTTACCGTGGTAATATAAAGCATACTACATACAACTTTTGTTAACAGTTACTATATAAAAAATATCTATATAAAGGTATATAAAAATAAATATAAAAACGTAATTAATAAGTATCCAGTCATTAAGTAGTTTTACATAATGATCGTAAAACACACAGATTACTTAATTAGTGAGATTAGCATTTTTATTAGTAGATAATCTTCGACCTTACATGTAATAGAATTTTAAATAGAATTTCAGAGAATTTTCAAGCTAATAAGGCACGCTAAGCATCTAATAGAAGCTAATGTACTTTAAAAAATGTGTACTTATGTACGCACGTAAGAAGTTATATTTCTTTGACAAAACAAAACAAAAATAACTCCGTAAAAAATTCTGCATATCAACAACGCAAACGGGACGAAGTTAACAATGAATAATTAAAAGACAATTTTGAAGAAAAAAAGAACCAACTTCAATCATTTTGAAGAATTCCCTTATGTATCTTCGAAGTTGACGGTCCAACACCAATGAAATTAAAATGGAACCAACCTTTAGGTATCTCCTATCCAAAAAAAGACTCATCCTTATCGGTTCATAAACAAAGAAGCTATAGCTGAATATCCATAAAAAATATACATACGAATTGAGAAACGTCTTTTGTTGAAGGCGGATAAATAATATATGTATATTCATTATACGGAATTTTATTAATTTTAATTGTCTATAATTAATTTATCGATGCATACATATTATTTTAATTAAAGTGAAATACAAAAAGTAAAAGTCAGTAAAAAGAACTTACATTATTAGCTTTGATGACTAACTTTATCATATCAAAATTTGCGCGGAGAGCTCTCAATTTTATCCTCCACTAAACACGATAAAGAAGTATGAATTCAAAAACACATAAAGGTTGTTTGTATATAGAAATAACAAAACCCAAGTTACGTAACTTTGGCATGCGGGCGTAAAGTCATGCAGGCCTTATCTTCAGGATCGGTTTAGGAAAGCGCGATGCGCAGGCGCAACACAGCAAGCAGACCGCGACGCCCGTTACCATCACGCCCCACGCTGCATACGGAGCCAAGTCAGGTGATCAAAATAGTTGATTTTATTTTATTTTCGTCTGTAATACTCTGTATTATTTTTAAATAAATCAAGTAATATTAATGAATTTTATACATAACAACTAATATCGGAGTTTCGGAGTTAAAATTCGGAGGATTAGTTTTTCAAAATGTCCAGTAATTTTAATAACGCATTCTATGTTTAATAAAATCAAATGTTAACTAGTTATCGGTCGCTTATTTGCGCTACTAACAACTTTCGGGAAATTGTTTTAACCACTTTGTCTGTTGAAAATAATACCCGTGAATTAATATTTATTCATTGTTACATCTTTAAAAGTAACATAAATATTTTTTAACCTAAATAAAGAACAAGTCGTAAATACGCGGCGTGACATATCATTCAATAAATAAAACTGAGATTAGAGGTATTAAACGTTGACTTTAGTGGACTTAAAATTAACACTTAGTAATAATTTTAGAAACTTAACATATTAGAATTTTAGTCACTTAATACAAGATAATTCTCAACTGTGTATATTCATTGAACGATGACGTCACGTTTTCTGCATGGCGTTTGCAATCACGTGACTTACAGACGAAAAACAATTATTTTCAAAAGAAAAATTTAAATAAATAAACAATTCGTTTTTCCAGATTTGTATTGTTTTAGGCTTGTTATCATTATACCAATATTATTAAATAATTAATTCACTTTTGTATTTAAACATGCTCTCAACTCGCGTATGTAATTATTTTAATTATCATTGATAAAGTAACTTAGTGATAACAGTTTACAACTGCTAATATTTTATATTTATAAACAGATATATATTTTAATAACGAGTTATTAGTTATTTCAGACTCCGATAACAACTATTATTACTGAGTGGTAGTAGTACATGACAATAATTGTGCCCGACAGATCGCGACCCATATAACACTCGCCATGTGGCACCCGTTCAAGATGTATACCAAACCCTGAGTGGTATTAAGAAAATATTTTTCAAGCGTTCAGTTACCCTTCACTGATATTTGATAGTATTGATAATAAAAAAATTAAGGTAAAACAGAAATTTGAAAAAAAAGTCTTGGACACCTCATCTTCTTCGAAGATGAATTAAACATTTTCACTTTTTAACCGACTGCGCAAAAAGAGGATTATGTTTTTCGAGAGTATATTTGTCTATTTCTTTGGCTCGTTCTGTAACTTAAACGGCTTGATGGATTTTAGCATACGAGGTGTCGTTAGATTCATCTTAATTGTGGTAGTGACATATGCTATCTAATATTTAAGTGTGACGCCTGGGAATAAGATAAAAAGCAAAAATTTAAAAAGAAATCGTGTTTTTTTTTATTGCAGTCGGGTTTTTTGTTTCCTTTGTAAATAATTTAGCTTGTTAAGTAATTAATTAAAGGGTAATTCGAGAATCTTCTTTGCGCTAAATCCGTGCCTGTCGAAGAACCTTCAGATTGTGAAAGTAGAGTTGTGTAATAAGGACTGGAATGAGGAAACTAATGCCCATTGATTTTGTACCATATCTTCACACCATCTGTGTAGGTTACTTGTAAAATAGAATATCATCTATGTTGGCTGAATAACGTAATGATCGGTTCAGACAATTTACTTAATCAGGGAAGAAAGTTTTAATCTCGTTCAAGTAACTTGAATTTATTTTTTAATTGATTTTATAACTATGTAGCTATGCTCCACGGTCCTACCCCCCTGAAGCTGTTCAGGTTGGTTGACATTCATTGTTACTGCTCCGCATCTTAGGGTCATAGCGTGAAGTTATATAACCTAGAAACTACCTCAATAAATAGGCTACAAAAAAGAAAATTATTTTTTTTTCTTTGGTAGTTTTTATAATGTTAATATATATTGTGTTTATATTAGACAATATTTTAATACACAATAATAAAATTGTATTAAAATCACATTGGGAAATAATGGAGCCTAAAGCTCTGCAATCTCCACTTCTAGTGAAACATCTTAGTTAAGAACTCTAAAAGTTATTTCTATTATATTTATAACTAGCTGTGCCCGTGGCTTAGCTCGCGTGGACGACAGAAGAACGCGTAATGCTTATAAAAATCGTAGTTTTTATAAAACTTTAATAACTTTTTATTGAATGAAGATATAGTGATATTTATTTTTTATAAGGTCCATGTATTTATGGAGTAAAACAAAAACCAATTGATCAAAATCTTTCTAGTAGTTTCGGCGTGATGCGCGCACAATGGCAAACATCAATCGTTTTTAACCGACGTCATATATTATATAGAAGATAAAATAGTAATTAACTTACCAAAATCATTAATCCAACTATAAGACGATTTATGTTTTCTAATCCCAATGCGGAACTCTAAAAGACAGTTATAAGTGGCGACCGTCACCCGTTGTTGGGCGCCAGTTACCAGCAATCAGAGTCACGTGTCAAATTGAGGGGAAAATTGTAACGTACCAACAATTTAGCTTCATATATACGTGCATGTATATTCTGACATTACTGTTTACTGAACTATGTAAAGAATTCGTGAAGGAAACTTACGTTGTTAAAGGCAGTCGCTTGAGAACGTTATTTTTTAATCGACTTTATTTAAAGTTTTCTAGAAAAAATAACAGTTAATTGTAGTGAAACAAAGATACACTATATCTATACTTAATATTAAAATGCTCAAGAGTTTGTTTGTTTATTTGAACGCACTAATCTTTGGAACTACCAGTCAGCTTTGAAAAAATATTTTAGTGTTTTGTAGCCTATTTATTGAGGCAAGTAAGAGACTATTCAACCCTAAGGAACTTTTTTTAGAAATGACCTAACTGTTAGCCTTAGGGGCCCTATTCAAAAACAGTGCCGTTGATGGCTTTTACAGCTTTACCGGGCTTGGGGGCGAGCGCTTAAGGCACTCAGCCGCGAAAGCGTGGGCAAAATGCGGGCAAGGGTGTCAAAGTGGCCGGACCTCGGCTTGGGCTGTTGCCGCAATTGAAACTTAGTCACGATCTGACTAAAACAATAACCGTGAACGTCAAGTGATCTGGCAAATTTTAGGCAAGTTCGTTTTTTATTACTACTATTAGCCTGAAGGTGCTGTCATACCAGGAATGAACATTTTCAAATGAGTTTATCTCTATAATCTTGAGTGTTGAAGCTCGGAAAAATTACATGTCATTCATCTTAAGTTATAATTTATTTTATATAAAAATCCCAAATCAGCGGTACTCGAACCATCGGCCACTCGTACTGTACAAACCTGGTCATATCACAGCTGTGCCTATTCCGCAACTTTCATAGTTTTGAAAATCCTATAAATAATGTTTGTCTTTTTGTGTTCGTCGGATCAGTCACTTTTTTTAGTTAACCCGCCCCGCAATAAGTAACTCTTCGTTATACACAAACCATATCATTTCCTTGAAAATTGCACAACAATTTAAGCAAAAACACGATAACTAGATAATAAAGGAATTTTACCGGCGGATGTGAGGTAACTCTGATAAATATCAAGGATCTTCTATTTGGCCTACTATTAGAACATAATATATGCATACTTAGCGAACTTGATAAAAATAACATAAATAAAAAATTAGTATTCAAATGACATACATAAGATTTTGGTTGATGTAAGTCAGAAGGTTAAAATTGCAAGCTTACAGCTTAGCTTACAAAATCTATTAACAATTATATTGAATTTTTTTGATAATACATAGTTGATTTGTGAATAACATTTATATTTTCAAAGTTTCGAAATTTTTATCTGTACAATAGTATAGCAAATTAGCAGTATCCCGCGGCACCACTCGCATTTATTACGCAGTAATTAGTTTCATAACGTAATTTTAATTTTACTCCTATTATTGACGATTCGTTGATTCAATCAAGTGAGGAATGTCATTTATAGATACTTACTTCATCAAAATCGGTTAAGAATTAATACAAAGGTAATTTTTTGAATTTTATTCACAATTCTTATAGCCTCTCAGGAGGAATACTATAAGCTACCCGTTTAAACAATTTTATAAAAATTGGTCAATCCGTTTTAAAGTTAAATCCGGACATACAAGTCAGTAGCGAGTAAAAAAAGAAGTCATATTTTTAGTGTCCTCTAAAATCGACGTCAGTTAGAAAATTTGGTAGAAAATACATGTACCTACAGACAGAACTACAGATTTACAGATATAGATCTGAGATGACACGAACTGAATGCAGGCTTGTTTCTTAATTATGATGATATTATAACCTTTCAGCTTCCTTAATTAATAATTATTTATGTAAATAATACGGAATATATTAAATTAAATGTTAATTATTTCATTATTATTGATAGGTATCATATAATATATTTTTTTAGTTAAGTATAATTTTAAATGATATAATTAATAATAAAAAAACTTCCTAGGATTCAAACAATTTCGTTTGGTTTGAAAATAAACAAATAATCTAGCAAATTTTTCTTAACATTTTAACTTAACTTTTTAACCTTTTCTGTCACGATACCAGATACGAAAATTTCAGTTTAAAAAATATATGCTAATACGGTGGTCAACAAGCATGTGACCCACCTGATGGTATGCGGCTACCTTAGCCTATCGACGCTTGTAATAATATAGATATCACTAGTGCCTTGCTGACCTTGAACCCCCTTTCCCATAGAGCTCTGGAAACTCTACCGCAAGAACTAAACACAAGGTTATTATTTATTTTACTACGATCTTCTGTAGGATGGAAGTATTCTACTATAGTCGTACAAGTGCGTGCGCAACCGTCCTATGTCCCCAACTGACGGTGGCGGGGACGAGATACAATAGACGACGGGGAGGAGGGGGGCGAAACCTACGAAATTTCTAGTCGATAATATATTTTGGTGAAAAGATAATAATGATATTTGATTATAAATGTAATGATAATAAATCAAACGACTCGCACGCCATCTGTAGTAAGCTTGTTGTACTAATACAAAACCTTCGCATGTTTGATTACAACAACTCACCAATTTTTCATCAAAATCGGACGAATGGTTTAGGACCACGAAGGGGATAAACAAATAAACATTCATTATATTAATAGACTTACTTCGAAGATCAGATTAGGTATTTTTTTACTACGCCGTTCGTCAGCACCACGGTAATATGTTATTGGTAAAACTGAATAAAGTAAAACATTTTCTTGTAATTTAAAAATATCTTATGCTTAGTTATACAAGGTGTCCAGAAAGGGTATCGGGTATTTGTAAGTTCAATGAAACAAAAATTATTTGTATGCAATAAAAAAGTTTATTGTTTATTATTAGCATATGAATTGGAGAATTATTTGGAAAAGATGATGTTATCCAAATGATGACCGTTACGTTGCTGGCACTCTTCTAAACGGAAACGAAGATTGGCGATAACACGTTGACACATAGCTATCGATATTGCTGCCATTTCTGACCTGATGTTTTGCTTTAACTGGGTTAGATTCGTCGGATTGTTTTGATAAACCTTACTTTTAAGGTATCCCCATGCAAAATAGTCAAGCGGGCTAAGGTCGGGGCTTCTGGGAGGCCAGTTGATGTTACCCCTTCGCGAAATGACTTTATTAGGGAATAATTCGTTAACAACTTCCATTGAGTCATTTGAGGTATGGCAAGTGGCCCCATCTTGCTGGAACCACGTTCTTCAGTTGAAACCTGCAAACTCCTGCAACTCTGGGACCAAAAAATTTCGCAACATATCGCAATAACGGTCACTATTCACATTAATTGCTCGGCCTCGTTGATCTTCATGAAAATAAGGACCAATTATGCCTTTAGCAGACATAGCGGCCCAAACAACGACCTTTGGGCTATGCAGGGGTCGTTCATGCTTTCGTCTCGGATTCTCCACTGCCCAGTACCGACAATTCTGCTTATTAACATGACCATTCAGGTGAAAATTTGCTTCGTCACTGAACAGTATGTTGTTAAAGTTGTTAAATCGCTGCAGCATTTTGTTCGCAAAATTCAGTCGATTAGCATAGTCCGTATCCTTCAATTCTTGAACCAATTGAATTTTATAGGCTTTTAGATGTAAGTCTTTCTTTAAAATCGAATGTAAAGACGATTTTTTGATGTTCAACGCTTGGCTTCGCTTTCGGATGGATAAAGACGGATTTTGATGAACCGACGCCTCAACTTCTTCAATTGTTTCTTCATCGCGAACTGAACGAGGACGACCAGAGTTTTGAATTTTAACTGTCGCACCTGTATTCTCGAACATCCTGATCCATTTCCTAATGCTATCGTCACTTGGCGCGTGGCGTGTACGATATTCCGCACGATAGAGACGTTGAGCAGTCACTATTGAATCACCATTACGATAATATGCTCGTACGCAAAATGCGCGATGCGTCCCCGAGTACTGTTCCATCGTGACTAAAACTCCACAAAATGGCGGACGCCACGAACCCCTCTCCGCACCCTTTAGACGCCCCGTTTCGAATATGGCGCGAAAACAAATACCCGATACCCTTTCTGGACACCTTGTAGTAAGCACGTTTAAGAATAGCATAGATCATTTTGTAAATACAGCAAATAACTTGTTTATTAATCTGATATACGTAATTTCGGTGACATAAGTAGTATTAACTGGATTTTGTATTTTATCCTTTTAGTTTATTTTGTTTTTTCATCTTCACTTTCTATTCGATGTAATTAAGGCCAAGTGTAATAAAATAGATTATTAAACTACTTTAATATTACATTGCGGTACGTGCTTCGTCACGCTAAATGCTTTAGAATGTAAGTAACGAGGCTTTTTTTCGTTGTATTAAAAGTTGCACTTAATTTTGTGCTCATCGTGTACTCTCCAAAAGAGTAGGACCGGAATTGAAGTTGCAAACTGGACTTTTAGTCTTTGTATTAACTATAATGACTTATGTGAGTTGCTAATTTGTATTTTTATTTTATCGTTTATAGATTTTAGCATTATGGATGGCCTATGGAGTCACTTTAAGCGCTGGTGAAGCTTGGCGACAGATTTTAAACTTGAAAGTTGAAGCTACTTAGGAGGACATAAGAAAATACAATACCATGATGTCATGGTTTATTCACCGAAAGCTCAGACACATTGCGAAGATTTGAACTCACGGTGATCGACACGGAGTCCGTACACGCTACCAACTGAGCCATTATTGCTTAGCATCATTGTATATCTTAATAGTATAAAGCTCAAGAGATTGTGTTTTTTTTTAATGTTTGAATGCGCTAATCTTTGGAAGTGCCTGTCAGATTTGAAAAATATTTTTGCATTTTGTTCACTATTTATTCAGAAAGGTTAAACTCTGCGTTACGACTCTACGGAACGCAACAGTTACTATGAACGTCGATCAATCTGCTGAGATATAGGCAAGTATGGGAAGTGAATTTTTTTTTTCTATCTGACTATACTGTTAGCCACAGAGTAGGGGCTCTGGAGCCTCAGACGGCTTTTACAGCTTTATCGCGGCTTGGGAGTGAGCACTTAAGGCACTTAGCTACGAAAGCGTGGCAACATGCTCATGGGTGCCAAAGTGGCTGAACCTCGGCTTAGGCTGTTCCCGTAGTTGCAATTAAGTCGCGAACTTGTTAATATCTCTATTCGTAAAAATTCGAGCTAACTAACTATACATATCTGCCAATATATATGTATTTAGTGATCTGTTAATTTTTGTTTAACTAACTAGTACATAAAAAAAGATAAGAAAAGGTTCCTTACAGAACCTATGTACCACCACAGGTGTGCAGTGTAATGGTGTCTATTGATTGCTAGTGTTTGCAAGTAAGGTGTACCTGTATCGCGCGAGTGGCTGCTAGAATCAAGAGATCTGCACCAAGGGAGCAGACCTAGATGTGAGAACTACGATATAGGCTAAAAGGTTGCGTTGGCAGCGCTGTGGTGCGTTGGAGAGCTAGTTGGTCGAATAAATTTTATACGGTTGAAACCCTGGGGCCTAGTCAGGTAGTCAAAAAAACTTCAATAAATTAATAAAAATATAGTTAAAAATGATCCTATTATTAGTAATTTCTTCTAACTTTAATATCTTACAGATCTCCAAAATTTGTTCTTTTGTTCTCTTTTCGCTTTATAAAATACCCTACTTTATGAAATTTATCAATCTTTAGAAACAAATAAGATATGTCATACATTTATAAATAGTATAAAATGAAGTTGCTTCCCGCTGCCCCCCCGCTGTCCCCTATGTACGCTTTGATCTTTTTAACTACTAATTACTTACTACTTCTCAATTTCTCATTATTAGTGCTAATTTTATGTTTCCTCAGATACACTCATTACCTAATTCATCGTACAAATATTGTAAAAAAAACATAAATAGTGCTCTTATCGATATGTATATCAAGGTTTATGCCTAACTAGTCCAAAATGTATCAAGATTATGATAAAATTTACATTTTTATTAAGGAATTTATTTAAATTAATTTTAGAAATGTCATAGGTTTTATGATTTTTATGCATTATTTATTATAAATTATCTGGGTCAAACGTATTTTTAAAAGTAAAGATTTTCATCTTTCCTTTGCAGTAAATTGTGTTTGGATATTGATTTTTTTTTCAAATATAATAACTGCTTTTTGAATTAGGTACCTTTTATTTAGAGTGTTATAACCTGTACAACAAAACCTTCAAATGACCGTAACATCCTTTTCTATTATAAAAGTTGCCACGTGGACGAAAGTCCATATTTCCAGAGCCTCAATATCCTGCCTGATTCCTTATGTCGTTGAAGGCAGAAGAGTTTAAGCTATGTTGGTTATACTTGGTAACGTAAGCTAAGTGTGGTGGCCGCGGTTTCGTCGTTCCGGTGGTGTGTCATGACATATGAGACGCCTTTGATGCTCGCTTGACCTACGAATAGTAGACAATGATGGACGAACAAAAGTATTTCTAACATATAATCTGACCTTTTTTTTAATGTCCGTTTTCAACTGTTCGTTCCGTAAGTTTTTACTTACTGTTTATTTTTAATTTGTTAATTTGAAAATTATTCTAATAGATACCATAAGTCAAAATCAAAAATATTTTATACAGATTATCGAGAAAAATCGGTAATCAACTCGACCGGGTTTATCAACAGTTAAAAAAAATTGTTTTACAGTATTTATGTTGTTTACAGTTATTATCATTTTCAGTGGATGTCCACAGAAAGAATCACTTCCAGACATCACTGTCATTCACGTAATGATCCACCCTTTAAAATACCCTTTCGACAGTAAAACTTGCTTAACATGCGTCTTGAACTCATTATCGGCAAATCGGTAATGTATTTAGGAAGTTTATTGTAGAACCTAACACAATTATCTAAAAACTGTTATTTGTCTTACTAAGTCTAAAAGATGGAATGACTATTTTATATTTATACAGTAATTTCATTAATTTACAGATTGACTAATGAAGTAATTGCAAAAATACATGTACATAATAAACAAATAAAAACAAATATTGTCAATATATTTTGATAATTTGTACAATCTAAAAAAAAAAAAAAAAATTAGTGGAATTGTATAGGTACATATGACAGAGTATTTTAAACTTTTTGTCTGTTTGACATTTTCCCCTTTAATAACGACAGGTGTACAACAGCATACAATGAAAAAACGTTATGAAAAAATATATGAATTTTTACTTTTTACCTAATCATGACAGAATAAATCAAATTAGAGTTGCACAATAATTATATTCGTATGAGTAAAAGTTTATAAAAGTAAGCCATCCGGTAATAAAATAAAAAAACAACAATGTATGTGTTTATGAGTGTATTTATATGAGAGAGAGTGTGTGTGAGTGAGTGTGTATGAGCGCACGCGACGGGCGCGGGGCGTGGTGCACCAGGAGCGTAACGAGCGCGACGTTCCGTAACATGCACGCATGCGCCAACCTCTGCCACGGCCATACTGTCCGACTTACAGTTTACTTGGGGTTCAACTCGCCAAATAATATCTTTATATTACACAAGGTTACAATCTATAGATTCTATTTAATCATAACCAAATAAAATCTATAGTCATCATCTATTCTTCCAATCAGCAGATAATCTTTCTATAACTATTTAAACCAATCATTTGAACATAGAAAATTAATATCATTATATTTACTACATTATTTAATAATAACTAGCGGTAGCCCAATGATCGAAATTCGACCAGCGACTTTTTAATCATAGACTCTTTTCTGTTCAACATTTGCAGTAGGAACCTAAACAATGAATATTATATCACTTACTGTCACTTTTCATTGAGTTACAGTGTCAATATTTTGGGGGTCTAAATTGGTCAATGGTCGGTTTAGGATTCGCAGTATTAATTTATTTAATTTATAATATATTAGTAACAGATATTATAGATAAATTTTAGCTTTCTGCACTCCTTCTCCATTTAAACTTTAACCATGCCAAATATCATAGTCGTGAATTCACGCAATAAGCTTAAAAAGTGGTAGAAAGATTTTGCTTCACGTATTAATATGTAGATACTCTAATTGCATTGAATAATTATATTAATTTTAGTGGTTGTAAAGAGTGAGAAAGTAATTTCCAGAGATCAATAACCTTTTTACAATAATATCTGCTTGACATGGACTAATGTGTTATAGATATTTCTTTATACATATGTGCATAATATGAATTAGTCTACTTATTCAATCTTTTACAAAATAATTTCAATGTGGCACATAAATCTTTTCAATCATCGGCAAATAAGTCAGACGGAAGAAGCTGTAGGTACTAGTAAATACTTTTCAGAGTAATTTAAAATAGGTTTAAATGATATTGAATACCCTGATCAATCTTATTTGTTTACGTTTTATTTAAAATGAGAAAGTAATAACAATGATTAGGAATAGAATAATTTATTCATATTACTGATGCAAATATTTTCAACTGGAAAATGCAGTTACCGGAACATAACGTACGTGCTTGACGACAAATTTTAACTTATTTTTTTTTAGTTAGTTAAATGGTAACTGGAATATTTCCTTTTTGTTTCGAAACTAAGCTTCTACAAGGTATCTTGAAGCCTACCTGCCCCCCTCAGATATATAATTAGATGCAAAGTTTCCCCTCATTTGACCATTTGTTATAAAAAAAATCGAACTCATTGATAATCTAGGACAGTGGTGGTGAACATTTTTACATAAATATGCGTACCAAATATTCTTAATTATTAAAAATTCTTAGTAGGAAATAGAAAATTCAATGGTATTTGGTCTTGAGCTGCTATATTGTGGTTTTTATTTTAATTTTTAGTTAACTTAGAATATTTGACCCCATTTTATGTAATATTGTTGGTATTTTGCGTGAATAGTTTGGTTATTGTGCATAAGTGAAGTGGATTATAAATATAAACTGGAATCAACCATTTTGAGATGTCACAAAAATTCTCTAGATAATCATAACAACGGAGCCACAATCTTCAAAGTCCTAAAAAAAACTTTAAAAATGGTCTTAAAAATAGTTTCATACCTTCACATGGTTGCTTTTTTTATTACTACTATTGTGACAAGCAATCACGCGGTCCGCCTGATGATAATATTACGTTGACGCTTGCAACACCAGAAGCATCCCATACGCGTTGCCGACTCTTTAAAAACCTATTTATTTCCTTTTTGGGAGAACTCCATACTGTAGTCCTCTGGGAAAAGCTAAGCAGGGAGCTCATTCCACAACCGGAGTGTTCACGGAAGGAAATTCTTCTGAAACCGGACTGTCCGCGATTATTTAGGTTCCAAAGTGTGAGGATGAACTCCCTGCCGATGGCGAGCGGTGCGATAGTGGGAAGTAGCCGTTGGCATCATCTCGAACAAAAATTCCTCAGAACACAAACCATTATACAAGCGATAGAACACCTACAAGAAGGCAAGGTTTGCACTTTATACAACTGAAGAGAGAAGCCCACCGAGCTTTTGGATACCAGCTTCACAAGCCTTGACGAACTTGACTAAGCAAGACAAGGGTCTTTCAAGTGCATGCAAAACTGTATGTCGCTAGAGATGTCGACACCCAGATACTTAAAATTTCACAATAAAATTTATATTACAAAAGTAAATAAATTTTTTATCTTGTTCTAGAATTGTCATTTCAATTGAGTAAATTTTATTTCATTCCACTGTGGACGATACGTATCTACACTGTATTCAAATTCTGTTAAAAATACCTTTTAAAATATTATAATATTTAATAATATAATGAAATATCATTTTAAAATATTTCATTTTTTTTAACTTATAACGTGCCAAAAAAAAATTCATATGTGCTGCATGTAACACGCGTGCTTTAGGTTCGCCATCGCTGATGTAGAACCTTCTTCTATCTTATATAGAATTCAATGAATATTCATTTTGATCCCTTTTACAGCCGTCAGTGCTCATTACTCCATAAATTCATTTGTAAAGATCCATCAATCAGTTTGAAAGATAACACGTGGACTTATGTTATGATAATTATCTGTAATTGCTATATTTTATGGCTTCTGGACTATAAAGATGACGGCAGCTATATAGTAGGCAATTATTTGATATATCAAGTGAGTTTCTACCCTTTCTTATCTTTTTTATAGATTAAGTGATAAAACTCTTAATTTCCCTTTTAAGTTATTTTTATCCTAAGTCATATAAAGTGTGTTCTCATACTTTCCTCATACGAATCGGATTTAAGTTATCTACAGAGATCTAAATTTCAAGTTATTAGTTTTGTTTTTGTTTTGAACGCCTCAATATTTTTAATTACCAGTTAGGTTTAAAAAACCTTTTTTCATTTTATAGCCTATTTAACATCGCGCTACGACCCTTAGATGTGGAGCAGTAACCATGAATGTCAAGCTATCTGACAAGCTGTAGGCAAATACGGAAAAGATCGCAGCCAAATAGCCTTGCGTTGCGTTCATGCGGCGAGCAGGATTTTCAGAGCTTCTTGGGGTAGGAGGATTCAAAGTCGGTAATGCGCTATTTAATACCTATGGTACTACAAGCATCCATAGGGTACGGTAGTCGCTTACCATTAGGCGGGCCACATACTTGTTTATCACCTAAGTTGTATTAAAAAAAACGATAGGCAGGTGCGTTGGCAGCGGCGTAACGCGGTGGTAACACGGGTGAAACCGTGTGGCGCAGCTAGTAAGTCATAAATCACTTTCAAATTCTATATCGAAATAAGCATACACATCATTAATATAACAATTTGTGTTAATAAAACATGATATTAAGCTACCAAAAATCGTGATTTGTAAAAGTGAAGATGTCCGTATCGCTGCCCTGAATATTTCAAACATAACATATTTCCCAATGCCAATAAGTGATCGTTCTTAATCGTTGTAAAGTGTTGCTTGCCAAATTGATTGGATGCTCATCTTGATTTATAGCTTATACATAAATAATGTTGAAAAAAATAAATAATAATATGATTTGTCTGTCTAGTTAATGTTGAAAATAAATAACAAGACGTCGATATCATTGGGTAATGATGTTATGATTATTGGTATCGATTTAGATTGTTATTTTAGACAATAATTTACTTTGAGTGTTCCTTTGTTAGTTCCATTTGTTTTCGGGTAATATAGCTTTACCTATGATTTCTATTGTGTTGTTCGCGGATTTATGTTTTAATGTCTCATAATATTCATGTCTAAGTTGAGTTTTTAATTTGCTAATGTTTTTATTTCCTCCAAAAAACAATTATATTATATTTCATATTGTTACATACAAATGTTATTGAAATTCAATTTCTTTGTACAGAGTAAGGAAAATTTTGTGTTAGTTAATGTTACGTTACGCGTTACGTTACGAACGATTCGCAAAGCCCCGTCCACATGCTTGCCAAACCTTGACGATCAATCACTTCAAACGTGTGGATAAAACGTTTGGCTTGGCTTGCCACCGATCTGAACGATGTTGGTATTTGATGCACAAATCAAAGGAACTTGTTACAAGCGCTGGCGATGCGTCCACACGTTTGCGTGTAGTTAATATCACTCGAGCGAAATAAATAATTGAAAAAACCTGATATGGCTTCTGTAAATTTTTAACTAGGGTCGTTGATCAATTTTTTCCTCGTTTAATTTTACTTATTTTAACAAAAAAAAATAATGTCTAAACCAAATGTTATACCCGACACAAGGTCGACGTTCGTCATGCTTGCATATCCCAAACACACTAGTGTACTCGCAAACGTGTGGACGGCTATGCTTGCCTTGCCTATATTATGCAAGCGTTTAAAGAGGTTTGAAGTCTGAGGCAAATGGCAAGCGTAATGGTTATACGCACAATTTTTTTTTAATAACTTCATCAAATATTGTGTACTAAAGTATAAAATATCTGTACTTAGAGGCTAGTATGATCATAATAAGCTTTGATAGTAATACTCCATTTCTGTAAGATGATATAACATTAACCTTGAAGATATGTTACATAATATAATTTTAAACTTACTCGCAAGTACATAATGATAAAAAGATAATGGAATTAACAAAATTTTGTTAAATCACGAGAGGAGTCAAGATACTAAGCCTTGTATTAACAACTAATTAATAAAACATACAAGATAATAAAAGACTTGCCGCCAACATGTCGGTTGCTATTCGTGAGTGATGTTACGTAAAGTTTTAGTTTAAGCTACAAATTAATAGATGTTAGGTACCTACCTATATTATGTTACATTTAGTTTTGCGTAAAGGTTAAAATGGTTGTAAAAAATTGTCCTAATAAATATTTATTAGATAGTTAACATATATTAAAAAAAATACTCTTAGTCCTAATTAGAATTAAGAAATTAGCTGACAATTATTTGAAAGACAAATTAGGATATTTTACAAATTATTACATTCAATCTTCTAGTTCTTGTCTTATTATTGTCCATAGATGTAGCAATCTAGGCCGTTTTTGATTGTTCTTCTATTTTGCCCTGATTTCACCTAATTACGATCGGAACAACATGGCTTGCTCTTGCATTTCCCTCTATCAATTATCATTTCAGTATTCACAACTTTATAAGTACAGTGGAAACTCTTTATAACGAAACTCAAGGAACTGAGCATTTTTTGTCGTTATAGAGAGTTATCGTTATATGGAGTAAACAAAAAAACAACCAAATTAACATGAATTTTCGCTTCGTCAACACTAATCGCTTTCCGTTTACTGGCCATGTTAACAGTTTCAAAGTAGGTTTACGACTGATAATACGATAGGTACCCAGTATGCTTGGTCGAAGACCATCACTTCCGAGAAAACAATGCGTCATACTGCACGTGTTCAAGGCAATTAAGGATAAAAAAATGCTAGACCGACCTCGGATGTTTCGGAGCTTCAAAGTCTTTTGTTATCTGATAATAAACAATAATACCGATATTAAATATTTACTGTCTAAAAATATGAACACATTTCTTCGTAATAGAGAATGGCGTATCGCTTTATAGAGTGTTTCAATATGTGGGTTTTAACGCAAACCAACCAAGTTGGGCTCACTTCAACGTTATAGGGAGTGTATCGTTATAAAGGATAACCTTATAAAGAGTTTACACTGTATATCATTCCTCACACAATTCATCCATATCTTCTTCGGTCTTCCTTTACTCCTAACTCCTGGACGGATCCAAAAAGGACCTCAGATATGAGAGCACGTCACTTATCCCAACTCTGGGCAGTTTCTTCACAATTGTCAGATTGAAGCTACCAAACTACGATTCCAACGATTGGTCGTCCCAAGTAAGCCCTTTCATCTTCTGGATCCTCTTTCATTTTCTGTAGGTGATAGAGAAAGCGAAATCTATGAGATTTTGTTTCACCGATGATGTTGGGCTCGGCCACTAAATATGTAACTCTCTGTTACAATTCTACCTTTCGGTCATTGATATTAATTTCATATTTCTTTTGATATAATAATATCAACCTGTAATGTCCGACTTCTGGGCAAAGTCCTCTTGCCAAGGGAAAGTAAGAGCTTAATCACCAGCTATGACGTAATGGCGGTTTCAATCACCAGTCCTCGATATTTTTACCATATACAGTGGTGCTACAAGAATATTTCTCAAGCATTCAGATTTCCTTCGCGATATTTTCCTTCACGAACATCCGATAGTGTTACCAAATTTGAATGAGTAAATGTACGTGAATTCCGAATAATTCGCTGTTACATGTCAGGGTTTGAACCTGTGTACATCAAATCGATATTCTGTCTACCATGACTTGATACAATCACTCCTAATCTTACACATTTTAGTTATACCAAGCAAGATTAGCGCCATTTTAACTGCACGGTTTTATTTTTAAAATGATTACATTTTCTAATGCTCAGAAGTTGTTTTTCTTTAAACTAAATACCACGTCCCACTTCACAAGAGTAGATAATATAATAACGTCCGAAAACTCAACGACACGTTACAATCCAATTACAATACAAGTCCCCTCGGAGAAACAATAAAATATCATATAAACTGCGGTCAGCCCATAGATGATTCCATGGTCTACCATGCAGAACTACCTAGAAAAATTTCTCAAGCAAATAGATACCTTATATACGGATCGTTTTCGTTTTATTCCTTGGGGTTTGAAATCACCAATACTTCGTGTTGTACCTATTAACGCAAAAATCACATTTACACTATTTAATTGAAGTATATGCTTCTAAATCGACACTAAAATAATTACAAATCGCATAAAATGAACCAAAAAAAAAAACTATTTCATTATGATAATTTATCGTCTAGTAAAAGAAATATAATGAGACGAATATTATCACTGTGAGGCAACTCTACGTCTATAAGACATGCTTTTTAATATTAAAAAAAATATCCTAAATAAAAATAATCATTCACATATATATATGCTTTGAAAAAACGACATCAAAACATTATCTATAAAAAAAAACAAATTAATAGTAACTATATCAAGAATAACAAAGCATGGTTAACAAAACAAAATTTGAGGAAGCTAAACTATTTAATAAATTACCTAAGGAACTGAGAGAAACAGAATCGCTGAACGTATTTATAGGAAGGTTACAAATATATTTAAAGGGTAAATATTTATTTTAAGTTATATAGATATTTTTATCTCTTTTATATTTTTTTTTACTTTATTTACGTTATTAATGTTAATATTTGGCAATCAATCTATCTAAAATTATTTTCTGTTTTTTAACTCACTGAATATTTTTAAGATTCCTAAATTGTAACAAACATTTATGTTATTCTCATTAAGTGAAGTGAAGTGAGTGTTCTTTTGAGTAATAAATTTATTTAAAGCAATAACAATTTACAATAAGCATGAGCTCTCGTGAAAGAAAACATCGTGATGAAGCCACATCATGGTTGTAGATAGATAGATAAAGCCTTTATTCGCTGATCATTGGTATCATAATATAAATAGTCTTAATAAATGACTTATAAAGTAAAATAAATAATTAGTGCATATATTTACAGCAACCAGTTTGTTTATCAGGATGTCTCTCCGACATAGGCCTCCCCTAGTTCCTTCCACGCATTTCTATCTTAAGCTAACCTTCTCCATCCCATTGATAGATCATCTTCACATCTCTTTATTTGACGTCCTCTTTGTCTTTTCTCGTTTCTTGGGTACCATTCCATGATGTCGTTCGTCCATTTCCTTCTGTTTGTTCTCATGATATGTCCAGTCCAGTTCCACTTCTATTTCTTAATTTTTTTTTTGAAAACATCGCTTACCTTTGTTCTTTTCCTTATTCTTGAAATGGTCCACCGGTTTTTTAACCTTATATTTAGCATACTTCGCTCTATGTGGTGTTGGCAGTTTGCAAGTTTTTGGTTGTTTTTGTTCGTAGCAGGCCAAGTTTGACACACATAGTTGGTAGGGTAGTTTCTAATGCCTGATTGGCACTCTCAATTTGAAAATCTGTCGCCAAGCACCTAAAAGTGTGTTCCAGCAGCTGCATTTGAGAGCCAGTTCCCCCTCTAGGCAAAGCGTGTTACGATCTCGGGCCACATTATCACTTAACATCAGGTGAGATTTTAGCCAAGCCCTAAACCTATAAAGAATCAATCAAGCTAAGTTATTAGAAGGGAAACCTAAAACCCGACTGCAACAAAACACTCGAGTAAAACTATATATTTTCCTATTTTTGCTTGTTATTTGATTACCCGACGTCGTACTTAAACATTTATATAGTAGCCTACGTCATTCCCAAAATTAAGAAAAATTTAACAACACCTCGTACGCTAAAATCCATCTCGCCGTTTAGGTTACAGAGCATGCTAAAGAAATAAATATAAAATAAATAAACAAAAATACAATATTCCGGTCATAGTTTTGTTCCATATGAATAAAAATTACTACTTTGTTCAATTAATACAAAATAAGGGTCAAAAGCAACCCTACCGTTCCGGTGCGCAGGCGCACTCGGTAATAAGAAGGCAAACAGTTTCCTACCCGATCTGCTTGAGTCGGATTGTGTAGTAATTTAACTTTCTGATGTGTGAATTAGTAGAAATATTTCAGAGGATTTTTAAAAGTAACATCTGGGAATGTTGACTTTGTTACATTCTTGAGTAGTTTTTATTTGTTGACTCATAAAATGAAGGGTATATTGATTTTTTTTTTAAGTTAAGTCAATTTATGTATATGTACAAATATTAAATTTGTAAATTAATTAGTGATTTTAATATTCATAATTTTTCTATTTTTAGGACGTTTTAATCATTGTATATTTAAGAAAAAAAATTGAACTGCTTTGTGTTCACGAAAAGACAGAAATAAATTAAATCTTCTTCAAGTTATTTAATGACAACGTGCACAAATATTATACTAGCGGTCGCCCAATGATCGAAATTCGACCAGCGACTTTTTAATCATAGACTATTTTCTGTTTGACATTTGCAGTATGAATCTAAACAATGAATATCACTTTTCATTGAGTCAGAATGTCAATATTTAGAAGGGTCTAAGTTCAATGGAACTGGCCGGTTAAGGATTCGCAGTATTAATTTATATAATTGAATATATTCAATAAAATATTAATTGAATATTGGAGTCGAAACCCTGGGTTCATGGGGACCAAGTGCACGCATCCTCTTTAAAAAACTCGCAAGTCGACTGGTCGACACATTTCGAGACCAGAGAGAGGGGTTGCCGATACATCGGTCAACGAATAAGCATTGCTATACAACGAGGTAATGTGGCTAGCCTTCTTGATACTTTTCCTTCTGGCGGTGATTTAGATGGTATCCAATACTTATAGTAATTTTACCTTCATACTTATTTGTATTATAATGATATTCATTTATTTTTAATTTGTTTTAAAATGAATTAAAATTGAATATATTAGTAACAGATATTATATATAAATTTTAGCTTTCTGAGCTCCTCCATATAAATTTTAACCATGCCAAATCTCACAGACTTCCGTGCACGCAATACACTTAAAGGTGTCCAAAGTTTTCTTCTCACGTATTAAATAATGATGTCACAAGGATAGAATATTTTTATAATTTTCAGAGGTAATAATTATCATTGATTAATATGAATTAGTCCAAATAATGCTTTAACAAGATATTGAATTCTTTGTTAAAACTGCCTAGAATGTTATTGTGGAAACTTAAAAATTTAATTTTAATTTATATTTAGTTATTATTTATAATTCACTTCAGTTGTGCACTATAACCAAAGTATTTATAATAAAATGCCACCAATATTACAAAATATAGGACCAACAATCGTATGTTTATGAATCCCACCAGAAATTCAATTAAAATTCCAAGTACATTAATTACTTTTTCTAACCACTTCAATATGATCAAACTTTATATTATGTATATTTAAAAAGGGGTCTTTAGTACGAGTAACTCCTTAACTGACTTATGTCTGACTTTGACTTATAATGCACTAATTATAAAAGTATTTTATTATAATTTTACAACAAAAAAACGTATTACAAATTTTATCATTATAATTTTACAACAAAAAAACGTATTACAAATTTTATCATTATAATTTTACAACAAAAAAACGTATTACAAATTTTATCATTAGCATCTATTCTTTATCAACTAATATACTTTAATCGATAAAAATCCCGGCCTTCTTTAATCTAGTTTTTGATCGCTACCGAATACTAATAAAAATATTACAATGGCCGTTGCTTCGAAATAATTACCTAATAACTTGGCAATAAATATATAACTGAACCATTTTGAAAGATAAATTGTACGGCAGATACACAAATAGAGTTCATATAACCTATGGTGTGTTATTACAAATCCCGGGATTTTTAAGTCTCGTTCGAATTATTTTAAATTTTGTTAAATATACTATTCCCGGGAAAATTAATAGGTACTGTCAAAATTATTGTTCTTTTCAATGATATTCATTCTCATTCATTATGAAAGCTTTCACCAGGTACAACTTTGAATAATTGCAAAGTTTCACAAATAAAAAGAAGTTTTACACGAGTGAGAAGTGACAATTTAAAAATGAAAATAATTTTATTATAATATCGACCGTTTATCGAGTTTAAACTGGAATATTTTTTGTCAACAATTATCAATATAACTGATTTTTGCTCTCATGTGATTAGTAATTAGTTATGGCCGTGGCTTGTAGGTTATACACAATTTTTGTTTAGTAGTGAAGCATCACCGCCATAGTGCTTGCACTGCTGAGTTCCGGTTCATAAGGTGTAGCTAGCAGTATACACTAGCAAATGAGCCGTTCATACGCAGTCCTTAGAAGTAGCAACCTATTATCACTGGTTTCAGTTAAAATTGCGGTCCTTTTTGAAGCTATCTGGTGGACTGTATACCTACTTCAATAACGATGAACGTCATTCATCTATGATTTACAACGTAAAAAAAAATATACTAAAGACATTTTCAGAGAACATACTATGATATAAATGAGAAAAAAGTAAATTAGAAAAATGATTTTCAACTTATGAGCAAACTAACGGACAGTCAAACGGGCAGACAAATAGAGATACATAGTGTTTTATAACATGCAAGGATGAGGATGGAAATAATGAAGAAGGTGAATATTACAAAGAACGAAACTAAATATGAAATATTTAACCTGAGATCAGTAATTGAGTATTTTTTAAATTAAGAAGTTTTTATTGTCGTATGGTTAGACCAGAAAAGTGTCGACTCCAGGAAACTCCCTAGATGACTAATCAGCACTTATCAAGAAATCCATTGGTAATAAAGTAACTATTTTTGTTACATTTAAAAAATCCTTGTACATTGTTTAAGTGACGAAAAATTAAAATCCCGGGATTCGTAAAATACTCGACGGGCGCAACTCTATTCTCCACAAGGAAACAAATGCCGCGCGTCCTTCTTTCGAATTCGAGTTCGAAATAATAAATTTTATATCTAATATTAGGGCAAAAACAGGACAGTTATTCCTAATTACTATTTTGTTAGAACATTGACAGGTGCGAGCATTCTCCTTCCTGACGAAATTTATACATTAATTAGTTATTCCATGTTAGAGGGTAAATTGTTTTGGGGGTATCGTAATTTGATGCAAAACGTTATTCTTTTGCATTAGTAGGCGCCTACTGAGTGCATTTATACAGCGGAAATAAAAAAAATAAGACCAATTATGTGTGCATACATACGTTATTTCATTTATCTACATTAATAAATCTTAGTTCTGCCTGTACATGACATTTTTTCCAAAATTTATGCGAGATAGCTGTTTTGAACCCTCGACGCAAACAGGAGAATGTTATGTTATAAGTTTAACTTGTGTGTATATGTGAGTCTATCTGGGGCTTCGTAGCTCCCAAACGGCTGAATCGATTTTGGGTATTTTTTTTTGTTTGAAAGATATCATGATCGAAAATGAGCTTAGCCATGATTTCAGCTTTTCCAAAATTTTCCAGTTTTCCGGGTAATTTTTCAAGTTTTTTTTTAGTTAAAAAAAGAAATAGCCAAATTAAAGCATTTCATCTTTATTTATATAGACTAGCTATGCCCGCGGCTTCGCTCACGTGGAATACAGAATGTCCGCGCGAATCTTGCTCCCCCGCTCCCGGCTATTTTAAAGACAAAAATGCTTATTGTGGGTGTTCCTTAGAAGATAGACATATTTTCTCGGCAACTATTTGTAGGTCTTTTTAATGTCTACAATTATTTAGTACATTAATTTGCTATATCTCTTATGGTTTACTCAGTGTAAGCCATTTGAGCGCCCGAATTGATTTACCATGAAGAGTTTTTTTTATTTGTGTGGAACCCAACTCTATTTCTAAAATGAAAGTAGCCTAAGTTACTCCCTATAAAATCAGCTATCCACCAGTGACAGTCTCGTCAAAATCGGTCCAACCGTTTCGGAGATTATCCGGAACAAAAAGACAGACAGACAGAAATTTTAAAATGGGTTTTTATTATAGGTATCGTATATACTTTCATATGCATTTAGTAAAAAGCTGTTATTTTGACATTACAAACAGACAATTCAATTTTATTAATTGTATAGATAGATAATCGTAATATCTTCTAAAAGGTTAAAGCAGTTTAATTTCAAATGCGCGTATAGAAATTTTTTTACTCTGTAGGTTGTATCATCGTTGACAATATAGTTCGTGATAAAAAAACTTAAATCTTTCAAAATTACCCAACAGTCTTGACCGCCACCAGTTGCTTCAAATAATTTCGTTTAAAGGATTGTTATAACTTCCTGTTGTTGGACCGACACGCGTGGCCAACTAAACGCGTGAAATATTCAAATATGTCGGTAGACCCTTTTGTCTTAAGCTACGGAACAAGTTATGAGTTACAACCAATTAATGAAATAACAAAATATTCACCTATCATGTTTATTCTCTGCTTATTTGCCTACAGAGCACCCTATCGCGCTCAGAGATAGCATAAAAACCTTCTTCATGATAAAAAAAAAACATTTAGATCTGCAAATTTTAAAGGTGATCAAACGATGTATCCGTTTATTTACATAGGATGGATTTCTTGAATGGGGCAGTAATGACAGGTGCCTTAACCGTTGTAGCTACAAGAAAACTTTCTTAGGTGACTGTCCTGTGTGTGACTGTGAGGTTAAACCTGATTGTTGGCGTGACGATACAAGCCGTGGCGACTCATCACCATACTATATGATGGAATATATGTACTATGTATTATGAAACTATGAATATACAATTATGAAAATAATCACTGCAACCACACTGACCCTCCATAGGACCACCCAAGAACCCCCTCCCACAGGGAAATTGTCGGGACACCCTTTGAGACCCCCTACAGGGAAATTGTCGGCGCATCCTTTGGGACCCCCCTTCGATGTTTAACATCCACCAGGCATCACGTGACAGCTTTTACAAAAAAAATTGAGACATTTTGACCTACATTTACAGTTTTTTAAAAGGCCACATAGATTTTCTGTTCAGATTTTCAACTTGATAATGGTAGTTATATAGGCGGACATTACAAAATGGCTTAAATCACAATATTACGTTTTTATTACGGTATTTTTCTTCACCGAAAGCTCAGGCTCATTGTAAAGATTCGAACCTCACATCCTCGTACCTGAGCTATTTCTTCTTTACTGATTATTCTGAGTCTTTAGGTCTTTACTTAACTCTTCGATTACAAGAAAATATTAAATACTATCTAATAAACGTTTTAAATGCGAAATTACTTTTGTTTGAATGTTTATTCATCAATCAGGTTGAAACACTAGACGGATTCTAATTAAATTTAGCATACTTATTGTTTATATCAGTTGATTAAATTTTAATCAATAATTACTCAAGTTTAACTGATTCTCAGGGAAGCAAGTAACATCAAGTATCCAGATAAATATCAATATATAATACCTACAAGATCTACAGTGTTTTTCTTTTTCTTTTTTTCCGTTTCCTGCTATAACTTATACCACGCACCTCATTAGGTTGCACTCCTCTATATTTTTATACGATTCAATGTTGCGTAAATAATGAGATCGTAATATATAGCAATATATAACTATTGCCGATGCATACTATAACTGTTTTCTTCGAAATATAAAAAAAAAAATGACTTCCGGTATGTGCCGTTGGTTAATCGGCATTTTTATGTCTTCAATCTTCAGCATATAATATTTAAGTAGAGAAGTAATAACAATCGTAATTAGTCTAAGAATGTATGAGAGGTTCGTTGGCTAACGGTTGATTTATAGTTATTCTTAGACATGGCATATTAATGCTTACAAACAAAAGTTACTTCATCATAAAGACAATTTTATGAAGTCAAACTTTGCCCTGTTCCACAGCTTCACGGTACGACAAAGATAAGAGAACTTTTAGTTTGCTCAGTGAGGCAATGTTCCTGCGCAGCTGAAGTGGCTCGATTTATTTCGCAGACGTGCTTGGTATTTGGTAGTCGACCACGTGCTAAATAAATTATTTTGTGGTATCGCCGACGCTACAAGTTTGAGCACCCCTGGTCTAGACATAGTGTTTCCTTTCAAAAACAACCTATTACACAATAAGTTTAACGTACTTAAAATAACCTTTACTTCTAAGGATTTATAAAATAACAATTTAATATGATTTACATAACGAATTGTAATAAAAGTGCCTCTTCCCACGGATCAGCTAGATCCCCCCACTCTGACTAACCCACACGACTAGTTATATAACGTTGCAAAATCTAGAGATGATATATTATTACAAAAGATTATGGGCGTGTATATTATAAAAAGATGCATCAAGGTTTTTTAAAATAAATCGTTGATATACATAATATCAAATACAAACAAGAAGCAGGGTTCACAAACGTATGATACTTTCATGTCTTCATTATCATATATAGATAATTTGAAAATTCTGAGAATTTATAAAAAAAGGAGAGGCGGAAATAAAGGTCGTCACTCACGTATCAACCCAGCACCCGACCAGCATCGCATCGCCTCCTGCGGTTAAGATTTCTTTGTAAGGAATTCAATACAGTTGCATATATGCACTCACTTGTCAACTCCATATCGACTCACAAGCAAGCAGCCAATATATTATGGACGGTGAGTGGACCGCGAGTTGTCAACGCACCGGTCTCGAGTGAACCACGAGTGGTTAACGCAAGGACGATACGTCGTTGGTTTAACGCGGTGGTGCAACACCACGTACACCCCGATGAAGATCGCTCACTAACTACTCGTCTATTCGTTGACACGCGATGTTGACTAGTTGTCCACGCGACCTTCACCCGTCGACAGTGAGTGGCGATAAGCTAAAAAAAGGTCGTCCGTAGATGATAATACAGGTCCAATATACCATAAATTATCATCGATAATTTATCGTTATTGGTATGGTAATTACCGCTCTTCAGGTTTTGAACATTGACATGAAGACAGGTCTCGTGGTGCAGTGGTAGTAAGCACTATCAATGAGCTGTAAGGTCGCAGGTTCGACCTTCCACACTTATGTGTGTTGAACTTGATAGTGAGTATTGTTTGTGAGTATTAAATAAACCACAATATAAGTTACGCTCGGTTTGGAATCAAATGACCGTGTACACTCCTATGTGATGTTCTTTAGTTTACCTATATATAACATAAACATAACCATACCTTCACGCCTGTATCCCCGAAGGGTTAGGCAGAGGTGTACTATGTACACCCACAGTTAGCCGTGTATGTTTTTTACGTCCCATGTAATAGGGGGCGAGCATATTGCCATTAATCGGGCACAAAACCAAACTCCGAGCTGCTACTGAGAATTTCATAGAAAATCCCAAAAACACGGCTCGAACTGGGAATCGAACCCAGGACCTCGATCATAACCTCCTTTAAGAGCAGATTGGACAAGGAAGATATCTCCAAGCTGTTTGATACGCACGCATCAGCTAATTAGCTGCTAGTGTGTCTTACCAAATAATAATAATAATAACAGTCGCGCTTACGACCATTAGGCTAATGAGGCAGAACTTTATATGATGATGCAATTTATGTACAGCAGGAGAATTGTACCAGACTACATGCACGTAGTATTAAACCCGACATAGTAACTCGTTTTAAGTTTGTCACGTTTCGGCTTGGAAGCCTAACCCAAAACGCGATAAACCAAAAGTGAGTCACTATGACGGTCTTACCGCCATGTTGATGGTGATAGCGGCTCATACCACCTCGCTTAATTACTGAATCTATAGTAATATTATAAAGCTGAAGAGTTTTTGTTTGGCTGAACACGCTAATTTCAGGAACTACTGGTTCGAATGGATAAAATGTATCAGTGTTGGATAGCCCATTTATCGAGGAAGTCTATATAGGCTTTATAACATCACACTATGATCAATAAGAGCGGAGCATCAATGAAAAATATTGGAAAACGGGCAAATTTTTTTTTTTTTAAAGATTCCATTGCGTTCGCTGCGTAAATCGTTAAAGTTACGCAAAAATTATGTGTCATAGAATTATTTCTCTTAAAAAGTTCTAAAAAAAGTACAGGATAGCATATTTCTATCTATTTATGGTAATAAAATTTGTTCTAAAATAATGAATTTTTTTGCGATGGTGTTTTTATATACATGGTATTAATCCTTATTGAAATAAGTACGTTATTCATCACAAGTGTTTAATTTTGAACAAAATTGCTCTTTACAGTTATTGATTTAAATTAATATCTTAAGAGATATCACAGTTTTAAAACAACTCGGCAGCAAAATAATGTGGGAGGCGTGCGGCACCTAATAATACAGGGCCTACGACCCACTCTCTCTAACCATTTCTCTCTCTTATATGATGCAGACGAGGTTGCGCGGATCAGCTAGTGTAGATATAAAACACCAGTGTATATCAGAACGCAACACTCTTAAGCGTGCCACTATGGTACGGTATGGTATGGTTGTATTGTACCACAATTCTAGTGTCCATTTATACTATATCCTATATATCTATTGAATATAACATTACTAGGCACAAACGCTTGCTACTACTATGCAGATTTAGTAAATAAAGTTATTCACATAAATAATGTTATAATTAATGCATAATTACAGTATATAAGGTAAGTGTTGCATAAAATCAGCCTCGAGCGTTTGAATAGTTAAATAGATTATTGATAACGCGGTAGAAGAACACGTCGCGTGTCAGGACGACCACGATGTTATTGTATGGACATGACAGTCTGTCTATGTATTTGAATTTTTTTTTTTTATTAAAGCGAATAAAAAATTTTACAGGTGCTCCTGACTGGTTTCTTATGTATAAAATTATGTAATACTATTAAGTGAGCAATTTTTGTATAATGTTAATTTCATTCCATAAATAAAAGGATAAGCTCTTAAGCTTAACGATTGAAAAGAAAAGTAGTATTATAATTAATTTCCTGGACTGCTTAATAACTAGCCGCCCCTAAATATATTATATATGTAATAGATTGCTCGGAAACAGCTCTAACGATTTGGATTGTATTTTGTTTTAAGATAATGTTTTACATTCCAAGTTTACATAGGTAGAAGTTTTTCTGTTTTTAAAAATACCGAGCAAAGCTCGTTCACCCGGATAGTTTTAATTATATCACACGATCCATGTACTATAAATGTGTAAAATTTGTGTGAATGTATGAATAACAAAAACAATACAATTACAATTTAAAGGCGCGTGCAGCACCGGACACTTGAAGTGAAACTTCTTAAAAAGGGAGACACGGATAGCCTTAGATAGTATGATAGATATACAGATGTACAATTTATAACTGCCTTTCTCTTTCTCTCTACCTTATATCTCGCATGTAACGAAATGTGCCTAAATGAGACACTTTTCACTTAAAAGTTTAATTTAACGAAGCTTTATTATATGTATATTCTTCCTTGGGCTACTTTTATTTTGAAAACAATTACTTCTATTTTGGGGCGCTTAAATGACTCCATGAAAGATAAAAATTAAAGTATTAATTAGATTTAAAACAATTTAATGATTTATGTTAATTTATACTTTGAAAGTTTCGTTAATTAATGCTTAAAAACTAGAAGGCTTCTTCTATAAAAGTACGTTTTACGGGCTACAGAACAAAATTATTACTTATTATTGTAGAGGTGCCTTGCGTCTCCGCACGCGTTTGTTACACAGTAATTATTTTCGTCTCGTAATTTAATCTTTACTCATATTACTAATTTGCCATTTGGCATTTGCCTCTTGACATTACAATATTATTAGCTCACAATTATATAACAAAATAAATAAGTCAATTCATTTAAATAACTTAAATAGATATGAAGTAAAGAAAAAAATGACAAGTTGGTTGCAGGGCTTAAACTACATAGAAATTGAAAAACTAATGTCCAAATATACATAGTAGTAAGTTAAAATGAACTAAATCACATAAACACACCCACTTACACATCTACATAACCTACACATCTACATAACCTACAGACTTTCTATTTATACACATAATACGTGCACACATAATAACATATTTATGTACTCTAATATTACATGGATCGATATCATACACCAACTTTTTATTGTTACGGTACCTGAGTCACAGGCTCTTTGCCTAGTTCGGTACCGGAGATATTTTTTATTTTTTATACAAAATATAAAAAATGATTCAAGAATTGTCTACTAAAAACCATATTAAACTATATTTTAATTGAAATTCTTTGTTAAATACTATGGTCACTAATAAATTATTATTATTATTATTATATTATTAATAATCCCATTGAATTCAATAGTGGATTGAACAGTGATATAAACTTTCCATGTACAAAACTTCTTAAAAAACAGTAATAACAATTTTTGAATTAAATCCGACAAAAAATAAATGCTTCATGCTAAAAAAATACGATATCAATCAGGTATTGAAAAAAAAAACATGTAGAGATTTTACTACAGATTAATATAAATCACTATATTATTACGTGAAGCAAAAACTTTGTACCCCCATTTTAAGCATATTGCGTACACGGAAGACTTTGAGATTTGGCATGGTTAAAGTTTATATGGAGAAGGAGTGCAGAAAGCTAAAATTTATCTATAATATCTGTTACTAATATATTTAATTAAATAAATTAACACTGCGAATCCTAAACCTACCAGTGCCATTAAACTTAGACCCCCCAAAATATTGATATTGTCACTCAATAAAAAGTCACAGCAAGTGATATATTATTTATTGTTTAAATGTCAAACAGAAAATAGTCTATGATTAAAAAGTCGCTGGTCTAATTTCGATCATTGGGCGACCGCTAGTAAATATGATGTCGTGTCCACTCTATGACACCTGTTAGTTAGAGCGAGCCAGTCCGGTCCGGTCGCACATCGTTGCTCGTCCAATTATCATATCCACTTTCTCCGACCAGTGTTATGCCATACTGTGCTCACCTAAGACCTGGCAAATGATTGGCAACTTCGGTACGACACCACGCAATTAATGTTTGTTGATTCAAATTGTGTTTTATTTAACATACTTGTCTATTTTTTTAATATAACTATTGTGACAAACTAACGTAAACGGATACCGTAGCTTATAGACGTATAGACGCTTGGAATACCATATATATTATTAGCGCGTTGCCAACATAGAACTTTCTCCCCAAAGAGCTCTGTAAACACTATTCGCCACAGGAACAAAACATAAGGTTATTTGGGGACTGCCTCAACATGCCATCACGCTTGTATTACCCGAAGGGTTAAGCAGAGGTGTACTAATGTACACCCACAGTTCACCGAGTATGTTTTTAGATTCCACGTAATAGGGGGCGAGCCTATTGCCATTAATCAGGCACGTAATCAAACTCCGAGCTGCTACTGAGAATTCCATAGGAAATATCCAATAACACTTTGCTCGACCTGGGATTCGAACCCAGGACCTCGCTCATAGCAGTCAAGCTTACGACCACTAGGCTAACGAGGCTCAAGGTCTGCTCCAAGTAGAGAGAAATCTCCAAAAAAAATTATCTATATTAATATAAAATTATCTGATATTAATGTCAATAAGTAGAATAATATATCCGACGAATATGTGATTTGCCCACGTAAGTGACTTTGAAGCCCAAGATAAGGTAAGAGACAAATAAGTTTCGCGAAAATAACTAAGCTGGAGTATCCATATAGTAAAAAAAGTTAAAGGTCTTTTACAGTCTTTTGAATTTCCTTAATCTATTTTAAACAAGTGTAATTGAAATCCAACTCGATTTTTAATTTAATTTGACTTTCTTCTTTAATTTAACAGCTTAGCTCTTATCGGTGGAGCAGTTGCCTCTGTTCCCTATCCTCTGCCTTTCTTTTGACTTCTTGATATGTCACAACTCCCACTTATCCTTCACTTCTCGGAATGAGCTTCCTTACTTTCATTTAAGTTTTTCTTCCAAAATAGTTTTAAAGAACTTGTCGTGCTGTATCAATGGTCCAATTATCTTTCCTCTTCTGTTAAATATGTTTCTCAACAATTGTATTTCCTCTTCAACCATTTTTAACACATCCTCATTTGTAATCTTTTCTGCCCATCTGATGTTCTCCATACCCCTCCAATACCACATCTCATACGCAGCCAACCTTTCTCTGTTCCTCTAATATGTCATCAAATTTTGACTTTAAAAATGTTAAAAAATATAATTCATAATCATTATATAAAATTAAGTAAATATTTCTCAACGGTTAACAAATTGAATGGAATAAAATAACGAATGGCATTGAACTCATCTTTATACAAAAATATAATGTGCTTATAATTATTTTAACTAGTTTCTAAAATTCTAACTTGTATTAACATTACAAACAAATAAAAAAGTTAAACACAGTAAATTATTCTACTGCTTAACCTCGGGTAACCGTAAATTGAATCAAATCAAATAGATTATAAAAGCAATACAAATGATCAAATTCCTACTTAGTGTGATTAACTGAGGAAATTTCAAACTTCCGCATAATGCAGGAATCTGGCCCCGTATCAATAACTAATCGTTTAACACCATTATGCTGCGTTTGTGTTAAGGTTATCACTAGTGCCAGTACCTATAGCAAGTTCTATGTAAGGAAAAATTCTACGATGTTATTCAAATGAATAAAATGACGTACCTATTATTGTTTTCTTTTTTACGTATTAAGAAGCTGGATTAATGCGTAAGGTTGTTAATTTAATAGAGCGCCATTTAAGTAGCTTTCTCTTGCTTTACCTAGGTTAAAAGTTGAGAGAAATCAATCAATCAATCGACTTTTTTGTTAAGCACAATAGGTAATAATATAAATTAAGAAAATGCACATTAGACACATTAATACAGTGACGTTTGTTTGTATTGATAGCTACAAATACTTAGAAAATATAATAAATATAAAAGAGTGGATGCGTGTACTTATTTAAATACGCGTGTTAGAAGTTTTACATAAAGTGTGATCTGTGAGACTATCTTCACCATAATAACATGGTAGGCTTAGCAAGCAACTTCATAGGATAGACTATTTGTTACAGTGTGCTTGTGCTGTTATGTATTTTTAGTAAAATCATTCTGATCCTTTATTACAATATAACGACTCCATCGGCCATATTTTTTATTAACTTATCTGTCACAACATATTTCATTGTTTTACAAAAGCATAGACTTAAAACTAACTTTCACAAGATAATAGACTAAAATATGATGGTCATTGTCATCCAATACGTGCATCAAAAAAATTCACCCTCATCATATTTTCATAGAGCCTAAAAACTATAAAGTAAAAAAAAAATACAATTAATCAAAGCAAAAAATTGCAAAAATAGTAATAAAGTATTTATTTCACTTGCCTTAACACTTTTAACTAATATGATTTGATAGTAGCAAACTTAGGCAAGTACTGTAATAAACTACCATACCACTAGCATAAAAAAATCTATATGGTGTAAACGTGGCTTCGTGCACGTGAAAGGGCAAAGATTATTCAACTTAACATAAACTCGTCATAGATTATATGTAAATTGATATTGCATAGTAAAATTATTTAAAAGTTGTCGAATCGAGACTCAAATTTGTGTTATTCAGTAATTTCGTTCCCTTGTATTAATGTGATCAATAATTTAAGACTTTTTGATATATCGACGATGTTAATTATTAAAAAAAAAATATAAACATTATCGTTAACTTGTGAGCTTGTGTTTTTACATAACACATTTAGAAACAATGAAATAACAAGATAGTTGTTGGTGAAATTAATATATATGTTATTTTAGGTAAATAAATTAACTTAATATATTGATAACATTTACCACAAAAAGTTGTACCTCATATTTTTCATTATTTTATACTTATTAGTACATTTCATAAAAGTGATTTAATAAAATAAAAAATATATTATTTTAGTCTTGTATGTATGAATTGAAATAAAATTTTCAACTATTTTATGACAGAAAAATATGTTAAGTTTGTTTAAAACCTTATGCAATATACCGAACAGACAAGAAAGAAAGTTATTAAAAATATGTAAAACAGGATATTTTATTAATAAAACATCAATCAAAACAATAAAATCTGTGCCTGACACTTTAGTCGAAATACATGACTGCAAAAAGGAGGATTATGCCTTTCGCGCGTATGTTTGTATGTATATTTCTTTGGCACGCCCTGTAGTCTATAAACGACTTGATAGATTTTAGCATACGAGGTGTCCTTAGATTCGTTTTAATTGTGGGAGTGACATAGGATATATAATATATAATTAAGATATCTGGTAATCAAATATAAAACAAAATTAAAAATATATACATTTTAGTCGTGTTTTTTGTTTTGTTGCAGTCGTGTTTTTTGTTTCTTTTTAATCATTTAGCTTGTTGTATGAACAAATACCTAGCTGCGCTAGTCTTTTACACGAGAGTTGCGTTAAGCGTGACTAGAAAAATTAAGTAATTCTATTGGTGGATGTTTTATCGCGAAACACATTAACTACCTCACACATCTCTCCTGCATACCCAGCGAATGACGATACCCGAGTATGTCTCCAACACACCCTGGGCAGTAATTCCCGATTACAACTCCACTTACTGGCCAATCTTTTCCGACTTGTTTCGACACGAAGGAAATTGCTTTAAAATGCGTATGACCGATCTGTTTCGTTTACTCTCTGATCTTTAATTTCGAATAACAAATGCAAGTAGATATGCACCGTTGATGTTGGTTTAAAAAATTAGGGAGCATGTGTGATCTTGTTACATTTTCAATGGTTACATAATAACGAACTAATTATACCTAATTACGTGTACATTGACCCTCACATATTGATGAGTTGTGAGAAAAAGTGTTTAAATTTTCATTAACGAAAATAAATTAGTTTTTTTAATAAATAGAATATACAACACACTTTTAAATACAATATACTTCTTTTATCATTATAGGTTTAGCGTTGTGGCCACAATCTCACCTGATCTTAAGTGACGATGTGGCCTAAGATGATAGCACGCTAAGCCTAGTGGAAGACTGGCTCTTAAGTGCAGCTGCCGGAACATACCTATGGGTGCTTGGAGACAGATTTTCAACTTGAGGGTGGTAGCTAGCCAGGTGGACATTAGTACAAGCCTTACCACCATGCTATGGTTTCATCACGTTTTCCTTTAGCGAAAGCTCAGGCTCATTGCAGAGATTCGAACTCACGTCGCTCGACGCAGTGTCCGTACATACTACCAACTGAGCCATCATTTATTTACACGAAAACAAGCATATATATTACAAAACTATTTACATAATTTGTGTACAGTTAGGCGGCCTTATCGCTTAGAACAATTTCTTCTAGGCAACCTTTAAAAAATAAATATAAATTTAGTGGCAGCAAACACATATATCACAAACACCTCGTGGCGCAGTGGTAGTAAACACTACTATTGAGCCGACAGGTCGCGGGTTCGATCCCCACCCATAACTGACTTTTGTGTAATGAGCATAAATGTCAGTTGTGTGTCTGGGTGTTAAATATCTATATATGTATATATCAGCTGTTTAGTTACCATATTACAAGCTTTGCTTAGTTAGGAATTAAATAGCCGTGTGTGAAATTTTGTCCTTATATTTATTTATACAAATTTTACAATCAAACCGATGCTACAATCATACAAAATCGTCAATGTACCTAATAATATGTAATAGGGTTGTTATAACGCAGTAATATGATCCGCAAAGGATATCCGCACGGAATATTTGTACAATTGTGCGGTACCTGTGCGGATGTGTATACACGGATGAGGGTAGAACGGAAACTATTTGATAAGTGCACAATGAGAGAACGGATCAATTTACTTTTAAAAATTATACTACAAGTGTCAAGTTACTGAATCCATTTTAACGTTAGGTACTGAATGAAATGTTTGCATATCACTTGATGGACTATTACTTACTAAAGTATGATGTTATTTAAAAACTGGCAACCAGGCGATCATAAACCGCTTTAGGTTATTTATTTATTTGAAACTTTATTGTACACCGTTAATTACGGATCCTATCGAACATTAAAATTATGCGATTTGTACAAAGAATGGCTTTATTGCTAAGAGCAATTTCTTCCAGACAACCTTACTTCTTCTTCTTTATTTTTCCTAACTTGGCAATTAGTCCTCTTTATTGAAGATCATTACAGCCGTTATCGAGTAAATATAGAGTAAAAAAATGGTGGCTCCCTTGTTAGAATTCTCTAGGGAGTTTTTGCATCTGAAAATTGATGGTCCATGTTATTATTTGGAGTCCACTTGTGCACAATAACCGAGCTTTATTGCCAAATACCACCTGTATTACACAATATAGGTCAAACAACACAATTTTATAAATAAAAAACAAAAACCACTACATACTGTCTAAGTCTAACATACCGCAGGCTTTTGACGTGACAACGTCTTATAATTCGATGGAGCCGGCTGCACGCACGAATAAACATGACTCATGCGGCGTTACCTCGTTCTGAGGCGTTCTATTTAAGGCTTGAAGTGCAAGCGAGAGCGCGGTACGAGCGACAAAGGGGTACAATCGGCCTCTGCGTTCGGCAGCGTTCGACATATGTCTCTCTCTCGTACTTGAGTGAGCGATGCGTCCGCGTGGACAGCTGCTATACTGTAATATATTTACATGTTTTCGTCAAGTATGAAGTGCAGTGAAAAATGAATGTGGTGTCAATTGTATATAGCAACGATAATTGCGGCGATAAAGGATGATTCTTGTCACGTTCAACTATCGTCAGTAAACCGACTTTACAGACAACCGATTTTTTTTTTAAATTGTTATAGGTTTAGCGTTGTAGCGACAATGTCACCAGATCTTAAGTGTCAATGTGGCCCAAGATGGTTATACGCTAAGTCTAGTGGAAGACTGGTTCTCAAGTGCAGCTGCCGGAACACACCTATCGGTGTTCGGTGACAGATTTTCAACTAGAGAGCTGTAGCTAGCATTAGAAAAAGCCCTACCAATATGCTTCACGATGTTTTCCTTCACCGAAATCTCAGCCTCATTGCAGGGATTCGAACTCACCTCGATCGATGTGGAGTCCGTATACGCTACCAACAGAGCCATAATTGCTTTGTTACTGTGCAAATGGTGATTTGACGTTGCTTTCTTAATGTTTGGCACCGATCCGTTTGAGTGCAAATCTTTACCACATTTTACTTTTATTTTGTTACCTTTAATGCCATCTGATGTTAAGGTTCGATATTTATTTATTTATTTGCTTACATTAACATATTATACATAAAACAAAAGAATGAAACGTTAACAACTAACTACTTTTGTTATAATCTGTGTTGTAGCTGCTGTCGCCCACCTCCGGTATTTGGTCGGTTTTTCAAAACAATACCTAATCATAATGAAATATAAAACTTAAAAAAAATAATAATAATAAAAGACAAACAAAAACTTTGTGTGTGTATGTGTGTGTTTTAGTTCACGTGTGTGTGCCTGCGTGTTATTGTGTTTATAGATGTGTAGTTATACATATGAGTTAGTGTAACCCTTTGTATGATTATGAGTTATGTAGGTAAAAGTACTTTTCATGTATACTAAGTTGTTCTGTCTCGTCATAAGTAAGGTCGAGGATCCACATAATTGTATTTTTTTTTTCATTTGGGTTTAATAAGTGGATAAATATTGATCGCTTTATTAACTTTGTTGTCTAAGATTTTTTTGTGGTATAAGATGGTATCACTTTAAGCATAGAAGGGGAACTAGCTATCAAATGCAGCCGCTAAAAACCACCTATAGGTGTTTGGGGACAGATTTTGAACAGCTCGAGTATGGTAGCTGGCCATATGGCTTTTAGAATACCCACTACCATGGTATAGTTTCTGCCTAATTAGCCTAGTGGTCATAAAGCGCGACTGCTATGCTCGAGGTCCTGGGTTCGATTTCCAGGTCGAGCAAAGTGTTAGTGGATTTATCTACGAAATTCTAGCAGCTTAAAGTTTGGCTTTGTGCCCGATTAATTGCAATAGTCTCGCCCCTTATTACATGGGACCTAAAAAACTTACCCGGCGAACTGTAGGTGTACATTAGGACACCTGTGTCTAACCCTTAGGGTATACAGGCGTACATTGTATGTTATGTAATGTTATGCTATAGTTTCATCATGTTGTTTCCTTCACCAAAAGTTCAAGGTTGTTGTCGAATTCGAACCCACGTCAATAGACGTGAAATCCGAACACACCACCACTGAGCCATAACCTAACCTTATTTGTTGTTTGACAGGATGAACCTTATGCAACGGAAGCTGGTTGGGAGGTTCTGATTGTTAATAAATTAGATCAAAACCTCACACGTCTAAAACCAAGCCATTTAGGACTTATTAAACGAATAAAAGTTATTTAGATCTTATGTTCGACGTTAAAGTTAGAAAGAAAATTACCGATTTGCCCGATAATAAGTTCAAGGACCCATTTAAAGCGAAGTGAACATTTTGTTATAGGTTGGGTCATTACTTTAATCAAAGCTTTATATCGTACAGTTCATGAAAAGTAACACTAAAATAAATAACAATAATTTTGTTAAATATGAACGAGTTCTCGTAGCCTTTTTGGTGTGAAACGTAATAATAATACGGCAGGTCAGACCGATTGTTGGACCCAATGTGGATATTTGAGTCAACATTTTGGGCAACGTTGGCGGTGTGGAGTCGAGTTCGTTTTTTTTTAAATAGACAAACTGGATCATATCAGCTATTCATGTTAAAACGTTAAAACATGGATAGATTAAAAGCAGTTGGTTGGGAATTGGGATCGCGACGATCATACAAATAGTAATAAAATTAACATCTTTACAGTGACTTTCTTTTGGGTACTGGATACTTTGGGTACACACAAACTTTTTTTAATATTTACTAAGAAGTCCCACATTTGTCGGGTGTCCTATGTCAGCCAACTTTTTTTAATGGTACATACATAATTGCTAGTTGTGCCCCACGGTTTCACTCGTGTTAAATTTATTTGACACATTCTACCACGTCGCCGCCAACGCACTTGTGCAGCCTATCATTGTTCCCACTTCCCGCCCCCTTATGCAACAAATGGCCAACAAGCAATACTGCCTGCCTGATGGTAGCGACTTCCGTAACCTATATACGCTTGTAATATCATAGGTATCACTAGCGCGTTGAACCATGAACCCACTACCACAAAAGTACCCTGGAAGACATACTCACCGCAGAAACACAACACTATAGTAATTATGTTATAATATCAACATACTAAAGCAAAGCGATATATTAACAAATATTTTCTTCGAAATGGTAAAACAAATTATGTTTGGTACATATTTAGCAATTATTACTATCTCTTTGCTCTTACGAAATACGTAATCATGGTGCTGTACTTTCTTACACGTTTGCTAGATTGCTTGACTTTCATGGTTACTGTTCACACCATAGAGTCGTAGCGTTAACTTATGTAGCTTATAACCTTCCTCAATAAATACAAAATAAAAAACCAAATCTCTTGGTAGTTTTAGATATTACCGCAATCAATCAAACAATCAGTCTCTCCCAAAAAATGTAGATTTGATTTAACATTATATCGTACAACTTACTTTCCAAATCAAAAGTCCACAGCTTAAACATTAAAAAAAAATATAAATTTGTAATCTCGCCTGATCTTAAGTGACGACGTGGTCCAAGATGGTAGCACGCTAAGCCTAGTGGAAGACTAGCTGTCAAGTGCAGCAGCCGGAACACACCTATTGGTCTTCTGGCAACATTTTTTTAACTAGAGGGATGTAGCTAAACAGGCGGGCTATAAAAGAAGCCCTGTTGCCAAAAGAAGCTACCACCATGGTATGGTTTCATCACGATGTTTTCCTTCATCGAAAGCTCAGGTTCATTGCAGGGATTCGAACTCACGTCTATCGACTCGATGTCAGTATACGCTACCACTGAGCCATCTTTATTTTTTTTTATCTAAAGTAATATAATAAAGCAGAAAAGTTTTTTGTTTGTTTAAACACGCTAATCTCTGGAACGACTAGTTGGATTCGAAAAATCCTTTTTTTACATGATAGCCAAACTCACGAGGAATAATTTAGGATATATAACATTAGACTATAGTTCCCAGTAAGCTATAAATAATGTTTTTTGTTACGTAAGTCAGAAATCGAAGACCTCGCGAACTGCTTTATCCGCATGCGCTGGGTTAATGGTTAATGATACGTAAATAAAATGTTCTACAAAAAAATTGGCCATTTGTATATTTAAAAGAAGTCAGCGATAGCTCTCATACATCATACATAAGCCACAATAAGGTATTTTGGATTTTTTTTTTTTTGAAGATTAAAAAATTATTTATGAGCATTATTTTTAAGAATAGCGATTAATCCTTACGACCAAAAGCATGTTATTTCAACGCATAGAGTTTGAGAGATAATGCAAAATTAAAATAATTCAACAATTGGGTCGGTCTATTGTAGTAGCGGTGCGAACGATTCGTTGGATGCCGCCTTCTTTTTATGACCCAGTATTGTAAGGGGAAGAGACTTCACAGTACAGCAAAGGGAAAAATTTGAAAACTTCTTTGTTCATGCTGAAATATATTTACTATGTAGCCGTCGTATACTTAGCTTGAATGATTAATTGTGGAAGGGAGATCATATTATATAATACATGACTTGTAAATCGTTGAATTCTAACATTATCTATGAAAAATAAATTAATCTATAGAATCGTTTTCATTAAAAAAGACATTATAAATAATTAGGAAACGAAACGAAGCAAAACAATAAAGCTCAGAAGACGGAAGTAAACGCGTCTTGGTTAATTTTTTCCACTTCCTAAAAGGGGTTACCACAAATCTTATTTAACAATGCCGGCACCACATGCCTCTTAATGGAAATAGAAACATTAAAAAAGCATATTCTTAATGAACATAATTCCCGTATAAAAGGGTTACTTAAAATAAAACAGGATAAAAAGGACTATTCTGGTAACATGCTGGTAACTTATAAACGATATATTTTTGAAGTGAAAACTTCTATCGCTTCTTTAGCTTTAGCTTCAGTCCTTTATGACTGCCTTTGTTTTTTTTAATATTGTCCAGTGAACATGTGTAGATTATTTATGCTGAAATTGTCATAACCTCATTTCAGATAGTTTTAAATAAATATTTTTTTTACTAAAATCACCAAATTACTTAAGTTAAAAATCAAGTTGCCAAGTACATATTGAGCTGTTCCTTTATTTTTACTTTATTGCCCTTTTCTAGCTTAGCGAGTTAATCCTACACGACTATATTATTATTTATAATTAATATTTTAGATTGTAGTCATATGATAAATAACAACATAAAAAATAAGTAATTATTTTAAAAAAAACTTTTAAAATGTTAATTAAAAGGTTTATGTTATTATATTTCAATTTCAAATCGTATTGAATTAGTTATATCAAGACGATCCTTTTTTAAATGTTATTTACATAATTTAAATGTATCTCGAAATTGTATCATAGTTACTTATTTGATTTTTATCCTGTCTGTATGTCACGACTATATATAATATTTTCTATTAGAACTGATTATACATCGGCACAAAGCCAGGGTGTTTGAAATTACAAATATTACATAGAGACAATACGAGTATTTTTTAAAAATTAACAAAAAGGAAAGGAATTGAATACTACTCCAACAACGTTTGACCGATCATCATAAAAATCCATAGATTTTTTTTTTCATGAAAAAAGTATTTGTGCGATCCCTGAACGCGATAAGTGACGCTGTGGACGAGTTATTGTCTAATGGAAAGTGCAGAACAACGTCTACAAGGCCAGCTATTTTTTAATAGTGCAAGACATGAAAATAAAATCTAAGCTCTCATTTACACAATAGTATAATATACTATAATTTTAATAATTATAAACAGTGGAAGTAGTATAGGCTATCTAACATTATACTACAACTCTCAGCTAGCCTTAAATATTGATTTTTGTTAAGTATGTAGGAAGTGGAAGCCCTTCCGAAATATTTTATTCGCATGTGCTACCGTAATGGTTAACGATACGTAAGTACAATGTTTTACAAAAATATTGGCCCTTAGTATATCTAAAAAAAGTACCAGACATATCATACGCCTATCTCTTTTATATAAACCACAATTTCTTTTTATTGAAGATTTAAAATATATTTATGAGCATTAATTTTAGGTATGACATATTAATCCTTACGAACAAAAGTTACTTTATCATAAAGACAATTTTATGAAGTTAAATGTTACCTTTTATTGTGTTATTTGGACACATAGTTTAAAATTAAAATAATTTGTACTTGCGGGAATTGAGAACAATTATGATGGACTACACGGGTCCGTTGACGGCGCGGTGTTTGTCGGATTAACACGGGTGAAACCGTGGGCACAGCTAGTTTATTAGAAATGTAAAAACACTAGTTAGTAATTAGGTTTAACATATGATTAAAAGTACCTAAAACCCAAAAACTTAATCGATCGTAAATGGAATCGAAATAACCGGTTGAAATTAATTTAAATAACGTTTACGATTCGTTTTATCAGAATAGTACCGCGGTTTTCCAGTCGGTCTCAAGTCGATCTTATATACACCTATAGGTGATGGTATATTGGGATGATTTATGATACGAACAACATGCCCGGTACATCTTGTGTTATATTTGTACCCGTATGTAAATGCAAGGTATAATATACATTGTCTCATTATGGATAATAAAATGAGGAATGCTGAGATCAGATCAAACGCTGAACCCGACTACGCAAATGTGAAACACGCAAGCACTAAGCAATGGTTCGTTGCTTGAAGTTTTTTCAATATCACGAATGTTATGTAAATTTATTATACTTATCTGGGACATAAATATTTATTTCATTAAGGCTTGTCAAATTACAAAAATTATTTTTTTTAATTATATTTATATTATTTAACAAAATTTTGGTTTTTGGTACAAATATAGGAATACTTTAAAAGATAAATAAAGATGCACATATATAATTAAACAGTTGCATAAAGCGTTAGTTTATAAACAATCTAATGAGAATGTAAACTGTGCGTAGATTGTGAACGGACAATAAAATTTGCAATTTCAGGAATAAGATTTCGTAGATTTATAAATTAACTAGATTGGTTAGGTGAAGTTGAATCTGTGATTATGGGAAATCAATTACAAATTAGCCGATAAAAAATCATATTTTTCAATGTCCGATCACAATTTACTAATAGTTCATAATCTGACGGTTCGTAGTTTATCTGGTGAAACATATTTAATATAAAATTAGTATTTTGTTAGGAAATTTAGAAAAAAATCATATCTTTGTAACAATTATTATAAATATTCATGAAATATTCATTAATGTGATGGTAAATAAATTTTATTTGATCTTCAAAATATATAATCTCTCGACTAAGATTAATCAAATATTACTATCCGTTCTGAATAACTAAAACAACCTTCCCATCGGAACTTAATCTGTCAGTCTCCAGATGTTCCCGATTTTTTACAATAAAGCGGAAACGGAAAGACAAGAACTACGACTTTCTCTCTCTAAAAACATTGCCCGTCTCGCTTTGGCGTCTTCCTACGTTTTTTTTGCCAGGTCTCTGGAGCACAGATTGTGTTCGCTTACCACCTGCCTCAGTGGAAAAATAACAAGTCACAATCATATGGTGTGAACCAAATAAGGCAGGTTTGTTTGAGTGAACGAATTTTGACAGATGTATTTTGCTTGTATGGGAATCATTTTAGTTGGTAATGTTAAATATATTCTGATATAAATATGTTTAGGTTTAAAGGAATTTAAAAGAGTTTTTGGCGGGAAATTCGACTGTCATGTAGTGGTTTTTATTTTTTATTCATAAACTTGTGTTGTTTGACCCTATACTGTGTAATACAGGTGGCATTTTGTTAAAGCTAATAAATTTTAAAAAAGCTTAGTTATTGTGCACAAGTAAATACTGAAATCATAATAAGACAGGTTACTTTATATTTACTATATAATGGCATTAATGGTCTTCAATAAAAAGAACTACTTGCCAAGTTAGGAAGAAGAAGAAGAAGGTATTTAAAAGTAAATAAACTATTATAAAATAACACTAAGTATTGTCTTAACTTACTTAATGGTTGAGAAGACTGAGATCGATATAAAAAAATCTAGCCAAACAGTTTTGAGTATAGATTTGTTTGGCATCAGTTCGGAATTGAATTTATATAATAATTTAATTAATATAGTAAGGTGCAGTAAAAAAAAAATTAATTAATGAAGTGAATTAGTTATTGTGATGAATATATAATTATAATAGACTACTCGGTAAAGTAAGAGCATAACACAATATGTTTATGTTAGAATGAGATAGAGACACGAGAAAATGTACAGAAAGGAAAGAACACGCTGACAAAGAGATAGTTATACAGATTTGAATAGGGTTACGAAATATTTTACGAAATATTTTCAAAACAATATAATGTGTTTTTCAGTTTTTAAGTAAGCATTCGTGATACTTATAGTAATCGTCAAAAATATAACAAAGTAAATTACATTTTACAAGGATACAAAATATTTTAGATTGTAAATAATATTATTTTTACGGTAACTACTAATAATTCGCTTGCGATACGATTAGCGATGCGAACAGTCCGGAATTCAACTTAATAAAAAATCTATTTAAAGGTAATGCAAAAAGTTCTTTAAGAATTTATAAGAAGTTCATTTACGTTCTATTTCTTAAATAGCACAGAACCCATTTGAGCCGTGATGGTGAGCACAGTGCAATCCAACAACAGCGGTGCCCACCGTGGCATCTACAATCCATCTCTAGTCGTCAGTATCATGCTGTCCGGCTTAAATGTCAGTTCACATTATGTTTGAAAGACTCCGTATTGTGGGAAGGAAGGAATACACTGAACGAGAAACAGTACCAAAACCTCACAGTACGGCAAAGATATGACGAAGGCAACTTTTTTGTTTGTGCCGAGATGAAGGGAGCCAAGCGCGACTGGATCGCGTTTAGTTCTGTCGCGTTCCGAAATCAACCGGTGTGGATTTTCTAAAATAATATCAAGGTCAATTGACTGAACTTTCCCTGATGATAAGCACATATATAATCCTAACACAGCGGCGACTACCCAGAGATCATAATCTATCGACGGTTGCCGCTGTTATGGCGGCCAGCATATATATAACTATATATGCACAGCTGATCCCGAAGGGCGACACGCAAAAGCGAGTCACTATGGTGGACTGAATGGTGGAACAGCCGTACCACTCTGCTATCGCCATTTCTAATTCAACACCCCTTACTTCTTATATTAGGTCCTTACATATGAAATTAGCGTTTTATATGGAAAAAGTAAAACAAAAAATATATGATTTACATGAACATATAATCAATCGAAGTCTATTGTCTATGCACTTTCGCCATTTTATAGGTAGTACAATGATTCCATTGCTGAAAAAATTGTGGGAATGAGAATCAATAAAATCTTTGAAGGCGGTTTGGACAGCCTCATCGGAAATGATTTTTTTCCCTTGCAAGAAATTGTCCAAATTCCAAAAAAAGTGGTTAATCTGTTGGAGCAAGGTCCGGGGAGTATGGTGGGTGTCGGAGACATTCCAACTGTCGTGAAGTACGGGGTCTAGCATTGTCCTGAAGCAGCAATAATGAAGCGAGGTGGTAGGAATCTGTTACCAAATGGGTCGCGACTATCATGCAAATGGAGATAAACCGCTACTATGACTGTCTTTTTGTCTGTCGTGTTTAAGGAGGTGTATTCAGCAGCCGAGGTGCTTGCAGGCCGGCACGACTGGCGATAGATTGATGATCTCGTGGTGGCCGCCGCTATTTTTGGATTATACTATGCTTACCATCAGGCACAGTGCAGTCACTACTTACTACCTTGGTACTTACTATAAAAAAAGTTCAATAGAAAAAAATGTACAATGTATTCTTCAATTAAAGACTTTCGGTAATCCTTGCGAATGAACCAACCGTAACAAACTGGGCAAAAGCCATGTAGGCTGCGAAATTAGGACTTTAAGAATTAACTGGTATTGGCAAAAAAGCTGTGCGTAAGTAGATACTTTTGAACGACGTTCGAAGTAAAAAAAAAACAATCACTCCAAAAAGTAACAACATGATGAAGTTAGCCATCAATGATAATAATTTAGATTCATTTTACTGAGTTAAAATTTTTTTTCAATGTGTAAAAAATATTTAACAGCTTACAAATGTTCATTAAATTATTTTACAAAAAAAAAAACCAGTAAAGTGAAGTTTTATCGCTGAGGACTAACTTCATCATATCTTATTTCCGTCACATGATCCGTAGCTTTCGATTTTACTCTCTACTAAACCCAACAAAGAAGTGCAACTTCAAAAATATATTTTTATTGTAAAGCTGCGTTTCATATCTAAGCTTCTATAAAATTTCAGAAACATAATCGACATCCTTTCTCACCGGCACACCGCGCCGCGCCGCCGTGGGAGCGGTCTGGGTAAACATACGCTGTTGTCTCATCATATCAGCGTGATAGATCACCGTGTGTCAACGACCGCTCTCCTTATATCGTTATTGATCGTTCATAAATATGCTAAACTACACATTCCGCACGGTTTTACTCGTGTTACACTTATTTCCCCGACTCTCAACCGCGCCGCCGCTAACGCATCCGTGTAGCATATCGCTTTTCTCACTTCACTTACTTGTCTACATCTTTCCAGATCGCTTGATTTTCATGGATACTGCTCCATTCCTTAAAACTATAGCACGAAGTGATATTCTTTCTTTTTCCTCAATAAATCCTAACTAATATAATGAATGCGAAAGTGAATTTGTTTGTTACTCAATCAGTTAAAAACGGCTAAATGGATTTGAATGAAATTTACCACACGGCTTATAACCTAGATTAGGAACTTAAGACAACCTAATACCGAAGTCCACGCAGATAAAGTTGCATGCAGAAGCTAGTATTTTAGGCTATAAAATTCAAAATGGTTTTTTATAGCTGACTGGTAGTTACAGATATTCACATTTATTTAGTACCATGTGCGTTCTGACAAGGAAAATTTACGCTTTTATTACAACTATCGGTCGCCCAATGATCGAAATTCGACTAGAGACTTTTTAATCATAGACTATTTTCTGTTTGACATTTGCAGTATGAACCTAAACAATGAATATTATATCGCTCGCTTGACATTGAGTGACAATGTCAATATTTTGGGGGGTCCAAGTTAAATGGCACTTGTCAGTTTAGGATTCGCAGTATTAATTAATTAAATTTTATATATTAGTAACAGATATTATAGATAAATTTTAGTTTTCTGCACTTCTTCTCCATATAAACTTAAACCATGCTAAAAAACACAGTCATCCTTGCACGCAATACGCTTAAAAAGAGCCGAAAGCTTTTGCTTCACGTATTAATATATAGATATACATAGTAGGGATTGCACGGAACTTAATACGGGTTCATTAGAATATAAAATTTAATAATAATAAAATATAGCCTACAACAATAAGCCGCGACGTACCATTTTTAGAATCGGATCGGATTACCAACTATAAAAAAATATTTTAATAGTAGAAATAGTAGTATATCTATGTGTATATATAAAATAATGTATTAAATTGATATTCGTTGCTATTTTTACTTCATAATACCAATTTTTTTTTTTGTATAAAGATATTCTAAAATGGATTTCCTTTTTTACGACTTCAAATAAAGACTGAGGCTACTCTATTCGAATGTATATATTTTTGAAGTGAAAACGAAGAAGGTTTCGATCGGGAGTCAATTCATGTAACTCGTCACGTGATTTGTAAATTTTATTTATACGATTACTGTGCAGTAAAAAATGAGTATTAAATATATTAATATTCTCATATAGATATTTAGTTTGAATAACGAAGAACCTAAATTTAAGAACATCATTATTTATATTTTTAATACCTACAAATATTTTTATTTTTTTTAGATCTGACTACACTATTAGCCTTAGGGGCCCTGAAACCCGCTGCGGCTTTTACAGCGGCACCGAACTTGGGGGCGAGCGCTTAGGGCACTCAGCCGCGAAAGTATTGGACGACTCGCACGACGGTGGCAGGCTCGGGCTGTCATCGCGCTTGCGAATAGGTCGCGATTTGGCTAATTTCCCTATTCCTACCAATTCGAGCTAACTAACATATACTCATATGTATGTTCCCCTCCTCCTGGGAGGAAGGAGGGAAACATGCGTATGTGTATTTAGTGATCGTAAAGGACCTACAATTACTATGCAATGCGTATTGTATAGTAATTTAGGAGTTATTTTAATAACGTGATAAAACAAATTTGTTGTGTGAAACAGTTTTCATTTACAAGTTTTAATTTATGATCAAATAATTAATTTGGGTATCCAAAAATAATAACTTTTGTTTATAGTTTTAAGTTTTTAATTCTGTTGGCAGTAGTCAAGCTTTGTAATATTTTTTTGTAGATTTTCAGCCATAACTTTTTTGTTTATGAACCGATTTTGATGATTCTTTTTTCAAGGATGTTCCCATTTTAATTACATCGACACTGGACCTTCGAAATCGACGATACATCACGAAACCCCTGAAAATCAAAAGTTGGTTTTCATTGAAGTTAAAAATTGTCTTGCCTAATATCGTTAATAGTCCTCTGGGATTCCCACTTCAGAGCATTTTGGTTTTGATTTAATAATACTCGTGTCTTATAAATATTGTTTAATGATACATTTTTTGAATAATAGAATATAACAGCATTATTACTACCATATGAGATATCCAAAAATAATTCGAACAACCCTTTCGGGGATAAATCATAACACTATGTGAAGGGGTGAGTACTTACAGTATGATTTATATGCCACGGTACAAATTGGTAATAAATAGCTTCAGACCAGCCCCGGTATGGGTTTTCTATAACAGCTGTTCTGTTTAAATCTAAATTAAAACATTTGCTAACTCCATGAATATTTCTTAGCCTTTGACGTAAAAAGTATACAAATTGTAGAGTACATAAAGAAGAGATGATGGTTTTGTATCGGTTTAACTGTTTTTTTATTTTGTATCATATGGCTTTATTGATAGATATTTTTTATTTGATGAATTTTCTAGCCAAGCCTTGAAGATCTCTGCGTAATGTTGGCCACCTAGATAAAATAAATCAGCCACAATATTATCACTCATCAAAGTTTACATTCGTCATCAATTTGATTCCCCTAATTACAATTTGTATTCCTAACAAATATTTTTGTTATCATATTATTGTAAATGAGCTTCAAAGGAGATGATAAAAACGGAGATTTAATTAAATCACAAAGCTAGGTGATCAATTCACGAAAGATGTTGCTGTTAGGTTGGGTTTCTAACAGTGGGCCATGACAAGCGACAGATACTAATAATATTGAAGATGTTTTAGATAAGCGTTTTGATATTATTTGGTGATTCGACTCTGGTGACACATGTATTATTTTAGAGATAAATCTTATTAATTAAGTCGTTGAAAGTGCATTTATTTAGCAATAGCTAAAATCATACGCAAATAAAACTGCTGATAATGTACCGTTTTCATCATTGTGTTTTGATTATTACCCCAATTGGAGTTCAATGAATATGTAATTATATGATACAGGGCAGAAAATCTAGAATAGGGAATCAGTACTTGTTAAGAACCACATAAGTTTTGTTCACTATGAGGTCAGGCTCATGTTATATCTTTCTATCCGCTGAGCTGCTTTTGAGCTATTATCGCTATTAGTCTACGGTTTCATCTGTGTTAAATTTTTTAGTTTCAACTTGGTTGTCACTTCTCGTAGTTTCATACAGCTTTCTAGATTGTTTGATATTAGGGGTATTCCACGCCAAGCGGACTGGTAAAAATGTTGATGTTTCTGATTTTAGTATTTTTTTAATTATATTATACATACATATGTCCTCGATTCGTATACAAAATATTTTTACATTTTAAAGTCTGGTTTACGCTTACGTGTTACAGGACTTACTTCATTCTGTTTAATAGTTGTATTTTATTTTGATGTACTTAAAACTACAATAAGGCAAGATAATAATTTAATGTAACCATATAGATTTTTTTTACCATTTTTTAAGCTTCATAGCTACACACACTATTAGCTATTTTCATTCAATAAAATTGAGAGTATAAAGTTTGTAAAATTTATTTTTGTAAACTTACAATACATTTTTCTTTCATAAAAATAATTTTTCCTTTAAATCGCAAACATCCAAAAAGGCAGATAAAAAGCTCAATAAATGAAGTATACATTCCATAGCATAATTTATTTTATTTTATCTTTTTAAACCTGAATAATGGGATTATAAGTAGCACATACCCGCCGGTTACTCAAAACTGTAACTTTTTAACTTTTTAACCAGACCTTATACTGTAAAAATATTTTCCATTTAACCTCTATCTAGATATAATACATACATATCTAGGTATAATATAATCATAAATTACTAAAATCGGAAACATCTACATTTTTTACCTGTCCGCTTCGCGTGGAATACCCCATTCATCGTTATTACTTCGATCCATAGAGTTGTAGCATTCAGTTATATAATCTATATGCTTCTTCAATAAATAGGCTATAAAATTTCAAAAGAATTCTTCAAATATGACTGGTAGTTACAGAGATTAGCGCGATCATACGAACAAACAAACAATCTTATTGGATTTATAAACGGTATTAAAATAGAGTATTGTTTAAATAGCAAAAAAGGATGTACGGAAAACAAGTAATAATTGAAGTATTTCTTGCAGCACTTACTGATAACAATAATTTACAAGATATATACATATATCTTGTGTACTTATATGTATTTATACACCTGCCAAATATGGGTATTGAAGATTATAGCCGTTCGCTAACAAGTCGAAAGTACGTAATAATTTAAAAATAAACAGATACTAAATACTATAATAAATTTTATACGACGCCACAAATATCAACCGAAGAGCTCTATAAAACCGACATTAAATACAACAGAAACTTTTTAAAATAAGAACACGGAGGATAAAGGAAGGCGGGGGATGCAGCACTGTTTCCGCTGCGAACGGGTTGATAGACACATGCGCCACAGATTTCCGGTAAAGACGCTCCAAAACCATTGCACCTGGCCGAAAACAAGAAAAGACCCCTTAAAAACACTTTTTGTTTAATATTAAAACCCCTTCGGCTTCGATATTCAAATTCGAAAAAAGAACCGCGTTTACCCCTTTAAACTTTTTTAAATTGTCTATGCTTCGTTGCGTTCCATTTTAAGCAGTTGTCTATTTTTAAAGGTCTTCGCAAAGTTTTTACTTGACACCGATGGTTAACGAATTTGCCGTTTTTTGTTATGCATATGGCAGATTCTTTTCAGTTATTTTTAGGTTAGCATGTGCCGCGCCATTCGCAGCAGATGATGTCATATATTTTTTGATTATTTCGTTTGTTAAAGGGGTAAATTTCGAATGAATTTCAGTTTCTAATTTAAGAACATGATGTATTGTTTTAACTAATTTATTATTGGAATTGATTTATAGCCAGATTTTTTAGAGACGGCATTATTCATAGTAGATAAATAGCTTTTAATGTCGGACGCTTTACACACGGAGAATCAATGATTCACGAGATATTAAAAGAAATTTATTTTATTTCTTGATGGAGTGTGATGTGTTTAGTACTTTTTTATAGAAGTTAAAAATCGTGTTTGTATATAATTTGACTGAGACAGATGCGGCTGTCCAGCTAATGGATTAGCGATAGGTGAAAGTGTTGCGGCAAGATGTTTTGCACTCTGACCTAACCTACAGTCTGAGAAGCTTATTCTGTGAACACATTATTCGGTACATTTAATTGATTATTTACAGTTATGTGCGTACATTTTATTCATTATTATTTAGCTAAAAATCAACGTATGAAACATAAAAAATAATATTATTTTCCCAATTGCGTTACATTAGGTCACAAGGTGATGGGTAAATTACCCATGTAAGTTTATTATAAGAAATACAGTACTTTAAGTCTATTTTAAATCTTAATGCAAGTTTAAGAATGCTGTTTGGTTTCAACAGTTGCTTTTAAGATAATTGTGGAAACGACAAAGAAATATATTTTCTTAACATAATAAAAGTTCCAGAAATTTTAAATCTTATACAAGAAGGTAAGGCTGATTATTAAAAGCTTATAGATTTCAACGAAAGAGTTCTATGGCCAATATTGGAACAAAATCCTATTGTAACTTTCGGAAAACTGGCGAAGATGCTAGCTTCTATGTATTGGAATCTGCACTTTTTATTATAATATCTTAGGAATGCCAGAGTAATACGTTGAACCAACAACAACGATTGAAAAGGAGAAATTTGAAGATCTGAAGACTGGGTGGAGAAAAGTAAGCAATGTCGGCAAAACGTGAAAGAATATCTTCACTCATATAGTCTTCTATAAATATTTTCTTTTTGACAGATATCGTAGTTCGAATCGAAGGAAAAGCTCATCATAACACGCTGGCTGAATCTATTAAACCGGTTAAAAACTTGAGAGTGCAAAAAATTTTGACACTTATATCCAGGAATGTTTCACTAAACACTTGTTGCAATATTTGAAAATGAAAAATCGCATTTATTTTCATACAACAAATATACGTTGGGAAGATTTTTCTTATTATTACTAAAATATATACAATTGAAATATCTTTTTTAAAATTTATGACATTCATACGATTTTAAGGTATGTTTGTCATTAGACTATTGACCAGTTAAATTTGATTTTTCGTTGTTGTTTTGTGTTGAAACTGGTCTCTTATTTACGCGATAAACGTAAGATATGTTACATGAGATCAACATGAGAATTGTCATTAAGTAAAACGACTAAGGCTTTGTGGGTTAAAATAACATTTAAACGATAGGAGCTGAAAATGCAGAATAACACATTCAAAACACCTGACAGGAATCAGTATTTCACTTTTTTTTTCTACAATTTATTAAAAAAGGTATGACACACAGAATTTTTTTTAAAGATTTCTTTTTACTTGTTGCAGTCCGACTGTTGAAATATCTCTACCCTACATAAGATCGCGGACCTTGTTTGTATTCTGCGGTGAGTAAGGTTTCCAGAGTTTCTTGGGGCGTTCAAATTTGGCAACGTGCAAATGATACCTATGTTGTTACAAGCGTCCATAGGCTACAGGCGATCGACGTGAGTTTGAATCCCTGCAGTGAGCCTGAGCTTTCAGTGAAGGAAAGCATCGTGATGAAACCATAGAATGGTTGTAGAGCTTTTTCTAATACCCGCCTAGCTAGCTACCACCATAAAGTTGAAAATCTGTCGTCAAACACCAATAGGTGTGTTCTGGCAGCTGCACTTGAGAGCCAGTCTTCCACTAGGCATCTTGGGCCACATCGTCGCTTAAGATCAGGTGAGATTGTAGTTATAAAGCTAAACCTATAACGATAAAAAAACATGTATACTAGATCTCAAAAAAAAAAAATCAAATGACAAAGCGTTCCTCTTTCAGAATAAGGCTGTTATTTGGATACTTTCCGAAGCGGAATTTAAAGTGCAGTTATAAAACTAATAGATGATGAATGCATAGTTCGAACAAATCCAATCTGTACGCGATATAAAATTACTTTATTATTATTTAATGGTTCTGTGTTGAACGTTTGATATGTGAATTGACTTTACAGGCCGTATTGTTTTAAATACATTTGAAATTTTCCTGTATATATTGCTGAAACCAATTCTTTTACTTTCAAATATTTATACGGTGAAAGTTTACCTTCACTTCAATGTCTTATTTTATATGCAATCTAAATTTTGTCCGCTCTTTTGAAAACTGAAGGTTTAGTTATAACAACTTTTTTATATTCACCGTCACTTTTTTAGCACAAAGTTTTTTGGCCTATTTGAAACATAGTGCAGTTACTATATAGTGTTGCCCTGCGGCCCCGCATACGTTTATTGCACAGTAACTATTAATTTTCGTTGCGTAATTTTATTTTTACTCTGTCATTCACAATTCTTATAGTCAATCATATGTTAAATTACTTATACTATAAGTGTACAAAATCTGATGAATATTAGTTGAGAATCATATTGATAAAAAAATTGTAAAGGAATAATTTTTTACAAATTTTAAAAGTTTTTTTTATTAGGAATTCTTATAGTACATCAATTATGGAATGATTTATACTTTCCGTGTATAAAATCTCATCAAAATTGGTTAGGAATAAAATCAAGAAAGTTTAATTTTTTTCTAATTATTAATTTTCACAATTTTTAAATGTTTAATTGACATTTCTTATAGCCTATCATTTGAGGAATGAAACAAGTAGTAAGCTTGCTGTGTACAAAATTTCATAAACATCGGTGAAGCCGTTTTTGAGTTAAATCCGGACATGTATGTATGTAGACAGAGACAAAGAAAACGATAATTTTATATCAACATGTATATATACCAAGAAATTTTGAAAAAAATACATATACACAAAGAACTACATATTTATTACGATTTATTTATTATTTCCGTTATTTTATGACTTTCGTAAATAGTTTTCCAAGTACATTTCGTTTCTACATACAATATTCTTATCAACGGCTTATCAGCAATCACAGACATTTCTAGCGGCTGCATAGCACGTGCCACGAGGCAGCTGCCAGCACAAAAACCGGGAAACGCAGCAATTAGACAAGGTTTTTTTCTCTATCGAGTGCACCGACGCTAGTATTTAAACATGATTACCACAAGTTGAGATTCAGTTACGTGTAGCATAATACGGATATTCCTTTTTTACCATATTTGACGCCACTGACATTTATGTTAAATATAAACTATAAAAAACTCTTCTTTACCGAAAGTTTTTAGCTTCTACAAGTATCAAGAACGACAGAGTGACGACACTGTCCCAGCTGGTACGCACAGTATAATCCAAAAACAACGGCGACCACCGAGAGATTCCCGGTCGACGCTGTCATGCCGGTCAGCAAGCCTCTCGGCAGTTGAACATACACTGGCGTTTGAAAAGGGTTGAATTCGATAGAGATTAGATCCCTAATTATAAAGGTACCACTGTCATTACAAGGTAATTCGCCGTTTTCGAGAAAATGAATAATAAAATGCTCAATGTTACAGTCAATCTTTTTTCTTTGTATCATCTGCCTATCCCTTTCTCCCAAAATCCCTCTTGCCACAGTCTCAGTTCGAGTTTAAATATGAATCGTGAAAATTAACAGAGACTACGAAATTAACTAAATCGATTAATAGACATTTATTTCTGATTTTTTAGCTAGTGGAAAATGCATGGTACTTGTAATAAGTATAGGAAAAAGAAGAGGAGGCCTCCTAAGCTTGAGAAAAGCTATAGTCCAGTGAATCTTTTTACTACTTTATTTCTTTTCTTATCATTATGCAGGTGGTATCTACCTGAGAAGGTGGCACGAAATAATTAGCAGGGTAGTTTTAGATAAAAAATTTAACCAGCGCTTACATACATTTTTGTGTAAATCATATCCATGTTATGATCAATGGAAGTCTTGAAATCGTAGAATTATAAAACAGGATTAGAAAAAGCACAATTAGTTAGCACGTGTTCTCCAACACATGTGTAATAAAAGCACTCATTTTTTTCATATCAAAAGGAAGAATCGGAAATCCTATGTCTGATTGCTCCGTCTCACCGGATCAGTACTAGCCAGTATAAAATGGTCTTCATTCCCTGTATTTCCATAAGAGGCACAGGCAAATGTAGTATGCAAGGAATCTTGAAAAGGGGTCTAGATAAATTCGTCAGTTGCTATTATGAATTTGTGAATGAGTTTGAAAACGTGTAAGATCACTTCCGGTACTTTTGCTCTTTTGTAGTAATAATATTATGCTATGCATTATTGGGTAAGTAGTGATGTGATTAGTAGCAATGATGGCTCATAATAAAAAATATCCGTAACCTTACGGACCTTACGTTTACACGTATGTGATATAAATGTTTTGAATAATATCGGATATTGACGAAGTCGAATGATTACACTATCAAATATTTAAAAAAATAATTATAATGTGACTAAAAATTATCTAAAATAGAGTTAATATTGGGCATCTATAAATGTTGTAATTATAATTATTTTACTTCAATAGGTATATAATTATTTCAAGAATGTTATTAACTGAAGTTATGCGAAACTTTCGGACATCCGAATTAATTTAATACCCTATCCATAAACGAAACGGATTAAATATTCTTAAGATATCCATATATATCCAGATCCGAAATCTCATATCCATAACATCTCTAGTAGCGTGTACAGACACCGTGACAATTGATGAGAGTTCGAAACCCTAAAAGGTATCTGAGCTTTCGGTGAAGGAAAACATCCACGATGTTCGATCCAAGATAGTAGGGCTTACATCTGTTATCAAGCACTTATAGATGTGTTCCAGCAGCTACACTTTAGAGCCAGTCGCTTTAGGCTCAGCGTGTTAGCTGTTACTATCTTTTGATTATCTGATGTGGTCCAAAATGGTGACCCGCTAAGCCTAGTGGGAGCACTAGCTCTCAAGTGCAGTGCCGGAAAACACCTATATATGTCTGACGACAGATTTTAAACTAGAGGGTGGTAGCTACCCAAACGGGTATTAAAATAAGCTCTATCACCATGCTATGGTTTCATCACGACGTTTCCTTAACCGAAAGCTCAGACTTAGTGTAGGGATTCAATCGATGCGGTGGAGTTCATCATTGATTCAAATTGTGGCCACAACGCTAAAGGTATAAAGCATATTTCCATTGTTTATAAACGAGCAGTCTATGGGTTCACTTCTATCAAAAAACTATTAGCGCCTTGCGTGTCCAATACAACAATTAATACCTTTAGAGCATTATTGAGACTGACACGATTCTGCATTGCATCTGAGATGTTTGCGTTGATGATTTTTATGGCATCATGTGCAAGATAGTGGCGTATATACTAGGTAGACTTCTTAATAGTCCCAACTCAATAATGAGGATCCTCATGGGAATTTACGGTTTTTTTTCCTTTTTTTCTATCTGACTATACTGTTAGCCATAGGGGCTCTGGAGGCTCATACGGCTTTTACAGCTCCAACGCGGCTTAGGGGCGAGCGCTTAAGGCGCTCAGCCGCGAAAGTGTGGCAACATGCACAAGGGTGCCAAAGTGGTCGAACCTCGGCTTGGGCTGTTGCCGTGGAATTTACGATAGTATAAAGTATAGTATAGTAGTTATAAATATTTTTTATTTATTATTATAAAGAATTTAAAAAAGTTCGTAAAAAATATGTTAATTTATATTTATTGACTATTGTATTTACAGCTGTTGATAGTAGTTACAACTGTTAACTGTAAAACAGAAAACTGTCGGTTAATAATTATTGAGTATTACAATGTAACAGTGCAATTTATTAATTAACCTACAAGAAGCATTGTAACTAGGGAAATATAACAAGTATTTCAATATAGTCTGAACAGTTTAATGTCCGTATGTAGCGGAGACACGATAACAAGAGTGCAATTATAAAACTTGCACGCTATCGTGATAAAAAGAATTAAGTTAAGCTTAAATTTATTGTCTCATACTTGAGTTATGGTTCCGTATGTAACATTTTCGAAGTGCAAGTTATATGTTAAACGGATTACATTGTGTGTATTATGTATCCAAACAAACACAAAAATTTGAAAAAGAGGCCAAATTCGGTAAAAAAGACGTTTGCGGTAGTTGTTGTCACCAATAAAAGAGCTGATATCCAACGGGTGCCAAGTTCTATAGCAGTTCCTTTAATTATATCTATAGGAATGTACGTTCTTCAATTCATTTACAAAACAATTGATATGGATTTTCTAACATGCCAAGTCTTAATTAACAATAAATTACGATCAAGATATTTCACTCTTTTAATTAGAAATTAACGTCAATGTGTACATTCCTATTTACGCATTAAATATAAATACTTATAAATTACTTAAACATTTAGTAGAGTAGTAATGTAGTGAATGATAAAAATGCTACTTTTCAGACCCCATCATTCCAAAAACTATAATAGGTTATTCGTGAAATTTAGGATTATAGGTGTTCAAGGTAGCTTTATTGAACTTACAAAATTTAAGTTTGTAGATCGAATAGTTTTTTACATATGGAGAGGCCAAAAGTAACTCGAAATGGTTCGTGTAAATCAGAAATGTCACAGAAACTCAAAGTCATTGTTGAGCCAAAAGCATGAAGACCGTAGACTACATGGGCTGCAAAATCTAATCTTAAAAAAGAGAGACTATTAAAAATTTTAACAAAAAAGAGTATGCGCATCTTAGTTCATTATTATAAACATAGATGGCATTGGTCCATTTTATACATTAATTTTATTTTTGAGCTGCATAACGATAAATAAAATAAAAAACTTTTAAAAATTGATTTGGGCTGCAGGAATAAGTCTTTATAGGTACTAGTAAATCTTTATTGTCTGTACACGTAATTTTTTTTTCACCAAAATTTTCTGCTTTAGCTTATGCATCTAGTCTTAAATAAGTTTAACATTATAATGTATTGAAGTACATACACAAGAAGAAAATATTGTACTGTTGACAGATTTCAATAATTTCAATCTACTCGTACTTACCGAAGGATGGTAATTTTTTTTAAATGCAAACATTTAATATTCTCAAATTTCAAATCGTAAAGAAAAGTACATATTTTTATTTATTACGTTTGAATGCGGTACCCAAATAAAACCAAAGCAAACCAGGTATCGATGTCAACACATATTCGTGTCGACTTATAATTCATTAATTTATATATTTCATAATGTAGGTAAATATGGGTTATCGAGAAATATTATTTACAGCAATTACATCGTACATAACATGGGTCAAATTAATTTTCACTTATAAATTAGGTTCTGCATAATTCTGTGATAATATCTTCGATTCATTTTAGTCATGTACAAGCATGGTTAAAACTAGGGATGCTATGGATGTGAAATTTTGGATCTGGGTATGGATATCTTAATAGTATTCGTTTTGATTAGAGGAAGTAGATAGTTAGGTTATTACATTTTTCAAATAATTGTACATGAAAGGAAAATAGGTATTCATAAAAAAATTGTTGGTGAAAAATATTTACTTTATTATAAATGATTTATTAGTTAAATTATAAATCATTTTTTGGTATAAGACAAGGTGTCTTTGAAGTTCATCCTTATTCGAAATTATGCGAAACAACGATTAGTGTTTCGCATATCTATACCAATATTATAAAGAGGAAAGATTTGATGTTTTGTTTTGTAATAGATAAACTCAAAAACGACTGGACCGATTTTAAAATTTATTTTACCAATATAAAGCTACAATATCAGCGAGTAAAATAGGTTATATTATAATTGAAAAATAATAATTTATTCCTCATAAAAATGTCGATAGTTTTACAAAAGTATTAAAAATTTCCTACACGAGTGCGTTGGCGATGTTTATCGTATAAAATGAACACGGGCGAACCGTGGGGCACAGCTAGTTTATTTGTATATTTAGGATATTCGATAGTTTTAGTTACGATTACGGAGTTCCACAACACCCCTGATTAAAAGTACTAAAACGCATGTCTTCTAAATCTAACCTCAAACATCGACAAGATAATAATATATGTATTAAAAAACTATTTTGATAAAACATAAATGTACACTATTTGATTCTTTACATAATCTTCATAATTATAGCCAGTATTTTTTTAAAGTAGCACTGTAAAGTATCGACACTGTTCCTGATAGTAAGCACAGGCCAATCCAAAAACAACAGCAACTACCGAGAGATCTATTATCCATCGACGATAACCGCTGTCGTGCCGACCTGCAAGTCTCTCGGCAGTTGGAAATAATATACTGGCTGATCCCGAAACGAGACAAAACAAAAGACGGTCACTGTAGCCCTACGACCATGCTAGTAGTTCAATTACAATAAGATAATATTTCTTAAAGCCAGGTGTAAACAATTATGCGGGTTCTGGGTCAAGTTACTTTTTTGCAATTCAAATAATTGTTTATGACAGAAAAAAAAAACATAACATAAAGAAAACTTAGAGCGTCACCAAAAAACGGAGCATATGGCAGTATGGCAGTACGTACGCATGTTGCAGAGTCAAAGGTGTGTGTGTAGTTGGATTAAGAATTTTGATACTAGAATTTTAATGTATACCTAATGCTTTTTATATTCTAGTGGCTTGTATTTTTATATGGCCCCTGGCAGTAGAAAGACCAAATAAGTATAAAAATAGTTCTTAGACGTAAAAAAAAGGTGCATATATGGTTAAAATAGCAATAGAATTAATTCTTATCATTTTTAAGAACTAAAGTACTAGTTAGTAGAGTACTTATTAGTTGCATATATTAAAAATAGCTTTTTAAAGTGATATATAATATTTAAATATCAGATATAAATAATAAAATATGTATATAAAAAATATTTTTTACCCGTTATGTATTTTAATTTATTGAAGTATTTTGAGGTTATTGTAGCCCGTAGCTTCCTTACAAATTGCATAAACTTTGTTTTAATCATAGATTAACAAAGTCTAAATATATCCTATGGTTTTAATAATCTCGAGGAGTAGGATAGGACAATTTTTGTCCGATTGGATTGCGACCACCATACACTAGATGTAACTCCCGCTATTGTGACACGCTTAAGCTTGTGGCGTTCTGAGATCAGCCGGTATATATCTAGTAATTATGAGAAGTAGTAAGGTATCCTTTACCCGACATGGTCGCGACTACTATGCATAGTGTCTCTTTTGTTTTATCGCGTTTCGAGATCAGATAGTGAATATCTAATTACTAAGAGGCTTGTAGGTCTGTATAAAAGCGGTGACCGACAAGCTTCCGTTGGTTTTTGAATGTACTATGCTTAGCATCCGGTATAGTACAGTTGCTTTACCATGCTACTTTTTTTTATAGAAGTTTGGCTCGTTGACGGTACTGTCTCTTGTGATAAGCACAGCATAATCCAAACACAACGTCGACCACCGAGAAGTCTTCATCGGCGGTCACCACTATCATTCCAGCCTGCATAAATATCTCTTCACGTTACTCTTAAGGGCCCTAATGTTGTGAGAAAAAGGGAATACACTGGCCGGGAGAAGGTTCCAAATCTTCACGGTACAACAAAGATAAGTCATAGAGAACTTTTTAGTTCGTGCCGAGATAGAGGTTACCATAAAACTGTAACTCCGAAACCCAGTGCGTATAGTGCTCTTGTGGAAGGGAGAGGATGGTATTAGAATGAACAGCTCTTCAGAACACTTACCATGAAACAGACGATAGAACACGCTCAGCGAGGCGATTTTCCTGTGCAGCTAAAGCACATCGTTAACAATGCGAACATCCTGGCTCTGTAACCTCTCTAGAGCATCGAGGAGGTATTTTGCGAATCTATCCCAGAGGTGTGAACAGTATTCCATACACGGCAGGACTTGTGTTTTATAAAAAAGATACAGCTGACCGGGTGTGAAAAACCGTCGCAACTGTTCAGGATTCCGAGTCTCCGAGATATAGTAGAGTCACACCCAATGTAAAAAAAGTATTTTTTTCGCAGACTTAAATAATACTCAAAAAAATCAATTACAAATTTAAACAAGTATCAAAATTACTAAGCCCCTATATTGCACGACAGCGGAATCCCACATGTTTTGATTTTTTAGCGAAAAAATATTTCGGAAATTCATTAAAAATAATAAATCATGGTCCATCTGCTCCCGCCTCCGGCGCTTCATTATTTATAAAAGAGCCATATTTTGTTGCCTTAAGGATATTTTGATACTATATTTCATACAATCGATGTAGTACGTGCAAAATGATAAATTTATATTTTGCGTGTTGGTATTAAATTTATAGTGTTATAATTTTAATTACGAAATCTTTTTTCTAATTATTAATGGACATTTATGCACTATTATAAGTGGTTGTGTGAAAGTTAATGCTTTCGTGGGCACTATTGTTTTTTTAGAAACAGCCGTTATGTACAATAAGTACGCAAATGTTTTTTTTTACAATACAATATCCATATATTATGCATTATTTACGAAGCCATTAAGTTTGTTGACCCCGAAAAATGTATCTCGTCAGATACTAAGTTACTACGATCTAAGAACTATGGTGACGTCATGATAATTTCCGTCACGACTACGAAATTCATTAGGAAATACTGGCTGGCATCGAAATATTACGCGTCTTTGTACCATGTGGATTATGATGATAGCAGTCTAGACGGATACGAGCTCTTAGTACTTAATGGGTTTTTACTTAAATATACATAACTAGCTAGCCTGACAAACGTTGGTTTGCTTTGGGAAGCTTACATAGCTATGAACCATTATCTTGATAAAACAAATATATTATGTGAATATTAACTCAATAGGTCAAGTCGTTCAAAATTTATATGGTCACAAACAGACGCACACAAGATTTTTATATTGTATATAAAAAATATACTTTCAACCCAATGTAATTTGAAACCGTCAAAACGATACAAGGATAGGATAAAATGGCACCTAATTATCACAGCCTATCTCAATTCAGGCATAGCGTTAATTAGATAGGAGTCCTAATATAGGACAGTACCTACACATTAGAAACATAAATTAAAGTACACAGCAAATAACGTAACTGACCTATTGTGAAAAAGTAAAAATTCTTAAAGCGCCGAGGAAATATTCAACAACCATTTACTAACAGGAATCAATTAATAGAAAAATTAACATTACGAAGATAATTTTTATATTAATTGATCCTAATTACATAGTTCTAACTAAAGCGTTTCGTGGGAACGTGGCCAGCGTTTAATCTGATGCTAACATAGAAAATATAATTTATTTCCTAATATGTTTAAGTTACATTAAAACAAGTCTATATTTGTGACTGTAACTAAGATTTCTTTAAAAAAATTGTTGGGTGGTAGCACACGACAATTGTATCTAACTGAACCGCGACCACCATACACCAAGTGTAAAACACACCATTGTGGCACGCCGTTCCAGAATCAGCCGGTGTATAATAATAATAATCATTTTATTAGTGACCATAGTATTTGCAAACAATTTGAATCAAAATACAGTTTAATATAATAGGTTTTCGTAGACAACACTTAAGCTTTTATACTGGCATGCAATATTATTTAAATGTATCAAAATACATCGAGAGATAAATTCAGTAAATTACAATAACATATATACATATAGATATGAATATTTGAATTTCTATAATTAAAAACAATCGTTCTTGCTTAACAGAAAAAGGAAAGCTTTAAATTTTTAATACAATTGAATAATAATTTTAAAATAATATAATATTTATTGCATTAATATCTAAAATTCATAATATCATTCATCTCTCTAAAATATCCAATAATTAGTTTTTCTCCAGTAATCAAATAGGGTGGAAGGTATTTATAATTGACTGAGTCGAGGCCATCATGCACAAGGTGATAGCGTTTCTCTTTTGGGTTTTTCCGCGTTTCGGGATCAGCTTATCTAACTACCGAGAGACATGTAGACCTCACTCACATCGATGACTGGCGATGGAATATCGATCTCTAGGTGATCACCGTTGTTTTTGGATTCTACTATGCATACAATCAGACACAAGTGCCACTTTTCCGTGCTACAATGAAAAAAATTGTCTTTTTACTTAAAGTTTGACTACCCTTTCACGGTATACTTGTTGTTTTACGGTAATTAAAACTTGCAAACTCTGTGCACAATCTTCAAAGTATTTATCTTTAAAACACTAAGAAATTAGTTAACTTACGTCGATGCTCTACACTGTGCGTTCTTACCTTTATCGGCGCTTCATCACCAACTAGGCGACAAACTCTGCGCTTAATGAAGTCAATAGTGGCTAACTGATATTTGGTTAATCGATCCCAAAGGTGACAGCAATGAAGCATATGACCGTACCTGCACTTGACACAAGCTAGGAAGTTGATTTATTAATAATCTTTGTATTAACTACTCTTCGAATTGCACGTAGAGAAATGACTTAACAATTGACAAAGTATAATGCGAAAGCAACGACCTTCTAAAGTTATTGACAGTAAAAAAACTGTCTAAAACTATTTAAAATTACACGGTCAGGTTACTGCGCGGCTTGGACATTGAAATTGGGCAATTTTCCTACTAAATTGCTCAATTTATGGAGTGCGAGGATAAAGTGGGGTGATTGCCGAAGTTGTCTTTTGTAAATTTAATCCATTAATAGTTTACGATATGACAGTAGTAATTAGAAATATTAAAAATTAGTTAATATATATTTTTGATAAAAGGGAGAAAGTGTTTTGGAATTCACTTCAATTCAAATCGAATGATAACAAAAAGTGAAGTCGATATGTTTCCCTTTCGCATAACATATTCGCGCATCTTATATTGAATCAGTGTAAACGCATAATGCTCAACTTACTTGTATACAGAAGTAATAATATGTAATACCAATAATTTATCTATGCCTAGGTGATAAGGTGGTCCGACCAAGTGTCCAAAAAACTAGACACAAAGATCGCAGGGGCACTTAACTACGTTAAAGACCGCGAAAAGTGCAAGCTGCTCTGTCACGTGCATTGAAAAATTGCGTACCAACTTAAGGTTCACCTGGTACATGGTACCAGACCCTAAAGCCTGGTACTTGAAACAGGAAGCTGGTACGTCTACCATCCCTGGTTGCGAGAAGGACCGGGAGCATCACGACGCTCAGCATTGAGCTTTCGACTGGAGAAGGAGGATTTTACCTATATATTCCAAGATAAGCGTTGTTATAGAGTTAAGTCCAGTCGCGCATCACCCTTTTTTTATAAGCTTGTAATAGAGTTCCTTTAAATATGGTGTCCTTATATTTATGTAAGACAATAACCTCCTGTATCAACCTTGTACCTTTTGAAACAACATCTCTTGAATCATATACGAATTCTTATTAATAAGAACTGTGTATTTGAAAACATCATATAACTTCGAAAACAAACATTAGCATACATAGTTATTCCTTATAGTTTATACTATTGTTTTTTTAATTGTTTTATAAAAAAGTAACTTCTATAAAAACATATTAAGCAAGGATGTGGAACATAAATGATAAAACAAGCTCTAAATTACCTGAAACCTGATTTACAACTGCCCAGACAAAATTACACTAATAAAACAATACGAAGTTATGAATAATGTTATTAGCAAATTATAATGATATTTATAAGTACACACTTAAATTGTGCTGGTTTTCTTAACGATAATAATTTTATTGTTTAAGCAAGCAAGTTAAGTGACGTCACTGTGTCTAATAATAAGCACAGTACAATTCAAAAACAATGGCGACTACAGCATTTGATTGTCGGACACCACTGTCATAATAAAATAATGGTATCAGCCCGTAAGTGTCCCAGTGCTGGGCATTGACCTCTTACCAAGGGAAGTTACAGACTTAAGAGGATGCCCGGTCTAAGAAACAATTCAAGAACAGAGGTATTTCTAAAATCTATTGCTGTACGCTGTGCCCAAACCTCACCGAATAAAGTGCGAGAGTGACGACTGCAGTTTGGACTGATTATGCCAGAGTAAAAATGACAAAATAATAACTTCGTATTCCTCTGTTTCCTCCTCCAAAACTGAACCAATTTTAATATTTTCATCAAACATAATATAAGATGGACTTTGGCTATGTATTTATGTTTTTCTTTTTCTTTTTGTAGTCGTCAAGATTGTTTGCTGGACGTCTGAACATGACGGTAGAAAAGGCCAATTTTCGTCATTTTAAAAGGCTCCTAATTTTTACAATATTTATTTTATGAAAAATATCAAAACATGGGACAGGGTTGTGGTAGCTATAGATTTTACGGTTTAAAAGTGTTTACTCTATTATGTACTATCTAGTAATATAGTAGTATTTTCCAGGGAGGAAATAGGGGAATACTTTTGTATGGGCAAAAGATTGCACGAATTTCCTTTTAAACACAATTCCAGCCCACGATGTATTGGTCATTTCAAACACAGAGAAATTAACTATTCTAAATTTTCCCACATACCACCGCACTAAAAGAACATTTCTCAAGCATTCAGGTTTCCTCACGATTTTTATTTCTTCACCGTCACCACTGTCATGCAGGCTAGCAAGCTTTTTGGTACTGGCTGATCCAGAAACGTGACAGACCACAAAAGTGTTATTGTTACTAGTTTATTTAGTGGTTGCGATCAATTTGGGTACAGATACTTACCACGTCGTTTGATTACTGGATATGTATCAGCTGATTCTGGAACGAGAGATGCCACTATGGCAGGTTCTACACCTGATGCATGGTAACCGTGATCCAATCGGACACTATATATCCTTTCCTACCATCCTGGCACCAAATTGCCTAATTCTTGCTTGTTACACGGTACTGAAGGTAATGTGGAACGTAGGGTGGTAGCTTTCGAGACGTAAATTTGTCATCAAACAATCGTAGCGTTCCTTTAACCAATTCATCTTAAGGTTATTACAGATGCTCTGCATTCGGACTACAAGCCAGCTGCATAACTGCAGTTTGGTTGCGGTAACGGTGCAGTTGACACAACTGCATTGAAACCGCCAAACAACTGCGCAGTTCTATTGCAGTCAGCGTGTTGTTTTAACTCTGTGTAGTCGTTAGAACTGCATGCAAACATCCGCATCCAAACCACAATAAAAATGGCTTGCAGTCCGAATGCATATCGTCTGTAACATCCCTTAGCTGACTACTCGACAAACCATATTTTAAGACGTCGTCTGACATCATAATATAGCAAAATTAATGCGTGTCTTATCTATAAAACCGAACTATATTATCCACATCCTGTATTAAATAGAACCTACAACGAATTAAAGCATGCTAAATTAAACCTTATACCTTTAAGATAAGGTTGTATAGAGATAGTAAACACAGTTCTCAAGTTGCACAACTGAAGCTTTAACGGAATGCCTATGACATTTTTATTACATTAAATTGTTTCTCACGATACATTTTATTGCTTGATTATTATGTATGTATGGTTTTGATCGGAAGGTTGACGTTGTGTTGTTACTGTATAGAAGTCGCCGCTTGAAATCTACTAACTGCTTATTTATTATAACATTTCTGAGAATGTATATTAATGAATTTGTAGTTATGTATGTCTTTACATGTAATACTTTTTCTAAATTTCCCGATATAGGACACTGATTACAAAAATACCCTTGATTTTTTTTGTCTATCTGACTGTTTGTATGTTAGAATTTAACTAAAAAACGGCTTGACCGATCCTGTAAGAATTTTCAATAATAGTTTGTAAGATATCTATTTTTCGTTTCATAAAATCCATTTCACACCGTCCCAAAAGAAGTTTCACTTCAATAAAATTAGTGGGTGTAAATAATTAAGTACTGTATAACAAACGCATGCAACACAAAGATATTATTTAATAAATCGTTTAAAATATGGTTCCATTTAAACTTTGTGTAACAAATCTTTGATTATTGTCGAATATTGCAGCGATTTCATAAATCATATCATTATCTGTATTAATAAATCTGTAGTACTGTCTGTAGGTTCAGGTAATTTTTGTGAAGCTAAACTTCTTTAGGCGCCACCTTGAGAGTAACTCGAGACTATTTTTCGAACGGAAATACCGCTTAGGATAATCTACAAAGTTTATATTAATTTTTATGTAATTCTATTAATAATAACAATAAAAATCTGGACATATTAACGGAATGACAGATAGGGAAAAACATTTTTAAATTGAAGTTAATTCTACTATAAAATATATATCTAGCTTAAGATAAAAATAAAATTGTACAGAGAAGAACAAATTGATTAACATACCAGCTGTGCCCCGCGGCTCCGCACTCGTTTAATACATCTATTTTCGTCTTATAATTTAATTCGTAACCAAATTATTGGCTACTCAATAAAGGAACGACATCTAAACTTAGATATACTTCCCGTGTACAAAATTTCATAAAAATCAGTTATGATATTTATATGATATCTAAAATTATTATTTACCATTCTTATAGCCCAAAATTACGTTTCATAAATAGACGCGTTAAACTCTCACTTATTTGAAAACGGCACAAATATTGTTATCAGTATGTCGTAACAAAAGGTATAGGATATCACAGCGTAAGGCGGAAATTCTGTTGTAAAAAAAGGATAAAAGTTTCTTCTAGCTCACGCCACCGGTAACAAGTCGAAAGTGAACTGAAGGCAATTTCTACTCATTCACGATGGCATATAAAGAACGCCAATGACATACCTATCTACTTATAAAATATCATTGACAGACTATAAATTATTTAATGATGTAATCATACTTCCCTTGTGCAAAATTTCATGAAAACGATTGCGAAATAATATTTTTATAACATTTCCAAACGTATCATTGAAAATTCTTATCTCCTATCAGTTGAGGAATGGTATAAGTTTCCATTGTACGAAAATTCATAAAAATCGATTGAGCCGTTGACACACAGACAGATAACAAAATTAATCAGTTTCCTTTATAATACATACTTATTTTACGTAAAATTAGTGTGAAAAAATCACATCTACAGACAGAAGTACAGATTTACGAATATAGGTATGCATATTATAGACAAATATAGGGAAATTAAGCATAATTAAAAAAAAAAGTTATGGATTATAGTCAACAAATATTTAAAATATTTTCTTACGCTTTATTTCCATAATAATATAAAACCTAAAGCATCTATGTTATCTTAGCAGTAAAGATAACTTTCAACTTCGAGAAAGAAACCGTGACATATAAATATTATTCCAATAAATTGTAATAGAGATATAAAACTCATCACACACTTTAAAATTTAATTCACATTGTTTTCTCCAAATATCTATGTAAAATTCAAATAACACTAAAACATAAAATCCTTTTTTTTTTACTTTCAATCAATAAGTAAAATCATAGAATATGATAAATATGAATTTAAATAATTGTTTAAAACAAAACTTTTATGTTGTTTTAACTTGATTAGAAACGGTAAACATGGTCGTTTGAGTTAATGGTAAACAGTGAACATTACCTATTTGTAACTCTATACTAATATTACAAAGTTTGTTTGTTTGAACGCGCTTATTTCTGAAAAAGAACCAGTAAGATTTGAAAAAATATTGTTATACCTAGCTATGTCCGCGGCTTCGCTCACGTGGGCTACAGAATGCCCGCGCGAATATTGCTCCCCTGCTCCCGGCTATTTTTAAAGACAAAAATGCTTATTGTGGGTGTTCCTTAGAAGATAGACATGTACTTTCGTTGGTTTTTTGTAGTCCTTTTTAATTTTTACTATTATGTACTACATTAATTTGCTATATCTCTTATGGTTTACTCAGCGTAATTGATTCACCATGACCAGTTTTTTATTTATTTATGTAGAACCCTAATTTTTTTTTAAACAAAATAGCCTTGGTTACTCCCTATAAAATCAGCTATCTACCAGTGAAAGTCCCGTCAAAATCGGTTCAATCGAATAAGTGAAAGAGATATACTGTGGAATTCGCTTCCTATCAATATCCAACTGGCCAACTCTCGAAATTCCTTCAAGTATTCGCTACGTAAGTTTTACTTGGAGCAATTGAATACTTCTTAATAATATATAATCTTAATAATCGTTATAAACTTTTTTTTTACTTAACATTATGCACACCTTGCATATACCTTTCCCTTGCTCCCTTGGAAGACTGGCAGAGAATGCTTTCTAGCATTAAGTCCTCCATTTGTACTTTTTTTTTGTGCAATAAAGAATATAATAATAATAATAATAAATTACTCAAAGACGAGTACATGAGGTTCGGTTACATAAATTGTAAATAGCTCTATTAAAAGAAATAAAAGAAGTTTCAGCAAGGAAAATCCCTTTTAATTAATATATACGCTACATGAATGTGTATAATGCTTTAGAAATATCTAGATAAGTAATTTGAGAATGTAAAGTGTAATTAATGCAAAGGATTCTATTGTGTATTCCTGAAAAGTTCCACTAAATATTTATTAATTATTTAATCGTAACGTCTCCACTGTATATATAGAAATAATGGATAATAAAATTGAACAGCGTACCCGCTTAAAATAGAATTACTCCAGTGAGTACATAAATAGTATGTTTAAGAAGATAATGTCCAATGAATTTGCAAATAAAAGTTCAATAGTCATATTTTGTTGAGTGAACAAACACGGTGCGATGAACTTTGCTATGGCTGTTGGGTCGGGTATAATGCCGCTTCTGCGGTAACCTACGACTCATTTTTCAGGAGCGAAAGTTTATTGTGGATAAACCAGTTCCTTTTATGATTATTGAAATTTATATTTTCGATTTAGTCAAGTACCAAAATCAAATTAAAACTAATTAACTTTTGCTAAGAATGTACCCGAGTGCACTAACGAGCCTAACAAAATTGTAGCTTTTAACGATGTAACCGATATGAAAATGAAGCAATATATTGATTATCAAATTTTAATGTTGTATTTAGATTTGACATAATTCGGTATCACAGTGCTTTTAATAATTGTTTTAAAATTAAAATAAACTCTTCAGTGTAATTATTATGTATTTAAAAAAATCTTTATGTAGTATCTACGTAACAATATTAAATGAAATAAAAATAAACACCAATTACAAATGTAAACTGACCGCTAAAACTATAATATGTTATACTATTTTTATTCCAAATCTAATCAAAACGGTTCACAAATTAATAGATCGAAAGGTGTTTTGTCATCGATTCTAAAGCTTTGCAGAGCTTTTTTTTGACGTGACAACGTCTTATAAATTGGTTTGCCGGGTGACACTTCAAGAAACTGCGTTACGCTCCGCTCACGTTATGCGCTCACAATGAGAGCGAGTGAGAGGCACGCGTCCCTTCCACTCGGGCATGGTTAGCCCGCCTAAGAGCGAGAGAGACAGACATAAAGTCGTTGTCACGTAAAACTTTCGCCCGTATACCGACTTTACAGGCAACCAAATTTTTTTCTTAAATACTATTAATGTATAGATTTTGTCTTTTCTCTGTTTTATTTTAAGTATAACTATAGCTTTGTCTAAGAAATTGTAAAGAAATGAAGAATACAATGCTCTATTCCATCTTATTATTGACCATCATACTCGTAGAAGTGGTAAATAGATTGATGAATAAATTATACATATAAAAAATCTTGTGTAATTTTGTAACTTCTGAACGATTTGACCCATTGAGCTCATACTCACGCAGCATATTTTTTTATATTGAGATAATGCTTCATAAGCTATATTAGGATCCGATAGGTGGCGGTATAGTTAAGTCATTAACTACTGGAAAAGGCAGAATAACGTCTACGGAACTAAAATCATAATATTAATATAAACTGAAATAACTATGTCTTATCTATATAAATATAGCTTAACCATCCCGGCTTGAACTGCGACCGTTCGGTTGGCTATGAGTATCATTGCTATAAATCCCGTTCACTACACCCATTGCCGGTGTCACGAGCTTTCGCGATATATCCACTGAATGCACGATTACACTGGGAATTTGTGAGAGAATTGTTTTTTAATTATCTTGCTTTGTTTGTCCTGTATACATTCCTCTACAATTCGTCCGATTACGATTAAACTTTGGTGAGTTCTTCTTCTTTTTATTTAATGGCACCTGTCATCACCATTTCAATAGACACGTCAGCGAGGGTTTCTGCATTAGTACAACTTTTTCATAATAGATTGAAATTATTAAATATCATTTTAAAAACAACGGTAACAAAGTTACCGACTAAACTTTAAAAGTCAAATTAAATTAAAATCAAATATCGATACAATGTAAATTATACAATATTTAATGAAAACAATTATTTAGGTGTAATTTCTTTATTAAATTTGATTTTAACTGGTATATAATATCCATTTATCATCACGCTATTACCTACGGTTGTGAATGGTTTGCGCACTATTTTTCTCTGTTGCATACAAACCTCTTATGCTGCATACTGATGTTTTAATCTCATCACTTAATATAACAAAATAAATAAAAATTCAGAATAACTTATTCCGAATAGATTTGTTTTTTTTCTCTCAGTGTCATATTTACATTGACAATCTCCATTCGATTTCTGTCCGTTTGAAACAAAAATAATTGTTTCATAAATACGAGTTTCAGATATCTCTATATTAAGAAATCAGAGCCATTAAATTTTTTGGGTCATGAACCATTTTCTTGAAGAATCAAATCTAAGAGGTTGCAAGTGAAGAAAAGCTGGAGAAACGTTTATATTTAGATCTGATAATAAATTCCTAACGTGCACCTTATAAAACGTTTAGCTCCAGAGAAAACAGTTTGGCATTAATTATTTGAAATCCTTATAACAGCGTGATGCCATAAAATAAAGCTATTTGATGCATGCAATCACTTATCGTAGACTTTATGTTATTACTGTTCTGTATTCATTGGTAATAAATATGAATGATAATTATACGTGTAATATCGAAACGCTTCGTCGTATGCTTGCCTTCATAGGGATTCACAAACCTTCGCCAGCCAAGCTTTGCATACCCACGTTAAGAAACTTTCCAAATAACTCTCGCCAATTATGACCTTACGATAATCTCGGCTTTTCATTGCTCGTATTATGACAGAGAACAGCCTTTAGTTAACTGGGAGCTCGTTTGCTTGGTAATTCATGGCCTGGATTCTTTTCTGTATTCTTATGAGGACGTTCTTATTTAGTTAGTCTTGATCTGTATTTATTTGAAATAGAATCTCTGGTAAATAAATCGATTAGTTACTTTTAAATACGAAAAATGTTAAGTCTACCTCCAGTGTATTGTCATTTTACGATTGTTTCAATAATAAACTCCTTAAAGTCTCATACAAATTCCTTAATAACAATTCTCATCAAAAGGTATGATTCTCAATTAAGTTTTCCATTTCTCATATCCGCTTATATTCTGTTCAAAGATGATGACTATTCAGTTTAAATATTTTTGCGAAAAAATCCATGTATATAATGTGTGTAAAAACTAAGATGACAGCTGAAAGAGCAAAGCAGTAAAGGAAAATATGTCGTGATGCTTAGCGTGAGACAAGAACAAAAACAAAGGGTAGCTTGCATCAAGCCACAGGTGAAATCAAAAATTAAAAAAGAAACAAAACTAACACATAACAAAATATACCAAGATAGCACCCCTACTGAATTGCAAAATTACAGGAAGTTACAAGTGATAAATGAGCAGAAAGCAAAAGAAGCCAGGTGATGGTAGGAATAAAATCAAACTCAGTGTATTCGCAAATCAAATAAAATCAAAACGATGTACTGTGACAGGTGGCGTTGTTAGAAGGGGAGCAAGTAGAGGGTTGTTACGGACATAAAAAGATTCGGAAACAGAAGGCTTAAACATAAATCAATATAATAGTTTAATAATAGCTAGATGCAAAAAAATTAGTAGCTTTATTAAAATTGGTTTCGGTATTTGTCAGATTTTTTTTAATACCTATGATCCTAGTCCCATTTTTCATCCTTTTAACATATAAATTTGTTTTCAAGATAATGAGATATGACTTGATTTCACAATCCAGGGGTTTCTAATTTTTGTATTCTTATTGCTCTCAGATTCTTTACCAACTGTACGAAATAAGTTTAAAATGTGGTAAGCTTACAAATGCAACTTTATTAGGCTAAAACTTTTAATATCTTAGCAGTCTCAACAGAATATGTTGTATTACATATTTTACACATTCCCCCGTTCTGCTGTTGTATCCTCAGATGAGACCGTAAGGTCTTAACTACCATTGTGAAAGTTTGATCCATCTGGACTCTCAGATACGAAGTGCGGTGGGTGTTAATACTCGTTTAACAATACTCTAAAAAACTATATTTTCATTCAAACCATTAGCATAAGTGAACACACTAATGCGTTAGAATATTTACGCTTCTAAATTTAGTTTTAAACATAAAGTATCAGTAAATAAAATTTATTATAAAATTTCCTTAAATATTTCAGAATATTCAAAGGTGACAATAGTAACGATAAATTATTATGTTTCTACCAATTTGCTTCATTATTATGAATTACCTTTGTATCTACACAATTAACACAATTGAAGTGCCTGTTTGTAATATCAAAATAACAGCTTTTTACTAAATACATATGAAAAGTATATAAGATACCTATAACAAAAAAACAATTTTTAAAATTTTTTTTTATCTGTCTGTTTGTTCCGTGTAATCTCCGGACTTTAACTGATAGATAGCTGATGTTATACGGAGTAACTTAGGCCACTTTTATTTTAGAAAAATAATTAGGGTTCCGCAAAAAAAAACTGGACATGGAGAATCAGCTCGGGCGCTTAAATGGCTTACGCTGAGTAAACCATAAGAGATATAGCAAATTAATTTAGTACATAATTATAGGCATTAAAAAGACCTACAAAAAAGTCAAGGAGAGTATACGTCTATCTTCTAAGAAAAACCCACAATAAGCATTTTTGTCTTTAAAATAACTGGGAGCAGGGCGCAAGATACGCGCGGGCATTTTGTAGTCCACGTGAGCGAAACAACAGGCACAGCTAGTATATCATAAAATAAAGTAACTATATCTACCAGCTTCTTACAATTAAAATTAAATTATTTTATTATTAGAAGAGTACGCCCTCCTTATATCCATTTATTTTGTGGTGTACGATCAGTCGAACAGATGCATGTATTATTATATTAACCTGTACTTGTGTTACAAGGATAGGATTTTTTTATTTATATTGTAGTTAAGTCTTTCCATTTCAACGTTTATTATACAAAAAGTACTGATTCACTTTGTAATATGCCGAAAAATTATATATTGACATTAAATCGTATATTGATTCAATTTAGTAAATCGACAACCTATTTTTTATTAAACTGTCTCTCTTGAGTAGGCCAACAAAAAAAATGCCACACCATTATGTGATTATTTAACGATATTTGCCTTATCCAAAGGCTCCAACTCATTGTAATCTACAATCAATATCATCTGCTGCAGAAAGAAAACATCGTAACGAAACCATAGCATAGTTGTAAGGTATTTATAGTGATCGTCTGGCTAGGCTATTACCCAGAAAATAATAATCTATCCTCAAGCACTTGTAGACGTGTTCTGGCATTTAGGCATATCTAGGGTCAGATGTGTTATCATCGGCTACATTATCACTAACATCAGATGAGACTATGGTCAAACACTAGGACTTAATATCGATAAAAAAGATTAGAACCCATGTCCCTCCTAGCGGCGTCGTAACGTTTGATTACTGAAGCATCATCGCGTAAAATTTTGTATACAAACTAGTAAGGATTTTTATCGAATTTTTCCGCTCTACAAAGGGCGAAAAGACCATTTTAGGCAAATTTACTTCTTGATGCACTCTTACATAAATTTCTACGTTGTTTATGTTTATATACTTACGGTACAATAAGAAAATTTATCATTACTATAATGCCAAAGATTGTCTTAAAAATAACAATACCAATTTTCTTCAAAACTAGGTCATAAGCTTAATATCGATAAAATGAATGGAACCCATATCTTTCGAAGTGGCGTCATAACGTTCCATTACTGAAGATTCATCGCGTAAATTTTGTGTACAAACTAGTAAGGATTTTTATCGACCTTTTCTATTATAATTTTTATTTACATTACTTAGGAAAACTTGTATAAACAAAGTGTAAAAACGAAAGAGTTAATTAAAGTTTTTTTGCAGTTTTTTACTCATTGCCAATTGTATGTACCGTAACTATCTTGGACTTACGCCCTTTGTAACGGACAAAGTCGATATTTTTAATTCTGCCAATGTGACATGATACTATAAAGAAAATGAAATCCAAACGAATTAAGGACCATGAGATTAGTCTGCAACCTTGCAGCGTCAGAGAAAGTGTACGAAAATATACAATAAAGCGTCAGCGGTGCGGCGTGGGAACTATGGTACGTTTGCAATAAGCACTTTCGCCTTTTATAATCAATGTCACGAATCGAGCAATTAGATGAAATTCCACAATTGATATTGCGCGTTACGCGTAATAATACAATCAGTGGCGGTGGTCGTAACTAGACATAAGTTGTATGCAGTAAATATGTTTCTTATTAAAGTCGGTCCTTGTATATATATTGGAAAAGACAGTTTTTACACAGCAAGCAACTACAAATTCAGAATTTTATGTTTGGCATAGTCAAATAATGGAGGAATAGAATGCAATACCTATTACAAACTCACTATAATTATGTTTATAATTCAATTCATTAAAAAAAATTATCTGTTTGTAATTGAGTTATACGAAATATGTATATTTATTATAAATTAATTTTGATGAAGTTTTGTACATGGTATGCTTATATCATTGATGAAATTATAGCCTATAAGAATTGACAATAATAATACTTATAGAAATTAAAAAAAAATTAAACACTTTCAACTGATTTTGATGACATTTTGTACAAAGGAAGCATGCCTCAATGGAATTTTATAACAATTGTCAATAATTTTGAAATTGAGTTATAGGATAACAAATAGTATGGTAAGAGAACTTTGTGGTGTGAAAGAAGATATAGTCACATGGATTATGAAGGGGATGCTTAGATGGTTTGGGCATGTTGAGAGGATGAATGAAAGAAGAATGACTAAACAAATATATAATGCGAGTGTAAAAGGAAATGTTGGAAGAGGAAGGCCTAGACGAACTTTCATCGATCAAATCGGAGACGTTCTGAAGAAGGGTCAAGTCAAGAGTACTCTAAACCGACGAGCGCGCATGAAAGGATTACTGAATGTTGAAGAAGCGAAAGACGTATGCCAGGATCCTAGCAGCTGGAAGTACGTGGTCTCTGCCTACCCTGTTGGGACATAGGCGTGATTTATGTATATGTATGCATTGTTAATAATAATAATTTACTAAATACCTAATAAACGCCTTGCCAGTGACATAATAAAATTAGATATTAGTAAAATGAATATCGAAAATTCTTCTATCTCTCTTGGAATTCACATTACCTTCATAATTTTATTTAAATGTGACGAAGAGTAAAAAATAAGTAAAGCAAAATATTCATCTCTGGACGCCTTGAAAAGCGCGCAACCGTACGTCTCTGCTAGGTTTAAAAATAAAACTTAGTCATTAAGATTTATAACAAAGATAACATTTAATATTAAAACATCAGTTCCATCGCTCAGTAAGTCACACAGACGACCTAGCTACGACATTGCTATACCACGCTGTTATAAACTTATAATTACACAGTGCAGTGACAGATTAAAATGGCAAAAAATGTAGCTTATTTAATACTTTGATCTAATCTATAAACATCGCGAACGACTTTGTAATACTGTTTAGAATAAATAATATTAATTTAACTAAAGTATATTGCCGTATGGTATAGTATATTATAACATATTTATTATATATCCATATATATTAATTAAGCTTACTGTGTTTAAAATATAAGTAAGTGTTGTGTACAAAATTAGTTATATGATTGGCAGGTTTGTAATGCTGCAATTTTGTATCATTATTTTAATCTGTTCTCAGTGTTTGTACCTTTTTATTCAAATATAATAAAATGAAATATATAAATGCAGTGCGTATCCTAAAGGGATGAGAACTGTTTGTATATTTTAAAAAAATATTTCAGTTGCTGCTACACTTGGCAATCTTGCGAAAATTGTCTTTCCAACACCATTCATAACAATACCTATGGTTTGAAAATATCATCCATTCACCTTCATCAACCACCATTCACATCAACACTCACATAATATCATAGAAAAAAATTTACACATTATATGCGGTACAAAAATCGAAATAAAAATGCTTGCAGTGTTATATAACTACATAAATTTATTAATATGACACACCTAAAGGAATTAAGAGTTTTATCTAAAGCTAGGGTGATTTTTTCTTTTTTAATTGTAACTATATAATACTGCTCAGCTCCTATAGAAAAACGTAATGATACCTAGGTAATTAATACCCTAGTAGTTACTCTAATACTTGCCAATGAACAACCCATCAAAATCTAACCAACCGTTTCGGAGATTAGCCCGGACAAACAGACATATAGGCATAGATAAAAGACAAATGTTTGGTTTTTGGTAATGGGAAAATAAACATAAATATACTTTCATTTTATTTAAATGTAATTGGATGCATAAATTGTAATATACATGTATAGTCCAATTATCATCACAATACCTGCTTGATAAAATAGTTATAAAAAACGAAATAAAGTAACAGTACTAATAATCCGTTTGCAATTACATCGAAAAGATAAATAAACGAATTAGTTGACATTATGATGATTTATCTAGTGATTTAAAGTATATCCTTAAATAAAAATGCTAAATCGATTTAATTACACGTATCATTTAATTTATAAGACGCCATATGGTTTTCCTTGTGAGCATTTTGCATTGTATTTTTCATAATATGGAATAAATACATTTATGAAACCAGATGCTTCCTGTGCTCGCAAGAATATTGCTTAATTAGTGTACATTAAAATTATTACACATACCTAATCGAATACAGACTATTTATAGCATTACCAAACCATTTTCTTTTTCTAGATATCACTGGCATCTTATCCTTGGAGTTACCTCGGCTTAATTGTTTCCACAGATTTTAATTTGAAATAACTGCCACTCAAATTTAAATTAGAGAAGGCGTCAGCACTATTAAGTTTTGGTAATAAAGCATGGAAGGATCTTCAAGTCCATCAAAACGTGATGCATGTCTTGTACTTTATCGCATTTTTCACAATATTAGGCTAAGTACGTTCTTTCATCAATAAGCAGAACTTTTCAGGGTCATGTTCCCGGAACGCAACCTATAGGGCGATAACGATTACGTTTCTGGATATTAGCCCCATCAGTGAACTAGGGTATAAGTACAAAGAGGAGCACTTTGTAGCATTCTATACCAAATTCAATTTCTTTCCGAACGAAAGTCGTAAGTGTGTATGGGTAGGCACATGTTTAAAGTGTTACTGGAAATAATTGATTTTCGATTTTGCACCGTCTAGTCAAGTTTAAATATCTGGACACGTTTATTCCAATAAACAAACACCCCGGGTCTACTTGTGCAGGCACACCTGAAAAGGTGCACCTCTCTCATCTCTGGTAGACTGTAGCGTGTATGGTCGACTTAAGAGCAAACCAAATCTCAATATTTTTTTCTAGTACCTATATAATTTTGTAATTTACAAAACACTTAATTTTGATAGAGCCAAAAACTTTTTGCTGGACATCATCAACACGTTACGGCGATATCTGATCCACGATCCAATAAATAAATAATAATCGTGAGGTCCCTACCTCCTGTTCACATTGTTTTTTTTTATTGGCATATATTTTTTATCTTAGTCACCTTGACCTTATCCCCTTTAAAGTGTTATCGAACAAAATAGTCGAGTGTTAATTAACTCCAGATGTAAAAATGTATGTTCTATGTATTGTTATGATTACGTACTGAAAAAAGTTAAGTTAAGTTAAGATTAAGTACTGGTACTAGATAATAGTCCTCCTTTAGTGTGTCTTTTAGTTTAGTTAGTTTAAATAATACTATTTTTTACTAACGCTGTTAGCCTGAGGAGCCTTAACAGCTTTACCGGGCTTTGTGGCGAGCTCAGAAGGCACTCAGCCGAATTAGCAACAGACGCAAGGTTGGCAAAATGGCTCATCAGTCTGGACTGTTGTTGCTATGCATGCAATTTCGCGATTTAGTTAACTATATAAAAATACTTATTTAAAAAGATGCGTAGGTATATGTATTTAAATTAAGTGTCAATTGTTTTCTAGTTACTTAATTTTGTTACCATTAGTGAAGTGCAGTGTGATGTATGTTGAAATAGTCTATAATAGAGTCACTGTATCGCTCAAGCATAGGACTTGAGGGCTCCATAGTAGAGGGTCGGACCTAAAATGACAAAACATTTTCTTTTCTTTCTTGAATCTACAAGCAACGTTTTTAACAGAAACAGTAAATTTGATAAAGATATGAAATCTATCAAAGCACGTACTAAGTCCCATGATGACAGGCTTACATTTATATTTACATATATATTTTTAAAAGTAATTGTTTCATTATTTATTACAATCACTTCAGCGTCACTGCATATTTCACTGTTTGTTTTTCTACATCCCGAATGTTGATTGTCTTCGTTTGTTTTATAAACATGGCGTTCCAAGATGGTGGTTGCGGTGTTGTGACGTAATCCCCTTACGTCACATTCGCAGTACATTTTACTGTTTTGAAATGGACGCGTGCGCCGAACGATTAATGTGTTGTTTTGGGCATGTGAAATATAGACGTCATTGTGTCATTCTGCATTTTGGTTTGATTTATATTAGACATCTGCTTACTCGTATAAGATTTATCTCCATTATCTTATTTTTATAATATTAAGGGCCGGTTTTCAGACAACATTTTGACCATTGTACATTGAAAAATGTATTACATACGTCGTTCTACTGCAACGAAGAATAGTGGTTATACGAATATTATTGTATTTTTTTAATTATGCACTTAATTATGATGAACGAAAGCATATCCTTTAAAAAGACGAAACGACGAAATATTTAGTTTGGCCCTTATACATAGGACCCATTTAACTATGGTTTGTTGTTCCAGAGTAACTAAAAATTTTGATTTAGCAACCATAATATCATCGTCTTAGAAAAATACACTATACAAAGAAATAAATGTCAAAATCCAGTATCTGGAGAGGTATCAGAAAAAGAAAAATAAAGGAGTACAGATATATTTCTTTACTCGAGTGGTAATTAATAAAAGGATAACTAAAAAAAAATTGTTATATTGTTTGATATCATTCAGACTTATTATATTATATTATTATCTTAAATGTCCACTTAGTAACCTTTGATTTGATTTATTTTATAGCGATGGTGTGTCAGTGATAGTATATTTAGGAACTGCATCGATTGACGTGGGTTTGAATCCCAACCTGAGCTATCGTTGAAGTAAAACATCGCGATGGAACCGTACCATGGTACTAAAGCATTTTCTAATAGCTGTCTGACTAGCCACCAACCTCGAATTCAAAGTTTGTTAATAAGGCAGATTTGTGTGTTTCAGCAACTGCACTTGAGAGACATTCTCTCTAGTCTTAACGTGTTACTACAATCTGCGTTAAACCAATAATTTTCTTTTTAAATCTACTATTTATACTTTCTATTTAAAAACTTCTCATCAAACCCAGCGGTAATCAGCAAAACGGAGAAAAAAATGCCGTAACTTACACGGACAGTCCAAAATGGTACTCGCTAGGGATGTGGTATTAATTGGTAGAAAAATAGATTAACACTGAATTTTAGAGTTCACCCGCTTTTCCCTTGACAATGTTAAAATTACAGGGCTCTAGAGAAAAGTAAACGTTACCAATTTTATGCGTACCATTCTAAATGTATTATTCAAACTGCTGACGATTTATTTCATCACCAGTGTTTGACTCATACGATACGTTCAAAACATGAGTTGAATTACATAATGATTTTTTAAGAGTATTATGAAACAACTATTTTCATTCACGCCATTTCCTCAAATCCGTAAACATATCAGATAGCAATCGACACGTACACATCAAGTTTAAATATACGCTTATCTTTATATATATCTGACCAAACACAGACATCAACAGCTGCCATGTTTTGTTCATAATAAAGGTGTTTAGCAAAAGTGCATTACCAATAAAATAAAATCTCTGACATTATCTAAATGTACCATCTTTCTATTCGTTTTGTAATAAAGATATTTGATCAAATTCATATCCTATTGTATGTTGAATAGTCGTTGTCATAAATTTCACGTTTAAGTATTTTTAAAACAAAAAACTGTTATTTGCCATAAAATGGCATGGATGACTTGTGTGAGAAATGAAACATGTTATGCCGACCCTACTTAGGTATAATAATGTTAAGAAGAAGAAAAATTGAAGTAAAGATGGCTCAGTGGTAGTATCTATCACGTCGTCCGACGTGAGTTCGAATCCCTGCGATGACCCTGAGCTTTCGGTGAAGAAAAACGTCGTGATGATATTATAGCATGGTGGTAGGACTTTTTATAATGCCGGCCTGGGATCTACCACCCTTTTAGTTGAAAATCTGTCGCCAAACCTGTTACCATCTTGGGCCATATTATCCATATGACCAGAACACTAAACTTATAAAGATAAAAAAATAAACTCATTTGCTACTCTGCTTCACTGAATTATGATAATCATTATGTGAATATATCGTCCAGGCAAACAGACACTTTTGCTTGAAAAATAAAACTAAATTTATTTAAATAAAAACCAAATGAAGATACGTAGACAGTTTTATATTTAATTAATTGACTAATTTGATTATAATTTAATTTTTTTGTTATAATTATATTTATTATATATATTTATTATATTGTAATATTTAATATAATTATATTAAGTTTTACTAGTCATTCATAATTAAAAATTGATAAAAAAATATACTAAAACACTTTTTTAAATATTGTAATTTAATTGTACAATAACTTTTGTCAGCCATTATACATAATTATGTTAACATTGATCTCTCATTTTATGCGCGGGCACATGATTCGCGACTAACTTCCGCTCAATCACCCTTAACATTTTATTGGCTCTATACAGCTTGAGTTAATGAAAGGTATGGTTATGACACAGCGTTTATGATATGTTATAATAAACTTCGTTGAAAGATCATTTGTTCGGAACGAAACGATCGTGTAATTGTTGATTGTAGGAATATGTGAGACTATAAAAATGTAGCCGAAGACTTAATTTTCTTTTTAAATTACCACATAAGTAAGTAGTCATAAAAGATTTTGACAGATTAACGGCAGAGTTTCACATAAAGACAGGACAGAATATCTCTATGATCAATCAAACCACGTAAAAGTAGATTGCGCTAAATAAATCCTAATTTTAACATAATAGGAGATTGTTTGTTGGTTTAAACGCAGTAATCTCTAGAAATACAAGTCTAATTTGATTTTTTACATTTTACAGTATATTTATTGAGAAAGCTTATCATATATTTATACTATGTTATAATATAGAATAAAGCGGAAAAGTTTTTTTGTTTGCTTGTCTAGTCTCTGGAACTACCAGTCGGATACAAAAAAATATTTTTATATGTGATAGCCAGATTCACAATGAATAGTATAGGCTATCTAACATTAGGCTACAACTCTCAGCTAGCATTAAATATTGATTTTTGTTAATTAAATCGCAAGACAAAGCGCTCATGGACTGCTTCATGCACGTGCACTGGCGTAATCGATAATGATACGTAAACAAAATTTTGTACAAAAATATTGATCCTTAGTATAACTAAAAAAAGTCCGCGATAGTATAAGCCTACCTCTTATATATATAAGCCACAATAAGCTATTTTGTGACAAACATTTGTTGTTCTACAAACAATTTAATAAGCTATAAATAGGCATGAACAACGACATGGTACACGGATGCATTAGAAGCGACGCGCCGCGGCGCCATGGAGAGTTGATCGAAGAAATTTAACATGGATGAAACCGTGGGTCACTGCGAGTATTGTATAACGGTACTTATACAAGACAATTTTGAACGAAAAAGAAAACTAACTTAAATGTTTTTGAGGAGTTTAGTGGTGTATCTTCAAATTCGAACGTCCAATACCAATTAATTTAAAATGGGAGGACCACCCTTGAGGTATTCCCTTTCCAACGAAAAAAGAATCATCTAAATCGATTCATAGATAAAGAAGTTATGGCTGAGCATCCATAAAAAAAAATACATTCGTATTGAGTAACCGTCTCTTTTTTTTGAAATCGATAACAAATTGACTAATAACCTAAGAAACAAACGCTGTCTATTCGACTATTCAACTGCTTTACACATTTCTACATAAGGAATTCTCGAGAAACACTTTTCAATTATTTCACATACAACGAACAAATTACAGGATGATAGAATAAAGTTTTCTTTGAGTCCTCGAGGTGGTGGCCGCACGCGGGAGAGGGGGGATGTTCCCATAAAGCACGTCGTTAGCGGGCGCACCCGCCAGAACGCGATGTAGGAAGTCGACGCTTAGTTTCGTCTACACACTAGCAAGTTAAGTGGACATGAGGGTTTCTCGACCAAAGATCTTCCATTTTTGCTTTCCGACGTCCAGTTCCCAGGATTCACATACTTTATTTTATAGGAGCTCGGTAAAATGATTGATCGGCACTTGAAGGAAAGTACGATATACTCCTAAAACATAAATGACCACCGATGTTAAATTTCAACTGCAATCACCGATATCACACCGGTCTGCAAAATTTTCTTCACTCCTCGTATGATGGACCCAATAGCGTAGGAGCAGAAAAGATGCCGGCCGATACGACGAATCGACTAACGTAAGAATTAGCCGGATATAACTATGGTGTAATAATAAGAATTGACAAACTTATTTTTTCCTGTCGAGGTCGATACTACAGACGTGTGATTCTGTAGTAGAAGGTTCAGTTTCAAATTCGGCATGATACAGATCATCTACGATTCACAATAACAATTGATTTGCGTTAATTGATGAAGTATCTGAAAATGGTATAACGATAGGAATAATGATGCAACTGATTCTCAAGAGCTTAGAAAATAATTTTCAACTTGTGGATAATATCGATAATATTCCCCGTAAGCTTAGGGTCCATGGTAAGACTCGAATCCTTCGGAACCATTATCGCTTGTAGTCGTTAGATCTAGACCAATGATGAAGCTGTAAAAAAAGTAAAGAATAACAAAATACTGGCTTTTTAAAATCATGTCAAACTTTGATCATCATAAGAAACGTTGCATGAAGTGTCCTTAGAACGTAAATCGTTAGGTCGCGGGAATTCCGATATAACCTAAAAACATGCAGTTCGATTAAAGTATCAATTGTAATTATCATTATAAAAAAAATATTATTCTGATAAACGTTATAAAAACATGTTTTAAATACAAATTGCTAGAAATATACATAAATTACTTTCATATTTATTTCCTATTTAATACTAGGAGTGCCCGCAGCTCAGCTCGCGTGGGCTATAGAATTACTTTTTATGAAGATATCGTGATATTTTTTTTTTTTTTTTTGATAGGGCCCAAGTATCTGAATGGTAAAACAAAAAAAATTGATCAAAATCCATCCAGTAGTTTTTGCGTGATGCGCGCACAACGGTAAACCTCAATCACTTTATTTTATAAATAGAAATTGTAGGAATGTCCGCTTTGCTCCCGTATAGATTCGGTCACGGATGGCGCCTCGCCCGATGCACGCTCCAAGAAATCCGATGTTGCCATCTGAATGTCTACAGTGAACTGCTTACTGCTTAACCCCGAACCGTTCGTAATATCATAATACTGTCTCAATAAAGTATTATTTTAAATAACGCAAACGTAAGGATTTCGCGAAATTTGTTCATTATTTTTGCGCGTGTGTTCGGTTCTGCTTCGTTTAATGTTAGTAGTGAAGAAACTTGTCTTATTTTAATATTGTTTATTACTTACTTCTTGTGGAGTGATATTTCGATAGATATAAAGTGATCATTTTTAAGTTATCACTAGTTTTTTTAACCCCTGACAGAAAAAGAGGGGTGTTATCTATTTAAAGTGTGTGTCTGTCTGTGGCATCGTAGCTCACAAACGGCTGAACCGATTTTAATTTATTTTTTGTTTGTTTGAAAGTTGACTTGACCAAGAGTGTTCTAGGAAAACCTTAACCTTATGCTGCAACGTCATCTAGAACCCGTAGAATACATCAACTTACAGCAGAGATATTGTGTTTGGGCTCATTGGAATGGTCTCAATGAATAGGTTACTTGTGTCGAGGTTTTATTAAACTTTCAATTTACCTTGTTTATATAGTAGTACGGAAAAGTCAGAGCACAATGTCTGTGATAATTTTGGTTACCAAGAGTTGGGCAATTAATTCATCCACCACTGTCATGCATTCACGCTTCTCAGATATACACTGTCTGACCACGAAACGCGACAAACTGAAATAGAGTCACTGTGATGAATTTATCAACATTTGCATGATGGTCGTGACCTAGCCGGGTACAGGCCCCCACCATCAATCGCATTCTCATTATCATCAAGTTCTGCTGCATTCGCAGTAACTAAGATTCGCCAATTAACAGATATTGCAACTGCTAAGTGAGTCTACTTCACTTACTTTCATAGCTTTAATGTCTTACGGTATTTTGCTTTGGGGGTCAGCAGCTGAGGTAGATAGCATATTCATATTTTAAAAGAAGGCAATTCGAACAATATACAACATGAGAATTCGCGAATCATTAAAGAACAAGTTCCAGGAATTTAACATCTTAACTTTACCCTCCCAATACATTCTTGATAATTTAATATATATTAGTAAAAATTTTGATAAGCCAGATTTTGTTAAATAAAAGCACAGTATTAATACTAGAAATAGATATAAATTAGTCGTACCGTGTTTAAGACTTAGTAAAACTAATAAAAGTTTTTATAGGTAAGTAGTGTTAGGCTCTATAATAAGATCCCGAAGCACATTGCTGATTTACCAGACCATAAGTTCGAGAACAAGCAGGTTTTACTGTGAAAAGGTTATTTATTATAGGGTGGATCATTATGTGAATGATAGTGATGTCTGGAAGTGACTCCCTCGTGCATCCACTAAATTATATGGATATTATTATTGCATTACATTAGACATTATGGTATTATATTAATAAAAAAGATAAACCCGATCAAGTTTCTTGCCGGTTCGTCTCGATGGCCCGGATGTTTTTCGAACCGGTGGTAGTGTTTTGACGTTCATAAGTGCGTTCTTAGGGCCTAAATTTAATAAAGACTATTTTGATTTTGATTACATTTTTGAATTACTGGGCTTCGTAAAAAATGTTATCGTAAAATGATTTTGTTCATGTGCCAAAGAATTATTCTTAAAGATTCCTATTCATAATATCCTTCCAATATTATAAATATGAAAGATTTTTTAAATCATTTGTAGGTTTAGCGTTATGGCACAAAATTTCATCTGATCTTAAGTGACGATGTGGCCCAAAATGGTTAACACGTTAAGCCTAGTGGAAAACCATGGCTATCAAGTGCAGCTGCCGGAACACACCTAATGGTCCTTGGCAACAGATTTTCAAATTGAGGGTGGTAGCTTGCCAGACGGGCATTAGAAAAATAATGAATGAATATGCATATGGCTCAGGCTCATTGCAGGGATTCGAACTCACGTCAATCGATGCGTAAGTGTGTATATTATACGTTAACCAAGGACATATTTGAATTAAATTTGGCATATAGATACTTTATAACCTGGGTTAAAGATGCATCTTTTATCCAGCATTTTTTTATTTCACGCGAGCAGAGCTGCGTGTACAGATAGTATATTACTAAATAATTTTTGTATTATTTTTAAAACGAGTACATAAGAGATCTGCGATTACAACTCCAAGCAATATCTATTTATAATATGGTGATAGGACATTTTCTATTAATAAACTAGCATCTTCACGCTATTTGTAATTCAGTAGCCGTACTCGAAAGCTAACAACCATTTCTCCTATACTTTTTAATACCAGGTGATATTGTAGTCAAACGTTGAATTATAATAAAAAAATACATTTACAGTAAGGTACTTCGATACTGTTAAACGAGATGACCTCGGTCGAAACCATGGGGCACAAATAAAGGGTGCCTTGGAGACACTATCACAAACACGAGGTGTCGGCATGGTTCGGCGCGTGCGCACACCACGTGGCCGTTCGGACATTACCATAGAGATGGGAAACTATTATTTAAACATATAAAAATATAGTAATGATGCAATGTTGTCAAAAAATAGAACGAGTATATTACAACATTGAAATAAGTAGGTAGTTAACGAGTCTCGATTTAAACTAGTACCCACTATACTATATTGACTCCCTCTCTGTGCATTCACTAAATAATTAATATGATTATTAAATGTATTTTAATTGAAAAAAAAAGACAAGCCCGATTTTCTTGCCGGCTTTTCTCGATGGCTGGGGTGGGGTGTTTTCCGAAATTGTGGTAGTGTTTTGACGTTCCTAAGTGCCTTCTTAGAGCCTAAACTAAATAAAGTATTTTTATGATTTGATTTTGACAATCCTATCCTACTTAAAATATATAATATAATATTATAAATGCGAAAGTTTCTGAGTGTGTTTGTATGTTTGTCACTTGTTCACGCTCAAACAGCTGGACCAATTTTGATGAAATTTGATATGGATGTAGCTACGCTACATAGGCTATTTCTTTTTATTTTGGTAAAATCATTTTGTTTTACTTCATGCGAGCGGAACCGCGGGCACCGCTAGTGTAATATAAATTCCTTGTAGAGTATTTGCTTATTTGCTGTAAACAAAAAATAAATATACGACATTTATACAAATTACGTTTGCAAGATCATAAAATAAATGAGAAATGTAAAGAAGCGGTAGTTCAATAATTTCTTGCTGTGGGTTCTCCAAATCGATATCCAAAAGTTTTTATGGATTAAATGAAAATTATGAAAAACAATAGTAAAAAAGGTTTTTAAGTCACCGATTGTCGTTCTCTTTCATAAGTAATTAATTGGTAACGTGCGTTCAAAAACAAATCTGCCAATGTCATGCGAATAATATATTTTTCTAATCTTTAAAGTTGAAAAAACGTTTTAGTAAACCGGTGGCACCTTTGCTAAAAGTTTCTAGTGAGTTTCATCTGGGATCACTTCAACAGTTTTAATGGCTTCATTTCACTTCTGCATAACAACCGAACTATATTGCGTATAATACCGCCAAAATTACATAATATAAAGCCAAATAATATAAGTGTACGAATTAAAATAAAAGCCACTACACGCAAAAATCTTCGATTGACATTCATTTCAGTTTTTAGAATATTACGTTTTATTTCATAACTAGCTGTGCCCGTTGGCTTCGCTCACGTGAACTACAGAATGCCCACGCGAATGTTGCTCCCTCGCTCCCGGCTATTTTAAAGACAAAAACGCTTATTGTGTGTGTTCCTTAGAAGAAAGACATATACTCTCCCAGACTTTTTTAGGTCTTTTTAATGTCTACAATTGTTTAGTACATTAATTTGCTATATCTCTTATGGTTTACTCAGCGTAAGCCATTTAAGCGCCCAAATTGATTCACCATGACAATTTTTTTTATTTGTGCGGAACCCTAATTATTTTTCTAAAATAAAAATAGCCTAAGTTACTCCCTATAAATTCAGCTATCTACGAGTGAAAGTTCCCTCAAAATCAGTCCAACCGTTTCGGCGATTACCCGGAACAAACAGACAGACGGACAAACTCTTTAAAAATGGATTTTTTTTATAGGTATCGTATATACTTTGATATGCATTTAGTAAAAAGCTGTTATTTTGACATTACAAACAGACACTTCAATTTTATTAATTGTATAGATATCTCTTCTGCAGAAATATCATGGATATGTCATGAAAAACTTCAGTTAGTACTTGCTTATTCTGTTAAATATATATAACTAAAATGAGAGAGGTATGCCGTTGGGTGCGCATTACGCAAAAATGATTGGATAGATTTTGATCAATTTTCGTTTTATTCCTTAGGTACTAGGTAGGTCCTTTTAAAAAAAAAACGCAACTTAATTCAATATAAAGTTATAAGAAACTACGATTTTTATAAGCATTACTTGTTAAAGTCCACGCGAGCATAGCCGCGAGCACAGCTAGTTTCTAATAAAATTATTCTACATTTCTACACTATTGAAGTTTAATATAAATTACTTCATTAAAATCTGTTGCTGTGGTCAAATGGAAAAAAGCAAAAAAAAAAAATATTACGCAAAAATATTATGCACGTCACTATGGAGAGCGAGGGGTCGGAGCAAGTAAACATGCGGGGAGGTGTACTAGCCTTGGATGAGCCGGGCAGCTGCGCCGATGATCACCTGCCTCCCGCCATATTGACTTTGAACAAGTACGGGACAAAACAGTTTTTTATTTCATTTATTAATAAAAAAAAATAACAATTCCAATATTTTGACATTTCGACGTTCGAAATGCGAATGAATTCTTATGGTACTTTCAATGAACCAAGGTCATCGAATTAATATTAGCTACGGTATTTAGACCTATTTAAACTTTTTTCTTATAATATTAGTACATTCTTTGAACTTTTGCATCTTACGACATTCGCCTCACTGCGACCACGATAACTGTAAAGAGTTAAGTGTCCTTATAATTGCAATAAAATATTTACCACTAAGTGCAACTGACACAATCTAGTAAATCTCGATTTAGCCTTGACTATTCGAAATGGAAAATAAGTTGTGTACTTGTCTACGCACTAAGAAGTTATATCTACATCTTTGGAGTAACGAAACATATTTTTAATTTGATTAAATACTGTTTATTTATACGCCGTTCAATTATTATTAAACAATTTAAAAATGTTAAAGTAAATAGTATCGTTGATGGCTAGCTTCATCATGTCGGACTTCCATCACATGATGCGCGCGCAGCTTTCAATGTTATCTACTACTAAATGCGCCGCAACTTCAAAAAACAAAATGGTTAATTCACTTATTTAATTTGCTAAATAATAAATGCCATTTAATAGTTACATGAAATTATCAATTTTTTAACAAAATCTTTAATTTCAAAATTGATTTTCTATCAGTTTATGATTTTTTTATTTAGTTTAATAAAAAAATCTAATGCTTAAACCAACATAATGCAAAAACAACAACGCCGAATGAATGCCTGAATCAATAAATTTTAAAAAGTTCATATAACTCTTTGTAAATATAATTTTAGATACCTTGGTTACTTTTTAGCTTCTTAACTAAAACTTTCATATATAAAACCCTATAAAAATACACAAAACAACTCGGTAAAGAGTTTGCTTAATAAAACAAATAAACAACATAATATATTTGCAAATTGACGCCAAAAGGCATGAAAGTCTATGTGCATTAAATTATTAAAGTATTTAAATGAAAACAACATAAGAAACATGATTAAGTTAACAATATGATAAGCAAATTGAAAGCATCAATAGAAAAGAGACAAATGGACATCGTCTTTAATGCGCTAGCCTATGAAATAATTTAACATAATAAAACCTTAATGTAACTCTAACAATAAAAAAATATTAATGGGAGATAAATTGGTTCTCTTTCATGAAATTAATATTCTTATTACTGGCCGTAAAGAATCTGATTCCATGAGCTCAATAAACATGACAAATGGCGGGAAAGTAAATCGATTCTTCTTTAACAATGAAGCATTCTTCTTTTGAAACAATCTGACAGGTCACTTTCGGTTTTTAATGACATGTTGCCTACTATTTTTAAACTGGTATGGAATAATACAGTAATGTAGGCAAATAAAATTACTAATTTTACTGCTGTCTCGAACATATTTTGAATGTCTAGTTATTAATTATTTACGCCATATATAAAGTATGATTAATTAAAGAATATTTAAAATATGTTCGCTCACTATAAAACTTTTTATAAGCAAGGTGAACATTTTTAAATATCCAATGTCTGTATAATATTATAATACATGTCGTTATCGACATATTTCGTGGTTTATTTTACAGATAACATTCTAATGTTCGAAATTCATTACAGAGGGAAGCACCTTGCCGGTTCCAAAAAAACTTGAGTCGAATGCGAAAGGCAGGTGGTGGCTTCTTAAATTTTACTTAAATATACTCGTTTCGGGCACTTCATAGTTTTTTAAATTTTGATTATCATACTTAATCATTATGATAAATGACACCTCAATCTCAAATAGTATAAAATAAGATCGGTAGATACCTGAGGTACAAAATGCTAATCTATATAGTAATACGTGAAGCAAAAGCTTTCGGTACCAATTTAAGCGTATTGCGTGCACGGAAGACTGTGGGATTTGGCATGGTTAAAGTTTATATGGAGGAGTGCAGAAAACTAAAATGTATCTATAATATCTGTTACCAATATATTAAATTAAATAAATTAATACTGCGAATCCTAACGTGACCAGTGCCATTGAACATAGCCCCACCAAAATATTGACATTGTCACTCAACGAAAAGTGACAGCAAGTGATGTAGTTAATACTTATTGTTTATGAATACTGTAAATGTCAAACAGAAAATAGTCTATAATCAAAAAGTCGCTGTGCGAATTTCGACCTTAGGGCGATCGCTAGTATAAATAATTCGACCTAATAACACTGGCCTGTTAAATGTCCCAATGCTGATTAGATAAACATTACTATATTTTTCCCACGTACAATGGTATTGCAAGAACATATCTCGAGCATTCATATCTCCTCACGATGTTATGCTTACCCGTCAGTCTATATAAACCAGCAACCTAATAAAACAATTAATTATAACTACAGTAATAATGTATACAAGTCGACTGCAAATTTTGATTTCAGATCCGCTTCAGCTGCGCAGGAACACCGCCTCGCTTGAGCGTGTTCTACCGTCTGTATCATGATGAGTGGTCTGTAGAGCTGTTCAATCTAATACCCTCCTCTTCCTTTTTAAACAGAACCACACGCACTGGACTTCGGAGTCACAGTTTTAAAGTAGCCTCCATCTCGGCACAAACTAAAAAGTTCTCTATGACTTATCTTTGTCGTACCGTGAAGCTGTGGAACCTTCTCTCTGCCAGTGTGTTCCCTCCTTCTTTCGACTTCGTATTCTTTAAGCGTAACGTGAAGAGATGTTTATTGATTTATATCTCTCGGTGGTCATCGTTGTATTTGGATCACGCTGTGCTTACCATCAGAGACAATATGTTAATGTGCCGTACTATTATATATTTTATAAAAAATTAATTGTTCGCGCTTAAAAATATTCAACCATTATTAAGTGTAAATATATTTATGAATTTATTCCAGAAATTGCAAACGTTTACGCTGATTCACCAAGTTATTTCTGAGGATATTTCCTGTTTCGTTAACACAAATAGAATTGTGATGAAACTGGTTAGTCATTTTCTTGGAGAAACTGGAGTTTTTTTTTTTGTTTGTTTTGGAGATTACTTACAATATTTATAGGTACAGTGTATTATATTACAGCTCTTTTATAATGTAATATTATCCTATTATTTAGAGGAGGTTTAGGAGCTCGGTGATATCTTTTAAAATTTTGTCACGCTAGAACTAAAACACTCTAACACAAAGATTATTTATTAATAAAGATACAAAATGGGTTGGTTGTGAATCTGTACAGATGTTTATATTGCTGGCACATAATCTACAAATAAAAAGAACGATCGTCTAAAGAATGTCTGAAAATTGGAGGACAAATCCTAATAAGATAGAAAATAAATCCAAAATAATCTAATCTACCCACTGGACCCATTTACTGTACAATCGTCCATGTCACTTGTTCTCCTAATACCTAGGCTCCGTAATCATAGAGGTAAAATGATACATCTGCTATTTTTACAAGATTAAACAACAAACAAATTAAAATAAATAAAGACCTTTGTAACACATTTGTAAGACTATTTATTTATCCTGGTCGTCACGAATAACGTTAACGAGCAACAATAATAAGCCTAACTCAAGCAAGAGTTCTAAGCTCCAGTAGTCACAAATACATCGCAGAAAATCTTAAGGGGCTTCTGTAACCCATTTTGTAGTTTTTACTTACTTGAAAATCCGTTTTTTGTTAGAAAGGGTTGAAGGCAGATGTCAAGACGCAGCTGATACCGAAAATTAACGATTTAGCTACCGATACCTTGGCAAGGGTGTAGTGAATCGGAACCACAGTAGTATGACTCTATCATACATTTTTATAATTATATAGTATTAAGTAAGAAAAATAAGAATAATTATTGTTGAAGTTATGATATGCGATATGATGATTGATGAAGTTAGCCATCAATGATAATAATATGAATTAAATTCATTTAACTTTTTAGAAATAAACCTAATTATAATTTGATTAATTATTTTGAATTTCATTAAGAGTAAATATGGTTTTACACCAAAGCGTGCATAAGTGAATATATACATTTTGAAATTCTTTATAGGTTTTAGCGTTTTGACCGTGATCCCACTTGTTGTTAAGTAAAATGATCAAAAACACTCAAGATGTAATGGATGGACTGCTTCTCAATTGCAGCTGTCGAAACACACCTATTCTTGCTTACGTACTTCGTTTTAATTCTTTTTCTACATTTTATATAATGTAACGTCTCGAGTTAGGGCCCTTAGTTAGAAACACTTTAAGCGAGGTTCGGTTAGATCACGGTAACAAAGTTGCGACACTTATTGTTGCCACTAAACAGCAGTACCTGCGTACTTATATTTCGGTTTGAAAGATGTGGTCGGTAACACGCATCGACACGCGAAGCCTTGAAATCAAATCTTAGACCCTTAATTCAATTGAAGCCCTAAGAAGGCACCAATGAATGTCAAAACATCTCAGTCATCGAGAAGAACCGGCAAGAAACTCGATCGGCCTTATCAACGTTTGTTTTAAATTGTTTTCACAGTATTTTCATTGTTTACAATTATTTTCAGTCCATGTACATAGAGGGAATCACTTCCAAACATCAACATAATTCACATAATCATCCACCCTATCATACCCTTTCGACAATAAAACTTGCTTAACAAGATTCTTTTTACAAGTTTATTTGTGGAACCTAAAAGATTTACCTAAAAACTATTTATTTGTCTTGCTAAGTGTAAAAGACGGAATGACTATTTTATATTTATTTCTAGTATTGAAATTGTGCATGCCAATTACAAATTCCAACTTCCAACTAGACACTATCACACTATCTGTGACAGACCACGGATAGAACTGCCTTCCTAACATATCATGTAGATCACTTGCCTTCGTTTTTTAAATTATAAGTAATATATATATCCTGGCATATGCATAATAACTAATTTCTTAATCAAACCAAATATGTCGATAACAGAAAGTAGATACCACGCTTGATCAACTCCTACTTATTTAGATTCATAAATATTGAAACATTTGGCTTCGTAAGAACACGATTGGTGAGTTATAATATGTTTGAACGCAAAGTATTAAAACTATGACGTAATAAAACAAAGATAACTTCAAAAATTATATCTCGCGTGCCAACAAAATTATGAAGTTAACCATCATTGTTATTCATGTAAATTCAATTTACTGACTTTTTTGTGTGGTAATAATTTTACGGTGTATTAATAAACATAATTTAAATTTAACTTTGTTAAATTATGTTTACAAAATAAAAAGTCAGTAAATTGAATTTACATTATAAACATTGATGGATAACTTCATCATGTCGCACTTCCGTCACATGATGCGCGCGCAACTCTTAGTTTTATCCTCTACTAAACGCGACAAAAGAAGTACTTATAGTAATTTCAGAAAATAATGCACACCTGCATTTAAATGCGAAATTAGATTACTGTGAAATTTTAAACTATGTCTTCTTTCAATTACAGCAATTGGTTATAATACATTAAGTCAAAGCGGTAAGCACGTACAAACCGGTTGACATATTGTTTAACAATATATGCAAATTATTGTTTGGCATGCAGCGACGGGCGCACCACCTGCTTTTTTGATTTACGAATTTTAGGCAAGATAAACATGTAAATACTCCACATTATCGATAATCAGACCCATGCATCACTCTTTATATGCATTTCTTACATGTACTCTGAATAAATAAGAATATTTAATTAATTCAATATATTCTTGTTTATCAATAGAATCTTGTATTTATGCAATAAACATATGAAGTTTTTATTTGAATTCATGAACTTGCGTTATTTAACCCTGTATTGTGTAATATTGAAAGTATTTTACATGATAATAGTCGTAAGTCCGGTGAAGCTGTAAAAGCCGCAGCGGCTGTAGCTAACCTGTGCGAATATTTCACACATTATACAATTTAAACAATCACATTCCTAGCTGTCAAGATAATTAAACATATTAATTAACAGATAGCGCCTTCAATATATTTTAATTAGCATCAACAAATGAAATTTCAAATAGAAAGTTTTTTAACCTTCTTTTTAATGAGATATTACTTTTAAACTATTTGTCTCCTTAACACCAGGGAACATACATTTAGAATGATGTTTGAATCATGTGTGAATTCATTAAATGTGATTGCCTTAAAATCCCTATTATCATCTACAAATGAAATGTTTTTTTTTTTTGTAATAACATTAAACACATGATCATCTGTGAAGTTCTAACAAGGAAGCCACTACTTTGTTAGAATATTGAAGACTAAAAAGTAGTACGAAGTTTCTCCTAAAGGAGGTGTATCCAGTGACTTTAGTCAATAAAAAAGGAATCAATTTAGCTTTAAGTTAAAAATCCGTCCTCAAATAACTATGGATGCACTCCGACAGCTGAGCTCGCGGACATAATCTATTCTTTATACTTATCATGATACAATCGTCGTCAACATCCTCACTTAAAATCAGGTGTGAACGTTATCAGAAGGTAGCCTATAAAACAAAAAAGAACATTATGTATTTTATTTGAGGAGTTTTTGATTTTTGATTTCAAGTAATTATTCCGACACAGGGATTTCCGGATAAGTACTTGACATTCAACACGCACTTGATGTAGATTCTGGTTTTTATTTTAGCACTTTAAGCATCTCACTTCTGTTCTTGACCTTCCTCCTTTCTCGTATCTAAGTCTACTACATACTAATGGGTGGTCTACAATTTATCAAACATCCGATCAGATAAACAACAAATTTAATTGGCCTTATCGGAATTCAAATCCGTCGTCACTGTATTCCCTGTCAGATAGTGACTGCTTAAATTGCGATGGATCTAAATCGACCTACAAAATCCCAAATTTATAAAATACTTAAAGAGTAGTTCGCTTCGTATGTAACAAATACACTGTTCCGTATTTTCTACAAGGATACATGAGGTACAAACCCAGAGTTAACAGTTTGATACGGGCTTCAAAATGCCTAAATTGTCGTTTACAACAGAAAGAGGAGTTCATTTTTTGTTGTAATTGTATTACAAAACTTATGTTACAATAAAAAAAGAATTGGAAACCCGATAAGATTTTTTAAACATCTTCTAAACAGTGATTTTTTTTAAATAAATCTATAAAATATCAGACAAATATATAACGTAAAACTTTTTAATTAATTCTAAAGTCTCAGAGACTGTTTGCTTATTTGTTTGAACACGCTAATCTCTGAAATTACCAGTTACATATGAAAAAATATTTTTTGCTTTTAATTTCCTACTTATTGAGAAAGGTTGTTTATTATATAATAATACTATATAACTTCACGCTTCAGCCCTAAGGAGAGGAGTAGTAATCTTAAATATCGAGCAATATGGAAAGCAGTAAACATATATGCAAAGGTGAGAAAAAAGATAGACTATATAGAACTATACTACAGACAATTTAACACGAATAAAACCATGGTTCACAGCTAGTATTTAAAGGCACCTAAACTGTGATGACCCAGGGCATCTGCACGACCTAAGACGGTTCTGAAAATATATTTTCATGGACGATAAAGGACACTTATAAAATCTTGCAAATATTACTACTTACTTATATGTACTACTACAAATTGTTAACAAATTTAAAACAATTACATATATTAAAGCTGTCAATGATGAAAATCCAAATGAGGACATAAATGGTAACTCATAATCAAAGAAAGTTATTTAATCATATAAGTTATTCTTGGCCTTCACGATGACGATAAAATAAATAATACCACTTCGAAAATAAACCTTCCCGAAGGAAGCAAGTATTTAAAACGCTGACATATGGATACTAAAACAATGAACTTTTCAAACAAAAGAAATCGTAATTAATACCCGTCGTCTGCCATTCAGCCAATAAAAATATAGCAAATACATACAAACCCTGGAAAAATTTATTGCTGTATTTACCTTATGTAATTCAAATGAAGCACCACCTCCACTTACAAAACTCAATTTACTGCATAAAATTTTTATATTCTCGGTTTTTATTGTAACGTTTAAATTATTTAAGGCAAGCTGCCAACATCTGCTTTAATGTGATATGCTTTAATATCACTTGTATGTGATAAAATAACAAAGTTTATCTTTATGCCTAACGCAAGACTTATTGAGGATTTACCTCATTTTGAATCAATCTTCTTCTTTATCTTTTTCCTACTTTGGCAACCAATCCTGACTATTGAAGATTTTAACTACCAGTATCAAATGGGTAAATACGTTATCTTACATAGTGTCATAAGTTTATTTCAGTGTTCTAACAAAATGATCATCTTTTGATATCTTTGTTAAACTTTTTCTGGTATTTTTTATGTCTTCTCAGAATTCATATTCGAAGTTATTATCTTTAAATCACTTCACTTGTGCAAGCTATATTTTAAATACACCAATATTACACAATATAGGATAAAATAATCCAGGTTTATTAACATAAAATAAAAGCCACTGCAGACGATACAGCCAAAAACTCGTTTTAGACCTTGAAAATTTACAGTTTCTTCGTTTCTTCTTTTTCTAAATAGTTTTATTATAAACTAGCTGTGCCCCACGGTTTCACCTGAGTTAAATTTGTGTAACCGACTCTTCATCGCGCCGCTGCTAAAGCACGTTGTTCTCACTTCTTTACCTATAGCTTGCCAGATAGCTTGGCGTTCATGATTACTGCTCAGCATCTTAGTGCTTTAGCAAGAAGTTATTAAGCTTATAACCTTCTTCAATAAATAGGCTATAAAATACAATAATATTTTACAAACCTCACTCGTAGTTCCAGAGATTAACGCGTTCAAATTAATAGTAGGTAGTTTATATAAATACCTAAAATGTATTTATATTGCTAAAACCCGGAAGATGTTTCAAAGGGTCCTCAAATCGCACGTGTCTACTTGGGAGGGAGACCACCCACCACTATCTGTTGCCAGTGTCAGCAAACAGAGGGTAGACAATATTTTATGTAATACGGGCATTTTGATCGCTGATAAATGTTTAAGTGACGAATTCCTACTTCAAAGGGATTCATTGTGAACAAGGCAGCTTGCGCTTGAGTTGTTTCACCGCGCTGTGATTGTACAAGGTTAGATTAAAAATACGAAATACATATATTAGTATGTAAGTCACGATTTAATTTTTAAAAATCTTTTACTGCAATAAAGAAACGAAAAATAAGAAATAAATTATTTACGAGACACAAACAAGTATAAACCCTGCCTGATGGTAAGCGGCTACCGTAGTAGCATACCATAGGTAGCCTTAGCGTTTTACTGACCTTGAACCTCTCTACCCCAAAGAGCTTTGAAAACCCTACTCACCACAGGAATACAACTCAAGTTTATTTGGCTGCGATGTTCTGTACGGTAGATGTATTTCACCATTCAGACTGCCTCAAGTAGAGATAAATCTACAAATATATTTCTACTGCCTCTCTTAATACCTTAATATCGGCCTGTTTTATACAATATGTATTAAAAACCCCCGTCGAATCAAAAGGGTAGGCCGAATCCATAGGTACCCCAATGACATTACCAAAATAATATAAAATTTTTATTTATTATGAAAATAAAAATGTTATTGCGATTTAAAATTAATACATTTAGTTTTAGTTTCCCTAAAATTTTGCAAATTTTTAAAACGTTATAACACCGTCACCAGACCGCCCCGGCGCGGCGCGGCGCAGCAACACGTTTGATCGTATGGCGGTACCCTGCGCCGCGACGCGCCGCGCCGCCTGTATTGCCATGTAAGTTTCCTCATTTAACAAAAAAAATTTACATTTTATTAGGGGTAATTTTTTTTTACTTATAATCTGACATAGATATCATAAACAGAATATAATCTCGATATCTAATAACACCTTCACGGAACCGACGGGGTTTTTACTAAACACTGTATATTAGAGATATTATGGTGCTTCTGAACTTAATATAAAACAATGTCTAACAAGTACTATTTGTTATCTATATTAATAGTATAAAGAGGTAGTTTGTAAGTAAGGCTATGTCTGCATCTCCAGAACTATTGTTCCGATTCTGAGAGACATTTCACTAATAGGAACATACATTATCCCTGAAAGCTATAGGCTATATTATATTATTATTAAGTTTAATATTTTAAATAATGCATACGAAGTACCGGGCAGTTGCTAGTTTTGTATAAAAATATAATATTAAATTTCTTCTAAAATAGAAGCAATATAAACGCCAAATTTAGTCATTCATTTAAAATATGAATCTCTTATTTTGTTTACTTGGATAGTATTTACACTTTGTTAGTTAAAAATGCATGGAACTTGTCGGCCTTACGGACACTGTATTGTCAGAAAAGATCACTATACAGCTGCAAAACACCGCCAAACTTCATGCTTCATATAACGCTAATTCCAGATAAATCACGTGCTCCACAGCTTCCATTTCTTCAAAACGCACCTTGGCCAACTTGTGCCCGCATGTGATTTTTTTCTCCACAAATAGCACGTGCTCCTTTTTGCGCCGCTTTCTCGTGTCGGTGCTTTGCATCTGTCGCGACAAACCGGGCCTTTTCGATAACACAAACTATACAAAAAGGCTACACTTTCGTAACAAAAGTAAAAGATATGGTGTTGTTTAATTTGTCAGGATTTTATAATTAACAACATGACGTTCCTACCTGCCAGCATCTGCTACATTTTAGTGCAAATTTACGAATGTATTCAATTCAGTTGAAAGTTTCTTGAGTTAATGAATATTCTTATTTAAGTTACCGGTTCAAATAACAGGAACTGTATTTTCAAATACGTACACAAAACTCACGGATAATGCTTAAAGGCTTAAACTGAACAGAATACGTAAATAAGCTAGGCACACCCTTTCTGTAAAAATACGAAAACGTCTCAAACAGCCAACTCATCTTTTAAATAAACATGGAAAATGTTCGGATCCTACCGAACAATTTTAGGAATATATATGTTTAATGCTGAAATAAAATTTGTTTGAAAATTATTTTTACAAAACTATTTTCAAAGATAATAGGACTTAGAGAGAGCTTTTAACATAAGATGTACTAAAAGGGTATTTGTTACTTGATCTGCGAAAAATATTTATACATTTGGTTTTCTACAGCAATTGCCGAAACTGACTATTTTATTTCATGTCTGATTAATACATTTTTTTTAATGATAAAAAGGTGCCAAACGGGCAGGTGGCGTACCTGATGGAAAGTGATCACCGCCGCCCAAAAACATCCGTAACACCCGAGGGCTCGCAGATGCGTTGCCGGCCTTTTAGGGAAGAATAAGCTCTCTTCTTGAAGGACACCAGATCATAACGGCTCGGAAAGATATCAGACGACAGCTGGTTTCACAGAGTGGTTGTGCGAGGCAGAAAGTGCCTTAAGAAACGCACTGTTGTGGAATGCTGGGACATCAATAATTACAATATGTAGTATAAAGAATAAATCGAATAACATAAGAAGCCTGAACATTTGGCGGAAGAAAACATCGTGATGATGGCGGTAGAGTATTTTTTAATGTCCACCTGGATAGCTAGCACTCTCAAGTTCTAAAAATACTTCACACTCTCATTAGGCGTACCGTGTTACTATTTCGGATCAAGCTTCACTTAACATCAAGTGTGATTGACGATTGTGGTCAAAAGCTAATCCTAAAAAAAATAAAAAAGTAGATTTCAAAATCACGGAGCAACACCACCACCACTTTAAATACTTCAAAACCAGATAGCATTCGTAAAACATTAAAAAGTCTTAACACATAAATGGGCATTTGTAAGTGTAAAAAATGCCTATAAATCAACAAAAATACGAAATTCTCAAGCTCACAGAGCATCATCAGGACCGTAAAGTACTTTAAGACCAGATAGCATGCCAATGGCTCATTCGGAAATCGTCCTCACACATAAATGACAGTTACACAATTAGTGCAAATGGAATGAGGGCTTAAAAAAACAGAAACGTAATTTAATAAAAATTATTTTAAGAGGCTTTCAAATACTATGTTCTTCAATAGCCAAACTTTCGCATATCGTTGAACAAACATCGATTCAACCAAGTATTCAAACCACATTATTAATTCAGATCGGATCACAAGACACAATGCATCCTGCATCAAGAAACCACCGTTACGCTATACTTAGATTATTTTTTTCAATAGACGCATCCTGCCACCATCGACAATGGTTCGTAAAGATCACGTGAAAACGATACGATCTTGGGTCAACAATCGTTTGTGGTCTATGGTCTCATTGTTGTCCCTTAAGATATTGATCGATGTTTAATCGAGAAAAAAATTCGATTAAACGATATTATTCAGAAATGGGACATTAAAAGATTTTATTTATGATTTGTCGTATACTATTAACATCCCAAGATGAAGAATGATCAAAATTCTTACAACACGACTTAAAGGCAGAATGTATGATGTAAAAATTAAAGTACAATTTACAAGTAAAACAGCAACTAGTACAAGGGCGAAATATAGGCAGACATACAAATATATCCTATCCTACCAATCGACAATACTGCAAGTGTGTATTGGTGTTATAGGAACAGTAAAATAAACAAAGTAATCGCAGCTTTTATGCGTAGGCACAAGGTACAATTTAGTTTACGCATAAGGAGTAATTTTTTAAGCAATTAAAAAGGAAGCTTTCTTTAAGATCAAAGGAGTGGAAACTTCTTTATGTAGTAATTGTGTCCATTCTATTCCTGGGGATCTTAAACAAGTAGTACAAGGTGATCCAATGATTTAGAAAACTGGAATCTGTAGTCTGTATATTTGGACGAGTGTGACGTAAAAACTACCCAAAAGATTTTGTTGAGGCCACAACGTCACATCATAGGGCACAAAAAATTAGAAAAGATATACACTATTTCGAATTTCAAACCAAATTCAGCTCCCGCTGACACTTCCGTTATGTGTAAATATTTGAACATTTTGGTATGCAGTTCTTGCCAAGTCTACTCTACGAATCGGGCTTTCTTCGAGACCAAAAGCAGTTTCGATAAAGCTAAAAAACAACTCTTTAAACTATTAACAGCAATGGTCATTATAAGAAATATTAATAAACATATCTTCATAACTTTGTAATAATTTATAAGAACGAGTTTAGTTTACTAATGCCATAAGAAATATTGATATCGCCATATACAGATAATAGTGATGTAAGAACTAATAACTATTTATGATATTGGTCAGTAAGTTTCCTAGTTGAGAGGGAAATCAATCAATTGATATAAAAATGTGGTTAATATGAATAAAAATGACTTTGTTAATAGTTTATTTGTAATACACGAAGGTAACGATAATGATTTCTTGTTATGTTTCCAATGTAAATTTAAAATGCAATACATTGCCACGGATACAAAAATAATTAAACCAAATATGAATATGCAAAAAAATGCTGTCGCAAATTTTTGATGCAAAACTATGGAAAAAATGTAGACAATAATGAATCTCTGTGCACCCTGTAACGGGTAAAGTGTGATGATGTGTTATCCTTACATTATTGTATTTATTGTCATGTAAATTATATAATACACCGTTAGATGCAAACGGCTCTACATCTCTCCTTAACCAGCGTATTCTCCGACAATGTCGACCTTTCAGAACTTGTAAATTTAACTCAAGATGCTTCGAAAATATTTTCTTAACGAATATCTACTTTATTTATTACGTAATAAGAGTTAAGTACAAATCAGTGTGATTGTAAAAGGTTATTTTGTTTTATTGAAATAGCATTTTAATAGAGTGAACCAAAATCGTCCTTGCATTGTCCCATTGTATTCAATGACGGTTTCACAAAAGAGAATGCATTTTGCGCATTCTCAAAGATTTGTTCGGTAAGGATTTATTTGATGTACTTAAAATAGATTTTGTATCACCTGGAAGCTTGAACGTCTTGGTTGATGTAAGTTGAATTTAGTTCATTTTGTTCATCGTTTATAAATTTATAAATACATAGTTCATTATCGGTAAAACATTATTGATCATTAAATAATACCCTAATACTCATGTAATGATGAAGATATCTAAAAATAATTACAATGGTAGCGAATTAATTACCCTTTTGTAAATTCGCCATAAATTTTGGCGAAATACAAACAATATGTCACAAAATTCAATAAGTAATTTTACATCCAAGATAGCACAAACCTAACTAACCAGTAATCAGTAACTATGCAAAACAAGTCAATCGGAACTATAGTTTTTATATATAGCCTACTTATACCTCGATATCTTTCTTCCGCAACCATTACTAATTAATATAATATTTTTCTAGAATTGTACAATGTTTATACATATTTCTCGTAAATCTTGTATCAAAATTCAAAGTACCTAATACACTTTCTCTTAAAACGAACTAAAATACCTGAGTCCTGTCTGAACAGGTAATAACAAAATATTACAGTTCAAAAACAAACTTTTAAAGTAAACCGTAATCAAGAATTTTATACAAATTACTTCATTTAAAAACCCAAAAAACAATATTACCCATTTTCTAAACCATATATTATGTCAATCAATGAATAATTTATGTGTTAATCTTAACATAATTACTTTTAAAACAGTGATAACTGTATTCGAAGAGTTCTGTTTTAATTATTTATAATAAATGTATGAAGTCTTGATGATTAAAAAATAAAGGCTATTATTGTATGCGCATACCATGTTTTGGAACGTAGCGTGATGTGAGGCACTTCTTTACACTGATTTCGATAGAGCGTTAACTTTAAAACCTAACGTAAATTAACTATTGCTCCAAAGTATACAGATAATATAGTACAGCAACTAAAAAAATATCGTTAAATTAAAACCGAGACTAGCCTTGCTTGCGTGCAAACCCTGGTATCAAACGATAAAATGGTGACAGGAGACAGCCAAGAGCTTACCGCAATTTGGTTCCTCATTTATTAAGCACCACACACATTGTAAAAACCCGACATAGATAAGTAGGCATCACGAAGAAGGAAGTGGTGATCTAATGGTTATGACCAGTAGACTTATTACAACTCCCGTAAATTTAATCATTAAATTTTAATCTATCAGCTGATGAGCGAAAACTTCGCAAGGAAATATCCTCCGTGTAGTGAGAAAAACAGAACTATTGTATTTATAAATATAACATCAACTACACGACACATAATGTGGCAATAACTTGTCCTTGCGCCTTTCCTAAGGAAGAGGCTTTTGTTGAGCAGTGTGACATTTATAGGTTTTCGGTTATTGTTTTTGGTTATAATGCAGATTACCGTCAGATAAATCCTCTCTCTTATATCGCTTCGTTCCTCTCTCTTGTACGTATCTCTTGATACAAAGCAATTATGGTTCAGTTGGTAGCGTGTACGAACACCGCGACGATCGACGTGAGTTCAAATCCCTACAATGAGCCTGAGCTTTCGGTGAAAGAAAACATCTTGATGAAACGAAACCATAACATTGTGGTAGGCCTTTTTGTTTAAATCCGGCTCGAAGGACCATGTTTAAATTTGTTTTCTGAGATTATTAATAAGAGCAAGATTGGTCTTAAATTATTATAATATTTCCAACGATTACATTGATGAAAAAAGATAAAGAAGAAAAAAAATATATTGTGACATGACAATGTCTAAAATTAAAAAAAAATCAATTATAACTAAAAAGGTTTCTTCCGATGCTTAAACACTTTTTCTAATGCCCGCCTAGCTAGCTACCACCATCACATTGAAAATCTATCGCCAAACACCAATATTTATATTCCGGTAGCTGCACTTGAGAGCCAGTCTTCCATTAGGCAAAGCGTGCTATCTTAGGCCACATCGTTACTTAAACACACATACACACAATGCTAAAACCTATCAACTAAATGTAAGCTCAAAAGTGTGGGTTTGCCAAAAAAAACTGTGTACTCATGACGTACGCGCGTGTACGAAGATATTACTTTCTTGGCGTAAAAAAAAAAACACAAAAATAACTTAAAATATTAAATGAACATTTTATCCCCCGTACCAAAAACATGATGAAGTTAGCCATCAATGTGAATTCATTATATAGCCTTTTTATTGTTGAAGAATAACTGATCGATGTGTAAATACACAAATAATAATAATGTTACTGTATACAAATAATAATAATGTTTTACTAAAAATAAGGTTTATTTTACACCTTTCAATTTAATTTTACATCCAAAAATTCAGTAATTCACATTATTATCATTGATAGGCCAAGGTCATCATGTCACACCTCCATTAAATGATGTTCGCACAGCTCTTAATTCTACCCTCTACTAAACGCGACAAAAGAAGTACTATAACTTTAAAAAGATACAAAGTATTTTAAGTTGCCTTACCGTTCATATCATACACAAGTTATAGCGTCGAAGACCATGATATTCGTTAAGAGCACGCGACACTTGTTCGTTCAATTTTTCTGCAGACATTCAAAATATGCATCGCCTTGATTTATAATTGTTTAACCGTTAAATGTAACGTTATTCTAAATATTACGATCAACTAAATCTAACACGCAGTGTCATGGACTATATATAGCAAGTAAACATTTTTGATTTAACGTTTTCTTGTTCAGGTTACTCTGTGGTCTTTTAATTTGCAAATTTTGCTCAAATTAATTTTAGTTCTATATCACTAAATACTAATTTCAAATAAAATTTACAGAAGTCGACTTACACAAGCAGTTTCCACTATCCAAACAGGTATAGCAAGCATCCTTCTGCAAGTTTTTAAAGCTTTTAAAATTTGCTGAAAGTAATGTGTAAACGACAAAAAACACCGCGGCGAACTGTTTCTGCAAGTTGCAAGCAATAATACGTACAGAAGTTGTCTTTTAGATTAGTGCTATTTTCATACTTCTTGTAACACAACAATAAATAAAATAAAAAAAAGAATATTTATTTTTAAATCGCATACATAGTAAATAACAAAACATTCACATAAAAGTTTCAAAATTACTTTATATAGTCTTTGAAAAAGATAGGTGTTGCGACACATAAAATCTGTCAACGGAATCTAAATTCTATAGACATATTATTATTTATCATATTTCTTAAAAATGAAAATCAGAAGTATTCACAAAATTAACAATGATTTCATATGACAAAATTGGGTTCACATCTCAAAGGCATCATTTATTGCGTTGCCTTTCTAAAAAAAATTGCGTAACCCAGGTAAAACCTTGAAGGCACGTGGTACGTTCCATCGTTCCCACGATCTTGCACAAAATATAAGAAAAGATTTTTTTGTGTAAGATAATCCTTGAAAAAATTGCACGTGTGCTGCTCGATCTTGAGAATCAGCTGATCCTAGACAAGGGGTATTTATTATATTTAGAAATCGATCATAGTTGATAGTGATAAGGTTCTTATTCACTTGACATTATATTTGCGATTTTATTTTAATGTTTTGCACGTGCAGTAGAAATATAGATTCATTTTATATAACTTTCTAAAACTTAAATATCTTTAAACTATTTGTGATCGAAAATAGAAGCTTAAGCTTTGTTTAAAATCTACAATATTATTTGAGAATTAATAGTTATTCCTAATTATAGTTCTTCCTTTTAGAAGTCAATACCCCTAAATTTACATTTCATTCTATATTGTAATAAATGGCTTGTAAATTGCTCAAAGATTATTATTAAAAAAAAAAATTTGAGACAATGTCTGTCAGTAAAACGAATACTAATTATTTTAGAAGATTTTCGTTTCAAGAAGTAAACAAAAACAAGTTTTGCATCGTTTAAATAAACTTTTAAGTATATTTTAAATCGATGAAATTACCATTCATCTGGTTAATTACAACTCAATAAAAGAAACCAACATACAAACGTTTATAATAACATATTTATTTGATAAACAAACAACCGCGCGTAACTCTTTGAGGAAGTCAGATCTGTTTAGAATCACTACCTAAACTTGTATTATAAAATGTTATAAGATGATTGAGACTGAAAAGTTGTTGTTATTTTATATACTTATATGATTTTTGTTTTCAATATTTCATCATCGCAGAGATGCGAATGTTACGTTTTTTCGGCAATTTTACTTTTATACTTTAGAAAAAAACAATGTACCTACGTAATTACATTGTTAAATTATTTTAAAGACCAAAAAGGTTGATCGTAATTATTATTTTATACTCGTATCGTATTGGCTCAATGACTGGACTAAACAAAGGAATATGTATTTTGAGCCAGTGATAAACTTTAACTATTAATCAAAGCTTTTAAAATTACATATTATGAAATGAAATGGCAATTTTATAATAAATTTGGTTTTAGTATTCATTTATATCTCTATACGTTTACACTAGCAGTGACCCACGGTTTCATCCATGTTAAAATTTTGGATAGGGTTTGCGTAAAATCCGAAAAAAAAAGTGTCGCGAAATGAGTAACTATGCAAAATTTTAAGTTAACGGATCTATGGATATGGTTTTAGAGATCTCGTGATGAGTGACTGAGTGAGTGAGTGCTATTTCGCTTATAATTTTTTTTAGTATTACTATCCCTGGAGGTAAGCACAGCACAATCCTAACACAACGGCGACCACCGAGAAATCGACAATCTTTCGACGATCACCGCTGTCATGATGGCCAGCATTAATTTAACTGGATATGCACAAGCTGATCCCGAAACCTGACACGCAAAAGCGAGTCATTATGACGGACTTTTCACCACATGCATGGTGTTCGCGACCCAGTCGGACTGCACAGCCCTATCACCCCGCTATCGCCATTACCTCGTTCTTTTCTCATCACGGTGCACCACGTGTAGATGAGGTTGGCTGGGGCATCTCGGATCTATAGACGTAATTCGACACCCCTTACAGCCCATATTATATAGAAGATAATACATATACCATAACACGTACATAAAACTAAAAGTTTATTTGGTTGTTTGTACCTTATACATTCCTAAACTATTCATCCAAATGCGTTGAAATTTTGTCAAATTATTGTGCGAATGCCCATTAATGTTTCGGTATTAGTATAAACACTTTATGATAAATGGCGTGCAAGTCGATCCATTATCACAACAGGATCGAATTCGCGAGGCAAAAGTCATTCAGTCTTCCGTTTACATTATTTTCGTACGACCTACTTTATCTCGATACAATGACCTTTTTCACCTACCTTTAACTACTAACATAAAAGATAGCAACTCTAGCCGTGACCTGACCGACCCTACTGAAGATCGCAGCCAAATAACCTTTATGTTATGTTCCTGTGGTGAGTATGATTTCCAGAGCTTCTTAGGGTAGGGGGGTTCAAAGTCGGCAACGAACTAATGATACCTATGGTTTTTTTTAGAACTGACTACACTGTTAGCCTAAGGAGCCCTAAAATTAGAGCCGCTGACGGCTTTTACAGCTATACCGTGGCTTGAGAGCCAGCGCCGAAGTCACCAACAACGAAAGCGTGGGCAACAAGCGTGCAAGGGTGCCAAAATGGCCGGAACTCAGCTTAGGCTGTTGCCGCGATTGCAAAGAAGTCGCGATCTGACTAACATACTTATAGTATTACAAGCGTCCATAAGCTACGGTAGCCGCTTACAATGAGGTGGGCCGTATGCTTGTTTGCTACTTTAGTAGTACACAAAAAAAACGGATATTTGCAATTTGCAAAAAATGTGTTATTGTAATGAACATATGTACTTTCTTAAAGATAGTTTGGAATTAATTTACTGGATATAACTGCATAGCCAATATATAGCATGTACTAAAGGAGAAAAATCACCTTCCGCTGTGTTATTATTATACAGAGTGTTTATTTATTGTTCAACGTGCAACTTCTTAAACTTGCAGCCGTTTCTTACAATTTTTTTACAAGTCTTGTCATTTTAAATCATCCTTCTTATCTCGAAAGGGATGATAAATAGAACAGATCTGATGTTCAAGCGAGATGCAAGACGGTATCGATTTAAGTAAAGCAGCAGCTGTACACCAGGTAGTAAGGCTTTATTCTTTCTGTGGGAACTGAAGGCTGTAGATTTTTTTTCAAGTATTTTAAGAATGGGTTTTGTATCATTAGCTTCTTTTAGGGTAAACGGTATAGTTAAAAAATTACAGTTGTTTTAAAGGAATTTAAATTCGTTACTCTATATTGAACTTTGAGGTAGATACCTAGAGAATATTTTTGTTTTGTACTAGCTGTGAGTCACGGTTTCAAACTTGCTTTTTTTTATACAACTAAGATGACAAGCAAACCTACGGCCCGCTTAATAGTAAGCGTCCATCAAATAGCCCATGGACACTTTTATTAAATCCCGGGCAACTACTAAACACACTTGAAAACCACTCCACCTTTTCGGTATTCCAATCCCCTGGGTCACCACGACTAAATATCTAGGTGTCACCCTGGACAGTAGACTTAACTTCAATGCACATGCCCGTATGGTACGGAAAAGGTCCAACATAATCCTGGGCCGCTTGCAACCCTTGATGCTCGGCAAGCAAAATGCCCCTAAGACATAAGCATACTCTGTATAAGACATGTTTTACCGCCCGATCCTAAGATATAGCTGCGCCGCATTCGCAGATATGTCCAAATGCAATTTTACAATATTGCAAAGAGTTCAAAATAAATTGTTACGTCATTTAGTCGATGCCCCATGGTTCATTCGGATTTCCTTCGATCGAATCGTACGTTAAGTCCCTTACAAAATCATATTTCAATACCGCGTTGTATCACGCGAACCTGTTGGTGAGAGCCGCCGCGACTTACACCCCAGTCTCCGACGCCTTGCGGATAAAACGCCGCCCTTGAAACATTTTTACCGATTACGATGAGGATATCGAGACATCAAACGCGTACTACATGACCGTCCCTAGAAACCAAGCGTGCTCCCGAACACGCCCGCGAAACCACCGTTCCTTCCACAGGGGACGGGCGATTAACTTCGCTCCCGCACAACCGCATGTCCAACTTCTCCTACGGCAACTCAAGTCTAGGTCGGTCCCTCGGTCGAGCCCTTGAGTCTAGCAGCCACTTGCGCGCTACAAGCGACACTGCACTTGCATTCACTAGCAACACATTACACCCCACACAGGTACATAGGTTCTGTAAGGGGACCTTTATTTTCTTTTTTGTACTAGTTAATTTAGATAAAAATTTACAGATTGATCCTTCCTTTCTCCCAGGAGGCAGGAACATGTTTAGTTTAGATCGAATTTCTACAGATAGGGAATTAGCCAATTCGCGACTTAATTGTAACTACGGTGTCAGCCCGAGCTGAGGTTCCAGGGCTCTTATGGATAACGGTATAGTCAGTCCTAAAAAACCCCTACCCCAAGCAGCTCTGGAAACCATACTCACCGCACGAACACAACACAAAGTCAATTGGCTGCGATCTTCCGTAGTGTGGAGGTCACAAATCTTGTTTTACTGATCTCTAGTTGAGGTATTCGACCAGACGAAATGCCCGAAGTAGGGATAAATCTCCAAAGAAATTTCTCTGTGCCCTACATCTTTTTATTAGGATCGTACACAACACAAAGGAATTTGAAAAATAATGGCCAGTAATGGCGACCTTAGTACGTTGATGAACTAACATTGAACGATATTGGAATTAAGAATAATAGGTTATACTCCTTATCTACCTATTGTGCGGAAGTTTGAAACTCGAACGCCGTCGACCAATCAGGTCGGAACATCTGCCGCGGCGCGACGCGTGCGCCGATCTTTGCTTTGATCGATCGCAGACTTGCGCGTGTGTGCGTATGTCTTACACTTTTTCTATAATCTATTCCATTGTGAGTGTTCCTTGGGAGATTTGGCAGATGGCACGTGCTCAGTTCCCTGTACATCTGTCGTTGCTTGTTTTTTTTTTACTTTTTTCATAAAATCTCCAAAAAAATGTTTTTTCCTCTTTATATCTCGCACGGAACATGTGTCACTTAGATGCAAATAGGTAGGAAAAAAGGTTTAATTCGTACACATGGTGTTTGAAAAAAATTAAATCGTTCGACACAAGTGCTTTGTGAAGCCATCTGCTTGCACCTTATTGTGTCTAGGATAAACATCTAAAAATATCGAGAATAATTGAGGGTTTTAACGTGATCTTTTGATAATATTTTCCAGTTGTCTATTAATTAGCCTTGTCGATAATTTTTCTTTTGCTCGTATTCAAGAAAAAAAATGATTATTGTTCCTACATTAAAAAATGTTCTTTTACAATGGCTAATATTTTTATTATTATCAAAATCATTAGTAGCTTTAAAGGTATTTTTTCCAAATTTTGTTATACCTAGATATCTATTATAAATATTACTTTAAATTTGTTTTTGGCAGTAAATACTTTTGTCTGTTTGAATCTGTCTGTCTCGATTTAACAAAAAAAAAAGACGACCGATTTTTACGAAATTTTGTACATGGGAAATACCTATTATGTGTGGTACCTCAACTGATATGCCATAAAAATGTTCAATAATATTATGGTTAAAAATAAAAAAAATATTGCCTAATAAACGCGTTTGAAACCGCAGGACACCGCTTGTTTCAGATAAATTAACATTTCTTAATTGTAATTGTTAATTGTAAAGAGATTGGGCACTGTCTTTTTAATTTTAGGATTCTACTTGAAAAGCTATGTTAAAATACCATCCAACTAAAAAAATATATACAGTAGCGTGGCAAAATGACGATAAGCACAGTACAATCCAAAAACAATGGTGACCATCGAGAGATCAGGAATCCATCACGGGTCGTCGTTGCTATGCTGTCCTGCAAGCTTCTCGGCAGGTAGTTAAACATTATACACTAGCTGATCCTGTAACGCGATACGACTAAACGTGCCATTATGGCGTCTTTGACATCTGGTGTATGGTGGTCGCGATAATGTCGGAGACAATTGTCGTGAACTACCACCCACCACTTACCAGTTACGTGATAGAACGATCATCATTTGAAGTCCGCTGAACTAATTTGAATGTAGTTTTCATTATATTAAGGAACTAACCCCAAGGAAGTACATAAGCTGATCATTACAGTTTTCCATAGGGGGTACTTTAACTACAATTAAAAAATATGTGTGTAGTTTGCACGCGGTATAGGTGAAACTTTCAGAGAACAAAAATGTCTTCTATAAATAGATATAATATGTTTGTCTTTCTTTAGTGCCGCTATTTCTTTTCATCGCCTTTTAAATCACAACGTTACTGAATAAGTTTTCACTTCAAAAAAGTTCTCCTAAAACATCAATAACATATTTAGGCATAGTTTTTCTCTTTCTTCGAAAAAGAAAAGGCAAAGGTATCTAGACCATGCAGCCAAGTTAGATGTTGTTTTTAAAATCCATGTTCAAGTATCTTAAATGTTATTTGTATAAAAGCCGAAGCCATGTCCTCTGCTTTTAAGCGTTTGTATTCTTTTCTGATCTTCAAACTAGTTAGAACTATCTAGGAAGTTTTTGTGATAACTCAAAATGCATGTTTCCAGTTCATATGTATAATCCACTTCACGTATATATAATAACCAAACAAAACCACGCAAAATACTACCAATATTAAATAAACTAAAATAAAAACCACAACATGGCGGCTCAAGATCCCACAAAAGTCACCACATCAATAACATATTTACGGGGACAAAGGTCGGACAGTATATACTATTAAATAGTTATATAAAAATATTAAACTAAATAAGAATCACTCTGAGGGTTTTACCACATCTCTATATCTATGATCAAGCTTCGTATCTAACATATTGAAAATATCATATTACTTCCCGGTATAAGAAGCCACCCCCACTTGAAATCTGACCCCAAGGTCAGCGTGCACCTTCAACCGAGCTCGTCAAGTACCTGAGACCGGAAACGGCACAGAGCGGTGTATTGCGCAAAGCCAAAATCTCATCTGCCTACATCCGCCGGATGCGGAAACGCCTGCTTCACAAGGAAGCGAGCAAAAACTGTGCGAATGCGCGAGCGCAGGTTGTCACTTCTTGTTTGTGTGGGTTCATTTAAACTTACACCTACATGCATACATACATGCATGCATGCTATATTATGTAAGTATTTGATATAATATTACTAGCTGTGCCACATGGTTTTACCCGTGTTAAAATTAATTGACCAATTCTCTACCTAACCGCCACGCCGCGCAGCTTAGAATATTGTTTCATATATCCTATTTTTATTCGTAAGGTACACTGTTGACTTGTATAAATTTAGTTCGATATTCAAAGTATATTCCACTACCGTCATTTTATAAATTTATTTATAGTGTAAACATACTCAATTAGTATCAATGTAAAGTTAATTGGTCATATTAAATTATGTGATTTTCCGCGACCGATCTTTCGCTGTAACAGCAGCATGACTGTGGAATCGCTTCCTAGCAACAGCCAACTAGCTAACTCTCGGAATTCCGTCAAGTATTAAGTCCTCCTAATATTGTACTTTTATATGCAATTAAGAATATAATATAATAATGATATCTTAACGAAATTTGCAGAAGTTATTGTGCAATGTATAATAATTATATTTATACTGACCAACAAAAGAATTAAAGAAAATTTCACTGCATGGAAGTATGCATAATATTTTTCTATTTACTTCCCCCCCCCCCCCTCCGCAATATAAGATCAGGTACTAAGAAATTAAAGTTTCTATATAATCATCATGGAACAAAACATTTTATCCTGTTCACATCTGGTGCGTAATGTCAAAACATTACCTACTTATAAGAACAGGGTCAACAATGTCGTCAGAACTAAAAACAGTGCATGGTTCGACGGCCGTTTACTTTAAATACTAATTTTAAAAATGGAATTTGATCGTCCCGCTGTCATAGCGACCGGTGTGCGCACGCGCCTACTGTCGCCCATTTATGGCCGATCGACCGTCATAAATATTCTTCACCTCATTCTTATTACTATCTTTCCTCGATATCAATTAAAAATGCAACTTGATGTTATGCGTGTCGATAATTAATTATTTATTAAAAAAAAAAACACATACATAATAAAAATGTCAACAACGTAAGAATATGCTTTCTTTATTTTTTAATCAAGTAACCCAGTTTTCTTCTGCTATTTTTACGTACGAATCAGTTAATTCGGCTTCGTGTGTCTCTGTAACGAAAACATGATACTTTAGGCTTTAGATACCTAATATCTAATTTCCTGGCTGTGTATAGATCCATAGGATTATGGCGAGTTACGGGAATAAGCGGATAAGTTGTGCAGTGTTAAATCCATAATATTAATAAAACTCAAAGGATTGTTTTTTTTTTATTGTATGTCTGAACGCACAAAACTCTAAAACTATGGCTCAGATTAGAAAAATCTTTTTGTATTTTATAGCCTATTTAACGAGGAAGATTATAGAGTTTTTAACATCACGCTGCGATCGATAGGAGCAGAGCAGTGACCGTTAACGTCAAGCAATCTGTCATGCTGTAGGCAACTAAAGGAAGTTAGAACAACGATATGTAAGGTGCGTTTGTGGTGTCATTGTAGGTAGTAGGTAGAATACATTTTACATGGTTATAATCGTGGAGCACATCTAGTAATTATGTACTTATACATGGATAAGATCAGAATTGTACAAGGAAAAAAAAAATATATTTAACAAATACAAACCAGTGATTTATTAATTACATATTTAAAATACTTTAGATGAAATAGGATAGATGAGGGGTCGCAAAGAAAAGTAGAATTTTAATTACGTTAATAAATTCGTCCTGAAGGCCACACTAACAAATTAATATATATTACCTAGAAATTTTTTAATACTAATTTTATCAAGACAAAAAATAAAAAATAAAGCCAACTTCAATGATTTTCAGGAGTTTCATGGTATATCTTCGAATTGGAAGCTCCAATGCCAATGAAATTAAAATAGGATCACCCATAGATATCCCCTTTTCAATGCTTGGCTTTTTTTTGAAGTCGTTTAAAAAATAGCGCATGCAGCACCGTACACAATAGAAGTAAAACTTATTAAGAAGGTAAACGCGGATAATCTAAATAGTATTAGGTGTACAATGTATAACTCTCTTTCTCCTTGTCTGTATGTTATATCTTTTTTTCTTTCCATGTAACGAAAGGTGCCTAAACGTAACACGTCCTTGAAATTTCAATCGTCAAAAACGTTTTGAAGTGAAAACTTCTTTAGCACCGTTGTGATTTGAAATTCGATGAAACAAAAAAGCGACAGTAAAAAGAGATAAACACATACATCTATAGGATTTACGATATACGATATACACGGTTAATGCAAGTCCTGATTTTCACAGCTACGGTCATCGTCGAATTGGCATAACGGTGTGCCGACCAGACTTGTACGCACTGTTGTATACACAATGCGAGTGGTCGATAGTTCAAGACCCGTTGATTTAGCATTTTTAAAAACAGATTTTAAGGAAAATATTTTTATGTTTTCTGACGTTTTCACATCTACTGCGTGTGAACTGATCATATCTTTTTTTTTCTTCTTAGTCCAACAATCGACAATTACATTAAAATAATGATTCAAGAATAACTATGATAAACTACATGAATAGAGTTTTATCGGCAACGTTAGTGTTTTTTGCTGCACTCAATATCGTTGCCTACGTGACACTATTACGCTTAATTTGACTAGATTACATTGTGTTATTTTTTACTACAATTGGTTGCCGTAGATTGGTTTATTTTTATTATAATAATTATACGATTATTTATGCATGCGGTAGGTTATTTCTTATGCTCTTAACCTTGAAAGCAAGTATATTGAGCAACCAATTTGAAACAATCATAATAAGAACGAACTTGTTGTAAAAAAAGGCGTCGAGTTATGATGTCTATAATGATCAATAACCCTTCATCGATCGTGATGCAGCGGAAAAAAAAATAACGCTTCGTGATTCTACCACTTAATAATCGTATTGGAGCCAGTATCTCACGACTACTTTAAAAATAAAATGGCCCATAAGAATATCCGAACGAGCAATAGGTTCGCGCTTCAAAAAGGAACGCACTGATTTTTTTTATTGGATGCTGCGAACGGCCAGCAGGTGTATTCCACAATGAGTATTTGAAAAAAGAGTTTCGAACAGGAGGCCTTTTTCCCACGCCCCCGTTGATATTTTGGATATAGAATAGAGCACCTAAAGTATTCTATTCTTAAATTTTAAATGATATTTTATAAAAAAAAAAATATATATTTATATATGAAAATAGCATTTGGATTTTTTTACTTTATAAAAAGAGGCGACGTTTTTAATTAGTGCAGAAAATCGATGTACATACATGTCATATTTTTCTTTATTTGGTCTACTTATTGCAATATAATATAAATTACTACTAAATAGTTAAGTGGGATATTTACCTAAATTAATGAATTAATTAATTATCTTAATAAATCTATATAGTCTAAAATTACTATAAGTATTGGGATGCCATCCAAAAAACCGCCAGAAGGAAAGTACTAAGAAGACTGGCCACATTACCTCGTCGTATAGCAATGCTTATTCGTTGTAACTAATAATAATTAATAGTAAAGTTTATATATATTATAATCAATGACGTTTTATAAATAGACCTGTTACACTTTCACTAAAAGAAATTTGAAAACGTTACAAATTTTGTTATCAGCATGTTGAAACAATAGTGATAGGAAATCACAGCGTAGGCGGAAACTCTGTTGTTAAAAAAGGATAAAAATTTCTTCTCGCTTACATCGGTATCAAGTTGAAAATGATGTGAAGGTAATTGCCCACCATTCACGATGGCATGTAAAGAGCGGCAATGCCGTATCTACGTATAAAATATTATTGATTATAGTCAATTATAGTTACTTCTTGTTTTTTCTTCTCTACTACGTTTAGTTTCAGATTTAATATTTACAGGTTCACAATAAAAATTAATAACAAACGTGTTTTGTTGCAGAAAGACGAAACAGTTCTTAATTTGTTTCAGGCGAAAGTAGCAAAAAAATTCGTATTAATTATTTAGTCAATTATAGAATGCTCTAATATAATGATGTATGTATTTTTGAATTTATTTATTTTACAGGGGCATAAAAATGAAAAATTATTATCACAGCAATAAATTCTATTTAATATGTGGTCATTGAACGAACTAATATGGCTTTTACAAATATAGTTGAACTTAATAAAACATATATTATAAAATAGACTTTTTTGAATTAATTCTAGTCGCGTGCCAAATCAACCTTCATACACTTTATGCGAACAAATTTTAATCTCATTAATCTATACCTGACTACAACACTATAAAGCTCAAAAGATTGTTTGTTTGTTTGGACGTTGTTCTCTAGAACTACCGTTCAGATTTGAAAAAATATTTTTGTATTTGGTTACTGTGAGTCAACCTTAGAAAATAAACATATTATGCCATCGCGGACTCTTCTCTAGGCTTTTTCAAGAGCTACAGTTCTTTAGAACATTATTTTGTTGTATCTCAGAAGGTTTAGCTAGCGTAGCTATGCAAGCGTCAGAAAAACATTTTTTGACGACTTGAATACAAATAATTGAATTTTCTGTAGTATAAAAAAACTTAATTGGGATGTTTTGTTTATATAAATCTTCCTTTAAAAAATATCTAAAAGTTAGTGAAAACCGCGTTAAAATCCATTACGTAGTTTAAAAGATCTAAGCGTACATAAGGACAGACAGCGGGAAGCGACTATATTTTATATTGCGAATAGATTTATTGGGTAAAGTTATAAGATTTATAACTTCACGCTACAACCTTAAGGAGCAAAGGAGTAACCATGAATGTAAAGCTATTGGCAATCTGTATGCCAGTACAAAACGTAAGAACAACGTTAGGCTACATTGGTGCGTTGGCGCCCACGCGGTGAATGAAGAGTTGGTCATCAGAATAAAATATACTACTAGTCTTTGGTTAAATATAATGTAAAAATGAAAAAGGTTACAATACTATGCTGACGTCATAAGCTTATATCGACTGCAACCTTTGTAACCTTTCGAACAAAGTCTCAAATGCTATAGGTGTCCCGTTATGGACAACTTGCAATATGCTTCTCATTTTGCTTTACAAATATTACTTTAAAATGTCACATTAAAAACTCAATGAACAGTTCAGCAGTTGTTGCGTACATTCCAGTGATCGTAAAGACGTGACCGCTTCTCACACCGTGACGAATACGATCAAATATATTTATTTTTTGCATTATTAATACGTAGAAAGAATATATCACGGTAGTTTACTTCAATAGCTCTAATTTATAAAATATATTTGATGTAAATATGTGATATTATGTTTCAAGTTTATGGAATTTTATTACAAGACAAATTTTTAACAAATTATTTTAAAAGAAACAAAAGTCCCGACTGCAAGAAAAACACTTCAATAATTTTTTTCCTATTTTTATTTTTTATTTGATTCCCAGACATCGTACTTAAATATTATATAGCCTATGCCACTTCCACAATTAACAGGAATTTAACGACACCTCGTATGCTAAAATCCATCAAGCCGTTTAGGCTACGGAGCGTGCCAAAGAAATACACATACATACATACGCTCGAAAAACTTTACCCTCCTTTTTCGCAGTCGGGTAATAAGAATACCAACTTCAATGATTTTGAGAGTTCATTGGTGTATCTTCGAAGCTGAAAATCCAATGCCAATGAAATTAAAATTAAACCACCCTTGAGGTATCCCCTATCCAATAAAAAAAGAATCATCCATATCGTTTCATAAACAAAGAAGTTATGGATGAAAATCCATATAAAAAATTCAAATTGAGTAACTTCCGCCTTTTTCTGAAGTCGGTTAAAAACAGAACGGTATACATTCAAGCATAAGGTATGTTTTTAATACATTATTATTGTTTTGGCGTTCTACTATTAACATCATACCGATACGACCAATGACGACAACCTTTCCTAATAACCTAATCTCAGTTTTTAAAATATACATTAATGTTTATACAAAGTAAGTACAATCAATAAAATACCATAAGACATTATGCTAACCAGTAAATGATCGAAACGTGCAATAAAGTTTCTAACATACATTTCTCCGACCGATCATTCGTCATTCACTCATTAAGTCATTCACTCGTTCATTCATGCGTATCGTTTGCATTACACATAGATTACGCATCAATGTAATTAGCTTTTCGAGATGTCGTGTGCGACAACATCTTGAATACGACGAGTGAGAACCGGTGAGCCATGACATTTGGCTGGAAAACAATAAAAACACAGTGTACTCTATCGCGTCTGATAAGCACAGTTATATTATTATTTCAATTACGCATTACGCACTCGTGTAAACATTCACTTCGTTATCCTTGGGCGAACGGTATATTATAACACAGGGTATGAGGAAAATAAGAAAGTAAGAATTCAAAAACAAAAAAAAAACAACATTAAATGTTATATTGTTCTTTAAAAAGTTATACACGTTCCACTCGAAATAAACTTGAGACTACCACTCTTAAAAACATCGAAATATCGATTATTTTCACAGATCAGCAAAACAAGAATTACTCTAATATGAAGTACTTTCTAAGTTAATAATTTGACCTTAGTTAATCTATAGAAACCCCTTGATTTCTATAAATTAAATAGGTACTAAGGAAAATTATACATTGATTTTATATAGATTTACAATAATAAATGTACATTTAATTAGAAAAATTATTAACTTACTGCAATTTGCAAGAAAAAAATCAATTAGTATACCCACCATAGAGGCACACTTAGAAGCGTTGGTGTAGATGGTAGGGTTCTGTAACCAACTGGATCGCGATCACAATGGACATCGTGATAAACTAGTCATAGTGACTATCGTTTGATCTGTCGCGTTTCGGAATCACACAGTGTATATCTAGCTGCAAAGAGGCATGCAGGCTGGCACTATAGCAAGGACCAGCGATGGATTACTGTGTCTCGGTGGTCGCCAATTATATCCTTGTTTGGCAACAGAGCTTCCACCTTTACCAAAGTAAAAGTTACCTTTTGATTACCTATCCTTTTTGTTTCAACTATTCAAAATTATGACCAAAGTTGTTGATAACAAAGTTTTTGCTGTTTTAAAATTGCTTCTAGTGAGAGTATGACTCGTCTATTTATAAATGTCATTGGTGGTCGCATTGTTTTTAGATTGTCCACTGCTTACCACCAGGCACATTACCGTCACTTTGCCTTACTCCTATAATACAAAAATAATATGAACAAACTTACTAAGACCGCTTCAAATACTTAATTACAGTTTTAACCAACTTTCCAACTTGTTTTCATACCTAACACATATCTAACAATATTTCTTATTATTTTTTCTCATTACAAGGAAATCATTAACTACTATACCAGAAAAAGCATGATGCTTAAGATTTTGGCGGGAGGTTGCAAGGCTGCGTACACCTAGAATGGCGGTCACCTGCGCATGCGCCACCTGCCGCGCATCTGACACAGATGCGAATTAGAGATGCGACAGTGTCGTCTCTCGATGTTATTATCGACGTTAATTAAATGTGATTATATTACTTTAGACACGACAATTTTTTAATATCTAAATAAATGGTTCGATAATGTAATTTATACAGGTAACTGTAAGCCATGTACGGCATTAAATGACTACTTATAGATCACTACACCAAAACATTGCATATTGTTAATTGCTAGAAAAAACTTTGGCTATGCGACACTAGATGTCACTATTCAAAGCCTGCATCGCGCGGTGAAGATTATGTACTATTGAATATAGTGTAGTTCAAATTCTGATTAAATATTCCTATTCACCTATACAACTCACACTTTGTTTTATTTCAATATATCATTATATTACGAAACAATAGTGGCAGATTTTTGGGAACTTTCACACATATAAAGTTTGCTTACATCAAATTGAACGTAGCAATTATTATGACAACGAAAGCACTTAATTTTTTGAAGTATTTGTTAGATAAAATTAATTAATAATAAATTAAAAACGTATACAAAGATGTGAAAATAAAATATTACAAAACTCAAAAACGACAAAAAATGAATGCGTGTTCTTAGATTTTAGATGTTATAGGTACTTCTTTGAATAATCGCACACTCGATGTTTGGTGACTAATTTGACGCAAAACATCGATTGTAACTATCTTCACTACAATAAAACAAAATGTTTCAACTTCACAGTGTAGACTTTTAACGTTTATCTTAAAAATTCGTTTTTTAATAACTTGCATAAAGAAGTATAACTTGAAAAACAATAATCATTACCATAAAAAGGATATACAATAAAATAAATAGAGTTATAAGTCAATTTGTTCTTTTTTTCCAGTTTATCGATAATTACAAATAAGTTTTTGAAACACTACCCAACCAACACACACACACAACCTCCCCATCTCGAAGCTCATGATGAATGCGTTTTACGCTGCACGAAGTGCCCTAATTACAGTCTTCTCTCGGCAGTCACCTTTGTATTATTAAGCACTTGAAGGCTGAATTGTCAAATACCATGCACCATTGATTAATAGAATTAAGAATAAAATATATAAGCTATAATTGTTTTTAGTATCCCACATAAAGTGTGCAATTTTATTCATGAGTATATTTTTAGAGTTCGACATAATAGATATAACAATAATAATAACATTTATTATTTAAACTTTAACAAATACAAAATTACAAACTATAAAATATGTCTTAGTTCATTGTGCCTATTAAAAGGCCTTCCCAACGATTTCCACCGTTGCCTGTCGTAGGCAACCCTTCTCCAGTTTGGCCCTGCTGTCAAAGCTTATTTCTTCTTTCCACCTTGTGTGCTGTCTTCCTCGTCTTCTTTTGCCGTCCTTTGGGTACCATTCTGTGACTCTCCTGCTCCAATACGCTACTTTATCATGCATCATAATATGTCCTGCCATATCTATTTTTGTAGGTCAATTCGTTTGAGTATGTCAGGACGAGCTTTGTTATTTTCCTTTGCTTTCTGTGTTATGGTATGTTTTTCTCTCTATGCTTTCGTAAGGGCTCATGTTTTGCCTCCATATGTTAGATAACATAGGTAGCGCAGGAATTGAATTTTTTCTTTTTTGTTGACACGCTTAAGTCTTTGCTACTTCACTATCTCTTTTAACAACCAGTATTTCTTCCAACCCGATATGATCCTGAAATTAATTAGTTAAGTTAGTTGTCACGATTGGTACGATTTTCAAACGACAGTACTGTATGTATTAAACTGTATTTATTTTGTTTTACCTTTGATATTTCACCTAGGTATCGACGTAATAGTATTGGACTAATAATTAAGTTAGCCTGTAGAATTCAGTTGCGATTAGAACCGACAATGTTGATTGATGTAGACATGCAATATTTATTTAGTCTTTGCATTTGTCTAATGAAAATAGGCTATCAATCAATCAATATGCATTAGAGACACATTTTTTATATGTGAAAAGAAGTAGTTTAGATCGAGTTTATTGCTGATTGCATAAAACGAGACATCGGTTGTTTACTGATAATACTTTGTTAAATCTTAATGTACCTAATTTTATTAGATTTGTTACGTTTTTCTATTGTTACCTTCTCATAATCTGTAGTTATGTCTGTACATGTAATTTTGTTCCCAACTTTCCGATGGATATATGTAGTATATAAAGGACACTGAACACGAATATGCCTTTAAATTATTTGTTTTGTCTGGCTGTCTGTTTGTATGGCCTGGTTTAACTCAAAAACGGCTTGACCGATTCTTATGAAATTGTTTACACGGGAAGCTTATGTCATTTCGTAATTGATAGACTATAAGAATCGTCAACAATACATTCAGGCATCGTATAAAAAGTAGTAAAAGATTTGATGAAATTTTGTACAATAATATGAGTAAGTAATAAGGGGATGTAAATAATTACTACATAACAAACGCTTGAGGAGACGCGGACACATCTAACTTATTATGAAGTTACTATAGAGTATTGCATGTTACGTCCAATCAGATCAGAGGAAACATCAAATGGAGTAGAGGCGCCATCTGAATTAGTGTTCGAGGATATAGTAGGAACCTTTTAGTCAGTGTTTAAAGCGTGGTTCATCGAGTCGGATTATAAGGTGTAGTAAGATCGGTGTCGTGAATTCACTGCTCGAACAGAATTGCCTGATTAACCTTTTATGATAGCAATTCTGAAGTAACTATTCTTTTAATGATATTTGTTCTGACTTCCCGTACTTGTCAGTTTCCTTGACGTTCATGGCTACTACTCCACTCCTTACACCCATAGCTTGAAATAATAAATGGTCTTTTTTAAATTTGGCCATAGTTGCAGAGACTAGTGTGATCAAACAAAAAACAAATTCTTGAAGCTTTATAATATTTTTAGTTCTGCCTTTTACCAATTCTCTAACTTTGCATAGATTCATAGTATTCTGCATGACTACTTTATCCTATCCCCCTGGATTAGTTTTTTTTAATTTCCATTCACCAAATTGAACAAAGTATGCGTATTATAAAACTGTAGCAAAATAATCACATAAGGTGGTCAATGCGGATGCCATATCCGCTTTGCCTTATTCACTTTGCACGACAGGGTAATTTTTGAAGTTAAACCATCTCATAAAGAAACTATTGGTTCTACAACCCTGTCAAATATAATATATAAAACCACTTTGACATGCAGAAAAATTATAATACTCCCAAGGATGTTATACGAATAGAGTTATAAATATTATCAAAACGCTTACAAACCTTTCAAGATTAATTTTATTCTCACGAAAACACAATTTTCCCGTCTCCTAAGTATTTGCCGCTCATTAACTGATGATAGCCGAACGTAACTGAGTATGAATATATGGTGAAAACAGTGAACGAATAAATTTGGAGTAGTGAGGAGTATTCATTCGCTTTACCCATGGTGTTCACTTTACCCGGACTTCCCCTATAGTTTTATTTTTGAAAGTCCTCTAAAAAAATAAATTGAGAGATACAATGTTGAGAAAACATGCTGTTGATATGCTCGTTCCAGATGACAAAAGAAAAAAATTCAACGAAGTTTGTTCAGTCAAACACAATAGTATATTAAGACGTTTCTCGTATTTAAACAGGTGTATTTTATTTCGCTGCCTTCTGCGACGATCCGCTATATCGGCATTCATTTGCTAACGAAACTCCATTCATTATAATTATGTTTGTACAATGATAATTATTTTAGACATCGATGGCGTAATAGTAAAATATTTTGACCTTTTTTTATTCCTTACTGCAGCTTTCAACGTAGTAGCGGCAGGGCGACTAAATTTGATATCTTTATATATTTTTCTTGGCCAAATTATTCACAAGTTAGCTTTGTTTTCTCTTTTTTTTTATTTACTGCCATGCTAGGTACTGTATTTGATGGTGTACACAGTGCAATTCAACAGTATTGGCGAATACCGAAGCATCTACGATCCATCGTCAGTCATCACTGTTATGGAGGAAACAAACTGGTCGGAAGGTAGTTCCATAGCTTCACAATAGGGCAAAGCTATGACATAGCGAACTCCTCCATTCACTGTTTAAAGAAGTATGCGATATTATAAACTGTTATCAACAGATGTTAAAGGAGATTATATAGAAGGAAGATTATAATCGCTAAGTAAACTAGTTACTGGTTGCTAATATTTTGCTAAGCAATACCACAATATAAAGAAAAATACATAGGAAACACGTATAGGAAATGGTGGGTGGTGAATGTGAACTAACTATGATCTATATGAGTTACTAAGGGCCTTGAAAATTAGACGCCTCCAATGGGCTAGATATCTCCTAAGAATTGACAAAGCAAGTGTACCCAAAAGACTACTGAATATATATCAGGTGAATGAAGAAATCGAAACAAGCCAAGCATAAATGGCTACATTGCGTTGATAATTATTTAAAGACACTCGTTGTGAGGAGCTGGAATGAAAAACCAAAATCAGACCATCAGGACAAGTATACTGAACCAGGCTAAGACCCACCACGGCTAGTATAGACTTCTATAACGACGATATATTATTTTGAATTTTTTTTTAAATTGAACATACTATAACTAATAATATATTTATATTATATATAATTTAATTTTCGATTACATTACATGACGTAAATTGATGGTCATGATATTGGATGAATTTTATATAGTATAATAACCAGGGACATAGTAAATACATACAAGTAAACACAGCGAGATAGATAACACCGGCGCCGAAGTATATTGCCCCAATTTTAATGTCGCAAATAATATAATTCACAGCAGAGACTTTCAAACCTTTTGGTACGTCTGGGTCTAACTACTTAAAGGTATAAATTTTTTATAAAGCTAATTCTAGTTAAACGACACATTCATCTTAACATTCGCATCTTTGTCAATTTTATTTTTTTGTGAAAATAAGAAAAAGAAAGACATACTCTATTTGCCATCATCATCATCAGCCTGTATCTGTCCACTGCTGGACATAGACCTCCCCCGAAGATCGCCACTGGACCAGATGTTCGGTCGCTACATCTTACAGAAAGGGGTCCTCCACCTTTCGTTTACCTCAACGCAGTCTCCACTCGAGAACTCGCCTACCACATCGGTTATCAGTTCTTTGGCATATGTAGCTAGTCCACTGCTACTTCAGCGAGCTAATCCTTTGAGCTATGGTGATAACCCAAGTTCTCTATCTAATTACATCATTTCTGATGCTATCCTTGAAAGGAACTCCGAGCGTAGCTCGCTGAGCGACTTTGAATTTGTTAAAGAAAGTAAAACATTTCATTTAAAATAAATAAATAAAAATAAACATTTTATTTGGCATATACACAAAATTAATAATTAATTAAAGTAATTTAAAATTGCCTAATAAGCAGATATATAATTATAGAAGCTTCAATTTGCATAGGCTCAAATATTTCCCTACCTAACACCAAAGCTGCTAGTGCCACCAGCATTGCCACGTTTGTATTGAGAAAGGCCAAACTTTCAAACCTTTTCGCAATCTTTAAATACGAAACTGTAAAACTATTTGCACAAATTTCGAAACATTAATTCGAACAGTCCATTTAAAGTAACATAAGCGATGCGCTCCCACAATTACGTATCGCTAAGGCGTATAGTTAACGTAATCGACATTACAGCTATAAAGTTAATTTTGACGACATAAAGGTGGTTGTAATTGTAGTAATATGTACCTCAGGTGGACTGCTTAGTTAAGCTCGCCTTTTCAACGGGTGCTTAAGAAAATCGAATGGTAACGATTTGTTTGTACAGGTGAACTGATGAATAGAATGTACAAATAAAACTTCTCAAGTAATATAAACTAGGTATCTTCTTTATTTATCCCTACACAACAAGCCCTTAAGTTTTAGGGAAAGGAATTTAAAGTCTTCAAATCTGACTACGATTGTAATTGCATTTTTTTCCTTATAACTTATGGTTAAGTACAATTTAGCACAAAACCAATTGCATGTGCTTAAAAACTAGACTAAAATATATGAAAAAGTCACCAATATGCAGGCATTAGAGGCTCTGAAATACAACATATATGGATACATATATAGAATGAGAGGCTTTCCAAGTGTCTTATCGTTTAAGTCAAATATAACTATTAGAATTACTAAAAAATACATCTAGGGTAGCTCGTGGCTAGATGTTTCAGAGTGTTCCACAGTTTTGTAAATAATTGTCTTGATTTTGTTTTTATTATTTAAGATAATTACGTAATATAGTAAAGAACTCTTATACCTTTTATGTAATCAGGGTGTTCACAGTTTTTTATCCTTTCAACGGAAACTACGAACTCGAATAATTTCTAAAATATTTTGAGATTACTATATGAAATATAATAACAGTAAAAAAAAACTAAAGTGCATTTATGCATTTTCAATTTTCTTGTTCATTAATAAATAAATAAATGATCATGTCATTTAAAATGTAGTTTGAAATGTAACGTCGATTGATAGGTCGCGACGTGACGCGACGTACCTCTCCGCACGCGATCTCCGCGGTAGCGATTATGGCGACATCTTGTGGGAACGTCAAGATTCACACAAAGCTCACATTTGAAATAATTACACGCTGCAATTCGAAAGTGATGCCGGTATGGTAATTAAGACATTTCCCTAAAGAGTCAGATCTCTGTTGAAGTTTTGGTCAACATTTTAAATTTATAATTCCAGACGTTGCGACGAGCCGTGGCGAATAAATTTAGGCAGCTAAATATATTAATTTATTAGTTTTAATAACTTTATTTAATTAAGCAGCTATTTGTTTTCATAATTTCTTAATCTTAAATTTCACTAACCGTGAGATGAACCTTAATGTAAAACATCTAATGGCGCGTTTTGACGGTAGTAAAAACGTTCGAATTTATGAATAACTTTATAAATAACTATCTAAAAATATTAGATTTTTATTTTCGTTTTATAATTAACTGACTTCAAAAAAAAAGACGGCAGGCTACTCATTTCGAATGTATATTTTTATATGAGTGTTCAGTCATAACTTTTTTGTTTATGAACCCATTTGGATGATTCTTTTTGTTGGACATGGGATACCTTAAAGGGGTCATTTCGCGGCACGATCTACCGTCCCTTTTAATATCATTGGCATTGGACCTTCAACTTCGAAGATACACAATGGAACTCTTCAAAATCGTTAAAGTTGGATACCTTTTTTGTTAAAAATTGTCTCGTATTTATTCATATTTCATTATATATAAAACATGATTACATTTAAATATTTCAGATCTGACAGGCATCCCATGTCGCCTAAATACACATTAAATATTTTTTATTAGTGTTGTTCATTTTGCGAGTGTATTTCATATGACATATATTATACAAAACAAGTAGTTTTCAGACCAGAAAACCGGTTGCCAAAAAACAGCAGGTTGTCAAGTTATCTGTTTTATAACATGTTGATAAGTCGATATGGTATCGCATAGCAAACATTATGTTTGCTTGTCCCGCCACTGAAGCGTGTCTCTACATTGGTTGTTGTGATAAAATTCTTGGAATTCGCTAAAATTATGGTCTATGACCTTGCCTTAAAATAAGTTACCTATCTTGAATATTATGACATTCCCTCACATTAAAGATAGTTATGTGACGGGAACGTGTAAAATAGTTCAACCCCCAAGTTGTAAATGGATAATTAAACATATAGAATAATGTTTTTTACAGAAGGCGGCCTTGTCTCATTAGGGGGCGTTCAAGTATTACATAACGACATTTTTGAAGATTTTTGAGCCTCTCTCTCGCCCTTGTAACGCATCGTAACGCTTTATAAGACCCCCTCCGCCCCCCCAAATTGCAGTACGTAATACTTGAATGCCCTCTTAGTAAGTTCAATGGTGGACACCAAATGATTTAACACGTTTATCAATCTAGTACCCGTAACTCGATGTGCTGCTGTAGCCCAAGGACTCAGGGATAAGGGCATGGTGTAGTAGGTTTTAACGCGATTGTGATCTTCAAGGGATTATTTAACAGTTTACAGAAAATGATTGAAGCTGCACACACAATCGGTGTCTTCCAGTCCTTTATTGAGATATAACGTTATAAGCAACAAACTAATTGTATTCCAATATTCGTTATCTTTGACAATAACACACCCGTGTTATTATACTCTTGAATAATTAATAAATTAAATTTTACAAGTTACTTTTTATTTAAAGTAATATGTTTCTTCATCGATCAATAATAACCGGCTTGAATTGATCCTTCTGAATTTAATTAATCGATTACTGTCTAGTTTAGTACCCAGGTGTAGAGTTTCAATTAAAAAAAAAAATATTACTTTTGTACACATGTAAGAAGTTATATTTACTTCTTTAGGCGTAACAAAACAAAAATGAATACAATTTTTTTATCCCGCGTGCCAACAACATTATGAAGTCAGCCACAAAAGATAATAAAGTAAATTCATTTTACTGACTTTTTTAATGTTTAAAACACTTCAACGGTGTATCTACTCAACTGCGAATATGGAGGGTTTTATGTTTTTCGAGCGTATGTAATGTATGTATGTATTAACGGCGTGATGGATTTTATATCATATGAGGTGTAGATAGATTTGTCTTAATTGTGGAAGTGACATAGGTTATAGGTTATACTTATATACAACGTATGAGAATTAAATAAAGAGCAAAAATAGATAAATATTTTTAGTCAAATGTTTTTGTTGTAGTCGATTTTTTTGTTTCCCTATTAATCATTTAGCTTGTTTAATATTTATTTATATATTTAACATTAATAATTTAAAAAACATCATTAAAAAATAATTCACATTAATACCATTGAAATTTCATAATGTCGCAAACAAGAAAAAAGAAAAATGACTTCATTTTTTTTTTAGAAATCTACCGCTTTTGAACTTCATACCTATTATGCCTTTGAATCCTGAATTCAGTGCATATAGATATAGACATATATGGTCATACAGTGCAATTTATCTTTAACTTATGTCTAGACGGTAAACCGATAATCGGTTAGTCTCAGACATTACCTTAGTTAACAGTCTTATCGTTTTATATTAATCCTATTTTGTGTCAACTAATAATATTAACTTGGTTTATTTACACTCCTTTTAGGTTAACAAGCATTAAATACGGCAATGTTATCCAATTTTATGGTATTTCAAGTTATTATTAACTACATGTGTGTTTAAACTGGCTTAGTAAACAGCTAATAATATGATATTTTTCATATCGTTTGTCTGTATGTATTACCATGGCTGCTTCATATAGATATGAGTTAGAAGTTTAGAACGCTGTACTAATTTATAATATTACTAACTGGGCCAGCAGACGTTTTTCTACCCTTTCCGGTAGTAAATGGCTCGACCACAGCGCCATCTATCGGATCATAACACAGCTATAAACCATCGTCTCAATAAAAAAGTATGTTATGCAAATATTAACTCAATCGGTCAACTCGTTCAGAAGTTTTAGGAATCATAACAGACGCACACAAGATTTTTTATAATGAGATTGGTGAACTCCAAAACAGTTAGACCGATCACTGTTTTTTTTTTTGGAAACTTACTTATTAAAGCCATATTACATTTTAAAAAGACAGTACAGTACTTTTACCAAGTTTTCGGGAAGGATAATTAATTAATTAATTTTAAAAAATAGCTTAAAATAACTACTGAACAATGTGGATAAATTAGATGTCGGTTCTGCCAGAATGATGTAAATATAATCATGAATATAACTGAAATATATTCACAAAGGATACTAATTTTGTAAACAATGCAAGTAACCTAACCTAATCTAAACCCCTATCTACACGCTTTTGCCACTTGCTACAAATTTCAAACCTCTACAAAGGCTTGGATAAAATAGGCAAATCAAACATCAGTACCCACACGTCTGCGAGTGTGCTAGGTGCTAGTGTGCTTTGGATAAGCAAGCATGACGGAAGTCGCCTTATGTCGGCTATAATATTTGGTTTAACCTATTTTTATTATAAAAAATGAAGCAAAATTAACGAGGAATAATAATAGGATACGGAAAATTCGGCAATTGGGCAACGAAAAAGAAAAATTCACAGAAATCGTACCAGGTTTTTTCAGTTAATTATTGAGTATCAATTTCGCGCAAGCGATATTAAGTACACACAAAAGTCGAAACGTGTGGACGCATCGCAAACGCTTGCCGGAAGCTCTTTTGATTTGTGAATCAAATATCGACTTAGCTTGGATCGGCGGCAAGCTAAGCCAAAGGTCGTCACTTACTTATCAACCTGATATCCGACCAACACCGCCTCCCCGCTTGACGTCCACTCGTTGTCGAAGGGTGAACGCCGCATGTACAACGGGTGAACACTCCGTGGCCAACTAATCAAGATGATTTGTCAACGAATGGACGAGTAGTTTCTACTTGGTGTCCGCGCCTATGACGCTTCGTCCTTACGTTAACCACTCGTGGTCCACTTGAGACCGGCGCGTTGACAACTCGTGTGCGAGTTGATAGGATGACGTTACGGAGTTAACAAGTGATTGCATATATATGGAACTCCATACAAAGACATCTCAACCGTACGAGGCGGTGCGGTGCTGGTCGGGTGCCGGGTGTATAGGTGATTGACGACCTTAAATCTTCACAAGCCAAGCCAAACGCCTTATCCCCCCACGTTTGAATTTGAAAATGTTTGCCGGGGTTTGGCAAACGTGTGAATGGGGCATAAGAAATTTATAGAAAAATCATGTCGCATTATAGGATTACATTTCATTTTAGCCATATACCGAAATCTTTAACATACGCAATTTTATTGTAATACTAGCTTTGCCCGCGGCTTCGCTCACATGTACTACAGAATGCCCGCGTGAATATAGTTTTCCCCGCTCCCGGCTATTTTAAAGAAAAAAAAGGCTTATTTTGGGTATTCCTTAAAAGATAGATATTATATACTCGCCCTGACTTTTTGTAGGTTTTTTTAATGTCTTCAATTCTTTAGTACATTAATTTGCTATATCTCTTATGGTTTATTCAGGGTAAGCCATTTAAGTGCGCCAATTGATTCACTATGATTAGTTTTTTTTATTTGTGCGGAATCCTAATTATTTTTCTAAAATAAAGTTAGCCAGTGTTACTCCCTATAAAACCATCTATCTACTAGTGAAAGTCCTATCAAAATCGGCCCAATCGTTTCGGAGATTACCCGGAACAAACAGACAGACAGACAAAAATAAAAAAAAATGGGTTTTTTGTTATAGGTATCGTATATAATTTCATATGCATTTAGTAAAAAGCTGTTATTTTGACATTACAAACACACACATCAATTTTATTAATTTTATACATTTAAATCTGCTTACACTGTCAATAATACAGCGTGATATTTTTGTATCACAAATTATTATTTTAAAGCCGCAATTATATGCTGTAAACATGAACCTTTTTATTACAGAATCATATCATTAGATCAGAGATACACCTCAGTAAAACTAAACACTCGAGCGACCCTCTCTAATTCCTCCGCATCACGATAGGGGGCGTGGCCTGTGTATCCGGTGCTTATCACTTCCGGTCGATATCGCCACTGTTTAATTACACGAATATTTTGTCTGAATGATAACGTTTTTTTATACACAAGTATACTATATTTAAATTTTATATAATTTTTATATACAGAAAGAGGCCTAAGTGAAAAGTTATCTGTCACGCATTGATATGAAATTATCATGAGATAATTTACTAAACTCACCTGACTTGGACAACTATGAAATAAGAGGGAATAGATGATGCTACACTGAAAATAATTGCGTAATTCATTTCATAGTATCAGCATCTACTGATCTACAGGAACTCCAAGGACCCGGTTCATTTGGGCGACGGAACTTTATTTGAGTCTTTTGAAAACTAAACATGTGTGCATTTCACACGCAGCACAAGTGAAAGCTTTAGAAAACATTAAAATATCTTCTTTAAAATCTCTTTTTAAAATACCTATATCAGCGGGATTTGAATTATCGACAGCAGTTTGTACAAGTCTGGTGGTCGTTCATAGTTGTAAAAATCTGGATTTGCATTAACTGTGTATAATGTGTATCTATTTCATTCTATCCCAAGATAAATTCTATAGATGTGTATTTTTGTCTCTTTTTAGTGGTGCTTTTTCGTTACATCGCTTTTCAAATAACAACAGTACTAAAAAAGTTTTCACATCAAAAATTATTTTTCAGAAACGGCAGCTAAATAGATATTCTTGGGACGTTTAGATAATCTTAAAAACATCGAATCTGTGGGAGCTATCCCTTCTAAAGGATAGAGCTTGTTCAGTGGAGTTGGCTTAAGGTACCTTATAACTTGGGGCACTATGTCTGGAACCTCCTCGTGGTGTGCCCCGGGCAACGGCGGCCGCTTCACGGCCGACGGCTAATACCAGACCGACGGCGTTCCTCCCCTGTACCCCTCTGCTCATCAAAGGAGACAGGGGATGGGGCAACAGTGGACCTGCTTCGGCTCGTCCACTACGGACGGACTCGTCGTTGACGGCGGAGGAGGAAGAAAACCTCCTTAAAAAATTGAGAGGATACAACCTCTTTAAAAAATCGCTGACGGCGGTGGAGTAAACCACCTTAAAAAACCTTGGACGGACTGTGGTGGAGTAAACCACCCTTTAAACAATCACGGACGGACGGTGGAAGACAACCACCTTAAAAAATTACTGGACGGAGGTGGAGAAAACCACCAGTATAAAAAATCAAGGACGGACAGTGGAAGGAAACCACTTAAAAAAATAACCGGAAGGTTGAGGATGAGCACCTCGTTAAAAAATCAAAGACGGACCTGACAAGGACGGACGGGAGCTCAATGACGGCAGAGGAGGAAACCTCTATAAAAAACCAACGACGGACTGGTGGGGGAGGGGGTGCGTTCATTCGCCTCCTTCTCCTGCCGTTACAGGACGGCAGAGGAGAAAACCTCGGTAAAAAATCATGGCCGGGCTAGCGGGGTGGGGGTGCGTTCATTAGCCCCTTACCCCCGCCATATGCCAAACATTATGGCAGGGACAGAGGAGAAAACCTCTATAAAAAACCCAACGACGGGTGGGTGGGGGATAGGTGGTTCATCCGCCTCCTTCTCCTGCCAGGCCGAACCAAGGGGAGATGGGTCGGGGGGCCTGTCTTCCCATTGCACTGGTTTGACGGACGGGGAGACAGTTCGTCACCGGGCTGTCTCCGTCAGCGGGCGGCCCTTCCGGGCCTTGCCGCCGGGGCGGCGCGGCTGAATGCCAGCGCAGTGCCCGCGTCGCCCCAGTATGGCGGCGGACGGTGCACCGTGGAGTTTTTTAGTGAGTAGGAGTCTCACATACCACTCGTTCCCCCGGGCGAGTGTGTACCCATGACGGGTTTTCCCTCCACGGTAACAAAAAAAAAAAAAAAAAAAAAGGTACCTTATAACTTAGCCAGGAGGGAGCCCTCCACTGCGTGCCATGAGTGCGGGGCTGCGGGGGATACGGCGCAGCACACTCTTGGTGAGTGTGCGGCCTGGGGGGAGCAGCGCCGCACTCTGGCCGCAGTTATTGGTGAAGATCTCTCGCTTCCGAGTGTGGTGAGAGCCATGCTCGGCAGCGAGAGGGCATGGACGGCGATGGCCTCCTTTTGCGAGGACGTCATCTCGCAGAAGGAGGCCGCGGAGAGGGTTCGTGAGGGGGATCCCCTGAGCGGCCCTCTCCGCCAAAGACGAACGGGTGGCAGGAGGAGGCGGTTTATCTGCTAACTCCTGCCACCCTAGCTGAACCAGAGGAGACGGGTCAGGGGGCCCGTCTCCTCACTGCACAAGTTCGGTGGACGGAGGAGACGGCTAGGGTGTACTGAGCCGTCTCCTACATAGGCCGGGGCCCGGATTAGCCGGGCCGGCTGCCGGGGCGGCGCGGCTGTATGCCAGCGCAGTGCCCGCGTCGCCCCAGTATGACGGCGGATGGTACACAATGGAGTTTTAGTGAGTAGGAGTCTCACATACCACTCGTTCCCCCGGGCGAGTGTGTACCCAAGAAAGGTTTCTCCACGTTAAAAAAAAAAAAAAAAAGGTACCTTATAACTATTCTGCAAGTCCCGTTTAAGGCAGTGTCTAATTCTCTAACATGGCTAGAACGGCGCCACACAGGACATGCGTACTCGCCATCGGAAAACCAGAAAGTGAGACCTCAGTTCGAAGGATTGGCTCCTCAAGAGGTGCGCTTGTGAAGGAGGTTATTTCGGGTATCGATCTTAGCCTTTATTTTTTGACAATGAATCGTGAAACTCATTGTTATGTCCAAAGTAACTCCAAAATAAGCAGTATGTGTGCAGTACTCTATCTCCTTATTACGCCATTTTAAGTTGAGGCGACGAGTGGGTTCTCTATTTCTTAGATGGAATACAGATGACTTGGTATTCGAGGGGTTTGGCTGCCAGGAATTAGTGGCATAGTAAGTATCTAGGCCTTCTAAAGCCTGAGTGGGATGTTCTACCTCTTCATCAAAAGTGAAAAACAGTGTAGCAAGACCAAATAATTTGCTTAAAAAAATCTTCGAGTATGAGAAGAGGAAGGCTGATAATTTGTGTATATATTAAATAATAGGAGATACAGTACATTTCCTTATGGTAATCCACTTTTATTGGTATTTATGTGTACTTCGAAATGCTGTTTTTTTTATAGTAACACGGCAAAGTGACTCACACTGTATCTGATGGTGAGCAGATTGTAATCCAATAATATCGGGGACTACCGTAGGATCTACAAGCCATCGTTAGTCACCACTGTCATGCCAGCCTGCTCAAATGTCTCTTCACGTTATACTTGAAGAACTCCATGATATAGGAAGAAGACAACACACATAGGAATGGGAGACAGTTCTACAGCTTCACGGTACGGCAAAGATAAGACGTATCAAACTTCTTTGTTCGTGACAAGATGGAGGTTATTGTAAAGTTGTGGCCCCAGAGCCTAGCGTGTGTGGTTCTATTATGAAAGGAAGCCATTATACAAATACTAGAACACGCTCAGTGAGGCGAGATCCCTGCGAAGGTGAAACGGCTCCATGTATTTAATAACGGCTACATCATTTACAAAACAAACAGTCCGTCTCTGCAACCTGTCCAGGGCTTCGAAGGGATATTTTGTGAATCGGTCCCAAAGGTGCGAACAGTATTATACCGTAACAGTACCGTACAGTACCGTACCGTACCGTACAGTATTAACAGTATTATAACAGAAGTATACAAGGCCGAACTTGATCCTTGTAAATCATATACCGCTGTTCGGGCATGAAAAAAGTCACATCCTGTTCAGGATTCCGATTCTCCAAGTTATAGCAGAGATGACGCTCCCGATACAATGCACCCTGGAGTTAAGATCTCTGCAAATATGTATACCTACGATATTGAGGCTGTCACGCATTACTAGCGAGACGTTCTGAAGTGTGGGGAGGGAGGAAAACAGGGATTTTTTGGTAAAAATCGCGCACACATTAGTTTTATTGGTATTGAACGCAAATAAGTTACTTGCTTTCCATGGGGATATGTGGTGCAAGGATTGGTTAATTTTAATAACAAGTATCTTCCGTCTCTTTTCTGTTTCTTCCCGACTGTTGGAGGGCTCGCTGTAACATAACCCATGAACAGTGCTGTCATCTGCATAGCAGTGAATATGTCACAAAGATAACGTATCACTTATATGAAGAAGAAACAAAGTTGGTGAAAGTACAGAGCCTTGCGGAACTCCAGCATTAACTGGCATGAAGTGCGAATTATATCCATTGACTAGTGCTTAGTTATTCTGTGCTTATGCAGGAAACTAGAGATCTATGTGCACAAGTTGTCGGGAAGTCCGAACGCTGAAAGTTTGGAGAAAAGTCCACGGTGTGAGACCCTATCAAAAGCTTTGGCTGTGTCGAAACTAATCGCCAAGGCCTTGACGTGCTTATCAATTGCTTCTCACTAGTGGTACAACACGTAAGCTAGAAGAACACCCGCCAATCGATTCTGACGAAAGCCATATTGACGATCGCTTAACAAAGAGTGATCTTCTAGGCAGCGGACAAGCTGGGTGTTGATGATCCGCTCCATGATTTTGCACAGCACTAAGATTACAGCGACTGGGCACGTTTTGGAGAACCTTTTTCTATACCGTATTTACTGTAACGTTTTTGACAAAATGACAATTAGTTTGAATAATTAGGTAGGCTCCCATGTAGTATTAGCCCAGGGCCCCTAAAATTCACGGTATGTCCCTGCCCAGCATGCTGACCCTAAAAGTTCTCCGCATTGTTAAAAAAGAATTCTTAGTATACATTTTATCAAGGATTTGTTAAATTCGTACATATTATTATGTTTATTGCGTTGTATGAAATCAAGGTACGAGGTTATCGGTCCGGAACCTTGAACTTTGTTGTACCTTGGTAGTTTACCATTTTTTTTTGTGCACCAAAAAGAAAATCCGCATATATATTTAGTACATTAGGTCTTATTATATAAAGTACTAGCTGTGACCGCAGCTTCGCTCACGTGAACTACAGAATGTCATCGATCGGGCACACGCGCGAATCTTGCTTCCCCGCTCCCGTTTATTTCAAAGACAGAAATGCTTATTGTGGGTGTCCCTAAGAAGATAGACATATTCACTTTTTTTGTAGTTCTTTTTAATGTCTACAGTTATGTAGCGTTAGCCATTTAAGCATCCGAATTGATTCACCATAACCAGTTTTTTTTATTGCTAGGAACCTTAATTATTTTTCTAAAATAATATTTGCCTAAGTTACTCCTTATAACATCAGCTATCGACCATTGAAAATCTTGTCAAAATTGGTCCAACCGTTTCGAAAATTACCCGGAACAAACACACAGACAGAAAAAAATTTAAAAATGGGTTTTTTGTTATAGGGTCGTACGTACGTACATTCATGTGTTTTAAGTAAAAAGTTGTTATTTACAATTGTATACATTTTAGCTATCAGAAATCACTGTTATAACTTAACTTATCATATCTTGGTTGGTATAAACATAAATATATAAACTATATGTATGGTTATATGGTATATATACCATATAACATATAGATATATACAGTTATGCTCGTGGCTCCTCAAACATGGACTAAATAATTATCATAGATTTTTTATATATTGATAGGCGACTCTAAAGAGAAAGAGCATTAGTATACAGTTGTGTTAGAACGAATCAGGGATACGTGACTATGTATCGACCTACGTAAATCCTCCTTGTTTTTGCAAAATCAAAGGTTTTCAAGTGTAATTTAAGCCTCTATTAATCTGTCTATCCTGTAATTGTGGTTACAGGTACAGTACCTGTATATAACTCGTTTAACAAAGAAAGTCAAGAAAATAATACGCACACTAGTGTATACCGCTTTTGGTCTCTATTAACTATTACTATTAACCTATTGCCGATCTGCTAACTAAATCTAAATGTATGATAATGAAAGGCTCTGTACCTATTTCTATCTACCCATATTTATTACATTGTGTTGTTCCATAATTGCAATACGTTTTACGTTTAGTGAGGGAGGTGGTGGATAATTTTTGTCCAACTTGGTTTATTATGGATTACTTGAACGTAACAAAATCTACACCAAACACTACACGAAAATTTTATATACAAATAAAAAAAACTGATGAGTGTTACTCGAGTTATAAACACACTAACGGACAGACGGACTAGCTGTCCGTTACGTCTGTCTGTTCCGTAACGTTACATTGTATGTATGATATGTGAGGAAAACATCATTGAAGCATCGTACAATGGTTAGTAATAAAAAGCATAAACTCAAAAAAGATTAGGTACCTAAGTTGACAAAAGTTAGCAACGCAAGCTACGACCGAAAACTTAAATATTAAATATCTGTACCTAATATTTAGTATTTAAGTTTTATACATTACATTATACAATTCAAATTCTCGAGATAAATATTTATGTATCAACAAATCTGATCAACACTATCAACCCTATAATCAGCCTACAAACCCCGGAACACAAAAATCTATTTAGACAAATTTAGAATAAAGTACTTATCACCGATCGGATAATACTTTTTATTCGACTGCAGCCGCCATCTAGCGGAGAATAGCCAAAGCGTCGTATAATATTTCGACATTAAAATACCGGTGTAATCTTTTTTATTCGAGCACTGTAAAATAACGACTGTACCATCAGGTAAGCACAGTATAACCCAAAATCAACGGCGCATACCGAGATATTGGGAAACTATAGTCGCATCTTGCCGGCTTGTACCTATGCCTTTCAGCAATTGAAATATATACCAGGGTTGTTCTCGAAATACGATAAACCAAAAGACGGGTTTATCACCATGTATATGATGATCGTGACCCAGTTGAGTATAGATCCCTACCACCTCGCTTGATTACTTACTTTACTTTATACGAGGATTACTGGATATACACCGGCTGATTCCGGAACGTAACAAGCCTAAACGTGACATTACGGCGCGGCGGGTGTTACACCTGGGAATTTGCAAATTATATTAACTGCAGCCTATAGGCTTTTTTGTGTTTTTATTCTGTACAAGTTTAGCGTTTGGCGACATTCTCTGCTGATATTAAGTAACGATATGACCCACGATGCTAACACAACAGATTTTAAACTAGCGGTGATAGCTAGCCAGGCGGTCATTAGAAAAATCATACCACCATGCTATGGTTTTATCGAGATAATAATAATAATAAAAGTAACAAACACCATCACTATCTTTTCTATCACTTTTTCTTTTCGCTGTCGCTTGGTTATGTAATCCGCGGCAGTGAAATAAATACTTCAAATAAAATAAAGTATAAAAACACAATAATAATAATAACAATAACATTATTTGACCATAATAAGATACAAAAATATGAGGCTTATTTCTAGGAAATGCAATAGATTTGTTCTTAATTAATGAAACCTAGCGCCTGAACAATGCCGAGCCTGTATCTCAAACGCTAGTTTCTTCCCGTGATATATTATTATATAGTATAGTATAGTAGTAGTTATAGGGATTCAATCTCACGTCGATTGACGTTGTGTCCGTACACGCTACCACTAAGCCATCATTGCCTCATGCTGCATTGCATCTGTACCCAGTCCTAACTGAAGCCAGTCAATAATAAGTTGCGACTCGTGAGGACTAAATTGGAACTGTTATATTATTTATTCTGAAGATAATCTTATTTAATATCTACTTTATATTATTCATCATAAGTTCATTTGATTTACCTTATTATTGTTTTGGTGTACCTATTCTTTTATTTCCAGGATACCAATTAATGATAGGTTTATGTATTGATGCGTTTAGATAATTTATAACTTGATAATTTTGGTTTAATAACAGCTTTGTTAATATTTTAGGTTCGTATTGTTTACATTGCAATATTATGACAATCTCTGTCATTGATAATTCTTTGATAGTAATAGAGCATGCGCAATTAGGAGTTTCTCAGGTATAGACAAATATTCTATCCAGGTTCTAGTTTAGCAAAATAAATCTATGATTAGATTTATTTTTAATTTTTAAAATAAGAAAAGTCTAGTAAGATGAAATTTTGAATACAAACGAAAACAAAAGAGAAAATTAGAACAGAGAGTATGACAGATTCTTCAGGATGGATCTGATCATGTTTTATTGATTGTACGGCAGACTTTTGAATCGTAGTAACGTTTATATAATATTTATCAAATGTTTTAATAGAAACCAAATTATTGTACAACAGACCTGGGAGTCGAAAAGATAGTTTATTTTATAACATATTTATAATTTTAATATTAATATGGGTGAAATACCCTTTGTCAAAACGACAAATACTTACTGAACATTGAAAGAACACTACCGGGAAAGTATCAACTGGATTTTGTATTTATAATACAAATAATAACTTTTCCTTTTACATATGAGGAAATCTCAATAGATAAGATATTTGGTGCTGCGTCGTCTGCTTGAGCAGTGTATCCTGATACGGCCTACACCGTGCTGACTTCTATTCTAGATACTAGGCAAGGATCTCTACGCTGAGCTGTTGGAGCAAGAAGAACGTCTCGGTTATGGACATTAAAATTGTGTAATAATAATTTGTAAAACCGCTATATTAACTGAAAATTGTAAGGTATGCTGGAAATTTATACATAACTATCCTAAATTAAATTATAATCATAACAGAACGCCTCATGTGTCAGTATGTGTTGTCATGGTAATAATAATAATAATAAATTTTATTTTTTAAGAACGAACGAAAATAAAAAACAGCATGCCCTGATACCCACACTAGGAGATCCCTTATCTTGGGTAACAGGTTTTTTTTACATTGTAATAGAACACAAATAAAGAAAAAATAATAAAAGTCATCGTCATATTTGCAAGAAATGAGAGGTTGAATGATAAGTATATTAATTGGCTAACAAGAGCTGTCTAGTGTCATTATAGTTTAGTGTAAGTATCACTTTTTTTGTGGACTATTCGGATGTAAACCAGCAGCGCGAATACTGCAACTTGTCGACAGAAATATATGACAGTGGTGCTTCCACAATAGTACCTACAACTCTTATATTTTATATAGTTAAATATAAAAAGCGCGGAAAGCGAGCAGGGTACATCTGGCAACAGCTCAATTTGAGGTTCAGCTACTTTGGAACCCTTGAGCATGTTGCCACGCTTTCGCGGCTGAGTGCCTTAAGCGCTCGTCCCCCCAAGCCCGGTGAAGCTTTAAAAGCCGTCTGAGGCTTCAGGGCCCTTAAGGCTAACAGTGTAGTCAGAACGAAAAAAAAAGGCGAGCGGTTCATTTGTGTAATTAACCAATCAGATGCTGAAGTATATTTTTGGCATCTTTTCAGTTGGTGTCCGTATACCGTAAAACATCTAACAAGTAATAAAGTCACGATTTTGTCTCAAGAACTTGTTAATCAACACATAGCACATGGGTTTATTAGAAAATTAAAACAGATTAGTTATGAAAAAGTACTTGTAATATCAGATATCATCATAAAATGTTATGAAGCGATAGATAGTAAGGCAATGATTTTATTTGTAAAGAAATTATAACTCTGTTACTTCTGAAAAGCATCACACTAAAGATCTTGTAATTCTAACTCCTGAACGTTAAAACTTTGATTATCTTTCTTTTATAATATTATCAAAAACGAAATACGAAGTTATGGATCAAATGTCTATGCTGACAAGAGAAGTAGATACCCTCGAAATATTTTAAAAAAGTAATGATAAACCTATCTGACCATTTCCAACGGTCATTATTTTTTACGACAAATTGTTTATACCGTCGTTATATCATAAAAGATGAGTCTAAAGGGTTGAACAGCGAGTGGCTCAAAAAATTATGAACAGCCGCCTTTTGGAAATCCCTGACGGTTTTATACCGAAGCGAGCAATTCATTTTTATGTAAAAAATCTAATGGTGCATTTGGATAGGATTTTTTTTATAGTACCCTTTATATTAGTAAACGTCTAAATCTTTCGATATAGCATTATAATAATCGATGTCTGTTTGAATCTTGTAATAAACTCTGGTGAAGTAAAACATCATAGTGAAACTATAGGTGAAATGGTATTTTGTTCTGATTGCCTTCCACTTGGAAATCTTTTATCAATATTTCTATTGGTAAATCTTAACAGCTGTATTATAGACTTCTTTTTTGGTCATCCGGCTAGTACGATCTGTATATATTACCTACATTCACAGACTAGACTTTTTTTTTACCAACCACGCCAAATTAAGCCAACGATAATTTAGTCAGCTCTGGCAGAAATCGATCCTGCATCCTCAACTATTTTAGTCGGATATTTCACTGCTAAGCCATGAACGTAGTACAATTATGAAATAATTGCCAATGTAGAAACAATACTTAATATTCTAAATGCTTCTATAATTCCTGCAATATGCATATTATATATTACTTATTATGATTAATAGGTATTAAATTCACAGCACATGTCCAAAATGTTAAACCCTTATTTGGATTTACAGTGTAACTAGGCTGTTATGAACGTCAAGTACAAGTTCGAATCTTTATCTATTGAAAGTTGTTAATATCAATAGTGTTCCCATTTTAATTTCATTGGCAATGGACCTTCAACTTTTGGTTTCCATTTTTGTTAAAAATTATCTTCTAAGTTAGTGATATTGATAAATTTTCTGGGTGCATGAAACTTGCTCCTAAATAGTGTATAATAATACCATAATTAATTTGATAAATATAATATTATTCACTGTAATTACCTCACTACAATTGTATCATCTGATGATAATAGTCAGTTAGGACCATGAAGGTAGATGTTTACAGTTTTAAATAAATCTCATCTGAATCAAAAATGTATACATAGGTACATAGAACGTATTTTTTAAATGTCAATGGAGATATAAAAATCATGTAAATTTTACATTTTGTTATTCGTTTTTTGCATACCCATAAATACATTTTCTAAGTATTTCATGACGATCATAAAACTATTAATTAATTTATGCTATTACAAATTTTAATTTTTTTTATATTTGCAAGTGTAATTAGTTTATTATTTTACATTTTATCATTATGTAAATCGTCTAATCTTTAATAACAATATATTACATAAGAATCGGGATAATCCCCGATCGTTATTGCCTTTATGTAGAGTTTACGTTACAAATAAATAATTAATAAAATATTGGTTCAGTTTCGAGTAACCACATCCGATGTCCAATTTGTTGATCGAAATCTTTTCTTTTGTCACCCTTATCGTAACGGACGGACTTCTGTCCATAAAATTGTTCGGCGAAGGGGTTAGAAGTGCCATAGGGGTGAGACCGTTAAATTGTCTACACATGACTGACTTTTATTTCTAACGCATAATTAAAGTATCTTGTCATTGTAATTTGTAATTTGGTAGTTATTGAAGAAAACACGAGAGTCGTCCCAAAAACCTGTAATCAACTGGGTCGCGAACACCATGCACATGGTGACGAACCCTTCACAGTGACTTTATTTTGGATTCTTGCATTTTGGGATCAGTTAATGTATATCAGTTACCGATCGGTTTATAGTTCGGCATTACAACAGCGAACGACGGCTGTCGATTAGACAACTATTAACTTGGTGGTCGCCATTGTTTGAATCGTACCTAATGGGCTTACTATCAGCTACTTGTAATACAAAAATTAAGGTTGACGCAAGGTAAAATATAATATCCTAAAAAATACACAATGTATAAATATCGGGAGTGTACATTTAAAAATACACCTGGTATCACTACACTCATCTGTCATTAACTGAACAAAACTCTATGGACCAAAACAATTATTTTTAAATTGCTCAGCGCGTCACAAAATTATGTAGTGTTTAAAATTCAAATATCGAACAATCGAACTAAAGGACCCAATCAATCACTTCGAATGACTGTCGTTTCCTGCTTTACTAGCCAAAATCATTGTTCGCGAGCAATGCAATTGGTACAATGAGTAGGTGTAATTGCAAGCAAAATGTGCAACCGCAGATTGCGTCTGTGCAACCAATGTTACGGAAGTACACCTTTCCATGGACATCGGCATCGGCTTGATCGAGACTACAATGCCATACACCGTTGCATAAAAGGACATTATCTTTTTTTGTACTAAAGTGTATTTCAACTTGTGAATTCAAAATTACTTATGTTACTTTTGAGCTCATAATTTATAAATACAAATCATGTTATTGGGAAATAATAATAATACCAGCCTTTAAAAGACCCACTGCTGGATAAAGGCAAAGATATCATAGTTGTATATTTTTCCCATAAATACGTACTACAAGAACATTTTTCCGATTTCCACGGTATGTTTTCCTTTACTGTCGGTCGATGCTGCTACCAATTAAAATTAGTAAATGTACGCGATTTAATTTTCATTTTGTAGGTACATCCAAGAATTCGAACCTGCAACCATAGCATACGCCAAACGAAATCACTGAAAAAAAAACTTATTTACTTTAGAAAAAAACTATACTAAAAAAAAATTTTGGACACAAATTCTTAAGTGTATTTATTTTTCTATACCTGCATGTACACATAAACTCGTCCAGTTCATTATATTCTCTATAACATAAACTAGTAGTGAAAGGGTTGATCATTAACACTACTTTTATCTACGTTTTACCGACAAAGCCATGTGAAGATAATTTAAGAATATTCAAAGCACACATTCGCTATTTTTTAGTCACAATCGGAAATATTACTATAACCGCCATATGTCTGCCGCTAGAGTAAAAGGGTTGATTGTTTGACACCTACCGGTGCCGAAGCATTGTGTCGTTGTTCAATTTGTGGAAAAAAATGCACGCGCAGCGGCCCTTCGCGTTGATTGTGATCAGGGTACGATTCAGAATAATATTTTAAAATACTCTTTTAACTAAGCTATTTATTACATGTTATAAAAGATTCTAACTGATTACTTTTAATATCCGGGCGACCGAGCTGTGCTCAGTTCTTATAAACAAAAAAAGAAAAACACCTATCTAGGTAAAACTGGAATGTAAAACATTATCTAAATGCAAAGTTTTATCGAAATTATTGAAGTCGTTTCCGAGAAACCAATTACATATATACACAAGAATTGCTTAATTAATATAATAAGATAAGTGATTAATTAAATTTAACTCTGGCTGGAAAGAAAAGCTAAATAAAAACCTACTAAAGATCGTCGATGTATCTGAAAAGTAAAAATCGTATCCAATTGAATACAAGGCAATAGTTATAAACTGGTAGTATAATAATTAAAATCCAAAGAAAATATGACGGTGACGACGATATCACTTCTACGTTTTCATACTTCCCGTTAGTAAAATAGGAAAGTTTTAGTGGATCAATAAATCTGTAAACCCAAAACAATAGCACAGCTAGAGAGCACGTAGATTTTTATTAAAAGTTAAATGACCTATTACTGCATACTAGTCTGATGATGATGTCCTCCTTGACATATCATTCAACGGCGAACCCTGTCAGCTTTGGTAATGGGAGCGAATGTGGCTCGCGAAACCAAACTTTATTTTGAAGGTACGGTTACATGGCGCACAGTGTAGCCGACCAGAATAATTCACAGTTTAAATGTAGGAAGGCTTAAGGCGGTACTTTATTAAAAGGCGATTTTCATCGAGATCTTTTAAACGATGATCTTCAAATACGTCTACTGCCTTCTTAACAGAGTTACACCAGCTTAGTCTCTGTTGTGCAAACTCTTCCCACTCATCGGGATATATTTTACATGCGGTAAGGTGACGATTAATTAAAACTTTTTAACGAAGAAATTGACCCCCCGGTCTGCGCTTACCATGCTGCAATTGTGAATAGAACACAGATTTAGCCAGCCTGGAGTCACTCATGCGTACAACATACCACACCATCTCAGTTAACCCGTAATAAGTATTGATTATATGCCACTCAGCTCGGTCCGCCGATAGGATTTCAGAGTTAGGGACATGATCCTGAATTGAACGAAAACATTTCATGTGAAAGACATCAAGACGCCTAATATCTCCCATAAATACACCATGTCTCAGAAGCATAAAGTAGTATGGGGAGGATAATAGCTTTATATATACAAGCGATTTTAGTGTGTAGTTGTAGATCATGCGAATCCCAAACTCTAGCTCGAAGTTTTCCGAAGGACGTAGCTGCTTTCGAAATCCTAGAGGAAAATTCAGTCTCCAAACGGTTATCGCAGCGAATGTAGTAGCGTTACTAATCTAGTCAAGTAACAGATGCATAAGTAATTAGTTTCAATTAAATACTGTTTTTCCATTTGTCCGCTCATCAATATAATGTTAACTGGCGAATCTTACGTCTTGCAAATGCACCATAGCCTAATCTTCCCGCCAAATTTTAATTTACGGACCCCAATGTAAATTTGAATCAAGTGTACTGTCCAAGGACACATTATTATCAACTAAGCCTACTAAGTTCCAATATCTTTATCAAAATATTAATTATTTTGAACATTGGGCAAGGCATATCTCATACGTTTTGTTTTGTTTTAATATATTAATTGATTATTTTTCGCAAAATAGTGAGATATTTTAACCAATGTATTATTTAAATTCATTACCTCTGAATCTGTTCTAATCATCTATACTTAACTAGCTATTCCCCACGGTTTCACCCGTGTTAATTTTATCAGACATAGATAAACCGCGTCGCCAACGCGTCCACGTAGTCTATCATAATTGATCTTCCCGCAAGTATAAATTATTTTAATTTTTCATTATCTTCTAAACTATGTGTTCAAATAGCATACTCTAAATAGCAAAATTTAACTTCATAAAATTGTCTTAATGATGAAGTAACTTTTGTTTGTAAGGATTAATATTATGCCATGTCTAAAAATAATGCTAATAAATCACTTTTTAATAAACCTTTATTACAAAATACCTTATTGTGGCTTTCCTATGTATAAGAGATAGGCATATTTATGTTATCGCTTACTTTTTTTTATATATACTAAGGACCAATATTATTGTTATTTCCGTATCATTAACGATTACGCCAGTCCACGCGGTAAAAGCAGTTCGAAGGGTCTCGATTTCCGACTTACGTAACAAAAATCAATATTTAAGGCTATCTGAACGTTGTAGCCTAATCTTAAATAACCTATACTATTCCTCGAGAGTCTGACTATAATATAACAAAAAAAAATTTTCGACTCCAACTGTTAGTTCCAGAGATTAACATTTTTAAACAAACAAAAAAAACTTTTCCGTTTTATTATATTAGTATAGATATCATAAAGCTCAAGTTTAAACGGGCTAATCTTTGAATCTATTAGTCAGATTTTTGCATTTTATAGCTTATTTATTGATGAAGAACCACGAATCAATTAATTTGTGAATACTACAAGTACTAATAAAATCGCTCATTAGAATCCAAATACAGCCCTGCGTGGCTAGTGTGTAACATGGAACACGCGCATGCGCTGTAACTACATTAGAATGGCTGTCCGTCACGGCGTATGTTAAACAGCCGCCTCGGAAAGCAGCGCGTGCGCCTATCTAACCCATACTTAAATATTATGAAGTTTATTAATAATACAAACCTTCTTAACTAACTAACTTATAAACTTACGATACAAGTTAATACTTCAGTAAATTCGAAGAGATTTTATTAATCTATATGAATAAATCTGTAGTTCTCTCTGAAAAACTTTTCAATTCAATTTTTCTTTTTCGTAATTTACCGATAACATATCTATTACAAAATACACTGACCATGCACATTAGATAATATTTTTTCTTCTTTCTCTATATATTCTATCTTGACCTATTTTAATGAAATTATGTACACGTGAATTAAGTATATATGTCATTAGGTACTCAATTCAGAAAAGCTATGGTAAAGGAAAAGCGGGAAGATTTTTGTCCATACCTTTGTATAAACCCTTTGAATTTCCCTGGAAAATGACACTAAAAAAATATTTCTATAGCATACAATCTATATGTAATAGTGCAATATTCCTTTGTTTTCCGTATTATTATAAAGATAGTCCAAAGTCAACACAAACAAAAAGTCAACAAACAACAAGTATTTGTACTTTGGACCTTCCTATATTCTTGAAAAAAATAATTAGGCAATTCAGTTTTGAAAGAGAAATTATGATTTTTTTTTGATCTGACTACACTGTTATCCTTAGGGGCCCTGAAGCCGCTGCGGCTTTTACAGCTTCACCGGACTTGGTGAAAAATTATGAAATTATGTTTTCGTCTATTTTATAGTCCGAACTACAATCTGAGCTATTAGTCCGTCTCTCTCGCGCTCTATTTGGTCATTCAAGCATAGTGCGACAGCAACAGATTTATGTTAAAACTTATTCTTCAAAAGTCTTCACGATCGCATTCACTCTTAACACCGTGACGAACTGTCATAATAATCAGATACTATGCATTTTAGTAACATATTTATTTTAAAGTTGAACAAAATGTATTTTACTGTTTATAAATTATTACTTTATAAAAATATTTGCACGCAATTCACATAAAATTACAAGTTCTCTTATAAAAGTTGAATTAGCTTCAATGTGTCACTTTTATGCGCTTTAGGCCATTACACACGTCAGCCGAGCGAGCATTAGGGCAGTAACACACTGGCTAATGGCCCCGCGGTACCGTCGCGTTACCGAGACCCCTAATTATAAGGCCAAGGACTCAAGATATAGTTCTAACGACCCCAGTGCGGTGGTGTACATACGTAATTAAATATCGATGAAAAATTCTACGAATAACAATGTTTTCTATAAATATAAAAATTATTTATTTTATTATTGGCATACCTATTACATTAATTAGTAATCGACATCTTTTATCTTTTTTCCTTATACACTTAACAGCTATAAACCTAGATTAATGTTTTTACTAATTTCAAAAAAATAAAACTTTATAAGTTAAACCGTCTCAATCGTTACACCAGCAACAGTAAACAATCTGTAGAATGCCTAGGCAAAGTATGTAATGCCTAGGCAAAGTATGTAATAATTATCTTTTTTTTTCTTTTTTTTTATTATTTGGTTCACAAACCAGACTTCACACACATAAAAATTACACATATTTATGACAGTAAAAATAACAAACAATATGGTGTATACCTTGTATGCCTTAAAAAAGTGAATACAGTTTGCACACAGAAAAAAAACATTTACACTACAAAAACATGGAACAATTTATGCTTCAAACACGACTTAAACTTAATTTTTAGTGACGGCAAAGAACAAGAAAAAATATCAATAAGGAGCCTTATACTGTGTTATATGCAGTAAACATTTGATACAACGGAGAGTATTGTCCTACATTAGTCCTGCAATGAGGAGTCATGAAAGTTTTCCTGTTAGTTAAGCGACTGCCCGGACCCGGACGTGGTACAACAAAATTAATTTGATTAAGTACGTTCTCGCAGTCAACCAAATCTGCTGCCTTCCGTCTACCACATAACGCTTGCATTTTAAAATATATAAGTCTAGACCAGGGCTTCTTAAACTATGGGTCGCGACCCCAAATGGAGTCGCGTAGCAAAATTCTGCGGTCGCGAGAGATTTTAATGTCAAATATTTATGTATACCATTTTATAACATCACTAGAGTTGGCGGAATATAGTGGACTTGCAGCGTCTAGACACGCGCATTTTACAATTACGATATCTTTGCAGGTAGGTTAGTGATGAGTTAGGTATACTACAGATTCCATATGACGCTGCATCATCAGGTCAAGTTTTTTCTAATATTATTGAAGTAACAGAATACCAAATCTCGACTCAATCAGACCTGTGGATGATGCTCACATATATTTATCAACTATAAAACAGCTGATAATCTTCAAAAGGCAGAACAGAATTTTTTGAATCATAGCTAAGAACACTTTTGATCAAATCACGTTTCAAACCAAAAAAACTTGATCAAAATCGAATCAAATCTTAGTTACGATGTCACAGATAGATAAACAGATACTCACGTTAAGTCTATTACACCCCTCTTTGCATCGGAGGCTAAAACTAAAATAATTTGAAAATGAAAAAAATGTCGATATTAAGCCCACATCACTAAGTGTTTAATGTTGCAAAGGGTAGCGTCACACGTGTGAACACTAACGCACTTAGTGACTCAGGCATCGCGACAGTGTAAAGTGTCACGTGCCGGTTCAACTGCTTTAACTATGATAATATGTTGAGAAACTATATAATTTAACATAAAAAATACGTATTATTAAGTTTTGTAACAAAACAATGTTCTTTTTTACATAGACACCTTGTAGGGCAGGGTTTGACCATAGTCATATCCTGATATTAAGTGACCGAAGATGCTAACACATTAAGAATCTAAAGACCGGCTCTCCAGTGTAGCTGCTGGAACCCACTTATAATTGCTTGGTAACTTACCACTTGATTTACAAGTTGAGGGTGGTATTGCGTATGAAAATACATACTCATAAAAAAAAACAATTTTCAAAGTTATCTGTCTGCGTATTCCGGCTTATCTCCGAAACAGGTGAACCGATTTTGACGTGACTTTCTCTGATCGATAGGTGATGTTATAAGCAGTTACTTATTCTACATTTATTTTAGAAATAGAATCAGGGTAGCGCGCCAATAAAAAAACTAAAGTAGCAGAGTGCAGTACCGTGCACGCGACAAAATTATAAACGAACAAAGTCACAGGTATAGCTAGTAGTTAACATAACAAATATAAAACAACAGAATATAATGTGGATCACAGAATTGAGTTCTATGAAACTTTTTCAGAATATAGGTACATGCTTGATTTGTAAAATTCTTATAATTCAACACTTACTTATAATATCAAATAATAGCTTGCACAAAACAAGAGAAATACCTATCAAAAGCTAGGAGAAAAGTATATTAAAGTTATAGATAAATGAATATACGTTTTAAATAAAAAAACAAATTAAGCATGAAAAAAATTACAAATCAAACGTTTAAATACAATTTATTTCTAGTTGAGGCCAGATAATCACAATGAATAAATCAAATTTATAACGTACCTACGCTAGTGCAGAAACAAAGCATGGTTATACGCCACAATTATTATTTATATTATTAATTAAATAACTGAATTTCAAATTTACATCTAAAATACGCCAGTTGAGCACTGCTCCACTAATATGTAGGTCTGGAGAGGAATATATATTTCATTATTTATACAGTGGTGGTTATATGTATATTTAAGAACGCTTATTTATAGAGAAGGTTTTTTCAAACTAACAAGTATAACTAATTGCATGTATTTCTTTGTATTTCTCACGGTATCGCAAAACTTTTCCATACTAGCGGTACATCCGTTCATACACATGATTAGCTAAAAAATAAATAAATAAACTTTATACATTAGATCTGAACCTAGTATTTCTACTTACTGGCTGGTCACTTAATTAAGAACGCTTATACTATTTCCATTTCTTTATTTTCTCGATGACAGTTCTAATTTGATAGTTGTAGTGTTGTGACCAAATAAGTAATGATATCGATCGCATATATTTATTATATTTTGAACAAAGACAAATACAACAAAAATATTCAAGTATATTTTTTCAAGGTGGGAACACTCAATGGCCCTCCGCCATTTTGTGTTTGTTTTAATCAGTCACTCGCAACAAGACGGTCGTGCTTGCCACTATATTTCTGTTCGCTGAGTTTTTTCACATTATCCATACGTTACGTTGTGTATTTTGTGTTCCTTCGTGTTGATTGCTGGCCAGCAGACAAATATAAAAATGCCGAAAGCATCTGTTCTGAAAAGGCAGGCGAGAGAACTGGTGAACAAGGTTCGTAATTACTTTGAAGCAGAGTATCAAAATGGTGGCCCGCTATTACCACTGTCGCAAGGTGTGAGAGCGTGTTGCGGCCGCATTAGGAATTAGTGGACCTACTGTTTCAAAAATTACTACCGAAGCTTACTGTACAAGCGGCATGTAGGAAAATAAGCTTCGTACGCCGAAGAGAAACGCCAACCACGTCGTGTGTCATCGGTTGAAATGAAATGTCAGACGCAGGTCAATAAAAAACAAGAGATAATTGACTGGCTCCAACTTCATGGCGAAAATGTGGATAGTACTTTATTAAAAGTACAATTACTGAATACTTTAAAATCGAAAAAAGCCTCGATGTTATCGATGAAATAGCTGCCGAATGTGGTCATTGGGTTTTTGAATTCCACTGTATCATTGCAAGTACAATGCTATAGAACTAATATGAGCACAAATCAAAGGACACGTCGCTCCAAAACAATACCCATCCCCCTTTTACGGCAAACAAGATGTTAGATTTATTAAACGGATTTGCGAATAAAACATGTGCGGAAGTAACTGCCGAAAACTGGGAAAAATTGTGAGAAGAACCCAAAACATTATAGCGCCGGATTGGGAAATTCATGTTGCATTCCGATAATATAAAAGTACAGGAATTTATAATAAATGTTGGGGAGAGCTCATCGAGGGACAGTGACGATTCATCAGATTTTGATTAAAATAAATAAATAAAGATTACCTGTCGTTATAATTATTTCGTTTATTGTCGAGTACCTACCTATACCTACTTATTTTAAAACAGCTTCGAAATTTTCAAGAGTTTGGCATTATCATTCAAGAATTAATATGTGTAACATCTTGTAATGAAATATAATATTAGTTAATAAATTTGTACAAAAGTATCCGGCCGTAGTTTCTTACATTTTGTAAAAAAATATCGGGTCTGTTATCGTGTTACGTTTATCGATATAGCTCCATCCCTATCAGTTTCTCTGACTCTTGTATAACCTTGTACGTGTGTAAACATCATATTTTTATAAAATAATGCATACATAATGTAAAAAAGACGCTCGTTCAAGTTTTCACAGGAGCTGTCATCGAGAAAATAAAGAATTGTCAAAATCTACAAGGGAAGTAATAATAAAACTTCGCGAGGCGAATTGGTCGTACAAAAAGATAGCCGACCATTTGCAATGCTCAAAAACGATGGTTTTCCACGCTATGAAGCATTTTGCCAAGTATCAAACTACTTGAAATGTTTCGCGTATACTTAAACAGAGAAAGTCATCTCCTCGAAATGATCGAAATATCGTTCGTTTGGCAAAACAAAATCCTTTTAAAGGGTCTAATGAGCTGAGAAAAGAATAGTTTGATAAAAACAACCCTTCCGCAATCTCGGCACGCACTATTCGAAGGTGTTTGGTATATAAAAAGTTGCACGAAAAGATAGCAAAAAAGGTGCCCAAGTTGAAACTGTGTCTTAGGCAAGCCCGGCTTGCATTTGCAAAAAGGTATCAAAACTGGATAGTTAGACAGTTGAAAAATATTATTTTTTCTGACAAGACAAAAATAAACAGGGTATGGTTCTGATGGAAAATGATATGTACGACACTTTCCGAATAAAGTATTTGATCTTAAGTGCACAAAAGTGACACTAAAGCATGGTGGAGGAATGTGAATATTTGGGAGTGCTTTTCTGGACATGGTGTTAGACCTGTTAAACTGATATATGGGAACATACATCAATTCCAATACAAAATATACTGGAAGAAATAATGTTACCTTATGCTGAAGATGTGCTTCCGGTTATTTGGGCATTCCAGCACGACAATGATCCAAAGCACACTGCACGCACCGTTAAGGAATTTTTCACATCGCAAACAGTCTCTGTCTTAAAATGGCCAGCTAACAGCCCAGATCTAAACTCAATAGAACAGCTTTTGTGCGAAGTCAAAAAAGAGCTTTCAAATCGACAATGGAGCAATTTAAGAGAGCTGTATGACGATTTCTTAGGAGAATGAAACTCTCTCTTGCGAAGTGTCAAAAATTGATAGATTTAATGCCTCGCAGGTGGTAAGCAGTAATTAAAAACCGTGGACATGCTACTAACTAAATGAGTTTAAAATGTTTTAAATTCCTTTTTTCTTTACGCACTTCACATTAATGTGATTTATTTAATCTACGTTGCATATAAAACAACTCTCGAACAGTTTAATAAATCATTCTTAATTATCTATCCAGCTTCATTACTATTTGAATTTGTTACTATAGATAATAAATAAATTGTATAAATAAATATAGATTTTATTCTATATTCCTAATCCCGTTTGAACTATTCATGTGGCTATTTCATAACATAACTAGATACTTCTAAGAAAGAACACATAACTACACATGACATCATTTGGATAAGAAAATTTTGGAACTTCAAATCGTTCTTAATTATATGATCATAACTGTATATATATAACGATAACTAACTGACTGAATACATATCAACGCACAAACCAAACTACTGGGGCTAGAACCATGAAAATGTGCATCCACTCTTACGTTGTAGGTGAGCACTAACGAAAAACTTTTGAAAATTTAACCCCTAAGGTGGTGAAACTAACTTTAGTTTGTAAATTTGTGATTTATAAAGATAGATCTATAAAAATTGATATTTAGCAAACCAGTTAGAATGAGACATAACTCAACTAAAACGCGAACGAAGCAGGAGGAAGCGTGTTAGTTAATCTATAAAGCACTAGGTTCGTTCAAAGATACAATCAGATAAAGAAAAACAATCTTCGCATCGCAACACTACGTCTATTTAAATAAAGGAAACTTATAGGTATTATTAGATAATAATCTAAAAATCTAAAATGGCAACACTAATAACGTATTAGAAGAAACGGTGTTAACGTACAGTAAAATTAACTCATATATAAATAAGAAATACCAATACACTTTTTAATTTAAGGCGAACATTTGGTAACCACAAACAAATACGAGTGGAAACGGCCGGAGTCACGAAAGGGATTCATAAAGCAGTCAAACAATAAGGCACGCGACACACGCACGTGCCCCGACGCGACGCGACGGTGTGCTCGTGTCCTTACGTCGTGACGTGCGTGTCGCCACGACTATAGATATTCAATTGTTTTCGAATTAATTAATTGTATTTAAAAAGAGAACTCCGAGCTTTAATCGACTAATACAACTGAATACAATAGGATAATATTAATGTATCTTTGAATTTGATTTCTTCATATTTCGACAACTGTTTATGAATGTTTATACAATAAATATATCAAGATTTCTAGTAAATTAATATCGCATATAGTAAATCTTATTATAAAAACTAAAACAATTATCTAAAAAACTCTAAGTTTAAAATATGGGACGAACAATTTGTAGTATTCATACTATGCCAGTCATTTACGTGCCTTAATTTTTTTAAATATTATAGTTCTCCCTTTCTTCGTGAAACGAAAAGTCAAAAGTATCTAAGACCATACAGTCAAGTCAGATGTATTTATAATTAATGTTTAGATGTAATTTATGTCATATTTATATCATGTCTTCATTTTCTTCTTGTTTATATTTCCAGTGTCATTGTTTTAAACCTTCATAGTGTTTTCTAATAATGCAGGCAAGTCAGATAATGTTTATATATTCCATGTTTAGGCGTCATTTATATAGAGACCGAAGCCAAGTCCTCTGTTTTTTCTTTTTCTTCTTGTTTTTCCTTCCAATGTCAATGATGTTTAAACAAGCCTTTGTCATTTTTTCTAACATTCAAAGTGAGTTCAAACTAGATGATGGCTCCCTTATTTGAACTATCTAGAGAGTTTTTGTAACAACTGAAAATACATGTTTCCAGTTTATATTTATAATCCACACGTATGCACAATATTCAAAATATATAACGCAAAATGCCACCAATATTACATATTATAGGGTCAAAAGCCTTAAATAAAAAATAAAAAGCACAACATGTTACTTCAAGATTACCTTCAATTAAAGGATGTTTAACGAGAAGTCTATATGCAATGTCACTCGCATAAATATCTATTTTATCCGTTCAGCATGCAGGCCGATTGATGTGGCCAGTAATAATTTCGAGTTACCATAGATGTATTGAAAGGGCAAAGTTAAGGATATTACCTAATCTAACTTTGTCACCTTTTAATAAATCACTGAATGCAACCCGTGTTGTATTCTTGATTTACAGGTAATTATGTCGCTGTCTGATGAAATGTTTCTGACGTAATTAGTGGTGACGTACGTCAGAGGAGCACGGTACATGTGTTTTCTGTCATCACCTTTATTATTAGGCGATGGGGCGGAAATGATTCACTAACGTCGAGGGAACATGTATTGGATGAAAAAAATTGTATGGATTTGAAGAAATCTTCGACATTTAAACGAAAATTTTCGGTGAAAAAAAACATTGTGATGAAACCATGGAATGGTTATAAGGCGTTTTATAATGTCCGTCTGGTTAGGCGTCTCCCTCAAGTCAATCTGTCGCCAAGCACCATAGGTGTGTTCCGGCAGCCGCACTTGAGAGCCAGCTCCCCACAAGACTTAGCGTGTCACCATTGGGTCAAGTCGTCATTTAACATCAGGTGAGATTTAATATAATACAATAAAATATAAATATTATATAATCATAAAAATAATACTCGATATATGCATAAAAAACATTATTTTATGTAGATACATATTTTAAGAAAGGTTATTCTCAAAGAAATTTCTTTGGAGTAATACCTTCTCCATATGTTGTGTTCCTGCGGTGAATAGGATTTCCAGAGATCCTTGAAGAAGATTTTACAAGCGTCCATAGGCTACGGTAGCCGCTTACCATCACGAGTGCCGCAAGCTTGTTTACCACCTTAGTTGTATAAAAAAAATTCACAAAGGGTTCATATATGATATATAACTTTTATATAATATTATAACGTTAGCACAATACATACCATACTCTTTGAAAGGATATGTGTAATTATATCCAATACATGTGAGGTTGAAAATAAAAAGGAATATTTACAACTTCCTTAGTATTTGGAACAATCTCGTAACTCTACACTGTTAGACAGAACACGGTCTATAATTATCACTGCTGTCAACACAGTAAGTGTTAACGTGTGCTTATTAACACATATTGTCTAGAGATGAACATGAAATTTGCGTAGTAACTTCCCGTCCCTTTCCCGGAGAACCCAAGACATGTATTCGAAATCCCATGCATTGAAATCGGTAATATATTAAACTTTTAATTCACCTTTTAGTATTTAAGATACTTTTTATAAGTTCAGTAAAAACCACTTCTGAATATTATTTTTTCCAGTACTATTTTTTTACCTTTTCTAATCCTACTTAATCTTTAACTTAATCAGTTAATTCTTTTTGCACTAGTAACTTTTGAATAAACTACTTTTTTGTCTATCTCCTTGACCGTATTATAATGAAAATTAACATTATTTTATATTTGATTTCGTTTTGCATCATTAATAATAAAAAACATTTTATGAAGAAAAAAACAAAACAGATAAATTAAAGAAAAAATTAAAATCCCCGACATAATTAACTTATTCACTGAGACCGCTCTAATGAGCCCAAACACGATACTTCTACCGTAAGTTGGTGAGGACTTGGGCCAGTTCCAGTGCTGCAGCATCACGTAAATGTTTACCATATTTCAAACATAACAAAAAAAATCATTTCAGCCGTTTGGAAGCTACGATGCCATAAACTATCACACAGATACACAGGCACCCTTCTATTTGCGTCGAGGGTTAAAAGATATTCTCTCACTCCAAGACAATGTAGCTTAGAAATTATATTTAAGAATTTAAATTAAGAATTTTTAATACCAGATCAGTGATTAATTCCTGCGAACATACAAAGTACCTATTTATAATTAATATCTTGTAGTGTAGATATAAAGATAGTATATAAAGAGCTTTATGTATACCATTTATGGAAACAATATAATTAGATACCTACTCATAAAAAAAAATATTTTCGGCATGTGGCAATTCTTATTGCATACACTTTTAAAAAACAATTTAATCTACGACAAAGCATATTAAGAAATAAAAATCACGTGTGGAATACTGTCGCAGCTGCATTTCACCCGTAAACCGCTTATTAGTCATACGTAATGACAAATCATTAATATTACTTAAAAAACACACAGCCGCAAACCGCTCAAAACGCGATTTTTCACAGTCCAAAAACTTAATATGCTATGCGTAACTAAGCTCGCTTTTTTCACACGACAACGCTCAAACAACACGAACGCGGATGTACCTATTAATTTATATTAGTGTTCTATTTTAGAATATTCACATTTGGAATTCCTATCTAGAATGGTGACGAAGTTATTTTGAACTTTGAAATCTCATCCTTTCGTAAACACGGATCGGTTTTTAAACGGAAAACTGTCATTGTTATAAACTTAAATTTTATATCTGAACAGTTAGTGAGAGTTCAGTAGGTATATAATATATATTATGGTTACCTTTCTATAAAAAATATTCCCTGCTTGTAGAATTTTTATTATAGGTTATGGATGTAAGATTTATTTAAAAAATATGAGTCCAGTATATCTTTATTTAAAGAAAAACTCCGTAAAACGTAGAAATTACTAAGGTTTGTATGGTTTTCATTATCAGCCATTCGTTGAAACATTCTAAAATTATAGAATGTACTACTTATAGTTCCCGCAAACAAAATTTCGTCAAAATTAGTTTTTTTTAATTACATATTTCAAAAAATAATATTGCAAATTGTTATAATCGATCAATTATGGAATAACTTATACTACCCGCGTACAATATTTCATAAAAATCGATGAACTCGCTTTTAAGTTAAATCCGGATACAAACAGACAGAGAAAAAAAAATCTGTCATATTCGTGATCAATGTCCTTTATTTAGTATGCCTATCGGGAAATTTGGTTAAAATATTACATAAACAGACATGACTACAGATTGTCTAAATTACAAATTACCTTTACTTATTGAAGAATAGAAATATTTGAAATTATTTTTATTTACCTTAATTATACAAACAGAATAAATGTGTAAATATCACAAGCTCAGAACGATTATAGATGAAGGATTAAAAAATTAATAGAAAGAAGAAGAAAAAGATGTTGACTAAAATGAATACAGAATTATTCAGATGTGGCACGAAGAAGCGAAGCGTGAATGTTAACCCTGAGAAAAAAGCAAGTAAAACTTTGAAATTCCTGTATTGACCCCGGAATTAATAAGTTCTTAATAAATCATGAGTGATTATAACTAAACATTGTATCTTTTACACAATACTTAATTATACCACAGTATCCGTATTTTCTGTTTTGGTATTTTATATTAGTTATTTGTTCACCTTTGTATATTGTTCCTATTATGTACATACCTATGTATGTACCTACATACGCATAAAAATTGAAACGAATGAACTTTATTTACAGAATATACTCTGAATGAAAATAAGTTAGATCATTATCAAGATCTCAAATGAATTCTATTAATTATATATTTGAATAAAAAAATAACTTGAAATAATACGAAAATATTTATTATTGTCTTTTTTTATTTATGTTTGATTAAAATCGGATGTAGCCGAAAACGAGGACACTCTAAGCCCAGACACAGGATGCAGCTTCCAGAAAATACCAACAGGTGTTTAGAGACAGGTTTTCTACGAGGAAATGCGGGAGGTGTTTCCTGTTTATATTGTTTTCCATATTTTATCCCATAAATTTTTATTTCATACAATATATTTTTACCACTGCCGCGTTTTAATTTTTGATGTAATTTTTGCGATTTAATTAATTTTTTAATTCATGAAAATCAAGCTCAGTTTTGGTGGAAGAAACAGGAGAATATTAAATTATGAGTACGTATAATTTACTTATTTATAACCAGTCCAAACTGCAGTTACCTCTCTAACGCTCTGTGCGACAGCAACATATGTATTTCTATTAGACTATACTTCAAAAATCTTGTCGATCAAAATAAACACTAGAAAATGATCTACATATAGGTTATCGTGATGTTTTCCTTCACAAAAAACTTGAACGGATTGATTTTTTGACCGGAACCCACTGTATATTTAACGAATCTCAAGATCTAGGAACAAGTATCAGTCCATTGTAGCCTAGAATATTGTAAAGTGCTTAGCTGTAAAGCCACGCGACGCGAATGCATCTCTCCATAAACAATTTCACGAAATAAATCTTCAACTCTCATTCGACCTATTGAAAAACTACATTGAATTGGTCTCGAGTTTTAATTCATCCACTTCATAGGTACCGATTTATTTGTCCCAATAATCTAAACTAGCGGTCGCACAATGATCGAAATTCAACCACCGACTTTTTAATCATAGACTGTTTGACATTTGCAGTATAAACCTAAACAATGAATATTATATCACTTGCTGTCACTTTTCATTGAATGACAATGTCAATATTTTGGGAGGTCTAAGTTCAATGGCACTTGTTGGGTTAGGATTCGCAAACATAGTTCTAACAAGACGGTGGCTTAGAACTGTTTAAGAAATTTTTGTGGTAAATCGAAATGCTTGTTTCTAATTATCATTTTCTTATTAGTATAAATTAATCCACTTCACTTGTGCACAATAACTAAACTATACCACAGAAAATGTTGCCATTATTACATAATATATATTGGACTCAATATGAATTAGGTACATGGTAACTCATTTATTTATTTATTTAATGGTTTTCGGATGATCCGTTAAAAAATATAATATCTCAACCTCCTTTTTTGGAATCAGTATTCGAATGTGAATTGTAACGACTAAACTTTAAAATTCCCTGTAACTCAATATTTATGAATTGTAACTAATTAATTATATCATTAAAAATAAACATGGAAATATACCAATTTTTTAATTTATAATTATAATTTTAGTCAAAGTAAATGGAATGTATAGTTGTAGAGATGGCAAAACGCAAATAACTGTAGTTTTTCCTTATATTTACTTAGCATATACTTGTATTTTAAATAACGTAGGTTTGTGAATTTAAAAAAGTACACCGCATGATAAGGCAAAATCCCTTACATCTTTTAGGGATACCAATGAAAAGTTATCAAAATATACTAACAAATTCTTCGTAAACTTTTCATGAACACTAATCAAATTTGTCGTTACATGCCAGTACTCTAGGTGCCGATTGCAAAGGAATCCCGAGCAGTAGAGATAGCATCAACAGCGTCGTCTCCGAACGCGACAGGACTCGGACCCACCAAGCCACATTGTATTTTATACACCGTACGACACACGGAAAACAAATAAATGTTTCAATATGGGCATACTTTTAATTTAATTACAGATTTCATTTTAGGAATTAATTGATTATATATTATAAACTCTGATTCCATTTAATTAAACAAGAAAAGTTGTGGGTAGTTTACACGCGGAAGAAGTGAAACCTCCAGCAAACATTAATATATCTTAATATGATCACTTCTCCATATTACGACATAAAAAAAACGAAGAAATTCCTGAAAGTCGCTACTCACAAACGTTTCTATGTATTTAAAATATTGAGATTTAACAGTGATAAATTTTTACTTTGATATAATTTTCAAGTCACTTTTATATGGGAACAGAAGATTTTTTAAGCTTGTTTACTTTTCTAATGAGGTCATATAAAACATAGATTAGATTATTAATATCTGCTTAGGTCAATCATAATTTTAGATCTTGAAAAATTTTCATATGGGATAGTATATACAAATTAAAAAATACTATTGACAAATGACAATTCTCTTTCATACTACATTTAATTAGAATTTGGTAAGCTTAATACGTTTTTTTTTCATCCAATATTATTCTTTGTATACACGGCCCTACAGTCTAGACGTACTTAATAGTAAATTATAAGTTATATATGCTGTATTTACATAAATTGATGAAAATAAACGAATATGTACATATAATGAAAATATTAGGTCTTTACCTATGAAATTGCCGTTTTGTATGAAAAAATTGAAACGAATTTTTTTCATGTATTTTTTATTTGTATTAATCGAAGTAATCACCCATGCAATCAATGCATCTTTGCCAGCGCAGTGGCAGTTTATTGATGCCTTTCTTAAAGAAATCAGCTGGACGGGAAGCAACAAACTCTTCAAAGGCATTTTGTACTGCCTCTCGGGTATTGAATTTTTTTCCCGCCAAGGAGTTATCCAAATTCTGGAAAAAGTAGTAGTCTGTAGGCGCAAGGTCTGGTGAGTAGGGCGGATGACGGAGATCTTCCAACCCCAGTTCTTGCAACTTGGAGACCGTCTGCTGTGCAGTATGAGGTCGCGCGTTGTCGTGCAGGAGCAGCGGAGACGAGCGATTGACCAATGGTGGTTGGAGATGTGCCAGCTTCTCCATCATTGTGTTCAGTTCTTCACAGCACACATCTGTAGCAATACTCACCCCGTTAGGTAAGAAGCTGTGATGAATCACACCGGCGCTAGACCACCAAACAGTGACCATCACTTTTCTAGGGGTAAGTTTTCGTTTAGGGCATTGTTTAGGTGCTGAACCAGGATCCAACCAACTTGCTGAGCGCTTGCGGTTATCAAACAAAATCCATTTTTCATCGCAGGTAACAATGCGGTTCAAAATTCCTTCATTTGTGTGTCTGTTGAGCAGTGCAAGGCACGTCTCGACGCGTACTTCACGCTGGCGATCATTGAGTTCGTGGCGCAACAATTTGTCAAGTTTTTTACCTTGCCAATTTGACGCAAATGGACCAATATTGTTTTGACGCTAACGTTGAAAGCTGCTGCTAATTCAGCCGTAGATTGTGTATCATCAGCTTCCACAATCGCCTTTAATTCGTCATTGTCGACCAAAGTATTCGGACGACCGCGAGGTTCATTTTTCAGGTCGAAATTCCCAGAACGGAAGCGAGCAAACCAATAACAAGTGGTGCGTTGGCTTGTAGTGTTAGCTCCGTAAACGTCGTTGATGTTGCGTGCCGCTTGTGCCGCGTTGCTGCCACGACGGTACTCATATTCCATAATTACTCGAATTTTTAACGTATCCATGATGACAAAAAAGATTGAAATACGATGAAAATGTAACACTAATCAATAAACAAATGACTACTTTTGGAAAAAGAATTCCATGTTTTTAAAATAAAATTAATTTGAAATTAGAATTCTTAGCCAAACAAAAATTATTTTGATTTGAAATGGCCAGTACTGCAGAACGGCAATTTCATAAGTATATACCTATTATATGAGCTATGGTCTTAAAAACACCTATCTAGGTGTACTTGGAATGTAAAACATTATCTAAATACAAAGTTTCATCCAAATCGTTGGACCCGTTTCCGAGAAACCAATTACTTAATATTCAAGAATTGCTCACTTAATATAATAAGATAAGAAATGTATATTAGATTCATAAAATTCGTAATAATGTTTCGTCTTAATATGTGACAATGAAATTATTATTCCATAGTAATCCTAGTAACAACTCAGTAATAAATACAAATTTACTGTCAATAAAAATTTACGTCGAAAAGGCGCCACGCCACGGACGTGACTCATTGAACACTGCGCGGATTATATTCTAACGTGCGACGTGCGTACGCGCAACGTGTTGACACGAACAACTTAATGTGACAAAATGTTCATAACATATGTTTAGAACTGGCACAATATACTCAATTTGAACAATTTTATAATTCTATGTTTGATATTTTTATATATGTATACATAATTATGTATTACCTGTATATTTTTAGTTACACGTACACAATTAATACACCAAATACCCTTGTATTTGTTACATATATTGTACATAAAACAATATTCATTGTTAGTACATAGATTGATAGATATATACGATACATCTTTATTTAAATATTATGGACAAATCACCAGTATTGAAGGGATAACATACATTCAATTTTAATCTTTTCATTTGGAGAAAAAGAATACCTATTTGGCTGACCAGAAAAATTCGCTAGCTACGCCAATTCTGAAAGCTTAGGCCAGGGATTCGAACTAACGTCGTGACATCCGTACACATTCTCACTGACTCTCATTGCTTGCAAGTACTAGAAGAAAATAAAGCATTCAAAATTCTACCTGAACGTGATATTTTGTTAATTTTGTCAATATAAAATGGCACGTGACAAACAATGAGAATAGACGCCTTTAGACATATTTGCACAATAGGGCTCTCCACAATGACCAAGTGTTGTCACATTTTTCAATGCAATAAACATATAATATAGATTTATCGATTTAAAATATATACCAGATGTGTCAGCCATTGTTACACATAATCTGATTTTGAGGATATATTTTATTTATGTGTTAAAATGTATAATTTATAAGCGGAGTGCATAGGAGCCAGATTGCGCGACGTTTTTGTTACAAGTATATCCACGGTTGTCGAGGGTCGGTGATATTCTCAGTAGGTTAATTCAGCGTGCTGATAGATATTTACTAATGATCACCAGACAATTGTAGTGTTTATTAGATATCTGTCACTAGAGAATACTGTCACTAGACAGGGCACAGATAATTTTTTTTGGAGATTTCTCTCGACCTCCACCCTACAGAAGATATTGTCTAATAATCTAGTTTTGTGTTCTTGCGATAAGTATGGTTTCCAGAGCTCCCTGGGGAAGGGGGCTTCAAGGTCGGCACTTATGTAGCTAGTGGTTACCTTTGGTGGAATTCGATCTTAGGTATAGTTAATTAAGAAATACAATAACATTCATTATGTGTACTTTGAAGCGACCTTTTAGACCAGCTGTTATATAGTTCATTCAAATACTTCTTGCATTATTGTAAACTTATTGTAAACATTGTGAAAACGCCAGAATAAAATTTATCAATCATTATAGATTATTTTATAATGACTTTATTTAAAACTTAAATATATATAGGTACATTGATTCTAATAGGTAACTAAGTTTTTTTAATGTTATAGGTTTTAACATTATGGCCTCAATCTCATCTGATCTTAAGTGACGATGTGGTCCAAGTTGGTAAGTACGCTAAGCCTAGTGGAAGACTGGCTCTCAATTGCAGCTGCCGGTACACGCCTATTGGTGCTTGACGACAGATTTTCAACTTGAGGGTGGTAGATAGCCAGGCGGGGATTAAAAAAAGCCATACTACCATATGCTATGGCTTCATCAGATGTTTTCCGTCATCAAAAGCAAAGGCTCATTGCAGTGATTCTATTCTATTCTGTCAATCTTTAAAACCCTAATTTAAAAAATTCGGTATTCTCGGTTAACTATTTACTCGCCCAACTTTGAGTTCAATAGTCGACAACTATCGCTATAAAGATTGGCCGCTAAAAGGTCACCTTAAAGTACACAGACTGGATGTTATTGTATTTCTTAATTAAAAATACCGGCCATAATTCATAAACAAACACAAGCCGCTGTGATGTCCACATGTTTCAGAAATCGCGTGACAAATACATCAAGGCGACGTCGTATCAAAAACTATAAGCTTCAAACTGGTATACTTTGAAGATATTGAATTATTAGTTTTTTTGTAATGTTCAATTATTATAATTGATTATCATATCGAATAACGAGAATATATATAATATGTAAAATCTCGTGTCACGGTATTTGTGGTCGCACTCCTCCGAAACGGCTTAACCGATTTTTGTGTTTTTTTAATGTATATTTGGTAGGTATGAGAATACGTCGTAAGATATATTTCATACAGCTAAGTGATTAGGGTGTTTCTATCCAGATTTTTTTTTCTATTTTACGGGTTAATCCGTGGGGCACAGCTAGTTTTAATATATCTATATCAACAACGTTTTTCGACAGCTTCCCTAGTACTGAAAAACGAAGCACCATGAGTTGTTTAGTGAAAATTCTGGATGTACTGAGCTTCTATTGCTAAAAGGGAAAGCTTCCAAGCAACCAATAGTTCGTATAAACACATTTTTCATTATATTTTGATGTTTATTGTCATCCAGCAAAATCAATCAGAATATAGAAATATGTACACAACTATTAAGTTAAATAAACTGAACTAACAAAACTCTAACATAAAACTTTAATTTTTAGCCAAGCTATATAGTAAACATACATAATGAGGTTAGTTTACAGTGTGTCAGACGCTCGTTGTTCCAGCGCGTCTGCCCGCCAGCGCCATGTTGTTCCATGGGATGGGCGGCCATTGACCCCGCCTGAAATACTCAACCTTGACCGCCAACTGCCCTGTTTACCTTACTCCTTGCAAATAACTAAGGTCTCTGTATGCTAATGTAATGCAAATTGTTACTTGTTGAATATTTTTTATCGTGTTAACATAAAGGGATAAGGTTTATTTTCCGCAACACAACGTCTATGTGCGCATATTTTGCGTAATCATACCGACCCAACTCTTTCAGGAAGTTCACCAGTCGCGCAATGTTGTTACAGACCTCCAGAAGAGTCCTTGGTGTGCCAAGGTATTATTTAACCTCGTATTGGACCAACTCTCTGCACTCCAAGAGTACACGTTTGAGTGTCATGTACGTAACATGTTAAAAAAATTACAATATTATTTCTATTCAAATAAAATATAATTAACTGGTTGTCTCAACCAAACTACAAACTACCAAGACTCAACCACGCCGCTGACAACACACCCATGTAGCCTATCGCCCTTGCCTACAACTTTCCAGATTAGTTGACTTTAATTTTTTTAGAACTGATTATACTGTTAGCTTTAAGGGCTCTGGAGCCTCGGACGACTTAACAGCTTCACCGTGGCTTGGAGGCGAGCGCTTAAGGCACTCAACCGCGAAAGCGTGTCAACAGGCTCAAGGGTGCCAAAGTGGCCGAACCTAGGCTTGGGCTGTTGCCGTAGTTGCAATTAAGTGGCGAACTGGTGGTTGCTGCTCCGCTCCTTAGGCTCGTATCGTGAAGTTATATGGCCTAAAATCTTCCTCAATAATTAAGCTATAAAATACAAAAAGACTTTTTCGTATCAAACGGGTAGTTCCAGATATTACGGCTTTCAAACAAACAAATAATCATTTGAGCTTTATAATATTAATATAATAGGATAGATATAATATAGTAGGTAGCTATGTGAAAAGTAAAGTGTCATAGTTAATTGATCAACAATTATATCGCGGAGATAACATAATAGAAGTCTCAAATATGTAACTATTTCTATAAATTAAATGACCTCTCATTGTGTTCAGTATTGGTTCCACTTGAAAATTTGAATATAGAACAAAGATTCGCGAACATGTCGCAACAGGCACAGGGCGGGATCGCGGTGGTCGCCACGTGGGTAATGTTCCCACGGTCCGCGGGGGGCGTCGAGGTTAGCCGATCACTGCCGAATCTCGGACGTCAATGTTTTTTGAATTCGGAACGCGACCTCCACTGCCAGTTTGTTTTTTAAGGTGTTTTATATTAACAAGACGAAATGTTTATAGATGTTCGAAGAAATAATAAACAGAATGTAGGTCGCCTGTATAAAGTTTTAATGAATATCTGAAAGCGAAGTATAAATACTTTTTCTATTCTATTATAACCTGTTTGATACGTAACACATAATTAAAGAGTAATTAGTTTGTTTTCTTTTACTTGAGTAGATACATTTTACTTGCAATAATTATTATCAGTTGTTATATTACTTTTTTGGTTTAAAGTCGTAAGTATTGGCAGGTAGCAATTTTTCCCTCGATTACAGGGCATAAACAGATACACTTTTAAAAATAAAATCAATATTTATATGAAGGTCGGTTTATATGTACATCGTTCTCAAATATGTTTTTCAAAATTAATATGTCAATACAAAATGGTAAATTAGTTTAATATGTAATAAATAACGCATTTTTATTTGTTTATTTTTGGAACAAAGTTCCATAATATAATATTACTAGCAGTGCCCGACGATTTCACCCGTGTTTTTATCCGACAAACACCGCGCCGCCAATGCACGCTGTGTAGCTTATCATAATTATTGTTCTCACATTCCACAAATACAATGTTTTGTAATTTTTCATTATCTCCTAAATTACGTGAGCAAATATAATAACATGCTATAAAGGATAAAATTTTACTTCATAAAATTGTCTTTATGATGAAGTAACTTTTATTCGTAAGGAATAATATGCCATGCCTAAAAATAATGCTCATAAATCAACTTTTAATCTTCATCAAAAAAAATTATCGCAAAATGCCTTATTGTGGCATAAGCATAAGAGAAAGGTATATGCTATCGCGGATTTTTTTTTAATATAGTAAAATCCAATATTTTTGTAAGACATTGTATTTCCGTATCATTAATGAAAACGCCAGCGCACGCGGATAAGCCAGTTCGGCAGGGCTTCCACTTCCGACTTACTTAACAAAAATCAATATTAAAATATTGAAGGCTAGCTGAGAGTTGTAGCCTAATGTTGGCTAGCTTATACTATTCCTCGTGAATCTGGCTATCTAATACAAAAAGAATGTTTCGAATACGACTGGTTATTCCAGAGATTAGCGTGTTTAAACAAACAAAAAAAAACTTTTCCGCTTTATTATAATACATGTATAGATAGTGAAGGTAATAAATTCAGAATAAAAGAGAAATTAGAATATACACCACATGATAGAAACAAGGTTTTTTTTTACATAAATTGTTGTAAGCATATACTCTTATTATACTTATTATGTAGTACTAAAATAAAATTCAATGAACATTTAGACTCTATTTTAGACTCCGAGAAGCGTAATAAAAATATTAAAACTACAATCGGTAGAGTTTCTTTTTGTTTACCTCCCTGTTATCAAAAACCACAAAGAATTGTTAAGACAATCTAAAATAGCGAGCAGTCTGTAAGATAATTATGTATTGGTAAGATTTTACAATTTAATCTTTTACTTTTCAGCCAGTAAAATTTCCACGACATTTATCCCATATATATACACAAAACTTGCGACAAACTTTCTAATTAAGTAACGAAATTCTAATAAAGTAACAAAAAACCCGCCTGCTACAAAAACACTTGACTAATAAAATATTTTTCTATTTTTGCCTTTTATTTCATTTCTAGATGTCGCGTCGTACTTAAATATTATATTTTATAGCCTATGTCACTCCCACAATTAAGACAAATGTAACGACACTTCGTAGGCAAAAAATCTATCAAGGCGTTTAGGCTACAGAGCGTACCAAAGAAATAGACATACATACATAATCTCGAAAAACATGACCCTTCTTTTTCGCAATCGAGTAAAAATAGGTGATAACATAAAGTTTAAAATGGTGGAGTTTTTTTCAGAATTAGATGAATTAATCCCAAACTAATTTGTCTGAAACAAAGAAAGTGTCTACGGAAGGAGGGACCAGCGGCCCAAAGTGAAGAAAATTGGAGAAAGGTACCTATGCAAGCGTATTTCGGCGTGTTCTAGCAGCCACGCTTACAAACTAGTCTCCTTTAATATAATATCAAATAGAATCTAACTTGTAACGCATAGCTGTAAGCAATGACAGTTAATAAATTATTAAAAAAATTAAACATAACCAACATAATAATTTATTATCAAATTTATATTCACTTCTACGAAGGAATTAACCTATATTCAATCAAAACAAACTCATTAAGCCGACTAAATCGAAATCAGGAACCAAGTCTGACTCATATCTATGTTATTGTAACTCGTTAGTGATGTTCTTGTGATTCGAAAACCTAACATTAAAGAGGATTTGCGAAAACCCAGACGTAATAAATAACCCGGTAATTATATTTATACAAGCCTTCTAAAGTATGAAATAATATCGCACTGGATGGAATAAACAGTGTTGCCACTCATCTGGATTTATTATCGTAATCCGCTGAAATGGGGAGAAGGAAATGGGGGATGTTGCAATTTAGATTGGATTGTAAATTATATAAAGTGCCTGACTCTTCGGCTTTGTTTGAACGGTATTTAAATTAAAAATCACTTTATATTATTTTTGTATTTAGGTAAGCAATGATGGGTCAGTGGTAGCATGTACGGACATAGGGTCGATCGACGTGTTTTCGAATCCCTGCATTAAGCCTGAGCTTTCGGTAATAGAAAGTATGCTGGCGAAACCATAGTATAGTGGTAGGGCATTTTCAACCTTCATCACCAAATCCAAATCGTCACTGGTTGTTAAGATAGTAATCAAACGCTAAAGTTATAAAGTTAGTATAGCCAAAAGCATTAGCAAGTTGAAGTGGCAGTGGGCGGAGCACATAGTTCGGAGAACTGACGGCTGTTGGGGCAGAAAGGTTCTCGGGTGGAGACCACGCACCGGAAAGCGCAGCGTAGGACGGCCCCCCACTAGATTAAAAGATGACATAATAAAGGTCGCTGGGAGCCGTTGGGTGCCGGCCGCACAAGATCGGTCGCTCTAGAGATCTATGGGGGAGGCCTAAGTTCAGCAGTGGACGTCCTGCGGCTGAAATGATGATGATGATGATGATGATGAAAGTTATAAAGAAAAAAAGGTGAGATTAGACGGGTACCAGATCCTTGCCTTTACCATCGCAATCTATTTTAGGACTGTGCACAAGATTAGGTTCATTGTATTGTATTATTTGCTTTACCAATCCAAGTTGTAATAGCCCTTTACACATGAGCATATGGGGGGGGGGGATCAATTGGCACTGCGTAGAGATGTTCTACCGCATTTATCATCGGGGGTGTTCCGAGGAATTGTTTGGATTGATCCTGGCTGCTGAATTTCACCATGGACATCGCGTCAGAATCGTAAATTCCATCCACACCACCTCGATCTCCAACGTTCCACAACAGTGCGTTTCTTAAGACACTTTTTGCCTCGCACAACCACTTTGTGGAACCAGCTGTCGCCTGAGGTCTTTCCGAGCCGTTATGACCTGGTGACCTCCAAGAAGAGAGCTTATTATTTACTAAAAAGCCGGCAACGCATCTGCGAGCTCTCGGTGTTGCGGATGTTTGTAGGCGGCGGTGATCACTTTCCATCAGGTGCGCCACCTGCACGTTTGCCCCCTTTCTATCATTTAAAAAAAACACTTGATAGCCCTCATAGACATAATTTACTTTCCTCGTTTATTTTTTATACAAATAATTAACAATATATAAATGGGTAAATACTAAAACTTCATTTGTTATTGTAGGAAGTAAACTGCACTGCATAAAATCGGTCTACAACCCAATCTGTGAATTCGACAGCAGAACGCATATAGGCCATCAAAAACTTTAAAACCGCTTAAACCGCACACATAGCGCCATCTATTGTCGGATAGTGTAACGAAAGAACATATTATTATAAATATTACAAGATTTAAAATACATTATTTCTTTCTGCCTTGAAATATTGATATATTCGATTATTTAAAATTAGTTATTTTACAATTGCAGGTAATTTGCAATATTTAAAATAATTCCTATCTAATATCTACATTTCTTTGTAAGTACTACCTACAGTTAAGTGATTATTCCAAATTCCAATTTAGAAATTAAATTAATATATAATAATGAACGATTTTGGCAAAACAGAACTAAAGTTATTATGAAAACATTCTAAGAGATATAGACCTATATATAATTTTTTTACTACAAACAAATCAATTATGCATAAGCTAAATAAGTAAATACTGTCTACTTAGTATATTCAATGAAAACCGTGTGTACTGATGAGTTCATCACTTAAACTATAAATAAACACTAAACATCGACAAGGAGTTACTAAAATAGCACATTGTCTGTGGTAAAGGGTTTGTCTGGGGCTGCCATAATACAGCGTTCTGTTTTAGAACCACTTCGCTTGCATTAAACTATGCGACTATTTTTATAATTAACTAGCTGTGCCCCACGGTTTCACCCGTGTTAAATTTATTCGACCAGCTCTTCACTTTGCCGCTGCACAGTAAACGCACCCCGGATAGCATATTGTTGTTCTCACTTCCCATACTTGCCTACAACTTTCCATATTGCTTGACTTTTATGATTACTGCTTCACCCCTTAGGGTTATAACGTGAAGTTATACAGCCTATAATCTCTTTTAATAAATAGGCTAAAAAATACAAATGGTTTTTTTTTAACTAACCGGTAGTTCCAAAGGTTAAAGCGTTCAAACAAACAAACGATCTTTTGACTTTTATAAAAAATTGAATGTATTATTTAACTTATGAAAACATAGACGTATAATTCTCAATTAATCCATTTAGACAATTTAAGTAATATTATTAAGTTAACTAGGCACCTAGTTCTAAAACATCGTAACTCATTTAGTATATGATATTTAGAAGGGCTGTCAACTTCAATTTTTTTTTGGCATCATAATTTAAATAGAAATTGCATGATACCTATTTTTAAAGCTCTTTCGACTCATTTTTGAATTTGTAACTAATTAATTAATTATTAAATAATACATTGAATGAACATCTCCAATTATTTTTAATAACAATTTTTGTCTAGAAGTAAGACTGTTTAACTCAAATATAGAATTTTTTTTCTTTGAATTTATTTAGCGTGCAGTTGTAAAAATTACGATATTATTTGTGTTTGGATGTCGATTTTTATGATGGTTTCTTGGAAACGGCTCTAACGGTTTAGTTAGATGTTATTATTTAAAAATATCATTAAAAAAAAAGTACAATTTCATTATTTTTTTATAAATCCGATCGAGTTTTTAAAAACTCTTCTCCATGATTGTAGGATATCTTTGGAACCGTTGGTAGTACATTGATATTCATAAGTGCATTCTTAAGGCCTAAATTGAATAAAATATTTTTTATTTTAATAATGTATCATTCTTCCAGTTTACCAAGATCGGTTTCTTCTAGACGCCAATTTTTTTTTTAGACAAGAATTATTCTGATTTAAGTACAAGATTTTTTTTACTAAATGAGTTCTAGTCCTCTGTTATTTGATTATTAGATTTTCTTTTTAGTATTAGACTTACACGAGTATCTAAATCAGCACAAACGACGATCCTTTGTATCAGTAATTTCTCAAACGTTCTTCTTTAGCCTAAATTATTACCCAATAAACTGTAAAGGTGTGTAAAATATATTTATGTTTAACATTACCATATTTGCAACGGATTCCTAGTCTCGATGATGTTACGCAAGTAGTCGAACTCGAAGCATGCGCAGGCGCATCGTCCCGCCCCACGCGATGCAAGTGTATAATGTTCGCACGCTTGCCTATATTATCGTCAAGGTTCTGATTGTGTAATCTATTACACGATTTGACAATTACATCATACAATTTAAATCTAACTAGTTATTATACAAGTTAGTTTGACACGTTTACTTACATAAATTATTGTTTTTCGAAGTGAAACTTCTTTTGGGACGGTATGTATTGGATTTTATAAAACGAAAATTTGTAACGAAAAGAGATCGCTATAAATGTATATATAGGATTTAGGCTGTGATAGAATGCGATAGAACGCGTTTCTATATAGTTTGCCTATCTTTTGTATATTCTTAATTTACACGAAATATATACAAAGAGAAGGAGAGAGAGCGAGAGAGAAGTTTCACGTCTACCGCATGTGAACTCTCACTCAAATATTTTTTTATAATATTTTTATTTTTTAGTAAACGATGTTAATGTTCCCTAACAAGCGTCGCGTCGGTGATACAAATTTCATCGGCACTCGTCGATGTCATACCGACCTGCTGAACTGAAATGCCTCTTCACGCCTCGTTTGACGGACCCAACATCATAGTAAGGAAATAAACACCTTGGCTGGGGCTAATATGTTATTAACATTTTTTGCCTGTCTTGTCTGTTTGTATGCCCAGATTTAACTCAACGGCTTGAGCGATGTTCATGAACTTTCGTAAACGGAAAGCTTATATTATCATTGCCCAAATGATAGACTATAAGTATTTTCGATAAAAATTTTACAAATAGTAAAAAGAAAAGTATAATTACGAGAATTATAAGCAATTTCATGATTGATTGGTTATAAGAATTTACTAAAATACCATCAGAAATCTAAAAAAAAAAAAAATTATTAAATTCTCAACTGATTTTGAAAAAATTTTGTACACGGGAAGTATAAGTAATTCCTCATATGGATAGATGGTATATTAATTGACCACAACAAGGGTAAAAATAAAATTAAGGGATGAAAATTATTACTGCGTAACAAACGCGTACGGGGCAGTATCAGGCATTACGGAGGCAGTAATCTCGGAAATTACACTTCTATGATTACAGTTATTCCAAAAAATATTTTTCTAATAGGAGGGGTAAGATATAGGCTATTTTGATTAGTATTTAATTTCATATTGTAGTTAAAAAACTTTTGCAACCATATTTCTGGTACAAATACCACGATTATGCAAAAAGAGTGTGAAAGAAAATATTAACAAACTACTTGGCTTGTTAATAATATAAATAATTTTAATTACCTACGCAATACGTATTCTAAGCATTTCTACATTCTAAAAATACGAATAAGTTTAAATATAGTTGGAATTGCTTTTTCGCAAAGTTTATTTTATTTGTAGTGTTTGCAACGATAATTTTTATTAGCACATACGTTGGAAATCCCAAGTTTGTCTAAAGCGGTGCGTTTCCAACGTACTAGGTAAGAGATGTTTTTTTTTTTGACATTTTTTTTAAATTAAAACTCCGGCGATGAGTCAATAATTGGAGGAGAATTGCGAGTGAAATGTCAAGGGTGTGTCACGTTAAGGCACATTTCGTATCATGAGAGAAAAAAAAATATAACGAAGAGACTATATTTTAAGATGTTTCACTTCTATCACGTGTGCTGTATACGCGCTATTTCTGATATCCCAATACCGAGCGTGGTTTTTATTAATTAGTTATAAAGTTGCAGTATCCGTTGTGTATAAGATTAGTTACATGAAAGGTACTACAGATGGCATTCTATCATTTCGACAATGTATAAGTAACATTATTTAAAAATACTGTCATCTTTATAGGATTCATAAGAAACAAAATATATTTTAATTATTAATTTAGACAAGTATTTTTTAAATTATTTTTATGTTTAGTGGTTAACTATAATTTCACCTGTAGTTAAGTGACGATATAGCAAAATACGGTAATACGCTAAGCCTAGTGGAAGGACTGGTTCTCAAGTACAGCTGCAGGAACATACCTGAAGGTGCTTGGTGACAGATTTTACAAGCAACAACTGAGCTATCATTGCTTCAATGCTTATGATAGGGTTTACTATGATTATAGTTAGAGTACCTACTAACTTTCCTTTTCTGATAACAAATGCGGTAACTCAGAAGGCTTCTTATTGCAAAGGCATTTGCATATTATAACATGTAACGTTGCAGCCTCATAAAAAGTTAAGATATAAAGTTCGTATACAAAATGATACACGATTTATCGACAAATATAATTTATGATTAAAATAGCCTTTCTTTCCTTATATACGCCCAGTCCATTGATTAATTGTAAGACTTTCGATTTAGCAACAACAACGACTATAAGCCAATATTTTCCCATAAACTACATTTTCGCTTTTTTCTAAATACTATTTTACAAAAAATGGGTCTCAACTGAGTCGTGACCATCACGCACATGTTTTTATATTGGTCAAAGTGACTCTCTTTTGGTTTGTCACTTTTCAGAATTACCCATCCATCATTATATGCAGCTGCCTGAAGTTTTCAAGTTGGTATGAAAGCGGCATCCGTCGATGGGTTGCCAACCTCTCAGTGGTCACCGTTGTTTCTTGCTGTTACTGTGCTTACCGTCAAGCATAGTGACGTCACTCTACCACGGTACTATCAAAAAAACATATGAGAGATGCCAAGAACAAACTCATCCAAACAACTCTACAAAATTTATAGAGAACAATATTGCGTTAACTACCTACGCTTAAACATTTTATAATAACAAATATACCATATACCACAATATTGGACCTGACAGAGAGAAACTATGAAATACTTTGATTTGTTGAGCTAGTGAAGTGTATAAGTAAGACTAGTGTATACTCACGGTTTAAAAAAGGAAGAATTTTTTTTTATATATTGTCATAATAAAGAAAATAAAGACGTGTGCAGTTCACACACGGTGAAGTAGAATATAACAACATCTTCCATAAAATTTCTTTATACAAATTCTAAACCAGCGGGACTCGAACTATCGACCACTAGTACTGTACATACAACAGCGCGTACAAGTTCTATCTCATTCTCTCGCAAGCTAAATCCTATAGATATATGTGTTTGTCTTTTTTTAGTGACGCTTTTTACTTTCGTCACGTTTCAAATCACAAACCTTTGTGATTTGAAACCTACCTAATTATTTCTTTAGTACCCACTAAAGAAATTTTCACATCAAAACAAAACAAAAAAAAAAGCATAATAAACATAAGATATTGAAGACAAAACGGAAAAAATGAACGATGTGACAACATGATTTGTCATTAGCTTTAGTTGTTTATAATAATAATCAGAAGATGCTGGTTTTCTATCTCTTAAATACGAAATTACTTTACTAGAAAGCCAGACCTCATTATTATCACATAACTGAAATCGTGATTGTTGATCCAAAAAAACAAAGGACTGTAAAGTATAACTTAAATTTAAACTTGTAATATTGATGTAAAGACGTGTGACAGTGGAAACGCACACAATTGTGTTAGTATGCAAGAGTTGAACTGCGGCGGAGGCACGACTCGGATTTACTGTTACAAGCGTGCATCTCGCCCAACGACATCTCCAAACAAACTACATTGTAATATATCTTGAGTTATTATTTCATTGTAAGCTAGGTAAAAAGACTGCAATGTTACTCTGTATCAATTTTTGCCAAAATTCTACAGCATACATATGTGGCGCGGTGTTACTTAAAAACTCCATTAAAGGTCTCTAAAACGCTGTCACGGGTCACCACACCAAAGTGGTAACAAATGCGAGAACAGGCTCTCAGGCTCCCAGGTTTCGCAGTCGACGTGGTCACCAAATAAGGGTGTTTAGGCAAACGCGTTGAAAGATATTGCAAATCGGTTTTAAAATATATGAAGGGTCAAAATTATATAAAATAACGCCACACATACATACGAGTTCATATACATTACATTCATTAGCCTTTAGAAGTCCACTGTTGGACTCGAGCTCTGTTGAGCTCGGTACATTGACGTTACTGTTCCTAAGCAGCACAGCACAGCGACCGTCCAGAGATCTAAATCCATCGGCGGCCACCACTGTCATGCCAGCCTGCATAAATATGTTCTTAACATATTTAGTGTAGGACATCCTCAAATCAGATGGAGCTACGACTTGCAGAAGGCTACTGGAAGTGACTGGATGCGGAAAGCCAGAGATCGGATCCGTTGGTGAATTGTACAGCAGCGGTCTAAAATTCAAAAAGCATTAAGTATACCTTACTAAGAGCGTAGGTGCATGCTGCATGCAAATATATGCACCGTTATAGCAATTACTCAGTTAAGTATTTTGCCTTATAAATATTATCTAATTATCTAATACAAAAATATTTCAGTATCTAAAGAAGGACGCTATATTGTATTTAAAAAAAAAATATTAAACGAATACATAATAAAAACACTACTACTACCAGTAAGAACCGGTAAGAAACTCGATCGGGTTTAAATTTTTTTTCCAACTATACAATAGTGTTAATAGAAAATAATACTAATAATTCAGCGGATGCACAGAGAGGGAGGATTTTCTTATCTTCCAGTAAAACCATTTTTGTTGTTTTACGATTTTGTAAACAATAAGGTCAGAGTACAACGGACTTATAATAAATACGATATTATATGTGACTCACGAGGTCATTTGGTACCGATTCCCTTGGGCGCGGGCGGGTCTGTCTGTCCGTCTGTCACGTTACTATTTAATTAATTCAAGACCGATAAGGGAGTTCTGTCAATTTTTATAATCTACTTTTTGTTATTACACATTTATGTTATGATTTAGAACTTGCGAATTATAAATATTATTTTAAGTTAGGGTTTGTTTAGGTGTAGTCAAACGTAAGGAAATAAGAGCAGGCAACTAGTTTCCATGTGGAAGTATTCCACCATGTCTTCATCAATCAAAAATATACGAGTAATTTAAAGTAACGAAACTAAAATCTTATTTCTATTTATTGAGGAGGGTGCACACTAGCCGAGCAGTAACCATTGGCATCAAGCATTCTAGCAAGTTGTAAGCAAGTAAGGGAATTCAGAACAAGATTAGGCTACACCGGTACGTTAGTGGCGACGTGGCGGAGCGTTGGTCGAATAAATATAATATCGGTGAAACCGTGGAGCACAGCTAGTAAATAATAAATAAAAGCCTGAGTAATTCGTTGTAGTACGTCATATTTTAGTATCATAGAGTCATGAACCAAGTGGCCTTTGACGTGGTATTTGGAGGTAGAAAGGGCAACGTCAGATGTTGATAGATATATGTATAATGTACAATAAAATATATTTCGTTCTATATATTATAAGAAAAACCCCGTAATGAGAAATGTTACTTTTAAAATTTTCTTCCTTTTGGTGTAAGATATGCGTAAATCGCATTTATGGTTATAGAGAAATTTTGAGTTAAATATACAAGTTAAATCTTAGCAAATTAATAAAATACAATCAATACCTTAACATATTCAAGTATTACTTAATCAAAATTGTTAAGAAAATATTGCTTATTCATTTGGTATATTATTATATAGATAGAATCAGTAATCGCTTCAACAATCGTCTTGTAAAATGCGCAAATTTTTAGTTTCACCTATGTTAGCCTGTAAATTTTTCCCAAATCTCTTGCTCATTAGACCGCAAAGTACCCACATAAATCGTTTAATCAACAGACTTATTTGACAGCCCATTAAGCACTAACAAGTCAACAAAAAAGCGATTGTGAATCAAATCTCTCTTATTAAGCGGACACTGAGCCAATGATGTTTGTTGAGCTTTTGTCCACTTTTGTCCATTGTTGGGCACCGTGCGAAAATGCTTTTTACTACACCGATTTCTTTATACAATTTAATTTTGTTTGTTTGGTTAGTTGCTCATGCGTGTAATGGGAACTTAATTCTAAGGTATGAGGTTCCGCATGCGTTTATTACAAAGTAATTATTTTCGTCTCATAATTTTATTTATACTCATATTAATATCAGTTCTGATAACCCATCAATCGAGGAATGACATAATATTAGGTCCTTACATATGAAATTGGCGTTTTGTTGAACTGGTCACTTAGATCTCAAATTCAAATTTATTCCAAATTTAGGCTTGTGTATTTGTATTTCGAATTTAGTGATTCATTTGTTTTCGCACCATTTTATTTTTCTTTGACATCGTTCTTTTCACAAAATAGAAAATTTATAATATCGCCTTATTTACGAATATAAGTTCCATTGTGGCAGCAGTGCTGCAGAATCAGCTCGAAGGATTAATGATGTGTATGGGAAAGCTACTGTAAAAAATAACATAGTACATTTTTGGTTCCAACGTTTTCGTTCTGAAAATTTTGACCTACGAAACAAACTCCGTGGACGGCCGGAGACCCTATTTGAAAATGAAGAATCAAAGGTGATAGTGGAAGCGGATCATTCGCAAACCACATCAGAGTTAGCGGCAGGCTTCGGTGTGAGTGATAAAAAAAAATTAATTCACTTGAAACAAACAGGCTCGAGGAAACAGGCCAGGAAAAAGCTCGAGAAATGGGTACCGCATGAATTGACTGAAGCACGCCAACAAACACCTATTGAGTTCTGCATTACATTACTCAACCGTCACAATAACGAGGGAATTTTGAATCGTATTTTTACTTGTGAGGAAAATGGATCCTTTACGACAATCGGAAACGCTCATCACAGTGGTTGAACCCAGGAAAACCGGCCAAATCCTGTCCCAAGCGAAAGTCGTCTCAGAAAAAGGTACTGGTGAGTGTTTGGTAGACCAGTGCTGGTGTCATATACTACAGCTTCGTAAGATCTGTCCAGACGTTAACGGCAGATCTGTATTGTCAACAATTGCAAACCATGATGGAAAAGCTAGCCGTTAAACAACCGAGACTGTTCAATATCTCAAGCCCACTGCTGCTTCAGAACAACGCTAGACCACATACTTTACGACCGACTGTCGCTAAATTAGAGGAACTGCGGTTGGAATGTCTCCGAAACCCACCATATTCCCCGGACATAGCTCCAACAGATTAGCACTTTTTTCGGAATTTGGACAATTTCTTGCAAGAAAAATAAATTCAATTCCGATGAGGCTGTCCAAACTGCTTTCAAAGATTTTATTGATTCTTGCTACCACAATTTTTTCAGCAATGAAATCGCAAATGCGCAATCAAAATGGCGAAAGTGCATAGATAATAATGGTACATATTTCGATTGATTAAATGTATAATTTCATAATAATTTTTCATTTTACTTTTACCATATAAAACGCTAATTTCATATGTAAGGACCTAAGATATATTATCCCCTGTAATTTTTTTTATTAGACTCGGTCTAGCCCTTTTTAGTTACATTCGGACATACAAACAGACAACTCAAAAAGTTTAATGTCGTATTCGTGATCAGTGTCCTATAAAATAGATGTGAATATCAAAAACATTTGGAAAAAAATTATGTACAGATTCATAAATATAAATATTGTTTCAATTTTTGTAACGAGGTTAATTTTATGCCGGTGACGTAACACGTCAAATTATTTAAGACCTCCAAACCGCTTTATCGGGTTAACTAAATCGGGTTGTTACTTGGCTGGACAATACTTGGTTATCTTCCTTATGTAATATGTAACCAAATTAAAATTGTTATTGAAATTAATGATATTTCATAATGTAACCAAGTCGTAATCAAAAAGGCTTTCAACTGCCGCAGTGGAAGCCGTAATATATAACACGAAAATCGATTTCGTATCTAAACAATTAATAAATTATTGTATTTATTTAATAACAAATCGACACCCAATATGAATAGCATCATAGCTCATATACGGTTTACAGAAAAGTCGTTAAAAAAATATCAACTTCATGTGTTTTTTGCATCATTATTCAAATGTAAACGCGTGGCTCCAATTTTTAAAGCTCCTTCAACTCAATTTTGTTAATTGTAACTAATCAATAAATTAATTATAGTTAATAAAGTAACTTATTTTTAAATTTACCATGATAATTTTCGTGAAGTAATAATGGATCTATTAATCTGTAAGCCTTAATATACTTCATTTTTTTTTGTTCTGTTTTATCTTACCGTATTTTGTTTTGTTATATTTTGTTATAATTAAAGTTTCGACGGTTTTTATAGTATCAGCCCAGAATGTAATTAGTTGAAATATAGGTTTATAAAATCGAAAATATTGTTATTTTTTAAAATCGTACAATATCATTAAAATTCACAATCAACAAAATAAGTAAAGTAAACTTAAAAAGATAATGTTACACACGTGGGTATTAAAAATGCCGATGTTTGACGTGAAGAAGATTTATTTCAATATTCCACACAGTTACGAATTACACGAACTCACAACACTTATTTATTACACTGTGGTTTCGCTTCTTTTTTTATCACTCGTTGTTTTCGCTTTATAATTCAATAAAAAACTGCCTCGGCGCCGCGCCTGATTCGCTTAAATACCTAAACTAAACGATTGCAGAAAAGTCGTGAATCGTCGCTAACTTTCTCGACGTTTAGTTTCTATGCCTACTCGATGACGCAATCGAGGCGATAAGCCCTATACATGTGTGTGTAAACTGCGATTTTTACACAAACATGCGCCGCGGTTGTTTACGACGCGAACATTATTTCGACGTCCTGAGAAGTTTGTAGTTGCTACGAGATATTTCGGGAACAGGATTTTCTATCTTTTTATTTGGGTTGTAACAGGTCGTAACAATAATAAGCATAACCCTTTTTTTAATATTAATCCTACTTCAATAATAGTGTAATTGAAGTTTATTACATGACTTCTCTTTTACGAAATATCCTAAATCTGTGCTTTTAGATTGCAAAAGATCCGCTTTTTTCGGTGACTGTTTGATAATGTATTAGCTATTAATTTACACCGTTTTCATATTTTTACATCTCTTTTTTTATCCAGGTCCCATGTCTTTAGGAACGAGTATCCGTCTCCTTTAACCGGCACTAAGCATTTGCCTACCTATTAAAGAGGTCAAAGATCGCGAATATGACTTTAAATTTTTTTGTCTGTCTGTGTGTCCGTATTTTGTATTTGTATTTTGTTTACGGGAAATATATGTCATTCCACAATTGATGGGATATAAGAAGTCCTATCAATAATAAATTTAAAAACCGTTAAAAATCGAAACCAATCGTAATGAAATCGTCAATTGATCAATTATAAAAAATATTATATATATATATATATATATCAATTATAAATCGGTTATAAAAATTATAAAAATACTTTTAGAAATCGAAAAACATGAGGTAAAATTCTTGAGCAATTAATTTCTACATAATAATAAATGCGTGCGAAGCCGCGAGCACAACTAGTTCAAAACAATTAAGAAACTTAAAATAGCATGCACTTTGTATTCCTTTTGATGTTGTCTTGTCTTAATAATTACTGTAATGATTGTGACCCGCCGTAAACGATTAAGTAATTACAACGAACCTATGCTCTTACTTGTTATTATGTGGTAAGTAACCACTAAGCTGGTGGTAAAGGTCACGTTCGATTGTTTATAAGGTACAGTTCCAATGGAAATTTAAAGCTATATTTGATTAATTCATTTTATAAGGTGTTGGTACCGTTAAATCTTGAAGGAGATTATAGGGGACACTAAGCTAGCATCTCGCTTGTACAATACACCCAGGTAAGTAAGTAATAAAGAGGGAAATTCCAAATGGAGTTTTTTGCCTGTTTTATTTGTTTGGTTACCAATAAAAGCTATGTTTATTTTGAATCAAACGAGGTAATCCCAAACATTCGTATGCCCTTTTTTTAAATATACTTTTAATAAACGAATATAGGTACATACGGTTAGTATCTTAAATTGCGTTTCAAGGAAGAAGGAAAGACAGAAAGAAAGAAAATCAAGTACATTAACCAAGAAAAATGGTAATATATTTTATTTATTCATTTTATTTAAATCTATGTAAATTACAATAAAATATAGATCATGTGCGAAGAACATATCTCGTAGTCATTTTAAACCAACTTCAACAAAAAACGGAAGGTCACTCAAAATAAAAAAATCTTTATTCAATTTAGGCCCTAAGAAGTCACTTATGAACGTCAAAACACTACTGCCGGTTCGAAAAATATCCCAGACATCGAGAAAAACCGGTAAGAAGTTCGATCGAGTTTATCTTTTTTTCCAACTATACAAAAGTGTTATTATAAAACAATAATAATAATTTAGTGGATGCACAGAGAGGGAGTCACTTCCAGACATCATCACTACCGTTCCCATAATGATCCACCCTATAATAAATAGCCTTTGACAGTAAAACCTGCTAGACATGGTCCTTGAACTTCTTGTCCGGTAAATCAGTAATGTCCTTCGGAATCTTATTATAAAACCTGACACTATTACCCAAAAAACTTTTATGGGACCTTTATCGTGTTTTAGATTAAAGTAAAATTAAGATTAAGTATAATCTAAAAACCGTACGACTAATTTATCTCTATTTCTAGTATTAACATTGTGCTGATCTTTGACAAAATCTAGCTTGTCTAAGTTTTTACGAGAATATATTAAGTTATCAAGGATGTATTGGGAGGGCAAAGTTAAATTACTAAAGTCCTGGAATTTGTTCTTTAGTGTTTCGCGGGATCCAATAATCAAGCGGGGTGTAACCGACTGGGTTACATACACATGGTCGTAAACCCGTCTCAGTGACTCCCTTCTTGTTTGTCGTAGCTTCACCATCAGCCAGTGCTATCAAGCGAGCATGAACCGAGGACTTGCAATGGTTTGGTTTGGTTGTAGTTAAATTGTACTGTTCTTAGTTGTTACCACTAAGCACTGCTACTAACCAAAAAATTTGAGATAATCAATTGCGTCTAATATATAGTTTTTTTAACCCCTGACACAAAAAGAGGGGAGTTACAGTTTTAACGTGTGTATCTGGGGGTGTTTATCTGTGGCATCGTAGCTCACAAACGTCTCAACCGATTTTGATGTATTTTTTTTTATTAATTATATTTAGTATTTAATATAAAAATAAAGAAATAAATGTAATAATACATTTAATAAAAAGTTTGTGATAAAAATTAAAATTGAACATCAAATTATAATATTAATTTTTAATATTTGCTATTAAATTGAATAAATAATAAATATTTATAAAAATAACTAAATAAATTTAATGAATTTTTTTTGATAAAAATGAAAAGTGAATATTAAATTAAGAAATCAATAAAAATATTTAAAAATGACCAACCTTAAATTCAATTTTTGAATTTATTATTAAATTTATTTTTCAAATATTAAATAATCAATAATAAATATTTAAAAATAAGAATCTTATAATATTTAGTACAAATTATGTCTTATATATTTATTATTCTCTAAATTTGGTTTTTAATAATTATAATATATATATATATATATTTGTTTGAAAGGTTATTTGATCGAAAGTGCTAAAATCTGTTCAGCCGTCTGAAGATTATCAGCTCCTTTCTAGTTTAAAACAGATGTGAGCATCTTCAAGAGGTCTGATTAACTTGTATTCTGTTACTTCAACAACATTAGAAAAACCTTGACCTGATGCTGCAGCGTCACCTGGAATCTCTAGGCTACTTAACTCCTCACCAACTAACAGCAAAGATATCGTGTTTAGCCTCATTGGAATGGCCAAGTAATCTATTACTTGTGTCGGGGTTTAACAAATTTTTAATTTACCTTGTTAATAATTAAATTTATGTAATTCTCTTCATAAATATACGCATAAATTTATATGATGTAAGAAGAATCTTGCAAAACCGAGGAACTGTGCGGTGTCAGCCATCGACCACATTAGCGGTCACACTTCGCAACGCTTTCGTCTGTACGACCGTACCGCGCGAACAAGTCCTTGAGGTTCGGTTGTACGAAATCAAAGAAGTTTGCCATTCGCGTTAATAACTTGGCTCGCGACGCTCCCATATCGTAGGCGTGATGGCGAACTACGAGTATATTGTGTTACTTGTGTTGTGTGTTTGTTTTTATAATAGTTTGCAGTTGCTACCTTTGCGTAAGTACTTTTACAGTTATCGAAGATTTTTTTTTTGTATGGTGTGTCATAAAAAAAAAGAAAGGGACTTTTTACACATTGTAACAAAAAGTGTACATCATGAAGTTGTTTTTTTTATACTACAAAGGTGGTATACAAGCATACTGCCTACCTGATGGTAAGCGGCTACCGTAGACTATACAGCTTGTAACACCATAGGAATAACTAGCGCGTTGCCGACCTTGAACCCCATACCCAAGAAGCTCTGGAAACCCTACTCACCGCAAGAATACAATATAAGATTATTAAGCTGCGACCTTCTGTAGGGTGAAGGTATTCCACCAGTCGGGCTGCCCCAGGTACAGGGAAAACTACAAAAAAATATATCTGTGCCCTACCTCTCCTCCCAAGTTGTTTATTAAGCCTCATGTTTTATTTTGGTGAAGATAGTCACACTCGAAAACCACTTGTCTGATTCACAGCTCTTATTTTAATTTATAGCTATGTACTCTGGCCAGGTTATAGGATATATTTTGTTATTTAAGTAACATGAGAAATAAGCAGTAATGTTAATGATGAAATTTGGGACGTATAAATTGCTTACGTTGAGTAAATCATATGAGAAACATAATTAATATAGTAGATAAATTTTGATTTTAAAGAGACCTACAAAAAGTCAGCGATAACATAATATGTTTATATTATGAGGAACGACCGACGGCATTCTCTAGGTCTACGCGAGCGAATCCGCGGCCACACCTAATCTAGAAATTTACAAATGTTGATTCAATAACTTTTTACAATTCTTTTATTTCGTTTTATCCACATCAAATATGTATAATTTCTAACGGGTGCACAGAAATACACGTACCCCATAATAGCACGGCAAAGTGCCTAAGTGTGCCTTATGATAATTACAGTATAATCTAAAAAGAGTGGCGAGAATCTAAAATGAACGTCTGTCCCCAGTCGCCTCTACAAAACTACCCTATATGTTTATAGAAACTGAATATGCCATTAATCTCGAAACGTGATGCGCATAAGTGAATCACTATGAGGGCCTTTTCGACATACTCATTGTTGAGAATCGGACCTTCTTTAATTTCTTTTTAATGTTTAATTTAAGAATTATACATATATGTCATTTTATTTTTATTGTTCGTTCAATATACGTCAAAATGTAATATATGTATTAAAAGATCGCCAATTTTCCTGTTTCTCTCCTAAGCCCTAATTTTTCACAAAAACTGAGCTATCCGCAACACTCATAGTGTTCAGGACCCAGACTTAGAAGAACGTTGATCATAGTCATTACCCATTGAGACAAGTCAAATAATTTACATAAATATTTATAACTATATCTATAATGATAAACATGTTACCACCATTAATTACCACATACTATATGTGCGAAATTCCTCATAGTTTGTTTATTTCACCATAGATCTCTTACATATATACGCTAATAACAGCGAAACATTTTTCATTATAAATCAGTAAGTGATTGTCAACCTAAATGTTATTTGTTATGTATCAGTACCTAAATGTATCAATACTCAAGGATCTTCAAAAAAAAAACTTAATGACATAATAAGGCAGCAAACAGGCAAACGGACAACCTGATGGGAAATGGTTATCGGTGCCTATGGACAGCTGCAAGACCAGTGCAAGTAGCATTACAGCCATGTTGCCGACTTTGAAAACCGTATTTCAATCCCTTTTTGCAGAGACCCATATCTTAGCCCTGGGGAAAAACCGTGCTCGGTAATCCATTCCACAATCGATCGATCGCGATTCGGTTAGGTTTTACAGAAACTAAAAACCTCTTTTGTTCGGGACTTACTTATTAGAATTTTCGTAATAATTACTTCTATAATTAACTGTTCTAAACGTAATTGCTTGTATGTATTTAATACTAGCTGTGCCTCACGGTTTCACCCGTGTTAATTATACACGACAAACATCGCCAACGCACCCGTGTAGGCAATTTTTATACTTTGTGTAATACTATCGATATTTTTATGAAGAATAAATTATTTTTTATATTATAATAGAGCCTACATTACTCCCAGATACTGTAGCTTTATATTGGTGAAAGAATTTTTAATATCAGTTAAGTAGTTTTTGATTCTATCCTTTACAAAGAAAAAAAAAACAAACAAGAAATCAAATCTTTCCTCTTTATAATATTGGTATAGATGAGAATAAAATAACAAAGAGTTTATTTTCCCAGCTGACTACATCCACCCATGCTCAGAGTTAAGCGATGAATGCTTCACAAAAGCGACATTGGATGCGATTCCGGGCATCGTGAAAGGAATCCCGGAAGCCGGAATCCCACCACTGGACCCGTTGTACTTGGACAGGAATATCAGTATCCTGCTTCCCGGTAACCTGAAGATGACGTTTCACAACGCTAAATTGGTTGGACTAAGCTCATGTGTACCTGACAAAGTTTCGTAAGTATCTATCATCATGCTAATATATTATGGAATTGGCATCTATTTGCCTTCTTCAATCTTTAAATTACCCGAATCCGTTTCGTGACACTTTTTTTCAATGTTAAGTAACAACTTAAAATGAGATGCGTTCACCATGTCATGTTTATAATGGAGTACGCGTTTATTTCGCTTCTTTAAACTTTTCTTGAATCCGCGCCGGTTTCAAGACAAACTTTATTTATCTTAAAGTAAATAATTTTTAATTTGATATCTTCATCATGCCGTGTCCTTAATCTCTTTTGCTTGTTTAAATTTTCTTGAATCCACGCCGACTTCAAGGCGCTTTTTATTTAACAACTGTTTCGTTCTATTTCCTGGTCGAAGGTCACGTGTTAAAAAGAAACAGCACGAGATACTGCTTGTCTGTGGCGCACAGTTTTGTTTTCAGGTTTATTATTAGGTTACATTTAAATCGATGCACATTTTTTATAATTGATAAACAACGTGAGTTTACCTTCACAATAGAATACGGTTTAGCCGCACCAAAGAAGAATAGATAATAATCACATCTCTATATGAGATCTATTATGAGCAGTAATACTGTAGCCAAATAAAGACGTACGAGTTATTTAACTCCTTGCGAAACAGTTTCAAGGTCGACAAGGACCAAATGCGTTTACGTATGATATTACTTGATAGCTTTTGCACGGGTCCATATTTGCTACTTTGATTTTGCAATTTTCATTTATCGAAGCACAACAAAGTGATGGTACAACAACATCGGCGACCACAATCCATCAACTGTCGTTTATGTTGTGTTGGCCTGCTCAAATATCCCTTCACATTAAGTTTGAAGGATTCCATATTGTAGGAAAGAGGGGACACACCAGCTGGTAGACAGTATGGCGAAGATATTACATAGTGTCACACTCGTTGAGGCATAAGCACTTGGCGACAAATTTTCAACTCTAAAGAATAAGACAATTATTTAAACTAGATTTTTGTAGGATTTAACCCACGTCCACAACACGAAATTTGATATGATAATAGGATGCGTATGTGGGGATGGACAAATTGCTATGTCGTTTGTCATATAAATCAGCCATAGCTTTACAATGCTAGAGAGGACACACGCAGCGTATATTATGTTTCTTAGTATTCCTTTTTATAGGTTTTAATCTCCATAAGAGTTAAATTTTCTGATTGAAAAATAAACTTTTCTTAAAGTAATTACGCATTTCCATCGTTTGTTTCAAAAGTTATGGTCTACAATTCATAATATTTTTGAATAGTAATATGTAATTTCACATTTTTCTAATTTTCCGAGTAACTTCAAATTGTTCTTTCACTAAAAACATAGCCGTTTTCAAGTGGTGCTCTTACTAGCGAACATTTCATCGAAATACAACGCATTACATTTGATTTTTCTTTAATATTTATAACAGGTCGCGTAGAGAGCAGCGTATGTTCATTTTCGACATGCACTGTAACTTCACGGTCCGCGGTGTCTACAGCCTGCTTGGGAGGCTTCTTCTCTTTAACCTCGACACTGAGGGAGGAGCCAAGATCAAAATTTGTAAGTTACCTTTATTGATTATTTTATATAACGTAATCAGGAAGAAAATGAGTGTTTTTTATACGAACGGCCAGCAAACACTGTTCACCTCGTGGTTGAATGTCTATAGACTACTGCGGCACCAAGAATATTACTTTTACGTTATTACCTTGGAGAGTATCATTAAATTTTCGAAGAGCCCATGGCATAGCAATGATCTCTCATTTAGCAGCGTGTACTGACTTCGTGTCGATCGGCGAGAGTTCGTATCCCTGCAATGAGCCTGAGTTTTCGGTGAAGGGAAACATCTTGATGAAACCGCAGTGTAGTGGTAAGATCCTCAATTTGAAAATCTGTCACCAAATATAAATAGGTATGTTCCGGCAGCTGCAACTGAGAGCCAGTCTTCCACTAGGCTTAGCGTGCTACCATCTTGAGCCACATCACAGAAGATCAGGTGAGATTGTGGGTACAACGCTAAACCTATAACGATAAAAAATAGCCATAGGGAAAAGTCGTTATGTATGTACAAATTGTACGTAAATATTCTTAACTAACTGTGCCCCACGGTTTCACTCATGTTAAATTTTAACATTGTTCTCACTTCCCGTACTTGCCCACAGCTTTCCAAATTGCTTGACGTTAATGTTACTACTAAGCTCTTTAGAGTCATAGCGTTAAGTTATATAGTCTAAAATATTCCTCAATAAATGGGCTATAAAAATTAAAAAAAATAGTCCTCATCTGACTCGTAAATCCCGAAATAAGTGCCTTGAAACCAACAAACAAGAAAACATCACTAGAGCTTTATAATATTAGTATGAATTAGATATTTTAAGCAAGAGTACGTAAAACATTCGAAAGTAACTTAGTACATGGTTCCTGAGCGTAAACATGCAATAACATTGGAACCTCTTGAGAAAGTACCTCTGTAGGTAAGAACCGCCTATTATACCGTATATTACGAAATCTTTACAAACATATATTTCGTAAAGCAGATTTAAAATGGTACACAGCTGTATTACGTTGACAAATATTAATGTGCGTAAATTATTAAGAATAATTTCGAAAATAGAAACGAAAAAAAAAAAAAACTAAATATCATAGACATACTATCAAGGGGTTGTTTAGAGGTTCAGAGTCTTTCCTCCTGAAAGCTGAAACTCAAATATTAGCAAATTATCTATAAATCGATATCACAAAAGGTATTCATGCCACAAAATTACTATAGAAGTAATCTGTACTTTTCATTTGATTGGTTTTTATAAAGTTTAGAGTTCTGTTTTTTTTTAGTATGAAGTTACGGACTAAAACTAGTTTAGTTTTGTGCGTTTTAGGACAATGCACAATCTATAGCTATACTCGTGCTATCTACCAAATCCAGAATATGGAAAATTCTTCTTCTTCTTCTTCTTCTTCCTAACTTGGCAACCGGTCTTCTTTAATGAAGACCATTGCTGCCACTATCGAGTGAATTATATTGTCATGTGTTATGACGATTCAGTATCCTAACAAGATGGTGGTTCCCTTGTTAGAAGTTTCTAGGAAGTTTTTGTGGGATCTCGGAATGAATGCATTCAGCTTATATTTATAATCCACCTCACTTATACACAAAAACCAAACTATATCACGCAAAACGCCACCAATATTACATAATATAGGGTCAAAAACCTAAGTAAATGAATTAAAAATAACAACCACAACATGTCACTTCAAGATCCCGCCAAAAACTCCCATATGGAAAATTATGTTTATCGAACTAAAAATGTTTTTTTTTTTTCAATAGTGGCCACAAAAGCTTTTGCCAGTGTCATTCATTCATTTAAAGTCCATAGGTTTAGTGTTATGTCCACAATCTCTCCTCATTTAAAGTTATGATATAGCCTAAGATGGTGACACACTAATTCTGATAGGGAAACTGACCTCAAGTGCAGCATTCGACCATGCTATGGTTTTATTTCCTTCACTAAAAACACAGGTTACAGGGTTTCGAACTCAGATCGATCTACACAGTGTCCGTCACGCCATTTTTTCAAAAGGAAATAATAATTCGAGTAAAACAAAGGGCAACATAACATAAACTTATAAGATAGTGATATATCTACATTAATAAATATAATTCATTTTTTATTTAAAACTGCAAATTTAATTTTATCAAGGGAACCAAAGAATACGTCTAGAAGTGGTCGAGCGCGTGGTTAACAACGAAAAAGGAGAGGGGCATTACAAAATAAACTCATATAAATACAAAGCAGACTACGGGACCGACCTCAAATTAAACCTTACGAACCTTATCCGAGGGAACCCTGAAATCAGTGAGTATAAAAGTCATCGGGTCAAGGGTACTTTAAAATTATTTACACATTATTTACTCACGATTGCTGAATACTTATTACCTGAGGTTTATTGTTTATAATTTTGTAATATCTTCAAAAAATTGTATATGTCTCAATATCAAACAAGTTTCATCAGAACAAAGTATATTCATTGGTGTATCTAATGTTATTTTCGAGGGCAGTCCTGGCCAAGTTCTGATAACAAACAGCTGTATTTATATTATCACTCCATTTACACGTATCTAAAATTTGCACTATAGAACACCTTTTTTCCTTTTGTCAGAACGTATTTTCTAGTGATCGTCCTATAAAAATGGAAATATTACTACTTAACATAACATACCATCATACCTGTATCCCCGAAAGGGTTAGGCAGAGGTGTACTAACGTTCACCCACATTTCGCCGGGTATGTTTTGGTCTCATGTAATAGGAGGCGAGCCTGTTGCCATTAACCGAGCACAAAGCCAAACTCCGAGCTGCTACAGGGAATTTCGTAGAAAAACCCAATAACACTTTGCTCGACCTGTCAATCGACCCCAGGATCTCGAGCACAGCAGTCGCACATACGACCACTAGGCTAATGAGGCAGTACTTCTAATTGTAGCTTTGAAGTTTGTGGACACAAAAACAACACGTCTATTAATTATTAATAAATCCTGAGCATAGATGTCAAACCATAAATATAGAAGAACCAAATTCACCGACATACCCTTTAGAATCACTAGATTTAAGTAGATAGAAGTGGGTGGGGTACAATGCTCGTAGAACGGATGGCCGATGGGGTTGAAGGACGACCACGCACTCGGAGACGCAGACCTGGTGAAGGTAGTGGGAACTCACTGGACGCGATCAGCGTAAGACCGTATATTTGAGGGAGGATTATGTTCAGCAATATACATGTATAGGACTAAATGGATACATATAATACATGCACACTCGTACACTGACACAAAATCATTGGGACACCATTAACTGCTTATATAATAAATTATAAATATGTTTTTATATTGTTTTTTTTTTCTAGAATTTGTTGTTAGTATCGGTAGCATTATTATTATTATTTCTTTTTGTTTAATATTATTTTAGTGTTTCTCTCTTTTTTGTATCAACACAACTTAACCATGAATATATCTATTTTGGAGGCAAACCGACTGCCAAGATACAGAGAACCCTAGTTTGGCAGTCAGAAGCTCATAAAAGTGTTATGTTTTTTTTTGTGTTTCTAAATGTAAAATCAGTTGTACTTTGCATTAATAAATTATTATTATTATAAATGTCGAAATAAATTAAGCAAAACAATAGCTTTTAGCAATTTGCGTAAAAAGAAAAGGTAAAAATATTATTTTTTATACAGTAAAAATATATTCAGTCCTCCTGCATCATGGACGACACTTGTCACTACACAAAACTAAGACCAGTTGTAGTATTCACTAAAACAACATATAATTATTATTTTTTTTATAGGCGGACATATACTTCAAGTGCTGAACTCGGACTCGCAGGCGTTTGCCAAAGAATTCGGTGGTCCGATCCTAGACTACGCGATAGACTACGCCATGAACGTGACGCAACGATTTTTCGATGCCTACACGTACAATCAACTATCACATGTTCCGCTAACTGAAGAGTTTTTTGAAAAAGAGTAGATTAAAAATATATGCAATGAGATGTCAATACATATAGAATTTAGTTCTAAGTTTTAAGTTTTGCTTTTTCGGTTGTCTCTAACATAAGGTTTTCTTTTACTGTCGTTGTTGTACTAATATCTACTACTTAATGCTAGAATATGATTTAATTCCAAAGACTCATAATTCAGTAGTTGCGAACGCTTCATTAATGAAATTTCTAATGACAGCCAAAGTGACCAACAAAAAATTTAAAGCTCCTAAAATTAATTTCCCCTACTAATAATACATACAAATATAAATCACGCCTCTTTCCCGATGGGGTAGGCTGAGACCACGCACGTCCTTCCGCTTGCTACGATCCCGGCATACATCTTTCGCTTCTCCAAAATTCATCAATCTTTTCATACATGCTCATCAGATTCCAGAACATACCCTTTTAGATTCTAATTCTATGGATGAAATCTTATTTGGCAATGAAGAGACGGAAATTTACTAAATATAGCTAAAAATCATTATTTCTTACTATTATTACCCAAACTCAAAAAAATCATAACATTAAATTACTTTAAATTTATCCTCATCACGCAAGGTTTAAATTGTAATCTTCGAGTTATTTAAAAAAAGTGGTTTTATAATACAAGTCTAAATTAAAATTGTCAAGGCCTTTGGATTACGATAATACTAAAATGAAATATAAAATAAATTCAGAAAGTTTTTGCAATATCATCAGCCCGTATGAGTCCGTTGTTGGATAGTGACCTCTTGTTCAAAGGCCAACTGTACGTAACGCTCAAGTTTCCGTATTCAGTCAGTTTCAGTCGCTTTTCGCAAGTCGCGATGAGAACAACCTATACTTACTTTTGCCATAAACCTCTTCCACTCCAACTTATATATATTCTTTGACAGATGTGACCGGCACACTGCCATTTTAATTTCCTTACAAAGTGTAAGGAATGTAATAAATATAAGGATCTATGTTTGTTACTTTGGTTCTCAGGTGTATAATCTCTGTTAGTTATAACTCTGTCATAACTCACAAATCTATTAATATGGATACAAAAAACGTAATTTAATTAATATTTAATATTTTAAGTATTTCACTATGCATAGATTTAGATTATAGAATAAAATTTATTAGTATATTGTTAAATTTAATAAGTGATTTCTATTTACTTTTCAACATTTCTGATAAAACGTCGTGACTCGTATATTATGTATTTAATCTTTTATTTAGAAAATTATATGCAGCTCTTAATTTGTATTTAAAAGGCTATAATTTATCAATGTCAGTTACTAAAGAACGCAGAAGAGTTCTATAGATATAAAATCGATAAAATATATTAAACTCAAAAAGCCAAAATCCACAACCATAAAATACAAATTGTTATGTATATTGAAAAAACTAGTAATTTTATTTTTATTAATAATATATATACGAATGAATCAAATTATTGAATATCATACAAAGAGAGTTCAAATGTAAAAGACGGTTAGATTTAACTCAGCACCTATATTACTGAAACCGGTAAATCATAATAGAAACTTATGCAAGTAAATTGCTCAAATTCTGCTTGCGTCAGATGAGATTACCAAGAAAATGAACATTACATTGCAAACGGCCTATTGCAAGTACACAATATATATGTGTCAATTGAAATTCTTGAATGCTAATAAATCCGTAGAACGTTAAAATTAAAAATAGTTCCTGATATAGTAATGTAAAAAAAAAATAATGGAATATTTATCCGTTAATCGCTGTTTCGAACCTTGATATGTAGGGTTAATAGAAGTTTTCGTACAGTTCATATTGCATAAACTAATATTACAAAAAAATAAAATGTAGTAGAGAGTGTTATTAACATACGAGTATCAATTCGCTGTTTCCTTCCCGGCGTATAACTTTAACATGTTAATTTGTTTTTTTTGTGATCCACTTAGCAGTTTCTATTATTACCATTATTTTAGTTAAATACTCTTTTAAAATAACTCTTTAAGTTAAGAATCTCTATATTTATTTTCTATTATTTCAAATGTAAATATTAAAATTCATTTACATTGTAATGTATCGTTATATTTCTGACCTTAAAGAAATGATTAAAACTAATTTAAATTCTAGTAAGGATATCGGATGGAGGTGAACGTTTCAGTAACGTTATTTTCTATATTGTAAAAAAAAACAAAGATTATACATTTTTAGCTTTAAGTCTATTGGTGGTGAATAAATGATGATACCCTTTAATACTGTTACAAATGTTAATTGCTATGACCTTTTCGAAAAAAATTTCGTTCGTGCCGAGATAGAGTAAAGCTGTGGCTCAGGAGACCAGAAGCACGTGAACAAGAAGAATGTGGATATTATTTTAATCAAGTAGTTTCTGCCATTGTATCATTGCCAGAGCAGTAACAATGAACGTCAAGCAATCCTGAAAGTTGTAGGCAAGTACGGGAAGTGAGTACAAGGATTGGTTACATCGGTGCGTAGGGGGCAGCGCGATTGAAATTTGGTCGAATAAATTTACCACGGGTGAAACCGTAGGGCACAGCTAGTATTATATAAAAAAGAAAATTTCTATTACCAATAGCTAACATGTTAACTAGACGTCCTAATTTCAGCATAACATGGGTAGTCGTAGTTTGTGATCGCACGTCCGTCCACCCACGAAGCGCTTTCGCCGCTAGAGTCGATGCAACGGGGTAAGAATGAATATAAAAATAACAAGCGATTAATCGTATCGCATCCCATATCACCATTTTTTGAAAGCTGTTTCTAGACGTATTGTTTTGTTTCAAATTCAGAAAGAGTTACACATATCATCAACAAAATCGAGCAATATTTCAAAATGTTTGTCTGTTTGCTTTTGACTACGTATAAACAAACAAAGCAATGCAATATTAAGTATTAACAAGTTCAATGTGTTTAATAATCGAAAATGAGGTGACTAGTAAATAAACCTATAATAGAATTATGATTATAGAGCTTCTGTGTTACCTACTAAGCAAAAAAGAGTTAAAATGGTACCATAAAAGATACTAAACATAAATTCGATACATCGCGTCGTAAACTGGGTAGAAGTATTTACAAGATATTTTCCGTTAAAATTTGCACTTAAATAATTTAATTCATGCACACACGAATTCTCCGATACTTCTTCTTTTAATTTATATGAAACGTTTGGCTTTTTTTTTTGTGTTTTCAATGACAGCATTTTAAAAGTATGTTTCTTAAAGATAGTTACATTTTTCGACAAGAGTTTCGTTCTTAAATAATTTTATATTTTACATTAATTTTGTTACTACTTTCGAACCTTCGTCAAAATTGACTACGCAATTTAAATTACATAAAGTATTCAGCTGCTAATTCAAATTGTTTTAACTGAAAAGCTTCTAATAATAGATAGATATACTAAAAAAAAAGTTACTAAAGTGGTAACAGGGTATAAAACAATTTTTATATTCCATTCTAACCCCATAGCAGTTATGAAAGCATAATATTTACAGCTAACGCCCGCGCACAAACAAATTGGGATCAATTTGCCTGCAGCTATTGTAAATTATATTCCCCTACACACGGAGAAAATGTTCGAGTTACAGATTTATATGAGTACCTATCATTTTATGTAACAGGTGTCATAACATAACAGTTACATCCCAACAAAAACATACTGCAGGCAAATAGCCTTATGTTGAGTTCTTACGGTGAGTAGGAGTTTTAGAGCTCCTTATGGTAGGGGATTCAAGCTTGGCAACCCGCTAGTGATATCTATGGTATTACAAGCATCCATAGGCTACGGTAGCCGCTTACCATCAGGCGGGCTGTATACTTGTTTGACAACTTAGTTGTATAAAATAAGATTACAGTATCAACCTAACTTAAACATTCCAGTTCGCATAAAAACCTACGAAAATGTTACAGTTTGATTGCACATTTTTATGGCCGTTCACAATCTACCGATATTTTACAATGTGATTAGATAACCTAACGATTCACCAATTATCCGGTGAAATATACATAACTATATATATTTACATAGGTAACATAACATTTCAAAATAGTGTTATCGTTGAAAAACAAGTCTGGTATATAATAGGTGATACGAAATCTCTTTGACCCTTTCGTCTTTCCAATCTGCAAACAAAACCTAAAAAATTGATCTGTTTATCGTAGCATTCCATCTGATTTTTCAGCTTAAATATGAATAATATATTATCTAATCATAAACGGATACAAAAGTAACGATAAACACAAGGAAAAATAAAAAATAGAACATTATTACCCAAAATATATGCAAAAGCGCTGTCACATTGTATCTAATATACAATTACCTCACAAAAACTTAACTGCAGTAGATTTGCTGCATCGAAATCCAATTTACATATTTAAAAGCAGTTTAGTATGACTTTTATTCAGTTCAGTTGAGTTCGGAAAACTATTTTCATCAAATTCAATACGTCTGTAGTACAATCATATAACAGTAGTATAACATAATTACAAAAAACTTTTTACTCTATAAAATATATAAAAATACTTGGATTATAATTCCAATCTAAGCAAAGCTTGTTTTATGGTATCTAAACAGCTGATATGCATACTTAATACCTAGATATTTGCGGGGACGAATCTGTGACCTCTCGGCTCAATAGAGCTTATTTAGATTAATAGGTTGCGCCACGAGGCCTATCAACTAGAACTATAGATTACTACTACTAAGAAATATGTATTAGATAACACTTTCTAATGCCCGCTTGGCTAACTACCACCCTCAAGTTGAGAATATATTGCCAAGCATTTATAGGTGTTCTGGCAGCTGTACGCGTTAACGATATCGTCACTTCAGACAAAACTGTGGCCTAACGCTAAACCTACAAAGGATTTTAAAAAACATCATATATAGTTATTACATTCTTCTTCATGAAAAGGTATAAGAAATATAGCACAATAATATATTATACTATTCCTATTCGTAATAGCATTGTAGGTTAGTGTTAATTAAATATTCCATTGCCATTGATATTGTTAGCAAAAGCGCAACTAAATAAATATCTATACTAATGTAATAAAGAGAAAAGTTTTTTTGCTTGCTTGTTTAAACACGCTAATCTCTGGAACTATCAGTTTGATTCACATTAACATTAGGCAACAACTCTCAGCTCGCCTTAAATATTGGTTTTTGTTAAGAAAGTCGGAAATGGAAGCCCTCCCGATCTGCTGTATCCGCGTGCGCTGGCGTAATGGTCAATGATACGTCATTACAGTGATCTACAAAAATATTGGTCTTAAGTATATCTAAAAAAAGTCAGCGATAGCATATCCTATCTCTTATATATAAGCCACAATATGGTATTTTGCGATATTTTTTTTACATTAAAAATGATTTTTGAATGTTATTTTTAGGTATGGCTATACTAATACTTACGAAAAAAGCTACTTAATCATAAAAAAAAAATTTATGAAGTAAAATTTTGCCTTCAGGACATGTTATTTGGAAACATAGTTTAGAAGATAATGAAAAATTAAAATAATTTGTACTTGCGGAAAGTGAGAACAATTATGATAGAATACAGGGTGCGTTGGCGGCGCGGTGTTTGTCGGATAATAACTCGGGTGAAAACGTGGGGCACAGCTAGTCATTTCAAGTAAAATCTCATACCGAGATAACGTACAAGCTTAATCATTCCAACATCCTGTAAAATTCGATTATTTATTGGTAATCAACTTTTTTTCCTTAACGGTTGTATTACAAGAACATTTCCTATTCGTTCAGTCGTGTCCTTATAATAGCATTCCTTCATTTACCACAAATAAATAGTGTTAATAATTAATAAAATATCAAATTGATAAATACACCTATGCAAAAATCGAAAAAAATTGTTGGTATACTATGTCAAGGCATCGGATCAGTATTCCACTAGGTTTTACCATTCGATGAAAATGGCTTAATAAAGTATTATATTTATCTTCTTCAATACAAGATTTAATTAAAAGTTTCGTTTCAAATTTATGTGGATTTATTTTCTGTTGTAATTGAAACACTATTATGTTCGCAACTAAACTATACAAGCCGTGAAGCGAAGGCACGCTATTGCCAGACAGAGACATCAGATAAACTTTTGATAGTATTTTTATAGCCTTGCAAATCGCTGCAGCGTCGTCTATGTACGCAATACAGTACATTAAATGAAGTAGGTACTTGAAATTAAAAAGGTTTAAAATCACGATGATATGTGGCAAATTTTGGCTAACCCGTAGATCGGCGATGAATATTCTTCCATCGAGAGTTATTGTTGTTTTTGAGTAACATTGTCTTTTTCATCTAACGTTATAGTGTTATTTGCACAGTGCACAAAATACCTACAAGTTTCTGCTTAAATGAAAAAACACGCAACTGTGGGGAAAACTTTTGATTGTTATTTGTTTTGACAAAAAAAGAAACAATCCATTTTAATGTTTTAAACAAAGCGATAAAGCGAATTTTGAACTCCGAACAATGCAATAAAAAGTTCTCTTCTTTTGTTATTTTGTTTGAAACTGAAATGATATGATCTGATTGTGTAGCTTATGAATGTGCATTATATACAACCAAACTTTATTATTTATCTGTACTCGTGACTCCACAACAAAGCAAACGCTGTCTTTGTGGCAGTCTACCAGTCAACATGGCTATCAGAAAAACTGGGTAAGTGAGATATCTGAGTGATAAATAATACAATCCTCTTGAGGTTCTAAGTTCCTATCAAAGTCGAACATTTATTTCGAACCGATTTCAAATGGCTGACTTAACGCTGATAAACCTTATAAATCACATATATAACGTAAGTACAGTCGTATAATTAATTCATATGCCGTTATTAATAATTAAAGTACAGTGTGCTACGGACAATCGTACTTCACGTGCAGCACAGGTGTACAGTCGCGAACAAAATTAGGAACACAATAATTTTTTATTACACTAACTTATTCAACTCACAGGACATTTTGTTTAAAATAACCTAATAACTTTTATAAGAGTATAATAGTATAGTTAGTCGATCGTTCCTGTTTCAAAATGTCTAAAGAAACAAAGGGTAAAATAAATAACATTGGTATTATTGTCATGTTGATTAAAATTGGTGATTTTTACTGTTGGTTTATACAGTGTAAATCCAACGGCGATTACCAAGAAGTTGCTGAATAACAAATCCCACGGAGACTCGAAACACATTACGCTTGAAGTACCCGATGTCGTAAGAAATAATCTATCTATACTAATATAATATAATAATGCAGAAAATTTTTTTTGTTTCTTTGTTTAAACACGCTAACCTTTGAAACTACCAGTTGGAATCAATAATTGTTTTTGGATATGATAGCCAGATTCACGGGGAATAGTATATGCTGTGTAACATTACGGTTCAACTGTCAGGTAGCCTTAAATATTGGTTTTTGTTAAATAAGTCAGAAGTGGAAGCCCTCCCGAACTGCTTTATCCGCCTGCGTTTGCGTAAGGTTAATGATACTTAAATACAATATTCTACAAAAATATTGACCCTCAGTACATATAAAAAATTTCGCAATAGCATATGCCTATCTCTTATACATAAATCACAATAGGATATTTTGCGATTATTTTGTTTTTGATGTTTTGTTCGATGTTTTTGATTATTTTGTTGAAGATTAAAAATAAGTCGTAACATATTAATCCTTAAGAACAACAGTTGAATCCATCATAAAGACAATTAATTTTATGAAGTTAAGTTTTTCCTTTTATAGCATGATATTTAGACTATTCGTAAAAAAACATAAAATATAATTTGTGTAAAATTTGTACATTATTACTAGCAACAATTCGCTTCTAGATTTATATTTTTACATGTGGTAACTCTCTCTTTCTCTCTCTCTCCAACTAGCATAATAAGGTGTAACGTGTGCTCTTCGTAATTATAATAAAAAGTGATAAACTTAAAGTATTTTCATTCAAGACACATAGTTTAGGAGATAATGAAAAATTAAAATAATTTGTACTTCCGGGAGTGAAAATAAATTATAATAGGCTACACGCGTGCGTTGACGGCGCGGTGTTTTTCGGATAAAATTAACACGGGTGAAGCCATGGAACACACCTAGTATAAGAATACGTAAACGAAGATTAATATATGATTTCTGGTGTGTTAATAAATATTTATAATACTACCATTAAAATTACTTACATATTTAGAAAACTAGTTAATTATTAAATGTTGAGGTAACATTATATTTATTAAATAGTAAAGCAGTAAATGTTTCTTGATTAAAATATAATTAATATTAAATTGATATGGTATTATCGACGAAAGTTGTAAGACACTAAAGCAATAAACGAGTGTTTCACTCCAGAGCATCTCACAGGTTTTGCGAGACTAATCATAATATAAAATGACTGTATTACTATGCTCAAACTCGTAAGATTTGATTTGCGTTGAATGACACAATATCCAAATATGCTAGCATTAAGCTATTATCGATTTATTTGAGTAAATTCTTACGATTATGATTTTTAATCATTTTTTTTAAATAAATACATACATAGTAGCGACCAACCAAAGATCAACAATATATCCCCAGTCGCCACTATCATACCGGCCTGTTTTTAATAAAAACTGGATATGTAACGGCTGATCCCGAAACGCAACATATGCAAGGTAATCGCATATGAATCATAAAAACAAACCCAATACAAAGAGACAAACTTAATTGCTACCATTTTGAATTCTTTAGACGTGTAAATTTAGCAAGATTCTTCATACTAAATTCACTTAAAGTCAACATACTAAAGCAAATATACAATGTATTCAAAATATACCAAGTTTTTTGACTAGTAGTAGGATACCAAAAAGCATTTACCGCACGACTGTACAAAGCCATTTACCGGCCCAGACTCAGAGCTATTGATCTGGCTAAATTTACAGCGCGTCGCGTGCAGTAATTGAACAGTTTGCAGTGGATAATGGGAAATCAATACCAAGCCGAGAATACTATAAAATGTATATTTTATAATTACTGAACAGTAATAAAAGATACATATATGAATTGTCAATAATATGAGTAAAAATAAAATTAGGGGATATAAATAATTACTGCGCAATAACACACGCGTGCAGAGCCGCGGGCACACCTGTAATCACTATAAATGTGAGTCGGTATTAATATTATGAGATATAAGTTGTGTGATACATTTATACTAAAACATAAAAATCTTAGGAGCATGTGTTGTCTCTGCGTAAACTAATTGAAACAAAAAAGAAAACACGGAGAAAACTAACTACGACAATCCAGTTATCAATAAATCTTCACTGCATTTTCGCACCCCATTACCGATTACAAAAAAACCATCACGTCGGAAGTATCTTTCACGGATCACCGAATTAGACGTAAAAAAAACACCCTATCGCCTAATATCCACATACGTGAATACATGCATTACGCTTATTATAATATTCTACAGGGTAAGCAAAAACAGAGAGACATTATTAAGCTAAATTTTTGCTGCTAAAGCTAAATTTTGCATTGTATTCGAGTATTTATAATTGAGACGTAGATAGTCTTTTGGTATAGAAAGATATAAAAGAAAATTTCATTTAAAAAAGCAGTATTCACACGCGGTAAATATAAAAATATCTTCTTTAAAAACTCTTTTTAAAATCTTAAATCAACGGGACTGAACTACCGACTTCTCGTACTGTACATACAACAGCGCGTACAAGTCTGGTCATCACGCCGCTAAGCCGATTCGACGACGATCAATAGTCGTAAAAGCAGGACTCACATTAACCGTGTATAATGTATTCTCTCTCATTCTCTCGAAATCTGAATTCTATATATGTATGTGTTTGTGTCTTTTAGTCATACTTTTTTGTTTGATCGAGTTTCAAATCGAAGATATAAATGGCTGAAAGGACTAAGAAATATACATAGCATTGTTATCATGGATATTCATTATTCAAAAGAAAAATAAAATTGTTATTAATTAGGTAGTTTCACACATATTATAACAATTTATCCTATTTGTGCTTCAGTACAAACTATGTAGGTCGGAATTACAAATAAAATGTTAGAGGTCTTCTCGGAGTAATTGCTGAAGCCGAAGCAATCTATCAATCAACTTGATACCGTCTTTTCGCTTCCAATCGTTGTTTTCGGAAAAATAAGACTGAGAATGTTACAATAAAATGATCTTATTAATTGATAATAAAATCATTGTGGTTTTGGATTTAACTGCAACATGTGGTTAAACCGTTCGATGGTTCAGTTAAATTTTACATTATTAATGATGGTCAAACTAACAATAAAAATGCTAATCGTAACTTTTCTGTTTGTAACGTTGTCACGCCTAAAACTTTAAACCAAATTCATTAAATTTTGGTATAGAGATATACCTTGGACTGCCTTGGTGAGACCATAGCCTTTCTATTAGCGCAAAAATAAAACTTAAAAGGGTGAATAGGGGATGTAAATTTGTATGGAGAACCCATCATTACTCAAAGAGATGTGAAAATCGATAGTTCTTTTGATGAATTGAAAAAAAATTATCCTGGTATATACTAAACCGATTTTTGATATTTGTCCGCGAGACATTACTTACGGTGTTTGTTACTTCCATCGCGCAAAAACGACTATACGGATTTGTATGATATTTAGTACACAGATAGTTTATAACCTGGATTAACATATAAGATACTTTTATCCCGGTAAAGACCCAATTCTGAAGTCCACGCAAACGAAGTATAAGTTAGTAGTAGTAGCTATAAAAACGTTTATTTTTAATTTGAATAGTGCAAGCTGCATCGGATGATAAATGTAATAACATTCACAAAAATCATCATCGGTAAGATTGTTTATGTTACCCTTTTATAAGTTAGAATATAGCTACGATGTTGAATACTATAAAAAAGGCATCAAGAGTTCAAGACTTTTTTTTAGAACAGAATATACTGTTAGTCATAAGGGCCCTGGAGCCTCAGAAGGCTTTTACAGCTTCACCGTGGCTTGCGTGACAACAAGCTCAAGGATGCCAAAGTGGCCGAACCTTGGCTTGGGCTGTTGCCGTAGTTGCAATTAAGTCGCGAACTGGCTAATTCCCTATGCTTAGAAATTCGAGTTCAAGACTCAAACAGGCGGCATTCTCTCTTGAAAAACTATAAGAGAATTATTAGGTAGACCCAGTAAAGTGCTAAAACGTGTCCATACCGTCACCTGAAGATCCTGAAGTACAGTTGTCAGGAAAATAAAAAGATAGTAGGAAAAAAGATTGAACGAGACGCCGCGTTCTATATTATATACGTGGAAGATATCCATTACAGAATCTATATTCGTGTAGGGAGAAAAAACTTGTTAAAAAAGCAGTTCATAAATAATTTCAGTCATAACATAATCGTCACGTAAATGAAACACACGTTTTTTCCGCACGTTATTTTAGTTTCTTTTGTCGGCAAGACCGGCACTAGCATGGAACTTACACGCGAACTGAGAGGCGGCTGTTATAGCAATTTTTACTCTACTGTCAAATTGTCTAATTTATTTGTTAATATACCAAACTTTTTTAAACCTTTCAGTGTTTTTTTTAGGTTTACGTTTTTTTGATATTTTTGCCAAAAAAAAACTTAATATTTTCAATATTTCAAATATTAAACACACTTTTTTGTGTGCTTCTAAGTGTAAAAATAAGATGTACTTTGCATTAATAAATTATTACTGTTATTATTTCCTCAACTTATTAATACTAAGTGAGTTCTTAAAAGGTGTTATAAATTTAAATCCGCGACTTCAGACCCTGCACGCTGCGGTGTTTTCTTTTGTTTAAGTTTTAGTATAGTATCCACAACGAGCGATTCACGGTTCTTAATAGCCATGCTAATTTTAATTTAGGATTGCTCAGTCGCTCTCGCCACCTGCTTGAAAAATTTGCCAAGCGCGTTGTCCGAGTCGACAGGTGAACGTGTGCCGTGATATTGCCACAACAACGTACGAGAGACTGTCATAAAACTGGTTTATAGGACAGCCTTGAAGCAGAATCTAACCGAATGTAAAAGAGCGATTACGCCGAAAATGGGTCTGAAGTGTGACTACTGGAACACACTAATAGATACTTGGCAATAGATTTTCAATTTGAGAATGATATCTAGCCTAGCGAATTCTAAAGTAGAGAATATATAACAGAGAAAGCGAAACAATTGTCTACGATGTTAATAACGTCACTGATGTGAAATATATACCTTATGTAACAGAGAAGGCTGAATTCAAAGCAGATGGACGTAGAGTCTTTTCTATATAGGGACAAGTGGACGAAAACAATTTGAATTTGTTTCTTCTGAATTTGTGGTAACGTTTATAAAACTTAACAAATAACAAAAAACTTGATGTGTCTTAGCTTTAAGTATAAAATGTGATATGATACAACGGAACTGTTTATATACTGTTTTGCAGTCGTTGGCATTGGAAAATAGCCCTTCGCTGAACTTTTTCTAGACGGTGTGCAGCGTCTAAAACGGGTTAAAATTTGAACTATCGCAAAATACAAATGATACCAATAGAATTAATATGATGACAAACATATTTGTTGGTAATAGACATTATAATTAGGGGATTCATAATTACATATTAGTAACGAATAAAACCTTTGGCGACAGAAAATATTGTTGCCATAGTAAACTAGATCTAGGGATTTTACTTAAATTGAAAAATTATACATTAAAAATGTTTAAAATAATAAGGTTGTCCTAAAAGCGGCAGGCGGATGTGGAGTCATGCTAGTTCGCTTTCTTGGCACGTGGGGACGACATTTGATACATTGTTTTTTTGAGATTTTTTGCCACACACCGCAGTACGTCCCCTGGTAACGTTTTAATTCGTTACATAAAAAACTAAGGGTGCGATATAGATATCTTTCATGCGAGCGATATGTTATCATTAGTCTAAATATGGTTCGCAAACTTTAAACATATTTTAGGTGAATAAAACGAACTTTCCATTCGAAAAAAAAAATTTGTGTTGTAAGGTATGGTAACGCCATTGTCCTGTTGAAAATTTGTTGCGAAGCATCTGTCAACGTATTCCATCAAGTGTAGGTACTTGTAAGTGAGACCTTATTTCTAGGCTTTTCTTGTTTTTTTGTCGTGTTGTGAAAAGTTTATCACCACGAGGATGGTTTTCGCAACCCCCAGTTGTGTGCAGATACACTACCACCTCTCTTGATTACTGAATAGTCAATATACATCGGCTGATCTCTGAACTCGAAACGCCTAAGCGTGCCACTGTCGTGGATTTTACTCATGGTGTATATTAATCGTGATACAGTTGAACACAATTATCGCATCCTAACACCCAGTTGGGTCCTTTTGTGTTAAAATAAGTAATAAGATAAAAGAAATACATAAACATGTAGGATAGGTAAAGTTCCCTCATATGTATAAATTATAGGTGATATGATAGGTACACTTATCCCTACACCAATAAGTGTTTAAGGCATTAACGATTATACTGGCCTACTGCCGTATGTAGGATAGTTTACATTTCGTTGGTCACATCGAAGATTAGTTTGAACAAACCTTACTTGTCAACATAAACAACAAAACTTGGACATAGCGGGAATCAAACCCACGATGTCGGTGATATTTTAGCGGACTAATAAAACACATTGAGCAATAGATCTGTATACCAACATAATTGTCAACTCCAAAAATATTACTCTTTTTGTGTCAGAGAGTCAAAATACTCACCCAGTTTCGTGCCACACCAGTTGACCAGATCCCCAGCAAACTTATAGTCGTAAAAAAGGTACTTTAATTTTTGCAATAAATTTTATGCAAAAGCAATTCAACATTTTGTACAAATGATTTTGTACTGGTCTTTTACAGAATCGATCAAAACAAAAAAAAATGTATAACGTTAATGCTTAAAAGTTAAAGAATTAGAAATTATAAAACATTCATCGCTATAAGTTTTCTAAGTATAAATGATTGTACTTAATCAAATATATATGAGTATATATTCTATAATTAGCTGTGCCCGCGGTTCCGCTCGCGTAGACGACAGAAGAACGCTTATAAAAATCGTAGTGAATGAAGATAATATCGTGTTTTTTTTTTTAAATAAGGACCAAGTATCTAAGGAGTAAATAAAAAAACAAAATTAATCCAGTAGTTTTTATCATTTTATTTATGTAGAAGATAAACCACTGACATAAGGTTTGAGAAACGATGTCTCTCGCAATCCACGTTGACAACCTTTCCAGCTTGTAAAGACATCCGTCATTCTGCGCTTTGCGACGATTTAGCCACCCTTCGCTTACTTCCCTACTTATGACGATCCAACATAGATTGGTCTGTGAATAAAACTATTCTAGACACAACATCACAAAGACTAGGGATCTTTTTAAAATGGTTATGTATTTTACGTCCATAATGTGGCATTTCCGATTTGGGTTTAGATGTCAATTTTGGTTTAGTAAAATTTCACATTTTTTGTAAGTCACAAAAAAGAAGATATTTTGTACTTACCTGGAAAATAGTATTTTTCGACTTATAATATAGATCTATTAACCTATTTCTGATTTGTATTGTAAAGTAAATTGTATTTGTATTGTAAAATCATGTAAAGCTGATTTCTCAATTTAGTAGGAATTATAAAATACTAGCGGTGTGCCCGCGGCTCCGCACGCATTGGTTACTACGCAATAATTATTTAAATCCCTTTATTTTTACTCATATTGTTGACAATTCATATATCGTACCGATTGAGGAGAGGCATGTATTTCCCGTGTACAATTTTCATCAAAATCGGTTGAAAACTATTATTCTAATGTATAATTTATAATGCATTATTAACAATTCTTATAGCCTCTCAATTATAGTATGATGTATGTATGCTTCCTGTCTACGAAATGTTATCAGAATCGGTTGATAATTGATGAAAGTTAAACTTATTGAATTACTTTTTTTTTATTCTAGAAGTAATATTGACAATTTTTATAGCCCATTAATTAAGTAAATATGTAGTTAGACTTCCCGTGTAAAAAAATTAATCAAAATCGATTAAGAATTAATAAAATTTTAAATATTTGAACATTCATTTTTTACGGTTCCCAAAAGTGTTATTGAAAATTCTCATTACTTAACATTATCGGACACTCAATTCAAGAATCATGTCAAGCAAGTTTTAAATGATATCATGTGAATGATATTAATGCCTGAAAGTGACTTCCTATCTGTACATCTACTAAAAATGGTAATTACTGTAAACAATTCAATTAGGTATATAGTATAAAAAATAACAGTTATTTGAAAATTTTTGATAAATCCGATTGACTTTCTGAATTGCCAGAATTGCTGAATACCAATGTTTTCCTCTGACCAAGTATCCCAGCTTTATTAATATATTATTCCACGTAACTATATAACTAATTCTATAGGATATAGACACAAAGAAAGAATGCCAGCAATGTACTAGCATCGCAAAAACAGCTCGGAAGTAACACTTCGGTAACGTAAGGGGAGTTTTGTGATGATGAATGGTTAGAAAAACTGCATATTAGCAGTTTGTAAATGACATCGAGTGATGAATCTTACGCGGTACAGAGGTGGGAAATGTCTTCATTTGATTTATTTAATGGGGTAGCGAACTGTGTAATGATATAGGGTGTGCTAGTATGATTTATTTCCACATTTTTTAACGTTGCATTACTTGTAGTAAACTTATCGCGAGACCAACGGTTTTTTTATAGTAGGCAAAGCACAGTACAACTCAGAAATAACGACGATCATTGAGAGATCAGCAATCCATTGCTGGTCGTCACTGTAATACTGGCCTAAAAGCCTTTAGACAATTCGATTAACACTGGCTAATGTTGAAATACGTGTTATATATCATTTTAATATGGCCTGACTATCATAGACTGCCTCATTAGCCACTAAGTCATACGCGCGACTGCTATGAACGAGGTCCTGGGTTCAATTCCCAGGTCGAGCAAAGTGTTCGGGTTTTTCTATGAAAATTCTCAGTAACAGCTCAGAGTTTAACTTTGTGATCGATTAATGGCAATAGGCTCGCCCCCTATTACATGGGACCTAAAAATCATACTCGGCGAACTGTGGGTATACATTAAGTACACCTCTGCCTAACCCTTCGGAGATACAGGCGTGATGGTATGTATGTATGTTTAATATGGAGTCATATAGCAAACTATTAATATAATTAATTTTCGTTGAATTTAATCTAATTTTAGTTAAAGGTATGCATTTTTTACTTAAATAGTTATATTGATTTTTGTATGTCACTGGCGCGGGCGGTTCTCAATAAAGAAGTAGAAAAAAAGACACTCCAAATCTTTACAAACGTTTTTCTTATGGAGTTAGCCTAATCACTATAGAATATCATATGAAAGGATGATAGATTCTGATAGTGACTGCTTCTAAGTTCTATATTATACTAAAACGTGACAAAGTTTGGGATACTGCAGTGTAGAATAAGACTGCATAAATTTTTTGCTATTGAATTTTTAAATTCTGTTATTTTTTACTGAATCTATTAGGTAATCTTAGTAAATTTACAAATATATATTGAAATGAAGTATCAATCAATCATCAAATAATCACCTAGGTGCAGTGAAAGTAAACCTATCAAGCTAAGATGACGCTAGTTCGATTTCATGTGATGTGATGAGCATTATTGTCAATTTTGTATCTCGTTGTTAGATACCTATAAATGAACAACAATCATTATACGTCATATGTCACTTACATCTTGAGTTTTCTACTTACAATTGTACTTAAAAATAAATATATTTTGGTGTCTAAGATAAACTGAAATTACATAAAAAGTGCGCGAACGTAAACTTAATACGAGGTTTAATACGTTGATAGTGTTATCTAGTGCAATTCAGTGCTGTACACATGAAACGAGAAAACACCTATGGAACAATATTAGCAAGGAATCGCAAGTTAGTGTATGTTTATTTATCTTCGTCATTAAGAAAATACGATATTAAAGCGCTACGTACACCGGTACAATGGTTCAATGTTCAGTATGTAACAACAACATAATAGTTAACCAAAAGCGCATTAAATGCACAAACTGTAACTGCAATAATTCCTATCACCAAGATTGTGTGAAATATGGCGAATCAACAATATTACGCTCTAAGTGGATATGTCCAACTTGCAATTCTGCTCAACCTAAAGGTGGGAATAATAGCAATACACCCATTCATAGCAGGAGTCAGGTTGACCTTACGGCTGATACTGGCTCACTCACAATTTCTCCTCCATCATCAATATGCTCACAAGACGCTATCTTACAAGAGATACGCAACTGCATATGGATATGAATGATAAATTTAAAAGTCAGCAAGTAACTTTTGACAAATTTAACTCTACTTTGATAAAAGTGCAGCAGGATATAAGAGAATTAAACTCCAACTTTTCCACAATGCGTGAAGAACTTGATGAAATTACCAAATCCGTGGATTTTTTTTCCAATTTTACTGATGATCAAGTAAAAATAAACAAGGAAAATAGTGACTAATGAGTATCAACAGTGACAGCTGAAAATACTCGAATAATTGTTCAAGTCAATAATATGAATGCTAAACTCAACGAAATGGAACAACAAGCAAGAGATCATAATGTAGAAATTCAATGTGTTCCGGAACATAAGTTCGAAAATCTACTTAGCATTATTCACCAGCTTACACGAACAATTTCGTGCAACTTGCCCGACACGGATATTGTTAATTTTCATAGAGTTGCTAAGCAAAACGAAGTATATAGTGCTTAAACTATCTACGCCACGTTCTCGTGACCATCTACTGGGAGCAGTTCGAAACTTCAATAAAAAACACGAAACTGATAAGCTCAACTCTACCCACTTAGGCATTTCTGGTGAGAAGATGCAAATATATATCACTGAAATAATTCAAAACAAGATTTCTAGTTCTTCTACAGCTTTATTAGTAGGTGATTTCAATCTTTCTAATCTAAAATGGCAACACGATTCTTACAGTTTATCTGCACTATCGACTTCTAGTAATATTGAAAATCTTTTTATTGATACCCTTGCTTTTAATAATTTATATCAGTGTAATTATGTCACAAATGAAAATCAACGTATTTTAGACTTGGTACTTTGTAATCACCCGACTAATGTCACTATATCTAAAGTTACAAATCCTGTCTTACCCTTGGATTTACATCATCCAAGCATCGAAATTGAATTAAATAAGCCGCACATTTCTCCACTTAAGCAAAAAAAATTACCAATTTATAACTTTAATAGGTGCAACTATGATGCTGTGAATAGTGAGCTACAAGACATAGATTGGTCATTTATCTGGAAGGATGTTTATGATATCGATGTAATGCTGGAAATATTTTACAATAGAATTATGCAAATATTTCTGAGACATACCCCTATGCGAAAAATAAGAGATGAAAAATATCCCGTATGGTTTAGTTCCTCCCTTATCAAAGCTCTTAAAGAGAAAAACAAATACCATTCCAGATACATCAAGTTTAGTAACCCACTGGATAAAGCAACATTCAATATTTTACGGCGGCGTTGCGATGAGATGATTAAGCATTGTTATAATAATTTTAAAGAACAGGCAGCTTCTCATTTGCGACGTTGTCCTAAATATTTTTGGAAATTTGTCAAAGACCAAACAAATAATAGTGTTGGCATACCTAATAAAATGCACTTTGGGGATGTGGTGGCTGCGGATGGGCAGACTATTGCAGAACTTTTTAGCAAACACTTTCAAACTGTTTATAGTACGAATCAATCTAACACACAGTTCTCCACTAGTTTAGATACTAATTGTCATGCTAATTTCAATGATGTGCCTATTAGTAACTGTGATATTACTGAGCAAGAAGTTCTGAGATCGCTACAATCACTAGATTGCAACAAGGGCCCGGGGCCTGACCTGCTACCCCCAATTTTGCTTAGAAAATGTGCCGAAAATTTATTTAAGCCACTAACACAGCTGTATACACAATCTCTAAACACTGGTAAATTCCCGGCGACCTGGAAACTTGCACATATAACACCAATTCACAAGTCAGGGGCACTGGATGTTGTGACAAATTATAGACCAATATCCATTTTATCCATTTGTGGAAAATTTTTCGACTCATTGGTATATAAGAAGATACTACCCCATATTCAGAACCGCATCAATTCCAATCAGCATGGTTTCCTACCACGGAAATCAACTGCTACGAATTTGCTAGAATATGTATCTGATATATCTGAAGCTCTTGATGATAACCAAGAAGTGCATGCAATTTATACAGATTTCCGAAAAGCATTTGACTTAGTAAATCACAATTTGCTTTTAAATAAACTTACGTATATGGGTATACATGGTTCCTTATTAAGATGGTGTGAATCGTATCTGGGTAAATGCTCCCAATTGGTAGCAATTCATGGCCACAAATCCATGGTGTCTGAGATTCCGTCTGGAGTTCCTCAAGGTTCCCATTTGGGTCCGCTTTTTTTCCTAATATTTATAAATGATCTTTGCGATTCCATTCATGTAAATTCAAAATGTATGCTGATGATTTAAAATTATATCGCATTGTTAGTAGTACTTTAGACGTACAATGTCTACAATCTGACATTGACAATGTTAAGAAATGGTGTAGTCTTAATGGCATGTCGCTTAATCCAGATAAGTGTTTTCATATAAAGTTTACAAGAAAGAAAAAGCCTCATATCGGTGATTATATGATCGACTCTATTAAATTAAAGGAAGTAGGTAACAACTATTCGAGACTTGGGCATCATTGTAGATGGATCTTTGAGCTTTCGATATCACATCGATAACATAATCCAAAAATCATCCAAATTATCTGGGTTTATTAGTCGTCAGATGAAAATATTTAAAGAACCCAGCCTAACGATAATAATTTACAATACTATTCTACGCGGAATTTTAGAATACAATAGTCCTGTTTGGAATCCCTGCTACCAAGTACATTCTGACATAATTGAACGAGTACAGAAGCGTTTCATGTACCACTTGGCATATTCTGATTACAAATGTAAAATCTTGAAAACTTATGAAGAACGCCTTTCTTATTACAGAGTTATGTCGCTTTGTACTCGTAGAAGGAACTCTGACATCGTGTCTTTTTAAATTGCTACATGGAATCACAGACTCCCCCTACATTCTTGAACGTTTGAATTTTGCGATTTCACGTTTGGGCAGTCGTTTGTATAACAGAAAAACTTTTTACCTGCCTCATTGCAGAACAAATATTGCTCAACATTCTCCAATATATCGTATATCCTCTTTCTGTAACGCTGTTAGCACAGAGATTGATATATTTTTAGGTTCTATTTCTTCTATTAAAAATATTCTTAAAATACTTAAATAATTTAATTTCTATGATTTTAGTTTACTTCGTTTTTGTACCGCCTAATGTGTTTTTTTTTCTATAACTTATGTGCATGCTGTATCCACATCTAGAAGAGTACAATCATTGCATGATTTTACAATGAGCAATTCATTTCTAATTATATACATAGATTGTAGTCAGTTTTGTGGACCAATTAATAAAATAAAATAAAAATAAATAAAATAAAATAATGAATGAATGTATATCAGCTAATTGGATATCATACAAGTTGCGACTAATTTGGAATTAACCCACTGTGTGTGATGCCTCAAACAATAATTTATCATGATAATACCAATTGAAGGATGGTGAGGTATAATATGTCAGAGCTGTTCAATCTAATTCCCTCCTCTACTTTCCGCAACAGATCCACATGCGCTGAGCTTCGGAATTACAATTTTACTGCAACCTCCATCTCGTAACGAACTAAAAAGTTATCTATGTCTTATCTTTGTCTTTCTGTGAAGCTGTGAAACCATCTCCCGGCCGGTGAGTTCCTTCCTTCTTACGGTATCGGGTCCTTCGAGCGTAACGTGAAGATATATTGATGACATGATAACGTCGACCGCCCATGGATTTCCGATCTTAATTCGGTGGTCGCCGTTGTGTTTTGATTGTAGGTACTGTGCTTACCATCAGGGACAGTATCGTCAATATGCACAGTTACTATAAAAAAGACAATCAAGCTAACCTCACATTAATTTTATGCCTATATGATACACTTACTAAACAATAAAGTTACCTACTAAAATCTCATGAGAGTACGAACCTTACATTTTAAGAGCTAGACGTGCCGTGTACAACTTTATCAATGTTCAAAAACTTTTTTTTTTCTCTTAGAGTAAATTATTACGTTACATTACGTCTCTTTCATCAGGTACCAGGACTAAATCTAATCACCGTTTTACTTATTAGTGTGCACAACAAACAAGAATATCAGTTGAAACTTTAAAAACAAATTTGACAACTTTGATATTTAATAAGCCCCACCGGTTTCTACCCCTCTCCCTCTTTTAATAAAGTATTCTTTTTTCTCTCCATTTATTAAAGTACTAATATTTTCAGTCTCAACCTATATTCTTTTCCATGGTAGTAATATTTTACACAGGATTTCCGGTTTTGGTGGTATGAATATAATGGTAAGGAAATATATCCCCCATTCTTGTAATTATTTATAATAAATGGAAATCTAACATCACAATTAAAAATAATAATAATGAGGTAACTAAAATGTATGTTCTGAATAATTGTATTCACATACTACTTAATAAAACCATATGTTATTTATAAAAGCTCTTTCCATAGTGCTGAGACGAAATGCGACGCGACTCAACGGTGCCGCTTCGTCGCTAACGGGGATATAAAATGAACTCAGTCATCTGTATACAAGCCCCTTACGGTTCACTGAAATGATGCGAATAACCTAAATAATTTTCAGTTACAAGTCAAAGACAAATTCTGTATACTCACAGCAATTAAATAGATATTCAATTCGAATAACTAAGTAGGTATTATTAGCTTGTTATTTGTCATTGCAATATTTAAAGGTTGTGGCCTAAGTTAACAAAGCAGTGGATTGAGATCACGATTAATTTTAGGTAGGAGGGTTTGAATTTTAAACTCATGTACTGTTCCATTGGACGCGGCTTCTAGAACGCACTAACAATAAGCAATATAAATAGAATATTAATTTAACCGGGTATTATAAGATAACTTATCTTATCTTCTAATTATATTATTAATTATGCAATTTTTTTACTCGACTGCGAAAAAAGAGGGTTATGTTATTTGTTTTATGTTATAATTCTTTGACACGCTCTATAGCCTAAACGGCTTGATCGATTTTAGCATACGAGGTGTCGTTACATTCGTCTTAATTGTGGGAGTGACATAGGTTGTACAATATTTATGTACGACGCCTGGGAATCAAATAAAAAGCACAAACAGAAAAAAATAATTTAGTCGAGTGTTTTTGTTGCATTCGGAATTTTTGTCACCTTTTTATGAATAATTTAGCTTTTTATAGATGGGTAATGTATATTTAGACGCGTTTTCCGAAAACTCTTTATGCAATAGGTTTTGATCGAAAGTTATTCAGATGATACGATTTATAACATAAAAGTATACAATACGAGGGATCTTGTTAAAATCAACTATTAATTTTCTCTACTATTGTCACGTTAAAGTAGTATTTAATTTAAACTACATCAGTCATAGCGTAACATTACGGGTAGCAAATTGTTTCACGTCTGCGTTTGAGGAAAACTTTATGTTCACACGCTGACTCACGAACACCGAGACTCATAATCTGGGCGAATGTGAGCTAAATACAAATTGGTAACTGTTCGTGTCTGTCTATTTTACGTATCGCTCATAAGTTAAGTATAAGCTCTCATTACGCATTCCTATTCATGTAAATTGTACCTAACCATTGTAGAATTATAAACTTAACTTTGTCGATAAATTATACAGATATATAAAAATTAAACTGTTTATCGCTTTAACACTTTACATTTATGACCATCAATGTAGCCAAGCGATAACATGGCGGCGTAACAACTCGGTACTAACACTAGAAGTAGAATGCCATGCACCATTTTTACTAGAAACTAGAGCCGCTGACGGCTTTTACAGCTTCACTGTGGCTTGGGGGCGAACGCCGCAAAAGCTTGGGCAACATATATAGGTAGCCTCATTACAAAACCTTCCTCAATAAATAGGCCGATTTATAGCTATAAATAGGAAAAAAAATTTTTTTTTCAAATCCGACTGCGGTCTGATTAGATCAGAGAATAGCGCGATCAAATTAACAAACAAAAAGCAATGTCTTGGGCTTTATAATATTTGAATAGATTTTAGTATGTGTGATTATTGGGATGTAAGGGGTGTCCAATAGCATCTTAGAACTTGAGACGCTCCAATCAACCTCACCTGCCCGTGGTGCACCCTGCTGAGTAACGAAGGAAGAAATAGCGACAGCGTGGTGGTAAAGCTGGACACCATGATGAAAAGCCCGTCGCGTGCGTAGTGATTCGCTTATGCACGTCGACTGTGGACTGTGCAATTTTTTGGATTTTACAGTGTTTACCATTACTTTGTCGTACCTATTATGTTATGTGTTATTTCGGAAAATACATTGACCAATGATGTAACACTTTTTGTTATTAGAAAAATAATTCGAAGTCTTGTAAACAATTAATTTTCTATCGCCAAATTTGAGACCAAAAGTAATGATAATTAGCATTGAAATATAGAACCAAAATTACAGGCAAAAAAACTAGTAGGCACTTAGTTACTTTTTTATAATGATTTGTTTTGTCTTATAATGGAGATATTGAATTTGTAATCACTACTTTAGTCGGACATCAACATTATACCGCAAAGGTGGAACTATTTATTTTATTAGTATTGTGAATGAAAATTGGAAATATTAATAAAAAAATATCAATGGCTTATATCATAAAGAGGATATGAACAAGATCCGACAAACAAAAACACAAAAAAATTATAAAAACGTTCGGCGGCAGCGTCGCAATACGAGAAGGAACGTGACAGTAGCTTTGCGGGCGCATAGCTAATTAGAATGTTTAGCGGCGACCGCGACCCGCAGACCTCCCTGGCAGTTACGAGCCAGTGGAGATGTCACGCTGTGGTATTTTCAAAGGTCGGGAACAAAAAGCCCGTTTGATTACTCAAATTCCTTGTAAAAATTAATTTTTAAGTATTGCTCATTTATAATTATCTCGCTTTATGTACTTACTTCATTATTGAGTAGGTAGATTTATTTGAGTCATTGAAAAACCCAAGTCAATGCATAAATGCGGAGTATTTAATTCCAAAATCAACTGTGTATACTTAACTAATTCCTAATATTTTATTCATAATTGTAGCAAATTTAAACATACTCTATTATTATTAATTAGATTAAAATTATTGTAAACAACTTTCAAATGATACTTACAAAGTTTAATATCGTTTAAAGGTTTAGCGTTATGGCACTTATGGCGACAATCTCACCTGATTTTAAGCGGCGATGTGTCCCAAGATGATGACACGCTAAGCCTAGAGATGAAACTGATTTCCCCTATCTTCGCGTCATATTAAATAACATATTATCTAATACTGATAAGTGAACAATGAATATGTAATTAGTTTCTCGGAAATGGCTTCAACGATTTGGATGAAACTTTGTATTTAGATGTTTTAAATTCTAAGTTTATCAAGATATGTGTGGTATTTTTTTTAATACACCGATTACTTTCTCACAATAAGTACACCGAGCGTAACTCGGTCGCTCATATTATTTAATCTACAACAAAAAAAATCGCAAAGTACCTACTTGTGATGTATAAGAGATAGGTATATGCTATCACGGACTTTTTTTAGATATATTAAAACCAATATTTTTATCGAACATTATGTTTACGCATCATTAACCATTGCGCCAACGCAAGCGGATAAAGCAATTCACGATGGCTTCCACTTCAAACTTACTTAACCAAAATCAATATTTAAGGCTATCTGAGAGTTGTAGCCTAAAGTTAGTTTTTAGCCATAGTAATCCTCGTGAATCTAGCTATCATATACAAAAGAATATTTCGAATCCGACTGGTAGTCCGAGATTAGCGTAGTTAAACAAACAAACAAACTTTTCCACTTTATTATAGTATAGATTATATAGTATAGATAAGTGCTTGGCGACAGATTTTCAACTTGAGGATGGTCCCTGCCATATCCAACCATGATATGATTTCGTCACGATGTTTTCCTTCACCGAAAATTCTGGCTCATTTTAGGAATTCGAATTCACGTCGATCAATTCGGTGTCCGTACACGCTACCACTGAGCCACTGGCTTCATACCTACATCTTAGATACAAAGTTAAAATAATAAGAAGATGCTATGCCATTAGAATAACAATGGCTTGTCAAGTAGTTATCGCAATTAATTGACAGAATCCATGAACTGTACCTTCACCTTCGCAGTTAGTTACAAGCGAGTACTTTTGTCTATAATAACAGATTTGATATTAGTGTTGACTTCTTAAAACTAATGGAAAAGCCTCTATTACAGAAAAAAAAAACAGGTTTTTTACTTTGTTACTAATTTTACTTTGTTATCATTTAGGCCTTAAGGGTTAACCCAATGTATTTGGAAACACAATCATCATACAAATAAACAACGAAGATGCGGCCATAAAGGTAGCGTCGAATCGTCAAGAGCTTTTTGTTCCTACTTAATATTATTTTGTTCGAATCGACCACTTGGATACATCAATGAACGGCATTATAAAACCAATTCATAAAAATTACGATTAATCAACATTTGAAGTAGTTACAAAGTACGAACATCTCCTTATACGTACGTAGTGGACGCTTGATGATATAAACAGTTGTAATATAATCCTGTTTTTACTGCCTACTATCACGGGAAATTTAGGGCACGAAGAAATTCCTTTTGAAATTTCTCTCAGGCAGTCCGACTGGTGGAATACCTCCACTCGAAAGAAGATCCGAGAGTTTGTCATAATAACTCGAATTTGCGTGTCGCGTTTCGGGATCAGGCTATGCACGTCAAGCGTCGACCGTCAACGGATTACGATCACTTGGTGGTCGCAGTTGTCAATTCAAATTAATTTGCCGTACTACTGTTAAAAAAAATCGCAGCCGAATAACCTTGTGTGATCCTGCGGTAAGTAGGGTTTTTTAGGGGAACATTTCAATGCTGGCAATGCGCTTGTGATAACAATAGTATATAATTACAAGTGTCCATACGCTATGATAACCGCATTAACCGCTTACCATGAGAATCGTAAATTTGATTGTCAATTAAGGGGGCGGTCAAGTATTACGTAACGCAATTTGGGAGGAGGGGGTCTTGTAAAACGTTACAAGGGCGGGAGAGGGATCGAACAACGCGTTACGTTACATTGTTTTTTAAAATTTAAAAAAAAACTTAGCATTTAGAATTTCCCAAGATCGCAACCATTTTCGTTTATGTTTTACGGGTAATCCCTCGATTGTATTCTTGTAGTCAGTGTTGTTAAAGTGAATTCATACTGTAATGTCTTCAAAACTGGGAAATCTGCATTATCAGTTGTTCTTGGCCTATAAAAGCTCTCATACTGACTTGCTTACTCGGGTGTTACGTAACGTTTAAGGAGAGGGAGGGAGGGTACAGAAAAATGTTACGGCGCGTTACATGGGGGGAGGAAGGCTCAAAATATCTTCAAAAATTGAGTTACGTAATACTTGAACGCCCCCTTGGTTGGTATAAAAATACATTTGTAAATTAATATAATTTTATAATGAAACAAAACATTTTACTCTTATATTTGCTTTTATATTTATTTACAACAATGATAAAATAAAATAAGCAATTTTGTACATTAAAAAATAAAATATTATTCATTCATTGATACATAGTATATATTACATGATAAAATCCTTCCTGTTGCATTTATTTGTATTTAATGGACTACAGGTGGGTATATACAGTGGTGGTCATATAATTAGAAACGCTTCTTACGAATAAAGTAAAATTCAACGTACAAATGATCGTAAAAAATATACACATTCAATAATTAACAATCATGCAATAATATAGTCACTCAAATAAAAAACTCATTAAATTCATAAAATATAAAACATATCTTACTTATAATTACAAAATGAGCCTTACACATGCAGGAGTTTATTTTCTGTTAGTGGCCGCTTGGACGCCTAATTAGAAACATCTTAAAAAAGCATCCGTAGCTCGTTCTTTTTTTAAATTGGAGAATATCATTTCTTTCTTGGCTTTTTCTATTATTTTGGCGGCAATTCAAAATTTAATCTGAATTTTATTTTGTTCAAAATGGGCAAAAATAAAAGTTGTGACGCGTCAACTAGGCAAATAATTGTTAATTTACTTAAAGTTCCTAAGTAGGCGTACAGAAGAATAGCTAAGCATTGAAATTGTTCCGTTAAGAAAGTTTTTAATGCAATTGATCATTATGAAACACATGGAACTGTTGAAAATATTCTTAGAAAGGCTCGGCCAAGAAAAACCTCTCCCAGAGAAGATACGCTAATCGTTCGTGTTGCTAAAAAAGATCCAAGTAAAGGCTCCAACCCGATTAAAAATGAAGTTTTTTCGCCTGATGACCCGAGAAACATCTCTTCAAGACTGATACGCCGAAGATTAGTGGAAGCTAAATTGTTTGGAAGAATCTCTCGAAAGGTACCGCTTCTTACCAAGCAACACCGAGAAAAGCGATTGTTATTCGCTAAAAAATATGTTAATTGGACGGTACGAGAAAGGAAAAAAAGTGTTATTTTCAAATGAAACAAAAATAAATATGGTAAATTCCGATGGAAAGCGCTATGTTAGACGTCCTGTAAACAATGCTTTTAATTATAAATACACAAGGAGTATAGTCAAGCACGGTGGCGGTAACATTAAAGTTTGGGGGTGTTTTTCCGGATGTGGAGTTGGACCCGTTCGGAAGATTGAAGGTACAATGGATCAATGGCAATACAAAAATATTTTAGAGCACACAATGATTCCCTACTCGGATGATAAATGATCATGATGATGATGAAATGATCGGCAAATCCCCGTAACCTTTCAGTATGAAAATGACCCTAAACATACGGCCAATAGCGTCAAATGTTTCCTTAGCGAACAGCGTATATCTGTTTTAGTTCGGATTTAAACCCGATAGAAAATTTCTGGTATATTGTTAAAAAGAAAGTCTCAAACAAACGTAAAACCAGTCAAAACGAACTATATGAAGCATTTGTTGAAGCATGGAATTCAATCCCCCTAGAAAAATTTATGAAATTGATTGAATCAATGCCACTTCCTTGCAGTGCTGTTATTCAAAATAAGGGATACGCCACTAAATATTTTTATAACTATTGGTAGCCTGTAGATAGTAGGTAGCTATTTCGTAAATAACAATACTAATTAGTTAAAAAATATTGTTTTTTATACTTTTTGTTGTTGTTTCTAATTCGTTGACCATTATTGTTCATACCTTAAAACTGATTTAAATGTTTGTCCATAATGTAATATTAAAACTGCACTTGTGTAATGGGACTAATATTGTTTTTCTGATAAATGATAAATTGTTGTACATATTGTTGTCCTATTTATTGTTTAATGTCAAAATAAAAACGATTGCGGTGAAGTATCTAACATAAAGTTAAGGACCGTTGGTAGTGTTTCTAATTATACGATGTGTATATACATACACCATTTTATAAATATTTCCATTCGGCTCCTTATTTTCTCTGTAACAAACACAAACATAACTATAAATTTGTATGCTATTAAAGTACACATTAATACACTAATCAAAAAAAACATTGTATAAACAAAGATTTTTTGCTCTCAAATTCAAAAACAAAGTGTGAGTGTTCAAAGGATGACACAAAAAATTGTTAAATTGATTGATTTTTACGATACCGATACGATTATTTATCAACCGATAGCGAACACTTTGAAAAGCCCGCGAAGCAAAAATTATGTATCATTACATCCCACTAGTTTTTATCATCCTTATTTTTATTAAGTTGAACACAAACAGTATAAAAAATGTTGTTATATAAGTTTGCATTTGATGTTAATTTTTTTTAATTAACTATAATACTGAACTGGATATGTCACAGTATAGTATAATACCTATACAATTAAACAAAACTGAATTGTTTGTTTGTAATTTAGAGATAGACATTTACCCAAAACCGAAGCGAAAGTTTTAACATTTTTTGTCTGCCTGCTTGTTTGCACGGGCTTATCTGCAAAACGGCTAAAACAATTTTCACAAGTTTTTTTTTTTTGGCAGATTGAGGTTTTTCATAGAGTAATTTAGCCTACATATTAGCCACTTTTTGAAGTGAAAACTTTTTTAGCACCATTTGTGATTTGAAACTCGATGAAATGAAAAGGCGTCACTAAAAAGAGAAAACACGTACTTCTATAGGATTTAGCCTGCGAGAGAATGAGATAGAATACATTATACAGTGTTATTATCTCGGTCTACTCTTTGTACGTGTATGGCCTGCGTATTACGAAGCCTAAGGAAAAGGTGTCATAGCCAGAGTGGTGTTATTGTTCACCTGTATCGTTTATGTGAATATTTTTATGTTTTCTGTAGGTTACACTTCTGCAGCGTGTAAGCCGCACACATGTTTTATTTTTTCATATTTAGCTAAGCAATGACGATAAAATTATAATAATTGAAACAATAGAAATTATTCAAAAGGAAAAAAAAACAATCTGCAATTTAAACGCTTGTGAAAAAGAACTATTTTTGTTTTACATTTAATTCCCAGACGTCGTACTTAAATATTATATAGCCTGTCACTTCCACAATTAAGACGAATGTAATGAGACCTCGTATGCTAAAATCCATTAAGCTGTTTTTAAGCTACAGAGCATGCGAAAGAAATAGACATACATACGCACGAAAAAAAAAAAACCTCCTTTTTCGAAGTCGAGAAAAAAGTAAAAAAAAATGATACATACATATTTAATAAAATAAGGTTTATCAAGCATACATACACGTGTGGGAGCGAGCGTTTTGGTTGATGGGTATTGCTAGGGCGGCGGCGCTAGCGGCACGAGTAAAGGCTCGCGGGGCTTGCGGGGGCGGCGGGGAGGGCCGCGCACTGCAGCGCTGGTGCGCAGTCGCGGCCGCCCTGGCCCCCGGCGCCCGCGCATCACTCCCGCGCTAACCTCGCCGAACGCACACACTTCCGTCTCCAAAGGCCCATCAGATTCCAATAGAGCTGCACCTGCGTTTAAAAAAAAATTAAAAACATCGATCGACGTAGATTAAAACCTTATTGAAACTAATAGTCTAAGATCCGGCTGCAAAATCTCTACGTTCATCGGGTTATTAATAAAATTCATATTTTTACATACATTTCTGATTAGGAGAATACATTGATAACAGAGTGCCAGTCAACAAGTGGCCGCAAGTAATTTTAATTAAATTAATGTTAATTAATTTTCAAAACAAAATTTCGTTCATTAATTTTTTAAATTAAATATCATCCACATCATAGCAATGTACGTAAAGAATTCGAAAATCGATGGGTGCCGTTGCTCACTCGGCCGCAACTACTTCGCAGCCAGGTGTAAGCAGGTAATATTTTGGTGTATTTATACGTTCATGACGTATACGCATGTTTTTTATATAGAATTAAAGCTATTTTTTTTTTTAATATGATGTGTTAGAGCATGCATATATTCCTTCATAACTTTTCATACCTCGGCCACAATTAGCGCCATCTACAAACAAAACCAAAAACTCACGTGCGACGAGTGACAGTTGAAAAAAAATAATAGACAAAACGTGTCGCCTAACAGAGCACATAAAACTATTGCGTCTCCGTCGCAAATTATAAGAATAAATCAAATAACAGTTAAGCTCGGATTTCACAAACCCCGGGGTTCCATAGTGCTTCAACAGTGCGTAATGTGCAGTGCATAGAAGCCACGAAAATCAACATCAGCATGCCCGAGGTGAGTGGCCGGCAAAATACCTATCCAAATTACTACACCGCATGCTAGGGAGAAAATATCTAAAACAATACAGATGATATATCGCTGCCTGTGATCAAATGGTCCGCAAATTAGGGTAACTAGCTGTTAAACACTCGAGGTATTCGAGATAAAGTGAAAGAGAGTTAGCGCGCAACGCCACTTGTTAAAAAAGGATGGCGATGAAGACGATTCTGATTGCGACGACGAGAGTGACAACAGTGATAATGAAAGCAACGAGGAATCGGACTTCGATTAGTTCATAAGAAAATGTAATACACTGTTAAAAGATATAACTCGATTTAAGAGACTGAATTTGAATAAACTGATATTTTGGAGTAAAGAAAACAAATTCTTGAGCCAAGAAATTATTCTGGATCTGAGTTAATTTTTCTTGGTTCAAGAATTTATTCTCTTCACTCCAACATATCAGTTTATTCAAAATGGTTCTCTTGATTCAAGATTACTTATCTTAAATCAAGTTAAATTTCTTAACAGTGCGTGTATTGTATTAACTATTTGATGAATTTTTTTAATGCTCTCTTTCATTTGTTTATTTTAAGTACAATGTTGATTTTTTCTTGAACTAATATTTAATGTCAAACTAATAACTGTATTAACGAACTGTAATAAAATCTAACATTTTTTCAAATATGATATGCGTAGTATCTTTTTTGTTAATAAAGTAAGACAACCAAAATTCTATTCTTCATAAATACCCTTATTTCATTTTTACTCGATCGATAAACAAATTTTTTTTAATAAAATAAATATTTTCTTATTTACTTTTTTTTCCAGAATATTAATTACAATTTTGGAGTAAATGTAAAGTCGTTTCTACTTCTATTTGCGCCGCTGACTGAGAACCCTATCTATGGACGCATGCGCAATGGCTTCAAATACTCGCACAGCTGGCACACGCCATCCTTTTTTAACACGTGGCGTTGCGCGCTAACTCTCTTTCACTTTATCTCGAATACCTCGAGTGTTTAACAGCTAGTTACCCTAATTTGCGGCCATTTGATCACAGGCAGCGATATATCTTCATATTTAAAAAAAAATTAGCTTTAATTCTATATAAAAAACATGCGTATATGTCATGAACGTATAAATACACCAAAATATTACCTGCTTACACCTGGCTGGAAGTAGTTGCGGCCGAGTGTGCAACGGCACCCATCGATTTTCGAATTCTTTACATACCTTGCTATGATGTGGATGATATTTAATTAAAAAAATTAATGAACGAAATTTTGTTTTGAAAATTAATTAACATTAATTTCATTAAAATTACTTGCGGCCACTTGTTGACTGGCACTCTGTTATCAATGTAAACTCCTAATCATAAATGTATGTAAAAATGTGAATTTTATTAATAACCCGATGAACGTAGAGATTTTGCAGCCGGATCTCGTACTATAATATTTACAGAATGTATATAAATTTATATATGCTTTAACATATATATTATATATGTTATAAGCAATGTATGAAATAAAGAGAATTATTACATACTTAGAGAATTATTATATTACTGACATAATACTATTAACATACAACAGATGGCGCGCGAGTCATTGTCACACTTCAACTCATTTCATTTAGTTTTCAGAACTGCATCCGATAAATAAAATAAAATTGCAATCCACTTTTACTGGAAAAACGGCACGTACTTCCCGTGAAGCATAAAAATCATTTCCATGCGAATGAAGATTTTTTTTTATTTATTGATTTTTTTTAAATATTATGACACACTGCTGATGAGCAGTGGTGTTTGAGCGGTTTAAACCACCGACTCCATGTTCGACTCCGATGTTTTTTGTCCAGCATTGGGACATTTACAGGCTGATATTATTGTTTTAATTATAATGCCAAGCTTACCGGCTGCGAGCGCCTCGGCGTTGTCAGCCGGCGATGATGGGGTTTGCGTGGTGAGTGGGAGAGTCGTGGCAGTGGCCGAGCTGGTGGGCAGGGAGCGGCGTGCGAGCGAGTGCCGGGAGCCGCGTGGGCGACCACGCCGCGCGCCCCGGGAACTGCGCACGACGCCCCACGGACCAGCCCTACCGACTGGCGAGTACGCTACGGAAGTAACCACACGTTACACCGGTTGCTTTAAAGATCGCCTCGCTCAGCGTGTTCTATTGTCTATATAGTGTTCTGAAGAGATGTTCAATTTAATTCACTCCTCTCCTTTCTATACAAATAACCACACGCGTTGGGTTAAACTAACGAAAGTACAAATTTCCTATATTTTTTAACATAACAAAAGTACACAACTTTCGGTTGCATAGACGTTAAATACGGTACTAAGAAATAATTGATAGTATATCGATTACTCTTTAGCCAATCGATACATCGGGTTTTCAACATCGATGTTAAATGAATGGTTTTGACAGTTTGGAGCGTTTTGTTACGAAAATAAGTGATTTTATAAATGCAAAATACATCGTGTAAATTAACGTTTGTCTTTTAATATTTATATTTTAATAATATAGACCCCGAGACCATAAATAATACAAGTACAAATACATAAGTCAACTAACTTATTGTCTCTGAAATGTGACCATTGATACCATCGGATTTGGTGCAGTAATTTCTCCTGAATCAGTAAAAAAAAAATTTCCATTTTTATACTAAATATTTATCAGTAAAGTTTAAAGATGTATAAGAAATAACTTACACCTAGGAGTGGTGGGCTGCGAAGGTACGTCGACGACGAGATTGTCACATTCGTCGTCCACTTGCAGAGGGCTGCCCGGTTCTGATGCGGAGTCACGGGGTTTTTTAATTTCCATGGGAGCCGGCTGCTGTTATATAAATATATTATGATCATATATGCTTGATTTAATATCGACTTATCTAAAACTAGACATGGATCGTATAAAGTATCACTGGATATGTAGCAAACGTGATATATCACATGATAAATGTGTCGAAAATACCTGTTATATATCACGATATCGTGATATAAGTCCACGCTAATTAGCACAAAGCCACTAATAGGTAAAATTGCAGCATTGCATAAAATTAACATTACAGAGACTCGTGCCACAAGTGGCTGGTTAGGAGATGGCATTCATTTCACTGAAATTAAATCTTATTCTTAACACTATTAGGCTTTGATTTACTTGACTATTTTGATAACCGTGAAATAACTTTTTGTGAGGAATTATTACAACTACAATATATATTATGTCGTACCCACACCCCGACGCAACTATTATCAAAATCAAAAATCAAAATAATCTTTATTCAATTTAGGCCCTAAGAAGGCACTAGTGAACGTCAAAACACTACTGCCGGTTCGGAAAATATCCCAGACATCGACAACAACCGGTAAGAAACTCGATCGAGTTTATCTTTTTTTTTTTTGTTGTATTATTTTATTTCGTTAAAATTGTATTTTCGAAATCAACAAGAGTTGATATTGGTCGTCCTTACAATAAACCCGAACCTATTGCTTACTTCGTCTTTAGAGTAATACTCAACTAAACGACACAGCTCCGCGCCTCAACACATACTGTGTAAAGAATTAGGTAAAAAGATGAGCTCATAACTCGCGACGAGAACTGTAACATGACTCCTATTCTTCACCTGATAATACTTACTACTGAAGGAAGAATCCCTAACTTTCTCTTTCGCTCCCTTTCTTCTATTATCTTCTTCTCCTCTGATTTCTGACGATCTGGAATGAAATTGTTTTAAAAATATTTTCCATTACATTACTTTTAAATATACAAAACGCTTTAACGCTTTTTAACGCTTACATTTAAGCTCGATCTCTTCGTCGTCCAACAACAGAGAAACCACTTCTTTCGGTTTCAATGTATCAGGTTTGAAATTGCCACCGCTTATTACCATTCTCTGGATCTGTAACAATATTAGCCCAGTAGCAATATTGGCCCTGGAGCCTTTGAAGGCTTTTATACCTTCACCGTGGATTGTGGGCGAGCACTATCAGATGTCAAAATATTATATCTTAATAGTTTCTTTCATGTTTGTGTTGCGAATATTACAGATAAGATAAACTATTTCCTAATTAGGTAGTTTTTAATGAAGTGTTGTTATTGTTGGTACCTCGCTTTTCTCTCTGGCGCGTTGCATTATTCTTTCTTCAATGGTGCCCTTGCATATGAGCCTGTAGACGGTAACTTGCTTCGTTTGTCCCAACCTATGAGCTCGGTCCATCGCTTGCTGATCGACAGTTGGATTCCAATCCGAATCGTAGAATATTACCTAAAATGGATTACCCATACATAACATTACGCCTATATCCCCGAAGGGTTAGGCAAAGGTGTACTAATGTACAACCACAGTTCGCCGTGTATGTTTTTTTAGGTCGTATGTAATAGGGGGCGAGCCTATTGCCATTAATCGGACAGAAAGCCAAACTCCGAGCTGCTACGGAGAATTTCATAGAAAAACCCAATACCACTTTGCTCGACCTGGGAATCTAACCCAGGACCTCGATCATTGTAGTCGCGCTTACGACCACTAGGCTAATGAGGCAGTTGGTCAAACTAAACATTGGACTGCGGGTCAAACGATGAAAATCTAAATATTACTTAGTGATAGGTAATTTTGTATGGTCAATTGATTTTTATTTTTAGCCAGAGTCAATTAACTTCAAACTAAGCGATTTTCTTGCACTACCCTCTATAGTTCTATGTAACTGGGATTACTGATAATTTTGTTGACGTTATTTTTAACGTTTTAATTAACATTAAAAGTTACAAATAATCTATATCTTATTAATAAAATAGTTACGATATCGATATCGATACAAATATAGCTCTATCAGTATTATTGACTTCAAAGATTTCGAGGGATAGCTCAGTAGTAGGTAGCATGTACCGACATCGCGTCAATCGACTTGAGTTCGAATACCTGCAATAAGTCTAAGCTTTCTGTGAACGAAATAAACGTGAGAGCTTTTTATTAATTCTACTGACTTCCTACGACCCTAAAGTTGAAAATCTGTCGCCAAACACCTATAGCTGTGTTCCGACAGCTGCACTTGAGATCCAGTCTCTCACTAGGCTTAGGGTGTTACCAACTTGGGCCACATCGTCATTTAACATTAGAGGAGATTGTGACCAACAGCTAAAGCCTAAAAAGAATTTAAAAAAAAAAATTTTTTTTTTTTTGAAAATTTATGCGATAAATACGAGTTTAATAATAATATTTATCACAGTTAATATGATTGATAAAGAGAACAAAGCTAAATATACCTAAATTTATGTTTTTATTACTTACAGTGTCAGCGGCTGTAAGATTAATTCCAAGTCCACCAGCACGTGTCGACAGTAGAAACACAAATATATCCGTACGAGCCTGTATCATATCAGTAAAATATCAGTTTTTTTATCTATATAAATAAAAATGAAATTCTGTTCGTTAGTAAGTACATCATTTGAGAACGGCTGGACCGATTTGGATATTTTTTGCTTTAAAATGTTTATAATAGTTCGAATTACGTTTTTATGGCAGCACCCAGTTTTCAGGAGAAAAACGGGATAGGTGGCGCTTTGGTCTAGTTATTGAGTATTGGGAAAGGCAGAACAACGTCTGGCGTGCCAAGTATTTTACAATATAAGTTCTTGTTAAATTAGAAAACCTATACTAATAATACTATATCAAGAGAGATTGTTTGTTTGAACGCGCTAATATCTGAAACTATCTGCCGGGTTTGAAAAATGATTTTCGCATTTTATAGCCTATTTATTGAGGAAGGTTATTGGGCTATCTACCATCACGCTACGACCCTTAGGAGCTTAGCATTTGCTATACAAAATGTAAGAGCGTACGCCAAGCGAGAACCAAGCAAAAGTGCGAGCGGGCCGTGTGGCGCGGCGCGTACTGTGGAGGCCTGACGAAAACCGAAAACATTAAATGCGAGTGAAACCGCGAGGCACAGCGAATAATATAATAATTATCGGGAATTTACCTGAAAGTCTGCGACCATGTCTCGTCTCGCAGAAATCTTACTGGACCCGTCTAATCTCATGTACTTATGCTTTCGATGCCACATATATTCCTGCAAAAATAATTAAATATATCCCTTGACATAAAGACTGTACTCTGGGTCGTGTATTTATTTATTTATTATAAAACCATACCCTATCTTGGTGGTAAGGGATTTTCTAAAACCCGTTTGACTAGTTACCTACCACCTTCTAGTTGAAAGCCTGTCACCAAGTACCCAGAGCCGTTCCCTCTCTAGGATTTCCCTTTTAAACCCCATTTGTCACTTAACGTCAGGTGATATATGAATATAAAAAAATAGACAAAACTGTGCCTGAAACATTTTGCAATATCATTAATTAAACACGGAATAGATTTTAAGAGCAGCACTCAAATTATCAACATTAGGGTTGTTTAAGAAAACGGAGGGGATGTGTATTTCTCTACAGAACCCTATCTAAATTCTAATAGTGTTTTAAAAGTAAAAGACAATTAAAACACACGTATACCTCTAATAGATCTATCATCTTTGTCATTTGGCTGTATATAAGCACTCGGTGACCTCTTTCCTTTAGCCTTTTAAGCAGCGAGTCCAAGACTGTTAGCTTTCCAGCATCGCTTACTAGCTGATTTTTATCTGTAAGAGGAAAAAATACAGTAAAATATCTTTGCGCGTTCTTAATGGTAAGCACAGTACAATACAAAAACAACGATGACCATCGAGAAATCGGATATCCATCGCAGGTCGTCACCGTCATGCCACCCCGCAAACCTCTCGGCAGCTGGCTGAATTCGAAACGCGACAAACCAAAAAAGAATAATTGCGCGCGCAGCACCGTACACGTGATAAAAGTGAAACTACTCAAAATATACAATGAATAAGCTCTGTCTTTCTCCTTCTCTCTCATGTAACGAAATGTGCTTAAGTACGCTTCCTTGAAATATCACTCTCAATTATCAAATCGCCGCCTAAAAAGTTTAACTTCAAAAAGAATCACTAAATCAAAATCAAAATAATCTTTATTCTCCCTAAGAAGGCACTTACTTATGAACGTCAAAACACTACTGCCGTTTCGGAAAACATCCCAGTCATCGAGAAGAAGGAACTTGATTGATCGGGTTTATCTTTTTTTCCAACTGTACAAGTGTTTAATATAACAGATACAACAATAATAATTTAGTGGATACACAGAGAGAGAGAGAGTCACTTCCAAACATCACTATCATTCACATAATGATCCGCCCTATAATAACCTTTTGACAGTAAAATATGCTAGACATGGTCCTTGAACTTGTTTTCCGGCAAATCAGTAATGTGCTTCGGAATCTTATTATAGAACCAAACACTAGTTACCTATAAAACTTTTATTAGTGTTACTAAGTCGTACGGTAAGACTAATTTATCTCTATTTCAACATTGTGCTGATCTTTGGCAAAATCTGACATGTCTATCATGGACATGGTGTTCGCGACCCAGTAGGTACGTACCTACAGATCCCCACCATTCCGCAATACAGTATTGGTGATACGATCATTTAACACCTGACGTCAAGCCAATGATATGAATAAATTAATGGAATTGTATTGCACTTTTTAGTTCGTACACTGGCGAGCCACGAGCCACTTTATTCCAGCTTACCAGCGGTATTGTGGGATAAAATAATTATATTATATACTGAAAATATTTATAATTTTAAGTGTTTTCATGAAATCCGTATCAAACTCGCTACATGTCGTGATGTCTAGTCTTCATTAAACCTCGATTTTGTATTGATTAATCGAAAGTAATTTGCACTTTCGAACAATTGAAAGTCAACCTTAAACTATCAATGGTAATGATTTGCTATATTTTATAACAAAGGTGTGCACAACAATTTGCCTGGTTGCAAAAAAATCTTATGAGATCACGCAAATGTTTTTATTTTCGCCTCTGACACTCGATCGTCTAAATGTTAAAGTTGGCAAACAATCATACGGCCACTTGTAATATAATAGGTATCTCCCCCTACCCCAAAGAGATCTAAAAACCCTACACAACACTAGATTATTTTACTGCGATCTTCTATGAATTTATCTGTGCCCTACTACCTCTCTTTAAACTATAACTTAAAAACTAACTTTAAAATATGGTATTAAGAAAAAAAATCAGTAGTTAATTGATTCATCGATAATTTTATTTACTATGTAATCGATATATCTCATTTTAAATAACCGATGTTTAATAAAGTCTAGTACAGTATTACCTGGGACCTGGAGTGAGGCCCAGCCAGTAGGCGGTCGCGCGCGGTGAGTGAGCTGCGCGAGCACGTGCGCTCCGCGCGAGCATTCCGCGTGCTCGTGCCGCACGGCATGGTATGCGAAGCTGCGCGAAGACGCGAACGCAGCTCGCGTGTTCACGCACACCTGTAACAACGCATAACTCCATCTACACGCCGGACGATAATCTATAGGACCATGTCAAAGAAACTTTGCTGCCAAAAGGTTACTATAGGGTAAATGATAGTACATACATACATACATAAATCACGCCTCTTTCCCAACGGGGCAGGCAGAGACCACGTCCTTCCACTTGCTAAGGATACTGGCATACACTTTCCGCTTCTTCAACATTCTTTAAACTTTTCACGCACGCTCGTCGGTTTAAAGTACACTTGACCTGACCTTTCTTCAGAACGTCCCCGATTTGATTGAGGAACGTTCGTCAAGGCCTTCCTCTTCCAACGTTCCCATTCACACTCGCCTAATAAATTTGTTTAATCAATGATAGTAATGTCTGTAAATGACTCCTCTGTAACAACTCCTAAAAAACTGTAGAAATGGAATTTCTCTCAGGCACTATTCAATGACTAGGATATTTTCCAATCCGACGGTAGTGTCTTTTTTGTCATAAGACGGCAGAGTGCCAGCACCGAGATTGATGGTGGCAGGCGCTCGTGTCCAACAATGTGCTATTAATGATACATAATAGATTCGGGCGTGGTAAAATGAAACTTCCCGAATGCTTGTCGTTGATGCTATACTCAAACAAACACTGGTGTTTTTACATAATTATTAACCCAGCTTACAAGGAACATGATGCGCAGCATATCCAAACGCTGCAGTTTATACATACTAATACTGTCACACGGTGCGTCCCGTACAGTGGTATTGGCAGACTGGAAATCCATTGCTGCTCGTCGCTGCCATACCCTAGTTGATTCCAGTATACAACAAACCAAACGAGACCCACTGTGACGGATTTATCATCACGTGCATGTCATGAACCAGTCTGGTACGTATTCCTACCGCCACGCTTGATTACTGGATATATACCAACCGATCCCGATACACAACACAATTGAAGCGTGCCAATAATTACGGCAGGTTATACACCTACTGCATGGTGGTCGGAATCCAGTCGGATACAATGATCGTCTCCTACCTTGTATATATGTATTGACAAGCATAAATTTAATAATATATTTTTGATGTGACTCTGATTCCCTGGAACTGAACTCCTTACAACTCTAAACAACCTCAACATCATAATTAAACTCAGTATTATCTGACAGTTGAAAGCATGAGAATGAAATATTCTGCGTGCAAATTTAAAACTATATTTTAAACATGTTGGTCTATTTTGAGTAAACATAGACCTTTAAAAAGATATTGCTTGTATGGTTATTTATGACTTATACTATTTCTATTTAAAATAAAGATGCTACACTCAGAAGTGGGATGCAAAAAAAGATGATTTTTAATTTTTTGCAATTAAACAATGTAGTGTATATAAAAGTGTATCACAGGTTCGGCACGCACTTACTCGTAACTGGTCCATTCTCGTCTATTGCTCTCGTGCAACTGACGCGCTTCGCTCGAGATAGCGTATTGACTGTACCGTGTGTGTTTATGCCTCAGTGTAGGTATGCTTATATAAATGGTATAAATTTATACATTTAGGTATATTATAGTTTCACATACACTGCAAATTTAGTGCTAATTGATATTTCTATGTATTAAAACTTTAAGATCATATCATGAAAGTAACAAGTTAATAGAAGTCCCTCTTCTCCTTTTTTAATGGCATCTGTGATCGTTCATTCACAAGTACAGCTTTAACATGATGGCGCCTCCCTTGTTAAAAACTGTCCTTAGAGCTTTTTCCACAAAATGCATGTTCCTAGTTAATATTTATAATCCATTTCACTAGTGTATAATATTCAAACTATCTATACCAATATTATAAAGAGGAAAAGTTTTTTTTTTTTTGTATTTTTTGTTTGTTTGTAATGGATAAACTCAAAAACTACTGGACCGATTTTAAAAATTATTTCTCCAATATAAAGCTACAGTATCAGCGAGTAACATAGGCTATGTTGTAATTTGAGAAATTAATTTATTCCTCATACAAATGTCGATAGTTGTACACAAAGTATAAAAAATTTGCCTACACGGGTGCGTTGGCGATGTTTGTCGTATAAAATTAACACGGGTGAAACCGTGGGGCTTAGCTAGTATCATATAAAATGCGTAATAACATAAGTTTATGAATTAAAATATTAAACACTTCTTAATAGATCAAGATACCTTCCAAAAGCTCCTAGAACATAAGTTTTAAAACTTGCCTTTTGTTGAGCTGTGTACAAGAACGCCGGCAACGGTGTCGCCATGTCGGGGAACACGACCGGTGGCCGCTCAATGTGCGGGAACTCTGGCGCTTCCTCCGTTTTAACCGCAATCATATCACCATCTTCAGTTTTTATCTCTGTCAACATCTCTGTCTACGGGAAATTATACACATGAGTTTTGTTTTATTACTAAGCCATTTGAATCGACGATGGTTCAGTGGTAGCTTATACGAACATCGCATCAGTCGACGTGAGTTAAAACCCCTACAATATTTCGGTGAAGGAAAACGTGGTATCCGTACACACACGTAAAACATTGCCTACATGCAAGATAAATTTAGGTGCGTTCCTCCACTAGTCTTAGCGTGTTATCATCTTGAACCACATCGTCACTTAACATCAGGTGAAATTTCGACCAAACGAAAAACCTAATGAAAAACCTGTAATGAATAAGTATAACAAGCCAAATAATTAAAAAGGGAAACAAAAACCCGACTGCAGTAAAATCACTTTTTTTTATTTACATACCTCGTTCTTAAATATTATAATATGTATTTAGCATATGTCACTCCCACAATTTAGACGATTCTAACGACACCTCGTATGCTAAAATCCATCAAGCCGTTTAGGCTACGGAGCGTGCCAAAGACATAGACAAACATACATACACTTCAAAAAAATTACCCTCCTTTTTCGCATTCGGGTAAAAAAAGAAGATATCTCATACTCTATAACTATGTTTTTGGATTACACCATGAACAAAGGTTTGTTTTAGCACCACTAAAAGTCTGCACATAGAATAGAAACAATATACATAGACAACACAGAAACAATAATTTTCTTTGAATTTAATTACTGTACCTGTCCCTCTTTCTTCCTGAGATTTCTCATGCGTAATGTTCTGTGTTCTATCGTTTCTGGCATGTGATGTAAGGTGACTTCTGTATGCTCATAAAATGGACCACCTAATAAAAAGTTTTATTCTTTGAAATTAGCAAAATTGTTTATATAAAAATAAATAAAATTTACCATTAAATTTATACTAACCTACGTTTAAATCAAATGTGGTATTATTGTCTTGAAGCAAAAAATAAAACAGTCATATCTTTCCAATCAAGTGCAAATGTGCAAAATTGGTGCAAATAAAAACTTGAATCTATGTTTTTTTTGTACCAATATTTGCCACCTGCACGAATTCAATGCAGTACGAAATAATTTTGTTTAAGCACAATCCCAACAGACGAGTTATGTTAATGTTATATTCTAATAGTCAGTATTATTAAGACCGAAAAGTTACTCTTAAGGATAAAGTCAGAAATTAATATTTGCGGTAACTCTGAAGTTCAAAAAAGGCCTAAAACAAAATTGTCGAAAATTATATTCGCTGATATGGGCATGTTATATGTTACGAGATACCCTGCCGAACAAGGGCCGTAATGAACACAAAAGAGATCCTAAAACATGTGGTAGGATTACACCCGGAAATGATACATTATTTCAAGTATGGTGCATTAAGACTAGGATAGCTGTGCCCAAAAGACATGGGAAATGAAGCACAGGTTATTAAGAACGTATAAAAAACGATGTAACAAAGTGTTCATGAAAATCAATAATAATTAAATGAATTTGTCTATTGTAAAAATATCATAGCCTGTCCTAATCAATAACATACCGATTACTGCCGCAAATCAGCCTATGTACAGATCCGAGGATGTGATTTGCAACAGTTACAGGCACGCGAGATGTTCCAACTTAATTCTCAGAAGTAGGCCCATCAACCTATTGACTGACCTCGGATAGGACGACGGTCCTATTTCAGGTTGGTTATAAATAACTATAAGCTACAGTGACTATTTAGTTTTAGATTCATTGAATCTCTGTTTAGTACTTCGTATCAAATAAAAAAATTAGCAAAGTGTGCCTACCTGCTATCCAAACAGGATCAGTAAATAGCAGCTCCTTCCATAATAAGCCATCGTCTTTCCTTTGACGCAACATATCCCCGTCGGGGCATACAAAGAACAGATCTTTACTCTTTACGTTGCCATAATACAGATGACTTATGTCTAACTTTATATCCAATTGTGAGTCACAAGGTTCATGATTTGTCAGATATGCCTTACTATACCACCAGTATAGTCGATGCCTTAGTTTGTCGTACTTTTCCAGGCATTTTTCTATATGTAACATGCTGGAATATAATAACAGAGTTAAATATACATTAAAATTTATGGCTGAATACTATTACCATAGTCGTACGAACGTCTATAGCCGTTGGCATGAAGACGTAATACTGTTTACTTTAGTATACTGTGACTGCGCGGGTACGTCAAGCAATTGCACGCGTTTCCCTTCCCCGCTACTGAACCCGCCACCGTTATCGTAAGTAGTACCTCGCCCCCGTCAACGTCTGTCCAATACATAGAACGGTCGCGCACGAACTTGTTCTACAATAACTGTATTCCATTAAAGATAAAGATGGTAAAGAAATTATTCAAGTAAATTTAATTATTGAAAAATAGAGAATAAAAAAATTTCAATGTCAATGCTCTTTTCGTATTCTAAAATACAAAACTAATAAATTATTTATATTTCATGGTAAGTCTACAAATGAAACTGACTCTTTAAAAGGCCTCAACACACCAATAAGGGTTTGGTGACAGCTCTTCAATTAAAAAATGGTAGCTGGCCGAAAAAACATAAAGGAAATACCCAACAGCCAAGAAATTCCATGAATACTAACCACACTGTATTAAATTTGTATGTAATATAGTCTGAATAAATATCAGGACCGCACCATCTATTTAGCTGAAGTAGAAAATGCTATAAGCCCCTCGGCTGGAGCAGAAAATAAAACGTGTTTTTTTCCTTTTGCTAACCTATTTTATTATCATACAAAAAGTAGAACCTCTTCTAAATACAATAATTTAGTAAATGTCCTGCGCTGGTTTAATCCCCTCTTGTAAAGACAAAAGATATAAAACCTTTTAAAGCAAAAAAAATACAATTACATCATTTAAAAAAAAAATATTATTAAAATATGAGCACTTACGCATACAGCCAACCGCAAAGCATAACCCTGTATACCTCCATAGGTGATATATCCATAAACCTGGTAAATGAGAAAAAATTCATGCCACCTTCAGACAAGCTCTGAGTTATGTGATCAGGGATTATTATTGACAGAATATTGTACAATAAATGACGTTTTGAGGGTATGGATCTGATCAATATGCCATCCTCGGCAACCAACTTCGGAATGTGGTAATCTTCAACTTGCATCGCAAAAGGAGATTTCACGTCACGTCTCTCAAATAATTCTGGATGATTGCACACCTATGAATAATATTTTAATTCAATTTATATTACATACTGTTACGACCTATTATAACCCGATTAAAAAGATAGAGAAAATCCTGATCCCGAAATATCTCGAAGCAACTAAAAACTTCTCAGGACTTCGAAATAATGTTCGCCTCGTAAACGACAGCGGCGCATGTTTGTGTAAACATCGCAGTTTACACACACATATATAGGGTTTATCGCCTCGATTACGTCATACACTAGGCATAGAAACTATACCTTGTCCGCCAGGTTAACCACTTTTTGACAGTTATTGAAAGATGCAAATAGTGATTGCAGCAACGTGACAATGACATTATTGATACTTTAATTAGTATCGATTATATTAACGACTAATATTATCGGATTGGGAAAGAGATGTGGCCTTCGACACCATTATAGAACAAGAACCAATCACAATAAATTTAGGTGAAGACGGCGAGTCTTCAGACGAAAGTTCCATGTCGGAAGACGACTAATAATAAACAAATATGTATAAATATTCATGTGGTTATTTCATTTTCATATACAAACCCCTTAATATAGCCATTGATTTATTTTGAAAAAGATTCTGTTTAATTTATAATACTTTATTGTTATTTGAGTGAAAGCGATTTACCGATACTGATTTATATATCATGTATAAAATTATTACAGCGAATACATTCGATCCCATCACTAGTTACGATAGAATGTAACTAAATTGAATACGATTAACATTTATCATTTTTTTGGAAAACTTGTTATTTACGGTATTATAATGTTTGTAAGAAGTTATAATTAAGATAATGTAATAACATAACGCAGTTAGAATATTTATTTTGAAACTCATTTTAAAGTTAACTTTTACGTAATTTGGAACAGTTACGTTCTAAAGCAGCTGTCAAAAAGTGGTTAACCTGGTGGACAAGGTATAAACGTCCAGAAAGTTAGCGACGATTCACTATTTTTCTGCGATCGTTTAGTGTAGGTATTTAAGCGACTCAGGCACGGCGCCGAGGCAATTCAGTTTTGAATTATAAAGCGATAACAACGAGCGATAAAAAAGAAACGAAACCAGTGTAATAAATAAGAGTTGTGAGTTCGTGTAATTTGTATACCATTGCCATTTCTTTATTTTCTGAAAACTTGAACGAGCGTCTTTTTTTCATTATGTATGCACTATTTTATAAAAATATGACGTTTACACACGTACAAGGTTATACCAGAGTCGGAGAAACTGATAGGGATGGAGCTATATTGATAAACGTAACACGATAACAGACCCGATATTTTTTTACAAAATGGAAGAAACTAAACTACTGCCGGATACTTTTGTAAAAATTTGTTAATTTTAATCATATCAGGGCGATCGAGCTGTGCTCGGTGTATTACAAAAAAAAAAACACCTATGTAGGTATACTTGGAATGTAAAACATTATCTAAATAAGAAGTTTCATCCAAATCGTTGGAGTAGTTTCCGAGAAACAAATATATGTATATACAAGAATTGCTCACATAATGAATTTTAATATAATAAAAATAAATAATTAAGGCAACACTGCAGACCAAATTTATGTAATCGTTTTAACAGCAATACATTTTCATTCAAATTATGCAGTTAGTCATAATACAGAAATTATAGATTTGTTTAATTAGAACTGAAAACAGTTTACTATAATATTCTAAAACAATTCTGTCTGTTTGTATCCTGATGGCCATATACCAGTTTTAACAATCGCGGCAGGGTGGTAGAGTATTCGTATCCAACAGGGTCGCGACAACCCTGAGTGAGTGAGTCGAAAACTCTATATTCGATTTGTTGACACAAAAATAGCTCTTGCAAAAATAATTGAAAAAACTGTTTTATAGTGAACAATCGAGGTGTCATTTGTGCTTAGTTTGGAGATAAGTGTTTGTTATTCGTTGTGATCTAAAAACATTTGATAAACTACTGATAAGTCTAGGGCTAAGAAGGTTTTTAAATCTGTTTTTTTTTTTTTTAAGGAAACTTTATTTTCTAATACCCTCAACTTCTAATTAAATTATCGTGCCGTGTTTCTGTCAAGTTGACAACTTAAATCAATTTTGACTTTTGTGTCCTCTGTCAAATTAACACTGCCTTCTAGCTGATTAGCGGTTCAGTGTTACCTCTGCTATAAAAAGTTATAAAGTGTGGAAGTAATTGAATAAATCATGGCTCAATGCTTTAAGTGTGATGTACAAATTCAAGATGATAAGAATTCTAAAATAACATGCAAAGGCTGCAGGAGGGCAGTATGTGTCAAGTGTAGTGGATTAACTGCAACTGAACTACGTGTGTTTGGTCTGCAAAATCCTAAGCTATCGTACTTGTGTGATGAATGTGAGGAAGGATTGAGACAGGTACCAGAGTTACGCAAGTTGGTCACCGAACTCCAACATCAAGTGCAAGAGCTCAGTAAACAACGCTCAAATGCTATAAACCTGGACATGGTGATTAATGAAATTGAGGATCGCAATAATCGTAGCCGCAATGTTATCATGTATGGATTATCAGAGTCTAGTTCGACTTCCTCGGTGGACAGAAAGCAACACGATAAACTCTCAGTAACTAATACATTGACTCCACTCCTTATACAAGAACCAGAGATAGTTTCCACGTTTCGCTTAGGTAAACCTTCATCCAACAATGGTAAGCCTCGTCCACTCAAGGTGGTACTAGCTAATAAACATGGTGCTATTAATGTTCTGAAGAATAAAAGTAAACTACCTAAAACAATCAGCGCTCAGTCGGATATGACGCCCTATCAAAGAGACCAACTTAAGGCACTTCGTGACGAGTTGGCTGAGAGGGTTGAGAAAGGTGAGAAAGACCTGACCATTAAATATATAAACAAAGTTCCCAGGATTGTGAGTATCACAAAAAACTAAACAGTGTTGTGGTCTCTGAACTGCTCCTTTTTTATACAAACCTGGCATCCCTAACGGCTAAATTCGATTTATTTCTTCTTGAGGTTAACAGCTATAAGCCTGCTTTTATTCTAGTAACCGAAACACATCTACACTCCTCAATACCAAACAGTATTATTAACATACCTGGTTACATACTATATCGCTTAGACAGAGATAGTAAAAAATGTGGAGGTGTAGCTATATATGTTGCTAATATAATAAATGGATCAACTATTATATCTAAAGTTAATAGCACATATCAAAATAATATGGTCGAAGCACTATGGCTTGATATTCAATACAGAGAACTTACCTTACTTATGGCTTGTGTATACAGGCCGCCCTCAGGGTCTCTTTCTGAATTGGATGAAATTCTTTTTAATACCATTGGAAAAGCTGCATCTGAAAATACTGTAGTCATTGCAGGAGATTTTAACTTACCAATGATAAAATGGCCTCTTTACAAAACTCATGGTTATGGCAGTCTCTGCGAAAATTTTGTTAGTATGTATTCGAACAGCAACTTAAACCAACTTATAACGCAAATTACCAGGAAACGAAACCAAGAAGAGTCACTTTTGGACCTTATATTATGCAATGATGACTCATTAATATGTGATATTGAATATCACCCTCCAATAGGTAAAAGTGATCATTTTTTTATCACTGCTACAATGCAAGTAATCAGTACCAGCACTAAAACTAATGAAAATCGAAATACCATTCAATATGACTATTTCAAAGCAGACTACGATAAATTATCTCTGTATTTAGCAAATAATTTGAATATAGTAGAAGAATCTGTAGACGATGTGTGGTTCACTTTTAAAAACCAATTCCTTTACGCAGTAGATAATTTTATACCAAAAAAGAAAATATATAATAAACATTGCACCAACAAACCCTGGATTAACAAAGATATAGTCAAGTTAACTAAAGTGAAAAAAGTACTGTGGAATAATTATAGAATTGTTCAAAATGAACACTCATATAAAGAATATAGAAAGGTCAATAACAAAATTATTAGTCTATCTAGAAACAGAAGAACCACTTTCGAATCAACTATTATAGACTCAGGTCCTAAGGCTTTTTACAGTTACATAAGAAAACAACTGAACTCTAAAATCTGCATCCCTAACGTAATAAAAAATGTCTCAAATGAACTTGTTATGAAGCCTGAATTAATTGCCGAAGCCTTCGCTGATCAGTTTAAATTGAACTTTGTCAACGAGCCTGATGGACCGATGCCAAATATCAACGTTCCTAGAGTCATAAACGCTATTCAAGACTTAAGTATTACTGGAGACTTAGTAAGAAAGAAGTTATCTAGCTTCAGTGATACTACAGCATCAGGGCCAGACGACATACCCTCAGTGGTATTGAAAAAATGCTCAGGAGCTCTAAGCGACGAAATAGCGAAAATGATGAACAAATCTCTGAAGGATGGAATAGTGCCAGCTGACTGGAAAACGGCAAATGTAGTACCGATTTATAAAAAAGGAAATAAATTACTGCCCGTCAACTATAGGCCCATAAGTTTGACTAGTGTATTGTGCAAAACCATGGAGATGATGATAGCTTGCCACATAAGAGAATTTCTAATACATGAAAAGATTACCCTGGATGAGCAGCATGGTTTCATCCCAAAACGATCTGTTACAACCAATTTACTAAATTGCTTAAACGAGTGGACACGGAACCATAGTAATGGACAGCCAACAGATATCATTTACTTGGATTATGAGAAGGCATTTGACCGTGTTCCTCTGAAACGCCTCATACACAAATTGGAACACCTTGGCATACGTGGAAGCATTTTAGCCTGGATATGCGACTTCCTTTCTGGTAGAACGTTTCGGGTGCGCATTGGCGAAGTCATGTCCGATCCGCGAAGTGTCCTCAGTGGCGTTCCTCAAGGTTCGGTGCTTGGTCCATTGCTCTTTATCTTGTTCCTCTCAGACTTGAAAACTACTCTGCAACTACCTTTTTCGCTTTTTGCTGATGATACCAAATTTTTTGCTAACCCTCGAAGCAACTGGCGAGCTATACAGAATGACCTTAATGCGATTTTTAAGTGGACTCATGACTGGCTTCTAACTTTAAATGTGAATAAGTGCTCCGTGCTACACATTGGTAGTAATAATCCTTGTCAGATATACTATCTTGGTGGTGAACAATTAACCGCAGTTGAAACACAAAGGGACTTGGGAGTTACAGTATCCAAAGATCTTAAATGGGGAACTCATGTGCTTGGGGTTGTGAAGAAAACTAATTCGATCCTTTATATCATTCGCAAGGCATTTAAATTCCTAACAGCTAAAACTTTTATAAAGTTATACAAGACCTATATTAGACCACTTCTTGAACATGCTTATATTATTTGGGATCCCTACTTCAAAAAAGACATTAAGCTCATTGAAAATGTACAGAGAAGGGCTACTAAGATGGTGTATGCAATGCGTAACTTACCCTATGAACAGCGCCTCATAAACCTTGGCCTTACCACACTAGAACACCGTAGACAAAGGGGCAGGTTAATCGAAACTTATAAAATCCTCACTAATTATTACGATGTGCCCAGCCTTAAAGATATGTTTAAGTCAAATGAAAATAAACACCTACGAGGTCATCCCTTGAAACTTTGGGAATTCCCAGCAAAAAAAAACCCAATGAAGCAGTTCTTGCCTAACAGAGTGGTCACAGCATGGAACAAACTTCCAGAAAAAGTTGTGATGGCTCCTACCATAACCTCCTTTAAGAGCAGATTGGACAAGGAAGATATCTCCAAGCTATTTGATACGCACGCATCAGCTAATTAGCTGCTAGTGTGTCTTACCAAATATAATAATAATAATAATAACCATATACACAGTGATAAAAACTTTTGGTTTGTCGCGTTTCGGGATAAAACAATGTATAAAAAAAATTAAATTATACCCATTCCATTTTTACCCGACAGCGAAAAACGAGAGTCATATTTTCGAAAATATGTATATATGTATGTCTATTTCTTTGGCACGCCCTGTAGTCTATAAATGGCTTAATGGACTTTATCATACAAGGTGTCGTTAGATTCCTCTTAATTGTAGGAGTGAAATAGGCTATATAATATTTATGTACGACATCTGGGAATCAAATAAAAATCAAAATAGAAAAAAAAATTATCAAGTGTTTTTGTTGCAGTCGGGTTTTTAGTTTTGTTTTTAATAAAAAAAAATTTAATATTTTCAAAGTATTGCAGTTACTTCCTAGAAATTTTACTATCCCAATCAAACTTATTAAAAAGTTTGCAATCGTATGATATACCTTTCTAAACTGCATGACTAGATTCATTAAGTTCGATGTAAAATTCTTGTCAACATTATGACCGGATTCCCCTCCAACAGAATAATGGAGTAACTCTTCGATTTTTATCTTTTTCTTTAATGCTAGAAAATAAAAATATATATATATGTACTTTCATATATTAAAAAAAATATAGCAACTTTGAATATAACTTTTATAAGCACACTTTTAATTCAGTTGAGAATTTTTTTATTATTTAAAAAAAAAGTTATATACCATTAAAATTTATTTGGTTAATATAAATAGAAAAATAGCAAAATGGCGAATCTAATAGACATAAATGTAGTATGATTTCAAACATTAAACTTACCTATGTACAATAATTTTTGCCGTATAGTAAGCGGACAGTGCACCATTATTTCAATTTTATCTGACAGTTCATTTTCCACGTCCTTCTTGATGCGACGCAACATAAACGGTTTCAGTATCATATGCAAACGAGATAGGTGCTCTGTTAAACAAAGATCTCTGAGGTGAACTAAGAAAACTGCGATCATGGTTCAGTGATATCTATTATTTTATCGGTTTGACGACAGCGGGAGGCGCAGTTGAGGCCACGGTGGTGCAAGCGGCGGTATACGCGACTTAATAAAATACATATAGTATAGGATCCCGATATACAACGACCTTCACCGAGATGTTTATTTCATGAAACGTCTTTTATATTTAATTTAATATGTCAATAAATATATTGCATATGGGTTGCCTAACAAATTTTAGTCCAGGGTATTTTTAATTAATAATTAAAAAAAAAAATTTTTTTAAACATTCCACCGGTGTGATTATTAAATAAACTCTATACCAATCGAAAGTATGAAGCCCATAGAATATGCAAACGTTAGGTTGCCTATTTTTTTCCGGTCACAACTATCGGGTAGCCAGGTATAAACAGGTAAATCTATACTAGCATTTTGCAACGGTCTGCTTATTGAATTGAACTGAAATAAAATTAAAGATTATTTAATTATGAACACGGTGATAAAGGGTTGCCTGCGAAAAATCAGTCCCTAATTCCGGTTGTCGAATTTAAAAAAATAAAATATTGCTGCGAGTGAATGTGTGCGACTGAGAGGTCCCTACCAACCATCCCATGCGATAGAAGAGGACACAGCATAGCAGCTGTTTACGGTCCGACCATTTAAAGAAAGAGAGTGCACATGCTATTTGTGCTTGAAAATGAAAAGGATAGCGATGGACGCGTATATTTATTGACATATTAAATTAAATATAAAATACGTTTCATGAAATAAACATCTCGGTGAAGGTCGTTGTATATCGGGATCTTAGACTAATAGGTTTGTATGAAGCTGTTCTCAACGACATCTACTTTTCGATCGATAAAATTAAGAGATGTCATTGATGGAAATCATTTATGCTGTTTAGTGAGACCACAAATACGGAATGAAACAGCAAACACAATATAACCATAAAATAAAAGGATAATTAATCAATTTCAAATAAGGTCAAGGTCACGTCGAAGTGTCGACATCGCGCACACTCCCGTTACGTTTCTTCTACGCCGCAAACCGAGCACGTGTCTCCCAAAATGGTAACACTCTAAGCTTAGTGGGGAAACTGGCCCTCAAATGCAGTCGGAACACGCCTGCTAATCTTTTACATGTGCTTGTAAATTACTACCAAATAAAGTAAAAGCTAGTAAAATGTAGTTATCCAATGGAATATTATAGATAAAAACATATTTTATTTGTTCTAAATCAAAAGATAATTTAAATTCCAACTTACTTTCATCGATCGTACTTTTGTTCTCGGCATGACTTTCGATATCTTTTGAGAACCACTCATTAAACTCTTCATGTGAATCAAATAGCGTCGGCATTATGAAGTGAAGCAGCGCCCACAACTCGGCCATGCTGTTTTGTATTGGTGTGCCTACGACGTTTAAAAACCCAATAGCATAATAATCATTATAGATATGTTATCATTGATTTAATATACATTAAAGGTAAAGTCTCAGCAAGAGACGAATGAGGAAATTCTAAGCCATAAACTGAATAAAATATGAATAATCTGTAAGCCCTTAACAGCTACAACTTATCAGCCACTTATACTAAATAGGACTGTGGTCCTGTTTGAGGTTGGATATTGTGATCAAGAGTTGCAGATTTCTGAGAGATGTGCCATTGTAATGGAATACGAACCATACCATAAGTTCATATGACTTGCAACTTATCTGTTACTTTTACCGAATAGGACCATGGTCCTACTTGAAGTTGGTTATTGTGACCACAGGTTACAGTAACCACTTATATGACCTGCATGACGATAAAAAATGTGAAGTAAAACCCTAGAAAAGAACGTGATTCATCATTCTATAAAATGGAAATATTTACCTTTATTACCTATGTCAAAAAAACCTAGTTTCACCAGTAAATAATATTTGAAACCCTGATTTCAATTAATTGAAATCTGATAACAGTGAAATCTTACCAGAAAGTAAAAGGCGATTTCTGCAACTGAATCCGAGAAGTAACTTCCACCTCATACTAGCAGAACTTTTGATGGCTTGAGCCTCATCCAAGATCATGTACTGCCAAGAGACACGGTTCAGATACTTGAGATCTGATACTACGATCTGGTATGACGTCACCACCACGTGGAATGCCGCGGCTCGAGTGTGCAGATCCTTTCTCTCCCAGAATTGACGTAAGATTTTTCGTTCGCTTGGACTACCCCAATATGGCACCTTTCATAACAAGATATTAAAGTTGTTGCATATATATAGGTAAGTATATGAATCTATCAACATTTTGAATTCTATAAGATATGGATTTTAATTATTTTAATATTTTAAGTCACAAAAATATATTTATAGTCGTACAAGTTCGTGCTCGACCATCCTATGTTTTAGACGTTGACGGGGACGAAGTAGCACTAACGACACTACACTAAAGTAAACAGTATGTTATCTCTGCAGTGTTCTTGAAATAATTACCTGCAGCCCCCTGAGTGTTTTTCTTGGGTTACATACTTACGTATTGAACATTAGTTATAAATTGCGTACTGATGTTTACCTAGATTTCGTTTCGGCCGTTTGTATGAAGACATAAGACTGTTTACTTTAGTGTACTGTGACTGAGACCTTCGTTATGCAATTGCACGCGTTTCCCTTCCCCGCTACATTACCAGCCCACGTTATCATCAGTAGTACCTCGCTCCTGCCAACGTCTGGCAGAAACATAGAACGGTCACGCATGAACTTAAGGATTGTCATCTCAATTAAATTAAAACTTATATACTTCACTCATTCACTCTCTCTGTGTAAATTTCATGTTTATTATATTTAATAGCAGATTTTACTGAAACTAGTAATTTTCAACTCCTAGTTCTAGTAATGGTTGGCAACCCTAAATGTGACACATTAGTGCAAATATTAGTTCCAAAAATTAAGTTTTAAATACTGTTAATAACCCGATAATCATGAAGCTATATTTAATATCTGCCTTTGTTATTGGAATTATTGTAGTAAATATGAACATACCACTTTGAAATCTGGCACAAATCTCTGCATCTCCTGTTGCCAGTTGTGAAGAGTAGAAGCCGGAGAAACTACTAGAAATGGACCCCATACACCCAGTCTCTCTGCTACATGGCATAAGAATGCTATGCACTGTACAGTCTTCCCTAGACCCATCTCATCCGCTAAGATCCCACTGATTCCCTAATAAAAAAAATGTATAACATTTTTACACTTATCATTTAAAAAAATTCCATGTTTGTATACTGAAATTATAAAACTTTATTTTTTTTATTTTATTAATTTGTCTTTTTATGTATGGTATCACATAAAAATTATTATAACAATTTGGACTAAGTTTTTTTAATACAACAAAGGTGGCAAACAAGCCTATGGTTCAAATAGTAAGCCGAGGTTATAGGCCAATGGATACTTGTAACACCAGAGGCATCACTAGCGCTCAATGCAGGAATACAATACAAAATTATTTGGCTGCAATCTGCTGTAGGGTGGAGGTATTTCACCAGTCAGGCTACTCCAAGTATAGAAAAATCTCCACAAAATTATAAAAAGATTTAAGCTTTACGTATAATAATGTCATTATTTTTAATGGTATTAAAATCAAATCAACTCAATCGTGAGATATGTTATTTTCAAAACACTATAAATCTTATCAAGTAATAAATAAACTTAATACATATAGGAAGAAAAAGGAATGGATAACTGTAGAATTAATGAATGAGCAATGAACGAATGAGTTAAAAACATGATAGAACATGGATTTACCGGATAATGAGTTCAAAAACCATGTTAAGCAAGTTTTATTGTCGAAAGGGTATTATAGGGAAGCTGATTACGTGAATGATGGTGATATCTGGATGTGATTCCTTCTCTGGAAATCTACTGAAAATGATAATAACTGTATATAATTGAAAACTGTAAAAAGTAATTAAGAAAAGAAAATAATTCACGTCAGTTTTTTTTTTAATGACTGGGATGTTTTCCGAACTGGTGGCAGTGTTTTGACATTCATAAGTGCCTTTTTAGGGCCTAAATTGAATAAAAAATAGTTTTATTTGATTTGCTAAAGAGTAATGGCCGAATTGGCTCAGAGGAAGAAAAGACGAGTTACAAGGAGTTTGATAAAAAATTGTAAATTGCTCATTTAAAACTAGAAATACAAGACGTTTCAACAAGAGTATCCCGTTTAATTTAATTTGACGCTAGAGACAGACGTACCTGATCATAAAGGTTTGCAAGCCAATTCATTCCTTTAAGCTGATAGCCCTTTAGAGTTCCTCTGAATATAGATGGCTGGTCGTGGTCTCCACCCCGCCTGCTCCCCTCACCCTCCCCGTCGTCATCGACGTCAGGATCCCCCATGTCCTCGACGCCGGCCGCACTATCGAAAAATTGCGTGCGCGCTCGCTCGGCTCGAAACGCCTCCCGAGCATTTCTTGATGCGCGTGCTTTCATCTCGTCACTGTTTTTTAATAATATCATAAAAATGTATGTATAAATGAAAATGAAAGAATGGGACCAACTGTGCTAATTCTTTTTTTTATTATTATTAATAATAGCCCGAATAAGGTTTTAGATAAAAAATTGAAGTGACCTGGAATATTGGAAAAACTGAAAGGTTTTTACTGCTTTTTTTTTCTATATAATTTTTTTATGAACACAACAGATATCTCACGATTCGAGCGATGGATATGCATAATTCTTATTTTGGTATATTCAGGGGAACATCGACATCTATGGTCGATTTATTGACTATTGAAATGGGCAGAATAGCATCTGCCGGGCTCGTTATGTCTGGGAAACCTTGGAAGGAATGGCAATAATAAAAATAGGCAGTCATAGGGACTGCAGAAAGAATTGAAAACTTTGGAATAAATGTTTTTTTTTTCATTAATAATATGTAGTACTATTAATTCAAATTATTTATTGTTGGCTTTCACATCTATTGGCTCTCCGAGGAATAATTAACATAGATCAGTTGAGTAGTCCACGCATACGATATGCTGTCACTCTCAGATAAACTGAAAAAATGTTCTGTTTCACTCAAACTCCATCTCTCTGTTACGACGCGAACGCCCAAAAACGATTTTATGAGTCCTTTAATTTTCATCGTACATCGCTTATTTGCAAAAGAGTTAACTTTGGAACTAACAAGTAAATAGGTAATGTATAATTTAAAAATAAATTAAACTCGTCATACTTTTAACTACATATATACTTGTTAAATGTCGGTGTCGGTGACGCGAACTCCTAAAATTTACCCCAAAAAAATAAAGATAAAACAAAGAAATAAAATAATAATGACAAATTAACAACTAAAACAATGAAAATACCTGTCATAGTGATCAATAGTGGCCAGTCTCGGGTCACGGTCCTCGTCCAACTGCCTGAGAATACGTTCTGTGCCGTTGTCACAATCTTCAGCATTGTTCAACTTACGTTGCATGAAGTGCGCATATAGTTCAGTCTGAGTTATTAGGAAGTTGAGTTTCCTACGTTGCCGCTTCGCTTCCATTAACTCTACATCCATCTGTAAATTGTCTCCAGATTAAAAACAACATTATGAAAATAGATTTATATGAAGCTAGCCATGCATGTATAGAATTTTTCCCACATCCTAAGAGTAATTTTATTTTTCAAAAATCCTTTGTTAGTATTCTAACTTGCGTTGGACAGCATTTCTAGACCCATCGGTTTAAGACAGTCTTATGGCGCCACTTCCATTGCGAGTATAGGCCATGAATCCGTCCTGCTACGTGTCCACGCGACGATTATTCTTCCGCGTTGGACTCGTCGCAAGTCACGACGGATTGCCGCGTGGCCAATCATTTTGTAGCGAGTGCGCTGCGTGTAGGTCGCGACTCGCGGTAAGTGCGCAGCGAGTCGTTAGCGATTTCCTCGTCAATGTCGCTCGTCGCATCGCCGTGTGGAAACACGTTTAACGGTCGAAACACATCTGAAGGAAAATGCGCCGAGCGCGGTCGCGTCTGCAGCATCTATATAACACTAACGCATCATTGGTTGAGTGTGAAAGATTGTGTGTTTCGTACCTATATATGTCTGTTCTTGGTTTACGCGACCGATATACGCGACGCATGAATAAAATAAAGGTCAAAAATTATGTGCAAAGTTTAGAATTTCAGTTATATAATTTTATATATTAATTATTAAATGTTATATATAATTTATTCAACACATTTAAATTTAACTTTAAATAGTGGCTCCTATTTCAGTGCATAGTAATAATTTTAGTCACTTATCACAGGATAACCTTGTACGATAACGTTATGTTTTCAATATATCGTTTCCAATCACGTAAATCACAGACAAACAAAATCGGAAGCAAAATAAATAAACAATTATTCTTTCCAAAGATATTGTGTAACAGCCATTTTTAATAACCTATCTACCTGTTGTTGCAGTTACTAAATCTATCTTTTTGCACTTACTTTCGTTTCAATAACCTATTTGTGGATAGTATTTCGTATTTACATATATCTATATCATATAGCGTCGATAGATAAGAAGGAAGCCGATACCTCTTATAAGGTGATCTCAGATATGTTATTGAAAACGGCCGTTGGGCTATTATGAAACAATTAACTTCTTTTTTTTAATACTGTCAGCTCACGGTTTCTTTGAATTCGAACACTATGGAATGTGTCCGGAACAAAACAGAGAGAAAATGTCCTTGATCGCAATATGTGGGACATCAGGTGTCTCCATGCTATATTGTCCAAACCTGGCAGTACTGACGCCCTTTCAGTATACACAACTTCATTGATCGTTACTTCAAATAAAATGCCTTGGTTCAACTAGAACGACGTAACGCAAAGGCCATAAGAACAAGAAAAGAATAACTATACATTTTAGATAATTACGTATCGTCTATATCGTAATGTCACGTTACACAATTTCATGCCTATGCCCAAAGAAGTCTTACTTCAATACCTTTTATATTAAAAATTTATGTGGTGCCTTTTGTCCAATTGCCATAGCTTGAAAGTAGACTTAATCTAGAATGTTTAAGTTTATTATACCTTTCTCTGTTCTTCCGCCTCTTTCTCCATCCGTCGCCTCGTTTCTCTCTCTGCTCGATCATACCTCCGCCAGTACGCTTGCATCTCACGGCTAAGCCTTTTACATCTCCATACTGTTTCCTTCATATTCTTCTGAGACTATAAAAATAAATAAGAATTAAAAATATCGTCGTGGGTGGATCGATTCATCGCATAGTGAATGGGTTGAAGCGCAATCAATCCACCATAACATAGAAGAGGTCACACTAGCAAGATACAACGGCAGCCCCAATAATTTTTTTTATAGTAGTACGGTAAATTGACTGTACTGTCTCTAGTGGTAAGTATAGTCCTAACACAACGGTGACCATCGAGAGATCGTAATCCATCGACGGTCACTGCTTTCATGCCGGGCCTGTATTAATTTAACTGGATATGCAAAGGCTGATCCCGAAACGCGTCACGTAAAAGCGAGTCACTATGACGGACTTTTCACCACATGCATGTTGGTCGCGACTCAGTCGGGCAAAACAGCCCTACCAACAAGGGTGTAACCAGGATTTTGTCCAGGGGGGCAAGCAAAGGCAGAATAATGTTAAACAATTTTTTATACTAGCTTGTAGCAAAGTACCTAATATTATAGTAAGGAAGGAACACGTTGGCTCGGAGTCCATTCCACATACATATGGTACAGCAACGGTAAGAATTTGTGTTACGATATTCTCTTTTCATGCCGCGATGACCACTACAGTATTACTGTGGCTCCGTAAACCAGTCTACATAGTTTTGGATACTCTATTTAGCCATATGATTAAATTAATAAAGAGTAAGAAAAATAGCATCGATTTCCAAATTATCGAAGTTCAAACAATACCAGAGTCATGAACATTGCAAATACCTAATAACAGAAACTATCATAAAATTTTAAAGAAACGCTTAAAAAGATCCAATGGTCAATTATTTTTGGCCAATAAATTGAAATTTATTATATGTTTAAAGCAATACTACAATATAAATAGGTACAGAAATCCAGATAATGATAATGGCGCACCCACACATAAGCACGTATGTACAAGGATTTCGGATAAGGACCAAGTATCAAGAAGTAAAACCAAAAAACATTTCAAAATCTATCCAGTAGATTTTGCGTGATGCGCGCACAATGGCAAACATCTGTCATTTGATTAACATAGATAAATGCGCTCGTCTAATTAATTTATAATAAACGTTTTTGCCAAATTTCTCAAATAGAAATTTTCATTGAAAATATGCCGAAAATCACGATAAATATATTTCATGGCAAGGTGGAAGCCCTAGCGCTCAGTTGAGTACGTAACTAAATTCAAGGTCGGTCGCGGTCGTCTGTCTGTACGTATATATACTATGTCAATACTTTATACCTATTATCACGTATGGCTAACACATTATTATATTAGGTCGGGGAAAAAGTGTCTTCGCATAACGTAGGTATAAACTTGTTATAAAATTTCTTTGGATGTACTATTTGTATCTGGCTAGTTTTGGTAACATTAAAAAGGTTACATTATAAATAAAAAGGAAAAAAGTTGTTTCCCGCTATTTTTCATTTGTTTTTCTTTCTGTAAATATGAGTGAATCTAATGAAGAAATTCGATACATTTTAAAATATTGTTACAAAAAAGGCAATAATGCAACTCAAGCAGCGAAAAAAATTTGTGATGTTTATGGACCGGACCTAATGCAGTGTCAGTAAGAGTAGCACAAATTTGGTGCAAACGTTTTCAGTCCGTAAATTTTGATGTTAAAGATGCACCTCGCTCTGGTCACCTTGTTACGAATAAAATGGACGCCATTTTTAAAAAGTAGAGCAAGATCGGCATTTCAGTAGTTTCAATGTAGCTGAAGAACTGGCAATTGACCACAAAACAGTTATAACCCATTTGAAGAAAGCTGGCTATACCAAAATGCTCGATATTTGAGTGCCACACGAGCTCACTGAAAGAAACCTAATGAACCATGTACTCATTTGGGATTAATTATTGAGACGTAATGAAACTGAGCCGTTTTTGAAGAGATTGATAACTGGCGATGAAAAGTGGACCACATACGACAAGAACGTGCAAAAAAGGTCGCTGTCTAAGGTCGTCCAGGCTTCACAGCATGTAGCTAAACCTGGGCTAACTCGAAATAAAGTGATGCTGTGTGTGTGTGTGTAGACTGGAAGGGCATTGTTCATTATGAGCTTTAACCGCCCGGCAAAACCATCGATTCGGAACTCTACCGCCAACAACTGATGAGATTAAAAGAAGCAGTTGAGAGAAAGTGGCCGGAATTGATCAACAGGAGGGTGTGATCTTTCATCACGATAACGCTAGACCCCCACACATCTTTAGCCACTCAGCAAAAATTAAAGAGAGTTTGGCCGGGAGGTGTTAGTGCATCCACCATATAGCCCTGACCTTGTACCTTCAGATTTTCACCTGTTTCAGTCTCTTCAGAATTCTTTAGGTTCTGTAAGGTTAACATCAAGAGAGGACTGCCAAAATTATTTGTCGCGTTTTTTTGATCAGAAGTCCCAAAGTTCCTACAGCAAAAGGGGTCATGTCTCTACCTACAAAATGGCAGAAAGAAGAAACTTTTCCCCGACCTATTATGTATAGGTATTTGTTCAGGCAACACTATTTTTTTATCTGTGCTCCGGTTGTCGGTGTTTCGACGCTTGGGGGCGCGCACTACTTCAAAAAAAAAAAAAAACGGTTTTCCGTCGTCGGACTGGTCGAAGCGTTCAGTGCATTATCATTATTCCAAGTTTACCAAAGTACTGTTATTGCCTCAGCTTGATTGTGGTGGAACTGTTTGTGTACCTAATCAGAAACAATAATTCGGACAACGGCGGCCGCTACCGTGAAGTATGGATTTGCACCCGGTCACGGACACAAGAACAACGGCGATCCCCAGGTAAGTCGGCACTGTTCAGCCGGGCTCAGTTATTTTTGGTGGGCCTGAACAACTACCGATTTGACAGGAATTAGGAAGTTCCGGGACAGGCGAATCACAAGACTAGACGGCTTCAATTCGCCGTTCTTCTTATCCGGCCCCCACAGTATTATATATAGGGAATATTTACTGGCTTATTACAAAATACATAAATAAACATATTATAAAATAAACTAAATTATTTAAAAACTATAGAGTAAACCTGACAGGAGGGAGAGGGGATTACCACCATATCTTATCTTATAAAATCTCACCAGAAGGAAGGGGTCCAATTAAAACACCCCACATAATTAATGGACGCCCCCTTATTTACCTGCATTGCTACGTGTCGCCAATGTTTGCAGCATAACGTAGCGAGTCTTTTTCTCTGTAGCGTAACTTCTCTATGTGTTGCCGTTCTAGCCCTTTGCACTTTTCCCAACTCTTTTTTAACTAGTAACAACCAGTGACGTCTTCTACGTGCAGTTAGTGCCTCTGGACTCTTCAGCATGGATAATTTCTTACGTCCTCTGTCGAAAAAGGTATAATTAAGTATTATTTATCGTATCAGCAATTAATACTATGCTAACTTGTAAATATTGATTTTACTCTGGATTATATTGGACTGTGTCAAAGAAAACCTTTAGTGACAACTCCTTTAGCATCAATGTGATTTGAAACTCGATGCTATATGATTTAACTTGCGAGAGAATGAGATGGAATAAATTATATAGTATTTCGTATTACATCTGTCTCCTCCTCGTACGTGTGTTAGTACGTATGTGTGCGCCTGCAAAAGGCAAAAGGCGTCATGTATCATTTATGAAAAAAAAACCTTTTCTAAAGGTTTTACTTCTTTGTATGACTGACTGCACACATGTTTTATTTTGTCTAAAATTTTATCGAAAATATTGTCCAAAATGATGAAAAAGAATTCAGTGAACGTTTAAACTCATACAGATTCTTAAGTGTTGCAATTTTTCATTTCCCATTTTAATTTCATGTTTTCTTTATAGCACATCAACAGTTCAGTTCAAAAAAAAAAAGAATAGTACGTAACTATTCTTGTAGGAAATTGAGTGCTCCACAAAAAAGGACTCTGTTTTACGATAAATATATCCAAAAATGAATCAAGGTTTAACCTTAAATTCACAAGAAATGAAGATAAACAAATCAACTTTCCAGTGAAGCTATCAAAATATCACAAAATATTATTGTTTTTTTTGTCTTTTATTTTGTTGTCATTTGTAAAATTTGTGGAAGAATATAATTTTGCAGGGTCAACTACATAAATGGTAATCATCTTCATAATATTTACATTATTAATACCTAATAATAATATATTAATAAATATACAGATATTAATTATAAACGATAATTCATTAAATATGTAAGATAAATCCTAATTATTCACTTTCATAAAACTTCAATCAAATCACAACTTACATTTCAAAAATTTGAATTTTTATAAATTCATTTCTGCAGACAAGACTAATAACCAACAGGTTCTCATAAATATTTTTTGTAGTTTTATTATTACCTCACACCTGGCTTCTCATTTCCTATGCCGAAATCATCTGTGTCATTCTCCTCTTTCAAGTTTCGAAGAGTTTCCTCCCAATCGACACTGTCAGGCTAAAAAAATTATAATTATAAAAATATTAAAACAGAAATAACAATATTTAAATAACTCCAAATATCTTGCTATTTACTTTAATTTTTATTTAGGGCAGATTTAATACTCTCTGATGTAAACACAATGATATATCTTGCTAGCAACTAGGATCAATCCGCAGTACTGCACTGCTTGTTTTTTTTCCTGTAATCTAAAGACATATGAGCAAAGACCAAAAACAATGTTATTTTCATTCATTTAACACACTGAAATACTAAAAACTATATTACTCAGCAATGTTTGCATGCATGTACTGACACTAATACAACACCAGAGGATAAGTTTTTCCTCTTACTGGTTTACACTGATTCATGTAAATTTCAAATATGTAAATATTTACTAAACAGAATCAAATTATTTGAGATTACTTGAAGAACTGAATGCAATTAGGATGAATGTCAACAACTATGTTTGAATAGATGCTCCCAAGCTGAACACTTCAACACAATAAAGTGTTTTGTAGTTGGGTTTACAGTATTACTTTTAATAATTTATGTTTTTGTCATGGGTTTTTAACAGCCAGGTGTTTTGTTTAATTTACATTTTTATTGTTACTTCTCTCCTGTTGTGTACATAGAAAAAGAAAATTCAAGAACACTGTAATGCATAACTTTTCTGCAAAAAAAAATGGAATAAAAGTTATTTTTAATATGACATAATTTATATAATACTGAATGAAACTTACCACATCACTATTTTCATTACAAACGCGGCTTTCTCTAACTCTACCTCTTCTTGCTTTGTGAAGGCCTCTGGTAGCAAGACCTCTTTCAGCTGGCCGACCTCTACGACCTCTAGTTGTTGGCGTGGGTACCACAGACCGGTTCATAAGACGTTCGGGATAACGGTCAATTGTTGATAACAGCCCCGCACCGTAATACATGTAACGTGTATTCTACAGATAATAATTAAACAGTAAATCACAGATATATCTATATATCAATTGCTAAATATGCTTTTTAAAATAAGTTATCAGGGTATTTTTTATTCTTTAATTTGCACTTCAAAAGGTGGATTCAGATGGCCTGTGATATAACACACTTTCTACTAAAAATATAAGTCTTCATATAAAATAGGAAACAATACCTGGTTCTTTAAAAATTTCTTCACATATTTGTTATGATGTTTTCTTTCCTTTAACAGTCTTCTTATCCTAAATTCCTTATCTTCAACGGTCTCCTCCTCACTATTTGTTTCAGAGTCTGAAGAAAGAAGAACATCTCGCAGCCACTGTCTCTCTTCACCAACTGATGAAAAGTTATATAAACGAAGTCTGTCACACTGACGTTCTGAAATAAGCATGCAATATTTATTTCTTATTGTAAGTAAGCTAGGACACCTCATTAATTGATGTGGATTTCAATCTTACAATTAACTGATCTTTTGATGTACAAAATATTGTGATGAACTTAATAGCATAGTGTAAAATTTGTCTTAAAATGCATATAGTTGAGATGCTTGTGAGCCAGATGACTTCTCGCATACTTTATGTGCTACAATCTCCTGCTACATAATCCCATACTTTCAGGTGAGTTTATGTTCAGGGATTATCCTATAAAATGATAAAAAAAATCACAATTTAACACTTTCAAATTCAGTCTGAGATGAGAGATTGAAATGATGAGCTACAACAAGATTTATCAAATTAGGATATGTGAACCCTCTAGTCTCGCTGATCATAAAGGGTTTGAGACAAGATTTATGATATTGCAGCTGACTGACTAGGTCTTTTAAGCATTAAGCAGCATGAATTACTGCTGGCAATATTGGCAGATCAGACTATTCAAGATTTTAGATAAATGTACTTTCTAAATATTTTCTACATTCTAATAATACATTGTAGTATAGTAATACTACAAGGTGGAAAGGGCCAATCGGCAAAAGAAGGGTAGGGAGACCGAAAAGACTATGGGCTGACAATATAACCAAATTAATAGGAAAGGACTGGTAAACTAACGGTAAAGACAGATGAGTGGAAAGGACTGGAGGAGGCCTTCACCCGAGGAGGGGTCCATATCCAATAGTTAAAACTCTTACTAACATTTAGACATTAAGCAAAACATAAATAACTACATACTAACAAATAAATACCAATATTTGAAACTGGAATTAGGTTAAGGATAAGGAAATACAGGCTTTTTTATTTTATTATAGCTGATTAAATTCCTCTCTATTCCAGATTTTAAAATATAAAAGTGAATAGAAAAATAAAAGTATTTAAGTTTACTTATAACTACAAAGTTAGTGAAGATCTGATATCAAGTTGCTTGGTATTTTCTGCCAACTACACTTAGGAATTCTAGAGCTCATTTACCATCTTTGACCACATTAACATGGGTATGTTGTAGTATATGAAATATATATTTTTTGTTGTTTAAAAAACAGATCCTCTAGCATAACTCCATTATTAATATTTCATGGTCCAATGATACTTTTGTAAATATTGTAATGGGATATATTTGTTGTTTTTGAGAAATATTTGTCAAAATACCTTGTTTAGAGGTAACTACCCCATGAACTAGCCGGTCACCTTTTGACATCTCATTAATAATAGACTTATCAGAGTCATCGTCACTTTCGCTCACGCCATCAGAGTTTAGGATCCTCTCCACTTGGCAGATGAAAGGCCGCACATCTAAAGCTGCTTCCAACCTTCGTATATGCACTGGTTTGGCAACTTCGTGCCGTTTTAGCACCGCTTTTCCCACTAACTTGTCAGACATTGCGCTGAATCTGAAAATATCAAGAAACTTTACGTACAGGATAGGGCTAATAATAATGTCAGTAAAGAAGGAAAAACTATGCTTTTCGACTTAAATATAAAACAAAACAACACTGAGCAATGTTTAATCACGAGCACATCGTGGCCACCACACAGAAATCGCGAATATTTCGAATATTATTTCATCTAAACAGGATACATTCCCAAAGTTGGACTTACAAGAATTTTATTCTCTTTGTGTTGATTACTTAACACAAAATTCCATAGTATACACAAAATGGCGCATGAAAATATTCGACAAATTGCTGTCAATGTCGCCGCCCGAGCGGCGCAAATAACTACTCATTTCGTATTTGAGCTTGAAAAAACCCGATACCGCCATAATTGAGAATGATAGACAACTAACCGAATTCTTACTATTGAACACCTATTGGTTAAATATATTTAATAGCCTTAATCAGCCAATTAAATTGAATAATCTTTTCATTATAACCAATAGGAACACAGTAATGAATCTGCCTTAATTACAGTAATCGAGAACAGTAAGTTCCATAAGCTGTCATGTTAAAATGCGTTCATTTTTTTTCTTGTTGCCTTTTTCTGATGGACTCGCTCTAGAGTATTATTCGCTAGCTCGCTAGGTACGTCTAATAAAAATATCATGCTCCTTCAATAGAGTCATAAATGATAGGAATCTTAGCACTAGGGATGAATAAAAAAACCATTAAACAAAAATCAAATAATAATCTATTATTTTTTTATATAATAAATTTTTTAAATCGATGTTTAAATTACAAAGTATCTATTAATTAAACATTGATTTTTTTGCACTGGCGTTTTTTTATATGGGTCTAATGCAATTTTTTTTTGTGACAGTGGTTATTTAATCACCACCCTTCTTCTTACTAACTTGCCAACTAGTCCTCTTTATTGAAAACCATTACTGCCATTATCAAGTGAATATAGTGTCCTGTCTTAGAACGAATTCAGTATCCCAGCAAGATGGTGGCTCCCTTGTTAGAACTTTCTAGAGAGTTTTTGTGGCACATCGAAATGTGTGCTTCCGTTTATATTTATAATCCATTTCACATACACACGCTATATCACATAAAACGCTACCAGTATTAAATAATATAGGGTCTAAAACCTAAGTTAATTGATCTATACTACTATTATTAAGCTGAAGAGTTTCTTTGTTTGTTTGTTTGGTTGAACGCGCTAATTTCAGGAACTACTTCTTCGAATGGAAAAAATATTTTTTGTTGGATATCCCATTGATCGAAGAAGGCCTTTATGCTATATATGCCATATATATAACGACCAATAGAAGCGAAGAATCAATGAAAAATATTTCAAAAACGGGGAAGGATTATTGCTTTTGAGAGCTCTTGCGAGCTCTGCGTAAATGCTTAAAGTTACTCAACAATCATGTGTGACGGAATTGTTTCTCTTAAAAAGTTCTAAAAAAAGTCGGTGACAGCATTTGGCTATCTTTTAAAGTTAACTCAATATAACCTTTTTTATGGTAATAAAATTTGTTCTATAATAATGCATTATTTGCGAAGGTGTTTCTATAAATGGTATATTAACCTTATTGAAATAAAATATTCATCACAAGTATTTAATTTTGAACAAAATTGTCCTTGACATATTATATTTTCGGAGATATCACAGTTTTAAAATAAATCCACAGCGAAGTAAAGAAATTTTAGCTCCTTTATATAGTGCCAGTATTATAGGTACCTACGACCCAACTTTCTAACCCTCTCTCTCTCTCTCTCATGTGACGCAGACGAAGATGCGTGATTCAGTTAGTTAAAAATAAAAACCAAATACCAAAACGTCATTTTAAGATCCCACCAAAAACTTCAATCGCCCTTATATATCACCCATAAATATCGTTATTTATAATTAAATAATGAGTTGCTTTTTAATTTAATATTGTATTTATGTGTTCAAAAGGATTGTAGGTAATACAAGTAATGGAACGCACCACTCGTGCCTTTGGAACTATTTATTACACAGTGTATAATAACTTGTAGCTGTGCTTTCACCCGTGTTAATTGTATACGACAAACACAGCAACGCCAGTGCTCCCGTGTAGCATATCATAATTGTTCTTCCCACAAATACAAATTATTTCAATTTTTCATTATCTCCTATACTATGTGTCCAAATAACATGCAAAAGAGCAAAATTTAACTTCATAAAATTGTCTTTATGAGGAAGTATCTCTTGTTCGTAAGGGTTGATATACCATGTGTAAAATAATGATCTTAAATCACTTTTTAATAGCTTATTGTGGGTTATGTATAAGATATAGACATATGCTATTGTGTACTATTTTAAATATATACTAAGGCCCAATATTTTGTACAACATGTATTTACGTACAACTAAAAATTATCGCAGCGCAAGCGGATAAAGCAGTTCGGGAGAGCTTCGTGTTCCGACTTACTTACAAAATTAAATATTAAAGGCTAGTCAGGACGCGTATCTTGATGCTAAATAAGCTATACTATTCCTCGTGAATCAGGCTATCGCATACAAAAATAATTTTTCAAATCAGACTGGAAGTTCCAGAACTTAGCGTATTTAAATAAACTAACATCAAAACACTTCCGCTTTGTTATATTAGTATACATTTAATATATAGTATAGATAATACTTTTAAAAGTTTAAAGAATATTCCTACTTTGAAAATCAAATTTCGAGGATAAAAGGTCGTAAAATAATATGAAAAAAAAAATATTCTTTACTTTTTATTCAACAAAATTTGGTACAAAAATGGACATTCTCAGTTATTAACAATATTTTTTGTCTTTTTATTGAAATATGTTAATTTAAATTGATTATGATAGTTACCATTGACAATATTTCAGGTTTTAATACAATTACTCAAGAAAATATGAAAAAAATCGATTATTTAAATATGTAATAAATTTTTTTTAAACAAAAATCGATTATTAATTAATTGATTTTATTCTTTTAGAATTTAATCTGTTTAAAAAATCAATTTTTTTTTTAATTTCGCATCCCTGCTTAGCACACCCTGTGATGAGAATTCACAAAAATAACATAGTAATCAAACGGACGGAATGATTTATATAATCGAAAAACGAAACACACAAAAAAACACTAATTTTATCTAATTAGTAACCTAGCATTAGTAATTACTAATGGTACTTCGATTAGGAACGATCGCACATCTTCGAACTACTAATATTAGAAATTACTAATGGCTATAATCCAGTCATCTTCATAGTCGCATTTTTACTTTAGTATATCTCATAATCACCCACCGCTAATAATTTCATACTTTCGTACGATGCAGCAATTTAAGTTAGCAAATGATTACTATGTAAGATTTCACAAAAAAGGCCATTAGTTGTGGAAGATGGAACAAGGGAGTCTAAAAAAAGGTCATTCCAAAGTGGATCTTGAGGACCTTGGCATTTGAAAGTGCTCAGGAGCTTAATTTGGTATGTGCGATAATTATGGTCCTAATTATTGTCCTAACACGATAATTGTAGTTTGCTTTGTACTATCATCATCATCATCATTTCAGCCGCAGGACGTCCACTGCTGAACATAGGCCTCCCCCATAGATCTCCAGAGCGACCGATCTTGTGCGGCCTGCACCCAACGGCTCCCAGCGACCTTTATTATGTCGTCCTTTCATCTAGTGGGGGGCCGTCCTACGCTGCGCTTTCCGGTGCGTGGTCTCCACTCGAGAACCTTTCTGCCCCAACGGCCGTCAGTTCTCTGAACTATGTGCCCCGCCCACTGCCACTTCAACTTGCTAATCCTTTTGGCTATGTCGGTTACCTTAGTTTGTCTACGGATCTCCTAATTTCTGATTCGATCTCGTAGAGAAACACCAAGCATAGCCCTCTCCATAGCTCGCTGAGCGACCTTGAGCTTTCTTATGAGGCCCACAGTGAGTGACCACGTCTCTGTGCCGTATGTCATCACTGGCAACACACACTGGTCAAAGACTTTCGTCTTGAGGCACTGAGGTATTTTGGACGAGAAGACGTCGCGCAGTTTCCCGAACGCTGCCCAGCCGAGTTGGATTCGTCGACTGACCTCTTTTTCAAAGTTGGACCTACCTAACTAGACTGTTTGTCCCAGGTAGACATATTCTTCAACAACTTCTAGACAAGAGTTCCTAACTGATACTGGGGTGGGCACCACATGGACATTCGACATGATTTTCGTCTTGTCCATGTTCATTTTAAGGCCCACCTGTTGAGAAACTTTGTCGAGGCCATCGAGCAATGTGCCAAGATCTTCCAGCGATTCTGCCATGACTACGATGTCGTCAGCAAATCGAAGGTGAGTGATGTATTCGCCATTGACATTGATGCCGAGTCCTTGCCATTCCAGGAGCTTGAAGGCGTCCTCTAGAGCGGCGGTAAACAGTTTCGGAGATATTATTTTGTACTATAGCTACCTTGTTTCACGTTAAGACTTAAGAATATGAATATGAACCTTGACAGCGATTAGCGGCGCGTGTTTTGTAATCGCAAAAATTATGAGAATTAAATTACTTATTAATTAAACAGGAAAAGTACTATTAATTTTAGCTGTGAACGAATCTAATGTAATAATTCGATTATGAAGGTATCTCGAGGTATCACGATTATAGCCATTAGTAATTATAATATAGTAGATATTTCGATGATAGATAACTGATCATTCATAATTGAAGTACGATTAGTAATTAAATTACTTTTCTACTAATAAGTTACTAATTTGATAAAAGTAGTACCTAGGTAAGTAGTAATACTTACCTTACGACCGAACGACCTTTTTTAGCTAATTGGTATATATGTATGTTCTTGTAAAGAACTTTGTTTACAAGACTGCGCGACCTATTATTTTTTTAGCTTCCCACTCTACATTCTTAAAAGTACATGACTCAATTCAATCAACATTCATAATCGCCCACTCTGAGTATACATAACGGGCTCGATTATGAATGATCATTTATAATCGTAATTCTTTAATGATAGTTCATAATCACCTACTCATCATCGAAATACCTCGATTATGAAAACCATTCAATATCGCCCACTTCTACTAATAATATCATTGGACTACCATACATGGACATCACAAAATAAATTAGGTCACTTTGACGTTTCTCGTTGATCATCACGAAATAGCTTTGTTAGAACGTTTTTACATAAAGAAAAACACAAATACGTAAATACTAAAGTTATTTGAAAACCTTACGATGATAACAACTATCATGTTCACTTTACTCAAATAATTGTATAACACTATATAAAAGTTCTCTGACATCTATATTTTATCATTCAACAAACAACACAGAGAAACGTTGAAACAAAGTTATGTCATTCGGCGTTAGACATGGATAACACTGCGTTACGCCGCGCAATTGCACCACCTCAGTTTACTACGCCAGGTGTTAAAATACTTATTTCAAGTGTCTTGGCGCATAGAGCACTTCAACGCAGCGAGCGCGCGGTGGCGCGGCGCTGTAAGCTACGCTTGAGTCATTGAGTTGGCGCAAGGAATTTTGCTGAATTATTCATGTCTATTCGGCGTGGTCCACCATGTAAAGGTAGTGCCGTTACAACTTTTGTAACCATTCCATAAAAGGAGCTTAATCGATTACGATCCGGTTTATTTTTGACGAGATCTTGAAATGACGTGATGTGGTTTTTATTTTTAATTCATTTACTTAAGTTTTTGACCCTATATTATGTAATATTGATGGCCTTTTGCGTGATATAGTTTGGTTTTTGTGCATAAGTGAAGTGGTTTATAAATACAAGGTGTCCAGAAAGGGTATCGGGTATTTGTAAGTTCAATGAAACAAAAATTATTTGTATGCAATAAAAAAGTTTATTGTTTATTATTAGCATATGAATTGGAGAATTATTTGGAAAAGATGATGTTATCCAAATTATGACCGTTACGTTGCTGGCACTCTTCTAAACGGAAACAAAGATTGGCGATAACACGTTAACACATAGCTATCGATATTGCTGCCATTTCTGACCTGATGTTTTGCTTTAACTGGGTTAGATTCGTCTGATTGTTTTGATAAACCTTACTTTTATGGTATCCCCATGCAAAATAGTCAAGCGGGCTAAGGTCGGGGCTTCTGGGAGGCCAGTTGATGTTACCCCTTCGCGAAATGACTTTATTAGGGAATAATTCATTAACAACTTCCATTGAGTCATTTGAGGTATGGCAAGTGGCCCCATCTTGCTGGAACCACGTTCTTGAGTTGAAACCTGCAAACTCCTGCAACTCTGGGACCAAAAAATTTCGCTACATATCGCAATAACGGTCACTATTCACATTAATTGCTCGGCCTCGTTGATCTTCATGAAAATAAGGACCAATTATGCCTTTAGCAGACATAGCGGCCCAAACAACGACCTTTGGGCTATGCTTTTGTCTCGGATTCTCCACTGCCCAGTACCGACAATTCTGCTTATTAACATGACCATTCATGTGAAAATTTGCTTCGTCACTGAACAGTATGTTCTTAAAGTTGTTAAATCGCTGCAGCATTTCGTTCGCAAAATTCAGTCGATTAGCATAGTCCGTATCCTTCAATTCTTGAACCAATTGAATTTTATAGGCTTTTAGATGTAAGTCTTTCTTTAAAATCGAATGTAAAGACGATTTTTTGATGTTCAACGCTTGGCTTCGCTTTCGGATGGATAAAGACGGATTTTGACGAACCGACGCCTCAACTTCTTCAATTGTTTCTTCATCGCGAACTGAACGAGGACGACCAGAGTTTTGAATTTTAACTGTCGTACCTGTATTCTCGAACATCCTGATCCATTTCCTAATACTATCGTCAATTGGCGCGTGGCGTGTACGATATTCCGCACGATAGAGACGTTGAGCAGTCACTATTGAAACACCATTACGATAATACGCTCGTACGCAAAATGCGCAATGCGTCCCCGAGTACTGTTCCATCGTGACTAAAACTCCACAAAATGGCGGATGTCACGAACCCCTCCCCGCACCCTTTGGACGCCCCGTTTCGAATATGGCGCGAAAACAAATACCCGATACCCTTTCTGGACACCTTGTATAAGAAGAAAGCTATCATTCCGAGATCCCACAAAAATGTCCTACAAAGTTCTAACAAGGGAGCCACCATCTTGTTAGGATACTGAATCGTCATAACAGATGACACTATAATTCACTCGATAATGGCAGTAATGGTCTTCACTAAAGAGGACCGGTTGCCAAGTTAGGAAGAAAAAGAAGATTACGTTCCGAAAATTGAAACTTTTAAATTTTAATGTATAATAAAAGCATCAACTAATGATCGGTTGAAGCTGTTATCTAGATGCCGTCGCTGTCGAACAAAACCACGTTGTCAAATTATGTAAAAATAATACTTCAACAATATTAAAAACTCTGGGATCACATGCTACATAAAATACGTGCTACATTGCTAGGTGCACCAACTTAAAATACCATGAACTGAAAAAAGTAAATGGCTGCATTCAGTGTTACCGCGTATATGATAACCAGTTTCCCAATGGTTAAGATTTTATTATTATGTCACTAATTTTTTTTTATAAATGAATAAATAGCGATCATATTTTAACCAACTTCAGAACAAAAGGACGATCTTTCAGAACTAAGGGAGAATCTATATTCAATGCGTATCATTGTAATATCGATCAAATTATGCAATATTTTATTAATGTGAAATCCTCTATTACATATTATATTTATTATTAGTATGTATGTTTTATCTCGAGAACCAGGTACTGAATCGATTTTGATGAAACATTTTTTCAGTCGATTAGATATTATTTCCGCGTTTTATTTATGAAATGTTTATTATTTCAGTATATGTACTATTTAACGCTTGCAATTTCGCTTACAAGGAAAGGATCAGCTTAGGCTTTGAAAAATGTTTTTATTTTAATAATTTTCAGTATGCTTTTCGATAGTTTTCGATGTACATTATATTATTATATACAAGGAGTAGGTGCTGCTTTTTATCAGATTTCGTCTGGATATTTTAAGCTTTTTAAATACTCTTCTCTAATATCTAACTTTTCTGGGGAATGCTTAGCTATTTTGGAATGTATCAGCTGTATCATAACGAAAAAAATTACCAGGGCTGTGATCTTTACGCATTCTTTAAGTTGTTTACAATTTCTTTTACATAATCCTTTAAAAAAAAATTGGTCACAGATTTCTCTTGTTATTAAAAACAAACTGAAATACTGTGTGCAACTAGGTTTACAAGTTTCCTTGATATGGATTCCTGGTCATTCAGGTATCCATGGTAATGAAAATGCTGATGGTTTGGCTAAATTGGCAGCTTTTCAAGGTGCTCCTGATAATTATTTATATAGCCACGATTTACTTTCTTTTCTACTTCGTCAAGACTTGGTTGAAAGGTGGAATATGCACTGGGGTCATTCAAGCAAAGGTAAATTTTATAAAAGATTTCAATCTTCAATTGCTCTAAAACCGTGGTTCTCCAAATGGAGATTTAGTAAGAAAATTACAACTATTATTTCGAGGCTAAGGTTTGGCCACTGTTGTTCGCCAGTCCACCTGAACAAATTAAGGATTAGAGATACATCTATCTGTGAGTGTGGTCTGGAAGAGGGTAACATTATGCATATTCTCTTCAACTGATCTCTTTATAACTCTTTACCACTGTATGATATTTTGTGTAATTATAAGGCTATTCTTCCTTGCGACCCGTCATCTATCATATCTCTCAATAATAATATATATAATAAATCATTACTAAAATTTCTTAATCATCATAAATTGTCATTGTAGGTTTCTAATATTATTTTTAATTGTATTTATTTATTGCCACTTCTTCATTTACCCGCCTATTCCCTCCATCCGCCTAAAGTATCGAATTCGCATAACTTGAAAATGGCAGTATTAGTCTCTAAAGTTGACTGGGTTGCCAAGATTGAAAACAGAAGAAGAAGAAGAACATAATATGTACATGAAACAATATAAAATTTTGTTGCCAGAAATATCTGGTATAATACTGTTGATAAAAATAAACTTGAATAATAAAACCTAAGCGTAACTTCTTATTATGTACAAAGAGATTAATTATAGAATTTTAAAGAGTTGCTTGTGTTAAATAATTATTATTATTGTACTTGGTCCACAGTTTTATTAATTTGGAGTTGGTTGATCAATGATCAGTAGAGTTGCCTGTTCGTGGGTCGATTGATGTATTTCGTTTTCTTGATTTGTGTTTGTGTTTTCTACTTCTTAAATTTTATTTTGCATAAAAGTGTTACTTACATAAGATTAATCAACTCTCTATTTTGGATAGATAACGAAATGTTACATGCTATTAAAGTCATACCTACATAATTTTGGGAAAACAAAAAATATTAGCTGAAATTTCCACAAAAAATGTACTGAAAGGAAATGTACTAAAGTGCAGTGATAGTTATAATAGATGTTCCATTTTGTTGATTTTTTTTTTATTTCACCCAATATGAGTGAAATTAATCTGAAAAGGTCTTTATTGTCATAAATGTCATAATAAAAAATTTAGTTCATTTCAGTTCAATGTGTAATAACTACAAGAATTCACTAATAATTACAGTTACCGTAACGTTTGTTTAATGCGTCCATTTACAATTACACCATCACACTATACTACAACCATCGTAGAAAATCAGCAATAACAAATTAAAATAATATAACGTTAATTTATTGACATTGATTTCAATGAATTACTTAAGCAATGGTAAAAATAACGCACAACTTAGTCGGAATAGCAGAATAACTTGTGCCACATTATATTAAGAATAAATTTTGGTAATTTCATCGACAAATTAAACTTGTAATAGATTATGCAGAGCATCACTAAAAATGCAAGCGGGAAGCGTCACTTACTGTTCTGCCAACATTGCAATGTAAAAACTACTAATTCTTAGTTTCCTTGCAAATTAAACATTTTTAGTGTGCATTCAATTCTTAAAAAATATAAGCTTCCACATAGACGTATTACCTTTATATCTAGGACTTATTATATTCTAAATATTTGGTGAAAGGATTTATTTTGACAGCATATAACATACATCCTTATCTGAGCAATTTGGTAGGGGCAGGTTGATTCCAAAATGGTTGCCGTTTGTTGTGCTTTCAAGTGAATTGTGTATTCGCTTTACTTTCGTGAGTAAATTATAGATATTTAACGCATGAGCGAATGGAATCTACAAGCCCTGTACTTATAAATAAAATAAAAATTACACTAATAAAATATTTCTACATAATGTGTACATACGAAACAAAAAAAACTTGGAGACGTTTAGGTGGCGAAAGCAGTAAATTATTGAAATATAAAAATTAAGAGGACAAATAAAAGAAAGAGAGTATGTTACCGTTGTCCATTCCAGTTATTAACTTGTTGAAAGTTAAGTTCACATGGCTCTAAGAAATAAATACTGAACAGAAATAAGCGCGGGATGCTTTCAGCTTCCTTAGTTTGGCATTGCGTGTAATAGAACCTATTTTTGATAAAGGAAAGACTAATTTCTGTTCCACTATGCAAGTTATTGTTTCACATACATGAAATATTTCCGAATAAGCCAAAGTTTTTCTGAGATGCGATACCCACCAGTAACATAACCTAAAAACTGTTCTGCCGGGTACGCCACTTTATATTCTTAAGTATAATTAATTACATACATATTGTTCATTTATTATTTTCAGATGTATCTTTCATATTAAATTTAAACAATTTTCCAATTGGATTTAAAGTATGGAAGAGAAAGATAGTATACCAGAAAAACCTGATGATATCAGTCAAGTGTTCGGAGATGAATCCGGAACCTCCAATCGCGAATGTGAATTAAAAACAGACAGTGAACATAGAGACGATGTCCTGCAAAATCATGTTGATGATGTGAATACTGAAGATAGTGTTAGTGTTAAAAGTGATACGGACATGAAAGATGGTGTGGATTCTGAAGATAACGAGTCTCAGGATAAAACTAGCAATGGTATGTTAGTGTACTCAGTACTGTCTAGGCCTTTATATTTTCTAGATGATTAATAAGTAACTAACAATAATTTTGTAGTATGATGATAATTATGTCTGAATGTATTTTCATATCCTGAGTGGAGTTGAGTTACTATTGTAACTATAACACATAATAAACCTAGTCAACTATATAATATGACATATGTTTATAAAATATAAACAAACATTAGCTGAGCTTCTATGACTGAAAAATGGTATACTATAATAACTTGCTAATTAAGAAATCATTTATATTTCTTTAAAGATTTTTACATTGTTCTTTTACTTTTTGTATATAGGTATGTACCTATTTATCAAAAATACCTGCAAGTTTTTAAAAGTAGATACATATTAGGAGTTTGAAATTTATTTTTAATAATAATTTGCTGAAAATGTTATAGATGATACATTGAAAGAGGAATCACATATTCAAGATGTACCAAATTTAGAGTCTACAAGTCATAGTCATGGTACTAGCCAAGAAGCCCTTAATCAGGAAGAAAGTGATAAAACAGGTTTAGATCAAGATGAGATCGGAAAACCAGAATTTGAGAATGCACCCAATGTTTCTATTGATGAATCACAGGAAGACCACACACAGGTAGAGCTATGTTTTGTAAGATTTTTAATGAGTACTCTAAAACAACTGTAATTACCAAAAAGATAATTTTTAAATTATTTTACTAGGCATTTGATCCGTTTGATGCACTTTTAAAAGATACACATGATACCCAACCTGAGACATCAAAATCTCAAGGTGTAACAATAAATATAGAGGATGATGATGATGATCATAATGCTGACCATACTGAGAGTGAAGTTGGCCATGATGATGTTGAAGAACATGCACGTATGTATTTTTTTGAATGCATGCATCCAATTTGAATTATATTGTAGAAGTTGTTTTAAGACTGTCTGTGCATAGCTTTGCTAAACAAATTTTATTATAAAAGTGTTGGTTCATCATGTTAAAAACAGTATTGTACAAGGAATAAAAGTGTAAAGATGTTACACTGTTTCTCTGATACTAAGCCTGTGACTCTATGCCTCTTACAATTTTTAACGATATGTTATTTACTAACTCAATATTTCACTGTAATCTTATAATAAAAATTCATTTACAATTTTGCATCTGGTAATTTATTTCATTATTAAGAAACTTTGTATCATGGATGATAAGTGTATTGAAAATTTTAATGTTTATAAAAGAGCATTCCAGCAAAAATTACACCGTAGATATAAAAAGAAATCATCAATTTTGTTATGAAATTCCATTTCTAAAATAAAGTTCATGAAAGAAATTTATACAAATCTATACATTTGTTTCAAATTTTCGACATTTTTGATGTTTTATTACCAGTAAAAGTACCTAAAGTAGGGTATTTTTTCTCTAAGTTGACAGCATTGTTTTGCCATCATTACTTTATCCTACACTGGAAAGTGACAATTGTAAATGAAAGTATATTTCATGGACTTTCAGCAAGTGATGAGTAATTACAAATATAGTATTATGGTACGCATTTATAAGAGCTTCTAAGAAATGCTTAACTCATGTCCCACCCATTACTGCAAAACAATTTTTCTTAATACTAACCTAAAATTATCTAACCTTAAGTGTTCTGGCTTTCTAAAGTAATAATTAGCTTGAGGGTAAATGAAAATGATGTTTCATACATTAATGCAAGTAAAATTTTAAAGATTTTATCTGACCCTATCACGAAAACTTGCGGGGATAGGGTTTACTACCAATTTATAGAACTGTTTCTCATTGCTGAAAAAAAAAAAAAAATAGAAATTGTTTTTTTTCTAAATTCCAAATTAATACTTTTTTTTTGGAGTCCAATAAAAAGCTCATTTAATGTGATAAAAAGAGATTTGTATACATATTCTTCAAACCTATGTCACCCTGCATGTTATTCGTCCCACCCCTCACAAGCTAGGAGACCCATTTTTTATTAAGTTAATAGAATTTTTTTTTATTATTATTTCAATAAGTAATTAATATAATTTTAGAGTAAATATTTAAAAAATTTGGTTAACAAAAGTTACACATTTTGTCTTGATTTGTGAAGTTGTACCTGTCAACTCAGATTAGTGGGACCATTTGATGTTCCACTCCTCACACTTGTAATATAATAAATTATAGTCATGAAAATGGCATTTTATTACTTCTTCCAATGGTGAAGGATGAATTGAAGTACCTTCATGATATGATAATATTTAAGACAAATGTAGTAGCAGTTAGAAGTTTAAGTAAAAAGGAGTTAGAATGTCCCACCCGTCATAATGGATTGCCCCAAAAGGTAACTGGAGTGTATTTAGTTGTGTTTTCATATTCCATCCAAAGAGTGAAATTAGAGAAATTTATCAAATTCTGTATATTTACATTTTTAATTTCCTTGCCATAATAATGCATTACTTAGGTAAAATAGCCCTTTGAGATTTTGACAGGTTAGTATTTCAATTAGGGGTGTTATGTACTATCAATTACAGTTATTCTAACTGTCAAATATCAGAATTAAAAAAAAAATGTCTAAATCTATACAGTTAATAAAATTTTGAAGTGTCTGTTTGTAATGTCAAAATAACAGCTTTTTACTAAATGCATATGAATGTATATACAACACCTATAACAAAAAAAAACCATTTTAAAATTTCTTGTCTGTCTCTTTTGTTCCGGGTAATCTCCGAAACGGTTGGACCGATTTTGATGGGACTTTCACTGGTAGATAGCTGAATTTGTAGGAAGTAATTTAGGCTACTTTTATTTTAGAAAAAGAATTAGGGTTTCACACAAATAAAAAAAAACTGGTCATGGTGAATCAATTCGGGCGCTTAAATGGCTTACGCTGAGTAAACCATAAGAGATATAGCAAATTAATGTACTAAACAATTATGGAAATTAAAGAGTCCTACAAAAAGTCAGCGAGAGTATACATCTATCTTCCAAGGAACACCCACACTAAGCATTTCTTTCTTTAAAATATCTGGGATCCCGGTACAAGATTCGCGCGGGCATTCAGTAGTCCACGTGAGCGAAGCCGCGGGCACAGCTAGTCTTTACTATAATGTGACATTAATTTTTGAATAGTTTTGAATAACATTAATAATGTTGCTCAGGCCAGAGTTGCAATAGATATTTTAATCATTTTTAAACACCTCCATTGTTTTCAATGTTTTTTTGTTAGGTAAAATGTTGCCATTGAGACCATAAAATATTGTAAGGATGGATTTGCACAAAAACCTTAAAACATATTTAAATTGTTAAACCCGATTAAAGATTGACAGTTGCATACATTTTGACATAACTAAACTAGTTTTAAGCTAAAACTTAATTTAACTTTTTCAGTGCAAGTCACCCTTAATAAATTACAGCCCTTAACAAATTATTGATAATCCATAACAAGTATTAATATAAGAGTTATATAAAATAATAAATATTCTTTGTTTATTCATGGTCGCACAACAGAATTGAATCAGCCAGGTGCAGATGAGGAGGTGTGCCTTCTTCCAGACACAGAGAGAGAAATCTCTGAAGCAGATAAAGCCGAAGCAGCAAAAGCATTAGCAGAGAAAAAAAAGCAATCCGAAGGTGGTGTTGTTTATATTTCAAAACTATTACATGAATGGAAAACTAAAATTTAATAGGAAATTATACAATTTTAATCTTTATTTGTAGCTGATGCAGAAGTACTTAAAGAAGAGAATGATGATGGTCATGGTGAAGAAAATGTTGGTGATACTGGTGATCATTTGGAAACAGATACTGCAAATGAAGATGTGTCCCATGAGAATGGAGGTATAAATGAATACTTGTTACATTTCTTTAGTTTGTATCAATGTTGTCATGTTGATAATGCTTGTCAGAAGAATACCTTGCATAACTTAAATATTTCAAATATATGTAACTTTTTGCAGATAAAGAAAATGAACATGATGAAAGTACTGAAGCTGAAGATAACACAGTATACAATATAATACAAGAAAATACTACAGCTGATAGTTTCTGTACACAGTGTAATTGTAAAAAACCATGTTCATTTCGATACATAAAAGATGGTAATACCTGCTATCTATGCAGTGAGACATGTGTCAAATCATTTCAAGAAGACCATCCTGGACAGCATAATATTATAGAAAAAAAATATATGATAGAAGAAATTGTACCAAAAATGTTAACTTGCTCAGAATGTGAAGAACGAAAAATATGCTACTTTTATTACAACTTTGATGGTGAAGATACGAACTATTGCTCCTTGAACTGTTTATATGGTATGATGGCAGATGAGAAAGATAAATATACTTATAAACGAAGAAAAATTACAATAGAAGAAATCCCAGCAAAAGAAGCAGAGTGTCTAGTATGCAATCAGTTAAGAGACTGTTCATATGCCATGATTAGATATGGAGAAAACCATTTTGTCTGTGAGGCAAGTTGTATTAAAAATCTGAATTTAGCTGAAAATGGTAGATACATTATTAAAAAAATGAGAGCTTTGCGCAAAGTACAACCTAAAAAACAAGTGAATGCAAACCCTCCATTGCTTAAATTAAAAGTTATAAGTAATGCAACAGATAAATATTTAGACGAAGCATATAAAATACAAGCAAAAACTCCAGCAATGGTCCAAGCTGCTAGAGAAGAAAGAGAACGGACATTTTTGCGTAGATGTAATTTTTGCACACTAATACTTGAAATAAATGAGAAGACTCTGACTTGGGAGACAATGGATTTCTGTGACGAAGTGTGTTTGGGTCGGTATCAGAATAAAATTGGGGCTGTATGCGCAAATTGTAAGAACCCTGTTATACATACAAGTTTAGGAAAATATTGTGTTAGGTTTGGTTATGATATACGCCAGTTTTGTAATTCGGGATGTTTGGAAGAGTTTAAAAAAGGTTTAAAAATATGTTGTTACTGTCAAAGGGATATATCTGTCGGGCATCAAGGTTTCTTAGCTCCAGTCGGTGATAAAGGTCAATTTAAAGACTTTTGCTCTCAAACATGTATGGAAAAATTTGATCACATGAGTAAGAATCCAACTCCGCAACAAGTGTGGGCAAAATGTGCTGTTTGCTCTTTGGAAAAAGTGACATCTATTGAAATGGAAGTGAGTGACAATGCTTCTCAGAGGTTATGCTCAGATCCATGCTTTGCTGCTTTCAAGTTTGTGAATAGTATATTTCCTGGTAAGTTTATGAATTTTTTTTTTATAGTGGCGTAGCAGAATTACTGCTGATGGTAAGCACAGTGCAATCCTAAAACAACAATGACCTATGAGAGATTGGAAGTCCATCAGCAGACTCGGCTATCTGTTGGCCTGCAAGTTGTCACGGCAGCTGAATATACATGGGCTGATCTCTGGATTAGCAAAAAACGTCTGCATGTATGACTGTGATGGGTTTATCCCCATGCGTATGGTCATTCTGATCCAGTAGAACAAAATTTTCATGACTTAATTTGTTATTATCCATTTACTACCCAGCAATGATTTCATTAATCTAAATAATTAATATCTAAATACATGCATGTAATACTTTTACAGCATATAAATTATTTTACAGATCAATGCCAGTGGTGTAAAAAATATTTCGAGAGGAAACAATCAAAGTGTTTCACAATCTATGATGATAATAGCCCACATTGCTTTTGCTCAAAAGCTTGCCTCAATGTTTACATAAGTAATACTCGTCACATAGTACCCTGCAATTGGTGCAAAGTAAAAAAATACAATTTCGATATGATCCGACGTGTACAGGCGAACGGACAAGCTGTTATGATGTGCTCATTAAATTGTTTGAATCTCTATCAGGTGTCTATTAATGCAGTTTCTTCCAGGAGGTGAGTTATCTAATTACATAATACATAATAAATATGCAATATCTTGGTTGCAAAAGATAATTTTTTTTTTTTTTTTAAATATTATTTGAAGATATCTGGGGCATTCATGATTGTAAACAGGCAACTTGGGTAGGCACTCAGGGCGAATAAGCTATGCTCTGTCTTTAAAAAAAAAATTATCTTGGTAAACTTGGATAGTATATTATTATCTTTATTAAATTTTTATCTAAATATTTAGAGCCGTTTCTGAGAAATGTTGTCCGGTTGCTTGTCCCAGAGATTAGCATGTTCAATGAAACAATAAATCTCTAGAGCTTTATAGTATTAAAATATAGATTTTGCATTAAAAATTGTATATTGTGTTTTAGAACAAAATGCGACATGTGCAGACGAACATCATTAGCCCAGTATCACTTAACAATGTCTGATGCCACAGTCAGGAATTTCTGCACATACTCCTGTGTTATGACATTCCAGGTTAGAAAAAAACAACTTTTTAAAATAATGTACAATAAACGGAGTTATTTATTTTCAACTGTTATCATGATAGAATTTGGTCTATCTGTTAAGTGTTTGTAATTATATAGAAAATTCCTGTCACATGTCTTAAACACAAGAAGTGGATTTTTAGATTTGTGGATGAACTTTTTACACTAATATACAACACATGTGCGAACTACATTTTTTAGATCGGACTACACTGTTGTTAGCCTTGGGGCCCTGACGCCGCTGCGGCTTTTACAGCTTCACCGAACTTGGGAAGGATCTTTCAAGTATTTTGTAAAGTTATACTTGTTTTGGTGTATTTAGTACATGAACAAAATTGAGAGATGCGCGCATAGTAATAAACATTATAAAAAGTGCGCGAGTTGAATGCAGTCAGGGGCTGAGGTGAAGACTGGGAGCATCTCACCCCACCATCCGCACACCTCGCATCACGCGCTCTTGCTGTAGTGATGTGACTGCTGTCTTTGAGAACTATTGTATGCTTACTGATCGCGTTAATAATCAAGTCATGACCGTGTGTTATATTTTGTTTTTAATAATGACTACTTAAACTTCTGTCACAAAAAATAAAACATGTTTTTATTCATCGCCAAGCACGGGAAATGTCAAAAATTCAATGATTTATTTTTGAGTTTGATTTCTCTGTGCGAAATAATTGATATAAAAAATTTATCTTATTACAATATTTAAAACAATATTGAAATTTATAGACATCCTCATTATTGACTGCAATAATTCTAATTAGGCCACAACACTATCGAATTCCTTAACTCTGCATTCAACTCGCGCGCTTTCTATAGTATAATAATAATACTAATTTAAGGATTTATTATTTTAATCTTGATGAAGGACTACATATGTATTATTAATTAATTTGGAAGTATTAGATAAGTAATTTTGGCTTTAGTATATTTTAACATGTCATTGTAATAAGAATGTGTTATATGTATTTCAGGGTCAGTATGCAAAACATGCACCTCCACTGATCCCTGGAGAATCGATAGATCAGCAAAAAGCTGTGCCCACTGGAGCACCCAGACGAACATGCACAACCAACAATAATAAAAACAATGGTAAAGTAGTTAATAATAACTGTCCAAGCTCAGATACTGATATTTATTTATTAAGGTTTGTCTACAATTGCTTACACTAATCTTATTATTTTATTATATACTTATAATAAAAAAGTAAGAGTTGAAATTTGTACATTGAAGACATTTGAGAAAAAATAATATTATGGGGGGATTTAGAATCATGAACAGTACACATTTCGATAGTTTTTGAAATTTTAAAAGCCGATTAGCTAATTTTAAAAGTATCACTAGTTTAAGCTTCAGTATGCCATTATCACTATCGCACTCTCAACATTCTTATTTATATATTCTCTATGGATTTTTAGCGTTTGACCAAAGTCTCACCTGATGCTAAGTGATGAGGTGGCCCAAGACGGTAACACGCTAAGTTGAGTGGGAGGATACTGGGTCTCAAGTGCAGCTGCTGGAATATACCTGTAGATGCTTGGCGAAAGATTTTCAACTTGAGCTAGGCAGAAGCGAAAGATTTTCAACTTGAGCTAGGCAGAAGCGATAGAAAATGCCCCACCACCATGCTATTAAATCTTCACTGTCTTTGTAGAATATAATTTTTTCACAGCTCAGAGGGGCGGAAGCGGTGGCCTGCCCGTCATTTCGAGCGTGCAGTCGCTGGCGGCGCCTCCGCCTCTGACACCGTCAGTGACGCGCGCGAAATCCAAGAGGCTCGCCAACCTTAACCAACCCCCGCCCGAGCCCGAGCCACCTGCTGCACCGAAAACCCCCCCACCCCCTCCGAAACCCCCTACGCCGCCGCCGCCACCGCCACCGAAAATCTACAACCACGTCATCGTCAAAACTCTGCCGCCACATGAAGTGGCCAACAAAGGAACCATGGCTAAACCTATGACAGCGTCAAAAGGTGTCTCATGCCGTCCACATCCCTGCACTAAGGAATGTCAAACGGATCCTAGTTTAGAGCGAAGAGTTTTGATCCCAGTTCCTGTGCCCATTTATGTACCAGTTCCATGTGTCATGTGGTCTCTGCCTTTCCCCGTACCAGTGCCTATACCCATACCTATCCCAACACCCATCTTCATACCTACCACTAGGAATTCAGCCAAGGGTATCATGAAAGAGATAAATAAGATTCATGATAAAATGCCAACGGATCCTTTCGAGGCAGAATTACTGATGATGGCTGAGATGGTTGCCGGTGATAAGAAAAAGGATCAGAGTGACTCGGACACAGATGATGACAATAACGGTATGAAATTAATTTACGTTTTACATTAATGGGCAAATATTTAATTGAACCAATTAATTTTTTATTTGGTTCTTATAATAATGAAATAATAATTTAATTGATGAATTAGTTAAATATACTAATTAATTCAATTATTATATTTCATAAAATAAGTAGGTGTGATAACACCACAAAAATGTTGAAATCAATGCTAATATTACAAAATTTTTTAGCTGAAGAAAGCTTCAGTCCTGTGGGCGGTATGGACGGCAATAACGCATTCGGTGAAGACATGCTACAGATGGCGTTGAAGATGGCGACGGAATACGAGGACCAACCTGTCGACTTAGAGTCAGCTATGACAGCTAATACTATCACACCTAGCTCACATCCTGGGATGCCTGGTAAGTGGTGTCTTGGGTGTAACATGTTTCGTAGTGTGTAGCACTACACGTGATTTCATTTAATATCAGACGTGAAAGCTGTATGTGCTACATGGTTACATTATATTTGCACCTCAATGGAATGTGATGCATCCCTTCACCTACCCGCGCTCGCCATCTCAGTACAGTGTCCAATATGCATCTTCGTTACTAAAAGAGTCTTGATAATTTGGTTATTTTCATTTTATCACTGTTATGTTTTAGGCCATTTTTTATATACCATTTCCATTTCTTTATTTTCTCGATGACAGCTCCTGTGAAAATTTGAACGAACGTCTTTTTTACATTATGTATGCATTGTTTTATAAAAATATGACGTTTACACACGTACAAGGTTATAGCAGAGTCGGAGAAACTGATAGTGATGGAGCTATATCGATAAACGTTACACGATAACAGACCCGATATTTTTTTTACAAAATGTAAGAAACTAAACTACTGCTGGAAACTTTTGTACAAATTTATTATCTAATATTATAGGTATTTCATTACAAGATGTTACACGTGTTAATTCTTGATTGATAATGCCTTCTTATTCAAAATTTTCGAAGCTGTTGTAAAATAAGTAGGTATAGGTAGGTACTCGACAATGAAACGAAATAATTATAACGACAGGTTCAGGACATTAATTCAGATCAATATCATTACTTATTTAGTCACAACACTACAACTATCAAATTAGAACTGTCATCAAGAAAATAAAGAAATGGAAAATAGTATAGTTATATGCTCAGTGTTATGGCCACAATCACGACTGATCTTAAGTGACAATATGGCTAAAGATAATAGCACTCTAAGCCTAGTGGAGGACTAGCTCTCAAGTGCAGATGCTGGAACATACTTATAGATGCTTGGTGGCATATATTCAACTTGAGGGTTGTAGCTAGCCAGGCGGGCATTATAATAAGCCCTACTATCATACTTTATGTTTTCCTTCACCTAAAGCAAGGACTCATTGCAGGGATTTGAACTCGCGTCGATCGAACCGATGTCCGTAAAAGCTACCACTAAGCCATCATTGCTTAAAAATACAGTGTAAACTCTTTATAACGTTATCCTTTATAACGATACACTCCCTATAACGTTGACGTGAGCCCAACTTGGTTGGTTTGCGTTAAAACCCACATATTGAAACACTCTTTATAGCGATACGCCATTCTCTATTACGAAGAAATGTGTTCATACTTTTAGACAGTAAATATTTATTATCGGTATTATTGTTTATTATCAGGTAACAAAAGACTTTGAAGCTCCGAAACATCCGAGGTCGGTCTAGCTTTTGTTATCCTTAATTGCCTTGAACACGTGCAGTATGACGCATTGTTTTCTCGGAAGTGATGGTCTTCGACCAAACATACTGGGTACTTATCGTATTATCAGTCGTAAACCTACTTTGAAACTGTTAACATGGCCAGTAAACGGAAAGCGATTAGTGTTGACGAAAAAGTTTGATAGAAGAAGATATGAATAGAATACATAAAATAATACAAAACAAGTACTGGCATAGCAAAAAAAGTCAGACAAAGTTATCAGACTATATGTGTAAACAATAATTTATAAGCATTTATTATCTAAGACATACATATTAAAAATTCTTGTTAATTTGGTTGCTTTTTTGTTCACTCCATATAACGATAACTCTCTATAACGACAAAAAATGCTCAGTCCTTTGAGTTTCGTTATAAAGAGTTTACACTGTAGTTGGTATTGTTAAGTTTGGAGTGTTTTAGAGTTCCGTACCTCAAAAGGAGAAAAGGAACCCTTGTAGGATCACTTTGTTGTATGCCTGTCTGTTAAAACCCTTTTTGTCAGGATTGTGTGTAGGGGGTATCAAGTTGAAATTAATATCAAATACTCAGGGCTGTAATACCTTGGAGCTGTGAAAAAATCAAACGTCTAAGTCAACGCAATCAATAGATATGCTTGTTTATACCTCATATTTTAACACTCGCAAAGGGAATAAAAACATGTAGGGTACTTCCAGTTGACCTAGAATCATGAAATTTAGCAGGAAGCAAGGTCATATAGCATAAGTAAAGGAAAAAAACCCGAAAACTCAAATTTGTAGTTAAATCACAAAAATATTTTTTTAAACTTATTTGCAGTTGGTAAACTGGCTGCGACATATGTCAATGTATAGATAGGGACAACAGTTTTTCAACGTCAAAGTTAAATTTATCCCTCAATATAGTTTATCTTTTCGTTAGAATTATTTGGTGTTTTCTTATGTTATGTTCTCTAATTATTTTGGTAAATATTTTTCTACAATTACGGAACCCTCGGTGCGCGTCTAAAACTTGCAATTGGCCATTTTTTTTAATATTGTTTTTAGTTAATTTTAATTTCACTTTGTACCCTCAAGATACAATGCCTGGCATAGAGTCAATTATTTATAGTGATGATGAGATTTAGTACGAAAACTTTGTATCAAATTAACAATAAATATATTTTGTAATTAAGATTATTTTTATTTATTTTCAGTAGCTTATTCCTTAATATAATCATCATACAAAAGTAAAGTAGTTATAGTTATTAATATTTCTAGTGATGCTTGTTTCTCACACGGTATAGAGCTATATGACGTCATCGACGCTAGGTGCATAGATAATGTGACCATGTAGTATTGACAAGAAATTCTTAATAGCATTTGATACGAGATCGTTAAGTTTTTCTTTAATAATTATTTAATTTTGGTAATGATAGCTTTCTACTTTATTAGAAACAGAAGTTTATTTCCATGTTTGTTACATTAAGGTTTGGAAGGCGAAGGCATGCACCACCATCATATGATGGTTTTGGAGCAGCAGCGCGCGGTGGCGGCGTTGCGAGCGTCTTCTGGCGGTGCTGGGCGGAAGCGTGCGCCCGCCGCAGCGCCAGCTGTGGGGGCTGTAGCAGCGGCCGCTGCAGTACCGGCTACAACGCGCTCCACACGTAGCTCGAAAAGACGCCGGGCGGAACCGCCCCCGCCACAGCCGGATCCGCCTCGCGAGCCCGTTGAGAAGCCTGACGCAAACATGTGCCTAAAGGTTAACTCACATTATATCACCTTAAGTCCGTCTTTTAATTCCTCAGAGTAAAATGACATTTAACATTTTGCCAGTTTATTGGTTTTTAAACGTCCACCAATTTCGATTAATCGTAAAAGCGTACAAGATATTACTTCTGTTTTTAACTTTTTCTGAAAAAACAATTAACACTCAGATGGTGAAAGCTGAACAACGTAGATATCATTTAGACTGAAGCATACATTTTTTTTGGTGATTTTTTGTAGGTTTTGGTCATAACACTTTAATGCTTTCCTAAATTATGTCATGATAATAGTAAATTACCAGGTACATTGAATAATTAAAAATATTTCAATTAATAAATAAAGGCCCTCAATTCAGTATTGAAAATCCTAATATGATTAAAATAATTTATATGTAAAATAGACGGTAGCACAATAGTAGAATAATAATTATTATGGCAACATTATTTTCAAGTTTGATATTAGTGTTTGATTGTCAATTAACTTCACGGCATTTAAAAACGGAGTATAGCAACCGCTCGCGATTTCATTCGTAGTATATTGATGGCAGTAAAAAAATTAATAGTTACATACAAAATCACAATTTCACAGGATTTTTTTTTTAATGCTGTGCAATTGTTGTTAATAATAGTATGACAATGCTTATTTTGCTATATTTTACAACATTTAGTTAACTAGTTAATAACTGAATTAATCACCTCTCCCAATGATCACCAAAATTACCGGTTCTTCGCTACTTGAATCCAGCAGACTCCCACAACCTTCACCAGATTATCGGTCTACCTTGTGGCAGGTATGCCTAATAAGGCCTACTGCAAAAAAAAATCGATAAAATAGGTTAGAATTTTTGCTAAAAATTGTCTTGTTTTATTATGTTTTTTGAACATTTGTTTTATATATATCAACTAGAGTTTATTAAGAAAACTAGCTGTTCCTGCGGCTTCGCTCAAATGGGCTGCAGAATTATTGTTTATGAAGATATCATGATAATTCTCCTTTTTGATAAGTCCTAAAGTGAAGTGATAGGATCTAAAGAGTAAAATAACAATTTTTTTAAATTAAAATATATCCCGTAGTTTTCTTGTGATGCACGCACAACAGCAAACCTCAATCATTTTATTTAATTAGACATTTTTCAAGGAGGAATTTGTATCAATGATTGTAATTTCTTACAGTATACATTTGGTGTGAACGCGTGGAAACAATGGGTGATGACGAAGAACGCCGAGATAGAGAAGAGTTCGATAAGACGGAAACCATTCAAGTCGGAAATACTGCAGCTGACGGCCGACGAGCTTAACTATTCGCTCTGTTTGTTCGTGAAGGAAGTGCGGAAACCGAACGGGAGCGAGTATGCGCCAGACACTATTTATTATTTGGTATTAGGTAAGTAACAAACTATGTATATAAGATTCTACTATTACATTTATATTACCAGTGACTAACACGAATTTCGCACGGATGCAATTTAACAAGCCCGGTGAAGCTGTAAAAGTCGTCTGAGGCTTCAGAGCTCTAATAGTAGCTATAGTCAGTTCGAAAAAGAAAAGGGCGCTATTTATAAAGTGGTGTATTTTATGTTAAATGTTTCTAACTGCCTCATTACCTTAGTGGTCGTAAGCGCTACTGCTATGCTCGAGGTTATGGGTTCCATTCCCTGGTGAAGCTGGAGTTTTATATGAAATGGTCAGTAACAGTTTGGAGTTTGACTTTGTGACCGATTAGTGCCAATAGGGCTCGCCCCCTATTACATGGAACCTAAAAACACATACCCAGAGAATTGTGGATGTATTTTAGTACTCCTCTGCCTAACCCTTCGTCGATACAGGCGTGATGGTATGTATGTATGTATGTATGTAAATGTTTCTATGGGGAAACAAAAAAAATCTTATATTCATTTTTTATCCATTTTCATTAAACAAAATCCTTTTACTTTAAATTCATTTGCTAATATTAAATTAGGTGCATTATATATATTGCAATTTTTAATTTTTTAATTTTATTGTTTCTTTACTAGGAATACAACAATATCTGTTTGAAAACGGTAGGATAGACAACATATTCACGGATCCATATTACGAAAAATTCACGGACTGTTTGGACGAAGTAGCGAGAAAGTTTTCAGTTTTGTATAATGATTCGCGTAAGTATAATATAAAACTTGTGAAATGTAATATTATTAATTATTTGAGTTATTATTTAGTACTTATTGGAGTTGTACTTTAGTCAGGTATATTTTATGTGTAACAAAATTTTTCCCCTTAAAGTAAATGTAAAAAAGTGAGGTATTATGGCACTGACTGGAAAATGGCTTAACCTGTAAAATTAGAATAAGAGACCACGCTGGTAGACTAACACATAATATGTAAAGTAGTGAGGGTGTGTAGTAGAAAGTAGAGAGAGAACCTTTCAGCATAAATGTTAAGTCAGAAAGAGCAAACCAAAGGTGGCGCTGTCCGAATGGCATGTAGAGATGTCCCATCAGAACGCTTTTACTATCATCGAAACTAGCCATTAAATGTTACATATCAAAATAAATTATCTGGTTTAAGGAAATTAAATTTAGTCGATTTTATTTTAAAAAAAACTTTCGCGACACTTTACTCCTTATATACATACTAGCTGTGCCGGCGGCTCCGCAGGCGTGGACTACCGGAATGTCGGTATTGTGGTAACCCCACTTCCACCCACAGAGGTCGCACGCCGGTTATTTTAAAGATAAATATCCTATTTATTTTTTTGCTCGGAACCCTTATTATTTTCTAAATTAAAAGTAGCCTAAATTACTCCTTAAAGCATCAGCTGTCTGCCAGTGAAAGTCCCGTCAAAATAGGTCCAACCGTTTCGGAGATTACCCGGAACAAACAAACGGATAGAAAGACAAAAATTTAAAAACTTGGTGTTTTGTTATAAGTACATACCGTATATTTCATATACATTTATTACTAACAGACAATTCAATTTTATTAATTGTATATAAACTTGAGAAACTATCACACAATCTATACAGCATTGCTTAAAACAAATGATTTATTTTTAAAATTGATCATGTTTTAGTCATATGATGGGTCACTATTGAATATGGTTTTAGAATATATCGTGACCCGCGTAGAGGAAGAACACTTATGGGAAAGCAAGCAGCTGGGAGCACATTCACCACATGTATTACTGTCTACGCTTATGTTCTTCAATACTAAACATTTTAATTTGGTGGTAAGTATTTGAAATTGTGTATCATTTTTAACTGACTTCAAAAAAGGAAGAAGTTATCATTTTTTTTTTAAATGATTATACATCTATCACTTCTTTGTTTATGAACTGACTTAGATGATTCTCTTTTGTTAGAAAAGGGATATCTTAAGGGTGGTCCTATTTTATTTCATTGGCATTGGACCTTCAACTTCAGAAATACACCAGGGAACCTCTCAAAATCATTGAACTTTGTTTTCTTTTTGTTAAAATTTGTCTTGTAAAGACTGAAATCAGTGACGCAATAAAAACCGTATCTACTTGCCATAGAATAATATATTGTTGTATGTTCATAATGCTTAGCTAACTTGTACCGAGATATATATACGACTAACTGTGCCTGCGATATCGTCGGCGTAAAATTATGTCTGCGGCGACGGTGGCGAAAGGGAATGTCTGCGTGGGGCGCGCGTGATACCGGACACTGCTACTTTAGTTTATTTCAATTGCTTGGGGTCCTAATTATTTTCGTAGCTTAGGTTACTCCAGTGAAACTCTCGTCAAAATCAGTATAACCATGTCAGAGATCAGCCGGAACAAACAGATAGATAGACAAAAAAATATATTGTTTTTTTTTTTAACCATAATTGTATACGTTTATATGAATTAAGAAAAATGCTATTATTTTGATATTTCAATTTTATGAATTTTATAGATCGAAGGACAGTGACTTTAAAACAAAATTAAATTGAAACAAAGCAATAAGTCTAGGCAGCTTCGTGTGTAGGGTAAAATATAATAATAAAATAACATTTCAGACAGTAGAAGAGCATATGCAGCTATCATTCTCTCATATAATGAAACATTGGAAGCGCAACCCGAACCAGCCAGGACAAGCGAAGATTCCAGGGTCTAGAAATGTCTTATTACGCTTCTATCCACCCCAGTCGGCACTTGGTGAGTTATTTTGCTAATCAAAGTTCTTAAGTTATTCAAGGCAGAACCTCAAAATAGATTACTTTTTTTTTGTGTTTGCAATCTGTACATTCACTTTTGCTAGATGTGTTGCATGCTTCTCTTGTTAAAAGTGTGTCCTCTGTTGAGAACATCTACTCATAATTCTCTACACTATAGGTGTTTTTTCTTTTAAGGCGTTTAAAATAACTGCGAATTGTGAGCCTTCGGGCAAGGGTATTGGGGTGGGCTTCTAGCCGTTTCCTGTATCTAGTCTTGACGTTAGTAATTTATTCTCTGACTGTGAGCATTTCCAGGTGTTCGAAGATCTTATGGGACATTACTGATTGTTCGGAGAAGATTCTTGAGTTTTGAATGTAATTGTATAATTATATGTATGGTATTGTGTGAAAAGTAATTTTTCTTCGTGTTACTTGTTGAGTAATGACTATTTGATTACATTTTGTTGTGTCAAAATGTATGCAACTGTCAATTTTGGATCTGGTTTAACATTTTTAATGTAATTTAAGGTTTTGGTTCAAGTCGCCCTAAGAACAGAGATTCCTCTTAAAATTAAATCTTTAATTTTAAAAATGTCATGACATCAACGTTGTCACACAACTTGTGTCTTCTCTCTTGCCTCATATAACCTTTTCTTCCTGTGCTTCCTTTCACTCGCATTCTTGACTTGTTCATAACGTCATAAACATTGTCTTCGAAAGATAATACACACCATACACATTTTTTTTTAAACAAGCAAAGATCATCATTCATACATCCTAATTAAAAAAAAAAAAATCATTTTCAACGATTTTTTATATATTTATTTTGTTAACTATGATACTTGTATTTTATATCCTACTGTATGGGCATTTTGAAGGTGATTCGTTATCATTTACTGATTCAAGCTGGAAGTTGATTGTTTTATAGTATTTACAGAGTAGGGAATTAGATTATTCTTGTATTCAGATTTTCCAAGACATCAATCACCTATGTCTCACTCTGTGAATATATTTTTACAGAAGCAAATTCGAGAAAAAAGAAAGTTTATGAACAACAAGAAAACGAAGAAAATCCATTACGATGTCCTGTTAAATTATATGAATTTTATATATCGAAATGGTAAGTAATTAGAGAAAAACAAGTGTTCAATAGTTTTATTATTATTTATAGGTTTTAGCGTTTGACTACAGTCTCAGCAATGGTAAGGGCTCGGAATACACTATGCCGGCAGGTCTTTGCTGACGGCAAATGCCGCAGAAATCGGCAGTAAGTGGCGAGTGCGGAAGGTACTTAGCCGCGAAAGCAAGTCAACAAGCACAAGGGTGCCAAAGAGGCCGGGGCTTGGCTTGATATGTTGGCGAATTGTGTAATACAGTACAAATAAAATTACAGTGTTTTTTTTTAATCAATGGGTTCAATTTCTGGCCAGGAATATTGTTTTTTTCAGAAATCCAATGAGGCAGTTTTAGTTTTTCATCAAAAGCGAGCCCGAGATTCGTTTGAGTGTCTTTCGCCATTTCTCATAGTTTCGGATTTGGCCATCCACATACACTTGAAAAATTCAGCTTCTATATTTCATTTGTGATCTAGTGAACATGAAAAATATATAACACTGTGATTTTAGTCCCGAGTCAGTGCGCACGCGCAACGACGTGTTCTACCTGCAGCCGGAACGATCTTGCGTACCGGACTCTCCGGTCTGGTACTCCACCCAGCCGCTAAGCAGAAACGCCTTGGCCAAGATGTTGCACCGCGTCAAGATGGTTAAAGAAATCAACATCGCACTACTAACTAGCTAAGGTGACTTGCTACTCTAAAAATAGCTTCCGATTTATACTGTTTTTGACATCATCCGCAGAGTACAATTTCTTTCATAGTTTTCATGCAACCTTTTTTATGATGAACATAGTTTATGTATACTACATTTATTAATATACAGTGTAAACTCTTTATAACGATAAACTCCCTATAACGCTGAAATGAGCCCAACTTGGTTGGTTTGCGTTAAAACCCACATATTTAAACTCCACTCCATATAACGGTAACTCTCTATAACGACAAAAAATGCTCAGTCCCTTGAGTTTCGTTATAAAGAGTTTACACTGTATTAATAAAAACGTTACAATTTTACGATTAGTTATTTTTTGTCTGTAAAATGTAATAATTTTAACAAAACAGAACTTATTCTTGTTTTTCAGATTTCAAAAGCATTTTAATTTGGCTCCACAACAACAAGCAACATTTTAATCAAAAGTAAATATTGTTCATATTTGAATTGCCGGTTGCTAATCGCACCCGTTATACAGTTTGTCGTTGGATATCGTGATAATGTATATTTTTTGTACTTGTGTATCGATCTTAGTCGCGGCGGAATATTACATATTCATTTCGACGATAAATACATAATAGTTGATAATAACATTTTTTATAACGTTGCAATGTTTTAGAATTATGATTATGTGCGGGACTCTTTATGTATATGTACAGTTTGTTGAAGGTTCTAGTTAAAATCACAATTTACATTTTATCCCTTAATTTATCACTTTACATGCAGAAATGAAATGTAGTTATTATTGACGAAAAATAATATTAATTTATATTATCTGATTTCGTATACATACAAATCATTTTAAATTTGTAAATACGCAGTGACTTGCATAAATCGATTGTTTTTTTTTTTTTCATTGAAATGTATGATAACTTTTTTTATATTGGCAACTCAGGTCACTTCAGTAGTGCCAGGACAAATTAATATTATTAAACATGTGTAATATGAATTATAGTTATAGTATTAGTATGTAAGTTAAAAATTCCAACTTTTGTTTTAGTGGAAGGCGCACTTTATGTTACGGTAGCGTATTTTTTTATAAATCAGGAAATTTGATTAAAATATTCTTCAAAGATAGAATTTTTATTAAACTAATTATAGTTTACTAAAAGAGTCGGATTCGTATTATTTTTAAGTATAAATGCGTCAGCTATAAGTGTAGAATTACTGATGTGTAAAAAAGAATACTGATTCTCTACAACCATGTTTTATTTGTTACTACCTTATTTTTTCTCCATATAGTGTTGTTTACATTATCTTATTCAAATCTGATGGCAAAATCAGCTGAATCTTTCTCGATTCAACTAAATAGCGTAAATAAAGAGGAGTTGGTATTATAACCGATAAGCTTGTATGAAATGCATTAGCCCATAATCGACCTGAGTTCAGTGGGCATAATATGGCCCAGCCGAATGCACAAGGGTAAAAGTCTCATCAAACTATTCCAAACTTCGTAAATAAAATCTACCAATTTGTAGAATGTGGGTCATTCGTCTAGACGTAGGTATCTATAGTCCGACAAGCAGGGTCTCAAGATTGAGTTTTTGAAATTTCCTATGGCAGCCAAAAAATTTTCCTAAAGTGATAAGATTTCAGCAACTTTTCCCCAAACAACTAGAACCTGCCTAATCCTTTATATTTTTGTTTATCAATAGTATAGGCAACTTTAAGAGTTGTATGTGTTCAAAACCATAAATATTTTTTTTATTTGTAAATAATACAAGCCAATGGGTGTCACATTTGCTTTCTTCGTGGGTTCTTCACTGTTCTATTGATTTAAAATCAGAAGGGATAATAACTTTAGAAATAGATAACAGAGCTATTAAGCGGCTTAGTGCAAAAATATAATTACAGCGGCATAATATGTAAAGTAAATACAAAAATCAATATTTCTCTACCATAAAATGAATATTTTCAAACACGACTATGTTTTGTTTGAATTAAAATAGCAGAGATGGCATTAGTAGTAACTACGCTATGCAGATAAAGTTCTTCCCCAAATTTCCCCGGTGCCAAAATTATCTTCCCACAATTTAATTTCCCCCCTAAATGGTGAAAAAGCACCCTAATCTCTCCAGATTTGTCTCTTGTTGCCGACAAATTCGTGCGTAACCTTCCTATGTTGCGACATACTATCTTAGGGGCCAGCTTGTGTTACGGGGAAGGAAAACTCGTGCAACTGCTTTAAGTAGGCGCTCAGTCACAGTACAGTAAAGCAAACAGAATCACGTCTTCACACGAACAGCTGAAACAAAGTACTTTGAAATCTCGGTGACGAAATATTGTATTACCTACTTCGTAGAATTTAAAAATGTTTTTGTTTTATTAAACTAAGCAACCGCATACTGCAAGCGTATTTTTAAATTGTACATTCTCTATTTACTTACAACCACTTTTGAAACTAGCAATAAACCACAAATAAAAATAATTTCAAATAAAACTAATAATAATATATTTTGCTGAAATATAATAAAGCATTAACAAATACGTATCCCAAGAAACACAGTCAGAGAACAGCCCTAGCGTAAGGTGCTTAACTACCAAACGGCATCAAGAATACTCGAGACAACTTATTATTAGGAACATGCTGTTTCTTTGTAGTGTAGTGACTTTAATGACGTTTATAACGTGCTACCTCGTCCTCGTGACGTCTGTTGCCACTAGAGGTGTTTTATTAGGCTCGTATTTTGATATTCCTAATATGAAATGTATTAGTTATCTCATAAAAGGTTACCGTAACTATTACTGGGTATTAGTCAAATAATAGTGACCGATTCTTTATTCGCTAATCACTACATTCTTGAATCTAATACTTATATTAAACGTACCTATTCTCCACTTATTGAATGTGACTATGAAATATAAGATTGTCATGAATATTTATTGTTATTATCCGTACACCTATTATATTACCTAATTGAAATTAACAAATTAAGAACAGTCGTTAACGTCGGAATCTTTGGTAGGTACATTAAATAGGTATGTTATGTTAAAAATAATTTTTCGTTTATAACTTCAAGAGTCACGCCGCTATACCGGACAGAGAGTTAATTTATACAATCTATGGAAGCGGTGACTTTTCGCACGGATCTTGTTTCGCTTGCCTATTATTTAACTAATATCTGGTAACCTATTATTCTGTTTTCCTATATCATAATAAATTAGTTTGCCACTCGTACCTGTACCTATTACGAATATATTCGTTACACCTCTAGTTACCACATAGGGAAGCGACTGTCGGGCACGAAGCAGGGTTTATTACCGTACGATAATTGTCGTACATATACGACAATCTGTTATATTAGGACTAGTGGTCAGCTTATATTTATTTTAATCTTGTAATACTCTTATTTACCTTATATTATTTTCGGGTATATTATGTATTATTTATTGTCAAATTTCCGGGGCATCGGTTAGGTAAATATATTCATCCGTTAAGATAAAATTTATAATACGATCCTTTTAGTTTAATATATAATGTTTCATATAATTTTATCATATTTAATTATAATACATTAATTAATAATATTTTTTATTATTATGTAAATGACCTGGAATTATATTTATATTAGATTTTATTTATTTTTTTTTCCATTTTCCTATAAGGCTTATCTTCTTTCAAATTATACCTATTATTAATTGTTGTAACACGACAAATCGCATGCCTTCGGACGATGTATGATAGCACATTAGTCACATGACTATCGTGTGATAATTTCATAAATTCTAAAAATTGCCTTACGTTTTCTGGGTGGAAGGGGAAAAAAGGGAGCTAAAAAAGGTCATAACGAAGCTAAGGTTCACTCGATAAGCTAAAATGAAAACAAAAATGTTCTCTGGAGCGAAAATCAGTGACTCCGATAGTTTCGGTTCAAGATCGATACATTTGCAATTTTCTTGCAAGAATAAAAAAAGGTTCAGTATCGATGCATTACTGATTATACTCATTGATCTATAAACATTTGACACGAAAATATATCTACAGTATGATGAATATTCATAATTCAATACAAGAACCCTTTTTTATACGTCCATGACAAAAACCATTAAAGAATGAATGGTTTTAATTTATTATCCGTTAATAAAAATATATTCTATTACTACATCACGAACTTCAATGTCAAGACCGGGTATTTATTTTTGCGATGCAAACAACTTTAGAATAAGATTGAGAAAATAATCAAGCATTTTAAAATATTTTTATGACATATTCGAAAAAAAAATGAAAGATGGAATTCGAAACTAGAGTCTTTTTCAGTGTAGATGTACATAATTGTTATTTTTCTCTGATGTACTCTGTGATAGGGATGATCAATATTATTAGTATATTAGATTCTCTAAAACATTGTTTTTAGGAAGAAAAACTTCGAACTTAGAAGATTGTTCTGTGATTCTAGATGTTTTTGTTTTGATATTTGTCGGACTTTACTTAATGATCTTGAAATTGATCTCAATATCGATGATTCTCTCACATTAACTGTCCCTACTGTGTACCTACATATTTTTCTTCTTCTTCTTCTTCCTAACTTGGCAACCGGCCCTCTTTAATGAAGACCATTACTGCCATTTTCGAGTGAATTATAGTGTCATGTGTTATGACGATTCAGTATCCTAACAGATTGTGACTCCCTTTTTAAAACTTTCTAGGAAGTTTTTGTGGGATCTCAGAATGAATGCTTTCAGCTTATATTTATAATACACTTCACTTATGCACAAAAACCAATCTATATCACGAAAAACACCACCAATATTACATAATATACAGTCAAAAACCTAAGTTAATGAATTAAAAATAAAAACCATAACATGTCACTTCAAGATCCCGCCAAAAACTCCAATATTTTTCTTTTCATTCAAATTTCCACTGCTTCCTGCAAAATTGCCGGCGCAAAACATTTGTTCTGATTATGGATTTTTTTAGGCCCTAGTGTATTTTTCTTGGGATTTTGTAAAAGTCAATATTTTTGAAAAGTTCGTGTTAATTTTAACGGACAAATACTGTGCCGCGCCACCAACGTACCTATTCGCGTTGCCTGTTGCCTATCATAATTGTTGCCACTTTTCGCAAGTACAAATTATATTAATTTTACATTATCTCCTCAAGTATGTGTCCAAATAATATACTTTATAGAGCAAAGTTTGACTTCATAAAATTATTTTTATGATGAAGTAGCTTTTATTTGTAAAGAATAATATACCATGCGGCCTATTCCTAAAAATCATCATAAATCTCTCATCGCTCATAAATCACTTTTTAATATTCAACAAATTATCCTAAAATGCAATGTTGTGGCCTATATATAAAAGATAGGTATAATATGCTATCGCAACTTTAAGAAAAAAAATCGGTTGTTTGTAAAGTCGGTTTACTGACGATAGTTGAACGTGACAACGTCATAAGAAAATACTGATGGAATGGTATCATTTTTCAAAAGAAAATTTTAATTTTATTTGTTTGATAGATATTTTGTATGGATATAGAGAACAAAGTAAATGGTAATGACAATTGAATTCATCAAGTTACATTTATTTGTACGCATAAATACAATAATGTCAATTTTTTTTTTTTTACAATGTACATGGTTATTACAAGTATGAATGTGCTTTGAGCAATTGTTTTACAACTTTTATTTACAACTTTTAAACATGTGTGATATTTAACTTCTTACAATTTGTTTTATTCTGTTGAGAATAGGACGATGATAGGAAAATTGATATTTTTTTGAAATAATAGCTACGCTCGATAATTATTTCGATCGAATAGTAAAGCAATTGATTTTTTACTCATCGTGAAATAGTTCTGTTAACTTATTGTTATAGTTTGGTCAATTATAGCTTAACCTATAATCGCTGCACTAGCGGACTGATGCTATTTACTTTAATGATGAAAGCACGAATATTCGACAATATATCACTGAACATATATTTATATCGAAAGAATCATTATCTTTATCTCCGCAATTATCGTTGCTATAAACAATTGACACCACATTCACTTTTCACTGCACTTCGAATCATGTTTTTTCGTGCGTGCAGCCAGCTCCATTGAATTATAAGACGTTGTCACGTCAAAAATAAAATACTAAGGACCAAATTTTTTATGGAATGTTGTATTTATGTATCATTAACAATTACGCCAGTGCATGTGGATACAGTAGTTGGAGAGGGCTTCCATTTCAGACTTACTTCATATTCATACAATATTTAAGTCTAGCTGAAAGTTGTAGTTTAATGTTAGATAGCTTATACCATTTCCCGTGAATCTCTATATCATATACTTAAAAAACGGTTTTTTTTTATTTCGACTATTAGTTCCAGAGATTAGCTTGTTTAAACAAACAACCAAAAATTCTTCCGCTTTATTATATTACCAGATGTGCCCCGCGGTTTCACCCACATATAATTTAGAAGAAACCACTGAATGATGATTTACAATACTTCAGTATAGAATTTTATCGGGTGGCCAGATGGTCACATCGCGGCATCGCACGAATCGTTCTTTTTTTTAGAACTGACTGCACTGTTAGCCTGATAGGCCCTAAACAAATAGAGCCGCTGATGGCTTTTACAGCTTTACCGGGCATGGGGGCGAGCACTTAAGGCACTCAGCCTCGAAAGCATGGGCAACAAGCGTACAAGGGTGCCAAAGTGGCCGGACCTCGGCTAGGGCTATTGTCGCGATTACAATGAAGTCGCGATCTGACTTAAATTCCCTATCCGTAAAATTCGAGCTACACTAACCTATACATATTTATATTCATGTCCCTGCCTCCTGGGAGGAAGGAAGGAACATGTGTACATATATGTATTTAGTGATCTGAAAATATGGTCTACACTAACTAGCGAAAAAAAGGTCACTAAATAATGCTCATAAATTAAATTTTAATCTTCAACAAAAAGAAGATTGCAAATTAACTTATTGTGGCTTATTTTTAAGAGATAGATATATGATATCGCTGACTTTTATTTATAACTAATGATCAATATTTTTGGAACATTATATTTAACTATCATTAAGCATTAAGCCAGCGCACGTGGATAAAGTGGTCCATGATAGCTTCGACTTCCGACTTACATAACAAAAATAAATATTTAAAGCTAATTGGGAATTGTAGCCTAATATTTTATAACTTATACTATTTCTCGAGAGTCAGACTATCGTATATAAAAAGAATTTTTTAATTTGAATGGTAGTTCCAGAGATTAGCGTGTTTAAACAAACAAACAAAATAACATTTCCACTTTATTATATTAGTATAGATAGTACAGATTGTATTGATGATGATAATAATAATAATTAATAATAAATATAAAATAGTATAGATGGTATAAACAAAACAAGCTAAATATTAAGATAATGTGTGACTTATGTGGGGAGAGTTATTGACGTGATCTTGATCTATCTTTTAGTATTTATAAACTTTTGATATTTGGTCCTATATTATGTCATTTATGCAGAATTTTACGTGATGTAATTTGGTTATTGTGCCCAAATGAAGTGAATTATAAATAAAAAAAGTTGGATGTCACGCGACACCCGACTGATGTGAAACATTTTAGTGAATAAAAAAAAATGCACTGGGTGATTCCGAAACACGACAAACCAAAAGAAAATCTCTGTGAATATGTTTATTTTATTATTATGTGTTACATTTCGAGAGCACATTGAGAAATCAAAAAACATGAAAATTGCCCTTAAAGCATTTGAAGATATAGGATGAAGCAGCTAAATTCATAACGACGCTCATACAGGAAGCATGCTGGATAAGTGCTCCTGAAATCCAAACCCGCAACACTGGTGAAATAAATAACTATCCTCTAGAAATAAAAAAGGCTGTTCTAGAAAAGAGACGACTTTGAAGAGTTTGGCATTTAAGTAGGCTTACTGTAGATAAAACTAATTTTAACAATGCTGTAGAAGATCTTAAGTCACTATTGCAAACCTGGCATGATAACTCATTCCAAGAAAAGCTAGAAAACCTAACTGCTACAGAGTCTACAAACCATTCGTTCTGAAAAATAACCAAGGGTATTGACAGACCGCAAGCTGCTAAACCACCCTTGAGGTGTGCTGAATAATGGGTAAGAAAACCACAGCCAAAAGCAGACCTATTTGCTGAAGATCTAGCAAAAGTATTATGCCCAAATGTTTCTATGAATGAAGAGTTCGATAACCAAGTGGATACAACTCTAAACCAGGATTTGCAAATGTATCTACTGCCAAAATCTATGTCAGTATTATAAGTGTGGGGTGTAATAAAAGAGCTAAAGGATAAATATCGCCGGCTTTTGACCTGATATCCAAAGATATTATTAGGCCAATGCCCCGAAAAGCTATAACTTAAATCACTACCGTATGTAATGGGATATTAAGAATTCAAAATATTCCTGCAATATGCCAAGTATCCCAAGTAATTATGATTTATAAAGATGGAAAACCATTAAGTGACGTCACATTCTATAGACCTATAAGTTTGCTCCCGATATTATCTAAAAATTTTGAAAAACTCCTTCTGCCGCGAATCTTTCCTATTCTAACAGAAAATTGCGTCATACCCAGCTATTAATTTGGCTTTAGACAGCAACACTCCACTGTGGAACAGGTTTATAGAGTCTGAGACAAAATAAGAAAGACAATAGAAAAAGCAATACTGCTCTGCAGTTTTCTTGGACATACAACAGGCTTTTGATAGAGTCTGGCACAAGGGCTTGTTATGTAAAATTAAAAGATGTCTTCCATACAGCTATTTTTTAATATTTAGTTCTTACCTCTCAGGAAGACTGTTTCAGGTCAAAGAAGGTGAAACCACATCAAAACTTTTTGCAATACAAGCTGGTGTACTCCAGGGGTCAGTATTGGGCCCTGTATTATACACTATTTTCACAGCTGACCTCCCTTGCTTGAATATTATAACTACAGCTACATTTATCGATGATACTGCTATCCTGGTGAGTCACGAGGACCCAGTAATAGCCTCAAAAATCCTACAAAAAGGCCTAGATGAGATAACTAAATGGCTTCGAAACTGGTGGATTAAAGCTAGTACCTCAAGTTCAGTGCAGGTTATTTATACCCTACGCAAAGGCAATTGTCCCTCGGTGAAACTAGAAAACGCAACCTTTTTTCACAAGAACTCTGTCAGATACCTTGGTCTTCATCATGATAAGCGTATGACATGGAATGAGCACATCAAGCAGAAACGACACGAACTAGATATCAAATACAAAAGCTTCCCGTGGTTGCTATGTCGAAACAGCAAACTGTCAGTATAGAATAAATTACTAGTGTTCAAGTCGATCCTTAAACCTCTATGGATGTATGGCCTTCAGCTTTGGGGTAATGCTAGCAACTCCCACATAATACGAATGCAAAGAATGGAGAACATAATCCTCCGAGGAATCAGTAATGTCCCCTGGTATGTGACTAGTGTTGAGACCCGTGAACATCTGGAAATGCTCACAGTGAAAGGAGAAATCACTTACGTCAATACTAGATACAGGAAACGGTTAGAAACACACCCCAGTGCTCTTGCACGACAGCTCACATTTCGAAGCTATGTTAAACGTCTTAAAAGAAAATACAGCCTATAGTGTAGAGAATTATGTGTAGATGTTCTCGCTGGAGGACACAATCTTAATGAGAGAAGCATGCAACACATCTGCTAAAAGTAAATGCATAGATTGCACATGCACCAAAAAAAATGTATATGGTGATCGTGGCCCCTACCACTCTACTTGATTGCTGGATATACACCGGGTAATCCCCAAACACGACAAACCAAAAGAAAATCACTATGAAATCGTTTATTTTATTACTATGTGTGTGGTCGTCGCAATCCTTAGCAATTCCTTTTAATCTATCTATGTTTCAACTAGGAGCATGCATATCTTATTATATTAAGTGAGCAATTCTTGTATAATATATATTTATATTGGTTTCTCGGAAACGGCTCCAACGATTTGGATGAAACGTTGTATTTAGATAATGTTTTACATTTCAAGTATGTCTAGATAGGTGTTTTTTTTTGTAGGACACCGAGCAAAGCTCTGTCGCCCAGATATTAAACTATGAATTTGCTACAATCACTCACTAGACATGACTAAAGATTTTAAACTATATAGTATATAGCCTTCGTTTGACGATTACAAAAATAATTACATGATGTTAATTGTGGATAAACAGTTGTCATTAAAAAAAGAAGTAGAAGACTTTATGTGGGTTTCCATTTTTTTTACTATTTTCTAAAATTACGGATTTTCACTTTGGTACTTTTTCAGTTTCATTTTCGGCAACATTTGTCAATTGCCATGCAGAAAGCAGAAGATGAATTTATCAAGTGTTTTGATTTCTTTTCATTCATTAACTTTGTTGTGAAAATCAATAGATGGTGTCGATATACTTATAGTTATAACCATATGTCTTCGAAATAGGTATAGATATAATGCTAATAAATTTGTGGATATATTTGGACAACTAATTAGTAAATTATTGATAGATATCTCATAAAAATTCGAATGAATGGGTCATACACGATCGCCATTACTATTGTTACTATTGCGTACGTTATAAAAATTAACGTTACAAAGTGCAAAGATTTTCGGAAGTGTTCGCACGGGGTGTCTTGATGTATATATTTGTAAAAAGAACAAAGTTTTCTTTCAATTTTGGCGGGAGGTCTGGCACGTTGTTTCGCTTTCGTCAAACGGTGATTTGTCACCTGTCGCCCTTCTGGCCTCGTCGACGCCAATTTTAAGTTCATGTTTCAACAATTCTGTGTAAAATTAGCAGTGAAATTAACGGTGCGCGCTCGACGTGGACGCTCGACGATGGTTCGCCTTTAGTGTCTGATATGGATAGCAGGCGAACGTGCCCAAATTACGAAGCCGGGTTCGACGTTTGCGATCCGTTGGAATCGGTAGTTGAGTGGTCAGGACGGGGGCCAGCGCGGATACTACGGCGTCGCTGTCGTAGCGAAGGTGTCGACCGTTCTCCCTACGAGGATGTGAGTCGCGACCATCGTTCCGCTGACGGCAATCCTAGACACTGTAGACAGACGAACAAGAGCCACTTCACGTTGAACGACTTCGAAGCGCTTTACGACAGGTTCCGTCACGAGAGCACGTTGCTCGCGGTCGAGAACGGGGACTACGTCATGGCCCACGATAACAGATACAACGGGTGAGCAAAAATATAACCTAAATATTACAATTATGTTGTTTGCAAAACCAATACCATGTGCTAACAGTGAGGTTTATATGGAAGTACTCAGCTATAATTTACTGTGAATTCAGAGTTTTTGTAAAAGTTCACATATAAAAGCTATTGTAGTACAATGGATTTTTCTGATCAAAAGACAATCTGCAATGCAATAATAACAGTTGTAGTTTATCAGTGAAACTATCTACTTAACCAGATAGTAGTTTATGTAGGTTACTTTGTGCAAGAAACTTGTGTTTACTAATTTATTTCATTGTAAACTAGCTATATAAAATGTTTTTTTTTCCTTGAACAAGCCCTTTAATTGTGGTAGAATTGTTGGTTGTTTTGTTTTATTAATTAAAACTATAAATTTCTATTTACAATTATTTGTAGTATTAGAGCATATTTTTTGTTGTATTAAAACTGTTATGGAAGATATTGATGAATAGTCAAATTTTTGTTAGACATTTAAATAATAAACATCTGGGTGAGCGAGCTTTGCTCGGTATCTTAAAAAAAAGAAAAACACCTAACTAAGTAAACTTGGAATGTCCAACAATATCTAAATATAAAATTTCATCCAAATCATTAGAGCCGTTTCTGAGAAATGAATTGCATATATATATATATATACAAACAAGAATTGCTCACTTAATATAATTTTAAATAATAATTAGAAGGCTTAAATAACCAAACCTTAACTGGTATAAAAATATTTTCGTGTCCCTAGAGGGAATCTATCTTTGTAAACATTGTTGGTTAGGCTTGAAATACCTTATTGTTTATAATTATATTTTTAACAGCTACCAACAAGGAAGATCAAAATTATTTAGAACAAGTCCAACCAGACCACTTTTAGTAACTACACTATCAAATACAAAAATTGATGAGAGATTGCCAAAAGTTGAGGAACTATTAGAGAAAGTAGATCAAGAGATGATGGAAGTCCAAGTTGCAAAGCAACCATTGAAATCAATACTCAATAATCCCATACCAAAGTCTCTGCCACAAAGCATACTAAAGAAACCCAAAAGTAAGTCATATCAGGAGTCAAGAAATAACTTTGAAGGCCGCAGAAGACAGAGAGCTTCCAGTGAATCAGATAATTTGTTTTGCAGTTTTCATTTAGGATCTCCCACAATGGATAGGTAATGGATATTAAATATAAGTAATAATTCAATAATAAAAATTCTTGAGTAACACTAATAAAGCAGGCCATTGAGATATTCGATTTTAGAAGTGTGACCTTTATAACTTTTTGTTTTCATTTACATTATAATATGAATTTTTATTGAATAAGAAATATGTATTGAGTTTGAGACATTTGACTGATTCTTGATGCATGTAAAACATATGGACTCTGAATAAATGGAATATTGTAGAATATTTATAATATGATATGTAACATTTACTATTTATTTTGTATCAATAAAAAATATGACCATAAATTATGTATTGTATATGTGTGGTTAGGAGAGTTTCACAGTATTTAATATTGTTAATCAATGAAGGTCCTATATTTATCTATGTTAGTTATCATATTAATATTCAGTTCGACAAAGTTTTTTTATCTCTGTGTTCCATATAATCCAAATCATGTTGGTTGCCTCCTGCTTTACACTTAAGTTTATTCATTTACCTGTCAATCAAAATTTATTATGGTATTTAAAAAACTATAAAATTAATAATCCCTATTCCCTGTGTGTGAAAATAATTATTTTGTGTTACTTTTATTGACTGTATGTCTAAATGAAACTTATTTCACATTTCAATTAAAGTTATTCCCACTAATAAAAGTTACCTGGTTTTAGATAATAAACAGTTGTATTAATGAAATAAAAAATTGAAGTTCTTAAAATGTTTAAATACAAATTATTTAGGACATATTATTCTTTATGGAAAAATTACATTGAATATGTCAATAGATTAAACATTATGTTAAAAATATGAGAGCTAATAAAAATAAGGCCAAGTGTTAATAACATTGTAATCAGTTTTATAATTTGTTTCAATTATTAACTTTTGGGTTTTCCTAATTTTATAAATACAATGTAATTAAAAAATAAATTGTACTTTTCAACAGAATGTCATATTTATCAAGCAATATGAAAAGAGCAAAAGACAATACTGGAACCGGTTACTCTTATGGATCAGCCATTGCCTCTCTAGGGATGCACTGTAAAAGCCCAACAAATAATTCAAAGGCCACAAGATGCATATGCAAGGACCAGACACCATTGTGCGAGACACATAACATGCATTTGTTGAGGACAACAGCCATTAATAGTGACAGTATTCAGGTGGAGCCTGTTGTTGAAGTGGTGAGTTAGATTTATTTAAAAAAAAAAATGAATATTTTGACATGTTTTGTATACTACTTATTACTTTAAAGAAATGAAACCCAATTTAATTAAAGTTTTATAAGGTTTAGTCTAAGCGATTTACGCATATTAGTTTATATGGAAAGCCTAAACCGAAGGTACATTAAAATGTTTTTTGTACACCTCAGTATAAATTTTTATTTTCCGGAACTTACTAGAAATACTTCTCTGCTTTGTTGACTTAAAACTGTAGTCATTACTTACATTATTACTGTAGTACTGTTCTGCCGCCGTAAGGAATGGGGGAGCATCTAAATAAATCACAAACTGGAGAAAAATATAAAGCTCAGAAAATCTTTAAAAATATGTCACTTCCCTCCTTTTAGACTAACTGTAACTCGAGAACGGAAGCTGCTAGGGACAAAAAATACTACTGGGTGCCCCTTTTCCTGATTCTGAATATCTATATTAATAAATCTGTAGTTCTGTCTGTACAATTAATTTCCCGATAGGCATACTTTATGAACGATGCTGATCGTGAATATGCCATTAATTTTTTTTGTCTATCTGTCTGTATGCCCAGATTTAATTTAAACAATTTCATTACCGATTGACCGTTAATTCTTGACCGATTTTGATGAAATTTGTACATGGGAAGTACGGCTATTAGAATTTTCAATAACGTTCTTAGGAATAGTAAAAAAAAAGTTACAAATCCATTAATTCTTAATAATTATTTAAGAAATTTTATACATGGAAAGTATATAACTAATTAAATAATTGATGAGCAATAAGAATTGTCAATATTAGTTCTAGAAATCGTAAAAAAAGAAGGCCAAAAAATTAAATATTCAAAAAAGGCGTATGAAAGATAATACGAACCCTGTAACATCTATCTTCTAAGGACCACCACAATAAGCATTTTTATCCTTACAATAACCATTGACGGTACTCTGTAGTCCACGCGGGCACAGCCACGGCCACAGCTAGTTCGGTAATAAAACTATGTTTTCAACTACATAATTATAATGAAAAGTAGGATTTTTAAATAGCAGATTTTGCAAGTGCAAAGATAGTCTATTCTAAACTGATCTGTGTGGCCACAACCAATGACGTTTTATAAATAGACGCGTTATACTCTGACTAAAAGTAATTTGAAACCGTTACAAATTTTGTTATCAGCATGTTGAAACAAAAGAGATAGGAAACCACAGCGTAAGGGATAGGAAATCACAGCGTAAGGCGGAAACTCTGTTGACAAAAAAGGATAAAGGTTTCTTCTCGCTCACGCCGGTGTAAAGTGAACTGAGGGCAGTAGCCCACCATTCACGATGACATGTAAAGAGCATCAATGGCGTATCTACTTAGAAAATATCATAGGTCATATCACGTATTCCTGATTATCGATTTTTACCCGACTACGGCGAAGCGGAGGAGGGTCATGATTTCAGAAGTATATTATGTATTATTACTCTGTCAAAAAAGTACCGGGAAAAAATCAATAATACACAAAATGTTAGTTAATCATCATTTTTAAACGCTTTTTCCGAAATTGAGTTTATTTCTCGTCGCGAATTCTCGAGACTTTATGTTCTTCTACCGAATGAAAATGGGTGCTACGAAGTGGTAATTTGAGTTTACGAAAAAGAAAGAAGTCGGCTGGGTCATATCTGGTCAATAAGGTGGTTGCTCGTTGGTATTTGTTGAGTTTTTGGTCAAAAATTCGTTCACAATGATGGCCTTGTGCGAATCGTGGTGCAAAATCTAAGAATTTCCTTTCCACAAATTTGTCGAATTTACTCTCTTATACGTTGCACAACGCTCAAATAATGTACTTTATTTACCGTTTGACTTTCTGGTAAGAATTCCGAGTTCACGATTCCTTGATAGTCAAGAAAACTGTCAACATGACTTTGGCGTGGTTTTTTCGTTTGCCGTTCAGTTGGACGACGCCACTCCGAAGCTTGTTACTAGTTTGCATATCAAGCTCCTAAACCCACGCCTAAACGAGTAACGACCAGTAACAATGCGTTTCATGATTGTTGGATCGGAGTTGACTCGTTTTAGCATACCCTCAGCGACTCTTATGTGATTGAGTTTTTAGAGGAAATTCAGGTCTTTTGGGACTAGCCGAGCGACAACGTGTTTCATACTCAAGTGATATTTAAAATGACACGAATCGACTCGTGAGACACATAAAATTCAGTGGCTATCTTTCTGAAACTTGATTGAGGATTTTCCGTCTCTATTTCCTTCACTTTTGCGATGTTAGCTGCAGTTGAAAACGTTGATGGCCTACCAGAGCGAGACAAATCTTCCAGCATATCTCGACCGCTTTTGAACGCTTTGTACCACTCATAAGCACGTGTTTTTAATAAAGTCGATTCACTGTAAGCCTTCTGTAACATTTTCAACGTCTCCGAATACGAAATTCCATTTGTGATGTAAAATATAAGACAAACACTTTGTTCGATTTTTTTGCCCATTATGAAATTCGTAATACACACTAGATAATTGATCTAACTTAAAACAGCACTGTATTTAATCTAAATGACAGATGCAACTCAAACTCCACGGCAAAATGAAAAACAGTTGTACCAATGTAACAAAAAAAAATTGAATTTGGAACCATAAAGAAATCATCTATTCCCGATACTTTTTTGACAGAATGTATGTTCATCTGTTTCCACATATCTTCTAAATTATCTATCATAATTTGATAAATGCTTTTCGCTAGAAGTGTCTTGATCATCCTATGATTATAGGCTATGGGACGTCACAATGAATTCAATATGACGCACTCAAGACGACATAAAGTAAAATGTTTTTGTAAAGTGTCGTGTTTGGTTTCAAATGATGTCAGAGCTTAATTAGCATATTTCAAAAATATAGACCGTACTTTTCAGAGCACGATGTTCTTCGAAGTCGGATTTTAGTTTTTAAACATATCTGAGTACTTCATTTTCAGTCTTTAGCTTCGTTGACGACCCACGTCACCTCTCTATTCAGTAGCGAGTATTATTAAATAAGTATTTCACTTTACTAAATAAATAAAGAAAAAATAGAAGTCATATATCTATTCTTAAACAATCTAGTTTGCTCCACATAATGTTTAACGTTCCATACAACTGTTCTAACAATATTTCACACCATAATCTTGATCTTCAAACGTTCTCATTTGTTTACATTATGTTGTTCTCGTGTTAGTTTTATCGGAATTAGCGGAAGTTGTGGAATTTTTAAAACATATTTCTTGGTTTTTTTTTGTTCTGAGTAAAATGTGACGATGTTTTTATTACGGTGACGTATGTATACAATACTTACGACGTTATGCAATACGTGACCAATTAATGGATGTGTCATACAATAATTACCAAAATTATCACGGGTGTACTCTATGATCTACGTACGGGTAGTTTATCGTTTGTAACAGGACTAGAAAGGTGTTTTTTTTAATATTAATCCCTAATTTCGATATGCGTTTTTTAATGGTAATAAAAAAACTATGTGTGAGTGAAAGTGTACATCTTTATTAGGAAACTTAAGTATTTGATAATGGTTCAATGTAACATAGATCTTAACTTAAATAAATGCTTCGGGTTTTTCTAAAGCCTGCCTGGCAATACTACTCTCAAGTTGGAAATATTTCGCCAAACACAATTGGTGTTTTGAGGTGTGTTCCGGCAGCTGCACTTGAGAGCCAGTCTTCCACTAGGCTTATCGTGCTACCATCTTGGGTCACATCGACGTTTAAGATCAGATGAGCTTGTGATCATAACGCCAAACCTGTAACGATAAAAAAGCACGCATACTATATTTTTTATTTCTAACATGACTCGAATTACTACTTAATACGATTATAATTCAATGAACAAGGATAAGGTACAATGAGATGACAATAACAAACTCAGTATTGCTGTAATAAACATTTTGATTTTGATTTTGATGAATGTCATTTATCTAGAAGAGTTAAGTATGAAGGTATAGGAATATAGGAGTAGAACGTATGGATAAATTTTATTATGAATGATATGTTCATAACAGTTGTAAATACTGAGATGTCAACAGATGAGGACGGTGGAAAAGGAAAGATAAGTTGTACCTATTCGGCCGATCCTACTTAGGTGGGATCAGGTTAAAAAAATGTATATTTTAATTGAATTCTCAAACACATTCCATTATTAGCTTAAAACTACAATATGTATCCCAGAGTGACTAATAAATAGGATTTAATATAAAGACATTTAATTTGTTTAAAAACATGCGGTTTAACATTTCGTAGGAATTCGATTATTATTGAATCATAAACCTTTCAGCGAAATTGTTTGCTTATTGAAGATATGTATATAAATTTACATTAGAATTTCAATAAATACGGTTATACCCGTGGGGAATAACATATGTTTGTTTTTACTAAAAAGAATTTATTCGTGTAGAATAAGAGTAGAATAAACTCACTATTTGCAGTTATAGTTTATACACTACTCTGTATACGTACTTACAGTCTCTGTTTACACTATTCTGTGGTTCTATTCCTTTTGCGGTTTTCTTTCTCGCTTCATGTATTCGCTTGGTTGTCCAAAACAGAACTGAATTCCCACGGAATATGGCTCCTTTGTAATATTCGATAAAAACGAGAGGTCGAAATTTTTAGAGTAACGATCTATTTATAGCACACCGATATCGTTCAAAAGGACGGTGAAGTTTGCTGTTTTCAGAAATTCATCAAATTCAGAGTTTCTTGGGGATGAGAAGGGGAGAAGAGGGAGGAGAGGTAGGGCACAGAGAAATTTCTTTGGAGATTTTTCTCTACTTGGGGTAGCTTGACTGGTGGAACACCTCCACCCTATAGAAGATCGCGGCTAAATAACCTTGTGTTGTGTTCCTGTGGCGAATAAGGTTTCCAGAGCTCCCTGAGATAGAGGGGTTCAAAGTCGGCAACGTACTAGTGATACTTATAATATTACAAGTGTACATAGGCTACAGTAGCCTCTTACCATCAGGAGGGTCATATGCTTGTTTGCTAGTAGTTTTAGTTTTTGTAGTATAAAAAATAGACTGATAAAGTTCAATGTGTGCGTGTTCCGCGACGCTTTTTCTTACCTACGAACTCATTCCCAATGTTTATGTGGTAGATTCTAGACTTTTCCAGATATTTCGAGAATAGTATATTGTTTATACAGATAGTAACAATACAAATCAGATTTTACCGCTATAACCATCGCCACTGAGTAATCGTTGATCTCAAAACATGACGTGCTGTCACTATGACGGTTTTAATAGTCTAGTAATTTACCACGCCGACTGTGCGTATGTATATATTATGTGGTGTATAGAGAAGTTGATATTAGAAAACCTATTAATCATTATGTTATTTTAGTTCACGGGTAAATTACTCAGTACCGTGTCGTAAATTATATTAAATATGATCCGCTAAAGAGTTACCACATAATCATCAGCCAAATAGCCACGCGTGTGGGTGTCAATCGCTTTATAGTTACTGGTTACATCTCGCTTTAACTCATTACCGCGTCTGTTTAATTTTGTACACTTTGAATTTTATTGTGGCGAGCGTTCACGAGATTTGGCACCGTGCCAGATAATAGACCAAATGTCAATACGACGCATTATCGCCGTTACTGTCGTGCTGATTCGATCTCCTATTAAATTAATTAATTTATCATAGTAATTAATTTCCATTGAATAGTATTAATTAAGTGCTTGAGTTCCAGTGAGTTTGTATGAATAATATCGTATTTATTAATTATTTCATAAATAATTCATTGTATTTAAATAAGTATCAAATATAGTGTTTTAATTAAGTCAGATGGTTTATGTGGTTGTTGACACCGGTTAGCATTGACATAATACGCTGCTAACAGTTATGTTCAATATTTCACGTGTGTTCAACTTAGAGAATTCTGTGATAACTATAAGGCATCGGAACATTGCAGTGATGCTTGCCAAAAAGATTTGCAAAAGTTATCCAGAGCCGCCGTACCGGTAAATGACTGAATTCTCTGTATTTATTTCCGTCGACCCATTTCCAACGTGTGCGCATCCTGATATGTTATTTGCTTGTTATTTTTATAATATCACCTGACACGTGTTGTGTCAGAATCTGAGATATTCTTATTTTAACATAGACTCTCTACCAACTTTTTCTTTTGTATTTTATAAGAGTCCGTGTTCATTATTTATGTATTAATACGTGAAGCAAAAGCTTTCGGTACCATTTTAAGCGTATTGCGCGCACGGAAGACTGAAATTTGGTATGGCTAAAGTTTATATGGAGAAGGCGTGCAGAAAGCTAAAATGTATCTATAATATCTGTTACTAATATATTAAATTAAATACATTAACACTGCGAATCCAATACCGACTAGTGCCATTGAACTTAGACCCCTCAAAATATTGACATTGTCACTAAACGAAAAGTGACAGCAAGTGATGTAGTCAATACTTATTGTTTATGAATACTGTAAATGTCAAACAGAAAATAGTGTAAGATCAAAAAGTCGCTGGTCGAATTTTGACCTTAGGCGATCGCTAGTTATTATTAATCCCAAAAAAAAAAACAAAACGAGGGGTGTTATAAGTTTAACGTGTGCTATCTATTTGGTCTTTGGCTACCGTGGCATCGTATCTCGCTTACGGCTGAACTGATTTTGATCTAGTTTTTTTAGTTTTAACTGTGTCTTGATCGAGAGTGATTTTAGCTATGATTTAAGAAAGTCTATTCAGCCGTTTGAAGAATATCAGCTCTTTTCTAGTTCATTCTATAATGAGCGTCATCTATATGTGAGCGTTATCCACAGGCCTGAATAGTCGAGATTTGGTATTCTGTTACTTCAATTAGAAAAACCTTAAGCTGATGCTGCTGCGCCATCTGGAATATGTAGCATCCTCAACAACTTACAGGGGAGATATTGTATTTGAGCTCAATGAATGGGTTACACTTATCGCGGGGGTTTATTAAATTTTCAATTTACCTTGTTTCTATATAAGTTATGTCTTTGGTCACAATTTCACGTGATGTTAAATGACCATGTGGTGAGGGTAACACGCTAAGCCTAGTTGTATAATTATGGCACAATCAAGTGCAGCTGCTGGAACACACCTAATAGTTGCGAAGCGAACAAGTTTTCCACTAGCACCCAGGCGGACATTTGAAAATACCTACGACCGTGCTGCACCGTGTGATAACTGCCTCATTAGCCTAGTGGTCGTAAGTGCGACTGCTATGATCGAGGTCTTGGGTTCCATTACCAGGTCGAGCAAAGTGTTATTGGGTTGTTCTATGAAATTTTCAGTAGAGCACCTCGGAGTTTGGCTTTGTGCCCGATAAATAGCAATAGGCTCGCCCCCTATTACATGGGACCTAAAAAAACATACACGGCGAACTGTGGGTGTACATTGTACATCTCTGCCTAACACTTCGGGGATACAGGCGTGATAGTATGTATTTGCTAAGATTACATCACGACTTTTTCCTTCACCGAAAGCTCAGGATCGTTGTAGGATGCGAACCCACGTCGATTGACGCGGTGTCCGAAAATGCAACCACTGAGCCATCATTGCTTTAACAATTCAATTTGCAATGCGTTCAAAATTGCTTTGATAATCGGTTTATGTAGTTACGTTTGTAAATTTCAAATATCAATTTTGTTTAATTTTACCACCATACAGAGAAGAGAAGCGATAATATTGACGTTTGCAGTATCAAGTTTTAAATAAAAATATTATGGTTGTTTATTAGTAATCGTGTAACTTCTGAATGATTTGACTGACTGAGTTCATAATCACATTTTTTTTTTTTTTTTTTATCGAGAAGATGGTTTATAGCTATGATAGGATACGATAGGTGGCACTATGATCGACCTATACCTACTAGAAAGGTTAGAACAATGGCTGCTGGGCTAGCTAGTTCAGTTATATATTTGAAATCCATATAAATAACATAATGAAGGTACCTATTTCCAGTAATTTACCAAGCAGAAGGGTTTAAGGTAATGAATACGTATGTATGTGAAAGATCCAACAGCCGATATTTATTGTTAACAATGAAGAAAAAGTGTGGTTGGGATAACTCCATGAGCAACGAAGAAGTTACTAAAAAATAAAATAAGTAAAATATTGTTTAAAAAAACCGTTAGTCCACTTCATAAAGAACACATCGATTTAAGTTTTATATGTATATACCTTACAAAATAACTGATAAACATCGCATTACTAAACGCGCGCCTATTTGGCGAGATCACCCTGAGGTACGATCAAAGTGCAACGTTCTGCAATTTGACGGTTCGAATTTCGATACTCGCATACACACACACTCGTGTATAATAGAAAGATATAGAGTGAGAGAGAAAGTTGCCTGTAGAGGATGTAACACTTTTTCTTACGTGACGATTTCCACAAGTAAACTGCTACCGCAAGCCGCGTTAGGGAACTTCGTTCCAAAAAATTTGTAAATTAAGACTGTCAATTAAAAGAAATCTTAATGTAACAATATAATCGATGCTCATACTGCCATCATTGTAAGCGGAAATTATTTTTATTTTATTACTATTATATTTCATGAATTTACGTGGTAAATTATACGTGGTTTGTCAACAGGTTCGGCATGACACTCCCACGCCCACTTGCCCAACGGTGAGCCCAGCGTTACCGGTCAGTTCGGAGACAACGATACCTGTAGTTAAAAAGCTGGTGAAGACTGTTAAGAAAGCCAAACCGAAGGTTAAAGTTGCAAAGATGAAGTCTAACAGTAAAATCGAGTGCTCTGTTATCGACACTGAGGCTGAAGAGTAAGTAATTAAGAAATTACTAAAAAACGGTGTTCAAGTTATAACTAATATTATCTTGATATTAAGGTCTTGTTCAGATTTGATGCACGTAACACACTATTTACTATAGTGGGCAGAGGTAAGGAAAACTATCTTATATGGGGGACAAGTTGAAAAAATGTCTAGCTGTAAGTAGCAAATTACAATTCAAAAACCCACCAAATTGGCGCTAGTGTAGCTAAAGGAATGATACTTTTTCTAGATTTTGTAGTTTTTAATGATATAAAACTTATAAAAATAAATGAATAATAATGGGAAAACTTTATAGAGTGAAAAGTTGTTGTTTGTTGTGCGAAAATGAAAAAAATAATAACTTTTGATCTATCTTTAAGATTTACGCACTTTCTACCGTGGTGCCACCCTAATTTGACGGTTTTCGACAGACACTTTTTTTTCATACATAGATATGGTACTCCTGGTCTCTTCATCATCATCATCATCATTTCAGCCGCAGGACGTCCACTGCTGAACCTAGGCCTCCCCCATAGATCTCCAGAGAGACCGATCTTGTGCGGCCTGCACCCAACGGCTCCCAGTGACCTGGTCTCTTACCTCTATTATATTTACATCAAACTGTTCACATGACAGCTATGGGTAGAGCGCTGTCATGTGAACGGGTACTTAGAGATATTAAGAATATGAAATGGGTTATTAAGATTTGTTGAGTAGTTCAAGAGATGCAGGCAATAGAGATAGGGTACAGGAGATGCAGGCAATAGAGATAGGGTACAGAGAAATTTCTTTGGACACTTCTCTCTATTTGGGGCGGTCCGACTGGTGAAATACCTCCACTCTATAGAAGATCGAAGCCAAATAACCTAGTGATATGTTTGTCTGGGGTGAGTAGGGTTGCCAGAGCTCCTTTGGGAAGAAGAGTTCAAGTCGGCCACGTTGTAGTGATGATACCTATGGTGTTACAAGCGTTTATAGGCCCATTTGTCTAGGAAACTTTTCAAATTTTTCATTTCCTAAAATCTTATCAGGCTATTACAAACATTAAAAAAACAAAAAAATTGGTCAAGTCAGTCCAGTTTTTCTCAACGAACAGCATTTAATTTTTACTTATATAGATAGGACAGTTGCAGGTCTCATGGCTCTGTGGTAGTATTACTATTGACCTGGGAGGTCGCGGATTCGATCCCTGCATATGTTGTTATTTGTGTGATTAGCATAATTTTAAATGTATGTCAGGTTGTTATTTATATATATCTATATATCTATTTGGTTACCATAATAAAGCTAGTACCTTGGCGAATTGACTGTACTGTCCCTGATGCTAAAGCACAGTACAATCCCAACACAACGGCAACCACCGAGAGATCAACAATCCTTCGACGGTCACCGCTATCATGCCGACCTGCATAAATCTAACTAGATATGCACAGGCTGATCCCGAATCGCGGAACACGCAAAAGCGAGTCACTATGACCGACTTTTCAACTTTTAACCCAGTCGGGCAAAACAAACGGCCCTACCACCCCGTCATCGCCATTTTCTCGTTTGTTGCTAGGCCGAGTGCGTTACGTGCAGGTAAAGTTGTCTTGGACGTCTCAGTTTTGAAGATGTAATTCGACTACCCTTACATCCCAAATTTGGAATTAAATGGCCATGATCCCCATATTTAAAAAAAAAGAAATTAATGTTAGTATATTATTGTTTACAGTGCACACAGCCGGTCGCCGTCCCCTGACGTGATAGACTCCAGATGGCACATGGACACAGATCCTGAGTCACCCAAAGTAGATAAATTAGAAAAACCACCACCAGCTCCCACTTTGAAGAACATGTTGGTCGAGAACTCTGTATCGAAGCTATCAACTAAATTAAATGGGACTGTTGTCACACCAAAAAAAATTAATTCTAAAGGTAGGTAATATCAAAAATCTGCCAACATTTTAGTACAGACTATAGGTACAAAGATTACAAAGATAAAAAAATTGAAATCATCCCTAATGTAACCACCCTGAGGGATGATTTTTTTAAAACGCAGAACATTATATTTTTTACCAATAGCTTAAATATCAATTTTCATTTCTCTTTGAGTAATGATGGGTTCTCCATATAAACTTTCATCCCCTAATTCGCCCTTTTAATTATTATTTTCGCGACTATAGATAAAGTGTTTGCAAGGCAGGTGGAAAAACGGACAATGACAACAACGTGGTATTTATTATTTATGTGTGCGTCGATAGAAAGCGATCCCTATCTCTCTATACATTTCTTTTAAAACAACACTTAGCGACACGTTCGTGGTACGGAGTGCGGTGAGTAAAGCGATCATTCAGAGATAACAAACCCGTTTTCATTTGTGATTTTTTTATTTGTTATTGTTTTAATTTTGTATTTTACATCACACATAACGATGTAATCGTTATCAGAGAACAACAGTAAAACTTATTGATTGAATTTAATTAAATCTAAATTGATCTCGGGAATAAAGTAAACACGTTTGTAGCCAGCTTCAACAAAAGACGGAAAGTTACTCAATTGGTATGTATTTGTTTATGGATGTGTTCAGCCATAACTTCTTTGTTTATGAACCGATTTGGATGATTCTTTTCTTATTGGATAGGGGATACCTCAAGGGTGGTCCCATTATAATTTCATTGGCATTGGACCTTCAAATTCGACGATACACAAGGGAATTCTTGTATTACTTCTTTTTTCATTGTCATTCAAAAAATAAATAATCAAAACATTAGTACGAAATGAAAATCACATAAGTAATTAAAATAAATAAAAATCTATACCAATATTATAAAGAGGAAAGATTTGAATGTTTGTTTGATTTTGTTTTCAATGGTTAAACTCAAAAACTACTGGACCGATTTAAAAATTTGTGTCACCAGTATAAAGCTAAGGTATCACCGAGTAACATCTATTTACAATTAATAAAATTGAAGTGTCTGTTTGTTATGTCAAAATAACAGTTTTTTAGTAAATGCGTATGAAAGTATATACGATACCAATAACAAAAAGCTCATTTTTAAAATTTTTGTCTGTCCGTCTGTCTGTTTTTTCCGGGTAATCTCCAAAACGGTCGGACCGATTTTGACGGAACTTTCACTGATAGATAGCCGATGATATAGGGATTAACTTAGGCTACTTCTATTTTAGAAAAAGAATTAGAGTCCCGCACAAATAAAAAAAACTGGTCATGGTGAATCAATTCGAGCCCTTAAATGGCTTTTGCTTAGTAAACCATAAGAGATATAGCATATTAATGTACTAAACAATTATAGAAATTAAACAGTCCTACAAAAAAGTCAGCGAGAGTATACATCTATCTTCCAAGGAACACCCACACTAAGCATTTCTTTCTTTAAAATATCTGGGAGCGGGGGAATAAGATTCGCGCGGGTATTCTGTAGTCCACGTGAGCGAAGCCACGGGCAAAGCAAGTAGGCTATATTATAATTTGGAAAATTAATTTATTCCTCATAAAAGTGCCGATAGTTTTACAGAAAGTATAAAAAATTGCCTACACGGTTGCGTTGGCGATGTTTGTCGTATAAATTTAATACGGGTGAAACCTTAGGGCACATCTAGTGTTAAATAATTTCATTTAATTTCGTGCACTGATACGAACTTTGACCTTACAATAATTATTGAACCATAAATAAAGGTCTGCTATCCCTCCCTGTGGCTCTCGCAAAGTTCATTATCAGTTTTTCCGCCTACCTTATAAATGCAATTTAGCCTATGTCCTTCTCTAAGGTTTAAACTATCTCTATACTAAAATTCATCGAAATTAGTACCGCTAAACCGCTGGGTTTAGGCGTGAAAACGCAACAGACAGACAAATTTACTTTCATGTTTTAAATATTAGTTTGTATACTATAATTTAATCGTAAGAGAAGTGATATCATGTTTTTATGTAATATATTATTACCCGACTGGGAAAAAGGAAGACAATGTTTTTCGAGCGTTTGTATGTAGGTATGTCTATTTCTTTGGCACCCTCTGTAGCCTAAACGGCTTGATGGATTTTAGCATACGTAATATTTTTTCTATACCTTACTGTAGATACCTTATGGCAAGTTTGATATATTTCTTAATAATATAAGGGTAGGTAAACCTATCTAAAGAACATCGAAATAGAATTTGTATATATATATACAAAGACAGATTCTTCTTTTACAGACAAAGTAAACCAAAATCAGATGTTTTTGACGGCTTTGCACACGACAAATCCTTTCAAACCACTTCCGACACGGAAAGGTTAAAAAAACCTAGTTTTTTAACTGCATTATGTACATTAAAAAAACTTATATTTAACAAATTATCGTAGTTATAGTGATTTCATAAGTTAAAGAAAACGCAAACAAAAGTCTATTTAATTCATGTGTTACCTTTGGAGACCAGGCTGCTTTTGTATTTTTTTAATTAAACTTTCGTCTTGTGTTTTCTTTTACAGTAATTATTTTAAATAATTTTCACTATCTAGTCAATGTTACGAATGAAAAAATTAAGTTTTCATTTATTTGGAATAGTAAAGTAACTATGTAGTTTGAACCGGGTACCTAAAAACAAAATTATTAAAAATTATGAAATGGTGATATTATTATTAAAATTACATAAATTTATCATAACGAAGATATGTTATAAAGTGATGAACAATAACTTCTACGTAAGTTTTGCGGTTTTGAAGTTCGCTATGAGACGCAAATAAACACAATACTCACGGAATAATAAACACAAATATATATTTTATAGATACAGATTTCAATTACAATCATTGTTTCACCTGGTATATTGTAAACTTTATTTAATTTGATACTTCTTACCTTGCTTCAAAACCGCAACTTACTTAACATGTATTATACATATGTAGAAGCTTGATATAAGTAGGTATTGAATAATTAAATATCTTTTTTTAATCTTTAAATTAACCAAATTGAATAGTGTTCATTGTATGAATAGATTATTATTTTGTAGCTTTCCTTTATTAATCATGTTAAAGTAATTGTTTTATAAATAACTTTATAAAAATTGTGTTTTTGGGTATGACTATGAAATTGTAACTTTCTTGTTTTTACTGAATCACAATTAATACGAAAATCAATTTCAAATCTCAGGAACCCAATATTTTTATAGGTACCCACAAAGAGCTTTTCCGCTTAACTAGCTAGCACAGTTCCAAATCTATACTAAGTGTCTATAGGTGTGTTCTGACAGACTTAAGAGGATCTAGGCTTGGTTTTTTACGATAGACTACATCGTCATTTAATATCTTGTCAAATGCTAATAAACATATATGATAATAAAATAGTCCTTCTTACCCTTTGCAATAATATAACGTCGACCTAATATGTCTGTATTAACCCGCTAAGTCCCTTTTCAACGGGAAATTAAATTTGAACGCGGATAAAATTTTTAGACCAATGTCGATAGTGCAAGAATAATAGATCTAACTTAGTAATTTATTGAACTAATGTAATCGTAATTCTTGCAGTGTGCAGGGTCGATATCGCTCTTAACGGTGTTCAAAAGTAGTTATCGGTTGGAAATTGACTTGTTTTAATTTTTTTATTTCTATTGAAAGTAGTTTGTCTTTATTAAAAACTAGCCCTGCCCGCGGCTTCACTCGCGTGGACTACAGAAAAATGTAATGTAATGGCTATAAAAATCGGTAGTTTCTTAAAACTTTTATAACTTTTTGTTCAATGAAGATTTTTTTTTATGATCAAAATCTATACAGTAGTTTTGGCGTGATGCGCGCACTTCGGCAAACTTTAATCATTTTATTTATTTAAATTTGTATTTATTTCAGAACCGCCACTTAGTTTACCGGATACGGTATCTAGCTGTTTACGATTATCCCTATTTCCACGGGTACCTCCCTACCTCCGTTTCGTCGGGCACGACGACACGGTCACGCTGAAAGTGCCCGTGCCAATACAGAAACACCTCAAATGGAAACTGACCACGATAACGCCTATAGTTGTCAAGAAAACATTGACAAACTCGGGGTTTCGACTCGTGAAGAGCGAATGCGATACAGCCGAGTGCCCGCAAGAAGGTATCTATTTTCTTTTGTTTCTTATATATTATTTTTATGATTCTCTAGGTCTAGAAAAAAAATCTTATCATAAAGAAAGTTTTTTAGGATTCTGTTTCTGGAAAAGATACCATTTTGTCCATATTTTTGTATGTATGTTCTGTCATTACATTGTTGTATCTTTTGAACCATAATAGGTAACCAGTTGGAATTTTTACAAAATATTTTCAAAATTGTAAGCGGAATGATTTCTAGTCTTCACACTAAAATAACTCCTACTTGATAGTGATATATGTTTCTAAGTTTTAACATTAATGTAAATGCTGTGTAGGTTTACCCAAAAGTTTCTCCGCATTGCCTAAAAGATGTTTCACTTCAACAAAATTAGCCCAAACAAGTTTTATTAAAAAAGAAGTAAAATATTAAAGGAGGGTTTTAAATAATTTTTTGCTCGTGTCGTAATAACAGTAACACATACAAGTGTTACACTTGGTATGATTATAGTGCTAATTTGTATAACAAATAATCACAAACCGAATGAAATTTTTTCGTGATAAAAAAAGGTGGTTTCATGGAACGGGACCCTCGTTTTGCGAGTCTAACTCGCACTTGACCGATCTTGTTTGTGCCTGAATATATTTGGTGTCGGACCTATATGTAACCTAAATGGTAATCAACTCTGAACAAGTGAAAAAGTACCTTGTCTAACAAAAATGTTGCTCTTGGTTACAGAGACTGTTGAATGGGTCGGTATATGGGGCAAACATATGAAATCATTAATGTTCAGAGCAATAAAAGACGGACAAAAAATGAATCACTTCCCAGGTACATTTCAAATAGGCAGAAAGGATCGGCTCTGGAGGAATTTGCAGAAATTGACTTTGAAATATGGTATAGACGAATTTGGTATAATGCCCAAAACATATGTCTTACCCCACGATATGATACTATTGAAACGTGATTGGGAAAAGTATGCTGCTAATAATGAAAGATGGATTATAAAACCGGTTAGTGTCGTCCTCATATATACTGGGTTATTAGGCCTAATAGCCGTTATACCTTCAGATATAATTTTCCAATATGCAAGTAACATATAATTATAACATACATCTATACAATTGATAAAATTGAAATATCTGTTTGTAATGTCAAAAAACAGCTTTTTACTAAATGCATATGAAAGTATATAGGATACAAATAACAAAACACCCATTTTTTAAATTTTTGTCTGTGTGTTTGTTCCGGGTAATCTCCGAAACGGTTGGACCGATTTTAACGGGACTTTCACTGGTAGATAGCTGAATTTATAGGAAGTAACATAGGCTACTTTTATTTAAGAATAAGAAATAGGGTTCCGCAAAAAAAAAAAAAAGCTGGTCTTGGTGAATCAATTCGCTAAACTGCTAAATGCTGACTAAACCATAAGAGTTAGAGCAAATTAATGTATTACATAATCATAGGCATAAAAAAGACCTACAAAAAAGTCCGGGGAGTATATATCTATCTTCTAAGGAACACCCACAATAAGCATTATTGTCTTTCAAATAGCCGGGAGCGGAGAAGAAAGATTTGTGCGGGCATTCTGTAGTCCACGTGAGTGAAGCCATGGGCACAGCTAGTATAATATATTTTTGTGACGTTCGATACTTTTGTACATACGATAAGTAGAATTGATTAATTTTTACCCAAATGCGAAAAAGGAAGGTTACTTTTTTTTCGAGCATATGTATGTCTATTTCTTTGGCGCACTCTGTAGCCTAAATGTCTTGGTGTATTTTAGCATACGAGGTGTCGTTAGATTAATCTAATTGTGGGAGTCACATAGGCTATATATATAATTTTTAAGTATAATATCTGGGAATCAAATAAAAAGCAAAAATAGAAAAAAATAGTTTTAGCCAAGTGCTTTTGTTGCAGTCTGGTTTCTTATTTTCTTTTTAATGATTTAGGTTGTTTTGCTATCTTCTAGCCGGCGTCAGCACGAGGTACGGGCATCAAGGTCGTGTCTCGGTGGACGGAAATACCCAAGAAGCGGCCCGTAGTGGTACAGCGCTACGTCTCCAAGCCATATCTAATAAACGGTAGCAAGTTTGATATGCGTCTATACGTTCTCGTAACTTCAGTGCATCCTCTCAGGATATATTTATACAAAGATGGTCTCGCAAGGTTTGCTTCAGGTATGATATCTAAAACACATCTTAAATAAGCTCTAGCTAGTTTTGTGTGTGAGACGATGCATGTTTCTGGTTGTGTGTGATATAGCATACACTTGTCTTTTAAAAAGTGTCATGTTATATAGTATTACTTTTTATAATATATATGTATATGAGTAATCCTTGATACATCCTGTTGTGAATCAGTATCTCAATGCGATAACAAAATTCATAACTGTGATAGGATCTGATAGATGGCGTTGTAGTTGTTATTAGTAAATCAAATATTGATGGAACCAAAATGTCTCGTATTAACATTACAATATTTTGTTAGTTTATTAAAAAAAAAATATTTTAATTTTAATGTAGATATATCACATTATTTTATTTATTTTCAATTGTTTTGTTATTACCATCAGGCACAGTCACTTTGTCTCGGTAATATAAAAACACTTGAATTTTTAAATGCGAAATCACAAGATTTTACCCATTCAAAAAGTCAAACACGGGTATTATACATTCGTGTGTATACTATGTATTAGTGTATATATGCGTGTACATGTACACAGGCCGCTATAATACGCGTCGCTAGTCTGACGCGAAGGTCACGCGAACCCATAAGTTTTTCACCTAACAAAAATCACTCAACGCGGCTAAAGGTGTTTTCACTTTAAAAATCTGAATTATTGTCTTTAAAATAGTAGTTTTTATTTATAGATGTAGTATTGATAGAAATCAACACGGGTTAAAATATATGTGCATCTATATAATTTTTACTTTATGTCCTTTCAGTAAAATATAACGATGAGATCACATCACTGAATGACAGGTATATGCATTTGACAAACTATTCGATAAATAGATTGTCAAAGAACTATACACCAAATGAAGACTTCGCAGCTTGCGAGGGACATAAATGGTATGAATGATTTGCCTTTTTTCTATTTTATTATTGGTAGAAAATGTTTAATTGTTAGTACAGAATGCGATACGATTAATTGTGTTTTGGACCATTTTCGATTCAACAACAAAAAATCGATAGTCGATACTAAATACTAAATAACGTGTAAATAATCGGATCGATAATTTCATTGTTACGTTACTGCAATCACTAGTTCCATCTTTCGTTAACTGTCAAAAAGCGGTTTACCTGGTGAACAAGGTATAAATATAATGAGACTATAGTTTAAAAAAAAAATGTAAAGCTTGTGGGTCCATAGCGTGACAACTACATCATCAAACAATATAATTCTGTATTCTTGTTCGTGTGGAAGTTTATCAGTTTTATTAAACATTCAGTTTAATTGCAGGACATTGCAAACTCTATTCCATTATTTAAAGACTGAGAAGAACGTAGACACGGAAGCGCTGTGGGATTCAATGAAGGACCTCGTTATTAAAACGATAATATCCGGCGAAGCGAGTATCAGTTCTCTCACGAAAGCGAACGTAACTTCGCGATATAACTGTTACGAGTTATTCGGTATAGACGTATTATTGGACGAGGACCTGAAACCTTGGCTTTTAGAGGTATATTTTTATTTCATTATATCATAACATTTTAATTACTTTTTATTGTTTTTCACATAAGGAATAATTTATAAACAAGGTTTAGTGAATAAACAGCAATTATATTGCTCTTAAAGATTAATTTATCATTATAAAACATTGAGTATATTTGAGAATTTAATGAAATTAGCAAACTTATACTGAAATTAGCTAACTTATACTTAAATTAGCAAGATTTTACTGAAGTTAGCAAAATCATACTGAAATTAATTAAGAAACAACTGAACATTTGCACAGTGACTTATTAAATAAAATAAATAAATAATGGAAATGACTATTGAAATAAATTTTTAATGTCGACCATTCTGATGTTTCATATTTTAAAATTGTTGCAGGTGAATATTTCACCGAGTCTGCACAGCGCGTCACCTCTCGACATCCACGTGAAAGGGCCTCTGGTGTCGACCGTGTTGAACATAGCGCAGTTCCAGGTCCCGCTCAAAACAAACTTGGAAATGTTGTCAAAAGAAAAACCTCACAAGTTGGTCAGTTTAAATAATAAGTATACAACATATTGTTATATTAGTTGGTTATAAAATGCCATTTTTTTACACGCGAATAGTTTATTCGTACTCAATAAGACAAAAGTAGAACATATTCAAGATGTTCACTACACTAGTTGTACTTACAGTTTCTATCGTTTACACAACTCTGTGGTCGTTTTGAAAATTTCTTTCTTTTATCGCTTTTTTCACTTGGTTTTCCAAAACAGAACTGTTCTACTTAGATAAATAGCTCGCTTATGTACCCAAATAGACGACCCAAATAAAACGAAATTACTAGAATGAACTTATATACATTTTTAGCATATGTCCATCGTTTAATTTTAAAAGAAGGGGAAGTGTGCAATTTTTTTGTTTATTATTACATTGATTGCGAATGTGTGCCTGTGTGAACTGCGTTGCCTTTTCTTACTTACGAACACATACTCGATGTTTAGAGTAAATTCTAGACTTTTCCAGATATTTCGAAGATAGTTTTTTATTTTATTCAGATCATCATAGTAGTTATGAAAATACAGTAAATAAATCTTTTGAAATTTTCTTACAGGCTGGCTTACCGTACGACAATAGATTATACACAGTGTACTTATCCAAAGAAGAAAGAGACAAACATATAATTTATACAAATATGGCGGAAAGAGATATGGTAAGTGTTCAGACTTCATTAAAAAAATATATATTTTGTTGGCATGGGACGAAGCAAATAAGCAACAGTGCGAGTAGGATTGCTAAAGGGTTTTCACCTGGTTATAATATTTTTCAGAATAAACTATAAAAAAGTAGTATTTTATGGTAAATAAAAAAAAAAGTTATGTGTTTTATCCATAAATTACACTAACTATCCCCGGAATGTGACACGTCGAAACGTACCACTATAGCCGATGTTAAACCTGGTGTACAAATATGGTGTGATTCAGTTGGACATAATAGGCAACAGGACAACTTTTCAAAAAGTGGTGAACTTTAATCATTATGGATTTATATAGCTAGGATAAATAAATAACGCATTATATGTTCTTATAACGACGTCTAAACGTATGCATTTTTTAATTTCCGCGCACAGGAAACCACGGAGCGCGTGACGTCATACGTGAAGTCAGTACTAAATGAACGTAGAAAATTATAAGTAAACAACAGATGTCAGCTCAATACACCAATTGGGTAACATTCGCATACATACGAATGACGTCATGCGCTGTTATTGGTGTTTCATATGAGATGAAGAACAGCACAAAATATTCGATCTTATTAATTATTTAAAAAATATAAATCAATATTATTTCACAAAAATAATGTTTGAATGATGATTATAATATTACTTCAATAGGGAGTTTTGCAGTTTTCAATCAGATTTTATATAAGCATATTTTTTAATGGATGTTCAGACAACTTCTTTTGAACTGATTTAGATGATTCTTTTTCTGTTGAAAAGAGGATACCTCAAGGATGATCCCATAACCTCATTGGCATTGGATCTTCGACTTCGAAGATACAACAAGGAATTTCTCAAAACCATTGAGCTTTGTTTCCTTTTATGTTAAGAGTTGTATTGTTGTGATTACTGTCCGATTTCATATTGTCGTGGTCTATCACCTAACAAGAGTGTGTTCTATCATTCATGATGTTATATATAAACTACGTGGTGACAGTACCTGCGGGACATACTGTCGACGCTGACTCCTGACGACGTGCGACACCTGGTCCAAGCGGAGGATGAACTGACGCAAGCGAGTGACATGGAGCGCGTGTTCCCGACGCACGACACGCACCGCTACCTCGCGTTCTTAGCCGGCCCTAGGTACTACAACCAGCTTTTCGACGCCTGGGAGACGAGATACCACCATAATAGGAATGCAGGTCAGTTCATATTTTTATTTGCGTTTCACTACTACATTGCGATAGCCATTGTGTATCCAAAAAAAAAAAGAATTTAAAGTACTTCCATATTCTATACTCCACTTATCATGGGGGTGACATTTTTTGGCATTTATATATAAAACTGTCGAGTCTAACGCAATCACATATGTTTTACTATAAAATACAGAGAAGCTATGATTGATCAAAACTTGCAAGCCTACTGTCTTTAATCATGTCTCATTTCGAATATCTGCATTCATCAATATGGATGTTTGCAACAACTCTCTAGTATGGAGTTATGGACACTCGATATAATAATTTTGATTAATGGTGATTTTTAAAGATGGTTTGTTAAAAAATACTTTTTACCTCGTATTTGGGTTTCAGGGTTGGAGTTGCTGCGGAACCTGTGCGACATCGGATACCACCTAGAGGTCCCACCGGTCCCGCTGAAGGTAACCGCTCGCGGCCTGCTCTCGAATGCGCACGCGCGCCTCGAGCGCTGGCTGCACGCGCTCTTAGCTTTCATATCCCTCATTATCACTATGTGTCGGTGTTGGTGATCTATTTCATTCTATTTAATTATATATATATATATATATATATTTTATTGTACATTTGTTTCGATAGGTCGTTTGCGATTTATATAAAATATCTATAGAATTAATATATACTTATGTCAACAGAACGTAACCTGTGAGTATAATAATTGTAATAAGTCATTCATAAGTACGTTTTCGAAACTTCAAATTAATATGTTTAGGTAAATTATTTCTCATAGGTGCTTTTTTTTTCTGTGGCAACACCATATATCTCTTAATACTTGCTCGAATATTTATGCTTTAAACATCATTTTAAAACTGGTTGGTCCCCGCTATTGACAAAAAATTGACAAATAGCATAAATTACTTTGTGTATTTAATAGCTTTTTGCTATAAACAGGTAACTTATGTGTTGTTAGATGTATCGATAATTTGGAGATTGGAAGAATAGTTTGAAAAGTATACAGTCAGTATTTTATTGAAATTCAAGCTACGTTCACGTTACGGATTTTTATCTGCAAAAAATACTAAATTTCTGTAATTGAAAAGATAGTTCCAGAGACTACTGCGTTCCAACAACCAAACAAACAAATAATAATCTCTTAAGCTTTAATAGAATACAAATGAATATAAATTTAATATGATATTTCTTGTAAATCGCAGATAACTATGCAAATTGTATTTATATGAAATATACATATTTATTATTTTCTTTTATATTATTGATATGTATGTATTTATATTAATATCTATATGATAGGATGTTAAGGTGTATCGATTTTATCACTGCCTTAATTAAATAAGTTATACGGAGTTAGGTATTTCGAATCAACCAAGTGTTGTGTAAATTACAGGGCAAAAGCAGGATTAGTGTGGTGAGAATTTTTATCTAAATTTAGCATGTTTTCTTGGTAATTTTAGTACATACACTTGAACGTTGTAATTATAAATTACGATTTGATCAGATTCTTCAATTCATTCTTCTTTAAACTCTAAATTTAACTACAGTTAATTAGTCATTACTAGTTACTTCTCTCAATAGACTATATTAAATGTAAATAGTTTATTAAACTTTAAAAAAACTGTGCTAATGACATTGTTTTTTAAAGTCTTTCAAATAATCGTCACCTGTTTGGTAAACAATGTTAACAACTGTTATGTTTGAATTTCAATGTAGTCGACATTTATCACCTCTCTGTTATTAAATTTAACAATGTTTAATTTATTAATCATCTCTGTTTAAAATAAAACGAAAATACAATTAATTAAATTCGATTGTGAATGGTTCATCAGGGGAGAGTGACAAGCGCTCTGAGGCGAGCGTACTTGGGTTGTAAGCACGTCGCTCACAGTAAGTGCGTAGTGGTAACGATTAGGGCAGACAGCGCCCTCTGTGTGGTTAACGTACGACTCCCGGCGTGCTCTGATCTAATAGTGCTCTACCTGTTTGGTTGTTTGACAGATGTCATAGACAATTAGAAAATTTTATTAAATTAGAAACGAAAAGATTTTTTTTTTCTAGATAGAAACACATAAAAAGTACATAGCTATGGTTTTTAAGCTAGATTATAATGTTATATAGTGGTGTATTGTTATAAGTAACGACAATTATAGAATTGTAGTCTTTTTATATTGTCATTAATAACATTATTTTTGTATAATATTGTAAATTAGATTTTTTATTACAATATTGTTACATATTTATACCCTCAAAGTAAGAATGTAAAGAGTTTTAGAACATCGCATGAAATTTATTATAATAATTATCATATAACATAATGATAAAGTATGTAATAATGGATACTTATAGATAAATTATTTAGTTGTTAGTGCAACTAATGCAAATATTTAAAAACTAAATATTCACGAAGTATATGAAGCCAGTAAGAAAAAAAAAAAAAAAAAATTGATTGGAAATTACTAAAGAGACTGGGACTAAAGAGTATATAGCTAGCTTAATATATAATACAGTATTATGTTGTCATTGGGATTCAAACTCTGTTTAAAGACAGGCTATGAACTTTGAAATTCCAATTACTTTCTCCCTAATCGACACTATCTTCTGGCCCTCACAAAAAGTATTTTAATTCTTTACAAACAAAAAAAAAACCTGATGCCATTCGTTATTTAGTATATAACCTAAAATTGATTTTCAATACAGAAGAATTACTTTTACTATTATACCGTAAAATATCGTACGTAGCATCATTGTGAAGACACTGGTACAAGTTTTTATTTATTGATTGCTAAACACAATGTTTTACAGTTTGCTAAAATGAAGTAAGATTTATTGTTCTTCACATTGTGAAAAATATCATATTAGTTATTTGCTAGCTAAACGATATAGTGGCTGTATAACTAGTCAGTATGTCTCCATAGTATTGTAAATATACATATATTTTTATTAATATTATTATTATTATATAATTATTGTCTAGTCTATATTTTATTTTTACTCTATATACTCATATAAATCAAGTTATACATCATTATAACCATTATTATTGCATGAACCTATTTTCTTTATTTATATATTAATATGTTCTCTTTATATTGTTCTTTTATGTATTAATTATACTGGGATTAATCATAATTGTCCACTAAAATACATAATGGTTTTAAGTAGATTTTATTATTGTGTTCTGCTTATTGAATTATTCGCTTGACACGGGTTATAATACACGTAAAGTTTAGGTTAAAACATTATATATTTATTACAACCTTGCATGAGTTCATTTGTGTTGCCATGTCTCGCGAATTCAGCCGAACGCACCATTCAATCGCCGACATTTACATATTCATCTATCTGCCCCTTTTCTCGGAAATTCTACTAATCCTAATTGATGCCTTCTTACTATCGGGTAATATTATTCCCTGTTAACAATTAGAAAATATCAACAATATATAAATGCAGTGAAACCTGGATAAGTAAGATCTCTAAAGACAAGTAAATTCAGTTCACTTAAAGAGTTTCATATTTGCCCGATTTATGACATCTCAAGTTTAAAAAATTCTTTAGGTCTCATTTTATTAATTAAATAAAAAATAGGGTATAAATAATACAGCATTCTAGTTTACCTTTTAAACCCACTTGGAAGGAAAATATATGATTCAAACAGTAATAGATTTTTATTAAATATGTAGGTAGATAGTGTATTCTTTTTACAAATCTTAGTTATACATACCATCACGCCTGTATCCCCGGAAGGTAAGGCATAGGTGTACTCTGTACACCCACAGTTCGCGGTCTGTTTTTAGGTCCCATGTAATAGGGGGCGAACGTATTGCCATTAATCGGCTTCAAAGCAAAACTCTGAGCTGCTACTGAGAATTTCATAGAAAACCTCAATAATACTTTGCTCGACCTGGGAATCGTACTCAGGACCTCGAGCATAGCAGTCACGCTTACGATCACTAGGGTAATGAGACAGTTTAGTAATTATTACAAAAATTCCAAGAAATAAGTTTCACTAAAAAAAGTAATTTTTCTTCTCCAAAAAGCATTTAGATTTCAGGTCCCAGTTTCAGGTTTCATTGTATTAATAATGATAATTCATATTATTAACAGTTAACGTTAATTTGATTTTGCAAGCTCAAACATTAACCCCGTAGCAAGAATATCGATTATTATAATCGATTTCGAAAACCTTACCTTAATTGACCATTCATTCGAATTAACCTATAAATTCATAACCTCTTTCGATCACCAGTCGCTCTAGATAGTAATTATTCATCTTTAAAATTTAAATAATAATATCACTGGGTTACATTTTGTAAAATGTTAAGTTGACAATATATTTTGCTCCTTTCGTCTTTTTTATTTCGATAGAATATCATCAAGTGATCTGTAATTATCATCAGCACATGATTTTGAAAACGACGTGATGCATCACAAGCCACAGCCGAATGTCTCATTAAAATGTACTGCCAGTGTCGATAGCTACTTGGTAGATTTATTCACAAAAAAATTATAATTACATACTTGTTTCTCTGACTCAACGACTTTAAGTGAGCTAGTCTCTCATTTACTTGAAATTCACACACACCCTATAATTACTGCTGTATCTGTGATGACCGACCGTTCAGTTGACCCAGATACCGTTGTTTATGTAGTAATACGGTTCACACTAGCTAAGCACACTTGAAAAATAAGCTTTAAAGAATCAATTTTTACGGACCTTAAGCTGCTATCTGGTCGAACTCGGAATATCGAGCAACGCCTTTTAAAGTTCAACCCCTGTATTGGTATTTTATTACGTATTGAATAACGGTTTTCTATATATTTGTCTTTCGGCTTTAGATGATTGTATTTTGTGCAGGACTGCACTAAACCAGTAAGCGGTTTGTATATCGCACTTTCGGTAAGATAAAGGACTCTATTGTTAACAATACGTAAAACGAACTACGCCTAAGTTCTTTAAAAACTTCCTTTTATCTGGAGGAACAAACTGTAAGGCATATTTCGCGTAAAGAACAATTATTTCTGAGCAATATTAGCAGAACTAATTGTCTAACTAACTAACAGTCTGTTGTGAAAAGTTACAAAAAGTGCTGTTATGTCTTTATCTTACCGAAGGTGCGATAGGCAGGCGAGACATTTCCTTTCATGTATAGTTTTTAGATTTGTAAATATGGTGTTTTGAATTGTGCAACGGAGACATTTAGCTAGGGTTTGTGCGACGTCACGGCCCTAAGCGAGTGAGTAACGGTGGCCCACTCCCTGTCCCGCCCCCTCCCTCCCCGTCCCATTGGTCCGTCGGTCCGGTCCGGTCCGGTGTGTAGCGGGCGGCGGCCCAGCTGAGCGCGTTGGATCGTTCCAGAATGACGTGGATGCTCCGTCGCCGGCCGCTTCAGAGCGCCCCTCTATTGCGTCCGTCGCGTCGCCCGAGCGGAGCGGTGCGAGCTCTCGCGGCTCGCTGCACTCGGGCGCGATTGTCGTCGGCGCCGCGCCCGCGTCCGCCCCAGCCGCCTCGACCACGGCCACCCCAGCCTGCGCCGGCCGCGGCCTATGCGGGGACGGTCGGGGGTACGCTCCGCCAGTTCCCCCGCCGCCCATGGAGCCGCGTGCCTAGCGCCGACACTGCTGCTGTCGCTGTCTCTGCACCGCCGCGACCGCAGACACCGTGCTGATACTATTCAGTTGCGACTGGTAATCTAAATTATCACAAGCCTCCATTCCGCGACACCCCCTGCCTCAAAACGAGCAACAGCTACGAGTAGAGATGTACTGATTTTGGTGAGACTAGTATTTTAGTACCAGGTACTAAAGTTCGGATGATATCTACTAGTTTTAAAAATAATTAAATACTTGGCTTTTGTTATTTCCGTTACAGTAGGAAATGGAATTCGTGATAAAAAAAATGGGTGCAATATTTTGTTGTACATGTTTAAGTTATGCGTATAATTTTAACATGATATTTTAGTACTTTTGGAAAGCTCCCACGAATGAGTATTTATATTATTTTTTGACCTCGAATTCCATTTCCTACTATAGTTTGGTATTTCAGAGTATTGACTCTGCATTATTACTAAGCTAAGAGTAACTGAAGCATTTACTTATAAATTAATCATTGCTATCTTTTGACACGGGTCGGTTGTTTCGTATAAGAAATTCTGGTCGATACTCTCGTGCTTAATAATGCGTTTGTGACTTTAAAAGAAAATGATTAAAAATATAAGTAAAGAAAACAAATGACAAATTCCGGATATCGACCTCGGTAGTGATGTGACTATGACGTAACACAATAGTGTTGTTAAATTATACTCGAGTGACTAATGTAAGTGAAACGTTGGCTTCGAATTTGAAGTGCGTTTTATTAGTTTTATAATTTACGAAATTTATTGTTACGATTCGTTTAACTCGCGTGAATACCTAATGATTCTATCCACGAATCTGTTTTAATTGTTAAGAAATAAAAATGATATATATATCTACACTGAACAAGAAAATGATTGAAATTATCATTGTAATTGTTCCATAGAAGATATTGGTTCTTGATGACAAAAAAAAAAAATGATTTGAACTTAATTTCAAATGCCCAATTTATATTAACATTACATTGTGTACTGTAGGTATAAAACAGAGCTTATAATGTAAAAAAAAATATTGTTGTTATAAATAGCAATCGACGACTTAGTGTTCGATATCTTTCCGTGATCTCTCTTTATCAGATAATATTAATGAGAAATTTAATATTTGAAACTGTGACAATATGCAATTAACAATAGGGATTTATGAATGAAAAAAAAAGCAATATTTATAGTGGCAGTTCTTTTTCTCTATACAATTTATAAAAGTGTTTGCCTGTAGGACTGTTCCTTTGCCACAGAGTTAAATCTTACAGAATGTATTATAAATCTTTTCCGAGTCCCTAGTTATGAGTAATAAATTAAAAAAAAAATGTTAAATAAATATATGGTATTTATTGGTGTCGTAATTAGTCGAGTAAATTCGACTGTTGAGTATGAATATTCATAGTTTGCATTGTATTTCGGAATCAATAAATTAACATTCCTGAAAATATTTTTACAGGGGTGTAAGTAAGAATTGTAAAACGGAATGACATAGTACACGTACACTTTTGATTAAACTTTGTTTAAGTATAATCTAAAACAAATTTTAGTTGGAGTTTATTTAATCTTAATATTAATTGTAAAGTAACATAAAAGTTTTTTTTTCTTCTATATAAAAAAATCAGTAAAATATTTAAACTTGGGTTTAATCAAAATTGTACCGTATTTAGAATTTCAATAAAAGTTAGACATATAATATTTCTATAAAATTGTTGTAGCCTTATTATTATTATCGTATTTTATAAATATTTAATAGATAAGACTAAAATATTTGGATTTCTGAAAGTGTTGTTATCTGTAATATTATGTAAGGAATCTCTCGCCAAATCGGGAAATTTAATTATCATCTTATTTTTTTGAAATAAATTTCGTTATAACGTATTTTAATGAAGTCAAAATTCATGGAATGAAACTTCTAGAAATCAATAATTTTCATTAAAATCTTGAGATTGATAGATACCAGTCCTAGTGCGCCTATCGAACAAATGTTAACGTTATTTTTTTATAGTACATCTATCAATGTACGCATTGTCCATACGTTATTTCGGCTGTATTCTTTAAATAATTATATTATTTAATCACGTAGAAACTATTTACTTTTTTTTAATAATGCAACACATAGGAATTCTTATAAAATTCCAAGTATATATATTTTTACAATAAAATTGCTGATAAAATAATATGAATAAAGTTAAGTTAATATTAAATTAAAAGGTAGAGTCCACGGATGAAGTTATTTCAAACATCATTAATCTGTGCAATTAATAGTTTAAACAGAATAAACATTCGAATCGCTTTTCACTTTAAACACTTATTGTAAGAAGAATGCAAATACCGCTCATGTTGAAAAAAAAAACATAAGTTTTGGTGGCATGACAGAAAAATTGCGAGTTTGAAATTTGACAGTTTTATCTGACAGTGTAAAAAAAGCGTTAAAGTTTTCCGATAAGCTTTAAAAAACATCCATGGTCAAACTGCGATCCGCGGAACCTTTGCAAAGGGGTGAGTGAGCCATATGCTCCAACTACCGACGATAGGTCAAAAAATATCAAGTCCATGCAATTACACAAAGTACCAAACTCATTTAAACATTTCGAGAGTAAAGTCTTATCAGTTTATTGTCCATTCGTACATGTGACACTAGATCTTTTTTTAAATATTGTTACGGTTCTTATGACAGCTGTCATAAATATAGGGTTCAAGAAAAAAAGTAGAGAATGATTGTTTTAAAGGGTAAAAAAGCAAATAATGCGATCGATAGTTTCTCATATTACAATGTGTTCATTGTATTAAAATAATGTGGCTAGTAAAGAGTCGTGTTGCGAGCTCGTGCTGTCTAAATGAATAGTGTTCAAGTGTCAGTGAAAATGGATAAATCTTTGATGTATATATAACCTAAAATTATGAATGATCGTTTCATATACATATAGGTGATAATCGATATTTTCATTCCTTTTTTTTAAGAAAAAAAAATGTTTGTTTTATTTGGAATTTTGAACTGTGAAAATTACCAGTGTCGTTCTTTGTATTTCTTTTTTTTTAAGTATAAATTCGTATATAAATGATTATTATTAAAAACTTGTGTAAAGAAAAATAAAAAGGTTGGCACTTCAACTTTTTTGTGTTATTGTAATACTTCTATGGGTATTTATGTACCTACATTAATGGTTTAATATTATGTTAGGTATGTTATTATTTTTGTAGAGTTAAATCGACATTTTGAACAAAAAAAAAGATCCAATGACTGCATTGATGATGATGATGAAGATGTTAAAAAAATGCCTGTTGATTTGCCACGCATAGCTAATATAAACAAAATATTTTTAGTAAATCTACATACCTATACGTAATATAAAGTCTGTGCTGGAAATGGGCGTGCGTGCTGCCCGCTGCGCTGCGTTGGTGTACGATGCAATCCACGGAATAAAAAGTAAGTTGTAATCCCAGGATAATACAGCTAGGAAAAAAAGATCCTATAATTATTATAAATGTAAAAGTTTCTATGCTGGGTGTTTATCACTCTATCACGCACAAACGGCTGAAAGGATTGTATGGAATTTGGCACACAGATAGTTTGCAACCTGGATTAGCACAGGATATTTTTTATCCCGGTAAATGACAAAATTTTAATTTTTCTCTGGATCAATTCTAAAGTCCACGAAGAACGGCAGGCGAAGTCATGTGGAGAAGTTAGTAAGTAAATAATTTGCTATCTGTTTGTGGTAATGAATCTGTCTTCATAATTATTTAAAAAAATATGTTCCTCATCTTATTTAATGGCAAGGTTATGCCAATGTAACGTGGATGTAATAGTTTTATAATCTTCAAAGATCAAAAACGCTTTGACAAGATGACGGCTCTCTTGTTAAAACGTTCCAGGGAGTTTTTGTGGGAACTTAAAAAGTCATGCTTTTCAGTTATTATTTAGAATTCACTTCACTTGTGCACAATAACCAAAGTATATCACGTAAAATGCCACCAATACTACATATAGGAACAAAAAACGGAAATTTAAGATTAAGTTTGTGAATTAAAATAAAAACTTCCTACTTTTTTATTTTACCCTTTTGTTAATCGGAGGAAGAGATATATCAACTAGATCCGGTAATGCCAGGATTTTAAAAGTTCAATTTAAAAGCGATAAAAATGACGTCTTACGTTTTGATTTTGTATTAAGTAACACCTGTAGATAATTTGCGGCAACAACGAGTTAAAAAAAATTGGAGATGCCGGGGATCGAACCCGGGGCCTTTCACATGCAAAGCGAACGCTCTACCACTGAGCTACATCCCCTCTTATAACGATCGTTGAAAGTTATAGTATGCTACTTTGTGTAAAAAATATCGTCTAAAATAATTAAGTATAAAAATTGATATAAATCAATATTATTCTATGAAAGGAGAGCGATAAAAGAGGATTTCGAGAAGTTTTGGGAATGTGTGAGTGAAAATGTGAAAGTTGTAGGAATGAATGTGTGTGTGTGTGTGTAAAATAATAAGATAAACAACATGGCATTCTGATTCAAACCTGTTCTACTTGTATGTCTAACGTGGTAGATCAACTAGATAGCTATAATACACTAGTGTGGATATTCTTACTTGCTAATTTCGAAATTATATTCCGAAATGAATACTACTAATTTGAATAAATGTTTATACAAGTGTTCGAATGTATTGTTTTTTTTTGCAAACGAGTATAGGAATTGTAGGTACATGCATCATCATAGCATTAATTTTCGTGATTTCGTAATTTTATCTTATGATTTTGATAAATATCGATGTGGCTCCGAAAGACCATGGCGACTATGAGGTGTATATAGTCGAGGACTTTAAATTAATGCACATATTTTATTTTGTAGTGTTTTGACTTTTCGATACATCAAGCAGATCTTGACTTCGATTTATGCCATATCATTTTCACACGGAAACGTAATCCTTTCATTTACAACTACGACTAGATTCTAGATTACACTTCCATCTTCACATACTATGCTACCGCCTCTAAAGATTTTAAGAAACTCTGCTTAATTCTACGATTGTGTAAACCCTATAAAAAAGTAGAAATTTTAAAAGTCTTATAATCGCCTACGTTTGCAGTATACCTACTGGAGTTTGCAAGTGTAGTTTGGAACCTACAATATGAAGTACTTAAACATACCAAGGATTGAGAAAATACACAACAATTTTTATAGTCTTTCTTCAAGGCATAGCATGCAATCCTTAAAACACGAGGACCTGACTTGATGCAGTCTTACATAAAATAATTAATTACCATATAGATGCCTCTCCACTACTGGAACAAATTTCCTTAAAAATACCGCGATCTAACGCACGTTCAATGGACACATTTCATAATACTTATGTCGGACAAATTATCTAAAAACTCCTTTTTACGCTGTTATTACTATAACAGATTTCTTGGCGATGTTGACATATTTTCAAATAAGTTATCATCTTACAAAAAGAATGTGTGTGAATTGCTGAATGAAGACATCTTCTGTCTAGAGATAGTATAAAATGAAGTCGCTTCCAGCTGTCTCTATGTACGCTTAGATCTTTTAAACTACGTTACAGATTTTAATGCGGTTTTCTCTAACATTTAGTGATTTTTTAAAGGAAGTTTTATAATTATATACAATACATTCCAACGAAGTCTTTGTACAGTACAGAAAATTCAATTATTTGTAATCAAGTCTTCAAAAAATTGTCTTCAGGCGCTTACATGGCTTACGCTGGATAAACCTTATGAAATACATCAATATAATGTTCTAAAGAATTGTAGTTCTTCAAAAAGGCTAGAGGAGAGTCCGCGATGGCATATGTAAGTAAAGTAAGTATAGGAAATAGTACCTGAGGTTGACTCACAATAACCATTTTTATTTTCAATATAACAATTAAAAATATTGCGTTTCATTTGCGAAGCTATTTTCTCCAATTCAATATTAATCTTTATCCAGATAAGTTTATTAGTTAACTTGGGCATTTAATTTAGATAATGATTGTCCTTTAAAATTTTCCATTTAAATTAATACAGTAGAAGATTCACAAATTGAAAATTATTCGCAACCAAAGAAATCCTACCAAAAAACTATGATAAATTACGCGACGCGAGCTAAGCGCAATATTCGTAACTATGAAGTTAAGTAAAATACCATCACGCCGGTATTGCCGAAGAGTTAGGCAGAGGTACCCACAGTTCACCGGGTATGTTTTAGGTTCCATGTAATAGTGAGCCTATTGCCATTAATCGGGTACAAAGTTAAACTCCGAGCTGATACTGAGAATATCATAGAAAAACCCAATAACACTTTGCTCGACCTGGGAATCGAACCTAGGACCATTCGCGTTTCGACGGGCAGTTATAAACTATCAATATTAAAGCTATAAACTCTAAATCAGGCTTTTTTAAACATAAACTACCTACACCACTTTGTAAATTGTACCTGTGCGAAGATGAGGCGGGTCGCTACTAGGTAATATGTAAAAAAAAATCCTATGGGCTTATTGGATTATGATATTTAAATATTGTCTGTATAAAATATGTGCACTAATATTATAAATGTGAAAGTAGCCTCTGTCTTTTTGTTATGTAGGTACCTTACCTTTTCACGAGTACCTTTCACCTTTGAATCAATCGCAATAAAATTTGCTATTATTACCTAGATCCTAGAGGTAGCCTGAGTGAGACCTGGAGAGTATAAAAAACACGCAGATTGACTCGCGGGATAAAGTTATGAATATTTTAGGAAATTAAGGAAGTTTTATGGTCCTAATAGTAGGTAAACATATTATTTACCTTTGTTATCAATTACAAATATTAATGGGTTTCATGGTGTTTATATTATTCAGGTAATTACGTCCTTCAAACGATAATTCCAAAATATGCACACTACATTGATGTAGGTATCTATCGTACCGAAACTATCGACATGGGGCTGTGAAGGTACATCCGTCATAGTGGCAAGCTTAAGGCTTAACATTTTACGATCTTCCACAAACGATTTTCGGAAGGGGCTAGGTCGCAGGATTGTGCCTCGCAATTATACGAACGGCTAACATTACGCGCACGACTTCTCTCCGCGCGTCGCTCGAGGACGTCGCGCGGCGACTGAAGCTAGACCCTATGTATTACTTATTTGTTATACTTTATTTACTCTATGAACTAAAAACTACGCTATTATTGCACTGTAGGCGATCGGATCGACAATTCGCCCTTGACCAGATCTTGCAAGCTGGATTCCTATTATACTGCTCTGAATATTGACAAAAACCGTGGTAGATCGTGCCGTATAATCACCCTATTAGGCATGACGAGTTCTGGTATCAAAATCAAAGTATTTTTTATTCAATTTGAGCCCTAAGAAGGCACTTATGAATGTTAATACACTATCACCGGTTTGGAAAAACATCCCACTCATCGAAGAAGAATCGGCAAGAAATTCGATTGGGCTTATCAACATCTTTTTACAGTAGGTATTAAATTGTATAGTTATTATAATTTTCAGTAATCTTTACAGAGAGGGAATCGCATCCAGACACACCGTCATTCACGTAATCATCTACCCTATAATATCCTTTCGACAATAAAACTTGCTCTCAGCTGGTGTATATCTAGTAATCAAGCGGGTTGATAGAGATATGTACCCAGCTCTGTCGCAACCACCATGCACACGATGATAAACTCCTTTTCAGTCATTTATTTCGTTTTGGTGCGTTTCGGGATACGGCAGTTTATAAAATCCAGCTACCGAGAGGCTAGCAAGACTCTGACGTACGTCGAGAAATGGCCAATCTCTTGGTGGTCGCTATTGTTTTTTGATTGTACTGTGTATCAGGCATAGTGCAATCACTTTGGAGTGCTACTATAAAAAATAGATACATAAAAAACTGAAGGATTTTTAAATGTAATGCTTTTAATATAATAATTTTAAATACTGGCACAATACATAACAACCTCTAAAAATAATTATAGTTGGACTAAAATTAAAACATAGAATACATTTTAACTTAAACAAAATCTAAAACTAAAACAAATTAAAGTTATTACACAACTACAATAAGTAACAATACTGCCCCACTTCTGGTTAATAGCCTAATGATGATTATATAATAAAATATAGCTCAATTAGTTAATAGCTTAGGTAATAGCCATGATTAAAAGTTAATGATTAAATAAAACCATTTCTCAATACAAATACATATATAAATCTAGATTACATATTTAATCAGTTATATAATGCTAGTAATTTATAAATTATGATTCAAGGAGTGAAAAGTTTCATAAGTTGACAAGCATCAAATTAAAAATTATACAATTGGCATCCGGGTTGCCTAATTTCTATGGTTAATAAATTAGTAAATACATAGGCTTACTTATTTTTGGTATACCAAACTTGTTTTTTTTTAAATAGGATTTGCTAATAAAATGTTAACTTTAAAAAGGTCACCCTAAAAAGTATACATTTTTGATTTGTCAACATATTCACACTTTGTACAGATATATAAATGCATTTTATTTTCATCTCACACTATTAATATAGCAAATCAGTTTGAAAGTTACCATTATAATTATAAAATAGGCATTAAAAACATTTCATGGTAATTTAACAGGGATAGGTAGAAACAATAAAACACAATTCCTTTATAACTCATCAAAACTTTGTCACTTCTGTAATATTCTGTATTTCATGGTTCTGGTTACATTTTCATTTTTGCAATGTAAAATTGTTCTTTAGATATCTGCAAGGTACTAAATAAAAAAATATTGCCCATTATTTAATTCATAAATTAATAAATAATAGAAATAACATAAATAAACTTGTTTTGAGAACTAAATAATATTTAATAGGAAGTTCATGAATATAACTTCTATTAGTTCACAATTTTAAATTGATTAATAGTACATATATATATGCAAAAGCCATAAATACAAAGTAATTAAAAGAAATACATTTGTTATACCTATAAGTTATGTAACTTCTGTTACATATTTGTTTTAACGTAGTGAACTACCACCATCAATGATATAATGAGATCCAGTAATACTCTTTGCTTTATCACTGGCTAAAAATGCAATGAGGGCTGCCACCTCATCTGCTTCAACAATTTTTTTCAATGGCATATTACCAACAACATTCTTAACAAACAACTCAAATTGATCCTCTGTTAACCCTGTGTCTTTCATTAAATTGGTCTTGACAAAGCCAGGGTTGATAGAATTGATTCTGACCCCATCGGAAGCCAGTTCCAGTGCAACACATTTGGTGAAATGGTCCACGGCGGCTTTAGATAAGTTGTACGCTAATGCCATAGTACTAGGCTTAGTGCTGGCTATAGAAGATATATTTATGATGCAGCCTTTAGTTTGTATGAGGTGCGGTACGGCAACCATCGTTAAATGATATACTGATCTCAAGTTTGTTGACATAACTTTGTCGTATGTTTCCATATTTGAGTTTTTTATACCGCCCATACCTATAATACCTGCGTTGTTAACCAAAACGTCTAACTTGCTGAAATGTTCGATCGTTTCGTTCATAATTCTCTCGACATCCGCCTCTTCAGTCACGTCAGCTGTTATAGGGAATGGTTTAACGCCTTTTGCTTTCTCGCAATATAAGGCAATTCTTTGTAGATTTTTCTCATTTCGTCCAACAAGAACTAACTTAGCAGAGAGTTTAGATAGATAGATTGCCGCAGCGGCACCGATACCTGAACTCGCGCCAGTGATTAATACAACTTTTTCAGCAAAATCCATAATTAGATGGTTTACTTAGTTATATTATATCGAAAACCCTTGCACAATTTTGTAAACAACAACGTTCAACTTCAAGGGCAATTAATCAAACGTCAATAAGTCAAATGCGTCATTGTCAAAATTATAACCTGCGACAGTGCTGGGCTTACCTATAAGGAATAAGGATGAATCGATACTACTGTGTACTCATATGATATCGATACTTTTCTTTCGATACTAGTACTAGTATTTATTAATAGATAACACCAACATTCGATACTGTGTACTGATATAAAATGAAAATAGTAGTATCGAATCGATTGGCGTCATGATATCGCCCCCGTCCTCCTAGGGCCCTTGGCTATATACAGAAGGCGTATTGGTGATAAGCGGCACGGTGCGTGGGTCGCAGAGATGAAGCTACCCAGCAGGCGTTATTTTGGTTTGGTTGTTAAATATTGGTTCTTTGGACAATCGATACTATGCCATAAAACAAAATCCCCCACCGCGTCTGTCAGTCAGACTGAACGCAATTTACTCAAAAAGAAAAAGAACAAATCATGCCGACTGGTTATTATAAATTTTATAAGCGGGAAGTATAAGTCATTCCATAAATTGATAGGCTATAAAGAATTGTCAAAAATATGTTTTAAATTATATAAAAAAATATTTTTATCAATTCTCAACCACTTTTGTCAAAATTTCGTAGACGGGATGCATACGTGATTTCTTAATTAATAGGCTAGAAGAATCGTCAACAAAATAATATCTGACATATGTAAAAAAAAAAAAAAAATATAAATCAATATTAATAAAAAATTTACACTGGAAGTACATGTAATAATACCCTCCAATAGATAAGCTAAATTAAGTGTCAATAATATGAGGGAAAATAAAATTACGGGATTTAAATAACTACTGCATAGTAGCAAACGCGTGCAGAAGCGCGGGTACATCACTAGATAGTTAGTGAAGCACGTGATGAGTCACGAGAGTGATGCACACACATTAGATATTTAGCATCTTACCGAAAAATATGTATAAAATAAACCATTAGTGTATGTATTTATATCGTAATACACATAAAGAAATCTCGTTAATAATATATTTATTAATCTGGCAAGACGCGCCGGCACTCGTGAATCTTGCTCCCCCGCTCCCGGTTATTTTAAAGACAAAAATGCTTAATGTGGGCGTTCCTTAGAAGATATACATAAACCCTTGCTGACTTTTTTGTGGGGCATTTTAATGCCCACAATGATGCCTATTTAATGCCTATGATTATGTGGTAAATTCATTTGATATAATCTCTTATGGTTTACTCAGTGTAAGCCATTCAAGCGCCCGAATTGATTCACCATGACCAGTTTTTTTTTAATTTGCGCAGAACCCTAATTATTTTTCTAAAGTAAAAGTAGGCTAAGTTACTTCTTATAATATCAGTTATCTGTCAGTGAAAGTCCCGTCAAAATCGGGCCATTTAATTCATAAATTGAGTTTTTTGATATAGGTACCGTATTTTCATATATGCATTTAGTAAAACACTTCAATTTTATGAATTGTATAGAAAGATATAAATTATTTATCGGTATTCGTTTCTAGCTTAAATTAATAAAATTGATATATTGATGTTATGTCGTGATATACACATACTTACATAAAGTGTCTTGAAATTCAAATAGAGAGTGACGACTAATGAAAGTGCAGTTTTTATCAAATCATTCGTTTTGTATAGGTAAGCCTGTAAATATCATGACGAAAAGTCTTGGCACGGACAGACGGACGGACGATTTTAGTCATCCAAAATTTTTCTTAGTCATTCATTTTGTTGTTAGATGGATATTTACCAAGAACTGATAAACTAATCCTCGTGTTTTTAACCGCCTTCAAAAAAAGAGGAGATTTTCAGTTCGAATTGTATATTTTTTATGGATGTTCAACCATAATTTCTTTGTTTGTGAACCGATTTAAATGATTCTTTTTTTTGTTGGAAAGAGGAACCTCAAGAATGGACCAATTTTAATTTCATTGGTATTGGACCTTCGACTTTGAAGACATACTAGGGAATTCCTTACAATAATTGAAATTTCATCTTTGGGACGAAGCGGCCAAGTACTAACTTGAGGCATTGAAGGCAATCGAGAGGCATGCCGATAAACTCATTGGCAACGATTCGCCGGTCGAGGCAAGGCTGCAGAGCCTTGAACATTGGCGGAAAGTTACTAGTTTATCGGTTTTTTACCGCATACATTTCAGCAAGTGTGCATTGTTATTGCACAACTTAATTCCCCATTGCCTTTCCACCACCGGACGACAAGACAAGACGGCGAAGCGTCATTGATTTACGGTAGATATTCCACCAGTGCGCACAAAGCGTTTTACCAGCACATTTAGAGCGGCCCCACATACAGTCGAAATTCCGTTTCGATATTTTGAAGGTTTCCGTTTTCGTTTCGAAAGTGTTTTTATAATCATGGTATTAATCCTTATCAAAATAAATACGTTATTCATCACAAGTATTTAATTTTGGACAAAAATGCCTTTTACATCCTTTGATATCAATGAATATCTTAGGATATATCACAGTTTTAAAATAACTCCGCAGCAAAATAATAATCAAGTACCGCGCGTGTATTTTAGCGGAGTGATGTGGTAGGCAGGCGGCACCTATAAATTGTATTGTAGGTGCCTACGACAATTATTATTTGTCTCTGCCTACGTCCCACTTTCTCTAACCTTTTCTCTCTTATGTGACGCAGACGAAGTTGCGCGAGTTAGCTAGTAATATATAATATTTTTTATAGGTGCAATAAAGTATTGTGTCCAGTTATATATTTGTACTGTGTATATTGTGCTCACTCTGCTTCTTCTGCATATCAATGATATGTTACGTTTAGGCCATATTATTATTCATAGCTATGCAGATGACAGCACCATTCATTGGTGCTATTAACAGCAAGCCTTCTTAAAATAGAAAAGAGACGGGATAAACTTGTCAACTTAACTAATCTCTGCACCGCGTACCGACATAAGGAGCAATTTGGTTGAGTTCAATTCATAAAAAACGAAGGTGTGCGCATTTAAAAAAAAAAACCGTTTCCCTTCCCCACTCTTTAGAACGTCTCGCTAGCAATGTGTGACAGCCTCAATATGCTAGTGATATTCGCAGCGACCTCAACTCGAGGGATTACATCGGAAGTGTCATCTTGTCTTTTATGGTTAGCTACCTCAATCTCGACCCGAACTACAAAGTTCTCTATTTCTTATTTTTGTCGTACCGTGGAACTGTGGAACCATCTCCGGGGCATTTTGCGACATCGGGTCCTTCAAGCGTAACGTGAAGAGATATTTATGCAGACGGCAGTGACAGTGGCGACCGCTGACGGTTCTCGATCTCTTGGTGATCGCTGTTGTGTTTGGATTGTACTGTGTTTACCATCAGGGACAATAGAGTGAATTTGCCGAGGTACCTATTATCAAAAAAAACTATACCTAATAAAAGTACCTACCTATTATACCTACAAATAAAACATTAAGAAAACCCAAATTGTTAAATGTACCTTTTGTAAGGACAACATATAGATAAAATTTATTTTTAATCGGCGTATAAACAATTTAATTCGTTAACTGTTAATGTTCATATGTTTATTACAAGTGTGTCTTCCATATGGCGCAGTTTATGCAGAAACTTTTTCGTTAATTTTTAAGTAATTTTTCTAATCATTTTAGTTTGTGTTAATCTTTGTGTTTCTCTTCGTGGCTGATTGTCTTTCTTTTTTGTTTATATGTGCTTATCTTTATTTGTGAAAGTTTGTAATTGGCCTTTTATTTCGATTATATTTTTACTACTCTTTCTATTAGCTGTAAGTTTCCCTGACAATGTAAAATAAAATAATAAAATAAAATTGAACTACTATGTTACACTAAAGTTCTTATTACAAAATTTGTAACATAAAATATTAAAGCAAATAAATATGTGCATTTAACATTTATCGTGAATAACGGATGAGGTCGCGAGTTCTGCGTCCGCGATATTGAACTCCGTATAGTTAAATGACAAAATGATTTACTGAAACGAAACAGTCCGATGCAAACGTGACTACGAACCGTATGGAAATTTCATAATATTGTTATAATTTTCTATATTTATAAAACTTATGAGTCTTTGTTTGTTTGTAAATCATAATATCTTGAATAATTACTATATATGTATGTATATTATAATATCATTATATGTCACTATTCTTTTATTTGCAACAATGGACGTCTCGCTGGAAGCTTTTCGTGCTGTAATTTTTATGACTATGAACAGGGGTTACGAGGAGAGTTACAAAGGATTTCAAGGAATCTCACGAAAATTTACAAGCTGAGAGTCTGGTCTTGCGTTAGCAATATTTACTTATTAGTTTATTGAATTTAAACATGGTCAAAAGAACCTTAACGATGACCCCAGACCTGGGTCAGGGTAGAGTGGCTATTGCGGGAGAATAGACTTGATACAAATCGAAAGATTCAAGCTGAACTGAAGATTGGATCACAGGCAGTATCCACCATCCTCCATGAACACCTTAAAGTCAGGAACCTTGCTTCGCGATGGATACCTCAATCTCACCGAAGACCAAAAATCCCGTCGTGTTGATTGGTGCAAATTTATGCTAGAAAAGTTTGAAGGAGGAACTTCGCAAAACGTATCCTACATCCTTACGACTGGCGATAGTTGGATCTACAGCTAGGATCCTCTCATCAAGCCACAATCCACGCAATGGGTGTAAATTGCTCTGTGGGTGATAATTTAACACTGCAGAAGAGGCCGTCGAAAAACTTCGGCGGGTATTTTTCGACCACTCGCAACATACATTTTTGAAATGTTTCGAAAGCTGGTTCACCTGAATGCTTAAGTGCATTGGAGTTGGAGGGAAATATTTTGAAAAGCTATACACTTAGTTACTTGTTGCTTATAATGATTCTTTTCACAAAGATACAATTGATATTAACCTTCACTTTCCATGAAGACATAAGTTTCACATTTTGCTAAATAAAAATTCATATACCTATCCATAATAATATTCTAAACTTTTGGTGTTAGAACGCACATCATTTGGACTACTGAATCAATATGTGGAAGGTTTTAGGCTACATATCATTACGTTTTACCATAGTCTACAGTCCAGCTTTTAAATTCAAAATACCATACAAAGTTAACATATGGTTTTAGCGACAGATGATTTAGCCAAAGTCAGATTTAAGCCAAAGAGAACTGCACAATGGTGTGTGTGTTTGTGTGTGTGTACTAATTACATAATATATTATGTTCAACGAAGTTATATGCTTTGGAATCCATCAGTTTTTATGGTGAATATTGTCCAAAAATCTCTCGTTACGAAAAGTACGAAGAAGAATTGTTGTAATGCGATTTGAATAAATAAGTTAAGCGGGACTCAAACTATCGACCACTCGTACTGTACATACAACAGTGCGTAGAAGTTTGGTCGTCACAATGCTAGGCTAATTTGACAACGATCTTAGTCGTAAAAATAAAAACTTGCATTAACCGTGTATAATTCTATTTCATTCTCTTGCAAGCTGAATCTTATAGAAGTATGTCTGTCACTTCCGTTAGTGTCGCTTTTCCGTTTCATTGAGTTTGAAATCACAACGGTACTAAATAAGTATTTTATTTGGCCATCTAATTGAATTTTAATTGTTAATAAAACAGTTATCCTATTTACTCGCTTCATATAGCAACTTACAATCGTGACTTGCATCTAAATCATGTAATATCAGTTTCTGGGCCAACCCATTCGTCTTAGAACCGCATTTACATATAAAACATTCCAATATATCAATTCGGCCACGAATGCAATTTGTGAATGGTGCCCATAAATAACTATATCCCGTTTGACACGCAGCGACCCTTCGTTCGGGCTGGCAACACCGTCGTCTATGTTTTCCCGCCATTATTTGACAGATGCGTTCCGAATTTGAAAACCGTAAGGATTTTTCAAACGGCCCGAAACCGTTGAAATCAACCGTGAAATTCAATTGCACGACTATAAATTTTGTCCTTTTGAAAAATGTTTCAGATACCGTTTCTTGCTTCAATACGGCCGATTTATTATATATATATATATATATATACATATATATATATATATATATATATATATATATATATATATATATTATAGCTGCCATGTAGTTTTCTATATGAGTTTGATAGGATTATACATGTAAGTACTGTTTTGCTGAATTAGTATAAAATAGAATGTCCTTTTCTCAGTTTTATTCGAACAGATGAAAAAAAATTGTGTGCAATTCACACGTGGTAGAAGTGAAACGTTCACATCTATGTTTTTTTTAATTCAGAAAATGATCTAATACACACTAATTTAAAGTTTATGAAAATGTACATATAAGTACATTATTATTTATTATTAATAAATAATATAATTATATATTGTATATTATTAATCATTATTCACAATATCAATCATTAACAGAATGTCATAAGTGTTGTCTAAAAAGTTTTTGTTTCGTGCTTTTTTGTTGAGATAATAAAATTAATTATTGCCTGGCAATAAACCTCTTTTGTACCATTTTACCCATTGCCTAGAACTTTCCTATCTCATTTTCTCCCACGTTAAATCTTATGAATTTATGTGTCTGTCTCTTTTTACTGTTACTTTCGCTTTTTCGTTTCATCGACTTTCAAATCACAACGATGCTAAAGAAGTTTTCACTTTAAAAAAAATGAATAAAATAGTTATTGAAATGGGGACAAAGTGCAAAATGTAATAGAAAGTACAAGAACCTAATAAGTTAGCGAATAAATGTCGTTAGATGAATAATTTGGTTAGACGTTTTGCAGAACATATATGTTTTCAAAACACTTCTTGCAAATATTCGTTTATTATATAATATATTTGTTACTAGCTGTCCCACGGTTTCGCTCACATGGACAACAGATGAACGCGTAATTCTAATAAAAATCGTAGATTCTTAAAACTTGAATAAGTACCTTTTAATTGACTGAAGATATCGTTTTTGTTGATAAGGAACAAGTGTGTATGGTCAAAACAAAAAAAAAAACATCAATATCTTCTAGTGATTTTAGCGTGATGCGCACACAACGACAAACGTCAATGATTTTATTTATACTTATGAATAGAAGGTATAGTAGATTAGCGAATAGACGGTACCTACTGTTGCTGACGGTAAGAAGAATACAATCCAATCACAGCGGCGACCACGGAGAGATCGAAGTCTATCTGCGGTCGTTACGTTACGCTTGAAGGACCCGATGTCGCAACAAGGAGGGAATGCAATATTATCTGGTAAAAAGACAATTAAAATCGTTCTTCACAGTGGTACTAGAATGTTATATTAGAGCATACAAAAATCAATAATATATTAGGCTAAGGCCGCATTGAGAAAACTCGCCGTGCGATATTTTTTTTTTTAGATCTGACTATGCAGTTAGCCTTAGGGGCGCTGAAGCCGCTGCGGCTTTTACAGCTTCACCGGACTTGGTCCGTGCGATATTTGTTTTCGCAACTTATAACTTACGTCCTTGATCTTACTTAACACACATTGTAAAAATTCTCGTAGTTTTTGTCTTATCACTTTTGTACGCTCGCCCTCTGATCACTCGCGCGAATTTCAAAATTCAAATTTCAAAATATTCACGTAGATATAAACTTTTTTAATAGCCAGCGCGCGTACGAATCAAAGCGTTAAAGAACTGTGCTAAAAACGTAGGATTTTTATTTATAGTGCGGCCTAGGCTTTACGGTATTGACAGTCACTAGTGTGGTACCACACCGCGTTGCGCCATCGTCTCATATATATTAGGGTAGCGTTTCCATAAAACATTCAATTTTATGTGCCAGTTCGAGAGATGGCGCTATTAGCACGATGTATAGCGAGTTAGAACTGATATATCGGCCAATATCGGGATTGCACACGTGTTTTGCACGTAGCAGGTAATGAAGAACAGTGCTTAATGATACAGAAGTATGCAGTAAATAGAAAATTCTAAGAAAAAAATGTGATGTAATGAAGATAATATATATGTAATAATAGTACAGTAAACCTATTAAATAGAATGATTAATTAATCAATTGATAAATTGTGCATTGGAAGTTTTAGGCTGAACCTAAGTGAAAATTTAGTGAACAAATTTTAATTTTGTATTGTTGGAATTTTTGACTTGCAGTCTGGGTATTAATTTAATTACTTTTTCTTTAGCAATTGTGTTCATCTAAACTTTTGCTAATGCTCTCTTCTCCACCACCGCCTCAGTGTTTGTAATTGATTTTTGTCTAGTTTAGAACTTCTATTTTAGTGTTTATTGTAAATTACATGAAACATGAAAGTTCGTATAATTATATACTTTCTGTAATTAAAACTTAAGATAGGTATTTTTCTCAATTTCACCGCGATCTAATAAAAAGATGTAAATGAGTTGCGAACAAGAAATATTGCTTCGAATCATAGTGATGCGACACTTTTTGTATGTAGTTTTGTATTAAATTCGGTTATTTCATGCTAATATTGTTTCTTAAAACTATGTATATATTATAGCTAACTATTATGAGCCTGTTTCACTGAGAGTAAGTGAAACTTTTCAAATATGTAATTGTTAAGAAATATTCCGTCTTATTCCAAGAAATAATCGATTTCTATGCAAAATTCCATTAGAATCCATTCAGCCGATTGTTGGACAAACATTCAAAGAAACTTACTTTCACATTTATTATATAACTAGCGGTGCCTCGCGACTTCACACGCGTTTATTACCCAGTAATTACTTTTATATCTTTATTTAATTTTTACTTATATTAGTGATAATTCATATAACCTATCAGTTGACAAATTACATAGGTAATGTTTTTTTACGATTTCCAAAAGTTTTATTTAAAGTTCTTATGGCCTATCAATTGAGCAACGCCATAAGCATCTCGTGTACAGAGTTTCATAAAAATCAATCAAGCTGTTTTGAGTTAAATCCGGTCATAAAAATTGAGAGAGAGAGGTAGATAGACAGTAAATTATTTTTTTGATGTCATATTCGTTGTTATTGGCCTTTAAGTTACTTTAGGTAAGCTATCAGGAAATTTGGGGGAAAAGTTACATGTACAGAGAGAACTACAGATTAATCAATATGGAATTTATATTACGTAATAAAATCTGTATTTTTTATACCCTATTACAAATGCATATATGTGTTATGTCATACATTTATTGTGCGTAGATTAGTATGTGAGTTATAATTGGGTCGGAAAAATAACAAAACATTATCGATATGTTTTCCTCGTCACTAATATACCGCAACATAGTCCGCCCTCTGCGCTGCGTGGAGATTGTAAAAAAGTTTTTATTGCTAATTCCGGCTGTTACCTCGGTACAGTTATTACACGCTTTTACTGCGACCTCCGACATTGTCGATCTGTTTGTAAATTAGCTTTGATGCTTGCCTTCTAACTTCGAGCGTTAAAGAATACTTTTTCATCTTCTACTAATTTGTGCCTACGGTTTTGCCCAAACTGAAGTAGGATTTCAATTTGATTACATTACATTTACTAGCTTATCGGTGCCAATATTTCACACAATATAGGAAATAAGCAAATTAGTTTAACGAGCTAACATGTTAGTTAAATATATTGCTAACAGATGGCATTCGTAATGAGAAAGTTTATAGTTATTTTTTTTTGACGAAAACATCAATTTTAATGTGTCTATGATTTAATAGCGTTAATAGCGAGAAATTGTAAGTTATAAAATGATGTTCGAATGATTAATTTTTATAATGAATTAACGGAAATATGGCATTGCATTGCATTTCCTACCATTTTTTTAAACTTTAACATTATTTAACACAACATATATTATACATAGAGATTTTTCTCCCTAAAACACCTACGCAATCATTTTCGAACTCGCCTACTTACTCACTCCAAGTCTTCAGATTGTAGAGAAGTAAATACTAAGTATTGAGTGTTATGCATCCAATATTATATTTATATAATGAAATGTACATAAAAAATATAGCCTTCATAAAAAATGAAGTGATATAAGATATAATATAATCTAATTAAAGTCTATTTAGTGTTTCATGTGTAACTTGCGTTCATTTAAACAGAGAGACAGATGTTTTATTTTGCTATATTTCTATCGTAGTATATATTAAAGTCACATTCCAAAATGGCGTTGTACACGTTTTTTACTTGTTTTTGATATTTTATTGGTATACTTTTTGATTGTAACTTTGTTGATGTAACAATAAAATACTTTTAATAAGTTGTCAAATTTATGATTTTTCTTTTTTATGATTTTTGGAATGTAATTGCTATATGTTTACGGGTTTCAGTTACTTTACGAGAGGTGGCGAAGGTCCTATAAGAAATGATAGTATAGGTACATTTTATAGAATAAATTATAATACCTTTAAATTAGGTAGGGAGTGAGGCATAACAAGAAATAAAAAAAATAATTGCAAATTTTATCAATTTTACCAGCAACCGTACGCGTGAATTACAACATAAAACTAAATAAAGATAATTTATAGTGTTTATCAGTCTCTTTATATTTATATTATTATTATCTCTTGTTATAGGTACTTTGTTCCATATTAGTGAATTTTAATATCAGTTAAGGAGTTCCGGAGTTAGTAGATTTACTAGAGTTAGTAGTAGACACAAACAACAACTTCCTGCAACCTTTAACAGATCGTCGGTCCACCTTGCTGAAGGTATGCTCACGCTCTTTGGTCCCATCGGCCATCCGTTCAATCTACGTGCCCCGCTCACTTCCACTTAAGTCTAGCTATTCACGCAAAGAAATACCGAGCATAGCCCTCTCCATTGTCCTTTGAGTGACCTTGAGCTTTCTTACGAGGCCCATTGTTAGTGACCACGACTTAGCACCATATAATGTAATCACTGGCAACACACACTGGTTAAAGTCATCTTGAGACACTGCGGTATCTTGAACGAGAAGAAGTTACGTAGCTTCTCAAACGCTGCCCAGCCGAAATGTATTCAACAGTTGACCTCTTTATTGAAATTGGATATAGCTAACTGGATACTTTGTCCCAGGTAAACATAATCATTAAGAATTCCAAAGTGCAATTACAAAAAGTATAATATTAGATATATTTTAGATGCATGAACTTTACGTATTTTCTCCACTAAAATTATGGACCCGATAATTGTGTTCTCACGGATCGCTACCACCATACACAGGGTGTAACATTCGTGGCACGCTTACGCATGTCGCATCCGAGATCAGCTGATTTATATTCAGTAAAAAGCGTGTTCGTAGGAATCTTTACCTGATTGAGTCACGACCACTATGACGCAGTATTGAGCCTGTTAGTGACTCTCTTTTGATTTGTCGCATTTCGGGATCAGCCACTGTATAAGTAGCAGATCTCTCGGTGATCAACGATGTTTTTGGATTCTACTCTATTTATAATCAGGCTCAATGCCCTAATAAGATACGGGAATCATCGTGAGGTATTGACGAATGGCCCGGTTTAGATAAATGATCTTATCTTATCTGAATAAATATTGATTTTCTTAAACGATTTTTAAAACATGCTAGAGATAGAAACGTTAATAGAGTAAAGCTAATAAATATTAATTAATAACAAAAGAAAAAGTTTTCTGGAGATGCTGGGGATCGAACCCAGGGCCTTTCACATGCAAAGCGAACGCTCTACCACTTACCTACATCCTCTTGCGACATTTTAATATATTAAAGCCTTTATAGAAAGGTTTATAATAATCGCGTGATAATCAAAAGTTAATTATAGGCGAATAGCCTCATAAATATATTTTGGAGATGCTAGGGATCGAACTCAGGGCCTTTCACATGCAAAGCGAACGCTCTACCACTGAGCTACATCCCCTTGCGACAGTTTAATATATTAAAGCATTCATAGAAAGGTTTATAGTAATCGCGTGATAATTAAAAGTTAATTATAGGCGAATAGCCTCATAAATATATTTTGGAGATGCTGGGGATCGAACCCAGGGCCTTTCACATGCAAAGCGAACGCTCTACCACTGAGCTACATCCCCTTGCGACAGTTCAATATATTAAAGCCTTCATAGAAAGGTTTATAATAATCGCGTGATAATTAAAAGTTAATTAAAGGCGAATAGACCCATAAATATATTTTGGAGATGCTGGGGATCGAACCCAGGGCCTTTCACATGCAAAGCGAACGCTCTACCACTGAGCTACATCCCCTTGCAACAGTTTAATATATTAAAGCCTTCATAGAAAGGTTTATAATAATCGCGTGATAATTAAAAGTTAATTAAAGGCCAATAGACCCATAAATATATTTTGGAGATGCTGGGGATCGAACCCAGGGCCTTTCACATGCAAAGCGAACGCTCTACCACTGAGCTACATCCCCTTGCGACAGTTCAATATATTAAAGCCTTCATAGAAAGGTTTATAATAATCGCGTGATAATTAAAAGTTAATTAAAGGCGAATAGACCCATAAATATAATTTGGAGATGCTGGGGATCGAACCCAGGGCCTTTCACATGCAAAGCGAACGCTCTACCACTGAGCTACATCCCCTTGCAACAGTTTAATATATTAAAGCCTTCATAGAAAGGTTTATAATAATTACGTGATAATTAAAAGTTAATTATAGGCGAATAGACACATAAATATATTTTGGAGATGCTGGGGATCGAACCCAGGGCCTTTCATATGCAAAGCGAACGCTCTACCACTGAGCTACATCCCCTTGCGACATAGAAAGGTTTATAATAATTACGTGATAATTAAAAGTTAATTATAGGCGAATAGACTCATAAATATATTTTGGAGATGCTGGGGATCGAACCCAGGGCCTTTCACATGCAAAGCGAACGCTCTACCACTGAGCTACATCCCCTTGCGACAGTTCAATATATTAAAGCCTTCATAGAAAGGTTTATAATAATAGCGTGATAATTAAAAGTTAATTATAGGTGAATAGCCTCATAAATATATTTTGGAGATGCTGGGGATCGAACCCAGGGCCTTTCACATGCAAAGCGAACGCTCTACCACTGAGCTACATCCCCTTGCGACAGTTCAATATATTAAAGCCTTCATAGAAAGGTTTATAATAATAGCGTGATAATTAAAAGTTAATTATAGGTGAATAGCCTCATAAATATATTTTGGAGATGCTGGGGATCGAACCCAGGGCCTTTCACATGCAAAGCGAACGCTCTACCACTGAGCTACATCCCCTTGCGACAGTTCAATATATTAAAGCCTTCATAGAAAGGTTTATAATAATCGCGTGATAATTAAAAGTTAATTAAAGGCGAATAGACTCATAAATATATTTTGGAGATGCTGGGGATCGAACCCAGGGCCTTTCACATGCAAAGCGAACGCTCTACCACTGAGCTACATCCCCTTGCGACAGTTCAATATATTAAAGCCTTCACAGAAAGGTTTATAATAGTCACGAGATAATTAACAGTTAATTATAGGCGAATAGAGTCATAAATATATTTTGGAGATGCTGGGGATCGAACCCAGGGCCTTTCACATGCAAAGCGAACGCTCTACCACTGAGCTACATCCCCTTGCGACAGTTCAATATATTAAAGCCTTCATAGAAAGGTTTATAATAATCGCGTGATAATTAAAAGTTAATTAAAGGCGAATAGACCCATAAATATATTTTGGAGATGCTGGGGATCGAACCCAGGGCCTTTCACATGCAAAGCGAACGCTCTACCACTGAGCTACATCCCCTTGCGACAGTTCAATATATTAAAGCCTTCATAGAAAGGTTTATAATAATCGCGTGATAATTAAAAGTTAATTAAAGGCGAATAGACTCATAAATTTATTTTGGAGATGCTGGGGATCGAACCCAGGGCCTTTCACATGCAAAGCGAACGCTCTACCACTGAGCTACATCCCCTTGCGACAGTTCAATATATTAAAGGCTTCATAGAAAGGTTTATAATAATAGCGTGATAATTAAAAGTTAATTATAGGCGAATAGACTCATAAATATATTTTGGAGATGCTGGGGATCGAACTCAGGACCTTTCACATGCGAAGCGAACGCTCTACCACTGAGCTACATCCCCATGTACATAGTTAGTCTTAAATACATTCCCTTAAGCAATTTTAAAATAAAAACAATAGTTATTAATGACTATTGACATAACTTCAAATTGTACAAATATGATTATCCGTTAATTTAGGAACGACTAAATTTTCATTTGTTTAGGTGTTGTTATATCCAATATCATATCTTTTTAGTAGTGGTTAATGATGAGTTTAAAGTTGGCTAATATCGTAAGCCAAGAATGGAAACATATTACTATATACTATAGATGGAGGAATTAATGTGGAATGACTGTCGAACATAAATTGTAAAGAACTCCAATCGATATCCAACGACAGATTTTTAACTTGATTGTTGCAGAAGAAGCATCACAAAAGATCATAGAGGGAGTTTTTACGATTTCTGAAAGTATTATTAAAAATTAACCACTGAATTAAGCAAAAAGCAGAATAAACAAAATTCCATAAGAATAAGTCAAGCCGTTTTAGGGTTATTCCGGAAATGCAAACACATAGACAAAAAAAATTAATGGCGCATTCGTGATTTACTTTAACCTCCAATTACTCGCTTACACATTAATAGATAGGGGTATGGAAGGAATCTGTTAACGCACTGGGTCGCTTGCTTACCAAAAGGCATAGCGCCGTATTTTGCTGAACTAATCTAAATAAAACTTTCGTTATTTTCTCACAGTGAAAATGATTCGAATATATGACTACATTTTAAGTCCAGTCTCTCAACCGTTGTGTTACAAGGGTTTCTCCTCTCCCTAACAGGGTTAAAGCCCTCATTCACTGCGCGAAGGTATTTTTATCGGCGTATAAGAATTTAGCGGATTAGACGCCCTTTGAATAGTAGATGATTTACTACCAAATAATTTCATAATTTGGGTGTAATAAATCTTATTAACAGTTGTAATAACTCAATTTTTGACAAGCAGAGAGAAGACAAGGCTTTATTAAAATGCATTAGTTTCATAAGGCCAGTTTATTTTTTAAATAATTAAATTTAAAAATAAAGCATTGTAGACAAAGCTACAAATTTATTTCAGTATAGCATACTAAGCGCAAATTATGTTTTAGTGTGAACTTCAGAGAATAAATTGTTTTTAAGATTTAATATTGTGTCGACTTTAAGTTAGTAGTAAAAAACCATAAATTTAGGAGCTCCAGAGATTAGCGCGTTCAAAAAAACAAACAAACAATCTCTTAAGCTTTATAATATTATAAGTATAGATTTATCGGAACGAAGACGCGGGCAAAACTAGTATATTGTAAAAGATAATTCAGAGCAAGGCGCTCACGTCCGTGAACGTGACCGGCATCCGGTTGCCGAAGTTTTGCTGCCGCCGCGCCGCGCCGCCGGCTGTACGGGTATATTGAGCTGGCAACACACGAAAATACGAAAATTCGGGAAACATTTCCGTTAAAATAATGAGTTTGGTTTCTCATTTGAAAGTTTTAGCATTTATTTTCTTTAGTCTTATTAACAGCAAAGAATAGAATTATTATAGTATATACCTTTTCATACTGATAATTTTTTTATATATTCTATTATAGATTTTGCCACAATCTCATCTGATGTTAAGTGGCGATTTAGCCCAAGATGGCCACACGTTAAACTCAGTGGGGGGATTGGATTTCAAGAGCAGCTGCCTGAACATACCTGTAGGTGCTTGGCGACAGATTTTCTATTTAACGGTGGCAACTATAGTCGAACAAGTTCGTGCGCGACCGTTGCAAGTGAAAAACGTTGGCGTAGGCGAGGTAGCACGACATTACGTCGTTACAGTAGGTACACTAAAGTAAACAAGTATGTTGTCTCGGCAGTGTTCTTGAAATATTTACTTAAAGCCGCTTGGCAGATACCCATTAGGGCTGCCCTCTGACTGTATTTCTTGGGATACCTACTTACGTATTTGATAATGCTATATTAACATGTCATTATTATCTTATCACCAAAATAATATCTTATCTACTAGAAACTTAGTAAGTTTTAAATTTAAATTATTAATGCTTGGGTTTTATTTCTAGTTTCAAAAGTGATTGTGACATTTTTTTAAATAAAAAACCGTATGGTGTCGTGGGACACCAGATAGGAACAAAGTTCTGTTGAGTAGATACTCTTTTATAATAAATTTGTATCTTCCATATTTTAAATTTGGTATGTGTCAGACAGTTGTCTTTTGTTGTGTAAAGATCTTTGCTACCTGATATATATATGTTTTTTCCTGTTCTTTACTTTTATATGCTGGTTTTATTTATTACTACAAATAACTTCCACTGCGCTATCGGCTCATAATCTGCTACAATGGTTATGGGCCCAGTTGCCGATAAATAGTATATAAATAAAATCGGTGGATAACGAAAGAAGAGTTATCATATGTGATCGTCGAATAAAAGTGCAAAGAGATCAATTGTAAGTGGAGCAGCGAAAAGGGCGGCACCATGACTACAGTGAGGATCGAGGTTCTTGGTAGGAATAACTATGATTCCTGGAAGGTACACGCACAGGCGATTTTAAAAAAGAACAATTTATGGGAATACGTAGATGGTAGTAAACCAAAGCCAGTCGAATTACCAGAGGCGGCTTTATGGGAGTCACAAGACTCAAAAGCGAAGGCAGAGCTACTTTTAGCGATGAGCCCGAGCGAGTTACGTCATATAAGAGAGTGTAAGACATCAAACGATGTTTGGTTGAAACTTGAGTCGGTATATGCTTCGAAAGGACCAGCTAGGAAGGCTAGCTTACTGAAGCAGCTCATATTATGTAAAATGAGCGAAGGTGATGATATTCACGAACACTTGGCCAAGTTCTTTGACGCTAAATGCAAGTTACACGAGATGGACGTAGAAATTCACAATGATTTAGCATCGATAATGCTATTGTTTAGCTTGCCATCAAGTTTCGAGAATTTCAGGTGTGCAATTGAGTCTAGAGATTCATATCCGGACCCGGAGATATTAAAAATTAAAATTCTTGAAGAAAGCAATGCTAGGAGATCGAGTAGCGATAATACTTTCAATGTTTTGAAGAGAAATAAGAAGAAATTTGGATCAAACTCTGTACAGTCTGTCGATAAAATGTCTAAGTTTGTTTACAAATGTTTTAAATGTCATAAAAAAAGAAACAAAGCTTCGGAATGTAATAAATTAAAACAGAAGGATTTGGTAAAATATGTATCAGAAAATAAATTAACAACAGAAAAGGTCGATACTAGTTTTGTAACATTTAATTGTATTTCAGGTGATTGTCACTTTGGAAACTGCGAGAATGGAAACTGGATTATCGATAGCGGTTGTACGAGTCATTTATGTAACGATAAAACCTATTTTGGAAAAACTTTACAGCCTTCTGACGGTAAAGTGACTCTGGCTACTAATCAGAGTGCTCTAGTACAAGGTAAAGGTACAGTAAGATTGTCTGCATATAATACTAACTTCAAAAGTGTAGTTGAACTACCTAATACTTTATATGTTCCTGATATGCGAACTAACTTGATTTCAGTTGCAAAAATTACCGATAAGGGGTTTCATGTTACGTTTAGGGATGATAGAGCTCTAGTGACTGATACTAATGGTAATGTGAAGTTAATCGCATTTCGAAAAGATAATTTTTATTATGTAAAGGAACAGTGTGCTCAAGCTTCATCGGTTTCTAATGAAAGCGATATTTTAAAATGGCATGAGCGTTTGGGTCACTTAAATGCAAACGATCTAACAAAACTCTTAGACCATTGCAATTTACGTGTCGGAACTAATACGAGTACCGTCAATAGGTTGCGTAATTGCGAAATATGCATACGTGGTAAAATGAGTTCTCTTCCTTTTTGTTACTCGAGCGGACCGTGTAATGAAAAACTAAAAATAGTTTATTCCGATGTATGTGGTCCTATGAAAAATGCAGCCTTAGGAGGCGCGAAATATTTTGTGACGTTTATCGACGATTCTACGAGATGGTGCGAGGTATATTTATTAAGTAAGAAGAGTTCGGTTTTTACTGTGTTTAAAATATACAAGCAATATGTAGAAAATATGACTGGCAAGAAAATAAAATACTTACAAATTGATAATGGCGGTGAGTATTGTAATAAAGAGTTTGATGACTTCTTGAGTAAAGAAGGAATTTCTAGAAGAAAAATGATTCCTCATACTCCACAGCAAAACGGTGTAGCTGAGAGGATGAATAGAACACTGGTTGAGATGGCAAGATGCATGTTGTTATCATCTAAACTTTCAGGCGGGTTTTGGGCGGATGCTGTAGTGACGGAATGTCATGTTAGAAATAGGTGCCCATCTACCGCGATTAATGGCGAAATACCATATGAGAAATTCTTTGATAGACGTGTAAATATAAATTATTTAAGACCTTTTGGAAATAAATTTTTTATTTTAGATAAGGATATAAATAAGGATAAATTTACAGCTCGTAGTGTAGAAGGAATTTTTGTCGGATATCCTAGAGACCAAAAAGGATATAGAGTATGGTTGCCGAATGATCGTAAACTGATTGTTGATAGAGATGTAAGGATTTTAGACGTAAACACATCTGAAAACGAGAACAACATAGATCCACTACAGGTTGTGACTGAATCACAAGAAGGGAGGCCAGTCAAGTATGTGGACTTAGAAATTAAACCATCGACTTCAAAGACTCATATTGAAAGGTCAGCTCAACATGAGCCTCCGTTGAGTGATAGTACTGTCCTAGAAGAAGTACGAGAAGAAGTTCGAAGTGGTCCAGGCAGACCTAGAATTCAAAGAGGCCAAGTAGGAAGGCCGAAGAAGGTGTACCGAACTGTCAGTGCAACGAGAAGCGAACGAGAGCAAGACGAAGATGAGTGGAGTGAAGTAGGTGGAAATAATGCCAGCAATGAAGAAACAGCTGTAAGTTTAGATGAATTTACTGATTGTGAAGATTTCGTGGGCAATGCAATGGAAATTTCGTTAAAAGAGGCGTTATCGAGTAGTGAAGAAAAGCTTTGGAAAGAAGCGATTACTTCAGAGATAAGAAGTCTCGTTAAAAACCGGACGTGGGAAATCGTCAAGAAGCCCTCAAATCGTGATGTAGTAGGATGTCGATTCGTTCTAACTACAAAGATAAATGTGGACAAATCTGAAAAGAAAAAAGCCAGATTGGTTGCCAAAGGTTACAGTCAGCGATACGGTATTGATTATCGTGATACTTTTGCGCCAGTGATGAGGCTTGATACTGTCAGATTGTTATCCGCTTTAGCTGTTGAGTTAGATATGGAAATACATCAGATAGATATCAACACAGCCTATCTGAATGGATATCTAGACGAAGAGGTATACATGAAAATACCGAAGTTTTTAAAAGAAAGTCTCGTTAAATTGTTACAAACGGAAGATTTTTTAGTCAAGAAACAGGCGCAGCAAATGTTAGCGGACATACGAGCGGGTGGCAATGTTTGCCGTTTACGTAAGTCTTTGTATGGCTTAAAGCAATCTGGACGCCAGTGGAACATAAGACTTGACGAAAAATTGAAGAATATGAACTTTAAGCAGTCATTAAATGAGCCGTGTTTGTATTTTAAAGAGGTTGACGACTGCGGATCAAAACTTTTTGTCTGTGTATATACGGACGATATTTTGATTGCAAGTCAGAAAAAAGATTGTATTCTGGATTTTAAAAAGGAATTAGGAAAAGAGTTCGAATTGAAAGACTATGGAATTGCAAAGTTTATATTGGGAATAGATATCGATACAAGTGACAACGTCATAAAGTTGACACAATCTCAATACATAAATAAAATAGTACAACGTTTTGGACTCCAAGATTGTAAGGATACAAATGCCACACCAATGGAGGTTAATTTAAAACTACAGAATATTGATACTGATAGTGGTTCTATTTTTCCGTATAGGGAGTTAATAGGATGTTTGATATATTTATCCGTAGGTACCAGGCCAGATATTGCAAATGCAGTGGCAAAAATGGGTCAGTTTGTCGATAAAGCAGATAAAAATTGTTGGAAAGCGGCAATGAGGATCCTGCGTTACTTAAAAAGGACGCGTGATTATGGTCTTGTTTATAAGAAAACTGGTAAGTCTATTATGGGATATTCTGATAGTGATTGGGGCAATTGTATTATAGATAGACGTAGTTATTCAGGTTATGTTTTTACCTTAGCTGGTGCAGCAATATCTTGGAAGTCACAAAAACAGAGGTCTGTCGCGACTTCTACTTGTGAGGCAGAATATGTAAGTTTATCGGTAGCTATGAAAGAGGCTATCTACTTAAATAGTTTGTTGACTGAAATCGGGTTAGCGACTGTGAGCAGGGTACAATTACATGCGGACAATCGGGGAGCAATAGCGTTATCGAAAGATCCCGTATTCCATTCCCGGAGTAAGCACATTAGTATCAAGTATCATTTCTTGAGAGATACGTTAAAAACTAACAAAGATATTGTGGTGAAATATATTCCAACAGAACTGATGCTTGGTGATATATTAACGAAACCACTGCCTAAGCAGAAACATTATTTTTGTATGGAAGGTTTAGGCGTTACTTAGTTTCTTAAATTTTTAATGTGCTGTTATGTTTATATACCTTGTTTGTTTCTCTAAGTATATAGTACATAGTTATACTATGTTTTGGAAGGTACAATTTAAGGGAGCGTGTTGAGTAGATACTCTTTTATAATAAATTTGTATCTTCCATATTTTAAATTTGGTATGTGTCAGACAGTTGTCTTTTGTTGTGTAAAAGATCTTTGCTACCTGATATATATGTTTTTTCCTATTCTTTACTTTTATATGCTGGTTTTATTTATTACTACAAATAACTTCCACTGCGCTACCGGCCCATAATCTGCTACAAGTTCCTTATTATAAAATTTTAATTTCAAGTTCTATGATAAAAATAAAAAAACTACTTTACAAAATTATCTTAACACCTTTATTTTATTTACAATGATTTATAAAAATATATAATAACTAGCGGTGTGCCCGCGGCTCTGCACGCGTTTGTTACTACGCAATAATTATTTAAATCCTTTATTTTTATTCAATTTGTTGACAACTCATATGCCGTATCAATTGAGAAGTGGCATGTATTTTCCGTGTACAATTTTCATCAAAATAGATTGAGAACTATTATTCTAATGTACAATTTCTAATGCATATTAACAATTCTTATTGTTAATAAGAATGCCTCTCAATTATACTAGGTATGATGTATGTTTCTCGTCTACAAAATTTAATCAGAATCGGTTGAGAATTTATGAAAATTACACTTTTTGAATTACTTTTTTTTAATTCTAGAAGTAAATTGACAATTCTTATAGCCCATTGATTGTGTTAATAGTTAGACTTTCCGTATATAAAATTTCATTAAAATCGATTAAGAATTAATTAACAAACCAAAAGAAAATCATAGACTATTTGTATGGTATTATCACAATATATGCCAATATGAATCCAACACATTAACCATCCCAATAAAACTTCAAAAATAATAATTAAAATCATAACTTATTGTACCGGCCTACGGGAAAGTGTTTTGAAAAACGTGAAAGCCCTTTTATTCCTTTCATACCAAAAGCATAAATATGAATGGCTCCTCCATACAAACTTTCACCCAAGTTTTATTTTCACCACATGTGGAATAACATAATGAGATAATTCACTGGTAGCAAAACTGTATATTCCAGATAATTTAAAATAGATATATCGCTTAGAATGTATAAACTCCCGCGAGCCGCAGTTTGACAGCGCCATAAAATAAAATAGTCATTATACCGAACTGCGTATATAGTTAAACAGCTTACAAACACTTCAGCCAATCTTAAAAAGAATACTGGACTATCACTTAATAGGTAATTATTAGAAATACAACAAATTTCTAATTAAGTATAACATTGTCAATAAATCAACATTGACAACGCTGTCCTTTCAAATCAACAAACTGGTTGTCATGGAAGCTGATATTTCCCTCTTACATACTTTCATCTGTTTTTTACCCTTAAAGTTTTATTATCGCTACAAAAAGTACCCTATGTCCTTTCCCAAGGTCCAATTTATAGCTATACCAAAATTTATTAAAATTGGTTCAGCGGTTTAGACGTGAAAACGTAACAGACAGACAGAGTTACTATCGCATTTATATAATAGTATGGACAATATACAAATAAACAGCTATTTACATGAATAATAATTACAGTCATCCAGTAGACTATACATTAAACACTGTATATCCATCAAGCCATCATAGATAGACTATACATAAAAACACTGGTTATGAAGAGTTTCCTTTTGTATCTTCGAAGTTGATGATTAAATGCCAATGAAATTAAAATGGGACCGCCCTTGAGATATCCGCTATCCAACAAAAAAAGAACAATCCAAATTGGTTTATAAGTAAAAAAGTTATGCTGTGTTCTGCAAATAAAAAAATTAAATTAGAAAAAAACACGAATACTAAAACTTTTATGTTATAAATATTCAAATTAAGTTACCTCAGTACTAATTGAAGTCCGAAGAAAAAATTAAAAAAAGAAAAATTGTCCGAGGCAAGAATTTGAACCTAGGACTTCGGCCATAACAGTCACGCTTACGACCGTTAAGCTACGAGCGTCTTATTAAGTGTTATTGAAACTATACTACTATAAAAAAAAAATCTTACCTCACGGACGTTTTTTACCGACTAAGGTGCCCCTCCGCAACGCCCCATGAAGAACTTTGTTCCAAAAATATAATTTTTTGCTTAAAGCTTAATAAATCAAAAACAATTTTAAATTCTTGGAAGTAAGTAAGTATACTTCGTCTTTAGTTATAAATTGCGCAATCGCGACTTTTGTGTACTGAAGTTTACCTGCATTTCGTTTCAGCAGTTTGTATGAAGACGTAATACTGTTTAATTGAGTGTACTGTGACTTGCGCACCTACGTCACGCTATTGCACGCGTTTCCCTTCCCCGCTACATTACTCGCTTCCGTTGTCGTGTATTGTTTTCCAACGTCTGTCGGAAATAAGGGACGGTCGCGGACGGGACATATACGACAGTCAGGCCAGGATTAGAAAATTGTTTCATCACGAAGTTTCCTTCACCGAAAATTTAGCTCATTGCAGAGTTTCGAACTCACGTCGATCGACCCGGAGTCCGTCCACGCTACCAACTGAGCCACCATTGCTTGAAAACTGTTCTAATTAACAAATTGTCAAATTACCACTGTTGTACCTGGACATTTTGCTCATGCTAAGAAGTGTAAGCTGCAAAGTCATCCTGCCTTGTCTATGAAAAAGATTTTTATGAATTCTACCCCTCAGAGAGCGAAAGGGGTGTAAAACCATTGTATATAAATTCTAAACTACTGATGTTAGAGATATGATTATTCTTATTTCGATTCTTATACAAAATTAATGTTTTAATTTCCACCAGTGAAAGGATTTTCAGAATCGGATCAATAGTTTCAGAGATTTACCTCCTACAAACATCTTTACTTCTTTTTAATATTAATATAGATAAAGCTATACCCAGACTAGTATAGATATTAAAATTAAAATACGTTTGCCAGTTGATTTCTAAAAGTATTATTGAAAATACTTATGGCCTATCAATTGACCAATGGCATAAGGGCATAAGCTAACACTGTATAAAATTTTATAAGAATCCGTCGAGCCGTTTATGAGTTAAATACGGAGATACAAACTGAGAGGCAGACAGGCAAAAATATCCGAGATCAGTGTCTTTATACCAGAGGAAAAAAATTACACTTACAGATAGGAATAAAATTTAATAATATAGATAAAACGTACGGTGTTATTACCAAAATTATTTTGTTCTTCAAAACTAGCGGCGAATAAAAGAAAATGAAAACAAATAATATCATATTGAATAAGGTGACTTAGTGTACATAGATACCCGTGGCGTTGTGGCGTTGGTAACGCCGTAGATCCCTCGCGTAGAAGATACGTGACCAGCATGGCCGTCTACCCACCGACAGAAGGCAGCGCAGGGGTGAATTGTATGAAAAAAAAAAATTCACAATGAATTATGACTTATCATATATAAAATCTATAATATTTTATAGCATTTTACGAAGTTTAGAATACTTGATTTTTTGATATTTAGAAAAATATATATCTTACTTTCCCTGTGTTAGATTTTCTGCTAAATATTTACTACCAAAATTACTGTCATAACAATAGTAACTATGTACCTATATTAAGTAAGACATTTTTCTAATTTTAGTCTGGTTGAAGCTTCCTCAACTAAATATTAAATCAAAGTTATGGTCAAAACGAACATATTGATTTAGACATTTTAAATGTCTAGTTGAAATTTCAACCACCAGACCACGAATTAGGTGGGAAATAATGATTTACATAGTTGTTTTTTTTATAGTACTACGGCAAAGTGACTGCACTGTGTCTGATGGTAACAATTCAGAAAGAACGGCGATCAGCAATCCATCACCGGTCGCCGCTGTCAAGTCGGCCTGAAAGCCTCTGGAAACTGGATATACACTGGCCGATCCCGAAATTCGCCTAACAGAAAAGAGTCACTTTGACGGGTTTATCACTCGCAGTCATAATTCGTGATGATTATAGATTTTATAGCAACACAATTAATAATTTTGTATTGATGTATCTTACTAATATTTATTGTTAGATTGTTAGAGCATAATTCGGTTAGGTGTTTTTAAATCATTTGAAGTTATTCATTCGTAATGATTATAGATTTTATAGTGAACACAAATAGCTTTGTATTGATGCATTATGTTTATTGTTAGACGGGTAGGTAGTTGACTGCTTTTGTAATAAACGGTACGTTAGGTTGTCCTTGTAAGGTTCGAGCTATAAAACCTTTGATCCGGGGTCGACCCGGACCGGCATCGATCCGGAAATGTGACCGACGATCGTGCACCTGATGGATCTGTGATATTTACTATTGATTTAACTTGATTTTTAAATAGATTCATTACTGTATTCTATAGTGTTAATTAAACATCAATTGTCAATTGATGAATCGATATTCATTAATAGTATCAATCAATTGTTAGTCAGGCTTAACCTATCGACTGTTCAAAGGTTCAAAATAAAAATATTTTCAATGGAAGGTTTAAAAATTTTCTAACTGCAAGGAATACCAAGAGTTGTTTTTAGTAAGTCATTAATAATATTCCTTGATTTTTAATTATAGCTGAAAGATTTTCTTTTCTATTATTTTTTAGTCGAGTTGTAAGTTTAACAGGTATTTGGTGGTAACTAGATAGGTAGTAAGTCGACTGGTGTCTGACTAGAGTCAGTCTTATCGGCCAAATCGTCCCTTAACATCAGGTGTAATTATAACTAAATATTACACATTAAAGAAATTATAAGCCCTTATACATACAGTCGGAAAACGCCTCAATTAATTTTCAAAAGTGTTTCAGAGGGATTGAGGTCATATAATTTGCCGGTATTACTAAGCAGAACACGTATACAGGTAAGCTGGAGGGACGGAATGGGGTCCTATGTGGGGGTAAAGGTTTTTTTATGTCATTACCACCCCCTGAAGGTTTAGTAGGTGATTGCGCGTTGTCAGAGATGTGAACGTTACGATGCAATCTTTGACATGATTTGGATTGGAATCTTTAATATCTGTATATACCTATTTACTATACATTTATGTTTATATGCGTCTGCTAATGATTGCTAAACTTCTAAACGATTTCAATTATTGAGGTCATATTCAAACAATATATTTGGTTCATAGCGATGCTAGGATATAATAGATGACACTGTATTCGATAATGACAAAGTCTATATTTGTGGACCTTAATTATTTATATTAACAACTATCTGTGCCCGTGGCTTCGCTCACGTGGACTACAGAATGCCCGCGCGAATCTTGCTCCCCTGTTCCCGGCTATTTTAAAGACAAAAATGCTTAATGTGGGTGTTCCTTAGCAGATAGATGTATATATACTCTCCCGGACTTTTTTGTAGGTCTTTTTAATGCCTATGATTATGTGGCACATTAATTTGCTATATCTCTTATGGTTTACTCAGCATAAGCCATTAAAGCGCCCGAATTGATTTACCATGACCAGTTTTTTTTTATTTGTTCGGAACCCTAATTCGTTTTCTAAAATAAAAGTGGCCTATGTTACTTCCTATAAATTCAGCTATCTACTAGTGAAAATCTTGTCAAAATCTGTCCACCCGTTTCGGAGATTACCCGGAACAAACAGGCAGACATAATTATTTTTAATAAATGGCTGTTTTGTTATACGTGTCGTATATACTTTCATTTGCATTTAGTAAAAAGCTGTTATTTTGACTTTCACAAACAAACACTTCAATTTTATTAAATGTATGTAATAGATAAATGTTGATATCGCCCCAAATAAAAAATATTTACTACTGATAATAGACAATATTCAGGTAGAATATGCAGAAAGTACTCGAAAAACATATATTACATGTTATATTTTGTTTATAATATGGAGGAACTAAATATTTTTTTAAATATACAAATGAAAACAAAGCTGGAGTATACAAAAAATAGATCGATTTTGTTAAATTTGCCTGTATTATTAATTTATGAACTATTATTTCTTCTTCTTCTTGTTTTGGCGCCGCAGAAAGCACTTACCAGTGTCAATGTTTAATTGAGCCTTCGCAAAATTTTTCAGTATATCACGCAGTGGGGACTACTGACAAGGTGTCCCTTGTCAGTACTATCTAGGGAGTTTTTGTAACATCTCAAAATGCATTTTTTTTTAGAACTGACTATACTGTTAGCCTTAGGAGCCCTGGAGCCTCTGACGGCCTTTACATCTTCACCCGACTTGCTCAAAATGCATGTTTTACACTTTATATTTATAATCCACTTCACATAAGCACAATAACCAAACTATATTACCAGTCACCAGTATTACATAATAAACAAGTTTTATATAATAAAAGGTCAAAAAACCTATGATAATAAATTAAAAATAAAAACCACAACGTATCACTTCAAGATCTTGCCAAAAACTCTTCACCATTATTTTGACTTTATTATAATGTTTTAAATAATAGATTACATATTATTAATTTTAAATTGTACTTAAAAAATATCGCTTTGAAATGCTTTTCAAAACAAACTATTTCAAAGTACCCGCGGGCTTCAACGTGATGTTGTCCTTCACCGCCCTAGTGTTTCAACTGAAACCATCGAGTTTTGTCTCGCTTTCGATCTCGCAAGGAAAAGTACACTGACTAAATGAAGTACAATTTCGAGAATACAAGGTTAACGTTGCTATTCGAAATGAACTTTTGTGTGATAGTGTACATATACGGCTCTACTGTTTTCTTGAAAAATATTTTTTATGAAGTAAATCTATAAGGGAAAGTAATCTCGTTGAATTAGCAAACAATACGTTCGTAACAAAAAGCAGCGTAACTAACGTAGGTCAACAAATTGTTTTTGTTCGAAGCCGGGGGACTTCGTGGACGGTTTTTGTGGGTGTTATATTAAAAAAGCGACAGTGTAAGTGCTATACGATTGAAGAGGAGTGACATGTGCTCGGACTGCGACGTCGGGTCACGAAACCAGCGTTGATTTTACACAAATTTAATGTTTATTTCATTCTGGAATGTTTTGATATAAATTATTATATTGAACTAGCTGGCCTCGTAGACGTTGTTCTGCCTTTTTCCATTAGTCAGTAACTCAAACACAACGCAACAATTTCCATGAAAAACACTTAGAGATCTATCGACTTTTAAGAGGTTGGAATTTACCGATCTCACATATCCATTTTTATGTATTTATAAGCTTTAATTTTATTGTAGCATCTCAGTTGAAAATTCAAACATCTTTAAAATGAAGTAAGGACACAGAGAAATTTATTTGGAGATTTCTCTCTACTTGGGGCAGTCCGATTGGTGGAATACCTCCGCCCTACATCAAATAACCTTGTGTTGTATTCCTGTACTGACTAGGTTTTCCAGAGCTCCTTGTGGTAGCGTTGCTCCGGCTCTGACGTGCATTCTTCGTTTGTTTTGTTTCGTTTTGGGGTCATAACCGTAAACCTAGGATTCTTCTGAGGGTAATAATCTTGCGGAGCACATTTTCATCATCAATACCCATTTCCAAGTTGTCCTGAGCGATTTCGAAGCGAAGCGTTTTTTGCTCTACTGTGAGCAATTTTGAAATGAATTTCACACACACGCAAGTTATACCCAAATTCTCGGTCAGGATTTTCGAAACACAAGTTTACGGAATCCCGAGATCATCTTCTATCACGCGCTCAGTCAAACGACGATTTTGCACAATCGCGAGTTGCACACGCTCGATATTTTTTGGTGTTATCGTACTCAAAGGTCGGTCAGAACGCGGACCGCTATCAACACTCGTGCGACCGTTTTTGGATCGCGTGTATCACTCTTTTATTTGAGTTTTCCCCATACAACCATCTTCAAAGGCATCCTGCATCATATCGATAGTCTCTACACAACTCTTTCCAAGTTTGGAGCATAACTTTATGGAAATTCGATATTCCGATCTTTTCGTCATTTTTAACGATAGCAAAATTCAACGAACGCGAAATCGACAATATATTTAAAGACACGCTGCGTTTGATGTTATTTCAAATTTCTTCGATTACCATGGTAGCCGATGACTTCGTGAAGAGTCACTTGGTACGGTCTTACTTCATAAATTAATGCCATTCGGACATTTCGGCGCGAAGTTATGGGTACAGGTCGGGTACTTTTGGAACACACCTAGTATACGCTTTGACTATGTAAAGGATTCTAAGATACAGTTTTCCTCTAGTTATGAGTAGGTATTTCGTCATTTAAAAGAGATTGAAGATCCAATATCAGATCTGTAACAATAATACCTCGCGTTAATTCTTGTTCATAGGTTAAACATATATCTATACCAACATTATAACTAGGAAAAATTCGATTTTTTGTTTGTTATTTTGATTGTTTTTTGGTTTGTAATGTATAAACTCAAAAACTAATAAACAGATTTTAAAAAATCTTTCACCAATATAAAGCTACAGTATTAGCGAGTAACATAGGCTATATTAATTTCAAAAAACAATTCATTCCTCATAAAAATGTCAATAGTTTTACACAAAGTATAAAAAATTACCTACACGGGTGCGTTGGCGATGTTTGTCGTATAAAATTAACACGACTGAAACCATGGGGCACAGCTAATATATTATAATTGAGTTACAAATGAAATAATTTTTTGTTTTTATTAAAAAAAAAAAATTATTTGCGATTATCATAAACGTTTGAAAAGTCATCATAAGGGAATAAAATTATAACCTCTTTTTGAAACGAAGTTCCATATCGCATGGTACAGACTTGGCGGATGGGGGCTAGGCGAAAAAAAGTGTAAGAAATTCCGTTACGACTCTTTCTATAGTGTAGGCAAATATCCATAGCGCGTATGCTGTTGGTTGTACCTAGTCATAGGTGCGCGCTTATTGATTCAAGGCTACGAACTTCGTTCCAATCGCGTGTTCCACGATACTTAAGCATTTTTTTAAATAAATATATCTTTTTATATTTATCAATTGCATGATGTATGTTGAGATTGTCCTTGAACACGCATAACGCAATACATTTCGTTGTCAAACTTGTTTTCTCTTCCCGCGATATTCGTGGCCCGCGCTAATGGCTACCAAGAGGGTAGGGAAGTAATGGCATAAGGACATTTGCGGACTTATACTCGACCATTCCACTTCGACATTGTACCTCATAAATCATACATTAATCCTCACATTTCGGATGTTTGTGATGACTTACTTTTGAAATGAATTTACAGAGACGTAGTAATAAAAAATATAGGAAACAAGGTTTACTAAATACCCGATTGAATAAATATTGTCTTGCTCTTGCCTAATACATGGGCGTTAAAGTAAAATGTTGACAGATAATTTTAGGCATATAAAAAGACAAATTGATTATGATTTGATTAGTCTTGCTCATCAACCGGTATCTTATTTCAAATAGTCATTCCGGGGTTATTCCACGCGAAGCGGACAGGTGAAAAATCTTGCTGTTTCAGATTTTAGTAGTTTTTGTTTTTATTATACCTAGATATGTCCTCGATCCAGATAAAAAATATTTTTACAGTATAAGGTTTGGTTTATGAGACTATGAAGTTCTGATTAACCGGCAGCGGCAGGTATGTGCTTCCTTCTTCTAATCCCATTATTCCGTTTTAAAAAGACAAAATAAAATAAATTATACTGTGGAATGTATACTTCATTAATAGAGCTATTCATCAGTATTTTTGTATTTGAAGAAAAACATTTTTTTGGAAGAAAAATATGTTTTCAGTTTTGAAACTTGAATTTTACGAACTTTATACTATCTGATTTTTTAAATTTTATTTCTAAAAATGGCTAATAGTATGTAGATAATCCTTGGTAGTTTTCATAATGGGCGTAGAAGTGATTTTAGGAGTTAGACCTCTTATAGCGACGAAGCGAGCGGCCGGTGCTAACACGAGCTTACAGAAACTTTAAATGAAGTGTATTGCTTACCTTATTTTGTTTAATAATATGTATCTTATTTTGATGTACTTAAAACTACTATAAGGCAAGGTCATAATTCAATGAAAACTTTATTTACATTTTTTTACAATTGTATAAGCTTCACAGTTACTCTTGCGTTTTATCATAATACCTAACAGTCGTCGGGATGAAGTCATGGTAATTTGTGCTTGGTATTATTACTGAAGACTCAAATCTGCCTTCTAGAAAACATGTTTGTGGTAGTGATTTTGATGAGATTTTAAGATAATGCTCATATTAGCCCAATAGGAAATCTTGTAAAGTTTGGTAGCTATCGGATCAATGTTCACCAAGAACTCCAAAATGGCACAACAACGTGTGGCCGGGTTCGCTAGTTAAACGTAAAGTATAGATAAAGATATTGTTACATTAACACAAATATGATTGTGGTACAAACGCTAACCCATAAATAGATGAAAAAAGAACTGAATTCCCTAAACCGTCTAAATCCGTGAACGAAACGAAGAACTCTATAGATAACAATAAAAACAAAATGAACAATTGGCATCGTCGTCAAAGACGCTTAATAAGTTTCTGCTTACCTTGTCCATCATCACGTTGTTTTTAAGTTGTATATTTCAATTTGATCTTAAAAATAACCTTAAATCTTAAACCATAAAGTTCAGTTTAATTTGTGTAAATCCCAATTGAACGATGTAGATATCTTTGTGATTATATATCTTATTAAAACGACATACGGTGGGTTTTCTTTTGTAATATAGTAGATCAAAGAGTTAAAAGGCGAGTGGACAGACCACTTCTTACTTATAGTTTCCTACTCGCTTATTTTATCCATACTAAGACAATGTATGCGATGAATCCGCGGATCTCCTATAAAAACATACGACTTATCTCTTACAGGGTCGTCAACTTGAAGATTTCTTATTTCACATTATAATTTAGTGAGATATATAAAAGAAGGGAAAAATCATTTTTATGTCAAATATGTTCTTAAACAAGTCATACAACATTTCACAACATATAATAATAAGAATATATCTTATTGTCTTGTAATTAAATAAAATGCTTGAGGTTCATATAATTAGGCACAGTAGATTCTAAAGAATGGAATTTAACGAGTAAGATTTAAGGATTTAAGAAGTAAGGCCAGATTTAAGCCAAAAATTACTCGTTTTTAATAATTATCCACCTCATAGACTTGTTTGACTGACTTGACTTGACTGTTTATGAGATTTCACTACTACTCTTTTATTGACAAATCATCTTATTCGAAACATGGCCGGTTTTTTTACTTTTTTAGAATTTCACTTTTTGTAGTTTATTACGAAGTTTCAAAATCAGATACTGGAATTTCATTATATTGATACACAGAAAAGGCCTGTCATGTTGATTGAATTTATTGCTGTTGGTGTTTACTCCTACGCCCGGTTCAGATGACACACTTCAGGGCTCGTTTTAAGAACACGCGCATAGATTTTATTATATTAACACAAGCCGTACATATGAACGCGCGGCAGTGTGCGTTAACGCTGCGCTTAGAAAACAATATAGGTATCGAGAGCTTCGTGTTCCACAGAACTTAGTTTTAATGAAGCGGCTCTTTTTCAATATCTTATACAGTGTGGCTGGTTGGTTGGTTTCACATCAATTACTCTAGATATTAGATTTTCATGGACTATTAGAAAACGCTCATCAGATTGAATAGCTTTTACTAAGGCGGCATTTTGATAGCTCTTATAGTTCCACATCAGGTACTTCAGACTTTCGATTTTTATGTGCCACCAGAAAACGATTGTCAGATTATGAAATAATTTTTACTAAGGCGGTATTTCGCTATCTCTAATAGTTTGGCTGGGTTCCTGGGTTTCACGTCAGGGTCAGATCTTCAATTATCTTTATGGGGGTATTAAACACTATCACTATGCCAAATTTCAACTCTCTAGGTATTTGATAAGTACTATTCCTAGTTTGATGACACGAGTCAGTCAGTGCCGAATTTTCATAACTTTGCATCCCTATAACTTTATACTTACGGATGAAGTAAACTTGAAAAACTTGAGTATGTAGATATCCATAAGTACTCTTAGTAAACAGAATTTCAGTCTTCTACAGTAACCTAGTGCTGCTAGACATAGGCATGAAAATAGACCGAAATGTTTCCGGTAAAGATGGTACGGCCGTAGCGGCGCTAATATTTAAGTTGTGCTGAAGAGAGAGCGTGTTTGTATGAATGCGCGAATGTCTCTAGACATACAAATCTTATTTGAAAAAAAAACCTTTATTCCTTTTTTAGCCTCGTTATTGAAGAAGTTTATGTATATATCTTCACGCTACAACGCTAAAGGGCGGAGCAGTGACCATGAAAGTCAAATAATCTGACAAAATGTAGGCAAGTACGAGAAGTGAAGATATAATAACAATAGGCTACACGTGTGCGTTGGCTGTGGCGATGTGGAGATTTGATCGAATTATTTCAATACGGATGAAACCGTGGGTTACAGCTTGTTTATAAGTAAATACCAAAGCGACAACCCTAACAGAGAATCGTATAACGGAGTAGTGTGAGTGAAATTCGCTCTATGTATATACCTCCATAGTTACTATTATTGTTTTAATAAATCAACATCGCTTGTTCACATAGCTTTCTAACTTACGTACATTTTAACAAGGGCCCCTTTTTTCATATAGCCCAGTAAGGCAAAAGGTTGAATAAGTTGAAAAACTTTTTCTTTTTTTTCAATTTCATGTGTATTTTGAAGTGCGAAGGCGCATATGTGCGACCAACCATACGCATGACAAAAAACTTATCATAATCCAAGTAAAGAAGCAATTTAATTTCCCTCATTGATTTATTTATTACTAGTGTATCTTCTTTAAAACTTCGCTGAAGCAGAGAATTTTTGTACTTAGTTTTTATTTTTACTAATTTTTACTCGACTACGGCAAAGCCACAAGGAAGAGTTATGATTTTAGCAGTCTATGTATTATATAATGGTATTTACTTTTGCTAAACTATTCATCCGATTTTAATGAATGTTATTACTTATCTTATATTATTATTATTATTATTATACCTATATAAAAATCTCGTGTCACGATGTATGTTCGGGATAAATTCCGAAACTACTGAACCGATTATGATGAAATTGGGTAACTACCTGTAATTTGATTCAACTTAAAAGATAGGATCGTTTGTATCTCAATTATTGTCAAATTACGTGATGTAAATAACTACTGCGTAGTAGAAAACGCGTGCGGAGCCGCGGGCACATCGTTAGTTTACTTATATTTACGATGTGGTATTTCATGTTAATGGTTATAGAGATGTCCTTTTGAAGTTAATTATTTAACTTCATCTTTAAAAGGCGGTTTATCGTGCAAATGATGCAAAGCACCTGTTTAATTAATTTAACCCTTCGCACTCTTATGCAGTAAGTATATAATCATGTACGTAAATACAGTGGGCTGATTACTACCACGGTAAACTGGTGCGTTTGATATCGATTATTGCAAGGTTTTTTTTACAACAAATTCACCTGATGTTTTAATTTGCCAATGCTGCTGAAGATGTAAACAAGTTGACCTTAGAACGGGAGCTTTTGGCGGGATCTTGTTCTTGCATGTATTTGTTTTTGTTTAGAAAAATATATAACTCTTGTCGTTTGAAGTATTCTCGTCGTGGATTGGCGTTGTATTTCAGCCGTACATTCTCTCGGGAAGGAGCGTTTGCCCATCAATGGGACTCATATAACAAAATCAGCTTGGAGACGTTTTTGCGTTTGTAGTTAGAGTGTGAGGCACGTGGTATCTACTAGCTAGCGTAAACTGGTTTATTCCGGTTCTAGTCACTGTGTGTATATGACACTACTACAAACCCAAAAACATCTTCTAACTGATATACCTATATATACATGTATTATTACTTTTAAAATAAAGATTGGTTACTTAAGTTGCTTACTTGGACCTCTCAGAAGATCTCTTAAATAAATTTGACCGTCTACTTAATAACTGTATCCGTTTAATCTTCCGTCTTCGGAAGTTTGATCATGTATCTGAATACTGAACCAGGTTGAAATAGTTACCTATTCGGCAAAGTAGGAATGTAAAAATACTATGTCTTTTTTTCTACTTACTTAATAATACAAAATCCCCGGAATATTTAAAAAATAAAATAATTTAATCTCTCACGGATACGCATAATAGACAGCTAAGATCTTCTGATTTTTTAATTATCAGTATACCAAGTCATCACACTAATTTCCGCGACCGATCTTTCGCCGCAGCAGCAGCACGACTGTGGAATTCAATTCCTATCAACATCCAACTAGCCAACCCTCAGGATTACTTCAAGAATTCACTACGTAGGTTTAACTTAAAGCAACTGAATATTGGCTAGATTTTTTTTAAACTAAATATTATGCACACCTTGCATATACCTTTCTCTTGCTCCCCTGGAAGACTGGTAGAGAATTATTTTTAGCATTAAGTCCTCCATTTGTACTTATTTGTGCAATAAAGAATATAACTAATGTGGATTTTAAAAAAAAATTGTATTTTCATTAAACAAACAAAAAAAAATCAGAAATATTTCACACCGGCCGTCATAACGATACGAAATACCCAAAGGATATTCGGCTGACGCTCGGCATTTCTCTTCATTGTTCATCTTTTTGCGGGGGACAAAGGTACCGAGCGGCCACCGGCCCGTGGGGCATTCGCATCGATCCGGTATCGATCGGACGACATTAAACACACAATGTCATATAGTAATTGTATATAATTGGTATTTCTCAAGAACAATGACACGAAATTACTGTATGAGCGAAATAATTGCGAGTTCGTTTTTTACATCGGGCCCTTACAATCGCTTTGAGGAAAGCCGTTCCGTGTTTTGTTTGTTGTTTGCGATGTCAATCGAAATGTTTCGTTTATATTCTTCGAGGAGGAAAAACGTTATTTGTTTTAGTGAAAATTCAACAATATAAAAGTTCTTGATATAAATATAAAGCTTCTTTTCCTTTTTTATGGTACGAAGTAATAAACATGCGTGAACTTGATGTTAAGTGTTCACTGCAACCTATAACTATTTATAGCCAACCTCAAATAGGATCACAATCCCAACAGAGGTCAGTTAATAATATAACAATTACTTAATTCTATAAAAAAAAAACAATGTCCGTATATTTATATGACTTTGTCAACAAAGCTTAATTCAACTAAGCCCCTGATAGAAATCGAAAGACCCCGCGTTTTTACACGGACACAAATGAAGCGTTCGTTTGTCATGAATACGTTCAATTGTGGTCATATAATCAAGCGAATAGAGTTAAATTTTAAATGAGCTACCTTTGAAATTTTCGGGACCCAAAATGGCATGCAAGATGTATGAAATGAATTCGAAAATTCGAAAATAATTTGGAATCGCGTGTTTTACTGCTACTATTGAATCATTTAAGTTTAATTTATAAATAGTTTTATAATATAAAGTTGCAGTTTCTGACGTGGGTTCAGCGGAACCCAAGAGTTCCGTGGAAAAGTAATCAGATTTCCGCGAATCATTTACATTGGTCATTGAAACGTTGAATTTTTTTGGCTGTTAAATATTTCCATTCTTACAAATGTTATTGTTCAGATAGGTATACATGTTTTTGAACTATTCTTCAATTAATATGAATTTAATAATTTTTATTAATTAAAAAAATAAGAACTATTCAAATTATGTAAATAGTTTGAATGATTCGAATAGTTCGATTTGTTCAAATCGAATAGTTAGATTCTATTCGTCGACGAATAATTTGTAAATTCGTATATTCACACTCTTACTTTTAATAAGTACTTAAAACCTCTTTGTTTTTAAGTAGGTAATACGAAATGTTTAACAACGCACGTTTTCATCACTCATTAATTATTTTATCCTGTAATTTTATTTCTATTTTTATTATGTATGTATACAATTAATAAAATTGAAGTGTCTTTTTGTAAAGTCAAAATAACAGTTTTTTAGTAAATGCATATGAAAGTATATACGATAACTATAACAAAAAGCCCATTTTTAAAATTTTTGTCTGTCTGTCTGTTTGTTCCGGGTAATCTACGAAACGGTTGGACCGATTTTGACGGGACTTTCACTGATAGATAGCTGATGATATAGGGAGTAACTTAGGCTACTTTTAATTTAGAAAAGAATTAGGGTTCCACACAAATAAAAAAAAATCGTCATGGTGAATCAATTCGGTCGCGTAAATAGCTTATGTAGAGTAAACCATATGAGATGTAGCAAATTAATGTACTACATAATCATAGGCATTAAAAAGACCTACAAAAAAAGTCTGGGAGAGTATACATCATTTTCTAAGGAACACCCACAATAAGCATTTTTGTCTTTAAAATAGCCGGGGGCGGGGTAGCAAGATTCGCGCGGGCATTCTGTAGTCCACGTGAGCGAAGCCACGGGCACAGCTAGTATTCAATAAAAGTAGCTAGTTACTGCTAATAACATCAACTACTTATCAGTGAAAGTCCTTTTAAATTCGGTTTAACCGTTTCGGAGATTAGACGGAAATAAATAGAGAGACAGCCAAAAATTTTAAAAATTGCTTTTGTTGTCGGTTTCATTTATACTTTCACATGCATTTGGTAAAAAGCTAACATTACAAACAGACTCTTTAATTTTGTTATGGGTTTAGAAGGTTTTGGTTGCGTACAAATTATAATCTCGCCCCCAAGCCACGTGAAGCTGAAAAAGCCGTCAGCGGTTTCAGGACCCCTAAGGGTCCTAAGGTTAATAGTCAGATTTTTTACCTAACCAGTGAGAGTCTGAGTATTATTTTGTTGTTGTTTTAATTTATAATATTTATTTTGTCGCGTTTAGTTTACTGTCATTTGTTTAAAGTTAATTGTGTCTATCTATAATATATTATGACGTTTTTTTTAAAGAAAACTTGGTCACAATCGATGGTTACTAAATGATCACACTTGATCTTTTACTATCTGCTAAGTCTCGGCAAAATCTCGACACAGTATGCATCCAATACCGTTTTTACCGGCTTTATGTTAAGACGTGGAATTCAGCTTTTTACCGAGTCTCTGTTTATGTCAGCCCCCCACTCGAGCGGTCTTTTTCCCTTTTATTTAAAGCATTAATGAATAAGAATTGAGATTGAAAAAGCACTGAGGTTTGATTTAATACAGCCCTCATCTCACAGATTGTACGGATAAAGTGCGCAAATGCATAGTCGGGTAGTTCTGTACGAGAGATTGTTGACGTTTTTTGGTATTGTGTTAATATTTATTGTTTATTAGCTGTGCCCCACGGCTTCACTCGTGTTAAATTTATTGGACCTATTGCCCAAGTGCTGTCGCCAACGCACCCGTCTTGCCTATAATTCTTATTCTCACTTCTCGTACTTAACTTTCCATATTGCTTGACGTTCATGATTTCTGCTCCACTGCTCGGAGTCATAGCGTGAATTTTTATACCCTATAACACTTCTGAAAAAATAAATCTATACTTCTAATATAATAAGGCGGAATTTTTTTTTTGTTTCTTTGTTTTTGCACACTAATCTCTGTAACTACCAGTTCTATGATTACAAACAAGTTTTCTATATCTTCATAGTTCTGTGTTTTTAAGACACATAGTTTAGGAGATAATGCAAAATTAAAATAATTTGTACTTGCGGGAAGAACAATTATGATAGACTGACTATACAGGTGCGTTGGCGGCGCGGTGTTTGTCGGATAAAATTAACACGGATGAAACCGTGAGGCACAGCTAGTAGCCTATAAAATGCAAAAATAATTTTTCAAATTTGACTGGTAGGTCCAAGCAAACAAAGTTTTCATCCTTATAATATTAGAAGGTATAAAATAATTTGATAATTAATTCTGTTTTCTTATATAATAATATCAAAAAGATTTAATATTTGGTTAATTTTTTTATCGTTATAGGTTTAGCGTTATGTCCACAATCTCACCTAATCTTAAGTGATGATGTGGTCCAAGATAGTAGCAAGCAAAGCCTAGTAGAACACTAATTCTCAAGAGCAAGCTCCCGGAATATACCTATAGGTACTTGGCGACAGATTTCCAACTTGAGGGTGGTAGCAAGCCAGGCGGGCATTAGAAAAAGCTCTACCACTCTGTAACATTCCATGAGATCGAATATTTAAGTAGAGTATCTGTTCCATGTCCCAGGTTTGACCCTTGACATGTCATTGTGACAAAGAATTTTGTCAAATTTACAGGCACGCATTTACCAATTTTAGTTTAATTATAAACACCATCGGCTGATGATGAAGGAATAAATCGTGAGGAAATCTGCACACAATGAAAAATATTCTCGTAGCACCCCAGTGTATTGAATTTATACCCAAGCTTTCTCTCGGAAAAATGCTTTTACTAAATATCAGTGGACTTCCACACAGTTGCTATATACTTTTCTACTTATTCTCGACTGTTCAAAAATCAAATTAAAATAAAAAAAATGTTTATTCCATTTAGGTCCTAAGAAAGCACAAGTACCGTTCTCTATCGTTATATATGTTAGCAAAAGCTTAGATGAACCAGATTTTGTAAATGACTGGCATATTTGTTATATTAGGTCTATGTGGTCCGCTTCTATTTATTTTAATATCTTAATACTCTTATTTACCTTGTATTTCCTGTATTATTTCGTCTATATTATGTATTGTTTATTGTCAAATTTCCAGGGCATCTGTTAGGTTAATGTATTCGTCCGTTCAGATATTTAAAATACGTGTAATATTATTACGTCACGGTTTCTATTTACTTAAATTAAGGATTAAATATTAACGAGGATACATATTTTTCTCAGTTCTCTTTATTTTTCTAACAAAAACAGTTGCCAACGCAACCACTTCAAAAAACGAATACATTCGGATTTCATGACAATACGATCCTTTTAGTTTATTAAAGAATGTTTCATATAATTTTATCATATTTAATTATAATACATTCTTTGTTTACTTTTGAAGACTGTCAACATGTCAATTTCTGTTACGTCTGATAGTTTTAGGGCATGCGCTGTTAGTAGTTAAAGATAATGTTTTTCCATCAAGGTTTTATTTAATCAAATAAAACCTATAGGTAGTTCGATGTCTGAAATTATTTTTAAAAATTTAAAATAATGTAGGCGGATCCGAGTATTTGAAAATGAAAGAGAAAACGATTGTCATGATACGATAGACTATAGAAATGAAAGGATTTGTTTTTATAAATATAAAAAAAAAAAAGATAAATGTAAAACTCCAGTTTGTAATTGTTGTAAAACTATTATACTTTTGAATTGTCGGGGTAAATGAAACAAAGACCTAATTGCGTTTCTTTGTAAACATATGAAGCAACATAATTATAAAGCCTTTATTTCAAATTATAAAGCCTTTATTTCAGGTATCTGTACATTCTTACAAATAAAGAAAATTAATTAAATTATAACAGTTTTTTGTTTTAATAACGTTACGTAATTCGTAACGTTTTCATAGATAAAGCCGACGAAACAAACTTAAGAAAAGCGCTCGTATATGAGTGTTTTCTTTACATATATACAAATTACAAACAGTTTAACAGACGTGTGTAGCATAAATATAATATACGTTTAAAATAGATATAAAAATAGATTACTTTACTGAATCGATTATGGGGCCATATACTTATCTTATTAATTTAATATCATGTATGTTTACAGCCTCATTAGCTTAGTGGTCGTAAGCGCGACTGCTATGCTAAAGGTCTTGGGTTCGATTCCCAAGTCGAGCTATGTGTTATTGGTGTTTTCTATGAAATTCTCAGTAGCAGCTCGGAGTTTGGCTTAGTGCCCGATTAATGGCAATAGGCTCGCCTCCTATTACTTGAGACCTGAAAACATACACGAGGAATTTTGGGAGTACATTAGTACACCTCTGCCTAACCCTTAGGGTATACAGGCGTGATGGTATGTTATGTATATTTTATCTTCATTTTAGTATCATGAATTATGATGTGACGTTAAATATAATAGAAAGTACAAACAATTTTGTGTACCTAACATATTGTGTATTATAATTTTTTATACTATAAAGGTGGTGAACGAGTAACACTAACGCGCTGTTGATCTTGAACCCAAGCAGACCTGGTAACCCTACTCATCGAAGGAACACAACGCAAGATTATATGGCTGCGATCTTATGTAGGGTGGAGGTATTCCACTAGTCGGACTTTCCCAAGTGGAAAGAAATCTTAAAAAAAATTTCTTTGTGCCCTACCTCTCTTTAAACATAGATGTGCCACAGAACTGGTCTTCCGGAAACGTTTCTAACGATTTCAATGAAGTTTTGTGGTTAGAAATTGTTTTGCTTTCCATGGAGGTATTCCACCAGTCGGACTGTCCCAAGTGGAATGAAATCTTCAAAAAAAATTCTTTATGCCCTACCTCTGTTTAAACATAGATTTGCCACAGAACTGGTCTTCCGGAAACGTTTGTAACGATTTCAATGAAGTTTTGTGTTTAGAAATTGTTTTGATTTCCAAGTTTACCTAGATAGGTGTATTTTTTTTATAAGATGTCGAGCCCATGTATTGTATTCATAATATGCAATAGGCCATAGAGTACTTACTATTTTTTTGTTTATACAATTGCTTACCATAACACTGTAAATAGGTTAATTTGAATAATACACTAAAGAATTTAAATATTTAAAATAAGTTGTAATTTGGTCGCATCTCGGTGGTTCAAAAAGCTTTTCAATACAGTTCGGTACCTTAAAAGGTTGGAATGCAAATTGGCTTACAATTAAATTCCCACATTAGGTGTAGGTACTCATTTTTATATAAAACAATTACATATAAATATGTCAAACTTCGTTATAATTCGAGTGTACGGAGAGACGATCGTACTGCCTTTAATTATTATAATTGGCGCATCAATAAGTACATATCTGATCGATTTAATTAGACTGAACATTAATTACATTATAATTACTGAGGACAATGTGCGCCACCTGTCGTTGGGTGCCGTAATGACGATCGATTGAATCGAAGACGGGTTTGATGTCGCGATGCGTACGCGATGGCGCGGTGTGGCGCTTGTTTACCTAAAGACATTATATTGCTATGGAAATTTTTGCTAGATATCTATAAAATGTATATAATTGAAGTGTTTGTTTGTAATGTCAAAATATCGGCTTTTTACTAAATGCATTTGAAAGTATATATGATAACTATAACACAAAAAAAAATTTGTCTCTCTATCTGTCTGTTGGACCGATTTTAACGGGACTTTCACTGATAGATAGCTGATGTTATAGGGAGTATTTGAGGCTACTTTTATTTTCCAAAAAGGAGCAAGATTCAAGCGGGCGTTCCCTTATTTATATAATTTATTCGTATTATAATTGAATAGCTGTGCCTCACGGTTTCATCCGTGTTAATTTTATCCGACAAACACCGCACCGCCGACGCACCCGTGTTGTCTTGCCTATCATAATCATTGTTCTTTCCGCAACATAACATAACATACCATCACGCCTGTATCCCCGAAGGGTTAGGTAGAGGTGCACAAATGTACACCCACAGTTCGCCGTGTATGTTTTTTAAGTCCCATGTAATAGGGGGCGAGCCTGTTGCCATTTTCGGGCACAAAGCCAAACTTCGAGCTGCTAGTGAGAATTTCATAGAAAAACCCAATACACTTTGCTCGACCTGGGAATCGAACCCCGGACCTCGATCATAGCAGTCGCGCTTACGACTGCTAGGCTATTGAGGCAGTTAACAATTATTTTAATTTCCCATTATCTCCTAACCTATGTATCCAAATAACATGCTTTAAAAGGCAAAGTTTAACTTCATAAAAATGTCTTTATGATGAGTCATTTTTGTACGTAAGGATTATTAATCCTATGCCTAAAAATAATTCTCATAAAACAATTTTTAATCTTCAACAAAAAATATTTGCAAAATATCTTATTATCGCCTATGTATAAGATATAGGTACATGCTGTATCAAACTTTTCTTTAGATATACTAAGGACCGATATTTTTTTAGAACATTGTATTTCCGTATCATTAACGATTACGCAAGCGCACGCGGATGTAGCAGTTCAGGAGGGCTTCGACATCCGACTTACGTTACAAAAATCAATATTTAGGGCTAGCTGAGAGTTGTAGTTTAATGCTAAATAGCCTGTACTATTCCTGTCTGGCTATCATATACAAAAAGATTTTTTTAAATCCGAATGGTAGTTCCAGTTATAGGTTAATCTATTGTATTGCTTAAAGAAACAAATAAGCAAGTAAGCAAGCATGCAAGCAAACAAGCTAGCAAGCAGGAAAGTAGGCGAGTAGGCAAGCAGTCAAGCAAGTTAACAAACGAACAAAAAACTCTTCCGCTTTATTACATTTAATTAATTAATTATTAATATTTGATTACATTTTTTTCCTATTAAAGTTTTGGGACAAGAGTGCGAATCATATATCACTATTGAATATTGATTAACATTCTACAGTCAGACCAAAATAACAACAGTTCTGCAGTAATCGAATCACTGACCAACCGACCAAGAACCATTTAAATTAGTGACAATCGGTATGGCGACCACAATATTTTCAGTCAGAATATACAAACGCTTCTTGGATATGAGCACATTATATTGAGGTAACTTATTGTCTTGTTGGTAAATTGCTTAAAAAATTATGTCATTGAAAGCTCTGATGAGATAATTCATTTTATCTCCTAAAGGTCAACTAATTTAATGATATTCATACAGGAAATCTAATTGACATACATTTAAATATATTTTAGCATACACTGAGGTCGTTCTACGTTTTCAATGGGTAAATGGGTACCTTGACGAAAATAGTACAGCAAATAAACCAGTTTTATACCAATTGTTTTCTACGCACTTATGTAGTATAAGATTTTTATAATTTTCAGGTAAAATGTAAATAGTAGGTGCGTTTGTATTATTCACAAAGAGTTCGAACACAAACAAATAACATGTAAGTTGAGACAAGTAGGTTGTACTCGCGCTCAATGCTCGCCAACGCCATCTCGCGGCGCGCGTCGATCATGACTTTTGCGACAAAAAAGTCGCCTCGCCCGCTCTATTGATACGACATTGACGGATTCTGGTGATCTGATGTTATAGGGCTGCCAAATAAAATTTTAATATTTTTAACTAAATCATGTATTTTGCCGTAGAAGTTCGAATTAAACGATTTAATAAGTATTATAATAATACACAAAACAATGTTAGTGTTAATACTAACCGAGTTAGCTAGGTACAGATTTTTGTTGTAATCCAGAATATTTGGAACTACAACTAACTAATGGAGAGTGTGAATGGGGGTAAAAGCATTTAGTTCCGCCTGTCGGATTGGACTTCACCACGTTATATTCCATATGGTTGAGATAAAATTAAATAACTCTGATATTTTATTATGAAAATAACATTTGATCTTTTTTATTTATTCATATTTCAATACATATAATATGATTAATTTTTCATATCACCCAGGCGTTCCATAACGGTTAACAGTTTTTTGTTCAATGTGAAAACCCTACTGTAATATACATGGCAGAGACGCCGCCCTGACATGTTTACGGGCCAATTATTTGTATGGATTCCGACGCAATAATGATTTCTTGTGTCCGTCTGTCTGTCCGTGTAGTCGCAGTCGCATCGTATCACATTATATTCAATCGATACGTAATAAAGATTTAAAAGTTCTGATTTTGAGTTTAAATTTTTTAAAGTTATTTTTTTACTTTTCATATAGGTAATAATAGGACCTTTTACAATTTTTCTTTGTTCAGACCTTACATGAAGATTTAACAGCATCTGTAATGAAGGTCACGGGTTTGATTCTCGCTGAATTGGTATTTAGTTGTTTGTTTCTTTTTATATTACACTAGCAGTACCCCGTGGTTTCACTCGCATATAATTTAGAAGAAATTACTTATTGATGATTTATAATACTTCAGTATAGACAATATCTTTATCGGGCAGCCAGATGGTCACATCGCGGCATCTCACGGCTCGTTCGCGCCGCTAACTACTATAGACTTAGACCCGAGCCGAGTTTTGAGTTATATTAATTTTGTATTATCTCTGAAACTATGCGTCCAAATAGCATGCTGTAAAAGACGAAGTTTATCTTCATTACAAATTGTCTTTATGATGAAGTAACTTTTGTTCGTAAGGATTAATATGCCATGCTTAAAAATAATGGTCATAAATTAAATTTTAACCTTCAACAAAAAAATATTTCAAAATACCTTATTGTGGCTCATGTATAAGAAATAGGTACATATATGCTGTCGCTAACTTTTTTATAGACTAATGGCCAATATTTTTGTAGAACATTGTATTGACGTATCATTAACCATTAAGCTAGCGCATGCAGCTAAAGCAGTTCACGAGGGCTTCGACTTCCGACTTACATAACAAAAATCAATATTTAAGGCTAGCTAGAAACTGTAGCCTAATGTTATATAGCCTATACTATTCCTCGTGAGTCTGGCTAATTTTTCGAATCCGACTGGTAGTTCCAGAGATTAGCGCATTTAAACAAACAAGAAACAATCAAAAAACTTTTACGTTTTGTTATATTATTAGTATACATTTTACATGTTTTTATAAAATATGTGTAGTGACATCTACATAGCGACACATAGCGACATCTATTGAGCCACATACGACGCAATCCTACATAGCGCTATAGAAATTAACTCTTCAATTGAGTATTTAAACAAGAACCCGACTACAACCGTTGGGCAGCTGCCCGCCAGACATAACACCCGTCTGGTCGGAGGATCCTCCCTTTTCGATGGTTCTTCTACACTGGTGATCCCGAGCATGAACGTCAGCACAACCTTCTTCGCACAGCTACATCGTGACGTCATCATCACTTCCACAAGCTTTCGAGCAACGAGTCATATAGCCAGCCAGCATCCACGGCTACTTCGGGTATCCTGACTACCAGGATGCAGCGGACGCGCATTTCTGGTCATCACCCACAGCCTTCTCAGCGACCTTGGCACAGCACACTGCACTTCGGCCGGTCAGCTAGCAGAGACGCACTTCTCTCCTGGTCGACGCAGCAGCCAGCCACTACGCAGCATTGCAACACTCCGACTCACTGGAGCATTCTTGCAGCATCATCCCGACTCACTGGGGCATCACCCCGACTCACTGGGGGCATCACCGCAGACAGTTCCAACTCACCGTGAACTATGCGGCATCTGGTTCCGACTCACTGGAACATTCCACTGGCCCGGCAAGCATCACAAGATGTATGGACGACTCAACCTGCTATCGACCTCCGGTCTCGGAGGGGAGTGATGTAGCGACATCTACATAGCGACACATAGCGACATCTATTGAGCCACATACGACGCATCCTACATAGCGCTATAGAAATTAACTCTTCAATTGAGTATATATACAAGAACCCGACTACAACCGTTGGGCAGCTGCTCGCCAGACATAACACCCGTCTGGTCGGAGGACCCTTCCTTTGCAATAGTTCTTCTACATATGGAATGATTGGTAATTTATAACCAAAATGTTCCAGTCCTTACCATTTCAAATGTCGAACACTACGTCCCTATGAGGCCGTGTCCTAAAAGTACATAACCTCTCTAAGCTTAGAAACCTTCAAAAAAAGTACTAATATAGAACGGTGACTTCTGAGATTTTACAATTTTAAAGAGTATTTACTTATGATTTTATGTGAATTCAACCTTTTTTGAATAAAATTGGATTGAGTTTTCAATCATGTGTCAAAATAAAATGTAATTTAAATCAAAAGCAATGAGGAGTATTGATATCAACTTCGAAGCAAATCACCATCAAAAAACTTTCTACCCCTTTTTAACCCCGATAGAATTCTGTTAGAAAAGGCTTATAAAAAATTTGAAATAGATTGGACCAAGGAATCACGTTGTCCCATACAAACTTTGCCCCCCATTTTCACCCCCTTAGGGGTAGAATTTGGGAAAATTCTTTTTTATCAGATGCCTACGTCATACAAAGAACACACCCTCCAAGTTTCAGGTCTCAACGATCAGCGGTTCAGGCTGTGCATTGATCCGTCAGTCAGTCATTCAGGACAAAGCATTTTATATGTATAGATTTCCTTTACTTCCAATCTATATCCATATTTTTTTTCTCAATAGAAGCATTTTTTTATGTCAGTTGTTCAGAGAATTAACGATATTCTATTTGTAATTGAAAATAAAACGTATTTTGCGTTGAGGACTGTCAAGATTTAAGAGTCGATTTGTTCATTGTTGTTACTCAGAATCCAAAACCAACAAGCGGTAAGCATATTTTTTTATAGTAGCACTGCAAGGTGTGGCACTTTGGTACAATGGTAACCACAGTGCAATCCGAAAATAAAGGTGACCACCGAGCGATCGGCTATCTATCGACGTTCGGCGATGTCATACAGGCACGGAAGCCTCTCGGCACCCGGATATACATTGGCTGATTCCGAAATACAGCAAACCAAAAGAAAATCAGTGATGGATTTATCACTAAGTGTATGGTGGTCGTGATCCCTACCACACCGCTATATTACTACGTATAGACATCTGAGATTTTATGTACTAGAGCAGCTATTACGAACAAAACTTGTGCTCCACTTGGTACCACATGGCGTGAGTGCGGGGTGCGGGGTGCGGGGTGTGGGGCACGCGCGCTATGATACATTGAATTTACTGAGAAATGTCACTCTTAGACTTTTACTTTTGTTTTTCGAGTTGTTTAAACAGTATCTCAGTGCAAAAGAAGACATATTCAAGCCCACTTAGATGGAGAGAGTTTATCGCACGGTACGGGCGAGAAATCGTACGCTATTATCGCAAGCAGTAATCGCCATAAGATTATCGTATCATAATGTTTAGGTAGATGCAAAAACTAAATTCTCGCCAACGAAGAAACTGTCTCTGTGTAAATGGACCTTTATTATGTAAAATTTAACACTCAAATGTGTAATCGCAACAAATGTCCGGCATAGACTGTGAGTGCGAGTGTTTGCACTCCAACGTGTGTTTCAAACGATATGGTGAGGCGTCGTTTAATAGTATGTACTACAGAATACGTCAATGATATGCACCGAACGATCCCTGAGCGTGACAAACCACAAAAATCAGTGATGGGCGCGATCTATATCAACCGTTTTTATTACCTCATAAGTATACATCAAATGATCTTGTAATGCGACAAATCAAAAGAAAATCAGCAATGGGTTTATTACTATTTGTATGGTGGTCGCGATCATTACCACCTCGCATTATTACTGCATAATGCATATACACCGACTGTTCTCGAAGCGCGAAAAACTAGAAAATGTTAGTGATTGGTTTATCACTATGTGTATTGTATAGTAACTATTAATAATAATTATTGGAATACATATGCCATTAAGAATTCAATACATTTACCGTAACAACAAGGTATATTGAAAATTCAATAAACTCCCAACATAAGTAACCTTTTCAATGAGACCATTCCAATAAGCCCAAATACGATGTCCCTGCTGTAAGTTGATGAAGAGTTAGGCATCATACAGATTCCAGATGGCATTGCAGCATCAGCTTAAGGTTTTACTAATAATTATTATTGAAGTAACAGAATACCAAATGTCGACTCAATCACACATATGAAAAATGCTTACATTTTTAGGTAAACTAGAAAAGAGGTGATAATCTTCAAATGGTTGAACAGATTTTCTTGAATTATAGCTAATATCACTCTCGATGAAGTCACCTTTAAAAAAAAAAAAACTTGATCAAAATTGATTCAGCCGTTTGTGAGCTACGATGTCCACAAACGGAGACACAGACATCGCTCCTTCTGGACAGGGTCCAAGCGTGCCACATTGGCGGGCATAACACCTAATGTATGGTGGTTGCGATCCAGTTGAATACATACCATGTCGTACCGCCTAGCAAAACGCCAACCCTTCTGTCTTTCTTACATTCTAGACAAATTAATTGGCTGTACTGTGTTTGTAGCGCGTTGAAGTCTTCTTGAGTTCCATAGTTTAAAAAGTTGTTCAGTCTAATTGTCTAAAGTCTAAATTTTCCTATCCTCAATTATTGCTTGTAATCAAATTTCCCGATTTCCCGGTTAGCGTTGTCTGTCTAACAAGAGACGTATTTGTATTACGTAAAAATACGTATTATTTTTATTATTTGGACAGTTGTTGATTTTCTAATATCGGATATCTTATTTATTATCAATTTATTGTACGGGGATGTAGCTCAGTGGTAGAGCGTTCGCTTTGCATGTGAAAGGCCCCGGGTTCGATCCCCGGCATCTCCAATTTTTTGTTGATTTTTTATTACTTTTATTAGACTAGCTGAGCCCGTTGCTTCGCTCACGTGGACTAGAGAATACCCGCGCGACTCTTGCTCCCCAGCTCTCGGCTATTTTAAACACAAAAATGCTTATTGTGGGTGTTCGTTCCTTAGTAGATAGATGTATACTTTACCAAACTTTTTTGTAGGAATTTTTAATGTCTATAATTATGTAGTACATTAATTTGCTATATATATCTGATGGTTTACTCAGCATAAGCCATTTAAGTGCCCGAATTGATTCAATGTGACCAGTTTTTTTTTTAATTGTGCGGAACCCAAATTCTTTTTCTAAAATAAAAGTAGCCTAACTTAATCCCTATATCATTAGCTATCTATCAGTGAAAATCCTGTCAAAATTGGTCCAACCGTTTCGGAGATTACCCGGAATAAACAAACAGACAGACAAAAATTAAAAAATGGGCATTTTGTTATTGGTGTCATATATACTTTCATATGCATTAAGTAATAAACTGTCATTTTGACATTACAAATAGACACTTCAATTTTATTAATTGCATAGATTAAGGCAAAGTACTTTCAGTGTTGTCACAAATATTTCTAAACCTACTGGGAAAATTGTAGTTTTCTAAACCTCCGGCATTTTTTATCTCTAGTCCAGAATTTTCTTGTGTTGCCAGGTAAAGATATCTAGCTGAAACCATATAAGCGCTTACGAAGCGGTCGTAGTGACTGGTCCTCTACATTATCAGTATTGCTTTACAGGTACATGGCTATATTGCTCTAATCATCATATAGTCAATCCTCGGGGAGGGGGGTAGTGGCAACAATTTATAAAAAAAACCATGCGAGTTTCACTTCTAGTAATCTTACGCTACCTTAAGAAAGGGGCAACTGTCTCTCTGCCCAAGCACAGTGTCAGCACTAGCATTATATTGATAATTATAATACAATGAAATTCCAGATCGGTTTAATACATTTATAAATTTCCTGCTAACAACATAAAACAATATCAATCACAGCATCGAAACTAATATGTTAAAAGCCTTTTATTAATATAGCTTTTCATTGTACAAATTATTTTTTTTTTTTAATTTTAGGAAGACTTGGAGGTTTTTTATTAACAAAAATAAGTAATTCTAATTAGAATCACACAGCCATTTAGAAATCCTCTCTGACAACTTAAAAAAAAAACCCTGTATAACATACTACATTGTCGAGTTAATGCTAAAGGTTGCAAAAAAATAATTAAAAAGATTATAATAGGCAAACTTTACTCAGATAATTTGTAAATTAAGGGCCATAGATTTGTACTAACAATATAATTAAATCGAAAATTATGGGAAACGGAGTAAATTTCAAATTTACCTTTCTCTATGACTAATCTGATTTTTATAACTACTGCAGATTTTTTTTCTAATGTGATGAATTTATAAACATAATGAATGCATAAATTGCCAGGTAAATAAATTTTTTTACCAGTTTTTATGCTGCAAAATTTCGTTGCAAATCGAAAAATGTTTGTGAAAGGAATACGCAAAATACTAATAAAAACAGGACAACACAGTAAATAGTTTCAGTTGAAAAGTGGAAGTAAAAGGTTTTCTGTAATTTCCATTGGACTGGCGTATTTTAGCGCGAGAGGCGAGAGGCGTAACGTCTGTACGCCAGTCACGTACTACCATCGATCGACAGCCAAACTGCTACGTCCTGGTGTTACTTAGATACAACTTTATACACCATAGCTTAACATTAAATTGTATGCCAGAGCTTTCAGTGAAGGAAAACATCGTGATGAAGAAACCATAGCATAGTGTTAGGGTATTTTCTAATTAACATTAGCCCGCCGGGCTAGCTACCACCCTCAAGTTTAAAATTTGTCGCTAAGCTCCTATAGGTATACCTTCTTGGGCCATATTGTCACTTACCATCAAGTGAGATTCTGAAAAAATACTAAACTTATAAAGAATTAAAAATATCATTTTCTAATCTGACATGGTTAAACAAGTTTGGACAGTTATTATTATACAAGAAATCTATTAGGTAATGTATAAAAAAAAATGTTAAAAAGGAATTTACTTAGGCGCCACCTCTATGAATGAGTATATCGCTACGAGTCTGTCCTGTTATCGTCGGCGACGTCGCGACGGATTGCTGCGTGTCCACAACAAGTTGTTTTGCTCAAAAGAGATCAATTTGGTGACAGGTTAAGAGCAAAATCAGTAGTAATATAATAAAATAAGAAATGGGTTAATGGGGCGAGAGCGCGTCATGTTTTGGGGCGAGTGCGTTGCGTACTTGCGTGTAGGTCACGTCTTGCCTCGAGCGTGCTGTGTTGACGTTTCCCCTTCAATGTCACTCGTCGCATCGCTGCGATTGTATTTATTGCCGTGTGGAGAAACGTTCATATAGTTGTTATAGAATAAATTGACGGGACGATAATATCGCCGCGATACACTCGCTCGTGGAAGTGGTGGCTTAGAATTAAGTTAGAATGATATTAAAATGAATTAAAATCAGTTACAAAAGTAGCAACTACTTAAGTTAAATTAGATTCTTGCAACTGATTAACCAGATGTTGGGTAATTTTGGTTAATTTTCGGTAATTTAGCAACTATTATTCGTTACAGAAGCAGTGCTTAAAGTAAGAGAGTTGGCGATCTATCCACAAAATATTTAGATAGCTAGCAAGAAAAACATAACGTAATGCTATGTACTTGATAATTTGTAATCATATACTATAGTTTTGAGATGTGTCTCGGAAATTATCTATTATACCTATAATTAAATACTCATTTTGGATATGTGGCTTGAATATACTTAACCGTCGCAAAACTTTAACGGTACTTTTCGAAAATTCCGGCGATCGACGATTTCGCTGCTAATACTTATAAAATTATCTATTTTAGGGTTCCATTCTTAGAACAGAAACCCTATTTCTAAACCTACGTTGCGTTGCTTTGCCGCGTTGTCCGTTCTAAATTTTATGAGTTCTATCTTTTGATATCTAGCTGGTGAACGTTTTCACAGAATATTATCTCGGATATTTTAACAACAAATAATTAAAATAATGAAGGCGGCTACCAATCAAGATCGGTGTTTGTTTTGTGTTATTTTTAACCCTGTAAAATGGGGGGTGTTAGAGGTTTTACATGTGCATCTATCTGTCTGTCTGTTGCATCATAGCTTCCAAACGGGTGAACCTATTTTGATCCAGTTTATTTTTTTTGAAGGTGATTTTATCAAAATTGTTTTTAGGTATAATTTAAGAAAATCTGTTCAGGCATTTGCAGATTATCAGCTCTTTTCCACTTGATAATTTGATTTGAGCATTATCCATAGGTCTGGTCAAGTCGATGTTTGGTAATCTGCCATTTCAATGATATTAGAAAACCATGACAACATTGAGTTGAAGCTGCAACGTCATCTGGAATCTAACTCGTCACCAATTTACAACAGAGGTATCGTGTTTAGGCTAATTGGAATGGTCTCAATCAGGTTACTTGTGTTGGGGGTTTTATATCTTCAATTGACCTTGTTACTATATCTTAATAACGGTAATACATACAAGCTTCAAATTTGGCGGGATTGTAGTAGATGTCCAATGTATGGACATTATGTATGTAATGTATGTATTTGGAGACTTCTTATTAACTTAGTACAGCCCGACTGGTAGAATGTCGAACATGGAGAAAAACCCGTTACAGTGATACTCCTTTGGTTTGTCACGTTTCGGAATCAGCCTCCTGTACCAACACTTCTTTTGAAATAACGTGCTATATAATATTAATATTTCAAATAATCGGGGATGTGATTATGAAATGCGGACTAATGACTTAGTATCCGTACTATTGACTCGCACCTTATTGGCTAGATGAGATAGCAACAAGTGTGCTCTGTGACCGCATGCACTTTATAAACAGGAAACGACTAGCTTGGAGGGAATTCTCGCTTCAGACGTTCTCGAGCGATCGGACCGTGAAGGACTTCAGTTAATCAGTCGATTAAAATATCGTAGTGATATAAAAATAAGTCATTGGTTGATGTTACATCGTCTGTCTGATGTTTAAAAGCTGCCATTATAATTATTGTCGTAATTTATTTTTTATTATGTTGGATTATTATTATTATATTTAAATGTGTTCTTAAAGAGAAGGCTGTTGGTGATGTCAAAGCGTCTCCCTTTAAAGGAGCCCGTGGAGTGTATGGAATTGTGGAATGAGAGTTGAAAGGCTTTGTACACTGGTCACGTAGCGCTATCGATCCGCGCGAGACGCCTTCCAGCTTCTCTGATGGATATACTTGCTGTGAAAATATTGCAGGAAAAACTCCTGTTCATAAGTATATTATTCTTTAAGCTGAATTAGGAATTTAAATTCAGGCTTCCCCACGAGGTTCGCTGTTAAGTATTATGAGGAAATTCGAGCAGTATAGAAACGTATTAGTCAATACGTACCTGTTCCACAGACTGGTCACACAAATACAAACTGTTTCCGTTTGAAACTTGCTCTTCCCTATTTATTCAGGATATTAATATGACTTGGATCAAATATTTACTCTTTTCAAATATAATAATAAAAAGAGATCGCATTATGTAACAGCCTTTTATTTTGGTACAGGAACAGCTTAATCCTAAATGCTTGTTGACGTATTTAAGTATTAAAAGATATATAGTTACGTATTGTTTCATTACATGCTGATAATATTCGTGCGTTCGGGTTTTTCACCTGAGGTTTTCCTTCAATTTTATTAGAAATTAACTATTTATGTCTTTATTTCTGTGCTATTGTCTTATTACCCGACCACGGCAAATCCAAAAGGAAGGATTTTAGCAGCCATTGTATCTTTGTATTTACGTATGCTCCATCATAACGCTAACACGATGGTTTTTAAAACTTCAGTGGATTTGGAACCCCTGCTCCGTGTGCGCCATGCTTTATAAAAACCCCTTCCACGCAGTTCGACCAGTGGTCTATTTAAGTTTTATTAATATTACAAAGGGTTTTAAAAAGGTGGGACATATCTGAAACTGCTTTATACCTATAGCGAAGATAGGTACTGCTGAAACATCCATCTAAAGGAGTAAAATCACCTGCCTACTTTATTTCTTCAATGCCGTGGTCGTATCGATTCTCAAGCGCGCATTTGGCATTGCAAACACTTTACTACAATTGTAACTTAGTAGTTCGTTTAGACCTTATTGCGTGAGATATAAAGTTGATTGTTAGTTGAGATATTGTGTTTTTCAACATCACATTCACATCTCAGGAGCAGCCAAGGACAACGAACAACTTATTTTGAGTAAAAAAAATATTTTGCAAATATCGTGCGTTTGTTCTGAAATAAAGTGTTTATTAGTACTGATGTTTCTTTTATTTAATTTTTTCTCATTAAAACTAGTTGTGTCCTGCGGCTCCACACGTGTGTATTATGCAGTTGTCAGTATCGAACCATATTTTTTTTAACACAAGTTGTTGACAACATATGTATTCTATCAATTAAGGAATGCATAATTCCCAAGTACAAAATGTCATCAAAATAGGTTAATAATTCCATCCAAACAGACAGACAAATTATATTTTTATATTAAAAATTACTTCCCGACAATTCATAGTTCGTAGCATTATCACGGTGATAAGTCTACGGCGTAGCAACGAAGCGCTACGACGGTGCTCATAAAACAGGGTTGTATTCTATAACAAAACTAATTTATTATTACTTTAGCTGACCCAGAATCTACGCGTTAGTCCGCGGACACGCCCACCGGCGGCGCGTCGCGTCCCACGCCTCTCGACGTGATGACTGGCCAATCACGGCGCTCCGTTCTGAATTTAAAACGTCTCCGTCGATGTATACCCGTTTCTTTCGCTCTATTTAACGTCTATGTGCGATGTTTGAATATTTTTTGTTTTAATACTTTAATCTTTGTTTTGCTCTTTTTGTTTTCTGATTTGGAATTATATTTGGGAGTGTTTAAAAAGAGATGGTAGAATGCATTATATCTATATAACAGTATTTTTTTAAGTACGTTTTCCTATCAATGCATATATCCTTTATTTCCTAAAGAAGTTAGGTGATATTATATACGTGTGTGGATGATATTCAAGAATATTGAAGGAAAATTATTTATCGGACTTTTTATGAAATTTTAAGTGAAATTGTAAGTTAATTTGAGTAATTTTTAATTAAATTATAAGCAGTCATAATATGACTTAAGAGCTAATGAAATTGAAACATCTTAAAGTAGTAAATTAGACTTATTTCCTTTTAGGATCACCATCAATATATATATGCCAGAATATTGAGACCTTTAGTAATCAAAGAAAATATTGATATCGCGGGTCAGATTGAACTGGAAAGTGATCCCCTACTTATGAATAAGAATTTTTGCATCAAAGCTTAGTTGTTCGGTGCATGCTTATGCATTGAAGGGTTGAGAAATAGCTATGTTTTGACTACTTAACTCGGACATTCCATTTCGACATTGGCTGTAATCTGATTATTTATATAACTCAATAAGCATATACATACTTTCAGAATATAAAAAATGTATTGGTATACTCATAAGTTTTTTTACGTATATTTATTTTTTTATCGATATAGTCTCACTTGATCTTAAGTGACGATGTGGCCCAAGTTGGTAGCACGCTAAGCCTAGTGGAAGATTAGTTCGCAAGTGCTGCTGCTGTAAAACACCTGTAGGTGTTTGGCGACAGATTTTGAAATTGAGGGTGGTTGCCAGCCAGGTCGGCATTATTAGAAAAAGCCCTAGGAACATGCTATGGTTTCATCACGATGTTTTACTTCGCCGTAAGCTCAGACTCATGCAAGGATTTGCACTTACGTCGATTGACTTCTATGGGATGATAACAAAACAAAAATAACTCCAAACAATTTATCCCGTGTGACATGATGAAGTTACTTAATCAAATTAAAATAATGTTTATCTATACAACGCTAAATTACTTTTACACATTTTAAAAAAGTCACAAAAATTCTTCACATCCGTCACTTGCACTTCCGTCACATGATGTGCGCGGAGCTCTCTTAACTCTTACTAAGCACGCTAAAAGAAGTACAAATACAAAACAGTATCCTGCTTATAATTTCCACTTTTTTCCATAATAAATAAAAATCCGTTTTGTGAATTCAATATTTCCATTTTATTTTTAATTTATATTATACCCATTTATATAGTTACATGTTAAAATTACAACATCTACTGTACGTGCCAAAAGTATATATGATATATCTTCAAAATAAGCAGAAAATAGATGGTATTTTTTTAAAATAATTGAAGTACCTACCTGTGTGTAAATTTCGAATTCGATAGTAGGTTAGTAAGTAGTGCTCGCGCTGCTAGTGTTTCTGTCTTGCACTATCGATTAATCAAGTGTTTGCGATTAAACCACCGATAGTTTATTCCCAAAGGAAAATTTTTAAGGGAGGTAGGGCACCGAGAATTTCTTCAGAGATTTCTCTCTACTTGTCGGATTACCTCCACCTACAGAATACTGCAGACCAACAACCTTGTGTTATGTTCCTGCGGTGAGTAAGGTTTCAAGAGCCTTTTGGGGTAGAGGGGTTCAAGGTCCGCATCGCGCTTGTGATACGAAGAGTCTATAGGCTATGGTAGTCACTTAATATCAGGCGGGCCGTATTATGCTCGTTTACCACCTTTGTAGTACAAAAAAGAGTAAAGGTTGTATTAAATATATTGTATAGGTTGTATAGGAAAAGGTGTAAAAAACAACGGGGTTGGTCAGTATAATCTCTATCTTTATGTACATATATACTAGCTATTGCTCGTAATTTTGTCCTCGTTGTCTTCGAAATGAAACGTCTCACGTGCCATCTATTGTGCGTTGTTTGTACTAACACAGAACTGATTCAGACCGTCAATTCTAGGGTTGGGTTTCGAGCATATTCTAGACGATTCCAGAGATTTCGAGAATAGTGTTTTTTTTCTATTTTAAATCAGACTGTAATAATATTATTTTGCATCCTCACTATTTATTTTTAAATGCAACATCTTTGGGTACGGTAAGGAAAAATATGTGAAATACGAAGTCAGGTACGTTACGGATTAATAGGTCTAAAATGTTCTTCTTCTTCAATTTAAAAGCCCAGATCTTGTTGGTTGCCACTGATTCCTATCCTCTGCCTTCCTCTTGACACGACACGACACCCACTGTATCCTTCACTTGTTGGAAAATGCTTCGTCTAGGTTACCTCTTTCTCGCTTTCCTTCAGTTTAAAATACAATTATGTATGCGTGAAATGTACAATGTTCAAATTGAAACTCAAAGAAGTTTCACTTTCACCGCTTGTAAAGGACACACACATAATTTTGATAAAAGTAAGCTAAAATAGTTAAATGACTAGTGTCACTTATAATTGCAACACGAATTGGGCTACTAAGCTACCAAACGAGTTTTAGACGGAGTTTTTATTTAAATTCATAAACCAATGTTATTTGACCCTATATGTATAATTTTGGTGGCATTTTACGTAATCGACTTTGGTTATTGTGCACAATTAAAGTAGATATTAAATATTAACTAGTAACATGCATTTAAAGTTACCACAAAAACACCCTTGTTAGAGCTATGTTTAAAGATTACGAGAATAATTATAAAAATATTCTTTTCACTTGACGTTGGCAGAATTGTGGATAAACATATTTGCCATTACATAAAAAAAGAAGTTAGCATTCATTATTCACCTAGAGCTTGCATCACGATATCTTGTAATTCCGTTATTTTAATTCGCTGACATCAACTAAAATATAATTTCAAATTACATTATCTTTTAATTTTTTTCAAGTGCCAGAAATCCTATTAACATTCGCATAAAATAATCAAGCCGCAAAACATCAAACATAACAGTGTCAAAAAACTAAAAAAAAAAACCATTAATTTTCCAAACCGCCGTTAAGTGTTAGTCATGCGGTTAACTTAGCAATTAAAGCATGGCCGGTTTATAAGACCCTTGCTCGTGCTTAAGACATATGTTAGAATAACTTTTTATATTAACATAACGGCTCAAGTTGTGGTGGACGGTGTAACTGCTACATATTTCGTTTTGAGGTTAGGTCACAGGTTAGAATTTGTATCGTGAGAAAAAAAATTATGTTGGTTGTTGTACTTATACATGCACTAGTTTCTACTGGCGGCTTTGTCAGCGTTTTCCATTTTTACTGTCAATAATAGATTGTTTTAATTTATATTTTTTTAATCGTAGCATCGCAAAGTAACGTAAAACCCAAACGCAAAGTAACCTGACGGGAAGCAAAGTATCATCTTATAATATTACATTATTTAATAAACATGTTAATTTTTTTTTTATTACCTGCTATTTACATATATAATGTTTGTTTTATGATTTTGGTAAAGTATGCATTATTTATTATGACACAACATTATTTTTAATTTTTCTCTTGACATATTCAACCTTCTACTTTTTACAATTCCATTTTTATTTTATTTTTTATGTGTGTGTTATTTGTACGTTGTCCATTTTTTTCCTTTTGTTGGACAGTTTGTTTTTTTAAATAAATTATAAAAACTATTATATTCAGCAAGATCACAAATGAAGCATGCAGTGGTAGCCCGAAAAGGCAAACGCACTGAAAAATGTTTTAATTTTGTAAATAATAATGAAATGTAGTGTATTGGCCACTGGCGATTCATTTTATTTTCCATAACATCTATACCAATAGTATAAAGAAAAAAAAGTTGTGTTTTTAATATTTATAAAAGTTATTTCAACAATATAAAGCTACAGTATTAGCGAGTAATATAGGCTATATTATAAAAATAATAATTAATTCCTCATAAAAATGTCGATAGTTTTACACAAAGTATAAAGAATTACCTACACGGGTGCGTTGGCGATGTGTGTCGTATAAAATTAACAAGGGTGAAACCGTGGGGTACAGCTAGTAATAAATAAATAAACATCGGCGACGACCGTGGGATCTATAATCCTGCATCAGTCGTGGCTGTCATGCCGGCCTGCTCAAATATCTGTATATGTTATGCTTGAAGGACTACATGTTGTGGGAAGGAGAAACAGACGCCAGTTCAGTTTTATAGTACGGTAAATATATGACGGTGAACTTCTTTGTTCTTGCCGAAATAGCAAGTAACCGGAAAGCTGCAACTCCGGAGAACGGCGCGTGTGATTTTGTTATGGAAGGATGGAGCGAGAAGGAAGAGGGGGACTTACTTAATTGTACTACAAATTGCCCGTAAGTCTTTTAAGTTTTTAAATCTTAAGTAAATCATATCTGCGAGTACCCACTACTACCTACCCTTATTAGGAACCCTAGTTTATTCGCAATTTCTTTTGTACAGTATAAGTATGCTCAAAACTCATCCTTTACAGGTGTACTACATACATAGTACAATAAGCTTTTCAATGATATTGATATTTTCCACCTAAGTCGAATACAGTTTCTCAAGTCGGTTTCTAAAAGGTTAGTTCAAGAGTAATTACAGGAAACACACACACACACACACAAATTACATAATAAATATATTATTAAATACATTCATACACACTTATCGTTATCGTTAGGTAAAATTATATAAATTGTAATTTATGTACTACTACTAAATTGGCACTTTAGAGTTATATTCTAATTATTTTACAATTTCTAAAAAGTCACGTGAAGTTTGTATATCTTAAATAAATAAATTAAAATATGAATCGTAAACCAGACAAGATCTCTGAATAATGAACAAAATTTTACAATTAAAATGTAGTTCTGGTTTACGGTTTTAATTAGGTTTGAGTAAGTACCTATAAGAAGTGATGAAATAAAATATTCTGTTCTAAAAATAATATGTAGCAGAAAGGATTAGCAATTGTAATGCAGGTAATGTTAATTGCCTTTACCAAGTACTTAACCGGTAAACCATACATGTGTATCATTCTAAAAAAATTACAAACGTTTAAGTGACATGAGGGAAACAAAGTGCCTCGTCGTGATTGGTCCGTTCGAAATTAAACAACTGATTATTAATTTAGGAAATCACCAATTAATCCTGGATGTAGATGTGTATCTAAAAATTCCTTCATGCATTTATGCTCCTTTTTTCTAGTAACACTGCAAATTGAGGGCACTACGCCTGAGGTAGGCCTCAAAAAAATTTCTATATGAAATATAGTATTTTTGAGGCTATGACCTGACAATATATAGTACATGGCAAAAAGACAAAAAGAGGATGGTAGGATTCAAATATATTTTTTTAAAGGAATATTTTTGCCTGCTTGCTTGATAGGTAATTAGGTTAATGAAGAATAATTACTTTTTTTATTGTGTTAAAATAAAGTAACGGTGTTTATGTATCATAGAATTGATATTATTTTACTCAAATTAAAATAATGTTCATTTATACAACGTTAAAGTATTTTTACATAATTACAAGAATTTTTTTTAGCAAAAAACAAGTTCCCTTATGCATATTTGAATTTGAAAGTATATTCAACAACAAAAAAAATCATCCTAAATCTGTTCGTAAACAAAGACACTATGACTGAACATTCTTAAAAAATATATATACATTCGAATTGAGTAACCTCCGTCTTTTGTAGAAGTCGATTAAAAAAGTCAGTAAAATGAATTCAGACTATTATCTTTGATAACTTCATCATGTAACATTTCCGTCACATGATGCGCGCGCAGCTTTCAACTTTACACTCTACTAAACGCGACAAAAGAAGTATATAACTCTTGGGAGTGTAAGTGTGTCAAACCTCACCTGCACGTGGAGCACCTTGCTGAATAACGAACGAGGTAATGGCGAAAGCGGGAAGGTAGGGCTGTACAGTCCAACTGGGTCGCGACCACCATGTTAATTGTCCGTCAGTCATAGTGACTCGCTTTTGCGTGTCGCTTTTCGGGATCAGCCTGTGCATATCCAGTTAAATTATTACCAGGTCGGCATAACAGCGGCTGTATTTATTTATACATGTAAAGAATTCTCGTTTAGCTATATCAATAGTTTTGCTTTAAATAATAATACAACCAAATGGCAATATATATATATATATATATTAAAAAAAATTAGCAACTATAAATTCGTATAGGCTTTACACTTCACATTAAAATTACCGCTTGAAAATATTTTGAGTTTCAACTGGTCACTGGTTCAAAAATACTCACAACTTCAGAATTTATAAGTCAGGTATAAAATGTTTTTTGTTGTGTTATCACAATTTTACATTTTGAATAAACAAGAAATGGAGAGAGTAGGTACAATAACATCGTTTTGATACGAGCCATTTTTCTTCCCGTTAGCGTGTCGCGTGAATGTTATAATAACGTTGCATAAAGATGGATCCTATGATGAATTAGAACTATATATAAATGTATAAAATGGTTTATAATATAATAATATTATCACGTAAGTGTTCCACTATTGGGCAAGAGCATCTTTCCAAGGAAGGTACGGGATTCACCACGCCAGCACATGATGTATTCAACCGAGAAATCAACCAGTTCTATACTTTTCCCACATATAGTGTGGTACTTACTACAAAAACATTTGACAAACGTTCAAGTTTCCTACCGATGTTTTCCTTCACGGTCAGCCGATAGCGTTAGCAATTCGAATTAGTAAATGTACACGAGTTACGAAAAATTCCTTGGTGTTTGTTTGGTCCTGCGGACGTCGAATCGATATTCCGCCGGTATAAACTACTCGAAAACCACGACGATTTAGAATAACACTCATGTAAAAAAAGCAATTCACACTCCAGAAGAAAAATTTAGTGAGAATAATTAGGGCACACCCCCAGTGCTGGGTCCTACGTCCTACGAGTACGTGACAACGTGCTGCGTCACGTAAACCTAACCCAATTACTCGAGACGTGACGATCAGATATTCGACGGCAGTGCTCTCGGGCCGTTCGCGTCGCGTCGCGCTGTACTCGCTTGTTTCGTATGCCTGGCGTATGGCCGACCCGGTTCGACGCACACATCCACGCGCTATAGTTTTGATACCAGATCCTCTCAATGACCGCTGGACCGACAGACTCGGCACACGTATTTCAGTTCGCATTTTTAACCGAAATGCATGTAAATAGTGACACATGCATGGGTTTCGGTGCGTGTCGCCTGAGCGCGGGAAAAGTTTGACAGATGACATTCGGTAATTCGCGTTTTTTTTTTTTAATAATCGGCCAGTGAGTAAGCACGTAATATTTTTTTAAATTAATTTTATTTCGGTTAAGTGTATAAAACCCTTTATGTGTTTAAGAGGAGTTAAACGGTGAACAATTAATGTGAATAGCAAAGTGGTGCGATTGTGATTTTATGGTGTCTAAAACACAATAAGTGATGTAAAAACGACATTTTTAAACTTTATTATTAGTAAAAAAAATCGTTCAAATTTTCTTTTTTAATACTGGCTGCCTAAATATTATCTACTTAATAAAAAATATTAATTCACCATAACTTCTCCATAATAATATGGCCGATTTAGATTACGAAGCGACGGGAACCAATGAAAAACACTAAATACACATACATTTCAACAATTTTCTTTTAAATATCAAACAATGTAATTCGCAAAAGCTAGTTTTATGTACATTTATACACCATAAACGACAAAACAAAGATAAAATATCGCATGACAGTAAAAACCAATGTCAAAATACGTAGAAAAACCGTCTGTTGGCCCGTCAAACATTAAGTTATTACTTGTCAAACAAAAAAAAAACCAGTCATCCCTTGAGGTTAACATAACATAACGCAATAAATACTTTAGCGGTAAGCAAACAGTATAAACTAATAGGTGCCGAATCACCAACAGTCGAGGCTTTGCGCACGCGCTTAAAGTAAATATGAAATTTGGACAGGTGCGTAGTTGGAGTACGAAATGGGTATTAATTTTTTACGGACTTCATAAAAAAAGAGCAGGTTCTTAATTCGACTGCATACACATATATACTTCTTTGTATATGAATCGATAAAGATGATCCTTTTTTCGTTGGAAATGGTATACACTCAAGGGTGGCTATTTTAATTTCTTTGGTATTGAACTTACAACTTCAAAGATACACCAGGGAACTCCTTAAAATCATTGAATTTGGTTATCTCCTTCGTTTAAAATTGTCTTTCCGTATGAATTTGTCTTTTCGTTCTACAAACCAATATTTCATTTTTTAAGGATGTTCGTTCAGTCAGAACTTCTTTGTTTATTAACCGATTTGGATATTTTTTTCATTGGAAAGAGGGTACTTTAAAAGGTGGTCTCATTTTAATATTATTGACATAGGATCTTCGACTTCAAAATTAATTAAGTTGTTTTTTTTTTTTTTGTTAAAAATTGTTTTGTTAATTATCTTTTGATTTGTTTATTTTACTACTGAGATCTAAGAGACGCTATAACTCCTATTTCAGGTACATTATATTTAGATAAAATAGTCTCCCTGTTTAGTATCCTATTAATGATTTTGCGTCTTTTTATTTTGTATCCTTATGACCTTAGATATTTTTATAGTAACACTTAAATCATAGATGGCAGGTTGATTATGATTACTTATTGAAAGAAAACACAGTTCACCCAGAAGCAACTAATACTTACCTACATCTAAAAGACAGCAATGAAGAAAAGTCAATAAATGAAGCAGGGTCAAACGTTCATAAGTGAACTTAAATGAATACATGACTTATGCTAATTGACGAAGACACACATAGTGGGGATTTATCAGGTGCCCTACAGTTCAAGTTTCAAGTTTTTTATATTCCAATGAAGGGTTTTGATGGTTTATTTAGTCAATTGTGATCACTGAACATTGCTAAGTTCACTGGCTAGTCCTGTACACTTATTGTACTGCAGGACTCTTTACGAAGAGTCACTTTATCTCTTTCGGTAATTGCTAATTTTTGCATAATATAATCCAATCGCCACCACAAGAGGTGCTTTGGCGTTTCGTCCGCATTTTTGCAATAAGTGTGTGTGAGAGGGAGAGAAAGATAGATTTTAGCTTGCTTTACTAATATACTGATTGCCAAATAATATCATAATTTCCATCTTATCAAAACTTCAATAAATAATTCACGATTGAACAATGTTTAAATTCAAACATTAATATTAAACCCCAGAAAATGGTTTTGAAATGTAAAACGAATAGTGATTATCCTTTTTTGTAAAACTTCGAATAGCTTGCGCTGTGTTAATGGTCTTGTTGCATACCTAGTAATATGGTTACCATTAATGTAATGTTACTCACTACATAAGGTTATGCTAGCTCGATCAAGCGAGCGTTTGATCATAGTATTACTTGATGTTTTGTGATCATTTGGGCAAAGATGGTACTACTCTAAGAGACGATTAGATTTTTAAATGCAACTACGGGAATATACAGCTTGATCACAGATTCTGGATTGAGGTTGGTAAAACAAGTGACTTGAGGGCTGGGCAATGAAAAAGACGAATGAAAGATGATTGTATGCGGCAGGGATGCAATAATAGAGGTAGGAAGAGCATGGAGAATTTTTTTCCGAGATTTCTCAATACTTGGGGTAGACCGACCGGTGGGACATCTCCACCCTACAGAAGATCGCAGTCAAATAACCTAGTGTTGTGTTTCTACGGTGAACATTTCCAGAGCTCTTTGGGGTAGGTGGGTTCCAGGTCGGCGGGCCGTATGCTTATTTGTCTCTAGGGATTGCAATGCTGCATCCAGCAAATCAGCTAAAAACAAATAACTGACTTACTTTCCACACGAAAACGCTACAAAATTTTACGTTGCCGCTTTGTTGCGTGGCCTTTAATTAGTAGTTAGTAAGTCCGAAAAAATGCAATGCATCAGACGATAAAAGGTATGCTTATTCGCGTAAATACACGTATAATATAACCAGTACCAGCAAAAGAGAATCAAATGGAAGTAGAATGCGATGAGACGGTTTCCCTGAATGTGAACCTTACATTGCATCTTGAATTGAAGATCGAACTACAGCGTGAGAAAGAAAATTTCATGGAACGAAAAAAATCTAGAATTGAGAAATATTATAAACATAAGTAGCACTTTATGAAAGTAAGAGGTAACTTTAATTTATGATTATTTGATGACTCAAACCAACCAGCGGCGCACAAGCAGGGGAGAACGGGAGAGTTTTTTTGTTTCTTTGTTTAAACACACTAATTAATGGAACTACAGTTAATGAATGATACTTAAATATAATGTTCTACAAAAATATTGGTCTTTATCATACTTAAAAAAACTCAGCGATAGCATATGCCTATCTCTTATATATAAGCCACAATAAGTTATTAAAAATTAAAAAGTTATTAATGAACATCGTTTTTTGACATGTCATGGCATATTAATCCTTATGAACAAAACTTACTTCATCATGAAGATAATTTTATGAAGTTACATTTTGTTCTTTATAGCATGTTATTTGGTTACCTTTTCCCTGTATAGTATATTACTTGGACATGTACTTTAGGAGATAATGAAAAATTAATATAATTTCTACTCGCGATATGAACAATCGGTGATAGGCTACACGGGTGCGTTGGCGTTGCGGCGTTTGTCGGATAAAATTAACATGGTTGAAGCCGTGGGGCACAGCGAGGAGAGTAGAAGAACAAAACATGTTGTGCCGAAACTACTTAGGTGTGATAAGGGCATGAGGAAGTATTCTTCTTCAGAGAGATAGGTGAGCTGTAGAAAAGTTTTCTTCGTGCTTTTGTTTGATCACAATGTTTTCTTCACTGAAATCTCCAGCTGATCATAGCATAGGAATCTACGCCCTTTGACGTAATATTTTAATGTGATACCTGAGTCGTTTTCCTTTAAATATATTTGTTATTATTAAGGTATTAGCTAACATTATTATAGACCCACGGGGGTCGTGTTTCCCATACTGATTAAGTACATACCTGTGACAAGCTTATAGCTGTGTACATAAAAATCGGAATTTGGTGAAGTGGATTACGCCAAGGGTCTCGCATTACCCACTAATGGGTACAAGCGTGATTAGCAAATACATCACTAGTAACTCAAAAGATGTTTAAATTTTATAGAAAAATATATATACTTATATATACCAACGGTAAATTATAGGTTGGTACTTCCGTTTTGAAATTGTGTTATTAATACTAACTTCAATATTTATTCATATTCTTAGTTCTTAAAATCTATATTAATATTATAAAACTGAAGAGTTTGTTTGGTTGAACGTGCTAATCTCAGGAAATACTGATTGGAATAGGAAAATTATTTTAGTGTTGGATAGCCCATTTATCGAGGAAGGCTATAGGCTATATAACATCACGCTATGACCAATAGGAGCGGAGCATCAATGAAAAGTGTTACAAAAACGGGAAAAATGATTCCTTTTGAGAGCTTTCATTATATGTTACACAGACTTTTATATCTACGACTCTACTTGTATTCTAACTTTATAATCCTTTAAAGTTCCGCTGTTAATTACTTATGATTTAGGTCTTTGGTTCGCCGTACAGCGCAATACACCAGCTTTATGGTACTGTGAAGCAGTGGTACTGTTTCCTTGCCAGTGGGTTCTTCTTCCTACAATATGGAGTCCTTCAAACATAAAATGAACAGGCCGACATGACAGTGACGACTGACGAGGGATTGTAGACACTGAGTCATTTTGCAATGGCATGAAAAAAAACAACGTAAAGTAATGCCCATCTCGCTTTTTAACTACTTTCGGATATTTTATTCAGTTCATAATTTCTTAACAGTTTTTATAATCAAATCCATAGTGATATGCGATTTGTGCCAATGGCAATTTTATTCACCACTAAACGCGCCAAAAAAACAACTTAAAAAATATTTTCTTAATGACGGTAATGTTTATTTTATTGCTATCTTATTTTTTTTATACAACTACGGTGGCAAACAACCGTACGGCTTGCTTGATGGTAACGGCCACCGTAGCCCATGAACGCTTGTAAATACAATAGTTATCACTAGCGCGTTGCCAAACTTGAGACCCCTACCCCGTGAGGCTCTCGAACACACCACCACAGGAACAGAACAGAAGGCCATTTAGCTGCGATCTACTGTAGGGTGGAGGCATTCTACCAGTCGGACTGCTCTAAGTAGAGCGAAATCCAAAAAAAATTTTTTTTGACCCTTTCCTCTCTATTAGAGTTAAGGCAATTAATAATAATAAAAATATGCATGACACTAACTTCAACAAGACAATTTTCAACAATGATTTTAAAGAGTTTCCTTGTGTATCTACGAAGTTTAAAGTCCAATGCCAATGAAATTTAAATATGGTACACTCTTGAGGTATCCCCTATCCAACAAAAAAGAAACATCCAAATCGGTTCATAAACAAACAAGTTATGGCTGAACATCCATAAACAAAAATATACATTCGAATTGGGTAACCTCCCCGTCTTTTGTTGAAGTCGGTTAATCAAATATCAAATATTGATTTAAGATCATATCCTAGAATTTAAAATTATATGAGCTGGAAATAATTTCTCCTTAATTTGTTTACTTATCACAAGATATTTCTTATGATAACAAAGAATTTACTCACGTACGAATAACATTTACAAAAAGCTGCCGGAATAAATGTCTCATTAAATTTATTAATCAGTAATACAACTAATTGATTTTAATCGTACACATAGTATTTGTAATATAAATAAATAATTTATAGAATATGTGTAATTAGTTAATTTACATACAAAAAAAAAACGGACAATATACAGTATGTTTTTTTTTAATTGATTTAGGCAATAAAATTAATCTACCTACTGTAATTTAAATATGGAACAATATAATAATATAGTTTATCTAATTATCGGAATAAAATCAACAAGTAAAAAAAGGAGTAAACAGTGCAAAAATGACTTAGAAAAAACTCATTATAATCTTGCTTCGAGAATGAACATTGCAAACTAATAATTCGAACTCTCTAAAAGAATAAACAAAAATGAAAGAGTTGACTTTAATAATCTGTTTTAAAAATGGAATACGACTGATGAGAGTGTGAGTAAAAATAATTTTGACGATGGAACAGTGAGTTTGTTCTAAGTGGTCGGAATGGAGCACCCGGGCGGTTTCGCGCCGTCGCCTTGGGCGGCCATGCTCGGCCACGGCATGCATGGCATGATGCAGCATGACTACACGCATGCACATGCACATGCGTCGATGCCCATGGACTTGCACGTACCGCAACATTTCCCTTATTACCGGTAAGTAGAATTTGATTTATATCATGTACAAGTACCTACATCAGAGAATAAATTTAAAAATATAAATGTATAATAAATACCAAAGAACATTACTAATATACCGTACAATGAATTAAAATTTAAAGAGTATTTTAAGTAGTGATAACAACTACCCCAAAGTAGTTTCTACCGAACTTGCCCCTGTTTCATATTTATGTTTTTGTTGGGATATCATTACTTTTTGAAAAGCTACAGAACATCTATTTATGAGTGAGTGGAAATGCCTTGTAATTCAAGTTTCTGAGTCACTTGTAAGTGCTCTAGGTTTTTGATGAGTGACTGAGTAAGTTTTTAAAAATGTTACTTTTGAGTACTTGGACTCAAAAATTATAATAGGTTTATTCTTGAAATTTAGGATTTTAGCATAATTTTTGGCTTACGGAGGGGTCGAAAGTCGTGTGCCCTAGATACAGTTAAATGAAGAAGAACTTACCTATATGAATAAATCTGTGAGCAGACAATTCATATTTGAAATATCGTATGGTTTAAAGATCTGGTTATAGCATTGCGTTATAAATATTATTATAGAAGAAAAAATAAATTTATAAAAATAATTTTCTCTATGGCCGTGCATTATGGCCATATAACATATTCTTCAACAAAAAACAGTGCGTCCGCGCGGACACCACTACGCCGCGCGCCGTCGGTCGGCATCCCACCCTAATAACTAACCATATTCGTTCTAGACAAGTTTTTACTTGTGAAGTAGTTACGCGATTTTAAACTTTATAGGTCATGTTAATTAGCGATTGGGCAGTGTTATAATTGTTAATTAATTTTTAATTACTTTGAAGCCAATGGGAATCTTAAATATGAAATTAACCTGAATTGTGTTTGTACGAGTAGTTCGGTGGGAAATATCGTTTTAGTTTGTTTAAAATTACATAACATGTTACATATACTTATTTAAAATAAGAAAGTTATACCTAAATTAAGAAAATTCAAAGATTTTTGTGACATTTTATAGTTTTTTACCCGACCACGACAGCTCAAAAGGAGAAAGATGAACAAAAATAATAAAATGTGTTGCAAAATTTGAAATAAGTACATTTTCATTTGAAGATCACCATTTTGGTTCTTTATTTTCTCCTCAATGCAAGAAAGTATTTACGGTACTTATAATAAAAAACAATTTTTTTAAATATTTGTTTCTTTGTTCCGGTTAATCCCCGAAATGGTTGGACTAATTTTGACGGTACTTTCAAAGGTAAATAGCCGATGTTATAAGGAGTAACTTAGGTCACTTTTATTTTAGAAAACAAATTAGGGTTCCGCGCAAATAAATAAAAAACTGGTCATGGTGAATCAATTCCGGCCCTTAAATGGCTTACGCAGAGTAAATCATATGAGACATATCAAATTAATGTACTACATAATTATAGACATTAAAAAGACCTACAAAAAAGTCAGCAAGATAGTATTTGTCTATCTTCTAAGGAACACCCACAATAAGCATATTTTGTCTTTAAAATAAATGGGAGCGGGGTGGCAAGATTCGCGCGTGTGCCCGATCGATGACATTTAGAAAGTACACGTGAGCGAAGCCGTAGGCACAGCTAGTTAAATCAATATAATAGTAGTATATTTTGTTATTTGCTTGAGCAGGTAAAAAAGAAAAAAATATATTGATGAAACAAAATTTTATAGATTATATAGAGATAGATTTTTTTTCTCGCCTTTACAGTCCGGTTTTGGAAATCATACTTCACTAGCTGACCAGCGCAACTTCGTCTGCTTCATGTAAGAGAGAGAGAGAGAGAAAGGGTTAGATAGAGTGTGTCGTAGGCACTGTATTATTAGGAGCCGCCCGCCTCCCACATTATTCTGCTTATTAAAAATGCGATCGCGGTATATGATCATCATTTTGCTGCCGAGTTATTTTAAATCTGTGATATCTCCTAACCTATTCATTTAAAAAAAATTATTACCATAAAAAAGGTTTGTAAACCTTGTAAGATAGCTATATGCTATCGCGGACTTTTTTTTTAACTTTTTAAGAAAAACAATTCCATCACACACGATTTTTGCTTAACTTTAACCATTTACGCAGCGAACGCAATGGAAGCTATCAAAAGAAATAAATTTTTCCCGTTTTTCCAACATTTTTCATTGATGCTCCGCTCTTATTGATCATAACGTGATGTTATATAGCCTATAGCCTTCCTCGATAAATGGGCTATCCAACACTGAAACATTTTTTCTATTCGAACCAGTAGTTCCTGAGATTAGCATGTTCAAACAAACAAACTTTTCAGCTTTATAATATTAGTATATATTTGTCGCATTTGGTAGAGGGGTAACATTGAGAGCGGCTGCATGTGACGGACGTACGACATGATGAAGTTATCCATCAATATTAATAATTTTATGTCATTTTGCTGACTTTCTTATTGTGTAAAAAACAAATTAAAATAATATTTACTTATAAACCGCAAAATTATTTTAATTTGATTAAAATATTGTGTATATTTTTACATCATTAAAAAACATATATGTATAAGAAATAAAAATCAGTTAAATTTATTTACATTGTTATAATTGATGGCTAATTTCATCATATTAATGGCATGCGGGATATTTCCATTTTTCGGATTTATTTTTGTTATTAAGAAGTTTTTTTTTTTAATTCAACTAAGGTGGAAAAAGCTAGCGTTGCCTCTGGACGCTGGTAATACTGTAGGTAACCGACTAGCGCGTTGCTGACCTGGAATCCCCTACCCCAAAGAGCTCTGGTAAACCTACTCACTGCAGGAACACAACACAAGGTTATTTGGCTGCAATCTTCTGTAGGAGGTGGTATTTTACCAATCGGACTGCCTCAAATAGAGATAAATCTCCAAAGAAATATACATAAGTACACACAATATTTTTTTGTTTTTAATAATTTGGTTTATTTATTATACCTTTTCAAAAGTAGGTAACAGAGTGAAACCCATTTTGAAGGGAAACTTCTTTCTTTGTGTGCGAAGAGAGCGATATTCCAGTGTAAAATTTTAGTGCGACCTTCCATAAGTAACGTTTTACAAGTTTGCAAGAAAACGACGCAAAATGGACGGAAAATAGGTAGTGTTATCCTTTTCGGACACCACGATGATCGATGTAGGTTCGAACCCAACAACGACTCTGAGCTTTTGACGAAGGAAAACACCATAATAAAATATCATGATGATAAGATGTGTTCTAATGCTCGCCTGGCTAGTTAACACCCTCAAATTGATAACCTATCACTGAACACCGATAGGTGTTAGGTGTTCTTCGGCAGCTGCGTTTCAGAGCCCGTACCTTTAGCTATAGCTTCTTAACATCATAGAGCATATCGTTACTAAACAGCTCAGATTATGTTCAAAAAATGTTAATTAAAAACTTACATATCAGGGTTAGTATTTCAAAACTTTTACCTCTAGACTTCGGGTGAAAAAAAAATTGATAAGCAAAAGACAAGACAATTTTTAACAAAACAGAAAACCAACTTGAACTATTTTGAGGAGTTTCCTGGTGTATCTTCGAAGTCAAAGGTCCAATGCTAATGAAATTAAAATGGGACCACCCTTGAGGTATCCCTTTTCCAACAACAAAATAATCATCCAAGTCGGTTCATAAACAAAGAATGATGACTGAACGTCCTTAAAAATATCCTCCTTTTTTGAAGTCGATTACAAAAACGATAACGATGCTTGATAATATAAATATTAAAAATACAGGCCGTCGCATTGTGTATAACTTTCTACCATGTTTTGGGTATTTACCATAGTTTTATGTTTGTACTATATATAGATTTTATGTTTTTTATTTGTTTTATGTTTGTATATTATACTAGATGGCCGGGCGACGTTGTTCTGCTCTTTACAATAGTAAATAACATGACCACAGCTTCACTTATATAGATCTTTTTACCTGAAACCTTTTTAGTGCCATAACGAATAGAACAAAATAAAAATTACGCATTTCCATCGTTCGAATCGTAACTCCAATAGAAAAAAGCAATTTAGCCTTTATTTTATTACTCACATTTTTTTGTAGTAAGTACGGCAAAGTGACTCAGTTGCATTCTATCGGTGATCGTCACTGCGATCTCGACACTGGATATACACTGACTAGCTGTGCCCCACGGTTTCATCCGTGTTAATTTTATCCGACAGACACCGCGCCTCCAACGCACCCATACATACAGTCTATCATAATTGTTCTTCCCGCAAGTACAAATTATTTTAATTTTTCATTATCTCCTGAACTATGTGTCCAAATAGCATACTCTGAAGAGCAAAATTTAAATTTTTTTAAAGTTGTCTTTATGATGAAGTAAATTTGGTTCGTAAGGATTAATATGTCGTTTTTAAAAATAATGCTTATAAATTTATTTTTAACTAATCGTTGTCACAAAATACCTTATTATGGTTTACGTATAAGAGACAGGCACATGCAATCGCTGACTATTTTTGGACATACTAAGGAGCAATATTATTGTAGAACATTGTATTTCCGTATCATTAACAATTACGCCAGCGCACGCGGATGTAGCAGTTCAGGAGGGCTTCAACATCCGACTTACGTAACAAAAATCAATATTTAGGGCTAGCTGAGTTTTAACCTAATCTTAAATGGCCTATAATATTCCTCGAAAGTGTGGTTATTATATATCATATATTATATATCAATCCAACTCGTAGTTCCAGAGATTAGCGTGTTTAAATAAACAAACCAAAAAAAAAAAAAAAGATCCGCTTTATTATATTAGTATTGATTGAAAGACCTCAAACCAAAAGAGAGTTAAAGTGACGGGCTTATCATTATTTGCATGATTGTTGTAACCTAGTCGTATACAGATCTCTACCATGATAACTGATTACTAACTGCGGTGCAATCGGTGTTTTATCCGGTGTATGAGGGTCTCGATCCAATCGTATACAAACGAAACGCAAGCCTTAAGGTGTTATCTTCAAAAACCATGTTCGAGATCGTCACGTTTTGAATGTTTGAAAATTTATTACTGCATGTCTAAAGGTTCAAATGTTCTAAATTATAGTATAATTTATTTGTTTATTAAAAATTTGTTGATTTGAACCTTTAGATAATTTAGGACATTTGAACCTTTAGTTATGCAGCAATGAATTTTCAAACTTTCTAAACGTGATTATCTCAAATATGGTTTTTAAAGATAATACCCTAATGTTTGTGACGTGCAAAGTGTCATGTCCTTTAACCCAGAAAAGTATTTCTCTTTGCTAACATAACATTTAAAAAAATCCAGCCATCGAACTGAATCCTTCGAAATGTAAAATAAGTTAATTATTGAGTGAATCTTTATATATAGCACTAAAGCAATCTCATCCTTGGGAAGGTCAGAAGGAAATCTAAACATCTAAATCTATATAATTAGAAAACAACCAAATATCAGCGAGTGACCATCGCATCGTGCCAAATGACACGTTCGCTGCCATTTTAAACGATAATTTCGGTCTGAGCCCGAGCACAGATTATAGTGCGAACCGGCGTTAGTGGCGACAGACAATGACATACCCGATCCGGATATCGGGCATCAGTTTCTTGGTATTCTTATTTTTTGTATAATCTACATCAACGGATTTCAATATTCGACATTCGGAGGTACTAATCATAAATCTATATGTACCTATATATAAAAAAATAACAGACTGATTGACATATATAAGCACAATGCAAACTACTGGGAATAGAACTGTGAAATTGGCCACGATAAAGCTGTAAAAGCCATCAGCGGCACGTCAGGCTAACAGTGTAGTCAGTTCTAAAAAAAGGACTGAAAATTTACATGCAGGTTAATCTTACTGTATGTAGGCCCGAGGTAGGATTTTTGGAAATTCAACTCCTAAGATGGTGAAAACGGGAATGAAAGTTTGTATCCGTCACTTTTCAAGATAGATATATGAAAATTTGTATTTATGAATTCATTTAGAAAGTAATAAAGATGGGACATAAATCAACTATGACGCGAGCCAAGCTTCGGACAAAGCGCTAGCCAACATTTTTGATCGGGAAATTTTGACATACGCAATAAAACCCCGTGGATGGCCGGAGATCCTAGTTTATAATGAAGAATATAAGGTGATCGTGGAAGCGATAAAACCATACAATTGGAAAAGTGAAAAATCTCGAGAAATGGGTGCCGAATGAATTGACTGAAGCACACCAACAAACACGCATTGAGTGCTGCGTTACGTTACTCAACCGTCACAGTAACGAGGGAATTTTGAATCGTTTTGTTACTTGTGACGAAAAATGGATCATTTACGACAATTTGAAATGCTCAACACAGTGGTTGAACTCAGGAGAACCGGCCAAATCGTGTCCTAAGCGAAAGTTAACTCGCAAAACGGTACTGGTGAGTGTTTGGTGGACAAGTGCTGGTGTCATACACCACAGCCTCCTAAGATTTGGCTAGACGATAACGGAAATTGCTAACCATGAAGGAAAAGCTAGCCGTTAAACAACCGAGACTGGTCAATCTCTCTAGCCAACTGCTGGATCAGGAGAACACTAGACCCCATTCTTCACGACTGACGATCGCTAAATTAGAGGAACTGCGGTTGGATTGTCTCCGACACCCACCATATTCATTTCTTGCAAGGGAAAAAATTAAATTCCGATGAGGCTGTCCAAACCGCCTTCAAATTTTTTATTGATTCTCGCTCCCACTATTTTTTTCAGCAATGCAATCAATGATTTACCTATACAATGACGAAAGAGCATAGATACTTTGATTGATTAAATGTATAATTTCATTTTTTTTTTCTTTTACTTATTCCATATTCAATGGTTATTTCATATGTAAAGACCTATGATATATTTTGCATAGTTAATGCCTGTTAGCACTCCATATTCTAAAGAAGCCAAGCACCTAGTATGCAATAAAAAGTTCATCCAATGATAGGCACTGTGATAGTTACTTGAAAACTATGTTTATTAAAAATGATCTCCTTCATAACATATTATATTTAGAGAGTATTGTTACAAAGGAAGAGTTTTAAGTACTTTACACAAAGAGTACTTTTTACTGAGTACTTTAAGTATAAATGCAAAAAAAAAATCTTATTTGAATACTTTCTATTTTCAAAAGCATTAAATGCTTCAGCTTCGATATCTGATATACCTATAACTATTTAATGAAGTGCAAAAAAAATATAAATAAACCTTTTTAGAAACTGCATCAAAATACAGGAATTCCAATCTACATTTGAATTTCAAAAATTGTTTTTATTAAAATAACGTCTGTATTTGGTTCGTTGCATTTGGGACCGCTTCATTAGAGGCCTGGTGTCGATTAGTCCCTAGCGAGAGGAACGTTTTGTCGACTCTGTTCTCTTTATCATCAATAATTAATGAACAAGGACTGCGGAATAATCCACCGGTTTCGAGGGAACTGAATTCGTTATCAAGTATTCGTTTTGAGATAATGTAGTTTTTAGGATATTTTGTACATGGAGAGAGCTCTGTGCATTTTTGGAAATGCGTCCTTTGAAGTGCATAATGTAGGAAGATTAAGTAACTTTCGTATTTTATGGTTTATGCCATTTACATAAATACTAGCTGAGCCCCATGGTTTTGCCCGTATTAAAAAAAGTGTCTATAAGCTATACAACAACTGAATGTAGCATATAATATATTAATACGAAATTACACATGAAATGTTATAAACTAACGATATTAGAAAAATAAAAAAGAATAAATCCTTTCACAAACTTAAATAAAAGAAAGTACACTTTTTTGCATTAAGGTTATTCTTAAAAATGTTTGCGTTCAGAATGATATATCTAATAATATTTTGCACCTAATAGAATGTAAACAATTTGACAGCTGTTATGTTATTTAAAACAGGTTATTAATAGATGGCGCCTCCTACATATTGGTTGAATATTATTGAAATATTTCTAGCTCAGTAGTGGGGAACATAAGCTCTAAAATGACGTTTAAATGATGAAGAATTAAGGGAAATATGGCGTTTCTTCAAAAAAATACCTTTGAGAAATAATATATTGAGAGATACTTATTTCTTGATGGATTCGTACAGATTTAATTACGCTTATTTAAAATTAATCGTATTTTTGCATCGATATAATTTTGTTAACGATTTTTTAAATCACACTCCTGCAGTAATTTCAGTGAGCACTTAAAGTTTCTATCGATGGAGAAACATACTCCATAAAAGGATTTCAAAAGAGTCAGAGCGATCATAAATCGATGGTCAACTGAAAAAACAGTACTAAGTACAATAGCCGCTTTAATTTCTCTCAGTGTGCATTGATCGTAAAATACGTCACAATTAGTCAGTTAAAGACTTGTTTTATTTATAGTAAAAACGCTCCTGGCTCTAAGATATGGGACGATTTTATTTCCAAATGAGGTTTTATACGTATGGGTAAAGGTGGAGTGGAGTTGATTTTGTTTTTATTTCATTAATACCAATTTGCAGGGGGAATTGATTGCGTTCAGCCTAATTACCTATCGATGAGGATTGGTATATTGTAACTGGAAATGCCGGGTTGGATGTAAAAAAGGTTTATATCGTCTATGGGTATATATATCTACGCTTTGTTGCCCTTCTGGTTTGTTTCTTGAGCTAGTGATATTTTTAGTTAATTCATTACTACATGTATTATTTTTCTTACGTATCCCCTATTAGCGAATCATTTCCAATATTTAGAAAATTGTGGTTCGTTTCCAGCCAGCTGCATAATAGTGGACCGGGAAACCTTTGATCAGGCATGCAAAAAAAAACTAGTTCTTGAAATTTGAAGTATAATATCCTACAAAAATAGTTATTTGTAATAAAATTCGTAGTGGAAGTGACAAGGGAGTCTTTAAGCTCTTGTATGTTAACCATTTTTTTTTTTTTTTTTATTTTTTTTTTTTTAGAACTGACTACACTGTTAGCCTTAGGGGCCCTATCGTCAAACAGAGCCGCTGCGGCTTTTACAGCTTCACCGGACTTGAGTATGTTAACCAATCATATGCGACCTATTTATTTAACTATGCGTAATTTTACAGGTTGCACTTTGGAGAGTGTGCACAGGAGTTGCACGATTTAATTCGTTGCCGTTCAGTGGTTTGACCTATGTGTTGATAGATCGGTCAGTCAGTTAGTCACGGTTTCCTTTTATTTAGATACAAGGATTACTCACATAATAGTATTATTAGATTGGCGTATGATAAAGAAAGGAGGACAAATTCTATGTTTTAATCAAATCACTTGACCGTGGAATTGAATAATTGAAATAAACAATTTTAAACAAAAAAGAAAAGCAGCTTCAATAATTTTGAAGAGTTGCCTGGTGTATCTTCGGGGTCGTATTCCTAATACCAATGAAATTGAATAGAAACCATGCTTGAGGTATCCCCTTTCGAACAAAAAAATATTCGTCCAAATCAGTTCATAAACAAAGAAGTTATGGCCTGAACATCCATAAAAAAAAACATTCAAATAGAGAAGCTCCCCTTTTTTTTAAATCGGTTAAAAACAGCATAATTTCTTAGAAATAAGCATACAAACGTGGTAGCACCACAGCATGGACGTATAACAGCATAGATTATTTATACCGTTTCAAACTTCCGCTGCGAATGCAAAATACAGTTTGAAACAGTGTCACGTGTTACCTTATGAATGGTGGGTCTTATTATCAATATCTATAACGCTAATCGTTCCCACGATTCAGTGGCAATCCGCCTCGAGACAGTTCAGCGATAGATAGAAATAAATTAATTTCTATGGAGCAATTAAGCCATGATGTTTTACCGCGAATAATCTGATATATCGGTTTAGATTCGCGCTTTTTAATGTAATAAAATAAATATCTTTACTATGTTAAAAACTTTTTTTAATGTTTATAGGCTTCACGATATGGTCTCAATCTCAGCTGATGTTAATTGATGATGTGGCTTAAGATGAAAATACAAAGTCTTATGGGGAAACTGGGTCTCAAGTGCAGCTGCCGTAACACACCTATAGGTCTTTGGCGACGGATTAAAAAAAAAATCGATTTTTAAGACTAGAATTTTCTAAATAGTTTTTATGGCACATCAAAATGTACGCTTCCAGTTTATAATTATAATCCACTTCACATATGCACAATAACCAAGCTATATCACACAAAACGCTATCAGTATTACATAATATAGGGTCTAAAACCGAAGTTAATGAATCTATTATAATATTGTAAAGCTGAAGAGTTTCATTGTCTGTTTGTTTGGTTGAACGCGCTAATCTCAGGAACTACTTGTTCGAATGGAAAAAAATATTTTTTTGTTGGATATCCCATTGTTCGAAGAAGGCTATAATATAACATCACACTATGACCAATAGGAGCGGAACATCTATGAAAACTGTTGCTAAAACGGGTAAAATTTATTGCTTTCGAGAACTTTCATTGCATGCGCTACGTAAATTGTTAAAGTTACGCAAAAACCATGTGTGACGGAATTGTTTTCTTAAAAAGTTAACCTTTTCTATGGTAATAAAATTTGTTCTAAAATAATGCATTATTTGCGAAGATGTTTCTATAAACATGGTATTAATCCTTATTGAAATAAATACAATATTCATCACAAGTATTTAATTTTGAATAAAATTGTCCTTGACATAAATTAATTTCAATAAATATCTTAGGAGATATCACAGTTTTAAAATAAATCCGCACCAAAGAATTGAAAGTTTCAGCTCCTTTAGAATTGTAATAAAGGTGCCTACGACCCAATCTTTCTAATCCTCTCTCTCTCTCTCTCTCTCTCTCATGTGACGCAGACGAAGAAGCGTGAGTCAGTTAGTAAAAAAAAACCCAATACAAAAACATGTAATTTTAAGATCCCACCAAAAACTTCAATCGCCCTTATATATCACCCCTAAATATCGTTATTTATAATTAAATAATGAATTGTTTTTTAATTCAATATTGTATCTTTGTGTTCAAAAGGATTGTAATACAAGTAATGGAAGGCAACACCCGCGTCTTTAGAACTATTTACGCAGTGTATAACAATTTTTAGCTGTGACCCACGGTTTCACCCGTGTTAATTTTATACGACAAACACCGCAACGCCAGTGATCCCGTATAGCCTATCGTAATTGTTCTTCCCACAAATACAAATTATTTCAATTTTTCATTATCTCCTAAACTATGTGTACAAATAACATGCAAAAGAGCAAAATTTAACTTCATAAAATTGTCTTTAAGATGAAGTAACTCTTGTTCGTAAGGATTAATATACCATGTGTAAAATAATGATCTTAAATCACTTTTTAATGTTAAACCATTGTTTGTTATATAATAGCTTATTGTGGGCTATGCATAAGATATAGGCATATGCAATTGCGGACTATTTTAAAGATGTACTAAGGCCCAATATTTCTGTACAACATATATTTACGTACAACTAAGAATTATCGCAGCGCACGCGGATAAAGCAGTTCGGGAGAGCTTCATGTTCCCGACTTACTTTATAAAAATCAATATTAAAGGCTAGTTAGGACGTCTATCTTGATGCTAAATAGGCTATACTATTCCACATGAATCAAGCTATCGTATACAAAAATAATTTTTCAAACCAGACTGGTAGTTTCAGAGATTAGCGTATTTAAACAAACATAAAAACACTTCCGCTTTGTTTTAATAGTATACATATAATATATAGTATAGATAATACTTTCAAAAGTTTGAAGAATATTCCTACTTTGAAAACCAAATTCCGAGGATAAAAGGTCCTAAAATAATATGAAGAAAAAAAAAAATTCTTTACTTTTTAAGTTTTTATTCATCCTTACTATTATACAACAAATTTGGTACAAGAATGGGCAGTCTCCATTATTAACAATATTTGTTTTATTGAAATTGGTTATTTCATTATGAAAGTTATGATTGTGAATATTAATTCAGGTGATTAATTCAATTTTTAATGAAAATATAATAAATAATCAATTATTATTAAACAAAAACTGATGATTTTTTAAACAATCATATATTATTTTCTTTCGATAACAATCGATTTTTTTCATTTCCCATCCCTAGTTCAAATCGTTTATAAGCTCCGCGTGAGCAGAGCATCAAAAAATTCTTATAGACTCATTTAAGTGTTCCCCTCCACGGAAATCTTTAGTAAAAGGCGAAAGATTTATTCGTATTGAAGGGAAACCAGAGTTAGATAAAAATTATTCGCATAAACCTAGTCTATATTCACACGAGAATCTTGACACCGTAATACAAGTTAAGTATATAATCGTGTAGCGCCATCTAGTTAATAATAAGTGTATCTACCAGCGCATTTATTAATTTGTGTAATGTATTTGCTTAATTCAATTAGTAATAATGTAGTTCTATAGGCTTATATTATATGCTGATATTGAAGAATAATCTGATAAGGAAATATTTTCATAGTGCCATATAGTGGAATAAATATAGAATCTATACTATAAATATTTTATAATATTACAAAGCTCAAGATATTGAAGGCGCTAAACTCTGGAAGTCAGCTTCTTTTAGCTTAGATAATGATTAAGAAGTGGTTATTGGCCATACAACTTCATGCTACGACCCTGAGGAGTGGAGCAGTAACTTACCTAGTTAAATAAATAGAATGCAGATGGTCTATTCAAGTGTTCTAGAATAGCGAATATCCACGACAACAATAATAAAAGCAAATATTTAGTACACTTGGTTAATATTGTACGGCATACCGCCCATAGGCAATGACGTTTTATAAATAGATGCATTATAATCTCACTAAAAGCAGCGTGCAAATCTGCGGGCAACATTGAAATCTAAAAAAAAAATGCAAATTCATTAACTTTTGGATTCAATAGAGAACTCATTAATCGCCATCGCGGAGTGACGTATTCAACATTAACAATTTGTAGAAATCTTATGAAAGGTATGCTTTTAATTCAGACTAGAATAAAAATAAATGCATGGAAAAGTATATTGGTGTTAGAAATGTTGGGTATCTCTGATCGTTCCCCGAATGTCTCTTTGGAAGCAATAGCGTTTATACGAGTATGCTGTTTTGATTATATAGTGTAGTTCTTCTTCTTCTTCTTGATTTGGCGTCGCCAGAAGCACTTGCCAGTGTTGTGTTGTGTTGCAGGGCATGTTTAAAGTCTTCATAGTATTTTCTAATATTCAAATTAAGTGGGTCCAACAAGATGGTGGCTCCCTTGTTAGAACTGTCTAGGGAGTGTATGCGCCGTCTCAAAATGCATGTTTCCAGTTTATATTCATATAAACCACTTCACGTATGCATAATTATAAAACTATATCACCTAAATTACCACCAATATTACTTATTAAAGTTCAAAGAACGGAAATTTTAGATTAAGTTTATGAATTAAAAAAGAAAAACAACATGTCAGCTCAAAAACCCGCCAAAAACTCTTTGACTGTAGTTATGTTTTTTTGTATACTTACTACAAAGGTGGCAAACAAGCATACTGCCCACCTGACGGTAAGCGGCTATAGTGCTTTGCTGACCTTGAAGCCCTCTACCCCAAGGAGCTCTGTAAACCCTACTCACCGCAGGAACACAGCACAAGGTCATTTGACTGCTATCTTCTGTAGGGTGAAGGTAACCACCAGTCGGGTTGCCTCAAGTAGAGTGAAATCTCCAAAAAAAAAATTATCTGCGTCTTTACTTCTGTTCTGTACCAATTCCCATGCATACCAACGTTATGCTCAAAATTACCACAAATAAGGAGATAATCAAATCTAACAAGGAACCAGTGTGTTGCGACCGCAATGTCAATATTTGCCCCGCTATTTGCAAGACTATGCAAAACCACATAATTACTATTTTCACGGTTCCACGTTCCTTTACATGAGGTTTTCATGTTTTATTTGTCGTACATAATAAGTACTACCAGATTTTACTTTAAAGTTATTATTAACCGTTTTCAAAAATGGAGGAGGTTCTCAATTCGAATTTATATATTTTTTAATATTCAGCCATAACTTCTTTGCTTAGGAACCAATTAAAATGATTCTCTTTTCGTTGGAAAGGCAGTACCTCAATAATTGTTTTATTATAATTTAATTAGCATTGGACCTTCGGCTTCAAATTTTTACTAGGGAACTTTTCCAGATCATTCAATTTATTTTTATTTTTTATTAAATATTGTCTTGTTCGCTCTTCTATTTTATGTCTTTCATAAAATTAATAATAAAAATAATTTATAAAACACAAACAAATAGAAAATTTTTAAGTCTTTATCGGAATTAGATTGTCAGTATATTATTTCATGAAAATTTTAACTATAGCACCTTTACTAGGCCTAACCTGTTTAATATAGTACTACAATTAAAACAAATTTTAGGATTGAATTTTTAATTACATGTATTATTGATTTAATGGCATGTTATTTTGTGCATTTTCTATTTTAGTTTATTAAAATTTTAAAATATAATTATTTATTATTGTGTTTCAATAAAAAAATTAATAACATTTAGTGATTTTAAGAAATTTCGATCATTTTGTTTTTCTTAATTACTTGTATATAAAATGTACTTTATAATAATAGCACTAGTAATTATTTAACTATACATATTTTTAATATGATGGTAAACATTATATTGATTAAATTATTAACTCCACTTTCTGAATTTTATAAAATGTAATATCTAAATACTTTATATCTTGGCTCGGAAGCTGTATATATATATTGAAAACAATTTTTTCTGTTAATGTCGTCTGCATAGTTTATTATAATTCAATAAGAATAAAAAAGTATATCAATATAAAGATAGTATCTTCACAATTTTTCTATCTTTTATGAAGTTAACGATTTTTTAAAGAGAACATTCAATTCTTCTTGGTGTTTTGTGACTTTGTAAACCTCTACGTGAACACTTGCAAAAGACGAATAAATTTCCTCACTAATAATTACTAAGCGACATAAGTTAACTAATAGCCAGGGGGATATTTCTTAAAGGGGCTGAAGAAAATAAAAAGTGGGAATTAAAGAAATGCGAAAAAGGGATGCAAAGCAATTGAGTACAAATGAAAAGGCACCGGACTGAGGGAGAAATTAGGAACACATTTGGAATAAAAATGATATGGAGTATTTCTTTATGTGAAATATTATTTTGATAATCTTTTTCATTTATCTGTAACTTAAGATTTTTGTTGTTTGAGGATTCTAACTATTTAGATCATATCGTCAGTAAATATTAAGAAGTTTATATTTAAAAAAAATATTTTGATTTTCCAAACATGGCGATCATAATTGCATGCGAACTTTACGTTACTGTCTTTTTCAATTAGCCCTTATTTAACAATAGTTGGCAGGAGTTCTGATTAAAAAAAAAACTAAAAGCTTATGTTTATTCGAAGAAGAAACTCAATGATTTGCGAAATTGGTTGTAATTATCTATTAAAAATACAACAACTAATGACACACTTAGTCTCAAGTTGAAAACACTAACAGTAGAAAAAAAGTAGAAAGTAAGAATATGGCGAATACATACACATTAATAAGTTGTAATAATTTACCGTGGACGTATAAAAATTAATAAAATAGGTACGTCCATGTCAATTACCTTAACGTTTGATATAACTATTAAATCTTAGGAAACGTATCTATAGAAAGTTGCTTTATAAATTTATGGAGTAAGAAAAAAAATTAAAAAAAAAACGTTGTTTAAAATACAATACAAATAATAAAATATATAGTAACTAGTTATTACATATAACTGTGACAATCTTAAGATTAACAGTGTCACAGTCGCCTTTTCCCTGACTAAATGGTTGTAACTAGATAAGTACAAAATTAAGAGAATAACACAGAGATAAAATTTAAAACGGAAAGAATCTAGGTAATGTCGATATAACATTCTCAAAGGTTTTTTGTGCCAAGGTCATATTTATTTTATTTGTTTATCAAAGTTGTCCGCTATTGACGGAAAATAGACAAGTAATTATAAATTAATATTTTTGTTAAAAATTACTTTTTAATAAAATCTGTTTAATTAACATGTAGGAGGCGCCATCTATTAAGTTTCTTTTTAACTAACATAACGGTTGTTAGATTGTTCACATCTATCCTATGCGTAATATTCGGACGAGTCACGAGTCAGATAGTATTTATAATTACAAAGCACACTCTGTATGTGTGTAAATGACTTATTTTGCTTCTAAAGTTTGAAGAATATCCTGTGTTAATATATTTTGTTTGTTATATTTGTGTACAAAGGATTCGTCTCCACTGCATTCCTTGTTTTCCAAGGCGCAGACTGCAACGTCCCAGCAAATGGCGTGTAAAAATTAAAAGGTAGTCATCGCGTCGTCGCGTCGCTTCGGTGCCGGCGCGTTATCGTTACGTCCTCGGGCCTTACGTTCATGCCTTTATTGGCTATTCTGATTATTGTCGCGCTTTTAAATGCTGAATTAGGAGTATTTTGTTTAATACGTTGCTTCGCTTCGTTTTGTTTTTTTTTTTTAAACTTATTTAGACCGCTTTGATTTGAAAACCGATAAAACGAAAAAGCGACAATGCATACATTTTAGGGTTTCGCTTGCGAGAGAATGAGATAAAATATATTATACATTGTTTCCTATTATCTCGGTCTTCTCTTCTTAGGAAAAGGTTTCATAGCCAGCGTGGTGTATTGTTCACGTGTATCGTTTATATGAATATTTTTTATGTTTTCTGAAGGTTTCACTTCTACCGCGTGTGACCTGCATGCATGTTTTTAATACAACTAAGATGGTAAACAAGCGAATGGCCCGCCTGATAGTAAGCGGTTATCGTAGTCTATGGACGCATATAATAAATACTAGAGGTATAACCAGCGCGTTGGCGACTTTGACCCTTTCTCCAGAAGCACTGAATACCCTGCTCACCACAAGAACACATTACAAGGATATTTTTGGTTGTGAACTTCGGTCTCCTTAATTAAATTGTTAATGTTTCCTGACAGACAACGTACAGCTTAAATAAACCGTTGGGTCTAGAAGCATGGAATTTTACACAACGGTAAAAACCATAAGTAACATAAGTGGGAAACAGACAAGATTTTTGAAAATTCATCCCCTAAGAGAGTTAAATGCGGGGTTAAAATGATTCCTGAGATGTCAGGTACACGACTATATATTATATATATATGTTTTTTTGTTTAAACAAATATTCATCTATTTTCAAATATCGACACCAATATAGAAGTCGATTGTATTGTGGGTATGATTTTTTTATCATAGAGCGAAGCAAGCAGGGAAAAGTTAGTACGTAGTATAAGATATTTAACATTGTAATTTTTATTTACTTTCTTTGACGTTTAATTATAAGTTTTACTTGTTTTTAAAAGCTGTTTTATAAAATCTTTATCTTAACAATTCGTGGGTTTGGCGGTAGTCGAATTAGTGAAGCCTGCGGTTTGGTGTGACGGCATTGTACAATATAATACAAAAACAGTGGCGACCACCGACAGATCAGAAATTCATTGACGGTCGCCGTTACACTAGCTGATTCTGAAACGCGACAAACTAAAAGAGTCACTGGGTTTTTTAGCATGTGCATGGTGGTCCATACCCAGTCGAGTACTGAACTCTACCACCCCGCTTGAATAGTGGGTATACACCTTATGATCCCGGAACACGACACTGCGTCAGGTGTAACACGTGGTATATGGTGGTCGCGATCCGTAGAAACAATCGCCAGTTGACTATCGGTCGTTTTCAATAACCTATCTATCCGTTGCTTCAGTTACTAAAGATTGACAAATATAACCTTTTGTCCTTACTTTTTTTTTCAATAAACTATCAGTGGATAGTTTTTCGTATCTACATAATATATATCCATATTCTATAGCTTGGATAAATAAGAGGATAGCCGATATCTGTCTTAAGTGAAAGATAGTACTTATTACAAATATGTACTAATGGGGGATAGTGAGTTCAGATATGTTATTGAAAACGGCCATATATGTTTAAAAATTAAAGTAACTTATTGAGTAATATTGATAAGCAAAAGAACAAATGTAACGCCTTCCAGAAACAACGTATTGGTAGTTATAATAATAAATTAAAATAATGTAAACTAATTGATAAAATAATGTTTGATAAAGCAAAATTCTCTGTATATTTATGTACGACATTACTTTTAACAAGGTAACAGCGACCAAAGTCACAAGTTTATTAAGCCCTATTTGTTTTATTGAATAAATTATTTTATTGTGTATTACCATGCGGGGATGTATCCAAGTATTCATAATTGGGCCCCAAATAAAATTTGATATATTCGAAAGATGATTGTAGGTAGGTAGGTACTACAATGTTCCCTTGTTTATGTGTATTTTCAGTACCTACCTACAATCAATTCCAAAATGTAGTCTAAATGAACTGTAAATTTGAATGCTTAAGAATTAATAGTGAATAATTGCTTATTTGCCGTATTTTGTAGATTTTTTTTAGGAGAATCCATTTTTACGAGTCTCCCAACTGTCTGCTTTAATGTAGTAACTGTTGCTTGTCGCTTTACACAATGTCATTAATGCATTCGCCGCCTTTACAGTTTTCACAGAGGTCATATGCTATGCCGCCATAAATTTTGCTAGTGAACCCATGACGTAGATTAGTGGATTATAATGGTATGTGCTCATAACATAAAACTAGGAAATATATAAACCAACATATACACTATCAAGTCTTACAAATCAAAATATACACAATAATATATACATGTTTTACTTATTGGAGCGTATTCGCAAAAAAAAGCAATTTTAAAAAGAGTCTACTAAGTGCTTTCCTAGACCCACGAATGTGGCAAAAGTGAGCCCGCTACAAGAGCCCGTGGGACTGAAAGAATGTTTTTGTTTCTATGATATTATTAGTCTAAAAACGAAACTAATATCGACAAGGAGGGGGCCAGTAAGTATCCTTTAACTTTTATTAAATCCGTCTCTGGAATTCGGTTATGGGACCCGCGCGATGATTTAACGTCCGTACTTCGGTAAAGACAAATCGCTTAGCCATAGGGGGCTTAGTATCGTAAAGGGTACAAATTCATTTCGCTATTTAATTTGTACCATACAGAATAAAGATATATTTTAACTTTTCTTTGTATTAATGTGACAGTAATAAAGATGGTAAGTATTGAATGACAAAATTGGTCGTAGTATTCTGAAATGTTTGACGATATTTTATTATGCAAGTTCATTACGTAGTAATTATTTACGCCTCGTGATTTTTTGTTTTAATTATGTTTTTATTTATTTCACGCATAAATTTATATACAAGCTATTGTTATAGGCATCCTATAAAACCTCTGGGGTTTGTCTTAGCATGCCATGGCCTAAGGTTTTATTAAACGCGTTGCTGTTTGTAATATAAATGTTTAGCATTAAACATAACGTTAAGTTAAATGATTATAACTTACTATACTTATATTGAGAGTTGATGTAGTAATCTTTCAATTTGTATTTAATGTTTTTACTATATATTGAATCCATAGCGTCCAGTAGTATTTTGTTTATAGTGTCAGGTATTGTGAAAGATATTGTACGCCTGCCATAGACGTTATTTTTACGTGGTGTTTTTAATGATTTTAGTTATGCCTGACGTGTATTAATTTCATATTAATTGTTCTATTAATAACAAGTACCCAGCGCGAATATGAACAGGTAAATACCTTACAATATTTCAATAAACCGATATAGTTATCACAGTATTTGTTTTTTGTATTGCTGGGTACTCACTATTAATTTTAAAAAACGAATTTGCAGATTCTTTATCTATTATATTATACATATTTAGTTATATTCAATGACATTTTATAATATAGAAGCGTCATACGCCAACATCAGTGCACTAAAAAGAGCATAATTAAACTATTCATACAAACTATAAATAATGCTTCCAGTTATATAATAAGCAAAAAAAGGAAAGAATATGAAATACATTATATGTTATTTTTGATGTTAGAACGAAATGAATATATATTTAGAGTTGTATTTACGTGCAACCTTGAACTGGATAATACGTGACTAGGAGAATGTCAGGCAATTACCTGACTTTAATATTACCAAAATAGACAGCAGGTAATACATCTCCTCTTATAAAAATAGCTTAGGTTATATTGATAACTTTTATTATCGCTCAAATTTGGAGTGACAATTAGATTTTTTAAAATTAAATTCGTTTCAGGATAAATAAAAAGTTACATATAGTGATTTCTAACGCCTACTAATTGAGCAATAAAATATTACACTTCCCGTTTACATAAATTTATTAAAATCTGCCAAGTCGTTTTTTATTTCAATTCATACATACAGATGGACAAACAGTTTCACGGACACACTTTTATAATGAACATCTAACATGAAAGTTGAAAAAATTAATACTTGTACAGACAGAACTAGGTTTGGAATTATAATATTTGTTAATTAACAGGCATGAGATGTATATAATATTGTGTAGTCACCGAAGCCTAAGCGTAACTTCTATTTCAAAATAGGAAACAGATCTACCAGAGTACAAATATAAGCTGGAACATCTTGTCTGCTAAAGCTTGTTGCTAACACAAAGCCCGGTGAAGCTGTTAAATCCCTTCAGGCTAACAGTGTTAGTCAACTCAAACAATAAAAGTTGCTAACAACTTTTATGAAAAACAAATAAAGACTTTAACATAAACAATATGAGGATCTAGTCTTAAAAGTACGTGCTCAGAAAAAAGTGTGTACTTACTTACGCACGTAGGAAGTTTTAATTCTTTGGCATAACCAAGTAAAAGTACCTGCAATCATTTTATCCCTAGTTAAACCAACAACATAATGAGTTGGCCATCATTTTAATCAAATTGTAATAAAGATTATTTAGATAACATTAAATTTACTGAATGAATTTACTTTAACTGGAATGGATAACTTCATCATTTCGCACTTCCGTAACATGATGCGCGCGTGCATATTTATTTAATGTAGATAGATCGGCAACATGAAACAGAAAGAACATTTTATACGCTTGTGTTAGAACAAGATAGAGATAGGAGACTTTTTCGTTTTAGTATCTCTATCAAAACTAATCCCGCTTATTTTTGCAAAATCTTAGGTTTTAAAGTCTAATTTAATGTTTAATAGTAATGTTATTCGTGATTAGGTATATTGTACCTCGATGTAACTCATATAACAAAGACTTTTTTTAACAAAATAATACGCACACTAGAGAATTCCGTTTTTGGTCTTGTTTTATTCAACCTGTCGACCTGCCATTAATTTTACTCTCTACCTATTAAACACACTAAAAGAACTATCACTTAATAAAACATAGACGCGTTTGATAAAAAGTGATATAGGAAAACTCCCAGCACCTTACATAACGCCGCGCGGCAAACAAAATCAAAGAAAAAATGCCAATGATCGGTTCACTCCCATAATATGTTAAGCAATGATTATAGTCAACGGGGAATCATGTAAGCTGGTGACGATATTAATTAAATTTTATTATTATTTATAACAACTGTTTATAATTCCTTACATGATCTGATACGAATGTAAAACTGTGGGGCGTAATGAGAATGTTCTATGAGAAATAAACAGTTCCGGTGTAAAATATCTTCTCTCTCATTAATATTTTTATCATAATTTTGTGATTATTTCTGTTGCTAGTTTTTTACCTAGCAACATGATTAGTACAGTTTAAGAGAATACAGTTGAAGCAATGATAAGTTCGAACCCCTGCAATGAACCCGAGCTTTTGGTGAAGGAAAACATCGTGATGAAACCATAGGTACCTTTATCCTTTAGAGCTTCTACTAATAATGCCCGTTTGGCTAGTGGCAGTTTTCCAGTAAGCTCAGCGTGCTACCATCTTGGGTCACCTCGTCACTTAAGATCAGGTGAGATGGTAGCTATAAGGATAAACCTACAACAACTTTAAAAATACACGTTTTAATCTATTAGTATACCTACATTTTGACGTGACAACGTCTTATAAATTGGTTTGCCGGGTGACACTTCAAGAAACTGCGTTACGCTCCGCTCACGTTATGCGCTCACAATGAGAGCGAGTGAGAGGCACGCGTCCCTTCCACTCGGGCATGGTTAGCCCGCCTAAGAGCGAGAGAGACAGACATAAAGTCGTTGTCACGTAAAACTTTCGCCCGTATACCGACTTTACAGGCAACCAATTTTTTTCATTATTTTACTAATCTTGGTTTATTTAGCTTATCACTAGGTAAGCGTATCAGATAAGGTAATTTAAATAAAAACAAATGAAACAGTTGCAGTCATTAATTAACAGAGCACACAACATATAAATTACTTCCCTTGTCTCAGCGATAGCGCCTTCATTCACAAATTATTCAAAATTACTCGAGAAAATAAAAGAAATCTCTGATAAATCGGTTCCATTTCTCAGTCAACTCCTTGATTTAACCTCACAAATTTACAGTTACGGCGCATATTCTTTAAGATTATTAATTTTAAACTTTATTACATTACTTTTTAAAACCTAGGACATTTTTACGAACAAACAAAGGTTAGTTGATAAGTGTGAAACGTTTATCAGAAACAAAACGGCGTAATGAATAATATTATGTAGTATGGCTTTTAATACAATTTTATGTTTTAGTGGATAAGGTAAAAGTTTGAAACAACTTTTATATTTTGAGGTTATATTGTGTCAGCCATTATGACGTACGAAGGCGCGTGCGCCGCCTGCCGGCAGAAAACGATGGAGATATGTTACGCTCGGTTTCACGCAGCGTGTGTCTCAGATATGAGTTGTTCTTTATTTGTTTGTCATTGTAAAAAAATTACCTTGTAATGATTCTGATGCCTTATTTCAAGTTTACGGACATACAAGTTATTTTAAAATACTATTCAAGGCCTACGTGGCATACAATGTTAACAAAAGAGTTTTTATTTAAAATTACCTTGTTCTTAACTTTTACATTAGCATTAAATGAGAATAATGTTGCCACTTTTATGTTTTGTTAGCATTTGATAGGAAATTTCTAGATTAAAATCATAGTTAGTTGTTTTTGTTTATAGGTTTTTAGCGTTATGGCCACAATCACATCGGATGTTAAATTACGATGTTCCCCAAGATGGTGACACCCTGCGCCTAGTGGTAGAACTGGCTCTCTAGTGCAGCTGCCGGAACACATATATCGGGTCTTGGCGACAGATTTTTAACTGCATTCATTTTAAAATTTAAATCGGAAATTTCTTTTATTTGTTTTAATTGATTTTTTTAACTAGGTATTAGGTTCATATGGGCAAGGCATATATCGATTGTAAGATAAAGAAACCAGTACCAAAACGATTTTATTTTTCTTTTGTTAAAACGTAATTGGTTATAATAGATTATACGAAAATTGAAAAAGAAGGTAATTTAATTCGAGGGACTAAGTTGGATCTCGAGAGCAGCGAAGGATTGTGGTGGAGAATCCTAAGCGGAGCGAGGAATGCAAGAAGCAAAATGAATTTTTTTTTACGAGTTATGTACTCTAATTTTTACCATTGACTACGAGAAAATAAATAGTATTGTAGTATAGTTAATATTTATATTTACCACATTTGATTATATAATCGGTGATAAAAGAACAAGGGATTAAATATAAACATTAGAAATTCATAGTAAAACAGTTTTTGAAATTCAGTGTAAATTATTCTTCTTTGGTTTTGAAACAAGGCTTGGGTATTTGAAACAATAACGAAAAGAAACAAACTAAAATTGGTGGGATAATTAAATTGGATAGCAACATTCAGCTAGCCACGCACGCAACAATATGATTCATTCAGCACGTTTTATTTATTTTTTGTAGGTACATACATAATTCAAAATATAATTCATGTTTGTTCCTATTTCAAAATATTTTTATTCACTCGGTGACTAAAAGAAAGTTTTATTCACTGTTGTCGTCGATTCAAATGTTCTTTTTCGAGTGGCGATGGTAAAAAGTTATATATATATATTTTATGGGCACTATTTAAATTAATTTTATAAATTTAAAATAAACATTTGCAGGCCATTGTTTGAACTATGAAAATGTAGAGATTCCTAAGTTTACCCTATCTGATGGCGTTATTTATATCTCAAAGGATATCTGGCTCGGATAAGCGGACAAGGCGCACTGCGTACTTAATTAGTGATCTTTACTTTATGCCGTAAGATTGTTATGGTAATTAGAGCCTTTTCGGGAGCAACAGTGACTAGGGTTGCAACATTTTATTTAAAAAAAAGTGAATACGTTGAGGGACTTATGTACACATGTTAGAAATTATACTTTTTGACGAAACTAAAAAGATTTTTAATTTACTTAATTTAATTTTTAATGAAATTCGGAGTCACAGTTTTACGGTAACCTCCATCTTGGCACGAACTAAAAAGTTCTCAATGTCTTATCTTAGCTGTGGAACCATCTCTCGGCTAATGTGTTTCCTTCTTCTTACAAAATTGGGTCTTTTAAGCGTAAAATCAAGAGATGGGTATTTATGCAGGCTGGCATGACAGCGACTACCGCCGCGCCGAGGGATTTTCGATTTCTCGGTGGTCGCCATTGCATTTGGATTGTACTGTGCCTACCATCAGTGATAGTACCGCCAATTTGTCGAGCTATTATAAATAAAATATGTACCTATAAAATAAAATAAAAAGTATTATTGATTTTAACATTTGTAATTTATTTCTAGATGACACCTATATAAAATTGTAAAAATAATATCGAATTTGATGAGTGTCTTCAACATAATTAAACAAGTAGTTTAGTAAGTAACTTCATGATTTTTTTGTTATATTTATAAAAATTCATTCTCATATTTTGCGCATAAAAAATACAGTACAACTTTTAAAAGAAAACAGTTTTGAAGACAAATTACACATAATGGAATTATTTGAAATTGATATTTGCAAGATGAAAAATTCTACTCAACTGTCTTCTTCAATTGTTTTTTGTTGTTGTTGCGCTTTTCGTTTGAAATAGATTATTCAATTAACTGCCGCTACAGGTTTTTATACCTTTCGAATAGTCTATAATTAGAGTACATGTTACAATGTTGTCACATGTTTGTCATGTTTTCTCCTCGAAATTATCCAGGATACCCCTAAGTTTTGAGGTTTTAGCTATTTTATACTTCTATGTCAGTTTCATAAACATGTTTTAGACATTACAAAAACGTTTGTTCTATTTTATAAACAGACATTTATCTAACATCATGCAATATTTCTACGAGGGTAGATAGGATAAACGAACTATTGCTTTTAAGTATCTTCATTTTAGAAACATTATTCAGATTGTATTGTATCTAAGAGACTACGTCTACTTAAGCATTCACGTGAGTTGAAGTACATTTTGATTTTTTATACTGCTTTTAATATCATTTAACAAGTCAAATCATTATAAAGAAAACAAAAACCCGACTGCAACAAAAAAATTGACTAAGAAATATATTTTTCTATTTTGTTTTTTATTAGATTCCCAAATGTCGACATTAAATATTATATAATCTTTGCCACTCCCACAATTAAGACAAATCTAACGACACCTCGTATGCTAAAATCCATCAAGCCGTTTAGGCTATAGAGCGTGTCAAATAAATGGACATACATGCATACATATATACATACATACGCTCGAAAATCATAGCCCTCCTTTTTCGCATTCGGGTAAAAAGATACGACGTGGCTGTCGTATATATATCCAATATACAATAGTTACATATAACACGACAGTTCTGTCCGAATAGTTCGCGATCATCATAAACCAGGAGGTGTTGTGCTGCCTTATTGGCACGCTTTAGGCATGTCGCATTTTGTGATCAACCGTTGTATATCCAGATATGAAGCGGAATGAGGAGCTTTACCTGAGTGGGTCGCGTCCACTATGCACTTGCACAGGTTTATCACAACCTGGCACCGTGGCTCTCTTTTGGTTTACCGCGTTTCGGAATCAGCGTACGTGGATCCAAATGCCGAGAGGCTTGCATGCTGGTATTACAATGACGACCGGCAATAGATTGTCAAGCACTCCAGGTGGTAAAAAAGTAGTAATAATAAAATACATTAAAAAATACTAGAGACGACAACTCAAACATATTGTTTGTATTACAGGTTCGAGTGCATACACTCGAACTCCCAGTCTGTGCCGGGCACTTATTGCGATTACACGTTTGAGTGTTAAATAACATTTTTGTTTTAGAACTGACTACACTGTTAGCCATTAGGGCCAAGAAGCTTCACTGTGACTTGGGGTGAGCACTTAAGGCACTCAGCCGCGAAAGTAAAGAGACATTTCATCAGTAAGTTCAACGTATTAATGCGTGCGTGCCCCGCACCCCGCAACCCGCGCACAACGGTATCAAATGGAGCACATTTTTTTTTCTAATAGCTACGGTACATAGTACGGTAGTACATAATAACTTCAATGAAAAATTATATTTCAATCCAACGATGTGATAACCCTAACTTAACAATATCTTAAGTAGATATATTCTTTGATTTGTTGTGATTAAGTTAATATTTATAATTAAAATAAATTTTGTTTATACTTATTTTTATAGGTCTGTTAATGGTTTAGTAATTAATTGTTCGTTATCTAATGGGTCGTTAGTATTTTATGGCTGTATTAATTTAAATAAATATTTATACACGCTGTCTATTAGTTTTATGTTTTCAGTAGTCGAATTTATTTAAGTTTACTAAACCACAAAACAGTTACGTTCTATACAAGGTACTAACTGTACCCCAAGTTCTAAATTTATTCGATTTTTCCTTCAACTGGCCAACGCATCCGTGTAAGCCTATCGTTGTTCGCACTTCAAGTACTTGGTTTCAGCTCGTCTGATTACTTGACTTTCACGGTTATTACTCCACTCCTAAGGGTCATAGCGTGAAATTATATAGGCTACAGTCTTCCTCAATAAATAGGGTACAAAATAAAAACAAGTTTTTTTTTTAATCTGACTAGTAAGTAATTGAAGAGATAAGTTAGCGTGTTCAAAGAAACAAAGAAACGGTCTCTTGATTTATATAATCTACTAGCTGTGCCCCACAATTAATGTAATGTGTTAATTTTATCTGTAAAGCACCCTGCCCCCCCCCCCCCACGCACCCGTGTATTCTATCATGATTGTTTTTCCTGTAAGTAGGGATGTTCACTTAGAAAATACATCGATGTAATACATGGATGCTATGCATCGATTAGAAACATCGGTGTATTCTCAAAATCCATTACTTTTTCTAACATTGCATCACGAAGCTGTAGTCAGCCCCTGACACTCCATACGAACAAACCACAATTTTTAATTCTCTATTACGCCTACAACAGCACTTTTCTTGTCGGTTCGCTTGTTGTGTGTTAAAGGAATATATGAAACTAACAGGAAAAAAAGAAATTTCATGCAAATCTTCGGTAATTAAGTTGTTTTTATATATAAAAAAAGCCAATGTGACAATATTCTTCGTAATATAAAAACTACAAACAATATGCAAATCTTACATTTTCGCGCGTACTGTTCATTGAAATTGAACAACTATTATCACGGCTCCTGCATAGGTGTCGAAACGTTGGGAAACATTAAAAACCTCACACAGAAAAATTGAATACAAATAAATCGTGTGACTACCCGTAAAAGTAGTTTATTTTCATAGTACAAAGGAAATAAAAATCATCCACAACTACAGCAATTCCTGTATTTAAGTCCTACATCGAGTATACTTTTGGAAGACTTTTCAAAATCAAACGCTTATTTAAACGTTTCCCTGTCAATCTATTTCGAGGCTGATTGACGATTTGTGCCGCTTTAGAAAATAAACGTTCGGATGGTAATGATGTTCCCACTATTTTCAAATATTTGGAAGCAATTGTATGAAGCTTAGGAAGCTGAATTTTCAGATCATTCCAAATTTCCAGTGGATTCTCAATGAGTATTTCTACTGGACTACGGAAGTAAATAGACAGATTGTTAGAAACAGCATGGTCAGACTTCGTCATTTTCCAGCTCTTGTGAACTAATTTGTGGTGATTATCCAACAAAGAAAAGTTATCTACTGATTTGTCAGAAAGATCTGTAGAATCAGATTCCACGACTTCATTTTATATTTTATAATTATTAGCTGGTTACTACTGATTCGATGTTTTATGCAAATACATCGATACATCGAGTACATCAACAGTTTTTCAAAGCTTCAGATCGATTCTGATTCTGATTCGATCGATTTTGTCGTACTGACCACTTTGATCTGAAATATCTCCTCTTTGGTTAAGAATTCCAAAATACAAATTTATAAATTCATTGAGCTGCTACATTTAAGTTTTGAAAATGGTTATTAATTTGTTTTTTCCTCATAATTTTTTTCTTTGGCGTCGCTTATTACCGCACTATGGAAAACATGAAATGTCGGTATATTTACGACTACGAGTTCTACCGTGGCACCAGTGCTGCAGAAACAGCTAGAAAGATTAATGATGTGTACGGCGCTGGTATCGCAAAAGAAAGCACGGTACGTTTTTGGTTTCAACATTTTTGTTCTGGAAATTTCGACCTTCAGAACCAACCCCGTGGACGGCTGGAGACCAAAGTGGAAAATGAAGAATTAAAGGCTATTGCGGAAGCGGATCCATCACAAAGCACTTCAGAGATAGCTGCCAGCTTCGGGGTAAGTGATAAAACTATGTTAACCCACTTGAAGCAAATCGGGAATGTAAAAAAACTTGAACGATGGGTACCTCATTAATTGAGTGAATCGAACTTGCAAACACACGTCGACTGCTGTGTTACTTTGCTCAAGGAACATAATAATGAAGGGATTTTAAATCGAATCATTACTTGTGATGGAAAGTGGATACTGTACGATAATCGGAAGTGCTCGTCGTAATGGCTGAACCCTGGAGACCCAATCAAATCTTGCCCTAAACGAAAATTGACTCAGAAAAAGTTACTTGTGAGTGTTTGATGGACTAGCGCCGGTGTCGTTCACTATAGCTTTTTAAAATCTGGCCAAACGATTACGGCAGATATCTATTGTTAGCAACTAAAACCATTAAGGAAGAACTAGCTGCTAAACAATCGAGATTGGCCACTTCTGCTTCACGACAACGCAAGACCATACACTGCACAACAATCAACCACTAAGTTAGATGAGCTACAATTATTTTAATTTTTCATTATCTCCTAAACAATGTGTCCAAATAACATACTATATGGAGCAAAATTTAATTTCATAAATTTTTCTTTATGATGAAGTAACTTTTGTTTGTAAGGATTATTATGCCATGTCTAAAAATAATGCTTGTAATCACTTTTAAATTTTCAACATATTTTTGTCACAGAGTACCTTTTCTGGCTTATGTATTAGAGGTAGATAGGTAGATAGATACAAATAATAATAAATACTATGTTAATAAATTAATTTAACTAAAATTGAAACCTGTCCCGTTGTAAAGTGTTTTTGTCGAAGCGTCTATCGATTTCCATAAATCGATTACCGGTAAAGTGTTTCACATTTTAAATTTAAAAAACCAATCTGTCATCGGGATGAATCGAACAATTTCGCCACACGCAGCCAATCAGACGATGCGATGAGATCCAGTATTACGTGGTGGTCTGACTTACAGCGTTTTTTTATATACATATATTTCATTTGGATGTCTATCTGCAAATAAATGTGACCACAACCACATAAGTAATGGAACGTTTCAATTTTATGCTTAGATATCTACAGGGTACAAAACATACCTCATTGCATAAAGGAGAGTGAATAAAACCATTCATAATAGTTGTGCAGGATAGCAGGAAAACAGCGCAAACGCTGCAGTAGGCGTGGCCTGCCACAAGAGCTAGATCGCGTCACAAGTGCGAGCGAGACGCACTATATGTTTAGTTTATATCATATTTATAGCCTTTATATGTATTGTTTTTAAGTTATTGTTAAATTATTAGAAAACCTTTTAGTTTCAATACACGAATATAGTTTTGTATAACCAATAGAGATATAGATAAAGAAACACATTTTGCCATGGAGGGGACTTCGTACTCACGCCGCACTGTCGCCCCTCCAACAAGACCCGCTTAGCCGTCCCGTCGAGCGGCATAAAAGGCCGCGCTCCGCGGTACCAATTCACCGCCCGCGTAACCACCGTTCTCTCCGCAGAGGACGGGCGGTCAACTTCGCTCCCGCACACCCGTCACGTCCACCCTCTCTAGCGGCAACCCAAGCCTAGGTCCGTTCCTCGGTGTGAAGCCCTTGGGTCAGGCAGCCGCCCGCGCGATACAAAGTGACACTATACGTGCAACACTTAGTTACCCACACACAACATTACACACGTATGAACACACACACGTGCACACCACACAGGTACATAGGTTCTGTAAGGGACCTTTTTTTTTCTTTTTTTTGCGCTAGTTAGACTATTGCGCTAGTTAGTGTAGAAAAACCATTCCGATTATTAAATACACATACGCATGGTCCACTCCTTCCTCCCAGGAGGAGGGGAACGTGCATATGAGTATATATTAGTTAGCTCGAGTTCTCATAAGATTAGGGAATTAGTTAGATCGCGACTTTTTCGCATTCGCGACGACCGCCCGAGCCGAGGTTCGGCCACTCTGGCACCCTCGTGCGGGTCGTCACAAACTTTCGCGGCTGAGTGCCCTAAGCGCTCGCCCCCAAGTCCGGTGAAGCTGTAAAAGCCGCAGCGGCTCTGTTTGACGATAGGGCCCCTAAGGCTAACAGTGTAGTCAGTTCAAAAAAAAAAAAAAAAAAAAAAAAAAAAAAAGTACCAATTCACAAGTCCGGTGAAGCTGTAAAAGCCGCAGTGGCTCTGTTTGACGATAGGGCCCCTAAGGCTAACAGTGTAATCAGTTCAAAAAAAAAAAAAAAAAAAAAAGTACCAATTCAGTCATTCTCAAGAAGTCGGCAAGAAACAACATAGCGACAAGTGCATCCGTTCTCAAGAAGTCAGCAAGAAAATAAATAGTGATAAAGACATTGTCAGCAAGTAGATAGTTACAAGTGAATATTGTAAATAGTGATCAATAAAAGTTGAATTTATAGTCATCGATGTATTTTTACTCGGCAATCCAGTAATAGTTTTCAAAGTGCGGAAACCACGGAATCAATAGTCCGTAGTATAGACCAGAGCTGTCGTCTGGTCACTTGATAACCCGCACAATAGTCGTCTTCAGTGGCAAGGTTATCATCGACTTGAAATAATGTCACCGTAAGGAAAAAGGGCAAATGTAACTTAGCAGAATAGATAATAATTAAGTCTACTGCGTTGAATATTATGTAGAAACATCTTTTTAAATATTGTATCAATTATGTAATGGCAAAAAAATGCATTTTAACTTTATACTTTGAAAAAAAAAAATGTCAATTGTGTTCTTTTAAATCATACTGTATGCTGGGTGGTAGGACCGACAATTACTTCCAATTCAATCACGATCACTATAAACCAGGTATAACACTGGCATAGTGACACACTTAGGCATTCAGCTGGTGTATATCCAGTAATCAACCGAGCCGTAATCGCCGTTGTTTTTTGAATTGCACAGTGCCGTGTCTTTGAAATGCTGCTATAAAAAAGAAAGCTAAAAAAAAAAACTAACATAGGTGCTATTTTTTCTTGATTCCGAAAAACATAGACTCAATATGTTGTTGACGGCAGAATTACCACTTGAATTTTTTCTAATGAAAACAGTTATTGACACAAAACACGCTGAAATCGGCACCCCACCCGGCACAATGTAGAGTCCCGAACGCACCGCCCTGTAATTCCAATGCTTACGAACATTACCCGGTATGGCAACTATTATAATGTATTAAGGAATATTATGTTATGGCTATGGCCGGGGTGGGCATTATGGCGCATTTCGATCGCATCTAAAAATACCGCTCCTACTCGAACACCTCTATTGGATATTGAAGGGATTTGAGTTCCATATTTTTTTCTGTCGCTTACTAATAATATTCTTTTCATTAAGTAAATGTATCTTAGTTGATGACAAGCTCCAATTATAGATACAGAATGACACCATCAAGACGTTTCTCTATTAAATACACAGTTGACACAATTTTACAAGATTATTGAAAATGATACCACACGCGTTGGGTTCCGGGCTTTGGGTCTCTTGTTACCTAAGCTGATTTTGTTTTTTAATGGATATATATCAAGAATTATTAATTACATTTATTCATGAAAGGTTTGTATTGTAGGATAAGAATTTTGATTATTTTTCTTAAGAAAAAATCTTAAATTTTTCCCTTTTTTGCCGACTTCTACAAAAGACGGGTCGTTACTCAATTCCATTTTTTTTAATGGATGTTCATCTCATAACTTCTTTTTTTAATAATAGATTTAGATAATACTTTTTTTTTTGGTTATGGGCTACCTCAATATCATTCGATCATCAACTTCGAAGGGTAGTTTTCAAAAACAATGAGTTGGTTTTCTTTTTTTAGGTTAAAAATTGCCTTGTTCTAAAACCGTATGTTATACCCTAAACCTTACTTTTTTTCTTATTTGATTTCTCTATATGTGTAATAAGCAATGATAATCTTTTTTTATAAGGATTAGCTTGGAACAGAAAAAAACACAACTGAGCCGTACCTGGCCGTTACTTTTTCCGGTGGTTTGTCGTGTCATGTACACAAGCTTATAAAATTGTTTTAGGGCGCGCCAAACACGCCGTACGGTTAAGAAGCCGTGTCTTCAATAAAAGGCCTTTGTTCCATCTAGACACAAACAAAGAAGTTATCAACGTTATGTCTATACCATAATGTGAAGCTTTGAATGTGTATTCCTGGCTTCCAACAAAATGTAGTTTTTGAACCATAAATTAAAGAGACATTTTAGCAGGCCATTATGATAGCGACGACTGTTGAGGGATTGTTCCACTGCGGTTACTATCAGACAAGACAAAAAAATCTTTTTTATCTTTTGTAGTTCATTCGTCGTTTAAAAATACGATACCTCGCCAGCTACTTAATAAATTTTATAATAACTGGTGCACTAGGGGTACATAAACTGTTTTTTCCACAATTTCACAGACACACATTTAATCCCAAACTAAGTAAAGCTCTGAACAGCTGATGTATTATACATATATAACACAACAAAACTGACAAAAATACTTTATCTATAGAGATTTCAACTTATCTTTGCCCGTGGCCATATGTATGCGTGAGCTAATAAACATGCAGTTTGCGTGTATGTGTATGTCAGTGACGCATAGTGTTTCCACTTTTAGGGATTTCGCCTTTTTTAAGGATGAAACGTCTTAAATTATTATGCATGGTTAAGGGCTTTTTAAATTTTATAAGCTGAGATATAGGGAAATTTGGGGTAAAATTGAACTTAAGGTGTTAATGATAATGTTCGCACAACTCGGCACCCAATTGGCTCCATCGGTTTTATTACAGGAGATTCTAAATGAATGCAATCCCTCTAATTTTAGTTTCTCGCTAGTAAATACCGTACCTATGTTATTACAGTGGATAAAGACGATATCACTTAGTTGTTTGTCATTCCTTCTGCACCGCGGCATTGGTGGAACAATAGACAGAAAATAGACTAACTAACGTAACCCTTAACGGCTTACTTCACACGAAACTTGGAATGCTGGTAAACAGATGTTCAATTTTGGAACCAAGCGGTGCTGTGCTACTCGTAAGTGTAGGCTGCACTGTATAGCAAAAAAGTATAAAAGTAATGCTTTGGCTTCTGTAAATCTATGCTTGTTTTATTGTATTAACATGTATACACTTTATTCTATTAAAAACCTACGAGAAATAATGTTTTTCTTAGAATTTCGTCCCCTTAACCAAGGAATTTTGAAGATTTTATTAGGGATAATTCCCAAAGAAACTAGGGAAAAACTGAAATCGTAACTGGACACACTGGTGACACGGCTGTCATCGTCCAACCAACGTGTTTTTATCGCTTTTTTCTACAAGTACAGTCGGAAGTAAAAATGTCAGGTTCGTCACGGAGAAAATGTTTCACTTAACAAGTAACCAGAGTAGTTCGTCGTACCATAATAATAAAAACATTATAGCGCTATATTCCCAGCAATTATTATACCAATAATTCTTCGCCTACCACCATATCAACTAAACCCTATAGAAAATATTTGTGGAATTTAAACATTTATATTGCTTTACATAACCTTGAACAGAACGTCACAGAAATAATGAAATTAATAGAAAGTTCATTATTTGGTATTTCTAGTGGTAGTGATACGGAATAGCTTGTACAATAAACATGCATTTACCTAATTGAGCTTTTAGTTCAATTTAAATTTGAACAAATAAGATGTAAAAATTTTCAACATAATGTAAATAAAATGGCTAATAGAATTCTCTTGTGTACTTGACTGTACCTCTTGACACGCACACGTTGTCACTATATCTACACACGTTTTACGCACACATAGGGCCGCGCGCACAAAGGACTTGAACTGTCTATAGTTAATGAACATATTATTATTAATAACAATGAAATTTTATGATGAAAATTGTTTACTCGTGGACGTATTGTATAGGTTTTGGAAATTATGTTTAAGTGAAAGGGTAGAAATTTTTATGATGAAAATACTTTACTTGCGTACGTATTGTATATAGGTTTTTGAAATTAAGTTTAAATTACTACAGGCGGTTAAGGTCAGTTGCGACCGACGCGTGATATCAGTCATTCGGTTGCATCTGTCATCTCATTACGACCGATCTCCACAACTATTATGTTCTAACTTGTTTGTTCATATAGGTACATCAGGTAATATTTTAAAGTTACTATAGCTAACTAATGATATAAATCCGGTGATTTTGCATATTTACTTTTGATCATCCCATGAGGCACTACCATTCTCATTTGATAAGACCTTTTTTCTTTAGATAGCCTGTTTATTGAGTGCTTGAGTGTCACTGCATTTACTGACTATCAACGTTTACACACATGGTCCTGCACTTCACACATGCACATCACTCAAGTACATAGGTTCTGTATAGGACAGCTTTTTTTTTTGGCTAGATTACTACCTGATTACTAAATGCATACACACGTGTTTCTCTTCTTTCCTCTCAGAAGGCAGAACCATGTATGACTGTATAGTTACATCGAATTTTCTACGAATAGAGAATTAGTCAGTTTGCGACTTATTTGCATACTTGGCAACAACCAAAGCCGAGGATCGGCCATTTTGGCACCCTTGAGCTTGTTGCCACGTTTTCGAGGCTGAGTGCCTTTAGCGCTCACCTCCAAGCCCGGTGAAACTGTCAAAGCCTCTTAATGGCTCCAGGGCCGTTAAAAAAACATGTTTATTGAGGATGGTTTTAGGTTATACCGGATGACTTTTTGAAGCTATGATATAAATAAAACATGCATCATAACTATTTAAAATTCTAAGAAAATGAATAAATTGTCGTGAACACCGTTAAAGTGTGAGTCAGTTGCGACCAAACCATAATGTCAGGCACTTGGCTGTACATGTCATTAATGTCGACGCTGTCTGCAATTATGTACAGGCTCAATGTTTCTGAATTTAGTTGCTTATACTTCGGTTTATCGTATCGTTTCAATGTGGTCTCATCTAGGTCCAAGCACCTTGTAGGGTCGGTAGAACAAATTTTTTTCTTTCTTCTAATATTCGGCTTAGCATTTTACGATCGCCCGCCTACCTGACGTCAACCTCCTTGATCTTTCTTTGCTTTTGCTTGCCACTATAATCGCCTTTACGCCTTCTACTTCACTTCAATTCACTATCTTTCCGTCCCCTTGTGAGTGCTAGTGACCGTTGGAAGATTTAAAAAAAAGCCAAATGCGAGTCAGGACACGCGCAGTGTAGGGTGCCGTAGGTGCCCGTCACAATATGCAAACTTACAAAGGAGACTTTAAGTAATTTTCAATGGAATCTGTACAAAATTACTTCTCCAAGTACATTTTATAAGTTGATTGAATATTATTCGTTAACTTGTAATGCCTACTTATCTCTGACAGTTTTTCTTTTAATCACATTATAGTATATACCTACTACTACCAAGACTTTTTCAACATATTCAAAAACTTCCATTTAGCTGGCATGGAGGGGGGACTCTAACAAAATTTAACATTTTAAAGCTTAGTCTAAATTACGGCTTTCTATTACTAAGAATATCTGAGCTAAGCCACGGAAAGACAGACAAATATAGCGAAACTATAGTTCCTTGTTGACTTCGAAATTCTAAAAATGGCGAAAAATCATGATTTGAAAAACACTACGGAATATTTAACTACAAATTTATTAATATAGCTATACTATAATTGTAAGTAATTTTTTATATATTTACTTTTGTTTTCGCTTGTACATCTAACTATAAGGAGTACAGTCAAATACAATATACAAGTATGGTGATTGCACACCTAGCGGCCTAGGTGTGAAAGGTTATGCTGAGTGAACGCGCGCACCGCAGACTATGAGAATTATATCGTCGACTGTGATTTTACACCAGCACGAAACTAGAGGTTATGCTTAGTGTGGATAAATTATAAGGTTGTTAATGACTATAATTTAAACTTTCTTTTAAAGTTAACTACTAATATCTTAATTTTACATGACGGAATGTTGATTGGTAAATTGAAGAAGGATAATTTAAATAAATAAAAATAAAATTCGTTGTTAAGCGTATCACTTGAGAACGCCTAGAGTGATTTAACTGTTTTTATAACTAAAAGTGCCTGAATAGCCTGAATTTGGTTTTTATGGGGAGAAAATAAATTTGAAAAGAACTGCATGTACTTTTGTTTATCGGATTTTTGTATGAACTTAATTAAGACCGTAACTCGAGAATTCAAAGTATGGATATAACGCGTAGCTTTTTTTTTTTGAAGTTATACTTCTTTAGGCGCGTTATGAAAAAATGATGAGAGTGAAATTTTAAGATGCGCGCGCATCTGTGACACAAAATTAACAGTATGAAGTTGTCTGCTTAACCGCTCATTAAGTCTCGAAAAAAAAGCTACCAACAAAATAGAAATTGAACCTCGATATTAGTCGCGCATGTTGGTACGCTCGTCACCTCTGATCACTGTTTTCATATTTATAATATTTATCAACATGTTTCTAGTTTATACATTCCCAACATGTGTTTTAGTTTCATACAAGTGCGAATTATATATGTGCTAATAAATTATATTCAGTAGTGATTTAAATTGAATATTTTGATTGATATTACTTACTATTTGTGAATATTAGTGAAAAAAATTGTGCTTATATACTTTTTCAAGTGCTCCAATATAATTGAGGTTAACTATCCGTATGTATTATTTATTGATATAAATTAAAATACTTTTATTTAATATAATTAACACTAAATATTATTAAATTATTAATGTTAAATACTTATTATTGGTTATTTAATATTTACAAAATAAAGAAATAAATTTAATAAAACATTTAATAAAAAGTTTGTGATAAAAATTAAAATTGAACATCAAATTATAATATTAATTTTTAATATTTGCTATTAAATTGAATAAATAATAAATATTTATAAAAATAACTAAATAAATTTAATGAATTTTTTTTGATAAAAATGAAAAGAGAATATTAAATTAAGAAATCAATAAAAATATTTAAATAATGAACAACCTTAAATTCAATTTTTGAATTTATTATTAAATTTATTTTTAAAATATTAAATAATCAATAATAAACATTTAAAATTAAGAATCTTATAATATTTAGTACAAATTATGTCTTATATATTTATTACTCTCTAAATTTGGTTTTTAATAATTATATATATATATATATATATATTAATTATATAAGTTCCGATTCAGACATTACCGGAAGATACTATGGAAGTGGACATCATTTAATTAAAAATACAATTCGAATAATAAGACAATTTATGTTAGACTTAATGTAAGAAAATAAATATTTATTTATTTAATTTTTCAAATTTAAAATGAACTTTGTTGATTATCCTTTTCCAATCCTTCTATTATTTTATTGTAATTAATTATTTACATGCAATTAAAAACTATTTTTTAATGATGCCAAAGAAGTATAACTTCTCACGCGCGTACATAAGTACACGCTCCCATTTTTTTTTATGGTCATGGAAAATAATAATAAATTTTTTGGCGCCGTGGTCGAGTTATCGTATTGTTCAATTGTCGTGGTAGACTACTTGGAAGGGCTGAACAACGTCTGCCGCACCAGCTAGTATTGTAATCAAAATCAAAATAATCATTATTCAATTTAGACCCTAAGAAGGCACTTATGAACGTCAAAGCACTACTACCGGTTCGGAAAATATCCCGGACATCGAGAAAAACCGGTAAGAAACTCGATCGGGTTTATCTTTTTTATTTAACTGTACAAGTGTTAATATATAACAGGTACAATAATAATAATTTAGTGGATGCACAGAGAGGTAGTCATTTCCAGACATCACTATCATTCACATTTTGACAGAAAAAAGTGGTTTTTAATATCTTTCTACTTATCTCATTGGCAACATGATGTGATGATGAGAAAAATCAATCTATACAATGAATAAAACTCAATTGTCTGTTTGTAACGTCAAAATATCAGCTTTTTACTAAATGCTTGTGGAAGTATATATACGATACCTATAACAAAAAACAAATTTTGAATTTTTTTGACTATTTGTCCGTCTGTCTGTTTGTTTCGGGTAATCTTCGAAATGCCTATTTTTACGTCAGATAGCTGATATTATAAGGAGAAACTTCGGTTACTTTTATTTAAGAAAAATAATTAGGGTTTCGTACAAATAAACAAAAAACTGGATATGGTGAATCAATTCGGGTGTTTAAATGGCTCACGCTGAGTAAACCATAAGATATCTCAAATTAATGTAGTACATAATTGTAGATATTAAAACGACCTACAAAAAAGTCAGGGAGAGCATTTGTCTATCTTCTAAGGAACACCCACAATATGCATTGTTGTGTTTAAAATAACCGGGAGCGGGGGAGCAAGACTCGCGCGTGTGCCTGATTGACGGCATCCTGTAATTTACGTGAACGAAGCCGCGGGCATAGCTGGTAAGTAATAAAAAAGCAGATTTCTATTACTTTATAATGTAAAATTAATAAGCCATGTCCATATAAAGCTGATCACGTATCAAGGCGTATAATCTTTTGTACAGTTATTGTTTTTTCCAATACTAATGATGGTCGACGCGGCAAAGCGCGGCGCGGCGCGGCGTGGTCATTGATGGAAAATTATTGATTGCGAGTGGCAGGCCGAGTTGATCGAATGCGCTGGCGCATGCGATAATTTCTGTTGGTGTTTCTGTGAAATTATTACTACCAATGCGTTATATTCTATAGGGATAAGCACAAACCATATCACGGGGTATGTTTCAGTACAAGATGATAAAAATGCAAATAATTGTCACAAAGAGAGTATTGAAATAATCAATAGTTAAACTTATACAGGGTTATTGGTAATTCGATAAATTCCTGTTATGAGGTGATAGGGGTGACTATTTGCGATAATTTTAACCCCCATATGCATTATGCAAAAATGAACCATTTCATGTTTTTAGCTTTTTTCAAAATAAGTCAAAAATACAACATCAAAAAGAAAAATATCAATTTAAATCTCATATTTTCTTTTGATTTATAAAATCAATTAAACATTGGCTATTCATCAATATTAAAACAACAATTATAGGTCCAAATTTAAAAATGCGAGACGAAAAACGATAATACTTCAATAATAATATTATATTAAAATTTCTTTCCACTAAAATGCCTTAAAAATAAAAGAAACGTTATGAAACTTGACTTGCAGATTATTTTAAAAACTTAACCGTTTTCTTAGCTCTCCAACAATGCATAACAACCAGGAACTTATTTCGAAGAAATTGAAAAAAAAAATCGTATTCGAACTAAACTTAAAATCGCTGTTTCAATATTTTGAAAAAAGGTTAACGCGTACCTAAGCCAATGCAGGAAGCAAACTGGCAGGTTAAGAAAAATAAAACTAAGTTTTCAAAGAGTTCTTTTTTCAAAAACTTTTCACGCACTCATTGGTTTTGTTTTATTAATTGGCGCCGTGTTTTAAATACACTCACGATTGTAGTTTAATTTTTGTCTGTCTGTCTGTTTGATCCGGATATTCTTCGAAACGGTTGTACATCTTTCACTTGCAGATAGCTATTTTATAAGGAGTAACTTTGGCTACTTTTATTTTAGAAAAATAATTAGGGATCCGGGCAAATAATAAAAAAATCTGCTCATGGTGAATCAATTCGGGTGATTAAATGGCTTATGCTGAGTAAACTATAAAACACATATCAAATTAATGTACTACGAAATTGTAGATCCTAAAAATACCTACAAAAAAGCCAAACAGAGTTTACTTCTATCTTCTAAGGATCACCCGCAATAAGCATTTTTATGTTTACCATAACCTGGAGCGGGGGTAGTACGATTCGCGCGTGTGTCAGATCGACGGCATTCTGTAGTCCAAGGGAGAGAAGCCGCGAGCACAGCTAGTTTAATATGTAATAAATTAAAGTCAACGGATACCATATCCAACCCAAAAGACTTAGATACATGTAACAATAGTCCTTACAATTCCATAATAGGTAGCCTAGGTGTCAGATATCATTTGGAGTGTTTATCTTATCTCATGGTAGCGAGCCACACGGGCCACACGGGTAATTGCCGGCTAATTGCCTTTCCTTGTAATCATATACAGTGGTAACACTTAGCTGATGTTGGTGCTTCCAAAGAATATTTGCTTTGTTTCATTGTTTTTTCGTTAACTAATTATATAAATAAATAACTTACCTATATAACATGTCTTGACTATGGTTGCTAACTTTTTTGAGAAAAAATAAAGTACGAAATTGTTTGAATAAAAAAAAAGTATTTGGAAGAAAAAAATGATTTTTACAGTTTCCATGCGGTAGAAGTAAAACCTGAAAACATAAAAATCTTTTCTTCAAAATCTCTTTTTTAAAACCTTAAGTCAACGGGACTCGAACTATTGATTACTCGCACTTTACATACAATAGTGCATACAAGTCTGATCGTCACAAAGCTAGGCCAGTTCGACGACGATCATAGTTGTGAAAATTAGTAGCTACTTGTATCATCTGAGTTTAATGTATTTCTATTTCATTCTTTCATAGGCTAAATCCTATAGATATATGTGTGTGTCTCTGTTTAGTGACGCTTTTTCGTTTCATCGCATTCCAAATCGCAGCCCGTATTAAAGACGTTTTTGCTTCAAAAAGTATTTTGAAGGAAATAAAAATTCATATTAATTTCAAGTCGTTGCTTGTAAATAGCTTTTTGAAGTGAAAACATTTTTAGCCGCGTTGAGCGATTTTTGTTAGGGGAAAAACTTATGGATTCGCGTGACCTTCGCGTCACCGATGACCTCGACATGCTCGTAACGTTTTGCGCTTGCGTTAGACTAGCGACGCGTAGTATAGTGGCCTGTGTATATATGGGTACACTATTTTATTGTATACACTCAAATGTATTGTATCATATGCGTGTTTGATTTTTTGGATTTGTAAAATCTTGTGATTTCGCGTCACCGAAATGATCTGCAATAATTCAGACTTGGTTTTAAAAATTCAAAATTGAGTTTTCACTTCTGTCGGCAGTCCTTATGACTGCCTCTGTTTTTCTTAACTAATCTGATAAATACGCTTAAAAATGAACGAATCATTTTTGAAGTAAAAACTTCTTTGGCACCGCTGTGATTTATATCGCGATGAAACGAAAAAGCGGCACTAAAAAAGACAAAACTCTCAACACACAAAGATCTATAGGTTTTAGCTTGCCATAGAATGAGGTAGAATACAAGATAGAGTGTTTCATGTTTCCTGAAGGTTTTATTTGTAACACATGTAAAATGTAGACATGGTTTTTTTTTAATTTAAACTATTTTTCACACTGATAAGGGTGCACTTTTAGTAGACAGGATCGTTGAATGAAACCGTGCGAAAGCGACAAATAGTTTTGACAAAAGCATTTTTTCATTGAATAATACTGGAATAATTGCCAACTGTGAAAAACGTTAAACAAAATTAATGTGTTGCAAGTTCTAAAGTGTTCCTAGGTAATAACTAATTTATATTTTTCTTTTTCTTTTTCCTTCTTTGCCAACCAATACTAATTATTAAGAATTATCTCTGGCATTATTATGTGCTTATTTCGTTTTAGAAACTTGGCGTTTTCTGATAATTTCACTTTTGTAATAAAATTTTTGAATCTTCCATAGAGTTTTTGGGTATCTCAGTATTCATGATCTCAGAATATAACGATAATAAAAACGCTACATGCCCAGCAAAAACACATTTATGGCTTTGATAGCGGATTACAATGTACATTTTATCATCGTTGTAATGATGCTTCTATTGGCCATAAAATTACGCATAATTACGCCAATTACAAGTTTAATTAATTTGATATAACAACGTGTGCCGTATGTAAGTAGGAATAAACTAATGACGACAGTGCCGCCCTCTTCATTTAAGGATGTGCGTTATTGTAATATTATGCAATAACTCGAGCCCCGCGCGTGTCGCGAGTGTCGCGAACGCGACAAACGTGTCACGAATTCGAAAATTTAAATTTGCGAATGTGATGACAATGTGATGAAAATGTTTCTTATATTTTTATTATACATTTTTTTATTTTGCCACAAGATAGTAAAATAAAATTACTAGTAATAGTAGTATACAAGGTAGTAGAAGATCCGAATTTTTAATCGCAATTTATATTTTCTATAAGTTTTGGACTTTATAAAATTGCACTATTTTGAGAAATTTGATTTGTTGAACTAAGCAGATTTTTAATCTATAAGTTGGAAAGTAATAAAGAAAAATATTTTCAGAATACATATAACAGAATCCGTACAAAATACCTAAAAGTATATTAGAACAATTTTAAAATTTTAAATACTATTATTACTAATTCTATTTACCTATGTGTAAGTACTGTAATAATAATTTGAAAAAAATAAATCAAATCGCTGCTAACTTCCGATTAATATGGATAATAATAATATGTAAATTGAAATTAATAATATTAATAATTGTGTTATATATCAAACAAGTCTGTGATTACTGTATGATAACGTCACGTGTGTAAAATCACCATAACTTTGTTTAGTTAGCGTCAAACGGAACGCGGTTGCGGAACAGGAACCCTGGTTCAAGGGTTAACGGCCATAAACTATTTTATTACTTCTGTCTTACTTAATTATATTAGTGTGGAACTAGAGAACGTATTTAAGATGTCAGTGTACTATTTTCTACTAAAACCCCAAAAGAAGTGTAACTAAAAAATTGACACAATCCCAGAGTTGACCACTTTTGGTAAAATCGTTTTAAACACTTTATATGTTTAAAATAATACTTATGAATAATTAATTTTTTATTAATACACCACAAAAAGTGATTTCAAAATATTTTTTAATTTAAACAAAAAATATTCCACAAAAACGCGACATTAAAGTCCCGTGACGTCATCATTCATTTTATACGTCATTTTGTATGAAAACAGTGAAAAATATGACAACTAACGCAAGAGTCTAACGTTCATATTTCCTTAATGGGAACGTCACGTTTTCTAATCGTTTCAAATCATATGACTCACAGACAAAAAATATTTATTTTCCAAAGGGAAAATGAAATAAATAAACTATTACTTTTTCCAGATTTGTATTGTTTTAGGCTTTATATCTATAGAACAATATTACTCAATAATTCGAGGATTTACTAGGAATTAACTCGAGGATTAAATAAAAGTCGAATCCTTTTTGTGAATTAATTATTTTCAATATATATTTAGATGTTATGTGTTTTATATTTAGTATGGTATATTTCGTGTATGTAAAACAGCGACTAAATAAAAACCTCTCCTCACCACAATCTCATCTTACGGTATTTGATCGGTATATGCTTTGAGAATACTCAACTAAATTCATTTTAAATGTTAACCGATAATATCTAAAAGACATAGAGGCATACAAAAATGTTAAGTTTTGCAATCCTTTACGAAAAACTAAATTTATTTAGTAACTCTATATTTATAAACCCTTAATATCCAGTGAATAATAACGCTTTATAGTATGTCTATTTAGTGTAATTTAATAAAAATCTTGGTAGCGCAAAAACATCAAACAATGACATCTATTGTAGAAAATTTAGATCCAATAGATATTCTTAATTAATTTAAACATTGAAAAATAACATTAAAATCTTTCTAAAAACATTTAATAATAATAATAAAAGCCTAGCCTTAAATGATTAATATAAGTGCTTATATGAAATATACATGAGTGTGACAATAAATATCAAATCAATTTCATGACTAATTTAAACCAAGCCCTACAGCGCCATCTATGAATACTCTTGGAAAATAAAAATACATACGTTTCCATTTATTGCTTTTGCTTGAAAAATTATATGGATTCATTTGATATATATTTCACTTTGTTTCAATAAATATATTACAAAATTAAATTATACAAGCTTATATAGTTTTTTATATGTACATAACCTAAACGCAATTTTTAGACCATACAAATATCTATACCTACGTGTAAAATGCATCCTAAATGTACTTTGAGATTATAAACTACAACCATAGCAAATTTCATTAAATTCGGTTCTGTAGGTTTTGCGTGATTGGCGTTTAAACATACCGACGGAGAGACAAACACTTTACTCTTTTATTATAAGTACCTATAATTAAAATACTTTGTAAAGAAGAAATCACCAAAATATGTTAGTCCTTTATGTATCTTTAAAAGCGAAGATTATACTACTGATTTAAGTATAAATGTTCTAAAAATGTAAACTTGCGTAAGACTTCGGCTATATATCCACAAGTCTTTGTTAAAGCGGAAATTGATAGAACGCTCTAAAAATTGATAGCCCTCATTACCGTGTCAACTGTTCGTACGGAAACGCTAACTTCGTGTTATAAAATGCAAAATGGCAGTCGCAAGTGTTGACTATTGCAGCGTTCGTAACTTTTCGAACTTACGCTTCCTGAACCGAATTCGATTACCCTTTATGGCGTTTAAGTTTCGAACACGATCGGAAATAGCACATTCTAAGTTTAAATGTATAAGATTCGAAAGAGTTTTTAACATGTATTTTCAATTCCATTTACAAGATTTTAAATGTATAGATTTCTTCTCAAGCATGCATGGAAATATTGTCATTATTTTCGAAAAAAGAACATGCGAAGTATTGAATTTACGGACATGCCAAGAATGATAAAAAAAATCCAATCAAAGAGTATTTAATAACCCCAGCATGCCGATTCATAAAACATTGCTGGAGCGTTTTAATGTTCCAAATTAAAAAAACGCTCCTGCAATGGATTTAATTTTCTTTGTCCGTAAATTCGATACTTCGCGTGTTCTTTTTTCGAAAAAAAAATGACAATAGTTCCATGCATTATTGAGAAAAGCACTATATATGCCTCGGCGGAAATGGCAATTGCCTGTCTCGTATTAGTGAAGTCCTCGCTTACGGCTCGGCCTCCAAACTCATACTCGACCTGCAATTGCCTAATTCACGGCCTTTGCAAATTATTAAATTAAACGATTTTTTTTCATGTATTTTTTATTTGTATTAATCGAAGTAATCACCCATGCAATCAATGCATCTTTGCCAGCGCAGTGGCAGTTTATTCTTAAAGAAATCAGCTGGACGGGATGCAACAAATTCTTCAAAGGCATTTTGTACTGCCTCTCGGGTATTGAATTTTTTCCCGTCAAGGAGTTATCCAAATTCTGCAAAAAGTAGTAGTCTGTAGGCGCAAGGTCTGGTGAGTAGGGCGGATGACGGAGAACTTCCAACCCTAGTCCTTGCAACTTGGAGACCGTCTGCTGTGCAGTATGAAGTCGCGCGTTGTAGTGCAGGAGCAGCGGTGACAAGCGATTGACCAATGCTGGTTGGAGATGTGCCAGCTTCTCCATCATTGTGTTCAATCTTTTACAGTACACTTCTGCAGTAATGCTCACCCCGTTTGGTAAGAAGCTGTGATGAATCACACCGGCGTTAGACCACCAAACAGTGACCATCACTTTTCTAGGGGTAAGTTTTCGTTTAGGGCATTGTTTAGGTGCTGAACCAGGATCCAACCAACTTGCTGAGCACTTGCGGTTATCAAACAGAATCCATTTTTCATCGCAGGTAGCAATGCGGTTCAAAATTCCTTCATTTGTGTGTCTGTTGAGCAGTGCAAGGCACGTCTCTACGCGTACTTCGCGCTGGCGATCATTGAGTTCGTGGGGCACCCATTTGGCAAGTTTTTTTACCTTGCCAATTTGACGCAAATGGTCCAATATTGTTTTGACGCTAACGTCGAAAGCTGCTGCTAATCCAGCCGTAGATTGTGTATCATCAGCTTCCACAATCGCCTTTAATTCGTCATTGTCGACCACAGTCTTCGGACGACCACGAGGTTCATTTTTCAGGTCGAAATTCCCAGAACGGAAGCGAGCAACCCAATAACAGGTGGTGCGTTGGTTTGTAGTGTTAGCTCCGTAAACGTCGTTGATGTTGCGTGCCGCTTGTGCCGCGTTGCTGCCACGACGGTACTCATATTCCATAATTACTCGAATTTTTAACGTATCCATGATGATAAAAAAGATTGAAATGCGATGAAAAGGTAACACTAATCAATAAACAAATGACTACTTTTGAAAAAAGAATTCCATGTTTTTAAAATAAAATTAATTTGAAATTAGAATTCTTAGCCAAACAAAAATTAACTCCACTTTAACTTAAATAGTTTATTATTCAGTTATAATAAGTTTAAGAGAAGTACGATACGGAGTACTTTATTTGGAGATATCTCTCTACTTGGGGTATCCCGACTGGTGGTTACCTTCACCCTACAGAAGATGGCAGCTAAATAACCTTGTGTTGTGTTCCTGCGGTGAGTAGGGTTTGCAGAAGCTCCAAGGTTTCAAAGTAGGTAGGGCACAGAGAATTTTTTTAAATAGATTTCTCTCTACTTGGAGTGGCTCGACTGGTGGATTCCATGCACCATACAGAAAACAACAGACAAAAATCTTGTCATGCATTCCTGCGGTGAGTAGGGCTAGTGTGTCCATAGGCTATGGTAGCCACTTAACATCAGGCAGGCCGTATGCTTGTTTATTACCTTAATTGTATATACATATATAATATAGAACAAGTTAAAAATATAGATGAACTATTAATGTTTCGTCACAAAGTGTAGATCAAAATTCCTGAATAAATCCTTGGTATTCATAACAATAAGATTAAATTAAAAAAAAAAACAATTTAAAAAAAAGGAAGTTACTTTATATTAATAAGTCTTAAGTTCTGTCTGTACATGGGTTTTTCTAAATTTCTCAATAAACGTATTTTATAATGGACGCTGATAACGAATATATCATTAAATACTTTTTATCTGTCTGTTTGTATGTCCATATCCGGATTTAACTTAAAATTGGCATGAAATTTTGTACACGGAAAGCTTATGTTATTGGTCAATTGTTTCTACAAATCAACAACATCAACAAAAAAAATTTCATAAGATTTTTTTAACCAATTTTGATAACATTTTGTACAAGGGATGTGTATGGCCATGTCATAATTTATATGCTATAAGAATCGTCAATAATATGAGTAAAAAGTAAAATCATGAGGAAATACTTACTGCGTAAAAAATGCGTGTGGAGCCGTGGGGTGGTGATGGTATCTAATATACCAAACCAATTATAATTAATGTCAAAAGCTAAACGTCAAACGGTTCGACGGATTCTAACGACATTTTAAATAAAAGCCAATCAATCGGCCAATTATACAAAATCATTCTGTGGAATAGGACACATACATAGGTTACCTTTTATAATTTTATTATAATTTAAAAAAATGAGATTAGCGAAGCGGACTGTTAACAGCTAAAATATATACAAAGGTAAAATTCCGTAAACATTTCATTTAAAAATCTTTGTACATTTTACTTTATATTACTTATTATATTAGGTACTTTATGTAAAAAAATAATATCGTAAAGCCTCTTTAGAAGCTTCTTTATCTAGTCTACACGATACTGCCTTTATTCACAAGTCTTTTCATAAGAAGCTTCGTTGGGGAGAGGGCGCGGGGCGTTACGACAGACTTTATGATTCACATCAAAACGTTCATAAGGATTATTGTTCGACATATTTCATTCGACAAATTTACGGACGCGTTCGGTGGGAAGGAGGTGTTTTATTAAAAATCTTGCCACGGGGTCTAAAACACGTGTGCCGGATATTGGAAAATTTTGATACTAACATCGTTTTTTTAAACATGATATGTATGTAGGTAGGTATACTTGGGAATTAATGGTTTTTCAAGGATTTTTTTATTCCTTCATCGTTTGTTTTTATAGATTTATGTAATCGTCCTTATTTATTAATACATAGTTTTTCTTTATGTATTTTTACATAAAATTTGGTGTGTTTAGCAGAGATCATATTATATGTTGGGTGAAGGTAAGATTTGCCATATAGCCGAAGTAGCATATTCTACGGCTTCGCGTTTCTGGACTGTCGTGTGTAGGGTAGAATATAATTATTTTTTTATTTTTGTGTAAGTGACATTTTTACGTGCCTTCAAAAAAGAAAAGTTCTGTATCTCTTAGTATGTTTTGATTTTTTGCTTTTTTAAAAAGTGAAAATTTATTTAAAGTGAAAGTGACAGTAAAAAGGATACAAAATGGTAAAACAATGGTAAAATGGCACAAAAGAGGTTTGTTGTCTCGCAATAATGAATTTTAATACCTCACCAAAAAGGCGCGAAACAAAAACTTTTTAGACAACATTTATGACATTCTGTTACTCATTGATACTGTGGTAGGTTACCATGGATATTTCAAATGTGCATTAATTAAAATGATATTGTGAATAATGATTGTGAGTACTTGTATGTACATTTTCATAAACTTTTAATTAGTGTGTATTTGATCATTTTCTGAATAAAAAAAAAACATTTAGGTGAAGTTTCACTTCTACCACGTGTCAATTATAATTTTTTCAGAATCAATATAATTATGTCATCCTTCAATTACCTATATAATTTTTTTTATCAATAATAATTTCTAAAATAGAAAAAAACTATGTAGGTACATTATTAATTCTCTTTTGAACCTGTTTACATTTTGTTGACGGAAAGCATATGTTATTTCATATTTGATAGACTACAAGAATGGTCAATAATACTTTTAGAATCGTAAAAAAACATATCTTGGAGTAAAAATAAAATTACACTATGAAAATTATTACTGTGTAATAATTTTGAAATTGTTGATCTTTAGGTAGATCGGTAGTTTCTTTTTCCGTTAACTTTGTTATCTAGGCTCAAATAAAATCGGGAAAAGTTTGTATAAGTTGATTTTATCATAATATTAAACATAACCTGTCTTAATATGGTTATAAATTTACTTGGTCACCCGGACATAGAATCAAAAACTCTTACGGACCTCAGATGAATATTTCTAATACAGAAAGGAGCCTAAAATAAACAAAGAACATACTTTTCAGGGTGGTCATTTTAAACTTAATATATTATTTGTTAGTTACTCCTTTTTTAAATTCATAAGTGCGGTGTACTTATTAAAAGTATACCTATGAACTTACTTACTTATTCACCATATAACCCAATTCCTTGTTCGATGCTCAGTAGGGTGTCGCGATGCCGGAGACGTTGGCTTGGGCGTCTCAGTGCTGAAAATGTAATTTGACACCCTTTACACCCATTTTGAAATTTGATGCAAGTTGTCTTGTCTTGCCTTGTGATTTATGTATCGTGGAATAATAAATAATTAAGTATTTAGTTTGCACAGTGGATTACGGTTAACTTTATAAGATGCATATGTGACTAAAGCGCAGAAAGGTATTGTAATTGAAGGAAAAATATAATGTATAAAATATTAGATCAAGTAATTAATATACAGTATAGTCGAAATGCCTAGGTTCGATCTGAGGAATCCGAGGAAGTACACATTTAACAAAATGCTTCATTTTAGAAGGAAAAAATATTGTTATAATAATTTTCTATTAAAATTTATTTATTGGCAAAATTTTACAGTAATTATTTTCTTACTAAGTGTATAAAATGTTTAAAATTTGAAGAGTATATTTAGGATTGTCAAATTGTTACTATGTGTTTATTGGTGGCTTTCTCATACATACTAAAAATAGTTCTTATCCACTTTTAATTTTAACTTTAGTGCCTTTGGTATAATTCTATCTAAGTGTAATTTCCGTTCGTAAACAGATGAAAAACTCAAGAACATTCGCCCAAGGCGGCGCGGCGCGCGGCGGCTCCGGTAAACGAAGAGCTGAGTTCCGTTCTAATATCGGAAGAGTTTCGCGTCGCGCATACAGATGTGGTATTACTGCGTAATTTGTTGGAGTGGGCCGCGCGTCGCGGTGCTGAGACCGCCCGACCGCCCGCCCGCCCTCCGATTACGATAGCAAGACTTCACAGTTCTTAAATCAAACTTTATTAAATTAGAACTCAAATAAGTATTTTGATTTTTAAAAACCTTCGCTAATTGGTCTATAATTGGGACGAAGTGTTTTAACGCGGCTTGCAGTAGGAGTTGACTCGTAGAAATTGTCACGTAAGGAAAAACGTTATGCCCCCTCCATGCGACTTTCTCTCTCTCTATCTACCTCTCTATAATATATACAAGAGTGTGTGTGCGTGCGACTATCGAGATTCGAGTAGACGAGCATTGTGTGCGGTCGGATGTATAAGCCTTCCTAAGACGGCTGCCAAATTGCAAAACACTGTACTTCAGGTGGGGCCTCTCAGGGTGGTCTCGCGAAATAGGCGAGTGTCCAGTAATTCAATGGTTTATTAGTTATTTTGTATGAAGCATACCACTAATATGTGTATAAAATATACTTACATCGATGTCTTCTTTACGAATTGGACTGACTTATTTTTAAATAATATTTTATTTATTATATTTTTTAGTAACTTAGTTCCTGACGGTGCAGTGGTCCCCCCGGCCACACATTTTGTATTAGCTTTTAAACGATTTTTTATTTTCTTTAAAAAGTGTATATAATAGAACAATTTTGAAGAATAATTTTGACGTTAATATAAATAATATGAATAGTAATAAGTTAATCTAATAAACACTTGACATGATGTTAGACAAATTACCAATATAAATAAATATATAACAATAAAACAAATAAATTTTATGTTTAAATAAATAACATTAATTAGGTTAGTTAGGTAAATAAAAACATAGAAATATAGTTTTGAAAAACAATTGTAATGATTTGCCGTACCCTGTTCAGGGTCCATGTATTCGGATAATTTAGCATATAAGAACAAATATATATATATATATATAAATATCTATAATAAAAATACTTTAGTTTTTTGTCACTTTATCAGCAATAATGCCGCTCTTTGTACTAACACATATTTTGAAATGTTCGATTAGATCTGTAATAATACACAGTGTAATATACTATATAATAGTAATATACAGTAAAGTTTAAATCTATCTATACAATTAATAAAATTAAAGTATGTGTGTTTGTAAAGTTAAATTTTTTTTTTTTTGAATGTATATGAAAGTACATACTGTACTTATAACACAACACCAATATTTAATATTGTTGTCTGTCTGTCTGCTTGTCCCGGGTAATCTCCGGACTTCCACTGGCAGGATAGCTGATGTAAGAAGAAGTAACTTAGGCTACTTTTATTTTTGAACAGAATTAGGGTTCCCCTAAATAAATAAAAGATCATAAAATAAAAAATAGTTATTTGTTGTGTAGAGAAGTTTGCCTGCATTACTTACTTTCTTGTGATAAACAGTGTTATATTTTAAAATACCTGCGTGGTCATTACCTCCCAGTTACTTGAGACGTCAATAATAGAATATATTAAAATGATTGGTATTGTTATGTACACAGTGCCCTCTATTTTAGCATATCCATTAACATTTGAAATTACTGGATAAATACCTTGAAACGTTTTCTCCCATTGACTGTATTAGCGGGCAGCTACTTTCTAATCAGGAAGAATGGACCGACTAAAAAGGAGGTCGCAGGCTTGATTTTATTTTCATTGTAGTTATGATCCAGGGCCTTTTAGGTTGCCACTGTTTTATATTTCTTTGTGATAACGTTCTGACATGATACGTCAGCCACCATTAAATCCTAAGTTAAACTTCTTAGAATAGTTTATCATGAATGTATTTTATAATATTTTGTTTTATATTTCAGGTATCGAGACGAACCACTTTGCTGGTCCGACAGGTAAATTATTATGGTCTTACTTTTTTAAATTATCTGTCAAATAAATTAATCGATTTTTAAGTTGTGCATCAAATATCGACTTCGCTCCGGTGGGTGACAAGTCAATCCAAACGCCTCTATCCATATGTTTGAATTTGGGAATGTTTGCGAAGGTTTGGCAAGCATGTGGACGGAGCTAATACATTTCAGGATTAGGCAGTGTATAAGGCTTTCTTTTACTATGCTGGGCCGGTATTTCGACTGTGGCTGTCAAATGTTTTTCTCGACATAATATCCACTGTCACAAATTTTATATAAAATTTAAAGAAGGTTTTATTTTCATAAGAAAAATATTTTGTCACATTCCCTAATATTTGGTTATAATGTGTGCATAAAATTGATTCTGTATGTGTGTATGATTTACCCACCCACAACGACCGTCATCTGTTTACCCGTCACATTGAGGCCGGGATAATTCGATCCTTTATAAACTATAGTATCTACTATTAATGAAAACAAACAAACTGACCACTGTAATATCTTAATCGCGCTGTCAAACAATAAATATTTGCGGAAGCTCTCAGCTTATAATCTTATTAATTCTTACCCTTTTAGAGTTCTGTTGACAGAATTCAGGTAAAATGTACATATACTCGGTATGGACTCGTAAACAATAAGAAAGAGAGAGAGAGGGAGGAGAAAAAAGCAACTGATTATTGAAGAAAATATTTTATTTATAAACTAGCTGTGCTTGCGGCTTCGCTCACGTGGACTACAGAGTTCCCGCGCGAAAATTGCTCCCCCGCTCCCGGCTAGCTATTTTAAAGACGCAACTACTTATTGTGGGTGTTCCTTAGGAGATAGACGTTTCAGACTCGCTGAATTGTTTGTAGGTCTTTTTAATGTCTACAATTTTGTACTGCATACATTTGCTATATCTCTTGACTTATAAGGGTTTACTTAGCGTAAGCCATTTAAGCGCCCGAATTGATTCAGAATTATCAGATGTTTTTTATTTGTGCAGAACCCTAATTCTTTTTCTAAAATAAAAGTAGCCTATGCTACTCCTTATAAAATCAGCTATCTACTAGTGAAAGTCTCGTCAAAATCGGTCCAACCGTTTCGGAGCGTACCCGGAACAAAAAGACAGACAGACAGACAAAAATTTGAAAAATGGTTTTTTGTTATAGTTATCGTATATACTGTCATATGCATTTAGTAAGAAAATTATATTTTGATATTACAAACAGACACTTAAATTTTATTAATTGTATAGATACCGAACGAGTGTTTACACACACGAATAAATTGTTCTTTGTTAAAAAGAATACAAATGGAGGACATTACTAAAAGCTTAATTTTTTAGACTTTTAAAGTGTTTATCTTGAAACAGTGTTTGTATCGAATACCCGCAATTTCTTAAGAATGGTACAGACATGTAGAGAAGAGTTTTATATCTCATTTGAAATTTAAAGTTACCTTAAGTTATGCTAACAGCCTTAAGGGCGATGCGATTCAATTGGATATCGGCATTCGGTAGTCCTTATTGAAGCGGTCAGCGGATGGCTTATTTTGTGGCTTAGATAACAATGGGAACGTATGAGTATATGTAGGGCTGTCAAACTTTTGAAATTTAATTTATATTCGAAACTATATTTAATATAAAGTGTTACTTATCTATATAAATAAAATTATATAGGTTTGCAGTTGTGCGCATATAATACAAAACTACTGGATACATTTTTGACGTGACAACGTCTTATAAATAGATGGAGCTGCTGCACGCACGAAAAAACATTACTTATACGGCGTTACTTCACTCTGAGGTGTTCCATTTAAGGCTTCAAGTGCAAGCGAAAGCGCGGAACGAGCGACAAAGAGGCACAATCGGCCAATGTTGTCAATTGTTTATAGCAACGATAATTGCGGCGATAAAGGTAATGATTCTTTCGATATTAAATATATGTTCAGTGATATATTGTCGAATATTCGTGCTTTCATCATTAAAATAAATAGCATCGGTCCGCTAGTGCAGCGATTGTAGATTATGCTATAATTGACAAAACTATAACAATAAGTTAATAGAACTATTTCACGTTGAGTAAAAATCAATTGCTTTACTATTCGATTGAAATAAATATCGAGCGTAGCTATGATTTCAAAAAAATATCAATTTTCCTATCATCGTCCTATTCTCAACAGAATAACACAAATTGTAAGAAGTTAAATATCACACATGTTGTAAAGTTGTAAAACAATTGCTCAAAGCACATTCATACTTGTAAAAACTATGCACATTGTAAAAAAAAAAAAAAAATTACATAATTGTATTTATGCGTACAAATAAATGTAACTTAATCAATTCAATTGTCATTTCCATTTACCTCTCTCTATATCCATACAAAATATCTATCATCTTTTGAAAAATGGTACCATTCCATCAGTATTTTCTTGACGTTGTCACGTTCAACTATAGTCAGTAAACCGACTTTACAGACAAACGTATTTTTTTTTTTTTTTTTTTTTATCGTTAGATAGGTTCTTGGTCCTTAACTAAATATATAATTATCAAGATATCTTCATGAACAATAATTCTTAAGTTATAGTGAGTCGCGGGCTCAGCAACTTTTTGTTGGTACTAACATATTATTAATTTCTTCTAAGCTCAGATATCCGTAATACATATTTTGATGATGGCACATTTTCAATTTTCTGTTTCGCGGCAATAACAACAGGACTATTTTGTATGACGTCAACTTTATTTCTAAGCCTTTGGGTTGCCAATACCAGTTGAGTTTAAAGAATAAAAAGCGAACACTTTACACTTCAGGTATAGGAATATAACTCTTCGTATATGTAAAGATTATCTGTAAAAATGTAAACTGTCCGACTATCTGATACTGTAAGAGCGCAGAGAATTCTCTTTGAAAATACACAAGTATCGCTATTTACGCTGTAGTGATATTTTTAGTGTTACAAACGTCTTATACGCTACGGTAACCACTTAAAATCACGCATATGCTGTAAGGTGGTTTACCAACATAGTTTTATAAAATATACGAGCGAGAATCCTTTTATTCCAACTGTCGCCTGTCGTCAGCCACCGTTTAAGAGTGTCTAGTCAATAATAGCACAAGTTAATAGTACAGTCAATAGTAGTTAAACAATACTATGAAAGCTAGGTCATTAGTACGAACACTTAATTTTAACACTTTTGAAATTGTATTTCGGTTAGCGTTTTTCAACCCACTGCAGGTTATAAGCGTCTCTCCCTCACACATTTCTTTAATTCACCTAAATAAGATCAATAGTATGTATTTTATGGTTTTTTAGATTGTAAGACTTTGATCATAATTATTATTACAATAATTTAACTTTATACCAATGAGTATAAAAAAAAGGAAACCCTTAAACGAAAATCCTTCGTTCTAAAAAGAAATTAAGTTAAAAATCGACAGCCCTACGGTCACTGGGCCACACCGGTCAGCTCGTCCGAAGTTAGGGTTAGGGTTGCCAACGAGTTATGTGTATCGGATATCGTGCGGTTAACCCTGCAATTACTGTGGATTTGGCCGGCCGGCCGGCTGTAATGGCCGCCGTCACCGGCCGGCGCGCTTTTGATTGCCGTTTAATTGTTTTTATGGCTTTTGTGATGTTTAATGGCTGTATTGTGTATAATGCATATATGTAGTTTTGTACTGGATTTTTTAATAACCATACATATATAATACAATCAAAAATAGGTCCCGTGTGACGAGTTTATCACCATGGTAGTTGCGACTCAGTCGGGATCATAGTCATCCTGCTTGACTCCTTTCTGGGTGGAGGTATTCCACCAGTCGAACTACTCTATTTAGAAGGAAATAAAAAAAAAATCTCTGTAGGTACCCTACGTCTCAAATGTTACATGTTGCTATGTTGCTTATAACTGTTAGGGTTCATATTTTGTTCCGTTGTGACATGACTTTAATTGATTATTAGATAAAAATACGAATTAAAATAATTGTTCAAGACGTTTTTTAAAACATTTTTTGTGGTGTATAAATATTTTGATATCGATTAGCTTGTGCCCGTGACTTTGTTCACATTATCGTTCAATGTTCAACAGGAGCTACGTATATTAATTGGATAAAAAATCGAACTAAATTATTAAAAAAGGAAACAATAACCACGACGTAACCGTCCTTCTTCGCAGTCGAGTAAAAATTGGTTGGCATAGTATGCATTAAAGCAAATATGAATTTTATGGGAGAAATACTTATTTGGTTTTTTCACCTCCGTGTTATTATGTGAAGAGATATAAAAAAAAAGTTATCACATTTCTCGTCGCAATTTTTTTTTCTTATAATGTACTGAACGCAGCCAGTACTTAAGTTAAACGTCCAAAACTGGCGGCAATTTGCGGGGGTCTGAGTAAGCTATAAATCATGTAAAATTATTTTTTCATTATGCATGTGTGTCCGAATGTAGCGTTCATATTCTATTAGTCTGGCCAGTGTCATTTTTTAAAGGTAAAATATAATAAAGCCTTGTTTTAATTTCATAAATAATTGAACAAGTCTTAATAAGCTTTTATCGTTAAAACAAGTTATCATAATTTCGTTTTTGTGCTGCTAACCGTTGAAGTTCCCGCTCTGAAAGCCTAATCCTGGGTGCAGCAGCCAGGCTCTGGTGCAATTGAAATGTGCTTACAAAATTTTCTATCTAATGTTTTGACTGTTAAGGAGTTCTTTCGTCGGGAGACAATCCTTGATGTCGAATGATTCATATCATGCTTTGCCATTCGAAATGAACCAGCATGTGAAAATTCAACTCCGTAGGATAAGAGGAAGTACATAGTTCTAAAGCGGTTATTATACTGCAGATTGATCGTATCTGATTTTTGGTGCTTACGGCTGCTGAATCGAGCCAAAAGCATCCCCGAAACAAAAATAATACTCCAACGGGCTTTATTGCTAATAAGGATTATTTACTACTGACAAGAAGTAATGTATTTAAAAAATTATAGTGAGAAGCGAATTTTTACATTATAGCGATAGTAGTCTATATCCTGATATTAAGTGACGATTAAGCCAAACATAATAAATAACATGCTAAAAAAACTAGAGGTATTTTTTCTCAATTGCCACTGCTGGATGAACCCTAAATATGTATTGCAATACCCTACTACTATGCTATGGTTTCATTATGATGATTTCTATCACCCAAATCTCGAAACAGATTGAATCAATAGAGTGTTTTCTAATGTCCACTTGGCTAGCTAACACTCTCAAGTTTAAAATCTGTTTATCCGGTAGCTGCACTTGAGAGCCAGTCTTCCACTAGGCTTAGCGCGCTACCATCTTGGGCCACATCGTCAATTAACGTTAATAAATAGCATTCAAACTTATTGTGATCAAAGTAGTCTCCGAATATTCTATTAGTTCTATTAGGTACTCAAGCATTTGTGCAAAAGTCCGTGTCTAAATGTTAAAAGGTCTACACCGTATTCTTATTATGTCGGGATCGCAGTGTATTATCAGATGGTAAGAAATTAGTTACTCGACCTCCATTACAGTGCTCGTCTAGAGAGAGTCATATATATTGCGATTATCATCTATACATACATATATACATAGTATAAAATGAAGTCACTTCCCGCTATCTTTCCCCTATGTACGCTTAGATTTTTTAAACTACGGCACGGATTTTAATACGGTTTTCACAATCATTTGGAGAATTTTTTACGGCAGCTTTTAAATATACAATACTTTCCAATTAAGTTTTTGCTTAGTAGAGAATATTCAATTATTTGTAGTCGAGCCTAAAAAAGCCTAGAGAAGAGTCCGCAATGGCATATGTTTATTTCGTAAGGTTGACTAAACATAAACATAAAATATACCACTTTGTAAATTGTACCCGTGCGAAGCTGGGGCAGGTCGCTAGTTAATAATAAAACTATTAGTGGCCTCGACATTATTTTAAGTCGGCATTGCATTATTAAAAAGAATTAAATTATCAATCACTTAGTGTGTTGAATTAATATTTGTTATATTTTAGTGGGCGTATGCTTTTGTATATAAAGGATTTGCCAAGTATTCAAAAATTAAAACAACTATAGAAATACGAATTTGAAATGTATATTATTAATTTAAAATGGAGGAAGCATTTACTCTCAAGGGAGGACCTTAACAAATAAAGAAAAAATTAATATACTTATATAATAGGTCGGGGAAAAAGTTTCTTTGCATTTTTATATGAAAACTCAAACATTTTTTTCAAAGTTTATTTACATTTATTTACAGTATATATGTGCCGTTTTGTTAGATGACTTTCTGCCATTTTGTAAGTAGAGACATGATCCCGTTGCTGTATTAACTTTGGAACTTCTGATCAAAAAACGCGACAAATAATTTTGGAAGTCCTCTCCTGATGTTAAGGGACCGAAACAGGTGAAAATCTGAAGGTGCAAAGTCAGGGCTATAGGTAGATGCACTAACACCTCCCAGCCAAACTCTCTTCATTTTTGCTGAGTGGTTAAGGATGCGTGTAGTCTAGCGTTATCGTTATGAAAGATCACACCCTTCATGTTGATCAATTCCGGCCGCTTTCTCTCAATTGCTTCCTTTAATGTCATCAGTTGTTGGCAGTAGAGATCCCAATCAATGATTTTGCTGGGCGGTAAAAGCTCATAATGAACAATGCCCTTCCAGTCCCACCATACACACAGCATCACCTTATTTCGAATTAGCGCAGGTTTAGCCACAGTCTGTGAAGTCTGGCCGACCTTAGACCACGACCTTTTCCGCACGTTCTTGTCGCACGTGATCCATTTTTCATCGCCAGTTATATCTCTTCAAAAACGGCTCAGTTTCATTACGTCTTAATAATTAATCTCAAATGAGTACACGGTTCATTAGTTTTCTTTCAGCGAGCTCGTGTGGCACCCAAATATCAAGCTTTTTGGTATAGCCATCTGTCTTCAAATGGGTTAAAACTGTTTTGTGGTCAATTTCTAGCTCTTCAGCTACATTGTAACTACTGATTTGCCAATCTTGCTCCACTTTTTCAAAAATGGCGTTCATTTTATTCGTAACAGGGCGGCCAGAGCGAGGTTCATCTTTAACATAAAAATTTCCGGACTGAAAACGTTTGAACCAACTTTGTGCTACTCTTACTGACATTGCAATAAGTCCATAAACATCACAAATTTTTTTCGCTGCTTAAGTTGCATTTTTCCTTTTTTGTAATACTATTTTAAAATGTATCGAATTTCTTCATTAGATTCACTCATTTTTACAGAAAGAAAAACAAATGAAAAATAGCGGGAGACAACTTTTTTCTTTTATTTTTTTATTTTTAATATATCCTTTTTAATGTTACCAAAACCAGCCAGATACAAACAGTACATATAGCCAAAGAAATTTTATAACAAGTTTATACCTACATTATGCGAAAACACATTTTCCCCGACCTAATATATAATAAACATATAATATTAGATTATTGCAAGACATGAAAATTGTAATAGGTATATTGATACATTTAAAAAAATGTTAATTAGGTATTATTTTATTTTGTATGTCACACGTTTGTATTAAAAAAATGCACTGTATTTTTAATCTAATTAAGGAAATAAGATAAAAATTATAAATCCATACACAATATGAGTAACATTTTAATTAATTTAAGAATGGTTTTTCGAGAACTTACATCGTTGTTATTATTAATTAGTGTGTTTACTCTGCCTAACCCTACGGGGTTACAGGCGTGATGGTATGTTATGTTAGTTTAGTATCTGTTCAACATATTACAACATCTCAGGTTTAGATCTTGTTGTCTCAAAATTAATTTTAAATTCTTATTAACCTCTATACCTACAGCAATAGGCTTGTGCCATGTCATAAAATACTGGATTGTATATTTTTAAATAAATAAAATAGAATAAAATCGACTTACAATAACTTAAATACTGGTTTATCAAGAAAGACAATTTGAATCGACACTTTAAAATTATACTCAACGTAGAAGGAACAACTAAAAGAGTTAGGGATATTTCTAAGACTTTCACGATGAACTGAAAGAGCGACATACAAATAATATGAAGAGCTTATGAGAAAGGGCTATGTATTTTCTTTCTCTATCGTTGTAACTGCTTTTTTGGTGTTAAAAGCGCCACATTTGTTAAAATAGTCGAGGTTGAGGATGTTTTGTCATGTGTTTTGTACGTGCGTGTAATGGTAAATTTTAAGGAAACTAAATAAAATTATAACACTATTGCTATCTCACACCCGGTTATACAATCTGTCTGTCTAGTTCCCTCTCTGTCTACAACTTAGCTCGTGATAAACTGTAGCTCATCAGTCTATCAACTTGGCATTAATTATGATTGATACATATTTTCGCAATTAATATTTAAAATTACACTTACATATTTTTTACCACCTAACCTTTAATAACGAGTAATCGTCTCAAATATCTATATCTCATTAATTGACTACTAAAATAGTAGCTTTTTACGCCAGTAGTGTAATTTTATTTCCAACATAAATAGACCTTTGACGATTTATTGCCACATTAGGGTAAATAGTTCTTGATAGAGTGGTCACTTTGACAGGTGTCCGTTGAGACAGCCGTCGACTTTTTTCTAAGGATGTTCAACCTTCAATTGTTCTGCCTTAATTGCGTTTCTAATCTGATGTTTATTATGAATTTTCGAATACTTTAAGGACATTTGCAATTGAAATCGCGTTACTGGTTAATAACGCAAAAAACCTGCAATGTACCTCTACATGGTAATATTTCGAGTCGCGTCTCAGCGCCACCGTAAAAAACGTTGTTACCGCACACGTGTTGGGGAAATTAAAATGTAAGTATTTATAAATGAATCATAATGAAATAGCTAAAGAATATATTGTTTTTAAATCAGTCTGTATTGTATTTTGAAATGGGGAATTGAAAGTTATATAACTCTTTCCATTGTGAAGCTTTAGATATGGAAGTTTTGGCTTGATTTTGCTTGAACTATTATTATGAAAGTTAATGGTCACTGTAAAACTGTGCACATTAATTAAGACGTATCCACGTAAACACTTTTCTATATTTTACGCACGCACACACAGCCACCCTCGCTCACACAAACACACCATACATAAAAAGTAAGGACGGTAAATTTAAGAACTGTCTTTAAATAGGGGACAAGATGAAAAGGTGTCCAGCTATAAGCCGCAAATTATACTTCAAAAACCCACCAAAATTTTGCTAGTTTAGCAAGAGGAAATTATACCTTTAAAATTAAACAATAATGTGAAAAGATTGTTGAGTGAAAAGTTGTTCAAGTGGGCCAAAATTAAAACAAAATATTTATGGGTTATGGCAGAGACCTTTCATAACAAAAAAAAAGAAAGTAAATAAGATACCATAGTTCAAAAGTCTGAAAAACATGTTGTACCGACCTTAGACTGGACATGGACAAGAAGAAGCTTCGTAAATTGTGTTAACTGCTTATGGTGTATAATGGTGTCGTAAATACTTATAATTCAAATTTCATTTCTTTAAAGTCATATTTAAATATACTAATTTGAAAAGGTTAGATAACATTTTGTTGATATTTTTTTTTGTTTATCCTAATCAAAGGCCCTACAAAAGGGCATCGTCGCGCCCATGACTGTGAAAGTAAACAGCTACTTAGTAGAAGCTACTTACGGCGGAAAATCCATAGACGTGTTTTGTGGCCAAATTCCGGAAGGTAACTCAGTATACGAATTTTACCAGGGACACAAATAAAGGATTCTTTTATGTAAAAGTGTTTTGCCTGTACACACACGATAAACTATATTATGCTGATGTGTTCTTTAATAAAAAATAAACGCGTGACAAATAAAAGTCCATTTATAATGAAAGTTCACAAGTTAATGTGGTCTTCAGAAAGGAATATTTTGTATGGAATGGATATTTCGTATTTTGAGTTACCATCAAATTTCAACGTTATTGTTGAGAACGTAACCAAGTTTCACGTTGGTCCTAAATTATCATACATAGAATTTTACATTTTTGTGTAAGACCATTATCAATTAGTACATAATATTAGCAATGAAATGTCAGGAATAGCAAAGTATGGGTAAAGTAGTGTTGATTGACTCATAATTAAATAAAAAATCTTGGATATCTATAGAGCAAATTTTGTTGTTGTTTTAAATAAATAATATAATATGATAAGTAAATAATAAAAAATATGAATATCCATGTAAAATTATTAATCATTGAAGTAACTATTTAATTTACAATAACATTTTAAAGAATATTTATCTAATATGATCGAAGTCATCGAAGTGCGATGGAGAAAGATTGCCATTCTAAATAATTACATCCGCAAAATAAATCAAACTACACATTAATGCGGGTAGCAATCATAAATGTCATAATCTTCGGTCTTTGCAATATGTAATCAGAGGAAAGACAAGGATGTGTATATATAAATAAAACTCGTACGAAGAAGATATCTAATCTGCCATTTTGATTTATTAGATCAATCAGGTGTGTGTCGCCATCTATCTTCCCGCGGCCTGTATTCTTTGATGCGCAGTAGTTTACAATTTTTTTTTATGTCAATGGCAGTGGCATCTATTCGATCTGCATATCTTGTTAATGTATGCCCCACGGTTAAGTGTTAATTTATTATACTAACTATCCATCTGCATTGTTCTTACTTCTTATACTTGCCTAAATATAGCCAGTTTGCTTGACGTTTATAACTACTGCTCCGCTTATTAGGGTCGTAGCGTGAAGTTACGTAGCCATACATATGCTATATTAATAGATCAATAAATAGGCTATATAAATGCAAATATGTGACTGGTAATTTCCAAGATTAGCGCGTTCAAACGAACAAAGACTTGAGTTTTATAGTATTTTTAGTATACATTATTACTTACAAGGCTGAAGACATGTATGGCCAAGGGAGACGCTTTCAATAATAATAATATGAATGGTGTGTGATACGGCAATATGTTCTAAGTTAATAGACTCGTTCTCTATTACTCATTTTATTGAAAAATATTATAAATATGGCTTACGACAGGCCTCGTGGCGCAGTGGGGTAAACGCTATTATTGAGCCGAGAGGTCGCGGGTTCGATCCCTGCCCATAACTGTCTTTGTGTGATGAGCATAAATGTCAGTTGGGTGTGTCTGGGTTTTAAATATCGATTTATGTATGTTTATGAGCTGTTTAGTTACCATATTACAAGCTTTGCTTATTTTGGAATTAAATGGACGTGTGTGAAATTGTGACCTTATATATTTATTATTCAATATTTATTTAGTTATTTTCACTTTCAGATACATATCAACATATATGTCGCACATATAGTGAATTGTTATAAAAAAGTTTTCTCTCTCTCCTGTAAAATCAGTTCATAGTGGCATAGCCCAATCCGCAATAACAGTGACGCAATATTTTTATAAACCTAATTCAGTAGCATATTGTTGGTAATATCATGTAAAATTATCTATAAAAATATTTAAAAAAAAACATTCAATTATTCCGATCATGTACCGAGTGATTATTGATAAAATTATAATAAACTTTCATAACACGGCAACAATTCATCGGAATAATACACCCTACATACATACATTGACACTGGCAAATTCTTTCGTGGCGCAAATAGAATAAAAAGTAGTTGTTCGGTCGGTTTTGTAAATTAGTTCGCTGCAATTAGTTTCTTGACAGTACCATAAGCTGGAGTAGACTGTTGCGTGACGAGGAAACATTGTTTCTAGGTCCCCTAGTACTTTTATGCTCATTCTGTATAATTAGATCATAAAAAGCATATATAATTAATAGGCATTTTATTAATTCAAATTAATTTATCATTTACTTCTTATTTACATTTGATTAATGAATAAGCAATTAATAATATTATATAAGACGACTAAATTGTTTTTATTTTAAGTTATTTTTCATGTCTGTATCCGCTAGGGGCGTCACTGTAAGCAGGAACTAATAAAGGATGACCGCCGTAAGCGCGACCCTCCAGATGCTTTGCGGGATGCGGGGCGACGGGTATGCACAGATATACACGGTATTAAGATTTTTTAAATTTTTTTTTTAAATTTATTTAACATAAAAATACATAAATATTTTATTGAAATGTCCCGAAAAACCAAAACTGGTTTATGCCGAGACAGTGATTCAACTCGTTCTATAATATCGTAGGTACACAAAAATACTCTATACATAAACAAATAAAATAAATTGTAGGTATTTAGATAAAATTATGGCCACCGACTCAAAGCTAAAGATTCTAGCTACGTCGATTGCAAACATTATTCTAATTCTTCTATTTTTTTAATTCTGCCACCCGGGTACTGTGTACTCGTTGTACCCTCGGCACGGGCTCTGTCCTGCTGTCAAGTTTTCAATATCGCCTTCACACCTGTTAATCATAGGTTTATCTTTGTCACCTTTTCGTGCTAAAACCTTACTGTCCTGGAACCAAAGATATTTGTAAGCTGGTCTTAATTGTTGTTTGCCTTCCACAATAAACCTTTGTAATATTTAGTTAGTGATTTCCTTATTATGATTTTGGAATTTGTTTCCGTGGCAGGCGCGTCTTTTTCACCGTTCCAACAAGGATGTTTTTTTTTTAGCGGCACGTACCCACATCTCCGCTTGTTCAGCACTTTTGAATTGCATTTGGGCATGTCCTTCGTGACCCTATTTGCCTTCTATCCATAATATACTATTTACTTGATTCTTGTTAAATTTAAGTTGATCTGCCAAATCTTCAAGTACCTCCGCCTTAGGTATTCCGATTACTTCAACAACGCTTTTCAAACAGTCTTGCTCCATTTTTCGTACTTGCTGCTGCAGTGAATCAATCTTCAACTCCAGATGTGTATTTTTATTTGATAAATTAGTGTACTTGTTTTCCATATCTCTTACCTTTTTATTTTGCATTTCTAACGCTTCTGAGAGATCTTCTATCTTTTTACAACAGAAATTAGTAGATGTTTCGATTGGCTCTAACTCTTTTTTCATTATTCTTTTCATTTCACTAGTTATATCACGCATGAATTTATTGACGTCTATAGTGCAGTTGGTGCTCAACTCCTTCTCATTTATGTTATTTAATTCTTCTTCCTCATCTTCATCTGGTATAATAAAGGAAGATTTTCTTTTTGGCGAGTCACGTTGGCATTCCTGACAAAACCCCTCCAGATTCTCAGAGTTTTTTAATAATTTATTTTTTATTTTTTGGTAATACCCTATATCTTAAGATAAATATTTTATGCATGTTATTGCAACTGTGGTAGATATCTAAAGATAAATAAAACATATAATTCAAATTATATTGTGGACTTTACGAAAAAGATAAGCAAACAACTAATTTAATGAAAATAAAGGCGTGTAATCTTTACACGCTGTTGAAGTTATACACAATATAATTTACTCGAAACCCGCTATAGTGTTACATTTTATAAACTGTACAGTTTTTCGCAGCGTCAGTAATTTCATATTTGTGAAATAATATCATGTGTGACAGTCACCAAAATAAAACTGACAATATTTACGACTATCGTCTATTTTTGCTGGAAGCCGGCAAAATACTAGGTTTATTGGAAAGCCTATATAGGTAGGTACGTTTGATCGTAATTGGATACTTAAACTCATACTTGATTTTTTTTAACACAAATAAGGTAGCAATCAAGCATACGGTCCGCGTGATTGTAAGTGGCCCCGATATTGAACCTCTTTCCCCAAGGAGCTTTGGAATCTCTACTCACCACGGGAACACAACATAATGTTATTTAGTTGCGATTTTCTGTGGGGTGGAAGTATTTCATCAGTCATGCAAATATTTAAAAAAAATATTTCTCTGTGCCTCTTATGTGAACTATAGACCAATAGACAGCGCTAGCTGGATTCAAACAGGTTTAATCACACCGTTGTATATAAAATTACCTTGATCAATCGACCAGGTAAGTTAATATTTTGTTCAATTCCTAAACATTAATTTCTAATGTTCTTTATAAATTAGTTAACGACATAAGAAGATATAACGACTTTTTAAAAATAATTCTGTTAAAATTTTGTAGAATAATAAAAAAAAGGATAACAGCAGATGTACAACTCAAAGAGAATTTTTACATAAACTCGCCAATTCGATGTGTGTAATAACAAGTTTTTATTTCTATCCTTTTCGTTTTCGTTCGTTTCATTCGCACGTTACGAGATCATAATATATACCAGGATCCAAGAAGACTGATTATATTAATTTTTGCTCGAGCGCTTATTACGAGTTGATTGTTGTAATTTTTTTTCATACGAGATAGTTCTTTATTTTAAATATAATTTAATAATGAGTAACATGACGCACCTGCTTGTATTTATTTCTACTTGCTCGGAGGCACCAGAGCGTTAGCGGTAAAAGTTGCTATTTTTCTTTTTTTATCGTTATAGGTTTTGCGTTATGTCCACAATCTCACCTGATCTGAAGTGAAGATTTGGTCCAAGATAGAAGCAAGCCTAGTAGAAAACTGGCTCCCAAGTGCAGCTGCCGGAACACACCTATTGGTGTGTGGTAAAGTTGGAAATCTGTCGCCAAACATCAATAGGTGTGTTCCGGCAGCTGCACTTGAGAGCCAGTTTTCTACTAGGCTTAGCGTGCTACCATCTTGGGCCACATCGTTACTTACGATCAGGTGAGATCGTGGCCAGAAGGCTAAACCTATAATCATAAAAAAAAGTTATAAACTTATAAAAAAAACTTTTTTTGCTTTTTACATAATTGAAAGAATAAAAAAAAAGTTAAAAATATTAAAAAAAAATGGGACATTATTAAAACATATTAAAAAAGCATAATTATTTACGTGCGTTCATCATGCCCCACTTCGTCACATGATTCAGCTCTAAATTTTACCTTCTAGGTATTTATTATACACAACAAAAGAAGTAAAATTTCAAAAACATTAAGTAAATTTTACAACCGTTCATTATTTAAAAAAATTCGATGAATACTATTAAAAAAGCAAAACTCCGGCGGTCAATCTCCCGGTGACTGGTCTTGATGCAAATGTCTCTCCATTGTTCTGAACTAACGACGCTGTTCGAAAGCAATTCTCTATTTTCGTCCGATTTTACACTTAATGAGGTTAAATTTGACCACACTCGCACTAATATAAAACAATAGATTTTTTTTTTCAATTGATTAAATACATAGGTAAGAGAGATTTTGTAAACCACCGGCATAGTTTTCGTATTAGAAATAAACACAAATTGGTTTTTAGACTTAGTAAGGTCAATAAAAGTATTATATATTATGTACTGAGGTACACTACTGATTTGCTGGTCAAAAGTTCAAGAAAGTTTTAGCTACTATCAAAAGGTTTATTATATGGTGGATCATTACGTGAATAACATTGATGTCTGGAAGTAGTTTCCTCTCTGTACATGTAATTAAATTAAATGTTTATTAACAGTAAAAGTTTACTTCCAGTTTAAAATACATCTAAATTAGATGAAATTTCTTGCCGGCTCTGCTTAATGACTAGGATATTTTCAGAAGCGGTAGTAGTATTTTAATGGTCATTAATGCCATCTCAGGGTGTTTAAGCATCGGAAGAAACCTTTTTAGTTATAATTGATTTTTTTTTTTAATTTTAGACATTGTCATGTCACAATATATTTTTTCTTCTTTATCTTTTTCATCGCAATGTAATCGTTGGAAATATTATAATTAATTTAAGACCAAGCTTGCCTTTCTTAATAATCCCAGAAAACGAATTTAAACACAGGGCATGTCATTTGCCATGTCTAAATCAAATAAATATATTTTTGATTTTCTTTCCAATCAGATCGGTCGTACATGACTAACTAAAAACATAGATTTAAAATAAAACTTATATCAATTAAAAACTATAAAAGAGTTAACCTGTTAACTTAAGTTTAATTAAATTGATTAAATTTTTAATTGGTAATGGCCTTACCATGTCATACCTTATTGGTATTGTTGACCTTATGGCAATTAGGTACACATGTTTTGTCTTGACAATGATTTATGATTTTCAAAATGGACATGAATTTATACATATCTTATATCTATACATTAATCGTTGAAGAAACACTTCGAACTCCTTTTTAGGGTTCTGAAGTCAACAAGAAACCTTTATAGTTTACTATGTCTATCAGTCTGTTCGCGGCTTTAGCTCAGAAAACTTTAATACTAGAAAGCCGTAATTTTGTATGAGTATACATATTAATCACACCGAAAAAAAATTGTTTACAAATTCCATTGAAAATTACTTAAAGCCCCTCTTTAAGTCTGCATATTGTGACGGACAACTACGGAACCCTACACTGCACGAGGCCTGACACGCACTTGGCAAATTTTTAAGCACATCTACTACCTGGACGGAAGAGTGAGAGATTTGGCATAATTAATGTTTATATGGAGGAGTGCAGGAAGCTAATATATAGGTATATATAAATATTACTACTCGCTGGCCCCACAACGTTGTAGTGCCCTTTTCAATAGTCAATAACTCTGCCATCTATCCCGATTATATTTTTCCGGAAACTTTTCTAAGATCATAATGAACAAATCATAATAAAAATTATGAATATCCATCCTTCAAATCGTTAGTACATAAAAAAAACAATAGAAAAAAGCAACTTCTGGGTAGCTTTTCAAATATATTTTTTTATACCACGATGGTGGCAAACAAGCATGCGGTCCGCCTGATAGTAAGCGATCACCGCAGCCTATGGACGCTTTGTTGACCTTTTAAAAACCAATGTACTCCCTTTTTGAAGAACCCCATACTTTAGTCCTCTGAAAAAACCTCAACAGGGAGCACATTCTACGACCGAAGCGTGAGCGGTAGGAAATTCCTCCAAAATCGGACTATCCGTGACCTTTTAGGTTCCAAAGTGTGAAGATGAACTCCCTGCCGATGGCGACCGTTGTGATGGTGGAAAGTAGCCGTTGATATCATGTCGAACGATTCCTCGGAATACCACATATTATACAAACGATAGCACACGCACAAGGAGGAAAGGTATTTCCTCAGGCTTAGAAGTTCGGTACCGGTTGTGAGTTTGGGATCGTAAGTATTTCTCTCAGCTCGTCTTTAGGCCAAGTCATATGGCCCAAGCTGGTATCTAGGTGCTCCTGCCCAGAGTTAACAGCAGTACTCCATATGAGGTCGAACTTACGCATTGTACAACTGGAGTCTTTGCCCGAGAGAGAATTACCACTCAGTCCGTTCAGTACACTGAGCTTTTTGGACGCCAGCTTGACCTTGTCTTCCAAGTGACTACGGAACTGGACGTCGCTGGAGATATCGACACCCAGGATCCCAATAATCTTAGAGATGGTTAGAGGCGTGTCGTTGTTCCCTAAAAATCTTATTCGGAGTATAACCAACATTTTATAAAAAATATTTCGTTCAATTGGTCCATCCATTCTTAAATGATCAATACAGTCGAATAGAGTAGAGGTTTTTGCCAAAGAATAATTACTGGTAGACTGACACAATGAGTTTTGAGCTGTTAATTTTGTGATTCCAATTTAAAGTATTATGTTACACTTTGATAAAATAACATCAATAAAGTTAAAATTAAAAAGTTTAATTAATTATGGGCATATTTCAATCACAAGGCGACCCCCCGTATATTGCAAACTAGATGCGCCTGCGGCTGCGCCGCGCGTGGGCTACAGAACGCCGTCGATCGTGCACACGCGCGAATCGTACTACTTCCGCTCCCGGCTATTTTAATGATAAAATGCTTATTGTGGTTGGTCCTTAGAAATAGACATATGTTCTCACTGACTTTTTTGTAGGTCTATTTAATATTTACAATTATGTAGTACATTCATTTGAAATATCTCATAAGGTTTACTTAGGGTAAGCCATTTAAGCGCCCGAATTGATTCACCTTGACCAGTATTTTATTTCTTCCACGGAACCTTATCTTTTTCTAAAATAATAGTAGCCTAAGTTACTCCATATAGGGCATATAATATCAGCTATCTGCCAGTGAAAGTCCCGTCAAAATCAGTCCAACCGTTTCGGACATTACCTGAAACAAACAGACAGACAAAAATTAGAAAAATTGGTTTTTTCATAGTTACCGCATATATTATCATATGCATTTAGTAAGAAGCTGTTATTTTGACATTACGAACAGACACTTCAATTTTATTTATTTTTATAGAAGATAAGATTGATAAGCTCCAATACCGTTTGATCGTTCTCCATGAAAGTTAATAGATATAGGGGTTTTTTCCATCGAAAAGATTTTTATGCTATCCCTGAACGCGATAGATGGTGCTGTGGCTCAGTAATTGGCTAATAGAAAGGCTTAGAACATCTGAGGTGTCGATAGTCTCCTATAAAACAAAAAGAATAGGTACAATCTATTAGCAAAAATTCTAACACCCATGTAACGTAATTTAATCACATGTAATGTAATTTAATTAAACATAATAGATATTATATCGTTAAAGTTTCGTTTTTCAAACATGAAACTAACAACGTGATGACAAATAAAAGCTAAAACTGCAACAGTTTACAATGTTTGTAAAAAAAGATTCGTTTAAATTGAATTTAAACCAAAGGTTCTAAACGTAAAACATCAGTGCGTAAAATGTTACTAGATTTACACAATCTATACAAATAAATAAAATTGAAATGTTTATTTGTAATTTCAAAATTACAGCTGCTTACCCGGCTGCGAAAAAGGAGAGTTATGTTTTTCGAGTGTATATATGTATGTATATTTCTTTGGCACGCTCTGTAGCATAAACGGCTTGAGGCTTGATGGTTTTAGCATACGAGGTGTTATTAGATTCGTCTTAATTGTGGGAGTGACATAGGTTGTACAATATTTATGTACGACGCCTGGGAATCAAATAAAAAGAAAAAAAAAATTAGTTCAGTGTTTTTGTTGCAGTCGAGTTTTATGACAATGCATGATTATCTAAGTGACGTCATTCTAAATCAAATATGGCGAACTCCCAAAGATGTCGAACCATTTATTTTTTATGTATCTCAATGATATGGGTATCAAATGAAAAGGTTTGCTGAGAGGAATACAAAAAAAAAAAAATCATAAAATAAGCTAAATTATTAAAAAGAAAACAAAAAATTTGTCTAGTTTTTTTCTATTTTCGCTTTTTATTTAATTTCTAGATCTAGTACTTCAATATTATTTAGCCTATGTCACTCCCACAATTAAGGCGAATCTAATGACACCTCGTATGCTAAAATCCATCAAACCGTTTAGGCTACAGAACGTACCAAAGAAATAGACATACATTTATATTTATGCTTAAAAATATAACCCTCCTTTTTTTAAAACATGCTTTTATTCAATACTAGCGATCGCCCTAAGCTCGAAATTCGACCAGCGACTTTTTGATCATAGACTATTTTCTGTTTGACATTTGCAGTATTCATAAACCTAAACAATGAGTATTATCTACATCACTTGCTGTCACTTTTTGTTGACTGACAATGTCAATATTTTGGGGGTCTAAGTTCAATGGCACTGGTCGGATTAGGATTCGCAGTACTAATTTATTTTATTTTATATATGAGTAACAGATATTATAGATACATTTTAACTTTCTGCACTCCTTGTCTATATAAACTTTAACCATGCCAAATGTCAGTCTTCCGTGCACGCAATACGCTTAAAAAGGGAAAGAAAGCTCTTGCTTCACGTATTAATATATAGATTTCAGTTGTACTAAAATGAAAATAGTAATTTTATACAAGAGCTGTGCTGAATGTTTATTTATATAGGCATAATTTTAGAAACTTGTAGACATCCACCACTATAACAGTCAGCCTGAAAGTACCTTTCTATTAATGATTTTCAAAATCAGATCATTAGTACCAGACATTACTTCCTACAAACATAATCACTAACTACCTCTTTATAATACTAGTATACATCTAAAATTTATTACCAGATGAAATTTCGAACGTCAATTAGTCAATTTACAGTCGTTAATAGAATCGATTAAGGTTTTTTGTTTTAAAAAGCTTTAGAAGCACTGTCCTAAACTGCTGACGGACGCAAGTATCGCAACTATTCAGGGAATCTGACAGCGACCAAAAACAGGGAATGCAACAATGGTCGGATAGTACCGGTTCGTTTCAATTTTTGGCGCAAGGAACAGTGTTATCGCAACGTTAACAGCGACTCAGTTCAATAGAATTTACGTTCTTTTTTAATTACTGAATAACCTTAGTAATCTATACAATTAATAAAATTTAAGTGTCTGTTTGTAATGTGAAAATAACAGCTTTTTAATAAATACATATCAAAGTATATACGATACCGATAATAAAAAAACAATTTTTAAAATTTTTGTCTGTCTGTATGTTTGTTCCGAGTAATCTCCGAAACGGTTGGACCGATTTTGACGGGACTTTCACTGATAGATAGCTGATATTATAGGGAGTAACTCGGGTTACTTTTATTTTAGGAAAAGAATTAGGGTCTAATAAAAATAAAGAAAAATTGGTCATGGTGAATCAATTCGGGCGCTTAAATGGCTTATGCTGAGTAAACCATAAGAGAAGTAGCAAATTAATGTACCACATAATTATAGGCATTAAAAAGACCTACAAAAAAGTCTCGAATAGTATATATCTATCTTCTAATGAACACCCACAATAAGTATTTTTATCTTTAAAATAGCAGAGAGCGGGGGAGCAAGATTCGTGCGAGCATTCTGTAATTCACTTGAGTGAAGCCACGGGCACAGCTAGTATATGTTTATACTTAATATTATAAACCTCAATAGATTGTTTGTTTCTTTGAACATACAAAATCCTTGTAAGTACCAGTCAGATTAAAAAATTCTTTTTGTATTTCATAGCTTATTAATTGAGGAAGATTATAGGCTATATAACTTCACGTTACGTTCCTAAGAAGCGGAGCAGTAATCATGAAAGTCAAGCAATCTGGCAAGCTGTAGTGCGAAAACCGATACGCAGAGATGGGATACCATCCCTGAACGATATGCTACACGAGTGTATGAGAGTCCGAGCGATTATTAACAGTAATAGGACGAGAATTATTAAAAGGAAGGATTTGGAACAATAAAAAAATATGTTATCCACGGATCCCTCGTCAAGACCGCACTCACACATAGAGTGGTCACGGACATGTATTTTTGCCAGGAAAACAGGAGAGCATACTTGGCCTAAACGATGGTGAATAGTAGTAGAAGTAACCCACTTGTGGGCATCTTTAAATTCAAGAAACTAACCCGTTATTAAATACACGAAAAAAATTTATAAGTAATTTAAGCGCCGCGTCGTTTAATTCTTGCTTTCCAAAAAAATAGCCCTAGGGAACAAATAATTATTTCCTTTACATACAACCTATCATTATAACAGATAAATAGTAAAAAATATATAGGTACTTAGAAACCAATCGATACAACAACAACCGAGTAAGACTCCTGGTTTTTTCCTTGTAATGATAAAGCTTGTCGCAAAAGTATCGACTACCATATTATTAAATGTTCGTATACGTCTTTAAACGTTTAAAATAAGGTCTATTATTGAACAACTGTGGTGTAGTATTTATGTTTGTATCGAGGCAGGTTTAAAGCATAGTATCTGGTAATTACGTAGCGGATAATTCTTTCGGATACGGTGACAATTTTCTTCGTACGCCCGCCCTAGGACGGGTTATGTTATTATTAGTTACATTCGGTTTTTATTACGATCGATTAATAGCTGGTAGGAATGTTTTTAAGTTTGTAGGGTATAAAATATAATATTATCGTTACTCTGCTTTACGTTGTGTCCAAAGCGGAAATATTTATCTATTGAAGTGAAACTTCTTAGGCGATTTGGCACGAGAATTGAGAGTGAAATTTCAAGGAGGCGTCATGTGGAAAGCAGAAAAGTAAAAAATATGTGCGGATCTTTCAATTAACTGAAGTTTTCTTTACTTATTTCTGTTATTACTTATTATCATAAATGTAGGACCTCTTAGTTATGCAAATAATTATATTTGCTTCATTTCGTATATAATCATTACCTATCTTTATGAGGCGGAAAAGCTTATATGGCCATGGGGTCAAATCTCAAGTTCTCCAAGCTCAAACTTCTCAAGTTGATGGTACTAGGTACTCATCCTCTACCATTGTACTAGGATATAGGCCACATTAGCTGAGGAAGCTTGGACTCCTTGTAATATTTGAACCAATAACCTTGTACCAAATATTTAGGCATGCAACTAAACCGTCGTCCCTCGAGGTTTTTATTCAATTTAGGTCCTAACAAATTAAAGTGTAAGTGACCTGGTTAAACGTTTAAATTAAATTAAATTAATGCCAAATAATTTGAGGTTAGAAAAAAAAACAGTTTTTATAAAAGGAGAGTTCAGTAGGTTAGAACCTATCACTATTAACTTTAAAACTCGGTATGACTAATTTATATCTATTTCTCTTATTAAAACTGTCTCGGGCAAAATTTAGACGTAATATTTGACGTATAATCCTATTCATGCAATGTAAAAGTTTCATTATTTGTAATAGGTACACAGTGACACCTGTACAAACCTAATTCGACAACAAACACTCGATATTTCATATTACCATGCAAATGGTGATAGTTATCTCGGTATGGTTACATTACTAATTCTTAGAAAACAGTTTAACGAACATACACGTAAGTGGTGACAGTCGCAATATTTGTCATTGTGTTGTAACCGGTGTCTGTACGTCATTAACTGGACAAATTTGTGAGAAAGAAATGTTTTAGTTCCGCGCTCGGCACACCGTTCGAGGTAATGTCATAGATTTAGATGCTGTTTCTAAAAAAAATTAAAAATTATGTAACTTAGTTCTGTTCATAGTAATATTTAAACTTAGTTTTAATTACGGAAGGGTTTTAACGTTATTTTATTTATCTTAAAAAATACAAAAAAGCATTTATACATTTTTCATTAATTAAAATATACCGTTTTTCTTTGCAACCTGAATTGAATTAATATGTTAAGTGACATTATGGTTAAAGGTTAACCTGACCCTAAAAAGATATAGAGAGATAGTCTTCCTAAATTGAATGTTTGATAGTCCAAATAGCAAAAATAATAAGCACAAAAATAAATAAACACCAAAGTGTAAATCTGTAATAAATAAAAAAAACAGATATACATACTTACACAATTACGTAAAAATTATAATAATACCTACTTAACTATAGTATTAATAAAATATAACTATTACCGTTCTAGAAGTCGTACTACAAAACAGTGTACTATGAAGAAAGTCAAATGAACAGCACAGCGCCTAAAGCAAAGACATCAACGCGAACCCAGACTTTGTTTAGGCCGTCGACCGAAGTTTCCACACTGGTCACAACTGACTCAGCCGAGATGGACAAAGGGGTTTTTGTACAAATGTAAATTTCTATTATACCTTACACTTTACATGCAGATTGAGAACGTTACACCAAATGAAACTTTCAAACTGAAACAATGACATTTAATATAATAAATGAAAATGGGTTATTAATTGAGCGATCAGTACACATCCATGTTTTATGGCATTTTGTTTAGGAAGACTAACAGCTTTTTAATGTGTATAAATAAAATGATAGATGGTTGCCGTCATGCGTGCATCACACAAAAACTATTGGATAAAATTTAATGAATTATCTAAAAAAAGTTATCACGATATATTTATTCAATAAAAAGTTATTATAGTTTTAAGAAACTACGACTTTAACAAGCAGCGATGTGTTTTCTTGCCGTGGTGTTAATATAATAAATACAGCAGACAAAGTCGCGAGTGTCAGCTGGTTAACAAATAAAAGTACGTAAACAAAAAATAGATATACAGCCATTAAGAAATCTTCACTGATAGGATACAAAAAAACTTCCAAGGTTCAGATTGCACAAACACTGCTCCATACTATATTATCGAGGTATAATAAATTTAAAAAAAAAGAGCAAAACTAAAAAGGCACAAAAGAGAAACGAAATTAGGTAACGATAAAGTGAAAAATTACAAGTTGACTGCTCACAATCGACACAGCCAAATTGTGCTTAATAATGCTCTCGCCTTGTACTATTAATGGTTTTCGAAAATATTTGTATAATTTCAAGGGCGATAGCGTTGATTGTGTTTATACACCTTTATAAATATTTGCATTGTGAAAAACAAAGTGGAATATTTTTTATTTACGAGAAATAATATTAATGAAAGAGACTTCGCATTATTAATTTATCTAAGAACATCAGTCACAATACTGCAAGTTAAACGTAGATTGTAATAATAATCATATTTTTATTTTTAAATGTAGTGGCACACACAATTATGTCACGTAGATAGAACAATCCTGTGATTTTTAGAGTTCGAGTAAGTTTTAACAAGGTTAAAAATTATCAAGGGAGTTTTTGTGGCAACATAAAGTTAATGTCTCTAGTTTTTATATAAAATTCACTTAACATGTGAGAAACAAATAAACCACGTATATCACGCAAAATGCTAACAATATTACCTATTTAAGAGAGAGAAGAGAGGTAGAGCATAGAGAAATTTATTCCGCGCTCGCCTCCAAGCCCGGTGAAGCTGTCAAAGTCTCTAATAATTCCAGGGCCCTTAATAGCACTATAGGCAGTTCGAAAAAACAACCAGAAATTTCTTGGAGTTTTCTCTCTACTTCAGGCAGTGCAAATGGTGGTATGTTTCCATCCTACAGAAGATCTCAGCCAAATATTCGTGTGTTGCGTTCCTGCAATGAGTAGGGTTTTCGGAGAACCTTGGGGTAGGGGAGTTCAAGGTCAGCATCACGCTAGTGGTACCTATGGTAAGTCAAGGGTCCTTAGACTACGGTACCCGCTTGCCCTCCGTATGCGTGTTTGCCACCTTAATTGTGTAAAAAAAATTTTGACTTAAAAAGTACAACATGGCACAACAAGATCTCGCCAAACAATATAATCTCTTTTTCAAATGTCATAACAAACTAAATTATTAAAAAGGAAACAAAAAACTCGACTGCAACAAAAACATTTTACTAAAATTATTTTATTAATTTTTGTTTTTATTTGCTTTCCTGATCTTTTACTTCAATATTATATAGCCCATATCACTCCCACAATTAAGACGAATCTAACGACACCTCGTATGCTAAAATCCATCAAGCCGTTCGTATACATACATACGCTCCGAAAACATAAATCCTTCTTTTCGCAGTCGGGTAAAAATTTTCATTGCTCTGATGTAAAGAGGTGTGAGTATTAAGAATAGGAATGTATGTATTGTATGTGTTTGTATGTGTGTGTGTGTTCCAATGCTGCCGTGATTTTTTAAATGTTTTAAAGTAAAATAATATAAATATAATACGTTGGTATGTATATATAGTAAGTGAACATGTACATCAAGAGTCGTCAAGTGCGATATATAATGGGCCCCGGTGAGTGACGGGCCGCGTCGACCCCGGCGTGCGCCTCAGCCTGCGCTTTGCATTTCAAATATATCCATTGTATGCACATTTTTACAGACTTATTACTCTCTAAGTACCGTTCGCAAATATTTCACCAAATAGAGACAATTTATCAGATATTTTTTTGCAGCTAGTTGTACCCGCGGCTCCTTAAGATAAGGACCAAGTATGAAAGGAGTAAAACCAAAAAAAATTTGGTCAAAATCTATCTAGTAGTTTTTGCGTGTAGTATCTTATTTGTATAATAGTTCTATCATCTATATTAATAAATATGTAGTACTGTCTGTAAATACCATTATCCACTGAACTCGAATTTGACAATAAATTTTGAAGAGAAACTTGACAATAATTGGACTAGAATTGAGAGTGAAATTTCAAGGGCGCGTCACGTGTAGATATATACATTTTGTTACATGAGGGAGAAGAATGATATAACGTAGGTAAAAGGAGAAACAGAGCTATAAATTGTATTTTAAGAAGTGTCACTTCTATCACGGTTACATTGCTGCATGTGAGATTTGTCTATCTGTCCGTTTGTATGTCTGACAAAGCAATGATGACTAACGTGTACAGACAGCAAAGAGCTTGAGCTTTCGGCAAAAGAAAAAATATGAAAATCTTTCCTCAAACACCTATAGGTATGTTCCGGCAGCTGCACTTAACAGTCCCACTAGACTTGGCATGTTCCATCTTGGGCCACATCATCACTTAAGATCAGTTGAGATTGTCGCCAAACATTAAACATCTAAAGAAAAAAATATATATGCTAGATAGCTATTTTATAGGCAACTGATATTGAATTTGGCATTTAATTTTTGAAGTGAAAACTTCTTTAGCCGCGTTGAGCGATTTTTGGTAAGGGGGGTTCGCGTGAACTTCGCGTCACCAATGACCTTGACATGCTCGTGACGTATTGCGCTTGTGTCACACTAGCGACGAGTAGTATAGCGGCCTGTGTACCTGTATACGCATATATACACTAATACTTTGTATATACACGACTTTATCATATGCGTGTTTGACTTTTTGGACGGGTAAAATCTTGTTATTTCGCGTCACCGACATGCTCTGCAATAATTCAGACTATAATTGAGTTTTCACTTCTGTAGGCGGTTCTTATGACTGACTCTGTTTTTCCTGTTTTTTGTCCCTTCGTAAGTCTTGATATGACTCAAGCACAATAAAATAGGAATTTAAAAAAAAACTGTGTAGTAAAGGCGTACAGAGCCACGGGTACAGCTAGTTGACAGTAAAAAAGGTAATTTTAGCGTGTAAAGTTTACAAGGTTTTGTTAAATATGAATAAATAAATCAATGTAATTGCTGACGGTACTTAAAAGTAACGAAGAACATGCAGCGCGCTCCACATTAAAACGTTGTGATGCGTACTTATGTTTAAATTGTGACTGATATACCCGGTTAGGATCAAACCTGAACCTACGATCCGGCTAACGGCCTTATAATAAAGCCTTTACGTTACCTCTCTCCGATCATAAACATTGTTATCACAAACTATTCCTTGTCCGTTTCTGGTATAGTTTGGTTGTTAGCCCTACCTTAGTTTAGTACAAGGTGTCCAGAAAGGGTATCGGGTATTTGCTTTCGCGCCATATTCGAAACGGGGCGTCTAAAGGGTGCGGGAGGGGCTTCGTGGCGTCCGCCATTTTGTGGAGTTTTAGTCACGATAACAGTACTCGGGAACGCATCGCGCATTTTGCGTACGAGCTTATTATCGTAATGGTGATTAATATGTGCATTCAACGTCTCTATCGTGCGGAATATCGTACACACCACGCGCCAAGTGACGATAGCAATAGGAAATGGATCAGGATGTTCGAGAATACAGGTGCGACAGTTAAAATTAAAAACTCTGGTCGTCCTCGTTCAGTTCGCGATGAAGAAACAATTGAAGAAGTTGAGGCGTCGGTTCGTTAAAATCCGTCTTTATCCATCCGAAAGCGAAGCCAAGCATTGAACATCAAAAAATCGTCTTTACATTCAATTTTAAAGAAAGACTTACATCTAAAAGCCTATAAAATTCAATTGGTTCAAGAATTGAAGGATACGGACTATGCTAATCGACTGAATTTTGCGAACGAAATGCTGCAGCGATTTAACAACTTTAACAACATACTGTTCAGTAACGAAGCAAATTTTCACCTGAATGGTCATGTTAATAAGCAGAATTGTCGGTACTGGGCAGTGGAGAATCCGAGACGAAAGCATGAACGACCCCTGCATAGCCCAAAGATCGTTGTTTGGGCCGCTATGTCTGCTAAAGGCATAATTGGTCCTTATTTTCATGAAGATCAACGAGGCCGAGCAATTAATGTGAATAGTGACCGTTATTGCGATATGTTGCGAAATTTTTTGGTCCCAGAGTTGCAGGAGTTTGCAGGTTTCAACTCAAGAACGTGGTTCCAGCAAGATGGGGTTACTTGCCATACCTCAAATGACTCAATGGAAGTTGTTAACGAATTATTCCCTAATAAAGTCATTTCGCGGAGGAGTAACATCAACTGGCCTCCCAGAAGCCCCGACCTTAGCCCGCTTGACTATTTTGCATGGGGATACCTTAAAAGTAAGGTTTATCAAAACAATCCGACGAATCTAACCCAGTTAAAGCAAAACATCAGGTCAGAAATGGCAGTAATATCGATAGCTATGTGTCAACGTGTCATCGCCAATCTTCGTTTCCGTTTAGAAGAGTGCCAGCAACGTAACGGTAATCATTTGGATAACATCATCTTTTCCAAATAATTCTCCAGTTCATATGCTAATAATAAACAATAAACTTTTTTATTGCATACAAATAATTTTTGTTTCATTGAACTTACAAATACCCGATACCCTTTCTGGACACCTTGTAGTATCTTCATAAATAGTACATTCAAGCCGTTACGGGAAGCTTTAGTAGACGCAGATCATTAATGACTAGACGTGTACTATCAGATACCCGTTAGATGTATATCCGCAAATATTATATTGAAATATGACCACTGAAATTTGGCAATTGCATGTCTCTTTAATAATATTCACACATAATATACAGATATACACATGTCAATTTAAATCTTTTTATTTTATTTTTCTATTTGTGTCCTAAATAATAATATTCATATGTTATTTAAATAATATAAATACTTAAATGGCTGTTTCTTTGCATATCCAAGTTCCGGCAGCTGCACTTAACAGTCCCACTAGACTTGGCATGTTCCATCTTGGGCCACATCATCACTTAAGATCAGTTGAGATTGTCGCCAAACATTAAACATCTAAAGAAAAAAATATATATGCTAGATAGCTATTTTATAGGCAACTGATATTGAATTTGGCATTTAATTTTTGAAGTGAAAACTTCTTTAGCCGCGTTGAGCGATTTTTGGTAAGGGGGGTTCGCATGAACTTCGCGTCACCAATGACCTTGACATGCTCGTGACGTATTGCGCTTGCGTCACACTAGCGACGAGTAGTATAGCGGCCTGTGTACCTGTATACGCATATATACACTAATACTTTGTATATACACGACTTTATCATATGCGTGTTTGACTTTTTGGACGGGTAAAATCTTGTTATTTCGCGTCACCGACATGCTCTGCAATAATTCAGACTATAATTGAGTTTTCACTTCTGTAGGCGGTTCTTATGACTGACTCTGTTTTTCCTGTTTTTTGTCCCTTCGTAAGTCTTGATATGACTCAAGCACAATAAAATAGGAATTTAAAAAAAAACTGTGTAGTAAAGGCGTACAGAGCCACGGGTACAGCTAGTTGACAGTAAAAAAGGTAATTTTAGCGTGTAAAGTTTACAAGGTTTTGTTAAATATGAATAAATAAATCAATGTAATTGCTGACGGTACTTAAAAGTAACGAAGAACATGCAGCGCGCTCCACATTAAAACGTTGTGATGCGTACTTATGTTTAAATTGTGACTGATATACCCGGTTAGGATCAAACCTGAACCTACGATCCGGCTAACGGCCTTATAATAAAGCCTTTACGTTACCTCTCTCCGATCATAAACATTGTTATCACAAACTATTCCTTGTCCGTTTCTGGTATAGTTTGGTTGTTAGCCCTACCTTAGTTTAGTACAAGGTGTCCAGAAAGGGTATCGGGTATTTGCTTTCGCGCCATATTCGAAACGGGGCGTCTAAAGGGTGCGGGGAGGGGTTCGTGGCGTCCGCCATTTTGTGGAGTTTTAGTCACGATGGAACAGTACTCGGGGACGCATCGCGCATTTTGCGTACGAGCTTATTATCGTAATGGTGATTCAATAGTGACTGCTCAACGTCTCTATCGTGCGGAATATCGTACACACCACGCGCCAAGTGACGATAGCAATAGGAAATGGATCAGGATGTTCGAGAATACAGGTGCGACAGTTAAAATTAAAAACTCTGGTCGTCCTCGTTCAGTTCGCGATGAAGAAACAATTGAAGAAGTTGAGGCGTCGGTTCGTTAAAATCCGTCTTTATCCATCCGAAAGCGAAGCCAAGCATTGAACATCAAAAAATCGTCTTTACATTCAATTTTAAAGAAAGACTTACATCTAAAAGCCTATAAAATTCAATTGGTTCAAGAATTGAAGGATACGGACTATGCTAATCGACTGAATTTTGCGAACGAAATGCTGCAGCGATTTAACAACTTTAACAACATACTGTTCAGTAACGAAGCAAATTTTCACCTGAATGGTCATGTTAATAAGCAGAATTGTCGGTACTGGGCAGTGGAGAATCCGAGACGAAAGCATGAACGACCCCTGCATAGCCCAAAGATCGTTGTTTGGGCCGCTATGTCTGCTAAAGGCATAATTGGTCCTTATTTTCATGAAGATCAACGAGGCCGAGCAATTAATGTGAATAGTGACCGTTATTGCGATATGTTGCGAAATTTTTTGGTCCCAGAGTTGCAGGAGTTTGCAGGTTTCAACTCAAGAACGTGGTTCCAGCAAGATGGGGTTACTTGCCATACCTCAAATGACTCAATGGAAGTTGTTAACGAATTATTCCCTAATAAAGTCATTTCGCGGAGGAGTAACATCAACTGGCCTCCCAGAAGCCCCGACCTTAGCCCGCTTGACTATTTTGCATGGGGATACCTTAAAAGTAAGGTTTATCAAAACAATCCGACGAATCTAACCCAGTTAAAGCAAAACATCAGGTCAGAAATGGCAGTAATATCGATAGCTATGTGTCAACGTGTCATCGCCAATCTTCGTTTCCGTTTAGAAGAGTGCCAGCAACGTAACGGTAATCATTTGGATAACATCATCTTTTCCAAATAATTCTCCAGTTCATATGCTAATAATAAACAATAAACTTTTTTATTGCATACAAATAATTTTTGTTTCATTGAACTTACAAATACCCGATACCCTTTCTGGACACCTTGTAGTATCTTCATAAATAGTACATTCAAGCCGTTACGGGAAGCTTTAGTAGACGCAGATCATTAATGACTAGACGTGTACTATCAGATACCCGTTAGATGTATATCCGCAAATATTATATTGAAATATGACCACTGAAATTTGGCAATTGCATGTCTCTTTAATAATATTCACACATAATATACAGATATACACATGTCAATTTAAATCTTTTTATTTTATTTTTCTATTTGTGTCCTAAATAATAATATTCATATGTTATTTAAATAATATAAATACTTAAATGGCTGTTTCTTTGCATATCCAATGTAGTTATTTTTTAAAATATTAAAGCTGTGAATTTTATTTTTATTTTTTGTAAACACACCAACGTTTTGGGTTTTAATCGATTAAACTTTATATTTAAGTGATGAATTAGATGAAATTTGCGCATTTTATATACAACTGTTGGTTACCCCGTAATTCGCGTCTAGCTATGAACGGTCTGTGGTAGTAGTACTGTAATACTTATACATACATACATACAGTTTAAATCGGCGAAGGTTATTTGAATATTATGGATGTAAGTTACCTTTTATGAATTAAGTTTTAAACAGTAACTAATTGATTAGTGGTGTTCCGGTAGCTACACTTGAGAGCCAATCATCCCACTAGGCTTAGCGTATTAACATCTGAGACCAAATCGTCACTTACCATCAGGTGAAATTGTGGTTTAAACCTTTAAAACATATATTTTAAAAATATTACTGAAGTTCTAATAAAAGTAAATTATTATTTTATACATTTTCCGTTTCCTTAGTAAGTGTCAGGAAATCTGGTACACAGTTAAACCAAAGAAACTCAAGTTCTAGCTAAGTTAACCAGTTAAACTTAAGATTTTAATGGCCGGTGTGACTCGGGGCCTTAACTTCTCACTTAAGTTACGGTACTTAAGTTTCTTACCTAACTTAGAAGTGTATTTAACAAATCTTAATAATGAAGAAATGGGAATAAGTATATTATGCATTTTTTTTCTTTATAGGTATAAGAAAAATCTTAGAAATCATCTTATTTTTAATCTTATATTTAACCTTTTATAGGATTCATTTTTAAACTTATATGTTAGTGGTCACCCACGTTATACCTAATGCAAGGAACTCTTATAAAAAACTCCATAGTTCTAGGTTAAGGTTCTTAAGATTTTTGGTACCTAAGTAGATGGTTGGCTAGTGAATTGTGTAAAATTACATTCTTCAGTATTGATTTTTTTATACTACAAAGGTGGCAAACAAGCATACGGCCCGCCTGATGGTAAACGGCTATCGTGGCGTATGGACTCATGTAATTACATAGGTAACGTGCTAACTTTGGCGACCTTGAACCCCATTACCCCAAGGAGCTTTAGAAATCCTGCTAACCACAAGAACACAATACAAGGTCATTTGACTGCGCTCTTCTGTAGTGGGACTATATGGGGAAATTGGGGACACAATTTCACACACGACAATTTAATTCCAAACTAAGGAAAGCTTCTATTATAATAATTAAACAGCTGATATATTTATGGTAACATATATATAGATACTAGATGTGCCCGCGGCTTTGCTCACGTGGACTAAGAATTCCCGCGCGAATCTTGCTCTTCCGCTCCCGGCTATTTTAAAGACAAAAATGCTTATTGTGGGTGTTCCTTAGAAAATAGACGTATACTCTCTTGGACTTTTTAATTTCTATAATTATGTAGTACATTAATTTACTATATCTCTTATGGTTTTCTCAGCGTAAGCCATTTAAGCACCCGAATTGATTCACCATGACCAGCTTTTTTATTTGTGCGGAACCCTAATTCTTTTTATAAAATAAAAGTAGCCTAAGTTACTCCCTATAAAATCAGCTAAATCGGTCCAACCGTTTCGGAGATTACACGAGACAAACAGACAGACAGACAAAAATTTTAAAAATTTGTTTTTTGTTATAAGTGCCCTATATACTTTCACATGAATTTGGTAAAAAGCTGGTTATTTTGACATTACAAACAGAAACTTCAATTTTATTAATTGTATAGATTTAACACGCAGAAATGTGCAGGGATCGAACCTGCGAACTTTCGACCGCCACGAGAACCGTCAATATAGGTACTTATGAGCTTGGTCATAATCACTGGTATCTTTAAATACCATTATGTTCGAAGATAAAACGTTAACGATAAAACCTAGAAACTTCAAAGCTCCCAGGTTCAGCTGCCAGGTAAATTTTAATATTTTAAGCTGCAAAGTTGCTTGATTCGCACATATGCCAAGTTAGTAACTGGGAACGCATTAACTAAGCCAATCCAGAACAAGTTTCTTCACCGCCTTACCGGTGCCCCCTGGTATATGTTAAACACAAAAGTATGGAGGATCTCCATAGAGATATGGACCTTCCCTCGATACTATGCATACGCCAAACACCTTTCTCGCTCGTATTTCGACACCGCGTCGAACCACGCGAACCCCTTAATAAAAGCGGCAGCTTCTTATGTTCCCGACCCCAACGCCTGCCGGAGAAAACGCCGGCCGCGTAATATATTCACTGACCCGCCCGACCAAACCGAAAAAGCTAACGCGTTCTACGCCGACACCGTCTCTCCAAACAGAGCGTGCCACCGCCCACGCCCGCGTAACCACCGTTCTCTCCGCAGAGGACGGGCGGTCAACTTCGCTCCCGCACACCCGTCACGTCCACCCTCTCTAGCGGCAACCCAAGCCTAGGTCCGTTCCTCGGTGTGAAGCCCTTGGGTCAGGCAGCCACCCGCGCGATACAAAGTGACACTATACGTGCAACACTTAGTTACCCACACACAACATTACACACGTATGAACACACACACGTACACACCACACAGGTACATAGGTTCTGTAAGGGACCTTTTTTTTTTCTTTTTTTGCGAGGCCCAGACAGAAAACCATTCCCTATGGTAGTGGTTATTCTAGATAGAACCCCCGAGGGTAAAGCTATCTATAACATAGCTACTGTGTGCGGCCTCTCAGGCATCACAGTAGAAAACCCATACAAGAATAGAATCCCGACGCAGTGTCACAACTGCCAATTGTACGGGCACTCCTCCCGCCACTGTCATCTCACTCCAAGGTGCGTCAAGTGCCCCGAGAATCACTCCACTAGGGAGTGTCCCCGCACGCGCGACTCACCCGGTGAGCCGAGCTGCGTACTTTGCGGTCAAGAAGGGCACCCCGCGAACTATCGCGGGTGCCCAAAAGCCCCGCGCGCAACGCGCCCCCGACGGATGAGGCCACCCGCCCATCAGAGGGCACCTCACGCCCCCGTCGACCATGCCCCTCGCCCCCAACCACAGCCCCTGCTGTCAATGGAGGCTTTTCCTAACCTCCCGAACGCCGCCCGCGCTCCTGCGGCCGTTGTCCCCGCACCTAGTGTGCCCCCGCAGCCCATACTGGGCCCTCGGGCCCCGTGGGCCCCCGCTCGCCACAATCCCCAGCCCCTTATGGACTTGGAATTGGCCCCTAAACCACAGCCTCTTATGGCTGCTCAAACCTCCGCTCCACGCGGTTCTCCTCCTCCATCGGACGTTGTCCTTATTGCCCTGTTGCTCCGAGAGCACAGCGTCACGGAAGTCGGCGCATACGTCGACTATCTCAACGAACACGGTTGCATAATGACCGTGTGGAAATTCCCCCGGCTATCGGAGACGATACACCGTCTAGACCTCGATGCCGCAAACCGAAAGCCTTCCAATGGATAAGTTAAAACCGAAAGGAATTAACATTGCCTTCTTTAACGCTAGGAACCTTGCTTCTCAGCGTGATCTCGTGGCTAACTTCCTAGTTGAGCGTCAGTTAGATGTGTTTCTCGTACAAGAAACACTTCTAAAACCTAGTAGGCGCAACCCTAAGGTCGCTAACTATAACATTATTAGAAATGACCGTGTTACCCAAGGAGGCGGCACTCTCATTTACTACAAACGTTCACTATACTGTATGCGAATTGACCCTCCCGAACTTACCAATTTGGAAGTTTCTATATGTAGACTAGGTATGACTGACCACCCGTCAATCATAATCGTATCCGCATATCTTTCACCATCGAAAAGACTCCTCCGGTCCGATCTGGAGGCACTCTTTTCACTCGGTCCCTCCGTAATCATAGCAGGCGACCTCAACAGCGGTCACACTTGCTTTAACAGTTCGAGAGACACCCGTAACGGGAGTATACTCAATCAGCTATGCAATGACATAAACTTTGACGTGTTAGCTCCCTCCGAACCCACCCACTTTCAGGATCACTGTCGTCCGACAGTCCTTGATGTGGCTCTATTGAAAGGTATCGAGCTTCGGTTACAACTTTTAGAAGTCGTACACGAACTCGACTCCGATCACCGCCCGGTCATCCTCCGACTAGGACATTCCTCCGACCATAGTCCTCCGTCCGTCCAGGTGGTTGATTACGCGAAACTCAAGCACTTACTCGCGGACAGGCCGTCCTCGGACAGCCTAGATAGGGTCCCTGACGTACTGCAGTCGGCCGCAGACGCCGACTTAGCGATCGATTCCCTCGTTGACCACCTCCAGGTCAGCATCAGAGAGGCCTCGAGAGAGGTCAAAACGGTGAGCGATCGCCGCTTTATACTCCCTGCCGACCTGCGAGCGTTAAAGACGGAAAAGAACGCCGCGACACGCGCTCACGACTCATTCCCGTCCAGGGAAAACTGCGCACGGTTACGCGCATTACAAAGAGAGTTCAAAGCTCGCATCACTGAATACAGAGGTCACAGCTGGGACAACCTCGTAGAGGGGCTCAGACCGTCCCATCTCACATACTGGAAGTTAGCCAGATCTTTACAAATAGAACACTCCTCCCAACTACCACCCCTCGAAAGAGGCCCGGGCCTCCCACTCGCGTTCGATAGCGAAGACAAAGCGGAGTGTCTTGCCGCAAGCTTGGAGAGCCAGTGCTCTCCAAACTGCGACAACATAGACGCCGTACATGTCAACACAATCGAATCCTCGGTACAGGAACTCAGTTCGGTCCCACCCGCGGATACCCTAACTACGGTCACATCTGACGAAGTCTGTTCCGTCATTAAGGGCCTTAAGCTCAAAAAATCTCCCGGTCCTGACGGGATCCGGAACGAAGTACTCAAACTTCTTCCTGATCACCTCATAGCACTCTTGGTTTGCATATTCAATGTAAACATCGCCCACTGCCATTTCCCAGCCGCCTGGAAAACGGCCATAGTCATAGGGATACATAAACCCGGCAAAAAAGCATCGCTTCCCGACAGCTATCGCCCGATCAGTCTCTTGAATACCTTAGGTAAAATCTACGAGCGGCTCCTTCTGAACCGTCTCAAAACCGTGATAGACGAGAAAAATCTATATCCACCGGAACAGTTCAGGTTCCGCGCTCGACACTCGTGTCCGCACCAGGTGCAACGCCTCACGGAGCACATAGCGACTAACTTCGCGAAAGATCCTCCATACCGTACGCTCGCGGTCTTCTTCGACGTCGCCAAGGCCTTCGACAAGGTCTGGCACGCCGGACTAGTCCACAAGCTACACCAGTTACAAGTCCCAGATAGTAACCTATCTAACGTTCACATTATCCGCGACTACCTCACCGACCGCACCTTCCGCTACCGAGCGGAAAGTGTACTCTCCACAGCCCACCCCATACGCTCGGGCGTCCCGCAAGGCTCCATTCTGGCGCCTTGTCTCTTCAATCTGTATGTCAGTGACCTACCTCGTCCTCCTAGGGTCCAGGTAGGTCTATACGCTGACGACACAGTCATCTACGCGTCGAATAGGAACAGACTTAGGCTCAGACACAGAGTCCAACGCGCAGTCACCACTCTCGGTAAATGGTACACCAAATGGCGCATAGCCGTCAACCCCTCGAAGAGCGCCGCGATTATCTTTGATCCTAGTCGAAAAGTGCACCCTGAGAGTGTCAAAACTCTCAAACTCTTCAAAGACAATATCCCCTGGGCCACCAAGACTAAATATCTCGGTGTGACCTTCGATAGAAAACTTACCTTTGATTCTCATGTCCGTGCCGTCTGTAAAACAGCTGCAATGGCCATAAGTCGATTACAGCCCCTGATCATAAGCAAAATGTCCCTGAGACATAAGCTTACTCTCTACAAAATGTGCATACGTCCGATTATGACATATAGCTGCGCCGCATTCGCACATATGTCAAAATTGAACATACACAAATTCCAAGTCCTTCAAACTCGAGTACTACGTAAAATCAATAACGCCCCCTGGTTCGTTCGTCAGGTAGACCTTCATAGAGATATGAAACTCCCCTCGATCGAGTCTTACATCAAATACCTCTCACGATCTTACTTTGACACCGCGTCAAATCACGCGAATCCCTTGATCCAAGCCGCCGCGAATTACGTTCCAGTCCCAAACGCCACCCGCTTACAGCGTCGACCGCGTAACATCTTTACCGATCCCGATGACGAAATCGAGAAACAAATCGCATATTACTCAACCGTCTCTCTAAACAGAGCGTGTTTTCGCCCACGCCCGCGTAACCACCGTTCCCTCCGCAGGGGACGGGCGGCTAATTTTGCTCCCGCACACCCACCGCCGCGACCTCCCTCTCCCGCGGCAACTCAAGCCTAGGTCCGTTCCTCGGGGTGAAACCCTTGAGTCTGGCAGCCGCCCGCGCGATACAAGTGACACTTTACGTGCAACACTTAGCTACCCGCATACAAACATCACGTACACACATATGTACATACGTGCACACCTCACAGGTACATAGGTTCTGTAAGGAACCTTTTTTTTTCTTTTTTTTGCACTAGTTAGTGTAGAACATATTTCAGATTACTAAATACACGTACACATGTTCCTTCCTTCCTCCCAGGAGGAAGGAACATGTATATCTGTATATGTTAGTTTAGCTCGATTTTACGGATAGGGTATTAGACAGATCGCGACTTCATTGCAATCGCGGCAAAAGCCCAAGCCGAGGTCCGGCCACTTTGGCACCCTTGCGCGCTGGTTGCCCACGCTTACGCGGCTGAGTGCCTTAAGCGCTCGCCCCCAGCCCGGTAAAGTTGTAAAAGCCGCAGCGGCTCTGTTTTCGGATAGGGCCCCTAAGGCTAACAGCAAGGTCAGACAAAAAAAAAAAAAAAAAAAAAGAAAAAGCAGTACTGCGATCAGTTCGAGAAACACCACAACACCAGCAACAGCAAGCAGCGAATCTACAAACAAACTACAGTCAAGAACGTTATTAAGAAACCACACTGTTACTACGAACTACTGTAACTTTGTAAGAAACAAGAATAAAACAAGCGCTATTAATTTAGCACACATTAAAATATTGTGGACGTCTTTTATTCACAATAAGGTCATTTGACTGCGCTATTCTGTAGTGGGACTATAGGGGGGAAATTGGGGACACAATTTCACACACGACAATTTAATTCCAAACTAAGGAAAGCTTGTATTATAATAATTAAACAGCTGATATATTTATGGTAACATATATATAGATACTAGATGTGCCCGCGGCTTTGCTCACGTGGACTAAGAATGCCCGCGCGAATCTTGCTCTTCCGCTCCCGGCTATTTTAAAGACAAAAATGCTTTTCTCAGCGTTTTTTATTTTTTCTTATGGTTTTCTCAGCGTAAGCCATTTAAGCGCCCGAATTGATTCACCATGACCAGCTTTTTTATTTGTGCGGAACCCTAATTCTTTTTATAAAATAAAAGTAGCCTAAGTTACTCCCTATAAAATCAGCTAAATCGGTCCAACCGTTTCGGAGATTACACGAGACAAACAGACAGACAGACAAAAATTTTAAAAATTTGTTTTTTGTTATAAGTGCCCTATATACTTTCACATGAATTTGGTAAAAAGCTGTTATTTTGACATTACAAACAGAAACTTCAATTTTATTAATTGTATAGATTTAACACGCAGAAATGTGCAGGGATCGAACCTGCGAACTTTCGACCGCCACGAGAACCGTCAATATAGGTACTTATGAGCTTGGTCATAATCACTGGTATCTTTAAATACCATTATGTTCGAAGATAAAACGTTAACGATAAAACCTAGAAACTTCAAAGCTCCCAGGTTCAGCTGCCAGGTAAAATTTTAATATTTTAAAGCTAGTCAAACAAGAATGTTTTGAATTAACACCCTGATTTATATGTAGGTAAGACAGAGAAATACAGGAAAGTTAAATACGTTAATGATTAAAAATAAGTAACTAATTATACTCACCACTTTTTAAAAAGGAGCTAATGATAATAATTTAAAACAACCAAAAACGTATAGTAGGTACATAAAATTAATAAAATAACACACACATATTTTTGAACTTTATCCATAAAATACTATATATTTTTCATGTATATTAAGATTATTCTGAAAAAGAAAAAAAGTTGGCAAGCCTATGACAGTTCTAAGAATACTTTTCGTGTGTCAAATGTACATGATGAAGACCTGACAAAATTTATTGCGATATAATTTCATTGTGTGCTAGATTGTTTTAATTTTTCCATGAAAATTTCAAAGAATGCTTAATGTTCCTTTAATTATCTGTATACCAAGTCATCATACTAATTTCCGCGACCAATCCTTCGCTGAAACAGCAGCACATCCAACATCCAACTAGCCAACTCTCGCGATTCCTTCAAGTATTTGATACATAGGTTACATATTTGATACTAAAGTTTTACTAGAGGTAGTTGAATATTTGCTAGATTTTCTAAAAATAAGTATTATGCACACTTTGCAATACCCATATTCCTTTTTCTTGCTCCGCTGAAGATTGTTGGAGAAAGCTTTTTATCATAAAGTCTTGCAATTGTACTTAGAAAAACTTATAATTACTTAGAATTGTACTTATTGTAAAGAATATATATATCGTATTTAAATAAGTGTTTTTGTAAGTCATGTTTATCGTTAAGTGAAAGACATAAAAATATTTACAAGATGCATGCTTAAGAAAATTCTTACAACTTCCTTACTTTTGTATTGTGATTGTACCTGGCATACGTCACCCCCGAACAATAAAGCGTAAAGGTAAAAAAATAAAACAAAAGTAAGGGACGAATGTCGCAGCATCATCGGAAGGTGAATTGTACTTAGTGCGCATTGAAATATCAGAGATTATAAACAATTTCTGGTTATAAAGATGTTATGGTTATAAGAAAAAAAATATCCAAACAATTTGGAAAAAACTAATGAAAGCGTGCTTTTATCTGCAGTCTTAATATTTCTTATTATAATAATTTTTTGTCGTAGTATGCGCCTAATTTCATGACATAGACATCACTTTTGGCCACGTCGCCAATAATGCCACCCTGACAACTCCATCATTTATAACCAAAGTTTGACTTAAGAAAAATAGTTTTTTTTTGTTTATTTATGAAATAATACTAATAATACATAGTAGCAACACAAAACCCTGTGATAGGTTTGACTGTGGAAATTATTATAATTAATAATTAATATCTGGGTGACCGAGCTGTGCTCGGTGTCTTATAAACCAAAAAATAAAACACCTACCTAGGTAAACTTGGAATGTAAAACATTATATAAATGCAAAGTTTTATCGAAATCGTTCGAGCCGTTTCCGAGAAACCAATTACTCACTTAATATAATAAGATTTAGTGAATTCTAAGGGTATCAAGATTTTTAAATTATTTAATACGCTTTGACATCCATGTTTTATACTAATATGTAAACAGTTGGCTCAACCTTTGCGCAAAGGTTATTTAATATTGACTGTAATAAACACAAATTCTTTAATAGTAAAACCATAAAAGGCAAACTGTGTCATAGATATTTTTATAACAAAAATGATTTATTTTAGTGAAAAGTTCTTTAGTACCTATGGGATTTAAAACTCAACAAAACGAAAGAGAAATAAATAAAGAGAAAGAGAATAGAATTAAGCCTGGGAGAGAATGAGATATAATTACATTATACCGTGTCTTCTGTTGCCATGGTCTCTTCTTTGTACGTGTGTGTGCGCCTGCGTATTAAGAAGCCTTGGGAAAAAATCTCATCGCAGGCGTGGTGTATTGTTAACGTGTATCGTTTATGTGAATGTTTTTTTTAAGAACATATAATGTTTATAACTACCTATATTGCATCATTGCACGGTAAAAGATTTAATTTAACCATCGAACCTTTAATAATAATTGAAATAAAATACAAAAGTGCATAAGTATAAAATAGTGATAAACAATATTCACTGGTTACGTACCCCTGCACGGGCGCATACGTCTCATTCTGCACGTAAATCCTCATTAGATGCCCCCCTAGGTTTACGACTTCTGGATCCCACGGCGCCAGTAAACCGGGCCGCAGTATTACTATTGCATTACCCCTGACTCTTGTCTGCAGACAGACACTTGCTTGATTGAGAATGTACTGAACTTTTTTGGAATGTTCGAAGCATGAACCATTGTTTTACGGACAATGCTATGTAATTACTAACCATTGCTTTTCACAAATAACTACGCAATTTTTGCTTTGATCGAATTAGACCTTCCACAAAAGAAAACAAAATTATACTAAACTATTAACAAAATAAAAAGACTATATTATAATACTATCTCTAATAATATTATTCACGGAACTAGAGTTATTACACTTATTACTCATAGATTAATGATTGGTTTCCGCTGGTGCTTCGACTAGATACTGCGCTACCTCCAAACAATAGTTCCTAGAATCCGCAACTTAATATCGTAGTGTGTAATGTAGTGACAACTTTAAATGAAGCTTGTCAAAGTATTGTCATGATACTGATGCGGCGTAGTTTTGATTGTCTCTTTTTTTTAGTACCCCGATGATATCTAGTTGACATGGCACGGAAACCAATCATTAATCTACGACTATTACTATCTATACTAAAATAATAAAACGAAAGAGTTTTTTGTTTGTTTAAACACACTCTCTGGAACTACCAGCAGTCGGATTCGAAAAATTCTTTTTGTATATGATAGCCAGACTCACGAGGAACAGTATAGTATCTAGAATTAAGCTACACCTCTCAGCTGGTCCTAAATATTGATTTTTGTTAAGTAAGTCGGAACACAAAGCGATTCCGAATTGACTTATCCGGGTGCGCTACCGTAATGGTTAGTAAAACGTAAATACAATGGTTTACAAAAATAATGGCTCTTAGTATATCTAAAATAAGTCTATAATAATATAAGTAATAGCATATGCCTATGTATTATACATAAGCAACAATAAGGTAGTCTGTGACAAAGATTAGTTGAAAATTAAAAAGTGTTTTATGAGCATTATTTTTAGACATGGCATATTAATCCTTACGAACAAAAGTTGCATCATCATAAAGAAAATTTTATGAAGTTAAATTTTGCTCTTTGTAGTATGTTATTTGAACACATAGTTTAGGAAATAATGAAAAATGAATATAATTTGTAATTGCGGAAGATCAGTTATGAAGTTATGATAGACTAAACGGGTCCGTTGGCGGCTCGGTATTTGTCGAATAAAATTAACACGGGTGAAACCGTGGGGCACAGCTAGTCAATAATAAAGTTCGACAGCATACTAGTCGTACTACGTTTGTATACCGTGGAATAGACTTACAACTAAAGTACATACAAGTGCATTACCTTAAACTTAAAACTTAACAAACCCCTAAAACATTCCATTATCAAAGGTACATATAACATAAGTTTATGAATTAAATTAAAATCGTTCATCCCACCAAAAACACTGTTTCGTTATTTCGATTAACTTACCAATGACGTTAGAAAATAGTTATGCGGTAGCTCCTCTTATCAATACAGTAACCACAAATATAGGAGGAGTGGTATACATTTTTTTATTAGTTAATGAAGCTCAAGTTTTTATGATATTCAAGAGGTAATAGGATATAAAAATATTTTTTGCTCGTTATATCTTTTATTGGGTTTTTTACTCGGTACTTCTATACCTTTTTTCTGATATATGTACAAGTAATTGCAACCTTTTATATGTGCGACACATTCTTCTAAATATGACGTAGCTTGTGGTTGACACCTAAACATTATAAAAACGAACACATTTATCACATTTCTTGGGTCTTCGTTTGACGGTTATGAACGTCGGTTTAGTAGAAAAAAGTTGTTTATACGTACGCGCGTTAGAAGTGAAATTTTTTGATGTGATCAAAATGATTTTTAATATACACGATATTAATACATTAAAATAAACTAAGAAAATAATTGAAAAAAAAAGACACATTATTTGTAATTTATTTGTAGATGACACCGAAATAGCATTTAAGAAATAACTTCTTCACCTTAATAAAACACGAGACTCCGCAAGCAACTTCATGACTTTTTGTTACAATGTGTAAATACTCAGTATCATAGTTTTTCATAGCTTGTATGAAGGAGTAAAACTGTAACAAATTTAAAGCAGCAACAGTTACTCCTCAGTCCTTGGCAAACTGATCGCAATCAGGCGTTGCCTGTGGCCACAGCAGATATTTACTTGGCTAGTGCATAACTTAAACGCAAAAAGTTAAACATGATTTCATTGGGGTTTGCGATAATTTGAATATTTGTCAGTTTTTTAAAAATTTATAAGTTCATTAATTTTTCGTAAATTTTACTATTTGCTAAAAAAGAACGTGTGCGTCTCGGGACACTCGACAGAAGTGTTAACTTAAACTAATCTAAGTTGAACTATTTAATATTGAAATTGTTTAACTTGAGAAAAGCTTAGGTTATTACTTACACTTTATGTATATTAATATGATAATGTGAGGAAAGGTTATTTATTAATAAAATCTTATATTAATTATAAGATATATTTTATCCTTAGTTAGAATTCTTGAATATGTACATTAGAATACTGAGTAGAGAAGGGAAACCAGACAGAGTGGCGCCGTCACGCGTTACGTTACGATTACGAAGAGGTTTACTCTCCCATAAAGTTATCAATTCAAAATATAACACATATGTATTTTGAAATTAAACACTTGATGGTATTCCGGAAAACATTTAAAGTTATTTGTGTTTTTATGTTATCTAAACAATAGCACGAGAAAGCACAGTGAAACAGTAAGACGATAAATTTATTTAAAACTAGCTGTGACCGCGGCTTCACTCACGAGGACTACAGAATGCCACTGATCGGGCACACGCGCGAATCTTGCTCCCACGCTCCCGGTTAATTTAAAGACAAAAATGTTTATTGTGTGTGTCCCTTATAAGATAGACATATATATTATAATACTCTTGCAGAGTTTTTGTAGGTCTTTTTAATTTCTAAATTTTAATTAATTTGATATATCTCTTACGATTCATTCTTTGTAAGCCATTTTAGCTCCCGAATTGATGCATCATAATTTTTTTGTTTTTTATTTGCTCGGAATCCTAATTATTTTTCTAAAATAAAAGTAGCCAAAGTTACTCCCTATAACATGAGATATCTGTCAGTGAAACCCCCGCCAAAATTAATCCAACCGTTTTGGAAATTACCCGGAACAAACAAACAGACAGACAAAGATTAAAAAAACTTGGACCTTTGTTATAGGTTTCGTTTAAACTTTCATAAGCATATAGTAAAAATCTGTTATTTTACAATTACAAACAGACACTTCAATTTTATTATATATATAGAAGATAAAACAAACAAAGTTTTAGTATTTTCTTTGTATTTCATAATTTTGTAAAAGCTGATTGAGAAATTTAAAGAAACTTCAAATTCTTTACTATATGAAGGCGATTGTTAAAATGAGATACTCATTTTAACATATTTATTATTCAAATTTTTTTACTCATTCAGTGAAAAGACACATCTATTGATTATAAGTAATATCGACACTTACATTAAGTAACACTAACAATATAACTTTATTTACAATAAAATATAAGTATGAGTTAATGAACATGTTACCCATACTTTGTTGTCTCTGACATATTATTAGATTAAATAATAATCATACACAAAAGTAATATGAAAATTGAATCTTAAAATTATTCGGTCCAACGGGAAACTTGATTACGTTCTCAAAAACTTTTTGTTTCTATGACATTTCATGGTAACTAAGGATACGAAATATCCTTTCCAAATAAAATATTCCTTTTTACTATAGAACAAGACTGCATGATATAGTTTATCGTGTGTAATACAAAATAGTGTCTTTGATAAAAATAAGCGAAGAATTAAAAAAAAAAGCTTTATCTAACTTTTCCAAAGATTGACCCCTATACGCTATACACACACAGAAAAAAATGATTTGAAACATGATGCGAAAATTAAAATCATGATGTTGATAATTTTTTTAATACGGCTCTTTTGAAAACCATCATGAGTTACGATTTTCTTGACAGTCTTGTTTGTCACATTTCGTTTGCAAACTAAAAAGCATAATTTAATAGTACCTGCATATTTTTTTATACTTCGATACCCATATAGATCAAGACAAATACTGTTTCTCTTCTTTTTCTATAGAAAATGCGAGTTACTTACATAATTTGCGTGTAAATAATTGAGAATACGCGCATCGTGTCCCTACATACCGGCATTATATTTATTATTCAAGCAGTGTTGCCAGCCTTCTGTCATATTAGCCCCCATATAGGAAAATATTCGACGTTTGCGACAAGAATGTGTACTTTTGTATTCTTAGTTGAAATATTTTTGTACATTTTTTGGGATGCCGAATTTTATGAGGGTTCCCTGTTGTATTATCAAAATCGATGTTTTATTTAAATTGTATTGACAATTGTAAAAACTATATAAACAATACTGTTATTATGAAATAACCATTTATAAAACAAATTTGAAAATACATACATAAATAATTTACTTTTGCTCCAAATATTTTTTTTAATTTGAAAAAAGCTGTTTGCATTCTGTTGCGCTTGATCAATATGTAGAATAAATAAATAGAATACATATATATTAAAAATTGTGAGTGACGTCAGGAAAAAATCAATTTACGCATAATTATTTTTATACTACTCGTCTATATACAATATGAAGAATAACAGTGTGGTAATGAAAGATATAAACAGTCAAACATAAACAGTACGTAAAACTTCTGTTCAATATTCAAAGTTGACTAAAAGCCACAAGCCAGAACTTTCAAACAATCCTCAACACGAAATTAATGAATCATTAAACGATCCCACGATCGAGGATTGTTATTCGATTAAGGACCCCACACACACATTCAAAGCCGAATGTATTTCGTAAATAAAATCGTGTAAGGGGGAACTCGCGAATTTTCCGGGGTCCGTGTGCAGTGTCACCGCACTAGCACGTGACGCGCCGCGACGAGCACGTCTATGCGTTCGAAATTCAAAGGACAAACTTTTTCTCGTAAAAGTATGTCATCGTAATCAGCGAACTTTCGAAAATACTGTTTTTTATATCTCTAATAAAAGTGTATAACACGTCCGAGTTATAACGAGCTGTAATAATCAAAACTTTTTAATCATAAACGTGTATTAAAATTGTTCATATTATTTTATAAAGTTTATGTTATTATGTTAGTTTGATTATGGGTCGATTCGTTATTTTAAAAGTCTACATTGTCGATGTTTATTCGATTAGACATGGAATTCTGTTGTTTATGTGAAGTTTTCTCGGAAACTCGATGTGGGGGTTCTTGTTGTTTTTTGTTCGAGAGGTTTGGTTAATTAAAACATTTGTATTGAAGTGTTGCATGAGCAAATAAGCTTTTGAACTTAATTACTTACTATAGTTTTGTTTAATGTTTTATTCATAACAATTGAAGATTTCTTCGTTTAGGAAATAATAGTATTTAGCTTATGATATAATGTTACTTGACCAAATTTGAACAATACATTTTTTCACTGCTTTAGACATAATTATTATGTTACTGTAAAATATTCATAAATCTTAAAGTATACTTATTAGTCGTACTTGTAAAATTCACAGTGTGAAAAATATTATTTTTAGAGAGAGATTCTAAAGCAGTAGTAATAAGTAATAAAAATATAAAATCCTCATAGTATTTTGGCTGATATTTAATTTAAGATATTTATTCAGCCTAACTGTTTGTTATTTTTTTCTATAAATGGTTTTGGATATATTTATTGCAAACAGCTTCCATAAATGAATCTCTAAATACATTGCAACAATACTACATGATAGTTGATTTAAAAGACAATTGTTATCGATGCGTATTAACAATAAACACACATATAACAATACGTGTACGTGTACAGACAAAGTACGTACTCAATTCTATTTCATTTGTTCGATAAAAGCGTACAGAAGCTAAAACGTCTTTTAAATTCCGTTTTTTTTTATTAGAATTTTTGTGTTCATTCGTCTACTGTATAATTTTTTATCTAAATATATAGGCGAAGACTTTAAACGGCTTTCATGATCATACGACAAGTTATATAATTTTGTATTTATCTATATACTTTCCCAATAGATTAAAATGTAAAGAATTGCTATGGAAGACGTTAATAATAAACTTATCAATCCTGATTTATTAATGACACAGTATGATTTATCTTTAAAAATATGTGGATACGAATTTTTTTTTCTGTTCACGTCGATAGTTCTTAGTTGGTTCTATTCTCGATAAAAAATTAAATTTTGTAAGTGAACAAATTTTAGCTTTGTCCTAATTTAATATAAAGTCATTAAGACGATTTATTTGTCGTTTTACCTGCCTTGTAGATTGACTTGAAATTGTAAATTTTTGAATTATTAAAAATAAAGTAGGTATCTACTTCGCTTGTGAATCTGGGAGGGGTTGGATGTAATTGCATGGGTTGTATCTCTGTAACCATCTTGTTAAAATTACAGCTTTTTATCGTATTCGCCTCCTCTACAGTTTTCATAGAAATCATATGCTATGCCGCCATATATTTTTCTATTGAACCCACGGCGTGGGTTAGTGGTTTAAGGTATGTGCTCGTAATATAAATCTCGTATATTGTGTATTAAGATGGTAGTTGTACCAAATACAGCATTCCTAGAGGTGCAGAGCTAAAGTCATACTAAAAAGTGTTGAAATGTGATACTACGTGGGTTCCTAGACCCCCCAATTTGGCCAAAGTAAGCCAACTATGTGGGTTCCTAGCACTAAAAGAGTTAAGTAGTTTCCGTCAGAAACCCCGTCGGTTCACAGTAGCATTGCCCTTGACGAATGGTATTTTATTAGTTTGAACCCGCCGCTCGTTCCTAAACAATCCGCATCTGTTACAATCGAAACGAATCGTTAGTTAAATCGATAGATGGATCGAGTAATCGATTTGTGATTAGCCTATCCGCAGAGTAATAAATATAATTTGATATTAGCCTCGATTAATGTTTGCTTTGGAGTTGCTTCTGAGTTCTCAGTCTTTAAAAATCAAAAAATGTATTATCCTTGCATTTTTCACTTCAAATATTTTATTTACTGTTGAAATAACAATGACTTTGAATAAATAATTTTTCCGAATAAAACAAATTAGTTACAAGTTTTTCTAATATTTAGGTTATTTATAAAATCAGCCTGTGTAAATAAATGTGACCATATGAACTGGTTGAAAATTACTTTTGGAATTAATTATAACAAACCAAAAAAAGATGTTTGTTATGTCCTACGTGTTTGATTTTGTGCGTTAACAAGTATCCCATTGTTAAAAAATTGTAAGTGGTGAAAGCTAGTTATCAAACTAAAAAAAAGCCCCGGTACTTAGTAAAGTAGGATTGTTGGATCAAAAACTTTTCCAATTTCAAAACTCTGCGTGTCGCGCTGCGTATGCGCAGCGGGCGCTAACGACATCTGTGAGCCGCTAAGTGGAACTATTGTTGAATTCGATTCGGTTCAGATCGGGATCGGTCGGCTTTTCTGTCAACCAGCTCGTATTTAGTGCCGGTTGCGCTGTTTAAAATTTGGAATGCGAAGGGGTTTTTGTCGGCAACTGGATATGGTGCATTTATATTGTGAACTTTGTTTGTGATTCTTAATAACACGGGCTGGTTAATTTGAAAAAAAAAAAAAAAGAATTCTGTCATTTAAAACATAAACCAATTCAAACAAATCTCAATTTGGCTATTAAGTAAAGGAAGTGGTAAAACAGGCATTCACTTTATTTTTTATAAAGTAGTAGGACAAAGTGACGGCGTTGTGTCTGATGTAAGCACAGTACACTTCAAAAACAATGGCGACCACCGAGAGATCAGGAATTTATCGATGGTCGCCACTGGTTGATCCCGAAACACGTCGAACCAAAAACAAGTCACACTATGACGGGCTTGTGACTATGTGCAAAGTAGTCGTATACACCGTCTTTTCCCGGAATGAGATATTCCTAAGGGCCACTATGTCGGGTGTTAGTCGCGATATAGTCAGACACAATTCATCTACCTTAAGCAAAGAGGTTGGCCTTTCTCAGAATATATTTTGACACAGGATTGCTTTGTTCTTATAAAGGGTAACTATTACGGAAAGTATTAGTTAAATTCGAACTATGTACGCCATGTCAGTGGTCAACTATTGCAACCATTATCAACTGAGACAAACGCCTTTCGGATCGCACACTTCTTTAGCAGACCCATATTGGATGTGAGTATTTTCTAGTAAAGAAATCCATTATTTTATGTATCCAAAATTTTATTATTTAGGTATATCATTAATCGGTCGCCGCTGTCATTAAATTAACTGGATTTGCAGAAGTTGATCTTTTAACGAAACATGCAAAAGTAAGTCACTGTGGCGGTCTTTTCAACACATGCATGGTGGTCGCGACCCAGTTCCAAACTCAACTCGACACCCCTTACACTTCAAAATTCACATATATATTATAGGTTAAGTGACGATGTGGCCCAAGATGGTAGCACGCTAAGCCTAGTAGAAGAATGGCTCTCAAGTGCTGTTACCAGAACACACCTATTGGTGTTTGGCGACCGATTTTCAATTTGAGGGTGGTAGCTACCCAGGCGGGTATTAGAGAAAGCCCTACCCACCACCATGCTATGGTTTCCTTCACCGAAAGCTCGGGCTAATTGCAGGGATTCGAACTCACGTCGATCGACGCGGAGTCCGTACACGCTACCAACTGAGCCATATCACGCAAAATGCCACCAATAGTGCATAATATACGGCCAATAGTAATATTATATCTAAGAAATAAAATATAAACCACAACATACCTCTTCAAGATCCCGCAAAAACTTCATAGCTTTGTAGATATAATGACAATAGTAAGTTTTATTATTTACCTATAAATCATATACTAAAAAAAAAGACAAAGAAGTCATGAGGACTATTGACAGAAGTGAAAACTTAAAACTATAAACAAACAGTTGTAATTATTGTTTTGTTTAATTTTTAGGTTATATTGCTAAAAAGACTCCGTTTATTATTAACACGTCACGTGACCATGTCGGTGACGACTTACATGAATTTACTCCATATAGAAGTTTTCACTTCAAATCTATAGACACCGCGCGTAGTACAAACAGGGTTTTTGTATCGATATGTTCTTCGGTCTGTGTTATAAATACAATATTATTATACTCAAATCCATGAGTTGATTTCAATGTTTGTTTATTTCAGAAAACCACCGGTAGAAGGCATTGCAAACGCAGCATCAGTCAATGGCCGGTAAGTTATTTTTGTATTTTATTACGGGTTTCAAACTTCCACGCATTTTTCTAGATTTCATTACGAATCCGTATACGAGATATCGTACGTATTTTAACTCACAGTAACAAGAATCAACACGTTTTTTAACTTGTTATCTACACGAGATATAATATTTAATACTGCTTAAATCTAAATTTTATTCTATAACAGTCTAAATCACCTAAGTTAAACAAAATTGTGTATACTTCTGTTCGTACGTGAACTTCTTACGTACGAAATTTACTTTCTACTAAACATTACACAACACAAAAAATTTTGAACTTAACAATATTACTGACAACGCCTCAAACATGTTACGCTAAAACCAATCTACATTTGTGATCGCTCCCATATCGTTTAAAAAAAAAAATACCTCAAAATTTGAAACTCTAATCCAGTCTCTAAATATGGTAATTCCCTATCGATTGTTCTCACGGACGAAACGAACTGTTTTAAAAGTGAAAAAAGGCAGGTAAATATTGAAAAAAAAAGGAGACAAAAGACAATATCCAATCACAATTATGTACCGCGTTGGATCGGACGCTGGCATGTAATTTCGGTCCGTGTGTATGATTCGAATCGAATTACGGAATAAGTCGTAAGGGATAAAACACTTTTATCCATTGATAGACGTAATTTGCTGGAACATCTATAACTGATAATTATATTACCGACGTAAGTATATTTATGTGTTGTTTTGTTTGATGTTAATTCGTCAGTCAACTCCATTTATTGGAAAAAGACATTTTTTTAAATCGATTATTGGATATTTTAAAATATAGTCTAACATTATATTGTAAAGAATATTATTCCAGAGGTTTGGAAGTATCTTGATCTGCCATGTAGTGATTTTTATTTTTATTTATAAACTTATGTTTCTTAATCCTATATTATGTAATACCAGCGACCCTCCCCAACTTCGCACTGGTACAATTTACAAGATTTAGAGTTTATCGCATTAACTTTGATAGTTCATAACTTCTTAACTGCCTCATTAGCCTATTGGTCCTAAACGCCACTGCTATGCTCGAGGTCCCAGGTCGAGCAAAGTGTTATTGGGGGTTTCTCAGTTCAATCAATCTCAGATCAGTCTCAATTCTCAGTAGCGGCTTTGAGTTTGGCTTTGTGCCCAATTAATGGCAACAGTTTCGAACCCTATTACCCTAATCCTTCGTGGAATACAGGCGTGATGGTATGTTATGCAACTTCATAGTTACCAAAAGCGTGCTTAGCTCGCGCCGCGTAATTCATCATAGGAGTATCGGCCAACCAACCGCGACCGTTTTGCTGAAAAAGATTACTTTGGTCACGCGTAATTTTGTATTTGTGGTATTTTCTACGGTATTCATTTCAATGGAGAACTGTAAAGGTCTATTTTAATCTATATTAAATTCCCAAGTTAACGAACTGGATGTATCTGGATAAAGATTAATACTAAATTGGAGAAAATTACTTCGCAAATAACTTATTAATTATGTTGAAGATAAAAATAGTTATTGCGAGTCAGCCTTCCGTACCGTCGGCCGTCAGTCAGCGCTCGGGTTTCGTCGCGCACTGTACCTACTGTAGGCTTTTTAAAGAACTAAAACATTTTAATACATTATTTTGATGTATCTCAAGAGGTTTAGCAAGCGTAAGCCATATAAGCGCCCGAAAATAGTTTTTTGATACTAGGTTAATGATACGTGAATACAATGTTCTACAAAAAATATCGGTTCTTAGTATATCTAAAAAGTCCGCTTTTTTTTTTGGTAAAGATTAAAAATTGATTAGAAAGTTAAATTTTACCCTTTATAGCTTGATATTTGGACACATAGCTTAGGAGATAATGAAACATTAAAACAATTTGCGCGGAGAGAGAACTTATGATAGGCTACACGGATGCGTTGGCGGCGCGGTGTCTATCGGATAAAAACACGGGTGAAACGTGGGGCACAGCTAGTTTATTCTATATAAATAAAAAAATATGTTGTTCGTTGTTAAGCGCATCAGTTGAGAACGGCTGGACCGATTTGGTTATTTTCTGTTATAAGACAATTTTTTTAAAGTACGGATTAGGAGTTTATAGTAAGAAAAATTGAAAAAAAAAATCCCGAAAAATCTCCGAATTGTGGAAAAAATGAACGTTATTTTTTCTATGGGAATTTTGTATGAACTCAAGACTCACGATTCAAAAGACGAATAAGCGTAATTCTTTTTTGTTTTATTTATGGTCATGGAAAAGTTACCGACGAAAAAACAAGATAGGTGGCACTGATCTATTGACTATTGGGAAGAGCTGAATACCATCAGCCAGACCAGTTAGTAAATTAATAATAACTAGAAACTTCGGTTTTAGGTGCCACAAAAACTCCCTGGATGGTTCTAACAAAAAACCTGTTAGAACGTTTGAACATTGAAGATTAGGAAAAATGTTATTTTTACATGACATTAGCAGAATTGTTTATAAGCACATGTCGCCTTCAAAATAATAAGAAGAAGAGTATTAGGGAGAAGAGAATATTAATCAATATTATTCAGTATTTATGAGGTGTAAGGGGGTGTCGAATTACATCTTTAGAACTAAGACGCCCAAGCCAACCTCACCTGTACGTAGTGCACCCTGCTTAGTAACGAAAGAGCAAATGGCGATAGCGAGGCGGCTGTTTTGCCCAACTGGGTCGTGACAACCATGCATGTGGTGAAAAACCTGTCATAGTGACTCGGTTTTGAGTGTCGCGTTTTAGGATCAACCTGTGCATATCCAGTTATATTAATACAGACCGGCAAGACATCGGCGACCGTTATAGATTTAAATTTTTCGGTGGTCGCCGTTATGTTAGAATTATACTGTGTTTACCATCAGGAACAGTATCGACATTTTACAAAAATTACATTAAAAAAATAGTTTACAAAAAATTTATAAACCACAGGAAAAAATTACCTAATAAAAAAATGTTTCCGGCGTTAGTAGGTAGGTACATATTTTACTTTTCGACGACACTTTCTTATCGTTTACTTGTCAGAGTGTATTTAATTAAATTTAAGGCATTATTGTTGTCCATTTTCAGGGGATAGTATTATTTGAACCTCTGAGATCTGATTGATCTATTCCGAGTTTGGGCTATTATAAATTACTATTTATCTTTAAATTGAAGTTTTTATTGTATTTAATAAATTGTGGTTATATTATTAATAAATGTTAAGGTCTAAAGCTAAATGTTATTTTATTTTCGTAACAGTATTAGTATTTGAAATCTACACTTGACTCGTTATTTAGTATTCAAGCGGTGTCTCTTAGTAAGCCGTGGTTAAGACATGAAGAAAATAATGAAAAACCGCCACTCGACGCTAAGCCTGGACAAATGAGATATACGCTCTGACGCCGACGCGATGTAGCTAACATGTGCTTTGGTACTATATTTATTAACTTTCGTAGGTATTCGTGAATGTTTACACTAAATTTAATAAATAATTTTAGTATTATTTTTTAAGTTATCCCGTATCTAAAATGAAAAAAAACAGAGCCTTGAAGGATCACTTTGTTATCCGGCTTTCTGTTCGTGTTCCCGAAAATGGCCTTCTCACTTCCCCTAATTGGCTACAGCTTGCATGATTGTTTGTCGTTCGTTACTGTTACGCAATTTGAAATGATATAGCCTAAATCTAAACCGAAACTGTGGCCGAAGAAAATTTTTTTGACCGAAACTGACCCTATACCTATAACGCCGACATTATAGTTTTGTTATTATCTACCTTAACATTAATTGTATTCTGTTGTAACTGTGCCCACATCTCCGTTCGCGTGGACGACAAAAGAACGCGTAGGTAGTGTATGTAAAACTCAACGCTTATAAAAACTTTAATAACTTTTTATTTAATGAAGATTTCGTGCTAATTTTTTTTTTGAGATGAGTACCAAGTATCAAAGAAGTTAAACGTAAAAAGTTTAATCATAATCTATATAGTAGTTTTTGCGTATTGCGCGCACAACGAAAAACTTCTATCATTTTATTTATATAGATTTTAGTAAATATAAGTTGCAAGAAAGATTAACAAATGTATCATATTAAGATTATATATTATTAATAACAACACTACCTATCCCTAAACCGAGTTTTAGGTATTAAGATTTAGATTTTAACTCGTAGATAATATTAATAATCCTTATTACAAAGTAAATGTTCTTTGTCTTGTAAACGCCGACTTCGATAGCCATATTTATGTTCAATGGTACCTATTAAAAGAGATAATATCAGACTAGCTAATTTTACGGCTTTGCTCGTATATTGCGCACTTCTTTCAATACAGGATATTTATACTAATAATAAAAAATCAGAAGAATGTTTTTTGTTTGTTTGAACGCGCTAATCTGTAGAACTATCAGTCAGTTTGAAAAAATATTTTTACGTTTCATAGCATATTTATTGAGGAAAATTTAAGGCTATCAAACATCATGCTATGACTCTTAGAAGCAGAGCAGTAACCAAAAATGTCAACCAATCGAGCAATCTGTAGGCAAGTTTATCATATGTATGGAGTATGGAACAGGTATGTACAATTCAAATTTAACGCAGATGGATCCGCGGGGCACCGCTTGTTTATTCATATAGCGCGAGAAACCCATTACAATAGAAAAAACCTAATTTAATAAATCTGATGTAATGAATTGCTCAATGGTAGGAATGTTCGGACATCGCGTCGATCGACGTCATGGTTGGTGGTGGTGATGATCGAAGTAAATATGGTGATGAAATCTTAGCATGGTGGTAGAGCATTTTCTATTACGGGTCTTTAATAAAATACCTCTAAGAGCGACTTGCACTAAAAAAGATTTAATTCAGTTTTAGCTTACTTCATTTTAGTTGTGTCAAAATGTATACAACTGTTAATCTTAAATCTGATTCAACAATTTAAATATGTTTTAAGGATTTGGTTCAAGCCGCCCTAAGTAAATTAAGTCCTAAAAGACTTCAAATAATAAAAAAAACAGTGCAAATCTTATAATCTATGCGAGCGGAGCCGTGTCTAGAAATATAGTCTAAAACAAACCAACCTTAGATAGGAATAGTATCGTATAATTAGACAATAGTTTGTCAATAATTGCATGAAACAAACCAATGCAATTAGTTGAACAAAGTAAATAACCTTTACAAAACACCGCTCATTTACATACTTAAATTGATTTACGAAACATCTTAGTAAGTAATATCGATTGTGAATCTCCCTTGTACAATAGTATCGAAGTAATTACGCATTGCCTAGTAAGGGACAATAATCGATATTATCGAACCGAAATATCGATCCATCGATACCTTATTCGAGCAAGTTTGTTTATAGTTAATCCTTTTAATCACATTCTATTAGCATGTGGCAGAGGGAGATTCTGAGAATGAATTATGGGTGGGTTACATTGAGTTGAGTTGTATTATTAAAGACTAGCGTTTTGTCCGCTGCTTACCTTGCGTTAACTATATTTATATATTTGAAGTGAAAACATCTATAGGAAGGTTTGGATATGGAGTAAATTCATGTAAGTCGTCATCGACATGGTCACGTGACGTGTTAACAATAACACTATATCTCTTCCTATTAGAATAAATTATTGCGCTGGGCCAGCTGTGAAATATTCTCATAAAGATATATAGTTCGATTAGCGAAAAAAAACGGATTCTTTGTAGAAATATAAACTAAAATTTAAGAACTTTTTTTTAATACTTAAAATTACTATGAAATACGTATTTTATAGTAATTTACAAGTTATTTTACTAACGTAATAAAAAAAATATTGTTGTGTGAAACAATTTTGATTTACAAGTTTTAATTTAAGATCAAACAATTAATTTCGATATCCAAAAGTAACAACCGTTTGTTTATAGTTTTAAATTTTCATTTCTGTCAGCAGTCCTCATGACTGCTTTGCCTTTTTTTATTCAATTTATTTGTTGGATGGCCGATGGGGCGAAAGTGTTCTCGAGTGACGGCCACGTACCGGAAGACGCAGCGTGGTCAGACCCACCACAGGGTGATCCGACGACCCGGTAAAGGTTGAGGGTGGACGTCTTTCGGTTGAAATGTTGTTGGCGATTATATCTTATGCTCTTTTTCTGAGGTACTTCTATCTGTAGATTTTCCGTTCCATAGCGCTATCGGTTTATAATGCTTCGTTTTGGTTAGTTATGTTGAACCAAGTTTAACGAAAGTTTACTTATCGTATGACGGTGTGTTCAGAAACACAATTTGATGAGTTTTTGAACCGGTAGTGCTATAGAACAGATAAACTACTGATAAAAGTACCACAGAAACCGAGCATTAATTAACTAAAATGGAACGTTTATCTATTCGATAGTTGTTTGACTTCTGATCTGCCAAGAACAGACAAGTAGATACCCAATTTATCTGACAGACAAAAAAAAAATATCGAAGTTTTTATTTATGTATTAAAAAACAAGGTTTCAGTTAATTTTATTTGGTACGCATTTTAATTTTACTTCTAACTATTATAAGTAAAGAATAAAATTAAAACATTAAATTAAAAACAAAATATATATTCATTTACCCAGGACGTATAAAAAAGTATTTTATACATCCATGATATTTACTATGACTTTCGTAATAGTTCCATATAGTGCGGTTTATTGAACTAGTTATTAAATAGATAGTTGTCGAACAGTCACAAATGTATTCAGAAAGTAATGATGGGATAAACCTAGTTTAAGCTACAGATATTTTTATGGAATCAATAGTTATTGTTCATTAGTTATTGAACAGTTATTTAGGCACCTCAGAAACCGAGCATTAATGATGTATATTGTATTGTATATATTATGTATATTAATATATAGGTACCTATATCTTGCTACGTAGCTATTGTTCATGTACCTATATCAACAAATTATACTTAGCTACCGACATAAATCTAGAATTCAATAAAGCACCATTTTGTAAACAAGATTGTCTGTTGCTGGACAATGCAATTTAAAAACAACGGTGACCATCGAGTGATCGGCAATCCATCAGAGGCCGTCGCTGTCATAACATCCGTGGCCGACAACTTTTTTTCTTGTTTTTATATTGCTTCTGTGATATTATTCCACAATTCTGCCAGTGTCATGTAGTTTCCATGCCAATCAAAACGAAGGCAGTCTTCATAAAATTTGAATAATAAAAGGCTGAATAAGGCCGACAGCTTTAATATTGGCTGACCTCGAAATGTGACAAAGTAAATGAGAGTCACTGTTACTTTATCACCATGTGCATATTGGTCGCGATGTAGTCAGGTACAGATTCCTACCATGCCCCTGGATCTTCCTACATTCTGGAGCGTGTCACTATAACGGGTGCTAGACCTGGTATATGGTATACGGACAATTATCGTATTCTACCATCCAGCGAACTTTAAACATAGAATAAAACTGACTATACTGCGTTTTATAATCCCTCCAAGTAATTTTTGACAATCACCAATGTCAGACTTGAAAATAATGTTGCCATATTTATTTTTGTAGTGTTGTGCTATTATTTATTTTACGGTACAATTATTTGAATTGTAAGTTTTTAGATACTTTATTGAGGCTAGCGGTCGCCCAGTGATCGAAATTCGACCAACTACTTTTTAATCATGGACTATTTTCTGTTTCACATTTGCGGTATGAACCTAAACAATTAATATTATATCACTTACCGTCACTATTCACTGAGTGACAACGACAATATTTTGGGGGGTCTAAGTTCAAAGGCGCTGGTCGGGTTAAGATTCGCAGTATTCATTTATTTAATTTAATATATTAGTAACATATATTATAGATAAATTTTAGCTTTCTGCTCTCCTTCTCCATATAAACTTTACTATGCCAAATCTTACAGTCTTCCGTGCACGCAATACGCTTAAAAAGGGGTAGAAAGTTTTGCTTCACGTATTAATATAATGATATTTTGTGTTATTAAACATACCCGATAAATTACTTCTCATTTTAAAGAACGCTTCAATTAGCCCACGAGAGACGCGATTTAGTCTGCTTTATTCGGTCATCACATTTAGAAGGTTCAATATTCTTTCAGAAAAAATTATCCAAAGGTATAACTACTCGTACGGTTTTACGATTAGTACCAATTGGTACATCACTATTTTAAAAACACAATAAACTAGCAACACATAAAATGTCAGTTTACTGCGTGGGAATGAAAAAGTCACTATAGGAATACATTATTTCCCAGAGAAACTTTCTATGAAATCTGTCGCGTCATATACTGTTGAGTCATATTGACAATGTTAGTATATTAAAAAACTTAACACTAGTATCCCCCCCCTCCCCCCCGCCAAAATCTTGGTTACGTCTAACAATAATAACAACCTCTATAGTATTCAGAGGTTATGGGTTCGATCCCCACATATGGTTGACAATGAGCATGTATGTATATAGGATATAATAAACCATTTAACACCCAGATAACTAATTAAAAATTATGCTCATTACACAAAAGTTAACCGTGTGCGCAGGTATCGAACCTACGACCTCTCCACTCTATAGAGCCTACTACCACTGCGCTACGACGTACCTACATACTAACAAAATTTGGCGTACCTAGTTTCTATATTAGTATGAGCCGAAACAATGTATCGTGTCTACAAAAGAATTGAAATGTAGTAAATATAAATATCCATAATAATATTTAAAACTTACTATAACTTAAATCCGACGTCCTTCAAGTTAATAAAACAATTTTATGACTTACACTGTTTTATCTCGGAAACTCATTCCGCCCGCCTTCAGTATCTGGCCAGGTAATTTTTCACGGGAAATTGCCATAAAGCAGGGAAAACTTTGTGTAACTAGTACTCTGGTCACGTGCCTCTGAGGAGTGAACGAAAGGTTCGATACTATGCTTGAATATACACGAGTACGAAAGAGACAACGTTAGACAATATTTCTTTGCCGAGTTAAGATGGATAACCTTTATATTTATTATGTGTATCGTCGATTTTAGTTCGATGTAACGGAAAATATAAGGAAATAGTGACCATTTTTCATTTAGTATGATAACGCTATCGATCACGGGCCTTACAGAGTTACTTAAAATCATGCTTTTTGGAATCATAAAAGACGGTAGTCAAGGTTTCCTATTAAGGTGATGAATGAAAACAAAACAGGCTAGCCTACTATATGTCAATACAAGAATCTATATACAATTAATAAAATTGAAGTGTCTGTTTGTTATGTCAAAATAACCAATTTTTAATAAATGCATATAAAAGTATATACGGTACTTATAACAAAACAACTATTTTTAAAATTGTTGTCTGTCTGTTTGTTCCGGGTAATATCCGAAACGGTTGAACCGATTTGAAGGGACTTTTACTGGCAGGTAGTTGATGTTGAACGGAGTAACTTCGGTTAATTATATTTTAGAAAAATAATTAGGGTTCTGCGCAAACGAAAAAAATACTGGTCATGGTGAATCAATTCAGGAGCTTAAATGGCTTACGCTGGGTAAACAAAAAGATATACATATATCAAACTAATGTACTACGACCTACAAAAAAATCAGCGGAAGCATAATGTCCTCTTCCAAGGATCACACACAATAAGTGTTCGGAACCACGGTCTGCCAACAGCTGTTAGTTGTCATTTGCTTACCTCGCGAGATCGCGCGCCGGTTTTATAATTGTTCGAGTGGTTATATTTTTGATTGGATTGCGATATAAGTTGTATATTGCCTTGATAATTATTGTCAGTGGATTGATTACGCGTTTGTTGGGCTATGTTACGAGATATATTCTCCATATTTCACGGCCCATCGTGTTTGTCTTGCGCGTGTGCCCGATTGGCCGCCCGATGTGATCGCGTAGTTTAGACTGGCGAAATATAGAATTTTTCGAAATTCACGTAAAACTGATTCAAATTGGCAATATTATCGGCTGACGATGAAGGATAACGTCGTGAGAAAACCTGAATGCTTATGTGGGAAAATATAAAAGTGGTGATTTCTCTTAGTGCGTAATCGCCATACCATCGTGGGCTGTTGTGGTGACTAAGCCAATACCTTCTCTTAGGTAAGAGACCTTAGCCCAGCAGGGGGGAACTTATAGACTGATATTATTATTTTAATTTTACGCAATAATTGTAAATCTTAATGTTATTTGATTTTTTTTTCTTCTAGCTCTACTATCCAACTTTTTGCAGTTTACTTTTCGATTCACTTCTATCAGTGAGTACTGATGTCATATGAGTATGAGTCACACTTTTTATGTGCATAGCGTTTTCCACACAATCTATTCATACCTTCTCCGGTATTTCTCTAATATACGTATAATAATTTACTATTACGAAAATAAATTATTAAGTGCTAGCTGTGCCCTGCGGTTTCACCGGCGTATAATTTAAAAGACACCTTCAAACAAATCTTAAAAGTAGCCTATGTGCTGAATCTAGGATGCTAGCTACCTCCATATCAAATTCATCGAAATTGTAACCAATAAATGTGATTATTAACATCTTCAATATTTAAAAAAGTAGCAGAATACCATTGATATCACTAGCGTGTTGCCGACATTCAACCCTATCCCGAGGAGCTCTAGAAGACCTACTCAGGAACACAACACAAGGTTATTTAGCCACGTTTTTTTAGAATTAATTTTAAATAAAAACTATTGTAGTATACCTATTCGTCTTAATTTCTCTCACACAAAATAAATAAATGTAAATATATAAATAAACATGTAGGTACGACAGCAAATATATGAGTTAAAATCAAAAGCTGTCCAACAAAATCTCTATTAAAAAATCTAATAGTCGGTAAAAAGAACACATGAAAGCAGCCGGCCACACTTCAGTAAGGATTTGCATACGAATAACGTTTCTTTGTGACAGACAATACTATTATACCACACCCGGTCCTTTACAAATACTCTCAAAATAGTTCTGTTTGATACACCGTGGACGACGAGCGACGACGATTTTGTCTTAGCAAGATTAATTACCAGTGAGAAATGCTTTTTGTATCTGTATATATCCAAACTAACTGTTCCCCGTGGTTCAACTCGTGTTTAAAATTACTGATAGAAAACTTAGACTACTTCGGCGTAAATAATATTTTTAGTTTATGCGTTCAAAGTTCGGCCGTTCTCGAAAATGCTCGGTTTACGCCGAGCGGTCAACACGCCTCGCGCCACCGCGCCGCGTCGGCCTACAACAACCCAACGATACGTTCGCAAGGCCCGTCCACACTATTGTTTCGTTCTCGCTTCGCGTACTTTCTGACATAAACTTCGTATAGTAATAGCTCCGTTCGTAAGCCGTAGCGTGATGATAAATAACTTAAAACCTTCTTCAAGAAATAAGCTATAAAACACAAAATATTTTTTTGTAATCTGACTGGTAGTTTCAAATCTTAGCGCGTTCAAACAAACATAAAATATCTTTAGTTTTATAATATTACTAGTGGTGCGCCCGCGACTCCGCTCGCGTTTATTATGCAGTGACTATATTTGTTCCGTAGGTAATTTAAAAAAGTTAACATTAAAAAATTGAAAAAAGAAGAAGTTCAAAAAATATTTAATTTTTTTTAATTGATTTCCAACTCATTTTAAAGTAATTTTGTAGTAAGAAAGCATAACATGTCGATCCATATTTTATAGGCTACAATATGCGCGCTCTGTGAAGGAGACAGTTTCCACCGATTGTATCGACGAACCGAACTCAATAAGTGTATTCAATAGCAATTAGAGAAAGTAAAGATTTATTATTGTGATTATAACACAATTCAGCCTTCGACAGATCCACTTTTAATTTTGGACTTTCTTAGACGAAGGAATAATCAGGATATTCCAAAATTGTTATTTATACTTACTCATGTTTAAAATGACTGATAGAAAACTTAGACTACTTCGGCGTAAATAATATTTTTAGTTTATGCGTTCAAAGTTCGGCCGTTCTCGAAAATGCTCGGTTTACGCCGAGCGGTCAACACGCCTCGCGCCGCCGCCCCGCGTCGGCCTTTTATTTTTTGTCATGGGTACACACTCGGATGGGGGGACGAGTGGTTATGTGAGACTCCTACTCACTAAAAAACTCCGCGGTGTACCATCCGCCGCCATACTGGGGCGACGTGGGCACGGCGTTAGCATTCAGCCACGCCGCCCCGGCGACCGGCCCGGCTAACCGGGCCCCGGCCTAATTAGGAGACAGCTATGATACACGATAGCCGTCTCCTCCGCCTGCCGAACCAGTGCAATGAGGAGAACGGCCCCCCCCCGTCCCGTCTCCTCTGGTTCGGCTAGGGTGGCGGGAGTTGACGGTTAAACCGCCTCCTCCGGCCACCCCCTCGTCTTTGGCGGAGAGGGCCGCTCAGGGTATCCCCCTCGCGAACCCTCTCCGCAGCCTCCTTCTGCAAGATGACCTCCTCGCAGAAGGAGGCCATCTCCGTCCATGTGGTCTCGCTGCCGACCATGGCTTTAACCACGCTCGGCAGCGAGAGATCTCCTCCAACAGCTACGGCCAGAGTGCGGCGCTGCTCCACCCACGCAGCACACTCAGACAGAGTGTGCTGCGCCGTGTCTTCTGCAGCCCCGCACTCGTGGCACGTAGTGTTCGGCTCCCTCCGTGCTATCTTGTGCAGGTACCACCCGAAACAACCATGTCCGGATAGTACCTGCACAAGCCTAAAGCTCAGGGAGCCACGCTCCCTGGCACACCACTCCCGGAGGACCGGACGGACGGCGTCTATAGTATAACGCCCATAGCGCGCGTCCGCCAAGTCCTCCTCCCACCTCTTGAATACCACTTCCCGGGCCTCCCGCCGGACCCGCTCCACCTCAGTGGGAGCCGGAGGCTCCCCTAACCCTCTTCTCGCCGCCGTGAATTCATGCACGGCGGCGAGCACCTCCGCCTCCAGCTCCCACGGCGGGGAGCCGGCAAGAACCATGGCCGCCCCCGCGGACACCGACCGGTACCCGCGGATGACCCTTAGCGCCACGACACGCTGCGTAGCACGCAACACGCGTCTGTTCGTGGCGCCAAGGGAATCCGACCAGATCGGTGCTCCGTAGACGGCCATGCTCCTCACCACTCCGGCAAACAAGCGGCGACAGCTCGCGCTCGGCCCCCCCGAGTTCGGAAGAAGCCGGCCGAGAGCCGCCGCCGCTCCCACTATCCGCGGTTCGAGTCCCTTAAAGTGGGACTCGAACCGCCAACGTCCGTCCAGGATGAGGCCCAGATATTTCATCTGGGCCCCAACCCGGACCCTCACTCCCTCCACATTTATGTGGGCCCCAGGAGGCGGCCCACACCGAGGCCCATGAAAGAGTATGGCCTCGGTCTTCTTGGCCGCCACCCTGAGGCCCAACGCCTTTATGCGCCCGACCACGAGGGCAGTGCCCTCTGTGGCCAGGCGCGCCACCTCTTCAAAAGTCCCCCCCTGGGCCACGACTAGGGTGTCGTCCGCGTAGCATAGCACGCGGATCCCCGAAGGGAGCGCTACGCGGAGCACCCAGTCGTAGCCCATGTTCCACAGGAGCGGCCCCAACACCGACCCCTGTGGAACACCGCACCCCACGTGCCGCCGAACCACATTGCCCCTCCCGTCCACGAAGGCGACCTCCCTGCCCTGGAGGTAGTCCCCCAACAGCCGCCGCAGGTACGAGGGCACTCCGTCGGCCTACAACAACCCTACGATACGTTCGCAAGGCCCGTCCACACTATTGTTTCGTTCTCGCTTCGCATAATTTCTGACATAAACTTCGTATAGTTATAGCTCCGTTCGCAAGGGCCATAGCGTGATGATAAATAACTTAAAACCTTCTTCGAGAAATAAGCTATAAAACACAAAATTAATTTTTGTAATCTGACTGGTAGTTTCAAATCTTAGCGCGTTCAAACAAACATAAAATATCTTTAGTTTTATAATATTACTAGTGGTGCGCCCGCGACTCCGCTCGCGGTTATTATGCAATGACTATATTTGTCCCGTAGGTAATTTTATTTTTTACTCATAATATTGACAATTAATATAGCGTCTCAATTTTAATTAAAAAAGTTAACATTAAAAAATTGAAAAAAGAATAAGTTAATTTTTTTTTTTTAATTGATTTACAACTCATTTAAAAGTAATTTTGTAGTAAGAAAGCATAACATGTCGATCTATATTTTATAGGCTACAATATGCGCGCTCTGCGAAGAAGACAGTTTCCATCGATTGTATCGACGAACCGAACTCTAAAAGTGTATTCAATAGCAATTAGAGAAAGTAAAGATTTATTATTGTGATTATAACACAATTCAGCCCTCGACAGATCCACTTTTAATTTTGGACTTTCTTAAACGAAAGAATAATCGGGATATTCCAAAATTGTTATTTATACTTATAATTTACTTCCGTAACTACTTATCCGATTTTGAAAAATATTTCACTAATAAAAGGATACATTATTATCCCTGAGTATATTAGGCTAAATTTTTTGTTTGTTATTAAATTTCACATTGTAATTAAGGCGTAAGAAGTCGTGAGCGCATTCTAGTGTACCATATTCGAATTAAATTTTGATATTCAACAAGTGATACCAATACAATTTTGATTTTATAGCAGATATAACATAGAAATTCGTAAATAAGTAGACTACCGTATTAATCTTAATTTTTAAAAATACATATCTATTTATGTAAATTAAAATAATTTCAGAATCAAATTAAAAATAGGAATGGGCAAAGGACCTAGTGTTTTGGCATACGTTTCACCCAAATAAACATTTTGAATAAAATGGTTTTTGAAATTTGTTTTTTTTTTTTTCATAGTGTTTAGATATCGCTCTCTAATATCTTTGCATAATAATACAAACTGACAAACATTTAACTCACTAGAAAACTACCAAATTTGAATGTTTTTTAAATATTATATAGTTTTCGCGATTTTAGCTAGATACCTAATTAAATAAACAAAGTACGAAAGTTATTACTAAGTTAGGCCACATAAAATTAAATAAAAAGTTTTTCATATAGATTTTTTTTTAATCTGCCCGTTGTCTTCAAATATTTTGCACGCCACCTATTTGTGGTTTGTATTAATTCAGAAAGTTATACGCTCTATTTACAATAGTCAAACTCATAACTTTAATTACAACTAGATAAATGAAATATGAACACATTGAATATATATATATTTTTATATAAAGAAGGTATGTCCATACATTCCTTTTAATCTAACATAATTAAAACGGATTCCTATTGGGTGCATTAATTTATATTTTTTGTTCACACCGGCGCTTTTAATTTGTCCGCGCCGAGTGTTTTGCATAAATTCCTCTGTAGGTTCGCAACAAAGAAATGACGTTCAAGGGCGTAATTAGTAGGGTGGATGTAATTTATTTGGCTTTAATTATAAAAAATCGAGATTCTTTCTGTTTGCTATTGGCAGTTAGAATTAAATTCGCTTGGTATTTTACTAAACAATACATTTAATTGAGAATGTGTTTTTTTACTACCTTTAATAAGGCTTCTGGCATTTTTTTATTTACTAATATTAAGTAAAAAATCGGTCGAAAAACAATTATTGGTATGTTTTGGACACTTCGCTAGAGCAAGTCCTCTTTTTGGTTTATGAGTTATATTAAATACATACTTAACTAAGAAGATAACACCTTACCGACCTTTTCCTTCACCTTTCGCATGCAACTTTAGGAAAAAATGTACTAGAAGAAAAAAAATAACACATTGGAAATTATGCAGTACCTATGTCATATGATGCAGTACCTATGTCACATGATGCAGTACCTATGTCACATGACCGGATTTAAATTTATTAAATACAGAGGTGACTTTTAAATAACTTTATTAAATTAAATTTAATAAAAACGACTTAATGGAAAATAGATAAAAATAAATAAATATGCGATAAGAAGATATACTCACAAGAATTGTTTGAATTGAGTTTTAATATTATTTCTAAGGTAAATATTTACATAATTAAGGTGAAATTACAACAAAAAAATTAAGCAAATTTTAAGAAAAAAATGTAATCTCATTAAATTTTGTATTTGTATTACAAATATTTTTTGCTGCTGTCAGTACAATTTTGGCATTTAGTAAACAGAGTTGGCGTGGATGCGTTTATCTTCTTATTTGAAAAGCATAGTCAGTTTAAATTTTAAAAGCAGATGAGATTAACAATGCTATTTTTTAAAATAAATATTATGGCCTCTAACGTGTCTTCGTGGTTGAAATCGCGGGAAGCATGTAGTATAATTTATATAATATAACATTCCATAAATCTCACCAAAACGATAAAATGCTATTTCTCCTAAATAACCAGAACTAAAACTTGAAATATTTCTAATATCATAATCCTACACAGAAATGCTTTCACATTTCAACGGTAGCATTTCCTGACGCCCTAAAAAATTATCCGGACAATAAGGTATATACGTGTACAATTTTCTACTTAACGTCAAGGAGCATGGAGTTTAAATTTGTTTGACGATAAAATATTATGGAAAATGAAGTGGTCGCTCCCCTCCTGCCTATTAGTCCGGGAATTAGTAAATTGATCCCGGGATCAGATGACCAACGTCATATTAAAATGGGATTTGGTCACTTGTTCCTAATTCAGAATTCTATTGTTTGCGGGTAGAAATAAGGATTTGAATTATCTATATAAATAATAATGAAATACTGTTCGTTAGTAAGAGAATCACTTGAGAACGGCTGGACCGATTTGGACATTTCTTATTTTAAAATATTCATAATAGTTCGGGTTAGGTTTTTATGGCAAGAAACATTGGTAAAGTTTTCCAGAATATTTGCTAATTCGGGATAAATAACGACCTTTTTCCATCGGATTTTTGTATGAACTGAAGACCATAAATCACGATTCGAAGGGTGGATATGCGTTAATTCTCATTTTGTTTTGCTTATGGTAATGGAAAAGTTATCAGGATAAAACGGCATAGGTGGTGCTGTGGTACAAATATTGACTATTAGGACAGAAAGTTTACCGGGCCAGTTTGTTTATTAAAAAAAACTACTATAAAAGAGGAAATACATATGAAAAAAGCAACAGTAATAGAAAAGTTAGAGAGTAATAGATTAACGTGGTATCGACATGTCACGAGGAGAGATGTAACTCATAACCATAAAAGTGTTGACTATGAAGTAAGACAAATATAGAAAAAGAGGAAGACCAAAGATGAAGAGAAGGTATGGATGGATTGTGTAAGGAATAATATCGTGACATTTTATTACTGAGATGACAGCTGATAGAAGAGAGTAGAAGAAGTCACCATGTTGTGGGGACCCTACTTAGGTAAGAAAAGGGGTATGTATGAAGAAAAAGAAGAGAAAAAATACAAACTTATTTAAAAAACTAGCTACGCCCGTGGCTTCGCTTACCTGGACTACAAAATGCCCGCGCGAATCTTGCTCCCCCGCTCCCGACTTATTTTGTTGATTGTGAATTTTAATGATGTACGATTTTAAAAATAAAAATATATTCCATTTTATAAAGCATATTTCAACTAATTACATTCTGGGCCCAGAAATACCCGTCTCCTTTACTGTATAGATCTATTATACATAAAATAATAGTAAAGTAGTACATTGCGCACATTTTTTTCTTTGCCAGTGAATTTTATAACCGTGAATATTCCACATTAGAAAGAAGAAAGAAAATATATTTATTTGTTACACACATATGATTAAGTTAAATAATAAAAATAACAATGAAAAGGAAAAAGAAGTAAATTTAAAACTAAAGATCTCTTATTGTTGTATATCCTCTTGTTAAATATCAGTAGAAATGTTTTCATTTATAATAATGCAAAACATTCATAAAACTAAGTAAAACGTAAAAATAAACTAGCCCCTTCACAATTACCGCACAACCGCAGCGTCTCAAATCGGGCGTCTTGTCGCTCGCGCCGTCTCAAGCGACTCTAATTCCCTTATAAATATTCATAGGTCCACTGTATTATATACGCTGTATCGCGATGCTTTGATTAAGTGTCTACAACCCCTCACAGTCTGATTAATGGCGGTTCTTCCAATTGTTCGGTGGTTTTTGAAGGTGTTTTTTATTTTAATCTTAAATCCATGTCATACGTCATGCTACTGTGATGGTACAACATTTTTTTCTATTTATCAAATTGACAAAAGTACACAGTATTCCTTGCAAAGAAAGACGTGAGTATCGAGCTGTATTACTTTATATTATGATATTTTTTTTAATTAAACAATTATTCTTTAGATTATGTGATATATGTATATTTTTAACAAATGAAAGGTTTTCAGTCTTTAGTATTGATCCGTCAAGTTACTTAGTAAAACGTACGCCTTAATTTGTAAAACATGTTAATTGTTGATATTTTGATTTTCCAATCACACACTAAAATCTTCGTTAGGTACGTTCAATTTATAAGATTGCTTATTAAGTGTACTTTGTTAAAATTATGTGAATATATAAAATATCCTAAACTACTAAACTGAATAGTATTTCTTTTGAATGAAAACTACTTTTATCTGGGCTGTACAGCATTTAATGATAAGTACGGTAGAGTAAAAACCACGTCGACAATTGTAGAAGATTTCACCGGCAGTTGTCGCCATCATGGCGGCCTGCTAAACGAATTCTTCACGTCCGTTTGAAGTTCTCAACACCATAGGAAGTAGGGGAACACGCTGGCCGAGAGATGATTCCTCATCATAAAAATACGGCGTATTTCTTCGTTTGTGCCGAAATAGAGTATACGGTGTGACTGTGACATAGTGGATCATCCCACGTGTTTCTGGAAAATTTTGGAATATTAATTCCAATATTAATTAATTCAGACAGAAGTACTTTACTACTCCTACCACTTCTTCTGTTGTTCAGTGGTGCAAATGATGCCAGTTAGCTGTTCAAAATGTTATTCGATACCTCTCATACTCGAAAAAAAAAAAAATCCATAATCAGGCAATACGAAAAATATGATGTCACGGACACTTTTTATTTTATTTATTTTTTATTTATTTATTTCACAAATAAATTTACATAAAAGTTATTGTTATAGGCATCCTATAAAACCTCTGGGTTTTGTCTTAGCATGCCATGGCCTGAGGTTTTGTTCAACGCGTTGCTGTTCTTAATATACATATGTATAGTATTAAACCTAACGTTCTGTTAAAAGATTATAATTTACTATATTTATACAATAGAGTTGATGTAATAATCTTTAAATTTGTATTTCATGTTTTTATTATTTATTGAATCCCTAACGTCCAATGGTATTTTATTAATAATGTCAGGTATCGTGTAAGATATTGTACGCCTGCCATAGAAGTTATTTTTACGTAGTATTTTTAAAGGTTTTGTTAATGCCTGTCGTGTATTAATTTCATATTTAACTGGTATTTGTATGTCGGAATTCTCAAATTGTTCTATTAATAACAAGTACTCAGTGCGAACATGAACAGGTAACACCTTACAATATTTGAATAAACCGATATAGTTATCGTAGTATTTGTTTTTTATATTGCTTGGTACTATTAAGTTTAAGAAACGAATTTGCAGATTCTTTATCTTATCGAGGTAAGTTTTAAATGTGCGTCCATAGCTGGTAAGACCATACGAAATAACAGATTCAACAAGAGCTTTGTACATTTGCAAGAGAATTCTATATGGCACATTGCGCTTTATAATAGAAAGTTTGACGAGTATGGCGCGCAACTTAATACATACGGATTCTACCTGATAACTCCAATTAAAGCGGTCATCCACTATTAGTTCCAGGTAGGTATGACATGGTACTTGTTCTATTGGGGCACAGTTACAATTCGGCACATTTTTATGCAGACAGTCATGACTATGAATTTTAATTTGAAAGGGATGGAAAGTATTTATATGACTTGAGTGGACATGTATTACTTTTGTTTTTTGTGAGTTCAATACAAGTCCCATGTCATGAGCCTATTTACCAAATCTACCTGCAAGGACTCTTCAGCTTTTTTAAGGTCTTTGTTGGCCGACAGTATACAGGTATCATCTGCATATTGATAAAGTGAACAGTGCTTTAAAATATTTTCTAAGTCATTGACGTAAGCCAAGTAGTGCAATGGACCAATCACAGATCCCTGTGCAGTGCCCTCTGTGACATTAACCGGCCTGCTTAAACTAGAGCCAATCTTGACGTGATAACTTCGGCTAGATAGATAGTCTATGTCGATCAACATGAGTTCGAATCCCTACAATGATCCCGAAATTATGGTAAAAGAAAACATCACGAGGAAACCACAGTATGGTGGTAGGGCATTTTGTAATGTTACCCTAGCTTGCTACCACCCTCAAACTGAAAATCTGTTTCCAAGCATCCACATCAGCTGAGAAACGCAATTATGCTAAACCTATAAATAATAAGAAAAGAATTGAATTAATAAAATAAACAACAAACAGTTTAATTCAATTCTCATTCATTTATTCACTTACCTATTTATGTAAATAACAACAAATTGACTTCAAAATTGATTTGCATAATTAAAAGGTGTACAAATAATGTATCTCTAGCACCTAATTTGTCAAGCCCGTTTATCGTGAATTGCATTAATCAACAAAATAAAAGTGATCAGCACGCCCTTCAAAAATATTTTATGCTTTTCGTCCCAGGTGACCGATGCGACGCTATGCAATAAACGATGCGATATTTTTATCTATATAATCTATCTGTAAGTATCACATATGTGTGATGTTGTGTTAAATTACATATGTAATTTTCATTGCATAATATATGAATTATTTGTTTTACACTTTTTTTAGTACACAGTTGTTTACAATTCTAGATAAAGTATACAAAATTAAAGATAAATATGGTGGCCTTATTGATGACATAAATCGCTTCCAGGTAACTTTTGGATAAAATGTTCCAGAAAGAAAAAACTGGTGTAACGTAATATAGACGACTGGCTACGTATTGTAGATCACTCAGAGCTTGCTGATGTTGTTGTATTGCACTGTGCTTGCCATCAGCTACAGTGCCATCAGTTTGCCGTGCAATGACAAAAACAACAACAGAAAGTATAATATAAATCATATAGTTATGCTATAAATTATAAAAGCCCTTAAATATATAAGTTAGGCCTTAGTCCATGAGTTATTTCTTTGTGTTTCATGGTCAAAATTGTTATTAATGAATTTGTTTCATATATCGGAATAATAAAAATGTAACAATTGAAGTTGGTTTATTTTTTATTGTACAAAACGTTACATAATTACAATAACATTATGTGCACCCTCACCAAAGGCTCAGGGACAATCGGTTAGGCGCAGTGGAAGACTTAATCATCCGAACCTTCGGTGAAGTTAAAGATATAAAACCACTACCCGCGAATTCGCGGGTCTCCAATATAAAACAATTAAACTCACCGAAATCGATGCTCACGCTGACGAGAGAAGCTATACAAATAATTGTCAAAGGAATAGGATGGAAAGAATCAAGTCAAGTCAAGTTCATCTCCAGCTTCTCACAGTCCATTTGTCGCGTGGCGAGGTTACAAATTTACACGATATAAAAGGAGGCCGTAATAAGGGGATCTCTCGTCCCGTGGCCCAAATACAGTTCAAAACCAACTATCAAAAGCTTGTTCAAATTATTACATGGCGTAGCGTACGCGCAAGTCCAAAAATCGGCACAAGGACTTTTCAAAAATATCTCGGACCGCACAATGGTAGCGTGTCAAGCGCGCAGTTGTCATAGATAATCAAAACCATAGACAACTTATGTTGCCAGACCCCGGTTCAAAACACATTATATACTATACAAAATAAAAAAAATGTTTGCTGTTCACACGCGGTAGAAGTTAACCCAAAATATCTTCTTTAAAATCTTAAATCAGCGAGACTTCAAATATCGACCACTTATACTGTACATTCAAAAGTGCATACAAATCTGGTCGTCACACCGCTAGGCTAAGTCTAAGTCGAAGACGATCATAGTCGTGAAAATCAGGACTCGCATTAACCATGTATAATATATTCTTTCTCATTCTCTCGCACGCTAAATACTATATCTCTTTTTGGTGTCGCTTTTTCGTTTCATCAAGTTTCAAATCGCAAACAACCCTAAAAAAGTTTTCAATTTAAAATATATTCCTAGATTTTTTTTACTTTACGCCAAAATGATAGTTATCTTTATAATTCGTTACCTAGTATGCTAGAACTAATTATGTATTGAAATAAATGACATAAGTATATGTAATTATTATTATTTGATATAAAAATGTACTAACACTTAGTACAGAGTAAAAAATATCTACAACAAGCTACGTGGGACACAAAATAAGCGAGATATTCAAAATGTTTGATTTTAATTAACTCTGCGTGTCTCGCTTGGCGTGCCGTTATTAATGAGAGCTCGTGTCGCGCGTCAAAACCTAATCGTCGCCGTTTTGTCTTACAGTGTGTTTGCCCTCTTATTCACACCTTACCTCATTCATGTTTAATTTAATTTACGTTTGTACATTTTTTATTCATATTTATTTGCCTTAGAAGCATTGTTTACAGGGTGAAAGCCATGTCTGTTTATTTATATGTGGATTATCTACTTACAAATTAATACGTTTCTCGAAGTATCAAATTTACATATTATAAGAAGACATGTTCAACCGAGAAATATAAAAAAAAATTTAATATGTATCCCCGAAATAGAAGATACCCAAGTACCCATAATTTGTTTAAGAATTACTGCTTTTCTTATATACAGATAATTATGCAGCGCAAACCAATTTTTAACAAAAAAGAAAACCAGCAAAGTTCAGGCTTATGAAGGATTCGAACTAATGGGGATCGACATAGTGTCTGAAATTAATACCATCAACCTATCATCTTTACATCACTTTAAGATCTTTGATTTATTTCATTATAATTGTAATTTAACTTATAGGTACCTACTAATAGATATTTTTCAATATTTTGCGATGTTAAACCCGCAAGTATACACACTTGACATTCATACACTTCTGTATCCGCGGATATCCGAGGGGGAAAAAAGATCCGTAGGCATTCGTACCGGTATCTTAAACGGATCTTATATGTTCATTCCTTATGTGAAATTTGAAAGGTTACGATGAAATTCTTTAAGATTTTTAAAGTGATTTAGGTTGTATAATTCAAAAATAAAAACATTATCTAAACCATAATCGTATTAAAAATTATATTCATCGAAAAAACTGACGTAGTACCCTACACTGTCCTTTGTGGCACTAAAATATAAACAGATCGCACTAACAATGAGAGTTTAAACAAATGTGTAATACATAATTTCACTTACGCAAAGGGTTCGCTAAGTTACTATTGATCCTAGGTCATAGGAAAGTTGAGGTCAGTTTTCGTATTTAATGATCCGGTACACAAATAGTACCCACATACGCGTAATCAGTAACCAAACACACACAAGTATTCAACCAGTTAGTTGGTTGGTTTAATAGTTATATATACCTACCTAATGTCTATTTTCTTCATTTAGGAATAAACAACAATGAGAATGTACGTTGCCCTCATAAATGTATTTATATATAAATCTATTGATGCCCCAGTTTGGTAGTTGGGAACACTATGTTATGTAAAATTTCTTTTTGTAATAGATTTTTTTTTTTTTAGTTTTACATAAGGTGCTTTCAGTAGAGAGCAAAATTAAGAGGTATGCGCGCATCGTATGTGCATGTCAGATGAATCAAATTATTATTATTTTTTTTTTTAAATAAATATAAAGTAATTTTATTTTTACAAAATGAAAAAAAATAAAAGTTGTGGCCACACGGGATAAAAATGTTCGAGTTATTTTTTGTTATGCCAAAGAAGTATAAGAAACACATCAGTACACAGATCGTTTTTCTTATTTGTGTTTTATGTATGTATGTTGTAGGTGTATATATAATATTTTGACATACAGTAGTGCCTTCTTAGGGTCTAAATTGAATAAAGATTTTTTTTTAATTTTATATCATCTTGTGTTAGGTATAAAATAATAATAATAAAAACAAGTTCACAATATTTGATGAATCAAAATCTAGATTACATTTTGTCATTCGCAACCAAAACATTCGAATGTACAAATTGGAAAATGCTAATTCGAACTAGAAATTCGCGTAAGACATCAAACTTCGATAATCAAAGAGAAATTCCCAACTGTATTCATAGACGAGGTTTCTTGCGAAATATTTATACGTAGGTACTCAGTCAAAGATTAAGTAAACTTTACAGAATGCGACACGAATATTATTTTGTCAGGAGATACTGTCTATAGGTGTTTTTCTTCTTAATTTTATCAAACCGCCACTATTCGAATATAGGAATATTAATCTAAGCCTTATAAAATAAATTGTATTTTTATTATTTATAGGGCTTTTGTTTGGCTAGGTACAGTGCGTTTTTTATTGCAATGATAAAAACAACAACAGAAAGTATAATATAAATCATATAGTTATGCTATAAATTATAAAAGCCCTTAAATATATAAGTTAGACTAAGGTCCATGAGTTATTTCTTTGTGTTTCATTGTAAAAATTGTTAGGAATGAATTTGTTTCATATATCGGAATAATAAATATGTAAAAATTGATGTTGGTTTATTTTTTATTGTACAAAACGTTACATAATTACAATAACATTGTATACTATACAAAATAAAAAAAATGTTTGCAGTTCACACGCGGCAGAAGTGAAACAAAAATATCTTCTCTAAAATCTTAAATCAGCGGGACTTCAAATATCGACCACTTATACTGTACATTCAAAAATGCATACAAATCTGGTCGTCACACCGCTAGGCTAACTCGAAGACGATCATAGTCTTGAAAATCAGGACTCGCATTAACCATGTATAATATAATATTTCTCATTCTCTCGCACGCTCTATATCTCTTTTTGTAGTCGCTTTTTCGTTTCATCAAGTTTCAAATCGCAAACGACCCTAAAAAAGTTTTCAATTTCAAAAATATTTCAAGAATTTTTTTACTTTTACGCCAAAATTTTAGTTGTCATTATAATTCATTACCTAGTATGCTAGAACTAATTATATATTGAAATAATTAATATAAGTATATGTAATTATTATTATTTGATATAAAAATGTACTAACACTTAGTAAAGAGTGAAAAATATCTACAACAAACTACGTGGGACACAAAATAAGCGAGATATTCAAAATGTTTGATTTTAATTAACTCTGCGTGTCTCGCTTGGCGTGCCGTTATTAATGAGAGCTCGTGTCGCGCGTCAAAACCTAATCGTCGCCGTTTTGTCTTACAGTGTGTTTGCCCTCTTATTCACACCTTACCTCATTCATGTTTAATTTAATTTACGTTTGTACATTTTTTATTCATATTTATTTGCCTTAGAAGCATTGTTTACAGGGTGAAAGCCATGTCTGTTTATTTATATGTGGATTATCTACTTACAAATTAATACGTTTCTCGAAGTATCAAATTTACATATTATAAGAAGACATGTTCAACCGAGAAATATAAAAAAAAATTTAATATGTATCCCCGAAATAGAAGATACCCAAGTACCCATAATTTGTTTAAGAATTACTGCTTTTCTTGTATACAGCTAATTATGCAGCGCAAACCAATTTTTAACAAAAAAGAAAACCAGCAAAGTTCAGGCTTATGAAGGATTCGAACTAATGGGGATCGACATAGTGTCTGAAATTAATACCATCAACCTATCATCTTTACATCACTTTAAGATCTTTGATTTATTTCATTATAATTGTAATTTAACTTATAGGTACCTACTAATAGATATTTTTCAATATTTTGCGATGTTAAACCCGCAAGTATACACACTTGACATTCATACACTTCTGTATCCGCGGATATCCGAGGGGGAAAAAAGATCCGTAGGCATTCGTACCGGTATCTTAAACGGATCTTATATGTTTATTCCTTATGTGAAATTTGAAAGGTTACGATGAAATTCTTTAAGCTTTTTAAAGTGATTTAGGTTGTATAATTCAAAAATAAAAACATTATACTAAACCATAATCGTATTAAAAATTATATTCATCGAAAAAACTGACGTAGTACCCTACACTGTTCTTTGTGGCACTAAAATATAAACAGATCGCACTAACAATGAGAGCTTAGACAAATGTGTAATACATAATTTCACTTACGCAAAGGGTTCGCTAAGTTACTATTGATCCTAGGTCATAGGAAAGTTGAGGTCAGTTTTCGTATTTAATGATCCGGTACACAAATAGTACCCACATACGCGTAATCAGTAACCAAACACACACAAGTATTCAACCAGTTAGTTGGTTGGTTTAATAGTTATATATACCTACCTAATGTCTATTTTCTTCATTTAGGAATAAACAACAATGAGAATGTACGTTGCCCTCATAAATGTATTTATATATAAATCTATTGATGCCCCAGTTTGGTAGTTGGGAACACTATGTTATGTAAAATTTCTTTTTGTAATAGATTTTTTTTTTTTAGTTTTACATAAGGTGCTTTCAGTAGAGAGCAAAATTAAGAGGTATGCGCGCATCGTATGTACATGTCAGATGAATCAAATTATTAATTTTTTTTTAAAATAAATATAAAGTAATTTTATTTTTACAAAATGAAAAAAAATAAAAGTAGTGGCCACACGGGATAAAAATGTTCGAGTTATTTTTTGTTATGCCAAAGAAGTATAAGAAACACATCAGTACACAGATCGTTTTTCTTATTTGTGTTTTATGTATGTATGTTGTAGGTGTATATATAATATTTTGACATACAGTAGTGCCTTCTTAGGGTCTAAATTGAATAAAGATTTTTTTTTAATTTTATATCATCTTGTGTTAGGTATAAAATAATAATAATAAAAACAAGTTCACAATATTTGATGAATCAAAATCTAGATTACATTTTGTCATTTGCAACCAAAACATTCGAATGTACAAATTGGAAAATGCTAATTCGAACTAGAAATTCGCGTAAGACATCAAACTTCGATAATCAAAGAGAAATTCCCAACTGTATTCATAGACGAGGTGTCTTGCGAAATATTTATACGTAGGTACTCAGTCAAAGATTAAGTAAACTTTACAGAATGCGACAAGAATATTATTTTTCAGGAGATACTGTTTAGAGGTGTTTTTCTTCTTAATTTTATCAAACCGCCACTATTCGAATATAGGAATATTAATCTAAGCCTAATAAAATAAATTGTATTTTTATTATTTATAGGGCTTTTGTTAGGCTAGGTACAGTGCGTTTTTTATTCCAACGAAGTAAAATGACACTAGATGTGTTACAAGTTTATTGTGTTTTTAAAATGGTGATGTAACCGATCGGATTTAACCTTGAAAATGTATATTTATAAGTGTTTATGAAAAAACATTGAACCCTCCAATTAAGAAGGTCTAATAAAGCTAATAAAATCGCGTTACTCGTGGGTCAAACGAAGCGATGTTTTTTAAAGATTTTTTTATAACTTGTTCGACATAGTTTACACACATTTTATAGCTTGTATACGATGAATGATTTAATGATAATAGTAAATTATCGGGTATACTGAAAACATACAAAATATTTCAATTAATAAATAAGAACCCTCAATTCAGAATTTCAAATCATAAAATTCAAATATCTGTAACGTAAAATATACGGATAGCACAACACTACAAAGCAGCATTATTTTCAAATTTGACATTAGCGATTGCTAGTTTACTCTGTGGGATTAAAAATGCAGTCAGTATATTGCGTCTTGTTAATTATTATTGATCATTTTTAGAGCCTATCAATTTCGGAATAATATCCGAAATCTCTCTACACGAAATTTCAACAAAATCGGTTTAGAATTAATAAAAATTACATATGCTGAAATTTTTGCTTTTTAAATTTTTCTTAAAGCATTAATAGTTATTTTTGTAAGCTATCAATTGGTGAATGATCAATACTTTCCGTGTACAAAATTTCAATAAAATTAGTTGAATCCAAAACTAATCAAATCCAGACACAAATGGATTGATAGAAAAAAATAATTTCAAATTCGACACCAAGTGGCAGAAATAGATAACAAACATAACTTTTTAGAAAAACGTACAGACAGAAAAATAAATTTAATGCATGTTATGAGGTTGTTAAAAGATCGGACGAAGTTATTGAAAGTTTACGTTAAAAAAACAGTTCTGTTCATAATAAATCTATGAGAAATCTTCATAGGTACATCCGAGCGGATTTAGTTTAACATATGTACTGTTAGGGCGGGAGCCGGCTGAGGCTATAAATAATAATTCCAGCCCCGACTCGCGAGATAAATCGACATATGCTAATACGTTGCCAAATTATTTATTGAGGGGTAACCTTATCGATACGTGTTGGAAGAAAACTGTTGGAAATGTAATTTATACATATTAACTTTATGAAGTTTTTGGATAAAAAAAATCTTTTTCGACAAGGTTTTCACACGATAATAATAAATTCAAATAATCTTATTGATCTTATTTCGAATGATTAATTAAACCCCTGACGCAAACAGAGGGGTTTCATTTAACATGCCGCGTATCTTTCTGTTCCATTGTAGCTTCCAAACGAATGAACTAATATTGATTTAATTTTTTTTTCTTCGATATATTCCTTGACCTTGTGTGTTCTCTTGACTATGATTTAAAAAAATCTATCTAGTCATGTGCAGATCATCAGCTCTTTTCTAGTTGATGAAGGGATATGAACAACATTCACAGGTATGATCGATTTGAAATTTGGTATCCTGTATCCAAGTAACTTCAATGATATTGCAAAAAATGGTAAATTAAATTATTGCCCTAAATAAATAATCTGGAGTCTGCAGGTCACCCAACTCCAGCATCAGCTTACAGCAGAGACTCAATGAATATATTATTTATGTGGCGGGTATTACTTAAATTCACTACTTTAAATATTCGAAGGTATTGTAAAGGAGTTATTACATAATATACATTCTATACTATTATAAGTTTATATTGGAATAAAATATTTAGTAACTCCTTTATCTTTCTGGGTTGTGAGAACCTAATATGCTTAGTTTACCCCACGAACTAATAAATAGCTTTTTCTTAAACTATTACGGAGTTGTTTTATTGAGCTAATTTATCATTTATATTGATTCATGCTGTAATTTTCTGATAATAAACAAAAATATTTGTCCGAGAATATATAAACTGTGGAAAGGCTAATTGACTAACATGTATTTATCAAACTGTACACGTTAGTCAAATAGCATTTTCACCGTCGCGTCGCGTCGATATCCTTTATTGCAAAGATTTGAGAAAAGGGCAGTTAAAGGACTTAAAAGTAAAGAAATGGGAGTTGCATTTAACTATGTGTAGTTGATAGCTTGATGACGGTACTTTATAAAGACGTGTGAGTGACCGTGGAAGGTTGCCAGAGTAAATAAAATATGTTTCACTGTTTTTTGACTAGTTAATATTTGTTTGTACTTATGTTTTTTGTTTTAACCTACAATAATGAATGATTCGGATTTGCGTTTAAAATTTTGACGGACATTTTTAATTTTAGCTCACTAGGGCACTAAATCGTCCAGGATTCTCTATAGTTTTCGCGTTGGAATCATGTCACTATTTCTTTCACTATATCTGTAGATCATACTGAAACAGACTATTTATTACGTGACAAAAATTACTCTCTTATTGGTTTCGCGTTCGTCAGGTTGTAAATAATATTTAAGCCATCTTCCGTTCCCAATAGATATGTTTTATCTTATCTTTATGAAAATATACACTTAAATTGTTACCTTGCAACATTGTAATATCAAACATCATTTTTATCTGGTCTTAATTTTTTTTATTGCACTTATAATTAAATACTAGCTGTGCCGCGACTTTTTTCGCGTGGTACATTTGGGTATAAAATACAGCAATTATATAAAAACCTCCCCTCACCTCAATTACACCTTACGGTATTTGACCGGTATAAGCTTTGAGAATACCCAACTAAAATCATTTTATATGTTAGCCGTTCTTGACGAAAAGCTAATTTTATTTAATAACTATTTTTATAAACCGTTAATATCCAGTGAATAATAATGCTTTATAGTATGACTGTTTAGTGTAATTTAACCAAAATGTTAACAGCGCAAACACCAAATAACGACATCTATTGTAGAAAATTTAGATATAATAATCTTTAATTATTTTAAAAACTTACAAATAACGTTAAAATCTATCGAAAAATAGTTAAAAATGAATAAGCCTTCAATTATTAACATAAGTGTTTACAGAAAACTTACTTAAGTGTGACAATAAATAATCAAATAAATTTCATCATAATTGTAACCCCATCTATCAATACTCCTGGAAAATAAAACACATACTATCCATTTATTGCTTTTTTAGAAACCTATGTAAAGATAAGTGAATAAGATGTAAATAATTTTTATTAATTTAGTATATTTTCAATTTGTTTCACTAAATATTTTAAATATATTAGAAAATTACAAATACGTAGATAATTTTTATATGTACATAACCAAAATGCAATTTATGACCAAAAAGATGTTCATACGTCTAAAAATACATCCTAAATGTACCTTCAGATTATAAACTACAACCATACTAAATTTCATTAAATTTGCTTCTGTAGTTTTTGCGAGATTGCCGTTCAAAAATACCGACAGACAGATCAAAATTTCAAAAAGTATCGAAATGTGTTCTGTCCCTGTCTCTAAGCCATCTCGTTTTATTTTATTTTCAAATATCTTCAGTGTACAGATTTTGACTCTGTACTCTTTTATTAAGTATAGATTCTAGACTTCCAAATCTTTTTCGCATGGAAATACTGCAATAAAAAAAGTAATTGGTTGTTATGCAAATATTCAGCTTTGCGAATATAGCTTGTAAGAGAAGTTAAATTATGCGTTAACTGTTTATACCATTTTATATATTAATAAGGAAAACACTATTTCACTGTCCTATTTGCATTGAAATAACTTATTCCATGACGTTAAACTTTAATATGGCCAGTTTTAAAAGATACGTTTTCCATACACAAACTGTATTGTACAACGAATCATCCTAAATTGGTTAACTTATTGACTAACTTCTTAGATCTAGATTGCTTTTTGTTTTTGCATATGCTTATCATTAAAGTATCTATATCAATAAAACTTAAGCAATTTTGATGAAATTTTGTACTCGGGATGCTTACTTACATCGCTCCTCGAATGATAGGCTATAAGATTTAATAATAAGTTTAGAAACCGTAAAAATCAATACAACCGATTTTGATGATAATTGCAAAATTGAAAGGTTATAAAAAATAGTCAACAATATAAGTAATACGAGCACAGACAGTTTCTAATAATTTGAGGTAAGTATCATTAATTTTATTTATACATATAATAATGAATATTGTATTGTTGTAAGAGTTTTTTCCTCCAAAAGGTGTTTTAAGCTAACCCTTTTAATATTAACGCGAGCGAAGCCACAGGCACATGTAGATAAATATGTAATAATATGCAAAAATATTTTTTCAACTATTGACAAATGAAAAAAGGTAATTCTAGGGATTAAAGCGTTCAAACAAACAAATAAAAAAACAATCACTTGAGCTTTGTAATGTACTGGAATAGATTATACATTCTCAGTATTAACTGCAAAATTACATCCTTACTGTATGATCACTAAACAACCAATACTGCGAATATAAATAACATGCAAAAATCTATAGGACAATATAATAATACAGAAATAACAATAATCATACAGAGATACAATCGTAATGCAAGACGTAAGACGTAACATTATAATAACCATGTACAAAGGTTATGCCATTAATTCATGTAGTACTCGCTGGCCTGCGCTATTGATTCATAGCGTGCTTAAAGAGAGGTTGATTTTCTAGTTTACAAAATATATGTATAACTATAGTGCATTTTCATTCCCACAGAGTAGGTAAATTGACACTTCTTCTTCTTCTTTCTAAGGGCTTGTGTAGACGGCATCGCACCGCCGCCGCATGATTGCTGTATCACTGTACCTTTTTATGTAATACATTGCTAGCCAAGAACATTATACGTGTAGGCATAATGAATATGATGAATTTAACTAAAAAAGTAGATAGTGTTTGCATACTACATGTGGTATATGTAAAGAAATGGCTAAATAAAAGTAAGAAGTCAAATAGACGCACATGGGTTCAACCTATTTAGATGCAAAGAGAACAACATGATGGATTTTGTACACTTTATAAAGATCTACGAAAAGATTAGTGTAGTTTTATGATTATAATCGGATGAATATTAAAAAAATCACAAATTATAAGATATACGTATTATATGCAAACACTAACTTCTTTTTAGGTAAACTCAACATGTTAATTATTTCTACATGTATAATTTTCGTGGCTAGTGCTATATTAAAAAGGTACAGTGATATAGCAATCATGCGGCGGTAGCGCAGTGGCGCGGCAGCGGATCGGCTACGGTGCGATGGTGGCACAACTGCGGAGTATCCGCGGCGCCGTCTACACGAGCCCTTACTTGGCAACGAGTCCTCTTTAATGAATACCATTACTTCCATTATCAAGTTAATAAAGTGTCTTGTCTTATGGCGATTTCAGTAACCTCAATTGTCATTTCATAATTATGTTGCTAGTTTATTGTGTTATTACAATAGTAATGTCACCAATCGGTATACACTCATTGTAAACCCGTATGAGATATTATACCTATTGATAATTAAAAAAAAAAAAATGAATTCTTCAAATGAAAAGCCAGAATAAGGGAGATAAATTCACATCTCTCGTGCGTCAACAAAGCAAAACAAAAATGGTTTAGCGATTTAGTCATATAAGGATTAATAAAAACGCTCGGACAACGGAAAAAAGACCGCATGTACCTGATGATAACCAAAGTACAATAAAAAAAATCAGTGAGCATCGAGAGATCGGAAATTAATCGATTTCGACTTTTCGTAGTCAGCTACCGAGAGGCTTACAGGCCGGCATGATAGCAACGTCTGATGTTGGATTGTAGATCTCTGAATGTTCACCGTTGTTCGATTACACTGTGCTTACAATATGGTACAGTGTCATCATTTTTGCCGTGATGCTATAAAAACCGATCATTTTATGGAAAAGTTGTAAAGATAAATTCATTTTTTGAATTTACAAATATTTTAATAACATCACTATTTTGAATACACACCAAAAACAAATATACATACATACATATTATTATAATGATTACAAATTATGTATCATGACCACTCTCTTCTTTTGTTTCGATAAGTAAACAGTTTTTACATTATTCGTAATAAATGGGTACAAAACTTGAAACTAAAATGAAGTGAAATTTTATCTTTAAAGTAACACTTAAACTACATCTGCAAGTAAGGTATTATTAAGCAAGTACTAGATTAGAGAGTTTTCTATTTAAATGATAAGTGATAATTCGTAAACATTCGCCTTAAGACGTCGGAAATCCAACATATGAACAACGTATACGCTTGCAATGGGATTCACAAACAGATACTGTTTGTTTCAAAGTTCACATGAATAACTTGGGACAAGTTAAGTTTAACTATATTACATACCTATAAACCTGTAGGAAATATGAGTTCATGCTTCATATCCAGTTAAGATTTCTGAGTTAGAGAGAAAAGTATTTTAAAAGGACGATACTGTTAGTATGTTAACTTTTTAAAGCATAGGGAGAAAATTTTAAGTTTTAAAACTGCACAAGTCCATTAGCTCAGATGAGAAAAATTTAGTATTTTCCGCGATTTGCTTTGTTGGAAAGTTGGAGTTATATCTGTATGCCAACGTATTACAGTTATTATCAAAGAATATAATATAATATCTTACTTACTTCTTAGTAAAATTAAGTAAGTCGACATAGAGGTCGAACTAGGTTCAAGGGACAGCAGTAAAGGCAAATTGGATTTTTTCGGGACCCTCCGTAGTGGGAGGGTTTAATTATTGTTTTATTACGTGTCGGAGGGTTGGGAGACATGTGTTAATGCTGAGGGCATCACAATTCTGTTCATCGGTATGTTTGAATGAAGTGTACTTTGGTTTTTTGTACGATCTGTTGGTTCTTGATTTAACATTTATCTAATGGAGGTAGGTGGTAAATCCGGATAGACTAAAACAATCCAAATGTTTCTATGTATCTTAGGTACAGGAACAATGACAGCGTGTGCGGACTCAGCGTCGATCGATGCGAGTTCAAATCCCTGCAATGAACTTCGCTTTCTATTAAGGAAAACATCGTGATGAAACCGTATGGTGGTAGTGATTTTAGGTAGGTGCGTAGCTGCACTTGAGAGCCAGTCTTTCTTCTTCTTCTTCTTCCTAACTTGGCAACCGGTCCTCTTTAATGAAGACCATTACTGCCATTATCAAGTGAATTATAGTGTCATGTGTTATGACGATTCAGTATCCTAACAAGATGGTGGCACCCTTGTTAGAACTTTCTAGGAAGTTTTTGTGGGATCTCAGAACGAATGCTTTCAGCTTATATTTATAATCCACTTCACTTATGCACAAAAACCAAACTATATCACGCAAAACGCCACCAATATAATATACCCTATATCCATAATATAGGGTCAAAAACCTAAGTTAATGAATTAAAAATAAAAACCACAACATGTCACTTCAAGATCCCGCCAAATACTCTCGAGAGCCAGTCTTTCACTAGGCTTAGCGTGTTACCATTTTGGACCACATCGTCACTTAAGATCAAATGAGATTGTGGCCATAACGCTAAAACTATAACGATAAAAAAAAATACACTCTACCTTTCAAGATGGCATATTTATGGAATATGTGAAGAGGTTTGACATCGACTAATGCTGATGTCGTCACCGACGGTCGCTGTTGTTTATAGACAGTACCGTACTTACTGTTAAGTGTTGTAAATAATTTAACCTTTTTCTAATGTTCAGACTCTGTAAAATAATTTCATAGTACCTGATTGTAACTTGTAGGTACTAAATAATAATTATTATAAAAGAGTATGAATTAATTATATGTAATGCTTGTTATTAATATGACTAACCATTATATTAGCAACAACACAATTTTTACTAACAAAGGAAACCTATGTTTTAGAGGAGTTTTCTGATGTATCTTCGAAATTCAAGGTTAATGCCAATGAAATTGAAATGGGACCACCCTTGAGGTATCTCCTATTGACAAAAAAAGAATTACCCAAATCTGTTCATGAACAAAGAAGTTATATATAAACATCCATTAAAAAATATATATGTACCCACATTCGAATTGATTAACCTCTGTTTTTTTTTTAAGTCGGTTAATAAATACCACTAAATTCTATTTATTTAGTTTTTAGCAAAATCGTAATATCTGCTACAAGGTAACAAAAAGATTTCACTTCAAATGCGTTACGTTTTATTTTACTTTTGATTCATTAAAAATATTTTATTAGTTAATAAAACAATAATTATTATTATTAGTATTAAATCAAATAAAAATGCGAAAAAATGAAATTTTGCTACCTACCTATATATTTTACTAAGTGTTATTTTCGTCAAGAAAAAGATCTGACCTACTTTCAGCTAGCAACTAAGATGTTTTAGTTTAAGAAAAGTTTAAACAATTTAATTGCATTTATACATCTATCTTACCAACTTCATAAGTCATGGGTCTCAAGAAACTGGTTACCAGGAAATACTAAAAGTGTAAAGTTGTTAAGGAAAGCTCCGGGAGTCGTTAGCTGTCATTAACTGTCATTAAACCGGCCTAGACTGTCATTTGGAGCGTCATAAACCGGAGTCGGGAGTTAGCGCCGCCGCTCGCTTGGGATTTTTCGCTTGTCTTGAGTAACCCGGATAAGTTTCAAAGGATTTAGCCGAGGTGTTACTTCCGCAGAATTTGTAATTCAGTTTGTAAACTTTTATCTTAATTATAAGGTGAAGTTTTAAAATATTATATTACAATTTTAATTTATATTTAAATTATAAATCACAGGCTTCTTTTACAAAAGTTTTCTTTTTGTCGAGCTATACAACTTGGAAAGTTTAAACTCTGATGTTCGACCTTTTTTTAAATGAAATTAAAATTGATTTAAATAATGTTCATTTTTCAACATCGATGTGACTCCGAATTCCTGCAACATGCTGGTAGGGCGTTTCCTAATGTTCCGGTTTCCTCACGACGTTTTTCGCCGTCAGCAGTTAGTTTTACCAATTTAAATTAGTAAATGTACACGAAGTCCGAAAAAATCATTGGTACATACCGAGGCTGGAAACTGTGCATTTCTAATCGATATTCCACCGGTCTTAACCCCTCAACCACCACGATTCATAAGAATGACTAGAGCCGATTTTTCAATCGATGGATAACCTTCTTTGGGGAATAATTTTGAAGTTTTAACGGATAATGTATGGAAAACCTGTCAAAATTTAAAAATTATTCCTTATATAATCTGTTAATTGAAAAATCGGGTATAAATAATATAAATATATTAAAAATATTCAAATGACAATAAACTCTTAACAAAGACATACAAAATAATAGAGTTTTCAGTGAAAAGCATTTCCCGATAACATCCAATATCGACTCGCGACAATGCATTCGTACCATTATGAAGAACTGATTTCTCATTGTACCAGATAGCTCGTCTTTTCATGTATTATTCTCAACTCTGCCCGAGCTGTTCAATCATCAACCTAAGCACCTTCGTAATACAGTCAATAAACGTTTAAAAAATAAACGATAGACGGTTCTAGCGAAAGTGATTTTTAAACTCAGAATTCTAAGAGATATATTCGTATTCAAAGAATGGAATTCGACGTGTTGTTTAGTAGTGCGTTCGTATAGAAATGGCTTTAACAAAAAGGTCGTATTATCCGATATTATGCTGGGGTGAGACTGTTCGCGCGACGTCGTGCGAAAAAATTCGTATTCGGACATACGGGGAATCGATTTAATTGATCGATTGGAATACGTTAGGGTTGCTGTATTATAGAAATTTGAAACTGATAATTTTCGAAATATTTATATATCCGTATAAGGTGATATATGGTGTATTTGGTGGTATATGGTGTATATGATGGGATATGGTGTATATGGTGGTATATGGTGTATATAGTGGTATATGGTGTATATGGTGGTATATGGTAATGGTAGTGGTATATAGTCACTATACAAATGTGACATTATTCCTAATTTCTATCCCTATCCCTAACCCTAATTCTTTTTCCAATATAAAAGTAGCCTAAGTTACTCCTCATAACATCAGCTATATGCCAGTGAAAGTCAACAACAAACAGACATACAGACAGGCAAAAAAATTAAAGTTGGTTTATTGTTATATGTATCTTACTTTCATATGCAATTAGTAAAAAGTTATTATTTGGACATTACAAACAGACACTTCAATTTTATCAATTGTATAGATATAGATTATGTCAATTATTTATGACATTATCAAACAGAATCTCCGTGACTTAGCACAATAACTTTTTTGTGGTTATAATCTAGTACATTACTTAGATTAAAAATTAATTATGCTTTTAGGTTTCTTAAGTTATCTTTGCGTTAATCAAATTATATTAGACTAGTGGTTTTCCCACGGGTTCGCCCGCGTCATATTTAAGTTATGTTCCATTATTTATATTTATATCCAATTTTTACTGAATTGCTAAATTCAAAATTTTAGCCCCTTTTAAATACTTTAGAAATAGAACTTTCAAAAACCTTTCCTTAGTGTTTACCTCCAGTGTAAAAAGAAACTGCATGCAAATTTTGACAGTTCTGCCCCAACGATTTTGGGCTCTGCGTTTATATCAATGTCAGTCAGTTTGTAGGTTTCATTAACCGAATTCAAACAACAGAGGAGGTTATCAATTCGAATATATATATATATAATATTTTTAAGTATGTTCAGACATGACTTCTGTGTTAAGGAACCGATTTAGATGATTCTTTCTTCGTTGGAAAGGGGATATCGTAATTAAAATGAGACCACATTTTAATTTCATTGGCATTGGGCATTCGACTTCGAAGATATACCAGGGAACTCCTAAAAATTATTGAAGTTGGTTTTCTTTTTTAAATTTTGAATAATATGATTAGAAAAGTTTAAATATTATTTTTGAATCTTTGTCAAATGTCAACCCTATACCTACTTTAAGTCGAGGACCTGTTTTTAAACACCTTGATTTTTGCATTGGAGAATGCTTTACGTTCATTAGTCGGCCTCTTAATAGCATTTTTATACAGCGTTGCCGATTTAAAACAACTTTAGACACATAAAAAACTTTATTACAAACATACATAGGTATGAATTAAGCACACCTTGCTTAAAGCAAGTTTGAATTTTAACAGCTTATTAAATCAAGCCGAATTCGACTTAATCTCCTGACTTTAATAGGTTAATTTTTTATATTAGAAAATTAAAGAGATTGTTTGTTTGTTTGAATAAGCTAATCTTTAGAACTACTTACCAGTTTGGAAAAAATATTCTTGAATTTTATAGCCTCTTTATTGAGGAAGGTAATAGGCTACATATCTTCACACTACAGCATTAAGGAGCGGTGCAGTAACCGTGAACGCCAATCAATCTGGCAACCTGTTGGCGAGTACAGCTATAGGTACGGTCGCGCACGAACTTGTATGACTTTTAATAAGAAGCTACATCGTCCCTGAGTGATAAAGGAGGTTTTTTAATCTTATTAAATCTTATATTATAATTAAAGTGAACATAAATAAGCAATTCCAAGTATGAAGAGAATATAGTATGTAATCTTATATATTATTTATAAATTCTATAAGTTATGATTGGACCCCGGAATGAGGATTTTAGGGTCACTTTTACGATCATTCTTATCGGGGTATATGAATTTATTTCCGATGTACATTCCGTAGAAACTCACCCTTTTAAATAAATAATAATACTTACACTAAATTAGACATACAATCAGCCCTAAATAGTAATGGCATGTAAGAGTATCGAGATATTTACATAAGCCTTACTACGGTGAAGAATTAAAGAGAGAGGTCATTAGTACCTAATAGTAGTTGGCCGAATAAGGTTATCTGAGAAAGAACAATTTTAAAAGTCATCCGGTAAATTAGAAAATTTTACAAAAACTAAAATAACATTATCTCTTGTTTTTTTTTTATGAACTCAATATTATAACTCGTAAAATATCGTCAATTAACATCAGGTGAGATTTGGGATAAAACGTTAACCCTAGAGTTTTTGGCGGGATCTTGAAGTGACATGTTGTGAATTTTTTTTTAATTCATTAACTTAGGTTTTATGACCCTATATTAAGTAATATTGGTGGCCTTTTGCATGATATAATTTGGGCATGGTCTTCATTAAAGACGACCGGTTGCCAAGTTAAGAAGAAGAAGAACGCCATAAAGAACGACAAAAAAGCATAAGCAAAGTATTTTGACCAGATTATTATCCAATAACCAATGAAGAATGTTGACCCAAGATAGTTTAAGTATAATGTAAGTACATGTTTATACAAACGCATGAATTTCCTCTAAGAATTGAAAAGAACCCTCCGACAATGACCTCAGAGGTCCCCCGTGAAACCGAAAGTAACATTTCTCCTAATCCTTAAAACAGTAAATTCCTAGTCAATTGTTCCTTAGCGTATGGTACAAGTTGCTAAATTTGTTATTATTATATTATTTTAAAAATACAAAACACTACCGTATATTTTGTTTAAATTTATTATCTATATTTCTATGTTTTATACATATTATAAAACTCAATGTCTCTGTCTGTCTGTCCGTTTATGTTCTTTTCAGATGAGAACAACTCATCCAATTTACATTTTTTTTTTAAATCTCATTTTTATTTAGGGACTATTGCTTATGCCAATCCCATCATTACTTATACGTACTACTTATACAAACAAGAACTTTAAACTAAAAAAAAAACATATCAATAAGACTATACAAATTTCTCAGAAAGAAGACTTAATTCATTAACAAGAGAACTTAAAAGAACCACACAGCATTTTGGAATCCAATTTACATGTTTTTTTTTTTAATTGTTGGCTCTGAGGGGTTGAAGGTCAAAAATTGTGTAGTAGAGATGTCCTTTCACTTTATAAGTTAAACAAAAATTCTTAAAGCAAATTAATTTAATTAGATTAATTTAATTGTTATCGAACCAGTGAACTGATAAAAGAATTCGCCTGATACCGAGTCTGTCCTGATGAAAGCCTAGCCATTTATGGCAACCCTACTTTTGGGGCACTTAAATGGCTTACACTGAGTAAACCCTAAGATGTTATATAACAAATTAATGTAAGTACTACATAATGCTAGATAATAAAAAAAATCTACAAAAAGTCAATGATGTAGGTATGTCTATTTATACAATTGATAAAATTAAAATGTCTGTTTGTAATCTCAAAATATCAGTATTTTTATTAAATGAATATGAAAGTATATACGATACTTATAACAAAATAGCGATTTTTAAAATTTTTGTTTGTCTCTTTGTTCCGCGTTATCTCCGAAATGGTTGACCGATTTTGACGCGAATTTCAATGGCAGATATCTGATATTATAAGAAATAACTTAGGTTACCTATATTTTAGAAAAAAAAATTAGAGATCCGCGAAAATGAAAACAAAAATGGTCAGGGTGGATAAATTCGGACGCTTAAATGGCTTACTCTGAGTAAACCATAAGGGATATATCAAGTTAATGTATGACATAATCCTAGATATTAAAAATACCTACAAAAAATTTTGCGAGAGCTGATGTCTATCTTCTAAGGATCACCCACAATAAGCAAATAACCGGGAATGGGAGTAGTACGATTTGCGCGTATGCGCGATCGGCAGCATTCCGTAGTCCACGCGAACGAAGTCGCAGGCAAAGCTAGTCTTAATAATACATTTATTATTAAAACAAAATAGTTAACAAGAAATACTGTTATAAAGGAAGCTTTACATAAACTGTATATCGTATACATAGGCAAGAAAAGAATGTTGTTTTTTTATAATAGTTCGCCACATTGACGGTATTGTCCCTGATATATGTATATTATTTTTTGTATACAACAAAGGTGGCAAACAAGCGTACGGTACGGTAAAGAGATCTGGAAACCCTATTCACCAGAGAAACATAACACAAGGTTATTTGGCTGCGATATTCAGTAGGGTATTCCACCAGTTGGACAGCCCCAAGCAGAGAAAAACCTCCAAAGAAATTTACTAAATAACTATAACATACTACATTTTAAAATATTACGTAAATTATTCAGAAGTACATAAAAACACTTTGAGCGATTTAAGATTCTTTGAAGCTTCTATATTAGACCAATCCCCAATACCATTGTCTTAACCCACAATCGAATCGGCTAAAAACGTATCAGATAACCCAAACGGAGGGTTATGTCTCATAAACTGCCCTCTGGCTATTCCAATAGCCGGTAGCTGATACCGATGCCCATTCGCTGGAATTTCATGTCAATAAACGTGCTCGGGACCACACTCTACGGGTAGTTAGCTGATCTCAAAACAATGTCAAGGTTTTATGATGTTTTTATAGTATTCTTTATCGGATTTACTGGTTTTGATACAATACGGTATAAATAATAAATTTTATTGGCTGATCCGTGCGAATATTTCGCATATTTTTTAATGTAAACAATCTAACAGCTGTCGTGTTAGGTATACGTATTATTAATAGATCGCACCACCTAGAAAGTAAGAAAACATCAATACATAAAATAAAAGGAAGTCGCTATCCGCGTCTGTATGTTTGTCCGCTTACTTCTTCTAAACCGCGCAACGGATATTTATACGGTTTTCCCTGTCACTTAGAGAACTGTTTACGAAAGGTTTGTATATATAATACAATCCAGTTAAGTTTTTTTTATAGTAGAGAAAATCCAATGTTTTGTAATTAAGTCGTCAATAAATCGATTTTCGGGCGCTTACATGGCTTGCGCTGGCTATAACTTAATAGATATGTCAAAATAATGTACTAAAGAATTATAGTTATTCAATAAGTCTAAAGAAAAGTCTGGGATGGTATATACCTGTCTTCTAAGGTTGATTCAAAGTAACCATTTTTATCTGCAACGTAATAATTAAAAACATTAGGTTATTTTCGAAGCTATTTTCTGTAATTGATTATTATTAATCTTTATTCAGTTAAATATATCAGTTAACTTGTGCATTTAGTGTAGATTAAAATTGTACTTTATATCATTTAAATGAATATCGTAGAAGATATCACGGACTCAAAATTACACTCAACCATGAAATCACTCATAGCGAAATGGTTGTCTGACACTCCGCACCTATGATGAATTGAGCATCGCGAGATAAGTAAAATTTTGTGAACTATGAATTTATTAACTATCAATCAAGGGAACGGGCCGTTAACTTTGCTCCCGCACACCCACCGCGTCCACTTTCTCCTTTTTTTTAACGTGGAGAAACCCGTCATGGGTACACACTCATTCGGGGGAAGGATTTCTTATGTGAGACTGCTATTCAATAAAACTCCACGGTTTACTATCCGCTGCCGTAATGGGGTGACAGGGTCCGCTAGTAGCATTCTACCGCGTCGCCCGGGCGCGCGCAGCGGCAAGGACCGAAAGGGTCGCCCTTTGACGAAGACAGTCCGGTGCAACGGAACTGTCTTCCCGTCCACCGAACCAGTGCAATGGGAAGACGGGCTCCTCGACCCATCTCCTCTTGGTTTAGCTTTGCAGAGGAAGGAGGCAAATGAACGCACCACCTCCCTCACCAGTACGACGTTGGTTTTTTATAGTTTCCTCCTCTGTCGTCGTTGGTGTCTCCCGTCCTTCCGTAATTTCTGCCATTGAATTTTTAACGAGGTGTTCATCCTTGACCCTCTGGTAATTTTTAAACAAGGTTGTCTTCCTTAGAAATTTTTTAACGAGGTGGTATTCCACCGTCTGCCCGTGATTTTTTAAGGGTGGTTTGATCAACCGTCGTCAGTGATTGTTTATATTGTGTTCTCTCAATGTTTTTAAAGATATTTTCTTCCTTCGCTGTCTAAAACGATTCGTTCCATAGTGGACGAGCCACAGCAGGTCTACTATTGCTTCATCTTCTGTCTTTTCTGACAAGTAGTAGGGTGCAGGGGCGGGACGCTGTTGGTCTGATATTATCCGCTAGTCATAAGTATACAAGTCATACCTGGCAACAGCCCAAGCCGAGGTTAGGCCACTTTGGCACCCTTGAGCTTTTTGCCACGCTTTCGCGGCTGAGTGCCTTAAGCGTTCGCCCCTAAACCCGGTGAAGCCGTAAAAGCCGTCCGAGGCTTCAGGGCCTTTATGGCTCTTATAGTCAGATTAAAAATAGCTATCAATAATAAAGCGATATACTCTAAATCATGCTTCTTTAAACATTAAATATACCACTTTGTAAATTGCACCCGTGCGAAGCTGGGGTGGGTCACTAGTTTATTCATAAAATAAAAACAAACCATATTATATATCGATTTAACATAAACATCAACAGGAAACTGTGAACATAACAATACTAATTAATATCTACATACACATAGTACACATGATCCAACATTGCGTCTCGTCGGCCATGTTAAATCACGATCACATTTATTAATGTTTTTCATATGTTAGGTTTACTAAATCAATAATAGATAATATTAGTTCGAAAATAACTTAAAGCATACATATTAATAAGAGAAGGCAATAACCGTTTGATAATAGTTATATATTTGAACCCATTCCATTGTGACGAGCGGAGCGATATTCAAATATAAGGGGACATTATTAAAAAAAAACATATATTTTAGTGTTTTAAGTGTGCTACTAATATCATACCTTTTCCTTATTGGAGTAAGCAGAGAAGCAACTGAGCACTGCTCTTCTCAATCTTTGCCCCTTTATTTTCATTATGTTTGTTATAGCACTAACTATAATTGGGTTTTTTTTTTTTGTTTGAACACGCTCTGTAAAATTATCAATCGGAATTGGAAAATTATTTTAATGTTTTATACCTTATTTATGAGAAAAGTAATGGGCTAACCAATAACCATGAGTATCATGTAATAATCTAGCAAGCTGTAAGTAAGTAAGGAAAATTAGAACAACGGAAGCTACAATAATGCGATATAATGAAGTTAACTTACAATACGACATATTTTTCACCATTCTTCCTAAATTTAAAAACTCACTCACTTAATATATTTGTTTTTTATTCAATTGTTAGATTTTCATCGTCCATTTAATATAATCAGTACTTGTTAACCATTACAGCTGGGCACATATGCTATCATAGAGTATGAGGATATATAGGGACTTTTAGAGGTATGTATTTAGAATTAAGTTATTATTATTTTTTAATCTCTTACCTGTTTTTTTTGTGCCTTACGAAATAAATAAAATAAATATAGGTGCGTTGGCGGCGCGGCGCGGCGGCGGGGTGAAACCGGTTGTGAACATCTAGACCAACTAGTAATATAATAATCAGACTTTATCTTAACTATCCTTTGTCATAATTGCTATCATATTACGTACTCCTAAATAGGATTGGAGATCAGATCCGCTATAACAGCGTAGCTAAATGAAGGAATTAGGTATTTAAATATTATGTGGACAAATTTAACAAGGACTATGGATTTGTTTAATAAGTAATCAGAATATAAAAGGTATTATTAATAAGTAAAATTTTTGGACAAGTATCAAGATTCGTTAAGGGGCTTTTTGTGGCAACGCTTTTTTCATCAAAATTAATGATTAAAACATCATTTTAAAGCATTTGTTCTCTGCTATTAACGAGAAAAATTAGATTAAAGTTAATATTTGTGTTAAAAATATATAATTTTTTCCTACGCCTAATTAAAATATACCTACTTAAATAACTTGTATAGAGCGTCATCTAATAATAATCTATTGATCTAACATTTCAGCTGTTATATTGTTTACAGTCTATAATATGCGAATTTTTACACAGCTCAGTTTAGACTTATTACTTGTTTATTTTATTAAATCTATGGATTTAAAAAAAAACTAATTTTGAATTTTTTATCAACATATTCTCTATAATAGGGATAGCTTAATTAAAATATATAAAAGTAATAATAATAAAAAATAAATGTTTTTATAATAAAATACTCTACTCGCTTGCTAATATTATACACTTATTATTGTGTATTAGTGTGCGCAGAAAAAGCGTTATTTCAATATAAATATCGAGTGGACGTTGATTGACAGTTCCCGCTGAGAAGTAACCTCGGGAACGGGCACTTTTTACCCATTTACCCCAACTTTATAGCATGTCATGAATATAAGTTATAATAGCGATACTTAACATGACATAAGCCCGTAATGGAAGTCATAGAAAGCATAATTAATTACATAACGTTATTTTTATTTACGCGTTTATATTTATCTAATAGTAACTTTTTCTCGTGACTTCGTTCCATAGTCTTGAAAATGAAACTACTTGTACGCCATCTGTCATAAACTGATTGTACTAATATATAAATATTCACGGGTGTACGCATAAAAACTCACCAATATTTCATCGTAATTGGATGAATGGTTAAGGAACGCATAGGGTTAAAAACAAAGCAATCTTTATTTTTATTATACTAGCAAACCCGGGCACGCTTTGTTGCCGTTTTCTAGTCTGATCTACATTGAACGTTGATTCGTTAATATGAAGATTGCCTGAAAATTTATTCAAAATCGCTAGAACCGTTTTGGAGTCTATAGGGAAAAACATACACTCATCGATTTTTATATATAAGAAGAAGAAGATTAATACAAAATACGCCTCGAGGATTCACCGGGTTGAATTTGGAATGTACACTGTACATGCCTATTTTATACATATGATAACTACTTATCCAGATTAGTTGACGTTTATGGTTACTGGTCAGCTCCTAAGGTTCGTAGCGTGATGTTACTTACACCTAGCCTATATCTTCCTCGATAAATTGGCTATAAAATATAAAAAAGATTTTTTCTCAAACATGCATGAAAATATTGTCATTATTTTTGAAAAAAGAACACGCGAAGTATTCATTTTACGGACATACCGAGAATGATAAAAGAGATCCAATCAAAGAGTATTTAATATACTCAGCACGCCGCGCCGTTTCATGCGTGCAATGGGTTTGATTTTCTTTGTCCGTAAATTAGATACTTCGCGTGTTTTTTTTTTCCAAAATAATGACAATATTTCCATGCATGTTTGAGAAAAGCACTAATGTATTTGCCGCGGTGGAAATGGCAATTACCTGTCACGTATTAGTGAAGTACTCGCTTACGGCTCGGCCTTCAAACTCATACTCGACCTGCAATTGCCTATTTCATGACCTTTGTAATAATGTACTATTTCACATGTTATAACATATATAATATATTACGGGTATATTACCCGTAATACCAATCCGATTCTGCACGCTTACTTTCCTAAAAATACTAAAACATCACGAGTTAATGCTGTTAGAGATTTAGGTGTTATTTTCGACTCCAAGCTGATATTTGATAAGTATATAGACAATGATGTCAAAAAAGCGTCTAAAGCATTAGGGTTTGTATTTCGATTATCTAACGAGTTCAAATGTGTCAAAACTTTTAAAATTCTTTATTGTTCTTTAGTTAGAACCCATCTTGAATACGCGTCTCAGATCTGGAACCCCAGTTATAATATATATCACACGCATTGAGAAAATACAAAAGCGGTTTTCTTCGTTACCTACAGTTTAAATCTGAAATAATTGTACCAGATTACACATCGCACTGTAAAAAATTTCATATGCTCCCTCTGTATTCACGAAGAGAAATAGCTGATGTATCATATCTTTTGTGTATACTCAATGGCCTAATTGACTGTTCGGAGATACTGAGCAAAAGTTAACCTACGCGTACCAGCAGCATCTTTTAGAAGCCCTAACATATTTTATAATCATATTGTAGGGACTATTTACAGACAAAATTCCTATTTCATTCGAGTGAGCAGCAGTACGAATAAATTGGTTAATGATTTAAACGTTGATTTATTTAATAGAACTGTGCAGAAGTTGAAAGCCCTTCTAAATTCTAATTTCTTTTGCTAATATTTTTGTATTCTTCGGTCTACTTCATTCTTTATTTTTTATTCATATATATACATATATACGTGAGAACTTGTAAATGGCCATCATTAATATATACATGTAACTTGAATATGTACTTAGCTGTAAGTTTTCTTAAAATATTAAAATAAAATAAAAATAAAATGTTGTAACATAAACAAATGTGTGTGCGGTTCACATGTGGTAGAAGTCTAACCGTCAGAAAGACTATAAATATATAAATCAGCGGGATTTGAACTTTGGACCGCTCGTACTGTACATATAACAGTGCGCACATGTCTGGTCATCACACCGTTAGGCTAATTCGACGACGATCATAGTTTTGAAAATCAGGACTTGTTTTAACCCGTGTATATTGTGAATAATAGAAATATAAACACGGTTATCTCACTCTCTCACAGGCTAAATCCTTTATATGTATGCGTTTTTCTCTTCTTAGTATCGATTTTTTGTTTCATCGCGTTCCGAATCACTGCGATACTAAAGACTTAACATTTTATAAAAGAAACATCTGTGCGGTGGCTTACAATCCAAGTCCGGTGAAGCTGTAAAAGCCGCAGGCGGCTTCAGGGGCCCTAAGGCTAACAGTGTAGTCAGATCTAAAAAAAGGTGTCTTACAAAAAATAAACACTTATCTAGGTAAACTTGGAATGTAAAATATTATCTAAATAAAAAGTTTTATTAATATCGTAGGAGCCGTTTCCGAGAAACCAATTACATATATACGTATATTATATGCAAGAATTACTCAATTATTAATAAGTAGGTAAATACAATTAAACAAATCAATAATTCAAACAAAACATTTTAATACTCATTGAAAGAGTACCGATGTAGAAATTGAACATAATTTATGTTCAATCTCCTTTGTTATTGCTCTGCTTATATTTTATTTAATAAAGTATTCGAGTCTTATATTTATGTTTATTGTTTAGCCGCATGGGTCGGTGAAGTGATGGCCGAACGCGAAAACTTTCGGGGGTCAGCCGATCGGCAAATTATGTAAAGTGTCCGGTCATTTCGGACCGTCCGGCCGCAGCGAGTCACTGACGACTTCATCTTATACGGCGCTCGATGTGTTTTGATACTTTACAACAACAGGTCACGCTCATAAACTAAATCTACAGCAATTTAAAGCCTACAAAAGACGTTAAGTAATTTTTTTATTAATATATTACAGAATTAACTCTTAGGCTTAAGCGATAAGTGGACAAGAATTGAGAGTGACATTTTAAGAAAGTGTTACCTTTTAGGCACATTTAGTTACATGAGAGACAAGAAAGATATAACGTAGAGAGAAGGAGAAATTATATATCTAACACACAGTTTAGGCTATCCGTATTTCCCTTTTTAATAAGAATCGCTTTTATCATGTGTACGGTGTTGCACGCTCAATTATTTTTAAATCTTATTGTGGGCATGATATAAGTAACTTTCTTCGGATGATAGTGGATAGAGTTTTAAGTAAGTAACTTAAATATGCTTTTTTCTGTATTCAACTAATTAACATATTATCATAACATACAACAATATAAAGTAAAACAAATTTTTTAAGCAAGTATCAAAACGCATTAAGTGTCTTATTCTTGTATGATAGTTTGCACCGCGTGCGATCTACGGCTACCGGTCAACATTGAGGGTAGTTTTATTAAGAATTACAATTATTTATTTATACTGCTTACTCCCTTTTAGTACAGAAATGTATGTTTATGTTTTTTTTCACATCTGAACTTTATAACTTTGATATATTGTTTAAGAATATTTTTTTTATTATTTATCACTTAAATTTTATCACCATCAAAGGAACAGACTTGGTAACTCTACTTCTCTCTACTTGGGACAGTCCGACTGGTGGAATACTCCACCCTATAGAAGATCGCAGCCAAATAACCTTGTGTTGAGTAGGGTTTCCAGAGTTCCTCGGGGAAGAGTGGTTCAAGGACATCGATAATCGATAGACTACGGTAACCACTTATCATTAGGTGGGCCCGTATGCTTGTTTGTAAAAAATAAGCATGAGATTAAAACTTATTTAGAAAAATACTACAAATAATATCTGCAAACAATATAAAATTAATCAAACAACATTGAGCAATAAATTACTACAAACACAATTCAAATGTAAAAGCGCAACGATTCGTGAATATTTTGATTAAAATACATACATTATTTCAACTCAATTTCTTTAACAAGCCAACTATTTGGGAAGCAACTTATCAAAGTAAACAACGTCGTTAGACGAAGCTCCTGATGTTATGCAAATCATATTATTATTCATACTGTTTTTGCAGAGGGCGTGGGATGGAATCGAACCCCTAATCTACCCGGATATTACAATACAGCGAGTTCAACCAATGAAATTAACGGGTATTCTATTTTACACCTTATTCCCTGGTAGTAAGAGCGTCGGAATCTTTAATTATTGATTTCACGTGCCAATATTTTGGTGCTCGCTATATGCTCATAGATGGAGCTGTAGGCAATGCAAATTTTCGGTAATGTAATTTCGCGTTATGAAAAATTGGGGATCACCGAAATCTGATTGGAAAAACATTATCCAAGTTATTCTGAGTTATCATAATGTAATAAGATTAAGGTACGGTTGCTTATTGTTTATTAATATCGCTCTGATGCGTAGAGGATGGATATAATTATATTCTCTTTAATATTAATAGAAGAATTTAGATACATCATTAATTGTACTATTTTTTATTGGCTATTTTAAAGTGATACGCTGAAGTTAGATAATAATTAAATAATTACGATGACCGCTGAAATGTGAAGTTTATTTATTATGCTTCTTTATCTATACTAATATTAAAAAATATAAGCGATTATTATTTCTTGTTTGTACAATGTACTACAATAAGCACCTTCTTTGTACATCCACTACAAATATTATACCTAAGTACACCTACTTACATAAATACTGAAAAAATAAAATTGATAAACCGGACCTTTTCCGGATGTTTTCCGAACCGGTCGTAGTGTTTTTTTTAACTTTCTTAAACCTTCTCAGGGGATAAACTAATTTTTATATATTTTTAATCTACGTTTTCGGTGAAAGGAATCATCATGAAATCGCAATATGTTTCTAAGATATTTCTTTGTGTGTATGTAGTCTTAGCACCATTGCCACATTCAAAATTTTTCACAAAACGTCTAACAGTGTGTTCTAGTAAACCATAGACCGACCTTTTTTTAGGTTATTGGTACCTTATCGAACCTTGTCTATAAATTGATAAAAAAAGGTTATAAATATTGTGAACATATTAGATGGTTCTAACATAGGTAATATGTATGTAGATATTTCCTTCCCACGATCTCGTATGACCTCGAGTCATGCCCACATTACAAGATAACAACACACTTAGGTAAATTATTGTAACTTGCAAATATAAGTATTATTGCACACAATTACAAGCGTACAATTCAGTACAGGTAGGTATAATTGGTTTAATACAAGTATGGTTACATACTTCTTGGTATTCGGTCACCTAAACTCAATAAATAAAAAATCTCTTGTTTCCAAAATTTTGTCGTTGAAAATTGTTGTTCAGTTAGCCCAAAAGGCCATCATTAATTTTTTCAGTATGTAATAAGTAATTAAGGATTCTACTGTGGGTTCTACATATTGTATCCGAAAATTTAAATAACATAATACATACCTGTCAGTTTAGCAAACCTATATAAAATAAGTTAAGTTTCTACGATGCTACCTTACAATTATTCATAGTATAAGTACATATTTTTGATTATAATCAGTAACTTGCTGAAAAAAAAAACTAGTTTAATAAATGGGATATTTTATACTTCTGTCAACAGGTATACATCTTTTATTTTTATTGACTATACTTCAATTATTATAATCTGTTTTTATTTATGAACTAACAAAAACAATATTCATATGAAGTTGATAGAGCAATTTGGCAAAGATGAAGTTCTAATTAATTTCTAATATTTTTTATTTTCTTATCATGTTAGTTTGTCAGCCTGGACGTTTACTAGATATTTTTATTGCATTATTTATATTTTTTATGGGATAAATAAATACTTTAGTTCATATATAAACACAGATATATTTCAATTAAAGCTTGAGGATCCGCCATCTTGTGTCTAAATTACAAACTAAATCGCATTTTGAAGTAGTTTCTACTGTAGTTCAGAGATGGCGGTAGCAGGAACCTTACGTAGTCTAAGTAATATTGTTTTTGTTTTCGTATTGGTGTACCTATCAATTGAATTAAATTGTTATTTCACAAAATTATAATTTATTAATATTAAAAATAACTTGTTTCAGATACTATGCTCAAGAGAACTGGTTAAGTAAAATATAATCATATTATTAGTGTTAAGCCCTATTAGTTATTTTACTTTTTGGTGTTAAGTATAATCTCATTGTTTTTTTTTTAAATATAAACTTAATTAAAATAACATATATGTAACCTAAAGATACGTAAATAATAAAGACCTAAATAGATTCATTCTAATGTCAGTTATTTTAATATTAACACGGTTTATTTGTAATTGATACAAATAAATAATCCTTTGAGTGGATTGTAAAATATCCTAGTAAATATGTCTTGGTGTTGTTTTTTATAGAATATTTAATACAGTCAGCCAATAATATGGTTTTAAAATAATTTTACTGATAAATTTGATATTTTAATTACGTGATATTTTTTTTTTTAATTCAAGGTATATTATACTTATTATCGAATTGTGTGTAATTCACCATGGCCTGAGAGATATGACTGAATGTTTGTAATTTGTGTAAACTTTACGGTTGCACGAAACAGAATTCTATGCCTCGTTAAGAAAATATACTTTGACTTAATTTCTTTTATTATCTCGGAAGACGAAGGTCTTTTATTTCAGGGTCCGTTAAGCGTTAACCCTTCCGTCGCTAATTAGAGTAATTCCCGAGGAATTAAAAATGCTATTCGTGAGTATTGGAGGGTTAAACAGTTTATGTTATTGCGATTTACTAATTGACCGTGTAATGTTATTCAGTGTTGTTTAATTAGGTATATCGTTAGTTTACACAGACTTTTCAAATCAAAGAAATTTATTTTTATTTTGCTTGTGAGTACAAATATCTTTCATTTTAATTGAAGAAAAAGAACGTTCCCAGGATTGAGAAAATGCGTCTGTCTACCCCGATAAGGGTACCTATTAGGCAAACTTTGAACGCCGCGAGATTTATAGTTCTATAATTTCTCACTAGATGGCGATGCATCGATCATTACTTATTCTCTAAGCTTCCTCTTACTTTGTTTTCTACTCAAACGCACCTTCTGTCAATAACTTTAAGCACGAGTAGGTATAGGAGTTATTGGTGAGGTCTCAAACTATCATGTAGTGCTTTTTAAATGAATAAATTTGTGTTGTTTGACTTTATAATATGTAATACGGGTAGTATTTCACTTAAGAAAGATTAGTTATTGTGCACAAGTGCATTGGAAATAATAACATGGTCCATGAATTCCGAGATACCACAAAATCTCCCTTGAAAGTTTTAATAAGGAAGCCACCATCTTATTAGGATACTGAAATTATCATAAGACATGATGCCTACTCTATATTCATTCGATAATGGCAGTGATTGTCTCTCAATAGAGAGGACTAGTTGCCAGTTATGAAGAACAAAAACTGTAGGTTCTATCTAAATTTTTAATATAAAATGCCTTTAGCACTAAATCAATGGGTATAGAATCGACATTTAAAAAAATAATGTTATGTTAGGTGAAATCGATGCACACGTTCGCCCAGATTTACATTTAGATTATCTCTTGTGGAAATCCCAATCTTAATTCGACAGTTGTGTTAAACCTTATCTACTGTTCCTTGGAGGATCAACATAGTGATTGTAAAATGTCACCTTTTGGGTCATGGAAAGCGAGTACAATGTTAGAAACGAATTCGAAACTAAATTATTTTTTATTAAGTGCAAAAGTTGCAGTTCGATTGGAAACGAATTGTAGGTGTATTGTCAGCTTTGTTTTACCATAATTTGTAGAAAAATTAAATGTGATATTTTAGAATGTATCTTAGAAAGTAAAAATAAAATGATAATGTTGTTGTACCTATATTTTTATCACAACAATCTCAACTGATGTTAAGTGATGACGTGGCTTAAAACACGCTAAAAATAGGGAGAGCTTCTAGAAGCTAGAATTTAGATTTTAATATTTTTCTTTATATTTTTAAATCTCTGATTGAATATTTCGATAGGATTCGTGAAGGACCTGTAGGTATTTTGAACAGATACTCATAAAGTTGGGTTTTTGCATTGAATTGTTACTTCTACCTTACCACCATGCTATGGCTTCATCACGATGTTTCGATCGATTGATGTTTTTTTTCACTGAAAGTTCAGCCTCATAATTGCAGAAATTCGATCTCATTTCAATCGACGCGGTGACCGTTTACGCTAATAAACTATCATTTCTCCAAATGCGTTTCAAATGGTTTACAATATATGGGAATATAACAGTAACAATATTTATTTCGGAATCCATTCATTTTAATTTGTTTACACAAAGACTTAACCTAGTTTTTTTTTAATTATGGTGTTGGTATTATTCTTATATTAGGAGAAAAATAAGAGAACAACAAAGATGTTAAATATATTTACTTCTACTTTTAGGAACGATATAGTAGAAATAAACTTGTATATCCTTTTACGGTACAATAATTGTGTTGTGTTCGATTTTTTATTAGCTAACAAAATTTGTTCTTCTATATTATTTAAAGGTATGTACGGAAATAAGAATGTATTTTCGACTAAATGTTTCTTTATTTAGTAGCTTTATAAAATCAAGATCAAGTAGCTTACTAAAACTACATCTTCGTTAAAATTCACAAGGCGAACGCGCGACAGCCCTCTCTCTCTTTGAAGTTTTACCGCGGCGAGATAATCCGTCAACCGCGTGAGGATTAGGGTTGCTGCGGCGCATAAAACAAGTGATTCGCGGTTTTCGTGACTTTTTAAAATAGTTTTTTTTTAATGCGTGGATAGATAAATGTATATTTTTGTGATTATTATGGCGCTATTTTCTCACGGTCCATGACGCTACCGAGTGGAATGGATATAAATACATGCTGATTTTTATCGCGTTTTATTTTGTTAGCTATATTATATAGCTATGTAATATAAAATACTTGCTGTACCTCACCGGTGTTAAGTTTATCCGACTAACTCTATACTACGCCGCCGACCCGCGCTACCAACTCACCGCGTAGTGTAGTAGTGATGTAAATGATATTCCTATTCGCGTTCGCGAATATTCGAAATTTCGCATATTCCCATATTTTTTGACATTTGAATTCGTATTCGAAAGAAACGATGCGAATGTTTGACTAATGTATTTAACAAAGGAAAAGGTAGGCAACTAAATCAGTAATACTTTTTCGTTTGTTCTTTTTAATTTAATTGAATTATTAATAAAATCACAATTAAAATGAGAAAAAGAACAAATAAATGAAATGAAATGTGAGATTTAAAATTCAAATTTTAACTAAATTATAAGTATTATTTTTTGTAACAACAATTTTATAATGTTTGTATCTACTTATTTAGCAGATTATAACTAGTATTTTAAAAAAGGTTTACAATTTCTTTTTACAGAAAACAAAATAATTATTTGAAACAAAATAGAATATAGAATAAATAGAAAATAGAACCTCAGATAAAGAAGATCTCAAGGCGAATTCAATTAGGGTGGGCTGCCTTCGGTATACTAAAAGATGTCTTTAAATCGAACTCACCCCATTATGTAATTAATCAATTTATTTATTAATTAGTTTATAACTCTTACCCATCTTCACGTACGGTGCCGAAATGTTGACGCTCACAAAAAGCAATATGATTAAACTAACAGTTGCACAATGTGTCCTGGAGCGGGCCATGTTGAGTATCTACTTCGTGGACCGTGTACTAAACGTAAAAATCTGGAGGAGAACAAAGGTTGAAAATATTGGCAAGCGAGTCATGAGGCTAAAGTGGAGATAGGCGGGCGACCCGGCAAGACGAGAGGATTGACAATGGTACAAATGGATTCCGGAGTGGCCGCTCAGAGATGGAAAACGACTGCGAGGCAGACCGCTAGTCTGATGTTCCGACGACATAGCGGGGTGGTGGATAAGCTCTGGATGAGAGTCACGCAAAACCGAGAGGATTGGCATGAGCGAGAAAAGGCCTACACTCAGCAGTATTTAAATTTGGGCTAAATAGATGGATGGAGAAATTAAATTGACCACTAGAATAAGTAAACTTGTTGTAACTTTAAATTCTTAATAAATATACAATGAAGTAAATGAATGTTAAACTTTAAAAATGAAAAGTTTTGAGGCTCTTTCTCCATGCAGCCTATTTCGGTGAGGTATGTAAAGAAATCCAGCTCCACTAAAAACTTTTTCACTGGGCACACTTGTGAGTGAACTTACAAATTTTCTTTGGCTACGCGAGAAAAAATAACATATTTAAGGTCCATTAAAGAACTTTTTCTCTAACCATTTCTCTTCTTCTTCTTCATTTTCTATACGTTTATCCAATCCATATTCAATAAAACAAAATTATCAAATCTTCTACAGGATTTGGAATTTCATTTTCTAATTGTCCTTCGCTTTCACTAAAATCAATCATAATTTTAATACTTAGTCTTTTGTCCTACAGCTTATCAGATTGCCTGACTTTCATAAACACAACTTCTCACATTAGGGTCGTAGTGTGAAGTAATAAAGCCTTTCTCAATAACTAAGGCTATAAAATACAAAAATAATTTTTCAAATCCGATTAGTGGTTTCAAAGGTTAGCACGTTCAAACTGACAAATAAAAATATCTCAAGTAAAAAATCTGTCGCCAAACACTTACCTATGCCTAGGGGTTCTTCGGCAGTAACACTTGTCAGCCAGTCCCCTTAAGGCTTATATTTTTAGCGTGAAAGAATAAAAGAAACCACCGAAGGGTTCATAGCGGGCTGGTAATTAGAAATAGAGAAGAAACTTTTACGTCATTACGAAATTTAGCATTCAAGTATGCTACATACATACATGCTACGGGGAACTTATTTAGTCCAGCCTTTCGATATTTATTTGTGGCCCGCCATAACATCATAACCCGAAAGTAAAGTTTTTCTTAAACAAAATTGAGTTTCATAGATATCAACAGATGCCGCAGTAAAATGCCAGTCCAGTACAATGTATTTTGGTAAAAACATCCCATAAACACCTCCCCGTGTGAATCATCAGTCACAGTCGACAATATTAACCCTGTCGATATCACAGCTAGACACAAGGGTCGCGTTGTATCTATTACAATAACAAATTACTACGTTTAAGGTTCAATTTGATTTACAACATCTTTATACTTAAGTAGATTATTTCCAGAACTTCTGAAATGTATAATGTCTTAAATATTTTTATAATTACAAAAAAAATGTTTCATATTAGTTTGCTACTTCTGCCTGAAAATAAAAGTTTTTAATTACTGATAAGATCGCTCGCTACCACAGATACTCAGTATCAAATACACGAAAGATGCTAATTATAAAAAATAATTACGTTGAATGTGTTACCACGTTTCGAATGAGGCCAGGCGCTAACAAATAAATAGATGCATTTTTATTTAAATTATTGTTTCCTCATATTAAACGGCACATAATGTATGTACTGTACTACTTATATTACGTCTTTACATATGAAATCGCCGTTTTTTATGAAAAAATTTAAACGATTTTTTTTTCATGTATTTTTTATTTGTATTAATCGAAGTAATCACCCATGCAATCAATGCATCTTTGCCAGCGCAGTGGCAGTTTATTGATGCCCTTCTTAAAGAAATCAGCTGGACGGGAGGAAACAAATTCTTCAAAGGCATTTTGTACTGCTTCTCGGGTATTGAATTTTTTTCCCGCCAAGGAGTTATCCAATTCTGGAAAAAGTAGTAGTCTATAGGCGCAAGGTCTGGTGAGTAGGGCGGATGATGGAGAACTTCCAACCCCAGTTCTTGCAACTTGGAGACTGTCTGCTGTGCAGTATGAGGTCGCGCGTTGTCGTGCAGAAGCAACGGAGACAAGCGATTGACCAATGCTGGTTGGAGATGTGCCAGCTTCTCCATCATTGTATTCAGTTCTTCACAGTACACATCTGCAGTAATGCCTACCCCGTTTGGTAAGAAGCTGTGATGAATCACACCGGCGCTAGACCACCAAACAGTGACCATCACTTTTCTAGGGGTAAGTTTTCGTTTAGGGCATTGTTTAGGTGCTGAACCAGGATCCAACCAACTTGCTGAGCGCTTGCGGTTATCAAACAGAATCAATTTTTCATCGCAGGTAACAATGCGGTTCAAAATTCCTTCATTTGTGTGTCTGTTGAGCAGTGCAAGGCACGTCTCGACGCGTACTTCGCGCTGGCGTTCATTGAGTTCGTGGGGCACCCATTTGTCAAGCTTTTTACCTTGCCAATTTGACGCAAATGGACCAATATTGTTTTGACGCTAACGTCGAAAGCTGCTGCTAATTCAGCCGTAGATTGTGTATCATCAGCTTCCACAATCGCCTTTAATTCGTCATTGTCGACCAAAGTCTTCGGACGACCGCGAGGTTCATTTTTCAGGTCAAAATTCCCAGAACGGAAGCGAGCAAACCAATAACAGGTGGTGAGTTGGTTTGTAGTGTTAGCTCCGTAAACGTCGTTGATGTTGCGTGCCGCTTGTGCCGCGTTGCTGCCACGACGGTACAAATATTCCATAATTACTCGAATTTTTAACGTATCCATGATGACAAAAAAGATTGAAATGCGACGAAAATGTAACACTAATCAATAAACAAATGACTACTTTTGGAAAAAGAATTCCATGTTTTTAAAATAAAATTAATTTGAAATTAGAATTAGCCAAGCAAAAATTATTTTGATTTGAAATGGCCAGTACTACAGAACGGCAATTTCATAGGTATAGGTAAAGACCTATTATTTATATATCTGCAGTTCTATGTAACATGTAATCTTTTCCACATTGGTGAAAGATAGATATTTTAATCACATATCACGGATTTGACACATAAAAAGATTGTCTGTCCTTTTGTTTATTTCGTTGTAAATCAAAAGCTGGATGACCAGTTTAAATTAAATTTCACACACGAGAAGTAAACCTCAGTTATGTAAAGCCTACAAAAATACCAACAACAATACGTCATTCTGAAATTGATATTAATTTATTCTATAACTTTGCCCTCCCAATACATCTTGGAAAATATAATGTAGGTTCGAAAAAATGAAGGCAATTTTGAACTTGTTACTAACACACACAATTTCAGTACTAGAAATAAATATAAAATAGTCATTCCGTCTTTTAGACTTAGTAAAACAAATAAAAGTTTTTTAGGTAATCGTGTTAGGTTTTGTAATAAACTTCCTAAGCACATTAGCGTTTTGCCGGATAATAAGTTCAAGAATCATGTTAAGCAGGTTTTATTGTCAAAGGGGTATTAGGGTGGCTGATTACGTGAATGATGGTGATGTCTGGACGTAATTCCTTCTCTGTACATCTACTGAAAATTATAATAACTGTTATACAGTCGTTATTATTGTTATATAATTAAATACTGTATAACCAGTTAAAAAAAAAGATAATAAGATAAACCCGATCGAGTTTCTTGTCGGTTCTTCTCGATGTCTGGGATGTTTACCGAACCGGTGGTAGTGTTTTGACATTCATAAGTGCCTTCTTAGGGCCTAAATTGAATAAAAGATATTTTGATTTTATAAAAACTATCAACATAAACTTAAAAAAAAAAACAATTATTGTAAAATATAAGTATAAATAAAATTAAGACAAGTTAATAATTCTTGCCTAATAAATGCATGTAGAGCCCCGGGTACAACTAGTATTTTACAATACATAATTGGTGTTATTAAAAAAAGTTACAACCCGATTGTTTATGTAGGATCTATCGTCAGAATATATTCGAACCTTCGAACAAAAAAATATATACGTTGTCATGAAGAATTTAACTTAGCCATAAAAGGGATTTCTTCTATAGTACCGCAGCGAATCGAAAGTTAATAACTTCATTTTTTTTAATGTTAAAACAGGGTGGTTTTTACCCTCGAATATAAACCATTATTTTACATTATCGAGTGACAGAGTTTTAAAACATATTTAGCTATTGCACTTTTTTATAACTATAAAAGTTATATAAGTGTCAACTATAAAAAATTATAGCCAAGAACTGGCAAGTAAATGTTTGCTGGGAGGTAGAACACGACCACCATACATCAACTGTAATTTCCATCATACAATGACTTCGGTACTCGCCTTCAAGCCCGGTGAAACTGTAGAAGCCTTCTGAGACTTCAGGGCACTTACGACTAATAGAGTACTTAGTTAGATCGAAAAACAAAAACGCCATTCTGGCAGCAGCCGATATATAACTAGTAATCAAGCGAGGTGGTGGGGATCTGTACCCGACTGGGTTGCGACCACCATGCACAAGGTGAAACCAGTCATAGTGACTCTCTTTTAATTTGTCGCGTTTGAGGATTAGCGGGTGTTGTTAATACAACATACATCCTTACATATGAAAGTGGCATTTTGTTAAAGTGACCACTTTGATCTCAAATATCTGGCGTTTGGTTAGGAATTCCAAATTCAAATTTAGGCTTATGTATTTGTGTTTGGAATTTAGTGATTTATTTGTTTTCGCACAATTCGATTTTTCTTTGACATCGTTCTTTTCACAATATGGAAAACTTAAAATATCGCGTTATTTACGAATATGATTTCCACCGTGGCAACAGCGCTGCAGAAACAACTCGAAGGATTGATGCTGTGTATGGGGGAGCAACTGTTAAAGAAAGCACGGTACGTTATTTTTTCCAATGTTTTCGTTCTAGAAATTTTGACTTACGAAAGAAACCCCGCGGTCGGCTGGAAAGCCTAGTTGATAATGAAGATTTAAAGGTGATAGTGGAAGCGGATCCATCCCAAACCACGTCAGAGTTAGCGGTAGGCTTTGGTGTAAGTGTTAAAACAATTTTAATAGCCTTGAAACAAATTGGAAAAGTGAAAAAGCTCGAGAAATGGGTACCGCATGAATTGACTGAAGCACACCAACAAACATGCATTGAGTGCTTCGTTACTTTACTCAACCGACATAATAACGAGAGAAATTTGAATCGTATTGTTACCTGTGACGAAAAATGGATCCTTTACGATAATCGGAAATGCTTAGCACAGTGGTTGAAACACGAAGAACCGGCCCAATCCTATCCCAGGCGATAGTTTACTCAGAAAAAGGTACTGGTGAGTGTTTGGTGGACTAGTGCTGGTTGGCCAGACGATAACGGCAGATCTGTATTGTCAAGAATTGCAAACCATGATGGAAAAGCTAGCCGTTAAACAACCGATACTGATCAATCTCTCTAGCCCACTGCTACTTCAGGACACGACTGACGATCATTAATTTAGAGGAACTGCGGTTGGAATGTCTCTGACACCCACCATATTCCCCGGACCATGTTTCAAAAGATTACCACTTTTTTAGGAATCTGGACAATTACTTGCAAGGAATAAAAAACAATTCCTATGAGGCTGTCCAAACCCCCTTCAAAGTTTTTATTGATTCTCGGTCTCGATTTTTAGTGATGGAATCAATGAACTATCTATAAAATGGTAAAAAGGCATAAATAATAATGTTTTTTTTAATAATTAATAAAATTACAATACTGTAGGCTCGTGGTCTGCACCTTTTTTAAAACGTGGGTGCCATTACTAGAGAACATTAAAAATTGCCGTTAAAAACAGATACATTTACAGATGCAGCTGCATACTAAAAACTAAGTGAGCATTTTATACCTAAATATGTATATATATATATATATATATATATATATTATTATTATTATTATTTTAAATATTACAATTATAAAACTAATAGCTATTACATTGTTACACAGAGGGAGAGATATTAGAGATTATTATAGTCTTAATGAAATTCACGTCGCCATGTGTCATTGCCATCTTTAGGTTGTATAGTTCACAATGTCTTTCGCCGAGGCACTCACCGCTCGTCGGATGAATCTGCCAACCGCGTCCTCGGCTACGTCGGTATAATAGACACAGGTCTCGGTGTGCCTCGATACAGCCACTATATCGTGGATCTGTAGTTTCCTCCCCTTGGTCTGGAGGATCACCACCGATTTAAAGGTCAATCCCTGTGACTCATGAATCGTCAGGATGCGCAAGCCCTCCCCTGTCCCGAAGCCCTTGCTGATTAGGGCTTTCTTCTCCACCTGAGTGTGCACCAGGTAGAGGGTACCAGGGGGGTCTGGGGGTATTTGCGCGCTCGAGTAATCCTCGAGTCTCAGAGATCTCACTGTCGGTTTAGATGCGTATAGACCGTCGTAGACCTCACTGAACGCGTAGGCTACATCCATCGGGTTCCTTTGGGTGCAGAGAAGCTGTTTATTTATTTCGGTGACTGCAGTTGGTCGGCAGTAGGATCTCTCGAAGAGGTTCTCCTGGTCGATGTAGGGAAGCAGGTTGAAGTCACCAATGAGGAGGATTTCGCTAGCACCCGCCAGCCGGGCGGCAGTCAGGATTGTCCCGAAATGGTTCATCAGAGCCTCGTCCACGATTAAACGCGGACGTTTCTCGTACTCCTTAAAACCATTTACGAGTATAGAGGCCATATTACGCGCTCTCTTCTCGGCTTTGCTGCCGTGCGTCTGCACCAGTTTTTCCTGAAGATCATTTGCCGCCTCGGTTGTAGTGGTCGCGACTGGGTCTCTCTCCACATTAAAGTTCTTCAGCAGCCACGTTGTCTTCTCGCAGCCCGGGAGTCCGTTTGTACACTCGATCGTGGGCATCGCCTCAGAGCTTTCTTCCGCTGTAGGATTTAAGACCCTCGATACAGTTTTTAACTTTTCGATTATCTTGTCATCCAACATGATATTCGTGCACCGGGCCACCACGACGATGGGGTCATTCAGAGGGGTGTCAAATCTGAACGTGGGCTTGGGATCCTGCGACTCGTCTTCCTCCCTTAGTACGAAACCATTGGTGGAACTGAAAACTGCCATGTAGCTACCCGACATCTTCCCTGCGATTGTCTGGGCAGTAACGTTGTTATATATGGCCGCTTCCGCTTCCTCGTGTCTCGCTTCTATATCTATATGCCACGATCCCCAGATGATGGTCTTCCGGGATCTTTTTACAAGTCAACGTGTTGACTTTTATCGTGGCCTCCAAGATTGACTTGAACTCGAGGATTGCGTTCTCCATGTGTTCCAGTGGCCCCGCAACAGGAATTTGGACGGGCGTCTTCACCTGACCCATGTCGGCTCTGCTCCTTTTCGGCTGTGGGCCCAGTCTCGGTATCCGAACTCTCCTTCGCAGGTGGTCAATGGTGGTCTGCTGTGGATCGTGTTGAGTAGTGTGAGTCAGGGTTTTTAGTAATTGCGTTATGGCCAAAGATGGACCTCTCTCCGGACTGCTGCCTGCTGCTGTCCTTGCGGCTTCTTCCTCGGCTGCTACCTTTAGCTGCAGTCTCTCGGCTCCGCTTAGCTCGGCTTTGGGGTCGGTGAAGGTACCTACCCTTGTTGGTTCGTCGCGTACTAATAAACTGAGGTTTGCACCCCTGTCTTCGTACACTACTAACTCATGGAGTTTAGAGGCTGCAACGCATCCTAAAAGGTCTGCCACCTCTCCCTTCTCATACTCGACCACCATCGCATTCGATTACTTCGATTGATTAAATTATAATTTCTTAATATTTTTTTCGTTTTACTTTTTCCTTGTTAAATGCTAATTTCATATGTAAGGACGTTAGGACGTTAGGACGTATCCGATGGGTTAGCGCCATCCATTATCGACCTCATCTTTACTTACCATCAGGTAAGATTTAGGTCATGAGCATGTTTATATCTTATAAAGAAAGCTACGGAACACTCAACAAATCTCTTTTATTTTATAGATATATTTTTAATAATACTTAACAAATGAAAGACTGTGTAATTTGAAATATATTAAACCAGAGAAGTTGCCACAACTTCATATGTTTTGTAGATTTATAGTATATTCATCACGTTGATGACCTTGACCAAAAACTAAGGCTAATCGTATGATTGGAACCCATGTCGATCGAACCAATAATCTATCTCGTTGCCATTGAACCATCACTGCTTCAGATATGATTCCTTGTATGGTTGAACCATCGCCGTTTACGATATACTCATTGAAGCATGAACTAAACCTTTACAATAAATAAAGGCGTGCTCAGGCAGGTGCGTAATTCGTGAATGCCCTGGGGACGGTGTGTACGCACCCTTAACAACATAAAGAAAAAAGGATTGCCTAATTTATTATTTTTATTAGTACAGTGAATCTTTTCTGCCGATGCTCTTAATGTGGTCTAGTAAGGGGTGATTATTTTCTGTATAATAAAAAAATATTTTTTTCTTTCAATAGCAGTAGTGCAAAGGGACGGCACTGCAGAACAATTTAAAACAACGGCGACAACAGACCGCGTTACTGCTATATCGGCGTCTAAACATCTCGGTAGACACTGGCTCACCCCGAAACGCGACAAACATAAAGAGAGTCACTATGACGGGTTTATTACCATGTGCATGGTGACTCTTGGTTCCTAGTTACACATTGTTTAATTCTGGACCGCAACACCCCTTAGTGCTATTACACCTCGTGTATGGTGAGGTCGCAAATTAAATTACACTTTAAAACTTTCGATTTTACAAAAATAAGTGGGATTTGTTTTAATAATCATTTACGTAGGCCGATAACACATACATAAATAGTCTCGTATTTTTATCTTGTTCTAACAAAAGCATATACTATGCTCTTTGTCTTTCGAGTTGCCGATCTATATAATATATTATGCCAGCTGTTCCCCACGGTTTCACCCGTGTTAATTTTATCCGACAAAGACCGCGCCGTCATCGCACCCATGTATTCTATCATAATTGTTCTTCGTAACTACAAATTATTTTAATTTTTCATTATCTCCTAAACTGTGTCCAAATATTTAGCATACTCTAAAGAGCAAAAATTAACTTTATTAAATTGTCTTTATGGTGAAGTAACTTTTGTTTGTAAGGAATAATATACCATGTCTAAAAATAATGTATATATATCACTTTTTAATTTTTTTAATTTTCAGTTTAATTATTTTGTCTTATACATAAGTATAAGATATAAGAATATGCTATCGCTACCTTTTTTTTGAGATATACTAATCTTAAATAGCCTATAATATTCCTCGAGTCTGGCTATCATATACAAAAATATTTTTTTGAATATGACTAGTAGTTCCAGAGATTAGCGTGTTTAAACAAACAAACAAAAATCTTTTCCGCTTTATTATATTAGTAGAGATTAAATATATATTTATTCTTTATATCTCATATTATAACCATAGTTATAAGCATCTATAGGCTGTAGTGACTACTTAACATCAGGTGTACTTTATGTCTGTTTTTTAGAATAAAAAAGTCAAAGCAAAAAAAAAACCAGATACACGGTTGGGTGTCTAATATGTTAGTTAATACTACTTATGTTGCATTTATATATACACTAGCTGTGACCTAAGGTTTCACTCCTGATAAATATTGCTCCGTTCCTTAGGATCAACGCGTGACGTTATATAGCCATTGACATCCCTCAAAAAATAGACTACAACATGAAAAAACTATTTTTAAAATCTGACTGGTAGTTCCAGAGGTTAGCACATTCAATTCAAACAAACAATCTGTTGAGCTTTTTATGACATTAAAATATACCTAATATTATAAATCAGCTTGGAGACGTTTTTGCGTTTGTAGTTGTGTTAACCTACACAGTGACTAAAACCGGAATAAACCAGTTTATACTAGCTACCAATAAGTGCCTTACACTCTCACTACAAACGTACACTACTAAAAGCGCAAAATCGTCTCCTCCAAGCTGATTTGGCTGTTTTTTTACTATTCGATATTCTATACACATTTTTCCCATACCTCGGCATGTATCAAAGGTATCCATCCATTGTTCAGGTCTATGTATTTGGCACAATTTCCCAAAGCTCATGTATGCGATTTCACCATGTGTATGTATATATAATTTTACTAGCAAACACGTAAGGAAATTTTTGATGATGCGCGGGAATCAAAACCTCGTCGTCGCATCTTCATTGCTTCATTCGAAATGGCAATTAAAAAAAAATTTGAAATGTCAAACAATGCTAAAATATCGTTTATTATCCCAAGACACTATGCCTCACCGTTTCACCCATGTTAAATTTTTTCAAAAAACTCTCCACCGCGCTACCTGCAACGCACTTGTGTTGCCTTTGTTCTTACTCCCCGTACTTGTGTACTCACTTGATGTTCACGGTTACTGCTCTGCTTGTCAAGATCATAGCGTGAATTTATATAATCTATAATCTTCGTTAACAAACAGGCTAACAAAGCCAAAAATATTTTTTTAACTTTGACTGGTAGTTTCAGAGATTAACGCGTTCGAACAAACAATATCCTGACACTTTAACCAAAGGAAAAAATTACTGTTATGGATTGAAATTTCTTAATTTTAAAATTCTTTAACTTGTAGTACCTGATAAGCTAATGTTAATTTAGAACGAAATAAAATTAAACTTTGAAAAATAAAACATCCTTGTAAAGTTTACTTAGCCCCTTTCACGCGGAAATATGTAAAACTAAGCATCTCGCTCACCAAATATAAAAACCCTGTAACCCGTGTAATGACAATTTAAAACTCAAAAACTTCCCGTTTTGGACCATTTGCTGCCGAGAGTATTGTCTTACCATCGACCATTTTACTCAGAACCATGTCAGGGAGAAAAACTGAATCTCCTATTGTGAAATACCCCAGCCAGGTGTATCACGGTTTGTTAGCTGGCTTTTTTACGATTGTCTCTTATTGTCTATTGCACAGACAAGCGTTTTTATTATCTGTGGGGCGCGTTTTAAAGTGTAGGCCCCTTAAGTGTTGTACCTTCTGCTTTTCCAAGATAGGGTTTGTAATTTCCGTGTAAGAATTTCACAGTTTTACGTTTTTAGAATTGATATTGCTGTTTTATTTGGGTTTTCATTTCGTTCGAATTGTACGAGAAGTTACTTGTGTAAATTTAATATATTTTTTATCCTTTATAGATTTAACCTGTGGCCATAAATCTCACCTGATGTTAAGCTTATTGGGGGGTACTTGCTCTTATGTGCAACTATTGGAATTTACGTATAGGTGCTTGGCAACAGATTCTTAACTTGAGGGTGATAGTTTGCCAGGCCATTAGAAAATACCTTACCACTATACTAGGTTTTTATCATGATGTTTTTTTTTCATAGAAAAATTAGCTAATTGTTGGGATTAAACCAACGTCGATTCACCATTGCTTCAGATATGATAAAATTCGTGCGTGTCGAATTTTTTATACTTACTTAATATTCATAATTAATATACCATATACCATCTCTATAAATGGAAGTTTCCGTCGAAAAGCGTCAAATTAGGGTGGCGTCACGGTAGCAAGTGCGTTAAATTTAAAGATAGCGGCAAAAGTTTTTATTTTTTTATTTTCGCCTATTTAAACAATTATTCACTGCACAAACTTTTTCCATTATTGTTCGATGAATTTTTTAAATTTTACAACAGTAAAGACTATAAAATCACGAAAAAGTATCATTCCCTCTTGCTACACTAGCGCCATTTTGTTGGGTTTTTTAATTATAATTTGCTGCTTACAGCTGGACACTTTTCAACTCGTTCCCTTTTATGATAGTTCTCCTTACTTTAATTATATTTCATTCGCTGACGTGTAGTAAAGGAAAAACTTGCTAAGAAAACTTCTTCTTTGGCTTGTTTTTTCATCGCAGAAGCGCTTGTCAGTGACAACGTTTTTAAGCCTTCGTAGTATTTTTAATCTCCAATGGCTCCCTTAATAGGTCTGACTTTTTGAGACTATATACCTTTACACAGTAAATGCCACCAATATTAAATAATAAAGATAATAAACCTTAGTTTTATTTATTTGGATTGACAACAGTCATTCATTAAAGATACATAAATAATAGTCAATAAGTAATAAGATTAATGAATAACTAATTATAGCCAATCACAGCCATAGCATGCATGAAAACAATAAATTAATGGTTATAATAAGAATTCAATTTATCTACCTAGAAAATTATTGTTAAATTATTACTTAATATGTCATAATAAATTCTTAAAATAAACTATTATTAAAGAATGAAAATATGATTTAAGATTAAAATAAGTTAAAGTGAGTTAAACTATATACATAGTTAAAATACAATTGAAATTTTTGGATAAAAAAAAATACAATAAAAAAAGCTCGTTCAACATAATTATAAAATAAAAATCATGAAGCTAACAGAGAATAAATTTTTATTTTAAACTGAGAAGGTGAATTGGCGAATATATCAATGGTGTCATCTTTTTTAACCAGCTCGTTATATTGTGACGTTATATTTAATATATATAGTTATATAGTTAATGAATTAAAATAAAAGCCAAAAAATGGTAGTTTATGACCTCCCCAAAAACACCGTAAGAAAACTTGCGCAAAAAATTGGTCACAGTATCGCCATCTAGTTATAAAACACAGGACTATAGGTCTGAAAATCAATCTAAATAGTACGAATACGTAGAGGGCGCGGCGAGCGTGTTGATTTTTGTAATGTAATTTTTTTCTATAATTTTACCGTAATGATTTTCATCGTAATGACGGCTTTCTAATAATAAAACTTTTACAGACATATTGCTGTTATCATAAAAAAAACATGTGTGCTGTTCACACGCTGCAGAAGTGAAATCTTCAGAAAACACAAATATTTCTTCTTTATATCTTAAAGAAAAACTACATCAGTGGGACTCGAATTATTGACCACTCGTACTGTACATACAACAGTGCGTACAAGTCTGTTCATCACATAGCTAGGACAAATCGACGACGAACATAATCGTGTAAATCAGAAAAAATATAATTATAAAAAGTTTTAAAATCGACAGTGTAATTATTAAATTCAAACTATATTCATACATAATAGTTTTTTAATGTCAATAAAAAATTATTAATTCTATTCAGACAGACTACAGTACATATCACACTGGCTTATCTCGAAATGCGACAATCCAAAAGAGTGTCACTCTGACGGGTTTATCACCTTGTCCATGGTGGTCGCTATCTAGTCAGATCCCTACCACCTCGCTCGATTACTGGATATTAACAAAACGTAACATACTATCACGCCTGTATCCCCGAAAGGTTAGGCAGCGTTGTACTAATTAATATACATCCACAACACCTGAAAAACCCAAAAAAACTTTTCTCGACCTGGGAATCGAACCTAGGACCTTGAGCATAGCAGTCGTGCTTAGGGCCACTAGGCTAATGAGGCAGTTAACTACCAGCTGATCCCGGAACGCGACGTACCACAAGACAATTTTTAACAAAAAAGAAAATCAACTTGTGTATCTACGAAGTTGAAGGTCCAATGCCAATGATATTAAAATAGGATCATCCTTGAGGTATTCCCTATCAAATAAAAAAAGAATCATCCAAATCGGTTCTTAAACAAAGCAGTTAAGGCTGAAATATATTTAAAAAAAATATATACATTCGAATCAAATAACCTGCGTTTTTTTAAGTTGGTTCAAAATACCGCTATGGCGGGTGTTAGGTGTTTGACTGTCACCATCCAGTCAAGTGTAGATACCGCACAAATTTTTGGGTTCATTTCGTTTATAAGAAGCTCAATTACTGAAAATCTTATAGGAAACACATTTCACAAGTAAGCTTCAATGAATTAATCTCGAAACGACACCTGTGACATAATCGTTCATTTATTTACAATTCCAAATGGGAATTTATAGTGACAGCGATGACATCAATCAAATTAAACATTCAGATCAGGAGTCGAACCCACTACCGCTTCCTGCCGGCCGGGTGGTTGGGTAATAGTACGATGCCCAACTTGATATTTTGTTAGGGTAATTTACACACAACATATTATATCATATTCGAGGTGCATTATTCAAAAGCAATACAACATATAAGACAATATTAAGGTGATGTAATAAGACAATATTATGTAAGGTGTAAATAATTTGGTTATTATAAGTGAGTGTACGGTGTTAACGCGTCCAGGCAGCGCGTCGTTGAATATGGTTCTTATAAAAAGGTTGTATGGAACTTAGGTTTTGTAAATTTATGCATGTATGTGAGTTAAGGCCGGCTCTATGCGTTGGCCCCAAAGATGGCGCTAACGTTAGGGTAACGCCCAATTTTTAAGTACGTGAAGCGTCCACTCGTTGTACGGTGTATCCCAGATGGTTGTTAATTTACACAAAATTAATCTATTTAAATAAAAACGATAGGTATACAAAAAATATTGTTAAATTTGCATATTATATCGAGATAACAGTGATAAATCATTTAAAATATATATATCGAATGTATACTATAACGCAAGAAGTAGCAAGCAACTTTACCGTGTAGACTTTTTGTTATAATGTGTAAAAGTTCACTCGGTCATAATCTTTTAATACAGTATATATTAAAGTTTGACAAAAAAAAGGTAACAGTTTGACTACAATCTCAGCTGATATTAAGTGACGATGTAGCAGAAGATGAGGAACATGCTGAGCACACAAATGTGCCATTTTTTCAAAGAACACAGAGGTGTTTGGCGGTAGATTTTTAATATGATGGTGGAAGCTAGTTGAGTAGGGGCGGTCGACTGGGTGGAATATAAATAGGTATACATCGTATGATATTAAATATAAATAAAATATACCAGGCGACAGAAAACCAATTTTATACTGTGGCCGCAGCTTCGGTCGCGTGGACGTCAGAAGAACGCGTAATGCTTATAAAATATCATAGTTTATTAAAACTTTTTTTTTTATTGAATTAAGATACCGTTTTTTTTTTTTCTAATAAGGACCAAGTACCTAAGGAGTAAAACAAAAAAAAAACAAAATCTGTCCCCTAGTTTTATAGTTGTAGTTGAACAAAGGTAAATCTCAATCTATTTTAAAGTTTTTAAATACTACTAGCGCTGTCTATTGGTAGTTCTGTATATTAATCGTATAACAATGGTTGAAACGGAAAAGTTTTAAATAAAACATAATCGTTTCTCCCCATTTAATTATTATCGGTATTTTTCACCATAGTCTCGTTAAAGTGTTTTAAACTTTTAGCTTGTATTTATTTTACAGAAACATTCACAATCGTCGAGAAAAAATCTTGAAAGGAACGAATTCCTTGGAGACTAACACCTAATCTACATACTTGTAATCTTGTCATATACAAATAAATTCGCGAATGATATATGTAAATTTTATTCTAAAAGAAAAGCCGAAAGAGAATCATGAAGGAAAAGAAATATTAACTCTGAGGTGCGAAGCGAGTTAAAAAAATCCCGTTCGGAATGAATATTTTAGTATGAATCTCTTTGTGGTTACGTTATAATGTTTATTTATAAGGGGGTTTATTCTGTTACGGGGGTTGCTTATGGACCCACAATTCACTGTTTTTTTTCTCATTTTTTGCTAGACAATATTGACTAGCTTTCACGCGTTTGTTTTTTAATTTGGTCCTAAGAAAGTTTAATAAGGTTATTTATTTATTATCACGTGACTTGACTTTTGAATATTTTACATAAAGGATATATTGCATCTTTCAAGGAAATAGAACGCTGATTGTGGTAAACACTTTTGCAAAAGCTATTACAAAAAATTCGAAGTCATAACTTAAATTATTTTTGTCACGTTTAGAATTAAAATAATGTTTATTTATGCACTGCTGAGTTATCATCACACAATTTAAAAAAAAAAAAGTCAGTAGAATTAACTCGATTAACATTGTGATACATAATTCGAAGGTATTGACTGTATACACAATTAAAAAATAATAAAGCCAGTAAAGTTAATTCACATTATTAAAATTGACGGTTAACTTCATCATATCAAATAACTACTTATAACTTAAAGAAAAACCATAACTTTCTACTATATTATTAATCGTCCTAAAAATGTCAGATAACAAAATAACTATGCATACATAGTAGCCATAAGGAATATTATGCGTAGTAAACATTACACAAATCTCTGCCCATCACTCCGTGAGACGTATCACAAAAATCTGACATGACAAATGATGGCTTGATACAACAACCAGATTAATTTGACCCATTACTCCGCTCGCAACGTGTGACAAAAGTCGAGATCGCTGTCAACGTAGAGGTCTAAATAACATGGTTTTTGATAGCCTGCTTAAAACAAGGGACTTTTGATAAACGCTTTTCCCGAGGACACCCTTTGCGAAATATTCGACTTTGTTTAATAAAGTCCGGCTTGAAGGTTGTGAGTTTGAAACAGACTTACAGAAATTTTTGTTAACTTTTGACAATACTTACATATACATTTGTCTCCCTTTCAATACACTTCTCACTAGCTGTGCTCGTGGCCTTCACTCGCGTGGACTGCAGAATGCCCGCGTGAATCTTGCTCCCCCGCTCCCGGCTATTTTAAAGTCAAAATTTCTTATTGTGGGTGTTCCTTAGAAGATAGACGTATACTCTCCCTGACTTTTTGTAGGTCTTTTTAATGCCATTTAAGCGGCCGAATTGATTCACCATGACCAGTTTTTAGGTATCGTATATACTTTCATATGCATTTAGTAAAAAGCTGTTATTTTGACATTGCAAACAGATACTTCAATTTTATTAATGGTAATAATAGATTATCTTCTTAAATGAGAAAATATTGTGTACGTTTACACAATGACTTGATTTTTGATCGATTGAGTTCATATTTACTTAGTATATTTATTTGAATTAACGATAAGGGTTCATGTCTATGTTAAGATTCGATAGGTGGCGCTTTAGTCATTATTAATAAACTCTATTATTTTAGATCGAAATGAAAAAAATAATCGCATTAATCTAGCTAGCCCGGCAGACTTTTTCTGCCCTTTCAATTAGTTGATAAAATGACCACAGCGCCCCCTATACTGAATTCTTATTCAGTACAATAACAATTAAAATAAAAAAGTTATTACAGTTTTTCCAGAATTTTGCAAAATTTTCCGGGAAACTTTTTGAATTTTTTCTCCTAACCTCATTTGGATTATTGATATAATTTAAAAAAATATCTAACAATGTTGAATTTCTATGTAAGAGTTTATTTAAATAAACTTTTATCTAGAAGCTCCCACTGGGATGGGAAATTCCAAGTGTTTCGCGAGGTCTGATAAATGCTAGAATACATTTATTATTTTTACTTCTCTAATAATTAATACCAGACAGCCACAGCGAAACGTGGCTGGGTTTGGCTGGTAATAATATAAAAATATAATATAAGACGGGACAAGGTATCTTTTTTTTCAATATACTACATCCTCTATTGTATAAGACATATAAATATGGATATGCCTATAACAATAACTTGTATATGAATTTATTTGTGAAATAAATAAAATAAATATATAAAAATTGTTTATTATGTATAACTTTAATTGAACACTTGATACACGTGGCACGACAAGTTATTTAAAACAATTACAAAGGAAAGCGAGAAAGAAGAATACCAAGATGAAGCTGTTTCCAACAAGTGAAGGATAAAGTGGGAGTCGTGTCATATTAACAGGGCAAAAGAAAGGCAGAAGATAGAGAAGAGCTGAACCCTTATTAAAGAATGTAGTTAAAAATTGTTTGTCCCCGTACAGGATTTTTATTGCATTTTCGTAAACTATTGATATTTCAAAACTTTCTAAGAATGAATAGTAATAAGCCATCGTACCGCTGCAATCGTTTTTATAGTCATTTTAGTGTGGAATGTGTGCGTTCGTTCGCTCGCCATCTGAATATTTTATATGCAATAATAAAATGAATAGACCCGATTAATAATCGCGGCATGTACCGCTACTGTCAACCAACAGAACTGTCCACCTACTCAGTATGGCCGGTGTGTTCTATTTTTGAAATGTGCAGTAACGGTCCAATGGTGCGTGATCGCGTTACAATTCGAATTTTGATGTTCGGAGAAATTCGGCCAACCATTCTCGGCCAATCGTCGCGCGTCGTCGTATGTATATTTGCATCGTTTCTCTTTTTCGTTATTTGAATTTGAGCTCCTTTGTGCAATATCTCGCGTCACCCCGATGATTTGGCAGCTCGGATTGCGTTTGTCACCAAAAGATGGCGCCACCGTCGAGTTAGATCGCGCTTTCGTTTTGTTCGTTTCAATTGATGGGACGATTCGGTGGGTGAGAAACAGTTAACTTTGCGCAGAGGCAATATCGTAACCAATGAGGTTTATCCGAGGTGCGATTATTGCTAGTTGAAAACTTTACCAATACCCCGCCTTGTGGACGTGAAATACCGTCCGCTATGGCAATTTTTGTACGGCTGTAATGGCCTCATTATTGTAAATATAAATATCCTTAACGGTAAATTGATTTATGAGAATGCCGAATGGCTGTATTCCTTTAATGTAATAAAGTAATAATATGTAATATTAAATTAGTTCACTCATGTTGGGTTCCCGTACCTAATTATTTGGTATTAGTTTCACCGATTCAAAATTCGCTATTCGCTACTTAGTTGAATCTAATACTGGATATTATGCGAATCTATTCTCTACATAAAGAATGTGAGTGTGAAATAAAAGATTGTTTTGAATATTTATTATTATTATTATCCGTATGTTATTATAAAACGTAAATGAAAAATGGTTTAAATTTTCTTTCATATTCATAAACAAGCTCTGTGCCCGCGGCTTCGCTCACGTGGACTAAAGAATGCCCGCGCGAAATTTGCTCCCCCGCTCCCGGCTATTTTAAAGACAAAAATGCTTATTGTGGGTGTTCCTTAGAAGATAGATGTATACTCTCCCGGGCTTTTTTGTAGGTATTTTTAATGCCTATGATTATGTATTACATTAATTTGCTATATCTCTTATGGTTTACTCAGCATAAGCCATTTAAGCACCCGAAGTGATTCACCATGACCAGTTTTTTTTATTTGTGCGGAACCCTAATTCGTTTTCTAAAATGAAAGTGGCCTAAGTTACTTCCTATAAATTCAGCTATCTACCAGTGAAAGTCCCGTCAAAATCGGTCCAACCGTTTCGGAGATTACCCGAATCAAACAGACAGACAGACAAAAAGTAAAAATATGGGCTTTTTGTTATAGGTATTGTATATACATACTTTCATATGTATTTAGTTAAAAAAAATCTGTTATTTTGACATTACAAACAGATACTTCAATTTTATAGATGTATATATAGGTTATATTCTTTATTTTAATAATACTGGATACTTAGATAATAATAATTTAATTATCTAATATACTTGAAGATAATATATAAATATTGATATTTATGTTTAATGCATTGTATAATGTTAAGTATATAAAATGTTTATATTATGTATCGCAAGCATCATAGAATTCCTTGGATTCACCGTGCGGGTGCCAGGTCCATCGTGTAGCAGAGGGAGGAAACACGAGCAGCCTCCAGGGCTTGCGACCCAGGTGTAGGTATAGGATGCATATCAGCGCTCAGCTTGACTGCTCGCGATACCCTCCTTTCCAAGCCAGATTTGACAGGCCATTGGTCTTTTAGCAAGTTATAGAGAGTATTCGCTGGTATACCTCTCGCTCCCACTTCTATCGCATATAAGTTAACCGCATAACCGTTTTTGGTTAGATCATTACTTAGATCGTAATATTTATTCATTTTTATTGTGTGGTCTTTAGGTATATTAGTTTCCCACTGTACAGTAAACTTTACAAGTACTATAAATTTGACTTTTCTAGAAAAAAGAAATATGTCCGGTCTGGAAGACGAAACACCCACATCCTCTGGGATTTTATAATGCTTTTCATACGTAAAAATAATTGTATGTAAAAATAATTAGTACAATTAATTAAAATAAAATGGTAATGTGGGTGTAGTGTGTGTTTTCAAGTAAAAACCAATTTATTTATGATTTAATTAGGGTTATTATTTTAACATTTATTTAGTTTGTAAAGATAAACAAAATTATAATTCTATAACAATATAAATAGACGTTCTTTCCTTCCAAATAGCCTATAACTCGACTACAGCGCCATCTACCCTAATTTCTCTTTCCTGAAAAAAATTCCAAGGCCATAACGAATACACCAAAATAAGATTTACGAATAAGTATTCCTCGATATTCCATATTCTAAGGGTGAGTTTTCACATTTTTCTTATTCTCTATAAACTTTATTCAGAAAATAACTAACATTAAAAAAATAATTAGATAAAACGGTCCAGCTGTTCTCATTGGATGCGCTTGCCAACGAAGCATTTTATTTTTATAGACCGAATAATACTAATTGTATATTTTATTTAATGTATTTATTTGAATGGATACACCAACAATATTACTAATTAAACAGTATTATTATAATTTCAGATAAGTATTATACCTGATTCGTATGTTATTAATCGGAATACACAGCATTTCTCATAGCTCCGTACATGTATACATAAATATATATTAATCAACCACAAAGCAAAATGTTTATTATTATTATTATTAGTTATACACTAACAGTCTTAGGCTGATGCGTGTATTCTATTTTGTATTGTTGAGTTCACTATTTAATTAGCCAAGTGTTTATCTAGTTGATTTTTAAAAGAACATACAGAAGGGATATTTCATTCCTTCCATTCATCTACCACTCGGTTGGATAAAAAAAGCTGACGTGACTTGCTGCTAGCTAATAGTCTTAAAAGTTTTAATCTGTCTTCTGAGGTGCACATTTTCATTTTTGCTGTAAATGTTAGGCAGATCTGGTACATTATAATAGCCATTAAGTATTTTATATGTTTCGATTAGATCTACTCGCTTTCAGCGCTTTTCTAATGTTGTAAGACCAAGGATCCTTAAGCGATTTTCATAGGGACAATTTTTTAAACCTGAAACTATTTTTGTAGCTCTACGCTGTGTTCTTTCAAGGAGCTCTCCTTTTTAAAGTATGGGTTCCAGATCTGAAACGCATACTCCTACAATGGCCTTATGTAATTCTTATACAGTTTTAAAAATAGTGTTTTGTCAATGTATGAAAATGCTTTTCGTATAATATAGAGATTACAATTGTTTTTTTTTTTGTTATAATCAGAATATGTTTTTCCCATTTTAAATTTGAGGTGATATAAACTTCTGTCTTTCTGAAATTCAACAACTGCTAATTTTTTATTATTTATAATGTATGGTTCTCTAGGGTTTTTATTTCCAATATGTAATACAGTGCATTTAGTTACGTTTAGGTTTATTAACCATTCTTGTATCCATTGGTGTATATTGTTGTATATATATATACATGTAAATATATACATTTATTATATTTTACATTATGTATACACTAATGGGCTGTTTATATTTTATTCATGGAAAGAAGCCAGAAACATGGTATTTTCTATGATAATATGGGTAATTAGGATGTCGGTAGTGTATAAAAGGTTCTAATCGACAATTTGCCGCGCCACTGACCGCGACGCATCATGCAAGAGAAAAATCTGGGTTAAATATATTCAAAGATATGTTACGTAATGTAGAGCATTCTTTATTAAATTAAGGTTAAGGTTTAGGTATTTCACTGCTAACAAAAATAAAAAAAATGACCTTGTAATTTTTATACACGTTTTAAAGATAATAAGTTTTTACCTGGGAAGTTGTAGCAAATAATAATTATTACGATTATACTATAAAATAAATAAGCCATGTTAGAATTTAGAGATATTTATTGATAATATAATTTAGTCATATTTACACCAATCATTATAAATAAATTATGGTAGGGCTAATTTAATAGATCACATTTGACATCAGTCAGTCTTAGAAATCAAATGTCAAATGTATATTTAAAATGAATGTTCTAACTTTGAAAAAAATAATATAATAACACTGGCGATCGGTGAGCTTGGCGTAGTATGCTGCCATAATCGAAAAAGTAGCATATTTAAATTAAACTAGCGATCATCCTAAGCTCGAAATTCGACCAGCGACTTTTTTTATCATAGACTATTATTTTCTGTTTGACATTTACGGTATTCATAAACAATGATTATTATCTACATCACTTGCTGTCACTTTTCGTTGAGTGTCTATATTTTGGGGGGTCTAAGTTCAATGGCACTGGTCGTTTTAGGATTCCCAGTATTTATTATACATTTTATTTTGAAGTTTTAATTTTGTTATACGACGATAGGGTTTCTCATCTAAATATTAATACGTAAAGCAAAAGCTTTCTACCCATTTTTAAGCGTATTGCGAGCACGGAAGACTGATATTTGCCATAGTTAAAGTTTATATGAAGGAGTGCAGAAAGCTAAAATTTATCTATAATATATGTTACTAATATTCAATTAGATAAATTAATACTGCGAATCCTAACCGGGCCAGAGCCATTGAACTTAGACCCCCCCAAAATATTGACATTGTCACTCAACAAAAAGTGACAGCAAGTGATGTAGATAATACTCATTGTTTAGGTTCATAAATACTGCAAATGTCAAACAAAAAATAATCTATGATCAAAAAGTCGCTGCTCAAATTTCGACCTTAGAGGGTGATCGCTAGTTTAATTTAAATATGCTACTTTTTCGATTATGGCAGCATACTACGCCAAGGTGCTGGAAAGTACACGACTCTTCTAAAGAGTATTATCTTACGTTCCTGTTTTCAATTGTTTGTCTATCGCAACATGTTCGGTTGTCACATTTGAAATAGAAAAATAAGAATAAATATAATTTGTCAATTGTTTTTTCCATAATATAAAAGACTGATAATTTACTCAATAAAGAACTATTTAATCTAACAATTGGTAGCAGAGCGTGGTTTGGTGGTTATGTGGTTGCATTGTAATATGCTAACACGTTCACACGTGAACAATGTTGGCGTCATATCGTATTGAACCTCTGAATAAAGAAAATTACGACACGTGGAGCGTCCAGGCAGAAGCTGTCCTTATCAAGAATGAATTGTGGGGCTACGCGAGTGGTGAAATAACTAAATCTGAAGAAGAAAATGAGAAAGCTAAGTTTGTTCAACAAGATTTGATGGCGCGGTCAGAACTACTCCTATTGATATCGCCTTCCGAATTAAAACAAGTAAAAGGATGCAAAACATCAAAGGAGGTATGGGATAAACTAAAAATGACCTACCAAAGCACTGGACCTGCGCGTAAAGCAACATTATTAAAGCAACTAATATTGAAGAAAGTTGAAAAAGATGATGTGCGAGAACACCTAAATAACTTTTTGGATATTGTGGATAAATTAGCAAATATGAACATACATTTACACCCTGACCTCCTAAGTATTATGATGTTGTACAGTCTGCCAGCGTCGTATGAAAACTTTCGGATAGCCGTTGAATCCAGAAACACGTTGCCATCGCCTGTAGAGTTAAAAATTAAGATAATTGAAGAAAGTGAAGCGAGGAAAAGTAATAATATAAATCCTGAGAAAAACGAAGGCGCTTTCTTCACTAAAAGGAAAAACTTGAAGTGCTTTAAATGTAAGAAAAAAGGACACACGGCAGATCAATGTTGGGGTAAGCCTAAATACAAGAAAGAACAAAAACAAGAAAAGAATTTCAACATCACACATCTGACAGTACCAGAGAAGAAAACCGAATGGTGTTTAGATAGTGGATGTAGTTCTCACATGTGTGGGCAAAGAGAACAATTTACCTCCATGAGTATGAATAGTGGTACTCTGAGACTTGCATCAAATAATCACACTACTACAGTAGAAGGTAAAGGAAAAATCAAAATGTGCATTGACAATGAGAAATATAATTTAAATGACACCTTATTTGTGCCCGAATTATGTACAAACCTAATTTCCGTAGGAAAAGTGACGGAAAAAGGAAACAGTGTCTTATTTACCAAAAAATAAAGCCTATATTAAAGATGAAAATGGCAAAATTATGTTAACAGCTAAAAAAAGGAATAGCTTATACTATATAGATACGGAATGTGCATTAATTGCCAATGATCAAACCGATATATTGCTGTGGCACAGAAAATGGGGTCATTTGAATGAGACCGACTTAAAAACGGCGGCTAAAAATAATTTGATTAAAGATTTAAAATTAACGAATGAAAAATTACCTGAGTGTGACATCTGAATCAAAGGAAAGATGACAAGAATACCTTTTTCATCTGTTGAAGAACCAAGATCAAAGGAACCGTTAGAAATAATACACAGCGATGTATGCGGGTCTATGCAAACTGAATCCATTGCAGGATCGAAGTACTTTGTGACTTTTATCGATGACTACACAAAGTAGTGATATTTCATCACACACAAGAGCGAAGTATTTAAAAATTTAAAGAATTCAAAAACAAGGTAGAAAATTTTCTGCAAAAGAAAATTAAGTCTTTTCAAACAGACAATGGCTCTGAATATTGTAACAAAGAATTCAATGAGTACCTGAAAGAATATGGCATCAGAAGAATGCTGATTCCACCATACACACCGCAACAGAACGGCAAGAGTGAACGAAAGAACTGATCACTGCTAGACAAGGCAAGGTGTATGATGTTGGAATCAGGAGTACCAGAAATTCTGTGGGCTGAGGCAATATATACTGCTAATTACCTCATCAATAGAAGCCCGGCGAAAGGAATAAAAAATACACCTTATGAAAGATGGGTTGGTCACTTACCATCTTCAAATCATCTTTGCGTTTTTGGATCAAAAGCTTTTGTGCTGAAAAAGAATAACAGAAAAGGAAAATTTGCACCCAAAGCAAATGAAGGAATATTTGTGGGATATGCAAAGAACGCCAAAGGATTCAGGATTTACTTACCTGACAAAAATGATATCATTATCAGTAGAGATGTGAAAATATCTGAAAAAATGTTTTATGAAGAAAAAAATGAAGGTGTTGATTTTTTTTTTAAAGAACCGGAACGATCAGCACCTGAAACAGAGAGAAAATTAAATATAAAAGAAAATAAGAAAACCAAGAAAAATTAGCAAAAAGAAAATATAGATATTGAAATTATTCCTTCCTTGGAAAAGAAACTTGCTGCATCGATACCCTTACCTTTAAGTAACGAAGAAACTGATAAAAGTCAGGATGAAGAATTGTCTGAACAAGAAAAAAATCAAAACTCATGTGGATCAAGTGGAAGATCTCGAAGAGAGAAGAAATCTCCCATATGGTCAAAAGACTATGTTCTAGAGAAAGATCAAAAGTCATTTACTTCACCCGAAGAAAGACAAGATCTGTCAAGCCTGTTTGTTGATGCAGAAGAACAGCTTACCCTGTTGTGTGAATCTAACAATACTAAAGACAGAGGAGAATGGCATGAAGCCATCAAAGCTGAAATGAAAGCTCACATCAAGAATGGGACTTGGTCAATTAAGAAAAAAGAAAATGAGAAGAATATAGTAGACTTTAAATTGTTACTCAAAGACAAGGGAGACAATAAAAAGGCACGACTTGTTGCTAGAGGCTTCAGTCAAAGACCTGGAGTTGACTTCAATGAAACATGGGCTCCTGTAGCAAAATTAAGTTCTATAAGACCTTAACTAGCTTTACCAGTCGAAGAAGACTTAAAGCTTCATCAACTGGATGTGACAACAGTATTTCTAAATGGAGATCTAGAAGAAAACATCATTATGAAGAAACCAGATTTTTTAGAAGAATATTTAACAGAGATAATGATAGAAAGTTCTGATGAAGACTTAGATTTGTACCAGAAATCGAAAAAGATGCTAAAAGATTTAAATGGCATAAAAGGAGAAAAATTATGTAAACTCCAAAGAGCGTCATACGGTCTAAAGCAAGCAGAAAGACAATGGTATCTAAAACTAGATTCTGAATTAAAAAACATGGGATTTATTGAATCACCAGGTGACCCTAGTGTACACATACTGGAAACAGGAGGAGTAAAAGTTATTATTGCTGTTTATGTAGATGATTTGATCATTGCATATTCCTGTGAAAAGAAGTTAAAAGAAGTAAAGGAAATATTGATGGAATAGTTTCAAATGAAAGACTTTGGAAGACCTAAAGAATTTATTAAATAAATAAATATTAATAAATAATAGGACAGAATTTCATACACGACCATTTAATTCCAAACTAAGCAAAGCTTGTAATATGGTAACTAAACAGTTGATATACATATATATATATAGATATTTAACACCCAGACACACACAACTGACATTTATGCTCATCACACAAAGTTAGTCATGGGCGGGGATCGAACCCGCGACCTCTCGGCTCAGTAGTAGCGTTTACTACCACAAATAAATATAGATAAAAATAGCATCAAGTTAACACAAGAAAAATACATAGAAAAGGCCTTAAATGATTTTAATATGAAAGATTGCAAGATTGTTAATACACCTATAGAGCCTTACCTGAAATTACAAAAAACGGAAAACTGTGATGGTAACCTTCCGTATCAAAAATTGATTGGTACTCTCATGTTCTTAGCAGTGGCAACACGGCCAGACATAGCCTATGCTGTAAGTTATTTATCACATTATAACAATGCATATGGTGAAGAGCATTTTATATGTGCAAAAAGATATTACGTTATTTGAAAGGGACCAAGACTATCGGTATAATTTTTAATAAAACAGAAGAAAAACTATATGGTCTTGCAGATGCGGATTGGGGTGGATGCCCACTTGATCGACGCTCATTCACTGGCTACTGTTTTAAGCTTGCCGGAAGTCCCATAAGTTGGGAAGCTAAAAAACAGAGATCTGTAGCCTTATCTACCGCTGAAGCGGAGTATATGGCATTGACAGAAGCGGCAAAAGAGAGCATTCATCTAAAATTACTATATAACAGTATTGCAAAGAATAAACAAAGGGATGTTTTAATATTAAATGATAATCAGACTGCGCTACATTTGTGCAAAAATCCCTTGGTTACAGCCAAGTCTAAATATATAGACTTGAGAATGCATTTTGTTCGAGACTGTGTTCAAAAAGGAATTATAAACGTAGAATACAGAGGAACTGAAGAAATGGAAGCTGACCTTCTGACCAAAGGCCTGCCAGCTGCAAAGTTGGTTGAGTTAAGGAACAGAACGGGGCTGCGGTAACTTGGCGAAGCTCGTGAGGAGGAGTATTTTTATTTTTTATTTTTTTTGGATTAAATACTCTTACTCTAATAATAACTACATCTATCTACATCAAGTTTTTAGTGGGATCTTGAAGTGTCATGTAATGTATTTTGTTTTAATGTATAAAACTACGTTTTACGTGATGTAGTTAGATAATACTCTTTAGAAGAGTCGTGTACTTTCCAACACAAGGAATGCTACTTAAATGCGACTACCCCAACACAGTTGCCCTTTTCTTTCTTTTTTTTTTAAAAGCTCACTATTCTGTTAGCCTTCGGGGCCCTGGAGCCTGTGATGGCTTTTACAGCTTCACCGGACTTGAATACAGTTGCCCAAAGATAGATGATTTATTTATATGAAGTAGCTAGTCAAATTACTACTAGAAATCCTACTACTATAAAATGTATTTCTAGTAAATACAATTTAACTTAAGTATTGAAACCGTACACTAACATTTCGTGTTACTCCTGGCGCAGTGGTAGTAGAGGGTTTATTGTCTAGTGAGTTGAGATGTCTTCGATCTTCACACATGAGTAGCTTTTGTGCGATGAGCATATTTGTCGGGCTAAATATCTATGGTCATGTATGAAATTATGTCACATTATTTTAAAATAAACATGCGACATCAGGCTTCAAATTTCAAACTCAAACCGTCTAAAAAAGTTTGTTTGTTATTATTAAAGTTTTAAGGAACAAATTCGCTGTACGACCCCGGGCGTGGACAAGACGTGACATTTTCTGACACGATATACAAAAGGGTATAAGTCGTAAATCAAGTTTTTAGTGGGATCTTGAAGTGTAATGTAGTGGATTTTGTTTTAATTCATAAACTACGTTTTACGTGATGTAGTTTGATTATTGTGCTCAAGTGAAGTAAATTATAAAATAATAACTGGGAACATACAGTTTAAGTTAAAGTTAAGTTTAAAAAACTCCCTGGAATGTTTCAACAAGGTACCTGTCATCCTGTTGAAGTTGTGTTTGAATATTGCGAGATAATAATAATTGGATAAATCCATATTGACATTATAAATGCGAAAGTAGCTCTGTCTGTTACGTTTTCATCTCTATGCCGCTGAACCAATTTCGATGAATTTTGGATGATTGAACCTTGGAGAAAGACATAGGATACTTTTTATCCCAGTAAATATAATTTTTTGTTGTTAACTCGAGCATAGCCATGAGCACAATTAGTATTCTATATACTTTCTTAGAATTGTGTAAAAACACTGCTGCCATTCAATAAAAAGAAGAAGAAAGTCATAATAAACCTATTTTGTTTGTTTCTATTATTTTATCTTCTTTACTATGCTGTGCAACATTATATATAATTATGCAATAGTATGAAATATCTAAAGAGTTCACAGCCAATGTAAAGTAAAGGAAAGGGTTCAAAATTATAATTCTAAGTAGTAATTTATCGCTTCACTGTATTTTATTTATAGTAGTGATCCCAATGATTCATTCATTGATAGGAAAAGTTACAATATCTCTGAGTGATGTAGGTTATTTTTGAACGCGATCCCAGTCGGGAGTGATTGCTAGAACATAAAATAAAATAAAAATGTATCGTGTTTATACGCTCATCACTGTAAAAGTACTGAACCAAATAGAATGTAGATTTCAGGTTAAACCGTAGGATTGAACCAGAAAAGGGATTTAGGCTACATAATATGACAATTATCTATGGGGTCTAAAACGATATGATAAGTGGCGATAAAATTATTTAACGTCAATGAAGTCATACATTTTTAGATTTTTTTTTTAAATATGAGCTTTGCCGTGAGATATGAATAATTTGTATAATCTATGAAAATGTAATAATATAATTTTCTACTAAGCGGTGTGTTAGCGTTTTAATTTGTTATAATTTTTGCTCAGGGTATTGTTGTATTGTGTGGTATCGTCGTATATTTCTCATGTACGATTTGAGATTATTTTTTATTTATCAATATTTTTTAAAAATTATTTATAATCAATATAAAAAAGCTTTCATTGCTTTCACATAGATTATTTTATATTGTAATAAAATTGATAAAGATTATAAATAGCTGACTTATACAACTTGTCTTCTTGATCCCAAGCTAGGGTTGAATGAAAAACGATCGCGTAGAAATTAACTTTCGCTAGTGAAAAATGGTTCACGATGTGGACACCGTTTATGGGACGTTCTATTGCAAACAGTAGGGTATCGTGGATATTAGTTTAAACATTTACAGTCTAACACTAGCCGGTCAATTCTTTTTCAACGTATATTTTTTTGTGTTTCTTGTGTAACAATATTCTACGTAACGTACCCATGTCTTTTTTGTTAGATTACTTTTGTTACGTAAGAATTAATATAGTTGTGTTATTGCGTAGTCATTATTATAATTTAAAACCTTTAAATAAAGAGATGTGGAGTTTCATATGACACAGAGAAATGTTTTTGGAGATTTCTCTCAAGTTGGGGCGGTCCAACTGGTGAAATGCCTCTACCCTACAGAAGATTGCAGCCAAATAACCTTTTGTTGTGTTTCTGTGATAAGTCGGGTTTCTAGAGCTTTTTGGGGTAGGGGGTTCGATGTCGGCAACGCGTTTGTGATAGTATCTATGGCATCACGAGCATCCACTGGCTACGGTAGCGTTCTATCAGTCAGGCTGTAGTTTGCAACCATAGTTGTATAAAAAATAAAACGCACAAAGTCTTTTAGCTGATTTACCTATGCTTTTTTGGTAAAAAACATTTCCGTACGTATTCAAATAAAATTCTGAAAATGCATATCGAAGGATGAAGCTTAAAAAGATGAAATATGTCAAATCTTAGTTGAAGCTTACTTAGTTACGTACAAATGCTCACCATGAGGCTACAATGGCCGTGGTTAGGTCTTTAAGAAGCAAGCCAACTACTATCGAACCCTACTGTTTTTTATTACATTATACACATTCATCATTCATCAACCAGGTTTGCGGAAAAAAAAAAACATTAAAAGGGCAAGTATTTTGAAATACAACACTTCTGATCGTATCTAAAAGCGATTTGCGGTAATATATGACTTAATCCAAGCGAAACCAAGGGACGAGTGTGTAGACATTACAAAGGTTTATGGCTTTCATATAAAAAAATATCGTAAATCATTATCTTTCTACAAATTCCCGTTAATTCTTCAAAACAATTTGTCTTCTGTCCTTTTGTGATTAATTGCGTTTTATGATAAATAAAAGCATAGTGAATTGAATATGTATGTTTTATATCTCTTTTTTTTTTCGATCTGAGTTTACTGTTAGCCATAAGGGCCCTGAAGCCTCAGACGGCTTTTACAGTTTCACCGTGGCTTGGGGTGCGCGAAAGGCACTTAGTCGCGAAAGCGTGGCAACATACTAAAGGGTGCCATAGTAGCCAAACCTTGACTTTGCTGCAGTTACAATAAAATCGCGAACGGGCTAATTTCCCTATCCGTAGAAATTTGAGCTAGCTAGCTACACATATTATACAGGTACATGTTTCTACCTCCTCGGAGGAAGGAAGAAACATGTGGCATATGTATTTAGTGATCTGTTATCTTTTACCTACTGCGAAAAAGGAGGGTAATGTTTTTCGAGGGTATGTCTATTTCTTTGGCACGCTCTGTAGTATAAATAGCTTGGTAGACTTTAGCGTACGAGGTGTCGTTAGATTCGTCCTAATTGTGAGAGTGACATAGGCTAATGTTTAAGTACGAGGTCTGGAAATGAAATAAAAATGAAAAACACTTGACAGTATTTTAAAATTTTGCTTGTTGTCTAACTAACTAAATAATAAACAAACTAACTGTATTACGGAAAACGGAATTCGAATCCGTGATCTCTATTATCATGGTCAAAGTGGTAAATAACCAGCTGACCTGTGTGAATATTTCGCACATTAAATAATTTAAACAGGCTAACTGACATATGTCATGCTACTAAAACAATATTGTAATAGACGGACCTTGAATATATTTTCATTAGCATTAACAGATGGTATTCCGATATATTTTGTAAACGAAATCTTTGTGTGTTTCGTCAGTATCGGTAAACATTAAATTGAAATTGTTGTTTGAAATATGGCATGCCAGAAAAAAAAACCATTTTTGACAAATAATATACATCATAGATAGATACTTTAATAACATAAAATAGATGCATTACTTTTTTTTAAATCTTAATAAAAAAGGAAAATCTATGATTTTACCTGACTAATTAAATATTAAATTTAGTAAATATCTGATATTTCGATAAAGATCGAATCTACAGTTTTAAAATATTTAAACATTACTATTTATGACATTTATAAAATCACATATTATCTTCCGATCTCAAAATACGTCACAATTAAAATCAAAACCGACATTTGTTGCGAACGAAAATCACATCGAAATTCATAATAATAATAAATTATATAAAACAAACAGAACGGGATTAAGCAATAAAAATGCTACTGTTTTTTGACACCAGCCCCCTTCTCAGAACATATAAAACCATGCAACGATTTGTTTATAACGCATTAACAAGAACAGGTCCCCTTAATAAAGTAATAAAAACCCGAGAATGGACGGCGAAGGGTATAATTTCGCTATTAATATTCAATTTTACCCCAAAAAGTTTGTTGCCACTTCAAAGAAAAATCTCAGATGTAAATCTAAAGTTTCTACTTACTTAATTTCTTAGTAGGCTCTTGGAGGGTTAACCGAAAGAGGTGCGCGTGCGAGTTTCATTTTATTGGTGTGCGTGATGTAATTACAGCGATCTTAACACTTTGGATGTACACGTGTTACATAGTTAGGTAAATAATAATTGAAACACGAAACAAACCAGAAATGTAAATAAACTATTAAAAAGTAAACGAAATCCCATCTGCAACAAAAACATTTGACTATTTTCTTTTTCTATTTTTGCGTTTTTGTTCATTCACAGAAGTAATACTGAAATATTCCTTGGTCACTCCCATAATTAAGACGAATCTAACGACATCTCTTATGCTAAAATCCATTAAGCCATTTGGGCTACAGAGCGTGCCATTGAAATAAACATACATACATTCGAAAAACATAACCATCCTTTTTCGCAATCGGGTAATACATGCAGTTTACCTAATGACAAGTAGTTCAAAACCTATTCAACGTTTTAAATAAGTTACTAAACTTGAGGATAAGGTTGCCTAATAATAATAATGATAATGCCTATTTTATTAATCTGTGGAATTACTAACCATGCCTTTATACGTAAACATAGCAGCGTGATTACTTTTGCTTTGCTCCAGAAATAATTGTGGTGGTGCTGATTTTATAATGAAATCATTACAACGTAAATAATATAGTAAAATGGAAAAATCATTGAGACCAACTTCGCATATCTCTTTTCTTTCCTAGTTGATTGCGACTACCGGGACTGGATTCTATGTAGAGGCAGAGGAGTTTGGTTTGTTTTAAATTTAGGAAAGCAATACAAGGGCACGATAAAGTACCGCAAACAAAGCTGCACTGTATATTTGAAGGCTGTTTATTTTTCAAAAGACCACGTTTTGAGTATAGACCATGCCTTCTTTGCTCCTCAAACGCGTTCATAATCATCAATTTAATTGAAACTCTTTAAAGGATCGCAGAGAGTTGCTCGATCTCACATTCTTGTACAAATTGGTAAACGGCAGCTTGGATGCACCTGAGCTACTGAGTAGAGTTAATATGACCGTTCCTTTAAAAATACCCAAAGCTTCTCGGTTTAATGTTTTCGCTACTTATCGTTACCGAACAAACTTGGGGCTTTTCTCTCCGTTGAATAGAATTGTATTGCGGTATAATGCTGAATCTAAAGTCAGATCTAGACATCTTTGCGAATAGCATTGAAAAATATAAATCCATTTGTCTCTATAAGTAGAATATATTGATATTTTAATGTGTTGTGGTTTAATTTGTTAAAGTTTATTCGTTTTCTCTTATTACATTTCCAAATTCATTCGTGCTCTTTATTAATTAATTATTTTAACTACTCATCGTGTGTTTTCAATCGAAAGACATCCAATGTTGGGCATATAAGCGCCCCCCCGCCAATAACCATCACAACGACCGGTTCTTCCCTTTTTTACCAGGTCGTCGGTCCACCTTGTGGCGGGTCCGTTTTTTTGAAACAAGTTGCCTTCATTCATCTTGCTTTTCAGCGAGCAACTCCCAAAGATCTCAATTAATATTAATATATCGCATAGCATAAACTATAGACCACTATCTATATACCTAAATATGGGATTAACTGAGTATAACTGATATGTCGAAATAAATTTTAAAATTAAGAATATTATAGACTTCGAGTGGTCAATACAGAACTAACTCATAGCACACTTGGATTTATATTTTATGATTTTTAAAGTATAGATTATTCTAACATGTAATTATTATTATTAGCTCTAATTAAACTAGTTGCTACGAAAAAAAAGAAACTGCGTGCTTACCACCTACGGATTCTAGTTTCTTGGTGCTTTGTAACTTTGAGTAGGCTTTAGAAATGCTTAGATTTCATCCTGATAATTTATCTCGTTGGTTGTTTCACCAGTTTAATACAATTATTATGGAACTTACTACAAGTGTAGGTGTTGTTATGAGAAGCGTAGGCAATTTATTGAGGATATTATGGGCATAGGTAGTTTAAAGCGAGCCACCAACACGCAAAACGACTCTAGGTACAGAGATGTCCAATTTCGAACACGTAGCCCGAATATATTTTATATTTATGTAATCACAGTATTTTGTATGACATTGCAAAGTGCAGTTGTATATTTGTGTTAAATATTTTACCCACATTTTGTTGTTCCTGACGTATTTTTATTACTATTTACCTACACTATATAATTGATAGATAGACATACACAAAAGTAATATTATTAAAAAAAAATGCTACATACGTGGCAAACAAGCGCACGGTCCGCCTGATCGTAAGCGGTTACTGTAGGTACCATAGGTACCACTAGAGCGTTGCCGAACTTGAACCCCACTACCCCAATGAGCTCTGGAAACCTCGCTCATAACATAAGGTTATTCGGCTGTGATCTTCTGTAGGGTGGAGGTATTCCACCAGACGAGCTGTAAAGTATTTGAAAGAGTACTTATAATTGTATCTAAGATTACTAGGGACAATGGGTAACTAGATTACGTTTTCAAAAATCTCTTGTGTAAGAGCTTTATATCCAATAAGCTTAGCGGGTTGTTTGTTACTTGCAATGTAAATGTTAAATCAAATTAACTGTGTCAAATAAGAATTCAATTTAATTAATTGAGATTTAATTAGATAGTTTTTATTGTTAAATTAGAGTATATTGTGAATGTGTGTTAGTTACCTACAATTAAGACTTCATTTGTTAAGATCTTTAAATGAGTATGTATAATAATTTTTTGACTAGTTATCTAGGATTTAAAAAAGTTTTTGTGTGGCTGTTTTTATTTATGATTTACTGCCTACTTTACAAATAGATAAAATAGATTTATTTCTAATTGTTATATAAAATACTTCTAATATTTAAGTTTACCAAGATTTATCACTAGGCCACAACTTAGGTCTTAACTACGACCAAGCGGGATAGAAAACAAAAGATATCTTTTAAATCACGTTAATATTTTTGTGTTTCATAGAACATTATAAAAAACTATTCCACCCCAGGGCAGGTACGGTGAACACCTGAGAGTTTTGACAGTTGATTATCGAGAGATCATAATGCCCCGGTCCAGATTTACGACGTCGTAAACAACGGCGCCCGCGCATCACAATAGCTTGTTGACAAAACGGGCGCCTACGCGTCTTTAGCTCATTTTAGTTAGTGGTTAGATGAATGTGGATAAGAAAACCAAATAAAACATTTTTTGGTATAAACGTAAAACCCATATGGATAAGGAAAGTTAATATATCATTTTAAGTAATTATATAAAGTTCACAATATAAACCTATATGAATAAATCTGTACTTATACATTGATAGATGAATATATTGTCTATAACTGTATCTCTGGAATTAACTTAAAAACGGCTTCACCGATTTTTATTAATTTTTGTACACAGGAACCTGATTGCTTACAATACACATTACTCAGTTGATACGCTGTAAGAATTTACAAAAATACCTTTAGAAATCGTAACAACGTAACAAAATAAATACTAAATCTATATATTAATACGAGAAGCAAAAGCTTTCTACCCCTTTTTAAGCGTTTTGCGTGCACGGAAGACTGTGAGATTTGGCATGGTTAAAGTTTATATGGGAGAAGGAGTGCAGAAAGCTAAAATCTATCTATAATATCTGTTACTAATATATTCAATTAAATAAATTAATATTGCGAATCCTAACATGACAAGTGCCATTTAACTTAGACCCCCCAAAATATTGACATGGTCACTCAATGAAAAGTGACAGCAAGTGATATAATATTCATTGTTTAGGTTCATACTGTAAATGTCAAACAGCTGTCTATGATGAAAAAGTCGCTGTTGGAATTTAGATCATTGGGCGACCACCAGTTTATATAAATTTTCAAACGATATTATATTGATAAAATATTGTAGGAGTGGAGTGAGATAAGATAATCAAAATCTGTCATAGGAATTGTCAATAACACTTCTAGAAATCGTGAAAATATAATTGTAAAAACAATTGTATTATATCTCAACCGGTGTTGATGTAACTATGTAAATGGGAAGGCATAATAAGGGAAGGAATAATTGATAGGCTATAAAAGAGAATTTTAGAAATTGTAAAAAACTTTTCACGGGATATATAATTTTATTTTATTGTTTAATTGATATGATACATGAATCGTCATTAATATAAGTAAAAATAAAAATACGAGATGAAACTGATCTACATGAATTTTTTTACACAATATAAGTAAATCAAAAATTGATAGAGTATAGGAATTTTTAATAAGACATTGTAGTATAAAATACTCACAAGATTTTCCTGAGATTTTGTATTATGAAAATATATTTTATTCCAATGTTGATATCTTAAAAAATAATATTATCAGTAATACTTTTGGGAATCATAAAATATAAAATTTAAATAAAATACATCAATATTTATCGCGACGCGCATAAACGAATCACTATGACGGACTTTTCATCAAATGCGTACGCACGGTTTTCCCAACTCAACTGGCCCATACAGCTATTTCCTTGTTCGTTACTTTTAATGTGCAGGTGACGTTGTTTTCGATGTTTCAGTTCTCAAGATATTTTTCGACACCCCCCCATACACCCTAAAAATATTAATTATTAAACTTTTACAGATTATCCATACATAACTTTCGCTATATGAAAAAAATTGTAGAAGGTTAGTTTATTCACTGGTATAAAGTTAAACAAAAACCACAATGACATCCTTCTCATATTTTTGTTGTTTTGTATACCCATTCATATATTTTACTGATGAAGATAGCTGAATTGACCCATTGTCGCATATTTAACAAGAGCAACACCAATATAAAAACACCGATGTTGGATTCGGGATTTATACAGTTAAAGATGCATTTTCGTGTACATACATCCAATTGATGATTACTATACGGATCACTCCTAAACCAATTGGAGATTTAGAAATATCAGACATTAATACACTCCTTTGCAAAAAAGGGCACCTAAAGATATTTACATTCTAAGGTCGATTTCAGTTAATTAAATTGAATTTAATTGTTTGACAATAACATAGTCTGTATAATTATAGTCGTGCAAATTAATATGCGTGAAGCAAATTCTGGTAATTTTTTCATTAACTTTCGATGAATTTCATAAAACCGATGTACACGTCCAAACAATAGGAAGTGGTCAGCAATAAAGACAAAAAGTTTTTTTTTTAGTTTTTTTTTTATTAAATAAAGTTACAAATGTAGAAAACTAATAACGAATGTGACATCCGCTTACCAAAACCAAGGCTTAAATCCTTCTAGGTATGCTTTCCACGATATTTTTAATAACGTTTTGAGGAATACGTTTCCACTTTTCTGCAATGACTCTTATTAGCTCACTAATGTTTTGTGGAGTAGGTTACACTGATCTTAATTGTCTCTTTAGAATATCCCAGACAAGCTCAATTGGATTGAGGTCAGGACATCGAGCTGGCCAATCTAGACGACGGATCTCAACTTCTTCTATGTACGCTCCCACGTCACCAAAACGGTGAGGGCGAGCATAGTCGACCATAAAAATGGAATCTTCCTCAAAGGCAGTCAATGCGGGCTGTGCATGTGGAATTAAGACTTCCGTTATGTACCAGTGAGCGTTTAATGTTCCATTTTCTATGAAAACTAACGCCGTCGAATTAATTGCTGCTCAAATCATAACGGAGCCTCCACCATATGTAATGATTTCTTCGAAACACACTTTTGCATAGCGTTCCCGTGGTCTTCGCAGCACTCAACGGCGTCGGTCCTCTCCACATAAAGAGATTTTAGTTTCATCAGAAAACAATACATTGTTCCAGTCCTCGAGTGCACAGTTTCGAACAAACTGAAGTAGAGCAAAACGGTACTCACGAAGTAATTTAGGGCCTCAGGCCGGGCGGTAACTACTGATGTTGGTAGCCAAAAGCTTCCTCCTGACCGTCCACAAGCTAACTTCTACTCCTCTTACTTCTTCAAGGTTCTTTAGGTCCACACTTGACGCCTTACGATTCTGCAACGCCTGACTCACCAAAAAGTGGTCATCTCGTCGTTCTGTGCATCGTTTTCTTCCCGAACCTGGTCTTCTTTTGACCGAACCGGTCTCTTGATACCGTCGCCAAGTCCTCTGGAAAGTTGAACAACTCATGCTTAGCCGCTAAAACACATAAGTTTGCGAACAACTTTCTTCAAGTAGGGCTATAACTTTACCGTCCCTTATCGATTTAACAGTCATATTAGAAAGTAGTAATTATTTTTTTTTTAAATATAATATGCAGAAAATATCCAAAAAGTTTTAAAATTTTAGTTATCTGTAAAAAACTTTTTCAGCAATTCGCGCCATTAGTAAAGCAATATTACAATAATCACTATTATTATTTTTTAATTTAAAATTTTTAATTTGGAATGTAAGGAAACATGCCAGGATGTTTCAAATAACATGCCAATACATCGTCAAATTAATAAAACCTCTGTCTTGTAATATTCATTGAAATAGAGAAAAAAAATCTAATGTGCCCGTTTTTTTGCAAAAGTGTTTAGTTATGTATTTATATATTTGATTGCGTCAGTTTTTCGAAGTTTTTTCAGCGACAGTTAATATTGTTGGAATTATAGTTTATTTTAGTACTTTTAAGTTTTCGCTTGCACTAAACAAACTCATGTAATGTTAAGTATTATTAAATGCAAAAAATATTATAGAGCTTAGATCATTAAAATAAACAAAGAAAAAAAATCTCTTGACTTAATTAGTATCTATACCTATGCGAACTAAGTCGCGAATGGTTGCTGTATAGTACAAGAGTTTTGAGTGAATTTATCGCGTAATCAACCCTCTAATGCAGGAGCAAATTAAAAATAGGTACCCGTTGGTTGTAACAAACGAGCTTGCGACACGCGCGACACCACGCGGCCTGGGCGCGAGATGATTAATGTATAATGATATTAAAATAAGTGCGATAATGTAATTTTTATCTCTCTCACTTTATTTACGACTTCGTGTCGCGGAAGCTTCCTTTTAGATTTGGCTGAGTTATTTAACCAATTATATTTTATGATATATGTTCTAATATTATAAACCTCAAGAATATTTTATTTGAACGCACTAATACTTGGAACAACAAATCAGATTTGAAAAACTAATTTTGCATTCTATAGCCTAACAGTTCTGCCCGTGGTCTTCAGAATTCAGTGTTTACCGAGACAAAAAGTATCCTATGTGTTATTTGAAGTAATATAATATCTATGTGCTGAATTTCATCGAAATCCGTTCAGCCGTTTTTGCGTGATTGAATAACAAACATACAAACTTTGAAATTTAGGTATAATATTAGTAGGTTTTATTGAGGAAGGTTATAGGCTAAATAACTGCACACTACAAACCTAAGGAGCAAAGCAGTGGACGAGTTTGTCGAATAAGTTTAATACGGGTGAAACCGTGGGACACAGCTTGTGCTTATACATTGTCAAAGTATTTAAACTGCAGCAGTTACTTCGTACAGTTATTATCTCAAGAGTTAAAGTTGGCAATGTGCCTATTAAAGAGCCAACTTGCAAAATTTTATCCGCTCAATAAATATTATATTTCAACACTATAAAACTGAAGCCAACTAAATAATGATCTGTTATGGCATCTAAACTAAATGAACTTAGCGTTTACCCGACTTGAATTGCTTAGTTATTCTGCCGTTTTTAAAGATTTAGACACTATATTGCAAAATATCGCTATTGCAGTACATTTTGCATTACAATTGATTCAGTATTATTATGTCTAAATATTCCATATAATGTAATAATACATTATTATACAAGACAACCTGGCTACAGAACATATCAAAATGGGATATATTAGAGTTAATATGTACTCGAAAACAATATTCCGCAACAGGTGTGAAATGTGTTCTACTTTTTTTACACATAGAGGATACTTTAAGTAACAGAAATGAAGCACAAGATATTTAAAAAAAAAAATAAAGACAATTATTTTTGGTGGACTTCAATTAAACTCCACTATAATATGTTAAAGCAAAAAAAGGTTAGGTATATAATTTTTACATTTACAGATCGCTCGAAAACATACAAGACAATTTTTTACAAAAAGAAAACCCAATGATTTTCAAGAGTTCCCTGGTGTATCTTCGAAGTTGAAGGTCCAATTCCATTGAAATTAAAATGAAACCACTACTGAGGTGTCGGGGTATCCAACAAAAAAAGATTCATCAAAATCGGTTCATAAACAAGAAAGTTATGTCTGAACATTCGTAAAAAAAAAATCAAATAAACATTCGAATTCAATAACCGCTGTCTTTTTTTGAAGTCAGCTAATAAAGTAGGTATGCCTACTTTTATAATGAATAAAATCGTGAGTGACCTCTATAAATGAAATATCTTCTTGAAACTGTCAGAATATTTATAATGTCAACCGTAGACCATAATTAAATAAAGAGAAAAAAAATTGAAAAAACAAAAATTAAATTTTTCTAAAATATTGAGCAAACTTAAAAAAAAATTGAGTTGATTTTTGAATGAGAATTCTTAAAATGTGTTAAAATAGTCGTGTGACAAATTGTGTCCCCATACTTATTATTATATAAATACAATTCAAAATACTTATTATAATTAAGTAAAATTTACTTTGAAAATTAAAACCAGCGAAGGAATTAAAAAACAAAATTGTCACCCATTTTTATTAGCATTTTCATTAAAATTTCCAAGGAAAGAATGAAGCGACCTCCTTGGTGCAGTTAAAAGAATTGCAAAATGGCGCCCAAGGGCCTCTTATACCGGGGCTGTAGTGAAAATTCGCGAGATTTATTTGAATAAATTATTTTTATCCACCTGCAATGAAGGGTTGTTATGAGAATTTATCGTTTTACACTCCCGTTTTGAATCGTAGATTACTTTCGTGTTGGAATTTTCCTACACTGACGAACTATGCGGAATGAAGGTTTTCAAACGTATTAATTTGTAATTGAATGTTATTATTATTATTTTTATTCCTCTATATATATACCTGATAACTATGCCAGATTCATAGTAGAAGTCAACATATTACATAAAGTTTTAAATTTACGAGTTCACATTAGACATGCGATCTCCTAAAATAATATTGATCTCATCTACGTTTTTTCAAGACCCCAAGAGCAGTTTAAATATGAACCATCGGTCTGGAAACATTCTAAAAAGTAATAAATATCATCGGTGGACTGACAAATATTATTATGAAAATTATTTGTTGAGAGTTTTTGACGGGGTCTCTTAATACGACTCTGTTCTAGTGGTTTATTATAATTCATAAACTTGCTTTGCTTGACCTTATATTTTGTAATATTGGTGGCGTTTTACGTAATATAGTTGAGATAACGTGCGCAGGTGAATTAAAATGATAACAATGAACATGAGTTTTAACTTGCACTCCTCTGAAAGTTCTAGCAAGGATGCCAACATTTGCTAGAGCGTTATTTGGACAAGAAGAATTTGACATTGACAGAAATGTGTTTAATAAACACGCGTTACCATTAAATAAAAAGAATAAATTATTAGTTTGACTGATTAATAACCCTTTGGCTCAGTTTTTGGCGGGATCTTGAAGTCTTAGTGACATCTTGCGGATTTTATTTTAATTTCATTAATTTAGGGTTTTCACCATATATTATATAATATTGGCGGAGTTTTGCGTGATATAGTTTGGCTATTGTGCATACGTCAAGTGGATTATAAATAAAAACTGGAAACATACATTTTGAGGTGCCACAAAAACTACCTAGAAAGTTCTAAGAAGGGAGCCGCCATCTTGTTAGGATACTGAAGTCGTCATAAGATAGGACACTATATGCGCTTGATAATGGTCTTCAATAAAGAGAACTAGCTACCAAGATACGAGGAAGGAGAACCTTGGCTCCCGGATGTCACAGAAATGTACGTAGAATTGGTTATAAGTACCTATATAGTATATACCATCCCAGGGAGCAGAGTTATGAATTCTCAATCTTGCTCTCTAACCAATTAGGTAAATATCTGCTTACAGTCTCTATTTAAGAGTGGTGAAGATTAAAAACCTGGCTTAGGAACGTTACCTAATTTTCTTTTATAGTAAAAATGGTGGTAAATAAGCATAACGCCCACCTGAGGGTAAGCGGCTACCATAGCTTAAGAAAGCTTGTAATACCATAGTTAGGAATATGTATATATACTACAAAAAATAAACCCTAGTTATGTTTCTACTAAGAATTGTTGAAAACTAAATTTTTGCCCCAGAATTCTAGATAGATACTTCTATGAAACTTTGCAGAGTAAATGCCATTTTCGTTTTATAACCAATCAAGAGTACAAAATATAATACCAGTTTGTTAAAATAAGCATATACGTACTTAGTTGTCGCGATTAATGACTAAGCAGTAAGTAGGTACCTACCTACACATTTTGACTTCCGCGATGACTCGAATCAAAATAACAATGCGAAAATAAAATGTACTTATATAAAACATTAAATATATTTATGATTCCCTTGAAAGCCTGAATGACATCATCGAGCCGTTCAAAGAGTTACTAAACACAATGGGCGAAAGAGACCTTTAACAGGAAATAGTTTATATTCTTATAACAATTGCAATAAACAGTTGATGATTTGAACTTGATTGAAACAAAGAAAAATACGCTTTATCGTATAAACTGTAAAGGTTAAATTACTTTAAATATCTAAGTGTTTAAAACAAAATTCGAAAACACGAATAAAACCTGTAAACCAATACCTCTTTGTTTGAATTTCGATTTTCGAACGCGAGTTCATAGGTCCGTTTGTAATAGAGAAGGGTGATTGGTGATATCGAATTTAGAATTCTGCACGCGAACTGTGTTGATAGATCGGCAATGGCTACCAACGATGGACCGAACGGCGTGTTCGCTTGCGGTGAATTTGACCAGAAAAATCAACGTACGTGGTCTCTTTGGTCTTGGATGTTGGCATTTAAGGGTTAAGTGTACACTATACGATAATGGAATTGTAATATTTTGATATAAACATTCTATAAGCGCGACTTGCGAAAGTGATTTGGATATTTTTCGGAAGGAATTAACTAACAATAAAATATGTAGTCAAATTTGTTTCTATTAACTTTTATATGCAACAATAAATTAAAAATAATTATTGAAATGAAAATAATAAATAAAGAAATTGTACATTTTTATCGTTAGTAGGTATAAGGTTTAGCGTTGTGGCCACAATCTCATCTGATCGTAAGTGACGATGTGGCCTAAGATGGTATCACATTGAGCCTAGTGGAAGACTGGCTCTCAAGTGCAGCTGCCGGAACACCCTAATGATGTTTGGCGACAGATTTTCAACTTTAAGTTGATAGCTAACCAGGCGAGCATTAGCAAAGCCATACCACTATGCTATGGATGCATCACGACGTTTTCCTTCATCGAAAGCTCAGGCTCATTGCAGGGATTCGAATTCACGACGATCGAGAGGTGCACACGATTTTTGAAGCTATACCCCCCCGTTTCGAGAGTTGCGCGTGCACTACGTGACGGATTATATACCTTTTTTTTTATGGATTTTCAGCTATAACTTCTTTATTTATGAACCGATTTGGATGATCCTTTATTTGTTGGATAGGGGATACGTCAAGGGTGGTCCCATTTTAATTTCTTTGGCATTGAACCTTCAAATTCGAAGATACACAAGGAAATATTCAGAATCATTGAAGTTGGGATTCTTTTTTGTTAAAAATTGTCTGTTTATAATTAAACTAAAATAATATTTTTGTTTGATAATTACTAATAGGTTAATATATTGTAAACAATTTTGACAGGTTTTTTTATTTCATGATAAAAAACCGAGCAGCGAAATAGATTAACATTACACTTTTCCTCAAACATTTGGTACAATAATGCTGTAAAAAACCTATTCAAGTGTATTTGAAATTCAATTTCATAGATGGAGCTGCTGGTAAATTCTAGTTTCAATCTGAAGTACCTATTTCCTTGTGCTCAATTTTATAATATTGCGACACAAACCATTGTGACTTGTGATACATCCAAGATTGATCCTCGCGTCGGCTGCGAGGCGCGGCGCGGCGCCTCGGCGAGCGTCCCGTTACCAACACGCACGAATGAATTCTGTTCAGGGTTGCGAAGGAATGGATCGTATATTATCCGTCCTCGTTGATCCTATGACACTTTGTAGATAATAGACTATGGTGATGGATTATATTATATTTTCAAGTATAAGAATTAATTTAATTATATTAGTGGTAGGTGTGCCCACGGTTTCACACAAACACCCCCAAACGCACCCGTGTAGGCTAATTTTTAGACTTTGTGTAAAACTATCGACATTTTTATGAGGAATAAATAAAATTTTCAAATTATAATACATATAGCCTATGTTACTCGCTGTTATTGTAGCTTTATATTGGTGAAACAATTTTTAAAATCGGTCTAGTAGTTTTTGAGTTTATCCATTAAAAACAAAAATTAAAATCTTTCGTCTTTATAATATTGACATAGATAATTAAATTAAAACACATCTAAGATTCACAGTAGGTACTTTATATTAGTAGAATTATAATATTTAAGTCGAATTTTAATAAAAATGATTAATATTTGCCGCTACTAGTTTCTGCCTGCGTCTTTGCTCCTGTTGTCTTTAAATGAAACGATATTAACGTATTGTATGCTTAACGACTCGTCAGAGTTTCATCGCAAATCGGATCAATGGTTTAGGAACGCATAAGGGACAAACAAACAAAGAAACATTCCTTTATCTATATAAATAGAATGATCGAGGATTGCCGTAGTAAGCGCATCACGCATACACAACAGGATTGATTTTGATTTTGTTTGTTTTCCTCCTTAAATGCTTGGTTTTTATTAAAGAGAAAACTTATTACGATATCTTGATAAACAATAATTATGTAGCCCATGCAAGTGAAGCCGTGGGCACATCTAGTTTTATATATTTACTATTACATATAGGTCATAGGTCAAACAACTATTTTACCCACACTTTGTTGTCCTTGACATATTATTTTATAAAATATGTACTAATGTTATTAGTCATACACAGAAGTAACAACACAGTAATAGTCGCACAACAGGAAACTTCATTAAGTTCTCAAAAATCTTTCGTCTCTATGAAATTTAATGGTACCTAGTTTAAATGACGAAATATTCGTTCGATACAAAATATTTCTGTCCGAAGACCACATTAACTTCTTTTAAAATGAACTTTCACTTGTCACTTGCGGTTAATTTTTATTATACTTAGATCTAGACGGCACGATATAGTTTATTAAGTGTAATATAAAATATCAATAAGGCAAAACACTTAAAATTCTTTTTTTATCCTTAACAAAATGTTACCATTAAGAATTTTGTCAGAAAACACACATAGATGGGATTTTTCGACAGTGTCGTTTGACTGGGGTTCAAAAAAATTACCTAATCTTTCTTAAGTGTGGGTATATTATATGACTAGCTGTGCCCCACGGTTGCACCCTTGTTAATTTTTTACAACAAACATCGCCAACGCACCCGTGTAGGCAAATTTTTAGACTTTGTGTAAAACTATCGACATTTTAAAGAGGAATAAATTAATTTTTCAAATTATAATATAGCCTATGTTACTGGCTGACACTGTAGCTTTATATATTTGTGAACGAATTTTTGCAATCGGTCCAGTAGTTTTTGAGTTTATCCATTACAAACAAAAAAACGAATCATTCCTCTTTATAATATTGGTATAGATGACTCATATAATGCCAAGAATCTCATCAAAATATCAATAATATTTCTGGAAATTTCTATAATGTAATTTTTTAACCAAATTTACGTATTTAAACTACTTCCATTCTCCTCTATCTTTACTGTTATTTGGTAAATTTTTCGAACGAATTTAACGTAGGTATCAATCGAATTTTGAACAGAGAGTAATATCAAATAAATTCGATACATAATCAAAACTGTAAGTTAAGTAGGTACATGTTGAAAAAGATAAAACATGAAATAAAAGCAAAATACATAAGTTTTGTTCGTTCAACTCAATATGTCTCGTAACATGGTGGGATAGAAGAAAATCTATCAACGCCTTATACAGTGATGTCAAAGCACCTAATTCTCCGCCATACTATTCAGATTTCCCGACGGATTCGTCTCGTCGGAAAAGGGTGGGAGATACGGGAACACCTGAAGACGGAAAGGGACGGTCGTATGGTCACGGGCACGATTCAGATGATTGGTGTACGTGCGGTGACGACCGCGCCTCTACGTGACTTTTGAATTTGATCCGAGACGCGCAGCGATATATTCGTTTTGATACTTTGTCAAGGGAATTATTTTTTCATAAATTCTGTGTAATTTTTAAGCAACAAATCTTATTACATTTAAAATACATTTTTTAATTTATTTGTTAGAAAGTGCATTATATATGGCTTCATATTAATTATAGAACATTTATAGCTCTACTACAAAAAACTTTAAATATAAAAGAGGTTCTGGTAAATGACAAATAACATCTATGCAAAATACTGATTTTAATTGATCTAGCCTTAAAAACAACATTTATTTATTACTAGCTGTGCCCGAGGCTTCGCTCACGAGGACTACAGAATGCCCGCGCGAATTTTACCCTCCCGCTCCCGGCTATTTTAAAGACAAAAGTGCTTATTGTGGGTGTTGCTTAAAAGATAGACATATAGTCTCTCTAACATTTTTGTATGTCTTTTTAATGTTTACAGTTGAGTAGTACATTAATTTGCTATATCTCTTATGGTTTACTCAGCGTAAGCAATTTAAGCGCCCAAATTGATTCACCATGACCAGTTTATTTTTATTTGTGCGGAACCCTAATTATTTTTATAAAATAAAAGTAGCCTAAGTTACTCTCTATAACATCAGCTATTTATCAGTGAAAGTCGTGTCAAAATCGGCCCCACAGTTTCGGAGATTACCCGGAACAAACAGACAGACGTACAGACAAAAATTTTAAGATTGTTTTTTTTTTGTTTAAGTATCGTATATACTTTCAACCACCTTTTTTTAAAGAATGTTGTTTTGACATTACGAACAGACACTTCAATTTTATTTTATTGTATAGATTACTTGATATATCAATAAATTAAATATTTTCATTGTTACTTTTTGTATTGATAAGAGATGGCGCTGTCACGATTTTGTACTGGGTATCGTTTAATTTTATACGACGTGTGTAAGGATTTGTTTTATAAACGAAATACAATTTTATTTATTTGTATAGATGTCTCTAAAATAGTTTGTATTTCTGCATTGTTTGCTTGTCAAATAAATTTTTACAAAATTATATATATTTTAATGGTTAATACATAATTTATTGGAAACAATCGTATTCATGTCGCATGTATGATATAAGTTTTTTTACCTAACATAACTCTTCGTCACTTTGAAGATAAGCCGATTTCATTTTTGTCACAAATAATCTGGGTATTTCATGAACTCTTTATTTAGTAGTGAATAATTAGTAGTGAAGCAAGTGTGAATTAATTTAAAAATATGTCATGTATAATTACGAGACTACATATTTTTGCGATTCAAAAATGTTTAATAAATAGATAAACCATTACAATTAGTCGGACAATCGTCAATTCTCGCAGTTGGTGTGAAGCTTATAAATGTACCTTTAGTTACAGAGACAATTAAGCTAAACTCCAACTAAATATACCTAAGTCAAAATTAATATAAGTATCAAAACTTATCAAACGGTGTGTTAGATTGGTAGGCGTAGTGCAGTCTCGAACAGTTGCATACCACGGCTCCTGTCTGAACTAGTGACGAGTTCATTCACATAATGGTTTATTTTCCTCGTTAGAAGGCCAATTATACTGATCTAAATATAAACAGTGATTCTCTAAGATTGTACTAGTTCTTTTGATAGTGGAGATTGGACCACTGTGTATTGAGTCGACACGCTTAGTATATGTACGATATTGGAATGTGAATGTTTTGAACGAAAGGTATTATTTATATTAGTTACTAGTTTATCGGGCACACGCGCAAACGTACTGACCACGCTCCCGGTTATTTTAAAGATAAAAATGCTTATTGTGAGTGAGCCGTAAAAGGTACTTACTGATTTTTTAATGTCTACAATTATGTGGTACATTAATTTGATATATCTCTTACGGTTTACTCAGTGTAAGCGCCCGAATTGATTCACCATGACCTGGTTTTTTATTTGCGCGGAACCATAACTCTTTTTCTAAAATAAAATTAATATTTTTTTTTTGTTATTAGATATCGTATATATATATGTATGTATGTATGTTTCATATGCATTTACTAAAAAGCTGTTATTTTGACAATACAAACAGACACAGAAACAACTGAAACAATGAGTATTATCTAAATACATCACTTGCTGTCACTTTTCGTTGAGTGACAATAACAATATTTTGAGAGGTCTAAGTTCAATGGCAATGGTCGGTTTAGGATTGGCAGTATTAATTTATTATATTAGTAACAGATATTATAGATAAATTTTAGCTTTCTGTACTCCTTCTCCATATAAACTTTAACCATACCAAATCTCAGTCTTCCGTGCACGCAATACGCTTAAAATGGTACCGAAAGCTTTTGCTTCACGTATTAATATATAGATACTGACTTACCATCAGGTACAGTACAGTGACGTGCTACTATTTTATTAAATTAAAGTCAGAGCTAGAGAAGTTTAGTAATAAGTATTGAAGAAAATATTTTACACAAGCCATTTAAAATATCACAAACAGATTGTTAAAAATATAATCTTTGCAATAATAAATAATACTATTGTAGTATTCAAAGCGTGTGGGAAAGTTAATGCAATAGTCATGTTTTAAATGGGGAACTTTTTCTTTTCGACTTAGCAAAATTTTTTTTCTATTTAATTTCGAAGTCACCCACAAGATTGCTCTTGTTACAGCGCGGCCGTGGGGTGGCCGGTAAGCTGAAGAAATGTTTAGACACGCCACAAATTTTACTTTATTATTACCTAAATACTACCATAACATGTTACTATAGTAACGTAATTTAAGCATCTGTTTCAATTTACCTAATTAAAATTAACGAACTTAACCAACGAGAATATTGAATTTACCGTAGACGAATATTTTCAATCCCGTAAAAAAGAAAATGGTTTTATTAGTTTTAATTTGTAGTAGTGTAAATTAATAAATTGACTTAATATAAATTTATCGTTTTTTAAATTTAATTTGTAATTTCGTGGTTGTTGTATGTGTGGTAAATAAGCGGTTAATTTTTCTATTTCCTTTTTCTTTTATGTTTATGTAATAATTTTATTATACTGCTTCTTGCAACTTTGCACCTTTTTTGTCAACAAAAACATTTTTTTTAAAAGAAATTTGTCATTGTAATGTAGGGATTTTTTCTTAATATAAAGCACTCAAATGTATGTAATGTAATGTATTCTTGAAATAAAGACAGTCTCAATAAATCCCTCGATGAGCTTTATCACGTTAAACCAAAAAGCTATTATGTTAGACACCTTCGTTTCCCTTCACTACACTTGTGTTATTTGACAGAACTATTTTGAGATACCACCACAGTAACATAAAACAAATTGTAACAACAGAAGTTCGCTAAAAAAACTATACAGAGCTTTGTAGTAAGTTGCTTCCTACCTCTGTGGTAGTGTGGACGGGTTCGTCGGGGTGTGCAATCGCGGGTCAACATTTTTCCCGCCTGTCAACACGTCATTGACACGCACATTTTCGAGACTTACACAATTTCTAAATATTTATCCAAAAAGAAATATAGTTAAAAGTAATATTTATTTTAAACATGTTATGTATTTCTTAGACCTTGTTCAAAGTAGAATGTAGAGGAGATTTTTATGTAAATAATCATCACTCAAATAATAGTTTTGATCGTAAATATTTTGTGGTTTCAAATACACTATATTTGGGAATAATGTTTAATAAAAAATTATGAACAATATACATATTAACTATTAGAAACAGCCAGATAATTTGTTTTTGTTTTTGTATAAGCATATTTATGTAATTGGTTTCTCGAAAATGACGTCAACGTTAGTTAATGTTTTATTTTCTAAGTTAATCGAGATAAGTGTTTTTGTGAGACATCGAGCAAAGCGCAGTCGCCCAGATATTATGTATTTTATAACAATAAATAGCCTATAATTAATATACCTACTGAGATATACTCAGTCGTACCTATGTGTGACAATTTGTCATTATGTTTTCGGAAAGTGATTATTATTTTATCAACAACTAATGATTTCATTAATAAAAAAATATACTATCTAATAATATTTTGTGATATTATAGCTATAAAATCATAATATATAATATACTATAGTATTACGATATGTATACACATAGAAAACGTCATATTTTTTATTTTATTTTTATTTCCTTGTCAATTTATATTCGAATTTGAACTGTTAAATTGCAGACTTTTACGCAATTCAATGTTGTACAAAATACCTATATTAGGTACTAGGGAGTAAAATTGCATGCTGATGTTTGACTAATGGATGGTATTGTGCACTTTAAGGATATTATTATATATTAAACGATTCAGGTGACTTTTTTTTATTTAATGTTGCTTAGTCGTCCTGTATGGCATGACTTAACTAGCTAAAATATTTTTTTTATGTTAAATTACGAAAATATCCTAATTTTTTTTCTAAATAAACGAAATAAATTGAAGAGTTCATTTTTACATTTCGAGATGAAGGCAGAACTTGTTAGTCAATGGAAACTACATAAAGCAATTTTTTGGCATGATCTTAGTTTGTCATGATGGTTTTTATAGGTACTATTGGCGATGGATTGATCTCTCGGCGGTCATCTTTTTTTTGGAACGGCACTGTACTTTTGTCGCACTAGATTTAAAAATAAATAAATAATGTAAAATAGGATCACAGCTCTCAATGAAGTTAACTACTAATAAGTTGTCACTCCCGAGGACTAAGTTGGAATGCATCGAGTGCCTATTAGCGATAAAACATTCTTCAGACCGGCGCGGTGCGGCTCCCTTATTTCGTAATAGCAAAGTGATATCAAAACCGCTAAATATTTGCTTCGAAATGGCAAAATCAAGTTGTGTTTGGTACATTTTATGTGTTACATATTAGAAAACAATAAGTTATTAGTTACTAAGCGATTAGCTAGGCTAGGGAATAAAGAGGCAGTGCGTGAATTGAATGACATTTGACATGAAATAATTATATGATGAATAATATGTATTGTATATTTTTATGAATACTGAATGATTATTTGACAAATTAAAAAGGAAATAGATAATGATTTACAATGCAAATGACAAATATACAATAGTGTTTTCAAACAGCAAAATAGAAAACTACTGGGCTGCGTACATTTATGCTAACATTATATAATACGAAATTGCGATTTAGAAGCAAATCAATAGTGATAATTGGTATCGTTTTGCTCTTACGAAATACGTAATCAGGGGGCAGATCATAGGACTGGAAGATGATTTGGGATAATAATCTATAACAGTGATGCCTAAGTAAAATTTTAACCTTACATTACACAAGTATCATAATGAAAAAACAATAAGACAAATAGTGTCTATATTCCAACAATAATGATTAATAAAAACTTAAACTCTAATAGTAACATCTTACATAATACCATCCATACCAAGGTGGGAGCCGAGTTAACACGACCAATTGAAAAATTACCCCGCGTTATTAGGTTTTGTAGCGTTCCTTAAAACGCCCTTGAGGAGAAAAAAAGAAGAAAAATGCACGAAGCGGGAACAATGTTAAGTTAAAAATGTTAAGTGAGCGAAGGGGAAGTGTTAACGTAATCTTTTAAGAGAGAGCTGCAATTTGTACGTATTAGGAATAATATGTTTCTCTTTTCTGTATCTAAAACTTAATTGTAATTTGGTGACTGACTTACATTACTAAGAAATTCCTCTTGCTTCGGCTGTGTGAAATACAGCATTAAAAAAAAAATGAGATAGTAAACATCCTACCCTGGCCTATGGACGCTTGTAAAACCATAGGTGTCACTAGCGACTACCCCAAAGAGCTTTGGAAACCCTACTCACAACAGGGACCCAACAATACGTAAGGTATTTAGTTTGAGTAAAAATAATTAAAGGAGTAAAAAAAATTAAGGACGAAAATAATTTTACTTCGTGTAGATTAAGGCGTTTTAGTTAGAACCTCCAACTTTTAACTCGTACCTCTATCTCCATACTTATCTCGGTTTCATATTGTGTATAATGTACAATAATATACTAGTACTTTTCCCACAGCTTTGCTCGCGTCATAGTCGAGTTATGTGTTATGCTCCATCTTTTTTTATTTCTTACTGAATAGGTAAATACTAATTTTCATACATCTATCTTACATACAAACTTTCGTCCCCTTTTCGCCACCTTAGGATTTTCAACAATCCTTCCTCAGCACTCATTTGTAGTGTAAAAGCAACTCGAATGCATACTTTCAAGGTCTTTGGGCTATGTAATATGATCATCGAATTTACTTACAATACATACACACATTAAAGTTTAATGATCAAAAATTTGTTTTGATTATAGTAACTGATATTAGAATTTATGTACATATATTTATGTCGAATACAAAGGTTATCACAGCTTCGTCCTTAATTTCAAATGTTAATATAACTAACACATAGCATATAAAATTAAAAGCGACGAGTATATCGGCTCGTCCTCGCTTCATGTCCGTTTAATGGGCCCATTCAAATGTTAATGGAATTTATAAATGTAAGAGGAAAATTCCATATATTGACAATGCTAGCGTCAAACGAATGCTATTGATTGACAACAACAGAATAAAATAATACGCAAAAATTAACCTTTTGACGGGATAGTATTGTCTAAACTATATAATTCAGAAAAGATTTTTTTTACAACTAAGGTTACCAAACAAGCGCACGGCCTATAAACACTTGTAGCAAAAAAGGTACCACTAGCGGGTTGCCAGCCTTTATGCTCCCTTTTTACGTAGCACGGCAAAATGACTACACTGTACCTGATGGTGACCACAGTGTAATCTAGTAACGTCGGCGACTACCGTAGGATCTGCAATCCATCCTGCTGAAATGTCTCTTTATGCTATACTTGAAAGACTCCATATTTTAAGAAAGAAGGGACACACACGTCGAGTGGTAGTTCAACAGCGTTACAGTACGTCAAAAATAAGACGTATCAAACTTGTTTGTTCGTGTTAAGATGAAGGATACCGTAAAGCCTCAGAGCCCGGCGCGTATGTTTCTATTATGTAAGGGAGAAGTGGTAATTAGGTTGAACAACTCTTCAGAATACTCACCATGATACAGACATAGTACTCCTTTTAGGCTGTATTTCTATTAAAAATTAAATATTAAATACCTACTTAGCATTAAAAAAGATTATCGGCAGTTTTGTGCTTAATAGAGACCTATAAAATCACCCGAAAAAGGGTAACTTCGCCTGTCGGGTAAAAATGTGTAAGGAGTTATTATTCACCATAATAATCGGTATTAGTATCTACTCGGGAAAATATATCGTTACATTCATTTTAAATATAGATGAAGTGGTAAAAACAAAAAATTTGAACATCCTCGGAAATTTTGAGTCTCGAAACTAACTATTGTAAAAAAAGAAATACAAAGCTTCCTTACAGAACCCATGTACCTGTGTGGTTTGCATGTATGTACGAACATAGCGTGTAATGATATGTCTGTGGGTAGCTAGTGATTGCAAGTGCAGTGTCACATGTATCGCGCGAGCGGTTGTCAGACTCAAGGGCTCCACACCGAGGGAACGGACCTAGGCTTGAGTTGCCGCAAGAGAGGGTGCACGTATCGGGTGTGCGGGAGCGAAATTAGCCGCCCGTCCCCTGCGGAGAGAACGGTGGTTTCGCGGTGGTGGACACGCTCTGTTTAGGGAGACGGTGGAATTATACGCGTTTATTTCCTCGACTTTGTTATCGGGATCGGTAAAGAGCCTTCTGCCGTGGCTGTCGGTCGTATTTATATGGGTTTTTACGATTGTGGTCGAGTGTATTCGAACGAAGTCGAACAAGTTATTTCAACATGGTTTGACTATAAAAAAGTCATATAACGGAAGTTGTGTCATTTTGACCGTAGAACTATTTTTTTGAGAAACGATCGCGTACAAATCTGGGTTACTTTTCACCATTAAATATTCTCATGAGACATTACAACGTTGCTTCCAAGAGTAATACAAATGAGGTCGATATCTTATATGATAACGTTATTAAAATTAGGAGATCATATTCTTGTTGGTGAGACGAGAACAAAATTATTATGTTACTTTAAACATTATTTATATTTGCTTGTGATTGTTTTTATAGCTGTTTATATCTCTAAATTATTAAAGATTAATATTTAATGTAATAGGATTTAATGTGCATGCCGTCGTTGCCTATAATTAGGGTCAAATTTAATTAAAATATTGTACTGCATAATTTTTTTTAGATGATAATGTATATATAATATATTTTTACCCCGATATATATTTTTACATCGTCTGTATTAAGAATAAATATTAATAATATATAAATAATATAAATATTCGTGTAACATCCGCTATATTGGCATGCTTATTACACTTTCGGGATTAGCCAGTGTAAATACAGTAATTAAACGGGGGGAAGGGATTTGAACACGACTGGATCACGGACTTGGTGACAAGCCCGCTGCAGTGACTCTTATTAGGAGGGGAACGTGCATATGAGTATATGTTAGTTAGCTCGAATTTTCTTAATATTAGGGAATTAGATAGATCGCGACCTTTTCGCATTCGCGACGACCGCCCGAGCCGAGGTTCGGCCACTCTGGCACCCTCGTGCGGGTCGTCACAAACTTTCGCGGCTGAGTGCCCTAAGCGCTCGCCCCCAAGTCCGGTGAAGCTGTAAAAGCCGCAGCGGCTCTGTTTTTGGATAGGGTCCCTAAGGCTAATAGTGTAGTCAGTTAAAAAAAAAAATCCCAGGATTAGATAGTGCATATCTAGCTGGCGGGAAGTTCGCAAGCTTTATTGTCCATATCTCGATGGTCGTAGTAGTTTCTATTACGTTATTTTGCCGTGCTACTGTAACAAATGAATAATAACGCATTCTTTTTTATGTAACTTTCAACCGGTCTAATTTTTTATCTATTATTATTGTCTATTTGTGAAAACTTTTAAATGGCCTTCAGAATTACCTTCACATTAAGATTATTTTAGCTGTAAGTTTTCCTTGTAATTGTAAAATAAAATAAAAACCATTTTATCTACAAACAGTAAAAACGTGATTAAAAATAAGTAAAGTTTTTGTTACGAGACAATAAATTTAAAAAGATACTTTCAAATAACAAACTATTTAAGGCAAACATATGGTTCTTCAACCACTTGTAAGCTTATTTTTGAAAAAGTCTCAATAGAGTTGTTTTCTTGAGACCTTCATGACTTTATAAATTATAAATTAATATTGACACAGAAAGCCCTACTACCAATAGACTTAAAAATCACGTTAAAAATTTATAAATATATCTATGGCCCACAGTTTTACTCGTGTTAAATTTATTCGGCCAACTGCCCACTCCACCTCTCCGCCGCCTAAGTACTCAAGTAGCTTATCGTTGTTCGCCCTTCCAGTACCTACTTGCTTCATCTTTCCAGATTAAATGAATTTATAGTTACTTCTCCGCTTCTTAAGATCGTAGCGTGAAGTTATATAGCCTAAGACCTTCCTCTATAAAGAGGTTATAAAAGGAAAAAAACAAAATTTCCTAATCAATATAGTAGTTTCAGAGATTACCAATTTGCACTCTTTCTTTAAAATATTACACCTATAGGATTTACTTTTCATATACTAAAAATAATTATAAACAAGCTAAATTATTAAAAGGAATAAAACCTGACTGCTAAAATATTTTGACAATTTTTTTTCTATTTTTCCTTTTTATTTGATTTCCAGACCTCTTACTAAAATATTATATAGCCTATGTCACTCCCATAATTAAGACGTATCTAACGAAACCTCGTATGCTAAAAGCCTTCCAACTGTAAGCCATTTGGGCTACAGAGCGAGAGAAAGAAATAGACATACATGATACATACGGTCGAAAAACATAATTTTCCTTTTCGTAATCGGGTAAAAACTGAATAAAGCTTAGTATCCACAACATCCGAGAGTTTATCGCGACAGCTCGCAAGTTTCAATGCAAGCCCGGCTTTACGAGAACTTGGGGTTCGTCAAAACGTGAACGGAATTTAAGATGAAGCCGCTGCTAACTCCCAAACTCATATCCGGTGAGTTACGTATTATTTTTAGTTGGAACGTTCCTGTCAAGAAACGTTTAATATCCTTGTTTATGGTGCCTTTGTTTTGGGAGGTATCTAATATATACCGTATTAAAAATATATACAACAGAGCTTACACTTACAGCCGGGTGTAGTTTACCTATCAATATGAACTAATTATTATTAACTATCTATATTGACCAGCGGTCGCTCAATGATCGAAATTCGACCAGCGACTTTTTAATCACAGACTATTTTCTGTTTGACGTTTGCAGTATTCATGAACCTAAACAATGAGTATTATCTACATCACTTGCTGTCACTTTATTGTTGAGTGACAATGTCAATAGTTTGGAGGGTCTAAGTTCAATGGCACTGGATGGATTAGGATTCACAGTACCAATTTAATATATTGGTAACAGATATTATAGATAAATATTAACTTTTTGCACTTCTTCTCCATATAAACTTTAACTATGCCAAATCTCAGTCTTTCATGCATGCAATACTCTTAAAAAGGGTTACAAATTTTTGCTTCACGTATTAATATAATGATAATCTAAATAATCTCTCGAAGTACTGACCCGATTATGAAAATTCTTTCATTGCTAAAAAAAATACGATCTCTCTGAGTGACATAGGCTATATATTATTAACCGAATTCAAAACAAGACAATTTTTAACAGAAAAAAAATCAACTTCATTGATTTTGAAGAGTTCCCTGGTGTATCTTCGAAGTTGAAGGTCCAATGCAATTTTTGAAGTCGGTTAAAAAGGACGGATGTTACTCAATTCGAATATTCCTTCAGCCATAATTTCTTTGTTTATGAACCGATTTGAATTATTCTTTTTTTGTTCCATTTTAATTTCATTGGCATTTGGGTGTTCAACTTCGTAATTAAGCCAGGGAATTCTTCAAAATCATTAAGTTGGTTTTTTTGTTTGATAAAAATTGTGTTGTTCTTTTACACTGGGAAATCCATCATGGGTCCATTCCGGCTCGGGGGACCAAGAGGGGCAGGTCAGAGTCGACTGACTAAAACCCAGCGGTGTACCATCCGCCGCCGTAAGTGGGACACGGGATCATGTATGCACCCCTACAATCCCAATTATCACCCAGACGGCTGTATTCACCGACTACTAAACTAACTACTATTAACTAAATCTCTGTGAAAATTCCTCTCTAGATGGAGCAACTGGACTGATAAAATACCTCCCATCCTACAGAATATCGTTCCTGCGATAATTAGGATTTCCAGAGCTACTTGAGGAGCCTCATGAAGTGAAGGCTCAAATATATTTTATTGGAAATATCTCTCTACTTGTGGCATTCCGACTGGTAAAATACATCCACTCTACAGAGGACCGCTGCGTGCCTACCTGTGGTTAGAAGAGGAGTTCCTTGGGGAAAGGCTGTTCAAGGTCAACAATGTACCAGTGATACCTCTGGTGCTACAAGCGTCCATAGGCTAAGGTAATTACTTAGTATCAGGCTGGTCGTACGCTTGTTTGCTCTTCCATCCTGTTCCGGCTACTGTCACAGAATATTTATGACTAAATTTGTATTATTGGGCCTTTGCTAAGATTAGTCTGAACCATCTGAAACAAATACACACACAGATTTCAGATGGGGGAGACGCCATTGAGTCATTGTATTATGATATTCTTACGCATACGAAATTATCTCTCCATTTTCCTGATAAGTTCTACATATTTAATCAAAGTCACAGAGATATAATTAAAGTAAACCATATTAAATCGATAAACCGTAACATCATATTATAATATTATTATAGTAAATTATGTTAAGCCAGCAGTCGTTGTTCTGATCTTTGTTATAGCGCCACTTATCGGATTCTAACATTTATCTATGAACCATCGTCTCGATAAAGCATTTTTTTTAAAATATTAGTTCAATCGGTCAAGTTTTTAGAAGTTATAGAATCGCCAATAGTCGCTGTCCCTGTCTGTCTGTATGTCCGCTCACTTCTGCTAAGCCCCACAACGGACTTTTATACGGTTTTCACTGTAATTTAGAGAATTCTAATTCATTTTTGTATAATAGAGAAAATTCTATATTTTATATAAAAGTCATCAATAAGTCGAATTTTGACCGCTTACATGGCTTACGCTGAACATCCCTTATGAGATATAATATATGAAAATAATGTACTAAAGAATAGTAGTCCTTCAAAGAACCTAGAGAAACGTCAGCGATGGCATTAGTCTAGCTTCTAAGGATGACTCACAGTAACCATTTTCTTTTTTAAAATATTGATTAAAATATCTGATTATTGGAAAAACTCTTTTCTCCAATTCATTATTAATCCTGATCCACATAAATATATTATTTACTTTGAGCATTTAATGTAGATTAAAATTGCGCTGAACGTAATATCATTTAAATAAATACACAGAAGATATAAAAGATTCAAAATTACGTGCAACCAAAACAAAAAACGCTCACATGCTCACAGTGAAACGGTTGACGGTCATCTGCGCCGCGGCCTACCTATGAATAGCGAGTGGGGGCGAGCTAAACGCACTTCTCGTTACAATGCACTATCAGCACTAAAGCGATAAATTCAAAATCAATATAACCTGATTTTTAAAACAAAAATTTATCACTTTATTAAATTATATCCATGCGAAGCCGGAGCGGGTCGCTAATATGATAATATATTTAAATATACACGACATATTTCATTATTATCGAACAGTGTTATTAAAAAAGTCCCAAAAATAACTACAGTACTCATAGCCTGAGTGCTTGAGGGTTAAAAGATCATATCAGAACGTTTAAATCTTAACCCTTTACGAAGGGTTGTTTTATTAATTTATTTACACGTATATCTTGGGTTTATTGCACAAATTCTGCCATAATTGGCCCCATATGCAAACTTTAGTGTTGCCGTTTCGATATTATCTGTGTTTAATACATTTTCTTAGGGGTGATGGTTTTGGGGAAGGTTATCGGGTTTTGTATTCATGAAACTTGCTTTCTTTCATATAATAATTGTTCAACGAAATAATAAAATATCAAACTTCATTTTTGGTTGTGGATTTTAAATTGTATGAATGAATAAAATTGATAGTTTATTGCACTGTTTAGTTTGTATACCGGCAAACGTAATGTCTCAAAACATTTTCATACAGCTAACTAGTGCTTTAAAAGTGATTTTATAAACAATTGCATTCCTCCTATTCTTTTAAGTCTCGCATATTGTATTGATTTTTTTAATTATAGCCAGTTATAAGCATTTTAAGTAGGTATGTGACAATGAACATCAGGCACATATAATTTGTTAATAAAAAAAAAAAAAAACATTTCTCTATGTCAGTAAGTACACAAAGATAAAATATAATTATATAACGAAATATACAATTTATTGGAAGTCTGTTTACATTTACATACTCACAATTTCATTTCCCACAATTTTTGAAATCTGTGTAATTTTTTTTAGTAATTATTTCGACATTATTGTTAAAAATATAGTACTATTACCTAATTATTTTCCTTAAAACACGGGAAATTCATTAACCCCGGTAACACAACAACATCTAACGCTGTAGCAATTAAAATTAGAATATCTTAATTCATATCGAAGTATCTGGGTTGCCATCTTAATGCGTGTTCGTACCCTAATTCCGGGGTAATGCGGAGATAAACCGATGTATGTGCGAAACTTGGACATGTTTGTGCTTAAGTGAATGTTATGTTGTTTATGTTAAACATGTAAAGATATGCTAGGATTGAGATGTTATCTTTACGTACAAGCGCTTTAGGAGTAAGCAGATAAACTTTGGTTACCAGTTATTTCTGTAATACTTTTTGTCAGGCCTCATACCTCAGTTGTAGCAAGCTCTACTATTGAGCGAAGAGGTCGCGAATTCGATCCCCATCCACGATTGACGTTTGTTTGATACGCATAATTTTAAGTTGTCTGAGTGTCGAACCCTATAAAAGAAATTAACTTTCGTTGTAAGTACATTGTATTGTATTGTATCTAGCTACAACCATCGGAAATCCGACGGTAACACTTTTATAGGGTTGTGACAGTAGCTACATTTGGAAAGCAGTTCCCTTGGTTAGCGTGACACTATCTTCGAATTGTTCATCCCTCTAACATCGTGTGTGAGTTTAGAGCTGAGTGCTAGTTTACAACAAGATAAATGTAGGTATTTATATTTGGTTTACTCTTGGCTTTCGGTTTCTCGACTTGATTTAATTTTGGGTAAAAGAAAACATCATGTTCAAAACATAGCATGGTCAGAGGTGGTAGCTTATTTTCTAAATCCCGGCTGGCTAACTATCACCCTCAAGTTGAAAATCTGTCCCTAATAGGTAGGTGTGTTCTGCCACTAAGCTTAGCGTGTTACCGTCTTGTCCACATCGTCACTTAACATAAGATGAGATTGTGGTTAAACACTAAAACTACATTTAATTATTTTTTTCATACTGGTTAAATTGCAATTATCTTATATTTAGTGGATAACCTAATGAAGCCAAACATCAACTAGTGACTCAGTACAGTTGAAACGATTATATTCCATTGCGTGTTACCAACAACACAATTCAAATTGGGCTACAGCAGAGCGAGCAATGCTATTTTGCTGCAGAAATATGTGCAGTGATGTCGCTACCATAGCACTGAGCCCTGCTTCTATTCCAGGCCATTCTAAATTCCAATTCAATAACTGTAACATATTAGTACTATTATTATATTAAGTGTAGTAATTTTATCGAAGAAACGTAATTAAAATACTTATGATCAACACCCTACTAATGAACTAAAGCCGCAGGTCAATGTACGTTTTGTCCCTTGCGGAATGTAGGGCAGGAGCGATCGATTCTACTTAAAATTCAGTATCGAGCGTTATCGTTGTGCGGGGATAAATTAACGACTAGTTTTGGGAGTATGAGGGATATTATCAATATTGTATCTTCAGAATTTACTATCCGTTGTGGGTTAGTTAACCAGAGATAATCTATTTAAAACGTTTTTGAAACTGTGATAGCTTACAGGTACTGGCACTAGGTCGCTTCGCTTTATCGAAAGAATAAGGTTCGAATACTGTCATAAGGCGCTAGTTACTTTACTTGAAGAAAAGATCGTCTAGATGTATACCAATGCAATAATTATCAAGTAGAAAATCTGTTAGATAACATTTACATTTTTTTATTGTAACACCCAAAAAAGAAGACACTGTGCCTGATGGTAAGCATAGCGGCTGGATATCACCCCGGTTGATCCCAAAACGCGACAAACCAAAAGAGTTATGTGACGTGCTTAACGCCATGTGCATGGTGTAGTAAGGTATTCAATATCGGAAAAAATACCTTAAACTTCACACTTAAAATCCTTAAAAATCGAATCCAGTTTCTTGAGTGTATTGCCCCTAAGATATTTTCAATATAAAATCTTATTTCTCTTTAGAAAAAAAAGGAATTTGGTTTTGTTGGTGTAAAACGAACATCTATTTCAAAAAGAATTTGAAAACTTATTTTATTTTAACACAAAAAGTTTAATAAGGTCTTCAACATCGTGATTTTCGGCGTTAAATAAGATCATAATAAAGACCATCACGTATCTAAACTCACCTGAAGAAATTTAGGTAATAATATATAGCTCTAAATAGTTCAAAGACTCTATAACAGACATATAGATTATCAATCACGTCGTAATTCACTTAAAACCAGTTAATTTAAAAAGGCAGTCATATAAAAAAAAATTAAAGACGTCATCGAATCAATTTGATACGCAATTTTACATCGAATTCGGTGAAAATGAAGTTGTGATACAATCTAATATAATCGATTCGAATAAGGCATCGAAGATTTTTCGCTTCGGTAATCGATTGCCGATATAAAACTGTCAGAATCGATTCGTCAATAATTTAAGGTCGATGAACCTTTCAGCTATTGGTGTTGCGTCTAAACAAAGTCAAGATCGTGGGCGACAGGTTTTCAACACCTGTCCAGCTGGGGGAAAAAAATGAAAATCACGAATTATCCAATAAGAAGTCAGTTTTCTGGCAGTTACGATGTGTAAAGCTATCGGCTGAGTGACAAGTGAGAGCGGAAATAAAATAACATCAGCTTTAAAGAAACGTCTTAGTTTCAGCTTAGGCGGACCTTCTCAAACATTACCCTGAAATAGCAATGAATATGTATTTTAATAAATATGTAGTTCTGTCTCTATGTGTAATTTTTTTCCAAATTTCTCGATTGATTACGAATATGTTGTATCTATATGTGTCGGTATTTTTTCCTCTTCTGTCTCTTTGTAAGTATGCCCGGATTTTACTCACAAAATTCTAACCCGATTTTTATATACGTAAAGCTTATATAATTCCGCTTTTGATAGGCTATATGAACTATCAATAATATTAATAAATTAGTGAACGCTGCCCAGTCATACTTTTCATATATCACGAGTATATCGAAGTTCGTTAGCATCGCTTGTCAATATAAAAATTAATTTACTTGTACATAAACGAAGTAACTCTAACTGTACAGTACCTGCTTTTAGATTCAAACCCTAGTACATCCAAAACAATATTATTTAATTTTTCTTCTTAATTATTTGAAAGAAAAAAATATTTTCGTAGTAAATCGAATATACTTAAGTACATTCAATTTTAATACTGTATCAAAAATTAATAATAAACGCTATCGCTACATCTTATATACTATATCCGTACCCGGCGTACCTTCGCGTCCGCGTTTCAGAACACTCCCGCGTGACCGTGTCTAAGAGCGATCTCTTTATTGATTATTGTCAGAAGAATCCAAAGTTTCCGAAAGATGTACCGTAAATTTCTTTACTAAAATACAAATGCAGTACAACACTTAAATATGATTTAACATTCCAGAATTAGGTATGAACCAACTCTATAGTTTCAAAGTGACATTTGATATCAACTCGATAAAATTTTCACATGAGAGAGTAAATAATTTATTGCATAAAAATCATTATTAGGTATCAAATTTTATGAATTAAATTTTAGAGTATATGTACCTATCTTCTTCTTCGTATATATTCGAGATGTTTGTATGTATGACCCCTACGGACTCCAAGAAGCTGGACGGATTATGATAACATTTTTAGACAATCTTCATATTAGCCCAGTGGGTGATCCTGTAAAGTTTGTTAGCGATCAGATCAATATTTCCTATGAACTCCAGAACCGCACGCACAGCAACGCGTGGACGACCCCCTTATTAAGAATTTCGCAATAGCAAATCGGTGGCAGAAATCGCTGAATATTTGCTTAGAAATCGTAAATTTGTATTATGTAACACCTATAATCAAAACACAATTTGATTTTGCCATTTCGAAGCAAATATTTAGTCATTTCTGCTATCGCTCTGCTATAGCGAAATACGTAATAAAGGGGCCGGTTTTGCTAGTATACGATAAAAACCAAAACGACTTAAATGTCATATACTGCAGAACGAACAAGTCTTACTAATTAATCAATTGGATTGTTCTACAGCGCCCACCATAGCACGAACAAAGAAGTTCGCTAATTCTCTTACTTTTGTCATACCATGAAGATGTAGATAAGTCTCTGGCAACGTGTTCCCTTCTTTCTATGATATTGGGTCCTTCAAACGAGGCGTGAAGAGGCATTTCAGCACACCTGCATGACATCGACGAGTGCCGATGAAATTTGTGTCCTCGACGGTCACCGTTGTCTGTGGCCAGTAGCATACTTACCATCAGGTGCTGTACGGTTATTTTGCTGAGCTATTAAAAAAAGGATTCACAAGATCTTCAGTTAATTTCAATCAGACAAAATAAAGAATTGACATTAACTAAGTACACAACTAAGTATTATTTTATTGCCCATACTATGTAAATTTTATTTTAATTATTAATATTATTGTATAGTGATGCTTGATTATAATTTTATTGTTTAGTGTTGTATGCGTGTAGTGGGCGCCTATAATAGGTTCGCATATCAGAATTAAATTTTAAAATAAAATTGTCAATGTTATTATATGCGCCTTATTGGCGCTGCCTTTATTAATAAATATAAATAAATAAATAATATTTTTCAAGAAAAAAGTCCGGACAATTAAATGAATAGTTTGAAATTTTAACTGTATGTACGTTTATAAAAAGAGCTACAGTTTTGTTCTCGTTAATTTCCCATTCACAATAATTGGCTCTTCGCCAATATCTCATTGCTTATTCGATTTTCCGGCCAATTTACACGTTGCAACAATGGATCTGTTGGCTTACTGCGAAATCAAACGATTAAAATTCTTGTTCGGAATTTCGAATGAACAAAATCTCTATCGATTATTTTACTATGAAATTGAATCAATTTTTTTATAACGCAAATAAATGACAAACGACTATTTATTAAAAGAAGGCTTAAACTTTAACAGTTGTATTTTATCGTAGTTATTATTTCATACATTTTACGAATAATTAAAAAATCTGCTTAATTGTGGAAACAATTTTACATACACATTTTCATACACAATTAGTTATAAGTAATGGCTTTATTTCCTATACACTTGTGGATAACATACATAAATCATGGCTCTCTCCCAACGAGGTAGGCAGAGACCACGTCCTTCCACTTGCTATGATTCTGGCATACATCTTTCGCTTCTTTAACATTCATCGATCTATTCACGCACGCTCGTCGATTTAGAGTACCTCCTACTCTTGACCTGACCTTTCTTCATAAAGTACTGTTTATTATCTGTTTCATATATAGATATAAATATATATATATATATATATATTTGATAGTATATTATAATTTATCATTAAAATTATTAGTAAATTTCATGTTACCTATCATTTAGCTTAAATGTTTTTAAGTATAGATGGAGAGTTGATCGAATAAGTTTAACACTGGTGAAACCGTGGGACATAGTGGCTAGTAACTATATAAAAAACTAACTCTATTCAGGGATTCGTTCGAAATCGCCAATACGTCGTGGCCAGGCCATACCCAGCGGTGGGGCACTGAGGACTACCTGTCCACTGAAGCGGAGCTGTGCTAATTTCGACCAATAGATTTGTATCTCTAGAAAATTTCGATCAATAGAATGGGCCATCACTAGATTTCTATGCGAATCTATTGGTCGAAATTTGCACAACTTTACAGGCTGACATTATTGTTCACAATCGCGTATAAATGTTTAGATAATATTTCGTAGTAGCCCTATAGGAGTGGATCCGATGACAATGGAACGATCTAAACAGTTTGGTGAGTGAGTACAGTGCTGTTAGGTGACCGCGGACAGGAACTGACCATGTTGCGGCTTCCGGTTATACATTCGATGCCATTCTATTTGCTAACACTGATCTAATGTGAGGTTAGATTTGATCTATTGTTCGTTTTCAGTTTATTCGGTTCATTTCAATCGGCTTATCTATATAATTAATAAAATTGAAGTGTCTTTTTGTAAAGTCAAAATAACAGCTTTCTGTTAAATGCATATGAAAGTATATATGATACTTATAACAAAACACCCATTTTAAAAATTTTTCTCTGTCTGTCTGTTTGTTCCGGGTTATCTCCGAAACGGTTGGACCGATTTTGAAGGGACTTTCATTGTTAAATAGCAGAATTTATAGGGAGTAACTTAGGCTAAGTTTATTTTAGAATAAGAATTAGGCTTCCGCACAAATAAAAATAACTGGTCATGGTGAATCAATTCGGGCGCTTAAATGACTTGCGCTGAGTAAACCATAAAAGATATAGCAAATTAATGTACTAAATAATTATAGACCTACAAAAAAGTCCGAGAGAGTATATATCTATCTTTTAAGAAACACCCACAATAAGCATTTTTATCATTAAAATAGCCGGGAGCGGGAGAGCAAGATTCGTACGGGCATTCTGTAGTTCAAAAATGTTACGCTCTGAAAAGTACAATTTATACTTATTTTTGAAATGTGCTGTTTAAGAATTTTCATATTATAATTGTTATCATTTGATACCCAACACAGCATATTACAATTTCTTAATGCTGGAATTTAAGTCCTAGAGGGTGCGCCATATTGAATTTAGTGTGGCGTCATCTACCCTATAACCAGCGGACGATCAAAGTATTTATAATGATATCTCATTTATCAAATTGTGATTACCTAAGATATGCGGGATACCCGATCGCGAAAGGAGAGATGTTTTTCAAGTGTGTGTATATTTCTCTATGTTTTTGGCACAGTTTGATAGATTTTAGCATACGAGGTGTTGTTAGTTTCGTCGTAATTGTTCCCACAATTGTATGTGCCTTTTTTTTTTAGATCTGACTACCACTGTTAGCCTTGGGGGCCCTGAAGCCGCTGTGGCTTTTAAAGCTTCACCGGACTTGGGGTAATTGTATGTGACACAGGCCTTACAGTATTTAAGTACGAGTTCAGGAAATCAAATAAAAAGCAAAAATAAAACAATTTTTTTTTGACTTAAGTGTTGTTTGTTGCAGTCGGGTTTTTTGCTTCTCTGTTTAATGATTTAGCTTGTTACACAATTAACTAAAAAGTCAGTAAAATGAATTAAAATTATTATCATACCGTCATATATGATACGCGCTTTTCTCAATTTTACCATCTACCAAATGCGCCAAAAAAAAAATTTGGGACCGCTTTAGCTTTTAAAAACAATCTGGCCGAAGGTTCGTTAGTTCCATATGAAGGTTGGGCCGTAGCTCGCAGGGCCGCATACAAAGTGGAGGCTTCAGCGAACTTGAACTCTTCTATCGATTAGAACAATCATACGTGCGGTCAGAACATAACATCACGCTTTTATTCAACGGATAAATAGAGATAGATATTACCTATAGTTGATAATAACAGTTTTGATGTACGTTGGAATTTTTTATACGTATAAGGATACACTGAAATCCAAGTATTGTAGGTACCTAATATCTACAATCCAATAGCATCGATATAGACCGAAAAATAACAATTAATTGCCGGTCGCTGTTATCATGCTGGCCTGCAAGCTTGGATATAGGGTATACATTGGCTGAACTCTAAACGAAATTCACTGTGACGTGCTTATTACAATTTGCACCAATATAGTAGGATATAGAACTCTACCATGCTGTTTGATTATTTGATACTAGTATTTTGTAGTATTTTATTTGATGACCCGCGCAACTTCGTCTGCGTCATATAAGAAAGAGAGATTGAGAGAGAAAGCATTAGAGAGAGTGGGTCGTAGGCACTGTATTGTAGGTACCGCCCGCGTCCCACATTATTTTGCATAATAAAAATGTGCTCGCGATACTTGATCATTATTTTGCTGCCGAGTTATTTTAAAACTGTTATAGCTCCTAAGATATTCATTTAAATTAATTACTGTGCAAGGCAATTTTGTTCAAATTAAATACTTGTGATGAATAACGTATTTATTTGATAAGGATCAATACCATATATAGAAAAATACCTTCGCAAATAATTCATTATTTTAGAACAAATTTTTTTACCACAAAAAAGGTTATATTGAGTAAACCTTAAAAGATAACCATATGCTGTCGCGGATTATTTTTTAGAACTTTTTAGAGAAAAAATTTTGTCACACATAATTGTTGCGTAACTATAACCATTCACGCTGCCTACGCAGTGGAAGCTTTCAAAATAATAAATTTCCCCCGTTTTTGCAACATTCTTCATTGATTTTCCGCTCCTATTGGTCATATCGTGATGGTATATAGCCTATAGCCTTCCTCAATAAACGGGCTATCCAACCCTAAAACATTTTTTTTCATTTCAACCAGTAGTTTCTGAGATTAGCGCTTTCAACCAAACAAACTCTTCAGCTTTATAAGTTGATTCTGGAAAGCGGTATGCCTAGCATGGCCAGTGTTAAATAAACATAGTGTGCGGTGATCACGATCCAATCCAATAATTTATCATGTCCTACTATCTGGGATTTGAAGCTGTTTAATGGTCCAGTAGGAACCTGTTCAAACGCTGAAAGAGACAAGACTCCTAATCTTAGAATGAAAACTTTAGTGGGAAACGTATCATTATGGTGTGACCATAATTAGGTATCTATTATGATGATGGGATATTCTTCAGTATTCTATGACACTGAAAATATATCCACAGAGCGGCCAACATTGCTTACTTTTTCTACCTTCAGAGATTTAACAATAGTTTATTATTAAGTATATTATTAATAAATACCTAAATAAATAATTCAGTAAATATATTTAAGGACAGTTCGTACACATTTAGTGAAATTTAAAAGAGGTTTTCAATTATTTGTGTTAGAAATTTGGGAAGATTAATAAAAAAAAACGAAACAAATAAAAAAATACCTTTTATGAATTTGATATTACTTGCTGTAAGTGAAGCGTTAATGTTTTAGTTAAGATAACCATGGGAAAGTGAATGCCGAAGGAATCAGCTGTGACGGTACTGGGTAAGTTAGCCGTCCATTAAGTTGCGGTTAAGTTAATCCACTCGATGGAAAAGTGAGTGAACTGGCGATTGGTTTCGTAGCTGGTAGGTATTTACTTTGTAAATTGCGATATCATAACAGAACTGTTTATTTTATGTTATAATTAATAGTTTAGATTTCAGAATCGTTAAATATCTACAAATTTACCTTGGATTTATAAGTAAATAATGTGCAGTAGGTACCTAGCTATAAGTTACAATAATTTTTTTCAATTATGTAAGTTTGCACGAAGCTAATTTAAGGCACATTATACGATATTAGAAATATGTAGTTAGAAAATAAGTTTTTATATTTTGGTGGTAAAACATTTCCTGGTTTTCATTTGGCTGGCTACCACCATATCTTTGAAAACCTGACGCCAAGTATTTAGTCATGTATTCCGGAAGACACCTACACTTAGAACCAGCTAGGCACCTCATGGCTGTAACGTAGGCATCGAACTGGCAGTCTCTTAGTTCAATATCCATCTTAATATAAATATAAATAACTAAGCAGATATGCATCTCATTATAGATACTTTTGTATAGCGTAGTAGGCTTTGTAAGGACCACGCCCATCTCTCGTACGTTCATTCAACTGACCCTGCTTTTTATTATTCATCAAGTCACACGCTTACGGTGACCCATTAAAAGTGTTCAATATAATTAAAAAACCTTTTCGCGAATCGGGAACTAAACCGCATCCAGTCGCATCTCCGCAACTGGCTCGCATCCAACCAACAACTCACTTATTATATTCTATGAGCGCGGACTATAAACGTATTCCTGAACATATCACGTAGTCGACTACTAGCAATTTCAACCAATCAGAATGCGACAATTCAACTTAATAGCTTAGGCCACGCCCCATCACGTAACCGCCTATTACGGCCCGTGTAACGACGCAGGCTTTTAACTTTCCGATTTCGTCCGATCGATGCGGCGCGTCGCTCGCCCGTATCGCTCCGTCCCATTCTAAAAGCCGACGAGGTCCCGTTTCAGGGTGTCTAGGTTGTGTGTGATAGAGTCGCGTTTGGCGCGCGTGCTTGGTTTCAGTTGCACGTCCACGGTCGCAGGAGGGGGACGCATGCAACTGTTTTCGATAATCGGCCGCGCGTTCCGTACGTGAAAATCGGACAGTATCCCGGCAGTCACGTCCGCGTAAAAACGGATATATGCCCAGAATATTTATTAAGTGGGTGGCTGTGCGTGACTTTTCCCCTGTGAATGGCTCTAGCCACGTAAATGATCGCCCGCGAAAATAGAACAGGCGTTTGTTTGATAACTGAAAACGTCTTTGCCTTAAATGAAGGCGAACCTTCCGCGCCCCTGGACTCGGTATCTACTGTGAATTACGATGTGGCTTTAACTGGACGTTCCCGCGTGACATAGGTACTGTGTTTGAACATAAACTGCCAGTGTTAAAATAAACAAACAAAATTGAAGTGTATAAACAGTTTTGTTACAAAACTATGAATCGTTTATAGAACGTTATTAGTATTTAAAACAGTTCTTTTTGTTTTGAAATAAGAATAAGGATGAATTTAAAAACACGGGGAATGTTCGGAACTATCGAATTGGACTAAATATTACAATAAGAAAGTGATAAGTGACAATGTTGCCGTACCAAGCGGTAGCTATGGACTACGCGGTGGCATCCGCTGGTTTCCATCACCATCAGCGGCCGGGCGGACTGCCAGGAGTTATGGGGCTACCCGGTCCGGGCTCTGGCCTGAACCATGGTCTTAACCCGGCCTTCACCCATTCCTGGTTCGTACAGACAAGCCCGGATATCTGTCGGCAGCAACAAGCATCCAACCAATCGCATCTCGAACCTGGGCACGTTTCATTTTTCTTTATATTTTTATTTATTTTTAATTAATGTTTTATTCCAACATTTGTTAACTTGTTTAAACTTAACAATTTTGTTAATTTCAAATTTGATGAATATTAAAGTAATATGAATCACTAGACGAATTAACAAATGTAAAAGAAATAGTTTATTGTTTGCATTTATTTATTTTGCCGTATAATTTGTTTATGTGCTTATTTCATTTTGTGCTTTTAGATAACAATAATAAATGTTGTCACGTGTCAAGTTATAATATGTCGTTCCGATGTTGAAATATAGTAAAAATAAATTCTTTAGATTTCTCGTTTTAAGATAAAATACTTTGCACTTTATTGCGTCGCATTTACTTAAGTAAAAAGAATAATAAAATACGTACAAGATAATAAAAATGTTAAATGTCCAAGCGTAAAGCGAAATTACTGTCGAAAAACATTTCCAGATCTCTATCGCATTGACATCGTTATACCTACTTACTTGTTTCTAACAACAAACATTCTTACAAATTGCCTCGTGCCATGTGGGAGAGTTGTATCATCAACAGGAAGTAGGTAATAATTTTTATTACAACTTGACAGAAATTAGTTTATTAAATCTTTTGTAAATAATTATTTGTAAAAAATCTAATGTCACCAAAAATCCCTTTTTTTAAGTTTATCATAATAATGCCATAGTATTAAACAATTACCTAGTTGAATTTAGGGATACTTTATATTTATAACAAAAAATTATTACTGATCGGAATATTGTAGAAGGTGATTCTATATGAACTGTAATAATAATGAATTAATAATTATCCAATGAACTAAGAGTTTGAACAAGTGTCTTTAGTATTTTTTTTTCTTAATAGCGACAATTATCTATGTTAACATAGAAACACTCCGTGGTGAAAATGCTGTATTTTAAATTCATGGAAACTTCAATATCTATTCAGGTCAAATAAATATATTGTTGATATTGAATGTTCCTTAGTTACGGTCACTTACATTCTAATAAAACAATGATAAATTGCATATTAATATGCTACGAACCCCATGATTATAACTAAGATCATTCTCAGAATGAGTAAGTAACAAGGTCGGTGCAATATAAACGGAATTATGGATCGAAATGTCTCACATTATATGCTATACTTTCGCATCTGTATATAAAATGGTAGAGAATGTGGATAGGTACTCTCAAAACAAAAAAAGGTCTCTATTCAATTTAGGCTCTAAGGTCTCATGTTGTATATTGCCTGATTTTGTATTATCTACCTCAGCTGCTGGACCCCAAAGCAAAATACTATAAGACATTAACCTATGGAAGTATGTGAAGTAGACTAATCTAGCAGTGGCAATATCTGTTAACTGGCGAATCTTATGTACTGCAAATGCAGCAGAGCTTAATCTTCCCGCCAAAGTTTAATGTAATTTGGAATCAAGTGTAGTACTCAAGAAGACAGTACTTTTATAACTCATACTGATAAGTCTCTGTAGTAATATAACTCCTATTGGTTTGTAAGTTTAAATTATAATAGTTTTAGTATGAGTACAAGATTGTTAGCCTAAGCCTAAGCCATCTACTAGTAGTGAGATACAAAATTTATTAAAAGCTAAATATGAAATTAGATATGTACCAAATTATTCTCTGTTAAGGAAATTTGTAGGTACCATCAAATCGTATCAGAATAGTCACCGATTAGTGTTCAAATTCTTTTCAGTATGTGTAATAGGTCGTTAATGTTACTTAAAGAATGAATAAATACACAGTTATTAAAATAATCGAATTATAACAATTTTAAAGTCCATTCAAAAGCGATGCTCTGAAGGTCAAACCAGAGTACAGGTCGACTGGAGTCAGAAATGCCTCGGCAACCTCGAGACCTATCTCTTACCAAGTTAAAAGACAATATTTCATACAAGCGTGGACGGAACAAGTTACGTACACAAATTAAGATGTTTATCGTGTCATGGCGGCCGGCCGAGAGACACGCAGTCTTTGCGCTATGAAAATAAACGTTAAAAAAAAGACTATAATATATTTATTTTACTATAAAATCGTAACTTTGTCACTGTTCGGAATATGAGAGGATACGGTGTATACTTAAGACTTCTGGAGGAATTATGGTGTTGTTACTTGAGATACTGTCAAGCTTCCTATAAGCACGATAAGTTATTCATGTAAACAATTATAGAACAATACGTGTTAAGTATTGTACATTTGACCAGTAATCCCTTTCACTCCTTTCGGAATAGGAGGGAAAATTGTCTATATTTTAAATTGATAACTCTATAGTTAAATTGTGTTAAATTTTTTTGGGCGGGTGGGACGTGACATTGGCAGAACTGTGCACAAACACACATTACCATTTTAAAAAAACTATAGTTCCTATATAAAAAGGTTTTAATTATTTAGAAAATTATTTATTGAAGTTCTTTTTTAAATTCACAGTAGGTAGATATTAAACAAAAAAAGAACTTAATAGATCCCTCCGTATTTTTATTGAATTAACCAATTAATATAAAAAATGTAAATCAAAGTTACTGCCAGCATTTAATATGTCTACATAATTTCAAAAACCAAATAAATCTAGTTGACCTATGTACAAATTTGATATTAAAGAAGCCGACTGAAAACTAAAGCAATTGGATTATTCAAAAGTTTTTTTTTTTCACATAAACGAGTTGAGATCGAAATCTCTTTTTAACTTAATAATTTAGACAACAATAAGCAACATATCACAGCATCAAGTTCGCCTTGGTAATTTGTCATTTTCCCAGAAACCGTCGAGCGCTTGTAATGAGCATTAAGTTATTACAAACGAAGTCATCTTTTACTTAGCTGTAGTGTACCTGTGTTTTGAAAGTAATTGGCCTAAGTTGTTTATATAAGTTTTGAATGTAATTGGTATTTACATATTTATCTACAAAGTTAGATATATGAAACTGAGTTCCTACATTTACATGTAGTTGTAGTACATTTTACGATAGTTTACCTATACTATATACTTTACTTTATATATTACTAGCTGTACCCGCGGCTTCGCTCGCGTAGACTACAGAATAACATATTTTAATACTTATAAATATCGTAGTTTCCTAAAACTGTAATAACTTATTATTACGATTTTTTTTTTCTATAGGAACCAAATATCTAAGAAGTAAATAAAACATTTCTTTTTATCAAAACCGATCTAGTAATTTTTGCGTGATACGCGCACAACGGTAAACCTTATATTTACATTTATAAATATAAGTATTTACCACTGGATAATTGTAGGAATCGTTAGTTTATAAACAATCTATTCAGATTGTAAACTATTGTCGGTAAATTATGAAAGGACACTAAAATTTGCAATCTGAGTGAAACATTTTCGTAGGTTTATAAAGGTAACTGGATTGGTTAGGTTAGGTTAGCTATGTGTTCATAACGCACGAGCCGAGCGAGCGCAGCGAGCAGGCCGCGGAAGTAGCCGGCGAGTGCAATATACAAATAACCGCTAGTATTCGTTCACAATCTACCGACAGTTTACAAACTCACGGGATAGTGTATAAACTAACAGTTCGTACAATCTATCCGGTGGACATGTATATTTTAATATGATCCCTTTTTTGTTTGAACTTGAAAGATAATTTTATTTGGAGTGTAAGGATTGTTTTGAAGAGCTCAGCACCCAAACCAGACATATCTACATGTTTTATAGTATGATGAATTTTGAGTTAATGGCAATAGTAGGGTTGTAGAGAACTCGTTTCCTGAAGCAAATGATGGCTTATTCGTAGCGTGTACGTACATCCGCTCGACGTGAGGTCGAATTTCTACAATGGGTCTGAGCTGTCGGTGAAGGAAAATATCGTGTTGAAACCATAGCATTTTCTAATGTCTCAAGTAGAAATTCTGTCGCCTAGCACCTATAGGTGTGTTCCGGCAACTGTGCTGGAGATCCAGTCGTCCACTAGGCTTAGTGTCTAACATCTTGGGCGAGAACAAATAAATAAAAATCTATAAGCACCACACAAGTCGTGAAAATCCATTATCACCAGCTGTAAAACAATCCTTATTCTCAGTTATATCTACATGTGAATAATTCGTTGAAATAATATAATTTCACATAATAACACAGAGTGACGAAAGTGGTGCATTTTAGCGCGGTCACCTCTCGTCAACGTTTGTCGACCCAGTTATGTTGCGTGCAATCAAGTTTACTGTTACATAAATTGTAACGAACAGTCTAAATGGCAAGACAAATTTTAATAAAAAAAGAAAACCAACTACAATGGATTTTGAGAAGTTCCCTGGAGTATCTTCGAAGTTGAAGGTCCAATGGTAATGAAATGGAACCATCCTAAAGTTACCGTATCTCTAATAAAAAAAGAATCATTCAAATCGGTTCATAAACAAAGAACTTATGGCTAAACATCCATTAAAAATATATATAGGTGCATTAAAATTGGTAACCTCCTTCTTTTTTTGAAGTCTGTTAAAAAGTCTGTTTATTGTTGTAAAAGTAAAAATCGGTGTTTATTTGATAGTTTAAAAAATAAGGACGTGGATAAATTTGTCATAAAACTGATATGTTTTTTATCATGTTACAATGCTAGACCACAATAATACCCGATGTTAAGGATGACGTGGCCAAGTGAGGGGAACTGGATCTCAAATGCTGTTGCCAGAACACAACTATAGATGATTGGTAGCAGATTTACAACTTGAGAAGTGTAGCTAGCCAGGTAAGCATTAGAAAATGCCTTACCACAATGCTATGGTTTCATCACGATGTCTTCATTCACTAAAAGGTGCAGGTATTCGAACTTACGTCGATTGATGAAGATTTTAGAGGCATTTTGTCACACGATTAATTTTGAAACAGAGGTGACTCACTGTAGGTTATTAACCTATGCTGCTTGACGTAGTGTCCAAATACGCTACCATTAAATAAAATCTTACTTCATTAATTTCTTAAAAACAACCTAATGCCCCCTGTATCGAACAGTCGATTATGGGTATACCCGAAAACTATAAAATAGGTACTTTACCTTGAAAGTCTTGCGACAGAGATCACTAATATAACATCTGTAGTCAAAATCAAAAAATAAAATAAAAATCAAAAAATTCTTGATCCAATTTAGGCCCTAAGAAGGCATTTATGAACATCAAAACACTATCTGCTCTATGCACTTCACTATATTAGCACTATAATAATAATAATAGATTATATTTCATAAAAAGTTAACAAAAATACAAATACAGATTGCCCTGATACCCAAACTAGGTAATCCTGTATCTTTGGTAACAGGTTTTTTTTACAATGTAATAGAATATTTAGGTATAAATAAAAAATAAATATGAGACATCGAGCGGCGTAAAAAAAAAAAAAACAAAAAAAAAACATAATTACAGCTAAAACATCATTCTCTAAGAATCTACTTATTTTTAATATATGAACATTTAGTACAAATATACTTATTATAAACTAACTACCTTAAGAGTGCTACAAGAGTGTGCGAGATGTGTATGTGTGCGTGGGTAAATAAGAATAGGAGGATGATTGTAACTTAGAAAAGCTTTAATTGCAAGAAATGAGAGGTTGAATGATAGGTACCTATATCAATTAATATTCAATCATTCAACTTGGCTAACAATTGCTGTTCAGTGTCATTATAGTTTGGTTTAAGAATCCATTCTTCTAATTTCATTTTACATTTATGTTTATTTAATGAAAAATATTTAATTTTTTATTGACTTTGTTATAAATTTATATATTTATAATTTATTTAAACAATAATATTTATTTACAATCATGTGTTAACATCCCAAAACCATCTGCATCATCTGCAGAATCTGATCTCAAATTTGGTTTTCTATATTTTTATCCGAACAGAACAGAAACAACTCTTAAATTAACTGTATTGTACGATCTACTTATTAGTGCGAGGCACCATTTTCAATTATATAAATAATAAAAACTAAATATCGCCATCGGCTAAGTACCGATTAACAGACATCGTGCTTGCGGTTGGCAATCAATTATTATTACATCGATCGTTCTATGAAAAGTGCGCTAGTGATATGCAGTGCCAATATATCAGCGATGAAAGAAAATATGTGATTCGTAACCTTAATTTTGTACCCGTTTTAATTTTAACCTGTAAGTAGTAAAAGCTATTTCAATATCATCGTGATTTTCGCTCGATTCGCTCGCTCGAGTCGATCATTTGTTGCCTAAATTTTTTGTGGTAGATCTAAGGAGTATGAAGTCTGCCATAATGCTGTTATGCTAAGGATCCTTAGAAACTTTTTTGACCACGTCGACGTTGGATCGACGGACCGAAAGTCAAACTTCACCATTAACAACAAAAACGCGTGATACATCATTTAGTCACGGTCTTTATTTTTCAATCAGAATATTTTTATATAAAACGGATGTGTGGTTTTTTCTTTGTTGCATTGTTTTTGTGTTAAATATTTTCAGTGGAGTTTTTTATTTAGCGGCTATAGAAATCGTTGACGCGGTGTGAAAGGGTTTTGTCTTTTGATTGAGTCGATGGGTGTTTTTGTTATAAGGTATTAAAAAAAATGGTGAATTTTTTGAGGTTAACAAATTTAGAGAGAAGATGTTCGTTGTTTTATAACAATGCGGTTTATATGAGTTTGGTTGCCAAAAGCAACTCAAGGAGAGTTATAGAGGGGAGTGTTTGATCTTGTAACAACAGGATCTAGGAAAAGATATTAATATAGGTGACAGAACACAGCACTGCATGTTGGGCGAAATATTTAAACTTGAGTGATATAGCTAGCTAAGTAAGCATCAAAGAATCTCGCCTTGTCTTTGAAAAAACTGGTATTATTACTTCAGAGCTTAATAGAAAGTGTAATATTTGGATTGTATATAAACTAGGCATGGAACATATTTTGCACCACCGCTTTTTTCCATATGAAAAATAATTTATAAATATAACTATTAAAATTTTCAAATTATAATTGTGAATAAATTTTTATCTCAGTTATTATAGATGGAAAGTGAATTACAATGTTATGGTCACTTCAAGTTTTCCTTCACTCAAATCTCAACATTTACGTACACGCGCAAAAGGGATGAATTGCGCTTTGTGCGTTTAACGGCTTCAAAAGAACCGCCCGAGCTATGGTGACTGAAGTTTACAGGACTACTAATTGACGACTATCGATAGTAAATAATATGAGTGCTGAAACACAAACACATCAACACCTCTTCAGCCGCTAAGAATTGCTTCAATGCACGTATATTTATATAAATGATTAAAAATTTTGCCTGCCAAGGACATTTCAAGTAAGTAAACTAGAAGCCGCGAATTTACATCTATATAGTCGTATAAACAATCAATCATGTTCATAATTATATTTGAAGGTAATCATTACGTTTAGAATATTAAAATTATTATTGTATTGCCTCTTAAATATCTGTAATAAATAATTTGCTTGAATACTTCCCTTTAATATAAAGGTATAGCCGATGTAAATGGCTGACCAATATCCAATCAATCCGTTGCACCTGCGAACATAAAATTATATTAAACTTTCCAACCGCACTATTGGACTGATGGAAAAAACTCACTTATTCTTTTGTGTAATGTAACCACAATTATATGTTGGGAGGGAAACATTATTTTGTTATTACTACTCGCATTGGATTATTCTCGATTAAATTTCACTATAATGAAGCCGAATTCGGAGAGCTAGCATTACAATTAGTGCAAAAATTGGTCGATTGAATATCAACTTTGTGCCTATTAGATTTTTATATCGACCACGGCATCATAAGATGAAGAACAACCTTTATGGAACTGTATATTTACTGTAATCTTGTCACCAAGAAACTTATAGATAGCGATAAATAACAAACAATGGCTAAACAGTAAGTACTAAAAAAAAATTTGTGATACGGATTTTAAATCTATGATGTTTATCTATATATTAATACGTGAAGCAAAAGCTTTCTACCCCTTTTTAAGCGTATTGCGTGCACGGAAGACTGTGAGATTTGGCATGGTTAAAGTTTATATGGAGAAGGAGTGCAAAAAGATAAAATTTATCCAAAAAATCTGTTACTAATATATTAAATTAATTAATGAAAAGTGACAGCAAGTGATATAATATTCATTGTTTAGGTTTATATATGCTGCAAATGTCAAACAGAAAATAGTGTATGATTAAAAAGTCGCTGGTCGAATTTCGATCATTGGGCAAAGACTAGTTTCAATAAACGTGCAATTTCAATACCTAGTAATATTGTTACAGAAGTCATAATTACATCTGCAATGAAAAATGAAATAAGCTCTTAGTGAATAGACCTAGTACTTCTAATAAGCCTTACAAAGGAAATAGATAACATGAACAATTTGAAATCACCAATCAACAAACACGAGGAAGCTTCAAGAAGATTTTTAGCTGTATTACCACTATATTTCAACGCAAACAAGAGTATCAAAATCATAAAAAAATGCTTTTTCTTAAACTCTGAGAACCTACTCTTCTGTTGAAGAAGATATTTGAAGAATATCAGCGCATTTGTTATACCTAATGATTCGATCTAGTATTATCCTTTCTAGTATTATATCTTGACAGTTATAGTATTGATGAAATTGTTAATAAGTACCTACATATTAAACTCATAAATTTGTTTTAATATTTAAAAATAAGTTTCCTAGACTGATATTTTATTATGAATAAATCCAGAAAATATACGATTTATCTTCTTATTTTAAAGTATTATTGTGTTCCACTTCGCTCTACTTTGTTGTTTTCATCCTCTATTATTTATATGATGATATCAGACCTAAACTTTTCTTCCGCTTACCAAATACGGACAATGCTTTTCATTTACGAATGGCTCCGTCCGAGCGTCGTTTTTTGTTTGTCAACCTTATCAATAATAACTATTCAATTCATATTTTTATGCGCCTCATTATTTTTATACCGTATCAATCTCATAAAAGTGATACAAATTGATTTACAATTGTCATATAGTAATTTATTTTTTATCCCTTAAGAAATAGTATCTAATGATAAAAACTCACAGAGAATTGTCATAAAGCAAATTTTTTCGCACTATGTAAAAAATATCAATGATAAATATACATTGACTGATTATTATATGGCTTTTTTTCACACTATAAGAAAAATAGCAATGGTCATAACAATTATGATAATTTAAATGGATGTTAATCATTACTATTTTTATTATGGCAAGTTTATCGCAGGAAAATAGCAGCGATAAAAATTAATTTAACATGTATAATCATTTGTCGTTTTTGATATTATATTTCTTTAGGCACGTTATAGAAAAATGATAAGAGGGAATTTTTACGATGCCTGTAGACATTATTGTCATAAAAATTTTACATTATAAAATTGCTTGTTACACCTCTTGTTATGTTGTGGTGGAGATAGTCATGACCGATAACATACGAGCATCGAGTGTAATTTAGACCAAGAAATATAACTTCTAACGTGTATAAAGTACACATATCCACTTTTTTTTTTTCAAACTCATGAGAAATAGCAATGTCACTAATTCATAAATATCATGTGACAAATCATTTTTCATTTCATATGATAATAAAATGTCTCATGGCTAATTAAAATAAAAACCAAATATTGCACTTTCTTAACCTTCGAAGTAATAAGAACAGCCGTTCCAATGACAAGACGTTATTAATCTTTGCGCAAGAGCACACGCGCCTACTCGTCAGATTTTTTTTTTATAAATCAGTCCTATTGCTAGCTAAAAAACTCAATATCTAATATCCGGGTTAAATATTACGTATTATCTGTCTATAATACGGTCGAGATTGGTCTACTGCGGTAAAATAATTGTTTTTTTCCACTCAAATAAAATTTATCTCAATCGAATTTCAACTCAAATCCGTCAACATAATGATTTATGTTATGTTTTAAATCGGCAAATCGTTTTTGGTTTAGTTTAAGACGGCTCTTCTTGAATGTATGGATCTATTACAAATTGTCTTGTTGTAGTATTTTTTCTTTGAATTCACAGGTTGTTTCTATTGTTTACATCTCCGAATAATCAATAATAATAAAACTGTTGTTTTGTCTGTATATGTAATTTTGTTCCAAATTTTCCGATAGACCCTATATAAAGAACACCGACCACGAATATATAAAAATTAAATTACAGGACAAAAATAATTACTGCGTAACAAACGCGTGCGAAGCCGCGGTTACATTGCTTGTACACTTAAAAAGTTGTATTTGGAGTTATAATAAAATCATTTAAAATGTCGACACGTATTTTATTTCGAATTTAATTAAATTAACAAGCTTTTTCTTCTTAAATTCTGCCAACGCCACGTTAATATGTTATTTTCTAATGATAATTCTTGTAATATTCAAACTTAGCTCTAACAACTAACAAGATGACGGCTCCCTAGTCAGGACTGTCTAGAGAGTTTTTGCGGTAACTTAAAATGCATGTTCCTAGTTATTATTTATAATCTACTTTATTTGTACACAATGACCAAACCTTAAAACGTAAATTTCACCAAAATAACATAACGCATGGCCAAATATCAAAGTTTTATGAATTAAAATAATGAACACATGACAGATCAAAATCCCGTCAAAACTCCGAAGCTGTTTTGAATTTTTATTCTAATCTGAATAATGTAGGAGACGTATATTAAAAACTTTAAAAACTAGTAAGGTATGAAGTATCAAATGTTATGTTGTGTTGATAGATACACCGCCATCTGTTGCAACAGAAGTTTGGTTTTATTTTATTTTTCATTGTTAACAACACGCTGTATAACACAGTAGTCGGCCTCAATCACCTAAGAAGCGCTGAATCACTATAATTCGTCGCGCCCTGTATCCATTCCAGTTTTTACTACATCAGCGTTAGAACGGTTCCGTTCCGATATTATAAAATGGTTGAAATCTTTAATTTATATCTAAGTTTATTTCATTTTAGTACCGATCACATACCTATTGTATAAGAAGACGAGATATTACATACCTACTGAACTAAGTTCTTTTAATCTTTATAAGTTTAGCGTTGTTGCCATAATGTCACCTGATCTTAAGTGACGATGTAGCCTAAGATACTATAGCACGTTGAACCTAGCTCTCAAGTGCAGCCGCCGGAACATCTATTGACGTTTGGCGACAGATATTCAACTTGAGGGTGGTAGCTAGGGAGGCGGGCGTTAGAAAAAGACCTATCACCATGCTATGGTTTCATCACGATGATTTCCTTCACTGAAAGTTCAAGCTTATTGCAGGGATTCGAACTTACGTCGAGCGACTCGGAGTCAAATTGCTTTTATGTTATTTGTTTTGCCAATAATTAATTCCTTTTGACTATTTTTGTCTTATTTTGTCTTGTCTTATTGCCTTGATTTAATGTATTGTACACATTTTGATTCACCTAGCAAAACTAAGTACTTTGTACCTGAATATAGAACATTTTAAGTTAAATTTATTATATCATTAAAATGCTAAACACAGTTGTAAAATGGTTTCTTATATTAGTAAAGTTAGAATTAGGAAATTGGGAATTAGTATTTTAGAATAAGAAAAACTTATATCCTATACCTACCTAATGGCATTCAGGAATAAAATGATTCCTATTAGTGAAACAATTTTACGAATTTGATCAGCAGGTACGTATTAAGTAAACGAACAAACCTTTCCTGTTTATCATATACCTAAGTTCAGTATCTGATACAACTGTAGTCCATAGAGTAGACTAACCAATTTTGATTGAAATAATTTTTTATGCAGTTAAATTATTATTAAAATAAAACGAAATCGTTTTTAAGTAAAATAAATATTTAAAATCTAGGTCTACTAAAATAGAAAGTTGAAAACATTCGAAATTTCGACAGAGATAAAAAATTATCTATGTAATTTGAAATAAATTAAAAGAAATGGATAATAATGTTTTTAGTAAAAAGTTACGAACACCTGATAAAACTAATTTCGCAAAATATCACAAACACAATCCAAAAGATAATTTGAGACACTTTCATCAAGTCCAATAAAAATAGATATATATACGAAAATGGTCATTGGAAATATTCGATATCGATTACTGATAACTTATTATCTGTCATTAGAAAATCGTATCGATCGTAAAAGAATTGATTTTTCAAAAAAACAACACCGATCGTTTGATCTCTGCGGTTACGAATCGATATTTTTTATTGCAGTTATGTTTTTTCTTGTAATTTGTATTGTAAGTTACAATATAATAATTTTATTTTGTAAAACTCACAATGGATTGGGAAAACAATGTTTTATAACGTTCATATTATGTTTGTATAGGGAAGTTGTTTATGAAAACATTATTAAATATCTCATAATATAAAAGCTTCCGCAATAAAACCTCTATCTTGATTGCGAGGTAATTCTTAAGTGATTTCTTCCAAACCGTTTATAATTTTGATATAATTTGTTTTTTCACAATCAAGTGAATAAAGAACATTTCTAGAAATAACAAGAGAATTTTTACATTAAAAAAAATACAGGGCTTATAATGGGTACTATAAGGTTCCAGAGATTTTTGTTTCTTTATACGCGCTAGTTTTTGTAACTGATAGTCAAAGAAAAAATATTTTTGAATATTATAAACCTATTTAATATGGAAGGTTTATAATAGGCTAACTTTACGCTATGGCTGTAAGAAATAATGAAGTTTTAAATAGACGCGTTATACTCTCACTAAAAGCAATTTGAAAACGTTACAAATTTTATTATCAGCATGTTGTAACAAAAGAGATAGGAAATCACAGCGTAAGGCAGAAACTCTGTTGTCAAAAAAGGATAAAAGTATCTTCTCGCTCACGCCGCGTCGGTATCAAGTCGAAAGTGAACTGAGGGCAGTTGCCCATCATTTACGATGGCATGTAAAGATCGTCAATGCCGTATCTAATTATAAAATATCATTGGGTTACACGATGAGTTATTGTTGAAAAAATTTAATAAGGTTAAAACCGTGAGGTTCATAATAAAAATAATTGAGATAACTAGTGGATGTTGAATGAAACTGACGTGACTCATGATTAAGTAATTACTACTGACTAATAGTCACTGGCTAAGCATAATATATTGCTATGGAACACGTTAACTTACATTTGCATACTTATTTACGTATTAGTTATTAAGAAAACATTCTTGTCATTTTTTTCAAAACCTACGGGACATTGTGAGTTAAAAATACTTACTTTATCTTAGTAAGCAACTACATATACATATTTATAAGATTTATACTTATCTATACAATTAATAAAATTGAAGTGTCTGTTTGTAATGTCAAAATAATAGCTTTCTTCTAAATGCATATGAGAAAGTATACCGATACCTATAACAAAAATCCAATTTTTAACATTTTTGTCTGTCGGTCTGTATGTTTGTTCCGGGTAATCTCCGAAATGGTTGGACTGATTTTGATGAGAATTTCACTAATAGTTAGCTAATGTTATACGGAGTACCTTAGGTTACTTTTATTTTAGAAAAAGAATTAGGTTTCCGCAGAAATGAAAAAAAAAACTGCTCATGGTGAATCAACTCGGGCGCTTAAATAGCTTACGCTGAGTAAACCATAAGACATATAGCAAATTAATGTACTACATAATTGTATGCATTAAAAGACCTAAAAAAAATCACGGAGAGTATATGTCTATCTTCTAAGGAACATCCACAAATAGCATTTTTGTCATTAAAATAGCCGGGTGCGGGAGAGCAAGGTTCGCGCGGGCATTCTCTAGTCCACGTGAGCGAAGCCACGGGCACAGCTAGTAGTTTATAATATTATAAGTACTGGATACGAGTACTTATTTATTTATATACGTAAATAAGTTAAAAGTTACTTATACTTTGTTGAATAGTCACATTTGATGTTGTTATGTGATGAATAAATTGCCTAATAACAATGTACTAGAATATTAGTAACAGTGTGCGCGCGCATCGTGTACATTTATTTGCAGAATGCCGTCGGTCGAGCTCACGCGCGAATCATGCTGCTCCCGATATCATCTATGGCAGTCGCCCATTGGTTATTTTAAAGACAATATGGAAAACGTTTATTGTGGGTGATCCTTAAAAGTAGACGGGCAATTGCTGAATTATTTGTTGGTCTTTTTATGATCTAAAAAAAAAACAGAGGCAGTCAGTCCTAAGGACTGCCGACAAAGGTGAAAACTCAAAACAATGTGTTCTATTTGAAAATTTTAAATTATTTAGGTATAGTCTAAATTATTTAAATTTCATAATTTGTAAACTGCTATTACAGCATGCCGGTGACGCGAAATCACAAGATTTTACCCATCCAAAAAGTTAAACACAAATACAGTCGAGTATATACAATGTATTAGTGTATATATGCGTGTACACGTACACAGACCGCTATAATACGCGTCGTTGGTCTGCCGCAAGCACAATACGTCACGAGCATGTCGAGGGCTTCGGTGTAGCGAACCCATAAGCTTTTCCTCTACCAAAAACCGATTAACGCGGCTAAAGAAATTTTCACTTTATAAAAACATGCAAATCAGAAATGTGATTTTCGCGTAAAAAGCACAAACTGATAGACAGACAGATAGACGTTGATTTTAGTTATAATATGTATAGAGGAAGTAAATGATCAAAGCGTAAAAACAACCCTACACAAGATTCCAATTTTAACAGACATTCCAATAAGAAATAGCTCGTACACCATCGATCACTGGCCGGTCGACCCGGATTAACTAACTGCAGGACAAGTGTCCCGAAAATGATCTATAATATCCCCTTTACTTCATCAATACACTTTTGTACTCGCCCTTGTTGTTTTAATTCCTTCTTATAGGGTTGAATAGACATGAATAGGGTAAGTATATCGACTAAAGATTTTACGATTTACGTTCAACCTACCATGTCTACATATTTATTATTAGAAATATGTCGTTCTTTGACGAATATATTTATAATACTTAATTAACAGCTTAGTAAATTTCAGAACGGTACTTATCCTTATTTGGATAATATATGTTATCTATTATATAATATTCTATATCTACACTAATATTATTTACTTACTTATTAACTTATTACTAACTTAGTTAATTAGTTAGCTAGACGGGTGAGTATTAGAAACTACCCTACTAACATGCTATGGTTTTCCTTCAATGAAAGCTCCGGCTCATTGCAGAGATTAGACGCGGAGTCCGTACAAGCTACCACTGACCCATATCTACTTCAATATGTGTACGTACACATGTAAATGTGTATGAAACAGGCATGTGCAACCTAAATTTAACGCGGGTGAATCCATGGGCCGCAACTAGTATAATAAATTTTATAAGAAACATTTACAAACGCATAGTACGCTAAAACTGCAAGATTTTTTGGACAAAATATACGGGAAAAATCGTGACGCGCCCCGCCCGGCCCCGGGCGCAATCAGCCGTCCCTTCAGTCGATTATTGCAAATAACTATTATTTCCTTCTCCTTTCAATTGGCAGCGAATGCGGCCCCGACCTTTTTCTTTGTATTGCTAATTTCGGCACGGCTAGTTTTATTTACTTAAATGCAGACTCTTAGCAATCATTTATTTTTATTCTTGTGTAGGTACGACGAAAAACTTTAAAATCATATTCGATAAATATGGCGACATAATTTACATACGGTCATTTAATATTCCAAACAAGGGAAAGCTTGTTTTATGGTAACTAAACAGCTGAGATAATATATATCTCAATATATACCCCAATATATATAATATATACTACAGTCATACAACTGGATATTATGCTCATCCCTCAAAAAATCAGTTATATGTGGGTATCGAACCTGAGACCTACGAAAAGTAGCGCTTACTACCACTATGCTTCAAGGCCTCTCTACAAATAAATAAAAAGATTTGTCCATCTAACTCAACAAACCGACATCACATGGGGCCGGCAAATCCTCGCTATTTTATTCATCACGGAAGCCATATCTCCCAAATCCCGTCTGTTGCATTTATGAATGAAACAATTTTCCAGTTTCGCTACGATTTTGGCAGGCGATTTGCTAAGCGGCCCGATACCATTAGTCATACTCGTATCGACGCGTCTGGCTAGATTGGTCATTTTTTGTCCGTACAAAATGGGATCATTGCCCACTTGGGTGTGTAGGTATACAACTTCTATTATGCTATTTCCATATCATATTATGACACTGTATTTAAATATTAATATAAATATTTTCATGAAATAAATAATAAGTCAATTTTAATTTATAGACGATAAACAGCCTATTGCAATTTTCTTCTAATTTGTACCGATATGGTCGATATTGCTTATTTGAAATTAATAAACTTGATGATTTGATATTTAAAAATGAAGTTAAATATAACAACATAAAGGAAGATTTGCTTTACTTATTGTTTCGCTTTGAACTTTAAATGGTAATTTAAATCAATGTTAAGCAAGAAATAATTCAAAAACAGAGGCGACAACTAACGGCCCTTTTCAATAACATATCTTAGTTTACTATCCCCGATTAGTACATATTTGTAATAAGTATTATTCCTTAACTTAAGACAGATATTGGATTTCCTTTTATCTATTCAAGCTATAGAATATGGATATATGTTATGTAGATACAAAAACCTATCCATTGATGGGTTATTTAATAAAAAGTAAAGACAAAAGGTTATATTTGTCTATCTTTAGTAACTGTAACAATGGATAGAAATGTTATTGAAAACGGCCGTAAAAGATAAGTATTCCATCGCTGGTCACCACTGTGATATCGACCGGTTATCCTCTCGGCAGCTGGATATACACTGTCATATCCCGAAACGCGACAAACCTAAAGATAATCACTATGCCGACAGGTTTATAACCACGTGCATAGTGTTCATAGTCCAGTTGGGTACAGATACCCTACCATATCGCTTACGTACCAAAATGGCGGGTGGTAAGCCTCAAGTATGGCAGTTGCAATCGAGTCAAACACGTTTGTCGTGGCCTATCACATAGTAAAAAAAACAGAAACAAATCGCAAATAGTTCCTTAATTAAATTACAAGAATCAAATGTAACATTCAATCAACGTTTTCGGACAAACGCATTTATATTCGTTGCACGTTTGGAACGAAAATTGGATATGACGTGATTATTAAAGTCCGCATAAAGAGCGGCAATTTGGCCAGCGTACAAATCGCTTGTCCCACTGGGCCCATGGGGGTGGACGGCGTCGATTTAGGTTTTTTTTTTCTAGTTTATATATATTTAGCACTGCACAATGTCTTTTGTCTGTCTTAATTAATTATGAAATTATGTAAAGTTCGAAAATTATACAAGTATTTTCGATTTAATGGATAACAATTTTTTAACCAGCTTAAAAAAAAAGTTACTCAATTCGAATGTTTTTTTATTCTTTGTTTATGAACCGATTTATATGATTCTTTTTTCGTTGGAAAGGTCCCATTTTAATGGTAGTCCCATTTTAATTTCAATGGCATTGGACCTTCGAATTATAAGATACACCACGAAATTCCTCAAAATCAATGAAATTGGTTTGGTTGGTTGAACATCCATAAAAAATATATACATTGTAACTAAGAACATCCTCCTTTTTTGATTTTGGTTAAAAATCTAAGTTTGCTTCTGTGCATATCAGTGGCACTTTACTGGTATATTATATTGTTTTTATTGATACTAAAATTTGTGTTAAAACGATTAACTTTAAAAGCTACCGATCATCGAAAGTAATATCGTTTATCTTGAAAACACCGTCGCCCCACGTCGTGACCCGAGCCGGGAGTTGAACGGGCACCGTTTGGAAATTTGCCGAGTCATATTAAGCTCATCTCGGGGGCACTAAAATGTCCGTCCCGTGAGACAGTGCCCTTGTGATTATTTCCGATCCGATATCGAGGATCGAAGCTTCTTGATATTAGTTTATTTTAATTTTTGTGCCGTACTATATAAGATAATATAACAAAATTACGCGTGTACCTACTTATGAACACGCCTTAGAAGTTATACCTGTTTGAATACTTACACTCGATTTTATATAACGTATGGCATCGTGTGTGATTAACTTCACCATAATAGAACAAGACGTGTGTAAGCAACTTCATAGTGTAGACCTTTAGTAACAAGGTGCGCGCGCATCTAAAAAACCACTCTTATTGTTTCTTATAACACGCGTGAAAAGTATAATTAAAAAATTACGTACCTACACACTAATATTTTAATTTCTATTAATTTTAATTTCTATAATAGCTAAATCTATTTTAAAAATCTTTTTCATCCTTTTTACTTTTCATTACATGAACAACGATCTGATTGTCCTTGGTTTAAGGCTGATGTATATTTACTCATTTAATTATCAGATAATAATCAACTACTACACCTTTGACACGTCTTTATTTAATATCGAGTGATATTGTAATGAAACACTGGCCTTTACCGAAATAGAACCGTTAGCAAAACAGTTTGCACAAAAAATATTTTCGTAGTACCGCCATCTAACTGTTGAAAGTAAAATAGTAATGCATCACTACTTTAAATACTGATATAATTTATATATTACATTATCTGTACACTTTTTATGATTATTGTATCACGGCGAAGTGACTGTTATTAGCCCTGAGGCTAATGGTATGCACAGTGCAATCCAAAAACTTTAATGGTGGTCGCAATCCAGTCAGACACAATAATATTTCACTTACAATATTTGTCTAAGTAATTATTTATAGCGTATAATAAAAATAAATCAAAAGTATCAATAATTTAAATCCCAATAGACATGTAACAATTTACGCACCTTCGGTCAAACGACAACCGGTGACAATGAAATAGGCAACGTGACCTTTGATCGGACATGCTCGTTTTTGAATTTTATCACAGTTTTCAACATCTCCGTAAAAATGGTTTTTAAAAGTCAAAGTATTTTTTTAGAATAAAACTATCTTAAAATTTACATTGCAAATAGATTTATACTTAATAGCTTTTAACATTAAAAATTAAGGTTAAATTTCAATCAACTTACAACCACATTGCAAAATAAAGCGCACTAGACCTAATGTAGATTTACAAAAATTCAAACTTACCACAACATCTTCCGTTCTCCCTACTAAAAAATAAAATATTTTCTTTTTTAGCTTTTTAATTGTTCTTTGTATATTTGATGCAGTTTAATTATTCCTTATCACTTTAAATAATCTGAATCAAGTCACTGATTACACAGCCATGTATAGATTATTCCGGAAAGTGTGATACAATTTTCAATCTTAATGTAATATTAAATTTAATCTTATTTAAAAAGTGTAGATAATATCTTTATTTTTATATTTACTTACTTTGCTAGTATGGGTTAACTCTAGCAACTGATTTTTAAAATAGTTCTTTCAAACCGTATGAGCTGAAATTTTGCTTACCTACACGTTTAGTTTGGATGACAATGCATATTTAGCTAAGTGTCATCATTGTAAATCCAATACTGCGAACTTCCGAAGATAGCGCGGGCGGACCAGTTATTTTTAATACACCCCCATGATATGGGTATCAAATGAAAGGATTTGCTAAGAAGAATACGATTTTTTTATTATTAAATAAAAAAGTTTGATTTTTTTACATTTTTATTATAATTATACATACTTAGCTCATGGAACTGCCGAAAAAGATAAATAGTATTGTAACGAGTGTAAGCAAGATTAAGAAAGTACTAAATACCTATTAGGTAGGTATATTTTTTAAGTTACCTAACTATTCATTTTTTTTAAGTTTTTGAATATCAAGTTAATCGTAATAAAATAAATATTGCAAGCAAAGTTAATAACAAGTATGAAAACTCTACTTTAAAATTGATAACGGCCGTTTTCATTAACATATCTGAGTTTACTATCCCCGATTAGTACATATTTTATCTATTTAAGCTATAGGATATGGATATATATTATGTAGATATGAAAAACTATCCATTGTTGGTCATTGAAAAGAAAGTAAGGATAAAAGGTTATATTTGTGTATCTTTAACAAGTGTAGATAAGTTATTGAAAACGGCCGTAGGTCAAGCAGCCGTGTGTTCAATTCCAGCAAACTTTACTACAAATAATTCACTGCTATGAATCAGATTTAAGTTTTTCCTCTAAATATTATTACTACACTAGATCTAAAAAAATAATTAATTTAATCTAACGATTCTCATCTTAATCCGAGATACCATTAATAAAATACACATGCAACATAACGTATAAGTCGGACTCTGCAAAGATACAATATTAATAATCCACGGCGGTAATAAGACGATGACATTTTCATTTCCTAAATCAAATATGGCGATTGTCGCCCCTTGTATTCATAATATCACCCCGTATAAATAAGTGTTGGTGTCATTAGTACGTTTAGATGTTATATCGAACGGACTATATCTGTTTGATAATGTCACGCTATTACTTCTGATGGTAGGCAGAATTCAATGTATACTTTATGATAAGTAGCGTTTCATTTTTTATTTTTGTGGAATTGCGTTTGGGTACATTCTTACCTGATGCAAGTGACAATTTGGACGACGGTGCTGATACCTATCGATCAGTCGGGTCGTTCAGAAGTTATAGAATTACTAGGTAACAGCCGCACATAAGATTTTTATAACGATTACATACATAATCGTCGATTTCCGCAGTTTAATGCTTTACCGTAGAATGAATTAATTAATATAATGTGTATTATCAAAATATTTGAATCTATCATTTTTATAGTCTTAAATGTCACGCAAAACTATTTGAGATCATGTCAATTTATTTGAATTTCTTTATAGTGACCGTGAGGTCTCGCCGACCCCGGGGACTGGACGGTTGACTTAACTCCAAGGGTTCAGATATCCGCACTTTTAAAGAAACGTATCCGACCCTTTACGTACGGAGTGTGAATTTTCTTTACAAAGTGTCTTACCGTTCGTTACGCCGCGCTGGAACTGTCTAGATAAAGTTGAATAATGTTTACGTCATTTTTGTAGTTATTTATCCATTTGTATGCCCCGCAGCTCCGCATGCGTTTAATTATTTTTGTCTCGTATTTTTATTTTTACTCTTACTATTGAAAATTAAAAATTCATATAGGTAGCTTATCTTATGAGAAATTACATAATTATACCTTCTTTTCATTTACAAAATGTCATCAAAATCGGCAGATTTTTTTTACAATTTCTAAAGATAAAGTATATTATTGGCAATCCTCATAACGTATTAATTATGGAACGACATATGTTTCCCCTGTACAATTTTTTTTTCAAAATCGGTTAAAAATTAATAAGATTTTTTTACGATTTCTAAAAGTAATATAGACATTAATTTCATAAAGCCATCGTTTGATCAATGACGTAAACATTTCGTACTAACTTAAGTATGTAAGTATATAAGAAATATACGTTGTTCTTATATAATAGCCTAAGTATATATCATAAGCATATGAAACATAATATGTCAATAATATGAGGAAGAAAAATTACGAACCATTGTTCATTCAAAACATCACGCAAAAGTCTGCCTAGTGTGAGGGTGGAATCCACGACCTTAAATTTCGACAGTTAGGATATAAGTACAATTTTTCTGCTTTTATTAGTCACTCAGCTAATTCCTAAACAGTGACTCCGTGTGACTAATTTGTCTACCAGTATTTGAAAAAATAATAATAATAAAGAACTGCTCTCCCCCAATCCTTAAAGCATCGTACGAGATAGAAAGACCGCTTATAAATACCTACGTAATAATATGTACTCATAACCCTAAATATCACAATAATTCCCAATAATAGTATACGCTTTGTCGAACCCCATACAAATATGAAGTGAGATCTTATAAAGTCGCGAAACCACTTCAGGTGACAATGTTACTTGTCAAATGTATCATAAGTAAAATTTTAGTATTATACTTTTGAGATTTCGGAGTAAGAATCTGTGTACGACATAATTTTTAAAAGCCTTTATTTCAACTTGCCTTGTATAAGAGCCTCAAATCTAGCGTATGAATTTTAGTACAGTTTTTCGCAACCGATTGAACTATATTTTTGAATACACACGTTTAGTTTGGATGATAATACAAGGTTAGCTAAGTGACGTCATTCTAAATCTAATATGGTGGACTCCCAAAGATGGCCGACCAGTTATTTTTGTGAACCCCCATGATACGGGTATCAAATCAATATTATAATACTTTTATAAGCTTGTAGCGCAAATAAAAAGGTAGAAAGAGGAATAATAAAAAAATTACTTTCGTGCGCGTTACGAACTTTTCACGATATCGTTATAAATATTATGTGAAGGGTCTACCAAGTTGATCAGAGTTTCTAAATTAATTACTTACTAATAATCGTAGGTTTTGTCCAAAACTAAAGTAACACGTTTATACTCGTTTATTATTTATCGAGTATTTAAACATATTAAATTTTTGTACTATAAATACTTATTTATATGGAATATTTTACGATATTTTCCTTTAGGGTTTGTTGCATGGTTTAGTTTAAAGTTGTTTTTATAGATTTTCATTATTTTTATCATTAAAGTCATAAGGAACATTCTTTTAAAATAATATCTGGTTCTCAATCGGTATTGAGGTCAAATAATCTATAAGCCTAATAATATATATTACCCCTTAATATTACTAAGTAGGTATTGTCAAAAAATGTACAGTAAAAATATATACCTTCATTGTTTATTTAGAGACACGCAATTTGATATTTAAAATTAACATTAAAAAAGAAAACAATTTCTAGGTATATGATATAGAATTAAATAAAATCGAAATAAAAATCGATAATCACACCAAAACACTATCAAACCCCAAACCGCTACCGGATCGACCCTTATCGACAAACAAACCGTTACATTTATCACCAATAATTGAGACCGCAACAATAAACTATTTATACTTGTAACCATTCAAGGAGAAAATACTCGAAATTTCCCATGGTTAGAGCGGCCGACAAAGACGCGACAGTATTAAATACCGCATGGAGGGTTAATCGTTTAGGTGTCGCGACCTTTGTAAGGACACCTTAATAGGTGACAGCTAACAATCTCGTTGTAACCATATTGTCGACTACCTGCGATACATTATCGCGATATCGACAGATGTGTCATTGATTTGCGGCTATACACAGCGTGTCAATTAATTTGGTTCTTTTTTTGTATTGGATGAAGAAATAAACAAGCTTTTTATTTTGATGTTAAGTCGTGATTGCTGACTTTAGCAGATAGGACACGACAATTGTGTCCGATTGGATCGCGATCGGTATATACTAAGGTTAAAGGCGTTAGCGCATCTCAACCGCGAAACCAAAGCAGCGAAAATGCTGTTGTTCCGACATGACTTTGTAAATTATACTACATGCGAAACAGAAGCGAAACTGCAAGCTCTAACGCACATAATTAACTATGTATCTATCTCTTTTCCATGCCAATTCGGAGATGTCGGTCTGAAAACGGTCACAACACCATGTTCGGTTCATCATCTTGTTATGGTTTCGCGTCTATTTCGCAAAGTAGTATTAACACGTTAAATTGAAAGTTATTTTAACTTGAAAAGATGTCAGAAACAGACCAGTTAATCTTTGCCAACTCATTGTAAAATATGTGTAACAACGATCTTCATTTGATCTAAGTTATTTACATAAGCGGTTTTACGTAACTTTTTTTTTTTAAGTTATTTCGTGCACTCATATTCTACGATTTTTTAAGGACCATCACCACACTAATATTTCTTTCTCTTCCGACTACGACAACGAAGATATTTTTGAATGCGCTTGCGTCTTATACCGTTACTCGATTCGCGATGTAGTTTGCGATGTTGTAGCTAAGCGGAACATGTAGCAGTTTCGTCTTATTTATTTCGCGACGGAGGTGTGTCAAAGGGTTATAACCCGCCGTAGTGACTAGTGATATGCTTGGGTGTGTCGCATGCCTGGAGCAGCCAGTGTAGGTCCAGTTGCCGAGCAAAATTGTGATATGGTTCTGTAGAATTTTTTTTTTTTAAATATAATTTAATTAAAACTTAGGTAATATTACAAGAGTCTTAGTCATTAAGCAATGGTGGCTTACTCGTAGCGTGTACAGACATCGTGTTAGTCGACGCGAGTTTGTATCCATATGGGCTTGAGCTTTCGGTGAAGGATAAATGAAACCACAGCATTGGTGGCAGGGCATTTTCAAGAGCTCGCCAAACATCTAAAGGTGTGTGCAGGCAGCTGCACTTCAGAGCCAAACCTCCACTAGGCTTAGCGAGTTATCCACCTTGGACCACATCGTCAGATGAGGTTTTGGTGGCAGGGCATTTTCAAGAGCTCGCCAAACATCTAAAGGTGTGTGCAGGCAGCTGCACTTCAGAGCCAAACCTCCACTAGGCTTAGCGAGTTATCCACCTTGGACCACATCGTCAGATGAGGTTTTGGTGGCAGGGCATTTTCAAGAGCTCGCCAAACATCTAAAGGTGTGTGCAGGCAGCTGCACTTCAGAGCCAAACCTCCACTAGGCTTAGCGAGTTATCCACCTTGGACCACATCGTCAGATGAGGTTTTGGTGGCAGGGCATTTTCAAGAGCTCGCCAACCATCTAAAGGTGTGTGCAGGCAGCTGCACTTCAGAGCCAAACCTCCACTAGGCTTAGCGAGTTATCCACCTTGGACCACATCGTCAGATGAGGTTTTGGTGGCAGGGCATTTTCAAGAGCTCGCCAAACATCTAAAGGTGTGTGCAGGCAGCTGCACTTCAGAGCCAAACCTCCACTAGGCTTAGCGAGTTATCCACCTTGGACCACATCGTCAGATGAGGTTTTGGTGGCAGGGCATTTTCAAGAGCTCGCCAACCATCTAAAGGTGTGTGCAGGCAGCTGCACTTCAGAGCCAAACCTCCACTAGGCTTAGCGAGTTATCCACCTTGGACCACATCGTCAGATGATGTTGTAACCAAATGCTACACCCATAAAAAAAAGTCTATCTGTTAATATTTTTGACAATTTGGATAAACTTTTCAAAGATTTATTTAAGGTAACTTATAATATTGAATGTACATGTATGTATATACATGCTCATACTACAGTGGTATCCCAAGGGAAAGCTAATTTTCCCGGTCGGGCACAACTCAATTTGTCCCGGACACATTAACGGTAAGTACGGCGACACGGTTGCGTACTAGACGGCTTTTTATTACCCATAGCAGGTTCGATTCTGACTTCTTTCCTTGAAGTTTCTCGTATTTCAATTTGCAGAGGAATCCTTTTCGTGAACCTTTTGATGTAGAATTCCGATTCTTATCTCAATGTGTTAAAGTTGAATTTTACTTGAAGAGGTTTTATATTTATGATGTTCTATTTTAAGACAACGAATCATCACTGACCGGTAGGACTGTTTATGTGTATGAATTTCGAACCTTGTCTATAAAGGATAAGGTATAGTTCCCTTTGTTGATTTAATGTTTTAGATAGGGGTCAGCGCGTTAGGAGCGTATTGCGGGTTCGATTCCCAGGTGTACGGGGCGTGAGGGCACGTACGCGGACACTTAAAGACGGGCCACTTCGGAGATGAAGGGAGTTCGTCATAAAAATTGAACAGAACAAAAGTGCATTCGAGTCGGCTATATTTTTATTTACATTTAATACGTGTCCTTTTTCGTTTTTAAAGCACATAAATACGCTTTCATAGCTCAATGTGTAGAAACTCCGGCAACCAAGAATTTTGTCAGAAATTGAATACAGAAAACGCTATGTGCTGGCTGGTAGTAAAATACTTTAGGAAAACACACATGTTCACTAAAAAATAGACTAATACTAAATTAAGATAATTATTATTTAGTAATTGTAGTAATTTACATAAAGATGACTGTAGTAGCTATGTTATTAATTTAAAAATATCAATTAATAACTTACCTACTCAATTTGAACATACAATGTAAACAAAATATGAATGATATGAATGTGATAGACATTATAGATACTAATACACAAATAAATAACTACACAGAGATCTACATCACGATCATTATATAAAGAATATTTTCATATATAATAATGTATATAAAATTAACGTTCTTCATACAATTACATACATAACTCAAAAATGTATTATAATAGTAGGATTTTGTGTATCTATTGTGTATTATTTTATAAAAGTTATAAAAAATAGGAAACCATGTTAAATTTAAGTGCCGAGTGTAATTATTTGAAATAAATCCAAAGGAATAAATGTTAGGAACTATCAAGGCGTCACTTCTCTTCAAAACCTTGGCATCTAATTAGAGATGCTCTTTTTGTCTAAATGTATTTATATTTTTATTTTCTTTAAATAAGATACCTTCATTTCACATTCAATCTTCTCATATTGGGTTCGTTTTTAGGGTTCCGTACCTCAAAAGGAAAAAAGGAACCCTTAGGATTACTTCGTTCTCCGTCTGTCTGTCAAGGCCCTTTTCCTCTGGAGCACATGGAGAAATCAATTTGAATTAATATCAAATACTCAGAAAAGAAGTGAAAATAAGGGATAGGTTAAAACCCTATAGGATACTTCCTGTTGACATAGGATCATGTTTTTGCGATTATAAACTTATTTGCAGTTGGTAAACTAACCGCGTTATATGCCGATGAATGGGAACAACAGTTTTCAAATGGAAAAGTGAAGTTTGTCCCTCAATATAGTTTATCTTTTCGTTAGAATTGTTCGGTGCTTTCTTTCAGTAATGTTACCCAATTATTTTGGTCAATTTTATTATTTTGGCTGTACAATTACGGAACCCTCGGTGCGCGAATCCGACTCGCACTTGGCCGACTTTCTTTTTTGATGAAGCTATCATAAATTCTTCAACTGCATGTTTGAGTAATCATCACACGTTTGCAGTTTTCTTCTCCTTTTTCCTATTTACGGCAAACTGTTCAGTCCTAGTTATTGCCATTAGACAGTCAGTAATTGTTTTGCAGTGTCTTTGATGATTCTTACAAAATAATTTGTTAGGAATTTTTTGGTACTTTTGTGTCGTCTTAAGTTACTAATATAACACCAATAAATGATCAAATGATGCAAGCATATGAATAAAAATTAAGAACACGCCAAAATGTATCTTCTCTTTGAGTTTGTATTTATAGTTATACTGAAAATTTAGTCAGGGCCGCACAATCTTCGGTTCATTTAATAACTTTAAACAGTCTACCCCCATTACAAAACTGACCGCTGACCCTCGATATTAAATCAGGCTTAACCGTTGTTGCTCTATGCTCGCTCACGGATGTTTATCGATGAATGAAATCTTATTTACAAAGGGTATTTTTAGGATTTCCTTTTTTTTTAAATGTTATTGGTCCCTGGACTGTCGTTTTGTTGCGATAAAGTACCTATGCCGTTTTCATTTCAATGCGTTTTAAAGATTTCAGTTTAAAAACGAGGGTACAAATAAAGAAACTGCTTTATTCGGGGTTATATTTTGAGTTAGCTACTAACTATGAAGAGTCATACCAACCTATTAACAAACACAAAAAGATAAAGTTGAATTTTTAATTTGATTATAGTGGTGTAATTATTTAGTAAGGTCAAACTCTACGGAATCTTAAAACTCCTACCTCTGCTCATGATCATTGGCCTTGCTCCCGTCACCTACTTTATAATTTTCACATAATATAGTTATTAATCAATCAGGTAAATCAAAAGAAAATAAGTTATTACTAATTTGACCACAATACAACTTAGGGTTGATCAATATTTATCCAAAAGCCATTTAAGAAAAAAAAAATTTAAAAAAGGTTGTCACACTGAGGTGGTGGTAGCACCTAAAAAAATCGGTGTTTTTATTTCTGTGTTTCTTGGATATCGATGATTACATGCCGACATTGATATCGATATTTTTATAATTGGTATAGATAAATTAATGATGATTCTTATAACCTAACAATTATGGAATGAAATGAACTTCCACGGCCGTAGGTACTTATAGAAATCTGTAAAAATTTAAACAGGGATTAAAGTGTTTTCCTCTTTGTCTGATTCAAATTGTTTGAAGAAAACAGAGCTAAACGTTATAAACGTTTATAAGTAAGGTCTCCATTGTAGAAAATGTCACCAAAATTGATTAAGAATTAATACAAATTTAGTTATTTGGATATTGCTTACTGTCTAAAAGGTTTATTGAAAATTCTAAGAGTTTATCAATTGAGAAACGACTTAGGATTATCTACTGTGCACAAAAGGCTTACAAAAGTATTAATATTGATTTATTTTATATGTTAATCATTTAGCATTGCAATTAGCAACCTGTGTTTATTAGAAAGAGAAAACCTATTTCTGTCTGCATGGGAACGTTTTACTCAACGATAATGACCTGAGTCCGTAACAGTTGAAAATACGTCACAGAGGTGCTAAACTATGGATGTGCATTGTAAGCGTTTTGGTGTGTCCAATTTACGATCGAATGCGGATCACACAGCCTCGGCGGGCTCGCGACTCATCGAGTTTACTGTCGCCTGAGTAAGGACATTTCGAATTGTACGAGTTTTTTATAGCTTTTTTAAGGTACGTGTTGACTTGTCATCTCTAGAAGCCTCTAAAAGTTAACTTTACGGCCTATTTCACCATTTCTTAAGTATATAGGGGTTGCAATAAATAAGCTCATGGGAATTATAAACTACTAGCGGTGCCCCGCGGCTCCGCACGTATCTGTCACGCAGTAATTATAGTCATCCCGTAGGTAATTGTATTTTTACTCATATTATTGTCATCATTGTATTCACATTATATGAGAACATCTAATTCCCATGTAATTTTCTTTGACAAAATCAGTTGTTTTTTTTTTACGATATCTGAAAGTTTTATTGACGATTTTTCTAGTATATCTTATTATTTTAAGTGAGCAATTTGTATTCGTAAAAAAAAAACTGGTTTATATATGTAATTGGTTTCTCTGAAACGGCTGCAACGATTTCGATGAAACTTTGCATTTAGACAATGTTTTACATTCCAAGTATACCTAGATAAGTGTTTTCCTTTTTTTTGTTTAAAAGACACCAAGTACAGCTCGGTCGCCTAGATATTCAGTTCTGCAATAACATAATATGCTTACCTACTTTTTGTGAACAAAATTTCATAAAAATAGGCTGAGAATTAATACCTACAAATTTTATTTTGATTTCTTCACGTATTTTAAAAGTAGGTATTATTGAAAATTATTTAAACCTATTACCAACGATATAAACTTTCCTTGTACAAAATTTCATAAAAATCGGTCCAGCCGTTTTTGCGTTAAACCCCAACATACATACAGATATAAAATTTTAATGTAATATTCGTGATTCGCGTCTCTTATGTAGGATGTCTATCGAAAATTTTGGAAAAATACATCAGACAGAACTACTTACTGATTTATTAATAGGTGCTAAAAGTGCATGTTTCTCGTTTTTATGTATAATCCACTTCATGTATACACAAAAATCAAACAACATCAAGCAAAACGCCACCAATATCACAGAATATAAATACTCAACGTTTTCTAATAATATTATCAAGATATATCACTAAATACCGTTACGAAATAAAGTAGCTAATAAACATTTTCATCTTTAGAGAGGCAGTCAGAGCTAAATGGAAAAAGAAAAGGCCCTACCACAGTGCAAAAGAAAAAGAAATACAAATTTATATCGGTACGTTCAGTTGTTCATATATCTATGGATATCTTCAAATACGTTTAAAATAAAACCGTAAGTCAAGTCTCATTAGCAACTCCGCCTCTGGGAGTGTCGTGGGAGTGGCTCGTTGGAATACACCCACGTGGCCGACCTACCTATATATACGTTTTTATGTTTTTCTTTCTGTTTTACTCGTCTCATAAAAATAACTTTTATGGCGACACGCTTTGATGAGATTACGATGTTTCGTTTTTGGTATGTATTTAAACAAGCAGTGTATGGTAGAATTCTTAACGTAGATACAATCTGAGGTGTTCGAGTTTGATTTTCAAGTGTCTTTCATTTACTTCAGACTAACACATCTAAGTTACATATTATGCTATGTGCTTATAAAAAAGAACAGTATAAACAAATTGTATGCTTTACGTCACTTCTAAACTACCTCAATACGACAGAGCTTCTTTACCGTTCAAATATCATAAGTAAACGTTTTATAGGTACAAAAATTGTGTAATATATATGTGCTAATATTTGTAAAAAAATGCGGGTAGAAAATTTAATAGTGTGATTTTTTTAAATGTATTTTTATGCATGTTTGTTTTAGTAGGTACACCTGCCTTCTATTTACAGTAGTTATCGATATTTAAATAATAATTCCCAATTTTAGAGGAAGATTTAAATGACAATTTGTTTTCAACAGGAATATTTAAATGTATCAAATGCGCATGCGGTCTACTATAAGTTGTGATACCTATATTTGATATGCGATTCACCGTTTTTTTTTCTATTGTAGGCGCTGTCAGTAAGAGTATAAAAAATTAAAACTAATAGATTCCCATAAATCAAATATTAGCTGTATGACTGTCTGACTAATTACTTATAGCCAACCTGGCGTGTAAACTTATGCTTAACCTGTCTCCGATAGGTTGTTTATACTTACTTCTTCATGAGGACTTAGGAGGTATTAGGTATAACTGTGTGCATCCAACCAGAATTTCAGACAACATAGTAAACATTTTTCCACAATTTAATTTTGCAGAGGTAATAAAGGTTGTATGCACCCCATTCATATAACTTCAATAAGTCTTTACAATTATTAGACAAGGCGCATTTATGTCTTTGTTTTAATGGAAACCGTGCTTTCCATGTTGTTCTTAATCCCCAGCCAAGAGCCAAAGTCCATGATAAACATGTTCACTTTACGTAATTGTTTTTGCTCTTTATTCAATATGTATATACCTACCTATAATATAAGACACCTTAGTGCATATATTATTTAAATGTGTGTTTATATTCCTTCATATATAATTTACACTGTAGTATAATTATCATTTGACTCAAATTATTTGAAAATATTAATACATAACAATATCTGAGTAGAGATATTTTCCAATGTGGAAAACTCACATGTTTAATTATCAAGTCGCCAGCGGACTGGCGATTTCAAACTCGGCATTCTAACAAAGCAAAATAAACTAACGAAGCCTTTCTCTTACAGTATCCTGGAATTGCGAAAGGAGAAAAGCAGAGACGCTGCTCGGTCAAGGCGGGGGAAAGAGAATTACGAGTTCTACGAATTAGCTAAGATGCTGCCGCTGCCAGCAGCGATAACTAGCCAGTTAGATAAAGCATCCATCATAAGGCTAACGATAAGCTACCTAAAGTTAAGAGACTTTTCTGGACATGGCGACCCGCCGTGGAGTAGAGATCCGCCACCATCTAGCAAAGGGTTAAAAGGTATGTAAATCTTTATCAATCATACATAACTTCTCTTAAACATTTAAACATTGACGATGCCGTATTGAAAGCTTTACTGTCCCTTATTGAAGTGAAAACTTGGTTCGTTATTCAGCAGGGTGCACCACGCGCAGGTGAGGTTGGCTTGTGCGTCTCAGTTCTAAAGGTGTAATCCGCGAGTTGACTGTACTATGTTTAAATAGTAAAATAAATTATTGAGTAATATTCGTCTACCTATAAATAAAATGCCTAAAACAATACAAATCAGGGAAAAGTAATTGTTTATTTATTTAATTTTCCCTTTGGAAAATTAATGTCTTTTGTCTGTGAGTCACGTAAATTGGAAACGCCGCGCTGATTAGAAAACGTGACGTCATCATTCAGGAAATATGAACGTTAGACTCTTGCATAAATTGTCACATTTTTTAGTGTTCATACAAACTCAAAAAACAAATCATACAAAATGACATAAAATATATGATGACGTCACGGGACCATAATGCAGCGTTTTTGTGGGATATATTTTATTTAAATTAAAAAATATTTTTAAATCACTCTTTATGGTGTATTAAGGGGAAAAAATATAGGTATTATTTTCAAAATGTAAGTATTTAAAACAATTTTTCAAAATTTCTCAACTCCTGGATTCGACACTTCTTATACCCCATAACCAAGTCAATAGATACCATATAGTATTGCGTACTATAAGCCACAGTTTTACGGTAACATACAAATCGGCACGAACAAAAAAGTTCTCTATGTCATAATATGTTTGCTGTTCTGTGAAGTCGAGGACTCACTCTCGGCTAATGTATTCTCACCTTCTTAATAGATGTATCAGGTTGTTCAAACATAACCTGAAGAGCAATTTGAGCAGACTCGCATTACAGCAACGACTGTCGATGAATTCTAACTGATCCCTCGGTTGTAGCCGTTGTTAGATTATTCTATTGTTTACCTTCAGATAATGTGCCGCCACATTGATGGTCTATTATAAAAATTACGAGATTTTTTTTATTAATTGGTTTATAAGAATCTCTGTATTTGTGTAAGTAATTGTCGTTGGTGTGTCTAATAAAAGAAAGAAATGAATAAGCTAGTGTAATTTCATACGATTTTCAGTTACATACCCGAAGACTGTAGGTCACGGAACTTAGAAAACAGAGCTCGCTTTTAAAATTTTGATGATGTTGATGTCTGATTCTTAAATACATATGGACATAGATAAGAAGAAAGGACTCGATCCACAATTCGGTTAAAAATGAGTTATTGATGCCAAGAGGGTCTTTCATTCAGCAAAAAAGATCTGCGAAAAAGACAAGAGAAATTTACATTTAGTGTTATGGGAACCAACCCTGTGTTAATATTTTAATTTACTATAAAGATCTAATCTGTTTGAATCCTATGTTATAAATTAATTTTTGATTGAAACCGGCCCATTAAAAATAGAAAGCTAAATAGATTCAAAACTTTTGGATAGTTTTAAATATATTTCCTTCAAACGAAAAAAGCAAAATATAAATTTGTACAAAGTATTATCAAATAAAATACATATGAACCTTAAACGTCAATAACTCGAAAGTGACTTTATGTGGGTTGAGTTCTTTCTGCTTAAACTACGTCCATATGATACCAACTTCAACTGTAAAATCCTAAAGCAGCCGGTCTCGAATCATCGACCACTCATACTGTACATACAACAGTGCGTAGAAATCTGATCATAACACAGCCGAGCCAATTCCACGACTGTCATAGATTTGGACATTCTATATAATATGTGTATATGTTTGTTTTTTAGGTCGATCACTTTCTTTCAGTTAAGCTCCCATGCCGCGATAAGTAATGTCATTACAAAATGCATCTTACTTAGTCTTGTAAGCTTATACATATGTTTGATAATATCTACTTGCCAATAGGAAATATAAGTTTTCCTTTGAGTCAACACCCCATCGAGTTAGAGTAAAACTATGCAAAATGAGTGAGTGCGTCTAAAATAACGGAGGAGGGTTGACAAATCAGATTTGCCTTCGTCAAGTCATTGTCGGCGCTAACCGGGTTACCGCACCCTTTGTACAGACAACGAAACAATTTTACAACTATTCGATATTATTTCATTGGTATTAAATTAATTTTATTGCTTATTAATTTTAGCGTTTTAGACTTCGAGTAGAAAATCTGTTACTAACCACCTATCTATAGGTTTGTTCCGCTAATTGTAACGGTGGACGATTATGAGATATACTAATGTAATCATTTGATTAAGAAGATATCTTGAGATATCTCGTGTATAACCATCACCGATTACTAATATTAGTAGATATTTCGATGATGAGTGATCATTTTTGATAGAATTAGTAATTATTACGACCGAATGAGCTGTTTTTTTTTTAGCTAAATGGTATATAGAAGAACGTGCGTGACCTTTTTACCGTCAATCAATCAAATCAAATCAATCAAAATAATCTTTATTCAATTTAGACCCTAAGAAGGTTTACATGAACGTCAAAAAACCACTGCCAGTTCGGAAAATATCCCAGACATCGAGAAGAACCGGTAAGAAACTCGATCGAGTTTATCTTCTTTTTTTTTGTTAACTGTAGAAACGTTAATATAACAGGTACAATAATAATAATATATATTAGTGGATGCACAGAGAGGGAGTCACTTCCAGACGTTTTAGGTCATATCGTCACTTAACATCAGGTGAGATCGCGATCGTGGTCACAATGCTAAATCTGTAAGGTACCTATATAAAATAGTGAAGATGCTTACCATCCCCGTTCGTAACTTAAGATATTTGAATATAAAATAACTACTTGTATCTGACTCGTTCGAACATTTCGCGTTTTATAGAATGTAAACAGTCTAACACCTGTCATGTTATTATTGCATATCATAATTGTTTCTAGATGGCGCCTTACTACATGCAATATCAGGGAACGTAATATTTAAAATGGTTTTTGGATCATTAACCCGTTGGCTCTCTTAAGTCACAAAAACTTAACAAAAAAGAAAACCAATTGCAGTGATTTTGAGGAGTTCCCTGGTGTATCTCCGAAGTCGAAAGCCCAAATGCCAATGAAATTTAAATTCATATATAAAGAAGTTGTGATTGAACATTCATAAAAAAATCATATTAGAATTGAGAAACTCCTCCTTTTTTGAAGTCGGTAAAAGAGGTAAATTTTATTTGTTTTTAGGCGATAATCTCTGGAAATACTTTTCCAATTTCGAAAATTCTTTCACAAATATAAAACTACGATCTCGTAGAGTGAGATAGGCGAGATATTGTAATGTTTTAAAATTTTATATTTTCATTATCGCATGATAACTGTTTAACCAAAAATTTGATAAGGTTGTGTTGTAAGATGAGAAAAAAAAAAGGTTCTAGAATCCTAGATATGGTTTATACCTAATTATGATATTCTCACTAGATTCGCATAAGGTTTGTTGATATATTAGGATGTTGTTTAATGCATACTTTGATACTTAGCTCCTTTAAATTTATGCATTGTAGTAATTTCCTAGTCATAGTAAAGAAAGAGAAAAAATACATTAACAATTTTTTTTTTTTAATAACCAACTTGTAATATTTTGTGTTCTGTGAGTATTGTCCTTTCCGTCATACAAGATTATTATGCCGTAAAGTTCTAAGATACCTCCATAAACATGAGTCTTAAACAAAGTAAATTTCAAGTGAACACTTAAACCTTGCCAAGTTGCTGCACACAACAAAATACTTTGGCAAAAACTCCAAAACTCTGTATTATTAAACCATGACGCACAGTGTTTCAAAACCGCATTTTTTACCGACAAAAACCGGGGGTAAATCACAAATATTGGCAAGCGAGGCGTGCACACAAATAAACGCGCCTTGGGGACACTGATTCACCGCAATATGTCAAACAAATATTACCTATTCGCATTTGAGCAAAATACAAATGCTTTTACTGAGTCAACAGCGCACATGTGACTGATTGAAGATGGAGATTTTTTTTAAACCTAATAAAGTTTAAAAATAGGATTTTTTTTTATAAAAATAGAAAACTGCAATACTTAATAGTCTTTTGAAATGTCACCATAGTTAAACATTTACATCAATATAACAGATTTAACGTTTATTTTAAGTTTTTGTATATACAAGATGTTTGTGAAAAAAAAAAACTGAAATTAGTATTAATCATACCTATTAACGCTGGACTATGTTTCCCCCAAGGAACACTGCTGGATGTTCAGTCCTTCGCGTCCAGTCGATTTCTATCAATATTCTTTAAAAATAAACCTTCCTATGAAAGTGTTTACCTATTTCATATTAACATGTCTAATGTTACATTATTTTACATTAAGTGTAATTCTCTTTTACCTCATGTGAAATTTTGATAATCATTCAGCGTTTTAGATTATTATTTTGGTTTAGGTCTTCAAAGATTTCCAACTAATTATTTCCAACATTTTTAAGATCAAAATCTGGAAAAAAAATCCAGTACCTTGTATTATGACAATAATATCTGCTATTTTGAAATTTCTCTACTTAAACCTTTGAAGTGTTCAGGCTTAAAAAAGTAAAGATAATGAAAGTGTATAGCTGTAGTTACATATACGTCTTAGTAAAAAAATACAAAATTATTTGTAAATATGAAATGTAATAGTAAATTTAATGTCATACAACTAAATCATATGCATATAGCTTTTCAACCCTATCTAGCACTAAATAAGTATAAAAAAATTTAACACACAGTGGTCTTAAATTCGTAACAAGTGTACCAATAAAACGCCCTACACTAAATCCAATTTTGGCCCCTAATGCGCTTAATACGACCACGGGGCGAATCACTACGTATGCCACTGTCATTTTAACTCAATTTTCAAACGGGGCTTTCCTTACCTATAGGAGTATTCAAATAAAAATATTCGAGACAATAAAACATGAGCGTTTAGGGGTGTCAAAATTGTCTTATAGAATGCTTTTTGGGGAATATTTTTACTTTAGAATACACTCGTGTGGGTAATAAAGGTAAGGAGTATTTTGGGAGTGTACTTTAGTTTATAATAAAAATTATATAGGTTTATTGCATCTTTGATGTACAATTTTGTGTTTGGTTGTTGTGTGCGTTGTTTTAGTATTTTATTTTATTGTTTTATTTTATTATGTATAGATAAAAACATAACACATAAAAATTCACTTTAATAAAAAAAAATGAATTCATAAATAAACTTTTAATGGATTAGTTATATATTTATTGATTCTATAATTTTGGTCTAATTTACTTTATGTAACTAAAACTTACTTTAGACAACATTTTCAATAAATACCCAAATCGGCCAATGTTTAAAAGTAATAATAATAATGCAGTCATGGCGAAGTTTGACGATTTCGTCTTTTCTAGTTGAAGTGACTCAAAAAGTAATGTAACCATTCATTTACCCTTAATACGTATCGAAAAGGTTAACGATGACTGGTAATCTTAACAATACATCTGTCAACATACAAATTGTAAAATACACCGGGGCTATTAAAAATATTTAATTAATTCGTTAGGGCCAGATCCCTCTGTGTAACAATACGCCGCGGATTGGAACAAAATTTTTAATCTAATCAATTAACAATCAGTGCAAGCGATATACCGCTGGTTAGTGCTGCTTATTTGGCGAACGTGACTTGGTTTATTCAAATTCATTGGGGTTCGTTTGTCGGTTTTGTCTTGTTTGTTTAATTGGTGTCACCACTGTGCAGCTCGCGGTTGCTTTCATTTAGTTTGAAGATATTTTCTAGACATATTCTTGGAGTTAATCAAGTTTTTATCATATTAATTGGATTCAAACCATCTCAAGACCTGTTTTTTAGCCAGCTTATTTGACTGACTTTTATATACTAAGTTTACCCTTTAATCTTCGCTCTATTAGGAATATTTGAACAAATCATTAAAATATCACAAAATTAGAAGTCAAAAAAGGATATAATATTTATAAATATAGGCTTCTAAAACAAAACATACAACATAACTCATATAAAGCAATATTTCTCAATACAAAAGACACGGCAGATAAATTCGGCAAATTAACTTCTGGGTAAACACATGTTTCGTACCCCATATTGGCGCTTGGTGGCAGCACGGTTGATTTATGACAGAAGGGCGTAGCGTCTCGCGGCAAATGGACGTGTGATTTAAAATTGTTAGATTTGTCCATTGGTGTTATGTTATTTTTTGGTTTATGGTAAATTATATTGATTTATCTCCTGAAGCAACATGTATTAGTTTAAGTACTCATTGTGAGTCATGGGTCAGACATGGCCTTCAGAACAAAACATAGTCGCTTTCCTTGACCAAAATTTTTAAAAGAAATATAGATTTTCGATTGTGTTTATGGTAAAAATATTGTAAGTAATTCTAAGAGACAAATATGTTATTGGAGTTAAATAAACTTATTTCAGTACCTTTATATTATGTTATGCCCTCCGTTTAGATTTTCAACAGCATAAATTAAATTTAAAAGTCTTTTTAAATTATGAAAACTGTACAATAGAAATATATATAATTTAAAATGAAAAATTACAAAAATTTAATCCAAGGCATAATATATTGAATACTAGCTGTGCCCGCGGCTTCGCTCACGTGGACTACAGATGCCGTCGATCAGGCACACGCGCGAATCTTGCTACCCTCGCTCCCGGTTATTATAAAGACAAAAATACTTACTTTGGGTGTTCCTTAGAAGAGAGCATGTACTCTCGCTGACTTTTTTATAGGTTTTTTTAATGTCTACAAGTGGGTAGTAGGTACATCATTTTAATATACCTATATCTTATGGTTTACTCAGCGTAAGCCATTTAAGCACCTGAATTGATTCACCATGATCAGTTTTTTTTTGTATTTGCGCGGAACTTTAATTATTTTTCTAAAATAAAAGTAGCATAAGTTCCTTCTTATAACATGAGCTATATACCAGGGAAAGTCCTGTCAATATCGGTCCAACCGTTTCGGAGACTACCCGGAAAAAACAGACAGACAGAAAATTAAAAATTGGTGTTTTTGTTATATGTATAGTATATAATTTCATATGCATTTAGTAAAAAGCTGTTACTTTTACATTACAAACAGACACTTCAATTTTATTAATTGTATAGATTACTAGTTGACCCGCGCAACTTCGTCTGCGTCACATAAGAGAGAGAGAGAGAGAGAGTGGGTCATAGGCAGAAATAAATACAGTTTATTATAAAACAATTATAGGTGCCGCTCGACTCCCCACATCATTCCGCTAAAATGCACGCCCGGTACTTGATTATTATTTTGATGCGGAGTTATTTTAAAACTGTTATATCTCCTAAAATATTAATTGAAATCGATTGTTTTAAAGAGCAATTTTGTCTAAATACTTGTCACAATACTTGTTAGTAATCACGTATTTATTTCGATAAGGATTAATATCATGTTTATAAAAACATCTTCGCAAATTATGCATTATTTCAGAACAAATTTTATTACCATAAAAAGTTTATATTGAGTAAACCTTAAAAAATAGACATATGCTATCGCGAACTATTTTTAGAACTTTTTAAGAGAAACAATTCCGTCACACTTTATTTTACGTAACTTTAACCATTTACGCAACGCACGTAATGTAAGCTCTCAAAATATTTTTTTCCCGTTTTTGCAACATTTTTCATTTATGCTCCGCTCCTATTGGTCGTAGCGGGATGTTATACAGCATATAGTCCTTCCTCGATAAATGTGCTATCGAACACTAAAACATTTTTTCCATTTGAGGCAGTAGTTCCTAAGATTAGCGCGTTCAACCAAACAAACAAAATTCTTCAGCTTTATAATATTAGTATAGATACATCGTAGAGATTTTAAATAAATGTAACAAAGAAAACGTAACTGTAAAGTAAGAAACGTGGCCTTCCTGACCAGTACAAGACTGTGATAATTCATGTTCCTTAATACCAGGGTGTCAGTAAATCATACCGGCGCACATCTGCCGGCGAAATAGAAAAATAACAATAAATAAAGGGAAAACAGTACGCGGCACTGCTCGACCCCGGATAGTAAAGGAAATATTGGACATTTGTACCGTTAACATTTCTAAAATTTTTGCTTTAGCAATCCACTGGAAATTCTATGTTTGATTTATCCTACAACTTTAGTTTATTTAATCATGAACACATTGACATTTTATATTGGATTTTTAGAATTCAGGATAACTATTTACTATTCGAAGTTTTCCAAATTCTCTAAGCTAAGTAATATTGTAATACAGTCAAATCAAGATAGGTAGGATGTGTACAAAATAATTAATTGTGTTTTTATACAACTAAAATGGCAAACAAGCTTACGGCCCGCCTGATGGGATGCGGCTACCGTAACCTCTGGACCTTGAAGCCCAAGGTTTTTGTGCGATCTTCTCCAGGTATTCCATTAGTCGGACTGCCCCAAGTAGAGGTAGAAATCAGCAAAGACATTTCTCTGTGCTCTACCTCTCTTATTATAATTCTTCCTTAGTAATATCAAAAACGTGGTAAATGTGCGACCAGCCGACAATTTCACTCCTTCTTATGATCTTGAGGTTCTTCAAAAGTGGAGTGAAGAGGTATTTTAATAAGCCAGCATGACGGTGACAACTGTGGATATAATCTGTCCAGGAGAAGGTTAGACAGTATGACAAGATAAAACATAGAGAACTCATAGTTTGTGCCGAGATGGAGGTTACCGTAAAACTGTGACTCTAAAGCCCAGGAAGTTGTCATAGACTGACAAGTTTAGTGTTACAAACAACTTTTCAGTATTTCCTGCCCCCTTCCCCCGTCCAAAATCCTGTCTACGCCCATGCTTACACAGTTTATGATATACTTAGGTAAAAAGATAATTGTCCCTTAAACAATACAAACTTTTAATTGAAAAAAGAACTATTACTATGTTTTTAGAACCATTTCTAAAATGTCTCTCTTTCTATATCATCTTCAATCAATTTATTTATTTATATCATAATTACGTTGTAATATAAGTTTCAATTGTAGAGACGATACAGTATGTAGTTATGTAGAGTAGTCGATCTTAAGCATCTTAGCTATAGAGGTAATTATTACAACAGACCAAAAATAACTACATATAATCATGCCTATATTCCCTGAAGGGTTAGGCAGAGGTGTACTACTAATGTACACCCACGGTTCGCCGAGTATGTTTTTAGGTCCTATGTAATGGGGGCGAGCCTATTGCCATTAATGGGGCATAAAGCCCAACTCCGAGCTGCTACTAAGAACTTCATAGGAAAACCCCAATAACACTTTGCTCGACCTGGGAATAAATAAATAATAATAAATATATACATATTAGATAAAGAAGTTTATAGGAAACTAAACGCCGTTTTTTCCGGAAAAATGTAGGAACCTCAGAATGAATTTGAGCTACAAAGGTTTCTTGCTTATCCAGATTCCGCTTAATCAGGTCGCACTGTATTTTTAATACGAGTACATGAACTAAAGTATATCAAAAGTTATTTCATTAAAAGGTGTCATAAGGAAGTGTTGCGTGGTGTGAACGTCGCCGAAATTCTTTCGTTTCGCCACAATAAGTCGACCCTTTCTAATAGTCCAAATTAGAAAGGGTTGGCTTATAATGAACTAGCCAGGAGAATCTTAACTCCATTGTGATCTCTTTACTAACTCCTTTCTATTTCTATGTTAATATAGATTACAGCGGTGAGACATTGTTAATTATTTTGTATAAATCTACACAAGTGTCTTTAACTTCATTTTATGTAAAGATTTCACTGTTAATAATGACATTATAATCATATAAATATAATTGGGTAAATTTATGAAATTTTTGTTCAACCGTAGTTCCATATATTTGTATTTAATTTTCTGAAAGAGTTGGAATGCTTTTCCGTAAAACAAATAGGTACAACTTACTGAATGAATATAATAACGTAATGAGTACTTATAATGTTTTGGAATAAGTATATCGAGTTTTAGTTGAAATTTGGCTTTTGTCCGAAGGACGAAAGTATCTTTTCATAGTAGGTACCCTATCTTTATATATATATATTAATACGTGAAGCAAAAGCTTTCGGTATCTTTATAAGCGTATTGCGTGTACGGAAGACTGTGAGATTTGGCATGGTTAAATTTTATACGGAGAAGGAGTGCAGAAAGCTAAAATTTATCTATAATATCTGTTACTAATATTATATTAAATGAAATATATTAATACTGCGAATCCTAACCCGACAAGTGCCATTGAAATAAGACCCCCCAAAAAATTGATTTTGTCACTCAACGAAAAGTGACAGCAAGTGATGTAGATAATATTCATTGTTTAGGTTCATACTGCAAATGTCAAACAGGAAATAGTCTATGATCAAAAAGTCGCTGGTCAAATTTCGACCTTAGGACGATCGCTAGTCCAGATAATTTATTGTGACTTTTTTTTAAATCCTTTTTTGTTTCCATTAAAACATTTCACATTAAAAATGGAGGACAATGATACCTATAGTTACATAAAACGTCGATCTGTGTCTTCTAATGACTAGACGCGTAAGACCGAAAATCGAGTACAGTTTGAATGCTGGCGGAGGCTCGTAATGCGTATCCAGCAATGGATTTGTGAACATAGTCTTGATAAATTTATCTTTTATTCTTTAATACGAGCGTTTTAATGTCAAAGGATTACCAATACGAATATATCTACGTATAACAAAGTATCACCACTTCTGAGATATATTTTAATAATAAAAAGTATATCACAATTAGTCCTTTGCCGAACATAGTGTTTTCTCAAGACTTACAACTGGATGTGATGTTCGTTTGTTATGTCCACATACAATTAGACCTGTTGCGATACCGTGCACTCAGTAGATGAACACTATTACAAAACTAAAACTTTAAAATTGCAGAAAAGTATAATCAATATATTAATAAGCAAAGAAAAAACTTGGTAACCTTTTTTAAGCATATTGCGCGAACGGAGGTCTGTGAGATTTGGAATAGTTAACGTTTAAATGGAGAAGTACAGAAAGCTAAATTAATATTAGGTCCTTACATATGAAATTAGCGTTTTATATGGAAAAAGTAAAACGAATAAATTTTTATGAAATTATATATGCAATCAATCAAAGTATACTCCACTATTATCTATGCACTTTCGCCATTTTATAGGTAATTCAGTGATTCAATTGCTGAAAAAATTATGGGAGCGAGAATCAATAAAATCTTTGAAGGTGGTTTGGACAACCTCATCGGAATTGAATTTTTTTCCTTGCAAGAAATTGTCCAATTTCCGAAAAAAGTGGTAACCTGTTGGAGCATGGTCTGGGGAGTATGGTGGGTGTCGGAGACATTCCAACCGCAGTTCCTCTAATTTAGCGACCGTCGGTCGTAAAGTATGGGGTCTAGCGTTGTTCAGAAGCAGCACTGGGCTTGAGATATTGACCAGTCTCGGTTGTTTAACGGCTAGCTTTTCCATCATGGTTTGTTTTTCCATTGCTGATAATACAGATCTGCCGTTATCTTCTGGACAGATCTTACGAAGCTGTAGTGTATGACACCAGCACTGGTCCACCAAACACTCACCAGTACCTTTTTCTGAGACGACTTTCGCTTGGGGCAGGATTTGGCCGGTTCTCCTGGGTTCAACCACTGCGATGAGCGTTTCCGATTACAATACGATTCAAAATTCCCTCGTTATTGTGACGGTTGGTTAATGTAATGCAGAACTCAATAGGCGTTTGTTGGCGTGCTTCAGTCAATTCATGCGGTACCCATTTCTCGAGCTTCTTCACTTTTCCTGTTTGTTTCAAGTGATTTTTTTTATCACTTACACCGAAGCCTGCCGCTAACTCCGATGTGGTTTGCGAATGATCTGCTTCAACGATCACTTTTGATTATTCATTTTCAACTAGGGTCTCCGGCCGTCTACGGGGTTTGTTTCGTAGGTCAAAATTTCCAGAACGAAAACGTTGGAACCAAAAACGTTCCGTGTTTTCTTTTACAGTAGCTTTCTCATACACATCATTAATCCTTCGAGCTGATTTTGCAGCGCTGATGCCACAATGGAACTTATATTCGTAAATAAAGCGATGTCAAAGAAAAATAAAATAGTGCGAAAATAAATGAATCACTAAATTCGAAACACATATACACAAGCCTAAATTTGGAATAAATTTGAATTTGGAATTTCTAACCGGACGCCAGATATTAGAGATCAAAGTGACCAGTTCAACAAAATGCCAATTTCATATGTAAGGACCTAATATATAAGTAATATTTGATACAAATAGATCTAAAACAAATAATAGGTACCTACTTTGATTAACTTCACACTGTGAATAATAAACACAGAAGTCTGTTCTGTCGTTTATTTACGTTCATAGTGCACATGTAAAACTTAAATTTAATCTTTGGTCAAACTCACACACGCACACACACACAGTGTCGCACAAAGAATTTCAAAATGTTGCCAAAAATTGCTGACTGTTTAACTGAATATGATATGAGCTGTGAATTTTGTGTGATTTAAACTCTTTGACAGAATAACCTCAATAACGTTCAGACTTTTTTATACTTTATTAATTACGGTCGAATTTCGATTACTGGGCGGTCAATAGTATTTAAAAAATGCATAATAATATAACAGGCCATGAACATTGTTTGATGGTTATAAAAAAATTCGCCATAAAAAAAATGTATCAGCTTCAATAATCAATCAATAGTTAGAGTAAGGGTATCTTCTTCCACCCTCCAGCCTGTGCATCACAATCATCGCCATTCTATATTGACACTACGTGTCTCGAATACTGGCCGGTTTTCCGGGATTTCGCAGTTATTTTTATTTGGTATCGACCCGGTCGGGTCACTTCGACCCCCGATACCGGTTGAAGGGTTGTCCGGCCGTGTAATTGGCCAGTTACAATTCATTATTCTTGGATTCTTGTGCGGGATTTCTTTAAACACTTTTATTTAATACCGTTTTGTTTCTTTGAAATTAACGTTTAACTAACATTAGAATATTGGCTTTGCGATTTATTGTTATGTTTATTTTATGAATATTTACGTGACAAATCTGCATTTTAATACTCAGATAGATATTATCATAATCTAGAATATCTCCTATTCGCGTATAGTCAGTTCGGGGTTCGATGTCCGGTTTTTTTTAATTTATCCGAATGTACACGTAGACTTGTGTTATTTATTTGGATATGATTGGATATAAATCCTTAATAAATTGTGTGCATAATTCTTCATGCAGTATATTTTACACTTTATTTATTTATAAGTTATGTTTAAACTTAAGTTTCGTACAGCAGTGAAAAAGTGCCTAATAATGTATAACCCTCAAGTGAAGAGTTTCGCCACAAAGGGCGGTAATTCTTCATTAGGGGCGAACGGTTCCGGTCAAGAGACGCCCCAGGGGGTTCGCAATCAACGCTCCTTACTTGTATTATTTTTAAGGGATGAGAATAAGTTTGTACAGTCCTAGTGTTTATTACGTCGGTTTGTACCACCAACGTCTGGTCCTTACTGGTTGGTCTATTTTTTCTTTATAATGATCATTTATTCTTGAAAGTACCTCTACCTACAATGTTGAATGTGAGTTTATTCTAAGGCACTATTCAATATGATAATCTAAAAAACGGAAAAGTGATGGTAGTTCATAAAAATCAATAAACTAAAATATTAAAAAAGGAAACAAAAACCCTACTTCAGTAAAATGTATACTTTTCTCTTTTTGCTTTTTATTTGATTCCCAGACGTCACGCCCAAATGTTATATAACCTATGTCACTCCCACAATTTAGGAGAATCTAACGACATCTCGAATGCTAATATCCATCAAGCTGTTTAGGCTACAAACCGTGCCAAAGAAATATACTTATATAAAATATAATCCTCATAATTCGCAGTCGGGTAAAAAGTCAAGCTTAAACTGATCTGGATGGTATCGAAATAATACCAAATAATATCATACTTAAACCTCATCAGAACTTCAACGAAGACAGTGAAAAGGTATTCTAAAATATAAAATATAAAAGAAATAATGTTTCTCTACAAGTTTTTCCATAATTATAATATAATAGCTTCTGCTTGAACTTTATGATTAGAATTGCTTTAGAATTAGGTAAATATATAATTTACCGGGATAGTGTTAATCAAGGTTATATACTATCTGCGTGCCAATTCCGTCCAAATATATTCAGCAGTTTTTATTTCTATGAACAACAAATATCCAAACTTTCACAATTATAATATTAGTAGGAAAACAATGTTAACCATTTAAAGAATATTAATTTTGTAGAAGTATGTAATATATTTATGTATCATCTTTATAATAATACGTGAAGCAAAAGCTTCTGATACCTTTTAAGCGTATTGCGTGCACGGAAGACTGTAAGATTTGGCATGGTTAAAGTTGATATGGAGAAGGAGTGCAGAAAGCTTAAATTTATCTATAATATCTGTTACTAATATATTCAATTGAATAAACTAAATGAAATAAATAAAAATCAAATAATATTCATTGTTTCAATGTCAAACAGAATATAGTCTATGATAAAAAAGTCGCTGGTCGAATTTCGATCATTGGGCGACTGCTAGTAAATTACGTACGTTTTGGGATCAGTGATTTTAAATCCAGTTGCCAAGAGGCTTGCAGGCTGGCATGATAGCGATGATCGCCAATCGCTCGGCAGTCTCCGTTGTTTTCGGATTGTTCTATCCTCATCATCAGGCACAGTGTCGTCATTTCGTCAAACTAGTATAAAAAAAGAAGCAAAAATATGGTTTATTTCATAAAGTATTGCTTCTTCCTAGTCGTCTAACTTCGAATACTTATTAGGCGTGAGTTTTATTTAATTTGGCCGTTGTGAAAACACGGAACCCCGGTAAATGTTAGCATTGGCCGGCACATGTCGAAATGGACAAATACCGCCAAATTATTACTTCCCCAACTCTAAATATACAAAGATATAATATAGCTGGTTGTCACACCGTAATGTAATTTACTTTATCTAACATTTACTAAACAAATAGGTACCTAAGTAGAGATTTTCTTAGTTCTAGTTTTTAATTCTAGTAAGTAAAACTATATATATAGTAAAAAAACAATTGAAATTTTTGGTTTAAAAAAATACAATAAAAATCATGAAGCTAACAAAGAATAAATAAATAATAATAATATAAATAATTGTTATTTTATTTTATAAAAAAAATACCGATTATTCAATATATTCAATTTATAGATGTGGAGATACTGCCATGAATAAATAGGTCATTATTATAATAATAAATTGATTTATAAAAAACATATTATAATAATATTTATCAACAAATTACAAAAGTTTCGATTTAAAGCACCTGATATTTTATTAATTTTGATCACGAAGTAGTATGTACTAGAAATTAAATTTAAAATGTATTACAACTTACCTATGTTTCGTGCAATGTTGTTATGTTTTGCGTAATATTACACTACGGTGAGAAAGAGAGAAAGATCGAGTCATTATTCTAGTGTCAAATCGATATGCCGGTTGTTAGTCGTATTTAGTGGATGGTTTTGGTAGGGTGGCTTATTAAATTTGCCCACAAGTGAACGTTACATTTTTGATGATCCAATGCAAAAGTAGTGTACGTAGTTATAGTATTCATTTTGATATATATATATATATTATATCATATTATATATGATATAATTTAAACAGATTTAAAATTCACATAAAACTTTAAAAGTTCCATAATTTTTTTTTTTGTTTTATTAAACAATGCTTTTTTGGTATTTCAAACTAGGATAAATAAAGTTTATAAACTATTTATTGCACCTTAGAATAAAAATGCGCATGATAATTAATATGCCGTCGTGTCTTTTATTAGAAGGACAATACTTAATTATTTTTTATCGATTTGTTGGTTATTATTACTCTATATAAAATAAAATCGGATTTGTAATTTATTAATTAAATACTTACTTTTTTAAAGGTGCGATATACAGTCAGTATTATGTATTTCACGCTATATCCCTAACGGGGTAGACAGTTTTAAAATTATGGTTAAAGAAGGCACATAACACTCAATAAATCCTTTAGAAGTTTTGATGGTTTAGTTGAAATAATACTTATTATGTTACAAGTTCAAAGAAGCTTTACATTAAAAGCGCGTAAAGATTACGCGCACAATTTTTTTTTTCTAAATACAAAATCATCCTAAAGCCAAAATAAATGAAACGATTTATATTACTTCATCAACCCTAATATGAACAAATTTTTATTAAGGCCCATAAGACGCCGTATAATTTTCTCATTACGTAGCGTCGCGACGGTGTTATACCCATACCCATACATACCCCATAGTACATGTGCAACTAAATCGACTGCATCACTACAAACAAACATACAATGTTTACATTCGTGTATTTTTTCTATGCAAATAAGTTGCCAAACAAGCATTCTTCTTGCCTGATGGTAAGTGGCTACCGTAGCCCATAGACGTTTGAAATACCTTAGGTATCACTAGCACGTTGTCAACCTTAAAACCCCCTACCCCAAGGAGCTCTGGAAACCCTACTCATCACAGGAACACAATATAAGGTTATTTAGCTGTGGTCTTCTGTAGGATTGAGCTTTGCATCACTCGGACTGCACCAAGTAGAGAGGATTCTCCAAAGAAATTTGTCTGAAAGAAAGATAGAAAACAAAGAAAAGAATGAAAGCACATTTATGTGATGTTGAAAACACGGACTTAATTAACACAACACACATTAAACATAATATTACAATAAATTGGAGTATCTGTTACTAATTTCATTTATAATATTGCAACGTTGTCAAACAAATGCCGCATTCACCATCAAAAAGGACCTGAGGTCAGCATAAATATCATGTAGAAAAAAAAAATGCTAGTAGAAACGTTTACTATAAATATAGAACAATAAGTTCGCATGACGATTTAGACTGGATACCATATTTAACCGTCGAGATGCAGAGATACTCGCTGGCATTCTTTATTACGATTTAATTCAACAACCGAGAGCATACCTTTGATACGCCGACTTACTTGCGTTGGGGCGACCACGCTTTATGAACGTAAACGGGAAAAGACGAGCAACAAATTAATGAATGAAAGAAATGTTTTTTGATTCGTAAAATGGTACTAATGAGAAAAAACAGCTTATACATGGTAGTATGTTGGTTGACTCCTACAAAAAGTTCGCTGATTCGTTAATACACCGTACTATGGATTCTGATTCACAAAGTAATGATATAGTCAGCTTTGTTACTAAAATAATAAATAGCTATTCGATTCTTTAAGTGTATTAGGGATTTTTTTTGGCAATTTTTTACATATCTTTACCAAAAGCTTACAACATGAAGTTGCTTGCTAAATCTATTGCTTTACTGTATTAAAAATTAATAGATTGCATTTTTATGCGGGCTTGCAAATATTCCTATGAAAGCTAATTTACAATGCGTCGAAGCGAGTATTTGGTTATATACTATGTGAGTGGAAGTCGTATTATAGTGAGGCATTAGCGCCTACACATTGATATGTATTATTAATTGTGCTATAGAATTGGTGTAAAAAAATACCAAAAGACACTGCTAAGAGCGTTAGAACCCTATTCAACTTTCGAATTTGGTAATACTGCAACACATATTACTGTTTTAAATCAACAGTGCTGTGTTAAAATAGAAGGATGTGATTGACAATACATACTACACAAAGAGGTGTTCCAACTCAGCCTTTAGCCTCAACCTATTATTGGCTGGCATCATGACAACACCTTATTCGAGGTAGGCTATAAATAGAATCTATATAGGACGTAGATACCATCTAAAATCAGGTGGACCGAACTCTTGTTTACTAATTCATATCTTCTTCTACCGTGCCTCAATTCCCATATATTTAGGGGTTGCCACTCCCAATCTTCTTGTGTCATTTTTGGAGTAATTATGTAATTTCCGAGTACAACCTGTCGATGTCATGTCCCTCCTAACAGTTCCATCCAGGGGGTTGGTGGCCTACCTTAACTTTTTTTAGGGGCTTTTATATCCATAACGGAACTTTTCATATGATCAAAATCACGACAAATAATATAGCATACGGTTTTCAGCAATTTTGTCATGGGTTTGTCAACTTTGATTATATCCCGAATATGCTCATTCCCAACTTTATCCTTAAGAGTAACTCCTCCAGTTCATCTAAAATATAAAGGAAAAATAAATTAACACTGTTGACTGTAGATTATTATCTCATTTATGAATGTCCCGTAAACTTAATAAAGCATGGAGACCGCAGTCTCAGATAAAGTCATAGTACAAAATGTTGTTTTGCTCCATTTCAAAAGTAAGCATACGATACCATGGTACGTACCTATCATGATAGGAGGATGATATTTTTATCTCTCTTTGCTTTGGTGTTTGCGGTTATTTGAGTTTTAGAAACCAAAAATAATAAATAATGAATTTAGAATCTTAAATGAGATTTGATGAAATTTGTTTTACCTCTCCTCTCATTTTGAGGTTACGTAATTAATGGAAGCTCCCTAAGAAACCACATTCTTTATAGGCGTGAGTTACATAAAAGAAAGTCGATAGTTAGAATTAGTTATTAGTTATTACACAAGTCTTCAATTTAAATTAAAGAACTGTGCGTGTAACCTAGACACGCGGATAAATTAAAACTTCTTTGAATTTGAATATTATAGTTTAGAGCATTGCGTATCGTCCGTAACGTAAACGTCACGTTATGTTAATTTTTACTTACCGTGCCCAAAGAAGTTTTACTTTAATAAAATTGCATAATATCTATGGAGAGGTTTTGGTGGGATTTTTATGTGGCTTGATGTGGTTTTTATTTTAATTCATGAAGTTATTAAGAACAATATTATGTAATTTCAACGGTATTTGATATTGATGTAGTTTGGTTATTGTACATAACTGGATTATAAATAATAACTTTGAACATGCATTTAAGTGCCACAAAAACTCCCTCTACAGTTTTAAACCAAGGAACCGTTATCTTATTATAGCGAAACTAAAATCAAATTAGAAAAATACGTTATTCAATTTAGCCTCTAAGAATGCATTTATGAACGTAAAAACATTGCCGATCCGGAAATCATCACTGTCATCGAAAATACCTGGCGTAAAATCAATTACAACATTTTTTTTTAATTTACGAATAATATTTACATTTAATAATCATATTAATAATATAATGAATATCTATAGAGGGAGTCACCTCCATATATCACTATGTGGATGATAACCTTTTGACAGTACCTAAAACCTGCTTGACTGAACTGAACTGAAAATTACAAGCTATGTTTGAAGATTACACGAATAGACAAAAATATTCTATTCACGTTACATTTGTAGAATTGTGGATGAACACAGATGCCATTGCGTAAGAAAATAAACTTTTAAATGATCAATGAATCGTAGTACATTATACAAGAAACAACTGTATATCTGCACTATTTCAAGAATCACATCAAAAACGTGAATGGCGAAACGTTTGTTGTACGAAAAACGGTTGCAAATTCAAATCACATTTGTCCGTGTTACGCAAGCGTGTCGTGACGGAATGGCACGTCGCGTCGCGTCTCTCGGCTTGGTGTGAATCGTCCGCGTTCATAACATAACGTCGCGCGTCGTGTCTGACTGTATGTTCGTACCGACGCGGCGCGACGTCACGACCGGCTGTCACGATTTATCGCACGCGTGTCCTTGCGCTGTTGATGTTTAGGAAAACATGTATTTTATAACACTTTCGTTTCTAGCGATGATAAAATTGAATTTAGAAATATTTATACGGATGATTATTTAACTTGTGGGTCGAATTTTTTTTTGTTTTACTGTTTCACAGTTTTCATAAGTGTCTATTTTCTATAATTTAGGGATTTTGATAGATTTTCAATTTTTTAACTTTTTTTCACAGTTTTACTATTTTGCGCTGTTGAATAAATGAATGAATATTGTTTTGCAATTTATATAGTACACTGGCGTTTTTAATGCGAAAAGGCATTTTCTTCCAGTTAACCAGCCGTATTATGGTTAATTAATGCACTGTTGTAGGTAGAGCACATAAAAGAATTTGTAAAAATAAACAAAAATGACCTAACAATGAAGTATACCTAAGTATTATACATACGTAGGTACATTTAAACAAATAATATAATTCTTGTACAAATTTTGTTAATTTATGATCACTTTGTCTCTTTTTTATGACAATACTTAAATATCGGTGTAGTTGTGATACAAAGTTTGATGGTTCTAGTATTTTTATCCAAACGGCTGGTATCATGTAAAACTTTGAATGGCTCAAATAATACACCTCGTAGAAAATTGAGTATATGGCATTCCCACGAGAATTATGTACATATTAGAAGAGTTTGATAATCAACACATGGCACCGTTTCAAACGTGTATAATATTCTAGGAGAAATATTGTAACATATTTTAAAAAAAACTTAGTTATCGTAACTTAACTGACAAATATATGTTGACCTCTGATAACAGGGTTTTTCAATACCAAAAAGTTATTTTTGAAATTGTAGCTTTTCCTCAGTAAAACGACATTATCGCTTAATTAATATTCAGTTGGTTCATGTGATAGTTGTTGGCTTGAGAACTTTATGAGAGCCGTAATGTCTTAAACATGACTCATTATGTAAGGAAGTCTAGACTTGAATTAATCAGTCATATTTAAATGGACTTTCTCGTCACGATGCAACATTCTTCAAATGTTTTACTCCTATTAAAATGGTTCGTTTTCTAATTTTATCTACAAACATGCCTGTTTCTTGGTTTATTAGTGACTAGCGCCTTTTCCTGCGACTTCGCTCGCGTCATATTTATTTCCCATTCTAACTGAATTGCTAAATATTATACTAATTTCATATAAACTTTCATCCTCATTTTCACAAATTTAAAGGGGTAAAATTTCTAAAAATCCTTTCTTAGTGCTCACCTATAGTGTGAAAGGAACCCGCATCCAAATTCCTATCCCAGTGGTTGGGTTGTGCGTTGGTATGTCAGGCAATCAATTATCCTTGTATATGAATATAAAAGATTTTCTGTTTGGTGAATGTTCAACAATTTTATAAGTATATACACTAGGTGGCCCGGCATACGTTCTGCTGTTTCTGGTACTTAATGGCTCGATAACAACGCCACCTATCATACTCTAACATAGATATGAACCATAATATAAAAGACTAGCTATGCCCGGTTTCACCGGGAACCTTTCCGATCACTAAATACACATACGCATGTTTCCTTCCTTCCTCCCAGGAAGAGGGGAACATACGTATGAGTATATGTTAGTTAGCTCGAATTTGTAGCAGTAGGCAATTAGCCAGATCGCGACCTTTTCGCATTCGCGACGACCGCCCGAGCCGAGGTTCGGCCACTCTGGCACCCTCGTGCGAGTCGTCCAAAACTTTCGCGGCTGAGTGCCCTCTGCGCTCGCCCCCAAGTTCGGTGAAGCTGTAAAAGCCGCAGCGGCTTCAGGGCCCGTAAGGCTAACAGTATAGTCAGATCTAAAAAAAAAGGTTTCACCGGTGTTAATTTTATACGACAAACCTCGCCAACGCACCAGTGTGGGTAATTTTTTTATACTTTGTGTAAAACTATCGACATTTTCATGAGGAATAAATTAATTTTTCTAATTATATTAAAACCTATGTTACTTGCTGATACTGTGGCTTTATATTGGTGAAATAATTTTTAGAATCGATCCAGTAGTTTTTGAGTTTCAAAATTACAAACAAAAAAACAAACAAATAATATTATATTAAATATAATATTAGTATAGATAAGTATAATAAATAAATAAATAAAAAAATAAAATAAAAAAGCCTTTTATTCCATGTAGTAAGTAAACGTAATAAAAAAATTAAAAAAGAGTATTAATATTGTGCTTTGCATGGACCCCTTTCAGGTAAGGGTAAAGGCCTCCTCCAAGGATTTCCAATTTTCCCTATTCTTTGCTACTTGTAACCATTTTGTTCCTGCGGTTTTCTTTATATCATCCTCCCATCTCATGAAGGGCCTCCCAGTTCGACGTTTATTGTTTATTGAATCGATTAAGTCTTTCAGGAAGTTACACGATTACTTACAGACGCACACCACACAAGATTTTTATTTACAAGAAATAAAAGCATTTTTAGAAGCAAAAAGAATTTATGATGTAAAGCAGTATGCAATCCAAATGATAAAATTCACTTAATTTCTATATACTTAATAAAATTGAAGTGTCTGTTTGTAATGTCAATGTTGGTGATCTCCTATACGGTTGGACCGATTTTGACAGGACTTTCACTGGTAGATAGCTAATTTTATAGGGAGTAACTTAGGCTACTTTTGTTTTAGAAAAATAATTAGGGTTCCGCACAAATAAAAAAAATTGGTCATGATGAAACAATTCGGGCGCATGGCTTACGTTGAGTAAACCATGAGATACAGCAAATTAATATACTAAACAATTGCAGACATTAAAAAGACCTACAAAAAAGTCAGTGAGAGTATACGTCTATCTTCTAAGAAACATCCGCAATAAGCATTTTTGTCTTTAAAATAGACGGGAACGAGGGAGCAAGATTCGCGAGGGCATTCTGTAGTTCACGTGAGTGAAGCCGCGGGCACAGCTACTTACAAATAAACTGCTGTGTTTAAACATACAACTCCTATATTTATGGAAGGTAGAATAAAGTAAATCATCTTGTATAGGATACAAGTTTAAAAAATGTTCTGCAGTAAAGTAGCAAATTACATTTCAAAACCACCACCAAAATAGCGCTTGATGTTGTTGTTGGTGTTGTTGTTGGTGGTGTTGTTGTTGTTGGTGGTGTTATTGTTGTAAAATAAAAAAAAAAATTGAACATTATTCCTCTATCCTCTATCCTCCATACATATATCACAAAAATAATGTCAAATCTATATAAATAGAAATGAAGTGCTGTTTGTTGGTAATCGCATCACTTGAGAATCGCTGAACCGATTTAATTTAGTTTTTCTTTATTTATTAATATTAGAGTAACAGTCCAAATAAGGTTAGGCAATTTAATTTAAATGTTTGCCAAGATGCTTTTTGTATTCAATTTTTTTATGTAGGCTCTCGAGACCAAATATGTATTATATATTAGATAAACTGTAACGATAGATATGCGTAATTCTTATTTTGTTTTTTAATTCGTTATGGTATCGGGAAAAAATCGGGGTATTGGCTACTTGAAAGGACAGAACAACGTCTGCCGAGTCAACTAGTAACTATGTAATATCATAAAGTTACAGCTATAAATATGTTCTTTACAAACCGCAAAGAGGTAGAAGATGTAATGAAACAAAGGGCAGTGTAATGTCGTAAAACAGTCGTATGCGCGCACATGCAACCCGACACCGAGGCGATACGATCGCGCGTGACGTAGCTGGCATGGCGGACGGTAGCGGATGCGTTTGAGTTATTACATACAATGGTGGATTCATCGTGATATTCACACCGACGACGACATAGAGTATAGATGTTCCTAGGAGTTTTTGGCAGGATCTTAAAGTGACATGTTGTGGTTTTTATTTTTAATTCAATAACTTAGGTTTTTTTGATATTATGTAATATTGGTGGCATTTTGCGTGATATACTTTAGTTGGTGTTCATAAGTGAAGTGGATTATAAATATAAAGTCGAAAGCATGCATTTTGAAATCTTACAAAAACTCCCTAGATTGTTCTAAGAAGGGAGCCACCATCTTGTTAGACGCCACTTTGTATAAAATAAACGAAGGCTTGAAAACATTGACACTGGCAAATGCTTTTTACGGCGCCAAAACAAGGAGATGAAGATGTTCCTATTTCTCAAATTACGGAATAACAATCCGATATCTCATTTTGAAATTACAAACCGTGCAGGATTGACCTACTTACGCATCGTGATTTGAAATCCTAGAATGAAACCAAAAGCTCCATTGAAGGAAAACATCGTGATGAAATCAAAGCATGATGGTGGTCTTTTCTCGTGCTTGCACTGCAATCCTCAAATATTATCGTTTTTGAAGTGAAAACTTCTATAGGATGGTTTGGATAGGGAGTAAATTCATATATGTCGTCACCGATATGCTTACGTGACGTGTTAACGATAAACGGAGTCTTTGTAGTAATTTAACCTAAAAATTAAACAATTAATTTGGATATCCAAAAATAACAACTGTTTGGCTATAGTTTTAAGTTTTCACTTCTGTCGGCATGACTGCTTTGTCTTTTTGCTTTAATACTAAGGTGGCAAACAAGCGTTCAGCTCGTATGTTGGTAAGTGGTTACCGTAGCCTATGGAAGCCTGTTGCATCAGATGTATCACAAGGGCGTTGCCGACCTTGCAGCCTTATTCCCCAAGGAGCTCTGGAAACCCTAGGGTCGAGGTATTTCACCAGTCGGGTAGAGAAAAATAGTAGGTGGGTTTCGGAGGCTGTCCATGAGAGGTAATAGGGAACAGAGAAATTTCTTTTTTTGGTACAGCCCGACTGGTGTAACACCTCCACCAAACAGAAGATCGCAGTCAAATAGCCTAGTGTTATATTCCTGCGGTGATTAAGGTTTCCAGAGCTTCGCGAGGTAAGGGGGTTCAAGATAGGTCACGCGCTGGTCATATCTATGGTTATTACAAGCGCCCATAGGCTAAGGTAGCCATTTATCATCAGGCGAGCCTTATGCTTGTTTAACACATTAGTTGTATAAAAAAATTAATGCCTCCCTCTAGATTTAACGTGGTACCATCTTGTCACTTAACATCAGGCGAAAATGTCTTTCGCTTTGTTCTTGGAAAATTTGTTTATTAAAATCTATAGGTAATATTATAAAAAGGCAAAGTTTGTATGTATGTAGGTAGGAGCTCTAAAACTTTGATATTGCTATGTTTTTATTTTGAAAATCCTTTGAAATAAATAGTTTTACACTAATTAAATCTTTGTATATAGTAATTTCAATGTTGATGCCAATGCTGTTTTTACCTTTTTTAATAAATGTTTTCAAATTACCAATTACCTAAGATTTTTTATTACTTTGTGAAATAAAGTTTTTTCTTTGTTTTAGGAGCTCAAAACAGGCGAACGTCCGCGGGTCTTGCGATGGAGCTCTTCGAGCAGCACCAAGGCACACATATACTTCAGGTAATTACAAAATTTAGATATTTTATTATTATTTTAGTATTTATAAATCAAAAACAATGGTAACCACCGAGAAATCTACAATCCATGGCCGGTCGCCGCTGTCTCTCTCGCTGATGACTGGATGTCCACTGACTGATCCCGAAACGCGACAAACAAAAAGAGAGCCACCGTGAAGCATTTTTACCATGTGCATGGTCGCGACCCATTCGGATAGAGATCACTGCCACCCAGCTTAATTACTGGATAATGGATGTACACCGGCTTAATCCCTAAACGTGACACACTGGCGAGTGTTAGGTACACTTGGTGTATGGTAGTTACGATACAGTTGGATACAAACGTCATCAAAATTGACAGATTACTTCCCTCTTATCAGAGAGCAGAGACGTAATATGTATAGTTATATCGTATTTATATTTTCACGGAGTGAATTAACAATCACTAATATCAAACTTTTGTTTTTTTTTTTTTTGTTTTGGCACCGAAAAAAGCACTTGCCAGTGTCAATATTTTCAACCCTACGTAGTAGTAAGTATTTAATTCAAAGTGGCATCTAAGAAGATGGTGGCTCCCTTGTTAGAACGATGAAGGAAGTTTTTGTGAGATTTCAAAATGCATGCTTTAAGTTTATATTTACAATCCACAATAACCAAACTATATGATGCCAAAACACCAGCATTATTACTTAGTAGAAGGTTAAAAACCTAAGTTAATTAATTAAAAATAAAAACCACAAGATCCCGCCAATTACTCAATATCAAACTTGACAATAATATTGCCACATTTATTTGTTTATACAGCTGGCGTATATATTACGGTACAATTATTTGAATCGCAAGACTTTAAATATTTAATTAACGGTTTTAAATTTATTAATTTAAATATTTGTGTTATTCAACACACCCGATCATTTACTATTATCATTACATAATTCAAGAAACTGTAAAATGGAAATACTATAGCGAATAATAGCAAAAAAATAATAAAAATAGAACGCTTTGGTTGACCCACGAGACATGCGAATTTGTCTCCCATAATCAGGTTTCACATATGAAAGTTTCAATGTTTATGTAAAAAAAAATATTAATACGTATAATGTCTCATACGAGTATACACTAAAATTAGTACCGATTGGTGACATCACTATTTTAAATACACAACTCATGAAATGTCATTTTACTCCGTAGGAATAAAAGACGATCGTTAGTTAAATTAAGTTAGATCGAATTACAGGCATTGAATTAGACCGCGATGTTGCATAACTGGCAACAGCTAAGCAGAGGTTCGGCCAATTTGGCACCCTTGAGCTTATTGCTACGCTTTCGCGGCTGAGTGCCTTAGGGGGCGTTCAAGTATTACATAACGAACTTTTTGAAGATATTTTACCCTCCCTCCCTCCCATGTAATGCGTCGTACCAAGTTTCCTCCCCTTCCTTAAACGCTACGTAACACCCAAGTCAGCATGTCAGCATGAGAGCTTTTATAGGCCAAAGATAGCTGATGATGCAAATCTACCTGTTTTGAGGACATTACAGCATGAACTCACTTTAACAACACTGACTACAGCAGTGTGCAACGAAAACAAAATAAAAATGATGTTCAATACAATCGAGGGATTCCCCGTAAAACATAAACGAAAAGAGATGCGAACTTGGGAAATTTTAATTGCCTAGTTTTTTAATTTAAATTAACGTTACGCGTTTTTCGAACCTCCCTCCCGCCCTTGTAACGCATCGTAAAGCTTTACAAGACCCCCTCCCCCAAACTGCGTTACGTAATACTTGAACGCCCCCTTATGCACTCGCCCCGTAGCCCGGTGTGCTTAAAAGCCATTTGAGGTTTCAGGGCCCTTATGGCTAACTGTATAATAAGGACGCAAAAAAAAAAAACAGAAATGTCGTGATCTAGAGATTTTAATTTTTTAATGATTTTATTATGTTTTTTAGGAATTTGTCGAAAACACACCCACATAGGGTGAAGTTAGGATAATAAGAAATGGAAATCATTATTTATTGATGTTTTTTCCCGTCAGTACATATGCTGTCATAAGCATTTACTAAGTTATAATTAATCATACTCGAAATTGTTACGAAAAATCAATCAAAAAAGTTTTGTTTACTTTCGTCATGGTAAAGATTTCAAGATTCAAAGGCACCACACTCGAACTTGAATTTACATTGCGTAACCAACGACCGAGTTAACGGTGTTTTTTGTTAACAAAACACACAATGGACCGGCCACAATAGAACAACGACACACGTTGATCAAAATATTACAAAACTATCAATCTAATATTTCACGGGTTTCTACTGAAATTTCCCAACGCGAATTAATTGTCCACACACTTTCTGGGACAATTTTATTTTGATAGGGTTGTGTAAAAAAATTCTATTATAAGTTGTAAATTATTGTTTTGCAATCAATTCGGACTGTCATTACAATTTTGTGGGCGCTGTGGTTTTCTATTCTGTATTGAAAATGACCGTGTACGTGATTCCTTAGTTCGATTTAGTGTTTTTTTTTCTTACAATGCTCAGGTGCAACCTTTGCGGGACCAGTTGTACGTTTTGTTAGAAAAAATAAGAACGTGCATGATGGAACGCGGTTCGTATTGTAATAATAGTGTTTTGTAGTTGCGAAATAATAACAAAATTATATTTATATTCGAATAAATGTGTCGATCTAGCATAAATACATTTATGTGCACATAAAAAATAGGCTGGGTATAAACATGCAAATTTCGAAAAGTGAAACTACAAGTCCGGTGAAGCTGTCAAAGCCGCAGCGGCTTTAGGGCCCCTAAGGCTAACAGTGTAGTCAAATCTAAAAAAAAAGTAAAACTTGATTTTCATATTTCTCGTAAGTCACAAAGTAATTGCTGATGCTCACAATAACGATTTTTTTTTATTTAGATTTAACTAGCTGACTCGTGCAAATATTTCAGACATTATATAAGTAATGCAAATAATCTAACAGCTGACATAGTAGTTCAAAAGATTTTGAATAGATGGTGCCTCTTACATATTAGTTTATTTATTTACCTGTTTATTTATAATAAAAATACCAACAAGATTTAACAAACTCTAACCAAATGCAATCTTAATTATAGGAGCTTATGACATGATTACTTACACATGATAAGCACTTAAAATAATCATTTAAAAAGAGCACGAATGAATTTGGTAATGTAATAAGAGAAAACAAATAAACTCCAACAAATTAAAATATCAATATATTCTACTTACAGAGACAAATAAAATAGGAATGGCATCAACAGATAGCGTCACTAATGAAAACGTTTTTTATCAATTTGACAAAAAAGACTAGTTTTACACAACTTTTCGTCAATAATAGGGATAAGCTTTCAAAGATATTTGAATCGTTAATTTTGATGAATCTTTTTTTTAGAACCAACTATACTGTTAACCATAGGGCCCTGAAGCCTCGGACGGCTTTTACAGCTTCCCCGTGGCTAAGTAAGGGGGCATATGGCGTTGCTACAAAAAATCCTCCGAGAAATAATACCTAATATAGACATATATTTCTATAAAAGCGTTTTGTTATTTTTATTGTAAAATGACAAAGAGACGACCCTATAAATGATGCACAGTGCAGTCCAAATACAGCGGCTACTGCCGAGAGCGATACCTGCTCAAATACCTCTTCACGCTATGTTTGAAGGACCCGATATTGTAGGAAAGAACACACTGAACCGCGACCTCCCTCTCTCGCGGTAACTCACGCCTAGTTCCGTTCCTCGGTGTGAAACCCTTGAGTCTGTAAGCCGCTTGCAATCACTTAGCTACCCTTAAACCATCATTGCACATAATATGTTCATACATACGTGCACACCACACAGGTACATAGGTTCTTTTTTTCTTTTTTTAAGCTAGTTAGTGTAGACCATATTTTCAGATCACTAAATACATATACACATGTTTCTTCCTTCCTCCCAGGAGGCAAGGACATGTATTTATGTATATGTTAGTTTAGCTCGAATTTTACGGGTAGGGAATTCGTCAGATCGCGACTTTATTGCAATCGCGGCAACAGTCCAAGCTGAGATCCGGCCACTTTGGGACCCTTGCGAGCTTGTTGCCCACGCTTTCACGGCTGAGTGCCTTAAGTGCTCGCCTCCAAGACCGGTTAAGCTGTAAAATCCATCAGCGGCTCTTTTTTGGATAGGGCCTCTCAGGCTAACAGTATAGTCAGTTGGGAAAAAAAATTAACTTCTTTGTTCATGCCAAAATAGAAAGTTATTGTAAAGCTGTGGCTCCGGAATCCAGCACGTGTGGTTCTCTTATGAAAGAGAGACGAGGGAATTAGGTTGAACAGCGCTTCTAATAGAAATTCAAAAACTTCTCCAAGCTGATTTACCTGTACTTTCCTACAGTTTGCCGGATTGCTTGACGTTCACGGTTACTGTTCTGTTCCTTATGGTTGTAGCGTGAAGTTATATAACTTTCTTCAGTAAATAGGCTATAAAAACCAAAAATATGTTTTCAAATTTGACCGGGATAGCGTTGAAACAAACTAACGAAAAATCATTCTATTGAGATTTTTTATAATAGACAAACTAGATCCACGTAAAACATTGAAATGAGGACAGTGCACCAAGAAGCAAAATATTATAATCCACTCTAACTAATTTTGTTTCTAATATCATCTTAGTACCGTTTTAACGTAGACTTTTTATAAAAAACTTTATTCATTCCTTTATTGATATTTTGTCAACCATACCCTAGTCATTATATTAAGCGACAAAGTTATATACAGTGTGTCATAGACTAGAATAGTCAACGAAAATTAATTATAGAGGTTAAAAACTCACAGAAAGAATAGAATAGAATATTTATTTATTTAACAGATTAATTAACACATAAATAATTATGTTGACGACAGTAATAGTATAAACTGTACTACAGTCGAAAACGATTCATATACTTATTTGTAACATTAAAATAAGACTTTTTTTTTTTTTACTGACTACACTGTTAGCCTTAGGGGCCCTATCCAAAAACAGAGCCGCTGCGGCTTTTACAGCTTCACCGGACTTGGGGGCGAGCGCTTAGGGCACTCAGCCGCGAAAGTTTGTGACGACCCGCACGAGGGTGCCAGAGTGGCCGAACCTCGGCTCGGGCGGTCGTCGCGAATGCGAAAAGGTCGCGATCTATCTAATTCCCTAATCCTAAGAGAATTCGAACTAACTAATATATATTCATATACACGTTCCCCTCCTCCTTGGAGGAAGAAGGAGACTATGCGTATGTGTATTTAGTAATCGGGTTTTTCTACACTAACTAGCGCATTAGTCTAACTAACGCAAAAAAAAAGAAAAAAAAAGGTCCCTTACAGAACCTATGTACCTGTGTGGGTTGCACGTGTGTGTGTTCATACGTGTGTAATGTTGTATGTGGGTAGCTAAGTGTTGCACGAATAGTGTCACTAGTATCGCGCGGGCGGCTACCTGACCCAAGGGCTTCACACCGAGGAACGGACCTAGGCTTGGGTTGCCGCTAGAGAGGGTGGACGTGACGAGTGTGCGGGAGTAAAATAAGACAAAAAAAGGACATTTAAATACTAGAAACCGTCCGGGAATATTTACCAAGACTTAATTATAATTCAAAGTTTAATAAGAATAAAAATAGCGTACATCACCACGGGTAATCAAGCTTCCTATTTGATAGATAACTTTTAGAATCGGATCAGTAGTTCCATAATTATACCTTTTCCATGTGAAATATCTAAAGCGGCGGGTCTGAACAATTGTTGGACCCAATGTTGGCGGATGTTGGCGTAGCGACGCTTTGGCCAACGTTGGCGGTGTTGTGCCGATTTCGTTTTTTTTTAATAGACAGATTGGACCATTACAAAGTTTTATGTTAAAACATGGATAGATGAAAAGCGGTTGGTTGGAATCGTGACCACCATAAACATAGTAATAAAATAAACATCTTCACAGTGACTTTCTTTTGGGTACTAGTACTATTACTGCTACTGGTATCAAAATCAAAATCAAAAAATCATTATTCAATTTAGGCCCTAAGAAGCACTTATGCCGGTTCGGAAAATATCCCAGACTTCGAGAAGAACCGGTAAGAAACTCAATCGGGTTTATGTTTTTTTTTTCAACCAGTGTTAAATAAAACACATATACATACATATACAGTCAATGTACATATATATACAGTAAGTCAGTCAGTCACACACAAACTATTTTATTCTCTATAGATTTAGCGTTTGCCCCAATCTCACCTCATGTTAAGTGACGATGTGGCCCAAGGTGGTGACAATGACTAACCCCAGTGGGAGAACTGGTTCTCAAGTGCAGCTACCGAATCATACCTATAGGTGCTTGGCGACAGATTTACTACTTGAGGGTGGTAGCTAGCCAGGAGGGCACTAAAGATAACCCTACCACCATGCTATCGTTTCATCACGATATTTTTCTTCACCGAAAGCTCAGGCTTGTTGTAGGTATTCAAACGCATGTCGATTGACACGATATCCGTAGACGCTCCACTGATCCACTTCAATCTCCTACAAATAAACTATCAAATTTTATATTTACAAACGAAGGCCTACAAAGCATATGCACGCAATGCATTTTAGTCACGCTTGAACGTATGTATGTATGTCTATTTCTTTGGCACGCTCTTTAGACTAAAGGCTTGATGGATTTTAGCATACGAGGTGTCTTAGATTCGTCTTAATTCAGGGAGTGAAATAGGCTATACAACAATTAATTACGTCTGCGAATCAAATAAAAAGCAAAAATAGATTGTCAAATGTTATTCTTGCAGTAGGGATTTTTTTCATTTTTAGGATTTTTTATTAATAATTACTAAAATAAATACATGTTCAGCGGATGTGTAATAGTTGATAACCAATTAAAAATAAATAAATATTATATGATTTAATAACGAGATTTGAGAATACCTATCTGAAATTTTAATTTTTAGAATAATGTAAAATACATTATTTAGTAAAAACTAGTACGCTCAAACCTCATCCATAATCTATATGACAATAATAATTTAGTTTTGGCTCGTGTTAATCGTTTTTCTTTATAGCAGCCTACTAGAAGTTTTTGTAACTGCCAACGGAAAATTGATCTCGAACGTTGAGTGGTTGGTACCTTTAATTCGTAATCTATTATGATGCGGTCAACATTATAATTATAATAAATATATTTTTTTGTTATAGTCTAACAGTTTTCGTAGGTCGGTGTTCTTTTGTTTGCTACTTTCATTCAGTAGAGATATTTATTTATATTTTACTGAGTCACTGTGTTCCGGTTTCTAAATTATATTTTCATTGACAAATAATGTCAGTTATTTTACTTACGGCACGTTAGATTCTCGAAATACGGGACTTATATTAAAACAACGTATGTCGAGACTCTTTCTTTATACATATCCACACAAAACACAAGGGTTATATTCTTGACGGACATTAAACTGCATTTAATACATTAAAAATATGTATATATTATTTCTCAAATGCATTTTTGTTGTATGCCACATTTGCCTTTAATTCTTTATCAATTTTCTTTTTAATTATTTTAAAGCTTATTTTCTCCGCTATTGACGACTAAAACTATTTCATTAGGAATGCCTGTAGGCTCGCTGCAACCCTTTTGCAAAAAAAAACGGACACTTTAGATTTTTTCTCTACTTCAATGAATATTACAAAAAAGAGGTTTTATTAATTTGACGATGTGTTGGCATTTTATTAGAAGCATTCTGGCATGATTCCTTACGTTCCAAATTTAAATTTTTAAATTAACAAAGGAAAAATAATTATTATTGTAAAATGGCTTTACTATGGCGCGAATTGCTGAAACTGTACAATTGGTCTTCATGGACTCTTCGAGGACTGGAACAAAATATTGTTTTCTGATGAAACTAGAATCTCTTTGTGTAAAGAGGACCGACGCTGGCGAGTGCTGCGAAGACCACGGGAACGCTATGCGAAACTGTGTTTCGAAGAAATCATTCCATGTGACGTAGGCTCCGTTACGTTTTGAGCAGCAATTAATTCGACGGAGCGTGCGGAGTTAGTTTTCATAGAAAATGAAACATTGAATACACAACGGTATTTAACGGATATCCTAATTCCATACGCACAGCCCACATTGACTGCATGGTTAAGATCAATGCAACCTGCTCCACAAAACATCAGGGAGCTAAAAAGAGTCATTGCAGAAGAGTGAAAACGGATTCCTCAAAACGTTATTAAAAATATAGTGGAAAGCATGCCCAGAAGGATTCAAGCTTTGTCACATTCATTATTAGGTTTCTACATTTGTAACTTTTTGTCCTTATTGTTTGGACGTATTCATCGGTTTTAAGGAATTCATCGAGAATTAATGCAGGAATTGCCAGAATTCACTTCACGCATATTAATTTACACGAATATGAGTACTCATACATACAACGTCAAATAATGAAATTCATTTTAATTATCTGAAATCGACATTAGAACGTAAATTTCCTCAGGTGCCCGTTTTTTTGCAAAGTAGTGTATTGTAAATAAAGCTACATAAAAATATAATAATAAAACTGTATTGTATGTCTCATACAATGCCATCAAACAGATGGAAAAATATTCAACTAATACGTAGGAGGCGTCATCTATTAACAGTCGTTTGATGTAACATAACAGCTGTTAGATTGTTTACATTCTTTTGTTATTCTGAAAAAAAAAACTGGTTTAACAATTTAGAAATTATTGTTGTTGCTTAACTCCAAGACTGCCTGTAATTCAATTCATTGTTATGTGGCAGGTATATTAAATAAACATGGAGTACCTAATTTTACGGCTCTGTTGAAATAATTGATATTACTATAATCAATTTTGTTTTTCTACTGACCATACCAGTTATTTAACTGTCTAAACTTACTTTACTTAACCTTACCCAAACTTGTTTCTATTTTATTTTATTTTATTTTAATATTTTAAGAAAACTTACAGCTAAGTACTTATTTAAGTTACATGTATAAATTAATGAAGGTCATTTACAAGTTCTCACATATAATTATGTACTTATATTAAAAAAAAAAAAAAAGTAGACGGAAGAACACAAAAATATTAACAAAAGAAATAAGAATTCAAAAGAGCTTGCAACTTCTGCACAGTTGTATCAAATATATCAATGTCTAAATCACTAATTTATTCATACTGCTGCTTACTCGAATGAAATAGGAATTTTGTCTGTAGGTATTTCTAACTATAGGACTATAAAGTATGTTAGGGTTTCTAAGAGATGCTGCCGGTACACGTAGGTTAATTTTGCTCAGTATCTCCGAACAGTCAACTAGGCCATTGAGTATACACAAAAGATATGATACATCAGCTATTTCTCTTCGTGTATACAGCGGGAGCATATGAAATTTTTTACAGCGCGATGTGTAATCTGGTACAATTATTTCAGATTTAAACTGTAGGAAACGAAGAAACCGCTTTTGTATTTTCTCAAGTTGAAAATAAAAGCTAAAAAATAAACTAAGCGTTATATTTACTGGCTAATATTTCGCACATTATAAAATGTAAACAATCTGTTATTCAAACAATTTTTTATTATATGACGCTTTCTACATATTAGTTTTTTTTTTTTTAACGAAAACATTATTTTTAAATCTTTTGTCTATTTTTCGTCAATAGCCGAGGAGCATTAAATTTATTTTTCAATCATTAATTTAAAAGAAAAAGTAAGAGAGACATGACTTTCGCAGAAAAAAATCAATTTTTTAGAAATAATATATAAAGACTCAGAGAATACTGCTTATTTATAGCATCTAATTAGTAATTATATGGTTTTACATATATATATGTATATATATTTGGTAAACATTTGAAAGCAATTGTTGTGTCTTTAGTGGCGATGGATACGAGTTTAAAGCATTTACATACCTACTACATGTGCATCAGGTTATAGTGAAAGAAAATCTCATATCGCAGTGGTAGTTGTGTTTGGTCCTCACTTGTCTAAGTACCGGTAGCTCCGGTAGGTTAGTCTTAAGCCTCATCCATATGCTTGCTACTTGCTATTCCTATCGCTATGCCATGCCATTATTATCTACACGCAAACGTGTGGACGCATCGCAAGTACTTGCCTCAAGCTCCTTTGATTTGTGCATCAAATGCCGACTTAGCTGGGATCGGTGACAAGCCAAGCCAAACCTTCGCAAGCCAAGCCGAACACTCTATCCACACGTTTGAATATGTGAATGTTTGCCGAGGTCGGGCAAGCATGTGGATTTGGAATCGAATCTAATTTTCACTTGACATCAAACATCATGACCGTCAAAAACTTAACCTATGAATAAACAAATGTGGTAAAATATAACATTTATTGAATTTGCCTTTTTATCAGGTTATAGAGTCGTAATTGTTAATTATTTTCATACATCTATTTCTTTTCATTAATTTGAATTCATACATTTTTCTTTAATACATCTCCCAGCGTGTAAGTAGAGTAACTAAAATTGGCAGTATAAACATCAAAACGTTTATAATCTTATTAGAAAACTATTACCTATTACATTAAAACCAATACTTTGATGTATTGTGGCCAATTACGTCAACATACTATGTTTGAAAAGGATATATTATATGAATATAGGTCGATGTTACGGACTAACGGTACCTACTGTTTGACATTCAATAATGCTTAAGAGGCATAATTTGCATTGATAGCGCTGTATATCTTCATCGGACGATATTAAAATGCGTTAGAGTTACCTAGTTTTGTTCTATCGTAGGTAAAATTAATACAATGTGAACTTTTTTTGCAGTCCCTGGACGGATTCGCGTTATCTGTCGCCGCGGATGGAAGATTCCTGTACATATCTGAAACTGTTTCTATATACTTAGGTTTATCACAAGTAAGTATACATTTATATAAAATTATTTTACACTTAAGCTTCATCTATAGGAAACTGTTCGGTTCGTTTTAATCTGATGAAATGAGAGAACGATTCATACTTATATTTATTGTTAGATATTTTGGAACATTGTGGTTGTTCCTTGGGTACGTCTTTTACAACGAAAAGAATGATGCCTTTTAAGTTTTGTTGACGTTACGTACTTAATAACTACATCTTGCTAAATGCCAACAATATTACGTAATATGTGGTAAAGTAACACTATAGCACTTTTGGAGCTTACTGTACCGTGAGAAACTTATATACCTACCTGAAGACTACGCAATAAAAATTAATAAACACTACGATCTAGGTAATGAGCTAACCAAAAACGGCTATGCGGTTAATTTATATGCGGTAGAAGTGGGAGCGAGAGGTGTTCCAGCTAAATCTCTCTATAACTTGCTAAAAGACCTCGGCCTGTTGAGAACTGCAGTAAATTCTATTTTAGAACGGGTATCTAAACGCAGCATTAACAGGCTCTTACCAAATCTGGTTTGGCAGGGAAGGTATCGCGGGCAGTCAAGGTGAGCGCTGATGTGCATCATAAGGGGGGCCCTTAAACCTATACCTGGGTCGCAAGTTCCGGGGGTTGCTCGTGTTTCGCTCTCTGCCACACGATGGACCCGGCACCATGCTAAGATGGTTGTCTCTTTTTATGAGTTAAAATGAAAACTATCAAAGTCAGGTTAAGATCCCATCAAAAACTATGGTTTTATATAAAGAAAGTTCTATTCATTCGAGGGATAACTAAGAGTGTTTATCACTTCAATATTTTATTTGATCTATTTCCTTTCGTAAATATACACATACTGAGTATACTCTGTTAAAATGTACTAAGGGCTTAATCTTGCCCAACGCAGTCAAGACGTGACGACATACGCATCATCAACCCATTCACACGCATGCAAAGGTAGCGTAGATGGTTGAAAATGATTTAATCTTAAATTTCGTCGGCGCTAGAAAGACATCCGGTTACTGTAGATAGTAGATAATAAGACACACGTGTCTTTATGATATGTGTTGAATAGTTCATAATTTTTTACATCAAGGGTCGAGGTTTTATAGTTTTATATGTTTTGTTTGAATGTTGAATACAAAATGTTGTCACCAGCCGATTGTCTTTTTATTAAATCTAACTTTGTCTGTAGCTGTAAGAAAAAGGTAGCTTTTCTAAATTAAGATTTATGAAATATGATAATCGTGTTTCAATTAAAAACACATTTTTTATGTTACTTAAAAAATTTGCATGGTTAAAATTACAATTAACATAAGTACCTTTATTATTAAAAATAAATGACTCAAGAAAATAGACACACAACTTGAATCCTTCAACAGATGATATTTATGTACGGTTTATAAATATATACAACACTAACGCTTTTCTCGCAGCTTCGCCCGCATCATAGTTGAGTTATGTGACATAAATTATGTCCCATCTCTTTTACTTTCTGAATTTTGATCTTTTAATCTTGGATCTATCTTCAAAAATGACGGACTTTCATACAAACTTTCGTCCCCTTTTTCACCTCTTTAGTAGGTCTTGAATTTCCAAAAATCCTTCCTTAGTGCTCACTTACAGTGTAAAGGAGTTTTGACGGTCCTCGCCCCAGTAGTTTGAACTGGCCGTTTTATATGTCAGTCAGTCAGTTAGTTATCCTTGTATATATATTTTTATATAATAATACATAATGGAAAAAACGAACGAAATCTGGAGGAAAGTATATTAAATATTGAAGAAATCAAATTTTACTCACAATAAACATTCTTTTAAATTTTGAAATAATATTAAATGTATTCAGACATTTCTATCAAAGCTTACCTATACCGGGAATCGAACCAACTAAAAATAGACAAACACTATGTTATTAACCAATCGATAGAGTCTATGATAAGGATAAAATCTATCGAATAAATATTGTATCTTACAACTAAAGGAGACCATGAAATTTAACTATTTAACCCGGTTCCCCGTTCGTTTTTTCCAGCCTGTCATAAAAAAAAAAAAACAATTATAATAGCATTTTCATTTAGAAATAATTCTATTGCGTACGATATTAAGCAATTTGCGACGTGGAATGAAAATTATGAGAAAACTATGCAAATGAAAATCCTCTGTAGATATGAACAATTTAATTAAACTTCAAAAGTATATTAAAATGCGAAACTGAAATTATTGTAACTAAGAACATTAGTTAAACAATGATGATGGCTAAAGCAGGCGACGACAAAAAACAAGAAAATACATCAAAATAAAATTAAAGAACGTTACGAAATTAAAAGGCGCTGAGGAAAGATCCGAAAACTGGGAAATTCTATCCAACATGGCTGTAAGGTTTAGGGGTGGTGCGAGTGAGATGGGCGATAGGGGGAAAAGGACGATACGATATGCCGGTCACGTCCTGGGCAAGCGTGAGCGTGCTCCTCATCCTAATGCTACTGCCAACATCAGAACGCACACATCTCAGAACGCTTCACACTAGTACATCGTAAAGTTGAAACACCTTTCACACATCCTTAGTACATCTTCGTGCAGACATAGCACATAAACATCCTGATAAATAAATGTGGATACAACTTTCTTATAAACCCCTGTTAGATGTTTCGGCTGTATTAAATTCTGTTTTTCCGGGGTCTCTCGTAATGTTGGTAACGGGAACTCATGTATTCCTACATATAAATGCAATATGATTTTCTTTTATTTAAGCTGTGGAGAAAATGGTTTAGCACTGCATAAATGTAAGACAGTTTTTGGTTTTTTATAGATTTTTTTTTTAATTATCAAAGACAGGCAGACAAATCCTTCTGTACGAATGAATTATATTATATATAGGATTTTCTTAGGCAGCTAAATCAAGTAGAGGTACCAATAAGATAAGATAAAATAAAATCAATTATATATAATATAGATACATTTTCTAAGTTCTGGGATAATTTTCTTTCAATGTAGAATACCAATAAGTTTAAAACAGCAATTAAATTATGATTGAAGTTTACAAAGTTCATAAGGTGGTTGAAATAATGTACTGACTGCGTTTATATAAATCTGAGAAGCAAAAAGATATTAAAGCTTATGAGAACCCAAAACTTTAATAATATTTAAGAAGAAGCATCATCACATTATTAACACTAAAGATTTTACTCACGATGTTGTTAAAAATGAATGAATTACTTGTTGCTTGAAAATATAATATATTCTTGTATCTACATAAATTTTGAATGTTTAAAGTCAGCTTCCAAATCGAATTTTTTATACACATTTTTTGTGTCTGGTTTTTACACTTATAATATTTCCACATCGTTATTCGACAGTAAATTCTGACTCCGTCCGTTTTGAAAATTTGTGACCCGTCAATCGGCGAATCGCTATATACGATATAATCCTAAGGATATTTCCGAGAATCGACCACCGTAAGTTCACCATTGTTTTATAGTATATTCACATGCAGCAGTTCACTGCGGATACACGGTCCTTGAATGCGTAATACGGTCCCACAATTATATTTGATAAATTTATTTAAAGAAACATTTGCATACCATGAAAGGATCATTGTGAAAGTTATTTTTGCATTTTGTATCTGAAAGTATCACTCATGAAGATATAACTTTCAATATTTGTGAATTATATATATGCCCCTTTTTTGTAATTCTATTATTATTATTGGATTCAATATGTCATGCTTATTACTAAATATTCTCAAATACTTTTAAAATAAAATAGTTCTAAATTCTACTTTTGTTCGGTCGTCTAATTCTTTTTCTAAAGTTTTAAGATGGTAACTATACATTTAAATTATATTAAATGTGAGGTTCATCAGAGAACTTTTGTGGACAACCGTTGTAAAACCATTAATTAGCTTTTTTCTATAAAAGAAGCTAGCTTTATTTTCTATAAATAAATGAAATGTTTATTTATATTTATTAGTGTAAACTGAGCTGAATAATCAATTTCTTGTCTATCTGATTTAGATTTATCTATATACTCATACTATTCTACATACGTGAAGATGCAAACATAGTTACATGTCATTTAATTTAACCTACAGTACCTAATCTGAAATATTCTTTTGTTAACACAAACTTTTTAAGAAAACCAGATGACCATAATTTCTATAAAGTCCTACCTCCTCGTTAGATGAAAGTCTTGTTTCTATGAAGCCACCTGCTAAGCGATGAGTGATAACACAGTGTTCATTCATAACGATGACAGCATATGTACGTGACGTACAGATGTCCTACCATTCAACATACACGTAGGGTCCGTGGTTTTTGGAAGAATAGCCTTTTTAAAGTCATTAGATGTTTTATGGTTGCATGGTTCTTGGAAAATGTGTTTTTATCTTTACTTAGTACCGTTTTGATGTAAGCAACTTATTAAAGTTGCATGTAATTGTATTTACATTAGTAAATAGCAAGCAGTTCATAAGAAGCTATATAAATGGAATTGGTAAATAGATGATGAATGGATCATCAAAGGGGAAACAATTTTTTTGCGTATACAAATTCTCTTATTGTGGTTTAACTATTTACGGTTTCAGTTATGAGTGAGATTTATTTAGCACAACATAATTTAGTGAGCTGAGCGCATATGGAATTATTATATGCCTTGCTTTACTATCTCTTTTATAATAACTAGGCACATTACAATAAACTAATGGCATATTGTTTCAGTGGCTCACATGTGAAATGCGTTATCTTACAGCCCGGTAAAGCTGTAAAAGCTATCAGCGGCTCTGTTTTTAGATAGGACCCATCAGGCTAACAGTAAGGTCGGATCGAAAAAAGGGTTATCTAACAAATAAGCATTTCAACATATTAATAGTTAATATTATGCAAATTTTAAATAATATAGTTTATTAGTTGAATAAGTATACGAAGAAACCATCAATTTAAGAAACCGTATTGAAACCAAATATACTTGAAAATGTTATGATCGAATTCCTCATAACAACAATAAATAGCTACTGACTGCAATGTTCCTCTGGTATGATTTTCGAAAATACAAACTCGAAATAGTAGAAATGCCATAACCTAAGATCTTTTCGCACCAATTAAAATTAATCAAACTGGAGACGCTTCAAAAAATCTTTTAATCGGTTTTCTTTATTTCATCAGGTAGAAATGACTGGCAGTAGTATATTCGACTACATACATCAGGCCGACCATGCTGAGATAGCGGAGCACTTAGGGTTATCGCTGGCCGGGAGGTCCAATGGAGCTGGGTTGAATAGCCCTGCTTCAGGAAGTGAAGAAGGGAGTCAGCACGGCACTAACAACCCGGATGGTAAGTGATTTATATCAAACAATATAAACTTTAATCAAGTTTCGAACTTTCTTTCGAACCATAGAATTTGTGACAAGGATATTTTGGTAGAAAGATTTACATCGCAAAAGCAGAAAATTATAATTTTAGCTAATCACGTTAGTTCAATTATAAATCTAGTAGACTAGATTTATCATGCCTTCTACCGCAAGAGAACGATTACGGTGAATTGTTTAAAAACTTCAGTTTATTTGTTAATCGTGTAATTAGTAAATTTTATATTACATTAAATTTAAAAATAATGATAAATAATATAGATGTAAAAAAATAGAGTAAAATCAAAAAATCTTTTGATATATTATATTTTGCCGGAATCACTTATATTTTTATTATATTTTTAAGTGGATGATATCATTTTATTTATATCAGTCCTGATATATATTTTTTTAGATTAAGTTTAAAGAATATTTCTGAGTATAACTGGATATCATTCTATTAATTTAAATCAATTGAGTAAAGTTTTAAAATTAACTAGGAAATGTAGCTACAGCTAAGCTATAGTGAATATAGCTTAAACATTAAATTTATGAAGATTTTTAATTCTGCCTAGAATTTTAAAATTTCGAGCTGACTGACATTTTTCAATCTACTCTACTTTATATTATTGACGATACCGTTTTACATTGTTCTGTAAAAAAATCTCTAAAAACATCACAACAAAATACTAAAGTGGATACTTTCTAAGACCGTTACCTATTATCTGTGAGTGTTACATTTAGCTAGTAACTAAAATATTCTACGAGAATTACAAAATCGTCTTCACTACTAAACATAATAACAAAAAAATTAAAAGAAATCCGATTAGAATTCAATTAAACTTCACTTATTTCAAAGGCCGTTGCACCCATTTCAAACAGCGACATTATCGATCCAGAATTTCACTTGGTATAACGAATCGTATAGTGTTGTCAATAATAAGTTGTGGACCAAATTGAAATTAGATTACTGAGCCTTCATGCCGTATTGGGAGCTTATGAAACAGTCAATGGGGTGTCAGAAAACATCATTGTCCAACAAATTAATATTTCATTCCAATTCTATGGGAACTGTTTATAGTTATAAAAATCATTGCAATCGCTCGAGCACCTAACTTCCTTTTTATATCACGGGAGTCAACAAGTACAGTTTGTTCATCTACATTTTAATTTTAAAATTGGTGCTGACTTCAATTAAACGTCGAAATAAGCAAAAAATTCATTCGTATAATAATTTTTAGGTACTGTCAAATGGTTATGCCCCGCTCCACTGCATTCGGACTTTTTATTATTGTTGTGGTATTAAGTCGAGACATTAAAAAACTTCGTTTGAATATACGCAATTTGAATTTAAACATTTTCTGTGAATTGTTTTACGTATTTGGCATTCCAAGTGTTGAATTTCACGGAACTAGAATTAGGAACTAGGTTTATACTGCTACGCGCGATGTTACAGCTTATTATAGATATACAGTGTAAACTCTTTATAACGAAACTCAAGGGACTGAGCATTTTTTGTCGTTATAGAGAGTTATCGTTATAAAGGATAACGTTATAAAGAGTTTACACTGTAATTAAATTGAACAACTACAAAGATAATTTAAAAATTTTGATTTCAATTAACTGCTCAATTGCCTATAGGTAAATAGCCTTTACAGTTGTACTAGACGACGATAATTGTAAACGTGGTGTTTGAATATCTGATTAGTTTGTAATACTAACATAATTTAATATGTTTAATAATTATCTTTCAAATAGTGATTGTACAATTTTTCCTTAACCTAGCGGAAGAATATTAGAATTTAATTTACTTACTCGAACACATGATAAGGGTTTAAAACGATTTCAATCTATTCTCTTGAGATTCTAAAAAAACTGGCGATAAAAAAATCAATCAGGATCTAGTAGTTTGACAGTGGTCTATTATATGGTTGACGGGCGTAGTGAAATGGAGTCACAGAACATTGGTCCGTGGAGAAATGACCACATTGTCACATGATACCCATAGACTTGAAGACCGAAATTCACGTGTTAAAGAAAACCTTTAAATTGGTGAAGCTCTGTGGTTCTAAACTTTTAAACAGTGTAATGTAATTAAAGAAATTATTTTAAGAAACTGAAAGTTTCACAGTAGCTACGACAAAGATGACAGAACTTTTTAGTTCGTGCCGAAATGGAGGTTACCATAAAACTGTGACTAACAAGTCCAGCCCGTGTGGTTCTGTTGTCGATAGGAGAAGAGGGTATTAGATTGAACAGCTCCTCAGAACACTCACTATGATACAGACTATAGAACACGCTCACACTTGATACTAAAGTAACGATGCAGTCGAAGATGTTAATTAGTACAATATATTGTCGTGGATTAACCAATCTGTTGCTTGTTGGAAGTCCTATTAAATAAATAAACCAACGCTAAAGTATCATATCTTCATCAAATGATCAGGCTCATTATATGTATATCTGTGATTGAGGACTCACTTCTTGTAATACAGTACCTGACTTGTACTGATGAATCATTTGCATGTCATTTACTATTTAAAGACGCCTTTTTGTGTAAACTATCATCTTATAAACAAAGTTTTCTTAAAGTTTCAAATAATATTCAATATCTTCATGGCTTTAATAGATGTTTTTATGTTTAATTAATATTGTTTTCTTTTAAATATTAACCAAATATAGTGTTATGGTGTTAGACACTTAATTTATTTTGATCAACTGCAATCCTCAATCTAGGATTATCATAAAAATTTTGGCTATCAGAATAATGGTATCTAATGTGGATATTCTAATTTACAGAAATGTAATTAATGAAGAATGATTATAACATGAAAAATCTTGTCATGTACTTTAGGTATTTGAGATTGATAGAGAAATAACAAGTTCATGAAAAAAAATCGAAATGTCACATTTGGTTTCTGATACAATAAAAACACATATGCCAAGGTTATTTGAATAGTTCTGTACTGAGTCAATCTTGTTACGTATTTGGTACAAAGACGTGATTCAAATTGACATAGCGCATTGTCCACTATAATGGACATTGTATTGCTATTGCCAAAGATTAAAACGGTTAGTGTAATAACGAAAGAATTGAGATATCTAGGTAACGTAGCGGTGATTTGAACAAGTTTTTTTTACAACGGATTCAGCCTAAGAATGAGAATGTCAAAATAACTTTACTAAGAATAATATTTAAGTTTTCTATAAAGTTTCACAAATCAGCTATAGATAAATCGAACAAAATAATCTGTCATGGAATGCGATTTTGTAAAATTAATGGGTGTTTAGTTACTTGGATTACAGATGATTTTTAGAAGCAATTTTATAACAATACTGTGCAAATAACATCATAGCTGTCGACAGTCGAGCGTAAAAATAAGTACGGGATTAAATTAATTATTTGCAAATTGTGGTGATTAATTTGTGTTAAAAAGCGAAACAGATCTTTAACAACAGAAAATTACGCTTGATTTCTGCATTTTCTAGTATAATTTTAAGCTGCATAATGTAATTACATTTTCAAAATAATAATTAGAATTCTTCAACGGAAGTCACAAGAAACTTAAGAACCTCAGGCAATTTTAGAATCTCAAAGTAAGCTCGGTGAAATCAATTAGCCCGTGGTGTCGATACCAGCGCTCGGAGCTGCATAAATCTTTTAATTACCTACCTACCCAATCAATCAAACCATCATCCTTAAGATTGAAACGATTCACTTCGTTGTTGGATTGAAAAATTCAGTTCATTGTGTCGAAATTGAATCTTTTCGGTTTACTGACGTAGGTGTGTGGTGAATATATAAAAACTGGTGTATCAAACAGGTGTAAGTGTTGAATGAAAAAGCGATTTCTTGCTATTAAGTTGTTTCCTAAGAAATCAATGTTGTTACACATTATATTACCGACAAAATCCGATTTCAGGTCAAATTAGTTTTGAGCAATACGTCGTGGGCTAGCGTGCTAGCTGGTATATTATTATTATTTTTACTGTGTAGTGGTAAATAATAATCGTCTACTTTGGAACCTAGGTGCACCAGTTTCTCTTAATTATTGTTTTTGATTTTACCCAAGCTAAATAAAATTAGTGTATGTTATAGTTATATGTCATAATATTTTAAGAGAAGACCGCGTCACATTAAACTTGTTCGTAACTTCCTAAAGCTAAGTTTAAATATTAAAGGGTGTCTTCCAAAATTTTACAGTTTATTTATAATTTATAGATATCTACGCAATTCGCAATGGACTAGAAAGCTTTTCAAAGAGTACATAAGTAATTGTGAAGTGTGTAGGAATTGGACGAGGTTTTATTTGTATTCCTTTTTTTTAATAGTATCATCCCAAATGACTCTGGCGGCGAGTGGTACATTATACAGAGGCATGGATAGAGCATTCTGTGTGAGAATGAAGAGCACGCTAACGAAACGAGGCTGCCATTTCAAATCTTCAGGATATAGGGTAAGAAAATTGGAAATGTTTGTACCGAATGAAGATTTAGCATAAAATAATGAAATAATTCAACTTTTATCATATTTGCGAAGCCAACTGCTAAATCTTCATTTCATACAAAAATGGTAAGTATATAAAATCTGTAGAGAAGTTATGAATTTTAAATTTCACTTAATATTTATTCAAATGATAAATCACGTAGCATAATTCAAGGAAGCTTATCGAGATAATTTATTCCCTTTTACCAGCGTCATTAGTAAAAGATACTGCTATGAAAATTTGTGGACATTTTTCTTCTTATCTAGTATTTGGAATGAGAAACGAATGGACGCTGAATTTTCATTTTCAATATAGGTCGGAAGAAACAAGGAGGGTGAGCCATCGAGATATGGAGAGGGTGGTAACTGGCGGGTGGGTATCAAATAAAGACGATATTGTTCTCAATTACAAATTATTATTTTGTGATTACCTACAATGAAGAATGTTGAGTGATTTATTCTTTGTATATTTATTTTCAACCTATATTAATATTTTTGTGTACCTATAGTGTAAAGTGTTTCCGAAATACTTATCTCGTGCGTTCAATGCAATAAATGTTATTCTATACGTTTTATCCGTCTCAGATCACAAATATTATTGGTTAAAATTATTGTTCGCCGTAGGGTGTCCCAAGCCGTGGTTATATAGTCCCATAATTTTCGCCTTAACTCGGTGTTAGACCATAAAATGAGATTATATCTCAAGCGACTTGCGAACACTCGTACTACGGACGTTAAATTGTCCGTAGATTGTTTTCTACGGCGATAATTCTTTTATTTCTTAAACGCCTTTTAGGAAGTTATTATTTTATGGAGTGATTTCGACAGTTATTTTTATGTTATTCTGCTTTTTGTTGGTAACTCTTTCAAACGGGTTTAATAGAGTTATGATTATTGAATTTATCTCTATCTGAATGGGTCGTTTAATTTCTCTGATATCGATAAAGCAATTAATAAGGTTCGTTAATTACCTCACTTTACGTGGGTAATACGCCGCAAGCCAAAGTTCTGCTGGTAGAATTGTGAATTAGTTCATCTTTCTTATATCAGATCTCTGATTACCTGGTAATATGCATGGGACGTGCTTTCGCTACAGTTTTGTACGTAACAAATAGCTTTTCGTTGTCCCTGTTGTTATATTATTTCAAAAGTTATTTGTCTTCTATGGGACACGTTTCGTATTTACTGTTTGTTGGGAAAATATTTTACGCGTTTCTTTGATATTGTTACGACTTCGTACCTATTTATTTTGAAATAAATTGATAATATTTATTTGAATAGATACTTATATCACTAAATATTATTGATTCAAAATAGATTGTTTCTTTTGTCATTACCTAATTCTTTTTTAATATTCATAATGGTAATCAGGGAGTTGCCAACTTTTGAAAAATTGTATTAATCAGTTACCATCAATCAATCAACTAACCCGTGAATTATTACAACTTTAAAAATTATTTTTAAAATATTTTAAAATTTGAATGAAATATATGCCATAAAGATACAGCTTACAATCACGTGAGAGCAAGTGATGCCATTGTGCAATAAATAAAACTTAAGTAAACTTCAATAACGTAAATGTATTACAAGTATTATGCAAAGTTGATTTTACTAGAACTTCAATTAGGTTTGTGACTCTTTTTATGCCTAAGTATATAATTTTGAAGTCACTATTTCCCAACTTAGTAATCATTTTAGAGTTACCTCAAACAAGATAACATAATAACACTCAACTGTGTATATTTATTGAACGATGACGTCACGTATTCTGATTTGCGTTTCCAGTCATGTGACACACGGACAAAATAATAAGAATTTTCACAGGGAAAATTCAATTATTTTTTTTGGGTTTCTTATCAATATACCAATATTGTTAAATAATTAAAGTTAATTTTTGAACATACTGTCAACAAGCAGAGTACTGACTATGTTTTTAAGATTGCGATTATTGGCTTGTAATATTAATACGTAGTTTTCTTTTTTTCCAGGTTGTACTTATGCTGTGCCGCCTTAGACCTCAGTACTCTTTCTCGCACAGCCGAAAATCACCTACAGTACTACTAGGCATGGTGGCTCTCGCAATAGCGTTACCACCTCCATCAGTACACGAAATAAGACTGGAGTCAGATATGTTTGTCACGAGAATCAACTTCGATTTTCGAATAGCGCACTGTGAACCGAGGTAAATTAGATTTTATGCCCGTTAATCATTCTATCCTATTGCGCTATTTAATTGATTTCTACGCCAAATTGTATTAAAATTAGTCGTCCAGTCGTTTGATATTCAAAGATACATATTTTCATATTTATAACATACCTATTAATTAATTATGTAAAAATAATATACTTTTATTAATAATCGTAATAATCCCTCTTCATTTGTTGTATTTTAATAGAGGTTCGTACGTATCTATTTAGTAGTTTTTATTACAAAATGTATAATCAAACGGGTATTAGTCAAAAAGAATTTTATTGGAAAACTAGGTGTGACAGCGGCTTTGCTCGCTTGGACTACAGAATTATTGTTTGTGAAAGTATCGTCATAATTTTTGTTTGTGATAAGGACCAAGTATCTAAGGAGTAAATATAAAAGGATTGCTTATATTAGACAATATTAAATTGGATGATAATTGTTTTGTATTAAATGTTTGACGCCTTATTTCCAAGATACGTAACGTAGACCTTCATTAGAATTTAGTAAACCAACAGATGGCTTTGTGCGTAGGTAGGTACTTATTCAACAAACTAATTTTTGGAAATACCATCTTGTTCTTCCTAGTTAAAGAATACTTCTTAAATCAGTACCATGAAATTATTTATACTTTTTAATAGGATTTATGTAATATCGAAGTATATAAGTTGACCTAAGTATTTTCAAAATATAGAGATACCTTAATACGATTGTGTCTGTGGCTATCGTCCATATTTTACTAGTTGATGCTAGGTTTTTTGTACAATCTTAAGTATCTAAATTGAATATAAAATATTTTAATTTCCAGTCGAGTGTCAGAATTACTGGGATATACAGCGGAAGAACTAACGGGGAAGAACCTTTACGCTCTATGTCACGGGGAAGACGCTCACAAACTTAGAAAATGTCACGTAGATTGTAAGTGTTATTTCTATTATTCAATAAATCTATACTAATATTATAATGCTGAAGAGTTTGTTTGTTTGTTTGATTGAACGCGCTAATCTCAGGAAGTACTGCTTCGAATGGAAAAAATATTTTATTGTTAGATAGCCCATTTATCGAGGAAGGTTATAGGTTATCAACGCTACGACCAATAGGAGTGGAGCATCAATGAAAAATGTTGCAAAAACGGGAAAAATTTATTGAAAGATTCCATTGCGTGCGCTGCGTAAATGGTTAAAGTTACGTAACAATGATGTGTGACGGAATTGTTTCTATTAAAAAGTTCTAAAAAAGGCCGCGATAGCATATGTCTATCTTCTAAAGTTCACGCAATATAACCTTTCTGATTTGCGAAGGTGTTTTTATAAATATGGTATGGTATATAATCCCTATCGAAATAAATATGTTATTCATCACAAGTATTTAATTTTGGACAAAATTGCCCTTTACATCATTTGATTTCAATGAATATCTTAGGAGATATCACAGTTTTAAAATAACTCCACAGCAAAATAATAAATAAAATACCGCGTGTGCATTTTAGCGGAGTGATGTGGCAGGCGGGCGGCACCTATAAATTGTATTGTAGGTGCCTACGACAATTGTTATTTGTCTCTGCCTACGTCCCACTCTCTCTAACCTTCTCTCTCTTATGTGACGCAGACGAAGTTGCACGGGTCAGCTAGTCTATATTATAAAACTTAGGAATTGTCAACAGAGGTAGGACACAGAGAAATTTCTTACGCGATTTCTTTCTATTTGGGGCAGACTGATTGATTGCAGCCAAATACTTCTGTATTGTATTCCTGCTGAAGTAGGCCTTCCAAAGCTCCTTGGGGAAGGGAGTTCAAGGTTGGGAGTGCGCTAGTGAACCTTTGGTGTTACTAGCGTTCATAGGCGCTTGTTTGCCAACTTTGTTGAATAAAAAAAATGGTTCCGACAACCGGACAAACCTAACGAAAACCTCAGTTCGTTGATGTGATCAACTGAAAATATCTATGATTTGGAACGAATGTAAAACTTGATAAGTGTAGATTTTTTTTACTAAACAATTAAATTTGTTGACGATGTGGCTCAAGATGGTATTATGGTATATGGGTTCAAAGTCACGTTGATTGACGCGAAAGCGTCCGTAGACGATATCACTGAGGCAGCGTTTCTTGTGATAACATCGATTAGTCTTATATAGACAGAATTACGATTTCAAATTCCTTATCCTCATCGAATATGACTCATTATAAAGAGTCACTGCTATGTTTATGTCACCTTTAAATCAATGAATCCTTTTAATTAGCCTTGAAGAGTGATCGTTCGTCCATAAAATACTCATTGTCCCATGACCCAATACTGTGGTGAAATCCTTCTGTTGTAAGAATCGATTTGTATTCAGAGTGTTAGCTATAGAAATCCATGTCAAGTAGACTGGCAGCTCAAGGCGTATACGTTACGAGGAAAAATTTATGAGTCCAATGTGTTTTGGTTTTTGTGGGAATTACTTTTACGGTTCTTTACGAAGTTCGATGATTCCTTTGTCTTCGTTTCCTTAATCTTTATTGGTATTTGTTATTTCTTTAATACTGGCAAACTCGCCTATTCGCAATTTTTTTTAAGTTAATTATTTAATCATATTGATAAAAAGCCTAAAAATTCAAATCTGGAGAAAATTGTTCATTTAAGTATGTTTTTGGTCTGGGAGTTACGTGATTGGAAACGCCAATCAGAAAATGTTACGTCATCGTACAATATTTCTATAGTAAATAGTTGCGTCTTATTCTTTTATCTTGTGACAAGTGATTCCTAAATTCAATAAATCGCGACTTTAAAATTAGCTATATAGTTACTGAAAAAAATTGATGTTTCAACTGAAATTCACTTTGCACACATAAGCCATAATGGGATTAGCCAGTGTGTATCCAGCTGCCGAGGCTTGCGGCCCGCATGACAATCGATATCTACCTCAATATGATATCACATTCATATCATAAGTGTCTCATATTCACATATATGACGTGTGCATGATGTGACATATAGGTCAGTTTTTCACTGGGACGGTGGCATAGTGCTGTCACTTTGCGAATATACGAAACCGTCCACACGTAAACTATATGGCCGTGTTTATTTTGCGAGCCAAATTACGGTAAGAATTTGAAACCGTTTACGTGTGGACAAGGCAGTTTTGAGTTTTCACCAAAATTCACATCCTAAGCCCGGTGAAACTGTCAAAGCCTTAATGGCTCTAGGGCCTTTAAGGCTATAAGTATAGTCGGTTCGAAAAAAAAAATCATCTACTTATTATATTCTTTCTTTTTTTGGCATATTCAAAGTCCAATATTCATATAATGTGTAATATTTGTCTCATATAATATGATATTATTTTTTGTACATATCCGTCAGTAAAATACAATGTAGGCCTAACGCTCTGCGCCAACCCGTCTCTACGAGAATTGTGATTTGAATAATAATTTTTATACCGGCATTTTTGTTTCCTTTCTCTGGGCGTGTACGTGGGAAATGCCGTAGGTACTGTAATATATCCTTTGTGAATGCTTCGGGTTTATGATCTTTTTTTTAAGAATATGTTTGATATATAAAAAATAGATATAACTGACGAATCACGAGATACACCTACCTACTTTTTTAAATCTAGGTAGGTATAAGAAAAAGTATTTATAGACTAAAGTTATAAAATTTTAAATATAACGGTTCCAAAATTGTTTTAAAAAAATGTGTGTCAGTAACTATGCATGCGTTCGTTATTGTTATATTGTAATTTCACAACACAGAAAAATAAAGTTCACAACAAAAAAAAGTTCAGTTAAGCAAATAGGCATCGTTAGCTTACACTAAGCTTAGGTGTTATGTGTATAGTAGGGTTGCCAACCATAGGTATCTACTGTATTTTTGAGGATACTTTATTTTTGTCTGGCGCTTTTCCGCGTCTTCGTTCGGGTCGTAGTTGAGTTATGCCCCATTATTTTTATGATTTTATGTCCCATTCTAAGTTAATTGCTAAATACCAATTTTTCATAAATCTATCTTAAAAAATTACGAATTTTAATAAAAACTCCCTTTTACCTCAAAACCTAATAAAACCTCAGCGCAACAGTTATTATAGGGTTAAAGGAATTCGCATGTAAATAATCACCATCTTAGTCCCAGCAGTCGTTTGGGCGGTGCATTGATATGTCAGTCAGTTATCCTTGTATATAGGTAATTTTATTATAAACTTAGTTACATATACTTTTGCATAAGAATAAAGTATGACAAAATATTTTTTTTCTAAGAGAAAATAATTTATTTCCAATCTTTACTGTGATGCGTAAAATGAAACTTTCATATGGCTAGTTAAGTACCTCACTATTTGTGGATACAAAAAAATCCACTAATAAAAAATTGGAAAAAATACTGAAATGTAAAAAAAACCTAATTTACTCTGCTGTTTTCACAACATTGGCTTTCACTGAGAGGTTTTTATGTAATGACTCTGAAGTGGTGAGAAGAAATAGATCTTCCATAAAGATAAATTAAAAGCGAGATTGAAATTACTTAATTTAATTATTTTTTTAATTTATTTATTCGTTTATTACTTACTTTTAACTTTGTCGTCTTCTATTTGTTTTTTTTTTTTACATTTAAGTATATGTAATAATTGGATATGGGTCCTATGGGACTGATATATACAAAGTATAAAAGCCTCTAAATAAAAAAACTATAAAAATACTTAATTTTTTTCCTATTCAAAGTGTATATAATATGATACGTTATTTTCCCAAAAAAAAAAAAAAAGTTGACAACCCTAGTGTTATAGTATATGTAAAGTTAGCGAAAGAATGAAGGTTGTTCTAGTAATGTTGTAAAAGTGGTGCAACTCTATACTTATAAATTATTATTTCAACATATTTAATCATTTTGGTAAGACTTATTATTGTTCAATGATTTTTTTTGTTTAGCAGTAATAAATAAGTAATATAATTCCATATTTATGAGAACTGAAATGAAATATATCGAAATTGAAGTGCCTACTCGTTTATTTTAAATTAGCTGTGCCCCCGTGGCTTCGCTCACGTGGACTATGGAATGTCCTCGCGAATCTTGCACCCCCGCTTCCAGCTATTTTAAAGACAAAAATGCTTATTGTGGGTGTTCCTTAGAAGATAGACGTTTACTCTCCCAGACTTTTTTGTAAATCTTTTTAATGTCTACAATTGTTTTGTACGTTAATTTGCTATATATCTTATGGTTTACTCAGCGTAAGCTATATAAGCCCCCGAATTGATTCACCATGACCAGTTTTTTTAAATGTGTGTGTGGAACCCTAATTCTTTTTGTGAAATAAAAGTAGCCTAAGTTACTCTCTATAATTTCAGCTATCTACCAGTGAAAGTCCCGTTAAAATCGGTTCAACCATTTCGGAGATTACCCGGAACAAACAGACCGACAGACAAAAACTTTACAAATGGGTGTTTTGTTATATGTATCGTATATACTTTCATATGCATTTAGTAAAATGGTGTTATTTTGACATTACAACCAGACACTTCAATTGTATTAATTGTATATAGATCAAATACGAGGAAAATAAGATTATACATAGATAAATAGGATTGACGACCTTCATCATGTTATAAAGTAACTTCCAAGTTAGTCAGCTAAACAACAACTCAACTATTGTTGTCCCACCGCAAAATAAGCCTTCGATTAGTCAATGCCTTGAGTTAGCCAGCAATCAGCACATAAGGTGGACATGAATGGAAGGACTCATCATAATCCTGACGTAATATTCAGTTGACCAATCACGCGACGTACATAACAAGATGGCCGCCGTTTTGAATGCCAATCACGGTTAGGCGTTAACGTCACGCGGTTCTAGCACCTTACCATTTGATAGCTTTACGAGACCATCAATTTGAATTTAAAATGTACATCTATGTAGATGCCGGTCAAAAGTGGACATACCGGGACTTGAATACCAATTGTTTAAATTACCATAAAAGTCCGGGTGTTTGTTAGAAAGCGGGTAATTTGGTTACGACTGTGTACGCGGAATGTATGCTTGATGCCTCTGTTGACGGCTAACATACGTATAATATTCAAATATGCTCATATGATAATAAAAACCAATGATTATGTCGGGGACTTCCGACAATAGGTGTTTGTATATTACGATGTGGAATTTCATGGCGAATCATAAATCTGTCAAAATTTTCAGTAAAAAAAAACTCTACGTAACTTATTTGAATTAAAAATAAACGGTTCAATTGCAGTGTTTAAATGTTAACAAACCGTTTAAGTTAAGATTTGGCTAAACAGTGTAACATCCTAAGGGAAGGGACTTACTTAAATGCGAGTTGCGGGATATTCCGTTTAAGAGTAATCAGACGTCCCCTAGAAAAACGATGATATTCTTCGTCAAAGATTTAGGATCATTATAGAATTAAATGCCAAAACACATTCTCCGCCAGATTGACCGCCACCGCTTCAGATCTATCAAAACAGAACAGAAGAAGCCAGTACTTTAATGGTAACAGACAAGGCGAGTTCTAGAAATCACGTACATTATTTTAGTTAATTAGAGAAGAGATTTTATTTATACCTACTATCGTAGCTAAAGTAATTTCACTATAGGTATTATGATTACCTAGATGCTGACAGATACACCAATAGAAAGGGCTTGGATATGCCTGTCTTCAAATCCATTAGACATTCCGATATAGGAGAAAGTCGCCCTAACGTATATGAATCGAAAAAAAACAACTACGAAACAAAAATGAATACATTTCAAAATAAACGATTACCAGCCATTTTGTTTCAACTTTTACTCCTCAAACTTGGCCTATTCCAACTGGCAATACTTTTGCGTGCAAACCGGCACGGATACAGTTGCCATAATAAATGAGTATTAGATAAATCAAAAATTATATCTATTCACCACATTCCAAGAGCCCTTACACATTAGCCTAATAAAAACTGTCAAGTAGGTAATTGTGTTGTGTATTGTGTCGTGTGGGTCGACTGCTATGATCGAGGTCCTGGGTTCGATTCCCAGGTCGAGAAAAGTGTTATTGGGTTTTTCTATGAAATTCTCAGTAGCAGCACGAAGTTTGGATTTGTATCCGATTAATGGCAATAGGCTCGCCCCCTATTACATGGTACCTAACAAACATACTCGGCGAATTGTGGGTGTTAGTTCACCTCTGCCTAACTCTTCGGGGAAACAGGCGTGATGGTATGTTATGTTATGTTAATTGTGATACTGAGTATATAATCTATTTATGAAATAAAATAGGTACTTAGTATGTTCAAAAAATTACTATCCCGTCCGTAATTGACATAAAAGTCATTATCCTAAACGAATGCTATATAAATTTATATTACAATGGTCAATAAAAGCAACTACGATATAAGTTTCACTTTCTGGCTTCGATCCAATCAGCACTGCATAGTCAATTAATATAATACTGCCAATAAACAATACATAAACAAAACCAAAAACCGCGTTGGTTTTAATGATTCACGTACAAGAATACACGTGTTCATCACTCCGTCTTTTGTGTTCATAATCAGTTGAATATAAAGGCGTCTTCTATAACATTGTTTCGGTATTGTTTTTCATCGCGAACTTTATCGGTGGCTAACCTATTGTTCTGTTGCGTTTGGTTCAAGATGAAGGCCGCTTGTAATCCAAGTTACATAAAAATTATCGGCAAAGATTAAATAATTGTTCGTTTAGGACAAGGCCACACAATTCAGTTTGGAAGTGGGCTATAATTTTGATTCCACCAGGCGTTTAGCGTTCCGTTCAACACGCGTTGGTAGTGTACACTACACAGCGCTCAGCACGGCGTTCGACGAGCATTAGTAGGGCAAGTATACCGGCTTAGTTCGGAAATGGACGTCGAAATTGCTTGTGTGTGGCTTCTTTACCGTCGCTTTAAAAGAAGACGAAGAAATAATAAAAAAATATATACAATATGTATTAAAAACCTTGTCGGATGCGTGAAGGTGTTATTAGGTAACGAGATTATATTGTTTATGTTACCTATCTTAGATTATAAGTTAAAAAATTAACCCTGATAAAATGAAAAAAAAAAGTTAAATGAGGAAACTTACATGGCAATACAGGAGGCGCGGTGCAGGGTACCCCCATACGATCAAACATATCGCTGCCGCCGCGCCGCGCCGATAACTTTAATGAAACATAAACTAATTATGTTAATTTTATGTCGCAATAAATTTTTATTTTCATAATAAATAAAATTCTGATTTTTTTTTTGTTAATGCTATTGGGTTACCCATATACTTACCCTTTTCGGATTGGACGGGGATACATATTGTATATATATGTATTTTATGTTTATAATCATGACTCGGTATAAGTCCCAAATAGTTGGTCGCTTTTGTATTTTGCAGATGAACAACTCTGTATTAAAATGCTCGATCTCTATTTTTGTCTCAAAAATATATACACCTTAGACGAAAGCGCGTGTTCGAATGTACAGCAAAATGGCGGTGCATATATCTCAAAGCGCGCAGCTGAAGCCCGCGCAACGCGCTCTCGAACCAAAATTCGAAAACGCGCCATTGAGTGTGTACGGATGTATTGTTCTAGAAACGCGCGTTAGCAAAGCGCGCGCTTCAAAACGCCTGATGTGTAGGTACTCGCAGTTACATTAGGTAATTAAGACCGATACAGATTGAAATATAAATTAATAGATATAGTAAGCGTGCGAGTCGAATGCAGTCGGGGCCTGAGGCGAAGAGCGGGAGCATCTCCCCCCACCGTCCGCACGCCTCGTTTCTCGCACTTTTACTGTAGCGATGCGAGTGCTATCTTTGATAAACTATCGTACGCTTAGTGATCATGAAAACGCTCAAGTTGTGGACCCGTATTATTTATCGTTTTAATCATTATTGATCAGAGTAAATAAATCAATTTCTGTTACAAAAAGACATGTTTTTATTCATCGGCAAGCACGGGAAATGGAGAAACATGAATCTGATGGTGATGAAATTTCATTGATAAACAATGTTTCATAATATATTATAACCTTGTTTTTTTTTTCATTGTATTAAACAATATGTAAATGTTAAATTTAAAAAGGTGGTCGTCACGAGAATACTAGAGAGAATTAAAAAGAAATAATTATGTGTGTAAGCACACAACGAAGACGACGCACGACTAGAGTTTACTCCTTAAGTAGATACGATTGTGTTTGAATATGCAATAGGGAAAGAGGTGATTGGTTGACTGACTGTACCTGTAAAAGAAAGTCACTGTAAAGATGTGTATGGTGATCGCGATCTTAACCAACCGCTTCTAATCTAACCATGATGTATTAACATGAAACATTGAAATGATCCAGTCTGTCTATTTAAATAAACGAACTCGGCTCCACTCAGCCAACGTAGTGGTCAAAGCATTGCCACGTCAACATACACCAACATTGGGTTCAACAACCAGTCTACGTTGAAATTTATCGATAGCAATAATCCTAATTAAGTCACGACACTATCGGATTCCTTAACTCTGTATTCAACTCGCGCGGTTACTATAATACAGTTATGCAAGGTTTAGTGATAATTACTTAGTTTAGTAATAATAAAAAAAAAAAACATTTGTGCAGAAGTGAAACCTTCAGAAAACTTCAAAAAATATCTTCTTTAAAAATCATCAATCAGCGGGACTCGAACTATCGACCACTCATACCGTACATACAACAGTGCGAACAAATCTTGTCGTCACACCGCTAGACCAATTCGACGACGATCATAGTCGTGAAAATCAGGACTTGCATTAACCGTGTATACTATATAGTATATTCTATCTCAATCCCTCGCTAGGCTCTTCTCTCTAGGCTTGTCTCTTTGTAGTGTCGGGTTTTTCGTTTTATCGAGTGTCAATAATCACAACAACACAATTCACTTCAAAAACATTATACACCAATCGCGTAGAGGCAGCCGACTGCTGCTGTTGGAGGGCCACTTTCTAGCTATCTGGTCTGAGTTTGAGCAGTCTTGATTCAGAACAAATACGTTCCAAAATATGTACAAAAATAATTCGACATATTCATAAGAGTTCAGCCGACCTGATAAAAATCGCGTTGTAATTAAAGAACAACGGTCATTGAGTCAGAGACCGTCATCATCATACCGACCACTGCAAAATCCTTTAAACAATTGCCTGATTACAAAATGTGAAATATCGAACTCGGTAACATAGGCCTTTTCTTACCGTCACTATTTTCGACCCACTAATTACGTATTTCGCAAAAGCAATACGATAGTAGGAATCGCTCTAAATATTTGCTTTAAAATGTCCATCGTGTATTACCTATATGCCAGTTATAATGTACCAAACATAATCTGAATTTGCCATTTTGAATCCTATATATAGCTATTTCTGCTGATCTTTGCTCTTGAGAAATACGTAATAAAGGGCTGGTTTGTTTTCATGTACCTATCTACATAAATAATTTTTGTTCGATTAATAAAGACACTCCCAATTATTATTTCTAACACTTGTAGTAAATTAAGATTTTTTTTAAAACACGAACACATTATTGTCAACGATTTCAACTAGTGACAAAGTCATTAAAATTGTACAATTAAGTAAGATTCTTTTTTCCCAATGCAAAATCGTCCTAAATTCCTGAATTACCTACTCTACTTAGCTATATCTCAGTTTGCAATCCATACTTAATAATATTATAAATGCGAAAGTAACTCTGTATGTCTGTTTGTTACGTTTTCGCGCCTAAACCGCTAAACCGGTTTTGATTAATTTTGGAATTAAGATAGATTGTACCTTGGGAAAGGTCATGGCTACTATTGTATCGTAAATAAAATTTTAAGGGAAGGAATTAAGAGATGAAATTTTTAAGAAAATATGGGAACACCAATGCGTATACGCGGTAATGACATCGGTTTCCACGCCAACACCGGTTTGTTGTTTCATTGATATTGATAAACTTAATAAGAAATGTATTGTATTTCTAATACTTACCTATGAAATGATAGCCCAGTATTCTTTTTAAGATTGGCTGAAGTGTTTTTCAACTCTAACTATGCACTACGGCATAATTACTGTTTTATTTTATGATTTAAATGTGACGTGCGTTGTCGACCGTGGCACGCGGGAATTTATCCCATCTATGATTTTTTTGGTTTGTCTTGTTCCGAAATCAGCCCGTGCATATGCAATAATACATCGGTGTGGTAGGAATTACGACCACCATACAAAGAGTTCTATAAACCCATCTATGATTTTTTTGGTTTGTCAGTTTCCGAAATCAACCGGTGCATATGCAGTACTACAGCGGGGTGGTAGGGATTGCGACCACCATAGATATAGTTATAAATCCATCTATGATTGTCGTATTTGTAGATCATTCTGTGTATATTTAATAATACGCAGACGAAGTCGCGGGTACCAGCTAGTTACGGTAAACGGTAGGTAAACGGTACCTCTCGTTTTTATACAAACAATTCTTAATTTATCATCTTTTGTGCATTTCAAAATTTCCATTAGGTCTGCCTTTATTTATCCAAATTGCGTAGTAGGCAGAGCTATTTTCGTGAATAATTGATAAAAAAACGAAATTAATGTTTTTTTTAAACATGTTCTTTGTGTATACCTAGTAACAGAAATTGACACAAAATCTGTATTTAACCCGAATAGTTTTTACAAGGACGTTATAAAAGCGTGCTCGATGAAGCGAGAAGTGACGACCGACGTGTAAAGTTTAAATGTTTTTTATTATTATTATTATTTAGCAACATTAATTTATTATAACAATTACCGAGAAAATTGTAATTCACAGAACATTAGATATGGGTATTTATAATAATTGCTATAGGTGCCCGGGTTATGTTGCTTGTCTGAGAACGAAGGTTTTTGGTGTAAAAGTACTTTTTAGCTGAGCATCCTCGGGTTCTTTTCCTGCCTACTTTTGATTTTAAAGTGACCAAGTGTAAAATATAAATATTTGAACAATAAAGGCAAAGTCTCATAAGCTATTGGTAATGCATCTTACAGACCTACATCATATTGATAGTATTATCGATAATGTAGGAATTGTTTTTATAGCCCGGACTCCAAATTTGGAATCTGGTATTAGATACCACCTTGTGTGACTTGGCTTGGTTTAAACCCTATGAGTATTATTGTAGAGTTTATGCCTTTTGAGAACATATCAGAGGTTCAGCGATTATTTACAAAGGTTTTAATCATTCTTCTTAATTCGGTATAAAGCGAAGGATGTTGGTTATTTAACAAAAAAGTCAACTTTGCTTAGACTTTAAATTATCATCTACTAATCTATTTATTGAGGAAGGTTATATAACTTCACGCTGTGACTCTAAGGAGTGAAGTAATAAACATGGGCGTCAAGCAATTTGGAAAGCTGTAGGCAAATACGAGATGTCATAATAACGATAGGCAACATACCCGATGTTGGCGGCGACGCGGTGGAGAATTGTTCCAATAAATTTAACACGGGCGAAACAGTGGGACAGGTTGAAATAAATAAAAACGTATAAAGAAACAAAAAAAACAATATATTTTAGAAGATAAAATGGAGCTGTCTTTTAAACATGAAATACCACTTAAGTAAACAATCGAGTGAATAAGTCTGATCATATTTTTAATATATTGTTTTTCTTTTCAGTAATTAACAAAGGACAGGTATTAACTCACTACTATAGGATAATGAACAAATTGGGCGGCTACACTTGGATGCAGACTTGCGCCACCGTTGTCTGCTCATCTAAAAACGCTGAAGAACAAAATATTATCTGCGTCAATTACGTTATCAGGTATGAATAAAAGTATCTCTAACATAGGAGTTTAAACATACTATTTTTGTAGTCTATTCAACGCTTATGTTCCAGCGTTAAGTACTTTAAATATTGTATTATCATATAATGATGTAGGACTTAAGTTATCTTTGAAAGTAAATATTTATACAACCTAGGTTTACTAAAGTTGTTTTACGTGTAAGTAATCGATGTAACGTCTAAACACTATGAAGTAATTTGGTTTTAGTAACTAGTAATGATTTAAACTATCATATTTCTATTCTTTTCAGTGGACGAGAATATCCAAATACAGTAATGGATTGCTGCCAACTAGAGGAAAGTGTACAAGGTGTCAAGCGTGAAGAAGCGACGGGAGATCCCGAAAACGGTCCACCAGACACGGACAACTCAGGCGCACCTCCCCCACCTCCGAGACACCCTACAGAAAGAACTGAACCAACGACAAACACTGACACCGCATCATCAGCGCCAGTGCCCACTTCTGATGTAACACATCTAACCAGACTAAATGACACGCAACCGTTGCCCATTCATACCACCCAAGAAAGAACATCTCCAATGCCAGCGAGAAGACTGAAAAAACGAAAACACACTAACGATTGCGAAGAAGAGGAAAAAGAAGAAGACCGACGGAAATCATCATCCAATCCTGGTGCTGCATTATCTCCTGCCGATAGAGATATAACCAAAGCAAACTTAGCTATTCCAGAAGCAGGGACCGATGCCACTTCAGTACGAGATTTGGAGAATGCGATGTCAAAGCATTTACCAGCAGTTTCGTTAGATGGAAAGGATATATCTCACCGACCGACTGATTTTTCAACTGATGCTCTTTTGAAACAACAGCAGCAAAAGTCAACGATTCAATGGATCGGAACCCAAAATCATCATTTGAATCATTTGAACCGCCAGATACCCGGGAATCACACGACGACGCCAGCATCTGCGTTACTGAGGCAACTGTATGCGAACCGGGAGAGTGTTATTAGAAGTAACTTTTTAGGGGATGGACGAACTGGGGGATACTACTCTACTGATGGTCAGACAGGGCCTTTGCCCACTCCTCCGGGTAGTGAAGGATCAGGTTATAGTGAACAGTTAGGACACAAAGGAACTGATATAAGTTCCTTAGCTTACGGAGGTTATGCTGAATATCATTCAGCGATGACGCCTCCAGGGTCTGTGTCACCAAGAGATAAGCAACAATATGCTTTGCCATATGACAATAGTGCTTACTCAGAAGCCTTAAGGCATTCTTATTTAGGCGAGCCACCGTTGCCTTTGAAGCCACAAGCTTATTCAGCGGTTCCTGGCGCTCTAGATTATGCTTCATCACTAGACCAATCTCAGTTCTTCCATCCACCTTCATCGTTCCATCTCTATCACCCTCAAGCGCATTCGGTGCACGGGTCTCACACGCACCAGACTGTTGATAAATCAGCACCTCCAAACACAAACTGGTATTCGACAGGTTCATAGCCATGTTTTCCGTGATGAACGAGAATTGTGTTTTGGTGTTTAATTGTTAAGTTTTTTTTTGTTATCGTTAAAGAGACTCGATCATGACTTAGAAGAATTAAGTTAGAGTGCTCAACTTTATATCGTTGTAAATATATTCTATGGTTTCTCGAGAGTCTTACTGCAAATTGTATACGGATGAGGGAACTTCAATAAAATTTTAATACTCAACGAACGAGACAATTAATTTGCCGTTTAGTTCTTAAAAACATTATGAAGTTTTATCTATATTATTTATAATGTGCCAAATTATGGTGTCTTTATATTATATGTTAAATAAAGGCTTCTAAAAAAAATTTACTAAATAAATACCGGTCGGACCTAAGTATTTCTTTTTAATAGACGTTGTTGTGAGGTTTTTTTTTGACATTATTGCAGATTAATTTGGAGGTTATGTTTTGACGTTTTTATTAAACTTTTTTACACTACTGAACTTGAGCTATACTATAGCTTATTGCATATCATTTAATAATAAGCTTTCTGTAAATTATTGTACAATAGTAATTATCAACGACTGTATTTAGACGATAGTTGTAATTTTTAATGATGTAAATTTTAGTAATGTATATTATTATGTTATTATACGAAATAAGATTTCATTGTAAATAGTTCTTAGTTGTCATTTACATGATTGTTAGTCTGTAAGTTATTCTGGAAAGTCGATAACTTGTTTATCGTTAGTCGTGTATTCGTCGACAATTATGTCGATAAAAAAAATAAAGTGTGTCGATTATTTATAAATATTTAAATTGTTGTGTCACAAAATTTAGGTTTTCAGCCAATTTAATTTAATGTTTTAAATTTAATTATATGGAATGGGATGCCAGTAATTATATTAATTAATGTTCATAAACACATATGAAAATATATATTTACAGAACACCAGTGTTGTACATTTTATAATTATTAAACAGACGTTCTTTTCAATCGACTATAATGAAGGGGTCCAAATAGGGTTGCCACCTTTTATTTGAGCAAATAAAGTAGCTATATTGGTTGTTAATAGTAGGAAAAGTTATATTACAATAAAGAATTAAGATATTGGAAGCAATAGAGAATTAATAAGGTCAACATTTTGTCCTTTTAATTATTTACGTCAAAACAAATCATAGAAAAATCAATCTATGTGTAATATCGTAACGAAAATTTCCCGAAATAACAAACAATTCTTTATCGTAAAGTACGAGTGGCAACCCTAGGTCCAAGGTTACGTCACAATTAAGTACCATGACAAAATAATAATTTACGTATTAAATAGATAATACTCAAGACATTCCAGTTATTTCAGTCATGCCAAATAAGTTTTTTTTTATATATTACTGAATGTATGTAGTAATTTTTATAAATTAAAATTAGATGATAACAATAATAAACAAATTGGTACTAATTTATGCTACCTACTTAAAACTGTGCAATATGCGTGAAAAAATGTTTGTTTACTTGATTTTTTGTATGGCTTTGTTGATGTATTGTCGTGTATTTAAAATAGTTATTCATTAAAAATTGTAATAAAGTTGTATTGAAAAAAAATTGGATAGGCTTGTAACGCGTTTATCTGTTGATTTTTTTCAATTAAAAAAAAACATTCTGTGTTTTTATTATATACCAATAAAAAAAAAAAGAAAATTTTGTTTCTCCGAATAAATAATTAAGAATTTTCAAATATGTAATTGTTTTATTGAAATAAATATGTATATACCAATAACAAAATATAATGAAAGTTGATTTTTATACAGTCTATGGTTCGAAACCAAGAGTATGTACAGTTACTGAGCGTAAATAATGTGCATCGAGATAAAGAATGAGATAATCGGCTACTTTCGGTTTCGTATAGCGTTGTCTCTGTAACTCAGTACATTGTGACGTTTATCGCCCTGTGCCATTTGACGACGGTCTATGAAGCCGATTAACTTCCTTTTTGCTCGATGTGCATTATTTATGGTCGTAAACTGTAATTAATGTTTCTTTATAAAATCCTTAGTTCATTTAGTTCCCTTACATATTAGTATCAAATTTTAAATGTAAAAGGGTTTTCATTACGTACGCTTGAACTTTGACAATGTGTAGCCTCCATCTTGATAAAGCTGTAGCTGTCAAATATGGCGGGAATAATTATTTTGTCTTGACATTTAACCATAGACTACACGATTCAACAACGCGATGATATTGTTAAAATTTATTATCAAAATCAGTGCTCTGTTCGCCTAACGTTCCATGCGCTGCATCCAATTTATAGTCCTCGTGGCCGTCCTCAAGAGAAAGAGAGAGATTTGGAGCAAAGAAAATCCACGACAGATTCATCAGAAGCCTCTACACTCGGGAATAGTCACTGTTTGGTGTGGATTGTTAGTCCATTTAGCGGAAGTGAGGAACAGAGAGTAAAGCTCCTCATCCGCCATAGAAAAGGAAGAAAAATTGTTGAGTTAATTTGTATAGCGCGATGTAGGATGCGTCGTATGTGGCTTGATAGATGTCGCTATGTAGATGCGTCAGTTGTGGCGAGAGATGTCGCTACAGTCCGTAACATCGACTCTTAATCTTCGAAGAATCGCAAGGAGCCGAGCTCACTGACAATGGCGACCGAAATCGGACGATGATAACAAACTTATTGTGACCTAGGATGGATGATATTAATCTGACAAAGATGTGATTCCAGCAGAATGGCGCCACTTACCATACTGCACGGGAAACATTGAATTTATTGGAACAGAAGTTGGAGCGCTTCGTCACTGTTGGATATATCACATTTATTCACCAGTTTTGTTGAGGTCAGGGTCAGGATACTTAGATTCCACCAGATTGTATTTTTTCTTAATTTTATATCGGCAACGATGTTCGTGCCGGTGCGCGCTCGAGAGAAGTGGCGGTTGGAATGAGAAGAAGGGCACCTAAATGTTTGGCAACAGCGATTCTCTAATCAAATCGGCCCATATTGGATCGTGTGCTTCGTTCCGTTTTATGCAAACTTTTTCTGTACAGTCACCTCGCATGCCGGCGACATCACTGGCAACCGAAATCGTGTGACTTAACACCGCTTGACTATGTGAAATCTTTAATCTATGCAGTTTAAAAATCACAAAATGCTGGTGCCCTGAAAGCCAACATAACTAGTGTTATTCATGAAATTGGGTCCCATTTATGCGTAAATGTCATCCAAACTTGGTTCACAAAGATGCGACACCCACAGCGGATCCATGGAGGCCAATTGACCAAAAATTATATTCCACACATGTCATTGAATGCATACCTACTTAATAAAGATAAAAAATAATTGTGGCATTATCATTAATATGTCGGTTTCAAAGTTCGAGCGCTCTTAATGATAAACCTTATAAATACCAAAAAAATGAAGGGGTTACAAATATTCCTCTTAAGCTTAAAATACACAGTATTAAACATATTTTTTATAATTGATTAAAATTCGTTAAAAAATATAGATAGTAATGATTTATCGTACATTCGTTATTTATATCACCTTCCATCTTAAACTTATTTTTATATTTTGACATTAAGGCAGAATTTGACATTATTTTAGCAGGCAGCAAATTTCTCGTGTTACCTCGAAATACGGAGAGATAGATAAAATAAAAATTACTCAGAACTCAGAATTGGCAACGTTACCAAAAACAAATAAGTAACGAAATTCCTTTTCTTTAGTGTACTACATCTGAAAAATACCATAACCGTATGAAAAATTATTAGCAACACTATATGCCAAATTTGAATGGACTTGGAAATTTGTGAAACGGTGCGTGCAAGGAAAAGGCAGTACGAAATGAAGTCAAATTGAATTTTATTTCCCTAAAAGTAAATTAAACATCTAATGTAATCTAAAACACATTGGCTCATTCTATAAAATTAACTACATAAATAAAATGGACGGATCTTTAAGTCATGGTCTTATGTCTAGAAATATTAAAGTGTCTAGATTTACAGCAACTACATTGCTATCAGGCACTAAATATCATTTGTTTCTATTGCAATTCTTATTACATAGTCGTTATAAAAAATCTAAATACTACTTCTATAAACAGTTACAAAATCATACAATATATATAACAATCAGAGGATACATGTAAATTACGTTACATAAAATTATTTCAATTGTTTTTTTTTTTAATTTCGATTACTTTATACATGGTACATAAAAGCAAGTTACATAATATGGTATGTTTTTATATTTATAAAAATTAGTACAATCATAACTGGGCGTTGGGAAAATACCCAGAGGTTAAAAATCCGGTTAATATCCAATTTGGGTAAATATCTGGTAAAGATCCGGGTAATAAATATACCTGAAGTGTGAGTAAACATTTTCTATAAAATATACGCAATTCATTTAATTATGCCGATTTTGTGAAGAGAATTGACTACTGTAAATTTAAACACGTCAAACGTAAGTTATGGAAATAATATATCTGCATTTATCAGTATATACAGTAGGCAGAAGTATATACATGAAACACAAAAGATCTACACAAAACATTGTTTCACTATACATTTTTATTCAATAATCTTTAATTTATTTTATGTTGATGTGAACAATGAAAGCAAAGTCTCATATTAATATATTGATGAATAGAAGTTTTATGTAATCATGTATAACTTCATGTTATTATAAATGGTTTAGTTATTATTGTGGTAAGTAGATATGAAAAAAAAACATATTTCTTCATTATTGAACATCATTTTCTTCATATATTTTCTATGACATATTTTTATAATACTATGTATTTAAATGTATAGTAAGCAGAACATCAGACATAATGTAAGATTAATTAAAAACTAAAAAACCCTAGTTTGATTATTTACCCGGGTAAATGTATCGTTTTTACCCGATTGGGAGGGTATACCGGAAGTTTACCGGGTAGAATTCCATCTCTAAGATTGACTTTTTATTATTTGAGATTCTGCTCCTTTATTTGTACAATGATTCTGGAGGAACATTGCGAAATGTTTACACAACGTAATTTACACATTACAATGAACAAATCTTAAACGAAAGCTTATACAGAACACAATGGTTGGTATATCTATATGTAATAATAATCGATTTCTTAAAACAAGTGATCTGGAAATATTCTTATAGGTTGTACAACTCTCAACATTGGCATAATGTAATAACTTATATGATATGATAATAGTTATTATTAACCATAATTTTATATGTATAATGATGGTTCGTTTAGTGAGAGCATTTTGTTCATACCGACACTTTAAAATATTGGTGTAGATTTGAACAAGATGTCATCATACCCTGAAAATTTGATCTCTTATTTGAACACTAAACATTTTTTTTTTACATTAAATACGTTAAGTCTTAATACTAGAAATAGTATGTTAACTTATAAATTATTTTTTCATAACTATGCAGAATTTTCTGTTATTGCTCCATTCAAAAGAATGTTTCTTCACAGATAATTTAATTATCTATAACAGTGTAACTATAAATCAAACTTTTTTGAATTTACAGGCCATGAAAAATACATTTCTTAAGTGTACAAAAATATTACACGTTATCAGAAATTAACGAAAAACAAACTTTCCAATCGAAGCCTCCTGATGTGTTTATGCCAGTATAATTAATATTCGACTAATATTTCAATATTTGGTGATTGCATTTCCAAAATTATTTGATATTGAGAGAACACGCATAACCAGCAGTAGATCTGAAAAATACAATATTTAAGTTACCCCATTTTTTTTTCTGTTAGCACTCCCAAACTCACCAGGTATGCAACTTTTTTATAACTCGAGGAGGGATGAAAGTCATATAACTAGAAGCTCAAATACAGGTAAGAGTTAAAAAAATAACAATAACTAAGTAACTCTTTAAATCTAATAAATACCCTATGACATATGTGCACCACTTTTATTATTAACAAGTACTGATAATATGTAAATGGACGGCGAAAATCTAACAATTAAAAAATAATAATTGAGTTTTTAAATTTAGGAAGACTGGTGAAAAATATGTTGCATTGTAAATTAACATCATTAAAACGCCTACACATTCTATTAATGGGACTATTATCCGATACATTATTGCTACAGGGGGGAACGCTAACAATTGTTGATGTCTTACGGAACGAGTGGGCACCTTTATATTGAGATTACACATTCAATTCACTACCAAGAGTAGCATTTGATACTTTGTGAAGGGTACATAGGTCTGCAATATTTCTTCTATTCTCAAGACTTTTAAGATTAAACTCTTTATGTGTGAGACATGACATAACATGCTGATATGAATGTTGATAAAAGAAAGTGGAGTGGAAGAGGAAAACATTTTGTGCCATAAGGGGAAGAAGAAAACAGACAGTAAGGAGTATTCAATCACATAATTTCCTCAAAAAACCTCGGCATTGAACATATATGTGAGTGTTTCTAAATAAAACTATCCATATTTATCGAGATACAAAAATTTCAACAGAAAAGTGAAAGCTACTTACATTATAAGCCATCCATAGAAAGTCAATGAGAGCTGCGAATGTTGCGTCCAACTGAAATTTAGTAAGAATTGATAATTTATAATTATTAAAATGTATTTCAGTGGTACAAATGGACTCCGGAGAAAGTGTAACATTAAGTTTAAACTATTTTCAACACAAATATTGTAAAGGCTCAAATATCTAAAAATATTATACTGACATCTAGTGTTACATTTATGCATTATATAATCACCCAATGTGCGCATTCGTCATAATTGATTTCAACACTTATAATTTATTTATAGATGGCCCTGTTGCAGCATTTTAAGAAATAACAACGAGGTTTTCTTTCTTTATCTTTTTCATTAATTTCACCATCACTACCACAGTACCATAGGAGAACCAAAGTCACTGACATAGTTCTAAGAATAGTTAGACTTAAGTGGCAGTGGGCGGGCCAATGTAGCTCCAAAGAGTGGAGGGTCGATAGGCGCCGAATAGTTCTTAAGTGGCGGCTCCGTACCGGAAGACGCAGCGTGGGCAGCAGACCCACCACAAGGTGATCTGATGACCTGGTTACATTGCAGGAAGGTACTGGATGCGGGCAACATAGGACTGGTTGTTGTGGTTATCTTTGCAGACATTAGACCCATATAGCAGTGGTCATATTTCAGGTGAAATAATTATAATGAAATGTAAGGACCACTTACATATATATAGTATCCTCCAAGCAACCACAAGCCAAATATTAGCTGGAATATTATGATGAATCCCATTGTACAGAGCCAAGGTAATATGAACCCCCTCATCCATATGTTAATTCCGATTACCTGGAACACAGTCATACAATAAATTAACACAATACATTGAATAATTCTACTTAGGGCCAATTTATCAATCCTGAGATAAACAGAAAAATAAACTATCTGCGATTTTATGCAAATGAATTACAATATAACCCATAACCATCAGCCCGAAAATAGCTTTCTATCAGTGAAGCAATTCCAGAGATTACCTCTATATATTATAATCATATTCTTAAAACGTTATCAGTTTATAATAGTAGTATAGGTTACAATTCACTAAATAAGGTTAAAAAGAGCCGATTAATAAAATATGACTGCTAAAAGTTTTATGAAGCAGCATACTGGCAAAACTACCTTGATCTCTTATATTTAATACTTGATACCTGTTTTGTCCTTCAATTTATATGATGATCATATCTTCAGTATCAATGACAATAATTTTAACTCACATCTCTAGTCAAGGAATATAAATGGCCTTAATAATATATCCAAATTTAAATTTCTGTCATAAAACATAGACCAAAGTTTTGCATGATAAGGGCTACAATGTGTTCAAAAAATAAGCCCTCCATACGAAACATCCTATTATTGAGTAATTTTAAAGTAAATATAGCCACAACCCAATAGATAACTTTTCTTTTGAAGGTTTTAATGCATGTGAACGTTTGAAGAATAACCCGTTAAACAATTTCATGTTTTTTGTTTCTGCAATTATTTTTACTGTTAGCAGTTGTGTTGATGATGAATATGAGTTTTAGGTTGAACCTTCCACTGATAGCTTCTTCCACTTCAAGTCCAAAGGCATCACTCTATTTGGATAATGACTTTCCTTTTAAGTCTTAAGTCTCTCTTTTCTCTCTCTCTCTTTTGAGCCACTAGTCAGCTGTGTTGCTATCTAGTTTACCCTAACAGGGTGGTTTCCAGAGTGATTCTCATATTTTAAGAAAGTGTCTAGAATTTTCTATGTCACCATTTTCATATGACATATCAAAATAAAGACGATTCTTCGTAAATCAAGACAGATATTGAAATAGAAAACTTTGATAAACATCAAATTAACATATTGTACTGGGGTAGCCATAAGGTTATTTTTTTACTAAACACTAAGGCTATTTAGAGGGCCAAGACACTAAACAGGTTGAGGAACTATGCCCTAGAGACTATTTGACTAGCAATAACCATTTTTATCTTCAACATAATAATTTAAAAAGTTACGTTATTTGCAAAGCTATTTTCTCCAATTCAGTATTAATCTTTATCCAGATCAAGTTAATTCCTTTTAGCATTTAATGTACATTAAAATAAACCTTTACAGTTTTCCATTTAAATAAATACCGTTGAAGATACTACGAATTCAAAATTACGCGCGACCAAAGAAATCCTTCCCAGCAAAACGGTCACGATCGGTTGGCCGGCACTATGAAGAATTGCGCGTCGTGAAACTAGCGAGATAAGCACACTTTTCGTAATTATGAAGTTACATAACATACCATCACGCCTGTATCCCCAAAAGGTTTGGTATGTTTTAGGTACCATGTAATAGTGGGCGAGCCTATTGCCATTAATCAGGGACAAAACCAATCTCCCAGCTGCTACTGAGAATTTCATATAAAAATCCAATAACACTGTTTGACCTGCGAATCAAACCTAGGACCTCGAGCATAGCGATCGCATTTATGGCAACTAGTCTAATGAAGCAGTTATGAACTATCAATATTAAAGTATATTAAATTATTATTTTTAAATAATAGGACACAAAACCCAGTAAGTAATATTAATTTTTCTGCCCTTTTCAGTAGTTAAAGACTCGAACTGCACCAGCTATCTCATCCTAACATATCTGTATACAATCATATTGATAAAATAAATACATTATGTAAATTGAGCTTAATTCATGAGTACTTCAGAAGGTAATTACTAACAGATACACACAAGATTTATCTTGGTCTGACAAGCCAAAATTTCACCTGCTGTTAAATGATGATGTGGCCCAAAATGGGTAGTATGCTAAGGCTAGTGGAAGGACTGGCTTACAAGTGCAGCTTCGGGAACACACTTAAAAGTGCTTGGCAACAGATATTCAACTTGAGGGTGGCAGCTAGCCAGTCCGGCATTAGACAAAGCACTGCCACCATGCTATGGTTTCATCACAATGTTCCCTTCACTCAAAACCTCAGGCTAATTGCAGAGGTTCAAGCTAATGTGAATCCAATGCAATGTCTGTACACTTTACCACTGGGCCATCACTGCTTTACTTAATACTAAAGATTTCGATTAATAAATTTAACTCACCATTAAAACTGAGAAGACAATTAAAAGTGTCAATATGACTATGAAGATAATACCAAACACTTGCAAGGCTGAAATTAATAAAAAAAATTATTATAGCATATGATAAATAAAAATTATTTATTCCATTCAAATATCAACCATCCACATCAAATAATCCATCATTCATGGTTCAGTAGCACAACTCTTGAGCTGTGTTGATAGACTTAGTTTAAACTTGTAACCAACAAGTGCAATTTCAATATTATAATTAAATATAAAATAGTAATTGCATCTTTTAAACAGTAAAATAATTTATTTTTAAGCACATTACTACTGTGATGCCAGACAATAAGATCAAGAATCATGTAAAGCAAATTATACATTCTTAAGGGTCTAAATTGAGTTAATTTTTGATTTTGTTGAATTGGTGAAAAAGGAATCTCTGTGCTTTCACTAAAGTTCTACTGGTGGGCTTGAGAGCTCTTTCTAAAGTTATTGTACCATCAAGATCATTGACCACAGAGGCATATAAAATCAAGTGAGATTTAGTTCAAAAAAACCCTGTATGCTGAATTTGTGGTATATAGAAGTTTTCAGTATAATTTATAGATGTAATTATAAATGATTCCAGTATTGATATATAGAATAAAATACCTATTTATTTAACAGATTAATTAATACATAAATAATTATGTTGACAAAATAAGCATCTAGTATCATTTCCAAATCCACAATAAGTCATACATTTCATGATTAGTATCTAAGTAACATGTAACATTATTATTATAGTGTATATTTAAAGTTTACATTATATTAATAAAGATATCAGATGCATTTATGCCACACTATTTTAATTGGAATATTATATTAAGCCTAAAATAAAACAATAATAAAATGTTATGAAATTGCCATCATTTCTATATGAGCTCATAAACTAGTATATTTTGTAAAGCTGCTACACAAGAATTGCATGTGCAACTCGCCAGTTTCTTTTTAAGATTGTTAAGAACCACCGTAGCGAGTGCATGTGTGATGGAATTAGAATATTTATTTATTTAACATATTAATTACCACATAAATAATTATGTTGATGACAGTAATACAGTAAACTGTGCTACAGTCAACAACAATTCATATACTAATTGGAACATTAAAATACAACAAAGTCAGAGAAAAATACAATATTTATACACTAAGAATGGTTCTAAAGGTTCAGTTAATATTTTAACATTATGTTTTGAAAAACCAATAAATAAATCAGCATCAAAAGTACCTACATGATATACAAAATCTACCAAAAATTCTATTTAAAGGCACAATTATTGAAGCCACAAGAACCAGTGACCTACCAGCTTTTTAGATAAATTGACCTATTAACATATTCATGAACTAAAAATGTGCTTTTACAAAACCACAATAGGTAGCCTATTTATTTACATGATACTAACATAGATGATAGCATAATTTATCGAAAAAAGCAAATAGGCCACTCTAATTTTAGAGGCCTCAATTTATACTTACAAAGTCTCACATCAGCTTCAAAGAGAGGATTCCATAGTTGTGTGGAATCTCCGCCGTCCATCTGATATGCAATGAACGTGATCAACACTAAACTCATTGCTGAGGTGTACACCGCGACTGCTCTAGATCCACTCTTCACATTCGAAGACCAAATGCACGGCGACCAGCATGATTCCAGGACTGGCATTTTTTCGTATTATTCTATAATTATTGAATGCTTGAAAAGAACGTAATAACCGTCAAACCTTTCTTAATCTTCTGTAAAGTGAGATTGAAATGTAAGGTGAAGAAATTATCCGGCAATTTCATGCCACACCTAGAAACTACAGATAATAATTTAAAAAATATTTTTTATGAGAAACCACATAGTTTGCGTTGTTTCGCGTAAATATAATCTAGACCCCAGTTAAATTGAAAATGTTGACTATTTTACCTTTAGATACGGTAAAGCAAAAATCATAAAAACTTTGATTATCAACCTCTCACACCTTCACAATTATAAACAACTTTGAATTCTTTGCAACTTTGTGGTGTTGCCGGTAAGTGAAACAACAAAATTTCCCAAATAATAAATACAATATGATAAGTTCCTAAATGCGTTCCGAATATAATGTTATATTTCGTAGGATAATTAGAGAAATGTTTTACGGGTTAGTCTTAAAAACTATATTGAATTATTGAAAGAAAAAATCATTACATCTGACTACTTACTCTTAAATAATTAAACTGGTTTTAGTTTTTGTGCATTAATCTGAAATGATGATGAATGAAACATCTATAAAAATCTCAAAATTTTTATTCCAGCCGCTTTCAACATTAAAAAAGGTCCACTAAAACTCCAAAAAATATCTAAAATCAACAGAAAAGCTACAGGCTGGCAATAACGTCTGTGTAACGGAAATAAGTAAGCGTTTTATTTTTACATTTTTTACCAACTTTTACATCGTATACATAGTGCATGAGCGAAATATTATTATTTCGTAATGGTTTTTTTTCCTGACAACGCCATGGTATCTTCGATAGTATAATTCTTCAACAAAATTTATGATTGAAACAAAAACTTGTTCCCTAAGAATGCCATCTGTTGATTTTAATGAAAATATATTGATGGCGTCATCTATTGTCAATGTATATAAAACATGACATTAGTTTTACATTCTAATTAATGTGCGAAACCCCAAATATATAGAACTACTACGTTGTATACACAGTGCGAAATATTCGCACGGGTTAGCTACGTAGTGTTTTTTTTAAATTGATATTTGTACTTAGGTACTTATCTCATTTGAAACTGTATGTTAAATGAAATATTTTATACGTCCATGGTTTACCTATAAATTTAATAATACTAAAACGATATTAAAATCTATGAAAAAAGAACATTATACTTCACTAGCGGTGCGCCTGCGGTTCTTCACGTATTTATTAGTTACGTAGTAGTTATTTTCATCAAGTAATTTTATTTTTACTAATTTATTGACCATTTTTATGGCCACCTAAAATAATATACCTACTACCCGTGTAGTAATTTCATGAACATCGGTTTGTAATTATTATTTTTTACTATTTGTAAAAGTATTATGTATAATTCTTACAGCCCATCAATCATGGAGTTACTTCAAAATCGGTTAAGTATCTATTAATAAAAACATATATTTTGAAATATATTTTTTACCATCTCTAAAAGTAGATTAAAAAATCTTATGACCAATGACAAGCATCTCATGTACAAAATTTCATAAGAATCGGGACATACAAGCAGACAAACAAATAATTTTTATTCTCAGGCACATTCGTGAGTTATCCTATTTACATATAAGGAATATCGGAAAATTTGAAAAAAAAAAATCGATTGTCTGTAAAGTCGGTGTACTGGCGATAGTTGAACGTGACAACGTCATAAGAAAATACTGATGGAATGGTATCATTTTTCAAAAGAAAATTTAATTTTATTTCTTTGCTAGATATTTTGTATGGATAAAGAGAATGAGGTAAATGGAAATGATAATTGAATTGATCAAGTTACATTTATTTGTACGCATAAATACAAATAGTTCTGTTAACTTATTGTTATAGTTTTGTCAATTATAGCATATCCTACAATCGCTGCACTAGCGGATCGATGCTATTTATTTTAATGATGAAAGCACGAATATTCGATAATATATCACTGAACAATATTTAATATCGAAAGAATCATTACATTTATCGCCGCAATTATCATTGTTATAAACAATTGACACCACATTCACTTTTCACTGCACTTCATACTTGACGAAAACATGTAAATGTATTATTGTATAGCAGCTGTCCACGCGGACGCATCGCTCACTCAAGTAGGAGAGAGACAGATGTCGAACGCTGCCGAATGCCAGGCCGGTTGTGCCTCTTTGTCGCTCGTTCCGCGCTCTCGCTTGCACTTCAAGCCTTAAATGGAACGCCTCAGAGCGAGGTAACGCCGCATGAGTCATGTTTTTGTGCGTGCAGCCGGCTCCATCAAAATCTTGTACATACAGACAGAACTACAGGATAATAGGAAACCGATACCTCAACCGATTTTGATTAAATTTTGTTCACGGGAAGTAAATCATTATTATGCATCGTTTTTCTTTACCTATAGCATTTGCTTTTGATTTTGTACTTTCAAACCAAAATTTACCATTACATAAAATCACTATTGTATGTTTTTGGTCTCACTCCTCCGAAACGGCCGGACCGATTGTTATGAAATTTTGGTAATGGTTATGTATATTGTGGTAGGTATGAGAATAGGTCGTAAAGTATATTTCATACCGCTAGGTGATTAGAGTATCCCCATCCAAATTTTTTAAATATATATATATTTTTTTTTCGTCTTGTCGTGTTAAGAAATTAGTCAGTTTACCATATACATAGTGAATTAGTGATAAGCTTATCAGTGATTTTCTTTCAATTTCTTGAGTTCCAGGATTACTCGGTGTGTATAAAATAATACGCAGACGAAGTTGCTGATACCACCTGGTAATCTATAGTTCTTTGGCGTAACAAACCAGAAATAACTTCAAATATCCTGCATGCCAAAATTATAATGAAGTTATAAGTCATCCATTACTAATGAAGGACGTGAATTCATCTTTTAATTGTGTAAAAATTATTTAAAGTTTTGTAAAAAAACATTCTTTTAGTTTTAATTAAACAACGTAATCATATTCTAGTACATAAAGTAACTTAGTCATAATATCGCACTTTTGTCACATGATACGAGCGTAGCTATAAATTTTTCCCCGACTGTGAAAAAGGAGGGTTATATTTTTCGAGCGTATGTATGTACGCTAGCTCTGTAACCTAAACGGCTTGATAGATTTTAGCATACCGAGGTGTCGTTAGATTCGTATTAATTGGATTGACATAGGCTATATATTATACTAGCTGTGCCCCACGGTTTCACCCGTGTTAATTTTATCAGACAAACACCGCGCCGCCAACGCACCTGTGTAATCTATCACAATAATTTTTCTTCCCGCAAGTACAAATTATTTTAATTTTTCATTATCTCCTTATCTATGTGTGAAAATAACAAATTAACCTTCAAAAATTGTCTTTACGGTGAACTAATTTTTGTTCGTAAGGATTATTTTGGCATCTCTAAAAATAACTCTTAAAATAACGCTTTTATATTGCTTTTTAATTTTCAATACATCTTTGTCACAAAATACCTTATTGTGGCTTATGTATGAGAGACAGGCATATGCTATCACTGACTTTTTTTTAGGTATACTAAGGACTAATATTTTTATAAAACATTGTATTTTCGTATCATTACCGATAACTCCGGCGCACACGGATAAAGCAGTTCGTGAGGGCCTCGACTTCCGACTTACGTAACAAAAATCAATATTTAAGGCTAGCTGAGAGTTGTAACCTAATGTCAGATAGCCTATACTACCCGTCTTGGGTCTGACTATAAGATAAAAAAATAATTTTTTGAATCCGACTGGTAGTTCCAGATATTAGCGCGTTTATAGAAACAAACAAACAAAAAACATTTCCGTTTTATTATATTAGTATATATAATTACGAAGTCTGAGAATCAATTATAAAGCAAAAATAGTTTTTTAAGTCAAGTGTTTTGTTGAAGTCAGGTTTTTTTTCTTTTTTATTAATACCATCTACTAAACGCGCCTAAAGAAATACTTATACGTAAAATTATTCAATGGTAATATTTTGTGACTATCAATCGAAATACATAATCGAATAAAAGTAACTATGTAAATAAAAACAAACATGGAATTACAATAACAATGACGATGCATCTCTTTGTGTTCCCGGAACTCCAGACTCGTTATGACGTTCTGGGTAAAGGTGGAGTATCACTGCTGACTGTAATTTTTATTTGTCAAATTTCGAATATTATATAAATAATGATTGTAGATACCTACTTACGTAAATGTAGATAAGTATTTTTTGTTAAATCATGGCATGGGAAAGTGACTGCTAGGGCGCTGTGCCTGATGTTATAAGCACAGTAAAATTGAAGTGTGACTGCATAGAGATCGATCGCTGATCTTCATTGTCATGCAGGTCTTCAAGCGAATATAGGTACACTGACCGATCCCGAAAGGCAACAAATAAAAGAGAGCCAACGTCAATGCCTTATAATGTTGTTCTCTTCCCAGTTGGAAGCTTAGAACTTTTAAAATTGTTAATATTTCTTCATAAGCTTGAGGTTTCAGTTTAAATGAAATAACGGTTTACGCTACAAGTTTGTAAATAAATATAAAAAAATCAAGGTTGTAAGTATATATTTTCATTTATTAGGTACGCCTACGCCTCTTATCAGTGACCAAATACACCCTTCTCCTGTAACTTTATTCCTTAAAAATTATTATTTACTTTTTATAAAATAATATAATAGAATAGATAATTTATATATAAAAGCTTGTTTTTTTAAAAAGTTTTTAGTACGGGAATTCATTCAATGATCTATATGTCGCAGGGGGAAAATAAAAACGGAGATTCGATCAAATCCTTAAGCTAAATGATCAATTGACGGAAGATATAAAAAAACAACTCTGTGAGATGATTTTCTTATACATAGAAAGTAAATGATTTGATCAAATCCCTCAACTATTTTAGTAAAAACATGAAAACACAATAAATATTATTTTTATTACTTAATATCCTATGCCTTGCGCGGTTTCTTATCACAAGTCAAACCTAACCTTACCCAGCGACATCTTCCGTGAAATGAATAAGGATGATTGAGCTTAAGGTTTTGATCAATTCTACATTTTTATCATCTCCCTGCGATATATAACATTAATATAGCTATTAAATATCGCTATATATTATTATTTCCTAAAGTAATTTTTTTTTTGTAGCAATGCCATATCTCCTTTAATTCTTCATCGAAATTAATTATTCGAACAGCATTTTAAAGCTTATGTTATATTCTATTGAAAATACTTAGATAAATAGTTTAAAACGAACATGCAGGTAAACCATCCATTAAAAAACTGTTTAACGAACATGACAGCCGTTAAATGTTTTACATTATGTAATATAAGAACCTTATTATGGTGTATAATGGCAGGTATACATAAGAACAAAACAAACGAGCCCGAAGGTAGTCGACCTTTGCAGTTTCCACCACGGAGTTCCAGTAGCGATCGTGTGGATCCATCTACAGGCCCTCGTCATCAAGTGTATTATAAAGCACCCATAAAAACAAAACAAACGAGCCCAAATTCGAGTATCCTACCATTTGCCATCAAGGAGTTCCAGTCCCTACATCCCGATTCCATCATCAAATCAGCTCCATGGTTCCATAATATTGCATTGTCGTGGAACTTACATACATGTGCTTAATTTCATCTCAATCGAATATCAGGAAGTGCTTGAAAAGTGATTACTTACATACGAACTCAGCAAGTTATATTAAAACTTTGTAAAAAGATTTATCAATATCCTGTGTCTATTTGTAGACATAATGATTGATAGCAAAATATGTTGTGCTATTTGTATCTATACAAAGATATAAGACCTTGTAAGAATGTTCCCAAGCATTAAAATATTTCATTTACGTTGTTAGGTTACAGGTATTTTTTACTTTACGTAAACAAGAAATAAAAAGTTAAATTTCATATTTATCTCTACAGTACAATGATAAAATCATTTATATTTTGTATATCTTAAGCATTGGATAATCTTAAATTATCGTGAAGGGCATTAACCTTTCAATGTTTTGTTGTGTGAGTTAGTAATCGCTGAAACTGAGACTGTACAGAACGACACAATCCGGAGAAATTGAGATTACTACGAATTTACGATGTTAAATTACTGTTGACTTTGAAAATGGTGTGTTAATTAATATTACCGATAGGAAATGTAATAATAAATTGATTAAATTGTTAGACACTTAAATAGTAATGGAGGCTAAATTTCTGTTTAGCATTTTACTATTGCATTAATTGTTTGTTTACAAGAGTATCGGAAATAATATATAGTCTAGTTATTATCTTACTAATGATACTATACTACTATAATACATATAATGAATATGTACTAGTATAATAATAATACTAGTATGGATATTGGTATGTGGTTTTTATGCTATTCCTGAACGCGATAGGTGGCGGTGTGGTCGAGTTATTCAATATTGAAAAAGCACAATAACGTCTGCGAAGCCAGCCAGTCATTTATAAAAAGATTTACGATATTTGATACAAGCCCGCTGCTAGTTTTGGAACCAAACAAAGGATTTCTTTAAATAGTAAGTAATTTGTTTAAGAAAAATCTAATCAAGTTAAAATTACTTTATTCAATTTAGGCTTTAAAGGAAGACATTTATGAATGTGAAAACACACTAACACCGTTTCAAAAAATATTCCAGTATTCGATAATAGCACGTATGAAACGGTTTATTAATTTATTTTTATTTTTTATTGCCATACCATACAGGCACTTGTTATATTTATGGTAAAGGTACAAAGAAATAGACAGAGGCAGAAGAGGGCGCCCTAAAAAGACTTGGATCAACTGTGTGAAAGAGGATATGCGTGTACGGGGAGTAATTGCAGAGATGATGTGTGACAGGAAGAAGAAGTACAAAGAAGTAAACACTTCCAGGTGTCACTATCATTCACGTAATAATAAACCCACTCTATTATTCCCTTTTAACAATATAACTTGCTTTAGGTATATGATTTTCGAAAATATTATCCGGCAAATCGGTAATGTTTTTAGGAAGCCTATTGTAGAACGTAACACAATTACTTATAAATTTGTACTACGTAAGCTAAAAGATGGGATCTAGAGAGATCTAGACAAGAAGTACACAAAACTGCACACAACATTATCGTAACTTTCATGAAGACCAGGTATGCTGAACCATGGGCTAACGTGAAATTTTAATACTTTTTTTTAATACCTAACAATTTTTAAAATATTAATGTGGCTGAGTGACGGCGCTGTGGTTGATATTGAGCACAGAAGCACAGTAAATACATCGAGAAGAATGGCAACCATCGATAGATCTGCAATCTCTACGGATTGGAATCGATCCCTGGTCGTAGCTATTATGCCAGCTTGCAAGCTTCTCGGCGGTTGTATATATATTAATCTCGGAACGCAGCACGACTAATCATGTCACTATGGAGAGTAAGCCTTTAGCACACCTCCGTCGCGAAATAGATAAGGTAAAATCGCTACATGTTCCGCTTAGCGAAATATCACTAAACTACCTCTTGAATAGAGTAGCGGCACATCACGCGAGCACGGATGTGTATTAGCAGATGAAGAAAAATTGTTACTGTGGTCATGGTTTTTGAAAACACGTAGAATATGGGTATGGGTGCACGAAATTAATAAAACAACAAAGGCCACTGTGGCGGGAGTTATATCTGGTGAGGTAATCGCGATCCAGTTGAACACAAATTTCGAGTCTTGCATCACCCAGGAAATTTTAATAAGGTCAGACTTTTGGTTGTAAGTGTCTGTTTGTATTGTTAAAATAACAGCTTTTTAAATGCATATGAAAGTTTAAACGATACATATAACAAAACACCATTTTTAAAAAGTTTGGTCTGTGTGTCTGTTTGTCTGTTTGTTCCGAGTAATCTCCGAAATAATTGTACCGATTTTGACGGAACTTTCACTGGCAGATAGCTGATGTTATAAGGAGTACCTTAAGCCACTTTATTTTAGAAAAAGAATTCGGATTATTGTCAAATAAAAAAAAACTGGTCATGGTGAATCAATTCAGGTGCTTAAATGGCTTACGCTGAATAAACCATAACAGATATATCAAATTAATGTACTATGTAATTTTAGATAATAAAAAGACCTGAAAAGTTTGCGTGTGCATAATATTTCTATCTTCTAAGGATCACCCACAATAAGCATATAACCGGGAGTAGCACGATTCGCGCATAAGCCCAATCAACGGCATTCTGTAGTCCAAGCGAACGAAGTCGCGGGCACAGCTAGTCTGCAATATGTTCACAGAAAGGCTTATGAATTACAAGCACATAACTTTAACATAACATTTTGCAAGTGCTACTAAGCTCACACTGAATGTTAAAAATCTTACTCTTAAATTTCTTGCTTGTTTACCCCGTCCTCAGATTGAGCAGTTTGAGTTTTCCCCTACTAGTGAAGATGAAATTACAAAAATATTCCTAACTCTCAATTCCAAAGCTGTGGGTTGTGATAATATTGGTCGTGTCATGCTACAATATATTTATAAGCTTATTCTCCCATGTGTGACTTCTATCATAAACTTTTCTTTAAACACGGGGATTTATCCAGCTTCTTGGAAGAATGCTTATATTGTTCCGCTTTCTAAAGTTACCAATCCCACAGTTCCTAATCATTTTCGACCTATCTCTATTCTTCCCTTCCTTTCCAAAATTTTGGAATCTATTGTCAATAAACAAGTTACTTCTTTCCTCACTGACAACGATCTATTAAATCAATTTCAGTCTGGCTTTCGAACCGCCCACAGTACTACTACTGCTCTGCTTAAGATCACGGAAGATGTTAGATCTAATATGGAAAAAGGTATGGTCACAGTATTGGTCCTTATTGATTTTAGCAATGCATTTAATGCTGTTGACCACGATCTTCTGATTACCGCTCTTTCTTGTCTTCAGTTTTCACCCTTAGCACTGGAATGGTTTTCTTCTTATCTCCGAGATCGTCACCAGGCTGTTCGCGTCTATGATGGCGAATCAGATTGGTGTGCTCTAGAAGCTGGCGTTCCCCAAGGCGGCATTCTTTCTCCGTTACTTTTTTCTATTTTTATAAACTTACTTACGCCTATTTTACAATCCCACTACCATCTCTATGCTGATGACCTGCAATTGTATCTGCATTACGAAATAAAGAATCTTCCTTCTATAATCAATAATTTAAACAAGGACCTCTCAAGTTTACTTTCCTGGTCTGAATCTTATGGGATTTATGTTAATCCAACTAAGTGTCAATCCATTATAATTGGTAGCTCAAAACAGCTTGCTAAAATAGACTTTAATTCGTTGAATCCTCTTCAATACAATAAATGTACCATTCCTTACTCAACTACGGTGAAAAATCTTGGTATCATTTTCGATACTAAATTATGCTGGGCAGACCAAGTCAAGGAAGTTAGTAGAAAATTTTATGCTTCTCTTCATTCTCTCATGCGTTTGAAAAACTTTCTTCCTGTTAATACTAAGATTTCCCTAGTGAATACTCTTCTTCTACCACTTCTGGATTATGCAGACGTTGCTTACTTGGACCTCTCAGAAGATCTCTTAAATAAATTTGATCGTCTACTCAATAACTGTATCCGTTTCATCTTCCGTCTTCGGAAGTTTGATCATGTTTCTGAATACCGAGCCAGGTTGAAATGGCTACCTATTCGGCAACGTAGGAATATAAGAATACTTTGTCTTCTTTTCTCCGTACTTAATAATCCCAAATCCCCTAAATATTTAAAAACACTTTTTCAATCTCTCGCGGATACGCATAATAGACAGCTGAGGTCTTCTGATTCTTTAATTCTCAGTATACCAAGTCATCATACTAATTTCCGCGACCAATCCTTCGCCGTTACAGCAGCACGACTGTGGAATTCACTTCCTATCAATATCCAACTGGCCAACTCTCGAAATTCCTTCAAGTATTCGCTACGTAGGTTTTACTTGGAGCAATTGAATACTTCTTAATAATATATAATCTTAATAATCGTTATATTCTTTTTTTTTTACTTAACATTATGCACACCTTGCATATACCTTTCCCTTGCTCCCTTGGAAGACTGGCAGAGAATGCTTTTTAGCATTAAGTCCTCCATTTGTACTTTTTTTTTTGTGCAATAAAGAATATATATATAACTTTAATAATCCTGAAAAAGCGCTTAATGACAAATTATCAAACACAATTATCTCTATTAAGAGCGCGACACTCGACAGTGGGCACAGTGTCCATTATCGCTTGTTGACATTGCGTGCACTATTTTCGCGACGTTATCTCGAACACTAACAACGCGCTGGTATCATGCGTTTACCGATTGCAACCGATTTGTTAAGATACAGCTATCAGTTGTTTTTATCGGTCACTACATTTTATGCTGTACGAAAGCGTGGAGAAAGGGTTATTACTACCTTTCTGTAAAACATAATATATTATTTATAAAGCGAGCCAGTGACACCACCGGTAGGCATCTATTTGTGCGATCTGAGGGACATTTGTGTTTGATCCTTTTTCGTCAAATCCTGCAAGTTACTGCATATTGGCAGATATCTATTTCTTCTTAAGATATTATAATATAAGAGTGAATATTAATGGTAGTTTCCAATTTAAATACTAACTAGAGATGACAAGGAAACCCCGTGTTTGACAATATAAAACTTATTCCAAAAATACTCCAAAAGTATTGTGTTTTTTAAATATAATAAATCAAAATGTACAGCAGGAATGAACTGTAATTATTATTATTCATAGTTAAATAATTTCGTAGTTATTTTAGTTTACAGTTAAAGCTCGTTCTAACATATATCTCGATTAGGTTATGTTGCAAATTTTCTTTCGGCAAAGTTCCAATAGAGCACTGCATCACCGGGAGCATTTGCTTGTAATGTATCAAGAATTCAATTCTGAGCATAACGTTACAATACTGCTTCCACTGACTGATGAGCTTTTCGCGTGTAATGTAACAATAAGATTCGATTTTGAGTATTTCGGCTTTTGCGGTTGCGCACAGTAATGCTCGGTTCTCCTCACTCACTGTGTAATGTTACAAATTGTTTCATTAAAAAGTTGCGCGCAGTAATGCTCAGTACTTCTCACTTAGTTCACTTAATGATGTAATATAACAAGTTATATTATTACAGGTTGCAAACTATAATGCTTGGTTCTTCTCACTTACTGATGTAATATTACAAGTTATATTATTACAGGTTGCAAACTGTAATGCTTGGTTCTCCTCACTCACTGATCTAATGTTACAAGTTGTATTATTATAGGTTGCGCACTTTAATGTCTGGTTCGCCTCACTCACTGATGTAATGTTATAAGTTGTATTATTACAGGTTGTGCATAGTAATGCTTGGTTCTCCTTACTCGCTGATGTAATTCTCGAATCTGAACTGATACAAGTATGGTTGTTGTAACAAATAATCATCCTCCGTTATCATCACCCAGAGATAGATTTTTGAAAAATGCAAAAATTGATGAACACACTGGTGGTATATTTGAGGTGTGGTTTTGGCGTCCTGAATTGTTTTTCATGTGATCTTTGTATCTGCTACTGGTATCTCAGACCTTTCACGGATTTCCATAGATATAACATTGTAAATATAATTAAACGCTTAAAAAAGGTAGGTATTAGGGTTCAAAATAAGAATTTTTAAAGCCACGATAATAACGTAACCAGAGAGTTGTAATGAATGATTGATGCTTGTATTTTTTTGATGCATTTTAACTAAGTGCAATATATTTTATTAATCATGAAAGACAATATATTAAGCATGTCTCCTTCAGAGGATCTAATCTATCTTAGACGATTAAGAGATCTTCTTCAAGGTTATTAAGAAAACTATTTATATGCATCGTACAAAGTTACACACTCAAGATTTTCCTTCCACGGAATCTTGTTACGTTATAAATGCAAGATGCACATTACGTAGTCGATACTTCGCCGTATAGCATCACATCTCGTTAAAATTATGAAAATAGGAATAAACGTTACGCGGTACGTTTATAAGTGCTCTATTTTTATAGTCATGTAGGTATTTTTAATCACCATAAACCAACCCACAGCCGTAGACGTCGTAGTAAGTATAAGTATATATATATAATATAGAAATAGCTATGAAGTTAGTATGATATCGCGGCTGATCGAGCCGGTCACGATCGTTTCAGCGCGCCTTCATACCGGTCGGTTCAGTTTTAGATTGGTTTGCGCCCGCGCACCCGCGGCGTCGATTTCGTTACCGGCGTCCCAATGACCGAATCCTTTTTGTTCAATCACAAAACGTAATATTTTAAATGTTTTTACATAAACTCTCAATAACGTGTGTCGGAATTTTAGTGCTGTATTATGGTCGGTTAATACTGATGTTTTGAATTATGTTTTAGTTTTTTTTTGCACTGCAACTTTAGTATCCGAGTCCTGTGTTGTGTTTGAGTGAAATTTGTATCTATACTGGTATTCGTGCGGATTAAAAGTCAAGTTCATTGTGGACCTTATCTTGATCACAAAAACTGGTACGTTGTTACTACAAAACTTTCATCATTATTTGACATTTCCTTTAAATACATTATTAGTCCATTGTATATCGTATTCCAGTGCTTTAAAGAAGTTGCCTTTAACAAGTTTGGTCCCAAAAAAAATGCAAAAGATTTTTATGGCCCAGACAGCAAAAATACAGTTTTCTTTTTGATTGCTTTGCTTGGTTATTTAAAACAGGATTGCATTTGAGCTGTTGTTTTTTCTATTTAGTATCTTACTGGAAATATTATGATATTTGATTGATTTCTAACTAGAACCACTTAGATATTTGCATGTGAGTGCGGAGGTAGGAGATTTATTAAAATATTATGACTTGAGATATAACTAAGCTTCTCATAATAGATGATATATTAATTATATAGTGTAGATATATCACAGTACTATTGTACAGTTTATTAGCGAATTAACTATTTTGTCGGATTTAAGTATATAAGTTTAGTTAAAAAGTTCTCTACATCATATCTTTACCATATTGTGAAGCTATGAAACTGTCTCCCGACCCTTATTCCTTCCTTCCTACAATATGGGGTTCTTCAAATATAATGTGAAGAGATATATGATCAGCCGACTGGTGATGGATTGTAGTTCCCTTGTTGATCGCCGATATTGTTGGATTGCACTGTGCTTACTATCAGGCACAGTGCCGCAGTCACTTTAGCGTGCTAGGATAAAAAACATGGTGAATCCTGATTAGGCCTTATTAATAAAACATTTAACTGCCCTAACAGTAATAAAACACTTCAACTATAGAGTTTTGTGTATCTTGACAATATAGCAATCGATCCGAATTTTTTTTAAACCATTTGCAGATTCTTTTTCTTTAATTTAAGAGCTCGGCTCTTGTCGGTTAAGCAGTTGCCTCTGTTCCGTATCTTCTGCCTTTCTTTTGACCTCTTAATATGACACGATCTCACTTTATGCGTAACTTATTGGAAAAAGTTTTCCTTCTAAAATTGTTTTAAAGATCTTTACTCTTCTGTTCTATATTTCTCAATAACTGTCTTTCCTCGTTAATCTTTCTTAACAGTTCCTCATTTGTAATTCTTTTTGTACAACTGATGTACCTACTCCGTCCCTCCTTCAACACCACATCTCAAACGCTGCCAACCTATCCTACAGTTACTGTTACATTAATTAAAATTTAAATAATATGCGTAATAAATGGTAATATTATGATATTGGAAAAAAGTTGAACATTCCTAGGTATAAATAAAATTATGCTATGGTTAGACACTTTTCTTATTTGCATATTATCACAGCATTGTTTTATAAACACGTACAATTAGATACTATATGTAATACATACACAAGAGATGCACGGGTAGAAGTCACGTTCCTATATTATGATTTAAGGCATACAGTCTTTATACTGTTTTTTTTTGTATTGTGTATCCGATTACAAAACATACTTCACACCGCTTGTTACGGCCACGGTTTTTAAAGTTTTTATTTTTTATTTGTAAACCGGTTTTATCAATTTGTGGAGTTAATTTTGAATATTGAATGCAGCGTTTTGGTTTAAACTTAATTTATGAAGATTATTAAGAATGTTATATCACTACGAAATGTATAATAATACGCTCATTTCTTGAATGATTTAAGTTATTGTAGTTTTTATTACATATAGGAGAAAGTGTTTTTAATTATAAACGTAATAAAAATATATTACTAGCTGGACCCGTAAAAGTTGTTCTGCCCTTTTCAATAGTTCAATAACTCAATTACAGTGCCACCTATCGCGTTCACAATATAGCATAATAACCATCTCCATGAAAAAAAAAAACATTTAGATCTATCAACTTTCAGGGTGATTGGTCAAAAGGTATTGGAGTTTTTTCCCTTATCAATTTCGTATACTTATACCAGTTACCAACACAAAGGAGACGAATACTCTTTCATACAGACATGGGTCTGGGTAAAAAAAAGAGATGTAACAATATGAAAACGGTGTAAATTAATAGCCAATGATCAAACAGTCACTGAAAAAATGCGGATTTTTTGCAATCTAAAAGCAGAGATTTAGAATATTTCGTAAAAGCGAAGTCATGTAATAAACTTCAAATAAACTATTTCTGAAGTAGGATTAATATTAAAAAAGGGTTATGTTTATTATCTTTTAAAGTTATTAGTTTACTTGTTTTGTTGATTGTGAATTTGAATGATATTGTACGATTTTAAAAACAAAATTGTATTCGACTTTATAAACCATATTTCAAATATTTACTTTCTGGGCCCATAAATACCCGTCTCCTTTTTATATTTAAAGATTTTTTTATAAACTTTTAATCTGTTTAAAGTTTTGTAAAAAAATATTTATATGTATGTTTATTACTTAGTATATATTTTGTTTCAATTAAGTGTCAAGTAGACAATTAAACAGAAATTATGAAGAAGAAATTAAGAAATTGTTTATATAGATTATAATTCTGAAATGGTCTCCGATTAGAATTAATTGGATACTTTATGACAATTAAACTGAACAAAGGAGACTCCATAGATGTTTATGATTAGACTTTAGTGTTTATTACATTCTCCAGTGTGATCAACGGTCTATAATTGAAACCGATTTTAGAGCTCCAACTTAGTAGAGGAGGAGACAGCGAAAGATGAACTTGTAAGATCTTTAGATTTCAATAAAAATATGCAAAGTCTAGTTCGGTTCAGTTGGTAGCGTGTACGGATTCCGCGTCGATCGACGTGGGTTCGAATCCCTGAACTAAGCCTGAGCTTTCGGTGAAAGAAAACATCGTGATGAAACTATAGCATGGTGGTAGGGTATTTTAAAACGCCCGCCCAAAAAACAAATCTTATGTCCGATTCCACGAGGTAATCAATTTTGATGACAAAAATTAAAATCCCTCCAGCCGTTCAAGCGTGACTAAAATGCATTGCGTGCATATGCTTTGTAGGCCTTCGTTTGGAAATATAAAATTTGATAGTATATTTGTAGGAGGTTAAAGTGGATCAATGGAGCGTCTACGGATATCGTGTCAATCGACATGCGTTTGAATACCTACAACGAGCCTGAGCTTTCGGTGAAGAAAAATATCGTGATGAAACGATAGCATGGTGGTAGCTAGTTGATGTTATAAGTAGTAACTTTGGTTACTTTTATTTTAGAAAAAGAATTAGAGTGTCGCGCAAATATAATAAAAATCAAATCGGAAAAACGACGATTTGTGGGCGCTTAAATAGCTTACTCTGAGTAAACCATAATATATATAGCAAATTAATATACTACATAATTGTAGACCTTAAAAAGACCTACAAAAAACTCTCTCAGAAAGAGCATATGTCTATCTTCTAAGGATCACCCACAATAACAATTTTTGTATTTAAAATAACCGGAAGCGAGGGTAGAACGATCGACGGCATGTGTAGTCCAAGTCAGCACACAGCCGCGGGTAAAACTGGCGATTAAATAATTTGTAAACAATATCTACTAGGTACGTAGTTCTGTGTATTTGATCAAATTGTATAAGTAGGTATGACGTCATAGGTAGGTAGGTACCGTTGAGAACGGTAACTACTATAAAGTGAAAAAATTGAGTGTGAGTTCACAAGCGGTAGAAGAGAAACTACTCTAGTACATTAAGACTAGAAGAAGGATAGGGAAACTATATAGAAACGAATTCTATCTCATTTTCGCACAGCCTATAACCTATATAGCTATCTTTTTTCGTTTCATAAAATCCAATTCACACCGTCCCAAAATAAGTTTCGCATCAAAAAAGAATAATACGTAATTTATAGAGATAAATACAAGCCTAGTAAAGAAATATGAAAAATAGGCATCATTGCATACAGTATATATCTAACATCGGTGGTAAAATAGAAAAAAAAAATCTTAGCTTAATTATGCGAATTAAAAATTTTACGTCTCGGAGAATTTTTCTCTTCGCTGAGTATTGGAATGCACTCTTAATGCTTGTGGAGGCATCCTTGTGGTAAGGAAAGGTCTTATTAGCTTTGGATAATTTAAATCATTATTATTATAACTTTTATTTTACTTATCGTGAATTGATTCATAATACATCACGTAATGCTGTTCGTTGGTAAGTGCATTACTCGAAAACGGTTGAACCGATTTGACTAATTCTTTTTTATATTAGTAAATTTTATAGTACTGAATTAAGTTTTTATGAGAGAAAAAAATTCGAAAAGTTCCCCGATAAATTTTCACATCCGGGAAAACTAAAAGTTCTTTTTTCTACTGGATTTCTGTATGAACTAAAGACCATACATAACTCACGATTTCAACGATGATTGTGCGAAATTGTTATTTTGGTTTTTCTATCATAGGGCTAGAAAACTTTTCAGGAAAATAAAATCGGGATAGGTGGCGCTGTGGTCGCGTTATTGACTGTTCGAAAGGAAGGAACAATGTTTACAGGCAAGCTAGTAGTAAATAACATTTTAACTCTATTTTTATTCTATAACAGCGTAATTTTTATAAATATTCTAAAAACCTTAACCTTTTTTATTTATTATTCACAAGGAGTTATTTACCTAATGGATTAAAAGATAGAGATGTTTATTACGTCCTCTAACGACCAGCTCATTTACAATGACAGGTGTAATAGTAACTTATGTTTAAATTGAATTTTCAATGGAAATTAACGCTCTTAATATTTTTGTGGCTTGTTTTTATTTGTAAATTATTAAATAAGAAATAAAACCACTACTGTAACAAAAACACTTATAAAAAATTGTATTTATTTGATTTCCTGATGTCGTACTTAAATACTATACAGCCTTTGTCACTCCCACAATGAATACTAATATCGAAAGTTAATAATAAATTCAATAAATAATATATAATTTAAAATATACACATTTTTACCGAGTTTTTGGGTGATTGTTGTCTCTATTATGCACTAATCTTATAATGATAAGTAAATATTTGAAATTTCATTTGAAAAAAGTAATAATTTAAAAAAAAGTGAAATCAAAATGTCGCCACGTGAAGCTCTCTCGCCTGCGACGAAAAGGAAACATCGTCGCTTCGATCGCTTTTCAAATTGTTAGATATTGGTTGATAATTATTAATTAATAAACGGCGACACCGATTTATCGATTTGCTGATTATATGTGCCGATATATCCTATCTTTATCGTTACATCCCTGCTTATAACCTTTACATTTAAAGTTTCTTTACCGTGCCCGAAGAAGTTTGACGTTTTTGCATATTTTTTTCATTGTTATAATAATACAATTTCATTTAGCATAGTAAAGTTAAATTGTATAAACTATAGAGGAGTATACAAAATTTTAAAATAAAACACCATACATTGCACATGCATAGTGTATTGTTTCTTTACTGTTACAAATCTAACCCATCATATTATAATATCTAGTTTAGTTTTTGCCGTTTTGACGTCACGTAGGCATATCGAGTTTCTCGTGAATGTGATGCTGATCTCGGGTTATGATAAACAGTGGCAGCGTTGTTTGAAGGGATATTTTGTTTTTAAATGTTTTAATATGTTTTGTTGAATACATGTGTTAAGATTTCATAATTTAGGATTTAATTTGGAAACTAAAATTCGTGTTTTTTCTAAAATTATCATGTTATATATCTATATACATTTTCGACAACATCGTTAGTTAATGTCAGCTTGCATCCACATCTATATAATTAAAAAATTAAACGCTGTTCGTTGGTAACAGAATCACTTGAAAATGGCACGACCGATTTAGCTAATTATTATATAATGTCCGAATTATTTCCAATTAGGTTTTATGAGAAGAAAATATGGAAAAGTTTCCCAGAAAGTTCATAACTCACGATTCAAAGGATGTAGAACGTGTTATTGTAATTTTGTTTGTACGCCATGTTCATTAAAAAGGTTTCAAGAAAAAATAATTCGGAATAGAAATGCTGTGGGCGATTTATTGACTACTGGAAAGGGCAGAATAATTTCTGCCGAGTCAAACGTATGTGTATATACAATTAGAAGGCTTGCTTCAAGTCACGATGAAGCTGTAAAAGCCGTCAGAGGCTTCAGGGTCCCTAAGGCTAACAGGATAATCAGTCAGAAAAAAAAGAAGTCTTATAGTGGTGGTAGATCCGTCTGAAGACACTGGTAGGACACTGATATTGTCAACAGATTTCCAACTTGGCGATTACAAAAAAAAGTGAGGTTCTGAAATTCATTTATTCGGCCTAATCTCCTTATATAATACAGATTCCAATTCAATTTTATAAATATATTTATTTTGCAATAAAAAATTACATTATATATATATATATATATATAAATCAAGTTTAATTTTGTTTTAAAAAAGACCAGGACATTTTCTTTAAAAAGTAGTTAATTCACTACTTATATGTAATGTTTTCTTTTTTATATAATAGTGCGGCACATTGACCGTTCTATCTCTGGTGGTAAACACAGCACAATCCAAACACAATGGCAACCACCGAGAGATCTAAATCCATTCGTAAAACTACTTCCAAAGAAACCTAATTTAAATTTCGAGTATTCTTTATAACTAAGCCCACAACTTGACAAATAAACATCATGTAAAAATAAACTTATACCTCTTAGGCTGCGTTGTTTGAACCATAGTTAATCTCTAACCAGTGGACTAACTCCATACATAATTTGACAATTCGGTACAAAACTAACCATTGGTCAAGTTGACTACGGATCAAACAAAGTACAATTAGGCGGAATATGAACGAATTTCAGAACCGATTTTTTTTCCTCGTTGTCCACTTCACATGGATTGCCTCAAATGCCATATTATGGTTTCTCTTATTTCTCATCCTTGCCGTACGGTTAAAATGTGGATATATCTACCGGTCAATGTGTTCTCTGCTTCTTACGACTTCAGATTGTTCAAAGGTACCGTAAAGAGATATTTATGGAGGTCGGAATGACGGTGTCGACCGCCCATGGGTTGCCGATCTCCTAATGGCGGCCGCCATGTTTTTAAATTTTACAATGCCCAAAAATCGAGCTATCCAAAAAAAAAAAAAATTTCAAGGGTTTACGATTGTACATTGATTATTTGTCAACTTACATATTAATAGACACATATTATTACAAAGATAAAATAATAATAATAGGTGTGTTGATAATAATATATTATATTTTGATAGCCTACATTTTATTGATACGGTCGATACGGACGCTAATCGTGTTTAATCATATTTATTAACCAGCTCTGTCCCACGGTTTCAATCGTGTTTATTTTATAAGACAAAAACTTCGCGAACGCACTCGTGTAGCCTATCATAACCACAGAACATATCTTCTTACAAGTAGAAATTATTTTATTTTTTCATTATCTTCTAAACTATGTGTCCAAATAGTTGCTTTATAGGGCAAAGTTTAATTTCATAAAATTGTCTTTATGATGAGTAACTTTTGTTCGTAAGGATTAATATGCCATACCTAAAAATAATGCCTTATTGTTGCTTATACATAAGAGATAGACATATGATATTACAATCTTTTTTTATATATACTAAGGGCCAATATTTTTGTAAAACATTGTTTAGACATATCATCATTAACCATTACGCCACTGCACGCGGATAAACCAGTTCGGAAACACTACTTTTTCCAAGTCATTTAACAAAAATCAATATTTAAGACTAGCTGATGGTTTTAGTCTTATGTTAGATAGCCTATACTATTTATTCTAAATGAATTAGGCTATCATATACAAAAATATTTTTTCAAATTCGACCAGTAGTTCCAGAGATTAACGCCTTTAAACAAATAAACAAACAAAAAAAACTCTTGCGCTTTATTATATTAGTATAGATAAATACGTACTTTTATTCATTATTCTGAAACCTTTATCAGATACTAGAACCACTAGAAGAAATGCAGACAGTGGGATTATTGGAAGTTCTGTATTAATATTACTAAATAAAGTGCAGTTCATCCAGCCTCGGTCTTATTAATCATCGTCTTTAAATGACAAGGGAATCGAGTGCCATCTTCTGCCTCATCTTCATTTTTGTCTGACGTCATTGTCTCCAGTATGATATAAAGTCAAAGATATGATTACAAATGAAAAAACGATAAAAACTAATTGATAGAGAAATACAGTTAACTATTATTTATTATACATATATAATTATTAAGATTTCCCTCTAGTTGCTGGGGCCAATTAACCGTGCGGTGTGCTCCTGCTGTAAGAGGGTTTCCAAAGCTCCTTGGGAATGAGGGTTTAAGTTTGGCATACCTATACATAAACAAGCGTCCATAGGCAACAGTGACCGCTTACCATCAGATGGACCGTACGCTTGTTTGCCACCTTAGCTGTAATAAAAAAAAGCAAGTAACCAATGGCATATAATTTTTGTATGTCAACTTCTAGTATGAAGCTTCGAATGTTGTCCTATAGTTAGTTGTAAAGGTATCTCGTCAATATAACTTCCACTTTTTCCTTGTCCAATTACTTAATATAATAAGTGGTACAAAGATTGATGAGTGACGTCATGAATACGCGGCAGCCAGTGAAAGTCCAGAATGGTACAGTTAATCTTGATTAAAATGTCAACGTGGAGATATTGTTTAAACGAGGCAGTTTGTCGCGCAACGATTTTCTTAATTTATTTCTAGCTCGACATGTATAATTATCGACAGATATAATAATATATCATTGTAGTAAAACTAACATAAGGTAATTAATTTAATTTCGAAATTTTCTGTTTTCACTCAATTGTGGTTCGGAGCGATTTTGTATGTCTGTATAGGATTTTGAAGTATTAGTGCCTGAATAATATGATGCGTTTTTAAGCAATTTATTTAATTACTAGCGATAATTATTTATTATATTATTTTAATTTTATTGAACACCTCGCCGCCAATTGACCCATGTAGTCTAGCATAATTGTTCTTCCGGCAAATACAAATTATTTTAATTTTTCATTATCTCATAAACTACGTGTCCAAATGGCATACTATAAAGAGCAAAATATAACTTCATAAAATTGTCTTTATGATGAAGTAACTTTTGTTTGTAAGGATTAATATGCCGTGTCTAAAAATAATGCTAAAAATAGTTTTTTTAATTTTCAACAAATCTTTGTCAAAAATACCATGATGTGGCTTATGCATAAGAGATAGGCATATTCTAACGTTGATTTTTTTTTAATTCTACGAACCAATATTATTGTAGAACATTGTATTTCCGCATCATTAACGACTACGCCAACGCATGCGGTTAAAGCTGCTCGGGAGAGCCTCGACTACCGACTTACGTAACGAAAATCAATATTTAAGTCCATCTGAAACTTGCAGCCTAATCATAAATAGTCTATTCTATTCCTCGAGAGTCTGGCTATCTATCATACACAAAGAGAATTTTTTGAATCCGACTAGTAAGTAGTTCCAGAGATTAGCGAGTTTAAAAAGACAAACACACAAAAAATCTTTTCCCCTTTATTATATTAGTATAGATTGAGGGATAACATATTATACTTCCCATGTACAAATCAATTAAAAATTAATGTTTTCCTTTACGATTTCAAAAGTAAAATGCATATAGTGTATCACAGTCCTCTCATATAAGCTTCCCATGTAAAAAAATCATAAAAATCAATCAAGCCATTTTTTATTTAATTCCAGTCATATAAACAGACACAAAAAAATGTCGTACTTATACATGATATAGGTGTCCTATCCTACTAATATAGTCAATGTGAAAGTGTGTATGTTTGGATGTTTGTTACTTAATCAAGCTAAAATGGCTGAACAGATCTCAATGAAATTTGGCACACAGATAGTCTATGACCTTGAATAACAGATAGGGTACTTTTTATTCCGGTAAAAGTCATAGTTTAACAAGTGTTATCATACAAATATAATAAATGGAAATTTTCTATGTTTGTTACTCAATCACGCAAAAACGGCGATTTTTTTGGTTAGTCGTGTTCCGAGATCAGTCTGTGTATATCCAATAATACGCAGAAGAAGTCGCGGGTACCAGCTAGTATAATATAAATCTATTACATAATATATAATGTAAATTACATGTACACACAGAACTATAGATTTTTTAATATAGATAAACTTAAAAAAGTCGTAATTATAGTAAATTTATTTCATGTTTCCTTTTCTTTTTAAACAGTTCTAAACAACTTTGTATGCTAAAATATTTTAATGTATTATTATTTATGAGCCCTTTTTGCCTACCACTGTTGACCGTGTCGATCGCTTTACTTCGAGAACGGCGTCATAATGCTTTAGTTAGACTCGTGGGAGATCAAATTTCCTAATCATCAGACCAAACAAACCATAAATTTAGATAAAGCGGACAAGAATCAGCGGCATTTGCGGGTTTGAGTCCATTCACCATAAGATTACGTAGGCGATGACTTCTAAAAATATTGTGTGATGCATTTAACACTACTATAACTTATATTTCGGTGTCTGTGTTATGAGTATTTGTTAAGGCAATGCATTGTGTATTGCTCGATTGGCTAGCTATAATCCTCAACTTGTTGTTAAGCACCTATCAATTGGCCTCCAGACTTGTATTTGGGAGGTAGTCCTCTTTCTAACCTTCTATCTATAATATATATATATATACTATATAAAGCTGAAAAGTTTGTTTGTTTAAACGTGCTAATCTCAGGTTTGAATGGAAAAAATGTTGTAGTGTTGAATAGCCCATTTATCAAAAAAGGCTATATGCATCACGCTACCACCAAAAGGAGCGGAGCATAAATGAAAAATGTTGCAAAAGCGGGGGAAATTTATTCCTTTTGAGAGTTTCCACTGCTTGTACTGCGTGAATGGTTAAAGTTACGTAACAATCATGTGTGACAAAATTATTTTCCTTAACAATTTATAAAAAAAAGTCCGCGACAGAATATGGCTATCATTTAAGGTTTACTCAATATGACCAAATTTGTTCTAAAATAATGAGTTATTTGCGAAGGTGTTTTTATATACATGGTATTAATCCTTATCGAAATAAATACGTTACTCATCATAAGTATTTACTTTTGAACAAAATTGCCCTTTACAATAATTGATTTAAATTAATATCTTAGCGCAGCGTAGGTCGGCCTCCCCACTAGATGGAAAGACGACATAATAAAGGTCGCTGGCAGCCGTTGGGTGCAGGCCGCACAAGATCGGTCGCTCTGGAGATCTATGGGGGAGGCCTATGTTTAGCAGTGGACGTCCTGCGGCTGAAATGATGATGATGATGATGAATATCTTAGGAGATATCACAGTTTTAAAGTAACTCGGCAGCAAAATAATGATCAAGTATCGCTAGCGCATTTTTATTATACAGATTAATGTAGGAGGCGGGCTGTACCTATAATACAGTAACTACGATCCTCTTTCTAGCGTTTTCTATCTCTCTCTTATATGACGCAGACGAAGTTGCGCGGGTCAGCTAGATTAACATAAATAGCTGTGACATACGGTTTCATCCGTATTAAATTTATTTGATCAACTCTCCATTGCACTGGCGCCAATACACCTTTTTATCCTACCGTTCTTCTCACTTCCCGTACTTGCCGGATTGCTTGATGTTCATGGTTACTGCTCCGCTCTTTTAGTTCGTAGCGTAAGTATATAACCTTCCTCAATAAATAGGCTATAAAATGTAAAAATATTTTTTCATCTCTCTCTAGTAGTTCTAGAGATTAACGCGTACAAGCAAACCATCTCTTGACCTTTTTATTATATTATAAAATACTAGTATTAAGTATATAATAATAAAAGTTTTAATTGAAATGACAAAGTAGGATTTAAAAAAGTATTTTATTAATTTTTCCCTTGTCACTTCTAGACGTTTCTGATTCCATACATAATGCAGTTCATTAGCCTTGTTTTATTGTTTTATTAAAACCACTAGGTCAAGGCGTCTATTACCGGCACATTCCTGTGGTTTTCATGTGACATACTAGTCCCTAGGTCCCTACCACCTTAAGCGACATTCCCTGTGATTATCCACTTTTATAACTGACAAAATTGTGAACTGTGATTCTTTTAAATATTTACAATGTATATGTACACTTGCCTAGATTTCTATGTGTATATTATAATTGTTGAGGGTTTTGCAGATTTTAGATCATCTATAATCTATCTCAATGCTGTAGACCACTTTTATAATTAAATGCGAAACTCACTCACTGGATTACCTACCTCTTTTAGAATATCGATTCATCAATTTTAAACTACTATTAAGTGCCCAATTATTGTATAGATGTATATATATAAGTACATAATATGTGAATGGTTTCTCGGAAACGGCTCCAACGATTTGGATGAAACTTTATATTCAGATAATGTTTTACAGTCTAAGTTTACCTAGATAGGTATTTTTCTTTTTTTTCTGTAAGACACTGTGCTTAGCTCGGTCGCCCAGATACCTATTAAATAATTAATGAACAAAGTAACGTAAAAAGTACAATTTCGTTTCGTAAAACAAAAATCTTATAATGATTTTTTTAGATTCGAAATAAAGGTAACTCTAACTCATTCTTGCCTTGACGCAGCACTAAAAATGAGTTTTAAAGAAATAGTAGAATTTGGAAAGGACATCCCATAACGAATATGCCATTAATTTTTTTATCTGTATGTTTGTATTTGACCGATTCTAAAGAGAATTTAGAGAAACTTTTTACACTGGAATTATATATTATTCTGTAATTGTTGGGATATCGGAGTAGTTAGTAACACTTTTAGAAATCGTAAAAAACCTTTAATATACCTAAAGACCACGCAATAAAAATGAATAAATATTACGATCTATGTAACGAGTTAACCAAGAATGGCTATGCGGTTAACTTATATGCGGTGGAAGTTGGAGCGAGAGGTATTACAGCGAAATCTCTCTATAGCTTGTTAAAAGACATCGGCCTGTCGAGAACTGTAGTAAATTCTATTTTAGAACGGGTATCTAAAGCAGCATTAACAGGCTCTTACCAATCTGGCTTGGCAGTGAGGGTATCGCGGGCAGACAAGGTGAGCGCTGATATACATCATATACCTTAAACCTACACCTGGGTCGCAAGTCCCGGGGACTGCTCGTGTTCCCTCTGTCTGCTACACGATGGACCCGGCACCCGCACGGTGAATCCATGGAATACTAAGATGTTTGTCTCTGTTATACATGAGAGATAGGTATATGTAATTCTTAGACTATAAGAATTGTTCAAAAAATTGGTTAAAAATATACCTAATTAATATAAACCCGTGTAGGGTCACGGGGTACCGCTATTATACCATACTATGCAAATGCTACGCATATTTATACTGACAAGTAATAACAAATTGTTCTTGTTTAACTAAATTATAAACATCTGCACCTAACTTTACCTACATCGAGGTGAAGTTGCGTAATTAAAGCCAGTAAATTTTGCTGATGTACTTGATAATATCTGTCCTAAAGCATAGTGAAGCTGCATTAAAGATCATAAAGATAGTTATGATATTAATGATCGAAACGTTTGCGTAACAGTTGTAGTGCAACCCATTGTGTTAGAAAACTTTCTATTCGAAAACTTACCATTTCTCAACTTAATGGTAACTTTTTATTAGCGTTAAGACCGTACGTTTTCGATAAAATTTTAATGAGTGTAAATATTTAAGGTTTTAGAAGTATAAAAGTAGCACTTGTGACGGAGACGATGAGGAGTATTAGATTAGTGTGGACATTTCATAAGGAAGAATGAAATCATAATATAACCGGAAGTGTGCTAAGTAGGAAGGATATAGATGGATATAGGGGAAGAGGAAACTCGAAGAAGGCATGGATAGATTATATGAGGAATGATATGTTTGTAAAAGGCGGTACTGATATTACAGTTATTACAGGAAGTAGAATGGAAGAAGATAACATGTCAGTATAAGCAAAAGAGGACAAAGATTTTAAACTAATCCACCGTTTCTTAGTGTCTACTTTACCAACACTAAGGACATTGTTAGCAGATAAAATCTTAACTGAAGTAAGAATCTAACGTAAACAATTTTTATGCATGACTACAAACTACGATTTAGAATAAGTATTAAAAAAAGAGATTGAGCATAACTTACAATTCTTTAACTGAAAGCAGCATTAAAAGTCAGGCCAACTGACTAAAATAAATGAACAACCATCCAATGGAATATAAATGTATGCGTATACTCATACGTATGACCAAACTTTTGAAGCTAACTCCAACTGGCATGCCTGGGGTGTGTGGGCCTGTCAAAATAATTACATAGAATAATGTCATATTGACAGTAACTTTTGAACACGCAAACATAATTACAAGACTTTGAAAAGAGTTGCATATGTTTTAGAATTGCCACAGAATACCCACCATTATTTTAATTTTTATTATAAGTAATATTTACATTTGATGCATAAACGATAGTTATTTGCTTTAATAGGTAGTAAGACTTGATGCAAAGCCTTCCAATCTAGATAAGCTTTTATTAATCTCATTATGATATTACATACAAGCTTATATTTATTACAATCAATACATTTTTTTCAATCATGACTACGGCTGAAAATACCCGGAATACGGCCGTGGATAGTTTCCTAAATTAATGTTTTGGGAAATAGGTAAATTGCTGGAAATTTTCATTTATCTTATGTATATGCAGAGAATATTATATTATTTTATAATTTTCATACAATTTTTAATAACTTATATTGCCGAGAAGTTAATTTCAAAATTATAACGATTATTAAGGATCCATATCTATCAGTCACTAGATCTATCTTCATGAGCAATTATTCAAATTAGCCCATTGAATTAGTCTTTAGTTTACGCGTAATGTATGTAGTTTATAAAAAAGCCTCATTACCAACACTACCTATTTGGTTGAAACAACACCACGGTACTTTTTGCTAACTGTACATAGAATATATTATAAACTATTAGAATCATTTAAGATAATGATCTGGCACGTTGATAAGCGTGTAAAAACTTATGAATTATTCATATGAAATGAAAATACTTTGATCGTTTCTTTAGACCGTGGTAGAAACCCGATTGGAAGTGTTTTAAGGGTTTATTATCTACATTTCTCATAGTAAGTAGCTTATTATATAAACTCTAATTATTTCCGAGCAAGTATAAAAAGCCAAACATTTCTGTTAAGTTTTTTCTCTCCTTCGTAACTAACGTCGATCTTTAAAACTTATTTATTTTCCTGTAGTACGGAGAAAGTCTAGGCAGAGGCTTACCTATCTATAGCTTGTTAGTCAGGTTCTTTTACGTGAGCGAGCAATGATTTGACGCTACAATGTGGATGGGGTTGACCAACGAGCGAATGAATTCCAGTGGAGCTCCTAATGCTTTTCCCATTGCCAGAATGTTTTTTTTTTTTTTTACAAGAGCTCTCGATTTTTTTTCTTAAGTGAATACCATATTCTGTAGCATTTAGGTTTATTTGTCCAATATATTAAGCTACCGTCACACTTATGTGTCTATTTTTAACGTGTTATCTAAATCCACAGTTTATTTTCAATATTTACTCCACTACGAACACGATACCGCCCCGCCAGTGAAGAGCTAAATACACATTCGTTACTTATTTCTGCACTCGACCAAACATTTGTTTAAATATGTCGCGACTGGTCCGTCGTGAACGGAAACCGTGGAATTTAGCATGACCATTAAACTTCGTACTGGTCATTTGGTATATACCACATGTTGAGTCATATTGTAAGGTAAATTTCAAGATTGAGGTGTTTTAAATTGAATCTCTATAGAATTCTTAAATGTTTTTTTTAATAAAGATAATTGAATCTGGAGCAAATATGAATTTTTTTTATAATAGTGTTTTGTTTAATTTACATTTTGCTATATAAATCAAATTATAATTATAGCAATTGAAGAATTTATGGTATCATAAATATTCGTTTTTCGATAGTCCTTTTAAAGCTCACTACATTTGGCGAACTGAATACTAGCTAAAAAGGATATGGTCTTATACATTTTTATTTAATAAATAATGTGGTATTCTGTTATATTTAATCCACAAAGGCGAAGTGGCTTTCCTCAAGAATTACAGTAAGTGTGTTGTTAGCATACAATCATGATAATCACAGCATGAACATTCATCTTTTGTAAGTTCAATACTAAGACAGCTTTTGTAAAAGACTGTTATTTTGTGGTTGGAGTTTCAAAAATAATGATAGATATTGCTTAGCATCATAGTCTTGTCAATTTGATATGTTACTCATTTTCATTGTACATTTCTATAATACCTAATTTCGAACAGAATAAAATTATAATAATAATCAAATTACTCATTACAAAGGGAACTTGTATTTTAAGTTATTACTTATTATAAAGAGCTGGGTTAGACCGCTAGCTGGATTGCACAATAGTACTAAGTTGTAAGGAATCTGAAAGCAAGCAAAGAAATTTACCCTCAGTATTTGTTCAAAAATATCTGCTTTAAACGATATCAATATCACACAAAAGTATCCTAACTAGCAAAGGTGAGTTTATGTGTTTATATTATTATAGTCAGTTACGCAAAAACAGCTAAACGGGCTTAGAGGAAATTTGGAACTCAAATAGATGATAACCCGGATTAAGATGTAGGATACTTTTTAACTCGGCAAAGAGCCCATTCTAGAGTCCACGCAGACGATGTCACAGGTAGGAGATAATTTGTCCATAGCATAACATACCATCTCGCCTGTATCCCCGAAGGGTTAGGCTGAGGTGTACTAATATGTACACCCACAGTTCGCTGGGTACGTTTTAGGTCCAAACGGAGGACAAGTTTATTGCCATTAATCGGGCACAATACCAAATTCCGAGCTGCTACTGAGAATTTCATAGGAACACACATAACTCGAACTGGGGATCGAACCCAGGACCTCGAACATAACAGTCGCTCTTAGGACCACTAGGCTAATTTGTCCATAAAGCGACTATACCAAAGTATTTCAAACTTTTAAATATTTAATAACTATAAAATTTGTTTCGCTTAAATGTTAGCATTGCAAAAACATTGGTGAATGAATATATTGTATAAAGTATTTGAATGTATTGAGTAAATTGTATTCGCAATAGTGGAATGTTTGCAATATAATTAGAAACAAAAGCCGTAAATGTAATTTAACTAAACGATTATAGATTGAAATAATGTTTTACTCTTACTTTATCATAATTTTGATATATATATCTAGCGTTACAAATCACCAATAGATTCACATTATAAAAAAATTTAAGGACAAGAAATTAAAAATCCTTCCCTGTAAAGGATAATTTTGGTTTTATAAAATCAGCGACTTTGGAATGTCTGCTGTATCACCATCGATGATAACGGTTATTTTATCTCCCGCTCTTACACGTTTCAGCTAATTCTATTTAAATTGTAGAGGCTAGCAAACTTTAATCACAGATCTGATATAATTTGTAAACAAGGAACCAGATTTCGATATAGTTGCAGACATTTTAATAACAACCATTCCCCATACCTTCCCGTTCCGCCGAACAAATACTTTCTTATACGTATCTTCTACCTTTTCATAATCTTTGTTTCAAGAGGGGACTTAAATCCAAGAGGAATTAGTCCATCCCCATAGTAGGTAAACTTAAAATTTACAAAAGCTAATACTTAAAACTAATAACACACATAAGGAAAATCTTTGCTACCACGCTTGCAGGTGCACCGAGTTTTTGTAAAATGTACCATGACCCATTATGTTAAATGTATGGGTACTTCTTTATTCTGCTATTTTGTTGTAATTTGTAATGGCCACATTCTATTAACAAGTTTTGCACGTCTCTAATAATTTCACAATTTAGTGAATTAGGTTTTTTCATAAAGTAAACCTTCTTGTTGAGTGGCATAAATTAGGATCGAGAATCGAGAGCTGCCTTGGATAAATAAGAGATCATTCCTTTCTGGTTTACCGTACTACCCATGGGCTCCATGCTAACTATGAATAAAACCCTCAATAAAGGCTTTGATAATTTTTGTCTTTTAGTAATATTATTTTTACAGTGCCTAAACCATTCAACAATAAACTTACGTTTGTGTTCACTCTTGTATATTCCGTGGTTAATCTTAACTTATCTCTTTAAGGTAATTCTATTGCCACGTCTTCTTAATTGAGGCATTTCCATATTCCCTTGTTTTCATAGGAAATATTTTTGCACAGTCGATTATGAACCTCAGCGGTATTTCTAGATAATATTATCTTTAATAACTTATCGTACTCCAACTACATAATATAACTTTACTAAATGTTTGTATAATCATAATAATTGCATGTTATATTGACCCAGATAACATTGAAAACACTGAGGAATGCGACCGAACAAAGCAAAGGATTCGTGAAAATGATTCAGATGTGAAACTATTCGCGAGTGTTTGTTTACTACCTTCGTTTGTTTTGGAGATAGCAACGTGCATATCTGTTGACGGTGTAAACGTCAGATCTTGACAAGGACGACCCCTTGTTAGATGAGCATTTTGCTTTGTTAGTTTTCTCTTTTTTATTTATTTAAATTAATAGTTTATCATCAGACAGCGCTTATATACTTATTGATTTTTCTTAAACTTGTTTTGGTCCTACTAAAAATCCAGCCTTAAAGTTTTAATAGTAAGTATGAAAGTCAGGGTTCATAGTAAGTTCGTAATATTAGAAGACAGAATTGGGAAAAATGAAAGAAAATTTGTAGCAACTTATACTTTAGGACAGTTTGAGATAGAGCTCTTCAGTAACTTTATCTGGGGTCCTTGGGCTCTTGAATATAAATATTAACATAGCCAAGCACATGTATTTATGAGTTCTAGAAAAAGATAAAATGGTTTAGGCAACTAATATCAACTGTCCTATTTATTTGACAAAAAAACGGAAATAGCCTATCCCGCTTTATCATTTATTTATAAAATATATTGTATCGCCTCCTTCAGTGGAGCTAAAGTTGTAATTTTCAGACTGATAGTTGGAATAAAATTTATATAAAGACGGTTACAAAATACATAACCAGTTATTAGTCTGATAAACAGCCACATAGCTTTAAACGTTTGGTATTTATTAGGCATGTTATTCTGAAGATTTAAAAATCGGCTCTAAAGCAAAATAAATATTTGCTTTTTTTAATTAGCAAATACAGTTAACAGTTTTTATTTTTTATCAATAGGACCTGACACAACATTATAATTTAATTTAATTTAACGAAATAATATTTGATTTGAGCTGAATACCGTTTTTGTAATCGATAAAAAAGAAAAATCAAATTGTTAGAACATAATTAAGAGTCATTCAATAAATTGTTAAGCGCTTTTTAACACGCTGACTTGGCAATTGTGTGTATTGAAGTCTAAACATTACACCTTCTATTGTGTTCATTGTGTTTAGATAGAAGATATGCAATATTGTATTCAATAATTTATTAATGAACCTTTCTCCGGTGCCATGTTTTACTAAAGCTTAAGGCTTAGATTATGGTGACGTGAGGTCGCGATTAATTATTATTGTAAAAAGTTTATGTTAATATGATTTAGTCAGATAGTTTTCTATATAATAAAAGTATGATTTATTTAATATGATAGTATTTTTATTATGTATTTAGCATCCTAATTTTGAAAATTAGCGACTTATTGTATCTATTTTAAAATTATCATGGCATGTTAAGATTTTCGATGGACAAAATAAGATATTAATTAGCATGTTCCATCTTATTAATATTAAGCAAGCGTTGGTTCCCGACATGCCAAGTGTTATTAATTTAGGTAAATTGACACAAATTAATATGTAACAACTGATTTGTCCATCGATGCAAGAATGTTGTAACCCATGCTAAATGCCTGTAATTTGGTTATGGTTGCAAATTCAATTATTTTTTTGTTTTTACATTGGTACAACTGTTTTTAATTTTGGTGCGTAGTTTGAGATGCATATGTCAATTTATATTAAGTACAGTTCTGTTTTTAGGTAGATCATATCTAGTGTGTATTGGAAATTTCATAATGAACAAAAACACCGAACAAAGAGTTTGTCTTAAATTTTGCATCGTCAATTTAATTTCGTGTTATAAGTGATACAAAGCGTTTCAAAGCGGTTGAGTTTTGCAAGAAGATTTGCCTCGCCCTGGTAAGCTATCAACGTCTTTAACTGAAGTTAACATCGCAAAAGTGAAGGAAATAGTGACTGAACATCATCATTCAAGTTTGAGAGAGATAGCCGCTGAACTTTCAGTGTCTCACGAGTCGATCTGTATCATTTTAAATAGTCACTTGGGTGTGAAACTTGTTGCCGCTCCGCTAGTGCCAAAATACCTGATTTTTCTCCAAAAACTGAATCGCATAAGAGTCGCTAAGGACATGCTAGAACATGCAAACATGAAAACTAACACTAATGACATGCAAACTAGTCAACAAGCTTCGGAGTGGCGCTTTTCAACTGAACCGAAACCGAAAAAACCGCACCAAAGTCGATCAAAAGTCAAAGTCATGTATTATCGAGGTGTTGTGCACTCGAAATTCTTACCGGAAGGTCAAACGGTAAATAAAATATATTATTTGAGCGTTATGCGACGTTTAAGAGAGCTAATTAGATGAAAAAAGTCAGAATTGTGTAAAGAAAATTCTTGGATTTTGCACCACGATAATGCGCCTTCTCACAACGCCATCATTGTGAGCGATTTTTTTACTAAAAACTCAACAAATACCATTGAGTATACAATACTACCACCTTATTCACCCGATATGGCTCCAGCCGACTTTTTCCAAAACTCAAATTACCTCTTCCATCCGATTCCTTTCGGTTAAAGACATAAAGGAAAATTCGTTAAAAAAATGTTTTGATCATTGGATTATTCGTTGGCGTAAATGAATCGTTTCTGAAGGAGCATACTTAGAAGGCGATACAATAAATTTGGATGATTATCTAACATTTTGTGAATTATTGATCTTTTCCCGGTACTTTTTGACAGAGTAGTATTATTATTATAGTTGTTATTGTGCGTGTATTTTTGTGTTTAACGAGTACACAATAATAAGAAGTAATTGTTATTAAAATTATTTTATTAACAGGTCAGGAAATGGTCTAATACAAGTCAAATTTCCACTTGAGCCAAAACAGGCAAGTAAATATCTATTTCAATAAATCTGTAGTCCTATGATGACACTCATCACGAATATGCCATTAAATAAATTTTTGTTTGTTTGTATGTCCAGATTTAACTAAAGAACGGCTTGACTGATTCTTATGAAATTTCTTCAATTGATAGGGTATATTAATTTTATAAATCGTAAAAAAAAGAATTTTCCAAACAAAAATTTTTTTGTTAATTCTTAGCCAATTTTGACGAAATTTTGTATACAGGAAGTCTAAGTATTTACATAATCAATGGGCTATAAGAATTGTCTATATTAATTCTAGAAATATAAAAAAAAGAAGTTTAAAAAATCTTAATTTTCATAAATTTTCAACAAATTTCTATGAAAATTGTACACATTAAATGCATGCCACTCCTTAATTGATATGACATATGAATTTTCAACTATAAAAATAAAATTACGGGATGTAAACGACTACTGCGTAGTAACAAACGCGTGAGGAGCCGCGCGCATACCGCTAGTATTATATAAAACAATGCAAGCAAATATCTATAATCATACAATATTATAATGCTCAAGACATTATTTGTTTGTTTGTTAGAACGCGGAAATCTCTAAAAAGTACCATTCAGAATTTGAAAAATTATTTTGTATTTTATAGTCTACTAGCTGTGTTCCACGGTTTCACCCGTGATAATTTTATCCGACAAACACCGCGCCTAAATAATAATTAATAATTGTAAAAAAGGAAAACCAACTTCAATGGTTTTGAAGAGTTTCCTTGTTTATCTTCGAAGTTTAAACTCCAATGCCAATGAAAATTAAAGGTAATTCACTCTTGAGGTATTCCTTATCCAACAAAAAAAGAATCATCCAAATCGGTTCATAAACAAAGAAATTATTAAAAAACATTCGAATTGATTAAACTCCCATCTTTTTGATGTCATGTCGGTTAAAAAGTTAGCACAACGTAGGCTGTACGCACCCGGGTCGAATAAATTTAACACGGGCAAAACCGTGGAGCACAGCCATTATTTGGAATAATCACAAACTGTAGACAACTATTGAATTTAACCGATACGGAACATACAATAAGCAAAATCATCTAAATTGATTTAAATTATTGAGACATTAAAATCGAAAAGCGGTAAATTTTATAGGGTATTACATATTTAAAGCACTAATTATGCATAATATTCAATATTATTGGCCGGGTTAACAAGTTTATTCGATACTATACTTTTAAATTAGGCATAGTCTAGTTTTGTGTGTATTATGTATCCATATCATTCTTACAATTTCTATGACGAGTTTTATTTTTTTCATAGGAAAAATAAAAACCTGTTATAAAAAGTAACTGGTTCAGTATACTTATTTTTCATCCTTTTTGAATTTCGAATAATTCTTACTACATTTTATTCTCCTGCTTAATAACAATGTAAGCAGGCATGCAGTCTACCTGATGTTTTGTGGTCATTGCAGGCTATAGTTATTTAGAAACAAATTTACAAAGTTCTGAGCCAATGAACTCAATCATTAAAAGGTCTCAACTCATGAGGACTGAGTGAGAAAAATACTTCTGCATCTAGTATGGATTCTAACAATTGGATAGTAAGCCTACGTTCCAACAAAGTGAAAAATAGTCAACATCAAAAAAGTGTAAATAATTTTCTTATTCAATTTAGATCCTAATAAGCCATTTATGAATTTTAATACACTACTACCGGTTGTGGAAAACAAACCAGGTCAGATAATACCAAATCTGTATTAGGTTCCATAAGATATAATTATGATGCAAATAAAATATTTAAACAGGTATTTACGTCATTGAAGTGCAATTAAAATAAGAACATTTTAGGTGTTAAAAGACTAAATACAAAATCACGTCATAGTATTTTAGTTATTGTTACCACCATAAGTGTAGTAATTATTCAAAGGGTTTGTTTTGTACATTAGTAAGGAAATTTTTGTAATCAATTTTGTTTTCACATTTTACCTAAATACAATATAGTAATATTTACCTACATGACATAACGGATAGTATCAACATTTAGTGAAATAAAAAATAGGCTGTAGTAATAATACAGTACAAAGCGATGGTTAAACTTATTATTCGACGGAACCCTAATATAAATCAGCAGTTAAAATCTATCTCTCTTGCAAAAAGTCATAAATAAACAGATCCTATACATTCAGTCACAGTTAATTTACGTTTATCGTAAATCAGTGGATATCTCTAGTAAATTTCTGTGTGACAAAAAATGAGCGTAGAACGATTAATTTTGTATTGTTAAACTACTTCACGTCCACGAAAATGTTTAATTTTAAATATTTATTGATACACTAATCCAAATTTATTCTTATAGTGTTATTTTTATTGTCGTGGCACAAATGTTTAAGAAAAAAAACTAGTATAATTAAGGATTTCTTTTCGGTATTTTAAACTTTATTGATTTTTCATTCGTAATATCATACGGATAATTAATAACGTGATGTGGAGTATAATTTTAAAGAAAACAGCGAAAAGGTATTAAGAACAAAAATCTAGTTTATCTGCGTAGGTAGAGACACAATTACATTATTGATAGTTACATTGATGTAAAAGCAAATACTGAGGTGAGTCGATCTTGATCAATAAAAGTTTTTCTTGAAGCGCATTAAGTATTATTCAATTAACTACTAAATCATTTAAATCAATAAACTTTGTTGAAAGATACTTTGTCAAGGTGTCGAAACATTGCGAGGTTAAGTGGGCTTACCAGTTATGAACCATGTTTTACATAAATGCTTAATGTAGCCATTTTGTCTGGACGTTTCGAGTATTTAACTTCTTATAGATTTATTAATCACCTGCCAACTCAAATGACCCGCGGTTTATCATTCCGCTCGGGTTTTCTATTTGGAAGCAATTTGCCTTCCGTTAGTTTATTGAATTTCTTAAATAATGGTATTTATTAAAAAACAACAAACATGGTTGAATACATAGCTACACAGTAGGACGTATTTTGTATTATTGGTATTAAAACACAAAGAAAATGATAATAGCCAAATCTAAAAAAAACAGTTCATTATCACTGCAGATGTAGATGAGTTTTCTATCCATTTATTGCACTACTTTCTTATGACGTACCAAATAGAGGTTTTTTTTAGAACTGACTATACTGTTAGCCTTAGTGGCCCTGGAGCGTCTGACGGCTTTTACAGCTTCATCGGACTTGGGCCAAATAACGTGCTGTCCTCTTGATATTAAATGGTCAATGAAAACTCAAAAAGGAACGCTATCTTAACTACTTCTTAATTTTGGGGACTTAGTTGGAAAGTAGAGTGAGGCAGTTCGCGTTGCAACAATAACTGCTAGTAAATGTTTTTCTACCTCTTGTAAAATCAAATCTATCTTAAACTTATTCTTGACAAACTCTACAATTAATGGACATCGAAAGTATTTCCAAAAGAATTTTCTGATTATTCCATAAAATTATTTTCTTACTTGTATACGTCTCTATTTATAATTATTAAGCTACTCGTATGTTAAAACCATGTAATATTAAGGACGGTAGCTATGAGATCAGTTTTGACAATAAACTTTCTGGATTTGTTTAATTAATGAATTCATTTATATTGAGAAGTATTTATTGTTCTTGGAGCATCTTTAATCGTGTTTTATCGTATTAAGTATTTAGTTTTTTAAGTATTCAGTGTTGATTTAAATATAAAACTTATAATATTAAACAATTTATACATTTTAATTTGATGTATATTTACGAGATAATCTTTTGATATATTGCAAAATTCTTTTAAATTAAAATTAATGCATATTTAAAAGCAGAAAGTGATTAAGACAAAGTCGTTTTCCAGTCGACAATTTTCTAATTACATCGAATGCTGGAGAATAACTTAATGTCAATCAATGACTTATATGTAGTTATAAATTAGCCTTTGGGACGATAATTTAATGCCAGTCAGTTAATTTGATGTATATTTACGAGATAATCTTTTGATATATTGCAAAATTCTTTTAAATTAAAATTAATGCATATTTAAAAGCAGAAAGTGATTAAGACAAAGTCGTTTTCCAGTCGACAATTTTCTAATTACATCGAATGCTGGAGAATAACTTAATGTCAATCAATGACTTATATGTAGTTATAAATTAGCCTTTGGGACGATAATTTAATGCCAGTCAGTGACTTATTTAAAGAGTTATAACCTACTGCATTAGACTACAAAATCACTTAATGTTTAGTGGTGATATCGTTGAACATAAGGGGATTCAATATGACGTGTAGCTGCTGGAATATAATGAAAAGCGCTTAAAAAACAGAAGGTAATAGGTTGTCAGGGAAATAGTAAAAGATTTTCCATCATGAAAGAATTATGAGATACAATAACAGCTGGCAGAGAGCTTGTTCAAGTTTTGAATAGATTTAAATATACTTAGATTCTTTTAACTATTCCCTGTAACAGATATTGCGTAATAATTTATTTATAATATGTTTTCTACTTACTCATTAAAATTGAGATTTATCAGTAAATACTTTGTCTAGAGTCTTAATTGCCCACCCAATATCCCATCGTTAATCTTTAGACCAGAATATAATAAATACGTAAGTAAATAATCTCTGTTCTGCTTTTACATTTAAATTACCAAATATTGGTAATTCAAGTTAATTTTTAAATATATTTTATTAGCTAATTATGTATACAATAAAGATAATTTTATATCGAATAATATGATCATAACTAATTTATTATTTAATATAGAGTAAAATGACATTTAATATGATAATATAATACGTACAAGATAAAGATAGAATTTGTATTTTATTATGACTACTTAATTTTGCTTAGTTTACTTCGAATTGGTTATGATTATCTCTACTGTGGCAGTGAGTGGTAATCGTTAGTGGGATCAGATATGATCAGTGTTGACAACTAAGGGAGGAAGAAGGTGGACTTGGCGACTAACTCCAGGCTCGCTCGCTTGGATGCGAAGCCCATGACAGCAAACTTTACTTTTGTAATATTATATAGGCTAGACTTTACCACAAAAAAAAGTGCGGCCCAGGAACAAGTTAAAAAAATTGCTTGGATTTACACTAGAGATTTTTCTAAAGTATTTTTTTTTATAGTAACTAGGTGTATAAATTAGTTTTCTGGGATCATTAAAAAAAACAAGTTATGTCTTGAATTAATTATAATATTTTCAATGTTTACATTGCGATGAATAGACAAACAAGAATAAAATATAATGTGAAATGACAATATCTAACATTAAAAAGATATCAATAATAACTGAAAAGGTTTCACGCGATACTCAAACACAAGGCAAATTTATTTAACTGTCCCAGATGGTATGCATCGTACAATCCTAAAATAACGGCAACTGCCGAGAGATCGTAATCGATCGACGGTCGCCGCTGCGTTAATTTTACTGAATATGTACAGGCTGATCCCAAAATGCGACACGCGAAAGCGAGTCACTATGACGAACTTTTCACCACATGTAGGCGGTTGCAACTCAATCGGGCAAACCATCCTACTGTCCTGTTTTTTTTAACTAGTTGAACGGCAATTGTAGCTGGTGGTCAAATCACGGTACAATCCAAAGGCGAACACCGATAGATCAGCTATCCATCTTCAGTCATAAGACGTTCATCAGCTGGATATATATTGACTGCTTCCGAATGGCGACGCGGAGATAGTTACTGTGATGGGCTTATTATTATACTAGCTGTGCCCGCGGCTTAGTGCGTGTGGTATATTTTGTGTATGAAAAACATCATCCTAATAAAAACCTCCCCTCACCTTATGATATTTGAACGGTATAAGCTTTGAGAATACCCAACTAAAATCATTTTAAATGTTAATCGTCCTTTACGAAAAGGTAATTTTATTTAACTGACTTCATCAAAAAACGGGGGTTACTGAGTTCGAAAATATTTTTTTATGAATGTTCAGCCATAAGGTTTTTGATGATTCTTTCTTTGTTGGATAGGGGATACCTCAAGAGTGGTCCCATTTTAATTTCATTGGCATTGACCTTTCAACTTCGAAGATACACAAGGGAACTCTTCAAAATCATTCAAGTTGGTTTCCTTTTTTGTTAAAAATTGCCTTGTTTCATAAACTGTTAATATTCAGTGAATAATAATGCTTTATAATAGCCGCGGCCGAGTCGTGTACATATATTATATCCCTACCGTAAAAGATTTCTGTGTAACTTGTCCAAGTCACTTCAATCTATATCATTAAAGGTTCTTAATCTGGCCCCGAACTGTGGTGACGTCATACACGTAATGTATTCAATCTGTTACTATGTATGCGACGTAAGCGTGTGTGTATTGTGTAAATAATAATTTAACTATTGAAAAATTTGCAACGTTCATTATAAAAACTAGATTAGCATTTAAAATGATAATAATATAAACTAGTATATAATTTATGCAAATATTTGTTTAATTATACGAAATAATCTTATAAAATGTACATGTGTGGTATGTTGAATCCTATTTAAAAATAAAATGAGGAGAATATGAACATAATTCAAAATGACTTAGTTTTAGCCAACTGCATCCAAAGACAGGTTTCATAAAAAAGTGGTGCTGTATCTTTCTTACCTATGCCAATAAAGACATGGCATAATGATAAATATTAAATTAATGTTGAAGCAATATAGCTCAGTGGTACGGACACCGCGTCGATGGAAGTGACTTTGAAACCCTGCAATGAGCCCGAGCTATCGATGAAGGAAAACATCGTGATGAAACTATAACAAGGTGGTAGGGTTTTTCCTAATTCCTGTCTGGCTTTACCACCCTCAAGTTGAAAATCTATCGCCAAGCACCTATAGGTGTGTTCTGGTAAATGCATTTGAGAGTAGGCTTCGCGTGCATTGCCATCTTGGGTCACATTGTGACTTATCATACGGTGAAATTGTGGTCAAAGGCTAAATTTATAAAGAATAATTTTAAAAAGTGAACGGTCAGGGGAAACTCGTCAGGAACAAAGTTCGTCTGCTGGAATCTCTATACTCGCATTCACTCAAATACTCATATATAGCATAGATAGTAAGAGAAGGAGGAGAGTAAAAGTCATATGAAGAGGCATAAGAAATATCTTCATTCCAATAAATTTCTACATTATACATAGGAAACAACATAGTAAAAATCTTGAAAAAAGTCAATTGTTGGAACAAGACAATCGTGATAACGACATACATTAAATTAAACATTAAAATTTAATCATAAAACTGAAATAAATTACAAAACGATAACCGTTAAAAAATTAAATGGGTCATCAAACGCTTAACATGATTGTAATCGAATTGGCCTAGTGGTGTAAAAACAAGGGTTCGAGTTCTGCTAATTCAGGATTTTTTAAAAGAGCTTTTAAAGATTTTTGTGTCGCATGGGGGACTCATAACGCTTTTTCTTTACGTGACTATTTCTACAACTCAACTCCTACCGCAAACCACGTTAAATAACTTCGATTTTTGAAGTGATAACTTCTTATGGGAGGGTAAACCGCTTCGTAACGTAACGCGTTACGGCACCACTCTGTCTGGCTTCCCTTCTCTACTCGGTGTTCTAATGTACATATTCAAGAATTGTAACTAAAGATAAAATATATTTTATAATCAATATAAGATTTTATTAATAAATAACCTTTCCTCACATTATCATATTAATATACATAAAGTTTAAGTAATAACCTAAGCTTTTCTCAAGTTAAACAATTTCATTATTAAATAGTTCAACTTAGATTAGTATAAGTTATCACTTTTGTCGAGCGTCCCGAGACGCACACATTTTTTTTTAAATTACTATAACTCTTTCGTATGTTTAGCTGTGTGAATTCCCTATTTACGTTTTTCGTAGAAACATTTGTACTAACGTATTGTTTTTAAATTTGACAAACATTTGTCATGTTACGTCACATATTTAGTTTGTATTGATACGCCAGTCTTTGGTCAACAACCTATCCACTCAACGGCGCTTATAACAAACCACTCACAAATCGCACTCCTCACGGGTTCGTGGAATCCAAAAGTCAAGACCAACTTGCTTAACAAAACCAACTTATTATTTCCATTTCTGAGATGACTGTCGATACTTTTCTCTTTGAAATATAATACTCGTGCACATTTCGTGAAATGCACGTGTAATTTTGTTTTGTCAACTATATAATGCAGCTTTGAAAATCAATTTTACAGTTTGCACAGTTGTTTATCCTATTGTCGTGTGGTAAGTGAAGGATTTTACATTTATGTTAAGGTTTAATGTTTTTGCAAAAACGAATGTATTTCATGTATTTATTGAGTATAAAATTAATTGTTCCATTAAACTAGTTTAATATATATACTAAGGACGTTGACACACGGGGCGAACCAAATAAAATTAGTTTTCAACTTCGATACAAACGATCGCGTTTGCACATAATAATATGTTGTTCATTCAGTTGTTTCAGTTCACACAGCGAAACTTATACAAAATTAATTTTTTACAGCAACGCAACTAGTTTTGCACGACTCCTAGAACTGCTATCTCGCATTTTTTTAATTGTCTTCAAATTCTCATGATGAAGAAGACGATGAATTGCTTTAATGCCGTCATTTTTAACAGACTTCAAAAAGGAGGACGTTATATATATACTATATTATATATTTATTTTTATGGATTTTCTGCCTTAACTTCTTTGATTATGAACCGATGTAGATGATTCTTTTTTCACCAGGAAACTCCTCAAAATAATTGAACTTGGTTTTCTTTCTTGCTAAAAAATATTTTGAAATTATCGTGACCGGGACCATTTTCATGTGTTTGGCAGGCCAACGAAAAGCGTGTTTGTTTCGACGGATGGGTTATTGTTTTTGCCATATTGCTTCTTAGTCTGTCAATGGGGGTCAATATCTAAAATAGGTTGAGAATAACAACAATTGCTTTCTAGGGCATTTTACAAGAGGCGGACAGCGAAAGAAAAAAGTGACGTTCTAAAATTCGTTCATATTCAACCTAAAATCAGGCTAGGTATGCATGTGAATATCCAATATTTTTCTGTAATAGGTTTTTTTGTTAATGAGCCAATGAGAATAGTCGAAATTTAAAATCGTATTTTTAGAAGTAGTATTTCGTATTGAAAAAGTTTACATTAATAAATTAAAAGTAACAATTCATACTAAAAATTTTCTGTTCTTTTAAAATATAAAATTAAACATACATACATATTTTGACAAAAATTTGACTAACTTCAATCATTTTTTTTGTAATTATTTTATTTCGAAATATAGTTTAAAGTTCATTTATAAAACACTAGAAGTTTAAAATATGATCTGCATTAGTTAAAGAGATAAGTGGATTAATGTACAAACATGTCGCACTGAGTATGACGTCAAACGCTTGTTAGGTCGGTTGAAAGTTAGAAACCGATTAAAAACATCTCATCTCTGATGACAACTAACTCTCTACGCCAAACAATAGAATCACAATTGTTTCAGATATAAATCGATTGAACAGAACAATCGAATGCATAATTCGACTGTCACTCACAATCACGTATATCTGTCTCTGTATATAGCATTGAAAATGCATTGGGTCTCAAGAAAATGGGACGCATGGCAACTTAGCAACATAACTACAAGCTCTCGACGACTCGACGTGTTGTAAAGATTTCTTAGAACTTGTTCCACCGTACCCGCTCACTGGTGATTGATCGGAAAAAACCTCTTAAATTACTTATAAATCATTTTGTTTTGATCGACGCCGATATCGCTGGAGTTGACAGACTGCTACCGGGTATCGTGTTAAGGAAAAGTAAACTCAGTTAGGCGTAAAGAACTTTATACGTATGGTACACATACATTATAATTTTGTTTAAGCGGGTTTATATAATTATATATGCAATAATTTTCGAAATATTTACCTTAAATTATTTGTATATATATATAAATTAATTAATAGAAAAAATGATAGTTTTTAGTAATGATATTTATAAAATGTCTTTGGCTTGTAGCATTTGTTTATTGGATGTAAAATATAGTATGAGATAAATCTTACAATTTTATTAATGGGTTCACTTGGTTCCATAACTTTTTAAATATTAATATTATAAATATGAAGTTTTAAAATATATTACATTTTCATTATCGATAGTAGTTCATATATTAATGGATTTCCTCAAAAATAGAATAGAATATTTATTTATTTAACAGATTAATTAACACATAAATAATTATGTTGTTGACAGTAATAGTATAAACTGTGCTACAGTCGACAACGATTCATATACTAATTTGTAACATTAAAAAAAGATAAATTTAGAGAAAAATAAAAGGTCAAATAATTAGTAGTAAAACTATATAGTGACACGAAAAATTTAATTCACACGGGTTTCTACTTAACTTTAAGTTATTTCGATATTAATGTATTTTTAAGTTAATCAATCATCTTTAAGTCCTAATATATACATACAATTTGGCATTACAGCTACAAATATCTAGCAACTACATCTAAAATTGTGGTGAGGTGAGGATTGCGAAGCATTATGCGTAGGAGATGGCGATTCACCACCATTTTGAGGTCGTTTCACCGCGTCACATTATGTCATTTTTATGTTATAACTCGGAGAAGCTACGATGCTCGATTTAGTTTTATTCGAAGCCCTTCAAGACTTTTTGATTGCATATACAAAACGATAGTGTAGAATAGTTATTCTGAATACTATTACATACATTTTTTTAAAAGTAAAAATTAAAAAAAAAAAACTTTTTACAATGTCAGCCTATACTCGTCAAAAATTCAAATCATAATATGAAAAACATAAACGGTTGGAATAGGCTTCCCAACAGCAAACCGGTGTTATACACTATTGAAACTATTTCTCATTGTGGATTCTTTTCTACAATGTTTATATATTTACCATAGATTTAAGTTTATTATTATATTTTAATGTAACATTTTATGTCCGGTTCTGCGACATCATCAACCAATTAACAGCTACCTATTCATTATCATTCATCAACATCATCAATCATTCCAGGCGCAACTCCATCAAATCGCAAACATCTTCCCGACTGTGCCACACCATTTACTACTTGCCATTGCTTCGTATTATTCTAAACACAACATCTTGAACAACAAATAAACAGGAGAAAAAACGCATCAAAGTAAAAAAAAACACCAATGAAACACTATATGATAGAGTGAAGCGGTACCGGGAACGTGAAGAAATGAAAGCGTCCGAGCGAACACGTATTCACGTAAAATATACGGTCGTGCCCCGATACAGCCACACCCCAATATTTAATTAAAACGTAATTTTTTAAATACAACTCTATTGTTAAATCTCTCAAAGACGATGAAACAAATTATGATTTTTTAGGAGAGATCTGCGTTTCAAATTAGCTATGATTCATATGACTGAATTTGCACAGAAAAATGTTATTTTAAATAAAACTTTATTAGAAAAAAAAAAAATTAGTGAATTAAGTTGCAGGAGAATCATCTTTGTTGATCAGTGGATCAAAGGCGCAGGCAGTAAGTGCATACTAAGTAAAATTTATATAATCCTAGAACTTTATATTTTTTAATATATCTTCAAAAGCTTAAAGCTTTAGTTTACGTGAAATCACGTTTTACACGTATTTATAGAAGTTACTTAAAAACATTTTTTTTTACAAAATTTGATATCAGTACATAGTCAATAGTGTAAATAAAATTGATAGTCATTCCAAAGTTTATCAGTTGAATACGTTTAATCAAATTACTTTCACACAAACACGTATTTTGACAATGTTAAAATATTTAATAAAGGCTTTCACTATCTGATAGGAATTTAAATAAATTTTCGTATCTAATTGAACATCCATCTGCATATTTTTCGGTGTGTTTTATGTAGTACCTAGTACCACAAAGATGTTTGAGAGTACGACATTTATAAACTTTTGCTTGCTAATTATATTAAATGTCACCTTATAACTGTACGAACCGTTAGTTTATAAACTATCTATTATGATTGTAAACGTAATATATTGTATTATATGTATTTGATTATTTTTAACCTTCAAAAAGTAACAAATGCTAGTTACTTTAGTACTCTTAACTGAGTATCTAAAACCAAAGCTTATACTGATATTGACATCTAATATACGTTTACATACTAAGTATTTTCGTCACAATGTTTTGTAGACATATTAATTCATAAGTGTCATTATTTTTTTGTTTCATTCAATAGGAAATTATTCAACTTTTATGAAACTACGATTTTTATAATAATTATGCGTTTTTCTTTCGTCTATGCGAGCGTAGTCGCAAGTACAGCAAGTTCTGAAATAAAAATAAAATTGAAATCATAATCCGCCTTTGCTTCGCAAATGATTCACATGTATTTAAAATGAAGAATATCGTGTAAATTAAATAGTATTTGTCAACACAATATTTAACGAGTTTTCGATGTTTTGTTTTTAATATTGTTTTTTCTTGTCACGACGTCATTTTGTGTAAATGTCCCAGCCGTTTATAATGGAAATCAATTGTTATTCTTATCTGGCACATATCCAAATTAAACTGTAATTGACTTGCATTAGTTTTGTTCTCTGTACTTAGACATAAATTATTTTTAATATACCTACCTAATTGTGAAAAATCATAACTATTTGGAACTGCTTTACGCAGGTTTTGCTCCCAACTAGGGCTAACATTTGTTTTACATTCCAGCATGAATTATCATTGATTTGAAATACTAACGTATGAATCGAAAGTTCATAACACAATAACATTTACTTTAAAAGACATACAAATAAGTAATATTATTTTAAGATTTTTTTAAATATTTGTTTATATATCAAGTTGTTCCGCAGGTTTCCGCTAGGGGCGCAGCTAGTGGATGTACGAAAAAAAAAAACGTTCTATCGTTATTTAAACTTTAAAAAAAAATACTCCAGTCTTATAAAATTGGCTATAAATGGCCTCTATCTAATAGATATCTTAGTAGAGTACATGTAATATTAAAAAAAAATGATTTGCCGCGAGCAATGTTTAATAATCGTCATAAATTTAGATAACATAATGACAGAACAGTGGGTGGATAGTAGGATGCTGTAGGATGTCTCGCGAAAAATCATTAATCTTAAGTTATAGGGGGACTATAAAACGGTCGTTGTCATTTTGAATGGTTGTTTGTTGTATTTAATCTAGGTTAAATGTCAATTACTAAGAAATATTTGTCTTTAGAATTAATAATTTATCATATAGAATTAAACCTACTGGTAACCGGGTGTAGACAACTTTTGAAAAATTGTTTTAAATTGTGTTGTTTTTGTTTTGTTGAAAATTAATATTAAAAGAATGTATAATTTAAATTAAAAACGTGCTACAAAAATGCGGCATTGTGATCACGTGACGACGTGTGACGACATCGTTTGATAATAAAGTAAGGTTAAAAGTATTGTTATGAAAGGCGCGCGTGGCGAAAAGTAAAATTTGGGGTCCAGCACACAGAAATGTGTATATTTATTGAACGATACCGCACGTTTTCTGATTTGCGTGACTTGCCGACAAAAATCTTAATTTTTTCAAGGAAAAAATTGACAAAATTTAACTATTATTTTACCCATAATGGTTATTGTTTTAGGCTTCTTACCAATATAGCCATATCTATCTATCTACATAAATAAAACAATAGAGGTCTGATCTGTGCGCGCATCACGCAAAAACTACTGTCTAAATAGATTTCGATAAAAAAAAATTTAGTTTTGAAATTCGGTCCAGTTGTTTTAATCTAAAAAAAAATTACCACGACATCTTCATAAACAATAAATCTTTTGTTATCGCGTGCGGAGCCATGCCCATAGTTAGCTACTAATTAATTTAATTCGGAGTTTTTGGAGTCTAACACTGTATCTGCATAGTTTTTGTTTAATTTTTAAATTTTAGAGACTTTTATGTAATTGGCATATGTTAGCCTCATCGTAATATAACCCTAATATCCTTACATCGTAACATAAATAATATTCATTATAAAGTTAATAACGAGAAGCAATTGATTGGATAATATTAACCGCCTCATTCGTGAATGTATCACCTAATACTTTGCTATACATCCCAACGTCTACTCTGTTCAAACCAAATCTGCATAGACTTTTTTTATATAAGATTCTGATGTTAGATAAATGATTTTTTTTAATTCTTTACAGGTTTTCCTATCGTTTGATAACAGTCACGCCTGATGATAAGTAGTCATGTGGCCCAAGATTAATACGCTGAGCCTGGTGAGAGGATTTTCTCTCAACTGCTGGAACACAATTTTATAGGTGCTTAGCGATTGCTTGTTAAACTAAGGGTGGTAGCTAGGTAGGCAATAAAGAATATCCTAATGTCGTGCCATGATTTTATCACGACCTTTTCCTTCAACGAAAACTCAGGTTCATTGCAGGGATTCGAACCACCGTCGATCGACGCGATGTCTGATTCTATCACTGAGTCACCAATGCTCATTAATAAAGCAAATAAAAAATAGAAAACTACATAAAATTATAGAGTAGACAGACAGAGGGACGCTGTGTTTATAAATAAAGGTATTAAAATAGTTTTACGACAGAAACAGTTTAAATGTAGTAAGGGGTAAGAATAATGGAAAATAGAAGTAGATAAAACGTCAATACTCATCTTACTTAACGAATATGTTTTTATGTAACTCTTATAACAATAATAAAAACCTAGATTGTTTGTATGTTTGAATGCTTTAATCTAGAGAACGAGCAAACCGATTTGTTTTTTTTTTCAAATTCTTTATTTCACGTAAGTGTACAATTGGAGGACTTAATATTAAAAAGCATTCTCTACCAGTCTTCCAGGGGAGCAAGAGAGAGGAATATGGTGGTGGTTCGGTGGTAGCGTGTATGGACAACGCGTCGATTGACGTGAGTTCGAATTTCTGCAATGAGCCTAAGCTTTCGGTGAAGGAAAACATCATGATGAAACCATAGCATGGTGCCTAGGGCGTTTTCTAATGTTCGCCTGGCTAGCCAACCCCCTCAGCACTGTAGCCATTCTCAAGTTGAAAATTTGCCGTCAAACACCAGTATGTATGTTCCGGCAGCTGCACTTGAGAGCCAGTCTTCCACTAGGCTTAACGTGCTACCATCTTGGGCTACATCGTCACTTCAGATCAGGCGTGATTGTAGTCAAACGATCTGTAAACTTATAATGATAAAGCAAGTCAATAAAAACTAGTAAGTATTTAACTACTCTAAGCAGAGCCTGCTAAGTAGCGAATTTTTGAAGTAGGTAATCTCGAAAGTTAGAAATATTTATTTTAAGTGTACTCATGTTAATTTTTTATCATGTTCAAATAGCTAAATTTATTTCTTAAGTGTGATTTTTGGGCGAGCAAAATTACACAGTGTCCTGTTATGTAGCTAACTTACAAGAAAAATCTCACACTATAATTCAGGAGTCAAACAATCCAGTAGTAGTAATAGCAATAGTACCAGAAACACACCCAACGGATCTAATTAATAGATGTATAATTACTGAACCAGCAGGTTAGGTACCTAAAACTTACAATATTCACAAGGTAAATTGTAAATTTAAATAATCCCGACACAAATAGCCTATTCATTGAGACCATCTCAATAAGTCCAAACACAATACCTCGTTATTTAGTAAGGAATTAGGTATCCTGCAGAAATAAATTTCTCTATGCCCTACATCTTTTAAACATTCGCTTTTAAGAAAAAACGTATTGGATTTTATCTTTCCTTAACTATTTTATTCAAGCTTTTTGCACCAACACTGGTTAGACAGAACATAAGTGCGTAAATAACCCTTATAATAATAAAGAGAATAATGTTTTATTTATCCATAATTTCTTTTCAATACTATAATATTTAAATAGCGAATACATGCCATAGTATAAAACCTAGTCATAACATATTATATCAGAGAGTATTTGTATTAATTTGAAAAGCTTTCCAGCGAAACAGCATAATGTTATTCATGTTAAAAGTGTTCGTACATTTTGTAGGTCGACGATGGACTCTCAAAATACACAGGAATTCTTACTCTGCGACTATGACAGTAAGATTAAAATTCCTCTTACTTTTATAGAACTGAACATTTCTTTTTATAATCGCGCTTTAAAAAGAAAAGCAATGCATCGACACCCACGTGATTCGTTATTACAGAGCGAACACAGTTTACTACGAAACGAAAATAAAACTATACAAAATTTTTGTAAATGAAAATACTTGTTCATCCGATTTATATGTAAGTTGATCTTTCAACGTAATAATATTGAGATGGTTTAGTTAAGATTTTTATTTCATTTCATATAATAATAACGTTTAAATGATTGATAATAACTGGGCTACCGAGCTTAGCACAATATTTTAAAAAAAGAAACACATCTGGATATACTTGAAAAGTAAAACAATATGTAAATAATAAATTTCTTTCAACTACTTACAAGAGTTATTGTTCACTTAATAGTACTAGATTATAATAGAAAATATATTATAATCAGAAAAGATGAAAGCAAAAGAACGAAAATCACCAAATTGCAAGACTGAGTGGCAGCTAGCGGAGCACATTGCTTGTAAAAGAAATGGCTGAAGGGCAAGAAGAGTTCTCGATCGACGTTCACGTAGCGTTGGTAGACCCGCCACAAGGTGGAGTAAGTGAAGATTGTGGAATGTGGGAACCCGCTGTATGATGTTGTGGTGATCTTTGTCCAGCATTAGACGTTTTTCGGCTGAAATGATGAACGAACAGGAAAGAGGGAACACGATATTGATATCAGCAAGGAACTAAACCATCTTTCATGGTATTTCATATTTTATTGAATATCATGGATATGAAAGTAAATATTTCCTTCCATCACATTGTACAAAGAAAATTAGTTCTAGAAAGGTTTTAGTAATTATAAACGATTTGAACCTATTGCTCTATGAATGTCCAAAAAAGGAATGTAATGTTTCCAGTATTCAAATAGGTATGTGTGTAGCTTTCTTTATTCCACCATGACTTTTAAATGCCCGAAGCGAACAGATGTGGGTTTAAAGGCTATCGCTAGAATCCTGACATCATCCCCAATGACACTAGTTATATTAAAAAAAAAAAAAATGGCGGCAGTATGACTCCATTTTCAAATGATTTTTTTTAAATAAAAGTGAATATTTGTTTGTCCCTTATGCGTGCCTAAATAATTTATTCGATTACAATGAAATTTTGGCGAGTTGTTGTACGTAAACTCACAAAGATTCTTTATTAGTACAACCAGTTTACAATAGGTGGCGCACAAGTCATTTCATTTAGAACACAACGGAAACGAAATCGCGGGCAAAAACTAATAGGTATTATAAAATATTACCCGCAAGCATTGCCGTCAGAGGCGCGCATAAATAATTTATATAATTCTATGTAAACATACGATAAACAAAGCATTAACGGCTCTCATAAATACGTTAGAGGATATTATTATAAAACAAGTAGTCGTTAGGGTTGTCGCGCCATATTTTTACATTTTAATTTATATATAACTAGCTGACCCGGCAGACGTTTTTCTATTTTTTCTAATAGTCTATAATCCAACTAAAACATTTCCGGCTAACGAATACAAAACAAAATAGAATTACGCATATATCCATCTTTTAAATCGTGAGATAAGGTCGTACAGAAATCCGATAGAAATAAGAACATTCAGTTTTTCCAGAAATTGAAAATTTTCCGTTTAACTTTTTCGATAATTTTTTTTTTTCATGAAAACCTAATACAGACTATTACGAGCATTTTAAAACAAAAAGCGTTTTCGGTGGTTTTGTTACCATTTTTGTGAAGTTTTGTATACCAATATTTTGTATTACGTATTAGTTATTTGTGATTACCGTGATTATATTTATTTAATTACACGTTGGTTTGAGTACTATTTATGATTATTAGTTTTTGTTTAAGTAATAAAAATATTTAGAAATCTTGAGCCATTTCTAATAGTGGCAAAGCGAACAGCTCGTTGCCAGGTTCGCCCGTTTAGTTTTTTAGTGAAGTCTTTTTTATGTGAGAGATTATTTAAGAGTTTTTTTTACCGGCTAAAAATTTTACTTCATAATTTAAACTTAGGTGCTTTAAAAATGACTAGTACATTCTGTTTAAGGTGGTGTTAATTTATAAATGCAAAAGTAATCGAGCAGCATGGTCGATATGGCATTTCAGTAGGAGAAAACTATCTATCGACTGCCTCTAACATTACACCACTGCGAGTTAGACCCATACCAACCATGGCTGTCCCCAAAACCGGCTTATCCGTTTTTACCCGACATCTCCGGATAATACTCTTAATTATTATAGAAATTGTTTAGGGTTTTTCCCAATGATTGTTATACATTGCATAAATTATTTATTATTTATTCTTGCAGCCCCTTAACATATGCCTCTTGCCCGAGCTTCCCCTACATAATTGTAATTTTCTCAGTGTTTGTAAATTTAAACCAGAGTAATATAATAAAATAGAGTATTTTGAAAAAAAAAAAAACTAAAATTTCCAGAAAAAAGTTGCCGTTGGCAACCCTTAACATAATTACTATTTTTAGATAATTGAACTCTTGTAATATGTTTTAAGCTTTTATATATAAAGGCGTGTGTTCATTATATTAAATATGTTTAGTCTATCCTCCTTGCGTTAATATAATATTATTAACAATATTATATCTATTTTCTCATTGGTAGTCATTCGTTTGACGGGAAAAGCATTTTTCTTAGCGCTTTTTTATTGTTTAAATTTTAATCAAATATTAATTACTTTTTCTTAAGTCCTTAATTAATAAACTCTCGTTACATTTATTTTAAAAATACACTGTAACTTTAATTTGTTCTTAATATGTAGGTGTTTAATTATTGGTAATTAATAATTAAGTAGCATGTAGGTATTACTTATTCTTATCTTTGCGTAGTAAAGTTAAATCACGTACAATTTTGGTGACATTTTCTTCTTTGTCGTATTATAATAATATTCAAATTTTCTCGTGTGTTCTATTAAATAAATTCTAACAAAACCATACTGTAAAACACGTGCCAAGTCTCGTCTAAAATGATTGCGGGGTGGTAGGGCTATTTTGTCATAGTCACTCACTTTTGCGTGACGCGTTTCGGGATCAGCCCTGGGTATATCTAGTTAAATTAATGCAGGCCAGCATAACAACGGCAACTGTCGATAGATTAAGATATCTCGGTGGTCGCCGTTGTGTTAGGATTGCACTGTGCTCAGCATTAAGGACAAAACCGTAAATTGTCCGTGCTACTTACTATAAAACAAAATGTCTATAAAAATCCAAGTCTAAGAGATGGATATACGAAAACGTGTAATTCTGGCTAAAATCTGACCTATTTTTTACACGTTTAATTCCACTCTTTAGAATACATTGTGCATAATTATATGAGCCTAAAAGATTTTAATTAATTACAAAACAGTAAGCTTAATATATTCTTATTACATCACACACACACATACCATCACGCCTGTATTCCCCGACGGGTTAGGCAGAGGTGTCTTAATTGTATACCCACAATTCGCCAAGTATGTTTTTAGGTCCCATGTAATAGGGTGCGAGCCTATTGCTACTAATCGGGCACGAAACCAAACTCCGAGCTGCTACTGGGAATTTAATAAAACCCAATAACACTTTGCTCGACCTGGGATTCGAACCAAGGATCTCGACATAGCAGTCGCTCTTACGACCACTAGGCTAACGAGGCAATCTTATTAGATGTTGTGGTATATTATATTATGACATGTGCCGTTGAAAATGTTATAGTGAAGTAATTGTTATTATTACGTACTTCTGTTTTCTTGAACTTGGTTTTTTAGCAACAACGTAATTATAAAGCAGAAAACCAAAATAATTCGAATATATATACATTTTAATTACAAAAATATTATTAAAATTGTCACTTCCCTTGAGTTATTCTGGAATATTACATTATTAATTAATTAATAATTAAAAATTATTTATTACATTATTAGTACATTATTATAGATGGCACGGTAGGTTTTTTTAAATTTTAATACGGTTTATGGTTTGTGTACCACAACTGTTAAGGAGAATTAAGAGTATATCGGTTTAATCTATGCCAGTTTTAACTCTCTTACCTTGCTTCCTCTATCCATAGCAGTTGATTCATGGCAAACTGGTTGATCCCAAAACGCGACAAACCAAAAGCAAAGAAACTGTGACGGGTTTATCACCATTTGCATAGTGATCGCTACAGTCGTTAGGTCGCTTGGTTACTTGGTGAATGGTGGTCGCGATCCACTCGGACACAAATGTCGTTTCTTACCATCTAGAAAATACGATATTTAAAGTGTATATATATTACTGAGCCTATACTTTTCAAAACGCGGTAAAAGGAAAGTTTAAATATACATTCCTCTTTTAGATGTTTTATGGTATAATGACCCTTGTATTTTTTTTTTGTTTTGTTAATAATAGCTTTTCTATTACCTTAGTATTATATTTTATTGCCTTCGATATTAATTACAATTTTTATAATCGTATTAAAGTGTGTAAAGTAAAAAACAGTACTTTATCCGAGTTATTAAGTGTGATGAACTATTTCGAAAGTAAGGATTCGTGTTACACAGTTATGGTTTAACCGAATTTAACGTTAAAATATTGAATTGGTTCCGTATACCGCTTTTTGACACACTTCAGAGATTATGAAAGAACAGTTTTCTGTTAATAAATGTTACGGAAGTACATTCGGCGCGGGCTTAAAATAAATGCATATCTTATCGATCCCAAAGGTTTTGTTTATCTTTTTTCAAACCCCTTTTTATTTAGAAGTTATTACAGTTTCTGGATTTTATCTTAATATATGATAGCGACAATCAGCACCGTTTTTATTTTACCTGTATAATATATTATCTATACAATAATATATACAGTGTAAACTCTTTATAACGTTATCCTTTATAACGATAAACTCCCTATAACGTTAAAGTGAGCCCAACTTGGTTGGTTTGCGTTAAAATCCACATATTAAAATACTCTTTATAGCGATACGCCATTCTCTATTACGAAGAAATGTGTAGGAAGAAGATTCCACCACATATCTAGATATGAATAGAATACATAAAATAAATAATACAAAACAAGTACTGGCATAGCAAAAAACGTCAGAAAAAGTTATCAGACTATATGTGTAAACAATAATTTATAAGCATTTATTATCTAAGACATACATATTAAAAATTGTTGTTAATTTGCTTGTTTTTTTGTTCACTCCATATAACGATAACTCTCTATAACAACAAAAAATGCTCAGTCCCATGAGTTTCGTTATAAAGAGTTTACAATGTATATATATGTGGGACGTAGACAAAGAAAAACACTAATTAACTGGAAAACGTCTTTACTATGGGAATACACAAACAATTCGTCTTAAAATCACAATCTTAACACAGTTACAAAACACACCGTCTTCACCCAAACGTCATTCTTCAATCTCTCGTGTCGCCACCTATCTTATTATCGACGCAAGTTTCTTTTTTTTTTTAATTCGGCATCTAAACTTTTGCCATCATCCCACACGGTCATCCTACTTATTCATCTGCCTCAGATGTTTCTGAATTAATCCCAGACCAAAGCTTCATCATATCCGCTGATGAACTCGTTTTATATGGTCCATCACAGTTTCCAACTTTAATCATCTCATAACGGTCATTCAAATTTACTTTTGTTATTTTATAGGGTCCTAAGTATTTCGGGTGTAACTTGTGTCCTTGTACAAACTGTGTGCGTTTTATGGCAACTAAATCACCTTCCTTGTACTTAAATGCCTCTTTTCTTCTTTTATTATAACTTTTCCTATTTTCTGACTGTACTTTTAGAATAGACTCTTTGGCTTTATTTCTTAATTGAGATCTTTCATCTATAAACTTTTCAATATTTTTTTCTTCTATTAATTTTATTATTTCTTTATCTTCTGTGTCCTTCATCCTGACTCCGATTAATAATTCAAATGGGCTCATAGAAGTACTTCTCTGGAATGTAGAATTTATGCATCTTTGCATCTTGCTGATATGTTTGTACCATTTTGTAGGATCTTGGATACTTAATTTACTCAGTACATCAATGATAACTTGATGCAATCGTTCAACTTGTCCATTGCCTCTTGGCTGACCAGTTGTAATCTTATAGTGTTTAATATTCTCAACTGAGCAATATTCTTCAAAGTCTTGAGAAGTAAATGCAGCGTTGCGGTCAGTAATAATCTTAGCTGGCGATCCGAAAACTTGTTGTTGAATTCTAAGTTTGTCAAGTACTTCTTCAGTTCTCAAGCTCTTTGTTGGGTAAATCCAAACATACTTTGTGAATGCGTCGACTACAGTCAGTAGGTATTTGTAATTTTTATTTGTTGAAGTCAAGGGACCAAAGTGGTCTATGTGGTAAGTGGACAGTGGGACTTCACCTTTATCTAATGGGTGTAGGTACCCTTCTTTTTTCCCTTTCTTATGAGAAATTAGAATGCATTCTATACAATTATCAATGACATTCTTAATCTTATCTTTCAAATTATCTATAAAATACTCTCTATTTATCATTTCTTCTATCTTCACAACTCCAAAATGTCCTCTTTCATGTGTTTTTCTAATTATTTCATATTGCATCTTTTTGGGAATTACAAGTCTTTTATGACCATTACTTACTTCTTTGTATACTAGTCCATCTTGAATAATATAGTTTTCATAAGGTTCATTCTCTAACATCCTCTTTATTAGTTTTATCTTATCATCATTATCTTGGGAATTTCTGATTTTAGCGCTAATGTCATTTATTATGAAACTAACAGGTTGGCGGCTTAAAGCATCTACATGTTTCATCCTGTTGCCTGCTCTGTGTTCTATTTCATACTCAAACTCTTCCAGGAGTAACGCCCAACGTGCAACTCTTGGTGGCAAATCTTTTTTCTTCAAGGCCATGGTCAATGCAGAACAGTCTGTGACAATCTTAAATCTTATACCCAGTAGGTACACTCTAAATTTCTTAATAGATTCTGTGTTAGCTAAAATCTCTAAGTAGTAGCTATGATAATTTTTCTCAGCTGGTGTTGTCTTTTTACTCATATATGAAACTGGGTGCATCTTATTACTTTCTGGACATCTTTGTAACAATACAGAACCAAATCCTTCAGCACTTGCATCCGTGTGTAATTATGTTTCCAGATGTGGGCTATAAATGTGAAGTACTGGTGAGTTACATAGAGCATATTTCAAATTTTCAAAGGCGATCTGACAGTTATAATCAAAATTAAATGTAGTATAGGTTATCTTGAATCAAGTGAAAATCTGTTCTGAAAATGCAGTCATCTATTTGTACTTCAGCAGTAAAATTTCCTAGAGTATTTACTTCACTTTTTCCTAAACCGGAGAGGCAGGTGGTTTTTTGGTTCAATTCTATTCTTTTAAGTTTATTAAGTTCATTAAATTGAGTTTCATTAATCAAATTTACATCGCTTCCGGTGTCTATGAATACTTCCATTTCTTTACTGTTAATCTTAATTTTTTTATAAGGTGCCATTGCCGATTCATATTTTTGTGTGACACTTATGGTCTTCTTCATATCAGTAGAGCTACATTCACTTGACTTATGTTCATAATTGTTACACTTAAAACATTTCAGGCCTTTAGTGCATGTTGACGATCGGTGGTTGGTGTCTCCGCAATTATAGCATCTGTTAACTTTATTTTGAATTTTATTAGTAAATCTTTGAGGTGTAGTGGGTATTCTCATTGTTGTTTCTTTATTCTTTGTTTTCATATGGCTATAAATATCCAATTTTCTTCTGAAATCTTTTAGATTTGTTGCTCCATACAGTATTGATTTTGAAAATTCTGGGTCGTCAATGCCATCTATCACATATTCCATCAAAGCTTCATCTTCAACTTTGCCATGAAGGGCTATCTCTTTCATATGAAGGAAATACTGTTGGTAAGTCTCATTCAGTTTCAACTTTCTTGAAGCAAGCTGTTTGTGGACTGTAGCACTTGTTACTTTAGGGCCAAATTCTTCTACTAAAGCATTTTTCAATTCTAACCATGATTTGGTACGGCCTAAAGAACGAAGGAATAAACGTGCAGTACCAGTCAGTAGCCTCTTGCCGTAGATGAGCATCTCGACATCCGTCCAACCCATAACTTCTGCGGTGTCTTCGAATTCGTCGATCCATGTTTCGACAGGGTATGTATCTTCACCGTTAAATTAATTTATCGATTTTTCGACGTCTTGAAACGACACGTAATGGCGTGGCGGATCTCGGGGCACGCTGCTGTCTTCTTCTAAAGCAATAGCTTCTTTAGGTTCCTCTGTTTTCTCTGGTCTTACTCTCGGCATGCTGATGTTGTATTTGTAAAAATATTAGTTTTAATCTTTCCGTTCGTCTTTTATTTTCTCTTTGCTTATTGCGTCGTTCAATACATAGCGTCTTCCGTTTTTCTTTTTATAGGGGTTGGGTGTTTTTTTTTTTAAGTTATAAATTTACTATTGATAAAATAGTCGATTAATCAATTAGAAAACTTTCAAACTTCTACTGTGTCTTATCTCTATTTTCATCTTTGGTTTATGGTCGATAAATATTTTATTGTCGTAAATTAACAAAAAACCACTTTAAATCTTTAATCAGGTCCTTTTTGTTTGATTAAATACACGACGTACTTCAACACTCATATCAATTCGAAACAAAGTTTTTACAATCGTTTTTTTTTTACACGTCACGTTTTCACATGTACAACGTATTGTTCTGGCTTGTTTTTGCGTTTTCTTTATCACATCCTGGACGAGCCCCCAAAATGTTGTGGGACGTAGACAAAGAAAAACACTAATTAACTGGAAAACGTCTTTACTATGGGAATACACAAACAATTCGTCTTAAAATCACAATCTTAACACAGTTACAAAACACACCGTCTTCACCCAAACGTCATTCTTCAATCTCTCGTGTCGCCACCTATCTTATTATCGACGCAAGTTTCTTTTTTTTTAATTCGGCATCTAAACTTTTGCCATCATCCCATATATATATATATATAATAATAATATCTAATGTCAAAGTGTTTTTTTCGTAGCAACACCAAATTTGGGGTGGTCGCCAACGAATGAGTTATGTTTATTGTAGCACAAGCGTCCATAGGGTTCGATGCGTAGCGGCTTACGATCAGGCGGGCCGTACCGTTATTAAAAAAAACACATTTAAAAAAAAGTCGAAGCCGCAGCAGAAAGCTAGCCAGTAATATATAGGAAACATTAAAAATGTATTATGTACAAATATTTTGTTGAATTTAAACTCTAAGAAACGGGTTATTCATAAATCAAATTGATTCATTTGCATCTCTATTTTAAAGATTTCAACCCGTTGTCATCTCATTCTGTTGCCGACAGCCTGCGGTTTAATAATTTACCAAAGCATCCCAAACACTTTATCGATAAATCGCTCATCTCTGTCTAGCATAAAGGGAATAATTCACAGATGTTATTGCTCTCTCTCTTGAGTTGTTTATCAAGATATTCACACCTATTCAATTAGGAGCAGACACATTTGTCAATCATTGCTATACATTTTCGATTGTTGTAGGATAACTGTGATGAGTGATTGTAGTATGTGTTTTTTTTATGTACCTACGCCTGATGGTAAGTGGTTATCGTAGCTTATGAACGCTTGTTACATGAGAGTATCAATAGCCGACCTTGAAATCCTCGTTCCTATGAAGCTCTGGAAACTTTACTCATTGGGGAACACAACCCAAGGTTTTTTGTTACAGACATTTATACTTTGTTGGTGTGTAACAACTTTCCTCTCGCGTGCGTTCTGTGGGAGTCATTTAGTAAAAAGGGACGGAAGTGTGTAACAGGAAATCAGGGAGCATGAGCAGCATGAGACCATAGGTTTTCGTATATGATTTTGATTTCAACGTTATAACTAAAGTCGTTTTTGTGAGATAGTTTCTTGACACACCGACAGACAGCCATCCAGACAGACAGACAAACTGACAGCAAAGTGATCTTATAAGAGTTCTGTTTTTTTTTCATTATCAGTTACGGAACCCTAAAGTGTAATGAATTTTGATTTAGGTAAATCTGTGTGACACTCCATTATTGCACGATAATTCATGAGGCTTTTCTTCGCTAAAAGTTGAGGAATATTTTTAAAACAAAATCATACGACGCGGCGATCTTAATACCGCAGCAATAAATTATATTTAAAAATAAATAAAAAGACTATATTACTTAGAGGTACCATTAAAATGAACATGTCATAGGCGTTAAGTTTTACGATAAATTTAATTTAAAACTCCATTTTTACATTTGACTTATTTTTAAAATATTTAACATCAATAATTACGACTTTATATTTGTATAATTATTATCATGAAGAAACGAAACATGAATTCATTTGATATTTGCGATTATCTCTTATATAATTGTGGTTTGCGGCTAGAACCACAATGCAAGGTCAGCTTAAAATACCAACTTGTTACAAAGGGTATCACGTAATTATGTTGCAGGATTATTTAGCGTTAGGAAGTACATTCCTCGGCATACCGGGAACATTAAAAATAAACGAAACATTGCAAGAGAGTTTGTTGTATCATTTAACTTTACGAAAGTATAAATATCCGAAATTAAACGTGGAAACAAATCTATCTAGCTCAAAAAATTGTTTGGTTGTTCGTTTAAACGGGCTAATCTCTAGAAGTACCTCTTAGATATGAAAAAATATTTTAGTATTTAATAGCCTATTTATTGAGAAAGGTTATCGGCTACGTAGCTTCACACTATGTCTCAAAAGAGCGTAGCAGTAATCACGAACGTCAAGTAACCTGGCATGCTATATACAAGTATGGGAATTGAGAACAACGCATTCACACGGGGGCGTGTTGCTGACGTTGTGATGGAGAATTGGTCGAATAAAATCAAGTAGGTAAGAACTCATTGAAGTTTACGGAGTTTTTGATGAGACCTTGATCTGTCATGTACTAGTTTTGATTTTAATTCATAAACTCACATTTTTTGGACCTATAATAAGTATAATATTAGTGGCATTTTGCGCGATATAGTTTTGTCATAATACATTTTTTTTAATGCAACAAAGGTGGTAAACAGGCATTCAGCCTGTCTCATAGCCATCCTATGGACTCTTCTAATACCATAGGTATCACTATCGCACTGCCGACTTTGAACCCTTGAACCCAAAGAGCTCTGGAAACTCTACTCACGTCAGGAACACTACACTAGGTTATTTGGCAGTTGGCTGCGATCTTCAGTACGGTGGACGTATTATCGGACGGCCCTAAGTAGAGAGGAATCTCCAAAAACCTGTGCTCTTACCTCTGAAGTAAAGTGAATTACAAATAATATCTAGAGGTATGAAATTAAGTTTCCATAAAAATTCCCTTGGCAGTTTTAACAAGAGATCCATCATTGTTTCAATTCTGGTCTCTTCTTAAATACATCTATGAAAATATTCCAATTCTTGATCTATATAAATAGAAACAAGCATGTATAAAAATAATCATAACGATGCAGTCCGAGACTGTCCACGTCAGAATACGGCCAAAATATAGCGTGACAAGGTTCGAGGAAGTAATTAATTTGCCATATGCGTATGTAAATTATTAAGTTTAATTCCAATTATAGTTGCTTGTTTCGTGCTGTTAAATCTTATTTAAATGGTATGATTTATTTAACAGATACAATGTTGTCGTGTATTTTAATAATTGTTTATTATATGTCATAATTATAATTATGAGTTGACTTAATTATGCCAAAAGAGATAGTTTTGTGACAAGTACTGGGCGACATCCAAAACGGAGTGATAGGTTTATGAGATTTATAATTTTACAGTATTTTAGCTAATATAGGCTACCATTTGATTGGAAGTATATTTTACAGGTGCTAGGGAACATTTTTTTTTAATTTGAGGCTGGAAGCAAGTAGCTAAGGTTTTTTGAGCTTATAGTGTACAAAAGTTTTTAAAAATCGCTCAAGCCATGTTTCATTAAATCCAGACATACATACAGACATATAGACAATTTTTAAAATGTCAGTTTCCTTATCGTTTTCCCTTCTAATAGTTGTCTAACAGGAAATTAGAATATATTTAATAACTTAATTTGTTTCTAGAACACGGCTTTAACGATTTGGATGAAATTTAATATTTAGATAATGTTTTACTATTCAAGTTTACATTGATAGTTTTTTTTAAGATACCGAGCAAAGTTCTGTCGTCTAGAGATTAATGATATATGTAAATACTAAATATCCTACACGATTTATAAGAGAATTCTTTCTGTGATGTTAGAGTCAGCGCCACGTGTGAATTACCTAGCAAATAAGCATGTTAATTTAATTTTCATATTTGATTTTATTATTAACTATAAGATTTATTATATTTTACTTTCAATTATCAAGAATGTGAGATGTTTTGAAAGTAGCGTCATTGAGTTTTACTTGATTAGGAGCGTGTAGATAAGAAAGTGACTTGTCTCTATTTTCTTACGCACGTAATTTTCTCGGATAGCTCATATTATGATATTCGTATATTGTTAGATCATGATGCAGTATAAACTATTGTAGTTTGTAATGTAACCTATATTAAGTTATTATACGATATTTATATTTTTTAATATTTCATATGTAATCATTATATTAATACGTGAAGCAAAAACTTTTTTAAGCGTATTACGTGCACGGAAGACTGTGAGATTTGGCATGGCTCCGAGGTGTGCAGAAAGCTAAATTTTATCTATAATATCTGTTATTAATATATTAAATAAATTAAATTAATACTGCGAATCCTAACCCGACAAGTGCCATTGGACTTAGACTCCTCAAAATATTGACATTGTCACTCAATGAAAAGTGACAGCAAGTTATATAATATTCATTTAGGTTCATACTGCAAATGGCAAAAAAATAGTCTATCATTAAAAGTCGCTGGTCGAATTTCGATCATTGGGCGACCGCTAGTAATATATTAATACGTGAAGAGAAAACTTTGGACTCATTTGAAGCACACTGCGTGGACGGAGGAGGATTGTGAGAATTTGCATAGTTAAAATTTATATGAAGAAGAGTGCAGAAAGATAAAATAATTTTATACATAATAAATAATATATCATGTGTTAGAAATAAATAAAATAAATTGAATAAAATGTTCAAGGTTTACGTTAATACCGCCAATATTATATACTATGTTCATTTGTTCATACTGCAAATGTCAAACACATGAAACACACATCAAGAAAGAAAGACACATCTTTGGAAAAATATTAGCACATAGTATGTAAGACACTCGCCGAAGAATTTTAAAATGCTGCCAACAATTATAGCTTGTATTACTGACAGATTGACTGAATGAGTTTCGAGTGAAGAGGTTAGGGGGTAAGGAGAACCATCTTATATGGGGGAAAAGTTGAAAAAGTAGCAAGTAGTAGTAGTCCAGCTGTGTAGCAAATCACAATTCAAAATCCCACCAAAATAATGCTAGTGTAACAAGAGAGAATGATACTTTTTCGTTTTGTTTGTTTTCAATTGTGGTATATGTATAAACCATTTGACACAATAACTTTCAAACTTCGTAATATTAATGAGTTATTTGAATATCGACCACTTGTTCTAATAATAAGCTATAATAATAATAATATAATAATTCTATAATTTGTGCTAGAAGTTCATTAGTAATTCAATAACGCTGTCACCTCTAACTGAAATTCAATTTATTTAACTAAAAATTACATTCTACTTGTATTTTAATATTCTAACAATGGTCACCAGACTAGAGATGTCTGTGTTTTGGTGCATTGTCAATAACTATGTTGTCTTCTTTTGTTACTGTTTTCAATCATTTATAAAAATATAATAATAGGATTTTGAAAAACTCCAGTGAAAAATAATTAATCGTTTAAGTGATTATTGTTATTTCACACAGCAAAAGCGACCTCTGGTGTTAGTACAAATTATCGCCCGCGCAAACACTTTAACGGCATAGTATTACCGCCCATGTGCCCGCCCGCCCTATAAGTAATTCATGGATACGCAAAGAGATGTCGGTGTTGTATTTATTAGGGCGGAATATTAAAAGTTTAGTGATATTGAAAAATCTATGTACTAGTATAGAGGCTATATTATATTGAACAAAATTACAGAAAAAATATTTCTTTAAACACTTTTTATATGTTTCATTCACATAATTTTTATTCTTTAGAAACGCAGTGGTTATTTATTAATATTAGTACCTAATCTAAACACTTCCAAACAATATAATAGGATGTTTAAATATTATAAATCTAATCAAGAATTATCTCAATGAAAAGCCATGCAAAATAAATTATATGGAGACGGATAAAAATATGTTGGAATACAGTTTGTACTATATATCCACATATGACATTTATGTAATTAAGTTCTGTATATGACACAATATTTATATTTTATACATCATGTTATAGATTAGATTGCCTATTAACTATTTAGTACATTTCAAGCGGATTTTACTCTCAAAAAATTATTATACGGTGGGATTATTATCTGAAAATATTATTAGGATAATAGCAACAAAAAAAAGATAAACCCGTTCGAGTTTTCATTACCGGCTCTACTCGATGACCGGGGATTTTCCGAACCGGTAGTAAAGTTTTAACGTTCATAAGTGATTCTTAATGCCTAAATTGAATAAAGCACTTTTTGATATTATTTAATGATGAAAAAAGGAACTTAGTTTAAAATTTAAATAGATCTGTTGAAATGTATTATCTACATATTAAAGTTTGAGGCAAATTTTCCCTCTTAATATAAACTCGTGACTTGGAACTTTTACAACACTAACGCAACGCTATAACTGACTCAGCTAAAGGTCCCATGACAGTGGAGATCACCGTTGTTTGTGGAATATATTGTGCTTACTAATCAGGGTCAATTCCATTACTATGATCTTTTAGATATCCAAATAAGTGGAATGGTGGTCCAACATCTGATACAAAGAATCGCGAAACAAAGTCTCCACGGAGTCCTAGATCGAGTATAAAGTTCACATAACCGTAAGTGTCGATACTGGAACCGTTGGCTGCGCAAAACTGGTAGTTGCTCGTGATACATCAATCATGAAGTGAACACACAGAGAGCGCGACAAGTGTGACGAACAGGCGACCAGAAGAATGTAAGCAGTCTGATGTCGCCATTATTGATGTAAATAATGTGGGATTTATTATGTAGAAATGGAAAGGAGTAGGATAAGTGATTACAATCTAATATAATACTATTAAGCGAGCAATTCTTATCAATATAGATATATATACATATTTGGGTTCTCGGAAACGGCTCCAACGATTTTGATGAAATTTTGTATTTGGATAATGTTTTATATTCCAAGTTTACCTAGATAGGTACCTAGGTGTTTTTTTTCTCGTAAGTAAATAAATATTCTTTGTTCCAGTGCACATAGTGAGCGAGCGCAGTATGCGTGGGATCACGTGATTACACATGGCATCCGACGCGCGCCCGCGATCGCCGCAAGATGGCGCGCGAAGGAGGAGAGATTTCACCAGGTTCCCTGTACATCGGTTTTATTACATTTTTTACTACTTCTAAAATTGTGTTCATATTTATTTTAAAAAACTTGTAATAACAAATACTACGCTTTCTATATTCGAATTCCGATATGTAGTTAGTATAGAAACATATTCCAACGATGTCCTACAGTCCAGAATTTGTTCTTGATTAACAAACAAAATTGAATGTCTTTTAAAGTATTTCGTGTGCTTAGTAAGTAAGTAAAGTTAGACAAGTTTTACTTATTCTGTATTTATATTGAATTTGTATTCCCAAATTGAAATATCTAAAGCAAATTATTGCAAATATTTTTAGTAATATTTTTGTAAACGGAAAACTTTGCCGTTGTTTATAAACGTATCTTGCTTCATTTGATCTGCAGAATAATTTCATGAAATCAGTTCCTTTTTTAACTGCGACCTCACATAGTTACCAAGTATGAAAAATGTAAACATCACTTCGAGGTCGCGATGTCGCCAAATCGCCAACGTTCGTTTATTTATAGACGACGCGTCTTCCGTCTGTCTGTCTGACACCTGCCGTCCTCCGCCGCTCATCTCCGATCTACCATCGTACCATGTGATTATTTAAATCAAACTTCCAATTATATCTCACTTCAAACGAAGCTGACAAAAGTCATATGGTCAGATATAACTCCTGAACCGTGTCGGAATCAGTCGCGGGGAATCCTCCCGGAATTCGGCACCGGGTCGCGGGGGAAGCTCGGCCGCTCTAAATCGGTCGCACTCGCCGCCAAGCTTTTCGGCGGTTCGCGCGCGCCTTTACGCCCGCTGCTAAATATAATTGCGATCGCGTGCGCAGGTCTCCGTACGTGACGCTGGGCGCGGTGCGGTACGCCGTCCGCCGCGCACCGCCGCCGCGCGCCTGCCCCTGCCGCTGCTGCTCCGAGGAGGCGGTGGCGGCGTGCCTGGGCCGGGCAAAGCCTGACAGACGCACGCTGGATCGCATCCAACGACACCTGGGCCGCGGCTCGCGCGACGAGCGGCCCTCGCGCCACCAGCGGCTGCAGGCTCTCACAGATATGCTGCGGCCTCGGTCGCACAACACACCGCCGACGTCGCCACCGCCGCCACCGCCGCCGCTGCCGCAGTCGCCACATACTGCGCCTGTACTGCCGCCCGTACCGCCGCCGCGCTCGCGTCACCGCCACAGCCCGCCTCGTGGAGCCTCCGTCGATCGTTGTGACGACTTCGACACCGACAACATCACTTTGGTCCGCGTCGAACCACGCTCGATCGTTGGTTCATATGCGCAGAAAACTATACCGTATCGTAGCGCGTCTTTTTCTCAGGGTGATTTCGCTCAGGAGAAGTATTATCGTGGCCCTAACAAGCAACAGTCGGCTTTTGACTTTGGTAAAAAGGCAAGGGCGGAACGGGCTGCTACGTCCAGACGAAATGCCGAGGCCTCAAGTTCCGCAACCGAAGGAAACCACACAGAAGGGGGATCAATTGCATCAGTTACCTCTGTCGACTCTGCTGTTGGGTCTGATGAAGGTTTGTTGACGCACGCGTCACCAACGGCGCGCTCACCGCCACTAGACGCGCCACACAAGCAACTTGGTGCTCGCTCATTGACACATCCGTTGCCACGGCGCATACCTCCTGTGCGTGAGGAAGGTCCCGGTGAATCCGGCGGTAGTCTGCCCGCTTTGATGACACCGCGTGTCTTACATGAACTACGTGAGGAAAGTGACGGTTCTCAAGCTGACAGTGCACAAGCTCAGAGTGAAGGAACTTCTCCCCTTGAACCCGCTAAGCCTTTCACATTTCCACCTCTTCCGGATCCTCCCACAAATGCGTGTGCTAATATTGACTGTGATTGTTCCCAATTCCCTGTGACGCTCGACGATCCCGCGCTCGACAGTGATATCGACAGTTGTATACCTGTGCCCGTGTATGAGTGTATAGTGAAACAGTGGTCGAAGGAGTTACCGCAGGAGGAGCCGCAACGTTCTGACGCTGCGTCTGACGGGTCACTGGACCGGGACAAAGAAGACGAAACAATAACTAGTGAGCAAGTTGCGAATTTACTGGCTGCCGTTCAGAATCCTTGCACATCTGTACCGATCAGTGGGAGAGAACGCCGTAGACCCCTGGATAAAACTAAAAGAAGGAAAGGCATTTACATAACAACGCCTAGTGACGATGGAGGTGAAGAAGATCCTCCATCGGTAAACGGTTGTAAGAGAGAAAGTAGCGATAACTCGCTTCAAGACATGCGTCTCTCCACTGAAACAAGAACGTCATCGTTACTTGGTGACAAATCCGATGACTCGTACACGAATGGACCACCTAGTCCATCCGATACTCCAGCCCCGATCTGGCTGAGATCTGAGGATCTTAAAACAAGGCGTGCAAGGTTCTATCAACAGAGTTCTGATGAAAGAGACGATGATTCATTTCGAACGAGGCGAAAGTATGGGGACTCTCCATCTGAAGCTGAGAGCGATACGTATTCCCGAGATAGGACTGCATCGCCTTCTCCCTTCAGTCCGTCTGAAACGTCTGATGTGGAAGCGAGACGGCATCAGTTTTCACGAGGGCCGTTTGGTAAAACTTTGGAAGCCCCTTCGTCTCGATCAGTTGAAGTCGGTAGAAGGAGTTTGTCAGACGCGACTGTGCCTAGTCGAAAGACAAGTGTTGGGGCGATGTCAGCTGGGAGTAAAGGTCGCGGTCCCACTCACGTGAGAGCAACGTCTTCGCCTTCGAAATTGGTTGGTGTGAAACCTGGCGCCGATTTGCTGGCTGAGCTACTTCGAGGTAGTTCTGAAGCTCTCTCGAACTCATCAGCCTTCGATAACGTGATACTGACTCTTCACCAGCACAATGTGAGTATTTTTTATTATTTCTTATTCATAACTTCCTTTGTACTGTTACTATTGACCCCGATTACATCCGCAAAACGGGCAACAAAGTAAATCAGTGAATTCTGTTATGATGTTTATCTAAGCAGAAAATAGCGTAAGAACAAACGATCTTGTGTTATTGCCAAATTTTATTTGATTGTTTATTCATTTGAAAATCTTTTGCCAATCTTATATTTTCTGATATCGGTAGGCTTAATTTTTAAATTAATTTCTCATCTTATCTGTGTCAAAATTCAATGTCGTACACTGTTTTAAAATACGTTACTCGTGTTTCCCGACATTTGTCGGTCCAATGTCGCATGACTCACACTCGACAGATGTTCCAGGACAATATTAAAAATGTTAAGGGCAATTGAGTTTTTTTTTAAATCTGTCACTAAACACGAGAATTTTGGCAAGGACGTTTGTGAAATGCACCAAAAAATAAACCTTATTTCAATTTAAAAACGGAGTGACACACGATCAAATATATATTAATTTTTTAGACGCATAATCCAAGGTTGTTTGTGTATATAATATTTGTTTGGGTGATTATTGTTTTTTATAGGTACCAACTATTATTTGTCTTATCAAAGCTAATTTTCTTTTTTCTGGATGAATATTGTTGATCGTTGTTTGGAAGATACTTAAAAGTATTTTTCACAAGCAAATAAAATTCAATATGATGAGTTGTTTGGTCATCTCAATTATATTGGTGTACTACTATATTTTGCAACAGTGATACTTAAATCGAGTAAACAGAATAAAATCGTCAAATAAGAATAAGGTATTGGCGGGAGCAATTGAAAAACAAAAAGTTTTATTGTAATTTTATTGTTTTTAAACAAATATCACGTGTACAAGTGGACGATACAATGACATATCTTAAGTTAATGGTTCGATGTCGTAAATTCCATTGTAGTTACATACAACTAAATTTGTTTGCTCATGATTCTTGTATATGATTCGGGTTCGGTTTAAAGACAACTTTATTCTTATAAGAATTTACAAAAGTTCATTTACATGAGAACACGTTAAATTACATTAAATTCTTAAAATATAAATATACGCAGCGGGCGAGCAAACGTATTGCGAAACATTCCATTTTTATTAATAAATTGAAGGTAGATATGATAAAGAATAAGTAATTATTAAAGAGACCATACACTAACACAACATTAGCAAAATACATGAACAACTCAGAACTGGATGTGGCTTCTTGTTAGTTTAGTTATTTAGTTTAGTAAATGATTGGCAATTTAGTTTTCGTTTTTTAGATACTTTACTGATAGTCTTTTAAACGCTGAGATTGTTTTAGATTCGATCTAAATTTGTCTTTTATTTAATTACGAGGATGAAATTATTTCTTGGAAAAAGGGAACAATTTACAACAACGAGGACCTTATAAGACCGAAGAAGGTATGGATGGTTTGTGTGAGGAACGATATGGGTATAAAAAGTGTGAACACTGAGCGGGCCGTTGATAGAGGAGATTGGAAGAGGAATCCATGACGTGCCGACCTTACTTAGGAGGGGCAAGGGTAAGAAGAAAAAGAAGAGTTGTGGACACAACCAGAATCAACGTAAAAGTTGCATAAAGTTATATATTACTCAGAGCCACGATGAACAGTAAAACGTAATACACGAATATTAACTGATAAGAATACATTTTTATTACTATTGACAAAGAAAGGAAAGGAATTATATACATTTCTTTTTTTGCATTTTAAGTCCATACGTAAGAATTTACTTAAAACTTTTTTCCTATAATTATTGTTCTGAAAAGATAATTAAAGTAATAACTGTACAAATAATAAAAATGCTATCAGCAATTTAAAATACCACTTCATTAGTGTCCATAATTATTAACGAATTAAATATATAAATAAATATTCCGAATTCCTAAGAAATAATATAAAAATGACAAGTTTTATCTCGTTTATCTTTAACTGCCAATTTTACTTAACACCGTTCACTTAAAAATAATTGAATCGCATTTAAAAATAAAGTAATTTAAAAAGATTCCCGATATCACTTAGTATATAATATCGTATGTATATTAGGGTGATGCGTTTGAATTTACAGACGCCTTAAAATATTGGTTGACATGAAAAATTTTGAATAAAAAAATATAGTTTCAAAGATTTAGTAAACTCGTATGTAATCGTAAATTGTATGTAACTATGTATAATTATGGTATAATTATGCCAAAAACATAGATAGTTGAAACGCAGGTTTATTGTAGGGATTCGAACACGCTACTGCACGCCAACATATTATGTGAGTTTTCTTAACGAAAGCTACTGCTTACACTTCTTAATATCTAACCAGCGTCTTTATCATCAGAGTTTCCACAGAGATGCATATTAATACATACTTTGTTTTGATTAGCCCACTAATTGATTATAATCAAGGTCAGAGATTTATTTGCCAAGATTAAATTTATATCAGAATGAACATATGTGAGGAACGACTGGTTAATAAATTGTAATGAGTCTATGCTATACACCACGATTTCACCCGTGTTTTTATTCGACCAACTCTCTTAGCGTTGTTCTCTTTTCCCTTACTTGCCTATAGCTTGCCAGATTGCTCGTCGTTCCTGGTTACTGCCCAGCTCCTTAGAGACCTACTGTGAAGTTATATAGTCCATAACCTTCCTCAATAAATATGCTGTAAAATGCAAAAATAATTTTTCAACTCTGAGTCGTAGTTCCGCAGATAAGTGCGTTCAAATAAACGTCGTAAAATAATCTCGGGGGCTTTTAATATAGACTAGCGGTCACCCAATACAGTATGAACCTAAACAATGAATATTATATCACATGCTGTCACTTTTCATTGAGTGACAATGTCAATATTTTGGGGGGGTCTAAGTTCAATGGCACTGGTCATGTTAGGATTCGCAGTATTAATTTATTTTATTTAATATATTAGTAAAATATATCTCTACAATTAATAAAATTGAAGTGTCTGTTTGTAATGTCAAAATAACAGTTTTTACTAAATGCATATGAAAGTATATACGAGACCTATAACAAAAAGCCCATTTTTTTAATTTTTGTCTGTCTGTCTGTTTGTTCCGGGTAATCTCCGAAACGGTTAGAGCTATTTTGACGGCACTTCCACCGATAGATAGCTGATGATATAGGGAGTAACTTAGGCTACTTTTATTTAAGAAAAATAATTATGGTTCCACACAAATATAAAAAACTGGTCATGGTGAATCAATTCGGGCGCTTAAATGGCTTATGCTGAATAAACCATACGAGATATAGCAAATTAATAAAATTGTGGGAGTTGAAATCAACTGTATGTAATTTAGGTTAAGCATCTTGCGACTCTTAAGCTGTTTTCACCTGCAGAATAAGAATTGACAACCCCAGACATGTTAAAAACCCGTCTTCTTCTTCGTTCTTTTGGCAACCAATCCCCGTTATTAAAATTTATTAGTAGCGTTATGGAGTGGGTGAATGTTAGTGTCTTCTATGGATTTTAGTGTTCCAACAAAATGATGATTCCTTGTTAGAAATTTAGTGACATCTCAGAATTTATGTTCAATGTTATTATTTATAATGTAAATGCACAATAACCTAACTATATTGCGCAAAGTGCCACAAATAACGGTCAAATAACGTAAGTTTGTAAATGAAATATAAATACGTGACAGAATAAAATCACGATTAAAACTGAAAGTTTCTATTGGTTATTAACTATAACAAAAATATAAGCCTTTGTATTTTATATATATACTAACTGTGCCCGCGGTTCCACTTGCGTTAACTACAGAATTCCGCTCCAATCTACGGCGGTAATCCGCTGGTTATTTCAAAGACAACAATGCTTATTGTGAGAAATTCTCAAAAGATAGGTTTATGCTATAGACCTAACTTTTTTGTAGGTATTTTTAAAATCTACAGTCACATAAAGCATTAGTTTCATATAACACTTAAGGTTTACTCAGCGTAAGCCATCTAAGCGCCCCAAAAGCGTCATTTTTCCAAATTGATTCAAAATTATCGTCGATACTTATTTCGTATGTTACATTATGTAACAAAATATATTCTATAACCTGGCTAAATAAAATAACTATAAACGAAAAAAAAAATGTGAATGGGATAAATGGTATTCGCGTGAAAAGAAAATAAACAGATTTAGAGTTTTATAAAATACTAGCTAATCCGCACAACTTCGTCGCTCTCAAAAGGAATAAATTTTCCCCGTTTTTGCATCATTTTTCATTGATCCTCCGCTCTTATTGATGTCAGCGTGATGTTATATAGTACATCACTATTTTCAAATGATATTGTTTTTCCGATCGTACCTACACATTTAATGCTAAGTAAGTTAGCGGTTTGATGGGTTTGACAGTTCGCTTCTTATTAGCTGTGCTCCCTCGGTTTTACCCGGGTGTTAAATTTATTCGACTTAACTCTCCACCCCGCCGACAACGCACCTATGCAATGGAATAATAAATGGTCTATAGTTGTTCTCATTTCTCGTACTTACCTACATCTTTCCAAATTGCTTGACGTTAATGGTTACTGCTTCGCTCTTTAACGTCATAGCGTGAAGTCCTATATTGCCTATAACGTCATAGCGTGAAGTCCTATATTGCCTATAACGTTATAGCGTGAAGTCCTATATTGCCTATAACGTCATAGCGTGAAGTCCTATATTGCCTATAACGTCATAGCGTGAAGTTCTATATTGCCTATAACATTCCTCAATACAATAAAACGCAAGAAGGTTTTATCAAATCACGTTCAAACAAAGAAATAATCTCTTGAGCTTTGTAAAGCGTACTACAAAAACTTCGTTTCTAATTATGTATCCATGACTATATCTTCGCGTATTCAACTTGTCGTTCATCCACGAATAAAAATCGCAAATAAAAATTTCTATAAATACGTACTTGATTTATACATTTATAAACGTTTCTGTGTAAACACTGAGCCGTTGATTGCATTCGAACGGCGGGAGTGGTAAGTGGGCTAGAGACTCACGCGGCACGACGCTCTACGTAAGTCTTACGAATGGTATGACGTCAAAGAGAACTAACTACAAAAGTATATCTTCTATTCAGCTATTCGTTTAGCGTCCGTAGAGCAACTTCGTGTACCTAAAGTACTAAAAATAAAATTTTGAGATAATTATGACATCCGGTAGGAATTTAAAAATAAAACTGTTTTTGTTATTTCAAGAAAAGTTGGGATTTTTTTATTGTTTACAGGATGGATTATATGTACCACATGCTATATGCGAGACTGACATTTAGCAACCAAATATAGGTAGATGGTGTCTTTATAGTTTTTTTTTTAATAGAAGCATGGCAAAGTGACTATACTGTATCTGATGGATGGTAATCCATCGACTTTCGCTGATGTCATACCAGCCTGCATTAATTTAACTGGACATGCACAGGTTGATCCCGAAGCACGTCACACAAACGCGAGTCACTATGACGGACTTTTCACCACATGTGTTGTGGTCGCGACCCAGTGGGCAAAACAGCCCTACTACCGCGATATCGCCATTACCTGGTTTCGTTGTTTAGCATGCACCACGTGCAAGTGAGGTTGGCTTAGCTGTCTAATTTCTAAAGATGTAATTCGACATCCCTTACATCCTATAAATACTGAATAATATTCCCTTCTCCCTAATCCTCTTCTTCTTATTATTTTGAAGGCGACATGTGCATATACAATTCTGCTAATGTGCTGTAGAAATAATATATTTCCTAATCTTAAGATCTTAACATGTAAATTCGCTCCACTAATATATGTAGATATTACATATTATTTATTACTATATCGTACCATTTTATGTAGATATTTTTGTTATAGAATTTGATGACGGTGATCGTCAATAGACACTCATATGTCGGTGGTAATCACTGTTCTCGGAATGTACTTACTTTGCAATCAAGTGAAATGTAGTAACATTACAGAGCCCGAATAAAAATTTATTTAAAATAAAATATAATAAAACAGAGGGCGTCTGTTCTTTTGAACGACTCAACACGTAATGATGAATATTTTTTTTTTTTTTTAAGATCTGACTATACTTTTAACCCTAGAGGCCCTGAAGCCGCTGCGGCTTTTACAGCTTCAACGAACTTGGCTGATGAATATTATTATATAAACGACTTTTATACTTGTGAACACTACAAACTAATTTCAATCTACCCAACATTAGATAAAATAGTTTTTTTTAATGATTTAACCTAAGTTCTATAGTGTGGCAGACATAGCTGACCAGTTACCATTGATATACGTTGTCATAATAAAATGGTAATCAGTCTTAAATAACTGAATTTACACTGGTAATCCCGTAATGTAATGAAACTTCTAAAACAGATACATCCTATGTACTATGTACATATATGTATGTGGATGCATATTTCTGCACATCTTACTGTCGCGATTGACAGCAGTGTTCGCGCTACTGTGATCCCGCCTTAAGTTTGGAGCAGTCCGAATGTGCTGGAATTCCTCGCAAGATCGCAGTGAGTAGGGTTTCCAGAGCTTCTTGGGTGTCCTTGGGGTTCAAGGTGCCGGCAACGTGCTAGTTGATACTTATGGTATCAACTAACCATAGGCAACGGTAAATGCTTTCCATAAGGTTGGCCATTGGCTTATTTACAACATTAGTTGTACATAGCTAGATTTTGTCTAAGATCAGCACAATGTTAATACTAGAAATAGAGATAAATTTGTCGTATCGTGTTTTAGACTTTTTTTAGGTATTAGTGTTAGGTTCTATAATAAGATTCCGAAGCACATTACTGATTTTCCGGACAACAAGGTCAAGGACCATGTCAAGTGGGTTTTACTGTCAAAAGGTTATTATAGGGTGGATCACTATGTGAATGATAGTGATGTCTGGAAGTGACTCCCTCTCTGGGCACCCACTAAATTATTATTATTTTACTTGTTAATTAACATTTGTACAATTGAAAAAAAGTCCGATTGAGTTTCTTGCTGGTTCTTCTCGATGTCTGGGATATTTTCCGAACCGGTAGTAGTGTTTTGACATTCACAAGTGGCTTATTAGGGCCTAAATTGAATAAAGATTATTTTGATTTTAAAAAAGGCAGCGACAACATGTAATAGCACGCGAGTTGTTTGTGAATAGAAGTAGTTGGCGGTAGTGACCAATTAATAACGCGTGGACTGTATTCGTTTGCTAATGCATATATCACAGCCTCAATGTCTCTCTGTCCCACTTATCCGATTTACACATTTTTTTAAATTTCATATCTATGTTATCTAGCCAGGTTATAGGATAAATTTTGTTTCATAAAGTATAGTACAAAATAAGCAGTGACAATAATGGTGAATTAATTCATAAAAAGGAGGTTTTTGGTACACTTAAATCCTTTTACGCTGAGTATACCATAAGAAATATATCGAATTAATTTACTACACAATTGTAGTTCTTAAACAGAACTACAAACAAGTCAGTGATAGCATATGTCTAAGTTGTAAGGATCACACATAATAAGCTTTTTTATCCTTGAAATAAACGGCAGAGTTGTCGCGTTGGTGGCGGTTGGGAGCGGAGGCAGTACTATTCCCGCGTGCGCTCGACTGCTGGTGTTAAGCATTCAGTCGGTTTACACTTGGTGTCGAGCAAATGCGAATTTGGATTACTTACACCAATATACGTGGGTTCTTCTGATAAGATAATGGCTCCCTTGTTAGAACTATCAAGGGGTTTTTGTGACATCTCAAAATGCATTACCCGCTTTTTAATTTTAATCCACTTTACTCATGCAGAACAACTAAACTATATCACGCAAAATGCCATCAATATTACAAAATATTGGGTCAAAAAACCTAACTTAATGAATTAAAAATAAAAACCACAACATGTAACTTCAAGGTCCCGCCAAAAACTCCATAATATACTTTATTTATTTAAAAAAAATATAATAAATAATTCTGTTCACACAGAGCGGAGCCGCAGGCACAGCTAGTATCTCATAAAAGCGATAACAGGAAACTGTTCTCTCCATACTGCGTTTCATAGTAAACAGTATTAAAAGTCTCTCTCTCTATTATTTTATGATATTAAGTTAATACCATTTGCCATGAACGTTTTTATTATAAAATCGTTTGCTATAAATCCGTTCGTGCGGTACTTAAACGATGACTCACCGACGATGAGACTGTACTCAGTCAGTACTGTTTCTTTATTTAGAACCTAACGGTTTGCAGTTCAATCGATAATGCTGCACGGTTCAACTCGCGGATAGGTAATCGAGATTTCGATGTTCGATTCAAACGTTTTATGTCATCGGTTATAATCATATCAGGTTTTTCGTGTGTTATATAAATGATTATTAATTCTATACTAGCTGCCCGCCATGCATTGCTGTCTTTTTTATTTATATGATAATATATCGATTCGATATCCGTAGGTTTGGACGCTAGTGTGTCCTAATGATTATCGGAATTTGCGTACATTTCCTAATTCAAATTGGTAACTTTTTAGGCCTACAGTTAACGAAGTTGAACGCTTGATGAAAGTTCTTGTTACCACGAAGATAAGGGAAAGATATAAACAGATTTTTTTAAATTTCGGCATTTGAGTTCGCTAATGCGTTTTGGACTGGAGTGGTGATTATGTTCTTACTTTCCCTTGAGAAGAGGTCTTTGCCAGGCTAATATCATTATATGGAAAGTCGGGCGTATTCGAATACAACGTTTTTGCAAAATTTCGATCTAATCGGTGAATAAATTTCGGCGATAAAATATTTTGAACAAACGATCGTTTACATTTTTATTCATACAGATTACTAACTTTGCACCACGGAGTGACCTGTGTTAAATTTATTTGATAAACTCTCCACTGCGCCTTCGTCAACAAACCCGTGTATCCTATTTTTGTTTTCGCGGCCCGTACTTACCTAAAGCTTTTCAGATAGCTTGACTTTCAAGGTCACTGCTCTACACTTTAGAGCCATAGTGTGAAGTTATATAGCGTTAACCTTTCTCAATAAAAAGACTATAAACTGCGTAAACAGTTTTTCAAATCTGATTGATCGTTTCAGAGACCTCCGCAGATATACAAATTAACAAATTTCACACTGTCTTTATAAAATTTGTATAGATTATTATTGTTTTTGCACATGTCTCTCTGCTTATGCAAAATCATAAGCATGACGTATTCTCTTAGTCTATACGATTAATCGTCGTTGTGATCAGATTCATCGGTGTTAGAGATGGAAGTTTCTGGTAGCATTGGAATCTTTCCAACATTTCCTAGAACTTTGATAACATTCCTGTAAGTTATGACAATTTCGAGAATATTCCTCTATAATTTTCATCTTTAATTCATAAATTTCATCATCCATCGAACGCTTAACGTAGGTAAGCTTTGAAACAATCTCCATTTGTAAGGGTTGGCGAAGCGCAAACAGAATCCTTTTTTAGTAACCCAGGAAAGTGTTTGCAATTCACTTGATGCTAAACACAGTACATATTACAATAAAGCGGATAATAATTAACTAACACCTAATCAAATCTAATCTTTCGCATTTATACACGTTGAATGATTTTTTCTCTCTGTTAGATTTATAACTGAAGTAACTATCGCGATCAATCAAATAATTGTGAGATCATAACTCGATCGATCAAAGGATTGGAATTTGAGGTGTCGGAGTAAAATTGTTTCTGAAATATATAAAAAGTGGAAGACATTAAAGGACGCAAATTAATTTTCAAATAAATTCCCTATTCACTTAATCCGAAATATGTACAGTCGTATATCATATTACCTTGAGGATCGGAAAAGAAGTTGGCTGCTAAGTGCTAATTTGTTACTGAAAAGACAAAATAAGAAAGAGTTGCGTAATAGAGTAATCTATACTATAATAATATTATAAAACTGAAGAGTTTGTTTGGTTGAACGCGTTAATCTCAGAAACTACTAAATTAACTACTTAAATTATTTAATTAATAAACTATATTGAATTAATTTAATTATAAAATATATTTCATTAAAGAAATAATTGATAATTTAAATTATTTTAGTGTTGGATAGCCAATTTATCTAGAAAGACTATAGGCTATATAACATCACGCTACGACCAATAGGAGCGGAGCATCAATGAAAAATGATGGAAAAACGGGGAAAATTTATTACTTTTGAGAGCTTCCTTTACGTGCGCTGCGTAAATGGCTAAAATTGCGCTAAAATTACGCGTGACGGAATTGTTTCTCTTGAAAAGTTCTAAAAAAGTCCGTGATAGCATATCGTCTATCTTTTAAGGTTGATTCTAAACCTTTTTTAAGTTAATAATTTTTTTTCTAAAATAGTACATTATTGGCGAAGGTATTTCTATAAACATGGTATTATTCCTTATCGAAAAAAATACGTTATTTATCACAAGCATCTAGATTGGAATGAAAGTGCCCTTTCAAAATAACTCCGCGAAAATAAAGTTTTAGCTCCTCTAGAATTATATTTTGGGTGCCTACGACCAATGATATAATAAGTAAAGACGTATAATATCATTGCCTACGACCCACTCACTCTAATCCTCTCTCTTTCTCTCTTATGTGACACAGACGAAGGTGCGCGGGTCAGCTAGCTAGTTTTGAATAAAATTGCCGTTTACATCAATTGATTTCAATGAGTATCTTAGTAGATATCACAGTTTTGAAATAACTCCGCAGCAAAATAATAATCAAGTACCGCACGCGCATTTTTATTATGCGGATGATGCGAGAGGCGGGCGGCACCCTATAATTATTGTATTGTATGACGCAAACGAAGTTGCGCGGGTCAGATAGTATTAAAATATGGGATTTGCTACAATCAGGCAAACGTTAAGGCACCTGATGTTTCGTTATATAAAATTCATTTTGAAAGATTTTTCTCCTTGATTCACTTCTATTAAAAATAGTCTTTTATACCAAAGCGGAGTGTGGAGAAGTTATCGCTTTAAACTTTCCGATGTTAGTCACTTATCACTGAGCCATTTATAGTTCATGTTGCCTGAATGAAATTATTTATGTTTTTGAGAGGAGACATAACGTCTCGACAACACATTCTCGAAATATTAGACCTAAAAATAATTTTCCGTGACATCTGGTGGCTGAAAAACGACGATATATTTGATTATTATATGCTGAGTATAGAGACAGACTGATTGACTGTTCAGTCAAAACAGTGACAACAAGTTTCGTCCCCGTGATTGATTCCTTAGAGTTTATTGACTGTAAATTATGAATAATCTGTCAGCATCATCGTTTATTTTCGTTGCAGACTATTTTCATACATTTCTGAGACCTAACAAACAATCCTATAGGATTTTCCAGAAGCGAGTGTATAATAAAAATAAAGTACCAGCTCATCGACAGACGTGGTTACGTTGAGTAAATGATATCTCATGTTTGAGGAAAATCGGTGAAATTATTCCGATATTAATAAAAAGTGTCTAAATAAGCTGACTTTTCATTTGTTAAAACAATAAAAGGAAAAGTTTTGAAGAGACGCATTGAACCCATGGATCCCTGAACTGATTGGAACCCATGGAGAGGAAAGAGAGAATCCTTGTTTTTTAATTTGCCCTCGTTCAGCAGATATTTATGATGCAACGTCATTTTTAGGACGAAGTTTCATAACGTAGCTTGTGGTAGGAATTGACTCGTATAAATCGACACGTAAGGAAAAAGCGTTATCTTCCTTCAATTCGACTTTTAATTTTTAATATAAGCGCCATCTAGTATTTATGAATGGGACTACCTGATTTTTAAGTAATATTTTCTTCCATAATTTAAGAGCTCAGCTCTTGTCGGTGTAGCAGTTACCAGTTCTCTATCCTCTGCTTTCTTTTGACCTCTTGATATAACACGAATCTCACTTTATGCTCCACTTATTGGAAAAAAGCTTTCTCTAAATCTACCTCTTACTCGTTTTCCTTAAATTTTTCTTTCCACAATGGTTTTAAAAGTTTGTCGTACAGTATCAAGTGTTCAATCATCTTTCGATATTAGGTAACAGAAGAGGAAAGTAACTAAATAATATTTTCTCAAACATGCATGGAAATATTGTCATTATTTTCGAAAAAAGAACACGCGAAGTGAATACTTGAATAATTTACGGACATGCCAAGAATGATAAAAGAGATCCAACCAAAGAGTATTAAACCCCAGCACGCCGATTCATACAACATAGTTGGAGCGTTGTAATGTTCCATATTCAAAAAACGCTCCTGCAATGGATTTGATTTTCTTTGTCCATAAATTCGATACTTCGCGTGTTCTTTTTTCGAAAATAATGACAATAATTTCATGTATGTTTGAGAAAAGCACTATATATGCCTCGGCGGAAATGGCAATTGCCTGTACGTATTAGTGAAGTCCACGACAGGTTTAGCCACACCTTATAAAAGCTATTACCTACTAACATTTCACCATTAGAAAATGACCTACCACAATGCAAAGAAAATGCTCATGAAATGGACTGATGAGTTTTTAGCTATGTCGCTAAGTACGTACACATCAAAAACTTGTAATTTTTACTGATATTGTTCCATTAAAATTTACTTACGACTATAAGCATAATTTTAAGTAAACATTTATTTCAGGACTTTCAGGTATCTTCAACAGTAACGTGTGTTCTTTTTTGGTTTATACATGATGTTAATTAAATTTGTACATTTAATATACTGTATTATAGTTAATTTAAAATGCCACGGTGGCATTTCCGTCTTGTCTAAATATACACTGATTAATCTTAAAAAACTACGTCCTAACTATAAAACTTTTCACTAAATTTTGATGTCAATATTAAGGAACTTTTAATATCTCGGTAACCATTAATGTACTTGCTGTAGGCCTGCTCTGTTTCCTCATTTTCTCCACAAGATAAATAATAATTGGTAAATGCATAAATTGTGCTTGAGGTCAACCGCCAACACTTCCTTGTTGACATGGAGAAAACCTTAGCATGATCAGCATCTATTTCCGTACAGCTGTATCGAATCTCGTCCTTTAGAACTTTTTATTGATAAAAAGTGTAATCAATAAACATCACGAGATCCTTCCATATTTACCAATAATAACATTTTATTTTTAACACATATTATTTATTAACTTGATTAGTTTTCAACATTAAAAAGGAAGTCAATAGTATGGAGAGAAACTAATTTCCATAACTTCAAATGATTTCTTTTGTAAATCATTTATTTCTTATATGCGCTGTTCATCGATTGCTCCCAGTAGCATGCATCTCGATGTAACCCAGAAACAAACATAGATACAAACCCACCGTGCCGGTACATGCCACTGACCCATTTCACGAGATGACTCACGAGCGTGGATACCGTGGCTTATTTATAAGATGTTTGTTAAACCTCGAAAACAAATGTCCATTGTAAATACACGTTTTCGTTTACAAGATTAAATATTATCATAGATTAGTTACAGCAGAGTGTACATCTAATCTATATATTAATACGTGAAGCAAAAACTTTCTACCCCTTTTTAAGCGTATTGCGTGCACGGAAGACTGTGTGATTTGGCATGGTTATAGTTTATATGGAGGAGGAGTGCAGAAAGCTAAAATATATCTATAATATCTGTTACTAACATATTAAATAAAATAAATTAATACTGCGAATCCTAAACCAACCAGTGCCATTGAACATAGACCACCCAAAATATAGACATTGTCACTCAACGAAAAGTGACAGCAAGTGATATAGATAATACTCATTGTTTATGAATAATGTACATGTCAAACATAAAATAGTCCATGATTAAAAAGTCACTGGTCGAATTTCGATCTTAGAGCGATCGCTAGTACTATATATTAATACGTGAGAAGAAAACTTCGGACCCCTTTTGCATATTGCGCGCACGGCAAGCGTGATATTTGGCATAGTTAAAAGTTATATCAAGGAGTGAAGAAAGCTAAAATTAATATATAATATCTGATATAAATACATTAATAAATTAAATTAAAAAATAATGTAGAGACTATTAAGGTAGGACCGCACCAGAGCGACAACGCGCATCGCGGCGCTGCGTGTCAAAATATATACTTTGTGTCATTTTGTATGGGGCATATCGCACTAGAGCGGCGCTGCACTGCGCGTCGCGAAATATTTACCTCCAAAAGAATATTTAAACACGCAGCGCCGCTACACACAGTGCTAAAGGACGATGCCCACTATCTATAGACTTTTTGGCCGCAGTTGAACACATGTAAAAATATATCGACATTATAATATACAATTTTCTATCCAATTGGCAGATATCACGTTTTACTTTTCTTTGTTTTTGTCGTTATATGTGGCCTAAGATGATAGCACGTTGAGCCTGGTGAAAACTTTCAAGTTCAGCTGCCGAACACACACCAAATGGTTTTTGGAGACAGATTTTTAACTTGAGGGTAGTAGCTAGCCAGGCAGGAATTAGCAAAAACCCTACCACCATGCTATGGTTTCACCACGAGGTTTTCCTTTACCGAAAGCTCAAGATCAAGATCAAATCATTGCAGGGATTCAAACCCACGTCGATCGACGCGGTGTCTGTATACGCTATAAACTCAGCCATCATTGCTTCAAGTAATAAAAAAACATACAGTTTTTATTTACTCGTTTTAATGCAACTCTCATGTAAATCGATATTTTCTATTTTATATTGCAACACTGAAACCAATTTGACAGTCAAGCTAGCCGTCTGCCAATTCAGTATTCACTCACACTCAAGATGTCATGACGAAATATCCTCTTAGTCAAACTAACCTAGTCAGTGTTGTCGTGTAAGCACAGAACATTCTCTGGGGGGTGTAATACTCTGTACTCTGTCTGTCCCTTACGGATTTTGATATCATTAGAGATCTTCTTTCACAAATAAACTTACTAAACATGAAAATATAATCGTAATATAGTTTATTTAAATTTTGTAATATAAAAAGTGGTAGGTATTTACTTTATAATAAATAAAAACTTATTTATCATACAAACCCCAACTTTTCTAAACCAACTCCTTAGCCAATTGAATAGAAAATTGTATACTATAATATTATGCCCATATATTTTTAAATGACGTGTTCACCAAAATATCTATGAACAGTGGCCATTCTCCTCTAAAACTGTGGGACGCTCAATGCAGCTCTGCTCTGATATGACACGGCAAGCGGCGCGGTGCGTTGCGTCAGTCTGCATACTGATTTCGGCGGAGAAGCACGCCTATTTACAAAAATGGAAATTGACGAAGAAAAAATTAACCAACACTGTTAGTTACTTATCGAGAGTTGTTCGATCCCCAACACGAACACTACATGAACCAGGCAAGGAAAGACAATATATGGGCGGAAATCGCAATAGAAATACGCGTATCAATAGTGTATATATTTTTAATACTCAGTTATCAAATGAGGATCAGTCACATTTTGTTGTTTGCTATCAATTATATTTTATAAGTAGATACGACATTGACGCTCTTTACATGGCATTTTGAACGAAGGGTAATTGACCTCAATTCACTTTCGTCTTGATACCGGCGTGAGCGAGAAGAAAGTGTTGTCCTTTTTCGTCAACAGAGTTTTTAGAAGATGGCAGGACAGGCAGGGCAGAGCGGTGCTGCACTGCGCGTCGCGTCGCTGCGCGTCAAAATATTCTTTGGGAGGCAACTATTTCGCGACGCGCAGTGACGCGCAGCGCAGCGCCGCTCTAGTGCGACACTCACCATACAAATTCATACAAATTATATTTTGACGCGCAGCGCCGCGTTATGCCGCAAAATGCAGCGACGCTCAGCGCCGCTATATTGCGGCCCGAGAATGTACATAAAATGACGTGCAGTGACGCGCCGCGCGCCGCACAGCGCCGCTCTGGTGCGGTCGAACCTTAAGTATTATTGAACTTAGACCCCTCAAAACATTGTCATTGAGTAAAATTGAAAGCAAATGATATAATATTCAACGTTGACGTTCGTTCTGCAAACGACAAACAGATAATAGTTTATGATCAAAAAGTCGCTGGTCCAATTTCGAGCGGACGACCGCTTGTCGTAATAATTCGAAGTTTTGACTACGGGATCGTCTCCGCTACCTCTATTTCTGCCACAGAGCAGCAGTGTTCGTTCAGCTCTGAGCTGATCTTAAGAGTTAGTAGCATGCACGGGTATATGAGGATTTCTAGTCCTCAGATATAGATATATTGGTAAACGGTTACTATAGCCTATGGAGGCTCGTAGCACCGTAGGTATCACTAGCGCATTCCCGACCTTGATCCACCTTCCCCAAGAACCTCTGGAAACCCTACTTACCACAGAAACACAACACAAAGGTAGCTGCGATCTTCTTTGTGCCCTAACTCTCTTAATTCTGCATTTAATCTGCTGTAACCATTAAATTAGATGGAATGACTACATTGTTATCTAGTATTAGTATTTATGAAGTAGCAAAGAAATATACACTACCAGTCTATAACCATATAAGCCAAACCTCCAAAGGACTGCAGTCCTGAGGTCAGGAATTATTATTCCTGATTTGGTTGACCACGACGGTTGATGATAGGTTGGTCATGACCACGCGTAAGTAAAAACCCGTCACCAGTAACTCGCTTAGGTGTTGTGTTTCGATATCAACCACTTCAGTAGCCTAACAAGATGGTGGCCGCCTTGTTAGAACTATATAGCTACTTTTATTGGGATCTTAGAATGAATGCTTTCAGCTTATATTTATAATCCACTACACTTATGCACAAAAACCAAACTAAACGCCACCAATATTACATAATATAGGGTCAAAAACCTAAGTAAATTAATTAAAAATAAAAATGTCACTTCAAGATCCCGCTAAAAACTCGACGATATTTAATACTATTAATTTTACAACCCGATTGAATAATGACCATCATGCATAGAGTCTAAAGCTCGTCATAGTGAGTCACTTTATCTGCGTCGAGTTTCGGGGTTAGCCGGTGCATATCCAGTTTCTATTTACCCTACCAGTATGACAGCGGCGAGTAACGATGGTTTGGTGATCTTTCGGTGGTCATCACTGTTTCTGGATTGTGACTTGGTTACTACAAAAAAAAAACATTGCTTTGATACAACTAAAATGACGTAATCAATGACTTCTGTTTTCACTACACTTACGGCCGTTTCCGTGAAAATTTCCTTTTGTACTTACTTTAGTTTCAAGAACCTATTTATGGATAGTATTTCGTATCTACATAATATCTGTATCCTATAGCTTGGATAGGCTTGTGTACAGTACACCTCTTTTTTTGTTTTTTTAACGTGGAGAAACCCTTCCTGGGTGACATCTTACCCTCTTTTTTGACATTGCCGTAATTCGACACGGGAGTGATTCCGGACCTAAGACGTTAAATAGGGATGATATTGCAGATAGTAAATTCCATGGGGCACAGGGCTTGTAAATACGAAATCATTACAATTCACAAAACACAATTTTTTTAAAACTCTTATGATCTTATGGTATTATTGTACTGAATGCATCGTCGTTCAATGACAAATTTTCTGTTACTTGCTTACAACTTATTTAGTACGGAACAACGACTTTAGTTAAATATGAAATTCACTGAATTTATTCATTCAATCATATAATTGATTTCCTTTTTTTTTAAACTAAATTTCTTGACTTCACGTAAAGCCATACCAGTAAATAAATTAGAAATATAATCTAGGAATTACTAAGTTATGTACTTCGATGCCATGAGTGACCAGCTGAGAAGAAATAATACCGATCATAACAACGTACCGATCAAAATGAAGCTAATTATCATGAAATGATTTTATGCATTTATGAAGTCATCGTTCTCGTGTACAATCAAAGGAAAGCTCCACTTTATTTAAAACATTAAGGTAAGTTTTCACTGTGCTGATAATTTATTTAAATTTAATCTTCTTTTTTGTACTCGGCTCTTCCACGCCGGATTAACTTTCTTATTCAAGAGGTGTTATTACATTTGCTTTTTTGTACAAGATCCAAGTGATCTGCGGCCTTCCTTGTCCTGTCTTTACTGTAGTCATAGAAAGGAACTTCATCACTAATTGATCGATGATTAGTATTACGTGCCCGTATCAATTTATTAAAATTTAATAATAATATCTGGGCGACCGAGCTATGCTCGGTGTCCTATGAACAAAAAAGAAAACGCCTATCTAGGTAAACTTGGAATGTAAAACATTATCTAAATGCAAAGTTTCATTGAAATCGTTGGAGCCGTTTCCGAGAAACCAATTACACATATATACAAGAATTGCTCGCTTAATTTAATAAAATTAATTCACTAATCAATATACAATCTAAAAGACTAAATTATTTACTAAGGTTGAAATCTTCTTTCAAGTTTAATATATTTAGAACGGTACAAGAGGGCCTCCTCATATACCGGAGTTTTGTGACGTGTATATGTCCAGAAATGAAATTGTTATCACTCGTAGATAACTGGGTGCCAGAGGTACAAAAAAGCTCTCTATATCATATTTTTACCGTACTATGAAGCTATGGAGCTGTATCCCGGTTAGTGTTTCTTTTTTCTTGCAAAATGAATTCTTTCAAATATAACTTGAAGAGATATTTGAGCAGGCCGGTATTAAAGTAATGACTAGTGATGGATTATGGATCCTTCGGTGGTCGCCGTTATTATTGGATTAAATTATGCTTACCATCAGGTGGAGTATAGTCATTTTGCCGTGCTATGAAAAAAAACTTTCTTGCTGTTACAAAAGCGAACTTTTGTCTTTAAAATAGCCGGGAGCGGGGAAAACAAGATTCACGTGGACATTCTGTAGTAACGTGAGCGAAGCAGCGGGCACAGCTAGTAATAAATATAATACATCAAAGCATGCTAATAGTACTATCATATATACTATAATATCTTGTACTTTATATGTAGGAATTTACGATTTATTAAAATGTTGTTACCCATAATAGAATTAGATTTATTTCACTACACAGTAACGAATTACCGTTATCAAAAAAAAAGAACGGATAAAATTATCTCATGTGTTAAAACACTTAGTACCTCATACTACAATTAAATACTTCTCATCGATTATTTAATTAACTCGAATATTTGGCGAATATGTCAATTGTCCGGAAGTCAGTGTCCGTCTTATCGGTACTCCACAGTGCGTATACGCCCTAAAGTAAACTCATTACGGTATTTTTCCCCACATTGCAAATTTATAAGCGGTTTTAGTTTGTTTTGATAACTTCTTGCGGCTTTAATAAGAGTTTATATACTGAATCGTTCGCAAGAATATTGGCGCCTGCTATATTTACTGTGAACATAGACGTTGTTAAAGTAATTAGTAATATAAACGGTAAAGAGCTTTTATTACTCGATGAACTGATAGAGAATGTAGTAGGTACGTGATTTCATAGAAATTTTCACGTTGTTAGAGAAAAAAAACTAGACTATCATAAAGTATAATAATCTAGTACAGGGTAAGGAGAGGTAATATATTTTAATCGTAGATTAATGATGGGTTTTCGCGTTGCTTCAACTAGATACCACGCTACCTACAAACAATAGCTCCTAGAATACGCCAACTTCATATCGTAGTGTGTAGTGATTATTTGAAATGATGCTAGTGTGCGTGAACAAATAGTGTTATAAACTTCCAAACTTTACCCTATTAATAGGAAAAATATTTATACTTATATTAATTAGTACGTGAATTATTAAGTTTTGAGAGAAAAAAAAGAGAGCACATAACTTGTGATTGAAGAGAAAAAAATTATTGAACACATTATTACTTTAGTAATAATAGAATATGATGCTATTCAACGCACAAATATAGAGCGCAACAGTTGGTAGAAAAAGTCCGCTACATATTCATCTACCAAGTCATATTTTATTTAATATTGAGAGATAATTTTGCATATTTACCCTCATAAATTTCTTTGAATATTAATAGAAAACCGGACCACGAGCGCGCCGTGTATGCGCTATAGGATTCCGCAGCATTTTAGCAAATATAGTAGTTCAATGGTCAAAGTAACAGGATCCACAGGAAACATAAAACAAGAAAATTAATAATAATAATGACTACACTATACCTTTATTTGAGTATATTAAATCTATGGGTACAACCTTGTGAGTACACCAATATTACGATTGTCATGAACCAGAAGAAGCGTAATTTTTTGTTTAATTTTTGTTAGTAGTTTACTAATTATAGAGACGTTTTTTAGTTTCGTAAATGCAGTGATAATAGTTAATTTTTGATTTAATTGTCGAGTATGTTCAATAACGTAAAATATTACACTTAAAAAATGAAAACTCTAAATTCAATACTGTAAATCTTTACAATTCAAATGAAAGAAATGTGAAATAATTGGTCGGGAAACACAAGAAAAATCAATGTGGTATATTTTTTTTTTTAAGTTTGACTTTAGTGACTGTCAGTTTCAATACAGAGTAGTTACAAAAAACCCATAATAGCTTTTGGTAAATTTGTTTCCTTTCAAATTTAAAACCGCTTTTCGCCGTCCCGTTTCACATTTGAATCATTTCTGAGCTTCATAATTGGCAAGATTCGTCTTAAAAGCCAATAAATAAATTGTGGGCAGAATAACGAAATTAATCCCCACGTATGATGAAGGTGTAAAGCCATCAGAGACTCAAGAGACCTAAGTATAGTCAGTCCTAAAAAAAATTTTTTAAAAAAGATTGAAATTAAATAGAAGGTGATAACTATATTAAAATTCTTAATATTAATAAAAGCTATTAACATAAGTCACATACAAAAATATCGAATATGTTTTATTATTAGGACGGATGTTAAAATTGTTAGTCGACAAGACGGATTTAAATATAATTCCGTTCCACGCATACGGAACACGGAGCAGCAAAAGAAATTAATTATTTATAACGCGCCTGTCAACTAATGCTTTTTTTAAAATTATCTATAGTAATGTTGTAAAGATCAAGAGTTCTTTTTTTTGCTTGAACGCGCTAATCTCTGGCATTGCCAGTCAGATTTCAAAAATATTTTTGCATTTTATAGCCTATTTAATTTATTGAGGAAGGTTTATTAAATTAATAAATCTGTAGTGATGTCTGTTATTGTAATTTTTGTTTTCAACATTTTTTCCGTTAAATATGCATGCTGATCACTAATATGCCTTTAAATAATTTTTGTCTGTATGTCTATCCGGATCTAATAAAAAAAACGGTTTGACAGATTCTTATGAAATTTAGTACACGGGAAGCTTATGCCATTGGTCAATTGATAAGGCTATAAGAATTTTCATGAATACTTTTAGAAATCGTAAGAAATATAATTTCTAATTATTTTACTTGGAAAGTATTGGTTATTCCATGATTGATGACCTATCAGAATTGTCAATAATAATTTTAATGATATACGCCGCCGTTCCATAATTGAAAGGCTATAAGAATCACCAACAATAAATTTTAGGAATCGTAAAAAAAAAATTTGCTATCCGATTTTCAGGAAATTTTGTACTTGGGAAGTATAAATATAATTTCTCAATTGATAGATTATATGACTTGGCCATGATATGAGTAAAAATAAAATTACGGGATTTAAATTACTACTACGTAGTAACAAACGCTAGTCGCTAGTACGGTATAAATATCTTCACGCTATTACTCTAAGGAGAGGAACAGTAACTATTAACATCAAGCAATCTGGCAAGGGGAAGTGAGAACAAATTATAGGCTACACGGAGGCACTGGTGGATAGACCGCGCGGTGGAAAATTGACCAAATGAATGTAACACGGGTGAAACCGCAGCGAACAGCTAATGTTATATTATAAAACGTGCCTGTCAGCTAACTTTTTAAAAAAATTTATGTATTGAGAATGATAAACTCGTAAAGACAAATTTTAATAGTGGTCGGTTTTTTTGGTTTCTTACGGTCCACATAATTCGTACCAATTAAGCATTGCGTGGTTTCATAATTACTCAAACGGGGACATATTTGATTAGGCACGGAAATTATAGCTATTTTAATACATATAATTATGTCGCTTTGAAATGATTTTTCATCGCTGATATTTCACATGCGTTTAAATGAAAACCTGCTATATTTTATGAGTTACCTATAACACCCCACAGAATTAGTGCGAGTAGTAATACAAACTATTTCACATGATTACAACTGCGAACCTTTGATTAAGTGATATTTTTTAAATATCTTGTTTTTGACGTGACAACGTCTTATAAATTGGTTTGCCGGGTGACACTTCAAGAAACTGCGTTACGCTCCGCTCACGTTATGCGCTCACAATGAGAGCGAGTGAGAGGCACGCGTCCCTTCCACTCGGGCATGGTTAGCCCGCCTAAGAGCGAGAGAGACAGACATAAAGTCGTTGTCACGTAAAACTTTCGCCCGTATACCGACTTTACAGGCAACCAATTTTTATAACATAAAATAAACGTCTCAAACTTAAATATTGTATTTACAAACTAGCTTATAAAATATTAGATCATAAAATGCTTATAAAATCCTAATTACATAAAACTTTTTATTGATTGAAGGAAATGTGATATTTTTTTTTAATTCGCACCACCTATCTAAGGAGTAAAACAAATTTTTTAAATCAAAAACTATCCAGTGGTTTTTGCGTGATGCGCGCACAACGGCAAATCGCAGCCATTTTATTTATAGAAGATTGTATTTTTTTTTTTTCAAAAAACAAATCTAAAATTTCGAAGATAGTAGTCGTGAATTAACTACCGTTTATACCAGTATAGATAAAACATTATATAACGCGTTTTATTAAAGGTTTATTAACAGTACAACACAAATGGCAGCAAGGCTTCCCGTGTTGCACGATTTACAGTGTAATTTGTCGTCAATATATTGCCACCTATGTAAGTGCTTTGAAGGAAAAACCCATTAGCGTTTAATAGTTCTTTGATATCTATATTAATGAATCTATAGTTCTGTCTGTACATTTATTTTTCTCCAATTTCTCAATAGACATATAAAGAACTATGATCACGAATATGGTCTTCAAGATTTTTGTTTGTCTGCCTGTCTATTTGTATGTCCAGATTTAACTTAAAAATGGCTCAACCGATTCTTATGAAATTTTGTACACGGGATGCTTATATCATTTGTCAAATGATAGGTTGGCTATAAGAGTTTTCAATTATACTTTTAGAAATCGTACAAAAATTATTAATTCTTTACTGATTTTGATAAAATGTTGTACAGGGGAGCTTGTATCATTGGTCAAATGATAGGCTGGCTATAAGAGTTTTCAATTATACTTTTAGAAATCGTACAAAAATTATTAATTCTTTACTGATTTTGATAAAATATTGTACAGGGGAGCTTGTATCATTGGTTAAATGATAGGCTGGCTATAAGAGTTTTCAATTATATTTTTAGAAATCGTACAAAAATTATTAATTCTTTACTGATTTTGATAAAATGTTGTAAAGGGGAGATTGTATCATTGGTTAAATGATAGGCTGGCTATAAGAGTTTTCAATTGTATTTTTAGAAATCGTACAAAAATTACTAATTCTTTACTGATTTTGATAAAATGTTGTACAGGGGAGCTTGTATCATTGGTCAAATGATAGGCTGGCTATAAGAGTTTTCAATTATACTTTTAGAAATTGTACAAAAAAATATTAATTCTTAACCAATTATGGTAAAATTTTGTAGAAGGGAAACATAGTTACGTAATTTCATGATTGATAAACTATTAGAATCGTAGTAAAAAAACTTTTAGAAGAAAACCGATTTCGATCAAAATTTTACACTGGAAGTACGACATACCAATTCTCAATTTATGGGCTATATGAATTTAAAGGCGCATGGAGAAAATTTTGGAATTCAAAAGAAATATTTAATAGTTCCATGCCTATGAAAATAAATAAAAAGGTAATGGATTTTTGCTTGCTCCCATCTCTTCTTATACACATCGCGAGAAAAGTAAAATAAGATCCTCCCAGCGGAGTATGGAGAGAAGTATTGTTAATGTCAGGAAGACTCATAAAATACCCCATACCGTGATCAGAAATCAAACTAAAGTAACTGATGCCTTTATCTATTCATTAAAACTAAAGTGGCGGTGGGCAGGGCATGTTGCCAGAATGACTGATGTTCGATGGACAAGCCTACTAACAACAAAAGCGCAATGGGTAGACGACATTAAAAAACTAGTAGGGATTAAATAGTTGCTAGAAGCTACAGATAGAGACCGCTGGAACAGTCTGGAGAAGGCCTTCACTCTCACGTGAGGGGTTCTTGATCTTTTTAAATTTTAGAGAATATTTACTAATTTAAACTAAAACATTTATTATTTATTATTAACCTGCTTTCGAAAACTTTGTGTGTACATATTTTCTTTATTACTAAATTATTAACTTCAACTTGATTTATGCATGTAACTTTAATATTATGTAATTCCAAGAAATAAAAGCCTTTTTTATTTTTATTTTTTTATTTATGAATTGTTAATAATATGAATAAAAATAAAATTACGGGATTTTAATAATCACGGCTTAAAAAACGCGTCCGCAGCCGCGGGCACACCGCTAGTATTTACCCGACTTCAAAAAAGGAGGTCTATGTTTTACGAGCGTATGTATTTATGTCTATTTCTTTGGCACGCTCTATAGCCTAAACGGATCGATGGATTTTAGCAAACGAGGTGTCGTTAGATTCATCTTAAATATGAGAGTGACATAGGCTATATAATATTTAAGTACGACGTCTGGAAATCAAATAAAAAACAAAAATATGGGATCTTTCATTAAGCGCTACCTATCTTTAAATTTAAATATAACAAAGTGTGTGTGAGATAATCACAGAAATTTTTTATTCCTTTGAAAGGCCTATCGATATCATTATGTTTGGAATCTAACATCGTGCAAATGTCAACTGCAGCTTCGCTGAGTATCGCGTATCCGAAAGATCAAATTTTCCATGACTCTGGCGCATTAATCAGATTGAATTTGACCAATGGCATGGGTTATGTTGGTTTCGAAGACCACTGTGGTTTGTGGCTCATTCGCATAAACCTGTGATTTAAAAAAGTCCACAAGAGAAAATCTACCAGAGTCAAATCGCACGATCTCGGTGGCAAGGTCATATCACCTCCATGTAAGATGACCATGCTCTCAAATCGTTTTTGCAGAATGTACAATGTGGCATGGGGTGTGTGGCACGTGGCGCCGTCCAGTTGAAATCACATGTCGTTGGTGTCCATATCATCCAATTCAGGCTAAAAGAAGTTGGTAATCATCGACCTATAGCGATAACTAAAGTCGTTCTCAAAGAAATATCATACCAAACAGAAATAGACGCCAGCCCAGAACGGCCCAAAACGGTGCCTTTTCGGGATGCATTGAGCGATCTTGGATCTCATGTGGATTAGTATCGTCCCAAATTCGACGATTTTGTTTTTTGACGTAGTACCCATTCATCCAGAAATGCGCCTTATTGTTAAAGATGATTTTTTGATGAAATTTTGGGTCAGTTACCAACTGTTCCAGGGCACATTCAGCGAACACACATCGTTGTCTATGGTCGTTTATCTTGACTCCTAGGATAGTTGCATTTTGTACGGGTTCAGACCCAAGTCACGACGAAAAATTCGCCAAGTTGTAGTCAGCGAAAGGGCGAGTTCTTGTGAGCGACACGAAATCGACTGTCTCGGTTTCTCCTGCACACTCTCAAAGACAGTGGCGATGTTTTCTGCAGAACTTATGTTTCGTCATCGTACAGGTGTTGATTCATTGTTTACTGTACCGATAGTCCCAAATTTATCCATCGCACTGCGAACAGTCCTCTCGGTAGAATGATTATGGCAATCGTAAAATGGGCGAAGCGCGAGGAACGTTGACCGAACAGAACACCCATATTAATAAAACAATTTTATCATTTGCATGTCTAGTTGAAGGCTATAACCGCCCATGATGATTTAGCAAAAAAAACTGCATAAATGACAGGCAATTGGACAGATGAAGCTTCAACGATATGGCCGCTATCAACTGTCCAGGTTCGGAAGTCGTTAGTAAAAGAGTAATAAAAAAGGCAACGTACGTTATGTATTCGCTACTATTACTATAAAGTAACTCATTTATTATACGGGTTCTTACTATTACTAGAAAAAATGCTTACGAAATCTAACTAATGAAGTATGTACATAATATAATAAAGCTTAAGTTTTTTTTTGTTTGTTTGAGCGTGCTACATATTTCAGAAATTATATTATTAATGCATTTTGTAGCCTATTTATTGAGGAAAGTTATAAGCTATATAACTTCACGCTACGAATCTAAGGAGCGGAGCAGTAACCATGAACGTCAATCAATCCGGCAAGTTGTAGGCAAGTACGAGAAGTGAGAACAATGATAGTGGTAAACGCAGTGGAGAGTTGGTCGAATGAATTGAACACGGGTGATACCGTAGAGCATAGCTAGTTTTATAATACACTGTATATTATTCACTAGCTGACCCGCGCAACTTCGTCTGTGTCACATAAGAAAAAAAGAGAGGGTTAGAGAGAGTGGGTTGTAGACACCTATAATACAATTCTAAAAGAGTTTAAACTTTATTTTGCTTCGGAATTATTGTATAACAATGATATCTCCTAAGATATTTATTGAAATCAATTGACGGAAAGGGCTGTTTTGTTCAAAACTAAATACGTGTGATGAATAACGTATTTATTTCGATAAGGGATAAAACCATGTTTATAAAAATACTTTCGCAAATAATTTATTAATTTAGAACAAATTTTATTAGCATTAAAAAGGTTACTAGAGTCAACCTTAAAAGATAGAAATATGCTATCGCGGACGTTTTATTTGAACTTTTAAAGAGTAACAATTCAGTCACACGTAATTGCGTAGTTTTAGCTATTTACGCAGCGCATACCATGGAAGCTCTCAAAATGAATAGATTTTCCCCGTTTTTGCAACATTTTTCATTGATGCTGCGCTCCTATTAGACGTAGCGTGATTTCATATAACCTATAGCCTTCCTAGATAAATGGGATATCCTCTTCGAGATATCCTACACTAAAATAACTTTTCCGATCGAACTAGTAGTTTCTGAGATTAGTGCATTGAACCAAACAAACAAACCTATTTTTCAGTTTTATAATATTAGTTCAGTGTTATAAGATTAGTCTTGTAGTTCATTACTATTGTATCCAAAAAAATGGCTGTTATTGTGAACGTTTCAAAACAAAATATTTAACTAAGGTATTTTCTTTTAATTTTACACACGGGGTTTCGTAGCAATATTTATTCCTTACAAACTACACTATCAGCCGTCGTAATATTTTTATTTTTTTATGATTAGGTTCGATTCCCGACTCGTGTATAAGTTTTTTAAATCTTTAAAATGGATGTCATAGTTGCTTAGAACATAATTAGTTCTATAACTAATATAGTTTCAGAATTTCCCCATTTAAATGTTACATCCTATATATGTTGATGCATTGTTGGAGAAACAACTTGTATTACATTTAATAAAAACTTTGATTCCGGAGACATTTTAATTATGATAAACAAATAAATACATCATTTCAATGTGTTGTGAATTGTATACTGTCTGACATTGAGAATTCACCGAAACGACATCTCATAGTTCTAAGACATGTCAAACACAACTATTACTGAATATTATTTTATTAATATATAGTAGAATTTACCTTGGAATTAAAATAATAAATATACATTACGAAAATAATGGTTTGAGTTATTTATTTCTGTAACGTTTGTTTGAAGCATACATACTATAATTAAATAATATATTGTTTTACCTAATGTATTTGTCACACTTGACATTGGCAAAATTGCCTACATAAGTAGAAAGATAAAATTAAAAAAGGTAATAAATAAAATAAGTTTAATTGTTGAGAATCGGACCTTCTTTAATTTCTTTTTAATGTTTAATTTAAGAATTATATATATATGTCATTATTTGTATCTACACCTTCAGTGGCCGAAGCAGCGCGTCTCGCTTCTGACATTGTAACTATTCATAAAAATGCTGGTTACGAGATGAGATCTTGGGTATCAAACGAACCTAAAGCCTTATCTCTCATTCCAAAAGAGTTTTTACTTGATTCACCCTTAGCTAACGTAGATTTGGGTAGAATAGCTAAATCCGTTAGAACTTTAGGCTTAGTTTGGCATCCTGCTGAAGACTCTCTTAGTTTTAATACCGAAGGTTTCAATAAGAAGGCTATTTTCTCAAAATTTACAAAGCGCGAAGCGTTGTCTCTTATGATGTGCGTGTATGATCCCCTAGGATTATTAGCGCCTCTTATTGTAAGAGCAAAGATTTTGTTTCAAAACGTTTGGCGTAAAGCTATTGATTGGGACCATCAGCTCGCTGAGGAAGATACCACCGCATGGCAGGAATGGCACGCAGTTTGCGTTAGTTCCCTGAATAATTTTAAAATTCCACGTCGGTACAACCTCAGCGAATTTGATGATGTAGCAGTAGAAAGAGAGCTTCACTTGTTTTGTGACGCTAGTGAGTCTGCATATGCCGCAGTAGCGTATTGGCGTATAATCCATCCAGATGGAACTATTAAAGTAGTGCTAATATGTAGTAAGGTTCGAGTAGCACCATTAAAACCAGTTTCAATCTCACGCTTGGAACTTCAAGGCGCACTAATAGCTGCACGTTTAGCGGACACTCTTTGCAACGCTCACAAATTAAAACCGCGCAACCGAATTTTTTGGTGTGACTCTATGAACGTTCTTGGGTGGCTTCGCAATGACGCACGTAAATTCAAGCCCTTCGTCGCCAACCGTTTAGGCGAAATTTTAGAACTGTCTAATGTCAGTGAATGGCGATGGGTTCCAACTGCATTAAATATAGCTGATGATGCTACACGCCTTAGTAGAGAACATTTAAACATAAAATCACGCTGGTTTGTCGGCCCACAGTTTTTATATTCAAATCAGTGGCCAACTGAACCTAAAGCTAATATAATGACTAATCAATCTGATCTCAAACCAAAGCATAGAATCATTTGTCATGCAATTGTTGATGAGCTTTTCCATCCTCTGGCTCCCATTGCAGCTAGTGCACAGCGTATTAGTAGGTGGTTATGTTTAGTTCGAGCCACTGCATTAGCGCATTTATTTGCCCGTAAGCTGCTCATTTTACGCGGTAGAGTAGATAGCACTGGGTTAACTCCTTCTCATTTAACTGCTTCCCATCTACAAATAGCAGAAATTCATATTTTATGGCAAAGTCAATTAGATTGTTTCAAAGCAGAGATTACTTGCCTAAAAAATAACACACCACTACCACGTAAAAGTAAATTGCTTAAACTTTCTCCCACTTTATGCGACGACAACTTACTTCGTTTATTCGGACGCATCACTGCTACTGAACACGTCAAGACTCCAACCAAATGCCCCATCATACTCGATGGAAGACATCCAGCTGTTCGCCTCCTAGTACTCCGATACCACCAAAGAGCTGCACATGCTAACACTGAAACAATAGTGAATGAACTCCGCCAACTTTACTGGATCATCAATTTGAGAAGCACGGTTCGTTCCGTTGCGCACAACTGCCTTTTTTGTAGACACCAGAAGGCAAAACCTTTCGATCCTCCTATGGGAAAACTTCCAGAAGCAAGACTCGCGCACTACGAAAGACCTTTCTCATTTATTGGTCTAGACTACTTCAGACCTCTCCAAGTCACCGTAGGCCGAAGACATGAAAAGCGGTATATCGCTCTATATACGTGCTTGGTTACGAGAGCCGTACACTTGGAAGTAGTTTACAGCCTTACCACAGATGCAGCTATGATGAGTCTGAGAAGGTTTATTGCTCGCCGAGGATTACCACGTCAAGTCTTTTCTGACAACGGAACTGCCTTTGTCGGTTTAAGCAGAGAACTTAAGAAATTGTACGAAGAACAAATGACAATTTTTGCGGCAAATGAGTTGATACAATGGAAGTTCATTCCACCCGCTGCTCCTTTTATGGGCGGAGCATGGGAGCGCTTAGTACGCAGTATAAAGACCGCGCTCAAAGTGACACTCAAAGATAAGTCGCCCTCAGACGAAGTTTTATCAACTCTCCTCCTGGAAGCAGAAGCGATTGTGAATAGTAGACCTCTCACGCACGTCTCTCCTGATCCTGACTATCCCGAAGCTCTCACTCCTTTTCATTTTTTAATTGGGACGTCTTCAGTCAATCGTTTATCTTTTGAAGTTGAGGAAAGTGACCTTCATGACAGAATTCGGTGGAAAAGGGCAGCCAGAATGGCCGACCACTTTTGGCGACGTTGGTTGGTGGAGTACCTGCCTCTTCTGAATCCAACTAAAGGAACTGGACAGCAACCAAATATAAAAGTGGGAGATGTGGTTCTAATAGCGGACAATAATTTACCTCGTGGTGTGTAGCCAAAGAGAAGAATCGTATCTCTATATTATGGCAAGGATGAAATTCCTAGAGTAGCTGATGTCGCCACCTCTGCGGGCCAGCTAAAGAGACCCCTCAAAAAATTAATTCTTCTGTCTAGTTAGGCAATTTTTTTTAAAAAAAAGGGGAGGATGTTGAGAATCGGACCTTCTTTAATTTCTTTTTAATGTTTAATTTAAGAATTATATATATATGTCATTATTTTTATTGTTCGTTCAATATACGTCAAAATGTAATATATGTAAACAACATTCAACATAACTTCACTTAATATATGTAATGTAAAAGATCGCCAATTTTCCTGTTTCTCTCCCAAGCCCTAATCTTTCACAAAAACTGAGCTATCCGCAACATTAATGATATAAAAATATCACGATGATTTAAATAATTACATACTTTTTGGACACAATATATTAATTCTGAGAGATACACAATCCACGCTTTGCCAAGAATAATGAAAAAGAAAACAAATATTTTTTTGCCTGTCAGTTAAATGTTTAATTAATGATGAATAAATAGGTGAGACCCATTGGCTTAGACCAGCGGAATGCCGATTCGACATCCGCAGGTTCGAGCGCCGGCATGTACCTATCAACGAATTTTTTGAAACCCGCGTACTTTTACGCGTAATTTTAATTTGTAAAACCCTATTGATACGTTATATAGGAGAAAATTGTCAAGAAATCCGAACGCTTTAGAAAATATAGAACTTTGGATTTATCGGCGTTTGAAATCGTCAATACAGCTGGCTTGATTAAGCAGGTCTTTCTCACTAGTGGAGGCCTCATTGCGCAGCAGTGGAAAAGTTACCGGCTGATATTATTATTACAATACATTTTTCTTCTTTAATTTAAGAACTCAGCTCTTGTCGATGGACCTATTGCTTTTATTCCCTATCCTCTGCCTTTATTTTGACGTTTTCATGTAACATGACTCCCACTTACCTACGTTTACTTCACATGTTGGAAAAAGCTACGTATAGGTCTTCCTCTACCTCGCTTTCGTTAAATTTTTCCTTTTAAAATTGTTTTAAAGAACATGTCGTGCCGTATCAAGTGTCCAATCATCTTTCCTCATTTTAACCTACATCAATAAAAGGTTACTCAATTCGAATATTTTTTTTATGGATCTTTAGCCATAACTCCTTTGTTTATGAATCGATTTGGATGATTCTTTTTTTATTTGCCTTTTAATTTCATTGGAAGTAGACTTTGAACTTTGAAGATAAACAAGAGAACTTTTTAAATTCATTAAGTTGGTTTTGTTTTTTATTAAAAATTGTATTGTGTTATTTATTTATGTTTCTCAACAACTGAAAATATACAATGGTTAGGAAATTTTAAATTAATCGAAATTTCAAAACAAAATATATAGTCGTGCGATTTTACGCAATGCGCCTGAAGGCTCCAAACAAAATGGCCGTTCCCTAAAAAATAAAAAATGTTCATACCGTATCATAAAAAATTATGATAATTGTGTAATGATGTTGGTATTAAATTGTTATCTGTCCATCTCTTATGAGTACTCAATAATCGTTTGATATTAAATTAACGAGTTAACATTTTTTAAATAATTAACAGTCGGTAATGAGCGAGAAAGTGCTGTTATTAACTTGTAATTTTTAATAAATGTGAAGGATTTTATTCGTTTGCATTGTAGGTAGGTATGTGGGTCATGGAGTTAAATTCTGAATTTTAATTTCCAATATTTAAGTTTAATTTTCGTAACTTTATAGCTACTTATACAACCAAAGAATTTACTACTTTGGTTCGTAATAAAAATACATTAATGATCGATAAATATTTTTTTAAAGGAAATGCATCGCAACTGTATTTTAAATTTCAGTGGAAGTCTCGAAATTAGAAGCTTAGAAATTAAACTAAATCGTTTTTATCGGAAAGCTATAAATAATTGTAAAATATCTTTTACAACGCTTTTATTAACTTCACTTGTAAGTCTTGTAACTAACAAACAATGTAATCAAATGTTAGAAGTCAATTTTAACCTACTTCTGATTATCGTATCGAAATGAAATTTTGTTTGTAGGAATTCTAATTCCGATGACATAACTATAATTTGGTATCTTGGAGTTAATCTGATAATGGAGCCAGGAGGTGGATGTTGGAATTCTTCAGTGGCTACTAGCAAACCCCTCGAGTTTATGCTCATGATTTGTTTTGACGACTCCAATAGATTGGGCTTCTAAACGAGGATCTGGTGATGGAGCCAGGAGATGTTTTATAATTTTTAGTGCTTGATAAAAGCGTGTTTAAAAAAAATATTCAACTACATACTTTTTTCAGTTATACTTTTTTAGGCATAATTTATCTTTACACAAGTCATGAAAAAATAATGAGAGTGAATTTTGACGATCTGCACAATGAAATTGTTTGCTAAACCTTTTGCATTATTTTGTTGAAGATAATCACACTCGCGTCACATAACACTAAGACAGTATAACTTTTAGCGAGCGTACATGTAAGTGCGTGTACTTTTTTATTTTGTTATTAGTGCCATATAATTTTACTGATCCGTATTTGAAATTAAGTTATTAATTGTAAAATATTCGAATCAGAAATATCCACCGTATTGGGTCAGTATTTTATAATTATGTCACTTCATAATCTGAGATTGTAAACTGTCGATAGATTGTGAACGAAAACCAAAAATTTTGAATCTTTGAACTTATGTCTATTAAATAGACATAATCATAATATTAGGACTTGCAAAAAGTAAATTTGCAACGGGTAATTTGTTTCTGGCACTCACCGGCTGCTAGCGGCCGCTGCCAAGTACCAGGGCGCGGCATGCTCGCTTCGCTTGCTCGGCTCGTGCGTTATGAATTATGATTGCAGTTCCAACCTAACCTGAACAATTTAGTTTCAAAACTTACGAACATGTAACCGTTAGATTCCAAATTTTAGTGTCAGTTTACACTCTCACTAGATTGCTTATAAATTAACGTATCTTACAATTATAATGACATACAATATGTATAACTGTTTACTGTTACTGTTTATGTTAACTGTTAAACCAACGAACAAAATAGTTGCCAAAATAAAAATCTCGCGCAACTTTTGAATACCATCCTCTCGTCTCTCGACCACCGGATATGTTCGGATGTCAGCAAATTGTCACATCAGCTGGCACAAAGATTGTTTACACGTCTGTGTTACGTCATGAATTGTAATGGTCGGCAGAAATAGATCTAACCGACTTCAAAAAAGGAGGAGGTGCTCAATTCGAATGTTTTTCGTTTATGCACTTCTTTGTTTATAAAAATCAAAATCATTGAAGTTAGTTTCGTTTTTGCTAAAAGTTCTCTTGTTGTTATTTCATTAACTCGGATGTTACTTTTCATGTTTTGAAGTGAAAACTTCTTTAGCTACGTTGAGCGATTTTTCGTAGGGCAAAAATTAATGGGTTCGCGTGACCTTCGCGTCACCGATAACCTCGACATGCTCGTGACGTATTGCGCTTGCGTCAGACTAGCGTCGCGTAGTATAGCAGCCTGTATAAATGTATACGCATATATTCACTAATATATTCTATACACTCGCCTGTATCAAATGCGTGTTTAACTTTTTGGATGGGTAAAATCAATAATTCAAACTATAATTTATTTTTTAAAATTCAAAATTGAATTTTCACTTCTAACGGCATTTCCGATTCCGATTCCGATACCTATTCTGATACCGAAAATCAACAAATAAAAAGGGAGGCACTGTGCTTAGTAGTTGCGACCCATTCGAGTACGGAAACTACGGAACGCATTCCACTAAAACACGTGGTGTATGGTGGTCGCGTTCTCCTCAGAAATAATTGTCTTTTCCTATCACTCAGCAATTTATATAAGCAGAGAAAACTGATGGTTATGGGGTTACTTTAAAGTCGGAATAACTTGTACTGTAAGAAAATAATAAATCAAATGCTATATCAGTATATAATTACTATATATATAATTACTATTCTAGAGGAATTGAGAAATTTAACACTCGGTCTGAAATTCATAAAGTGACGAGTAAAATTTTCTACGTAAAGTGTGATCAAATTTTATTTTTACTGTCTCTCAGCAACGATGAATTTACATAAAAGTGTTGAATGAAAGTAACCGTGTAAAAATAGTTTTGTTTGTTGTACACATGTGTGTCATTTTCAGTCTTAGAAATATATTATTACTTGTTACACATACAAAACATTTATAATTTCATTTATTAACACCCGGCTATCTCAGTAGTGGTTTAGCTCGGCGAAAAAAAACGAAAGCAGTTATTATTGACCCCGACGTGATTTGAACACGCAACCTTCTGATCTGGAGTCAGACGCGCTACCGTTGCGCCACGGAGTCACTGTCTGACAATTCGAATAACATAGTGTGCATACTTCGACTTAATTGTTTATGATATGGGGGTGAGATACCTTTTAATGCTCTTTTGGCTAACTACCACGCTCAAGTTAAAAATCTGTCGTGTCCCGGCAGCTGTACTAGAGAGTCATTTTTCTCTATAGGCTTAACGAGTTTACCATCTTGTGCCACATTGTCACCTAACGTCAGGTGAGATTTATAAAGATATAAAAAAAGCTGCGTGCGTACAAAGTACACAGGTCAGAACTGAAACTTCATTGGCAAACTAATTTTTAAATCTCGTTTATATTTATACTAATCTAAAGCTTTAGATTTCCGAGACGTAGAGGGAGGGAAAAAGGGAGATATGTTAGGAATTTAATTAATTTAATTGTGATTAAAATATTAAGTATATTAAATTCTTAAATGACATTAAATTAAATTGAAATGCCACATGATGTTTGTTAATATTAAAACTTCCTAACCTTCAAAAGAATTAACATAATAAATTGTATATTAACAAAATGATAACAAATATAATAATTACTCTGAACAACTGCTTAGTATAGGACGATTTACAAATTTGTCACAAAATGTTTATTTATAAATTTAACTCACTGTTTACACATTGTCTCCACGGCTACGTGCTTCATGCTACGTTCGCCCTTTCTCACTCTCTCTCAATCGCTCTCTCCCTCTCTCTCTGAAAACGTTTTCACAGTTTCGTGACGAGTCTTCGTGTCGCATTGCATCCGTAAAAATTTACCCTCATTCGCGCAAAGAAGTTTCACTTCAAAAAATCTGGCGAATGTTTACACATTATTGAATGTAAACCACCTACTTACTATCTAGCAGCTATCATGTCAGTTAAACGGATTTTCAATAGATGGCGTCTCCGTACGCGCCTGCGAATGTATGGCTTGAATACAATATTTTACAATTTTTTTAACGAAAGCATTAATTTTAAACTATTTTTCTATGTTTTGTCAATGGAGGGGAACATGAGTTTTAATATGATGTTTGAATAATTTATTTTTATGAAGCCACAATGCTGTGATTTCATCATCGAAACCTCAGGCTCATTGCAAGGGTTCGAACTTACGTCGATCGACGCTATATCTGTGACCTGTTTACTCCAAGCATTTCAAGATTCAAACTTCCTTTCCGATAACGATGTAAAACTAATAAAATATTTTCGTATGACAAATAATAAAAATCGTTTAGTTATGTATTCTGTTTTTATTAAACAAGAGAGGTGTCATGACACGGTTGAATTGTAATAAATTAGTTTCGGACAATGATTTGTTTGTCATTTTACGAGGCGGCCGAAACATATGAGGCGAGATGATATCATCCCGGCTTTGCGTATCATTAGATCATAAGTGTTCGGTGTAATATTGGAAATTAGTTGAATACACGAGAACGTTTGTTTGTGTTTGATGTTGTAGAATTACTTTTCATGTATACAAATAAATAAATTTAAAGTTTCTTGTTTGTAATGTCAAAATAGCAGTTATTTATTAAATGCACATGAAAGTATATACACGGTTTTGTCTGTCTGTTTGTTCTGGGTAATCTCCGAAACGATTGAGCCGATTTTGACTGGTAGATAGCTGATGTTATAAGGAGTAAATTAAGCTACTTTTATATTAGACTAGCTGTGCCCCAAGTTTCACCCGTGTTAATTTTATACGACAAACATCGCCAACGCACCCGTGTAGGCAATTTTTTATATTTTGTGTAAAACTATCGACATTTTATTTAGAGATAAATTAATTTTTCAAATTATAATATTGCCTATGTTATTTGCTGATACTGTAGCTTTTTATTTGTGTAATATTTTTTTTAATCGGTCCAGTAGTTTTACAGTAGTATACATTACAAACAAAATATCAAATATTTGTACTTAATATTGGTATAGACTAATAATTAGGGTTCCGCGGAAATAAAATAATAAATAGTGGGTGAATCAATTTGTACACTTAAATGATTTACGCTGAGTAAACCATAAGAGATATATCAAATTAATGTACTACTTAATTGTAGATTTCAAAAAGACTTAAAAAATTTGTAAATGACCACTAAAATTTAATTTCGTGGCTGCGGCCGTCTTAGTGTTCCATAACAGAAGTCAAACCTAATCTACCCCAGTCATGACGTTTGATAGGTATTAATAGCGCATTAATTTACTCGCTAAGATTTGGTAACCATTTACTTTTATTGGCGGTATAAAGTACTTTTTGGGAAGAGAGCTAGTGTTTAATATTAATAGTACATTATGGTACAAGTGTGTAATGTTGGTGATTACCGCTGAGGCGCCATTGAGACCCGAGCCGTTAGGTGAGGCCGTGAGGGTCTTAAGAGAGCCGAGGACGGTAATCACCAATACACACGTGTATCATACGACGTTTTTCGACACACTTGTGAAGAAAATAATAATAAAATAGATATTTTTCCTTGGAGTTTTCAGGTAGTAAACTTTGTATAACGTTAACGGCTTCACATCTTATATCGGGCGGTGTAAAACATAAATCATTTTCTTCATAACTAGTACTTGTAGACATTTTAATTAAAATAAGTAACTAAAATTTCAACAGTGACAAGGAGTTGTGAATTTTTTTTTCGCTATGGCGGGAAAAATTAATCTGTTTGCGCGCGCATCTAACAATGGCGATCGGCCATAGACTAAAGGAATGAGGTTTCTTTTTTTTTTTTGCTTTCCGCAGATAGCGTTTTAGCCACGTATAAAATGGGGAATTTAAAGTTTTCTTTATTACAGAGAAAACAAAAGTTATATTTGAGTGAAAGTTTTATTTATTAAACACGTACAAGTTGAAATTATCTATTTAAATACGAAGTTGTATGAAATGAGCAAGCAATAGGTACATTAATTTATTTGTTCTATTGATCATTATCTTTTTTGTATCGAAACTTTTTTAAGAACAAAGCAACTCGACCAATAAAATAAAAAAAAAACTTTATAACTCACTTGTGAATAATAGCAATGAAAAAGTCACAGTTTGATTACAGGTGTCATTATGTGCCTAATTGCGGTGATATTAGAGCCACTTTATGAGCAAGTGTGTTGAAAAATTGGTTTACCTATTGTGTATTTAAATTGAGAAGGTAATCGCGTCCGTACCAACTTCAATCACTACTTTTTCAAATTGTACTGCCAGCAACGAAAACATAGAATATAATTTATTTTTCTATTTTTTCAACACACTTGCTCATAAAGTGGCTCTAATATCACCGCAATTAGGCACATAATGACACCTGTAATCAAACTGTGACTTTTTCATTGCTATTATTCACAAGTGAGTTATAGAGTTTTTTATTATTGGCCAAGTTGCTTTGTTCTTAAAAAAGTTTCGATACAAAAAAGATAATGATCAATAGAACCAATAAATTAATATACCAATTGCTTGCTCATGTCATACAACTTCGTATTTAAATAGATAATTTCAACTTGTACGTGTTTAATAAATAAAACTTTCACTCAAATATAACTTTTGTTTTCTCTGTAATAAAGAAAACTTTAAATTCCCCATTTTATACGTGGCTAAAACGCTATCTGCGGAAAGCAAAAAAAAAGAAACCTCATTCCTTTAGTCTATGACCGATCGCCATTGTTAGATGCGCGCGCAAACTGATTAATTTTTCCCGCCATAGCGAAAAAAAAATTCACAACTCCTTGTCACTGTTGAAATTTTAGTTATTTATTTTAATTAAAATGTCTACAAGTACTAGTTATGAAGAAAATGATTTATGTTTTACACCGCCCGATATAAGATGTGAAGCCGTTAACGTTATGCAAAGTTTACTTCCTGAAAACTCCAAGGAAAAATATCTATTTTATTATTATTTTCTTCACAAGTGTGTCGAAAAACGTCGTATGATACACGTGTGTATTGGTGATTACCGTCCTCGGCTCTCTTAAGACCCTCACCTAACGGCTCGGGTCTCAATGGCGCCTCAGCGGTAATCGCCAACATTACACATTTGTAACATAATGTACTATTATTACAAATACAAAATAAATAACAATTTAACTTACAGTATTATTTGTGTTGTATTTTATAAGTACCTACCATAGAATAAAATAGAAACGAAATTCAAACAATTCTTGTGAGTAGGTAAATATAACTGAGCGAGAGCATAATATGTTTATCTCTTAAAGATCACCCAAAAAAAGAATTTTTGTCTTTAAAATAACCGGGAACGGGGGTAGTACGGTTCGCACGTGTATGCAATCGACTGCATTCTGTAGACCACGCGAGCGCAACCGCGGGCACACCTAGTAGTATATATAAAATTTTAGAAAAAACCTTTTTTATGCGCTACTTGATTTTGTTTTCAGACAGAAATTACGTTCTGTAAAATCTATAGTCAAGTTTGTTTCTATTAATTTTTATAACTATAGTACCTAATTCATTACTAATAATCATTAAGAAGACCTAGTAACAACACTGTGTCTGTGAATCACTATAAATTGAAAACCAGAAAAAAAGCCGATCTGTGTGGGTTATCAGTTAAAGCCTTAACTCGCCCCCCACGCGGCATCTGACTTTTGTTTGAAATAATTGTTCTTCATTAGTACTAAACTATAAATTACAATGATGTTGTAAAAAAAAAAAAGGTAATTTCTTTATTTTGTTGTATTTTTTAAGCGAATACGCTTTCTACATGTGGACTGAAGCGATGAAAAGACTTTTCAACTTTGATTACGCGATAAAGATTTATCTCTGAAAGTATTCATATTTATTTGATGGCTCTGTGGTAGAGTTTACGGATATAGCGTCGATCGACGTCAGTTCGAATCCCTGCAATGAATTTTCGGTGAAGGAAAACGTCGTGATGTAGTTATATCACATAGTTACCAGCCAAAATCTATAGGTGTGTTCCGGCAACTGCACTTGAGAGCCAGTTTCCCCACTAGCATCTTGGGCCACATCGTTACCTACTTAATATCATGTCAGATTGTGGGCATAATGTTATCATTGTTAACTATAAACAATAAAATAATAAAAATAAACATAAATAAAAATACTAGACTGTGCGTGTCCTGTAGCTGGGAAGAGAAGACACGGGTTATAACATGTTGGCGATTTCAAAGATAAAAATGTCCATAAGGATATTGTTTCAACGAATCAGGTTTCTTCCTAACGATGCCAATGTTCTCCTTCACCGAGTTTATTATCTTGCTAAAATTTTTAAATTTACTATGTGTTTCAAATAAGAAAATAATTGTTAAACTGCCGTCTTTCTTCACATTTCACATGCAACATGCAATTTGAGTAAAAAATATATGATCAGAAACAACAATATTTTAAAATTTATTATAAACAAAAGAGAAATAAATTTTGCGATACCGAACGTTACAATTTTTTATGTTGCTACTTAGTTTTACTTACATGAACTGTTTTTATTTCGTTTCTATTTTCTTCTTTGGTTGCTATGTAAGCTTTAAAAAAAAAACAAAAATATAAACTTGAAGTAAATTATTAATTTTGTATTTGTAATAAAAAATTAAAACATTTTTACTATCTCATAATTTTGTTGCTGGCGGTACAATTTTGAAAGTACTGATTAAAGTTGGTACGGACGCGATTATTTTCTCATTTGAAATTCATAGTATATCAAGTTTCATATTTTTCTTTGTGATTATATATAGTTATATTACCACCAAACAATAATATCTTACCAAAAAAGTACTTTTTACTGCCAATAATTGTAATTGATCACCAAATCTTAGCGAGTAAAAATTAATGCCTTTCCGACTTTGTGGCTAGATTAGGTTAGGTTTGACTTGAGATAAGAAATAGCTCTAGATACAACAGCTACAGGCGCGACAGGCGCAGCGCGGAGAGCGCCCTGTACCTATTATTAATTTTAAAATTCTAGCGGTCATTAACTATTTTTGAGTTAATAACGATTAATTTAGATTCATTACTTTAATAGGATAGATAGCCAAAGTGTAAAAATATTGATTATAATTTCACATTTTTACATTTACCATTTTTAACAGATAAAGTACTCTTTTTAGTGTAATATTTTAATGTACCTATCGGGTGATCAGTTAAACACAAGGCTTTAAATTTTGCGCGTTTCAAGCGACATCTGTGATATTTTATTTAATTTTAAACACAACCAAAAATTTTCAATTAGTAAGCAGTCGATGCACTAATCCCTCATTTTTTAAACCATTAATTAATAGGTACTATTGATCTCGAATTGATTCATTCGAATTCAGTCATATGCGATATCATATGCAATGTTTATATTGTCAGAATGTTTGACATGCTGCCAACGTTTATGGGTCACGACCGCGGTTCAGTTAGGTATAACTAAAAGTTTAACGATGCCTCATTATACTGTCTGATTTGATCTCTGGAGGTGGCTGAAATTGGGTTGTCTGTGAAGTTCGGAATTTCAAGGTCTGTTTATTCTTTGATTTTGTTTGAAACCAACGTTTTCCTTTGACGCTATGATAATGTATATTCACGTGTGTTACCCGAAATGAATTATTATGTGTTACGGTTTTCGTAATCAAGTTGTGTACTGGTTTTTACCCAACTGCGAAAAAGGAGGGTAACGTTTTTCCAGCGTATGTATCTTCGTATAAATATCTATTTCTTTAGCACGTTCTGAAGTCTAAACTGCTTGATGCATTTTAGTATACGAGGTATCAATAGATTTGTCTTAATTGTGCGAGTGAAATAGGCTATATAATATTGTGAGAATCAATTAAAATAACAAAAAAGAAAACAAACTCCAATGATTTTGAAGAGTTCCCTGGTGTATCTTTGAAGTTGAAGGTCCAATGCCAATATAATGAAAGTGGGACAACCATTGAGGTATCCCCCATCCAAAAAGAAAAAAAAAACATCCAAATCGGTTCATAAACAAAGAAGATATGGCTGAACAACCATTAAAAAAAATTACATTCGAATTGAGTAACCTCCGTCTCTTTTTGAAGTCTTAAATAAAAGCAAAATTAGAAAAAAAAAAAATTTGTCAATTGTTTTTGTTGCATTGAGGTTTTGTTTCGTTTTTTCTTATGGGAGGGTAAACCGCTTCGTAACGTAACGCGTTACGACGCCATTAATAATAACATAGTTTTAGTCAATCTTAAAAACACGCTCGTAGCCTAGAGATCGTAAGCATGACTGCTATGACCGATGTCCTAGGTTTGAATCCTCGCTGGCTTCCCTTTCTCTTCGTTTGGTCCTTTTTTTTCTTTTTGATTAGTTCAAGTTATCACTTCTGTCGAGCGTCCCGAGACGCACAATGTTTTATTTATTTAGATTGTTTATATAGGTACAACTATTTTTGTGGCTTGTAACACCATAGGTATCACTAATGGGTTGTCAATATTGAATCCCCTTCCCAAGAAGGTCTCTCATATCAGGAACACAACACAAGGTTATTTGGTTGCAATCTTTTGTTTTTTACTGCCTCATTAGCCTAATGGTCGTAAGCACGACTGCTGTGATCGATGTCCTGGGTTTGTTTCCCAGGTCGAGCAAAGTGTTATTGAGTTTTTCTATGAAATTCTCAGTAGCAGCTCGGAGTTTGGCTTTGTGCCCGATTAATGGCAATAGGCTCGCTCCCTATACACGGCGACTGTGGGTGTATATTGGTACACCTTTGCCTAACCCTTCGCGGATACAGGTGTGTTGGTATGTATTTATGTCTTTTGTAGGGTTGAATTATTTCACCAGTCTGGCTAGCCCATGTAAGTAGGAAACTCCAATGATATTACTTTTTTCCAAACTGTTCTTCAACAGGATAACTGTGTGCAAGTAACGGTGGCTTGAATGTATGTTATGTTATACATTATTGTTAATGTTTTTTTAAGAATTAATTACACTTAGTGTTATATTTTTAGATTAATTAATAGAACTACCGGGAGACGGTGAAAGAAACCAGAAGACTCCATAGGTCCATCGTCTAGACCAGGGGTGTGCAAACTTTTTTTTATTAGAGGTCAGAAAAAATAAATCAGGAAGAGCCAGAAAATAAAATAAAATATATTGAAATCTTACAAAATTTAATTTTTAATGCTAAAGTTACAAACTCAATACCTACTTAAATATATATATAAAAACCTTAGTAGGGACGTTGGCGGGCCGGATTAAAGGCTTTCGCGGGCCGTACTTTGCCCATCGCTGGTCTAGACTGTAGAGGGAGAATAAAGATTTTTTTAATAATTTTCCGTTTATATTTGGCGTTATATCGTAGTTATTAATCCTGTAGCTTTTAGTGTAAAGTGGTGTTTTCCAACATGCTGGTATTATTGTTATCAATATAGTTTTTTTATGAAACCGCGACTCAGCGCTCTATCTACTATACTTTTCTATAAAAATGTTAGTTTTCAACTTATCTAGATCCCATTCTGCTTCGTATATATTTCATATCTCCTTGTCTGCTATAGATTTATATCATGCCAAAATATCTCTCTATCGATATCGCGTTGCACCTGCTGCATTATTCGCGTTTATTTATGTACAAAAGGATCGGATTTAGTATATTTGTTTGGGCCCTGGCCCCTTGGAGTTTAAGGATTGACGAAGATTTCCAATTCATATAGATAGTGTTCATTATTATACTTAATTATTATATTTTTAACTTCATATAGAATATTTTTAAAATCAAAAAACTGATATAATAGTCTAATTTAATACAGAAATTTATATTTACATAAATTTTTGTTTTTGATGCGTCATTTCAATTTGTGTAAATAAAATATTTGTAAATTCAAACATACTAGTAATGCCTTTTATGCCGAAAATATAGAACTATAATTAGGTATTGTAATTGAAAATTACACTACAGATTTTCTACTTTGCGCTTGGTTGATATCGATTGATAAACATAATTTGCTAAATATCTTAAGCTAAGAATTTGTTACATATCTATATACTTTTTAAGTAGTATTAACCACAGACATCATTATTACCTAATAATTTAATACGAACATTTCAAAGCTATTTTCATACTTTAAAATATACTACATTTCTTTATTACTTTAGGTCTCTAATTTTTCTTATAATGTTTTTGGTTTTGCTGTTCCTTTTTTATAGCTCGCTATTAATAGATATTTATGCTATAAAATATTTAGCTTAGTTTTCTACATATACATTCGTTCATAAATGAATTCATCGACAACTCATCTTAATCAACAGTCTTTCATAATACAACTTTAAAAAATAGTCAACTGAATAAATAAGTGTATAATAATGCAGTATTTCTAATGGATCTTCTTTAATTACATAGTTCATTATTAATAATTACAGGAAGTAGCGTCATTTAAAAAAAGTAGCAATTAAATATACGCGATTAAAAAAAAAAGAACTAATTTTTGGAAATTGTATTGAAGTAAATAATAGTTTTTGATTTTTGAAGTGAAAACTTCTATAAGGAGGTTTGAATAGGGAGTAAATTCATCTAAGTCGTCATCGGCATGGTCACGTGACGTGTTAACGATTATCAAAAAAAAGTCTTATGTTACACAATTATATTTTACAAAGTTAGTATTTCTTATTTCAAATTATATTTATATTTTCTATTATCAATATTAATAATAGTTACTCCTATTATTATTACTATTAATTCTATCATTTGAAGTTTAGGAAAAATATTTATAGTTTTAAGTTTTCACTTCTGTCGGCATTCCTCATGACTGCTTTGATTTTGTTTTAATCACTTACTCGTTAATCCAACTCTTAGGTAATAATATATACGTCCACCTTAAGCAAAGTAATAAATTTTTAAAGATCAAATTTAGCCAACTATTTAAAATAGAGTTAGGCTAGTAATCCCTAACTACATCCCTGGTTAGACTGCTAAGGTCGACAATTTCCGTCATACATACGTTCCGTGATTACTCCGCGCGCAATCGAGGTGTGTTTCTATTCATCTATTTTCGTTTTGCACTTTATTGTCTGAGTATTCTACGCTGTTTGAACCAAATGAATTATTGTTCAATTGGATTCCTGCTGAATGATGAATGAATCGCTATTTGGGGTAATGACTGAAATTGTTTTTACTTTTTTTTAAATGGAATTTTGAAAGATAGTGCGTCTGGGAAAAGTTTATTTTTCATGTTGGAATTAGAAAGTTATGACTGTACACATTTGAATTTGATAATTATCTTTAAGTTTTAACGAATGAATTTATTAATAATTATTGACTAAATAAACGAACATTGTGCATACTTTTTTAGCCGATTTCAATAAATAAGGAGGATTTTGTTAAAAAATGTATTGTCATTAATATTGAATATATAATAGAAAGATTATTTAGTACATTTTAATACTTCAACTAATAAAGACAACTCAAATGCGACATTGAAAGTAAATGGTCCGCTTTCAGAACGGGAGTGAAAATCATCTTGGCTGTGGCATTATTAAGCTGCCAAAATAAAATTAAAATATCTTAATGCCAATAATCTCTAAAAAAAATTCTATTTCGGCTCTACGTTAACTGAAAAGTCGATTTGATTTCACACCAATATTGATGGCCGATCACTATTCAGTTGTTGGCGTACATATTTGAATTTATTGAATCTGCACCAATCAGAAGGTCACTTAAATGCATAGATTGTACAAATATATCAGTTTCTCAATTTGTCTGGGTCTAAGAGAACGCCATGAAGATGGATACTTTTTTACAGTAGCAAATTGACAGCACTTCCTTTGATGGGAAGCACAGCACAATCCAAACCCAACAGCGACCACCGAGAGATCCCCAATTAATCGGTAGACACCGCTGTCTGGATATATATCTCATCACGTTACGCTTGAAGGATCCGTTGTCGTAAACGGAGGAAAACATTATGCAGTTTCATCGTACGGCAAAATAAGACAGATAACTTTTTACTTCGAGATGGTGGTTGCAGTAAAACTGTAAATCCGAAGCCCAGTAAGTGGGATTCAATTGTGGAAAGGAGAGTTAGGAATTACATTGAACAGCTCTTCAAAACACTCACCATTATACAGAGGGTAGAACATTCTCAGCGATAATAGCGCAAAGCGTTCGTTGCTTGACTGTCATAGTTATTGTTAAAGACAGTTCAACTCATTTGTGCGCTCAGCCCTATGTGTGCGGAAAGCGTTTATAGATACAGTGACTATGCGTGCGTGTCAAGATGTACAAACGAGTACATAAGAGAATTCTATAAATTATTTTACTTTTAAGCCGAAAATTTTTAGATCTTATTTGTTCAAATTTCAAATAAATCAACAACTATTATTACTAGAAATACCAAATAATGCACTTACTATTGATTTCATTATTTCTGTCACATTTTTTTCAATATTATGAAAAAGCATTACAGGTACATTTTTCAATTGCCCATTTTCTATAGGGTTTAGGATGATATTATTGTAGACGAAGAATTTTTATACCATATTGCTAAGTATTTTTTCCGTTACCCATTGCTGAATGTCTATCTTTTTTAAATTAGTGTTAATTGTTGTTTTAATATATTGATCATTGTGATACCACCTGTACCCGTAGTAAAAAGCAATAAAACAGGTGTCGGTCGACAGACGACTGGCGCCTCACTGACATAACAATAAGTCTGAAATCTATAGACCATACTCAGACTTAGCTTAGCTCAAACTTCGCTAAGCATTTACTCAGCGCAATCTTAGATTTCGTATTAATAGGCTTAGCTTTAACTGAGGAAGTGCCTGGTAACTGCCAATTGACGTTTCGATACCGCATCGGGACTGTAAGATTTCTTCAACTCAAACAAATATATTAATCAAGAATTATGTATACGAAATTAAAAAAGTATTTAAAATAGAATTTAAATTGTGTAATTGTATAATATTCAACTTGCTTTAAAGTAAAAATGACAGATTATTCGTACATAAATCAAACAAAAAATTGGAGTTTGAAACCAATCACAAAACGTTTTTTACGCTTATCTTGGATATGAACATGGTCATTCTAATTTCTAACGCAATATGTATTTGTAATGTCGATACGCTTGAAATAGTTTTGTTAAACTAAACAAACAACTGCAAACGACAAAAATGACAAAACATGTACAAACGTAGTACGTAATAGAAACAGTTTTTTTCTATGTAGTTTAGCCAATAGAGAAACAAGCAATACAAATAATTTAAAAAGTATATAAAATCACTGTTACGTCACTACTATGCGATACTATGTTTTTATTCGTATAATACCCAAGTTTTCCGTAAGTCGTCAAATTCGATGACTTGAACTTTACTCAGGCAAAGCTGAGCAAATGCTAAGCTTGCGACTATAAATTTTGATTTCGGAACTTAAGACTGAGATAAGTTTGAGCATATTCTGAGTACGCTCTATAGATTTCAGCCTTAGTGTCATTTATATAAAAACTGGATGCTTACTAGCTCACGCACACATAGAGCCACGCTAAAAGATAATTTGAAGGCTCTATACACTATTGATTATTATTTGGTCGTATTTAAACAGAGCCGGCCCCAACTTAGGGTGAATGGAGCGGCTACTAATTACCAAGGAGCACCTTAGTGGTATAGAAAAAGTTTTTTTTCTTGCTTTTCGATATTTTAATTGCGAGCATGTGGCTAGTGTGCACACGACCTTATTTGTTGAGATGCGTGCTGATTGAGTCCAAATACCATGTTTGCACGCATAACGGGTATATATTAGGGGAAAACCATAATCAGATTTCATTCTATCTTAAAACTTACCTCGGACCAGATCTGTATACTATGTGGGCCAAAAAACACACGGGCCGTCTGGTGATGAATGGTTACCGTAGCCTATGAACGCTTGTAGCATTATAGGTGTCACTAGCGCGTTGCCACCTTGAACCCCTTTCCGCAGGCCGCTGTGGAAACCCTACTAACTGCAGGAACACAACGCAAGGTTATTTGGCTGCGATATTCTGTAGAATAGAACATTATTGCAAAGGCCGTGAAATACGTAATTGCAGGTCGAGTATGTGTTGAAGGCCGAGCCGCAGGCGAGGACTTTACTAATACGAGACAAGCAATTACCATTTCCACCGAGGCATATACATATAGCGCTTTTCTCAAACATGCATGGAAATATTGAAATTATTTTCGAAAAAAGAATACGCGAAGTATTAAGGGACAAAGAAAATGAAATCCGTTGCAGGAGCGTTTTTTGAATTTAGAACATTACAACGCTTCAGCAATGTTGTAAGAAACGGCGTGCTGGGGTTATTAAATACTCTTTGATTGGATCGCTTTAATCATTATTGGCATGTCCGTAAATTCATTAATTCACGTGTTCTTTTTTCGTAAAAAAATTACATTATTTCCATACATGTTTGAAAAAAGTATTTTACCAGTCGGGCTGCCAACCAAAGAGATTTATCCGTTCCATAATCTATTTCTTTTTTAAAGGTCAATAACCTTTACAAGAAGTTTTCTGTTCCAAATTTTGTGTTTTCGTTTAATTCCTGCAAAGATGCGCCAAACAGGAATCTTACAATGTATATAAACGTGAACGTTGAAGGTGACAAATTATCTCAGGATTCAAGATTATTTCGAGTGTTATTAATTGCTGTAATTATTCCGTGTCATAACTTTGTTGCGAGTTTATTTGTGCGTAAGGTATGCCCTGAAGCAATGCACAGAGAATTGGTTTAGTATTTACGATGATTAACTAAAATTAAACTATATATATTTATAGTCATAGTTGAGTTATATAACATTATTATGTTTTTCTGTCCCATTCCAACTGTATTGCTTTTCACTAATTTTCATACAACTATCTTCCTAAATTTCATATAAACTAATCTCCCTTTTCACCACCTTATGGTTTGAATTTCCAAAAATCCTTCCTTAGTAAATTACATTTATTTATAATCAATTAATCATAGTTGAGTTATGTAACATTATATGTTTTTATGTCCCATTCCAGCTGTATTGCTTTTTACCAATATTAATAGATCTATGTTAAAAATTTCATACAAACTAATCTCCTTTTTCACCACCTTAAGGGTTGAATTTCCAAAAATCCTTCCTTAGTAAATTACATTTATAGTCATAGTTGAGTTATGTAACATTATATGTTTTTATGTCCTATTTCAACTGTATTTGTTTTTACCAATTTTCATAGTTCTATCTTCAAAATGTCATACAAACTAATCTCCATTTTGACCACCTTAGGGGTTGAATTTCTAAGAATCCTTCCTTAGTACACACCTACATTTTAAAAGGAATCGGCATCTAAATTTTTCACGTTTCTACCCTCAGTAGTTTGGGCTTTGCGTTGATATATCAGTCAGTCAGTTGTCACTATGACTGCCTGAGAAATCACTTAGCAGATTGGGCAGAAATGTGGAACACTGATAATTATTTTAACGTAAGCATCAGCTAAGTACAGATTTTTGGAAATTCATCCCCTAAAGGCGTGTAAAGGGATTTCAAACGTTTACATGAATTATACCTAAAAATATTTTATAAGCAACTCTGGCGGAGTCGTAGCGTGTATGGACACCACGTCGATTACGTGAGTTCGAATTTATGCAATGAGCCTGAGGTTTTGGTGGAGGAAACCATCATGATGGAACCATAGTATTTCGGTAGGACTTTTTCTAATGCCCGTGTGGCTAGTTAACACTCAAGTTCTAAGTGTGTTGCCAAGCACGAATAGGTGTGTTCCGGCAGCTGCACTTGATAGCCCACCACCTTAGGCAACATCATCACTTGACATCAGGTGAGATTGTGACCGTAACGCTACTAAACCTATAAACGATTAAAAAATTTATACCTATTTTTTTAATATCATTAATTGCTACGATCCCACTGTTCTTTAAATGGACAATATTTTAGTGTCAGTCTTTATTTAGACAAAAGACTGAAACAAATTCCCTTTATGTAATCTCCGAGGAATATTATTGTAATAAATACATCCACTCAATAACAATAAGCAGTACATACATAAAACAGTATTATAAATAGAGTATACAATTTAAGTCGATGTTACACAGTGAATAACAATGTTATCGATTTTCGATAAATTCATAATAGATTCAACATGACATCGGAGCGAGCGGGCGGATGGAGTTGCTTATAAACTTAATTACAGTTCGACCTTTCACGATATTTCTACGTAATAAGTTCTACTAACCGTTTACATAATTAAGCATGCTATTATTTACGCTTGTAGCTCAGTGGTATCGTGTACGGACAACGCGTCGATCGACGTGAGTTCGAATCCCTGCAATGAAGCTGAGCTTTCGATGAAAGAAATCGTCACGATGAAACCATAAGGCTTTTTCTTATACTCGTGTGGCTAGCTACCAACCTCAACTTCTAAATTCATCGCCAAGCACCGATAGGTATATTCCCATTAAAAGGTTTAAGGCTTTTTCTTATACTCGTGTGGCTAGCTACCAACCTCAACTTCTAAATTCATCGCCAAGCACCGATAGGTATATTCCCATTAAAAGGTTTACCCTGGAATTCATAGTCAATATGGGGAGACTCTAGGAGACGATTCAGGCGCTATGCGATGAACACACAACCTTTTATGCATTTCATAGACAAGAGAAACCTTAAATGTAACAGATGTTAGGAGTTGGAGATGTACGACCGAATTTTGTCAACCAAACAGTCCCCGTGCTTGGACTTTACATGTTATTTTTATTTGTGGGAGATAATTTTTTTTTTTTTTTTAAATAAAAATGGAAGTAGAAAGTGACCTGTATTTTAAAAGTAATCTAGTGACCGATGAAGTTCTGCGCGAAATGAGAGTTATAATCGGTGTCCACACATTATATTCAAAATCACCGTAATACAATGATATTATAAGTAAAAATTATAATATTATTGCCTTAACCCTATGGAATTCTACAGTGATATGAAATTTCGTCGTCTATAACCCTTTGTAAATTACCCTCTTTTTGTTAAATACTTTATTCATTTAAGAGGGCGTTCAAGTATTACGCACCGCAATTTAGGGGGAAGGGTTTTTATAAAACGTTACGGTGCATTACAAGGGCGGGAGGGGGGTTCGAACATCGCGTTACGTAACACTGTTTTTTATTTATATAAAAAACTCGGCAATTAAAATTACCCAAGTTCGCAAGCCTTTTCATTTATGTTTTACGGGGAATCCCTTGACTTTATTGTACGCCATTTTTATTTTGTTTTCGTTGGCAGTATTCGTTAGTGTATAAGCAGAAGCACATTGCTGTAGTCAGTGTTGTTAAAATGAGTTCGTACTGTTACGTCCTCAAAACAGGGAGATTTACTTCTTTGTTTTGGTACCGCATAAGCTCTTGCCAGAGGCAATGTTTTCAAGCCTTCGTAGTAGGAGGTATTTTATTCATAGTGGCGTCTAACAAGATGATGGCTCCGTTATTAGAACGACCTAGGGAGTTTTTGCTGGATCTCGAAATGCATGCTTTCAGTGCATATTTACAAATCACATCACTAAAGAACAATAAGCAAACTATATCACGCAAAACACCACCAATATAACACAATATAGAGGCAAAAACATAAGTTAATTAATTAGAAATAAAAACCACAACATGTCACTTCAAGATACCGCCAAAAACTCATACGCTGAAATTTGTAATGTGATACCTATGTCAATGTAAAGCAAAAGTTACAGCAATAAAGAAATTTCATACATAACATGCTTTATAATAGACAATATCGTTTGAAAATCTTCTTCTTCTTCTTCCTAACATGGCAACCGGTCCTCTTTAATGAAGACCATTACTACCATTATCGAGTGAATTATATCGTCATGTGTTATGACGATTCAGTATCCTAACAAGATGGTGGCTCCCTTGTTAGAAGTTTCTAGGAAGTTTTTGTGGGATCTCGGAATGAATGCTTTCAGCTTATATTTATAATCCACCTCACTTATGCACAAAAACCAAACTATATCACGCAAAACGCCACCAATATTACATAATATAGGTCAAAAACCTAAGTAAATGAATTAAAAATAACAACCACAACATGTCACTTCAAGATCCCACCAAAAACTCGTGTGAAAATCTATTCAGTTATGGGAATTTTCAGTGATTGTTTATGAAAGACAAAAAAGGCCATTCAACATTCAACCTCTGCACGAATGCTAAACGGTGGATTTTAGGGGACTGTTAATACGTTGACTATGAATTCCAGTGTTAGTGTGCTACCATCTTGTACCACATCGTCCGTCACTTAAGATCAGATGAGATTGTGGCCATAGCGATAAACGTATAATGAAAAAAAAAAAATCTATATTAGCATAATATCTTGTTTATTTTGTATTCCTTCTCTTTGTATTTGAAATGAAACGACTACCGCGCCGCCTTTTGTAAACTGCTTGTACTAACAGAGAACATTCTTGGGCGTGCGCACAACAATTCATAAAAGTTTCATCGCCATCGGTTGAATGAAAAAAAAAAACACTTAAATTCAGTGTCCTTAATAATAAATGTAAATCAGGGAATTGGAAAAAAAATTCATTTACAGATATATTATCTACAGATTTATTAAAATAAATTACTAAAAAAGTTACACGTTATTGACCCCGACGTGATTTGAACACGCAACCTTCTGATCTGGAGTCAGACGCGCTACCGTTGCGCCACGGAGTCTCTTACTGGTTTTGTAAATTTTAACTGTATTATCTTTGAATTATTAATGTCTCTGTTTTTTATTTAATCTCTTGAAGAGAGTTTTAAAACCTTACTTTACAAAATCATTTCCCAAAATTAGAATTTACAATATTGCCAGTGCACTATTACATGATTGATTTGTGACCACTACACGCATGGAGAATAAACAGTAATAGTGTACGCAGTAAGGGCTTAGTGGTAAGTGTGTACGGACACCGAGTCGAACGACGTTAGTTCGAATCCCTAAAATGATCCTGAGCCTTCTGTGAAGAGAAAAAACATCGTGATGAAACTATAGTATGGTACAACATTTTCTAATGCCCGCCTGGATGGCTAGCTACTATCCTCAAGTTGAAAATCTGTTGCCAAGCACCTATAAGTGGGTTCCGGCAGCTGCACTTGAGAGACAGTCCTCCCACTGGGTTTAACGTGTTAACATCTTGGCCCACATTGTCATTTAAGATCAGGTGAGATTGTTGCCAATATGCAAAAACATAATAATAATAATTTGTATTGTAAAGAACAAGAAAGACGACACGGGTCATCCGTTGCGTTTCGGTATCAGTCTGTATATTAAATTAAGTAGGACCTCACACTATGCTTTTGTGACGGTAAAAGACAGTAGAAAAAAAGAACATATCGCGTTGACTTTGTTATCGGTCGACTGCAATAAACACTTTTCCTATATAAGTGCCATCTCGCTACATATATCATATCTAGTCCGGTGAAGCTTTAAAAGCCGTCAGAGGATCCAGGGCCTCTAAGGCTAACATTATAGTAAATGAAAAAAAAAAACGGATATCATACGATCCAAATAACAGTGTTGACCGCTGTAAGATTCATTGATAATTCAGGGCACCTCCCCTGAAGCCTCTGACGGCTTTTACAGCTTCGCCATGACTTGGGGGCAAGCGCTTAAGGCACTCAGCCACGGAATAAATGCGATATGATTTTTTTTTTTTTTGAACTGACTATATTGTTATCCTTAGGGGCCCTATCTAAAAACAGAGCCGCTGCGGCTTTTACAGCTTCACCGGACTTGGAATGCGATATGACTGTTGCACTCCCTTTTATAAAAATTTTAGTGGTGACGTCACAGAAATAAACTAATAACTCATAAAGGGTCAAAACATGAAGTAATATTATAAAGTATGAAAAATAAGTTAAATATTTAATAATTTAGTATGAATTAATGCATATCTAAAATCTATACAAATACCTAAATAACATTGACGTGTCTGTTTGTAATGTCAAAATAACAGCTTTTTACTAAATGCATATGGAAAAATATATGTTACTTATAACAAAACACTATTTTTTTTTAATTATTATCTGTTTATTCCGGGTAATCTCCGAAATGGTGGACCGATTTTAACGGGACTTTTACTGGAAGACAGCTGATGGTATAAAGAGCAGCTTAGGCTACTTTTATTTCAGAAAAAAAAATTGGTTTCCGCGCAAATAATAATCAATCCGGAAAAACGTCGATTTTGGGTTGCTTAAATTGCTTACACTGGGTAAACGATAAGCTATCAAATGAAATTGTACTATATAATTATATATGTTAAAAAGACCTATAAAAAAGTCAGCGAGAGTCTATATTCTTAGGATCACCCGGGAAGCAGGATTCGCGCGTGTGCCCAATTTACACACACGAACGATCTAATCTACACGAACTGAAATGCAAATCATTAGCAATATATTTTAAATAGTATCGTATTCAAATAACCTTACATAACTTCTTTTCTCCCAGAAAGCAGAAACATGTGTATAAATGTAAAGTTAGCTCGAATTTCTACGGATAGGGAAATTAGCAAGTTCGCGACTTAATTGCAGCCCACTTTTCGCCCACTTTGGCACCCTTGACATATTGCCACGCATTCGCGTCTGAGTGCCTTAAGTGCTCGCCCCCAAGTCACGGTGAAGCTGTATATGCCGTCTGAGGTTCCAGGGCTAACAGTATTGTCAGTTAGATTTTTTTTTTCAAATAACGTGTAGAGGAATTCGATCCTGGTAACACGTACCATTAGGATGCATCTTCACCAGAGATGTATGACGTAGTTAGTTACACGGTGCTAGGAGCTTACGCGGTACGAGGATGCGTAGTTAAGCTGTGATTAGTGAAACTGGGTGTAGCTGAGTGGTGTTGAAGATGCGCACTGGTCCAGTAGCTCAAGTTCCACACATTCCTCGCTTGCTTCTCTCGCACAATTTCCTCGCTGATATGTCTCACTTTTTGTATATACAAATACCTAACTCCGCTATTCCTTTTCCACCATAGCCACGCTAAGCGAGGCTAGGAAAATTAATTAGGTAGTTTTATTGATGGATTTTTTGTTCGCGCTAACAGTCAAGGCTATATCTTCCATTTAATAAAATTCTTGGGACTGCCTAATATCACAGCCACCATAGTCTGAACTGGTCGCTCTAAAAATACTAAATTTTGTTTTAGAGTGTAACATAGATTAGCACTATATATAGGATTCGTGAAAATTCATTCACTGTGGAAGTTATATCGAGAGTGTTGGAAAATTAAAATCACATAATACCGTTTTGAATGAAAACAAATGTTATGAAATAATATTACGTAAATAAAACGGGATTTCCATTTCAGATGTGCAGGAAAACCAATTTGATAGAGTTGCCAGCACTAATATTTATCTTAATTTACGAGATTTTAATTTATTATCTCGGGATATCCAGAAAACTGAACTGTTTCAGCTTTTTTTACGTATCCACCTTTTATTTGATGTTTATTTATATAATAATATAAAATTGAAATGTCGCATTATTTGGTAAAGAAAGTACCTACTGACTTAAAATTGCCATGCTAACTTTTTGACTTAACAAAGATGAACTGGCAATTTCAAAAGCATCAAAATTGTTTATTAAAATTTTTAATAAAAAAATTGTGTGTAGCTACGTAAGAAGTTAATTATCTCTTTGTTGTAACAAAATAAAAATAACTCCTAAAATGTTATCGCGCGTGCCAACATCATGATGAAGTAAATATAAATGATAATAATGTTAATTCAGTTTAATGACTCTATTACTCTACTGCGAACATGGAAGGCGAAAAGGAGGACTCTATAACGCACCACCGGCCATAACTTAAATGTATTCGATAAGGGTTATCTTTCAGTGAAAACTGTTTAATGTTTTACAAAAAAATATGTTTAGTTATTTTGATTTGTCCCCACCCGCAATACCTTTTAACATTTCAAGTTATATTTATGCTATGGTATTATACTTTATTTTATAAATTTTGTTTTATTCATTTTGCCAATTTTAATTTGCAGTTGGGGTTTTTGTTACATTTTTAATAGTTTCCTTTGTTTATTGCGTAAAAAAATTGAACGGTGAATTACATTATTAAAATACAATTAAATTACATTATTATCATTCATGTCTAACTTCCTTATGTCGCACTTCCGTCACATGATTAAATTTAAATTCTTAATTTTACCCTCTACACAACGGTACCAAGAGAAGTATAACTTAAAAAGACAATTTTGAAGAATAAATTATTTGATTGTGAAAAACTTTACATCATATAAATACTTATTATAAATATATAGATCCTCGTCAAGTCAATTCGAGCACGAATTCCCCATTCTAGTCAATTTAATGCATTTCGTTCATTAGATTTCTTAGGAGCTCATGTATATATTTCTTCATATTATAACTAAAATGATTAAGGTTTGCCGTTGTGCGCGCATAGCGCAAAAACTACTGTGTATATATTTTGATAATCTTTTTTTTGTTTTACTACTTATATATGGATATCAAAAACAAAAATTACCACGATAACTTTATTCAATGAAAAGTTGTTAAAGATTTATGAATCTACGATTTTTAGACGCAATAGGCGTTCAGCGATGTGTTTTCTTGCTATGGTTAAGTGGTGATTATAATATCTGTATAGATTAACGCAAACGAAGTCTCTGGCGGTTGCTAGTCACTATAATGACCTTTTATAGACCAAGCTTGGAGTAAATAAGGAAATGAAGGCACAGTGATAGTGTGTACGGATAACGCTTCGATCGACGTGAGTTCGAATCCCTCAAGTTGAAAATGTTGCCAAGCACCTTTAGTTGTTTTCCGACAGCGAAATTTAAGAGGCAGTCCTCCCACTAGGCTTAACGCGTTAATTTGGGCCACACTTTTACTTAACATCTCGTGAGATTATTACCAAACGGTTTAACGTACCTATTAATAATAAAAAAGCGATTTTCTATGTAAATTGAGTATTTGCGAAAACTTACACTTTTAAATGACGTTGAAAAACAACGGTAATTTTTATTTTCAACTGGCAACACAACCAGTCGGACTTTACGTTCAAAAATAGTATATTAACATTTTCGTGTTACAGATAAGACTGCTGTGTTAGGAAGCTAATAAATTATGTATAATGTTACTGAAGATGTTACATTCAGTTGATCAGGCAATAAAATGCTTGCGATAAAACTGCGTAACGATTATTAATATACTACTCTAATGAAAACGGAATTCACTCAAATGAGCGGAATAAGAACCATTGGAACAAAAGGGACATCCTGATGGCTGGCTATACCTAGGTGTTTATTCAACACATCGACTACAAGTGAATAAGAACTTTATTGCCATGGAATAAAGTTGTTTTGTATTACATTTATGAAATCCTCAGTCCATATGGAACGTTCCTGTAGCCCGAAGCGTAGCCAGTTTTTCAGCCAGTGTCGCGCGCGGCGCCACTGTCGATGGTAGGCGTCGCGACGCGCTCCCAAAACGCAGTATCGCGGCTAGTTGTTCGGTTTAATTTTTTTTTTACAAAAACCTTTAAATATATCGTTCGATTTTTCAATTGTACGGGTTCGCGATCGATCCGTTTTGTTTTCGATAGCCGATCTGACTGTCTGTTATGATGAGTTATGGTTTTATACTAAGGATACGAAAATAGTGTTTTATATGTGTTTTACGGTGCAGATCAGCATGGCAGAGACGTAGAAATTATGCGTGTATTCCATTCGATCGAACAAACCATTTCGCTACCAGGTTCAGGCGGTGCGTGTTATTGTTTTTAAAGGAATTTCCTACGATGAGACAAAATTTTATTTGATATTTACAGGGTTTTATTCTTACGAACATTGCTTTTAATTTTCGTGTTTATAATATAAAAAATCTTATCGTCATTTGAATGCATTATATGTTTCACATAATGCAAATGTGACTTAATTTTCAAATTATTATGTTCTAAGCGTAATGGAACTTAATATTATTGGGCTATGTTTTAATTAAGTGTTGAATAAAACATTTATAATTAATCTTCATTATTATTATCACCTTTACACGGTGAAGGTAGAAAAATATAGACGTATACAACGTTTAAAACAATTAGAAGAAAAACAAATCATTCTATAATAAAGCAATAAAAACACGATGATCGTCGTCCGATTAGTTACGCTTATTTTGTGATATGTTTTTAAAATAAATGCCTACTGAACATAAATGTCTCCGCTGCTTTTAGAAGTCATAAATATCCTAGCGAAAATTCACTGTAATTATGTACTTTTTAACATAAACAATTCTCTAGGGTAGAGTTATCGAGTCGGAATAAATTGATCGTATTTTTATTAATAAATACACTCTTCATCTTTCTATGGCTGACATTAGCCCTATTGATGTGAATGGTCGCAGATTCAATTTCCCTGTAGGTATAGATAGAAGCTTTTGTATAATGACAATGTAATATGCTTAATTTCAAAAATATGTTATATAAATAAGAGCAAATTACAAAATACCCAATCCAACAAACTGAAGCTACAATCAATCGTAACTATATCGTTTATCCTACGATCGATGTTATTAATTTAAAAAAAATTCTAATGTCGTCCCGGTTTTTGTTTGGTAAAATACAAAATAATGGAGAGATTATAAATGCCCCACTGGTGGGAAAAAAAACTTCTTCCCGAGGGATGAGTGAAGGAGAAGGCCTCACATATTATTATATTTAATTAAATTTGCCGGACCAACGTCACATATAATTATTTATTTAATAGTATTTATTAATAAGCTTTCCAATGCGTTCCATTATTTCTGTAAGTATGGTATTTTACTATAGAGTATTTTTTTTATATTACAGGAAAAAATAACAATTTATATTATTCCCTAAAGTATGGGTTTACAAAATCAAGCATACAGATTATAAAAGGCAAAAAGGGCTATTTAGATTCAAATATGGAGGTGAAACAGTTCGAAAAAAAAAACTATTTAGATAAAAAATAATTCATACAATAAAATGATATTTAATATATAATCTGAATACTTTGTCCGAACCTTTGAATTTTATTATTTTTTTATTACCTACTCGAAAAGGAAGGTACGTGTATAAGCTGGGTAGTTAGTAATATCTAATACTAATAAGTGAGTAATTTCTTTTTTTGAATTCGAACTGTTAGTCATAAGGGCCCTGGTGCCACTTGAGGCTTTGACACCTTCACCGGACTTGGTTTCCTATTTATGTCATCGGGTAATTTGTATGAGCCGTCAGTTTATATAGAATCCAGTGAGATTGTAAACTGTCGGTAGATTGTGAACGGACAGTTATAATTTATAATGTAATGGTTATTTTTCTGTAGGTTTATAAACTAACTGAATTGGTTAGGTTAGGTTGGAACTGTGATCATAACGCCAGAAACAAATAAGACGTTGAAAATTCACATTTTGTAATTCCTAATACTATGATTTTGTTTATTTAGTATACATAACTTCAAAAAATCAAAATTATTTCCGTTCGTTTACAACCTATCGATAGTTTACCAATACAAGTGTTTTTATTTAATTGACCTTAACGATTTTCATTTGATTTGAAATGATGTTTTACATTCCCAGTTCATCTAAAGAGGTGTTTTTTTTTAAACACAGAGCCGAGATCTGTCGCCCAGATTTTGCTTGGTTACTAGAGGTCATCAATTTTTGAAGTGAAAAAACTTCTTTTAGTGCGGTACGCATATTTTTAGATGAGATAAAATCTCTGTACTCGCGACACCGTTACGAGACGCAGCTATAGTGTGTGCATATATGCATATACATATAGCAGACCGCGAACGTTTCTTTCATAAAAGAATATTAAATGTATTTTAAAATTTCTAATAATTAATGAAATGCAATTCATAACCCAATAACCCTAGTACCCATCTAAAAAATGTCTAACGCGCCAAAATAAGTTTTCACTTCTGTCGACACTCCCGGAGTGCAACCCGTAATTTTTTTTTGGACTTCTAATCTTCCGAATGTATCAGTCTCATTGTACCCTATTCTTTTTACCCTCAAATCAGAAGAGTCGCTGATGAGATAGTACTACCAGATCATATAACATCTTGGCATCATGCGAATAAGGTTCTGCCAAAAAACTGTGGAAAACACCTATATTTTGACAGTTTAAATTCATGCTATTCATCAGCGACTCCTTTCGTTCTTGTTCTTGGCACACTCCATCAGTTAGTGATGCACGTCATCAATTTTCCCACTTAAAATCATAGTTGGGCGACTCTGTTTTCCTCGTGAGATACACAAATTTCCCGATGGATAGTGCCCTGAACGAAGACCTAATGCTATCTTTACATACACTGACACTATTGTTTTATAAGAAATACCTTTTTCTTTTTGTAATAACTCAAATGTTCAACAATTAAGAATGTATAGATTTATGCGGAGTACGCATGACACAAGCGGCCTTCGATTCTAAATGTCAGAGGTGGCATCGACGTAAATAACAATTAATTGACGTGGGGTATAGTCTGATCTGATTTGACCTCAATGCGTATTGGTAAATGTGACAGACGGGTCGCGTAATTCGAAACTTTCCCAGTAACTGCGTATTTATATGAAAGCCGAAAAGTTCGATTTGGTTAGTCATGCCGAGGATTATAGACTTTCTAGGTATAAGACTTAATGGCGTCTAGACTCGATATTCCCTTTTAAGTACTTTTTCGGAATTTGTGTTCATGTAATTATTTCATCTTAATTATTAACATTATCGGTTGACGCCGTGAGTAACTAAAGCCTAAAAAAACTTACACTTATTATCACACTATAATGGTTAACATAATGAACTGTATATTTTTAGGTATTCTTCCTTTGAGTATAGACCATTACATAGTTAAAGTAATAACTAAGTAATGCCCAATAGGGCAATAACCTAATAAGTCTAAGTTATTGACGATTAATGAAAGACCATCTACAGATTTAACAGACAAAAAAAATACTAACTGGCGGAAACACAGATCAAATTTCTTGATCTAAAACAGTGGTTTTCAATTTTTTGGAATAGAGATCATTTTAATTTTTTTGTTTTACCAATGGCAAGAAGGTCGCCACTGTATAAAGGTGCGCCCGCGTTATATGGAAATAAATTTAAAACTTTAATGAACCATCCTATATCTCTTATGGAACACTAGTTGGAAACCTGTAATATAGAAATATGTAATTTTGGATAAAAGTTCCATATGTAACGTAGGTGAGCACTATGAAAGATTTTTTGAAAATTCATCCCTTAACACGTTTAAAAATAGGATAGTTCCTGTAATCTTGCCGAAAGGGAAGTCCATTAAGCATACAGCTAGTGTCAGATAAACTATTAATTTACTCATCACAGATCGGCATAGAAATATAAGCTTATATTTAATTGCAAATAACTAAATCCAGATAGTAAAAGCATAACTGTAAAAATGAAGGACACGAAACCACAACAAGGAAGTTCGCTAGTCATCGTAAAGAAATTCTAAAGCTGTAAATTATAGGATGTTACAACAATAAAACTTTGTTACAAAAGATGCTTTATTGTGCGAGAGAAATAATAAACGACGCAAGGACACGTTAAATGTGTTACTTATCATAAAATATATAACGTATTACGTGAATTATATCATACGATGTAAATAATGTATTTTTTACGGGTGTTTTTTGTCGAGCATGAGTTTCACATTTGGCCTTAAACTTGTCAGCACAGCTGCAAAGTTGTTGTCAGGGGAAAAATTTAGATGTAAGAAAATTCGAAGGAATTATTTAAATTTGAAATGGTGATAGATGCTTTTATTGTCATACTTGCTATTGGTGCCGTTAGCGTCTCTTCGGATACTCGATGCTAGAAGTTAACTACTAAAGTATTATCTAAACTGTGATGAAATACGCTATTTAGTTGGTTGGAATCAACTGAAGAATCATTTTTAGTGGAATGATTTTCTGTCTTATTTACACTGCTATATTTTTTTGCAGTTAAAACTCTCTATATCTCTTATCGTTGATTTGAAGGTTGTGTGTATCATGTACCATCAATTTTGAATCTTTCAAACTCATCAGTTTGAATTCGATCAACCGTATTTCGTAAGTGTGGTTAAGTTATTGATTTATGGATTGCTAAAACTTACTAAGAAAAATCATAGTAATAATAAGATATAAAGGTAATTGATCATTCGTCGTTTCATTTATTCCGTGATTATTATTGTCAATAATTTCTTCTACTCAATTTGTCGGTTAACCTTCCATTTTTATTCAAACTTTTTTTTAGAACTGACTATACTGTTAGCCTTAGTGGCCCTGGAGCCTCTGACGGCTTTTACAGCTTCACCGGACTTGTTTTATTCAAGCCTAATCCCAAAGATATCTATTCATTTTTTTCGGTACTATGTTGACGCCAAGTACTATGTACGTACTTTCATCTATCGGTGAACCAGAAAAATTCAAGGAAAACTCGATAAATTTTAAAAACCTTGTACCTATTGCAATACTAAGTCGAATCAATCATTTAGTAAATATTGAATTTTTGGGAAAGCAAACTCACTTTTTGCGAATATTCCATACAAATATTTCAGACGAAGTTTGAACAAAAGAAAAACGTTAACATACCCTTTTATTTTAATTAACTTTCTTTGTATTCGTGTATCAATCAACTTAATGCTTTGTTGCTGATAGTCTTGAAATGAAAGATTTAAATAAAACTATATCAAAGATTAAAGATTAATATTCATTTGATATGAGAATATTTCAGGCATAAAGGTCGATGGAGTCAGTATTATACGCGCTTCTATTTAGCTATATCATAGCTGTTTGTAATAAAGTCGTCCTTGTTCCCCGTTTAGCAATACTCTTGCGTATTGCAATTTATATTCAGTTTCGTATTTAATCGTAGTCTTATGTTTATTGTGCATTACTATTAGTTAATTTATGATCTGATTGACTAAATCCAGAAAATAACACACCGAAAACGTACATTTAATGATGACTTTTGGTATTAGCCAATATCTGGTTTCCGAGAGGCTTGCAGGCAAGCATAACTACGACGACCGACGATAGATTGTCGATCTCTCGGTGGTGACCGTTATTGCTTACCGTCATGCATGTAGCAGTCACTCATATTAATGAGAATTTATCATTAGAACTTTATGAATTCCTGATATGGAAAATACAAGCAAACAAAAAAACAAGCCCGGTGAAGTAGTAAAAGCTGCCGGAGGCTCGAGTTTTAATGGGCCCTTATGGATAACAGTACAGTCAGTTAAAAAAAAAAAAAACAAAATATCCTATTTACTCCCTAAGAAGCACTTATTAATAACAAAACACAAACACCAGTTCGGAAAAAATCCTGCCATTGCGGAGAATCTGCTAGAGATTCGGTTCGGTTTATCAATAATTTCTTTTTTGGAATTATTATTTTCAGTTTATTGTAACTTTTCGTGCATGTACACAGACAGAATCATTTTGACAAAAAAATATTTGATTAATTGTATTTTAAGTAAAGACAGTAAAATATCTCCTTCATATTCGTAATATTGCTAGAGTTATGTTCTAACGTAACATACCATCACGCTTGTATACCCAAAAGGTTAGGTAGATGGGTACTAATATACACCCACAGTTCGCCGGGTATATTTTTTAGATCCCTTGTAATAGGGGGCGAGTCTTTAATCATGCACAAGATCAAAACCTTCGCTCGACCTGTGAGTCTACTAGCAAAATAGGAGGAATCAAACTATCGACCAGTCGTACTGTATATATAACAGTGCGTACAAGTCTAGTGGTCACACCGCTACGCCGATTCGATAATTATGAAATTCAAGACTTGCATTAATTGTCTATAATGTAAATGCATTCTATCTCATTTTCTCGCAGGGCAAATCCTATACATGTATTGTGTTTGTCACTTTTTAGTTTCGCTTATTCTTTTTATCGCATTTGAAACCACAAACAAGTTTCACTTAAACAATGATAAAAGTATTGTATTTGTTATTATGAAATATATATTACACTTGACCTTAATTACATTCGAGAGAGCCGATGGAACACTCTTCTCCAACAATATTGATTCTCTGTTCACATAACTCGCATCTTTTTTTATATATGTGTGTAGATATAGATATATAGCCATTCACTTAACTAAAATAGCGAATCGTTTCTTATGAATAAAAATAATGACAAGCAATATCTTTATCCTTTGCGATACTTACTTACTTATTACATTGTAAGATCTCGAAGCACTTTACTGATTTGCCGGACCAGTTCAGGAACCATGTCAAGCAGGTTTTACTGTCAAAGGGTTATTAAAGAGTGGATTATTATGTGAATGATAGTGATGTCTGGAATTGACTCACTATTTGTGCATCTACTAAATTATTATTAATGTATAATATAAATACTGTTGTACAGTTGAAAAAAAAAAGAAGATAAACCCGATCGAGTCTTTTGCTGGTATTTCTCGATGACTGGGATGTTTTCCGAACCGGTAGAATTGTTTTGACGTTCATAAGTGTATTCTTAAGCCTAAATTGACTAAAGAAGTTTTTGATTTTATTTGAAAAGTACTTAGTACATGTGGATGCGTGTACTTAGGCGCATGCATTAGATATTATACTTCTTTGAAAAGTCATACTCGATGCTACGTGCAATAAATGGGCAGTATAAGCAACTTCATAGTATGAACTTGTTGTTACAATGTGTGCTGGCATCGTATAAAGCCATTCGCATCATCATTTCAAAACGCGCTCTAAGAAATATAAATTCAAAATTAGATAACATCAACATTTTAAATATATTATCTATATATTATTATCTAGCGTTATAATTATGAATCACGCACATACATAATTGATTTCAACATTATTATTTATTTCTAGATGGCACTGAATTAGTATTTAAAAATAAAACAACAAGTGTGACTACCTTCATCTCTATAATAAAACAAGATTACCAAAGAACTTCATTGTACACACTTTTTTGTCACAAATTGCGCTCGTATTGTAAAAACTCATTGTCATTTTTACTACTACTACTACAACTTTAAAAATTATCATTTTAATTATTATATTTAACTGTCATTTAATTAATAGCTAACATTTAATTTTGACTTGGTATATAATTATATTTGAAAGTGAAAACTTCTACCGTTGCGATTTGAAACGAAAAAGCGACACAAACACTTACATCTATAGGATTTAGCCTGCGAGAGAATGAGATAGAAATACATTACACACGGTCATGTCCTGATTTCCACGACTATGATCGTCCTCGAATTGTGAGCGGTGTGACGACCACACTTTCTTGTACGCACTACCTATTGTATGTTTATTACTCGGAGTGGTAAATAGTTCCAATACCGAGTACTGATATGGGATGAGATTTTTAAAAAGAGATTTTAAATATGATATTTTTGTGTTTTCTCAAGCTCTCATTCCTATCGCATGTGAACTTCACACATATATTTTTATTCGAGAAGAGATATTTATTTAACAGTAGATACTATACAAAAGCCTGTTAAAAACAATACAATGTTCATAATCACTCAGATCCTTCGTTCGTTTACATCTTTGTTTCGTCGAACCAATGTTTACCGATGTCTAATTGACGTTCATGTTTCATTGAACTAGATTTGTTCTAGATATTTATTTGCCTGAATACCACAGAGGCGAAATACCAGATAATACACTTCGTACAATTAATATCGTAAATGAAATTAATTGCCTCATTTTTATTTTCTAATCATTCATAAATACATACGTTAGGTGACACTGAAAGTTCTTAGAAAATCAAAAACTGATCAAACTAGCAAGTTATTAGTTTTATTATATCTTTTCAAAATAGTGTCCATTTACATCAATACATCGCTGCATCCGACGGAATTACTGAGAAAAGCACTTTGCCCGCACGTCCTTAGGGGTCTCTTCGACGGCATTTTGAAACGCAGCCACTGCTTCCTTGGCGTCCATAAAACGTTTTCCTCGAAGTTTTTCTTTTATTTTCGGAAATAAAAAGGCGCTATAGGACGGGTTGACTCAGTACTTCCACGTCTGACGTCGCCATGTAGTTGATTGTTTGCTTGACGGTGTGCGACGAGGCGTTGTCGTGGGCAAGGAGGATTTTACTGCGAGGTCGTTTTTCCCGAACTTTTTCCAAGGCAAGTGGCAAACAATTGTTAGTATATACCACTCTGCAGTAATTATTTTTCGATCCTCTAAAACAAATGTTGCGTAATGACCTATCCTTCCGAAGAACGAGGCCACCATCTTTTTTCCCACGCTACGAACTCTCTTAACTTCAGTTGGCAACTCCTCAGAAGGAAACACCCAGACAACAGACTGTCTCTTAGTTTCGCGATCATAACAATAAATCCAGCTTTCGTCACCCGTAAGTATGTCGATCACAGCATTTGAGTTACCTCAACTAAATCTTTGAACCATTTCACGACACCAATCAACACGACGGAGTTTTTGGGCCTCTGTTAAATTATGAGGTATCCACGAGGCACAAAGCTGCCTGATCGCTAAATGTTCATGGAAGATTTTGGGCACTCGACTCATACTGATGCTTAAGCTTGTCCGAATCTGCTGATAAGTCAGTGTCTATCATACGCCGCACAACACTGATGTTATCTTCAGTCGTCGCCGTAGAAGGCCGTCCCTCACGCAAATCATCGGCGAGATTAGTGCGACCACGTTTAAACTCATTAAGTCAGTTGCAAACAGTGGCTCTAGATGGGCTTCATCGTGAAAGGCCTATCGAAGTCTATCATAACGTTCTTGTTGACTTAAATAACATCGAAAGTCATAAAAAATCATTGTACGAAAATTTTCTTGCGTTAAATTCACGCTGACGTGACACAGACAAATTTCAATATGTCGCCAAATCGTAAAATAATTACAAATGAATAAAATACATCACAATAATATTGGCAAAGAGTTCCATTTTCAAAATCTGAACTTATTTTTTTATTATATCGTTTATAAGTGGCCAGTTCTAAAAACTTTCAGTGTCGCCAACGTATTATGTTTATTTTTTAGTACTAGCCGTTGCATTCTGGCTCAGTTGCGTTATAAAAAAGTTTTAAAATCCATGACATAATACAAGGTAAGGCTTAGTAATAAGGTTAGGCACAGATAAATCTCTTTGAAATTTTTTCTCTTCTTATGACAGTCCGGCTGGTGAAATACGTCCATAGAAGATCGCAGCTAAATAACCTTGTGCTTCGATCTTACAGTGAGTAGGATGTTCAGAATCACTTGGTAAAAGTTAGCTTAAAAAAAGAGGTAGAGCACAGAGAAATCTCTTTGAAATTGTTTACCTACTTGGGGCAGCCCAATTGTTAAAACGACTTCAGTGCCACCTATCGAATCCTAACATAGTAAACAACCCAATTCTCGAGAAAATAAATGTATTGTGTGAATAAAACCTCAGTTAGACGCGTTAGTGCGACTTGCAATATCGATAAGAATTATATTATTACGTACCTGGCAAAACTTTACTCTTATGGCATTTTTTCGATTTCGAGAAAGGACTTTTTATTAAGTTTTCGACAAAAAATTTTTTAAGAAAAAAATTTGACTAGTAATGAGACCAAAGAACGATTGTCAGATAATACGTTTTATCATTGGTCTCTGAATTTATATTTGAAACAGATTTGAAATTGTACTAGGAGGCTAAATGCCCTTACTCTCATGCTGAAAATGTGTTACTTTGTGCCTATACTGTGTTTCATTCAGTAACTTCACTTACGAGCCATTGTTTTTGTAATATCCATATTACGAAAAAAATTACCACGTTACATTCCCGCTAAGCGCTGTAGCTTATCAAATACTTGAAATAAGTAATGTTGTCTATTTGGTATTCACTCTACACATATTTTGTGCTATGTTTTGTATTATCTAAATATTTTATAAGTACACTACAATACTTGCTAACCATCTTATCTGAAGTTGGCTTTAAATAGACGACATTAAAACGAATTTAATTTAGTTTTTGGAACGTGTATTGTAGAGTCGTAGCTAGTAAGCTACAGTGTGTAGTAACACACTAGTACTTTATTAGGTACATTTGAGCACAGAACTAAAAATCTCAAATGTACATGATACGTTTAATAGTTTTTTTAGGTTAATTGAATAATCTGATTCAATCCTTTCTTGTGGATACCTAAATGATTTATTAGAATAGCACAAGTTTACGTTACACATATCATACAGATAAATATATTTAAAAAAAAAAGTTTTATGGGCAGGTTTCTGACTCAGTATTCATCATTAGTTTGTACAGATTTTTTAAATACATAATTAACTTTTCGCCTGTTTGTTATAATTCGAATTTATTTAATTATTTATTTCATTCGATTTTATTTATTCATCAATAATTTTTATAGAACCCCGTGTTCCAGAAGCTTCCATATCAGCACCAAAATGTATAGTAACACCAAACAGATACGTTTGTTAAACATCGTAATTTGCGTAACAGAATCTGGGCGACCGAGCTTTTGTTTACTAAAAAAATATGATTTATTTACCGTGTTTTTATAATTTTATTATCAACGTATAAAATATAGGTAATCAGTAAGCCAGAACAATAAGTAGCAAACTAAAAAAGGAGAAAATATGGTTAAAAAATGTAATGGTTCGCATTGTCGTTCAATATACGAACGGCAAAGGAGTGGAACTCATTCCCGGCGTCTCTACAAGTGAAGAGTGGATAGCGATTTAATAAGTACGTAACGATTCACCGTCGGCCTCATTTTCACATAACATCAGGTGAGATCAAGGCCAGGTGCATACCTGTACCTACTCCATAAAAGTAAAGTCATTTTCTAATCAACATACATAATATAGGAATTACACTGAAACAATTTTATGTACAATAGTTCATTTTATATTGGCAATGAAAAAAATAACAAAAGACGCAACCCACCTGGCACTGTCTGTCTGCACGTAAGACGTTTAAGACACTATAAATTTATTTATCATAATAAAAAAACCTTTTAAAAACCAGTCTCATAGCATAGTAGTATAAATAAAAAACAATTTAAAAATGTGTGAACGATAAGTATTTGAAAACGTAAATCGTAACGTAACATTCCCAAAGAAAAGAAAAACCAAAGATACAATGGTAAAGTGTTGCAAGTGTTAAAGTACAAGAAATGCGTCGTGATTATCTAAAATTAAGATTAAGTGATCCGAACCCGGGATCTGGGAACGTCTCGTTTCACACGTCGGATTCTGATGATGAGAGTTCGGATAGAGGGAGCAGGAGTTCTAGAAGCGGTATGGAAGAGTCAAACGCTCTACCGGCAGCCGTGTCTGCTGCTCAGGTAATTATTACTAGCAATAATTATTTATATAGTAAAAGCCAGTGTTAGACTTTGAATGTGACTTGATAGATGGAAGAGCGAGCTCTTGATAACCGTCTGCCACGGTTTTAGTTCTGTTCTTTTTTTTTGTTTGATATTTTGCCTATGACATAATTTACATTACTTGTCCTAACTGACTCATCAACACAAAGCCTAAACTATTGAGGCTAGGAACGTGAATTGAAGGTGAGCGCTAAGCAAGGATTTTTGGAAATTCATCCCTTTGGGTGGTGAAAAGGGGATGAAAAAATTCGTATGAAAATCAGCCATTTTTTTAGATAGACCAATGTAAATTGTAGTTAGCAATTCAGTTAGAAAGTAAAAAGAAGTGTGACATAGTTTTTTGCACACCTAAGGGTATAAAAGATGGGGTAACTGTTAGTGTAATACAAGTAGCGAAACTGTTATATTATCCAAAAACAGTACCAATGAATGCTTTCAACATAATTATAAAGAACGGATTTTACGCGAATCCTATCGAAAATTGTACACGGGTGAAACCGTGGAGCACAGCTATTATGTTACATAAATATAACATTAAATCAATCGCCACGCATGTATGTGATGTTTTTTAAAAATAATTTTAGACCACTTTCACCCTATTTGCCGCTACTTTTGCCACTAGCAAACTGTCGGTCAATAATTTTTCATAATATTTAATAATATCTACGTAGCAATTTTCATAGTTATAACCAGTTTTAACCTATTTAACTAATGACAATGTAGCTAGTACTTGGTATATGAAATCATCTATTTCATTTTTGAAGTATTTTATTAATTTATCTATTGAAATATGTTACTATATTAAATGAAATATATGTCATAAAATGCAATGTAGTTTTTTAAAATAACTAATAATGAAATAAAGATACATATATACATACAAACATCAAAGTTTGGCAATCAAAGTAGAAGATGCCTTTTGATTACGATAATTTGATAGCACAAGAAATTAAGTCTGATTTCTCATACTATAGTTTATCATAGCTGCTATCAAAGAATTTCCCAAAATATTGACGAGTTCGAATGATTATTTAGTATTCGCCCACATAATCGTTACTGAAAATTGTATAGAAAAAGCAACAGTTTCCAAAAAATATTTTATTGTTATTTTTTTATTTATAAAGCTCGTCAATAGATACTAAATAAAAAAAAAGGAAAAAGTAAGTTAGTTGGCAAACGGAAGTAAAAAAGGCACTGAACTGTTTTGTCTTTTCCTGTTTAAGATATAATTATTATTAATTATGTATGTTTTCACGGTATTCACGGAAATACGCAAAGAAAACAGGCACAATACGCGACTGCTACTGTGAGATATCTTCATCTTGAAAAATTATGGGACTATACTAACGAACTCATATAATATAATTATGCGCTATAAAACAGTTATCAAGGTTTGTTATTTTTCATAGGAATTCGTAGAGTTGAAAACCGTTGGATAGTGAAGTTTTAAAATAAATCGTATGATATTTTCGCGACAGTTGCGCACTGGACATACCGTAAACAAATTTCAATTGAAATTACAACTTCTTTATATTTATTTTTGTAGTCTGTTCCGCATTTCTTATATATTCCAGCTTGTAGTTAAAAAGAGAAAGAAGGGTTTCCAATAAACAATTGTTTGGTTAATTAATAATATTTACGATTGAATCTGTACGATTAAACTTCGGTATATATGTTTAAAAAACCTGGTTTTCAGGACTTTAAAGTTATTGCGTTTTGAATTAATTATAGTATATATTTAATACTGGTCTAGAACGCGTATTTCTTATGGAACTATTCGACGTTTCGCCCTGTTTTATCTACTAAATATCACTAATACCTAATGTTGTGGCACACTCTGATGTTTACTTCGGTTCACTGTATCTGTCGATCGCATTCGAAGTTTAAATCTCTTTATCCGGATTATAGACGAAGACACCGCAACACATCAATCGGGTTGTGAATACGGTATGTGTAACCAGGCCTAAACATTGAGTACTTAATTAAATAATTAAATAAAAAGGAAAAAATAAACCAGACTGCAAAAAAATAAATATACTTGAGTAAAAAGATATATTTTTCTATTTTTGCCTTTTATTTGATATCCAGACATCATACTTAAATAATAATTAAGGCAAATTTAAAACGATACCTCGTATGCTAAAATCCATCGGGCCGTATAACCTACAGAGCGTACCAAAGAAATAGGCATACAGACATACATACATACGCTTGAAAGTAATAACTCTCATTTTTTGCAGTTAAGTATAAAGTAAGAAGAGTTATAAATCCCATTAATTTTAATTAACATGTAAGATGACTGTAGTCATTTACTTCGACATGTAAAATAAACTGTAAGCGTTGCTCTGTAAACAAAGTTTAATTAAATAAATTTAAAATTTAATTAATATTTTATACTAATATACACTAAATAATAATATCATGTTAATTAACCAACCTGTAAACAAAGAAACGACATTAAAAGTTTATAATACATAGCTATATTGTAATATTTTTTTGGAGCTTTTGCAAGTAGTGTTGATTAATAGATTTTTCAGTTTAAAGATAACAGTTCTAAACTGTTATTATACTTGTAAATAGCTGTACTTTTTAACTGTTTCGGTAAATACGCCTCATTCCTAAACAACCTAAATGATTTAACAATCAAACGGTTTTTGATCTTTACCTTTTGAAGGCCAAGGTTTACTTGGGTAGCTGAGAAGATGAAATAAGTATGAACTCAAAGTTCTCGTTTGATGAACCTTTAAGACCAACTAGGCCAACATAATGGTTCTAAAAAGCTATAAAGCGCAAAACCAAGAATATGAATGTACTAAATGCGCTACGTCGACCAGGACAGTCAGTCAAAACCTTAGTGGGCTATTGGGTTGAGAGGTTGTGGGTTCGAACCTCGCACATGCCTGACTTTTGTGTGGTGAGCATAATTATTAGTTATATACAGCTGATCTATTCAGTTACCATAATGAAAGCTTAGTTTTGTTTGGAATTAAATGGTCATTTAAAAAATTGTATCCACAAATTTAAAAAAAAATGGTTTTATAGCTACAGTACCCTAGAACTTCAAGTCATAAGAGATGGGAAAAACTCGCCAAAATTCCAGAAAATTGCAAAGATCTGTAATGAACTCATATATTCCACACCCTTTGCGTAAATCAACTTAATTTTCAAATATCGCGCTTATTGAGTTTTCATATTTTCCCTCTCGAAGCGCGCCGGTGATAATTTATTATGCGTCGTAGGTACGTTAACACGATTTTATTATAAATTGATTTTCATATACAACACGTATGATCAATCCGTAGGAGATTGGCAGTTTAAGTTAGTTGGCATATTTTCCGTGTACCTAATTGTATCGCATAAATTTAATATTGACGGGAGTGTCTCTATTCGTGTTTTCAGTTTAACTCTTTCAGTGATTGAAACCCACGTGGTGGAGGACCCTTTGTTAACCGATTTCAACAAAACACGGGAGCTTACTCAATTTTTTATGGATGATCAGCCATAACTTCTTTGTTTTGAACCGATTTGTATGATCCTTTTTTTGTTGGATAGGGGTCCCATTTTAATTTCATTAGCATTGGACCTTCTATTTCGAAGATACTCGAGGAAACCCTTCAAAATCGTTGAAGTTGCTTTTCTTTTTTGTATAAAATTGTTTTGTTAAAATTTATGAACTTCAAAACTTTTTTGTAATACACTTTAACTTACATACGATATATTACATGGGGCAATTAAATAATTTACCCAAACTTTGGAAAACTTAAACAGGTAACGTTTTTCCGAAAAAAATATTTTTTGCTTTAGTTTATTCCTTCTGATTAAAGGCCCTATTATCAAAGAGCACAGCCGTGTCGCGCTCTTGCATGTTAAGGCAAACACAATAAAAAGACCTTAAGGCGAAAAAGCTATATATATGTTATTAACAAAATTCCTGAAGGTAACTCGGTATACGCATTTTGTAAGGGACACGAATAACACTGTTCTTAGGATAAATATAGAACTGTTGATTTATCGGCGTTTGAAATCTCCAATACATCGTGAACAGCATGCCGTGGTGCTTTAGGTCTATAGCTTCCCTCACTGCCCAGAAATGGGACATATAGGCTTATATTATTGTTATAAGTAATAGTTTATTACTAGCGACCTGCCCCTGCTTCACACGGGTGTAATTTACAAAGCGGTGTCATTTATGTTATTATAAATAACCATGTTCGATTGTCACTTTAGTATTGATATTTCATAACTTCATAATTACGAAAATTACGCTTGGATCACGAGACGGAATTCATAGCCCATTGGTAGCCCGCGGCGTGAGTGGCAGCAGCGGTGCGGAATGCCGACCTGCCTTTTCACTGTGAGTGATTTCTTTGGTTGCGCGTCATTTTGAATCCTTGATATCTTCGACGGTATTCATTTATATTAAATGCCCAAGTTGTTTAAAACAAATATCGGGATAAGGATTAATACTCAATTGGAGAAAATAGCTTCGCAAATAATCTAATATTTTTAATTATTATGTTGAAGATAAAAATGGTTACTGTGGATCAATCTTAAGACACAGATATATGCTATCGCAGACTTTTCTCTAGGCTTTTTGAAGAACTACAATTCTTTAGAACATTATTTTGATGTATCTTATAACGTTTAGCCAGTGTAATCTATGAAAGCGCCCGAAAATCATTTTTTGAAGACTTCATTGCAAAACATTGATTTTTCTCTACAATACAAAAAACAATTGGAATGTATTGTTTAAGCAAACCTTCCGTAAAAAAAATCTAAATGACAGTGAAACTCGAATAAATTAGGCTAGTCAAAGTTCGTCACGATTATCTCATAATACTTCATGGGCTATTTGCTGAAAGCTTGTTCGGTGTTATCTATCATCCATCCATCGAATGTGCTTATTTTTTATGTTTACGAGAATGATTTATGGTTCCATAGTCACATTAATCTTGCTAAGTAAACTGTAGGGGTGTAGGAACGGAGACATCGCGGGCGGCGCTACTGTTTTCAGGTTATGTATTTTTTCTCAGATATTTTGACATGCCTGCAATAACGTATACTATATTTATAATATTATTACCGGCTTGCAAACGTAACGCTACTCAGCATAGAGTTCAGTAGGTAGGGGTTACCTAATTATCACTTATGTCTTCGCTTTACTAATACATATGTATTATAAATAAAGAGTGCAAATTTTGTTAATTTGTGAGGGGTAGTCTCTAGAACTATTAGTTAAATTTGAAAAATTCTCTGAAATTTATAGCCTATTTATTGAGGATGGATATAGGCTATATAGATTTACGCTGTAACTCTAAGGGGTGGAGCAGTAGCTATGTAGGTATGGCGTGGTGGTGAGTTTATCGAATTAATTTTACACTGGTTAACCGTGGAGCGCAACTAGTACTAGATAATATGAGAACAAATCTGAATAATTTCAGTTTGCTTATGATGTTTTTGTTAGTTTTAATTTATTATACATATAATAATATAACGCGATTATTATCTGAACCTCGAGGACTGTATTTGAAACCACAGACACAGTAGCATCCATTTCATGAAGAAAAAAAGAAGTTTGTAAATTATTTTCTTTCTTGTACTGTGAAGATGTGGAATTTGGTTCCCGATCAGCAATTTCCTCCGTCTTGAAAAAATATAATAAGTAGGTATACATCTTCAGTACCATGATAAATACTCTATATAAGTTTATATTGATCTTTTTTTACTCCACTACGGTAAAGTTAAAAGGTCTTTTATGTCTTTTATGTATATTTGTATTTACTTATGTACATCGTTGCTCCTAATCTACTCATTGAATTTTGATGAATAAGGTGTCAAGCGGTTTGTTATTATTGCCTGGGTCATATAAGCTATATTTTGTAGGAACATAATTAATACTTATAACGAATTTTACATCCAAAAATGGGGGTTACTCTGCAATTATTATTTTTTCTAGTTTTTCGTGTGTGTATTACATTATGAAAGAGCCGAAAACGCTCAGATCATAAATTATAGTAGTAATTAAAATGTATCAAGTATCAGAAAAACTATTTTAGACTATACAAGCTATTGCCCGTGACTTCGTTTGCTTATAAACTATCTGTGTGTGAAATTTCATATAAATCCGGTCAGTAATTGTTGTTTGATTGAGTAACTATCTTTATTATTTACATTTATAATATTAAGTAGGATTTTAACTTTTATGAATACATCTAGCGCTATCCATCGACAGTTAGAATGTCATCTATATATTATACGTGCAGCAAAAGCTTTCGGTACCTTTTTAAGTGTATTGCGTGCACGGAAGACTGAGATTTGGCATGGTTAAAATTTATATGGATAAGGAGTGCAGAAAGCTAAATTTTATCTATAATATCTGTTACTAATATATTAAATTAAATTAATGAATACTGCGATTCTTAAGTTTTCTTATATTACTGTATTAGTTTCTTAAAAATAATTTGTCTCTCTGGTAAATTTAACATGTAATTAGAAAAAAAAGATCTACATATTAAATGAGTATTTTATTAATCACTATACTTTCTAAAATACTCTTTAACACGCCCATCGCTAATATAGCTACATATAAAATAAAGCAACGTTCAAACACCACAGGATGTATGTAATTCTGAATTATTACAATTTATAAGCGAGCGGAACCATGGGCAATAACTAGTATATATAGTAGTACAATTTAGTAAAAGTGAAACAGCGTTCACGTGGGAAATAAAAGCAAAGTTCGTGTTTTCACTTTGGCACACAATTTTCGTTAAAAAGATTTTTAGCCGCTTTTCCCTTGTGATAGCTGAGGGGTAAAAGGGAGAAGAAAACGTGGTAAGAATTTTCTTTTATTAGAACATTTTTGCATACATACATTGTTGTGAAAATATCTGTTTAAAGATTTATACATAATAAAGATTCTTACCTTTTTTTTTAAACTGAAAATTCTTATTGGGTTTTTCGATAATTGGACGAGAATTGAGAGTGAAATTTCAAGGACGCGTCACGTTTAGACACATTTCGTTACATGAGAGAGAAGAAATTAATAACTTATATATACTTATATATTTTGCTGCGGAGTTATTTTAAAAGTGTGATGTCTCCTAAGATATTCATTTAAATTAATTACTGTAGGGCAATTTTCTTAAAGTTAACTAGTTGTGATGAATAATGTATTATTTCAATAAGGATTAATGCCATGTTTATAAAAACATCTTCACAAATAATTCATTACTCTAGAATAAATTTTATTACCATAAAAAAGGTTATATTGAGTAAACCTTAAAAGATAGACATATGCTATCTCAGACATTTTTTTAGAACTTTTTAAAAGTAATAATTCTTTTACACACAAATGTTGCGTACTTTCACCATTTACGCAGAGCACGCAGTGGAAGCTCTGAAAAGGAATAAATTTCCCTCGTTTTTGCAACATTTTTCATTGATGCTCCGCTCCCATTGCTCGTAGCGTAATGGTATATAGCCTATAGCTTTTCTGGATAAATAGGCTATCCAGTATCCAATACTAAAATATTTTTTTCATTCGAACTAGTAGTTTCTGAGATTAGCGCGTTCAACCAAACAAAAAAAAAACAAATTCTTTATTATACATTTATTTTTATAGTAGGTAGAGTGATTAACATTTTTTTATATACAATATTATACAACTAACATTTTTTTTTCTTTATTTTATTTATTTGTATATAGTTATTTGATTTTATTTCTAATTATAATTTGTCATAACTGTTTCTATTTTATTCTTTTTCTATTGTTTTCGTATATTTTTGTCTACACAGTGCATGTTGTGATTACCTTAAAAGGCCAAGTGTATTTTCTTTTACAAATTGTATTTTTTTTCTGTAACTTCATTTAATGGAATTATATTATGCACAGTTATATTATTATGTATGTACATATTAATTATATTATACATATTATGCACTAAAATTATTCTCATAAAATCAACTGTCATGTGCGGAGATCGGGCCCGCGACCCCTCGGTACAATATCGGGGCTTACTAGCACTGCCCCACGAGACCTATCGATCTAATGTACGTAATACGTAATCAACATTGTGAATTCGTACAACATTCAACATCAAAGAATGAAGTTATTCATGCACGAAGAAGCCCTTTCAAATATGAAACACACGTGTACAAGTTTGAAGTCGAGTATTACGTTTAATTACAATTTAATGTGTAAAGTTGCGCTAAGGACTTTGATTTAGACACCATTTTATTTTACTTATAATAACTATTTACAACTACTAACTATCGATAAAACTCATTCCTATGGCGTGCTGGTGATTTCTACACAGTATACAGTTATGAGTGAGAATAAAAATATTGATATTTTCTACATTACTATAAACAATGCGAGAACATTATTTATCTATATATCTCAGTGACTGAGTGACTGAGTAACGACCGTTTTCAATCATCTATCTAACCACTGACGATAGAAATAAATATATATTTTGGTAAGCTTTTGCATTTCAATAACGTATCTTCAGATAGCTAGTTCATACAAAAGCTTACCAACAGATAATCTTTCTATCTTCAGTAGCAAAAACAGTGGTTAGATAGACTATTGAAAACGTCCGATATCAACGTACAGCTCAAGTTATTGGGGCTAGGACTGTGAAAATTTGAATGCGGGTATCCTTTTGCACTGTAGGTGAGCACTAAAGAAGGATTTTTGGAAAATCAAATCCTTAGGTGGTGAAAAAGTTAGTGACTGGCAAGTACAATAATGCACATCTTGGAATATCATCGTAACGTCTTACGGTGCCGCGGTGTAGTAGCGAAAGCACTTTGGTGAGTGTGCGGAAGAATTGCACCAATTAGTTTCACTATCTTCTTTCCATCGAGATGCGTATTTTTCGCTTAATGAAGTTTTTAATTATCAACGTATATATATATTGTTAAAGAAAAAAATTCCTTGTGTTAAAAGAGAAGTATTTCATACTACCATTTTGTACGTCGATGATCATTTGCAATATTTAGTACACGTCTTTCATGTATCAGAATCAAGTCTGTGTTTTCTTTAACCTCGATTGTTAGGTATATTTTCACGATAATTCTTATTGTTATTTATTCTTTCGAACTCTGATTAAAAGCGTCTAATAAATAATCATTTATGGAATTAATGTTATTTTAATGACGAGGAAGTTTATAAAACATGTCACAACAATGTTATTTACGGTCCGTAGGGTTTTGTTATACCTCTTTGCCTTAATCTGACTTCGTAAACATGAACAATATGCGGTCTTTGCGGGTTCATACAAGCTTTTGAAGATAAATATTAAAATGTAAACACGTGGGCGGAAAATGTTTTCGGTGCTCCACACTGATGTGGTATTTAAATAATTTCACTTGATATCGTCTTTTATGAAATTTTGTTATGAGCTTTCTAATCTTAACAATAAAAATATTATAGTTCTGTATGTACATGTAATTTTTTTCCAAATTTTGTGAAAGCCACTGCCATTAAATTGTTTCTTTGTGTGAAGTTTACCCAAAAATGGTTTGAACGATTTTTATATAATACAATAGAACATAGGACGCATGAATCACATATTATGTGATTCCGCAACTAACAAGCTACTGTTAATAATTATTTTTAAAAATTATATTAAAAAGGATTTAGGGACGTTATATTGAGTCAAAGAACCTGAGTTAAAGAATTAAAATAAAAACCACAACTTGGCAGCTCAAGATCCTGCCAAAAACTCTGACTGGATTTCTAGACCCAGAATTCTATTGGTAGAAATTTTCACCGCTCCGCTTCAGTAGACAAGCAACCTAAATCTCGGTAATTATTGTCTAATACTGGCCAGTAACACAGTGGGAAAAAAACTTCTTTTCTAAAGTGTTCCATTTTTCAAAGTTAAGATATTGATGTTCGAAGGCATTTAGGCTTTCAAAAGAAATAATTCTTCAGCATATTGTAAATGATAGAGAAGTATTTGAAAAGCGCCTGCGAACTTTTTAAAATTCTCTATAAGTATAACGTTTGATCACAATTTCACCTCCTTATCTTCAGTGACGATGTACACTAAGAGGAAGGGTGGTAGCTAGCCAGTTAAGCATTAGTAAATGACCTACCACCATGCTATGGTTTCATTGCGATATTTTCGTAAAGTTCGTACAGGATATTACTGGGCCATCCAGTTCTTTCAATGCTACTTTTTAACGTTCTTAAAACATTTAGTGATTTATTGTTGTTCAGAGACTATATTTTTGTCAACCTCCTGTATATAATAAAATTGTACGTACTTAAAAGGCGCCTGCGAATTTAGTGGAATGCTTTCAAGCAAAGAAATAACTGTAGTAGGTATATGTTTTACTATTATTAGATTCTTTCCATCAATCCCCTGCCATATGAAGTAACTTGATCCATTTTCGTCGGATCTCTAACAGCGTACTATCGTACCCTGTGAGTAGGCCTGGGAAAAATGAATCGAATAAAAGGAAGTTCGGACAAATCGAATATGCCGCATCGGGTAGGGAACGATTTCCTTGCGGCTTGATTCGCGCATCCATAAATTGCCAATTATCTTTCGAAATGAGTTTTCCCGTCGATTTTACTGGTTCCAATATTATGTTATTTTTCTCTTTAGCGTCCATTCGAAATGATCAGTTTTGTACCTGTAGTACTAAACCGGTTATTTTATAATACCTTTTGCACTTTGACGCTACTGTCACTGATGGTAACCACAGTACAATCCAAACATAACGGTGACCCCCGAGAGATCTGAATTCATTGGCAGTCCCGCTGTCATATCGGCCTGTATAAATAAATATCTCTTTACGATAGTCTTTAAAGACCCGATGTCGTAAGAAGAAGGGAACACACTGGCCGGGAGTTTCCAAAGCTTCACGGTATGACAAAGATAAGTCATAGAGAAAATTTTAGGACGAGCCAAGATGGAGGTTACCGTAAAGCTGACTCCGAAACCCAACGCGTGGAGTTCTGTTGTGGAAGGGAGAGGAGGCAAATAGTGTGAGCATGTCTCACAAAAATCAGAGGATCTTTAATTCTAAACAGACCTCAGATCAGGCTTAGTATTGTAATATATGATGATAAGTGATAAAGTTATCACAGTGACCCTTTTTTGGTTTATCATGATTATAAGAAAAAGCCAGTGTATATTATTCAGCTGCCGAGTAGCTTGCAGGCCCACCATGAAAGCAACGGGCGTCGATAGATTGCCTAACTCTCGATGGTGACCGTTGCGTTTGGATTGTATTTTGCTTATCACGAGGCACAGTGGCGTCACCTTGAATTACTTCTATAAAAAACGTACATTTTATTATCTATATAAACTAATTTATATCAATATTATGCAGATACTTAATTCGATTTTTTTTTTATAAAGGATGAAATACACGTTACAAAAATAACAGCGACAAAAACAATCTAAAAATAGTTTTAATCTGAACCGTGCTTTAAGTCATTAATATTTAAAGAAATCCATAAAAGGTACACGACTGAAAGACCTCAAGTAAAAGCTTTCGAAGGAATTATTTAAATGAAGAAATATTTGCATAAATATTCATACGGAACCCGGCCAAGGATGAATTTTATAGGGCTGTCGCATATTTCGATAGAATTTAATTAAAATCGGTGAAGCCGTTTTGTCATGAAATGTCATATTAGTGATCAGTACTTTATAATTATAAAAGCCATTAAAAAAATATGAAATAAAAAATACAGACAGAACTACAGATATGTATTATATAGTAGATATTATTTATGTACATAATAATTCAATAGAAGCTGGCGTTTGAAACAGATACGACTTAAAAAACAACGGCTTATAACTAGAATTGTTGATTTTAGACAGTATCCTATGTTTTTATTGTAATTACATTGCAGTGCAATAATGGCTCAGTTACCACTGTATGGACATCGCGTCTAACAACGTGTTCGAATTCATGGTGGAAAAGCATTTTATAATGCCCGCGTGGCTAGCTATCACACTTAAGTTGAAAATCTGTCGCCAAGCACATACAGGTGTTTTCCGGAAGCTACACTTGAGATACCGTTCATTTAGAGTTAACATGTAACTATCTTTGGCCACATCGTTCCTATGCGTGAATATGGCCAAGCATTAAACATATAAAGATTTTTTTTAAATCCATGAAAAAATTTGAACGTGCCAACCCTAACGCACCTCAACGGATTCCACCTAAGTGGTACGTGAATTATGGTTTACTGAAACTTTTCGCTCGAAAATTGGTCGCGAGTATAAAATATGATAAAACATTGGATACGTATGGATTTATATACATCATGATTACTAAATGACGAGGAAAGAGTTCAGTATAATGTTCCGTTTACATATTTATGTAGACGTTATACAGTTTTACGGTAACCTCTATCTCGGCATGAACTAAAAAGTTCTCTATGGCTTACCTTTGTCGTACCGAGAATCTGTGTAATCTTCTCCCGGCCAGTGTGTTCCCTCTTTCTTACGTCATCGCGTCCTTTAAACGTAACGTATAGAGATTTTAATGCAGGCCGAAATAACAGCGGCTACCACCGATGGATTTAGATCACTCGGTGGTCGCCGTTGTGTTTAGATTGCACTGTGCGGTAAGTCCAGTACCATCAGTTTGCCATGTACTAATAATAAGAGAAAGATTGTGTGTGAAATTTTTTTTTTTTTCATTCTTATGACGGATTACTCTATTAAACAGTTACAACAGAATATTATATTGTTAACACGTCCTGTCACTTATGTCGTCGGCACACGTTAAAGACTATTTATTTTGACGTGACAACGTCTTATAATTCGATGGAGCCGGCTGCACGCACGAAAAAACATGACTCATGCGGCGTTACCTCGCTCTGAGGCGTTCCATTTAAGGCTTGAAGTGCAAGCGAGAGCGCGGAACGAGCGACAAAGAGGCACAATCGGCCTTCGCGTTCGACATCTGTCTTGCATTGCATTAAAATAATACCATTCCATCAGTATTTTCTTATGACGTTGTCACGTTCAACTATCGTCAGTAAACCGACTTTACAGACAACCGATTTTTTTTTTTTTTACCTAACTATACTGTTAGGCTTCAGGTCTCTGGAGTCAATAAAGTCCTTAACAGCTTCACCTAGCTTGGCCTATTTATTGAGGAAGGTTATAGGCTATATAACTTAAAACTACGACTTTTAGGAGCTATGCAGTAACCATTAATGTCAAACTCATATTAACAATACTCGTTAAACCCTGAAATACCAACTTAATGTTCCTACGTGTTCCACAGATAATCTCCAATAACCTCACAAAAAAAAAATTCTTCGACATACAAACTGGTGTGGTAAAATTACGTGAAAATATTAAAATTATCAGACATCGGTTTTCTTAAATAAAAAATAACAATCTTTAGAAATTACACTTTATATTGTAGCTAAAAACGGATTTCAACAACTACGTAAAAACGTCCAATTAAACTTTGAATAATTTTTGTTCAGCAATCCCGAACGCTTTGTGTCTCCGTCTAAAATGTAATGACCTTTAAAAATACTTAACGCAATAAAAAAAATTATTTTTAATTCCTTTATTTAAATCTCATTTCGCGGATCAAGTTACATCGGTCATGGCGTGGGTGGAAGCCGTAATTTTTAATTAATACGAAATGATCCACCTATTCAAGTAATGACTTTGCGTTGTACCGAGATTTTTAAGGGTCCTTTTCAACGTTCCAAAAGGTATTTGTGTCTAGATTCGTGCTTTACAATAAACTAGTGAACTGTGAACACATGACCCAAAATAAAATTTACATAAATAGGACTGCACATTATGATGTCAATGTAATTTCAAAGTAATATTATATATATATATATATATGTTATGTTATGTGCACTTCATCTGTCCGCACTTAGACTCTTGCTAGGTCCATTGTGCGTAGATATTCCGGGCGGTTATTTCAACCAGCCCAACTCCGACCAGAAGTGCAGACGCCTCCCCCAGGCAATCACAGGCTTCTCGAAGCGACCTCGGATTTTTGAGGATTTCTGCTCGTTGGGTTGCAACTCCTACGCATTACAGGATTCCGTGGATAGCGGTTTCTTCACCCTCCATACATGCTCTGCACATGTAGCTGACAGTGGCACATAGAACATAAAGGTGTTTCTATAAATTTGTTTAACATAATAATATATTATAATTTTATAATATCCTTGCATATCAAATACTGCAGAACAAAATATTATTTATAAAGAGACTCTTTTGCGTTGTGTCATTATGTGTTTTGTTTTAAGTTATTGCACTAGCATTTACTTTGACAAATTTTACATTAACAGGAAGCTATATTCTCCCTGTGTGACATAAGCTATGTATTTGCTAGCCGTTTGCTAGTCATTTACAAAGCATTGAAAACAAACAGGTAATTTTCAAATTTAATTATTTCCGATTTCTTTCATGTTTAGTTTCCGACTTTTAAACGAATTTCTTCTACACTATCTGTATAGTTATTTTATCTTTGAATCAGAAAACTTATGACAGCAGTTAATCACTTTACACACTTTTAGCACAAAGTTAGTGCTGTTGTGCTCAAATTACTCAAAAGACTGTTAAATATTGTGTCAATTACCACGAATAATGTTATTTGAAATTATTACTCTTCAAAACAAACTCGCTTCTTACGAACCATTATCATTATATTGTTATATTATATGTTAAAAAGCTTCCCTCATATTATAAGTCAAGAGCTCTTCAAAGCAGACTTTAATGCGTAAAAGCCGGAAATAATGAACGCGTATAAATTTGAATATGCATTTAAGAATAATAATAATAATACATTTTATTTCTTAAGAAGGAACGAAAATATAAATAGAGCATGCCCTGATGACCTGACCCAAACTAGGAGATCCTGTATCTATGATATCAGGTTTTTTTACAGTCTAATAGAACACATTTATGGAGAGAAAAAAAGAAAGCCATCGTGCGACTTAAAAAAATTACAGCAAAATATTATTATTTAATAATCTACTTATTTTTAATATATCTATGAATATTTAATACATGTATACATATATTGAATATAATATAATATGTTGAAGCACCTATAAGTGTGTTCCGGCGGCTGTACTTGAGAGCCAGTTTACCCACTAGGCTTAGCGTGTCACCATCTGAGTCAAATCATCACTTAACATCAAGCGAAATTGTGGCCAGACGCTTAACATATCAAAGATATAAAAACTACACCTGGTCAAATATCTTTCCATTTATATTTTCTATATAATACAATAATAATAATAATAAAATAATTAATTGATTCTTTTTTCAAAGATGATTAAATGTGTGCGTAGATACTACTGTAAATTAAATTATTATCTATAAATTACCTCTGAATTTCAAAATGACTTGTTTGGATTTTTGTATCATCAAAATTTCTGGTAAGAGCTAAATGAAATCTTTGTTTTAATTAAAAAAAAAAAACCATAAAACATATATATATACGTAATACAGATTGAAACAAACATAAATGATAAACATAAATTATATTGAAAGTTACATATTTCCGTTCGAAAAAAATGTGACTTGATGGTCGCATCAGAATTTACAACCACCATGCATTTGGTGATAAGCCGCTCACAGTAAGGAACGATTCGTTACTATTGAGTACTCATATTATAGTATCGAACTTTTTCATTCGATTCTGAGTACTGGTATCGAATTAAATCGAAATCGTATCAATTGGCGTCATGATGTCGCCCTCTTAAACGTCAAACGTAGCTAAAAAAAAGAAAAAGGTCATTCAGCCGGCAATTGTTTCTCGCTTAAACGTCGAACGCAGCTAAAAAAAGTCATTCGCGCAAAATCATCCTTGTAATCACTAAAAAGCTACTTTGATCCAATAATGAAAAGTGATTTGAGTACTCAAAGGATCGAACCTTTGAATTGGTATTAAATGCGGTATCGATACTTTGATTCGATACTTGGATGAGTACTTGGTATCGATCAAAGGGCGGTATTGAATCGTCTTTACCTCACAGTGTCTCTCTTATGAATTTTCGCGTTTTGGCATCATTCAGTTATTCCTAACTACAAACCAACAGTATAATAACTTCGTAAGGAGATCAGCGAGTTCGAGATATATATATTTTATACTGCCATCTATCGGGGAAACTCAGAAATATTAATTTCGTGATGTTTTAAATCGTAAACTCTTACGATTTTTACCAACGAATTCGCATGTCTGTAAATCCAAGCAACCCACGTGTTAACAAAGAGTTATGTATTTATTTTATACACAAAAGCCGTACATATACACTATACACTACACTATACATATATATAATACTGTATACAAAAGGCACCTGAACACAATAACGACTTTCATACCACACAGTGACGGCAACCTTTGACTTTCCTTCAACCGCACAAAGCTTAATAAAAGTGTTGTCGTCGGCTACGGCTACACGGGCAGCCGAGCAAACCGTCATTCGAGTGTCATACACTATAAATAGTCTAGGGTTGGCAAGAAGTGAAAAATATACAATAGTTTATTCCCTAAATTACGTTTTTTCATCTAATCTCAGTCCAGTACCAATCCAATGGCAGTCGTTGACGTCACACGGAGGCCGGCCTGTAAGCATTTGGTAGTGAACTACACTTGCCAATAATTGGAAACTCGATTCATCGTTTGTAAGTCAATACCAAGGTCCATTCTTTAACAGAAGAGTATACGTTAACTTACGCTTGGAGTCACTATATTTTTAGGCTTTCTTTAATTGTATAGCAGTGAAATGATACATTTTCATCGCTGCTAATTCATTGGTGATAAATGAAAACCTGCTATATTTTGAGATTATTAAATATATTCCTCCTAGCTGATTTCGGTTACAGCGACTAAACTCCATCTAAGGGCTGAGATGTTTATTAGCACTAATGTTTATTTAGCAGTAAATTTACGAGCGCAAAACGCTCACGTTAGGATACCGTTCCAAAGTTATAATGTATATTTGAAGGCTGTTTATTTTTTAAGTGTTTATGTTTATAATCTAGTTCGAGCGTCTTTTGATCCTCAAACGCGTTTACTCTCCTGAAAAAGTTGCCTCCACTCATTTCGCTTTCCAAGTGAACTTGAATGACTACATGAAAAGGTTCAATGTTGCATCTCTTCAAGTGTCTCTTCTGAACATCTTTCTAGCTCAGACATTCGAGTCAGATGCCTGCACCAAGGAGCTAACGCCATACCAGATATGCTTCTTTCCCGAAAACATTAGCTCGACGAAGAACATCGGTATTACGAACCCGATCAATCCAGTTTACGTTCATAATGCCATGAAGACTTTTAGATGAAATCGGACCAGCATGCGTATCAGCACCATTTCAAGAGTGAGATGCATCTATAGGAGTTGCATTCTAAACGGTCCCCTTTGTTTTAATACAAGGAACAGATGAGTGAAATCTAAAATCTGAAGAAACCTTCTCAGTTTCCTACATCCATTGAAAGAACTCCTAGAATTTGTAGTGTAGTTCGTCTCTTCCATATTTTAGAAGTTCTCCGGGCATATTATCTATATCAACTGCTTTGTTATTCTTTAGGCTTGCTGTAACTACTCCCTGGTGAATATGATGGTGAACTAGGGCTAATTTTTGTGGGTAACTTGGAAGTGATCTCAGATTATTATACCCAGCATGGTTGTGTTAGTTTTTGCTAGTAAAATAATTAAATATCCGTGAATGGTATCTTTTAGCTCCTTTTATTTATTAAGCCCTAATAAATTATTAAACGAGGGACTCCCGCATACCCTGACAACCTTTTTACAGTTCCTATACCTATATACTTTAATGAAACCTTATACGTAAATTAGTAAGAATGAAATTATAAAAAACTAGCTAATCCGCGCAACTTCGTCTGCGTTACATAATGGAAACTCTCAAAAGTTTCAAATTTTCCCCGTTCTTGAAACATTTTCCTATAGCCTTCCTCGATAAATGGCTATACAACACTATAACGATTTTTCCTTTTGAAGTAGTAATTCCTGAGATTAGCGCATTTAACCAAACACACAAACTCTTTCAAATAACAAACTGTGCCCCACGGCTGCACCCGTTTTAAATTATTTCGACTAATTCTACATCACATGCGCCATGTATCTTATTATTGTTCTCACTAACCGAGTTTGCTTACAGCTTCCTAGAACGTTTATGTTACTGGTTACTGCTCCGCTTCTTAGAGTAGTTGCATGAAGTTTTAGACCCTATTAAACCTTTCTTATTAAGTAGACTATCAATTGCATTTTTTTTTAAATATGACTGGTAGTTGCAGATATTAGTGTATTTAAACTAAAAATAACTTCTTGAGCTTTATAATATTATGATATAGATTTGTATTTTTTTTTTAATTCCGGATCAAAGCAGTCACAAATAACACAAGTAAATTACTAATCAGTTTCTCTTAATAAAAATAGTAATTATTGTCACTGATTTTTTTTATTTCGGATGTGTCGAAAATGAGTGACGAGGTGACAACCCTAAACGGGCTTAGTAAAGTACTTCAATTAGTAAAGCGAATCTCACGCAGTGAAACGTGACACAGGCGAGTGTGAGGGCGGTTTGACTACATACCCGTTTTAAATACACCCGCAGGTACCTACTTACAACTTTCACCGGCATTATGATGTTGAAAGGGTGTGGAACTCATTATGATTGTCGATGTGTGGATTTATTGTATTGAATCTATTTATTGTTGCCATCTAAACTATCTCTTAAATACGTGCATAGTAATAAATTCTTAGAAATGATTTCTATATTACAAGCTATTTGAAGTAAATGCTGTCACTCTCTGTAACAAACTCGATAGGATTCTATGAAGCGCGTGTCGAGGGAGGCGCGCACTTTATCTTTTAGAGAATCGGTAGTTCTGCTCACTCTAATATAATTATAATTAAGTGTAAGCAAAATAGAATACTAATGTAGTATAGCTTTATTTAATGATTTCTTTTAGGATGATTTAATGGTGTTTGTTGTTTGATTAGTGTTTATTGTAGTCGTCTTATTAACTAAGGTCTTCATCCGAGCGAGAATATTGCTATTTCACGACTCGAGCCAGAATGCCTTCAAGGCGGTCGTTGCTTGTTTATAAAGTGCATGCGGTCGCAGAGCACACCTGTCGCTATCCCGCCAAGCCAAACGTGTGGTAAATAGTAAAGTCAATAGTATGAATATTAAATAATTAGTACGATTTTCTTAAATGACATTGACGATTCTCCTACAATCTAGGAATGGAATTTTTTTTGGAAAATTGTTTTAAACACTTTATATGTTGAAAACAATATCTATATCTATCATCATCATCATTAAAAGTGATTTTTTTTAATTTAAATTAAAAAAAAAAACACAATACAAAATGCGCTATTTGGCCCGTGACGTCATAATTCATTTTATAAATTATGTCATTTTGTATGATAACAGTGACAAGTTTGACAACTTAAGCAAGAGTCTAACGTTCATATTTCCTGAATGGTGATGTCACATTTTCTAATCGGCGTTTCAAATCACGTAACTCACTGACAAAAAAAATAATTTTCCAAAGGGTAAATTAAATAAATAAATAAATATTATTTCCAGATTTGTATCGTTTTAGGCTTTTTATTTATATACCAATATTACTACTCAATAATTTACTTTAATTTTTAAGTATACCGTCTACTTTGGGATTGCATTGGATGTTATGTATGTATGTATGTATTATATGTTATTTAATATGACGTGTTGGTACAGGAAGCCAGCTCTTGTGTTTAGAAGCATCTAAACAAATCATAAATTACATTGATTTTATTAATTGAATGCACAATTGTCCTACGTAATTATGTTCTTGTTTATTACATACAGAGTGTTCAGTAGTTCTAAAAATTAAGCGAGATGGTTTAGAGGTATGCTGAGAAGTACCTTGATGAAGGTTCTTCTAATAGTGTTTCCTTCTTTTCATTAGGTTCTTTAAGCGTAACCTATACCCTGGCAGGTTTTGAAAATACCTTACCACCATGCTCTATGCCTTCATCAGGAAGCGATGTTTTTTTTTTAAAGCTCAGACTCCTAGGGATTCGAACTTATGCTCATTAACAGGCACAGTACCGTCATAAAAGACCTAATAAGTCAGGTCTTCGCCCGCATTGTCATTTAATATAGGTTTATGCTCACTTGTTGGACGAACAACAAAATGTATAAAATCACTTAATTTCCATACCGGAGTTGAACTGGGATGATTCTTACCGTTTACAAAGGGCAATAGAGCAATAATTTAGTCGTAGAAATACAGCTACGAAGTGTAAAGGCACGTGCAGATTTTGTTTACATACCTATATAGCTACATACTCAGTTATTTACGGTCTTTGTTATTACTTCTCTATGTATACAATCTAAAGTTCCTTCTTTGTGTCTGTTTTCTTACAAATCTCTTCTCCGATGAAGACGTTTATAATCGGAAATCCAATAAAGTACACTGATTCGTCGGTGGTAATCTAGAGGTTTGGACCGACGAAATGTCGGTTCGATATTCATAGGTTCAAGCCCTGGCATAAACCAAAAAAAAACAGAATTAACGTACATTTACTAATTTTTATTTTGCAACCTATCAGCTGGTGGTGAAGGAAACAATGATGAGGAAATCTGAATCCATGATAAATGTTTTTATAGTACTACCGTACGTGGGAAAATATAGAACGGTGGTTTTACACCGTTTTCAATCACCAATACATCTTGAGCTGGCGTAGTTCTAACTTTCAATCTGGTATTATTTATTATTATACTGAACAATACTTTACTGTATCATTTTAGTTATAAACAAAGCGTAATTCTTCTTACTAGCGGTCGCCCAATGATCGAAATTCGACCAGCGACTTTTTAATCACAAACTATTTTCTCTTTGACATTTGTAGTATGAACATAAACAATGAATATTATATCACTTGAGGTCACTTTTCATTGAGTGACAATGTCAATATTTTGGGGGGTCTAATTTCAATGGAATTGGTCGGGCTAGGATTTGCAGTATTAATTTATTTTATTTAATATATTATTAACAGATATTAAAGACAAATTTTAACTTTCTGCACTCCTTCTTCATATAAACTTTAACTATGCCGAATCTCACAATATTCCGTCCACGCAATACGCTTAAAAAGGGGTACAAAATTTTTGCTTCACGTATTAATATAATGATTATACTGTACCAGTAGATTAAACTGAGAGAGGTATTATCCTACATTTAGACAACTTTTTTTTTAAATTTATAATTTTACCGTTTGGTCCCATCTCATCTGATGTTAAAAGACGATATGGCCCAATACGGTGACATACTAAGCCTAGTAGTGAAATTGCACTTAAGTGCAGGTCCCGGAACACACCTAGGTGCTGGTCGGCAGATTTTCTACTTGAGTGTGGTAGCTCGCTAGTTGGATATTATAAAATGCCCTACCACCATGATATGGGTTCATCACGATGTTTTCCTTCACCTAAAGCTCTGGGTCATTGTAGGGATTCGAACTCACGTCGATCGATGCGGTGTCCGTACTTAGCCCGTACTTTTCCAGAGCACTCACCATGATACTGAGGGTAGAATACGCTTAACGAAATAGTTAAGCGACTCGATGTATTTGGTTACATCTGCACAGTTTACTATGCGGATAGCCCGTCTCTGCAATATGTTTGGAGTACTGAGAAAGTATTTTACAAGAAAGTGCTTGATATTTACAGCCCATGTATAAGTTTAAGTGGTCTCATTTCAACTAAACGCACTAATTTAATTAAGAGCCTACTAAGACCGCTATGGATACTCTCTCTGATAAAGAGCTTATGGTGGCACATCCGACGCCTAAATCAATTAAGTAGGTTTTATAGGGATTTTGCTTGTATACCTTTCGGTCCCACTTTCACTGTGTATACAAAGCCATTTCTTGTAAACTAAAAATTATTAATGTCCGTGTAAGCTAAAAGGACAAATAATTATAATAATTTTGATGTGAATAAGTATTTAAATTTGCTTCCGTAGTGGAAGGCAATCAAAAAAACTAATGATAACAAAATCGGGGAGTAAAATTCCGCATTGCATCTACATATTTATCATCTACGTACAAAATTTTATTACACTACTCCATAGTTAAAGGATTTAATAATACGCTACATAGAGTGAGGACTGCGACGCACTGCCATTTTGAAATCATTTCGCGGCGTCACATAATTTCCGAGCCACGACGCTCGTTTTAGCTCAACAGCTCTCATCAAGATTTATCGATTTCGCGTACAAAACCTTAATGTGGAATGGTTATTATGAATATATGGTATTCAATTTAAAAATTAAATACGGAAAAAAAAATAGAAATAAAATTCTTATACGGTTCGAAAGGCTTTCCTAACAGCAATCCGTTAATATATGGATATGTATAAATTACCATATGATACAGTGAAGCGGTACCGGGAACTTAAAAAATACATGTATTTACCAAAGTCACGGTTATGTCCCCGACAGAGCCACACGCAGTTTTTTTATATACTAATTTAAGACTAAACAAATGAAATCTTAATTATAGGAATTTATGACGTGTTTACACACGATGAGCAGTTAGAATATTTAATTAAAAAAGAGCACGAATGAATTTGGAACTAGAATTGAAACTATTGTCGAGTTAAGAAGACAAAGGAGAAATTATTAAACTGCGAAATTTGTTGCACATGTAACTTGCAGTAAAGCTGTCGGCAAACGGCAGATGCTGTGCATATCTGGTGAAAGTTTCCAGCTAAAATAATTATTCAGTTCCAGAATCACTTTTTCTGGAATATTCTTTCTGTAACAAAGATATTTCCATAGAAGCATACAATTCATTTACATTACTCACTTTTATTGATATATTTATATATTAATAAGTGAAGCAAAAGCTTTCGGTACCTTTTTAAGCGTATTGCGTGCACGGAAGACTGTGAGATTTGCCATGGTTAAAGTTTATATGGAGAAGGAGTGCAGAAAGCTAAAATTTTTCTATAATATCTTTTATTGATATATTAAATTAAATAAATTAATACTGCGAATCCTAACCCGACTTTACCATTGAACTTAGGCCCCCAAAAATATTGACATTGTCACTCAATGAAAAGTGACAGCAAGTGATGTAGATAATACTCATTGTTTAGGTTCATGAATACTGCAAATGTCAAACAGAAAATAGTCTATGATCAAAAAGTCGCTGGTCGAATTTCGAGCTTAGGGCGATCGCTAGTCTATCTATATATACTAAACTAGTAAACTAAGGTACTCAGGGTTGTAAGTTTATTTATTAACAAACTACATTAAAATTTCATAGAATAGTCGAGTGTCATTATTTTTTATTATTACAAAACTTTATTTTATATAGATCGCAAGATACGTTTGCTGCGGTTTCGTTTATTTAAAAAATCATTTCCCAAATATGAATTTGTGCGAACGCCATCAAAACAAAAATTCAAATATCATTTTTAAAAGTTATGTTCTCATGTATTGATAATAAATAGTCTATGATCAAAAAGTCACATAAAGTAGACTGAAATAGTTCCGAGCTGTGAATTTTGTGTGACTTCAGTGTCGATATACACTTTGACAAAAAAACCTCAATAACGTTTAGATTTAAATTTATGAAACGGTCGAATTTCGACCAATGGTCGTGCGTACATTACTTTGTTATTATTTGAACTCTTTTACATATACCGATTATAGATAAATATTTACTTATTTATGACTTTCCCCAATTTGTAGGTTGTGTTGATATTTAACATGTTTAAATACAAAAATATAATCAATTTAACAAAAGTAATTAAACTATACTTCAACTAGTTACACACTGGGTTCAGAAATACCCGTTTTCATTGTTATTAAGAAATTACCAATTATTAATTCAGCATTCTAAAGAAATTACTTATCCGTTGATCTTATAAACATGTATAATAACCACTGACCTTTCGGAGTGATTTCCTGAAAACGTGTGCTCAGTGACTCAGTTTGTTTGCAAACATCGCTTGCGGCGTCTCATCGTTCTGTTATGAGTTGAAACATTTCCAATAACGCATTAAACTCATTCGCGACCATAAATAATTTAATGGGTTGACAGGTATTCTCCAAATATGTGTTGTATAGTCGGTAGCTTATCTGTATTTTTCGAAATTTTATGAACAATTTTTCGTAAATGTGTATGATATTTAAAACTGTAACTTTAAACAGTTCAGTGTAATAGTTTTCTCGGTATTCGTGAAATAATTTTAAGATGTTCTTTTTTAAATTAAAGTCACAGACGAATCAATATGAACACTGGCTTCTAATTTTTTAAAAGTAAATATAAATACGATTTTCTTTCTACGCTGCTACCAGGTGATCATGATATGAAATAGATATACTACAGTTTCGCTACGTAATTGTTTATGAACGACGAGATATCATCTGTATCGGTGTGTTATCAGTAAAAAACACCTGTTAAAATCATTTTTATATACATCGTGATCTAAATGTCATTTTAAAGTTTTACTATTATACTAGCTGTGCCCGTGGCTTCGCTCACGTGAACTACAAAATGCTCGCGCGAATCTTGCTTCCTCGCTCCCGGCTATTTTAAAAACAAAAATACTTATTGTGGGTGTTTGTTAAAAGATATACGTATACCCTCCCTGATTCTGGTCTTTTTAATGCCTACAATTATGTAGTACATTAATTTGCTATATGTCTTATGGTTTACTCAGCGTAAGACATTTAAGCGGACGAATTGATTCACCATGACCAGTTTCTTTTTATTTGTGCAGAACCCTAACTTTTTTCTTAAATAAAAGTAGCCTAAGTTACTCTCTATAAAGTCAGCTATCTATCAGTGGAAGTCCCGTTAAAATTGGACCAACCGTTTCGGAGATTACCCGGAACAAACATACAGACAGATAGACAGACAAAAATTAAAAAAAAATAGTTTTTTCTTATAAATATCGTATATACTTTCATATGCATTTAGTAAAAAGCTGTTATTTTGACATTACAAACAGACACTTCAATTTTATTAATTGTATAGACTAGCAAACACCTATTACATTATGCTGCTGAATATTACGACGTAAATTTTTAATAAGATTTAAAAAAAAATCCTATATCACTTAAGCATATAGAGGATCCACCCTACAGAAGATCGCAACCAAGTAAGTAACTTGTGTTGTGTTCCTGCGGTGAGTGGGGTTCCAGAGTTCCTTAGGGTAGAGGGTCTCAAATCTGGCAACGCGTTAGTGATATCTATGGTATTTTAAGCATCCATAGGCTACGGTATCCGCTTACTATCAGGCGAGCCGTATGCTTGTTTGTCACTTTAGTTGTTTAAAAATGTAGCTTGCTATTAATAAAAGGTTTTTTAAAAATCAAGTGAAAAGAATTTTGAGTTTATTATGTTATTTACATACATACGTTTGATAACATAAAATATCATTGTAATAAGATTCCATATGTGATCTTTGCTTGATCAGAAGTTTACCACTGTTCTGGTGTAAATACTTCATGTTAATGTCTTCCTGATATCACTTCAGAGTATCGGGGAGATAAATAATATATATGTAAACACGACGCCTGAAATTCGTGGGCGCTCTAGATCGCATTATACGGTACTTTGCTGAGTGTGCGTGCATATTTACTGGACTGCACAGTCTACTACGGATGAATAACTCATACCCTATAAAAAAAAAAACCTGAAATATTTTAAAGAGTAAAAAAAGCCCAGAAATGAAAAAAAAATGTAAAAAAAACGGAATTCGTAACTATAAAATAAACAGAACAAAAAGATAAAACGTGTATATTTTCTTGATAATAAAATTAAAGAGCTAATAAAAAATATATATGTATTTTTACATATAAAATCTAAACTACGTCGTTATGAAACAGTAGTAGATATAACTTTAATAATGATAAAATGAAGTTACTTTAGAAGATAATAATGTTGAGGTATTAAAGGGGTAAAGCGTGGATGGCATACTGAGGTAGAATTAGTACTGCCAAATGATTTTTCCCTAGATTTAGGGTAGCACTAAGGGAAATTTAAGGGGACAAATCGAATTATGGAGTGAAAACATGAATGAATAATGAGAATTTTTACATGGGTAACAAAGGAAATCAAGAGTTTTCGTAAAGAAAAAAGCTTGTTCGATTGAGAGACTGACATGTAGGTATTTTACTTAGCTTTTATATTCTCAGCGCAGGGGCTGTAAATTTAACACTAAAAATGCTCACCCTAGTAAAATTAATAACGTCACGGGTTTTATGTCAAAATTCGAATATTAGGGCGGGTTCTGGGGTAGATTCAGGATAAGAGGAAACAGCCATCTACCCACATTGTCATAAAGTTTTTTTTTTTTTTTTTGGTTTATGATTTTCCACGCACTCTGTATAGTGCGTTATCAGTGGCCAGTCGTCGACCTCGCACCACTAGCGGCGACGCGACGGATCGATCGACACCATCAATTATGTCCAACAGTCTGCTACTGTTTTGTTTATACATACAATAGTGTCGATCATTATTATATAGAGGATCATTATGTGAATGGTGCTGATGTCTGAAAGTGACTCCCTCTCTTTGCATCCACTAAATCATTATTATTGTATTTTAATAACACTTTTGTAACAGTAGAAAAAAATTGATAAACCCGATCGAGTTTCTTACCGGTTCTTCTCGATGACTGGGATGTTTTTCGAACCGGTAGAAGTGTTTTGATGTTCGTAAATGCCTTCTTAAGGCCTGAATTGAATAACTTTTTTTTTTTTTTCATGTGATTTTCATTTTCATTAGTTTTCTAAGTAATACATAGCAATTGATAAACAGTCGCTTGATCTCACAGTACAGTGTGCAGATGCGGTTTGTTAAAACGGGTTCATCAGGAAGTAACAACACGAAAATAACTCCAAAAGATTTATCCCGCGTGAAAGCGACATGATGAAGTTAGCCATATATGATAATAATGTAAATTAATTTGACTGACCATTTTTTATGTTAACCCAATTTATATTGTTAATATTAATTCATTACAATTTAAAAAAAATAAAGATGTGGGGCACAGAGATATTCTTTACCGATTTCTCACTACTTAGGACAGCCCGACTGATGGAGTACCTACCTCTACCCTACAGAAGATCGCAGCCAAATAACCTAGTGTTGTGTTACTGCGGTAAGGTTTCCAAAGCTCTTTGGAGTAAGGGGTACAAGGTCGGCAACGCTCTAGTGATACGTATGAATGGATGAATACTTTATTGCATTTTTATTTGTTCACTGGCGAGCTTAATTCTACTATAAACCATATTCTCTCAGCCAAACATTACAGCGGTAATGTGGAATTTTTTTAATTGTCGATAGTGCAATATGAAATAAAAAAATGTGCTATTACAAAATTATAAAACTAGAAATAAACGTAAATACACACTAGAACATATAAACATACTTATATAATTACGTACAAATGAAAGTATTTATGTGCACAAATTATAAATGCAAATTCGTAAGAAAAATTATCACTTTGTCTCTTGTTTATTAAACAATTATCGGTACAGTTGTGATTTGAAGATGGTTACTGTTTTAGCACCTTGAAGATAACGCGGTAACGCATTCCACAGTCGTATGGCAGATATCATAAATAAATTCAAATAGAATGCTGATTTCTGCTCAGGGATCACACGGGTCCTGTTGTAAACAGAAAGACTATCGCGACCGCGATCGGCTAGGAACATAAATTGTTACTGAAGACATTGTGGAGATCTAGGGTTAAATAAGAATCTATAGAGGAAATGTAGTATACGAGAATTCCGAGAAGAACAAATATTGAGCCAGTTTAGTTGCGAAGGAAATTGAGAGATGTGATCAAACTTACGCAGCCCGTATATGTAGCGAATACACAAATTTAGTAGACGGTCTAATTTATTCAGCGTCTCTTCATTTAGGTCAGGGTAGGTCGTATCCGCATAGTCTATGATCGGGACCACCAACGTGTTGGTTAGCGTCACTTTGGTCGAAAATGTTAGGAATTTTTGCAATGTTTTGCAATTAAGGAATGCATGACACCGACAACCTTAAACCGAAACAATAAAGTCAGGAAAATTAATTCACATAATTATATTCGATCTGACTACATCATGCCACACTTCCTTTACATGATACAGGCAACTCTCAATTTTACCTCTACTAAGGGTGCTGAAAAAAGTATAACTTAAAAAAAATTATTAATATTAAAATTTATATTTACTGAAATTACACATGATTTTTTTTTGTTTGCAGGACACAAGGACTCATGTTGTAGTCGAATTGTATGAAACAGAGAAGTCATACGTTGAAGCATTGGAGATATTAGTAAAGGTAAATATCTAGCATACAGTTAAATTCATTAGGCATAGAAGTGACTTACTGGGCTGTTTTTGTTTTTATTGAATCATTAAATAAACTCTATACTATGACAGGCCTCGTGACTTTGTGAAGAAAACCCTATTATTGAGCCGAGAGATCGTGGGTTCGACCCTCGCCAATGACTAACTTATCCGTGACGAGCATAATTGTCTGTTATGTATCTGGGTGTTAAATATCTATATATTATATCAGCTGTTTAGTTGTATGTATGATACAAACTTTGCTTAGCTTAGAATTAAATGGCAGTGTTTGAAATAATCTCTTCTTGTTGAGAAAATTTAACATCTATTATTAGTAGGAATAGAAGTTTCTTTAGTTAATTATGTTCTGAAACTTTCATACCAGAAAAAATATACGACTACTTATACAAAGGTAATATAAAGTTTTTTATAAACTAGCTGAACGTCAGACGTTTTTCTGCCTTTTCTATAAAGCAAATATATTTTATGAATATGAGTTCAATAGGCCAAGACGTACAGAAGTAACACTATTACTAACAGACACACACAATATATTTATATAAAAGATATTTCATAAATCTATTATTTTCATGATAATTATCAAAATCAATTTTGCAATAGTTTCAATGATATATATATGTAACTAACTATTCCCGTTACTACCCCACTTACACCCACGGCAGTCGTCTGCCCGCAAATAAAAAATGCTTATTATTTTATTTGTGCTGAACCGTAATTAATTTTCTAAAATAAAAGTAGCCTACCTTACTCCTTATAACATCAGCTATCTGCCAGTGAAAGTCCCATCAAAATCGGTCCAACCATTTCGGTACAAAATACAAAATATAAAAAAAGGTTTTTGTTATAAGTACCGTTTACACTTTCATACTTAAGTATTTAGTAAAAAGCTGTTATTTTGACGTTACAAACAGACCTTTTTATTTTATTCGTTTATATAGATTTAGTAATAAAATTTATTTTAGTTTTTTCTTGAGATGACAATATACGTAGTAAGAAGTCGTTTCTTAAAAATAGCCTGTTGATAGGTACTATAAAATGAAATATGTGATATCACATCATAAAATTAAAATGAGCAAGTCTGTCAGTTTATCCCGTGGAAATTAACCGCCGAGTGACAATATCATTATATTTATGGAAGCGACGAAATCTCAGGGCTGCCACTGCGCGTATCCGGACATTTACTTCATTCGGTATATCGTCGTCGAGCAAAAGTTATTTTAGAAGGACAAGACAGTGGTAAAGTTTGAGTTATTGGAAGTAACTTTTTTTTTACATACAAGTTATAAGAATATTTCACAAATTTTTGTAACAAAGTTACTTATCGCGAGATGGGGAACTAAACTGAAAAACATGTGTCCATCTCATCCGGTACTATAAAAAAAAACAATAACCAGATATGTACGCACTGTTTTATGTACATTAAAAGTGGTATATCGTTCGTGTCCCGCTGGTTTGTAATTAAATAAATAAAATTTATTTGCCAGCCCTGTATATACTAGTAATTTGCCCGCAAATTTTCCGCTCCACCTTCCCGACTGTGGGGCGGATTAATTTCCCCTCCTTGCTTGAACTCTGTACCTCGCGTTCGACGGTGAAGGACGTTTTTTTTTTTTACAATGTCATTTAAATGTTTGCTAAGGCTTTCTTATCTGGGCCAAGTCGTGTGTTTGCTTCGAAATACTCTTCAACATTATTTTATTATGAATATATTTTTAAATTGAACAGTACTCACATCAACTAATAATGAAACTTCAACGTTCAAAATCAAAATAATCTTTATTGAATTTAGGCCCTAAGAAGGCACTTATGAACGTCAAAACACTACTGCCGGTTCGGAAAACATCCCAGTCATCGAAAAGAACCGGTAAGGGATTCGACCTGGTATCGGATTTTATACTAATACAGCATTGATGGCTCAGCAATGAACGCTGCGTCTATTGACGTTGGGTCGACTCCTACAGTGACTGTGAAATTTTAGTGAAGGAAAACAATATAACAGTGTAATAGCATATTGGTCAGAAAATTTGTCAAAACGAAACTGGCTAGCTACCACGCTGAAGTTTAAAATCTATTGCCAAGCACCTATAATAGCCCAGCCTTTAGCCTACGCCAGTCTGGTTCTAGGTTTAAACGTGCCATCTTAGGCCCCAAAGTACGATTGCCATCAGCAGCTTGTACAGCTAGCAAAATATACAATACAATTTCCATGACCCGTAGCATGAACTATTCAAAGGTAATTCAGCGTGAAGATAGCAAAAAGTTTTATTACGAAGGGATTTTTTGATGTATTACTTTTGTTACTTCCTTACATTGAAAAGGGTCACCTGGGTCTGAAACTTGAAATATTTCCAAACGTAATACACTCACGTCATGTCACGTCGCGTCGTGACTTCTGGGAAAATATTGAAAATATTCTCACATTATAATCTCGTTACATTTAAAATATTCAAGCTCAACGCCGCGTAAAAATGTTCATTCTCTTTAGACACCTCTCTATATATTGGCATCCAATATAAATAGCATCATAACTTTTATAATAATAGTAGTTTATTTCCAAAAAAGGTTTACTTAAAATACATTTTAAAGTAATTACAATAAAATATGAATATACGTTAATTAAATGCATAAAAAGTGACATATTTGAGCTTTACGCTCTTATTTCTACGATCCGTTTTTACTTGACTTTTCACTTTTAATTAAAAAATTATCGTTATTTAAACAAAAAATAATAACATCAGGTATTTTACCAGTCGGGCCGCCCCAAATAGAGAGAAATTGCAAACATCGTATTCCCTAAAGACCTTATTTAAACCTTATTTAAAAGTGCTTAATAGGTATTAAATTTATTTTAAAAAAACATGTATAATAACTTACAGCTAAGATTTATTATGCTGAAAAGAATTTTACTGTTTTTAAATTCATACAAAACTTAATCTTAAAATATCTTTAAGCCATGTAACCAAAACGAAACTAAAGTCCAATATCATAAAAATAACGGTCATAACTCTACATTAACATAACGAAAAAAATTTAAATCTTGTTTTGAATCAGTTCTGTGGCAGTTTGAGAAGGGTTCACAGTATGTAAAAGATGCATGACAGTGAAATCGTAGGACGACAAGAATTGATGTACATTTATATAATATAATATAATACATATATATAAGTATGAAGTTATTGGATAAAATATAATAGTCCTTTTATAATCACGTTATAAATATATACCTAAAACTTATCGTGATAAATATATAGTGAAATGTTTAGATTTTTTTCCAATAATTTGAAAAATGTTACAAAACACCATATTAACGTTACAAAAGTTTTTTTTAAATAAACGATAATCTTTTATTTGATCATACAGAAATATCTCCAACCGCTGAAAAGTCCGGAGAACGCTGGTCTACTCGACGCGTTTCTGGTCGACGAAATTTTTTACCAAGTACCTGGAATTTTGAACGTGCATCAGGTGTTCTTGGAACAGTTGAGACGAAGGTTAGAACAATGGGATCTGCAGCAAAAAGTCGGCGACGTATTCTTAGATGTGGTAAAACTTTTATACATTTATATTACTGTACATAATATTTCTTCACTCTATTATATACTATTTATCAATCTAATTCTTATAATTAGTGCAAAGGGACAAACATAGGAGTAGAGAAATACCTAAGAACGTATAGATGAATTGTGTAAGAAATCATATATATGTATAAAAGGTATATACTGAAATGAAAACTAATAGAGGACTAGAGGAGAATGGAAGAGGAAATGATGTTGTGCCGACCCTACTTAAGTGAGATAGAAGACTTAGAGCAACATTAGTTAGAACTGCTCAAGAGATTTTATGTACTTTTTTTTTTACTAAATTTATGAATTTAAAATTGTACTACCGCGTATTTGAGAACAGATATTTTATTTGATATCATTTTATAAAGGTAAAGTAGTAAATAAAAAATAAAATACATTTCAGTTTACGAAACCCACCGTTATGGACACGTATATGTCCTTTATAAACAATTTGAAGAAAGCGAAAGAGACGATAAAAACAGCTGCTGCTTCGAGGCCAGCCTTTGCGAAGTTCCTCGATGCCATGGCACGAGATCACAAAGGAAAGTTGTCCCTAGATAATTTGCTCATAAAGCCAGTTCAGAAGTTTCCGAGCTACAAGCTTCTAATTCAGAGGTTGATAAAGCATACAGGTTAGTAGTACCTTATTGTAAAATTTGCATATTGTTTTCAATTTTCTTTAAATAGTGAAAGGTGTTACCTTATAAAGTGTCAGAATTTGTTCCTATAAACGTTAAACGTAGCGTTAATATAATTTTAATTTTTTGGCAAGTAACAGATAGGTAGAAAGACTCTCCCTCCATCCAAGGGGGTTTTTTAAAGTCATGATATTTTCTAACTTTAAGCTTTCTTTTTGTAAATAACTTTCTTCTAGCTTTAACTCTTAGAGGGTGGTTGTGAACTACTGGTATAGTCTCAGCTAGACCCGCTGTTCAATATCATTATATCCTTCGAACATGAATTTCGTAAAACTTGTGCTTTTGTAGCGCATTAATTTTTTTGCAGTTTAAAATTTAAATAGAATTTTAATAGACAATATCTTACTTTCCCAGACCAGTCACATCCTGATCACAAACTGCTGTTAGAAGCTCAAAAAGAGATACACGAGTTATTAGAATTGATAAATTGCACTGAGAGGGAAAGCTTAGAACTTGAACAACAACAGCAGACCTTGAGAGACCTGGAACAGATGATTGAAGGTTTATCTAGTTTGGTGACGGCGGAACGCATGTTCTTGAGGCATGAGATGGTTACAATGCCGTCTGCTCAAGGAACCATCAAAGATAGAGCCTTGTTTTTGTTCAACGATACTTTATTAATTACCAGCGTGAAAAGAAGGACTGGAACAATAAAGAAACCTATCCCGTAAGTAGTATTTTAATGAGTAATAACAGAGGATATACAATGTGATAGTGTATGGAATTAGAAGCGATTGACTTTTAGCAAAATATTGATTGTAGGAAAAGTAAGAGGAATTCGCAATCGATACAGATGCGTGAGATGAATTCACGAATTTGTCGTGCTCCATTATTGAATGAATATAATTGGGACGACGTAATTGTAGATCCCTCTATGCTCAACCACCTTTTGCGCGTTACTCACGTTCATTAATCCTTTCATACATCTGCACTCGTTTCGAGAATAAATTACTTTAACTACAGTCCGTACAACAGTATTTAATTGATGTATTAAGTCAGTAACGATTGGTTTCGGCTTCTACTTTTACTAATACGTCTTTTGTTACTCTTTCAACATTAATACGATACACGAGGCCTAACCAATCAACGAAGTCTATCATTAATTTTAATATTATTAGAGAAAAGAGTTCTCATTTATTTTTATGGGCTTTACTGACTTCCATATAAGGAAAAAATGTTCAGTTTATTTTTAAGATGCCCATAAAGATCAATATAACAGTTCTGGTTTATCTTACTTATATATCTAATTTCAGAACATACCAAAGTAACATAGCGAGTCAAATGGAAGGTAATAAGTACAAATTACTCATGAGGATATCTTTAGCAGATCTCGAAATTGTAAAAGGTAAGTTGTAAAATTTGTAAACCTTCTTTTCTTGTACATAAATATTATATGATCGTTTGCTTACAAAAAAAAAAAAAATATATTAGAGGCTATGTTTACTTTCTTTTTTTTTGTATTAAATAGTACTACTAAATTAAAATTTTAGTTATTATAACGCTTTTATTTTTACAAATAACATTATTAGTAATTTCTAAATCATATAACCATGGAAAGTGAGTACTATTCGTGGGAAAGTAATAAAATTTTACACCATTTGACTTATTTTTATTTTTCTTTGAAGTGTTCGAGCATCCAGAAATGCAACAATACATTTTCACTTAGTTAAATATTATTGTTCACTTCTTTGTTGTGATTATTTTATAACGTGAAGTGTCCATGTCAATTATTGTTTGGATAAAAGATTCAGATTTACCCCACCAGATTGCCTTCGTCGTACACGTTTCCTATACCTAAATTAGATTTATTTCTTTATCAGTAGATTTTTATTCCTTGATTATTTTGTGGTTTGCTTAGATATTGCCCAAGCTACTCTAGTAACTATAACAAAAACAAATAGTAAATGACCACTCTAAGCTAAAAAGCCTAAATTGTAATTCTTAATATCTGACATAAACTTTATATAAAGCTTAGCTGGGTACACAGATCAGTCCAGATGTCGGAAAAGTTAGAGTGTTATTACATCACCCAGTACAACGAAATAAATTGTTAATTTTATTATGAAATATCAATCAATCAACTCAGTTGCGTACACATTCATTCTTTCATTATTTGATAAACATCGAGTAAAATTTTAACAATATGAAACTAAATTAGTCTTTCATAGTTTGTATAATTTTCAAGACGCTGTAATAATAAACAGAGATATTATGAACGTTAATTATTAACTTGAAAATTGATGGTTACGTATTAGTTCACTGAAATATGTAGATAATTAATTCCGCAGTTAATCAAATCACTTCGCTATTTTAAAAAGAATTTTAGGTAAAATATAATTTTTACAAGATATTTTATAATTCTAACAGCATTTCCACATGTTTTACAATAGTATACAATAATCACTACGTTTTACATATTATTATATCGTCATCCATTCTTCTTTAGTCTTTAGTATGGTAGTATTAATTTTAATTAGCAAAAAAATTAAAAGAAGATTGTTATTGGTAGTCAGCACTTGCGTTACAGATTATTCTTAGAATTTTTAAGAATGGCAATATTTTCAAGTTTCTCAGGATCCAACAAAATCTTATTTTCATTATTTTTTTTTCTATGAAGAGCAACATGGCCTCGTCAACCTAATTAAAAAGCATTTTAATTTGGTAGAATGTAATACAAGAATACAATACACAATACCGGGAGTGATACTTGCTACCGCCATAAATCCTGGCAGCTCGTAATTTGTAGCAAGTCCACCGGATTAGATAACTGCTGGATAAGCTGCCGGTAAACGCTCAATAAGTTCAGTAAAGCCTCTGAACGATTTGGTCTTAGGATGAACATGAATAAGACGAAGATTGATTCGAACATCCATGTAGTGCCTACTTAAAGATTGATGAGAAAGATACCGTAAAGATTGTTGAATCTACGTTTGTAGTTTGGGAAGCTGCGTAATTTCTTCTCATCTAAGAACCGCAGTGTCTCAAGGCGAAATTCTTTGACCAGTGTATGTTCCCAGTGATTACATATGATGTGCTGAGATGTGGTCGCTAACTATGGGCCTCATAAGAAAGAAAGGGCACTGGAAAGGGTTATGCTTGGAGTTTCTCTGGCAGATCAAATCAGAAATGAGGAGATCCGTAGAAAAACCAAAGTCAACGACATAGCCCTAACAATAGCTAAACTTAAGTGGCAGTGGACGGGACACGTAGCTCGTAGAACCGATGGCCAATGGGGCCAAAATATTCTCAAGTTACGGTCGCATACCGGAAGACGCAGCGTAAGCAGATTTGACGCAAGATGGCCCGACGACCTGGTAAAGATTGCGAGAAGACGCTGGATGCGATAAGCACAGGACCGGTTATTCCGGCGATCCTTGAGGCAGGCCTATGTCCAGTATTAGACGTCTTTCAACTATAATAATTATAATGATCAAGCCACCAGACTTGTCACAGCAGTGTGAGCCTTCATAAAGCCAGTGATAGCGCTCAAGTAAACTTTGACAGCCGAAATACCACTGTCACACCTATTTATGCTCTAAAACAGTAGAGTTCACGCTGTTGTGTTCCACTCTGATGGTTGAAATAGCAACTTATCAATGACAGATCTGTGATGGAACTACAATTCTATTGAGTTACGGTTGTGTCAATCATCGTGGCCCATTTATATCAAGTAACATGTACCCTTGATACTTTCATTTTACATTAAAAAAATTGTCGTATACAAAAACGCTTCCACGAATCTCCAAAAAAAGGATAACTTGGTTTGATTCCAATCCAGATGTTTTCATCAAACCATATAAAGCAAACCACTCACCTTGGTCGCTGCAGCTGTTTCTTGTAGTGTACCGATACACTGCCACACATTAATACATACAGTTATCAAAATTCACAAGGATTACAATATTCAACTTAGTCGTACACTCCTGATAGAGTGATTGTTATTATGGATCGTCTGATAGGTTCGTTGCGGTTTTTGCTAGAATTCTCCAACTCTCTATTCGTTGCAATGGGCTTTCGTTGCGGATGATATGTTCAAACATCTTATAGAATTGTATAATATGCACAATCGATGAAAGTCTTTGTTTTATACTAAGCTCGTTTAGAATCAAAACGTGCGGTTAGCAGTCCATTTTATCCTCAACAAGCGCCTCCAGCACTACATTTCAAGGGTGTCAATCTTTTTACGACTTATTTGATGGATCTTCCGTGTTGTAGCTCCATACAGGATAATAGGAAATATTAAGAATCTCATCATGGGAACCTTGGTGTTTTTAGTTATGCGGCCTCTTTCTATGACTTCGCATGCTTTTCCACGGTTGCTTGTGTTGCGTCACACCTTTTGATTTCTTCTTTACAACTTCCAATATTTATGATTAGAATATTACAAGAAAAAAAAAACACTATGCCGTCCGCTCTGTCCTTTATAGTTTTAAAAAACTGACCATCTCAAAAAATGTCACACCTAACCGCGAACCCCAATATCGCTATCTACCCAAATAGAAAATGGTAAAAACGCCCGAACAAATAAAATATTTACTGGGAATTTTCAGTTAAAATCCTTGACTTGTACATCAAGTTCCTCAAGGTATTTTATTAAGACCAAACAACTTACGAGGGACTTACTTAGAGAGCTCTGTAACTAATGTTTAAACTGGGTCAGAGCCGTATTTAGGTCTTGATATTATTACGACCTCGTTGTCTGGGATTAATATCTGAGAATTTCCAATATATGATAATAATTATAATAGTTTTTGTTTTGTTAGTTTGCTTTGTAAAGCCTGTTGATTTCTAATTAAAATTGTTTTAGTATGTAACAAATTAATTTTATATAAATTATAATGTTCGTGACTTTACCCGTACCCTAATTAATTACGTATTCCGAGAGAACAAATACATGCACACCATCATGCCTATATTCCCCGAAGGGTTAGGCAAAAGTCAACCTCTGCACATCTCTGGTACACATTTGTACACCCACAGTTCGCCGAGTATTTTTTTAGGTCCTATGTAATAGAAAGCAAAGTGATAGGAAAAATCGCTAAATATCGGTTCAAAAAGGCAGATTATGTTTACTACTGGCTGGTACTTAATACGAATTTGCCATTTTAAAGTAGATATTTAGCGAATTCTGCTTTCGCTCTGCCCTTGCGAGATGCGTAGGGAGCGGCTAGAGAATATAATTTTTTCCTTACTTTTTGAATTTACTTCTTTTATCACTACAGATAGAGTTATAATATTTAGTAAGTAATATTTATAGAATTCGAGGAAACTATGACTTAACTCCATCGTCACTTCAGTGTAGTTTGACTAAATTACTTTTTTGGCTTGTAACTTTAGTTTTATACAATAATTGCAGTAATATACAGACACAGTACATACAATTTGCACGAATAATTCTAAGATTTTTTGAATTAACCGAAAAGTAAACCTATTCAAAAATATAAATACAGTCATACAAAAACAATTACTATTTCTCTTTGAATACTATTTCCAGCATTATTTCAATCAGTCGTCGTTTTTTCTCCCGATTCTGTTTACAAATTCTTTAGTATCGAAACGAACAGGACGTCCTGTCTTTGATCTGTGGAGTGGCGAGATTTGAAGTGTTTTGTTAAATTCAATTTAGTTCTAGTTTTTTTTTTGGATCTATTTTATTTAACGCCTACGGTCGTCTAGTAATTTGGCTGTCTGATTAATATCACGAAGATCGCTGGTTTGATTACTCTTTCCTCTTTTTATAGTCGATAACGTTTGATTAGACTTATGACAAATGGGAATGGCGTGCAATGCAAGAGTTTTATACTAAATATTGGGTGGAAACAAGCTGAAGAAGAAGAAAAATAATGTTTGATTAAAGCTTATTAAATAGGTGTTCGAAATAATCGATCAAAAGTAGAAGGTGCCCATACTCTTCTTACTGAATTTAAAGAAACTATTAATTTATTATGAGAATTCCTTTTAGCAGCAGTGGGATAAAAATGGGTCTTAGAATAAAGCTTCATTGTACATTGTACATATTATGCGCTATTTCACAGATTCTCCACAATACAAAATATTTTTTTTCTTATGAATCCATACTTGATACAATCAATAATAAAAAATATAAGCCCGCATTATTGCTTACGAAAACAATACAGATACTTGGAGGGTTGAAGAGTCACCATCCTCAAGTGTTTTGATTACTTTATGAAAATTTTCAAAGTGGGGACATTGGACATACCGATTAGGGTCTTATAAAGTAATTAAGTATAGCCACACAAACAAAGTAATAAAACTATTGAAGTTAGACAAACAAGACAATTACACACCTCAGGAACTTTCTTTAAAATAGCTACAAATGAACTGCAGATTGGCAGTTCAGATACAATTTCTAATCGGAGCGAATAAGAATCGACAACTGGGAACCAGCAGCGAAAGTACTACAAACCACGGCATATTGTGATGCACGAACAGTATTGTAGTATCGTACTACACGTACACACGTACACGTATTACAAGTGTGTAATATGTGTTTAAGGACCAGTTGAATGAAATCGTAAGAATCGTGTCTTAAAACAAATTCTTTCGTCGAGTAAGAACAATAAGAATAGTTCATTTTTATAATACGAAGTGTGTGATTTTTTTAGCATCGTAAAATTACGGCACTGTACCTGATTATTAAATCCTAAAACAACGGGATCCATCGAGTGATTTGAAATCCATCGCCTATCGCTTTTCTCATGTCGGCCTGCAGGCTTCTCTACAGCTGAATATACATTAGCTGATCCCGAAACGCAACAAGACTAAGGGTGGCATTACGGCCGGTTATCCACGTGTATGGTAGTCGGACACAATTTTCTTGTGCTACTTCTTCTATACTTAGCATTTAACACAATAAAAATAAGAGTTTAAACATTACAGCTAAAGATGAAAACCTAAGGCGGATTATGCACGAAGTGGAAACACTGACGGAAGACGTGAACACACTCACCCAGATATCTGAACATGTGGCAGCGTTACATACTCACCACTCCCAGCTGGAGGAACTCGTGAGAGACATGCTGCACTCACTCAACCGGCAGTTGTCCGAGAGACAGAACAGTGATACCCAGTTGTGTTATATGGAGGTCAGCGTAAACACTTCGTAAGTACTTTGAAATTATGATAACATAGGCAAGCTCCCACAGTTTTAACCCGTGTTTAAAATTATTCGATCAACTCTCCCTCGCGCCGCCGCCAACGCACCCGTGTAGCCTTATCCTTCCCTTAATGTACTTGCCTATAGCTTGCCAGATTACTTGATGTTTATCATTACTGTTTCTTTCCTTAGGATCGTAGCGTTAAGTTATATAACTTTCCCCAATAAATAGGCTTAAAAATCAAAAATGAATTTATCAAATGTGACTGGCAGTTCCATAGATTATCGCGTTCAAACGAATTTACAAAATATCCTGAGCTTTATGATATTAATACGTCAGAAAATCACTTTGAAGGAAAGTTTGCCTTTCGCCTAACTCATGTTGGAAGTAAGGCATTGCAGGAAAAGATAAATAAGCTGGTATTTTATAAGGACAGAAAAGGTGAAGATATCTAACCATAAGATGAATGAAGCGACTGCTCCACTGCTCCAGGAGCAAAGTCATAGGATACGCGAATCAGTAGTAATGAAAAATAAGACAAAACAAATTTCGCCTTTCGATTCATTTATTGCGGGCATGTGGCTAGTATGTGTATCTACTTTTCTGTTGAGACCAAGTTCCATGCACGAATAACATATATGTTAGGGGCAAACAAGTAGGGTGCTGTAATAGAATCATAAAACTTACCACGGGCCGCCACGGATCACAGTCTTACTTCTTTTTACTACTTACTTCAGTCTTAGTCTTGAGCTTTATAAATAATGGTACGACAAAAGATGGTAACACGTCAACTGGAAAACTTATATAGGGTATGAATCTCCGCTTTCATTTTTTTTTTCTAGAGTGCCCCATTTCCCATTTATTTTGGGGGCATTCCTCCTAGTCCTAATACTTCATTTTTTGCGTAAGTGTGTCATTTCCGAGTATAAGCGCATCGTTGTCATGTCCCGCCTAACGATTTCCATCCAGGTGGTTGGTGGATTAGCTCGACTTTTTTTAGGATTTCTCGTGTCCATAATGAATCCTATTATATGGTCTACATCACGATGCATAATATAAGCATACCAGCGCATACTACGGTACTACGTTTTTGCTGATTACTATAAGAATATGCTGATTCCGTACTTTATCCTTAAAACTCTTGATTCCTATATTGTGACTTTGTAAATGATACCATTTATTTGAATCAAAATTTTCAGAAATGGAGCTGAAAATCTAACGATTATATTTCCAAAAGCAGAGAAGAGAAGCGGCTGGGAAGAACTCATAAATGAGACCAAACAGAAATTATGTAAGTAAAATCTCCCAAAAATAAAAATTCCCAAGAAAATATAATATAGATATGTTGTCATAGTTTATTGTCTCGTTTAATATTTACGGTATTTTTTTAGATAGATAGTATAATTTGATTTATTATATCTTTTTGACTTTAATTACAACTTTATCCACTACATTTTTCTCTTTCATTGAATTTTAAGAACTGTTATTGTTTCTTTATTTGTAAGTAACATTGATAATTTTATATTTATTAATATTTTAAAGATTATTCTTTAAATGAGTAAATATGTATTTATTTATCCTCGCGAGGTTATAATACAAGGTGTCCAGAAAGGGTATCGGGTATTTGTAAGTTCAATGAAACAAAAATTATTTGTATGCAATAAAAAAGTTTATTGTTTATTATTAGCATATGAATTGGAGAATTATTTGGAAAAGATGATGTTATCCAAATGATGACCGCTACGTTGCTGGCACTCTTCTAAACGGAAACGAAGATTGGCGATAACACGTTGACACATAGCTATCGATATTGCTGCCATTTCTGACCTGATGTTTTGCTTTAACTGGGTTAGATTCGTCGGATTGTTTTGATAAACCTTACTTTTAAGGTATCCCCATACAAAATAGTCAAGCGGGCTAAGGTCGGGGCTTCTGGGAGGCCAGTTGATGTTACCCCTTCGCGAAATGACTTTATTAGGGAATAATTCGTTAACAACTTCCATTGAGTCATTTGAGGTATGGCAAGTGGCCCCATCTTGCTGGAACCACGTTCTTGAGTTTAACCTGCAAACTCCTGCAACTCTGGGACCAAAAAATTTTGCAACATATCGCAATAACGGTCACTATTCACATTAATTGCTCGGCCTCGTTGATCTTCATGAAAATAAGGACCAATTATGCCTTTAGCAGACATAGCGGCCCAAACAACGACCTTTGGGCTATGCAGGGGTCGTTCATGCTTTCGTCTCGGATTCTCCACTGCCCAGTACCGACAATTCTGCTTATTAACATGACCATTCAGGTGAAAATTTGCTTCGTCACTGAACAGTATGTTGTTAAAGTTGTTAAATCGCTGCAGCATTTCGTTCACAATATTCAGTCGATTAGCATAGTCCGTATCCTTCAATTCTTGAACCAATTGAATTTTATAGGCTTTTAGATGTAAGTCTTTCTTTAAAATCGAATGTAAAGACGATTTTTTGATGTTCAATGCTTAGCTTCGCTTTCGGATGGATAAAGACGGATTTTGACGAACCGACGCCTCAACTTCTTCAATTTTTTCTTCATCGCGAACTGAACGAGGACGACCAGAGTTTTGAATTTTAACTGTCGCACCTGTATTCTCGAACATCCTGATCCATTTCCTAATGCTATCGTCACTTGGCGCGTGGCGTGTACGATATTCCGCACGATAGAGACGTTGAGCAGTCACTATTGAATCACCATTACGATAATACGCTCGTACGCAAAATGCGCGATGCGTCCCCGAGTACTGTTCCATCGTGACTAAAACTCCACAAAATGGCGGACGCCATGAACCCCTCCCCGCACCCTTTAGACGCCCCGTTTCGAATATAGCGCGAAAACAAATACCCGATACCCTTTCTGGACACCTTGTACTTATATTTTTTTACTCGTAATGAAAAATGTAAGAATACGATATTCCAGTTGTCTACGGTCAAGAGAGGGCAGCACCAGAATTTTTATCACCAGTTCCAATACGTAAGACACGAGCTGGTCTGCAGTTTACGTGCGCTGCACCAACGTTACCGCCCAAAGGGTGCCCTCCTGATGTTTGGGTAAGAAACAATCAAAAATAAAATAAAGCTTCAAACGACTTCTTTCACGATCTCTTATTTCTTCTTGGAGGTTCGCAGTCAACTTCTAACTGAAGGTAAGCAGAGTACAGTTATATAAAAAAGCGACCACGTAGAGATCCGCAATCTATCGGCTCTCGATATTTTGATATACACTAGCTGATGTCGAAATACAAAACTTTTTAACAAAAAAGAAAACTATCTTCAATGATTTTGATGAGTCCCCTGGCGTATCTTCAAATTCGAAAGTCCAATAACAATGAAATTAAAATAGAACAACCATTGAGGTATCCTCTTTCCAACAAAAAAAGAATCATCTAAATCGGTTCATAAACAAAGAAGTTATGGCTGAAGATCTTTTAAAAAATACATTCGAATTGAGTAACCTTAATGCAGTGCGACTATCTTTATGTATTAAAGTTATATTTCTATTAGTGCATTTAGTAGAGGGTAAACTAGAAAACTGTGGGCGCATTATGAACACTATGTTATTATCGAACACCAGTTTATGCTTGTTTTCTAGATCTTTCTCGAGCTTTTGACATGGTATCTTACGATGTTTTGTGGGAAAAGCTGCGGGGGAGAAAAGTGCCGACGGAACTGTTGCGTATTTTTCAGTATTGGTACTATAACCATATAAACAGTGTGAGATGGGCCGATAAGTTCTCTGTGTCGTATGGGTTAGAGTGTGGGGTTAGACAGGGAGGGATAACATCACCAAAATTGTTTAACCTCTATATCAATGATTTGATCGTTGAGCTCAGTGGTAAGAATATAGGATGTCGCATTGATGACGTTAGTGTGAACAACATTAGTTACGCTGACGACATGGTGCTGCTGAGCCCTACGGTTAGGGCGCTTAGAGAGCTGCTTGCGTGTTGTGAGTGCTATGCTCAGGTGCATGGCCTATCATATAATGTGAAGAAAAGTGAGTTCTTGGTCTTTAAGGCTGACGGTGGTAAATGCCCAGAAACCGTGCCCGCGATAAAACTTAATGGTAATGAGCTAATACGGGTCTATCAGTTCAAGTACCTAGGGCATTATGTGACCGATGACCTTGATGACCAAATGAATATTGAAAGGGAACGTAGGGCGCTGGCAGTCCGATGTAACATGTTGGTACGCAGGTTTGCGCGTTGTAGTGAGCAAGTAAGAGTAACGCTTTTTAAAGCTTATTGCCAAGTATTTTATACGTGCAGCCTGTGGACCAATTATACTCAGAGGGCTGTTAGTGCGCTGCGGGTCCAGTATAATAATGGATTCAGGATGTTAATGGGGCTGCCCCATTTCTGCAGTGCTTCTGGTATGTTTACACAGGCACACGTCAATGGCTTTCATGCCATCGTCAGACAAAAATGTGTCTCGTTGCTCTGCAGAGTGCGGGCCAGCTCCAACTCCATCCTGAAAACCATAGCAGGGAGGTACGACTCCTTTATTATTGGTCATTTTGTTTAACATTGTATTAAAAGAACCAAAATTGTCACAAAATATTAGTGTTTACTAAAATAGGTATAGGATCTTACTTTCGTTTTATTTTGTACTAACTAACTATGGATTATAATTATCTGAAATAAAGATTATTATTATTATTTCGCTTATTTAATTCTTTACATATTTAAAAAAAAAATTACAATAATATCTATATAAAATACAATATTAAAATAAAAAATACAAAAAAACAGTTGATCCCCAGTAGCGGGGTGAAGATCCATGCTACCGGTGGCTAGGGCTCCAGAGAGAGGAACCTCCTCACAATTCGTGCCGTGTCCTGAAGAACTGCCTTCTGTATCTTACCCTTGATCCAACAGCCAAGCGAGAACTTCCTAAGATGGTGGTCGAAACTTTTCGCTATTAGACCATTTACTGATACGACTATCGGGACAATTATGGTTGATTCCACATCCCACATGGCGGTAATCTCGTGAGCCAAGTCCAACTACTTTGAAAGTTTATCTTTTTCAGCTTTCACGAGGTTCTCATCATGGGGTATGGTGACATCAACAAGAATTGCCCGACGCATAGACCTATCCAACAACACGATGTCAGGTTTATTGGCTACAATAGTCCTGTCTGTGATGATAGACCGATCCCAGTAAAGCACAACATGACCGTTATCGAGAACTGGTGTTGGTGCGTATTTATAATAAGGCACCTCAAAACTTACAAGGCCGTATTTAAAAGCAAGTTGCTGGTGTATAATTCTAGCTACTTGATTATGTCTGTGCAAGTATTCGCCGTTAGCAAGATGAGAACAACCGGAAACTACATGCCTGAGTGATTCTCCTGGGCGGTGGCATGCCCGACAAATGTCAATCGTACCATCCTTCATAATGTATTTCCGGTAGTTATTCGTCTTGATAACTTCGTCCATAATTGCACAGACAAAACCTTCGGTTTCCCCAAAGAGATCACCAAAACGTAGCCAGGTTACTGACGCAAGTAAGTCTACATCAGGCCCATTTAGAGCCCGATAGAACCGTCCGTGAAGCTCCTTGCTCTTCCATACATCCTTGCGGTCTTGGGTGTTGATTACTATTGGTTTACGCCAGTTCTCGTTTCCAAAGGAAAACGGTGTGAGCCCTTTGTCAACTGCTATGACATCGCGATGCATAACATCCTCGATGTGGAGAAAATGCTCCCTGAGATTGCACACCTCACGGTTGTGTAGGTTTTTGACATTTAGAAAGCCACGGCCCCCACATTTCCGTGGGATGTACAATCTCATCACCGATGATCGCGGGTGATGCATGCGATATGTCGTTAGTAACTTTCGGACCCTCACATCCAGGGCATTCAACTCAGTCTGTGTCCACCTTAGTATGCCGAAGGAGTACATGAGCAAGGGCATAACCCAACCATTGAAGGCACGAACCTTGTTACCACCTGACAAAAGACTATTAAGTACTTTTCTCAAGCGACCAAAGAAACGTTCCACCACTGACTGTTTAATGTCCCCGTCAGCAATACCCAATGACTACGACATACCAAGATATTTATAGGTTTCGACCTCGGAGAGAGATCTGAGGGAAATTGATTCTGAAATTTGTAAACTACTAGAGTTTACAACCCTACCCCGTTCCACATGAATAACCGCGCATTTGTCAACACCAAACTCCATACTAATGGAGTTACTGAAATTCTCAGTCAATTTTACTAACTCCATCAAGTCTGGTTTCTTTTGTGCAAATAATTTTAGGTCATCCATGTACAGTAGATGAGAAATGGTTTTACTCCCTCTACGAAGTCGATAGCCTAGCCCTGAACCCTCTAGCACAGTACTAAGTGGATTCAATGCTAAGCAAAACCATAAAGGACTCAGACTGTCACCCTGAAAAATCCCTCGCTTTATCCTTATCAAGTCCATCGATCCAGAAGAACTCCCATCTCCTGGATGCCGAAGGACTGTGGTCCATTGCCCCATGTATGAGCTAAGAAAGGTGCATAGAGTTGTATTAATTTTATACAACTCCAGCACCCGTCTCAACCATGAATGTGGCACCGAATCATATGCCTTCTTATAGTCAATCCAGGCGGCAAAAAGATTCCTTCTGTTTCGGCGGACCTGTTGATTAACGGTCATGTCTATGAGGAGAAGCTCCTTAGTACCACGAGATCCAGTCCTGCTTCCATTCTGAGTGGTGGCCAAAATATTGTATGCATCAATGTGCTCTGATATTTTTGATGCCAGAATGGATGTAAGGAGCTTATAGATAGTGGGTAAGCACGTAATGGGTCGATAATTTTTAGCTTCCATGGTACTACCGGTCTTATGGAGCAGAAAGGTGACTCCAGTGGTCAAGAGAACTGGTAGAGATCCACGTTCAAGGGCATCTTGAAACTGAGTGGCCAAGAGAGGATGTGAGTGTCGGAACCACTTTAACCAAAATTTGTGCAATTCATCAGGTCCTAGAGTTTTCCAATTACAAGTCCGACGGATCGCGCAACTAATGTCCGAGAGGCTAATTGTTACAGCTCCCATGTCTCCGATCGATTCACATGCGCGACTGACAACATTTATCCATTCATGCTCAATGTGATTAACAGGAATTGACCAAATACTTTTCCAGAATGTGGACATTGCATCTGCATCTGGTAGCTGTCCATCAGCCACATGATCAGTGGGTCTCTCCCAAGCTCTATATACCTTCCTTTGTTCGCTTTTGAAAATGCGATTCCAATGAAACCTATCCACCCGTTCCCTGTAACGTCGAATACGGTTTGCCCATGCATAAACTTTCTGTTTTAGGAGGTCTATGCGCTCCGTCACCCAATTTATATATTCCTGGGGCCTAATGTTGGTCCCAACAAAAGCCTGGTTCACAAAGCGCATGACCCTTGGGCGGTTATTACCAGATTTGAAACAGATTAGCTTGCCAATGAGGGTCCTAGCTGTGCTAATACGCCTTTCAATCCTCAATTGCCATGCGGGTACATCGCTAGCAGGACATGCAATGCGATCGTTGTCTAAAAATTTTACACGAGCCATACGGCATGCTGCGATGGCCGCACAATAAATAATTGAATGCGTATCAACAAGATCTTGGCTATTTCGTAAATACGGATCTAACAAACTATCTAGGGCTCCCACTATCGCTATATTACGTTTATTAATAGGCAAACGAGGTAGACGTGGTCTACAGGTAATAGAAACGGATCGGAATTCTGAAATCGCATCATCCAAAGCCGTCCTCAATTGCTCATTTTCCTGGGTACTTACGGTTATATCCTCACATACGTCGAGGTTAGTAACATTATCTAACTGCTCCATCATCAAATGAGTATTTGACAATATAGCACCCTGTGATATTGTATATTATTATTATGTGACGTAAATACGACATGATGAAATTAGCCATCATTATCATTTATACAACATGTCTTCCGCCCGATGTTTTATTTTTTGTAACCTTTTTGTCCCTGTCGGTTGTAATTTTATATAAGTTAGGGCAGGATTGAATAGTAATTTTTAAATCAATTTTAGCCTAAATACGGCAAGATGCCATCGAACAGGAGCTGATGGGATGCCAGTTGCGGCCATTTTCCTAGTCATCAGTTCCTGTGGTTTTGCCAGCGGAAGGGAATTTTGTTTTGTTATATTATGGAACTATATAGCCTATTTCGTGTGTACATGAGTACAAAATGACGGAGTACAGATTTTTCACGCCTATAATCCGTATCAAAGTTTTGTTTATAAACGTGGCATATCTTTAATTGAAACTGTTTGTCAACCCTGACTTAGTTTTGACATACATTTTTTAACTATTCACAATATATTCCAGACAGGAATGGATGGATGGAAGATAGGAATGGATTTTAGAGGCATAATCGAGATCGAATAATTTTCAGGTGTGTAACAGCGATGGCTACGTGGGTCAAGTTTGTGTTCTTACTCTCTCTCCGAAACCTCAAGTGACGTCATGCAACGGAGTATGCAATGCACGGATATTATGTGTTGCATGTGTGCCTCCTGCCCCTGCTTTGACCAGGCAACAAACATTGGATATACCGTAAGTGTGTGTATGTTTTGTCTAACGATATTATTCGGATTGTATTTAAGAAGATTGCCGAAGGTTTTAGTGGAACTACAGCCATCTTGCAAAGAGATATGGTGGAACACTAACTAACATAAGTTCCTCTCAGTTTACAACAGACAATCTACGTCTACCTCTGGCATGTTTTATTTATATATTTATCTTTTGACTACAATCTCACATGATTGATGTTGCTGTCAACTTACAACTTCAAGGCTGTCAAAATGCCTTAAATGATTGGCACAAATAATAACCCTTATAATATTATTAAGACAATGAACGGAGTTGGTTGCCAATATACATAGAAACATGATAAAATAAGATTAACAATATACGAAATTGATGAAATATACAAAAATATTGAATTTTTTGAATGATAAAAACTTGACTTTTAACAACTTTTTGAAAATGGTTTGTTTTTACTGAAAAAGCAAGAGTCAATCGTCACTAACAGTCACTAAACAAATAATCATGAAAGTTAGGTACTTAAGCATCTATGTCCTTTCCTTCCAGAAGCACAAGTTCGTTAAACAGCGCCAGTTCAGTGAAGCCCGGCATCAGCATATCTGATCCTGATGATAGCTGCAAGAATATACGATTAGATAGGTTACATTAATTATAATCTATATTTTATGATCTATATTATAAACCTCAAGAGATTGTTTTTTTATTTGAACGCGTTAACCTCTGGAACTACCAGACATAACACAAAAATACAGTTCAAAACCACAAAAATTTAAAAATAAAATCTATGGTCACCTCGGCGTTTAGGGTAGTAAATTCCCTTTGAAACAACTCATATCTCAGAAGTGGGACATCATTTATTGAAATCTTAATTTTTTACACAGTATTGTCTGAAATATTGGTTGATGGTCTTTTTATTCAAGAACTTGGAGCAATTTTTTTTAGCTCAATAAAATGACGGTACTGTCCGTGATGGTAAGCACAGTATAATTCCCCTCTGCTATCGCACTTATCTCTTTCGTTACTCAGTAGTGTGCACCACGTGAAGGTGAGGCTGGCTTGGCCATCTCGGATCTATAGATATAATACGACACCCCGTACATCCTTGACTTAAACAACATGACTTAAAAATTGACAACTGATAGTAGAAAAATAAATTATCCAGTTCATCATCAAGTGACGAAGACGATGAAGGTTCATCGGCCAGCGAAAATCAAGATGCTCAGTCCGAGCGCAGCCAGGAATCTGGCTCTGTAAGGCTGCACACCGGTTTATCCAGCTCCTCGAGCCATCAACGGGCTACCCTCACTCCCAATCACAGCAAGAGTCTGAGCACTCCGCACACTGGCCAGAACATACAAGTGCATCCAGTTATGAAGAGCAGTTCCAATCCCGCTGTGGATAAACAGGCTATGGGGATAAATTCCGGTAGGTTTGAATCATGTTTAATATTATATAATAACCTAGACCTCTGATAGTATTTCGTATTTAACTATGAAGGGTATATTTATAATCAAAACTAGTTTTCTGCAGTTAAATAAATTTGTATTAAGATAAAAACACTAATGTTTTTTTTGTGATTATTATTGTTATTTTTTTTAATTATTAATTTGATGTGCACTAGTAGTTTTAGATTCACTCATAGTGATATCCTTTATTTCTGTAATTAGTAGTTTTTTTAACAGACTTAAAAGAAAGACGGAGGTTACTCTATTCGAATGTATATTTATTTAACTTTTTTATTATTTAATTTTCTGTTTTTTAGATGCATATATTTATATGTACACATACACGTAAACTTAACCTATTCTATAATACCAATTTATTCTTTTGGTAAAAACTGCACAATATACATAATTAACCTTTCACCTTATAATCAACTTAATTTAGTATAAGTACGTTAGATAAATATCAATACTTGCAATGTCTTTATACAAATTAAATTTCCATCAAGAGACTTTATTAATTCGTTAACCTTATAAAAGACATGAAGATTTATGAATATTGCACGTTCAGTTATAAATATTAGTAGTAAAACATTTTATGTTAAATATCTACATACCATAACAGTTAATATAACATCGACAGAATTTCACTCTTGAGGTGGACTTTCGAGCGAAGGGTCACGAACGCAGCGTGGAGTCACTGACGCTTCATCAGTGACGCGGCGTCATAGATGCTTTGATAACTTTGGATATCCGCGACAGACGTACAGTATTACCGCCTTTGCCGTACCAGTCTGAACTGATCTCTCAATAGTTTATATGAAATTATAACGTATGTTATGAATCTACTGTAATTGCATAAAGAAGAGCAAGATGAGAAATATAATCTTTTATTTCGATGCTATCTCAGTTAAGAAAGAGCTTTTATTTCCAAAAAAATTGTAATTTTCCATTCTTAAATATTAAATTAATGGATGTTGCACAGCAATGGAATTAAAGTTTCTTCTTCTTCTTCGGTAAACCTCTCAACAGATGCTATTTTATTAAAGTATTTCATTAATGTCTTCAAAATACACGTGCGTAGCAGTAACAGGGCTTGAAATCAGGTCAATGCGGCGAAGGCGGTATGGCTGTATGTCTATCGCAGATATCCAAAGTCATCATGCCTCTCTGACGCCGCGTCACTGATAAAGCGTCAGTGACTCTACAGAATCCGCGTTAGTGACACTTCGCTCGAAAATCCACTTTTAACATTTTTTATTTATAACGGGCCTCAAGAAATATTACCTAAAAATTTTTTATTTTTTTTACTTTTAATTAGAGTATTTATCTGTCACTTAAAAATTTGTTTATTATATGTAGTTATGCAGAATATTTGTTGTTTAATATACCGTTTTCCTTCAACGCACATTTAGTCATTGGACGATCTATCCTGGGTAATAATCTATTAATTCATGTATTGCATGATTTTAAGCATGGAAATACTATTTAATGAGTATATTTATTATGTATATGTATTTATACATATTGCATTTTATTATGTATTTGTAAATTTACTTATTATTTTCTAACCACTTAGCATTTAAGGATATTAGTAACCAAAATCATTTGAGATACAACGCTTTTATTATAGTTATGAGCCTAGAGATCTAAATACACTCGCCATATTGGCATGTAGCATGCTTAGACGTCTACAGTGACACTATTTTTTTTGTAGCGTTTTGGGATCCGCCATTAAACAACATAGAGCTATAATAGCGACATTTATTAGAAACGTGTTGGCCTAGTGGATAGTAACTGTATAAATATAAATAAAACAAAATAGATTGTAAAATGACAAAAAGAAAATAATAAATTAGGTGACCAATTCTCATCACTATATGCAACCGATTCGAATCATTTAAGAAGCTACTTACCAGTATAACTCAGTCGTAGTGGTAACGTCTCGCCGACATAGACATGTCTTTCCTACATTACGCGTAAGTGTCGAGTTTCTCGTATTTCTTTACATTTTCATTTCATAGATGCACTTTAAAGAATCTGTGACCGCCGTGGATTACCTGTGTACTAAAGCTATTTATTCACAGGTGGTTTCAAAAGGATGATTTAAAAAATTGTTGATAAATTATTATAACAAAAATTATAACGTTAAATTAAAATAAAATGTGTATAAAATCTGACATTGCGTAACTGGATACCTGTTTTAATTTAATATCGCCATTTTAGCGCCACGTTGTAAATACAGCTATCGAAAAACTTGCAGGTAAGTATTTATAGTAAGTAAAATTATGCCTGAAAATAACAACATATTTTAATTGAAAGAAAGAGCAGCATGTATTAGACAGATTTATAGACAAAGTTGAATTTTTTTATTGCCTATTTTTTAAATTCCATTTATCTGCAGGTACTTTGTCTTCGCCAGCAAGTCGCCAGTCTTCAGAGGACAGTGGAACAACTGCAAACCAGCCGACGATGTGGCTCGGTACAGAGGACGGATGCATCCACGTATACAACAGCCTCGACAATATCAGAATAAAGAAGAACAAGGTGAAACTCCAACATAGTTCAGGAGTTCATTCCATTGTGTAAGTATTGAAAACATGGCTCGCTTATACATCGGAAAAAAAAACGAAGGATTGAAATTTCTACAGTGACTTTGATCTATCTTTAGCAAATTGAAATCGGTTAAAGAAGGGAGAAGTTTGCTATTTTTTAGACATTGTTTGTTTGTTTATTTAATCGGACCGATAACTTTTGAATGTGTCCGTGTTCCGCTATTTTTATGGTCTACGAATATATACTCGATGTGAGGAATAAATTCTACACTTTTCCAGATATTTCAAGAATAATGAATAGACTAGTTGACTCTTTTTAAAGTAGGTCTGGAATTATTAATAACTAGCGGTGTGCCCGCGGCTCCACTCGCGTTTGTTTACTACGCAATAATTATTTAAATTCCTGTATTTTTAATCGTATTGTTGACAATTCATATACCGTATCAATTGAGGAGTGGCATGTATTTCCCGTATATAATTTTTATCAAAATCGGCTGAAAACTATTATTCTAATGTACAATTTCTAAGCATTATTAGAAATTCTTATAACCCATTAATTATGTAAATAGTTAGAATTCCCGTGTATAAAATTTCATCAAAATCGGTTAAGAATTATCGAAATGAAAAAAAAAATTAACTTCATTTTTTACGATTCCCAAAAGTGTTATTGAAAGTTCTTCTCATTACTTATCATTCATGGAATGACTTATATTTTCCGTATACAAAATTGAATTAACGAGAATATTTTTTTTCTTACATTATCCAAAAGTAATATTGAAATTTCTTATACCCTATCAACTGACCGATTATATAAGCATCCCGTGTACACAATTTCATAAGAATCGGTCAAGGCCTTTTTGAGTTAAATCCGGACATACAAACAGAAAGACGGACGGACAAAAAAAATGGCATATTTGTGATCAGTATCGTTTGTATTGTTATCAGCTCTGGGTTTAGCACATTTGACCATATACAAGCACTGGAACAAGTTATAGAAAAATACGAAGATCGTAATAAGCCACTCTATCTAGGTTTTATCGACTATAGCAAAGCATTTGACAGCATAAGCCACAACCCTATATGGAAATCATTACAAAATTTGAACGTAAATCCGAAATATATAAATATTATAAAATACATATACAGCAACAGTATAAGTAATGTCATGCTAGAATCTAGAGGAGATGCAATTAATATCGAAAGAGGAGTCAGACAGGGGGACACCCTGTCACCCAAATTGTTTATTGCGGTTTTAGAAGATGTATTTCGAAACACAGACTGGAAAACTAGAGGCATAAAAATAAACAACAGCTATCTAAGCCACCTCAGGGGTGCGGACGACATAGTTATACTGTCTGAAACAGTAAAAGAATTACAAGGTATGCTCTGTTCTCTTGCTCAAGCAAGCTCAAAAGTAGGATTAGAGATTAATGCTACAAAAACCAAAATCATGACAAACAGCATAGAACGGCCCATCAATTTAAAAGAAAAATCTATAGAATATGTCCACAGCTACATCTACCTAGGCAAACAAATATCATTTCTGAAAACGCCCAGTGAAGATGAAATTGAAAGATCAAACATAGCCTGGAAGAAATTTTGGTTACTCAAAGAAATTCTAAAAGGAGACTACTCGATAAACGTTAAGAAAACAATATTAGACACCTGTATACTACCTTGTCTATTGTATGGCTGCCAAACCTGGATATACACCGCAAAAGCAAAACAAAGGATCACAGGAACACAAAGAGCTATGGAGAGAAGTATCCTAAACATAAGAAAAATTCAAAAAGTCAGGAGCACAGAGATAAGACAGAAAACAAAGATAACTGATGCCATCACACAAGCTTTAAAATTGAAATGGCAATGGGCAGGTCACGTATCGAGATACACAGACAGTAGGTGGAGAATCAATACTACAAGGTGGAAAGGGCCAATCGGCAAAAGAAGAGTTGGGAGACCGAAAAGACGATGGGCTGACGATATAACCAAATTAATAGGAAAGGACTGGCAAACTATCGGCAAAGACAGAGATGAGTGGAGACATTTAGACATTTAACATTTAGACATTAAGCAAAACATAAATAACTAAATACTAACAAATAAATACCAATATAAATGGAAATTTAGGTTAAGGATAAGGAAATACAGGCTTTTTTATTAATTTTTTTATATATCGTTCATATAATATTCGTATCGGGAAATTTTGGAAAAATATTAAAAGTACAGACAGGACTACAGAATTATACTTTTTATAATATAGCTATAATTATACAATACTTACCAAAAAAAAAAAACAAATGAAAATCATAGATGGGTTTATCACTATGTGTATTATGGTCGCAATCCCTACCACCCACCGCGCTATATTACTGCATATGCACCGGCTGATTTAGGAACACGACAAACCAAAACAAAATCATAGATGGGCTTATCATTGTTTGTATGGTATTGTCATTATATGCCAACATGAATCCAACACATTAACAATCCCAATAAAACTTCAAAATAATTAAAATCTTACCTTATTGTACCGGCCTGCGGGAAGGTTTTTGAAAAACGTGAAACTCCTTTTATTCCTTTCTTACCAAAAGCATAAATATAAATAGGTTCTTCATACAAACTTTCACCCAAGTTTTATTTTCAACACATGTGGAATAACACAATGAAATAATACACAATGAAATAATACACTTGTATTAAAACTTTATTATCCAGATAATTTACTATAGGTATATCGCTTAAAACCTTTTTCTTCAATCTGTGGCTTAGAGTATATAAACTCCCGCAAGCCGCGAGCATTATTCCGTACTGCGTAGTTAAACAGTTCAAAAACACTTCAGCCAATCTTAAAAAGAATACTGGACTATCATTTAATTAGAAATAAAATACATTTCTTATTAAGTATAACAATGTCAATAAATCAACATCCTTGTTGACGTTGACCACGCTGTCATTTCATAATTACTTCACATGTGCACAATAAATCAACAAATTGATTGTCCTGGAAGCCAATATTTGCCTCTTACATACTTTCATCTCCTATTTTTTACCCTTTAAGTTTTATTTTCGCTACAAAAAGTACTCTATGTCCTTTCCCAAGGTCCAATCTATCTCTATACCAAAATTCATCAAAATTGGTTTAGCAGTTTAGGCATGAAAACGTAACAGATAGTTCGAATTTATATCATAAGTATGGATTGTCCGATCAGGGGAAATTTATTATTTATTATTTTTAGGGCCTAGAAAATCGAAAAACTTTATTTTTAATTTTACTATTCGTAGAAAAGCGAAAACGCTGTCAGCCATATTGGTCTATAAATTATCTCTGCTGTGACGTCATAGGAGTCGAAAACAAACATTTGACATTTAGCAAACAACATTATTAAAATGTCAATGTCAGTAGCGAATTTCACTCGTATAAGATCCGACCACAACTTAAGGAAAACAGTTTTTTTTTCGGACTCTATGAGCTGTCTGGAGGATATCTCTAAATTTTATATTCACTCCAAATTACATTTTTCCTTATTGTTTAAATGTCACAACCTTGGTTTAGAAGTAGTTGTAGCTTGGATCCCTGGCCATTGTGGGATTGTAACAAATGAAACTGCTGATATTTGTGCGAAAAATGCTGCAAAGTTTTCTATGTGACACTCACTCCAAGACATTCTCTCTAGACTTCCGTACTCTTGCGAAACAACAACTTTTACAGTCATGGCTAGATCTTTGGATGAACTTTGAACCACTGAGTGTGGCCCTGCCGAGAGATCCGTGGATCACATATTTTTAAATAGTCCCAAACTATTTTGTACCTTATATGATCTTCTTTTTAATATACCTCGTCCTACTAATGTCAGTAGATTTCTAACATATGTGTATTCTATTTTTATTGAAATATTTAGTGTCTTTATTTGTCTTAATAATATAAAATTGTAATGTATCCTTTGTTCGTGTCTTTATAGATTATAGTTATGCTTTTGATTTAGGTATATGTTTAACATATGTAGTTCTATATTACCCCTGCATTTCCCATAACAAGTACTATGTAAAAAATTGTGACTGTTTTATGTTGTATCAATGTATTCTTTTTATGAGTTATTTTAACAGGTTCTTCTACAGTACCTACACCGAACATTTGGCAACTAAATTGTATGAAGTGTATTTCTCACACTTGACATTGGCAAAATTGCCTATATAGGCAGAGAAAGCCAACATAAAAAAAAACGATGCGACATGAAATTTGCTTAGAGTCCTATGATGTCACAACATGGCCGGCAGCGTTTTAAGAGTAAAATAAACTGTCTAAATTGTAAATATGTAGCAATCTTACACTTTTAATATCTGAAATCGATAAATATTGGTTACATAAGTCAAATACTACATGAAATATTTATTTATTGCACCAAATTTGTTGAGTCAAGTAATCTATTTTTTATCGTAGATCGTAACAATATTTATATAGATTCCTGTGACGTTTAATTAGGTGAAAAGAATTTTAGAAGTTCTTACTTAATTGTCTCGAATTTATACTCTTCCTTACTTTATTTGCCTTTTTTAGCTCTGTTAGCTTGCCTTTAAATTAAAGTAAATTAAATTATAACCATATATAACATAGAACATATTCTAGTTTGGCTTCATTAAAGTTACTAATTATTATAATATTATTATTATTTACAGATATGTGGAAGGTAAGGTGTTTGTGGCGCTTGGTAATGGAGACCTTGTTGTCTACTGCCGCGATATCGGTAAGTTACCTATACTAAGGTACAAGTGATACACTTTGTAGACCAAGGACCTCAACTCATATACTTATAATATTTCGAAAATGAAAATAGTTATTGTGGACAATTTATTTTCAAGATGGATCATGGACGGAGCGGTCTACGATACCAGTGGGCAGCGGTAGTACCCCGGTGAGCAGTATGCTTCTCTCAGACGGCAAGCTGTGGTGCGCCACCCACGCCTCTATCAAAATCATTAACCCGCATACACTGCAGGTACGTTCATCTAACTATATTATAAATGTATATTATATACCTATTGCTATAAAGCCAGTAGTCAAAAATGTGCTCGGCTTTTTTCGGATACATTCTCTATCTATCTATTATTGGAATAATTTTTCATAATTACTGATTTTGGGTAAAAATACTGATATTTTTCTCCATGAATATCGATATTTTTTATAATCTGACTATACTGTTACCCTTAGGGCCCCTGAAGCCACTGCTGCTTTTACGGCTTCACCGAACTTGAACTATATATAAGAATATATATATATATATATCAACGCACAACCCAAACTACTGGGACTCGCATCGTGAAAATTTGAATGCGTACTCCTTTTACACTGTAGATGAGCATTAAGGAAGGGTTATTGCAAATTCAAACCCTATAGGTGGTGGAAGAGGAGATGAAAGATGAAAGAATATTTTTGTTGATAGAACGATTAAAGTTGGTATTTAGCAATTCAGATAGAAATTTTAAAAGACGGGTGAAACCGCGGACTAAGCTCTAGTTTTTTATATTATAAGGGAGTATGTGGCCTAAACTTAGAGTAACTAGCTCTCGAGTGCATCTACTTATACATAGGTACTTGCCGATAGATATCCTACTTGAGAGTTTTAGATAGCCTTGGGAAATGCTCTATCATGCTACGGTTTTATCGCAATGTTTTACTGAAAACTCAAGCTCATTATAGGGTTTGAAGCCATGTCAGTAGACCATTTATCTTCATCGCTTTAACTTACTACCGTTGCAGGTGGACGAAACATTCCAAATAAGTTCAGAGTCGAAGCCGATAAGTCACATGGCAGTTGCCGGCAGCACAATATGGTTGTCGCTGCACAACGCTGCCCAACTGCGATGTTACAACTCGTCCAACCGCGAACAACTCACGGAGATCAATATCACTCCGCACGTCACTAAAATGTTACACGGTATGTATCCACGTATACAGTCAAGTATTTTGAAGTGAATAATGGTATAAGTTCTGGTTCCTTTTTTTTCTCGATATAAACATTCCATCAAGCCTGTATTCCTCAAAGGGTTAGGCAGCGGTGTATTAATATACACCCACAGTTCGCCGGGTATGCTTAGTTCCCATGTACCTAATTTGGGCCAAGCCTATATCCATTAATCGGACACTAAGCAAAACTCCGAGCTGCTACTGAGAATTTTATAGAGCAACCCAATAACACTTTGCTCAACCTGGGAATCGATCCCAGGACCTCGAGCATAGCAGTCACGCTTAGGACAACTCGGCTAATGAGGCACTGATGTTCTTTCTCAGCTAACCTCATTTTAAGTAGCTACTACTTTCCTAGGCCGATTGCAACATAAATGTGCATAATGATACGGAATGAAGAAGTAAAAGCACTCACCAGATTTCTGCTTCTTGGTTCACTTGTATTCTAGCACGCACCATGCAATGATCACTAATCATTATTGGTTTGTAGTAGCACGACAAAGTGACTGCACAGTGCCTGATGATAAGCATAGTAGTTACAATGTAAAATCAATGACAACCACCAAGAGATCTGCAATCCATCGACAGGCACTGTGTTCATGCTGGCCAACAAGCCTCTCAGCTGTTAAATATACACGGGCCGATCACGAAATGTAAACCCGCCCCCTCCCCCTTGCTTTTTTGGATATACTGCGGCTGATCCTAGAACGCAACAAGACTAAGCATTCCACTATGACGTAGTGTCTGGTGCTTACAATATATACTTCGTGCACCTCAATGATGGTTTCACACAGATTGTTTATGTCAAGGTTGCGACGACATAATACGACAGCACAAGGCAGCGTGTCTACGTGTGACAGCCCTACTGGCGCATCGTGATACGCTTTGGGTGGGCACCAGCGCTGGGGTATTACTCACAGCTCCGCTACACAACTCGCCAAACGTTCGCACAGGATTGTTCACACACCCACAACTCACAGGTATTTTTCTAAAATGTTAGATCTCGAAAACTAAAGAGGATATCTCAAGGATTAATTCTCAGAAACTTTCGTCACACCCTAGCTATTTTTGTTGTCTATAAATTAGATGATAATTCATAATAACTTAGGCAACTAGTTTAGATTATAACGGAGCATAATCACGCAATATTATGAGTAAAAAAGAGAAAGTTAGATGCTACTCTGCGTTGCAAATATTATGGGATATATGGAATAATATGAATTATATTTATAATAACAATCCAATGAAGTTAGGAAGGTTATCAGGTCTTTTCGACTTCATGTCACACCACAAAATTTTCAATTTGTATTCGTTGACGCTATTAACGCGCCAAGATTTGTGTATAACTGAATAAGTAAATAAAATCTAACACAGTTATTTTTTTTAATCTATTTGCCCAAATGATATGTATTTGTAATTGAAAAAATATATTTTCTGAAAACTTCAACTTTTGAACTGTAATATTTACGATTTTACGACTTTTGTACTAAATATTTTTCAACAATTTTTTCTTTGGTAATTAATAGCTATCGATAAGTGACGTAAAATAATATTTTTTGTTTTAGTTTTTTCGTCATAAGTACTTATAAATTTTACATATAGATTTTAAAAAATCGGAGGGTGCGGGGTTAGATTTTACTTGCTTATCCGGGTATGCCCTTTCACCTTTTTGATGTTGGATATGTTTTCTTAATGACATTTTTCATTGTATGTCCTTTATTTATTTGTTGTACTTTTACAATTTTTACTGTCGCATTTTCTAATTACATAAGAATTACAGGTATAACATATGGACATACGGGACACGTGAGATTCTTGACAATAGTCGAAAATCCAGTCCCACAGAAACAACCAACGAAGTCGACGCAAACGTCCCTGAAGACCAAAGCGCTAAGCCGACGTTCAGCGAACGCGGAGAAGCTACAAAAACAAGCAGATACAAACCAGAATAATAAAGAAACCTTGATCATATCTGGCGGCGACGGTTATGAAGACTTTCGAAGTTCAACCATGACTGAAGATGCCGGTAGAGAGGACTCCACCAATCATCTCCTTCTTTGGAGGGTTTGAACGAATTTCACGGCCTACGGGATTCTAAAGTAATCCAATTGAGATTCCCTCCTCGAAGTTAGCTCAGGAGGAGAACTTAGATAATCGAGTATATTTCGTCGTCGGCACATTATTATAATTAGACGTTACTAAATGTGGTTTTTGAGATTAATATAACTTAGTTGAAGACATTTGATGTCATGAAATAAAAGAAACATCTCACAGTATTAAGAAATTCATATTTATATATTGGAGCGTCATTTCATTGTTGATAAATCTATATTATAATAAGTACAACGTTTTAGAATCGTTTACATGTGTCTAACCATATCAAGGGATGAATAAATGTCTATTTGCTGTTTGATTGTGATAGTCGTAGTTTATGATGGAATAGTGATGGTTTATGTACCTAAGTTCGGTGTTAGGTTTCTTTTAAATTGTCCGTTATTCTATTTTTTTTAGCTTCAGTACGTAAGAAGATTAAGTGCTTACTTTCTCAGTTATTAGAAAAAGATTGCTTAGTATTAAAATAGTGTTTTGTTAAACATTATTATGTTAAATTGTAGTAAATTCTGTGTCGATTATGATATGAAAAAAGAAATAAATCACAGTTTTCTGTAGTTTAGCTAATAAAATTAAAAAAATAATTAATAATAATAATGTTGAGACGTGAGAATAAAAACGATAGAATCAGATCAGTAACGACAGCATAAAATACTTGTCATTAAAAGCATAATTTTAAATAACACGTTAATAAAGAACAAAGTATTAACATTTTATACGGCAAGTTCAACTTATGTCTATTTTATTTGTATGTGGCAACACCTCAACATTTTTCTGGTTACAAATTTGCTACGGATTTTCGTTAAATAAAAACACATTTTATTGATAAATAACATGTACTTATATCATTAATATATTTATTGTTCTAAAAATAATTAATCATTTTGCTTTAAAAAAAACTGTTATTTGCTTTTTACTCTACTATTGTTTCCGTAATTGATAAAGTAAGCACAGTTTAAAACACACTGTTATTGTCAAAACTAAATAGCTTTTCAGTATAAAATTATTGGTATATCTTTAAAATTACCGGCACATCAATGCTTACTCTCTGCATTTAACAGATAAATCAGAGATCCTAAAAATAGCCTCGAAATTTTAATTAATTAATCCAGTAAAATCACCTTTTCTAATATTAAGAAATCAATATAACAACTTCTTTAGATGGTAGAAATGTATAATTTAAGTTTATCACGTTGTTTAATGGATGACTGGGATCCATTAATAGCCAAAAGGATTTCAAATACCACAACACTAGAACAGAAATAATAGCTTAATTTAAAATATTAGATTCCAAAGAACGATGCACTGAAGCAAGCTTCTTTACTAAAAACATCTCATAATGTTCTATTGATGTTTAGTCAACCAACAAGCCTGTAATCAATGCTTTTAGTTTGACAATGACGTTAAACATAATTCTTATCGAAACACATATATCTTCTAAGGCATTAGGTATAGATAGTAGAAACTGTTTTATCACAATCGTTGTAAATTTAATCGTCATAGAAAATTATATCTCAGTCAATATGTAAAACTTGATTGCTCAAAAGTATTAACATTGTTACCTGAACCATCATATTGTATGAGAGCAACAAATTATAAATAGGATGTTTGGTCAATGTATCCTATGTTTCTAATATTACAGAATAATCCAGAATAAATAAAAAACGTCGCACTAATTGCTGTAATTTTATTTATATTTCAATTATCATTTTTTTTTACATAACAATAATTCTATCTTCTCATGTTGTATACTTCTGACCTTGAGATTGCCTACAATGTTAGCATTCGAAATATAATGCAAAGCTAATCTCAGAAACTGGCACCAGTTGCTCGTTTAGGACTAAATACAAAATTACTACATTGCAAGGAAAATCAGAAGCTTCGAAACAATTTATATTTTATAGATTTATTTATTAAGATACATTTTTGACACAAAGAATTTTAAAAATAGATTACATAGCTTCTACTTTGTTATAATTTTCTTGTAATATTAAGGGGTATATTAATTACATTTCTCAGCCAAATCATTGATAAAATTGGTTAAATCATCATTTTCAACAGATTCTATATTTTTCTTTCCTCTACTTACAAAATATGGGTCAATATGAAGTTGTGCTGCCAATTTTTTTAATATGGTCCGTCTGTCATGATCATTATCATTAATTTCCCTTTTTGCTGTGTCACCTTGCTTTTTGATTGTTATTAAATCTATAGCAGAACATACAAGTTCCTTAGCTTTCATTAATTCATCATTCATGTCCACGGGTTTAGCATTATTTGTATTTTTTTTACCTCTAGCTATATAATAAGGGTCATTGCGAACAGATTTCACGATTTCTTCAATAGCACCGCGTCGATCTCTAACTTCTTTGAATATATTAGAATCTATATAATATTTTTTACCTCTAGATATAACATATGGGTCATCTTCGGATGACGAACGACTACTTCTTTCTGTTAGGATATAATGGGGCTGTTCAGCGTAAATTCTGCTGTCGTGGATTCTACCAGGTTCATTATTCTTGAAGCGCGTGTCGGCTAAGTTTATAATATAAGGACTGCTCCTTCGCAATGAGCCATTAAATAAATATTTAATTTTACTGTCTCTACCTCGATTCTCCCAAAAGGAATTTAATCCCACTATACGGTTTTTTCGCTTAAGTCTAGATAGATTTTCAATGTCGTCTTCAACGTCATTTATTTCTTTCAGAATGGATTGCTTTAAAAGTTCTTTTCGTCTACCTCGACTTGGCCAAAAATATTCTAAATCTTTTCTCCTACCACGATTCCCCCAAAATGGATCAGAATCTTCTCGTCTTCCTCGATTCCCCCAAAAGGGATCTGAATCTTGTCTTCTGCCTCGACTTCCCCAGAATGGTTCAGAGTCTTGTTTTTTACCACGATTACCCCAAAATGGTTCATCATCACGTCTTCCGCGGTTACCCCAAAAGGGTTCATCACCTCGTCGCTCTCTGTCTTCCGGAAATAGTGCATCTTTTATGCTGTGGCCATAATTCTCAAAAAAAGGGTCTTCATTTTGCCTTCTACCCCTTGATCCCCAAAAAGGGTAATTACTATGACCATCTATTACTTCGCTCGAATCACGTCTACCTCTGTTTCCCCAAAATGGAGTATACGGTTCCATATAATTCTTAAAATCTCTGCCAGTTGGGGGCAGTGGTACTAAACAATCTTTGCATATTAATTTCGGCTTCTCATTACTATATGCAATATACTCGGCATAGTCTTCTGCAGACGAACTATCACGTTTACCACCAATAGCCCAGAAAGGTAGATCATTGCCACTAAAATGATGTAATTCTTTATCTACTTTGGTATTTACTTCTTTTTCATAATGCAAGTTATCAGGAATACTTTTTTTTCCTCTACTGGCCCAGAATGGTTTTTCGTCTTCGTTATTCAGTGCTCTTTTAATCCGTTCTCGTTCAGCGTTTGGTTTTAAACTGATGTGATTTTTGTGCAATGTTTTAAATTTATGTGTATTATTTGTTTTTCCAAGAGCAATGGCTATTGATACAACAAGTAGGAATACTAGTGATTTGAAAAATTTTCTACGCATTTTCTTAAAATCTGAAAATAAATGTACATTAAAAAGATACAAAATCATTACTTCATTATTATTATTTAATAATAATATGTATGTGAATTAGGTAGTAATAATAAATATTTATAATAATATTTGATAGTAAATTATCGTAAAGCATAGAAAGTACAGTGCGTTTTTTATTCTCAGGGGAGTAAAAGGACAATTGATGTATTGCTAGTTTACTGTGATTTAAAAATAGTTATATCACCAATCGGAACTAATCGTAAAACTGTAAAACATTCCAAATGTGAGGGCCAAATAAGGAAGACAAAACAGCGTCTCAATTAATAATACTCAATTCAGTATTTTAAATCTTACGAAACAAATAATTGTAGTTTTACATTAGTGATTTTCAATTTACTCTGTGGGATTAAAAAACGCACTATAGTATACTAAATACGGTTAAATATTCTCTAATATATAAGTGCTGCGTTTTTTAAATTGCAGTATCGTTTAACAGGCTATTCAGTTTACTCTAGTGCCTATATGCAGGTAAAACAATAAAAACGCAGTGGTAGCATGCTTCGACACAGCGTCGACTGATTTGGAACAATGAATTTTAAATGAATGAAAACATCGTGATTCAACTACAGCATGTCGCCAAACTATAGCTGTGTCCCGGCAGCTGCAATATATAACCAGTCCTCTTGGATAAGCGTATTACATTTTTCATCTACATCCTCATTTAACATCCGATAGATTTTTTTCAACAGCTTATCTCCAAAGAAAAAGAAGGACGTTGTTGGTAGTATAATTATATCAAATATCAAGGTGGAAGACATGAAGAATTCATATCATGCCATTTCTTTATAATTGAAGCTCCGCAAATTACTACACTTTATTTGACGTTGAGTAATTTATAGTCCAACAGCCTCGTCTCATGATTAATACCGATCAACCAAGCCGTGCCAAAGAGCAAGAGTAACACTGCCTGGTCACAACCTATTAGGGTCGGCAAATTCCAAAAAATAAAGGAAATCGGACAATGTGAATAAATAATAGAAAATTGTATTAATAAAATTGAATTTGTCTGTTATCTATTCTTTTGAAATAGTATAAGATGTATAAAACATTTAAAGTTTAAAGCATTCATTTGGTAATTTTAGTTTATATAATTTGTGTCTGACTTTTTTCAATATAATAAATTTACAATTAGCAATATTAGTTATGTCTATTGCCTATGCCTTATGAGCAACAAATTGTATCTTGCACTCGGGCGACAGACTTCCTCACTCGAGACTCGCCCATCATCCTATTATCATAAACCTAAGCGAGCACATGTACATAGGTTCTATAAAGCACCTTTTTTCTTTTTATATACTAGTTAGACTTAGACAAAATTAACAGATCACTAAATACATATCCGCATATTCCTTCCTTCCTCCCAGGAGGCAGGAACACGTATATACCTATGTATAAGTTAGTTTAGCTCGACTTTCTACGGATAGGGAATTAGCCAGTTCGCGACTTCATTGCAACTACGGCAACAGCCTAAGCAGAGGTTCGGCTACTTTGGCACCACGTTTTCGCGGCTGAGTGTCTTCAGCGCTCGCCCCCAAGCCACGATGCAGCTATAAAAGCCATTTGAGGCTCCAGGGCCCTTATTTCTCACAATATAGCCAGTTCTAAATAAAATCTAAGCAAAATATTTGTATGCTTATCACTACCACACCTAGTTTATTGTTTGGTGATGGATATATTTTATCGAGTTAGGGGTGTCAAATTACATCATTAAAACTGAGAGGCCCAAGACAACCTCGCCTGCGCGTGGTTCACCCTGCTGAACAACAAACGAGGTAATAGTGATAGCGGGGTGGCAGGGCTGTACAGCCCGACTGGGTCGCGACCACCATACATTTGGTGACAAGTCCGTCATAATGACTTGCTTTTGCGTGTCGTGCTTGACCTAAAATCTCTCGGTGGTCGCCGTTGTGTATGGATTGTACTGTGTTTACCATCAGGTTCACAAAATTCAATATGCCATGCTACTAATAAAAAAATACCGGTAAAACTGCGCAACATTACCTACCAGTATCAAATTTTGCCTAAAATACAAATTTTCTAATATCTTTTCAAAAATTTCATTTGGCAAAACCATAGTCTAAGTAGTTTTTTGCATTATTATCTGCCAACCCGAAAAATCTACTATCACAACAGATTTGCATCGAACGTTACGTCGGTTCACTCTCAAACTAAATGATTTATAAAATTATATTAAAAGTATAATAAAATGGATGTAGTTGATTATTTTCAAGTCTTGTTTACTTACATTATATGAATACGTTAATGCACTATGTTCTCACGTTTTAATAATTACAATGGTCTTTTCTTATTTAGACTTTCTTCATATATTATTATAGCGTCAATATTTTTAGAATATTACAAAATTATTCATTCTATGTTATAACTAACTAATTTGTTTCTTTTTTAAGTAAGCTATGGCAGCCCTATGCGTGAATGGGTATATGTATGACAATAAGTAAAATTCTAGATGCAACATTACCTAGCAAGGTAAATGGTATTTAAAAACATCAATGACAGTTATTCGAAAATGGTGTGCATTTAATTGAAAATAAGGCTTCTTTTAATGTAAGAAACAGAATAATCATACCATTTTACTCAATGTTACGGACGTAGGCAAAGTTGTAGTCTTGAAACACAACTTTGGTTAACATTTAAAATAATTATATCCCTAAAGTAATTATGAACTTCGGAAAATAATAATATACACCGTCACCAACAGCTGTCTTTAGTGAACGGAAAGCTTTAAATAATTTTTAGGTTTTCGTTTTATTCGTCAAAAACTGCAAAATCTAAGCAAAGTTACGCATTTCTACGGTACCGACTACCTTCACCAGTGTCTTTACTCCTGATACTCTGTACTCCCAATTCTACATTTAAGAAAATAATAAAAGTAGGTAAACAAACGTCGTGAAATTGCTTACCTTTAATTACATTGATCTAATAACATTTTCCAATCTACACGTACACAGTGGTGACTTCAGGCTGGTTACTTCTCATCTGAGGTTGTATGTGAACCCTTTCAGCTTTTATATAAGAGAGGCTAGTGGGCGAGCTCTCCAGGGGTGTCGCGTGAAATTTTATTTATTTATTTGTCACATAGTCCCCGGAGTCAGAGTGACCGTTATTAAATTAAAACAATGCTAGATGCGTATTGCTTTGGACTTCTGTTGCGGGGACGCGGATAAGGGGAAGTGCTTTTTAAATTTCACATTTTTGCTATGTTTATATTTATGACTAAAACTAAAACTTCTTCATTTCATGGTGATGGAACATTTTAATAATTAAAATAAGGATGTTTACACACTAAATATGAACACAAAAAATCTAAATAATAAAATTTTCTTATCCAATGATATATTTAAATAACATTTGGCACTATTATACAAGGTGTCCAGAAAGGGTATCGGGTATTTGTAAGTTCAATGAAACAAGAATTATTTGTATGCAATAAAAAAGTTTATTGTTTATTATTAGCATATGAATTGGAGAATTATTTGGAAAAGATGATGTTATCCAAATGATGACCGTTACGTTGCTGGCACTCTTCTAAACGGAAACGAAGATTGGCGATAACACGTTGACACATAGCTATCGATATTGCTGCCATTTCTGACCTGATGTTTTGCTTTAACTGGGTTAGATTCGTTGGATTGTTTTGATAAACCTTAATTTTAAGGTATCCCCATGCAAAATAGTCAAGCGGGCTAAGGCTGGGGCTTCTGGGAGGCCAGTTGATGTTACCCCTTCGCGAAATGGCTTTATTAGGGAATAATTCGTTAACAACTTCCATTGAGTCATTTGAGGTATGGCAAGTGGCCCTATCTTGCTGGAACCACGTTCTTGAGTTGAAACCTGCAAACTCCTGCAACTCTGGGACCAAAAAATTTCGCAACATATCGCAATAACGGTCACTATTCACATTAAATGCTCGGCCTCGTTGATCTTCATGAAAATAAGGACCAATTATGCCTTTAGCAGACATAGCGGCCCAAACAACGACCTTTGGGCTATGCAGGGGTCGTTCATGCTTTCGTCTCGGATTCTCCACTGCCCAGTACCGACAATTCTGCTTATTAACATGACCATTCAGGTGAAAATTTGCTTCGTCACTGAACAGTATGTTGTTAAAGTTGTTAAATCGCTGCAGCATTTCGTTCGCAAAATTCAGTCGATTAGCATAGTCCGTATCCTTCAATTCTTGAACCAATTGAATTTTATAGGCTTTTAGATGTAAGTCTTTCTTTAAAATTGAATGTAAAGACGATTTTTTGATGTTCAACGCTTGGCTTCGCTTTCGGATGGATAAAGACGGATTTTGACGAACCGACGCCTCAACTTCTACAATTGTTTCTTCATCGCGAACTGAACGAGGACGACCAGAGCTTTGAATTTTAACTGTCGCACCTGTATTCTCGAACATCCTTATCCATTTGCTAATGCTATCGTCACTTGGCGCGTGGCGTGTACGATATTCCGCACGATAGAGACGTTGAGCAGTCACTATTGAATCACCATTACGATAATACGCTCGTACGCAAAATACGCGATGCGTCCCCGAGTACAGTTCCATCGTGACTAAAACTCCACAAAATGGCGGACGCCACGAACCCCTCCCCGCACCCTTTAGACGCCCCGTTTCGAATATGGCGCGAAAACAAATACCCGATACCCTTTCTGGACACCTTGTACGTGTTCGGAACTATTATTGGCACTATTAAGTTCCAACTAAGATTGGCAGTGTCATAAAATTAATTAATATGGCTAATAGGTAACATAAGATGCATAATATTATGAAATACCATAAACAATCAAGAATTATAAGTTTGGGTAATATATAAAAATTATTATTATTTATGAAATCATCGACGTTATTTAGATAATAATGAAATACAAAAGTTAACTGATAAATAAACGTAACATCTAAGTATAATTATATTTTCCTGTGTGTGATAATTTTCAAGTTAGTACGGGTTTAATGCCACCAGGATACGTTGGTGGTGGAAATTTGAAAAACTAAAGCCTTACCTAGACTTGCATTTTCACAGGAAACTGATTCAGAACATTATAAATTTGAACTAAATGCTCTTTGTATTGATTTCGTTTTTAATTCAATTTTAAAGTCAATCGTGGTGGTAAAGTCTAAATAGTGAACACAGTGGTGCATTGCTGCGCCACTTTATACTGGTGGGACTCCAATGCTAGTAGCTAGTAAAGCTATTCACAAAGATGGGTAAAAAGCTTTATCGGTCGATTTATTTGATACTAGCCATGTGCTGGATGATATTTTTTGTTCATCTTTCAGGAGTCATATTTTTTTGTAGTAATACGGAATGGTGACAACCCATAAGTACAGTACAATTCAAAAACAGTAGTGACCACCAAGTGATATACAATTCATCACCAGTGGCCACTGTCATGCGCCGGCCTGCGGAAACATCTCTTCATGTCATGTCAACCTTCTAAAACGCATTAGGGGCTGAATTTACAAAAACCCATTCTTAGTTTACCCAAGTTTTTTGTGGAATTCATATTCAAAATATTATCTAGACCTACATAACGTTGCGTTATTTGTAAGTGAGTTTTAAGAATTTTATTATGTAGACTAACTGTGCACCGCAGTTTCACCCGTGTTAAATTTATTTGACTAAATCTTCACCGTGCCGTCATCAACGCACCTGTGCAGTATATAGTTGTTCTCACTTCCCATACTTACCTACAGTTTAATAGATTGTCTGACGTTCACGGTTACTGCTCAGCTCTTAAAGGTCATTGCGTGAAGTTATATAGCCTATAACCTCCTTAAAGAAATAGACCATAAAATGCAAAAAAAAATTCAGTTTGACTGGTAGGTCCAGAGATTATCTCGTTAAAACAAACAAACTATCTTTGAATATTAGTAAAGATAAATATATAATTTCATTCGTCCTTTTCTTGTAACTGTTAATTGTTAACCCTAGAAATTCGATATCTGGTCGAAATGAATAAATATACAAAGTACATGAGATGTATTCAATGAATATTTGATTTGCCTTTATATATTTATTGGTTTGCATACAACCTTGACTCTGGATATTTCGTAGACTCTTTCTGTTTTGGATATCATCAGAGGTCAACATACACACTTGCAATCATTAAATAAACCATGAATCTTATCGCAATTCATCTACTTTAGTTATCTATAAGTTACTACGTTTAATTAATTACGTTAGCAAAAGCTTTCTACCCCTTTTTAAGCGTATTGCGTGCACGGAAGACTGTGAGATTTAGCATGGGTAAACTTTATATGGAGAAGGAGTGCAGAAAGCTAAAATTTATTTATAATACCTGTTACTAATATATTAAATTAAATAAATAAATACTGCGAATCCTAACCCGACAAGTGCCATTGAACTATGACCCCCCAAAATATGTATTGACATTGTCACTCAACGAAAAGTGTCAGCAAGTGATGTAGTAAGGTTCATGAATACTCAATACTGCAAATGTCAAACAGAAAATAGTCTATGATTAAAAAGTCGCTGGTCGAATTTTGACCTTAGGGCGAATGCTAGTATAAATACTTAGCTGTGCCCGCGACTGCGCTCGCGTGGACTAGAGAATTACACGCGAATCGTGCTACCACCGCTCCCAGATATTTTAAAAACAAAAATGGTTATTGTAGGTGCTCCTTAGAAAATAAACTTAATATATTCTCGCTGACTTTATTGTAGGCCTTTTTATGATCTACAATTATGTAGTAAGTACATTAATTTGATATATATATATATATATATATATATATATATATATATCTTATAGTTTACTCAGTGTAAGCCATTTAAGCGCCTGAATTAATTAACCATGACCAGTTATTTATTTTACGCGGAACCCTAATCCATTTACTAAAATAAAAGTAGCCTTAGTTACTCCTTATAACATAACCTATCTATCAGGGAAAGTTCCGTCAAAATCGGTCCAACCGTTTCGGAGATTACCCGGAACAAACAGACAGACAGAATAATTTTAAAAATAGGTGTTTTGTTATATATATTTTTTATACTATCATATGCATTTAGTAAAAAACTGTTACTTTGACATTATACTCAGACTCTTCAATTTACCATAAAACAAGCTTTGCTTAGTTTCGACTTATGTTAAGCCTCCCAAATTATTTCATTTTCAAAAGTAGTAGTATTTTATGTTCTTAACTTAGAAATAATTCCCATCGCACCTAGGCACTTGAAAATGGGAACTTAGGGAATAGTTATTTCAAAATATGAAAAGTTGTACGTTAATTTATTATCTAAATTGGTGTCAAGAAAAAAATATATTCAAAAAGTGATTTCGTGAACAATTATTTATCTCAGAAAATTGGTAAAGAGACCCAATTATCCTGGAGAATTCCACCGTAAATCCTTCGTGAGTTTGATGAAACATCAATCACGGTCCCCCGAGGTGAGCTTTCGGAGTTTCTGTGATACGGAAAACCATTTACGTATAGATACCCATAAGACATTTCCTATCACGTTCAAATATGTTTTATGTCCTTTTTACATGCTAGTATTTTATCACAATCTCATCTGATTTTAAGTGACGATGTGGCCTGAGGACACGCTAACTCGTTAGTATATACCTCTATTTAATTCACTCCTCTCCTTTGCACAACAGGACCACACGCACTAGACTTCGGAGTCACAGTTTTACGATAACCTCTTTCTCGACACGAATGAAAAAATTCTCTGTCTTAAATATCTTTGTCGTACCCTCCTTCTTACGGTATCAGGTCCTTCATGCGTAACGTGAAGAGATATTTATGCAGGCTGACAGGACAGTAGCGACCGCCGATGGACTGCCTATCTTTAGTCTTTGCCTATCTTTAAAAAAAAAGCGATAATGGCTTAGTGATCGAGTGTTCGGACACAGCGTCGAACGTTGGTTCGAATCTTACAGTAGGCATGAGACTTTAGCAAAGGAAAACATCGTGGTCAAATCGTAGTATGTTGATAGGGCATTTGGTAAAATCCGTCGGGTTAACTACCAGCATCATGTTGAAAAATAACCTGCAAGATTTTATTTATTTATTTTTATTAAATTATGGTGACGCTTGATGGTAACCCTATGAACGCTTCTATCACCAATAGGTATCACTAGAGCATTGCTGACGTTGAACCCCCCTGCCCCAAGGAGTTCTGGAAACTCTACTCAACACTGGAAAACAACACAAAATTATTTGGCTGTAGTGTGGAAGTATTCCATCAGTCGGTGAGCACCAAGAAGAAGAAATTGCTCTAATCCTTACCTCTCTTGATGGTACATATCTCTGGCCACGTCGCGTCAGCTTGAAGACAGTAGAGATTTGCAGAGTAAAGTATGAGGTAGTCAGTCGTGTCATGGATTGCTCACTTCAATAACCTATCTATCGGCAGTTTCAGTTACTAAAGATATGCAAATATAACCTTTTGTCATTACTTTTTTTTCAACAACCTACCAATGGATAGTTTTTCGTATCTACATATAATAAATATATCCCTATCCTAGCTTGAATAGATAAGAAAGAAGCCAGTATCTGTCTAAAGTTAAAGATAGTATTTATTACAAATATATACTAATCGGGAATAGTAAACTCAGATATGTTATTGGCCGTTAATCATATATTTTGCATGATTCAAAATTGTTAGTATGCTTATCAACTACTTAATATATTATATAGGAGAACATAAAGGGGTTACCTAAATCTCCAATAATATTTTTCGTGTTATTACTTGTTGCTTTAACATGAAATAAACTTAATTGAGTAAATGTTTAAAAACAAAGTACTTCGTCTTAATAATGTTTATTTTCACCGGTCACGAGTTGTTTGTCTTTTTCCTTGATTACGCCGTCCGTTAGCAGATGTTTGAGGAGATAGGGCAGAAATGAATGTTTGTGCTATTAAAAATGTATTATTGAATTTTACTTCTTAAACATAATGTTATGTCTAGTTATTTATCACTAAGAAACTAGACAAGAATTATATTAAAAATATGTATATATTTTTTGATCTTGAAGCTTTTAAATATACCGAGAGCTTTACACGTGTGGTCATTATCATTCTATATCCTGTTGATGTAATCTGTTTCATACACGTTATTTAAGTAAATACATATTTTGATAAAGAAACTTGTCTGTTTTTTATAGAAATGTATCATTTCACATCTATTTGTAGTAGACAATTTCATCATCATTTCGTTATATTACAACATATAAATACATATATAAATAATATTACAAACATATATATAAAAACAGCCTATAAACAAAACTCCTCGTAGCAGTTGGCTGTAATAATTATAAATATTAACAGAGGTTCAAAATAAAAACCATTAAATACAAACGTGCATATTTTTGGCTCGGTTCTTTGATACCTCAGGATTTTCTTAATTGAAAATATTATTAGTCCTTCATAGGTTGATTATTTAGTGTGTGTAAATGACAAAAGAAAACAAAACAAAAAACTTTGTGATTCACTTAGATGTGTTGACCGTTAAACAATGCTTGTGATTTGTATTATATTATATAAATATATATTATTTAGAAAGAAAGATAAGAGGATAGTAAACTTTTGTACATGATGGAATAATCTATTTCAAAGAAATATATTTTTAACTTGTCTACTTAATTGATTCCTATAGATAAAGAAACCCATTTTTTTATTTATAATAACTCAGGACTGTCAAATAAATGTAACGGAATATTTCTCGTTGGTATCCCTAAAATAAATCCCTTAAATAGAGTTATATAAAAACTTTATATGGTAAATGTTTATTTATCTTTTCATATTAAATTTAAAACCATTTATTTTTAATAACTTATTCCTCGTTAACCCAACCTCCCCACGTAGAATTCCTATGTGATTTACAATAACAAGATTGCTAGTGTATCCATTATACGCTCCGGTACATATTGTTTTAAATGAATCCTATATAAACGTAGGATTTTTATCACAATGCTTATTTTTCCTCCAGTCGTCTCGCAATACAGAGCTCCTACAAGAAAAATATTATTACGGGAAGTATTGTTTTCATTTGATTTTCAAATGAATCTCGATTTCAAAAGAAGCTCTGAAGTTAACTTATACCCTTGTAGAGCTTATTGTTCTTATAAATCAGGACAACGACGTTAATAATTGAACATATTATAATTAATTTTAAAACTACGACGGCTTCGGGTAATATTTCTATGGTGAAGAAAAATCAACAATGAAATACAATCGGGTTTGACAGTTTTTTTTTTGTTCACTATTAAATATTGACCATTAGAAAAACAACAAAAACAAATAAAATATAACTTATGAGCACAATTCTTTCAAATCTGTACCCAAGAATCTCATTTTAAGTAAAACGAAAGAACATTCTTCTTCTTCTTTTGGCGCCACAAAAAGCACTTGCCAGTGTCAAAAATGTTAGAGCCTTCGTAAAATTTTCTTATCATTATACAAAGTGGGGTCTTCTGACGAGATGTTGACTTCTTGTTAGAACTATCTAGGGAGTTATTGTGACATCTCAAAATACATGCTCGTACTTTATATTTATAATTCACTTTACTTACGCACAACAACCAAACTATATCACGCAAAATACCATCAATATTACATGCATAACATCGGGTAAAAAAAAGAAGAAAGTGTGTGCGTGTAACCTTTACGCGCGATTGTAGTAAAACTTCTTTGTCGTTGACGGCATATATCACTGAAATGATTAAATTTTATTATTGAATTAATTCTAAATTATAGAATGCCACAATCGTCAGAAAATTTATTAATAATTTATTCATTACAAAAGTAATCAATAAACAAGTATATTTAGAGATTTTCAAAAAACTTTGCAATTTAATTTTTTTTTTAACTATTCAATTTTTATTCACTTTTCTATTCACAATTGATCCGTTTCAAAATATTGGAAATAAATAATCCTAATTGATTATTATATTTGCCACTAGCTGGCGTATAAGTCAAGAAGCGTGGAGTATATGACATATACTTACGACCAATCCAAATTATTATTTTTGAATACCGGAAACTACGTAAGCGTTACTTCCGTCAGAAAAAAATCTTAGTTACTCCCTAGTCGCGCCTAAAGAAGTTTTACTTCAATAAGTTAACGAATTAAAAATAAAAACCACAACATGTCACTTCAAGATCCCGCCAAAAACTCCCAAAAGAACATTTATAACTCTTCTTCTTTTTGTTTTGGCACCGTAAAAGCACTTGCCAGTGTCAACGTTTTTAAGCATTCGAAAAACTTTCCAGCTTCAACGTTTTCAAGCCTTCGTAGTAATGGGAATTACATACCCATTATGTTATTTGAATCAATTATGTTTTGCCATCAAAAACTTTTTTTTCTATAAAATTAAAATGCTGTTATATTTAAAGATGATCAAGACTTCAGTAAAACTTAATTATGTATATTTAAAATAATAAAACAAAAACTAAATATAAAGGTTTAATATAAATATAATAAATAACAATTAGAGAAAGTGATAATAATCATAGGATAGTTAAAGAAGAAATTATACTTTTATTAATATTATTTTTATTATAATGCATTATTATAGGCTATAGATTTATAATCTCCGGCGCTCTTTAAAATATAACTTTTTCTAAACTAAACCTGTTCATATTACAATTTTTTGTAGAGATTCACTCGGTAATTAGCAAATCTTGATTACAGAGACGCTGTTATGGAGTTATAAGAGATATTCTAATGCCATATTATCTTATACGAAATGTTATGCAAATATAATACATCTATATACGTTGGGCTTTTCCAAAAATTGATAGTGAATTGAAAAAATAACTTCTATGTTTATGAACCGATTTGTATGATTATTTTTTTGTTGGATAGAAGATACCTCAAAGGTGGTCCCATTTTCATTTGATTTGCATTGGACCTTCAACTTCGAATATATACGAGGAAACTCAAACTTCAAAATCATTGAACTTAGTTTTCTTTTTTGTTAAAAATTGTCTTGTTGTTTATTTGAAAACTGATTTTACTGCAACATCAGTATTACAATACGTTATTCCAAAAATATATATCCTAAAGTTATAAATAAAATCGCTAATAATTTAACAAATATTGTTCATTGATTATTTTCTTTAACGATGCACCGCTGTAAATCAGCGTACAGAGGAAATGGGTACTTAATTATAATCTAAGAAAATGTGAGTTGTTCAAAGATTTATTGGATTCCGAACGATGTAAAAATAAACTATCCGACCACCGGAATATAACGTTGCGTGTATTTCGTTTATTTTCGACTATCGTCGGTCACGATTTACGACAAGTAGCGGGCTCAAAAATAAAATCATATCTTATATTATTTATCAACTCTTAATATTAAATTGTAAACATTTCTATCCAATGTAGATCAAGGTGGCCATTTCATAACTCGTTGATTTGTGAATGTAAACGAGTGTCGTGATTAATATGATGGCACTAACTAGTTAAGAATTTTTTTTGCAGCGCACGATTTTGGAGCTTACTTGTTAATCCAGATGTTCGCAAGACAGTCGCTGTTCAAAGACCGGTATGCAAATGATAATATTTTGATAGGTTGAATATAAAATTGATTGATTCCGAATTAGGATGTGACAAGATATTAACCATTATTAACAGTTTCGACCACGTATGTGACCTAATGCAAGAATAAAAGAAATCTTGAGTATTTTTTGTAAACATGATTACTTTTATAACTTATTTGGTATGTGATAAGCAAATAGTTTTTCTGTAAAACTATAAAACTATAAATTTAAAAATAAATAAAAATAGAAACTACGATGTTGACCATTGCAGATTACAGGGTAACTAATTAGATCTCGCACTATTCTCGTAAATCATTATATATCTTATTTATTGAAGAAGATTACAGGCTGTATAACTTCACGGTACATCTCTCAGGAGCAAGGCAGTGACCATGAAGTCAAGAAATCTGGCAAGGTATAGTCTAGTACAGTAATGGAAACAACGATTTTTTTGCCTTTTCTCTTAAAAAACTTTTTGACCTTAACAGCCTTCCAGTTCCAGGGCGGAGGCGGGAAGAGAGACCAAAGTCAAGCTACTTGGTGAAGAGTTGGTCCAATGAAATTAACACGGGTGAAACCGTGGATCACATCTGGTTACATTTATTAAAAATATAAGAATAGTCGCACAGCATGACTAATGCAATAGTTTTCCAACATTAATGTTTACAATAGTACCTATGGACGTATAATTTTGTAACAATTTTATTAATTCGACGACAAATTAATGTGCGCAGGATAATACCGCACATACGGTAGTCATGAAAAACGATGAAAATATGTTATTCGGCGCTAACGAGTTTAAACATACCTTCCATGTAACAGGCGAATATTGTAATTGTTGGAAGATATATTTATAAATGTTATTTCTAGATATACTTATAAACTAGCTTTGCCAGCGACTTCGTACGAGTTTATAAAGCAGAAACAACATGTGTGTTCTGTGACCACGCCGCACTTTATAAGAAGGCAACGGTCGGCATTGTAGTCATGACCGAGGAAAACCGCGCACGTTTACGCGCACTTCAAAGATCGGTTATAGCCCGTATATTAGAACTCAGAAGTCACAGATGGGACGCCCTCGTCGAAGGGCTAAGGCCGTCGCATCTGGCTTACTGGAAATTAGCTCACAGCCTCAAAATAGAGGCTTCTTATCTTATGCCCCCCCTCGAGAGGGGTCCCGGTATACCGCTCGCCTTCGATAGCAGCGACAAGGCGGAGTGCCTCGCCACTTGTTTGGAGAGCCAGTGCTCTCCGAACAGTGTCGATGCAAATACCGACCGGGTCGAGGGTATCGATGGATGCGTGCGGGAGCTGGATAAGCTCCCCGCGACAGACTCCCTGTCCCCAGTCACGTCTGAGGAGGTTCTTTCCATTATAAAAAGCCTTAAGCTTAGAAAAGCACCAGGTCCCGACGGGATCAGGAATGAAGTACTTAGACTTCTTCCCGATCGCCTCATAGCTCTTTTGGTCTGCATCTTCAATGTAGCCATAGTCCACTGCCATTTTCCAGCCGCCTGGAAAAAGGCCATAGTCATAGGTATCCATAAGCCCGGCAAGAGCGCGTCGCTTCCCGACAGCTATCGCCCGATCAGTCTCCTAAATACTTTAGGGAAAATGTACGAGCGGATCCTTCTGAACCGACTCAAGTCAGTAATAGAGGAGAAAGACCTCTATCCGCCTGAGCAATTCGGTTTCCGTGCTAGATATTCTTGCACTCATCAAGTGCACCGCCTCACGGAGCACGTTGCATTTAATTTTGCTGAATTATATAAACCCCGCCGTACACTTGCGGTCTTTTTCGACGTTGCCAAGGCCTTCGATAAGGTCTGGCACGAGGGATTGATCTACAAGTTGTATCACTTTGAAGTCCCCGATAGGCTAATTAAAATAATTCGCGACTATCTAACAGATCGCACCTTTCGCTATAGAGTGGAAGGTGAATTGTCCACGCCCCGTCCAATACGCTCAGGCGTTCCCCAAGGTTCGATCCTGGCTCCTAGCCTATTTAACCTGTACGTCAGTGACCTACCTCGACTCCCGGAGGTCGAGGTAGGGCTATACGCTGACGATACAGTCTTATATGCCTCAGATAGGAATAGATCCCACCTCAGACACAAAGTCCAACGCTCCGTGACCACTCTCGGGAAGTGGTTTAACGAGTGGCGTATAGCCGTTAATCCCTCGAAGAGCGCCGCGATGCTCTTCGATGCGGATTCGTCACAGATACCGTGGAAGCTTAAACCTGTTAAGCTCTACGATAATCCGATTCCGTATGTAAGAGAGACCAAATATCTAGGGGTAACCCTAGATAGTAGGCTCTCTTTTAGACCCCACATCCGTAAGGTTAGGAACAGGGCCGCGTGGGTCCTGGGCCGGTTGCATCCTCTGTTGTGTTCGGTGAGTAAAATGTCCACGCGACATAAGCTCACGCTCTACAAGACGTGTATTCGACCAATTTTGACATACAGTTGCGCCGTGTTCGCACATATGTCCGAGTCGAGTTTCAAACGGTTACAATCGATACAGAATAGGTTCCTCTATCGTCTCACCGGGGCCCCGTGGTATGTTCGAAGCGTAGATCTCCATAGAGATATGGAGCTTCCTTCGATACATGCCTACGTTAAACAGCTCTCCCGTTCGTATTTCGACACCGCGTCGAACCACGCGAATCCGTTAATAAAAACAGCCGCCACTTATGTTCCGGCACCCACGGACATCCGGTGCAAACGCCGGCCGCGCAATATTTTTATTGATCCCGACGATCACATCGAAAATTCGAATAAATATTACACATCCGTCTCTCCAAACAGAGCGTGCCAGCGCCCACGCCCGCGTAACCACCGTTCTCTCCGCAGAGGGCGAGCGGTCAATTTCGCTCCAGCACACCCGTCACGTCCACCCTCTCTAGCGGTAACCCAAGCCTAGGTCCGTTCCTCGGTGTGAAACCCTTGGGTCAGGCAACCGCCCGCGCGATACAAGTGACACTGTACGTGCATCACTTAGCTACCTACATACAACACTACACACGTATGAACATACACACGTGCACACCACACAGGTACATAGGTTCTGTGAGGGACCTTTTTTTTTCTTTTTTACGCTAGTTAGTTAGCGCTAGTTAGTGTAGAAACATTCCGATTATTGAATACACATACGCACGGTTCCTTCCTTCCTCCCAGGAGGAAGGGAACGTGCCTATGTGTATATTTAGTTAGCTCGAATCGTAGGTGTAGAGATTCGAATAGATCGCGACCTATTTGCGAACGCGACGACCGCCCGAGCCGAGGTCCGGCCACTTTGGCACCCTCGTGCGAGTCGTCCACAAAACTTTCGTGGCTGAGTGCCCTCTGCGCTCGCCCCCAAGTCCGGTGAAGCTGTAAAAGCCGCAGCGGCTTTAGGGCCCCTAAGGCTAACAGTGTAGTCAGTTCAAAAAAAAAAAAAAAAAAAAAAAAACATTGTAGTCATTCTCGCTCGAGCTATTGGACAGTGAAGATCTCGGTTAACAAGTCACGGTGAAGCTGTAAAAGCCGTCTGAGGCTTCAGAACCCTTACGGCTAACAGCATAGTCAGTAAGAAAAAAAAATGTTCTCGAGTGTCGTCTCGCTGTGCCATTACATTAATTTATAGTTATGCAATACATTCTCGTTAGGAATTTTAATTCATCTTATCTCTAAAGCGCCACTAGCATTATTATGTAATATTAAAATAGTACGGAATAAAAATATCTATGAATCTACTTTCAGTATGTATCAATAAACATCGTTGATAACCGCCTACGTGAAATCTATAAACTAATTTAAAAAAAAAAAACAAACATACAATTTTATTTTCAAGAACTCGTTGGTGTAATTGATGTGGAATTCCAATAATAAATATTCATTTTATTTTTATCTTGCATAGATCGAATCGAGCAATGAACGATAGGTAATAATTTTTCATACAAACAGGAACACATTTGCGTTTTTATACAAAGATATTTCCTGTATTATGAATGAAAGTGTTGTGGGGTGAAATTAATATCAAATATAAAGTAGATACTCAAGCTAACCTCACCTACGCGCTCTTCACAACTGAGATCTTTTTTATCTTTATAGATTTAGCGTTTGACCACACAATATCATCTGATGTTAAGTGATTATATGGCCCAAGATGATAACACGGTATAGGTGCTTGTTGTTTGTTAAAAAAAGACAGAATAGAAAATATAAAGAAATAAGAGGAGTGAAATAAAGTTCAAAGTAGTCAATAAAGATAATATTAATCCAACTACGCGATAGGAACCAAGGAAACGATTGCGATTGACTTGAAGTGTCTATTTAAACAGGTCATTCGTTTTTTTGGGGTTCCGTAACTCTTAATAAATAAAAAAAACGGAACTCATAAAAGATCACTTTGTTGTCCGTCTGGCTGGCTGTTTGTCCTTGTGTCAAGACACGTTTTCTCGAAAACGACTTTAGCTATTACGTTGCAATTAATATCATATACTAAAGCTTATGGCCTCATTCTGCTGTAAAAAAAATAATTCTCTAGGTTAACGCAATAAAGAGATACGACACTTCATATTTAAAACTAGCTTTGCCCGTGGCTTCGCTCACGCGGTTTACAAAACGCCGTCGATCGATCGATCGATAATGTAACGATATTGTATTGTTTTATTTTTTTCTCGAAAACAACTTGTGGTATATAGTTGAAAATAATACCTAATTATATTTTGTTACACAACGTAACAAAACATAGGCTAAAACCTCTTTAAAAAGCTTCTATAAAATAATAATAAATATTCAGTGAGTGATTTTTTAATTAAAAGCACACCAACAGACAGAAAGACGAACAGTCTGAGATAGATATATGTATATGGATAGTATCTAAACAATATTTATGTAAAAGACTATACAATAATGTGCGGTAAGTAATGGAATCAGTTATTCAGGGTACGAGTTCTACTCGCAACTTGTCCGATTTATTTTGTCTCAGCTCTTAAGTTATTAAAATTTAGTATAAAGATTTAAGTACTTACAAACAATAAAACACCGTTAGACTATAATATGTATATATAAATTATTTTAAATCTTAAAAACACAGTTTTGAGAGGTGTTCAAATATTTGGCGACAAGACAAATACGAATCGAGATACGCAAAGGGCACGTACCTGGATCTTTTGTTGAATTTACAATTTTTGTCATCTCAAATTTTAGTACGTGTAAAATAGAAGAAATATTTATTTAACTGAACTGATAACTTTGTAAATCCAAAGCGCCTGTTGACCAAAACATTATTTCTAGGCTAAGTTGTGATAGTTTTCAAAGCCTACTTACTAAGCGCCTCAATTGTATTTTACTGTTGTTTCCTTTTTATCCGATTTCAAAGCAAGACTGAGGTTACCCAAATATTTTTTTTTTATAGATGTTCAGCCATAACTTCTTTGTTTCAAACCAATTTGGATGATTCTTTTTGAAGTGAAACTTCTTTATCGGGGTTGGAAAAAAATTTAGTGAAACATTTTTTCGTTACGCGTCACATTTTTCCGTTACGCGCCATCTTTTTCTTACCCCTACCACGCGTGATTCGAAGTATACTTTCTCCAGCGGAGTAGGGATTGGTAAATGTCTCCAATGTATTTTGCGGCCCGTTTTGAGTAGTTACATTTTATAATATGAGAAACATCACAGCCAATCCTTGTTATATGTTGCTTTATCCCGGGTAACGAGTATTGAAGGATTGTATATAACTACTCTCAATAATGATAAAACATTTTATCATGGCCGAAAAACGTCAATGTCCACCATCGATTTACAAGCAGAATTTAAACGATTGTCTCTGAATAAAGTAGAGACTATAAATGAACAATTGTTTCAGTTTATAAATAACAGGAAAGGTTTGTCACTTTTTACTTTCAATTGTCAAAGTCTTAGAGCTCATGTAGCTGACCTGGATGATTCAATTGTGAAAAGTTCGAATGTTTTAGTTCTGTCTGAAACATGGCTAAACAATGACAGTGAAATAAACATTACTGATTTCAAATGCATTGCACAATTTAAACGGCTGAACACAAGAGCAGGAGGGGTAGGAATATATCATAATTCTAAGGATGTTGCTAACATTTTAACTTCATCGATAGATTTTTCTGTTCTTTCTCCTGACTTTCATGGGTCACTAACTTCAGCAGCTGGTGATTTATGTATGGCTCAATGCACAATGGTAAATGGGATAAAAATTTTGATTGTTGCAATATATATATCTCCTAATCAGAATGTGGACGATATTATTGATTTTATTCACCATTCATTGTTATCATACACAAGTGGCGGTGCCTCTTTACTCGGCAACAATAATGATAAAATACCGATGATATTAAGTGGAGATTTTAATATCAATTTTGCATCAGAAAAATCTTTGAAACTAATTGAATTTTTGAAAGATAAACTGAATTTATCCATGAAAAACAATCCTCAAACGTCGACAACGAGATCCGGCACTACAATTGATGGAGTTTTCGCTCGGTTACTAAATTTTGTGGAATGTAAACAATATATTTCGTATTTCAGTTACCATAAGCCATTAATAACACAATTATATAATAACGACTTCAATGATAGTTGTTGATGTGTAATATTTGATTTCTTTAAAAGATGCTAGCTGCTGCTATACAATGAAACACGACCGTTCCGTGATTATATTTTTATTGCGACTAACTTGACAGCTTAACAATTGTACCTAATGTCACTTCTTATCTATCGTAACTAACTTCATTGCTTGACAACCGTAACTAACTTCAACAATAGTAATAATTCTATTACAATTAATGAAATTCAATAATAATCTTTGTAGTAATAAGCTAAAATGAAATAATTATAGAATTTGTATTTATGTCTATGATAATAAAAGCCTTTTATTAAAATTTATCTAATTTAACTTTATTTAACCAATTTCTGTAAAGTTGCATATAGTAAATTATTTTTTGAAAAATAACGTCATAAAAAAGTTTCACTTCTTACGAGTGTACGCTAGTACACGCACACATTTTTTTTTTTATTGGATAGAGGATACCTCAAGGCTGGTTCCCATTTTAATTTCATTCGCATTGGATCTTAGACTTCGAAGATACACAAGGGAAATCCTCAAAATCATTAAAGTTGGTTATCTTTTTTATTAAAAATAATCATGTATTCAAAAAGATTAACAAAACTACTTCAGCCTTTACTAAGTACTAAAACTAAAAATCTTTGCTGATCATTTTTTGGTATAGTAACACCACTGTCGCTAATGGTAAGCAAGTACAACCCTAAAACAACGGTAACTACCGAGAGACCTACAGTTCAACGGCAGTCAATGCGTCATGTCGACCTGCAAGCCTTGGCAGTTAGATATACACTGGCAGATCCTGAAATGCGAAAAACCAAAAGGGAAACACTTTGATGGGTTTATTATCATGAGCATATTGTTCGAAATCCAGCCAGGTTACACTTTGAAGAATGTGCACAGGAATTGCACGATTGAATTATATGACAACTATACGCAGTGAAGGTTGTCCCCTTATGTTGTGGGAATCCCCCCGATTCGCACGAAGCGTTACGCTTTGTCGTTTATTATGCGAACGGCAAAGGAGTGGAATTCACTCCCGTAGTATGTTTTCCCTTCCACCTGTAACTTGGAAGTTTTCAAGTGAAGAGTGAATAGGCATAATAGGTAACTGCGACACATCGTCAGCCTTATCTTTACTTACCATCAGGTAAGATCGAGGCCAAGTGCATACTTGTACAGCATTTAAAAAAAACAGTCCCTATTTTTTTTTTAATAGTAGCTTGGCTAATTAACGATACTGCCCCTGATGGTACCTACAATCCTAATACAGCGGCAATCAATCAATTTAACTGGGTATCCCCAAACGCGACACGCAAAAGCGAGTCACTATGACGGAATTTTTGCATGCATTCTGATCGCGACCCAGTCTAACTGTACAACTCTACCGCCACGCTATCGCCATTACCACGTTTGTAAATCAGCAGGGTGCACCACATGCAGGTGAGGTTGGCTTGAGCGTCTCAGCTTTGAAGATAAATAAATAATAATAAATAATAAATTTATTTATTTGACCTCACATTTAGCATCTTATTTATACACAAAAAATACGAACATACATTTTATACAAGAGTACGTAATGATGATAGTTACATTTAATGTGAGATCTGGAGTCTGAAAAGGTACAAAGACCTGAGCTAAAGATCTCCAGACCCTCGTTCTCTAATTTTACCTATATTAACATAATTTTATGCACAACAATTTCGAAAGAGTATAGATCATTATGAAACAATAGATAATAAATTTTCTGTATTACTGTATGAAAGTGTTAATAACCAATTGTAAATAGCACGTTTTGGTCTTTATTTAGATAAATGATAAATATGAAGAATAGGGTTAATCTGATTATATATATAGGACCTAAAAAACAGAAGAATATTTATGAAATTTGCAGGTGGAGTGAAAGCGTCTCACATACATGATGCTTACGTCTTTTATTGTAGTGAATATTAGGACCGTATATTAAACGACCGTGCATAGTAAGAATAGTTTTTAGAATAAAAGTGCAATAACGAATATATATATATATATATATATATATATATATATATATATATATATATAGCCTAACTCTAATCGTGGCCTACCTATTAATAAGCAACTAAGTAGTCAAACATTTCAACAGTAAACAATAAAAGCAGTCGTCAACAAGGTTATAAAATCAAAACTGTACACAAAATTAGCAATTCAGTTCTATTAACAAATTCACAAAGGTATAATTTACTTTGATAAGCAACCAAATACCGTACCGATTTAAACTGGCAATAAGAACGATCGCATATGTAATGAATTATTAAATTAATCTTAATGCATACAGCGTGAGAACTGGAACTATGCGCATTCCTTTTAACGAAATGCTGCATTCAATAACTATACATATACTACGTTTGTGTTTCAGCGATTTTCCGACACGCCCTCACTGAAACCTACTCGACTCTTTCGCACTTCAACACTATATGTACAGTCGACCTTTTCGCACATTGTAGCGGGAAAATCCTATGGCAATGCGGTCAGACCTGTAGATTCACGCGAAGAGCGAAGACGACTTTTTCGCAAAGTAATGTGAGACGAGAGCGCGTGGGAAAAAACTTTTTCTGTTTTGTGAACTATTTTTATTTACGTAGTGATTAGTGATTTTTTTTATTGTGTAAACGTAAAATATATTATGTTTTTGTGTTCTACCGAAAGACGTTATAGTGAGGTAAGTGGTTCGTTTCTATTTACTTAGTTTAACTTATACCTATAGTTATAATGAAGTTGAGGAAAAGGATGTAAATTTCAAAATATTTTCCGTAAATGACAAATAAAATTCAAGATCTGAAAGATTCAAGAAAAGTATGATATATAGTTAATAATTAATAGTAATTCTAGTTAATGAACTCTGAAATTAAAGATATAGATTAATATTGTCTGGTGAAGAGGCATTTAATAACCCTCATGCCTATAATAGCAACTATCTGTCGCACAGCATCTATAGGTGTTTTCCGGTAGCTGTACTTTATAGTTTTAGCTTAAACTTAGCGTGTTAATATCTTAGGCCACATCGTCACTTAGCGAGATTGTGATCAAACACTGAACCTAAAACATATTTAAAAAAATTTAATGCTTGATAGTGAATATAAATCTTAAATAACTTCCTTGCCATTAGAAAACAGTACAACGGCGTTCACTAGGTTAATAAACCCTGAAAATCAAGTTAAATTACCGATATCAATAAATAGAAATGCAATAGGATAGAAAGATTTTTAAAATGTAACTATTTATCTATAATTTTGTACAGCATATATATTAGATCGGAGATTTTTCTGAAGTCTATGTGAAAATAGCATATGTCCCTTCTTTATTACTATATATATAATTACTTGTCCTAACTGACTGACTGATTCTTCAACGCAAAGCCCAAAGTACGGTGCCGTGAAAAATTGTTCCTTTTACACTATAGGTGATTTATTATTATTATTTTACACTATTACACTAAGGAAGGATGGTGGTGAAAATGGACATGAAAGTTTGCATGAAAATTCGTCATTTTCGAAGATAAATCTATAAAAATTGGTATTTAGCAATTCAGATAGAAAAAAAACGTGTTTCATAGTTATCTCAAGTTCAATACCTAAGGGTGTAAGAAAATGGGGTGAAAATTTGTATCTATTAACCAAAGGCAGTATCAACGAATGTATTTATAATAAATATCCAAAAAAGGGAAATAATCTTATTATATTATGTGAGCAATTATTATAATAAATGAGCAATTCTTATCAGGATTTTTTATATAAGGTTTCTCGGAAACGGCTCCAACGATTTCGATGAAACTTTGCAATTAGATAATGTTTTACATTCCAAGTTTACCTAGATAGGTCTTTTTCTTTTTTTATTTATAAGACACCGAGCCCAACTCGGTCGCCTAGAAATTAACATATAATGGGGCATAACTCGACTATATCACGAGCGAAGCCGCTGGCAAAGCGCTAGTATTGTTATATCATATTACATATTATTATGCGTATGAAAGCCAGTCTTTAGACCCGTCAGTCCGTATTCATTATTTCTTTCCAAGTAATTCACAAACCTTTAGAATACACTGAGAAAATTTTCATGTAAATTCGCTCTCTTTTGATAGCTTATAAAGATATAAAGGGTCGGTCATGTTATTTTATCATTATAATATACTTATGTATATATTAAAAATAAATCGTGGATTATTATATAAGCATTAACATAAATTAGGTAACAACAGATTGTGAAAGATCATACATACTAAATAACTCAATTCATACAAATTATTTATGAACCTAGAGAAAAATTAAGTCATCTGTAACAATTAAGTTCCATGCATGTGTGAAAATATTTATAGGCTATTAGCAATTGTTGGGTACAAATATTATGTACACTTACAAAAACGAGAAACATTGAATAAAATTATGAAAATAAATAATATAATAAACATTTTTACGAAAGGTTTTTTTTATATTACTTCTGGGTAAAGTTATGGACTGACATGACGACTGAGTTTGAACTTTATAAAGTCCTGGTTAGAGTGTAATTTGAATAATTATTTATATTTTATTTTCAACTAGTTGTGCACTGTGGTTTCACCTGTGTTAAATTTAATCGACCAACTCTCCATCGTATCACCGCTACCGCTGTCTGCTTTATTACCTTTCTCAATAACTATTTTTTTCGTTCATCTGACTTCCAGTTCCATAGTTTAGCGCATTGATACACCAAAAAAATATTATAATTTTCTTCTTCTTTCTAACATGGCAACTAGTTCTCTTTAATGAAGACCATTACTGCCATTATCAAGTGAATATAGTTTCCTGTGTTATGACGATTTCAGTACCCTAACAAGATGGTAGCTCTCTTATTAGGACTTTTTGGGGAGTTTTTGCGGGATCCCAGGATGCATGCTTTCAGTTTCTATTTATAATCCAGTTAACTTATGCACAACATCCAAACTACATCACGCAAAATGCCACCAATAAAACATAATACAGGGTCAGAAACCTAAGTAAAATAAATAAAAATAAAAACCACAACATATCACTTCAAGATCCCGCCAAAAGCTCCTCTTATAATTTATTAATTATAGACATTTTTTTTTTATTAATGTTTAAAATACGAATTAATTCCAGACGACAACAACGAAGAAAAGCATCTGAAATACGTATATTTTTAAATATTGGCTGACAATGCTCTATACATATTTCTTTTTTTCATACATTTATACGAACGTTCCGTAATTTAAAAGATAGTTTTACGAATGAGCACTATTTCTCAATGTCGGAATTTACAAGGCGATACTACTGACAGAAACTGGTCAGTAAAATTACTTACAATTAATTGAACAATCAGCTTACTTTGTTGCTTTGTATTAAAATTCATATAATACCTGCGAACGTCTCCACAGTATATTGGTAAATAAACCAGATGAATGTAGACTCATTTTCTTGTTGTTAAATTTATTTTTTGATCATATTGACCATGCACCATTTAGCAATGATACATTGCTATTCTGCATAACCAATTACCATCTAAGGGATTATTTTTTATGGAAATATCTATTTGAACTGGCTTGGCTTTCATCTCGTGCCGTTTTCATGAGAACACTTATCCTAAATTAAACCACAATCATAATTTCGATAGGAAATTATTTAGAATGTATGTTGTTTTTTTCTATACAACAAAGGTGGCAAACAAGCTTACGGCACGGCTGATGGTAAGCGGCTACCGTAGCTTATGGACGCTTGTAATACTGAAGGTATCAATAGCTCTTGAAACCACGCTTACTGCAGAAACATAGCACTAGATTATTTGGCTGCAAATATATTATATACTAGCTATGTACGCGGCTTCGCTCATGTGGACTACAGAATGCCTGCGCGAATCTTGCTCCCTCGCCCTCGGCTATTTTAGAGACAAAAATGCTCATTGTGGGTGTTACTTAGAAGATAGACGTATACTCTCGTTGACTTTTTTGTAGGTCTTTTTAAAATCTACAATTATGTACTACATTAATTTGCTATATCTCTTATGGTTTACTCAGAGTAAGTCATTTAAGCGTCCGAATTGATTCACCGTGACCAGTTTTTTTATTTGTGCGAAAATAAAATTAGCCTAAGTTACTCCCTATAAAATCAGCTATCTAACCGTGAAAGTACCGGTAAACCCGATCCAACCATTTCTGAGATTACCCGGAACAAACAGACAGACAGAAAAAAAATTAAAATTGGTGTTTTGTTATATGTATCTTATAAACATTCATATGCATTATTAAAAAACTGTTATTTTGACGTTACAAACAGACACTTCAATTTTATTAATTGTATAGATTACATAGTACATAAATAGTAGCTATAAATATTAAAAACAAAAAAATATTAATTTAAGTACTCAAATAATATTGGTAATGTCGGGATATGACGTAGTAAAGGACTAATGTCCTCTAAAGCTAGCGTTCACGTCTTTCCTGGACATAAAAATAAATACGACTTTGTAAAGTCAAATTATTACCTACGGCTGGCTATACGAACCTTAATTATGAAATTATACGAACTTTGGCATTTACAGACTCCTGTTAAGAATTCGCGAAATATTTAAATATTCGACATTTAATACCAAACAAGCTTTCCACTCACGGCTTTGCTAGCGTATACTTAAGAATATAGTAGACTATTAGATACTAGACTAAAGATTTGTACAGTTTTTTATATATTTATAATTGAGTTAAAATTATTGTATTTTGTTATTTAATATATGGCCGAACGAGCTGTGCTCCGTGCCTTACAAAAAAAAGAAAAGAAAATACAACCTATCTAGGTAAACTTTGGATTGTAAAACATTATCTAATTATAAAGATTCATCAATATCGTTGGAGCGTTTCTGAGAAACTAATATATACTAATATTATAAAGCTGAAGAGTTTGTTTGTTTATTTGGTTAAACACGCTAATCTCAGGAACTACTGGTTGGAATGGAAAAATAATTGTAGTGTTGGATAGCCTATGATCAGTAGGAGCGGGGAGCATCAATGAAAAATGTTGGAAAAACAGGCAAAATTTATTTATTTTGAGAGCTTCCATTGCGTTCGCTGCGTAAATGGTTAAAGTGACGTAACAATCATGTTTGACGAAATTGTTTCTCTTAAAAAGTTCTAAAAAAAGCCCCGATTGCGTATGGCTATCTTTTAAGGTTTCTCAATATAATCTTTTTTATGGTAATAAGATTTGTTCTAAAATAATGAATTATTGGCGAAGGTATTTTTATATACATGGTATTAACCCTTATCGAAATAAATACATTATTCATCACAAGTACATAATTTGGAACAAAATTGCCCTTTACAGTAATTGACTTAAATGAATATTTTACGAGATATCAAAGTTTTAAAATAACTCGGCAGCAAAATAATGAGCAAGTACCTCAAGCGCATTTTTATTATGCAGAATAATGTGGGAGGCGGGCGGCACCTAATAATACAGTGCCTACGACCCACTCTCTCTAACCTTTTCTCTCTCTCTCCCTCTCTTGCATGATGCAGACGAAGTTGTTCGTGTCAGCTAGTATTCATGAATTGCTCACTTAATAGTATTATTAGATTTACAAATCTGATTTGAGAAATATTATTTTCCATACAAACTTAGCTAGTCCCTTTCATTCACTTATTTGTTGAATGTCGAGAAATCCCTTAGGGGTTGTATTTTGTGAAATCCCTTCTTAAATGATGCTTATAATATAAAATACACATTTTCAAATTTCTAATTTCTATCCTTAGTACTATTTGTTGGATGATGGATAGGGATAAGCTGTATCACGCGGTTTCACCCGCATATAATTTAGAAGAAACCAATGAATGACGATTTACAATACTTCAGTATAGACAATATTTTTCTCGAGCAGCCAGACTAACACATCGCGGCATCGCACGAATCGTTCGCTCCACTACTACTATAGACATAGACCCGAACTGAGTGTTGAATTATTTATCAAACTATGCGTCCAAATAACATGTTGTAAAAGACAAAGGTTATCTTCATTAAATTGTCTTTATGATGAAGTAACTTTTGCTCGTAAGGATTAATATGACATGCTTAAAAATAATGTTCATATATTAAATATCATTTTCAACAAATAAATTTTGTAAGTTACCTTATTGTGGCTAATGTATAAGAGATAGACATATGCTATCGATTTTTTTTAGATATACTAATGGGCAATATTTTTGTAGAACATTATATTTACATATAACTATCCATTACACCAATGCACGTAGATAAAACAGTCAGGCAGGATTCCACCCCGACTTACGTACAAAAATAAATATTTAAGGCTAGCTGAGATTTGTAGCCTAATGCTACTGTTGTATTATTCCTCGTGAGTCTGGCTACCATAAAAAAAAATTTTGTTTAAACAAACAAACAAACAAAAATCTTTTCCGATTTTTTTTCCAATTGACCCTACTGTTAGCCTGAGGAGCCCTATCCAAAAATAGAGCCGTTGATGGCTTTTACAGCTTTACCTGGCTTAGGAGCAAGCATAGAGTGGAGTGAGCGCTTAAGGCACTCAGTCGCGATAACGCGGGCAACATGCGCGCAAGGGAGCCAAAATGGTCGGACCTCGGCTTGGGCTGATGCCGCGATTGCAATTAAGTCGCGATCTGACTGATTCACCCATTTATTATATTATTATAGATTAGTATAGATAACTGACTGACATATCAACCCGTAGCCCAAAATACCAATGGCTTGGAGGTAAGACCGTGAAAGTTTACATGCGAATTCCTTTTATAGTGTAGGTGATTACTGATGAAGGATTTTTGAAAATTTAACCTCCAAGGTGGTGGATAGAGGGGATGAAAGTTTCAATGAAAATCTGTCATTTTTTAAGATAGATCTATTAAAATATTTTTTTTAATGCCTCTGAACCAAACATTAGACGTTCATCGATTTTCCTAAAAAATTAATGACGTTAACGTCCTGACGTGAAAAAAAATGGGGCATAACTCAACTATGACGCGAGCGAAGCCGTGAGCAAAGCATTAGTATGTATATAAAACGTACGTAACTCCAATAAAAAAAGTGATTTTAATAACTTTTGTCTCTTTGCCGCGGTTTCCCAAAACATTCCTGCCTGCTACAACCAGGGAATGTCAATACCTCGTATTAATTATCGTGATATTAATTAACGACTTTTCATAATTCATCTAAGTAACTTTAATTAGAAATACCCTCAGCTACAGTTATTAGAGAGAATAAATACCCGAGGAAAACCGGGAAAGAGGAAAATGTTTTTGCATTATAGCTAACAAGACGGGTAATATGAAAACTATTGATTTCTTTTAAAAAAATCACTAATACTTGGCGGCCTCTATTTACCTTCTAGTGGCACAGTAATTATATACTTGTATTATTATTATTTTCAAAACCAGTTAACGATAAATCAGAACCGCTCACCTTTAATGAAAATTACGTTTATTCGAACATTCTTAAGACAGTTTTCGAAAAGAGACCACTTCGAAATTATTGAATTCTCGTTTAATTTTAGTTAAACTATTTTAGCCCAATATACTTCTACATTTTATACATATTAATTATATCGATATGTGTTGGCTACACGAATACCTTACTTTTAATTGACTTTAAAAAAAGGTGGAGTGCTCACAATTCGATTGTATTTTTTTATGGATCTTCAGCCATAACTTCTTTGTTTATGAACCGATTTGGATGATTCTTTTATTGTTGGATAAGGGATACCTCAAGGGTGGTGCCATTTTATTTTTATTGGCATTGGTCCTTCAACTTCGAAGGTACATTAGTGAATTCTACGAAACCATTGAAGTTGATTTTCTTTTTTGTAAGAAAATTATCTTTTTTTTAATTTGGTTAAAAATGTATGATGTTAGCGAGTAACACATTAGCGGCCAGAGGTTGTGACGTATTATAATTACTCCCAATGTTATTCTATATATTATTATTATACCTATAATTCATAATTAATTTTTAAATGTATCTTCAGTAAACAGGCCCAACTTTAACTGTCTGATGTTATACAATTCGTAGACAAAACATTTTAATCTGAACAGGTTTCTTGCAAATAAATTCCATGTTTTTTTTTTTCGCATTCGAAAGAAAAATAAACGAGCCAATTATTCTAAAATTTACGTTGTCCGTATAAAACATGAATCATCCTATTTAATAGTAATTTATTTATTTTTCCTCTCGTACTGGTTGGTTTTACAAAAGTCCGCGAACGTAAATCCACTCTAATTGACAGATTATAACCTGTCAGATCCAAATTCATGTTTTTTTAACAAAGTCTTTACCGAGTTATAATGTGAATGAACTTTGAAGGACTTTCGCGATTTTTCTATAGAAAGTTCTTCTGAATCAGTCATCAATAATGCACCAAATAGTAACATAGCGCCGTGCGATCTTCCTCGAGGTATTATGATTTTCCCATTTTCATCCGATTCATATATTTTTATGTCGTTGCCACACCAAAATCTAATTTTTTTTTTTTTGCTAATTGAAATGTATACTACGGCTGCAATGGCAATTTTATGATATCGTTGTCCATTATAATTGTAATAAAATAAATTAATTAGTATGAACGACACAATTTCACACACGGCCATTTAATTCCAAACTAAGCAAAGCTTTCATCGGCTCAAAAATAGGGCTTAGTACCACTGAGCTACGACACAAACTACATTTTTTTTTTGTGGTAAAAAGGGGGCAAACGGACAGGTGGCGCACCTGATGGAAAGTGATCACCGTCACCCACAAACATCCGTAACATGCGAGGGCTCGCAGATGCGTTGCTGGCCTTTTAGGAAAGAATAAGCTCTCTTCTTGAAGGTCACCAGATCATAACGGCTCGGAAAGATCTCAGGTGACAGCTGGTTCCACAGAGTAGTTGTGCGAGCAGAAAGTGACTTAAGAAACGCACTTTTGTGGAACGCTGGACATCGAGGTGGTATGATTGATATTTTCGATTCCGACGCAATGTCTGATGGTGAAATTCAGCAGCCGGGATCAATCCAAACAATTTCTCGGAACACTCCCCATGATAAATGCGATGGGAGATGCAGAGTGAACCAACATCTCTGCACAGAACCAATGGATCAATACTACTAGCGTTCTTAAATAGCTCTCTTAACTGAAATTATGCACCACTGCTTTATCCAGAGCTAATTCTGGATGACTGTTTAGGTCAGATGTACTATAAAAAGACATTGTCATCGGAACTGAAACAACATGTAATAATTCAACTGCGTCGGATTCTGAAGTGATTCTAATTCAGCTTGCAGGACCTGAACAAACAAACCGACTTATAAATATTGCAAGATAAGTAAAAGCTTGTAAATAAGTTGGATGCATACATGTTAATGTACGCGCTTTAGAAGTTATGTAACGTTTAACATCGTGTAACTATATTCACTGCATGAAAAAAAGTGGCCAACAACCAACTTCATGGTGTAGAGCAAACTTTTTGAACTCATAATTTTTCTTAACTTTCTTAAAGAAGTAAAACTTTAAAAGGTTGCTGCTTCAATTGTTGCTAAGAAATGATTAGTAACTTTATCTTCACACGCACAGAACACTGTTCAATAAAATGTTAAATAACTTTAATTTCGTTTGAAAAAACCACGTAAAACACTTAGTATTTCGATAGTTGTGACTTTTTTTATCACCAAAAAGCGGTTACTGAGATGGCGAAACAAAATCTATAGCTCTTTCCGTTTTGCTCTTCTTATTTTTTGTATGTCGCTCTTTCACTTCGAAGTGAAAGAATAAGTAATATTCACGAGTCTTTTAGTTATTCTCTCTACGTTATTCGAGTTTCGTTCACACACAACGCAGAGTGACGTCACTATGCGGATTTCGTGATAAAAGTTGAAAAGCTTGCGACACACCCGCTATCCAGTGCGCTGAATTTAGGGTTAACGCTTATCTAGTGAATTATTAGATTAGTGAAGCGACCTTTTGTTGATGTGAGCTTTAAGGCTTAACTGGACGATATGGGATTATTGGGCGAGGTAAAGCGTTCTTATTACGAGTCCAATTTTTGCCACAAGTAATAAATTTGACCCAGATTGTGACTGTTTTTTAGTTGAATAGACTAGACGTTAGAAAGTTAGTAAAATCAAGTATCAAGGTGATTATTTTGAAGAGCTGTTCAATCCAATTCCCTCATCTCCCTTCCACAACAGAACCTCACGCGCTGGGCTTGGGAGTCATAGTTTCACGGTGACCTCCATCTCAGTATGAACTAAAAAGTGCTCTACGACTTATCTTTGTCGTACCCTGAAACTTTGGAACCTTCTCCCGACCAGTATGTTTTTTGAAGAGCTGGCCAATTTAATGCCCTCATCTCCCTTCCACAACAGAACCACACGCGCTGGACTTCGTAGTTACAGTTTCACGGTGACCTCTCACTCGACACGAACTAAAAAGTTCTCTACGACTTCTCTTTGTCGTACTCTGAAACTTTGGAACCTTCTTCCGGCCAGTGTGTTTCCTCCTTCTTACGACATCGGATCCTTTAAGCGTAACGTGAAGAAATATTTATGCCGGCTGGTATAACAGCTGGTATATGTTGGTAGTCGCTGTCGTGTTTGGACTGAGCTGTGTAGCTCGAATAAAAGTTGACACGACTGGGTCGTGACCACCATAATACGTCTGGTATAATATTTTCCATGTCTTTAGGCATGTCGCGTTCTGGAATCAGGCGCGGGGTACATCGTTACCCGACTGGTTCGCCACCACCATGCACAAAGTAATATACGCATCACGGTAACTCTATTTTGGTTTATTGCGTTTCGGGATTAACGGCAGGCAACTTGCAGGCTGACATGGCAGCAACAACTGGTAATTAATTGTAGATTTCTAAGTGATCGCCGCTCTTTTTAACAGACTTCAAAAAAGAAGGAGGTTACTCAATTGGAATGTATATTTTTTATATGGATATTCAGCCATAATTTTGTTTATGAACCGATTTGGATCGTTATTTTTTTGTTGGAAAGAAGGTACCTCAATGGTGGCTTCGAAGATTCATCTAAATTTCGGTAACTCCTAAATATCATTGAAGTTAGTTTCTCTTTTGTTAAATTTAGTTATTGAATATAAATATTTTAAGAAGTCTCTGAAATACGGCCAAACGAATATGTTCTTCACGGACGAGTAAACAATGTGAACAGCTCGTCACCATTATCTTCGCTATGTTTATCGGTGACCATCGGTCACCGGTCTCGCGGGCGTCATCTCTCCAATGGCGCGGTTCGGGAATCTCGCCTCTCTGAACAAACTGGAGCTGATCCGAACGTCCACCCGGATGGGCAGCACGAGATAGAGTGAATGACTCTCTCAGGGTCCAGATTCCCGGGACAGTAGGTAGGTTCCATCAATCCAGCTAGCCAGCAAGACTGTCTCTCTCTCTTCGTATTCCGACGTAGTAAATTGTACCAAGCAATACCAAGACACAAGAGGACTTCACGTTACGACGGTTGAAGCGACACTATTCCCGCATTTTTTTTTCTGACTGACTCTACTGTTAGCCTTAGGAACCCTGGAGCCTCTGACGGCTTTTACAGCTTCACCGGACTTGACCCCGCGTGCATATGTGCTGCGCCTTATATTATATACCCTTTCACTCGGTCCTAGCAGTAGGCTAGTTGTGGATATCCAATTATGAATATACCCCAACTACCTGACTAGGGTAGCCATGAAGACCTAAAATACCTAAAAAGACCAACTTTTAATAAGGAACATTAAAACTCCACAGTGTTTCCGTTTTAATTTCATTGGCATTGGACCTTTAACTTCGAAGATACACCAGGGAACTTATCACAATCATTGAAGGTGGTTTTCTTTTTTGTTATAAAGATATGTTTTATTGTTACCTATTAAGTTCTATATTGTTATCCATACGTACGAGGTCGCGGGCGGTTGTTAAAAAAAGTATATGATAATAACGAATTTATCTCCAATTGTATATCACCGCCATGGAAACAAAAGTTTCACACCGGCAAAAGTTTGTGCGACGACAACCAAAAAAAAACACAGTACCTAAAATATATTTTACGACGTCAGCAAATTAGTTCAGTAGTACTTACAACTATACTGTTAACTCTAATTTAATTAACAATAAACACATCAATGTTTTTCCGTACTAATTACTGTTTATTGTTTCAGGTTAATTAAGAAAAACGTTTCAGCAAATTGGAAACATTCTCCGAGTGCACGAAATTAGTTTACTAAATGAAAAAAAATACACTAATGTATTTAGATAGAGATAAATTTACTATTTACATAGATAGATAGGAAGTAATGTATGAAATATCCTTTTAAAAATAAACTTTGTATTTTTAATAAAATTAGCTGTAAAATGATAAAGAAGTGTGTATTTATTGAGGTTAAAAAAATAAATCTTAATATACAATATTGTAAATAAAGTTGGGAGCAACATAATAACAGAATGTCATTATTACTATTAAATTAAATAGTTGACGATTAAATTTGCGACGTTCGGATACGGCGTTAATTTAACCAAAAATAGATACCAAAATAATAATTTAAAATGGCGTCTCCATCAACTACACCGAAAGCGCCATCGCCGCCTCCACCAGGCCAAGCTGCAAGCAAGATGGAGAGGAGAATGTCGCATTTCAAGGAGTATAAGTTCTTCAGAAGTTTTAGCGCTAAAGTTGAAAACTGGCCCATGCGAAAAGCCGAACAGCTGTGGAGGAAAATGAGGGAAAGAAAAATTGCAGGTAAAAATGATGTCTTTTATTATTACATGTGTAATATATTTTATTATGTAAATTTATAAAACGTAAAAATATTTCGCCCAACGTGGGGCTCGAACCCACGACCCTGAGATTAAGAGTCTCATGCTCTACCGACTGAGCTAGCCGGGCTGTAAAGATCAATTTTAAATTTCAATATTCAACGTTATTTGAAGGTTATGTTCACACTAATGTTTGGAATAACGTAACAAGCAACTACGTAAATACGTTGTTGACACAACGTATCAAATCAGTCAACTGAAACGTAACGAAGATGTTTATTTTTATCCGTGAATATAGAGTCTAATTTAGAAAAGGTCATGAGATTTAATAAAGTATTATTTTGGTTAATTATACAAATATGATAGTCTATTAATTCAATCTCACTACCTATTATAATTTTACAGATTCAAAGACACTTTTAAATAATTATTTTAAAAGCTTCTGAAAATCCAGTTAACGTTTTCATTTTGGAACAACTCATCTATTAAAAAATTATCTAAACCACTGAAACCAGTAAGTAAGTGTTTTAGTAGTCACAAAGCATATAAACCTCATAATTATTATATAAGTATTACGTTATAGAAAAATGTACCTACTAACACTGAGATTGTTATCATTTTTGTTAAGACGTGATATAAAGCACCTCAGCTGAAATAGAGAATTAAGTAATACCAGAGACTAGTACAGTGCTTCAGGAATACATTTTCCAACGAATTCCTTAGAAATATAGAAAAAGTGAACAACTTTAATTACTTTTCTATCTATAAAAGTATTAATTAATTTACATAACTTAGAAAACTAGGTAGTTTATCGATAGGTATACTTAAATACATATTCTAGGACATTCTTACAAAAGGACCGTCCAACTAGTTGTTCCTTTTCGTGTAGCTATTATTATAATCAAGCATGTAGTAGTATTAGAATCTGGTAACCCTTTTATCTGTGGATTAGACGTAGATCGGAGTGTGAATAAATACTTAAGTAAAATTAAATCTTTATGAAAGTATTTTGTAAAATATAGTAAAAATATTTTATTATACAATTTGAATTAAATAATACTACAATGTCCTGACTTTGTTATATACGAAGATACAGAGTATGCTTATAGTACACTTATTGTTTCGATGAAAAAAATATTTGTGTGGTGTCAAGGGATGCTTGGTAGATGTGAAACATCTTAATTTTTTTATAATAGCGATCGCCCTAAGGTCGAAATTCGACCAGCGACTTTTTGATCATAGACTATTTTCTGTTTGACATTTGCAGTAATCATGAACCTAAGCAATGAGTATTATCTACATCACTTACTGTCATCGTTGAGTGACAATGTCAATATTTTAGGGGGTCTAAGTTCAATGGCACTGGTCGTGTTAGAATTCGCAGTATTAATTTATTTAATTTAATATATTAGTAACAGATATTATACATAAATTTTAGCTTCCTGCACTCCTTCTCCATGTAAACTTTAACCATGCCAAATCTCAGTCTTCCGTGCACGCAATACGCTTATAAAAGGGTAGAAAGCTTTTACTTCGAGTATTAATATATAAATTTTTGTTTTAAATTATGAATTAATTTGTATGAAGTTATTCGTACAATAAAAAAGGAATGTTATTTAATTGTTTTATTTTTATGAAGATATTTAAAATATAAAATATATTTTGATGATTTTCTCCGGGCGTTTTTATCATTTCCTATGTGGGTAGATCTCGACAGCACAGTGTGAGCTGAAACTTTTTAAGACGGTCAGTCTGTTTAAAGTTACAACGGACCGAAAGTGGACGTCGCAGTATTTTTTATCGTGTATATTCTAATCCTTGTGAAATAAAGGATTGAAAATTTATAATGTATGAGTATGTCGTAGTCTAGCGCTACTACACCGTACACCGCAAGCAGAAGTTGTACCGACCGAGGTAAATAGCTTGCTTCATATGATTTGTTGAAACACCTGTATTGGAGCTAAACTAGGCAGCCTTCCCAGTATTTTTTTAGTTTCGCAGAAAAATATGTGGTATTAATTTAAGCTTAGTTTTACAGTATTGTCAACTGTCAAATACACTCACTGATATTCACAAATAATATATAAAGTTAGCATTAGAAGCCACGCTGATACACTAACACATACGTAAAGTGGTGTGTGTTTGTGTGTTGTAGTGGAAGAAGCGTTCAGTATAAATGTTGAGAGGGGACAGTTGAGCCGGAATCTCTCATAACAGAGCGTGCCAGTGCCCACGCCCACGTAACCACCGTTCTCTCCGCAGAGGACGAGCGGTCAACTTCGCTCCCGCACACCCGCCACGTCCACCTCTCTATCAGCAACCCAAGCCTAGGTCCGTTCCTCGGTGTGAAGCCCTTGGGTCAGGCAGCCGCCTGCTTGATACAAGTGACACTATACGTGTAACACTTAGCTACCCACATACAATATTACACACGTATGAACATACACACGTGCACACCACACAGGTTCATGGGTTCTGTAAGGGACCTTTTTTTTTCTTTTTTTGCGCTAGTTAGTCATGTGCTAGTTAGTGTAAAAAAACTTTTCCGATCACTAAATACACATACGCATGTTTCCCTCCTTCCTCCCAGTAGGAGAGGAACATGCATATGAGTATATATTAGTTAGCTTGAATTTTGTAGGAGTAAGGAAATTAGCCAGATCGCAACCTATTCGCAATCGCGACGACCGCCCGAGCCGAGGTTCGGCTACTCTGGCACCCTCGTGCGAGTCGTCGAAAACTTTCACGGCAGAGTGCCCTAAGCGCTCGCCCCCAAGTTCGGTGAAGCTGTGGCGGCTTCAGGGCCCCTAAGGCTAACAGTGTAGTCAGATTAAATTTAAAAAAAAAATATATATACGTAGTTTTTACCTTATGTTTGGTATTTTCAAAGCAATATCAGAATCCGGGAGTTGACAACTTTTGGAAAATTGTTTTATATGTTGAAAATAATACCTAAGAAAAAATTTTTTTTCATGATTACATCATATAAAGTTAATTAATGTTTTTTTTTTAATTTAAATCGACACAAAAACGCGCCATTATGGTCCTGTGACATTATCATTCACTTTAAATATCATTTTGTATGATAACAGCGCCATGTGTGACAACTCACGCAAGAGTCTAACGTTCATATTTCCTAAATGGTGACGTCACATTTTCTAAACGGTGGCGTTTGAAATCACGTGACTCTCAGACAAAAATATTAATTTTTCAAAGGCATAATTAAATAAATAAACAATTACTTTTTCCAGATATGTATTGTTTCAGGCTTTTTATTTATATACCAATATTACTCAATAATTTACTTTAATTTTGAAACATACAGTCAACTCGCGAATTTACAATTCAATGAACTGTATTATTTCACGCTCCTATAAAGTTGGGCGCACAAAAAACTTCGAAACATAAATCTACGGAAAAATTGATATTTTGCCCGTTGGTGTAATAATATAGCTCATATTAGCAAGTCAAATAACATTACGAAAGTTTACTGGCTATAATAATATCGTAAAGGCCGTGCCTGATAACTCGGTAAGATATTACGAGTATATTATGTCTCTTGTTATTTGTTACAGAAAGAGTGCTGTCTAACATGCGGATAAATGCTCCCATAGCGCTAATTACGAGATTTATTAACAAACTCCACAAATCCAACAAGCTGTACATTTTGCTTAGTTAAAAGACTGATGTTGATGCAATGGTTTACCAAATAATAGAATTTATTTCGTATATATGTTTGATACCTTTGAATCAGACCTGACCTTTTTACTCGTTATATTCTATTTATCATGGTTTTTTTTTAATTCCAGCAATGTTTAGTGCAATAATCAATCATGATAATATCTAATCTAAGTCCTTTAGTATTTAGTGTTAACCAGCGGTATAGTATTTTGCTATAGCTGGAGCTGAGCTGAGGTGAAATTCGATGTTGAGAGCGGCATTTATTTGCAATATTATAAATTAACTTAGTAATACTCCACTTTATTGTAATCTCGTGTTTAATATGTGTTTGTTTATCTCCGTGTTCTCAACATCAAATAAATATGCTTTCTATATTTCTTTCTAGTCTACACTTTTAACTATAGTACCACTAAATAATGTCATATGTCTATTTTTCTTTACATGTTCTAATGTTTATTATGCGAGTGTTCAAATAAATAAATAAATCAATTAATTAAGCGAAATTATATACGACAATAGGTGAATAAAAAGACAATTATTTATAATTTGTCCCTAAATATATTTTTTTATAGTGGCATGCAAAGATACCGCACTGCGGTAATCGACCGACGGTCGTCGCTGTTATGTTGACCGGAGTATCCTTTACGTAATGTTAGAAGTATTCCATGTTGTAGGAAGAAGGGAACACACTGGCTGGGAGATAGTTCAGGCAGCTTCACAGTACGGCAACGATTGACATAGCGAATCTATTATTCGTGCCGAGATGGAGAATACTTTCATTTCACAATAATTACGTTAATGCTTACTGTAATTATTGCTTAATATTGGGCGGTAGGGGCTGTTTACCCAACTGGGTCGCGACCACCTTGAATGTGGTGAAAAGCCCGTCATAGTGACTCGCTTTTGCGTATCTAGTTTCGGGATCAGCTTGTGCCTATCCAGTTAAATTAATGCAACCCGGTATAAAAGCGGCAACCGTCGATGGATTTTGATTTCTCGGTGGTTGCCCTTGTGTTAGGATTGAACTGGACAGAAAGGTCAATTTCAAGGTCAACGTCAAGGAACGCGTTCATTTGTTTCCGACCGACAACAGCACGCATGCGGAAACGCTCGACCGACGCGACGGTCCTCGCACGCACTACGCAGTGCGTAGTAATAATATACGCGTGCGTACGGTCAATCCAGCACCGTAACGATTTATGAAGTTTCATTTATATGACAAGCGCGACTGATATACGCACCGACGGTCGGTGGATCACTGTTTATGACTAATTTGTGTCTATTTCTAGTAATAAAACTGTGCCGGTCATTGACAAAATATAAGTTGTCAACGTTTTTTTACGATAATGCATTAAATTACGAAGAATTACATGGCAAAGTTAAGAGAATTAATTCCTGAAACTTGTTCTTTAGTGATTCGCGAAGTCTCTATATTAGTAATATATTTATTGAAATATCCTTCTAGTACTTATAACCGCAGACGCATCGCGACTAACCCCGTTCATATTTATACCCAAATATTTAAATTTATTAAAGCAAACCGAATGAAACCAAATAACAGTGTCTGGTTTTAAAATGAGCTTCAATATTTATAAATGGATTTTTCAAACTTAAGTATTTCTTTGTAGAAGTCTTTTTTGTGCATTAGACAATACTTAAGCATAGGGTAAAAAAGGAAAATTTCATTCGTAATAAAATTAATTGAATTTAAAATGTCACATATTTCTTAATTCCGCTTTTTTTTTAAATATGCTTAAAATGAATTAGAAATTTCAAATTTCGTTTTTAACTTTTTTCACATACAACTATTTCTTTCTAATATACTACTATGTATACTACAAAGTATACGTTATACTCTATTAGTATTCTTCTTTTGAATGAGTTGGACGCATATTACGACTCTACAAAGAAATAAAAATCCTAACGTCTAAAACACTATTATTATAAAAACTAATAAAGTATAATATATCAATACAAATTTTCATTACAGGTTAACGGAGAGTCGGAAAGAAAAACTAACTAATTACAGCTAATAACATAATGAAAATATTATTAAAATATCTTTTGTTTCTTTTACATGCCTTTCATGGTATGACAACTTCTGCATAATTGCAACATGCCAGTCATATCTTTACAATTTTCCAAATGCATGTCGGGCCACGGGCAGTGTAGGGTTCAGTAGTTGCCCTTCATAACATGCAAACTTAGAGAAGGGGCTTTATGTAATTTTCAATGGAATTTGTACGAAAATTGCTCCAACTACTTTTTTAAAATAGTTATAGGTTTAGGGTTCTGGCCATAATCTCACCTGATCTTTAGTGACAATGTGTAGTATACCCAAGATGTAGTACGTTAAGCCTAGTGGAAGACCGCCTCTTAAGTGCAGATGACGGAACACACCTATTGGTGTTTGGCGACAGATTTTCAACTTGAGTTGGTAGCTAGCCAGGCGGGCATTAGAAAAAGCCCTACCACCATGCTATGATTCCATCACGGTGTTTTCCTTCACCCGAAAGTTCAGGCTCATTGCAGGGAATTGAACTCACGTCAATCGACGCAGAGTCCGCACACGCTACCAACTGTAAAGCCTACTTACCTCTGATAATTTTCCTTTTAACTTAGTTATATACTACTACCATGAATTTTTATACTTGTATCAAAAAACAACCATTTAGCTGGCAGGGGAAGACATTTGACTCTAATAAAAATTAGCATCTAAAAGCTTAGTATTTCGAAATTACAGCTTTCTAGTACTAAAAATCTCTGAGAGCAAAACTATAAGGGTTCCTTGTTTACTTCGGAACCCTTAAAACTGGTGACCGTGGCTTAAACCTGAGCTATGTAGATTTGCAATTTTTTTGTCGCTCACCATAAGTTTCAGATTTTTGGATAAATTACGTTGAAGTCAGACACAAATTGGTTGCCCCGGAAATTTCAGTATCATACATTGGTGGAAGTCATATCTGAAAATTTCAGACTTGTTGCTACATGGAGTTACAGAACAATAATTAAAATTTCATCGTTATCCAACAAAACTTTGTGATAGCTTAAAAATTAAATATAAATGCACATAATTTTTGGTCGAAGTATTAACATTAATATTTAGAAATATGTATCTTTAAATCTTTAGTTACTGAAAATGTTTTTTTTTTTTTTTGTTAAAAAAAACCTCGATTATTTAGAAAATCTTACCATAAGAAAACATGAACGTACAAAAAATTAATATGAAAATTAATGATAAATATTTAATTGAAACAAAAAAAAAACCTGAATTTCAGAGATAACTGAGTTTAGAACTGTCAAATGTTACGACGTCAAATTTTAATACTTTACGTAAACTACATAGATATGGACATTGAACATAAATATTATAGTAAATGTTTTAAAATATTTATTTAGATATTAATAAGTGAAGCAAAAGCTTTCGGTACCTTTTTAAGCGTATTGCGTGCACGGAAGATTGTGAGATTAGCCATGGCTAAAGTTTATATGGAGAAGGATTGCAGAAAGCTAGAATGTATCTATAATATCTGTTACTAACGTATAAAATAAAATAAATAAATACTGCGAATCCTAACCGATAAGTCCCATTGAACTTAGACAAAATAATGACATTGACACTCAACGAAAAGTGACAGCAAGTGATGTAGATAATACTCATTGTTTATGACAAAGGTCAAACAGAAAATAGTGTATGATAAAAAAGTCGTTAGAGGAATTTCGACCTTAGGGCGATCGCTAGTCTAGTTAAAATCATCTTCAAATCTTACATTGAAGGGTGCTAAAGGGCTCGTAAAGTTCAGATGGTTTGTTTTACTTAATATTATCACAGACTCTTAAAAAAAATAAGAAGGATAATTATTGATACTGGGGCACCCTGCTCACCTCGTAAATAATAGAGTGTAATAATATGAAATTATCTTTGTGAAAGCTGAACTAATGACTCTGCTTCCGCGGATGGCATATAAGCCATTTTTATATTATATATTTTTGTAACGTAAGGGAGCCAATGTGATAAAACATGTATTTTTATACAACAAAAGTGGCAAACAAGCATACGACCCGCCTGATAGTAAGTGCATATGGAGGATTTATAATACAAAATAGATATCACTAGCGCGTTGCCGGGCTGGAACCCCCCTACCTTAAGGAGCTTTAGAAACCTTACGCACCGTAAGAACAAAACTTGATGTTAATTGGCTGCGATCTTTTGTAGGGTGGGGGGGTTTTCCACCAGACTGACTGAACCAAATGGAGAGAAATTTAAAAAAATCTTTGTGATTTACCTCTCTTAAAATAATAAAAGCATCAGATCAATTACTAATGTAAATAGTTTATCTATATACTAATATAATAAAGCAAAAAAGTCTTATTGTTTGTTTGTTTAAACACGCTAATCTCTGCAACTAGCAGTCGGATTCGAAAAATTATTTTTATATATGATAGCCAGAATCTCGAAAAATAATATAGAATATATAGCATTAGGCTACAGTTCCCAGGTAGCCTTAAATATTGATTTTTGTTACCTAAGTTGAAAGTCGAAGCCCTTGCGAACTGATTTATCCGCGTGTGCTGGCTTATTGGTTAGTGATACGTAAATACAGTGTTCTACAAAAATAATGGCCATTAGTGTATAAAAAAAGGCAGCTATAGCATATATCTATATCTCTTATACATAAACCACAATAAGGTTTCTTGCAATTTTTTTTGTTGAAGATTACAAATTAATTTATAAGCATTATTTTTAATCATGGCGTATTAATTCTTACGAACAAAAGTTACTTCATCATAAAGTCAATTTAATGAAGAGAAACTTTGTCTTTTACAGCATGTTATTTGGACGCATAGTTTCAGAGATAGGTTATGCATAATTAAAATAATTATTCAGCACTCGGCTCGGGTCTATGTCTATAGTAGTTATTGGCGCGAACGAGCCGTGCGATACCGCGATGTGACCATCTGGCCACCCCTTAAAAATATTGTCGTCTATACTGAAGTATTATAAATCATCAATCAGTGATTTCTCCTACATTATATGCGGGAGAAACTGCGGGGCACAACTAGTATGATATTTATATATTTCATAGCTACTCTTTGAAGCAAAATATATATTATTAATTTATTACTAAAGATTTTAATTTATCAACACTTCGTACAAATGAACCATAATGCTTAAAAAGACCATCTAACTTTTACAGGCCATTCGGTAAAGTACAACATTTATAGACCTCTTTATCAGCTATAGCATTGAGGCAAATTTTATAGCTCACTTTATGACCGGCTTGTCCAATCTAATCTGGTCGAGGGATGAAGCGAAAAACACATAAACATCAACAAGAAGAAAGAAGTATTTGTTATGGGAGATTTGACAGTGACCTTTCAATGAACTTTTCAGTTATGTATTAAACAAGTGTTGCTTCGCGGCTCTGCATTTGTTACGCAAAATTTAGTTTCGCCTCGTAATTTATGACAATCTATAACATAGTATAAAGTGAAGTCGCTTCCCGCTGTATGTCCCCTATGTATGCTTAGATCTTTAAACTATGCAACGGATTTTAATGCAGTTATTAGTAACATTTAGAGATTTTTTTTAAAAGATTTATTTATACAATACTTCCATTCTAATTAAGTTTTTGTATAGTAGAATAATTCAATTATTTTTAATGCGTGAAGTGAAGTCAAGCGACATGAAGTCGTCAAAAAATGATTTTCGGGCGCTTACATGGTTAACACTGGCTAAACCTTATGAGATACATAAATATAATTTTCTAAAGATATGTATGTACTTAGTTCTTCAAAAAGTCCAAAGAAAAATCCGCACTGGCATAATTCGATTATGTCGAGTCGAATATGTCTTCGATTTGGTCACTTTACCATGTTTATCTGCAACATAATATTTAAAAATATTACGTTATTTGTGAAGCTATTTTCTCCAATTGAGTATTAATCTTTATCCAGATATTGTACACATGCGAAGCTGGGGCGGGTCGCTAGTTCTCTTATAATACTATTAACTGAGCAATACTTGAATGAGATGAATTTAAAAATTAAACCATTATCCAAATACAAAATTTCATCCAAATCGTTAGAGACGTTTCCAAAAAAATAACTCGATATACATATTACATAATACATACAAATAAACAACTCACTATATTACAAAGGAAAATGCAGAGGATGTGGGTGTCTCGTCATCCAGACCAGACACATTTCTTTATTCTCGAGAAATCAAGTGTATAGTTCTTGTAGAGCTTACTGTACCGTGGGAAAGTAATATACCTACAGACGTCGCAATAAAAATGAATAAATATTACGATTTATGTAATGAGCTAACCAAAAACCGCTATGCGGTTAACTTATATGCGGTAGAAGTGGGAGCGAGAGGTGTTCCAGCGAAATCTTTCTATAACTTGCTAAAAGACCTCGCCTTGTCGATAACTGCAGTAAGTTCTATTTTAGAACGGGTATCTAAAGCAGGTGAGCGCTGATGTTACGACATCTCTTTTTCCTTCCAATTTCTCCTGTTCCTTGTGGGCACAATTGTATTTAAAATACGCGCGAGTCTGTCGCGTATTGGTTGATATAACGGAGAACGGTGTAATGGTCGCCGCAGAACTGCAGTGATACACACGCTCTGCATAATTTCGTGATAAATTGCTAAAAGTATCGGAAATCTAGCGAAATTCATCTTTCTAGTACTCTAGAAATGTTTTAGACTGTTCAAGACATGTGAGGAAGTTCAGGGTGCACCCTCAGATCGTGGCAGATACAACCAGGATACGTGGTAAGTCCCCCTACTGCTCCTTTCTAAGTCTTTCCAGTTGTCGCATCCTCTTGGTTGTGATTAACTTGAGTTCTAGCATCCTACGAACAGATGATTGAAATAGCTAGCTTGCTCTAATATGCGGCCAGTATCATCCAGCTGATGTGCATCATGATGAGGCCCCTTAAACCTACACCTGGGTCACAAGTCCCGGGGGCTGCTTGTGTTCCCTCTGTCTGCCACACGATGGACCCGGTACCCGCACGTTGAATCCATGGAATGCTACGATGTTTGTCTCTAATTTGGATGAAGAATTATGGGAGATATTAAGGCGTTGCCGAAAAAGAACCCCTTTTATAAATAATATATAACCATGATATAGTTATAGTTGAAACATTGTCCCCTAGTTCGCTGGATATTGGTTTTCCAAGTAGTATATAACCGGTTTATACAGACATTTTTTTTGCCTGAGAAGAAATTAAACTCTCTTCGTATATCTAATAAATAAAGTTTGATAGAAATCGTTTCTGTATATTATTTTAAAGAAATCTTAGTAAATAATAAAATCGTTCAAAGCTTTCTTGAAACCAAAACTCAATTCGAATTGAAAACACAAACAAACTAAACGCAAAAGCTCTATTAGAGGAGATCGTAAAACCATCTAATTTTACTACTTCCTTCTCTGAATTGAACGGTACTGAATTGAAAAATAAGGAAAAATATTCTAGAAAATTTAAAATGTTTCAAAAACACTAGAAAGAAAAAAGAAAGATAGAAAGAAAACATTTATTCCTAAAAAACAAAACACGCTTAACATAAATTAACTAATATTAACATACACACAAAAAAAAAAAATTTAAAAGTAATAATATAAATGACCCAGCTGCGTGTCCTGCCATTAGGAAAAGGCGTCCGGCTAAAGAGAGAGAGCCACAGATAGTTTAATATAATATATATATATATACTATATATATATATCGTATAATATAGTATAATAGATAGTAATAATATTGAAATTTTGTAGTCATTTGTAATAATTGGATAAAACATTTTTGGTTATAATTTCACATTAAGGTTAAATTATTTGGTGATTGTTTACTATTTTTGGCAGAATAAAGTTCTTTTTGAGGCAATGTCTTAATATGTCTGGTGATCAGTTAAAATGTTTAACTACTGCTTTGGGGAAAAAAAAGTTTAATTTGCTGAGATAGTAACTGCCCTACCAACATACAATCAGACATTGGTTTACACTTGAATCCTAAACAACGGAAGCGACCTTGCAGAGCAAGTGTTTAGTGAAATGGAAACCAGTTGTAAATTTAAATTGGATTAAAGCCAGATCGTCTTAGGGCTTTCGTAATGGCATAACAAAGATTTGTGGCCTAATTTCATAGTAAAACCAGTTATCCACTACAGCTGTCCGCTTTCCTGGGCGTTTTTGAAGGGAAAACTTCTTTACTACCGTTGTGATTCGAAACGGGATGAAACTAAAAATCGAAATGAAATAGAGAAAAACACATATATTTATTTATAGGATTTAGCATGGTACAACAGCGTATTGTTCACGTGTATCTTTTATGTGAATATTTTCATGTTTTATGAAAAATTTATTTCTACCGCGTCTGAATTGCACACATGTTTTTTAATCGACTTCAAAAAAGGAGGAAGGTTCTCAATTCGAATTTTTTTTTTAATGAATGTTCAGCCATAAATTCTTTGTTTATGAACCGATTTAGATTATTATTTTTGTTGAAAAGGGGATACCACCTCAAGAGTGGTCCCATTTTAATTTCATTGGCATTGGATCTTCGGCTTCGAACATACATCAGATAGCTCCTCAAAATCGTTGAAGTTAAATGACATTTTTTTTTAAATGGTTATTTAATACAATTATCATATTTTCATTATGAAAACTTTAATAAAGGAACATTTAAAAAAAGTTTCATCAAAAAACGTGAACTTCAACCCGGTTTTTTTACCACTGTACTTGTATAAACTTACAAAATTTGTTAGTCATATTATTGCACGTTAGAGTTATGCTACTTGTCAAAATAATGCTAAGATAATTTATAAAAACTAATTAATTATTAACATAAAATATCAAACAATTTCAAAACGCCTTTACTATTTTATTTACTTTGATGTGGTGACATTTGCTCTTAAAATAAACCAGGCGCTAAAATTAAATTCAAGGGTACTTACTGTATTGTTTGAATATTGTTGATAGTATTTGAGTATTCAAAAGTGTGCTTATATAGCAACTATCAATGTCGTATAGTTTTATGATGAACTAGCGGTGTGCTCGCGACTTCGCACGTGTTTGTTATGCAGAAATTATTTTCATCCCGTAATTTCATGTTTACTCATATTATTGACGATTCATACAGTCATGTCATATGTCATAAGTCACATAATTATATTTCCCGTGTATAAAATTTCATCAATATGATTTACTATTATTTTTTACGATGTCTAAATATATCGTTGATGACTCTTAAAGCCTATCAATTATAAATATATTTTTTTACGAATTCTAAAAGTATTATTATACATTCTAATAGCATATCAATTAACCAATAGGTAACATAATCTTCCCGAGAACTTTTTTTATAAGAATCAGTCAAGCCGTTTTTGAGTTAAACCCGGACATAGAATGAAACAAAACAAAATTAATGACATATTCGTTATCAGCGTCTTTCTTATAGAAAAAAAATTACATGTACAGATAGAACTACAAACCTATTAATATAGATTGTTCATTTAGTATAAAACATAGTAACAAACTTTATATGCAGATCTGTGCAGCAGATGTCGCATTTCCCGCCACATTTTATGTTAGCTTCTGATTGTACTGTCGACGGCCGCGGCTTAGGTGGTCCGCTAGTTTGTATGGGTGCTATGTCAGTTGACACTATGTTACTGTGAATTGAATGGACTTCTTGTGTTCAGCTATCAAACCCTAGTTGATGTTCCCACATTAAGATTTTATTTGACTGCAGGTGTTTTTACCCGACTGCGAAATAGGAGGGTTATGTTTTTCAAGTATAATGTTTTTATGTATGTCTATTTCTTTGGCACGCTGTAGCCTGAACGGCTTCATGGATGTTAGCATTTGAGGAATCATTACATTCGTCTTAATTACAGGATTGACATAGGCTATATTATAATATTTAATTACGACGTCTGGAAATCAAATAAAAAGCATAAATAGAACAAAATTTTTTTCAAGTGTTTTTTATGCAGCCCTTTTTTTTGTTTCCTTTATAATTAACAAAATAAGACCACCGTTCGACACACGACTTCACTGAGTTATCCCATCAAGCAGGGGGAGATCTTTAAAGTTGGTTTGAACGTGGTATCTACTAGAATAAAATATAATTAAATTCAATTAGGTCCGATTAGATTTCCATGTTCATAATGAAGATCGCAACACAACAACCAACCGGTCACTGATTGGACGAGATCCGTACCTACATTCATTCATTTCAATTATTTTATTCTTGCTGTGATTTAAATCTTAAGTTGTTGTATGTTATTAAACGAACTTTTTATACGAAAATTAAACGAGCTATTTAAATGCAAACTCCATAATTAACACTCGACTGCCTTACACCAGGCGTAAAACCCCCCATTTTACTGTGTAATTGAAACTTTCACGCGTTATATATGAAAATATAATTTAGGAAGTCGGTCTCCTGAGTGTTGTTGTCCATGGAATGCAATTAAAAAGCAGAAAATAATCTTTCGAGTCTGATAACTTATTACTGGGTGGTGGGATATGACAATAAAATTATGCCCGAGTGGATCGTGACCACCATACACAAGATATAACACCCGTCATAGTGTATCGCATTTCGATATCAGCTGGTTTATATTCCATTTATCAAGCGGATTGATAGGTAGGTGTCTGTACTTTACTGTTTTGCGAACACCACTATGCATTTATGGTGATTCTCTTTTGGTTTCTCCGTTTCTGGGATTCGTCAGTGTATGTACAGCTGGAGACAGGCTTGCTCTCGGTGGTCGTTGTTGTTTTTAAATTGTTATGCTTACACTCAGTCACAATGCCTTCACCTCATCATGCTAGGTACCTACTATAAAAAAAAATACATCATATCATTGGTAGGTAGGTAGGTATATTTTTTCATTGAATTGTCAATATAACGTTTATTATTGTATTTTTGTGTATAACTATTTTACTATATCCTACGTGTAAGTTATCCTGTGGGGCGCAAGTTATTTCATTTTTTATCATAAAACTTTTTTTTATGTTTTTATTTTATTATACATATTTTTATGTAAGTATCTATTTCTTGCGATTTCGTCTGTGTTTTTCATACTAAGTCACCAGACTACCTTTGTGTTCAATTTTGTTTTGATCGCTTCAGAATTTTTGTCGTGGAAAGGTAACAAACAGAGAGTTACTTTCGCATTTAAAATGTTACTAGCGGTGCTCCGGGGTAAATTTATTTTTACACATTATTATTGATTCTTATACCCTATCATTTATACATATTAGTCTTCAAAATTTATATAAATTCGGTTCAAAATAAATAAAAAAAGCATTAAAAAAAAAATAGCTAAATATATTGTTTTACGATTACTAAAAGTTACGTTGATATTTCATATATATTATAATTGGAACAAAGGCATAAGCTTTCCGTGTAGAAAATTTGACAAAAATCAGTCTAGCCGTTTTTAAGTTAAATCTGGATATAGACAAAAGACAGAGAAACAAAAAATAATGTCATATACATGATCACTTCCTTTATGTATGTATGTAGGATGTCGAAGAGCGAAATTGAATTTAAAAAAACACACGTACAGACAAAGCTGCAGATTATTTATATGGGTAGTTTCGAAAGATCAAGTTTACTCTTGTATTAGATAAATTTTATGCACTGACATGACGTGTTATTTAGGTAATGTTATGACCAACGTATAATTGAGAATGTTGATAGCGTGATGCTATGTGTATCAGGAAGACTGAAGTAAACATTCTGATGGATAAACATAGAGAGCGGGGTAACCGACCTATGTGCATCGCGGCGTGTGTTAGGTAGGTACACCATACCGTTTAATTTAATTAAGACAATTTTTAACAGAAAAGGAAACCATTTTTAATGTTTTTGTGGAGTTCCCTGGTGTATTTTCGAACTTGAAGGTTTTTTTTATCGTTACAAATAGCTTATATACTTTCATATGCATTTAATATAAGCTGTTATTGTTAAATAACATAATAAAGCTGTTACAAACAGACACTTCAATTTTATTATCTCTAGAGTACCTAGATGTGTACAAACAATTTATTACACAGTTAAAATAATTTTTATTTGTAGTCCATTAAATTATTTTTCAAAATTAAAAAAAAGTCAGTATTGTTATTATTATCATTGATGACGAACTTTGTCATGTCTTAATTCCGTCACATATGCGCACGCATCTCTTAATTTTACCCCCGCTCGCGTGATACCATGACACTGCACTTGCATTCACTAGCAACCAACAGACACCATTACACTATACCCCACACTCGTACACATCATACAGGTACAAAGGTTCTGTAAGTGATCTTTTTCCTTTTTTGTACTAGTTCCTTAGACAAAAATTAACAGGTCACTAAATAACATATTCATGTTTCTTCCTTCCTCCCAGGAGGTAGAAATATGTATAATATATATGTATAGTTAGTTATCTCAAATTTCTACTCATAGGGAAATAAGCCAGTTCGCGACTTAAATGCAATTACGGCAACAGCCCAAGCCGAGGCTCGTCCACTTTGGCACCCTTGAAAAAATAATACCAAGAGAAGTAAACTAAGTATAATTTCAAAAGGGGATTATGTTTATGGTCACCCTATGATCTCGTCCCATTGATGCGCGGGGGCACGCACTCATTGTATGGTAATTGTTGCGCTTGCGTCGTGTAAGCGGTAGGAAGGGTTTTACGATTGTCTTATTTCAAGGAAGTCGCACTTATGAAATACGATGCATTTTAGCTGCGAACTATGAGAATTGTGCGTGATTCTATTCGGATAATTATATCTGTAGACTTGTTTATTGTATTTTATTATGTTTATGCGTTTTGTTCATAAAGATTATTAAGTTATTTGTAAAATAAATTACAAATGTAATGCAAAAAATACAACATACCATCACGCCTGTATCCCCGAAGGGTTAGGAAGAGGTGTACTAATGTACACCCACAGTTTGCCGGGTATGTTTTTAGGTCCTATGTTATTACGCGAGGATTATATCGCGCGAGGATATCGCCATTAATCGGGCACAAAGCCAAACTCCGAGCCGCTATTGAAAAAACCCAATAACACTGTTCGGCCTGGGAATCGAACCCAGGACCTCGAGCATAACAGTCACGCTTAGGACGACTAGGCTTACGAGGGGGTAATGAAAAAAAAAACTGCCGAAATTCTTTTTTTATCGTACTGTTACCTGATGAAAAGCACAGTGTAACCCAAGAGCTTCGGAGTACCGAGGGATCTTTTTTTTTTCGAACTGTCTATACTCTTATCCTTAAGGGCTCTGGGGCCATTAGAGACTTTTACAGCTTCACCGGACTTGGGGCGAGCGCGGAAGTCACTCAGCGGCGAAAGCGGGATAAAAAGCTCAAGGATGTCAAAGTTTTCAAACCTCTGCTTGGGCTGTTGGCGTACATGCAAATAAGTTGCGATCTAACTTATTATCTATCCGTAAAATTCGATCTAACTAAGTATACATATATACGTGTTCCTGCCTTCGGGACGGAAGGGAGAAACATGAGTATATGCATTTAGTAATCTGGCAATTTGATTTAAGTCGCCAAACTAACCAAAAAACTACTAAACTAACCAACCAACTAACTAGCCAAAAAAGAAAAAAAGGCCCTTTACAGAACCTATGCACCTGTGTGGTGTGCACGTATGTAGTAGTAGAGTGTAATGATGTCTGTTGGTAGCTAGTGATTGCAAGTGCAGAGTCACTGTATCGCGCGAGCGGCTGCTAGACTCAAGGGCTCCATGTCGGAGGAACGGATCTAAGCTTGAGTTGCCACTGAAGAGGGTCGCCATGGGCTGGTCGTGGCGGGTGTGCGGGAGCGAAGTTAGCCACCCGTCCCCTGCGGAGGGAACTATGGTTTCGCGGGAGTGGCAGCAAGCACGCTTGATTTGAAGAGACGGATGAGTATGATGCGTTAGCTATTGTGATTTCGTTATCGAGGTCGGTAAAAAGGTCCCACGGCCTACGTTTTGTCTTCAAGTTCTCCGGGACTAGAGTGTAAATTGCGGCAGATGCCACTAATTCGAGGGATCAACAACCTATAGTCAATAGTCACTGTCGTGCAGGCTTACACAAATATCTTTTCACGTTATGTTTTAAGGACCCCATATCGTAGGAAGAAGGGAACACACTGTCCCCGGTGGTAAGCACAGCCTAATCCAAACACAACGGCAATCACAAAGAGATCTAAAACCATCAGCGGTCGCTGCTGTCATGTCGACCTGCGTGTGGTTCTGTTATGAATGGGATAAGAGAAAATCAAATCGTATTATAATATTGCAAAGTAAAAACTTATTTGCTCTCTGTTTGTGGACAACCTGTTGTTAATGTCCAGGAAACGGAAGAGAAATGCAAATTAAACCGCACTCATATCGTCTTCGATTCAAAATTAATTGGTTTTTAAATATAATTTCCTTATTAAAATAAAATAAATATCTCCTTAATAAATGTCACATGGATACATAGATCACGATGCGATGTAGTGATAGACATATAATAATAAAGTAAAAATAGTGTATGTCTGTATGGTTTAGCGTATATTAAGTGAAAACTAAGAACTTGTCCAGAAGGGGCGATTTCGCCGCTTATCGCTTCCTGCTTACACGCTCGCTCATCGCGACCAGAACGAGCGTTTGACGCGTGAGCATTTGATGATAAATTGAGGATTATTAATTTGTATATTTTTTGGAAGCCCTAATAGATTATTATATTATGTGAATACATTTCAGTTCCAATAACATTACATACATACGTGTCAAAATTATAACCTCTTATTTTTTAAAGTCAGTTGAAAAGAGCTAGATCGATTTAAAACAGTAGGTATCGATTTTAAGATGTTAAATCATAACATAACATACCATTATGCCTGTACCCTCGAAGGGTACACTATATGTATACAGAGGTGTACACTCACGGTTCCCTAGATACCTATGTTTTTTAACTGACTTCAAAAAAAAAAACAGAGACGGAAAATGTTTTTTATATATATATTCAGTCATAAATTCTTTGTTTATTATCGGATTTGGATGATTCTTTTTTTGTTTAATATGGTATACCTCAAGGATGGTCCCATTTTGAATTTCATTGATATTTGAACCTTTAACTTTTAAGATACACTAGGAAACTCTTCAACATCACGGAGGTTGGATTTCTCTTTTGTTGAAAATTGTCTTGTTAGGTCGCATGTAATAGGGGACAAGCATATTGCCATTAATCGACCACAAAGCGAAACTCTGAGTTGCTACGGAGAATTTCACAGAGAAATCCCATAACACTTTGCTCGACCTGGGAATCGAACCAAAGACCGCTAGCCTAATTAATCAATTAAATCGTTAGTTTTATTAAAACTATTAAAATTTAATTAACATCTGATTCTGTTAGTGATTTAGCTTACATTAACAATTAACATAAGTTTACACGATTTTTCTTGCTTGGAATTTTATTTTCATCCAGAAATAAAATATATTACTCAAGAAAAGTTACAAATAAATAAAATATAAATATTAATTTATCAATAAGTGTACTAATATTTATTACATAGTATAAACAGTACATGTAAATCTGTTAATACTTATTATAAATCATTATAATTCTGAGTTTTATTATCCAAAGCTGAGACACGAGCAAAATCACTGGCAAAAACTTTATACCAAGGTTCGACACCAACACAACGTTTTCGCAATAAAAACAAATAAATGCTTTATACAAATGGCTAACTTCAACTAACAGTCACTTAAAATTCAAGAAGAACTTTGAAATGTCGCTTATAATAAAAGTTTTTGTCGTTCAAAGATAAACAGAGGCTGAGGAAGACATAACAAATAATATTTTATTATTTATCTGAAGTCTTTTAACTTTGTTTTTGTTTTTTTTTTCCATTACAACCTTTTTACTTTGTTTAAGATTAATAATTATAATTAGATGTTATCACTTGCAGTCCCAGTTATGAGCATGTTACATTTTTCAGTTGTTTTTGCACTTAAGCCCTATTTGCACAATTAATTCTAACGCTGGTAAAGCTCTGGTCTGCTCCAAAGAGGTTTAACGTGTTTAACTATAGTTAATATCAACTCCAGATCAGCGTTGCTCAATTCAGCTTCCCACGTGGTTATTGGCAACATACTAACATAAGAGGCATTCCAAATCAGTCTTCATAAGTCTTGACTATAGATGGTTCGCAGAGACAATTTTCAGCGACCAGTGGATAGTGGACGTCTGTTACTTTCATCATATAAAAGCCTGATTGTGGTCTATCGCAATTGGGAATAGAAAGACGGTTCAAAAATGATTAGCATTGAAATTACTATTACAAAGATGTAAAATTTGTGACTATTTTTATTAATAATCTGTGGAACTACTCAGTGAACACGTTATCTTAGTTTGACATCACGTTCACATTATACATGTCATATTTAAATACATTTTATACGTATGATGTAATGATGATATCATAATTAGATCATATGTTCACTGGCTACTGATCCGATTCCAAACATTCATACATCAATATGAAGCTACATTATCCCTATTTTATAGGTTTTTGTAAGTTAATTAAATTTAATATTATAATTAACGCAAACAAAGCCGCGAACGGTTGCTAGTAATTAATAATCTGCATCAACTAGTATCATCTAAATACAATCTTATGATATAACATATAAAATTAATTTTATTTATATACAATAAAATTATAGCTCTATTAATTAAAAAAAGCGAAAGGATTTATAAATGTGTGTTCAATTCATTTGCAAAAATAAATAAAAAGCGAATATAATATACACAATAATTTTGCAACAACTTTCTACATAATGACGTCTGATTCACCTCTCACGAGTTAATTAATTTAATTTATCCGACAGATATTTTAATCGTACACAATTTGTTGTAATTGATGGCAACGGCAGAATAAATTAAACGATAGAGATATCGCCTGTATCTAATTTTGTAATGTTTCTATATTTCATAACAGCCGAATTGGATTCTCAATTGAATGCTAATATTTTTTGTTATCTGCGCTCGGCAAAAATATTGTATACGGTGGTGTATATAAACAGCTTCAACTAAAGAGAAAAATCAAGATGTATCTAAAGTCAAACCGATTCAAAATCACATTTAGAATGTGAGCAGCAAGATTCTAAAACTCGGCGCACGAAGTCAGTCACAGGTTCATGGCTACCACCAGTTAGGCATTAGTTCCTTTTTTTATAATAACTCGGCACATTGGTGGTACTGCCCCTGAGGGTAAGCACATCACGATCCAAACACAACGGCAACCATCGAGAGATCTAAATCCATCGACATCTTTACTATGCTGCTTAGAACTTTTTTAGCCTAACAAACGATAATTTCCATATTGACCTCCTTTAGTCTACGCTACTCTTTTCTATCCTCTACTACCTGCATCCATTCCGTACCCACCTCTATTTATGGTCTTGCTTGTAAGGTATTTCTATTCTTATGGAACTTCTTCAACAACTTACACCAACAACCATCTTACACCAAAAATTGTGTTTACGGTTTACGTCTCCCGCCCACTTTCACAAGCCTTGTAATTCTTTTGACAACGTCGGTAACTTTAGATATGACCCATTCGGATATGCTTGCACGAATATTGATTTATTATTGAAGGAAAGTCCTAGTAGTCGAATGGTTAAGACCAGTGGAAGATCAACCGATGTCCGTAGGTACAAACCTCAGCATGTACCTGAGTATCATGAAACTGGAATAAAAATATTTTGAACTCAATTAGCAACAATATTGGCTGACAGTCTTTAGGAAGAGATCTTTGCTCAGAGTTGGGACATTAATTAACTTATTCAAAGAATATAAGGATATATTAAAACAGAAACTTCGACTCTAGGAAACAGGAGAACGACGGAAAATTAATTGTTTTGAAATTAGTTACAATGGAAAGGATGGCATGGCATCACATCTCTTTTTCAATAATATCAGCCTGTAAGTTTTCCATTTCTGCGTAAAAACCTCTTCCCAAGGGAAGGTGTGAACTTAATTACCACCCAGCCCGCGACGTATTTGCGATATCAAACACCGAGAAATCAACAATTTTAAACTGTATCCCACATACAGTGGTAGGTGCTACAAAAACATTCCCCACGGCTCCTAGCATTCAGGATTCCTCACGATGTTTTCCTTACCGTCAGCCGATAGTGACACCAATCTGAGTTAGTAAATGTACACGAATCATGAACAAATCATATGTACATGCCAGGAGTCGAACCTGTGGATATCGAATCAATATTCCGCCGGTCTATACCACTCGGCCATTACGACTTAACCTCCTTACTTGTGGTAAGTACTTTTCCTTGCGTCCGATTTATTGAAATCCTCATTATATCAGCGTCGCTTCCGAGTGTTTTTTCTTTTTCTTTTATTTTGATTATTTTTTATCCAATTCAATAAAGTTGGATTTAGTTCGAGCAATTATAACTAATAGAAAGTTAGTTAATAAAAAACGCCGTTGGCAGTAACGACTGGTTAGAAATCTTTTTTTTTGGAACTTATCTTTTAAGGGCAAATTTGTTGATGTACCTAATTATCATCTACATATTTATTTTGTTTTTATCGCTTCATAAGTAAATTGGCAGCAAAGAGAGAATGCTTATGTCAAAGAGGTACCTACTTATTATAAACTTCATATTAACTAGAAGTTCTTATTTCCTATGTATCACTTGACCAATGTCTTTAAATTTAATAAACCCTTTATTTTGTAATTTTATATCGTATAACTTATGAAGTTTTGCTGATACAGAGAACATTTGACGAGATACGAAAATTTTAATACATTTTTAAACGGATGAAAATCAAGTTGTGAAGTTTTTAAATGAAGCTAATAAAATTGGATAAAGTGTAGTATTCATTCCTCTTTTATAGTATCTATTTAAAGTCACTGTTTATTGATTAGTTTCTTTGTTCTCAGTTTTCTAGTATACATCTTGTTCGTAAGTTTATAGCTCGATTAGATAAATTATGACCCAAACCATTTCAGTTTACAAGGCGAATTAAGCGGTTGCTTTTATTGTTCAATTCATTCGTCTTTTGGATTATCACTTTAAACGGTTGGGATTGCTAAGAGATGACTATCTAATGATAGTAGTTATAGTACCTTGCGTATATAATGCTAACGTTAATGCTAAAATGAAATGCGTCAGTGTGGTTAATTTTGTCAGAGTTTTCACTAAATGGTCTTTTGACTATTTCCTTAATTATTATTGAGGAAGCTTTACTGCGTGCAATTGGTAAGATGCGTATCTGAGAACTCATCTCTTCTTACATGCATGGATTAAAAAATTGAAGGGATTTTTTCTTTTACAAAGTCTTCCGCTTAAATATAACAAATGGCACACGGAATTAATTTAGAATTTCGTATAAGTTTATTTATTGATTAACTAACTCATCGATTTGTCTCTATCAATGTATAATTAAATGCTTCTTATGTTCATAGCAGGTAGGTAGGTTCATAACGTGTTTGACAAGCGAGCCGTTAGTTCCGAACATTCATTCGTAGGCTGAATTTGAATAAGTGAAAACACGTCAACTGGGCTTTATCTTAAACAAACAGTGAGCACAAGACGTTATGTATTGAATTTGATTTGTTTTTTGTATTTACAAATTAATTTACCAAGTGAGTAGTATTCAAAATTTAAGGCGATAGAATGTATGCTACTTTCGACGGTGGAAGTACTACAGCTAAAAAATGAATTAATAAATAATTAAATGATAATTTTAGTTTGAGAAGATAGGTATTTTAAAATACGGTAAGCTTAGAACAGGACAGGTACTCAAATACAGCTGCTAGCCAGTGGAGCATTTGGAAATGCCATACCACCGTGCATAATAAAATTAAACGTAAACATTTCTAAGATCTTACTTATACGGATTGGACGGAATTATTTTATACGATATCTTCGGTTAAAGTTACAAATCTACCTTAAGTTTTGTTTTCGCATAGGAGGAAAACCTTTCCTTAAGTTTAAACTTTAGCTTCAGTACTTCCCCACAAGTAATGACGTGGTTAAAGTCTAGTTAAAAATATCCTTTACTTGCTTTAGTCGTGGAACTGAGAGGCAGTGAGTCACAGTACTGGCCTCGGTGCAGTGAAGGTCGCCTGATTGTTTTGGATTATTTTTCTCATTGCTCGTAATTAGATACAAAGGGTCCTTGTTCTGAGACTCGCAATATTGAACATAGTTTGCGTGGAGTAGACCTTAGTTATTTTAAATATTGATTAAGATTAACTTTTTTGCTTGTATTCTTTATAGCACAGTGTTTGATCATAAAGTCATGTGGTGTTTAATGATATTCTAGCTGAAGGTGGTAAGCTTAAAAATGGGACAGAATCACAAATGCAATTACCGGCACAAATAGGTATTTATTAATTTTTGTAATTATTGGAATATTAAATTCTACCATCCATCAGATTTTTTTATCATGATGTTTTTTTTGCCGTATTTCAAGAGATTGCCATTATTAAAACTTTTTGGTTTGACATTCATTCATTCAGTATTATAATCATTATTACATTAACACTACATAATTAATCTTGTCTATTTTGGGTAAGAAGTTGTGTAGGTATAGTTGAATTCCTAATCTATGTAACAGAAATATCGAAACATTCTTCATTCTTTACCTAGTATAAAATAAATATTTTTTAGATATCCACTTAATTTAATATTTTGAATTTCAATAATTACTTTACTACCTTGTAAATGAAGTTATGAAAAACATAATATCAACATTAAATTATATAACCATAGATTCTTCGGTCTTTAGTCTTTAGTCCTAGTGAAGAGTTCTTGGTTGTTTTTAATTCGTCGATTTTTAAGTTGGCTTATTTTTTTACTATTTTTGAACTACCCTTAATGATATATTCTTTTACAATACTGCTGGTTAGCTGAAAGATAATGGCTCGTGGCATTAAACTCACCAGTCTACGAACTAAAAGTGCAATAAGGTATTTATTTATTTTCCTCAAGTAGTAAAATATTTATTTATTATATCTTTGCGATAATAATTGTATTTCGTGAGAGGTCGAGCACTAGTATAGTGGATCATATCTGCCATTTATCCTGTGTTATTTTCACAATCACAAAAAATATAATCCTATGAAATATTAATAAGAGGTATTATATATAGTCACACGGATTGAGAAAGGGATGCTTAGATGGTTAGGGCATGTTGAGAGAATGAATGAAAGAAGAATGACTAAACAAATTTATAATGCGAGTGTGAAAGGAAACGTTGGAAGAGGTAGGTCTAGACGAACATTCATCGATCAAATCGGAGACGTTCTGAAGAAAGGTCAGGTCAGGAGTACTCTAAACCGACGAGCATGCATGAAAAGATTAATGAATATTGAAGAAGCGAAAGATGTATGCCAGGATCCTAGCAGGTGGAAGGACGTGGTCTCTGCCTACCCCGTTGGTAAATAGGCGTGATTTATGTATGAAAACATACATGTATTAAAAAGACCATAAGAAATAAATCACCAAAAGAAAGCTTTGATAAGTACAATTAAATAAATATGTAAAAAAAATTGGCCATGTACTTTTTTCTTATATGAGAGAAAGTTGTAAACCTATAAGTTAATAACTACGAAATAATTAGAATAGCCTTTGGACCAATGAGATTAAAAGTTACGCCACTTAAACGAAATATGCCTTTTTTTAAACTAGAGTTGGTAGATGCAATTAACTAGACTTTAATTAACAAATCTGTGAATTATTTGAATTTTACCACAAGTTTTGCAGCTCAACATTTTTCTCTATCCGCTTCCCTCCCTTTTTGTTGCCTATCAGATAACTGAACATAAGGGCGATTGTATAAAAATAACATTTGCGCAGTAATATTCTGTAAATCTGTATGCAGCGGACCTTATTTTTTACTGTCAATTACTTGACTTGAATTACTGATAGAAAGGAGTAGAGTGGTCTTTTATTTCTGAAACCATTTATTTTTATTGAGCTATTTCAAACAACTCTAATTAAATAGTTGTGATCGTATTGTGTTGTTATTTTGCATAATGCGTCTAGTAGGTATGTATTTGCATACACACTACTCATGACATGAAGTAAGTGATTGCTTGTCTGTTAGATGTAATTAATTAATTATGTATAAATTTTACAATACAATCACTAAAATATTAAGTATAATCAGTCAAAAACAAATTTATGATGTACTAACTGTTTACCCGACGGGACTTCCAACTGGCAACATCTTAGGAATCGTCCTACTTTAACCACATAAAGGGCGAATTTTCAAAAATCTTTTCTGTTTGCTGACCTACGGTATATAAACCTATCTTCAAACTTAGCGTTAAGAGGCTTTTCAGCGGGCGAGCATAACATGCCACAGCTATAAAACTGTCACCGACGATCACCGTTATTTGTGGGTTTAACAGTACTTACCATCAAATGCTATACAGTAAATTTGTCGAGCTTGTAAAAAAAATTATGGAATCGGTACAAAACTTAATGCCTCTAGGAAAAACCTATCGGTTTAACCAGTGATACAAAGCTTGTGTCCAGTCAGTAAAATTACTAAATACTTACCATAGTAATTTCAAGACTATTAATGCTTTTGATGGCCTTAACTAAACTAACTGACTCGAACATATACAGAATAAGGCGTTTAATCGGAAGCTTGCACTTTTTTTGTTAGCACTCGGTAATACTATCCGCTGTATATATCATGGAAGACCTTTTGAACATACACACAATCACATAATACTTTAGTCACAAGTGTTAAGAAATAAGCGGGAATTATAAAACTAAATAGACTTTGTTTAGAGATATCTTTTTTCTCAAAAAAAATCTGTTTGTAAATATTTTTGCTACTTTCGAAATTAAGGTTATGAAACCTGTAGGCAGTATTCCTCTGACTGTAAAAAAGGTGCCGCATGGTGCAATAGGCCGTTCATTGTATAATCTTAAATCAAAGTATAATGTAATGGCATATTCTACATAATATTACATTTTACATTTTTAATTACAAAACATTCCTCCCCTATTTTATTACCATTGGCGTAAAATTTCCAAAAACCCAACAAACCCAACAAAGCTTCAAGTTTTAATTTATGAAATCGCTACCTCTTTAAAAACACACCACTCTTATACAGTATGAGTCAACTTTGCATGCAAGTGTATTTCCTGTAAAAAATTAATACAATCCGTTATTGTAATTCAGATGGTTTTAATGTAAAGTTAAAAGCAGTTGATTATGAGATAAATTAGTTAACGTGAAATGAATAAAATCAAATGACTCAATAAAAAAGTCTGCATAATACAAATACGATTAAATGGTTTTTACTACTTCATAAAAATTTGTGTGAAATGAGCTCTGTTCGTGTACAAAAAAAATGTCTATAAAAGATTGAGCGATCTTCAATATGAACATGGTTGGTGTTTTTCGATATAGTAATTTACAAATTGTTACAAAGCTACAAGAATAGACTTCTAGTTTAAGAATCTGTATTAACCTGCTTAATTATTCATTTGCGAAATGATAAAGAAAATGTTTGTGTACATAATCCAGGAATTGACAGCTTTTAGAAAATAGTTTTAAACAGCTTTTATGTTTAAAATAATACCCCCGAATAAAGTTTTTTTCATTATTAAACCATAAAAAGTGATTTAGAAATATTTTTTATTCTAATTAAAAAGTATGCTATATAAAAACGATGCAATATGGTCCCGTGACGTCATCATTCATTTAATATGTCATTTTGTATGATAACAGTGACAAGTTTGACAACACACTCAAATCACGTGACTCACAGGCAAAAAGTATTACTTTTTCCCGATTTGTATTATTTTAGACTTTTTATTTATAGACCAAATTTACTCAATAATTTATTTTAATTTTTAAACATACAGTCAACTCACGGATTGCTTGATGAAATATATGATGCTATATTTAAAATTGCAATTTAAAGTATTTTGAATTTGGAACAACATTGAAAATGGTTGACTTAGGAAGTTGTTTTCCTGAGTCTTGAGGTCCATGGACTATAAAAAAATAATAAAAGCTGAAAAAAAATCTTTCTCGTCTGATTACTAATTCTTGAGAGGTATCAGGTAGGGCACTAAAATTGTGTCTTACAGAATCGAGACCAACATACACCAAGTGTAAAATCTGCCATATTGGCACGCTTAATGATGTCGCGATCCGGTATCAGCCGCTGTATATCCACTAATCCAACGGGCTGGTCTTGATCTATACCTGATTGAATCACGAGCACCACGCACATGGCTATATGCCCGTTATAGTGACTCCCTTTGGTTTAGCACGTTTCGGAATCAGACAATGTATATTCAGCTTCTGTGTGGCTTACATGCCAGCTTGACAGGGACGACTGTAGATGGAGCAACGTTCTCTCGGTATTCGAGCAATGAGTTCGAGTGAGCTGAGTGAGTTCGTAACCCTGCATTGAGCCTGAGATTTCGGTGAAGGAAAACATCGTGATGAAACCATAGCGTGATGCTAGGGGCTTATTCTAATGCCCGCCTGGCTAGCTACCACCCTCAAGATGAAAATCTCTCGTCAAGCACCAATAGGTATGTTCCGGCAGCTGCACTTGATAGCCAGTCTTTGACCTAGGTTTAGCGTGCTACCATATTGAACCACATCGTCACTTAAGATCAAAAGAGATTTTGGCCACTACGCTAAACATTTATAACGATAAACAAAACTTATATTTGAAATAGCTCTTCATTAAACTTCAATGGTTTCAAATGTCATTTTCGAATTCGAATTCAAAACAGATGAAATATAACCGTGCGTATTTTTGCTCCGGCCGCGGCCGCGGCATGACAGCAACTGAAAATAGAAGGGTAATCAAACGTAACGATTAGAGTTCAAAGTGAGCATCGACGTACCCCGCCGATGACGGACGCATCCCGGAACTTGAGTTATGTTTGTTTTTATATCCCCATCCTTCTCGTGTTTCCGAGAGCCGCTTGTGTTTTCAATTTAATTCATATAGTCATTTGTATAATAAACTATAAATTATTATTTTTTATCGTAATGAAAATTTTACACCTCTACGTACCTACGTCGTTATAGGTTTAATGTTGTAGCCACAATCTCACCTGATCTTAAGTGACGATGTAGCCCAAGATAGTGATACGCTAAGCATAGTGGAAGACTGGCTCTCAAGTGCAGCTGCCGAAAAACACCTACAGATACAATACAAGATTATAAACTTGAGGATGGTAGCTAGCCATGCTATGATTCCATCACGATGTTTTCCTTCACCGAAAGCTCAGACTCATTGCAGGGATTCGAACTCATGTTGACCGAACTGAGCCATCATTGCTTCAAATTGATCTTATGATTAACCGTAATTTTCTGTGACAAAAACACTAGGATTTAAGTGTAGGACATATTCTGTCACCAGGGACCTATACGTGTGTTCCAGCATCTGCGGTTGAGAACTAGTTCAATTAGGCTTTATATATTACTACCACCTTCACTTTATTATGTTGAAACTATAGTATATGTCGCAAAAATACGAAGGTAGGTACTAATTTCTATGATGTTTTGGAGAGCTGTGTGGTTTTTTTTACATGCATTTATATATGTACGTACGGACGGGAGCTCGGAGCGTTGCCGGAGTGTACGATTGGTCGAAACGCGTTCGACACTGTCCCACTGCGATATATACTAATAATATAAAGCTTTTTGTTTAAACACGCTAATCTCTAGAAGTACCATTTAGATTAGAAAAATATTTCTGAATTAGGTTTAGAATTTTAAAATATTAAAGGCGAATGAAAAACTGCGGACCCCACGGCCCCATTTATGGTTCTCAAATTTATATGGCAACGGAGTGCTTCAAATAAATTATAATTAATGATATATTTATACATAGCTAAGTTATTTGTACAAAAATAAAAAACGTTTTTCACATTATAAAAATTATTATATTTCTGTTGTTGGCACGTGGGATACAAATTTGGTGTTATTTTTATTTTGTTACGACAAAGAATTATAACATCTTACGTGCATACATAAGTATACAATTTTTTTTAAATACTAACTCTGCAAAATAAACATTCTGCACCTAGTGGTAAGTAAGTACGGTACAAATTAAGGCGAACGTTGGTGACACAAAAGTCTTTATTTTTTCAAATGAATATCACATTGTTTTTATCCCAATGTAAATTGATTAAATTGTTTGCATTTCATTTGTTGCGTGAAATTATCTTCTATTTTTGACCAGCTGTTTTTAGATTTGTATTGTTTTGGCTCAGTCCTATCAAAGGCCTTGCGTAGACTCAAGGCTCCGATGACCACACTTTGAGTATGACTAAACTATGGTATAAAAAACATTGGGTGTTTTATATCTTATTATATTAAGTGAGAGATTCTTGTATATATATATTTAATAGGTTTCTCGGAAACGGCTCCAACAATTTGGATGAAACTTTGTATTTAGATAATGTTTTACATTCTAAGTATACTAGACAGGTGTTTTTTTTTCCGCGGTCGCCCAGATATTGAAGTCTTAAGTGGCATTTTAAGTACGCCAGTACAACCACGTCGACATGGTATTTTATCGATTTTACTTTTACTTCAAAGATAAAAGTTATTCTGTATTGTCTTTATATTGTTCCGAGACGTGTGGCTCATTGTTAAATATAGTGTCGATTTTGTACTGTTATTTACAATTTCTCACTTCTTGAACGGTTTTTCGAAAAGGCGGCCATTATGGGCATACCCGTGAATACCTTGACTTGCTCTTTTTTTTTTAGATTTGGCTATATTGTTAGCCTTAGGGGCCCTAAAGCCACTGCGGCTTTTACAGCTTCACCGGACTTGGGGGCGAGCGCAGAGGGTACTCAGCCGCGAAAGTTATTAGGACGACTCGCACGAGGGTGCCAAAGTGGCCGGACTTCGGCTCGGGCGGTCGTCGCGTACGCAAATAAGTCGCGATCTAATCGAATCCCTACACCTACGATTCGAGCTAACTAAAATATACTCATAGGCACGTTTCCTTCCTCCTGGGAGGAAGGAAGGAACCATGCGTATGTGCATTTAGTAAACGGAGCTTGACTTGCTCAAAGCATTGGCCATATTTATAAGACCGTGAGGTATTTCTTTTAGCAAGTATTAAGAAAAGGCAACTCATTATTAGTATTTCAATGTCAAAGTAAGTTATGTTATATATATTACTAACTATGCTCTATGGTCTCACCCGTTTAAAATTTATTCAAACAACTCTCCATCGCGCCACCAACGCATTTGTTCTCACTTTCCGTAATTGTCAACAGCTTTCTTGATTGGTTGACGTTTATGGTTACTGGTTTCTTCCTTAGAGTCAGTGTGAAGGTATGTATTCTAACCTTCCTCAATAAATAAGTAGTCACGGTGAAGCTGTAAAAGCTGTCTGAGGCTCCAGAGTCCTTATGGCTAAAAGTATAGCCAGTCAGAAAAAAATATAAGCCATAAAATGCAAAAAGGATTTGCTTCGTAAGAGTTGCACCGTTCCAAACAAACAATCTTTTGGGCTTTATAATATTGGAAGAGATAATCTATATACACAATAAAATTAAAATATCTGTTTGTAATGTCAAAATAACAGCTTTTCAGTGAATGCGTATGATACTTACAACAAAAAACAATGTTTTTTTTTCGTCTATTTGTTCCTAGTAATCTCCGAAACGTTGGACCGATTTTGACGGGACTTTCACTGGCAGTTAGCTGATATTATAAGGACTTTTATTTTATAAAAAGAATTAGGGTGCCACGCAAATTAAAAAAGAAACTGATTATGGTAAATAATTCGGACGCTTAAATGGCTTACGCTGGGTAAACTATAAAAGATATATCAATTTTATGTACTACATAATTTTAGATATAAAAAGACCTACAAAAAATTCAGCGAGAGCATATGTCTACCTTCTAAGGGTCACCCACAATAAGCATGTAATCGGGAGCGGGATTAGCACGAATCGCGCGTATGCTCGATCAACGGTATTCTGTAGTCCACGAGAGCGCAGCCGCGGGCACAGCTAGTAATAAATAAAATTATGAAAATAATATACGTAATCATTATCTGAATAATGAATCTCAATTTCTCGAGGTACACTTTTATTGTTTCCTAGTCTACAAAAGAACAAAAGTTGAAAAATATCTGATGGAACAAAAAAAAAACCAAAAATTCTAGGTTAATTATATTTAGTTACGAAAGATAAACAATAAAAAATAGTTTTATATAACACTCAAAACAAAGAAAAGTTATTACAGTGCCAAATCTAAACAAAACCACCATTATCTATAAAATGACAGCGCCAATTAACTTGCAACACAGTATATCCACTTCGGTAATTACACTTCCGTGCGAAATAATTGCCTGTTACGAGATATTGTGACGCGTAACTTTACAAATAAAGTAAATAATTATATCTACATTGAAGTTATCGTATAGAAAAATATAGAATAAGTCTAGATTTTACATTTTAATGTTTTTGTAGCGTTTGTTAATTTTAAACGATGGTTAAAAGAAGGGATGCTTCGGATATGAGATTTCTGATTTATGGTTATGAATTATCTTAAGATCGATTTCGGTTATGGAAACGGATATTAAGTTATTATAGATAGTTTCGGATAATTTCACTTATGTATATTAGATTTTTCATAAAATTGTATTTAGAAGGAACATAATATTTATGTATTATTTGAACATTTATGGGTAAACATTATTACCTTTATTTTAGTTATTTGAAGCAATGATGGCTCCATGTACGGACACCGCGTCGATCGACGTGAGTTCGAATCCCTGCAATGAACCTGAGCTTTCGGTGAAGGAAACATCACCAACCAAGATGGTTTCATCACCATAGCATGGTGGTAGGGCTTTTTCTAATACCTAAGGACTAGATACCACTCTCAAGTTGAATATCAATCGCCAAGCATCAACAGGTGTGTTCCGGCGGCTGCACTTGAGAGCCAGTCTTCCACTAGGCTTAGCCACATCGTCACTTAAGATCAGATGAGTTTGTGAACATAACGCTAAATCTATAATGATAAAAAAAGGAAGCAAATAAAAATGCAACAATCACTCTTAACACTATATCAAAGAAAAGTATTGCACTTTTATTAAAACATATATTTCATGATCTTTTTCGAGTTTTGATGAGCACAGAGATTTTTGAAATAAATTTTACTCAATAAGTGGTACTCCAGAGTCTAGTGGGCCGCGACGCCACGCCTAGATGTAACTCTGGAAGCCACGTACTAGGTCATGTATAAATCGTACTAGTTTTGCCCCACGGTTTCATCAGTTTTAAATTTATTTGATCAACTGTCCACCGCGCCGCCACCAACGCACCCATGTAGTCTTTTGTATACTACAAAGTTGCAAAGTTACGATAGGTATCACACCTTGGGTTTATTTAGCCGCGATGTTCTGTAGGGTGATGGTATTCCACCAGTCGGGTTGTTCCAAGTGGAGAGAAATCTCCAACAAAAATTATCTGTGCTTTACTTTTTATCCGTTTTCAACAAAAGACGTTCTCAATTCGAATGTATTTTTTATGGATGATCAGCCATAACTTCTTTGTCTTTGAACCGATTTGAAGGATTCTTTTTTCGTTGAATAGGAGATACCTCAAGGGTTATCCCATTTTAATTTCATTGGCATTGGACCTTCAACTTCGAAGATACACCAGGGAACTCTTCAAAATCATTGAAGTTTGTTTTCTTTTTTGTTAACAATTGTCTTGTCTTGTCTATCGTTGTTCTTGCATCCCGTACTTGAATAAAGTTCGCCAGGTTGCTTGACCTTCATGGTTACTGCTTTGCTCCTTAGGATTGAAACTTAACGTTTCAATAAAATAAAATAAAAAATAAAATGCAAAAAGACTTTTTCAAATCTCACAAACAAAAAACAATCTTTTAAACTATATAGGTAATATTCGTATTAGATAACATTTTTAAAATCAGTCTATGAACTCTGAGCAAATCTTAAGCTGGCATAGCTGGTTTTATAGGTATAACTATGATATATACGTAATAAACATTTACATTTCAAAGTTAAAATATTAACACTCAAAGATAAAAATACCACACACGGCAGCCAAACATACCGAAGCAAGACTAATTGCGAACCGCACTCGAGTCAGCGCCGATTAAAATACGTTACCGAATATCACATGTAATTTAAATAATCACTTACGTGCGTACGATACTCGTAAAAAATTCGGGGCCTTCTCATTTTACCGGAGGTAGCGATTTTAGTGATGTCACATGTCGATACACTAGCAAACGTTTATCGATAATGTAAGTTTTTAGGACATGCGGTGCGGCCTCCCGCTTATTGTGACTCGCTCGCTGTGTGTTTACCAGTCGGTTCAGTCAAGTCGCTACGTCGACGTGCAATGCACGCGTGCCGCACGTGCGTTCATTAACCCCGCGTCCGCGCGATCGGATCGAATGTCAAATTTTGACATTTCGTAACATTTATCAATGTTTATTTTCCAATGTTTTAGTGACGAGGTAATGTAAATTCCGCGTGTACCTATTGTATGAAGTATATTTAAATATTGATTGATAGTTTTACTGTCGAGATTTTTGTCATGTTTTTATTGTGCTCATAGTGATGTGATTGCAAAATATCGATTGTGTGTTGTTCTATTATTGTGTGTTTACGCTGTTATCATGTTAAATGTCGTTCGATACTGATATGTCTGCTGTAATTAGCGATCTTCGATGGCTGCACGACGACGATTTGTTTGCTCTTTCGTGGCAAAACGGTATGTATTTTTATCAATGAAGTTAAGAAAATAGCTTTATGAGATAACTACCGGTGTCGTTTGTATTACAATGTTGTTTTGTGGTAATGTTTCTCGCTGAGACCTGTCTTGTTCTTAGTCATGTTTTGTTTATCAATAGTAAATTTTGTACATACATACCTATGTTTTGATAATGTCATTAATGATATTATTTAAATTATTAATTACAATTTGAGACACTAAATAAATATCTATTTTTGTTTGCTAGTAATTTTAAACCTTTTTTGAAACTCTGTAGTATGTTCTAAGATAATGCTTACGGCCTTAATAATAATTGTTATATAAACCCGCCATTAAAATTCTTTATGTTAACTATTGTACGTAATTAGGAACCTTGAAAAGAATTTCTAATATTTAATAATTATAACGTTCTTTGCAATCTACTGCATTAGTAGGTTACTATAATACGATTCTTGTGTATTTTACACATTAAATTAGAAACGGTATTTTTTCATTTTCATTTTTATATTACAGCGAAAAAGATCTTAAAAAAATCGTATTTATTTTTATTTATAATGTAAATAGTATATTACTATTAAATATATTTATTTGTTTTAATTATAATAATTTTATGTGATAATAAAAATCAAATAAAATAAATCAAAGTATAGACATTATTATAAAGTTGTTTAAGACTATAATATTTTTTATTTTTAAAGCTATAAGTCAATTTGTGAATACAAATTCTATATTTGTTTAAATCAATCTTCTATGGTTAAAAAATCTTTTTCAAGATAAGAATGTAGGTACCTAACTAATATTTGTTTACGCATTCAGTTAACGTGTCGCTAACAAGCTCCTTCCTTTAGTGTTTATCGATAAGTAAATACGTCATTTCCGCATCCTTACAGAGGATACATATTTCGAATACAGACGAAAGTATTTGTAATTTTCTAGTTAGTTAGAGATATTCAGGACCCGTTTGATGAAGATGTAAACGCAGATCGGGCCAATGTTCTATAATCGATCGAAAAATAAAACGGTAGATACTAGATTGAGAGCGGGTAAAGCTAATAGTCTAGGATCGGTAGAAAAATAAAACGGTAAATATTCTGATTGAACTTTGCTAACGACTCTCTCAATACGAGCACTAGAGGTGGTGTTTACTCCACACAACTATATTCACCTGATTTAGGTATCCCTGGATAACGGTAGGTACTAAAGATATATTTTTTTATAACGTAAAACACTTTTTTTTTTGTTTTGCTTAATTGTTAGAAGTAGGAGCATTCTATTATTAATAAAGTTGTCCAGTTACCCCAACGTTAACAGACTTCTAACAAACAAATTTGACAACTATAAAAATAAAAGAAAAACTTCAAGGCATAACCAATTAAAATATAAGTGGTAGGGCTTTTTCTAATACCCGCCTTGCTAGCCGAGGGGAACTCGAGGGTTGTAAGTTGAAAATCTGTCGCCAAACACCTATAGATGTGTTCCGGCAGTTGTACTTGAGATCCAGTCTTCCACTAGGCCTAGCATGCTACCATCTTGGGCTACATCGTCACCTAATATCAGGTGAGATTATGGCCACAATACTAAACCTATAACGATTAAAATAATACTAAAAAATATATATATTAAATCCGGTTCAGTTTTGAAAGAGAATGCCTAATTATGAGTCTATTTTACATAGGTAGGTATAACTAATCAATCCGAAGTTCGAACTGCAATTGTCTCTATCCACCTCTATTCTCTTGGTCAGGTAGGTATAGCGCGACAGCAATTGCTTTCTGTTAAAACCCATTCTTCAAATGTCTTGTATACTGCGTTTCCTCTTAAAACAATGGACTCAACTAGGTACCAGCTTAAGTTATTCCGTTTGGACGTTAAAGGATTAAAATTGTTAATCTATAAATAAATAAAAAAAATTGAAGTATTTGTTTGAAATGTCAAAATAACAGCTATTTACAAAATGCATATAAAATGATATACGGTACATAAAACAAACAAAAAAACATTTTTAGATTTTGTCTTTCTGTTTGTTCCGACTAATCTCGGAAACGGTTGGACCGATTATCATGAAGCTTTCACAGGTAGATAGCTGATTTCATAAGGAGAAATGTAAGTGAGTTTTATTACAGAAAAGTGTTCCGCGTAAATAAAATAACAAGATTTTTTATCTTTAAAATAACCGACGGGTGACTGCCGTGCCATCGGTGGAAGCGGAGTGACCACAATTCCGACGCTATTCTGCAGTCCACGCGAGTGAAGCCGCGGGCACCAATAACTAAATTGTGAAAAAGTAAAAAAAGTTTTACGTATTGTGTTGTCATCCAGATAATTACCAAACCAGTGCCATATATTTTTGGTATTTAATTTATTACTCTTTTTCCTTTTCTTTCTCGTGGGTATTATCCCAATTAATTTGGGGTTAGCCCTCCTAGTATGTCTGCGCCACACCGCGGCACCGTACGGTTGTGAGTTGACTCTTCAGTTGTGTTGCTTGCTGTATGTAGCCAGATTTATTGGTGGTCGTCCACGGCCTCTTTTTTCGTTTTCTATATTCATGACTCTTTTCCTCATATGGCCATCATTCCGTTAATTTATTTATTCATTTACTATAACTAGCGATCGCCCAATGATCGAAAGTCGACCAGCTACTTTTATTCATAGACTATTTTCTGTTTGACATTTGCAGTATGAACCTAAACAATGAATATTATATCACTTGCTGTCACTTTTCATTAACTGACAATGTCAATATTTTGGAGGGTCTAAGTTCAATGGCACTGGTCATGTTAGGATTCGCATTATTAATTTATTTTATTTAATATATTAGTAATAGATATTATAGATAAATTTTAGCTTTGTGCACGCACTACGATTATAAAGGGGTACAAAGTTTTTGCTTCACGTATTATTATAAAGATTTATGAAACTTATAGTCAATATGTGTACCTACTAATAATATATATTTAAATTACAGAAAATACAAGTTTGAGTCCATTTATTTAATATATAGTTTATTGATGTTTATAATTTAAGTATATGTATTTAAATTGTCTACAATATACCTAAATTTTTGTTGATTTATCTAGGCTAGGCTAGCATTGAAACACATTGTTATAGTATTATCAATTATAAAATACAATTTATATTACATGAACAATGATTATCAAGATAAAATCTTTAAGTTATAACGTATAGAGGCAGTATTCATACGTAAGATAGCAAGTAAGTAGGAAGTAATACTCAAGGTGAGCCAGATTCTTGCAGGACCCGCCTGTTTATTTTGCTTGAGGTCTTCATTAAAACACGCTGCGTTGTACTCAATTCCGTTATTTGAGCTTTTTTGCAAATTTAATTTTACAAAAGGATTTTATTATTAACAGTACTCAAAGTATTCTATTCCAGTTTTATTTTTTGAAATAAGGCAAAGATTACACAATATTATTTATTTTCATAGTTATAAGTTATTATTAGGTCTTTACCTATGGTATTGCCGTTTTGTATGAAAAAATTTAAACGAATTTTTTTCATGTATTTTTATTTGTATTAATCGAAGTAATCACCCATGCAATCAATGCACCTTTGCCAGCGCAGTGGCAGTTTATTGATGCTTTTCTTAAAGAAATCAGCTGGACGGGAGACAACAAATTCTTCAAAGGCATTTTGTATTGCCTCTCGGGTATTGAATTTTTTTCCCGCCAAGGAGTTATCCAAATTCTGGAAAAAGTAGTAGTCTGTAGGCGCAAGGTCTGGTGAGTAGGGCGGATGACGGAGAACTTCCAACCCCAGTTCTTGCAACTTGGAGACCGTCTGCTGTGCAGTATGAGGTCGCGCGTTGTCGTGCAGGAGCATCGGAGACGATCGATTGAACAATGCTGGTTGGAGATGTGCCAGCTTCTCCATCATTGTATTCAGTTCTTCACAGTACACATCTGCAGTAATGCTCACCCGGTTTGGTAAGTAGCTGTGATGAATCACACCGGCGCTAGACCACCAAATAGTGACCATCACTTTTCTGGGGGTAAGTTTTCGTTTAGGGCATTGTTTAGGTGCTGAACCAGGATCCAACCAACTTGCTGAAAGCTTGCGGTTAACAAACAGAATCCATTTTTCATCGCAGGTAGCAATGCGGTTCAAAATTCCTTCATTTGTGTGTCTGTTGAGCAGTGCAAGGCACGTCTCGACGCGTACTTCGTGCTGGCGATCATTGAGTTCGTGGGGCAACCATTTGTCAAGCTTCTTTACCTTGCCAATTTGACGCAAATGGACCAATATACTTTTGACGCTAACGTCGAAAGCTGCTGCTAATTCAGCCGTAGATTGTGTATCATCAGCTTCCACAATCGCCTTTAATTCGTCATTGTCGACCAAAGTCTTCGGACGACCGCGAGGTTCATTTTTCAGGTCGAAATTCCCAGAACGGAAGCGAGCAAACCAATAACAGGTGGTGCGTTGTTTTGCAGTGTTAGCTCCGTAAACGTCGTTGATGTTGCGTGCCGCTTGTGCCGCGTTGCTGCCACGACGGTACTCATACTCCATAATTACTCGAATTTTTAACGTATCCATGATGACAAAAAAGATTGAAATGCGATGAAAATTTAACACTAATCAATAAACAAATGACTATTTTTGAAAAAAGAATTCCATGTATTTGAAATAAAATTAATTTGAAATTAGAATTCTTAGCCAAACAAAAATTATTTTCATTTGAAATGGCCAGTACTGCAGAACGGCAATTTCATAGGTAAAGACCTATTATTATGAATCAGGTTGTGTGAGTTTTAACTTATTTTTAATTTTATGAAATATACTATTCCCATTTCTAATTATTTAAAATGTTATATCGAATGTTACCCCAAAATAAATATTTCATGTTTTAAAATCCTAATGAAATCATGGAGACAGTGCTTACAATTGCATTTTTTTCTAATTTCATAACTAGTTTCGGTCTGGGGATCCTCTCGCGAATTATCGGTACCAATAAACATTTATTCAAAATAACTCTTTTAAAGAAAATGCTCGGCGTGCAAAATAAAATCAGTGTCGTTTATAGTATATTGCAACAAAAAATGACAAATACAAATAGATTAAAATATAACTAAACGACAAATTATAGGAAAAATAGAATTAGTAATAAAAATATTGTTTAAAAACCGGCCAAGTGCGAGTCGGACTCACGCACCGAGGGTTCTGTAATTGTACATCCACATTCACTAAAATAATTAAGTATTATTACTAAATAATAAAGAAGATAAACTAAATTGAGGGACAAACTTAACTTTGCCGTTGGAATACTTTTGTTCCCATACATCCCATACGGTTAGTTTACCAACTGCAAATAAGTTTTTAATCGCATTTTTTTTTGTGATGTAGCTACAAATTTACCGTTCTCGTATATTTTCCTTTTCTTGTGCTATAAAACTTTACTTCAACGAAGTGATCCTATACGGGTTGCTCTTTTTCTTTTGAGATACGAAACGCAAAAAATTTAGTTTACAGCACCGTACCTGTGATGAAAGTGAAACTTAAGATGGGAGACGTAGATAGCCTAAACTGTGTATTAGATTTACAAAATAAAATGATATTTCAATAATATTGCATGGCCGTATAAATGCTTAAGTTCCTACTTATTGTTTATTTAAAACTATATGAAACTGTATTTTAATCAAAAAATTAGTATTAAGACTTATTAATGTATATAATATTCTTTCTTCTTTTCGCTACGGTATATCTTTCTTCTTTCTCATGTAACGAAATGTGCCTCAACGTGACGCATCTTGAAATTTTACTCTCGATTCTATTCCAATTAACTAAGAAGGTTTGCTCAGGTAATTTCATCAGGTAGAAATAGTAATAAAATAGTCGAAATAAATTAAAAACAGAATTAACAGAGAAATAACCGTGAGAAAGTAGATTCACAAAACAAAACTGTATACACTAAATTCTTGAATAACTGTAAAAAAACATTATAAAGCCATTTCTTCCTCACAGTCAAATCGTACAATTACCATTAAGGTCATTTTTTGTTCGATTACTTGTGACCTTGAATCGCTGCAAATTGAAATGCAGTTTTTTCTTGTTGTTGTTGTAAAACTCGAATAGACAAAAAGAATTTAAATCGGTCCACCGCGCCGGTTGACCGTGAAAGCATACATTTTGGTTTTACTGAAATAAGATATTTTGGCGGCGTTAATTGTTTGTTACCTTCGAAGAATTTTATTGTTTCATAAAACGCATATTGGCTTTCAACTCACTTCCTTGTATGTACGTGACAGCTGTCGCAACAAATACGTGATAATTTGCATGAATTTATTAGATATTGCGAAATTTTATTTAAATATAAAGAATACTGTATACCTACCTATGTTGTGTCCTAATAAAAATCTTATGTAAATATAATGTGAACGAAGATCTCTAACTATCTGTTATCTCGGATTGAACTGATATGAATAATAATAAATTAAATCAAACAATTTTAAATTATTTATCTCTAGTCGACTTAAAATTGACTATTGAAATTCATAAAACTATCCGAAATATAAGAATATTATACAAATTAAAATAATTAATATTAGGTATGTATTTAATTTTAAATTACTAAATTGCAAAGAACATTTAATAATATATCACAGTATAAGAAAGTTTAATTTGTAAATACATTTTGTAGGTTGAATATTTACAGTCTAAATAATTAACTGTGAAGTTTCATTCATTACGTTTATCTAAATTATAACTGTTTATAGGTATTTATCTATCTATACTTAGTCGTGGAGTGAATTTATCATCGTGCAAAGTGACGTAATTTTGTTAAACTTAGTAAAAAATAGTTCACCAAGTTTGTGAGTGTAATATTCTAATGGTACAGCTGAAGTTTCGGATTTTACTCAATTAAAACATTTTTTGAAAACCCACTTGGTTAATGTCAATGAATTATTTATTATCAATAATCTATTTTGTAAAGTGATAAATAATGAAAAATATACAAGGTGAAATTGAAGTAGTTGTCATTTTGTTAGGTAATTGTTTATAAGTACGGTACATGTTTTTATAAGTTAACCGTCAAAGATAGTAATTTCAATTAAAAAAAAAAAAAAATTAATACATGAAAACCCGCCTTCATATGACGTCGATTGAAGAAATGCCGCCACGGCCAATTCATAAATAAAAATCTAACAGATAAATCATATACTAATAATATTAAATGAGGCTGTGTATAAGGTAACCACGAGCATCGCCACTCCTCCAACCACCCCTTCTGTTATCACTTTTCATAAATTAAAGTGTCTGTTTTTAATGTCAAAATAACAGTTTTTTACTAAATACAAATGATAAATATACGGTACTTACAGTAAAACATTTATTTCTTAATTTCTGTCTGTCTGCCTGTTTGTTCCGGATAATCTCTTAAACGGTTGGACTAATTTGAACGAGACTTTCACTGGCAGATAACTATTGTTATAAGGAGTGACTTAGACTACTTTAATTTTAGAAAAATAATTAGAGTTCCGCGCGAATAAAAATCAATTGGAAAAAACTTGAAGCGCTTAAATGGCGTACGCTAAATAAACTAAGAGATATATCAAATTAATGTGGTACAGAATTGTAGATCTTAGAAGATTTAAAAAAGAGTGAGCTTATATCTAAGTACCTTCTCACCCACAATAAGCATTTTTAACTTTAAATTTAACCGGTGGGAGGGGGGGGGGGGGGTTGCATGATACGCGCGTGATCCTGATCGGAGGCATTCTTTAATCCAACGCAGCCGCGGGTGCAGCTAACCTGAGAATATAATAACAATGAGTAACATTTATTCGAGTAGCTTCTTGACTCGTTCTTTTCGAGTTTTGTTTTTAATAACATTAACTTACTGCAACAGCCATGCCAGCGTTATTAGGAACCATTTCAAAATGTAGGTATAATATTTTACTGGCGGATGTAACACTTAAACTAAATATAACTTAGAATATCTCGGTGCTTAAGAGATCGTGATGATAATGACTAGACCACCATATAAATGCAAAGCCGGTATTACGTGCTCTTTTGATGATTATTAGCTTTATGTTTAAAGGAAAAGAGTTTAAATTAAACTAGATTGGACGATGTCGGTGGAAAATAAAAAATTACCCTGTTGATATTGATGTTATGCTGTATGCGGTTAAACGGTTATTATGATAGGGGATACGCAGTGACGTATAATAAATTTTAATAGTAATAAAAACATACATTTAATTTAAATTAAAAAATTGTATGTATTTATGTATCCACGTAACAAGTTATACTTTTATGGTATAACGAAACAAAAATAACTGCAAAAATTGTATTCCACTTCTCAACAACATCCATCAATGATAATGATATGAATTAATTACAAGATAATTTTTAATAAAAAGGAAAACCAACTGAAATGATTTTGAGAAGTTCCATGGCGTATCTTGGAAGTTAAAGGTTCAATGCCAATGAAATTAAAATGGGACCACCGTTGAGGTATCCACTTTCCAACGAAAAAAGGATCATCCAAATCGGTTCATAAACAAAGAAGTTATGGCTGAACATCCACAATAAAAATACATTCGAATTGAAAACCTACTTCTTTTTTTGAAGTCTGTAAAAAAATGTATAAAAATATTTTTTTTTACGTATGAATAAACGTTATTTTAATCAATGTCACAGGTGTGAGCGCAGCACTTAATTTTACACTCTACTAAATGCCTCAAAAGAAGTTGGTATAACCACAGAATATAAGGATAAATTTAATGGAAATAACTTTAGAAACAATTCATTTTTTTTATATATTTTATTATATAAACAATACATACATTTCGTATTATGAATATACGAATATGACTTTTAAGTTTGCATATATTAAATACAATCCAGGTTTTCATTGTGGTTAATTAAAACCTAGTTAAGTTTTAATTTAACTGTTTATAGTGAATGTAATAATTTAATGCAGACAAGGTTATTAAGTGCATTAAGTATTTGCCTTGACCTGGTACTCTGATAGTTAATAAAACGAAACGGCTTCTTTAACCGCCGTTAATCAATTCGTTTAGTAAGTAATAATAAGTAGACGTAAGAAAACTCTCATACAATATTAATGAATTTCTTATCATAAATGTTGTTTTGTGTCCTTACAATGTCACCAATTCGTCGCTTGTAAGTCTTGTAACTAAAATATTTTGCTTTGGTTCAATATTATGCAATATATCGTACTCGCAGTGTCCCGTAAATGCGGATGCGTTTTTACTTTGTATTTATATTCGTTTTGAAATTATATTTGTATTCATATTAATGACTATTCTAATATATTATCAATAAAAGAATTGCGCTAATCTTTGGAACTACCAGTCAGATTTGAAAAATTATCAGTGCAATTTATAGCGGAATTATTGGAGAAGGATATATGATATTTAACATCACGCTAATACCCCGAGGAGCTAACCAGTAACTATGAACGTCCAGGAACAGAGAACAATGATAGAGTTAATCGTATAAACTTAATACGAGTGAAACCGTGTAACACAGCTAGTTATAGAAATAGCAGTAAATATTCCCACAATAATCAATTCTCATTTATGACTCTGTGACGAATTTAATTCGCTTAAAAATAGAATCATGCGGTATCCTAATTTTTAAAACCGCTGATCGGCTGACTCGGTGATGTCATCGTCAATACCTATTTAAGTGTATATATAAGTATGTGACTACGCATATGGCACACAGACACACTATGAATAGTAAACAGACGGTTCCATAGATTGTGTACAAGTGTTTTAAAAGTTAATAAACTTGTATTGGAATGCCGAAGGTTGGGACGGAATGCAAATTTTATATTTATCCATTGTCGTAGTTAAACAAATGTTGTTGAATAGACAGTACTTATTTATTTTACGCTAATAGGAAATCTTACAGCTAATAGGATAAGTAGTACAAATAATCGAATTAGAAGGCCAATTGGAAAGATTCAGCTAAGAAGAGAAATACAAATAAAAATTACTACAAAATCACTACTGATAAAAGTTTCTGCATTAATTGTGCTTTGGAGAAGAAACACTTGTAGTAAATAAATCAGCATTATCATCTAGACTAAATTATTAATAATACAGCAATAGTGTAATATAGACTGTTTTTTTCTTATTAAGTTTTTAATAATTAGTAATTTGTACGAAGACGCAGGTGATAGATACTAACTTATAAAAATTGCCTATGTCATCATTGTTAATTATTTATTCAACCTTAGTACAACAAGCTCTCGTTACCGTCACAACTGACAGTACTAAAACCACTAACTTCATACTACTCAAAATCAAGCTTACTCATAATAAAACATATTTGCCGGAAATAGATAAAGAAACTATTATTATATTAAAAACCTATTATTATTTATAAATTAAAACCATATTTTAGTTAACAAGAACCGTAACGTCGATTTTAAAAGATAAGCAAAATTGCATTCATAGATTTAAAAAAAAAACTTATACACGAGTTGGTAATAGAACATAATCATTTTAAGAAAAAAAAGTACGTCATTTTATTACGATAATAATGGTAGAGTAGGGTTTAAGGAATAAATGTTGCTAGGAAACTCTGTCTCTAAAATGAAAAAAAATGCTGAATGTTTTGAAAATATGTTCACAACAACAGCCATTTTCTTGTATACAATAGTAATTAACTATTTATGTGTATTGTACTTATAAGAAATTATATTTAAAAAAAAAACATCTAATGTGTTTTCATCATCCATTACTCGGGAGCTTTTCGTTGCCGTGCGCTGAAAGCTTTTTGAGAACGTTCGTTAAAAAACTAATTTTTATCGGCGTTCAATTAAGTGCCAGGTGATGGTCTCATAGGTCACGTAAGTTTATTTGTTACCTGTATCTAACTTACAGTTAAAATAAACGTTCGACTAGAAATTACGTCTTAACACGGAAAATTGTGTTCGCAATCACCATACAGTACTTATGTAGGAAACTAAAGACGGGATTGTTCCTGATTGTAAGCACAGTTTAATCCAAAAACAACTACGACCACTGAGATGTCCGTGATCCAGCGACGGTCGCTGCTGTCATGCCGGCCTGCAAGCCTTTCAATAGCTGTAACCTCCAAATGTAATGAGAGTCACTGTGATGAGATCAGCATATGCATGGTAGTTACGACCAAGTCGGATACTAACCTCTTATCCTACCATCTAGCAAATCAACAAGCTATTTCCTTCTAGATACTAAGCAATAATGATATACTGTAAAAAATATACAAAATTCAACTTCAAAAGTATTTGTCTTTATGTAAGTTATATTTCTTTGACGTAATAAGTAAAAAAAAAAACTCCAAAATTCTTTTCCATCTTGCTATGATGATGAAATTAGCCATCTATGATAACTATATAGGTGGTATTTTTTTGTGTTAAAATAATTTAATGGTGTACATATAAACATTATTTTAAATTATGTTTACACAATTAAAAAAACAGTAAAATTAAACAATGTTGTAAGCATCAGTGGCTAATTTCATTGTCGCACTTCCGTGAAATAATGCGCGCGAAGTTCTCACTTTTATTCTGCACTAAATGCGCCAATGGAAATATAACTTAAAACAAAAACACACGGAAAACATAAAAATATTTACATAAACAATATACGTGAACAATACACCACGCTGGCTATGACGCCTTTCCCAAGGCTTTGTAATAATACCACAATTCAACAATATGATTGTTAAACTGTGGTAATAAGCAGGCGCACACACTAATACAAACAGGAGCCCAAGATAATAGGAAACATTGTTTACTTGTTTTCTATCTCATTCTCTCGCAGCTTCAATTCTATAAATATATGTGTTGTCTCTTTTAGCGTCACTTTTCGTTTCATCAAGTTACAAATGAGAACGACCATAAAGAAGTTTTCACTTTACTGATGTGAAGGATTCATCGCCTTATCTAGTTAGCTCTTAACGTATTTTATTTGATTCAAATCATATAGAAAATTTTGTTTTACGACTTCGCGTTGTTATAATTAAACAAGTCGAGATGATTAAAGGTGATTTATTGATGAACTGGTAATAATATAAATAGAAGCTGGTACTTCCATTTCTTGTTTTGCGCTTTTTTATCTTAACTAGCGATCGCCCTAAGGTCGAAATTCGACCAGCGACTTTTTGATCATAGACTATTTTCTGTTTGACATTTGCAGTAATCATGAACCTTAACAATGAGTATTATCGACATCACTTGCTGTCACTTTTCGTTGTGTGACAATGTCAATATTTTGGGGGGTCTAAGTTCAATAGTACAGGTCAGTTTCGGATTAGCAGTATTAATTAATTTAATTTGATATATTAGTAACAGATATTATACATGAAGGAGACGGATACTCTTTCATACAGACATGGGCCTGGGTAAAAAAAGAGATGTAAAAATATGAAAACGCTGTAAATTAACAGCTAATGTATTATCAAACAATCACTGAAAATATGCGGATTTTTTGCAATCTAAAAACAAGAGATTTGGGACATTTCGTAAAAGCGAAGTCATGTAATAAACATCATTTAAAGTATTTTTTAAGTAGGATTACTATTAAAAAAGGGTTATGTTTATTAACTTTTAAAGTTATTAGTTTACTTATTTGGTTGATTGTGAATTTTAATGATATTGTACGATTTTAAAAACAAATATATTTTCGATTTTATAAACCATATTTCAACTAATGACGTTCTTGGCCCATAAATACCCGTCACCTTTTAGCTTTTTCACTCCTTCTCCATATAAACTTTAACCATGCCAAATCTGTCTTCCGTGCACGCAATACGCTTAAAAAGGGGTAAAAAGCTGTTGCTTCACGTATTAATAACTATAGATTTTATTTAGAGGCTTTGACTTTAAAAATATATTGTGGAATTGAATCGTACCTTCGCTCTGTGCGTGTATTCGAATAGCACTTAGTAGATTTTTGTATTATCAATAATCGTTAGGTTATTCGAATACTTTTTCCCTTATGGCTATATTTAATTAAAACGTAATTAGTTTTATTCTAAGTATTCTTCATAATTTTTTTATTCAATACGCTAAATCACTGGGTTTTTGTAGAGAATTGCTAAAAAGTATGTGGGAGAGCATTTTGTATTGCTCAATCAACCTCAATCCGGCTCGCTATCCACTCGATTAAAACTAATTATTGCTTTAAATAGAAATAAACTTTTTTATTACTGCATCCGTGTTTGGAATCAAAAATTTACGTTTAAATTTAATTCTTCTCTAAAAATGAAATATTCTTCAAAGGTAAATAATGCATTTTATATTATCAAAACTTCACAGCTCGACAAATTGTATTGATATGAAATCGTGTACAATGCTTTTTATAGACAAATAACTAACAATATAAATAATACTATGCACTGAAATCAAACCTGGAGGTCTAAGTTTAACAATGCTTTATTACTCAACGAACTTTGAAAATATCAACATATTAAAAGTTGTTATTATGCGAATAAAATTCAAACAATTTATAATTAACAAAATGTATAAATAATACGGTTAAAACTGACTTTAGTTAACAAATTCCTTAGTGTGCTTATACCCACAGTGCATTGCGTATAAATTCCGACCATATTTCAAGACAGGCTTTAGACTGGAATCCACTAAGGCAGGCGCACCGAGGCCGCCTAAACAAAGCGAACCGGCCACCATATTGGACGAGATGAAAAATGTTACTACGCTCCCAGATTAAGCAAATACAGGCACCAACTAAATAAGTAGATAGTATCAAAATAAATTGTTTGTAATTAGGATACGGTATATTTTTTATCATTATTGCAAACTGTCGGAACCACAAAAAGGTGCTTGACAACAGTTTTGCAACTTGAGGGTAGCTAGCCAGGCGGGGATTAGAAAATACTATGATTTCATCACCATCAAGGAAAACTCATTTACCGGAAGCGTAGGCTCATTGTAATAAGGTTTCGAACTCGCGTCGAACAACGCGTCCATTTATCAATACCTTCAATACGCGAATATAACTTTGATGACGTAAATAAATAAGTATAGGTTTAATAAGTATTCAACAGGGTGTTTAAATTCGGGCTTGCCTGCACCATAGTCGCAAAATTATAATGAAAAATCTAGTCAGTGATCCATTTTATATGAGTTCAAATATTTTGATATCAGATAGGCAAACGGTTAATTTTAGTTTTATTATTAAACTAGTACTATTATTATTTAAAAATAAAAATAACTTATTTGAAACGGTATAAAATTAATAAACATCATAAGCATTTTAATCATCAAATGATTGTAAAATAATGTATTAATTACTATGTACCTATATTTGTTCGTAATATTCGTATAGTATTCGCTTTTGTATTTTTATTTTCCAGTCCTCAACGTTGTAGTTGGCACTCTTATGGTCTTTGAAAATCTTTTGATAAAAGGGTGTGCCGCCAATTGCACTTGAGACCCAATATAATTTGCATAGTGTTAGGCTTTTTCTAACGCCCACCTGGCTAGCTACCACCCTCAAATTGAAAACCTGTCACCACCCTCAAATTGAAAACCTGTCACCACCCTCAAATTGAAAACCTGTCGCCAATAGGTGTGTCTCAGCAGATGCACTTGAGAGCCAGTCTTCAATTTAGCTACGTCTCTACGTTCTAGCTACGTCACTGATCTGTAATATAATAAAAATATATCCTCGATCTAAATCTCATTTCACGACCTTCCAGTTAATCTAAATCCATCTAAACGTATTATCATATTTTATCAGTAACGATATGATACATCTTTCATTTGATACATCCATGAATAGTTTCATTCATCCCGTAATAACTTAATCCGCACAGCCTTGAAACAAGGCCGAAATACTTTGTCGTAGTTACGGCTTAAATGCATTTATAACGTTCATTTATGTGTTTGTCTACCGTGAATTATTTGTAGGTACGTATAATGATAAATATTAACCTCGCTTGGTTAGTACGGTACATCACGATTATATATCATAATAAAATACTAATGTTAACAGTTATAAAATTTGTTTTAATTAATTATTTACCTGTATGAAGATTATTTTCATATAATGAAAATACCAACGCTTAAGTAGTTTATGTTCTTCTTAATATGACTAGATGATAATATAAAGCTAAATCAGTTTATTGCGATTTTAAAACTGAAATAAATTAACAAGTTTGATTAATGTATTGCGATAAATATTAATTATATATTTATTTATTTAGCGCTCGCGGTTACGCACTTGTATGCCATAGAATAATTCTGTAGAAACTAGGTCTAGATTACTCTGTGAAACATCGTCTACATGTTAATGAAAGTCACGTCAAAATTGATTCATCCATTTCAGAGAATTAAACAAGACAGACAGACGAAAAATGATAAAATATGTGTTTTTATTTAGGCATCGTGCAAATAATCATATGAGCTTTAGAAAAAGCCTTTATTTCGAAGCGACATATGAGCACACTCCCGTTTTATTTATTTATATACTTAGATAGTAAAATCAATGAAATACAAATCAAGAAGCGAATGTAATAAAATAGGTATCGAACAGCAATAAAATGTATTTTAATATTTTAAACCAAAGATAATCGTTCAAATAAATGAGCGTTAAGAACGCCGATTACTAAACGATCATTCAACGCGTCATTCTGAACTGAAGCGGTGAGACTGTGATGTCATCGCTTCCTTGTTCTGTCAGTCGGTTTCCGCTATATGTAATTAAAGTAATTGCTTGTACTGCTATAGAATATTTTGTTTCATATGTTATGATCGAGGTCTAAGACCGAGTAATGTGCTGTGATTGTAATATCAGATTGATTGTTAATGGACTGCCTAAAAATCTATAGCGATCCTTGTAAAAAAAAATAATCGTCAAGTATTAATTGAAATCTAACCATCAAAATAATGTACAGTTTTGAAATAGATTTTAATTAACATCAAAATAAATTTGATTATTAGAATTGTAAATCAGAATAACAACCACGTGCAATGGGAAGCGCCAATCCTTTCTTCCTTTTCGTGCAATTCCTTTTTAAGGGGAAAGGCGCTCGTCAAGACATTTGAAAAATACGTTTTAACAAAAATCTATTGCTGTCGCGAATGGTTAGAGCGCGAGAGGAACATCTGCTTCTCGGACTGATTACATCGATGAAAAAGTACACGAAATCATAATTTCGTATTCAAATTTTAGAAGTATCCCATTTCTTAATTAATTTACATATTTTTTTAAAATCAAAGCATATAGGGAAAAATGATTTTGCGCGGAGATAAGCTTAACCTATCATGAACAATTTTATTCTTTGCTAATTCATAAATACACCGTAAAATGTAAAAAATAAAGAATATATATGAGGTATGCATGAAAAATTCCCGTAAATCTGAACCGAGCAATTATAATTTTCCCTATGTTTATTCGGCTTGTACCTATAATATATTTATTATTAATACGTGAAGCAAAAACTCATTTTTAAGCGTATTGCGTGCACGGAAAACTGGAGATTTAGCACGGTTAAAGTTTATATGGAGATGGAATGCAGAAAGCTAAAATTTATCTGTAATATATTAAATTAAATAAATTAATACTGTGAATCCTAATCCGACAAGTTCCATTGAACTTAGACACCCCAAAATATTGACATTGTCACTCAACGAAAAGTGACAGCAAGTGATGTAGATAATACTCATTGTTTATTTCATGAATACTGCAAATGAATTCGCTGGTCGAATTTCGACCGTAGGGCGATCGCTAGTATATTATTATTATATTATTCATGGAAAGGCGATTGATAAAGCTAAGAATGTACCTTTTAACACATCTACAAGTACGTATAAGATGTGAAGCAGATGCATGCGTTATCAGCAGGTCGCATTCCTGACTGACTCGGAGCTTGATTGATAACTGTTTACGTAACTTCAATCTTGTACCTTTCTATAACTTTCCTGACTACACTGAAATGTGTGAATAAATTGTTTTTTTTAAATATTTATATAGATCTCGTAGAGCAGAGTAGGTCAGCCAATAGATGAGAGTGTTGAATTTTTTTATTCGACTTTAGACTTTTTCTAATGCCTGCCTGGCTAGATACCAAGCAAGCCAAAGCACCTGCACTTAAGAGCAAGTTCCTCTACTAAGCTTAGCGTGTCAGTATATTGGGCTATATTGTCACATAACATTTGTTATATTATTTATTTGGAAGATAATCTTATTTATCTTATTTAATATCTACTTTATATTATTCATCATAAGTTCATTTGATTTACCTTATTATTGTTTTGGTGTACCTATTCTTTTATTTCCAGGATACCAATTAATGATAGGTTTATGTATTGATGCGTTTAGATAATTTATAACTTGATAATTTTGGTTTAATAACAGCTTTGTTAATATTTTAGGTTCGTATTGTTTACATTGCAATATTATGACAATTTCTGTCATTGATAATTCTTTGATAGTAATAGAGCATGCGCAGTTAGGAGTTTCTCAGGTATAGACAAATATTCTATCCAGGTTCTAGTTTAGCAAAATAAATCTATGATTAGATTTATTTTGAATTTTTAAAAAGAGAAAAGTCTAGTAAGATGAAATTTTGAATTCAAACGAAAACAAAAGAGAAAATTAGAACAGAGAGTATGACAGATTCTTCAGGATGGATCTGATCATGTTTGATTCATTGTACGGCAGACCTTTGAATAGTAGTAACGTTTATATCATAATTATCCTGTGTTTTGATAAAAACCAAATTATTGTACAACAGACCTGGGAGTCGAAAAGATAGTTTATTTTATAACATATTTATATAGAAAAGTTATTTTAATTGTTATAATTTATAATTTTAATATTAATATGGGTGAAATACCCTTTGTCAAAACGACAAATACCTACTGAACATTGAAAGAACACTACCGGGAAAGTATCACCTGGATTTTGTATTTATAATACAAATAATAACTTTTCCTTTTACATATGAGGAAATCTCAATAGATAAGATATTTGGTGCTGCGTCGTCTGCGTGAGCAGTGTATCCTGATACGGCCTACACCGTGCTGACTTCTATTCTAGATCCTAGGCAAGGATCTCTACGCTGAGCTGTCGGAACAAGAAGAACGTCTCGGTTATGGACTTTTAAATTGTGTAATAATAATTTGTAAAACATATATTAACTGAAAATTGTAAGGTATGCTGGAAATTTATACATAACTATCCTAAACTAAAATATAATCGTAACACATTATGTGATATTGTCGCCTAGAAAGTTTTTTTTTACATCTATAAATATTAATCTATAAAATTCAGTAACTATGTTACTAAAATTTAAGTAAAACGAGTTCAATGACTTCCAAACTATGGATCAGACCCAACAATAAACAACAATTTACATAAAAACAAAACAAAACAAAGTGGCGTTGAAAAGGTAACACATATTTTAAGCAACCTTACTACATGTTCATTACGGTATCATCAATTGTTAGGTAAGCAGAAGACTTTATAAGTACAATATGTGGGCTAAAAACTATTTATATTTTACTTCTCACATGAAAATATGGTAATTTAACACGTTTTAAGAATTGTCACCCAAAAATTAACACAAATAATCGGTCACGATTTTTTCATTCTTAAAGTGGTATAATATATGTGTTTTCGAGTGACGTGTAAATTTAAAAATTGCCTTTAAAAGGAGAAAACTTACTGGCTGGGAGATGATTCCATAGTTTCGCAGTGTCACAGGGCAAAAAAGAACTTAATTGCTTAATCTTTGAATGCATCTCTGGGATCGATATGTTAGTACAGCTTCCATATAAATAATTATGTATTTGGTTTAATTAATTATAATGTGCTTAATAAAGCTAACATCAGCTAGTTGCAATTCCATTGTTTAACCTGTCTGTCAATTCCAGTGAGCATGTCTAAAAAGGCGGTCTAATAAAAATCGAAAGTGAAGAATTTAAAACAGTAGTGAAACCGCGCGAACACTATCAGAGCTACTTTTTAAATTATCAGACTGGTTGAAGTTTTATCTCTCGAACATTGTTTTACTCGGGCTTCTATTTATTAAAAGTTCGTTAACCTATGTGTACATATTCAGTATTTTTGGGGCCCAAAATGTTTGTATTAATTTGTAGATTAGAGTAGAAGGTAAGGATAATTGTTAACTTTTATTTATTAAAAAATTAGCTGGACCCGCGGTTTCACTCATATTAATTCGTTTTATTTTTGATTTACTGATAGAAAATGATGACGGCTCGCTTGTAATACTACTTTATTAACGTACTTTCTGCTCTACAATTTGTATGGTATGTAATTGTTCCACTCCGAATGGTTGCAGCTTGATGTTAGATAGCCTATACCTACCCTCCATTTTAAATAAGGCTTTAAAATGCAAAATATTTTATCACCTCTGACTGGTAGTTACAGAGACAAGCGCTTTCAAAAAATAATTTCTTGAGCATTTTAATATTGTTAGTATTTAAGTTATATAATAAAACTATAATAAGGGAATACTCTAATCAATTATTAATTAATTGGCTACTTAGTTTCTAATTTTGACAAATCGTTCTATGTATTTTTTTAATCTTATATGAAATACTTAATATGACGATTATTCTACTCCTAGATTCAATTTTTTGTATTGTAGATAATTTATTCTAGCTTTACTTATGAGACCTATGTTGACAGAAAAATATTCACAATTTTTTTATAATGGGGGTCAAACCTCCCAAACGTCGTGGTTAATGCATACCTGATGAGTTCAATTTTAATTAGATAAAACGCATAGCACTCCTTTAAATGTAAGCGATACCATTTTTTACAATAAAACTAATTAACGTTGATAGGAAACGTTAAACTTTTCAGCATGGCGTAACGTTAACGATAAAAGTCCAATATCTGTTGATCCCGCATCTAACTAATTTTATTTCGTTGAGCGGGTAAGTGAGAGCTGGTTTAAATTTTCTACCGACTTCAAACGAGAGTCGAGCCTTAGTCGCATTTTAGAATGAAAAAGTCTTCTAAGCAATTTATTTTGTATCTTTGCAACGTAGACATCAGGACGTTTTACCATAAACCGTTATAACCGCACATCTATAGCACCTTAGTATATAGTTCTCTGTATGACTTTTCTTTGTCGTACCTTGAAACTGGTGGAACCTTCTCCTGGCCAGTGTCATTCCTCCTTCTTACGGCATGACAGCCGCGGCCGCATATGGATTTATATCTCTCGGTGGTCGCAGTTGTGTTTGGACTGTACTGTGTTTATCCTCAGAGGCAGTACGGACAATGTGCCAAGTTATTATGTATTTTAAAAAGCACCAAAGGTATCACTAGTGCTTAGTTGACCATAAACCTCCTTCCACAAAGAGCTCTGGAAAACCTCTCACCGCGGGGATACAAAGCAAAATTATTTGGTTGTGATCTTCTATTGGATGTACGTACCTATTCCACTATTTGGGCTGCCTCAAGTAGAAAAAATCTCAAAAGAAATTTATTTGTGCCCTAACTCTCTTTTCTTCTCTATTCTCTGTTTTTTACCCACTAAAAAGAAATACTATTAAGTGAGCAATTCATCTATACGTGCATTAATATAGTAAATACTTATTATAGGTGGTTTTTTTTTCACTCTCATCGAGTAAAACTCGGTCGCCTAGATATTTATTAGCGAACAATGTTGGTAAATATCATGACATAATTTCAAACGAGTAATATACACTTAACTTACCTAACTAACTATAACTATTTATTGTGAAATAAAAGAACTTAATTAATTGATCAAAGCCATTTAATTTGTTTAAAATTTCCACCTTTTTAAAACAGCGATGACCTAATGAGATTAATCTGTATGCAACTAATAATTATGTTGAGAATCTTTACTAAACATCTTGTGAAATATCTATTTATATGAGATCCTCACGCAATGCTACCACTGGGATAGGTAGAGTGTAGCTGTTTTATTTACAGTGTAAATTCTTTTACAGACCAGGTGTCCACTACGGTTTCACCCGTGTTAAGTTTATTCGATCAACTTTCCGCCGCGCGCCGCCATCAATGGAGCCGTGTAGCCAGCCTATCATTGTTGTCACTTCGCGTACTTGGCATTTTACTTCATATTCATGGTTACTGCTCTGTTCACTATACTAGGCTATAAAATGTACAATGAAATTTATAAATCTGACAAGTAGTTCCAGAGATGAGTGTATTCAATTTATTTATCACAGCCATATACCCCAACTTATATAGGTTTCTTTCCTTGCTTACCTCTTTTATCTTCCCTAATCCTTTTATACATTCTAGGCGTGATGATTTTGATATCATCATCATCATCATCATTATATTAATACGTCAAGCAAACATTTTGTAAAGAAGAAGTGCAGAAAGCTAAAATTTATCTATAATATCTGCAAGTTATAATATATATTAAATAAAATAAATTAATACTACGAATCCTAACCTAACCTGTACTATTGAACTTAGACCCCAAAAAAATATTGATGTTATCACTCAACGAGAAATGGCAGCAAATGATGTAGATAATACTCATTGTTTATGAATACTGTACATGTCAAACAGAAAATATAGTGTATGATCAAAATGTCGCTGGTCAAATTTCGACCTTAGGGCGATCGCTAGTATTAATAAAATACTGCTTATATTCGAAAAGTGAAGAACAAATTCATTTCAGTTTTATATAATCTCAATAAGCTATGAAATCAATAGCAATCAAAACTTTTAATTGCGATACCTGTAGTTTAAAAGTTAGTATTGGGAACAATGGATAACTGTCAAGTGCCAATTATTATTGGAACCGTCCCAAGAATGAATCCGGGTTGTCAACTTTGTTATTCGAATTGTTTGATTGCTTAGTGTATTGGGATGTTTGACTTCGACACCGAAGTGAAAAATGGGAGCAACATAAGGTATAATTTAACATAAGGTTAAATTATAAGTTTCTTTTTATCGTATGAATTAAGGAGTACGTATTATAAATTAGTTAAAGCCTGAAGACTAAGTTGGAGCACCTCATGAGAAGGTGCAATTAATACCTGCGCCAAAACAAGTTTACAAAACATACAAAATGCAATATAAACGGACATAGAATCAACATTAATATTTTATGAAACCGGTTTCTATTTATATTCTATGTATATCTCCAAAGCATCAGGCTTTAATGTGAAATCTGCAATAAAAAAACTACAAAAAAAAACATGAATGATACATCCGCGTCATGGTTTAGCTTCTTCACCAGAGAAGCAAGCGGGCGTAAGTCATAATTAACAGGTTGTGACTTACGCTCGTATGATTTTTAGGTGACCAGTTATAATAATACCTTATTAACATAAGTTTTTTGTATATTTATAAAGTTAATGTGTTAGAAATTAGAATGAGTAGCTTTTTCTGATGTTTATTGTTTTTTATATTTATAGATACAGATTTATTGATTGTATTTGGTTATATTATGTAGTAACCAATAAATAAGAATAAAATTGTATATTTTACAAAATAATATTTAATGTATTCGAATTAATTGACCATTGATGGTGAAAGGAAGCATTGTAAAGAAACCTGAACGCCTTGAATAATGTTCTAAAATATGGTGAAAATAATAAAGAGCTATTTTGAAATCGCAAATATCTCATGGACTAGCGTGGTAATTTAATTATGCCTATTTCTTCCCTCGGGAAGTAGCGTACAACAATGTAAACAATATACTTAAATTATAAATTAAATTATACGTCTTTTAGATACCTATTAGGAAAACCAATAGTCACCGTAATAAAAAAATAAAACAAAAAAAAATGGATCGATAAATTTTAATTATATGGTAATTTATTACAGAAATTATAGCGGTTTTTGGAACAATAACGAAATAAATAAACTACAACGTAGCTAAAAACGGGAACAGAGACGAACTTTTCAGTTTTTTTTTTGTTTCCATTTCTTACTGTGGTAGACAACGTTGTCATAGGGCACGATAATCATGTCCGACATGATACACCAGCGTATACATCCACCACATTGGCACATTTAGGCATGTCGAGTTTCGGGATCAGTCGTTTTATATCCGAGAGGCTTGCAGGCTTATGAACCGGCAATTGATTATGAATCTCTCGGTGGTCGCAGTTAATTTTAGATTTTACAGTGGTTACCATCAGGGAGAGTGACGTCATGTCGCAATAATAAAAATAGTACATTATGTCTTGAGGACGGTAAATAAGGAATAACGATAAAGATATTAGAAGCCCGAAGTCGTAGTCTGAGGGTTTTAATGAGTCGGTGTTCGTAATTTCCGTAACACCCGTGAAAAATACAACGCTTTTCATTACATTTGCGAGTAATGAATATTATTTCACAATACTTAGTCAACTCAACATTTACAAAATTTGCCAAGAGCGGGGTTTTTATGCGGATGGCGAGCTAGTGTTCCATTGATGTTAATACATATATGTAGCGTTAAGATACGTAAAAGGCACAATCACACATACAGTCAAACGAATTGTAAAATAATGGCATCAAATGCAAAAGCCATTACGTCCTCGGGCGTTAGCGCATAAAAAGGCCCTCGGGTTTTATTTAAGGGGTTACACCCAAGATAGCCTCACACTATGGCACTGTTTACGTGCAAGTGTTATGAAAAATCTATTTTATAACCTGTTACAAGTCACAGTTAATCTAATGTATTCGATCAACATACCCTTCTGTTCCCAGGCCAACCTAAAACTAACGTTAGAGTGAGATCGTGATCGTCCAAAGCCGCCGCACAGTTGGCCTGATACTCTCTATAGAAACGATATTCAAACCGCGGTCAAAGGCGGCACTAACTGTACTGCGCTTTTATGGTATAACTATTGTTTACCTTTGATCCGCGAATATGGGTTAGATGACTCATTGATATCGGGTACTTAAGCGTCGGCGACAGAGAAAGGAGATCAGATGGTTTACTCTCCACATAGACATTGCAAAGAGACGAGTACAGTACAACATGTCATCGTGTTCGGTTTTTTTTCTACATATTGTAAAGCTGATAGGCTGTAAATAACTTCCAGATGGAGTTTTTGGCGTTATGTTAATCTGTCATGTAGTGGTTTTTATTTTTATTTATTAGCTTATGATATTTGATATAATATTACATAATATTGGTGGATTTTTACTGGATGTAGTTTGATTATTGTGCACAAGTGGATTATAAAAAACAGGTAACTAGGAACATGCATTTTGAGATGCCAAAAAATACCTGATAATTTCAGTCAAGGTAGTCATTCTTTAGAAAGTTCTTTGAACTTTTCAGAGGATAAAAATATTCTATCCATATGACTTTAGCACAATTGTGTATACACCTTGTCATTGAAAAAAATATAGTATAGGTATAATAACTTGGAGATGATTTATTTTTATAGCTATTTTTTTTTATATCTCACATCTAAGTGAGACTGGTTCAGATATCTGGGATGATATTTACAACAATTTAGTAACGTATATATATTTCTATAATCACGTTTAAAATTCGGCGACTGTAATGGTACTTATATTTTTGAATAATTTTAAATTCACTTTAACAACTTTGTATTAATTCCGTATAGTGAACTATCTGTATCATTTTGTTTATATTTAGACCCATTATGATCCTAGTTTGGGTATCTGTATAATATTATATATATTTCATCCATAGACATGTTATTAATATTTATGCCGATATTAACTGTTGGTACCCGCGGTTCCGTACATCGTGGACTACAAAATTTAGGGTTATTTATAAAGACAAACACTACCTGAAATTTACTTACACTAAATATGTACTTACGAGGAAAGAAATATTTATTTTGAATAGCTTTAGAATGTCATAAATCAAAATCAAATGTTCCTAAATGTTTCTAATCGAGTATAATTTTTTTACTACAGGTGGCAGGCGTGTCTTTTGATTATGAAGACAACGGGAATAAAGTCCCGCGACAAAGATATTTGAATATAAAAAATCGAATATTATTTAATTTAATGATTTAGGCAAAATATTGCAAGAGAATTCTGTGGAGTTAATTTTTATCAGTTTTCATATATGTGTCATTATCTTTTTATTGGGTTAAGAAGTAGCAAACCAACTTAACCTTAGAAATACCGGAGTCTGAGGACAGCCATTAAAAGGACACTACTCCAGGTCCTAAGAACCTAAATAAAATGCAACAGATATTTTGCGGAAACAAAAAAATATATCTTATTAACAATTTGAATATTAATTGGACCTAACAATACAAATGTAACATATCAGTGCCACTTATCAGCTTCAAAATGATCGCGAAATAAATATACCTACAAGACATCATTATCAAGTTAATGTGTTAATGTTAGTTGCTGTTAATTTAAAATTATGTATTATGTAATTTTGAATATCTTATTAATGTAGTTTGACCTTCGAATATTGAAGATAAGTTGTTCAAGCAGCATAGTTGGCAACAGACTCGCGACTGGTTTTAAAAGCGGCGCAATGGGTTACTGTGTTCGTTTTATGTGCTACTGTAGTGCACATTGCATTCATATTTGAATAGATGAAAAATGTTTTAATATAAACAATTTACCTGCGACATGATTTAAAATTCAGATTCCGAAGTGTTTACTTTACGTGCAAATATGCGACTTTGTTATTGTAGCAGCTTATTTATCAGACAATTTGTTTTCATAATAGTATGATCTATTCTTTTTTTTCATCTCACTTCGTAGTTTGAATTGATCTTCGTCTAATATTAACAGATCTATTTACAGATCCATCATGACTACATGGCAGACAAAGCCTTATTTCATAAACTATTAAATGAAGCTAGAAATAAAAAGTACACAATTATTTTATGTTATTAAATTTTATATTGTTTCTTGCAATAACAAAAATAAGTACGAATCCTAGTAAAACCCAAATTTCGAACAGCTAAGTTTTTTAAGTTATCATTGTTGTAATATTCAGTCCTTTAAACTATACTCACTTCTATTTTCTAATCTTAAATATTTTAATAAAACTATCCATGTAGTCTTTGGGACACCTCAAAACCCATCTTCCTTGTTATAATATTTTTAATTCATTTCACTTAAGTATTCAAACCATATCACGCAAAACCCCACCAGTATACTACAAGGTGTCCAGAAAGGGTATCGGGTATTTGTAAGTTCAATGAAACAAAAATTATTTGTATGCAATAAAAAAGTTTATTGTTTATTATTAGCATATGAATTGGAGAATTATTTGGAAAAGATGATGTTATCCAAATGATGACCGTTACGTTGCTGGCACTCTTCTAAACGGAAACGAAGATTGGCGATAACACGTTGACACATAGCTATCGATATTGCTGCCATTTCTGACCTGATGTTTTGCTTTAACTGGGTTAGATTCGTCGGATTGTTTTGATAAACCTTACTTTTAAGGTATCCCCATGCAAAATAGTCAAGCGGGCTAAGGTCGGGGCTTCTGGGAGGCCAGTTGATGTTACCCCTTCGCGAAATGACTTTATTAGGGAATAATTCGTTAACAACTTCCATTGAGTCATTTGAGGTATGGCAAGTGGCCCCATCTTGCTGGAACCACGTTCTTGAGTTGAAACCTGCAAACTCCTGCAACTCTGGGACCAAAAAATTTCGCAACATATCGCAATAACGGTCACTATTCACATTAATTGCTCGGCCTCGCTGATCTTCATGAAAATAAGGACCAATTATGCCTTTAGCAGACATAGCGGCCTTAACAACGACCTTTGGGCTATGCAGGGGTCGTTCATGCTTTCGTCTCGGATTCTCCACTGCCCAGTACCGACAAAACTGCTTATTAACATGACCATTCAGGTGAAAATTTGCTTCGTCACTGAACAGTATGTTGTTAAAGTTGTTAAATCGCTGCAGCATTTCGTTCGCAAAATTCAGTCGATTAGCATAGTCCGTATCCTTCAATTCTTGAACCAATTGAATTTTATAGGCTTTTAGATGTAAGTCTTTCTTTAAAATCGAATGTAAAGACGATTTTTTGATGTTCAACGCTTGGCTTCGCTTTCGGATGGATAAAGACGGATTTTGACGAACGGACGCCTCAACTTCTTCAATTGTTTCTTCATCGCGAACTGAACGAGGACGACCAGAGTTTTGAATTTTAACTGTCGCACCTGTATTCTCGAACATCCTGATCCATTTCCTAATGCTATCGTCACTTGGCGCGTGGCGTGTACGATATTCCGCACGATAGAGACGTTGAGCAGTCACTATTGAATCACCATTACGATAATACGCTAGTACGCAAAATGCGCGATGCGTCCCCGAGCACTGTTCCATCGTGACTAAAACTCCACAAAATGGCGGACGCCACGAACCCCTCCCCGCACCCTTTAGACGCCCCGTTTCGAATATGGCGCGAAAACAAATACCCGATACCCTTTCTGGACACCTTGTACAATGAAGAGTCAAATAACGCGTTTAGGAAAAAAATAAGATAATAACCACCACATAACAAACTAAGATCCCGCCAGAAACTAATAAATATTCAGTTTTAAAAGTATTACCACATAAAACAACTAAATGAAACTTATAAGGAACCAAATCATTAATCAAATGGAGTATTTATCACTTCACGAGAACATGAGTAATAAAAAAAACAAATGCCAAAGTGCGATATTTCTGCGAAGTTGAATTTTATGAAATACGCAAAACCTTATTTGTTTAACTTTGCCAAAGGTCGTTTTATTTTAAAACAAGTTTGTATTAATTTTTAATTGTATGAATTTACAATTCTTTAATATAAATAACCACTAATGTATTTTGTCTGCATAGTTGTTAGACATTAGAACTGCAATCGTCACTATTGGACGCATCACTACAAAAAAACTAAAACAGTTATTTTTCTTTTGTTGTCTGTCAAGTACACAACTGCCATGCAGTTTTTTTATAATGTATTTTGAATATTACAATAATTATATTTTTGTAGAGTTTATATTAAAAAATATTACTACTATATAATATACAAAAATTGCCAAGATATTGGGAACCTAATTTTTTTGGCAATTTTTTCTCTTGTAGTCTTGGTTGCAAGAGCACTGCATCTCTTAGGAATTTAAATACAAACTCTACAATACAATGTGTAAAGTTTGTTACTTACCCTAATAGAGTTTAGTCACAGCCATGCTAATACAGTTGGAAGTCTTCTTTGTGGGATATGCAGCGCCAACACTTGTGCAAACTTTATCAAATTGCAATACTTTTGCGTCCGTACCACACCATTTAGGTACTTATGTCTGCTATTGTTTTATAGCGTTTTAACCACACATTGATGAACAAACGTTTAAAAGAAAAAAATAAGCTAGCTCTCTTAACTTGAACTTCACTATCGCTGTCTCGGATCACATCATTATAATTATGCCTGTGGTCAAACACTCAGCTATAGCACAAAAAAGTTATTATTATAAAGCACTTCTTCATATCTCAAAAGCAATTGAACGATAAAAAGAATATTACGCACAACTTAAATATTATTTACTGAATAAATATTCGTCTAAAAACGCAAATTTCTCACTTTCTATTACTATTGAACATAATCATATTACGGTTGGTGACCGAACGCTTTCGTTGAACAAACACTTTGAGATCTCAAGTGTTCAAACATAACATGGGAGAGTGAGTTTGAATAGTGAAATTGTTCAACGTGTGAAAAATAGTTTTCTTTTTACCTTTGTTTGAAGTTATCACTCTTGGATCAATGTCATCGTTGTCTCCACTGTTTAGTTTTATTATAAAGTTATGTTTATTTACTGTTACAATTTTAAAAGTGTTACGATTTTCATTCATATTTAATCTATGATTATCAGGAACTTTCAGTCATTATTGGTTTTAGATGTTTCGCAAAAGATTTTCAACTTTAAGGTAGCTAGCTGGTCAAGCAAATCCATTTTATAACATTGCTATGATTGCAATATGATGAAACGAACGCTCAGGTCCATTTTATGTTTTAAGTGCGAGTTATTCGGAGAGATCGGCAAAAGAGTGATTATAGTTTTTAATAGCGTTTGGTTGTATGTAGTTTAATCTAGTTAGCACTTAAGTGTACTTAAAACGATGACTAATTCCACTAGTCGGAATGCCTCAATTAGAGAAAAATCTCGAAATAAATTTCTCTGTGTCCTACTTCTATTTTAACCACCTCTTCCTCAAGGAGCTCTCCTCTTCCTACTTACCGCAGGAACTAAACACTAGATTATTTGGCTGCGATCTTCTGTAGGGTGAAAATCTGTAGTGAAATGCTACGTATTTTTTCAGCTGCGCTTAAAAGCCAGATCTATACTATCTATAGAGTTAAACTATCCTCGGCCACATCGCCTCTAATATTCAGTTAAATTATGGCGAAAAGTAACCTATATATATATTTAATCTTTAGTTCTGTAATATTCCTATTACAAAACAAACGTAGTATTTTTATTCCAATAGGTTACCATCATGGTGGTCCGATGTACGTCATTGAAATGAGGTTGATTACAGGGAATATAGCACGCATATCATAGAACTCAATAGTAAACCTTGACACGATCTCTTTTTGCTTCCAGCTGCTATTTCAAGTTAAACATAGCACACACACACAATAAAAACAACATAATAAAGTCAAATATCAAAACTAGCTTCTGGCAGTGAGTTCAGTTTTAGACGAAAATAAAACGGTTGGATTTCAATTTAGACCACCCAAGTGCTGTGAAAATAATCGTAGATTATATTCTGGTGATATAAATATTGTTGTGGTTATTATTTATATCGATAAAAGTAATTGTAGCGATATATCGATAAACCTTCAGGCGTTATTTGGTGATGGAACCTGATAATATCTTGTTGAATTCCATTTAGCTGTAGGGTTAGGTATCTCATCTTAATTTTTAAGATAATATAAAAATAAATTTGAATTGATAGTTACTAAGTAACCATGAAAATGTTAGCGATTAACATTCTTACTCATACTGGTGGGTTTGATGTTATTTCAGATTTGCTATCTAATTGATGATAAGGAAAACTTACTTAAGAAAATACTCTGGTTCCTTAATTGTATTTTACGTTGTACATATAGTATTTAATTTGTCGTATGGAGTTCTCAGGGTTTGTTAAACAAAGGTAAACAATAAATCAATGTAACCCAATAAAATATCACGAGTTTGATCATCACAATCTGTTACGGTTACTGTGCAATTGACATCTGCAGTATTAGTTTACGGATCTTTATATTATACTTGTGTATTAATTCCATTTGTGTTTGTTTCGTTCATTTTTTTGTCATACTTCTTCTTGTTTATAGTATACCAGATTAATTACATCATAAATCTAAAATCAGTCAATTTCTAAGAAACAAACTAAACTCATCAAAAAAGTCTAAGCAACATGTACTAATTTAAATTTTAGGATGGTTCTTCACATTATAACGTTGTATTTTATTTTTAAATATAATATCTTTAGGGTTCTATGATGTAAAAATAGCAGCTGTTGTCTTTATAAGTTCTTTTAATAACAGAAATGAACAATATTAGAATATACTGTAGAAACTGACGTACATAAGAAACTAAACTTTTTTCTTACAAAATGAAATTTCTAAAGAAAATGTATTTATTGTGAAAGAATAGAACAATTTAATACAAAGTATGGGCTCCTCTGCTATTCAGAACTTGTCGGCAACGATTAATCATTGAATTAATGAGACTGTTTATGTCATCTTGCGGTATTCGCTCCCAATGGAATTGTAGCAAATCCTTCAGCTGTTGGGTTGTTGTCGCTCCGTCCAAGTCCTTCAAAACACGTCTCTGGAGCATGTCCCATGCGTGCTCGATGGGGTTGAGATCTGGCGATTATGCAGGCCAGGGCAATACCCGGATTTTCTCCGTTGCAAAGTATTCACTGGTTTGCCGAGCTGTATGTGAACGCGCATTGTCATGCATTAACCTAAAATCGGAGCCAAAGGTTTGTGCAAATAGGTAGACATAAGGTCTGAGAATATCCTCAATGTAATTTTCAGCATTCATGTTTCCATTTACAAAAACGAGCTCAGTTCGCCTGTTCTTCATAATACCCGCCCATAACATAACTGTTGAGCCGCTGTATGGATGAACTTCCTGAACGCACCTGAGCCTTTCAATATTTCCGGGCCGATGATACACTCGCACCCTTCTTGTATCAGGCTTAAACCCGAATCGCGACTCATCGGAAAACATAATTTTATCCCATTGTTCCTAGGTCCATGTTATGCGTTCTCTACACCATTCATATCGATGAGCGCGATTTCCGTGACGTATCGGTGGGCACCTGATTGGGCGTAGAGCTCGTAGGCCGTACTCATGCAGTCGATTTCGCACAGTTTGAGGACTTACATCAACACCACTTGAAATTTGTAGCCTCAAACTTATCTCCCGAGCGGTTAACATCGGCTGGTGTCTTGCAGTCAGCTGTATGTACCGGTCTTGCCGAGTGGTTGTACTCCTTTTACGGCCTGGATGCTGTTCAGCGGGTTCTTCTGTATTATTGTAGCGCTGCCAAAGACGACAAATAACACTTCTATGAATGCCAAAATGTCGAGATACCTGAGATTGATTACTTCCCGCTTGCAACATCCCTACAGCTCTTTGCATTTCATCTGCCATCAAATGACGTCGCTTCATGACGTAAAGAATATCTAACAATTCAATTTTGTCGATAACTTTATTTAAATGGTTGGTAAAATTATAAAATCAAGACTAAACGTAGCAATTAAAACGCACTTAAATTCAATCAAATTCGCAGTCATTTGAATTTTATGAAAAAACAAAACATAATCAAATTTTTTTTTACAACCAGCCAGTATGTCATCAATAACAAAAAAGTTTACTTACCTAGGCACTTTGTTTGAGTAAATATTTAGAAATTAATTAATATAAATGGAAAAATTTGTAATATCACGCATGTTGCTTAGACATTTTTGATGTGTGTATAATAACTAAATTACGAAGTCTTATTAATATTTAAAATAATACATAATAATTTCAATATAAATTGTTTTATTAACACGTCTATTAAAATCCAATAATTGAATTTATTGGATCTTGAAATACAATGACATAGAATAATGAACTAATTATTTGACATACCTACTTGAAAATGTAAAGGATAATGTCTAATTTATAAAACTTACTATAATAACGTATAGTTATGCCTTTTGTTTGACTGCCTGATTTGAATCTTGACTTATTAGAAATTATTTACATCCTGTCTCACGCAGTGGTGAAGCCTACCATAAAATATTTTAAATTAAACCGAGACAAAGTTTTTATACAACTTATGGGATTTGCAATGCTTGCTCTCATTAGCGTAACTTCTGTTTGTCGATAATTAATCCCCCAACTTGAATTAGAACTTTATCTCCTTTATCGTAAAGGTCAAATTGGAAACGGTGCTGATGTTTCGAAATTTGCAAACAATTGACTGTATCGTGACGTTTGATTTTATAATGTCACATCTAAAACATTATCTACATCTCCAATGGTAATAAAATCTTTATGTTTATATACATAAGGTTCAAATATTTGTTTTGGATCAGCAGAATAAACGTTCCTTATAAAATCTTGACAGTTTTTATAAAGAGATTCGAAAGACATAATATGAGGATTGACATTAATTCTTCGTTATTGCACTACTGATTTGCATAATCTTTAGACTGGTTTTACATTTGTGACTCTTCATTCGTGCACAATGATTATTGTGATGACTTTGACATGTACTCTTTGTTATTCCAAAGATATGTATTTAGTTTCTATTTATTTCATTATTATCGCGACGTACAGTTGCAGTCTATTAATTGATACGAACGGTCGTCCAATGATCGAAATTCGACAAACTTTTCATTGAGTGACAATTTCAACATTTTGGAGGGTCAAAGTTCGATGACACTGGCCGGGTTAGGATTCGTAGTTTTAATTTATTTTATTTCATATATTAGTAACAGATATCATAGATAAACTTTAGCTTTCCGCACTCCTTCTCCATATAAACTTTAATCATGCCAAATTCCATAGTCTTCCGTGCACGCAATACGCTTAAAATGGTACCGAAAGCTTTTGCTTCACGTATTAATATATAGATAAAATATAAATTAAAATTAGGTACTCTGAAAACTGAATGTGTTTCTCTAAAGTCATCACTTAGCTTAGCTACGCTCTTACGTCCAAATATTTGTGAAGCGATATTTATTGAAGATGCTACTTCCTTGTGAAGTTATAATAATTATTTATATTGTTTACTTTTCAAACAAATTCAAAATTAAGGGTAGTATTTGTGGCACTTTGATATTAAATATGGATAACATCGTAACTCAGTTAGCAATGGTATTTAGAATTAATATCCAATATGGACAACTCAGTTAGCAATGGTATTTAGAAGAGCATTTTAATTTTTTATTATTATTAACTTCGTTTATTTTTTGGCGTCATAATTCAAATGTATGTTGGATGGTATCTATTTTCGAATCTCTTTTAACACAATTTCGGTGTATTATAATTTAATTAACGATGGTATTTAAAAACATTCAAATTTTAATTCAGGTAGAAATTAACCAATTAATCGTAAAGATGTGATTGTTCAAACTTAAGAGCTTTTTCTGTATTTGCTTAGCTTATACATAGTTGTATTTTATTGTTCTTAAAGTTATTATATTTATATCGAAATGTGATCAGTGTGAAGCTACTTATAGATAACTTATTTACATCCCGTCAAAAACCTTAATCAGTGAAGATAAATAATCTAATGGATATTAGTAATCTTTTACATATTGTTTACGTAACGAAAGTAGTAAAGTGGTGACAAGCCTTATGTAAATTAGCCACTGCAGTCTGTTCCTATCTATAACAAATTTCAAACATTAACTTATTTATTTAAAGTGCCTAGCAGATAAAAATTGTGTAAAGAAACAATTTTAACATAAAGTTCTTACGAAAATTATAAAGGTAGTTTAGTAAGATATTAACCCTTGGAAACAAAGTTGAAGTAATTTATTTGTCTCTTGCAGTTTTTAATTATAAATCATACACTACGGATCGGTATAAGGGGACTGCTGTTGCTTACGACAGAGAAATGTGTGAAATTACTGATTCAACATATATTTCACCACCTGCAATACTTGCTACCCACACAGTTAACTGCTTTTAACTCCATTAAGCGCTGAAATCAATGGTTTTTTGACGATGAAGACAAGAATGCTAAATCTAAAGCATCGACATAAGGTAGCTAGTTAGCTTCTTAGTGTTTTACATGTTACACTTTTGAGAGTATGCACAGGAATCACAGAATTCCACCACATACTATATGTGGTTATATATTACCCCGATTCGAACAAAGCCTTTCGTTTCATCATTCATTATGCGAACTGATAAGAAATGGAATTCACTCCCAATAACTATAAATTCTTCGGAGTCTTCAAGAGAAGAGTTAATAGGCATCTGATATGAAATCCAACGTTTGCCTCACCTTTACTTACCGTCAGACAAGAACGAGGCCAAATGCATACCTATACCCCGTTTAAAAAAGTACGGAGTTCATGTTTTATACGTTAATTAGTTTTCCTGATCCCTTGGAGATTTTGCGCGTAATTCCCGTCTCGTTTTTTAGTGTGATAAAATTTAATGACTACATTGTATTAAGATCTAAATAAAGAACAAAATGAAATGGAATATTTTTAATGGATTCAAACCGACTCACTCTATAAGGCGTGCAGTGCTCGTAATCTCGGGTTTTCCTTACAGTTTTCTAAGAAATAAAACATGTGGTTGTATTTTGTATGATGGCGTCGACTCGTGACCTCTTGGTTTAGATATAATAAAATATGGTAGTGGTTTTATTCCTTATGGATGTTAATTACAGTTAATGCAGTGCAATTATACTATTGCCCTTTTTTTAATCAACAAATTTGTAACCAATATAATAACTATTAATAGTAATTATTAATTGAATTAATAAACAGTAGATTTATTTTATTTGAAAAGTTTATTTGTTTTATTTTATGTAGTAGCATGATCTGTATTATGGTTTGATTCTCGCGCTATATTGATTTTCTGTGATTGTTGATTTTATATCCGTGTCGTTCATGTAATAATATTAAAATGTTATATTATATTAATTTAACCTTGACAATAATTGTGGTCGTCGTTGTATTTGGGTTGTACTGCTTACCATCTAGGACAGTACAGTCAATTTGACGGTCTGTATGTCTGTCTGTTTGTTCCGGATAAAATCTGAAACGGTTGCACCGATTCTGACGGGACTTTCACTGACAGATAGCTAATGTTTTATGGGGTAAATTAGGCTACTTTTTTTTATGTTAAGGGTTCCACGCAAATAAAAATCATAAAGTAACGTACCATCACACCTGTATCCCCGAAGGGTTAGGCAGAGGTGTACTAATGTACAAATCAATTCAGATAAACGACGATTTTGGGGCATTTAAATGACTTACGTTAAGTAAATCAAAATAAATATAGTTGTACAAAAAAAAGTCACAGAGCATTGTATCTTCTAGGGATTACCCACAATAAGCATTTTTGTCTTTAAAAATGCTCGATCGATGGGAATGGAATTCAGTTATCCACGCGAGCGCAGCCGCGGGCTCAGCTACCATTATAATATATTATTAATTAAATCTTGATAATAATTGATACTGATCTCTCGGTGGTCGCCGTTGTGTCTGGATTGTCCCGTGTTTACTTACCATCAATTGGTAGAGCTACTTTAAAAAAATACATTACCTACCGAACAGTAAAAAAATAAAATCTTCACAAAGAATATTTATTTATATATTGTCACATCAAAACATTATACTAAATCAACAACCCACAAGTCGTGAACAGTTTGAAGTTTCTTTACAGATGCACATCTTATATAACTAGGGCTTCAACCGCGGCTTCGCTCGCGTCATAGTTGAGCTATGTCCCATTAAATCATGAAATAAATGAAAGCATTCGTTAGTACTAGTAGCCTTTGGTTAACTAATGTCGTTACTTGTATTAATAAAACTTTAATCTCATCCTTTATATCTTTAGGTATTGAAAAACTATGAAACATGTCTTTTTTTACTTTCTAAATGAATAGCTAAATGCCAATTTTCATTAATCTATCATCAAAAATGACGAACTTTCATACAAACTTACCTGCCCCTTATTACCACCTTAGGGGATGATTTTTCAAAAATCCTTCTATAGTTATCATATACAATGTAAAAGGAAACCGCATGCAAATTTTCACGGTCCTAGCAACAGTAGTTTGGGATGTGCGTTGATATGTCAATTAGTTAGTCAGTTATCCTTTAGAAGATATCAGCGATAAACGTTACTCCATCAACGAGCTTGTGCAGAAAAATGAAATCAAAGACCTTTCATTGATTCTCCTGCGGTATGAATTTAAAGTTCTTTAACCCACTATTATAACCAACTCGGTAAGGATCGTTCTGATCATTACGAGCAAGGAGCTTTGTTAAATTACTTTAAAATCACGTAAAATATTCACCATAAAACACTTTTATGATCCATTGTATGATATTATGATACCAAAATGCACGCTCAAAATAAGCAGTCATTCCAATCACACTAACAAAATTCTAAAGCAACAAACGATATTTCGAAACTTATTTACTAACTACGGCATGACTACCATTCTTCACATTCCGTGTACGCAAACAAATAAATTTATTTGCTACAAACACACCATCAAACTATACGCAGAAAAGAAATCAATACAAAACTTCATGTTATTTTAACGATTAGAGTTAGCAGAAGTGTCCAAAAGATGATTTATATCGTACATATTATTTCTCAAAGGTGTTTTTTCCTGGCAACACCATATCTCTGGTAACTCTTCATCACAATTAATGATTTAAACATCATTTTAAAGCTTATGTTCAATAGATTAAAATTTATATTTTCATTGAAATAACGATTTAAATCTTTTTCATTTGAACTGCCATCTGTTGATGATAAGAAGAATATATTCAAGGTGCCATCTGTTAACAATGTCTTTACGTGACCTGACACTTGTTATTTAGATTGCTTATTTATTGTCCGAAATATTAGTACGGGTCAAATAATAATACTTATTACGTATTCCATTAAATTCGTTTTTAATGACATGTACGATTTGCTATTTCAGCATTTATGTCTATAAACCTTCACCAAACTTACACAATTTTGTTTCTAATGCGTAGACATTTGTTACGTACATATTTAATGACATTGTTTTTCTTACTTAGCAGTTTTGAGGTTTTACCGCATGCATTTGCAACCGACGCTTGACGCGGTAGGTAAATACGGAGATTAAATCAAAACAAATTCCACGAGACATAACAAGTGATTTACGCACGACCCTTCATATTTGGAAGGATCTGACTCAAATTTCATCACATAAACCGATAAGGTCGGATCATTAAAATGTAGTTTATTTAATTAAAACATTTTTAATACAAAAAAGAATATAAACAAGTAAATTTTAGTTCAATTTAGCATTTGACTTTTTTTTCTGAAATATAATTTAGAGATCTAAAAAGTGGGCAAATATAATGTATAATAAGTAAGTATAGTAAGCAAGTATAATCATTCCAATTTAAACTTCTTTTTTATAATTGTAATTGGTTAGCATTTTAGCATATTCTTAAAATTTTTAATGTTACAAATATGTTCATAAGGATAGATTGCTCTCAGGTAGTGGTGTTAATTTTTAACAAATACGTAAAACTATGTTTCGTGAACTTAACCATCTTGGTTATTAGTCCACCTCCATTCGAATTCTCCTAGAGAAATATATTCTTCTTTATCGCTATTCTAAACCAATCTTTATACAGCGTCATTGTTGTATATCTATTTTATTATTTTGATATTCAATTTGATGATATCGTTTTGAAAAATGGTTTTTATAATAATTTTTGTTAAACGAAAATCAATATGAAACGTAGTGACACATTTATGTAACTGACAATACTTAATGTAGTATGTATTGGAAAGTAAAGAACAGAGTTATAATTTTTTATACAACAAAGCGGCTACCGTAACCTATGGACATTTTTAATACCATATGTATCACTAGAGTCTTGCCAACCTTGAACAACCTTACCCCAAAGCCAAAGCCTCAACCCTACTCACTACAGGAACACACTACTAGGTTATTTGGCCGCGATCGTCTATTGGGTATCTAATCCCCGAATAAATTTCTCTGTGCCGTACCTTTATTTGAAGCCCCCTACCCAAAAAGGGTTTTCATAGGAAAACTATGCTGATAAATTTCGACAATTGTTTTAAGAAACTATACGATTTATCGTGAAGTATAAAACAGGTTATGATTTTTTACGCGAAATCACGTCTCGCATACGTTTCCGTGTCATTAACCTCATCATCAAAACATGCAAATAAATATTAAGGGCGTATATAAAATTACGAGACACGACTGCATTATTCAAATACAGTAATTATGCCATTCGCATCTTCAACGGCGCAAGAGGATTGAGTCAAAGTTAATTTAAAAAAAAATTGCGCATTTAAACATTAAAAAACATCAAAACAAAGGGAGACTCTCTCTCCTTTTCTGTACGCTGTATCTTTCTTCTGTTTCATGTAACAAAATATGCTTATACTACTTGACGTATCTTTGAAATTTCACTCTCAATTCTCATCCATTTATCGAATCGCCGCTTAAGAAGTTTCACTTGAAAACGTATCGGAACGTAGGGGATCGATGAGACCATTTTTTAAATAATTTAGTTTCAGGTCAATCATGTTTAGTATTTCACCACAATCTTAACAAATGTTATCGGACGATAGTAACTTATGCTGGTAACACACTAAGACTAGCGGTACTGGCTCTCAGTTGTAACTGCGAGAATACACCTATGATGATTGAAGACTTATTTTCCAGCTTGAGTATGGTAGATAGCTAAGTGTCCAATAGAAAATGCTCTAACACCATGCTGTGGTTTCATCACAAAGTTTTCCTTCACCGAAAGCTCCGATACATCGTAGAATTTCAACCTACGTCTGTCGACGTTGTGTTCGAACATGCTACTCCTCAGAACTTCTGAAGTTAGCATTATTTTATCAGCACTGATATTTTATCAAAGAATACATGTAAGATAGTACCTATTAAATCTGTTACTTTCAAGAAAAATAATCTTTTGATTTTATTATAATATGCAATACGGATAAATTTTGAGCAAACGGAAGTCGTGTGTTGGAATTTTGATAGAGAAACTAAATTTATAGATGCTTTTTATGTCGTTTGTGTAGCAAAATAAAATATATACAGTCCAACGAACATTAAGACGTTTACTCCATCAATGATTTTTGTGTAATTTTTGGACCTCATTTTTGTCGTGACTAACACATATGGCAACTTGACGAAAAAGAAAACATACACAGTAATTCAGTATGAAAGAGATTATCATGGACAAGGGTCTAGGCGCCGCTTTCCAGTAACAATGTCAGAAATATATATGCTTAATATTGTACCTAAACACGCTCCAATACATGAACTGTTTTATTAATAAACGCGTAGTTCTCATTTTTAGAGTTCCGTACCTCAAAAGGAAAAGAGGAACCTTTATAGAATCACTTCGTTGTCCGTCTATCTGTCTGTCAAAAACCCTTTTTCTCAGGAGTGAGTAGAGATAATAAGTTGGTTGGTAGGTTGGAACTATGAAAAAATCAAACTTTAAGTCAACGCAATCAAAAGATACAGGCTGTAACACACTTACGAAGAGAATAAAAACCTTTAGGGTACTTCCAGTTGACCTAGAATCATGAAATTTGCCATGGAGCAATATATTATAGCGCAAGTAAAGGAAAAAATCCGAAAACCATAAATTTGTAACTACATTACAAAAATAAAATTGCGATTACAAACTTATTTGCAGTTGGTAAACGGGACGGCTTGACCAATTTTTATAAAATTGTATACATGGGTAGTATATTTCATTTATGATTTGTTAAGAAATGTCTATAATACTTTTAGAAATTGTAAAATATGAATAAAAATTAATATCGAGACAGAAATTATTACTGTGTAGTAATAAATGCGTGTACAGACGGGAGAGCAGCATGTTATAATTTTTTTAAATATATGTATATAGTTAAGTTTACATTAATACAAAGTAACAATTATTATCAATCACGACGACGCTCTACGTTGCGCGCGTCATTAAAACTTTTGTAACTTTTTTTTAAATAATATTAAACCCATTTATAATCCATTGATTAGGTACACCGTGGGTTTTATCTACACCAGATGACTTAATGATAATATTGTAATACTGTGTTGATGTTGTAAAATCTTTTTTGTTATTTTTGATGGATCAAATATTACTTGAGTTATATTATACCTTCACGACTTGTTAAACAACTATATAATCAATAGTGTACGCATATATATGTGCATGTGTATGTTAGTACGCATGAGGTCATTTTGACCTTCCCCTGAAATGAATATGGTAAGCCTTCACTTATAATAGAACCAATAGTCAACTTTTACAAACTCAATTATATAGTAGAAACAAACGAATGATTTGAAGTTTGAACTTCCTTCATTGTGAGTCGAACTTTCTTAGCAAGGATTTAAAAATTTTTGGGCTCCGGAGCCACAGTTTTAAGATATCCCCCGTCTCGGCACGAACAAAGACATTTTCTACGTCTTATCTTTATCATACTGTGAAGCTGTGGACCTGACCCCGGCTAGTGAGTTCCTTCTTTCCTACGACGTGGAATCCTGCAAACATAACGTGATGACAAATTTAAACAAGCCGGCATGACAGCCGCGACTGACATAGGATTGTAGATACTACGGTAGTCGCCGATGTTACTGGATTGCACTGTGCTCATCATCAGGTACAATGTAGTGACAATGCCGTGCTACGTTTAAAAAGCTGGTCAAGTGCAAGTCAGACTCTTCATTCCGTCATTGTAAAGCCTCATTCATTAAATAATTAGATAATATTATTGAAGAAAGCACGAAACAATTCTAAAGAAAAGATAAACTACATTGAGGGACAAACTTAACTTTGCCTGTGGAAAACTGTTGTCTTGCAAATAACTTCAAATAAGTTTGTAATCGCATAAAAGTTTCATTTATTGTAATACAAGGTGTCCAGAAAGGGTATCGGCTATTTGTAAGTTCAATGAAACAAAAATTATTTGTATGCAATAAAAAAGTTTATTGTTTATTATTAGCATATGAATTGGAGAATTATTTGGAAAAGATGATGTTATCCAAATGATGACCGTTACGTTGCTGGCACTCTTCTAAACGGAAACGAAGATTGGCGATAACACGTTGACACATAGCTATCGATATTGCTGCCATTTCTGACCTGATGTTTTGCTTTAACTGGGTTAGATTCGTCGGATTGTTTTGATAAACCTTACTTTTAAGGTATCCCCATGCAAAATAGTCAAGCGGGCTAAGGTCGGGGCTTCTGGGAGGCCAGTTGATGTTACCCCTTCGCGAAATGACTTTATTAGGGAATAATTCGTTAACAACTTCCATTGAGTCATTTGAGGTATGGCAAGTGGCCCCATCTTGCTGGAACCACGTTCTTGAGTTGAAACCTACAAACTCCTGCAACTCTGGGACCAAAAAATTTCGCAACATATCGCAATAACGGTCACTATTCACATTAATTGCTCGGCCTCGTCGATCTTCATGAAAATAAGGACCAATTATGCCTTTAGCAGACATAGCGGCCCAAACAACGACCTTTGGGCTATGCAGGGGTCGTTCATGCTTTCGTCTCGGATTCTCCACTGCCCAGTACCGACAATTCTGCTTATTAACATGACCATTCAGGTGAAAATTTGCTTCGTCACTGAACAGTATGTTGTTAAAGTTGTTAAATCGCTGCAGCATTTCGTTCGCAAAATTCAGTCGATTAGCATAGTCCGTATCCTTCAATTCTTGAACCAATTGAATTTTATAGGCTTTTAGATGTAAGTCTTTCTTTAAAATCGAATGTAAAGACGATTTTTTGATGTTCAACGCTTGGCTTCGCTTTCGGATGGATAAAGACGGATTTTGACGAACCGACGCCTCAACTTCTTCAATTGTTTCTTCATCGCAAACTGAACGAGGACGACCAGAGTTTTGAATTTTAACTGTCGCACCTGTATTCTCGAACATCCTGATCCATTTCCTAATGCTATCGTCACTTGGCGCGTGGCGTGTACGATATTCCGCACGATAGAGACGTTGAGCAGTCACTGTTGAATCACCATTACGATAATACGCTTGTACGCAAAATGCGCGATGCGTCCCCGAGTACTGTTCCATCGTGACTAAAACTCCACAAAATGGCGGACGCCAAGAACCCCTCCCCGCACCCTTTAGACGCCCCGTTTCGAATATGGCGCGAAAATAAATACCCGATACCCTTTCTGGACACCTTGTATAAGTACAAAAATACGGTTCTTGGATTTTTCCTTTACTTGTGCTTTATAAGACATTGCTTCTTGTCAAATTTTATGATTCTAGGTCAACTAGAAGTACCCTATAGGTTTTATGCGATATAAACAGCCGTGTCTTTTGATTGCGTTGACTTAGAAGTTTGAATTTTTCACAGCTTCAAGGGATTATAGTTTTGAGTATTTAATATTAATTTCAACTACATACATCCACGCACTCCTGAGAAAAAGGGTCTTGACAGACAGACGGACAGACGGACAACGAAGTGATCCTATAAGAGTTTCTTTTTTCCTGTTGAGGTACGGAACCCTAAAAAAAGAAAAATATTAGTTATTAGATATAGTGAGTTCATCATACAAGTATAGTTTATTAGGTATACATGTCGAAATAAATCTAAGTCACTTTTACACCGAAATCCTTGAACTGACACAAGTATACAACAAATATTTAACATAACGCAGTACCTACCCAATTACAGCAGGATGCGGCCCACGCTCCACTCAAGGCTCGAGAGCGCGAATCAATGACCGACATTGTACGATCAACTTGTCTATGGATCGTGAGAATTACTGACTTATTTAAATATTATTACACCGGCTGATTGGAGCTGGTGACTTTGCGAAGTTGACGGTGTAAACTATAACCCAAGAACAAAAGGAATCGCCCATGCACTACAAACATAAGTTTATTCAGGAAATTGGTATAACACTTTTCTTTTCTAAAATTGGGATATATGCAAAGAATCTGACTTTTTACAACAGATTTATAATTCTTGCCATTTTTTTACTGGTACGGTAATCTTTGAAGTTTGTTGTAAATAATTATATCAAAATAAAACAACCGTCCACGTCGAGAGATCCTTCAAAAGATGCTGGTGTTTTGCCTGCCTGCAAAAACGATTACAAAAATCTCTAACATTCTCAGTTACACAAATGGTTATTTTCAACTTTTGTATGATGGTAGCAATATTGCCGACGGAATATGTTGCATTTGAATAATTTCTTTGCGTATATTGCTACTTTAGTAGGCATGTATTTCAATATATATGTCAAAGAGACATCAGATAGACTATCGGAGACTCCGGGATATTCCTTTATATCTTTATTACGGAATAACAAATCTTGTGGGCGTAGTCAGGGTTAAGTGCAATCAATGTATGTACTCGGTCCAACAACTCAAATAAGAATGATGTGTGTTTATTTGGGGTTGCCCCCAGTGGCCTCCAACCTCCCCTAAATAGCCACCCGAAGCCTCGCATGTCTAATGTTATCGCTGTCCGTAAGTGATCTGGAAACTTATATTGATCATCCTCATAATTCGACAAACACCAGCCAGAATGATATTCTCATCGGGTTCCGACTCAGTGGGTTGCCTCGAAGATTCTTGACCCAATATTATGGTATTCACGTTGCGATGCAGCTCCAGCAAGAATCATCGTTCAAGTCCATCGTTGTATGTTTATATAGCTCGTGGGACCCGGAGCACGACTACTGTTGCTAGCGCGCGGCGTCTCTTCATTTTTTTTCAGTTATTTTATTTTCCACATATTTTTGATTACTTCAGAAAACTATTATCTTGTTGCTATGACACATGTTTCCTTCTTTTAAATAATCCCATAGACACGATTTTCTGACATATATTTATGATGTCAGATTGTCTGTTCTTATGACATGATGTGACATTATTCGCTAGTATGTCGAATACTCTCTGGATAATTATCGTATGACACCTTTTTGATATTTTTAACCGATTTCAAAAAAGGAAGAAGTTCTTCATTTGAATGTATTTTTTCTATAGATGTTCTTTGTTTATGAACCGATTTGGATGATAATTTTTTCGTTGTAAAGGGTCCCATTTTAATTTCATTGGCATTGGATATTGGAGTTCGAAGATAGTTACACAAGAAAACTCCACAAAAACAATGCAGTTGGTTTTCTTTTTTGTTCAAAATCGTCTTGTTCTTGTTTCATTGCTATAACTAATCATAAAAAGAGATCGAGTTTTGTTATGTATATTACTCGTTATTTTGTTTTTTTTTTTGTTATTGAGCATGCGTCACTTTTTAAGATACATACCGCATGTTATTATTTGTGATGCCCTGAATATTCGGTAAAATATGGTAAGTAAAGCAAAAAAAAAAGACTTGCTTGATACTACTTTGCCAGTTCCACCCTGAACTTTAAGAAATACTTCCTTTACAGTTATTTAAAAAAAAATATAATAAAAAATATTATATACTGGTTTATTCTTTTCTTTAATCAAGTCCAAAACAAATAAAAGCATTTCTAAAGTACAATATTTCATTTACCATAACTATGAAACAGACAAAACATCTTAATCATCGAAAATTACGGTTCTCCGTAAAATATTTGACCTTGAATTTATAACATTAAAATAAATAAAGGCGGGCAAAATGTTAATAAAATACGTGATAAATTAATAACTTCACTATGATAAAACACTCTTACCCGACTGTTAAGGTGCTCATATCGTGCGCAGGCATTTGCCGTGGGCGGTAAAGTGGCGAAGCATAGGAAATAATACCCACTTTACAATTTAGAATCTTTCCGATTGTATAGGGGCCTATTCTGAATCTATCAGACAACTTCACTCTGAAGAATTGTGTAAAAGTTACGCCATAATTATAAAACTTTTTTTAACTTTATACTCAACATATTTTTGGATTACGGCAATAAATAATTACAGATTAACTAAAGTTGTTAAATTTTTAAAAAAAGCTATTCTCTAAATGCTAAGCTGTTAATTAAGTTATAAAATTCATAACTTTGTTTTATTTTTAACTTCACGATAGCACAGTTAAGCAAGTTATTTAATAACGTAATAACAAGTTTGAAGATATAGAAGTTTTCCTTGTAAAATTATGTTCGATGCGATAAGTTTAATTGTTTCAAAATTATATTACTTTACTTACAATAAAGCCACCTGAGCTAATTAATTAAATTGGAAAATTATAACCTTATATCATAGATTGATGTTGATATTAAGAACACCAAAAGTAATAAATGTTTTAAAATGATAAATTTGTGAATTGTCTCTACTACGTTTTAATAACTATTATAAAATTAATAATAATATAAGCCTTTATTCAGGGAAGTTTATAAATACATAGTAAATAGTTATTTGCTAAAGATAGTTATTAATGACAGCGACAACTTCGTAAGCTTCGGCAAAGGCCTCTTCTTATCGGTTTAAACTAAGTTAGACGTATAAGTGAACGGAAAAACTAATAAGGGATGTTAAGTAACATGTTAGACAAGACATTTAAACCAACATCACCTACTGCATACTGTTGAGTAAAAAACGTGGAATACGGGGTGATAGCGCAGTTCAGCCCGACTGGGTCATGACCACCATGCATATGGTAAACACCGTCATAGTGATTCGCTTGTGAAGATCTCTTTTTGCTTCTATTTATGCTTGGCAATGGATTGTTGAGGCCAAGATCCGTCACGAATTCGTGCTACTATAACAGAAAGAAACGTGCGAAATAAGCTATCTACAGTAATCTGTGTAAGGAAGCCCACATCGAGATATAATATATACGAATTATGAAACAGAAATCAAGGATTTTATGGTATTAAAATGATTAAAAAAATACAACCTGGTTACACACCCCTTTCCGTGACACGTGATCGGTGTCACTCGCTTTTAAGTTTACTAAATTAAATTATATTTTCGATATTTGATACCTATGTTACAATAGTGAGGATACGTGTTATGAATTTTTATGTATAGCTTTCTAAATTCTAGTTAACAAGGTTGACTCGTCCTGAATTAATTTGGAAGAAACACAGAAACGAAATTCTTCTACTATGACGCACAATATAATTTCACTCCATAATAATTCGCAATAAATATATTGTCTTCTTAAATTAACTTACCCTGCGATGCATTTAACCGTTTTACCCCGTACCCCAAAGATTGCCACAACGATCGCTCCCGTACTGTTCGCAAACAGCGGTTTTCCGCAACGTTCACCACACGGTCGGTCCACCTTTTGGCAAGACATTTTCCCCAGATCGTGTAAAATCCACAAAGGGTATACCAACCTAGCTCTAAATTGTGTAAATTAAATTAGATAATCATTTTGGATTAGCTTTAGCCCGATGGATTAATCAAATTTCAAGATGGACTTATGAAATGTTTGCCGTAATATTGATTTAGGGAACAAGGTTTATACGAATTATCAGAAAAGAAGTCCTTCATTGAATTGATAGAAAAAGGCTTAAAGAAACGCAAAAACAAACAAATGCTATCTAGCTAAAATCTATATATTAATACGTGAAGCAAAAGCTTTCTATACCATTTTAAGCTTATTTCGTGCACGGAAGACTTGTTAGATTTGACATGGTTAAAGTTTATATGGAGAAGTAGTACAGAAAGCTGAAATTTATCTATAATATATTAAATTAAACAAATTAAAACTGCAAATCCTAATTCAACCAGTGCCATTGTACTTAGACCCCCCAAAATAATGACATTGTCACTCAACAAAAAGTGACAAGTGATGTAGATAATACTCATTGTTTATGAATACTGTAAATATCAAACAGAAAATAGTCTACGATCAAAAAGTCGTTGGTCGAATTTCGACTTTAGGGCGATCGTTAGTTATAATAGAAAAATGATGCGGAATAGTACTTCTAAGTTGTCAATTAGGTTCGTAAACGTATTTGAATGCGTTAGGTTTTTATTCTAGAACATTATAGCTTATTGACTAGCCACTATGTTGAGTATTGCACAGCATTTGCATGTGAAATTGATTTCGAGTAAAACGTATTCAGTATGTACGAGACGACAGTGTTTATTTTTAGGCTTAACCCGTTAAGAGAAAATAGAAACAGAAAGGTTAGATTCACTAATGTTTCGTGAAAAGTAAAAACGAAGACTACAAATACAGCTTAGATCTATTTACTTGTGTAACCGAATTGTAGATATATAATACACAGTAGAATCCTAATAATTAATAGTCATACGAGAGGTTAATATATATGAAAATTAAAATTAAATTCTGTTCATTGGTAAGCGCATCATTTGAGAACGGCTGGACGGATTTGGGTATTTTTGAATTGTTAAGTATAATCTGAGAAAGGTAATCAGACAAAGAAAAATTAGATACAATAAACACTCAAAAATACGTCTTTTTCTCATTTTTACTCTGTTTAAACATTTCCAATAGCTCTTGATAAATTGACAAAACGATCGCAAATAAATAAATTGAAATTTTCACTCCACAACGTTCGTGGTAGTTGTATATTACTAATGATGAAATTTTGTAAAAATATAAATACGCCAAGTCTAACAGCGTAGATTCATTTACTTGTTTAATCTAACTGTAATAATTCGTTTGGAAATATAGTTTATTTTTGTTCGATACGCTATCGGTTCGATTTCTGCAAATCTGGTGGTTTCACGGACTATTATGGGTGTTAGACACCATGTTTTAGTACGAATGTATGTGAAATATATAATAATTATATTAATACGTGAAGCAAAAACTTTGTACCCCTTTTTAAGCGTATTGTGTGCACGGAAGACTGTGATATTTGGCCTGGTTAAAGTTTATACGGAGAAGGAAGTAGGAGTGTAGAAAGCTAAAATTTCTCTATGTTATCTGCTACTAAGATATTAAAAAAAAATTAATTAATACTGCGAATCCTAACCCGACCAGTGCCATTGAACTTAGACCCCAAAAATATTGACATTGTCACTCAATGAAAAGTGACAGCAAGTGATATAATATTCATTGTTTATGTTCATATAGCAAATTTCAAACAGAAAAAGTCTATAATAAAAAAATTGCTTGTCGAATTTCGATCATTGGGCGATCTCTAGTATGCATAAAATGGTGTATGTCGAAGTATCTAGTCACTTCCCTATAATTCGGTACCAAGTATAACAGTCGTAAATAATATTATTTCAGCATTTTTATCAGTTATTTCGATTGTAATTGTAATGTAACAAAACAGATTAAACTTTTTTTTAAATAAATTACCTCATAACTACATTTACAACACTAACATGGTTAGTCTACAAGACAATTTGTAATTAAAAAAAAACGAACTTCAATTGTTTTGAAGAGTTCTCCTGTTTATCTTCGAAATTGAAGATCCAATGCCAATGAAATTAAAATGGGACCATCCTTGAGGTATCATACAAAAAAAGAATCATGTATACATTTGAATTGAATAACCTCCCGTCTTTTGTTGAAGTCGGTTAAAAAAGTTATCCCGTCGTGATAAGACTTCAAAAACAGATATGTGTAGATGGGTATAAAATATATCGCATGTAAATGGTGTCAAATAACATATTTAGAATTGAGACACTCAAGCCAACTTCACATGCACAATACAAATGGGTCATTGATCTGTTGATTTACAAAAAAGAATCGTATAATTTGAATTGAATAACCTCCCGTCTTTTGTTGAAGTCGGTTAAAAAAGTTATCCCGTTGTGATAAGACTTCAGTGTCAAATAACATGTTTAGAATTGAGACACTGAAGCCAATTTCAACTGCACAGTACAAATGGGTCATTGATTGGTTGATTTATGATTTATGCGCCCTGCGTTTCGGGATCTACCTTCCACCTTGCCTTGCAAGACCAAGCGCTTCAAAGAACCATGGCTTCGTCGCAACACCACATATGAAAAGTCACAACAATGTTATACAAGAAATATGGGACAATGCTAAGTTTAATCATCATAAATAAAATCTATAAAACAGAATGGTCACACGACCTAAATAGCAATGTCAATTGACAGTAAAGTACACAGACAGCACTCTCGAGTCACCAATGCCATAACTCATAATTATGTCTGATAATTAACTGATAGAACGTTTTAGTAATTTGCAAACGTTCTATGTAAAATTACCTATTGAATAACTGCATTGAAGTCTCAGTTAAATTACGAGCTAATAGTAATACTTCTTGAACTAGGTTTCTATGTTAAGGGTAATAATGATTTATCATTTAATTTAAGCCTTAGTAAATATGAAAGTACGTTTGTTTCAGTTATTGTTAGACAAACACACTTAAACGGCTGGACAGATTCTAATGAAATTCAAAGGAATATAAGATAGAATACTTTTCCAAAGAAGTAAAAACAATTACGCCCGGCGAAACGGGCAGACATCAGTAAATTCATATGTATAAACATTGATGTTTCCTTGTTTGCTTGTTCATTGCGATTAAATTTTGCTTAGTTGTTGCACGCCCGGGAATATTTCTGTATTAGTACAACCGGTTTACAACAGACGGCGTGCAAATCCTTTAATTTTCAAGATAAGGAGAATGAAGTCACAGGCTTTAATTTTAACTGAAATGTTAAAGTTCGTTACTTTTAATATATCAATCGTCCCATTGACCATCATCAATCATTGACGGATCTAAGACAATTTAACATAGAAGTTGGTTAAGTCGTAGAATATGATATAGGATTTTTTTTAAATAACGGTATAAAAAAACTTACGCCCATTAGTATTGGCGAGTGTACCATGTAGTATATTATAATTGAGAAAAAATGTTTGAATGTTTGTTCTTCAAGCACGCTTAAAGCTGGACGGATTCTAATTAAATTCGGTATAGAAGTTGACTCTGTCGTCGAATACGACGTTATTACTAAAGTTTAATTTAGACCGGGCTAAGAGGGTGGATAAAACTGCCAGTTATTTATAACAGGAAAAAATATTATACCCAACTAATGATTAAATGCATTTTTTTTTTCATTATCCCGATTAATTTAATTTCTAAATTTAAACGCTGAATAAGTGTTTTTAAAATTTAGGAGAAAAAATATCATACGTCACTAGGAGACATGCACACTCCAAACTCGAGTGTGGTCTTAATAAAATAGTTTTATCCATCGAAAGGTATATTCGAAGGGACATTTATTTATACTAAACTAGTAATAATGGTAGATATTGTATCACTAAGCCCACACGCATCGACTTAAATTTAAAGAATCAAATACGGTTCGATATACACAACGTTACAATATCGATTGTTGCCTTATTCAGTAATAACTGAGTTTTGTAGCGAGTTTTTGGCGGGATCTTCAGCCAACATATTGTGTTTTTATTTATTAACTTAAGTTTTTGATATACACAAGTTTTAAGACAGTCATGTACGGGGATCGAACCTGCGACCTCTCCGCTTAATAGTAAAGCTTACTACCATTGCTCCACGAGGCAAAAAGAAAAACTTAGATATAAATTTGATCTCTGCAATTGCCATCAAGTGGCGAAGAACCCGCCATAGTGACTCGCTTAGCCGCATGGTGTTACTTAAGCTAGAGCTTATCCGATTAATTATTGACTTTTACCATGGCTCATTTCTGGATGGTAATAACCATGTTATTAATAATATAGTTATAAATCTTATGTGTTATCTTAATGAGCTAAATTTATATAAATACTAGAGTTAAATATAAATTAATGAAGTGAAAACTTCTATAGAAACGTCTCCGACACCGACATGTAACAGTAATCTGTAGCCATAATTACGACGTGTTGAATTGTTGTTAAATTATACATTACTCTTTTACTTGAAACGAGCAATGTACGATGAAAATTAAAGGCGCCATAAAATCGTTCTTGGGCGGACGCGATCGTAGCAGAGAGCCAAAGTTTGAGTAAAACAGAACATAATCAGTATAACAGTGGATAATCCAAAGTTTTAAGTTTTCATTTCGTTGGTTGTACCCTTGACTACCAATTTTTTTTTGACGTGACAACGTCTTATAATTCGATGGAGTCGGCTGCACGCACAAAAAAACATGACTCATGTGGCGTTACCTTGCTCTGAGGCGTTCCACTTAAGGCTTGAAGTGCAAGCGAGAGCGCGGAACGAGCGACAAAGAGGCACAATCGGCCTCCGCGTTTGGCCCTTATATTTCCTACTTTTCCTATCATCGTCCTATTCTCATCAGAATAACACAAATTGCAAGAAGTTAAATATCACACATGTTTAAAAGTTGTAAAACAATTTCTCAAAGCACATTCATACTTGTAAAAACTATGTACATTTAAAAAAAAAAAAGACATAATTGTATTTATTCGTACAAATAAATGTAACTTGATCAATTCAATTGTCATTTCCATTTACCTCCTTCTCTATATCCATACAAAATATCTATCAAACAAATAAAAATAAATTTTTTTTTTGAAAAATGCTACCTTTCCATCAGTATTTTCTTATGACGTTGTCACGTTCAACTATCGTCAGTAAACCGACTTCACAGACAACCGATTTTTTTTATTTACTGTTATTAACTATGAGGTTTTTGGAGGTATTATTTTGCGGCGTCAGCTACGAGTCGTTTTTTGGAAGTAACAACTTCTTTACTTTTGCGATTAGAAACGCGATAAAACGAAATAGCGACACTAGAAAGAGACAAATATACATACATAGAATTTAGTTTGCGAGAGAATGAGATGGAAATACATTATACCCGGTTAATGCAAGTCCTGATTTCCACAATTATGATCGCTGTTGAATTGGCCCAGCGGTGTCACGACCAGACGTGTACGCGCTGTTGTATGTTGATCATACAAGATGATGATAGATCGAGTCCGGCTGATTTTTAAAAAAATATTTTTATGTTTTCTAAAGATTTCTCATAAACTGCATGTGAATTGCACACATGGTTCTTTTTTGTCAATTTTCTTAATTCATGCAAATTCAATACAATATCATAAAACGATAACGGATACAATTCAAAACATTTACAATGTCATAATTCCTTCACAATAGTCTATTAGCACATGCTTTGTGCTTTATGGTTATAGTACAAAACAGCCATTCAAACACGCTACTCCAGCGACATCTGTGCAAACAACCGTACCACGCCAATGTTCTTAATTATTGTTATATTCTGGTGTCGTTTTATGAGTAACTATTTATCTATGTATACTTAAAAACCTACGTTTACTGACTTTGCCTTGCATGTATACACTAGAGGCAGGTAAATTTGTTAAATAACATCAAAAATTGTTGAAAACAGCTAAGGACAAATTTCCCAGAAATACAAGGAATACCGGAAGAATTGTTTTGCCTAGAGCACCAAAAACAGCACTATACTATAAGAACTGTTATGCTATGTGCGGACGGATATATAATGCCGTCCCTTACGATATTAGGGAACTGCCAGAAAATTAAAATTGTGGCTGATAAATCATTGTATTCTCTAACAGACTACAGTAATAATAAGGCAGAAAATTGTATACGTATCTCTTCTAAGTAGGTGTAATATGTTAAAGGATAATAAATGTATATAAGTATAGTTTGTGAAAATTAGTTTAATTTAATGTAATATTTGTATGTCGCAATGTGACTAAATGTATACGGACTCTTATATACCAAACACCTACAAGTAACCTGCATTTATAACCAATAAATTATTATTATTATTAACAATAATGTAGTTTCGTAAGTCAAAAGCAATATTGTCCGACTGTATCGGGATCTCCATACATCAACTGTCCCACCAATAACAGTAGCACGCTAGATGTCACGTTCCGTGATCGGCCGATGTATATCCAGTAAACAAGTGGGGTGTTACGGTACCCGGGTAGGTCGCAACTACCATGCAAATAGTGATAAAAGTCACAATAACTCTGTTTTGGTTTGTCGCGTTTCGGGATCTGTCAATGTATATCCAGCTGCTGACTCCGCGCCGAATGACGTGTGTTCGAATCCCTGCAACGAGCCTAAACTTTGGTTAAGGAAAACATCGTAATTAAACTATACCATGGTAATAGGACATATTCTAGTCACCGTCAAGTTGAAAATTTGTAGCCATGCACCTATAGGTGTGTTCCGGCACTTGAGTACTAGTTTTTCCACTAGGCTTAACGTGTCACCGTTTCGGGCCACATCGTCACTTAGCATTCGGTAAGATTGTGGCCATAATGCTTAACCTAAACTAAACAAACATATCCGTAAACCCCAGATCTTCCACGTACGTACAACCAAGACCAATAATTATGCCTGTCATTCAGTGTTGATAAGGTTTACACATTCATATAATGCGAAAGCTGAAATTTTAGACATAATATTGTTTTGGTAGTATTCGGGAATACAGGCGTGATGGTATGTTATGTTTTTTTTTTTTTTTTTAATAATACTTTTGAAATAATTTTGGCTAAGCCAATATGTCACCTTATTTATGTATGTATGTTACAATTTAAAAGCCCAGTGATTTCCTGAAATAAACAAATAAAAAAAATTCTCACTGGTCACCGTTTTTTTGGGCTTGTACTGATCTTACCACCATACACTGTGCCATCACCTTGTCGTGTTAGTATAAAAATAACTGAGCAGTAGTTTCATTGTAACGTACCTCATAGAAAAAAACTACCGATCTCATGGCCTCAATTAATAATTTTCCGGTTCGAAACGAGTTGAAAGACCCTATTGTTGGCCGAAACAATGAGAAATTGGTCGAGGCTCTGCTACTACAAAGAAAAATTAGGTAAGCCAACGCAACTTTACTCTAAATCCCTGCGATGGTCTGTGATGCAATTCGTTACAATTAGTGTCGTCATTATAGAAAACATCGATATCGATAATAGTAAAGATCAAATATTTTCCATTCCTTTCTTAACTATCAACCGTTCGTGTCAATTGCAATCATTTTATAAGAAGGAAATAGTACTCAGGGAAAATGTAGCTTTTTATTGCTAAAACAATTTTAGGTCTGTAGTTCCGGAAATTCTTACATCCAACACAGAAATTTAAAAATTTTATATTTTACTTTTATGTATCACTTAAGAAGAAATAAGAGACTCATAAATGCAATAATACAATATATTCATAAGGTTGAGGTCAATATTTGTAGATTATATTTGAAATAATAATAATAACATTATAATATTAATATTTTGTATTCTTTGAACTCATAATCATGTAAACATCTATCAACAGCAAATAATTAACAATTGCAAGTGTCCTTAAATATACTGTTTACAGCGAAAAGTTTATGAAAAGTTATTTACATTGGTCAATATTTGAATTTTATAATTATACACAATTCTGTTCGCTTTTATTTCTACAATAAATCCATATTTTAAATAAAAAACCATATGTATAACACTAATTGTTTGTTTTCTTTCACAGGTATGTCAAATAAAGATTTGAGATATAGTAATGAATGTAAGTGATGCCTATTAACTGCCTGTAAGCTTCATCAATTTAAGTATAATTCTGTATAAATGAATTATTTAATATTTTTTACTATATTATTAGAACTAATTATTTTAATACTAAATTATTTAAATTATAATGTAAAATATTTACATTTGCATTTATATTTGAAAAATGGGTTTCCTTTTGCTTAATTTTCACATTTATAAAATCATAATTGCAACTTGCAATTAATTATTTTTCTGCTTAATTATCGATAACGCGTATTTTAATTACCACATGACTATCCCCCTCAAAGTTGACCCATATCATTGAAAAACACGCTTCCTCGTTGATTTACAAACGGCCTACTGTTCAATCGTTATGCTGCAACTTTGGTATTTAGGTCGATGGCATCGACGTATGCGTTTTGTCGACATTAAACTTTTTTTTCCCGAGTGGATTATGTAAATGTACAAAATGTAAACAATGATGCTATTATTTCTGGTTTTACACATTGGAATTAGTATTACACGTGTTTTATTACTTTGGAATGTTTAATCAAATAATATAATAAATTTGCTTTGGATGGAAATTTAAGATTATGTTGATTTATGAAAATTTCGTTTCCAAATTTATAATACGAACTATTGGGGTAATTATTTGGTCTGTAAGCGAGAAATGTAATAATTAAGCAATGTAAACGGGGTAACTGGTTCAATAAACACATATTAGAAGAAGACTTAAAACATAAACAATAATAATAGTAACGTAATGTTGAAGCCTTATCAGGGATATAGAGCTTTTTTCTTCTATACTAGCTGTGCTCCACGGTTTCACCCGTGTTAAGTTTATCCGACAAACACCGCGCTGCCAACGCACCCGTGTAGTCTATCATTATTGTTTCTCCCGCAAGTACCAATTATTTCAATTTTTCATTATTTCCTAAACTATGTAACAAAATACCATGGCTATAACGTGTAAAATTTAACTTCACAAAATTGTCTTTATGATGAAGTGACTTTTGTTCATAAGGATTAATATGCCATGTCTAAAAATAATGCTAATAAATCACTTCTTATTTTTCAACAAAGCTTTGTCACAAAATACCTTATTGTGGCTTATATATAACACATAGGCATAGGCTATTGCTAACTTTTTTTAGATATACTAAGGAATAAAAAATTTATAAAACATTTTATTTCCGTATCTTAAAGATTACGCTAGCGCACGCGGGTAAAGCAGTTCGAGAGGTCTTAGAATTCCGACTCACGTAACAAAAACCAATATTTAAGGCTAGCTGAGAGTTGTAGCGTAATGCTAGATAGTCTATACTATTCATTGTGAGTCTGGCTATCATATTCAAAAAGAATTTTTCGAATCCGACTGGTAATACCAGAGATTAGCGTGTTTAAACAAATAAACAAAAAAAAACTCTTCCGCTTTATTATATTAGTATAGATAGGTTTAGTGTTTAATCACCTGGTAATATACCTAACTATAGGTGTTTGGCGACAGGTTTTTAACTTGAGGTTGGTAGCTAGCCAGCTGGACATTATAAAACGTCGTACCGCCATGCTATGGTTTCATCATGACGTTTTCCTTCACTGAAAGCTCAGGTTCATTGCAGGGATTCGAACTGACTTGCTGTATGGCGTGATGCATTACGTAACGTACTGTGTATCTTTTACATATAAAAAACTGAACAGAGATGTGTTTATTATAGTAGCTTATAAGTTGCGCTTAATAGATTACTTACTCCATTTAATATTGAAGCATTGTTCTTTGGGAGTCGATCACTGTTTTTTCTATAATAAATATGTGATATACGCCAAAGATGTTTTTATAAGTTTAGTTGCGTTACCCGCTGTCTATTTTGGCAATATTAAAGTCAGGTAATTGCCTGACATTCTCCTAGTCACGTATTATCCAATTCATGGTTGCACGTAAATACAACTCTAAATATATGTATATTCATTTTGTTCTAACATCAAAAATAACATATAATGTCTTTCATATTCTTTCCTTTTTGGCGTATTATATAACTGGAAGCATTATTCATAGTTTGTATGTATAGTTTAATTACGCTGTTTTTTGGTGCACTGATGTTGGCGTATGACGCGTCTATTTAAAAAATGTCATTGATATACACACGATATGAAGCTAATGTTATGGAATTCTGAAGTTACTGGTGTTTCCTGGTATTAACACTCAATTCCTCCTAATTACGTCAATGCGTATGCGAATTACAGCTGCGGTACGGCGTAACCATGGTTACATTTTAACACGCCACGGCCGGGTGTAATTCACACTAGTGAGGAACTCCACGCGTAAGTATATGGACGATGGTCCAAGATGTTAGGCGAGAGCGGAGAACATTAAATTGAAAATATGTTTATAACAGCTGTTTAGTTATCAAAATACAAACTTTGCTTAGTTAGCAATTAAATGGTCGTGAGTGAAATTATGTTCCTTTATTTATTTATTTTTTTATATTAACTAAACAACTTTATTTAATTTTGTTATACGTTTGATCGCAACACGCATGCTACGCACGCATTATGTGACGGAAGTACGTCATGATGAATTTAGCCATGAATGATAATAATATGAATTCATTTTACTGACTTTATTGTGTACAAATAATTTAAAGTCGTTTAATGAAATATTAATGTAATTTGATTCAAATTTAATTTTATTCAAATTAAATTAAGCATTTTTTTAAAAATCTACATTTGCTCATGTTAGGTTGCCCTACAAATCGAGCTATGTCTTATGCCTTATTGTTTCAAACTTTGTCAATTTACAACATTGCCAAGTTTATAAAACTAATATCTAATAAAATGAATTCACCAATATCTACACACTCGTATCATGGATTATATTACGTCACACTCTCTCGTTAACACGTTGATGTAAACAGGGAGGCTCGGCGTTTTAGATAATTGATACATTGAATGTCTTATACCCGTCTTACGAAACGTCCAATACCTATTATGTAGATTGTAGTGCACTCTGTTACCGGTGCGTCAAATTTGACGGTATTATTAAAGACCTCGTCGAGCGTAAATATATCTGTAGGCGATTATTTACGAGGCTCCGATTGTTGAAAGATAATTAAGTAAAAGTAAACGTGAATATAATATCGTCAAGTGACAGCAAAACTCATGAATTACGGTTAATGGATAAAATGGTTTTTTAACAAATACCTACTTAGCAATTCGAATCTTTAGCCAGAACTTTAGAGGTGCTTTTCGTTGGAACGAATTAAATTTTGAAATGTGTGATAAGATATTAGAGGATACGTCAATTGATGAGGAGGCTAGTCTCTTCAAATCAGTTGCGTGTTATTACTAAATAATTAAACTTTAATTATGCTACTATGCTAGGATCCTATAGGGTTATGAATGTTATGATAAAACGGTGCTGACATATACGAACTGAATAAAAGCTCCTACAATTTAAGAATAAAATTATTAGTTGATATCCGACTATACTAACTGTTGAAATATTGAGTTCGTCTACAAAAATCATTGTCTTTGAAATATTATATTTTAAATGTTATAAATTTGTTTTATTCTGAAAGTAAAAGTTTCCTTTTAAGTAACATTTGGTGAACACATTTTTACCGTTGAAATGGGTTTTAATTTATTATTTCGGAGAAGGATAGTTTAAAGCACTCGAACTACGAGTCATAAAAACTAGGTACAATTCGAGTATTGTATAGACTGCATAAACACCAAATGTAAAAAGGACAACTGTAGAAATATAGTTGTAAGCAGTTAGTTCTCTCTGATCCTTGATGGTGTTAAGACACACTTCCAAAAACTCTATTTCAATAAATAAAAATCATCCAATGAATAAAATCTTAAATCATTATAAAGAATAAATACACTGTCACATATCCATAATCCCAACACCAACGATCGGTAGATTCTATAGTTCATGAGTTTTCCTGTCATGGAACAATATATTAATTATTAAATTATAATATTTGGTCACCGCTTATAACAATAATCTGACTGGAGACTTAGACGTAAATGGCGAAATGGGCTACCTTCATGCCTAAAAGAGAAAATCGAAGCCGTGTAGGAAAAGTGAAAAACAGAGATGTCACAATGATGGTTAACTTTATATTACAATGTTTTCTTTGGAGAAACTTAACGTAAACTTACCATATTTACTTATATTAAAGAAAAATTAATATAAAATTAACTGATACCAATCAAAAAGTACGAAGTTCTCAAATTATTTTACCGCATGGAAAAGTGTTGCAAACGCCAAAGAGAAAATAAAATACGATGAATGTTTTATTCATCACCGGTCTACTATATCTTAAAGGCGTGTTTATTTCGGCCGTAGTGAATTATACAATCAACTAATTAAACCAAAACAGGTGCGTGTAATACGTCATGTTGTGTTTCTTGTTTATTGTAAACCCATAAAAACATTCGACTTGTTCACCCAAAATCGGCCGGTTATCTTTTCACAGTTAATTTATATCACCTTTTGATCACACACGCCGACAAATTGCGGTATGTGATCGGTCTCTCTTACAATGTAAACATTTTTTTTTTTAATTATCACTTATTATGTTGAAATATGTCTTTCTTCGTAAACTGAATGCCAACGTCCTTTGAAAAATTGATAAATTTGTTTTTCAATTATTGTTTTATTACATAAGATATATAAATTTAAAATATTCGAAAATCGAAAAAATATAAATGCATTGTTTATTCCTAATTAACAGAATGTAATGTTAAATGAATTATACAGACCTTAAACGCTTCGAATAAGTCTAAAAATCCCATTTATAAATAAGGTCTTTTTATTATTATTAAGAGGTGATTTTTGTGGCAACGCCATAGTATCTCCTTTACTTCTCTATGAAAATTAATGATTCAAACATAATTTTATAGCGTTTGTTCTCCGCTATTGATAAGTATAGACAATTAATTTAAAATCTGTCACCTATTGATGGCTTTCCTAATGAAAATACATATATTCAAATAAAATGTTCAAGGTGCTATATCTTTTGATAATCTTTATTTAGATTCGCATGACTCAGCTAGTATACTTTACTGATAATATCAATCCTTCTACGTGTCAGGAATAAAATCAAAATTTCCTTCATAGAAAAAATTATAATTATTAAAAATGTAAACGAATCAAAAGACAAACCTAAATTAATAATATTTTTAAAAAAACTTATTAAGCTTTACTTGAATTATAAATACTGTGGACATATTTATGAACAAATAAAGAAATAGATATAAAAATAATACATACGTTTTGATTTTTAGTGACTATTCAAAATCAATACAGCATCGAAGGAATGCAAGTCTTTAATATGCGCGAAATCAATACAATAAAACAGCTTGCCGGTCTCGTACCATTAACGTTTTTTTTTTAATTCATAATTTTTTATGACTACTTCTCGCGGTTAGCCGGCTTTATTCAATTACGTTTTATGGTAGCCAACTGGTAACACCGCTTGCGGAATTGCATGGTGATTTATTGGTTCGTTTATTCCCAGACTTTATTGTGGCAACCCCGACCGTTATGGGTTAAATGTAAAAATAAAACAGTTCATAACGTTAACTGATGAAGCGGGAAGTACTATTATGAGGATCTTGATAAACGTGCTATAGGAAACAGTTTTATATAAAGAGACAAACAGCATTCCATGCATTCACCGTAAAGGTGCAGGGTCCATCGTGTGGCAGGCAGAGGGAACACGAGCAGCCCCCGGGACTTGGGACCCAGGTGCAGGGTTAAGGGGCCCCTTTATGATGCACACCAGCGCTCACCTTGACTGCCCGCGATACCCTCCCTGCCAAGCCAGATTGGTAAGAGCCTATTAATGCTGCTGTAGATACCCGTTCTAAAATAGAATTTACTGCAGTTCTCGACAGGCCGAGATCTTTTAGCAAGTTATAGAGAGATTTCGCTGGAATACCTTGAGAAGGGCTTACTTTTAGCTTTTACTGTTGAGCCTTCTTTTATAAAGTTAATTTGTCTCCTGTTTGTGTATTTAAATGAAAAAATAACGAAAACTATAAACGGTTTGCTCTTCTTCTTTTTTTAATGGCAACGAGTGTTTATACGTAATTCTACTTATGTCACGTGGATAGGAAATGATTCTAACCTTCAATGGTCAAATAACGATATAACAAGTCGATGGATTTCTTGTAAGAATTTTCCAGGGAGTTTTTGTGCCAACTCAAAATATACCTATATTTTTAGTTATTATTTATAATCCGCTTATCTTGTGTACAATAACCAATCCATATAACGTAAAATGTCACCAATATTGCTTGATATAGAATCAAATAATAACCAGTCGGTACATGACAATATCGCGAAAAACTAGATGTTTTCTTATAATAAAAACATTCCTCAAGACGATAATGCATGCAGAAATTAATTGATTTCACTTTTTCTATGGATGACTCACTTCTGAAATACATTAAAAGAAATGGAGACAACAAGATCTCTTTCCGAAATTAGCTTTATCTTCTTCAGTAATGATCAATATATATCACAAAAATTTTATAATATGTAAATTGTATTTTAAAGCACGAAAAAACATGGCTATAAATTTCTTTACCAGCCAAAGCGATCAAAATGATGTTGTTAAAATACCATTTTTTAATGATACGTCAAAATTAATTTCGCGTTTGCGTTTAATTTTAGCGACTGACCGGTTTTTTATTATGTTTACATGTGTATAATTGTTTTGAACGGGCGTACTAAAAGGTATGAGATATTGTACAAACTATAACTTGTTTTGTCTGTGTATAAGAATTTGTATCAACTAAGTAACTAAGGAAAATTAAGTAAAATAATGAACAAAAACTAAGTTACCATATTACTATATTTTGTGTTATAATAGTCACAAAATATAGTTATTCCCTATACGCCGCGCCGCAAACACCTCACCTGCAACAACTTAAGCCTAAGTCCGTTCCCTCGGTGTGGAACCCTTGAGTCTAGCCCTGCACTGCACTCGCAATCACTAGCTAACAACAGACACCATTACACTGCATCCCACACTCGTGCACACCACACGGTACTTGTTCTGTAAGCGACCATTTATTTCTTTTTTGTACTAGTTAGACTAAAATTAACAGATCACTAAATAGATATACACATGTTCCTTCCTTCCTCCCAGGAGGCAGAAACATGTATATGTATAAGTTAGTTTAGCTTGAATTCGGTGGATAGGGAATTAGTCAGATCGTGATGTTGTTATATATCCGGCAACAGCCCAAGCCGAGGTTCAGCCACTTTGGCACCCTTGAGCATGTAGCCACGCTTTCGCGGCTTAGTGCCTCTAAGCCTGGTGAAGCTGCAAAAGCCGTTCGAGGCTCGAGTTTTCTTGCGCACTTACGGCCAACAGTATAGTCAATTCTATAAAAATGCTCTGCTTTATAATTGCATTCCCATTCTCAACTAAGTAGGTATTTGTTTTGCAATGATAAAATACGTTTCTTTCAGAGTACTAATTGTAGAGATCCCGTATTAATGCCTGTAAAGATGTGCAATTCTGACTAACTAACTTAGAATTAGTGCAATTAATAACTACTATGCAAAATTTTATTCAGTTTTTTAATCTTTTAAATATTAGATTTAAACCTATATTCTTACGTCACAGAATAAACTCAGTCTTTGATTTACTTTTTTTGTAATTTCTCTATGAAAAAGCACTTCAGTAGGCCGGCAGGACAACGACTACTGCCGATGCAATCTGTGTCACCGAAAGCCGCCGTTGTTTGTAAATTGTATCGTAGGTAATTACCATCAGGCACTGTATAGTCACTTTGTCGAGTCAGTATTAAACAAATATATATATTTGTTTTATTTAACTTTATTTTTAACTATAAAGCGAAGTCTTTTTAGTGAAATATTTTTTTACAATTACGTAACAAATAAGGAGTCGTTTTAAAAAAAATCATGCATACACCCTATTATGTATAAGTATAACAGAAGATATTATTAACCTGCATGTATGCATGATTAATACATATAAATCGCATAAAAAAGTTTTTATCTCGATAAAATACGTAGGCGACAATGAACTCGCTCATAACTGCAAATAAAAGGAAATTACTATATTTACATAAAAAGCTTCTTGTAAATGACTTCATTTGTCCCAATATGGAAGCTATCAAAATATATACCTACCATTTGCACGTGTCCGATCCGAAAGCTTTCGAGCATTTCTGAGTATTTCCGAAGTGCATTCGGTGAGCAAAAAAAAACTGACAACTATTCCCTCATGCTTGCCATATGCACCAGTATGGTAAGCCTACGGAATCCCTACGTGTCATAATATAGACTATTCTGACATCATATCACAGTTTGATGTAACAGAATGTTTATTATAATAACATTACACCTGGAATTTGCTATGACTCAAAACCGAGACAGGCTTCTAAATACCCGAAATTGTTTATTGGTTTCACTTATAAAAATCAATGTATAAAAACAAAAAATCTTGCTTTATTAGCTTCGAAATGATACGATTTTCGTGCCATCTGTTGTAAAGTGGTTGTACTAACACAGCACATTCGCGCTTATTCGCACAACAACTCGCCAAAGTTTCATCGCAGTCGGATGAATAGTTTAGAAACGTTTAAAAGTACAAAGAAACAAATAATATTCATTTAATCTGGTGTGAAGTCCTAAAACCCTAAAGCGAAATTCTCTCTAACCTTTTGATGTTTTAAGAGAAGCCATTGTGACATCCTATGACGGCGATTCCAATTGGTCATGCTCTGTAATCGCTCAAGTGGGCTACACGTGTTAAACATCTGCACTCATCGTTTAAAGATTCTAAGTATTTGTTGTTCTTTTTGTTTTGGCGCTACAAAAATCACTTGTCAGTGTCAATGTTTTTAATTAAGCATTCGTAAAGTTTTCCAATAAACCACAAAATAGAGTGTTCTGACAAGACGGTGGCCCCCTTGTCAGAACTATCTAGAGAGTTTTTGTGACACCTCAAAACTTATGTTTTATACTTTATATTTATAATCCACTTCACTTATGCACAACAAACAAACTTTATCACGCGAAATGCCACCAATATTACATAATACAGGGTCAAAAAACCGAAGTTAGTGAAGTAAAAATAAAAACCACAACATGCCACTTTAAGATCCCGCCTAAAAAACTCATCTTAAGTACTTGCATACAAATATGTGGAAAGAAAAAAGTGTGTTTTTTTTAAATTTGGCTTTCTGCTAATGTAGGCAATTTTACCAATGTCAAGTGTGACAAATACACATTATAGAACTTAGTTGAAAGTGTGATTATGTACACAATTAACAAGTTGTAGGTAACTTATATTGGGTAGCAAACCAAAAAAAAAAATTATCTCTCATGCCAACAATATGTTAAAACTAACATGGTCCATAGGGGGCAAATATTTCCTGCGGATTCGCTCGCATCTTAGCTATGTCCGATTATAAGTTTTGATATCACATTCTAACTGATTTGGTAAATAACATTTTTCATAGACTATCTTCAAAAATTACAGATTTTCATACAAATGTTCATCCGCCTTTTAACCACCTTAGGGGTTGAGTTTCCAAAAATAATTCCTAGTGTGCAGTTATAGTGTAAAATGAACCTGCATGCAAATTTTCACAGTCCTAGCCTCAAAATTTGGGCTGGGCGTTGATATGTTAGCCAGTCTGTCAGTTATGCTTTTCTATATTATATAGATAGATTAATAGATTTGCGAAATATTTAATAAAAAATATAAGTACTACATTTAAATTTGATATTCATAACTGCTTATTTTTTATTGGTACTAAATAATCTCAGAATATTAAACCCATAGGATTAAAACACTATTAAATCTATTAATGACTCTTGTACCGGTAACCTTTTTGCTCTTTGATTTTTTATATTAGTTCAGTGAAGTGACTCGTATTGCACTGCATTGATTATCAAAGTCTGAACTCAATAGAGTTGTAGAGTTGTAGAATGCTACATACTTACTATTAATAATAATATTTAATTAACTCTTTGTATAAGAGAAAATAACTAATGATTTTTATATAAATTATGGTATCCATTGGTCAAGGCTTTCGACAAAACTCGTGGAGGTCCTACATTTGAATGCCGCTAGATGACAAAGGCCATTGTGCATGCACCACGCAAAATCTGTTTGATCAATTTTTTCTTTTAAACCTCAAATATTGGGTCAATATCTAAAAAAAATATATCACGATACTTCATAAACAATAATCTGTAGTTAACGCGTGCGGATCCGCGTGTACAGTTAGTTTTAAATAAAACTAATAATGTTTTTTTTTACTTACTTAAGCCATGAGATCGGTAGTTCTTTCTTAAGCTATCCTCTTACTAAGTATTCTTTATGAGTACGGTGGTAAAATAAAACTTCTAAGAGAAACCAAGTTCAATACCATTTTAATAAACCTGACCATTCATTAATATCATGTACAAAATAGGACATGAAACAAGTTCACCGTGATCTATTTAGTAGCCGAGGCGGCTTCGAGTACAAATTAGAATAGCGTTACGTCACAGGCGGCCATGTTTGTGTACTTCGCTTACGTCATTCACGCACGTAAAGGATGTGAGCCGGTAGCTCAATATGTTACATACATTGATTGTATTTCAATGTTTAAATGAAATTGAGGTTAATATACAATAATCCGGTAGGTTTACGTATTTTCACTTGTCACATGAAAATATTTGATTGAAGTAGGCGTTACTTTGCGGAAATCCATCGTAATTAATTTATCTGAATTTTCTTTTGCTACTTACTTCCGCCTAAAAACTGATAAACGGTAGCTTCGTCTCTCTGCAATAAGAAACGTTGTTATTAATTGTTGAGATGAATCTGAAACAAATCTTGGAAAAGAAGAAGAATCAAAAAGAGAAATGTTAGTAAGTAACTGAAACGATTAAAGAGATGCGGACGAGCCTGTAGACCTGATCGTTATTAAACCTTTAAGTAATAAATGTTAAATAATTAAAGAAAAAAAAGACTATATTAATAATTTTTTAGGCGAAATTAACAAGGAAAATTCTGATAAATTAACATGAAAATATGTTAATGATGTAACAATTAATTAACCAATAACAAGGAAATTGTGTAATATATTAATTTATTGGTCGCCCAAAAACATCTAAAGTATGCCAATTTAATGAAAAAAAATCTTGAGCGACCTCTATAAATAAATAAATATCAACTTAAAAATTTTAGAATACTAACTTATAATATCAACCGTAAATCATAATTACAGTGTAAACTCTTTATAACGTTATCCTTTATAACGATAAACTCCCTATAACGTTGAAGTGAGCCCAACTTGGTTGGTTTGCGTTAAAACCCACATATTGAAACTCCACTCCATATAACGATAACTCTCTATAACGACAAAAAATGCTCAGTCCCTTGAGTTTCGTTAATAAGAGTTTACACTGTACATGAGAAAAAATTTAATAAAAAAAGAAACAATTTTTACCATTTGCATTTTTTTAATATTAAGCGATAGGCAACACGTCTGAGCTAGCGGCGCGGTCGAGAGTTTTATCGTATTAAATTGACACGGATGAAACCGTGGGACACAGCTAGTATAATTTAAAACGACAAAGAATTATATAATTTTATACGGAAATATAAACTAACGCTGATCGAGACACTTGTAGATTGAACACAGAAGTGTCGATTATACGGAAAGGATTATGCCTTTTATCAAAGGTTGGGAAGTGGAAGAAGTATTCAAGGATAGAACAAAGTGGTATTCCATTGTTTCAGCCTACTCCAGTATAGATATAGCATGATACGCTTTGTTATATTACAATTAAAAGTCGTAAACCAAATTTAATAAAGTCTGCACAATATGATTCTTTTTTGTGTTTGACCTGATGTTAATTGACTATGTGGCCTTCATGCTTGGTTTCATTTCGGTATTTTCCTTCATCGAAAGCTCAGGCTCATTCTAAGGATTGGAACCTACGTCATCATGGTTTAATTCTTCGATTTTAATTATCATAGTATTTATTAGCCTTGGTGCTTACAAACAATCATTAAGAATGTCTGTTCCATAAGATAACAGGCGTGAACACACGCAGTCGCTTCTACGATAAGCACAATATGTAGTGACTAAATAAAAAAGAAACCTTTTAAGTAGGTTCTTACTTAACGTTATCGCTCTCTTTCTAGATCAGCCGCCAAAAGCTTGTAGCAAAAGAATGCGCACGAGTTTTGAATGTTAATTTAACTTTACTTAAGGTAAAGACATTTTGTCCTTTTTTTGTTTCTCTAATAAAGAACATAATATAGTCTCCGACCATCGAGGTTTTAGTATATTTATTTTGGGTTCTTGTTCTTGCCTTTTAGTTTTCATTTAATTGAACAGGTTTAAAAAAACCTTTATACAGTTTAAAGTTTTAACGTTTGGCCAAAATCTCACTTGGTGTTAAGTTATGATATGGTTCCAAATGGAAACACGAAAAGGACTAGCTCTCAACTGCAGCTGCCGGAACACACTTAAAGGAGCTTGGCAACAGATTATCAACTTGATGGTGGTTGATAGACGACAGGGCATCAGAAAATCGGCTACCACTATACTATGTTTCCATCACGGTATTTTCTTCCACTCAGACTCATTGTAGAGATTTGTACTGACTTCGATCGATCGCTACCATCTCTACCATTGCGCCATCATTGCTTCAATATATCATATTCATACATAGTATGAAGTGTTATTTATTCACATGCTATCGGAAATATATGCAAACCTAATAATAGATTATGTTACTCCTTTAATTTGGTATAACTGCAACATAGATTTCGTGGCACAGTAGCAATGGCAATATTATGGAGCCGAGAGGTTTGAACCACGCATTTACCAAGCTTTATCTCATAAATATGATTGTCAAGTCTCTTTCAAAGGTTTTTGGCGAAATACGTGTCTTTACTACGATGTATGCTTACTTATCATAATTCAATCTTTAATTTATAATAATATTAGGTCCTTACGTATGAAATTATCGTTATGTCATACTGACATTTTCCTCTGTGGTTAAGAATTCCAAATTCAAATTTATAAATTAATTTAGCTGGTACATTTGAGTTTTGAAAACAGTCATTAATTTGTTTTTTCCTCATTTTTTTTTTCTTTGGCATCGCTTATTAAACCTCAATGAAAAACATGAAATATCGGTATATTTACGATTACGAGTTCTACCGTGGCACCAGTGCTGCAGAAAAAGCTTGATGGATTAATGATGTGTACGGCGCTGGTGTCGCAAAAGAAATCTTGGTACGTTTTTGGTTTCAACGTTTTCGTTCTGGAAATTTCGACCTTCAGAACCAACCCCGTGGACGGCCGGAGACCAAAGTGGAAAATTAAGAATTAAAGGCTATTGTGGAAGCGGATCCATCAATAGCCCTTCAGAGATAGCTGCAGGCTTCGGGGTAAGTGATAAAAATGTATTAATCCACTTAAAGCAAATCGGGAAAGCAAAAAAACTTGAACGATGGGTACCTCATGAATTGAGTGAATCGAACTTGCAAACACGCGTCGACTGATGTGTTACTTTGCTTAACCGACACAATAATGAGGGGATTTTATATCGAATCATTACTTGTGATGAAAAGTGGGAATGTATGCGACATCCACCGTACTTCCCGGACCTTGTTCTAACAGATTACCATTTTTTCCGGAATTTGGACAACTTCTTACAGGGAAAAAATCAATAAAGGGATCAATGAACTACCTATGAAATGGCAAAAGTGCATAGATAACAGCGGTGCATACTTTGATTATTAAATATATTTAAAAAAAATGACTTTATATTCCTCCCGTATAAAACGCCAATTTCATATGTAAGGACCTGATATTATAACGTATGTAGGTTGTTTTTTGTTTGTTTGTTTGCGCTAATCTCTGAAACTACTAGTCAGGTTTAAATGAATTTTATGGTCTTTTTATTGAGTAAGGTATGGTATGACTCTAAGTAGCGGAGGAGTGCATTTAAAAGTACAGCAAGCTAGCAAGCTGTAGCAAGCAAGGAAATAAAAAACAATGTAACATTTGCAGTGCTTACTCAGGCCAACAGTTTGCCTTATTAAAATATATATAAACTGTAATGTATTTATTGAATGTTAATAATCATGTTAATATTTATTTTATTTCAATCTAAAAATCTTAATTTTAAAAATAATACCTATTTATAACAATACATATTCAAAGCGGATATCTTTTGAAAATTTTCAATGTATATTTATTTGCGTTATTAAACAAATAGGTCTGCGCCTTAAAGGTCAATTGTCAATCACCACCCGCGTTGCGTTGACATTCCAACAGGTCGACATAATAATGTACACGCGTTTCAGTGGCCGACAGTGTACGAGATCGTTTGACGAACTGTATTTATGGCCCCCAATGTAATAACAAAATAAGAATTAAATTAAAAAAGAAATCATTTAGTTGCCAATTATTATGAAATATTCCGTTTTTGAGACGATTCTGGATTCATCATTTTTTCTAGGTAAATATTTCTGTAATGCGAAATATACGAAATTATTACATGGCGAATATGTAAGTATAGTGGAACACACAGGATTTTTTTATCGTTATCCATTACTGGACGTAAGAAGGATTATCATTAGACCTGATCTTCGGTCCTTCCCATCCAATAAATTCCAGCCACTTTACGCAGATCGTCCCTTCATTTTAAAGGCTGGCTTGTCATACTTCGTTTACTTAAAGGCGGTTTCCACTCCAAAATTCTTCTACCTTATCGGTTATCGAATCTTCGGAATATGGAACCGCTCCGACTCCGCATCGATCGACGTTAGTTCGAATCCTTGCAATGAGCCTGAACTTTGGGTGAAGGAAAACATCGTGATGAAACCGTAGCATGGTGGTTGGGAATTTTGTAATGCCCGCCTTGCATCAGTCCGGCAGCTGCACTTGAGAGCCAGTCTTCCACTAGGCTAATCGTGCTACCATGTTGGGCCATATCGTCACTTAAAATCAGGTGGGATTGTGGCCACAACGGTAAAGCTATAACGAAAAAAAAAATCCTTTGTGCTACCTCGATAAACTTAGTTCTCTAGTTTCGAGAAATTTACAGCACTTTCCATAGCTCGTTGAGTAACTTTAATTTTACGAACCAGTCCATCCTTGAGTGGTCCTTGTTTCAACCTCGTAGAACGGACTGATTGAAGACTTTATTTTTAGTTGGAAGATTGTCTGATTAGTTACATACGTGACAACTCGATATAATTTTTCGAACATCATCCAACAACAACTGAATTGTTTTCTTGGTCCCCGTTTCAAGGTTATGCTTACCAAGTTACAAAGTTTGCCCAACGTTAAACGTACCAACTCCTGCACAAATACGAGTAGGATTACGTGAACTTTAAAGAGCGCTTAATTTTTTTTAATACTTATTGCTTGTATTATCGCAGTTCGCCAATGAACACGTTGAATATTGTATATTTTGTTTACGCAGAAACCACGTCCGTACTACATTTTCAGATAATTAACAAAGTCATCTAAAAATATTCTTACTGTAGGTACATAATTATTTATTAGATACTTGATATTTAAAATGAGAACGGGCGCAAAATTTGTGGGTTTTTACTAATAATACTAATATACATAATTACTGAGTGACTGACAGAGTTTTGATTTGATTGGGTTTTTGCAAAACAAAACAACTATCCAGATAAACTTGGCAAGTATTTAATTCAAATCGTTAGTCTTTTCCGAGAAACCAATTACGTATCTATATAATAAATACTACTAGTGCTTTTCCCACGGTATCGCTCACTGCATAGTTGAGTTATTATTATCTATTATGTTTTTATATACTATGTATATTTTTATGTTGTTTTCCCATTCTAAATGAAAAGCTAACTACAAACTTTCATAGACCTATCTTCAAAAATGACGGATTTTCATACAAACTTTCACCCACTTTTTCATCACCTTGGGGGTTGAATTTACAAAAGTTCTTTCTTAGTGCCCACCTATAGTGTAAAAGGGACGGGTGCATGCAAATTTTCACTACTTTAGACTGTGCGTGGATATGTTCGTTAGTCAGTTAGCTATCTATACTAATAAAATAAAGCAGAAAAGTTTTTTTTGTTTGTTTGTTTAAACACGCTGACCTCTGAAACTACCAGTCGGATTTGAAAAATTCTTTATGGATATGATAGCCAGACTCTCGAGAAATAGTATAGGCTATTTAAGATTAGGCTTCAACTCTTAGATGTTGGCGTTATCGTTAACGATACAGAAATACAATGTTATACAATAATATTGGTCCTTAATATATATTAAAAAAGTCAGCGATGGTATATGCCTATCTCTTATACATAAGCCACAATAAGGTATTTTATGACAGTAATTATAAGCATTATTTTTAGCATTGCATATTAATCCTTACAGACAATGGTTACTTCATTATAAAGACAAATTTATGAAGTTAAATTTTGCTCTTTAGAATATGCTATTTGGTCGCATAGTTTAGGAGATAATGAAAAATTAAAATAATTTGTACATGGGTGCGTTGGCGACGCGGTGTTTGTCGGATAAAATTAACACGGGTGAAACCGTGTGGCACAGCTTGTATTTTTATAAATGTATATAGAAGATATACAAGAATTGCTCACATAGAAATGTTTGATAAAATCAATGAAGTGTCGTAAGAAGAGTATCACATTTCAAATATCCTTGAATTTAACAATATTATTTTTATTCATTTTATTCACAAATTATAATATTTTTAATAAACTAAATATATTTAATAAACTAAATATATTTCTTATTGTGTTTGCAACAGATTTCCTTATAAAATATCCCAATGATGATAATTATGATAAACTAAACTGATTCATTGTAATTTAATATTCTATTATAATCTCGTATTTTAATAAAGTGAGTAATTCTGATAAATGGTTTCTTGGAAACGGTTGTAATGGTTTTTTTTTCATTACACCGAGCAGAATTCGGCTGCCGAAATATTTATTAAAAAAAACAACAGTTTTTCTACTTTTCGAACTCCAGTATTATTTTATCTCCGACTACAAGATACAATACATTTGTCGTAAGCAAAGGTCGTACAATGTTGATGTTCATTTTTCTCGTCTAACTGTACGCTTCAGTGCATTGTCGGCCGCTACGGTTTCGTTGTACGACCCGCGAGTACGAACTCTTATGGTCTTTCACACGAACTGACTGATTGCAGCGATTTGTAATATTTTTAGCACTAATGACCCGGAAAATAGGCTTCTAAATTCAAGTATTTAATTATTTCTTACTATAGGAACATCTAGTTATGTATTATAGTAGTTCTAAAATGTGCGTTTATTCATTTTATGGTTCATTGGATGGTATCAACTATAAACATACGCCTCTTGTACACCCTTCTGATTAAAACAAGGCATCGCAAACATTGTTGCTTTGCGGCAAAAGGGGATGATGCGGTGGTGGTTCAGTTCCGTAATTGAGCCTTGTACAGGTTTCAACTTAATAGATAAAGCTTCCACAAATCAATAAAGATTCTATAAGGCTATAAGTCTGCTCTATTCCATATGTTAGATAAAAGTAGATAACAGTTGTAAATAAAACGTAAAAACCAGAGGACATTAAATTTGTTGCTAACTTTATGCCTGAAGTAAACTGAGTTGGTTTTGAGCAATTACGGAGCATAAATGTGTGTAGCTTAAATAAATAAAAATATGTATATGTTATGATAAAATAATTTAATCTAATGGGTTGTAACATTTTTTTATGTCAAATGTTTCTCGATGTGTGCTCGAATGAACACCGCTCGCATTTCATAAATCAGTAAATGTTTTCTTACTTCGTTCGTCTCATATTCAATTAATGATGATGAAAATCGAATATTTGATCTTCTCGTAATTTAGTAAAAAAGAAAATTTAGTTTTCTTTTATATTTTGTTACGAGATTTAATAGATGTTTCTTAGTGCAAAAATAAACTGCTTGACTATGAAAAATTTAATTTATACGCGTATATTAAAAATAATATAACTCGCACTGCACGAGTGTACCAATTACTTTGTCCTTACATAAAAGATTTAGATCTTGTACAACCTAGCGGTACTATCTCATCAGCGGCTTTTCTGATTTCACCCTAGAAAAGATAGGGTATATTGTGGCTGATATATTTGATAGAAAAAAGTCTTTAAAAAGGAAAAAATGTAGCAACTTGTCAATTATTGATCACAGACAGGAAATACAAAATCATATAAATACTTGCATAATATAATATGACCATAGCCTACAACAAATAATGGCGCAACCGATTACTACATCCGTCATTTAAAAAAAATATATTTCCAACTTCATTTCTTGTCAGTAGTTTTTCTCAGTATTTTTTCCTTTGAAACGTGGCGCTGGAATTTGACTTAAATAAGTGACTTATTAAAATTTTAATTTCGTCAAAGGTATTAATTAGTATACCTTTGAAAGCACAAGTTCACAAGCTAGTTTAAAATATTTAAAAAAGTGTGTACGTTTTGTATGCACAAGATATTATACTAAATAACAACAAAACAAAAATAACTCCAAAATTTTTATCCCGTGTGCAAACAACAGGATGACGTTAGTCATCAATTATATTTTAATGATTTTTTTAATTGTGTAAAATAATTTATTGTTGTAAATATTGTATTTTATTATTTTAATCATCACATTCATGATGCGCTCACAGACTCAATTTATATACTAAACGTACCAAAAGAAGTATAACTTACAAACGCGCGATTTCCAATAGAACTGTCTTGTAAACCCTTTATGCATCGCAATCATAATAGATTCGGTTCTTAACACTGCTTTGTAATGCATAACGGAATTTGTTCTACGGAGAACTGTTGCGTAACGCAGTTTTTTTACTATTCGAACTAATAACAGTACCATCCTTTGTTTGGATCTGGTTAAGCAGATGGGTATCGATACGCGGTCCGCATCAAAGTTACGACAATTACAACTGTAGTCAAATTAAGACCTACAACTAGCTTTCATGAATTTTAGCCTCATAATATATTTTAATTTAAAATTTTGTGATTCTGTGTATTGACTATGCTAGTATTTTAAAATATATTTTTTTAAATATACTACCGAGGAAAAATTTCTGACATAGTAGCCTCAAAGTTTAAAGTACTTTATGGGCGATGTTACACTTTTTACCCGACTACGGCGAAGTCAAAAACATGGTTATGATTTCATCTGTTCGCGCATATCTTCTAAATTACCCGTCATAATTTGAAAAATGATATCTCTTTAGAAGCGTCTTGATTATCCACTGGTTATAGTATATGTAACATCATAGTAAATTAAATATAGCGTCCTCTAGAGGACATAAAGTCCAGTCAAAAATTGTAACTTAACCATTGTAATTAGAATATAATAAATATATTTCATGAATATACGGTATATCTGCGGTCATACATAAAATTATACACATACAAACTCAAATACCAAATACTCATCACGCATACGTGTTACGTGTACACACAATCATAATTGTTCTAATTTTATTTGTAGTCTAATATTAATGTAATCTTGGAAGAAACCCACTGCTAAAATTCGGATTACCCTAGTTTGGTAGTTTGGGACACTTACTTTGTATATTTATTCTTTGCTTAATAGACTTTTTAGATTTTTTTGTAGGTTAATTTTTTTTTTAAGTGCCGCGTTGGTTACTAAAAAAATACATATTACTAACTGTTGCTTCTTCTTTGCTTGCATTAACTGCATAATAGCGTATAATTAGTTTTATAATATGTCTTTAACTATTTTGTACTTTTAAATATCTCTATGTGTTCCGTGATAATTCCAGAATATAAAATATTAATTTTTACAAATGAAATTTAAATCTAATCGTGATCTGAGTTTTGGTAGTCGAATGGTTTAGACCGGCGGAATATCCATTCGTTATCAGCTTATTTGTGTCCCGAGCTGTACTAACAAATTTTACAGAATTCGTGCATTTTTTTATTTCCATTTGGTTACACTACTGACTAACAGTCAAAGTTAACGACTATAGACATCTCGTGTATTGAAAACGCGAATACGCCATTAAATTTCGTGCCTTACTTCAGGAAGTGGGTTTTGCCTAGCTTTAACAACACACAAGCTATTATTAAATCTGATAATAATAAGTAAATCTCATATTACAACAGCGTCAGTGCATTAAGACGAAATACTCCGACACTATTTTGAACACAAACGTTTTGTTATTTCGCCCACGTTGGGAAAATAAGGAATAATATTGCCATAAACAGTATGTAATTAAGGGTTTGCGTAGGGCTGAATGACGTTTGTGTGTTCAACTTATGATGTAGATAACTCGACCATTATATTAAAACGACTTAACTACTAATTGTTTAGGTATAGAAATTTCCAATCTAAATTGGTGTAAGGTTTATGAAACTGTACTCTATAAGCGGCAGCGAACCTGTGGATTGAGTGTCATAGGTTGCACGTTTGAAAATTTATCTAACACGTTATCGATTTTCAAATTGCAACTTTATTTTACAATTGATATAATTTTTTTAATGAATAAATATATTTTTATCGGAAATGAAATAAAGGTTGCTGGCGTAATATCAATCTCTCAGTGCTCAGTCAGTACCTTTAACTATAATGATGTAAAAAAAATGAAGTAAAAAAATTATAAAATTAATTCAAAATACCTATTGTTGAAAAAAAATATATCGATTGAAATGACAATTATCAGAACATAAACAAAAATATCAATAATAAAAATTATACCGAGTCCAATAATATCAATACACTCTGGATCAAAATGAATTTATTGCATGCAACTATTTTGTAAATTTTATGTTTAATTCAATAAAATTTAAAACAATGGAATTTGTAATGTTTTTTACATACTAAAACTTTCTCGGTAGGTACGTTAGAGATTAAATAACAAGCTAAATTATTAAAAAGGAAACAAAAACCCGACCACAATAAAAACACTTGACTATAAATATTATGTTTTTTTTTTACTTTAGCTTTTTATTTGATTCTTAGACGTCGTACTTAAATGTTATATAGCCTATGTCACTCCCACAATTAAGACGAATCAAACAACACCTAATATGCTAAAATCTATCAAACCGTTTAGGCTATAGAGCGTGCCAAAGAAATAGACATACATATAAACACACATACGCTCGAAAAACCTAACCCTCCGTTTTCGCGGTCGGGTAAAAAGGTTCAACACCGCTGTTAAAGATTAATTACTTTGTTTTCTGATGGCAGTGGAAACGAACTTCTCTATATTTAAAAGGTCTCGTTTTGTTGCAAATATGAGGATATATCCTATATATGAGTACATACGAGGACACAATTTCATACACGGCCTTTTAATTCCAAACTAAGCAAAGCTTGTAATATGGTAACTAAATAGCTGATATACATACATATATAGTTTTTTATTATTTTAGAACTGACTATACTGTTAGCCTTAGGGGCCCTGGAGCCTCTGACGGCTTTTACAGCTTCACCGGACTTCATTACACACAACTGACATTTATTATCACATAAAGTCAGTCATGGGCTGGGATCGAACCCGCGACCTCTCGGCTCAGTAGTAGCGTTTACTACCACTACGCCATGAGGCATGTCAAAATAATAAACATTCATTATAATACCTTTTAGTTTCAAGCCAAAACAAATGGGTATTAATGAATGGTCGCTGAATGGAAATTCGTAAACTTTAAAGTTAGAAATAATATAGTAGGTACTTTTCAACAATATGATTAAATAAATATTTAAATTGTGTTCGCAGAAGTGTTAAATTATATTAAAAATTAGAACGTTCAACTAGGTACGTAGGTATAAACATTTCGCTGTTGAACAAAGTAAATAACATAATATCGTTGGCCGTAGTCAGTATCCCGTATGGAAGCTTTTAACTTATCCGCAGGGCTTCTTCGCTGAGTAAACAAAAATGTTGTAAATAAAAAGAAAGAATATTTAATGTTATATTAGTAGATTGCATACATTGCTTAAATTGCTAGATGTTATCAGTTGTATTTGAATTTGTATCTGGATGTGATTCCCTCTCTGTACATCCACTGAAAATGATAATACCAAATTGTAATATTTTTATATACTATAAAAAGTAATTTAAAAAAGACGTTGATAGTTCTTCTCAATGACTAGAACGTTTGCCTAACCGGTAGTAGTTTAGTGAAACTCATAAGTGCCTTCTTAGGGCCAAAACTGAATAAAATATTTTTGGTTTTGATAACTTCTATCACCGTTTAAGTATGTTTTCCAAAAACTGTGAAATATGTATGTCCTTGATTTTGTTTTGCATCTCCTGTAAAAGTTTATTTTCAAAATACACTTTCTCAGTGACTAAAGCATGTTCATCAAAGTTTTTCAGATATAAAAATTTGTAATGCAAATTAAAACAATTTCCATCTAAAAGTACGCCGCGCCGTGTGCCTGCTGGGGTGAACAGTAACAATAGAGTCCCGTTTTTGTCTAATGTTAAAAAGTACAGCGTTTTTATTTAAATCTGTTTATGTAAGAAAGTTTCCTGTCATAACACCATCGACCTTTACAAGTGTCAATTATAAAAATAATATTTTTATAGAACACTGTTAAATAAGCAAAGAAGCTATTGTACAGTAACTTGCTATTTATTTTAATCTTTCTAAGATATTGAGTAAATAGGGAAAACTAACTTTTCTTACTTCATACATTTCATAAACACAGTTCGTTAATATATCTACGTTGAAAATCCAACGATATCGCTTATATTACGCAAAAGGTAAATACCAAGGAGAGCTTAGGTACATCGCCCAGTGACAGTAAGTAATTGGTAACAACGTGAAATCCGGCTAAGCATAATAGCTAATAAAGATTAAAAATGTAACATGCAACGGCCGATAAGGTTATTTAGAATTATAGTCATAATTTAATATTGTAATAAATTTTAAAATTATTTTTCATAGTAAAATGTACAATTAAATTAATAACTTTAATTTCCCAATTTGGCACTATTTTTATTTTAGAAATTTACAAGACATTTGTTGCTTCTAAAAGATTTTGATTTTTTTACAGTTAAGGTAATTATTTTGCTTGTACCTATGACATATATGTAGTTCATAGAGTGATAGGAAATATCGTTCAGTACCTGCAGTAAAACTGAAACTTAAGGGAAATATATATAAAATCGTTTTAACACCTTTCGTGACGTATAAATCTGATTATTTTAGACCAAAGACATTGACAAGATTAAATGTATTAGAAATACGAATGTTAATATGGATGTGTGGTGTTACTAGAATATACAAGATTAGGAATTAGTAAATCAGAAAAAGTATGAAATGACGAGTAACATCGGTCACAGAGAGATTGAGAAGTTGGTAATAGGTCAGCGTGGTCTACACATGTCATGAGGAAGAATGAAAATCATGAATCTTGAAGTATGAAACAAAACGGATTTAGAAATATAGGAAGACTTAAGAAGTTATGAAAGAAGTGAGGAATGAAATTGTGTCTGCAAGATGTAAGTAGGTACTGATATGACAAATAATATAGAAGAGTGAAACTGTATTATTCATTGAGACAAACATATTAGCATTCCATGGATTCCATGACGGGTCCACCTTGTGGCAGAGAGAGGGAAACACTAGCAGCCCCCGGGACTTGCGACCTAAGTGTAGGTTTAAGGGGCCCCTTATGATGTACATTAGCGCTCACCTTGACTGCGCACGATAACCTCCCTGCAACCAGATTGGGTAAGAGCCTGTTAATGCTGCTTTAGATACCCGTTCTAAAATAGAACTTACTGCAGTTATCGACAAGGTGAGGTCTTTTAGCAAGTTATAGAGAGATTTCGCTGGAACACCTCTCGCTCCCACTTCTACCGAATATAAGTTAACCGTTTACAGTTTTTGTCTAAAAATTTGACATTAAGTCTCCAAATTATATATTTATCTTGTGACTCTTATCTTGTTCTCATTTTTTTGTTGCAAATGGTTGAACATCAGATAAATTTACTTAACATAGAACATTTGGTTCAAAACATTATCGTAATAAGTTTTCCTGTCACCTGACGAAACAAAGTAACATCATTTTACAACTTAATCCACCTTAATTAAGTTTTACCTGGCACTTCACGAAACAAGGTAGCAATATTTTACGCCTAAATTTTTTCTATAACAAAAAAAACTTATATACGATCCATGTATATTAAAAAGAATTGTTATAAGTCGATGTTATTAATATATAGTTATGTTTAAATTTCGTGTATTACTAATCAAAACAAGCTACTTAGTTGTGTTTATTCTACTCTATTCGTGATTTAAACTGTTTAAATAGCATGGGTCTGATGAAAAGCGGCTGTCACCATGCGTGTGGCCGGTCTAAATGTGAAACAGCTGTTTCCTCGATCAATTTCATCATTATTTGTAGTTATTCCATATAATAATGGTTTTATTATAAAGTATATAGGCTACCGAACTGTGTTCGGTTTTTTGCAACAACAAAAAAAAGTCTAGGTAAATTTGGAAAGTGAAACTTTATCTATAAACAAAACTTAATGAAAATTGTTAGAGCCGTTTCCCAGAAACCAATTACATATATGTATATATAATAAGTGCTCACTTAATAGTAACATTAGATAGATTATACACAAATAAATTATTTTATAAATATAAAAATAAATACATAAATTTAGATTTTTAACTTTTAATCTTATATGTATATAAAAATCTCGAGTCACGGTGTTTGGGTCGCACTCTTCCGAAACGGCCGGACCGATTGTTATGAAATTTTGGTATGGTAATGTATATTTGGTAGGTACGAGAATAGGTCGTAAAGTATATTTCATACCGCTATGTGATAAGGGTGTCCCGTCCCTATCTAGAACTTTTTTCTATTTTACGGGTAAACCTCTATATTTTTCCATTTATAGTTAAAGTTATCTGTTTCTGAAAGTTATACTTATAACGTTTATGTTAGTTAGTAATTATTTTTGTATCGTAATTTTTATTTATGATATTATTTTTATATCGCATCAATTATATATTTAGGTATGATTCAAAATCGGTTGAGAATTAATAAATATTAAATTGTTTCAGTATTTCTTTATAATTTCTAAAAGTTATTAGCAATGTTTACAGCCTATCAATTGAAGAAGAAGTTAAATTTCGCGTGTAAAAAGGTTTGTTTCATTCCGTTATTAAACAGACAAATAGTTTTCGGGATCATTTTTCTTATATAATTGTATGAAAATCAAATTTGGAAAAAGAATTACTTGTGAAGACAGAAATATAGAATTATTAAAATAGATATTACAATGAAAAGTCTGTACTGTAGTGGAGTGCATTTAATATTCATTAAGATTTCTAAAATATATTTTCGTAAGATAAAATCGACATTTTAAAATAATTTATACAATTCAATAGTAACAGCGTGTTGTATCATAAAATTTTATATAAATTTTGTCACAATATAAGTAGAATTTTGTTGATATTTGGAATCAGAAATAAAAGATTTTTATTTATCTGATAATAAAATTATATATAGCCTTCGCCTTACCGACTCATTGTGGTCATGTTGTGCAGTCCTACAAAACGGAATGCGCCTTATAATGGACCTTACAATTACAAGCACGTGTTATTAAATTAAACGATGCATATATGGCTGTTCTAATGGCCGGGGTAAGATATGGCGTTACGCTGTTCGTTGCATTATGGGACTCAGCGGGGTGCTTAGTTAGGGTACATATGTGACATACAGTTAATGAGAATTAACAATAAATAGTTGAACATGTTCGTACTAAATTGGTTGATGTTGGTTTCTTTATTGTGTAATTTATAATACAATTTGAATTCTCTTTACCTTAGTAAAAGATGCAGACAATGTTCAGTATTTTTAGTTACATATTTTTATTACTTGGTATTTGTATTTTAATATACATTATTATTTTAATAGGCATTAGTGCAGATCATTGTATAAGGTTTGTAAATTATGGGTAATATTAAGAATCCACATTAAAAATATAAAAGTGAAAGTAACCCTTTATGTCACGATTAAACATCTAAACCGGTCGTAATTCAAATTCAGTATAGAAAACTAAGACGTGTGTAGTAAGAAAAACACGTAGATGAAGTAGCAGGAAATCTAGTCTTAGTATACATATATATTAAAAACTATTTTATACAAATTTTCTTGTTAATTATTTTTAGTAATGATTGTAAAAATATTAGTTTGATTAATTTAAGTTATTATATTTTATAGTAATTATTTAATGAGTTATTAAAATTATACTGAAATATTAATATCATTGTTATTTATATGTAAAAGCAAAATCTAAATAATTTGTTTACCATTCTATACACATATGTGTCACACACCAGTTGATGTAAACACACATATATTTGTAATGTCACAATATACTATAATTTTATTATTAATATTATAAAATAAAATAAGTTTTATTAATTTTATGTGATTAATAAAGTTACTGTTTAACGAACATTGGTTACGCAATTCTTTAAAACAATTAGTCTTGAATAACTATTTATTTTAAGCCATAACCTTATTCTCTGAAGTTAAATAAAAGATAACAAGTATTTTTTAAATTATATATGTAGTAAAAAATGACATACGTTACTATTAAAGAAAATAGAAGACAAAGTTTTGTTCGATGTCTTAAAAAAGGACTTAACAAAATACAAAATTTCACCCAAATTGTTAAATTAGTTTCCGAAATTCCGATTACATTAAACTGGACTTTTTTTAATACCATGGCAAGGAAAAGTGACAGGACTGTGCTTGAGGGTAACTAACAGTACCATCCAAAATCGACGGTGACCACTGAGAGATCAACATGCATGAATTATGGTCGCGATCCCTAAAAAATTACTACGACCTCGCTTCATTACTGGATGTTCCCGGAAAGTAACACGTCACTTTATTTTAGTTCATATCTAATTAACATAATATAGTTGTAGAGTTTTTTGTTTGTTAGTTTGTTTAAACACGCTAATCTCTGGAACTACCAGTCGGATTCGAAAAAAATATTGTTGTATATGATAGCCAGACTCACGAGGAATAGTATAGGCTATCTAACCTTAGGCTATAACTCTCATCTAAGCTTAAATATTTATTTTTGTTTAACAAGTCAGAAGTGGAATCCCTCTGAAACTGCTTTATCCACGTGCGCTGGCGTATTTTGAAGATACGTAAATATGATGTTGTACAAAAATATTGGTCTTTAGTATATCTCAAAAACAGTCAGCGATAGTATATATCTATCTCTTATACATAAGCTAGAATAAGGTATTTTATGACAAAGTTTAGTTGAAAATTAAAAATTGAGTTAGCATTATTATTAAGCATCGCCAATTAATCCTTAAGAACAAAAGCTACTTCCTCATAAAGACAATTTTATAAGGTTAAACTATGCACTTTTTCACGTAGTTTACGAGACAATAAAAACAATTGTACTTGCGGGAAGAACAAGTATTATGATAGGCTACACGGGTGCGTTAGCGGCGCGGTGTTTGTCGGATAAAATTATCACGGGTGAAACCGTGACGCACTGTTAGTTTCAATATAAAATATAATTTAATTTAGATGTTTGTTGTTCCATGATCCCTCTCATTTTTTGAAATTCACAATTATGCATTTCTTGAAACGCAATATCCGCACAATTACACCATTGATTTAACATTAATTACTCGAATTACTTTTAATCATAAGGTGCATATTTCAGGAAACACGTATTAATGATACTCCATTAATAAAAAATATCAATTAGTACAGTAATTACTTTAAGAATGCCCTCCACTTATATTGTGTAGCTATTTTTTCGTACCATTTAATATGCACGCTGTATACGGATATAAAGAATTGCATATTTTAAGTTATTACAATCAATAATATTTTCGCGTTAATACATAGACAAGCCTCGTGGCACATTGGAGGTAATAGTATAGGTATTGAGCCGAGAGGTCGCTGGTTCGATTCCCGCACACGACAGACTTGTGTGATGAGCATAATAAAATTGTCAGTTGTGTATCTATGTTATAAGTTATAAAATATCTTTATATTATGTATGTATAATAAGTAATCAGCTACAAGCTTTGTTTAGTTTGGAATTAAATGACCGTGCGTGAAATTGTGTGTCCATATATAAACTTGCCAAATTAGAAATCTCATATCAAGTAACGAATTGTTTTGTAAATTCATTGAAGAACGTACATTCATACAGCTATAATTAAAGGAACAGCTATGGAACTTTGCACCTGTTGTCTCTTAACTCTTTTTATCGGCAACAACCACTACCTGAACGGCGTGAAGTCGTTTCTGCCGAATTTGGCTTCTATTTCACATTTATGTTTTTGTTCGGATTTAGGTTTTCTCTATATTTCTTTCCATAAGTCCATGTAATGTAACACCTGTGAGTGTCTATAAACTATATTACACCATACTATTTATTCAGTAGCGTTCAATTTGGATTGTTCGTTCCTGTTTCATAAACATGATAATCACTTGGTTTAACTTTATGGTCAATCCTCTGCTTCTGAGGCTCGTAGCGTAATTTTAGAAAACCGATACTTTCCTCGATAAATAAATACCCCATAAAGTACAAAAAATATTAGCGCATTCAAAAAAACAAACAGAAAAGCAATCTTTTGAACTTAGTATAGACTAGGTGTGCCCCAGACTCCGCTCGCGTGAACGACAGAAGAATGCGTAGTGCTTATAAGTATCGTAGTTTCTTGAAATTGTAATAACTATTATTGAATGACGATATCGTTATAATTATTTTTTAATAAGGACCAAGTATCTATGGAATAAAACAAAATAAAAATAATCAAAAACTATCCAGTAGTTTTCGCGTGATGCGCGCACAACGGCAAACCTGTCATTTTATTTAATGCTTGTCATTATATTTGTGCTGAACCCTAATTATTTTTCTAAAATATAAGTAGCCGAAGTTACTCCTTATAACATCAGTTATCTGCCAGCGAAAGTCCCGTAAAAATCCGTCCTACCGTTTCGGAGATTCCCCGGAACAAACAGAGAGACAAAAATATAAAAAAATGTTTTTTTTTTTAATAAGTATTTACTAAAAATCTGTTGTTTTGAAATTACAAACAGACACTTCAATTTTATTTATTTCTATAAATAGTAGATGCTTCAGTTTCATAACATAACCCTGTTTATTTTGTATCTATTACTATTTGTAAATTAGCAATATTTAACCACAATATCAATCACACCACATCACAATTTATCACAAAATTATATACCTAAATCACTACTTAAATATTAATAAATAAAAGTTTACTGAATCGTCCCGAGAGATCGTTCAATTATTTTGCCTTGATTGGAAAACTTAATTCGTCTAGAGCCTTATTATGATCAGTTGTATTCAAAAAAGATTAATGATTAGAAGTATTTTCTTAATGGATTCATTAAATCGATCTTCGACTGTACGTGAAATAATATTTATATTCAATCGGCTGAATGTTATTAACGGTGACTTATTAAAAATATATTTCTAAGTACACAAAAAAAATACGGTGCTTAAAGTTTTAAATCAAATTGTTTTTATTATTATTTGATATTTTGACTACTCTTTAATATTGTTGCTATGGAATTTAATTTAAAAAGAAACAAAAAATCACGCTATTATCACGCACTAAAAAATATTTTAATCCTTATGTATTTCCTTATTTTAATCGTTTTAATCCTTCGAGTGCCAGACATCTGCGTAGTGGGTTCACTAGTAAAATATATGGGAGCATGGCATATTGTGACATTTTAGAACTGTAGAGGTGGCGAATATGTTAAACAGAGATAGAGTTAGGACATAGACAGAGATGTAGAAGTAGGGCATAGAGTAATTTCTTTAGAGATTTCTCTCAACTTGGGTCAGCCCGACTGGTGGAATACCTTCACCCTACAGAAGATCGCAGCCAAATACCCTTGTGTTGTGTTCCTGCGACGAGTAGGGGTTCCAGAGATCTTAGAGGTAGGAGGGTTCATGGTTGGTAACGCGCTAGTGTTATGACGTATGCTTGTTTGCTGAGATTAAAAGTTTAATTTATTTTCAGTCTAAAAAAATTCAGAAAATCTACAGCTTTCGAATCTACAGCTTTCGGATCTATAGCTTTATTATTGTAATGGAAGACAACAACCTTTCCTTACAAACTCCTTCTTTACGGAATCAATATGATTCATAATGGTTTTATAGTACCTATCGATTTAGTGTTAGTGTTATAATATATATTATTTTTCATAAGTGTTTCTCCTGGCAACGCTATATCTTCACTAATTCTTTATCAAAATTAATGTTTCAAACATCATTTTACAACTTATGCTCTCCGTTATTGACAAATAATATACAAATAGTTTAAAATTAATGCTTTCGTTAAAACAATGATTAAAAACCTTTTCATTAGGAACACCATCTTTAAATGCTAATGAAAATGTATTCAAAGCGTCACCTCTTAACAATTTGTATAACTAATATGATAGTTGTTTACATTTTTTAATTTGAGAAATATTCGCACGGATCACCTATTAATTCATATTTTGATGTCATCCATTAAACAATACACGCGTATAATAAAAAAAGAAATTTAAAAATTAACTGAGTTTTTTGTAAAGTTTACTATCTTGTAAAGATTATGCTTTAAAAGCATTTTCGTTTCACACGTTTATCAAAATATCACATCTGTTTTTGTTTATTATACTTTTGGTTAAAATTTTCATCATGTAATAAAAATGTGTGATTTTATACGCATACGTATGAACCATGAGTGTAGGCCGTAAAGCGGTAAGCTTTACGTACGTTATTAACTCAGGGGTTCGGAAGTCGGAACATAGAAGCATACAGTTCATAGTACGATATTTGATATTCTAAATATTATCACACGTTTTATTTAAAATTTAGTTACGTCGTTTTTTTTATTTCCATTGGGTAATTTTATAAATACTTCAATGGATACAAAAAATAAATAAAACGTGCTGAACGTACCTGCCTACTGGCTGGCTGAATGGAGCTTGTTCCATTGAAATATCCAATTTAAATGAAGAAAAAAATATCTCGATAATTAATTAATACGATCGTTTCAGAATCATAACATACCATCACGCCTGTATTCCCCGAAGGGTTATGGAGAGGTGTACTTAATGTACACCCACAGTTCGCCGAATATGTTTTAGGTCCCATGTAATAGGGGGCTAGCCTATTGCCATTAATCGGGCACGAAACCAAACTCCGAGCTGCTACTGAGAATTTCATAGAAAACCCAATAACAATTTGCTCGACCTGAGATTCGAACCCAGGACCTCGCTTATAGAAAAATGTTTCAAAATCGAACAAGAATTTTATACTTACTGAATTTTGAAAAATGTTCCAATATTAGTATTATAAATTTCGAATGTTTATATTTAATCCTTTATTCTCTTATTACCGATGATATAATATAATTTCATAAATGTAAATACAATTATATTACTATATATTTTATCGCAGTAGTAAAAAGTAAAAGATTATCCTCTAAAATCCTTCACCGCTGCTCGGAATCCAACTCAGTCCCTCGAATTAAATCCCCTTTTTTCACTTGTTGTATAATCTACTATTTTTGATGAAACATACCAAATTATTAGGTTGTAAATAAAACAATATGTATATAAAAATAAGCTCTTTCTATATATGAATTTTCCATAGTTCTTTGTACCTTAAAACAGTCTTGTTAGACTGTATAGTGATAGTGACTGTTGATAGTATGTTTACTATACAATATTTATATGAATGTCATTATGATTAATGTTTTATTATGGCCGGACAAATCCGTGACCGATTGCAATAATGTGCCCCATCAAAACGGATTATTCAAATAATGATTTATACGAATAAAAATACTATAATTTAAACTCGAGATCCATTTCGTTTTAATGAACCTTTGACTATATTCGTAGAAGTAAATCATGTTTGAGATTGAAATAATAGTTACGAAAGTTTTACAAACCAGAGATAGGTACTTACTTGTACATGATTGACTTTGAAATTTTTGTTTGTTTGTTTGAACACGCTAAACTATGAAACTACAAGTCATATTTGAAAAAATATTTTTTCATTTTATAGCCCATTTATTTAGAAAGGTTATATAAGCTATATAACTTCACGCTATGACCCTAAGGAGCGAAGCAGTAACTGTAAACGTCAAGTAATCCGTCAAACTGTAGGCAAGTACGGGAAGCGAAAGCAACGATAATTTTAAACTGATGCTTTGGCGACGACGCAGTGGGGTGATGGTTGAATAAATTTAAGACGGGTAAAACCGTGGGACACAGTTAGTTGTACATAAAAGTACATAGATAATAATCTTACTATATACGTGAACTTTGCTAACTTTTTAATAGTATTTGTGTTAGTATGATTAGTGCCTGCTTCAATGTAAATATAAAATTATATGTTAATTTTTTTTCAGGTAAGGTGCTCGATTATCAACGCCAGGATCAATTACATTGCACCAATTTTGTGTGAGTTTTTTTCTTGCCGTCGGCAGAGCCGGTATCATCTGACCTACTTAAATTACCTTGGCCATTACACGATCTTGTAAAAAAAATAAACGCGACAGTAATTTGATCCGACATCGCCGAATCCTTTATCATCTCATTCATGTTTTATAAAATTTACTATCTTTAAAAATGGGTGGGGTCTGTTCGCTTTGAATTAAGTGTTAACTAAAAACGTAGATCAGAGAGCTCAGATAGTTCACTGTATACAGATATTATACTATATAATATGTGTATATTATATTAAAATATGATACCTAGACCATGTGGGCTTAGTAAAAGTTGCGAGAGAGGAACTGGAACTAGAATTTGAGAACGTGGATTTGAGACAGACGACAGAGACAAAGCGAAAAGTCAAATGTGCATAGATTGTGCTGGTCTTTGATTTAGTATGATTTTTGACATACGCTGCGATTCCACTACGCCTCTAGATACGATTTCATATGTCTTCTAGCAGTGCCCCAAGTTGATTTTTTAAAGATGTATACTGGTGTACAGTCCACCAAGTATTAAGCAAGGTTACTGCAATTTATAACTATGTAGTCAAGTTCTAATTTCCGTCAGTCAGTAATAAGTCACTACATAGGAGAAAAGAATTGAACGCATATTGCTAAATGTACTCTTTAAATCAAAACCCAGCAGATTCAGGGCAATGCTGCAATCTACTTTGCGGAATAATTTAGTGTAATATGATACTTGCTCAGTCAAAATCATCAGTAGTTCAACCACTCTTTAAAAGTGAAATGGTGAACGTGTGAAAAATAATTGTTATAATTGACAACGGCAGCGAATAACGATATAGCGCAAGAAAGGGTATGCATGCTTAAAAGATAAAACATTATGAAAGACATCTCTTAAATATCCTAAGAATATTAATTTTTTAGATACAAACCCTGCAGAAATAAACATTGAGCCATCTGTGCCCAAACCTCGCAACGTAAACGGTTAAAGTTGAATCAATATTTGTGAACAGTCTATACAAGGACACTGCCAAAAATATATACCTATTATGTAAAAAAATCCACAAACCACTGTTATCTAATAGTTTTTATTATATAAACTTGTATATATTGAAGTGGATATAAAACTACGTTTTATAGGTATGAAGTAATAAATATAGGCTAAGTTTTTAGCGTACTCTTCAAGTGTTTTGTAGTGGCTTTTGTTTTAATCCATAGACTTATGTTATTCAATCCTACATTATGAAATTTTGGCGGTTATTTACGTTATGTAGTTTGGTTATTGTACACAAATGAAATGGTTTATAAATAATAACTGGAAACATGTATTTTAAGTTGCCCCAAAAACTCTAAATTTTAACAACTGACCATCATCTACTTAAAGCTATCTTTGAAGATTGTAAGATAATTGGAAAAAATGTATATTATAGATTTTGGCAGAATTAAGCAAAAAAACACAGTTACCATTAAATAAGAAAAGAAGAAGAATAAATATACTTTAAAACTATAACGTATATATAAGTATCCCTTAGACATGGATAAAGTTATTGGTAGAAGCCTCTAAGTTGTGAAATTCATGTATGAGTTAACAGAAAGTGTTTCTACAGTATCAATGACCGATTTACGTGGCTCATTAACAAGCAAACAAAGGACATATATCGGGAGCTTACTTATTTATCATTCCAACGGTACAAATTGATGTTACAATATGTATTGATTTTATATTAGATACTTACTAGAACAAACGTACAGTCGTCTTCATGATTTAGGAAAAGTCATCTATTTGTACGTGGATGATGCTTTAAGATTTTACTGTAACTAAAATTTTAATATTTGCTTTAATTTCTGGCTAATGTTGGTTTTCATATCAGTAGTTTATAGTTTGGGCCTTATTTTAACTTCTGTTCAAATGCATATACATACATAATATATGTAATAGCAGGCCTGAATGTATTAAAGAAATGTTCTGACATTACCACTACCTGGTAGGAAAATAGAGAACTATGGATTTGTCAGCATTTGAAATCTCCAATACATCATGGGCAAGCATGGTAATTATCTCATACCTTTTCGTAGTAATAAAACCAAACAATAGCATTGTACAATGAACAATAAACGTTGATTACACTTTCTACATTATTTTTCGTTTAAAAATTACAGCGTTTTCCTTGCGAATGGCGCAACATCATATATATCCCTTGAGATTTCTATGCCCTCGTTATACCGAATGGCTTCCTTTATATCTCAATGTTTGTGATTAATTATAATAGAGTACATAATGAAAGTTGATGAGATTAAAAGCATTTTTTATGATCTCTATTTTTAAGTTTCGTTAAAAAATTGTTAGTGTCATGAACATTTTTGGCGTATTTTCGTAAGATCTATTTATAATCATGAGATCTCCTTTTATGGTAATATAGGTCAACAAGTCTGAAATATTTTAAATTTATTTCTCATTATATTAAAATTCTTCCAACCAATAAACGGCATTCATAATATAAAAAGACAATTAAAAAAAAAAAAAGATATCCATTTTCAGTGATTTTGAAGAGTTTTCTGGTGTATCTTCGATGTTCAAGGTACAATAGCAATGCAATTAAAACTGGACCACTCTTGAGAAATCTTCTTTAAAAAAAAGAATCATCTAAATTGGTTTATAAATAAAGAATTTAAGGATGAAAATTAATAAAAAAAAATACATTGAAATTGAGAAACTCCTCTTTTTGAAGTCGTTTGAAAAATCGAAGTAAAAAGAGAAAAATGTAACCTTTTTCAAAATAAATGAATTTTTTTTGTAACTATTATGTCTAAAGCTATTGAAATCATCAGATCATTTACGAGTAATAAGCTTTATCAACTAAACCAAATACGTAATTTCCTTCATAGCTATGTTCGTACGCAATATAAGTACTTAAATAGAAATAAAATTCATTTTAATTTACTTCATACATTCGATCATAAATATACTAATGAAATTATTAGTTTAAGAGTGGATATCGATCCTTCTGTACTTTAATGTATTTGTGAATCGAAGTGGGCCAAAGGAGGAGCATCTGCCATAACAATTGGGTATATTTCTATTAACAAAAGCGAGTCACGTGGGACGATTTCGTCACCTTCCAAGGTATTCATTTTCGGACGTTTTGTTTAGTGAACGTAACGGAATACCGAAGTACGGATAGAAATCAATTGCCCGTGTGCTCATGTGGGGCAGATGTAGTTCATTCGCAATATGTATGGTTTATTTTATTGACAGCTGTTGTATACATCTGCTTTAGATTTAAATTTAAAATGTTGGCGGTAAGTGGAACGAGGCGGTATCTTTTAAAATATTATTTATCAATGTGTCAGACAAAAACCTACATTATATACTAAAAACAAAGAGTAATTTATTAAATATTGGCGGTCGCCCGATGGCCGATATTCGAAACCAGCGACTTTTCAACCGAATTCAAAAAAGACGGAGCTGAGGTTATGTACTCAATTCAAATGTATATATTTTAATCGATGTCCAGCCATGACTTCTTTGTTTATGAATCGATTTAGATGATTCTTTTTTGTTAGATAGGGGATATCTTATGGATGGTCCTATTTTAATTTCATTGGCATTAGAACATGAATTTCGTAGATACGCCAGGGGATTCTTCAAAACCGTTGAAGTTGATTTTCTTTTTTTTTTTAATTATCTTATTTGATTATACCAGACTACTAGATGTGTTCCACGGTTTCACCCATGTTAATTTTATCCGACAAACGCCGCGCCGCCAACGCACCGTTGAAGCCTATCTCAATTGTTCTAACTTCCCGCATGTACAAATTATTTCAATTTTTCATTATCTCCTAAACGATGTGTCCAAATAACATTTCAAAAACTGTCGTCGAAATGTGTTCTGTCCATGATCTTCAACCCCCTATATATATTTTTTACAAGTATCTTCAATGCATAGATTTCGACTCTTTACTCTTTTATTATAACTATTTAAGATGATAAAATAAGTACCTACTGTACCTATAATATGCAATCTGTTGCCGCTGCCTTTAAATAAAGAAAAAATAACGAATGTATTTCATAATAGGTATTCAATAAATAATTATCTTATAAGCAGTTAATTTCACAAGTAATAAAAAGATTTTTTTAATCAAAAATTTCTTTGGAATTTAGCAAAATATAACATATTCGATGTTATCTTGTCTTTAAAACAAAGTTCAATGGATAAGAATAACAAAGTCTCGGTCGCCTGTTTTTCGTTCCCGAAACCAACTTAAGTAAGAATATCATTTCTAAAGAGTAGTGCCAATATGACAACAATTAAAATTAATTGAACATCTGTTTATCATACCGCATGTATATAGGTCACCACAAATTATTGTACATAACATAATTTGTATCGCCATTGTTCCTGATCCATCTTAAGGATTACCGAGGCGTGGTGTGCCGGCGAAACACCGACAATGAGCGCATCAAAATGTACAATATAGCGCCTTCAACATGTTCAAAATAATTGTTGGGCATATCAAATTAATGTAAAGACGTATTGTGCCGGAATCGTGTGGGTGGCAAGGCAAAACTGATCTTGGGGCTGCTAGATTTATCGATAATCAAATGTGTCGATGGATTTGGTTGTCGACCATTCCGTTCATATTATACTGCGTGGTTTATTATTTCTTTAATATGTGGAAAATCGCGTTCGCTCGTTGTCTTGAACCTATATAAATTAACCTGGAAAGTAAAACATTATCTACATATGAAATTGTTACACGTTTCCGAGAAAACACTTATATATATTATATGATGTACAAGAATTGCTCACTTAATAGTATTAGATAAACAAAACTTATAATTTCTTTTGTGTAGGCTGATGACTGTCTTTAATGACATTGATTTTCGACCATCAACTATTTAAAATTGATCAGCATATTTCAACATTATCCATGTTATTCGTTGACATAAAATATTAGCTTATTACGATTTCACGAAACTGTTGCAAAATCGCATATTTTTACGGCCATCAGCGACTTTCTGTCCTATATTAGCATAATTAAAAAGTAAGATTGTTTAATAATTCACTTTAATTATTTTTGTTGTATACATGCTTAGGTGTTAGTAAGGCGTTTTCGCGCCTCAACCACCCTCAAATTGGAAATCTGTCTCCAAGCACCGGCAGTTGTACTTAAGATCCAGTCCTCCCGCTAGACTTAACGTGTAAGCAAACGCTAAAACATATAAAATTAAAATATGTTTCAATGATGCCTAAAATAAGTTAATATATGCAATATAAAAGCATCATCCCACATATTGCAATTTAAATTAATTCATTTTATTCAAATTATCAACTCACAGAGTATTAAAGGGAATGGAGTAATTAAAAACTTAAATTAATTCTGTATATTCGTAATTGTATTTATAATTAAAAGTCGACCCTCACAAGACAATCATCACACAGAATTGTTTATGAGCAATAAACTCAATTTTAAGGTCCATACGAGTTTATTGTCACGATTCAACTTTATTTGCGGCCTTGTTAGATGTAACTTGTATATCAACCGGAATGCTTATTCTCCCTTGACGTGTCTAGTAAATTGTCGATAATTTCAATACAATATCGATAACTTTCAGGGTACTTCCTTATCTTGTTTTATAATGTTGTAAACAACCGTGAGCAACTATTTCTAACACTCCGTATGTACTTATGAAAGTTATTTTAATGTACGGAATTAAAATGCTAGATTATGTAACCTAATATCTGAAATGAGACCGGAATCAAGAGAACATGCTTTTCATCTTTAGGCGTATTTTAAAATCCACTTTTCGCCAACTTGTCAAAATAACCAAAAAGTGCACAAATATACTGTGAAGATTTTTTTTTGTATAATATATTTGTCCAGGTAGTTTTTTTTACTATACTTTTATTAGTACCATTAAAAATAATGTGTCCATTGAGCCCATTATCATTTATCATTAGTTCATTACCATTTATTCACGCTTTTTTGAGTTTAATTTTTATAAGTAAAATGGCGTTGCAATTAAATGGAATACATTGTGGTTGTTGTTGATTTTAACAGTTTTAACTTGAACATGGTAACTAGCCAGATGAGGAAAAAGTTTATTTCGACATGACGATAATGATTAAAACAAAACCACGATGATTTACTTCACTAAGAGGATCTGACTGTAGCATACAAATTCTCATTGATCGACAAGTTGTCTAAGTGCGTTGTCAATAACGGCCGTTTTCAATTACATATCTGAGTTTACTATACCCTATTAGTAGGTACACATTTGTAATTAGTACTATCTTTAATTTAAGACATATATCAGCTTCCCTCTTATCTGTTCAAGCTACAGGATATGGATATATATTATGTATATTCGAAAAACTATCCATTGATACGTTATTGCAAAAAAGTAAGGACAAAAGGTTATATTTGTCTGTCTTTAGTAACTGAAACAACGGATAGATAAGTTATTGAAAACGGCTGTTAATTTTTATCAATTCAACAGGCATGAACACTAGAATAAAATAGAAAACAAACTATTGCAAAGGTATTCAAATAATATTTAAAAATAACTGTCTCTAATACCTTTTAAAATAATGTGGATAATATTTTTTTTATCAGACACACATATATAATTTACAAAACTCTTAATTAAATCACGTTCAACCTTTTTAACCCATATAATAAGGGTTTTAGAATTGGAATAAAATTTAATTTAAATTAGAAGGTTTCTTCTTCTACCTATCCATCTCATATCAAGGTTTGGTTTCTTTATGACTTGGTTCCCGGGGATAACATTTATGCCAATTTTACGTACATTTTTATGACGTCGGGAGCCAAATAGTTAATCAATTTTCAGTCTTTTGCATCTTTAATGGCTAATCCTCGAAGCAATAAACGAGTGAATGAAAAGCCTGACTCTACACTTTGTCACGTCGATACTTTTAGCCTAAAAGCAACCTCATGCTCGATATTTTTGTAAAACATTTATAAAAGACAAACAATGTAGGCAAGCAGCTAATGTAGTGTTCACCGTAAAATAATTCATGCATAATTTATAGGCAATTCAATTAACTTATAAAAAGCTTCCACATGCATTATCAGTAGAAAATATTTTATTAATGATATGTATAAAGTATGGGGATTTTATGTCTATAATTATTATCATACGGAGGTTTGTTGGTTTTGCATAATGGATTCATTAAAACAGTGCTTGCTTGTGTTGTATTTCACAAAATGTATATTTTTCATTATACTTTGTTACGTCGTTAGCGTGTATAATGCACTTGTTAGACTTACGCTAGTTAATAAAAACAATATCCCCTGATAGTCTGAAAGTGATTCACTGTTTTTCTTATTCTCTAGTGCCTTCTTTTACCGCTACCTGTTTGGAAGAAGCTATTTAACAACCACTTTCTATTTACACCAAATCTATAATATTACTAAGCTATGTCATCACCTCTTTTGAGTTGTTCTGGTATTATATCAATCATAATAAGCCTTAGCAATCGGTAATGTCTTAAAATATGGCTTAGAAAAACCACTGACTTCCATTTCATATTTCGAATAAGATTGATCTTTTAACTTCAACGATTTAGGTTCCATGTTTAGTGAATTGTTTCCGTCCATTTCATACACAACACTTTATCGCAATATCACAATTTAAAAGCTTCTAGTTTTTATCAAAAATCCTCATTCACAGTCCACGCTTCGCATCCGGTATCCACTATTCCATTCGTAATTTTATCCATAATAAAGCACAATGCAATGGTTTTATATTTAAAAAATGGCTTATTTCAGAAGTGTAGCTGATTCAATTTTTTTCAAACCTAATTTTACAGAATTGTGTTTGGCTTCTTATGAGTCTTCGTCATTGATGGATACCATTTAGAAAGTAACAATGGAAGATCACTAAGTTCCTAATTACCTCATTGAATAGCAATAGCAATAGTGAATACATAATTAATACATAATAGTATACATTTCGCGATTCAAATAAGTGCTAATATTATACGTAAAGTATCGCTTTCTTTTATTGTTTTTGAGGAGAGGTTAGCTTGGATTTATCCCGACATTTTTCAAACATTGCTTATATCCTGCAAATACCATGAATCGTGAACACGATGTATATGAACTGTCTGATATCACAACACTCTGCGTCAAAGCGAGTTCATCAAATACATGGTGGTCGTAGTACAGTCGACACCAGTGATGTACCACCTCGTAAATCATCATTTCACCCTGTTTCAACAATTTATTCTAATTTGATTCATAAAGATGTTACTCGACTTCCCTAAACGTTAAACAACATCTTTACCGTTAGAAGACGTAATTGGTGGAACGTTATAAATAGTTTTCCGATTTTCATAAGCATCGTTTTAGTATGCGCGTACTGTCGCTCGGGAAGTAATTACACGGAACTCATTAGAGAGGTTACGGCCGTGCGGCCACGTTCTGTGGTCATTTCGTGATTTTGCATCAAGTCAGAAGTTGTAAGCGATATACAATTCCACACAATATGACAAAACTAATACTTTCCCTAAAGCTAGAAAACTTTAATAATGTACCTATTTTAAATGTTCAATGCTTAGAGAATATAAATTGTTTACAATAGGAGTTCTCTAAATTATGAGTCCGTCTTAAAGTCTGATATTTTAAAGGAAATAATAAATTATTTTTGTTTAATACTAGCAACAACCCGCGACTTCGTATATTTTGGTTACAATACAAAACTTTACTACAATAAAACTTATAACCAACATCATGAAAGTAGCTTTCGGTCAGTGAAAAATTTTAAGAATCAGATCATAACTTTCAGAGATTTACTTCCTACAAACATAATTTACAAAGTTATCCTTTTATAATGGTTAAATACCTTTCAAACAATGTGTAATTTTATTAATATTTAATATCCGAATTGACCTACAGATTTTAAGCCCAATGGCTTTAATAGTAATATATATATAGGTCAAAGAGAGAGACATCAGATAGACTATCGGAGACTCCAGGATTATCTTTGATATCTTCATTACGGAATTACAAATCTTGTGGGCTTAATAAGGGTTAAGTGCAAGCACTGTATAATGTACACGGTCCGACAGCCCATGTAAGAATGATGTCGTTTATTTGGGGTTGCCCCCAGTGGCCTCCAACCTCCCCTAAATAGCCACCCCAAGCCTCGCATATCTAATGTTATCGCTGTCCGTAAGTGACCTGGCAACTAATCTTGATCGTCCTCATAATCTGACAAGCTCCAGCCAGAATGATCTTCTCATCGGGTTCGGACTTAGTGGGTTGCCTCGAACAATCTTGATCCAATATTAACGATATTCACGTTGCGATGCGGCTCCAGCAAAAATAACCCTTCAAGTGTTTATTTATTTTTTTTTTTTTTTTTTTGAACTGACTACACTGTTAGCCTTAGGGGCCCTATCCTAAAACAGAGCCGCTGCGGCTTTTACAGCTTCACCGGACTTGGGGGCGAGTGCTTAGGGCACTCAGCCGCGAAAGTTTGTGACGACCCGCACGAGGGTGCCAGAGTGGCCGAACCTCGGCTCGGGCGGTCGTCGCGAATGCGAAAAAGTCGCGATCTAACTAATTCCCTAGTACTATGAGAATTCGAGCTAACTAATATATACTCATATGCACGTTCCCCTCCTCCTGGGAGGAAGGAGTGGACCATGCGCATGAGTATTTGATAATCGGAATGGTTTTTCTACACTAACTAGCGCAATAGTCTAACTAGTGCAAAAAAAGAAAAAAAAAGGTCTCTTACAGAACCTATGTACCTGTGTGGTGTGCACGTGTGTGTGTTCATACGTGTGTAATGTTGTGTGAGGGTAACTAAGTGTTGCACGTATAGTGTCACTTTGTATCGCGCGGGCGGCTGCCTGACCCAAGGGCTTCACACCGAGGAACGGACCTAGGCTTGGGTTGCCGCTAGAGAGGGTGGACGTGACGGGTGTGCGGGAGCGAAGTTGACCGCCCGTCCTCTGCGGAGAGAACGGTGGTTACGCGGGCGTGGGCGGTGGCACGCTCTGTTTGGAGAGACGGTGTCGGCGTAGAACGCGTTAGCTTTTTCGGTTTGGTCGGGCGGGTCAGTGAATATATTACGCGGCCGGCGTTTTCTCCGGCAGGCGTTGGGGTCGGGAATATAAGAAGGTGCCGCTTTTATTTAGGGATTCGCTTGGTTCGACGCGGTGTCGAAATACGAGCGAGAAAGGTGTTTGGCATATGCATGTATCGAGGGAAGGTCCATATCTCTATGGAGATCCTCTATACGAACAAACCAGGGGGCACCGGTAAGGCGGTGAAGAAACTTATTCTGGATGGCTTGTAAGCGTTCCCAGTTATACCTTGACATATGTGCGAACGCAACGCAGCTATATGTCATGATCGGACGGATACACATCTTGTAGAGCGTAAGCTTGTGTCTCGTGGACATTTTGCTTGCAGCACATAACAGAGGATGCAGTCGGGCGAGGGTCCAGGAGGCCCTTTTCCTAACCAGATTGATGTGGCGTATAAAGGAGAGTCTACTGTCTAGGGTTACACCTAGATATTTGGTCGCCTTTTCCCAGGGAATCGGATTACCGAAGAGTTCAAGGGGATTGTCCTTGAGTTTTTGCGGTATCTGTGTGGCGGTTTGGTCGAAGAGCACCGCTGCGCTCTTCGTGGGGTTTATGGCTATTCGCCAGTCGTTAAACCACTTCCCGAGAGTGGTCACGGCTCTTTGGATTCTACATTTGAGGTTTCTCGTTTGCCTTTGAGAGGAGTATATGACTGTATCGTCAGCGTATAAGCCTAATTCAACTTTCTCCTCAAGTTTTGGTAGGTCACTGACGTACAGATTGAAGAGGCTAGGTGCCAGGATGGAACCTTGGGGGACGCCTGAGCGTATGGGATGGGGTGTGGATAGTTCACCTTCCACTCTGTAGCGAAAGGTGCGGTCTTTGAGGTAGTCGCGGATGATTTTAACTAATCTGTCGGGGACTTCGCGGGAGTACAGCTTGTAGACTAATCCTTCGTGCCAGACCTTATCAAAGGCCTTGGCTACGGCGAAAAAGACTGCCAGTGTACGACGGGGTATAGATAACTCGGAAAAGTTAAACAGAATGTGCTCCGTGAGGCGGTGCACTTGATGAGTGCAAGAATGTCTAGCACGAAAACCGAATTGCTCAGGCGGGTAGAGGTTTTTCTCCTCTATTACGGATTTGAGACGGTTCAGAAGGATCCGCTCATAGATTTTACCTAGGGTATTTAGGAGACTGATAGGGCGGTAGCTGTCGGGAAGCGACGTGCTCTTGCCAGGCTTGTGAATACCTATGACAATGGCCGTTTTCCAGACGGCTGGAAAATGGCAGTTGGCTATGGCTACATTGAATATGCAGACCAATAGAGCTATGAGGTGATCGGGAAGAAGTTTGAGTACTTCGTTCCTGATACCGTCGGGACCTGGTGACTTTCTGAGCTTAAGGCTTTTGAGAATGGCAGAGATTTCCTCAGAAGTGACTGGGGACAGGGATTCTGATGCCGGGAGCTTATTCAGCTCCTCCACGCGGGCTTCGATGTCTCTGACTCGGTCGGTGTTCTTGACGCTGTTCGGGGAGCACTGGCTCTCCAAATAAGCGGCAAGGCACTCCGCCTTGTCGATGGTATCGAAAGCGGGTGTAGTGCCGGGACCCCTTTCGAGGGGGGGCATGCGAGGTTGGGTGTCTATTTTAAGGGCGTGGGCTACTTTCCAATAAGTCAGATGTGACGGCCTTAGCCCTTCGACTAAGGTGTCCCATCTGTGACTTTTGAGCTCGGTTATACGGGCTTTAACCGCTCTCTGAAGTGCGCGTAATCGTGCGCGGTTTGCATCGGTCGGATAAGAGTCATGCGCACGCGTCGCAGCGTTCTTCTCCGTCATCAACGCTCGCACGTCGGCAGGGAGTACAAAGCGGCGATCGTTCGCCGCTTCGACCTCTCTCGAGGCCTCTCCGATGCCGACTTGGAGGTGGTCAACTAGGGAGTCGATTGCGAGATCTACGTGCGCAACTGACTCCAACACGTCCGGGACCCTAACGAGACTGGGCGAGGACTGCCTATCCGCGAGGTAGTGTTTTAATTTTGCATAGTCAACCATTGTGACTGTAGGAGGGCTGGAGTCATCTAGTTGTCCTAGCTGTAGGATGACCGGGCGATGGTCGGAGTCGAGTTCGTGTACGACCCGAATGAGTCGTACCTGAAGCGCGATATTTTTCAGGAGGGCTATGTCAAGCACTGTCAGTGTACAGTGATCTTGAAAGTGGGTGGGAGTGGGAGGCGCTATAACGTCAAAGTTTAACTCGTCCGACAACCCTTCGAGAATAACCCCATTGCTGGTGTCTCTCCAATTGTTGAAGGACGTGTGTCCACTGTTGAGGTCACCTGCGATAATGACCGATGTGCCGAGCGAGAGTAGCTTCCCTAGGTCAGACCTGAGAGGTACTTTCGTCGGTGAGAGGTACGCGGATACGATCGTTATGGACGGATGATCGGTCATTCCTAGTCTACACACGGATACTTCCATATTGGTAAGTATCGGAGGATCTATCGGCATGCAATACAACGAGTGCTTGTAGTAAATGAGAGTGCCGCCCCCTCGGCCGTCGCGGTCATTTCTAACGATGTTATAGTTTGCGATACTCGGATTGCGTTTAGCACGCTTTAAGAGCGTTTCCTGTACTAAGAGAACGTCTATTTGGTGATCTTTAAGATAAGTCGCGACGAGATCACGCTGCGGATATAGGTTCCGCGCATTAAAAAAGGAGATGTTTAAACTTCTCGGCTTGAGTTTAGCCATTGAGAGGCCTGAGGTTGGCGGCTTCGCGATCGAGACGCTGTAACGTCTCTACGAGCCGGGGAAAGGCAGCTATGGTTTCGACGAAACCGTACTGCTCCATATGGGCCTTGTATGCGAGGATTTCGCGTATCTCATGCTCACGAGTGAGCGATAACATAAGGTCATCCATTGTGGTGGCGCGGGACGCTGGAGCGCGGGGCGCAGGGATGTCCATAGCCATAAGGGGCTGCGGTTTGGGGGCCCATGTGTTCTGAGTCGAACGCACGGGTTTGGGCTGCACCTGGGGTGCGGGGGGGCCTACGGTCGCCTGAGTGCGGCGGGGGGCAGGGAGGGACGGAAAGACCTCTGGATTGAGCAGAGGTTGCTGCGCCCGGGACCCTGAGGCGGGGGGTGCCCGCTGAGGGGCAGCCTGCCCAGGGCGGCGGGGGTGCGTGGTGTGCGGGGCCTTGGGGCATCCGCGATAGTTCGCAGGATGTCCCTCCTCCCTGCATAGTACGCAGCTCGGGGGGGTGTTAGAGTCACGCTGACGCGTGCACTCCCTGGTTGGGTGGTCTTCGAGGCACTTAACGCACCTCGGACGAAGGAAGCAGTTGCGGGCAGAGTGTCCGTACAACTGGCAGTTGTGGCATTGGGAGGGCTTCGAATTTTTGTATGGAGGCTCTACGGTTATTCCAGAGAGCTCGCATACAATTTCTAGGTTAAATATTTTTTTGCCCTCAGGCGTTTTATCTAAGATTAACACGAGCATTGGAAGGGCTCGTTTCTCTTTATTATACATCCGATGGACCTCTCGGATGGGGAATTTTTGTGCTTCAATGGAGGCAAAGACTTCCTCTGGTGAGATTTCGACTGGGATGCGCCGAAGCACAACCCGTAGGACACGCTCCTCTTCGAGGGCGTAAGTGTAGTAGGGAACGTTCCTACTACGGAGGAGGGTGGTCAATCTGTGATGGCAGTTTGACGTGCTCATTGTCAGGGAGATACCTGTCGCGGTATTACGCGCTTTGGTGTATCCTATTTTTAGTGTTTTAAGCTCATTGGTGAGCTTTGTCCAGACAGTTTTGTCGTGGATAATTATCGGAGGGGGTTTTTGCTTTTTACCGACGACCGGTTCGTCGGTATTCGAGGAGGGTGCAGGGGCGGTGGAGCCGTTAGCGGTTTTTGTTGTTTTAGCCGCGTTTTCCTCAACGGGGCTATCACGGGGCGCGCGTTTGCGGGATTTGACGACCGTGAATTCGTCATTTTCCGCGGTAGGTTCGGTCGGGAACCCTTCAAGTCCATCGTTGTATGTTTATATAGCTCGTGGGCCCCGGAGCACGACTACTGTTGCTAGCGCGTGGCGTCTCTACATTCTTTTCAGTTATTTTATTTTCCACGTATTTTGAGTACTTCAGAAAACTATTATCTCGTTGCTATGACACATGTTTTCTTTCTTTAAATAATCCCATAGACACGATTCTCTGACATATATTATTCAAAATAACAAACATCATTTGTACCATTGAACTACTTTACAAATAAAAATTTCATGTAAATAAAGGAACGTATTAACAATCGTTTTTTATTAATAAATTGCGATATAAAAATTTCGGTTTTCATTAGAATCTATTATAAACCACAAAAGATTAAGCGGCTAAGAAGTCTCCTAGCTTGTTACGAGTTATTATGGGATTTTCTATGTATTTTAAACTGCAAGATTAATATGAGTATGATTTACAGCATTGTTATGTTTATACATTATTATGCTAATGTTTGTAAATAAGTGAAAAGGGGTCTAAAATTTTATTACCGCTAGAGCGTTCTATTTAAACCGACTCCTAACGGAAGCTAAAACGATCCATTGTTGAAGTCAATTGTGATTCAACTGACAAATCAATTTAAACTTAGGACTCAATGTGACCAATAGAAATTACATAAACACAACAATATTTAAACTTCATAGATATATATTTTAAGTTTAATATACACTTAGTAATAGTTATACATGTTAAATTATATTATATCATATTTATTACACCCCAAAGAAAAATAAATGTAAAATTGATTGGTTACTTAAACTTCATCTAACAGATCTTCAGAACATGTAAATTATTTTTAAATCAACATTATTTTGACCTTTTAAAATACATGTAATTAGTTAATTCACTATATTAATTTAATTCGTATTTAATTAACACAAAAACACAGAGTAAAAGTCCAAGTTACATTTAAAATAAATATGGAATATAGGAGTCACCTTATAACTAATAAAGTAAGTACAAATAGGTGCTTAAAATTTGAATACCTACTATTCAAAAATGAAGAATATTGTTTATTATTTTGGTTTTCAAAACATTCAGTAAGAAATCCATATAAACTTATAATGTATTAAGATTATTCAATTAATAACATTACTTCAGTAAAGTACGGACTTTTTATTATTTAATAATAACTGAAGATTGCTGCATATACTAATAATGAGTGTTTATATAATATTCAAAAATTTTAATAAAAAATTAAAATCACAGGTTAATAATCTAAAATTCGTATAAAACCAGTTTACTCTGTAGTTCAAACGTGATAATATGACGGATGACATGCATATAAAACATGAATCAATGTGTTAAATAGACGGAGTCATTACAATGACCGAACGTCGGATGATTCATTAGACAGATCCGTATCTCCTTGATAAATAATTAAACTTGCTTACCACAATGAATGTGATTCAAATATTTTAGAATAGCTCGGGGCACTCCTAATAAAGACATCGGAATGATTGATTAATAAAAAGTTCGTACATAATTTGACTAACTCCGTGGTCCAGTGTTTGACAAGTATTTCAAAATCCATTTAAAATCTTTAATTTGTTTTTTTTTTTTGCTTTGATTGGTGATGTTTTATTTTACATTGTAATTAGAAAATTTTATTTACATTAAAAACTCATTAAAAAGGTTCAATAAAAGATGTACCAATTCGCTACATAATCTGAACTGACGCTGACTTTAATGGATATATTTGTACAAAGCAGCTTAAAAAAGGGGGGCCAGCCACCAAGCTCCGACACCTGAGGTTCATTGCAGGTTCGAACTCACGTCACGTCGATCGACGCGATGTCCCTACACGCCGCCACTGTGCCATCATTGTTAGAAGTTTAAACTCTTCAGTACTAAGATTTAAGTATGATTATCATTTCAATTTTACCTTACATGAATGTATAACATTAAAACTGGCAAAAGGTTATATACAGATAGGTAGAGGTACATTTTTTGTTGTGAAAAATGTAATGGTGAGTGTAGACAGGAGTAAAAAGGTTTTGATGGGATGTCGCTATGTGCCATTCGGCCAGCATCATGTCTGGTGAACTGTTTCCGTCTCAGCGGTCGCCTCTTATCATTTATAATTAAATAATATTGGTATTTGAATTTATAAATAATTAAGTTATAAATATATCTGGAAGGACTCCCATGAAACCCCGTAATTTTTTAAAGTACAACATAATTTTACAAATTGATAATCTATATATTAATACGTGATGTAAAAGCTTTTGGTACCTTTTTAAGCGTATTGCGTGCACGGAAGAATGTGAGATTTGGCATGGTTAAAGTTTTAATGGGGAAGGAGTGCAGAAAGCTAAAATTTATCTATAATATCTGTTACTAATATATTAAGTTAAATAAATTAATACTGCGAATCCTAATCGGACTAGTGCCATTGAATTTAGACCCCTCAAAATATTGACATTGTCACTCAACAAAAAGTGACAGCAAGTGATGTAGATAATACTCATTGTTTATGAATATTGCAAATGTCAAATAGAAAATAGTCTATGATTAAAAAGTTTCTGGTCGAATACCTTAGGGCGATCGCTAGTTATTATAAAACGGAATTTCGGAATTTACGGCACGGAAACGGCATTTTACTTTATCGCAGACATTTTCCCATTACATTGTCCGGAGTATTATAAATCAACTAGTTTTTATATATAGCAACAAGAAATGATTTTAAAATACATGAGGTAAATAACGACGTGGAAGACGTGTGGTGCTGGTGTCAGACAGTGGCGACGAGATAACTGGCGTTTTTATCGAAGCACCTTGTAGGTCTTAGGTCTTTGATTATATCACTTGTACCGACCAGGAAGAATTTAATAAAGCATCGAGAACAAAAAGACTGAAATTATAAATATATACATGGAATTTGAAATTTAATTTTAAACTTCATAATCATACACATTTTAGAAATGTAAATATTTATGTAGAAACTTTGTATTGTGAGATGAAATAAAATTTTCCAATGATTTTCTTTAAATTGTTTGAAATATTATTTATGGATATATTGGTAATGTACACCTAAACAATATGCAAATATGATATGTTTACTTTCATAAAATGTTAATAATATGAGCAGATTAGTCTGATTGTAATTATATCCTTTGCCTGTTTTTACGGAGAGGATGAACTTAAAGATTGGGGGAGTCTTAGTAAAATACATATTTTTTACTTATTGGATATCTTATCGTATTTAATCCCAATAAAAACAGATGGAAATATTTATTACTCAGATTTTGATTAATTAACTTATATTGCTTTTATTTGTACGCGTTTGTTGGGCAGGATTGATTTTCATCACGTAGTTTTATTTTTACTTATATTAAAGCCATTAAGCTGATTTTAAGCTCAATCCGGTCATAAAAACACACACAAAATTATAATTCCATATTCGTGATCACTCCTTTGTAATAGATGTAGGAATATCGAGAAATTTTAAAGAAAAATTTATTAATACATATATAGATTGAAGTTCGACGTTCTGACCTGGTTACAAGATCGTGGTCACGAGCAGACTGATCACAGATTAATGATATAATTATGGGGACATACTATGGCGACATATGGTGTAGCATCTCTACTTCACGATTGCATGTTTTTTCAACTAACTATCCATTAAACCCGCTTCTAGTCTTTATAATAAAATATATCACGACACACAATTCTCACGACATCCACGCGATGGTGTAAAAAAACACATAAGCATTTACACTAACTCTGCTAAAGTCGCGATGGTTAATATCAGAGAAATGTCGACCTAATTTTTCCTATTTTAAGTCCGAATATACAATTATAATTTCATAGATTGACAGTCAATATGAATAACAGTGTAACTTTCATTACAATAAAATATAACTAAATAATATATGTTAATCGTTTTCACTTTGACTAAAATTATCATATTGCAACTACGGCAACAGCCCAAGCCAAGGTTCGACCACTTTGGCACCCTTCAGCATGTTGCCACGCTTTAGCGGTTGAGCTCTTAAGCACTCACCTCCAAGCCACGATGAAGCTGTAAAAGCCGTCGCAGGCTCCAAGGCCCTTAGGGCTAACAGTATAATTACTTCAAAACTTTAGCCAACTGAGTTGTAACTCATAACTTATATTGAAACTATACTCTAAAATAAAACATAGCCAGGAATCCAGAACAAACAAGAAGATTTCAACAGTTTGTAGCTTTTCTGTCTATTTTTACATTAGGTGATCTTCTTAGGTTAGTATGATGCTGTGTCTATACTAAATAAATAACGGGGTGATAGAATTTGAAACCACAATAACCACAAAGCCAAATGGAATATTAGCCAACTATAGATTGCAGCTTGCCTTGACACACCGAATTCGACGTGACGAGCGTTGAATTCATTCGCGTAGGTGTCAAACCACAAATACAAATCAGCTTGTCCACTGGACTAGTGACCCAGGCCGAGTGACGACAACAATCATATTTTTCCAACTCTGCAAGTGATTAAAGTTTTTGAAGGGGAAACTTCTGTAGGCAGGTTTTGCGACATTTCTATGGATTAAATAAATCTTATGATTTGCGTCACCTCGCATCACCAACACCGACATGTAATTCATATATCTGTATACATGTATATATGTAGCTATAAGTATGAAATGTTAAATTATACAATACCTTTTTACTTGGTAGTTCCGAAGTTAACTCTCTTAAAAACGAGCAATGTAGGATGAGAATTAAAGGACTCATAATATCATAAGAAGCAGATAATCCAAGATTTTACGTTTTCATTTCTGTCAGCGGTCCCCATTACTGCCTATTTTTTTTTAATTGTTGCATTTTTTCACGTAGTTCGCGTTTCTTTTTCATGTGTTTTTTACAAGATATTGTGGTTAAAATAGTATGTACACTCGCGAAGATGTAAGCGATTTAATATATTTATCATCTGCGACTGTAGCCCGTGTAATGATTAATGATAATTTATAGCTGATAACTGGGTAATGTTGTTGGCAAAAATGAAATATTAGATCAAAATATAACAACAAACTTAAAGTTATGAAATACACAAAACATGGTACAAAATTATATGAAATTATAATGATTGTAGTGTAGGATAGATTAAAATCAACCTTACACTGACAACCAGTTGCTATATTGCTTTTTGCTAGACTAATGTCAAAACATTGAAAACTAAGCAATGGCTCAACATAATTTGAACCGCAAATGGCCAAGAAGTTAGCTAGTAGAGTCTTTAAGATTTGGAGTAAAGTAACACTTAAAAAATGTACTACGGTAAAGGTCCGTAGTCAATTTTACCATGAAACAACAGTTGCTCATCTTTACTTTGTATACGATACAATACAAGAAGCCCACTGTCAACCTGTACTAGCTGAAGAGAAAACATAAGAAGATATCCTATTATTGACGTTACTTAGAGAGCAATTGGGATAATAAATCACCGTAGACAGCCTTTAAAACAGAAAAGCCAATAAAAATATGGATAACAAGAAAACTCTCCTTAATTTGTCTTAGGATTTCTGTTAGAACTGTTTTAAGTAAAGTATGGGTACAATAATTTAGTGACCATTAAAATACCGCCCTAACTAATTTATGTTAAATTACAAAATCAAACAATTTAAAACTTTCCCCATTATAGAAGTGACTAACATTTATTTATTTCCCATAAACTATAGCTTATAAATTACATTTTTATTAATTCGTCCCATAAGTAATTTACATTACATCACTAAATATACCTTCATGTTACCCGCAATATAATTTACTTGTTTAATACTGGAAAATTACTATCTGTCTAAAGTTGTAGTTAATGCCCCCAATTACGAAACCTTTTTAAATCGGTCTCTTTATGAGTATACCATAAAACCAGACAGAATTAAGTCATCAGTACATAAATTAAAGTGAAATTGCTTTTGATTGACGCGTTGGCGCTGCCTTGCACAGTATCGGGCTCGCAATAAAATTGTTTTAAAACTAAATTTGAGATTTATTTACGGACTAGCTGGTACCCGCGACTTCGTCTGCGTATTATTGGATATCACTATCTATGTGCCAAATTTCAGCTAAATCCGTTCAGCTGTTTTTGTGTGATTGAGTAACAAAGCTACAAGCTTTCTATTTATTATATTTGTAGGATAACACTGGTTATACTATGACTTTTACCTGGATAAAAATACCCTATATGTTATTCCAGGTCATAGACTATCTATGTGCCAAATTTCATTGAGATCTGTTCAGCCGTTTTTGCGTGATTGAGTAACAAACAACTAAACATACACACTTTCAAATTTATTATATTAGTAAAATTGTATATTTTATTTGTTCAATAATTATATTATAATCAACTATCACAAGTACTAAAATAGTAGAGCTGGGCCGGGCCTATGTACTTGAGACGACGCGACACCTCAACAAAATTGTTTGAAATATGCGTTCGAGTGCACACACTCGTAATTACAGTCTGTGTCGAGAGCTCGTTGCGATTACACGTTTGAGTGCTTTAATTTACTTCTTTAATATGCCTTCATGTGCACTGAGACACTGTTTTTAGAGTTCTGTACGAATTATTTAATTTTGAATTTAACGAATACAAAAAAACGGAACTCTTATAGATTCAATTGTTTCCTCACCTCATCTCACCTCAACTCATCTCACCTCACCGAATAGATCTAAAGTAAAAAATGCAGTTCAGACTAACCTAAGTACCTATACCTATACCTAAGTAAAATTATTAAAATCATAGTTTCGTATTCACCTATTTCCTCCTCCCAAACTGAACCAATTTTTTTTTTTCAACATTAAAAGAACTTTTGCTATGTCTATATATTTTCCTTTTTCTTTTTGTAGTTGTCAAATTCGTTTGCTGAACGTTTGAACATGACGGTAAAAAAGGGTAATTTTAGTCATTTTAAAAGTCTCCTAGTTATTATAATGATTCGTTTATGATAAAAATCAAAACATAGGGACATGGTAGTGGTAGATAGAGATTTTACGGTATAATATTATTTGCACTAGTACCATTATCCAGGTAGGAAACAAGGGAATACGTTTGTATGGGGAAAATACTTCCCGCGTTTCCTCTTAATTTAAAAAGTATGCAGACAGTCGCCAAAATATGATGCAAATAAAGTCGTTAAAACGCCGATCGCCGGTGCTAAAAGTAGCGTATGTGTTTTGGTCCTTAGGGTTTTATAACATTTTAGTATATGTATTGACGAACTAAATAATTATATTACAAGATAATTTTTAACAAAAAATAAAATTAACTTTAATGATTTTGAAGATACATCTTCTAAGATGAAGGTCCAACGTCAATTAAATTAACCACAACAACAACAACAAGGACCACCCTTAAGGTATCCCCTATCCAACAAAAGAAGAATCCATAAAAATACATTCGAATTGAGTAATTTTCGTCTTTTTTTGAAGAAGGTTAATAAAAAAAAAAAAAAAAAAACAAAACCTATCAATTTAAGTTGGTAAGCTGTAAGTAGTGCAAAATAAAATTGGTTTTTACTTAGGGATGAAACAAGAAAGGGTCGTATTAAGCCGTATCGTGTTATGTCGGGTCTTATAAGGTTACTTTTATTAAGGTGTAAGCGAGACGTGACTTGCAAAAAGTAGAGACGACTTAGGGCGTTTTATGTTAAAGGTCAAAAGAAAAATTTTCTCACTGAAATTTTCCTTGGGTTTCATTTATAATTTATAGGGTTAGTAGAAACGTGAGCGGACCCTTTTATGCGTCTCAGCATATTTATCATCAAACCAAACTGATACTATGGTATTTCTGCATTAATTAATATTTTGTTAACTACCTCATTAGCCTAGTGGTCGTAAGCGCGACTGCTGTGTTCGAGGTCTTGTGTTTGATTTTCAGATCGAGCAAAGTGTTATTCGGTTTTTATGTGAAATTCTCAGTAGCAGCTTGGAGTTTGGCTTTGTGCTCCATTAATCGCAATAGGCTCGCCCGCTATTACATAGGACCTAAAACATACCCGGCGAACTGTAGGTGTGCATTAGTACACCTCTGCCTGATCCTTCGGGGATACAGGCGTGATGGTATGTTATATTATGTTTTTCTCAATCTGCATGTATTACTAACTTAGCTTTTTTTTTTTTGAACTGACTTCACTGTTAGCCTTAGGGGCCCTATCCAAAAACAGAGCCGCTGCGGCTTTTGCAGCTTCACCGGACTTGGTAATAACTTAGCTCCCGGGGAAGGCATATATGACAATTTTACGTATTATTTGTGACATCCGGGAGCCCCAATGGGTTAAGCGTAAAAATGTAAAAAAGAAACTGTACTTATTACTTTATATTATATACGTACGAATTTATACTTCAATGGCGTAACAAAATAAATATAATTCCAAAAATTATACCCCCCATGTCAATAACATGATATTAATTTAATTAAAATAATTTTTCTTTACACGCGGTTAAATCTTATTCAGAAAAGGCAGCAAAACGAATTCAAATTATTATAATTTATCGCTCAATTTGTCATGACGTAAACGTGCCAAATGAAGTATACTTAGCTTCAAAAATCTCGTCAATTGAGTTTCTCATATGGCTTGAAGAGTTTCATTCAACGAGTTTTAAATTTTTCCGTAAAATTTGAAAATTCGTTAATAAATATTTTATATGCATCGAATAGTAATATTCTCTTTCAGTTATCACGTAAATATTATTTTTTACTATTCAAATAAATACTTGAAGAACAGTTAGTACCTACGTTTCAAAAACTGTTTTATATCATATATCAAAGAGAAATACCATTAAAACTGTAAATGGAAATATTATTTAGAGCCAAATATTCTACTATAAACGAAAACATACCATCAAATAACATATCATTTCAATAAAACTGAGGTAGGGTACAAATAAATTTCTGTGGAGATTTATATCCAATAGGGACAGTCAGACTGGTGGAATACCTTCCACCCTACAGAAGATCTTAGCCAAATAACCTTGTGTTGTGTTCCTGCGGTGAGTAGGGTTTCCAAAGCTCCTGGGTTCAAGGTCGGTAACGTGATACTTTTGTATTACAAGCATACATAAGCTAAAGTAGCCACTTACCATCAGGCGGGCCGTATACTTTGTTCACCACTTTTGTTGTATAAAAAAAAACTGATAATAGTAGGACAGTAGGTCAGAAACTTTAAACATTATTTTTGGGTCCTTAAGATTTTTTTGAAATTAAAAATCATAATTTTTTTCCTTCTATTAATATATTTATATAAATGTATCTATATATACATCTTATGGTGAAAACTGCTATATATAATTACTGCATATACCTATATATGCTGCGCTTTTTTCGCATCCCAGAAATGCCCATCGTGTCTAAATAAGTTTTCACTTCAATAATATTGCCAGTGTTCTCTCAAATTATAAATATGCTATAATTTTCAAGTCAGATTTTAAGTGGTAAGAATAAAAAAAAAAACAGTCCTAAACGTCACGTCAGTAAAGAAACGGACGAGTGAAAGTGAAGTCGCGTCGGGACATCTGTACCCCGGGGTTACAATGCGGAGTGTAATTATTGTAACGTATTCACTTGTTACATCTATAATAAAAATGTCTGTAGAAATGGGGTCAATAATGATACAGGTAGGTACTATCGTGGTTCTGTAACTATAGCACAGTAGATGCTACTCTGTTGGTTAACTGAGAACTTAGAGGTAAAAAAACAACGGCATTTGCATCATCACAGCATCTGACAGTTGTACTGTAATTCAATAAGTAAACCAAAAGGTTTTTTTTTTTTTTTTAGATCTGACTACACTGTTAGCCTTAGGGGCCCTAAAGCCGTTGCGGCTTTTACAGCTTCACCGGACTTGAAACCAAAAGGAGAAGAACTTATACTTTTATACGATTTATCCTGCGAGAGAGTGAAATAAATAATACATTATACAGTGTTTCCTATTGTCTCGGTGTCCTCTTCGTACGTGTATAACGTGTGTTATGTATTATGAAGCCTTGGGCAAAGGCGTCAAAGCCAGCGTGGTGTATTATTCACTTGTATCGTTTATGTAAATATTTTTATGTTTTCTGAAGGATTCACTTGTATCGCGTATGCACTACAGATATGTTTTTATTTTTATTGTATGAGTGTGTACACTTGACAGATATAATTATCGCTTTATATTGAAGAACATGCGCACGACGTCGCGGGCAATATCTAGTACTTAATATTATTGCATTTTAAAACATTTATAACGTATCGTAATTTGTATCAAAACGACCTCGAGCTCACATACAATTAGAACTAGGCTATCTATCACATTCGTTTCATTAATGTCATATCGATTTATAATTAGCTGGCGTAATCGATATGTAAAAAAGTTAATTTGCAAGTACTGGCAGCTTGTTAGTTGCCTTACCAAAAGAAAAAAAATACAAATAATAATAATATACACGTAACGCCAGAACAAATTGGAATCAATTAATTAAAAATTCGTATCCTTTACTCGGCTGTCGCGAACGATAACATGCGAATTTCGAATCCTATCAATACGTATTTAATGTATTGTCGATTTGTTAACGTACGTCTGAAATGCTTTTTGTAACTGTAAGGCATTATTTAAAGTAATATAAAACGTTGTACTTTTATGGGGAACATCTTACTCTCGCATATGTTTTCGGTTGTTTAATTGTTGGAGATATCGAATATCTCAGAAATATTTGCATATTTAAGAAGTGTACTTAGCTTTATTGATATTTTAATTAAGCATCAATAAATTTGCCTCAAACTCCAAGGGCTTTAACGAAATCTGTTTTTAATTAATTTATTACAAACGACTTACCTACTTGGTTGATATATATTTATTGTATCGAGATGTTTATTTAAATTTGAATTACAAATACTTTGTTGTTTTTCGTGTGGTTTCTATGTCGTAATTAATTTTGAATAAAATATTATTATCGTTTGATAACGGTTTGAATATCTAATTACATTGGAATTATTTTAGTAGAAGCTAGTCTCTGGTAGAAGCTAATTTACACTAGTTAAAATGCATATTAGGTAGTTCACTAGATGTTCTGTTCACAGAATTCTGTGCTTTCCGGTAGATAATGACTCGACCACAGCGCCACCTTTCGGTTTCAGATTTCGTGTTTTTCTTTATGACACAAAATCCTATGTTTTGTGAATATAAATAATTTTGGTTTATAAATATAGAATTTGTTAATAACGACTAAAGCAGCACCTATTGAATTTCAACAAAGCTGTGAACCATGACCTCGGAAACCAGAAGTAAATTAAAAAAAAAAGAAAATCATTTCATTTATTTCAAATTTTCTTAGTTACGCAATAGGTCAGCTCAACCCATCGATTGTGGTTGTATCACATCTCATATGTAACATTAATTATTTATAAATATTTATAAAATTGATTATTTTTGAGTGTTATTTTATAATTACATATTATTATTTAAAATTTAGTTATTTAGGTATTATTATTATTGACTACTTTTCTTAATTATTATTATCACTGCCTTACTAATTATACGTTTTTATATTGTAGGCAGATAAAAACTGCTGCTGATCTGTTACAGACGGAAGTAGTTAAGAAATTTTGGATAAATTATTTACGACGGATTTCTGCAAAGTAAATTACGTTATTCAAATAATAATTCATTATTAATAAAGTTAAATTTTTTAACTATAAAAAAATTACACTTCGATTTTTTTATTTGTCTACAATTTTATTGTTGGATAGTTATAATATAGTCACCATGATTTTTGTAATTTTTAAGTAGGCACTTAGCTTCGTAGTATGTTTTTGCAAAGAAAATCGCGACGTCCGCATTCACGGTTAATCGCCGTGCAATCGCGGTGATTGCCGGAAATTTTTCCCCAGTTTCACCCAACCGTCTTAACTATCGACAAATGATAGTAATGTCGTGTTGTCAACATAGCTATTTCCTTTGCCGGTTCACATGCACTAATATAGATGCACCATGCATGAGTTTTAATACATACGTATAAAGTTTTTAATCTATTCTCTACACTATGAGATCGTTAATAATTCTATATATTTGAATAGTCGTAGATTTCATTATCTATGATCTGTATTAAGCTAAAAAAAAAAAAGAATTAAGTGAAGAAATCAATGTAGTGAACCAATTTAATGAGTTAATATTATAATATATTATACATAACAAGATTTTTTATCGTTTCTTTATTTCGTAAAATATGCTTAAATATTAAGTTTTTTATAATATTCAAAATCAAAACTAGTTTATTTTAGGCTCTTCGAACGTCAGAACAAAATCAATACGGCACCGATTCGAAAAACAACCCAGCTATCGAGAAGAGCCAACAAATACCGCGATTTACCTTCCTAATTAAATATTACACAAAAATGGCTATATATCGGCTTCAATATGTTTTTTTTTTAAGTTTTTTTTTTTAAAACTGTGTTATAAGTACAATACTACAATAATTATACATAATTGTTATTAAATGCTATATTCCGAATATAAAACAATTATAGTCACATTTACTATTATTATTTACAATCATTAAAATTAATACGTAAATAGTAACGTTTGAAATAATGGGAGAAATATTGTGAATGTTATTAAAATGTTGGTGACGTTTTCCCTCCCTTAAAGGTAGACATGCCATGACATACTTGCATTTAAAATTCATAATTTATAATGACAGTGTGTTTTATGCGTGCAATACTTTAGACATGAATGGTCTGCCCATTACCATAATAATATAAATTTAATTTGCATTTCTTAACGACTTAATTCGGCCGTCCGTAAAGACCACACACGATTTTTTTTCTCTTATCAACACTTCTTAAGTTCAATAATGTTATATTTATACTTTATTCAGAGGTTTAGAAGTTTTTTATTGATCTAGGATGGAAATGAATATCGATTCTTTGAAAAAATCTCCGTCCCTACCCTCCCCACACTTCAGAACATCTTGCTCGCAAAGCGTGACAGTCTCAATATTTTAGGTGTGGATATTCGCAGAGAATTACATCGAGAATGTCATCTCCACTACATCTCGGAGACTCCGAATCCTGAATCGGGTACGACGATTTTTTACGCCCAGCTAACTGTATCTTCTTTACAGGGCACAAGTTGGGTGTTGTATGGATTACTGTTTGCATCTCTGAGACAGATCCGCAAAATGTCTCCTCGATACTTTGGACATATCCAGACATGAGCTATCCCCATTGTTAATGATGGAGACGTTACCAAATACATCGAGCCGCTTCAGCGTGAGCTAAGCGTGTTTTACCGCCTGCATCATGGTGAGTGCTCTGAAGAGCTGTCAATCCAATTCCCCTCCTCTTCATTCCACAACAGGGTTCTGGTTGTGTTTGGATTGTATTGTACTTAATGTGCCGTTAATTTTCCGAGCTACTATAAAAAAAGTAAAATTTACTACAGACGATAATATATCTTTAAATATAAACTATAAATCACCTTTATAACATCAGTATCTAATAATATTCATTTCTATACTGTGAATACTCGAAGCAACGATTGGACACGAACATGAAAAGCCGAAAAATGAAGTTGGGCCCAAAAATATGTTTAAATATCTAAACCAATATTATAAAGAGGACAGATTTGATTGTTTGTTTGTTTAACGGATAAACTCAAAAACTACTAGACCTATTTTAAAAATTCTTTCACCAATACAAAAGCTACAGTATCAGCCAGTAACATAGGCTATATTATAATTTGAAAAATTAATTTATTCCTCATATAAATCTCGATAGTTTTACATAAAGTATAAAAAATTGGCTACACGAGTGTGTTGGCGAAATTTGTCGTATAAAATTAACACGGGTGAAACCGTGGGGCACAAATAGTTATTTATAAGAACGTACAGTTCTACACAGTGTTGCATTCTTGACCAGTTTATTCCACTATTCTCATGAATTCAACTATCGACTAAACCCTTTTACAGTGATGGTAGACTTTCAGACATACATTGCATATTTAAAAGCAATTATCACCATCGTCGTCTCAGCCGAATGAAGTTCACTGTTGGACATGGCCTCTTTCAATGATAACCACAATGACCACTCCTGCAACAGTCACAAAGTTATTCCCACACTGCATCTTTCTTTACGCGGCCGCTACTTAAAAACTCTACAACCTCATCCGTCATACGTTCTACGAAAAAAAAAATACCCTGCCCGCTGCTATTTAAGTTTATCAATTCTTATAAATTAACTTCGGTTCTTCTGCGATTTTTTTATATTTCTGATTCCAACCCGCAAATAAGCGAGCATAGCCTTAAAAATAATATTGAACTCTAAACGATATCCATCTTTGAACTAGACCCCTATTACATCGACTTTGCGATCGTGAACTTGAATATTGTAATACCATAATACACAATAATATCAACGTGAGAGATCGTTACAAAATAATTTTCACGTCGAAGCTTCGATCGACAAGATAGTCGACAGCAAACAAATAGTCGGGTATTAAGTAACTGCGGTTACGATGGACAGCAATAGAGTGATAGCAATGTCTTATGTCACACAATAATCTATGGTACCTATCTGAAAAGTTTGAATATTTCAAAACGATTTAATACTTGTTCTTCGCTTATATTAGTTAGGAATTAATCAGGTTTATTAATAACTGTTATGTTTTTAGTGTCTACATAGTCTCTCAAGATATCTATTATCATAAACAGTTAAGAGATTTTTTTTTTGTTTTCAACGTGCTAATTTCTGGAACTACCAGTCCGTTTTGAAGAACTCTTTTTGTATGTTATAGCCTATTTATTGAGAAAGGTTATAGGCTATATAACTTTATGATAAGACTTTAGGGAAAAGAGCAGTAACTATGAACGTCAAGCAATCTGGAAAGCTGTAGGCAAGTATGGTATGTGAGAATAACGGATGCGTTTAACACGGGCGAAACCGTGGGACATAGCTAGTATATATATAATCCTTGAACAATTTCACTGACTCAATTAAACTTTTAATACTAACTACAAACATGTATCGTAGTTTTTCCCCATACATTATTTTATGAGACGTCTAACAAGAATTGTCTTGATAAATAGGTGAAACAACAAAAAAAATAATATAAATAAGGAGTACATTAAATACAGTAGGTATTTATTATTAATACAAAAAAATCATAAGTCAACCCATTAGTTCTATTCCATTAGTTTTTTTAACTACTACTACTTTTATATTAGTTTCAATAATAACAATAAATTTTAACAATTCCTATCAAAACACGTAATAAAAATCGAACGAAATAGATCTACACGTCCTATTTTCTTGGTAACACTATCTTAATCTACCAATTTCTGTATTATAATAGATAGCAAATACAACAATATCTTTGAGATTTATTACATTGCATAACCCGGATCAACCACAATAGGCGAAGTTATGACTTTGAAAAATATATGGAACTGTGAAATGGATGGCATTTCTATTGTCGATATCGAAGTATTGTGAAGTTACAGACATAAATAAAGGTATCTTTCACTGTATAAGTACAAAGCGGAAGCGATAAATGATATGGATAATTTAATGATATAATTAAAATGAGTAATTCACCGCTGCTAACGTACCCGTGTAGTTTATCATTGTCCTCTCACTTCCCGTGCTTATCTACAGCTTGTCAGATTTCTTGACCTTCATGGTTGCTATAGGGACTGAGTGTTAAGTTCCTAAAACCTAAACCTTCCTCAATATATAGGCTATAAAATCCAAAAAGTTTAGACCTTAGCTCCAGAGATTAGATCGTACAAACTAACAAACAATCCCTTGTCCTTTATTATATTATAATCTAGTATAGATAATTATGTAATCCAAAATCATCCAATATTTTACATAAAATTTTGATAGAGTATGTATTTGGAATCTTTGTCCCATCTAAACCGCAATTAGTATGTTTTGAGATAAATTAACCTTCATTGGAAATTTACTTGAATCTTATTTTAGACTAGCTGTGCCCTACGTTTCACTCGTGTTCATTTTATACGGCTTACATCGCCAACGCACCCGTGTAGGCAATTTTTTATACTTTGTGTAAAATTATCGACATTTTTATGAGGAACAAATTAATTTTTCAAATTATAATACCTATGTTACTCGCTGATACTTTAGCTTTATATAGATGAAAGATTTTTTAAAATCGGTCCAGTAGTTTTTGAGTTTATCCATTACAAACAAAAATCAAATCTTTCCTCTTTATAATATTGGTGGTTAAATATTATTGGCAAAGTAAAAAGAATACTGATATAATAAACTAATTAGTTTCAACAATAAAATTTTGTATATATTTTCTGCTAATATTTTAATACATACAAATTAATTTATCGTATTCAATTCCTCTACAGTTAATATGTTCAACTTTTCGTGACATGCTTATAACTTAGGGCACACTTCGCAGCCTGACTCACGAGTATTGATGTCGCTTCTAGTATTACCTTCAACACTTCCTATGTCACAATATTCTCAGAGTCAATAAACTGTCTACATCTATCACGAAATATTATCAATACTACCTTTGATCTTCGCTCTTCGTTGCTGGAATTGTTAATACTTATTACAAACACTTCGGTCTGTCTGTTTAATGAAGTGAAAGCACTAAAAAGAGACACACACATACATCTGAAGGATTTAACTGATTTTAACTTTAATAAATTTTTAGTCATGGTGAGTGTTCTGAAGAACTGTGTAATCAAATTCCTTCCTCTCCTTTCCACAACAGAACCACATGGGCTGAGCTTTGGAGTCACAGTTTTACGGAAATCTCCACTCAGTACGAACTAAAAAGTTCTCTATGACTTATTTTTCGTACCGTGGTACCTTCAAGTGTAACGTGAAGAGATATTTAAGCAGGTCGGCATTACAGCGGTGACCGCCGATGGATTTCAATCTCTCGGTAATCGCCGTTGCGTTTGGATTGTGCTGTGATTACCATCAGGGGCTATTATAAAAAAATATTGACTGATCTATTTAGATAGGTGGTATATAATGTTTTTTTTAATTTAAATGAAAAAATATAAATACATGTGTATATAAAACTACTAGTCGCGAACATAGACGTAGGATATCCGTAGTACTTTAATATTTCAGGACCAGGTCACACTTTCGATTGACAAAGGTAAAGCACGATCCACGGTGATTCCCACGGACATCCTGCAATACATTTGACATTGGCAAATGCTTTTAAACAATATAATCAATGAACAGCTTTCCAAGCATTTCATTTTACTTTCGTTTCCCCGATTCCTATTACTAGACATCAAGCTCTCATAAATTACAATTTATCACGATGACTTCCTTTGACAAATGCTACAGTACGAATGACTTTACAAATCTTAACTTGCCTTGTTAGTGTATGGTCCAATCTTGCAACTGAATTTTTAAAAAGTTCTCCTCTACCGATTGAACTAAAATTTTGTATACATGTTTAGTTTGGATGACAATGCATGGTTAGCTAAATAACGCCATTCTAAATCCAATATGGCGGACTCCCAAAGACGGCGTTCCAGTTATTCTTTATCCACCCCCACGAAATGGGTATCAAATGAAAGGATTTACTTAATTTTTTTTTTTAGATAATAAATACCTTTTAAAAACCTGTTTTCATTCAACGTTTCAATAATTTCAAAAGCGTGTAGCACAAATTAAAAGTTAAAAAGGGGAATATAAACTAAATATATTTTTGTGCGTTACAAGTTTTTAAAATGATTGAAATATTTAATAAAAGCTTGCTTTTAAAAAGTGTTTTTTTTTTTTTTTTTCTTTTAATTAATTATTGATTTTTATTGATAACAAATAACGTCTTTATAATGAGCTGGAATCTACAGCACGCTTAAAATGTAATAGTAATTTTTGATAAATAATGGTTTACGCGTCAGCGATATTATTTCACGTTTTTAGTTTTCTCAGTGTAAGTAATTGTGTTTTTTGACACTTACTCTATTTTCGTTTCCCAAGCCAATTGAAGTCACTGTAATGTAACATTTATCTGGTAAAACCATATACCTAGATAATAAAAACATAGGCAACAAGCTAAATTACTTAAACAGAAACCTGACTGCAACTGCTTTTTATTTAAATCCCAGACGTCGCACTTAAATACTAATTAGCCTACATCACTCCCACAATCAAGAAGAATCTAACGTCATCTCGTCTGCTAAAAACCATCAAGCCGCTTAGTCTTCAGAGCGTGCCAAAGGAATAGACATACATACATACATAACGCACGAAAAACATAACCCTGCTTTTTCGCAGTCGGGTAAAAACTGTATATAACCACGTGGCTCGTTTAGGCATATCGCGTTCCGGTATCAGTCGGTGTATATCCAGTAATTAAGCGGGCTGGTAGGGATCTGTACCAGACTGACCAGATAAACCTGTCACAGGGACTCGCTTTTTGTTAGTTACGTTTTGTATGTATCAGTGTGTATCCAGCTGCCAAGAAGGCCGGCGTTATAGCAATGGCCGGTGATGTATTGATTTCTCGTTGGTCGTTTCTGGATTGTACTGTGCTAACTATTAGGTAAATTGGAGTTACTTTGCCGTGGTACTATTAAAAAAAAGCTTCTTACCAAACCAAGAATACTCACTATATATACACTATATATATATATATATCTCCCTCTCTATTGCACAAAAAAGTACCAATGGAGGGCTTAACGCCAAAAAGCATTCTCTGCCAGTCTTCCAGAGTTTAAAAGAAAGAAAAAAAAAGAAAAATCTAGCAAATATTCAATTGCTCCAAGTAAAACCTACGTACGAATACTTGAAGGAATCCCGAGATAAGGTATATTAAAAAAATATGTCCTGTATAACTGACACGCCAGAAAAATATGCATGGATAAATTCGATATACCCGTCCATCGTTCACCCGTTGACACTAACGATAATTTAAGTAAGTGGGACCAATTATAATACGATCATATCGAAAATAATATTTTGGAAATATATTGTAACTTAATTAAATGTCACACACTTCCAAAAAAGAATAATTTGCTAAAAGAAAATTATTACCTCTCTTGCACTTTGTACTTTCTCTAAAATAATATTATAATTATTAAGAACAAAAAAGGTAAAATCGATCGAGTTTATTGTCGGCTTTTCTCGATGTCTGATTATAATATTCATAGGTTCTTCTTCGGTATTAAATAGAATAAAATATTTAGTTATTACCCAAGTCGTTAGTTATTAAAATTGTTAACTTTTTGCAATACATATTTACGAAACACCTGAACATTTTTCGAACCCACTTAATTAGTGGTAAAGGTAATAGAGAAATTGTATTAATTCTGGACTCGTTTAAGTATTTGTTTGTTTGTAAGTAAGTCAATACAGACTTTGATATTAATGTATTTCTCTCAAGATGAGTCACGATCAGCAAACCATTTCAAGAATACGTTTTGACAAAAATCTATTACTGTCGCACTGGGCCCGAACAACCGAACAGAGTTTGAAATAAAACCATCGCAGATCGGATTAATTGTACCTATTTAAAATAGACTAAATTCAATGTTTCGTATTTCTTTATTTCCTCCTATAACACTAGACCGATTTTAATATTTATTGCAAGAATAATATAAGATGTATTTTGGCTATACTTAATGTTTTTCTTTAATATTTTTTCCCCCAAATTCTTTGCTGGATATCTTATAGCGACAGTACAACTAGCTGATTTTAGAAGACCTCTAACTCTTGCAATACATAGGAACATGTCAGCGATAGTTATAGATTGTATAGTTAAAAAATATTTGCCATAAACACAGTAAGCATCTGTGCACAAAACAATATTCACATTTTCTCTTAAAGCGGTGACGAAGGAAAACAAAAATATCATGAGTATTTTTATCACAACGAAATTCGCTGATACATGATTGTTTATCTATACAATTAATAAAATTAAAGCGTCTGTTTGTAATGTCAAAACAACAGCTTTTTACTAAATGCATATGCAAGTATATAAGACACCTATAACAAAAAAACCCATTTTTTTAATTTTTGTCCCTCTGTTTGTCTTTCTGTCTGTTCCAGGTATTCTCCGAAACGGTTGGACCGATTTTGACTAGACTTTCAATAGTAGATAGCTGATTTTATGTGAGTAACTTAGGCTACTTTTATTTTAGAAAAATAATTAAGGTTCTGCACAAATATAAAATAAATGGTCATGGTAAATCAGTTCGGGCGCTTCAATGGCTTACGCTGAGCAAACCATAAAAGATATTGCAAATTAATGTACCAAATAAATATAAAACGCATGCTAAAAAGTACACTAGACGTTGTTGAAGGGAGCTTCAATAACAGTATTCTTGGCGTATATATAAATTCATTTAAAACTGGGTAGGAAGTTTAAATAGATCTGATTGCATGCTTCTAGTGATCTTTTGATCTATTTTTAAATCAATCGATCGGGCATAAACTTTTAATAATCAATTCGGCCCCTTTGATCAGTGTATCGATTTTTAATCTAGTAGATTGTTTGTTTAGTTAATTCAGCAAACCGTTTTGTAGTTGAAAGTTTTGTGTATGCTTCCCGCATCTGCTGTTCGAAACACTTATGTTTGAGTTTGAAAACTTGAGAATCTATCGATAGTTTCTTGAAGTAACCTATTAACATTTAAAATAAACTATGTACAAGTCTATACCTATGTACTAGCCAGTTTTTTGCGTTAATTAATACGTCGACCACAGCGCCTTTTATCCCGTTTCAGGAATAGCATATAAACCTTCTCCAAATCACTTGCATTCACCAACTTTCATGGAGATCGGTTAAACGGTGTTTTAATTTACGGTATCTCATAATAACCAACATCTATTTTTATATAGAAATACAGCATTTCATCCGTCCATCCATCCGTATGAAGAAAGTATTATATTTCATGTAATTGTACAGAAATTTGTTTTAAATATCTTAAACATTTAATGCAGTTTAAATTGTAATGTTTTATATAATTATATTATAATACTCTATTATTACCAACACTAAAATGCGTAGTTACTAGGTAATAGAAACTTTAGTTGTGTGAAGGAAAAAAAATGATTATTTGCCTAAAATTGATAAACTGCTTGAAAAACATCAAAGTTATGTATCATTGTGTGAATTTACTTTTATTATTGCTAAGGTGTCTATATATGTACATAGACAAATTCTTCACTTCCCTCTCACTCGTGAGCCTTTAAAAAAATAAAGAAGGACAATGGTTTATAAAAAAAATTACATAAAAATTCGAAGACAAAATGTAAGGAATATTATTGTCGCCTACTTAACTTCCTTTCTTTTTCCTTACATTCAATTAATAAATACCTATAAAAACTCCATATTTCCGTACACCGTAAACCTTAGTAAAAATTCAGTGAGTACAACAAATAGTTCATGTGAACCGACATGTTGTCCGCTCTCAAATAAAATATTAACAATTTTACGAAATAAACACCGAGTTTGAATGGGATAATAAAGCGTTAACTACGTCGAGGTACGCTGAATTAACTATAGGGGTCAATAGGAATACTTTATTCAATAAATATTTCTATTTTATTTGCTATAAAAAATTTATAACTTCTCCTTTACTACAATAAATATAACATATACGTTCAATACATCAATTCATAATACACCTTCACTAGCAATCACCCGCGACTTCGTTCACATTAATCTATATTAATATTATGCCCACTTCTCGACGGCAAGAAAACACATTTCTGTACGGGTTGTGCTTATAAAAATCATAGTTTTTAAAACTTTAATATTGATTTATTTAATGAAGGTACCATAAAATTTTAATAAAAATATAAAACAATTGAATGAGTGAACGAAATGAAAGAAAACCGACTTCAATGATTTTGAAGAGTTCCCTGAACACACCCACCCTCATCCCCTATCCCCTTATAGGTATCCCCTTTCCAACGAAAAAAGAATCATCCAAATCGGTTTCATAAACAAAGAAGTTACGGCTGAACATCCATCCATTAAAAAAAAATTCGAATTGAGTAACCTCCGACTTTTGTTGGAGTCGGTAAAAATAAATAGATACATTATCATAATAAGTATATATACGTACTTACATATTTTTATAGAAAACATCAGTTATAAATACAAATTGTAAAAATCATTATTTAATTAAACTATACAATTAATAAAGTTAAAGTTAAAATCCCATTTTTTTAAATTTTGTCTGTTTGTTCCGGGTAATCTCCGAAACGGATGGACCGATTTTGACGGAACTTTCATTGATAGATAGCTGATGATATAGGGAGTAACTTAGGGTACTTTTATCCGCACAAATAAAAAAAGCTGGTCATGGTGAATCGATTCGGGCGCTTAAATGGATTATGCTAAGTAAACCGTAAGAGATAAAGCAAATTAATGTATTAAATAATTATAGGCATTAAAAAGATCTACATAAAAGTCCGGGAAAGTATACATCTATCTTCTAAGAAACATCCACAATAAGCATTTTTGTCTTTAAAATAGCCGGGAGCGGAGGAGTAAGATTCGCGCGAGCATTCTGTAGTCCACGAGAGCAAAGCCACGGGCACAGCTGGTAAATAATAAATATCTGGGCGAACGAGTTTTGCTCAGTATTTAAAAAAAAAGAAAGAAAAATACTTATCTAGGTAAACTCGGAATATACATATAATATATTTATACGATAATTGATAGCTTAGTAATAGTATTAGATAATATTAATGAAGTACAATTATTATGATGAAATACTAACATTACTATGAATTATAAATTTCGTTATAATTATATGAAATTGTAGCAAGTATTGTGATGTAAGTGATATTTTTGTGGGTGAACCCTAAATGTAACATGGTATGATTGACAGCGCGTCCACTTTTAAACACATGTGGAGACCATGTTTAATTCATTGCATCATTAACGGTGCCAATCATTAATTTGTGCCATTAATGGTAGCGCCGAAAGCCGAGATTTAGTGGTCGATTCGGTGAGGAATTTCGACGTTTCTGCTCGTTAGCCCAGATATACGCAGCCCAGTTATTGAATTATTTGAGCTGATATATCCATAATCGGTGGCATTTAACTTTCAAAGACTTCGTATGTCAGTGTAATATATTTGTTAATATATAAAACTATAAAATTGTATTACTAGATTTCGTATTGCAATTTTATCCACCTACAAAAATAAATTAGTGTTTCTACCTCCTAAAGATTAGTGTAATGAAAATATTTGGGAATAAATACTTACATGTTTCTGAGAATCTGTTACAGGTATAAAAATCCTATTTGCGTCTGTTGGCCACGTCAAATCGACGACACTTCCCCTGATGGTAAACATAGTACAATCCTAACACAACGCTGACCACCGAGAGATCATAATCCATCGACGATCGTTGCTTTCATGCCGGGCCTGTATTAATTTAACTGGATATGCACAGGCTGATCCCAAAACGCGACATGCACAGGCGAGTCACTATGATGGACTTTTCACCACATGCATGGTGGTCACGACCCAGTCCGGCAAAACAATATTATTGCCATTGCCTGGCCTCGTTCGTTACTCAACAGGGCAGACCACAGGTTTATGGTTTTGCTTGAACTCGTATTCACACAATATATTTGTTTACATTAACATATTATACATTAAAAAAAGAATGAAACGTTAGCAACTACTTTAGTTAAAAACTATGTTGGTACTGCTATCGCCCACCTCTGGAATTTTGTTCAGGTTTACAAAAGAATACAAAAGTCAGAAAATAAACATAATTTTAAAAGTAAGATTATAACGTAATGATAATTAATTAAACAAAAACGAAAACTGAGATGTGTGTGTGGTGTTATTTTGTTTAATGATAATTATGCAGTTACACATATGAGTTAGTGTAACCCTTTATATAACTATGAGATAAGTAAGTGAAATTATATTTCATGTACACCAAATAAAAGAAAGGAGTTGTTCTGTGTCCTCATAAGTAAGTTTACATAACTATAATTTTTGTTACATTTGTTGTGATGATGGTGTATATTATGTATAATTTTGATTATATCTGATAGGTGACGATATAGTCGACCCACTAATTAACGGAAAGGAACAGAAAAACGTCTGTCAGGCTATCTAGTAAGTTCGCTAAGTCATATCTTTGCTGTACTGCGGAGTTGTGGAACTGTTTCCCGGCCAGTGTGTTTCCTTCTTCCTACAACATGAAGTCCTTCAAACAAATGAAGATACATTTGAGAAGGCCGGTATGTCAGTGACGATTGACGATGTAGATCCTTCGGTCATCACCGATGTTGTTAATTTGTGCCATTAGGTATTATACTTCCGTCACTTTGCTCTTGATATAATAAAAAAGGCAAGCACAGCTCTCGGTAAAATAGAAAAGTCTGAGTTTGAAAATCTATTGTTAAAGAGTAGCATAGGTGTCTTTTGGTTTTTTTACCCGACTGCGAAAAAGTGGAATAAGTTTTTCGAGCGTATATGTATGTATGTATATATCTTTGGAACGCTCTGTAGGCTAAATGGCTAGATGGATTTTAGCATACGAGTGTCGTTAGATTTGTCTTAATTCTGAGAGTGATATAGGCTATATAAAATATAATATAAAATAACATTTAAGTACGAAGTCTAGGAATCAAATAAAAAGCAAAAATTTTTTTTGTAATATACTTTTTTTTGCTCTCGAGTTTTTGTTTCCTTTTTAATATTATATTTTTTCTTGTTTCAATGTAGGTACTTGATAGCGAGTTCCCATTAAGACTTAGCGTGTTAATCTATAAGGCAAATTGTCTATAAGATCAAGACGAGGTTGTGGTTTAATGCCAGAACTAGCTAAGAAATATCTTGATATATCCTAGTGTATAAGAGACGTAGGGCACAGATAATATTTCATTCTACTTACCTTACAGAATATCGCAGCCAAATGATCCTTATGTTTTCGTCCTGCGGTGAGTGGGGTTTCCAGAGTACCTATGGTATTACAAGCGTCCATTTGCTATGATAGCCGCTTACCAACAGGTGGTTCGTATACTTTTTTACCACATTCGTTGTATAAAAAAAGAGTAATTTAAGGATGTATTCATAATTCGATATCATAATATTCTTTCACTTTATATCAACCGTTATTTATTGTTTCATTTATATTAAATGACTTTAGATATTTATACGAAAGCATGAACACAATTCGCGCCCGTTCAAACAAGCCGGCGTCGTATTGAAGATCTTTATCTCACCTTACTAAGAATTCTCATTTAGAACGCGCGCTCGAGTCCCAACAATAATCGTTCGAGTTTCGCGAAATCATTAGTTAACAGCAACTGATAAAATTATTAATTTGTAACAAGTGTGCTTAGAAATATAATTACATTAAATTGTCTTATTACAGGCGCTTAGATGCCTTTGTTATTTCACGTATTTTCTCACAATAAATTCAATTTATGGCAGGAATAAACACGAGTAAAGTTTGTGTTATAATTTACCTAGATTAAATGTATATATTTGTATACTACGAAAAAATAAAATATGAATTTTAACAGACCTATAATTAAATTATATCAAAACAACAGTTACGTCCATAATGTAAACTAACGAACTAGGTTCCTGAAGATTTCTGGAAATAAGCAACGCTTTGGTGACGTTACTCGCACTTTGGGCGATAACTTGAATCGTAAGATATCAATGCCAGTGGAAATGACTTATCTCCGAACATTATATTGGCTTTGCTCTGATATACAAATATTGTTAATGATTTTTATATTAACACATATAATGCATTATATCCACAAAACAAATTCAAAAACGTTATCGTTTCTGTTTGTAATATTTTAAGAGGTAGTGGACTACATGTAGGCGAAAATCGTTAAAGCGAGTCTGCAGTGAGAATCTAGTCTATAGCAAAACTCATAGTAGTGGCAACTCACAATCTATATCCTTCATCTAGATTAATGATTTAAATTAGATAATTATTAGGCAACAATATAAAATCGAAAGTGAAAGGTGGAACTGAAGACAATAATTGTTGACACGCCAATTTCAATGTATGTTTTATTTATTTAATTACTAGCTTTTGCCTCTGACTTTGTTCCCGGTGTCTTTCAAGTGAATCGATTCGTGCGCCACCTGTTGTAAAGTGATGGTAGATATTGAAGGTTCTTTTATACTACAAAGGTGGCAAACATTCGACCCGCCTGATGGTATGTGGTTACCGTAGCATATGAACGCTTGTAATACCATAGGTATCACGATCGCGTTGGCGACCTTAACCATCTTCAATGAGCTCTGGGAACCGTACTTACCGTAGGAACATAACACAAGGTTATATTTGGCTGTGATCTCCTGTAGGGTTGGAGGTACTCCATCAGTCGCGGATATGTCCATAACAACTTACCAACTTATTGAATTCGAAGGAATCGTTTAGGACCGCTTATTAGACTCTCGCTATTTACGTGTGAATATCTCTAACTCTGCTAGGCCTTTTCCTTCAGAGCTGCGCTAGGCGAGGCTAAGAAAATTATGTAATCCTATAGGTGGATTTTTTCCTCACGCACCGTCTAGCCTCGCACATTTCTGCTGGAAACGCAGCCTAATAGTCGAATGTATTTCTCGTCCAAACGCTTTTGACGAAAATCTCAAGAAAGCTGAAGCAGATCAAAAATGTTTATTTACACCCCATACGACCTTTACAAATGTATCATAATAACTTCATTTTCGTTGATTCCAAGTGATAAATATAGGAAATATCATTCACGTCCTTTCTTCTTATGACACCAATTTAAAGACCGAATCGAAAATCACGTTCCTACGTAAAAAAGCGAATCGGGGTAATTAGATATCTATACCCGACTGGGTTGTGACTTGCGACTACATCGTGACCCATATTAAACCCTCCCTCGTCGTGTACGATTTGTAACCGACACACACACAGTTGTTTTTTTTTTTGTCATGGTAGATGATTTTTATTGCTCCCACGCACCCCGCTCTCTGGCAGAATTCGCTGAAATTCGCGAATCCTTTCTCGAAAACATGTTTCGGACGGCTGTACGAAACAATCTGGAGCAGAAACTAGCCGATAGGCAGAAGAACGGAACTTGGTCAGTGTACGACGTCTTTTTTTTTCTCCCACTGCATCCCCGCGCCATTGTGTCATTACTTTCGGGTACTTCGCGTGTTCAGAGACTCTGTTTTGATTTGTCACGTTTCCAGGGTCAGGCCAACGTGAGAGCGATTTCAAATCTCTGTGGTTGCCATTGTTTTTTGGATTTTACTATGCTTACAAACACAATGCAGTAACTATGCCTTTGCTACTATTAAAAAAAAAACGAAAATAAGAATTCATACGAGGTACATTGACAAAATCCTACTTACCCCTCAACAGAAACAGCGTGAACATGATTGTAATGTAATATGGAAGTGAATGCGAACTCGTAAACCATATTAACCTGTCCGTAACATCACGACGGATCACGAGAGGCCGGGGGCGATCAGAAATAATTATCAGCGGTACATCGCTATCGTGAATCGCCATCGCCTTGTCTAGACATAGGCCAGTCGACGTACTTTTGAGTTACAGTGACGTCGCGTCGGTCGAATTGTAATAAATAAATTCACTTTATATTGTATTGCATTGTATTTGTAACTTTATTTCTTATTAAGTATTGCCCGAGACTTCTTTGAAGTTTTTTTTTTAATTTAATAGGATTTGTTAAAACGACTTGCGCGCCACCTATTTTAATATGGTTGTACTAAATAAGAAACACTCGCGGGCGTATGTATAGAAACTTGCCATTGTTTTTCGACAAACAAGCAATCTATTTAGATTTATGTAGGTATGTAAGATAAAAAATGTAGCTGTAATTATTATTTTACAATTTACTTTTATTATTATATAATATCTGGACGACCGAGCTGTGCTCGGTGTCTTATAAACAAAAAAAAAACACCTATTTAGGTAAACTTGGAATGTAAAACATTATGTAAATGCAAAATTTCATCGAAATCATTCGAGCTGTTTCTGAGAAACCAATTACACAATATATATATATATATCATCATCATCATACCATCACGCCTGTATTCCCCGAAGGGTTAGGCAGAGGTGTACTACTAATGTACACCCACAGTTCGCCGAGTATGTTTTTAGGTCCCATGTAATAGGGGGCGAGCCTATTGCAATTAATCGGGCACAACATATATATATGTACAAGAATTGCTCACTTAATATAATATAATAAGATAAGCAAGACTAAAATCTAAAATAAATTATTCCGTTTATAAAATTAGCATTAATAGAATTAATTTATATAGAGTCAACACATATTTCACTATAGATTTTATTAAATGATATTTTAGTCCGGAAAAGATGTAAATTACTATAGTTATTCTTATTCGCATATTAAGAAGTTTTTTTAAAATGTAACAAATCCAATCACTATTGAGTAAATACGAGTGTTTTTAATTATCTCTATTAACAGTTAATCGCAAAATATGCATAAAAATTGTATTTACATCATAAATCACCCATTAACGACATTATCGCATGAATAATAACACAAAAGGTTAACAATAACATAACTAATAATAGCACATATATTTATATAAAGATAATCACCACTAGCGCCACGATCTTGCTCGTTAAGAAATAAAATTAATATTATAAGATGCGTGTATAGTATAATATATACAAATATATCTAAGATGTCGTTTCTAAGTGCCCGTGAGATAAAGCGCACGGGTGTCAAAATCCTCACTGTTCTTTTACTATTTACTTATATTATATTAAAGCGAGTCTTTCTTCAACTGCGATAGACAATCTCATGTTCGTATTTTTTTATGGTAATTCAGGTAAAATGCGCAGTAAATCATCAAAACTTTACAGTCATTCGAAAATATGGAAAAAGAACTTTTGCTACGTTGACAAAAATCAGCTTCAATAGGTTTCTCGAAATTTGAAACTGTCTATGGTGTTATCTTCTTGTTGGCTTTATTCAATCTAATTAGAGTTAGCACAACTCGTTTTCATCTTTTAGTCTTCTCTATCATCTCAGTATTCCTCCCTTTTCGGCTCTCCGCTATATTCGTCCACTTTCATACTTATCTCTGCATACTATGCTAATTTTAAACTATCGCGTTTTTTCCCTTAAAAAAAAACTCGTGTCAAAGTGTTTGTGGTCGCACTCCTCCGAAACGGCTAAACCATATGAGAGGTTAGAGGTAGGGTATGGGAATAGGTCGTAAAGTATATTTCATACCACTAGGTGATTAGAGATTAAGGATTAGGTTACTAAAAAGTAAATCATGTTTTAGACTCGCATTGAATAGAAATTATAATACTACGCTAAACTTACTACCTTAACTTTTTTGTCACTTTCATACTTCTAGTTACATCACACATGCATCTTAACATGCGCATTTCTTCCACAAGCAAACTTAACATTTGTCTCTTTCGTTGCATAGCACTCAGCTCCAACCATCACGACAGATCTTATAACGGTTTTTGTACTTTTGCGATATATTGTCACTGTTGGATATACCACAATTACTCACCAGTTTTGATGAGATTAAGATGAGGGTCAGGAACACTATGATTCCACTAGATTCTCAGTTTTTTGATTTTTCTTAATTTTATATCGGCAACGATGTTCGAGACGGTGCGCGCGTGAGTTTAGAGACGGTTGGAATAAGAAGGGGTTGGGGAATGAAAGAGGCATCAAAAACGGTTGGCAACTGCGATTCTCTAATCAAATTAGCCCTTTCTTGAAAACGTGCGTTTGGTTTCGTTTTATACAGACTTTGACTGTAAAGTCACTTTCCCTGATGTCTCTCGCTGTTTCATTCATCCTGCATGTATTTTTGTTCTCGCGTCCCGGTCAACTTGTCGGTCGTATTGGATCAATGAACCGAGATATGAAAAATCGGAGGAGACTGGTAGAGTAGAACCATTTAAATCTATATACACGATGTCATTTATAATTAATTTAATATGTTTTATCTGTAATTTATTATTACTATAAATAAGAGTTGTTATGTAAGGCTATCGTCGAGAAATTTATTGATTGTTTTTTATTATTATGTTATTTTTTTCAATGCATTCAAAAGTTTCTTTACTTTACTTTGTAATATGTAAACTAATAAGGTTTTATGTTATACTGTAGTTTAGTTTTTATGTACCAGTAGATGTAACGAGAAACGAGACAAGGATATCGAGTTGCCTAAAACTTCTAAGAAAATTACAGTGAAGCAGTGAGCTGACAAAAACTGGCTGAAATAACGATAATGATTCGTCGTCGGCAGTAGTTTAGATATTGAAGAAGATAACAAACTGAACTTTTTTGGCGGGATCTTCAAGTGACATATTGTAATTTTTATTTTTAATTCATTAATTTAAGTTTTTGACTCTATATTATATAATATTGGTGGCGTTTTGCGTGATATAGTTTGGTTTTTGTGCATAAGTGAAGTGGATTATAAATATAAAGCGGAAAACATTCATTTTGAGATCAAAAAAAACTTCCTAGAAAATTCTAACAAGGAAGCCTTCATCTTGTTAGGATACTGAATCGTCATTACAGGTGACACTATAATTCACTCGATAATAGCGGTAAAGGTCTTCATTAAAGAGGAACGGTTGCCAAGTAAGGAAAGAGAAGAAGAAGAAATTAAAATATTAATTCTGGTAAATATTTATGCGACAAAAATTGAAAAAAAAAACCTATCGTTACGTTCATATATCACATTATAATTGATGCTTACGTCGTATATCTGAATATTTATTAGAATTTTGAAGTTTTTGGCAGGATCATGTCACATGTTATGATTTTAATTTTTAATTCATTAACTTGGGTTTTTGGTCATATATTTTTAATATTGGTGGCATTTTGCGTGATATAGTTTGGTTGTTGTGCATAAGTGAAGTGGATTATAAATATAAAGTGCAAAACATTCATTTTAAGATGTCACAAAAACTCCCTAGATAGTTTTGACAAGGTATCCATCATCTTGTCAGAAAAATCTACTTTGTATATTGGAAACGAAGACTTAAAAACGTTGACACTGGCAAGAGCTTTTTGCGGCACCAAACCAAGAAGAAGAATTAGAAGAATATAATTTTTAGTTCACAATACAATAATTCCAAAAAAAAGTTAAATAATTTCGTTTTTCTTTATTGATAATTTGATGATTCGATTGGTTATAAATATCGTCACAATATCAATTATCAATAGTTAGAAATAAATCTATATTGGATTTTAAAATAACTAAGTTAAAAATTGCATTTGTGAAGCAGAAGGAGCTTAAGACTAATCTAAGATTATTTTGAGGGCGTAGATAAATATGTTCAATAAAAGCTTTGTTAATTTCGTTGTATTTTCATATTACAAGACTACAAACATTAAATCGTGATTTTTCTTTTCAGGTAATACACTCAAGAGTCCTGTGCTTGTCTTCGAGGAATTACACAGAGTGCTTTAACACATAATTACTTATATCTAAACTCTAAAATAACTTGGTATATAATTTCTAATTTTACAATACATGTATCTATGTAGTACAGCATATAACCTTTGAAAAATGCGGAAAGTTAAAATATTAAATAATTCATAATAGTATATCAATATGATACTCAGTAAAATTTATTCACATTATTACTTTTGATGGCTTACTTCAACATATCGCACTTTAATCACATTTTGCGCAGGCAGCTCTCAATTTTGCCCTCCACTTAACCACACCAAAAGAAATATACTAATTTCAATAAGGAAAACAAATAATATATTAATTATGTATTCAGGCAATAAGTAAAAGTGTAAAAACTTTTTATTGCTATTATTTTATGGATATCGGCCTTCGACACGGCTATCAAAATCCATACAGGGAAACAAAAGCCAATTATCAATAATTTGTTTTACAATTTCACATCCCAAAAATGGACGACTTTTAATACGAATTAATACACAGACCGGATTCGAAAAGTTTATTACTTCTAGTATACGATTAAAGTAAATTCAGCGTTAAACTGAAACTGTGTGTTAGTTAAGGAAACGATAACCATTAGAGCCTTAGCTAAGCACCTTGACAGGAAATTGATTGCTCATCCGCCATCAGATACAATATCACTCCATTGTTTGTTTTACATCGGCGGGTTCCTACACAGTAAGTATAAACAATAGGTTATAAAAGTGCATTGGATAACATGATATATAAATATTCTGATTGTTTATGATTCAACTCGTGAGGTGGTATTACGTGGGACGTCAGTGTGAACGATACAAACGTGTCTGGAACAGTGATGTGCCTGATTCTTCATAATCTGGATCCGCGCATACGGATAAACATACATAACATACCATTACGCCTGTATTCCCGAAGGGTTAGGCAGAGGTGAACTAATGTACACCCACAGTTCGCTGAATATGTTTTAGGTCCCATGTAATGGGGGCGAGCCTATTGCCATTAATCGGGCTCAAAGCCAAACTCCGAGATGCTACTAAGAATTTCATAGGAAAAACCCAGTCACACTTTTACTCGACCTGGGAATCGAACCCAGGACCTCGAGCATAGCAGTCGTGCTTGGGACCACTAGGCTAATGAGGCAGTTAATTGACGGATAATTGCGATTGCGAACCTCAAGTTTCGTATTTCGTTTGTCGGCAATAGGCAAATATGACCTTAGACCGATAGTTAGCTTCTCGAAACCTTTACGTGAGTGAAATTATGAGACATGTTTAAATTCGCTCTGTACACGCAATCCGTTTATATTTTAGTGTGTTAAAGCACAACATAGGGTAATTAGTACCCATTTTTGTTGGTGAGTTTAATTTCGATAACGAGGAAGATTTTATCATTTATTTTTCATGTATAGGCGTGTTTGAGTGTAATTTTGGTATTTATTATTATATGCATATTTATTAAATAAAGAAGTGCTAACAGCTCGCATATTATACATGCCATTTTTAAAGTAAGCTTATTGTAAGTTATTATAGTTATGTTAAATTAGTAACAACTACAATTAATTTAAAAAGCTCAAAGTTTTTCACGGTTACTTTTCAAATTTCCTATAAGAAATTATCATAAGAGATGCTTTCTAAGATTCGCAAAAAAAAAAATACAGATACGTATACGTATACGGATAAATCTCCCACTGGAATATCTGCGGTTACGGATATGAATGTCCGCCGCATCTCTAGCCTGGAAAGGCGGTTGCTATTGCTAACATGATAACATGTCGTTGTAAACCTTGATATTATTGGAAACATTTAAAGATGAATATAAAATTATATATTATTTATTTACCTAACAGAATATAATGTATAACTTGTTCATCTATAGTATAAATAACATTCAGCAAACCATTTCAATTGATACCCATATCATGGGGGTGCATAAAAATAACTGGTTCACCATCTTCGGGAGTCCACCAATATTGGATTTACATACCATGCTAACCATGCATTGTCATACAAACTAAACGTGTATGCAAAATTTCAGCTCAATCGGTTGGGGAAAGGTGTCCTATAACTCAGTCGCAACGTTTACCCAACTAAAAACACAAGTTAAATAAAAGCTCGTAAAAATAGGACGTGTAAGTAAACCTGTAAACCTAGACGTGTATTTTAGTAGGAGATAATATAATTAGTCTTTTTGATATTATATTAACAGTTAATTCTTCACATATATACATCATATGGATAGATAATGTTAACGTAGATGACACAAGCAAGGTCACTCACATGACCGAATAAAGACTGATGAAATACCACTCATCGTGAATTTATTGGGGTTTCGTATAACTTAATTTTCAAGCTCGAATCCATTTGCTTTCAGTAAAAACATGTAACCAGAGAGGACGGTTCAATGTACAATTTTCGTAAAACAATTATTATTCTCTGAAAATGTATTCTCTTTATTTCTTTCTATAATTATTTTCAGACAGACAGACAGACGGGATGGAGGACTTTGTTTTATAATATAATGTGGATACTACTTAATCAATACACAATATGTTGGCTTCATTTGATAAAGGTTTTACAAATATACTGTAAGTTATATTTATTATTGGTTCATAGCTAGCAGGACCCTCTTAAGCATATTCGGCGCCAGGCGCGAAAGTTATCATGGACTATTATTGTTCAAACTCTTAAAATTCAAATTCAAATAGCCTACTTAAAATACTATTAATAATTATAATAATATTAATAATACTATTTAACAAAAAAAATTCTAAAAAAAACTTACAGACAATTTGTGCAGTTTTAAAAAAACATCTAAATTAAAATACTATGTCACTTTAACGTAAAGTTATGTTCTCCTGTACAGATAGCATTGTATGTTCTGTTTTTTTATATATTAGCGCAGCAAATTGACGTTACTGTCTCTGATGGTAAGCACAGCATAGTGCAAACACGACGGCGACCACCGAGGTCAAGGTCGATATTCATTTAACTGGATAGGCACAGGCTGATCCCGAAACGCGACACGTAAAAGCGAGTCACTATGACGGACTTTTCACCACATGCATGGAGGTCGCGACCCAGTGGAGCAAAATAAATCAAATTCTAATATTGCAATTCTAATAATAAATTTACTCTAGAAATTATTTTGAATAAAATACGAAACTGCAAATCACTTGGGGGGAGGGGGGTGCTAGGAAAAGTATAGCTAAAGGTGCGATACACTGGCTAATCACGTAATACGACAAAAAAAGAAAAACAATGTGATGGGTTTATCACTATGTGATTCATCCAGTCAGGAACAGATATCCCTACCACCGCGTTTGATTACTGAATATTCACCGGTTGTATGTATGTGCCAATATTGCGAGTTGTACAAATGGTGTCCCTAAAAATTTACAAAATTGTCGTGTCCTACTAAGTCTCATTTCTTTGCTATAATGTAAAATCAGTTTTTCTAATGAGATCTGGGAAACTCCTTGAAGAAAATTTCTAACTTACTTAACCCCCCATTGACTAATTGACACAGTTTCTCTTCAGTTTCTCAGTTTCTTTTATGACTCTATTCTTGGTTGTAATCATATTGTTTTCAACATTATTTTCAAGCATGTATATGTTGTATGTTACTTTACACAGCCAATGTTCTAATTTAATATAAAAAATGTCTTAAAAATAATAAAAAATAAATTTTTAACAAAAAATAAGAAAAACAACTTTAATGATTTTGACGAGTTTTCTGATCTATTTTCAAGGTTTAGGTCCAATATCAATGAAATTAAAATAGGGCCACTCTTCATAAACAAATAAGTTACGGCTGAGCATCCATTAAATTATGTATAAATTCAAATTGAGAGCCTTCTCCTTTTCTTAAGTAGGTTAAAAATTGGTAGTACATTTTACAGTCATGCAATATTTCACAATAGTGCGGTTCTAAATAAACGAGCGATTTATGCAATTTGTTTGGAATATTTCAACAATGCATTGATATTAATGTTCTCTCAAGCATGTCGATTTTTCTTAACTTAACAAACTTACTTTTACCTTCCGATAACCTTCAAATGTTCGAACATCGCTTTTAAATACTGATACATTGACTGCATTTAATGTTTTTTACCTTCCTTCGGTTACCACGTTGCATTTGCAGCTGTTTAAATAAAGTTTAGTACTGTATTACATTAGCCGGTTTAGTAATGAACCGCATTAAGACATTTGCATATTTTTTGTTGACATAGTGACCACGGTCGACATAGTATGCAGACTGCATGACGCGTACGGCGCGTAGGTCTTGTCGTTTTACAACCGGATGAAGGTAAATAATTTAGTGCTGTTACGTATATCGATATCCATAATAATTAGAATCTATATGTTAATACGTGAGGAGAAAACTCCGTATTCCTTTTAAGCACATTGCGCGCACAGAGGACTGTGAGATTTTGCATTATTAAAGTTTATATGGAGGAGTGGAGAAAGCTAAAAGTCATGGGTATGTATTATGTGTTACAAATACATTAAATTGAATAAAATAATACTGCGATCACTACCCCGACAAGTGCCATTAAACTTAGACGCCCAAAAACATTGGCATTGATATTCAGGGAAGAAAAGTGGCACAAGATATATTATTCATTATCATATTGCAAATGTAAAACAAATAATAAATAGTATATAGGAAATCAAGAAGCGTTTGGTCAAATTTAGACCATTGGGCGACCGCTAGTATATTTTATTACGTTACCAATAACTTTATTTATTATCTACCATGAAACAGTCAAGGCATCTGGTTGTACCTAGGAAGGCTATTTGTACGATTCTATTAGATTAGCGGCAGCATAGCCCTATTCATTTTGGAGGTGGTCATAATTTTAATTATATGTTAACTGGCAGACCATCTATCAATAGTATTTACATACTGGCATAATATACAGCCAGACAACCCACCCGATTACTGTTATGTTATCGACCTGGGAGAATATATTTCAATACTTTATAGAAGAGAGAAGTCCGGGATAAAACCGTGCTGGGTATCACAACTCTAGCGTACATAAAAAGAAGTTCCAGAGAACCTTAATGTTATCTCGATTCGGCCAGGTTTTAGGTTGTGAGGCTAGCACCCAGCCGAAGGTGAGAGGTGCGAGTTTGGAACGGTGGGGAGAGCATCACATCGGAAAGTTCCTCAGAACAACCCCCATTCCTACCTAACATTGGCTATTATTATGATACAAAATAATATGAATAGAGAAATCTATCTCCTCTTTTTTTCTTCTATAAATAAAAGTAGTATTACAAAAATAAGGGCAGAAATTTTCTTTCTCGACAAGACATAGAAGAGTTTTAAGAGGTCGCGGGCAGTCAAGTCACATATTTGAATCTGTGGAACAGTCTTCCGGCTAGTATTGTTCCCTTCTTCCTACAATATGGAGTCCTTCAAGCATAACGTGAAGAGACATTTGAGCAGGCCGCCATGACAGCAACACCACTGTAGTCACCGATGTTATTGGATTGCAATGTGGTCACCATCTGATGCAGTGCAATAACTTGCCGTGCTACGATTAAAAAAATCAGATCGACTGGCCCAACAGCAACTTGCTAGATAAGGTTCAGTTGGACTTGCGATAAAAGAATACCGCGAGTTGTTATCGGTGACTTTAGTTACTACTTTTTTTAAAATAATAAATACATATTTAATTGCTGAAATAGTTAGTTGTAGATGCTCGTAGCCAGTCGTAAACATAGTAATTTAGAGGATAATTAAGTTTTACAATGAAAAATAATTTTTCATCAAATGATACTCACATCCATAATAATAAAAGAGGTCTTTGGAAAGTCTCGTAGCAAAGAAAACAAAAAGCAAACAAGGTTAAAAGCTCATGGTAGTTACAAATACCTTATGAATCATTATGTATTATAATCCAAATTATAAAGACGTAAAAATTCATGCCTACCTTCTTGTATATCTAAAAATTTACGTCAATAAAAGATATAAAGGTACATTGGAAAGGTTGTAAAATTAATTAATTCACAAACTAAAATCTTTCCAAGCAACGGATTAAAATGGCCGACGAAATTCAATGTCTTACTAACGAATCCGAAATAATTTCGACGCCCACTTTCGAGGCAATCTCACGGATTAACTTGATCAAAGAGTTACTGCAGGTGCTTAATTACTTCATTTTAACGTTTCATCCGAATTTGAACAGCTACTTTTGAAATGCAAAACTAATCATGTTAATTTTAAATTATAATTTAACTCCATTAAACAAACTTACCTTTTTTATATTATTTTTTAATGAGGAAGATGTAAATGAAACCGAATTGCGTTTTCATAGTCTTAAAAAAATCTCTATGGTATATTAATAATAACCGTGAAAAAATCATGACCATATCTTGAAAACTGAGTTTTATAAAAATAAATCAAGTTGGTAGCTCCCGAATATACCATGCGCTATCAGAGTAGTCGCTGTGACGTCACATCGCCGGTTCGATCAAGTCGTTGTCATTCGGAGGCGGGCAAGACGCGGCGTTGTGCGAAGTTTACGCGATAAACTTTTTTCTATTTCGTTTTGCGGGTTAAACCGCTTCTTAGTATGTTCATTCGTAATCTAAAACTGGTACTCAATCATACAACCGAAATGGAACCAGGATTTTCACGTGGACAAACCAACAATCTGCCGAAAGTAGACTTTTTATGGTTGCGGATTATATCACAAGTCATGCGAAATACATTAGTGCAGAAATCCAAGGACAAAAACTTGCAAAGTAAGTCACATATTTTACTAACTTAGAGAGTATTATAATTTAGTAGATAATGCTTTATTAGTAAACTTAGTACCTACAGTGCTTTGAAATCCATATGAAACTTTCGCGACGTAGGTACCTACAATACTTTATTCGGATAAAAAGTCAGTTTCAATGGCCTTAACTATGATTCGCATCTGGTTACCAGATAGTAATCTTATTGTTCCTTATGGTTTATTTTATTATTACTACTTTAAATTATTGTTATTGTCTAAAAATATGTCTTTACCCTTCATGTAGGTACTAGTGTTGTCTGTTATTATTGTAGTTTATTATCGATATGACATAATATGTAAGTTTTCTTCAAAATTCAACTATTCTCAAGTTTTTTTACAATATTACACAAATTGGGACGCGATAGTTATGGAGATAACACAATAGGGTATATACAGGTGAAAAGAGAACATGCGCTGTGTACTGTAAAGGTGAGAATTGCACTTGAGCACAAGGTCCGGCTCACGGCGCGACGCGGCGTATCGCTGTACATTTATTTGTGATGAAATGGAAAATAAAATTAATAGTCTGGAATGTGAAGGTTGTGCGGCAAGTAGAGGAGGATGCAAACATACCATGGCGTTGGTCATGTGGTTACATAGACGAAGTGAGGAGCCTGCTTGTACCGAAATAGCTTCTTACTGGATGAAACCTAAACTGTCGCAAGTTGGATCGCAGTTAAAATTTATTAAAGCTAAAGATATGGGTCAAAAGAAAATCCCTACATTCGTCAGCAACATCAACCTCTGATGAAACATCGAATGAAAGTTTTTTACAGTCTGTAATAAAAAAGTCGATAGAGCTGGGAATAGAGAAGATATAAACAAAGCATCAATACATTATCTAGTTAATCAGTTTAGAAAGGAAAACGGCGTCAATGTCGCAGACAGATTTATTTTATTCTGCAAAGAAAATATGCGATCTCAGCAATGCGATGACATTGAGAAAGCAACTAGCTCACTGGTAGACTGTCCATTATAGTATGAAATGAGGTACGCTCATATTACCGCATCAAAAGCTCACAAATCTGGTCAATGTGGCACACCCGATGGAGTTTTGGTGGAATACCTCTTAGGTGCATATAAATTTAAAGAGACATTCGCTGTGAAAAGAGGTTGGCAATATATTTAATTTAAATGTAATACTAGGAGCATAATAACAGTTCATGTATGTATTTAGTGATTTTTATTTGCAGGTAAACTCTTGGAAAATGCAGTCTGTGAAGAAGTATCTAAACTAAAAAATATCAAGTTTATTAGAGTAGGTCTCATTCTGTGTAATGATTTTCCAGTTTTGGGCGCTTCTCCTGATGGTATCGCCGAAGAATTTATAATAAAGATTAAGTGCCCAGTGTCTAATAAAACATTTCAAAATTATGTGAAAGATGGTGTAGTGGCACAAAAATATTATGCTCAAATGCAAATGCAAATGTTTTTTACAAAAAAAGAGAAGTGCTTATTTTGTATCGCACACGAAAATTTCAAGTCAACAAAAAATATTGATATATATGAAGTAATTTATGATAAGGATTATTGTGAGGAGTTGATTAAAAAATGTGAAATATTTTGGAAGGAAAATATATTTAAGCAACTGTTCTAATGAATGGCTGTTTCATACTAAATATTTTTATTAAATATTATTATTGTCATTAAATACGCTGTCAGAGCGTGTGTGTATCAGATGTTACGAATTTAGTAGCATTCACATTACGAAACAATTTTTTTTGTAGGTTTACTAGCCCACATGTGATTATAACGACATCATCTAACATATCAATAACTTTTTTTCTCCTCCGGGATGAAAGTAAAAGTAAAAAAAAGTACCCGATTCTCTCCCGGTAACCTAGCAACAGCGTGTTTATATATAAAATATATAAACTTTTCATCCCGGAGGAGAAAAAAATAGTAAACGCACCTAGGGAGAAAAGTAGGACATCCCCACCCGCGATCGTCATCCTCGACTTTGGCTCGGGTGACAACCATACGCGCGGGCGTGAATGTCCTACTTTTCTCCCTCGGTGCGTAATATACTATTGTGTCAATACATGCATGAGGCGAAGTCATTTTAAATTCTCGTATACGACCGATTGCCCGTTCGACGTGGATACGTAAAGCCGCAATCCGTTTGGTTTCTATAACTTCCTCCTTAGTACTTTCTTTACCTGTGCTGACGCTTGGAGGGCTTACTAGGTGGCAACTAGACATTTCTACATCTGCTGCAATACTTTTGAATCCTCTGTCGGCCATGATTGCATTTCCCTTTGGCATCAACTCTAAAATTTTGCTATTTTGAAAAATGTCTGTATCAGTAGCCCTACCACCATAACCGTCAGATACAAAGTTGATCGTTCCGTCTGGCGTTATAGACACTAAATAGTTTATAGTATTGCAGCCTTTATACTGTGACCACGATAAATCTTGGTGTAGAGCGTTGGAGGGTTTCTCTATTCTGATCTCGAAGCAGTCTTTAATACTAATTGTATTATAAAATCTTTTTCTAAAAGGAATTGGAAGATTATCTCTGACGGCTTCTTTATTTGGAAAATAAATTATTTGCTTTAGGCATTTAGCTAGTAAAATCACTGTTTTCCTAAAAATACGACTTACATTTTTGGTATTAAAATATATTTCTATACGTCGATAAGAGTCATTAAGTTTAATTTTTTTTAATGTAATCAATATATGTATTAATAGACATCCGCTATTTTCCACCAATAGGCTAATAACGAAGTATGATTGTTTCGGAATCCCCAAATAAAGTTTAGAGTGATTGTCAATTTTAAAAATACAGTGTTTTTAAAATTATCCGAATGTACTTCGCAGGTTTCGATGGGATTACTATAATATGATGATACCGAATCTAAACTACCGCTACAAACATTTTCATCACTGCCAAAACTGATGTAAAAATGTTGTGAAAGCATTTCAACATTTTCCATCTTTTTTTATGGTCTGAGTTTGGACGTTTATTTTTTGTTGTTCTACTTGTATCCTCTTATCCTTTGTTTTTTTGTTTTCTGTTTTAGGCAACTCTATCGTAACAGTCTTGTCAATTGGTAATGGATTAATAGGCTCATTCTCATCCAGAGGTTCATTATCAAATGACACAAATACAGTGTCCTGCTGAGCTACTGACAGCTGTACTTCTTTTGTAAGCAGCATTTCATAGAAATCTATTCTCTGTCTTTTGTCGTATCCAAGACGAGTGACTGTAGATGTTCTTTTTGTTTTTTGACAATGGAATTTAGATGGTACTGTGCCTTGTTTCAATTTTAAAGTTCCACCACACAGTCTCCATCTCATATGATTTTCTGTGTCTGAATCGATCTGCAGTAAAAAATGTTATTGTATATGACTAAACTTCATTACAGATGTATTCTGGACAAAACACCAGTAGGTACTATCTGATAACTTCCACATAATGGAATTTCTACACAACGTGGAACCAGTGATAAACAGGCATGCTGGCTATGAAAAGATGAATGGCCAAGGTACATAGTAATGGGTCAAAGACATTTGAGTATTTTTCCTACACATTTTTCATCGATAACATCTTATGACCACACTATAGACATTTAAACCGAAAAAGACAACAATGTAATTTTTACGAACATCTAGCTTTATTTCTTTGTAAATACCTATGCCCATCTTCATTCCTGTTTTGTAATAATTAATTGTAAGTACCTTAAACTAGTAATTTAATACATAAAATTATTATATTACTCACATTAAAATGATCTTCGCAACAATGTCGACTTGTCTTTGCCGATAACGGCTCCTTCCTCCCTTCTCATTAGCTTACACCACTTATTTCTAATTTTTTATCATTTGGGACATGGAAAAATATTTTTTGGAGTGCTAATTGTTGTATTAGTACATAGAGGTACAATACAATATCTGTATGGTAATTTATTTTCCATAATTACCAAAATATACGAAAATAACAAGAGTAACTTAAAAATACTGCATACGATTGCACGGGCGGGTGAGAAGCGACGAGCGATGTGACGTCACGCGTCGAGCGGGCAATACGGACGACAATTTAAGAACTCGTAAGTTTAAAAGTTTATTAAAAGAGCAGTTTTTAAGATATCGCAAAAATTCTTTCACTAGTATTTTTTGAATATTAAGTTTGACTATTCTAAATAAAAAAATTACCAACTCATCTTCCCCATTCTAATAATTAATTTGACAACTAGTTGTGTCCGCGGATTCTTTCGTCTGTCCTAAAAAAAATTGTTCTTACCAGGATAGAAAGTATTAATCCATGTTATAAACTATATGTGTGCTAAACATTGAAATTCATTCAGTCATTTTGCGTGACTGATTAACACATTATAATAAAATAATAATGATAATCAAAAAATAGGTATCGAGTTCAACTTAGTCGATGTTTTTGTTTTTATATGACATGCAGGACCACATAAATTTGCTAAGTGCCAGCCAAATCGGATAAAAAAATCGGTTGTCTGTAAACTCGGTTTACTGGCGATAGTTGAACGTGACAACGTCATAAGAAAATACCGATGGAATGGTATCATTTTAATGCAATGCAAGGCAGATGTCGAACGCTGCCGAACGCGGAGTCATGTTTTTTCGTGCGTGCAGCCGGCTCCAACGAATTATAAGACATTGTCACGTCAAAAAACGTTTGCAAGCTTCAACGTTTGTTTGAAACGCTCAATCTTTACTATTTTTAGGACGTTACTACTATAAAATTTTGTGAGTTGATTTCGTTATCTTATCACACATTATTTTGTTATGTAAACCTATAAAGAATAATAGCTTTTAATATCAAGCAATGTAAAGTACTTTAATCGTAAAAGATACACACATAGTGATGCCCCGTGTCAAAGGTTATCAACTCGATATATGTCAATGTGGTGTCAATGAATTTCGATACACAAGCACGACATTCTCGATTTGCTCAGATTATTTCAACGTGAATCTATGTTCATAAAAGCTTTTTGAAGTAAAATCTTCTTTAGTACCATCGTAATTTGAAACGCCATGTGACAAAAGAGGGACATTAAAAAGAGACAAACATATATCTATAGGATTTAACCTGCAAGAAAAGAGATAGAATACATTATAAGTACAATGTTTTATATTATTTCGGTCTCCTCTTTGTACGTCTGTTAGTACGTGTGTATGCGCGTACGTATTACGAAGCCACGGGAAAAGCCGTAACAGCCAGCGTGGTGTATTATTCACGTGTATATATTTTTTAGTTCAAGTGCTTTTAGCTAATGATGAGGTCACGCAACGATTCTCACGATTTTACTGCAAGGTTATGTTTGCTGCCGTCATATACAACCATAATATAATCTCCCTAATTGAATGCACATTCCGATGTCAGTATCTATGTTTATCGACCTGAGGCGTAATTTGGTTGGAGTGCAATTTCACAATATATCACATGTCATTTAACTGTCATAGGCCATTATATTATAAGCACGTACATATTAAAAACTAGCGGTGTGCCCGCGGTTCTGCATTATGCTGTGTCAATTGAGAAATGGCATGTATTTCTCGTTTACAATTTTCATCAGAATTGGTTAAATATTATTAATCTATTCTACGATTTCTAATGTATTATCGACCATTCTTATAGTCTCTAAATTATGGTATGATATATGCTTCCCGTCTACAACATTTTACCTGAATCTTATATCGAAATTGAAAATTGAAAATTTTCGGAATTTTTTTTTTTTACGATTTCTATAAGTGTTATTGAAAAATTCATCACAATCGGTCAAGAACTAACGAAAATAGTTTTTTTTTTTTTTTTCGAAATATTTTTCTTACGATTTCTATAATAATATTGAAATTTCTATTGACCCTATCAATTGACCAATGACATAAAAAATCCCATGTACAAAGTTTCATAAGACTCAGTCAAGCTATTTTTGAGTTAAATTCGGCAAAAAAAATTATAATGGCATATTCGTGATCAGTGTAATTCGAACTAAAAATTAATTAAACAGAACTACAGATTTACTAATATAGATTGAATTAGTGTCCATATTTATAGTTTAATTACTAAAAAAATCCCTTATATTATTACTGACAGTTGCGCCGCGCCGCGCCTCACTGTTTCACCCGGTTAACCACCGAGTTGCCACTAACGTACCCGTGTACCCGTCGCTCTTCTCACTTCCCGTACTTGGTTCCAACTTGTCAGATTGTTTAACGTTTATGGTTACTGCTTAGCTCACAGGAGTAAGTTAAATAATCTATAGGTACCTCAAAAAAAAAAAAAAAAACAGATTTGACTGGTCGTTCCAGTCGGTATTGCGTTCAAAAAACAATCTCTTGCCTTGTTTTAATTAAAAAAATATTACTATTCTATAAAATCATATATTAATAACTTTTAGGACATTCATGTAGGTATATTTAATTATTATAAATTATTTATCAATTTGCCAAAACTTTCTAAAGCAAATATTTGATACTTGTGTAAACTATTTAGTTGCGTAAAGTATTTTGACTTTTTATTGATATTTTTATGGACTTTTATTTTATGACAGAATTATATTCTTTTTTACTCAGCCCACATATCCATTCTTGTAATAATGAGAAAAGTTTATAGCAAAGACAGGCCGTAGACACTCATCTAGAGGGAACTAAAATAAAATCTTAAAACAGTTCTACACACTACTTACACTGCGTATGAGAAACAAAATAGTTATTTTTACCCCTACCTATTACTTTCTAAAAAGTGTATTGTGTACTTACATATTTTTATTGAATTATTATTTTAATTACAATTCTATACTATTGTATATGGTTTTATGTTGAGGCTAACGTCTATTTTTTCTTATACAATAAAAATAATATCAATTTTGAGATATAATAAAAACTTCTTTCTTATAAAAACACTTCTCAAAAAAAATGGATAGATGATTATGTTCTTAAGAAAATTCACGAGTAGTTCTTTGTTACCTCGTTACCCGTATAAAAAAGGTCTTTGTTATTAATCTAAAAAAAATAATGTTTTTTTTTGATTTTCATTAGAATACGCGAAATAATTATCGACATAATACATCCTTAACTCAGAAATGTCGATGTACCTGGGTCGCAGAGCAAATAAAACGGTACAAGCAGGCTTTTAAGGTTTTTACACACGTCCGTTTGAAGCTGTCTCTTTCTAGTATTTGATTATGTTCAAAGCCTAGGTTTTACTTCTTTCTCGGCCTTGAATTGATGAAGGTATTTATTTAATGACTGACGGAACAAAGGATCCATTTACGAACTGCAATGTGTTAGTAACAGTAAAGTAAAATGTCTTCACATAAATATTATTGCTTTAGAGTGTGCTGCTGGGAGAGCCAGCGCCGGGCTCTGACCGCGGTGGTAGGAGGAGACCTCTCGCTGCCGAGTGTGGTTCGCGCCATGCTCAGCAGCGAGAGGTCGTGAGAGGCTATGGCCTCCTTCTGCGTGGAGGTAATATCGCAGAAGGAGGTCACGGAGAGGGCACGTGAAGACGATCCTCTGAGCGGCCCTCTCCGCCAAAGACAAACGAACGGCAGGAGGAGGCGATTCATTCGCCAACTCCCGCCGCCCTAGTCGAACCAGGGAAGACGGGTCGGGGGGCCCGTCTTTCCATTGCACAGGTTCGGCGGCAGTGGTAGCTGGGCCGGCCGCCGGGTCGACGTGGTTGAATGCAATCGCGAACTCGCGTCGCCACATTACGGCGGTGGAGGTATGCCGTGGAGTTTTAGTGAGTAAGAGTCTCACATAACCACTCGTTCCCCCCGGGCGGATGTGTACCCGTGTTGGGTCTCTCCACGTTAAAAAATAGGGTAATATAAACAACATTTCTACTCGGTAGTATATTATCTGACCATCTATTAAAAATCTTCCATGGCCAAATGAACTTGTAATTCAGTTAAAATTAGGAAAAGAAGAAAGAAAAAAACTTGGACGTGAGTCAACTAAAAAACAATTACAATGAAACTGTCTTTTTTCAACTGTCCTAATAATTTTACTCGAACGCTTATCAGGTTCTTTTTTGTCTCAGATGCTTAATTTCTTTACTGTTTGGTTAGCAGATATATCTCTATTGTTTTTCCATTAGAAATTTGTGTCATCCTAGAATAGACCAGCACAAAAAGACGACAACCTCGCACCTCTCTCGGTCCCTATTAATCAAATATTTTCAATTATGCTAATTCATTATAGGAGTAATTTAGAAATGAATGAGTGTGATAAAGAAGCAAGTAAAATAAACAGCCTCTATTAACTTTACGGATGCTAATTTAGAAGAAATTAATTGATCTTTTAAAGCATACACGGAAAACTGTTTAGCTGTACCGTAAAAGGTAGTAAAGGGGCTCATCAAGGTCATACTAATAAGCTGAAGAGTATCGAAGTTATGTATCACAATCCGGTGAGTTTTAGGGGCTAGTTTACAATGTCGTTTTTGCTAGATAAATTGAAGTTATTTATATAATCGTTCTTAAAAACTCTGATGCTTCTTCTAAAACCATTATCAATGTTCTGTTTCTCAGTCCTAACGACTAACCACACAAACTTTACCTTAAGTGATATAGTGTTCGAATGCGGCACACCCTAATCCCTTTTAAGTCATATACGATTTCTATTATTTGATTTAGCTTATTGACGAGTATAGGCTGACATTGTATTTTTAACTTTAACAACATATAGGTATATACACAATAAGTTCTGATCATCAAATCTAATATCCTTAACTGAACAGTTAAAAGACGAGTAAATTAACATGTCTTGCAGTTTCTGTCAGTATCATTAGAAAAAGACCAATTAAAATTAATTACTAGGCTATTCAACAAAAATGAATGTACCTTGAGTACTCGACTTTATAAACTCACAAAGCAACTCTGAGATGTGCGCAAGAGTTCCTCTGTGATTAACTCCGGTGTTGTTTACGACCGACCCCTAGGCATGAAATGTCAGTTTGTTTTGATATAAGCTAAAGTGTGCTTAGATTGCACGTGTTTCTTTTTCACGTAAAGAAAGTTTTTTACAAGAACACATTTTTTTAGCTTTCCACTCGCCCTCTCTGGGTAATACATCAAAGACTCCATTATGAATAATCATTCTTATTCGTAATTCGATTATGAATTATCACTCATAATCGATATAACTCGATTATGTAAATCATTCATAGTCGCCCACCTCTAGTTAATTGTAAAGGTTATCGTCAACCTGCATTCGGACTGTAAGCTAGCTGCATTGTAGAAGTCAGTTGGTAGTTCCAATACAGTTGTGTCATGTACTCATCCAAACTGCAATTACACCTAACCCAGCCGTTTATATTGGTGGATTATTTCCTCGCGCACCGCCTAACTACCTCGCATATCTCTGGTGAACACACAGCCTTATTGACAAACAAAACACAACTTGAAGAAACATGAAATTTACACGCGACTAACTTTATAAAACGCAAGCGAGCTCTGTGAAAGAACTTTTCGTATTTCATACCTTAAGGGGTGAAAATATAATGATTTCTGAGATTTTACCAATGGGAAATCCTATCGTGCACACGGTTAGTCGTTATTAATGAAAAGAACATAATTGACTAATTTATTTGAAGCAGATTGAAAGAATTTATTCAAAATAACACTAACTTATATCTATCAACTATCACGTGATCAATGTAAAAAAGTACAACGATTCAAAAATGGCCGGCATTTAGTTTATATTTCAGTTTGTTTATTTATAAAAGATAACTTTCTTTGATGTCTTATTTACAGCGACACTTTATCAGAAATACAAATATTGAGCAGTGATTCACATAGCTCACACAAGTGTAACCAACGCTTAAAATTTCTCATGTGGGATTTAATAATTATGTACCTGATCGTGAGATATAATATATTCTGTACTTAATTGTTACATTACTGTTAAAATACTTTGCATACTTAATTTATAGTTTCAGATTTAATCTTTTTAGTAACTCATTAATTTTTTAAATAGAGCATCAATGTCGTAAAAAAAATCTGGTGAAAAAACTCCAAAGGTATGTTCGTTACGAAGTTCGTTCCAAATTCCTTTCGCTATACTATTTCCTTTTCTTTATTTTCTCGATGACAGTTATAATTTGATAGTTATAGTGTTGTGACCAAATAAGTAATGATATCGATCGCATATATTTATTACGATTACGACAGTGACGATTCATCAGATTTTGATTAAAATAAATAAATAAAGATTACCTGTCGTTATAATTATTTCGTTTCATTGTCGAGTACTTACCTATACCTACTTATTTTACAACAGCTTCGAAAATTTTGAAGAAGTTGGCATTATAAATCAAGAATTAATACGTGTAACATCTTGTAATGAAATATAATATTACTTAAAAATATCGGGTCTGTTATCGTGTTACGTTTATCGATATAGCTCCATCCCTATCAGTTTCTCCGACTCTGGTATAAGCTTGTACGTGTGTAAACGTCATATTTTTATAAAATAATGCATACATAATGTAAAAAAGACGCTCGTTCAAGTTTTCACAGGAGCTGTCATCGAGAAAATAAAGAAATTGCAATGGTATAGATATCATTTATTATTAAATAACAAGCATAATGAAGGAATGGCAATACAATTGTATTTAATTATTACTTATTATTAATTTATATTTTTATGATAAGAAGAAGAAGATATTTATTTTCATAATTTTATAAACAAAAACATTAAAAAAAGTTTATATGATAAACCGCAAATCAGCGGGACTCGGAACTATCAACACTCGTACTGTACGTATGTGTGTACAAGTCTGAACGTCACAAAGCTGGGTCAATTCGACGACGATTATAGTCTTGAAAGACAGATTTTCAACTTGAGAAAAAGATCTACCACCATGCTATATATTTATTTATTTATTTGGCGCGCCAACAGAGCCAAAACATATGATACATGATTATATTTTAGTTATACGAACACATCTTAATAATTATGTAGTACTCCACTTACAGGCGAGTACAGCATGCAACAATTTTCGAGCCTTAATATTGATTAAAAATAGTACTATGTTAACAAACTTGATAAAAATAATAACAATAATTAAAAGCAAACAATAATAATACAAAATAATGTTAATAATATAAATACTCAATCATGTCATAATTGGAGAATTTTAAAGATATAGGATTTAAGAGAGGTCAAAGAACTGAAGAATATGTCAAGACTTTGGTCGTAAATTTCATTAAATGTCTTCGATATGCGCCATATAGGAGACTGCATGCCTAAGTTAGTACGTATGAAGTTACAAGCGAAAGGAACATATGTGCAAGATCTAGAATTTGGACGTGGTACCTTAAGTGAAATTCTCTGTAAAATATCCGGACTGTCAATCAAGTCATTCAGTATTTTATACAAAAATAATATTTCAAACATAGAACGTCTGGCTTGAAGAGAAAGACAGTTTAACTTTTTTAAACGCTCCTCGTAACTATTATTGCATGGGAGCATATGGTGCTGAGCACAGATGTGTCGAAAGAATCGTTTTTGAACCCGTTCTATATTATTTACATGTGCTGCGTAAATAGGATTCCAAATTATGCAATTAAATTCCAGCTGACTTCTTACAAGAGCGTTATAAATAATCATTTTTGAAGTCACGCATCTGAAATCCTTAAAATTTCGAGAAATAAATCCAAGCATTCTAAACGCCTTATTTACAACGGAATCCACATGACTAACAAAACGCAGTTCCGAATCCATCACTACATCAAGGTCGCGAATTACACTAAATTCTTTCAAAATAGACCCATTTAATTCGTATGATGTTTTTATTTTATTTTTCCGCTTACGACTAAACTGGATATGACTACATTTTGAAATATTTAAATACATGTTATTGTTTTTGCACCACTTATTTACATTATTAAGATCTTGTTGGAGGTAATTAATATGCGTCAGTACTGTTAGTTATTTTTTTATAAATTTTAAGATCGTCAGCAAATAGAAGGTAGTTTGAATATTTAATTTCTTTTACAACATCATCTACAAAAATAAGAAATAAAATGGGTCCCAAATGGGATCCTTGAGGAACGCCGGAAGTGGGTGTGAAGTAATTAGAGACATAACCATTGACCGAGACATAATTTTTTCGATGAACAAGATAAGACTTGAACCATTGCAAAAGGTTTCCAGCAATACCAAAAGCTATAGTTAGTTTCATCACGATGTTTCTCTTCGACAGTCCTGTCTCATTGCAGGGATTCGAATGTTCAAACTCCGTACACTGTACACTGAGCCATCATTACTTCAACCGATTGAGTACGCCCTATTTAACGTAATTTTGATTACCCAATTTGTATAATACGTCAATGGTATCTAGTAGGAGCACAGTGAAGACTAATCATTAATCTATATATGAAAATTAAAAAAAATCGAGAAATAGAATTTACTATTTCTATTCTGTTAAAGTTAATAAGTACAATGAACTATAAAATATGTGAAACCAATACTCATAGATACTTTAAAATAAATATTTTGTTTTGATAATACCAAAAGCTGTATTCTTACTTAACTTTATTTACCTTACAATAAGTACTGTTCAAATATATAAAGATTTACAATATAATGATTGACGTTTGTCATTTCAATAATGGACTCTGTAAATTTATAACAAAAAATTGATCTATAGACAGAATCACGATGGCCACGGACAATGACAACTTGTAATCAGGCTGGTCACGTTTCGTATTGTATGAAAAACTTATGAATAATATTGTTGTAAAATTTGTTACTTTCTGCAGCTCCGCGACCGATATACGTGACTGAAACCCAACGTTCTACTTGAGTAGGTACGATTGCTTTTTGTTATACAGATTTGGCAAAATTACTGATGGATGGACAGAAGAACGCCCATCGACAGTTGTCTTCACTATGCTGTAGCGCGAAATCTTTACGTTAAAACCACCATGCCTTTATTTATACATAAAATATTATTGCCTTTAGATCACATTCTATGACATTTTTCTTTTTTAGGTTGATGGGTGATTTTTATTTTGTTTATATACCTACCTTTTACTTTCGTGATTTATAATCATTAAACAATATTGTAATTTAGTTATTATCTTACAATAGATGGTAGAAAAATAAGCATAAACCATCGTAATAATCAGAACTATAGAAATTGTATTTAACGCTCTTGCCAAGAAAAAATATTAAGATATTTTTGTCATTGTCTATTAAAATGGTGTCGTATATTCTTTGATGGCAGTCCTATCAATTACATACCGAATCCAATTTTTTTTTGTTCGGTAATCAAAATCTCTACTTGTAACAAACAATTAACATGCCCTAAGTGAACATATTAAGTTAACTTAGTTATAATTTAAAGCAAAGTTAAAAATGCATTTACTTGATGCGATAGCATGAATTATGTCGCAGAACTATTAAGCGTTCTGCTGACCCACACAAAGCTAAACAAATCGCAAATAAGTACATACACTCATCGCGGCCTACAATTTATCGTGTCATCTGTTTTCACCGCACTACGGTATCGACACGCATAGTGTTGTCAACTTATCTGTTAGAAATATCGATAAGCTCGGCGAGCGCTTATCTACAATCGACAGCTACTCGATTGAATTGTGCGGAGCAGAGAATATGAAATTGTTTTATTTTATCGATACAATCTGACATCTGTTTGTTGTTACATATTGTTTAGTTGGTAAACGGTAAATAAGAACATAATTTTAATAATTTATTTTTAATATAATATAATTAGATGACTTCCGCTCTTAAAATCGTTTGCTTAACAGTTGCATAGTGCATACTTTATTTTTGTATTGCCATCTCATATTGTGTTTATGCTTCGTGAACGATACACTATTTCTACCAATGAAATTTTATATATATACGCGTTATACTCTCATTAAAAGCAATTTGAGAATGTTACAAATTTTGTTACCAGCATGTTAAAACAAAAGAGATAGGAAATCAGAGCGGAAGGCAGAAAGTCTGTTGTCAAAAAAGGATAAAAGTTTCTTCGCACTCAGTGATATGTTACTTTGTTACAATAAATAAACATCATTGTCTGAAGTAAAAACGTCTATATAAAAATGACGTGTTAAGGCCTAGCTAGACGATGCAAAAACTTTCGTGCGACCGCCGCCGGCATTGCACCCGTGTCTGTCGCCGCGCTCTCATGTTCATTAATGGCCAATGTGAACTTTATATGCTAGGGATCCTAAATAGATAGAATATCATAAAAATAGATAGATAGAAGATCCTAAATAACCAAACCATGCGGCCTATAGCTACCTTGCTCGCGCACTCCGTTACCGTCCAGACCCGCTTGAGTCAGTGCGAAATTGTTTCTTTGTTCATTTAATTTAAAACGTAATGACTAAATACACATAGTCTATTTTGCTTTAACAGCATGATCCCTAAACACGTACACGCGGTCGCCCTACTACGCGTACGGTGTCCGCATAGCGAGGAGACAGGGCGGCCGCGTTAACTAGGCACGAAAAAACTCGTATCAAATAAACGCGCCCTTAAGTGTGGCCAGCATTTATTATTATTGTTGCTCGGAGTGCCGATAAATATGAAAATCAAACTGATGTATAAAGTTTATAATTTTAATATTAATATCCAAACAACACTGTTATTTCATAGTTTTAAGTTTTCACTTCTGTCGGCAGTCCTTCCTTTTTTTGCCCGACTGCGAAAAAGGAGAGTTATGTTTTTCGATCGTATATACATATATGTATGTCTATTTCTTTGGCACTCTCTGTAGCTTAAACGGCTTCATAGATTTTAGCATACGAGGTGTCCTTAGATTCGTCTTAATAGACTATGTAATATTTTTTAGCACGGCATCTGGAAATCAAATAAAAAGCAAAAATAGTTTTTTTAAATGTTTTTTTGCAGTCGGATTTTTTGTTTCCTTTTTAATTATTTAGCTGTTATTCACTCATTATTAATTTATTCTAAAATATTTTTTTTATTCCGAATGGTTTAATAATTTTGTATTGACAACCAAACGCCGAACTGTACTAAACCACTTTATACGCATAGCAGGGGTCCTGTTTTGATTACATTAGGGTGTGGTCTTTGTGATATTGTTTATGGCGGAGTTGTTTGTAAAGGAACGATCCAAAATGGGGTTGACTTATTTATCTATATATAGATTAATACTGCCTGTTCCTGTCAAAGATATTTCGATCGATAATTGAATACCATTATTTAGTAAACAAAACATAAATTAATTAACTAGCTGAGGGCTACAAAAGCTATTGTTATGTTATGCGGGAAGGCCAAATATTTGAAAACTCACTTAAGTTCACTAATTAAAGAAAATCCTGATCGCTTGGGAAGTATTCAATATAGATTTTTTTAGTACCACGAAAAAGAAGCATGTGTGAAATTTACATGCGGTACAAGTGAAACCATCAGAAAACAAAAAAGAAAACCTTAAAATTAAAAAAAAAAAAAACCTAAATCAGGAGTCCAACTATCGGCCACTTGTACTGCACGTATACACAAACATCATGTTCTTCGCCAGACCACTAGGCTAAAGTGACGACGAACATAGTCGTGAAATTGAGGACTCGCATTCACTCGCAACCTAATTCTTGTAGGTCTATTTTTGGTTTCATGGAGTTTTAAATCAAAACGGTACTAAAGAAATTTTAACTTCAATAAACAAAAGCGACCACCGAGATACATCATTCCATCATCGAACGTCACCATAGTGCTGGCCTACAAGGATCTTGTTAGTTGGATAGAGGTACATAAGATGATCCCCAAACACGAGAAACTACAAAAGAGTAACTATGTGCACGGTGGGTCTAATGATTAAAAAAGTAATATATTTGTAGACTCTTAAAATCGCTAGTAAATTTCGTGGCGATTATGCCCAGACCTTCTCTCAGTAAGTGAGCTTTAGTCAGCGATGGGACATTTACCGGGGTGATATTATAAACTGGCCTTTCCGAACTGTAGTTAAATAAATAAAATAAAAAGCATATTTATTTCAATAACTTACATAAAACAATTTTAAACATGCAAAATAGTCAATTTTAAGCAAAATTAAGTAAGATTAATATAAGAAGTGATGTAATTAATTAAGTTACGTGGCCCTCCTCCAAAGAATACCCACATCCGATCAGCTTTTGCTTATGATAGCCTTTAATTCATCTTTCCACCATGTCTTTGGTCTACCTCTGCGTCTGTACCCGTAAGGCCCACTCCGCGGTGTTGCGATCTTTGTCCATCTGTCGTCGGTATTACGAACCACGTGACCTGCCCATCTCCATTTTAAACTTCGGACGAAAGATAATGCATTTATTACTTTTGTCTGCTTCCTTATTTTATTCTGACTTATTCTATCTTTTAGTTTGATCTTTAGTGAGCATCGTTCTAGTGCTCTTTGGCATAATGTTAGCTTCTTATTGGTTGTAGAGTCCAATAACCACGTTTGTCAACCGTACGTAAGACAGGGTAAAAAACATGAGTCCATTACTTTCTTTTTTAACAATAAGTTCATGTCCGACTTCATATCTTCTTTATAAACCCAGAACTTCCTCCATGTGATTTCAATTCTCCTATCTAGTTACGTTAATCTAAATGAATGCCTTGTAGAAAAAAAAAACAACACACGTGATGGTCATTATAAAAACCTGTTTTTAATAAGTATTGCTAATAAACACCGCTTAGTGTAGAAATTAGTCATAAAACCATCGACTTTCGCAACAAATATGTACTAACACAGAAGTTTGTTAACAACATTTGCAGCACGAGTATAATTAAAGGAAAATTTCTATTTTATGGGTTTTACTAATAGCAGCTTTTAATTAACGTTATTACTGTTCAAAACTGGTATATTATTTATGTGATCGTTTTCTCAGATTGAGAGTTAATTATTTTAATTATCAATACGTACTCAAAACATGAGTTTGATCTAATTAGTGAAATTGTATTCGATTTTTTTAGCATTGTTAATTACTATTTTTATTGTAATGAACAATAGTATTCATATTTTCATCCATTATTTATATTAACAATTTAATTATTTATTCATATCATTTTTTTTTTTGTGGACTTGACTACTTAAGTTTGACCTAAAGCAATCATAAAATTGGCTCATTATTCACTTATTTAAAAAAAGAAACAAAAGTATAAAATCAATCACAACAACTAATTCTAATTCCCTTCTACCCCTTCTATACAGAACCACAAGCGTTGGGTTCTGCGCCACAGTTTGACTGTAACCTCTATCGGCCGTTTTCAATAACATATCTAAGTTTACTACCTCCGATTAGTACATTTTTGTTATAAGTACTATCTTTAACTTAAGACAGATATCGGCTTCCCTCTTACCTATTCAAGCTATAGGATATGGATATATATTATGTAGATACGAAAAACTATCCATTGATAGGTTATTTTAAAAAAAAGTAAGGACAAAAGGTTACCATTGGCAATCTTTAGTAACTGAAACGACGGATAGATAGGATATTGAAAATGGCGGAATCTCGGATTGAACTAAAAAGTTCTATATGTTTTATCTTTGCCGTACTGTGAAGCTGTAGAGCCACAGACAAGTAATCCAAGGTGTAAAACCGTTTCTCGTTGTCACCCATGAGGGTACGTAAGTAGACTAGTTCACCTTGAGCATTTGTCTGACAGACGAATTTTTTTACCATGGCACGAGCTGTTTGTATTTGGAATAAGACTCGTGCTGGTACGAAGAAACAAGATCAAAAATATATTTCTGACAGATATGGTTCCAAAACCACACATTAATCTGATATAATAAAAGCCTTATCATAACACAGCGTCATAAAGTTACGAACCTTCAAAGCATGTTAAAATTTCCGCATCATTAACATTCTTATGGAACGTTTTTAAATTGCTCTTATAAAGTGTCATTCGTTGCGACTGTATAGATATCTGCAAAAAGGTTCTTCTAACGGCTTCTATCAACTGCTTAACTAACTCCTTCTAATTTTAGACCAACTGTCATATTCGGAACACTGTACTCACTAATGAGATATATAAACGGCTTTAAAATAAATATGGCATAGTAAAACAATGCAGCAGTTTATAAAGCTTCGTGCAGACCCCACAAATCATTATCGTGCTGATATAGATCTCGGAGATTGTGTGAAAGATCAGGTGATCGTGAGGTCTCGTACGTGGGATGCTAGGACAATGCATTGTTCCCGCTTTGCACTCCGAGTTGAACGCTGTAGCGGTACGCTTCATTTCAAATAAAAATTATTGAGGAATTATAATAAATACTTGTTGCCGCTAAGGATTTACTGACGGTAAAAATACACATGTTTTTATATACTACTGAGTCGGCAGACTAGCAAATGGACCACTATACGCAACGCTACATTATACGCTACGCTACACTATACGCACGATACTATAAGTATAACTAGCGCGTTTCCGACAATAAATTCCCTAGGCCAAGGACCTCTGGAAACTTTACTCACTGGAAGAATACAACACAAGGCCATTTCACTGCGATCTTCTGTAGGATGGCAGTCTCCCACCATAGTCGGGCTGCCCCAAGTCGAGAGAAATTAAAAAAAAAATTTATCTGTGCCATACCTCTCTTAAACAAGTACCCGACCGATTGAGCTGAAATTATGCATAAACGTTTAGTTTAAATCACAATGCATGGTTAGCTAAGTGACGTCTTTATAAAACCAGTATGGCAAACTAGTTATTTTTTGTGCACCCCCATAAGAGGGATATCAAATGAAAGGTTTCGCTGAGATGAATACGGAAGTAAAATTATTATAACTGAAATATTGAATAAACGTTTTAAAAACTTCTTTTTAATTAATAATTTTCTATATTAATATCTTCTACACTATATACTTCCATAATCACAAGAAAAGTGGTCAATTTAGGGATTATGTTCTTGGATTTACCTATAGATTATTTTAATCATCATCAATCGGTTAAACAATTTTATTTTCTGTATAGGAACATCTTGCCAATGTTAAAGAAACTTTCTTCTATTTTACACCAATCATAAAACTCAACTAAGGTGTGTAAAATTATGAGGTTACGATGTGCCGCATAGCTAATTATCTTGGCTTGTCCTCGCTTATCCCGGACGCTTGTCTGAATTATCGCCTTGGCATCAAAACTATAAAAACACCTTGGACACTTTAAAGTAATAGATTTTTGTTAGCTATAGTAGCAAAGTAACAACTGCGATGTAATTTTATCGTAAATATATCACTTGATTTTAATTAACTTTGTTTAAGCATAAAAGGCAGCCGTATCTAATTCGATTCATACCAATTAACAATTAGATTTTTTTTATTGATAAGTCATAGAGTCATTTACCTTGGTCATTCTTATATTATAAAAAGCAACGTTTTGTTAATATTAATAGTTGACTTGTGCAAATATTTCGCACATTACTGAATGTATATAATTAATCTAAACTATTTGTCTATTTTTCATCAATAACAAGAAACGTAAGATTTGAAATTATGTATGAATCATGAATTTCAATTAAGAATTAAAGCAGATAAGGTGTTGCCACAAAGAAAAACACCTTTGAGGATAACATTTGTGGTGTATGTTTACTTATCTTTCTATATATATATATATATAAATTTTAACCAAATAAATAGAAATGACGTGTTTGTACAATGCAAAATAAGAAACTAAAATTACAGTATAAGTTACTTATTTTGCTTAAAATTCGTATAGCAGCGAGTAATATATATATGTATTTGTAATCTCATTAAAACATATTATGCCCTATTCTCTTGTGTTTTTGACCATGTTAAGGTAGCTAGAGGTATATATAAAAAAATTAAATAAAATACAATTTTTGCTAATCGATTGCCAATCCTGACAAGCTTGTTTGAAAGAAAGTTGCATATTTAAAAATTGACTCATCGCTTCGAAAACGTGATGGAATGACGACGTCTTCCGATTGACGACTCATACTAACGGTTTGTGTTAAAGGGCTATTTCATGAATTAGTAAATTTTAATCAGAAAGATGAAGCGGTCTATATATGAGAATTTTATAAAATTCTCGGTAAATACGGCATTTTCTATAATTGTTCAACACGTACTTGAAAAATTATTATTTACAATAAATAGTTCAAGTTGGAGTTGATGCCTTCAGCTGACACTTGAGATCTAGTCCACATTTTTAATTAGACCTATTTCCAATTCCTACATTATAATCCCTTAACTTAATGTGAAACGCTGGCACATCTATACCATGGAAAATAGAGGTAAGGGGAATCATCTTATATGGAGGACAAGTTCATAAAGTGACCTGTAACCAGCAGCAAATTATAATTAAAAAACCTTCAAAATGGCGCTAGCATATCATGAGAGAATTATACTTTTTTGTGATTTTATAGTTTTTACTGTTGTAAAACTTAAAAAAATAGATGAACTATAATGTTAAAAGTTTGTGGAGTTAAAAGTTGTCGAAGTGAGCTAAAATAAAAAAAATAATAACTTTCGACGCTACGTTTAAAATTTACGCTTTTGCTAACGTAGCGCCCGCCGCCACACTAAATTGACGCTTTGCGACTTTTTCATGCATAGAGATGTTACTCTTTACCTCTGTTCTCCATGATCTATACCTACCAATATTATAAAGCTCAAAAGATTCTTTATTTGCTTGTTTATTTGAACGCGTTAATTTGTTTAACTACCAGTCAGATTCCAAAAATTCTTTTTGCATTTTATAACCCATTTATTGAGTAACGTTATAGGCTATATAACTTTACGGTACGTCTCTAATAAGCTGAGCAGTTAACGTGCACGTCAAGCAATATAGCAAGAAAGTACGGTAAGTAAAACGATAGGCTCTACACGGTTGCGTTAGAAGCGCGGCGGGCGGTGCGGTGGAGAGTTACTCGAATAAATTTAACACGGGCGAAACCGCGGGGCATAGTTATTCAAAATATAAACAACATAGTAATTTTCCTTAATTTTTAAAGCAATTACTCGACAAAGCACTTTTTTGAGTTGTTTGTTCCGGCGTCTTGTTAAAGTCACGCATCTAACTTAAATAATAACTTAAGGGCCATTATGTGAGCTAGAGAAAAGCGCTCGACAAAAGTTATAATGAAAGATAGTTATCTTGTCGATAACAATCATATCGGGTCATTCGTGCGTACTGAACAAGTGACGCGAACTGGTTTTGTCGATAAACGGTAGCCAATGAATCGATTGTCGATCGACTTGTCTTATCGATATAATTGTGTTAGGGCTGGTCAGTATACGCAATGTAATTAATTGTCTATTGGTGTAACTTTTTACTTAGGATTGTTTTTTAGTGTTACAAATATTTTTAATGCATAAAAAACAAAATGAAACAAGAAATTGATGTATATCGGTCCCGCCATCTTGGTAGGAACTTTTCATTCGTGAAAGTTTAACATCTATTTTCAATAATATTTTAATAATAGTTAATTATAACTACTTATTTTGTGATGGAATTAAAAAGAAAATTAAAATGTCGATTATCATTAAAATTGTATGGTTTTCGATTGTAAAATATTAAAAACATACAATTGACTAAACACATTTACATTACTTTAAAATAAAAATTCCATTCAAAATAATAAAAAATATGTTACTTAATTAAGTATATAATTTTTATATTGCTAATGTTTAGTGTGCAAAAAGAAGACTTAATACTAAAAAGCATTCTCTTCCACTCATCTAGAGATGCACGAGGCGGTTGTTTTTTTTTGTAGTTTATTTAAATTGTATACTTATAATATATTCACAAGGTAATCTTTCATAATTCTTTAACAATTTCACTTTTGACGATTTATTTTTAAAATAAATGCACTGACATTTGACAGCCCTAACGCCGAACAGTCCAACTAGATAGACGGGGTCATTTCGCGAATGTTTGCGGTGAAATTGATTGAACTGAGAAAGGTGCAGTCACAATCGATGGTTACCGCCGCCGATGATGGTAAGAAAGTGTTCGGAGCGGCATTCTGCGGCGACACGTGATTTCATGCAACCGTGTATCACACGACCTGTTTCCTCTACAATCGCATAAAATCTTTAGCCGTATCGGGTTTTTTAAACATATTAAATACGACTGAATGTCGCCTGACTCGTTAGGGATATTACTAAACGGCGCGGCGGCAAGTTGTCTGGCTTGTCTCTCTATTTATGATGGGTGAACAAGTTGGCTTTTTACTAGAGTATACTCAGGTAAACTAGTATTGTTGTAGTTCTATCTGTACATGTATTTTTCCAAATTTAGTGCTAGATAGCTTTTTTATACGTCACTTAATCTCGCATTTACCTTTTTTTGTCTGTCTGTTCCGTTTGTATGTCTGGATATAATTCAACGTCTTGATCGAGTGTTATGAAATTTTATAGACGGGAAGTATATGTAACATACCAAAAAAACCTAAGACGCAACTCAGTAAAAGTTTTTTAACAACTTTTCTTTAATCCTTTAAAAGGACATATAAAATATTTGTTTTGCTTGGATATATTAGTTTCGGTAGAGCATATTATAATATAAACTTACGACTTATGTATATAATATATACATATTTCTCCCTCCAGGATATATGCTCGAGACCCATTCGGTACACACCCATCTCAACCATAAACTTTAGCAACGGAATATGCAACGAAATTTTTAGTTGTTAATTTGACTTGTTTTTTTTAAATTATTAACGAAGTTGAACCAATAAGCGCGCACCTATGACTGAGCACAGGCAAAATAGTATACGCACTATGGATATCTGTCTACACTATTTAAAGGGTTGTGACGGAAAATTCCTAACTCGTCCAAAACTTTCGCGGCTGAGTGCGCTGAGTGCCCTAAGCGCTCACCCCCAAGTTCGGTGAAGCTGTAAAAGCCGCAACGGCTTCAGGGCCCCTAAGACTAACAGTGTAGTCAGTTAAAAAAAAATCCTAACCATGCCTAGCTAGCATGGCCTAGCCGCCATCCGCTAAGTCTGTACCATGCGATGAGGAACTTCATTCCAAAAACATTTTCTAAGGATTACCTTTTGATTCTAATGAAAATATATTCATAACGTCATCTATTAACAAACCAGTTAAACTAACATAATATAGCTGTTAGGATATTTAAATTTTATAATATGCGCAATATTCACAAGGATCAGCCAGTTTTAACGTATTTAATAACTTGATTCGCATCGATAGCATTAATGGCAATTTTACGCACATTTTGACACAATTGACATAGAGAGTCAAAGGGTTAATTAAGTGTCCGTTTAAAATAAGGTCAGCGATTATATAAATATCGCTTGCTGTTAGTAACTGCAGTAGCCATCAATCAGTGGTGTGTGGCGAAAACATGAAATTCAATTCAAATGTCGAATGCATATTCAACGTACACGAGAATTGAAATAGAAAATTATTGACGCGAATTGATTTGCGAATACTGCGGTTCTGACAATTTAACTTCTCGATGGAAATCGGAAACAAACTTGTGCTCAATTCCCTTAGCATTGAGCGTTGAGTCCAATGGAAATCTTATGGAACATTTTATTTATGATAAATCAACGTCTTTGCATTGTAAAGTTTTAGTAATTTGTTTTATTTAAATCGTATAATTTAACTTGAAGAGATGAGAATAAATTCGCTGCGCAATGTCATGTTACAAAAACTACTACTATACACTGGCGAGATTTATTTATTACATTTGCTTTCTAACTTGAAAATAAAGGTGACTGTGTTATTTTTTAAGTATATAAGCATTTAGTAGGGGTTGAAATTGAGGGGTGCGCGCGCATCGTGTACCGGAAGTCAGCCATCAATCATAATAATGTATTTTATTAAAATAATGACGCGTGATAGCGTAAAATTAGTTTTTACGCTATTAAAAATACAAAAATACATTTTTTAACAAAAAAGAAATCCAACTTCAAAGATTTTGAAGAGTTCCTTCGTGTATCTTCGAAGGTGAAGGTCCAGTGCCAAATGAAGTTAAAATAGGGGCCCAACCTTGATGTATCCCTTTATCGAAGTAAAAAAATTATCCAAATCAGTTCATAAACGAAGAAGTTATGACTGAACCTCCATAAAAAACATAGTATATGCATTCGAATTGAGTAACCTCCGTCTTTTTTTGAAGTCGTTTAAAAAATAGTCAGTAAAATGCATTTACATTATTAGTTAATACAAAATAATATTGTATGAAAACAGGACAGGCCAATATAGGCCTTGTGGTGATGGCAACGACATATTAATAACTTTTTTCAAAGTTTTATTATTTATTTATGTATTCTGGCTCAAAAACAGAAAACAAATTAATTAAACACTAAATACACATTAATAATAACTAGCGGTCGCTCAATGGTCGAAATTCGACCAGCGACTTTTTAATCATAGACCTTTTTTCTGTTTGACATTTGCAGTATGAACCTTAAATCACTTTTCGTTGAGTGACAGTGTCAATATTTTGGGGGGTCTAAGTTCAATGGCATTGGTCGGTTTAGGATGCGCAGTATTAATGTATATAATTCAATATATTAATTAGTAACAGGTATTATAGATAAATTTTAGCTTTCTGCACTCCTTCTCCATACAATCTTTAACCATGTCAAATCTCACAATCTTCCGTGCACGCAATACGCTTAAAAAGGGGTAGAAAGCTTTTGCTTCACGTATTAATATATAGATAACTTACATACATAAATTTGCCTTCCTATTATACTTGGGCACAACTTTTTGCAAATAAATATGTATAAATAAAAAATATGTATTTAAGAATTTGATGTTTAAATGCATAGATCAGATTTTTCTACAATGAAGATTTGTACTTTTGTGTTGAGAAGAAAGATTTTAGGGTTTATATTGCAAAATAGAGAGGTAGGGTAAAGTTTTTCTCTACATTGGACAATCCGTCTATTAGGATACCTCTACCCTTACATAAAATCGCAGCCCAATAACCTTGTGTTGTGTTCCTAGGGTAAGTAAGGTTTCCAGAGGTTCTTTTTGTAGGGGGGTTCAAGGTCGGCAATTCGCCAGATATATCTTTGGTATTAAAAGCGTTTATAGGCTACGGTAGCCGCTTACCATCATGCGGGACGTATGCTTGTTTGCCAGCTTAGTTATATAAGGAAAAAAAGAAGAAATATTCCCAATTAGTCCAATAGTTATTATAGTTAGGTTAACGACCTCTTATATTAATTAACTATGTCACATACATATAATTTCGCTGACAATAGTAATTGAAAAGGGAGAAGCAGGAAATGTTTACTAAATTAGGAAATGGTCATTTGTAATGTGGGTATGCGCTTTAATTGGTTTTAATTGATGTTTATAACTCGGTCTAATCGTAGAAAGGGGTCCGTTGGAGCTTATTGAAAATAGGCATATGTAATAACTTAAATGGAGAAGAATCGCATGCCAGAACATAGTTATCTTATATACCCTAAGATGTTTTTATAAGCGTAGATGCGTTACTCGCGCTCTATTTTGGCAATTTTAAAGTCGAGTGGCACGGTTGTACATCAATAAAACTCAAAATATATATTCATTTCGTTCTAACAACAAAAATAACATAAAATGTCTGTCATATTCTTTCCTTTTTTTTGAGTACTATTTATGTAAATGTATTATAGATAGTTTGTATGTATAGTTATTTATGTTATTTTTATACCTATTTGGTCTTAAAAACTGTGTATCAGCTTTTTCTGTATTCACCAATCACTAACTATGATAGATTCATTTCCATAATAATACTTTATTCTTCGTGGATATATTTTATTAGTACCCATTAATACGATACTTGCGTACATTTAAAACGGTTAGAAGGAACATTAACAAAAATTACGTCTTAATGTGCGAGTGTTATATTTATCCGCTTCAACGTACCTATTGCACGGCTTTGCATATGGACTTTCTTAGTTTAAGTCTATCTTACAGAAAATACTATGGGAATAGTGGAATAAACAGATATATATTAAAAAAAAAAACGTGTGTACTCAAGTAAACTAACAAAAAAAAACTCCAAAAATTTTATCCCGCGTACCAACAATGTAAATTGATTTTACTGACTTTTTTTCTTAATTGTGTAAAAATATTTATACAACGGTAAGTTATTTTATAGCCTGAAAAAAAGTCAGTAAAATTAATTCATGATGATAATCATTGACGGCTAACTTCATCATGACGTATTTCCGTCACGTACTTAATACGTGCGCAGCTTTCAACTTTACCCTGTACTAACCGCGCCAAAATAAATATGTAACTTCCAAATATGTATATGAATTATTCTTTATAAAACAAAAGTTGCCGCTTCCAAATTGCATTTGTATTCATAGTTCTATGCAACGTTCTGCTTTGTAAAGACGTCCGAGAATAACTAGGTACATAAAATAGGAACTAATGTTTTGATATTGTATCAAAACTTAGACCTACTCTTGATTTGTGGTCGGCAGTGCCAGCGCGGGGTAGCGGAGATAAAAATAGACGATAGAACTTACACGCGAGCTCTCATGCTTTTTAGTGTTTTGATTTTATCGATAATAACAATTAAATGTTTAGTAGTACCTCTATAGTCATAATGCAAGTTAAATAAGAATTGTTTGTTACAAATATTTACCTGTAAAGTTTCTTGATTTTTTACTAAATTTTTTTTATATAAATGCATTACATTTTTTTAATAACATAAAATATGTTATAATCAAATTGTAAATAATAAATAATGTGTTCAATTTGGACACTAGAAAGGCACATGAATGTCAAAACACTAACACCGGTTCAGAAAATATCACAATTATCAGAAAGAGCTGGCAAGTAACTTGAACGGGTTTATCAATTTTTTTTACTGTTTTGATTATTTGATTGTTTTTTTTTAAATATTTATATTTACCTATTTCGTCACTAAACTATCGCGGCTGAGTGCCTTAAGCGCTCTTAAGGGCTTGCGCCCAAGTCACGGTGAAGCTGCAAAAGCCGTCAGAGGCTTCAGGGCCCTTAAGGCTAACAGTAAAGTCAGTCAGAAAAAAAAATCACTAAATTAGTAACATTGATCATTTGCGAAAGGTTACTTTATTAAATTAATTCAAAACCTCGATAAGTTGATACATCGATAAGTGAACGTACAACGTTAAACGGGAGCCCTCCAACCGTTCCACACAGTGGGTCCATATTGTGGCTAACTATAAATAAAATAATCGACGTTCGAGATAAAATGGGGAAATAATTATTGTACACAAGGCGGTAACATTATAAGGCGAAACGTGAGAATCAATCGTGCCGGCGAAATTGTACAGCAGATAACCAACGACCGACGTGTACCCGGACCTTATGTGAAATGTCCAAACTGTTTGTAGATTCTTTAGGTACATTTTCTCATAATAGAAGTCTATAAAACAAATTCAATACACCTATCAGCCTTTTACTCGGAGGAACAAGAGGGTTATGTGAGACTCCCACTCACTAAAACCACAAAGTGTACCAAGCCAATTAAGTCAACTTTAAACAACACCGCAACCCTTTCCGAGGCTTGTGTCACTAATTAATAGATCATTCACTAGTCTTGAAGACCATATTATAACAACTAATAATAGGTAGGTAATAAGTAGTAATATGTCTAACTAATTACACTTTTTAGAACGGCACATACTCTAAACATAATATTATTAGAATCATGTCACCTAATACATTAGAATAAAGTTTTTGCCTAACAATGAGAAGAAAAGTAGGTTAAAAAATGTACTGCTGTTTATGGGTTTATTAATGGAGTTTTATACATATAACTAATAATAATTATATTTACTAGATGATATTCTTCAGGTAAAAGAAAGAATTTGTTTTGAATGACTAATGTACACTAAAAACTTACCATGTAAAAACAAAACTTGCAGCAAACACTTAATCGAGCTATTAGCATGAACTTACCGAAGCACGAAGCCTTTGCACGATACGCTAGCTTGTAATATTCTAGCTTAGATAAATTAAATATTTATAAACTAATATTGAAAAGTGGTTTTAGATTAATTTAATATTTATTTTGCTCCTTTTTCGCATTGCTTGCCATTTTTTACTTATATTGTACCTTAATGATATACAGCATCTTAAAACACTTTCGCTTGCATCAAGCGTAGTTGTTGTCGGTCGTAAAACTCAGTTATCTATGAGCATTTTATTGCATTATATGTTTCTACGATTATAGCTTTTACTTGCATAAGCTTGGTTTTAAATCGATTGAATCTTCTTAGTAAATAATCAACGTATCACATATAATACTGAGCGGACTTATCAACGATTTAATATTGATATTAAAACCGCTTTTGATCATTTGAATGGAGTAAAACCAATAACACTACGCCGTTAAGATTTTGTTTTCTGGCTTGCAAACGAAATGATGAAAATCACTAGCTAAATACGTGGCATATAAACTAAAAGAGTTCCTATTTAGCATTGCCATCTAATCAATCGTAATATTATAAGTAAATAAGGATATCATTTTTTACAAGTCCAATTTATAATGGTGACAAATTTATCTGTATCTTATGCTAATAAAACGGAACGAATCTTACTTCTAAAGATTTAAGTAAAATACCGACGCCTTTAAAAGGTAAAAAATCTAAGTAATAGATGCTAATTTAATCAAATTAAAACATCCTAATTAAGATTGCAAGAAAGCTCAACTTAACTCCAAGCTGACCAAGCAGATCGCATTAATTGTCATAAATAAATTTTGAGACAAACAGAAAGACAACATTTTATCTTTAATAAATGCCAAAAGAAATAAAAATTTAACATTCCAAAGATCTCAATCTACACAACTTGGCATAGATAAAACGAATTACGACTTATAATAAAATTTACGGCGTCTACTCCAATTGAAAGCGGTGTATATTGAAACCAAATGGCTCCTTTGCTTGTGGAAAGTAAAAGTGGTATGTGGGTCTCTTTTTATAAATGATTTATGCGTTCGTATTTATACGGTCCTTTGTAAATGTTTATTTCTATTTGTGTAATGTCAAGCTAAATGTTACAGTGATGTTATGAATTAAACATATTTTGAAAATTTCTACATTATGGGATCTTGCATGGAATATTTCAGATCTTGGGTCGATAGCAATGTTTTCTAATAATATATAAAACTGCAATAATTAATGTAAGAGGTAGACTTTATTTGTATTGTTAGTCAATTTTAGCAAAGGTCCTGTATATGTTGTAAGTCTTAGGAACTTGTTTTCAGTTTGTTATATTTTCCAGTTAGAATTACTTTGTTGTCCGTCTATCTGTCTGTCCTCGTGTCAAGGCCTTTATTCTTAGTTTGAAGTATATATTTTGAAATTTTTATGGAGTACTGATTAAGGTCTATGCACTCTGAATATTGTAATATAAATACAAATATAAAAAGTAAATATAAAATTATAAATACTCATAGGATTCTAGGTTAACGCAATAAAAAGAGACTTCCCTTCATACTAAAAGTTCCACTCACTGACCGATTATCAAAACCAATAGGGTACTTCCCGGGGACCTTCAGTTTTGATATCTAACAGATAGGAAAGTCCTTGGATATGAATTAAGAAATAAATCCGGAAATAATGAATTTTAAATATCGTGTGGTATTTATTGTTAGACGATAAAGTTATATTTTATTTTAATTTCCTTCAATGTACTATGCGAGCGATTGGGAAATAAAAGCTTGTCACTTAACGACGCGCCCTTGCCCAACGATGATATTGTAGAATATAAGTATAGTAAATACAAAGACTTGTTAAATTTATATGACATTGTTAAAACCAGGTGAGAACTAGAAATCGCAGTGTCTGAACAAGCTGTCGCGCCGCCACTGAGCCAAATTCGATCGCAAACATCTAAGATATCAAAGGGTGAATGATTCATCCTTTTGACGCAATAACTTTTAATTTTCTTTGATGAATCAGAACATTTCTTTTCAATAGGCGTCTACGGTCTATTGTTATCAGAAACGTTATTGCCTCATTGCTAAACGATCGACTCATCCTACACGCAAATGATTTCAAACAATGCGAAAGCGTTACTCCTGCGATCATTGTGCGTGGGTTGGACAATTTGGCTGTTTTTTTTTTTCATGATTGTTATTGCTTATCCGATCATTTAGGAAATCGATTCCGACAGTTGTGTAAATAGAGAAAGTTTTTTTAATGAACTTCCAAAAGTTAATACAGTGAAACTTAGATAAGTGGGAGTTCAAAGGGAAAGTAAATTATTATAACTACATCATCATCAGCCCTATATCTGTCCAATGCTGGAAATATGTCCTCCGAATCCAGTGGATTCCAGCCACCTTGTGCATCTTGCGGGTGTGTCTTTGTCTAAACACTTCTTTTCGTTTGAACTTGTCTACACTATTGATTATCAATTATTGGGTAGACATGGTCAGGAATTTCAGCGAGCTAATCTTTTAGCTATGTCGATGAACATAGTTCTCTGTTTGATTACACCATTTCTGATCATAACCTTCAAAGAAACTCCAAGCGTAGCTCTTTCAATAGGTCATTTAAAGAGCTAAAACCCATTACTAAAATAATTGCCCTATTTACAAATCAATAAATACAACATACTACTACTATAGTATATACTGTAAATACATACATTGATGTTATTATCGCTGATATCTAACTTCGTCATATCGCAATTCCGTCACATGATGCGCCCAGCTCTCCATTTTACCCTCTACTTAAAGCACGATAAGAAGTAGGTATAATTTAAAAAAAAAAAGTCCCTAAGCTAATAAATTATCTAAATTAATTCATAAAACGAAATGGTATTCGTAGTTTTGAAATCCAAACTAACTTATTCGATATTTATTGGTCTCTCATGAAGATTCGTATTATATAAATACAATCATGTATGTTTTTATTATTAATATGAGTAGATACCATTGCGCAAAATACCCATAAAATTGTATTATAATATCATCATCCAAAAATATATATTTAATCGACCGCTTGAATCATTATTCCTATTAGATGTACAAGAAAAACAATTATGCTGATGAATCTAATATGATACCCGCTTAGTAAAGTTTTAGAAAACTTTACCGTAAGGGGTATTGTATTATATTCATTAGCATAATTGATTTTCTTGTACATCTAATACGACCCAATCAAAATATCGTTATGTTAACGCATGGTATAAAAATGTAAGCGGCAGCGGTAACTTTCTTATAATTAACTGATAAGTGAATTTAAAAAAAGATATTATATTTTGACCTAATGACATTTTGAAATTTTGAAAGCACCTTGTATTTTTTATCATCTAACTTAAGAACTACAATACTATATATAGTGCCAGTCCTTCTGTTAAAACATGAAGTCAAAGTTTCGATTCCCGTCTGGGATCCATTTTGTGTAATGAATATGGTTGTTATTATAGTTGTATGTTTAAATCTATGTTATGTTTAGAATTAAGTCTCAAATGAAATGATCTTAAATAATCTATATTGACGTTATGTGAAACTAAAGTTTTGTATATTTGTAACGGTCACTAGAATTACTGATCTAATTCTGAAAATTATTTCATTAATATCAAGATATATTTTTCTTAAGTGATATTATAATTATAATGATATGAATATCACAATATCACACATGCTGTTTTTGAAGTTATACATCTTTTGGTAAGCTCGTAAAATTGAGAGAACGATAATAATAATTATGATTTCATTTTATTGACCTTTTTAATAGTTAAAATTGATTTAACATGTATAAATAAACATTATTTTAATTTGATTAACATGTATTCATTCATTTTATACATAAATAAAGTTAGCAAAATGATTTCACATTATTGTCACTGATGGCTAATTTATAATCATGTTATCGGAACGCGACAACTTCTTACGTGCGCACATAAGTACAAATATTTTTTTATTCTTATTATATTTTAATTTAAAACGAACGATGTTTCGTCCTATTACTAGTTTAAACTTAAATTCAATTTGTACTGTTCTTTATTAAATTAATCACAAGAATATTGAGGACAATTATTGATGGAAAAACTAATCATACTAATTTTTAAAAAAAAACGCTTATAGCCTGCTAATTAGACCACTATTGTCAGAACAGCGTTCAACATGGATCAGTCTCGCATAATAGATTATTTATTTACCTTTTTAAATAATCTGTCGCATTGCTCCGATATACAGTCCTAAACAACTTAATTCCGTATATACGTAGTTTCTTGTTTATCAATAGAATTGTCGACTTTCTTATTTGATTTAGATTCATGCACTTTTAAATATTTAAATCGCGGAAACTATTTTAAGTGTGATTTCCATTTAATAAATTTAACATTCGATAAGAATTACAACAAAATTTATTACTAATTTACATAAATTGATTTAAAAGAAAGTTCAAATATACATACATATCTCCAAATTATCAACTAAATAGTGGTATTTTAATAACATGTAAGTAATTTAACGCAAAATAACCTACTTGAAAAGAGATTCGACTTATATAACAATTGCTGTGCCCCGCGGTTTCACCCGTGTATAATTTAAAATACAGCTTAATAAAAAAACCTTAAAAGAAGTCTAAATAATATCTTCATTCGTTCTGTACTTCTCTATTTTTATTTTATACTATTTAAGTGAGCAATTCTTGTATATATAAAATAACATAACATAACATAATATACCATCACGCCTGTAATCCCGAAGGGTTAGGCAGAGGTGTACTAATGTACACACACAGTTCGCCGGTCATGTTTTTAGGTCCCATGTAATAGGGCGCGAGCCTATTGCCATTAATTGGGCACAAAGCTAAACTTAGAGCTGCTACTGAGAATTTCATAGGAAAATCCAACAAAATTTTACTCGACCTGGGAATCAAACCCCTGACTTCGAGCATATGTAATTAGTTCTTCGGAAACAGCTCCAACGATTCGGATGAAATTTTATATTTAGATAATGTTTTACATTCCAGGTTTACTTAGATAGGTGTTTTCCTTTTTTATTCCTCGACACCGAGAGAAGCTTAGTCGCCCAGATACATATTGATATGTATGCCTTCCATTTGTGCAAATATTTTAAATGACCCACGCCCTTCAATCTTACATAAATATAAATGTTACCTAGTGTTTTAACTTATTGTCTTGAAACTGTAAAATAAAACACATAAATAGTAGGCAAATAAACTTTCTTTCTACTGTTATATATCAGCCACTTACTCCGTATAACATTGAGTTTATTCACCAAGCCATACCACGGTATATTGGTCATGTAAAATGCTGACAAGACTTATTTCCTATATGCTCCACTATTGATGAATAATCGTACACAAATAGATTAAAGTTGTTTTTGTAAAAAAAAAAATTTAAAGTTTTTTCCGTTAGTAATGCCACCTGTTGATTGTAATTAAAATATTTTCATAGCGTCATTTATTAACAATCTATTTACCTAACATTACTTACATTATATACCTAATATGCGAATTATTCGCACAGAATAGATAGCAGTTATATATTATCTCACTTATACTGCAAGAACCATGTTCCATTGGTTAAGGTTTGTTATCAAGATTCGGATCATGGGGATATCGATGCTATAATTTTACCAGTGTTAAACATAATCAGTCAATAAATTTTTTCATCAAATTCTTGTTCATGTAATAAATAATTAATTACGTAAAATGAAGTCTTTAATAAATTATGTGTGTAATCTATACTAATATTATAAAGCTAAAAAGTTTGTTTGTTTGGTTAAACTCGCTAATCTCAGAAAGTACTGGTTGTAATGGAAAAATTATTTTAGTGTTGGATAGCTAATTTATTGAGAAAGGCTATAGGCTATATAACATCACGCAACGACTAATAGGAGCGGAGCATCCATGAAAAATGTTGCAAAAACGGAGAAAATTTATTCCTTTTGAAAGTTTCCATTGCGTGCGTTGCGTCAATGGTTAAAGTTATGGAACAACCATGTTTAACAAAATTGTTTCTCTTAAAAAGTTCTAAAAAAAGTTCGGGATAGAATATGTCGTATCTTTTAATGTTGACGCAATATAACCTTTTTATGGTAGTAAAATTTGCTCTAAAATAATGCATTATTTGCGAAGGTGTTTTTATAAACATGGTATTAATCCTTATCGAAATAAATACGTTATGCATCACAAGTATTTAATTTTTGGATAAAATTGCACTTTACATCATTTGATTTCAATGAATATCATCGGAGATATCAAAGTTTTAAAATAACTCCGCAGCAAAATAATAATCAAGTATAATAGCGCGCGTGCATTTTAGCAGAATGATGTGGCATGCGAGCGGCACCTATAAATTGTATTGTAGGTGGTACCACTCTCTCTAACCCTCTCTCTCTCTTATGTAACGCAGACGAAGGTGGCGCGGGTCAGTTAGTAAAATATAACGCCCAATCTATTTTTTGGAAAAGTAAATTGAAAAAACATATTATAATGTATAATATAACTAACAAGGAGTTTACTAATACCGATGCGAAAGCCATACGACATACAAATATTGTTTGCAGTGAAATATCTAAATGTGTAATTATTGATCTACTATAAGTTGATAGATATTTCACCAGTCGGGCTGCTTCAAGTAGTGAGTAGTCCAAAGAGAGCTCTAACCAACCTCTCTCAAGAAGTCGATCACTATTTTTACAAACAAAAAATGGGAGATAATGTACTGAATTCGAATGTTTTTTTTAAATGGTTGTTCAGCCGTAACTTCTTTGTTTATTAACCGATTTAAATGATTCTTTTTGGGTTACCTAAAGGGTGGTCCCATTTAAATTTCATTGGCATTAAACCTTCAACTTCGAAGATACACCAGGAAACTCTTCAAAATCATTGAAGTTGGTATTATTTTATGTAAAAAATTGTCTTGTAGAATATGTTACCTACAACACTGTAATGTAATTACATTTCTATTTACATTTCATAAGACTGATTTATGACTATTTCGCATTTCATTAATTTATACAAATCATAATATTCAACAACGCAACCGGTTTGTATCTGATCCCATCTTGACATTAATTCACAAAATTGTAAATCTCCCTAGGGTATTATCATATAGTGGCACACGGCATCGTCGATTAGGGAATGTTAATTTATTTACCTCATTCTACGTACTATAAGAATTATTGCACGGTTAATCGTAAATAGTTATTAGTTAAACTATGCCATAAAAGTACTATGAGCTATCGGCAACAACTTGGCTCGTGTTTGGATCGGAAATCGAAAGTAATAACCGCAACCAGAAATCTTGATTATCAGATATTTGTTTACTAAAAGTGTTTTGCTTTATTTAGGGATCATTAAACTTCATTTTAAATTTAGTCTATTTTATAGTGTCATTATGAAGACTAACAAACAAGTAATGTAATTATATACATTAAGTGATCATGCCTCAGTGGTAGCGTGTACGGACTCCGCGTCGATGGACGTGAGTTCGAATTCTTGCAATGAGATTGAGCTTTCGGTGAAGAAAAATATTGTGGTGAAGACAAAACATGCTGGCAGGGTTTTTTCTAATGCGTGCCTGATTAGCTATCACCCTCAACTCGAAATTTGTCGCCAAGCACGGTGTGTTCCGGCACCTGTTCCCCCAGTAGGTTTAGCGTGCTGCCATTTTGGGCCACATTGTCACATAATATCAGATGACATTTTGCGCTGTAACGCTAAACTCATAAATAATATTTAAAAAATTTAGATCTTTCACAAATCTATTTTACATTTATCATCCCACCTTCAAATTTGGGAATTTTTCCAGTAAACCTTATGTACTGTTAATGTACAGCATTCTTAAATTGATTACGGAATCTCTGTACAAGTAATGTCAGGTGCGTACAGCAGTTAATTTTTTAGAGGTAATAAAAATATTCCTGGAAAAATAACCTTAATATGTATTTGAGGCTTTCTTACGTGGATGATCATATTATATGTTTATAGATTTTCACCTTTCTGGAACAATAAATGTAAGGCCGGGTGCACACGGTAGTTTTGCAACGATTACCGTCCTCCGCTATTGTTCGTGACCGTTCGCGGTCGGCTGGTTTGTAATTACACGCTTTACTGATACTTAAGGGTAACGTGTTCGGTATCTGCTTTTCATCAAATGACTTTAAAAAAGTATTTAGTTAACTTACTTGCATATACTGTGAAGAAACCAATATTGTTCGAAGAAATAAAAATTAAATTTCGTTCTATAATAACTTCTTTGAAATAAAATATAAGACAGAAAAACTTTTAAAAACGCGTGCTTGAGATTTGGCAACATGCAAATAACCATAGGAGCTTAAATAGTCGAGTACTAAGAGTTTATATTTCGAAATTATACAGAGAAACTTTAGTTTTGTTTATATGTATAGATTTTTTAAAATAAAATTAATGCTACTTTCACTGCATTTTTACTTTATTATTTTTACATCACGTTAAGTAAATCCCTTTTTAGGCATAGATCGTAAGGCAAGATGTATTATCTGATAATTATTATTCTATGTTGTTTCTACTAAACGTGACGAAGAACAAAAATGTATAGGTACTTGTCTCATTTTAGCTTCCGATAATAATACCTACATCACGTGTCTTCTTAGGGCCATTACAGATGAACCGCAACCAAAGTGCAATTAATCAGCTAGCTTGACCTTAATGATATGTATGTGTTAAAGTGACATTTGTCTTGCGTTACACATAATATTATTTTGAGCAAAAAACCAGAATACCTTTCTACTAAATTTGACTGGTATAAGAACATTCATAACATTTATACTAGATCTAAAATAAGACAATGATACACACACAATTTTGTAGGCTACAAAGGTGGTTTCAAATATGCGGCGTCAAAAATTTGGAATGATATACCTCTCCCTCCCGCTTTGCGTTTTAAAGGTAATTTCGCTTTTAAGAAGCATTTAAAAATAATATATAAATAATAGCATTTGAAAGGCAAAAATTAATATACTGATCTATTATTTATTTACTCTATAATATTATTATAATTAATAATATCTGGCAATAATTTGAAAAATCTCATAGAGATTTCGCTCTCGATTTTAATTAACATCTGCTTTCTTATGGTAGCAATGGTAGCAACAACAAAAAAAAAAGTATAAGTACCTAGTAGAATAATTAACTAACCTGGAAGTTACGAACTGTCAAAAATTTAATTTCATTTTTAATGCGGTCGATAGAGTAAATAAATAATAGATCAGTATATTAATTTTTGCCTTTCAAATGCTATTATTTATATATTATTTTTAAATGCTTTTTAAAGCAATAAAACTATTGACTGGCTGTAAAACAACGTTGTCTGGTCATTTTCCTCACGGGCGACTAAAAGGCTGATGCCAAATCTTTTTGCCACTTCGTTTATTTCTCTTACTTTTGTTTTAAATATTTTACGATTTATTAGGGTTTTTTCATGAATTTGTTTTTTCTTTGTGAATCTTGTGACAACAAAAAAAAAATTCTTTCTTTCTAAAATGTCATACAGGTAAGATAACCTATCTATATCTTTTTACTTGGCATAATAACCCTTATGATAAAGGTTTACTGTTTAAAGATTAAGTTTTAGATTAGCATACGGATAAAGACGTTAAAACAGTAGACAATGATATCATTACTTTTTCACTGTATGACAATACCATTCTTTTGCCGCAAGAGACATTGTACCATTGAAATATTCCATAAAAGACCTCGAACAGTCAGTCATTGTATCAATAATGTATCATTCAGTCCCGTTACATGGTTACACGTGTTCATTGTAATTCAGATTGTGTATGAACAGAGTACTTGTGACGCTTCTCTCTTGCGTTTGAGGCACCATGAACGGCAGCAATAATATTAGGCCATTAGTTTCGAGGCCTGGGAAACACAATTACTTAAATTATTCTCAGTGGATAAGAAAGCAATTTGACGAAAATGGAGTAACTGAACTGGACATTAAATAGAAAGTAGAAAAGATTATAATATGTCACACAATAAAGTAAATGCACAATATCTTGAACTTTGAAGCCTGATCTTGCACTTGCGGAAATAAAAAATTACCAAATCATAATAGTTAACCCACAAATCATTTTATTCACGGTCTGTTACTATGCAATTCCAGCGATTCTGGTTTCTATTGTACTTATCAGGAGTACAGTAATTTTACTAAGCCAGTACGAAATCAGTTACAGCAGCAACTTAATCCAACCTAGAATATTTCCGCTATCATACACGTGCATGCCTTATTCCCCAAATGTACCACAACCTGCGCTATCAATAAAAACGAAAGCTAATATCTTACCTCTTATAAGGTTTTCTCAAGCACGTTCCACGGACTTTTCCGTCGGTTGACTAATTTCCAGTAATCGGCGACTGGCGTCATTACGTCTAAAGTGGAACGAGACTTTAATGGCCAGATGTGAGTGTGAGCCGAACGCGGCTTATTGCGGTTTTCTGTGATTGGTTTGGAAGGAAAGTGCTGTTGTAACGCGTTACTTGTTGCGGTATATCTATGAAAACCTATCATTTCAACGCTATGTCTTACATCGTAGCTAAAATAGATACGTGTTATTAAGTATGATCAAAAATTTCATAAAACACTCACCGATCGCTCAACGAATTACAATGCGTCATTGGGCGCGTAGCGAATTACTTCGTTTTTCATCTGGTGAAAGGTAAAGTGAATCGAATTTTTTTCAGATTTGGGGCATTTTCTGTTGCAAATAACTACTTTATATTTAAATTTATAGAAAATACGAATTTTCTGTTCGAACTTATATTTTGATCATTCGAATGCCATCGGTGTTGTAATCAATAAATGTTTTTGAAACAATATATTTTATTGCTAATTAACTTTTAGTGCATAATTAACTAAGTGCCATTTAAGCTATTCACTAAGTGCTTTTTCAAATACTCATCAGTTTATCACAAATATAAAATTTTATATTTGTAAAACAATATATATCTTTTTATTGTTAGATAACTTGTTTTTGATGTTTATCTAGTAGACATTTTATTATGCACATGTCAATAAACGAATCGGATATTTATTATATAAATACATTAAATATTTAACATTTTTTATGACTTAGATTAGAATATAAAAGCATGTTAAATGATAGATATATCTATCTATATGCATATATAGTTGCTCGGCGAAATAGCTGCAAAGTACCTGATACGTAGCAGTACAGAAACAGCGGTGACAGTTAGTGACAAATTCCATCGGTAGAGGTCACTGTTATGGGAGCCTACAAAAATACCTTTTCTCGTCTCGTTTGAAGGACCTAATACCGTAGAAGAGAGGGAAACTGGAGGCGATTCCCTATCTTCACAGTACTTATGGCAAATATAAGAATTTGCAATTTTCTTTGTAATTGCCGAAATGGATGCTTCTGTGTAGACGTGGCTTGTGTGGCAGCCCGCGTTGATCCGTACTAGAAGAAGGTATTGAAAGAATAGAACATTCAAACAAACACACAACAATCTCTTGAGTTTTAGATCAATATCGGATAATGTAGTTAACTTCACACACGCATACGTAGACAGTACACATGCGTAATCGGCAGAAAAAAGAACAATCATTTTATTTTTAATATTATTATTTTATACCACTGTTCCATTAATTATATGTACCACCTGTCAATTTTATACCATTGTATATATTTATAACTGTGAAGTCCTGTTTAGGCTTTAGATATTAACCAGGTTAAGTTATTTTATAGAAACCAAATAAATAAATAAATAACTTTAGCTTATATTTTTAATACAATAAATACTAGGTAGGTGTTTCTTGCGTCTCCAGTACCACTGTCATTAATGTGATCTTATTTTTACTATATATACCGATCCATATAAGGATTCAAGTGACTGTTTATTTTATATCGAGTCAGTATGTGCTTTTAAATCAGTATAATATCAAATGATTTCCTCGCCTCGACAACTGATTGATAGGTATCTACATATAATGTTGGATTGTCTGTCCATCCATCCGTTTCCTAGTGGTTCTCATGTGTAATGCATATCGCATTGCGTGATGCGATGCACTCAAACGCATTCTTATGGACCATGATCATAGTAAATTGAACACAGATTGTACAGTCAGTTACTAAAATACGATGTCGATGTAATTTACAATTTTAGTTCCTGACTTGATCTTATAAAAGTAAGTTAATTTGTCTTAGTGATTATTGCACTAAGTTTTTATGTTTTTTTAGGGTTTGTAACACCCGCTATAGTGTCACGCTTGCATGTCGCGTTTCGAGATCAGGCGGTTTATATTCAGTAAGGATCTTAACCCGTTTAGCTCACGACAACCATACATAAAGTGATAAACCCGTGACAGTGACTATCTTTTGATATCAGCCGGTATGTTATATCAGGATACCGAGATGCTTTCAGGCATGACAGAAACAACCGATGATGTGTCGCCGATTTCTCAGTGGTCGTAAAGGTTTATAGACTGTAATGTGCTTACCATTAGGTATATTGATTTTTCTGTGCTACTTTTCCTTACTACTTACTTTACCTTACCTTATGTGCAAAAAAGTCCCATGAATCTATACTAATAAAATTATAAAGCTGAAGAGTTTGTTTGTTTCCTTGAACGCGCTAATCTTAGAAAATATTGGTGTGGATAGTTCATTTATCTAGGAAGGCTACAGGCTATATAACATCACGCTACGGCCAATAGAAGCGGAGCACCAATGAAAAATCATTCAAAAACGGGGAAAATTTAATCCTTTTTAGAGCTTACATTGAGTGCACTGCGTAATGGTTAAAATTACGCAACAATTGTGTGTAACAGAATTATTTATCTTAAAAAGTTATTTAAAAAAGTCTGTAAAAAGTTAACATTTATCTATCTTATAAGGTTAACGCAATATAAGCTTTTTATTGTAATAAAATTTGTTCTAAATATTGCATTTATAAACATGGTATTAATCCTTATCGAAATAAATACGTTATACATCACAAGTATTTCATTTTGAACAAAATTGTCTTTACAATCAATTGATTTCAATGAATATCTTAGGAGTTATCACAGTTTTAAAATAACTCAAAAATACAAAACTAATCGTTAAATAGCTTATAAATTCTAATTCATTCGTTTTTATATAATTTTCAAGTGAAATCAGTTCTTCAGTGTGTTACTCGTATTACAAACGACATATTCACATTACCCTTTATGAATCCACCCTTAAATACACTCACAATTAATTTAATTTCTCAGGGTTTCAACGAAAGGGGCAAAGAGCGTTACTAATGGTTTTACTCACTTTTATTTACAACTCGATTGCTATTTGGAAAGATTGTATATGAAAATGATATTTCGAGTGAAATATGAGTACAGGATCGTGACCACCAGGCACCAGATATAGAACCCGCCATAGAGGCACGTGTAAGCGGTTCGTATTCCGAGATCACACGGTGTATATCCAGTAACCAAGCGCGGTGATAAGGATCTAAATCGGATTAGATCGCGGTTAAAATAGTCATATGTACCACTTACACCTAAAAAACCTTTAAAAGTAATTTAGGGCACTTTTCCTGCGTAAATAGAATCTAAAAACAATAGAATAGCATAAGCAAGGAACCCAACATAGACATATTTGGCCAAAGTTACAAGTGCTACAGAGACAATGTTTTGAAACACGTGTGTAGTGACTAAGTATCTAGGTTATTTATTTATATTATCTTGATTTTATTTAAATTTAAACTTATTTCCACTATTCATTTTCTGCATGTCAGAGCAACCTTTAATTAAGGCAACACTTATATTCTAATTGAAGCATGTGTTGTATTTTTAATTTTAATGAAGTGTCTCTTGTTGGTAGCTTAATAAAATAAAATAAAACAAAGCGATAAGTGCTCACAGTGACTCTCTTTTGGTTTGCTACGTTTTGGGATCAACGAGAACATATCCAGGTGACAAGAGGCATGACAGCGACGACCGGAGATAGATTGTTTATCTTTTGCGGCCGTTTTCAATAATCTATCTATCCGTTGTTTCAGTAACTAAAGATAGACAAATATAATATTTTGTCCTTACATTTTTTAATAACCTATCAATGGATAGTTTTTCGTATCTACATAATATATATTCCATATCCTATAACTTTTTTAGATAAGAGGGACGCCGATATCTGTCTTTGATTAATAATACTAATCGAGGATAATAAACTCAGATATGTTATTGGAAACGGCCATTAGTGGTCGCCTATCTTTTTGGATTGTACTTAGTCAGGAACAGTCGCGTAATTTTACCGCGCTATTATAAAACAAGCTAAATGATTAAAAAACAAATAAAAAAACTCGACTGCAACAAAAACACGACTAAAAAAATATATCTTTGTAATATACCATCACGCCTGTATTACTACTAATGTACACCCACAGTTCGCCGAGTACGCTGTAAGTCACATGTAATAGGGGCGAGCCTTGCGATTGATAGGGCACAAAACCAAACTCCGAGCTGCCACTGAGAATTTCATAGAAGAAGAATTTCACTCTGCTTGATCTGGGAACCGAACCCAGGAGCTCAAGCATAGCAGTTGCGCTTACGACGACTAGGCTAATGAGATAGTTTATTTTTGCTTTTTATTTGATTCCCAGAAGTCGTACGTAAATATTGTATAAGCTATGTCACTTCTACAATTAAGACGAATCTAACGACATCTCTCATGCTAAAATCCATTAAGCCATTTAGGATACAGAGCGTGCCAAAGATATAGACTTACATACATACGTTCGAAAAACATAACTAACTCTCTTTTTGCGCAATCGAGTAAAAAGGTATTGGGAGAGAAAGATAATGTTAACACAACCTGTTCAATGTTAGAAAACCAACTCGCAAAGCTGTTTGTGCAATTACATAAGCATCCCTTGTACAAATTTCATAAAAATCATTCAATCTGTTTTAAATACAAACATACCAATAGACAGACAAATAAATAAACAAATGTCATGTTCGTGAATTGGTGATCGGTATCTATTTAGGCGGTTTATAAAGAAATAATTAAAAAAAATATATTATGTACAGACAAAAAAAACTACAGATTTATTAATGTAGATTAAAATATATCCAACAAAAATGGGAGAATTATAACATGACTTATAAATAGTTTTAATTTACTAAAATATTATCATAAACTCAAGGAAAACTGAAAGATATCAATCTAAAGAAAATATTTTTTATTTTTTGCAGGTAAGAAACAATGGTCAATGATGGGAGACAAAATAACAAAGTTTTTGAAAGGCCGTCGATAGTGGTAATTCTGTTTTTTTTTTTTTTGATCTGACTATACTGTTAGCCTCTGACGGCTTTTACAGTTTCTCCGGACTGGGGGGCGAGCGCTTAGGGCACCCAGCCGCGAAAGTTTTGGACAACTCGCGCACAAGGGTGCCAAAGTGGCCGGACCTCAGCTTGGGCGGTTGTCGCGATTGCAAATAAGTCGCTATCTGACTAATTCCCTATTCGTTAATTCGAGCTAACTAACATATACCTACTCATATGCATGTTCCCTTCCTCCTGTGTATTTAGTGATCAGAAAAGTTTTTCTACATTAACTAGCGCAAAAAAAAAAAGGTTCTTTACAGAACCTATGTACCAGTGAGGTGTTTACGTATGTACCATATGTGTGTTATGTTTGTTTGTGGGTAGCTAAGTGTTGCACGTATAGTGTCACTTGTATCGCGCGGGCGGCTGCCAGACACAAGGGCTTCACACTGAGAAACGGACCTAGGCTTGGGGTTCCGCTGAAGAGGGCGGACGTGGCGGGTGTGCGGGAGCGAAGTGGACCACCCGTCCTCTACGGAGAGAACGGTGGTTACGCGGACGTCGGCGGTGGCACGCTCTGTTTGGAGAAACGGTGGTAGAGTAGTAAATTATTTTGTACATTATCGAAAGATTTTATTCATATTCGTAAATGATTTAGAATCAAGAAACAAATAGTACTCGTTTTGCTCTTACCACTTTGAAGCTTCGAGTCACGTCCAAAAGCTTCGGATTAGGATCGTGTAATGAAATTTTTACATTGAAACGAGTTTTTAGCTTTCAGTACATTTTCTACATGATTTTTATGAAAAATATACCCGCTGTACCCATATTATAATTTAAGGTATAGAAAAATGTAAAATTTGATGGTTTATGTGTACGAAATTATACAAAGAGTAATTCAATCTTTCAACCGATAGTTCGTAAAAACCAATTTGTGTGTACTTATGTAACACAAGACAATTTTTAACGAAAAAAGATAAACTACTTCAATGATTTTTAAGAGTTTTTAGTGTATCTTCGAAGTTGAAGGTCAATGCCAATGAAATTAAAATCAGACCACCCGTGAAGTATATCCAACAAGAAAAGAATCATTAAGATCGGTTCATAAACAAAGAAGTTATGGCTGATTATCCATAAAAAATATACATTCGAATTGAGTAAATTAATTGTAATTCCGTCTTTTGTTGAAGTCAGTTAAAAACAGTAGTTTGGTATAAAAATATTTGCTCTAATGCAAAATGTTGCATTTGTATATACCGCGTTTCTTTTTAATGATTTGAGAAAATACGAGGGAACTAATTATTTATTTAGATTTTTAGCTTTTGATCACAATCTCAGTTTTTGGGAGCACTGGCTCTCAAGTGCAGCTGCCGGAATACACTTATAGGTGCTAAGCGAAAGCTTTTCAACTTGATGGTGGCAGCTAGCCAGATGTACATCATAAAATGCCCTACCGCCGTGCTATAGTTTCATCGCGATGTTTTCCTTCACCGAAAGGTCTGGCTCATTCCAAATATTCTAACTCACGTCTATCTACTGGGCTACATTAATAGCGGCCAACGAAATTGTTTTTGTCTCATTGTATATCATTATATTTAAAGTAAAAATTTAAGTTTGCTCTAAATGTTAATAAGTTCCCAAATAACTTAACTTATGATTTGACCAAATCATATATGATAACGACGACAATGTTTCTCTTTAATACCCCGTCACACTATACAAACACCATAAAAGTCGTTTCTATCGATACTACACAGTTTGTGACCTCTCAAGACACCCACGAGCTTATAGTCTTAAAGATATCTATGTATTAAGTAAGTGACATCAGGTACACTTGAATGCCTCGTAAAATGGAATATATATGTACTTTTAACAGAATACGGTACGTACTTTATCCAAATTTTCTTTGCTACTTTTGCCTGAAGAGATGAACGGTTGTTTCGTCTTTGTTCAACAAAAAACTTTTGTTATTAATTGTTGAGATGTATCTGAAACTAATGGTTTACCGTTACCGTTTACCTTTTCATGAGAAAGTAGCAAATAAAATTTAGATAAAGTCATTACGATGTATTTCTACAAAGTAACGCCTACATCAATCAAATAGGACACGGTAAAATTTACTTAGGCAAATCTCAGGCCAAATTCTACATAGTGGTAAGGTATTTTGTGATACCCGCCTGGCTAGCTACCACCCTGAAGTACTCAAATTATAAAAGCTACTCAAATATAAAACTTACAAAGTTTGCCTATCTGTGTTTCTGAATTTAACTCGAACACGATCTGACCAATGTTTTTAAATTTTGCATACTAGAAGTATACGTCAATCCCCAACTAATATGTTATAAAATTTATCAATTACATTTTCAGAAATTATGATAAAAATAAATTTACTATATGATACAAAATGAAATCATAGCTGCATATTAATCGCGGACAAGTAATATTTATCTTATATAGAAATATCTCGTGTCACGGTATTTGGGGTCCACTCCTCTGAAACAGTTAGACCGATTTTTATGTTTTTTTTATGTATATTCGGTAGGTATGAGAATAGGTCGTAAAGCATATTTTATACCGCTAGGTGATAAGGGTGTCCCTATCTAGAATTTATTTCCATTTTTTTTTAATTTACTTTCAGTTTATCGTGTTCAGCGATCAGTCTTCAAGAAGTGATAAGCCTATCGCTGATTTTCGTTTAATTTCTTGCTTTCCGGGATCACTCGGTTGTATCTAATAATGCGCTAACAAAGTTGCGGGTACCAGCTAGTATGAATATAAGTATTCATATAAATATCCTGTTCTAAAGAATCCTATCCTATCTAAAGGAGACGACTTGTCAGTCTGAAATAAAATTTATCAAACCAAATAAAAAAGAAATACACTTACTTTTGACGTACACTCTGAATACAGGTACCTAATATATTAGAAATTAAGCAAGCTTTTCATTGTCATATAATATTTCATTATTAATAAATTTGCCATAAATACAGGCTTTAATAATACAGATAATCAAGAATATAAAACAGTTAAATCGTAAGTTATTTGACAAAGTAGCAATAATGTTAACAAAGATAACATTAGTTCGAACTAAATTAGAATGACGTTCCAGATTTTTGAATCCCACATAAAAATGGAATAAACTAAATACATTAATGGGAATAAAAACGAGTTTGTAATAAGAATTTTACTATTTTTATAGATAACTTAATAACAGTAGCGCTAGTTCACACCGCATCTAAGTCACGCTGAGTGGATCTTGCGCAAGAGTCGAAAACTCACCAATCGGTTGAAGCACGAACTAGCGCGGGAGTGCACCGTTATGTTCTTGTTTTTATTATAATATGCTGCAATGGGATTTTTGTTATTGTGAGATAATTATGAAAAATTATACTTGCGATATTGCTTGTTTTTTTATTATACCAACTTCTTTTGGCACCTTTAGTAGGTAGTAAAATTAAGAGCTGCGCTCGCTAATGCAACGGGAATGCGACATGATGAAGTTAGCTGTCAATAATAACTAGCGATCACCCCTAAGCTGGAAAATCAACCTGCGACTTTTTGATCATATACTATTTTCTGTTTGATATTTACAGTATTCATAAACAATGAGTATTATCTACATCACTTGCTGTCACTTATCGTTGAGTGACAATGTCAATATTTTGGGGGGTCTAAGTTCAATGGCACTTGTCGGGTTAGGATTGGCTGTATTAATTTAATATATTAGTAACAGATATTATAGATAAATTTTAGCTTTCTGCACTCCTTCTCCATATAAACTTTAACCATGCCAAATCTCACAGTCTTCCGTGCACGCAATACGCTTAAAATGGTACCGAAAGCTTTTGCTTCACTTATTAATATATAGATAATGTGAATACATTTTACTGACTCTTTGTTATGTAAATGCAATTGAACGGATTATTCCCTGCTCTTTCTGTGTTTTTGTAAAACAATAAAGCAGTTCATAAAATGAATATATCTGCTTATCATTCTCATTGATTTTAGCTTGAATTGTATGTCTATTGTTTAAGGCGAGCGAGCCTCAGCGTGTAGATAGATGCGAGCCAATTAAGAGCGACAGACACAAACTTTGTTGTCATTTAAATTTGCGGTTTCGTGACATTGCGCAGTTCAGGGTGCATTCTAACTTACACTGCACAATTATAGTTCATAAATGAAATTTAATTATAACCATATTTACAAAACATTTACCGAAAAATAACACTGGAAAAGGTTAAAACTAAGACATATTACAAGAATTTTAGGTTGCGAATTGTTGGTTTTTTTTTTCGCTAATTCTTCTTCACCGCCATCAGCTGATTATCCATAAAAAATATACATTCGAATTGAGTAAATTAATTGTAATTCCGTCTTTTGTTGAAGTCAGTTAAAAACAGTAGTTTGGTATAAAAATATTTGCTCTAATGCAAAATGTTGCATTTGTATATACCGCGTTTCTTTTTAATGATTTGAGAAAATACGAGGGAACTAATTATTTATATAGATTTTTAGCTTTTGATCACAATCTCAGTTTTTGGGAGCACTGGCTCTCAAGTGCAGCTGCCGGAATACACTTATAGGTGCTAAGCGAAAGCTTTTCAACTTGATGGTGGCAGCTAGCCAGATGTACATCATAAAATGCCCTACCGCCGTGCTATAGTTTCATCGCGATGTTTTCCTTCACCGAAAGGTCTGGCTCATTCCAAATATTCTAACTCACGTCTATCTACTGGGCTACATTAATAGCGGCCAACGAAATTGTTTTTGTCTCATTGTATATCATTATATTTAAAGTAAAAATTTAAGTTTGCTCTAAATGTTAATAAGTTCCCAAATAACTTAACTTATGATTTGACCAAATCATATATGATAACGACGACAATGTTTCTCTTTAATACCCCGTCACACTATACAAACACCATAAAAGTCGTTTCTATCGATACTACACAGTTTGTGACCTCTCAAGACACCCACGAGCTTATAGTCTTAAAGATATCTATGTATTAAGTAAGTGACATCAGGTACACTTGAATGCCTCGTAAAATGGAATATATATATTTACTTTTAACAGAATACGGTACGTACTTTATCCAAATTTTCTTTGCTACTTCTGCCTGAAAAGATGAACGGTTGTTTCGTCTTTGTTCAACAAAAAACTTTTGTTATTAATTGTTGAGATGTATCTGAAACTAATAGTTTACCGTTACCGTTTACCTTTTCATGAGAGAGTAGCAAATAAAATTTAGATAAAGTCATTACGATGTATTTCTACAAAGTAACGCCTACATCAATCAAATAGGACACGGTAAAATTTACTTAGGAAAATCTCAGGCCAAATTCTACATAGTGGTAAGGTATTTTGTGATACCCGCCTGGCTAGCTACCACCCTGAAGTACTCAAATTATAAAAGCTACTCAAATATACAACTTACAAAGTTTGCCTATCTGTGTTTCTGAATTTAACTCGAACACGATCTGACCAATGTTTTTAAATTTTGCATACTAGAAGTATACGTCAATCCCCAACTAATATGTTATAAAATTTATCAATTACATTTTCAGAAATTATGATAAAAATAAATTTACTATATGATACAAAATGAAATCATAGCTGCATATTAATCGCGGACAAGTAATATTTATCTTATATAGAAATATCTCGTGTCACGGTATTTGGGGTCCACTCCTCTGAAACAGTTAGACCGATTTTTATGTTTTTTTTATGTATATTCGGTAGGTATGAGAATAGGTCGTAAAGCACATTTTATACCGCTAGGTGATAAGGGTGTCCCTATCTAGAATTTATTTCCATTTTTTTTTAATTTACTTTCAGTTTATCGTGTTCAGCGATCAGTCCTCAAAAAGCTGATTTTCGTTTAATTTCTTGCTTTTCGGGATCACTCGGTTGTATCTAATAATACGCTAACAAAGTTCGCGGGTACCAGCTAGTATGAATATAAGTATTCATATAAATATCCTGTTCTAAAGAATCCTATCATATGTAAAGGAGACAACTTGTCAGTCTGAAATAAAATTTATCAAACCAAATAAAAAAGAAATACACTTACTTTTGACGTACACTCTGAATACAGGTACCTAATATATTAGAAATAAAGCAAGCTTTTCATTGTCATATAATATTTCATTATTAATAAATTTTCCATAAATACAGGCTTTAATAATACAGATAATCAAGAATATAAAACAGTTAAATCGTAAGTTATTTGACAAAGTAGCAATAATGTTAACAAAGATAACATTAGTTCGAACTAAATTAGAATGACGTTCCAGATTTTTGAATCCCACATAAAAATGGAATAAACCAAATACATTAATGGGAATAAAAACGAGTTTGTAATAAGAATTTTACTATTTTTATAGATAACTTAATAACAGTAGCGCTAGTTCACACCGCATCTAAGTCACGCTGAGTGGATCTTGCGCAAGAGTCGAAAACTCACCAATCGGTTGAAGCACGAACTAGCGCGGGAGTGCACCGTTATGTTCTTGTTTTTATTATAATATGCTGCAATGGGATTTTTGTTATTTTGAGATAATTATGAAAAATTATACTTGCGATATTGCTTGTTTTTTTATTATACCAACTTCTTTTGGCGCGTTTAGTAGATAGTAAAATTAAGAGCTGCGCTCGCTAATGCAACGGGAATGCGACATGATGAAGTTAGCTGTCAATAATAACTAGCGATCAACCTAAGCTGGAAAATCAACCTGCGACTTTTTGATCATATACTATTTTCTGTTTGATATTTACAGTATTCATAAACAATGAGTATTATCTACATCACTTGCTGTCACTTATCGTTGAGTGACAATGTCAATATTTTGGGGGGTCTAAGTTCAATGGCACTTGTCGGGTTAGGATTGGCTGTATTAATTTAATATATTAGTAACAGATATTATAGATAAATTTTAGCTTTCTGCACTCCTTCTCCATATAAACTTTAACCATGCCAAATCTCACTGTCTTCCGTGCACGCAATACGCTTAAAATGGTACCGAAAGCTTTTGCTTCACTTATTAATATATAGATAATGTGAATACATTTTACTGACTCTTTGTTATGTAAATGCAATTGAACGGATTATTCCCTGCTCTTTCTGTGTTTTTGTAAAACAATAAAGCAGTTCATAAAATGAATATATCTGCTTATCATTCTCATTGATTTTAGCTTGAATTGTATGTCTATTGTTTAAGGCGAGCGAGCCTCAGCGTGTAGATAGATGCGAGCCAATTAAGAGCGACAGACACAAACTTTATTGTCATTTAAATTTGCGGTTTCGTGACATTGCGCAGTTCAGGGTGCATTCTAACTTACACTGCACAATTATAGTTCATAAATGAAATTTAATTATAACCATATTTACAAAACATTTACCGAAAAATAACACTGGAAAAGGTTAAAACTAAGACATATTACAAGAATTTTAGGTTGCGAATTGTTGGTTTGTTTTTTCGCTAATTCTTCTTCACCGCCATCAATGGAAAGAAAATGTAAAACTCATGAAACATTAACTTTTTTTAGGGTTCCGAAGTCAACAAGTCTGCCTGTCCGCGTCTCAGCTCAGAGATTGTTGGATAGGTCATTAAAAATATCGCGGGTGTGTGAAAACCATTTATCGATTCAGGGATCCCTCGGCGCATTGATAAGCTTTAAAATGCTAATTGTTATTAGAGTCAAGCGTCACCTGCCACCTAAATGATTGTTTATGGATATGTGGAAAAATTTATGATAGTAGTATATAAAGTTATAATGAAGTTAAATGGAAAATTAACAGAGGTAAATAGGCTTTACAAGTTAACCGAAAAATAGTCAATCAGCTTATAAAATGTACTTGGAGAAGTAATTTTGTGTAAATCCCATTAAGTAGTATTCTCTTAGTATCTGTGAATCCTATTGAAAAATACTTAAAGCCCAAGCCCTCTCTCTAAGTCTGCATATTGTGACGGGCAAAAACATATACAATTTTTTGGAAGCAGTCCGACCGTTGGAATAGCTACTCCATCTTTTAGAAAAACACAGCCAAATAACCAAGAGTTGTTTTCCTGCAGTGAAAAGGGTTTTCAGAGTTCTTTGAGGACAGGGGTTTCAAGGCTGCAACACGCCAGTTAATACCTACGGTATTATCAGCATACATAGGTTACGCTGCTAGTAGCAGCTTACCAGCAGGCGGACCTTAACATATTTGCAATATTTGCTCTATAAAGAAACAGACAGACAAAGAAGTTGCTTCTTATAATATGTAATGATTTATTTAAACAATCAACAGCTTTAAAGTATAATAAATAACTATATATAGTTGGTACAAAATTAATTATAGATTAATAAAGAATGAACAATACGCGATGGAATTGAATTATGAAGGGACAATACGCAAGTGATGCTTCTGGTGTTGCAAGCGTCCTTAGGCTGCCATGACCGCTTATCATCAGGCGGCCGATCACTTGTTTGTCACAATCGTCGTAATATAAAAAACACACACAAACATACACACACTATGATATTTATATAACAAGAACTATTGTCCTTCAAATAAATCTGTATTAGGTAATGGATAAAAAACTATAGAAATAGTATATAAAATCTATCATTCGACCAGATGCAGCGTTATATATATGTATACCAAGAATTTTCCGTAATACTCATAAATTTAGTAATTTTTATGTACCTAATCGACTTTTCTTTCTTTCAAGAGACGGCACAGGAAAGTAATATAAAAAAGCCTGAAAGAACGTTTGAAAAATATTCTTTTAATACTCAGTTTTCCCGTGTAGCGGAAAAGAGAATGTTCGATTTCAAGGACATTTGAATTGAATACGCCAATACGTTAGAGCCGATGTAGCGACGAAATAGGCCATGCCTTCCTTAGGGAAAATTTTTGCTCAATAGTGGATTATTTTTAGGTCGATGCACTGGGGTGATCCTGTGTGTTTGTTCAAACGTTCTGGTAAACTCTGGAACATATTTGAAAAAATAGTTTTTACATTTATAGTATACTAGCTGTGCCCGCGGCTTCGCTCACGTTGAACAGAGAATCCCCGTGCGAATATTGCTCTCCCGCTCCCGGCTATTTTAAAGACAAAAATGCTTATTGTGAGTGTTCCTTAGAAGATAAACAATACATTCATTGTTTTTTTGTAGGTCTTTTTAATGTCTATAATTATTTAGTACATTGATTTGATATATCTCATAAAGTTTACGCAGCGTAAACCATTTAAAGCGCCCGAATTGATTCACCATGACAAGTCTTTTTTCATTTGTGCAGAACACTAATTCTTTTCCTAAAATAAAATTTGCCTAGGTTACTTACTCCCTATAAAATGAGCTATCTACCAGTGAAAGTTCCCGTCAAAATCGGTCAATCCGTTTCGGAGTTTACCCGCAACAAATAAACAGATAAATAGACAAAAACGGTTATTTTTACATTACAAACAGACACTTCAATTTTATTAATTGTATAGATTTATTGAGGAAGGTTTTATATAGTTAGTAGGTGTACAACATGTATTAAAAACCCCGTTAAATGCGAAAAGGGTACCCCAATGACATACCAAAAAAAAAACAAAATTTTATTTATTATGAAAATAAAAATGTTATCGTGATTTAAAATTTACATATTTAGTTTTAGTTTCCTTAAAATTTAGCAAATTTTTAAAACGTGATAACACCGTCGCCAGCCCCGGCGCGGCGCGGCGCAGCTGTACGTTTGATCGTATAGCGGTACCCTGCGCCGCGCCGCCTGTATTGTCATGTAAGTTTCCTCATTTAACTAATTTTTTTTTTTAGTATGGGTAATTTTTTTTTAATTATAATATGAGATAGATAACGTAAACAGAATATAATTCCGATACCTGATAACACCTCTACGGATTCGACAGGTTTTTTAATACACACTGTATAACATCGCGCTACGTACTGAGTGGATCCGTAACCACGAATGTCAAACAATTTGGCAACCTATAGCCAAGTAGGGGTTATACAAAACAAATTTTAACAAAAAAGAAAACCAACTTAAATGATTTTGATGTGTTCCCTGGTGTATCTTCGAAGTTGAAGGTCCAATGCCAAGGAAATTAAATGGGACAACCCTTGAGGTAGCTCCTATCTAACAAAAAAAGAATCATCCAAATCGGTTTATAAACAAAGAAATTATGGCTGAACATCCATTAAAAAAAATATCATTCGAATTGAGTAACCTCAACCTCCGTCTTTTTTTGAAGTCGGTTAAAAAACGATAAGCAACACGGATTCGTCAGCAGAAGCGTGGTGAATATTTGGTCGAATTAATTTAACACGTGTGAAACCGCTGGACATAGATAGTTATTTATATATCTTGGACTTCTTATAAGCTAAACAGAGATACAAGGTCTTGCTTTCAATAGTAGATAATACAATTTATTGGTCGTTTTATTTTTTATCTTTATTTAACTATGAAGTTAGTTTTTAACCGACTTCAAAAAAAGACGGGATGTTACACAATTCGAATGTTTTTTTTTGTGATGTTCAGCTATAACTTCTTTGTTTATGAAGCGGGTTGATGATGATTATTTCTTTATTGGATAGGGTATAACTCAAGGGTGGCTCATTTTAATTTTATTGGCATAGGGCCTTGAACTTTGAGCAGAACACTCTTTACAATTAATAAATTTGGTTTTCATTTTTGTTCAAAATTGTCTTTTTAAATTAAATGATACGACTTTATACCTGTTTTAGCCACCCCCAGCTTCGCTTCTTTCTTCTACTTTTATTTAAGAGCTCTGCTCTTGTCGGTGTATCAGTTGCCACTGTTCCCTAACTTCTGCCTTTTTTTAACCTCTTGATATGACACGACTCCCTTTTATCCTTCATTTGTCGGAAAAGCTTCGTCTAGGCCTTCATCTTCCTCGCTTTCCTTCAATTTTTCCTTCCGTAATTGTTTTCAAGAACTTGTCGTGCCATATCAAGTGTCCAATCGTCTTTCCTCTTCTGTTAACTATGTTTCTCAATAACTGTCTTTCCTCATCAACCATTCTTAACACTTCCTCACATGTAATCCTTTATATCCAACTGATGCTTTCCATCCTCCTCCAATACCAAATCTCAAACGCAGACCTTTCTCTATCCCTTTCATCAAAAGGTAATATTTAGGTCTCATTTACGTTCAGAAATGTATGTTCGATTGATTTAGAGCTTATCGCTTCAGTATTGATAGCTCATAACTTCATAGTTATGAAAAGTGCACTTACCTCGTGACTAGTTGGACGATACGTGATCGGAGTTCATACGTTTACAAGTACGTACTATATACCACATGGATAGTGTGACGTTTGGCTTTAATTATTAGCATAACATTATTATTAGACATCATTAATTTTTATGATTTTTCGTCTATCATATGCGTATAGATTATCTGATGCCCGAAATATATTCTTTTAATATTATATAATTCCGGTTCATTGTTAAACGGAAGTAGATCGCTGTGGGTAATTACTTCGGATATTGTCGGCTTGTCATCCATCATGGAGGCTCCATTTACATTGAATGGTTAAGCTGACTCAGGGTCGACGGGAGGTCACTTTGGATTGTCACATGGTAACACCCTTATTGGGTTTATATTGTAATTATATTTACATCGAAATATGGGTAGAAACTTTATAACGGACTTTTTTTATATCGGAGTAACATAACAATGGAAATGGTAAGTCATTTTGGGTTCAATTTTAGTCACAATTTCACGTGATGGTTAAGTGACTATGTTTCCCAAGATGGTTTCACGTTAAGCCTAGTGGAGGAACTAGCTCTGAAGTGTAGCTGTCAAAATATGTCTTTACGTGTGCTTGGAGTTATATTTTCACCTTGAGGGTTGATAGCTGGTCAGGAGGTTGTTAAAAAATACTCTACCACCATGCTATGGTTTCATCACGATGTTTTCTTTAACCGAAAGCTCAGGATCATTGTAAGGATTCGAACTCACGTCGATCGTCGACAAGAACACGAAAAACACTTCGTAATAACATGTTTGCATATTCAAAGACAGACAACAACTATTATGTCGTTTATATTGTACTCTGTGTGTAAGTTAGCGTTAACTGATACTAAGAAATGCTTAGGTCGAAGAAGAAATACATACATGCGGTAGAGGGACCTCATGTGTTGATACCGGAACACGCAATTGTCATTAAGATATACAACGGTTGTTTTAATATCTATATAAAATATATAGTGTATCAGCTGTTAACTATCAAGGTACAAGCTTTGTTTAGTTTCAAATTAAATGGGCGAGTGTGAAATTGTGTCCACTTATTTATTTATGTTACTCAGCGTCGCAAAACGATAATTTTTAATCAAATTCTATATTTTTTTCCGATGCGTAATACTATTTTTTTCTGTACAATAATAATAAAACAAGTATAGTTACTCATCCATTGATATTACGTCAAGTATAATAAATTATAGGGCGAGTAGAACGGAAGCCAAGTTAATAAAAAACGCTGCCCATTCGGCGACATCAAAGGATGCGCGATCAAAGCGGTCACGTCAATATTATCACATCACTGTTTGATTACGTGTAGTAAATGGATACGTAGACTTTTTAATGCAAATTCTGTTCAAATAAATCTTTTTTCTATCCATCCATGTTATTTTATATTTTCAGCAAAACTGTTTTCTTTCGATCATAATAATACATCAATTTCATTGTAATTTTTTTTTTAGTTTTTTATTATATTTCTATGTGTAACTACAACAAAATATTTAGGTACTTTGGATAGTTTAAAATGTAAATACATGTCAGAAATTCAATTTCCAAGTTCAAATTTAATAGAAACATTAAAAAAAAATATTCTATTTTTTCTAAGTTTCTTAATATACATTTAATAATAATAAATAAAACAATAAATTGTGTATCTCCCCTGATATGACATATTATGACACTTCATTGGCTTTAAAATTTCCAATGGTATTAACAGATTTCTTTTTATTTATATCAGTAATAATTTTAAATGTAGTATTAATCGAATAAGTAAAACAGTAAAAGTATTTAAAAAATTATAACCTCACTATTAAATGTTAATGTATACAATAAAAATATAATAATACTACCAAATAATATATTGTTATAAAATAAATTTTATAGAAAAAAAAGATACACACTCCATATTGTTTCTAAAAGTATCAATTTACAATTCAATCACTTGCAAAATCTATTTTTGAATTCAATCTGTTGGATTCAGATAATTCCATTATAGTATGCAAAATAAATTTCATCATATTTCGAGTGAAAGACTTTTTTGATTAATATCGTAATAGATTCAATACAGAACTTTACTAATTGCTTTAGAATTTCGAATAAAATAGCTGAAAATAAATTCTATATTTTCAATAAGCCATGAAGGTCGTTGAAGTGGGTTTTGTGAAAAGAAGTAGTATTTAATAAACGAGTATTGACTGTGGTTTGACTCACTAGCAGAGCGTATTTTAAAAGTTGACGTCTTAGGGTTCAATCTTTAAGCCTTGCCGCTCCTTAAATTAATAAAAAAAGATGACTGTTATGAAACGTAACAAATGTTTGCAAACTTTGCTTGCACCTAGGCCCTAGGCAATAACTTTGGCCTTAACTTCACACCATAAAGAAGCCGAGTTCTAAACGATAACAAGATCTATCAATTTAAAATTATAGTTAACTTCCATAGCACAATTGCTAAAAAATTACAAAAGTTGGATATCGACATATACTCCAGCGTATAGGAAGAGGAAGGTTCATAGCGCTTAAGCACCTCCTTATATACGTCCATGGTATCTGGCTAGGCTTCTTCACAATTTTCTTCTTCTTATTCATCCTAGCTTTATTCCACTTTGGGTGTGGTCGGTTCTTCTAATTTTCACCAGGTTAATCTGTCCTGGGTTGTCGGATCAACAGTTCTTCCTCCAATAGCAGTTTCGTCATGCTAGTCCACCGTATAACCGTTCTCTACCTGCCTTATGTTCAGATAGATAATGAAAAAAAAACTATTAATGGCGCCGTAACGCGTTACGTTACGAAGCGGTTTACCCTCCCATAAGAAGTTATCACTTCAAAAGTTATCATACTCATTGTAAACATAAAATATATTATTAGCCGATAGATTATCTCAATCAGAAGTACTAAATAATGCCCGCAGCATCTTCCCACCGCGTTCACATATCAAGCGTTAATTTGTCGGCTAACTTTTATAAACTGCTGTTATCTCGATTGGCCTGAATAACGAAATCTTGTGGTCACGATACCGGCCCGGTTGTACACACTGCCCTGTTAAACGACGAACAAATATATATGTTTTATTAACGTTAGCTGTTGCTCTTACTGGAATTTATAGGGTACTGCCATAAACGTGAAGGTAAGTAGCACCATGTAGCTTTTAAAAAGAATTTACTGCGGATTAAACTTTTTTTTATTTTAACAGCATTTGGGTGTAGATACAACAAGTTTGCCTTTCTGGTGGTAGTTAATAAATCACTAGATTGTTTATCATATTATGACTGTATTATTCTTTCTTTCAGTAAACTTAGACTATCTGTTGCATTTAACAGCAACTTAGTGCCTGACCAATGGAACAGCTGCCATCTCTTTAACTTCATATTATAAGGAAAAACAAATATAAAATAGCATCTCCATCTAAAACTAGTAAACTGAAGTTTTATATGAGTAAAGTAACCTATATCTTCTTTTAAAAAATCTTAAGACTAACTGAAGGAGAATGCACAGCTTAAAGCAGAGTCTAGAAATATAAAGCTTTGGTCTGCACTAAGAAAGGATTTTTTAAATTCATCTACCATGGACTTTAAACAAGATGAATGTCCAATTCGAAATAACAAATTTTTCGTATTTGAACAAGCATGATTTAATTTAGAGATTAATTTTGGACTGGACTCGAACATGTCTTTACGCCTTTATATAAAGCTAAGTATAATATAAATAAAAAATATTTCACGTGAAGGACGTTGCGAATGTTACTTAAAACGACATAAATTCATCGATCTCCTTATCAGTTATTATATGTTCAAGGTGTCTTATTAAATAAAAGCTCACAAACTATTGTCTTGTCATCCAAAAAAAAAGTAACTAATTCAAGATTGAGCTTTTAATGTTGATCTGAGAATGGCGGAGTTAGAAAAACATTTATTAAATCTGCAGTTGAATCTATCGAATAAATATCAATTGCATATTATTGCCATTAAATTTTAAATGAAAAAAAAAAGATTGACGCAGGGGAGTTAAACATTAGAAAAAAGATAAAAAATTCTAATATTCGATTGTGTGTGTCTGGTTGTTAATATCTATATACATATGTATGTATATCAGCTGTTTAGTTACCATATTACAAGCTTTGCATAGTTTGGAATTAAATGGCTGTGTGTGAAATTGTGTAAAAAATAAAAAAATAAAAAATAAATAAACTATGTAGACTATGAATAGTAACATGTAGATATCAGTAATTGATTACTTCTATCTATACATAATATGACAGCTTCACTAGCTCTATATTACTTCGTCTAATGTGATTGAAATTACAAATAAGAAAACAAATTTACTTGAACATAGTCTCGAAACTACTGAATATAGTAATATTCAGTATTATATTCAGTCGAATATGCAGTGGGATTTGGAAAAATGAAATTCTAAATTAAAATATGAAGTAAACGAAATACAATAAGAAACGCAACGAAATAAGAAACCTATTTCTGATTGCATGATATTTGTTGAAATTTTCCTTGTTTTTTTTTTTTATTATATCATAATAGCATCATAACCTGTCTTTCATTCAAAACTTTTTAATGTAACTATGTAGTTATATATCATAACATATAGGGCACAAGCAACAAAGAAAGAAAAATCAAATTCACAAACCTAATAAGAATTTCATGTCATAAAGCGCTAGGCAGTTGCAAAGAAACGTGAGCACAGTATCGAATATACGGAGAAAATTTCATATTCATAATGTCAGAATATAAATTATTTATTAAGAACGACACTTTTCCACTACTACGTCTGTGTGTACAACATAATACTTATGCTACAACTAAGTAAAAGCTTGACATCGAAAACAAAATTAAACTTCACGGGTCACGTTTACAACATAAATAAGATGATATGCAAAGAAATCTTAATGAGATCTTCGGTTTTACGCCTCGAGTTGATTATTTAGAAAGCAATCGGTTATATAATAATTTAATATCTAATATATAATTATCACTTTTTATATCAGCGATTAAAGTAATGTTTTGTAATATCCTTTTGAATATTACCTTGTTGTGGGTTAATGTGATAATACGGAAAACTGAATTAATCTCGATTGCATAAGAGATTAGGAAGCAATACTGGTAGTGGTTTGCGTCACAACATTGTTAACAGATTAGATGAAGCCGTTTCCGAACGGAAGTCGCGTACGGCAAGCAAAACGCAATGTTGGAAATTCCTCTCGAACTTGTGCTGGGTGAACTACAGTGACTATATTCCAAGAACTGGATGTTGGGTAGAGGAAAAGATTTTTCCTTATATATTTCAACAGAGATTTTCTGTTATATTAAAGATCATTTAAATTTACCTTTAACATTCGTGATGCTAAAGCTCTCGGATTAGGAGTGATTTTACCAAGCTCAAAGCCCTAATCAAAAAATCGATTTGATTGGTCAAATATAGCAATAACAAAGATTTATTCTATTTCACTAGCACGAGCAATATATAAAATATCCTTTCGACTAATGAAGAAATCGTATTATTAGCAGAACGATAGAAAAATATCTGTTTTACGAAGTACAAAACTGACTCTATAATGAAGTGTTTTCAAAACATGAAGAACTCTATTTCAACAATATTAAATATCACGCGTGCAAACTGAATTATTTCTTTCTTATTCATCTTCAATTTTGAATGAATATACTGAACACAATTAATGTACCTTTGCGGAAATTTTCAGTATTCTCGCCACGCTTTCAGAGGCTATTTGTTCTTTGTTCAGCTTTGTTGTTTATCTTTAATTTCTTTATCTTAAACTGCTGTTTCAGAAGTCAATTTATAGAACGAAACAGTTATGAACGTTTACTTGTATAATTTAATATTGAGAAACTGGAAATTCCTCAAAGTAATTATTAGTTATTCTTCGTTTATAAGTATTATTCCAAATTACCTAATTTGAGATCTTATTACTACCTTCACCAACCGAAAGAAAGCATCTGTTTTACCCTAATCTTCCCGGTTTCTTAATAAAGATTTAGATAATTTAAAAAATGCATTACTATAATTATCATAGAATCCGAAATTAAATAGTGATATTGGTATTCAGGTCAAGGTCATTTCCATTTTTCCTTGATATATTAAACTGAGACAGCATTCTCGAACTTTAAAACTTCGAAAATTGGTTCATTACCAACAGCTTTAGCTTATATTAAAATATAATCTATTATTTAATCTAGTACGATTAAGGGAGTAATTCTTGTATCTACACAATTAGTAAAATTGAAGTGCCTGTTTCTAATATCAAAATATCTGTTCTTTACTAAATGCATATGATAGTATATACGATACATATAACATACAACATGTTTGTTCCGGGTAAGCTACGCAACGATTGACTAAATTTGACAGGACTTTATACTTAACTTTACTACTATTACTACTTTTATTTTAGAAAAATAATTAGGTTTCTGTGCAAATTAAAAAAACTGGTCATGGTGAATCAATTCGGGCACTTAAATGACTTACGCTGAGTAAACCGTAAGAGATATATCAAATTAATTGCCATATAATTTTAGATACTAAAAAGACTTACAAAAAGGCCGGAAAAGCATATGTCTATCTACTAAGGATCACCCATAATAAGCAAATAACCGGGAGCGGGAGTAGCACGATACGCTCATATGACCGATCGACGGTATTCTGTAGTCCACGCGAACAAAGTCGCGGGCACAGCTAATATATGTAATTGGTTCCTCAGAAACGGTTCCAGCGATTTCGATGGAACTTTATATTTAGATAATGTTTTATATACCAAGTTTACTTAGAATACCAAGTTTACTTAGATAGGTGTTTGTCTCTATTCTGCAAGACACCGAGCGTAGCTCGTTCGCCTAGATATTATTTTTTTTTTTTTAAATATAAGTCAGTTAAAATCAAAGTACCTTAAGATTAATTTATAACTGACAAGAAGAGATATTTTGAAAGTAAACTAAGAATAAATTCCGAAACAGTATTATGTCAAAACGCAAGAAAAAATAAATTAAAAAGGGTTCAACAAAAGTAAATTAAATAAGGGGTTCACTGTATTGAATGAATGCCGCTATTAAAATATTGAATAGACACACAGACAATGGTTTAAAGGTCCTGTGTCTGCATTAAATAACAATATGCTATTAACGATGGAAGCACTTTAATGTTTATTTGAAGTTTTGACCTTTGTTCGAAGTGGAGTTAAATCTTGGGTGCTATGGTTGAATGAATATGACCCGGGTGGTTAAAAATGTAAATAAAAACCGTCTTTTGGAAATAATATGACCAAAGCTTAATTGTTAATTTTTTTCTTAATGCTTCTGTTAATTGTACCCGCCTCAACTGAATACTTTGCTACCTGTCATATATTAGAAAGGCGCATCGTAAATAAGGATTTTATTGAATATATTCATGAGATAACTAGTTTTACCCCACTGTTTTACCCATGGTAATATTTTTGATAAGATTTTTGTAAAATTCGTACTAAGTGAATGTCTACATCGCGAAAGGAGTAATATATACATTTTAATATATACTATTTCATCTTCTGAAATCTGAATAAAGTGAACGAGCTCTTTTATATTATATTAGTTAATTTGCGGATGATTTTTAAATGAACTATATTTAAAGTGACGCAATTACTATGTTTAAACACGTATTAATAACTCTGCTACCGGGGATGGCATATACGCCAATTTTACGTACATTTTTGTTATGTAAGAGAGCCAAATGTTTAAATTGCGGTATTAAAAATAATCTATGTAATTAATACGTGAAGCAAAAGCTTTCGGTACCTTTTTAAGCGTATTGCGTGCACGGAAGACTATGAGATTGGGCATGGTTAAAGTTTATATGGAGAAGGAGTGCAGAAAGCTAAAATTTATCTATGATATATGTTACTAATATATTAAATTAAATATATTAATACTGCGAATCCTAAAACGACCAGTGCCATTTAACTTAGCCCCCCCCCCCCCCCCCCCCCCCCCCCCCCCCAAATATTGTCATTGTCACTCAACGAAAAGTTACAGCAAGTGATATAAATAATACTCATTTTTTATGAATACTGTAAATGTCAAACAGAAAATAGTCTATTATAAAAAAGTCGCTAGTCAAATTTCGACCTTAGGGCGATCGCTAGTTAGAAATATTTATAGGTCCTGTTTTTAATGATTGGCCTTTTCTTTTAACCATTGATGCTTTTTTATACCCAGTATATCTAGTGACGTGTCGACATGCTAGGTTGGGTTAGGTTGGACTTGCGATATAAAGTAGAACAAGCCGGCTACTGTAGCGGTCGATGTGTACCCAGAGGCCCTAGCAAATTTGACTATCTGTTATCGCGTGATCACGTGATCAGATATGTCAATTCCATAAATTTTTTTCATATGCGTTAACTTTTACGATTGTGGATAGACAACTTGGCTAGGGCTCTCGGTCATTTAGTGACACGTGGTCAACTCAGTATACGACATGAAAATTTCACAATTTCAATTTTGTAATGCTTTTTAACTGACTTCATAAAAGAGGAGTTTCTCAATTCGAATGTATATTTGTTTTTTTATGAATGTTCGGCCATAACTTCTTTGTTTATGAACCGATTTTGATAAAAAAATTTTGGTGGAAAGGGTGGTCCGGTCCTATTTTTAATTTCATTGGCATTAGACCTTCGACTTCGAAGATACACCAGGGAACTCCTCAAAATAATTGAAATTGGTTTTCTGTTTTGTTAAAAATGGTCTTGTTTTCATAACTTTAGGGCATACAATTTAATTATCTGCAGCTCAAGTATATAACTATAGTTTTTTTTTTAGAATAGCTCAAAACTGAAAACTACTTATATGTCTCAAGACATAAGGTATAAAACTGTCAGTATAAAACAGGACTGATTTGATTTTATTTCAAGCTATTTTTATTAAATTATAGGGATGTTTTAAATATATGTCTATATTTATTCCTTTATTCTGTTTATACAACGTTGAACTTGTTTCTCTGTATCAAATCTATATTAAAATAAATCAGTATAGTAAATTTCCTATATATATTCCATGTCTCACGTAAGGATATTACAATATATTATTTAAATTACCTATTTCACCTTACTCAAACATTATCCCGGTACGACAGCTGCCAATCATGAAAATTTCTATCACCTCATAAACCTTTTCTAGGAAAACCTTATGAAAGTTTTTGTAAATATTAGAAGAAAATTATATTAAATTTTCAATAATTTTTGTTTGATTTATCCGTTAAATCTTTTCTGAAATGCAGCACTTTGGTTATATATTTTTTTAAATAAAGTTATGAAATAAATTCACAAAGCAATATACAGTAATAACCCGATTTAAATCAATAGAAAAAGTGATACAATTTTAGAAAACATAGACCACCCATCCCCCATTGAGGGTTATTTTTTGTATCTACTTTAAATTACAAAGCTCGGAATAAAAAAATAGCATAACACGAGGCGTGAAATGAAAAAGATTTTACCTCTTTCAGATGGCTTCGTTAAATTTTATGAAGTTTTATTTCTATGTTAAATTAATCTCTGTTTGTTCACATTTTTGAAATACATACATGTAATTAATAATAATTTGTTTATTATTTTATGATTATATAGTAAAACCTCGATAAGATAAAGAGCAAGGAAAACGTTAAGTAATGAGACTTTTCAGTTTTTAATTTACTAAGGGTTTAAGTTAAGGGGTTCTTATTAGATCATATTTTTCCTTGGTGAGATTCATTTATATGCATTGTTTAGGGATTGTACTTAACTAGAAAAGGCTAGGTTACATTCAAATGTTACTTTTAAATGTTATATTCACACTTTATTAAAGTTCAAAGGTACACTACTTAGTACTCATTACTTATTCAGTTTTCGGGGAAAAACTAAAAGCTAGTGATCCAAATACGTTGCTTTACTCAGGGTTCAGGTAAAGCTTCAGAGAATTTGTACATAATAAGTAGTCACGTATAATCATCTGGTAAACACAAGTAAGCAATACAACAAATTTCTACACCGAACCTTTTGTTTGTACATTAATTTAAATTAGGTAATAATAGATGTTTTAAGTTATTGACATCGTCAAAACCTACTTTAAGCTACTGGAGGTCCAATGCCCTAATTATTCGTTTAAGCTATAGACGGGTTGTGTTTTAAGTAAAATAGGTTTTTACTCAGAGGGGAAGGAAACACAAAATTTTATGAATTTATAGTGGATATCGTGGTTTTCATGTATAAATTTCTTCAAAATTATTGTTTTCTTATGTCTCCGGTTCCAATTAAATATCTTTTGTATGAATTTGTATGCAAAAGTGTACCTCGAGTTACATGAATTTCACTTACATGGTTAACGCTCGGTCTCAATTATTGCGTCTTCGTACTGTATTGTAATTATTTGGAAAGTAATATTTTATTTACGCCTCCATAATTTCATTGGTGAGACGTCTTACTACATCTATAACTTAAAAATCCAAAAAAAAACTTTTTAAAAACAAGTTTTTATTCATTATTTTATTAACATTAAATATTAAATAAAGATTGTTTATAATTTTTTTTTTATTAAAATTTTTTTCATATTCTTCTCAACAAAAAATAATTTGTAGCGACATCTACATAGCGACACACAGCGACATCTATCGAGCCACATGAGACGCATCCTACTATCCTACATTGCGCTATAGAAATTAACTCAATCGTTGAGTATATATACAAGAACCCGACTACAACCGTTGGGCAGCTGCCCGCCAGAAATAAAACCAGTCTGGTCAGAGGATCCTCCTCTCTTTGCAATAGCTCTTCTACACTGGTGACCCCGAGCATGAACGTCAGCGCAAACTTCTTCGCACAGCTACATCGTGACGTCATCATCACTTCCACAAGCTTTCGAGCAGCGAATCATACAGCTAGCCAGCAACCACGGCTACTACGGGTATCCTGACCACCAGCATGCAGCGGATGGCGGCGCATTCCTGGTCATCACCCACAGCCTTCTCAGCGACCTTGGCACAGCACACTGCACTTCGGCCGGTCAGCAAGCAGAGACGCACTTCTCTCCTGGTCGACGCAGCAGCCAGTCACTACGCAGCACTGCAACACTCCGACTCACTGGAACATTCTTGCAGCATCACCCCGACTCACTGGGGCATCACCCCGACTCACTGGGGACATCACCGCAGACAGTTCCGACTCACCGTGAACTATGCGGCATCTGGTTCCGACTCACTGGAACATCCCACTGGCCCAGCAAGCATCACTAGATGATGTATGGACGCCTCAACCTGCTATCGACCTCCGGTCTCGGAGGGGAGTGATGTAGCGACATCTACATAGCGACACACAGCGACATCTATCGAGCCACATAAGACGCATCCTACTATCCTACATTGCGCTATAGAAATTAACTCAATCGTTGAGTATATATACAAGAACCCGACTACAACCGTTGGGCAGCTGCCCGCCAGACATAACACCCGTCTGGTCAGAGGATTCCTCCCTTTTCGATGGTTCTTCTACAAATTGATCAGCCATTTTTGGAAGTCTGCCGTATTAGAATTCAATGACGTCACTTAGCTAATCATGTATTGCCATTCAAACTAAACGTGTATGCAAAATTTTAGCTTAATTAGTTGGATATTACTGTTTTAAAATTCAGTTGCAAAATGTAACCCATACTAACAAGGCAAGTTACGCAAAAGTCTGTAATAAAAAATAAATAAAAATCTAAGCCTTGACACACGGACAGACAGATAGACAGACAGTTGGACAACGAAAGCGATCCTATAGGGGTTCTGTTTTTTTGTTATGAGGTACCCGAAAATTGTGTTTTTATTTAGTTAAACGGGCCCACACTGTTTTTAACATAATCATCTCTCCCCGTCCCATGGGATGAATTTCATTTACCGAACAAACAATACCTTTATTTATATAATTCAATTTGAAAGATAACATCACCGAAATTGGATAGCATTATCAGCAAGACTTTTAAATTGGAGTTGGTACTTTGGGGTTAAAAAAAAAACAAATAAGGCGAAGTTTTTTATAGCGCGTTCTACGTCGACGGATTTATGGTTTAACTGATTGATTTATGTGACAGTGATCATGCCATAGTCATGGTTATTTTATAGTTATAGTACAAAGCTCTTAGTTGGTGCATCGTCGTTAACTACTGGTGTATGTTACATTACAAAAACGATCAATCTTATTATTTTTCTTTTAGATTAAAGCTGGTTGTTTGTTTGTTTGAACGCGCTAATCTCTGAAAATACTAAAGAAATAATTTTTTTTTTTTTTTATTGCCTATTTATTAATGAAGGTTAATAGGCTACATAGCTTCACATTACGCCTTTAAGGAGCGGCTACAGCAACGGTAGGCTACACGGTTGTGTGAAATAAATTTAACATGGTTGAAAACGTGGAGCATTAGCAAGTGACAAATATTTTTTTTTTTTTATAGTAAAGAGCCACGTACATTTTATACTTATATTTATACAGCGTAATTATGAAAGTCAAAGTGTTAAAATAAACCAATTATAATAAATTAGTGGATGCACAGAGACGGAGTAACTTCCAGACATCACTACCATTCACATAATGATCTAATAACCTTTTGACAGTAAAACGCACTTGTAATTGTATTGTCCGGTAAATCAGTAATATGCTGACTATAATATGTTATACTACTACATTTTATGTTGTACAATGTTTTTTAATTTTTATTATTTTTAAAATTTTTATTTCAAAGTGTTATATAATTTATAGTGTATTCTACCATAAGTTACGAGAAGCAGTAGTGGCTCAGTGGTAACACGTACGATCGACATGAGTTCGAATCCCTACAATCCCAAAACATCGTGATGAAAGCATAGCGTGGTAGTGGACCATTTTCTAAATTTCGCCAAGCATCTGCAGTTGAGCCACATTGTTGCTTAACCAATTAAGAATCTATTATATAAAAATAGTATCAAAAACATACACTCCATAACAATTTATAGGACAAGGAGCTTTTAAATTTATCCTAATAATTGGCTACAGTAAATAAATTTATTTAGCCTTATAATTAAATCTTAAAATAGGAGAAAATAATCTGGTGAAGTAGTGGCCAAATTCTTAACCTATAAAGAAAAAAAAAGTAGAGAAACCAATAACTAGTTTGAAAGTAAATTTAAATTTATTGCGAATTAATAAATGATTTTCTTAAATATAGGTAAACACAAACATAAAAACGACTTTCCACATTAATGACATTTAAATTACATAATTTGAAAATATATTTCAATATACATATAAATGCAATTTGGAAAGATAAGAAAAGAAAAAGTTGTAGGAAAAGGTCAAAGTGTAACCGAGTACTTAATTAAAATATTTGAAATGCGACGAACGATATCATGAGTTTTCGGAAAATTTGTTTTCGACGTAGGTATTATATTATATTATATATTTGAAGGGATTAATTACGTTTGACCTATTGATTGGTATTCATGTTATGTTCACACGAGGTTAAAGTTATTTTAAATTTGGTTTTTCGTTTTATCGTCGTCGACAACATTATATTCCATAATTATTAAATTTTGTTTAAGCAGTGTAAAGCGCTCCATAGATTGTTTTTTCTTTGATACCTATTCAAGCATATAATAAAATATATTAATAGGTATTATTGAAATATAATTTGAAGTGTTACAAAGTATTGCAAACAGGGATAAACAGAAACGATAAAATATATTATTAATAAGAAAAATTATTAAAAATGAAAAAATACGCAACAGCGACAAAAGCACTTGACAAAAATTTTTTTTTTTTTAATTTGATTCCCAGACGTCCTACTTGAATGCCAGTCGCACAATCAAGACAAATATAACGACACCTCGTATGCTAAAATCCATCAAGCCGTTTAGGCTACAGAGCGTACCAAAGAAATAGACATACATACGCTCTAAAAACATAACCCTTCCTTTTCGCAGTCGGGTAAAAACTATAACATTTTCAATTAGAAAACACCAAACACATTTTGGTTCTTGATTTATCTCCAATTGCATGCAATACCTTATAGTTTTTCAAATTATGATATATTGGTGGTAGTATATTTTATTCGTCTCCATAAATTCGTTTTTACTTTCGAAACAAATATAAGCTTTTCTGGTCATTAACAATAAATTCCTAAAGCCGATTTTAGGTTAAAGATTATGTTATTACCCTCAGTCTGCATCGTATTAGATCTAACAAGTATACTTACCTGTAGACAAATATCTTTTCATAGACTAGCTACCGGTTCGCTTTATGATCTCCATTAAAATCCTTCTGAGCTCTTTAAAAATTACCTTAAACACCGCTTTCTATATACAGCATGTTAAAAAAGTAGATGCGTCTACTTATGTAGTTACTTTAGAAATTATACTTCTTTGAGCCTAGATACCTCGTTTCCCTGTATGTGGCCAATAATCTGTCATAGTTAGTCCACCTACCTACATGTTCTACCCAATTTCATTTCAGTTTTATGAAAGTCTCTCAAATGTCGCGGACCTTAGTGTCAAGGACGGTTCTTGAAATTTCTTACTCGATCTGGTTATATGATATTATGGTGGCAGAACGATAAATAAACATTCTATAACTTACCTGCGGGCATACGAAATTAACCAAAAAATACTAAAATGCTTAATAATAATCATTATATTAATACGTGATGCAAAAACTTTCTACCCCTTTTTAAGCGTATTGCGTGCACGGAAGACTGTGAGATTTGGCATGGTTAAAGTTTATATGGAGAATGAGTGCAGAAAGCTAAAATTTATCTTTAATATCTGTTACTAATATACTGAATTAGATAAATTAATACTGCGAATCCTAACCGGACCAGTGCCATTGAACTTAGACCCCCCAAAAAATATCGTCATTTCACTCAATGAAAAGTGACAGCAAGTGATATAATTATTCATTGTTTAGGTTCATACTGCAAATGTCAAATAGAAAATAGTCTATGATTAAAAAGTCGCTGGTTGAATTTCGACCTTAGGGCCATCGCTATTAATAATTATTAATTTATTTCAGATCAATATCCTATATTATTAGTAACTTAGCCTATTTTAGTAAGGACATAAACCACATTTTACAAATATTTACATACATAAACCCTACAGCCAAGCTAATGATTGAATTTTTTTTTTTTAAATAGACAATACTGTGTTGTTTTCTTTTATTAAAATTATTTAAATCAAAACACAATTAATTCATTCAAATATTAACTTTAGAGATAAAAACAGTGATCGAAAGTTATTTATTTTTCCCCATCAACCTCTATATGCAAACTTTTAGAACGTAGGTAATGCTCGGCTGAACCCGTGTCTCTAGCCACAGTAATCGGATTATACCAATAAATAAGGAACGTATTCAAATCCTGCGGCATTCCCTCATACAAGTCTACACGCTTTTTATTAGGTATTAGTGCAAGCCGATATATTCATCTGTGGACATATAAATTCTATGATTTATAAGGGGCGGCCGCATTCTGTTGTGTCAAACTGTCGTCTAGGTAAACGTGGTTTGATATTTCGTATAAATGGACCTGGTATTCAAATATGCTGTGGATGTTTTTTTTTAATGTCATGATATTTAACAGTCCGAGATTTATCTGAAGATTAGTTACTTATACATTGTAACTAAGGTTGCTACTTGCTACCCCATATTTTAAATAAAGTAATAATAACTCCAAGAAAAACATGCTGTAAAAACGGGCCAAGTTTCAATTGAGTTGGTTTGTTTATAAAAAGCAATGAAATCTCATAAACAGCCAAGTGTAAGAGGTGGACAAAATAAAACTAGTTATTTTGGTTAAAATCTGGCCTAAATTCCATTCTTTAGAATCTACTGTGCCTAATTATATGAGCCTAAAACATTTTAATTAATGTTAAGACAATAGGGTTAACACATTCCTCTTACATGTCGTGCAATTAATTGTTTATGACTTATGCCGTTGAGAATATTGTAGTAGTCATTGTTAGATACTATTACGTACTTCTGTTTTCTTAATCTTGAGTAATTTATTGCAACAACGGCTAAGGGGTATAAAATTAAATCAGAAAAGGAGATATTTTCCAGGTCTATTAAAAAAGATGGTCTACGTCTTGTAGTAGAATAAGCAGTGAAAATAAGATGAACTTCTATTTCTTAATTTAATTTTTTGGTTATAATCGTTGGTAACAAAGTAGGTATTCCATTATAGTCAGACACCCATATAAACAAGCAACAAGTATTGCCAATTCGAAGAGTTGCAACCGTTTAATTCTGATGTGTACACAATAAAAACCAATTAATAAAATAAAAAGAGGAATAAAGTGCATACAATAAATTGTAAAGTTTTTTCTGTTTACACAATACATTATTCAAGGCGCAATGCAACTCAGTTGAAATTCAATCGACAAAAAAGCATTAAAACGGCGCGTCTTCGAGTCGATTGTCGGGACATAAATGGCTCGACCGGTGTGACGGTAAATACATAGAATATTTACAGTCCGTTGTATGAACTGCTTATTCGAATTTTTGTCAGTCAATGTTTAATAATATATCAGATAATACACTATGACAAGTTTCAAACTCCTATTGAAATGTGAAAACTCTTAGTTAGCTTTTTTTTAAATAAAAATATAGTAACATACCCGAAGGTACATTAATTAAACTTAAATACAACACTAAATAAATATTCGAGCGCACACAGAACAACAATGAATATTAAGTTAAGTAAGTAAAACTATGATAGACAGTCACTTAACTTTTTATGCTGAATGAATGAATACTTTATTGCATTACCAATTTGTTATTTCTTTGTTTGTTTGTTTGTTTGAGGTATAAAAAATTTAATATGCATGCCCTCGGCATACTTTCAGTTATATCTTAGTCCTTTTTGCCTCGTGCAAATTTTTATGCATTAAGCCTGCTAACTTATTGCTATTATTTATTTCTTCTGGGAGTGGACTTTAATTTCTTTTCTTGTCATCTTGGAAAGATTTTAATGCATTTCTGTAAATACCCGATTCATTATCATTACTCGAACTGTAAGTGCTACTAAAATTTAACGTTCCATTCGTTTTCTACTCAAAAATCAATAAAGCACAGCAAACTGCTCATAAAAGAGCATCCATTAGTTATGAATAAATATTAAGGCTGCGCAGGCGCTTATCGTCGGTGAAATCGTATAACATCAAGTAATTTATTCCTAAATTTGTTAATTGAAAATACTATTTCAATATTTTTTCCACCTACCACGTAAATTTGTTTTCCTTGGAACAATCCAACAATCTCAATAATCAATTTGTTGCTGATAGAGTTTTCATTAATAGTGATTGCGTTCATATAAATCAACATTACGAAAACGTAGTGGCATTAAGTCGCTACTAGCGTGAATCACTTAGGTTCCCTGCGCCACTTATGATTTGGTATACTGTAGAAATTACAGATTATGAAAACATTTTATCTTGAACTGGTTTTTTAACTACCTCTTCAGTTATCATTAGGACAAAACCGAAATCGTCCTACGACGAAATCATTCAACAATCTAACGTGGTGGTAATGCTTAGTATATATTTGTTGAATTAGAATAACCTAAAAAAGCTTCATAAAACCTAATACACCATGTTATATATCTTGATGGTATCTCAGATAAGAACAGAACAATGCACTTTAAATAAACGAATATCAATGAAATATTAACTCACGACTATATGAATGCTTTACCCGCTACGCTGTTCAAAAGGAAATGTATAATGTGTTTTTATTCGAAGCGGCGCAACGGGAAAATCTTTTAAGGGTTTTTGATCTTTCATTCAGTGGTCAGACGTCGTATTTAAAGCAACGTGTACATATCAGGGATCCGTATTCATCTTCAGTTAGTATTAAAATATATATTTTATGTATAGGTAGTAAGAAAATCACACCGCCTAAGTTGTGTCTAGGAAGAATGAAATTGCTTTGTCCTAAAATTATACATCAACAAGATAATTTTTAACAAAAAAGAAAACAAACTTCAATGATTTTCCGGTACTTTTGTTATGACAAAAAGGTGCCTGCTAAATTATTACATTCTAGTTTTACGTTTACATTTCGCATTACATTATATAAATACATTTAATATTAATAATGTAACACCTTGATTTTATCTTTATTAGTAAAAATGTTGCGTGAAAAATACAAAACGAATACATTCCTAATCGTTTAAAAACATCGATACGACCATAGGTTGGCATGGTGATAAAGCTCGCCTAGCCCGCTTGGCGATTTGCCCAATAGTGGCATGTTAACAGGCTGGTATTATTATTATGAGTAAAAGTATATTATAAACTTCTAATATATTATTTCAAAAATGTATTAAACTTTCAATAACATCGAAACCCTCTGTACACGGTTGATCATTTCTACTTGTTTTTATTTCTGCATTGCAATTCACCCATTACCCTTTAAGGATATCGTCCGCATTCAATAAGTGTACGTGAATATACTTTTTGAGTACCAAAATTCCAGAAACCTTTTGATCGTTGAGAATGTTTTCATACTTATTATTTTTTATACTTAAATATTTATGAGTATCATACTACCTAATGTCTTGTTCTGCTTGCGTCTCTTTTATCTCATGTTGAGAACTTATTACTTCTTTACATATCGTTCGTCAGCAGATAGCATTCCACAATGCAAGTATGTTTAGGTTCTTGTTTTAGTATAGACATATATTACGTATGCATATTCTTATTAAGGTTAGTTACAAATTTAATAGGCCTAAATTAAATTAAATTATATTCCTTCATTTAGCTTTTAAACTAAAAATAATAGTCTTAATATATTTCGTAAAACAATCTAATAGCAGCATTAGCAGAAATTCTTCATCTTTATTAATTAAAACTTTAAGTTGATTTATAAATCACTTACAATTTAAGACACATTTTTATATTACTGTCTCATTTAAACTGAACATTGTAAACACAACGACGTGACGCAATTGGAAGTTTATGTTTAATTGTAAAGAACACAACATTTTTAAGTGGATTCAAACTTTTTAATAAAACTTTATTTTGTAGAACATTCGAAACTACTATACTCTTGGCTACAAATGACAAGTTACATTAATCCATTAAGTTCAAGAAGTACAGTTCTTTTAAATTAAATTTATCTGTTAATAAAAAAGAAGAAATAACATCATCACACGGGGTCGGGGACAGCTAGTGGAGATTAGCTAGTGGAACCGGAAACTTAGCCTGCGAGAGGTTTAGATAACTTTTCAAGTAGTACTAAAATTCTGAGATATAATATTACCTTAACCATCAGTAATCTAATACTAGGCAGGTAAAATTATGAATTATGTTCATTGCGAAAATAATTATTTTCAAGAATACGTACCCACCTGCGTATTTAAAATGATTTGAAACTTTTCCTCCAATTTCTTAACAAAGTTAATTAAAACCCAAGGGCTTATTTAAAATCATAAGAAATCTCATTATGGTATAATAATATTTTAAAAATAAAAATGAATTTTTCTGAAGGTTTCTTTTAAGAATGTAAATTACTTTAAAGTAAACCAATTACACTCGGATTTTGTATAACAGTACCAAATCTTAAAAAGTTTCATAACTACTTTCCTATAAGGTATAATGTTTCCTATAAGGTACTTATGGTGGTATAGTATCATGTATTTTATTTTGGAAATTAAGGATAATTACAAAAAAAAAATTATTCAATCAAAACTTTGAAACTATGATTCCTCAATAGTTCGAAACTCGGTTCTCGTGTCGAAGATAACGCTAAAAAAAGTATTTTATTTCGATGAAGGAAAATATATTAACCTATCTATAATACAATGGCAAGTTATTTTCTATTTCTCACCAAGCTAACTAGTAACTTCAAAACGAAAAATTTATCATCAAGCACCAAGAGTGTTAGAATTAGACATTGAAATCTGTTGTTGAATGCATTATCTATTCAATAAATATTTTTCACTAGAAATAGTTTCCAATATACATTATATATTTGTATCTGTAATTTAATTTGTAACTTGGATATAGTATAATAATACGAACCTTATTGTTAATTTATTAGCTCTTTCTATGATACTTTTTACCTGATTCAAACTTACTATTAAAATCTGATGCCGGGGATGGACAGATATTCTGGTAACTTCAATTGTCCGCTTTATATACTTTGTGTTCACCTTCGCCATTCCGTCATTCAATATTAGGTGTGATTTTTAACAAATAATAATTGCTCTTTCTTTTCATATTTTTTTTTTGTCTAAATTGGTTTACAATGAGTATTTTCCTCTTGAAATACCAATAATTAATAACTCCAGGACAATGAGGTTCCATTCATGTAATAACGTTAAAAAAACTATCGGACGTGATTTCCGCTGAACTGATGATAATATGGCAACTTGCAACGAATAGCTTTTTGCTTTCATAAAGATTTTTTAAAGACAATTTTAAGACGTTTCGAAAAGCTGATCATGGAACGAAGCTATGAATAAAAAGCGATAATCAATAACTATAGATAAATTTTAAACGAGTGTCAAAATTAAAATTAATTAATCATCGTTCACACATTGCCATTTGATTTAAAATTATTTGTGTATTCTTTCGAATCCTTGCTTTTACATCATATTTCTTGCCAAACCTCTGGCAATAAGTAACTTCATGCCAACTTTTACGTTGGTTCCAAAAACATTTATACAACAGAAAATCAACTATGAAGGAGAAATATAAAATTACGTTCTGTTCGGGAATTAAAGCTGTGATCTCTCAGGACACTACCACTACTCTGTAAATGAAGCATTTCAATAGATTTCAAGTTAGCTGACCTCTGATGGTCTGCAAATAGATTTATTTTAAGACTTTCAAAACAAGAACTATCAACAATATCCAGTAGAACGAATTTATATAATTATCATCTTTATATCATCATTATACCATCAATTAAGGCCCTGATACTTCTTAGTATGCGAATTTGTTTAAGCATTACTATTTTTCGATGTTTATTATTACGGTTCGTCACTTTTACCTAAAGAAATCGCGACTACTAGACACAGTGTGAAAAAATTTACGGGGTTCCGGCGCATCGCATTCGGCGGTCTTGACAAATGTCCATAAGTATTACTCTTACGGTCACCACTCTTGAATTTAATGAGATGTACTTTAGTAATTTTAAACTCTATTTTGGAAGCAATTAACCTCTCTTCAATACTGTTTTGGACCACAAATAAAACCTTTTTATACGTTGGGTGAAAACGCGTCGGACATTGAAATACGTTGCAACAAAAAATACGCAGGAGGACACATTCACAACTAACATATCGACTTCAGCCGACGCGACCGTCTGTTCCAGCCTTTTTTTCTAGACAATTAAAGCCAACGAGGCCGCGAATAAACCGTGAGGCTATTAAATATGTTCAGCTTGTCGCAATTTTTTATTAGTTTAATTACGTTAATTTAAAAATAAGGCTCGTCTGGAATATCCTTAATTGCTCGTATGTGTTTTTTAATCTTTTTCCTCTTCTATTAAAATTCCTTCGGAATACCAAATACGGCTATTGTATTTATTTGTCTTCATATAAAACTACAAGAGTATAAAATGTTCCAACAATGACAATTAAACAGAAGTAGTGTTAAATATCAATTGTTTTGTAAAAAAGACAATTGATTGTATCTTAGTATCCTATTTAATTATACGCATTTAATAATTGGTGTTTTAAGAAGAAAACAACTTTTATCAAAAAATAAAGCCAACTGCAATGAGTACGAGAAGTTCCCTGGTCTATCTTTGAAGTCGAAGGTCCCATATCAATGAAATTAAAACCACTCTTGAAATATTCCCTTTCCAACAAAAAAGAATACCATAAAAAAATATACATTCAAATTGAGAACCACCCCTTTTTTTTAAGTGGGTAATAAAAGGTATTTCGCGTAATATCTGACATCCATCCATCCATTCAGCCCACATTTACCCATCCTCTCGATCTTATGTGATTCTCATCCAGAGCTTATCACCACCCTCGCGATGGCCTCAAACCGTAAGGCTGGCGATCTGCCTCGCAGTGGTTTTCCGTCTCCAGGCCACCACTCTGAAATCCTTTTGGTCTATCGTCCGTTGTCTCGTCTTGCTGAGTGTCCCGCCCACCTCCACATAAGTGATATCTTGCAGCCAGACAAACGTAGCTTCATTTAGTGTACCTTCCTTTTAAAATAAAGCAAAAATCACAAATAATAATCGTACTACGTACGATCGATAGTAAGTCAGATAATCGATTGATCTATAGTACTAATGACTATAAATTAATCGATATACAATTGATATTTAATAAACACTAAGAAAACAAATAATAAATCTAATAAAAGCCTTTTTTGGCTATAGGCAACAAATTCTCCATGTTGAAAATAAATTTTCGAAAGCCTGCGATGTGCGATACCTATTATTCTAATTCGAAACAACATCCTCCTTTCGAAATATAATAATTGTTTATTACTTAGACATCTAGAATGTAGCACTCTGGTAAAACGTCATTCATTTTCTAAAGCACACCCACTAGTCACCCGCCCAGGGTTCGCCCGTGAAAGCACAGACCACGGATAGGTATAATTGGCGAAAGTTCACATTTGAATACAATACAATACGCGTATATTTCGCTATGAATTATTCATGCTCGAGCGTATTGGTTTCGACACATGCATGCAACATTGTATAATTCATGTAATGATGTAGTTCTGATTCGTTGTTGGTTCGCCGATGATTTCGCTGAAATTGAAACTACAAATTAGGAACATGACGATTTTGTTCAAGCGAAAGTAGAATGATTGGGAGGGACCCAATTTCACACACGGCCATTTAATTCCAAACTATGCATAGCTCGAATTATGATAACTACACCATTTCCATTTCTTTTGTTTTCTCGATGACAGCTCCTGTGAAAACTTGAACGAGCGTCTTTTTTACATTATGTATGCTTTATTTTATAAAAATATGACGTTTATACACGTACAAGGTTATACCAGAGTCGGAGAAACTGATAGGGATGGAGCTATATCGATAAACGTAACACGATAACAGACCCGATATTTTTTTTTAAATGTAAGAAACTAAATTACTGCCGGATACTTCTGTACAAATTTATTAACTAATATTATATTTCATTACAAGATGTTACACGTATTAATTCTTGATTGACAATGCCAACTTCTTCAAAATTTTCGAAACTCATGTAAAATAAGTAGGTATAGGTAGGTACTCGACAATGAAACGAAATAATTATAACGACAGGTAATCTTCATTTATTTATTTTAATCAAAATCTGATGAATCGTCACTGTCACTCGATGGTTATTACTTATAAGGTACAACACTACAACTATCAAGTTAGAACTGTCATCGTGAAAATAAAGAAATGGAAATAGTATAAACAGCTAATATACGTGGTATCGTGTACGGACATCGTGTCGATCAACATGAGTTCGAATCCCTGCAATGAAGCTGAGCTTTCGGTGAAAGAAAATATCGTGATGAAACATCAACATGGTGGTAGGTTTTTTTCTAATGTCCCCTGGCAAGCTACAACTCTCAAGTTGAGAATCTGCCGCCACACACCAATAGGTGTGTGCCGGTGGCTGCGCTTGAGAGCCAGTCTTCCACTAGGCTTAGCGTACCATCTTGGGCAACATCGTCCCTTAAAATCAGGTGAGATTATGGTCATAACGCTAAACCTATAATGATTAAAAAAACATATATAGGTTTTAATCAGACATACAACTGACAGTTATGCCCGTCACATAAATGTTAGTCAAGGGTGGGGACCGAACCCGTGACCTCTCAGCTCAATAGTAGAGCTTACTACCACTGAGCCACAAAGCTTGTCGTATTATAATTATTAACTAAGCAAAGGCGCTAACTTCTTCGAAGATATCATGACTTTTCAAAAACAGTTGGCACATATAATGGTAAATATATTAATTTGAACCAAGAGAACAATTGTGCCCTAATGGCTCACGACCACCATACACCAGTTGTAACACCTGCCATACCCGGCATTCTTAGATTTGTCGCTTTCTGGGATCGGTCGGTGTATATCCAGTAACGAAGCGGGGATCTGCAGTAGGGTTGCCACCCGTACTATATTATATATTCTCGTACTATATTTTAGTCAATTGTCCTTTATATTATAGAAAAATAATATAGTACGAAAAATACGCTAAATCGCTAAATCAACTGTCGTGCTTATTTTATATTCTTTTGTTAATGGAAACAGAAGGGCAAATTATCATTGTTTATTTTCATTTCGTTTGAAGTTTCTAGAAAGAAATAACATCAACATTTTAGATGTCTATAATATTATGAAAAATTTTAAAATACGAATTAGAGCAGCGCAAAGTTGATCACTTATTTTGATAAGTATGACCAACAGAAAAATGAATAAAATAAAAGAAAAATCTCCTGAACTTTCAAGTAGGATTAATAGGACATGTTATTTATTCAGAAAAGCTTTAATATATTCAAATAAATTGTTTGATTTTAACCCTACTTAATCAATGCTAATTACTGAATTTAAACACGAAAATTAATTAACGTCAATAATTTGCACAACAACAAAGTGTTTGAATTCGAGAGCACAGGTACAAATTTATGAACTATATTTTGAACGGTAAGGTACAGAGAAATTACTTTGGATATTTCTCTTTTCTCTACCTGGGGCAGTCTGATTGGCGGAATATCTCCACCCTACAGAAGACCACAGCCAAATAACCATGTGTTCTGTGATGAGTAGGGTTTCCAGAGCTCCCTTGGCTAGGAGGGTCCAAAGTCGGCAACGCGCTAGTGATACCTACGGAATTTCAAGCATCCATAAGCTATGGTAGCCACTTATCATCAAACGAGTCGTATGTTGGATGTTGTCGTGTGCTATAAATTTTAATAATGTACATCAAACTAAACATGTAGATGATTAACCTTTGATTAACAATAAGCAATAGCAATTAGCATCAGTCTCATCCTACTTTTATTCTCATCGTAGTCTTTCTGACTGGGAAACGAAGGAGTCATCGAAAAGCTGATATCGCTGACGTCTACATTTGGTCTAGCACCGCCACTGTCTTTCGCTTTGTTTGTACAGATTAACTAATACAACTTGTTGTTTACTTTTAACTAAAAAGTTTTTACTTCGATTTTTGCCTAGGCAGTAGATGTTTTTTTTTATATTAAGCATTTTATTGTAAATTACATATTTTTAGAATTTGCTCAGCAAGTCTTTCAATTGATAACCGTATTGTAATAAATCTAGAAAAATGGAATAAAAAAATTAGACCTATACTACCATCATATTGTACTTTTCAAAAAGCCAATGTTACTCGGGATGATCTAAGAATTCTAACGACACCCTTAACATCCAAATCTGTTACGTCATTTAAAAATTATAGTGGAATAAATAAACTCACATACATGAACTCTGAACGAATTTCACTAGTTTTTTGAACAGTTACTCAACAATGATTAAAAATAAATATGTACTACTTATATTTTTTCAAAATTTCCTAAAAGTACTATAATTTTTGCAGATTTTTAAAAATATACTATATTTTTAAGAAAATAAGGTTGCAACCCTAATCTGCACTCGAATGTATAGCCACCACCATGCACATTATGATAAAGCCGTCATTGCTACTCTCTTTTAGTTTGTCGCGTTTCGGCATAAGCCAGTGTATAACCAGCTGCAAAGAGATTTCCAGGCCGGTATGACGATGGCAACTGTCAATGGACTTTAAAACAACGATTTAGTCATCGAATTTAAAATCCGAAAACGACACTCAAACCAGTCAAGTATGCTGAACGACATATCTATATATTAATATGTGAAGCAACCTACCTTTTTAACCGTATTACTGTCACGGAAGACTGTGAGATTTGGCATGGTTAAAGTTTATATGGAGAAGGAGTGCAGAAAGCTATAATTTATCTATAATATCTGTTACTAATATATTAAATTAAATAAATTAATACTGCGAATCCTAACTTGCCCACTCCATTGAACTTAGACTCCTCAAAATATTGACATTGTCACTCGATGAAAAGTGACAGCCAGTGATGTAGATAATGTTCATAATTTAGGTTCATGAATACTGCAAATTTCAAACAGAAAAAAGTCTATGATCAAAAAGTCGCTGGTCGAATTTCGAACTTAGAGCGATCCCTAGTTTGAATAGTTATGTAAAGTAAATTTATAAAAATGTCAATGCCCTTGCAACAAATAAAACTGTCCTCACATATTCAAAACCGAACATTATTATCGTTCAATTAAAATATCAGATGTTAAGCTGAAATGTATATACATAGATAGTATTGTTTCAATAGAAAATCAATAATAAAATATCGTAACATAAGATCGCAACACCGGTGGCCGTAAGCTCGACGCTTTTATCTGACAAAATTTGACAAATCACTGGCAATGCTGACAAATTATGTCTGATGTCCATTTGTCTGCTATTGTTTTGAGACACGTGCGCTCGTATGATTACTTGTTTTGTGGATATTTGCACAACTTTACGGAAAGCAGCTACTTCACTCTACAGTTGAAAACACGCGTATTTGCACAACTTTACATAAAACGGTAAAAGTATACTACCATACCCACTAATAGGAATTAATCGTTATGTTCGTATAGTTTTCTTTGGTTAAGATAGATGGCGGTTTGTTCATATCCTTAAAATATTTATTAATTTTTATTGATATTTTATCATTTACTACATTAAATGTATTATTGATATATGTAAAAAAAACTAATTCGGTTTAGAACACTAAGATGGTTTTAAGGGTTATATTTTTTTTACCGCTATAGGACTGTACATAACCAAATGATCAATTGTACATAATATAATATAACCGTTATTTTTTTCCTATATTCGAAAAGTAGCTACTTGATTTGAACTTTGAAAAATATTGTTTCCATACTAGTTTTCATATTTAACTCTCCCGATAGAGTATTAAAAATCAAACGAAAAATTCACAAAATTAATATGCACAGTTGTCGCCTTACGATATTTTTCGTGTGCAAAATACAGACCGCTTTTTGAATAAAGGCATGGCGTGATTTCGCCCCGCCCCAATACAGTGAGCACATATGCAGTGAGCTAGCTGCTTTACTTTACCTATGGTTTATATTTGAATGTATCATATAACATTATATTAGCGAAACTTTTACTTCTACCTTGATTCATTATTGTATACGCATTGTGTTCGCAGAGATGCAGTTGATTTTCTTTTAATTAAATCCATTGACATTGATGAATTCAAATATCATATTACAATTGAAATTGTAAGCATTGTTTTATTGTTTTTCTCGATGGACTGGCGATTTCAAACGCTGAGAAATGTACAGTTCTATTCAGTGGCGAATAACGAAAGAAGACGTGAGTCCAGATCACCTCATGATGTGTTTAGTGTTAGATATGCTGTTACACATGGCAGGCTTGTACGCCTGTATGAGCTCTGAAACTGCTATTAGATTTCATCTTTCTCTGTTCTTGTATGGTCCATTGCTTACCTACTTAAGTAAAGGAAAGTCAATTTACGCAAATTCGGAAAACTTCTTCAATACATGCATAGGCGAAAATCAAATGACTTGTCACGATTTTTCGAACACTACAGTAAAAACGCTAAGAACTATTAAGTACGGTTGATTTCCACACTTGTGTTGATAAAGTGACTCACCCACTCACTCTACAGTGAATCCGTGAGAAACATCGGCAGCGTAGGGGACAATCGAAATTTCTGTCCTTATAAGCGGCGACCTACTTTTGCCTCGTAATTACTATTTAATTTAGCAATAATATTTTATTCAGCGTATCATTTTATACACTCAACGGACCACCTATCTGGGTATAAAGGTATTTTAAATTTCTCGGCTGTTTATTTTTCGCAACTCACCACTACTTTGTAAAGAAAGATCAAGATCAAAATATACTCCAACTAGCGTCCGGAGCGTATTGGTTTCGTGCGTTGCGAGCTCAAACTAAATATAAAATTAGTTTATTAATATATAATACTAGCAAGATCCCGCAACTTTGTAGGCGTTAATTATATTATCATATTAACAAAACCAATAAAACATAGCCTATAAAAACAAGCCTAAACATAGCTTTTCTATCATGAAATACAAATTCTATCTCAGTACGAACAAGAAAGTTCCCGTCTTCATATCTTTGCCATACTGTTAAGCGCTTTAGAATTATCTTCTTAGCCAGTGTGCTCCTTCCTTCCTACAATATGGAGTCCTTCAACGTGAAGAGAAATTTGAGCAGTCCGGCATTACAGCGATGACAGCCGATGGATTGTAGATCCCACGGTGGTCGCTGATGGATTTGGATTGCACTGTGCATCTCATTTTCTCACAAGCTAAATCCTATGGATGTATGAGTTTGTCTCTTTTTAGTGTCGCTGTTTTTTGTTTCATCGAATTTCAATACACTTCAAAAATAAAATGTATAAAAAGAATTTTTAGATTTGGTTCAGTAGTTCCAGACATTAATTACTTCCTACAAATTTTACCTCTGTGTAATAATTGTAGTTTATATTGCTTAAAATATCAAGCTTCCATTTCTAAATATACTGTGTTACTGTCACTAACTTCATTACTTATCTTTTAAAAGCTGTGTTGTATTGTTCGAACATTGAATTAAAGGATAATAATTTAAAAAATGTGTGTGTTTATGTACGCACGTAAGAAATTATACTTCTTCGTCATAACAAAACAAATACAACTTGAGTTTTCATCCCTTGTGCCAACAACACGATTAACTTAGCCATTAATGATAATAATGTAAATTAATTAAACTGACTTTTATATTTCTATCTATACTCTATATTTATATTATATTATATTATATATATTCGCAAAGGTACAATTTAAAAAGTGGTGTATTTTACGTTTAAAAAGCCTGATTTAGAGTTTATCACTTTAATATTGATAGTTCATAACTGCTTTATTAGCCTAATAGTCCTAAAAGCAACTGCTATGCTCGAGGTCCTAAGTTTGATACCCAAGTCGCGCAAAGTGTTATTGGGATTTTTTATGAAATTCTCAGTAGCAGCTCGGAGTTTGGCTTTGTTCCCTACTAATAACAATAGGCTCGCCCCCTATTACATGGGGCCTAAAACATATTCGGCAAACTGTGGGTGTATACCTCCACCTTAGCCGTCGAGGATACAGGCGTGATCGTATGTTATGTAACTTCATAGTTACGAATGGTGCGCTTAGCATCGCATCGTGTGCATCGCGCTATTTATCACAGGTGCGTACTGCGTAGGGCCGGCCAACCGACCGCGACCGTTGTGTTAAGAGGAATTTTAATTCGTGATATCTTCTGCGCTATTAATTTAAATGGAAAACTGTAAAGGTCAATTGTAATCTACATTAAATGCCCAAGTTAACTAATAAATTTATCTGGATAAAAATTAATACTGAATTGGAGAAAATAGCTTAACGTATTATTTTTAATTATTATGTTGAAGATAAAAATGATTAATGTATAGCTAAAAAATCCGCGATAACCTATGCCTATCTCTTATACATAATGCACAATAAGTAATAAGAAATTTTGTGATAAACATTTTTTGAATATTAAAAAGTGATTCATGAGCATTATTTTTAGGCATGTCATATTAATCCTTACGATCAAAAGTGACTTCATCATAAAAACAACTTTATGAAGTTAAACTTTGCCCTTTATAGCATGTTATTTGGACACATAGTTTAGGAGATATTGCAAAATTAAAGTAATTTGCACTTGCGGGAAGTGAGAACAATCAATTATGTCTGGGCGGGGGCGGTGCGGTGTTTGTCGGATAAAATTAACACGGATGTAATAGGCTATAATAATATAACATCACGCTCCAACCTAACGGTTGTACCTAGCACCTAAAGGTGAAGAAACTACCATATAAAGAGTAGGTTAGAATTAAAAAATTAAAGCGAGTGAAACCGCTGGCACAGCTAGTATTTTATGATGAAATAGTACTTAAATTTGATTAAAATAATGGTCAAAAATAAAGGTCAGTAAAATGAATTCACATTATTATCACTGATGGCTAACTTTTTCATGACGCACTTCCGTAACAGGATGCGCGAGAACCCTCAATTTTACCGTCACTAAACACGCCAAAAACGTATTACTTTAATTATGTACTATTTATAGCTAGTCTACAATTTTATAATTTAGAAATGCTTATTAAAATGAATACAATTTAATGTGTCATATATTTATATACTTCTATTTTTATTTCTTGAGTATAATCAGACTAAAGAATGTAAAAATCATATCAGTTATAAAGAATGCAGAAAACAAATAGGGTCCGACGAGATTCGCCCCGCTTGCCTAAGTGTGATTGCGTGGTTCACAAACAAAACTAAACGCAACATATTTGAACGCGTTCTTATAAGCAATGGCTTAAGTGTTGGGATGACACGAGAATACAAACAAATAATTAATTCTTCGTCTAAATGAAATAGAAATAGACATACAAAATATACAAACTTATAATTGAATGAGTTGAAATTGTTTGTTTTATTAAATAACAGTAATTTTTTAAAATAACCATTTATATTTTTCTACGAATCAGCTCGATTTTTTCAAACGAACATAAGCACGGATAAACAGTTTTATTTTAGATTAGCTTGTCTTGTCTTGTCCCTTGACTTTGGTTGGAACGATTTTGACGGAACTTCCACTGGCAGATAGTTGTTGTAAGGAGTAACTTAGGCTACTTTTCTTTAAGAAAAAGAATCAGAGTTCCACGCAAATAAAAGTCTGGTGTTGGTGAATCAATTCGGGCGCTGTAATGGCTTACGCGGAGTAAATCATAAGAAAAATATAAAATTAGTACCTATATGACATAATTGTAGATATTAAAAACAACATACATATAATAGTTATATTAAATAACTGGGAGCGGAGTGTCATGATTCGCGCTTATGCCCAATCGAGGGCATTCTGTAGTCCACGCGAGCACAGTTACGGGCACATCTAATTTTTTATAAAAAGGAACCCTTATCACAATGATGTATGCACTCACTTGTCAACTCCATAACGTCACATATCGACTCGCACGCAAGCAGTTCATATGAGGACGGCGAGTGGACTGAGAGTTGTCAACACACTAAGTACTCATCAATTTGTTGACATGCGATGTTGACTACTTGGCCACACGACTTTCACCCGTCGATAACGACTGGACAACGAGCGAGGAGGTTGTGTTGGTCAGGTGCCGGGTTAATAAGTGAGTCACCACATCTTGCTAGTATTTTGCATTTATCAGCGTTTATACCTACAATATAAATGTGCAAAATTCATTGTCATTATAATTTTATGGTATGAATACTTTGAGCTAAAATAATAATTCTACAAGTATAATAGTGAACGTTTTGTATGGTTTTATTATTTTAGATTTTACTTGTAATGAGATAATCAAATTAAAGTTTTTTAAACGCTCCCCGCTTGTGAATTAAGACAACAGCATAAGGAGTGCATGTAAGATGATGTCACTCATCTCGGGTTTTAAGTGTTTGCTTAAGATTTAATGTTTGTTGAAGTGGAATTAAAAATTCAACACATTTATGGCATTATATAGGTGTGTTACGAAATACTGGATAAGATACGAGCAGCTGTGTTTCGTAAAAAACTGTCCGAAATTAAGTCAGCATTACATTCAGTAATTTATATCCTTAACTAACGAATTAATTCGTACTGTATACAAGTAATTTACAGAATTTCGTAATAAATGTATTTAAAAACATTGTCAGTACCAAAATGTAATTTTTGTACACGCTTGCAACACCAGAGTTGGCATTAGCGCGCTGCCGACTTTGAAGCCCCGTTCTTAAAGGACCAGTGGAAACCTTGTTCACTAGAGTAACACAGAGTTATTTGGCTTCGATATTCTCTAGAGTCGACTTCACCAGCAGGGCTGCCCCAAGTGGAGAGAAATTACAAAAGATATTTCTTTGTACCCTACCCTTTCTCTAATATGTTTGTAGCACTTATTTGCAGCTATTTCCATCTATATTCTTTAGAAACTAGTCGTCGATAGAATGGTACGACATTTCTGTGTACTATACTATCAAGTTACATAAACTGTCCCGGCCAATTAGCTTCCATATCAGCACAGGTGCCAACATTGCTTACTGTTCCATTATATTATATTTTACTTATAATATTATTTAGTGTCGTTGATCGGGCACACGTGCGAACCGTGCTACTCCCGGCTACGGTTATTTTAAAGACAAAAAGGCTTATTGTGGGCGATCCTTAGAAGAAAGGTATAGGCTCTCGCTGATTTTTTTGTAGATCTCTTTAGGTTCTACAGTTATGTACTACATTAATTTGATATATCTCTTATAGTTTACTCAGCGTAAGCCATTTAAGCGCTCCGAAATCGTCGTTTTTCCGAATTGATTTCCGTTTCGGAGATTAACCGGAACATACAGACAGATAACATTTTTTTTTTTAGTGAAATGCTTTTATTTTGACATTACAGGCAGACACTTCAATTTTATTTATTTATATAGTCATTGGTTCCATAACATGATCAAAATTTGCAACTTCGTTGCATTGCCAGGACCTATAATAAAGAAAACACAACCGACATACCTATATACATACAAAAATATAAATATCACCTTCTAATTAGTTATCATCTATTACTATTAAAACGGTTAAGTAGGTACGTGTAATTTCTATTTCTGTTGTTATCGACATAATTTAATTTTTTCCTTTCATCTCTTTTAATGTTGCAAGGGTCCCGATATATTTTTATATCATGTGTAATATTGAGTTCATATGCGAAATCTAATTTACCTTCTTCATGTTTTTAATTAAACCAATACTACAAGACATTGGAAAATTTAAATTAGTTCTATGTGTACATCTATTTAACATTGATAATTTATGATTATAGCCCTAATATAAAGACGAGCTAAGAACAATTTTAATGTTCCATTATAACCGGCATTAATTAAAATTGCTACTTTCTCTTCTTGAATTAATACTTACGGCGACAACATAATTAGTCCTACTAATTCTTTTACCGCCAACGAAGTTTATTAAATTTGGCTCCATGCCAAACTCGCCTTTATTTTGTAGGAAATAAAATACGCCTACATACAATTTTGAACTTGATAGTTAATTGAAAAAAAAAAAAAACAATTCGTTATAATAAATTAATGTTCATTTCCCTTTGAAAGTATTATCAAATTTGTTTCAGTGATAGATAAATTAACTAGGGACAGGTAATGTAAAATATGCCTTGACATTTTAGTTTTAAAGTTGAAAACTATTACAGCTTATTTATACGATTAAACTAAATTGTGATGTTTTGATAGAGCAATTCCTTTCTGATGTTTATAGTGATTCTTATTATGGTTGTTTTACAGCGCTTTCTTAAAATGGGTACCATTTATAAATAACTCGCGGTGATATCTGATAAGAAATGGGGTATGTATTATTTATAGGTAGTCTACAATTTTATAATTTAGAAATGCTTATTAAAATGAATTCTATTTTTATTTCTTGAGTATAATCAGACTAAAGAATGTAAAAATCATATCAGTTATAAAGAATGCAGAAAACAAATAGGGTCCGACGAGATTCGCCCCGCTTGCCTAAGTGTGATTGCGTGGTTCACAAACAAAACTAAACGCAACATATTTGAACGCGTTCTTATAAGCAATGGCTTAAGTGTTGGGATGACACGAGAATACAAACAAATAATTAATTCTTCGTCTAAATGAAATAGAAATAGACATACAAAATATACAAACTTATAATTGAATGAGTTGAAATTGTTTGTTTTATTAAATAACAGTCATTTTTTAAAATAACCATTTATATTTTTCTACGAATCAGCTCGATTTTTTCAAACGAACATAAGCACGGATAAACAGTTTTATTTTAGATTAGCTTGTCTTGTCTTGTCCCTTGACTTTGGTTGGAACGATTTTGACGGAACTTCCACTGGCAGATAGTTGTTGTAAGGAGTAACTTAGGCTACTTTTCTTTAAGAAAAAGAATCAGAGTTCCACGCAAATAAAAGTCTGGTGTTGGTGAATCAATTCGGGCGCTGTAATGGCTTACGCGGAGTAAATCATAAGAAAAATATAAAATTAGTACCTGTATGACATAATTGTAGATATTAAAAACAACATACATATAATAGTTATATTAAATAACTGGGAGCGGAGTGTCATGATTCGCGCTTATGCCCAATCGAGGGCATTCTGTAGTCCACGCGAGCGCAGTTACGGGCACATCTAATTTTTTATAAAAAGGAACCCTTATCACAATGATGTATGCACTCACTTGTCAACTCCATAACGTCACATATCGACTCGCACGCAAGCAGTTCATATGAGGATGGCGAGTGGACTGAGAGTTGTCAACACACTAAGTACACATCAATTTGTTGACATGCGATGTAGACTAGTTGGCCACGCGACTTTCACCCGTCGATAACGACTGGACAACGAGCGAGGAGGTTGTGTTGGTCAGGTGCCGGGTTAATAAGTGAGTCACCACATCTTGCTAGTATTTTGCATTTATCAGCGTTTATACCTACAATATAAATGTGCACAATTTTTTGTCATTATAATTTTATGGTATGAATACTTTGAGCTAAAATAATAATTCTACAAGTATAATAGTGAACGTTTTGTATGGTTTTATTATTTTAGATTTTACTTGTAATGAGATAATCGAATTAAAGTTTTTTAAACGCTCCCCGCTTGTGAATTAAGACAACAGCATAAGGAGTGCATGTAAGATGATGTCACTCATCTCGGGTTTTAAGTGTTTGCTTAAGATTTAATGTTTGTTGAAGTGGAATTAAAAATTCAACACATTTATGGCATTATGTAGGTGTGTTACGAAATACTGGATAAGATACGAGCAGCTGTGTTACGTAAAAAACTGTCCGAAATTAAGTCAGCATTACATTCAGTAATTTGTATCCTTAACTAACTAATTAATTCGTACTGTATACAAGTAATTTACAGAATTTCGTAATAAATGTATTTAAAAACATTGTCAGTACCAAAATGTAATTTTTGTACACGCTTGCAACACCAGAGTTAGCATTAGCGCGCTGCCGACTTTGAAGCCCCCTTCTCAGAGGACCTGTGGAAACCTTGTTCACCAGAGTAACACAGAGTTATTTGGCATCGATATTCTCTAGAGTCGACTTCACCAGTAGGGCTGCACCAAGTGGAGAGAAATTTCAAAATAGATTTCTTTGTACCCTACCCTATCTCTAATATGTTTGTAGCAGTTATTTGCAGCTATTTCCATCTATATTCTTCAGAAACTAGTCGTCGTCGTACTATACTATCAAGTTACATAAACTGTCCCGGCCAATTAGCTTCCATATCAGCACAGGTGCCAACATTGCTTACTGTTCCATTATATTATATTTTACTTATAATTAGCGCTGTGCCCGCGGCTGCCCTCGCAAGGACTTCAAAGTGTCGTTGATCGGGCACACGTGCGAACCGTGCTACTCCCGCTCCCGGTTATTTTAAAGACAAAAGTGCTTATTGTGGGTGATCCTTAGAAGAAAAACATAGGCTCTTGCTGATTTTTTTGTAGATCTCTTTAGGTTCTACAGTTATGTACTACATAACTATGATATATCTCTTATGGTTTACTCAGCGTAAGCCATTTAAGCGCCCCAAAATTGTCGTTTTTTCGAATTGATTTTATTTGCGCAGAAGCTTAATTATTTTTGTAAAATAAAAATATCCTAAGTTATTCCATATAACATCAGCTAGCTATCAGTGAAAGTCGCGTCAAAATCGGACCAACTGTTTCGGAGATTAACCGGAACAAACAGACAGACAACATTTTTTTTTAGTGAAATGCTTATATTTTGACATTACAGGTAGACACTTCAATTTTATTTATTTATATAGTCATTGGTTCCATAAAATGCTCAAAATTTGCAACTTCGTTGCATTGCCAGGTCTTTTAATAAAGAAAACCCAACCGACATTTAAACATACAAAAATATAAATATCACCTTCTACTTAGTTATCTTCAATTAAAACAGTTAGGTACGTGGAATTTCTATTTCAATATTATAATTTATATATATGTATTTTTATATCATGTGTAATATTGAGTTTATATGCGAAATCTAAACAATTAAATTAAACCGTTACTACAAGACATTGGAAAATTTAAATTAGTTCTATGTGTACATCTATTTAACATTGATAATTTAAGATTATAGCCCTAATATAAAGACGAGCTAAGAACAATTTTAATGTTCCATTATAACCGGCATTAATTAAAATTGCTACTTTCTCTTCTTGAATTAATACTTACGGCGACAACATAATTAGTCCTACTAATTCTTTTACCGCCAACGATGTTTATTAAATTTGGCTCCATGCCAAACTCGCCTTTATTTCGTAGAGAATAAAATACGCCTACATTAACTTTTGAACTTGATAGTTAATTGAAAAAAAAAATTCAATACGTTATAATAAATTAATGTTCATTTCCCTTTGAAAGTATTATCAAATTTGTTTCAGTGATAAATAATTAACTAGGGACATGTAATGTAAAATATGCCTTGACATTTTAGTTTTAAAGTTGAAAACTATTACAGCTTATTTATACGATTAAACTAAATTGTGATGTTTTGATAGAGCAATTCCTTTCTGATGTTTATAGTGATTCTTATTATGGTTGTTTTACAGCGTTTTTTTAAAATGGGTACCATTTATAAATAACTCGCGGTGATATCTGATAAGAAATGGGGTATAATTTGTAGCGTCAGTTTTTGTTTTAATTTAAAAAGAGACGTCTTCACAAAAAACTGACGATGTCTAAGTGATATTATGCGCATACGCCGCGGTATAAAATGTTGTTTTTAATTTTTTCATTAACCTTAGCTTTTATGAGGAAGTGCGGGCTGTTTTCAATCACCATCGTGTGTAAATTCACAGCACGTGACGTAATAATAAAAATAATAATATCAGCCTGCAAGTGGCTCACTGCGTATTGGCGACCTACGACGTATTGGCGATTTTCGGATCAGCGATTTTTTAATGTCATTCTCCCATGGTGTCTATGATCTTCTTTGGTGGCGTTTGCTCTATGTCCCTATTTTTAACTTTACCGTTTTGATCCATCTGTGATCCTGAAGACGTAACACATGACGACATGACCAGTCCACTTCCATTTTAATTGTTGTGTGTATTTAATAGCATCTATTGTATTCAATTTAGATTTTATAGACATAGAAATATGGATATACGCAGTTGCTATTTAATAAGAAGAAGTAAAAGTACATACATAAGTACCTATGTATGTACGCGCGTTAGAAGTTATATGTCTTCTTCTTGTTGTTTTGGCGCCTCAAAAAGCACTGTTTTCAAGGTTTCGTAGTAATAGGTATTTTATACAAAGTGGCGTCTAACAAGATGGTGGCTCCCTTCTTAGAACAATCTAGGGAGTTTTTGTAAGATTTCAAAATGCATGCTTTCGACTTTATATTTATAATCCACTTCACTTATGCACAGTAACCAAACTATATCACGCAAAATGCCACAAATATTAATTAACTATAGGGTCAAAAATACCTTAATTTATGAATTAAAAATAAAAACCACAACATGCCACTTTATAAGATCCTTCTTTGTTTATGAACCGATTTGGATGATTCTTTTTTCCTTCAAAGATACACCAGGGAACTTCTCAAAATCATTGAATTTGATTATCTTTTTTGTTACTAATTTGTGTTTTATTTACAACAAATTAATTTATTGAAATCAAAGGAAGAAAAAAAATTAGTATCACTAATTTCTACCACAAGATTTACTGACGAATAACATCGAGGGTGACTAACTGTATCACAATAAAATAGGAAGATTAACAAACAACTTCTTAGCGTAGACTTTTCGTTACAATATGTCAAAAATCATTCTCAATATAACGGGCCTAAACAAATATATCTTAATTTTTTTTTAAATTAAAATAATAAAATCACTCAAATTATATTTTAACTACAATTTACTTTATTCTGAGTGAGGTGACAAACTTATTGAAATTCATAAATATAGGCGCAACGATAAATATGTCTCCACTTATGTCAGAGTTCAAAGCGTTCGCAAGTTTATGAATGCGACTGGTCGTCCGTGGGTAGAGAAAGACGTGGGTAGATGCTAATTCGTAACAGATGCATCGATTGTTTCGTCACATTCAACACTTTAATAATGCAATGAGTTAGAATCAGTTTATTTTGCAACAGTTAGTATGTACAGTTTATTTGATGAATGAATGAATATTATGTTAATTACCTTTCAAATGGAGTTAAATTTTCGAATAAGCTTCTTCTTTAGGTGAATGATTAAAATGAAAATATGAATGTTTGTTAAGAAATTTTTCAAAACTTCCTGGTTCGTGCTACGTTCTAGTTAATTTGTCGCCCAATCATAAGTATGGTATGGCCATGTATTTACTAATTTAATTTTTAGGATGGTTCTTCACATTATAAAATAATTAATTTTTAATTAAATTTAATTTTAAGTATTTAATTTTTAAAATAATATCTTTAGGGTTCTATGATGTAAAAATAACAGCTGTTGTCTTTATAAGTTCTTTTAATAACAGAAATGAACAATATTAGAATATACTGTAGAAACTAAGATACATAAGAAACTAAACTTTTTTCTTACAAAATGAAATTTCTAAAGAAAATGTATTTATTGTGAAATAATAGAACAATTTAATACAAAGTATGGGCTCCTCTGCTATTCAGTACTTGTCGGCAACGATTATTCATTGAATTAATGAGACTGTTTATGTCATCATGTGGTATTCGCTCCCAATGGAATTGTAGCAAATCATTCAGCTGTTGGGTTGTTGTCGCTCCGTCCAAGTCCTTCAAAACACGTCTCTGGAGCATGTCCCATGCGTGCTCGATGGGGTTGAGATCTGGCGATTGTGCAGGCCAGGGCAATACCCGGATGTTCTCCGTTGCAAAGTATTCACTGGTTCGCCGAGCTGTATGTGAACGCGCATTGTCATGCATTAACCTAAAATCGGAGCCAAAGGTTTGTGCAAATGGGTAGACATAAGGTCTGAGAATATCCTCAATGTAATTTTCAGCATTCATGTTTCCATTTACAAAAACGAGCTCAGTTCGCCTGTTCTTCATAATACCCGCCCATAACATAACTGTTGAGCCGCTGTATGGATGAACTTCCTGAACGCACCTGAGCCTTTCAGTATTTCCGGGCCGACGATACACTCGCACCCTTCTTGTATCAGGCTTAAACCCGAATCACGACTCATCGGAAAACATAATTTTATCCCATTGTTCCTGGGTCCATGTTATGCGTTCTCTACACCATTCATATCGACGAGCGCGATTCCCGTGACGTATCGGTGGGCACCTGATTGGGCGTCGAGCTCGTAGGCCGTACTCATGCAGTCGATTTCGCACAGTTTGCGGACTTACATCAACACCACTTGAAATTTGTAGCCTCATACTTATCTCTCGAGCGGTTAACATCGGCTGGCGTCTTGCAGTCAGTTGTATGTACCGGTCTTGCCGAGTGGTTGTACTCCTTTTACGGCCTGGATGCTGTTCAGCGGGTTCTCCTGTATTATTGTAGCGCTGCCAAAGACGACAAATAACACTTCTATGAATGCCAAAATGTCGAGATACCTGAGATTGATTACTTCCCGCTTGCAACATCCCTACAGCTCTTTGCATTTCATCTGCCATCAAAGACGTCGCTTCATGACGTAAAGAATATCTAACAATTCAATTTTTTCGCTAACTTGATTTAAATGGTTGGTAAAATTATAAAATCAAGACTAAACGTAGCAATTAAAACGCACTTAAATTCAAACAAATTAGCAGTCATTTGAATTTTATGAAAAAACAAAACATAATCAATTATTTTTTTTACAACCAGCCAGTATGTCATCAATAACAAAAAAGTTTACTTACCTACGCACTTTGTTTGAGTAAATATTTAGAAATTAATTAATATAAATGGAAAAATTTGTAATATCACGCATGTTGCTTACACTTTTTTGATGTATTTATACAGATCGACAACACGAAACAGAATAAGCATAATATACACCTGTGTTAGAACGAGATAGAGATACGAAATCATTTTCGTATGTGCTATCGGCCTACGTATACCATTATTTTTACCTGCTTATTTTTTACAAAATCTAAGGTTTTAAGTTATATTTTAATGTTTAGTAGAAGTGTTTAATTGTGGTTACATGTACTGTAATTGGATGTAACTATGTAGTATACTACATACTATAGTAGTATAGTAGTTTTTATATATCAAAAGAAACAAAAAAATAGTACGCATAGTGTATTCCGTTTTTGATCTTCTTTTATTCAACCTATTGCCGATCTATAGACCATTACCGACCGCCGCGCCGTATGTTGGCGATCAAGAAAAACTGTAGCTTCGGAACCGAATGTTCGGATTCCGGTGTCTTACAAAAAAAAATCGTCTGTGGTATTGACTTTTGTATTTAACTTCAGATTAAATAAAATGAAGACAATTAGTGTTAGGTTTCTAAAAGAAAAATAGAAAATAAATGTAAATAGCAGTCGCCCATTAGTCGAAATTCGACCAACGAATTTTTGATCATAGACTATTTTCTGTTAGACATTTGCAGTAAAAACCTAAACAATAAATATAGGTATCACTTGCAGGTGAAAAATGAGTGACAATGTCAATATTTTGGGGGGGTTTGAATTCAATAGCATTGGTCGTGTTAGGATGTTAATGTATTAGTAACACATATAATACATAAATTCAAGCTTTCTGCACTCCTTGTCCATATAAACTTTAACCATGCCAATTCACACAGTTTTCCGTGCACGTAATAAGCTTAAAAAGATGTCCGAAGTTTTCTTCTCACGTATTAATATATGGATTCTGGAACACGACAATTATACCAATGTATATCTAGTACTCAAGCGGGATGGTAGGCCTCCGACCGCCCACGCTGATAAACAAAATGTTGCATTGTTTTTTAAAAGCGATTTAAGACAAAATATTTATAAGTAAGTTATAATTTTTTCGAGGAACGAAAGCGCGTTGACTTGAGCAAAATTATTGTTTCATCCGCAGCTAACCCGTGTTGGCCTATTTGAAGCCAATCTCCAATATCCAAATATGGCCAATAGTTATTACCAGCAATTCTGTGTACGGATTCACAACTCCTTATTCAATGTTTCCCCATATTAGTATTTTAGTACGCGTTGGTCGAATATGGTATTAGTTTTGTTTGTTCGACTTTCAATTGAAAATACGCTTATAGTTTTGTTGGTGGAATTTATAATTTATAATAAAATAATAATAATCTTGAGTGTTTTTTTTATTGCTTGTTTCTGTCGTACAAGCGGAGTCTTGTGAAAAGTTGCCTATTAATACTCGTTTTCAGTTGAGTTTACATACCTATTTCTTTTTATTGTCTACAATATTTTCTGTCACCAAATTTTATCGTCGTCACCAATATGAATCTCCTAATTATAATATCTATTTCCAACAAATATTTTTGTTATAATATTAATTCTATTGGTATCATTTAATTCGTTCAGTCATCAAATAACTATTTTTGTTTTTTATGGTCTATATTTTAACCAATCTTGGTTGCGCATTGGATTGGTCAGGTTAAGGTGTTATTGTGATTATAACGCACGAGCCGAGTGAGCGAAGCGAGTGTCAGTTTCAAGTTAACCGTTGAAAATTAACATTTTCTAGGTACCTAAGCGTTTTGATATTGTTTGGTGATTCGATTTGGGTAGCACATCTAATATTTTAGGGATTATAGGGAAGTAGATAGTAGTAGTAGTAGAGTAGTAGTGTATTTATTTAGCGATAGGTAAATTCATACCCCTTGTTATTGAGTGAGGCTTTGTAATAAAATACTAATACTAATGTATCGTATTGCTAAAACTGCTCTATAAATGTTGACAAAGTAAATTATCCTACATCGAGTGCTATGTGATTATGGCATGTGACTGTCCTGTACCTGAGGGTAATAAGCACAGTAGTATTCAAAAACCACTGCTACCACAAAGAAACCGGCAATCCATCGTCGATCGCTGCTGTCATGCAGGTCTACATTCCTCTCAGCACCGGTGTATATACACAGGCTGATTTGGCTGATCCCAAAATGCAATAAGCCAAAGGAGAGGTATATCACCATACGCATGGTAGTCATTATCCAATGACACACAATTGTCGTGTACAGGCTTTATTTCAATTTTATAATATAATATATTAAAAGGTTTTACTACCGAATATGTGTTTATAATGTATATCGGTATTCTAGTTTTTTTACAATTATTAATGTTAGGTCCTTTAAATGAGGCATGAAGAGGTAATTGTTGCCGGCGGTCGCTGATGTTTTTCGACAATACCTACCGTACTTCCCATAAAGAGCTGTGCGGTCATTTTGTCGTTCTAGTACAAAAAAATATTAATCAGATTTCATATCCTAACTAAGGTTAAATTTCTACAAAGTAACCGATATCCGCTGATTACAAATTCTCTGAAAGTATCAAAAACTTTTCTTAAATTAATCGTGTATTTTGTAATTCTAATTTTAAAAATCTACATCAAATCTAAATATTGTTTCAATTTATTCGTCTTCAAAATTACAAATACATACAAGCAAAGTCACAAATTGCTTCTTCAATTAATATAGTGTATATATCTAGATGTCCTTACAGTTTCTCCCTCTATGGTCCTCTTGTCTTCACATATCTATCATTCACATTCTATCGCTTGTTATTTTTTTTTCACTTCGCTTTCGAAAACAGAACTGTCTTGAGGTTTTTATTTCTGTTTGACTATAATGTTTACCTTAGGGACCCTGGAGTCTCTGACGGCTTTTACAGCTTTACCGTGTCTTGGGGGCGAGCGTTTAAGGCACTCAGCCGCGAATGTCTTGGGTCACGATATGGCTCGCTTATATAGTCAAATGAGACGATCTCGAAATCACAAAATTTTTTAAAATGTACTTGAACTCGTAAATAGGGGAATAATTTGTTGTTTGTTGACGCAATCCGAGCGATAATGTCTTGTTGAATAAAAATAATGGTTCTTCGAACCCATGACAACATACTCGATGTTTCGAATACATTCTACACGATTCCAGATATTTCGAGAATGAAGAATTCTTTCTATTTTAGTCACGTCGTAACAATATAACAAATATTCCACATCTATTTCCAAAGATCAATTTGGATTAATAGAATATTATTCTATATAGCCAATATCTGTACGTGTCAGATCACAACACATCCCTCGTTAAAACTCACTATAAACATAAACATCACCGCTAGCCATCAATTGGCCATAAAATAGTCACAGATACTCTAGTGTCATTTACCACGGTCATCGCACGAATTTACGATCCGTTAACATCAGCTATGTTTGTAAAATTTGCAACACTATTTTGCAAAACATTTAAACTAAAGTCAATTTTTTTTATTTTTGCTTTTTTGGCGAGTGCAAAAATACTATCTACACTATTATTATAGACCTTTGTTATTTTATTGTTATTATACAAAATGCGTTTAAAACTCTATACTCTGTGAGTTTAGCTAAATGCTAAGAATATTTTACGATCCCTTTTAAAAATATCCCAGTGCTAACCAAAGTATCTTCCCGAGGAAGGGGAAGAGCGTATGCATCACGCCAATTTAAAACGTATATGTGTCTTTCAAACGACAAGAAATCTAGAGTTATTTGTTTTCCCAAACCATCACGCCTATATCCCCGAAGGGTTAGGCAGAGGTGTACTATAGAACACCCACAGATCGCCAGGTATGTTTTTTAGGTCCCATGTAATAGGGGGCGAGCTTATTGCCATGAATCGGGAACAATGCAAACTACGAGCTACCCCTGAGAATTTCATAGAAAACCCTAATAACACTTTGCTCGACCTGGAAATCGAACCACGGCGACTAGGCACGACATGACCACTAGGCTAATCAGGTGCTATATCGAGGTGTAAATCGAGAATATTTCTTTAACTATGTACCTATCTCTCGTTATTTTACTTCAGTTGATAAGGTTACTAATTAATTCCAAACAGAAAATACATGAAAATAAAAAAAAATATCGGCGTCTGCAAGGTTCGGAGTCAGCTTTTTTATTGTTATATTTAAAGGTTCCTACGTAATTCGCATATTTTAACAACGCCGTAACATATCCTTAGTATCCTTGGAGTGTAACTTAAATAATGTTTATTATATAGATATTTAATAAGATGAAACTGATTTGAACAGACTAGCCACCTCATCAGTGGAAATTTCACTGAATATTTTATTATACACTAGTTATGCCCCACGGTTCCACCCGTGTTAATTTTATCCGACATACACCGCGCCGCCAACGAACTCGTATAATCTATCATAATGAATTGTTCTCCAAATACCTTTAATTGTCTTTATGATGAAGTAACTTCTGTTCGTAATGAATAATATGCCATGCTTAAAAATTAATAATGCTCTTAAATCAACATTTAATCTTCAACAAAAAAAATCGTAAAGTACCTTATCGTGGCTTATGTATAAGATTTTTTTTCATATACTAAGGGCCAATATTTTTCTAAGTTCGAAAAAAAATTACAAGATACTTACTTTGTAATAATGCAGTTTAAAGAAATGCGTAACCTTAAAACAAATATATAGTTCACATCTGTCAAAGATGTCTTTAGAATAACCATTAGTTATCTGGCCGTCGAAGGAACAGACAAAAATTTTCCTCAGGTAATCTAGTTATTCTTCTAATAAAGATTATCTGACTTTTAAAAAATCATTTATCTACGATCAGTAGAATAAAACCTATCTGTCTGTTTATCTGAGTATTGAAAAATCGGCCCCCAATTGAATAGTGTTTTCTCCAGTGTCATAGTAAAAAGAAATTGTTACAATGCCTCCATGCCATCACTTACATTACTAAACACTTCAAATACTAAATAAAGGAATTTTAAACAACCCATAAAATGCGAGTTCTCGGACGGCACGCGGCTAGTCAACCGTTGTCGTAAAAATGTCGTAGCACCATGGTTTATAGCTAACCCCCCATAAGGTCCCATGAATTTGTATGAGGCACTTCTTTGACTATCGGAGGCTCAGCTCAGCACGTCAACTGTTTAAACGAGACTCGGACGTGAGACATTTTTTCTTACCATTAATTATTTATTTATTCTTGTTCTTTTGTTTTCAGTTATGTCATCTTTGAAAGGTCAATTATGAAGTTAAATGTCGAATTACAAAATTATATCTATTTCAGTATTTTAATTTTTAATTTAATCTATAGTTATTTTATTATAAAGATTTAAAAAAAATGATTTTTTGTTCGAGCTTAACTTTGAAAATAGCAGGTATTATATTCTTTAATGCACAAAAAAATTACGAATGGAGAACTTAATGCCAAAAAGCATTCTCTACCAGTCTTCCAGGGGAGCGAGAGAAAGGTATATATGCAAGGTGTGCATAATATTTAGTAAAGTAAAAAAAAGAAAAATCTAGCCAATATTCAATTGCTCCAAGTAAAACATACGTAGCGAATACTTGAAGGAATCCGGAGAGTTTGCTAGTTGGATCGTGATAGGAAGCGAATTCCACAGTCGTGCTGCTGTTACAGCGAAAGATCGGTCGCAGAAATTAGTGTGATGACTTGGTATACTGAGAATTAAAGAATCAGAGGATCTTAGCTGTCTATTTTGCGTATCCGCGAGAGATTGAAATAATGTTTTTAAATATTCCGGGGATTTGGGTTATTAAGTAATAGTTAGATTTGTTTTTTTTTTTTTAATATTTTATAGAGTGTATAATTAGAATGGTTAAAGGCTATATAACTTCACGCTGCGGCTCTAAGGAGTAGAGCAATAATAATGAATGTCAAGCAATCTAGCAAGCTGTAGGCAATAAAAACGATGATGCTACACGGCGCGCAAATAAAAAGCAAAAATAGAAAAATGAATTTTTCTTCAAGTGTTTTGTAGCAGTCGGCGTTTATTGTTTCCTTTTTAATACTTTAGCTTGTTTTTCGACAGATATCTTTATACTAAAAGTAAGTAATAACAGTAAAATCATAAATCTTGTTTCGTTGTATAATTTTATACAATTTACACATATTATATTTTTACAAAAGTTACTGGCGCGAGTAACTTGCCAACATCTAAAGCAATCATTATTATAATATCAAGAATCGCCTACAGTGCGCTGCGTTCAATGGATTTACTTTATGAAATTGAATTTGCAATTGTAATGAAGAACTAATATATTACACCAGATAGTTACCACCTATAAATAAGTTTGATAATCTCATAAATAAATATTTATTTTCTCACATTATATTGTAAGTATACGTAGAATTGTATTTTCTGGTTTGCTGTAAGATATATTGTATACTAGGTATGCCAGCGGCGCTGCTCGCGTGTACTGCAGAATACCGACGGTCCTACCCTCACCGGGCGCCTTCCGGTTCTTTTAATGACAAAAATGCTTAGAAGGTTTGAAGTCTTTTTAATATCTAGAACTATGTAATTACACATTAATTTGATATATCTCTTATGGTTTACTCAGCGTGAGTCATTTATAGGCCTAAAAAGCGTTTTTTACCCGACTGCGAAAAAGGAGGGTTATGTTTTTCGGGAGTACTATGTATTTATGAATGTGTATTTGTTTATGAGGTTTTGTTTCGTCTTGAATATAGGAGTGACATAGGCTATATAATATTTAAATAGGACATCTGAGATATAAATAAAAAGCAAAAAAAAATTTTTTTGTGTAGTGTTTTTTTTTTTCGTTGCTGTCGTATTTTTTGTTTCTTTTTTAATAATTAAGCTTGTCGATTCACCGTTATCATCACTGTTTATTTCTTATCTTGCTTTGTCTTACAAAATATATCCTATAACCTGGCCAGATAGTATAATTGTTTTTATTAAAAGAAAAATGTAGGTAAATTGGATAAGTGATCAGTAAATCGAATAAAATTGTCTCCATATTAAAAAATGTTATATTTACAGCTGCGCGCGCATCATGTGACGGAAATGTGAAACGACAAAGTTAGTTTGTGATGATAAATAATGTCCATTCATTTTACTGATTTTTTTAACTGTATGAAAAAAATTATTATGGGTGTATAAAATATAAACTTTATTTTATTATGACTCAAAAATAACGAGCTCGGTCATCGCGAGTAAAGTGTTGGTTTTCAAAACATACTCACACGATGAAAGAACACAAAATGTTGACTGATAATTATATTTAAAATAACTATGTACATTAATTTTAAAATAACGACACAAAACGTAACGTTATAAGATTAAATACGATTAAAAAATTCAAACACGGTGTGCGGCCGAATGACCGACATGTTTGAAATCTTTATTGAATCTTTATTTTATAATGTGGGTCCGTGGTGATCTCGGTAACCGACTTACTGCAACGAGGTATTAAGCGTTCATAAGATAATCCCGTATTTAAACGTACAAACTGACGTAATCTTGTAAGTGTGCTCGTAATTAAAGTGCGGTTTTAGTGACGAGCGGGAGCGATTGAGAATTTTTAAAGTTTACTTCTTTCGGTGCAGAATGTGACAAAGATAGGAATGTGATTTCAACAATGGATATGCCTACAGGTTTGCTGATATATGGGGGTGTTAACTCAACTGGGGATTATATGGGGATTCTAACCTTTTACCCTATACTATATTAAGCAGTCGATAAATTATACGTTAATACCTTGATAGATAGTAAATAAAATGTCCGTAATGGTGAATGAAATCAATACTTATTTAACTATCACCTATTCCTAATTTATGTAAATTGTTTACTCTTTTTTACGAGTACTTTATTTTAAACATTATATTAAAACTATTTCGTGAATACTTCATAATCTATTAATACTTTCATATCATCTATTATGGTATAAGTTTTTGTGTAAGTTCTCCTGAAGAGGTATTTGTTAGTAAACACTATAATGAATCAACTGAAAACAGATTTGAGAAATGGGTCAAATAATCTGAATGAGTAAAACACTGTTTCTTATTTTTTATATAATTAAATACACATAAAATTAAAATTTGAATAGTGCTCTCTATCTACCTATTTCATCTTCTCTCGTCTATATTTTATTAAAATCGCGCTTGAAATTTTAAAGCATAAAATTGTATAAAATATTTTCTACTCATCATATTAGGCATTTTATTACTTGCACTTTTACAAATAGGTGTAAAAGTTAGTGAGTATATACTTGTTCAAATATATGAAATATATTTTTAGGTCTTTAGGACTTTTACCCCAAAAAAGTGTAAGTGTAGTGCCAAAAAGAAACTTGAATTTTTCAAAATTATATGTTTTTATAGTCTTGTCTATAAGGCTTAAGATCAGTAGTTTATTTACTTAATATTGCTTGAACTATTTATATACAGACAGAACAAAATATATTAAAATCGCTGTCTCTTATACCGTATTCACCATGTTTATCGGGTCTGCGCCAATCGTTAACGGACACTTTACGTCGAGTGAAGGTGACCGGGTGGGCCGGAAGAAAACAAATATATACAAAATGATTGCACGTGGTCTGTCTTCAGACGATTTTGCAACATTTTAAATGTCAATCCTATTTTAATGGTAATTGTAATCTAAGTGTCACCGATAACCACTCGTATCATTAATGATATGCTTAATAGTAATTATTTTTATTATTGTGAAAAACCCTTTAAATAAAACGCATTTTTTATTTTTTTTTATTGCTTAGATAAAAGTTTTGCTCTACTAAAAGTTACGAAAAACTAGAAAGTTAGTTTACTGATTTTCTTATAAGACGACACAATACATACATTGACAAGTTAGTTTTTGCTTTCGGAATCATCTTCATATATTTTAATGGATAAAATGTAACTTGGATTATAATTATGTTTGTCTACAATTCATCATGGATTTCATTTGTTCGTTTACCTCGGCAAACTGGTTGTGAACCTTTAATAAATTGTTGTTCTCAGGTCATATGAAACTCTCGTTTTGCATAACAATATGCAACATTAAAAGGCATTGAGGACATAAAGAGAAAAATGTCACTAGTCCCATTAAGATAAATTTAAGAGGATAATAATTCTGAAGTCGTTATTATTTTAAGATATTATTTTTGTAACGATAGATTAAAAAATCGTTATCCAACAAAACAAAATGTTAATCAATAGGTTAAATATTTCATAATAAGCTATATTAATAAATCTAAGATACCTCTTTTCATGTTTTCTTTTTTCAAAAATCCTGACATGCATTTTTTTTAATAACACTGATCTCGAACATGATACTAACAACTTTTTAAAATTAAATAATTACTGCGTAATAAACGCGTGGGGTGGTAATAAATTTCATTTTTTATTTTATAAACTTTTTTACGGTAGGTATTTGAAAAAAATAACTTGATTTATGAGGAGTGAAACTTATTTATACTACTTATTTTTATCATGTCAGAGCATCCTTTAATTAAGGCAACACTTAGATTCTAATTAAGCATATTTTGTATTTTTAATTTTAATGAAGTGTATGTCTTGTTGGTAGCTTAATAAAATAAAAATTTAATTATTTTATACATATTTGCTACTTTAGAGTAACCCCTGTTCCTGTTATCTTAGTAATTTTTAAGCATGTTTACTTAGTGTGTTAGGTTTTTTGATAAACGCCTACCTGTTCCAAAAATTAGGAATATTGGGTACGTTATAAAATAATTATTGTACTTATTTAGAAGTAGTTTTATAATAGTAAATCTCAGTTAAAAATACTTATGAAATAACCGTAAAACCGACTCCGTTCGCGTGCGCAAAAAATAATAGTTTTACGAGGAAAAAGTATCCTATGCGCAGAACCCTAATTCTTTTTATTAAATAAAAGTAACCTAAGTCGCTTATAACATCAACTACCTGTCAGTTCAAGTCTCATCAAAATTAGTCCAAAATTTCGAAGATTTGCCGGAACAAACAGAAAGACAGACGGACAAAATGTCACATTTAATAACAAGTTGTTATATTGACGTCACAAACATACTTCAGATATATTTATTTGTATATGTAGATATATCGACGTAGAAATATAACGATCATCTTTATTTAAAAAAACATTAAATTTTTAAACCGCCACTAGCTAATAGGGTAAATCAATGTTTGCATCTTAATATCAACCATTGAATTTCTTTCATTTAATATACAACTTTTATTCCAACTAATGTAACTTTCATTTTAGTTTATAATATATTAGCTGTGCCCGCGGCTTTGCTCACGAGGACAACTCGTTAACTTTTTTGTAAATCTTTTTAATGTCTACAATTATGTAGTACATTAGTTTGCTATATCTCTTATGGTTTATTCAGCGTAAACCATTTAAGCCCCCGAAGTTATTTACCATGACCAAATTTTTTTTTTTTTTTATTTGCGTGGCATACTAATTCTTTTTATAAAATAAAAGTAACCTAATTTACTCCTTATATAACATCAGCTATCTTCCTGTGAAGGTCGCATCAAAATCGGATCAACCGCTTCGAAGATTATTCGGAACAAACACACAGGTAGACAAAAATTGAAAAAATTGCTTTTATATAATATGTACCGTATATATTCTTATGCGTTAAGAACACAGCTGTTATTTTGACATTACAAACAGACACTTCAAATTTATTAATTGTATAGATTCAACTATTTTAATTAAGTAATTACTATAATTTGTATCCAAAGTGTACCCTAGGCTTTAATTAAATACAGGCAGACGGAAATCTGGGCGAAATAACTAAACAGTTATTTCAGTATTTCTAAGAACATCTGGCCTAAAACTCGTACACCTAACCACACTTCAGGGGTATAGCTCTTGGCTTTATTATTGCGAAATGACCGCGAGATCTGCGTAAAGGAGATTTATGAGCTAAGGTGACCATGACCTGCTTTCTTAGTAAATACTAGGATATTATTGCGTACCTATCGTAATACTTGGTTATTTTATATATTTGCCCGACATAATTTTTAAGATAAAAATACTAATCTACAGAATATAATATTATCATTTTGCTAGTAATTTGTGAAAATTGATCATTTATTTGATTATAGCTGGCCCGGCAAATCTTGTTAATATCATAAGCTGTAGCCGAATATATATACATTTATTTTTTGTGAAAACTTTTCCAAGATCGTAATGAACAGAAGAAAACTACACATATGTTTTATCATTCGAATCATGAATTATGGGTCTTGCTTTCCCTCATTCGGACTCTCACTAATATTAAAGAATAGAATTAGCCGAATTGGTCCAGCTCATACAGATGTCCTAAAGTATTGAGCTTACCAAAATGACATAGGTCTTTTTAATGCCTACATTTATATAGTACATTAATTTTCTATATCTCTTATGTTTTACTCGGTGTAAGCCATTTAAGCGCCCGAATTGATTCACCATGACCAGAATTTTTATTTGTACGGAACCCTAATTATTTTTCTAAAATAAAGGTAGCCTAACTTACTCCCTATAAAATCAGCTTTCTACCAGTGAAAATCTCGTCAAAGTCGGTCCAAACGTTTCGGAGATTACCCGGAACAAACAGATGGACAGACGAAAATTTAAAAAATTGTCTTTTTGTTATAGGTGTCGTATATACTTTCACATGCATTTACTAAAAAGCTCTTATTTTAACATTACAAACAGACACTTCAAATTTATTAATTGTATAGAATATCATAATTACTTACGTAAAAACGTACCTATTTAATTGTTTTACGATAGTTACAATACAATTTCTTTTTTTTTTTCCAAAAAATCAAATCTTTTCACGTAGAACATTTATATTAGTTTGAATGTTTGCACTAAAAAGAGTTTTACGACAATCTTTATAGCGATTTCAGAGCAAATCATTGAAATGTGTAAGATAAAGTGTATGACTAAGTAGCGTCATTGTTCACTTGAGTCACAACCCACCGAGTTCCGATAACCATAGATTTATTACGTCGATATGAGGAAACATGCAATCTAAAACATTCTCCGGGATTCAGTTGAATAAATTATGCCATTCTTTGAAAAACAAATACCTATCGTTTTTGTGAAATCAGTTGTATAAATTTGAATCATCAATTATGATATATTCCTCATGATCTCATAATCTACCTAGAAAACAATGTTTTAATGTTAGCTCTTAATATTGTAATATATCTAGAGCAATCCTAAGTAGTTGCTATTTCTTCAATCTTTTTGATTTTACTTATTCTTTTTTATTAAGGGTTCTTTTTCTTCTTCTTGCTAACTTGGCAACTAGTCCTCTTTAATGAAGGCCATTACTGTCATTATCAAGTGAATATAGTGTCCTGTCTTATGACGATTTCAGTAGCCTAAGAAGCAATTATTAGTTTAACATTAGTTTAACTTGTGACGCCGCGCCTTGGCTCAAGATGGTATTTGCTAACACGCTAGTGGGAGGACTGACTCTAAACTGTAGCTGCTGGAACACATTCATTGGTGTTCGGGGGCATATTAGCTAGCCAGGCAGGAGTTAAAAATCACGATTTATTTTTATCTGCCTGACTATACTTTTAGCCATAAGAGCCCAAGAGCCTCAGACGGCTTTTACAGTCTCACCGTGACTTGATTTCATCACGATGTTTTCTTTTACCGAAAGCTTAGGCTCATTGTAGGAATTCGTACTCACGTCGATCGACGCGATATCCGTATACGCTACCGAAGATCATTGCTGTCATTATGAAATGGGTAATTATTTTGTTTTGCATAGTGTTTATTGACGATTTCTTTACTGAATTTAGTGTAAAAGTCTATTGATTTTAAATGATACTCGATACGCTAATAAATAATAATTGTAATTTCATGCATAATTTGCATACACCCTGTGTGCTTCCGTTAAAGTAACATAAAATGATTATTACCTTCTAAACGACAAGTTTCTATCCATAATATTATATATTATATTATTCATAAATATATACGTTCAAAAATCACATGCGGTCAAACATTATAATATCAGTACAAATAGTCAATGTTATTATTTTTATATTAAACGATAAATTAATTTTATTATTATCATATTATTAGATCTAGTGCAATATGATGAAATGCTTAAAATAACATTTTTATATTAACTAACGGTCGCCCAATGATCGAAATTCGACCAGCGACTTTTTAATCATAGACTATTTTCTGTTTGACATTTCCAGTATGAACCTAAACAATGAATAATTATATCACTTGCTGTCACTTTTTATTGAGTAACAATGTCAATATTTTTGGGGGCCTAAGTTCTATGGCACTAGTCGGTTTAGGATTCGCAGAATTAATTTATTTAATTTAATATATTAACACATATTATAGATACATTTTAGCTTTCTGAACTCCTTCTCCATATAAATTTAACCATGCCAAATCTTACAGTCTTTCGTGCACGCAATACGCTTAAAAAGAGGTAAAAAGTTTTTGGTTCACGTATTAATTTAATGATGATTATTATTATATGATGGATAACAAACATTATGATACTGAATGAACATATATATCAATCTATTCAAAAGCCAATGGAAAGGGCTATCTATGCTTGTAGTTTCTATAAGAATCAGAAACGAGGAGATTCGCACAAGAGATAAATTTATCGATATATCTCTAAGAATTTCCAGATGTGTTCGTAAAACGTATGGTTTATGGGACCGAAGAGTTCTTGAGTAGCGGCCACGTACCAGAAGACGCAGAGTGGCAGACCTCCCACAAGGTGAACCTGGATACAAGCAGTCCAGGGCCGGATATTGGGGTAATTTTTGGAGGAGGCCTGAGGATGCCTAGATGTTAAAAAGCTAAATAAAGCTAAATCCAACTTGAGAATACTTACCTGATACTGGAAAAGAATAAAATTGCATCGAGTACATTCGAAAAAGTACTGACTTTTGTATACTTTTGATAAAAACAATAAACAAATAAATGAGGGTACAGCATATGAATGTACAGTGGAGCGTTTGTTTAATGTAACATTGTTGAATGACAGCTGAGATAACTGGCCAGTAAGTTCTAAATATTTCCTTAATTTTTAAAGTCATTCGTTACATAGCGCCAACGAGCTACGAAGTAATTTTAATAGAGGATACTTTTATATGGCGGTGAATAGCGTGAATTCTGATCCTTTAGGTATAGCAATGTAGATTATATTATTGTTATGTTATTGGTATTATATTATTATTATTATATTAGTAAACAATTTTTAGTGATATCTATTCCCTACTACTCTCTATATTTATATCTCTCAATTTCCAACCGCTCAAGTAGATTTTTTTTACCGAAAGCATCTTGTATTTTCCAACGCCTACGCTTGAGAGCCAGTTCTTTTTCTTGGTTTAGCATTTTACCTACCCACCCTGAACCTCTTTTTCATTTAAAATCATAGTCTATAGCAAAATAATACATAAATGTACTTTACCATGATACTAAAATCCATTATCCATCCAAGCATTAATACATTTTTAACAGAAAAATATGTTCAAGTTATACTTCTTTTGGCGTGTTTAATAAAGCGTCAAATTGTGAGTTGCGTGCTCGTATATTTTAAAAGATATCACTGACTGTTAATTCTTAATACTTAAATATAGAAAAAAATTTGGTAACGTTTTCTTGTGGTTTAAAAATATATTGGTTTTCATCACACCCTGTTCTACCGAGTCGAGTATTTACGTATGACTAACCATTATGCCAGCGCACGTGGATAGAGCTGTTCTGGAGTGCTTTGTCTTCCGATTTACTTAACAAAAATCAATATTTAAGGCTAGCTGAGACGTGTATCTTAGTGCTAGATGACATATACTATTCCTCATGAATCTGACTATCGTATACAATAACATTTTTTTAAGACCGACAGGCAGTTTCAGAGATTAGTGTTTTTTAAAAAGAAACTAAAAAAACTCTTCCGCTTTATTATATTACTAGTAATTAGTATTAGAATAGATGTAACGGTGAATAAGTCAATGCTATTTTAATAAAATACTTTAAAAAGTCAGTAAATGAATTCATATCTTTATCCTTGATGGCTAACTTCACCATTTTGTTGTCACGCTGGATAATATTTTTAGAGCAATTTGTGTTTTGTTATGATAAGAAATATAACTTATTACTTGGCGTGCATAGGTAAACACAATCGTTTTTTTTTTTTTTTTGTTCACTCTACATTACAGAAAACCGGTACTTACAAGTTTTCTGTTCATACATGCATACCAAACTAATATTGAAAAGAATGTGAATAAAACAAAGTATATGTAAATGACACCTGCACACATACATTCCCGTTATCAAACTATCACTTTAGGGCCAAACACTCATGTATACATTAGACAGATGATAAGTTAATTTACCGTATCCAAATAAGAAAATAGGTTTTACACATCCCAAAAAGCCACACTATCGGTGACGCGTCCAGCGATTAAAGGAGCCAAGTAACGACCAACCGATAAACACTGATAACTAATCTCATTATTGGCTAGCTACTTTGAAGTAACACTTGTTTGTTTCTTACATCCGTGTGACACGTTCGAAACACAAAAATTCAAATTTTAGTATTCATTTAGTTAGTGTGGGCAGCTTTTTTATTGTTATATTATTAAATTAGTTATCGTTATATTTAACTCACGTGTTAACGCTATATACTGTTACGGAAAAAATACTATTTAATTGAAAAACATATTAATATGTATGGAAGTGCACATAAAACCCTAGTAGTTGGTTGTGCGACACGCATAACTCAATAAAACTTTGCTATAACAAGTTTTATTGCGTAAAAATTCAAGTAAACTGTTATTTAACGTGTTAATTTATTACAAATAGCCGTTAATAGGTACGTGATCGATTTTCGGTATGAAAGTTAGTGATTCAGTGTTTGTAAAGATGCGCTTCGGTGTACCGGTGTTTCTTGTTCTCAATTTATAGTGTTTAGTGATTATTAAAGTGTTTATAATGAGCGTTCCCAATTTAAGCGTTGATCAAATAACAGGTAATTTTGTTGTTCAGTAATTCTTTGTCTAATTTAATTATTTAATCGTTTTGTATTTGTGTTAGATAAGCCGGTTATTTTGACGTTCAAATTGATATTAACCTACTTACAAATTACATAATATGACTTCGTATATATTATTATATATATGGTTGTTTAATTTAAGGATATATATGTACACTACGTGATTATTGGTGCGATGGAGCAGTCTTCGAATTTTACATTATCCACAGTAATCTATACCTATATTTTAAAAAGGATTTTTTTTTTTGTAATGGATAAACTCAAAAATTACTATACCGATTTAAAAAATTCTTTCACCAATATAAAGCTACATTATCAGTGAGTAACATAGGCTATATTATAATTTGAAAAAATAATTGATTTTTCATAAAAATATCGATAGTTTTAAACAAACTATAAAAAATTGCATACACGTTTTCGTTGGCTGTTTGTCGTATTATAAAACTAACACGGGTGAAACCGTCGGGCATAGCTAGTATACATATATGATTATTCGCGTAAAGTTTTGTTATTACACGTATTGCATATAATGTTCTACAACTAGGATGAAATTAACCATTAAGTCTGATGTAAGCCAAATACGAAGTTTTCGTCCGTAAGTTAAATTTACCATCAATTAGATATTTTTCTTTAGAACTAATTTGTAAGATGGGACTGAAACGTAGCATGGAAAGGCGACTGTGTCTCAAATGCAGTTGTCCAGGCATATCATTCTATAGATACGACAGATATTCAACGTGAGTGTGACAGATAGTTAGGCGAGTCAGCGAACCCACATCCTTTTAGGGCGATATTTGAGCGCAATACCACCTAACCAACATAACTTATTTATTGTTTATTCACAAATGAACTACAGCAATTTTCCATGTTATAACATACACTTTAATTAATAATATATATCTACATATTTTGATGAATTATAATATAACTATGAGCATCACTAATAACTTTTTAAATGCTATCAAAAAAGGAAGTTCTATGATCCCAGTAGGTTTGTATGAACGTGATTTTTCAGAAGCTACACCATCGATTTTTATGATTCTTTTACTGCAGTAATTTACATACATACATCGCACCTCTCTCCGAACGGGGTAGCCAGAGACCACGTCCATCCACTTGCGAGGATCCTGGCATACATATTTGGCTTCTTCAACATTCATTAATCTTTTCACGAACGCTGGTCGGTTTAGAGTAGTCTTGACCTGAACTTTCTTCAGAACGTTCCCGATTTGATCGAGGAACGTTTGTTTAGGCCTTCCTCACACTCGCCTTATAAATTTGTTTAGTCATTCTTCTTTCATTCAACTTCTCTGCATGATTTTCGTTTAAAACAATGACATAAAATTTAAAGGTGTTTATGTGCAGATTTATTAATATAATAATAGTATTTATTATTGATTCTTTAAGGGAGTTGTTTTTTGAAGCTATACTTTTTTGCGTTATTAGTAGAGGTTAAAACTGAGAGCGGTGCGAAAGTCATGTGACAGAAATGATTGTAGAAGAAGTATCGCAAAGAGAGGATCCTCCGGCCAGACGGGTGTTATGTCTGACGGGCAGCTGTCCAACGGTTGTTTTTTTTTTTTTTGGTTTTTTTTTTTTAACTGACTACACTGTTAGCCTTAGGGGCCCTAACCAAAAACAGAGCCGCTGCGGCTTTTACAGCTTCACCGGACTTTTTTTTTTTTTTTTTTTTTTTTTTTTTAGAACTGACTACACTGTTAGCCTTAGGGGCCCTATCGTCAAACAGAGCCGCTGCGGCTTTTACAGCTTCACCGGACTTGCGGGTTCTTGTATATATACTCAATTGAAGAGTTAATTTCTATAGCGCGATGTAGGATGCGTCGTATGTGGCTCGATAGATGTCGCTACATGATGGATGATGAAGTTGTAATCTATTAATGATAAATCATATTTTTTTATTCACTTTGAATAAAACTAAAAATATGTTTATTTAGGTATATGTACACAGTTAATTATGTTTACATTTTATAATAAGTTAGCAATGTGAATTTACAATATTATCATTAGTGGCTATCATGCTGTTGGCAGGCGGAGTAACTTTTTGGACTTATTTTTGTTTTGTTGTACGCCAAACGAGTATTAGTACACACAATTCTTTTTACCTTTTATTTACAGACTTCAACAAAAGGCGGGTGGTTACTCAATTCGAATGTATATATATTTTTTAAGAATGTTCAGTCATAACTACTTTGCTTATAAAGCGATTTGGATGATTCTTTTTTTGTTGGACAGAGGGTGCCTCAAGGGTGGTCCCATTTTAATTTCATTGGCATTGGACCTTCAACTTCGAAGGGAACTCTTCAAAAACATTGCAATTGGTTTTCTTTTTGTTAAAAATTGTCTGTTATCTATCGAGTTCTAAGTGAATACATTCTTTTTTTAAACAAACATGAACCTTTTTTTCGATACAATTCTATCTGAAGTTTGTTATCTCGTAACTTGGCCGAGTTACATTTTGAGTCAATTAAACAGTCATAGACTTAAATGGCGTATTTGTTACCTGTCCGGCTAATTGTCGACGATAATGACGAGTTCGTCGAACAAAAGAAACGTTGAAATGACGGTTATGGCCGTGTGTGTGTTCCAAACGAGCTTTTTAACCGCGCGCCGTATCTAAGAATCCGATACGAGAAAGCTGGAAGAATAATAACATATATTCGCAAAATAATCCCATTTAAATGTCGATCATGTCTGTCATGTCATCCTGTGACTTTGTAATGACGCGTTTCGGGTGCAGTGAGAATCAAACACTTGCTTAAACTCAACATCAGAATAACACGGAAGCGGATAATATTACTCATTCTTCACTGTAAATCCACGCTTGACTGTAACAAATAATGGAATTTACACAAAAAATAAATAATAATAATAATGAACACCTCGACTAGTTACGTAGAAGACCTAAGGAGTGACGTTATTTTTGAATGACGCGACGCGACTTATCGTTGAGTGACGCACCGCTGTCAAGTGCAAGGCCACTGCAAGTTACTTTTCAATTTACTTTATTGACACTGGCAAATGTTTCTGCGGTGTTAATTGAAAAAAAAAAAACTTTTAACTTTCATGTAAAAAAATACATGTCTCGGTGCATTTTAAAATTTCAAAATATGAATTTAAACAATTAGCGGCAATAAAAAAATTTATATGTTACATTTTATATTTTTTTATTTGTATTTAAAATTACAATAGCTAAACCTGTCTGTCATATATAAAATTATATTTATTTTGAGCGACATTCAGAAATAACTACTGTAATTAAGCATTTGACGTTTCTGATAATTAAATTGCACATAGTTAATTATCATTAATGTAATTATTTATCTATAGTAATAAATGTTCTGAAAAAATTAATACTTAACCAATTATAAATAGTTAAAAATGATTTACTACATACATTATTTAAAATAATAAATAGCACTTTAATGTGTTTTTTTTTTTATAATGAAAAGTTATCTGCCAATTAGTTGCCACTAAAGTCAAATTGACGTTATAACGTCAACGTATTAACGTTAATGTTATAACGTGTCCTGAAAATAATATTAGAGTTTTTGGCGGGATCTTGAAGTGACATGTTGTGGTTTTTATTTTTGACCCTATATTATGTAATATTGGTGGCGTTTTGCGCGACCTAGTTTTTTAGTTTTTGTGTATAAGTGAAGTGGATTATAAATAAAAGCTGAAGGCATTCATTCTGAGATCCCACAAAGTCTTCCTAGAAAGATCTAACATGGGAGCCACCATCATGTTAGGATACTAAATCGTCATAAGACATGACATTATAATTCACTCGATAATGACAGTAATGGTTTTCATTAAAAGAGGACCGGTTGCCAAGTAAGGAAGAAGAAGAAGAAGAAAATAATGTTTATTATGGTTGTATTCACAGAGTACTTAGTGGATACTAAATCCTATTTAGCTCTGATTTACTTATATTATTAAATAATTATTCATATTTTACTAATAATTATTACTTATCCATATTGCTAACATTATATTCCCAATTCTGTATATAAGTTTGATCGTGGTAATACAATTCTTTAAATTGAATTTTACTCTCCGTGAAATAATCTATATCTTCTATACTACCATTAATAAAATTTTAGTGTCTGTTTGTAATGTCAAATAAGAGTTTTTTACTAAATGCATATGAAAGTATATACGATACCTATAACAAAAAATCCATTTTTATTTTTTTTCTGTCTGTATGTCTGTTTGTTCCGGGTAATCTCCAAAACGGTTGAACCGATTTTGACAGGACTTTCACTGGTAGATAACTACTCGTGCGCAATAAGTTGAGACCTTGGGGCGGTGACGCCACAGACGCATGCTTGTACTGTGCACAAAAAAATATCACAACAAGTTTCCACCCGGGACTTCGTCCCTGCTATTTTTTTTTTAACGTAGCGAGTGTTGTATACGAAACAACGCTGCCTTATATTTATTATACTTGTTTTTCTTTTTTATATTATTATAGTATTTCGTTTTCAAAAAAGTCCAACATTTTTAACACGAGATTTCTCTGTCCACTATGTAAAGTTATACCTTTCATTATAACAATAAACTTAACACAAAAGATAACAATAAAATATAGCGGTAACTCTAATAACTATTAACGAAACAGTATCAAATAAGATTATAAAATCGGAGCGCGTCGTCGTTGCGTGGCGTAAGCCAGTACGAGACTAAGATGTTAAAAAAATGGCGTTGCCTACAGTACAACACTTGAGGTTGAGGGGAAGTTACTGGGGTAGCGGGCGGAAGGTTGCATTCCAGGCGAGTCTCAACTTATCGCGCACGGGTAGTAGCTAATTTTATAGGGAGTAACTTAGACTACCTTTATTTTAGAAAAATAGTTAGGGTTCCACCACACAAATAAAAAAAACTAGTCATGGTAAATCAATTCTGGTGCTTAAATGGGTTATTCTGAGTAAACCATACAATACATCTACGTAAAATAATTATACACGTTAAAAAGACCTACAAAAAGGTCTTCTAATCTTCTAAGGAACACCCACAATAAGCATTTTTGTCTTTAAAGTAGCCGGGAGCGGGCATTCTGTAGTCCACGTGAGCGAAGCCACGGGCACAGCTAGTACAAAATAAGATGTGTGGTACATAAAGGTAGAAATTCCACGGTATAGATCTAGACAATGTAAAATAGCCACTCGTTTATCACGTACAGACCACACGCATGCGGGATAAATAGATGAACGCACTTTTATCGAAACCAATAAATTATACCAATTTTTTCATTGGGGTTACTTTTAAAATTGAAAGTGTTAAGAATTTTTTCTTGTTCTTTTTTATTTTTATTTTCAACATCAGCCAGTATCTCTGTCTTATGTGTTGAGAAATAATGTATCTTACAGTTTTACATGATAATCTTTGTTTTCCTCTTTAATATTTTTTGTAGCAAAAATCTAAATAAAAAAATACTTGATTAATTAGAAGGCACTTAGGAACGGCAAAACACTACCATCGATTTGCAAAACATCCCAGTCATCGAGAAGAGCTGAAATGAAGCTCGATCAAATTGTTTTCTTTAAAAAAAAATCTTATATTAAGAAAGGTAATCATTTCCAGCCATCGTAATGATCAACCACTTAGTTCAGTTAGATATAAATTGTTTTATGTTTTCATGACTCAAGCCCGGTGAAGCACTTATATTTATTTCTGTTTATATAAATTTAGTTTAACAATAAATAAACAACATAGTAGTAAAAGCTCGTCTGCAACCGCAAGCAGCGTTGTCTAGTCGATTTTGAATTGTTTGCCGGATCATTTAACTTCTTAAACGAAAGTCCAAGTTTGTTCGTTTGCGATAAGTGGTGGCATATTTTGTTCTAATATTTAGGTCATGCCATGTTTCCAATCGACTTGTTCGTGGTTCCACGAAAATTCGAGAAGTTTTAATTGAATGTTGCTCGCGCTTTGTAAACAATATAGACAGTAGACTTTATCGCTTCCCTTTTAGGGTTATGTTTCCAAAAAAAGAACCATATTTTAAAACACATATTCCGTCCTACCATTAAAGGGTTGAAGGTATCTTTTAAACCTTAATAGGTAGCCGACATTTTTACACGGCAAATAATAAAAGTACCAGTAAGTAGAATATTCCTACAAGAAACGTGTTTTTTTTTAATGTTTTTAGAGCTATACTTCTTTAGGGTGGGGTGGTATGAAAAAATAAAAACCGGACAAGTGCGAGTCAGACTCGCGCACCGAGAATTTCGTAATTGTACAACTACATTCACCAAAATAATTAGGTAACATTAGTGAGAAAGCACTGAACAATTTTGACGAAAAGATTTACCAACTGCAAGTAAGCTTATAATCGCATTTATTTGTGATTTATCTACAAATTTACGATTTTTCGAGTTTTTCCTTTACTTACGTTATAGGATTTTGCTTCTTGCCAAATTTTATGATTTGGAAGTACCCCTACAGATTTGTATTCCCTCTGCGAGTGTTAAAATATGCGGCCTAAAAAAGGGTCTCCACAGACTGATATACGGATAACGAAGTGACCATTTATGAATTTCTTTATTCCTTTTACAAAAATCCGTATCTTAAGATACGGAACTCTAATAATGATGAAAGTGATTTTTTTATAGTAATATGAAAAAAGTCTACACAATGAAGTAGCTTGCTAAACCTCTTGTTCTATTGTTCGTATTCATTCATGCCATTGTAATTTAACTCCTAATTTATAATAACAAATAATGTTAGTTGAATCTATCTCAATTTAATAATTCCCAAGCCGAAGGAAAGAAATCATAATTTCTGGCTAATAAATAAAATAATAATAAAAATATTATTATTTTTTGGAACAGAACCTTTGATCCGCGAGGCCGAGTCACACTTGGCCGACTTTTTTTATTATGTCTTACGTGTTATATACGAGGGTGGCATAATTATCTCTATATTTGTATAAAATAGAGACAGTTACGATTTATTTACTGAATCCGAATGCGTTATGACCTAGGCATTCAGTTAAGGAGATAAGTGTATAAATGGATATGGTATATTGCGTCATTCCGATTAAAACGAGCTGCATTTAGATATCCAAATATCAAGGTGAGAATAAATTTAAATACAAAACAGATACTATTGTTTCATGATAAGCGAAATATTTTAATAGAAAACATATTGAAAATCATCATACATTTACTTCAAAAGATAAATATAATGTGTATACAATAGAATAAAATATTTATATAGAAGCTTATTGTAACATATTAATAATCTTATCCTATGTTTACTTGGGATCGGCTCTCCTAATATGTCGTCTCCAGAGACATCTGCTCTGAACGCTCTGGTTCGTCATTGGTTTTACATTAATTGCTTTAATTATAGACATTCATTTTTAGGTGGGGTTCTCCAAGTTGTTTTGGTCCTGGCTTATGATCTACCACTTTTTTGATTTTATAGTTATGAAATAGCCGTACCAACGGAATCACGCCTTTTACTAGTATAGAATACTCAACTTTGCCTCTGATATAATGGTTCGGCACTTTGTCTAGTAATGTAACTCCGCCCGAAAGCATTCTCATTTCGTAGACGTATAGTTTGTCAGACTGTTGCTTCATGAAAGGCCAGCATTCCGCATTGTATATCATCGTGGGTCTTAAAGACTTCTTCCCTTTATGCGTATGGGCTTTCTTCGATTACAAAGCACTCTCCCATTCTGCCAGCCGTCTTGCTTCTTTTTGCGAGGTCTTTATCGATGTTACCGCCGTTACCTGTTTATACTGCTTAAGTACTTAAAACTGTCAACATCTTTAAGCGCAGTACCTTGAAGATGTAAGGTGTGCTGGGCATCGCGTTGGTAAAATTTCAGTACATATATTCTGTTCTCTGTCTGCTAATCATCAGCCCTGCATTTTCCAAGGCTAACGTTTACCTCAGGTCTCCAGTGTCAATATATTAATCATTATGTTGAAGACAATAAAAGTATGAATTTGTGCTACAGATGTCAACCGTTCCCATACCAAATGGTAACACTAATACGACAGAGATAGAGAAAAGAGAAATTAAAAAGTTAATAAAAGAGAAAGAAGTAATAAAATATAACACAAGTAATAAACACTTTGTGAGTGCGTTTATTTATGTGTGTATATAAATAAAATTTAAGTATAAAATTACTGTCCTTAATTGAATATTTTAATATTTAAATGTTATAGTATAATATTCAAGTTATTAAATAATTATTATCCTTTACCAAATATAACCTAAGAATGTCATCCAATTTACTTTGTCATAATTATTAACGTCCCTTATTTGTCTATCCGTTATTTAGACAGTTGTTTACATGTATTCTACAATGATACTGATTGACTCTTTGGCTCAACACGATGCGAGCAGAGAACAGTAGCGCAACTTTGCATACAAATAAATATATTTGAAGGCATTTGGTATTTGAATATTAAGCTTACCTGGATCTTACGTGTACAATGGATTAGTGAGGATTACTGATTTCAAATTGAGATGAAAGTTAGTGTTGTTTTAGAAATGTGGAATAACTATACACTACGTATATTATTGTACTTTATCTGGAATGGAAGCGATATCGGATAACATCTCTTCTTTTAATTATATAATTAAAAATATTTTTCGTCACGGAAGTTCAGCAGACATGCAAAAGATAACAACTAATATTATGCATATTTTACTGCAGAATTGCTTTCTTTAGAAATATTTTAAACTCTGTTTTTCTATGAATATACCAATAGTTATATTTCCAATCAAAGTATTATACATAAAGCTGGAGTAATTACGATGCATGCGAGTCAAGTCAGCTAGCATTCAGCTAACTACAATCTGCTGTGGGTAGGGTAGGCTCTTCTTCCTACTTGGCTACACCCTTGTAATTTTCTAGAGGTATCTAAGGAATAATCTTTGGTTTATACACTTCATACAAACAATAATTTTCTGTCTATTTTTAATGTTTAAATACTTTATATTAACATAATTATAATAGATAAACACGCTGGTTATCGATAGGTTAAAATCTATAGTTACATTACTACACGTTCCCTACATTGTGACGTGGACACGACATGGATAACGTCGACTTAACATGACCATTATTGTTAGATCTCAAACACACGACTCGTATCCATCAATCCATTCAAATTTACTCAGATTCCAGAGTTCTATTATTTTGGTCGTATATAAATATTTATTAGGAGAAAGCTTTGTATTATCCCTATTGTATTAGGAAGGTATTTGCCGTATTGATTGCTTAGAATTTTAATAAGTAAGGTTCTTTGTTTTTATTATCATAGGATAAGATGGTATGCCTTCATAATATATAAATATCATATGGCTTAATGAATGAGTGTTCTAAGACGAGGAGAGCTACTGTTAAAAAGTTAATTTTATAGTTCAATATCTGCTCATGTTTTTGGTATCTCGGTTTACTGATCCAATACGATGGTTAGGTTGACTGGAACGCAAGGAGAGAGATAAATGTAGGATGGATGAAATAGTGACAGGTATCGGAAAACACATGCGATCCACAAATATATAAAACACTTAAGAGGAAAGTATATAAAACCATTATAAAATCTGCCACTATGTATTGTATAAGACTGAGTTCAGAACCATCATTGTTGGGCAACGAAAGAGATGGATAAAAGAAAATTGCATATGACAGGAGATGCGAATATCCAGGTGGATGTGGGATGTAACAAGAATAGAAATAATAGGGAATGAGTAGGTAGGTATATCAGAGGAAGTATTGAAATCGCACTAATGGTAGAGAAGTTGAGGAGTAATAGGTTACCGGGCTATGCGCATGTCAAGAGGAGGGATGTAAGTTATATAATACTCCACTTTGCCTCTGATATAATGGTTCGGCACTTTGTCTAGTAATGTAACTCCGCCCGAAAGCATTCTCACTGTTGTCAACAGGGTGATCCCCTTGGGCCTGCAATTTTTAGTTTGGTTATAAATCCGATAATCAAAACTTTAAATTCTAAATTCAACGTTTGGTATTTGGACGACGGAACCCTAGGAGGTGATGTGGATACTGTGTTTTCGGACCTTTTTTTAATCAAAAATAAATTTGAAGCCATTGATTTGGAGCTTAATTTTAGCAAATGCGAACTTTTTATAAATAACTGCGACTTAAATTTAAATGACGTAAAACAAAAATTTTATATTTTGGCTCCAAATATTAAGATAGTAAACAGTAATTCTCTTTACTTTTTAGGTTCTCCAATTTTTGATAAATCTTTTTCTGAATTTTTGAATATTTCAATTACTAAATTCCAAAATTCTGCTGCCCGTCTCCTTGAAATTAGTCCACATTATGCACTTTGCATCTTAAAATTCTGTCTTTTCGTCCCTAAATTTACATATGTGCTCCGTTGCTGCTCCTTTTGGAATCACCCAGATCTTTTGACACAAGTAGACGATTTAATCAAAATTACCTTAGAATCGATTCTTAATATGCAGCTGCACGAGCAATCTTGGACCCAAGCATCCTTACCCATCCGTTATGGTGGTTTAGGGATTCGCAAAATTTCCAGTGTCGCTTTACCAGCCTTCCTATCTTCTGTCCATAGTTCAGCAACTCTCATAAGTAAAATTTTAAGGGTATCCCCTTCATACTTTGAGATTGCTGGCTTGGAAGAAGCTTGAAACGCTTTCTTAATTGCATGCCCAGGTCAAAATTTTCCAGTTTCTCCAAATTCACAGAGGAGCTGGGACGACATAAACTGCAAATTGATTTATGACAATTTTTTGAGCTGTAGTACGGGTTCGGTGCGTGCTAGGCTTTTGGCCGTGGGTGCGCATGAGGCCGGCTACTGGCTTCAAGCGTATCCTTCGTCAAATACAGGAACATTTCTTGAACCTGACACGCTCCGAATCGCAACCTGTCTACGGCTTGGGGTTCCGGTCTGCGTTCCTCATAAATGTCCCTGTGGCAGTGATGTCGACAAGCTAGGACATCACGGACTGTCATGTCAAAAAAGTGCAGGCCGCTTCTCGAGACATGCCGCACTTAACGATATCATACGCCGGTCCCTTGCCACCGTCAACGTTCCAAGTTTACTTGAGCCGACTGGTATTGCAAGAGACGATGGCAAGAGACCGGACGGTATGAGTTTGGTTCCATGGAAGATGGGCCGGGTGCTAGTATGGGATGCAACCTGTTCAGACACGCTGGCCCCTTCCCATCTACTTGGAACCAGCAACAGAGCTGGTGTGGCTTGTGAGGCGGCTGAAAAAGCTAAGGCATGCAAATACAGGGGTCTGGGCTCTGAATATGATTTTGTCCCATTCGGCGTCGAGACCCTTGGCCCGAGGGGTCCTAGCGCTACAAGGCTTTTTAAGGAAATAGTAAAAAGGTTAGTCGACATCACAGGAGACCGAAGAGCTGGCAGCTACCTCGGACAAAGAATTAGTCTAGCTATTCAAAGGGGGAACGCTGCCAGTATCTTCGGAACCTTGCCTAAAGGGACTCCTTTTCATAATATATTTTAATCTGTAGTTATGTATGTACATGTAATAATAATTTCTTTTAATAGTACATAAATTATAGAAAACAGATAAAAGTTATATAATTATATAGAGGATATAAGAAAGAGTAAAGGAAGATTTAAAAAGGAGTGGATAAATTGTTTGAGGACTGATAAACATGTTTATTACAGGTATAAGTACAGGGATGACCACTAATAGGGGATAAAGGGAAGAGAAAAACATGTTGTGCAGACTGTGATTATTTTTAGGTGGGATAATGGTAAGAAAAATATAGTAGGACAGTCTCCAATACTTGTCTGGTTAAATACGCAACCATAAAGTAAAACTTATCATCAAGCAACTTTCGACAAGTTTTCTAATTACTAAAGCTATAGGTACTTGATTTCATTCATTGACAAAATCTTTTAATAGGTACTGAGGTCTTTTCATTTAAACGTAACCTTCTTTTTACCTTCATCCTATTTAAGTAGCGTCGGCACAACATGTTTTTCTCTTCAAATCTCCTCTATCAGCTATCATCTCAGTATTTCATATACATATGATTCCTAACACAACCCAACCATACCTACTTCGGTCTTTCAACTATTACATAAAAATAATGAGATTTCAGAAACGATTATTCTGCCCTCGACACTAGTACAATTTAGAAAACTGAGCATTCGCTGAAGGAACACAATAATAAAAGTAGAGAGCATCTGTCGCCAAGCTCCCAATTTATTTTCTTGTAGCTACAGTTGTGAACCAGACTTCTCTATTGTATTTTACCACCTTCAGCTACTTAAGGTCAGGTGAGATAGTTGTTAGACATGCTAACTAATAACTAGATTTTTTTTAAAATTAAAACAAGGTTCCCAATATGTTAAAATGCAGGCATCTAGAGAAGTCCACTTGATAATAAACTGGATATTAAATTAGAAATTTACCCTACTTTTTTATTATTTTTCAGAGATCGAAGCAGCGGAAGCTTGCAAATGGCTAAGAGCGGCAGGGTTTCCTCAATATGCGCAAATGTACGAAGGTAGGTCTATCGATTTTCTAAAATTTGTTTTAATTTTCATAATGCCTTCAAATATAATATTTAAGCATAATATTATTTTTGGAAGACGATAATCAGCTAAATTGAAATCGTGGAATCAAACAGTGATTTCCTTGAAATGAAACTGCTAAAATAAGCTGGATTGGCGATTAAAGCTGGTTCCTCAAATTGAAAATTTATAACCAACTTTCCAGTGTGTTCTAACAGCTATACTAGAAAAACAGTTTCTTTTAGAATTATATGCGTTTTAAAGGTAAATTCGCATTTAACTGGCATTTCAAAACTTATAAAAAACGATTATTAAGCGTTTGATAAATAATAATAACGATTATTATTATTATCCGCAAAATTATTATTATTAAAGCATCCGACCTTAGAATCGCAAAAATAATTATTTACGCAAATACATAATTTTTATTTAGTAATTTATTGACCACATTGAACTTTAATTTAATTTAATTCTTGCAAGTTGATAATTAACAGGCACATAATTACTTTAGTGAGTGGTACTTTTTTCTTAATGCAGCAAAATAAAGCAGATGATTATTATAATTATTAATGCGTAATATTTTTAGTGTGATTATCGAAACGATTACCGACTAAATCCGAAAGGTTTTTACTGAAACCAGCGTCGTCTGATGAATTTCGTCACAAGCGACTTACGCTGATGCCAAATTTTGTTATCATATCTTTTTCGTTACGTTTTGTTTTTAATATTATATGTTTATTAGAATTTCTTTTTTTATGTTTTTGCTTTTTGTTTGTGCTTTTTTGTGTGAAAATACATATTTTTTCTTTCTTTCATAAACTATTTTTAACGACATGGGATCTAATATAAGACGCGTTGCTTTTCCTACATAATTAAAATGATCGTTTTCTATATATTTTATCAAGTAAGTGGTATGGATTTGTATCCGACTGAGTTGCAACCACCAAACACATGGTTACGAACCCATTATAATGACTCTCTTTTGGATTGCTGCGTTTTGCAGACGGCGACTGTCTATAGGCAATCTTTGTATGGTCGTCGGTATTTTTGGACTGAACTGTGCTTACTGCCAGGCACAGAGAAGTTACTTTGTCATACTATAATTAAAAAAAAAATCTACTTTTAACGCCACTAGTGCAAAGGGGTTTAATAAAAAATTATCTGTAGGTACAAAACATAATAATCGTGAATGTATTTGATAATATTTAAAACCCAATAAATTGGAGATTCAAGCGCTGGTGTAATAATTTCTACCATGCTTTTAATCATGCAAAACTGTCAAATTTTAAAACCGAAATAGTCAAGTCAATTGCCGAAGATTGAAAGCTCATAAATCTTTATTCGCGTTTCGCTCCATACTTAAGAATGGGGTTAGCAGGAAATCGAGCCTATTAAGGACAGACCCGGAATAGCGCGGTCCCGACCTGTCCCAAGGAATCAATTAATCATACTTACTCATGGTTGTCCCTGCATTTAGCTTAGACCGATAAAGGGTGTTATAAATTTGAATATTACTGATTTATTACGGATATTCGGGCTCTAGATTTTTTTGTGTTCTTAATTATTTGGTGAATCTAAAAATCCTAATAAGATATATTAAGTACATAGGCTTAGAAAAAAATTACTATCTAATAATTTCACATAAAAAAATTGCGTGTGCAGCACCATATTCGTGATATAAGTCAAATTTCTTAAAAAGGGAGGCGCTTACTAAACTATAACTGTGTCACATAGATATACAATGTATAGCTAGCGTGCAGCTTTCTCATATTCGTGATACGTTAAGTCTATTCTCTCTGATGTAAGCAAGGGATGTGCGCTTAAATGACTGAACTCGTGTATTAGAATATTTCAACTGTAATTCTCGTCCAATTATCGAATCGCCGCTTAATAAGTTTCCCCTAAAAAAATATATAAGTATAACTATTTTACACTACTTGATTAGTGTTTTAACAAAATACTTTCATACGCTATTGACACGATAAGTCAATACGTAGAGGTATAAATGTAAAATATTTCAAGAGCAGGGCCTTAAAAAATTTTGAAGTTAATTAAAAAATTTGAAGACTTTCTTGTATTAAACAAAAGTAATAATGGATTATAAAATCTAAAACGAAAGTAAACTAAGACACTGGAGAGAAATTTAATTAAAAGGTTTAAGTAAAATAAACACTGACTATTGGCTAAAATGAACAAACTAAAACTTCGTCGAAAAAAAGATTTAATGTAATCGATTAAAACTTAAACCGAGTCAAGTAAAAGATTTATTTCAAAGCTTATTCTTCAGTTATTTCTTCAGAACAAATACTACAGTTAGAGGGAATGAGTATTGGAAACGATTTTTCGAACGCCCTGTTATGTTTGTTTGTGACGCTCAACTGTGAGATGAAGCCAAATCCCCTTCAAGTGACCGCTATTATTACATTTCTTACCGTTGTAAACATATAGATATTCCTAGCACTTTAATTATATTTAACAATTCGAGTATTTAAAAAGTACTGCGAAACAATAGGCTTTTTTTATTGCGCATTTATATACTTTTGCCAATATCACATAGATAGAACATATTTATAATCATAAAGAGATTATGGCTTCCTTATTAAAACTGTGAAAAGAATTTTTAGAAAAATCAAAATGCATATTTCTAGTTATAATTTATAATCAACTTCACTTGTGTACAATAACCAAAGTATATCTCGTAAAATGCCATCAATAATATACGTATAATATGAGATTAAATAATATAAGTTTATAAATTAAAATAAAAGCCGCTACATGATATATTAAGATCCCACCAAAAAGTCGATTCAAATGTTATTTTATAGCATAGTTAGTTCATAATTAAGTTGAATAATTTATCATTGTCAAAATAAATGATCGATGCTATTTAATTATTTTATTTTTATAAAATAGCATGACGCAAGATCTCTTCAGAATGCTTTACTCTCGTTCAAACGCACCATTAGATGTTTCACATCAAAAAACCAATGATTTTCTGTGAAGTGAATATTAAAATGAAAGCGCATGTCCATACAATTATATCGTACATCGATGACAATACGAAGTAAATTATCCTTTAATAGTAATCAAAGGACGAAGCTTACTCTCACGGGCAGCGCGCTCTTTACACGGTCAGCCTTGACAGCTAGTTTCCAAACATGGCACTGAGGGGTGCTTTTTGTGAAGATCACATATAATTAAATAAATAAAACTTATTCAAGACGTAGGTACCGTGGAATGTGATTTTTTTACAACATCTCGGTATAAATACAAGTGCTGGTATTTTATTTTCGTTCTCATGAATTCTCACTTTGTTTTGTTTATATTTTCTTAGTAGGTGAAATTCTTTAGCGCACGGTATTGATAATTTATGATGTGCAAATACGGTCGGCGGACTCGGCGGCGGTTGTATGTAATATATTCCAATAAACGAATATGGAATCATTAATTAAATTGTTATTTAAATACTTATAATGAGAAATATTAATATATTTTACAACACATAATTATATCCATATATATCTTTACCGTTTATTCGATTACGATGGAACTTTGGTGAGTTGTTGTATATAGTGATAGTGAAGGTATTTCAATTAAAGTAAACACTTTACAATATAAAAACATATATTTTATATTTATTACACAATTGTCAGATTAGGTAAACTTTATAATAATGTAAGTTACATTAAATTGTCATTAACGTTGTAATAACATTTACAATTCGATAAATCTTGTAACTTCTTTCTAAATAAGTTTAAGTTTAAATCTTTATAAGCGTTTTGTGTTTTGTTGTAGATGATTTAGGAACTGTGCAAAAATTACTTTTCCACATAAAAGGTGTCCTAGCGCATCGAATACAAATTTTGCATTATATTGATATGTCGACACTAGCAATTTACACTACGCTAACTTGGAAATATTAATTTTACAATGGAATTATTTAGTGTAATTTATATCGGACAATGTCAAAATAACATTCATTATATCGCAAAGTTCGTGTTTAATTTATAGCTTTCCATGATATTAAAAATTACACAACAAAGAAAATTAGCAAACATAGACGTTCCTATACAAGATAATATTACAGAAGACTAAAAAAAATGTGTGAAAAGTTCAGAAATAATCTTTAGTTCAAACTATTGTCCATATATCTGATTGATAACTAAACTCTTTCGTGAGATATATGGCTTTATTACGATGGGATAGAGGTTATAACGATATGACATTTTTAATCATGTTTAGACAAGGTTCCATTGCGGAAGTTTATCGTGTTTTTTTATCATGCAAGAGATTAGATATAAATGTAAACTTAGGAGCGTGTGTTTACTTTTTAAGATTTATCGGTATGGAGATTTGACAGTTATTATAGAAATATGAGACTAATTTTTAACGCACCTTTTTTTGAATATATTTTTTCATTAGGGGCTTGGATTCAAAAGCAACATCTTACTCCCACCATAATCTGAACATAACATTAGTCAACTATCTTAGTCCAATTGACAAACTTCCACAAAATTTTAGCTTCCTCACTTTGTCCTTCAGATTTTGTGAAAAATGCCTTGGTCCATTATGTTTAAGTTAAACTGAAATAAAAAATAATTTCGTTGAAGATTGATCCGGCCACATTATTTCGACAAGTATTGCACGTCTTCAATCGATCCACAGGTCACGCAATTTCACGCATCATAATAAAAGCAAACTTGTTGAGAGGCATTACAATCTCACCTGTTGTTAAGTGACATAATTTCTCTTAAAATACTCCCCTAATAAACCTTAACTCATAAAACGATGTAATTTAGATAAATACACTACAGTCTTCTAAACTGAACGACAGCTTCGTTATGCTTTTAATTTTACTATAAACTTATCAAATATATTACTAAAAAGTGCGTAAAAATTGGACAAACAGAATACTAGCTAAATTATTAGAAAGGAAACAAAAACACTTGACTAAAAAATTTTATTTTTCAATTTTTACTTTTTATTTGATTCTCAGATACATACTTATTAATAAGTGTTATAAATAGTATGTAATTGTAACTCGAAAAACTTTAAAGTCATTCTGTGTAATAAAAAAGGCACTTTATTTTTATTTTTTTAAATCTACATTAACTTTTATTGAGTGCGAACTCATAAGTCAATCGTTTTCAAAAGGACAGTATTGACGAAATCCACTTGGAATAAATGATTCGTGGAAGTAATTATTTCATATCATTTCCTTATATATTTAAGGACTTAATTGTTTTTGAGGAACCCATTAAGAGATTTATTTTATCTTTAACAATAAAATATAATGATTAACGATCCGATATATTGTAATCGTTGGTTCAATTTGTTATTACTGTTTATTAACGAGGATAAAATATACACTTGTTGTTAAAAGTTATTCTTTATGAAATCTGTAATTTTATACAGTACACTGAACACCAATATGACATAAAAAATAATTGTCTGTCTGTCTGTCCACATGTGTGTTTGTAAGTCCGGATTTAACTCCAAAAAGGGTTGATTAATTTTTATAACATTTTCCTACGCGGGAAGCTTATGTCATTCCGCTATTGATAGACTATAAGAATTGACAATAATACTTTTAAAAAAATCAAATCAATGCTTTATTTATTAATTCTTATCCAAATTACGTGACGTAATAGTGCATGCTGAAAATGGGGGTGTTAGTATGCTTGCAAAATTTTTTTCCTTGATTATAAATATTAATTAACATGAGAATTTATCGTATTAAAAATAAAATAAAAATTGGGAAAGTATTGAAAAAATATTAAATGGATATTATGTACCCTAATAGATTTAGCAGGTACATAGACTGGAACATGAGTGCCTTTTCGTCGCTGATTATAAACAAGAACGTGATTATAAACACAAATACATTAAAAACTCATCAGTTTTTCAATTATAAATTCATAGACGTATGATTATAAATAATAATACTTAATCTAGGATTCAACTGTTCTTAGTTTATAATTAATTTTAGGGCTTGTTTAGGTTCGTCATATTTCGACATTACATAACTTAGGTACCAATATAATTTCGCCGTACTTTTACTGCACTCGTAAAAAATACTACAAAAGTAAGAAAAGCTTGCATAGTTAGTAAAAGTGGCAGCTCAAATCACGATTATTATTTTTTTTATATTCAAACACCCTAATCATTGAACCGTGACAGTTGAGTTCGACATAACAAATCTCATATATTTGTGTAACAGTTTTGAAATTCCTAACGAAAATCTCGACCTGCAATAAATAAAGCGGCTGGCTGCTGAACGACATAATTTAAAGATTGTTTGCTAAAATAAAAAATTTAAAGGGCCCAGTAAAAAAAACGGTCGAGTGCGAATCAAACTCGTGCACTGATGGTTCCGTACCACTACAATATTATTACAAAAAAAAAATGTGTTTACAAACTCTTATTATATATGGATTCTTTAGCTAAAGTCCGGCTCATATTGGACCGGTTTTTATTATTTATTTTGCACTATACTCACATAAAATTTGAAGCTAGTATGCATAACAGTTTTTGCAATAAAATAAAATAAACAAATAAATACAAAAATTGTGTTTACCTGGTACATACGTAGGAAGTTTTTCTTTGAGATCCAAAAACAAAAATATGTAATTCCAAAAAAAATACTCTTTAAATTAAAATAATATTTGACTAGCTGGTACCCTCGACTTCGTCTGCGTAGAATAATTACTTTGAGTTGCCTTTTTGTTTCCAGGTTTCGTCTGATTTCGTGATAATTCTTTTTTTAGAATTAAAACAAACTAACAAATTAAAAAAAAAATTGGTTGCCTGTAAAGTCGGTATACGGGCGAAAGTTTTACGTGACAACGACTTTATGTCTGTCTCTCTCGCTCTTAGGCGGGCTAACCATGCCCGAGTGGAAGGGACGCGTGCCTCTCACTCGCTCTCATTGTGAGCGCATAACGTGAGCGGAGCGTAACGCAGTTTCTTGAAGTGTCACCCGGCAAACCAATTTATAAGACGTTGTCACGTCAAAAAACAAAAAAATTGTTAAAATCTATCCAGTAGCTTTTCTGTGATGAGTGCACATCGGTAGACCTCTATCATTTTATTTATACATATACAAGATATTCAAAGACTGATCCCGGAATGCGACTAACAAAAAGAAAATCAGTGATGGGTTTATCACTGTGTGTTTGGTAGACACGATAGCTACCACCTGTGTTATTAATGTATATACACCGACAGATCCTGAAACGCGACAAAGCAGAATAAAATCCGTGTTTAACCTACCACTATGTGTATGGCATTGTAATGATATGTCAATATGAATTCAAATAATTAAAATCATCGTTTATCGGAAGTAGCCTTCAAGGATGATTTTTCAAAAATATGAAAAACTCTTATTTCTTACTAAAAACATACATATGAATTTTTATATCTCTAATTTGAACAATGATTAGTTATCAAACTCATTAAAATGGTTTTGATGGGATCTCGATTCAAACTTTCATCCTCTATTTCACCACTTCAAGTTTATTTTCGCGACAAAAGGTAGCCTATGTCCTTGCCCAAGGTGCAATATATTATATTATATTTTTATACCAAAAATCGTTAAAATTGATTTAGCGGTTTAGGCATGACAACGTAACAAAAAGACATACAGAAAGTCAGAGTAACTTTCGAATTTATAATATAATATAGTATGGATATGGATCATATATTAAATTATATTTACACAACAAAAAAGTCAGTAAAATGAAATTATATTAATATCATTGATGGCTGACTTTATCGTGTCCCACTTCTGTAATATTTTGCGACAAAATAAGCATTGCTTCAAAAAAACACATTTCTTGTTCACAGACCTTTTTTAATATTTTTGTATTTTTATTATCCTATAACCGCCATATTTTAATGATTAACATACTGTAAAAATTTCAATGGATCACTTATTTTGGTACAAAAGATACAACTTTATATTAATGTTGAACGTACGCTTGGTGATAGCGTTACCTTTCTAAGTACGGAACCCTAAAAAGAATACTTCAGTGAAAACGCTCATTTATTCGAACCGTGTAAAAGTGAGGTAACCGACGATCGCTTACGTCACACCACGCCCAAACAAAACATAACCGATTAGTCTTATCTTAGGAACAGGTAAACATTTTTTTTAAATGAGTAATAATATTATACCTCGTAACAAAAAAACAATAAACATACCATGCGAAACTAGCCTTTAAAATGTCACAATAAAGATTTGATTTTGACAGTTCTTTTGCTTCGAGACAAAATTATAATTACCGTTCATTTATTATATTAACAGAGCTTACTTACCCGTGTTAAAATTCGATCAACTTTCGTCGCGTCGTCTCGCTACCAAGACACCCGTGTAAGCTAATTCAAGTACTTACCAGCTTGCCAGATTTCTTCACGTTTATGGCTGCTGCTCCAGTTCTTAGTATCATAGCGTGAATTTTTATAGTCTATGACCTTCCACAATAACTAGGCTATAAAATGCAAAAATATTTTTTCTAATTTGTTACGTAGTTTTATAGATAAGCCCGTTCAAACAAACAAACAATCTTTGAGCTCTGTATAGATTAGAAGGGAGGTGGGGATTTTGTGTGGCAGTAAATATAAGTTTGTTGAATATAGGCGGGTGATTGGGGTCGTCATTTTTTTGACGGAATGGCATTCGTCATATTTTTTTTGTTGTGCGATTCGTTCAGGTAACTTTGCCCAGTTTACGGTTTTGTGGCCCGGCGGACAGTTCTATCGAGTAACAGTGTATAATTTCTCTTCGAGTGTATAATTATTAATTAGACTGTTTTTAAACGATAGCCGTTTGTGCCAGGTGGGTGTTTTTTTATATCTAGTTCGTGATAAATATTTTACGTTGACCCAATTTTATAGAAATTTCGCTTTAATGTGTTGAAATTTTATTTATGTAGTTTACACAAAATAACTCGTTCATTTTGCTATAATTTATACATTTGTGACATTTTTCTCCAACTACCATACATCATTTGTAACTTTTTAATGGCACGCAATATTTATGTCAGCTTTAAGTAAGAAAAAACACAACCAACAAAAACAATAAGCCTACCAAAAATCACTAAAATTCAATTTAGTAACTGCTTAGCGTTTAACAACATTTTGTTTTTATTCGTTTACCCTTTTCTGTCGTCTTTGATGGATTGTCATTTATCCAAGGGTCGGTATTTGATGTGCCTTTTATGTCGACAAAATCGAAGGATAAGCAAGCAAAGAGTATTACTTTTTCATTTTGTAAACAGATTTATTAATGTTTCCATTTTCAGTCTTTTTTACTGTAGTAAATCTAAAAAGCTACCTTTTGTACGAGAAAAATATTAATTTTTAATAATATTGTAAAAACAGTTTCCGTCTGTATACTTCTCATTCTGAGGTGAAAACTTACTTCAGAAACAAATTAAATTCTTAAATAGATAGCCCGAAACCGTATTGAAGAATTCTTTGCTAGATGGCGGTATTGCAAAATATATCTATTATATATCGTCTATATACAAAATCGTGCGCGACCGTCCTGTAATACCGATCGATGTTGGCGGGGGTGAGGTACTATAGACGATAACGAGGGCGGGTAACGTAGCGGGAAAAGGTAACGCGTGCAATTACGTCACGTAGGCGCGCAGCCCCAATACACTAAACTAAACAGTATAACGCATTGACATATAAGCGCATTATTTACGTGAGTACATTTTGGGTGAGTTTAGTGGTACTGTGGTAATCAAATAAAAACGCTTCGTTACTTCACGACTGATGTATAACATTTTTCATACAGACGTTTTAGTATTTTTTTTATAATAAAAGAAAATTTACAGCTATTGAAAATTAGTTTTTATTTACGCTGTCAGATACATTTAAACATACGTTTTGATAGCGATATACATAACTGTATAAACAATCCAGCGCTGCAAATTTGATAAGACAACAGTAATGTTTTAGTAAACTTTTTAAAATTGAACAAATGGTTTTCATGAACTTTCTTGTCTATCAATAGAATATATTATGTCAATGGTATTACATCTTCATACAAACGGGCGAAACGATGGGCTTCGAAATTTTTATAAACCTCAGTTTACAATTGTCGCAAGTGTGCCGCAGTTATTTAATTTATAACTACAGTTTGACCAGACTAGAACTAGAGTTTGACTTACGGGACGATAGATGTTGGCGGAGACGAACTATCGTCTCCTACTACATGTTCAGCCCTAACTTTTTTTTGTGAACCGATTTGGATCATTTTTTTGCATAGAGGTTACCTCCAGGTTGATTCCATTTTAATTTCATTCGCATTGGACCTTCGACTTCGAAGATACATCAGGGAACAGCTAATCTTAAAAAATCATTGATGTTGGTTTTAATTTTTGATAAAAATTGTCCTGTAATAGTACCTATATTATTGTAAATTTATTTGGTTCGAAAAATTACAAAAAAAAATCTGAATTTCAATTTCGACTATTCTTTAGAAGCCCACATGACAAACAAATGTCATAGAATAAAAAATCACATTCATACCTCAATTAGAAATTGAATAATTTGGAATTTAACATTCACAAAGGTTTTTTCTCCAAACGCCTAACAAACAAGTAAATTATTTTGTTTACTATATCATCGTATCTCATGGATTTCAAGATATAATGATGTCTGAAAATGGATTACTCGATCAACACTTTAATAGTTTATTTGTATGGTTTGGATTGGACCGCATATGCGTTTCGACCTTGGCCGATTCGCTGGAAATCACGCGATCTCTGTGCTCTGTGGTGCATTTCATAGGATTTTGGTAATATTTTGTTACCTTTGTATGTACTTATTACGCAGTAATTATTTTTGTCTAGTAATTTTATTTTGTCTCATTGGCAGTTCATGTAGCTTGTCAATTAAGCTTCCCGGTATAAAATTCCATAAAAATCGTTCAAACCGTTTTTGAGTTAAATCTGGTCATACAAACAAACTGATATGCATATAAACAAAAAAAATATATTCGTGATCAGTGTTCTTTATAATAGACATAGTATATGTAGAAATTCGGAAAAAAAATACAGACAGAACTAGAGATTTATTAATAAGGATAATATTATTATTAAGGAAACAAAAAACTCGACTGCAACAAAATCACTTGACATTTTTATTTTTTATTTTTATTTTATTCCCACGTACTTTAATATTATATAACCCATATCACTCCCACAATTAAGACGAATCTAACGACACCATCGTTAGGCTACAAAGCCTGCTAACGAAATAGACATAAATACTACCTCATTACGACCATCTCATTACCATTTCTCATAACCATGACTGATAACATTACCCAATAGGAAATATCTTTCTGAAAACCGGGCCATCAGCAAGGCCTTCTTCATTCCGAAAAGTGGGGTAGTCCACCGTTCCGTAAATATGACCACCAACTTCAAACTTCGCCATTAATTTGGAGAATGTCCCAACACTCCTTTTTCGCAGACGGGTAAAAATACAAGCGAAGCGTCCAAAGTTCACAGCTTGAAACATACACCAAAATCCGTCTTCGGTACGTACCTACTGCACTGACCTTACAACCTTCACATCTGGATTCAATTGTACGTACGTCGAACTTAGCGGAAAAACACTTAGTGGAAAATCCTGTGTTCATATTAATTTTAACATTTCAAATTGATCATGCAATTAAACGGACATTATTTATAGCTAACTAGCTGTGACCCACGGTTTCAACTGTATGAAATTTATAAAATAATTCTCCAATATTTTTATTTATTGTTCACACTCGGGCGGCTACCGTAACCTATTGACGCTTGTAATACTATAGGTATTAACAGCGCATTGCCGACCCTGAACCCCCCCCCCCCCCCACCGTTACCCCAAGGCTCTGGAAACCATACTCACCGCAGGAACACAACACAAGGTTATTTGGCTGCGATAATTGCGATCTTCTTTAGGGTGTACTTATTTCCATCAATCGGGCTGCCCCAAATAGAGAGAAATCTCCAAAAAAAATTATCTTGCTACTTCAAATATACTATTTTTCGAATTAAAAATATAATAATTATGTCATCGTAATTTTGCATGTTATAAAAAATACGTCTGAATATAAATTGCTCATAGCGAAATAATGGACAAGAGAAAAAATTAGGGTAGCGGGGTAGATATTAAAAATACATTTTACTAATCCAACCAGTATCTGGTCGGTGGTATAAAAGTACTTTATATTCTATTTTACGAGCTCAGTTCTAACGCTGTTCTACGGGTTCATCTTGCAAGTTTATTTAAGTACCTAATAATATGCAGTTTATGCGAGTTTATGTAGATTATCAAATTATTATTTTTTAGTATTACGGCCTCAGTCGACGACGTGGCCCAAGATGTGGCTAAGCCTAATTCTCAAGTTCAGCTGCCGGAACAAATCCTGTAGGTGCTTGGCGACAGATTACCAACTTAAAGGTGGTAGCTAGCCAGGCGGACATCAGAAAAAGCCCAACCACTATGCTTTACTTTCGTGCCGTTATTTTCCTAGGCCGGGCGCTCAGGCACGTTGCAGGAATTCGAACTCATTATGTAAACATCTATGCTAAATATTATAAAGCCAGAGAGAATAGGATGTGGATAAAACTCAATAGATTGTTTGTTTGTTTGTTTGAACGCGCTAATCTCTGGAGCTACCAATCGGATTTGTAAAAATCTTTTTATGTTTATAGCGTATTTATTGAGAAAAGTTATAGGCTATCTCTAATATCACACTAGTTCTACCCTTAGGAGAGAAGCAGCAATTTATCATATGGAACCACGCGTATCATTGATAAATAAGTTTCAGGAATTTAGAATCTTAATTTTACCTTCCCAATACATCTTGGAAAATATAATGTGCTTATGTTCGGAAAAATGAAGATAATTTTGAACTTGTTACTTGATGTTGATAGTAGTGTTTTAATATTCATAAGTGCCTTCTTAGGGCCTAAATTGAATAAAAAATATTTTAATTTTGTATAGTTATCATAAATATGAAAAACATGCATGTACAATCAAAATTCAACGCGGATGAATCTGCGGAGTATCTGATAAAATATATAGCTCATATATAACTTTCCCTGATATTTTTAACATCATGTTAGTACTTATAAAGTAGCGTGAACAAAAAATTACACTTGCTTTGTTTTGTACAGCTGACAACTAGAACCTTTTCATACGATATGTTAAAATCCCCTTAAATGAAAACGCTCTCTATAAGCTACAAGCTACAGCCTATAAAATATTCATTAGATCGGTAGGCTGTGTACATATGCCTTCATTAGCATATTCGTTATCAAAGCGTGTATGCAAAACACGACCGTCAACACAGCGTTCGGTGATAGATCCATTGTCATTTGGTCCAGTTTAAGCATGTCCACACATAAATTTTCTTTTGTTGTTCTGTATCATGGTGAATGTTCTGAAGAATTATTAAGCTTTATCCCATTTCCCTTCCGCTACAGAACGTTGCGGTCTGGTCTACGGAGTTACAGCTTCACGGACTTTATAAAATCCATAAAAATTAAAAATTCATTTTTCAAATTTTTACTTCGCCTAAAAACCTTATCTGGACTATTACTAACATTAAAAAATGCCCAATTTGGTTAAGCCGTTCTCAAGTGTTGTCAACAGAATTTCATTTTTATTTATATGGATATTCTTAGAAAGAGAGATCTTTTATATTGTATAGTTCTTAAATACATTTAATTTGATTAGCGACGTTCAATAAAATCACGATAATAAATGTATCATTTATAATCTAAATCCAATGTTAAAATTTACCGTTCCCAAATGGAGTTTATTCTGTTGACGCTAAGTGATCCGTAGACAACAATAGACTATTATCTAACTCTGGTAAGCCTTTTGATAACACTCATTTGAAATATTCGCTTAATGCATAAAACTGATTAAGAAATTATTGTCTATTGTCTATAAAACCTTATACAGGCAGAGTTCCTTTCTCAGAGAGCTTTGTTTAAATAATGTTTGTAATAATGAGACTTACATATTTATTACTTTAAACAGAGTGCTGTTTATACTGGTCAGATCATTGGTACAGTTGGAAAATCTTTAATTTTTTTGTAATGAATCATCTCAATTCATTACGTTAAAAGCTTTTTATATTTTTATTTCCGTATCGTACAATAGGATTCCTCAAGCAAAGTGCGATTCAGTAGTACTAGGCAAACTCGTTATATTTGTAATCTCTTCTTCAGTTCTCTTGTTTTTCTGGTTTCACGAGTATTATGTGTACTCTCTTCTATCACCTATTTAAAAATATATCCATTGTATAGAAGACTATATATACCATATTTAGTTAGGAACCGTCTAGCCGTTTAAACATGATTACCGACAAACATTCAAACAAACATATTTTTACATTTATAAATTACTAGCTGTTACCCACGGTTCACCCAGGGTGACCCGGTGATTACGGTGGGACCCGTGTTAATTTTATTTGACCGACTCTCAACTCCGCTGCCGCCAAGCATTCGTACAGCTGGTGTAGCCTATCGTCATTTTATATAACTTGGCCTTTGTTACTATAAACTCAAGCTCAAGAAAACATAAGTACCTACGTAATAGTTTTTTTTTTTTCGATCTGACCTTACTTTTAGCCTGAGGAGCTCTATCCAAAAACAGAGCCGCTTATGGCTTTACCGAGCTTGGGGGTGAGCACTTAAGGCACTCAGCCCCGAATAAATAATAAAAGTCCACGATATGTAATATGAATATGTTAACCATATTGTGTTGTCATTAATTAAAATGTTTTAGGCTCGTATAATTAGACACAATAGATTCTAAAGAATAAAACTTAAAGAGTAAAATATAGGCCAAATTTTAGCAACATTTTTCTTTTTTTTAATCCACTCTTCCTAGACTTAGCTGTTTATAAGATTTCATTCCTTTTAATAGACAAATCATCACAATCGAGACTTGGCCCGTTTTTACAGCATGTTTATTGGGATCTTCTAAGGTTTACTGCGAAGATGCGACGCTAGGGGTTCACTAGTATTAGTATAAAATACAATCATATAAAAATAGTAAATATACATTTATTACATCAAGTCCAGATATGTATATCTTTATGTATGTTTAGATCAAGTAAAAAATTGTTGGTGTCAAATGTTTCATAGTATTATATTTGTTCTTATGTTGGGATATCGTCAGCTATTGAATAATGCTACAGTTTTAACAAGTTTAAAAATTCGATAAAACACAGTAATTGGGACTGACTATTCAGTAAATTAACGATAGATGGACCAAGAATTTTGAAATTTCTTGCTGCAAAAACTAATTCCAAATATGCCAACGGAGAACTCTCTTTTCAGCAAAAAGCCAATTGACTCAATAGATTATTTAATACTATACGAATACAATAAAATTTCCACATCATTGTTTGCAAAGAATGAAAGTGATTCAATCGAGAGACCTGTTGATTTGAAAATAGAGGTATAAAAACATGTTATTCAGTGAGCGGGAATCCATTTGGAGTGCTTAATGGAATACACGGCCCAGTGGCTACGGACCTTTGTTCGCTTTTAATTTGCGGCACTTCAGGCAGACGCGAATAGCCTATTTGTAGAACTGACAATCGAGGGGGAAAGTTTTCTACGTGTGTTGTGTATTAGATTGTTATTTTATTTAAAAAGAAATGTGTGTGATGAACGCATTCCTGTATTTTATCCGTGAACAAGGCACTAGAGCAAATATTTTTATCTCTGCAGTCTATATCTACCACTGCGATGTTCATGTATTTTGATCTTTTTTAAAAAGATTATTATATAATTGGGAGCCTTCAAAAAATTTCTTCAATTAGCTGGTCATATCACCTTTATTAGAGACATAGTAAAAATTCAAGAAAATTTTTTAGACATGTTTAATGTCCTTTTAGTATTAAACTTGAAAAAAATAAATTAAAAGAAGTCTGGTTTTTGAAAAAGAAACAGGCGAAAAAGAAGTTATGATTTCATCTATTTGAAACGGGAATAATTTGTCCGAACTGTAATTATCTCTCTTGTGCTCTATTCTACCGTTCATGCAAAGTGCGACAGCAATACATTTTTGTTAAAACTTATTTTTTTTATTTCTTGCAGACCTTGTTTCCTCTTATTTGATGTGTTACGTCACAGCTACCTCTTTTAAAAAGGTAGAGTATTAGACCTTTCTTAAAATAATCAATATACGTTGTATTACATTCAATAGCGGTGAATAAGAAATATGTTTTAAAATATCTCAAATATTAGATTAAGTTTTAAAGCGAGATTCATCTGAAATTCAATTTTCATGGAGCAGCGCGTGACATGAATATCGAAAAGTTTATTTCAATTATAGGATCAACTTTCCGAACAATATTTATATAAAGATTGCACCTGCTAATTTTTTTATAGTATTTTATTTATATAATGATCAGTGATAATACTTTAAATTGTAAAGTTTATTAATCATTTATTTCTTTCATATAACTGACAGTGGACAATAATAATATAAACATAGCCATTCGGCAAACAACTTTAACCACACGAATAAAAAAAAATGTGAAATATTAATGTGATTTTTGAGTTTTATCCTGCCCCGCACTGAATGGTTAAATATAAATTTTAATAAATTTTGGACTGTATCTTGAAAACCTGTAGACATTCTCAGATTTATTTCATTTTGTTATCTGTTCCCCTTCTTTTCTTTTAAGATTGCTTTATGAAACATTCATAAATATTATGTTACCAATGATCCATTTGTATTTTAAAATTACCTTGCTTTTTACACCATCCTCCAAAGTAGATTACAACTATGAACTACTATACAAAGGGATAAAGGAAAGAAACCTCGTCAAAATACTGCTGGCCTTGAGTTTGAAGTTAAAGTTAAAGACCTCCTCACCTTTCACGATTACAACGGCACGTACCATACAACTTTCACTTGTAAAATTCGGGAATAAAACTCAGTTATTAGTTTAGTTTAATTTCGTGGCTACTGTTGATGATAGACATTCAGATTCAAACTATGATTATATATCGTTACGCAATACAGAATTAGCATGTGCGTATTTTTTTACCCAAGTATGTTCATAAAATTATACCTGCTTCTTCAGGAGTGTTAAAAAATATATAAAAAAAAAAAAAAAAATTCATCTGTTTATTACCAAAAATAGCACAAAAAAATATTACACGTATCCTTAACTGTAATCTTAACTAAAAAGATTTTATAGAAAAGGAGTTATACTACCTACTTAAATAACTAAATGGTTTAATTAACCTTTAAAAAAATATCGCTTGAGTATATTTTTGATTTGGCTTCTATTTTTGTTTTCAAGCTTCTCGACTATGACAGTGATTTTTACTTTACACAGATTGTAACAAAAAGTCTTAATATTGTTTTATTGTGGTGAAGATCGTCACATTTAACGTTATTAAATGACATATTATTACTATCTAGAAATAAGTCGCAAATAATGAAATCAAATAAAAAGAACGTTCTTTAGTTGACTATTTAGTTCATAATTGTAACGCTAGATGTCTATAAATTATTTTTATAGCCTTTACAACTCTGAAGTTTTGCTTCTTTAGGCGCATTAGGAAAAAATAATTAGTTTTTTTTTCTTACTATGTTGCCTGTACTTTGTAATAAATAGTAAACACTATGAAATTACTTCTTATGCTTCTTATTTTATTAAATATCTCGCGCCATGCTTTATGGCCGATCTAAACACAGCAACAAGTCCGAAATCGCACATGGTACAGTCGAATAAATATTACTTAGAACGCCGTAATAATATTTTATGTTGCATTTAGATAAATCATTAACTTTTATATTTTTTATTATATATAATCGATTAAAATATCTGTAATATTTGTACCTAAATTTGTTTTTGTGCATCCTAACACGCCTATGTTCACAGCGGGCATAATCGTTTATCACGAAGAGAGTTTACATTTGATGTTATACGTCTATTCAAAGTATTGTACTGTATTGTAATTGTACGCATCTAATTATTTTTTAAGTAGTATTTTTTGATCTGATTTATAAAATACCAGTCAACTACCGTAATGAACCAAAATTATACTTCTCAATTCTCTCTCTCAAAAACTTCTGTTTAATTTTTCATAAAGTTTCAATACAGTTGTCAACAATTTATGTATAAATGAATATAGACGCTATAGTTTTGTATATGCTAATACAAACAGGTCGGATGTTGCTAAAATTAGATAGCGCCGACGAACTGTGAAGTGCACGGCCCAGTGGACCGCGGCTTTTATCCTAAATCACCGCCGCGCTACTGCGGCACCTTGTGCTTCGTTGTTTATTAAACACTCTCGTTATAATACAGCACAACACTACATATTTTATTTTCAATTTTATCACGTTTCTTTTTTCCTTGCTAGTTATCTTACCCATTTCATACTCAGTCAGTGAAGAGGGTTTTACAAGCACGATTTTTTTCTCCATTTTTAAAACCTCTTCGATTTATCTTTTTACTTATCTGTGCCCATGGCGACAAACATATACCAATTATTGCTTATTTATAAACACGAACATTTGTCAGTGTTAATCCATAAACCATTTCCATTTCTTTATTTTCTCGATGACAGCTTCTGTGAAAACTTGAACGAGCGTTTTTTACATTATGTATGCATTATTTTATAAAAAATATGACGTTTACACACCTACAAGGTTATACCAGAGTCGGAGAAACTGATAAAGATGGAGCTATATCCATAAATGTAACACGATAACAGACCCGATATTTTTTTACAAAATGTAAGAAACTAAACTACTGCCGGATACTTTTGTACAAATTTATTAACTAATATTATATTTCATTACAAGATGTTACACGTATTAATCCTTGATTGATAATGCCAACTTCTTCAAAATTTTCGAAGCTGTTGTAAAATAAGTAGGTAATAAGTAGTATAAGTAATATAAATAAGTAGGTAGGTAACTCGACAATGAAACGAAATATGTAATTATAACGACAGGTAATCTTTATTTGTTTATTTTAATCAAAATCTGATGATTAAGTTTTGTTCAAAATATAATAAATATATGCGATCGATATCATTACTTATTTGGTCAAAACACTACAACTATCAAATTAGAACTGTCATCGAGAAAATAAAGATATGGAAATAGTATAGTTATACCACAGTTATGCTATTTATATATACTAGCGATTGCCCTAAGATCGAAATTCGACTTTGTGATCATAGACTATTTTCTATTTAACATTTGCAGTATTCATGGACCTAAACAATGAGTATTATCTACATCACTTGCTGTCACTTTTCGTTGAGTGACAATGTCAGTAATTGGGGGCTTAGTTCAATGGCACTGGTCGGTTTAGGATTCGCAATATTAATTTATTTAAGTTAATATATTAGTAACAGATATTATAGATATATTTTAGCTTTCTGCACTCCTTCTCTATATAAACTTTAACCATGCCAAATCTCATAGTCTTCCGTGCACGCAATACGCTTAAAAAGGGGAAGAAAGCTTTGGCTTCACGTATTAATATATAGATTTCTTTTTCTATGTAAATTTACCGCTTGTTTTAAAACCTTAATTCGTCATACAAGGTAAATTATAAATTTCAAAAGCCCACACAAATATCTTATACATTGATAGCTTTCCAATGAATCAGCGGTAGCATATAATAACACCGCGTCGATCGATGTGAGTTCGAATCCCTGCAATGTGCTTGAGTTGAGCTGATGAAGGAAAACATCGTGATGAAACCATAGCATGGTAGTGTAGGGCTTTTTCATGTCCCCCTGGTTAAATACTAACTTTCAATTACAAAGTTTGCAGGTGTGCTCCGATAGCTACACTTTAGATCAAGTTCCTCCAATAGGTTTAGTGTGTCACAATATCCTGGCACACATCCTCACTTAACATCAGATGCGATGTGATTGAAAAATCTATAAAGATATAAACCACGATACCTGAGCTGTAAATTGCTGAGGCATTGGTACTTAGGTATCCTGCATCTTGCAGAAGATGCTGCAGCATCAGGTCAAGGTTACCATGTTCTTGCAATATCATTGAAGCAACAGGGTACCAAATTTCCAATCGAACAGACCTGTGGAAGTTGTCCACATCACTTCATCAGCTAGAAAAGACCTGATGATCTGCACACGTTAAAAGATAAAAAAAAACATAACTAAGAAAAATCTCAATCAAGAAACTTTTCATTAAAAGACAAAACTAAATCAAAATTAGTTCATCCGTTTAAGAGTACTTATAATTAAATAAAACACCTCTCATTTCGCGTCGAGAGTAAAATTTTATAATACAATATTATCTACCAAATTAGAAGACAAAATGTAAAGGATAAAATTTGCTTAAATTAACTATTTATGACTACCAAATTATTTATGTTTAGAACCTCACGTAGGTACAAACTAAGTAGCTTTGGAGACCTTTTGACTTAAGTAGCAAAGTAAGCTTAAATATTAAGGTGTATGATGTTTTAAACTTAGTTTTTTTTAATATTTTTATGTTACATATTTATTTACTACGTTACATTGTTGTTATTATCAATGTGTTTATAATCTGCCATCACAATTTTTCTATAGGTAATTGAATAATTAATTTATAACTCTCGGGAGATTGTTTTATTTTTTGTTTGTTTAAAATTGAGACGCGCAAGCCAACCTTACATGCACGTGGTGCACCTTGCAGAGTAACGAACGAGGAAACGGCGATATCGGGGTGGTAGAGCTGTTTTCCCTTACTGAGTCGCGACCACCACGCAAGAGGTGGTGACTCACTTTTGCGTGTCGCGTTTCGGGATCTGCCTGTGCATAACAAGCTAAATTAATGCAAGCTGGTATAACAGCGGTGACCGTCGATAGATTACGATCTCTCGGTGGTCGACGTTGTGTTAGGATTGTACTGTACTTACCGTCAGAGACAGTACCGTCAATAAACCGTGCTACTATATTAAAAAAGTTGGAGAGTTGTTCAAACAAATTTAACACGGGTGAAACCATGGTGTACATCTAGTTCCCTATATTACCTAATGTAATAATATTTGGGTATACTAATAACAGTTTGCTCAACTTGGGATTCGAACCCAGGACCTCGAGCATAGCAGTCGCGCTTACGACCACTAGGCTAACGAGGCAATACCCAAATATGTATAATATATTCATTATAATATACTAAAACAGAACATAATATCTAAAGGTAAAAAATGACGTCAATCTGAGAAACGGTTTTCCAGCTATACCTAAGTCAAATAGAAATTTAATCATATTTGAAAATCTTAAAACCTTGTATCTTAGACGCCTCAGGTACGCAATTTAGCATAGGTATATAAGCTGTACACTATATTTATATGTCGGTTTTGTAGCCGTCGTGTCTTATGCTTACGGATAAACAAATATTTGACAAACTTGCGGATCGCAAATATTTGGACTTTGAGCCAAACCACATAGTATTAATATAAGATAATAACTTAAAATACTTTGTACGCTCAACTGCTCTGCTCGTCAATTTAAGTTATTTATTAGTTATTTTAGTATTTAATGCGTTAAGAATGCATTAATTTTTTGGAATATGCATAAAACTTGCTTTTTCCTATATTACCTACGACAACTACACATTTCTAACATTTTTATTCGACCTAGTTCCATGGCAGTCGTTTCTCGACAGCACCGGAACCTTCCCCGAGTAGAACACGGGAAGTATACGTCATCATAGGCGTAGCTAGCCCTCGCAACCAATGACACAGTTTCAAGATACATTTTCTATTTTTACTTAACAAAAAAATTTTTTTTTTCACACGACGTTATTTAATAAATAAATAAAATAGAAACTTTGCAAAATCATTGATATTTTAAAAGATCACTTAATTAAATGAAGATTAACTACATCTTTTGTATAAATCAAGTGGAACGCTTTCGTGAATAAGATGGATTAATAATTATGATAATAATGGATGCAAAAAATTACTTGCATTATTGTACATACATTAGTACATAACTAATTAGTAGAATAATGATGGTCAGGTTGGAACACCTCGTATTTCTTGCCGATCTCTTTCAACACACTTGCTTTTTAATTTAGGTTTCAAATATAAGCTATTTTTACTGGGCCACTAAATGAAAGGAATTTCCTTTCCTATTTTAGACGTTTACGTATAATCGATAAAAACATTATTAATTCCAATTTGATTTTTAATTGAAATGAGTTCTTCATAATACTTTCCAGAGAATCATTCGTTTAATTATTCATACACCGATTTCTCATAGTATTATTTTAATATTACCTAGTTCATTATTTGATTGATTCATCTATATATCACACTAAAATAGCTGAACTCACGCACATTCCTGAAGTTTGTCTCTTTTGCGAAGCTTAAAGGAGATAAATGAGCTTCATTTTATTTTCGTTTTTAACATTTAGGATTCCAACGGATGTGGTCGTGGTATATTAATGAACCTACTTAAATTCACCACAGTTTCTTACTTATATATTCCAATATTTATTGTCCTCGAAATGTCTGATGTCCTACTAAAAGAGAGCCATTTGAAACTTTTCTAGAACTTCCAACTGAAACTAAATCAGTAGAAGTCTCACCTTTTTAGACAAACTCAATATATCCGAGTCGCAGTATAAGAAATGCAATTTGATTTCGTTTTCAGTTGGTAATAATGTTACTTAGAAGAGCTTTGTCATTGTTGCTCAAGCTTGTTGTTTACTATTGACTTACGTAGAAACTTTGTTACCCACCAGGTAGTTGTATTTGACTATTCCGAGGTTACGCTCCATTTTAATTTTAACTATTACAGGATTGTTTAATAGCCATGTCGTGCAGTAGACTTATAAAATGAAGCAAAGTTCACTGCAACTGATTTTTAATCATAGCGTTCGTCTTCAGGATCTAATTTAAATTAGTGTTCTAATGGTCAAAGAAATCACTAAGCTTAGGTCGAGAAAATTCTCCAGCGTTTATAAAATCTCATAGATAAAACAGATTGGATGGTATGACGTATAAAAATACATCATACTTTATCGAAAAGCTATCGTTGAGTTAGTCGTCGTCATATTTTTTATATTCCTTGGAACATTTCTAATAACGTTCAAAACGATTGAGACTGCATGTGATATTGCTAAACTAAACAGTATAGTTTGTACTTTTGTAAATAGGTATTCAACGACAATTACTTCCAAAATTTGTATGCAAAAATAGTTGATAAAAATAATTACAATAACAATAATAATTAATCTCAACAGTATAAAAATATTCTAGAACGTAGCCGCTCATGCAAAAATTATGGATCACATTTACTGTGGCCGACCCGACCTACACTCGAGGCTCGTTTCGAATAATTAAAATTTGCAAAACACAAAGAACTTTGCTGGTCTGCACAAAAGTATTATTATGTTTTGAAACGTGATACATGCGAATATTTTATGACCGCTGGTGACAGTGAAGGCTTTTATTTTTTTAGTAACACACTCTAAATGTGAGCGTGGAATTGTAAAATTCTGTAAACAACGCTGCTTCCACAATGATATCAATTTTTTTTTTGCCTAAGGAGTATTAGGTATTATATAATCTTCTTTGCCGAACATTATTGCCAGAATAGATGCTTATTTAGTTCGGGTATTCTACTGCACTAAATTATCTAGGCCAGGGCTTCTTTAACTATGGGTCGCGACCCCTAAGGGGTCGCGTAGCAAAATTCTGCGGTCGCGAGAGATTTTAATGTCAAATATTTATATATATCATTTTATAACATCACTAGAGTTTTATAATTTTTTATGCAATTTTTAATTTTAGATTTTTATATGTTTCAAAACGAATTCTAAAACTATATATTTTCATATGTATATGTATATTGTTACCTAATAAATAAATCATAAAAAATATTAATTTATTTTTCTTTGATATTTCTATGGGGTCGTCAAGATACTCGCAATCATAAATGGGGTCGTGAATGACAAAAGTTTAAGAAGCCCTGGTCTAGGCGACTGAATTTAAGAAGGAATACGGCGTGCGAGGTATAACTGCAGCTTGGACTGGTTATATCTATGTAAAATAGAAAAAATCATATGTTCATATTTCCCAGTTACCTCCTCCGAAACTGAACAGGTTTTAATTTTTTTTTTTTTTTTTTTTGAAGAATTTTATAAGAAATGCTTTGGCTATGTCTTTCATTTTTAAATTCCATTCAAAATCGTTCACTGGATGTTTGACAACAGCAGTATAACTAGGCAATTTAAATAGTTTAGAAGGTTCCTAGTTTAATAATAATAATAAATTTATGAAAAAAAAATCAAAACATAGTAACATGGCAGTGGTAGATATAGATTGTATAGTGTAAAAATATTTATTCTGCCATTGTTGAAATATAAAATTGAAGGAACACGATTGTATGGAGTTTTGAACTAAACTTCTTCCGTATTTCCTATTAATATTGCTGACTATGAAAACTAGCGTACCTCTATCTATGTTAAACATAACAAACATACATAACATATGTAAACCGATATTTCTACCTATCCTTTGTAGAGCAGTATCGCATGCAACTAAGGACTTTGTAACTAGATAAAAACTTGTAGAAGCAATTAGTTAATTACAGTTATACACGTAATTCTCAATAGCATACACTCGATAAAAACGAAATTTTTACTTCCATTTATTATTTTAATAAATATTACAATGTATGTTTCAGTAAATCGAATGCTGCAAAGATTTACCAGTTTCATCACATCGACTCTATTACGCTATTTCAGTACGAACATAAATGTTTATGCTCAGAACTCATGATTGGATTTTTGCAGACACCTCCCATTTTTATAACAGCAATCTGGAGGTTGTTCACTTAAACGTTTCTACTCTAACGAAGTTTCATATGATAAGATCGGATGAGTTTTGTAGTAACAATTTGCGTTTATTCAATGGTTACTCCTTATTATGAAGCTTGTATAAATCTAGATTTAGAATATATACAATTTCATATTATTAACAGTATTACAATAAATTTTAATGATGTGCGTAAAGATGTTAGGTAGGTAGGTGCATAGCTAAGGATTTTTCATTATTCAACTGGAATGTATTTTTTACAATCGCTTAGTTTCCGAGCAAGTAAATAAAATACAATAAATAACTTCTGATACAAAATCGATGAGAAATTATAACCTTTATGACAATGCAGCATCTAAGAAAGAGCAAGAGTTATAATTCTACAGAACACTAGAGATTCTGATGAAGTGAAAGATAATATTGAAACAATAACATGCTATAAATAGGATGACTAGCTGCAATCCTCATGTTGATAACTTGTCAGCGAGCATTTATAAGTCGGAGTGTTTTGAAGACTACATTTCAAAGACTGTTCTTTCTAGGTTTATCGTGGTCTTTTCGATAATCACTTTGTATATCATAAGATCGCTTTTAAACAAGTCTAAACGTACAAATCAATTAATTATTTAAATAAGTACTGTATAGTACGCCTAATAAATTTATAAATAAATAAATTTCTTGACACTTCATTTGTATAATTATTTTCATAACAATACAATTATACAAATCTTCTCTTATTAGGTTCAATTGAACAGCATCTACTATAGTCTGCTTAGGCCGCTATTCAAGCTACAGATAGTGTCAGTATGCCGTCATAGAAGTCACTTTGGATCGACATTTCCTTCCATATTGTAGTAGTGTGAGATGCCAGCTTGTGACATGGGTACATCGGGATATATATCTTACAAATGCATAAAGCATTTGAGAGGTATATTTTGTTTATATTCCGTGATTCCGTTCGTGATTTGATAATACGTTATTTTGTTACTTCGTCTGTTGGTTTCGTTTATCGTTAAGACTACCTTTAATCTTGTAAAGTGATAATTCTAATTACTAATATGCATCATTATTCATTAGTTAGCTAATATATAACTTAGTTTACAACTTTATATCACTTCTGAAAATATGTTCATTTTTTTTAACTATCAAGGTTATTTGTACTCAACAGAATTACACAATCAATTAATAAACCATATCATATTATATCATATCATAATATCCCATTGTGCTCCTAATATTAACATTTATAATTTATTTTTCAATATTTTTGGTAGAGATATGCAGCCGGCATCAGCATGGAAAGACGTGGAATCCTATCCTACAGTGAACCTCAGCTTCCAATAACAATGGATATAAATAATAGATAGGGGTCCAAGGAGCAATGTAGCATTACTATCGTTAGATTTTTTAATACTACAATGGTGGGAATCAAGCATACGGCTTGTCTTTTGATAAACGGCTACCATATATTATAGACGTTTGTAAAACCATAGGTTTCAGTAATGCGTTCGCAAACTTGAACCTTCCTACCCCAAAGTGCTCTGGAAACCCTAATCACCGCAATATTTGGCTGCGATCTTCTGTAGGGTGGACGTATTCCACCAGTAGGACTGACCCAAGTATAGAGAAATCTCCAAAGAAATATCTCTCTGCCCTATCTCTCTATATCGCTTTTAAAATTTGTTGCCTGGAACTCTATAGGTGTATTCCTACAGTTGCATTGAAGAGCCAGCCAGTATTCGACATCCGTCATTCAACTTCAACTTTTTTAAATAGCGTCTCGTAAATGCGAATTCTGCCAGTGTCAAGTCAGTCGTAGGAGAGTCAGTTTATAATCAAATCTATACAATTAATAAAATTGAAGTGTCTGTTTTTAATGTCAAAACAACAGTTTTTTTACTAAATACATGTGAAACTATATACGATACCTTTAACAAAACACCCAATTTTAAATTGTTTTGTCTGTATGTTCCGAGTAATCTCCGAAACGGTTGGACCGATTTTGACGGGACTTTCATTGATAGATAGCTGAATTTATAGAGAGTAAATTAGGATACTTTTATTTTACAAAAACCATTAGGATTCCGCACAAATAAAAAAAACTGGTCACGGTCAATCAATTCGAGCGCTTAAATGGCTTACGCTGAGTAAACCATAAGATATATAGCACATTAAGGTATTAAACAATTGTAGACATTAAAAATCTGGGAGAGTATACGTCTATCTTCTAAGGAACACCCACAATAAGCATTTTCGTCTTTAAAATAGCCGGGAGCGGGGAGCAAGATTCGCACGGGCATTCTGTACTTAACGTGATCGAAGCCACGGGCACAGCTAGTTTTATATAATTTTGGTCTTCCAAATTCGGTTGCTGAAATACACGAACAATTACAACACTTACAGACACCATTTCACATTATAGTTTCACATCAGTTGTAACTGTTGTCAAATTTAAACCAAAAACATCATAAAAAGAAACAACCAACCAAAGAAATAGGCGATCATTCCTCGTTCTTAGATATGATTGGTGTAATATTCATTGTCTGTTATAGATCTGCAGTTTCCGATCGATGTATCGGGAGTACAGAACGACCATCCATTCCTGGATGCAGACTCATTACAGTCACTGTTCCGGAGGCTTACTGCACTCAACAGATGCGCGAACATGAAGCTAGAACATCATCATCACCAGAAAAGATCGGTGAGATCATTATAAGCTTATATAATTAAGGATTACCAAAATTTCTGCACTGTGTACATCTGAGTTTCAGTAAAGTATAATTCATAAAACGCTAAGAAAGATCAGAATTCATCGACGGTTATTAGGCAGATAAGATTACTACGCTAGCTAATTCATAAGCGTTGGAAAGATTTTTTTCTTTCCTCCAAAGCGAATCATTATAATAGATTTCTAATTTATTTATTATGATTATCCTAATTACTAATTGAACATAATGATAGATCATTTAATCTATGTTCTGGATAAATAAAAAACATGTCTAAATATTAAATAACATTACTTAAAAGTTTATTAAACTTCTTAGTGAAATGGACTTTGAAATACATATAAATTAAGTTGGAAATAGATTCAGATCTATTACAAACTTAACTTCGATTGTATCCTTATACACTGTTATAGAAATAATTTTTTACCGTGTTTGGAAATCGATGAAATTTTACTAATAAGAGCTTTAATTTAATTTCACATAGGACCTATGATATTAACCTAAATGTTATGGTTTAATCTAGCCGTTTTATAAATATTCGTGTGCAATATTCTGTACAAATTCTTTCCTAGATCATAAAATAATTGTTGAAGCTCTCACAAGCGCAACATAACTTCGCTGGTTTTATGTTTGTTAGTCTACGTAAATGGTGCTATTTTATTATCATTAGTCAGATTTCTACTTTACCCGTGTGTTTAAAGTAGGTAAATAAATATTATATTAAATACATTGAGTGCTATTAGCGACTTGGCTCGCCATAACATTTCCATTGATAAAATTATTTCGTCATCTTCATTGCTTCAATGCTAGATTTTTCTGAAACGATGTAGTCTCGTAAAAATGTTATTTTGTTTGTTCATTGTTTTGTATAAACTTTCAAAAAAAATAGACGTCTATACGATATGAATATAGAGTGAGGTAATCTAAATATTTGAATTTTTTTCATAATACTATTATATATTGGGAACAAATAGAACGAAAGATTTCTTGGTGTTTGAAATTTCCATGACGTGGTGATAATACCCGTGCTCTTCTTCGGGAATAATCTTTAGGTGGTGGTGGAACATTTTATAATTTAATCATAATCAATTTATTTATTGGATATATTAATATTTCTTTTGGTTCCTCATTTCTTTTAAAACATTTAGTAATACCCGAAGAATAACGCATTCATGAGTCCAATTTCATCGTCGAATTTTGATTTGACAAATCCACCGTTTATTGTTCACCATTACAATATTTTTTAATTACTCTTTCACCTTGAAGCAAAAAAATTAACATTTCATTTTTTAAGACCTTATAACCAATCTGCTAGACACAATATGCTGAGATAATATACAAAAAATTTCATAAAGAAAAAAAAAGTTTTATGTGTTGGTACTTCGTAAAAATAAAAACTATGTGATAAGTGGCTTAAAAGAAAAACATAGAACATTAATATACACTAATAAAAATATTCCAAACACTGAATAAGAGATAAAAGTCATGACATTTCATGATTAAATCGAATTCTGGTTCAATATACTTACATATCATAAGCAACGCATTCAATATAACGTACTACAACCAAACATCATATAATATAACAACTAACCAATTTGAAGCCTGACCGGTCTCTTACAATATGGGCAATCTCGTCATGTGCCCACTAACAGTTAGAGATTATGTCTACGCAGAGGCGACAATGATAAAATCTTAAGTTACAATTTGTATTACGTTAATAGGTGTCAAAGAGGCATATCATATTCCTTTTCTATTTCTATATATTATTGTATTATATATCAAATTAATATTCAAGACAATTTTAAAGCATATTATGTTCCCCGCTATTGACGAAAAATTAGACAAATTGATTTTTATTATGATCGAAAAAAAAAAGTTTTTCATGTGTTGATGGCATTCCAAATGGAAATATATTAAAATAATATTCAGGAGGCACCATCTATTAAGTATCTGTTTTACTAATATGGCATCTGGTAGTTAAATAAATATACCATCACCTCTGAATGCCCGAAGGATTAGACAGCGATGTACTAGTACACCCTCAGTTCCCTGGGTATGTTATTAATCAGGCACAAAGCCAAACTCCGAGCTCCTACTGAGAATTTCATAGTAAAATTCAATAACACTTTGCTCGACCTTTGAATCGAACCCAGGACCTCGAGCATATCTAACAGTCAAACTTAGAACGAGTAGGCTAATTTCTAGTTTGTGTGAAATATTCGCATGTGTTACTTAATTCATGTAATTATAAAACAATTCAGTTCTAATTGCGACAATTGTCGATTTATGTACGTTCACACCCATTTATATTTATAATTTTCACCTTTCTAAAAAAACATTCTAAGATATGTCATATCTGTTTTTATTTTAATCTAAATCAATCTTACACCACACTAAGCGTAATAACCTATTTGGTCGATTGTAAGCCAACGTTCTATAAGCTTTAATCGAAGTGGCGAAGCGATAAACGCATACGATTATACATTGAAGACGAAGCGATGAAGCCTATAGTTTATTTAACAACTAGATGTGCTGAACTGTGTGGTTGAACTGTTTCAACCTTGTTAAATTTATTGGAAAAACTCGCCACCGCCTGATGTATGGTGGTCGCGATCCAGTAGGGTAGAGATCCCTACCATCTCGCTTGATTACACCGGCGGATCCCGAAACGCGACATGCAAACACATGCCACTATGGCGAGTGTCACATTTGATGTAAGGTGGTCGCGATCCAGTAGGGTAGAGATCCCTACCATCTCGCTTGATTACACCAGCTGATCCCGAAATGCGACACACATACACATTCCACTATGGCGAGTGTTACACCGGATGTAAGGTGGTCTATGGTGGTGTATGGTGATCTATCATCCAGCAAATTTATTTATTTAATATGAAAGCGATTCAAATATATTATGAACACAGTTATCCGCTGATAAATTACTTGAATACTGTATATTTATCTTACCTTAATTTCCAAAATTAGGTTTTGAGTATTTTCTGGCATAAATTATACTTTGTTATAATCTATAAATATAAAATGCTTTGTCCTGAATGACTGACCGACGGATCAACGCACAGCCTAAACCGCTGATCGTAGAGACCTAAAAACTTGGAGGGTTTGTTCTTTGTATGACGTAGGATCCGATAAGAAAGAATTTTCTGAAATTCTACCCCTAAGGAGGTGAAAAGGGGAACAAAGTGTGTATGGGATAACGTGATTTATTTGTCCAATCCACTTTCGTTTTTTATTGAAATTCATCCCCTAACAGGATTAAAAAGGAGTAGAAAGTTATTTTGGCGGTGATTTACTTCGAAGTTGATATCAATACTCCTTAGTGCTTTTGATTTAAATTATATTTTATAAATTATTATAAATCATCAATCAGTGATTTCTTCTAAATTATATGCGGGTGAAACCGCGGGGCAAAGCTAGTATTATATAAAACAAGATGGTATAATCCCAGATTTGTTGAACGACGCTTATAATATTATGTTGCCTTTGTCGGTAAAACATTGCCTTGGAAAGCGACTGTGTATCTTATGAACCAGAGTTTCTGAGAAATACATTATTAATGGACAATGTAATACATGTATTGGTATAATATTATGTCAGTTATCTCTTTATTAATTAGAAAAATAAACAGAGAGTTCATGATAATTTCATGTTCACTTCATTCAAAAATGTTTTCTTTTACCTATAGACTATAGTGCGTGTCGCGGGGGTGCAGACGCTATAATGATTATATAGTTTGGAGCCACTACTTGCACTAACAAAAGTCAATTTCAAAAAAGTTATCTAATATAAAGACTATTTTTAACAAAAAAGAAATCCAGCTTTAATGATTTTGAGAATTACCTGGTGCATTTTCGAATTCGAACGTCCAATGCCAATGAAATTAAAATGGAACTGTCCTAGGTGTACCCCTTTTCCAACGAACGAAACGAACCAAATAATAATCATCTATAGTAATTACTTGAGGGTGGTAGCATGCCATGATTTCACCAGGATGTTTTCCTTCACCGAAAGCTTAGGCTCATTGCAGGGATTCGAACTCACGTCGATCGACGCGAAGTCCGCACACGGTGCCAACTGAGCCATCATTGTCTATATTCACCAATAGCGGGGATTACAAAAGCAAAATACGAATTAAATTAGTTTATAATTTGTTTATTACCGAGTGTCCATGCTATTAGTAGGTCTTACAAAAGATGCTTGACGGAATTTATAAACAAACTGATTATGAATTCCGATCTCTTGGAAATTTCATTCATACTTCCTACTCGATTGTTCTGGACAATATTTGCAAACCGATGATGAGACAATGGATACTGTTTAAAAAGTTACAAGGTAAATTGAAAATTTAATAAGCCCCCAACATAAGTAACCAAGTAGACGATTTCAATATCTCTGCTGTAAGTTGGTGAGGAGTTAGGTTTCCTACATAATCCAGTTGATGCCGCAGCATCAGGTCAGGATTTCACTAATAACATTGAAGTAACAGAATACCAATTCTCGACCCAATCAGACCTGTGGAAGATGCTCAAATCTATCTATTTATAAGGTAGAAAAGAGCCGATGACGTTAAATAGGCTGAATCGATTTTGATAAAAAAACTCTAGAAAACTTGTTTTCAAATAATAAAACTGCATCCTGATCGGCTTACTCTCTTAAGAGCTACGCGACAGACACACACACATACACATAGTTGTCAAACTTATAACACCCTTTATGTTATGTCGGGGGTGAAAAATACCACAACTGCTAATTAAACAATAAAAATATAAATCAAGGTTCCTCAATCACGAAGTAGTATTACTCGCATTCAATAAGAGCAGTGATTCCCAAAGTGGTGCTATTACGACCCCCCCAAGGGTCGACGATGACCGGCAAGGGGTTCATGGCAGTGAAAAACGACAGTGGATCCTATCTAAGCAGGTTGTAATTTTAATTTTCACTTTCCATGCGTGGAAGCACATACACAATTAGTACTTATTTACATACGTAATATTTCATTATAATATAATATTATAATTTCTTTACATATCATCTATCTACAAAAATTACAAAACTACCTGTGAAGTAAAAAAAATTAAAACGTATTCTATTACAAATTTTTAAAACACATTTAAGAGCAAACGTGATGGAGAATCTTTCAAAATAAGTAGCACCTATATCAGCTGTGAAAAACACATTTGAAGTTGTCGAATTTGCAAAAAAAAACAATATTTGATAAGGGGGCTACGCAAACCCGAAACACAGCAAATGGTGTACGAGGCAATAAAGTTTGGGGACCTCTGAATTCTCTAATTGTCTAACTCTGTATTACGTTCCGTTTTTCAGTATGTTGACTATTAATTGACCAAATTCCAGTCTGTCACCAGCTCGTTAACTGCTCACCTGGTGAATAGATCTCAAATCGGCCGTATAAACTATCCCATCAATTATAGGATCAACAAATGACAATTTAATAGGATGACTCAAGAGAATCTTACAGTCTTCATAATACACTGGGAGATTCATTTCATTTATCCTATTTCAAATTATTTCGTTGATAGATTAATTTTTATTTACTTGTCGTAACTTCTTAATAGTTAATTAAAAGTTTTTTCTTGGCGATTATTTCTGATATTGCGTTTTCTTATTATGCTCGCTCGTTGGTGTTAATATTTCGTTTGATGTATTAACTTGGTGGTTACTTTTTACTAATTAAATACATATAGTGTTGTCAGATGACGAAGTTGAAAATACAGTGTAATAGGGTCAAAAATACTGTGTTTACAAAAAAAAAATTAACGTTTTCTTTTTGTTAAATAGTGTATTATATTATTGTATAATATTAATAATCTATTAGCTATCAGCTGAAATCATTTTCATATTTTTACATCTCTCCTTTCACAGATGCCCAAGATTGTATGAAAGAGTATCCATTTTATTTACTTACAAAATGACAAGCACCACATTGCTTATTAGCATTTCTGTTATGAAAACTTAAAATCAATTTTAATACATTATTATCGTTAAGTTTAAACAAGTAACAAATTGGTTCAACTGAACGAACAGACTATATTATCAAAATTTCACGCCCGACAACCAAGCCTAAATGTATTCCAATTTGATTTGATTAAATTCAATTTGTCAGGGGTGTCTCGCGAATTCTCTCAAAGCGTTGATTGCTTCTGAATTAAGATCTTAATTAAGATGTTAAGACTTTACTTCTATACATGAAATAATTACTTTGAATGTTTTAGACACTTCGTCAGTAACATTTATTATGTCAGAATCTAAGCTTAGGTGTTGAAGGATATCCAATATAAAGTTTCGTGGAACACCTGCAAATGATTTAATTATGTGATTTTAAAAAATCCACGTGTTCATTACATAATAAAGCAACGCGTCGATCGACGTGAGTTCAAATCCCTGAAGTAAGCCTGAGCATTCGGTGAAGAAAAACATCGTGATAAAACCATAGCATGGTGATAGGGAATTTTTGTAATATACGTCCTGCTAGCTACCATCCTCAAGTTGAAAATCCACCACCGAGCACCTGTAAGTGTGTTCCGGCATCTGCACTTGATAGCCAGTTTCCCCACTAGGCTTATCGTGGCACCATGTTTGGCCACATCGTCACTAAATGGTAGAAAGGTAGAAATTGACCATAACGCTGAAGCTATAAACGATTAAAAAAACCAATACGTGTATTCATTTTACTGAATTTTTTAACCGTGTAAAAATAATTTAACGTTGATCACAATTTTCTGCCATCTCTTTTTATTGCAGATTCACATAGTTTGAATCAACTAAAATGCGATGGTGAAACTCCCGCGTGTCTATCATGCATGGTTCCTGAGTAATATTTTTTTGAAAATCACGGTTTTTTTTTCGGATAGCACATTAAAAAGTAAAAACTTATAAAATGTTAATAATACCATCGTAGACAGATGTTAGACAAAATCATCGACCGCGGATATGTTAAAGCGATTTAAATGTTCTTCAATTTTATGTTTTTAATATTTACTTGAATAATCCGCCGTATTAGGACGGAATTGTGCACCAGGCAATCGCTTAGGACGTCTTATATGCGCCCTAAATATATCACGACTTAGTCTGTAATTTTGTATGATACAAACTGGAATAGTTTTCCGAGTAAAATCTAGACTGACCTAGTCTTCAAAATTCCAAGTCTAACAATGGCTCGACAGACAGGCTTTTCCGGCTTACAAGCTTTCAGGCAATCTCTGTAGAAAATCACTGGGCTCTAGCTTACAATAGCGAGTTGAAATTTCCATCATGTAACCGTGATACGTACACTATGATCTATTTCTGATAAAGAAACTTGTGTTACCTATATGAAAATATGTATATAGGTATATATAGTCCAAAAAATGAGTATATATTGGTATACTATCTGATCCGTGCGAATTTTTCGCACATTATGGCATACAAAGAATTTAATAGCTGTAATGTTAAATATGTAATAATTTTTTTCTTCATAATTTGGAACGAAATCGTTAATTTTAATCAATAGCGGGGTGCATAAGTTTAAAATAATGTTTGAATCTTTAATTTTCATGAATTAAGGAAAATATGGAGTTTCCACAAAAATAAAACATATTTAAAATACCTACATAGAGATATATAATATAAAACTATGTAATAATAAATATAAAGCTACATGAAATTTATCAAAATTTATGTAATATATAATTTTCCACAGAACGACTCTGATGACGAACAGTGTGCGCTAAGCGATAAGTGGCAGTACGAGAGGAAATCAAGAAGGTGGTCGAGGGTGGTGGAAATTACACCACAGGCGCAAAGACGATTACAGGTTTGTTAACTCTCTTCCAAATAAATATGAAGATATTTATGTTTAATGTTAATGTGTTTATTTATTTATATTTATGTTTAAGTTACAAAAAATGTCGCTTGCAGGGTGATAAGAATCAATTCCCGGATAGGTCACGACAACCATGTGACTCTCTTTTGATTTGTCGTATTTCGGGATCAGCCTTTATATATCTAATTGCCAAAAGCCTTGCAGACAGCGATGAATTACCGATCTCTCGGTAGAGAGGTGGGGCACAGAGAAATTTCTTTTGAGATCTCTCTTCACTTGGGGCAGTCCAACTGGTGGAATATCTTCACCGTACAGAAGATCGCAGATAATATAACCTTGTGTTGTGTTCCTGCGGTGAATTGGATTTGCAAAGCTCATTTTGGTTCGAAGTCGACAACACACTAGTGATACCTATGGCTCTACTACGGACCAGAAGTTATGGTAGTCGCTTACCATCAGATGAGCCGTATGCTTGTTTGCCACTTTAGTTATATATATAAAAAATCACTACTGCCGTCTTTTTGGATTGTACTATACTTACACAGTGTCGTCACTTCGTTACGATAAAACAAAAAACCATTTTGAAAGAGTCGGTTTTAAAATGCAAAGTCAATAAAAACTAGAATCAGAATAAACATCAGTAGTAGTCCTGATTTAGAAAACCAATCTTATGATGCTAAAGTTGAAATAGAACGCAGATAACAAACATCTATCTCAATTTTATTGCACCCAATAATTTACGTTTGACCTTTTACGTACCCTAATATCAAAAGCGAAAAAAAATTTCAATCGGCAACTCATTAAAACGTCTGCGCTTTGTTAAAATACGTTTATTTTCGTTATCTGATACGTCGCGTCGATATAGAGCCGCTGGTTGCCGACTTATAAACACTATACGGCTCGCTGAATTATTTTCATTTTGCAAAAAGGTAGTTCGTCGGGTATGGGCGTAAATATTCAGGTTAAATTCTTTTTTCATACACGTATTTTTTACTGTACTACGTATGAAATAATCTCAATTGATAAAATAATAGAATTAATGATATTAACACTTTTTAATTGAAGTGGTCTTTGATCACGGAATAAAAAAATCCCAACAAAAAACATAAATGTGAAAAAGGGGCCAAGTTACCGATAAAAGAGCTGAGGTGTAACGGGTGCCAAGTTCCATAGCTGCTCCTAATTATAGCTGTAGGAATGTACGTTCTTCAATTCGTTTTCAAAACAATTTGTTATATTTTTTGATATGAGATTTATTAATTTGGTACGTTTTAATTTAAATACGGGGACACAATTAACTGTAATTGGTGTATTCGTTATGGACGATACACAATGAACTAAAAAGGATCGTATTTAAAGTCATAGTATACAATAGAGCGTTGTTGCATTTTGTGATTCTAACAAAAATTTTGCGCGTAGTGGTACTTTTTTTTACCTCATTAAGTTACTAAAGTACGCAAGCTGTGGGACACTCGAATAACCTTTTTTTTTTCGCTGTCGTCGCTCAACGTTATGAACTTATGACATAAAACCGTATTATGAGACAATCGATAGTTTAAAAAATAATCATTACTATCGGACGACCAACTGTTTTTAATATAAGAGAAAAACATATATTAAGTGAAGCAATCCAATTGGATACAATTATCGATTTCTGTCACCCAACTACTAATGAAAAACTGGTTTTTATTTAGGTTATAGCTGCAAGAGCGTTAGCAGAGAGGGAAGCACGAGAAGCTAGAGGGGAAGTAGAAGACGATGAGGATGAAACCCTGCCTACGATTAGAGTGGGACTGGTGGATGCTGATGGCCATTACACTGACGTAGAACCTGACTTGTAAGTATTCTATTTTCTAAAATAAAAATTATTAAACATAACGTACCATCACGCCTGTATCCCCGAAGGATTAGGCAGAGGTGTACTAATGTACACTCACAGTTCGCCGAGTATGTTATTAGGTCCCATGTAATAGGGGGCGAGCCTATTTATTGCCATTAAACTGTCACAAAGCCAAACTCCGAGATGCTACTAAGAATTTCATAGAAAACCCCAATAAAACTTTGCTTAATATGGAGATCGAACCCAGGAACTCGAGCACAGCAGTGAGCTTACGAAAACTAGGCTAATGAGGCAGCTGTCTAAAAAAATTTAATGCAGATTTCAAATTGGTGATCAAACAAATATAAAATTTGAACGGACCGTTCATTTTGATACATGAAGACTTATAAAGAAAGATTTTCGTATAAATCAAAGTACAAGGAGCGACGTCTTTATAACAATCTTTTCAGTTTGAAATTAAAATTAAACTTGACTGAATTCTTGGAATCGTATACTGCCACGTAAATTTCTCGATTTCTTATTTAAAAATTATATGTACATCGAAATTAATTTATAGAAATATAAATCAATTGCTTCAGAGTTTAGTTGGTGTAATTTTCCCTTAAGGACGTGAGATTACAATTCAGTAAATGTAAATAAAAATATGGTGTTTTTTTTTATACAAGAATGTAAAAATATAACGATATCAAAATTTCTGAAAAATTAACTAAAGATAAAGAGTTAAAAGTGGAAGTAAATCATAACGATTGGGTCAATATTACTGTTGCTAAACGAAAGAAAATAAATGTTCCTACTCAACATAAGATTGTATTTATAATTGAATTTACATGTTTAAAATTATTATTATAGCAAACAATGTTGTGTGCGTTGGCAGCAGCGCATTAAAAATAAAATGTTATATTGAATAGGAGTACTTATTTTCTATCGATTAGCATTTAAAACGTAAGTGAAAAATAATACGTTAACATAAGACACTCCGTCGTTAACTGGCTACAATTGATTGATTCATTCAGAATGAATTCATTGACGTGTTAGCAAGTAAACAGTTATGGAAAAGTAAGAAGCTAGAAAAATAATTCACCGCGTATATTACTTTGAAATAGAACGGAAAGCTTTGATGTCGCGGTGACCGAGAAAAGCGGTCTTAAGACTTAAGAAGTTAAGACCACTTCATTTGAGCATTTTACACTTTTCCGCGAACCATTGTTCTGTTTCTTTGTTGAGACCCTTTATGTGAGTGAAGTGTTAAGTCACGCATAAAACCTCGTTTTTCGGGCGTCTTATGGTCACATGTTTATAAATATTCCTTACGGTATATTACTTTAATAATGGACCTCCAGCGTTCGTGTAGAACATCTTATTTAGGCACGTTCACTAAAATTAAACTTTTGAAAATATTATTTTATCTTGTTTAACAGAAAGGGATAATCTATCTTCTTTAATAAAGATATAATTTTTTCCAAATTTATCTATAGACATACTCACAGATTAGTAAAACAAGGTACTGATCTGTGATCATACTATGTAAAGGAAATTGAACAGGAATATGCCATAAAAAAATTGTATATCTGTCTGTTTGTAAGTCCACATTTTACTCAATAACTGCTTGACCGATTCTTATGACATTTTGTACACGGGAAGATTATGTCAATAATCAGTTGATAGGCTATAAGAATTTTCAATAATTGTTTTTGAAATCGTTAAATACAGGAAAATATATTTTTTCATAATTTTATTGGATAACCAATTTCGATAAAATTTAGTACACGGAAAGTATAAGTTATAAATATTTTCTACTTTGGAATAATACATTACTAGATTTATCAATTCTATTATTTCGTGATCCGAAAGTTTAAAATGTTTTAATTTATCAAACTTTTAAAGGTTTAAACAAATTTTTAACGGTTTTACAACTAATGAGTTGTAAACTAAAGTAAGCTATATAGTTTATTTAAACAATGTTTAAATAGATACAATAAAGAAGGCTCGGCTCAGTGATTGTAAACCCGGTTACAGTGAACCTAAGCTTGGGGTAAGGAAATATTGTAGAAACCGCTCCTCTGAAAATTTACCACCAGGCAGCTTTGCGTGTGTTCCGACAGCTACAGTATAGGTCAAGAGTCACTCACTCCCTCTATCGTCGCTTAACATCGGGTGATACTGTCGTCGTAAACTTCAACATCAACTTTTTAATAATATAAATACCTACTGGACTGTATGCTAAAGACGGTATACAATATACTTATTAAAAAAAAAACAAATATACTACTATAACGTCAACAAACCGTTAGAAGATTTTAGTTATAAAAGTTCATTTTGAAATGAACTGCAATATGTTTCAAAAAAGATTACTTTTAATGAAGAAAGAGAACTCTAAATTTTTTCAATGTTGTCAGTCTTATTGACATTATAATTGACTCTTTTATTATTCTCACATTGAAATTGAAGTCCGATTCCCATTCGTTTATTTGTATATGAATCACCTCGTAACTAAATCGTTTTTATTATACTCAGATTTTAAAATACGTGTATGTAGGAGCAGACGTCCTTTAAATGTTATTAGGTTATTTTTCCTCGATAACCGTCTGCTACGTACTATGTATTAATATTTCAGACTGACGATCAAATAATACGTTAATAAGTTTTGACCAAAACTCTCTCTGTCTCTCTCTCTGGTCACTCTTAAAATAATATTTTTTTTTTGAGCAATCGAACTCATGAAATCTCTGTTTTAACCGGACATTGACTGATAGACCGCGTCGATGATGGTTTCAAATTATTTCATCAATTTTTTTTATTTCATCACTGAATATTAATGCTTTATATTTTGAAAGTCAGGTTGTCAGTTAAAACCCTCATCTAGTGTCTATAGTAAAATAGTACCTTGCGCAATGGCATAGGTGACACGTGGGGTTGCCAGATTTTCCACAATTACCGTGCTATCGTAAATAAAGTATTGGAGATAATATTTTATGTAAAACTAGTGGTATCCGCGGCTGTGCTCGCGTGGACTACAGAATGCCGTCGATCTGGTACATGCGCGAACCATACTACCTCTCACCCAGTCATTTTAAAGATAAAAGGCTTATTGTAGGTGATCCTTAGAAGTACAAGTCCGGTGAAACTGTAAAAGCCGCAGCGACTTTAGGGCCCCTAAGGCTAACAGTATAGTCATTTCTAAAAAAAAAATTTACACGAAACCCTAATTCTTTTTCTAAAATAAAAGTAGTCTAAGTAGCTCCTTAAATAACATCAGCTATTTAATATATGTATATAATTACGTGTCGTCATAAAATAGTTTATCGGTACACATTTTTTAACTTAAACAATATGTTTTTTAAATAAAACATTACATTAAAAAATTGTAATACCTGGCAACATTAAACCCTTCAAATACAGTTACACGATTAACACGTGTAAACGTGATTAGAGATATTGTTATTTGAGCTTATTAGTATCTTTGTTCTGATTGATTGATCGGTATGTTAAGTGGATTGTTTCTTTGTTCCCAAACGTTATACAAGGCGTGTTACATTTGTATAGTTTGATAAATTATTTATCAATGGGTTTTGATTTCAACCTGTCCATGAACTAGTGTAGTAAATAAAAGACCACCTACTACTGGTGATATCGTGTTCTTTGCATAATTTCGAAATACTTATACAGAAAAAAAATTGTTCTATTTTGAACGACGTTTTTATTGAGGTTATTTTACTTTTTCCTATCTTTCGATGTTTTCGTAGGTAAAAAATATTGTGATTAGTTCAAAACTGTTAAAACAATTTTTGAACTAAAAGTAAAACCGGCTTCAATTATTTTGAAGAGTTCCCTGTTGTATCTCTGAAGGTAAAGGTACAATGACAATGAAATTAAAATGGGAACACCCTTGAGATACCACCAATCAAACATAAAGAGAATCATCCAAATCGGTTCATAAACAAAGAAGCTATGGCTGAACATCCATAAAAAATATACATTCGAATTGAGTCACCTCCAACTTTTTGAAGTCAGTTAATAAAGAAAAATCTTATTTATTTGCGATCACCGAGTAGTTGAAACGATCTTAAGTTCACAAGCGGTATCGAACTTCTAAGTCTAAAGAGATACTTTTTACAATAGGTTGTGTTACGAGGAATTGTTCGGTATGTTGCCACCTAAATGGTCGCAGACAGTCCGGTTTCAGAGAAGTTTCTTTCCGCAAACACTCCAGATGTGGAATAAATTCCCTGCTGAAAAACAACACCAAAACTACAAAATGAGACTGTGTAGTTTTGGAAAAAAAAAATATTATTATTAATCCTAAATATTATAAGCAATAATTATGTTTTAATATTTGTGTTAAAAAAACTACAAAATATAACGGTGTATAGTTTTAATTCAGAATTCAAAAATTAATTTAGAGTGAACAATTTTTTTCTTTGTAATAAAAGAATTGTAATGATCATTACAATTCTTTAATAATAATTCTGTACTAAATATTGGATACAGATGTTTAATATATTAGTTTTCAATTTGTTTTCAGTAGAAATGTTTCCATTACAAAATATCATAATATTCCTTAAATATGTACCTTTATAGATTCTAACTAAAGTTATTTTACATGTTAAATAGTTAACCAAGAAAGTATTTTGACATGAGATGTCATTGAATAAGGTATATCTAAAGTAATTTTACTACCACTGTCGTGATTAAGTTTAATCTAAAATTATCCTGAGCATTTTTTTGTAATATAATGACGGCTTCTCTTATAATAACTAAGAGTACACATTTTTTACATTACCACACATGAGTAAACAAAGATTTGGGCGTCCTTTATAAACTTTAAAAACAATATTACTAGAAATAAGATAATTCGAAAGACTGGCATTTGATATGCAAAGAGGTCAAGACAAAAGATTGCACAGAACGAGCACTGAACAAACTTTATTAGTATCGTTTATTTTTTTATTGTAACCAGTAAGCTACTTTACTATTCAAATTTACAAACCAAATGACCCTTAATAATCATGACCATCAAATTCGTGCACAAAACACACATCGATGTACAGATATGTACTTAGCTAGAAGATTTAAAAGAGTGACCCCCCGTCTTGATTTTTGATTTGCCATGGATAATGATGTCGATATGATTTTTTATGTTGATATTTTAAACTTATGCATTTTAAATAAATTATATAAATATCAAACAAAAAATGAAAACAAAGAAATTGCATTTATAACTGTATGTTATTATTTAGTATATTCCTCAGGCTGATTGATTTTAGTAGAAAAGAAAAGTGTTATCTACATAAGAAGAATATCAATTGGCGAATAACGACATCATTCACTCAATCGTAAATCATATGAGGCGACATCGACATAGTTCTAAAGTGTTCAGATTCCGCCTCGATCGACTTGGTTTCGTGCCTTTACAAGAAGCCTGATTAAATTAAAACATCATGACGTTAGAGCATTTTCTAATATTCTGCCAACTAGATTATGGTAAGCACAGTAGAATCAGCGAACACCTTACCGTAATATCTCTTACCATGCACCTATAGGCTCATCCATGAGCTACACTTGAGAACCAGTCCCTTTGGCCTTAGCGTGTTACCATCTTTTTATCGTTACAGGTTTAGTATGTGGAAGAACTATTGCAAAGGGAGGATCCTCCGACCAGACGAGTGCTATGTCTGGCGGGCAGCTGCCTAACGGTTGTAGTCGGGTTCTTGTATATACACTCAATTGAAGAGTTAATTTCTATAGCGCGATGTAGGATGCGTCGTATGTGGCTCGATAGATGTCACTGTGTGTCGTTATGTAGATGTCGCTACATCACTCCCCTCCGAGACCGGAGGTCGATAGCAGGTTGAGTCGTCCATACATCTTGTGATGCTTGCCGGGCCAGTGGAATGTTCCAGTGAGTCGGAACCAGATGCCGCATAGTTCACGGTGAGTCGGAACTGTCTGCGGTGATGCCCCAGAAGTCGGGGTGATGTCCCCAGTGAGTCGGGGTAATGCCCCCAGTGAGTCGGGGTAATGCCCCAGTGAGTCGGGGTGATGCTACAAGAATGCTCCAGTGAGTCGGAGTGTTGCAGTGCTGCGTAGTGACTGGCTGCTGCGTCGACCAGGAGAGAAGTGCGTCTCTGCTTGCTGACCGGCCGAAGTGCAGTGTGCTGTGCCAAGGTCGCTGAGAAGGCTGTGGGTGATGACCAGGAATGCACGCGTCCGCTGCATGCTGGTGGTCAGGATACCCGATAGCCGTGGATGCTGGCTGGCTGTATGACTCGTTGCTGGAAAGCTTGTGGAAGTGATGATGACGTCACGATGACGTAGCTTTTGCGAAGAAGGTTCCGCTGACGTTCATGCTCGGGGTCACCAGTGTAGAAGAACTATTGCAAAGGGAGGATCCTCCGACCAGACGGGTGTTATGTCTGGCGGGCAGCTGCCCAACGGTTGTAGTCGGGTTCTTGTATATACACTCAATTGAAGAGTTAATTTCTATAGCGCGATGTAGGATGCGTCGTATGTGGCTCGATAGATGTCGCTGTGTGTCGTTATGTAGATGTCGCTACAAGTACATTAGTGTTTTAGTAATATATATGGACCCCCTACGGAAACCATTTAAAATACTTACCTGTGCTAGTAAGAGCACAATGACTATAATTAAGTTCACAGCCATTTGTTCCACTATTCAGTACTTAGCCCTTCACCTATCACGTTTCCATTTTGGGTTGCCAAACCGTAGGCAGTAATGATAGCTTTATAAGAAAGATGCGGTCTTCTTTCCAGCGAATAGACCCATAGAAATAATAATTTTAACTAAATATTACATTAATAATAATATGTATGAATTTTAACTTAATTTCTTATTTTAAATATCATAGATTAATATCGACGTACTATAAAAAAGCGCCAATCAAAACTACGTCGGATTGGCGTACTCAAGTCATTGTTATAACAACAATACTGTCACGTTGACAAGCTTCATTTGAAATAGTCACTACAAACTACTATATTAAGTTGCCGTATTCCAGAAGCTATTGTTTGTAGGTAGCCCGTCTAGTTGAAGCGCTAGCGGAAACTAATCATTAATCTATTCATTTAAATGGTTTTTGATACACTTATATGACTATGAGATTGATAAACTCTAACACTGTTTGACCGATCACCGTGAAAGTTGGTAGGTCTAAATATAATTTTTTTCATGGAGACGGTTTTTATGTTATCTGTGAACGAAATAGGTGGCACTGTGGTCAAGTTATTTTTTACTAAAAAGGACGAAATAACATCTGCGGCCTGCTAGTTCCCAGAAATAAAAAAAATATTGAAGAGTAATAATTTACGTGGTTTTCGATTTGAAATTTTCGACACACATCGAATTTCGTCGTATACAAATTAATTATCGTTTAGTTTAGTAATTTCCTTAAATTAAATAATGATCCTTTTTTTAAAATAAATTTTAATAGTGAAGACCACAAAAACTTGTCTGGACATCGTTAAATTTAGTAACCATTACATTGATGTTGATTATACACATAATGCAGAACTGGCTTAAACTTCGCTTAACCTTTCTATCAATTATACTGCTTAGAATTAAAAAATACCTATCAATTTTACTACCGAGTAAAGGCGCCAGCCTATAAAGTGTTAGCGATTTCAAACATCTTCCAGTCGCAGCGCTATAAACACAAGATAATTATAACAAAAAGGGAAACCCTGGAGTTCCCTGGTGTATCAAATTAATTATCGTTTAGTTTAGTAATTTCCTTAAATTAAATAATGATCCTTTTTTTAAAATAAATTTTAATAGTGAAGACCACAAAAACTTGTCTGGACATCGTTAAATTTAGTAACCATTACATTGATGTTGATTATACACATAATGCAGAACTGGCTTAAACTTCGCTTAACCTTTCTATCAATTATACTGCTTAGAATTAAAAAATACCTATCAATTTTACTACCGAGTAAAGGCGCCAGCCTATAAAGTGTTAGCGATTTCAAACATCTTCCAGTCGCAGCGCTATAAACACAAGATAATTATAACAAAAAGGGAAACCCTGGAGTTCCCTGGTGTATCTTCGAAGACGGAGGTCCAATTGCTATGAAAATGGGACCACCCATGAGGTATCGTTACCCTTTCCAACAAAAAAAAAATCATCTAAATTGGTTCATAAACAAAAAAGTTTGTCTGAACATCCATAAAAAAAATATACAATCGAATTGAGAACCTCCTCTTTTTGAAATCTGTTAAAAGATAATACATGTAACATCGTTCGCTTACCAAATTCATAGTTCAAATTTTAGATATGTTCATTTATTGATACTAGCGATCGCCTTAAGCTCGAAATTCGACCAGCGACTTTTTGATCATAGACTATTTTCTGTTTGACATTTGCAGCATTCATGAACCTAAACTATGAGTATTATCTACATCACTTGCTGTCACTTTTCATTGAGTGACAATGTCAGTATTTTAGGGGTCTAAGTTCAATGGCACTGGTCGGGTTAGTATCTGCAGTATTAATTTATTTTATTTAATATATTAGTAACAGATATTATATATAAATTTTAGCTTTCTGTACTTCTTCTCCATATAAACTTTAACCATGGCAAATTGTCTCACAGTCTTCTGTATACGCAATACGCTTAGAAAGGTACCGAAAGCTAATGCTTCACGTATTAATCTATTCATATAGTCATTCCAAATAGAGCTATTTATTGAAGACTATCAATTTTTCGAAACTGCTTATTATAGCATCGATAATTATCCTAAATCAGCGACACTAATTCTTGGGAATAAATATCTACCACGCTTTCGCTCATTGTTAATCGTTTCTGAATGGTGTGAGTTAGTTACTCGTAGACTACAGAACGCTTTTAATGAAGCCGCATCCTTACATAACTTTATTACTGTAGTTTCAATAACCTACGTAGGGGCGTTTGTTTTTCGGAGCGGAATGCTTTTTATGTGACATTAATGGCCAGTATGTGAACTACGGCACTTTTATACCGTAATAAATTGAATTTCCTCCATGAGATAATGTTGTACTCACACTACTAATAATTACTTTAGATAGTAAATATTTAGTTAACTGTGTTGCCTGAAATATTCTACAAAAAAATAAGTGTATTTATTACATCAATTTAATATACTATGTAATAGTTGCTTATACAGAATTATAATTTAGTGCCAAATTATTATTCAACGGCTTAGGGAAATCAAAATATTAACACAATGACAACTTTTAGAGGTTAAAACTAATATAACAAAAGTTTGACATCAACGCAAGCCGTAGTAGGAAAAGTTAAATAACTGTTTAGTTTTCGAACTTTAATTTAATACAGTAGATTTGTTTTAATATAGTTTATGACTATAGCTGCTTTTCGTCATTATAAAAGTATGCAAAAATGTATTAATTGGTACGTTTAATAAGTATACGCTAATTTTAAATTACAATCAGGTATACATTTCACTATCGTCTCCTCGGTTCGCCATGACCAGTATCACGTGGTATCCTTATGAGAAAAGCTCACATTATATTACATTATAAAAAATTAACTACTAGTTTGCACTATTATATACTTTACTATTAACCCGCACTATTGACAGTGCGCGATAGCAACATGTGTGCTCTGTGACCGCACGCACTATATGTATAAGCAGGCAATCCAAGTCCGGTAATGCTTCGCGGCTGAGTGCCCTCTGCGCTCGCCCCCAAGTTCGGTGATGCTGTAAAAGCCGCAGCGGCTTCAGGGCTCCTAAGGCTAATAGTATAGTCAGATCTAAAAAAAAAAAAAGTCTAGTAAAGCTGTAAAAGCCATCTGGAGCTCTGTTTACGGATAGGGCCATTAAGGCTACAGTATAGTCAGTTCTAAAAAAAGGATTGAGAGAACATTATCACTTGATCTGTCGGTACTTTCTTAGTCCGTGATTTGTTGTTTCTGTTATTCGTAACGAGGACAAAATTCATCTAAGAATATCGTTTATTTTCAAATTAGACGACTCTGATGACAGTCAAATGAATCTATACTTATAATAAAAGAGTAAAGGTTCAATATCTAAAAATAATATGGGGGTTTTAGAATCATGGACAGAACACATTTCAATAGTTTTTGATGTTTTGTCTCTCTGTCTTTCTGTCGGTATATTTGAACGAAAATCACGCAAAAACTACTAGACCGAATTTCATGAAATATGACACGTATAGACATTTGTATGGTCTATAAATCGTGTTTATGTACATATTAAAAAGTAATATATGTATAAGTAATACTGTACTAAAAGTTTTAATATATATTAAGTGAAACCATACAAAATTAATCCAAATTATTTCAACATAATTTTCTTAATTTAAGTCTTTTATCTTAGAAATAATATATAAAATACGTACGTATTTTTCATTAGGTGTTGATAAATGGCGCTACATGCTATATTTTAGGTTTATCGTGCGTTAAAACTATTGCGAATTTGGTTTGATTTTTATTGTTACACATCGGGCATATTATTTGCAAGGGCTCTTATTAACAAATTTAGGCTGGTCTTATTCGTTTTGTAGATTTTAATATTGTTTTTAAATTTGTAAAAGTATTCGCTATTTCGTTCTAAATTTTTACGATAGATGTCATTGTTTTATAGTTTTTTTTTGTGTAGTATTGAGATTTTATTAAATTATACTAAACAGACATAAGTACTATAATAATGCTACATTATTCACTGAATATTAGTAATTAAAAATATTAAATAAACTCAGCTTTTAAGGATAGCTAAATCTAAAATTATTATTGAACTACTCTGCCCATGTATCTTCTGGATAATATATATTTTACTCGGATCAAGCAGAGCAAGTGAAACGCACGATCTGCAGGACGCATAATATATGAAATAGAAACGGTCATAATCCATACAATTGTAAACATTATTTTGTAAGCTATAAGCCTAAAAAAAATTCTTAAAGTTTTTGTAGGAAATCAATAATTATATTCGTAATTAACAACAAAGATTTAAAATTCAACCTAAATTTTAAAATATTAGGTACCTACTTAATGTTTACACCCGGTTCATTTGATTTAGTGCAGGTTCAACTTTGGCTTTGAAGTAGGTACGAATTTTGACCAAGTGTACTTATATGGAACATTCATAAGTGACATAAAGTTTGATAGTTTCCAAATACCTACGCCTGCAAATTTTTTTGTACATACCATACAAATTTAGACAGCCGGTTATAAAAATAAAATAAAGCAAATAAATACACGCCGATGAAATCAATAACGTCATATCAATCTTCATAATATTGAGAAATATTTATTTGGAAATTACTTTTATATCATATACAATATAATCATCTCAATAATTCATTTGGAATATCTGTAACTCACAAAACAAAAATAATGTAAACTTCTAAATGTATGAATGAAGGAAAGTTATTTGATATCGATGTTTTATTCAATTTGTAACGTTATAAATCGTATTATGCTATCATATCGAAAACACGAAATGTATACGTATTTACTATAAACCATCGAGATTCGAAATCCAATATTAAAAATTAGATAGATTCGATTTGATACGCTGCAAAACTGATATTACCCGTCAAGGTAGGAGTGAAAATCAGCTGAACGAGATACTAAGAAAAAATTTACGAGCCCCAGAAACTAATACCCCCGGGAACATGTAATACGTTGTTACGTATTAGGTTAAATTCACAGTATAGACGTATGGCAGAACATTGATCGATCGAAAGTAGTGAATGTGAGGCAAGGCTGAGAGCTAAATATGAGTAGTTACCACGGCGCTTCTCAGGGATCTGAAACATTCACAAAGCATAAAACAAGGTTAATTCGCCGATATTAAGTTTCAGAACACCTACATATCTTTTTATCGCTGATTTTCGTACACGGCTAGTTTTATTTAAAATTATTCCCGTACTGAGGAGATTGATTGTCTTGACAATGGTAATTCATATAACCATGAAATCTTTAGGGAATATTTCTTTATTATAGGTAATTATGATGTAAATGAGTTTGTTCATAATTCACATGACATTATTTCAAAAGCAGCACACAGAACTTCTCTTTAAACTGCCACAACCACAGGGTTTAATTAAAAGTTACCACGGTCTCCCGGGACATTATAATGGCCTTACAAAACTCGCAAATTGTAGAAACGTGATATACTAGAAATTAATTTGACTTTGAGTTGACAATGCTGTCTTTGGGGAATTTATAATTTTATTTTAAAAAATATAATTACAAGTACTTTTTAAACATCAGCTTTTCTTTAATATTTCTTTGGTTTTAAAAGCTCGCAATGTGCTTTAGTTGAAATTCCCCTTACCCCTTTTTTATTTGTACTACAAGCTTTTAAAATTAATAAAATATTGGATTTAAGCTTGTTTTGAAAATAATTTTTATTGATATTTTTTGTACCCTTCTCAGCAAACCCTTGCATTTGATACCTATGTCATGGGGGTGCATAAAAACAACTGGTCTATAATTAGTCGACTCCGACTTTGGATTTACAATGACGTCACTTAGCTAACCATACATTGTCATCCAAACTAAATTTGAATGCAAATTATCAGCTCAATCGGTTGGGGATAACTGTTTTAAAATTCAGTTGCAAGATTTGTCTCACACTAACAAGGCAAGTTAAATAAAAGCCTGTAATAAAGAACTAACTATTATCTAAAGCACCACAGATTTGAATTTAAATCTATGTAAAACACTATAAAATGATCAATCCAGAAAAGTTTATAATAAGCAATCATACTACACTGTTAAAGAAATTAATAAATTATAAAAGATGTAAATCCTAGCATCAACTAAGATAATAATAATTAATAAGTTAATAATATATTAATTATAAGTGGTAGTAGAAACGCTAATATGTTATTAAAAAGTTGTTGTCTGTCTGTTTGTATGACAGGATTAAACTTAAAAACGGCTTGACCAATTCTTACGAAATGTTGTACATGAAATGCTTAAGTCATTGGTCAATTGATAGGGTATAATAATTTTTAATATTAGGTACTTTTAAAAATCGTAAAAAAAGATTTAAAAAAAATTTCGTTATTTTTTAACCGATTTTAATGATATTTTGTACACGGAAAGTATAAGTCATTCCGTGGATGATGGGCTATGAGAATGTTCAATAATACTATTAGGAAACAAAAAATTAATTACCAAAAATTACAAATTTCATTAAATCTTAACCGGTTTTGATGAAATTTTGTTTACGGGATGTATAAGTCATTCCATAATTGATAGGCTATAAAGTTTGTTAAAAATTAATTTAAATTTGTAAAAAAAAAATACTAATTCTCAATCCCCTTTGACAAAATTTCGTAGAAGGGATGCATACATGATTTCATAATTGATAGACTATAAAAATCGTCAACATAAATTTCAGAAATATAAAAAAATTAAATAATTCTCAACCAATTTTGATAAAATTGCATATGGGAAGTACATATTATTCATCAATTGATAAGCTATATGAAGTGTCAATAATATGAGCAAAAATGATATTACGGGATGAAAATAACTATTGCGCAGTAACAAACGCGTGCGGAGTTGCGGGCACATTGCTAGTTATGTATAAAGAAAGAGTCACAATAAATTTATCAAACGTTGTAATAGGAGCGAAGCCAGATGCTATTTTTGGAATACACTAAATAAATTATATACATAGAACAATCTAATTAAGAATCTGCTTAGCACACAAAAGACTAAAGATGAGTTGTATAACCAAATTGTTTAATCAAATTATTTGTTGTTTACCAACTTGGAAGAATCTCCAAACTTGGCACTTGGGGTAGAAATGCTTAAGCATTTGGAAGTTTCATATAACTTTAAAACATTAATAGGCTATTTGGTTTATGAAGATGAGCTCCCGTTTGAAACAGTTTCTAACTTAAAGATGCGAATAAACGAAAGTAAAAAGTTTATAATATACCAATATTAATAACATGTTTTAAACACTTAATGCCGAGCTAAACAAATATATGTAGGATTTAATTTAGGTATTTAACTCATTTATACGATTTTGTTGTCTAAATTTTATTTGTTCATATATTTTCACGAAATTCATTTTCAAAAATATCTATATTAGTTGCTATACCTACCATTCTAATATATGCACAAGAAAATCCATAGCTGTAGTAAGATTTTTTTTTTTCAGGTTAACATTTGCAGGTCAACCGGTTATTCAGTTACAAAGCGACAAAGAAGATGATGAAGAAACTGGTACGCGCTTCCGAAGAACTGGATCTGAGCGACTCCGTGATGGGGCAAAAGCATTGCTGCGGAGAGTCGAATCACTTAAAACTCGAAGAAGAAAACGGCAGAATCGTGCCGAAGTCATCGTTTCCTCTCCGCATTTCTTGGACGTGCAACCGGATCGATATCCAGACTTAAATTATATAGATATGACACCAACATCACCCACAGCGTTTCCATTTCCTGACTTTCAAAGCTCTCCTGCGCATGCACCAGCTATTAGAACCCAACCTCCGTCACCGATGACCATTATGCCTCCATCACCTATAGCCCCCATCGAGCAATCGTTTATCATACATCCTCCATTTGGTGATGACAGTTCCAGCTATGCTTCCGATGGCAGCATGGGTTCCAGCAATAAGAGCTCTAAGTCAAAACTTGGAAGAGCTAAAAGAATATTCCACAGAGGAGTTAAAAATGATGACTCGAGTGCAATGAGTGACTCAGAATGTCAGCCTGCTAGTTGGAGACATAATTATTATAAAGATAACAATACTCATCATAACACCGAGGTAAATTATTACTTACATTATTTCTATGGTTATATTGTTAAAGATCAAGTCAAACTTATTCTATGAATTTTACAAAAAGCTGCCATATTAAATTAAACAAAATTGATCAATTTAATATGAACAGGTAAATTAATTTCATATGAGCATTTTTGTTCATTTTAAAGGTATGCGTGGAACCGCCGTCACCAATAGATCTGAAACCGGATCCAGAAATACTTCGAGAAGTCCAAAAATCTCCCGCGCACACCCCTCATAGACGTCAAGCTATTAGAACAAGCTCTCTCAATCTGGGAAAAGAAGGGCAGAAGTATGTTTATAATTTTTAACATGACTAAAACGGGTAAAATCGTTTGTTATCAGATGTCTTGCAATGCAGTAACTATATAGTTCAATATTATAATATGTATGTGTTATTTACCAAATAATCTGTTGTTCCAATACTTGTCTCTAAATAGATTTACTTATTTAAAATTCTATAAAAGAGAATACTTTGTTTGGTTGAAATCATACAAAATTTCAATATAAATATTTACATCCAATCGAACAACATCAATCCTCAACAGAAATTCATCATTTAACAGACAGAAGTTATTAACATCACTCCACAAGTAAACTCAGATTTTATCGGCAAAGAGTGTTTGCTATTTGCTAATAAAAACATCACTCCAAACAAAGTATGAAAGAAACTGTTTAAATGCCAATTATTTGAATTTTATTGATATATTAAAAAGCTACATATTTTAAGTCGTAACAAGTCCAACAAAACTTTGAAGTTATAACTAAGTATAAACTGTAACTCATTACTAAATAAAATATACTATTTAAGTATATTTATTTGTTTATATAATAGTGCGATTTATATGAGTCAAACACATGATGACTTTATGGATGTGAAACAGGAACAAAGGAAGGACTCAGTTTACTCTATTTCTTATAACAGTTATAACATACAATGTATGTACGTATATGTCATACACCCATGTCATATACATACACCCTCGCACGCACACTGACACTCACATTGAGATATAGAAACTCATAATAATATTTTTATGTATATAAAAGAAATACATCATACCTCATAATTACATTTTTATGTACTTATAAATATTTAACCGCTGCATAACAAACAAAATTTAATAATAATTGCTTCGTAACTGGCACCACTTGATTGGTAAACATAACAAATGTGTATTTTGTGTTAAATGTGCTGTGAATTAATATGTACCAAATAAATAAATAATAGACTTGTAAATTGATTGCTCTAGACAATACCCCCACCAGTTTACTTACTTGGCTACTTAAAATACTTAAGCGCATAATCCCACATCGAAAACAAGTCATTACAAAAAAGCAACTAATACTACTTTACTAATGAGCGTCCATTAGTTAGTTTTATAAGTGGTGAACAAAAATAGTGTAAAGGGATGGCTAATAAACTATTGACAAACAAAACACAGTCATTATTGTGATTTCTTCACAATATCTGTGTGCTTAGTATTTAAACTTTTCAGTCGGTGTCTCTGGGATCAGTAATTTTATTTCTGAGTAAGACTTGACCGTTATCACATCGGAGTCACTGTGCATTGTATATTTATATTCGTGTACGAATGTCGATATATTTGTGAGCTCGTTTGTGTAAGTTTGTGAAATCTTATATTCCTCGGACTGGTTTCTTTCAAATGAACTAAAACAGGATAAATAGTCAAATTACAGGTATGAGTTAATTAAAGAAAATGAAGTACATAAATTACATAACTTTTTCAATCCTGAATTGTTGCTTTAGAAATTGATTAATCGACTGTCCCTAAGTTTAAAGGAGTTCTGTATTTTTAATCAGTTTTGCATACTAAATTGTGTAAATGTTCTAACATATAATAATTTTAAGGTATATTCATAAAGCTCCGTACGTGACGTCGTTTTTCCAAGAATTATTACACTGGTCTACAGTGGTTTTGTTGCCCTAGATATGAAAATGATTTTGGGTCCATTTATGGACACTGTTCATGAAACTATCAATGATTTTGTTAGATTTACTCTGATTTTTTTTAAAATCTTTATTTTCATTTTACATTACAAAAATCAAAAATCGAGAAATAAAATAACAGATATATTTATAATGTCAGTAATATTTTGAGAAATTAGTATACATCGAAGTAAATAAAGAGGAAATGTCGAAAATATACTTTATATTTCCATAAAATGCCTTTTATGAGCTTTTCTTTTATAATTTTTCAGGAGACAATCTCTTTTCAAAGACCAGCAGTAATCTGCCATCATGTGACAATCCCATCGACCCTGATATCTTTCCTCCATCACTTTTAGATCTTGGTGAAACCACTCTCCCTATTCCTCACTATAGTTTCCTAAATTATCCGGAAATTTATCTAGATGATTGCGATGGACATTCAGTAATCGAAACAAAATATTGATCTATGACAACTTATGCAGATTCACGTGAACGTACTTAAATATTGCCAAATAACTGAGATCTCAGCTGTCCTGTGGAGCAAGGATCACATGATGTTTGTATGCGCGAAAAAGATGCGCAGAAGCCTAATCATGACTGAAAAATTAAATTTTATTTATAAGAAACCGATAATTGTTCAAAATATAAGATATTCAAAAATCATGAAAATACGAGCACATTGAGAACTTTCATGTACATATTCGTAATCTGGGCACTTGAAAACGTAAAAATTTGCGATGATATCCAGGGCAACAAAACAAAACAAAACAAAACTTTTTTTTTTTTTTGTAGAGCTGTATTATAAAACAAATGGTAAACGGTGGATCTGTTCAGATATAGTTGAGACACCCTACATAGGACACCCTTGTTCACAGTACTTTGCTTATATTGTTACGACAAACAATTTATATATTATAATTTACGAATCTAAATGGCTAATCTGATTCGTCTAGGTTCAGGGATAGAAGTTTGAAGAGGGACAAATCGGCATCAAGAAGCTCAGAACTAGATAGCAGTCCAAACTCAGCTGGCTCGAGATCTCAGGATGGTGACCACGATGATGACGAGGATAGTCTGGACCTAAAAACCAAAAAGTAAGTTATACAGCAGTATTGTGATACAAATAGCCATTTTATTAGCTAAAGCGACTCCAGCTCCACGTCTAATATTTGACCTAATCTTTAATTAAGAGGACAATAAAGGGGATGAGAGTGTACAATAAATTTTCATGAGATATGAAGTTCATGTATATTAAAATGAGATGATTTGAATGAGATGGGTATTGGTTTACAGTTTGTCGTGTTTAAAGAAAGAAGCATTGCAGAGAAAAGAGGGGAAGTAATAGAAAAATAATTTAACGCGAATAAGACCCCCGCAACAATATATTTTACAATAATAACAGTAAATAATATAAACATGCTCATTACAGAAACAATATACAAAGATGGTACTCGTTCAGGACAAATAATCTGAACGGTGGACCTAAAGCCAACAACACATTACAACCAACGCCTAATCAAAAGGACCCCGAATCTTACCGTAAGTACCGAACATTCTAGAAGAATATGGGAAAATCTCACACATGAACATATAATAAAAAACAAAGCATACCTAATTACGATAACCAAATTGTCCGGAACTAACAACAATTGCCTTTATCTCAAAATAAATCCATTTTCTATGAACGCGAATACGTCAGCCAATAGTTAAAAAATTGATAAGATTCTTATTATATAAAAAAATTATATTCAGTAACTCGGCCAATGTCGTCACTTTCCTGCGGTCAACTACACATCTTAAGGAAGCTGGCTCTTCTTCGACTGACCGCTTGCATGGAGCGATACTGTCCTTCACATAAATCGGGCTGGAACTGGGAACTGCCAAAACTCATTAGAAAGATTAAGACTCCTGATTACAAAGGTAATATGAAATCGAGATATAAATAAATTTTATTCAATTTAGGAATTCAAGAGTTTACTATGAACATTATAGTCTAAACAAAGTGATAATGATGGCTCACTGTTAGCATATTCGAACAGAACATCGTTTATACCTTGAATGAGCTTGAGGTTTATGACACCATATCATGTGGTGGTAAAGCTTTTTTTAATGTCCTCCTGGCAAGCTACCAACCACCTCAAGTTTAAAATCTCTCACAATGAACCTACAGGTTGTATTTCCGCATCAGAATTCGAAAACCATTTTACCTTTTAGCTTAGCGTTTTATCTTAGACTACATCGACAATTAACAAGCTATTAACATCAAGTGGGATTGTTATCAAAATGTTAAAAACCTCTGAAGTATATCAAAAACTTACTTCATTATTGTTTACTAAGTTTTGTACTTGGATTGGTTGTTAAGTGCAGTGTGTCGTATGTGTAATCCTTGATTGTATATTATCCACAAGATGTCGGTATCATAAAACATTCCTACGATGAAAACGTCTACGTAGATAAATATTGCCGGATTTTGAAATACGATGTACGAAAGCCAATAACTTACTGATTTCTCCCAATGTTTATTAATAATTTTAATAAAGTTGCACGTGAGTTAATACATACTTTATATTTTATTTCAGATAAGACTGTATTCGGCGTACCTCTAACTGTGTCACTTCAACGGACTGGACACGCATTACCAAAACCAATACAGTACGCTTTGAATTGGTTAAAAAATAATGCTCTAGATCAGGTGATGCTTATTTATTTTACTCATTGGTTATACAAGATTTTAATATGGTTTTTAATCAAAGCTGCATTAATTAATAAATGACTTTCACATTTAAACGTATATTTAATAAGTTACATTTTTGTAGAATACGTTGTAAGTTATAACAATTATTTGTTTTTACAGATGGGTATATTTAGGAAAGCAGGTGTGAAGTCTAGAATTGCGAAACTTCGTAGTCTAGTAGAAGGAGCAGGTGCTGCTAATGCAGCTTTCGCTATTGAAAACATTAATACAATTGATCCAAACCAATCAAGTTTAAATTTCGACGGATCGCAAGCTCACGATGTTGCTGATGTGGTGAAACAGTATTTCAGGGAACTACCAGATTCGTTGCTTACAAACAAATTAAGTGAAACTTTTATAGCGATATTTCAACGTAAGTTTTTCTGAAATTTTATAATAATTCCAAAGAACCCATTGATAATTATAATGCTTATTAATTACAAATACCATCGCATAGTAATATTATAATACCCTTTGTTTTAGATGTTCCTGAACCATTAAGGCCGGATGCTGTACAATGCGCTTTATTGCTATTACCCGAGGAACATTTGGAAGCATTACATTCTCTTTTAATATTCCTCTCGGAGGTTGGTCTTCCATTACTCAAATGGATAACTTTTTAAAGGGATTTAAAACTGGGTGCAATTATTTTTAAGTCATCCGATAAAACCTAACACATATTGTTTATCATACGTATTTCATTGCAGGTTGCAGAACATTCAGCAGTTAACCAAATGACCGCTTCTAATTTGGCTGTATGTTTAGCTCCAACGTTATTGCGACTTCATCATGCCCCACCGCAAACTGGTAGCACTAAAGAAGGCAACTCAAATAGGTACTTACTAAATTCAGTTTAATTTATTTTTAACTTTAATTTTTTTTTATAATAGACTAAAGCCCATTATATTAACATCAGGTGTTAACAAAATTCTACTTTATGAAAATTTAAATAAAGTGCCATAATCCACCATAGCTAATTTTATGAAAGTTGCCATCAATTATTACATATTTTATACTATAATTTATTCTATACCGCGGTTGATATTTACCTAGGTTATAATAATTTTCATTTAATTTGAATAATCAAAATTATAAAATATTTCAGAATGGTGATCGAAAGTGTGGCTGACCAAAGACAAATCAGCGAAAGCCGAGCAGCACACGCATGTTTGTTACTCTTGATACAGAAGCATAAACAACTATTTTTGGCGCCAGCAGACATGTTGGCCAGATGCAAATTCAACTATTTCGAGGAAAGCGTACCAGTAAGAAAATATTTTTGTACCTATTACACACACTAACTTGTTACGGCATGGATTAAAAATATTATATCAATGATCAAATAATTGAATTATATAAATACGAATCATTCTAAGCGCCAACTGAAACTAAAAGTTACTTATCTTTTTTGAAATATAGTTTTAATTCATAAGAGAAAAAAATTCCAGGTAGCATTAGAAGAATTAGGAGCAGACTTCAACCAAGATTGGAAAGGATTCCAGCAAGCCTGCATAAAAGCTTTACTTAAAGAAGCCAAAGAAAAGTAAGTTTCATTGAAGTTGTTTTAAGACATTATTCTAATAATAACTAGAACAGTTTTCCTATAGATATCTTTAAATCACAACTTTTGTTGAATCTTTACAATATACCTAGTCTAAATTTTTTCATGCTTTTTTAGAGTCTGTGGCCGGTCAGGAAAGAGGTGAGACTTCGATGTTAGAGCGCTATCCATCTACCCTGTCATTAAATAATTCTGTGCTTTACAAACCGATTTATATCAAAACGATTCATAAATTGTTATCAAATTTTCTATCTATACTTTTTGATTTGTTAATTACCTACACTTATACCTTACTTACTAAGGTTGTTTATTTACTTTAAAGATAATTTAAGGATATTTATCTTGCGATACCTAAAATAAAAATTAAAAGTAAAGAACAGAATTTTCTAAATTCTCATCGTATCTCAGATCATTCTCATCATAGTCCTATGGCCGTGTAGGTGTTTCTGTGTTAGTGTTTTATAAAGTAGTACATATTTGAAATCATTGTGTGTTTTGTGATTTGAAAAAGTAAACATAAATACAGAATAAAATTTTGAAGATCATTTTAATAATGGAATCTAAATTGGTGTTTACGTACGCATGGATATAATAATTAACTATTAAAGACGTTATTGTTGATGGATTATGTAGTTAACAATATCAATTATGCTTAAATTCAAATCGATTAAGCCGCATCAGTATGAGCATGATTACATGCATTAATTTAAATATAATTAAGGGTTAAATAAAAATAAGTTTAAAAGCTTTAAGAAGACTATGTTAGTGTTAATTCGAATTTTAAAAGTTGTGTGAATGAAATTTCCAGAACGCGAGGGTGGATGTCAGTCTCAGGAGCTGCGTCACACGTAGAGTTATGCTGTAAGAAAGTCGGTGATGGACATCCGCTAAGGTTATGGAGAGCTACGACTGATGTCGAAGCGCCGCCTCAGGAGGTTATGCAAAGGTTTGAATATCTTCAATAGAGAATATCATACTAAGTTTTATAACAAAGTTATCCAACGTATCTTTAAGGCAACGTCTCGCTGTTTGTAGGTCTATCCGTTAGTATACTTATAACTCGAAAACCAATTATCCGATTAACATGATCCAATTACTTCTTAAAAAGTATTTGTACCGGCAACTGGCTAAATTAACGATCGCCGGATGGTATACTAATTATACCTAGGCAAAGTATTCTCAGTTCAGATGCCTGGGGTTCTGAGTATACTGTTATACGTGGTTGCGGATTCACCTATCCTAGCAAAAATTACGCATCTAAGCCCACTGGATGTTTCTTAGCGCTGTACCAAGTAGTAGTAGGTATTCACTCAGCCGGCCGTCGAATCTCGTCTCTCAATCGCAAATCCACACCCGAAAAAATTCATCCAGACGCTTCACTGATATATAATTCTCTACACCGTATTTATAGCACAATTAACACAGTTTTCTTATTTTATAATAAGAACCAACCAAAAAAAACGGCGGCAGCAGTGAACTCGACTTACGACCGATTAGTTCTTACTTCTTACTTACTCCACACCGCGGCGCGGGCGGCCGGGGTTCTCAAACACACTGATGATTGATACAACAACTGTGCGTTTGATTTGAGCGTGCTCGTAGCCAACTTTTACCATGATAAGAAACTCTAACAACCACGTATCTACTATTTGGCCCAAACAGTATTATTCAAGATGTCAAAATTTCATTTTCAGTAATATAATTTTTAATATCAAGTTAGTCTTGTATCTTTATAAATTGTGTCGTATTATTTAATAGGATAATTAAATTTAAAATTATCCGTTAACCGCCAAACCTAAATTTTTATATTTTATTGTGAACAGTAAATCAAGTTATGCATATTTTATTAACAGAATGGCAGGAAGACATTCTTTCGTGTCTCTAAATTGAAAAAAAGTTATTGCTTGGAGCAATTATATTTATTAATAAACAACATTCATGAATAATAATAAATTTAATGTCTTTTACAGGATACTCCGTGAACGACACATATGGGATGATTCTTTAGTGAAGTGGCGGGTAGCTGAAAAACTTGGAACAAACGCCGAAGTATTCCAATTCATTTCTGCATCTTGCATCAATTTACCACCAAGAGAATATTGTGTATTACGGTAATTATCTCTTCCTTTTGTATATATTTTATTACACCGCACCTATTTAAAAGTTCATTACGACTTGACAGTTACACAGTAAGTAAAATTTAATGGCAAAATAGTATAAAAGTTAACTGATATGAATATGAACCCATTCACCTATACCTCTGAGATGTAGAAAAAAAAACAGGAACAGTCTTATCTCTAGAACTAGCTGTGGCCCGTGGTTTCAATCGCGTTTAATTTTTTTTTATTATTAATAAAAAACTAACAGTCTGCGTATTTAAGATCTTTAGTTTATGGCCTAAACTTTAAGCAATTACAGTTCGGCCCTTCTCGGTAATGCTCGGTTCTTGTCGGGTGATTAACTCGCCCTCGTCCCCCGATACCTCACGCCGTTCTCGCTTAGCGTACTTTCTGAACTACATCATCGTATTAAATTGCACGGCTTCCAAGAGTCATATTATGATGTTATACTGTTGTTTTTATTCCCACTTGACAAATTGACAATCACTAACGTCAAAATTGAAAATATTGTTGTCAGATTTATTTTTGTAGCGTAGTGCTACCGTATATTTAAAGTTTCAAATATTGCAACTTGCACACCCTGTAACTTTGCTGTTGCTCCATACCAATGTTCTTCTTCGACAGGGCATTTTATCTTACTACTTACTTATCAAAGCTTCACATATTACTTTCCATAGTTGTAGCTAATATTTATTGATACACGCTATGCAACTTTGCTGTTGCTTCATCCCCATGCTCTCATTCGATAGGGCGTTCTGTCTAAAACTTACCTATCATCACTTCAAATATTACTTTTCGTAGTTGTAACTAATGTTGAAACACGACTTGCAACATTGCTGTTGTTTTATCCCCATGTTTTCCTCCGGCAGGGCGTTCTGTCAAGAAATTACCGATATCACTTCAAATATTACTTTCCGTAGATTTAACTAATATTTAGGACACGCCTTGCTACTTTGCTGTGGTTTCATCCCCATGTTCTCCTTCGGCAGGGCGTTCTGTCAACAAATTACTGATTATCACTTCAAATATTACTTTCCGTAATTGTAACTAATGATGAAACACGCTTTGCAACTTTGCTGTTGTTTCATCCCCATGTTCTCCTTCGGAAGGGCGTTCTGTCAATAAATTACTGATTATCACTTCAAATATTACTTCCCGTAATTGTAACTAATGTTGAAACACGCTTTGCAACTTTGCTGTTGTTTCATCCCCATGTTCTCCTTCGGAAGGGCGTTCTGTCAATAAATTACTGATTATCACTTCAAATATTACTTTCCGTAATTGTAACTAATGTTGAAACACGATTTGCAACTTTGCTGTTGTTTCATCCCCATTTTCTCCTTCGGAAGGGCGTTCTGTCAATAAATTACTGATTATCACTTCAAATATTACTTCCCGTAATTGTAACTAATGTTGAAACACGCTTTGGAACTTTGCTGTTGTTTCATCCCCATGTTCTCCTTCGGTAGGGCGTTCTATCAACATCTCACCGATCACCACTTCAAACATTACTTTTCGCAGATCTGAATAATATTATTTTATTTTCAGATCTTGGCAACAGGGTGGTGGTGGTGGCGGATGGTGTGCAGTAGCAGAGACATCAGTGGCCCACGGGAACGCACCCCCAGACGGTGGGCGCGGTGTAGTACTAGCCTCCAGGTACCTAGCACAACCTGCGGGCAAAGGCAGGAGTAGGCTCGTGCACTTAGCCAGGGTTGATACCATGTGAGTATTATTTTATTCCAACTCCTTTACGAACACTTCTTTTAGATGATAAGCTAGTTTCTTGAGCTCGAGCTTTGTAAGTAGGAGAAGATCGTGATAAAATTATAGCATGACGGTAAAACCCACCTTGCTACTACTTTAGTCTAGTTGACGTATGTCGCTAAGCACCTATAGGTGTGTTCAGGCAGATACACTTGAGAGCCAATTCTCCCACTAGGCTTAGCAAGTTATCATCTTATGCTTACATAATAACATCAAGAGAGTTTATCAGTAAAAAAGAATCTTTACCATCTACCATCATTACTTATTCCCTATGTTACCTAACGTAATATATGTATACTGAGTGCGCGAGTTGAATGCAGTCGGAGCCTGAGGTGGAGCGGGAGCATTCCCCCCTCGCCGTCCGCACGCCTTTCCTCACGCGCCATTACTGTAGTGATGTGAGTGTTGTCTTTGAGAAATATCGCACGCGTAAAGACCCTGTGTTATTTTTTATTTCTAATAATGACTAATTCGAGTCCGTCAAGTTCTGTTACAAAAACATGTTTTTATTCATCGCCAAGCACGGGAAATGGTGAAAAATTAATCTGACGTTAATTTAATTCAATGATTAATTTTTTTCAGATTGATTTCTCTGTGTGAAATAATTAATAAAAAAGTTATGTGACAAATTATTATTAACTAGCTTGTTTTTTTTATTTTATTATGTTAACTAAGATGTAAATGTTTAATTTAAAATATCGTTGAGATTTATCGACAGCAATCATTCTAATTAGGTCACAGCATTGTCGAATTCCTTAGGTCTGTATTCAACTCGCGTGATAACACTGAGCCATAATGCTGATCAATTAAGCTATAGTACAGTAGCAATTTTTTTTTTCATATACAATTTTTTTGCTTGCAGGGGCCGAACACCAGAATGGTACAACAAATGCTACGGCCACATTTGCGCTTTATATTTAGCCAGGATAAGGGCATCGTTCAAACATAACACAGAAGGGCCTGAATCAAACGTATGATCCAAGCATTCCGCTTAAGCCTTCTCGGTGGAGACTTAAGTCGACGCTAATACGTCATTGTGTATATACGTACTTTAAAGAGTGACCGTTTGTATAAACAGTTGATAATAGGAGGTTTATACTCTCTTACGATATAGAAAGAAGAAGAATATTTAATGTCTGCATCATAACAATATGCATTAATAAAAAGATTGTTTAGTGATTAGAGTGGAATTAAGAAAAGAAGCGTGGAAGTATGATATGATAGGACATGAGTTGTAATCTCTTACCAAAAGGAATCTTCTACGAGATTCTTGGAAAGTTATTTTGAAATATATTATAGTATAGATAGATGTAAGTTGAGATTAAACAAATGCTATGGAGTTATGTAATAAAATGTCAGATTATTTATAAAATGAAATAAATTATAAATTTATTAGTAAATCTAAATGGATGGGCTATTTACACTAAAATCTCATCAAAAATCTGATTCTATAATATTAAAGTTATATATAAACTTTATTCCCGTTTAATATTGTTAAATTATGTAGTATAAAAAATATTTTAATGGAAACATATTGGTGTACATAGACATAAATGATTCGATATAATATATAAAAACAAAGCATAATAAATTTAGTTTAAAATGATACACACCTACCTCCATATTGCAAGTTTTATCTTAACCCTTGTTATCCCCATATGGGAATTACCAAAAAGCCTGATTTATTTGAAGAAAAGAAAAATACGATTATTTAGTTAGATAATAAATTCCTCTATGGTGCATTGTAATTAATTGTATGGAAAATCAAGAATTGATATCGAATAATAATGTATTATATAGCGGGGGTTAAAGAAGGTTATTTTTATATCGATAAATTGTTTTGATCCAAAGATATTATGGTACTGTATAATTTGACTGAAAAGTATATTATTTTTATTGACTTCACTATTTTTAGTGTTGTAGAAAAAGAATTTAACTTCGAATTAGCGTGTCCCGTACAAGTAAAAAAAAAACCAATTAGGGTCGATTTTTCAGTCAGCAGGTAATTTTATTTATGAAATATTTTTTGAACATTGACATGATTTTCACACGTTATCCTTGATAAAGTCCAAATTATTCTTCAAATAAAGTTATGACAGTATGTGACAAACTGTCAAAATATTCAATTAATTCCTCAGATAAAGTTATTTATCTCTTCTGTGTGAATGCGGTCTTAACGAGGGATCTGTGGATCACATATTTTTTAATTGTCCCAAATTATCTTGTTCCTTATGATATGATCTTCTTCCTTGTAATATTCCGCGTTTTACTAATGTCAATACATTAGTTACATACGTGTATTCTACTTTTATTGAAATATTTAGTGTATTTATTTATCATAATAATGTAAAATTTTAATGAGTCCTTTGTTCGTGTCTATATAAATTATTTATAGTTATGATTCTTATTTATATGGTCAACATATTTAGTTTTATATTTCCCTTGCAGTTCCCATAACTACTACATAACAACTATGTATAAATTTATTTATAATTTATGTTGTGTCAATGTGTCCTTTTTATGTGTTATTCTACAGTACACCGAACATTTGGCAACTAAATTCTTTAATGTGAATTTGTGACACTTGACATTGACCTAGGCAGAAATAGGCAGAAACAAAAAATAATAAATTTTCTGTTGATTGAAAAATCGGCTCTATTGGATAATTCAAAAACATTTATCGATATAAGCCAACAAAAATAAATATCCCCTAAAATGAATGAAAATCTCGTTAAAATAATTCTGTTTTTTTACCATTAACCCTATGTAAAGTTATCGTTACATATCACTAGTCATATTTAAATATAAATGTTTCAAATTCTTTTAAACACATTATAATATAACCGTACCTGTCCTGTGTTCAGGAATTTGTAGTATAAAAAATATATAGATAGATATATATTTAAGGTTTTATCGTATACCTATTCAATATTTACTGGTATGTATTGAAAATCAACTCGATTAAATAATAATTAAACGTGTTTATATATTTTCGGATGTGATTGTGTTGTAAAAAGTCTGATTGTAAATAGTTCGGTAGTAACTTTTTAACTTAAATGACCATCACAATATAAATAATATTATATTTAGCTTAATTACTAAATAATATAATGCTTGAAGTGTTTATAAAAAAAAGAAATAACCAATGATGACATTATTTTTTTATATCAAACAAAATTCAATTATAACTATAGAATACAGTTCATTTTTTAAGTTGTAATGTGTTTTATGATGTATGAAGTTTTTATATTTACAGTTTTTTACGCAGTGAACACGTTACTTTAGTTTGACATCACATTTATATCATACGTGACATATTTACGTGCATTTTACACGTATGATGTATGGGTGATGTCAAATAAAGCTTTTATGTTCACTGGATAGTGGGCAAAATTTGTTTGGATTAAATTGTATATTTATATAAACTGAGTTGTTTTTTCTGATGTTAATTTTCTATATTTACAATTTATTTTTCTTGTGAAATATTATTATAAAACCACATAGGAAAATCCGCAGGAATGGAAAAACAATGCAATTAAAAACCAAAGTCTTGATAAATCTGAATAAGTGTTTTTCCTATTATTATTATTTGCATTGTCGACATTGTCATCATTGTTATTCTCGGATGCAATAACAAACGTTTTATACGACACTCCAAGCATAATCAAATTTATATTATAATATTTTTTCTGTCGTGGAAACAATATATTGAAGCCAAATACAACAAAATAAAAATATTATAACGTTCTTGTAAATATTATTCAAATGATATTCTGTAATCTCAAATATTTTAATGTTGTTAGTTACCTAAGAAATCACAAGCTGTTGGTGCGTATTCTAAAAAAAATATTACAAATATGTATATTATTATATCGATATAATATTACGGCAATTATCAATATTCACGTGATGTGAAAATTTTGTAACAAAAATAAACACAAAACAATAATTGAGGCACAATTATTGACCTAATATGGTTAAGATATAGCATTTTAAACCTATTAATGGGCAATTTCATTTACTTCTAACATTCTACTATGATCAATGTACAGAACCAACTTTTTAGTTTTGTTAGCGTAGCAATCTATACTGTATATCAGTGGCATAATCAGACATAATAAAATAACTTAGATAATTAAATACAAGATAAGGCATGTGAATGTTGTTTTCTGCTGCAATATATAACTTTTAATCTCTTAGGAACATCACAATTTTATTATAATTAATCAAAGGCCAGTATCATTACACCAAGTTGTATCATCCGTCCCTTCCCTAAAGAAAAATAACTAATAAATAATATTATTATGCATTGCTATGTAAACAGAAAACCCCGTTTTCTAACCACAATAAAACATTGAAAAAGGGGATTTTCAGTAAAGAAAAACCGATGTCATAATAATTTTATTATGATTCAACTCCTACATAATAAAATAGTTACTATGATTTTTTTTGTCTCTATGACATGTAAGTAATAGAATTATCTATTGCAAATTGAGAAAAAAAAAGAATAAATGACTATAGGTCTTTTTTTCGAATAACGTTATTTCCAATCATTCCATTATTTAAAAAATAAATATAACACCGATAAATACATTCAAAAAAATTTAATGATATTCTCTCTTAATAGTTACAGTATTTTTAATAATTATTATTGTATAAATAAACCGAATCACATGTAAACCCTATTTCAAATCCTGTATCTTAATTATTATAAATAATAAATAATTAATTACCTTTAAATACTCCGTGTCTGTTATTAACGTGTAAAATGTTAAATTTAATGCATTGTGATTTTATTCTCTATGAAAATACATGGACCATTGTATTGAAAATTGTTTTGTAGTTTTATTGTATTTTAAATATTTACCTGTTTTGTTTTATTTACGGGATACTTCCACTATAGGCTGGGTAAATAAAAGCTTTTGCCTATCAGTCTGTGAAAAAATGCTGACTTCACTATGATAACTATATCTTCAGAGGTAGATATCTAAATAGATTAAATAAGATATAATTAGGACTGCCATCACCTATATTGTTGATGCCGGAAATCATCGGACATTTGAGTGTAATATAGGTAATCCCCGGATTTCTTAAAAAAAAATGTTTTCAGGCATAGATAAAATAAACATCTTAATTTTAATTCACTTTTTTTCCATAAAAGCTTTCGATTTATTTTGTAATGTTAACAACGTCGGCGCGTCATCGTTCCGTACTACAGTGAAAATTTAATAAACTATACTTAAATATGGACGTATATGAAATATGACGTGAATTAAATATTTCATACACTATACTTACACTTCTCTTACTGAATACTTAATTTAAAAAAAACTCTTTTCTTATAGCTTTTCTTTTTAAAAATCAATCTTATAAACAAAACAATTATAGAGGTTTGGCGTTGTGCGCGCATCACGCAAAAACTACTAGATACGATACCGATCAAATTTTTGTTTTACTCCTTAAATACTTGATCCTTATTAAAGTTATAAGAAACTACGATTTTTACATGCAGTATGATTTTTGCATGTTGAGAAATGGGGATTATAATTTTTTTTGGTTCACAAACCAGTTATATCACACCGCATGATAGTGTGTGTGTTAAAAAGAAAACACAGCTTGTACAATGGAAAAAATATAGCTACATTAATATTTAGAGCAATCTATGCTCTGAAACACGATTTAAACTTACATTTTACTGAAGCTAATAAACAAGGGGTAACGCAAACAAATTCGCGGACGGTTGCTAGTGCTATATAAAAATAAAATCATATTGTACTAAAATATCTAATTATTAAGACATGTTTAAATAACCTTTGTATGTTCATCAATTAATTTCATTTTCACAAAATGACAAAGTTTTTAAAAACCCCGTCCAGGCGCTTCCCGGACACCTTTCAAACTAAGGCAAATCCGGGAGAACCTGAAAATCTGTTCCACCATCTGGAATCTGCCATTTGGCAGATCTAAGCTTATATATCTTTATTGACAAATGAGCAAAGCATGCGAATAGGTCGCGATCTGGCTAATTCCCTACTCCTACGAATTCGAGCAACATAACATATACTCATAAGCATGTTCCCCTCCTCCTGGGAGGAAGGAGGGAAACATGCGTATGTGTATTTAGTGATCGGAATGGTTTTTCTACACTAACTAGCATATGACTATCTAGTGCAAAAAAAAGGTCTCTTACAGAACCCATGTACCTGTGAGATGTGCACGTGTGTATGTTCATACGTGTGTAATGTTGTATGTGGGTAGCTAAGTGTTGCACGTATAGTGTCACTTATATCGCGCGGACGGCTCTCTGACCCAAGGGCTTCACACCGAGGAACGGACCTAGGCGTTAGGTTACAACTCTCAGCTGGCCTTAAATATTAATTTTTGTTAAGTAAGTGGGAAGTGGGAGCCCTCCCGAACAGCTTTATCCGCGCGCGCGGGAATAATGGTTAATAATACATAAATATAATGTTCTACAAAAATATTGGTCTTTAGTATATCTTAAAAAAAAACTCCTCGATAGCCTAAACCTATCGCACTTAAGGGACTAAGTAAGCTTAGTCTAATCCCTAGTTTACGACGTCTCGTCTGTGTCATCCGCGGAAGAACTCAAAACAAGAATTATAAACGCAGCAAATGCGATGCTGAATAATTTTAACACTTCGTTAGTTAAGTCACAACTCAGAAAAAGAATGCGACTTTGCGTACGCAATAGGGGAAGTCACTTCGAGCGAGAACTTTAATTTCTCTTAATTACAAAAACTCTTACCTATTTGTTAATTGTTATTACTACTAAACTGTTACTGGCTCTAAATTGTATTTTAAATTTGATTTTATTTTTCATTATTTCATGGAAATTTTATAGAACGGCCTAAGTTTAATTCCAATACGAATTTCCGCCTGCTTCCTTTGTGATCATTATTTTTCAGTTTCTTTGAAATAAGTTCCTAGTTCTTATGCATTGTTGGCAAGATAAGAAAACGATTATGTTTCTAATCTAAATCTAAAGTTAAGTTTCATAAATTTTTTTTAAAGGTATTTTAGAGGAAAACAACTAAAAAACTATTGAAATAATATCGTTTTTCGTCTCGCTTTTTTTAAATTTGGACCGATAATTGTTGTTTTAATATTGATATATAACCAGTGTTTAATCATATTAGTATATCAGAAAAAAAATTGACATAAATTGAGACTTTTTTAAAAATAAATTTTTGATGATGCACTTTTGACTTATTTTGAAAAAGCTAAAAGCATGATAACTCAAAAATGGTTCACTTGCATAATGCATATCGGGGTTAAAATTATCGCAAATATTCACCCCTATGACCTCCTAACGGGAATACGTCGAATTACCAATAACCCTGTATAGCTCGTGGACCACAGAGCACGTTAACTGTGCGGCGTCTCTACATTCTTTTCAGTTATTTTATTTTCCACGTATTTTTGAGTCCTTCAGAAAACTAATATCTCGTTGCTATGACACATGTTTTCTTCTTTTAAATAATCCCATAGATACGACTCTCTGACAAGTACTTACATATTATCTCAATTCTGTCATCATTCACAATCATCCGAGTATACCGTATACGGCATACTGAGTATACGTAAATAACTCGAATATGAAAATCGAGAAATACGATTATGAATGATCATTCAACCAAATATCTCAAATCCGAAAATAATTAATAATCGAATAACTCGATTTCGTAATTCATTCATTTAAGCCCATCTCTAATCACTACCTAATTTCACGTACTTATTATTTCCAATTAATAATAGAGATTTTGAAGGAAACCAATAAATAATACCCTGGACCATGCAGAAAATGTGACTTGACGAATTGCATTATTCATGTCACCATGAGCGTAAATAGGAAGGAGTAAAGGTGGTCATGGTCACTGTCCACTCGACAACACTCATTGTCCACCCAAGAAAAATCGACAGTATTGAAGGATTATTATACCGTTTTACATATTTTCCTCTTGAGAAAATAACATCAGGACATTTATTTTTTGTTTTGCTTAAAAATTTGATTTCTAATTAGATTACCGAAATTAAAACTGAAACTGCCTTGTATGTTTGACAATTTCAAAGAAGGTAAAACCTTGCGGTACTTTAAACTTCTGTAAAGAATTTCAAATGTTGCATCATATAACTAATAACCAATAAGATGTCACAATCTCTTAAAACTTTTATTGATTGGCTGACGAAAATGTCGGTACCTTTACACCAGCTGCAGACAACTGCTGAAGTTTTAAAACGTTACGTTCTATGCATACTTTATGTGCAAATGTTAATGTGTTATGTTAACTTAATTTTCCTTTATTTGAAAACTATATGTTAGATATACCTTTTATTACAATTTTGAAATATACATTAAAATATAACAAGATACTATTATTATTTTGTTAAAATAAGATATTTTTGAATTATAATACGAAAAAGGTTATACAGAACTATGTGAATGGGAACGTACCAGTTCGCGCATTGAATCAAAACTGTCATGTCAAAGAAAATGTTTTTAGTACACAATAAAACTCTGCGATGGATAGTTTTATTATATTTACTTCTTTTAGTTTATAGTAGTGTAATTAGTTTAATATTTTTAAGCCGTGTTATAATTAATATATATAATGAAACATAAATTAAATAGTTTTTTTTATTAAAATATATTTCATATATCTAACGCATCGCTACTTTCTTATCTTTCTATACGAAATTCGAAATAGTGAATTGGCGCGTCGTTAAACTGTGTTTATTATTAATTAATTAATATCCATTACAAAAACACCAGTGCTTTAAATGGAGAACTTAGAGGAAGTAAGAGAAAAGGACGTCGAAAATATGGAATCGAGAAAAGAGCCTCTATGGGTGTTCGGCTATGGCTCACTTTGCTGGAATCCGGGTTTTGAATATCTGCAGTCCGTCACTGGTTATGTTAAAGGATTTTCAAGGAGATTTTGGCAAGGGAATACCACGCATCGCGGAACTGACTTGAAGGTAAAAATAACTCACCAGATTTTCCCCACCTGTATCAATAGTATTATAGTATATTCTTCCGCGATAAATTTCGAAAAAAAAATTAATTAAAGTGATTGTTGTTTTAAGTATGTATGTATACTATAATATTTATTATGAATAAGTAATTCTTTAATTGTTAATTAACTTGCATTACTAATTGAGTAGATGTATTGCTACTTAATATTTAAACAGTTACTTATTATTTATGCGAAGCTGAACTGAACGAGTTTGAAGATTCATGTCTACAATAGAAACTTGCTTCATTGTTGTCTTTATTGATTCATCTCTGTCCATTGCTATTCAAAACTTAATTCCAAGCCCTTTGAATGTTTTAAAGCATATAATGTCTCACAAATTGAATATTAAATTAAAATACATTTACTTCACTTAAATCCATAATATACTTATTCCAATTGAATTAATCAAAAACAATATTTTCTTATTTGTTCTCAAATGTTTATTTTATGGAGTTATCTAGTTAATTTGATAATTAAAGCACTCACTTATTATTAAATAGCATGTTTTGTAGAAATCACTAATGGACAATAGTAGCTATCAAACTTTGATCATTTCATAGATTGTCTTATTGTCATATATCTCCTGAATTGACTGAATACTGAAATTTGACTGTCATTGTCTTTAAATTAAGTTATTTGTCTAAATATCAGTAGTTATTTCCAATCCCATACAAAATAGACTATGAACAAATAAAATATCTAATATCATTAATTTTGGACATCTGAATAGTTTAAGCAAATACTATTACTAAAATTGGCACCCATTCAAGATCAATGCATATTCACAAGCAGAGTGACCTGAGGCTCATCATTTTGTGTGTTGATTTGAATATAATATTATCAACAAAAGTGTGATTTTCTTTTATTATTAAAGAACTTTGAAAAATGTTTCACGTAGATTATCTAACATTATTATGTGATCAATTTATGTATATAAACGGTATCATCTTTAATGATTTAGATGAAATTTTGTATTTAGATAATATTTACATTCCAAGTTTACCTACATAAGGTGTTTTTGTTTTAAGATACCAAGCAGAGCTTGGTCACCCGGATATAGTACCTAAAAAAAATGTTTCAAATTAAAACATTAATTTTTTCTTTTTTTTTTAATTTAAATCCATCACTTTGATTTTCCTTGATACCAACCAGTACGAGGGAGAAGAAACTTGTACTTTGTGTAAGAGAGAAAGAGTAAAATAGCAGTGACTGTCATGGAGATAAACCATCACTTACAGTGCACATTTAAACAGTAGGTTAATACTATATTTTTTCCGTGGACAATAGGTCATATTCTATGTAATAAATATTACTTTCATTAATCATGTTTTTTGAATGAAAAAAATAACTTTTAGACAATCATTTTTCCATTCGACTTTTGTAGGAAATTATAATTTTTTTTGCCTAAAAACGGATTGATAAAAGGAAGATGGATTTAAAAAATCAGAATACAAAGAATGAAGATGATTTGATGCCATTGTCTTTAGCTAAAGTCTGTTCAAAACATTTTATTGTACCTGATTTATGTATAACAAAGAAAAATATGATAAACTAGCTTTGCCCGCGACTTCGTCTGCACGGTATATTTTATGTAAACCTAAATAAAAACATCACCTCACATAAATCTCACCTTACGGTATTTGATCGGTATAAGCTTTAAGAATATCCAACTAAAATCATTTTAAATGTTAACCTATATTATCTAAAAGACAGAGACTTGAAAAAATGTTAAGTTATACAACCCTTTACGAAAAGCTAAGTTTATTTAATAACTTTATTTTTTTAAACCATTAATATCCAGTGAATAATGTGCTTTATAGTATATATCTGTTTAGTGACTAGAGTAATTTTTTTTAAAAATTTGGTAGCCCAAATCATCAAACAACAATTAATTTATACACTTAAAAATAATAATAAAAAGCTCAGCCCTAGATCATTGATATAAGTGCTTACAGAAAATTTACTTAATTTATGTGTGAAAATAAATATCAAAACAATTTCGTAACAATTTAAACCAAGCCGTATAGCGCCATCTATGAATGCTCCTTGAAAATTATGTAAGGATAAAATGATTTGGATTTATTTGGTGTCTTCACTTTATTTCACTAAAAATTTTAAATGTATTATAAAATTACATATACATACATTCCTTTTTTTATATGTACATAACCTAAACGCAATTTATAGACCATACAAATGTCACACAAATTTCAGATTATAAACTACAATTATAACGAATTTCATTAAATTCGGTCCTGTACTTTTTGCCTGATTGGCGTACAAATATACAGACTGACAGACGAAAATTTCAAAAACAATATCTAAATACAAAGTTTCATACAAATCGTAGAAGCCGTTTCCGTTTTCACGCGTGCTTACGTGACCATAATGCCGTGTCTTTGTGGAATGTTTTATTTAATTTAACAATTATTTCTTTATAACTTTTAAAGGTGAAATAATTAAAAATAATAATTTTCCGAATGTTCTCTATTCCCGGATTTAATATTAAACTTCTATATTTGCAGCCTGGGAGAGTCGCGACGCTTATCGAGGACGAAGAAGTGAGTATATTTAGAAATATTAAGAAATCTACTCCGGAGTTCAACGTCACTAGAACAGATACAAAAATCTATATTGGTTTTTTATTTAAGTCTACCTATATGTTTCGTACATAGATTTATATTATAATACATCTATGGATTCGAATGGTATGACATTTATTCGTCGAATAGCCGATTACCGTTATCCTGTCGACTGCCTCTTAAGATTGGATAAATTGTCTAAGTGATGGATTGTTGTACTATGTAGGACTACTGTATATATACATAATTATCGGGGCTGTTATGGAACCGTAACCGTAACCGAAACTATCGGATATCCGAAATAAAAAATACCCTAAACCGTATTTCGTATAGGTGTTTCGTTATCCTTCTAAACACGATTCTTTAAAAAATGTAATATTTTAGCTATAATTACTATAATCATTTACTATAATCATTACATAATTCATGAAACTATAAAAATGTATATTGGGACAAATAAAAAAAAAACCTAAAAATAAGACGCTTCGGTTGACTCACGAGAGATGCGATTACATCTGCCTTGTTCGCCCTTCACATTTGTAAGGTTCAATGCTTTTTTACCTTACGGTTTTAAGGTTAGTTCCGATTGGTGACATCACTATTTTAAAAACACAATGAACTAGCAACACATGAAATGTCATTTTACTCCGTTAGAATAAAAAACCCACTGTAGCTCTCAAAACTATGTTTATTTATATGAAGAGATTCATATTAATATAATTGTAGCGAAAGACAAGCAAGAATCAGGTTTGTTTTTATGGTAATTAATTTGAAATTGCCAAACTGCCTTAATTCGGAAGGTCTATCCCTAATCCCGGTATTATCTTTTCCTAAAGCCGGCCATACCTATTTGCTTAGGACTGGCTCGGGTGATCTCAAGTTTTAAGATATAAAAATAAAAATCTTTAATATTGTGCTTTTCAACTAGACTTATTTTAACTGTCCTTCTTGTAGCTTTGGCGTTATCAAGCAAAAATCACAACTAATGGTGTCTCAGACTTAGAATGAGTATATCACTTCTTATATAACAATGAAAGTCTAAATTCATCTCACAAATAATTTACGGAGTATTACTAAATATGGCGATAATTATATGGCGTAAATTTTATATGAAACCATAAAATAGTACATTATGGTACAAGTGTGTAATGTTGGTGATTACCGCTGAGGCGCCATTGAGACGTTATGCAAAGTTTACTACCTGAAAACTCCAAGGAAAAATGATTTTTTATTACTATTTTCTTCACAAGTGTGTTGAAAAACGTCGTATGATACACGTGTGCATTGGTGATTACCGTCCTCGGCTCTTTTAAGACCCTCACCTAACGGCTCGGGTCTCAATGGCGCCTCAGCGGTAATCACCAACATTACACACTTGTACCATAATGTACTATTATCTAATTATTATCAGAAATAAAATTAATATTGTTCACCTACAAATGTTGTAATAATGTTTGTTTTCCTTATAAATATACTTCTTTGAAAAATGTTATATCTATGGTCAGCCTCCACGACCATTACTGAAATTATCCGAAACTATCGGATATATAATCTAAATCTAAATATCTATAAAAGGAAACCGTGACTAACTGATTTATCAACACAGAGATCAAACCACTGAACGGATTGGGCTGTAATTTGGCACACAGTTTTAATTATTATGACGTAGACATCCGCTTAGAACGGTTTTTTTTAAATCAACCCCTAAAGAGGTGTAAAGGGAGTTATAATAATAATTAAATAATTCAAGTTAAGTGAAGATATGGTCTAAGATTATGATAGATATGATTAACGACAGATTAAAATCTATAATCAATTGAGGTTAGTAGTAAGTACTTATAAATAAAATATTTTTCTCGGTTCCGAGAGTTCAGTGCACTTCGATATATGCATAGTGAAGTTAATTAATCTGTGTTTATATTGAATTAAAAATAATTTTAACTATAAAATAATAATTAGACTAATCGCGGACTACGATAACCCGTTCACTATCATATTAATAATATTGTATAAAAAGAGCAATACTAATATAGACCTTATTAATATTGATAACGGTGTTGTTAAGGATTATTTGAAAGTTATAAACCAATAAATACCAATTTGATTTTTCATTTAAGTTAAATACTTTTTTTTAAATGAAATTTGCGGTTTTATTTTATTTCAACTTATCAAGACATTTTTAATAAATCAGATAGATAGATCGGACAGTGATGGATTAGTTACAAAAATTTAGACTTTTTTAAAATAGTACAGTCAATAACGTTTACTGCGACATCGTTTAGAACAACATGCCGGTTATAATAGCCTAGAACAAAAGCCCCAGCTGAATGCTATATGACCGCCTTATTAAAAACATTGCTTTATAGAACATTGCTAATAACGACATACCTCATAAAACGACCACATTTAACTAATATTTCGGAGAATTAGATCTGTTAGAACGACCGGCTAAGCTGTATTGTAAACAATTTAAATAGGTATCCACATTTGTTTTCAATGGCTATTAAAACCAGGAAAGAAAACAATAGGATTTAGTTTAGTGTAGGGTCTTTTTTAATTCTTAAAAACAAAACACGTGCATGCAGTAGAGTCAAAGCCCTCTTCTTCATAATCTCTTCAGTTAGTTTGTTACTTATCTATACACAAGACACACCAAAACTTTGTGGAGTTATTCGTAAAACTTTCAAAATGTCGCAAAGAAAAAGAAAACAAATTAATATTGAAGAAAAATCGCGTATTATATCCAAGCTAGAGAGCGGAATTTCAATCAAAGACTTAGCAAAGGAATATGGTGTATCACACTCGACAATTTCAACCATTTGGAAAGAGCGAGAAAAAATTCAAACGCTTTATGACAATAATTTTTTGAACATGAAACGAGCCAGAACAACGAAGCATACGAATATTGAGGAAGCTTTGTTAAAGTGGTTTAAATATCAAAGGGCTAATAATGTGCCAATAAACGGACCTATTCTTCAACAAAAAGCTAACGATTTTGCTCAACGTTTCGGCGAAGATTTTGTTTGCTCGTCTAATTGGATTCAACGTTTCCGGGCTTGGCACAGTATTGTCGGCGGAAAAATGAGTGGTGAAGCTGCTAGTGTTGATAAGGATACTGTAGAAGAATAGATAACGCAAAAGTGGCCTACATTATTCGAAGGCTACGGACCAGATGAAATTTTTAACGCAGACGAAACTGGACTTTTTTACAATATGAAACCAGACAAGACTTTAAAGTTCAAAGGAGAGAATTGTTTGGGAGGAAAAATGTCTATGACAAGGTTAACGATCATGGTTGCAGCAAATATGACAGGATCCTGTAAAAGAAAGCTTTTAGTTATTGGCAAATCTAAGAAACCAAGATGCTTTAAAAACATACACTCACTGCCGGTAACGTATGAAAACAATGTGAAGTCATGGATGACATCGGACATTTTCGAGAGATGGTTAAGAAACTGGGACGCTGAATAGAAAGGAAACAAACAGAAAGTTCTACTTTTGGTTGATAACTGTCCTGCTCATCCGTCTGTTACTAATCTAAAATGCATTAAACTTGTGTTCTTACCACCAAATGTTACATCTGTATTGCAACCAATGGGCCAAGGTGTAATAAGGTGTTTAAAATCTCACTATAGAAGACTGCAAGTGTTTAAGTTAATACAAAACCTTGACAGTAGCGACCAAAAAAGCTTTACGGTTCTTGATGCCATCTTGATGATATCAGAAGCATGGAAAAACGTTTCACAAAACACTATAGCTAACTGATTTAAACATGCTGGTTTTAAAGACCTTTTAACAATAACCTCAGATGATGTGACTGATGATGATGGAGAGGACAATATTTCTCTTGCTCAATTAGCCCAAAATTTACGACCTGCTTTATCTACTACTGAAGCAGCAGAGTTTATTGATGTAGATAACTCTATTGCAATTTGCGCACGAGCTACGGAAGATGATATTGTACGAGATGTTCAAGAGGAAGATGATGACCAGGAAGACTCTGAAGAACAATTTACTGTACCAACTTTGAATGATGGTATCAATGCTGTTAGTGTATTAAGAAAGATTGTTCTTTTTAATGAACAGTTCCATATCCACAGCAATTATGACGATACGTTAATTAAAATCCAACGTGAATTACAAAATATCTATGCACAACAGAAGTGTTCCTAACAGACCAAAATTACAGATTTTATGCTCACAGAAAAATAATATGCATTGTACTTATGTGTAATAAACAAAATGTACATAGTTGAATAAATATATTTTTCCAATAATTCCCTATCGATTTGTTTGTACTTGCACGATACACATTAAACATCACCGGTTGTTACGACTATCGGTTTGTACGACTGAATATGAGCAGTCCCTTCGATGTCGTTATAACAGATTTTGACGTATATAGTTTAGTTGAACGACAGAAGAACGCCTAGAGCTTATAAAAATTGCGGTTTCGTAAAACTTGAATAACTTTTTTATTAAATGAAGGGGGCGTGATAATTTTTGTTTAAGATAAGGACCAAGTATCTAACGAGTAAAAAAATCTAGTAGATTTTGTGTGATGAACACGCAGCGGTAAACCTCCTTCAATATTTATTATATAGATTACAATTATAAACTATCTTCTTAGTCGTTCCATTTTTGACAGAGGGGTCGCGGTCGTAATATTTTGTTAAGATATGATTAATTAACATCTTACGATATAACGTTAGTCGTCTAGATCGGTACCGTTAATCTAGTACACTCATGTAATGGGCCACCGAGAGCAGACTTAATCTGATCAATTCATAGCATGGATGCCGTTTCGTGCATTCTTCTGCTAACCACCTTGCCTTGTAAGACCAAGCGCTCCAAAGAACCTCGTTGCGACATATGCGCAAATGAGTTAAGAATACTTAATTATGGAATGTGTAGGTGTAGTACTTACATATACATTTTTGGTATGAGTTCAGACAAAAGTAATAAATCTATTATTATGAAATGTAACTTCGACATGGTACCTAAATGAAATTAATTCTATAAATCACTGTCCTTTTTAGAGAGGTTCTAAACAATCCAATATTGTTGAAATTACTAAGTAACATGAATTCGCTCTACAGCCTAAACGATGAACCTTGGTTCGCAAAAAATATTGATACAGAAAGGAATTTTGTAACTAAATTGAGATTTCCATAACCAATGGTGATTGCGTGGTTATAGTCAAATCATTTATCAGCATTTCAGTTTACCGATTGCGCTGAACGACAGATTAAAATCTTTAATCAATTGAGGTTAGTAGTAAGTACTTATAAATAAAATATTTTTCTCGGTTCCGAGAGTTCAGTGCACTTCGATATATGCATAGTGAAGTTAATTAATCTGTGTTTATATTGAATTAAAAATAATTTTAACTATAAAATAATAATTAGACTAATCGCGGACTACGATAACCCGTTCACTATCATATTAATAATATTGTATAAAAAGAGCAATACTAATATAGACCTTATTAATATTGATAACGGTGTTCTTAAGGAGTATTTGAAAGTTATAAACCAATAAATACCAATTTGATTTTTCATTTAAGTTAAATACTTTTTTTTAAATGAAATTTGCGATTTTATTTCAACTTATCAAGACATTTTTAATAAATCAGATAGATAGATCGGACAGTGATGGATTAGTTACAAAAATTTAGACTTTTTTTAAATAGTAGTACGTCAAAACCATTTACTGCGACATCGTTTAGAACAACATGCCGGTTATAATAACCTAGAACAAAGATCCCAGCTGAATGCTATATGACCGCCTTATTAAAAACATTGCTTTATACGACATTTCTAATAACGACATACCTCATAAAACGACCACATTTAACTAATATTTCGGAGAATTAGATCTGTTAGAACGACCGGCTAAGCTGTATTGTAAACAATTTGAATAGGTATCCACATTTGTCTTCAATGGCTATTAAAATCAGGAAAGAAAACAATAGGAATTAGTTTAGTGTAGGGTCTTTTCTAATTCTTAGAAACAAAACACGTGCATGCAGTAGAGTCAAAGCCCGCTTCTTCATATCTCTTCAGTTAGTTTGTTACTTATCTATACACAAGACGCACCAAAACTTTGTGGAGTTATTCGTGAAACTTTCAAAATGTCGCAAAGAAAAAGAAAACAAATGAATATTGAAGAAAAATCGCGTATTATATCCAAGCTAGAGAGCGGAATTTCAAACAAAGACTTAGCAAAGGAATATGGTGTATCCCACTCGACAATTTCAACCATTTGGAAAGAGCGAGAAAAAATTCAAACGCTTTATGACAATAATTTTTTGAACATGAAACGAGCCAGAACAACGAAGCATATTAATATTGAGGAAGCTTTGTTAAAGTGGTTTAAATATCAAAGGGCTAATAATGTGCCAATAAACGCACCGATTCTTCAACAAATAGCTATTTTTCAACGTTCAATGTTGAAACGTTCAATCCTCAACGTTTTGGCGAAGATTTTGTTTGCTCGTCTAGTTGGATTCAACGTTTCCGGGTTCGGCACAGTATTGTCGGCGGGAAAATGAGTGGTGAAGCTGCTAGTGTGTGCTATGTGATAAGGATACTGTAGAAGAATGGATAACGCAAAAGTGGCCTACATTATTCGAAGGCTACGGACCAGATGAAATTTTTAACGCAGACGAAACTGGACTCTTTTACAATATGAAACCAGACAAGACTTTAAAGTTCAAAGGAGAGAATTGTTCGGGAGGAAAAATGTCTAAGACAAGATTAACGGTCATGGTTGCAGCAAATATGACAGGATCCTGTAAAAGAAAGCTTTTAGTTATTGGCGAATCAAAGAAACCAAGATGCTTTAAAAACATACACTCACTGCCGGTAACGTATGAAAACAATGTGAAGTCATGGATGACATCGGACATTTTTGCATCTGTATTGCAACCAATGGACCAAGGTGTAATAAAGTGTTTAAAATCTCACTATAGAAGACTGCAAGTGTTTAAGTTAATACAAAACCTTGACAGTAGCGACCAAAAAAGCTTTACGGTTCTTGATGCCATCTTGATGATATCAGAAGCATGGAAAACATTCCACAAAACACTATAGCTAACTGCTTTAAACATGCTGGTTTTAAATACCTCTTAACAATAACCTCAGATGATGTGACTGATGATGATGGAGAGGACAATATTTCTCTTGCTCAATTAGCCCAAAATTTACGACCTGCTTTATCTACTACGGAATCAGCAGAGTTCATTGATGTAGATAACTCTATTGCAATTTGCGCACGAGCTACGGAAGATGATATTGTACGAGATGTTCAAGAGGAAGATGACGAACAGGAAGACTCTGAAGAACAATTTACTTTACCAACTTTGAATAATGGTATCAATGCTGTTAGTGTATTAAGGAAAGATTGTTATTTTTAATGAACAGTTCCATATCCACAGCAATTATGACGATACGTTAATTAAAATCCAACGTGAATTACAAAATATCTATGCACCACAGAAGTGTTCCAAACAGACCAAAATTACAGATTTTATGCTCACAGAAAAATAATATGCATTGTACTTATGTGTAATAAACAAAATGTACATAGTTGATTAAATACATTTTTCCAATAATTCCCTATCGATTTGTTTGTACTTGCACGATACACATTAAACATCACGGGTTGTTACGACTATCGGTTTTTACGACTGAATATGAGCAGTCCCTTCGATGTCGTTATAACAGATTTTGACGTATATAGTTTAGTTGAACGACAGAAGAACGCCTAGAGCTTCTAAAAATCGCGGTTTCGTAAAACTTGAATAACTTTTTTATTCAATGAAGGGGGCGTGATAATTTTTGTTTAAGATAAGGACCAAGTATCTAACGAGTAAAAAAATCTAGTAGATTTTGTGTGATGAACACACAGCGGTAAACTTCCTTCAATTTATTAAATAGATTACAATTATAAACTATCTTCTTAGTCGTTCCATTCTTGACAGAGTGGTCGCGGTCGTAATATGTTGTTAAGGTATGGTTAATTAACATCTTACGATATAACGTTAGCCGTCTAGATCGGTACCGTTAATCTAGTACACTCATGTAATGGGCCACCGAGAACAGACTTAATCTGATCAATTCATAGCATGGATGCCGTTTCGTGCATTCTTGTGCTAACCACCTTGCCTGGTAAGACCAAGCGCTTCAAAGAACCTCGTTGCGACATATGCGCAAATGAGTTAAGAATACGAAATTATGGCATGTGTAGGTAGGTGTAGTACTTACATATACATTTTTGGTATGAGTTCAGACAAAAGTAATAAATATATTATTATGAAATGTAAATTTCGACTTGGTACCTAAATGATTTAATTCTGCAAGTCACTGTCCTTTATAGAGTGGTTCTAAACAATCCAATATTTTTGAAATTACTAAGTAAGGCAACATGAATTCGCTCTACAGCCTAAACGATGAACCTTGGTTCGCAAAAAATATTGATACAGAAAGGAATTTTGTAACTAAATTGAGATTTCCATAACCAATGGTGATTGCGTGGTTATAGTCAAATCATTTATCAGCATTTCAGTTTACCGATTGCGCTGAACTGTTGGGATTTGTCATACCGTTCTTTTTGTTGCAATAAAAATAGAGGTAGTTTTAGTTATGGTTCATTTTAATAATTGAAGGTTGAGGGGTAATTTTTTCAATCTATAACTACATGATTTCCTCCGATAATATTGCTAAATAGTAATTTTTTAAAGATAATTAATATTGTCATATGATATACATACATCAAAATTTTGTCATGACAATTTTTTTACCATCTTAGATGTTATCTTATGTGATTATAATAATCGTTTACAATTATACCTGATCACGGAATAGACTGAACACTCAAAACTATAATAAAATAAGAATGATAATATATCCTTAGAAATAATTCAGTTAAATTTTACTTCCTTGTATTTTGCCCAGATAATGATAAACCTAAGCTTATAATAACACTGTCCATAAGTTTATAATATAGGTATCATGGCAATCTAGATAAATAACATAGATATCTAGTTAACAACAATCGATTTTTAGTTCTCAAATTAGATTTTATAGCTAAGTGAGACTTGACAAAACGTAAAGGGTTGTTGATCAGATAAAAATAAGTACCATATGTTAACTATTACATCGTTAATACATAATCTTAACAATTAATGATATTTTAACTAATATAAATAAAAGAACATCCCTATATAATTTGGAAATTACTGATTTTAATTATTCTCCCGCGACCTGAATCGACTCACTCTACACCTATTGTAAAGTGGTTGAACAAATTCAGGAACTGCAACTAATCAGCAAAGTTTCATCTGAATCGGATAAATAGCAGAGGTACAAACTAACAAAGAAAAATTCATTATTATTTGAGTAAACGTCATTTTATTTCGACACGTGCCTGGAAAGAACACGTTATGATTCACCTTACGGAAACATGTACCTACCTAATTATTGTTGTATACATACGTCATAATCTCGTAACTGCGGTCGCATCTACGTTCCACGTTTTTTACGTTGCCAAATAAGATGTACTTAAAAAATGTTAATATAATTTTGAGTGACTTGGATGTAGTGATGATTTGCGACAAATTCTTTGGAGCAATTAAAACCCCAAGAATTGCTTACTAATTACGGCTTTAATTTAAAAAAAAAACATTATTTTTCCATAACGAAGTATTGAGAGATTCAATGTGGAATGGAGTAGAGTTCACTCCTGACGTCTGTCTTCCCGTTTCCCTATACCATGAGAGAGAACTTTCATGTTAAACAAAGACAAATTAAACAAGCAAAGAGTGTACAGACATTTGTTAAGCGCGATCCATTGTCAGTGTCCATCTTCGCTTACCAACAGGAGGTAATGACGTCATGCGCGTTCTTGTACCCTTAAAAAAATGTTTCTAGACTTTTTCCGTGGAATTGCGTCACTAGTCAGTTCACAATAACTGTAAAGGTCAGCGATACTTTGTTGTAATCTTGTGATAAAGTGACTGTGAATGTCACCAAACATTCTATTGATAGCGGCCCTTTGACATTTGAGTAATGCGCATTAGCACATATTTGTATAGAAATACTATCAGCAAGTGCTTTCCTGCACGTGCCGATGCCTAGTACATTATAAATACGCGATTATTACTCTACATATATTTAGATTTCTTTGTCTACGAGGTGCTCCTCTAAAATTATTGAGAGTACGTCTGTAAGTTTTAAATAGTGAATCGGTTTTATTTTTAAGACAATGTTATTGCCCCATTGACTTTTATTAGGAATTTGTCTTGTTCTTCGTTCGTGTCAAAATTGATCTCTAGATTCCATTGCGATTTTTTACTACGAGGTTTTGATAATATACAACTAAATAAAACGCGTATTTAGGAATGATTAAACATTGAAATTTAATTCAACATCTCGATGTCTGAATCTAAAGCACTCATAGTTAAGAATATTATAGACAAACTTATTATAATTAAAAGCTTTGAGCCGCTACCAAAGTAAGAGAGGGCTAAAAGTGAATCACACTCACTGAGAAGATAAAAGCAAGGGAAAATACGAGCGCTCTAATACAAAGAGATTCAATATTGAAATGTTTTCCTCTTTTTATTTCACTTTCTCATAATTGAGATATAAATATCAGTTCTCACAATAGTGATTCACGACAGGGCAAAATTGCATCCGCCAATTCTAATAATTGGCAAAACGGTGTGATATCCCGTGTAATTCTCGTAGTGACCTACAAAAGTACTTTAGTTGATAGAATATAAAAGTATGGTTTACTTGTGACCTAGTGTCTGCGATGAATAACTTGAAATTAGATATTATTATGGTTTGTTTTATAATTACTATCCATATGCAAAATTTTATATTGAAATCCCACTTTTAGATATCCACTGCCTAGAGAAGAACAGCATCTATATTGAATTAATTATAAATGCAATTAACTGCATGATAGTTAACTTATAATAATCCTGACTTAATAAAATTTCGCCAGTCTTGCCAAAAAACAAATCAAACTTAAACACAGTCCTTGACAAAAGGGGGTCTATCTTTTTAAACTAAGGGAACAATTCGTATGAAGTAAATCGGATAGCGGTACTCTACATTCTGAATAATACTGTCTGATTCCATTACAATTAAATTCAATGTAATAAATTTTTGTTCAAATCTTAAAGTAAAATTTGTAACACGCTTGATTGTGGTAGCACCTATCAGGAATATAAGACTTGTAACCGATGCAGAATACACACAATTCTTAATAATTTTAGTCATTATACTAAATTCTTCATGTCATTTTTCTTGATGATTGACGATATTTTCTTAAACCACTATCAGTATACATTGCTTTATAATGTAGAATTTGGTAATGATGTAAGTAGTAATGTGGAATGTGTACTACTTTAGGCAATATTCGTATGTTTATCGAATACAATTAAATGATAAAAATGTATGTTTTCATAACTATAATACTGACAAACTAAGACGATGATTTTGTGACCTTTGCAAATATTAATTTATAACGTTGTTTATATTTTCTTCTTTGTCAATTCTGGTTTCTTTTATTATGATCTTTGTGAAACAATTGTTATGGTTATTATCTCCATAAGTGTTTAAACAACGGTTCGTAGTTCAATGGTCGATACGCCAACAATGGGGGGTTTCTCTTGCACTATTATAAAATCTATTCAGTCATCCGTGTTCCATTGTTATCATTTGAACTCGTTCGATAAATGTTTATGTTTTGCGTGTTATCTCATTTATAATGGAGTTAGTTGTTAGCATGATCGGTACATTTTTTTGCAAAATATTTACGCTTTGTTGCCTGTACAATCTACAGGTGACGGAAGGAGACATGATTGACGTCAATGACTTTATGGAAGCTAATGTTTATAATTTTTTTTATCGTTATAGGTGTAGCATTTTGGCCACAATTTCACCTGATCCTTAGTGACGATATGGTCCAAGATGGTAGCAAGCTAAGCCTCAGCGTATGATCTCAGCCAGTTATCTTTATTAGAGTAACAATTTCTTACAAAGGAGTATTATATTCTGTAGGTACAAGATACGACTGCCAGAGCACTACTAGTACCCACATCTAATTCTGCCGCAAGGCAGCAGTGTTCACGCCGCTGTGTTCGAAGGTTGTGATTGGCAATATGTACTGAAACACGAGGTATTCCAACTCAGTCCTCAGTAGCAATCTCAACACTGAGGTCTTTTAGTGGTTGGGCATACATAGCTATTGGCTGCATGCCTTTTATCTACTATATAACATAAAAAATTGCTATAGTTGGTTTCAAATTATGGATCCAGTATTATTACCAATAGACGTAGTATAAACTAGACATGTTCATTTGTACAAATATTAACTTTACAGTAGGTGCTAGAAACTATAACCTATAATCATTAACACCAGAATACAAAAATCGAGGTGACGTACTTGGCGGACCAATTCACATATTTGTTTATACAGTTTTATTTAGTTCATCATAAACCCGTAACGTAGGATTGCAAGAATCTCAAGAATTTGTGCCAATTATCCTCAATTTAATTGATCGTCTGTAGAAAATACGTAGGAGCACTATCAGAAATGTGCTTTCATAATGCCCGTGACCTATTTTGAGGCCGTCGATGTTCAATTATACCTACATAAATTCAGAAGTCTTACAAATATTTCATACCATCACGTCTCTATTCTAGTGGTCGCCTAGTGGTTGTAAGCGCGATTGCTATGAGCGAGGTCCTGGGTTCGAATCCCAGGTCGAGAATAGTGTTATTGGTTTTCTACTATGAAATTCTCAGTAGCAGATCGGAGTTTGGTTTCGTACCCGATTAATGGCAATAGGCTCGCCCCCTATTATATGGCACCTAAAAACATACTCGACGAATTGTGGATGCACATTAGTAGACCTCTGCCTAACACTTCGGGGAATACAGGCGTGATGGTATGTTATATTTTATATCACACGATCTATCCGTATTATCTAAATATTTCATTAAAAGGGAATTTCATGTCATGTTATACATTTTTATTCATAAGGTAGACAAGTGGAAATGCGGGTGTCGTTATAGTCCACATGAAATAACGAACATATTTTTCTGTTTTCCTGGATAATGGCACTAGAACAAATATTTTTATACCATATAATCTATGTCTACCTATTTTGATTTCATGTCGCATGTTTAGATTGTTTTCTATAAATTAATTATAATAGGAACTAGAAACCTATAATTTCTATTATCAGACATATAGATAACAGATTTGACTAATACCTAAGTAACATACAGAAAGCCATTTAAAAGTTCACACTGATGCGAATGCGTTGTGAGCACGTATCACGAAAAACTAGTGAGAATACATTTTAATGATTTTTATTTTACTTCTTACTTAGATATTAGATAAAAAATATCTTCATTCAATAAAAATTCTTCTGTCGGTTGTCTTCGCGAGCGAGGCCACCGGTATAGCTAGTAAAACAACATGTAGGTATAGCCAAAGTCTGTCTTATATTATTTTGTAAAAAAAAAGAACATTTAAATCGGTCCTTTTTAGGAGGAGAAAACAGGGAATACGATTTTATATTTTTGTATATTCTACATAGGTATAATAAATCCGACCTACCGTTCTCTATCTCACGGTACAGGTATAGCGCAACAACAAAAGATTTTTGATAAAACATATTCTTCAAATACCTTAATTGACAGAGTTACCTCTTAATTAAATTCTTAAATCTAACAGACAATACAAAAATTAAATTGATGATTACATAATACAGAACTGAATAAAAAAATTCATTAAAATTCTGTTACAACATAGGTATGCACTAAGAAAGGATTTTTTGAAAATCATTCGCTAAAGAAATATTGCCGTTTGGAAATTGGGCCCACGTCTAAAAGCATAAATTGGTAGTTAATATAGAGTATACGAATGTGCTTTATTTATAAGGAACATTGAAAAAGGAAAATTTTGCTAAAAATATTCTCATAAAAACAAAACGTAACAATTAATACAATGGATATTATGAAACTTCTTTAAAAGCTTTCAGGGGTTTAATCACTAAATTATATATGTTTTGTAATTGACTTTTATATTACTGCATTTTTGGATTTATTCAAATATTTTGACGTGTGTTATTGGTTGGTTGGACCTTGGTTCGATTGTGTACCTACGTGCGAAAATTTCTTGTGAGGACTTCCTTTATTTACCGGCGAAGATAACAAGTTTGATAGCATCTTAAATAACCTGGTGAAGTTTTAATGGTACGGCCACAGAGCCACCTATCAGATCCTAATATATCTACAAGTCATCATATCGATAAAAGAAATATATTTTAGGTGAATATGAGTTCAATCAGTCAAGTCGTTGTTATTAAAAGGAATTAGTTGATTACTTTCGGATAAAACAATTTGACGACGAAGTATTCGAATATGCGCGTAATAAATATCGTTATGTAATAAAGTGTTATCCAGGTCCGATAAATTAGTTGTAAGGCATATCTACTTTGAGAAAAATCTGTGGTCATAGCGTACAGATATAACGCAGTAAAATATTCATTCATTAATACAAACAGGAAAAGTCTTGGAAAAGATAAATTATTAATTATTATTATACATCATTTATTAGGAGATTCCGAATCATAATTATATTCTATATATATTCATATATCATCATTAGTACTTACTAACAAAATTCGCACTCTTTCTATTTATAATATCAGACGTTTAGATTATAATTATATCCTTATCATTTATGTCTGGCAAGTGCTCTAAATGTGTCAATATTGTGTTGTACATCCCGATAAAATCGTGGGTTATAATCAGTAAGTTTAAGATCAGATAAACATGTCCAAACATTATTTATTCAAAAAATTGCAAATCATTGTTTTCTTTTCTTTTAGTGTAAAATTTTCCTTTTATTTGATTATAACAAATATCCATGTCTTCGTTCGCATTACTTACAATATCAAATTTAATAACAATAAAAAATAGCCTATGCCACTCGGAGATAATTTAGTTTTTTAAACATTTACGATTTTTATAAGCATTACGCGTTCTTCTGTCGACAACGCGAGCGAAGCCGCGAACATAGCTAGCTAGAATTCAATATCGGATTAGAAATTCTGGACATGATTATTACTACCTCTTACAAACATACAAACTTTATCTCTTCAAAATAATGGTAAACATACATCGGATTAAAAAAAAACTATGGTTAAATTTGTTTACCCTACACTGCTTATCCAAATCACTGATACCCGCTTGGACCAAAGCGTCGCCACGCCAACATTGAGTCCATCTACCGGTCTGACTCGATTAGATGTTTTACATCAAAACTATAACGTTATTGTATTAGAGAAATGATTTAATATTTTCTTTTGTATATAAGTGACTTGCAATCTATAAATTACGAAATATTTTGATATCAGACATAACATTTATCTTTATATAAGTATTAATAAAAATGTTTCTTCGTTTCAGGGCATAACGTGGGGTAAAGCGTTCCTCGTCGCAGCAGAAAACAACGCAGCACTACCATACCTCAGCAACAGAGAATGTCAATTAGGTGGCTATAGAACTTACACGGTAAACTTTCATCCTCGTTCATTCCAATCATCTAGTAGTGCGGACAAAAAGTATGCCCTACTATACATCGCTGTCCCAGAAAATAAACACTGGTTGGGTCCAGCGCCATTGCCAGAAATAGCGTTACAAATACTCGAATGCCGCGGTTCCTCCGGCCCAAATGCAGAATACCTCCTCAAGCTAGCAGATTTCATGCGGGACGAGATCCCCGAAGCTTTAGACGAGCATTTATTTTCCTTAGAGAGGTTAGTTAGAAAATTTGCAGGTGATCTCAAGATCTGCTTAAGGGCCTTGATGGGAGAGACCGAAGAGTCGAGAGAAGAGAAAGTTGAAGTTAAAGCTGTTGTTCCAAGTAATCAATTCGCTTCTAGAGTACCAGAGAAGAAATTGCGTTGCGTTAACATGTGATTTAGGTTAAGACTTAGTGAGAATTATGTTGAGCTTTCGAGTGTCTTAAGCCTTTATGTGGTCCAGTGGAACGTATTACGATTGGTGAATGAGTGAAATGGTTTATTGCAAATGTTCAGGATTCTAGTAATGTAATTAATACCTATAAACATTATAAAGTTTTTTAATAAAAAATATATAATTATTTAGAGATTTAAAATTTTCAACGAAAAATTAACGTTGCTAAGTATGATTAAATAGCTTGAAACTTTGTCCACTACGAAATATTTTTTAATCTGATTTAAATGACTTGAAATCACAAAACAGAACTAGATGAATAAGTTGAAGCTTAATTTCATCTTAAAATCGAGAGAAAACTATATAAATCTTCTTGTTGTGAATAATTCCATATATTAAATTGATTCTTTATATAGGTAAATTGATAACGTAAACGTTATTTTTATAATTTTGACTAATAATAAAACTATATTGATTATATTTAACAATTAAAATAATCGATGACTAAATCATGACAGTTTATTTTATAAAAAACGGAATACTACTAATTCGCTTTATAGACTTTACTGAAATAATATCTTGTAAATCGATTTGTTAATAGATAGAATTCTTAATATGTATTTATGGGAACCTGGTTTACGCAACTGAGAAATATGTCTGTGAATATTTTCAACGGAAGTTAAATGGCGTCGGGTATCAAATTTTAACATTCAGAAATTGTGACATTTTATCTATGGCAATAAGTTTTTGTCTATTACATAATTTCAACCTATCAACAACAATTCACACACGATTATATAAACAACTTTTGGTTTGCTTTATGATAAAAGGTTTAATTTTCGATGCGCTCTCTAACACTAACACTATTCTATAGTTTCATCACGGATTTAAACCTACGCCGATCGACAATCAGCGGTTCGTTTTGATAACCACCGGGGGAATTGAAGTTTTGACAAACTAACACTATTGTCCGTCGTGACAATAGAATCAAAATAATCTTTTGTTCAATCAAAGAGTGTCATCTTTCATAACATTTATTGTAGCTCTTTAATTATCCATTTTGTTCTTTCCTGAGGGGTTCCCAAAGTTGTTTTTAACACGCCTCCTTACTGCCTCAAATAATAATAAAAATGCAAACGCCCGCGTCCCCCACCGCAAAGCAAGCATCACTTAATAGGCTAGCCACGCAATTAATTGTATTTAATAAAATAAAGATATCAAAGTCCAAACTATTTCTTACGCGCTTTATTATTGAAAAAATAATTAAATACACTTTTTTATTAAAGAAGAGTCGAGGTGACGGATAAGCTTGCATGTTTGCAAGATTTTCTATTCTGGGTTCATTCGAAGAATCCTCAAAACGTTCACTAGCAATATCGAGTTTGCTTTTGTGCTTAGTTTTCGTTGCTGAAAACGCTTTTTCGCACAAATAACTGCTTGAGAAAAGTAAAAAATTCCAGCGCACTTTGAAAATGAATGTTTTATCTACATAAATGTGAAATTTATCCTATGTTTTAATATAATAACTCTAACGTCGAATGTAAAATTGAATTAAAATTAAAATTATCACGTTCTTAGAAATTTCCAATCAGTTGACATTACGTGTGTAAATAAATTTATGAAATCGGACTCGATAGAACTCACAATAGGCATGTTATATTTGTCTGATTTTTAAACATATTTATACTTAGAGAGTTAAATTGATGACTGGATGTAATGCAGGGCTGAATTTTATGCTAAAAGTAGTGTAAAATTGTAATAAATAATAGTTTAAAAAAACTTAAAAAAACACGCTTTCATAAAAAATCCAACTAAAAAACAGAAAATAAAATTTAATAAATTTGATTAAGTACAGTGTAAAAAAAAATGAATGTACATTATTGTAAAAAAAGCGTGGGGTGTATTCAAAGCGCTATTTAAGATATTATATTATCGAAGTGATGATTCTTCTACTCATTATCTGTCAATAAAATGTTTATAATTATTGACACTATGCACCCCACGCTTTTTTTACAATAATGTACATTCATTTTTTTTTTACACTATACTTAATCAAATTTATTAAATTTTATTTTCTGTTTTTTAGTTGGATTTTTTATGAAAGCGTGTTTTTTTAAGTTTTTTTAAACTATTATTTATTTTTCATTTTTTAGTTAAATTTTTTAAACTATAAATTATTTAGTTCGATTTGCTAACTATCAACCGCCCTTAATATGTACAAATGTGTTCCGATTGTATCTTGGTTAAGAACACATATTCAAAGATTTCTATGATGCCAATATAAACAGCGAGACACATAGAGGTGCAACCTTATTTACATATACAGTCAGTCACATTAATGCTTGAGTATGGAATTTTCAATCCGTAATCACTCTACAAAATATTATAATCATAGGAGCGAATCTGTTGACGGCACTGAGAATGAGGATGATTGTGAATTTTCACTCTGTGACTGATTGTAGATTTTATGGTTTATCTCGTAACCGAATCATTTCATTCAATGCTTCACTGTTACATCAAGTTCTTCCTGTTAATTTTGAGCAATCAAGTTCTTCAATTCGTATACCGTCCAAGGATCTTCCACGACTAAGTGCCACATAAGCTTGTCCAGCAGCAAACAATCGCGGACCCAAATAAATGACTGCATGATCAACTGTACAACCTTGCATGCCCGAAAGAGTAAGCGTGGAACTGCACCCATGCGTAGTTCGCACACTAGCTCTATCTCTCTTACTCGCATGCAAAGAATGCGGAAAGAAATTAATTAATCCTGGCGAATCTAATTAGGATAATCAGATGCTTTGATCGGATTATGGCATTGTCATCGACTTTTGACAGGTGTGCAAAGTTTGAATTAAATCTGATCATTCAAAGTAGGACAAAATCGAGCTCAAAGGGGTCGGTTACATACATACATACATACATACAGGTGAAGCTAATAAAAGCGTGTTAAAAAGAGCCCTTAAAGGTAATTGCGTAATCAAGCAAATATGAATTAAGTTGCTTTAAATAACGAACATAAAAGTGTTAGTTGTAAAAAAATAAACGGAAATTGCGATTTTTTAGTCGTTTATGCTCGACAAAAAGTGTTGTTTTTGTTGTTCTAATTAATCTGACCACAATACTCTACCTTGTAGGCAACTAACAAGGCTGTCTGTCACTTGGTACGACTTTTTAATATGTATGTTATAAAAACGAATTCTTGTTTTACTACTAACTATCGAGAGTCAATTACGGGAAATGTGTTTGTTTTGTTAAATTCGAGTCGTTTATCTATGGCTAGTTAAAAGGATTTTAATGTTAATTTCCTCCATTACCAAAAATATTACCACGTCCAATTACGAAATACTCTCTCCGTTGCTTGATCATGTAAACAATGTATTTTGTTAATACGAGTTCTAATATTTATAATATGAACTAGCATTTAAATCATAGCCTACAACATATAAACTTAACCTATAACCATGGCAATGAATTTTGCAAGTGATGCGATAATTTTGCAACTCTATTATATACAAGCGTTTCCTCGCGAATTAGCTTCCGTCGTTGTCAAAGTAAAACGACTTGCGCACCACCTGTTGTAAAGTGGTTGAACTAATATAGAAAAACTAGACAGGCGTGCGCTTAAGGACTCATCAAAAGATGAATGGTTTAGGAAAGATTACGGGACAAACAAACACACTCGGTTTATTTTTTAATTTGGTGTTAATTTACTATGCGTCCCAGGTAACAGCATAATGAGGAAACTGACACTCAAGTGCAGCTGCCGGAACACACCTTCAGGTGCTTGACGATAAATTTTCAAGTTGTGTGTGTTGTAGCTAGCCCCGCGGATATTAGAAAATGGCTTACAACTATGTTTCTCCCATCACGATATTTTTTCTTCGCCGCAATGCTCATTGTAGGGTTTGAACTCACTTCGATCGGCGCGGTGTCCGTAGTCCGTGAATTGAGCTATTTAGTATTGCTTTTCATCATTTGTGGTTAAGTGGTTAATAACCTGTACTTATGGGAGATTAGAAAGTCACTTAGTGAATATTAATATGCCACTGGTCACGTAAACACGTGATAAAACCAAATAATGTAACGTATGAGTATTACCTATGACGTTTGTTAAGTTTTTTTTTTTTTTTATGTTTCGAAATAAATTGTGTAACTTAGTTAAGTTTTGTTTTAAATTGAACTAATTATATTATACTGTTAGATTACCTTCACGATAAGAATGTGTGAAATAAAAATAAACGTGATGAATAAATATATATTGAATGACCTTTATTTTAAAATAGACTAATTAATGTCTAGATGTCTGTATAATAAATGTTTTTTAACGAATTTGTATTAAGTATTAAGGCAACAATGAAAAAAAGTAACAATGAGTAAAAAATGTTTATGCAATATAATATCTTTGATTTCAAGTTTTTACAAACCAAACCTATCTATTTAATTAATAAAATTGAAGTGTCTGTTTGCAATGTCCAAAGTATATACGATAACTATAACAAAAAACCCATTTTATAAACACCGGTAGATAGCTGATTTTATAGGAAGTAACTTAGACTACTGTTATTTAGCAAACTAATGTACTAATTAAGTGTAGACATTAAACGGACCTACAAAAAAGTCAGCGAGAGTATACGTCTATCTTCTAAGGAACGTCTATAATAATCATTTTTGTCTTTAATATAGTCGGGAGCGGCGGAGCAAGATTCGCGCGGGCATCCTGTAGTCCACATGAGCGAAGCCGCGGACACAGCTAGCCAACAATATATTAACAAAATAATATTTGCATATTAGATATGATACCAACATATCAATCATTCATTTCTCCCTAGTTAGTGCAGCCTGACTCATGGAATACCCTATAACTTACAGAAGATCGCGAGAGTAGGGTTTCCAGATCTCCATGGTGTAGGGGGTCCAAGGTCGGCAAAACACTAGTGATACCTATGGTATTACAAGCGTCTATAAGCTACGGTAGCCGCTTACCATCAGGCGGGATGTATGCTTGCTTGCACCTTTTTGTGACATAAAAAAACAGTACAATCCCCTTTACTTTGCAGAATATATAAGGATGTCAATTTATTATTACTTGGCAGGATTAAACATTTAAAATATTCATGTAGTATATTTGTGTCGCCATCTATCTTAAAATTAATAAAACATGTTACGTTCGTCTAATTTAGTTGCAAGCGGTAGTCGATAGATGTCGCCTTTTGAAATAAAAACGAGTTCTCGTGTGGTATGTATCTAAACAACAAAAATTAAATGTTGTTTCTAAAGATACCGGAGTCCATTCTTTAATAATTAAATTCAATATTGAAGCTTGATTGAGCAAATAAAAAAATGTATGACCTCACTAAATGCAGATTTCAGATGGTCTAAAATGGTAAAATGCTGGTAAAACATAGATCTATATTAATCTATTTATCTAAATAAATTGAAATGCTGTTCGTTGGTAAAAGAATCGAGAACGGCTAGACCGATTTGAATAACTTTTGTTTTAAAATGTTCGAACAGTCCAAATTAGGTTTTTATAGAAAGAAAAATTGGAAAAGTTTTCAAATTCGGGAAAAACTGAACGTAATTTTTTTCTTACAATTCAAATGTCGGATAAGCGTAATACCAATTTTGTTTTGTTCGTTATAATCCTAGAAAAGTTTTAGGAAAAAAATAATTCGGGATAGTTAGTCAAGTGGTCGAGTTATTTGACTACTGCAAATGGTAGAACAATGGTGCAAGTACGAAATAAAAACCTGATTGTTAACGATGCTCAAGAAAATAGATAGAGAATTAAAACCAAACCTTTAAATTAATAGGGTAAGAATAATTAATATTAAAATCTAACAATCCTGGTTTTTGCCTGTAGAATTTAAATAATATGTAGTCTTTTCAGTTTTATTTAAGTATACTAGCGATCTCCCTAAGCTCGAAATTCGACCAGCGACTTTATGATCATAGATTATTTTCTGTTTAACATTTGCAGTATTCATGAACCTAACCCATAGATATAGTATAATACTACATCAATGACCTAATAAACAATAAGTATTATCTACATCACTTGCTGTCACTTTTCGTTGAGTGACAATGTCAATATTTTGAGGGGTCTAAGTTCAATGGCACTTTTCGTGCTAGGATTCGCAGTGTTAATTTATTTAATATATTATTAGTAACAGATACTATAGATAAATTTAAGCTTTCTGCATTCCTCTCCATATAAACTTTAACCATGCAAATCTCGGTCTTCCGTGCACGCAAGAGGTACGCTTAAAAAGCGATAGAAAGCTTTTGCTTAACGTATTAATAAAATGTTTATAAAAATGTTTATTTAACCACTGAACAGATTGGTCAGAAATTTGACATAGGTATTTATTATGACGTAAGCATCCGGTAAGATCGAATTTTTAAAATATTAACCACTAAAGAGATGTAACGGGTTCGAAGTTTGTATAATTTTTTTTTGAACACTGGTAAAACGGTTAATATTGTACCTTAAAACAAAAATATTAATCAGATGTTAAAAAATGTTGAAAAGCTGCATGCGATGTATTTTTCCTTAGAAGTAACCTCGCTAGAAAACCTAATTTTAATTTTATGATAAAAACTGATATATTGAATTTGTCTCTCATTAAAAAAACAGCTCATGCCAAAGCGAAATGTAGGTACCTAAATGGAATTTAAAAAAAAAACATTGAACTCCATCCGAATTAAATATTAAATTTATTTCCTTGACAACTCTCACATTTTCTGACAGTCACAAAATCATACGTATTCAAGTCAAATATACAAACAAAATTGAACTCGCCCCTCTTATTTCTAGATACATGAAGTGTACATAATGCTAACAAATACATTTAACGTAACATAAAATAAATGAATGAAAAATGATAGTTAATAAAAAAATGTTTGCTGACCAAAGGTAAGTGTAAATTTTAATGACGTTCTAAACAAAAATTTTCAGTTATAGTTTGCAAGTTGCAGTATAGATTTCGCCGGATATACGAACAAAATTTTGCTTTCCAGTTCTAGTCCATGGACATAAATTATTTTAACAAACAATAAAGAGATGACGCTACAATGTTTTTATAATGAATACTTGTGATTAATAAAAAAAAGAAAAATTTAAAAGTCCATCAAAAAATTATTTTTATTAATAGGAAAGTACTATTTATAAATATTTATTTCATTGTGAAAAGGAGTGAAATCTAACTAAAGATTTCTTAAATTCGTGTCTACCTTATTACGAATTTTCATGAACAATTAAAAGGAGAATTTTCAGTAAGAATGAAAAGGAACTCGAATTTATATTCCTTTATTTCTGACTTTAGGTAGGTACTTCAATTTCAATAACTGAATTTTACTGAATACACTTAATACTTTTTTTACAAAATAAAACGAATTATTAAGTATACGAATAATTCATATAAACAAACAGTACAGCAAACCAATTAAATTCGAAAAAACCTTTCATTTATCTTCTTTTTTTATTTACTTCCTACGGTTTGATCTTAAATCTGTAATCTAAATAATATATTTACAAACTAATCTCAAAGTATTAATTTCCTTCGCTGATTCAAGTTATAATTCTTAAAACTTAATGCTAATTAAGTACAAAAAGATTTGGTGGTAAAATGCATTTCCTCTAATAAACAAACTTACATTATAATACCTTAGAGGGGCCATTCACGTTGAGACTGTCGCAAATACTGTCGATGGAACAGTCGCAACGACAGTTCAATTATGACACGTGCGTTGCGACTTGATTTTATAGTCTGAGCTATAAAAATACACCAAAACCAAACTCTTCTGATGCCTAGTGCGCAGAAAAGAGCTCTCTCTCTCTTATAAAAGCTGCACTTGCTGTAACATTACTAGAGTGCATGGATTAAATTAAAAATAAATGTAAGTGGTTTTATAGAATAAACTTTGAGTAGAATAAAACACGAATGACAAGAACTCCGTCTGTCTTCCCGTCTAGACATATCTGAGGAGTCTTTAAGCGAAGGGTGAATAGTCATCTGTTGAGTAAGCGCAATACACCATCGACCACATTTTTACTTATCATCGAGTAAGATATAGGTCAAGCAGTTGCCTGTTCCATATAAAATAAATTATCACCAGTAAACTTCTTTTCACTTTTTCATCCATAATGACGTCTATAACACACGTTAATTTACAGACTATTTAGCTCAGTCGCACGGACCGCCTAAAACATCAACACTCACGTTACGACCGTTATGCTTCTGTCGCAAGGTTCGATTATGAATTTGTCGCATACGACTGAAGTTCGTGAGATAGTTTATGTGACGGTAGCAACGTGAATGCCTAAAAATACTGTGTACCAACATTATAAGAGAAAATTCTATTTGATATAAAATATGAATTCATAGACATTGTTAAACGTTAATATACTAAGGTAATTACCTACGTTAATTAATTTTATTAAAGACTAGAAACTAATAACTTTCTTTATGAATTCCTTATCTCTTAACTATGTCATGGATAAATTCTCTTAAATACCAATTCTTGCCATAGACAAAAACTTTAATTATATGTCAATAGCTTTGGTACTATTATAATTATTTACAAATCTCAATTGGTGACTATGAATCGCCATTAATTATTTACAAATAGATATTATGCAATACTTTGTTATGCATTTTTTTTATATAGTAAAAATAAATAATAACTAATACTATAAGAAATCATTTTAAATGTCTTCACCTTAGAAGCATAAGGGCGTAAGTCTGAAAAGTCAGTTTGACAATCTTTTTACTTACGCGCAATGATATTTTATAAGTAGATAGGCATTGACGCTCTTTACATAGCATCGTGAACGAGTGGCAATTGCCCTGGGTTCACTTTCTACTTGATACGGGCATGAGCGAAAATAATCTTTTATCTTTTTTTGACAACAGAGTTTCCGCCTTACGCTGTGATTTATTATCCCATTTCTTACAACATGCTGATAACAATATTTGTGCTGTTTTCAAATCGCTTTTAGTGAGAGTATAACGCGTCTATTTATAAAACGTCAATGCTTACGCGCATATAAATCATAAATACAGAATTAAGTCGTATAAAATTAAAGACAACGATAGATCCAACTATAGACTTATAAAGCGAATATTTGTCCGATAGTTTTGAGTTAAGCAAATAGAATATTATTCGCAATCGATACAATTCAAATTTATTAGTTTAATATAAATTACCGAGTCATCGATCAGACCTATTTTGCCGGCTTTCATTTTATACGACTCAATTATTAAAAATACATCTAAAAAGTGAACCATTTGCAAAGGAATAGAACTTAAATGGTATTTGTTTTATAAAAAGCATTGTTTGTATAAGAAAAATTATAAATGCTATAAAAACGTAAATTTTAGACTTAAACTCATAGAAAATAGAACCTGTACATAGAAATTATGCCAATTTAAAGGTTACTTCAGGTATTTCCATTATACATTTTCTAATTAACTAAGTAAGAATTTTACAATAAAAAAAATATATAGTATTCATGACAAGCAAGCTTTTAAATGTCCATTTAGGCAACAACATAAAAAATATACATATCTCAGTCACGGGTACATCATATGCTTGACATTTATCATAAAATCAATAACCTATGATTATTTTCAATGAAATCATTTGTATACAAACGAGTAGGTATATATAATAACAATTTTAAAAGGTGGGTATTTCACTTCATTGTTCTTCTTAAAATAAAATCATAAAACTTCACATAAGCTACTGTACTTTGACGATCCTTTAGTATAAATAGTAGAAAATCTACAAAAGAAATATCATTATCCCATACCTACTGAGAAAAAGCCATGTGCCTTTTTTGGTAAAGAAAAAAAACCTTATTTTTTATTCCCTATCTACTAATTGCAGTTTTGTGTATTTAATAAAATATATTTTTAATTAAGACACTGTTCTATACAATATTTTACTTCGAGTATCAAGGCACTGTTTCGGTGCTTAATTTTTTTTTTTCTTTATTTATACACGATACCCATTAATACACTAAATTCAAAAAAGCATTTTTTCTTACATCTGGATCGTCAAAAAACAGCAAATTAAAACGAAAACAAAAAATTATAATTTTACGTAAACCACATCCCTTTCCTTGACCAGGACCAACACAAAACACGCAGACTTCTCAATATCATAAAAAATATCACCGCCTCTATATAAAACTCGAGACCATATTAAAACCGAGACCGAATGTTTTATAAGGTTTTATTATTTAATGAACGGAAATTCACTGTCACTCTCGTCGCCAGACCCGTCGTAGCTCGAAGGCGGTGTGTCCAACTGAGGGAGACCCAAGTCTAAATACTCCTGGTTGGCGGTGACTGTCAGGATCTTATCGAGGTCTTCGACAAGCTCGGTAAAGGACGGCCGGTCGCCGGGCGAGAAGGACCAGCATTCGCGCATTAGCATGTATCTGAAATTACCACGTATAATCAGAATCATGAAGTCAACAATTTTATTAATAAAACTCCAAGGAAGATATTTCATAAAAATTACTGATAATTTTTTCTATACCGCGATTGTAAGCAGTTTATGGACTCCTGTACACCAGAATCATCACATACACGTTACCGACTCTTTAAACACATGTTTATTGCGCTCTTTACTGTACCTAATCGACTGGGGAAACCTAATTCCCATTTTACGTATCCTATTTAACCTTCATATAAACCTATTTCACATTCGAATTAATATTCACGAAAAAAGACACCTGAAATCGCTCTGCTCGCGAATATTTAGGTTCTAAGTTGTGAAGATGAACTCCCGGCCGAAGCGGTGCGATAGTGTTTAAGACAGCAATGTTTAAAAGGCAAGTGTGTAAGACTTTGTAGTAACTATTCAAAGTGATACTCAGCTATTGTTTAATTTTAGCGAACTTGTGCTAGAGATTTTTTAAAATATTTTAATCAAGAAGAACGAGCGTAGTGAAATGAAACAAACGGTTTCAAATGTTACTTTTTAGGTTGGCACTAAAAAATCCATCGACGATTTACTTAGAATTGCCACCATTTTACTAAGGATTGTCGGAAATACTGTTGTAACGTTTGTACACAATAATTCCTCATTTAATAAATGGCATCAATAATTTTCTACCACAGGTAAAAAGAAAAAGGTAATATATAGGTATGTTGAAACACAATGCAGAATGCACACACGTAACTACGAATGTAGCACTACTATGTGTTACATAGTAACGTGGAATTACTATGAGTTACTTACTAACATGGAATTGCTATTGGTTACATACTAACGTGGAATTACTGCGGGTTACATACTAACGTGGAATTACTTCGTGTTAAATACTAACGTGGATTTACTATGGGTTACATACTATCGTGACGTTACTGTTAGTTACATAGTAGAATTACTACTGGTTACATACTAACGTGGAATTACTTTGGATTACATGATAACTTGGAATAGTAATTCCAGGTTCTACGTTTGGTTACACTTACATACTTACGTGGAATATTACAGCAATAATAGCCGAATTGTAAAATTAGCGAGATAATATCATATAACACGTACATTTCAAGACTACAGCATGGCGGCTTCTCCATTCGATGTCCAGCGCTGAGATGCTGGTACATGTACTGCCCGGGCACCGTCGGATACGGGGTCCCACCGAGTGTCATGATCTCCCATAGCAACACGCCGAAAGACCATCTATAACATATTAAATAGGTTTATTTTCAGCTATTTTATAGTAAGCGTACGAGTGGAATGCAGTCGGGGGGACCTTAAGTGAAGAAAAGGAGCACCTCTGATGATGATAAAATTTCAGATTTTTATTTTTGTAAGTTTCATTTCTCTGTGCCTCAATGAAGACCAAAACATCAATTATCAAGTGAATATAGCATCCTGTCTTATGACGATTTCAGTTTTCTAACAAGATAGTAGCTCCCTTGTTAAAACTTTTTAGGGAGTTTTCGTGGGATCCCAGAATGCATGTTTTCAGTATATTTATAATCTGCTTCACTTATGGCACAAAAACCAAACTATATCACTCAAAGCTCCACCAATATTACATAGTATAGGGTCTCAAAAACGAAAATGAATGAGGGTAAATGAATTAAAAATAAAAACCACAACATGTCACTTCAACATCGAACTTCAGTACCGAAAGCTTAGTTAGCCGAAATATTAGTTACTAGCCGTACCCGTGTTCATTTTATACGACAAACATCGCTAACGTATCCGTGTAGGCAATTTTTTATACTTTGTGTATAACTATCAACATTTTTATGAGGAATAAATTAATTTTTCAAATTATAATATTGCTCATGTTACTCAGTAATACTGTAGCTTTATATTGGTAAAAGAATTTTTAAAACTGGTCCATTAGTTTTTGAGTTTATGCATTACAAACAAAAAAAAGAAAATCAAATCTTTCCTCTTTATAATATTGGTATAAATACATAGAAATAATTTTGACTTACACGTCGGTCTGTGTGGTGAAGACCTTATGGTATAATGACTCCGGCGCCATCCACCGCACTGGTAACCTTCCTTCAGTCTTCTTACGGTAGTAGTCGTTGGTGTGCACGTCTTTTGCTAGACCAAAGTCTGCTATTTTTAAGACGCAGTCGTCTGAGACGAGGACGTTGCGAGCGGCTAAGTCGCGATGTATGCACTGCACGATAAAAGAAACTTATTAAAATTTCATTATTATGAACTTGTAACTAAGGGTCCCAGTTGCAAAAGCGTCTAAGAACTATTAGAGATTTTTTAATCTAATAGAATTCATGTGTAGGGAGAGTATGTCTGAATTATGAATCTAAATTTCTTATTTAAATATACAAAAAGAGTTTTTGATATATATGTTTGAAAGAAAGAACATACATTTATATGTTACACAACACACCTAATACATGCTTCATAAATTAATAAGTAATACATAATAATAAAGACAAGGAAAAAAAAAGAAAAATTAAAAACTAAAGATTTCGTATTGTTGTATATTATGTTGTTGTTAGTGTTTACGGTTGATATATTGTGTGTGTACCAAATGGGTCTAGAGTCAGCATATAATAAGTTAGAGGGAGTGAGTCCTCGAGCGCTGGTTTTCACTCGAAGCCCAGAGAGTTATGTTAGTACAAAAAAAGATGTATTATTGAAATGGGATTTGAATAGTAAACTTGTTGTTAAATCACAGACTTTATAATATCTACAGGTATATAATAAAAGAGAAATTGATTACATAAGTATATTAATAATAATAAACATTTAAAGCACGCAATAGATAAAATATTAACAAAAAACATAACATTTTGTTTTTTACACATCTAAGGTAGCAAAAGAACGTACGGCCAGTCTGTTAGTGAGCGGTTACCGTAGCTTAAGGACAATAGTAGGGAACACCAGATATTGGATAATAAATAATTTCTGTTTTTAACATTGATAAATTATTTTGTTTATAATATAGATGGTTTGTATAGTGCACTAGTTTATTTTAATACAGAAACTTCATACTACATTATATGCGTATTACATATCTAATGCATTTAAAAAAAATCTTTTATTGAAATCGAAAATTCGTTATTTTTAAAAGTGATCACGGCATTCTTGGAAAAATAATTGACTCACCCTTCTGGATGCTAGGTACTCCATTCCCCTCGCGACTTGATAAGAAAAAGAAACTAAGTCCTTTTGTGTGAGCGTTTTCTTTTCTTTTATATCCTCTATCGGAGATTCGTATCTAAAAAAAAAACAATATGTGCTTTAAATAACAAGTTGTAAGTTGTTGTAAAATTGTAAGCAAGTTTAGTTTAATGTGCAAATTAAAAAGTAAAACCTAAAGAATAAATCAAGACTCATCCAATCACACATTAAATAAAAACCAATTACCTGAATACTTAAATATTCAAATGCTAAGGATTAATTACTTTATTTAATTGAAACCATAAAACGGCACTTGTGAATGTCAAAACACTACTACCAACGGTTCGAAAAACATCATAGTCACCGAGAAGAACTGATAAATAACTTGATCGGATTTTTATCGGAGAGGAAGTCACTTGTAGACGTTTTTTTTTAGAACTGACTATACTGTTAGTCTTAGGGCCCTGGAGCCTCTGACGGCCTTTACAGCTTCACCGGCCTTGACTTGTAGACGTCATTAATCCATTCTTTAATACCTAATACCCTTTCGACGATAAAACTTGCTTTACATTCCATTATTCGTTCAAATTACAATTTCATAATTGATTATCCTAAACTTACCGGTTTCCAGGTCTATGGTTCCTCAAGAATTCCCTTAGGTTTCCATTTGGTGCATACTCTACAATAACGTAAAGCGGCCCGTCCTGAGTACAACATCCCAGTAAGTTGATAATGTTGACGTGTTTTCCGATCATTTTCATCATCTCCATCTCTGAAACCAACGCCATCATCTCTGCGTCCGTGTGACCCTCTGAAAATATTATATTTTAGTAGTACTATTCATTTATATCACATATATCCAGAGCAACTCTTTTCATTTGACTATCAGGAATTATAATTAATTCTAAACAGCGATAAAATTTAAGAAAGTTAATAAATTCAACCAGACACTGAATTACGATAAAAAAGAGCTTAATGTAGTGCTGCAGACAAAAGCGGTATTAGCTAATGGCTTATTAAACAAAACTTCATTCTAAATCATAAAAATAACAGGTATACCTTTCAACATTTTGACGGCCACGACAGAGTGCTGACCAGGTTTCAGTATTCCAACACATTCTGCCTTTACTACTTTTCCAAATTCTCCTTCGCCGAGTATTTTGCCCAACGATAAAGATTCTCTAGGAACTTCCCAATCTACGTCCATCGGGAGCTCGTATTCCGACATCAACATCGAATCGTTTGTGTTACTTTGCACTTGAGATAATTTCTGCTTCTCTATTTTGACTACCGGCATTAACTAGAATTTAAGTAAATTAATTTATCAATTACTAACTACCGAGTACGGTTATGTTAATTAAAATATTAGTAACAATAAAATATTCACTAGAACCATCGGTCTGAACGTAGCATTTTATCAATGTAAGCACTTTTGAAATATAATCAGTCGTTTCAGAACTAGCTCCTACAAACAAACAAACGTCAGTGGAGTAGATTTATTATCTATTCACATTCAAAACATCACTTTGATTATAATGGGTTAATTAATTTTAGTTTCAATAAGTGTGCTATCAAGAACATAAATAATAATCGATACAAGAATATAAAACTTTGCAACAGACAAAGAAATCCATACAAAGAGATCTGGAGAGCTAAACATAAAACAACGGATTTATAGATGCACCCAAGGCTAATTTATCCAGAGGCTGAGGTTATTGTGAAATTTAGCACAGTTGTGCCAAAGTGGTCTCTACAAGCAAAATTTTTCCATAATTATTCCACGACAACGCTTATTTCGTTTGACAGAATCTACTTCGTGACGGAAGCTGCCTTCTCCGACCACAATATCGTTTATAAGACATCACGAATAGGTACTACTAATAATTTGCATGGCACGAATCGGTATGTAGTCCATCAGTACAAATATAATCGCTGTAAAAAACTTATTGTATTATTTTTATAAATTTATCTAGTGTACCTACATACGACGTTGATTGTACTTTACCAATTAACGTTAATTTAGTATCTCTCGATAGATCTTTAATACTTTCTTCTTTAACTTTATCCTAATCTAAAAACTCTTAGTACAATATAGACCATATCAATTTGTTTTCAATAACATGATAATGAATAATGAATCAATAATCGCATAGAATTTCGCAATAAAATTAAACTGAAATTATACTAAAATAAAAACTTCTGTAAGAAATTTGACCAGTTTCTATGCAACAGGGAATTTATCCTTTACTACACCTATCAAACTAACATGTGACAAAAGTGCGTCATGATAAATGATAATATTGTGAATTCATTTTACTGACTTATATTTTAACCAATTAAAAAAAAGGAGGAAGTTACTTATTTCGAATGTATATTTTTTTATGGATGTTCCAACCATAATTTTTTTGCTTACGAACCGATTTGGATGATTATGTTTTTGTTGGATGGGACATTCATTTTAATTTCATTGGCATAGGACCTTCGACTTCCAAGATACACTAGTGAACTCCTCAAAATAATAGTTGATTTCTTTTTTTGGTAAAATTTGTCTTATTGTGTAAAAATAATTTGCCGTTTATAAAAAAAAGGTTTTCTAATTCAATTTAAAATGGCTAACTTCATCATGTTGTTGGCACTTGGGATAAAAATTTTAGTGTGCCAAAGAAGAACGCCTCCTTAAAAATTTAAAATTTTGTGATTTTAATTGCATAAAAAAACGGATTCCTATATTAAGTTTTTTCTGTTAATAATCTTATCTTACCAGTGCTTCGCCTGCAGTTTCTGTTGTTCCATCCATTTGTGGTTTTTCCACAGTAACTTTCTTCGTCCAATGTGTTACAATCACAGCGCGGACTGTCTCTATTGCTAATTGCTTCTTTAGCTTTTCTCGTTTTAGTCTCTTGAAGATCATCACAACTACTATGGCTGCGACGAAAAACATCGCTCCTAAGACTGCTGTTAGAATGTTGATGAACAATGGATGCTTTCCATGGTCCACCGGTTCCAGTTCTGGTCGAGCTAAGAGATAAAGAACGAATAATATCACATAGACGCCAATGAGAAAATAATCTTTAGTATAACGACGTACACCACGCAAAGGAATTCTCAAATTTGTTGTGACTTTGAATTTAAGCTCTGTTTAAATTACTACAAAAGAAAATCTCTATGCAAATATAAATTGATTATCTAGGAGTGACTTCATACTCTAAGACTAAACTGTCTATCTATTGGATAGATATGTAATTCATGATCCTGAGAGTACACCAGTAATCACAGAACTATCCAACGATTTCTTTGCTATTCATATAGCGCAGAAATGGGTAGTAGATAAGCCACGACTCGTTCTTTTACTGACTGAGATAGGTCTGTAAATAAATAATGTTAACAGAAAATCGGCAGAGAAGGCAAACTGGAAAGCGAAATCCTTTGGCTAACTTGGCAAATGTAAAGGGGTAACAATTACATATATTTTTTAACCGACTTAGTAAAATGAAAATATTAGGAAAAATAAAAATAAACAATAAATTATTTATTCGTATAATATATTTAAGGAACACAAATAAACACAAATAGCAAAGTATAATGGGATTAGTAACAAAAATATAGTTTCTTATTAGTGTTCATTAAAGTTCAGTTATATATCGATTAATTAATAGTAATTTGCTAAATCGAACAATCCATAATCAGGTTTAAACTATCGAGACACTCGAATGACTTTTTTCCTCCAATTAATTGTTGCTCATTCGCTTAGATTTTAAATACTATAAAAAGATTTCAATTGCTAATCGATATTTAAAAGAACGATATTATCGGATTTCATACAATCACTACTAGTACCGTATTACTAATTATTAAAATGCTAACCGTTTAATAGTATCTTTAAAATATTAGTAATTTAAGAGATGAGTATATCATTTAGTATATTGTATATTTTATTATTCAGTAAGAAATAATTTAATTATCTGTTGCTTGTCACATTGTTGTTAACTAACGTACATATTGAATACGCCAGCGCATTTCTCCCTCCATGTGCTGGCTAATTGTATCTATAAATCTGTCTGATATCCCTTAGGAATTCATGAATAGATAACGATAATTTCTAGTATTAATACTAAGATAGGAAACATAGTTTTCGAATTAACTTGAATGTTAACAGAGTTTGTTGACTATTATCCAATTAAGAGACAGCGCCAGCTTGTTCATTAATTTAATACCTAGGTATACTACAATGTATTTCAATGAAATATTAAGGGTGTTTAGGTATTTAGTTCTCTATTAACATCCACCAACAAATACGCCGATACTATAAATAAATTTACTTAATTTATTTTCGTAGGTGATTGTAACAACTGAGATTGAGGGATTAACTAATTAGTGTATCACAGGAAAAGGTAAAACTCATAAAATCATCCGATAAGGAGACACTTCTTATGTAGGCAATTTCACCAATGTCAATAATAGTTAAATAATTGTGATAGACATTTAGGACTATCACACATAATTATTCCCAAAATACGAACAAAATTCATCTTCATTCATGTAGATAGTCCTACTGTTAAATGTTAGCCCGCAAAAAACTAAAAAAAAAGAAATTTCAAAAGCGAATTGAGAAATTGCGAATAAATCCAGCGAGAGTAAAGGACGAACAAATTCCATGCCAACTCACCGATCCCAACTTCGATGATAGGTTGAAAGGTTGTGGTTGCGTCCACCAAAGAAGACGATGCGAAATTTGCGAAATACATTGATACTTTATTATGCATATTTTGAGAACATCGGAATCATTGTACTTATGAGTTATTAAACTCAAAACCTTTTCATAAATAATTATAACCGGTACACATAAATCAAAACATCGGTACGGTACATCAGTTTAAACACAAATAATGTATATTTAAATGTTCTTGGGGCAAATCATTGATATAAAAAAGGACAATATCCAAATCAGTGTCCTTGGCTGATTTGAAGAGAGACTACTAATAGTTTAAATAATTTGACAAAGAACGGTACAATAGAAAAGGTATTTTAGTTTAGTTTGTTAGTAGTATTTTTAGTTTTATAATAAGGTTGGAAAATATCCGCGTTAAGAGATGTATTGTATTTAAGAAGCAAGGGCTCGGCAAGTTTGCGGGCTCAAGAAAAAATAAATTAGTGTATTTTCATCTTCATCAGCATTTTTGTTAGGTTTGATTCCGATTGTAGGTACATAACATATTTATTTATATACACCTTTAAGGCTGAGACACCCAAGTCAACCTCACCTGCTGAGTAACGAAATGGAAATGGCTTTAGCAGGCTAGTATGTTTATTTTGCCCGACTGGGTCGCGACCACCGTGCATGTGATGAAAAGTTCATCATAGTGACTCGCTTTTGCATGTCGCGTTTCGGCAGCGGTGACCGTCGACGGATTACGATCTCTCGGTGGTCACCATTTTTTTTTGATCGTACTGTGCTTACCATCGGGAATAGTGCCGTTAAATTGCCATGCTACTATAAAAAAAACTTATCCTGCTATTTTAAAATTTAACTAACTGTCTCAATTTTAATAATAGCATCATAAAACTACCACTATGCATGTTGTGTTCGCCTACAAGAATTTGTTACACTCATCTTAAACAATAAATAAATTAAATATTAATTTATTTCTAGTATTGGTGTAAATACAATTCGTTTTCGGGGGATAAATAAATATTAAATTTATCTTCGTCGATTAATGGTAATGTAAGGGTAACAATTCAGAGTCATAGGTACTATGTAAAAGTTACCAGAATCTATGCTATAGAAAAGTCTATAGATGTTCTTCTCTCGTATAATGCCTATAGTATAGACAGTATAAGTATGTGGTATAAATAAGCAGAAGTAAGCGGCAAACTTCTCACTTATTTCATTAGTTTCCGATGAATTAAGTCTAACCATTACTGATATATTTACACAGCTTAACTACAATTTTATAAATTAAACATTTTTAACGTATAGATATTACAAAAATATAACATAATATTTTGGTGCAGATATTGTTGATATAGGTAAACACTACGTCCTTATTTTTTCATCCTACAAAATACGTTCATCATGGCACATAATTATAATATTTCCTTCCAGTTATCCTTAAACAAGTCGGTCAAAAGAAAATGTGCTAAAATTTGTTCATGTTCACAACAAAGAATCGCCATGAACCATCCCTTATAATTAATTTACGGGGTAAAGTCGAAAATTATAAACTATCCGCAACAATTTGCAATTATTTATTCGTATATATGTAAGCACTCTTTGTGAAGTTACCATAGAAATTGTGTAATAAATAACACAATACAGAAATAAGTACTAAGCAATCAGAGTTACCTCTCAGAATCATAACACCTCATCTCATACGCTCAAAATTACGCCTGGAAGTAAGAGTATTAACGCCTAACTTGCCCGTGAAAAATTTTATAGCGTATATTTTTACTAATAAAGAAACCACAGAGAACCTTCTGTATACTTTCTAGAAAAAGATACTTTATATGCTCATGCATATTTCGAATCTAAAATGACGATGTTTTTAATTGAATGCGAACGTCAGCTGTATATAATGATTGCAAGGTTTTTGGTTTCCGAGCCTTTTTTTTTTGTTAAAACATAATTAGGCGGTTAGTTACATATTAGTTGACTCCTAAAATTACGTTATTCAATTATATTATTCAACGATGACATATCTTTAGCAAAAATATATGCTAATTCCTCGTTCTTTCTGAAGTAGATGTTACCAATACAAACAACAACGAATTTACATCCCTTATCATTGGTCTTAAATTTGGCAGCGGTATGCAGTTAATTAAAAGATGCATGGAGATGTTTCGGTATGACATTTATAGATCTTTTATAGTTCTTTCGCAGGTGTGGAGTAATCAACTTATTATCAAGGCTAGATTTATTAATGTTTATAAATGGCGCAAAAAGATGGTCACGTATCTTTGGCGAGGCAAGTTGAACTACTATCGACCAGGGTCTTGGTGTGTTTTCGTTATTTTTGGCGGTACACGTGCAATTTAAGATATTTGTTCCTCTAATTCCATTTTTGTCTACTTCTCCAAAGAGATTAGCTACGTCAGTAAAGTTTTCTGGCACTAGAACACACTGTATTTCCGAGTTGTTTGTTTTTGCGATATGCTCAAGTTGATTAATTCGGTTATGGGCTTGAGTTAACATATATTTCATATTATCATTTTCGTTTTTCATCTGTTCTATTTGTTTCTTCATCACATCCATACTTTTAGAGTAGTCCTCGTACTGAGCAGTAATAAAATTTAGTGAATCTTTTATTGTATCTATTTCGGATTTTAAGGAATCGGTTTGTCTATTAATAGCTTCTGGTATAGTGTTATTTTTATCTATCAAGGAAGAATTAGTTTTCTTTGGAATAACCTCCAGCACTATATCTGTAATTACTTCTTGATTCCTGATTGTAGTCCGATTTTTTTGGAGACGTGTAATATTTTTGACGTTAACTGGCTCCAGTTGTGGCATTACTAGCGGGGGTGTCATCGTATTTGCTACTGTTTGGTGATTTACTGCAACATAATGGACATTTCCAGCTTATTGGGATGCCCCTATGCTGTTATTCTGTTATAGACAAGCATGAGGAATGAAAATTTATTTTAAGTCTGTACATCAAACATATTTTGTCCCATGGTTATCCACCGTCACAGTATCCCCAAACAAGTACAGCACTTAATTTAAGCAATTTTGACTTTATACACTTAGATGGCAAGAACACAATGTTTACATTACAAGATACTTATATTAAAAGCTTTAATACTATTGAATCTGTCCTTAGATTATTTTAAATTGTTGTACCATTGTACAATTATTGTGATAAGATGCTTAGCAATATGATTTTATAAAAATGTTTTTGTAAATTTTAATTATTGGTGTTCTTTTTCAGTTGATTCGGCAGCATATTCACTAGATACACCCAGTGGCTACATAAGCGAATGAATTTGGACAACATGTTTATTCTGATGAATTATCTTTAAATCAAAATATAATTACAAGATTTAAAAAGACAGAACACTTACATTCTAGTACGGTCAGGTATCCTTTCGCTGTCGTATTTCCAAGTGAATTGAGAGCCACACAGACGTACCAACCTTCGTCTTCCTTTGTGACATTGAATATAGTGAGTTGTTCTACCTTATCATTTGGGTCTTCAGTCTAAATAAATTGAAATAAAAAAATAAGATTATTTAAAATAAATCACACTCATAATTTCTTCAAGAGAACAAGCATTAGCAAGACTTGAAATTTTGTTTCCTTTGGGTTTATTGTCAAATTAAGTAAGCGATATTTGTACAAAAATTTCCAATCATTTATAATGAGAACATTTTTTCCTATTTTATAACAAATTTTACACTTAATTGTGCAAACAAATGTGATTATAATATTTTGGAATGTTTCATGCTGAAATTATACAATTTTTAAGCTAAACTTTCACATTTCATTTCATCAACATTTGCATAAATGTCCGTGTAATGCATGCATGTTGTATTGCTAAATATAAAAATTAAAGTTATTGCTAACGAGCTAAAAGTACTTGGTAATCATTAATATTTATTTATTTATCTCTTAATATTCATATAAAGATTAATGAAATACAACGTAACAAATTAAGCTAATTTGTGAATATCTATCTAACTATGTACTGGTCAAAATACAGTCAATAGGATAACATACAAACACAACTAGTTGTAAAGCCTAATAGTCTATACCAACTTTTGTAATCTTAAGAAACATTTTAAAAAGAGTTTCATCAAAATCTGTCTAATAGATTTTTAGTTAAATCCATCCAAACATTTTTCTATGTTATACTTAGTTTTGCTGTATTGCAAGATAATAGCTAAACTAAGCCACTCTTAAATGAATAACTACTATATTAAATAAATACTTGATGCAAACTGTTAAGCCCTCGTACACTTCCAAAAATGGATGCATAAACGTTCCATGTCATCGATTCTAAAAAATACCTATAGGTATATAATATGTACTTTATCTATACTACAATTAATAAAATTGAAGTGTCTGTCTGTAATGTCAAAATAACAGTTTTTTACTAAATGCATATGAAAGTATTATACAATACCCATAACAAAAAGTCCATTTTTAAAATTTTTTGTTGTCTGTCTGTTTGTTCCAGGTAATCACCGAAACGGTTGAACCGATTTTGACGGGACTTTACTGATAGATAGCTGATGATATAGGGAGTAACTTAGGCTACTTTTATTTTAGAAAAAGAATTAGGGTCCCGCACAAATAAAAAAGAACTGGTCATGGTGAATCAATTCGGGAGCTTAAATGGCTTATGCTGAGTAAACAATAAGAGATATAGCAAATGAATATACTGCACAATCATAAGCATTAAAAAGATCTGCAAAAAAGTCCGGGAAAGTATACATCTATCTTCTAAGGAACATCCACAATAAGCATTTTTTTCTTTAAAATAGCCGGGAGCGGGGGAGCAAGATTCGCGCGGACATTCTGTAGTCCACGTGAGCGAAGTCACGGGCATAGCTAGTAATATTATAAAACCCGAAACATAATTTTGTATGTTTACTTTTTTAAACGCTTTTATATCAATACTATCAAAACTGCTGTCAGTGCCATAGGAACTATCAGTCACAATTGAAAAAAAATTATTCATTCTCATTTGTTTATGGAGATAGATTTTAGAGTTATACCTTCACGTTACGACCCTAAGGATTGGAACAGTAACCATGAAAGTTGAGAAACTGGAAAGCTATAGGCAAGTAAGGGAAGTACACAAACATTTGCATAAACATGCATGCAATAAATTATAGGCGCTATTTTCAATAAAATAATAAATTGTTTCTGCAATCTAAATCATGCAATATAAAACGCAGTAGCCCACACACATGCGTTAGTCACAAGACCCTCACCGATACAATTTTGTTCATATCCAAATACACAGTCTCCTGAATAGATGCGTCGATAGGGTCAACGGTTTCGTTGAAAATGTATTCATCTTTTGTATAATACAGCCAAAATATGTAAGGGTGCATATCAGTGAGAAATTTGCAGGAGAATCTTGCAGTCTCACCAATAACTTTTGTAAGATTTACAGCACCCTGTGTTAGAACTGGCTTCGCATATAAACGCTCTATAAAAATCAAAATTTTATTTTTTATAATTTGTTTATTACTTATTTGGTCACTGTTAATTACTATAATCAACTGCAGAATAACTAATTTCAAACAAAGATTAATATCTATAACACTCAGTTTATTTCAAATAATTTATATTCACCCCAATTTAAATTTATCCTAAGTGTTTTAGGAACTAGCAAGTATGCAACTACATTAGCATATACAACGTTTACTACTTTTGGATGTTGCATGAACAATCCAATAAAATTATAGAAAAAAACATTACGTAGAATCCTACATTTACCACCACCATAACCATCACCAGTTTATTTATAAAGTTTAATTACAAATAGTAAAATAAAACCTAAGTTTAACAAATACCCAGTATGTTCATTTAGAATTATTTTAATGAAATTATTTATACACAAGTTGTTATTATGCAATATTTTTTACGGATGATACGTGTGCCGCCACCGTATTTATATTATTAAACACCTCAATCGTGTCTCCAGGCGGTATAGGCATATCACTCGGTCCGACTTCGGCGTCTTTTAACGAAGAGTTTGATGGTCTGATCCAGTATAAGAACGGTTCAAGGTCAGAAACTGGCGGACATGATAGCTTCACTGTCTCATTCATCATTACCGTCACGTTACCGGGATATCCTTCCTTTATGTACGGCTTCGACGGGTAACGTTCTATGAAATTTTATAATTCATTTTGATGTTTATCATTTACATAAACTTTTATCTAATTTTTATTAACAATTTCAAAACTATTTCACATTGAATTTTTATTTAAATACCATTGATTTTTTACGATTTGGCTTTCGGTCGTGAAAAACCTAGGTCTTGAGCTAACTCAATATATTAATTGAAATGTTTTACCATGCAGTATTGAAACTATTTTTACATACTAATAATAAACATGTTTAGAAATAGAGAACCAACCGTGTATAATAAGTGCAACATTGTGTTCGATACAACCTAATTCATTGCACACGACACAAGTATAGTTTCCATTGTCAGCTATAGTCAGTTCATCGAGAGTCATGGACCATTTTCCATAACCAGGCTGGAAATACGTCCTTTGTATGGGTGTGCTTTTATTCTTGTACCATGTTATATTCGGGGTTGGATTGCCTAAAAATTATTTATAAAAAATTCTAGTTAATGTAAATTCAGTTAAATAAAATGTTTGAATTAAGGCACCATTTAAGGAAAGTACTAAATTGGTTGAATGAATAAGAATAGAATTACCTTCAGCTGCACATTTCAACCTTATAGAACTACCAGCTGGTTTCATGTCAGTATGAAACATTCTTGATGGATGTTTAAACTTTGGAGGATATTTCTTTTTCGTGTCATCGACGTGCCCATAATTCGGATGGTCCTTTTCATTTTTGTCATCAGGGTCTTCGTCTTTTGAATCGTATTCTTTAAATTTTATATTTTTTGCGAATCGTTTTATATCGTCGATTGTGTTGTTTTCAACTAGCTCCGCCGCTTGGTGTTGTGATAGTATTTCTGGCATTGGCCTTTCCACGTCTACATCTGCTTGATATTCTGTAACAGTGGTTATTTTAGTAAATATATTTTGTACCTGTTCCAAACGTTTCACAAGTTGCTTATTGCAAACAGTCGCTAATTTTAGGTTTATGTGAATATTTTACTTTGATTTACTTTATATCCATATGAATTTCCGCTGCAAGATTATGCAATCATAATATCATTCGTCATATTCTCATTAAAAATTTCAATAAACTTCTGGAAGTTACATTATTAATTTAGGTATCATTTTTCTTCCTTAAATATTATATTGTGTTTATAATGTGACTAAATTCGTTAACTTAAATGACTCTCCTTCATAAAATGATAAATAAAAAAAGAAATAAACTCTTTTTCATATATTTAAACAAGGTAACTACAAAAGACCTGACTAAATACATTTTATGATGTCAACAAAAACATATTAAACGGACTTAACTTCGACACAGGAAACGCATTATTTAAATCAAAATTTTAAATGCACCGCGTCCGGTATCATCGAAAAACACGAGTATTATTTTTAAATTCATATATTTCCACACGCGAGTGCAATATTGCAGTTGCAGAAAACCCCGGAATCCGGTACGGACTTAGCCGTCTGTGTTTACACATCTGGATGGTCAATAAAGACGCCAATAAAATATAACATGAAAATAACTTTGCTGTCTTCAAAGACATAGAGAGAAAGAGAGTTACACTGTGTTAAAACATATTTGAAAATGTTTGAAAATCCGTCATAGTATTTCATGTTATTGTAAAACGGTTACCGTCTAAATTATCTTGTTCTCGGGTTGGCTTAATTGTTACAGCCATTTCCTTGTTTTTATCTTCCTCATTTTTGCACGAGTAAACACCAGCGTCTTTAGCACGGAATCCTTTTATCCTTAACCTGGAAAAGATTTTCTATAATTAAAGCCATGTCGTAATTTATCCCATATCTACTATTGTATGATTCATCAATTGATATAGTAGTAGTTTAGAAAAAAGGGTTATTGTTCTACCGCTTAAAATCACAGTATAAAACTCGCTTCTTTTGCAGCGTTAAAGTTTCAGATTGTAGCAATGTATTTTTAGCTAACGAGTCACTTCTACTCTGATATTTGTAAGACTTGTTATCACCGTTTTTTTTAGATAGTACCATACTATCAGATGTAAGCAAGCATTTTGTTCGAACAAAAGTAAAAAAAAGATTATTGAAAAAAATTAAATACAGTTATAACAGATCGTATTTTTATATAAAATTTAACAAGAAATTATTTATCGATTTTTATAACAAGTGATGAGCGAATATAAAATGAAGTAGTTTCTTAAAATAAAAATGATTTTGCGTATGTAAAACAGTGAATTTATTAGCCCGAGGTAGGAAAGGCATTATTATATCAGACGCTTTTTTTAGTAATAGTATTATTAGATGAAACCGCAATAGCTTCGACATTGTGTACCGTCATAGTACAGAGGCACGCTTGTTCACTAGGTACTGAATTTAAGTCGCGGTTCTCTACGCGTTACACGAACTCAAATTTTTATACGAGTTCGTGATATTACGGGTTTCGACATTTCAGCATTTCATTTGAGTGGACTTCCAAAATTAAATAATGCAAACCGTTTCCATCATTCCTTCCGACTTCCTCTATGATCTCAATATCCGATACCACGTTGGTGATTTGAATAAGTTTGGTTTCTTGAACATGTAGTGGATCTATTTTGGTTAAAGTCAACAAATTTTACTTTTTTGGTAACAATGATATTAAGGAAACAGGTACGTAATCGACTTAATTTGAATCATACCCAAATTCAGCCAAATTGGTCAGCATGAACTATCTGTTCCAACTTCTATATGATACCGCCCACCGCCCCCGGGGTTATGTACTCCATAATATTCGAAATTTATAGAACACCGATTAATATAATACGTTGTTATGATCGGCAGTTTGTTTTCATATGCCACGAATAGAAACGCGTAATTCTACTTGGTTTCGCATAAGAAATATACGCAAATGTATTGTGTAAATACGGGTATTATGTCTCTATTTCTGTTGGATTTAGTTATTGGTATGAACGTTGGCTAATGCGCATTAGTGATGGAATTCAGTGTATAGAATGTTGAGGAAGATTAATAGATTTTTGATATACTAGAGGAGACTACTTTGTTAAACACAACAGTGCCTTTTTTAAATCTTAAATTTTAGAAGCTTTTATGCAATTTGCTTATGCTACCCCATCGTAGCATAAATAAAATATATTATAACTGTAATTAATAATAAGATGAAATTGATTTGAACAGACTTGTCGCATCATCAGTGGAAATTATCACCTAATTCTTTATTATAAATGTAAATTCCAACATCAGTCTCTTTGTTAAAATTTCAATTCTATATATTTTTTCCTTCTTAGATTTACCTATGTAAAATATTTTTCGTTTTTTGTAATTTTCATACTAAGTAATTATTATTAATTTCTGTTAAAATATTAGAATTGACACAAGGTATCCTAAATCATAATAAATGTCGGAAAAATATATTCACTACTATCGATCATATATATATTAATGGTTGGCTTCCGATGGCGATACAACTAGATGCTACCTACAAGCAATAGCTCCTAGAATACGGTATACTGGAGTACGCTGATTTCGAGTAGTTTTAATTGCCGCTTTTTTATAGTACGCCGACGGTATCTAGTTGAAGCGGCGCGGAAACAAATCATTAATATATTACCATAAAACAGGTAGAATTATGCTATTATTTTTCATCATTTGCCTACCATATCCAATAGAAATTATGTATGTGAATGTGTAAATAAAAAAGAGCGTTATAAGTTAACTCACCATTGCCTTTGCTGCGTCACTCTTTTCGACTGACCATCAAGAAGTTGTCCGTCCTTATACCACTCCACAAGTTGCGCCTGACTTCTTGGCTTTAAGCCGCACACCAGTCGTAACCTTTCGTTTACAGACGCCTCTATTACTGATTTGCTGTCATCTGCAACAAAATTGGTAACGTGAACATAAACGAGATATAATAACAGATATTAAATTCCGTTTCGTTCACATTGTCTTTCTAGTTTGTAGACATTGGCAATGGTTCAACTCACGCCGTGCCAAAAAAAAAAACGTGCTGACATTTCAATTTAACTAAAATAATTAAGTTTTACAATATAATGTCGACAACCAATATGAATAACATCGTCACTCAACTAGCAATGGTTTTTTTAGAAAAGCCGATTAGTTTTTTTTTTCATTGCATCTTGATTGATATGTTAATTAGATGTTACCAATTTTTAAATCTCTTTGAAGTCAATATTTGCGAATTGTAAATTATAATCTATTAAAGATCATCTCATATATGTTTTTTTTTTTTAATTTATAATGTTAATTTTTGTCAGTTAAAACTGAATTTATTAGATTTAGAGATAATTTACCTAAAAATAGAAGTTTTATTCGGCATTTGCTTAGTTTGATTTATTATAATTAAAGTTTGGATGTAGGCATTTATGAAGAAAATTTTACTACACATAATCGTAAATGTCGTCTAATGTTATAATTTTGATAAATCAGTGTGCAATAATATTTATGACTATTTAAAAAATGAAGCGGCGCCGTTCGGAATATTAAATATCAAAATTTTATTCAAACAACCAAAGGGCAAAGTCGTTATAAATCTTTTGTTATGCAAAACGCGTCAAATTAGGCAGCCGATGGCAAATAAAAATTTTATTGCCCATGTCTCGTATTGGTGCAGTGTACTTATCAATCACACTACTTAGATGGAATTTTACGATTGCTTAAAGTTATAATGCCTTATTTATAAGATCAAAAGTTTATATGTGTTGCTACAAATCTGAATTAATTAGAATTATGTATTGTTATAGTAACACGGCAAATTGATGACATTGTCATTATGGATTTTTAAACTATACTGTGAGCCATAAGATCTCTGGATCCTCAGACGGCTTTTACAGCTTCACCGTGGCTTGGGGCGAGCACTTAAGTCATTTAGCCGCGAAAGCGTGGAAACATGCTGAAGGGTGTCAAAGTGGCCGAGCCTCGGCTTGAGCTGTTGCCTTAGTTGCAATTAACGGCCGTTTTCAATAACATATCTGAGTATACTATCCCCGATTAGTACATATTTGTAATAAGTACTATCTTTAACTTAAAACAGATATCGGCTTCCCTCTTATCTATTAAAGCTATAGGATATGGATATATATTATGTAGATACAAAAAACTATCCATAGATACTTAGGTTATTGAAAACAGCCGTAAGTCGCGAACTGGCTAATTCCCTTTCCCTTTCCTTAGAAATTCTAACTAAACTAAATTATACATATATACATGTTATTGCCGCCTGGAAGAAAGGAAGAAACATGTGTATGTATTTAGTGATCTGTCACTTTTTGTGTAAGTCTAACCAGAACAAAAAAAAAATCCCTTACAGAACCTATGTACCTGTGTGGAGTGCAGTGTAATGGTGTCTGTGGGTAGCAAGTGATTGCAAGTGCAGTGTCACTTGTATCACGCGAGCTGGTGCTACACTCAAAGTGCTCCACACTGAGTGAACGGACGGTTTGAGTTGCCGCAAGGGAGAGTGGACATGGCGGGTTGACGGTACTGTGTCTGATGATAAATACAGAACGATCCAAAAATAACATCAAACACCGAGAGATCTATAACCCATAGTCGGTCGTCGCTTTCATGCTAGTTTGAAAACTTCTCCAGAAACTGGGCATACAATGGCCGATCTGCAACCGACTAACCAAAAAGGTCATTGCGTCGGGTTTATCAATACGTGCATGCTAGTCGTGCAAGAAAGATTATTTTAATTATTTGCAAATTGCAAGAAAATGTAAACAAAAATTATAATCACACACAAACACGCCGATGTTGATGTTTTCAATGCATGAGTTTAACAAACTAACATCATCCGTGATTTTAATGTGTTTTACCGACGTTTTTTTTTCTCTGAATATACGATGTTTAGCATCAACTGCGCCTCATAAATGTTACAAATGTTATGATTCAAAACATTCTATCATGTTAATTGAAGCTAAATAATAATACAGGTGTTTAGTCTACGGTTCAACTGATATTATCAGAAGTCAAAGTTTTAAATATATTACAGATTTAACGTTTGACCCCAATATTAAAATGAGGCCTAAAAAGGAATTAATAATTGTACAGTGACTAAAAAAAACACTGCTTGGCGACAGATTTGAAACATAATATGATAGACTAGCCATGCGGGCATTACAAAAATGTCCTAACTACTATGCTATAAGTTCGTCACTATGTTTTCCCTCACCTAAAGTTCAAGATCATTGTATGACAATCGACGCGGTATTTAAGCAATTTATCACAGAGCCAATATCATTTCAACCGAGTTTTAACGATTAACTGGATATGTTCTTTATATTTTTTATATATTTATAATTTTCTATTTCAGTGAAATTATCAGTTATAATGTAAAATACCTGAGCGACCAATCTTCACTCAGTAACTTCCAAGAAAATCTGTTCCAATAAAGTTTCAACAAAATCGTTATAGTGCTTTCCGAGAAACCAAACAGGTACATATATAATATATGCTGCTTAATATTGCATCTGACAGCAATCACATTGCAATCCAAAAACAACAGCCACTGAGGAACCTACAATTATCGACATTCGTCGCTGTTCTGTCTGCCTGCTCAAAAGCCTTTTCACGTTATGTTTGAAGTAATTCATGTTGTAGGAGAAAGGGAATAAACAGGCCGGAAGACGGTTTTACAGCTTCACAGTATGGCAAAGTTATGACGTAGCGAACTTCTTTGTTCATAATGAGATTATTATTAAATAGTATTAGCAATGTCTTTTTCTTTTCCATCGTTTCGAAACATTGTCCTCCAGCACCACATTTCGATGTTTTTCTTTTCGCCTCTCGCAATATCCACGTTTCTGCAGAGTACAAAAATATAGGGAATACTAGTGTTTGAAGAAACGTTATCTTATTTGTGGTTTTCTGTACCTCCATATCTTTAGCAGTGTATCCATCGCAGATCTAGTAATATTTCATCTACGCAGCCACCGTTATTCGATATTAGAGTTCCAAGACTGGACTTCTTAAGATATGTAAAAGAGCAAAATTTTAGTAAATAATACATCCTTAGTTATCTAGCAGTCAGTGACTTACTAAAATTACTCAGATCGAGGGTTTGATTCAGTTCAATGTAACAGAATGGAGAAGGCTATGTGGCATTGCTATTTTAAAATGTATTTCTTTAATAAATCAATGAATACATTGGAGAGCCCTTGACGTAAAATCAACCTTGAAACCAGTTCATTTGATAATCGTATCGCGCTATGTACAAAATAAGAATAAAACATCGTTTAAGCAACATTCACAGATCATAAAACAGCCGGGTACTCGCTATGTGAATGCATAACGAGTTGCAAAGTCTTTGTGTTCGAGTCAAGTTCTTCGCTCGCTATAAATATTTTAGCATTGAAAAATAGCACTTCATTAAAGAATGCCAGTGAATTTGTTACCGCCGATTGATTAGCTATATCAAAGTAATTAACTTTCAATTTAATTGAATTTGTAATTAAACAAAACCAAAATAACTTTATTCACTTTCGATTCAAAGAAAGTATTTATTAATTTTAAAACCGGTTTGGAAAATATCCTGGTTATTTTTGATGAACTGGAAAGAAACTCGATCAGGTTTATCGGGTTTTAGTGTTTTTTAAACTATATAAGTATTATTTCTTCGACATTACTATCATTCACATAATGATCTACCCTTATACCCTTTCGATAATAGAACTTGCATTACATTTTTTTTTCTTACTGACTATACTGTTAGCCTTAGGGGCCCTGGAGCCTCTGACGACTTTTACAGCTTCACTGGACTTGGACTTGCATTACATGATTCTTGGACATATTTGTCCGCTAATCGGTATTGTGCTTAGACAGTTTATTGTAGAATGTAACACAATTATACAAAAAACTTTTATTTTTCTTACTAAGTTTAAAAGATGTGATTACTATTTTATGTTTATTTCTAGTATTGCATTATGCCTGTCGCATGTCGTTTACAAGTTGAAAATTATAATACTTTGACAATTATACTGTAAACTTAGCCACCGATTTACTATATTACCTACCTATTATAAATATATTATGTCTAAACTATCCAAGTTGTTTTATAAATATCACGCAGATATCTAACTCGAAATTCTATTTCTCATAATGATAAATTCCTTTAGAAAATGAACACTGAAGTTCCGTACAATTGTTAGTTGGAAATAAATAGTATTTATTTGATATCTGATGAAAGAAACTCCCGCGGCACAGTTAGACAAGTCTGTGACGTAAACGACAATAGCAAACTGTTGTGTATAATGCTGGTGTAGACACTTAGGCGCTCTAAAATAATATACGATAAGATTTATCGCGTTCAGGTGTCCGTTAGTTGACGCTATTTTGAAACTTACACGTGCTATTTTTGCATGGAAACGCTTTTAATGAGCTTTCGCAGTTACCGCTTAAAAGGGGAGAGTTTTGAAACAAATATTTACTAACTAGCTTTTCCTTACCGTTTCACTCGTGTTAAATTTATTCGACCAACTCTCCATACTGCCACACCCAAAGTATCCCATCGTTCTTCTCACATCCCGCACTTGCCTACATTTTGCCAGAAATCTTGTATGGCTTTAATGGTCCTTAAAGTCGTATATAGCCTACACCTTCCTCAATAAATATGCTATAAAATGCAACAACAATTTTTCAAATCTAACTGATAGTTCCTGAGATTAATGTGTTCAAAGAGAGAGTTTTTACGTAAAACTAGATATGCCCGCGGCTTCGCTCACGTAGACTACAGAATGCCCACGCGAATCTTCCTTCCCCGCACTCGGCTAGTTTAAAGACAAAAATGCGTATTGTAGGTGTTCTTTAGAAGATAGACATGAACTCTCGCGAACTTTTTTGTAGGTCTTTTCAATATCTACAACTATGTAGTAAGTACATTAATTTGATATAACTCTTATGGTTTACTCAGCATAAGCCATTTAAGCGCCTGAATTGATTTACCATGACCATGTTTTTTTAATTTGTGCGGAACCCTTATTCTTTTTTCTAAAATAAAAGCAGCCTAAGTTACTTTCTATTATAATATTAGCTATCTATCAGTGAAAGTTCCGTCAAAATGGGTCCAACCGTTTCGAAGATTACCCGGAACAAACAGACAGACAAACAAAAATTTTAAAAATTGGTTTTTTGTTAAAGATATCGTATATACTTTCATATGCATTTAGTAAAAAGCTGTTATTTTGACATTACAAACAGACACTTAAATTTTAATAATTGTATAGATTAGTATTCATATACTATGACTTCTGTAGTTTATTTCATAGTTTTAAATCTGTTTTTTCTGTGCCAATATCTCACAGGGTTTTTGGAATGTACGACAAAATAGACCGAATCTAAACCTTTTAATCCTGATACAAGACTACAAAAAAAAGTAATTATAAGTCAAATGAGAAATCTAGCTAAACATTTTAATAATCCTGTTTAAATAGTAAAGATATTTTAAATGAAATATTGTAAAGGCTAGTTACAATATATCTCAAACATTTCACTTATATCCCGGACAAAGTCACAATGCTTTGTTTGGAGAGTGGACTCGGTTGAAACTTTAATGGCCATCGAGATTTGTGGCCTGTGAATTATGGTCGACGTAGTGCGAGCCTTTGTTCTATCGATATCGATAGGTTTATAAAATAGGTAATGTGATTTTTTTAGATCTTTTATTACCGTTTCATGTCGACTTTGTATGCACGGTTCCTGTATTTATTGATTTATAAGCCGAGAGTAGATATTTTGTTTGTTCTCTTTTACAAGTTTATCGGATAAAATATAATACCTACATTTAACAAAAACCTTTTGTAGTAATTGCATATCCCTTTTATTTTATTTATCTCAATAAATTCTTCTCTTCTTCTTTTTCTTCCTATCTTGACAACTAGTCCTCTTTATTGAAAACGATTACTGCCATTATCGAGTGAAAATAGAGTGTTCTTATTCTATGATGATTTCAGTATTCTAACACGATGGTAGCTTCTTTGTCAGAACATTTTAAGTAGGTTTTTGTGGCATCTCAGAATGCATGATCCATGTTAGTATTTTCAAACATTTCACTTGTGCACAACAACCAAGGTTTATTATTCAAAATGCCATCTGTATTACACAATGTAGAATACAACAACAAATTTGCTTGCAAATTTACAGCTCGAGATCCCACCAAAAAGTCCCTGAATATTAATTTTTACTTGTATTTACTTCATATTATTTTTTTTCTTCTTCGTTATAATAAATGGTAGCTGTGTTATTCATCCACAATTCTGCCAACTTCAAGTAAGTACGATATTTTTCTACTTATTCTTGCAAATTTTCAAACATATCTCCACAGATTTGCTAGCTATAACAAGATGGTAGTTCTCTTGCTAAAACGGTTTAGGGAGTTCTTGTGGCAAACTAAACTGCATATTTCTAGTTATTTTTGATAATTCACTTCACTTGTACACAATATCCAAACTACATCACATAAAATATTGTCAACACTACTTATTACAGGGCCAAGTAATGAAAGTTTACGAATTAAAATAAAAACCACTACATGAAAGTTCAAGGTCCCGTCAAAAACTCTTCATATTACTAAAATGTATGTTAAAAGTTACCATGATAACTGACTACACTCTATATCAATTATCTATACCCACTACTATTAAAAAGAGATAAAGTTTGTATGTTTGTAGGAGGTAATCTTGGAACTACAGATCCAATTCTGTCCATTTTTTCACTAATAGGAAACTATATTATCTCTAAGTAATAAAGATTGTTTTTTTTTTTAAAATTAAATTGTTAATTATACTTAACACAAACAAAGTTGCGGACGATTGTTAGCTATTTTTAAAGGAACATACCTTTGTTTACTTTATTGATTCATATTTTATCTGCTAAAAATACAACTACTAAAAAACAATTGTCTGAGTTTTACATAGAAAAATTATGTTACAATATCTGTAAAATGTAAAAAATGGGCTCAGAGAACTAGATAGGTATACGATGAAATTGTCCAATAAAATAATGGATCGTAACTCATCTGCAATTTAATGAGTTGTAATGTTATTGTTGTAGAATTTTTTATTTAATTGCTTTTTTATTCCGTTTTGATTTTAATGTTAAAAGCATTTTTATTGGATTTTTCTTACGAAGATAGTAAAATGTGAAACTATAATTATCTCCATCGAACCTTTCTTCGAGTATATCACTCTACATTTTATTATTTTCTTAACTATGTCACGTAATTTGGTGTCTTATTCGCTGTTTTATTTATCTCTTTGCTTTGCTTATCTCTTTTTTGCATGTCGTAATTTATGAGCTGCCTCCGAGTACCATATACGAAATTAATTGTCTCGAGTGATTACAATGTTATGATCTTACTGAAATAAACAAATAAATTAATACTCTTTAATTTGATTTTATTTCTCAAGTTTTTATGTATTTTATTTATTACATAAAAAAACTTCTTCGGTACAACTGTAGAAATGAAAGTTTAACACATTCTTAAATCTCAAAATTATCGATAATAACTAGTCAAGGTTTACTACACCTATGCACAACCCTAATGTTTTTGCGAACTCCTTAAATGTCAATTTCGTGGTTGCACATGCTGAACAGATGCAGACGCATACACCCTTGGGTCAAAAATATACAAAAAAAATCATGGTCTTAGTCGCAATCGCAAGTTTGGATATTTTTTAAAAACAAAGCTTTAAACAAGAAGGTCCCGAGAAATGAGATGGAGATGCATACATTTTCAAATAACCGGTTTTTCATATTAAACAATTTGTCGTGAACATTGTAAAAGATTTATCGTACAACCGTTTTATATTGGCGTATTACATAATGAAATAACAGTTCTACAATGCAGCATTCGATAGCAGTTTTACACATTATTTAAACCACAGTGAGTAAAAGTATTTAAAACGAGAATTTAAAATAAGTACTAAATTTTAAAAAGAGCTAATAATAACAAAAATATTGAATCAAGCTACGTAAATAGACCATGTAAAGCATTCGGTGTAGGATAGACGTAGACGGATATTGTATTGTGTGTGTTTATGTTTTGGTAATTTCCCTCTACAATCAATGTGAGAATATTGGTGGACAATAACTGTTGTATGATATTTGTAAAAGACGTTAAATATTTGCCAAATACATAAAGACTGAACATAATAAAGCCAAACTTAAAAATAATGTAGTATCGTGAAAATATAATCAAACATCAACATAACAAGATTCTCCGTGATATTAGCCTAAAAAGTACTAATTCACTTATTTCTTTATTTCAAAAAAGGGTATTTGTTTAATGTTTATCGACTTGTAAAATAAACTTCACATTGAACATTGTTCAACATCTTTGCCTATGTTTTGAATATAGTATAACAGTTTCAAAATTAGAGATTTATTAGAAAAACTTGCTCTCACATATTAAATATGTCCGACCTGATCGCTACCACCATACACTAGGTACGCACCATAGCGGTACGCTTAGGCGTGTCGCGTTACGGGATGAGCCAGTGTATATCTAGTTATCGATCGAGGTGATAGGGATCTGTATCCAATTACCCGTCATAAATCTAAATAAACTTTTTTTAAATTTAGGCCCCAAGAAGGCACTTATGAACGTCAAACTGCCGGTTCGGAAAATATCCCAGACATCGATAAGAACCGGTAAGAAACTCGATCTGATTTATCTTTTTTTCAACTGTACAAGTGTTAATATAGCAGGTACAATAATAATAACACTTCCAGACATCACTATCATTCACATAATGATCCACCCTATAATAACCTTTTGACAATAAACCCCGCTTGACATGGTCCTTGAACTTGCTGTCCGGCAAATCAGTAATGTGCTTCGGGATCTTGTTATAGAACCGAACACTATTACCTAAAAAACTTTTATTAGTCTTACGAAGTCTAAAACACGGTACGACTAATTTATCTCTATTTCTAGTACTAACATTGTGCTGATCTTTGAGAAAATGTAGCTTGACTAAGTTTTTGCGAATATACATTAAGTTGTCAAGGATATATTGGGCAAAGTTAATATAGGATATTCCAGGAATTTGTTCTTAGTATATATCCATACCCAGCCAGTATATATCCGCTGCCTAGTGACTTGCAAACCAGCCATGGATTGCCTATCTTTACGTCGCACAATTATATGCGTTTGTGTAAATTTAATTTTCACAGATTATGAAATCTCAAGCTGCTTCACACTATTTTGACAAATTGACGTAACTAAATTTAAATCCGTATACATAATTTAGACCACCACAGTGAAAGATTAGACGGAATTAGAGCCCATTGTTTTAAATGTAAATAAAGATTATCTTAATGATGTAAGATTGTTACTTTTGAAGTAACAAATAACTGTAATTTGTAATGCTATTGTCGAAAAGACAAAGAGACAGTGTCTAATTGAGTCACAAGTTTTGGAAGAACCAAATAATGTTACGGACGGCACCAAATGTCGATTACTATAGACTGGAACATTGTAATTTGTTAAACCCTTTATTCACTTGTACTTAGAATTATCTGAGGCGATTTGTTCCGAAACTCTTTTTAATTTCAACTTATTTATCTAAAGGTCAACTAAACCAATTGTTTTGTTAAAATCAGTGCTGAGCAGTGTTTCCTCTCACTTCTAAGTCTATTTATAATTCAATCTTCAACTCGTCGCTATCATATTATGTAACATTTCAAAACATAAAAGATTTATGTATATATCCTGTTCTAATACATTCTATATAGCATCACTCAATGTACGGATCCATCCATCAAATCCAGATTTTCGCGTGAGGTTTATAAGTTTTCACGGTTCGAAACATTTCTCCATTATCATAAAAATCTATTGGTATAGTCGCTAAGGTACGCCAATGTATCCAATTCAGTGATATCGGCATCTACTCGCTTCCAGTTTCCTATTATAAAATATCAATCCTTCTATTATTAAGGTATCCTACACTACCTTTGCTACGCAAACACGGTCTTCATTCATAAACACGTCTGCTGTAACTTTAAAAATCAATTATAATACTTTTTTGGTTTTAGAATTAGCGACAACCTCACCTAATTTTAAATGACGATGTTGGCGACAAAGATACCTAACGTTTTCTCAAGTGCAGCAGACGGAACGCAAATAAAGGTACTTGGCGATATATTTTCAACTTGAGAATACCTCTTCCACGTCTCATAACAATGTTTTTCTTCACCGAAAGCTCGGGATCATTGAAGGAATTCAACCTACGTCGATCAACACGGTGTCCGAAAACACTATCACCATCAATCATGACTTCAAAATGGTGAATCCAATGCTTTTATCGATCTTTTTGGTTTACGTGTTTATTAAATTGATTTAAATCTAAATAATATATAAAGCTAGTTACGTTACGAAATAAATATTCGTTCATGAAATTATCGCACGTAGACTCGACAGTAATGTGAATCTTTTGTATAAAGCGTATACTGTATGGGTTTTTGATTGCTTGGATGTGTTCCAAAGAGATTTTTCACGCGTGGGCGCCATTTCAAATCATTCTTTTAAATTTTCCTTGAACGAACTAAAATGTTTTTTTTTTTGGTTTGAAATGTTGCCTAATTTTTTATTGAGAAATCAGTTGGCTAAAATAATTTCGTAATATACCAAGTATATAATAATTTACTTGTCACCATTTTAAATTTTATTACATTTTTTCTTTATATAATGTGGGTGAGAGCACTTAGAAAAGATTTTTGGGGATATATTGGGTTCAAGCATTATATGAAATATTTGCTTATATCTATGTCACACAATATATTATTATTTAATACACCAACTTCGAGCTGATGCGTGTATAATCACTATACTTGTGTTTTTAAGTATTTAAATGTCCGTCCAGTCATTTTTTTAAAACAGTTCACTGAGAGTATGATAATAACAATTTGTGGGAGAGATAAGAAGTATATTCGGGGATTATTATTGCATGCCAATACAACGATACCAATAAACATTAATTATTTCTTATTTCATTCTGTATATATTATTGTACACCGCATAATTATCACGTTGCCGCCATAATTAATTGTGTTAACGATACACACTGAAATGTTAATTTTTTTATAACAACTCGGCACATTGACGGTAAGCACAGTACCTACTTACAATACAAACACAATGGTGACCACCGAGAGATCTAAATCCATCGGCGGTTGCTGCCGTCATGTCTGCCTATATAAATATCATGTCTCGCCTCTTAACGTTACGCTTAAAAGACACGGTGTCGTAAGCAGGAGGGAACACTTTGGCCGAGAGAAGGTTCCACAGTTTCACGGTACGACAAAATAAGTCATAGAGAACCTTTTTAGTTCGAGACCAGCGCGTGTGGTTCTCTTGTGGAAAGGAGCGGAGGAAATTAGACTGAACAGCTCTTGAGAACACTCACCATGATGCATGATTATTTTCATCTGAAAATTGTTTGGTTGCAATGACAGTAACATTCCAAGGCACGAATTTCAGTGCAACGTTTGCAAAGTTATGCAAAATAAGTACTTAATATAATAGCTACATATATCGAGAAAAGATACAATAAATTGCTCGGTATAATAAGACAATAATACGCACGAGCGAAATCAAGCAAATAATAAAGTTTTAGAAAATACAAATTGTTAATTAATACATTTTCACATAAGATGTAAATGACATCTTAACCATAAATAATAAACGACAACATTTCGAACATACCAAAAATAATCACAGCAAAAACCGCACGTGAAATGGGCGTAAAGTATCGATGTCGGTTCCAAAAATGTTACCGAGCGCATACAACAACCTCTATTTTGCAGTCGTCCAAATTATTGCTCTTTGAATTTAGTCCTTATGCTGAATATTAAGCTGTAGCTCGTGTTTTCGAAACTTAAATCTGAATTATGCTCATGTTTTGAGTATATCATATGACGGCCGTCATATGGAATCGGAACGTATGACGGTTGGAATAAACGCAGTTTCCTGTGCGTTTAAATGTTTTTATTGATATGTAAAGACCAAGAAAAGTTTAGAAATGACTTAAGTGACCCACATTATATAGCCCAAAATCCTAGAAAAAATATAGGCACAAAATAACAAATGCTAATATTCTTTTAACCCATTTACGTCCCAGTGAAATTTATATAATTATATTGTTTATGAATAAGTATAAAGTACTTAGGTCTATAATAAATACTTTTATTTAAAAAACATAATTAAAAAAAAAAGCAAGGTGCCATTTTCTGGCACATAGGAAAAACATTTTTTCAATACCACTTGTACTCGTTTTATTAAAAAAAACGATAGTCGACCACATATATAAAAACATCTTAGTAGTCAACTACATCGTTTGATTATGGGTGATGTATTTTATTTTATTATTAGATTTACATTATTTTTTATATAATCATCATATGAGATATAAGATCATAAGCGACTACTACACTGTTAGAGGCTTTGACAGCTTCAACAGGCTTGAAAACAAAAAAAAGACCAAATTTGACGCCAAATTCTTTGTATTTTTCTTTGGAGCATGTAGTAAAAGGTAAAACTGAAAGCTTTACGCGCATCATCTGACGGAAGTGCAATGTTAAATTATTTTATATAATTAATAAAAGATTAGTAAACGAATGCACCTTATAATTATCATCATATTGTTATTGGTAAGTGGAATAAAAAATTAAAGTTTTTTTTTGTTTGTTAAGTAAAACGTCATTATCAGAAATTTACAAAAAAAAAAATGATTGGATTACAGGACAAAAATTTTGTTATAATAAGGCTAAGAGTATTGTCGCATATTAAGTACAGAGCGCGTAAATGAGTTAAATTAGATCGGAGAAATTAACTGTGCTGGAGTAATCGGGAAATGGTTAACGCTTTAATAAGCATACTTTGAATTTCTTAGGTCCCAGATGGATTAGCGTAAATCACTAGTTAATAACATTTCAAGTAATTATGCCGTAAAGCGAATGTTTTGATAGCAGACGATTGACATATTAACACTGCCGGTCTATCTGAAGTGAAAATAATAAATTTAACTGACAACATACCTTTGATTGCTTGATAAAATACTTCAACACTATGTAATATTCTTACTTCACGTTTAATCTAAAGGATGTAACCGTGTTTTGGACTTAGTAAGACGTTCTTGCTAAGTAATAATGTTAGTTCATTATGATCCCGAAGCACATTACTGATTTACGGAACATTACGTTCAAGGACTATGTCAAGCAGATTTTACTGTCAAAAAGTTATTGTACTGTGGATAATTACCTGAATAATAGTGATGTGTGGAAGTGAATCCCTCTATGTGCATCTACTAAATATTATTTGTATACATGAAAATAAAAACCAAGCGAGTTTCTTTTCGGCTCTTCTCGATAATTGGGATGTTTTCCGAACCTGTGCTAGTTCTTCGACATTTATACGAACCTTCTTAGGGCCTATATAGATTAAAGTAATTTTTCATATGATATGAATAATATTGTTTATGCATAATTAAAAAGAAATCACTAAATACTAATTAAGAAGTCCCGCCTTACGCTATGATATCCTATCTTTTTTGTTTCAACATGATGATAACAAAATTTGTAACGGCTTTTAGTGAGAGTATAACGCGTCTATTACAGAACGTTATCGTTGATCGCATATGAAGTTCTTTTTTCATTCTTAACTTAATATATTATGTTAAAACATAAAGTAATGTATTCATACTAAAAATTTAAAACTAACGCACGTGATTACTTTTGTTATATGGCTAATAAAAAATTATATAACTTAATCATCCAAATAAACTTAATATCCAGTTATCATATTGCCTTTAACAAAGTGAACTTCAAAGAAAATTTCTGAATGCTAGGAAGCTATTACACATTACCGAGTGTCCCAGACGGATAGATGAAAAGAAAAATGTATTTTTATTCCGTCCGCAGTGGGAATATAAAATAGAATTATTAAAAAGAAACACGGCGACACATCCGTTTCCTCTTCGGATTTCAAACCGCGCGCTTTTTCCCAATTAAATTATGGCGGCTGGGAGGCGGAAGAATTTGTTGTTGGTTTAAAATGAAATTCGATGCGATATCCGTTTAATATGATACGTGATAGTTGCGAAAATATTATATAGAGTAACTTCGAAAACATCATATTTGTTTTTAATACCATTCTTAAATTTTTATATAATATTATCAATTTTTAGTACAAAATAAGAAATGTTATATCGACTCGAATAAGTTAATTAATTAAATATTACAATTTTATAATGCATTTCCTCTAATCGATGTTTCGAAAAACAATCCACTGCATAAACTGAATGAATGTATTCAAAACCTACTATCACGCCTGTATTGTACACCCACAGTTTCGCCGAGTATGTTTTTAGGTCTCATGTAATAGGGGGCAAGCCTATTGCCATTAATCGGGCACGAAACCAAACTCCGAGCTGCTACTGAGAATTTCATAGGAAAAACCCAATAACACTTTGCTCGACCTGGGATTCGAACCCAGGATTTCGCTCATAGCAGTCGTCGCGCTTACGACCACTAGGCTAACGAGGCTAACGTATTCAAAACGTTTGTAGAAATTGGGAGTTAATAGTGTTCTATTTAGAGATTCGTCACTTCGAGGCGAAATGTTAGGATAGGTGATGAATAAAATTGAAATTGTGGTTTTGTACAATATTTTATTTACATAATATTAGTAAGCAACTTTATCTCTTGACTAAATAGTAAATTTAAAATCTTTAAATTTCGAATACAATTGATAAGTATTTGCTATTTTTAACTGACTTCAAAAATAGAAGCAGGTTCTCAATTCAACTGTACCTACCTATATGTTTTTTTATGGATGTTTGGGCATAACTTCTCTTTTCGTTGGTAAGGGGATACCTCAAGAGGTGGTTATATTTTAATTTCTTTGGTATTGAACCTTCGACTTCGAAATACACCAGGGAACTCCTCGAAATCATTGAAGTTGGTTTTCTTTTTGATATGCAATATATTTTGTAATGGATACGCAGACGCATTTTTTCTAATAATCACAAATTGACAAATCGTTTTTTTTTTAAACCAAATTAGACAATTTGTATTATATACTATTGGATTTATAGCTTGGCGCTTATTTACAGTCTAATTTGGTTGATAATAAAAGTTATCATTTGAAATATAAATTTTCATTTAAAAAATGTTCTTCTCACATATTACTACGTAATATTTTACAATAATTGAATAGTTAACATATTTATCTATAGGGCATACTATTATAGGTGTAACTACATCTATGCGGCATACATGTTTATTTATATGTCTGTATCAATACAATAAATATATCTTCGGCATTCATCCTGCTCATCTAATTTGGTTGTGCATGGCGCTAAGCAAACAACGAAGTAGGAAACCATTTGTCACGATTGCCGCTCCCCGCGCTAAGCGGACGTCACAAACACCGTGTACCTATTCAACACCATAATATCAACTGCAATATAGTTCTGATATCCTGATATATCAGTGCAAACTAATAAGAGTATCGTGACGTACTATTGCGGGTGTTTTACAGTATTTGCAAGCCAACAACTTCCACATATTTTGACCGAACTATGAGGTTTAATTACGTGAGAAATTACATTTCTGGCAATTTACATATTTTGGTATTATTACCTATGGAAGTTTTGGAAATTTTATGCAGAAGAAACGATACATTAAATATAGACGTCGGTACGAGAAACTCCAATAGGTTATGACTGACCTCCATGAAAGTTGGTAGATCTAACTGCTTTTTCATGGAGAAAGTTGTTATGCTATCCCTGAATTAGCAATAGAAATTATATCAAATAAATGAAACCAACACTACAAAAATTCAAACTTTAAAAAACCATTAAATACACAGATTTCAGTCTTCTTATATCTGTTAAAAAGATTTTCATAACCTTCGTCTAAATTTGATTACATAATAATATAACATCTAAAATATCCAATCTTAAAGAACAGGATATTATGTTTACAGTTTCTTAATTTCCTAGCATTTTCGCTAATAAACTGGTTTGAAGTAACCGTGGCGGTGCAGTCTCGCAGCAAATTCGTCCACGCGTAATACAATTGACCGCGTCCCATTACGTCACCTTCGACTGAACTCTGCCACAGGTGAAATCTACTAGAAGTTCAAGTTAAATTACAAACTGAGAAATCCGTTTGGATTATATTCTCTTCCTCAAATTCCGGGAAAAGCATTGTATAATAGTTTTCGTGGCTTTTGTTAGTTTATTTCCGCAGAACTAAAGAACCAAAGAATTTTTCGGAATTCGCGTACATTTACGAATTAATTGATAACACTATCGGCTGACATTAAAGGGAAACATCGTGAGGAAACCTAAATGTTCTTTAATACAACTAACTGTATGTGGGAAAAATATAGAACTGTTAATTTCTTGATGTTTGATATCACCAATACTCGTGAGCTGGTGTGGTGATTAAGTCCGTACTTTCCCTTGGGAAAAGGCCTTTGCCCAACCGTGGGACACTTACAGGCTGATAATATTATTATATAATGTTGTTTGGATAGAATAAACCGGCAAAAGTAATTCGCGAGTTGACTGTATGTTTAAAAATTAAACTAAATTATTGAGTCATATTGGTCTATAGATAAAAAGCCTAAAATAACACAATACTGGAGAAAGTAATTATTTATTTGTTTAATTTTCCCTTTGGAAAATTAATATTTTTACTGTGAGTCACGTGATTTGAAAACATGACGTCACTATTCAGGAAATATGAACGTTACGACTCTTCCGTAAGTTGTCACATTTGTCACTGTTATCATACAAAGTGACATATAAAATGAATGATGCCGTCACGGGACCTTAATGTCGCGCTTTTGTGGCGTATTTTTATTGAAATTAAAAAATATTTTTAAATCACATAAAGTGTTTAAAATAATTTTCCAAAAGTTGTCATTTCCTGGATTACTTGTCGTTAGATTATTATATTAGTCGGGAATCCTCTTCAAGTGCTATTTGCTATTGATGCTATTTATTTGCTAAATGCATTTTTCCCAGCTATTAAAAACACACAAGGATTTTCTGTTATGAAATTTAAAGACGGTATTGTCAGTATAGGTTTGAGTCTTTCAACCATGATAATACGCGGTGCAACTATATTTGGTATTTTCTTGAAATAGATTTACTTTAAAAAAAAGATGTTGCAAATTTCATAAATATATTTCTTGTGAATTTCTATTTTACCTTCACTCGACTGTTAATCAAATAGTGCATGCACCATATTATTTGAGATAAAATCCTTTAACAAAACTCGCTGTAAAAAATTGGGGTTTATGTGCACTTCAACGTAATATTTTAATTTTTTAAATTAGAAAATATTCTTTTTTCGAATGACTAGAAACATTTTAGAAGTTTCAATTGAGTTATTGATGGCATCTTTTATTTTATGTTTTTTTATTTTATACTTTAATGCATAATTAATTTTATTTGGCCTTATATTATGTAATTTTGACTGCATTTTATGAGATTTAACTTTGTTATTGTGCACAAGTGGAATAAATATAATAACTAGGAAGATACATTTTAAGTTGCCTCAAAACTCTCTGAACAGTTTTAACAAGGGAAACACCCACCAACTTGTTAGAGCTGTTTAAATGTTACAAGAATAATTAGAAAACGATTTTATTCACTAGAAGTCAACAGAACTGTTGATGAACACAGTTGCCATTAAATAAAAAAAGAAAGATTTTTTTTTACTTCTGTTATAATCTTAACTGTGTCAACGGTATAACACTGTGACAAATTGGAGTGAGCGTATGATAGCCGAGACAGTAAGAAGCCGAGGCGGCCGCGCAGCGCCGCGCCGGGTTAATCCGCTTTCTTGAAATATACATATATATATATATATATATATTATTTATATGCATACACATATATATACAAGAATTCCATATTTAATACCTATACTACAACTATAAACAGGTATTTTTGTTTTATTAAACGTTGTAGAAAGTAAACCTTTAGTTATTAGATTTGATTCTTAAAATGATTTCACTGATATAGAAAGCAGCGTTCGTCGTACGAACCAATGACATTTTATAAAGCCCCGTCCACATGTTTGCCAAGCCTTGACTCTGGCGTTTGGCTTGCCCACTTTATCCAACCGTTGTGGAGGTTTGAAGTTTGTGGCAAGTGGTAAACGTATGGATGAGGTATTAAATATCACTGGTTCGATTTTATTGTTTTAATTATCGCGTACGAAAGGCAAGGGTGGTTGGTAGTTTAAAATGTAAACACTTATAGTAAACACGCAAAAATAACTCCAAAAACATTATCCCTTGTGCGAACAACATGATGAAGTTAACCATTAATAATAATAATGTATATAAATTTCAACCAGTTGCAGTGTTTTAACGTTCGTTTTGTTCATAAGTGCCTTTACCGAAGTGGAATAAATATTTTTGATTTTCAACACGTTTTTGTATTTGTTAAAATAATTGTACTATAGCCTATTCCCTTTTTTTTTCTATCTGACTATACTGTTAGCCATAGGGGCCCTGGAGCCTCAGACTGCATTTATAGCTTCACCATGGCTTGGGGGCGAGCGCTGAAAAGCACTCAGATGCGACAGAGTGGCAATATACTCACGCAGCCTTATTAATAAACGTAGACTAGAGCAGTATTAACTTTATTCCGAGTATTAAGTCAGTACTAACCATTTTTTGTATTAATAAACACGAAGTAAGGTATGAGTAAGCTAATCCGACTCTACTCTCGGAATAAAAGTTATACCTTCCAGCTACCTAGTTTAGTGCCGGTTCAAACTATGGCCGCCCGTCAGTAATCGTATTTTGACAACTTTGAACTTTCGTTTTGTAGTTTAGTAGATGCGTTGATTGTGTGGTGTTTATTTCGAATATTTTTATTAAATTATTAAGATTAATTGACTAAATATGAGCCAAAAACGCAATCGCTCAGTTAATTAGGATGAGGAAGAAAAGGTAAGGTAAGATTATAAATTTATAATTAATCTGATTCCCTTGTATTAATGATAGTAATAAAATTAATTTTGTTTATTATTTCATCAACTTCTTCCAGTAGCCTCAGATTAACGTTATAATAATCTTTACCCATTTTCAGTTCCACCAAATTAACTTAGCGTCGATTGAAGATAAAAAATTGAAAACTGTAATTTAATCTGTCAGTATCAATAGTTTCATTCCTTTTGGTTCACTGACTCATTCTTTTTACTTTTAAATTCAAGCGTGTTGCCATAGTTAGACCTTAGTCTAGGGTATAAGGAAAGTATTGCTAATCCGACGTAACTCCATGTTTATTAATAGCATTTTAAAATCGAAGTTAATACTTCGTTATACTCGGAGTAACTAGTCTAGGTGTAAGGTCGGAATAAGGTTAGGTTAGACCATTTTTATTAATAAGACAGACGGGGTCCAAAGTAGCCGAACCTCGGGCTTGGGCTGTTGCCGTAGTTGCAATTAAGTCACTAACTGACTAATTTCCTTATCCGTAGAAATTCGAGCTAACTATGTAATATATATATACATTAAGGAAGTAACGTGTATATATGTATTTAGTGATGTTAATTTTGTCTAACTATTACAAACAAGATATAGATAGGTCCCTTACAAAACCTATATAACTGTGGGGTGTGCACTCCATAGTGCAGTGTAATGATACTCCATACTTTTTCTTCTAATTTAATGACAAAGTTACGTACCAATGCCACGTGAATAAAATAGTTTTGATATCATCAAAGCTCTAAAAAGATTGTGCTTCTCTTTTTAAAACAGTCCAGAGAGTTCGTGCGACAACTTAATTAACTTTAAAAATTAAAATAAAACTACAATCAGAGCAAGATCCCGCCAAAAACTCCACAGGATCTTGAATGCGTCACAGAGTAAATATTCCAGATGCGCGGGAGTACGACGACGCCGCAATGTAAGGAACGGAAATACCTAATCTTTGCATTAGTCTATCGCCGTTTCTCGCCTACCACGTGTTCTATATGGCGGCGGAATGTTTTTATTAAAATAATATTGTTCCGGTCGGTAATGTTGCCTTCTATGGACGATAGTGCAACATTCTTCATATCGCTTTGAGCTTTACGTCTACACGTGTTCCATTGACCATCTATGAGCAGACAATTTTAGAAACTCCTTAAGAGTTACTTACTTCAAAGACAACTTACATTGGTAATGAGCACTACTTAAAATTGAACTGAGAACTCGAGTGTTCGATCCATGTATTGCAATTTTTTTATGATTTTTAGTTCCGTATCTAGGTGTTAACATTTTCTATGTACCTACATCAGCTGTTTGGTTCAGAATCAGTAAGTAACATAATAAATTTAACGTCGACATTATCTAATTAAAACTGGTATGTGTATTAGAAATACAAAGGTTGCATACATGGTACATGCAAAGGTACATAATATTATGTGTAACATATTCATCATGTTTTTAATTATCATTGTGTGTAATAGTCTTAAACATAAATAAATAAGTAGGTAATATTTCTCAAAGGTGTTTTTTTTTTTATTATTTTGGTAACATCCTATATTACCTGCATTAATTTTCAAATATAATTATAAAAAAGCTTTTGTTCCGCTATTGATGAGACATAGACAAATAGTTTAAAATAAATGATTTTGTTTAAAAGAAAATAATTAAAAATATGTCATTAGGAATCCTATCTATTGCTACTAATGACGATATATTTAGACGCCATATATTAACTATTTGATTAAATAGAATGACAGCTGTTATTTAGATTGTTCACATTATAATGTGCGAAATATTCGCACAGGTTAGCAGCTATCAATTTTAATTGAACTAATTAAAAATCTACCGTATCAGAATACTCTACTTGTGTTTGTTCTTTGATTACGTACTCGTGTTGTCCTTATTGGCATTTCTATCTCTCTCGGTTTATAGCATAAATGTTAAATATCTATTTGGCTTCCTTTTCTGACTGTAACCTTGCAAACAAGCTTGCGTGCTAATGTGGCAAACGGTTACCGTAGTCTATATCCCAGTGATCCGTAAGGGCTTTACATGTTTCGGAAAAGTTTCAAAAATTCAATTCTTTATTTGTTTTAAATTCCAATGTATAAATAAATTATAATAGTTTTCTAGAATTTCTTATAATCTTCAAACATAGTTCTAAGGAAATGGGGGCTTCCTGGTTAAGAGACTGATCAGAAATTTTTTGCGATAATCCATAATGCAAATTCCTAGTTATTGTTTATAATTCACTTTGCAAAATAACAAAACTATACAGTGCACGTAAATAACTCGACGTTTAGGCCTGGTTACACATGCCCTAGTCATGATTAAATATATTAATGAATAAGTTTCATTTAGAGTTTAATTTTACATTGACACAGCTTATTTTTCTTGAACCTTGTGGTTCCTAACTAAACATGAAAATCATAGTGGTCCGTGTTCCCAAAAAGATACGGATCCACTACTATAGGCGATTGTAGTACCAATAGTGTACTATTAGCTTGTTACCGACCTTGAACCTTGCCAAGGATATCTGGATACCCTACTCTGCCGCAATCGTTGAACAAACTCGACCTTGGAATTTCACTCATCACTGGAACAATCAAACCACATTAATAAACAATAAAACAATCAATCAAACAATCGAACATATGCATTAGTGTTTAATCGTCGCGACTGACGCACGCCCCCCATGATCGGTTCAAGCGCCCACAGTGCGCACACGCATATTTCCCGCGAACTATGACTGATCGGCGTGTTTACATACTGATCAACGTCCCGCTTTCCTGCACTGTAGCATTTTTAAATATTAATAACGATAATATTTTTTATCCCGGTTTTGAAATTGGGACACCGTGTTCAACGGATGTCTGTCTTGTTTTCAACTATAAATGAACTCAATTTTATATTTAAAGAAATATTATAATTAGCTGGCTTTGCTCAAGATTTCGCGGATACAGTATCTATACGCAAGTCGTTCTTTTTGTAACCCCCTATTAAACCAGCATGAGGGATAGATTTTCAAAAATTCTTTATTAGGACTCTTCTAAACTATTAAAAAAACTCCTGTGTAAAATTTCATGCGTCTTCACCGCATATTCTAATGCACGTTCTATGCGTTTTTTGTTCGTTTTTTTTTTCATATTTAATTTTTTATTTAAAATATACAGATGAGAACAAATCAGAAGTATAAAACAATGATTAGCAAAAGTAGGACCAGCAAGAATATTATATATCTGCAGATTATATGTTCCACAAGATTAACAAGTGAATCATGTCAGTATAGGTATACAAATTAAAGCATTCAGGAAAAAGTAATGTAATAATTAAAGAATAGTAGCCGTTCGAATACGTAAATAAAATGTATCAAAACTATGTGATCAGAGAGCGGTGTTATGTTTAATTTATTTTAATTATATTGTTAATTTTAGTGCTAAAAATTTATTAAACGGATGGCGGGCTTTGAATTCAAAGTTAAGTTCTATAAAGATATCACTAATCTCAAAGCGAATTACAGACAAAAAAAAAACGCGGTAGAAGTGAAACCTTCAGAAAACGAAATATCTTCCTTAAAATTTCTTTTAAAAATTCAAAATCAGCGGGAGTGGAACTACCGACCACTCGTACTGTCCATACAACAGTGCGTACAAATCTAGTCGTCTCTAACCGGTAAGCCAATTCGACGACGGTCACAATTATGAAAATCAAGACTTGCATTAATCGTGCATAATGTAAATGTATTCTATATCATTCTCTCGTAAGCTAAATCCTATATATTTATGTGTTTGTCTTTTTAGTGTCGCTTTTTCGTTTCATTGCGTTTCAAACCACAGCGGTACTAAATAAGTTTTCACATTAAAATCTATCGAGAAAAGAGAATATAATTGTTATAGTTAGTTTTAACTGTATTTAGAACCCAACCACATGGTAATTGCATGACTAAGATATCACAGCACCCCGACCCCGACGCGATGCGGCGCGGCGCCTCGTCTCGGAACCGTCTCGTCTCAAACAAGGTCAGCAATGACACACACTTCATCATTCTAACTACTGAAACGATTATATAAATTGCACATAAACCCTATAATTATATGTACATAAATTAGATATACTTTGTTTTAGGCTCATAATCTTTCAAAATATAATCAAATACGGAGACGCCAGTACTGTTAGGTACTGGTTTAAGTTAGTGGACATTCAGATGTACACTCTATGAGTATCTTAATTGAGTCTTGCAAAACATAATCGATGGTTGAAAATTAAAACGTCTCAACTTGATCTAATAAAAATATGTGTCATTCTATCATCTTACAGTCTTTTACCTTCAGTTTTGAATAATATAGATAACAAAAAATATATATTGATATTAAAACTACTTCGCGAAATAATCAAGTAATTTTTTGCCTGTCCGGTAATATTTAAATTGTTAAGATTCTGAGACCAAATTTTGATGAAGCCCATAGAACTTCATTATTTTCACAAAATAAATGTTCAACTTTTTTCTAAACTGCTTTCTGTTCGCGACATCGTCTGCGTGGACTACAGAATTGGATTTTGACCAGGATAAAAACTTTCTTATGTGTTACTAATGGTTATAAGCTATCTATGTTCCTAATTTCGTCCGTTTTTGCGTGAAAAATTAAGAAGTTTAAATTAAAAAACACGAGTACGAGAATTAACAAGAAATTAAAGGTGTTTTGTTATATTTTTTATAAATATGTTTCTGAACTTTTATAATCTATGAAACTAGTGGTCCGATTGTCCGCGACTCCGTACGCAATAACTAAAGAATTATTGTTTATGAATATATCGTAATAATATATTTTTAATTAATGACAAAGTATCTAAACAGAATGTAAAAGAAAAAATTTACAAATACTACCTTGTAGTTGTGATGCGCGCACAACGGCAAATCTCTATCATTACAAGCGTTTATTTATTTATATAGATAGATTAAAGCGAACGAAGTCGCGGACGGTCGTTAGTACGCTACACACAGCTACAATTACCACCGGCAGTTGTAATTTTAAAGCACACTATTGTAGATAAAATAGAAGCGGATAAAAAATGGATACTGCAATTACACTGACCTTAGAACAAGCACAATTGCAGACAGACAAAAAATCCAGACGCATAAAAAGTCTGCTATAGAGTCATTACCCGTTTTCGATGCATTCTGTTATTGCGTTTTTTTTTCTATGTGCTCAGCCAACGTGAAATAAAATAAAATAAAAAGCGAAATTTGTTACAGTATTATGTTTCTTAGCTTTGCCGTAACAATAATTGAAAGTCGTTGACCCCGTTATAGTTTATCCATAGTCAAAATACTTTAAAGACGCCTGGGAATCCAGTCTTATTAAAAAAAAAAAAAATGCAGTTCACACGCGGTAGAAGTGAAAAACCTTCAGACAACATAAACATATTTTCTTTAAAATCAACGGGACTGGAACTATCGACCCCTCGTACTGTACATACAACAGTGCGTACAAGTCTGGTCGCCACACTGCTAGGCCAATTCGACTACGATCATAGTCACTTTTTCGTTTCATCGAGATAGTGTGCACAGACTGTGCTACTATAAAAAAACATTCTAAATTTATGTAAGCCATTAAAATAGAAAACTAATACTTTATTTCTAAAATATAGTCAAAACCCAATAATTATGTTTCATTATGGCTAATGTAGTTTTAATATAGGTTTGAGGTATTATTTTCATATTTAATAACCGTTACGATCCAAAACGGAATAATGTAATTTGTCTGCAACTGTCACTTGTGATGACCCTGTAGCTAGAGATGTGATTATGTCGATAAAAATATATTTTATTATTATGCATCACAATTATTTAAATGTTATGGTAATTACTTTCCCAAACACTACATCTTAAGAAAAAGATACACAAATACTTATAAACAAGTTCAAAATTATTTCTCTTTTATTTATTTTTGTTGATAAAAAATATTATTATTATGTCTATAAACAAGAATTTTATTATTTAGATATTATTTAATTAGATATTACAATATTTTATTTATATGTTATAAACAAGAGTATTTACGCATTTATTTTTATTTCACTAACTTCGAGAGTGACGAGATTCCCAAACAATCGATCATTTCAAAATTCCTTAGTACAAATTACAATCTCAATTTCATATTTATAATATCAGAAGTTCTGACTCTGTATAATACACTCGTCAGTCAGAACATTATTTTAAGTGCAGGCAACATTTGCGTATATGCTTTACAACTAGTATGTGACCGATAACTCACGATATTCAAACATACGTGCGTTGCACAAATGAGATATGAACGCCTAGACCTGAGAATTCTACTATATTAAATCTAGATAATACTTTATTTATTATTTATAATTAGTTCGATATCAAGTCTTTTATAAATAATCGATAGGTATTTTATAATCACCGACAAAACACAGCTACAATTCGGCGTATCTCTAATTTTATATACGTGATTGAAGTAAGCTTATTTCCGGTAGTTTCGATACTGCGCGAAAAATTGTACTACAAAATTGTAATAAATTTTAAATTACAGTATGATGAATTTAATAAACAAAATAAAAAACCGCGTGATATTTGAAACGAAATGATAATGCCATGATTTTACTGTATTTAAGTGTAGAATAAACTAGCTGAGATCCATAGTGACGTTTCGCATAATAAACAATGTAAACATCTTAATGTTTTTATAAGTGTAGATGCGTTACCCGCTCTCTATTTTGACAATAAAAAGTCAGGTAATTGCCTGGCATTCTCTTACGGCAGTTTTCAATAACATATCTGAATTTACTATCCCCGATTAACACATATTTGTGTTATGTACTTATCTTTAACTTAAAACAGATATCGGTTTCCCTCTAATCCATTCAAGCTATAGGATATGGATATATATTATGTAGATACGAAAACCTATCCACTGATAGGTTACGGTATTGAAAAAAAAGTAAAAACAAAAGGTTATAATTGTCTATCTTTAGGTATCTGAAACTTCAGATAGATAGGTTATTGAAAACGGCCGTTAGTCACATAATATCCTGTGTCACGGTAGCACACAAATACAACTCAAAATATATTATATTCATTTCGTTCTAACAACAAAAATAACACAATGTCTTTCATATTTTTACTTTAGTTACTTGCGTACTATATAACTGAAAGCATTATTTGTAGTTTAGTTTGTATGTATAGTTTAATTACGCCGTTTTTTAGTGCACTGATGTTGGCGTATGACGCATTTATATATAAAATGTCTTTGATGTAAACCAATTCAAGTTCACCTATTCCTAGGTTCTGCAGGATCATAAATTTCTATCTATATTGATGTGCACTTTAAGAGTATTAACGCATCTACTCGAGTTGTATACAAACTTGTAATAGGTACTGTATAGGGAGTGTGTAAAAGGTATATAAATTAGTAAATTTGTCGTAACACAAAATATTCATGGGGTGTTTGTATGTAAGAAATTGTTACATTTAGCGTAGTTCATAAGTCACATTAATTTATTGTATTATTAGCGTAAGCAATTGTAGATGACACTTTATAAATAAATGAATAAACAATCTTAAAGTTGGCATGTTAGGTTAATGTATTATTAATAAATTGCACTTTGAATAACTTTCATTAGCACCAACAAAAGAGTTTTTAATCATTTAAAATCTATATATTAATACGTGAAGCAAAAGCTTTCGGTATCATTTTAAGCGTATACGTGAGCAAAGACTGTGAGATTTGGTGACTGAAAGGTGACCTAAAATTTATCTATAATATCTATTACTAATATAATAAAATAAAATAAATTAATACTGCCAATCCTAACCCGACCAGTGTCATTGAACTTAGACCCCCCAAAATATTGACAATGTCACTCAACGAAAAGTAACAGCTAGTGATGTAGATAATAAAAACTCTTTGTTTATGAATAGTAAAAATGTCAAACAGAAAATAGTCTATGATCAAAAAGTCGCTGGTCGAATTTCGACCTTAGGGCGATCGCTAGTGTAATATTAATTTCAAATTATGTTTCCTCAACAGCGGGATTAAAACTTTAAAATGATGTTTGAATAATTATATTTGATGAATAATTTACGGAGATATGGCATTGCCAAAGAAAACACCTTTAAGAAAAATATTATTGTATGATAATTCACTATTTTAAAAATCCCACGACTAGTTATGATAAAGAAAAGTAGGTACGTGAGATTCGAAATATTTTATTCCTAATAAATGATTCTTTTAAACGTTATTTTAAATATAAGCAGGTACATTCTTGTCAGAGAACATAAAAATAAGGCGACAGAAAAGAAATTGGCTTAAATATAAGAAAAATGCTATAAAAACAAGTCGGAATTGGTAATAAACTCACCTCCATAAACAATGGTTATTTCTAGTCGATCCACCCCTGTTTCAAAGAGTTCAAGGTTGCTAGTAGAGATTTCATCCAAATATTTACTTTGTAGCCAACTCCTGGGTTAATTTAAAATGTACGCCGGCAATAAGTGAATTTTGTTTTAGAATGCTTTCAAATTTTATGCATTACTAGTTGCAAAGTAATAATCTATCCAAGTGAAATAATAGCTTGTAAAAATTAAATACTGTTCGTTGCAAAGCGCATCGCTTTAATACGGCTGGACCGGTTTAGATATATATTCTTTTTCAACGTTTAATAATAGTCTAAATAAGGTTTTTAAGGTAAGAAAAATGTGAAAAGTTGCCCGAAAAATTTCAGACCGGCCTTTGAATTAAACTATGTTATCGTTTTTTCAATTAAAGAAGATAAGATAATAAAAAAATAATGTAAATTACACTATGAATGCTGTTATTTAACTTAGAAATTAGATATATTAATTGTAAGTTTATATATATTGTAATATTATATTTTTATTCACACTCGTCTTATAAATTTGTTTAGTCATTCTTCTTTCATTCATCCTCTGTACATACACCAAGCCATCTAACTCAATCCCTGAGAACGTTGGAAAGGGAAGGCCTAAACGAACGTTCCTCAACAAATCAGGGGCGTTCTGAAGAAAGATCCAGTCAAGAGTACTTTAAACCGACGAGCGTGCGCGAAAAAATTGGTGAATGTTGAAGAAGCGAAAGCTGTATGCCAGGATCTTAGTAAGTAGAAGGACGTGGTGTCTGTCTACCCCGTGGGAGAGAGACGTGATGTATGTATGTATGTATATTTCTTTTATAAAATGTTCTCCATTAAATTAATCCATAAATGAAGCTAATATAAACTTCGCTTTAAATAACGTAAGATGAAAATAACGCATGCAGTCAATTACAGGGACGTTCTTAAATCTTTATTACGCGCTCGTAAAAATTATGAACTGATTCAATTCTGCAACTCCGAATCACATCGTGCAACTGAGAGTTGTTATGTTGTTATGATGTTTTTTGCGCAACTTGACACTATGTCTTTTTAAAACAAACACAAGAGGCAAAAAACGATGGCTATAAAACTGCAGGTTAGATTGAGAACATCGAATGGTATAGAGGTTTAATTATTTTTTATTATTTTGGCATTATGCCTATGTAGACAATTTCGCCAATGTCAAGTGTGACTAATACACGTTACAGAATTTAGTTACCAAATGATCGTGTACTGTAGAATAACACATAAAAATGATACATTGAAACAGCACAAAACAGTCACAAATTCATACATTACACTTTTAAATGGGAACTGCAGAGATAATATACAACAACATGATATGTTGTTATTGTCTTTATGACCGTAACATTTAAATTAAACTAAAGTAATTTCCAATTTAAAAGTTTTTATTGAGAACCTGTTTTATATAACACATGAGTAACGTAAATTTTTTCAGCACTGGTGCTTTTTTTAGAACAAGACAATTATGCTTAGTTTCTATTAAAAAAAATGTGAATATCAAGAATTGGTCAATAAACATGTCGTTAATAAAAAAAGCAAACTATACAGCGTGTATTAAAAACCCCGTCGGATCCGTGAAGGTATTATTAGGTATCTAGATAATAATCTGTTCATGTTATCTATCTCAGATTATAATTTAAAAAAAAATACCAAAAAAATTATTTAAATGAAGAAATACCTATATACCCTTTTCAGATTCGACGGACTTTTTAATACATATTTTATGTGCATCTTATAATAATATATAATATAATGTTATATTGTAGAGATTACAATCACCTCTCATGCAGCTAGTTAGGTTAAATAAACTTTCACGACAGAGGAACCGATAAACAAATAGCTCCCAAGATATCCTCAAGTGTTATCGCATAAAATCGTACACTCTTAGAAATCTCAATTAATCCCGCCTTTGTGAAAACATGTTTACTAAGACAGTATTATCTCGGAGATGGATTATCACAGAACCTCGCCCTATGATATACGGTTCATAATGCGCACTTTACCATGCGATACTTGACTAATAGTCTTTGACTATCCTTTGCGCTTTCCCTGCACCTTCCACTAGGCTTAAATAAATCATGCATTTAACAGTCAACCCAAGATATTGGATTCTCTTCCTGGTTGATAAGTAAAACTAGTGTGGAAGCATATTCACTTATTTATTCTTTATCTTATTACACTGTTAGATTATATTGTTATAGATTAGACTGCATCTTATGCACACGATTACAAGACATAGTCCAAGAAGCTCACTGTAAATTTACTAATAGATTAGTAACAACCTGCGACTTAATTCGCGTTAGTAACTCTATAGAATAAAAAAAGAATAATAAGGTAAATTGAAAATGTAATAAACCAGCATCATAGGTAACCTATTCATTGAGATCATTCTAATAAGTCCAAACACGATTTCTCTGTTGTAACTTAGTGACGAGTTAGGTATCATGCAGATTCCAGATAATGCTGCAGTATCAGTGCTATGTTGCCATGTTTTTCTAGTATAATTTAAGTAACAGAATAAAAAAAATGGACTCGATCAAGCATGTGAAAGATGCTCACAACCACATCTACTAGAAAAAAGCTGATTATCTTCATATTTTTTTAAAACGTAGCTAATAAAAATCTCGATCAAGTCACCTTTCAAAGAAAAAAAAAACTAAACCAAAATCGGTTTATCCGAAATCAGAACTCAGCTGTTTGGGAGCTAAAATGCCACAGACAGATAAATAGATAGACAGATGAATTTATACACACATTGAGCTTATAACACCCCTGTATTTGCGACGGGGATTACAAAGTTGTCTATATCACATTTATGTACCATAGAGTACAGTAGATTTCTATTAGTGAAATTATTTTCATCAGTAGATCAGTGATTCCAAATATTATCTCCAACAAACATACTAACTTTACCTCTCTATAATAATAATATTATAGAGTGATTATAATATTATTGTGCACTCATGAGAATTGTAAATTTTTGAGATCAATGTCAAATCGATTTGTTTCAAGTCCTCAACTTTAACCTTTCCTCTAGAACACAAAAGCTGTATCAATATATCGATTGTGAAATAATTCAACATTAATTAATACAATTGCGACTTCTTAGTTTTTTTGTTCCACTATGCCACATGTGCTCGTGAGAAAAATTTCAATGATATGCACACAAAGTTCAATTTCTTTGAGCCACCGCCCGCTGAGCTAGGGAGCTTGTCTTCTTGCGAATGGACGATGTTGCTTATAAATGTTATTGCTTTTAAAACCCCCTGTATTACAAACGAATATCTTTCGCCATCTCTGGGACCAAAGGAATGCTTGTGTCATGCATAACAATAGTACTTCAGACTATTCTGTTATGAACGTATTTTTTATTGCAGGTTGTTATTGGTTCTACATTTTTACTATCAACATCACCATAATCTATTTTAGTGGTATGACATACGAAAAGTGTCTTTTTCAAATATACGCACCAACCGTAAACGTATCACTATAACACACTGAAACAAATAATCAAAACTGACTCAATTGGCAATTAGTCAGTGCTCAGTAATTGGTATCAAGTTCGCGTACCCCTAAGATAAAAAGGCAAAGAACAACGCCAATAAATTCATACAGATGCGACCAGCAACCGAATAAGACGACAAATTGCCTACACTCATATAAATGAAACTTCAGCAAAAAGGGACAGTAAAGTCCGTTCGACATCTGGGCACCTGCTACCAGAATATACTAAGATATGGTGGAATATTATTCCTAGAATAGCAACAGACTGTAAAATGAATATGGAGACTACATGTGCATCCAAAAACATCGACAAGTTTGTAATACATCTTTGGCATTAAATCTCAAAGGAAACTGAACCATATTTATGAGATTTAACGATAGATTCTCTGCCAATGTACTAATTTCAAAAGTAAACGTGAAATGTACTTTGTTGAGCGAATAATTTGTCATTTGTCCTGAACAGTGTTGACATTTCGCTTCGCCTTCTTGCTAATGTTCATTTGGGAATTTGACCGATTTAGGTCTTTTAATGGAAAAAATCACTGCTTGTATTTTTTCTGATGTAGAGAACTTACAATCATATTTTTCATACTGAGAATATTAAGCTACAAACGTAGTTTTATTTTTAAACATAGTAAAGAACTACTAGCAAAATATTTTAAATTAAATTGAGCATACACAAATTTGTTAACAATAGGTTTATCGTAACTTTTACCGTGGCGTTTATCATCATAGCTCGTAAGATTTATAAAGTAGTTGTCCCTAACAATATTAGAGTGTTTACTTTCGACAAGCAAATATAAATAAATAACGAAGTCTAGGATGGTACAAGTACAGGTACAGCGCTAACAGAAAATTCTATGCAAAAACACATTCAACATAATTCAGTTGCTGACAAACAAAACATAAATGGAAATATTACAGTTTCCTTACGGGTCACAAATATAGATCCGCGAGCGCAACGAACTGAAACCATATCATACCGTTGCATGGCAAATATTTACTGAAAGCGATTGCCCAAGCATAAATCAATGTGGGAGTTGTAGCGAATACATCAATGACAAATATTGGAGATTTATACACGTTATATGTATATTAAGGTAGAGGGGAAACGTCTAACAGATATATTAACGTTTTTAGAAATAGCAAACATGTGATTAATATCGGTACCAGTTAAAGGTCCATTGGAGTCTTAGATATATTAATGTAAAAATAATAAACTAGATGAATTTATTGAGGTTGAATAATTATTCTTAAAAGTGTTTTGAACCAAGGCACATTAAAATAGAATTCATAGAGCTGTCGTCAAGTTACCAGCAAATTTAAGTCACGCTACCTTATGGTCTATCTTATTTGACCAATTTGTAAATACACAAAGTTTAGAAATTAGTGATAGGGAATAGGATGATTTATTTTATTTAATCAGCAGATACTTTAAGTTTATCTTAACAGTTTTAGAAAAACCTTTACAAATGGAAACCCTAGCACTTTTTACGAGACCAAGAGAGTATAAAAATAAAATGTGCTAAAAGATGATCTAGCAGTAAGAAATGTCAGTTTGATAAGATTTATTACGAACCACGTTTAGATATAGAAACGATGTATATTTAATAAACAAATGTGAAATATATCAGCCGATGACATGCTAAAATAAAATACAGATGAATTAAATGATAAAGATGGTGAATAAAGTGGTTAAAGTTATGGCACTGAGAGTGAGTTCCACACATAATGAAATGTATACGATGAAAATTGGATGAAACAGTTGTACGTGATTTTCTTTGTGAATACAGTGAAGTGATAAATGTTATAATTGAATAAACCACCATAATTAATATGTCTTGGTAAAAGTAATTAATCAAACTGTTTATTTAATCATCCCCTATAAATAGCTAAAAATTAGATCGACATAGTTATTCTTAGTCTTTTGAATTTTTATTAAAAGTTAAAGTTAATAATTTAAATTTCATTCTACTGACAAGCTTGGATCATACATATATCAGCTTTTTTGGTCTTTATGTTTAAATTATATTACCTATGTCTTATGTAGAAAATCTTTTGTTCTATAAATGGTAATGATGTCAGATAACTTGTCCCGTCGTATTTCTTTTTCAATCTTTTATAGCCGTACAAATAAAATTGCTCAAAGCTCATCAGTGTTGATCTTTATTATTTTAGAAATTCAAATATTTTTACTATCTCGTTAGCTACAATCGGATCTTTATTGCAAGGTGTAAGCTGTTAAGTAATTTTATAATAGTTTACGTCTTTGATGTGAGTCGTAATGTTTATTGATATAGCTTTTTCCTGGAATTTAATATGAAAATTATAAACAACATACATAGAGAATTTTTCTTGATAAATTAAATCTCCTCCAGATCTTGTAATGTGAAAGAGAAAATAATATTGGGAATATATCATTGTCAAAATTGATGTTTCCGTGTCATCGAAATCGTGTGTTACAATAATTAAAGGTAACTCAATTCCTAGAAAGGAACCACGAGGGGTATACCTAGAAGAGACATCACAGTATGGAATTATCAGAAAAGATAAAAAAAATCATATTTATAATAACGTATGATCATTTTATATACTGACGATTTGGTGAAGGTGAGGAATGCTCGTACACAAGTAGCGAAACAAGCAAGCTGAAAACAAGCTAATGAAGAATAAATGGAGAACATATTATTTTAAGTATTATTTTAATATAAAGTATTAATAAGAGACGACAGTTTATATCCAATTCCAGCTTCCTCGGCTCGCTTTATGATGGATGAAAAAACATGTGATTTATAAACACAAAATATTGACAAATGGCGTACTTAATTCAAATGGATTCTTTGATAAATGTATCCATTTCCTAACAACTTAAAAGTAAATTTTAACTTTATACTGCAAAGCACAAGGCTTATTTTCCCCCATTGGCAATTAAGTAAATTAACCTCATTTGTGGAGAAAATAACTGTTATTTATGATCCTACCCCCGTCGGAGATTTTATATGTGATTTGACAAATTTCACTGTGATCAGTAAACCTTATTTATTCTGTGTAAAAATGAATAAACTTAATAAAATTTAGGTCATTTCATTATATCTGAGAAGAACGTAAGTACATAACTGCAAGAAATTGTTTAGGATTAATTTTTAAGCATATTCAAAAAATGTTATTATAGATTACTTAAGTTCGTTTGAATATACATAATATATAGCAATAAACATCATCATTGTTCAACAACGAAAAATATGAAAACAATATTAGTAAAGTGTAGCTTATTGTAGAAATAATTCATTATTAATCAAACGAAAATGTTTGCTAAATAAATGTTACAGCATTTACACAACTTTTAGATAATTAGTATACTACCAACTATAATTAAAAAGTAGATATACTAACATAATTATTAATTGTTTATGATATTAAGCTTTTTTTCTAATATTGCTAACAATAGACTTCATACCAGAAGTTTCGACGACGAATTTGTATCCACTTTTATCTTTTTATTCATGTACAATATAATTATGTAGCATTTGTAGCACTTTACCTGATAGTATACATGAAAAGTATTTATTCAAAATTATGTATGGAACCTGAACTTATAATTTCTAAACGTCTCCTTAAAAAGTGTTGATAATATAGTCTATCACTTTGTTATAAATGTGATGAGTGCGTTAAATGTGTTTGTAAAATGGTTAAGATAATTTAAAAAAAAGTAACAAATTTTGCTTATGTCGAGATAAAAAAGCTGATACTGGCAAAAGTTTTGGTAACGCAATTATTACTGTCTTACCTAGAGATCTTATTAATGTAATTAAAAACAGTAATAATTATATACTGTCAACTATTAACTCTTCTAAATAATATGAATAACTTCAACTCGAGACATTCCACATTTAATGAATGCCACAAACTATTCAATAACAAACTTACCCTAAAGTCAAACCGAATCCGAGTGCATCTGACGCTTAAAATGCCATAAAAATGTTTATACTACCAATGAAAATAAATAGTTTTTCGCCGTGTTCCATTTAAGAGTTATACTATAAAATCGCTTTACAACTGAGTGGAAATAGATCTTGGAAGTGAATAATACAGTTTTGTAACGCACAGGAAATATCTTTTCAACCGGGATTGTTGAAACATATTTCCATATTTATTTAAGGTTTTTAATAAAATAGTTTGTTGCGGAATGTATAATTCCACTAGCATTATAATTAATTAAAAAATACTTGCGTTATTTTAGTGTAAAATTTTGGATAAACCTAAAATCACAACATTTTCTTCAATAGAAATAATAAGTTATTAATTTAAATTAAATTATCAATAGCTTAGTAAAACATAATTCGAAATAAAAAAGGAACCATGGTTGTATGAATTTGCAAATGTTGCCCATATTAACGTCATATTTTCTTATTATAAATTTGTTAAATAAAAATATATAAGTAATACAATTTTCGGAATGTGCCTGAAGACGCGTCTATTTCAAACTTAAAGTGAATTTGCAAATAATGAGTCATGTACATTTTTTTTAACAAGATGTTCTTACTGCGATAATTCAAACACTCGAGAAAGTTTTGCTTAATCTGCATGAACGTGTTAAAAAAGTTATGGTGCGAAGTTTGAATAATATAAATTCTATAAACCAAAACGTTGTCCAACATTCTGCTGCAGGAATAATTTGCTGTTTATAAAAATCAAATACGTATTGGCAATTCGCAATCATCGAAGAACGCAACAATAGGTTTCAAGTTTCCTTAAAAATAAAAACTCTTTAGATTTTCATCTAACTTGTATTGAGTAATACAAAGAAGCGCGGATGTCGGCGTCTTTAGGGATAGGTACCTTCAACGGACACAGGCGAGTCAGCGCATCCTCTGTGCTGCGAGTTCGCGATGCACCCACGCCTTGTGCATTGACAATTTTGTTGGGAAAATCGTGATTATAGACACAATCGTGACGTCCTCAGCCAGCCTTGGTAACGCATTAGCATTCCATAAATGTTATGACATCCCAGAACCCGTGTCATAATTTACATAGCTTTTTAATGTTGCATATAGACAGCGTCGCACGTCTTATAATAATATGTTTATTTTAATTTCACAAGGGAATTCCTTGACTCGGTTTTGTGAGATTCACGAGTTGCGTGACAATGTCAATAAATAAATATGGTGGGACACAATTGCAGGCGAAAACTAAGCATATCTTATATTATGATAACTGAACCGCTGATAACCCAAATAATATAGATATTTAACCCTCAGACACACAGCTGACCTTAATGTTCATTACACAAATGTCAGTTATATGCGATAATTGAACCCGCGACCTCTGGTCCTCTCGGATTTATGGTTGGGCTTACTACCACTGTCCATCCATTCATTCATCTATTCAACACACATTTACCGACTCGCTGAGTATAAGCCTCTTCTCACGCGATGCCGAGTTTACCCTTTCATCCTCGTTGTCCGACGACCATCGGTCTGGCGGTCTACCTCACAGTCGTTTTCCACCAATGGGCCACTACCACTGTGCTATTAATTAATTATGTTACTAAGTTAATGAATTTGAATCATATAACAACAAAAGCTCATCGTAAGTAAAGTATGCAACGGGGTCAAAATTTGCATGGTTTTTTTAACACTCTTGAAACCGTTAGGCCTAATAGCTAGTAGGATATAAAAGCGATGTTTGAACTTTTTAAACGTTTACTTTTTTGCCTGCCTCGTTAGCCAAGTGGTCGTAAGCGCGACTGCTATGACCGAGGTCCTGGTTCGAATCCTAGGTCGAGCAAAGTGTTATTGGGTATTTCCTATGAAATTCTCAGCAGCAGCTCGGAGTTTGGTTTCGTGCCCGATTAATGGTAATAGGCTCGCCCCCTATTACATGCGACCTAAAACCATACTTGGCGAACTGTGGGTGTACATTAGTGCACCTCTGCCTCACCCTTCGGGGAATACAGGCGTGATGGTATGTTATGTTACTTTTTTATAACACGAAGGAGTCAACAAGCAAACGGGCCGCTTGGTGGTAAGCGGTTACCGCGGCGTGAGGTACGTGTTACCAATTTATAGATAAAAAAATATTTGTTGTTACAATCATTGTGACTCAAAAGCCATCATTTAGGTTCTAAAGTATGGGATAAACTCCCGGCCAACAGCGAGTGTTACGTCAGTATACTACTTTACAATTTAAATTGTTATTTTTATATCCAATTATAGCTACAAGGTAATCAAGGCTGTTTACGTGGCATAATGAAATTAATATTATACAAAATTAGTATCCAATTTATTAAAATTATTTATAGTAAAATTATACGACGTGTCAACTGTGATGTAGTTTGTGCACGTGTTATAAGATGGCGCTGAACGCTTTACAAACTAGGTATAGTTTCGTATACCACATTTGACCAGATACTTATAAACAATTCCGTTCCGCACTCGAAAAAATAATCAATTGTTGTCCAATTTTTGATAAGGAACGTCGTCCGTTTGAAGGTTGATAGTTCCTCATTCCTCACTAAAGCAATAGGGATGATAAGGATTGACATTCAAAATAAATCTGGTTTACAGACAATCGGTTTTTGTATTAAATATAATATTGATTTATTAATAATCGATTTTTTCTTATTTTCTTATGAAATTGAATTAAACGCATAAAATATCGATAATCGTAACCATTAAATCAACAAATTGAAATGTTTCAATAAAAAGACAAAAAAATATTGTTAATAACGGAGAATACCCATTCTTATACCAAACTAGCTATGCCCGTGGCTTCGCTTACGTGGACGACAGACAGAATGCCCGCGCAAATCTTGCTCCCCCGCTCCCAGCTATTTAAAGACAATAATATTTATTGTGGGTGTTCCTTAGAAGCTATCACTAGCTAAGCTAGCCGTTACAGCAGCACGACTGTGGAATTCGCTTCGTATCAATATCCAACTGGCCAACTCTCGAAATTCCTTCAAGTATTCGCTACGTAGGTTTTACTTGGAGCAATTGAATATTGGCTAGGTTTTTTTCTCTCTTTTTTTTTACTTAACATTATGCACACCTTGCATATACCTTTCCCTTGCTCCCTTGGATGACTAGCAGAGAATGCTTTTTAGCATTAAGTCCTCCATTTGTACTTTTTTTTGTGCAATAAAGAATATAATAATATCTTGCGTCTATACTTTTTTGTATGTATTTTTAATATCTACAATTATTTAGTACATTAATTTGCTATATCTCTTAGGTTTACTCAGCGCAAGCTTTAAGCGCCCGAATTGATTCACCATGACCAGATTTTTTTATTCGCACGGAACCATAATTCTTTTTCTAAAGTAAAAGTAGGTTAAGTTACTCCCTATATCATCAGCTATCTATCAGTGAAAGTCCCGTCAAAATCGGTCAACCGTTTTGGAGATTATCCGAAACAAACGGACAGACAGACAGACAAAAAATTTAAAAATGGATTTTTGTCATTGGTGTCGTATATAATTTTATATGCATTTAGTAAAAAACGGTTATTTTGACATTACAAATAGACAATTCAATTTTATTAATTATATAGATTTTTACCAAATTTTGTCATATGTGTCATATTAAAGTAAGGTTTGTTTTTCATATTGTTTTACGACCCTTTATTCCCAACATTTGATTTTCTATGTAAAACTTTTAAAAGTATTATAATTGTTATACACTGAGTAAATACTTCCGAAGGCGTGGGCGGTGGCGTTTCATTACTTGTATTATTATACTTTTGAACACAATCAAAAATACAATAATAAATAAAAAAGCAACTAATTTTTGAATTATAAATAACGATATTTATGAGTGATATTTAAGGACGATTGGAGTTTTCATTTTTAATTCATTAACTTAGATTTTTAACTCTATATTATGTAATTAATAATGGTGGCATTTTACGTGATATAGTTTGGTTGTTGGGCTTAAGTGAAGTGGATTATAAATATAAAATGGAAAACATGCATTTTAAGGTGTCACAAAAACTCCCAAGATAGTTCTGACGAGGGAGCCACCATCATGCCAGAAGAGCTCACTTTTTATATCGGAAAATTTTACAAAACCTTAAAAATTAAAACATTGACATTGGCAGGTGATTTCTGCGGCGCTTAAACTAAAAGAAAAAGAAGTGAGATCTTATGGTTTTTATTCATTAACTTATGTTGATGACCCTATATTATGTTATATTTGTGGCATTTTGCGTGATATAGCTTGGTTATTATGCATAAGTGAAGTGGATTATAAATATAAACTGAAAGCATACATTTTGAGGTGCCAGAAAAACTGCCTAGGAAGTTCTAACAAGGAAGCCACCATTTTGTTAGGATTCTCAAATCGTTCTAAGACAGGACACTCTATATTCAATTGATAATCGCAGGTAATGGTTTTCAATAAAGAGGACCAGTTACCCAGTCAGGAAGAAGAAGAAAAAGAAAGGTAATTACTGTCACAAAAAAAATCACATTAGAGCCATCAAGCAAAAATCGGCAGTGAAAAAAAATCTATTCATAATTTAATAATCGTTTTTTGTGATGTAAAAATAGAAAGTCTTAACGAAATTATACAAATTTATCCAGTTATCCAAGAACAAGCTGTTACACCCGCGTATAATTTAAAAGAAATCACTGATTTACTTATTTACTACTTACTTATTTACTCTAGTCGAATATGTACAGACAATATCTTTGTCCGGAATGCCGGGGTTTATGGGTCACAACTCACATTCTGGCAAGTTAGTGTCTATTACGTACTATTCGTAGACCAGAACTGAGTATTGAATTATTTTAATTTTCCTTTATCTCCCAAACTGTGTCCAAATTATCAAAAAGTTTATCTTCATAAAATTGTAATGATAAAATACTTTTCATTCTTAAGAATTAATATGCCCTGCCTAAAAATAATTATCATAAATCATTTCTTCATTTTCAACAAATCTTTGTCACAAAATACCTTTGTGACTTATGTTTATGAGATAGTCATAATAATCGCGGACTATTTTTAAACATACTAAGGACCTATATTTTTGTAAAACTTATTTACGTACACCAAGCAGTTCGTCGTGAATCTGGCTATCATATACAAAAAGAATTTTTGGAATCCGACTGGTAGTTCGTTTATAAACAAACAAACTTTTCAGTTGTCCGCTTTATTATATTTACGACGTATTTTATATTATACGACATGTCAACTGTGATGTAATATGTACGCTTGTTACTAGATGGCGCTAATCGGTTTTCAAACTAGGTATAGTTTCGTATTCTACATTTGACCAGATCTTTTCATGCAATTTTATTCGTTGCTACTTCCGCCTGAAATGGATTAACGGACACTTGTTTCGTGTCCAATTTTTGAAAAGGACACCAACCGTTTGATATTCGGTTGACGGTTCCTCATTTCCTTTCCTCGTATAATTATAAATTAACGCGTTTGTTACTAAAGTTTTCTAAATTCAGGAATTTTGTTTGTACAGTATGGGAAATGTCTAAAATCCCACTTCGTGATAGAGATGTTACATTAGGCTGATATTTTGGTATTCATAATATGGAATATATTAGTTAACTCATATTAGGTTCACGTACCTATTATTTGGTATTAGTGAAATGATAGTCACCGATTCAATATTCGCTACTTCATGAATGGACTGAAATCCGAATTAGTGATAGGCGTTTTGGAATATATAGGTATAATAAACATCACTAATAATAGGTCCTACAAGATATTAGCGTTGTATATGCAAATATTAAACGAAAATATGTACCATTATTATTTATGCATTTTCGCCATTTTATAGGTAGTAAATTGATTCCATTGCTGAAAAATTGCGAAAATCAATTAAATGTTTGAAGTCTGTTTAGACAGCCTCATCGGAATTAAATTTTTTCCTTGCAAAAAATTGTCTAAATTCCGAAAAAAATGGTAATCTGTTGGAGCAAAGTCTGGGAAGTACGGTGGGTGTCGGAGACATTCCAACCGCAGTTCCATAAATTTAGCGACCGTCTGTCGTGAAGTATGAGGTCTAGCGTTATCCTGAAGCAGCGGTGGGCTAGAGAGATTGAACAGTCTCGGTTGTTTAACGGCTAGCTTTTCTATCATGGTTTGCAATTGTTGACAATACAGATCTGCCGTTATCATCTGAACAGATTTTAGGAAGGTGTATGACACCAGCACTGGTCCACTACACTCACCAGTAACTTTTTCTGAGTCAAATTTCGCTTGAGACATGATATGGCCGGTTTTCCTGGGTTCAACCACTGTGAAGAGCATTTCCGATAGCCGGAAAAATTCCCTCTTTATTGTAACGGTTGAGTAATGTAACGCAGCACTCAATGCGTGTTTGTTGGTGTGCTTCAGTCAATTCATACGGCACCCATTCTCCTGCTTTTTCATTTTTCAAATTGTTTCAAGTGAATTAAAATTATTTTTATAACTCACATCGAAGCTTACTGCTACCTCTGACGTGGTTTGCGATGGATCCGCTTCCACGATCACCTGTATTCTTCATTACCAACTAGAGTCTCCGGCCGTCCACGGGGTTTGTTTCGTAGGTCAAAGTTGCTTTCTTTTACAGTAGCTTCTCCATACACATCATTAATCCATCGAGCTGTTTCTGCAGCGCTGATGCCAAGGTGGAACTAATATTCGTAAATACGGCGATATTTTAAGTTATCCATTTTGTGAAAAGAACGACGTCAAAGAAAAATCAAATGGCGAGAAAACAAATGAATCTCTAAATTCGAAACAAAAATCCTAAAGCCTAAATTTGAAATAAATTTGAATTTGTTTTTCCTAACCAAAGGCCAAATATTTGAGATCAAAGTGGCCAGTTCAACAAAACGCCAATTTCATATTTATGTAAGGTCCTAATATTAATACAATAAATAAATTCTTCAGATTATGAATTATAGTCATAAGTACTGGAACACTACATTCACCGATTGAAATCAAGTGGTATCGTTAGTTATTAAGATATTTCATTTTTGCGTTATTTATCTCTGGTTATTGCCATGACACGATGACTCGGATTTCGGGCATCTACATCTAGATGGCATTTTAAAAGAAAAACTATCAGAGGTAAGTAGTCTTTACAAGTTAACGAGTAATGGTAAATTTTAAATTTATGATGCGAGTGTGAAAGGGAACGTTGGAAGAGGAAGTCTAGACGAACATTTATCGATCAAACCAGAGACGTTCTGAAGAAAGGTCAGGGCAAGGGTACTCTAAACCGAGAGCATGCATGAATAGATAAATGAATGTTGAAGAAGCGAAAGATGTATGCCAGGAACGTAGCAGGTGGAAAGACGTGGTATCTGCCTACCCCGTTGGGAAATAGGCGTGATTTTTGTATTTATGTATGTAACTTATAAAATGAATCGAAGAAGAATTTCTTACAAATTCGATTATAAGGACTCCGTAGTAATTTATCTTAAATATTTATATTGTACACAGATGTCGACTCTTTAGGTACTATTTTATTGTAAGTATAGATTTGTGTAGTCTATTAGCTAACGTATTTAAGCAAAAAGTTAGTATTAACAATAAATGGAACAAACGAAGTAGAAATCACTCTGTAGAAATGTTGAAACTGATAGTTGCAGGAATAAATTATTACATAGATATTGGTTGATAGTTACTTAGATAAAATCATTTAGGACATTTGAAATGTAGCGAAATCATAGGGTATGTTTAAAATAAGATACTATTGATATTTTTTTATCAGAACCTATTCAAACGACAAGTGTTTGTTTAGGATGCAGTCTGTAGACATTTTATATTCGCAGTGTCATCAAAACATACAATATTGTTTACTGTCAGATAAAGAAGTAAAATATTTGAAGACGCATTCCGTGTATTGATAAAAAACCGTACTGTTTAGAAAGCTGTTTACGCTGATGTAAGTACTTCTCTCATTTATTATTTCTTAAGTAATATTGCATTCACTTTCTGTTATCAGCCAGCCTCTTTATCGGAATACCCAAAAAGAGTATAAAACGAATTCTCCTTGTACTTACAAAAACCCATTTTACTTTCTTGACTATTATCATAAATGTTTTGTAGCGCTGCATAAGAAGTCTATTAAAAAGTGTCTTTTTTAAACCAAAGTCATTCTAAATCAGTCTTGACTTCAGTTGCTGTAAATCCGTTATCCACAATTTCATACGTTTATTCATTAAAATTGAAACGGAAACAAATGAATCAAATTGATTTCGAAATCAAATTGCATGTACCAGGAGGACAGAATTTCTGAAGATGTTGTTAGATTTAATCATTCTTAACAACCAGTATAAGAAGGCCTTCCTCTCCGTTATAATATACAACAGCCGGACGTACTGGTGACAAGCTTTATGGCGTTCTGTCAAATTTAAGAGAAAATATTTTTACTATCGCTATTCGTTGTTCCTCACGTCGTTGTGATTGGCAAACTGTGATATTGTAAATTTTATTAGAAGGTTTGTTGTAATAATAAATCATTATTATGTGTACGTACTCGAACACCGATATTATGATTTGAACTGATGACAGTGATACTGTAGTGTACAGTATAGTGGTATACTGATAACTGATGATATATCAGTGAACGTTGGTTTATTAAATCTTTAAACGAGATGAAGCTTTCTGTTAGAGTTTATAAAGCATCGATTAATCGATAGTCATTTACACAATCGATTATTGATAGTTGAGTATTGAGTTATCAATTGCTTAATTTGTGGTTGCGACATAGATTTTCATGATTTTTTCAGTTTCTCAAGCTCCGAAACAAGCGAATGACCTCTTATTCTGTAAACAATTGATTGTCAATCGATTAATTGGTTGTTTTTTAACAAAACAATTAATACTTCGAATCTTCAAACAATCGTTGAAATTACCAACACTACTTTCTGTGAAAGAAAATCATGGTATAGTAAAAACTAGTGCTCGCCTAGATAGCTAGCTACAAGTAGATATCTCCTTGTTGACAAATCTGTATGTCCGAACAGCTTCACTAAACAGCCCATTCCTAAGCTTAACTAACGTACGTAGTAGATAGAGAAAATTGTGGTGAATAAAATCCCAGATATAAATAAAGCAAAATATACAAAAAACTATAATTTGATTATGACTATATTAACTATGCTGTATGAATAAGAAGAGTAACAAAAAAGCGGAGGGCTCACAATTGTCTGGTCATTAAAATAATTAAGCATCCGGCCGCCGTTAATTGAAACCAAATGAGGGGGTTGCTAACAATCGATTTGTACCCGTGAAGTAATTAGCTTTTCCGTTGAATATTTTCAGACGTATAGAGTTTTATTTGAAGACAGTTATTAATAGTTTAATATTTTGCCGTATTTTTTACCTCTAGCAAGAGTATATAATAAGAGCAGACTTAAAAAATTTCAAGACATTCAAACCAGCCTTAGCTGCGTGCAATTTAATATGTCCAAAAAAGAATCACATTCGTTATTGTAAAAGGATTTTCTTGTTAATTTCTTTCAACAAGAATCCATAACCAATAACTAAAACACTTTTCTAGATGGACTTAAGGAACATCAATCTACAAAACTATTACAAACTAATTTAACCCTATGTGTTAAAGCTATTTATAATCAATAGCACTATATTAATCATAGCACGCTTTTTAAAATTGATCTACTGGCGACCACACACACATCTTACGTAGGCCTAAAAAAAATAAGCAAAGGAAATAGTCGCTCCTTAGTTTGAATATTTTAATATTTACATAAACCTGGTACATGAATATAATTCACAACCAGGCGCCATACCCTCAACGAATATTAAACCAATCGAAAGAAATCATTTCCGATCGCCAAAATTGTACAACCCACGGCCCAACGCTCAATTTCGACACGACAATTGATATGCTGAAGCGTAATTCGATTAAAATTTCAAATTCCCGGTACATCATCGAAGATTTTCGTTAATATCAACGGATGGTTGAAGAATACTAAAAAAAAATTTTTTTTTGTTTAAATTGACTATATAAATTCATAGCATGTCCGTTTTCGGCCTATTGTTTTGACGAAATCGATTGTAAGTTTAGGCTTTATGATCTTGTGTTTACGGATAACATTCAATTTATGTTGTAGAATTTAATTCAAAGCCCATGGTAACAGCAGAGTATTTATTAATATCCTGTTTTAATACTAAAACCCATTTAAAATAATAACATACAACATTTTTAGATGAATTTTTTTAATAAGTACTAACAATTTCTCGTAATAGGTAATTTAATACAATTGTCTTTAAACTGTGTTAAAATAATAAAACGTGCATTAAACTCACCAACAATGATGTCTCTGGCTGAAACGACGCATGCCATTGCCACAACGAATAAAGTGACAGCGGTCGGCATTTCGCGCCAAAATGCAATGGCGGCGAGATTCATGTTTCACAAAAAACCTCAACTCTTATTGGGATCCATTAGTTTCTGAAACAATTGAATAGATATCTTTAAATATATATTATGCCAAAGTCGCAATGATAGAATATGTTACTAATTTTCAGGTTTCAAACAAGTCAAACAAAGCTTTTTACCAGACGGTGCCTCTCGTGTTTTATCTATATAAGGAATAATTATTTTGGCAATTCTAGCCAATGGTATTATAGTTAATACTTCTAGCTATTACTTACAATGATTTACTTCAAATATTATAATAAACACAATGCACAATTAACAAACTAATATCATGCAAAATGCTACCCATACTATACAGTACACTTAATATAGGGCCAAATAACTTAAGTATATGAATCAAAATAAAAACCACAGCATGATTCCAAGATTCCGGTGAAAAATCTATTTATATAAATAGTATTTCATACATAAATAATATCTAGACATCACCATCAGTCTGGTATCTAAACCAGTACATTGCTGTCTTTCTTTCTCTTCGTGAGAATTATGGTAGTGCGAGGACATAGTACTCTTCTACGTTTTGACGCACTCGCTTCCGCGACCCTCACTATTCATCCTCTTCTTATTTTAGTGACAACGTGTGGCTATACACAATTCTGCCAATGTCAAGTGGATAGAATCATTTTCTAATCTTCACAGCGTAAATAAAGCTCTAATAAAATGTTGGCTCCTTTATTAGAAATGTCCAGGGAGTTTTTGTGACTAATTAAAATTCATATTTATACTTATCATTTACGATACATTTCACTTATACATACTAATACACACATTATTCCACCAATATTACATGACTTGACATGACAAATCAAAATCTCGCCAAAACTCGACCCTCACTATATTCGAATTTGTGTCAGAACAAGCACAATTCTCTTACAAAGTACTTGTCCATTAAAATAGAGAAGTACTATTTTCTGAACCACTTTAGCACTATATGGCTTGAATCTGTATTATGTACCCCTGACGAATATCCGTAATAATATCGCGGTAATTATAGCCTACACATACCACTAAAGACCATACTGCAGCAAAATTAAATAGGTAAATACTCGTTTTATAATTTAACATCCACTTTCACCTAATTAATAAAATTTCCACAAACCGACTTGATTTAAAAACATCTGTAACCCCAAAAATAGAACTACATACTCAAACTGTAAAACGTAATTTATAACATGCAAAGCTGCAACCTCTAAAATACAGGGTGTGCACGAAAACCAATAAACGTCGCAAGCGATTCCCGTCAACGTACGCCACTATTTCTTACATCGACAAACCTAATTTGCGTTCACCTCCATGATGAAATACGATACAAAAATGGCTCTCAAGATCGCATATATCTATTTTTATCTCCGCATTTACTAACAGCATATTTTCAGCACATCATTTTGGAACAACGATGGCTCAGTGATTATGTGTACGGACACCACGTCGCTCAACATGAGTTCGAATCTCTGCAATGAGCCAGTGCTTTTGTTTAAGGAAAACATCGTGATTTTTTATTATTGACTATAACAGTTAGCGATAAGGGTCCTGAAGCCTTAGTCGGCTTTTGTTCGGTGAAGCTGTAAAAGCCGCAGCGGCTTCAGGGCCCCTAAGGCTAACAGTATAGTCAGATCTAAAAACACAGCTTCACCGGACTTGGGGCGAGCGTTTAAGGCACTCAGCCGTGAAAGGATGACGACATGCTCAAGGATGCCAACGTGGCAAAATCGTGATGAATTTCTAATGCCCACCTGACTAGCTACCATCCTTTAGTTGAAAATCTGTTGGCAAGCACCTATAGGTGTGTTCCATCAGCTACACTTGAGAGGTAGTCCTTCCACTAGGCTTAGTGTGTTAGTTTGGCCACACTATCATATAACAGTAGGTGATATTATAGCCAAACATTAAACCAATAAGGAATAAAAGAGAAAACTAATTTTAAATTTAGAACGTTATTTCGCAATTATTAAGAAACAAAATTCGCAAATCGCTTATTGTAGGTAAATGTCACCTTGCGACAATAAGTAAGCGAAAACGTTAATGCGTTCTCTATAAACGTTAATTTGTCACGTTTGATTTTTAAAAACGTAATTTTAACTTTCGTTTGCGCCGAACTCTCGGGGTCGTTGGCACGGTATAAAATTAAACATTAAAATAAACAAGCATATAAAATAACTCAGGTTTTGATTCACTGTTCAACGGTGCGGGATAATGAAAGGGGTGTAGTTTTATGTATGTACGTCGTACGTAAATAATCTCAGTGTCATATTCCAGCCGTAACATTGAATTCCAGTTTTCGAGGATGGAGTAACGTCGAAGATTTATCGTTCGGATGTGTCAGTTTTTGCACCAACGATATGACTAATCGCGGTTACTTGTACTGTAAAAACAAGAGGATTTTATTTATGAAATCTGTTCATAAAATTACAACTCTTCAAACTTTACCGAGGTAACACCCGCCATACTGACACGCTTAGATTTGTCAGTCTTTCAGTATCAGCTAGCGTAATCAAATAGGCCAGATCTTTCGGTGGTCACCGTTTTTCTAGATTTGTGCTTAATATCAGATAAAAACTACTATATTTTCCAAACTGATATTAGAAGAATAGTCTTAAATAACGATAAGATAAACAAAGGTTTTAATACCTATCTATATATTTATGCATCCTCATAAACGATTAGAATTTAACGATCTATCATAAACATAAATACCTATAGATAGTTTTATATCATAAAAGTGCTCTGGACTGAAACTTTTTTAATCCGAACTGTTTAATGTTACCTTTCATTGAGCCGTATAACACGTGCCCTCGCCTCATATATCATAGCGCTGAAGGGTTAACCTGGGTTGCCACATTTAAAAATGAATACATCGCCGTTTTAGGGTTAGATTACGTTTTTTATTGTTATGTCGCCCTTGTTTCAAAATAGAACTTTCAACAATCCGTTTTTGGTTCATTATTCATTAGGGTGTGTACATAAATACTTTGTAATATAAATATTTTACGTGCTAAGACTCCATTTTAATTGTTATTTTAGATCTTTATTATAGAACTAGTTGTGCCCCACGGTTTCACCCGTGTTAATTTCATACGAAAAATATCGCCAACGCACCCGTGATAGGCAATTTTTTATACTTTGTGTAAAACTACCAACATTTTTATGAGAAATAGATTATTTTTTCAAATTATAATATAGCCTATGTTACTCGTTGATACTGTTGCTTTATATTGGTGAAAGTTTTTTTACAATCGGTACAGTAACTTTTCAGTTTATCTATTACAAACAAAAAAGTAAACAAAAAAATAAAGAAACCTCAAATCTTTCTTTTTTAATATATTGGTATAAAGGTATAGATTATGAATTCTTTATGAGAAAATGCGGACGGCCATTAGTCAATTGAACGTATTTCTCTGTTTTATCTCTGTATAATAGCAATAAAGAAAATAATTTTATACCATACAACCTATATCTACCACTGATATGTTCCTATGTATTAATTTTATCCATAAATAATTAATATAAGAACTGGAAGACTTCTAAACTTACTAAAATTGCCCAGCGATACCGCCGTTATCAGAAATTCAGTAAAAATTGTGACAAGTATAAAACAAATAAAAGACTGCATAATAATATAGGTATACAAGTACGGTGAAGCTTTAAAAGCCATCAGCGGCTCTGTTTTGAATAGGGTCCCTAAGGCTAACATAGTCAGTCAGAAAAAAAGCATATAGGCATAGTTAAATTATTTTTAGATTATTCTAGAAATAAAATATTAATATTGCTCCAGTTTTCGAAAACCATACAGAGGAATACGAAAATACTAAATTAGGAGTAATATTTCATCCACTACATACCCATGTAAAATAAGTTAGAGTTCCTTTCGCGCTCTGTTCGGCGGCAATAGATTTATTGTTAAAAACGTATCCATCAAATATTTTTCCGACTACGTTTATTCTTAGGTAAATCAATAATTTAAATAATATGAAAATAAATTTCATATTAAGTAAGTACGTCTTCTTTTATTTTTTGAAAGTGATAAATACTTATAACAATTATAATTCTCTTTTTCATTATGTTTCTCAAATCAATCAACACTAAAGTAATAAAAAACATCAATCAGTGAGTTTATTTACCATTCGTCAACTAGACTTGTGTAGAACAAATAATTACATAGCGCGCGTCGTCTTCCCTGCGCCGGCGCAGATGGCGTGCGCGCCGCGGTTTTTTTTTATTAATATTTGTAAACATTGTTTTATGCTAATGCACAGGCTGATTTTCTTACAATTATAAGAAGTCGTTCTAAATGTTTAATTATTTATTAACAAGGATGACTAACAGTTAAATTATCAAATTAAAAATAGCAAAGGAATCTGTTAGGCAATAACAAGTCTTCACGTTTAAAAACCTGTAGAAGTTATAAAAAATTTAAACAACAATACCAGCACAACTGTCATTACTATTGATAAAAACCATAATAAAAATTTACTCAACACTTACTTATTAAAAAAATAACGCACGTTTTAGCCGAAACCACACTTGAGTGAAAAGGATCCAGTTTGTGCTGCCTACACAACTCTTTGAAACGTTAGTTTACCCGTGGCATTAAAATAGAGCTTTGTTAAAAAAACCAGGATTGTCAATATCATTATTTAAAAAAATTAATATCACGATGGAGTCATTAATTTCACGCCTGTTTGAGAGTGGTATTATATGGCTTTTAAAAGAGTAAATACATAATCATAATATCTTCCACAAATAACTATTATTAAAGTGAAAACTTGTCTAACACCATTGTGATTTGAAATTCGATGAAACGAATAAGCGACACTAAAAAGAGACAAACATATTCATCTATAGGATTTAACCTGCGAGAGAATGAGATAGAATACATTATAGTGTTTCAAGGTCAAAAAAGGGTTACACGTACAATTTTTTTGTTTTTTTTTTTATTTATTAAAAATATTTTGTTTTGACGTAAAACATCTATAGGCACTCCTTGGCAGTAAAATCGAATCGTTTGCCTTGACGGCCAACGGCATGACGCTCTTTCATGCCATCATGCGGCCTCTACGCCGCACCGCCGCTCTCGACTCCCTTGCGTTGAATAAGTCGATTGAAGTTATAACAAAGCTCTACTCTTTTTTATTATTGTGCTACATATTTTTGAAGTGAAACTTTTTGGGACGGTGTGAATTGGATTTTATGAAACGAAAAAGAGATAGCTATAAATATGAGTATGGGTTTTAGGCTATGAGAGAATGAGACAGAGTGCGTTTCTATATAATTTTCTTAATCCTTCATCTATTCTTAATTTATTCGAAATATATACAAAGAGAGGAAGAAAGAGATAGAGAGAGAAGTTTCACTTCTACCGCGTGTGAACTCGCAATCAAATTTCACAACTGCCGGGTGTCCCGTGACGGTCAAGTAATTTTTTTTTAATAGCATTTCGTTAAATGATTATTATTAATTATATATAAATAAATATAAACAAATAAAACTAAAAAGTCCACAGAAAACATCTAAGTTACTCTCAAGTCGCGCCTAAAGAAGTTTTATTTCAAAAACAAGTAGAATCAATAAAACACAAATATGAGCAGTTATTAGGTATAGAGTTAAAAACGTGACTAAACAAATAGTCGACTCAACAAGCCGTCAGATTTCCATCAACAAATATTGACAAGCCATTACGGAGAACGCATAAAACAAACATATTAATTACAGTTCACAATTACTAGTCAGTACGTTGATTTATTTGCGTTAAACCGCATTAACACCGCAATTTGCATGTCCGGTTGTTTATTTGCTACCGCATAACTTGTGTCAATAAATCGCAGTGACCGCAAGCCTGTGTGGTCATTGTTAGAACTTAAAGTCCTTTTTTGCAAATTAAATAATTTGAATGCAACATAGGACGAATTCTAATGACGTATTTTGATGACGATTGGATACTCGTGATGATGTATTTCTCCATAAATTTGTAACAATACAAGCTATAATCCATGGTTTCACCTGTGTAAACTTTATTCGACCAACTCGATCGTTGTTCTCAGTTTCCTTACTTGCTTTCCAGATTAAGGTAGTGTGAAGTTATACTTGTAACTTTATAACATAACATTCCATCACGCCTGTATCCTCGAAGGGTTAGGCAGAGGTGAACTAATGTACACCCACAGTTCGCCGAGTATATTTTTAGGTCCCTACTGAGAATTTCATAGAAAAATGCAATAATACTTTGCTCGACCTGGGAATCGAATCCAGGACCTCGAGCATATTAGTCGGCCTTACCTTATCCTTTCTTAATAAATAGGCCATAAAATTCAAACCAATACTTTCAAATTTGACTGGTACTTCCAGAGATTAGTGCATTCTAATAAACCAATCTCTTGGGCTTTATAGTAGGTATAGATTATTACAACGGTTGAAAAAACAACACATTACAAAGAAAAGACATGTTCTGTTGTGATTCTTTTTTGTGACAACAAGAATGTCTCATTCTTCTTAATATGGCAACTTTATTAATACGCAAATACTTGTACCTTCTGTGTACCTTCGGACATATTCCAACCTCTATTATTAGGAAAAATAATATATTATTAGCTCTTAAAAGTAAACAATCATAATATATGCTCTTGACAATTGCCACATCGTTATCATATAAGTAAATAATATTGAGTGCGAACCGTATTTATTTATTGCATTTCAAACGAAGTGTTCATATGAATTGTTTGTTAACTAAGGAGCTATATAAAGCTAGTATTGACACAACATTAGTAAAGCGTTGAAGAATTATTGACGAGAGTAATCACGTAAACTGTAGAGTACAACCCTAATCACGTTAAATCGCAAATCAACTTGCATAACGTTCATTGTAGCGATTTTGGATCGAACGTCGTATTTAAAACATCCTGTGTGAGGAAGCGCTCGCACGTGCTCCGGTAAACTTCCTGCGCTGCGCCCGCGTACCTCGCTCGTTCCTACGCACCGCCTTAAAACGGGTTAGTTCGTATCCAACGTAACTACATCGACGTTGACATTTTAATAGTTTTCATAATGCGTTTGTCCGGGGGGAAGAGTGGTTGAATATTTTCTCGGTCAGTCAGTTTTGAGCACTTAACAATATTATCTTTTACTTGGGTATCTACATTTATAAACGAGTACTTTTATTGTTTCCATCTATAACTGTATTCAGCTATATATGTATATAAAGCTCAAGAGATGATTTTATCTTTTTGATTGAATGTTAAATCGAGTTAAACCCTGGAAGTATTTGAATAAAAAAACTGCATTTCATGTAAACTTCCTGCGCTGCGCCCGCGTACCTCGCTCGTTCCTACGCACCGCCTTAAAACGGGTTAGTTCGTATCCAACGTAACTACATCGACGTTGACATTTTAATAGTTTTCATAATGCGTTTGTCCGGGGGGAAGAGTGGTTGAATATTTTCTCGGTCAGTCAGTTTTGAGCACTTAACAATATTATCTTTTACTTGGGTATCTACATTTATAAACGAGTACTTTTATTGTTTCCATCTATAACTGTATTCAGCTATATATGTATATAAAGCTCAAGAGATGATTTTATCTTTTTGATTGAATGTTAAATCGAGTTAAACCCTGGAAGTATTTGAATAAAAAAACTGCATTTCATAGCTTATTTATTAAGGACTGTTGTAAGCTATATAACTTCACGGTTCGACCCTTAAGAAGTGAAGCAGTAATTATGAACGTCAAGCATTCTAGCAAGCTGTAGACAAGTAGGGGAATTGAGAACAACGGTAGGCTATACGGTTGCGTTTATAGCAGCGCGTTGGAGAATTGATCGAATAAATTTGACACGGGAGAAACCGTGAGGTACGGCAAGTTAAACATGTTATTATTTATAATAGAGTATATATTGAAGGTAGACTAACATGAAGCAATGATTTATAGTAATAGTTGATAAAATATTATATCTTAAAAAGTAAAATACTATTTAGTGATATGTTTAGCTCAATGTAGGATTAAGTTTAAAAAGGAGCCCGCCCCATACACTGATAATTTGGTAATTACTTAATTTACCATACCTATATGAATACAGAACTAAAAACTTGCAAATTAACAATATGAACTCTTTAAATTATTAAAATCTTTATCATACTTTTTTAATTATAGGATAGTGAAATTTTACGATCTTACATTGAATGCACCTACATTGATAGAAATATTATTGTATAGTATAACGATATAATTTTGTATAAAAATCGTAATTATATGAACAAACCTCTAAACTAAAAGGTTGTAAGTTGAGATGAAGCTCGAGTTGAATCAAATATCACTGTCACTGCCTAAACAATGATGTTGTAACTAACTTTCTTTCGCAATTAATGACTAGACAGAATTACTAAAATTATAATTACAAATGTTTCAAACAACACGATACAGAATTATAAACTATTGTAATTAGGTACTATGTGACTTACGGCCGCTTTCAAGACCTATCTATCCGGTGTTTCAGTTACTAAAGATAGACAAATATTACATTATATCCTAACTTTTATTTAAATAACGTACATATTATATATCCATATCCTATAGTTTGAATAGATAAGAGAGGAGTCGATATCTGTATTAAGTTAAAGATAGTACTTTTTACAAATATGTACCAATCGGAGATAGCGTAGTGTAAATTTCTGATGTTGATCGGTAAGGAAAAATGTAATAATTTTCAGGACTAGTAGGTACTGAAGCTTCATAATCATATTTGAGATGGAACTGGTTATTGTAGGTTATGGAAGATCATATATAAATGATTGTGGTTATACCGATGAAATACACTAAAAACAAATTGGAAAAAATATTGTTATCAGCATATTGTAAACAAAAAGGATAGGAAATCACAGCGTAAAGCGGAATCTCTGATCTTAAAAAAAGATAAATTTTTGTTATCTCTCACACCGATATCAAATTGAAAGTGAACTGAGGGCAATTACCGCTCATTCACGACGCCACGTAAAGAGCGTCAATTCCGTATCTACATATAAAATATAATTGTGTTATACGCACAATTTTACTCTTTATAAAATCTGCTATCTGCCAGTAAGAGTTCCATCAAAATCATTGCAACCGTTTCCGAGATTAACCGGAACCAACAGACATGCAGACAGAAAGTTTAGAAATAGTTTTTTTTGTTTAAGTAAATTATATACTTTCATGTGCATTTAGTAAAAAGCAGTTGCCATTACAAACAGACACTGCAATTTTATTTATTTCTATAGATATCTAGGGGAATTAGCTTTTAAATCATTGGAAGTGCTTTAACATTGTTAACTGGTATACTAAAATATAAAGTAAATAAGAATAATTTGCGATGTTATCTATTTTGAGAGATCCAATTCTCCAATTCCCATCACGGCATAAAGCATGGTGGTCTGCAGTTAATGTACGATGGTACATTTACCACGAACGTTTCGGTTAGGGGGTGCTATTGCTCGGAGTTATTTATAGAAGAACCGCTTCAGGTAACATTCCCCTGCGCTGGTCTCGAAACGTATACTGTTTACCGATCCTGTTGAAGAATCTTTTTTTTTATACCCATATTTGCTAAACGCAGAGACGTGGGTATTCCGCAAACATTAACTGTTTGTTTGACTTTATCCACGTAAACTGTTGTAATATCCGAATTGAAATTTACTGTATTCATTTTAAAATGCGTTTAAAATATTATTAGTAACTGTAATATAATAAAAAAATCAACATCTATCATCAGGTGTTCTTCTTGTTCTTTTTTTTTTTGGCTCCGCAAAAAGTACTTGCCAGTGTCAATGTTTTTAAGCCTTCGTAAAATTTTCCTATGTACAAAGTGGGTTGTCTTCTGACAATATGGTGGCTCTCTTGTCAGAACTTTCTACGGAGTTTTTGTGACATCCCAAAAAGCATGTTTTCTGCTTTATACTTATAATCCACTTTACTTATGTACAAAAACCAAATTATATAACGCAAAATGCCACCAATATTACATAATATAGAGTCAAAAACCTAAGTAAATGAATCTACACAATTAATAAAATTGAAGTGTCTGTTTGTAATGTCAAAATAACAGTTTTTTACTAAATGCATATGAAAGTATATACGATACTTATAACAAAGAGTCCATTTTTAAAAATGTTGTCTGTCTGTCTGTATGTTTGTTCCGGGTAATCTCCAAAACGGTTAGACCGATTTTGACGGGACTTTCACTGATAGATAGCTGATGATATAAGGAGTAACTTAGGCTACTTTTAATTTAGAAAATTAATTAGGGTTCCGCACAAATAAAAAAAAACTGGTCATGGTGAATTAATTTAAATTGGTGTTATCGTACATTGGTTTGGTGAATAATCTCGTGCATTCCCATCCACTCTATTACCAACCACTAAACACAGACATTTACAGCCTGGTGGTACGTATTTATACTTATTGTTATATAATAATTTAATACCTGGATTCCGAATCTAGGGGTGATTACGCCCTCGTGGGTAAAATCGCTATCCTACAAGGGTAATAAAGCTTTTTATAGAATAAAAATTACAAATCCAATGAGGCGGTGAAGAACGCCTTTAAAGAGTTCTCAACGAACTTCCATTAAAATAGCAAAAGTACATCGTCTATAATAGGCAGTACTTAAACTAACAAAATATATACGTTTCATAAAAAATAATGGTTTTTTTTTTATCTTTTTCTATATAAAATGGCTACTACATATTTAAGGACCACAGATCTCTAGTAAGGACTATATGGACCTAAAGTTTTTGTGTATTTTATTATGATTAATGACGACTGTTTGTATTTTCATTTGTTGGTAAATATTCCTTTTCCTAATAGGTCATAGGGACATGAAAAGGTTAGGAACCGCTGATTTAATATATTGCATATATTAAATTTACAATTAATATTACATTGTTATATTATCCAAACCAGTACTGTAACTGACGTACCACAAAACAATTATAAAAATTAAACTATTTTTAAATATAGAAGCTAAAGGGTTGCACTTGAACTTAAAGTGCTACTTAAAGAAGGCTCGACATAAGCACGCACTCGTTACCTTTTTAGTTTTAGAACTTGAGATATTTTTAGTTCCATGACAACAACTGAACTGCCATTTTGCTTTCTACGCAGAATCAATTGCTTTTTTCATCTCTTTAAGTCTCTTTGTGTTTAATGAAACTTAAAACGTCACAAAACTTTTTAATTTTATCTTATAAAATACTAAATACTTATCTATGAATGACAAAACAGATTTATAAGACGAGTGTGAGTTACGTTGGAAGAGGAAGACCTAGATGAACTTTCTACGATCAAATCGGAGAGGTTATGAAAAGTGATCAGGTCATCAAGTCAGTGATCATAAGTTCACAGGATAAACCCTGAGATATAGTTAAGTTTCCCAACCGGAAGACAATTCAAACAATCAACGTATCCGGACATCGAAGCCGGCCGTTAAACTTCCACTACAGTAAACAAAACATCGGCAAATGCTGTCTAGCATCAGTTTGAGCGATCTGCGAAATCGTGGCCCGAATATGCTTCTCACAAATGTTATCGACCGACAATGGACTGGTGAGTGAGTTACGCTCGCCAGAAATTTACTATAATAATCTATAATAAGATAAAGCGCAAGAAATTGTATTTTTTTTTTTAATTTGATTGAACGCGCTGATCTCTACAAGTAGCAGTCATATTACATACATATAATTTATTTTTCACAACAGGTGTGAGGTTACTCAATTCGAATGTTTTTTTTTTTTTTTTAATGTATGTTCAGCCATAACTTCTTTGTTTATGAACCAATTTGAATGATTCTTTTTTGTTCGCTAGGAGATACCTTGAGGTGGTCCCATTTTAATTTCATTGGCACTGGACCTTCAACTTCGATAATACACCAGCGAACTTTTCAAAATCATTACAGTTGGTTTTCTTTTTTGTTAAAAGTTGTCTTATTTCATAGCTTATTTATTGAGGAAGGTTTATGGACTATATAAATTGATGCTACAACCCTAAGGAATGGTGCAGTAATGATAAACGTCAAGCAAGCTGTAGGCAAGTGCGGGAAGTGCGAACAAGAACAAATTTCAATTCTCCAAACAACTTAGTCTAAAGATGTCGGTCATTGTAAGAGAAATGCGGGAGGCGTTTAGTCCATACAAACGTGTTACTCACTTTTAACCCTGGATAATGGTACTAGAGTAAATATTTCTATACCATATAAATCTATAGATATATCTACCACTACCATGTTCTTATGTTATCATTCTTTCCATAAATTAATTATCATTATAAGAACTAGGAGCCTTCTAAAGTTGACAAAATTGCTATGTTATACCGCCGTTAACAGACATTTAGCAAACAAATTTGGCAAATGGAAAAAATATAAAAGGAACATGTACCAAGGCATAGGCCAAGCCCTTATAATATTCTTGAAAAAATATTAAAATCCGATCAGTTCTGGACGAGGAAATACGAAATTATGATTCGTCTATCTATACAATTAATAAAATTGAAGTGTCTGTTTGTAATGTCAAAATAACAGTTTTTTTACTAAATGCATATGGAAGTATATACGATAACTATAACAAAACACCCATTTTTAAAATTTTTGTCTGTCTGTCTGTCTATTTGTTCCGGGTAATCTCCGAAACGATTGAACCAATTTTGACGGTACTTTCACTGGTAAGATAGCTGAATTTATAGGGAGTAACTTAGGCTACTTTTATTTTACAAAAAGAATTAGGGTTCCGCACAAATAAAAAAAAACTGGTCATGGCGAATCAATTCGGGCGCTTAAATGGCTTATGCTGAGTAAACCATAAGAGATAGAGCAAATTAATGTACTAGATAATCATATGCATTAAAAAGATCTACAAAAAAGTCCGGGAGGGTATACATGTGTAAAGATCGCTTAATCGTATATGGTATGTTTTTTCTTAAAAATAGCCGGGAGCGAGGGAGCAATATAATCAGTCTGAGCTGCAGTTGTCTTTATTGCACTCTATTCAAAGATTTAGGCAAAGCGTGACACCAATAGATTTCTTTTAAAATGTATTCTCTTGCCGACCGTCTTTCCTCTTAAAAACATGTAACACAGATTTCATTGAACTTAGCATTCCTACAGGACTTAACACAGTGAAATAAATATAAATTTAAAACTAATAACCATACATAATACCCTCATATTTTACACCAAAAAAATATTCCCACATTATTCAAGCTGTAATAACACGTAATTGATGTTAGTAATTCATTTATTGTACAATAAGTTACCAAAAAACTTTCGTATACCATTAACTTGTTATTAAAATATCAATATTGAAATAGTACAGTCGTTAACAAAATGCCATCTCTAATAAAACTTCTAAATAAATTATTTTATTATTAACTGTAAATAATAATCATAAAATCAAAAGTATAACCCTGAGACATTAATTTTCTTCTATTGGTGAGAGTCGTAAATCCTAAGTCCTTCATAATTTGGTCCAGAGCAAAAAGAATTTAAAAAAAATCACCAACATATTTTGTCGACGCTTGTACCCTCCCCTATATTATGAATGATCTCATTGAACTATGCAATTATTAGACAATAAGCGATACGAGGAGGTCATTTAGTCAATAAGCGAATAAATAAAAATTACAAATCGAAAAAAAAAGAATTAAGTTTATTATTAAAATTAAAACTCTATTTACTTTCTTTCTCTTTCTTTTAATATTATTCAAGAAGTCACATAATTTTATTATCATTATCATTAAATGTAAAAATTCACTACGTACAACTGAACATATACAAAAAAGGAAAAATGTTTTATAGTCAATAGCTTTTGAGGTGTTTGAAAAGGGAAGTATTTGCGTTATTCTTTTATTGGTAAAGATTAAAAATAAATTTATAAGTATTATTTTTAGACATGTCATATTAATCCTTACGAACAAAAGTTACTTCAACATAAAGACAATTTTATGAAGTTAAATTTTGCCCTTTATAGCATATTATTTGGACAGATAGTTTAGGAGATAATGAAAAATTAAAATAATTTGTATTTACGGGAAGCGAGAACAATAATTATTATGATAGGCTACACGGATGCGTTAGCGGCACGGTGTTTGTCAGATAAAAGCATCGATAAGGTCTGGCACGCCAGACTGGTCCACAATAGCTACACCACTTACAAGTCCATTCTGGCGCCTTGCCTTTTCAACCTGTACGTCAGTGACTTATCCCGTCTCTCCGAGGTCGAAGTAGGACTATACGCTGACGATACAGTCATTTACGCGTCCGATAGAAACAGACTTAGGCCCAGACACAGAGTCCAGTTTACCACTCTCGGTAAATGGTATCGTAAATGGCGCAAGGCCATCAACCCTTCCAAGAGCGCCGCGATTATCTTCGACCCTAGGAAAAAAGTGATCCCATAGGGTATCAAACTTCTCAAACTCTTTAAAGACAAGATCCCCTGGGCGACCGAGATTAAATATCTCGGTGTGACCCTCGATATAAAGCTCACCTTTGATTCTCATGTCCGTACCGTTCAGAACAGAGCCGCAATGGTACATAGGTCGACTACAGCCCCTGACTTTAGGCAAAATGTTCCTGAGACACAAGCTTACTCTATACAAAACGTGTGTTCGCCCGATTATGACATATAGTTGCGCTGCATTCGCACATTATGTTAAAATCCAATATCCATATATTCCAAATCCTCCAAACTCGATTGTAACGTAAAATCAACAAAACCTCTTGGTACGTTCGACAGCAAGACCTCCATAGAGATATGGAATTTCCCTCGGTTGAATCGTACATCAAATACCGCTCGAGATTATATTTCGACGCCGCGTCGAATCACGCGAATCCGTTGATCAAAGCTGCCGCGACTTACACCCCTAAACCGAACGTACCCCGCGATCAACGCCGGCCGCGTAATATCTTTACCAATCCCGTTGATAAGATCAAGGAAATAAATAAATACTACTCTACCGTCTCTCCAAACAGAGAGTGCTCGCGCCCACGCCCGCGAAACCCCCGTTCCCTCCGCGACCTCCTTCTCTCGCAGCAACTCAAGCCTAGGTCCGTTCCACGGTGTGAAACCCTTGAGTCTGGCAGCCGCCCGCGAGATACAGGTGACACTGCACTTGCAATCACTTAGCTACCCACACACATCATTACACACAATATGTTCATACATACGTACACTCTACATAGGTACATAGGTTCTGTAATATTGCCATATTTCAGATCACTAAATACATATACACATGTTCCTTCCTTACTCCCAGGAGGCAGGGACTTGTATAAAATATGTTAGCTTGGCTCGAATTTTACGGATAGGGTATTAGTCAGATCGCGATTTCTTTGGTTCTTTGCAATCACGGCAACAACCCAAGCCGAGGCTCGGCCACTTTGGCATCCTTGCGTGCTTGTTGCCCACGCTTTCGTTGCTAAGTGATGAGCTGAGCGGCTCTGTTTTTAATAGGAACAATATACTAATAAAAAATATAACAAAATATACTAAAAAATAGGACAAAATATACTAGTAGGTAAGTCAATAAATTTTATCCTGCGTCCAACGACACGATGAAGTTCCAATTACAATAATGTAAATTCATTTTACTGACTTTTATTTATTGTGTATAAATAATTTAACATTAAACATTTTTATGTTCAAATTCCGTCACACTCTACTAAACGCTTCAAAATAAGTATTATATAACTTCAATAAATAGTCCGAAAATTCATTTTAACGAAAAACATGAATAGTAAATAAAATAGGTAATATTCTAAAGTATATTATATGAGAGTAATATCATCAATAACCGTAAATACGTTCACGCAAATAATCTTTATTCAATTGTGCGTACCTCTACTACAAGCCATAACGGCAACCACTATCGAATACGTGCGCTGAATGTCAGTAAGTTCACATATTAGGGACAAGTAACGTTACAGACCCGCAAAAAGATTGTGGGATGTAATAAACACGTGATTATTTTTATTGGAAGTCGAACTGTTAATAGGTCTCATTTATTATGTTGATGACAGTGTTAAAACATGTAAAATAAGATTTCTAATTTAGATATAATTTCATCATCAGAAGCTTTTAACTTCAATATTCAAAAGTATTAAAAATAAGTGTTTTTAGTTTGATCTTACTTTGTGTTTTGAGTAATATAGATGGTTATTGTGCAGAAGTGAAGTGGACATAAATAATAACATGGTACATGAATTCTAGGACTTTATAAAAATTAAATAGAAAGTTTCTAACGAGGCGCCACCATTTTCTTGGAATACACATATCATTAGAAGGTACACTAACATTGTAAAGTTGCACGATTACTCATTTTATAATTACAGTAATAATCTTTAAAACCTAGGAATGATTGTATGTATGGAATGTATGGAGAATGCATTTAAACATTATAGTAGTTAGTACTAAATTGATTCAAGAACAATTCTTTGTTTTGGCTGCTGTACGTAAAGGCCAGTTTAGTGGCCCTTACGTAACAGTTTCAAGAGTGGTAAAACGCTACACAATAACTTAATTAATTAATATCAGAACTTCTTGCGATTTTTTTTTGATAGATATATTATACGTATGACATAATTAAATTGATGTCCTTATTATCATAATGCAGTTTTTAATGAAATGGTTTACAGTGAGTAACATGTTGAAATTATTATTTTTCACTATACTAATGTCTAACAAACTATTTAGAAAACAATATTCACAATAGTATTTACCTTTATGGTTTGTCTGAGATTTTTTTTTTCCAATTATTCCGCTACATTTGAACGAACCTTTTTACGCGCCGTCCCGCATTTTGACACCCGAAGACAATATAGTAGCGTGTACAGTTTTGGATATTCGACGTATTACGAATGCGCACATGGAACATAGGTACGAGAGTATATAGAATTAATTTTGGTACCTAAACATTTTACGTCACTTAGCAGGTAATAGGCCTTCTTCGTGCTGCGTGCAAATATGCGGATTTTGTCACCGATAAATTAAATAACCGCCTTCTGTTATTATAAAGCACAAAAGATTATTTGTCTATACTTATGTTTGAACGCGCTAATTGCTGAATCTAACAGTGATATTCGGAAAACTCTTTATGAATTCCATAGCCTATATTATATTGAGAAAATTATTTTCTTTATACCTTCATGCAACGACCCTATGGAACGAAACAGAAACAATGAGCGTTAAAAACCTGGAAGAATCTGTAAAAATATTATCGAGTTTCTTGCCGGTTCTACTCGATGATGACTGGAATGTTTCCGAATCGGTGGTAAATGCATTTTTCTAAATTGTATAAAATATTTTTGATTTTAATATGCTTTGACAAACACAGTACTAGGGTTGTTTTGGCGGCAACGCGGTTGATACTTTGTTGAATAAATTTAACACACAGGTGAAACCGTGGGGCACGGGTTGTATCTTATTCATATGCAGTAACCAAATCAATTTCTGATCATATAATTCAATTTTGAACTTGCTAGAACGGAGATTAACACATAAATTACGCTTTTTTGCTCAGTCTTGAGCACAATATGAGCACAAGCGTTGCATTCTAATTCAATAAACTTTTGCGATCTTTGTTTCAAGAATATTTACAAAGGTCCAATTTTGTTATGACATCGGAAGGTTTTGTTTGGAAAATCATAATTTCTCTGAAAAATCTCTCGTCAGTTAATCCCTTAATACATGTGCTGTTATCATGTACCTACTTTTCTCTCTTTTTCTACAACCAGTGTTTTTTTTCCTATTTGGCCTGTAAAGTCAGTTTCGTTCTATCCCGGTTGCTAAGTCCACACAATATATTACCGTTGTACATCTTGTTTCTAATTCTTTGACGGACAGTGCACTGAGTGAACTAAATCAATGAAACAAGAAATTTTTAACTAAAATGAAAACTAACTTCAATTAGTTTGAAGTTCCCTTTTGTATCATCGAAGTTGAAGATTCAATGCCAATTAAATTAAAATGGGACCACTCTTGAGTATACCCTATACAACAAAAAAAGATCTTCCAAATCGGTTCATAAACAAAGAAGATATGGCTGAAAATACATTAAAAAAAATACATTCGACTTGAGTAACTTCTTATAGCCTCTTTGAGTCTTTTGTTGAAGTAGGTAAAATAAATTGATAATTTTTTTTTTAATTCAATTGAAAACTATTAGTTTATCAATCGCCAATTTTTATATATTTCTCCCTTGTATGAGTAAGCCTCCGACATAAGCATAAAGATAACTCGAAAAATAAATAAAATATACGCAGACTTATTTTGATGACGAAATTTTGTAAGATAAAAAATGCATATTGAAAAACGATTTTTTTTAAATATATTGTATATATATACATTGATATTTTCACGATAAGCGCATAAATTTTATCGACAAGTGGAGATAAGATTCATTGAAATAAGAGAAAAAATTTAAATATCTAAATATCGATAGATAAAATAAAATACTAAGAAAAACCGAAATCATTGAAATGCATCCACAAAATATTTTTGTTTGAATGTCAATATCGTCGAAGTATTCAGGTCGTTCTATATTAATCAGAATGTATGTTTGTCTGTCCTTGATTCAACAGATACATAATAAATAGCTGCCTAATTCCACTCACGTTCATTAGGTGTATCGATAGATATCTATTTGTTGCATACATACGTACATACATACATATACATGCAAGCATTAAGTGCTTGCCTAAAAGTACTCCAGTAGATTGCGCGTGATTGCTTCGAGTTTCCTTTAAAACATCGTGAAGTATAACGGGACTATTTTTTTTTTGATTTTAGCATGGCAATGATGTCATGATAATATGATAGAATAATGATTATTTATACAACGTTAAATGATTTTTTTACAATTAAAGGGAATAAAAGTCAGTGATACGAATTTACATTATTATCATTGATGATTTCATCATACAAAATAGACAAGCTGAAACTGAGATAATAATACTAAATGCTTAATTTTTGAAATGAAAACTTCTTTAGCCGCGTTGAACGATTTTTGGAAGGGGAAAAAACTTGTGGGTTTGCATTACCTTACCGTCACCGATGATACGATGACCTCGGCATGCTCGTGACGTATTGCGCTTGCGACAGACTAGCAATGCGTAGTATAGTGGCTTGTTTACATTTGTATACACATTCAGACTAATTGACTTAACAATTCATTAATTCAAGTGATTAATAGATTGAGCTCACGTTAATAAATCGGATTGATAGTTTCAGAGGTGTATCTTTTACAAACAACACACTTTACCTCTTTGTAATTTGATTCCTCTACATAAATCGAATTACAAAAAAAATACAGCTGGTATAAATAATATCTTCACTAAACCAGTTCTCTACAGTTGATTTTATTTTAGCATTTCTCAAATAGATTAGTACAGTGATAATAAAATACGATTTCCTTGATCTGCGAGCGGTAACAAATCGCAAATCTATCCGCAGCTCATTCAAACAGTCGCCGTTTGTGAATTCAGTATGTATGAACATTACGTCAACGAGATTACACCTAATAGATTAATTTAGGGCGTTAAGCTTTCTTCGTTACGATAAATCTATGGTCATTTCCTTTTTTTATAGTATCAGGGAAAAGCGATGGCACTATGTTTGTTGGTAACAACGGTGACCATTGTGTGAGATCTGCAATCTATGACCGGACGTCGCTGTCATGCCAACCTGCAAGCTTCTCAGCTGGATATACCTACACTGTCTAAAATACTATAAATAGCGTTATATTAGTCGTACCGTGTTTTAGACTTAGTAAGACAAATAAAAGTTTTTTAGGTAATAGTGTTAGGTTCTATAACAAGATCCCGAAGCACATTACTGGTTTTCCGGACAGCAAGTTCAAGGACCATGTCAAGCGGGTTTTACTGTCAAAAGGTTATTATAGGTGGATCATTATGTCAATGATAGTGATGTCTGGAGGTGACTCCCTCTCTGTTCCCCCACTAAATTATTATTCTTGTACTTGTTATATTAACACTTGTACGGTTGAAAAAAAAAGATAAACGAGATCGAGTTTCTTACCGGTTCTTCTCGATGTCTGGGATATTTTCCGAACCGGCAGTAGTGAGTGTTTTGACGTTCATAAGTGCCTTCTTAGGGCATAAATTGAATAATGATTTTCTGATTTTGATTTGATTGTTGCCTACAGACCCTTCTTGACTTCTAAATACACACTGCTGATATATTTATGTGGTCACAAAGGCGGTTGTTTACACTTGGTGTGTGGTGGTCGAAATCTAACCAAACACAATGCGTTGATCGCAGATACAATGACAATACGCACGTATGTACATTTTTGGCTTACCAAAAAAAGATAGCAACCGTAAGAAATCAATCTAATACCACAGTTATACTATATTTTATACTCAATGTAGTACATAGTTTTTTATCACGAAACTCAAAGAAACCGATGGATTTCAATCTCGAGGTGGTCGCCGTTGTGTTTAGATTGTACTGTGTTGAATATCAGAGATAGTACTCTCAATTTTCCGAGCTACGATAAACAAATAATTAAACTGCTAACTCTACTGCTCTGATGTATGTTAATCATAATCAGTTTAATAATCTATATTATATACAATTAATAAAATTGAAGTGTCTGTTTGTAATGTCAAAATAACAGCTTTTTACTAAATGCATATGAAAGTATGTACGATACCTAAAACAAAAAGCCCATTTTTAAAATTTTTGTTTATTTGTTCCGGGTAATCTCCGAAACGGTTAGACCGATTTTGATGAGACTTTTACTGGTAGATAGCTGAATTTATATGGAATAACTTAGGCTACTTTTATTTTAGAAAACAAATTAAGGTTCCGCACAAATTTAAAAAAAACGGGTCATGGTGAATGAATTCGGGCGCTTAAATGGCTTATGCTGAGTAAACCATAAGAGATATAGCAAATTATACATAATCATAATACATACTCATAATCATAGGCATTTAAAAGACCTACAAAAAAGTCCGGGAGAGTATACATATATCTTCTAAGGAACACCCACAATAAGCATTTTTGTCTCTAAAATAGCCGGGAACGGGGGAGCAAGATTCGCGAGGGCATTCTGTACTCCACGTGAGCGAAGCCACGGGCACAGCTAGTCTATTAATAATATTTCAGATTTTTCAACAAATGGTATGGTAAAACCAGCTGACGGGTTCGATTCCTGTACATACTCGTATATCAATGTTTTGATGACAAATGGACGCTAACGCAAAAATCCCATTGTATATACTTTTTTTTTTCTGCAGTAGATCGTTTTAGTAATAGTAGCGATTGCCTTAAGGTTGAAATTCGACCAGCGGCTTTTTGATCATAGACTATTTATTTTCTGTTTGAAATTTGCAGTATTCATGAACCTAAAGAATGAGTATTATCAGCTACATCACTTTATGTCACTTTTAGTTGCGTGACAATGTCAATATTTTGAGGGGTTTAAGTTCAATAGCACTGGTTTGTTTAGGATTCGCAGTATTAATTTATTTAATTTAACATATTACAGATTACAGATATAGATAAATGTTAGCTTTCTGCACTCCTTCTTCATATAAACTTTAACCATGTCAAATCTCACAGTCGTCCGTGCACGCAATACGCTTAAAAAGGGGTAGAAAAATTTTGCTTCTCGTATTAATATATAGATGATAAAATCAAACAGTTCCAAAAATTAACGTATTTTGAAATTATAATAGGTATCCCTCTAGCACGCGTCCTGTGAACGAGTGGTGTCTAGTCACCAATTCGATACAGCATCCGATATGTATCACAGTATGATATTTAGCACAGCTAAAATAAAGTGAAATGATTTCGTAGGAATCAACAAACATTATGTTGATATTACAAGTGAAATAATCTTCCTAGAACACCATGAAATATTTTCCTGTTACAATTTTAGATTAGTATAGCCAACACACATGAAATCATTGTATGAAACCGAATACAGTGTTCTATTTTGCGTAGTTCACTTCTATTGTTGTAACATAATGTGTTTTTTTTAACGCTATAGTTTTATAATTTGTTAATTTTATGAGAACACAGTTTCACACATAGCCATTCATTCTAAACTAAATAGAAAAAGCACGTACGTACGCTACAGTTGCTCTTTGTCAAAAAATCTCCTGCAGTACTTTTAGGCTATAGGACTTGAAAGCAGATGTTAATTAAAATTGAGCGCGAAATCTCTATGAGATTTTTCAAATGATTGCCAGTTAATTCTGAAGGTTTGGCTGAAAAACAACGTTGTTTGGTGATTATTCCTCACGGGCGACAAAAAGCTGATGCCAAATATTTTTGTCGCATCGTCTATTTTGTCTTGATTTTCTTTAATAGGCTTCAAAATGCAAAAACAATTTTACATATCTGACTGGTTAGTTCCAATGCGTTTGCGTTCGAACAATCTCCTGAGCTTCGTAATATTAAATATAGAATTTTAAGTCAACGTACTATTTACTGATACAGTAATTTCCTCGGTGACCTTGCAGCATTTTCTACAGGCAACCGATCGGATTTGAGGTCGGGTGTTTAAGAAATCTGTGTTGCATTTAATCTGAAGGTTTTATTTACTATATATGTATACACGAAGTGAGAAAATCACGCAATGTATGCGTGATTCGTAAGCTTTATATATAGAAATCTGCGAATCGTTAAACAAAGTGTAGGTACGTTTTGTACATAAAAAAATATCTTGTACAGAAAGTTCACATATTTGACGATTTATTTAGTAAATTTTGCATATTAGTTGTTTGCATTGAAACATGATTTATGTCGTGTCGTGTCTTTTAGTCATATTGCTTTTTTTGAATCAGAAAGTTACTCTTAAATACAATGACAGGTGTAAAGTTTATCCAATATATTTACATATTACACTGTATATTATCGTCGTTGCGCTTACAAAATCCTATATAAAAATCTCACTACTCAGAACAAAAATACTGAATTCTTCTATTATAAAGAAGACATAATAGGTATATTATGTTCTTTTTTCCTTTTTATTGTTAGAAGAAAATATGGCTCAGCTTTAGAATCTCTACCATCGAGCACAGACTCGAATTTTTTTTACAGTTAGATCACTCTATGATTAGGCTAAATATAAATTTTCACACTGCGGAAATATGTTTTTGAGAAATTGAATTTTATAATAGCATTTTTTCACTTCTATTTAGAAGTGACAGAAACAAATAAATATTTGTTGAAAATTCATACACTATTCCTAGACAGACATAAGCTTAAAAATGATAAAAATATATCTGAAAAACTATTTGTTTCTGCACTTTTTTCTTCACAGAGGTATTACCTCTAAGCCTCCTCCCCCCATCCATTCACAGCACCAAATTCAGCGGTAGCGATTCTAAAGTCTATTCGAAAATGCTTTATGTTCTCCCAGTGTATTTGAGATATGTGATTGGTATGTGATTTGTGATTAGGATGTTTGGCAGACAGATGAGATAACTTATAACCCGGATTAACACGTACTACCCGTGCGCAATAAGTTGAGACCTGGGGACGGTGACGCCACAAACGCATGGTTGTACTTTGCACAAAAAATATCACAACAAGTTTCCACCCGCGACTTCGTCTCTGCTATTTTTTTTAATGTAGTGAGTGTTGTACTCAGAACTACCCCGCCTTATATTTACAGGTAAACACAACTGTTTGTTCCGCTTTTCGTTTTCAAAAAAGTCAACACTTTTAACATGAGATTTCTCTCTCCACTAAGTAAAGTTTTACCCTTAATTATAACAATAAACTTAACACAAAAAATAACAACAAAATATAGTGGTAACTCTAATAAATATTAACGAAACAGTATCAAATAAGATTATATAATCGGAACGCGTCGTCGTTGCGTGACGTAAGCCAGTACGAGACTAAGATGTTAAAAAAAATGTCGTTGCCTACAGTACAAAACGGGAGCTTGAGGGGAAGTTACAGGGGTAGCGGGTGGAGGGTTGCATTCCAGGCGAGTCTCAACTTATCGCGCACGGGTAGTACAATACTTTCATCCCGGTGAAAACTATTTTTTTTACTCGTGAATAAATAAAATACTTGCGAAAGTGAACCATTTGTATTTGATGGTTTGTGACATACGTTTACATTTAAGAAAGAAAACCGTAAGTATACGTTTCTGGGCGCGTTACTCACTTCATTACTAATTGCCAATTTATTGGTATTTCGTTCAGCATGTATGATGTTTCTTAAGAATTTCTTTTATTATAAATGTAAATAAATTTGCATACGAATATATTTGGTTAATTTGATACTTATATTAAGGACTAGCTCTGACTGGAGCTTCGCACAGGCTTATTACGCAGTCATTATTTACGTCTTTTAAAAAAAATTATTCTCATACAATATAATATAAGTTATATTGTTATTTTTATAGCCTATCAAATAAGGAGGATAAAGCTTAAGAATTAAAAAAACTATCTTAAATATCACTATATCCGTGTGTTCAATTAAAATATAAATCTCGGCGACCGAGCAGCGCTCGGTGTCTTATAAGAAAAACACATCTATCTAGGTAAACTTGGAATGTAAAACATTATCTAAATGCAAAGTTTCGTCGAAATCGTTGGAACCGTTTCCGAGAAACCAATTACATATAGTATATATACAAGAATTGCTCACTTTATATAATAAGATATTTACTTATTAGATGATCAATAATTGAATGGTTAGTAGATAAGAATTTCGGACAATAATATTTTCTTGTTTGTTACTTTTTAGAGAGCGATATTTCGTAGTCGGGTTTTAGTTTTTAAACTATTTTTTTTATTAATTGTACTTTATTAATATTGAGTATTTATGCCATCTTTAATCAATAGCCACTTCTTCGTTGACGTTAATCCTCTGCCGTCTAAATCAAGATGAGATTAGTGATACGGTTAACTAATGCCGACCGACACGCGTACAGTGCACGTATTGTTTAGAACCAAACGTAACCTACTCGAATTCAAACCGACCTACTTATTAGAAGGAGACTCGGGATGTCTGGACTTTGTTAAAAAATTACATACATTCTATATACAGTCTTATTAAGTGATGAAAAATTCTACGAGAAAACGTACCTAATGGTTTTGTTAAACTTTATTCGTGTAGGCATTTTTAAAAGACGTACAAATTAATATAAGCGTCAAGAAGCCTTTTGTTTAAAAAAGCTGTTATTTTTTCTGTTCTGTGTTGGAAAAACGACCGTCAGTACGAGACCTTAAAGTTACATTTTCTCGGTTATTACAAGTAAACAAACAAAATAATAAAGAATAATTAGAAATTAATAATACTTTTATATTAAGCACCAAAGTAAGTGAAATAGCCAAATTAATTGTCGGTTTATTAATATGATAATTTAATAAGAGGCAGATCACTAGAGGGTCAATCCAGGCTACTTGGCCAAGGCAGCAATTTGAGGGGACTCTACATTTATTCGAAATCTCAAATGCTTGAGGAAAGGCATAACCGCTTATCAGCGTTGTTTTGCCCAGGTTCGGAAAGATCAGTAGGGTAATGAAATATTATAATTAAACTACATATTTTATAACTTTAAATATTTCAATACAAATTAATGAAATAAAAATAATGGTCAACAATATTACATACCATAACAATATTCATGATCGCGTACAACAATATTTCCTGACAATAAGCATCTTTTGAAGATTGTGGCACAGTGGTAGAGTATACAAACACGACGTCGATCGACGTAATTTTGAAACCCTATAATGAGTAATTGCTGTATCCTTTTTTTAAGTAGCTTTTATTTTGTTTACAATAGTTTGTCAGTGGTAACTGTAGCTGTGTATAGCTTACTAGTAACCGCTTGCGACTTCGTTCGCTTTAATTTCAATATAAAATTATATAAGGATAAAAAAACTATATAATTCATTGATATGGTAGCTTTTGAAGCAATGATGGCTCAGTAGTAGCATGTACGGGCGTCGCGTCGATCGATTTGAGTTCGAATCCCTATAATGAACCTGTGCTATCGGTTAAAGAAAGCATCGGATGAAACCATAGCATGGTAGAGCATTTTTTAATACCCACCTGTCTAGCTACTACTCTGACGTTGTAAATCTGTTACCGAGCACCTATATATAGGTGTGTTCTATAGCTACACTTGAGAGCCAGTCTCCCCACAAGTTTTGCAAGTCACGGTGAAGGTGTAAAAGCCGTCTCAAGCTCAGGGATCTTAGGTCTAACAATATAGTCAGTTCTAACAAAAAAACTTAAAGATAAGCAATGGTAAAAAACTCCAGAAGCTACTATAATTTTTTTTTTCTAGACAACTTATTTACATATTCTGACTCCATGAACGAACCGTCTTTTACGCTGTCCCGATGACATCACAGTACAAGGTTCGAGCTCGTTAGTCGGTTGTAATGATTGATTCCATGTTTAACAACAGGAGCGTTCAACGTCCGATATCTAGATCTCAAGAACACAGGATGATTTATGTGCATTTAACACTAAATATTTTTTGTATATCTTCATTGGGCCCAAGTCTAAACATATTGTATTTAGGCCACGTGAAAGAAAATATAATAGATCATTCATGTCTTGCGAGTTGCGATGCTATTTTTAGTCTAAATAAAAATTATTATTTATTTACTTCTTGAACAAATTTCACCTGATATTAAAGAAGTTTAAAATCCAAGTGAATTATACTTTATAATAAGGTCGGGGGAAAAGTTTCTTCGCATTTTTAAATGAAAACTCAAAACATTTTTTTTTTTCAAAGTTTTTTTAAAGTATCATTATATGTGCCCCTTTGTTCGATTACTTTCTGCCATTTTGTAGGTAGAGACATGATCCCGTTGCTGTAGAAACTTTGGGACTTCTGATAAAAAAACGCGAGAAATAGTTTGGACAGTCCTCTCTTGATGTTAACCTTACAGAAGCTAAAGAATTCTGAAGAGACCGAAACAGGTGAAAATCTGAAGTTGCAAAGTTAAGGCTATATGGTGGATGGACTAACACCTCCCAGCCAAACTCTCTTAATTTATGATGAGTGGCTGAAGAGGTGTATGGTCTAGCGTTATCGTGATGAAAGAGCACACCCTTCCTGTTGATCAATTCCGGCCGTTTTTCTCAACTGCTTCCTTTAATCTCATCAGTTGTTGGCATAGAGATTCGAATCGATGGTTTTGCCGGGCGGTAAAAGCTCATAATGAACAATCCCCTTCCAGTCCACCATAAACACAGCATCACCTAGTCTCGACTTAGCCCAGATTTAGCCACAGCCTGTGAAGCCTGGCCGACCTTAGACCACGACCTTTTTCGCACGTTCTTGTCCTGTACCTTCGGATAATCCAATATCTCGGACAAGCTAAGAATTCAAGTTTTCAAGTATGTTTTGTAAAATGTATTTGAAAAGCACAATTAGTATTATAATTATTATTATTTTTACGTTTATTATTTATAGGGTCGTATTTCATGTGTAGCTTAAAACACTACTATGTTAAACTATAAGGTTAATAATGCTGGTTACAACTTACCATAAAAACAAAACTGACTATCAAGTATGCTTGGCCACAGAATGCCATCTTATAAGCGGTATTAGATATTCATAGTATCGTTTACTATGGTCATTCATTCATAGTAAAAGCAACAAGTGTTTTCTATAAAATACATGCCGCCATGCCGCTTAAAACATAACAAAAATCACTGGTGATTATATAGTTAAAAAAAAAACAACGAAGAAATAACGCAACGATATAAGCCTCTCGTACGTTCGACAAAGAACCAATCATTCATTCCTACCTCGTACTGAACACGACAGAATAGTTTACGGGCTTCGACACATTTGTAAAGGGAAAAAAAGACAACAAAACTTCCACGAACGCGCACCCCTATTCTGGATTCATCTCACAACGGCTACGGGACGACACGAACCGAGAGAGTCGAAACGAATGACAATCGTTCGATAACATCTCTAAGGGACAATAGAGGGCGCTGTTAACACCTTTACTGAGAATCCGTTGTCCTTTGCGAAATTATCGGATGAGATTGACGCGTGCGTTAATGGGTGTTTGTTTATATTAATGTTTTCAACTTAATCTTAAAATTATTCGGCCAAGTCTGGATCGGACTCGCTCACCGAGGGGTCCGTTCCACTACAAAATACATTTGTGCAATATTATTTACTTAACAATCTTGTATACTTTTTTATTTACGTATGTATATATATTGTATGTCTTTTTCTTAGGCACCCTCTTTAGCCTAAACGGCTTGATGGATTTTAGCATACGACGTGTCATTAGTTTTGATTTAATTGTAGGAGTAACACAGACTATAAAATATGACGTCTGGGAATGAAACAAAAAGCAAAACTAGAAAAAATTGTTTTAATCGGGTTATTTTTTATCTTTTTTTAAAATTAAATTTGGGATCCTTAGTAAGATTCCGACTAAAACTTAGTTGGTTTTGAAGTTATACTTATTTTGGCACGTTAAGTTGAGGGTAAGATTGAGAACTTCGCACATCATGAAGTGCGACATGATGAAGTTATCCATCAATAATAGTAATGTAAACTCATTTCACTGACTTTTTTCATTAAAAAACATTATACTTAAATTTTTTTAATTATATTTGATTGAATTAAGGGTGACCTTATATCAGGTCAAATAATAAATCGGCTCCACCTGTTTCAATAGCAAAGCAATACCGGCTTATTGGTAGCGTGTGCGGACACAGCATCGATTGACATGAGTTCGAATCCCTGAGTTTAGCTTTTGACGAAGGAAAACATCGTGATGGAACTATAGGATGTTGATAGGTCATTTTTTAATGCCCGCCTGGCTAGCTACCATCATCAAGTTGAAAATCTGTCACAAAACACCTTTTGGCTTAACGGATTACATCTTGGGCCACATTGACACTTACCATCGAGTGAGATTGTGGTCAAACGTTAAAACTTATGAATAAAAAATTAAATAAAACCAGCAATTTAAAGAATTTGTTATTATTGTAATATATCCAAATTTAAATCGATTCGTTTGTCTAATGTCATGATATAAATCGTAAACAAAATTATTTCGCTATCATAATCCTAACATGTATGTAAACAAGTCGTTCCAATTCTTACACCAGTAAGAACGGGCCGTCAATCGTATACAAATGATTTCTTGTTACAAATCATAGCATTAGCATTCTCATCGCTTGTAACAAATTCCCGAAGCTTGTAACGGCTAAATTGTAACTTGTCGACGGCGATTTACAGAATAGTGCGGCGCGAAAAACAATGCTTGATTTATTTCGATATCATTCGAGGGTCCCGATTAATTTTAGACCTCGTGGTGTACTGGATGGTGACAATGTAATCCAATAACATCGGCAACTATCGTGGAATCATCAATTCATGGTCACTCGTCGCTGTCATGCCTGGTCAAATGTCTTCACGCTATGTTTGAAGAACTTCATATTGTGGGAAGGAGCCAACACACTGGTCTAGAAATAGTTCCATATTATCTTCGCAATACGGCAGCCCGTGTGGTTGCATTATGGAAGGGAGAAGAGGAAATTAGGAATTTATATAAGATTTATAAATTATCACTGTGTGTATAATAAATGGCTTGTCGTGTGTATGTTATTGTTTGCGTTCTATATTTTCGTAACATTAGATAGGTATTTAGTTTTTAGCAAGATACAAACCTCTTAGCATTCCATGGATTCATCGCGCGGGTACCGGGTTCATCGTGTGGCAGAGAGAGGGAAACACGAGCAGCCCCCGGGACTTGCGACCTAGGTGTAGGTTTAAGGGGCCTTTTTATGATGCCCATCAGCACTCACCTTGATTGCCCGCGATACCCTCCCTGCCAACCTAGATTTGATGTGAACCTGTTAATGCTGCTTTCGATACCCGTTCTAAAAGAAAAGTTACTGCAGTGCTCGACAGACCGACGTCTTTTAGCAAGTTATAGAGAGATTTCGCTAGAACACCTCTCGCTCCCACTTCTATCGCATATAAATTAATACCATAACCGATTTTTGTTTGCTCATTACTTAGATTGTAATATTTATTCATTTTTACATGCATGGCATAGAAAAATTCGTTTTAATTGATAAGGCAACAACGTAGAGCCGAAGTTACTTAAGAGGATAGATTTTTAATAGTAAGTTCATTTAGTTTACTAAGAAAATTAAAAATTTATTGAAAAATCATGAAAATATTTATTATAGAAAACTAAAACGATGTTTTGAATTTAAAGTTTTCAAAATTGGTATATCTATAAGTTTTACAATAAATGCGAGTAGTTAGCTTTAACATTTTTGGAAAAATGAACACTTTATAACTCTGCTCCGGGGATGGCATATTTATCAATTTACGTGCATTTTTCTGCCGTCTGGAGACAAAGGGTTAAAGAGATAAAAATGGGTTAAAATAATTGTATTAATTATGAGATATAATTTAATACTAGTTTATGAAAGTTAATGTTAACACTGTGTATTAAGCAGAGGACAAACAAAAGTACAATATATGCGGAAATCAAACCCTCTATTCTCAGCTCAACCGTAGAATTGGTATCAGTGTGCTGATGTACAAGATAGGTTTTTATCTCTATATCTTTAAATTGTTTAATTGTGTGCATAAGGGTAAAGTGTTCTTTATACTAGCGGTCGCCTAATGATCGAAATTCGACCAGCGACTTTTTAATCATAGACTATTTTCTGTTTGACATTTGCAGTATGAACCTAAACAATGAATATTATATCACTTGCTGTCACTTTTCATTGAGTGATAATGTCAATATTTTGGGGGTCTAAGTTCAGCGGCACTGGTCAGGTTAGGATTCGCAGTATTAATTTATTTTATTTAATATATTAGTAACAGATATTATAGATAAATTTTAGCTTTCTGTACTCCTTCTCCATATAAACTTTAACCATGCCAAATCTCAGTCTTTGGTGCGCGCAATACGGTTAAAAAGTGGTACAAAGTTTTTTCTTCACATTCTGAAAAAATTACTCATCATCTTAATGAATATTTTGGTTGTGAGAAAAAAAGTTATATAATGTTTGGGCATTCATCTAAAAACTAAGATAAAAACCCTAATCGAATGAAAGAAAGGGCATAACTGTGCACCCTTCACCCGCCAACCTTCGTAACCAACGTTCAATTAACACATAAAAATTAATTAATGTAAATTATAAATAACGGTATTCCAATGGCGTATTGTTAAGTTACGCGTTACTTATCCAACCGATTAATATTGTTGGCACGTATGAAATTACTGTACGAAGGCTGCCTAGGACGCGATGAGCTATCAAATCAATAATCATGCTCTGTAAGCTTTTGTTATAAGTGTTAAAGTACGTAGCGATAACGAATATAGCCAAAGCGAAATACATAGCGAAAGTGCTTTACAAATAATTGAAAGAATTTTTAGATTCTGATCAGTACCTAGTCTAAAAAGGAAACCGTGACTGACTGACTGACCGATCTATAAACACATAGCTTAAGCCAATGAACGGATCGGGTTGAAATTTTAGCGTTCGCTAAGAACGGATTTTTGACAAGACAATTTTTAACAAAAAAGAAAATCTACTTCAATGATTTTGTGGAGTTTCATGGTTGTTAGTCTTTCAAAGTCGAAGGTTCAATACCAATGAAATTAAAATTGAACCCTTTCCATAAAAAAAGAATCATCTAAAACGAATTGAAAACCTACTCCTTTTTTGAAGTCGGTAAAAAATTTGTTTGGAGAAATCATATTAGAATGGCGCGAGTGAAGCCGCGGGGAATACTAGTTTCAGATATACTTCTACAAACTTACAAACTTTACCACTTTACTAGCTGTGTCCCACGGTTTCTTCCGAGTTTAATTTATTCCTGTGTAGCTTATCATTATTCTCACTTGAGTACTTGCTTACAGCTTTCCCGATCGCTTGATGTTCATGGTTACTGCTTCATTGTTTAGATTGGCACCGTGAAGCTGTATAATCTATAACCATCCTCAAAAAATAGTCTATGAAATGCAAAAAGAATTTTTGAAATCGGTCTTTTAATTTTAGAGATTAGTGATTTCAAAAGAACAAACAATCTCTTGAACTTTGTAATAGTGGTAACCGTATAGATAATAAAAACGCTGACCTTTGGCAAGCGCAATTGAGAACGGTTGGATCGATTTGGCTATTTTTTGTTTTAAAATGTGCGTAATAGTCCGAATTAGGATTTTTTGGCAAGAAAGTTTCCCTGAATATTTTCAAACCCGGGAAACTAAACGTCATTTCTTATATCGGATCTTTGTATGAGCTCAAGACGATTCAAATGCACAACTCCTTTTTTGTTTTATTTATGGTCATGGAAAGGTTACGAAAAAAAAACGGGTAGGTGGCGCTAGTTATAAATATAATACAAAAGTCTTAAGATTTTAAAATAAATTAGTGATAAACTAATAAAGTTTTCTGAGTTAAGTAATTGATATTAATTTATACCATATTTCTCAGCCAAATTCATTTAGGAAAATACAAAATTTACATCTAAAATTTAGTAAAATATCCAGAAGGTAAATAAATCATACCATTTTAAAATACTTAAGTGCGTACCACGTAATATGTACATATCTCTCGTCTGTGTTTTTACATTAGGGGAGACACTACTAAACGTCTCGGGATTACTGAGGAAAGAAATAGAGCTGTCTCCGATATTCATTCTTTTCTTAAGAATATTTATTGTTTTTTAGATTTACGTTTAACTTTTTAAAACATTATATTTCTACGTATTTGGCTTTTATCCCCTAGATGTACCACAGATTTCATTTAAAACCACTTGTGCCCGCGGCTTCGCTCGCGTGGACTACGGAATGCCATCGATAGGCACACGCGCGAATCTTGCTCCCCAATCCCGGTTAATTTAAAGACGAAAATGCTTATTGTGGGTGTTCCTTTTGACTGACTTTTTTGTAGGTATTTTTAATGTCTACAATTTTGCAGTACATAAATTTGATATATCTCTTATGGTTCATTTAGTCTTAGCCATTTAAGCGCCCGATTTGATTCACCATAACCAGTGCTTTTGTTATTTGCGCGGTACCCTAATTATTTTTCTAAAATATAAGTAGCCTAAGTTACTCCTTATAACATCAGCTAACTACTAGTGATAGTCCCGTCAATAAATCAGTTCAATCGTTTTGGAGTTTAACCGGAGCCAACAGACAGACAGATATAAAAATTTAAAATTGCTTTTTGTGATATTAGTATCGTATATATGTCCATATGCATTTAGTAAAAAGCTGTTATTTTGATATTACAAACTGTACTGTATTGTAAAAATACTGTATATGATAACTCAATACATTTCGACGTTCAGACTCACTCGCGTCCCAACGAGGAGGTACAACAAGTACGTCAAAGATACGTCGTCAATAAAACGGCCTCATTGTCCCCGACTATACGCCGCAGTTGACTTCCAAGACAAACGGACACTTGTCGCTAAGTGCACGATATTAATTGTATTAAAACTGAATGTTAAAAGACTTCACTGATTCTGTTTAGACTAAAATAATATACATTGCTTTTTATGAAACTCGTAAAGCGAATACGTTTATATTACGTTTACTTCGTCTGCGGTGGTTTTTATTTAAATCTGACTATATTGTTAGCCATAAGGGCCCTGAAACTTCAGACGGCTTTTACAGCTTCAGGGGGCTTGGGGGCGAGCGCCACTCAGCCACGAAATTGTGACAACAAATTCAACGGCGCCAAACACCACAGCTACAAATCATATCCCTGAGCGCTAAAAATCGTAGTTTCTGAAAACTTTATTAACTTTTATTGTATTTAATCAATAATCGTGATTTATTTTGGTATAAGGACCAAGTATTTAAAGGTAGCCTCCCACGGTCAGTATTATTGCGGACGGACGCGGATCAGCCCGCACCAACGCACTATGAGAAGAGTGTCGCCTGTGGAAGGCGAGGAAGCACAGACAAGTCCGTAGCGTTAATGTTCGGTGCGTGGTTGTCCGTGTAATCCGTGTTTGTCGGCCGTGCGTGCCTGAGAATCTGCAATATAACGGACCTCCTTTTTTTCTGACTGACTATACTGTTAGCCTTAGGGGCCCATCCGTAAACAGAGCCGCAGATGGCTTTTACAGCTTCACCGGACTTGCGTAGGAGGCCACCTTAAGAAGTAAAGCAAAAAAAAATATCAAAATCTATCCAATGCTTTTAGCGTGATAGATTTACACTATAATAAAGAAAATCATTAATATAGTTTTTCATGGTCCCAAACACAATTAAAATTTTAATCAAAAAGTCACGTAGCTTTTCTGAAAAACATGTTTACTGAATTAATATTGTAGTAATACAATAAGTACAAGGTTTTATAGAACTCGATGTATATTTTTTTAATAGAAAATAAAAAAAAACGATTTAACACATACTGCCTTTAATTCAGAGACATTTAAAATTTCAATTGAAATTCAGAATCACTAGTATTTATATATTTTTTTAATTCTTCATTAATAACTCCAATCCTTTCGTTACGTTATTTTAATTTTAAAGTGTTTATTAATTTGTTTTAATTTCTATTAATCAATTTACATACCTTTTTATATTTTAACGTAAATTTTAACTTCTACTTATTTTATTATTATTTTTAATAATTCCCTACAATGTTGTGTTGCTAGATTACAATTGTTTTATAATACGTAATTAAATTATTTTGTGGAAGCCGGTAAAAGTTTCGCATATCTGAATTACATTTAATATAAAATAAATAATGTGCAGTGATGACGCTGCCTTTATTAAATAAATAAATAAATCTGTAGTTACAAAAATTTAAATTTCGAATATAGTTATAGAAACTAACTAAAATTTCAATTTATCCTTTAGCGCCGAAACAATAAATACACATCACCGAAGCTCATCAAACAAAATGGACATTCACAATTATACCCTGAACCTTTCTTCGAGTCATTGACTTAAATCAACCGGAAGCTTCGATAATATTCCACTAGCTACCACGAATATGGATGATTGACTGCAATAAGACGTTGCCGAAGCTCTCCCTCGCACTCACGTGAAGCTATAAAAACAAGACGAGGATGGAAGATGGTCAACAATGCACTCCACGTACCAGGAAGCGGGAATGAATTCTGATGTTGCCATAGAAATATTAATCGTTTGACTTCTGAATATGGACGGTGATTTTTTTTTATTTGTATTAAGTGTTACATGAAGTTAATGTTCGGTTTTTAAATGTATCAATAGCTAGCAACACTATGGTGTTAAGGTTCGTAAGAAAATTTTATTACCATAGATAATTTTATTGTGCGATGTTTTCTGTAGTCGAAACATAAGAAATATTGGTCTGGAAGTTTTCGTCATGTCTGAACCAAAAACAGACAATTGTTGGCACTGGACCGTCTGTGGAACCTTGTGACTAGACAAATGAGTTATAGTTACCCCTTAGTGACATATATTTTTATTTAAATTATAAAAAAATACAATCTCGGCAGTCATGCAAAAATTACAGAGACCATAGATTTGAATTGCTTTTCAGACAGTAACATTGGATCTGTATTGCTTGTTTTATCTCTACTAATATTGTAAAGACGCAAAGATTGTTTGTATGAACTGGAATTAAAAGGATAATTATGCATTTTATTGCTTAATAGTAAATAGCGCAGGAGTTGCTGAGGCTTAGAATTTTTTTATCCGATCGCTACCAAATCTTACAGGATCACCTGCTGGGCTAATATGAAGTTTGTCTGAAATTTCACCAAAACCATTCCAGACGTTTTGGAGTCCATAAAGAACGTACATACAAACATCCATTGTTCTATATAAATATAGATTTATTGGGGAATGTTATAAGCTATAATATAACCTCACGCCACAACTCTACAGAGTAGATCAGTAAACATTAACAAGCTGTAGGAAATAGGCTGTAAAAATTTTATACGTAAGAAACCATGGGGAACAGCTAGTATAATATAAAATATTATACATAAGCTTGCGTGGTGGGTTATATCCCATATTGTCCACAATAAGAGGTCGAAGCAATGTGTGCTTAGTGGTAGCGTTGTAAGGACTTCGCGTCGATCGACGTTAGTTCGAATTTATGCAATGAGCCTGAACTTTCGGTGAAGAAAACATTGTCATGAAACTATAGCATGGTGGTAGGGCTTTTTCTAATGCCCGTCTGGCTAGCTACCACCCTCATGTTGAGAATTTGTCGCCAAAGACCTATAGGTATAGATAGATACTATTAAGCTTAGCGTGTTACCACCTTAGGCCACCTCGTCACTTAACATCAGATGAGACTGTGACCAAGCGCAAATCTTATAAAAAAAGAAAAAGTTGCCACCACCTTTAATGAGAAAAGTTGAAAAAAATTACAAAACTCAAAAGCCTCAAACACGTAAATCCTTTATTCAAAACATATTATATGAATAATAATCCACTACGTTGATAAATAACTAGTAATATAAAAAAAATGTAAAACATAAATTCTACTCGAAAAGCCATTTCTTCTATTTATTTAAGAATAAATTCGCACTTTGCAAACAATAGCATATTGAATAACACACCCCGCCCGCCTATAAACAATTCACTGTTATATCATTCTTCATTTTATTTACATGTAAATCGGTTAAAAATTTATCATCCGTTCGTCATTCAACATCGCAAGATGTATACTAAGGGTTTAAACGAATGAAGTATAAATATAATTTGACTCTTTATTTATTCATTAAAGGTAGGTACTCCGTTTTTTAATCCGGAGTAAACTGACAATCACTAATGTTTTAATTTAAAAATAATGTTGCCACATTAATTGTTGTACTTTTATGCTAGCGTTTGTTTATCGTTACAATTAATTGAGTCTATTTTTTTATACACGATTGAAGTTTTTTATTTAATAATTGAAATATTTTGTATGTCGCATGTGTTTCGCGGCACACTGCCAAAAGGCGGCAGTACTGCCAGGTTTGGATAATATAGCATTGTTGGCATCCTGATCCCACATATTGAGACCAAGGACTTTTTCAGCTTTTTCTCTCTGTTAAGAGTGTGATAGTGTGTTTGGGATAAACAAGCGTAACGGACGTCGACCTTGTGTCGGTTATAACATTTGGTTTAATCTATGTTTATTGTAAAAAGGAGCAAAGTTAAACGAAGAAAAATAATAAGATACGCTAAATTCATCAACGAAGACAGTTAAAAATTCACAGAAACCGTAAAAGGTTTTTTCTATTAGTTATCGATTTTATTTATTTCGTCCAAGCGATACTAATTACACGCAAACGTGTGGCAAACATGTGGGTGTTTGCGTTTGCCGACGGCCAAAACGGCGACTCTCGTTATAGTCTGCGGGACACGGGAGGGGAACCAGACTGAACAATAAGTTAGTCTATGCTATTTCTATTGCGGACCGGCCGTCACAACCAATAGACGTTTGACATGAGGGATTTCGCGGTTTTATTTTTGTGACTGCTACACGTGAAATTATTTTACTAAGCATTTTAAAAAACTATACAATCAATCAAAAGTATTGCCTTGACGTGTTCTGATTAAATCATGTTTTCAATATATACTATTGAATCCAAAGGAGTTCACTTTAAACGTGTGTAAAGATTAAACGTAAAATTTTTGTTCTATTGAGTAGTTTTCTGTTTACTATTTTAATACAAAGAACAATATAATGTATATTCATTATTTTATTTACATTTACATAGCTGTCACAGTTACAATAACATACATAATATATTAATCTTAAGATATAAGGTTTTATCTCAATACCATGTATACCCATGCACATCCACCGCCCCGCGTCCCACAAACCAACAGAAGGGTCGCACTTACAGCGGTCGGACTATAACATTAGGTGAGATTTTAGTCACACACTAAATCTATAAAGATAAAAGTATAAACTTATAGTATAAAATAATGAATGAAAAATTACGAAATGAATGAATGTCGAAAAACATATTTTATTTAACAGACAAATATCTGTTTTTAAATGAAGAAAGTTACAAGTACAACTCGCGAAGAGAAAAAAAATGTCTAGCCAAATCTCTTCGCCGAGACAATGTCATATGGACTGTCGACAACATTAATTGAAATTTATTGCGTTTCGTCTTGGTCACGGGCAGTAAACTGACACTTGATTTATTAATATGACTATTTATTTTTGAACTCTAACCTCTACGTTATAAAGTTTAAATCAGATCGGGAAAATTCTGAAAAATATCCGCCCGCCGATCCCAAGTCGAAGCGTAGAACAATCGAAGATAATGCCGCGCACTCATATATGATTTGAGACAATCCCCGACCGCTTTTGTTTTATTGAATTATTAGGTACAGTTTATTATTGTCAGGACATTGATGTACCTTGTACCTTCACGGTCAATCTGTGGGCCGAGTGGTTATAGTTATAAGGAGTTAGATAAGTTCTCTTTTAAAATCATATCAACCAATCGTAAATAAAGCAAGAAAGGGTTTTAATAAATAAGATTTAACACAATTACCTTTATTAAATACATTCGTTAATTGCCGGCCAATGGAATCATAGACCGAATTATTTGTAGTTTTTTTTTTATTTACCGTTAATTTTGTAATTATAATTAGTTAATAAATTATTTAGTGAGATTGTAAAGTATCTTTAGATTGTGAACGGACACTATAATTTGTAATCTATCGTTTACATTTTCGTAGGTTTATAAACTTACCTACTGTACAGTATGTTTTTTCACTCCACGGAGTACCTTGACTGACAATCATTATCCAATATGTCAAACTTGAAAATAATGTTGCCACATTTATTTCTGTAGCGTTGTCCTACTGTATATCTATTTTAATTTATTTATAATTATTTGAATCGTACGGGTATTTTTTAAAATTAATTTATGTTCTTTTATTTATAGTATGATGATTTTGCTTATTTAATAGACATAATCTCAAAAATTCAAAATTATTAGTGTCCATCAATGCCGTTAAATTAAAAAAACGCGTCATATTCTCACTAAAAGCAAATTGAAAACGTTACAAGTTTTGTTATCAGCATTTTGAAACAAAAGAGATGGGAAATCCCAGCGTAAAGGAGAAAACTCTGTTGTGAAAAAAAGATAAAAGTTTCTTCTTGCCCACACCGCGCCGGTATAAAGTCGAAAGTGAACTGAGTGCAACTGCCCACTATTCACGATGGCATGTAAAGAGCATCAGTTCCGTATCTACTTATAAAATATCATTGGTGTCCACACAGAATCTGTCGACAGTTTTCAATCTCACTACAACCGGTTGATTATTAACATAAGGTTCGTACAATATTTATTTGGTGTTGTCACGAGAACTATCGAATAAGTTATTGTTGGAATCAAAACATTCGATTGTTGTTTTTCTATACACAGAATTTTGGGATTTCAGGAAAACAGGGAACTTTTCCGCGAATGACTTTGTTTAGCTCGTCAAGTTACAAAGGTGCGTTAGTTTCGGAACACGTAATGAGCTTTTCGGTGTCTTCGAGGACGAGGTTCGAGGACGAGCTGACACACTATATTCCATACAAAATTCAACGATTACTATCGATTGGCCAAAAAGCCGTGGTTTAACAACGCCATCAAATGGTATGGACTTATTATACAATCATATAAAGAAGATCATGTGAAAAATGAAGATCTACGTAAATTAGATGTAGATGCCGCCAGAATTCAACTACCAACAAGACAATTTTTAACAAAAAAAAGAAAACGAAATGAAGTCGAATGTCCAATGCTTTATGCTAATAAATTAAACTGGGACCACTCTTATCCCCTTTCCAACAAAAAAAGGAATCATCTAAATCGGTTCATAAGCAAAGAAATTATACATGAACATGTATTAAAAAAATATCATTCGAATTAAAAACCTCCACCTTTTTTTCGATGGAGGTTAAAAACAGATTGTCTTAGGGTAGAAATGTGAGCAGACCCGACCCAAAATAATGGGAAAGAGGACGGGCAAATAAGAGGGATACGATATTATGTATTTATTTAAACTGGACTTTCCTCAGTTTTGACTACAAGTATATATAAAAAATAAACAACATTACAAAAAATATTTCTTTACAATTATTACATACCTATTTTCTTTCTGATAATATGTATAAGTTCAACATAACACATATCAATTTATAGGACTTAACATAATACTCCCAGATACACTGGTACCTGTTCTATAACAATGATTAATCAACCAATTCGTCTACGAGATGCGCGTGCGCAGGCGTCGAGATGATATATCGTGCATTTACAAATGTGGACGATACGCCAACGCTTTGACGTCATCTAAATCTCAACTGACAAATCATTTTTCTAAAATAATACTTTAGCTGTCAAAATTACTGGAACATGAAAATGTGTATGTCTTTATCAAACGTTTTTTTTTCTTCTTCTAACAAACAATGTCAATTTAACAGAAGAATTAATATTGTTATTTATTTTTATATTATGTACAAAATTATTATCATAAAAAGGCTTGCACGCCATATCCACAGAACGTAAATTGTTACGTTGTGACAATTATGACATATACTAAAACATATATTTCGACTATCAATAAATCATTTAAAAAAATTGATACTGATACTCGCTATAAAAACATTTTGCACGACAAAATCCTAAATAACTTCCTCTATACAATGATTTTTGTGAATTTTCGTTTTTTTCTTTCTTACTACGTGCAGCTTTACTTTATACTACACTAAAAAATAGAGTAAATCAAAATAATAAAATTAAGGAATCGAAAATTAATCGAATATATATTTAAGTAATTCCTACATTTTTACTGCAGCAACACGTAACGAAGAATATTGACTGGAAGAATTAAGCTTGTTTGGCGTCAGGCATTCAATAATTCAAGCGTTCCAGATTGCTATCTCAATTGTTGTTATAGTTTATTTGTGTTATTTAATTTACACCGCTTACACGCCCCCCAATTGATTTAAAGCATAATCGTAATATCGATTATCAGAGTCGCTGATGAAAAATATGTCTTTAAACTGTCAAAACATAGGCATTTTTCACAGCATTTTGACGGAACCGAGTTCGGATGAAGCCAAGATGTTGTACGACCTTGCTGGTTCATCGGCGACTCTCTTGATTTGATGCTGGTATGGATTGGGTATAATGGGACTGATATATTCAGTAGAATAGAAGTCCCAGAAAAAAGAAATAAAAAAAAAAATTATTTCAGCCTCAGGACGTCCACTGCTGAACATAGGCCTCCCCCCATAGATCTCCAGAGCGACCGATCTTGTGCGGCCTGCACCCAACGACTCCCAGCGACCTTTATTAGGTCGTCTTTCCATCTAGGGGGGGGGGCCGTCCTACGCTGCGCTTGCCGGTGCGTGGTCTCCACTCGAGAACCTTTCTGCCCCAACGGCCGTCAGTTCTCCGAACTATGTGCCCCGCCCACTGCCACTTCAACTTGCTAATCCTTTTGGCTATGTCGGTGACCTTAATTTGTCTACGGATCTCCTCATTCCTGATTCGATCTCGTAGAGAAACACCAAGCATAGCCCTCTCCATAGCTCGCTGAGCGACCTTGAGCTTTCTTATGAGGCCCACAGTTAGCGACCACGTCTCTGTGCCGTATGTCATCACTGGCAACACACATTGATCAAAGACTTTCGTCTTGAGGCACTGAGGAATTTTGGACGAGAAGACGTCGCGCAGTTTCCCGAACGCTGCCCAGCCGAGTTAGATTCGTCGACTGACCTCTTTTTCAAAGTTGGACCTACCTAACTGGACTGTTTGTCCCAGGTAGACATATTCGTCAACAACTTCTAGACAAGAGTCCCCAACTGATACTGGGGTGGGCACCACATGGACATTCGACATGATTTTCGTCTTGTCCATGTTCATTTTAAGGCCCACCTGTTGAGAAACTTTGTCGAGGCCATCGAGCATTGTGCAAAGATATATATAACTCTAAAAAAGAATCGATAATCGCATATCAACTTCCAATTTAAGTTATGCTACATCTCTAAAATAAACATTTGACATGTGTCATGCAAGCCTTCTTATGATGAACTAAATATAATTAATTGAATTAGTTACCTACTTTCCAATATTAAGATTATTTTTTATTTAATGGCAAATCTACCAATACCGGCCATATTGTTGGAATTATTAAAACTGTTCAGGGAGTTTTAGTGGCAGGTTAAAATTAATGTTCCTAGTTTATTATTTACAAGCCAATTCAATTGCGCACAATAAGCCAACTACATCACGAAAATGCCACTAATATTATTACATAATATAGAGTCCTCTTAAACCTACACAAAATAAAAACTAACACTTAACAGAATAAGATCCCACCGAAAACCACAACACTGTACATAACATACCGTTACGCCAGTATCCCCGAAGGGTTAGGCTGAGATGTACCTACTAATGTACACCCACAGTTCGCCGGATATGTTTTTTTAGGTCCCATATAATAGGGGGCGAGTCTATTACCATTAATCGGGCACAAAGCCAAACTCCAAGCTGCTACGGAGAATTTCATAGGAAAAAACCCAATAACACTTTGCTCGACCTTGGAATTGAACCCATGACCTCTATCATAGCATTCGCGCTTAGGACCACTAGGCTAATAAGGCAGGCAAAACTGTAATCCATAAAATAAATAAATGGCCTATAACCTGTAATGAAAAAGATGTAATTAATCTCATTATATATGTATAATGTAGGTACATGGTAAATTTTCTCGATCTTTTAGTTTAAAGTTTTTTTTAACTTGAGTTTCCATTACTATATAACAAAACATATTTTAAAAGTTTGACATATTTTCTAATAATATCACAAGTCATAAATAGAAAATGTATTTCCTATGAAAAACTACACATGTAAGCGTATAAATCATAAACATTATAAATAATATGGACATCTCGACAGTTAAATTGTTTATTCGAGTTAACTATGACAGAGGTTTTAACCTCGGGAAAATTTATTAAGCAGATACTATCTTTAATCACAAAGTAGACAGGTCACGCACTACAAGTAATAAATATTTAATATGTAAATATACAAATTTGTAATCGTATATCGAATATAAATATTTATTACTCTAATTACTTACTATTAAAACTGCATAACAACAAGTTTGTAAATTATACTAAATATTGTTTGTGTTTAGATAAATACAAACTGTGTTATCCATATATCTCTATAACTATGCGGGGTTATGTTTATGTTTTCTTAGTTTTGTGTATTGTAATATTATATTATCAATAATAACCGTATAAATATCGATATGAAGAGTACTGTGTTTCAAATAACAAAATAATTGAATTTTTGGCGGGATATTGAACTGCTATGTTGTTGTTTTTATTTATTGACCCTATATTATATTATAATTATATAGTTGCTAGAACTATAGCAAAGAGCTACCATCTTGTTAGACTCCACTTTAAATATTAGAAATTACTATGAACGCTTAAAAACATTGACTCTGGCAAGTGCTTTTTGTGGCGCCAAAACAAGAAGAAGGAGATAAATGTCTAATCGCCATCTTGCGGTGCACTTCCTAGGTAACAAGCAACTTCATTAAAAAACTCAAGGGCTGCAAAAAAAGCCGTAAAACTCAATTATAGACTTTGTTCTATATTTGCATAACGTACCTATATTTTAATTGAATGAAAGTTACGATGTCCATATACCAGGTGAAGATAATATCAAAGGAAAGGTCACGATGAACAACTTACTAAGAAGACCATTTTGAGTAAACTGACTTTTTGATATACTCTTACTTAGTCTTTCGCGCTCTTTCATTCAGTGCTTTTAAAATTACGCTGCAATAAAAAAAAAATGGTCATTAGGTATTACCAAAGATTTTCTTGAAGGTAAGTAGTAGGAAGTATCAAACACAAAAGAAGAAGTAAGAAAGTTTTTGTTTTGTGTTTTGTTCATTGCCAGATGTATTTAATTTGTACTTACGCTCTTTATTACCTCAAAGAATCGTAGTACTTTAAATTGTTTTCGACAATTCAAATAACAAGAAATATTACAATTTTATTTTTATCACTCCAGATGATGGGTACAAGCGGCACGCTTTTATAAATGTTTAAATCCAACATTAGAATGTTAAAACTTTCTGATGAAGCATCAATAACACCTTTAAAATTACACAAAAAGTCGTAACTCCGAACGTACACCACACACCACACAGATGTTTTTAAAAAACATGTAATAGAGATTTGGACACAAAAGGGCGGTTCAGTAAACCGGGATCAGGACGTTAGAAGAGTATTAACGTGGGGTTTACGACAACGTCATCTGTGGATATATTACTGGTATTCGAACTGTTATAGATTCGCTGGAGCACTGGATGAAAGTGCTTAAATACATTATTTTCACTACTTTTTGTGTTTGCAATTATCTGATTTACTTGTTGGTTTATTTAAAATTAAATGAGCACAGGAATTAATGTTATTCTATATGTTTAATCTAAATAAAGACAATAAGCTTTTATGTGCAGTGTAGTGTATTGACTTTACTAGATAGTATATTGACTTCGTCTCAAGCATCTACGACAGAGATAGTTGCAACTTGCAAGCCGACCGTAGTGCGGAGCGGTCGTGTATACCTACCTGGTGAGGTGTTGGTGATTCAATATTGATCCATAACATATAACATACAGTATACGTTCAAATCGTATCAACGTCGAGCTGCGTATTGCGACTGTTTATTCTATCTATAGGCAGGTAAGTCGTGTTAAAGCAAAAGATTATCTCAGTTTTTTGATAAAAATATATATTTAAAAAAAAAACAATTATTAAAATATGTCGCTCAAGTAACTAAATCTTACATGCTTACTTTTTTTACTTACTTACTTCTTTCTAATTTTCGCATTTACTCCGTAGTCCGTACATAATTGCAGGCTGCATTCAACAGATTTGAATAGAACATTCTGTATTTATTCATTCATTTCTTTGATGGATTTTTTAATAGTTGCATAATTTTACCTCTTTGGTTTTAAAGAAATATGTAATGTGCTAAACCGATTTATCTACCCGAAGTTGGCTCGTTACCAGAAAAAGTTCATAAATACGTATTGGCAGTTTTATTTCTTTGGCGACATAATTATATTAAATTACAAGAATTAAGAAAAAATAAGATAGAATATTGTACATTAACTGACAGCTGCCAAAGCGACGCGACGTTTGAAAGTGGAATGTATTCGTATTCGCGATCGTGTTCTATGAAAAAATAGATAAACCGGCGCCGTATGCAACTATCTATACCACGCGATAAAGAAGGACAAGATTAACGCACCCTCTCTGTCGCTCTCATTAAATATGTACGCCTTGTAGGCTCGATACGTCCATCATACGAACGTCGCATCCAATAACCATTTCCTTACACGTTATCATTCGCACATCGTATCTAGGAGGAAGCAATGATATATTGGCGGATATTACAGTACTGGCCTGTCTTTTGACCTGTTCGATAAGTTGACAATGGCACGGCCACAAAACATAGATACTATTAAATGAGCTTCGCTGTTTTATCTCTCTACTACTCTTACTGTTGACTAACAAAATGAAAATGTGTGTACAATCTCATTAGTATAATTTGGTGTAACAGTTCGCTTCTTTGCATATAGCTGTGTTCAATATTTAGACTTTACTATCATAATAAACTTAAGGACAATTTTTAACAAAAAAAAATTTAATGGTTTTGAAGAGTTCCCTTGTGTATCTTCCAAGTTGAAGGTCCAACGCAGATAAAATTAAAATAGGACCACCATTGATTTATCCCCCATCCAACAATAAAAGAATCATTCAAATCGGTCCATAAATAAATAAGTTTGTCTGAACATCCATTTAAAAAAAAAAACATTCGAATTGAGCTACCACAGTCTTTTTTGAAGTCAGTTTAAAATTTAATTAAGTTCGATATGAGATTACTACACAAGAATGTTTACTTTAAATTTGTAATATTCTACATCAGTTTGTTGTGACACTGCAAGACGCTTGCTTTAGTTCCTGAAATTGCCACCGCCATCTTATACTGGTGACATTGTACATACTTACAAGCGCAATGTAAGAATTTATACTCCGTGGCAAAAAAAAAACACTCCAAAAACTTTATCCCGCGTGCCATCAATATGAAATCAGCCATAAATTATATTAATAGTATCTATTATAAGTCGGTAGAATGAATTCATATTATTTTATAAGCAGATACGGCATTGATACACTTTCGACTTGATACCGGCGTGAGCGAGAAGAAACTTTTATCCTTTTTTGACTACAGAGTTTCCGCCTTACGCTGTGATTTCCTATCTCTTTTGTTACAACATGCCGATAACAATATTTATGCCATTTTCAAATTTCTTTCAGCGAGAGTATGACGCGACTTTTTATAAAACTTAACTGTTAATGACTAACCTTAACTTAACATAAGCATAACTTCAAAAAATGATGACAAGCCTGGTTGAATTGTTTTTTCCGAAGCGAAATATACTTTCTGAACTTGTAACTGAAGTAAGTTTATTTCATTTTTAATTCAGAGAAAACATGGTCGGCGAGACATTCGAAGAATACGTTTAAACAGTAATCTATTGCTGTCGCACTATGCCCGAAAAACTACAATCTGCGCGAGAGAGAGTCGGCTGCAGTTCGGACTGATTATACCTATGTTTTCTTATTGATGAAATCATAATTCCATATTGCCCTGTTTCCTCCTCCAAAACTGAACCGATTTTAAATATTTTTTCCAGAATAATATAAGTGGGTCTTTGACTATGTCTAAGATATAATTTTATTTTATTTTTTATTACTTTAAAAAAAATCTGTATGTTGATAACTGACGTATAACTCTGCAATTTAAATAGTTTTAGTAAGTTTCTAGTTTTATAGTAATGAATTTATGGCAAAATAAAAACAAATGAATATAGCAGTGCTAGATATAGATGATATGTTAAAAATATTTCCTCTATTGCCATTATCCAGAGATAAACCAGTGAACTACTCTTGTGAGGATTAAACGCCGCCCGCATTCCCTGTTAAAACGATTATAAAATTAATGTAATAATTAGAGGAAATTCCGTCAGCCTTGTCAACTTTTAACATTGTCACTAAATTTACAATATTATTTTATCAGTGACATCACTATTATGTCACTAAAGCTTGTAAAAGCGCGTCTGACCAATCAACAGGGCGAGTGACAAGGAAGCACCATAATTTCATATGTCATTTGCATAGGCTCATGTAATATTATTTTATATGCCCATAGTTATGCAAGACACGACATCTGGCGTGTCGATTGAATGAAAACTAATATATAGCGCATCCCTTCACATACAAATTAGGCGATGCCTATTTTGTCGAGAATTAAAATTCAAGGAAATTCATTGAACTTATAATGATGACGTTAAGGCCGAATAATTACAGCGAAATACAACACCGGATGTACCTACAACTTTTTAACCTCTTCTCCACTTTTTAAGATTCCGTACCTCGAAAGGAAAAAGGAACACTTGTAGGATCACTTCGTTGTCCGTATGCCTATCTGTTTGTCAAGACCCTATTTCTTAAAGAGTGCTTGGAGTTATCATGTTGAAATTAATATAAAATATTCAGGTCTGCAACCCCTTGAAGCCGTAATAATATCAAACTTCTAAATCAACGCAATCAAAATGTACGGCTTTTTATAGCGCAAATTTTAATACTCGCAAAGGGAATAAAAACCTATAGGGTACTTCCAGTTGACCTAGATTCATGATACTTAGCAAGAAGCAAAGAAGAATGAACTTATTTGCAGTTGGTAAACTGACCCCGGCATATGTCGATGTATGGGTACAACTGTTATCCAACGGTAAAGTTAAGTTTGTCCTTCATATAGTTTATTTTTCGTTAGAATTTTTCGGTGCTTTCTTCAGTAATGTTACCTAATTATTTTGGTGAATGTGGCTGTAAAATTACGGAACTCTCACTGCGCGTGTCCGACTCGCACTTGGTTGTTTTTTTTTAAATATAGTACTTCGGCAAAAAGACTCTAAAGCACCTCATAGTAAGTACGGTACAGTCCACAAACGGCGGTGACTGTCGATGGCATAAATTTCATCAGCAGTTGTTGATTTCATTCGGGTCATTGAAGGAGCCCATATCATAACAAGGAGGGAACACGTTGGCTGGGAGACTATTTTTTTTTATCTGACCTTATTGTTAGCCTGAGGGGCCCTATCCAAAAACCGAACCGCTAATAACTTTTGCAGCTTTACCGGGCTTGGGGGCGAGCGCTTAAGGCACTCAGTCGCGATAGCGTGGGCAACAAGCGCGCAAGGGTGCCAAAGTGGCTGGACCTCGGCTTGGGCTATTGCCGCGATTGCAAAGAAGTCGCGATCTGACTAATTCCCTATCCGTAAAATTCGAGCTAAAGTAACATATACATATATACATGTCCCCCCTGCCCCCTGGGAGGAAGAGATCTCCTGGGAGATTATTTTACATAATGTGCAAGGTAAAAATTAGCAAACTTCTTTATCCATGCACTGGTGGGCGCTACCTTATAGCTGTAACTCCGTAGACCAGCAGTCTGCATGGGTCTGTAGTGGATTCTCCAGTATTTGAGATTTTTATCAACTAACTAGTATATCTATCATCCATATTAATTAATCTGTGGTTTTGTACGTATATGCCATAAAAAAATGTTGTCTGTCTGTCTGTTTGTATGTCCGTATTTAACTGCAAAACGGTTTGAACGATCCTTATAAAATTTCATACATGGAATGCTTATGTTATTCAATTCTAAAATTCAATAGTACCTTTAGAAATCAAAATAATAATAAAGGAATTGAATCAATTCTCCGTCGATTTTAATAACGTTTTGTACACAGAAAGAGTGTATTATCCCTAAATTGATAGGCTATAAGAATTGCCATAATATGATTATAAATAAAATTACAAGACGAAAATAATTACTCCATAATAAATGAGTGAGGAGCCGCGGGGCACCTCTAGTTTATAAAAAATTAGAGATTACTTCAAATGCATCCTTTTAGTATGCAACTCTAAGACCAAACTGTATAAAAGTAACTAGAGTAAAAGACATAGAGGACATCAAATTCAGAACACTGGCCGCATAGAATACCGGACGAAAATAGAAAGTATGTGACAATTGAAGGAGCAATAAGACGAAATACTCACATTTGGAATGCTATTCACAAGTCTGGTGTTCGTGCTTTTTACTTTGCTAAATATTTCTTCTTCTTCTTCTTTTTATTGAATGGCAACTGTATTCATACACAATTCAGCCAGTGTTACGTGAATATCATACTTTTGTAATTATTCTTGTAATCTTCAAACATAACTCTAACAAGATGGTCGGCTCCCTTTTTTAAAACTGTCCAGACAATTTTTATAGCAACTTAAAATGTATGTTTCTTGTTATATTTATTCCATTTCACTTATGCACAATAACCAAACTACATCATGTAAAATGCCGCCAAAAATAAATTATATAGGACGAAATAACATAAGATTAGGAATTCAAATAAAAACTTGGTTCCACGCGCCAAAAACCATAGATTTAACATAATTATATAGAATATAAATCAACTTCAAAGAGATAGGGATACGAAATCGTGACGAAAACAAATCTCGCTTACATTTGCAAAATTTAAGGATTTAAAATGTAATTTAATTGTTGGTAGACATATTTCATTGTGGTTACAACATGTACCGGATATAACTCGTATAGCAAAGAATATCAACAAAATAATACGCACACTAGTGTATTAATACTTTTTTTGAGTTAGTCTTATTCAAACTATTGCCGATCTAATACTATATATACAAAATCTACGCCAAAAACTCATACTGAATCTAATTGATTGTAAATTGTAACAAATTATTTAATGAAAGATGATAGATAATAACCAGGAAATATCTTTATTTTATTTATCATTATAATTTTTAGTCAAGTGAAAATGAATCTATTAACCGTACCTATATTTTAATTGAAATAAAATTACGATATTCATATTATCAAAGGAAAAATCACGGTGTACAACTTTCTGTAAAAATCATTTGAGCAAATTAACTTTTTGATGCATTCTTACTTAGTCTTTCTCGCACTTTCATTTAATGTTTTTTATAATTACACTACAATGAAAAAAACATATTGTTATCAGCATGTTGTAACACAGTGTAAGGCGGAAACTCTGTCTCCAAAAAGTATAATAAGTAGTTTCTTCTCACTCGCGCCGGTATTTAATCGAAAATGAACCGAGGGCAATTGCCGCTCATTCACAATGTCATGTAAAGAGCGTCAATGCCGAGAGAAACTCTATACAGTTTTAATCATCTCATACGCTGACAAAATCCCATTCGAGCCAAATAAAACAATATATAAATTTAATTCACTACTGCATGCAAAACGAATTGCGCATATAATTTGACTTTAAAATTAGTTTTTATTATATTTTCACACGTTACCTGCCAACGTTTCCAAGTATCACATAAAATTCGCATAGAATGTGTTGCGGACGCTGTAATTTTATCTGAAAATTGTATTATTATGTCGATTACTTAAACACAAAGTGAACACTGTCGTTCAATAAACGACAAAAATAGGTTTATTTTATTACTATTCCTATGAAATCATTCTACAGAACCATCAGCCGCTGAGCGCGGTTTTGTTTATTACAGACACTTTCGTGAAAATTGATAAACAAAAATATCGCACATCGAATCGATTTAAAACAGATTGCGCATTTCAAACATACACCTTTTAGTTTACCTTCGCCCGTGGCTTTGTTTCTCTTTTTCAATGAATTAATAAAAGAAAACTAACTTTAACAATTTCAATCTTTAGTAGATATATATAATCTATATATTAATACGTGAAGCAAAAGCTTTCTACCCCTTTTTAAACGTATTGTGTGCACAGAGGACTGTGAGATTTTGCATGGTTAAAGTTTATATGGAGGAGTGCAGGAAGCTAAAATTTATCTATAACATCTGTTACTAATATATTAAATAAAATAAATTAATATTGCGAATCCTAACCTGACAAGCGCCGTTGAACTTAGACCCTCCAAATTATTGACAACGAAAAGTGACAGCAAGTGACGTAGATAATACTCATTGTTTAGGTTCATGAATACAGCAAATGTCAAACAGAAAATAATAGAATTTCAATCATTGGACGACCGCTAGTATTAATTATTAAGAGTTCGTTTATTTTATAATAATATAACAAAGTAATGAATCAGCGCCTGATGCCAAAAACTGTACAATTCAACAACAGTATAGATCATCGAGAGATCAATAATCCATCGGCGGTAACCGCTGTCATTTCGGCCTGCGTAAATAGAAACTGGAACAATATGGTGGTCGTAAACCAGTCAGGCCGACTACAGTCCTACCACCCCGCTATTGCCATTTCCTTGTTCGTTATTCAACAAGGTGTACCACGTGCTGGTGAGGTGATAACCTACAGAAGATTGCCGCCAAATAACCTAGTGTTGTTTTCCTGTGGTGAGTAGGGTTTCCAGAGCTCTATGGTTCAAAGAGATGTAGGTAGGTAGAGGAGGGTAGCTAGACTGGTGGAATGCCTCCACCCTAAAAAAGATCGCGGCTAAATAATCTTGTGTTGTGTTCCTGAATAGGGTTTCCAGAGCTCTTTGGGAAGGCGAGTTCAAGATCCAACGCGCTGGCGATGATACCTATGGCACTACAAATTATAATCTTATTTGTCACTATTGTAGTTTTAAAAAACAGGCTCGAGTGTTTTAATGCTTGAGATGTTATTTGAACCTACTTACACCCTAATTTATGATTATTAGAGTTAAATTTTACTATTATCTATCGAAAACCTGTAATCTTTGGCTATTAGTTATATTGCCATATTTTTATAGATTTAAATTTATTGTTGCATATTTGAAATTAATGCAACTAATTTCCTCTTACCTAATTGGTAAATATTTTCTGATTACACCTCTAGTGAAAAACAGAATTAATTGCTTAAGCCTTGCAAAAAATACAGCGAAAGTACTTTTTTAAGTAATCCATTCAACAGATATTAAATTGTCATGCGAATAAACATACATAAGTACATATTTTGTATGTATATAAATAATATATAAAATGTAGTTTTTTTTTAAACATTTTCTATGTTAACCATCTGCGATTTATTTAAGAACGGAAGTTAACAGATCGCGCGTAACAGCAGAAATCGTTGCGAAGACATTCCAAGAATTTATGTAATTTATAACTCTGTAAGATACTGCAAAAATGTATATACCTCTTTGATATTAAAATGATCTCGGTAATGAACGTTGATCAAAAGACTCGTTCGTATTCAGGTCACTTACCAAATAAAACAATTCTAAAACAGCAACAACACTATAGTCGATAAACCCAATTTAATTCGTTTGTATATTTTTTTTATCTTATGTACTGTTAAGGTTATTAATTATTGATGGAATTTTCATTTTTATTCACATACCTAAATAATTATTTTTTAAGTTAAACTTCTTTTAGGGTATTTTTTTAGAAATAAAATGTATGGGATAAAGTAGTGTTAGTATGTACTTTGAGTGTATGCATACTTGGTTACTTGGCGGCGGCCATTAGTCAGTACCAGGTGCTAAAGGCAGGTAGAAATAATACACAGTTTTCTTAAATTCTCAATGCTGATTTTTACGTATATTTTAGAAAATCTATACATATAAAATGCTTTGTCCTGAATGACTGACGGATAAACACACAGGCTAAACCGCTGATCGTTGTGACCTGAAACTTGGAAGGTGTATTCTTTGTATAACGTAGGCATTCTATAAGGAAGAATTTTCTGAAATTCTACCCCTGAGGGGGTGAAAATGGGGCAAAGTTTGTATGGGACAACGCGATTCCTTTTTCCAATCTACTTCAAATTTTGCATAAACCTTTTTTAACAGAATTGATAAAAGTCGTGTTTCGTATTTTATTGAAATTCATCCCCTAACGGCATTAAAAAAGGATTAGAAATTTATTTTGGCGGTGATTTCCTTCGAAGTTGATATCAATACTCCTTAGTTAGTTAGTACAGTTAAAAACATGCAAATATTCTTTAAAATTGGAATGTCTCGAAAATCACTGCACTGTATCATAGGGGCGTAGAGTTCGAAATTTGAAATGGTAAGGACTAGAACATTTTGGTTACAAAATATACAAATCATTCCACATTTAAAAAAAACGTAAAACTATACTAATACTAATAATATAACAAAACAAAAGTTTATTTTGTTTGTTTGTTTAAACACGCTAATCTCTGGAACTACCAGTCGGATTTGAAATATTCTTTTTATATGATAGCCAGATTCACGAGGAATAGTATATAGGTTATAACATTAGGCTACAGTTTCTAGCTAGCCTGAAATATTGATTTTTGTTACGTAAGTCGGAAGTCGAAACCCTCGCGAACTATTTTAGTCGCATGCGCTGGCTTAATGGTTTAATGATACGACAATACAATGTTCTACAAAAAAAATTGGCCATTAGTATATATAAAAAAGTCAGCGATAGCATATATCTATCTCTTATACATGAGCCACAGTAAGGTATTTTGCAATTATTATTTTTTTGTTTAAGATTAAAAATTAATTTATAAGCATGTTTTACAGCATGTTATTTGGATGCATAGTTTTGATAGATAATATAAAATAAAATAAAAAATTCAAAACTCAGCTCGGGGGTATATAAGTCTATAGTACTATATACTATATGTTATATAGACTGTTAGCGGTGCGAACGAGCCGCCGTGCAATGCCGTTTCGCACCGCGACCATCTGGCCGCCCGATAAAAATATTGTCTTTATTGAAGTATTATAAATCATCAATCAGTGATTTCTTATAAATTATATGCGGGTGAAACCGCGGGCACAGTTAGTATTGTTATAAATTATTAATCAATATTGCCAGACACTTGAAAGCTTTAAAGAAAATTGGGAAACATAATGAATTTAGCCATGATAATAATGTGAATTCATTTTACTAACATTTTTATTGTATATTAAAATTTAAAGTTGTATATACATATACTTAAGCATTATTTTAATTAAATTAAAACGAATTTACACGCAGAATAAACATTTTGAAGTTATTTTTGTTATTATATAAATGTAAATTCTTTTTGTATAAATTATATTGTTTGCATAATAAAAACCTACTTTGCATAGGTAGGTACTATACGCTCCTTTCCTGTCTTATTTTATTCCAATTCCTACGTAACAAACCTACTTTTAGGGGTCTTTTTTTGTCTCTACTGCACTGACTGTACTTAACACCCACGTAAATGACTGTACACAGATTATAGCGACATTATTGCGAATAGTTTACAAATAATGTAGCGGTGTGATTCAATCGATGGAACTTTTTATTTATCCTTAATGCTTAGTAATATTTGCAAATTATTCCATTTATTTATACCTACAGAAAATATTAAAATAGAATAAAATCATGAGTTAAATACAGATATCGTATATTAATGCTAACAGCACTTCCATTGATATACTTATATTACTTATATTAGTACTTATATACTTATTATATACATTTATTTATATTTAATATAATAAAGCACGACAGTTTTTTTATTTGATTGTTTAAACAAACTAATCTCTGGAACTACCAGTCGGAATATGATATTCAGATTCACGAGGAATAGTCTAAGCCAGGGCTTCGTAAACTATGGGTCGCGTAGCAAAATTCTTCGGTCGCGAGAGATTTTAATGTCAAATATTTATATATACTATTTTATAACATCACTAGAGTTTTATAATTTTTTGTGCAATTTTTAATATTAGATTTTTTATGTTTCAAAACGAATTCTAAAACTATATATTTTCATATGCATATGTATATTGTTACCTGATAAATAAATCATCAAAAAATATTAATTTATTTTTCTTTTATATTTGTATGGCGTCGTCAAGAAACTCGCAATCATAAATGGGGTCGTGAATGACAAAAGTTTAAGAAGCCCTGGTTTAAGCTATTATTATTATTGCATTTAGTAAGTCGGAAGACAAAGCGCTTCCGAACTACGTTATCCGCCTGCGCTGGCGTAATGATTAATGATACGTAAATACAATGTACTACAAAAATATTTTTCCTTAGTATATCTCAAAAAAAGTCCGCGATAACATATACCTATCTCTTATATATAAGCCACAATAAAGGATTATGTGACAAAAATTTGTTGAAGATTTAAAAGTGATTAATAAGCAATTATATTTAGGCATCGCATATTAATCATTACAAACAAAAGTTACTTCATCATAAAGATAATATTAAAAAATTAAACTTTGCCCTTTATAGCATGTTATTTGAATACATAGTTAAGGAGATAATGGAAAATTAAAATAATTTTTACTTGCGGAAATTGGGAACAATTATGATAGGCAACACGGGTGCGTTGGCGGCGCAACGCGGTGTTTGTTTGTTTGTAAAATTAACACGGGTGAAACCGTGTGTCACGCCTAGTATGATTACAAACAACAACTGTTCACTTAATAATACCAGCTGTTATAAACTGAAAATTATTCATTAAGATTACACAATAACGAAACAATTAAAAACTTGTTACTGACATCTGTCGGATTACGATAACAAAACTCAAACGTCTTGATTCTCGTGTCTTCTGTAATTTTTTTGCTTCACCTACGGAACCACGTGTTCCGCACACGTTTTTGTTACCGGAAAGAACAGAAACATCCACTGGCCATGGAGTCATATTTATTTGTTTAAACTTATATGTACTTATATATATATATATAATGAATAGTGATAGTTAATATACAAAAAATCCGATTCCTACTTATTAAGCCACAGTAATTACATCTTAGGTTTTTCTCACGATTTCACGACATAGGATTATATTTTAGACAAGCTGTGCCCGTGGCTTCGCTCACGTGGACTACAGAATGCCCGCGCGAATCTTGCTCCCCTGCTCCCGGCTATTTTAAAAACAAAAATGCTTGTTGTGGGTGTTCCTTAGAAGATAGATATATACTCTCCCGAAGTTTTTAATAGGTCTTTTTAGTGCCTATAATTATGTAGTACATTAATTTGCTATATCTCTTTTGGTTTACTCAGCATAAGCCATTTAAGCACCTGAGTTGATTCACCATGGTCAGTTTTGTTTATTTGTACGGAACCCTAATTCTTTCTCTAAAATTAAAGTAGCCTAAGTAACTCTCTATAAATTCAACTATATACCAGTGAAAGTCCCGTCAAAATCGGTCCAACCGTTTCGGAGATTACCCGGAACAAATAGACAGACAGACAAACAAATTAAAAAATGGGCTTTTTGTTATAGGTATCGTTTATACTTTTATATGCATTTAGTAAAAAACCGTTATTTTGACATTACAAAAAAACACTTCAATTTTATTAGTTGTATAGATATGTACCTAGTTTTAGCAACTAAATTTAATGTCGTAAGGTGGATGTTGCAAAGCAACCCTCACATTTAAATCCGAAAGGAATATTTAGTACATGAATGTTAGTACACATATTTACCCTGTGCTAAGGTATTAAACATGTATGTATAAATTTAATTACAGAAGATGATTAATGGAATTACTAATAATCACATAAAGATACCTAAATAGTAATATATTTTAACATCTTCTAAAACACGACAGTTAGCCAGAACCTAAATTTAATTTGGAGTGCCTGGCCTAATTTTTCAATTTATTCTGATAGCATTCATATCACATTAAATTTAAATTATTATCATGAATAACAATTTTTTACTGAAGGTATTTGAAACTAATTATAATATAAATAAGATTGCTATTTTTAGTCATCTAAGAATTCATATTAAAGGTTTATATAATTAAATAATAACCGGCCATGTTTTCCTGACTGGATATAATTCATTCTGATTAATTAAATATTATTAAATTTAAAATTCTTTTTCCTTATTGTGTATGTAATAAGGGGCAAACGGAACGCAATCACTGGTAATAGACAAAGTTACCTCAATAAAGACAAATAAGACAAATGTTTTCCTATATTTGTTTACACGGAGCATTAATCTCTAAAGATTATCATCCTTTTAAAGCGACAATTTACACTAAGCACTTAGCTATACAACAAAGATAGCTTATGAAATTACCTATAATTATTATAGGTAGTGTTTATTATTCGTCACATCGACACTTAACACAAAGTAAGATTGTGATCAAATAAGCAAAATGTATAAAAATATATATCTTACTTCTTTAACTGTCTAGCAAATGAAAAAAAAATTGAAGGGGTAATGAAACGCAAGTACCTACTTACTTTTTTTAAGGTTTTTTTTTTATAAAGTGATTCAAATATCTTTAATTCGTCTACATTTAATTGTCTTCGCTCCTGTTATCCATTTATTTTTTTCATAAAAAAAATACACCTAAAGTACATCTCCATTGCCATCGTTGTTCCGTAAGCAACAGAAACACATTGTATGCCACGTGTTACGCGTTAGGACATCGAATGAATGCTAAAAGGGACGCTGGTTCGACTCCTGCGCACAAAGATGTACCATTAGACCCTGACACCAAACAGATAATTTTATTGTTAACACTGTTCATTATTAGTTTGCCTTTAGTGAACAATGTAAGGGGAAGACATTCACGTGTCTGTTAAAATGAATTAGACTACACATAATTTAAGGCTTAATAAAATTGTTTATTTTATTTTATTGGACTATTTTTATAGAACTAAAGTGGCAAACAATCGTACGGTTAACACCACAGGTATCACTAGGGAGTTAAACCTTGAACACCCCTATCCCAAGGTGCTTGGAAACCCTGGTCATTTCAGGAACACAACATTCGGTAATTTGGCTGCGAACTTCTATAGAGGGGTGGAGATATTCCACCAGACGAGCTGATACAAGTAGAGTGAAATCTTCAAGGAAATTTCTCCGTCTTCTCTTTACCGTAATAAAATATAAACAGCATTAAAAATTTTATCCCGCGTACAATTAATTGAAATAATTTTACTGTGTATAAATACTCATTATTTTAATCAAATTAAAATAAAGTTGAATTATTTTTAAAGAATAAAAAAATGATATTTTATACTTCCGTCACATGATGCGCACCTATTTATATTGCCCTCAGACAGCCAAAAAAAAATACTTTCAAATAAACGCGCCAAAAGAAATATAACTTCAAAAATGTAGTTGCTAGGTAATAATAAGGTTTCCCTTACGGTAAATCCAATAGCGTATAAATAGTTATTGTTGCAAAATTATTCATTTAGAAGTTTTCAACAATTCTCCCACGTTTAAAGTCCTCGTGAAATATCTCGATATAACACTATCAGTTTTTGAAGGAATTCTTGCCGTGGCACTGGGGATCGTCGAAAAAAATCGCAGCAGCTTTCGCAAAGAACTTTCTATTAGTCTTTAACCAAAGTCAATAAAACATCTAAATGCTATTTCTATCAAATACCTAACACATTCTTCAAAATAGCCGGCAAAAAACAAACTAAATACAAAATTACGTAAATAACTAGATAAAATATAATAACATTTAAAAAAATACATCGATAATACTAATAATAACACCCAAATCAAAATAGAAAAAAGAATGAATGATAAGAGACGTAAATAGTTTTAAAAATAATAAATAAGCTAAAATAATTTTCATTACATATAATTACTGCTATATCTTGATTTTAACTGAGAAATTATAGGATTGGTTACAGTTTAGCTTTAACGTTTGACCACATTCTCACCAGATGTTAAGTGACCATGTGACCAAGATGGGAGAAGAAGTAACACGCTATGCCTAGAGACTGGCTCTTAGGTGGAACTTCCGGAACACATCTATAGGTGCTTGGCGACAGATTTGTTAAATTGAGGGCGGTAGCTAACCAGGCGGGTATTAGAAAAAGCCCTACCAACATGCCGTAGTTTCATCATCATGTTGTCTTTCAACAATCGCTCACCGCTTAGGCTCAGTGTTACATTTAAACTTACTTCAATCAACACGGTGTCCGAACGTCAAAACCTCTAAGAAATATAATTTTCAGTTTTGTCATTTTTAACATACTTTTTGTAAATCTATTTCTTACGTCCGTTTTCAATAACTTATCTATCGATTGTATCAGTTACTAAAGATAGACAAATATTACCTTTTGTCATTACTTTTTTTCCAATAACCTACCAAAGGATAGTTTTTTGTCCTTCTTTACTTAATGATAGTACTTATTACAAATATTTACTAATCGAGGATAGTAAACTCAGATATGTTATTGAAAACAGACGTTAACGATCCCATAATAATATATATTGCTAGAAACCACCCGCGATTTCGCCCACAATATAAAATTTACTAAAAACCAAAAATCGCCTATACCACTCCCGAGTTAATGTAACCTCTTGTTAGTGAAATAGTTTTTAAAATTGGATAAGTATTCACCTTTTTATGACAGTAATATCGAAGAATAGGTTTCCTCAAAAACATATATTATACAAGCAATATTATTTTTCCTCGCCCCTCTTAATAATAAACCAAATTAATTTATAAATTGGCAGACATGGCGTCAGGGCGAGAAATACATTGTTTTTTGTTTTTTTTTAAATGTTATGTGTTACATAAATGAGATTGGCATACAGTTCCCTTTGAACAAATCCGTTATAAAAACAATTATTAAAAAAACTACTCCAAAGCAAAATATGTAATTTCTTCATGGAAATCTGAATCGTAAGCTAATTTTATCTAATCACACATACACAATACCGGGAATTCATGACTAACGGTTTCTTTTATTTTCATTAAACTAATTACGTTTTCATATAAATGCCGGTGTTCTATATTTAATTACATCTTAAAATAACACAAAACCGACTTACCTTCTCGGAATGAAAACAGTAGAGCGGGGCATCCGCAAATGAATAGAAACAGTTTCAAAATTGTCTCACACAGGTCACTAAAAAAGTACACAAAAACACAAAGTCACGTTCAAAACTTAATCGATTATAATAACGAAATCGATTAAAAATAATTTTAGAACGCCCGTTCACACAACCGTTTAGAGCGAGCTTCGTAGCAAGACTGAAGAAAGAAAATGATCAGAGCTTTCAGTGGTGCGCGAGCGCCGGCTTCGAAACTACGTAGCTATATCTATCCCGTTTTAACGACGTCGCGTGGGTGTTTTGTTTTCATCGCTATCTCTCTCTGGGTTTATGTCGGGAAATTGTATGAAAATGCAAACGTATATTACGTAATTGTACGAGGTGCATTATAATTTATCTATTTTGATTAATATTGTTTTGTTAATTTTGGCTCGTGTTCAATGATTTAGATGGCATCGCTTCGTGAAAAGTGGGACAAGCATTCTTATGTTTTTCACCGTGAGACTTCAAAAGCTCGCTTGTGAGGAATGTAGGTTAGGATATCAATATCAACGATAAAAAATATTATATAAAATTAATTAATGTTTTTTTTTTATTACGAGTTATCTAAATAGTTTCGTATAATGTAAATCAAGTTTAGAACAGTTTTCATCTTGTATATGTTTATTGGTTACAATCTCCCTTGATGGTAAGTGATAATGATATCACAGAAAGCTTGGGTTAATTGTTGCATCCAAATTTAGCTCTCTCGAAACGTCGCGTCGTCCAAACGCCCTATTGTACGACGAATCCATCACCCTTCACCTCAACTCCATCACCGTCTGTAAATAAACTAATACAAAATACCGACAAACTGACGTAGTTCTGTTTACCAAGAAAGGAACGTAGCTTAATTATATTATTTACTAATATATTTTTTTTTATTCCAATGTATAGACCTGTTATCATTAAGGTGAGTATACGTTATCTACTACGATCTCATAGGTCATTACATATTGGATATCAATGACTAGCTGAACAGTGGGAATGTTTCGTAATATTTTATTATGTAAACAATCTAACTTGTCGTCATACTAGTTAAAGATAGAGTCTTGAATATAGTTTCATTAACATCAACATATGACATTCGACATTCCCAATGAAAAAGTTTCGTAATCACTTTTTTTAAAGAAAATATTAATTTTAAATTATTTAAGTTTCATTAATAGCGAGGAGCTTTATAAGGTTTAAAATGATTTTTGAATAATTAATTTTGAAGAAGAATTAACGGTGAAATAGCGTTGCCAAAAAAAAACACCTATATAAATTCACCACACTTAATTCAATAAATAAATCAATATAATATAATTATGTTAAGCTGTATATTTGTAAACATAGATATCTGTCTATTTTATTCATGATATTAAATAAATAACACATTATTCAAAGTCTTCTTCTTTTTGTTATTATTTAATTTTGAGTTTGTTCATTCATAATTCTAATTCCGTCACGTGAATATATTTTTTTTCCTATTATTCTTGTAAAGAATCCCAACTGAAATGAGAGTTAAAAATCGACTAGCACTAAAACGTGAAATTTGACCAAAAGGCTCGCTTTATATTCTTTACCAAACATAATTTCATATAGTTTCTACTAATATATATCTGATATCCAAATAGCTGGTGTAAAATATATAAATCAACACCGCAAAACAACGATTAGGTACTCATCGTATACCCTAAAGTCTTGTGTGCCTCTGTTAGTAATTCTATAAGTTCTAAACGACTTGAACAATTAAACTCATATTCATATATTATATTTGTTTTATAGAGATTATGGTTCATATATATATTAGGATCCTATAGGTTGCGTTATGGTCGAGCCATTAATTACCAGAAATCGCAGAATGTCTTCCGGGCTAAAATTATACTTGTCACCTCTAATTTAAATGATAAGGTGACTGCATGATAAATTTGAATTGTCAAATACGGTACACGTTGATAAATATACGCATGTATAACGAATGCCCACCAGTTTTACAAGGAAGCCGATTTCCTCTCGCCATATTTCTCGGAAGGTAATGGTTTTCTACGGAGTATCGGCCATCTTTCCGGCTTCCGCGATCTCTCACAGAATGGTTACAATTAACTTTAAATAGTGCAAGTTACGGACAATTTGTAATGTGACTTATTTGACAATTATCTTAGGTTATTACTCCCTTGAGTCTTCATTAGTGGTTGGTAGTTTAGTTTTATTGGAATATCAATATTTTATAAGTTCTATGGTGAGTTTTGACGGGATATTGGATCGGTCTTGTGGTAGTTTTCATTTCTATTCAGAAAAAAAGAAGTTCAGTGGTAGGTACATGTGGAACCCATACGCACGCACATACCTACACACATAACATATTTCGATATATACATTTATGGGATCGCGATGTTTGCTTTACGATAATAATTTCCATGTCAATGTCGATGATTTTCTAATATCCTTCATGTCTAGTAACTAAAGGGAATACCCAGTGAACACGAAAGCATAGTCTGACATCACGTTCATGTCAAAATTACATAAATTATGACTTGTATGTGATATCATATATGAGTCATGAGTTCATTACTTAGTAATTATTAAATGAAATTCATTCTCCGTAAAACCTTGTTAATGTTTACAATAAGAAATATTATTAGAGATGAACTCCGACGAGTTGAAGATATGTCATTTTTTACAAGTGTACAAATAATTTAAGTTAAATAAAAGCGACACATGGATACTTGACAAAAATATTTTAAAAAAGAATTATAGGCAAAATTAATTTATTCGTTGATAGTCGGTTGGGGGAACGACTTTCTACAAAATTACATCTGCTCCTACGTAAATATACCAAAAAAAAATCACTAAAGTAAAACAAACCAAAAAACAACATCCACATCCAGCAATATATTAAACTACTCAGTGACACAAAGGCAAACATTCTAAAGAACAAGTAGATCAAACAAAAATCTTTGAATTTTTATCCCGAAAACGGAGGAAAAAAAAGAAACTTCCTCAGCGACGCGTGCCGTCGAAGCGTTTAGTTACAATTTAAAACCGGAAACGGATACTTGCGACGACGCAGTCATAGATTTAAGAACAAATTTGTGGCGCGCCCCGACACTGTCGATTGAGTCCAACTGATTGATTGATAAATGAAGCGTGTTCTACTTCTAATATAATATTAATACCGTCAACGAATTCTACAATATTTTAGAACCGCTGTAGATACCCCAGCCTTAGAAATCTAGTGAATTACATCAATTTGAATGACTCAGATGAAACTGATAACTTCTCTCTATGTACGTGTCCACATAAAACAATTTAAACAAGCCACCCTACCCAATGGTCCAATGGACCCAATGGTCGGAATTCGATCAGCGAGTTTTTGATTTTAATTACACTAACTGTTTTAAATTTGCAGTATGAACGTAAACAATTCCGTTTACGTAGGGTTTAAGTTCAATGGCACTGTTTAGGGTAGTCTTTGGTTAGTTAAAGTTATTTAATTTAATTTATTGTATTAGTAACACATATTATTTATAAATTTTACTCCTATATAATAATAATACTCTAATACTAATAATAATACTCATATAATCATGCCAAATCGTACATTTCTCCGTGCATGAAATATGCTTAAAAATATGTTCTTACGTATTTAACTTATAGGAATAATCTTGTAACCAATAATTTAATTCAAATTTACACTTTGTTTACAGAATATGAAATTTATTTTAAACTGGAGCTGTAATCTGCCCCTTGCGATGGGCGTAAATAAATGGAACCTTACAAATAATTGATAAAAAGTTTCCTATGCTCTATACCACGATATAAGAAATGGAACTTTTTACCAAATTTCATTACAAGATGTCCTGCTGTTCAAGCGTGATTAAAAGACAAATATATACGAATGAATTATATGCATATTAATATATGCAAATAATAATGCAAATAATATAGTTAATAACTCGCGGCAGTAATTTTTGTCTACTATTGTTATTTTTACAAATATTTTATGAACTCTAAAATTATTATTAACAATTCTTATAACCTATCAATTGAGGTATGCCTCAATAATGTGTCTTAACACATCCCGTGTACAAAATTTCATAAAAAACGGTCTAGCCATTTTTCAGTTAAATGTGATCATAAGTACGAAGAGACAGATAAAAAAATAGTGAAAAATAGTACCTTAGATATTTGTTACAGCATTTGCAAATAGAAAAATCTACTCAAAAACTATGGATTTATCAATACTAGCGGTCGCCCAATGATCGAAATTCAACCGGCGACTTTTTAATCATAGATTATTTTCTGTTTGATATTTGCAGTATGAACCTGAAGAAGGAATATTATATCACTTGCTGTCACTTTTCATTGAGTGACAATGTCAATATTTTAGGGGACTAAGTTCAATTGGCAATGCTCGGGTTTTGATTCACAGTATTAATTTATTTTCTTTAATATATTAGTAACAGATATTATAGATACAATTTTAGCATTCTGCACTCCTTCACCATATATACTTTAACCATGCCGAATCTCAGTCTTCCGTGCACGCAATAAACTTAAAAAGGGGTAGAAAGTTTTTGTTCCACGTATTAATATAATGATGATAGATGTTAGAAAATGTAAATAAACTAAAAATGTTGCCGTGTGATTTTTAAATGAGATTTGGTGATATTTTGCAAGAAGGTACACCGCATTTTGTAATGGCATAACTAATGGACGTTCCCTAAGAAGAATTATGTTTTATAGTGCTACTGTTGCCGTCAATAATTACAGTAGTTATTGAAGACAAGTTCCCCGGCGGGTCAGACTTCAGCCAAGTGCTTTGAGTCTGTGACAGAGTATTGCTTCTGTAGCTAGAATAGAATAGGAGTCATGGAGAAATGAAGCCTATTGTCTAGCCAGAAATAGCGGTGAATAACATAATACAATAATACTTTGAATAAACTCAGACTGTGTTAAGTGGGTGGTCCGTTCATGAATGTGGCACTTAAGCGTAATTTGTGCTAAATGCTCCTATTTATAATGAAATCATTATACAAATATAACATAGCTTCTTCCTCTGCTCCGGACGACAGAAATTATATTAAAAGTTAATTAATATATCTTCAAAATGATAAATAATATTTATTGCTTTTCAGTTATGGTTCATATATGTTGAATGCGTAATATGAAAAACAAAATCGCAATGTTTTCTAACAGCAAATTAAAAAAAAATACATGTTGGATATGTAGGTAAATATCTCAGTTCGTCTCTTTTTAACACATGTCTTTTAATAATAAGAGTGAATGGATAGGGTCCTACTCGTAAAATTAGTTATGTTAATATCACGAAATAAAAAAAAAAGTGTTTTTAATCATTGGAACGTAACTCCTTATTATCGCTCATTTGGCGGATGGGAGCTACACGAGAAAGTGTCCGACCCGAGTGACATTAAAAACAGAATCACGTCCAAGACACGATTTTCAAAACTATTATTGTCGTCGAACTGGTGTAGCTGTGTGTCGACCAGACTTGTAAGCAATGTTGTATGTACAGTACGAATCCCAGTGATATAGAAGTTTATTTTTATAATTAAGGCTCATAATGACTTTTACGTTGTATAAATCAAATATCTACATTATTATCATTAATGATCTTTAACATTATATTAGTAAAAGTGACAAAAAAATTTGAAGGTATTTTTGTTTTATTAAGCGACTTCAAAAAAAGTCGGAGGTGACTCAATTCGAATGTATATAATTTTATTATGGATGTTCAGCCTTAACTTCTTTGTTTATGAACCGATTTGGATGATTCTTTTTTTTGTTTGATAAGGGATACTTTTAGTTTTATTTTGCATTCGACTTCAAACTTCGAAGATACACCAGAGAACTCTTCAAAATCATTTTAAAGTTGGTTTACTTTTATCGTGGCTGAGTGCCCTCTGCGCTCGCCCCCAAGTCCGGTGAAGCTGTAAAAGCCGCAGCGGCTTTAGGGCTAACAGTGTGTAAAAAAGTTTTTCTTTTTTGTTAAAAATTGTCTTGTTACGCCAAAGACGTATACGTACTTCTTACGAGTTTAAACATAACATTTTTTTTTTGTTTATTGAACTGGTACATCATACATCAATATCGGTGATTTTATATAATTATAAAGTACAAATTGATTAAGAAATTCACTTATGAACATTGCACGGGCAGACAGAACAATACAAAGATAGTAAAACAAGCAGACGCGGCACTTCATGAACGTATAAATGATAATTATGGAATTAAATGCAGTCACAAGTAATAAAGTCGAGCACATTATGAGATTATTTCGGGTAAACGATCTCGGTGCGAACACTGTCGTTATATATGAAATGTTCTAGAAACTTCCTGTTACGTTCGAATGAATATTTGCTCTCATTTTGCTCTATATTTGGATTAAGACAAGCTAAGTACGATCAATTTTGTATCACACATACATATTTCATAATTATATGAGCTCTTAAATTTAACCATTATTTACATCGCAACCATATTATTATTATTCCGTATTCGTTCGTAAACCCTTTTGGGGCTTGTAAACTAAAAAAAGAGACACTCATACTTTACCGTAGACTTTATTGTTTTTATTACACCTAAGGATATCTATGACTATCTATACCTATATATCTATGACTATCTAAATATATCTATGACTGTCTAAGACTATCTATGACTATAATATATAACTATCTGAATCATAGTACAGACAACTGTCATCTGTAAATACTAATATTATAAAGAGGTACATAAACTTCTCAATATATTTTTGTGTTGATAATCTCTGAAACTGGTGATTTACTACTGAAAAATCTTTTTTTTTTAAATTATAGATAGGTTTGCGTTTGACCACTACCTCGCCTGATCGTAAGTGATGATGTGGTCTACGATGGAGCACGATTGTCTAGAAGGTACCTAATCACTCGAGACTTGAAGATACCTAGGTTGTTATTATAGGGAAATACAAAATCCAGCAAAGTGTTCCACCCTTTAGCGGTACACATGATACATTTTAATGTGTAAGTAAAACGCTTTGTGCGCACTGGTGGAATATCTAACATAAATCGATGATGCTTTGCCGTTTCTCTTGTTGTCTGATGGTGGAAAGGGGATGGGGGAATCAAACTGTGCAATCCCAAAGCACATTCACCGAAATATATTCGGTAAAATACCGATAGACTGGCAACTTTACACCGATGTTCAAGGCTCTGCAGCCTTGCCTCAACTTGCATTGATAGGAGGCTATGTTATCTTTGGACTGCTATGTATATAAATATAATGATAGAGGTTACCTAGTCGTTGTGCGCGCATTACGCAAAAACTACTGGAAAGACTTCACTGATTTTTTTCTGTTCTACTCCTTATATACTTGTCCTTTATCAAAAAAAATATAACTACATATATATATTTTTAATAATACGTTATTAATGTTTAAAGAAACTAAGATTTTTATAAGCACTACCGACTACGCGTTCAGCGATATTTTCTCTTGCCTTTGACAACTGGAGATTTTAATATCAATATAGATAAAGCGTCAAAGTTCATGGACGGTTGCTAGTTATAGATTTATATTTTATTCTAATTAACACGTCTGAAATCGTGGGCGGATGCTTGAATAATAATGTTAAAACAGATAAATTAAATTCTAAATAATTGTTGAAAACATGCTAATTACAAACGGAGACGCGATAAACATTGTCTGTGTTTAGAATTATAAAACGGAATCTGTATTAAAATTAAATTTACTTTTATAAATGCCTTTTCGAAATAAAGGAGGTCGTTTGTGATGTATTTATTTTATAGGTACTTGTTATATTGAGTTGTGGTCGGCGTTGAAGAGCTTGATTCATATCTATTTTATTGTGCATCGAAGCGAGCTAAAGGCGTCGTTTCGAAAATGCGACTGAGAGTTGTGTCTTTGTAATGTGTAAACTTTATATACAGGGTATTAGTAGACCGCTCCCGAAAATGAAGACAGACGATAGTACTAATGACACCTTTGATGATGGGAGGGAAAAAAAATTGATCCTGATAAAAAAAAAAATCATATTATTTAATCTTTTTATTAGCATTATTTACGCTCCATCGTGTTAGTACAGCTAAATGAAACGATAATTTCATAAAAAATACATTACTTTACTAAAAAAAAAAAACCAGCAATGAAACACAAAATCAAAAACAGCTGATGCTCGGATCAACGAACGCCCGGGCGCAGCGTCAATCTTGCGCTACAAACAACTAACAATCAAATAAATACTTATTTACAACATTTGTCTAAATAACTAACTTATCTACTTTGCCACTGTGCTAGTCTTTACCTAGCCACTTTCTTTCGAATTCACCGGTTGAATAAGCTAAGTACCGGGTTCGATTCCCCGCTTATGAAAAAAATACTTGAATGAAATTTTAAAAAGGATAGATTCATGCTTTTTAATCCGTCGTGTAATTATGTTTATTACTCTGATGTATTCAGTTATGTACGATCTACTCAGATCAATTCAAAAATAAGTTATAAAAAAAAAATTGGTATGAAACAGCTTACCGATCTAAATCCTCCGTGGCCTTATGAGATGCGGCTCAAATTGTGCCCCATTCATTTCGAGGCAGATTTGAGCTCGGCGTTGCGTCTCCTTATGCAGTCGGGGCATCATCGTGGGGTCTTCGACACAGTCCGCACGTAGTTTGTCGAAAACATTCACGATCCTTTGGCGCATTTGGTTAGCACTATCACACTCACGATTAAAAACCCTTTCTTTCACATACCCCCACAGAAAGAAGTCTAACGGGGTCAGATCGGGTGACCGAGGTGGCCAAGCGTGTGGTCCTAGTCTGCCGATCCAGCGATCATCAAACAGCTCGGTGAGGCGCTCACGGACGAACCTTGCCACATGTGGAGGTCCACCATCATGCTGAAACCATGTGCGGCGATATTCAGTCAATGATAGGTCGTCTAAAATGTCCACTATTTGTTCATTTATAATGTTTAAATATCGCTGTCCGTCAAGTCGCTGTGGCAGAAATACTGGCCCTAGTATGCGATCCCGGTTTGTAGAACTGCGTGCGGGTTCACCTCGGAATACACGTGTGTATTTCTTCGGTTCCACAACCCGTTTCTGGTAAATGTTGACTCGTCCGTCCAGATGACGTGTTCAATGAAATCAGGGAAAAATGAAATGGTACAGAATAATTTAATAGTTGAAATTAATTGCAATTACGATAGTCAATTAATCTATCAGAATGAATTTAAAATAGAATTCTTATACTTTATGTTAACACACTTGCGTTTTTAGTCCGGCCAATACTTTAATTTGAAAACAGGTAGGTACTTATAAAAATTACTTGCAAGTTTTATCGTGAACGCCGGCGCCGCCTCTAATTCTTTTATGTCGCTTGCAAATTTAGTACCTATACCAGCAGGCCGCGGCCGCGGCCGCGTGCCAGTGCTGTGTTGGCGCGCTGGCACGGGGAGAGCGCGGTGACGCGGTGTCACCGCCGGTGTGTGTGTAAAATGAACGACTAAAATGAGCGAAAGTACGAAAAACCTAAAGTGTAGTGCTGTAATAATCCATAATGCATTGTTAGTCTTCTTTCTGTAGGGGTATGTGAGAGAATGTGCTTTTAATCGTAAGTGTGTTAGTGCCAACGAAATGCACCAAAGGACCGTGAATGTTTTCGACAAACTACGTGCGGACTGGGTCGAGGACTCCATGATGATGCCTGCATGAGGATACGCAATGCCGAGCCCAAATCTGCCTCGAAATGAATGGGGCACAATTTAAGCCGCATCTCATAAGACCACGGAAGCTTTAGATCGGTAAGCTGTTTCATACCTACATTTTTTATAAATAACTTAGTACTGAACTGATATGAATAGGTACATAACTGAATACATCAGAATAATAAACATTCTTACACGATGGATTAAAAAACATGGCTCAATGCTTGTTAAAATTTTATTTAAGTATTTTTTTCATTCGCGGGGAATCGAACCCGTTACTTTTTTAATTCAACCGGAGAATTCGAATGAAAGTGGCCAGGTAGACACTAGCACAGTGGCAAAGTAGATAAGTTAGGTATTTAAACAATATTGTAAATAAGTATTTGTGCGATCGCCAGCTGCGGGCCGCGCGAGAATGGCACCGCGCCGCGCTCGCGCTGGACTGGCGCCGCGACGCGCCGCGCCTGCGCGTTATTTGACCCGAGCAATCAGCTGTATTTAATTTGATGTTCATTGCTGGTTTTTTTTAAGTAAAGTATTGTATTTTTTTGTAAAATTCTCGTTTCATTAAGTTGTACTAACATGATGGAGCGTAAATAATGCTAATAAAAAGTTTAAATAATATGATTTTTTTTTAATCAGAATCATTTTTTTTTCCATCCCATCATCAAAGGTGTCATTAGTACTATCGTCTGTCTTCATTTTCGGGAGCGGTCTACTAATACCCTGTATTTTATTTATCTCAACAAACGACCCTTAAACGCTAAGATAAATGTAGAAAATATACAACATGCTGAAATTTAGAACTATGTCAACGATGGAACTAATTACATGATAATATATCAGTATTTTCAAATATTTCACACAAATAACCAAGCGTTCAATCGAATCCCATAACTACAAATATATGTAACAAAAAAAGACTAAAGTATAGTATAATTAAATTATTTATGGTTAATAAAATCTAATTGCGATCTAACGCTGGGCTACTAGGCAGTGTGCCCAAAATACTAGCAGCATTGCCGCGTTGTATGACAATGCTGATATTTTGCGCACGGTAAAAACCCGCCTTTTTGTCTCGCGTGAACTCGAAAAAACGTCCTGCAATTTCATTAAACAATGGGGTGTGTACTCGGGCTCCATAAAACCATTGCTTTGACCCCAATCGGCTCAAATACATTTAAATAGCGTCAATTTATGTATTTGAGCCACATGGAGGCTTCCGCCTTAGCAACTGCGTTGCCAACCTTTACATCATAGCAGTAGTCGAAAGATGGAATGAAGCCACGGTATCTCCATCCATACATGCATTGCATTGCATCCCAGACGAGAGCTCTGCCCATTCTCCAAGGAACAAAAGTGATGCCGTCCGGTGTTTCACCAATCAATTAATTAATTTTAACGAAATGTTGCAAGTAATAAATTGAGCTTCTGTAGGTTAAACCATCTTGAAAATGACTTTTGAATATGATATACACGCTAGTCAATCAATAGTCGATGTAGTCGAAATACTGCCGTAATTCATATTGAATCAGACAATACAACACTCCTACAGCAAGCTCGAAGTTCCAGTGTAAGCGAAAGGTCGTGTACTGTGACCAAATCCATTATAAATTAAAGGAAAAATCGAAACAAAAACTGGATTAAATAGAAAGTTATATATAAAATTCAATGAATACTGACTGTTAATAATTACAAGGCATTTTAAAATTAAACAGGTATAGGAAAATAGAATGGAGTGTGTATACGTAGAGAGGTGTTACTGCAGTGATATTACGTATTTAACAATAGATACAACAACAAAAAACCTAAAATATCTAACGTTTAGTTTTTTATTACTTATAATTTTTCTATTTAATTTTAAAGGATTTCACAAGTCTTAACAACTGAACTTGCAGTTGTATGCACTTGGAAATTTTTCACACGTATTAAAAACCGGTGGCAATACAATATTTCTTTTTCAAAATTGCTGATAGACGATTATTATCTATCACTGATCACGAGTATGACACTAAAAAAATGGCTGTCTGCCTGTTTGTATGTCCGGATTAACCTAAAACCTACTTGACTATTTTGTTATGAAATTTCGCACATGGGAAGCATAAGTCATTGCTCAATTGATAGGTTATAAGATTTATCCCTAATTTGAGTAAATAAAAAAAAATACGCGTGGCACTACTGGTTGTAATATTAATTATAAATCGAGTAATTTATACATTTGTGAAGAGAGTGGAATTATGATCTTGATTTAATGAGGAAATTATTTAAAAATATGTATTAAACGAACATTTTATTGCTCATAATCACTTTACTACTACTATAACTACATAACTTCTTTACTGTAGAAATATAAAACGCGCTTTTCATTTTTTTTCTTTTTTTGACTGACTATACTGTTAACCATAAGGTTAGACGGCTTTTACAGCTTCACCGTGACCTGAACCTTATCATTCGTTCGATCGATCGTTTAATAATTATATTAATAATTAAGTGAATACACAGAGAGGGAGTCATTTTCAGACATCACATCACTATCATTCGCGTAATGATCCCCTATAATAGATTACCTATTGACAGTAAAATCATCTTCGAGAACAGTCAGTTGATTGTACTTTACTCTAGCGTTATACTTTGTTTACACCGACAAAAAACATGTGTCCAGTCCACACGCTGTAGACGTGAAACCTTCAGAAAATACAGATATCTTATTTAAAATATCTTTAAAAAAAATCTAAATCTGCGGTATTCGATCGATCGGCTATTCGTACTTTACAAACAAACGTACTAGAGTTCAGTTTAATGAAATTGATTACTCAAAAGAACATAGTTAACTTATTGATAATTACGTAAATATTTGTTATAACTTATAAATTTTAAAACATTCAGTGATTAAAAAAGAAAATAATTTCAGATGGATTGATTGCTAAAATCTAACATTAATAACATAAGTAAAGTAAGAAAAATGACAAAACAATCTATAGGTATAGGTAAATTAAAATAAATATTTTTTTTAATCTTGCTTTAAATGTATAACATTTGTTGCTTAATCACAGATCTTATCCAAGTTTCTATTAATAAAATGATATGTATTTCATATGAAATACATTTACATACATTATGATACATTTTCATATGAAAATGACTCAATGATGCATTTTAATTCCTCCAGCTTCCTTCTTTTCATTTTTGTTAAAAATTGTCTTGTTAATTTCATCGTGTTTTAAATCACAACGGTACTAAAGAAGTTTTCACTTGAATAATAATTTAAATTAAAAATTGTTTAACAAATATCCAATCGCTTGGTCACTTTACAATACCAATACATCGGAGCGTGCGGCGCGGTGCGGCGCGGCGGTAACGTACGACGTGTGGGACGAACTTACATTTCACTTGGTTACCGATTACCGACACACAATGTGCTCAGACGTCTCTATTCATCATGAAATCCGCATATTTGCAATAACACAATCCTTCCAACGATTTATCATGCTAGCTTGTGTGATTAATTGCAATAAATCATATAAGAATATGAAATACTTACCTTGTATTACATAAATATGTCGCCGCTGTCATGCCGGCCGATCCTGAAACGCTTCACGCAAAAGCGAGTCACTATGACGGAATTTTCATTTATATTTATATCTCAAAAATCTCAAAGGTGTTTTTTGTGTTTACGCCATATGTCCCTTAGTTCTTTATCAAAATTAATTATTGAAACATAATTTTAAAATGTGAGTACCCCGCTATAGATAAAAATTCACAAATATTTTCAAAAATATGGTTTCATTAAAAGAGTTTGTTGAGAGCTCCTAGATTCCTTATATTTTATAATGTGCGAATTCGCACGGACTTATTGTATTGCATTGATACGCATTTAAACAACCTTTACTATTAAAAAGTTATAATTTAATCGAATATAAAGTGCATACAAGCTTCAAATTAAGTCCGGTATTCAAGCGTAGTTACTGGAACAGAACGATATTAACACACTGATTATTACTGTTCTGTGTGACATGGTTGCATCACGACACTTTCGCTCAAACAACTCCAGTTCTATTATTGTAAAATGCAAGTAAAATGCACCTACGTCCTTTGACACGGTTACCTGGTTTTTTTCCTCTGAGCTATTTTGAAGGAAATTTCATTGCCGGGAAGATTACGCTTGCAAATCTAGCTTAAATTTATCATTATAGTTTTCTACACGATCTAATCAGTAAGTAACATAAAATTACAATTAAAATTAGTTAAATACCTCTCACTTTCAATTCTGTAGGCTGATAATGGTAAAAAATATATATCTATGTAGGTGCACAATATGATGTCAAAACGATAGCTTTTTTACTAAATGTAGGTATATCAAAGTATATACGGTACTTAATACGAAACAACCAATTTTGTTATTTTTTGTCTGCCTGTTTGTTTCGGGTAAACTCCGAAAGGGTTGGACCGATTTTGACGGGGTTTTCAATGGTAAATAGCTGATTTTATAAGGAGTAACTTTTATTTCAGAAAAATAATTAAGGTTCCGCATAACTGTAAAATAATAAGCATCTTATTATCAATTATCTTTAAAAAAACCGGCGCGGCGGACGATTGCCGAGGGTGGAAACGGGTAGTCAAAATACCGACGGCATTATGTAGTCCACGCGAGTAGAGCCACGAGCATAGTTGACTATAAAAAAAGAAACAATTTCTTGAGTTTTAAAATATGTTTATAGATTATTGTTGTTTTAATCAATAACTACTAAGAAGCAAGTCGATGTCAATTGAAAGATACTATCAAGACGATTGCGCTATATCGGACCCAACGAAGGGTGTGGTCGCCTTCATGATTTGTTATACGCATAATAGTGAGGAAGTTGTGTTAGCCAGAAACAAGGAAAGCGATCTGTAGAATCGACTTCGTACCATATTAGTATTGTTGGAACTTTCACATAATTTCAAATTCTGAGGATAACATAAACAAAAAACAATTTTCATGAGAACTGATTATTTTTAAAAAAGTCTTACGCACCGAGGGTTCCGTAATTGTACAGCCAAACTCACTAAATTAATTAGGTAGCATTTTACTGAGAGAGCACCGAACAATTCTAACGAAATAAATTAAAGAACATTGCCTTTGGAAAACTATTGTACTCATACATCGATATATGCCGCGGTCAGTTTACCAACTGTAAAAATTTTTGTAATCGCAAACTTTTTAACTACAAATTTACGGCTTTCGGGTTTTGCCCTCTTTTTCTTATGCTTTATGACATTGCTTCTTGCCGAATTTCATGATTCTCGGTCAACTGGAAGTACCCTATGGGTTTTTATTTTCTTTGTAAGTGTTAAAATATGGGGCATAAACGGCCCGGCCCTATCTTTTGATTGCGTTGACTTAGAAGTTTGAATTTTTCACAGCTCCAAGGGATTGCAGTTTTGAGTATTTAATATTAATTTCAACTTGATACCTCCAACAGCTCCTCAGGAAAAGGGTCTTTACAGACAACGAAGTGATCCTGTAAGGGTTTCTTCTTTTTTCCTGTTGAGGTACGGAACCCTAAAAACAAGATTATAATCCAAATTTATATCTTGGATATAGCATATCACAATAATTTGATGTAATAGTAATGAAATAATCCGCTAAAGAGGCACGTTTTATCGTATCACGTTGCGAAATGACCCGGTGTATATCCAGGAAACAAGCGGATTTTTAGGGTAGTGTCTGTACTCACATAGTGAAATATCCGTCACTGTGACTCTCTTTTAGTTTATAGCGTTTCTGGACCAGCGGGTACATATCCAGTTACTGTTTACGTAGACCGGCATAATAGTGGCAACTATTGGTGAATTACGATCTCTCGGTGGTCGGCGTGATTCTTGGATTGTACTGTGCTTAGAGTTCAGACACTTTGCCTTACTACTATATAAATTGAATATGCAATCACTCACTCAATGACTGAATGATCAATAATTTATCTAAAAGCAATATTATGATGTATGTGTGTACACATACATGGTTTCAAAGTGAAAGGTGCGTAAGGTACGTTGCGCAGAAAAACGTAACGCTTTTTGTTAACGCTTCACTACTCATAAAATTTCCATACCGGGTTCCTTATATGAAAATCGATTATTAAGAAGTAAACTCCAACAAGGCTTAGTTGGAATAGCTTTTATGCTGGTGTATGTCACGAATAGCCTTTAGACCGGGATAAAGCGACGAGGTCACTGGCAGAAATGATTGAGACAGTTACGCAATCGAAATCGAAACGTGCCCAATTTCTAAGTCTCGTATTAATCAACACGAATAAATTACAATAGACTCCAAGTTTTCGCTCGTCGTTCAAAAATCCTTCTATTCGAAATCTAGTCATCGGCATCAAGCCTCACGATGCGGAATTTATCGTGAAATATTCACAACGGATGATATATTGCGGTACATTTATCTAGAAATCCCATAGCCTGATAAATCTTTACTTGTTCCGATATTGCATTATCTTTTTGACGTATTTTAAATACAATTCATTCTTGAATACGCTTTACCAAGAGATAATGTATTTCAGCGTAATTATCGGATTTAAGATCTCAAAAATTTTATATCAAGAAAAGAAACTAACCGGTGAGCCTTCTCAGATCCTATGTAGTGAAGAAAGCATTGCAACTACCTGAGCAGAATAAAGGTAGAGGGCGACCTCCGATTAGTGGTGGACTAGCATAACAAATCTCCTAGTAGAGGAAAAACTGCCCGACCCGACAACCTAGGACAGATTGACCTGACGCCAATAAATTAGGAGAGCGGACCTCACCTAAAGTGGGGTAGAGTTAAGACGAAGAAGAGTATCGTACTACCGACCTGTAACTGTACTATTGACCGAATCTTGTTATGGAATGGACGCCATATTAAAAATCGTTAGTCAAATGGAGACACTTCAAATCGAGTTTCAACATAATCGTATCTATACAATTAATAAAATTGAAGTGTCTGTTTGATTTATGTCAAAATACCCAGCTTTTTACTAAATGCATATAAAAGTTTATAATACCTTTGAGAAATAATATACTTATAAGGATCCTTATAAAAAAACCCTTTGCAATAAAACGAGAGATCACAACATTGGACAAATTTTTTTTTTTTTTTTTTAATGACTGTATTTAAGATCGACTTTTAGTAAGCCTCTTGCAATAAGCCAGTTTTTTAAGCATAAAAAAGTATAGAAGAGTGGTTAAAGCTTACGACTTCGATAATTTCATAAATTCATCCTCCGAATGACTCGCAACATCAAATATTGAGAATCATTCACATTGATTGACGTTAAGGGATTATGACGTCAACTTTCTCCATTATAAAATGATTAATATAATTATAATTAGTTTTTTAACTTTAATTCGGTGACACCCACACATACGCCTACACGTGTAGTGGATGATGATTTAACAATCAAATAATATTATAAACAAGATTTAACTTATGTTTTGATTACTAGAAAACGATAATTATAGTCGTAATTTGAAATAAATCTATCTTCAACAATGACGGATTTTCATATAAACTTTCATTTCTTTTTCACGACCAATAATCCTTCCTTAGTACTCATTAATTGTTATTTGTCTCTGGTCTCGCTCATCTACAGTGTAAAAGAAACCCACATGCAAATTTTCATGGTTCTGGTCTGTCCTGGTGTCTATATTTCAAGAATATATATCAGGTAACAATTTTCATGTGACTTACATCCGTGTATCACGTAGCGCAGTTGTATCTTACACGAAAACACCAGGACATGGTAGAATTGCACTTGGCAGTCGATCATTTGAATGGTGAAAACTTTTTGTTGGAACGCCCGACGCTATAAGTTAGAGCTCCCCTGATGTACCGTTTTATTAGCGATAAATATAGATAGATTATTGCATATTTTGTTACCTTGTTTATTATAATGAATGTTCCACTTGTAATATTTACATAAACATTATACAGGTCATGTCACGAAGTGTACACGCTCTTCCACCCAGTTGGAGACTAATTGGCATCCGATACTGAGTTGAGACAGCGTGCAATTTGCTAATCTAACGAGTTATTGCATGTTAATATTATTGACTCTATCGTGTATAGATACTACTTTGCGCGAATCTTGTTTCCCCGCTCCCGGCTATTTTAAAGACAAAAATGCTTATTGTGTATGTTCCTTAAAATATAGATACATATATACTCTTGCTGACTTTTTTATAGATCTGTTTAATGTCTACAATTATTTAGTACATTAATTTGCTATATCTCTTATGGTTTACTCAGCGTAAGCCATTTAAGCACCCGAATTGATTCACCATGATCAGTTTTTTTTTATTTGTCCGGAACCCTAATTCTTTCTCTACAATAAAAGTAGCTTAAGTTACTCCCTATATAATCAACCATCTACCAGTGAAAGTACCGTCAAAATCGGTGCGACCGCTTCGAAGATTACCCGGAATAAACAGACAGATAAAAATATTATTATTGGTATCGAATATACTTTCTTATATGCATTTAGCAAAAAACTATTATTTTGACATTATTTGACAAACACTTCAATTTTATTAATTGTATAGATATGCTAATCGCGCGATTCGCACGGGTGCCATTTACAAAGTGCTGTATTTTATGTTTAAAAAAAAGCATGATTTAGAGTTTATCGCTTTAGTATTGATATTTCATAAGATGTTCATAAAGTGCATAGTTACGAAAAGTGCGCTTGGCTCGCAACGCGCAATACATTATAGGTATGTGTAATGCCTGCCAATCGTTTCACTGCGAGCGATTTTTTTTTTGCCAGTAATTTTGAATTCGTGGTATCTTCTACGGTATTTATAATAATACATATATAATGTTAAGGACAATTTTAATCTACATTAAATACTCAAGTTAACTAACATATTTATCTGAATAAGGGTGTATATTAAATTGTATAAATTAGCTTCGCAAATAACCTAATATTTTTAATTATTTTATTGAAGATAAAATGGTTACTGTGAGTCTACTTTAGGAGATAGACATATTATTATTTATTATTTTATTTTATTTATTTCACAAAAATTTACATAAAAGTTATTGTTATAGGCATCCTATAAAACCTCTGGGGTTTGTCTTAGCATGCCATGGCCTGAGGTTTTGTTCAACGCGTTGCTGTTCTTAATATACATATGTATAGTATTAAACCTAACGTTCTGTTAAAAGATTATAATTTACTATATTTATACAATAGAGTTGATGTAATAATCTTTAAATTTGTATTTCATGTTTTTATTATTTATTGAATCCCTAACGTCCAATGGTATTTTATTAATAATGTCAGGTATCGTGTAAGATATTGTACGCCTGCCATAGAAGTTATTTTTACGTGGTATTTTTAAAGGTTTTGTTAATGCCTGTCGTGTATTAATTTCATATTTAACTGGTATTTGTATGTCGGAATTATCAAATTGTTCTATTAATAACAAGTACTCAGCGCGAACATAAACAGGTAACACCTTACAATATTTGAATAAACCGATATAGTTATCGTAGTATTTGTTTTTTATATTACTTGGTACTATTAAGTTTAAGTATATTTAAGTATAAATTTGTCATTTTTGAAGATAGATCTATGATGATATTGATGTTTTTTAAATTGAATACCTAAGGGTGTAAAAGATAAGGAAGTGACAACGAAAGCTTTCAACATAATGCAATGGGACCTTTTAACACGGGTGAAATCGTGGGGCACAGCTATTTACAGTTTTATTTTTTATTTATTTCACTAATAAATTCATCTACAACTTTTTGTTAAAGGTATCTTATAAAACCTCTGGGGTTTGTCTTAGCATGCCGTGTTCTGATGATTCAACGCGTTGCTGTTTGTATTATACATAAGTATAATATTAAATCTAACGTTCAGTTAAAAGATTATTATAATTTAATATACTTATACAGTTGAGTTGATGTAGTAATCTTTAAATTTTGTATTTAATGGATAGTGGTATTATATCCTTATATGAGAATAATAAACTCCTAAACCGTTTGACGTTGACCGATCACCATGATGGCAGTCGCTAGATCTAAATGTGTTTCATGGAGAAGGTGTTTATGCTATCACTGTACCCTGTAGGTGGCTTAGACATAAATCTTTCAGGAAACATAAAAATATTCATATGAACGATACACGTGAACAATACACCACACTGGCTATGGTGACTTTTTGCAAGGTTTCGTAAAACGCAAGCGCACACACACGTACGAAGAGAAGACCGAGACAATAGGAACCACTGTATAATGTATTCTATCTCATTTTCTCGCAGGCTAAATCCTATAGATTCAAATCACAACGGTGCTAAAAAGTTTTCACTTCATAAATTTAATTACGCTATGAAAATAATTACTGCATAACAAAGGCGCAGAGCACCGCTAGTTAAATGATATTATTATAAAATTACTCATTACAAAATATTGTTTGTGTGTTTGTCGATGAGTTCGTGAATCATTGATCCGATTGATTTGTACTATTAATGTTGGCAATTCTATGAAAGCTTCAAACAAAGTCACATCAATGTAGGGTTGCCACCTTTTTTGGGGAAAATTAACTTTAATATACGAAAAAAAAACTAAAAAGAATATAATATTTTTGGGAAATGTTAAAAAAATATAGTACGCATTTATTTTAATAATTTTTGAGTAACTGCCCAAAAAAAGGAGTGAAACTTTTTCAGGGTTCATGTATGTGAGTTTTTTTTATAACAATATAATATTTAAATGCCTGAAGAGATTTGGACGTTTAGAGGGTCGTTAGAATTCTTACATCATCCCGAGTAACACCGTCTTTAAAAAAAACTTAATATGGTGATAGTATGGCTCCAATTTTTTTTTCAATTTCTCTTGATTTATTGCACTTGTTTGATGGTAAGCAGCTACCGTGGCTTATGGATGCTTGAACTTCCATAGGTATCACTAGCGCGTTACCGATTTTAAAACCCTCCTACCCAAGGATTTCTGGAAACCCTACTCATCACAGAAACACAAGGTTATTTGGCTGCGATCTTCTATAGGGTGGAGGCATTCCACCAGTCGGACTGCTACAAGAAGAGAGAAATCTCCAAAGTAATTTCTCTGTGCCCTACCTTTCAAATTATATTTCATAAATTTGTATCTGTGCTTTTGAATAACATACATCATTTTTCAGCAGTAGTTTTTGGTTAAACACCTGTTCTTTGCTTTGTTGTTCTACAAATTGTTGACATTAATAATATTTAATTTATTAACTAAATTTAATTTTCATGTTTAAGTTCAGAAATTGGCATTGGTTAAGTCGGGTTAATATATTAAGCTTATCACAATAAATACCAATAGGTTTATATTAATCCTACTTGAAAATTCAGTACATTTTTCCTTCATTTTATTCATTTTCTTTTTGTGTCCTATCGAAATAAGTGATCCAATTTGCGCTGTTCTAATTCGTAGTTAAAATTTTTTCATTATATTGTAGACAGCTAAAATGTTGATATTATTTCCTTCTATAAATTTCAAACAAGATGAAAATAAATTTCAATGATAATTTGCCCTTCTGTTTCATTTAGCAAATGAATATAAAATATATGCGACAGTTGAATTAGCGATGAGAATATAGTATTTTTCGTACTATATTATTTTTCTATAATATATAGTACAATTAACTAAAATATAGTACAATACTTTATACTATAGTACGGGTGGCAACACTACATCAATGTACATCACAAAACGAGTTGTTTCAAGAATTATGTGTATTTCGCAAAGATGTAGATACAACAACTAAAAGATTGATGCTAGAGATATCATTATGCTTTTCTGTCCCAGCTAAGTAGTACTACAAATTACAATAAAATAAAAGTTCATTAATTACATAGTTACCAGGGTATATCAAAAGAAACTTTCAGAAGAACGAACACGACTTTTTTGTCATGTCTCGGAAAAGTAATTGCACTTCACCACAGTGTAAATGTTTCCTTTCTATGTACCTTGTGTTTCTCATATAAAATTATAGTTTTGTGATAATGTTATAAGATACAGCAGTGTAATACTAGGTATGTCACATGTAGGTACCTGCTATATAATAATATATCACGGGAAGAGACTAGCGTTTGAGATACAGGCTCGGTCTAGTTCAGGCGATAGGTTTCATTAATTAAGAACAATAATATTGAATTTCCTAGAAATAAGCCTCATATTTTTTTATCCTATTGTGGTCAAATAAAGTTATTATTATTATGCGTAACATAATGAGATATTTATGCAGGCTGGCATGACAGCAGCGACCGCCGATGGATTACGATCTCTCGGTAGTCGCCGCTGTGTTTAGATTGTAGTTAGGGTTGCCAACTATACTTTATAATAAAGTATTCTGCTTTATTTTCGGTATATATACTTTATACTTTTACATAAGAATAAAGTATGCAAAAGTACTTTATTTCCAATCTTTACTGTATGTAATACGTACAACGAAACACTCGTATGGGTAATTACTTAACCATATATCGATACTTATAAGTAAAGGAAATCTACTAAATATTTATAAACTTAAAAATGCATCTGATAACTTAGCAATGTAAAATAATAATAATATACATATATTTCTTAATTAATCTCTGTCACCGCTACTTCAGCTTACATTAAGACAGTTTTTTTTGGTAACAAAGCTGTAGTGGCGATAATAGATAAAAATGGTAGATCATCATAAATTTAATGAAAAAAAATACAAGTTTTCATTGTTTGAGGGATCAATAACATAGATTTTAGAAATACTTTTTTTCTTCCAAGTACTTTTTTTCTTATTCCAAGAATTTGATACGTTATTTTTCTCAAGAAAAGTTGTCAACCCTAATTGTAGTGTGCTTATCATCAGAGATAGTACCGTCAATGTGCCGAGCTAATAAAAAAAAGAGAAAAAAAATTCAACAACATCGACGACCACAGGAGGGATTTACAATTCATTGCCGTTATCGCTGTCATGCTAGCCTGCACAAAAATCTCTTCACGTTATGTTTCAAAGACTCAATCAATGTTGTAGGAAGGAGAGAATATGCCGACTGGGAAAACAGCACTACGGCTCTACAATACGGTAAAAATATGACGTAGAGAACTTTTTGTTCGTGCTGCGATGAAGGTTACCGTAAAACTGTTTCTCCGGTGCCCAGCGCGTGTGGTTTTACTAAGTAAGGGAGCCGAAAGAATTACTAGAAGATTTTAAAAAAAGCATGCAAAAATAAATGTTGTTACTTAATCCATTAGCGATATGAACGGATAATAAATACACGAAACCAAATAAAATCAGCTATAGAAAATCTATAGAAATATATAAAATTGTAGTTTCTGTTTTTAATATCAAAATAACAACTTTTTGAAACATTTATATGAAAGTATAACGATAATTAAAACAAAAAAAGTTTTTTAATTTATTCTGTCAGTCTTTATGCTCCGGGTAATCTTCGAAACGATTGGACAAATTTTGACGGGGCTTTCACAGATAAATAACTGATGTTAAAAGGAGTAATTAGGCTACTTTTATTTAAGCAAAAAGAATTACCGTTATGCCGCAATTTATCCGGGAAAAACGATGATTTTGGGGCGCTTAAATAGCTTACGCTGGGTAAACTAAAAGATATATATCAAATAAATGTATGACATAATTGTAGCTTTTAAATATACCTACAAAATGGTCAGCAAAAGCATATGTTTATCTTCTAAGGATCACCCACAATAAACATTTTTGTATTTACAATAACCTGGAGCGGAAGTAGCAAAATTCACGGGAGTACCCGAACGACAGTATTCTGTTGTCCACGCAAGCGCAACCGCGGGCACAGCTAGTTAGGAGTATAATTAATCTTAAGTACACACAAATACTGGTATAATTTGATACGGGCAACTAATCAAACATGTTAACAACTAACGGCCGTTTTCAATAACCTATCTATCCGGTTTCTCAGTAGTTAAAGATAGACAAATATAACCTATTGTCCTTTTTTTCAATAACCTATCAATGGATAGTTTATCGTATCTACATAATATACAATACATATACCATAGCTTGAATAGATAAGAGGGAATCCGATATCTTTCTTAAGTTAAATATTGTACTTATTACAAATATGCACTAATCGGGGAAAATAAACTCAGATATGTTATTGAAAACGGCCGTAAGTAGCGTTAGTAGGTGAGTACATGATACATGATTGTGTGTTGATACGATACTGGCATGGCGTCCAATTTGCTAATCCTGCACCTCGTTACGTACCGTAATCAGTTATAAATAAAGCACATTGTCGCCGGCAACGCGTGCTGGTTGACTAATGACTTCCTATGCGCGCGCCCGTCTGTCTCTCGCAACTAGACGCTGTTCTAGTGGCCTCTTAGTACGGAGCTAGTATCAATTTTTCAAAGATATTCAAGCATAGTGAGCTCTATACAGCTCTTCTTCTTCTTGTTTTCAAGAAGTGTTCCTCTGGGTTTAATGAATTCGTTATGTAGAGTGAGGACTGTGACGCATCGCGCGCGGGGGAGGAGAACATGCCGCCATTTTGAGGTAGTTTCGCCTCGTAACAAAATTTTCCATTTTATGAATTAATTATAACTTCGACAAACTACGATGCTCTTTTTAGTTTCAATCGACAGCTCTTGTCAAGATTTATTGATTGTGTAATCAAAGTGTTGTTAGTATTGAATAGTTATTATGAATATATCCTACATATTATATGGTGTTAAAATTAAAATTAAGAAAACTGAATACAATGTCAGCCTATGCTCCTTAATAAACCAAACCAAAATATGGTAATTGTATTACGGTTAGAAAGGGTTTCTCAGCAGCAATCCAGTGATATCCATAAAACACCATAACTATTATGATACAGTGAAGTGTTTCCGGGAAAGTAAAAAAGCGTAAAAAAGCCACACCCCGATTTTTTTTGTAGCGAAATTACTTATCGTGGGTTTATTAACATATTATATAGCGAAATAAACTCCTTTCTGTTTTTATAGTTTTATTAAAGTTATCTAAAAGCTGTTTTCCATACTTTCGTAGCAGTGCAGGACATCATTATGCATTGGACTGAACTATGCATTTGGACCGACGGATACAAACAAAACGAAAGGACATTTCTATATTTGAACGTATGGAAAAAAATCCCGGGCGAGTTTCAGCGGACGGATGCGCCTCTACCGCTTAGAACATCGCTTTTTAACAATTAATCGCTTCCGTGACGTTGGCACTTCCTATTCATGTTCAAGTGTCATTGCCTATATAGTGATATGTTTTAATTCGTAAAGGAAATGTCGAATATCTTCTACAAGTATTTATTTTGTTTTATTTGGTGCCTATAGTGTTGATTTTTTTAATTTTCCGTAAACCTCGTACCAATGTAATACTTAATGTAGGTCTTATACTACACATAGTAATAAAATTAATATTAAAAATGTACCAATACAATTTATTTACATTTTCCATCGACTTCAAATTCACATATTTGTTTACTTTAATACTAAGACTAATCAATTTTACATACATATATTTTAAGTAATAATGGCTCAGTAATAAGTACCCTGTACCTACGGACTCCGCGTCGGTCGACTTGAGTTCGAATCCCTGCAATAACCCTGAGCTTTCGGTGAAGAAAAACATCGTGATGAAGCCATAGCATGGTGGTAGAATATTTTGCTAATGCCCGTATAGCTATCTACCACCCACAAAACGAAATCTGTCGCCAAGCACCTGTAGGTGTGTTCCGGCAGTTTCGCTTGAGAGCCAATCCCCCAACTAGGCTCAGCGTGTTCATCTTGGACCACATCAGGTGAGATATTTGCATATGACATTCGATTGTCTTACAACTACAATTGATGAAAATGTATTATGGAAATTAATTCGCATAGAAAGGTTTTTTAAATATTTTTAGTTATGTCGGTATTTATACAGAGGAGTGGATATATGAAAATTGCATAACAAGTGATACATCGCAAATGTTTGTATGCAACGTTTGTACTCAGCAATCAATCACTATCAGAATAAGGCTCGACCTTGATTAACGATGTCGGTCGATGCATTGTTTAAATAAACAATTGTATAACTATACTTATATAAATGTAGTATGTGTGTACAAATATGTTTACCAAAAGAATGATCCTCTTTACGATATAAATTGTTGTAGTACGTTCATTGTTTCGTACTCATATAAAACCTTATTATCAATACTCGATGGGACTGGCAAACGCAGCTGACAGCTGTCATGCTTTATGTACTCGTCGAATATTGGAGCTCTTATCGCGAGGCACGCAACAAGAATCGCTGTGCAAAACCGAATCTGAATTCGTATGGTGACCTGAATCGTGTCGGTGGATATCATCGCAAGTGTTGGAGCAGTCCAAGGTACGTGAGAGCATTGTATTTGTTCCAGCGCTATCGAGTTTTTGAACATCGTTTTTTACCGTATCGAAATTACCCAGTGTAGCTAAGCCACCGCTATTTCGGTTCGGTGCGGATGCTACATTCATAGAGTCTCAAAACTAGGAGATAATCTATTTTATTGGTAGTTTGAAAACCACGGATACATAAATCTCCAAGGTTAAGAATACCTTAAATATTATAAAGAGAGGTAGGACACAGTGGAGATTTCTCTCTACTTAGGGCAGCGCGACTGGTGAAATACTTCCTCCCTATAGAAGATCACACCCAAATAACCTTGTGTAAAGTAGGGGAGGTTGGCAACGTGCCTAGAGAGATGACTATGGTATTCTAGCAAGTGTTCTAGTACTATGCTCTGGAAACCAAAACAGCTTAGGGGCCCTGGAGCCTCTGACGGCTTTTACAGCTTCACCGGATTTGGGAGCGAGCGCTTAGGGCACTCAGCCGCCTAAGTTTTGGACAACTCGCGCACAAGGGTGCCAAAGTGGCCGGACCTCGGCTTGGGCGGTTGTCGCGATTGCAAATAAGTGGCGATCTAACTAATTCCCTATTAGTAAATTCGAGCTAATTAACATATACACATATGCATGTTCTCCTCCTCCTGGGAGGAAGGAAGGAAATATGCGTATGTGTATTAAGTGATCGGAAAAGTTTTTCTACTCTAACTAGCGCAAAAAAAAAAACAATTTTCCTTATAGAACCTATGTACCTGTGAGGTGTGGACGTATGTAACATATATGAGTAATGTTTGTATGTGGGTATCTAAGTGTTGCACGTATAGTGTCACTTGTATCGCGCGAGTGGCTGCATGACTCAAGGGTTCTACACCGAGGGGACAGACTTAGGTTTGAGTTGCCGCAAGAGAGGGAGGACGTGGCGGGTGTGTGGGAGCGAAGTTGACCGCCCGTTTTCTGCGGACAGAACGGTGGTTACGCGGGCGTGGCGCGGGCGGTGGCACGCTCTGTTTGAAGAGACGGTGGAGCAGTACGCGTTAGCTTCCTCGACCTTATCGTCGGGGTCGGTAAAAGTGTTTCGCGGTCGTCGTTTTTTCTGTGAAGCGGTATATTGACGGCGATTTCGCCGTGAGACGGTAGGAGTTGGGACATAAGTAGCGGGTGCTTGAATTAACGGGTTAGCGTGTTTCGATGCGGTATCGAAGTAAGATCGCGATAGGAATCTGACGTAAGAGTGATTCGCCTGAAGATCCATATCTCTATGGAGTTCTTCCATTCGTATGTATGGAGGGGCACCGGTAAGACGGTAGAGAAACCTATTCTGAATCATTCAAAGTGAAATTGCCTCTCATTTTTATATTAAACAGGACGATCAAATGCAAATGAATAGTTCATTGCGAATTTTCATTTTAGATTATTCATTCACAATCTGCATTTTTAAATACCCAAACAGCATGCATCATAACGAGGAACGTATTCATTCATACCTATTTGATGATACGCAAAACAAAGTTTCTTGACTAAAGATCAGGTTGGCGGATTACTGAAAATGAATAATTCTTTTTGTAATACCTCTACAGCTTCATATATCCATATTATATCCAGAATTACTCACAACAGTTGTTCTATGCTATGGTTTAGTTGTGGCTAAACAAATAGAAATAATTTTTTTGTTACAGCTTACCTTTGCGTTCAATACTGTATATATAAATTTGTGCATAACCCCGTAAGTTAAGTATTTAGCATTTACATACACCCATTTTTATTTATCCCTAATGACAATAATAGTATAAAGCTAAAACCAAAAGACTGAAGCAGCTTCCTTTTTAAGCGTCTTCAACAAAAGACGAGAGGTCACTTAATTCCAATGTATATTTTTATAATGGATGTTTAGCCATATCTTCTTTGTTTATGAACTGATTTGAATGATTCTTTTTTTTTTTGTTGGATAGGGGATACCTTGAGGTGGTACTATTTTAATTTCATTGGCATTGGACCTTCAACTTCGAATATACACAAGGGAATTCTGCAAAATGATTCAAGTTAGTTTTCTATTTTATATTGGAACACAGACGATAGATTTTCTTTTTAACAGCTAGCCAGGCGGGCATTAGCAAATACTATATCACCATCCTATGCTATGGTTTTATCACGATGTTTCCAACACATGCTACTCAAACTCATTGTCAAGATTGGAACTCATCTCGATCGAAGCGGTACATGCTACCACTGAGCTTTATTCATTCAGTGAAATCCTTTGTTATATATATATTTATAATCCATTCCGGCTAATAATTTGTATAATCGTTTACAATAAATGCCCAAAAACTGTCGTCTTATTTTTCCACAAAGATTCCAGCGTACGTTGACAAACACTGGCTATTACTGTCAATAGGGGATATAATGTCATTGTCGGCCATAGCATAAACATGTCAACGTAAAAGTAAACATCCAGAACATTGGCCGATGTCAAAAGATTAAATAACATAGAAGCGACTTTCTTCAAATTTAATAGCGATCAGTTTTCACGTCTCCATAAATAATCAAGAAAGTGATATAAAACATGATACGTCTTCTTATTTATTAATTTTCGTATACCTTAACACAGCATACACGAGGCTCGTAATATCCACGACAGATGCGCGAGGACCACCACACCGAGACAACATAGAACAACTACAGAGGTAGGCCAAAGGCACGGTGGAAGGACGAATTAAAAGTTATCGCAGGCAACAGTTGGACGGATATTGCTAAAAATCGTGACGTTTGGTATTCCTTGGAAGAGGCCTTTACTTAAAGAGGACCCTTCTTCGTAACTTAATTACATCATAAAACTGTATATTAATGTCATCCGAGTTTATTTTACTGAATTATTTATAATAAATTATCCATCAACGCATTTATACAATTGTTTTATGTAGTTAAGTTATTGGAATAAATATTTTTATTTGCAATTTAGACGTGCAGGTGAAGTTAGTTTGGACGTCTCAGCTTTGAAGATGTAATCCTTGCTTCTAGACATACTGGTTTAATGGTTTAAGCTGTGCATTGTCTGTCAGAAAGAATTTTTACTGTTGTTGAATAGTAGATGGTGTATGAAATGATAATTATTTAGAGTTAACATCATAACTCTATTATTCAAAATCATCATCATCATGATCATCACTTCATTCTTCACATCTAACTAAATTATCCTATATCAAGAATGTTCATAGTTCGCCGGGTTTGATTTTAGGTCCCATGTAATAGGGCGTGAGTCTATTGACATTAATCGGGCAGCACTCCAAACTCCTAGCTGTTGTTGGGAATTTTTTTAGAATAATCCAATAGCATTTTGCTCGACCTGGCAATCGAACCCAGGACATCGAGCATAAAATTTCTTTGGCTTTGTAATAGAAAAAAGTTTTTGATTTTTACTTATAGCTAAAACAGCCAGTATGTAGGTGTTAGTATTATTAATAAAAAAGAAATATTTTAAATATGTCGCATTGCGGCTATCAGTACGTAGGCAGGGTAGAAATAAAATATTTTCCTCGCTGGATAGTTTATCTTTAGATACGCAGAGCATTTATTTCTGTGGGCTATGAGGAAGGAACACGCCACACGGACACTGAACCGTGTCACGAAGCATAAGGTTCAAACTGTACGCGCTTTATGCTCTACGACAATGTTATTGGCGAGTAATCCGGGTATAAATACCCGGTTGAGTTTTTGATGGGATCTTGATCGGTCATGTAGTGGTTTTTATGTTGATTCATAAACTTATGTTAATACAGAGGTATTATATAATTTTGGTGGCATTTTACGTAATGTTTTTTGGTTATTGTTTACAAGCAAAACGGATTATTTACCTATTATTCACAAACCTCTTTACTTGTACTAGGATCAAGCGTTTTAGGCTAACACATAAACTCTCTGGACAGTATTAACAAGGGAGTCACCATCTTGTTAGATTACAAGAACAGAAGAAAAGCTTTAATGTTCACGTGACATTTGAAAATTTGTGGATGAACGCAGTTGGCATTAAATAAAAAGAAAAAGAATTTACCGGTTGTCCTACAAAGTTATTCATTTCAATAAAAAATATATTTTTTATAGATATATAATTTTTTTTTAAATATATAACTATTATTAAACTATTGTTGTCTTCATACAGGACTTATTAAATATAAAACAATTTCCGTTATCAATCGGTGTATCCGGTTTGAATTTTATTATAACGGAAGTGTTTCGGAATTTAATCTGTGCATAGTTTTGCTAAACAGAAATGATATTATAAAAGGATGAGTTCAATCATGTTAAGATTAGTATCGTTTAAGGAATAAAAGTGTAAAGACTTTACGCCGTTTCTCTGATATACTAAGTCTGTGGTTTTATGCTTCTCACACTATTTCAAAACTATTTATAGTTATTACAGCTAGTATATAATATACATGACAGACATACGTCGCTCTTCAAGTTCGGTGAAGCTGTAAAAGCCGCAGCGGCTCCAGGGACCCTAAGGCTAGCAGTATAGTCAGTTCTAAAAAAAAATATACGTCGCTCTGTCCGGTGATCACCATTACTTTTAAAGTAAGGTGATCACATTAATTTCATATATACTACATCTCTATGGGTGATCATAAATTTACTCCCAGGTAATTTAATATAATTAATACACTTTCACAATTGTCATAACTAAGTAATTACTTGTAAGAACGACTACTATTGATGGGAACACACAGTTTTTGAAGTAAAACTTCTTTGCGCGCATGAGTGTAAAATTTTTACGGATGAAACGCGTCATGAAGATGTTTTGAGTGAGAAAGGGCGAACGTAGCATGAAGCATATGGATAAAGATATAATTATGATTTAGTACTTCTAATCTATCCATTCTATGTAATGAATTTAATTGTTTAGGTTAAAATAATCAGCTGATGTTAGCATTGCACTATTTTTTATCTTTACATTTCATATTAATCAATAATCGATAACCTTTTCTTACGCCTTAACTTACTTTTTAGTTTTCTCATTCTGTAGATTGTAAATTGTGTTAATAATTTGCATTTTTGAATATAAAAATATTTAAGTTCTTCATCTTCTTCATCTTGTTCGATCACAGCCCAGAAATACCAGTCTCCTTTATAAATAAACATTTTGTGATAAATTTGTAAATCGTCCTATACTAAGCAGTTGTTCAGAGTAAGTAATTTATTTGATTTATTTAATTTTTTATGTTAATTCATTTGAAGGTTAGGAAATTTTAATATGTATTTACAAATAACATGTGTCATTTTAATTTGCCATTCGTCATTTAAGAATTTAGTATACTATTTTTCATAAAATATAAAATAAAAATATATCATAAATTCTCATTTATAAATTTTAATTTAATAAAAATATAATTAATAATTTCTAATATTTAATCTGCAATTAAATAATAATCCAAATACACCAACTACAAATTCAGGAACAACAATACCAATAGAAATCGCATCAAATTATGTAGATATAGATGAAATAAATTAAATTTATAATTTGTATTAATTTTCGACACTCTTAATATTTTAATGACAATTAAATTCATTAAATTCCTAACATATCTTCCTTTTTCCTTCCCTCTAAGTCTCGGAAATCTAAAGCTTTAGATTAGTATAAATATAATCGAAATTTAAAAATTTGTTTGCCAAAGAAGTTTCACTTCTGTCATGTGTACTTTGTACGCACGCACATTTTTTTTTTATTTATTTTGGTAGCTGTCAGGTTCTTATCAAAAAAGTGAGAGTTTTTGGCGAATCTTGAGCTGTCATGTTGTGGTTCTGATTTTAATTTATGAAAATAAGTTCTTTGACTCTATAATATGTAATATTGACGGCATTTTACTTGATGTAGTTTTATTACTGTGCGTACGTGATGTGGTTTTAATTATAAATATAAACTGGAAACACGTATTTTGAGATGTCAGAAAAGCCACCATCTTGTTAGACCCCACTTTAAATATAACAAAATTCTAAGAAGGCTTGAAAATATTTCCTTTTTACGGCGTCAAAAGAAGAAGAAATCGTTTCAATAGGTCTCAACTCTATTGCATAAAACTTTCATGAAAAAATAAATAAAGCTACTGCGGGGCTAATTGAATAAGAAATAAAATATAACTGTTCGGATTTTTTCGCAAAAACGAACAAGGATTCACCAACCAAGCGACAGGTTTTTCTCACGATGACTATGAATTGTAAAACATGCTTGTGTGTAATTTGTATTTAATGTCACCACTTCACCAGCACAACCTGCGCAAGTAGTGTTGCTAAACATCGATTGTGTTGCTAAATGATCGATGTTTAGCAAAACTATTACGATTAACACATTGATGGAAGTTTTATAAATATGTACCATACAAAACAACTGATAAACCAGTAAATTACTGAACGCGCGCCTATTACGCTAGACCACCCTGAGAGGCTCTAATTGAAGTGCAATGTTTTGCAATTTTGGGGCCACCTTAGGATCAGTCATACAACCGGCCGCGCACGATGCTCGTCTGTACGAATCTCGATACTCGACAGAAAGAGAGAGAAAGTCGCATTGAGAGGACACAATGTTTTTTCCTCACGTGACAATTTTCTTTATGTCAACATCTATAGCAAGCCGCGTTCAGAAATTTCGTTTCTAAATAGATCATTAACATGACGAGGTAGAAAATAAATGAAACATCGATTTTCTACGCCGTGAACCTGTTCATTTTATAAGGTGTCCAAGTTGCACGTTAAAGTGACTGGTCGCATATAAATTTTAATTCTATTATTTTGTTCTCTCACCCGCATGTTTGATATTTAGTAAAAACAATTTGTTCGCGTTTGTGTCAACATGAAAAATATACAATCCTTTGTAAAAATACAAGATTAAAGCTGGTTTTGTGAAGATTACGAGGTTTTCATTTTTAAAACTTCCATAAGTCCACCATTAGACATCGATAATTTAAACCGATAGTACAAACGACTATTCGATGAATCGATCTTTAAGGAACTCTTTGCGCAAGTATGTAGGTATTCAATGAAGACAGACCGCTACTGTGTGCAAAAACCTCAACTGTTACAATTCATTCATTCAATCAATATACGGGACTTGTTTTTATACAACGATGAGACCTTTATTGCTGTTTTAATTAATTGTAACTATGTCGGTATCTTGATAATTATAAATAATTTATTGTAATGGAAAGTTGCGTTGAAAGTATTTATTTTATTGCGAGAGCGAGATTCGGCTAACGATTAAAAAAAGTTGTGTATTTATTCGATTTGAAATGAAGACGTCAATTCATATAGATACAATGTTAAATAAAATTATGAAAAACGAATTTTAGTAAAGTTACGCAGTGATTTGAAAAGAAAATTGGGCCATTACATTTTACCTTTTAAAATATTAATAACTGGATTATTTAACTTTTAAATATTAGTTATAGTATTTTTTAAATTATTTAGTGTAAAATGTATTTTTTTTTTTTTTACTTTTTTTATATATTTATTCATGGGAATATAATGGTTAGAAATCGGGATAATATCGACCCGAGAATATGTTAAGACTTATGACACGATCCAATTTGGTTTATCATAATATGTATACATACACTAGCTGTGCCCCATGGTTTCACCTAGCCTATCATAATTGTTATCATTTCCCGCAAATACAAATTATTTTAATTTTTCATTATCTCCTAAACTAAGTGTCCAGTGACATACTTTTAATAAAAATACTTTTATTATTTTTTTCACCTATTTATTTGTTGTTCAAGATGTTGTGTTTAAAGTAATACGAAGCAATGACAAAAAGTAAATGGTGTAGCACAGTCGGAAAGATGTTTGCGATTTGATACAATTATCATCTGCGACTGTGGCCCGTGGAATGATTGATGATGTTGATGAATGATAATGAATAGGTTGCTATTAATTCGTTGATGATGTCACCAGACATGAAATTTCGGTACATAAGTACACATTCGTTACACAAGTAACATACTATAAAGGGCAAGATTTAACTTCATAAAATTGTATTCATGATGAAGTAACTTTTGTTCGTAAGGTTTAATATGCCATGCCTAAAATTAATGCTCATATCACTTTTTAATATCTAACAAATTTTTGTCACAAATAACTTATTGTGGCTTAAGTATAAGATATAGGTCTATGCTATCGTGGCCTTTTTTGATATACTAAAGATCTTTATTTTTGTAGAACATTGTATTTACGTATCATTAACCATTACGCCAGCACAAGCGGATAAAGTAGTTCGGAAGGGCTTCCACTTCCGACTTACTTAACTAAAATAAATATTTAAGGCTAAGAGCCTATACTATTCCTCTTAAATCTAACTATAACTTACAAAAATAATTATTCAAGTTTGACTGGTACTTCCAGAAATTAACGTGTTTAATAAACAAACAAACAAAGAAAAAAAACTCTTCTGCTTTATTGTATCATAATAAATAAATACAGTACAAATAAATCACGCCTCGGTCTCAATGTTGTAGGCAGAGACCACGTCCTTCCACTTGCTACGATCCTGGCATACATATTTCACTTCTTCGACAATCATCAAACTTTTCATGCATGCTCATCGGTTTAGAGTACCATTTTTCTCTTCTTTACGACATATAAAAAAATTCTTGAAAATTCTTAGATCGATCGAGCCGTTTTTGCTGGGCAAACAAACAGACAAACAAGTAAAAATTAAGGGCATTTTCGTGATCAGTGTCCTTTAGGTATACTATAGCATGTCCATCGGGTAATTTGGAGAAAATATTAAATGTAAAGACAGCTATATTAATATAGATATTCTACGGATCCCAAAATTCTTTGGAAGACAAACTGGGAAATACGGTCGTGGAGGAAGTCCAAACCAAAACAAAAAATTACTGTCCAATTCAATTGAAAGATTATTTTATTTTCATTGCGAATGGTATGTCCAATCTTGATTTATCATATGTTGTTATTGTGAAAGTTGCAGTTTTAATGCAAAAACTCAGAAGCTAAAAACCTACCTACCTTAGGGGGCTAACAGGGCTGAATGACCAAGAGCAATCCATAAAATATTTGAAGCAGCCGGCGCGTAGCGTTTAAAGTACGTACTATTTACAACCGATCCTAAAATCATCATAGAATGAATGTTGATCCGTAAAAACGTAATACTATACCTAACATCAACATATCTTTAGGAAACTTTCTAGAATAAAATTTTAATCGATAACAAATATTGATATTATAACCTTAACCTTATAACCTCCTCTGTAACTCGGCTGATTTGTTTTCAGACTCATTGCAGGTTTTTCATAATAATGTTCTGAGGTTCTTGAGAGCCAAACAAGTTTAAATTAAATTTATGAAATTATTGATTGTCAATTTATAATTTTCATTTTATTTTATTATTTTGTTTTATTTTATTGTACTGTGGATTGTTAATTTTAATTTTATTGTGATTGTAAAGCATGCATTATTATTGTTTATCATTTGTTTTGGTCATTATTAAAGCATGCGGTGGTGGCCTTCAAAGGCATAATACACTGATAAATGTATCAATTTAAAAAAAAAATTATAATGTTATTTTTGTGTATTGGCCACTGGCCATCCAATTATGAAAATAAATAAATAAATATTAATTTATTGAAACGAGTGTTTAAGAGTTGAACGATTATAAGATAGGAGTTTTTGGCGGGATTTTAAAGTGACATGTTGTGGTTTTTATTTTTAATTCATTAACTTAGGTTTTTGGCCCTATATTATGTAATATTCGTGGAGTTTTGCGTGATATAGTTTGGTCTTTGTGCATAAGTGAAGTGGATTATAATTATAAGCTGAAAGCATTCATTCTGAAGTCCCACAAAATCTTCCTAGAAAGTTCCAACATGGGAGCCACCATCTTGTTAGGATACTGAATCGTCATAACACATGACACTATAATTCACTCGAAAATGGCAGTAATGGTCTTCATTATATAAAGAGGACCGGTTGCCAAGTTAGGAAGAAGAAGAAGATTATAAGATAAGGGATTATTCAATTCATTTTTATTTTATTAAATTTGTTCTTATAATACTAAAATATATAAATAGGTAAGTGCATTATGATGTATCAGGGCATAAATGATGTATGTGTATACATTTAGCTATAATTAATAAAATTATAACACTAGTCAATAGTGCTTTTGATATTTTAGTAGTCTAAGAAAAATCTTTACTAATATTTCAAAGCTGAAGAGTGTTTTGTTTGTTTACGCGGTAATCTCAAGAACTACTGGTTCGAATGGAAAGACTATTATAGTGTTGGATAGCACATTTATCGAGTAAAGCTATAGGTTATATAACATATATATAGCATAAATGAAAAATGTTGCAAAAACGGTGAAAATTTTAATTCCTTTTGCTTACATTGCGTGCGCTGCGTAAATGGTTAAAGTTACGTAACAATAATGTGTAACGGAATTGTTTCTCTTAAAAACTTATAATAAAAAGTCCGCGATAGCATATGTCTATTTTTTTAAGGTTTATTCAATATAAACTTTCTATGGTAATAAAATTCGTTCTAAAATAATGTATAATTTGTGAAGATGTTTTTATAAACATGGTATCAATCCTTATCGAAATAAATACGTTATTTCATCACAAGTATTTAATTTTGGACAAAATTGCTTTTTACATAAATTGATTTCAATGAATATTTTAGGAGATATCACAGTTGTAAAATAACTCCGCAGCAAACTAATTATCAAGTACCGCGCGTGCATTTTAGCGGAATGATGTGGTAGTCGGGCGGCACCTATAATTGTATTATATCTGTAGTGTGTAAGGTATATGGCAGTAGTGTTTTGACTTTCATGAGTGCCTTCTTAGGGCCTAAATTGAATAAAGATTTTATTGATTTTGTTTATATTATACGGTATTTGTTTCTGACTATGACCCACTCTCTCTAACCCTCTCTCTCTCTCTCTCTCTTATGTGACGCAGACGAAGTTGCGTGGGTCAGCAGTTTAATATAAAGGACATAAGAGTAGGTAAAGGTTTTTTATTATTTGGTGGTTTTTATATACACTTTTAAAATATGCAATATATTAATATTTTTTTATTATGAGTGTCGTTAGATATATGTAATTACGAAAATAATGGTGTTCTGAAAGTATTAGAGTAGAGACTTCCAAATTATGAATGTGAATACAAGAAATAACTATATAGTTTTGTTTTATAAGGCATCTTTATACAAATAATGAATAAAAATACAGATTTTTTATCTTACAAAACATCTTTACAAATAATCGAACAATGAAAAATTTTTGTTACTAATAAGGAGTGTCTACTTTAGTGACTAGTGTATAAGAAAACAAAGAAGACAGTTTCTTAGTGTAATAAATAAAACATCAGTAGCAATGCGGTCGGTATTTATTATGTCGTATCTAAATATAATTTTTGTAACAAGTCGTGCTAAGTACAAGGTGTCCAGAAAGGGTATCGGGTATTTGTTTTCGCGCCATATTCGAAACGGGGCGTCTAAAGGGTGCGGGGAGGGGTTCGTGGCGTCCGCCATTTTGTGGAGTTTTAGTCACGATGGAACAGTACTCGGGGACGCATCGCGCATTTTGCGTACGAGCGTATTATCGTAATGGTGATTAAATAGTGACTGCTCAACGTCTCTATCGTGCGGAATATCGTACACGCCAAGTGACGATAGCATTAGGAAATGGATCAGGATGTTCGAGAATACAGGTGCGACAGTTAAAATTCAAAACTCTGGTCGTCCTCGTTCAGTTCGCGATGAAGAAACAATTGAAGAAGTTGAGGCGTCGGTTCGTCAAAATCCGTCTTTATCCATCCGAAAGTGAAGCCAAGCGTTGAACATCAAAAAATCGTGTTTACATTCGATTTTAAAGAAAGACTTACATCTAAAAGCCTATAAAATTCAATTGGTTCAAGAATTTAAGGATACGGACTATGCTAATCGACTGAATTTTGCGAACGAAATGCTGCAGCGATTTAACAACTTTAACAACATACTGTTCAGTGACGAAGCAAATTTTCATCTGAATGGTCATGTTAATAAGCAGAATTGTCGGTACTGGGCAGTGGAGAATCCGAGACGAAAGCATGAACGACCCCTGCATAGCCCAAAGGTCGTTGTTTGGGCCGCTATGTCTGCTAAAGGCATAATTGGTCCTTATTTTCATGAAGATCAACGAGGCCGAGCAATTAATGTGAATAGTGACCGTTATTGCGATATGTTGCGAAATTTTTTGGTCCCAGAGTTGCAGGAGTTTGCAGGTTTCAACTCAAGAACGTGGTTCCAGCAAGATGGGGCCACTTGCCATACCTCAAATGACTCAATGGAAGTTGTTAACGAATTATTCCCTAATAAAGTCATTTCGCGAAGGGGTAACATCAACTGGCCTCCCAGAAGCCCCGACCTTAGCCAAGCCTTAGTCAAGCTATTTTGCATGGGGATACCTTAAAAGTAAGGTTTATCAAAACAATCCGACGAATCTAACCCAGTTAAAGCAAAACATCAGGTCAGAAATGGCAGCAATATCGATAGCTATGTGTCAACGTGTTATCGCCAATCTTCGTTTCCGTTTAGAAGAGTGCCAGCAACGTAACGGTCATCATTTGGATAACATCATCTTTTCCAAATAATTCTCCAATTCATATGCTAATAATAAACAATAAACTTTTTTATTGCATACAAATAAGTTTTGTTTCATTGAACTTACAAATACCCGATACCCTTTCTGGACACCTTGTACTATTCTTGGTTTGCTTATTTTTCTGTTTATTCTGTTTTTTCTTAATTGCATCTATAATGTATTAGGGATCCCTTATAGGAAAGTTCCTTTTGTGTCGGGCATCTACAATTTCAGGAAAATACAGTCTTCGTAAAATAATAGAATTTTTTTTTTCATAACTTTTTCAAAGTATTCGTCATCTCTATATATGATTTCTGGTTTTAATTGTTGATGTTTATTACACCAGACTTCGCATAGACATATATTCTTTCTATTTATAGAATTACATATAATTGGCCTTGAACTTGTGTATACCAGTTATGATTTTTATTGACAATCAAATGACCATTCTTATTTTTAACCCAAAAGTTAACTTTTTTCTGCGATGGCTTTATCAATACCTAGTTTATAAGCACTAATGGGCCATTTTATCTCTACTCGGTATCATCATCTATCAACAAATCAGGTGTGGCTCCGAGATATGGGGTTTGATAGTCACCATTTACAAAAAAACTTACATTACACATTCTGCATAGAGACTTCTTTTTGGTATTCCAGAAAAACATCTGGTATTTGGGTCGCATTTTGTCGCACCTAAAAAAAAAGTTAAATAATTATTATCATTTTTGGATAGTAAAGAACTGGGTCACGGCCGCCATAAACAAAGAAAAAAGTAAGCACATGTATTAGATTTTGAAAGCAGACATAATAACAAACCCGAATATATTCCAATATATTGGAGTATACTTATTTTTATAAAGTGAAACACCACCGTTTTAACTCGGGGTTATAAAATATAAATAACAATGCCTCTGCCTGCTCTCGCTCTACACTCGAGTTCGAGTAATAGCAATAATAAAACAAAAATTAATTACCTGTTCACTAGAAGTTGCATTCTCTTCATTTACTATTTGTAACATCTCTGGACATCTGTTAAAAAACAATAAGAATAAAATTATTTTTTGACAAAACTTTTTCAAACTAATATAAAAATAAAGAAATAAAGCAAATAACTAATAATAATAATTTTACCAATGTAGATAAAAATCTTACTTTGTACATTCACCCTCTAAATGTTTTGATTTACTAATTCTATTTTGAGTTTGTCGAGTTTATTTATTCCTGAAAGATAAATAAAATTGTCTTAGTTTATATTGATCTGTAATTTTTATCCGTTTTTAGATGCGGTAAAATAGTAACCGTACAATTCATAGAACAGTCATAATAATTTAGTTCACGTATTGCCATAAAGGTACATGATGTCTCAACACAGAGGTTGGACTTCTGTGTGACTACCATTATGGTTTTAATGTTGTATAATTTATTGGTATGATTTCTGTTGTTTACATAATTAATATTTGATAATATTTGTATATACTAGGAGTGGGTGATATGAATCGTATACAGGTACAATGATTTTCATTTGATTTAGCGCACATTGACCTATAGTTTCAAAATCTGATATCAAACATCAAAGGTATATAGATTCGATTTGATACGCTGCAAAAGATATATTACCGACTTCTAGTACAAAATAAATCTATTCGTTTCTTTTGTTCTTCAATTCTATGTAATCGTTCCGGTTATTATGAAAAAATACACAAATTAAAATAATAAGTATTTGACATATTTTACTTACCACAATGTTAAATTGCGTCCACGTTCTTCGCTGTATGAGTCGGGTCTACACTTTTTACTCTATGAAGTCGATCAAGTACAACACTAACTAAGAAAGTGTTAAACATGAAAAATACGCAAATATATAACTATTTAAATGTTATTTTTTGAATAAATACTATAATTACAACAAATTTTTAATTGAAGAAAATGTTAACAATTTGCTTGAAAATTCGCGTACATCCACCCGTCACAAGGTACCGTAGCGTACTGGTGCGATCTACCCTTAGACAAAATATGAAGAATAACTTCAAAAATGTTAAATACTGCTTAATATATTTAGTTCTAGATATTAAAATAAAAACCCGCAATCAGAAATGTCATTTTTATAATTCTCTTATTTCTGGTGTAAGATTTGAGTAAGTCGTAATAATGGTTAAAGAGAACTTTTGAGTTAAATGTACAGTTTATGCTTTTGCATATTATTATTTAAATTAAATACGGCTTAATATGTTCCAGTTTTATTGAAGCAAAATTGTTAAGAAAATATTGCTCTTTCATTTGGTGTATTTTTTATGTAGATAGGATCAATAATTGCTTCAACAATCTTATTTAAAAATGCACTTAATTGCTAGTTTCACCTATGTTAAGGCCTTCGAAGCTGGAATAAAGGTAACCGCAAGGAAAGCAAGGACTAGGATGGCACTAAATTAAAATATATAAGTACGGCAGCATTTTACGTAATGTAGTTTAGTGATTGTCCACACGTGAAGTGGATTATAAATGATAGCTAGGAATATGTTTTCGTAAGTTACCACTAAATCTCCCTGGACCGACTTAATAGGAGAGCCGCCGCGCCGCCGTCGCCATCTTCTTGGAGCTGTGTACAAAGATTAAAAAAATAATTACAAAAATATTCTATTCATGTAAGATTGGTAGAATACTGGATGAACACACGTTGCCGTTACATAATAATAAAATATCTTTTAAAAATTAAATCGACTTATAAAATGTAGGCCATTTTAAAATAAAACGGTCCCAATCCGATTAATTGTTTCGGAGAAATGCGTGCGTATTAATCTGGAAGCCCTAATATATTATCATATTTGAATATATTACAGTACCAATAATACTACATAATAGGTGTCGAATTGATAACCTCCTTTATTGAAATCAGTTAGAAGAAGAAGATTGAACTGTATGACACTATATTATTTGCGATGTTTGGTTCTCAAGACTCTCAAGAGAAGACGCGGTTCTGGGAAGACGAGGCCAATACAATTGTATTCAATTAAAGCAATTAAATACCAATTGATTAATAAGTTCATTGATATCAAATTCTGGATTGATAAAGGCATAATGTTTTGAATGGTTTACTTACTCGAATTTCTACATTTTGTTACGTAAATGTTTTTTAACTCGCAATGGAATTTATTTGTCTTTAAGTAGGTACATTATGTTTGCTACATAAGAAACGAAATCCTTTAATCCTGGCAACATCCTTTATTTACAGTGGCATTGCAAAGTGACTGCATTGTGTAATCCAAAAGCAACACTGATCACCAAGAGAACGGCAATCCATGTCTGTCATCGTTGTAATGATTACCTGCCTGCCCGCAAGTCTTTTTGGTGGCTGTAAATACAATGGCTGAAAACGAAACGGATTTATTACTATACACGTGGTGGTCGCGACCTAATCTATATAATTATGTTACCAAAGAAATAAAATCTAATAATAGGATAGTAATTGTCAACAAATCTTAATCTTATCTCCACAGATTTTGTCAAATAATGATATAGATAAAATCGAATCAGTTACGTAACTTTCTATTCATATTATGTTCATAACATGACAGCCTATCGTATTAAACCTGATTAAAATTGTTATAGTGGTTGCAAAATGTATCCAACGAATAGGTAATTCAATATCGATCTTCAAGAGTTGCAACCAGATGCAAAGTTGGATTTGGTTGGTGGACCATATCCACACCTATTTCTGCCGCTACGCAAAAGTACCTACTGAAGCTGGTAACCTCGATCTCGACACGAACTAAAAAGTTCTCTGCCCTATTTTTGTCGTTTGGTGAAACTGTGGAACCATCTCTCGGTCAATATGTTCTCTCCTCTTTAAGACATCAGATCCTTCAAGCGTAACGTTAAGAGATATTTATGCAGGCTGGCATGACAGCGGTGACCGAGATCTATCGGTGGTCACTGTTGAGTTTAGATTGTACTGTGCTTACCGTCAATTTGTGCGTATTGGCTGCAATTAGCACTTAACTTTATGCGAACTAATTTACTTCATCCCATGAAAAATTTAAATACAGTTACACTCTAAATTCTGGGTCGCAGATTCCTTTGCTCATCCCTAACGCCTCTTCGGCAATCAGAACTAAAAAAAATATCTTATTGAGAGTAACCTAACAACAAATTTCTCATTAAAAAAAATACGACGTTAATATGAAATGTTTACGGTTATTTTTTTTTTCTAACGACGAGGAATCTAAAACCGCTTCTTAAAACCATGCCGAAGCTTAAGTTTACAGTGGAGTTTTAAACCGGTAACATAAATCAGTTTTCTGTATTAGGTTTCCGAATCAGGAATATATTCAATGGGTACCCCATAACGAAGTTTCTTCTTCTCCTCGCCTGAAAGCAAATTAGCAAAAGTATAATGGATAGTATAACCCTCATAAAAAGCGTGGCGAGGGAGAGTATAACAATGATGTAATTCAACGCGTAAAAAAAACTAACACAATATAGCAAAATACAAATAAAGGTGACGTATTATCAGTTATCACTTATCAGACAGACTATACACACGCTCATGCTATCTGTTTACATGTTAACATATTTGCCGGGATTTACAAATAAAAGTTTGTTTATTTTTTTCTATCTATTTATGTAAATTGTTGTGTAGAACTTGCTTTGTACCACAATTTTAATGCTCACTCTAAGGTACCTACTGAGTTTATACAATACTTTGTTCTAATGCTTTTGTATTGCGAAGGTTTTAATAAAATTAATTTAAAGCTGTTTATGGTTCCCACTGCGGAACTTCGGTTTGTGTCTTTTTTTTTGATTTCTTAATAATAAGTTAAATTCTTTTCATCATGATAGGTTTAGCGTTATGGCCATAATCTCATTAGATCTTAAGTCGTAATGTGGCTAAGGTAGTAAACATGCAAGCCTAAGGGAAGACTGGCTCTCAAATGCAGCTGCAGGAACACACCAATACGTGCTTGGAGACAGATTTTCAACTTAAGGATGGTAGCTAGCCAGGCGGGTATTAGAAAAAGCTCTACCTATATGCTACGATTTCATCACGATGTTTTTATTCACCGAAAAAACAGGTTCATTGCAGAGATTTGAACTCAAGTCGATCGACATGATGCTATCGTTGCTTAATTTAACACAGATGAAACCACGAGGTACGGCTAGTAATCTATACAGAAATAATTATAAATATATAACAATCAACAATACACTAACCAATTGCTTGTAAATAATACCCGTATTGTATAGTGACATTGTTGTTCTCCAAAAACGTAAAAACGGCCATTAGCTATTGTTACCGATATTAGTATTCTATCGATATATCGATACGTCGCCGATAGAGATGTGCAATAAGATAACGATTTAATAGTATCCTTCTAGATTAAATGTTATCGGCGGATATGTAAATACAGATACGTACTCTGTCGTAAAATAAAAATACTTGAGATGGTTTATGCATGCAATGTGCCACCTTTATAAGTAAGCCTGTATATTTATAAGTCACTAGGCTTGCAATGTTGTCTTTTGCCTATTTTTTATCTTTTTTAATAAAGTAGTTGCCAAGAAGCCTGGCCTCTTTTTACTAAGTGAACGCAGCAACCATTGTCTATTAATTCATTTTTTCAACGTTTTGTTATCATTTTAATAGACTAGTTATGCCCTACGGTTTTTATTCAATTTTATCCGATAAACACCGCACCGCCAACACACCCGTGGAGTTTATCATAATTGTTTTTCTCGCAAATACAAATTATTGTAATTTTTCATTATCTCCTAAACCATGTGTCCAAATAAGATGCTATAAAGAGCAAACTTTAACTTTATAAATGCTTATAAATCACTATTTAATTTCAACAAATCTTTGTCATAAAATACATAGTTCCTCAGCTAACAACACATAAAAACTAATGTCCAGATATATTCAAATAAAACCACTAGCCTAACATAAAAACACATGAACCGTTTCGGTCGCATTCAACGATGGGATTTTAAACTAGGTGAGTTATAATTCAACGAACTTTATTGCTTGTGTGTTATATTCTTCGCTTCTGTCTTCCGTTAACATTTTTACATGATTGAATGAATAGTTATTATTAACTGCTAAAAATAGCTGTTACTTTGAGTAACGTTAATTAATGAAAGTTTTTATGTTTTTTAGCTGTTTTTTTAAAATACATATGCCTTGAGTATGGCAATATATACTATTATATGTAATTCTATCAGGAATATATTAGGTAATCAGTAAACAGCAAATGATTAATGATTTTTTCAATAAATTCCATATATTATACGATATTAATTACGTTATAATTAGAGGGTCAAGTAACTTGTTCTAGTTTAAATAAGTAAAATATTTTCGCATTTGATTCAAATAAAAAAAATCTTATATAAATTACTGATCCAATTTAGACTTTTAGACAATTCTTGTAAACAAAAGAGGTAAAATTTTGCGTAACTTTTTTCACCAAATATCTTTGTTCGAGAAGGTTCGCGACGTACTATTCGCGTGACGTACGCTGGGCCCTAGAATCGAACTTCGCGAATCACGATCTCTCTCGAACCTATTGCTGCGATATGCAGTAATTGATTACAAACAAAAGAAGACTCACCTCGTCAGGCGTGGACGGTATCCTTGATACCTGGACGGCCAAATGTGAAGTATGTGTGTGTGTGTGTGTGTGTGTGTGTGTGTGTGTGTGTGTGTGTGTGTGTGTGTGTGTGTGTGTGTGTGTGTGTGTGTGTGTGTGGAGTGAACTGTATGTACGTTGGTGTAACCCAAGCAGAAGCGCGGCACTCAAAAGCACGACAACGACTACTGTGCGTGCCCGCACCAGCCGTCCGGCCGAGTTGAGGGGGGGTTGCCCCTGCGCCGAACGGTTCCTGCTAATGCGATGCGAGCTAATTAAATTACATTTCCAGCATCTTTTATTCAGATCTGTTGACTGTAATTGGCTTTTTTGGTGGCAAATATACATACGGCTCGCCTGATTATAAGCGGTTAACATAGACTATAGACACTTGTATGAGTATCACTAGCGCAATGCCGACCTTGAACCCCCCTACCCCAAAGAGCTCTGGAAACCCTACTCACCACAGAACAAACATTAGATTATTTGGCTGCGATCTTTTGTAAGGTGGAGGTATTTCACCATTCGGGGTGCCGCCAGTAGAAAGAGATTCTATAAAGAAATATTTATATCGGTGTATCCCCTGTCAGACAAATCATTAGGGTTCTTACTATAGAGACCTGTGTGCAATTGTCTAGTAACTTCTAATAGCTAGATTTGAAAAGGAATCTCATTTAAAATAAATAGTATAATGGTCATGTCATGAGCTATATTGAGGTAATCACTTAATATCAGTCTAGTATATACGAGTACAACTTTATTGAAATAATAATAAAAAATATGAGTATGAGTATGTTGATATATAAATGTGTGTGTGTGTGTGTGTTTGGGTGAGTGAGTATGTGTTTGCATGTTTTGAATAAAAATAGCTCCAAAAATTATAACCCATGTAGAAAGTTATGATAGGCGGTACGAGTTTAAATTAAAAAAAGATTTATTTTAAAAGAATTATAATAGGTGTTTACACTTATGGTTCTTAAACAAGACTAACTTAAAATTAATTAAAGTAATAATCAAGTTGGAGTCACGCCGTCGTTTCCCACGATCGCAATCTGCATGGTCAGCGATCCCACGGTCTGTATCCGCCGGTCCCAAGGCTTATGACGTGGTAACTCCTCCCTCCTTAAAAGGGAAGCGTATCCTGGAGCAGCTTCCGGTAGTGCCCTCACTACCTTTAATTTTCATCTGCATTTTCTTCGCCTGTTTCCACGTATATACTTTCCATGCACCAACGCTGACCAGTATGATGTACAGTAACAGTGTTGTCCAACTAGGGACCGCCATCATAATATGCCAACTAGGGGTTTCTCTGAGATACAAGTTGTCAGCTTTGTTGAGTAATTCATGGATACCGTCTAATTGAATATCTTCGATGTTCAGTCTATACTTCACAGCTTCCTCGGGTATAACTGGTTCTTTGAGCAGCGGAATAATTTCATTGGTGATAATAGTACGTGTGTGAGCTTGGAGTGTCCTATTCATAACGGTGACCTCGCATCCCTCAGGTAGTGTGAGTAGAAATGTGCCGGAGATTTTTCTATATTCGTTTTTAGATTTGCAGTTACTTCGCAGGATTTCTTCATCCTGAAGTATAAGCAGCCAGCTGTTTTCGTTGATCTTTTGTATTTTTCCTATGTTAATATTCATTTTGACCTGGGTACAATTCGCTTTCCTATGATGTATAAGCGATGTGACGCAGTCTTCCGCATCTTGAAATCTTCTCATCTCCAGCGTTTTACAGATATGTAAATTGTCGGATATCAGCGAGCATTCCTCGTCTAGGTAGGTATACTCATCGTTTCCAAGTATCAGGTATTTGGATTTCGGAACAATGGTTAAATTATTTTGGTCGGGAATGGAATAGAGGTGTATAAGATCATATATGTTTTTATCAATAGCGGGTATTTCTAATATAAATGTTAAAGTGTGTTCTGTACTGTAAGCTCTAACCTTAATTGACTTTTGGATCAAATGTATGTTACCTATGTCTATTTTGGCTACTGGTGCAAAAGAGTATAATTTCTGTAAATTTCTAATTTATTCTAGGAGACTTTGCGGGTTGATAATAGAAGGATGCATTACTCCTAATTGAGAGAATGTCATTGCGTCTTCCAAAATCATTAATCGATCTAAAACTACCTGTAAACTAAAATTTATCTGTACGTATAACTCTAAGAAATGTAACTTATTGATTATCGAATTTGTACTACGAGTAATGTTTTGCAAAAATTGTTCTAAATTCTTTTGATTCTTGTTAATTTTATCTAAATGACGACTAAACTCGTTAATTGAACTACGTGCTAACACGAGGCTTTGTCTTTGTGCGCTTTGTGTGTTATCTACTTTATTTCTAATATCAGAGATTTGTTTCTCAAACTCTATTGCGTCCTCGTAGTCTAAATTCCCGGTAATTGCCTTAACTATAGATCCTAAGCCATTAATTATACCACGCCTAATTCTAGTTTTCGGTATGATAGTCATTATTTTCCTACTAATTTTTGATAGTGACAATTCAATTTGCTCTTTGTAAGTTTTATGTAGTTCTACGGAAGCGGTGCTACTTTCGACGACCTTAGTATTTGCGTATAAATCCATAAGTCTTACCGAAGTTGTATATAAATCAGTGATGTTGTAAATGCAAGCAAGGTTAAAGTAATCTATCATTTTGAGAATTTCTCCTTGTTTGAGCAAAAGGATGCCGTTATTTTTATCAATGGGTTGAATTATTATGTCTGCGGTTGCGTTGAGCACGAGGGCTCCTGCGATGATGATCCTGGAACAAGATGAGGCCTACGTAGTAGTTTAAAATGCACTCTAATAGATTTGGAATTTGGATGATTTCCTATTATTTCAGCAACACTATTGGGGTGTAAATGAATTATCTTATACGGACCTTTAAATACTGGCTTCGTTTTATCGCTGCGCGCCGTTTTCGCCACCTGTTTATAAACAACTTCACCTATTTTAAACATTATGTCCTGTGCTTCCTGGTTTCGCTTGGCTATAATCTGCTCCTTATTTTTGGACATATGTGCGGCAACACATTCTTGTACAGCCTCAGCGTTCCTACGATGTCTTATAACATAATCTTGATAAAATTCTTTAGGATAAATAAGTTCTAAAGGATTTCTAGACGCTGTATGGCCAAATAATAGCTCGTGTGGTGTATATCCTGTTGTAGTATGTATTGTATTATTGTATGCTATAACGGAATATTTCATGATGGTTTGTATAGGGTCTTCTTTATTGGTTATCCTTTGTATTCGTATAATTTCACCTATAGTGGAATGGAATCGTTCTATAGGAGAGTTAGAATTTGGGTTGTAGGGCGTTGTAAAGTGTATGTTGATGTCATGTAATGCGCATATGTCTTTTATGACATCATTATCAAATTTGCTATCAGAATCTGTCGTAATTTTTGTAGGTAATCCTAGTGTAGAGAAAGCTTGAATTAATGCATCTGCTACATGAATACTACTAGAGGCATTTAAAGGTATTACTTGAACGTATTTAGAAAAATTATCTATAATGGTCAAAAATGTGGCACCACCTGTGGAATATAGATCCATAAACATATGTTGCATAGGTTTTGTAGGTGTTTCAGTAAGAGCTAACGGGGGTTTTAATGGATTTCTCTCGTATTTACTTTTAAGACAGGTATCACATTGGTTAATAAATCGTTGTATTGTAAGCAGCATATTAGGCCAGTGGTAATTTCTATGTATTTGCTTGTATGTTTCCTGAATGCCGCGATGCATAGTCTTACCTTCATGATACTTCTTAATTAATTCCTGTTGCTCTACTTTATTTTCGATAACTGTAATACGCGATGTACATCTGAATAATTTTGGACCTCTTTCATTAAAAATAGTTGTATATACTCGAGAGAAAGCGAGATACAGATTTTCATCGTAAAAGTAGCAGTGAAAAGTACGATCAGCAATAGTGTGTTCCTTTAAGAACTGAACTATTTCTGATTCTGTGTTATTAATAGGAATAAATACATCTTTTATGACTGTTCTTGTATTTGTTGACCTATCATCTACTCTGTATTTTGTGCCGGGGCTAGACCTTATGTGAAATTGTTTTAGTTGTCTATCTATGGCATCATTTACGATTGGTATACCTTTATTCCCATTATCTGCTTGTGTGTGGTTTGTGGAAGTTAATAGCTCGGGGTCATTTATAGTGGCGTTTTCTGATACCTCATCTCGTTGGGGTGAGAGGATTAGTCCTGATACAATTTCACTGTCTATGTCCATATCACTGCACGAGATCTTGTCCGTCTCAGGTCTGTTGTCAGTATTCGTTGCCGTACGTGTATTGTCAAATATCCTATTTATCATCTCGTCATCTTCATTATCGTCAAGGTTAACAGCTAAAGAATCTATACTATTATGAAAAATTTTTGCTCTTGAAAGGGCGTCAGCGTTGGTATTTTGTTTGCCTTTTTTATAAATTATCTTATAATCATATTCCGCGAGCCTAAGTCTCCAACGCGTTAATTTCGAGTTCGGATCTTTTAATGACATAAGCCATGTTAAAGGTCTGTGGTCGGTGTAAATAGTGAATTTCTGTGCATACAAATAGGGTCGAAAGTATTTTATAGCCCATACAATTGCCAATAACTCTTTCTCAATCGTAGAGTATCGGCTTTCGGTATCCGACAAAGTCCTAGAAGCGTAAGCTACAGGTTTATCTGAACCGATGTCTCCTTGAGAAAGAACTGCACCGAGAGCAACGTCTGAGGCGTCGGTTGTCAGAACAAAAGGCTTATCAAAGTCGGGGTACTGTAATATCGGGGAATTTGTTAATATTTCTTTACATTTATTAAAAGCGTCTAAAAATTCCGGTGAATGTACTACTTTACGATTCTTTTTAAGACAAAGTGTCAAAGGTTTAGTCAGTTTTGCAAAGTCTTTTATAAATTTTCTATAGTATCCGATTAGGCCTAAAAAGGATTTTACGTCTTTGTGAGTACACGGTAAGGGATAGTTAAGTACGGCTTTAATTTTGTCCTTATTCGGTTTTAGTCCTTGGTCCGTTAGTTCGTGTCCTAGAAACTCAACTTGTTTTTGTAAAAATCGAGACTTTTCTAGTTTAATTTTTAAATTGTGGGTTTTAAATCTTTCAAATACTTGTTTTAATTTCTCAACGTGCTCTTGTAGTGACGTAGAAATCACGATGACGTCATCTAAATATGTGAAAACATTTTCAATTCCTCTTAAGATGTGATCCATTAACCTTTGAAATGTACTGGGGGCATTTTTGAGGCCAAATGGCATTCTCAAAAATTCGTAATGCCCGCGTTCCGTTGTAAACGCCGTTTTTTCGATATCGTTAGGGTGCATCTCTAGTTGGTGGTAACCACTAGCTAAGTCAAGGGTCGTAAAGTATTGTGCCCTTCCTAGTCTGTCGAGTATGTCATGGATATTCGGTAAAGGGTATTTGTCCTCAATAATCCTGTCATTTAATCTTCTGAAGTCAATAACAAGTCTCCACGTTACGTTACCAGATGTATCAGGTTTCTTTGGTACTATATGCACTGGGCACGCCCAAGGTGAAATACTTTCCCTAATAATTCCCTGCTTTAACAGATTTTCTACTTGATTTTGAATTTCTTTGCGTTGTTTGGGTGGTTGCCTATAACTTCTTACAAAAATTGGTGTTTCATCATTAAGTCTTAATTCATGCTTTACAGAATGTGTAAATGACAATGGAATATTATCAGAAAAAAATATCTCTCTGTATTGATAACAAATCCTCATTATTTCTCGCCTTTCTTCTTCATTCATGTGATCATTATGAATATTTTTTAAAATTTCACAAAGTTCCTTATCTAAATCTAAATCTGTCCTTAAAAAATTTACTTCGCTATGCTGATTAATCATATTTTCAAAAAATGGTTTAAGCTTATTCGGATATTTATTTAAAATTATTTTCTTTTCATCAGTAAAATTTATAACAGTTGTCTTAAATGCCCCATTCATCACGTCCACTATTGCTGCTGGAGATCTTAACCCCTCAGACCAATAGTGATCATCACATAAATACTGTCCATCAGCGTAGTTAGTTTTAACCACAATAACCTTTTCACACTTTGGTTCTATTCTAATGTTTCTAACTGGGTAGTTTAAGTAAATTGGTATATTTGCATTTGGTGTATGTAATAATCTGTCGCTTAAATTAATTGTGCAGTTAAGCTCTTTTAATAAATCCATACCTATTAAGCCCCTATATTTAGGATCGAAATCGAATAATAAAAATGTGTGTGTTTTATTAATGTTAAATTCCACCGGAAGGGGAAGTGACGCTACAAGGTCGTGTTGAGTGACTGCATGAGCGCTCCTTACCTGAAATGGTTCATGTTCAATGTAATTTTCAAATTCCGTGTTTTTTATAACAGCTGGTGAGATCATGCACCGAGAGGCACCTGTATCCAACAAAAATTTGCCTCCAAATTCATTTAAAATTATATAGGGCAGATGGTCCTTACCGTAATGGTTTACGTTGATTGTTTTAGCTAAGTCTGTTGGTCGTCTTCGACGTCCTGGGTAAAATCCTCCTGGTACGTTTCTTCGTCCACCAAGGCTGGGAGTGACACTTCGTGTTCCTCTGTGCTATTGTTTTCATAATACTCACCTTGCGTGTAGTAGGGTTGCTCGCTAGACGAATAAAACAGTTGTTGTGCATACTGCGGCTTTTCCGGCTTATTCACTGACCTCATAGTGACGTCAGATGTGTCTTTTGGAAAGTTTACCTGTTGATGTGGTATATTCTGTTGTTGGCGTCTAAAGTTTCCAGAAGTTCTAAAGTTTCCTGAACCACTAGGTCTAGAATTCGGCTGACTATTGCCGGGTGATACTTGTTTTCCTGGTGTGTTATATTGTGGTTGTGTATTAAAATGTGTTGGAATTGGTTGATATAGCTGTGGTCCAAAATTATGCGGGTTTGTATTAAAATGTGTCGGAGTTGTTTGGTATAGTTGTGGTCTAATATTAGGCTGATTTATCTTTGACTTTGCTTGCGAATAAAACTGATTTTGTTTTTTATAATTTATTTTGGCTTCTTCTTGCCGTGCTATTACTATGGCCGACTCAAGTGTCTCCGGTTTCATTATTCTAACGCCTAAAGATACCTGAAAGTCTAAATGGTTCGTATATTGTTCTATCACCATCTCTTCATAATAAGTTTTATCAGTGTGTTTACCTACTGAGTTTAAAGTATCGAGCAACGCCCGAAGTCTCCTACCAAATGTTTCTGCGTCCTCATTTTTAAAACGAAACGTTCGAGTCAGTTCTTGCATTACTTGAATTTCATTTCTAGGTTCCCCTAATCGTTTTTTTAAAGTATCTTTAATAGCAGCCCACGAGGTCAAGGAGTCCTCATATGCAATTGCGTCAGTTGCAGCTCCAGCTAGTCTGGATTTTATTAAACATACTAACGTGGGATGTGCTTGCACATTAATCTCGAAAAGCGTTAATATATTATCTACTTGCCTAATATAATAGTTTAATAATCGGGGATTGCCATCGTATTTGGGTAGTAGTTCCCCAATTACTTTTATCAATTGTGCCGACTCCGTAAGCGACATCATAGCGTGAAGTTTTATATTTTACGAGAATCAAAAGACAATAGCTCGGATATCGGATGACCGCGCTTATCTGTTATGATTCACTGTACGGTGTACGTCTATAGCAATTTTAGCTTACGACAGAAACACTTTAACACAATATGATATATATATTTAAAATAAAAAAAAAAAAAAATACACAATATAGACAGGAAATATGACAAAAGGAACTTGGATAAACGAGAGTACTCACCAAGCCAGCATTCTGCCTCTCCTGCCGAGTCTTGTTGTAGGTACACCAATTCACCCACACAGGATCTTCAATTTTCAGAAAGTCCTTTCAAAGAGTTCGTACACGCACTTTAAGTTCTTATTATGATCGCGGTAGTAACGACTTAGAAACCGTTCACTTTGCCGAAAATTTTATCCGACGAAAAGTGCCGCGATCCTACCGACTGCGCCAGTTATGATAGGCGGTACGAGTTTAAATTAAAAAAAGATTTATTTTAAAATAATTATAATAGGTGTTTACACTTATGGTTCTTAAACAAGACTAACTTAAAATTAATTAAAGTAATAATCAAGTTGGAGTCACGCCGTCGTTTCCCACGATCGCAATCTGCATGGTCAGCGATCCCACGGTCTGTATCCGCCGGTCCCAAGGCTTATGACGTGGTAACTAGAAACATGTTGAAGTTAGTCATCAATGGTAATAATGTAAATTCATTTGAATGTTTTTTTTAAATATGTAATAATATTTGACGGTGTATTAAACCAAATTAAAATAATGTTTATTTATACAACTTCAAATTCTTTTACACAATCAAAATAGTGTGTAAAATGAATTTATATTATTATCATCATTTCGCACTTCCGTCACGTGACTAGGACATGTCCGGAAATGTGATTCTTTGTCCGGAATCCGGGAAAAATTCAAGAACGTTCGGAAGTTTCACACAAATGAAGGAAGAATAATGAAAAACCAAATAAAAATAAATATCTAAAATTAAATCGATCCATGTATCAACAATTATAATTCGTAAATTAACATGTAGATAGATTACACACTATGTGTGAGTAAGAAATTAATATTACAATCAATTGATTTTTTAAAGAAAATGTCCGGAATTTCGTTCGGATATTCTTTTTTTTTTGATCTGGTAACCCTACACAAGACGCACGCGCAGCTCTCAATTTTACCCTCCACTAAACTCGTCAAAATAAATATAACTCCAACAAAGAACACACAGTAAAAACAAAAATTAGATCGATAAATAAAAACAAGTGTACCGAATCGCACCTTTCACTTATTAGCTCTAACGATAATTTATTAACTACTTGTTGTTAATAGCACTAAACGTTATAACAGAGAAAGCACATTCTTCGTTCGTTATCGTTCAATAGCATTTTTATTTAACATATAAATTAGTTCAACGTTACAGTCACGATATGTAATACCCACATTACCACATTAATTTATTTAGGTACTAACAGTGCCCGCGGCTTCGCTCGCGTGGACTACAGAATGCCGTCAATCAGGCACACGCGCGATTCGTAATATCCCCACACCCGGTTATTTTTATGATAAAAATGTTTACTGTGTGTGATCCTTAGAAGTGATATCTTTATTAATTTGCTATATCTCTTATGGTTTACTCAGCGTAATCGAAATGGCTTAAATAAGCGCCCGAATTGATTCACCATCACCATTTTCTTTTTTGCACGGAACCCTAATTCTTCTTCTAATATAAAAGTAGCCTAAATTAGTCCTTATAATATCAGATATCTACCAGTGAAAGTCCCGTCAAAATCGGTTCAACCATTTCGGAGATTACCCGGAACAAACACAATTACAAAAATTTTAAAAATTGGTGTTTTGTTATAGGTATCATATACTTTAATTTAGTAAAAAGCAATTATTTTGACATTACAAACAGATACTTTAATTTTATTAATTTGTATAGAAGATAACTGCTTGCAATCCGTGGATGCCCGTGGTTTTTGTATAATCTGCAGCGAGACGTCCAGTATGATGAGCAGGAACAGTGTTTACAGGAACAGGTCTTCAATATCCAACAACATTACTATTCCACGGCTCAAGTGAGTTCGCTCGTTTCGCTATCTTTCGCTAAATTGTTGGGTAAACTCAATATAAAGGTGCCCACCCATTCCGTAAGACATCAACAATTGTTTAGCGTTCCCCCCCTGTAGCAATAATGTATCGGAGAATAGTTTCATTAATAGAATGTGTAGGCGATATAATGAAGTTAACATATAACACGACATATTTTTCAGCAGTGTTCCTAAATTTAAAAACTCACTCACGTAATATATTTCTTTATATTTCATTCTTAGATTAGTTCTATAAACATTACTTGTTAACAATGAATGTTGTGCACATAATATGTCATAGGGTAAGTTACACAGGGTCACAGTTAAGTTATTATTTTTTGATCTCTTACCTGTATTTGTGTATATTTGAAGTCTAAGGTACAATGCCAATGAAATGAAAATAAGACCACACTTGAGGTATCCCCTTTAGAACAAAAAAAGGATCACCCAAATAGCTTCATAAAAAAAGAAGTTATGGCTGAACACCCTTTGAAAAAAATATACCTTCGAATTGAGAACCTCCTCCCTGTTATGAAGTCGGTTAAAAAGAAGTATTAACAAAAAGAAAAAAAATACTTTTTATTTTATTTTTATTTTACCTACTCTTAGCTCGGAGATTATTACAAAATATTTACATAGTGACATATTCCTTTAGCAAATTAAAATCAAAGACTAACTACCTACAAATTATCGCTTGTGAATATTAAATTTAAAAATTAAATAAAAATTACCATGTTAAACGAAACAAACATGAGCGTAGTCATTATGTAGGATTTAGGAAAGCAGGTATGGGAAAGTTAATGTTAAATAAAAAAAAAATACTTTTTACCTTTATTTATCTGGTTACACCCATGAAAGTAGACTGTTGCAATAAAGAAACAATACAGTAGAGTACACCATAAACAAATGGGCATTGCAAACAGGTGCGAAATGGAGACAATAGGTCGTACTAAAGTATAACCAATATTTGTTCAATCGCAAAGGAAAATACCGACGTTGTAAATTATAGATCAATGTAGGTTTAATGTAAAATAAGAATTCAAAAGTTATGTACACATTGTGAACCAACACTCGGCCGGTGTATCTGAGAACATAACGTGACCAAATTAAACAGATTAAGTGCCGTCATTGACGTACAATACGACCTGCTCAATTGAATAACGATTTTAATGCGCAAACCGTAGAACAGGGGTCTGAAATAATAGGCATGCGCCATGTTTTTATCGATTTTTTTTTTGTTTAGCATTTGACCACAATCTCAAACTGATGATGTGGTCCAAGATGGTAGCACGCTAAACCTAGTGGAAGACTGGCTGTCAAGTGTAGCTGCCGGAACATACCTATATGTGCTTAGCGACAGGTTTTCAACTTGAGGATTGTAGTAGAGTTGGGAGTAGAGGATGGGCGAGTGTAGTTACCTACCACCATGATATGGTTTCTTCGCGATGTTTTTCTGCACCATCAGCCGACAGTGTCACTAATTGGAATTAATAAATATACGTAAATTCCGAAAATTTAGTTAGTTCATCTCCGGACATCGAAACAATATTCTGCCAGTCAAAGCAACTTGACCATCACTACTTTCTAATAAATTCAATTTCTTCCGATCTTTTTTATATAAAAATACTGTGGTAAACAAACATAGGGTCTGCCTGATGGTAAGCGGCTACCGTAGCCTATGGACGCCTGTAATACAATAGGTATCGCTAGTGTGTTGTCTACACACTCCTACCCCAAGGTGCTCTGGAATCCCTTTCTCGTCGCAGGAACACAACACTAGGTTATTTGGCTGCGATCTTCTTTAGGGTGGAGGTATTCCAGTAGTCGACTGCCCTCTCAGTGTCCTATCTCTGATCGTTGCTTTAAAGTTAACTAAAATAAATTGTTAAACGATCATGTGACTAGGTTTGATTCACCCTAAAAAGAATTAAATGAATATGAATATGTAATTTTAGGCGTATGTTTTTACACAGCTGTTTGCAATACGTGTGCGAATGGTGTGTAATAGGAATATTTATTTTCTTTTCTCTTCATCGTGGGGGATTTGTTTATATTACGTGTGACTAATAACAAAAACGTATGATGTATATATATAATTAATAGATCATAAAAACATCTTGACCAAACTCACAATAAATGCAGGTTCCATTGTAGCCGTCGGTATTTTGAATGGTAGCGTACCTACACCACTTTTACACTTAAAATTTTTCAATGCAATTGATAAGCATTATTTTTAATAGAAAATACACAGAGTTATAATGAAATCATATTTTTAAAGTTTAACATCAAATAATTAATTCTTAATAGTGCCAGTACCTATTCTATTAATATTATGTGTAGATTATTAGAAACCATGTAGTTACATAAATAAAAGAAATGGTGTTTATATATAAAAAGTAACGAACGTAAATAGTTATACTTACTTTTTGGGCCTAATAATACAAAAAAAAATGTATCCATCGTGCCAATAACATGTTAATAATTACTATAATTCATTTTTCTGGCTTTTTTTCTGTTGTATAAATATCAATATAACGATATTAAATTCTAAATTATCGATATCAAGTCAAAAACGTGGTACGTCACTAAATCTAAAGAACACTTGTCATAGATGCACAAATCGTTACAATAATAGGTGGAGTGAATACGGGGTCCGATTGTTTGCCGTCATCAAATATCTCCTTGGACCTATTTAACTGAGGTCGATCTGCAAACAACTTAAATTAGGCCATTATACTGACTGAGTCATGGCTATGTGACATTTTCTGTTCTTTTTTTCTAAAAGTAACTATTCCTCTTGAAGCAATGATGTCTCAGTTGACGGCGCGGCGTGTACGGACTCCGCGTCGATTAACGTGAGTTCGAATCCCTACAATAAGCCTAAGCGCCTGGTGAAGGAAAACATCGTGATGAAACCATATCATGGCTTTTTCTAATGTCCGCCTGGCTAGATACAACCCTTAAGTTGAAAATCTGTCGCCAAGCACCAATAGGTATGTTCGGGCAGCTGCAAGATCAGGTTAGGTTAGAAGACCCTTAACGAAAAAAATTAGTAATTTAATAAATTATAATGAAATATTAATAAAATAAATAATTTATTATTTTAAAGCATTTTTCAGAAAGTCGTCAAATGCCGGCTCTTCTAGTTGCGGAGTTTACAGAAGTTGTATGTATTACTAGCTGTGGTCGCGACTTCGTTCGCGTGGACTACAGAATACCGTAGATCAGGTATACTGCTAGGTATACTGGTATACAGGTACGTGCTACTCCCGCTCCCGGTTATATGCTAATTGTGGGTGATCCTTAGAACATAGGCATATGCATTCGCAAATTTTTGTAATATGACCAGTTTTTTTTTATTTGCGCGAAACCCTAATTATTTTTCTAAAATAAAAGTAGCCTAAGTAACTCCATAAAACATCAGCTATTTGCCTGTGAAAGTCCTGTCAAAATCGGTTCAACCTTTACGCAGATTACACGGAACAAACTTTTGTCTTTTTTTTAAATTGAAGTGTATGTGGTTTTATTCTTCTTACACTATTTATTATAAGGATCAAGAGATTGATTGTTTTTTATTTTGATTGTTTGTTTGAACGCGATAATCACTGGAACTACTAATCGAATTTCAAAAATACTAATTATTTTTTATAGCCTATTTATTAAGAAAGATTATAGGCCATATAACTTTAAGCTACAATACTTAGAATCAGATCAGTAACCATGAATGTCAAGTAAACTGGCAAGCTGTAAGCAAGCACGGGAAGTGAGAACATCGATACGACTCCGTTGGAGGCGCGCAGAACGGTTGAATAAAGTTAACACGAGTGAAACCATGAGGTACAACTAGTATGTGAATAATATTTTACTGTAGAAAAGAAAGTTTCTGAAAACTCCCTTTCGTATTTGACTTTTATACTCCGCACACAAACATGTAACTACCAACGCTCTCACAAAACAAAACATTTAACTGACCACATAAACCCAGTAAGCTGTTGAGTACAAAAGAAATCTCCGCGTCCCAGACAACATGTTTACAAACCTTTGGTCATCAATCAAGTTGGAACATCACACGTTGAAACCCACGCGAAACGTATCAAAGTCGACCGCCGAGATCAAAAATCTATTGTATAAGACGCTACCTCCACGAGCGAGTGTACGAGACGATTATTTTACAGTCTGCGTATCGTCGGGACTCGTGACGGATCGCCGCGTGAATGTTAGGCCATTTGTCACTGCAACCATCACCGGGATGTCAACGAGAACTAGATGACGGCACCGAGGTAACGGCACTACATTTACTATAGCCGCGTGTCTACCACAAGCCCGTCACTCGTGTCGTGTCTCGCGGCGAGCCCGCAGCGTTCCCTTGTCCTTTTTCCTCGCCAATGTGTTTCGTCACATCGCCGCGATATTATTGCCGTGTGGAGGATAGGTACGTTCATAGAGTTGTTATAGAATGAAGTGGCAGGACGATAATATCGCCGCTATTAATTAATTTATATTAATTTATTAATTATTTTATATGGTAATTTATATTTTAGCCAATTTGACAAACAAAACAAACATAATGTAATTACTAATTAGGTATTTGATTCTCTAAATTTTGGTTGTTTATTTTTATACATATTTATTCATGTTTTATTTCTCTTTGTTTTCTTTTAAATGATTTAATAATTGTTATCTTTCTTTATAAAGTGTTTTACGATACATATTTTTTTCTTAATATATTCAAATAAATAACAGCTTTTATACATACAGCATATGAAACTATATGGTACTTATAAGAAAATATATTTTTTTATTTTTTTTTGTTTGTCTGTCTGTTGCCCGAAACGTTTGCTATCCAATCCATTCATTTTTACGTTTTCTGTTAGCATTAACAATTGCAGAAATGCAACTTAGCTAGGCCGTCTGGTAAAATTGTGGCCGTAACGTAAAATCTATAAAGAATACCTAGTTACAAAATAACTGGATCTGTTGAAGAAGGCCAAAACGTTTTCGTTTCGACATGACTATAAATAGAATATTCACATAGTAATTAAAACAAAGGTTTAGTTGTAGTCCATGCAAACGCCTTTATGTCGCCTTTACACTAATGTAATACGGTCAAACATAAATAAATTTATTCTTGCATATCTCTAGAACTAATTACAATGTATCATTCTATGAAAGCTTGATTTGTACCACTTTCGTCCACAAGTAACTTATTCCTATTATAAAGAGGATTTTTTTTTTTGTTTTTGTAATGAATAACCTCAAAAACCACTGGACCGATTTTAAAAATTCTTTCACCAATATAAAGCTGCAGTATTAGCGAGTAATATAGGCTATATTAAAACTTGAAATATTATTTTATTCTTCAAAAAAAGGTCTATAGTTTTACACAAAGTATAAAAAATGGCCTACACGGGTGCGTTGGTGAGGGTTATCGTATAAAGTTAACACGGTTGAAATTATTAATATAAGGTGTTTATAAAAAAATAAACACTATATTGTCTATACTAAACTATTATATGTTTATAACATCACACATTAGAAGACTCTATGGTATATGAGACGTGACACGTGACGTCATACGAACGATCGTGGTACCGCGGCGCGGCGACGATGCTCCTATAAAGCTCGAATACCTGAGTGTTGCAGGAAGAATCCACTAATCAAAGCGGCAGCTTCCTATGTACCGGACCCCAATGCCTGCCGGCGTAAACACCGGCCGCTTAACATCTTCACTGACCTGCTTGACCAAATCGAAACAGCAAACGCGTTCTATTTCACCGCCTTTCCAAACAGAGCGTGCAACCGCCCACGCCCGCGTAACCACCGTTCTCTCCGCAGAGGACGGGCGGTCAACTTCGCTCCGGCACACCCACCACGTCCACCCTCTCTAGCGGCAACCCAAGCCTAGATCCGTTCCTCGGTGTGAAGCCCTTGGGTCAGGCAGCCACCCGCGCGATACAAGTGACACTATACGTGCAACACTTAGCTACCCACATACAGCATTACACACGTATGAACATACAAACGTGCACACCACACAGGTACATGGGTTCTGTAAGGGACCTTTTTTTTCTTTTTTTGCGCTAGTTAGTGTAGAAAAACCATTCCAATCATTAAATACACATACGCATGTTTCCCTTCTTCCTCCCAGGAGAAGGGGAACATTCATGTGAGTATATGTTAGTTAGCTCGAAATTGTAGGAGTAGGAATTTAGCTAGATCGCGAGCTTTTCGCATTCGCGGCGACCACCCGAGCCGAGGTTCGGCCACTCAGGCACCCTCGTGCGAGTCGTCAAAAACTTTCGCGGCTGAGTGCCCTAAGCGCTCGCCCCCAAGGTTGGTGAAGCTGTAAAAGCCGCAGCGGCTCTGTTTTTGGATAGGGCCCCTAAGGCTAACAGTGCAGTCAGTGTAAAAAAAAAAGTGTTGCAGGAACTTCTACTCCTAGAGTTGTAGTGAGACTTTATTCTGCCAAATAACAACCAACAATATGTAAAGTGTTATAGTAATAAAAAAATTGTTTAATATTATATATCTGCATAATTTTTCGACCGAGCCAACATCGTAGTGCCTCGCTCGTTGTAAATTTTGAATTAGTTGTGCAATATGGCTTTAGCCGTGTTAAATTTATATAAATAATTCTCCAAAGCGTCTCCACTAACGCACCAGTGTAGCCTATTGTTATTGGCACTTAACGTACACGTTCATGCCTATTGCTTCATTCATTAGGATCGTAGCGTGACGTTATGAAACCTATAACCATTCTCAATAAATAAGCCAGTTATATAAAAATAGTTTAGTATATAAAAATATTTTTCAAATCTGACTTTTAGTTCCAGAGATTAACGCGTTTAAACAATCAAATTCTTGTTGTACTCTTAATAAATGTCTGTTTGTAATGTCAAAATAACAGCTTTTTACTAAATGCATATGAAAGTATATACGGTATTTCAGTTATAAAAAAGAAAACCACTTTTTTTCCTATTTTCGTCTATCTGTTTGTTTTTTCACTGAAGGATAGCTAATGTTATAAGATGTAACTCAGGCTACTATTATTTTAAAAAATAGTTAGTGTTCCTCGCCAATAAAATTATAAGCTATTGTATCTTTAAAATAACCGGTAGGCGACCGCCGCGCCGCGCCGCGCCGCACCCTGGGTGGTAGCGGGATTACCACAATGTCGACGGCATTATTTAGGCTCCGCTCGCGTGCACAGCTAGTATTAGTATAAATAATTCAAGTATTCAAATCACATCAAAGACCAAATCCTATGATTTGTAAAACATGTTATTATATTTTGATGGTTTAGTGAAATATAAAACCAAACCGTTTTGAGGATTACCTTACCTTACCTTACACCTTTAAGAGCCTAAATAGCACTTTTACGGTATATCTATGTTAATTAGTTGTAAAGCACCTAATCTTATTCTTCGGTAAGTACGGTCCGTGTTAACGAGGCACGACCGCAACTGCATGACAATATCAACACATTCTATCTACTTCATTGGATAAGTTCATGTCCCATCGTAAGCTAGAGTATAATAATCTTGAATATACTAAGTACAACACCTGTAAAAAATAAGGAGTTATTTAAAGGTCATAATATTTGTATAATTAGTAAACTTCTTTGTTTTATTAAATTTATTTATAGGCTACCGTCTAACCCCAATTTTATCTAATGATAAATAATATAGTCGAAGATGGTAACACGCAAGGCAAGAACATCTGCTGGAACACACCAATAATGCATGGGGACAGATTTAGCAGTTTTTATCGCGATTTTTTCTTCACTTAAAAGCGTGGATTTACTTTGATTTGAACCCACGCGATCCTAAATACTTCAATATCACTTAACAGTTAACAGTGTGACAATACTTAAAACAATACCTAAGAATTATCTTAACACAGAAAAGTCGCCAAAACGATAAACATCGCTCGCTCGGGTCGAGTGTCTAGGAGCAAAGTGGAACAACACAATAGTTCAGATAAAAGGACCGTCTTAATTGCCATACACGATTGTAGACCCAAGATTTATTGTGAATAAATTACTTAAATGTTGGTTTTGTGAATCTATTTGCTACTTAAATTCAATTTAAATGAGATAATTTAATAAAGGACTCAACTGACAAATTCCTATCAAAGAAGTAGTTAATAATCCTACTAATCTTATAATAATAATATTATTAATACTTTTATAATATATTATTATATATATTAATATAATAATATTAACAATTGTTTGTCACAAAATAGCTTATTGTGGGTTTTGTAAAAGAGATAGGTATATGCTATAGCTGTTTTTTTTTAAATATACTAAGAACCAATATTTTTGTAGAACATTGTATCATTAACCATTACGCCAGCGCAAGCGGATAAAGCAGTTTGGGAAAGCTTCTGCCTCCGACTTACTTATTAAAAATCAATATTTGAAGCTAGCTGAGAGTCATAGGCTAATGCTAGATTATTCTTATACTATATCTATACTATTCTTCGTAAGTCTGGGTATCATATACAAATAGACTCTTCCGCTTTATTATATTATGTTCAGATACACACTTCTATGGATTTTAATCAGCATAGGCCTGTACAACATTATCATTACTTTTACAATGCTTCTACTTCATAAAACAAAATATTTAAATAACATAATATTTTCAACATTTAGATCAAGATATTAAATGACGCAATCTATTAAAAAACATAACGAAGCGGTGCGCAACGCGCAGCAGGGAACTGAATAATACAAAACCAACAGATCGCCTTATCCAGTTGTTAGAAATCCATGTTCTCTTATTACAAGCTACACTGTAGCGTACAATTTCCTGGTTAATATTAAACACAGTCGAAATTACAAAACAATCTTATTAAACAAGATGAAATTACGTTTTTACAAGTACATAATTTACTTACTGTGTCCGCGGCTTTGCTTGCGTGAACTACAAAATTATGATTTGTTTTTTTTTTTTAAAGTTATCGTTATATTTTAATATACTTTACAAAACAATGGGATCAAAGGAATGTTGTAAAAACCCGATATATCAAGTTTAAGGGACGAAATTACTTATTTTAACAAGAATTTAACGTTTATAAGTGTTTCTTCTTCCTGAACTTCTCGAGTTGTAAGCAGACCAACGCGATGGACAGAAAGAGAGAGAGGAAGACGTTTGTGTTCTAGTCATCTACGCGTAGTGTATCGTTCATCAGATTGAGTTCCTTTTAACTTTATATAGTTTTTTGGCATTTGCATGAAAGTAAAAACTACAAGACAATTTTTAACAAAAATGAAAACCAACTTTAATTATTTTGAAGAGTTCCCTGGTGTATATTCGAAGTTCAAAGTCCAATGGCAATTAAATTAAAATATAGTCCTCCACCCTTGAGGTATCCCCTATCCAACAAAAAAAGAATCATCCAAATCGGTTTATAAACAAAGAAGTTGTGGCGCCTCATTCGCCACTATTTTTGTACTGGTTGTTTCTAATCATTAATATTAAAAAGTACTTAAGTGATGACATATCAGAGAGACAGATGAAAATCAGACGGTTGGTTTCACGACACGTTTTGTACTAAAAACTTATATTATAATATTATAAAGTACATGTGCTAAAGCCCTACTGACTAGCGTTATTATTGAACACGCCAAAAAGTTATGGCTGAAGATCTATACATTCGAATTGAGTAACCTCCCGTCTTTTGTTCGAGTCGGTTTAAAACAAAAAAAAGTATTACAAAAAAGGTCGTTTATTCGTATTTTTACATCAAATATAACCACGATACATAACTCGCACAACATGAATTTGTGGTCATTTGAAAACGTTTAAGACGAAAGTACTGGAGTCGGAAATTCTCCACGATTCTTCTTTACTCAATTATATATCTATTCTTAAATTGTACTTTTTTACCTTCTTGCCTACGGTCAAGAATAATTACAATTTTCTTAGTACTATAGGTATGTAAATTCCCTTTCACTCCATTAACAAAAAGTCCTACTGCTGAACGCAAATGAAAAAACGAAACAAAAAGTAGACAATTGTTACACAATTGTTACCAGACAGTTGTCGCGTTTTACCGCTGAATCCCCTTAAAATTCCCTATTACAAATAAAACCCCCAGACGTGTAGATATTAATATTTCTTGTATGACGTTTTTAATGTTACCTTTAAAGTACTAAGTGCTGACAATAGAAACCTGAAAACCCACCAGCCGTGTAACTTTATTTCGAAAAGTTGTTTCTTCCTTTCTTTTCATTCAGAATCCAAAGTACATTTCAAAACTAGTGGTAACCTATCACTTCTGCGAAAACCCCCCAAAATACCTGCTTCATTTCTACCCCAAAACCCCAGTAAATTCCTCCTAGGCCCTTATGAACTCCCTAAATTTAGGGGAATCCTTATAACCTGGTAACATTTTTGTACACAACGAACGCGAGCCGCTCATTTGTTAATGATTATTAAAGCGGATGTCCATTCAATTGTCCCATCGTCCATTCATGGGGTTGGTCATTTAACTAATAACAATACCAATAAGTAAAAAACAAACATCTGTTACGTACAAATAACATTTATTGAATGTTCGTTAGTGAACAGGTTTCCGCTGTCACTTTGGGAACAATCTTTAATGGAAAGAGGTAAAATTATTAGAAGAAGTTTAGAAGTGTAGAGTTTGAAGAACATAAAGTCTGGAACTACTGATGCGATTCTGAAAATCCTTTCACTAACAGGAATCTACTTTATCCCAGATTTATATAGGTTATTTTGTAGTCAAATTGAATTTTATATTTTAACTAGCTGTGCCCGCGGTTGCGCTCGCACAGACTATAGATTGCCGTCGATCGGAACCACGCGCGAATCCTACTATCCCCACTCCCGGTTATTTTAAATATTTTTAAATATAAAAATGCTCATTGTGGGTGTTCCTTAGGAGATAAGCATAATATGCTCTTGGTGACTTTTTGTAGGCCTTTTTAATAGCTACAGTTATGTAGTACATTCATTTTGTATATCTCTTATGGTTTACTAAGTGAAAGCCATTTATGCGCCCGAATTGATTTACAATGACCAAACAGCCACAGACAAAAATAAAAGATATACAAGGTGTCCAGAAAGGGTATTTGTTTTCGCGCCATATTCGAAACGGGGCGTCTAAAGGGTGCGGGGAGGGGTTCGTGGCGTCCGCCATTTTGTGGAGTTTTAGTCACGATGGAACAGTACTCGGGGACGCATCGCGCATTTTGCGTACGAGCGTATTATCGTAATGGTGATTCAATAGTGACTGCTCAACGTCTCTATCGTGCGGAATATCGTACACGCCACGCGCCAAGTGACGATAGCATTAGGAAATGGATCAGGATGTTCGAGAATACAGATGCGACAGTTAAAATTCAAAACTCTGGTCGTCCTCGTTCAGTTCGCAATGAAGAAACAATTGAAGAAGTTGAGGCGTCGGTTCGTCAAAATCCGTCTTTATCCATCCGAAAGCGAAGCCAAGCGTTGAACATCAAAAAATCGTCTTTACATTCGATTTTAAAGAAAGACTTACATCTAAAAGCCTATAAAATTCAATTGGTTCAAGAATTGAAGGATACGGACTATGTTAATCGACTGAATTTTGCGAACGAAATGCTGCAGCGATTTAACAACTTTAACAACATACTGTTCAGTGACGAAGCAAATTTTCACCTGAATGGTCATGTTAATAAGCAGAATTGTCGGTACTGGGCAGTGGAGAATCCGAGACGAAAGCATGAACGACCCCTGCATAGCCCAAAGGTCGTTGTTTGGGCCGCTATGTCTGCTAAAGGCATAATTGGTCCTTATTTTCATGAAGATCAACGAGGCCGAGCAATTAATGTGAATAGTGACCGTTATTGCGATATGTTGCTAAATTTTTTGGTCCCAGAGTTGCAGGAGTTTGCAGGTTTCAACTCAAGAACGTGGTTCCAGCAAGATGGGGCCACTTGCCATACCTCAAATGACTCAATGGAAGTTGTTAACGAATTATTCCCTAATAAAGTCATTTCGCGAAGGGGTAACATCAACTGGCCTCCCAGAAGCTCCGACCTTAGCCCGCTTGACTATTTTGCATGGGGATACCTTAAAAGCAAGGTTTATCAAAACAATCCGACGAATCTAACCCAGTTAAAGCAAAACATCAGGTCAGAAATGGCAGCAATATCGATAGCTATGTGTCAACGTGTTATCGCCAATCTTCGTTTCCGTTTAGAAGAGTGCCAGCAACGTAACGGTCATCGTTTGGATAACATCATCTTTTCCAAATAATTCTCCAATTCATATGCTAATAATAAACAATAAACTTTTTTATTGCATAGAAATAATTTTTGTTTCATTGAACTTACAAATACCCGATACCCTTTCTGGACACCTTGTATTATGCATTTAGTAAAAAGCTGTTATTTTGACAGCAGCTGATCCGCGCAATTTCTACGTCACATAATGAAAGCTCTCAAAAGGAATAAATTTACCCCGTTTTTGCAACATTTTCCAATGATGCTCCGCTTCTATTGGTCGTGGCGTGATGTTATATAGCCTATAGCCTTCCTCGATAAATGACCCAACACTAAAATAATTTTTCCATTCGAAACACTAGTTCCTGAGATTAGCGCGTTTAGCCAAACAAACAAACAAACTCTTCAGCTTTATGATATTAGTATAGATAACAAAGAGACTTCAATTTTATTAATTGTATACATTTGCGGGCGGTTTTAGTCCATTAAAAGGGCTGATTGTTTTTATTTGATTTTGAGAGGTAAGACAGACAGAAGTCTGTTTGGAAATTTCTCTCTACTTGAGGCTGTCCGACTGGTGGAATACAAAACCCGCTAAATAACCTAGTGTTGTGTTCCTGCGATAAGTAGGGGTTCCATAGCTCCTTGGATATGGGGGATCAAAGATTTTAACGCACTACTGATACGTTGTATTACAAGCGTCAATAGGCTATATATTTATATGTTTTTGTAAATATTTATTTATTTTGTATATTATTTGATTTTTGTATTTAAATTTTATTACTTTTCTAGTTTTATATTTTAAATGTTTGCTCATGTTTGTTTTATTTTTTAATTTAATTTCCTATTGCACTAGCGACAATAATAATTTTTCCGCATTTACCGCAATTTACCAAATGACCGCTGGTTAGCTGGTTGAGAATGCTTTATAGCATTAAGCTTGCCATTGTACAAACTAAATGCGCACTAAAGTAAAGTACGGTAGCCGCTTGTTTGCCACATTTGTTGTATAAAAATTTAAAGTAATTAATGTAATTATCGACAGCTGAATGTGAGGAAATGCGTAATATTTAAATTTAAAGTTATACATTATATTTTATCATTATTTTTATTCAGCCAGACGTGAAAAATCAATCCCATTCATTATACCAAAAATAAACATGGAAAAACATCCGGGAAATTTATTCTGTTCCTATTGCACGTACAGTGTAATCGAGTATTTTTAGTCTGTAGGGCCCCGTAAGAGCTTTATTTTAAACTAAATACTTTGAAGTACATACTTTTCATGACTTAAAAGGCAACTTTGTATCTACATGACCATGCAGCCAAATTACTAACAATTATATTTAATAACTGCATTTCTTCTTCTTCTTTTTTGTGTTTTGGTACCGCAAAAAGCTTTTGCCAGCGTCAACGTTTTCAACGAATAGTAGTAGGTAGTTTATTCAAACTGGCGTCTAACAGATTGGTGGCTCCCTTGTGTTTAATATTTTAATCTGTATTTACAATCCACTTCACTTAAACACAATAACCAGACTATGTCACGCAAAACACCACCAATATTAAATTAGGGTCAAAAACCTAAGTTAACGAATTAGAAATAAAAACCACAAAATGTCACTTCAAGATCCCGCGAAAAACTCAAACTGCATTTACTTAATTATTTATTTTCAATACTTTTGAACCCATGCCAGCTCATAGGTAGTTTTATCAGAATAGTTGAGCCCACAAGCCAATGGCCTAAAGCAGGGGTGTCAAACTGGTTTTGGCAGGCCAGACTCCAAATTAAAAACTAAAAAATATACTAAATCGTTAAAATCTTTATTTAGTTAGATATTGAATTTAATTTTAATAACGAGGGTAAATTATCGCGAGCTTGAGGATCCGGACACGTGGCTTCTCTTGTTTTTGATAATCTCATTGATGTCGAGTGTCATATTCTTGGTAGTTATAACATAACATACCATCACGCTTGTATCCCCGAAGGGTTAGGCAGAGATGTACTAATGTACACCCATAGTTCGCCGAGTATGTTTTATAGGTCTCATGTAATAGGGAGCGAGCCCTATTGCCATTAATTGTACACAAAGCCAAACTCCGAGCTGCTACTGAAAATACTCATAAAAAACCCAATAACACTTTGCTCGACCTGGGAATCGAACCCAGGACCTCGATCATAGCAGTCGCGCTTACGACCACTAGGCTAATGAGGCAGTCGTGGTAGTTATTTCAAGAATATATGGGAAGAATAGAAAGACAAATAAAGAGCGCGCAATTTTAAGCGTGCGTACTGTGAGTAGAGGCATCGTGTTTTCGAATGCCGTTTAAAACATCCTCACTGGGTAGATTATGGTTGTGAGCCGTATCTTTTACATTGCTGGCCTAAACTCATTTACGTGATACTAACGTAGATGATAGCATGTATTTAATAACTTTAAGCTATTGTGGTTTTCTAAAAACACTTTTAGATTATGAATATGTGAGTAGGTAAATTTATCGAAATAGGCCACTCTGATTCTCATAGCCTCAATTTATAACAGAACTCTAATATGTATCACAGTTCAAGCTTGCCAGACTTGTGTAAATAGATCAGGCAATGCAACATTGACCTTCGCGTTCTCGTAGAAACACTGTTCTGACGCTAAAGCTTTACACCTGTCTACAGACAAGTAGTAAGGACTTAAATCAGGGGGTCTAAAAGGTTTTATTTAGTTGTTAGATAAATTAAAAGAAGAAGTCATCATATTATAGTAATTTTCGCAACCAATCCTTCGCCGTAACAGCAGCACTACTGTTGAATTCGCTTCCTATAAAATATCCAACTAGTCAACTCTCGGGGTTCTTTCAAGAATTCGCTACGAAGGTTTTATTTGGAGCAATTGAATATTGGCTAGATTTTTTTTCTTTTTTTAACTATATACTATGCATACCTTGCATATACCTTTCTCTTGCTCCCCTGAAAGACTGGTAAAGAATGCTTTTTAGCATTAAGTCCTCCATTTGTACTTTTTGTGCAATAAAGAATACAATAAATTAACAGCTCTAAAATAAATTAACCCCCATACATAAATAAAAATAATGGTTTAACCAAAGAAAATTTGAAGGCAACATTTTAATAAATTATTATATTACAAAAAATTGCATTAAATACGTTGAAAATGGAATGTATATTTGTAACTTAGTGTGTGTGTGTGACTTATTGTGTGCTATAATAACAAATGTTTAATAAAAATTGAGTAGGTACCACCAAAGTAGGTAATACCAAACGCTTTTCTTTCAAACGTTGCAATACTATTAAAAAAATATCTAACTTTACTACTTTCGTATAGAAGTCGATAGTGTCTCGATCGATAGTGTTGGAACCAATGATGGTTTTGTCGATCGACATGAGTTCGTATTCCTGTAATAAGCCAGAGCTTTCGGTGAAGGAAAACACCGTGATGATGAAACCATATCCTTCCTGTCTGGCTCGATAACAACCTCAAGTAGAAAATATATCGCCTATAGGTGTGTTCTGGCAGCTGCACGAGCTAGTGCTCCCACATGGTCACTTCACGTCAGGGTAGATTGTGGCCAAACGCTAATAAACCTATAACGAATAAAAAAATATCAAGTTATTTAAAGTTAGCAGTACATTATTGCGACGTGCTATGTCATGGCGCCTTGTATCATAATATAGGTACCTCGGAAACAGGTCTAAAGATTTGGGTGTATTTTTGTATTGAGATAATGTTTTACCATCTAGGTTTACATAGATGTATGCTTTTTATTGCAAGTCACTTAGTGAAGCTTGCATCGCTTGCCCACATTTTGCATTATTAATTGACCACTTCTTTTTCTAGACTATATTTAGATCAAATGAACTAAGAGCCAGTAAATTTTAGCATAAGTAGCATTCCTGAGCCATGTTGCGACATATAACTAACAAAAATATCCATTTATTTCAATCAAAAGAATATACGTAAGTAAGTTTCGAAATTATTACATAATAAACAAAATAAATACGGTCCCACACGATCGCCTGCCTTACGTACCTGTCTCACCGTAAATAGAACGTTTAAATAGTAGAAACCACTTTTATCGCAGTACTCTGCGGCCATTTTTGTTCCACACCAAATATATGAGAGCTTTTACTTAAAATTTATAATCGAATTAAATACAGAATAGCTTTTGAAATATTAATATTTATTTTAAAAGGATAACCTATTTAAATATTTAGCGTTATTTATTAATATTATAATAGATGAAAATAATACACTACAAATGGAGATAAAACACTCGCTTATGTTGATAGCCCTACGTTAATCCGTTAATCCTACGAAAACAATTAACCTGAGCTTTCGTTGGAGGAAAACATCGTAATGAAACTACAGTATGGCGCGTCGATAGGATATTTATTCTCTAATACCCGCCTGGCTAAACAGGTCATCCTAGAGTTAAAAATCTGTCATCAATCACTTGATACTAAGTACGACTATCTATAAATATAATTAGTTGTCCTGACTGACTAACTGACATATCATTTTAAGCAAATCCTATCCAAAATTTTAACATGGGTAAAACCGTGAGTCATGTCCAGTCTTTTAATAAAATCTGTGATAAAGTTTTAATTAAAACATGGTAATACATAGCGAGAAATATGGGTATTGACGAATCGTCTGAATAAGTTTATATTTTTCATATCTCAAAAGAAAATACAGACTAAAGTTTATTCTATATTTAACTAGCGGTGCCCCGCGGCTCCGCACGTGATTATTACTCAGTAATTATTTTCATCTCCCAATTTTATTTCTGCTCATACTCTTGACTGTTTTTATAGCCTATTAGCTGTGTACTGACAAATACCTGATCACGAAAATCACATCAAAAAACACTTTATCTGTCTGTCTGTTTGGATTTAACTCAAAAACGGCATAACTGACTTTTATAAGGTTTTGTGAACGGAAAACCTATGTCATTCTTCCATTTAATAATTTACATTTATCGACAAATTTGAGTAAAAATAAAATTACGAGATGAAAATAACTACTGAGTATTAAACGCGTGCGGAGCCGCAGCGCACCGTTAGGTATTTATACAATTATGTATTTGTATGATATAGTATAAATATATGACATAAAAAAATTTATATACGTCATAATAAAAAAAAATTGTTAAGAAAATACGATGCTGTTTAAGAATCATTTTATACAATTATGTCATATTGTTACAAAGTGATTTTATTTATAACTACTTCACGAAAGTAATCCTTAATTACCATGTTTAATTACCAACGTATTTCTCGAACTTCCACATTTCATTAATATGTTATGACGTCATAAGTCTCGAGTCTAAAGTCCATCGTGCAAATCCATACAACGTACATAAATCAGAAACTGTTGATAGATATAGCGCTGGAGTGCAAAACATCCTGCGAACGAGGAAACTGAACGCGCGTGCTTCGTAAACTTCCTGTAAATTGAGATAAATTAGCTAAGAAAAGTGTGCACAGTTTGGAGGAGGTATTTGGTAGAACATTCCACAGTTACGCCGGTTCATGTGTATTTTAAACTCGGTTCAGTCTAGTCATACCCTAAAACTATATTATTTTTACTCCAAATATTTCTTTATTTACTTTAATTTTGTTTCTTCTTTATATTTATTAGGCTTACCAATATGAAAATATATTCAAAAGATTAAGAATTTTTATTGACTTTTTTTGTTACTGTTTGAATAAAAACTTAAGGTTTCTAGGTTGTAATTTGTACAATTAAAGTATAATTCCCTATGAATGATATTTTATTAGTTTATAGTATGATGTGTAGATGCTGATGCATCCCCCTGAAAGTAAACCTGGTTCCACCCATGCCAACAGATGTAAAATGTTTCTATTGCTAATTTACAATATAAGAAAATATTTTGAATGTATTAACTAATTATATACATAAATGCATATAGTTGGTGTTAATATGATGTGGGAAAATATACAGTGGATGCATCAGCCGTAAGCTAACGTGGTGGTTCTGGAACTGTGCGTTCTTTAAAGGGGTGGCTTCTGGTATTATTGTTATTATTATTATTTATTGATATAAATTTATGATAAACATCAAAAAGACGTGTTTAGTTCTATAAATATTGATATAATAAAACACATTAAAAAATTAATTAAAGTATACAATATTTTTAAAGAAACCGGGATTTGTATTGATTCTCTCTACCTTAATTCAAGTATCAAACTATTTACCGCATCCATTTTTTATCAGACTATTTGCCATCTACGTTTAGCGTGTAGCTAAACTCATTGTTAAAATTATATCAATAAAGACGGTCCCGAAAATACATTTTTATTATGTAGATTTACGATTTATTTCCGACAATTGTCACTCAAGTACTTAGTATCATTATAATCACACGATAATAATTCTTTCTACGTATAAAATTACGTAGAAAATTGTTCGAATTATCCAGAAGAAATATAAATGAATACCAGGATTTTTTTTTAAATATAGTACTCAGGTAGAATAAATTTTAAGCCCGGATACAGAATTGGTTTGCATAAAATTTAACATTTGCAATTTTTCACTGAATCCTTGTCAGGTATAAAGTTCTAAGGTCTAAGATGGAACTCGCTATGCTTAAACCTCTGCAGGGACTGGCTCTAAGGCTGGCTCCAGAACACATAGGTATTTTGTGATAGATTTTGAACTTGAGGGTGGTAGCTAGACAAGAGGGCATTTGAAGGTCGTGCTATGCTATGGTCTTATCATGATGTTATCCTTCACCAAAAACTCAGGCTCAGAGATTTGAACTCACGTCGATCGACACCGCATCCTTAAATAATATAAATCTATCTATGATCACCATCATTATAATATTAACAGGAAAATTAAAAACTTTGTGCCCCTTTTTAAGCGTATTGCGTGCACGGAAGACTGAGATTTGTCATGGTAAAATTTTGTATGGAGAAGGAGTGCAGAAATCTAAAATTTATCTATAATGTTACTAATATGTTAAATTAAATAAATTAATACTGCGAATCCTACCCCGAACAGTGCCATTAAACTTAGACCCTCTAAATATTTACATTTTCACTCAACGAAAAGTGACAGCAAGTGATGTAGATAATACTCATTAGTTAGGTTTATGAATACTGCAAATGTCAAACAGAAAATAGTCTATGATCAAAAAGTCGCTGGTCGAATTTTGACCTTAGGGCGATCGCTAATATAAATAAATAGCCAGATATACAACTGACAATTATGATCATCATATAAATATCAGTCATACGCGGGATTCAACCCGCGACCTCTCGCCTCAATAGTAGAGCTTACTACCAATGGGCCACGAGGCCTGTCACGTGGCCTTACATTACGTCACATTCTATGAACGTAAAAAGCTTCTATTTAACTATTCTTTCCACGATATTAGAAGTTCCATCTAGTACGTGTCATTGCTAATGACAATTATTTTTAAACCTGGCCGGTAATAGCAGAAAATGCAATATGTATTTTTTTTTAATTTAATTTGTTGTTCAACTTAATTTTTTTTTTTTTTTTTTTTAGAACTGACTACACTGTTAGCCTTAGGGGCCCTAAAGCCGCTGCGGCTTTTACAGCTTCACCGGACTTGGGGGCGAGCGCAGAGGGCACTCAGCCGCGAAAGTTTTGTTGACGACTCGCACGAGGGTGCCAAGTGGCCGGACCTCGGCTCGGGCGGTCGCCGCGTTCGCAAATAAGTCGCGATCTAATCGAATCCCTACACCTACGATTCGAGCTAACTAATTTATACACATAGGCACGTTCCCTTCCTCCTGGGAGGAAGGAAGGAACCGTGCGTATGTGTATTCAGTAATCGGAATGTTTCTACACTAACTAGCGTAAAAAAAGAAAAAAAAAGGTCCCTCACAGAACCTATGTACCTGTGTGGTGTGCACGTGTGTATGTTCATACGTGTGTAGTGTTGTATGTAGGTAGCTAAGTGATGCACGTACAGTGTCACTTGTATCGCACGGGCGGTTGCCTGACCCAAGGGTTTCACTCCGAGGAACGGACCTAGGCTTGGGTTACCGCTAGAGAGGGTGGACGTGACGGGTGTGCGGGAGCGAAGTTGACCGCCCGCCCTCTGCGGAGAGAGCGGTGGTTACGCGGGCGTGGGCGCTGGCACGCTCTGTTTGGAGAGACGGATGTGTAATATTTATTCGCATTTTCGATGTGATCGTCGGGATCAATAAAAATATTGCGCGGCCGGCGTTTGCACCGGATGTCCGTGGGTACCGGAACATAAGTGGCGGCTGTTTTTATCAACGGATTCGCGTGGTTCGACGCGGTGTCGAAATACGAACGGGAGAGCTGTTTAACGTAGGCATGTATCGAAGGAAGCTCCATATCTCTATGGAGATCTACGCTTCGAACATACCACGGGGCCCCGGTGAGACGATAGAGGAACCTATTCTGTATCGATTGTAACTGTTTGAAACTCGACTCGGACATATGTGCGAACACAGCGCAACTGTATATCAAAATTGGTCGAATACACGTCTTGTAGAGCGTGAGCTTATGTCGCGTGGACATTTTGCTCACCGAACACAACAGAGGATGCAACCGGCCCAGGACCCACGCGGCCCTGTTCCTAACCTTACGGATGTGGGGTCTAAAAGAGAGCCTACTATCTAGGGTTACCTCTAGATATTTGGTCTCTCTTACATACGGAATCGGATTATCGTAGAGCTTAACAGGTTTAAGCTTCCACGGTATCTGTGACGAATCCGCATCGAAGAGCATCGCGGCGCTCTTCGAGGGATTAACGGCTATTCGCCACTCGTTAAACCACTTCCCGAGAGTGGTCACGGAGCGTTGGACTTTGTGTCTGAGGTTGGATCTATTCCTATCTGAGGCATATAAGACTGTATCGTCAGCGTATAGCCCTACCTCGACCTCCGGGAGTCGAGGTAGGTCACTGACGTACAGGTTAAATAGGCTAGGAGCCAGGATCGAACCTTGGGGAACGCCTGAGCGTATTGGACGGGGCGTGGACAATTCACCTTCCACTCTATAGCGGAAGGTGCGATCTGTTAAATAGTCGCGAATTATTTTAATTAGCCTATCGGGGACTTCAAAGCGGTACAACTTGTAAATCAATCCCTCGTGCCAGACCTTATCAAAGGCCTTGGCCACGTCGAAAAAGACCGCAAGTGTACGGCGGGGCTTATAAAGTTCAGCAAAATTAAATGCAACGTGCTCCGTGAGGCGGTGCACTTGATGAGTGCAAGAATATCTAGCACGGAAACCGAATTGCTCAGGCGGATAGAGGTCTTTCTCCTCTATTACTGGCTTGAGACGGTTCAGAAGGATCCGCTCGTAAATTTTCCCTAACGTATTTAGGAGACTGATCGGGCGATAGCTGTCGGGAAGCGACGCGCTCTTGCCGGGCTTACGGATACCTATGACTATTGCCTTTTTCCAGGCGGCTGGAAAATGGCAGTGGACTATGGCTACATTGAAGATGCAGACCAAAAGAGCTATGAGGCGATCGGGAAGAAGTCTAAGTACTTCATTCCTGATCCCGTCAGGACCTGGTGCTTTTCTAAGCTTAAGGCTTTTTATAATGGAAAGAACCTCCTCAGACGTGACTGGGGACAGGGAGTCTGTCGCGGGGAGCTTATCCAGCTCCCGCACGCATCCATCGATATCAACTTAATAAAGGCAAACCGCCTTTATATCCATAGATTGTCTCTTTTTATGCAATGACTCTTTAATGATAACTACATAGTAACTTAATACGACTTGTAAGTGGCTTTAAAAATGTTCCCAATCGACCGAAACTTAATATACAATTATTAAAGTGAAAACTTTTTTATGAAGGTTTGGTTATGGAGTAAATTCATGCGAGTCGTCATCGACAAGGTCACGTGACGTGTTAATTATAACACTGTATCTGTTCCTATTAGTATAAGTTATTGCGCTATGCCAGCTGTGAATATATAATATATACATATAATATTAAATAAATAAAATAAAAAAGACATAGTATATAATATATTAATATTCTCATATAGATATATAGTTTGAATAAGGAAGTCTTTGTAGCAATTTAACCAAAAAATTAGAAATATCATTATTTATTTTATAGTATGCGTATTTTATAGTAATTTATTATATATTTATTATAACAATTATATTAAGTGGATAGAGTCATGCGAGAGACAACAACGTAAACTATTGTACTGGTAAAGTGATGAAATACCGCGTTAAGTCTAGAAGAAGCTCTCTGGAATGTACAAGAGCAAGTAGGTGGCTGCGAACTAGCAAAGTATTTGTAATATATTTTATATGATTGGGATCGTACGCTGACCATAATTACTTCTATAATAAAAAAATTAATTGTCGAAAAATTTTGGTAAACATAAAATCGATAGCTGAGCTTCTATGTAAATTATTCTAAACAAAAAAATGATCGCTGCAGTGGAGCGACTCGACATCGCGACATGGATTAGCGAGATGTTTGAAAACATTGATATCATTAAGAAAAATATTCTGTGTAATTTTTATGTTAATTTATGGTTATATTTGAAAAAGTGAAATGGCTAGCTAGCATTTTTAACAACTTCAAAAAAGGTTCTCAATTCAAATGTATTTTTTTAAAATAGATGTTCATGGATAATTTATTTGTGTATGAACCGATTTAGATGATTTTTTTTTTTGGACAGGGGACAGGTTTCTCCCATTTTAATTTCATTTGTATTGAACCTTCGACTTCGAAGATACACCAGGGAAGTCCTCAAAATTATTTAAGCTGTTTTTTTTTAACTACCTTGTTACTTACTATATTGACCTTAACGGTGAAAAAGTTTTCATTAACTGTTGTTTAATTTTCTGTTATTATTCCAACAAAGTAGTGAAAATTAAAATATATTTAGAATTAAAATTTCCACTGATCGTTTCACTTAGAGACAAAACCCTGAAAATACATAATAGGTTGGTAGAAGTATATCGATACAACGATACAATTGCATAAATTCTAATAACTAAGTGGGACCACAAATCGATATCAAGATGCATCTCCTTTTTTTATACTTGCATTCAATGCAAAAAATATAATAATGTTCCGATAAAAAACTTTCATAATAGATAGAAAACTTTCACAAAAAACTGATCTAAATATAAAAATGAGCCAATCTAACGTAACACCAAGTGTTTAAGTGTATATTTTTCCAATCTTAAAACCATTAAACGTAATCGTAACTCAGTCGCGGGCAGTAGATTCGAGTATAGAGGTAAATAAACAACAGCATCTTTTGGCGCATCACAAATGGACAGTATAAGTGGTCTACTAAAGATCATTATACACATTATAGTACATACTAATATTATACAGCTAAAGAGATTATTTGTTTGTTTGAACGCGCTAATTTCTGGAACTACCAGTCACATTAAAAAAGGCGAAGTGCTGTGTAGGGAACATAGCCGTATATTTTGTATGTATATTATGGTGTTTTATAGGTGGATTGCTGTCGAAGATCCCTTTCTAACCATGTACGATTTCTATAATTTGACTTGGTTATTTTTGACGAGTAAAGGTCGACATTGTATTACATTTTCTTAATTTTTAAGTTTAACGCCATATATATTAACAATTATTATGCCACGCAAATGTTTTGTGTACGCAGTCGACAAATCCTGACGAGAACTGTCGACTGAAACTAAAACGAGCTTCTTCGAGTTTTGTGACATGGCGAAACGTCCTCAAAAAGGCGGTGGGTGCGTTCTCTTCCACGCGCGCGATGCTTCACAGTCCTCACTCTACGTGACGAATTCTTTGATCTTCTAACTATCGAATGGTGTAATTAAAATTGGGATATAGATGAAATACATTCAGCTGCAATGTGAAACTGTATCCCGACTTTGTTATTATCATCAGTATTTTAAATTGTCTCCAACTATGAAAGCCAATTTAAAGGTGTATTTACGTCAAAAATTCTTTTTACTTTTTATAGCCTATTAATGACGACAGTTACAGGCTATATACCTTCACGCTGCGACCTTAAGAAGTGGAGCAGAAACCATTAAAGTCCACCAATCTGGCAAGTTGTAGGCAGGTACGAACGTTAGGCTATACAGGGCATTGGCGGCGTTGCGGCGCGGCACCGCAATAGATAGTTGGACGAATAACTTTACCACGGGTGAAACCGTGGTGCACAGCTAGTTCATCATGTGAAATACGAACGAGTTTAGCCGTTACATCATAAAATTTAGAATGAAGTTTCATAGCGGAAAATAGATTGTAGAAAGTGCTACCGGTTTTTTAAAGTGTCGATATATAGACACTTCCTTAGCATAAGCATAAGCATTGATCGGGTGTTTTCAAATTGCCCACTTATTTTTACCCAACTATGAAAAAGGAGGGTTATGTTTTTCGACCGTATATATGTACGTACATACATATGTATCTCTATTTCTTTGGCACGCTCTTTAGACTAAACGGGTTGATTGATTTAAGAATACGCGGTGTCGTTAGATTCGTCTTAATTGTGGATAATATTTATGTATGACGTCTGGAAGTCAAATAAAAAACATAAATAGAAAAATATTTTTTTTTGTGTTTTTGTTGCAGTCGGGGTTTTTGTTTCCTCTTTAATAATTTATCTTGTTTAAATTGTACTTCCATAAGGAGAGTTATGAAAAAATTAAAAGTGATTTGATAGAGTTATAATGAAAAGTCTACACCATGAAATTGCTTACCAATCTCTTGTTTTATTTTGGTGAAGATAGTCGATGTTATTTTTGTATTAGTGTCATCTACAAATGTAAAAATTGTTTTCGTTCCTCTTGATTTTGTTCTTTGTACAGAAAAAATAAAAGCCACTCGTAAGGCTATTCGCCTCTGTTACACTGCAAATATTAACGCAAATGTGTTAATCTATAATATATAAATTAAATAATAGGGGTTTGTAGTTGTGCGCGCATCACGCAAAAACTACCGGATTGATTTTGATATTTTTTATATATTTACTTCTTAGAGCATACCTTGTCGTAATTTAATAAAACGCATTAAAAAGTTATTAAAGGTTTAAGAAGCTACGATTTTTATAAGCACTACGCGTTCTTCTGTGGTTCTTCGAGCGGAACAGTAGGCACAGTTGAAATCTTTAAGACAGACAAAGCACATCTTTTAAACAAAAATGTACGTAAAATTGGCATATATTATGCCAACCCCGGGATCAGAGTTATTGAGGTAGAGGTTTTCTAAGCATACAATTTTGCACAGGACTTCCTTCAACAAAGTAGGTGAGCACTCAGAAATGATTATATATATACCTAGATAAAATCTAGTAAAGAACTCTTTAACTATTGACTGTTTACTGATATCTGCAAATAACAAAAAGAAAGGTTACAGAAATACAGATTAAAAGTTATTAAAGACCAGATGACCCGGTGAACTTCGTATCACTTACATATTATATTTCTGTAAAATGTGGTTAAAACTTAATAGATTTTTTTTATTTACATTAAATAAATTCAACACAGTTATGCATTTAATCAATTTAAAGCTTTCTGATGTACTATATTTTTTGTATTTTTATGCGGTGCGTAAAATATAAAGATGATGGTTTTCCGACCCGCGAACACGCGACGTATAATTAATTGCCCATGCGCGAAACAGGGAAACTCCAAGTTGATTCCGCAAACTTTAAACAACTGGCTTTGCGATTTATTTATTTATGGTCATCGCAAAGGCCAGACGCACGGGAAATTGTAGATGCTTAAAATCTAATGGCAAATCCGTTGGAATCATCGGTATACGCGGGTCCAAGACATCCTCTCCTTTGTATTTTCCCTTGATGATCTTGGCCTCGATGACGTTATTCATTAGCTTTTTCACAGCCAGTCTCGTTCCATTGCACAGTCGAGATTGATTAATATTACGCGGCATAATCACAACTGATCCTACTTTTAATTGTAAATTGTGAGGTGGTAGTACATGCAAATCCAGGGAATTTAAAAACTATGCGGGCTAGTTGACTACGAAATCTTGGTTTTTAACTGAGTCAACTGATTTGTAAGAAAACAACTCTCCTGGAAGAAAATTCCATCGACGTGAGTTCGAATCCCTGCAATGAGACTGAGCTTTCGGTGAAGGAAAACATCGTGAGGAAATCATAGCGTGGTGGAAACGCGTTTTCTAATACCCTCCTGGTTAGCTACCACCCTCAAGTTGAAAATCTGTCGCCTAGCACCATATGTGTGTTCCAGCAGCTGCACTTGGGAGCCAGTCTTCTACTAGGCTTCGCGTGCTGCCATCTTGGGCCACATCGTCACTTAAGATAAGGTGAGATTGTTACCACAACGCTAACTAAACCTATAACGATAAAAAAAAACACCGTAGCTTTTTGATTCGTAATATTTTTTTAATGAATATATTGTATTCTTTGGCGTGAATCATAATTAAATGAACCGAAAAAATATATCTGTGTTTTTTTCCGAGAAAAATCCTGAAAATCAAGTAAACTGCACGCTAATGAAATCTTTTTTTTTTTACGAAACAAATAGTTATAGAAAAAGACTATGTTATCCCTAATCAGTTTTTACCTATACATTTAAAGAAATATTTAATAGTATATTATACTTTTTTGAACTAAAAATAAATTCCTTTCAAGGGTTCCGAAGTCAACAAAGAACCCTATGTCCGTCTGTCTGTCCGCGGCTTAACTTAGAGATTCTTAGTACTAGAAAGCTGTAATTTGGTATGAGTATACATATTAATCACGCCGAAAAAGTAGTGTACTAAAATCTCCCCTACACGTAAAGTGGGATTTTTTTTCTCGTCTATCCCATCGTGTGGAGTTTCGTTGAATAGGTCGTTCAAAAATATTGCGGTGTGTAAAAACCATTTTTCTATTCAAAGATTCGTCTGTGAAATATTAAGCTCTAAAATGCTAATTTTTGTTAGAGTCTATTGTTTCCCCCTCCCCCTTCCAGCTAAATGGTTGTTTTTGGATATGTGAAAAATTCATGGTAGTATATATAATAAAGTTAAAAAAGTAAAATTATCAGATGTAAGTAGGATTTAATAGTTAACGAGTAATAGGCAATCATAATGTATTTGGAGAAGTAATTTCGCACAGGTCTCTCAGCAGTGTCTCCTGCATATTGTGACGGGCAAATATGGAACCCCACCCGGCGCGTGTATATATTTTTGTATATACACTATTATATTGATATATCTATATCAATAGTAATATACTAATCCATACTATCTATACTAATAATATTATAAATGCGAAAGTAATTCTGTCTGTTTGTTACGTTTTCACGCCTAAACCGCTAAACCAATTTCAATGTATTTTGGTATAGAGATAGATTGTATCTTGAGAAAGGACATAGGGTATTTTTATTAGTGAAAATAAAACTTTAAGGGTAGAAAATAAAGGGATGAAAGTTTCTAAGAACAAGATATGGGAACACCAAATGCGAATGCGCGATAATAGTGAAATGATATCGGCTGCCATACCAACCAGTTTTTTGATTGTCAATCTGGTTTGTTGATATATTGACATTGTTATACTTAATAAGAAATGTATTGTATTTCTAATAATTACCTATTAAATAATAGTCCAGTAAACTTTTTAAGGTTGGCTGAATTGTTTTCAAACTGTTTAACTGCACAGTACGGCATATGTAATTACAGTTTTATTTTATTATAGAAATATGACATGCGCTGTCAATCGCGGCTCGTGGGAGTTTGTATATTCTAAGCAATATACTTATTATAAATTATCTGGATTACATAGTTCTGCTGCTACAAGTGAATTATTTCATTGTGTTATTCCACATGTGGTGAAAATAAAACTTCAGTGAAGAAAGTTTGTATGAAAGACCCGTCATGTCCCAAATTAGGGATATTCATATTTATGCTTTTGATAAGAAAGAAATTAAAATAATTATTTTATGAAAATTGTACACGGGAAATACACGCCATTCCTCAATTAATACGGCATGTAAATTGTCAATAATATGGTTAAAAATAAAGTTACGGGATGTAAATAACTACTGCGTAACTATAAACGCGTGCGGAGCCGCGTGCTCACCGCTGATAATTACATAAAGCAGTCTCTCTAATATTGTGACGGATAACTACGGAACCCTACACTGCGCGTGTAAATATTAGTTGTATATATCTATACTATTATACTAAAAATACAATAAAGCGGAAAATTTTTTGTTTGTTTAAATTTAACACGCTAATCTCTAGAACTATCAGTCTGATTTGAAAAATTCTCGTTTGTATATGATAGCTAGATTCATGAGGAATAGTATAGGCTATGTAACATTCAGCTACACCTCTCAGGTAGTCTTTAATGTTGATTTTGTTAGGTAAGTCGAGACACGAAACGCTCCAAAATTGATTTATTCGCGTGTGCTACCATAATGGTTTGTGATACTTAAATAAAATGTACCACAAAAATATTGGACCTTAGTATATCTAAAAAAATCCGCAATACCATATGCCTATCTCTTATACATAAGCCACAATTAGGTACTTCGTGACAAAGATTGTTGAAAATTAAAAAGTGATTTATTACCATTATTTTTTAGACATGGCATATTAATCCTTACGAAAAAAAGTTACTTCAAATCAAGACAATTTTATGAAGATAAACTTTGCCATGTAGCACGTTATTTCGACGAATAATTTGTGAGATATTGGAATTTTAAAATAATATAACACTCGGCGTGCGATGTGACGCATAATCCTGCCTACCCGAAAAAAATATTGTTTTTATACTGAAGTTTTTTAAATCAGCAATCAGTGATTTGTTTTAAATTAAAAGTGGGCGAACACACAGCGCTCTGACAACATTATCTGTCTCGTTCTGTCACATGTTACCTTACCCAACCATTCGTGTTAAAAAGAGATAACACAAGACAGTACTTTCTTGTCTCTATTGGATGCTTATGTATTGTTACGATTATTATTCTAGTACATTTACTTCAATGTAGGTGAAGGTAATTTGCCAGCCCTACAAATTAAATTAAAAACAAAAAGAACAATACTATAAAAAGGACATAAATGATATCATTATTTACACGCTTCATTAGCCGATGCCAAGTTCTTAATAAAAAATGAAAAATTAACATTTGCACAACGAATCATAAGTTCCGAGACATTATTGTTTTTCTTTTTTACTGGGACGCGACAAAGGCCGCTCAAAATATTATTCATACTGCCATAAATAAGTTGGATATTTTAACTTTATAATCACTTTACAGCAGTTTGAAATAAACTGTACCTACCTACGTGTATTTTAAGAGCATTTAGTCAGCCAACCGTTACTCAGAGCTTAAATAAAAGTACCTACACATAAAGATAATAAAAAGCAAAAACAATACTTCTTAATAACGATTCTTATGAAATACTTTACTGAATACAACAATTCATTTACATTAGAAAAAAAATTATTTGGAATCCTAATCTAAAATTGAATTGAAATCAAAATTTTTTACAAAAAAAAAAATGACTTCTTGTTCAAAGTACTCAGATACGAAATATTGCTTAGACATCCAATAATCAGTGACCAATGGCAGGACCTTACGTGGTAAACCAGAGTCCACAGTGAAATTACGAAATATTACATCTTCAAAATATTGTGTAACAAAAACTTTGCGTTAATTACACGAACACGTCTTAACGTTTAGATACTAGCACGTGCACCTTTTCTAAAAAAAATATGTTTTGTCGTGCCCACGTCTTCACACGCGAAGTTCAAATAATTTTTTTTAAAGCCTATTGTAGAATAAGTTGCCATGAAAAGGAAACATAACAGTACAATAAACATATTCAAGTAAAGATTGTTTAGGCAAAAATTGACAGATCGCTAAATACATATACCTACACATGTTTCCCTCCTTCCTCCCAGGAGGCCGAGAAAATGTATATATGTATATGTTAGTTTAGCTCGAATTCTAAGCATAGGGAATTAGATAGATCGCGACTTTTTGCATGATCGGCAAGAGCCCAAGACGAGATTCAGCCACTTTGGCACTTCTGAGCATGTTGTCTCGCTTTCGCGCCCTTATATAAACTGATAAAAAGCAGCACAGTTAGGAACCAATTGCACATGCATTAGCAGATCATCAGGCTGTAAACCTGTGCCCTTTTGAATGCCAGCGCACTATGCAAAACCAAGCTCAATGTCATTTTTTAAATAATGGAGTCGCATGTTACTGATTCGATGAAACATTAAAAGCCACCACACACGCGTCATTTTTTTATAGATTATAAAAATGTGTCACTGAATAATGATCCCAAAGACGTGGTCTTACTTACTGAATTTGCACACAACATAAGCAATGTCTTGACTAAGAACATACCTAGTCATAACTCAAGAATGCAATGAGCCAAGATTTCGGTGAAGGAAAACATCGTGATGAAACCATAGCATGGTGGTAGGGGTATTTTCTAATGCCCGCCTGGCTAGCTACCACCCTCAAGTTGAAAATCTGTCGCTAAACACCATATGTGTGTTCCGGCAGCTGCTCTTAAGAGCCAGTCTTCCACTAGGCTTAGCGTGCTACTTAACATTTTAGGCCCCATCGTAACTAAAAATCATGCGAGATTCCAGCCATAACGATAATTCTACAAGCAATTTAAAAATATATAAAAGCCATACCAGCCAGAAGCCAGATTGAGGTGGATATATAAAATTTTTTGGATTCATTTAATTCTGTCAATAAAATCGTTAATTTTGAGATTATTTGAAAACTACTTAACCAACCTGAATGTAATTTTCAGATAAATACAAAACTGAACCCGAGAAAGGAGGTAGGCATTTACGTCGTCAAAATTCTAGATCTTGATTCTAGATTTTAGATTTCGCTACCAACTTCATCTTTAAAAACTTAGGTAAGCAGTCTCCTATTTGGCGCATAAATATGTAAAACTTAATTAAATTTACATTAAAACTCCTGACATATTTCATAGTTCTTTCACCTGTTTTAAATCCTTTGATTATATACCTATATGTGTAGATTCCTAGTCCGGCGTTTCAAACGAGTATTTCTCATAACATTGATAAATAAATTCTTCAAAAAAAGCCATTTTGAGTTCATTCAGTGCATTAGAGAGCAAAGAATATACCAACTAAGTACCTTGTTTTACCTAGTCTCTGAAGAAGTGTATCTCTCTAATAAAAAATATCAACTATAGCTGTATACACACAGAACACTACCGCTGTTGCGCAATAGCAATAAAAACTCCGAACACGGCAATATTCAAAACATTTCAAAACTTCAAAATTTCGAATAGAACATAAAGAAAAATCTATAATTTACTCGAGTAATACATTTAAAACTTTTTAAAGAAACTATTTTATTACGTTATAATCCAGTAAATTATGGATTTTTCTTGTTGATCTTAATATTAGGTCTTTTACCTATGAAATTGCCGTTTCGAATGAAAAAATTTAAACGAATTTTTTTCATGTATTTTTTATTTGTATTAATCGAAGTAATCACACATGCAATCAATGCATCTTTGCCAGCGCAGTGGCAGTTTATTGATGCCCTTCTTAAAGAAATCAGCTGGACGGGAGGCAACAAATTCTTCAAAGGCATTTTGTACTGCCTCTCGGGTATTGAATTTTTTTCCCGCCAAGAAGTTATCCAAATTTAGGAAAAAGTAGTAGTTTGTAGGCGCAAGGTCTGGTGAGTAGGGCGGATGACGGAGAACTTCCAACCCCAGTTCTTGCAACTTGGAGACCGTCTGCTGTGCAGTATAAGGTCGCGCGTTGTCGTGCAGGAGCAGCGGAGACGAGCGATTGACCAATGCTGGTTGGAGATGTGCCAGCTTCGCCATCATTGTGTTCAGTTCTTCACAGTACACATCTGCAGTAATGCTCACCCCGTTTGGTAAGAAGCTGTGATTAATCACACCGGCGCTAGACCACCAAACAGTGACCTTCACTTTTCTAGGGATAAGTTTTCGTTTAGGGCATTGTTTAGGTGCTGAACCAGGATCTAACCAACTTGCTGAGCGCTTGCGGTTATCAAACAGAATCCATTTTTCATCGCAGGTAACAATGCGGTTCAAAATTCCTTCATATGTGTGTCTCTTGAGCAGTGCACGGCACGTCTCGACGCGTACTTCGCGCTGGCGATCATTGAGTTCGTGGGGCACCCATTTGTCAAGCTTTTTTACCTTGCCAATTTGACGCAAATGGACCAATATTGTTTTGACGCTAACGTCGAAAGCTGCTGCTAATTCAGCCATAGATTGTGTATTATCAGCTTCTACAATCGCCTTTAATTCGTCATTGTCGACCAAAGTCTTCGGACAACCGCGAGGTTCATTTTTCAGGTCGAAATTCCCAGAACGGAAGCGAGCAAACCAATAACAGGTGGTGCGTTGGTTTGTAGTGTTAGCTCCGTAAACGTCGTTGATGTTGCGTGCCGCTTGTGCCGCGTTGCTGCCACGACGGTACTCATATTCCATAAATACTCGAATTTTTAACGTATCCATGATGACAAAAAATATTGAAATCCGATGAAAATGTAACACTAATCAATAAAGAAATGACTACTTTTGGAAAAAGAATTCCATTTTTTTTAAAATAAAATTAATTTGAAATTATAATTCTTAGTCAAACAAAAATTATTTTGATTTGAAATGGCCAGTACTGCAGAACGGCAATTTCATAGGTAATAGTCCTTCAAGATTAAGAAGTAAAAGTTGTATTTATTTCAATTTAAAATGAGCCATACCATTGCATGAACACATATTATTATTACGTAACTTAGGTAGTAATTTATTAACAATCTAATATTTAATAACCTATTATTTATTATTTTATTATCCTAAAGTGGACTAAATAACACTAAATATTTAATTATTCGGAACGTTTGGACCAACTATGAAGACGCTAGTTCTTTTTTATTGATGAAATTATTATTTTTTAATTAATATAAATGAATGACTTATGTCGGATGTCGGTCGGACGTTCGTTGCCTCGCGCAATGCCCACAACGAAGAGAAGTGTCGTACATACCACAGGGTGGTGGGTGGAGGGGGACGGAGAGTAAGGCAAGAATATTCACGTTCAAGGACAGGATGCCGCTTTGCACAATTCTAGCCTAAACATCCCCCCAGGCTTGACAGGATATAGTCCTTCAAGATTAAGAAGTAAAAGTTGTATTTATTTCAATTTAAAATGAGCCATACCATTGCATGAACACATATTATTATTACGTAACTTAGGTAGTAATTTATTAACAATCTAATATTTAATAACCTAACGATAAATTTTGTGGACTGTAAGTTAAAAATGAAAATGTTATTATTGGTTGGGTAATGGAAAAACCTTCACTACGGGTCTGCGGTAGACTCCAGATTTAGTCCTGACATCTACAACGCGTGGAACACCATCTTTTCCGGGAAACAACCGTTCTATGATACCCAGTGGCCAATCCAAAGGAGCACTGTTCTCTGATTCAAGCAGTACAACAGCACCCTGTTGGATATGAGCATTAGATGAGAGCCATTTATTTCGGACTTGCAAAGTGTTAAGGTATTCGACCTTCCACCTTTTCCAAAAAGACTGCACCAAATGGTCAATAATGCGTTTCCGTTGAAGTAGTGTGACCCTCTTAGTGCTCAAATCCTCAGAAGGTAAGGACTTTAAAGGCGTCATTACCAAAAAATGAGCGGGAGTCAATGCCAGCGGTTCAGATGGATCGCTACTTAGCACTGACAATGGGCGCGAATTTAAAATGGCCTCAATTTGAGTGAGGACAGTATTCATTTCGTCGCCAGTTAATAATTGAGAACCTACGATTTTGGCTAGATGATTTTTAATGCTTCTAATATTACCTTCCCATATACCTCCAAAATGGGGGGCAGAAGCTGGGTTAAATTTCCACTCTACGCGGTTATCTCGTAACTCGTTCGCAAATTTGTCTTTGTATTGTTCCGACTCTAGTAATTGATACACGGAATTAAGATATGTCTTTGCACCTATAAAGTTTGTTCCATTATCTGAGTAAAGAACTGAGACAGGACCGCGGCGAGATAAGAATCTTCTGAGCGCGTTTAGAAAGGAATCCGTGCTTAAATCTGTTGCGAGCTCGATGTGTACTGCCTTAGTGACAAGACACACGAACAAGCATAAGTACGCCTTTTGACTTCGCACTCCTCTGCGATGGTACGGTACTATATACAACGGCCCTGCATAGTCAACACCAGTATGGCAGAATGCTTTCGCTTCATTAACCCTACAAGCTGGTAAATCCGCCATTATAGGTGCCTTATTTTTAGGGTTGACCTTGAAACAAATAATGCACTGTCGTATACGCTTACGTACAATGTTACGCGCGGACAGTATCCAAAATTTTTGTCTTAATAACGACATTAGCAATTGGGGACCTGTGTGTAGGTATTTCCGGTGGTAATAGTCTATAATTAAATCGACAATGTGACCTCTATTAGGTAATACTATAGGATGCTGACTGTCATAGCTTAATTCCGCATTGGACAGACGACCACCTACCCTTAATAATCCATCCTTTAAAAAGGTATTGAGCTTTAGAAAAGCTGGCGGTAACTTTCCCCCATTTTGAGCAATTTTAATCTCATTACTAAACTACAACTTTTGTAGATCCTTAATAACAGCTTCCTCAGCCCGATCTAAGTGATTAATTTCAAACTTTCGCGACAATTTCTTAATAAATCTAAGCACAAACAACGTTATTCGAAGTAATTTAGGCCACGAAGAAACGCGAGCGGCAAGTTCACAAAAGACCGGCAATGTTGGAGGCGTGACGCTTATAGTGGACAGAACATTCACCTTTATTTCAGGTATTTCTATGTGTACACTGGCGGGATCGAACCGTCGAAATGGCCATTCATCAATTGGTAAGTGTGCAAATGGAGGTCCAGTAAACCAAAGTGGGTGTTCTAGCAGCTGAGCTGGAGTAAGACCTCTGGACACACAGTCTGCGGGATTATCTTTCCCATTAATGTGATGAAAATGACAAGGATCTAGATCATCATGAATTTTTGCGACCCTATTAGCGACAAAGGTCTGCCAACGTGTAGGACATGAATGGATCCAGGCCAGAGCCACAGTACTGTCCGTGAATGCAAGAATGTTTGCTAGTTGACAGCGACCAGAGTACGTCGTAATAACTATGCGTATTAATTTAGCAAGAAGTAAGTTGGCACAGAGCTCCATTCTAGCGAGGCTGATAACAGTTTTTGAAGGCGCCACCCTCGACTTAGCGCAAACTAAATTTATCACCGAACGATTTTCGTTTGGTAAATAAACGTGTAAATATACAACTCCACCGTAAGCGCGTTCAGAAGCATCAGCAAAACCCACTACCGATATTATGCAATTATCATTGACGCCGATGTGTCGCGGTAATCTTAATTGTTTCAACAAGTGCAATTCCGAATGAATTCTATTCCATAAAGATATTATATTAGCAGGAGGACATTCATCCCATCCAACTTTGTTTTCCCATAAAGATTTAATAAATAATTTTGACAATAGCGTAACTGGAGCCACGAAACCCATTATGTCCCATAGCCGGGCAATAGTGGACAGTATTTTTCGCTTGGTACATTCCTTTACTTTAGAGTTTGCTAATAATCTGCGCTCCAAAGACACGCACCTACGCTCGGCCGAGTGCATGGAATCTCCTAACGCAGAGGTGTCTCCCTTTAATGGTAGTGAAACAATAAATCGACCAGTCATGTCGCGGTGCGTGGTGGCATTATAATATTTCTCACATAATTGCTCGTCTTTAGATAAATAATTAGGTACATTAGGTACCTCTTCCAGCTCAAAACATCGATTCATGCAGTGTTCGATTGACTCATCATTTATAGTAAGATAAGTGCGGAAACTATCACATACAGGGTCAATGACCTTCGCTTGACCTACTATGACGTAGCCTAATAAGGTCTCAATCGCCACGGGTTCGCTCGAGCCTCGAGATATTGTTCTCGGACGCAGGATGCGCGCGAACAAGTCACTACCGATTATAAGATCAATGCCTGCAGGTGTGTAATAATTATTGTCAGCTAAGGGAATATTATTCAAGTAATCTAAGCGCGCAGCGTCCACTTTCGCGGTAGGTAACTCGTTGGTGATGCGATTTACGATCACCGGTTGAATTGTATACCTAACCGAATCATCGATACGTGAACGAATGGTCAGGCAGGTTGTCCCTACAACAGGATTACTGACATCGCCTACACCTGACACATATTTATTTTGCGGCTCATATATTTTTAGTTTCAAACGTTTACAACATTCCGTAGTTATTAAATCTCGTTGAGACGCACTATCAACTAACGCGCGCAAGACGAATATATTGCCATCTGCATCGAGCGCGTTGCACAGCGCAGTGCCGAGCAAGACGGACGATGCGCCGACCGAGCGATCTGTCGCGGTGGCCACAGAGCACGAGCCAACCGCGCAAAGCGATACGGATGCGGCAGGGCCGCACTCAGGCGCGCCAGCCGTTGTCGTAATAGAGTGCCCGCTTACGTTGACCCCCGAAGTATTTTTACGGACAGGAAAATGCAGCAAGCTATTATGAGGTTTTCTACATTCGTTGCAACGTCTGGAATCCTTACAATTTTGAATAGTGTGTGTACTATTTAAGCAATTCACACATAATTTATTAGTTTTAACAAAGTTAAAACGATCATTAGGAATCATTGTCAAGAATTTACTGCATTTTAATAATTGAAAATGGTCATTAAGCCCACAACAAACACAGTTCTTTGACTCCTGTATATTTATAAATGTTTTCACATTATTATTAGAAGAACGTGAATTCATTTGTCCGACCGACGATATAATATTATTTTTACGCGACTGAATACTGCCCACTCTCATACTTGTACTTGAGCTCGCCACATTATGTGCTCGCTGTAAAATATGCGACTGACTTCGTGTGAAATTAATAAAGTCTAAACATTTCGGAAATTCAGTGAGTTCGCTGTATTTTAATTCGAATGCTTTGACAGTCTCTAAGCCTACCTTTTTACACGCAATGTGTATAAAAATGAAATCTTCTAAACTGTCGATATTTAGCTGTTTTAACGCGAGATATAGAGACGAAAATTGGTCAATAAATTCTTCTACCTCCTTGGGTGAATTATTTTTTACCGCGGCTAAATTAATCAACCTATCCAAGTAGGTAGTGGCTAATATTCTTTTGTCATTATATTTATTTATTAACGCATTCCATATAACGGTGTAATTTTCAGGCGTAGGTAAAATACCTTGACATATACCTAGGGCTTTCCCTTTTAATCTACCCATCAAGTACTGGACTTTGTCACCGTCTGTGAGATCAGTATTTTCATGAATGGTTGCTTTAAAAGTCTCAAAAAAGATAGGCCATGACTCATTATCGCCATTAAACGAGCAGAGTTCTAATCGAGGCAATTTTAATGAAGATTTTTCGCATTTTACCCTTACGTCACGACTCGCATTTTGAGTATTTTGTGACGTCAATTGATGCACTTTATATTTAATTTTGGTGTACAATTGATCGAACGAAATAACTGTGCTATATGAAGGATCAGAACTGTCTACTGATGACAATTGAAGGTCATTGTATTGTTCGACCGTGGTCAGAAACTCTTCACGAAATTTGTCTATAGTAAAACACTCCGATAAAAAGTTTTCTATTTTTTGCTCATCATTTCCTACATGCACAATTAAATTGAAGATAGTTTGTATTCGAGCAAACAAAGTCGATATTTTAATCTGCAATTTTTTGATATTGCGTTCTTGCACGGTAGGAGGCATTTTATTTTACTTTATTATCCTAAAGTGGACTAAATAACACTAAATATTTAATTATTCGGATCGTTTGGACCAACTATGAAAACGCTAGTTCTTTTTTATTGATGAAATTATTATTTTTTAGTTAATATAAATGAATGACTTATGTCGGATGTCGGTCGGACGTTCGTTGCCTCGCGCAATGCCCACAACGAAGTGAAGTGTCGTACATACCACAGGGTGGTGGGTGGAGGGGGACGGAGAGTAAGGCAAGAATATTCACGTTCAAGGACAGGATGCCGCTTTGCACAATTCTAGCCTAAACAGGTAAAGACATAATTATGAAGACAACTAAAACAATTAGCAAGAAAGAAAGAAAAGTTATTAATTGTCACACAAAAAAGTATACCATACACAGTAAAACATGAAATATTAAAAACAAAACGGACGACGCGGACGCTGTTTTTCAGCCAAAACCTTTGCATTTAGCCAGCAATCATTTAAATTATCACATTTAAGATATTTCGCGTTCAATTGTAATTATCATCTGCTTTCTGTTACTGTATTTGAATGAAAATGAAAATAAATACTTTAAATAAATATATTAAAGTAATTAATTTGTCTGGAAATTACAAATTTCCAAGAATTAAATAAAATAAAAGTTCAATGCGGTCTATAAATTTGCAAATAAAAATTTAGTATCTTAATTTTGTCTTTCTTTTGCTGCATTTGTAAAAAAATATTAAAATAAACACTTAGTGAAGTAATTAATTGGTCTGGAAATTACAAACTTCCAAGAATTAAATTAAAATAAAAGTTCAATGCACTCGATTAACTAGCAAATAAAAATTTAGTATCTTAATTTTGTTTTTCTTTTGCTGCATTTGAAAAAATAATTTAAAAAAACACCTAGTAAACTAATTAATTTGTCTGGAAATTACAAACTTCCAAGAATTAAATAAAATAAAAGTTCAATGCGGTCTATAAATTTGCAAATAAAAATTTAGTATCTTAATTTTGTCTTTCTTTTGCTGCATTTGTAAAAAAATATTAAAATAAACACTTAGTGAAATAATTAATTGGTCTGGAAATTACAAACTTCCAAGAATTAAATTAAAATAAAAGTTCAATGCACTCGATTAACTAGCAAATAAAAATTTAGTATCTTAATTTTGTTTTTCTTTTGCTGCATTTGAAAAAAATAATTTAAAAAAACACCTAGTAAACTAATTAATTTGTCTGGAAATTACAAACTTCCAAGAATTAAATAAAATAAAAGTTCAATGCGGTCGATAAATAAGCAAATAAAAATTTGGTATCTTAATTTTGTCTTTCTTTTGCTGCATTTGGAAAAAATTATTAAAATTGTAAGGTTACTCAAAACATTTCTTTAAAAAAAACGTGACTACCTTCCGTTTTGCAGAATGAATGTGGGTGGTATACAAATATTAAGGAAAAAAAGGTATAAAAGCAAAAACAGAAACAGTGTAGGGGTCCAAGTCCGGTGAAGCTGTAAAAGCCGCAGCGGCTCTGTTTTTCGATAGGGCCCCTAAGGCTAACAGTGTAGTCAGTTCAAAAAAAAAAAAAAAAAAAAAACAGTGTAGGGGCAGTACATTTTTGAGAGTGAAAAGTGAAGGTAGTGCGCGGACGATACGCTATAGTGGTTTACTGTGTTATTTGTTACAAAATAAACACCTAGTAAAATAATTAATTGGTCTAAAAATTACAAATTTCCAAGAATTAAATTAAAATAAAAGTTCAATGCGCTCGATAAACTAGCAAATAAAAATTTAGTATCTTATTTTTTGTCTTTCTAAGGGTAATTATTTTAAATGCGATTTTACCATTATGTGAAACCACCTTTGTAGCCTATAGAACTGTGTGGTGGGTATGAACTATGAATACAGTGTCTCTTCATCTCGATCTAATAATAAAGTTACGAATGTTCACATACCAATCAAATTTATTATATAGATATTCAGATTTTTTACTTAAAATAATATAATGTGTAAAAAACATGCTAAATGTAAATATCTCCTTGAACACTTTAAATATAATATTGCTATCAATAATTGGTGAGATATACGGCGACCATTTGGGTATATTGTAGCAGAATTTGATTTATATGTGGAGTAATTATTTCCCCTTTCGCAGGTCCAAAGTTTCTGCACTCTTCATTGACGGCATCAACAGCCGGTGAAACTTTTGGTCAAAAGTTGCAGTCACATAGGCTTCAGCTGGCAGTTCATCTTAAAAAACAAAAAAAAAAATCAAATAGTTAAAAATATTTACACATACATACCACCTAGGACTCTAATATTCACAATAGTTAAGATCCTGGCCCAAGATTAGTTAAATAGTTTCTTACTAATTATTTTTGCTACTAAGATCTATTATAATATTATGAATCGCCTGTCATCAGTGTTACATAAACAATATTGTTGTTTGCTTTCTAATAACAAATATTGCAATCGCGGCAACCGCCCAAGCTGAGGTCCGGACACTTTGGCACCCTTTTGCGAGTTCTATTTACTTTCACGGCTGAGTGCCTTAAGCGCTCGCCCCCATGTCACGGGGAAGCTGTAAAAGCCGTCAGAGGCTTCAGGGCCCCTAAGGCTAACAGTATAGTCTGTCAAAAAAAAACATTTCGACAGCTTTTAAATTTTTCTCTCTTTTTTTAGAACAGTTGGTTTTTAATATACGTCATGAAGTTTCCCAGTTGTACATTGAAAGGACATTCACTTTCTGAAGAAATCTCTTTGGAAATGTGATTCTTCACGGAGCAACCAGACTGTTGAAATACATCAACTCTATAGTTGTCTGTCTCTGTTATCTAATAAACGGTTCTTACATATATTTAATACATACTCTATAACTATGGGTTCTTACAAGAGCGCCGCTATCTTGTTAGAACGCTGTTTGAAGATTATTACTACACGAGCGCAGTAAGTTGAGACCTGAGGGCGTTGACGAGTGACACATGGTTATACTGTGCACAAAAAAATATCACAACAAGTTTTCACCCGCGACTTCGTCTCTGCTATTTTTTTTAATGTAGCGAGTGTTGTACTCGGAACAACGCCTTCTTATATTTATTATACTTGAGCTATTACAAGCGTGCGAATTGAGTCATAAATATATTTTTGTTTTCAAAAAAGTCCAACACTTTTAACACGAGATTTCTCTCTCCAATATATACAGTTTTACCCTTCACTATAACAATAAACTTAAAACAAAAAATAACAATAAAATATAGCGGTAACTCTAATAACTATTAACGAAACAGTGTCAATTAAGACTATAAAATCGGAGCGCGTCGTCTTTGCGTGACGTAAACCATTACGATTCTAAGATGTTAAGAAAATGGCGATGCCTACAGTACAACACTTAGCTTAAGGTGAAGTTACAGGGTTAGCGGGTGGAGGATTGCATTCCAGGTGAGTCTCAACTTATCGCGCACGGGTAGTAGGTAAAAACAATGATATTAAACAAGTCCTTTTTACTTTTAATATTATTGAGTAAATAATTATGAAGTTAAACTTTATAGGCATGCGTAAAATGGTAATTTTTAGAAAACTGAATAACATAATAACATTATAACTATGTATCTCACACCCATTACACATTCTGTGTCTAGTTCCTTCTCTGTCTACGTCAAACACTAACAAAAGTAACAAATTAATACTCTTTGTCATTGTCACTTTGTCAGTTGCCACAATTGATAATTATCTCTGGTTGCCACTTAACACATATCACCAGAGATAAAAGTTATCAACTCTCGAATATGGATGTTAAATTCTAAAAAAAAAATTAAAAAAATTTGATTATTTTGGAAAGTAATAAAACCAATTAAAAAATAATCGATATTTATATAATCAACTTTTTAAAATATTTTCTAGAGAAATTGAATCAAACGTCTGAAATAATCATAATCATAACTATCTTAATCAAATGGTCAATTCAATTATACAAGTTTCAATAAAAATACAAAAATTATTATTGATATAATAACGGAGAATGCTCATTCTTGTACCAAATTTTGTTGTTCAATAAGGTAGAATATATAATGTAAAGTATGCTTTTTTATATTATTTTACAACCTTTCGTCCTCGGAATTTGATTTTCTATGTAGGAATATTCTTTAAACTTTTAAAAGTATTTGATTCACAGGGAATAGTATAAACCAGAGGTTCCCAAACTTTTTTTCTCATAGACCCCTTTCAAAATTTTACTGTTCCGGTGGACCCCCTGCAGGTTCAATGCTACCATATTCCCAAAACTCGACAAAAAATGTGAAGATTAGATCTAACAGTTTTGGAAAAAAAAAGAAGTGTGAATTGATTGGTTAATTAATTAAACCCTAGAAGATATACTATTTATATATTTTTATGAACTACCACTCTGAATGGGGAGTTTTCTAAATAAAAATAGTAAGAATTAAGGCACGCGCGTCCCCAGATACAATTAAAAATCAAAGAAAAGCAAAGTTGGCCAATCAAAAAAGTGATTCCATCCAACTTTACTTTTTGATATCCACTCACAGCACAATCAATTGATCTCTTAAATAGCGAAATTGAGACACAATCGGTATTTAATTGTGTCTGGGGACGCGCGTGCCTTAATTCTTACTATTTTTATTTAGAAAACTCCCCATTCAGAGTGGTAGTTCATAAAAATATATAAATAGTATATTTTCTTGTGTTGTATTTATTGTAATATGTAATATAATTACAATTAAACATTAATAACGTAACGTAACTCTCACAATGACAATAACAAAATACTCATCATTTCAATGGGAGGGATGTACTTGATGGATTGACAGCAAATTATTAATATTTGGCTTCAGTTTTGTTAGGAATAACCGCAAATCTCCCCGTTCTGTGATATTTAATCTGCTCCTTTTTTGTTAAAAGATTTGTAACTACACTAAAACTTTTTTCGACAAGATATGACGAGGGAAACGCTATCAAAAGCTTTCTCGCAATTCCCCACAATCCAGGATATTACTCGGGTATTTATGCCTGCAGCCAAAATGTTTGAAACCCTCTTTTAAATTATACCTTCAGCTTCTCATTAGTGCTAAGCTCGAGTAGCTCCTTTTGTAACATCACATTCTCTACTTCCGTTTCATCAAAATGATATATGATCCATGGTGGTATTTCCATAGTCAGAATATCTTCAAATCTGATTTTGAATTTATCATGCAGGGCAATTAAATGTTGGACATATACCTGAATATCCTCATCAAGGCATTCTACCTGTTACAAGTTTGAAAACTGAGAAAATTTGCGCCGACTAATATTTTGCTTCATAAATTTTAATTTTCCAAGAAAAGCTGAAATTACACCCTTTGTTTGTATTAAATTGAGGATGTCTCCTTGTAATTGTAAGTTAATGTAATTAAATTTTTTGAACAAATCTGTCAAATACGCGATGTCTGCCTTCAAATTGATCAGGATTTCTTTTAAATCTGGATCTTTACTTTCCAGAAACTATAAAACGGATTTAAAAGTGAGTAAAATCTTGTTAAACATTCACCTTTCGACAACCAGCGTACTTCTGTATGTAAAAGTAATCGTTGAAAATTCTCATTATTTTCATCGCAAAATTGTGCAAATAAACGCGTATTCAAAGGATTGCTTTTATTTTGTTCACTGCATTAATCAAAAACTGAAGCTATTTATGCTAACTATCACTCAATTTTTTTTGCTACTAGGTGTTGTCGGTGAATGACACAGTGAATTGCAGTTACCCCGGGTATAATTCTTATAAGATGACTTATAAACCCACGATATCGCCCGAACATGGCAGGGACTCCATCTCTTTCCACCGAAGTAACCATTGTGAATGGAATCGATTTTTCCTTAAAAAAATCACTCAGGACATTAAATATTGATTCACCTTTGGTGTCTGTCTCCAAAGCTTTCGCGAATAGTAGCTCTTCATTTGTTTCTTCCTCCATAATAAATCGAACATATGCCAATAATAACGCTTCATTACTAGGTAAAGTTGACTCGTCCAGTTGAATAGAAAAATGAGTTGTTTGCAGATAATTACACAGGAAACTTTCAATATCAGAGCTCATTTCATCAATTCATCTTTGTACAGTGTTGTTACTCAAAGGAAATCTTTTAACTACCTCAAATGGGGATTTGTGGAGAACAGTTTTAAAAACCTCTTCAACAGCGGGTAAAATTAACTTTTCTCCATTGGTGTGTGGATTTCCAGATTTCGCTATAAGTAATGAGATATTTTAAGATGCCCGCAAACCACTATCGTTACTTTCAGACGTTGAAGCGAACATACTGTGCATAGTGGGTCTTTTTTCTTTTTTTTCTTTAAACGTTTGAAAATATTTCAAATCTTTACCTATTTTTAAATTATTTTCGAGATTAGATGGTTTCATGATGTTACAAATGAGTAACGTTTATCCTTGGCATTCGTATTTATATTAGTGAGTATTCAAACAAGTTCATGCAAGATTGCAAGCACATACATCACTAGTCGTATTTTGTCCCTTTGCACGTCTGAACAAGCGATGCGGACGGCGGTGGTAGCAGCGGCGGCGCTTTGCAAGTCTCGACACGTTGTACTGATTAGGGAATATGCAAGTTTTTACAAGTAACAGTCGCTGAGATTCTTAAAATATTATCTGCCTACATTGATAGGTGAGAAGTTAAGTCAATATTGTTAGTTCTTTACATTATCGAAAATAGACCAATTTTCATAGACCCCCGCTTACTAATTGTGCACCCTCATTTCTTTGTCACGGCAACGTACACCCCTGTCGAGTCTCTCGTGGACCCCTAGGGGTCCATCTGGACCACTTTGGAAATCACTGGTATAGACTATCTAGCATCAACCTACACCTTTCAGTTAGCCTTTAATAGTATTTTTTGTTAATTAAGTCGGAACAGGAGATAATGAAAAATTAAAATAATTTGTCCTTGCGGGAAGAACGATTATGTAAGGCTTCACAGGTGCGTTGGCGTTGCGGTGTTATCATATAAAATTAACACGAGTGAAACCGTGGGGCATAGCTAGTCATTATTATACAATGCGTAAATAGTTCCAAAGGCCGGGCGCGGGTGCGGGCGGTGCGTTCCATTACTTATATTATTGTCCTTTCAAACACAAAAATATAATACCCATTAAATTAAAAAGCAACTCATTATTTAATTATAAATAACGAGATTTATGGGTGATATTTAAGGGCGATTGGAGTTTTTCGTGGGATCTTGAAGTGACATGTTGTGGTTTTAATTTTTAATTCTATAACTTAGGTTTTAGACCCTACATTTTTTAATATTGGTAGCATTTGGTGTGATATAGCTTGGTCATTGTGCATAAATGAAGTGGATTATAATTATAAACTGGAGACATGCATTTTTAAGTGCCACAAAAACTCCCTAGCAAGTTTTAATAAAGGGAGCCGCCATTTTGTTGTGATACTGAATTCGTTCTAAGACAGGACACTATATTTACATGATAATGGCAGTAATGGCTTTCATTAAAGAGGACTAGTTGGCAAGTTAGAGAGAAGAAGGGTGATTGATAAATAATTAATAATGGTGCATTAATCAAGCAACAACAACAAATTTCTTTACCTAACAATTATCAGGACACTCAAAATTATCTGTATCATCTGCTGACAAACCACCGAATTCCTCATGATATCACTTGCAGCATTTAGGACATTGTCTCATGTCAGCCATCTTGTCCTCCTCACGACCGTGACAGTACCAACTCGCCTGGTTCTGTTTAGTATTACTTGAAACCTTTGGAGGTCGAGGTCTTTTTTATATTTTCTTCTTCCTTGCTTTTGTAAAACATGTATTTGGTGACTGGAGTTCGTCTGTAATTTATGGCCTTTGTTCTAACTGATGGTATTTTTTAGTATTTTTAGTCGGTGTTATGCCTTCCACTTTGTATTGCTCGGACAGCCTCAAGTCATTTTCAGACCACAATCCTCGTATCATGGTTATAGTCACTAAAATTAAAATAATTATATTAGTATACAGGTGTAATTACTTATTTACATTCCCAACATTTTGAAAAAGACATAAAATAAATTGTAAAACCCAAAGGCCGATACAAAAAAAAGGAGGACAATAAGGCCTACGGTGCAATTTGGTAGGCCTTAATAACCACTGACAACGTGTGTAAAGAAAAAGTAAAAAAGACTTCATTCAAACCATTTTATAATATTCAAACATCAAAGATAATATAAGCATGAAATAATAGAAAACTATGGTGCAAAATTATATATTTAAGTGTAATAATACAAAAAATACTTAAAATTGATTTGAATGACTTCTAATTATTCGCGCCGTGCCACCAGCCCTCACAATGAATGACGTCACTCTGGTGGCAGAGAGCGAGCTGACGCACCACAACCGATTTGAGGCGCCATCAATGAATGTTAGCTACAGCAAGTGTAATCTTGAGCGATATCGATAATTTTAAATTGTATTTTTATTACTTAGACCTTATTAGCTGACAAGCCTTATTACCCGCACCTACCTTACTATTTGTGTTTGAAATATTAAAAAAATCATTTCCCAAAAATAGTTTTTATTACATTTTAGACAATATTCACGAAATTTTGTATACGGAAAGCACAGTTTTTTTGTTCAAATCTGTAACGGGAAGGGAAGTATGTCATTCAATGACTGAAAGACTTCGTAAATTGTCAATAAGACTTTTAAAAACGTTAAAAAAGGATAAATCTCAACTGATTTGATAAAAATTATGCACTGAAATATATGTCATTCTTCAATTGATTTATGTGTTATATTAATTGTAAATTATATAAGTAAAAACAAAATGACAGAATGTAAATAACTACTGCATAATAACAAAAGAGTCAGGAGCCGCGGGCACACCACAAGTCTATGTTAATAAATGTACTGTTAATTTTTTCCAAAATTAAATAATACAATAAATTAATAATCCTATTGTAGCGACATCTCTCGCCACAACTGACGCATCAACGCATCGATACAACTAACTACGTAGCGACACATAGCGACATCTATCGAGCCACATAGGACGCATCGCTACTATCCTACATTGCGCTACAGATATTCACTCTGTCGTTGAGTATATATACAATAACCCGACTACAACAGTCGGGGCGAGCGTGACTCCACCCCCCCCCCCCCCGAGCTGCATACTGTGCAAAGGGGAGGGGCACCCTGCGAATTATCGTGGTTGCCCCAAAGCTCCGCGCACTACGCGGCCTCGGCACCAGAGGCAGGCGGCCCCCCGGGTGGCGCCTCCCGCCTCAGCCCTCCGAGCGCAACCCCTGCTGGCGCCAGGGGAATTTCCCGCGCTTCCAGTCCCTCGCCAGATCCCGGCCGCCGCCGGCCCTCCCGCACCTTTACGCGGTCAATCACAACCCGTGCGTTCGGCTCCGAACGCATGGGGGCCCCGTCGCCCTAATCCACAGCCTCGTATAGCGATGGATAATTCCGCGCCCCGCGCTACCTCTAACGTTGCGAACAATGATCTTATTATCCTGCTCCTTCGTGAACATGGTATTCAGGAGGTCATTGACTACAATGACCAAATAGAGCGTGACAGCGCCCACGCCCGCGTAACCACCGTTCTCTCCGCAGAGGACGGGCGGTCAAATTCGCTCCCGCACACTCCATACGTTCACCTTCTTTAGCGGGTGACCCAAGCCTAGGTCCGTTTCCTCGGCGCGAAGCCTTTGGGTCAGGCAACCGCCCGCGCGATACAAGTGACACTATACGTGCAGCACTTAGTTACCCACATACAACATTACACACGTATGAACATACACACGTGCACACCACACAGGTACATAGGTTCTGTAAGGGACCTTTTTTTTCTTTTTTTACGCTAGTTAGTTAGCGCTAGTTAGTGTAGAAAACATTTCTGATTACTAAATACACATACGCATGGTTCCTTCCTTCCTCCCAGGAGGAAGGGAACGTGCCTATGTGTATAATTGAGTTAGCTCAAATCGTAGGTGTAGACATAGCACCCGTCTGGCCGGAGGATCCTCCCTTTTCTATGGCGGATGAGGAACTTTACTCTCTCTGTTCCTCACCTCCGCTAAACTATATTTACTATTTTTTTGTATGACTGTCTGTTTGTATGGTGGGGTATAACTCAAAAACCACTTCACTGATTCTTATGAAATTTTGTACACGGGACGCTTCTGTCATTGATAAAGTATAAATAAGAATTTTTAAAATTACTTTTAATAATCGTTAAAAATATAATAGCGCAAAAAATTTGTTTTTGGTAATTCTTAACCGATTTTCATGAAATTTCTATACTAGAAGTATAGGTCGTTCCATAATAGATAAGCTACTAGGAGTGTAAAAAAATATTTTAATCATCCGCTTAGAAATTAGCATCAGTCTCATCCTATTTATCGTTTTTTTTGGTCTTGGAAATTAAAGACCGTTAATTAAATATTGATATATAGATAAAAATCCTAAAAAAATTAATTGAGTAGATTTTCTGTCTGTGAGTCAAGTGGTTTGAATCATCGATTAGAATATGTGACGTTATCGTAAAGGTCATAATAGGTTAGGTTAATATCAAGGTTCCCTCCGGGGGTGAGCATAATCTGCTACGCGGATGACACCCTAGTCGTGGCCCAGGGGGGCAAATGGGAAGAGGTTTCGCGCCTGGCCACGGAGGGAGTGTCCCTCGTGGTCAGGCGTATAGGACTGTTGGGTCTCAGGGTGGCGGTAGAGAAAACCGAGGCCCTACTGTTTCACGGACCTCAGTGTGGATCGCCCCCTGGGGCCCACATACAAATTCGGGAGGGCCGAGCGCGAGCTGCCGTCGCTTATTTGCGGGAGTCGTGCGAAGCATGGCCGTCTACGGCTCACCGATCTGGGTGGATGTTCTCAGCGCCACTAATAGACGTGTGCTGCGTGCAGCACAGCGCGTGGTGGCGTTGAGGGTCATCCGCGGGTACAGATCGGTGTCCGCGGGGGCGGCCTTTGTGCTTGCCGGCTCCCCGTCGTGGGAGCTGGAGGCGGAGGTGCTTGCCGCCGTGTATAGGGACACGGCGGCGAGGAGGGAAAGAAAGGCACCACCAGCTCCCACAGAGGTGGCCAATATTAGGAATGCCCTAAAGGAGGATGCGATAAAGAGATGAGGGGAGGACCTGGCGGACGCGCGATATGGTAAATATACCATAGACGCCATCCGCCCGGTCCTAAAAGAATGGTTTAGGAGGGAGCGTGGCTCCCTCATGTTCCGACTGGTGCAGGTGCTGTCCGGACATGGTTGTTTCGGATGGTATCTGCACCGGATCGCAAGGAGGGAGACGACCACTGCGTGTCAGGAGTGCGGTGCTGACAGTGATACTGGTGAATATTCATAGGTATTATTTTTAACTTAAAGTATTTAAAATAGTTCGGATTGTGATCTTGTTTGACTGAGCTGAGTGGTAAATAAAACTAGGTGAATAAATAGATATTGAGTGTAGGCAAAGTAAATTACATTAATTGTTCGTTGTTCACTATAAAGTGCATGTAAGCACTCATTTTATGCATAAATAAGGATAAATTTGCGTTTTCTCGACAATTATAACAATGCGTTCATTTGTGACCAAAATGACACTTTTTGTGCAGTGCTTGGTAACTGCGTTTTCGGCAACTGGCAACACTGCGTATTTTACTTGTCACTCTTTGACATTGACAGTTCATCGACTGTCGCTGACGGCTCACTGAACAAAGAATTTTTGTGGAAAATTGGAATTAAAAACCCTCATCTAGTTTACATGGTTATCATAATTATAAACCGGTTATTGATTTCTTGTGCAACAGTTGCCTAAGTATCTTACCAATATCGTTTTGTCTGTGCCTCGCATAGGTTTCTACGGTGCCTCGTAAGTTTTAATTGTAATTTGCCTTTTACTTACTTAATTCTGTGAATCATCATCAATAGTTACAAATCATTTTACTGCGCACAAAATTTTTAAAAATCAACACGAGGAAAAGTCTTTCAAAAGGTACTTTAACAAAAAGCATCATTATCTAGTTTTGTCTTATTTCTTTAATTTAATTGACTATAATAGTAAATATTATAATTTTAAAAACATCCTATTACATCTTAAGTTTAAAATGGGAACTGAATGTCTTGGTATGTAACTACATGAATTCACACCCAAAAGACTTGCATACTCTAAATGTTCAAATACCTGCAATGAGCATGAGCTTTAGTTGAAGAAAAACATGTTATGAAACCATAGCATAGTGGTATTTAATGCCTGCCTGGATGGATTTCTTCTTCTTATTTAATTTAAGAGCTCGGCTCTTATTGGTGGAGCAGTTACCACTGTTGGACTCCCACTTTATTTGTCTCTTGTTGGAAGAAGCTTCGTCAAGGTCTTTCTCTTCCTCAATTTTCTTCCAAAATTGTTTTAAAAAACTTGTACTGTATCACTATCAAGTATCCAATTGTCTTTCCCCATCTCTTATCTATGTTTCTCAACAACAACTGTCTTTCCTCATCAAGTCAATCATTCTTAGCACTCCCTCATTTGTAACCCTTTCTGTCCAACTGATGTCCTGGAAGGCATACTTAAATTGAAAATCTGTCACCCTGCACTTCAAAACTAGTCCTCGCACTAAGTAATGCATGTTACAATACTGGGCCCTATCTAACACAAACCCTAAAAACCTATAAAGAATTGAAAAAAATACTGCTTGTTTTTTAAAAGATTTTTCTATTTTACAGTGTCACCATGTCTGAACGTGAACCATTGAGCGGGTCAAGCCGTGACTATGGAGCAACTGCGGCAGTGCCGTCAGTTGATTTTGCAGACTTCAGTCCAACAGAATTATACAATTTGAGTGAAGGCATAGCTGATAATGTCAACACTATTAATAGTGGACTATTTTCATTGGAGAAGATGATGAAACAAATTGGTGGGCCCACTGATAATATGCAACTAAGGAATAAAATGTGAGTGAATATTGTTATTTATGGCTTATTTTTTATTAACCTAAAAACCTGAATACCAAACTGGATCGTGATCAACATAATAAACCCTTCAAAGTGACTCTCTTTTCTTTTTTTTTCCCGATTTTCTAGTGCATATTAGATCTCTCAGTGGTCACCATTGTATTTGGATTGTGCTGTGCTTACCATCAGGGATATTACTGTCAATGTACCAAGCTATTATAAAAAATTAAACCAGCTGTATAGAAGCTTGTAGACTGGCATGACAGTAGCCACCAGTGATGGATTGCTGATCTCTTGGTGGTTGCCATTGTTTTTGGATTATACTATGCTTACTTACCAGCAGGCATATTACTCACCTTACAGTGTAACAAAAAGAAATTACTAATAAACTAACTTTAATTAATTTTAATTATTTTTAGAATGCTATATTTAGGCTAGAACTATTTAATAACTCCAAAGAGTCCAAAGAAAAAACCTTATAGTCTATAGGTCCCTGCGCAACACTGGGGGCGAGTAATGTAATGGGGAAGGAAAGTGCGTGCAGTTCCGTGACGTAGGTTAATATTGTTGCTAAATTGTTTTTGATTTCTTAAACTTTAAGCAATAAATGATATTTTTATGTAAAAAAAATGTACATTCTTTTCTTGCTACCTCACAATATTTTTTAAAACTAGAAATAAAACCCCCATAGAAATCTTTTTTGGGAAAAATGATAATAAATAATATAGCATTATCAAATACATAAGTAGGTAACCCAAGAAATACAGTCACTGTAGAGACAACATACAGGTTACTTTAGTGACGTAATGTTGTGTTACTTTGTCCCCACCAAAGTCTCTCACATGGTACAGTCGCCCACAAACTTGTTTGACTATAGTTTCTTGAATATTTTCTATCAACACTTTCAAGCTAAGCATGTATGCATATCTGTTGACGGCGTTCCTGATGAAAATATACTCAACTAACATATAGGGAGGCGCCATCTATTAACAATCTATTTAATTAGTGTGACAGCTGTTAGATTGTTTACATTCTAGAATGTTCGAAATATTCGTGTGTGTCTCTAAACTAACTCTGTCTGTTTATCTATTTGTTACCTTTACACAGCTAAACCTATGAACCGACCGCAATGAAATATTGCACATAGTACGAAAAACGTGCATATGAAATCAGTAATCACAGAAAGAAGCTAGCATTAAGCACTTTGTTGATGTAAAATAAGCAATCTGCGAGTTGACTGTATATTATGTATGTTAAAGTAAATTATTGAGTACTTAATATTAGTCTCTAAATAAAAAGCCTAAACAATACAAATCTGGAAAAAGTACTTCTTTATTTATTTAATTTTCCCTTTGGAATAATAATATTCTTTATCTGTGTGTTACTTGATTTGAAATGCAAATTACAAAATGTGACATCACCATTCAGGAAATGGAGCTTTAGTTTTAGTTAAGGAAAACATTATGATGAAACCATAACATGGTGATATGGTTTTTATAATGCCCTCAAGTTGAAAATCTGTTACCATGCACCTATAAGTGTGTTTCGGCACCTGCACTTGATAGCCATTTCTCCCAGTAGGCTTAGTATGTTACCATTTTGGAACACAATGTCTATCAACATAAAGTAACATTGTCGCCATAACGCTAACTAATCCTATATTGTAACTTATTACCTCCCAGACATGACACACAACAGACAGTCAACAGTTCGGTATCAGCAACGGCACGTGATATACAGCGGCTGGGTGTGGTTGTCCGTCGCGGTGACAAACCTCAGAAGTTACAAGTGGAAAGATTAACACAAGCGTTCACAGATGCACTTGCAAAGTATACTTCTGTTCAGAAAGTAGGTATCAATTTTGCCTTCATCTATACAAATGTAATAAAAGCAGAAAAGTTTTTTGTTTGTTTAAACACGCTAATCTCTGAAACTACCTATCGGATTAGAAAAATTGATTTTATGTATGATAGCCAGACTCTCAACACTAGTATAGGCTATTTAAGATTAGGCTACAACTCTCAGATAGCCTTAAATATCGTACGTAAGTCGGAAGTCGAGGCCCTCCCGAACTGCTTTAAACGCGTGCGCTTACGTAATCGTTAATAATACGGAAATACGATGTTCTACAATAATATTGGTCATTAGTATATCTAAAAAAGTTCGCGATAGCATATGAATAGGTATTTTTTGTGACAAAGATTTGTTGAAAATTAAAAAGTGATTTGCATTATTTTTAGACATGGCATATTAATCCTTACAAAGAAAAGTTACTACATCATAAAGACAAATTCTGTGAAGTTAAATTTTGCTCTTTAAGGTATGCTATTTTTTCGAAATACAAGCTGGTGTACCCCAGGGTTCAGTGCTGGGCCCTGTACTCTACACCATTTTTACAGCTGACCTCCCTTGCTCGAATACCATAACCACAGCTACATTCGCTGATGATACTGCTATCCTGGTGAGTCACAAGGACCCAGTAATAGCCTCAAAAATCTTACAGAAAGGCCTAGACGAGACAACTAAATGGCTTCGAAACTGGCGGATTATAGCTAGTTCCTCAAAATCTGTGCAGGTTACTTATACCCCACGCAAAGAAAATTGCCCCTCGGTTAAACTAGAAAACGCCACCCTTCCTCACCAGTACTCAGTCAGATATCTCGGTCTTCATCTTGATAGGCGTATGACATGGAAGGAGCACATCAAGAAGAAACGAGAGGAACTAAATATTAGATACAAAAGCTCCTTGTGGTTGCTAGGCCGAAACAGCAAACTGTCACTAGACAATAAATTACTAGTCTACAAGTCGATCCTAAAACCTGTATGGATGTATGGCCTTTAGCTGTGGGGTAGTGCTTGTAACTCCACCATCTTACGAATGCAAAGAAAGCAGAACATAATCCTCCGAACAATCAGTAATGTCCCTTGGTATGTGACTAATGCCGAGATCCATGAACATCTGGAAATGCTCACAGTGAGAGAAGAAATCACTAACGTCAATGCTAGATACAGGAAACGGCTAGAAGCCCATCCCAATACTCTTGCACGACAGCTCATAGTTCGAAGCTATGTTAAACGTCTTAAAAGAAAAGACATCCTATAGTGTAGTAGAGAAATATGAGTAGATGTTCTCACTGGAGAACGCACTCTAAATGAGAGAAGTATGCAACACATCTGTTAAAAGTGAATTCACTGATTGCAGATGAAACAAAAAAACAAAAAAAGGTATGCTATTTGGACACATATTTTAGAAGATAATGAAAAATTAAAATAATTTGTACTTGCGGGAAGAACAATAATTATGATAGACTACATGGGTGTCTTGGCGGCGAGATGTTTTTGCTCGATAAAATTAACACGGGTGAAACCGCGGGGGCACAGCTAGTGTAATAATAAAATCTATTATGAGTTTGCATCTGGACCTCCATAGTATAGTATTATAGTGTATATTTTACATAGTATAGTATCACTTTTACACAGTATAGTTTAACAAGGGTGGCCAAACAGTTGATGCGAGCAACCTATCGATTGGGAGAGCTTTTCAAGTCAATCAGTGGGATTTCCAAAAAGTATAAAATACCATAAAAGTTTTGCGGCTGCTAACTATATTCAAGCAACATATCCAAAATGAGGTGATAGATAATTTCCGATATATATTTGAAAATTAATAGCACCTGATCTCAAAAAAAAAAATTTTTTTTTCATAAAAATAAAAAGCAAGTAGTCGGTCGAACAATTGCTAAATATTTTGTGGTAGATCGCCGACGCTCTAAGATTTCGCATCCCTGTGGCCATAGCCAAGCTGCCTTTCTACAATCGTTAACGCTAACGGAAACGAAAAAAATATATGGAATTGAACTGTCTCTATGTTAAATTACGTAATCAGATTTCTTTTTCTTTTTTTTTGTTTTCTGTTAGCATTTACGATTGTAGAAAGGCAACTTGTCTAGGGCCTCTGGTAAGTACATATATATAGTATTACATAGTATAATCTTTGGACAATATTGCAGACCACTTGTACTAGTAAAGTAAATTACGAAACAGCCAGCTCCTTGTTATTATGCCATATAAATGCCTGATTATAATGTAGCGACATCTACATAGCGACACATAGCGACATCTATCGAGCCACATACGACGCATGATACATCGCGCTATAGAAATTAACTCTTCGATTGAGTGTATATACAAGAACCCGACTACAACCGTTGGGCAGCTGCCCGCCAGACATAACACCCGTCTGGTCGGAGGATCTCCCTTTTCGATGGTTCTTCTACACTGGTGACTCCGAGCATGAACATCAGCGCAACCTTCTTCGCACAGCTACATCGTGACGTCATCAACACTTCCACAAGCTTTCGAGCAGCGAGTCATACAGCCAGCCAGCATCCACGAGTATCCTGACCACCAGCATGCAGCGGACGCGCGCATTCCTGGTCATCACCCACAGCCTTCTCAGCGACCTTGGCACAGCACACTGCACTTCGGCCGGTCAGCAAGCAGAGACGCACTTCTCTCCTGGTCGACGCAGCAGCCAGTCACTACGCAGCACTGCACAGCGACCACTGCACTTCGGTCACGTCACTGGCATCAGACACTGGCACGCACTTGCATCGACTCACTAGGCATCACGCAGCAGCCAGTCACTCACGCGAACTATGCACACTCCGACTCACTGGAACATCCCACTGGCCCGGCAAGCATCACTAGATGATGTATGGACGACTCAACCTGCTATCGACCTCCGGTCTCGGAGGGGAGTGATGTAGCGACATCTACATAGCGACACATAGCGACATCTATCGAGCCACATACGACGCATCCTACATCGCGCTATAGAAATTAACTCTTCAATTGAGTGTATATACAAGAACCCGACTACAACCGTTGGGCAGCTGCCCGCCAGACATAACACCCGTCTGGTCGAAGGATCTCCCTTTTCGATGGTTCTTCTACAATAATAATAATAATATTTATTAAATAATTATTACAGTACAGCTATAAGGGTTCATTTGGTCCGGAGAAAAAAAGTTTTCAAAAATCATATTATCAAATATATAAAACAGTAACATAGTAAAACATGTATAAAAAAAATGTTTGTTGTGTGTATGATTCCATGTAAGCAACTGTATAATGGTCACCGTGTGTATGAATGAGTGTATTGTATGAGTTCAAGTGCTAAGTAAGTACAAGTATAAAGAAAAATCAATAAACCCTAGAGCATAAATTAGTTACCACAACTCATAGAGTGCTTCAAAAAACCTATTCAGTACAAAATGCACGACAAATAGTTCATAGCACAATATAAATGTTTAAATATGAAAATTATTTTACAATATGGCGTAAAATGTCAGTAGGCATCCAGGGGGTTTAGATTAGACAACCAATTCTTTAGTTTTTGTTTTAATTTACGAGTGTTAAGGGAATAAATATTTTTTTAATTTTATTAATTATTTTATAGAAGTATGGTGCAAAGAAAATGTTGTGATGATTTGTAAAATTGGTTCGGAACTTTTGTGTTTTGCATACTGTATTGTTTCTTCGTTTGGTTAAGATGAGCTCTGAATTATTGTCGACATGATAAGTCAACACCCCAAGATACGCGAATAACAATATTATATTCTCTTGCAAGTCAATTAATTCTAAAGGAAAATAATTAATTTCAGCAAGTTTCAGAGAAGATGACAGCTCACATGCCAAAACCGGTCCGTGTTAGGAATGACCCGCAACTACTGGAACAGCAAGCGATAGCTGATGATGAAGAATCTGCAGCACTCGCTCAGCAACAAGCTCAGGTATTACTAAACTTTTAAATCCAGTAATTAGAAATATTATGTTATCAATATTTTTTATCTCAATATTTCACAACTATCAATCAATCCTATTAGAGTAATCCAACAAGTTTGTAAACTTCAGTTTTTTTATACGATAAATTCCATTAGACACATATCAGTAGATATTTTTTATCATTATATCATATGTTTATTGTATGTTGGGCTACAGAATGCCCACGCGAATCTTGCTCCCGACTAATTTAAAGACAAAAATGCTTATTGTGGGTGAACCATAGAAGATAGACGTATACTTTCACTAACTTTTTTGTAGGTCTTTTTAATGTCTACAATTATTTAGTACATTAATTTGCTATATCTTTTATGGTTTACTCAGCGTAAGCCATTTGAGCCCCTGAATTGATTCACCATGACCAGTTTTTTTATTTGTGCCGAACCCTAGTTCTTTTTCTAAAATAAAAGTAGCCTAATTAACTCCCTATAAAATTAGCTATCTACCAGTGAAGGTCCCGCCAAAATCAGTTCAACTGTTTCGGAGATTACCCGAAAGAAAACAGACAGACAAACAAAAAATGTTTAAAATGTGTTTTTTTTGCTATAGTTATTGTATATAATAGTGTGTATTAAAAACTGCGTCGGATCCGTGAAGGTGTTATTAGGTATCGAGATTATATTCTGTTTATGTTATCTATCTCAGATTATAAGTAAACAAATTACCCCTAATAAAATGTAAAAAAAAATTAGTTAAATGAAGAAATTTACATGGCAATACAGGCGGCGCGGTGCAGGGTACCGCCATACGATCAAACGTGCCGCTGCGCCGCGCCGGAGCAGGTGACTGTGTTATCACGTTTTAAAAATTTTAGGGAAACTATAACTTAATATGTTAATTTTAAATCGCAATAAAAAATTTATTTTCATAATAATTAAAATTTTGATTTTTTTTTGGTAATGTCATTGGGGTACCTATATACCCTTTTCGGATTCGACGGGGTTTTTAATACATATTATAATACTTTCATAAACATTTAGTAAAAAGCTGTTATTTTGACATTACAAACAGACACTTCAATTTTATTGATAGTAAAGATTTAAAATTTTACTATTCAATTAATTGGTTCGTAAAATAAACTGATAAATCATTAATGTGGTAACATTCTTTTCAAGTTTGTGATAAATGATTGCCAACTTAAGACTATGGAAAAGTTGCAGAAATTGTAAGGCTATAAATAAATTGACGAGGAAAGGTCTATTTTTCAGGCGCGTCTGGTAGAATTTGAAACAAGCATGCTCATAGAGAGAGAAACATACATAAATAAAATAGAAGCTGACGTTTTAGACGTGAACCAGATCATGCAGGACTTGGCGGAAATGGTCAACCAACAAGGCCGCGTTGTTGGTATGTATATTAACTTATACCACAGCCTACAAATTCACACAGTTGTCCATCGAAGACGCTTATACAGGGCAATAGTACGGGCGCGAGGGGGGGTGAGACGTGGGTGGTCGGGACTCGACTTCCAAGGCCAACGTGTGTTTGTTTTAATTTGCACCAATACAAACCCACGTGCATGGCAAACTAATAGTAAGTGATGAATATTTATTGTGATTGTAATTGTATTTGTGTTAGGACCTGGGGCTGTTACACCCTCGGAGGTAATAAAATCGCTATATTTTGGAGGAAATCAAGCTTTTTACAAGGGAAAAATTACAAATCCAGTGAGACGATAATATCGCCTATACCATAAGTTCATCGATTTCCATCCTCAGGGAACTTTCTATTAAAATGGCAAAAGTAGGCATCGTTAATAATTATGAATACGTACATCCATTAATTCAATATATATTTTCATAACGGTAATATTTATGTGTAATTTTTTACGATTATTGAAAATTGTGGGTATTTTCATGTATTATCTTATGTAATGATCAAAATTGATGAGATGAGTTTCCTAATAAGTCATAGCGTTAATAAGATTGAAAAGGATGGGAACCGCTGTGTTAGAGGATATGAGGAATTTAATAATTAATAAAAATCTAATGTGCACGCTTCTTAATAGACTTTTTGTTAAAATCTGGTAAAACTAGTATTGTCAGTTGCTCAATTATATTTTAATTATTTTTTGCGTCAGAAACTTTGCATATAAATCGTTGCACTAAAATTCGACTTTCCAATTTTATTCTCACCGCGTCCAAAGAAGTGTCAATTTAAAAATATAACAAAAATAAGGTATTAAATACCAATAAAATAAGCTGCAAGTACAAAATGGTTCAATAGGGCTTCAGACAATAAAGCGAAGCTCTATGCAAATGTGGTGACTCCTATGCCTAGTTATGTCTCTTCTCATTCTTTGTTTCTTCATTCCTGCATAGGTGCTGACCTATTTGTAGCTTCTTTAAACACTCAGAAGGTGACCAAATATTGGTCAGAATCATTTTCTTTTATATAGAACAAAGGTGAAAAACAAGTGTAGTCCACCTGATGATAAACTGTTACCGTACCCTATGGACGCTTATAACACCAGAGGTTTCACCAGCCTTTGGCCGACCTTAAACCTCTCTTCCCCAAGGAGCTCTGGAAACCCTACTCACCGCAGGAACACAACACGAGATTATTTGGCTGCGATCTTCTGTTGGGTGAAGGTATACCAACAGTCGGGCTGACCCAAGTAGGGAGAAATCTCCAAGACAGTGCACTACCTCTTTTTATCTGGTATTGGTAGAATACCTCCACGAAAAGGAAGATCGCAGACAAATAACCTAGTGTTGTATTTATACTGTTCATTTTGTTTACATGACAATTTTTAAATATATTTACAGATTCGGTTGAAAGTCAAATCGAAAACGCCGGTGCGAATGTCGAGGCTGGACTGGACGAGTTGGTAAAGGCGGCTGAACATAAACGTCAATATCGAAGAAAAATGTTCATACTCATGATAATCGGAGCCATACTCGTTATAGTTTTCATTGTTTGGGTCATAAAGGCGTTTAAATAGACTTTTATCTTCTGAATTGGGATATGATTAAATACTTTTTGGTATTACGCCAAAGTATATTATCGATGGATAATTCTGCGACGAAAAATTATCATCGATACTTCTTATTATGAGGTGTACATTATTATCGATACTTATTATTCTGCAGTGTAATTTATTATCGATACTTTTATGCTGCGTTGTAATTTATTTCGTTTTTTTGTTGTAGTTTATATGTTAAATTTTTTTACGAAACGTAATGGCCAGTATGTGTACGTCATAAAGCTTTTGAAACATCGAATAGGCAACACTATTGGCTAATAGATTTCGGAGAAAAACATGTAAGGTACGTCGATAATTTCAATATTATAAATTAATATAAATTTTGATTACATTAGTCGATGTTTCTCTCTCTATTCGTTCTATATAATCACACTGTCATAAATAAATGATCAATACGATCACGTTCTAAACTTTTGTTTACACTTTGACGTGAAATATTGTATACGTTTAAATCAGTTGTCAAAAACATCTATGTATTAAAAATAACGTCGAAATAATATTTTACAATATATAATTTAGTGAATTAGAAATTAGTAAACACGTAATAAATTTAATTAGTTGATTTCTCTATTTTTTAATGGTTATAATTTAAAAAAATATCTTAGTGATTTTCTTGTCTCCTTGAGTAACGGCCGTTTTCAATAACATATCTGAGATCACTATCCCTGATTAGTACATATTTGTTCTAAGAAATAATTATCTTTAACTTAAAAGAGTTATCTGCCTCCCTCTCATCTGTCCAAGCCATAGGATATAGATATACGTAGATACGAAATACTATCCTTAAAAACGTAAGTCCAAAAGGATAGATTTAATAACTGAAACAACTGTTAGATAGGTTATTGAAAACGACCGTAAGTAGATCTTTCTATCTCGTTTGCTCTAGCTCCAGTCAGATAAGCCTGTCTCTCTATTTCATCATAAATATAAAAAAAAAAACATTTTCATGAGGTCATTGACGATAAACATTTTGTTTTTACAATCTATATCTTTTTAAAATCTCGATTTTTACTGTGTTTTAGTTTTATTATCACCCGACAACGGCGAAGCCAAAAGAGCGGTTATTATTTCAGCAGGGTATGTATTGACCATGGGTAACACTGCGCTGCGCCGCGCAATTGCGCGAACTCAGTTTACTGCGTCGGGTGTGTTAACACATTTATTTCAAATGTGTTGGCGCACAGCGCACTTCAGCTTAGCGAGCCGGCTAAGGGACAACGTCGCCGCGTCGCGCGTCTGTCAGCTGACTCATTCATTTCTCTAACTTTCTTGCCTCATGTACTATTTTGCTGCGCCATGGCCCAAATTCCAGTTAACACAATGCGCCGGCGCAGTAAGCTGCGCTTGAGTTATTGAGTTGGTGCAAGGAATTTTGCTGAGTTACTCATGGCTGCTATGTATATTTATTATGTTCATTTGTTCCCGCATATCTAATATACTTAACATTATAATTCGACAAAATGAGGTATCGTTAGAAGCGTCTTAATCGTTCGCTGGCTATGTGATGTCACACTGAAGTCAATATGGCGCCCGCTGTATATATTTTTTACTTAATTAGGTAGATTAGTACCTATCAAATCAAAAGGTCGCGATGTTTTCCGTAGTTGAACTTATGTATATATTTTGTTAACGAAAAACAATTATGTAAATTAGTAACTTAATAATAGGTATCATAAGGTAAATATAAATAAATTAAGTAAAAAAATGAGACGTACAGACTAACAAAAAGACTAATGTATACATTTTGTTGTCTACTCCCATCTCTATTCTTCAAATTCATTAAACATCGTTTGTCTGAAAAACGATAGTATCGATTGTTTTGCATCGAAAAATTATCGATGGTTTTTTAGTACCTTAGTTAATATGCAAGCGACCGCGGCGAAAAAAAGCTCTTTGGCGTGATCTCTTGGGATTTTCAGTCAGAGAAATTCGGTACGTTCCTCTTAAAACCTGGTAATACAAGGTGTCCAGAAAGGGTATCGGGTATTTGTAAGTTCAATGAAACAAAAATTATTTGTATGCAATAAAAAAGTTTATTGTTTATTATTAGCATATGAATTGGAGAATTATTTGGAAAAGATGATGTTATCCAAATGATGACCGTTACGTTGCTGGCACTCTTCTAAACGGAAACGAAGATTGGCGATAACACGTTGACACATAGCTGTCGATATTGCTGCCATTTCTGACCTGATGTTTTGCTTTAACTGGGTTAGATTCGTCGGATTATTTTGATAAACCTTACTTTTAAGGTATCCCCATGCAAAATAGTCAAGCGGGCTAAGGTCGGGGCTTCTGGGAGGCCAGTTGATGTTACCCCTTCGCGAAATGACTTTATTAGGGAATAATTCGTTAACAACTTCCATTGAGTCATTTGAGGTATGGCAAGTGGCCCCATCTTGCTGGAACCACGTTCTTGAGTTGAAACCTGCAAACTCCTGCAACTCTGGGACCAAAAAATTTCGCAACATATCGCAATAACGGTCACTATTCACATTAATTGCTCGGCCTCGTTGATCTTCATGAAAATAAGGACCAATTATGCCTTTAGCAGACATAGCGGCCCAAACAACGACCTTTGGGCTATGCAGGGGTCGTTCATGCTTTTGTCTCGGATTCTCCACTGCCCAGTACCGACAATTCTGCTTATTAACATGACCGTTCAGGTGAAAATTTGCTTCGTCACTGAACAGTATGTTGTTAAAGTTGTTAAATCGCTGCAGCATTTCGTTCGCAAAATTCAGTCGATTAGCATAGTCCGTATCCTTCAATTCTTGAACCAATTGAATTTTATAGGCTTTTAGATGTAAGTCTTTTCTTTAAAATCGAATGTAAAGACGATTTTTTGATGTTCAACGCTTGGCTTCGCTTTCGGATGGATAAAGACGGATTTTGACGAACCGACGCCTCAACTTCTTCAATTGTTTCTTCATCGCGAACTGAACGAGGACGACCAGAGTTTTGAATTTTAACTGTCGCACCTGTATTCTCGAACATCCTGATCCATTTCCTAATGCTATCGTCACTTGGCGCGTGGCGTGTACGATATTCCGCACGATAGAGACGTTGAGCAGTCACTATTGAATCACCATTACGATAATACGCTCGTACGCAAAATGCGCGATGCGTCCCCGAGTACTGTTCCATCGTGACTAAAACTCCACAAAATGACGGACGCCACGAACCCCTCCCCACACCCTTTAGACGCCCCGTTTCGAATATGGCGCGAAAACAAATACCCGATACCCTTTCTGGACATCTTGTATTATACTATCGATAGCGTGATAATCGATCGTTTGATGGGGTAATTGACTATCAATTAATCAATAGACAATCGATATTTAATGAACACTACTTGGACGATCCGAGCCAAAATGTCTTCCGGCTCAATACTTCACTATAGTTTTCAATATTTATTCATTTGTTTGTTAATTTTCATTATTTACCTATAAAATAAAATATTATAAGTGTTACAGAAGGTTTCGCGAAATATGTGTGCTGGGCCCTTATTTTAATCTATCGCGAATCAATCCCCCTCGAACCTATTGCTGCGAAACAGTAATTCATACAATAAAGAAACTCACTTCGTCAGGAGCGGGCGGTGACCTTGAGCTTGCCCCGTCGACCTAGACTGCAGAATGTGAAGTATTTGTGTTTGTGGAGTGAACTGTATGTATGTGTGTGTGGCAGCCTCAGATACTACAACAGCAAGGACACTACACTCAAGCAATCAGTTCAGCAAAACTCCTGGTACACCAACTCAAGTTATACAAAACAACATTAAACACCATGTATCAAAACACTCCGCGGACTATAACGTAGCGCTTTACCGACCGTCAGTAATGACGTCGCGAATGCAAGACAAACAAACGAGCTCACTGTATCAAATCAAAAAGCGGTCTGTTACGTGACGAGCAGAGCCGTCGGGCGAAGGGCGAGGCGCGCAGCGTCTGCGCAGAACGATTGCCCCCTCGCATATAATACATTTCTAATCACAGCGATCGCGACATCGTACGATGCGATGTATTTTAAACAATAAGTTTCATCGATGGATATTTATATGGACATTTTAAAATTAATCATTACGAAATCCTTATAGATTTTTGTCTAACATTAGTAAGTATATTATGTTCAATATATTTATGTTTTTACGGGTTAATATTAGCTGTTGGGTTATGCTCATTACGTCACCGCCTAATATAAGCATGCTGTATTGTTTATACAATGCTTTCGGCCATCGATAAAAAAAAAGAAACAAAAAAAAACTATTGTATTTTTACTCTAAATATACTTATCAAAGTATTAGGTCCTTCTATATGCGTTTTGTTGAACTGGCCACTGTGATCTCAAATATCTGGCGTTTGGTTAGGAATTCCAAATTCAAATTTAGGTTTGTGTATTTATGTTTCGAACTTGGTGATTCATTTGTTTTCGCACCATTTGATTTTTCTTTGACATCGTTCTTTTCACAAAATGGAAAACATAAAATATCGCGTTATTTACGAATATGAGTTCCAACGTGTTATCAGCGCTGCGGAAACAGCTCGAAGGATTAATGATGTGTATGGGGAAGCTGTTGTAAAAGAAAGAACGATACGTTTTCGTTCTGGACATTTTGACCTACGAAACAAACCCCGTGGACGGCCAGAGGCCCTACTTGATAATGAAGAATTATTAAAAGTGATCGTGGAAGCGGATCCATCGCAAACCACGTCAGAGTTAGCGGCAGGCTTCGGTGTGAGTGATAAAACAATTTTAATTCGGTTGAAACAAATTTGAAAACGGAAAAAGCCCGAGAAATGGATACCGCATGAATTGACTGAAGCACACTAACAAACACGCATTGAGTGCTGCGTTACATTATCCTTTCTGATTGTCGTAAATGTCATCACAGTGGTTGAACCCAGAATAAAAAGGTACTGGTGAGTGTTTGGTGGACTAGTGCTGGTGTCATACACTACAGCTTTCTAAGATCTGGTCAGACTATAACAGCAAATCTGTATTGTCAACAATTGCAAACCATGATAAAAAGGCTAGCCGTTAAACAACCGAGACTGGAATCTCTCTAGCCCACTGCTGCTTCAGGATAACGCTAGATCGCATACGTCACGACAGACGGTCGCTAAGTTAGAGGAACTCTGGTTGGAATGTCTCCGACACCCACCATACTCCCCGAACCTTGGTCCAAGAAGTTACCACATTTTTCGGAATTTGTACAATTTCTTGCATTGCATTTCCGATGAGGCTGTCCAAACCGCTTTCAAAGATTTTATTGATTGTTGCTCCCACAATTTTTTCACCACTGGAATCAATTAAAACTACCTATAAAATGGCGAAAGAGCATAGATAATAATGGTACATACTTCGATTAATTAAATTTAAGTATAATTACATATATATGTGACCGATAATTATTGTAATATTATCGCTTATTTCATTCAAATTAAATGTTCTTTTCTTTAAAAAAAGTAAATTAATAAAGATTTCAACGATGTCGGTAGTCTAATATCGATATCGATAAAACTTATGTTAATCGATAAAAGACTTGCGGGTTATGATCACAGTACTTATGTTGGGTGTGTACTATCAGCCTTACATGATATGTTATTTATATATTAAAGCTAGTTAGGATCTTTACAGTAGTTGATCTAATGTATTCTATTTGTGAGAGACAACATTCCAAGGAAAGCAACTGTCGATATTTACAAATCGACAAATAACTTGATTTTATTTTTGTTATATTGTAGAGTAACAAAAAAAAGAACATTATCTCATCATCGTCCTTCTTGACGTGTCCGTCAATGATGAACCTTTCTATTTCCGATTACGAGCAATTATATTGTTACGCCCGTGGGTAATAAAAATGCCGATGATTGACGTGAAGAAGTTTTATTCGAACTCCACTCAGTTGCAAAATACACGAACTCACAACACTATTATTTATTTCATTGTGGTTTCGCTTCTTTTATAGCTCGATGTTATCGCTTTGTAATTCCAAATTGAACAACTGCGGCGCCGCGCCTGAGTCGCTTAAATACCAACACTAAACGATCATAGAAAAATCGTAAATTGTCGCTATCTTTCTCGACGTTTAGTTGCTATGTCTACTCGATGACGTAATCGAGGCGACAAGCCCTATACATGTGTGTGTAAACTGTAATGTTTACACAAACATGCGCCGCGGTTGTTTTACGACGCGAACATTATTTCGAATTACTGAGAAGTATGTAGTTGTTTCGAGATATTTCTGGAACAGGATTTTCTCTCTTTTTAATCGGGTTGTAATAGGTTCTAACAATATGATTGGTAAAGCCAAATTAGGGTTTAAAATTTTTATTGCATGGCGCACAGTATAGGAAGACTTCGGACGGGTTTTAACCAAAAGGCTTTCGCGTCTACATCTTGTAATCGCTTTTCTTCAAAAATTCTCAATCCTCACATGGAATGTTACATGCAGTGAGATGGCATCCTTATAACGCAAGAACTAACCTCCAGGTGTGCGCTTTCCCTCCTTCAGTCATGAGTAGAAGACGGCTTTAGGCAACCTAGATTTATCCATACGTTTTTTCATATTTATTCATATCTGCACCATTTTAGTTGACCTTCTAGGAGAAAGGACTCCATGCCACATAACCCTGTTCTTCTCAATACTTCAGAGCTTGAGACTCGGTCTTGACAGTTTGTATTTTTTTTTTGTTATATTATTGTTTAATGCAGGTAACTACTTGTATCGTTATTTAGTTTTTGTAATAAATTATAATTAAAAATAAAGGAAAATCGTATGCAATAGTAATTATAATATTACCTATATACCAACCAGGCGACAGTTTCGGGTAACTTGTTAAGGTAACTACCTCATTAGCCTAGTGGTCCTAAGCGCGACTGTATGGTCGAGGTCCTGGGTTCGAATTCTCTGGTCGATCAGTGTTATTGGGTTTTTCTATGAAATTCTCATTAGTGTCCGATTAATGTCAATAGGCTCGCCCGGCGAACTGAGGGTACGTACATTAGTACACCTCTGCCTAACCCTTTAGGGATACAGGCGTGATGGTATGTTATGTTATTAATATAATAACGTTATTATATAACCTGAAAATTAATATTCATCATCCGATTCTTGATTATGTCGGTTTTGTAGAACTTTTTATAATAAATAATCTACGAAAAGTATACAATGATTTTTATTTGATTGGATAGTAGATATATCATTCCATTTCAACAGTATTTTAACCTTTAAAGAAATCGTGCATAATGTATTTCGACTTTAATGTTTTTGTAAACATTTGTTATAATCTGTAATATCTCTAGGTTCCTAGGTATATATTTTTTCTCTAAACTAAACACGACACTAACACTATTTCCCTTTATTAATTATTCAAACAATGTTAAAGCTTATTTTCCTCACAAAGCATTTTATTGTCGTAAATAAAATGAATGACCCGATTGGCTGGCGCTGGGTGGCCCTCCCCTTTTTTTAACGCGGAGAAACCTTGCACGGGTACATACTCGCTTGTGTTACGTGAAATAGTGTTCTTAAAATATAAGTTATTACCACAATAAATGTTTTTTGAAGAAAAAAATGCAATCGATTGTTTTTAGTATGAAATATATATCAGCTAATCCTCGAAGACGACAGCAAAAATAAAGGTCGGCGCGTGTTTCGATAATTTCCTTATTAAAAAAGGTCATTTGCGGAAATCCTTATTTTTAGAAAAATGCGCTCAATGATGTATTGGAAATCAAGAATCGATTGTTTTATTTTAATAACCAATTAATCGATATTTTACTAACACTAATGTGAGACTCTTACTCATTAAAACTCCACGGGTGTTCCATCCGCCGTAGTCTCCCCGGTTTGTCTAGAGTGGAGGAAGAAGGTGAGCGAATAGCCCCCTCCTGTCACCCGTTTGTCTGCGCCGGACAAAGCCGTTCAGAGGATCCTTCTCGCGAGCCTTGTTGCAATTCATAACCCCTCACTGTTAAATATGGCTTTCACCACATTCGGCAGTGGGAGGTCCTCTCCCCTTAGCACCACAATTCCTAATGAAACGTATGTTCAACTGACGTATAGGAGGTGCCATTTATTACTATAGGCTGACCGGTATAAACGCGACCCTCCCGATAGTACTTTTTATAGTACCACGAGTAATTGATGGTAAGCCCAGTACCTACAATCCTAACACAACGGCGACCACCGAGAGATCGTAATCCAGCGACGATCGCCGCTGTCATGCCTGCCTGCAATCATTTAACTTGGATATTCACAGGCTGATCTCGAAACACTACACACAAAAGCGAGTCACCATGATGGACTTTTCACCACATGCATAGTGCGACCCAGTTGAGCAAAACAGCGTAACCACCCCGCTATCGCCATTTCCTCGTTGGTTACTCAGCAGGGTTCACCACGCCCAAGTGAGGTTGGCTTGGGCGTCTCAGTGCTGAAGATTAAATGGACCTCCTATAGGTCCATAATCCATCGATAAGGTCACTCAGTCTTTCTGCGGTCAAATCAGAAATAAGGAAATCCACAGCATTAAGGATATCTATACTTAAGTAGCGTGGGCGCAGCACGTAGCTCGTAGAACGGATGGCCAATGAGACCAGTGTTCTGCGGAAAACGCAGCGTTCGCAGACCTGAAAACCTGGTAAAGGTTACGGGAAGCAGCTGGAGTTGGACAGCACAAGTCCAAATGTTGTGGTGATCTTTGGGGGAAGCCTAAAACCAGTTGACATCTTTCGGCTAAAAATTATGAAGATGATGATTGATGATCCTTCTAGAAAATCCATATAGTTACCCTATTTTACTTTTCTTGATTGGTTGTAAACTTGTAAATAATTTACACATTATAGAAATCGTTTAACGAAACATTCATAAAATCTTGGAAAGGAAATAAAACTAAAATAAATCGAAATAATTTTCTTTATTGAGGAACATTGGAAGTTTAATTATTGCAAATAATCAAGTTATCACTTTTCTTTACAATAATGTTATTTATATTTATTTTCGGTTTAAAACCGCCATTTGGTTTAAGAATATCGCAAGTATAACACAAAAAAGTTTTTCGTTTTAAATTCTATTTTAAACCAAAAATAAAAATCTAGTTAATGGAGATACAAGCCGAGGTCATTTTTGGCATACCTGTGTCTTATTTAGACGGATCGTCAAAAGTTTTTTAACCCCAACTCCATTTCAAGTACTTATACGCTTTGTTGATTTATTATCTGTAAATATCTGTATAAAATGGATTTAGGTACTTTCGACTTATCGGAACTCATTTTTTTTTGCTATATTTTTTTATTCAAACTGAATTTCACGCCGAAATCAGTTAAATACTAATGAACAGCATTATTGTTGTCAGCGTTTTATACAAATAATTAGTAAACCTCGTAAACCATTGAACAACATATTACACGAGTAATTTTGGATTTTCATCTTAAATTTTAACACTATTGAAAATATCGAATCTAAGAACCTTTTTGTACTCAAAGTATTAAAATAGAAGGTAATGACTGCATATTATTGTAGACAGCTTCAATTTTACCTGTCTATCGCTTTACAGTGGCATGCTCGAAGGCGGATCAAGCCTATATTAGGGCTGTAGCAACAATTTGAGCAAATTAGATGACACTAAGGAAAATTTCGCCCTGGTAATAATACGCAGCTCCCCATTGACACTTTCACGAGCACTGATTGTATATCTTTGTTCGGATGAAAGCTTCAGTCACATTTTTACTTTCTATAATTCTATACGTGAATAATTGATGGGTTAATTGTTTCTAAAAAAAGATTTAAAATTTCGATATTGTTTAAATGAAAATATATATACAATATGTATTAAAATTCCGTCGGATCCGTGAGTGTGTTATTAGGTATCGAGATTATATTCTGTTTATGTTATCTATCTCAGATTATAAATAAAAACAATACCCCTAATAAAACTTTAAAATAATAGTTAAATGAGGAAACTTACATGGCAATACATGCGGTATGTCATACGATCAAACGTACAGCTGCGCCGCGACGAGGCTGGCGACGGTGTTATCACGTTTCAAAAATTTGCTAAATTTTAGGGAAACTGAAACTACATATGTTAATTTTAAATTGTAATAACATCTTTATTTACATATTAAATAAAATTTTGATATCTTTTTGGTAATATCATTGGGCTACCTATATTTGCCCTTTTCGGATTTAACCATGTTTTTAATACATATTGTATAATTTACATGCACATTTGAAAATTCATATACGTAAACACTTGTTTTTATTAAATTTACTTGTAATCAACTAATAAGTTCCTACATGTGCGTACAAGATTTTTTTTTCATATTTCCAAGATTTTTGTTACAATTCTAAATTAAATTAATGACTTTGTATAATGAAACTGCATCAAAGACTGATGAATATAATTTTATATTAAAAGACAAATGATAATGTATGATGGAAGATTCACAAAAATAATCCATACTAGCAATATGTAGAGTATGTTTGAAGATGCTAATCTCAAAATTGTCTTGACCAATTAAAAAAAAAAATGCTCGAGATAGCTCGTTTATTGAGGGAAGTTCTAGACATTCTAACTTCACACTATACCTTAAGAAGCAGATCAGAAATTTAATGCAGGAAAAACCCAAGTAGAAATTATTTACAAAAAATTTAATTATATGTTTTGATAAAAAGATAATAATAATAATGAACAATTTTATATAGCATTATTAAATACGTCAGAAGGTAACCCAAGAAACGCCGAGTCTGAGGGCAGCCCTTGTGCTACCGAGCTGCGCAACCGGCGTAATAAGTAGGCAACGATGGCTCATTTGGTAACGTGTACGAACTTCACGCTGATCGACGTGAGTTCAAATCCTTCCAATGAGCCAGAGCTTTCGGTGAAGGGAAACATCGTGATGAAATTATGGCATGGTGATAGGGCCACCCTCAAATAGAAAATTTGTCGCCAAACACCAATAGGTGTGTTCCGGCAGCTGCACTCGAGAGCCAGTCTTCCACTAGGCTTAGCGTGCTACCATATTGGACCGCATCATCACTTAAGATCAGGTGAGATTGTGGCCACAACATTAAACCTATAACGATAAAAAAAAATAAGAATACTGCCGGAACAAAATACTGTTTACTTTAGTGTATTATGCAGTGTAGTGACGTGCTACCTTGTCCCCACCAACGTCTGTCGCCAGATAGGACGGTTGCGCACGAATTTGTCGTACCATAGACGAATATGTAAGTGACATCCGATGAGCAAATGAAAAGAAAACATTCAAAAAACGGAAGTCTATTTGAGAGGCAAAAGAAAAAAAGGTCGACCACTTAGGAGGACCTCGCATCTTTTACCTTTTTTGCTCTAACTGCTCCCCAAAAGCGAGATTGGCCGCCCCTGGCGTCACCCATATTAATAATATAGCGCTCCATTTTTCTATCCCGGTAATAATATGGCGTGATGTTACATATGTAATATTTACATTTGCACTTATATTCTATATTTATAATATCGATTCAAACGTTAACCCGTAAATCATAAAAATTAATTTTAATTTAACTAACATATTATGACTAAATTAGAAATTCCATCTATTAATTAATTATTATTGTCACGTACAATGATATATTTTTTCAGTATCGAAACACCTGCCTCGTATAGACTTATAAGGAACCAAATATATAAAAAAATTACATACGATGAATAAATACAAAAATACGTTCAAATTAAATATAATGACGATAATTACAGATGATTTTGATGCAGTTTTTTTACGTCAAATAATAATTAACAAAACATTTTTTTTAATATGCAACGCATAAGATAATAATAATGTTTAAATGGTGAAAAGACTAATTGATTAACTTAAGCACCAATTTAAAATATTTCTCGCTTTGTCTAGTTCATACGGTTAGAAGAAAACAGAGCTAAAATGAAGCACTGCATAAATTTAATCAATGTATATAAGTGAAGCAGGTCAAGTGTGTCATATGCACATTAATCAAATAATCTTTCCACTGTTGATATATGTATTTATTTTGTTAAGTCAGTCAACCTAGATCCTAGCTCCAAGGTCTACAATGTATCTCCAAGGTCATCAATGAAACTTCAAGGTCAAAAATATTCTAAAGTTATCAACGTAACATTAATAGCATTGGTGTTATAGTTGTTCATGAACATTATAATCACTTATACAAAGATAAGCTGATAATTTATGCACTGCTCTTTAGCATATAAAAAGAAAACTATTTGTAATATAGGCTACCACATATTCAAGCTTCGCTGTTGAAATAATTTTTTCTGCTGGTTTTTAACCAAAACGCCTCAGTATACATCCACTAAAAATTGGTATTAGCCCTTCAAATCCAAAAATGCAGGCATTATGGACAGATTCAAATAATTCAATCCCATGTAGTAAATTGACAACAACTAATATCAAATTTTAAAATAATGTTATTTGAGTTGTAAGATTGTCAATAATGAATTGAGGGTTTTTGTTTACGAATTGAAATATTATTTATTATTCAATATACCTGATAATTTACTATTACCGTTACATAATTCAAGAAACTGTACATAATATGGCGAACTACTTACAAAAAAAAACAAAAAAATGTAAAGAACGCTTTGGTTGGCCCACGACATGGAGGACGCAATTTTGTCGACCATATTCGACCTTCACCTTTGGAGGGATCAATGTTTTTTTCAGAAAATATTTCATAAGGTTTTACGTTACGTTCGGATTGGTGGACGTCACTATTTTTAAAATCCAATTTACCAGCAACACATGAAATGTCATTTTACTCTGTGGGATTTGGAAATTAATGGAAATAAACAAGCATATATTTTGTTGACTTCCAACTAATTTAAAATACATTACATGAAATTTGTGGTAAGTGGTTTTTTGTCATATATTTACATACCAATATTTAGTCAAACAGCGATCATTTCAAGGAAATACTATTCCAAAAAATCAACATGTCATTCTACATTGCAACATATAACACTGAAGTAGTCAAACAGGTTTTAAAAAAAAAATTAACTCTAATGAGTTAACTATTCGGTTATTTATCGACATTTTAATTAATATTAGTATAAAGATTATTTAATAAAATAATTTCGGATGTGCTTTGTGTAAATTTTATATTATATACAATGATATTTTATAAGTATATACGGCATTGACGCTCTTTATATACAATCGTGAATTGCCTTCAGTTTACTTTCGATTTGAAACCGGCGTGAGCGAGAAGAAACTTGTCCTTCTTTGACAATAGTTTCCGCCTTACGCTGTGATTTCCTATCTCTTTTGTTTCAACATGCTCATATACTATTTCCATCACTTTATTTTCTCGATGACAGTTCTAATTTGATAGTTGTAGTGTTGTTACCAAATAAGTAATGATATCGATTGCATATATTTATTACAATTATATATTATATTATAACAAAATGTATTACCGTGTTCAAATTACTTTTAGTGAGAGTTTATAGCTTCTATTTATAAAACGTCATTGATTGTATTACATAAAAATCTTGTCGTGTAACTTCTGAACGACTTTAAAATCATATTGACGTAATGTATTTGTTCTATCGAGACGATGGTTCACACCAGAGACAATTAACGATTAGTTCATAATTCATAGCTAAATAAGGATACAATAGGTGGCGCTGTGATCGAATCATTAACTACCAAAGTCTGCCAGTTTCATTTATCGACAATTGAATGTGTACTAAAAAAAAATTATAGTTATAAATTTGCTCAACACGCGTTAACTACATAATTATTGTTTATGAAGATATCGTGATTTTTTTAAATAATGTTCAAGTATTTAAGGACATAAATCAAAATCTATCCATTACTACTTGCGTGATGCGCGCACAACGACAAACCTCTATCATTTTATTTATATATTGTATATTTTATTATTGAGTCTGGTAAAAATATTTTTTGCTTTTACGTCTTCAACAAAGGACAATACAAATAACACATTGATTGAAAAGAAATATATAAAAATGATGCTTCACAACTAAGCACGTTTTTTTTTTCCTTTTTTTTTTTTTCGAACTTTTATTACCGTCAGTTTTAAAGGCTTGAGTCATTAGGGGCTTGAGGGCGAGCACAGAAGGCATCCAGCCGTCAATTAATTCCATCCCTTTAAAATATTTTAACACTGAGCCCGCGGCTTCGCTTACGTGGATAACAGAAGAACGAGGAATGCTTAAAAAATTGTAGTTACTTAAAACTATTATTTTTTCACTGAATGAAGATATCGTGATTTTTTTAACGCTCTAAGATCTACGGAGTAAAACAAAAAAAAAATGATCAAAATCTATAGTCAAAATAATAGTTTTTGTGTGATGTGCGCTTAACGGCAACTTCAATAATTTTATTTATATAATAGATATAAGAAAAAAAAACACAAGAGTAACATCCGAAAGTTTATTTTATTAAAATAAATTTAACAAAGCTAGTTTTTTAATGGGTTTTTTTCGTTTAGTTACATCAAAATTGCTGTAAGTGATGCAGAATCATTTGTATGGAACAATATGACCATAAATCTCAACAAACTTGTACCGTTGATAGAACAAACTCTTTTTTTAATTATATAAATGGTGAAAAAGCTAAATCGCGAATTGACAATATGTTTCATAATTAAAGTTAATTTTATGTAATAATATTGGTTTATTGATAAAAAAAAACCTAATAAATACAAATCTAGAAAAAATTGTTCATTTACTTAATTTCCTTTCCCTTGGGAAAATTGAATTTTTATTGTTTGGAAGTCATGCGATTGGAAAAGCCAGTCAGAAAAAGTGACGTCATAGTGCAGTATTTATATACACAGTTTAGTGTTATTCTTTAGGTTACCTTGTGACAAGTGACTCTAAAATTCTTTTACAGAAATAGTTTTTTTGAATAGGTACTGAAGAAATTTTAATTTCAACTTAAATTCTAGAAAACTCAACTTTATTCATATTACCTTTAACCTAAGTTTTATTTATTGAAAGATGACGTCACACGTGTTCACTGACGAATTATTGTGACATATTTTTTATATTAATTTAAAAAAAAAGTGTAATAATAAATATACATATATTAATTTTCGCATATTATTCTCAACAGATAAAGTGTTCAAAAACAACTTTTCAGATACTGTCTACTCCCGGATTGACTAACGTGCGCGTATGACAAACACGTTAGTCAATTAGCCATTCCACCATCGATACGCTGAATTTAAAACAAGATATTTTTAACTAAAAATTATTACCACGGTCTTTCTATAACCCGATTTCCTCACACTAATTTTATCGATAAATTCTCAGCCTTTTTATATTCCAACCCTATAAGATATGAGATTATTGTTGTGCCCAGCGGCAATATAATAAATATACACATCGTTTTATACATTTTTTTTTCTTATTAAATATTTTACGGCGTAGTTTTAATATCGATGTGGAGTTTATAATACACTAGCTAGTGCCTGTGATGTGGAAATGATGTGAACCGGTTCGAGGGAAACCTAAAAAAACCGGTTATTAGATATCAAAAAACTGGTTTCAAACAAAGTGTGTGGTGTTCGCGACTGAAGGAACCAAACCACCTAAACCAAAATCACTTTTATAAGCTCTGTATTAAAGTATAATATACATTATAGAAATGTTGAACTAGGAACTATGATTGTTTAACATTCTTTGTGTTACAGATGTTGCATTTACGTTTTTTGTTAGAATCCTTTATCCTAGTTAAATATGCTCACTACTTGCCCGATGGAACCGCTTCAAGGTTGCAATCTGTTTTTAATTAATCACTCAGCCCCTTATCCTCTTAAATAAAATCGCACTAAATATTTATCGGTGCCGCCAACATCTGTGCCTTCAGATGCATGTTCTCAAGAAGGAGCAAACTTTTAAGTAAATTTGTCAATCAAATATGTTCTATTCACCAATATGATGACTTGATTGTATAAACTGAATAATAAAAACAAAGCAGTTTCATTATTACCCTTAATTTTTTTTTTTATAATATGATATATAACCGATAAACCCTAAAAAATCGGTTTTAAAAATAATCAGTAAAAACCGGTTCACATCACTAACTTCAATGTTATTTATTTGTATAGATACATCGTTATTGCAACTTCATCATTAAATAGGTTAAATCAGTCGATACAAATGAAAATAATACATGTGTCCACAAGAGCCTGTATACAATCAACGGTACAAAAGTGTAACTTACTACTACCGTAGTTTGGCTTGTCTCTGTTGCCAGACTTGGTACTTGGCGCAGGCTGTATCGATCATTTGATTCAAATGCCTCGTGAGTGTCGTCGCCAGCGGAGTCAGGTCGCGAAGCATTTTCTCCTGGGGGATAACAGACGAAAAATCTTGTACAGGACTGAAACCATTGCCGAATGCCGGTCTTAATGATTTTGTACGCAACATGCAATATGACACAAATGCTGTTTAAGCCTAATAGGCTACGGGACAGTAATCACAAAAAAAACATACCATCACGTCTGGTATTCCCCGAAGGGTTAGGCAGAGGTGTACTAATGTACACCCACAGTTCGCCGAGTATGTTTTTAGGTCCCATGTAATAGGGGGCGAGCCTATTACCATTAATCGGGCACGAAACCAAACTCCAAACTGCTACTGAGAATTTCATACCAGGACCTCGCTCATAGCAGTCGGGCAAACGCCCACTAGGCTAACGAGGCAGTCAAAAAAAATAAAAAATTATATATTTAATGTAGTTGAAAATTATCTTCCCAAGATTATTATTATCATTCAATCATTTTTTTTGTAAAATAATAATGATTTCTATTTTTAAATAAGTAAAAACGATCGAATATTTTGTAACGTACATCATGACAAACGAAACGTCAATAACAGCGCATGACGTCATTCGTGTGTAAGCGAAGGGTACCCAATTGGTGCGTTTAGCTGACGATTGACCTTATAATTTTCTGCATTTATTTAGTAGTACTGATCCCAAGTATGACAAAATGAATACGTTTTGACGTTATTTTAAGTACTTATAATGCGTTATTTATGTGAAATTCCTATTTTTAAAGATAGCAGCAATGTTGAAATAACATTGAGTAAAATTCATGCACGTTTGGTATTGTTGTTACATAAAAATTGCTTTATAAGAAAACAATTAAATACCCCATTTAAACAGAGTAATCCAATCAGGGGGCATCCGGGGACAATTTAAGGGCATGCTACTCATGTGTTTATGAAAAACTTATTTCTATAAAGCATTGGCGGTGCGTCATACTATCGATTGTTTAGTGATTTTGAATCGCAAACCAAGTTGATTTTTTGACGCGACTGCGCAGTGTGTATGTCTCTACCAGAGGAATTCCTGTTACGTTTAGAAATCTCAAAAGATAGAGACGGTTCGCCAATGTTAAAATTTTAAAAACTTATTTCCATAAATCATCAGTGGCGCGTCATACTATCGATTGTTCAGTGATTTTGAAACGCAAACCAAGTTGATTTAATGACGCGTGTGCGCAGTGTGTATGGTGTTTCTATCATGGGAATACCTGTTCCAGCGCCAATGTTAAAATTTTTGCCAGGTTCCGAAAAAGAGCCCCACTTCGTACTGTTATATACTTAATAATGGTTCCCTAAAAGTCCCGAGTCAACTAATTAATTTTATATAAAACTATTTTTATTTGAACTATACAAACTAACTACGAGCTATGTCAGTTAAACAAATTAATAATAGCTGGCGCCTTTCTATATGTTAGCTGAACAAATTTACAATCATTTTTTTAATTTTTTTTTACATGAAAGTATATTTTGAACTATTTTTCGTCAGTAGTCTGTTAAAGAATTTACAGAGATAGTTATATGTAGTAGTGTCAGAAGAAAAACCCCCTTTTAGCAATAAAATGTAGATTAAGTTTGGCCATTAAGTGTATTGCAAAGCTAATTAAAAATAATAAACCTGCTTTATTATTCCACTGGGAAAAACGGACAGTTATGTTTTTCGAGTGTATGTCTATTTCTTTGTCACGCTCTGTAGACTAAAGTCTTAATAGATTTTAGCATACGAGGTGTATTTAGATTGTTCTTACTTGTATAAGTGTCATAGGCTATATAATATTTAAGTACGACCGACGTCTGGGAATAAAATAAAAAGCAAAAAAGATTTTTTTTTTTTTAAAGTGTTTTTGTTGCAGTCGGGTTTTTTGTTTCCTTTTTAATCATTTAGCTAGTTTCAAAGACACCCATAGACAACCGTTTTAAGCATACCTCAAACGGCCTTAGCTTGACATTCCTGAAGCGGAGAAGCGCCTCGTAGAAGTTGGCCGCTCTGAGCGTAGTGTCCTCGGCCTCCGCTGCGGCACCTGGTTGAGGGAAGCATCGCCAGAGCTCTCGCAGCAGCTCGCCAGCTGATAGGTAGAGCCGGTCGAGCTCTGAGCGCACGTCGGGCGGTATCAGCTGAGCCATGGATGCCGCGTGATGGTGCCGCATCAGCGCTCCCCCCGGGCTTAGCTCGCCGAGCGCGCCGACAGCACCGCTGGCGCTCACACGCACCGGTCGCTGGCATTGCTGCCCGCTGCACCAAGCCTACGGAACCCATCACACATAATGTCGTTCTAGATCTGACACCTCGTACAAATAAGTTAGTCTATCCTCCAGTATTAAAGTACGTTGTACGTTATATTGTAAGTAAATAGGAAGCTGGCCAAGTGCGAGTCGGACTTGCGCACGAGGGTTTCGTAATTGTACAGCCACATTCACCAAAATAATTATGTAAAATTACTGAAGAAAGCACCGAACAATTCTAAAGAAAAGATAAACTATATTATGGGACAAACTTAACTTTTTCCGTTAGAAAACTGTTGTCTCCATACATCGATATAGGCCGCAGTCAAATTACCAGCTGTAAATAAATTTGTAATCGCTATTTTTTTTTTTTTGTAATGTTATATCAAATTTACAGTTTTCGCATATTTTCCTTTTCTTGCAAAATTTCATGATTATAGGTCAACTGGAAGTAAGTACCTTATAGGCTTTTATTCTCTTTGCGAGTGTTAAAATATGCGGCATAAACAGCTTTTCAAAACAGACTTTTGAATGTGTTGACTTGAAAGTTTTATTTTTTCACAGCCTCAAGGGATTACACACCTATTTGATACCTTCACACGCTCCAAAGAAAAAGGGTCTTGACAGACAGAAAGACAGGCGGACAACGAAGTGATCCTATAAGGGTTCCTTTTTTCCTTTTGAGGTACGGAACCCTAAAAATCTATACTTATAATAAAAGAGTAAAGAGTCAAAATCTGTACATTGAAGATATTTGAAAAAAAATTATAACATTGGGGGTTTAGAATAATGGACAGGACACATTTAGATAGTTTTTGAAAATTTTGTCTGTCTGTCGGTATGTTTGAACAATCACGGAAAAACTATTGGACCGAATTGAATCATTTTTTTGTAGTTTATGGTCTGAAGGTATATTTAGGATGCATTTTTACACGTATGGGCTTGGAAATTGTAATGGAAATTGCGTTTAGGTTAAGTACATATAAAAAAGAATGTATGTATATGTAATTTTGTAATATATTTTAAATATTTAGTAAAACAAAGTGAAAAGATACCAATTTAATCCATATTATTTTATTTTTCAGGAGTATTAACAGATGGCACTGCACGGCTTGGTTAGAATTATCATAAAATTGTTTTGATAATTATTGTCACACTTAAGTATATTTTCTATAAGCACATACATCAATAACTAGTTGTGGCCGCGACTTCGCCCGCGTGATATATTTCATGTATGAAAAAAAGCAGCTAAATAAAACCTCCCCTCACTTTAATCTCACCTTACGGTATTTGAGTGGTATTTAATCCTATGCTATGTATATGATATGAGACTACGTCGATACGGACGTGCTGTAAACGCGCGTTTCTGTCCACTGAGTTGTTCCACAGGCAAGTAAGCGGACAAATAGACAGACGCGGGCAGCGAATTTCATTTATAGTATGTAGTGATTAATATTAATCATGTTGCATTGTTTTGGACTAATTGCATAAATAATAAAGTATTAAAGTAAATTAAATACTAAAAATTGATAGATAACTTCATCATGTCGCACTTCCGTCACATAATACGCGCTTAGATCTAAATTTTACCCTCGACTAAATGCCCCAAAAGTATGTATGTATAACTTTAAAAAAATGCGTATACTTACTTGACATATTGATGCTAACGCTGACAAAGGTGGTGGGTGAGATATATTTACATTTGCTTGGCTTATTTGGGAAGCCGGTCCTAATAAATATCTTTCTATCTGTAAATTAAAAAATTACACTATATAAAGAGGAATATGGAGAATGCTGACGGAGGAAATCATGTGATATCTCTATATATTATTATCCAAAGGTTTTTTTTTTGGGGGCAACATCTATCTATTATTTCCCTTAATTCTTCACCAAAATTAATAAGTAATTAATATAAATAATTTTCGTTTAAAAAACTTCCATCATTCCTTCCTTCCATCCTTCCGTCATGAAAAAATATTCAACTAGCATATAGGAGGCGTCAACTTTTAATACCCTTTTTAATTAACTTACGAGGCTAAATAACATTTAATCAAAAAAAAAAAAAAAAAAGAAGTTTTTTATTTTATTCTGATCAATGGCCCTATTCAAAGGTGCCATCGCTCCCGTGTGACCAAAGTCAAAGACAATGGAAGCTACTTACGGCAATAAAACCCATGTCTTTTCTGAGAAAATCCCTGAAGGTAACTAATTTTGTAAGGGACACAATTATTTTTAAATTGTTTTAACTTATCACCATTTTGTATTACACATGACAATCTATATCATGACGTCTTGTTCTATAATACAAATCAACCGCAAGTTCACAAGTTAATGTGGTCTTCGAAAAGGAATATTTCGTATCCTGAGTTAACAAATTTTTTTATAAAAACAAATGAATTTTGAGAATGTAAACACGTTATTCGCACGGGTCCATCTAGTGTTATAATATATACACTTGTATTCCTCAGATCAGATAAGAGTAAAGAAATATGACTAACATACCTTAGACAATTTTAATTCCTGTACATCACTACTCCCACTTTCTCCCACCAGATCTTCATAGTGTAACTGTTCTAATATTCGTTTCTTCTTCTCCGGCGGTTCTGTACTACTCTTCTCACTTGTGGGCCTTTTGGCGACACCGTTCGTATCCTTTATTCCGTTCTCGACAACTTTGTTGTTGTTGTCCGCAGTCTTACTACTACTGTTATTACTACTATTTGAATTTGTTTTATGACTAGCTTTAAGCACCTGGAAAGGGAAAAAATATATGCACAGTAGTAACGCCATCTTGTGCCTTATCTACACCATCTCCCATCCCCGCCCCGTTCGTGTAAATTTTGTTACCGACAGGCGACACACACTGTTTCGTCTCGTGCTCTTACAGCGGTCGAGGTTTTTTTATTGCTCCCACGCAGCCTGCGGTCGCGAATTCTTCCTCGAAATAAATCTTGAACGGCTGGAGCAGATTTGCCGACACGCAGAAGAAAATAAACCAGGTCAGTGCACGACGTCCTTTTATCCTTTCCCATCGCGACCCGGCGCCATTGTGCCATAGCTTCCGGGCACTGCGCGTGTACATACTATCCAATAATTCCAATTATCCAATCCTCAATAATTGACGCTTTAATAGCCAATTAAAGAGAATCATCTCAACGCTCGTTTGGGATCCAACTCAGCAAAAGTGAACAGTCATGAACGGAACGGAATGGTAAAAAGCTCACTAAACTTTTGTTTTTATTTTTGTATTCCTCAAACGTGTACTAACCATAGGGGATCATATTAATTCATAATTGGATTTTAAATACAAAGCGTAAAAAGCTTCGCTTCTGTCAAATGCCCCACGACTAGAGGACTTTAATCCCGGGATCCCAATTGTATTTCGGTCCCGAAAATTTCAGGATTAAATTTGACAAATACCGGAATTTACGGGATTAACAAAAAAAATTATAATTGTTATAAAAGTATTGCATAACACGAATCGCACTCATTTCACTTAACATTTTGTCAGCCATGCTTGTTGATTAGTTTGCGTTTGCGACGACTCGGCTCGTAGACGAAACATTGGATGCATTATTTCTTATTTCATAAATTTTATTTTCGCAATTCGAATATACATACGACCACGACACCTCAAGGTTTTTTTTTAAACTATTTTGTAAACAACGACAATAATTATAAACAGTTAATATTAATTTAACAGGTGCATATTCATCTAGCAACGTATCTGTAAATTATTATATTAGAAAAATAAATTGCTTGTATTGATTGTTACTTTCCTAAATAATAATACCTCGGTAATTTCCTCACCATGATAGAGTGTTGGTTGAACCTCTTTATCATGTTACGATGTATAGAGGTGGTATCTGATTTATCCTTTTCATTGGCTGCATCTTCATCTGTTGGAAGCAATGGTACTGGCTCCGTAAATTGATTTAAATCCACCTAGAAACAATGTTAGTTACATTTGTTATATCAAACTGATTTATATCCACCCAGAAACAGTGTTAGTTACATTTGATTTATCAAACTGATTTAAATCCACCTAGAAACTATGTTAATTACATTTCTTCTATCAAACTGATTTAAATCCAGCCAGAACCATTGTTAGTTACATTTGTTTTATCAAACTGATCTATATCCACCCACAAAAAATGTTAGTTACATTTGTTTTATCAAACTGATTTCCACCCAGAAACAATGGTAGATTTGTTTTAGGGGATAAAATTTTTAACTGTTAACTGTGTATATCCAGCTTATATAAAATGTTGTTTTGTATTTTGTGTATTAATTTATTTAAAAAACAAATAAATAATCGAGACCAATAAAAATGCAGATATCAGCAATTATAGATGAAATATTTAGTCCCCGTTACTATTATGAGCGCTTTTGAAACGCGCCATGTATCGATTCAACTATCGCAGAGATGCTTTGGAAACTTCCGTGTGTAATCAAAAAAATATATACGTAAAAGATATGCATTCAAATTCGAGATAATATAGACAGTAGACACAATTATTATCGTGTCCTATCATCCAGCAATAGTATTCAATTCTACAATTTCAAACTCAATCAGTTAGCACCAATAGAGAAATTAAAAACAACCTTTGTTAAGTTAGACATATTTTCAGAGTGCATTTTATAATTAATAAAAGTTTTAATTTATCAATTTCCCGATCACCTTTTGTATGCCAAATGGTGTGGTTAGTACTCACAGTGAGATCCAAAGTAGTGTGTTTCATGGCCGAAGCTATTGCATGATCGTCCATTTTGGCACATTCACCAAATAGATCTTTACTTGACGATGAGGCTATACGATCCCTGTATTAAATACAAATTACTAAGCAAGAATACTATATAATAATTACTGTAACCTTAAGATAATATAGACATAACATATAAGTTGAAAAGAGTTAAGAAGGGATAACTGAAGCTGGGGCACTATCTCTGGAACCTCCTCGTGGTGTGCCCCGGGCAACGGCGGCCGCTTCACGGCCGACGGCTAATACCAGACCGACGGCGTTCCTCCCCTGTACCCCTCTGCTCATCAGAGGAGACAGGGGATGGGGCAAGAGTGGACCTGCTTCGGCTCGTCCACTACGGACGGACTCGTCGCTGACGGCGGAGGAGGAAGAAAACCTCCTTAAAAAATTGAGAGGATACAACCTCTTTAAAAATCGCTGACGGCGGTGGAGTAAACCACCTTAAAAAAACCTTGGACGGACTGTGGTGGAGTAAACCACCCTTTAAAAAATCACGGACGGACGGTGGAAGACAACCACCTTAAAAAATTACTGGACGGAGGTGGAGAAAACCACCAGTATTAAAAATCAAGGACGGATAGTGGAAGGAAACCACTTAAAAAAATAACCGGACGGTTGAGGATGAGCACCTCGTTAAAAAATCAAAGACGGACCTGACAAGGACGGACGGGAGCTCAATGACGGCAGAGGAGGAAACCTCTATAAAAAACCAACGACGGACTGGTGGGGGAGGGGGTGCGTTCATTCGCCTCCTTCTCTTGCCGTTACAGGACGGCAGAGGAGAAAACCTCGGTAAAAAATCATGGCCGGGCTAGCGGGGTGGGGGTGCGTTCATTCGCCCCTTACCCCCGCCATATGCCAAACATTATGGCAGGGACAGAGGAGAAAACCTCTATAAAAAACCCAACGACGGGTGGGTGGGGGACAGGTGGTGGTTCATCCGCCTCCTTCTCCTGTCAGGCCGAACCAAGGGGAGATGGGTCGGGGGGCCTGTCTTCCCATTGCACTGGTTTGGCGGACGGGGAGACAGTTCGTCACCGGGCTGTCTCCGTCAGCGGGCGGCCCTTCCGGGCCTTGCCGTCGGGGCGGCGCTGAATGCCAGCGCAGTGCCCGCGTCGCCCCAGCATGGCGGCGGACGGTGCACCGTGGAGTTTTTTAGTGAGTAGGAGTCTCACATAACCACTCGTTCCCCCGGGCGAGTGTGTACCCATGACGGGTTTTCCACTCCACGTTAACAAAAAAAAGGGATAACTGAAGCTGAAGAATTAAAATTAGTAACATTGGCAAAAGTAATTTAACGTAAAATGATTGAGTAAACGACATTTTAAAGAAAGTAGATTATTATAATATCATATTATGACTGGCCTTTGTATACACAACCGACATTATGATTACAGTATGAGCGTTTTTACAGTGCGCGTTAAAAAATCTTATAACGCTTTGGTCTCGCGATTTTAACGCACACCACTGCGGCTCCAACGCAACGTGATGACACGTCGTAGCTGTCTGTCTGTGTGGAGTTAATTTTACCGCAGATACCAAAGTAGGCGTGTCTGAGAACATTTTTTTTTAATTTGTTCTTTGCTGTAGTAGGATTAAGAGGAATATATCGTGCTTCAGAAAAGACTTAGAAACAGTCCGAGAAACATACTTTTACAACGAAAAACTGAACTATGGTACGAAACTTTAATAAAAAGGCATATATCCGGATTATTCTATAAAATTATCTTCAAATAAATGCATGTCGACTCGTGACGCGCACCACAGATTTGTACCCGCCCCCTACGTCACCGCGCTTGCCCCTCACCTAGACATGGGCAAATCAGCAAAATTCCTTGCGCCAGCTCAATAACTCGAGCGCAGCTTACTGCGCCGGCAAATTAAGTTAACTCAAATTTGCGTCATAGCGCGAGCAAAATGATACGCGAGGCAAGCGAGTTCGAGAAAATGAATGAAGCAGCTGACCGGTGCATCGACGCGGCTCGGGGTTTTGCCGTAGTCGGCACGCTGCGCTAAAGTGCGCTGTACGCCAACACATTTGGAATAAGTTTGTTAGCACATCCGGCGGCGAGGCGCAGTAAACTGAGTTGGAGCAAACGAGCGGCGTAGCACAGTGTTACCCATGTCTACCCTCACCGCTGACAGATACTGTGACGGAACAAAAGTCCATTCTAGACGTTTTTCCATATTGTGTAAGCAAAGTATTGTGTGTTACTATCGCGACGCCAAAACTTAATATATTATAGTTTAATAGAGGCGCTTTATTAACACGTTTCATGTGTTCTTGTTTTTCGATGCGAAATCTGTGGAACTGGGTCCAAAGATTTGCTATAGCTACATTGAAAAGACAATTCAAACTTATTCCGACAGATAACATATATACGTCAGAGCGATACATACCTATGAAAATAATGAGATTGAAAAAATTTGGTCCAAAACTCTGCTTCAGTCATCTTGTTCGGAACATAATCTATATGTTTCTTTCTTACTGCCGGATAAGTTTTGAATATAGCATCTATTATGTCTTGGGTTAGGTTGTACTTTAGACCATTACAGCCATCGGTTTGCGGTTGAATGTCGACGAGAAATGCACCAGATACACCTTAAAAGGACTTAAATATAAGAGGATAATTTATTGTCTTTTTTCCCTGACTGCGAAAAAGAAGGGTTATGTTTTTGAGCGTATGTATGTATTTTTATTTCTTTGGCACGCTCTGTAGCCTAAATGGTTTGTTAGATTTTAGCATGCGAGGTGTCGTTAGATTCGTGTTAACTGTGGGAGTGCCACGGTCTATATAATATTTAAGTGTGATGTTTGGAAATATAATAAACAGCAGAGAGACTTTTTTTTAAGTCTAGTACTTTTATTGCAGTCGTGTTTTTGTTTCCTTTTTAAAAATTTAGCTAGTTATATGAGATGTTTTTTGGGCTGAATAGATGAACCGTGGACTCTGCAATTGTATTGAAATTGTGTAAATAAAAGCTCCAATTTTGACTGTTCATAGTTTCCACGTTAATCCTATTGATGTTGCTGAATTCTCATAGCCTGTGGATTCACATACTATGTGGTAGTGGTTATTATATATCCATTGTTTGTAATTCCGATAGCATCGATAACCTATCGATTGTCTCTCAGTGCGTACGAAATGCCCGCCAATCACGAGGCGACAGCGAAAAAAGGTAATTCGCGAGGTCCGCAGCTTGTGTAGATTGATAACATGCTAAATAAATTCATCCGTGCAACTTTCCTTTGGAAATAAGCAATTGATACTTTAATCTTCAACTGTAGGTTATTCGATAGCGCAAATTACTATCGATATTTTACCAACAATACTATGTGGGAATAGAAATGGCCAACGTGGAATGAATTGACCTGTGGTGTGTGTACATTTCGGTCTCTCAGTGACCGCCGTTGTGTTTGGATTGTACTGTGCTTCCTACAGAGACAGTACCGTCAGTGAACACAGCTATAAAAAAAAAACATTAAATCTGTGCAGGGCATGGGAAACTAGTCTCATATAGACGTTAATCTCAAGATAGTTTCTTATAAATCTTGAGATGAATTCTGTCTAAATAAATTAGTTCACCGTAATCAACTTAAAACAAATATATTAAAATTATTATCGATATTAATTAAAAGACACATTTTAATTAATAAAAGAAAACCAACTTCAATTATTTTGAGGAGTTCCCTGGTGTATCTTCGAAGTCGAAGGTGCAATGCCAATGAAATTAAAATGAGACCACCCTTAAGGTATCCCCTTTCCAATGAAAAAAGAATCATCTAAATCGGTTCATAAACAAAGAAGTTATGGCTGAACATACATAAAAACAATACAATCGAATTGAGAAACTCCTCCTTTTTTGAAGTCGGTTAAAAAAACTCACCAGCCTCTTGTTTAATGCTATTTGATTCAGTATATTGTTTTAACGTCGGCGTATTCCAATACTCTTCACTATTAATAACCTTCGATATCACAAGATCTTCGTATAAATGTTTCAGAATTGGATGGAGCGAGAGTAATCTGTAATTTAATATTTTATTTCTTGTCAATTAGTAGAAACAATTATTATCAACGAAAATAAATAAAAACTAGTATATACAGTTTAATTTACAATGGACACTGAATAAATTGTAAACTAACCTATAACTAGTGTACCGGTATATGTGACTTTACTAAAATACGTATACATTTCAATCAATTTGCATAATCTTTCACTTTATACTACTGAGATAGTTTTGTAATCTTGGAAATTACATAACACAAAAAGTCCACAAATTTACTTCTACCATTTTAGGAGGCTCTTATAAAGGTTATGTACCTAAATCCGACAAGTTTGTGGGCAACCGTCTAAAGTGAAACAGACGATGGCGGGGACGAGGTAGCACGTCATTGTGTCACTACACTACACAGTACACTAAAGTAAACAGTATGTTGACTCGACAGTGTTCTTTTGCAAGCATCATAACGCGTTGAGGTTGTGCTCTACTCTCGACACGTCAAAGTCAAGCAATTTTTTGCTCTTAAACTGCCTCTACCACAACCATTTGGCACTTATACGATAATATTAGTAGATATATTTCAAGAAAATAGTTCAAATAATCTATCTCATATTCAGTAAAAAACAATTTTATTTTGCTTTTTAAAAAAACCTGTTTGAAAAAAAAATCACTTGGACGTCCGGTTTTTTTTTAAGAGGTGGTTACGATAACTGCCGAAAAAATGGACGTATCGAGACCGAGTTTTGTTTATTATCTTCAGAATAACATTAATTAGACTATTTAATATCAATAACCTAGTAGTTAAGCCATGGGCGTTATCAGCTATTTCTGGCAACGGCTATCTAGCCGATATTTGGTTTCAATACCGGTATTGATATCCGTTGCCAAATATCGATACCAAAGCAAGTTTTCAACTATCTAATACGCGCATTGTTTTCATTTGTAACCGATAATGTAAATATGCTACCTGCCGTATCGATACTGTCAGTCTAACTAAACTACTAAAGTACCTCACGACCATACCAATCACGACCTTGTCTATCGCTACAAAGTTTAACAATATAACCTTTCATAGGTCAAACTATAATGAACGGTTTTCGTCGACATAATTGACCATTATAGTAGCCGTAGTTTATTAATAAAATAGCTTATTATATAAAACAAATTCATTATTTATTTGGATCTAAAATGAAAGCCTATTTTGGTAAGTTGTCTAAGTAATACAAATAAATCAATGGTACACTAGTTTTTTTTTCTTCTAAAAAAATGAAATGAGTGGTATGAGGCGTGCACTTTTCGATTTTCCAATTACTTTTTTTTTCACGAACTGCCGAACTTCGTTTTGGGCTATTGCCGTACATGCAAATGAGTAGCGATTTAACTAATTCCCTAACCGAGAAATTCGATCTAACTACGACTTCGATCTTCTTCGAAGAAGGAAGAAACATGCGTATATGCTATATGCATTTAGTAATCTGGCAATACGCTCTATGTCTAAATAGCCAAAACAGAAAAAAAATGTCTCTTACAGAACCTATGTACCTGTCTACCACGTATGTAGTGGTGCAGTGTAATGATGTCTGTTGGTAGCTAGTGATCGTAAGTGCAGAGCCACTGTATCGCGCGAGCGTCTGCTTGGCTCGAGGTCTCCATGCTAGAGGAACGGGCCTAGGCTTGAGTTGCCGTTGGCGAGGGTTGACGTGGCGGGTGTGCGGGATCGAAGTTATCAGCCCGTCCTCTGCGGAGGGAACGGTGGTATCGCGGGCGTGGGCGCAAGCATGTTTGATTTGCAGAGACGGACGGGTATGACGCGTTAGCTACAGTGATTTCGTCATCGGGATCGATAAAAATGTTTAGTGTGCTACGTATTGCCCTCGGGGCGTCTAGGACTGCGATGTAAGTTGCGGCGAATGCCACTAACGGTTTCAGATGATGTGACGTTATTGTGATAGCTCCTCACGAGAGTTTTAATGTAAGATTCGATCGAAGGAAGTTACATATTTTTATGGAGGTTTACGTTTCGAACGAACGATGGGGAATGGACTATTTTGTGTAAAAAAAACGATTTTGCAATGTTTGCAAGGGTCTAAAGTTTGATTTCGCCCTACACAACTAGACGTTAGGATCGGACGGAGCAGTATTCTTGAAATAACTACCTACAGCCGGTCGGTAGATAAACGCGCACTAGGGATGCCTTCTCACTTTGTTTCTTGAGTTACTTACTTACGTATTTGATAATGCCATATTAAATTGTCATTATTAACTTTAACCAAAATATATAACTGGAAATTTTGTAAGTTTTTATAAAATATACTTCTACTTGGGTTTTACTTCTAGTTTAAAAAAGATTGTGAGGTAGTGAGAAGAGAATGTACAATTTATTTTTTATAATAACATAATATTTTGCATACTTTAATTAGCCTATCCTGTTTTTACTTGCAGCTTCTTTTTTTTTAAATCCAAGCTCTATAAATTTATCGTATGTTTTAATGATAGATAAAATAGTCTTCCGTCGTCTTATGGGTATGTAAAATGTACACAGTTAAAACCATGATATTTTGAGGTTTTTTTTTATTTATTAAAAAGTTGCAGTAAACGTCTGCAAAGTCAGCAGGTTCCAACATGTTCCAATGAATTTTTTGAAAACAAATTTGGATTTGTGGTGGAAAAACATCGTGTGGAAACAGAATAGCTTTAAGAAATTAGAAATTATCTTGCAGTATGTAATAGAAAAACACTGAACTATAGGTTTTTAGGCCTTTGAAATCACCAATATGTCGTAGGCTAGAGTTAGTGATTAATTGAGTATCTTCTTTTGCTCATGATGGCTTTTGCCTAACAATGCAACATTTGCTGTCTGGTATTATATTATTATTATTGCATTAGTATCATTAATTATAATCAGTATTTTAGCCGAAAGACATTCACTACTGGACACAGACCTTCACCAAAAATCGGCTCATGACCGGGTTATCGGTCTATCTTGTGGAAGATCTGGCCCCATCAGCCATCCATTCTACGAGCTTCGTCCACCCACACACATTTCATTAACATTAGTATAGGATACATGAATTACCTAATAATTCTGTATTAATATTCACAAAGAGATATTATTATAAAGAAATTACTAACAGCTGTATACACAATATAACAAGGAGTTTGTTATTAATGACTGAATTATTCAATGTACCTTATTGATGATGGAGATTATATTATCTGTATGTGAAAAGTTTTATAAAATCAAAAGAGTTTTATTTCAAACATAGGCTTAGCATGCTAATTATCTTAAACCACATCATCATTTTAAACATACATAAAAAAAACATAAATGATTAAATACTAAAATGCAATGCTATGGGAAATAATTAATTTATATGTTTTACCTTAAGTATTAAATGTTGAGTAATTCTTGATAACTGACTATACATATACTATACTTATACTGTCCAGCATTAAAAGAAAAAGTTTAACCCAGGTCAAAAATTAGTTATCGGTATGGTAACATAGATCATTTTGAATAGAACCAGTTTCATTTAGCTACTAGTGTCAAAACTGACACTATGTCATTGAAAAATCTCTTCAAAATCTGAGGATCTAATTATCTATCAAAATACAAAATCATACGAGGCCATATTGCTCTGTCGACCAATAAGAAGTGAGAGTTCTTATGTGAGGTGTAACAACATAGAAACATTATTCACTATATATTTTATTTTATTAAAAATTTTTTATGTCTCTAAAATTAATAAAATAATGTGAAAATATCACCATAGAGACCAACACTAGCATTGTGACTAATAATGTTACATGAAAAAACCTGAGAAAGGTCAAAAATTGACTAGAAACTAGGCCAATAGATTGAAGTTAGTACAACTTTAGTTTCTTGTCGAAATCTTTGCCCTCTAATATTCCTCTAAGTAAGGAATGTATGTTCACCTACTATTGTATGGAGAATAAATTTAATAAAGATTTAAAAAGAAAAAAATGAAACAAATTTTAAAATATTTTGTGATAACCCAGATTCCAAAAAAAAAAATGCTTCGAATCAAAAATGGCTATATGCATAACAATTAGTTTAAAAACCGGCGTTCTTGAAAGTTTGGTTTCAAAGCTGACAATCTACAAAAAAAATCACTTAATTTATGAAAGGTGCATAATATTGAAACATAAAATAAGACTTCATCTAGGTCTATTCTTAAGCAAGATGATAATTATTAGAATGGTTTTTGTAACCATAAAAGCAACAAAATGCAAATTATCAGACTTTTTTTCTATTTCCCAACAATTCCCAAACAGTTAGATTGCCGCCTTTGAAAACTCTTAAAAAAAACTACACTAGTTTTGCAATATTGCCTTGACACTTTCATTAAAAGTATTAATATAATAATTGTGGTGGGGGTTATCAGATATCTAATTAGGCTCATTATGGCGTAATAATTAATTTATTCCATTAGAATCAAATTAAATGAAATCCGATTGAAAACTTCTAAAAACAGGATTAACTACATTGGGGGAAAAATTGGTACAAGAAAAATACTAATACCTCTTTTACAATCTATCTTAATAATAAATAATCTGTAAGATTAAAATATCATTAAAAAACTGTATTAAAAACTCACTTGGATTTCATTTCTAGCTCCCCGTCAATCTGTCTCTTAAACTTTGGTAACAGATTTTGTAGTAAAGATTTCACCTGATCCCTGTCTTTTGCCTGAGCGTCTGCTCCGGCTGGATTGACAAAGTGGAATGTTGAACATGTTCCATCATGTAAAACTACTTGTAGTTGAATTTTAGGCTTGCCGGCTGGTGATATCTTTTGGGCTATAAGATTTAATAAAAAAAATTGTATCTATATAAACAAAAGAATTTGTATTGAATTAATTTGCAAATAGGTATTTTATTAGTGAGTTAATTCACCCATTTGCAGTCAATAGGTGATATATTTTTTATAATAAGATGGTAAAGTAAAAATACTGTAACTATAATCAGTCATGTCTGGCTGCATAAATGTCTCATCACTACATCCTTGAACTACCTGATTGTTTACAGTAATGAGGAATACACTGCCCGTGAGACAATCACACAACTTCGCTGTATGGTAAAGCAACAACATGTTGTAAATTACTTAGAGATATTTTGCAACTTTAAGCTTCTAATAAAGATTTATTTTTGTTGGAAAGTATAAACAATTTACAGTATCATCACTTACTTTTAATATCAGAGTATTTGTGTGAGACAGCCACAGTGTCTCGATGCTCCAACATCCAGGCCAGCCTTTGATTCATCACGTACAATGTTCCATCACCTTTTTTGTATCTCACGTAACTAACACTAAGCAGAACATCTTCTGAAGACGTAGTCATTATGAATAGAATAAAAATCTAAATAATAAACGCTTTTAGGTAATGAAAACGTTAAAAATTCTTCCAACTTGTTCTAACAGGACCAAAATGGTTATTAGTATCTGATGTTCTTCGTATTTTTCTTACGTACCTATTGTGCAGTAGATTGAATATATTGCTACAGTTATTTTCTGTATTTGTGAATGTAAATAGGAAGCAAATAAGTTATTCTTTCTGTAAAATCATTTTTTATGTCCGTCAACCATTACGGGATTTGACAAACTGTTAACTTTTTAATAATTTTTCGATTCGTCAATTCGTGTTTATACATATTCTGCCAATGATTAGGTACCTAATTTTTTGTATCACCTACTAAGTAATTTTTCATTTAATTAAATATTTTTGAGAATTTAAGTATTTTTTACTTTTTATAACTTTAATTACATTAACCAACGTATGTAACTCTTTTATTGTTGTTACAGACTTTAATATCAAAACATATTTCAGGAACTATTTACTTCTAACAGAAACAATAACATTGTAAACAAATCTATATTTATTTTAAAACTGATAATATACTAAATATTTTAGTTTACGGTAAAATAATCAACTATAATGCTTTGTGAACGCATCAGTAGTTAGACCGCCATTTATTTATTTTACTTTTGCAACACTCGACATTGACAACCCAAAATGCAATCATGGCGCACTAAGCACTGTGTTTTTAGAATGCTGAGAAGTTTTTACGTAAACACTTCGTTAATTTACACAGTAATCGGTTTTCGTGTATTTGTAAATTATCCTTGAATTTCTAAGATTGTAATGACGCATACATGTGTGTACTAAACATAAAATTATTTATGGTTCAGACCCACGTCTCTGCACTACTGGACACTTGCAGGTATAAAAATTGTTAGATTTGGTGTTTATTCTCTGCTAACAATATAAACGATGTCCTACCTGATAGGAATCACATCAATATGATATATTTGTGTTATTACTGTCCATTTTACATTGACTTATCGTAATAATATTGATACAAACGTTTGTTCCAGATAACTTTGTTGGTGTCATAATGTCAGAGGCGTACGCCCGTGAGATACTACGAAGGAATGTTGCGCAAATATGTCATACTATAGGCTGGAATGGTGCAAACTCTACTCCACTTGATATTCTGGTACATGTTCTAGAGAAATACATAAGGACTCTTGGAACACAAGTTAACAGGCATGCTGAACAATTTAATAGGACTGAACCAAATTTACATGACTTAGGATTAGTATTTCGTGATCTACATGTGAACCTTCCTGAGTTAGCAGAGTATGCTCGCTGTGTTCCACCTACACCGCCTCCAGTAAACTCTGTGAAGTTCCCAAAACCGAAAGAATCAAGCTTAAACTTCCTGAAACCTGGCAGTCATGAAGTTGTCACTAGACCTATGCATGTGCATGAGCACTTGCCTCCAATGTATCCTGAAAAGGAAAGGGATACACCAGCTGTCGCTGGAACTGTTGAAATTCGTCAAAATGGGTTTGATAATATGGACACAGTTAACTCAATATGTACGAGTCCTGAAATATCAGTTACAGACAGTCCAGAAAAGCCAAAGGATTTATTCAAAAGGCCCACAGACCCTGTTTCAATGCCTAATAACAAAAGACCAAGGTTACTTTTGGAATCGGAAGAGAGAACAAGGGAAATCAGCAGTGTAATGATGACTATGTCTGGTTTTTTATCACCTGCAAGAGAAGGTAAGCTGCCTGAAGCCCGTCCTCCAACTGTAATATCAGAAAAACATTATGACAAACATAAAGCAAATTCACATTCTCCAAATGTTGTGAAACCGCCAACATTAGAGAAAAGTGATAAAAAATCGAAAAAGAATAAATTACTAAATGGTAAAGTTATGAAAAGTAAAAGGAAAGATAAGAGTCATAAAAGTGAAGGTACTAAATCAAAAGATAGTAGTAAATTAAATAAGTATCCACCTGGACATCCATTAAGAAATAAAGATGTACATCCGAAACAACATAATCATGTGACAATGCCAGGGCCCAAGGCACCTGCACCTCCACCCGTGAGGCCGTTAATACCACCTATAACATCTACACCACCCATAGAACCAATTAAACCTGTTATCAAACAGGAACCGGTAGATGTACCAACACCTGTATCTAAAACTACACCTACAAGAGAAGACACAATACCTGTACCAAGAAAAATACCTATCTCACAATCTCCATTAATTTCTAATTCCTTACCTGTACATAAAGCACAATCTTCCAGTAATTCTTTAATATCTGATGTAGAAATAAAGAAAGAAGTTATTGAAGAAGATGAGAAATTAGCTTCTCAACCAGACAGATCAAAGATAAATATATTTAGAAGAATAACGAACAAAGTTAAGGATGAAAAAAGTAATTCAGAGATTATTCCTGAAAAACTACAATCAGATTCTGTGATCTCAAGATTGCAAAACTCTGTACATGATAATGCAATTGAAAGTAGATCCTATGATAATATTAGAATAAAATCTGGTGAACCTGAGCAGAGAGTTGTGAACAATAATGATAATAGTGCTATAGATTTATCTAAAGTAATGGACTTGAGAACTAATGAAGTGATAAGTGTTGATGATGATTCTCTGGAAAAAACTCCTGTATCACAGTCAAGACCACCAATGGATACTCGTCCCACTTTATCCATAAATAAAGCCCTTCAAGTACCATTTCCCAAAGATGTATCTAGTGTGAGTGCAAAAATTAAAAAGGATAAGAAGCATAAAGACAAAAAAGATAAATCGGCTAAATTAGAAGCTAAGTTGGAAGCTAAAATGCTAAAGAAACACCAACAACAATTAGCGTTTGAAATGGTACAAGCAGAAAAATCAGGTATGAAAATGGGAGGTATCAAACCATCTAAATCAAGTAGACCAAAGAATGAATCTAAAATGCCACAAATGCATCCAGGATTTCCATTCTTCCCAGCAGGTATGCCACCAGGACGAGGTTTAATGCCTGGGCCTGGTCTTATTCCTAATTCAGGTTTGTTACCTGGAAGTGACTTTCTTGCTGGATTAGCAAATAACCCAGCACTAAGAGGGTTGGCACCTTCAAATTTACTCACTAATCCATTTGCATTAGGTGGCCCTGGTCTAATTCCGGGACCTAGTTTCTTGCCTGGTGGGCTCAATCCTGGAATGCATAATCCTTTGATGCCTATGGCCAATTTCCCGCATACATCGCGATCATCTTCGCTTAAAATACCTCCGATGTTGCGACGACCTAGTTTAGAGGTCATACCTGTAGATAATGATGATAGAGGAATGCATAAATCACCTGTTACATCTAGAGAAAAGGATAGACATGATAAGCACAAATCTCAGACCATTCCAAATATTTTACAAAAGCATAAATCAAAATCTCATAAAGATCATAAGTCTAATATTTTTAAAATGCCGCCAGTGCAACCTGATATAACTATAGAATTAAATCCTCCTAAAATAGAGCCAGTTCGACAAGAACCGCCTAGAGAAGCGCCCCCCGTACCTCCCCGTTTACCTACGCCGGAGCCCGTTCCGAAAATTGTATCACAACCAGACCCACAACCTGTCAAACCACCCATTTGTGAAGTCTCACAGGAAAAGGAAATTGAAAATATGGATAAGAAAAAGGACAAGTCTCATAAAAAAGAAAAAAAAGAGAAAGATGGTATAAAAATTAAAAAGAAAAAAGATAAGAAGGACAAAAACAAAGATAAAGCTGAAAAGAAAAAAGATAAAGAGGAGTTAAAAGATAAAATAAAAAAAGAAAAGAAGGAAAAGAAAAAAGATAAAGCCCCCGATGGCTTGGTACCAAAACTTACACTGAAACTCAGTTCCTCTAACTCGAATTCACCGATGCCGCCAAGCTCGCCAGACACCTTTAAACTTAACATAAAGCCTGTTCTAACAAAAGAAGAAGTAGATCCACCACCCAAAGAGGATCCAGTGTCTCGGGAACCTAGTCGGTCACCAGAACTCGCTCAAATATCAGCTTTAGTAACGAGGCCGCCTAAGCAAAAACATTCTAAGCACAACCACATTACTGATGCTGAAGCACAATCATCATCTCCACCACCAATGAGTCCACCAGCTAGAAAGAATACGCCTTCTAGCCATTCTAAATATAAGAGGATATTATTCAAACCATTGTCTAAGAAAGGTCATGAGCCTTTTGATGATGAGGTTACAGCTGTGGAGCAGGAACCTACTCCAGCACCGGTGCCAGCATCTGTCGATAAACCACTTGGACCTTTACCTACACCGTATTACGTAGATGAGCATGGGAACAAAGTTTGGGTATGTCCCGCGTGTGGCAAACCAGATAATGGGTCGCCGATGATTGGTTGTGATGGATGCGACGGTTGGTACCATTGGGTATGTGTTGGTATAACAGAAGAGCCGGGAGCAACAGAAGACTGGTTCTGCCAGTCGTGTATTGCTAAACGGGCGGCGATGGCTTTAGCCGGAGTAACGTCCGGAAAGAAGAGAGGTAGGAAACCAAAAGGGGAAAAAATCAGAGACTGTCATTGATATAGACATTTCGTTGTTATTGAGATTAGTTTTAATTTACCAGCGCAGAGTAAGTGTATGCAAGTTGTTAATGAATTAATTATTGTTGAATGATCATGAAAAGTAATGTTTTCATCCTTTATAACGTTATATAATAGGTGTCGAATTAAGTATAGGTAATAATGAAATATTGACATAAAATGTTGAACATAAATATAATGTAATTAAATGTAATAAATAATATTACCATAATTTTAAAATATTTTGTTACGGTTTCTCTTATTATTACGCTCGGTTAGATCAAGATTAATGGTCGTGAGCGTGTTATACACTACTCGCGTGGTTTTACATACATGATAATGTAAGATTCTTTTTATATTGTACAAAAAAACTGAATTTACTTAAGAAATTGGTGATGTAAAAAGTAATTTAGTAAATATTTAAATAAACAGAAAGATGGCTGGATGTATTTCAGCTAATATTTGAATATTTTCATATTATAATTTTAATATAACCCTGTTTTTTTCTTTATTTTTTTTTTATTTTTTTTTTTGTTAAAGTTGTTCCTTATTATGTATAGGACAAGCATAATCGAATGATCAAAACTTCGAATAGTTTTTCTCATTGCAGAGCAAAAAGCGATTGTATTCTATACTCTATTGTGCTTGTCTCAATTACCGTAATCGATTTTTGGAGGAGAGGCAAATGTAAATTTTTAATTTCAGCCGGTGGCCAATTAAATTTATTGGTACTTGAAATGTAGTAAATTATTTATTCCTATGACAACAACTATTGAAAATGCAATTCTGTTTAAAAAATTAATACTTACCATTTTAATGGATTGTTGATATTATTTTATTGTTAAAAACACTGATCATTAAGTTCTTAGGATAATTCTTAATTAGATTCACAGTTAATTCCAACCATTCAAAAGTCAAAATATTTATATTCAATTTAGGCCCTAAGAGGGCACTTATGGATGTCAAAACACTACCACCGGTTCGGAAAACATCTCGGTCGTCGAAAAGAACATTGATTTCTACTCTTTATTACCTACTTCATAAAATATTAAAATCAAGCGAAAAATAACGTTTTTGAAAGGTATATATTTTATACAAACAATTATGAAGTAGTTGGTTATTTGGAACAAAATGTGTTCAGATTTCGAGTTGATCCAAACCATCCATGTAACAATCTAAGCCGTGGGAGGCGAATTCCAATTTCTGCCCTATTTCGACTAAGTACATAAGTAGATAAAACTACCAATTAATTTTTATTCAAAAATAATAATTCAGATTCAATACAATATGTCTTGGCATGTTGCTTAACTTTTTGTTTATAATATTTACGCACAGCTGATGCCCACAACTTCATTTATATGAGTTATGTTATTGACGTTCCCATATATTTGCATTAAACTAAAACATTATCTACTACTCAACCCTTTAGGCAATCCGCACACACACAATTTAATCGCCCCGCATACTATGCAATATTTTTGAAAAAATTTCGTGTTAGAAACCGACTCAGTAACGCGTTGTTGCTTGAGCCGTGTGCGAGTGTTAAACATGGAGAAAAAGAAGAAAAGTAGTTGCATTGACCCGACCGACGGTATTGGTACCGACCCAACATTATTAAATAAAAAAAGCTATCAAAAAAGAAACGTTAGATTAAAGATTGAATGAGAAAAAACCGAGTTCAATCATTTTATTCTGTAATTGAACTACAAGCAGAAGATTATTTTAATTTATAACATTCTTTAATAATTTATTTAAACAATGTTACGTAAGTAACGCTTTGTTCGAAACCCCCTTACTGCGCTTGTAACGCATCCGTAACGTTTTTACAAGACCCCCTCCCCCCAAATTGCGTTACGTAATACTTGAACAGCCCCATAGCCCTTTGTCAAGGTAGAGCGAAATTGTCTTTCGGCGCCCTTTGTATTAGTCAACGCTTTCACGTTAAATTTATTTCATTTTTTTGTTAAATAAATAATAATATTTTTATCAATATTCAACACTTTCATTGAATAGATTTTTTTTGCTTTAAATTGTCATTCGGAATTTGGCGCCCCTTGCCATCTGGCGGCGCCTAGAACAACTGCTACTTTCGCTTTGCTCCACAGACGGCACTGTCAGTGGTGAACTTTACGTTAATACAATTAAATTATAAACTAAAGAATATATTAATCTTAACAGTAGTAGTTTAATTATTTCTATAATGCTCTATATTACAGAAACTCCATGTTAAATAGAAATTGTCGTTTTTGAATTATCCTGTATTGAAATCAATCATTATCTTTTTTAAGAGCGAGGTAGAGCACAGATAAGAATCTTTAAAGGTTTCTCTCTACTTGGGACAGTCCGACCGGTGAAATACGCCCACCCTATAGAAAATCGTAGCCAAATAACCTTGTGTTGTGTTCCTGCAGTAAGTAGGATTTTCAGAGCTCCTTGGAGAAGGGACCGTTCAAGGTCGGCAACGCGCTAGCGATACCTCTGGTGTTACCAACAACCATAAGCTTCGGTAACCGCTTACTATTAGGTTGTCCGTGCGCTTGTTTGCCTCCATTAGTTGCATAATACATGAAATCTTCTCTTTTGTAGTAGTTTAGTAACCAGCCCGAAGCAATTAATGCCTCCTACGTAGGTATCTTGGCTTGAAACACGCCGCGACCTCCCTCTCTCGTGGCAACTCAAACTTAGAACCGTTCCTCGGTGTGAAACCCTTGAGTCTGGCAGCCGCCCGCGCGATACAGGTGACACTGCACTTGCAATCACTTAGCTTCCCACACACATCATTACACACAATATGTTCATACATACGTGCTCACCACACAAGTACATAGGTTCTGTAAGGAACCTTTTTTTTTCATTTTTACGTTAGTTAGTGTAGCCCATATTTCAGATCACTAAACACAATATACTTGTACATTCCTTCCTCCCAGGAGGCAGGGACATGTATATATATATTTTATGTCAGTTTAGCTCGAATTTTACAGATAGGGAATTAGTCAGATCGCGACTTATTTGCAATAGCGGCAACGGCCTAAGCCGAGGTCCAGCCTCTTTTGCACCCTTGCCCGCATGTTGCCCACGCTTTCGCGGCTGAGTGCCTTAAGCGCTCGCCCCCAAGCCCGGTAAAGCTGTAAAAGCCATCAGTGGCTCTGTTTTTTGATAGAGCCCCTAAGGCTAATAGAACAGACACAAATGGTCAGATCTAAAAAAAAGATTGAAATGTTGGCACAACCTATTGTAATCGAGACGACTGCTCGGAAGTATCAAGTTTAAGAAGAATAATTAAATTAAAGGAATAGGAATTTCATTTTAAAAACATTAAATTTTTACTTTCGAAGTAGGAAACCACAAGTTAAAACTGGTTTGTTCTTACTTACGCACTTACAGAAGTTTAAAGCCATGTAGTTGTGTTTATAGCTACTTATTATACACAGGGCCGGATTTACGGTAGGGCAACCGGGGCCTCTACAAGAGAGGGACCGCACATAAATTCCATTTATTAATTTTTTTTGTTAGAACCAAATATGCATGGCTTGAGCACTCTTAATAAAAATTTATTCCGTTAAATAAAAAGTTATGTTATATAAAAAAAATATTAATTCAACATTTTATTTCAGTAATCATTTTTGTTTATATCGGTGTTTTTTTATTAAATGTATATCAGCGATGACGATTTAATACGACGAAATCGGAAACTTGATTTTTAGACGATAATGGAGCATGGCCTTAACGCTTAGCGCTCAAAGTATGCAATACGTTTTGACACATTACACATATTTACGATTTGAAAATTTAGTAATTTTAATTTTATATGATTTTAATACATTTATAAAATTTTATTACTATTTCATTAAATTAAAATCCGCCTAACAATATTTTTTTTTCTATAACACAAATCTGCGGACTCTTGGTCCACACCTTTTTTTAAGTGGGTGCTTTTAATATATTAAACATCAAAAATTGCCAAGAAAAAAAAAGATGCACTTGCAAATGCAGCTATGTACTATAACAAAGTGAGCCTTATTTTAGTTTATCGAATAACGATACTTATCACAGTTATCACTAAATGACATATGAAATTGACTATTGCTTATTACTATTATAGAAGATTATTGTTGTAAATTTTGGGGTTGTTATTTGTTTGGGTGTTTACACAAAGGTATTAGAGGTTATTATAGTCTTAATGATATTCACGTCGCCATCTTTCATTGCCATCTTCAGGTTGTAGTTCACAATGTCTTTCGCCGAGGCACTCACCGCTCGACGGATGAATCTGCTAATCGCGTCTTCGACTACGTCGGTATAATAGACACAGGTCTCGGTGTGCCTCGAAACAGCCACGATAGCGTGGGATACACTATCGTGGATCTGTAGTTTCCTCCCCTTGGTCTGGAGGATCACCACCGATTTAAAGATCAATCCCTGGGACTAATGAATCATCAGGACGCGCGACTCCTCCCCTGTCCCGAAGCCCTTGCTGATTAGGGTTTTCTTCTCCACCTAATTGTGCACCAGGTAGATGGTATCGGGGGGGTTTGGGAGTATTTGCGCACCTGAATAAGCTTCGAGTCTCAGAGATCTCACTGTCAGTTTCGATACGTATATACCATCGTAGACCGGTGCAGAGCTGTTTAGTTATTTCGGCGACTGCAGTTGGTCGGCAGTAGGACGTCTCGAAGAGGTTCTTCCGGTCGATGTAGGGAAGCTGGTCGAAGTCACCAATGAGGAAGATTTCACTTGCACCCGCCAGCCACTTATCAATGTTATCCTTACTTAGCATTGAAAGTTATTTACTCCGGGAGCTGGATTACAGCGAGATCATTATAGATTATTCATTGAAAAACGCTCGCAAGCTACCGTTCGTATTAGGCTATAATAATTTACAATTTATGTTTGCTGAAAAGATTGGATTTGTCACGCAATAAATGATTGAAACACATGCAAGAATAACATTATTTAACCTATTTGAAAAATAATTTAGGAACTCCCCTCCTCTAAATCCGACCCTGATTATAGATATGTACTGTAGCTAAAACATAAACAGAAGTGCAGTACATACCTTGTATGTTGTTGTATTTTTAAGTGTGTATATTTCAAGCTACAGAGGTAGGTACCTACTTGGTTTTACCAATCTGTTCAGAACTCAACGTATCATATTTAAAGTGATTATACAATCACACATATTATTAAGTGTTAAGTATCGTTAATTCACTTGCGCTGCACAATCACTTCTTATATAAATAACTGCGCACATTTTATGTACTCAATAAGTGCCTATTATGATAATGTTAAAGAATATTGCTGTCTTTTTTAGTTATGTGCTATTAAGTAACATACTTAAAAATAAATAATTGTTAATCAGTCAGTTTTATACTATCTTTAACATGATATTGTGTCCTTCAAACGAGGCGTGAAGAGGCATTTCAACAGGCCGGTATCACTCAACGATTCTCGATGAAAGGAGACGGACACACAGACACACAGACAGGGGCCTAGGTAAAAAAAAGAGATGTAAAAATATGAAAACGGTGTAAATTGCATTATCAAACATTCATTGAAAAAAAGCGAATTTTTTGCAATATAAAAGCTGAGATTTAGGATATTTCGTAACAGTGAAGTTATGTAATAAACTTCAATTAAACTATTTTTTAAGTAGGATTAATATTAAAAAAGAGTTATGTTTATTATCTTTTAGAGTTATTAATTTACTTATTTTGTTAATTGTGAATTTTAATGATATTGTACTATTTTAAAAACAAAAATATATTCGATTTTATAAACCATATTTCAAATAATTATATTCTGGGCCCAAAAGACCTGTCTCCTTTGTGTCACCGAGACGCGACAGTCGTCGTTGTTTGTGGACTGTATTTAAGTACTGTACAGTCATTTTGTCGAACGTAAAAAAATACTTTAAAAATTTCGTCGGCTTAGGGAAAAAAAATAGAATTATACTAGCGACCCGCCCCAGTTTCGCACGGGTGCAATTTACAAAGTCGTGTATTTTATGTTTAAAAAAAGCAATATTTAGAGTTTTCGCTTCATACAAAAGTTATTAAATATAAAATTACTTCCTTTATTAATCTGTGTATTCCGGTTTGAATTATATTGTAGCGGAAGTTGTTTCGGCACGCCATCTGTTCATAGTTTTGATAAACTGGAATTGTAATTTAAGAAGCATTGTTGAATGCAGCTAAAGACAGCTCAAGCCTAGGTCCGTTCTTCGGTGTGAAGTCCTTGAGTCTAGCAGCCGCCCGCGCGATATTCAGATCACTAAATACATATATGTACACATGTTTTCTTCCTTCCTCCCAGGAGGCAGGGACATGTATATGTTACTTAGCTTGAATTGTAGGAGTAGGGAATTACTTAGTTAGAACGCGACAACTGCCCAAACCGAGGTCCGGCCACTTTGCACGCTTGAACAAGTTGTCCTTACTTTCGCGGCTGAGTGCCTTATGTGCTCGCCCCCAAGTCACGGTGAAGCTGTCAAAGCCATCTGAGACTTCAGAACCTTATGGCTAATAGTGTAGTTAGATAAAAAAATAAAGACAGTATCATACAAAGAGCAGAAGTTGCTAATAGTAAAGTCGGTAAAAAAATAAAGACAGTACATATCGTACCAGGAATAAAAGTGAAGACCTTGCTAATAGTGTAGTCAAAGTGTCTGTTTGTAATGTCAAAACAACAGCTTTTTACTAAAAGCATTAGAAAGTTTAAACAATACTTTTAACAAAAAAAATATATCTGTCTGTTTGTTTGTTCCGGCTAATCTTCGAAACCGTTGGACCAATTTTGGTAGGATTTTCACTGGCAGATAGCTGATGATATAATATAAGGAATTACTTATGCTACCTACTTTTATTTTACAAAAAGAATTAGGGTTATGCGCAAATAAAAAATATTTCATTGAAAATCAATTCAGGTGCTTAAATGGCTTACGCTGAGTAAACCATAAGAGATATATCAAATTGATGTACTACATAATTGTAGACATTAAAAAGATCTACAAAAAAGTCAACAAGAGCATATGTCTGTCTTCAGTATCTTGTAAGGATCTCCCACAATAAGCATTTTTATCTTTAAAATAACCGGGAGCGGAGTTAGTACGATCCACGTGTGTCGATCGACGGCATTCTGTAGTCCATTCGAGCGCAGCCGCAGGCACAGCTAATATACTATAAATCTTCTATACAAATAAAATGACTGAGGTTTGCCGTATTGCACGCATTTCGCAATAACTACTGAATAGATTTTGATCAAGGTTTTTGTTTCATTCTTAGATACTTGGTTCTTAACTTTTTTTTAAATCAAGATACTTTTATTCAATAAAAAGTTAGGTATGAAATTTTCAAGAATCGAAATTTTTTATAACCACTAGGCTTTCAACTATTGTGACATCTTGCCGTGGAGAAGTGGGAATTATAATATTACTTAGTAACGCGAACGAAGTTGTGGGCATTTGCTAGTATTTAATATGTACAGATCGGCAACTTGAAATAGGTAGAGCATAGTACACGCCTGTGTAAGAACGAGATACAGATAAGTACGAGAACATTTTCGTACGTTTTATCGGACTACGTAAATTGTTATCAAAATTGTTTTGCAAAATCTAAGGTTTCTTGTCGGTTCCTCTCGATGACTAGGATGTTATCCGAACCGGTGGTGGTGTTATGACATTCATAAATAAGTGCCTTCTTAGGGTCCAAATATAATAAAAAATATTTTGATTTTTTGAATTGGCAAACTAAGCGAGATAGAATTCCGCGATCCGCGCCGCGCCGGTCGACTCTCCGCCGCGCCGCACATTGGACTGAAATCGGAGCCTCCCTTTCATAGGATTTTAGAAAAATGAAATATGTTATTTCATAGTTTTAAGTATACAGTTTTGTCAAAACAGTCATATCATTGTATAATTTAGCAATTTCAAGCTTTATTTTTACCTTTTACACCATATAATATGGACTTGTAAATTTCAAATGTATGAAAATGGATTTTCTTTTCGTCATAACTTTTTTGTGTTTTGAGTTGTAAAGCTGAAACTTATACATATCGTTACTGGGGTGGTAACGAACCCTTAGGACCTTTCACCTTGACCCCGGGCGTCCCCGTTCAACAGATATTTGTTGATGAAAATTTCATACTTTGATGACATTGTATTGAGGGGTAATCATCAATCTGTAGGTTTATTTTCGACCTGAATGCTACAAGTATCGATTAATAAAGTTACCCCTGATTTACCCTACCGCTTCGTTTTCATTATATTTCAAAAATACGATTCAGAATTAGTTTTAAAAATTCAATATACCTATTTTTCTTTATTAAAAGTTGTACATTACCTATAAATTTGGACTATCTACTTAAATTAACACCAATTATCATTAATAAATTACCAATTTAGCAATTTAAAGCTTTATTTTTACCTTATATACCAAATAATATTGACTTGTAAATTTTATATGTATGAAAATGAACTTGCCTTTTTCATAACTTTTTTTGTTTTCAATTATAAAGCTGAAACTTATACGTATCGTTACCGAGGTGGTAACGAACCCTTAGGCCCTTTGACATTGAGCCCAGGCGTCCCCGTTCAAAATATATGAATTAATTGTTGAAAGGGGAATTGCTGCATTGCAGCCAACTGCTGTCAATGATACAAATGTGAAACACAGACTTCATATGACCATGATAGATGGTAAGATAACTTCATATCTTTCAGATACCTCAACAGCAGTATGTGATATTTGTAAAGTGAAGCCGAAAGATATGAATGCCATCGACTTGATATCGCGAAGAACTCATTCTGAGGATATTTTTAAGTATGGCCTATCTTCCCTCCACGCCTGGATTAAATACATGGAATGCGTATTGCATATTGCGTATCGCCAAGATTTCAAAAAATGGCAAGCCAAAAGAGATGATTTAAAGCAACTAGTAGATAACAAGAAAAGTTTCGAGATGAAATGGGACTGCTTGTAGATATAGTTAAACAAGGTGCGGGAACGACCAATGATGGGAACACCGCAAGAAGGTTTTTTGCAAATCCTCAAGTAACTGCACAGATCACTGATGTTGATGAAGAATTCATCAGGAGATTTGCGGTGATTCTTCAGGTAGTCTCATGTGGAAAGTTTGTTGATGTGGAAAAGCTCCGGCAATATTTTTCTAAAACAGCTCATAAATATGTCGAGTTATATCAGTGGTATATGGTGGCGTGCATAAATTACTCATGCATGGTGCAGACATAATTGAGCACAATAACTTTATCCCAATTGGCAAGCTTTCTGAAGAGGCTTCTGAAGCACGCAATAAAGATTTTAAAAATTTTAGAGTATTCCACTCGAGAAAAATTAGTAGAATTGCAACAAATGAGGATATTATCCATAGTTTGTTAATAACTTCTGACCCATACTTGTCCAGCATCAGACCTAAGATTATTCAACTTAGCCATAAACCGCTATCAGATGAAGCTAAATTATTATTGGTAAATTCTACATCAGATAAAGAAAATATAGAGTTTGTAGATGTAAGAAATTTGTGTGACCCTGAGTAATGTATGAGTGTAATTAAGTAGTTATCATCGGAACTATATGTATATCATAATTTTCTTATAAAATATTTTTATATACATATTTGGAATTTTCACACACAGTACAGTACAGTACAGAGGTACTGTTGAAATCGATAAGTTAAAATGAATACCTATACGATCTCATGTTATTTACACTGCTTTGATTTAGAATCCTAATCTAGCCCCAGAAATAACTGTTTAATCTTTTATGACAAACATCAATATCAACGAAACAAATAAACTAATTACCCTAATTAGCAAAATCAAGACATTTTGGTACAAATGTGGAACAAAAACAATCAAGAATAGTAGCAGGTAATGATAAATGGTGTTAATTTAAGTTTATAGTGCAAATTTATAGGTAATTTACAACTTTTATTAAAGAAAAATAGGTATATTGAAATTTTAAAACGAATTCTGAATCGTATTTTTGAAAACGAAGCGGTAGGGTAAATCAGGGGTAACTTTATTAATCGATACCTGTAGCATTCAGGTCGAAAATAAACCTACAGATTGATGATTACCCCTCAATACAATGTCATCAAAGTATGAAATTTTCATCAACAAATATCTGTTGAACGGGGACGCCCGGGGTCAAGGTGAAAGGTCCTAAGGGTTCGTTACCACCCCAGTAACGATATGTATAAGTTTCAGCTTTACAACTCAAAACACAAAAAAATTATGACGAAAAGAAAATCCATTTTCATACATTTGAAATTTACAAGTCCATATTATATGGTGTAAAAGGTAAAAATAAAGCTTGAAATTGCTAAATTATACAATGATATGACTGTTTTGACAAAACTGTATACTTAAAACTATGAAATAACATATTTCATTTTTCTAAAATCCTATGAAAGGAGGCTCCGATTTCAGTCTAATGTGCGCCGCGCCGTTGATCTACGTAAGTACATTCGTTTCCCAACTGTATGATTGATTGTTAAACTTTGCTAATACTAAATATATGTTAGCAACAGTAGGATGCTTTGGTTTGCTTTATCATAACAAGTTACAAGACTATCGGAAAGTTTATTTCTAAATTTCTCTAGTATTAAAGTAAAAGATCATCTTGCTTTTCTATCTGTAATTTAATTAGAGTCCAAGTAGAGGTACTGGTCAGCACTCCGACCCGACTGTTCGTCTGACGTGGATTTACAGTCACCAAAGTGTTACTGACGAAGTGTCGCCTAATGGAACGAAACTGCAACTAGTGAGACTTAGGGCTTGTGTAGTCGGCACTGCGGACGTGCCGCAATCGCGCCGCCGCTGCATTATTGCTATATCACTGTATCTTTTTATGCTAATACAGTGCTAACCACGAAGACCATATGATGAATTTAACTTAAAAAAGGTTGTAGTGTTTGCATACTATATGTAAAGATATGTCTAAATAAAAGTAAGAAGTCAAATAGACGCTGAAGGGTTTATCCTATTTTGATGTAAAGAGAACAACATGATAGATTCCATACACTTTATAAAGATCTACGAAATTAAACTCAACATGTTTATTATTCCTACAAGTATAATTTTCGTAGCACTAGCACTTTCGTAGCACTGTATTACATAAAAAGGTACAGTGATATAGCAATCATGCGGCACCAGCGTGGCGTCTGGGCGGCGGTGCGGCTGCGACTGTAGGGCCGTCTACACAAGCCCTTAGAAAACAACTTTCCTTTTTCACTTTTTTCTTCATTCCAATAGATAGTCCTAATTAACTTTAATAATAGTTGTCCTCAGTAATTTTTTGTAAACCTTATAGTTTGGACAAAAAACAATATTTCCTATCTTTGTTGTATGGAATGGATCTGAAAGAGCTGATTAATTATTTAAATCCTCATTGTAAAAAACTGTAACGTTACGTCATAGAGTAAAGAAATTACAACAGATAAACAAACATTAACGTAAATAAAACAGTGCAGCCATGATGTTTACGATTTGGAATGAATGGAAACAAGCTGATGTCGTTTTTAATAAAATAGTATTATAACAACAAATACAACTGGAATTTCTTTATTTTACCAAAAGCATTTTTGAAGCAACTATTGGGGTTTCTACTACCTATACGATGAAATGCACATAATAATAAATATCGTTGGATATATCTTGATCTCCCTGATGTTTCTTAGTACTTAATGTTTTTGTTGAATACTAGGCAGTTTCTAACTGTCCACATCCAAACTAATTCACATTAGGAACCACATACACGAGCGAGTGTATCGCCACGAGTCAGTCCTGCTATTGTGGTGTCAGGTCATCTCCACATGACGATTATTCTTTTGACTGCTACTCATCGGCAATCGTTCACGTTTTCCTCCTCAATGTCGCTCGTCACATCACCGCAATAGTATCGCCTTGTGGAGATTCGTTCATATAGTTGTTATAGAATGATGTGGCAGGATGATAATATAGCCGCGATAAAATCGTTCGTTGAGGTGGCGCCTAACGCACATCGTTAACCAATGTAAACAAAAACCCTGTATATCTTAAAGGTAATTAAAATATATTTCACATAAAACTGACTATAAACACTACAAAAGTGGCTTAATCTTTACTAGCACTTGTACCCTTAGTGACGTTGTCTGGTGTGGATGTGGGTTTTTCCTTGTTCCAATCTTTGAGACCCTCCGGCAATGTTGTATCCTCATCCAATGATCCAGTTCCTTCAACAAACTCTTCGTAAGTACTCTTCTCGGGGAATGGCCGTGGCCCTAATAACTCAATCATGTCATCTCTACTTAATATCTCTTGTTTCAACAATCTCTCAGCTACTTTCGAAATATTCTCTTTGTGTTTGGTTAATAAATCTGTCGTAAACTTATGTGCACTGTTGATTAAATCTCTAACCTCAGAATCAATTAATTCTGCTGTTTTCTCTGAATATGGTTTATCTATTACCATTTCACCAGGCTGTGGCATTTCAAAGGAAACATTACCAACTTTGGCATTCATACCATAGTGTACTATTTGAGCATAGGCACTTTGTGTTATTTTTTTCAAGTCGTCTTGAGCTCCAGTAGTGATTCTACCAAAGAATAATTCTTCACTCACTCTTCCTCCCAACGTCATGCACATTCGATCGAATAATTGCTCTTTACTGTATAAATATTGTTCTTTAGGTAGGTATTGAGCATAACCTAGACCTTTTCCTCTTGGGATTATTGAGACTTTTAACAAGGGATCAGCATGTTGTAAGAACCATCCAGCTACGGCATGGCCCGCCTCATGGTACGCCACGATTTTTCTTTCATCTGGCTGAAGAACATTGGATTTCTTTTCCATTCCAGCTACAACTCGTTCGATTGCTTGTTCGAAATTCTTCATTGTGATGTCGTTGGATAATTCTCGAGCGGCGATCAGAGCTGCCTCATTGCAAACATTTGCTATGTCAGCACCAGTGAACCCTGTAATGAAGAAAAATAACATATAAGGTATTAGACTTTATCATTACCTAAGGTTATTAAATGTGTAAATAAAATACAATTATTATTTGGTGATAATTTATTAGTAACATTTAGAAAATAAACATTTAGAGTGCAACCCCAAAGTCCATAGACAATTGATGCTTTTTTTTTACTTTAAAAATATTAATCCTATTAATCTATACTAATATTATAAAGCTGAATAGTTTGTTGTTTGGTTGAACACACTAATTTCAGAAACTACTGGTTCAGGAATGGAAAAAATCACAGTTTTAAAATAACTCCAGAGCAAAATAATAATCATGGATGGTGTGCCTATTTTTATTATGCGGAATAATGTGAGAGGCAGGCTGTCAGTTGGGGAGGAGAGGGTGAATGGTGCTCAAATGGTTCGTAGATAAAACACAGAAAGTTTCATCTCCTTTAGAATTATATTATAGGTGTCTAGGACCAACTGTCTAACCCTCTCTCTCTTATGTGATGCAGACTAAGTTGCATGGTCACCTAGTTCAAATATAATATAAATATTTATTCATGAGTGCCTTCTTAAGGCCTAAATTCAATTAAAAATAGGTACAATAAGACTAACTATGAAGGTAACCTGGAAATTCTTGTATAATAATTCGTAAAATGAAAATGACTATGTATAACATATCAATAATATTATATAAGGGATAACTGCCTCCTTAGCCTAGTGGTTGTAAGCATAACTGCTATGAGTGAGGTCCTGGGTTCGAATCCCAGGTTGAGCAAAGTGTTATTGGGTTTTTCCTATCAAATACTCAGTAGCAGTTTGGAGTTTGGTTTCGTGCTTGATTAATGGCAATAGGCTCTCCCCCTATTACATGGGACCTAAAAACATACTCGGCGAACTGTGGGTGTACTAAGTACACCTTTGCCTAACCCTTCAGGAATACAGGAGTGATGGTGTGTTTATTTTAAATACACCAGGTTTTTACTTCAAACTCAGCTTAGCTCATACTAGTTACATACTGTACTAATATAGAAAGAAGACCCTGAAATAAATATCCTAATGGCTTATTCCATAGATAACAAATTATTGTAATAATAACATCAGTCTGCACACACCTGCCCACAAAACATTGGTGATTTAAAAGGCCTATATATCTATATAGTTCTGTATTTTCCACTACATTGAGGTATTATAATAATATTTCTGAAGGTGGTTAAGATTTTTCATGTTGTTTTCTGTCACCATTAGTTTATGATGGTACTGGTTAAATTCAATTTAATAAATGTATGCAAATTCTGAGAAAGTAGACAGTACATGCGAGCTTCAAACATGCAGATATCAAATCGTTTTTCCTGGCTATTGAACCATCATGACTTTGTTTGTACAAAGTGCTGTATTTTCTTTTAATTTCATTAAAAAAGTAAATAAATCAATGAATTGATTAAATCATTGCTAGGAATTAATTAACTAGTGTGTTTTAGTAGTTGTGATACTACATAATTGCCATTCCTATATTACGGTTATTACATTTGCAATACTAAAATTAAGTGATTTAAAATACTTATTTTTATTATCTCAATGATCAATTTTGTTTAGTAAGTCAAATGACAGAATATATATATTTTTTATAAAACTAAAACAAAAACACGATTTTGGTGATCTTTTTTGTGTATACTTAACAATTTAAAGTATTTTCATATTGCAGCTTAAAATCAATATTACCTGGAGTCAATGCAGCCATTTTACGAGCTAGATTGTCCTTATTTATAGTAGTTTTAAGAGGAGCCAGATGTACTTTAAAAATAGATGCTCTGCCCTTAATGTCTGGTGCTCCTACAAATATTTGCCTGTCAAACCTTCCAGGTCTAAGTAATGCCTTATCCAAGATATCTACTCTATTTGTAGCTGCTAAAACAACAACATTCGTTGTGGTGTTGAAGCCATCCATTTCTACCAAAAGTTGATTCAATGTATTTTCTTGTTCAGAATGTCCTCCAAAACTGCGCCCTCCTCTTTTCCTACCAACTGCATCTATTTCATCAATAAAAAGAATGCATGGAGCATGTTTTCGGGCCATAGAGAACATATCACGAACTCTTGATGGACCAACACCAACAAACATCTCTAAAAATTCTGAGCCTGAGACAGTAATAAAAGGTACATTTGCTTCTCCCGCAGTAGCTTTTGCTAATAGTGTTTTACCAGTTCCAGGAGGCCCAGTAAGTAATGCCCCTTTGGGAATTTTAGCTCCCAGGTCAATGTATTGCTGTGGATTCTTTAAAAAGTTGACGAATTCCATAATTTCAATTTTAGCTTCTTCACAACCAGCAACATCTTGAAATTTGACACCAATATCTGTGGGGTTCATTAATTTGGCAGTTGATTCCATGACACCACCAAAAAGTCCACCACCTTTCCTACCTCCTCGACCCATCATATCAGCTGATCTCCTCATCATGTAGATTAGAAATCCAATTATAAGGATTGTAGGTAACATCCCAGATAAACTAGCAGCCTCAACTTCAGATTTATAAATAACTGGTACAAAATTTGGTGGATCAATACTCATTTCGATCTGCGCATTTTCTAAGTTACGTTCAAATGAGTCCACACTACCGATTGCGAACCAAATAATTTTTCCTTCAATCGAATTTCCTTGCAACCTCACACGGACCCATTTTTTATTAATAACTTCAAGTTTCTCCACCACACCTTTGTTTAGGTATAAGTTAACGAAATCCCTCCAGCTAATCTCTCTGTACCTTAGCTCAAAGTATGCTATTGATGCTAGTAGAGTGACAATTCCCAATGCACCGAACATCATCCATTTCTCCCTATCTTGGCCTTCATACCCACCACGGCTTCCACCACTGCCACCTGTATTTGAGAACATATTCATATTCCATTTATCAGCCGACGAAGATTTCGGTTGAGGTGGTGAAGTTTTCGACGGTGCTGGAGATCCATCTTTTTCTGAAGTCTTAGATGGTTTAGGAGCTCCGCCCGGCTGAAAATATTTCTCAAAACCCTTAGGAGGTTTCTTACAAAACTCGTACCACTGATTTAACACAGAATCTAATGCAGGAACACCGACGGCCTGTAGTTTGTAATTATTCAAATGTAATTTAGATAACTGTGAATGTGTTAGTCTCAAACCCTTCCACATTTTGTTGGGATTTTTTATTATATTAATTAATCAATTATTATATTCAATATTGTTGCACAATTCGTTTGGGAATTATATCACAAGAAATAGATAAGAATTGTGACAAACATGGTTAGAAATAAGTAGCTGTCAAAATCAAATTGGTATATGACAATTAAAAATGGGTAATACAGCGCTACGCCGCGCAATTGCGCCAACTCAGTTTACTGCGCCGGGTGTGTTGACACACTTATTCCAAATGTGTTGGCGCATAACGCACTTAAGCGCAGCGAGCCGACTAAGGGACAGTATTGCACAAAACTGCTCGCACCAGTTAGCCGACTCATTTACTTCTCTAATTCGCTTGCATCGCGTACTATTTTAGTATTATTTATTAGCGCTTATTTGAGTTAACCCAATACGCCGGCACAGTAAGCTGAGCTTAAGTTATTGAGTTGGCGCAAGAAATTTTGCCGAATTACCAATGACTAATGACAATTGACAAGTGACAATGGATACACTGTTGCCAACCCTGAAATCTATTTGATCGTAGGTTTCATAAAAATACAGATTGGCAAAAAAGAGTTCACCGTGGTGACAGAAGAAACTAAAAGTTATTAAATTGGCAACATTACATTTGTTCTCAAGTGCTATCCGCTGCAGAGATGTTTTGTTTTTCCTTCAAAAGTTACAGTTTTCGTGAAAATGTCGAAAAAACCAATTCGATCACAAGCAAGGAACGTTGTTTACAATGTCTACCAAAGGATTTGTGCAGAAGAAGATGGAGGCCAATCAAAATCTTCGATTTTAATGGGAGTTCAAACATTCACCAGTTAGTAGATAACAAGTCAAGATACTTTATATTTTATACATACATTTTTCTAAGTACCGAAACAATTATTATTATTTTAATCATAGTGTTAAAGTTACAGTTAGTAATAGTTTGGCAGCTTTTTTGATATTCTGCAAACAAATATTTTTGTGTGTAAATTACTTAGGGTTATCGTATATTCAAAGAAAAATTAAAACCCATGATGAAATCAAATAAGTAATATTATATTATGTACTATCCTTACTCTATGTTATTGAACTGTTACTTACAGGGGTTTCTTCTTCTACCATACGAAGAATTATTAATGAAGGAAGAGTAAACGGAGGTGTGTTCTATACGCCTGGTAAAAAGAGGAAAGGGGGAAAGAAAAAAAATAATCTGGAGAGTTTTGATTTAGAAGTGATCATAAATAAAATAAAGGAATTTTATACTGTACGGAAAGAAATTCCAACCGTGAGGAAATTGTTACAAACTCTTCGGAAAGATATTGATTTCAATGGAGGCAGAGAATCATTGAGGTAACACATATATGTATCTACTTATTTTACTTGCTATAGTTTAACGTTGCTACATTTTATAACTTATGCTTTTTTACAGGCTTATTCTGAAGAACATAGGCTTTGAATTTGTAAAGTGCCAATCAAAAAGAACTATTTTGATGGTGCGTCATGACATCAAGATACAAAGATTCAGATATTTAGAGCGTATGAAGAAGAACCGTGAATCACAAGAACCTAACAAACTAGATGTAGTTTATTTAGAGGAAACTTATATACACGGTTCATGTTCTGTAAATAAATGTTGGCAAAGTAAAGATCTTGCAGGTCCGTATAAAAGTATTTCAGCGAGAGCAAGATGGATTATTGTGAATGCTGGCGAAGAAAACGGTTTTGTGCCCAATTTTTGCTTAATATATAGGTCAAAAAGTATATCTGCTGACTACCATCATGATATTAACCAAAATAGCTTTAAAAAATGGGTCACGGAAAAATTACTACCAAATCTTAGGAAACCAGCTCTCATTGTCATGGATAACGCAAGTTATCATTCTTTACAGTTGAATAAACCGCCCACACAAGCCGACCGTATAGCTGATATTAAAGAATGGCTGCTTAAAAATAATATTGATTATGGAGATCGTTGGTGTAAGAGCCAATTACTTGAAGCAGTGCAACAAAACAAATCTACACCCATATATGAGATTGATGAAATTTTAAAATCGCACGGTCATGAAGTGTTAAGGCTTCCACCTTATCATTGCACTCTAAATCCCATAGAAATGATATGGGGTATAATGAAGCAGAAAGATGCCGAGAAGAATATTAATAGGCCTGCAACTGATAACAAGTCATTAACAGAGGAAGCTTTCTCACAAATTGGTGCCGATGAATGGCAAAAATGTTGCGAGCATGTAATAAAACATGAAAATGATTTCATTGATCAAGGTAGGTTAATAGAAAAGCAAGAGGAGCGATTTATTATAAATATCTCTGTGTCTTCATCATCTTCCTCAGATGAAGAAGAAGATATGCAAGTGGAGTACTTAGAACCATTTTCCAGCTCAGAATAAAGTTTTTTTATTTTTATGATAAAAAAAATGCAATTATATAATATCATAATATAATTATCTAAACAAGTCAATGCAGTTTCGATTTATTGTCTGCTCTACCACTCAAGTCCTATGGAAAACCAACAACCCCTATTACAGTATATACATTCAGTCAAAAAAGCATCGGCAATGGATGATTTGTTATTATGGTTCAAAATTCAATTTATTGTTTTTTTGTTGTTGTTAGATTGGCACAACTGTTTTCCATTTTGGCACGGAGTTTGAGTTGCATCTGTCAATACAGTGCTGTTTTTGCCGGTGCTTTTTTGACAGCGTAGTACAAATAATATTTTTGATGAATGATATTAGGGCATATTAATAAAAAAATTAAAAGTATCAAGACGTTTTACTCCAATTACCCTAGTGTTTCTTACTACAAAATTTAATTTCCCTATTTTCCATGAGATTCTGATATACCTATAGTAGTTGTTTTGGTTTCGGTAGTAAATATTTTTATTTTTCATTAATTATAAAGCTTATACGGCCTTTATTTTATACAACAGTCTTACTAAAATGAATAAGAGCATCCATATTAGTGCTAGAGCAGTTATATATAAAGTTTTTATGCGATGTTTAGAAGAATCTAAAGCCGGTTTGATTTTATCGGAGCTTCGGTTTAAAGAAATCTTATTACTCAAAAGAACATAGTTCACTTAATGAGAATAACATAAATGTTTGTTACAATTTACGATTTTCAAAACATCCAGTGAGTTCAAAACAGAAAATAAATTTTGATACATTGATTGCCAAATTATAACACTAATAACGTAAATAAAGTAAAAATATAAAAGAAAAAAAACAATAAAAAAATAATAAAAAAAAAACTCAATAATATAGAATCCTTATAACTTAAAACACATTTACCGGAGGTGTGAGGAACAGAGAGTAAAGTTCCTCATCCGCCATAGAAAAAGGAGGATCCTCCGGCCAGACGGGTGCTATGTCTGGCGGGCTGCTGCCCCCCAGATGATCTAGCGACATATCTCGCTACAACTGACGCATCGACGCAACTACGTAGCGACATCTATCGAGCCACATAAGACGCATCCTACATACTACATCGCGCTATAGAAATTAACTCTATCGTTGAGTATATATATAAGAACCCGACTACAACAGTCGGGGCAGCTGCCCGCCAGACACAGCACCCGTCTGGCCGGAGGATCCTCTCTTTTCTATGGTGGATGAGGAACTTTACTCTCTTTTCCTCACCTCCGCTAAACACATATTTACCATTTAAATATATTTTGAACCTTCCTTTAACTACTTTAAGCGATTCTGTTTCTCTCAGTTCCTTAGGTAATTTATTAAATAGTTTAGCTCCCTCCAATTTTATGTTTTAAATACCATACTTTGTTGTTCTTGGTTTAGTTAATATTACTTTGTTTGTGTTTCTTAAATAATGTTTTTAGGTCTTTTTTTCAAAGCTAATATGTGAATGAAGAGTTTTATTTAGGATGTTTTTTATTAAAATGCATGTCTTATAGATGTAGGTTGGCCTTATAGTCATAATATTCCTCTCATTTTTTTTCAGGCGAGTTTATCGAGTTTGTATAGGAACGTTTCTGCCATATTCACGTGGACAACAAGTAAGAGAACTCAGTTTAGCTTTTATGTGTTCAATATGATTTCGCCAAGTCAATTCGTTATCTAGTTTGAGTGCAAGGTATTTCTCGCATTCACTTCTTTTTGTATCTTTAATTGAGCGTTGTTATGATTTATTTTTTGCAGAAAATATCATATAAGATGTTTTGGATTTGTTAATTGTTAAACGATTATAATTGAACCATGCATAAAGCTTATCCAAATCATTTTGTGCCTGTTGAACAATAGTGTGTATTGAGGTTCCAACATAAAATAAGCTTGTATCATCAGCGTAAAGTGTTACTTGCCCTGATAATCCCAGTTCGCCAATTCCGTTTAAATATATTAAAAAAAGTAAAGGTCCCAAAATTGAACCTTGGCGAACGCCAAATTTGACTATTGTACAGCTACTAACGTTATTACCTATTTTCAATACTTGTTGTTGATTATTGTTGATGATTTATATGCATTATTCGTTATACCAATAGTCTTTATTTTATATAGTAATAGTTTTTGGCTTACGGTAACAAAAACTTTTTTAAATCAATAAAAATTCCTAAAAAGGTTTGTTTCTTAGCAATACTGTCTTTAATATATGTTACAAGATCAACAGTAGCAGCTAGTGTATTAGATTTTTGTCGGAAACCAAACTGACGATCGTATAAAAAATTATTCTTGTTCAGATGATTTTCTAATCTCGTATAAATTAGTTTTTCATATATTTTGGAGGGGTAACACTGATATTGGACGGTAATTACTAGAATCTGTTTTTACTGCAGACTTATAAATTGGACTAAGAAAAAGATTTATTTATGCATTTAACTAAGTCGTTAATAATTAACATCTTTATGTATTTAATAATTTTAGTGGATATACTATCTATACCAATACAACTATTCGAATTTAATTTATCAATAATTTTTAATACTTCTGGAACAGTGCATGTAGGCATATATGTTAAATTGACAATGTTTACCGAAAAACTGCTAATGTGACAAGTATTTACCCATTCCATTACACTTTATATATGGAATAAATTTGTAGTATTACTTTTCCAAAAACTAGTTTTGTCATTATCTATAATTTTTAATGTTTTGTTATATATTCGATTTTGAGCTTAAATTGTAAAACTTATACGCTCACTGCATATGTTTGATACTTGGTTACATTTAACATTTTTTTTTGACTAATTTTGTGTATTTTAGTTATAAGCGTAAGCACAATAAGAAGAATTGTGAGAGAAAGTAAAAGAATAACTGTATTTTTACTGCACCCGGAAAGCATAGGAAAGGAGGCACAAGAAAAGATTTTGATGATTTTGATCTATGCGCTATCAGACAAAAGGTCCATTTCTTCTCTATTGTGAAAATGCAGGCATGTACTCATTTATATCACTTTTAGTATTACCTACTTTGATTCTACTTATCCAAAATAATTTTCTCAATTATTTTCAGATGTCTACTTCGAGAAGTTTGTTACCTGTAGTTAGAGAAGATCTAGGTTTTAATTCCATCCGGGACCATTATAGAAAAAATATTACGATCACTAGGTTTATCATTTATGAAATGTCAGTCAGATAGATCTGCTCTTTTTGTGAATTCTATTATAGCAGCAAAGAGAGAACAATATCATAAAACAATAATAGACAATAGAAATTTGCCACTTGAATTACAGAAAGACATTATTTACTTGGATGAAAGTTATATATATTCATGATATAAATTGAAAAAGTGTTGGCAATTAATTGATGTTATTGGACCCCTTGGGTTTGGCAAAACATATCGAAGGGTAAAAGGTACATTATTGTACATGCTAGCAGCGTGAAAGGGTTTGTACCAAACGCCCTTCTGATATTGAGTGGCACAAATACGTCTGAAGACTATGATTCAGAAATGAACAAAGTTAACTTTTCAAAATGGATTATAGAAAAATTAATTCCCAATCTAACAGAGGCATCTATAATAGTTATGGATAATGCCCCTTATCATTCGGTGGTTTTAAATAAGGCTCCAACTAGTGCAACAAAGGTAGGAGATATAAATTTGTGGCTAACATAGCACAAAATAGCCTTTGATGATTCGTTACGTAAGCCAGAGTTATTAATGCTTGTAAAAAATCACCAACAAGAACCAATTTATGAAATAGATCAAATTTTGGAAGATCATGGTCATACTGTAGTACGTTTACCACCTTATCATTGTGATCTAAACCCAATTGAATTTATTTGGGGAATTGCAAAGCATAAGATCGCTTCAATCAATGTGGGATCCACTGATATAAAGGTAGAGCACCATTATGAAAACTTCCTTCCCTCTCTCTTATTTTATCTATACTTATAACCAATATTTTGTATATACAGGTGGCGGCAGAACAAGTTTTTCAAAGCATTTCTGTTGACGATTGGAAAAATTGTAGTCAAAATGTTATGAAACTTGAAAGAGAATATTTTTAAAGAGTTAAGACTACACACACAGAAATGGAGTGATTGGTTAGCAATCTTAGGGATGACAGCAGTAGCAGCGGTGACATAATATCATCATCTGAAGATGAGCATCACGATATTGCAGGAAGTTCACATTAAGGCTTTTCGGTGATAGAATATCTCGATGAAGTTATTTTAAATTCAGAATAATAAAATAATTCTAAAAATATGTAATTGCGTTGCATAATCCTGTAAATATTTACAACCCTCTCTGATGTCACGAATGACATCAAACGTAAAACCAGCCTGATGAATAAATTTAGATAATATAAATAAGCTAGGTTAGTCAAGATTGCGTTTTTTTACATCTAAGCCAAAATTTATTTTAGATCTTGGCTTGGAAATTAGCGTAAAATATTTTAAATGATGAAATCGTACTGAAAAAAGTTTCTTAAGGTAAAACAATAGTTAATAATATGTGCATTTACTTAAATTCTGGTATTTTAAAATAAAAAATATTTAAACTGATATAATGGTATAATTTGGGGTGGCCACATTAGTGACACTAGCGCCCTCATGTATTTTCAACACTTTTTTGCCAAGCTATACGATGGATTGTTGGCAATTATTTTTTTACACGACACCATCAGGTTCACTTTCTATGCTCTCTTCCTGAAGACGAAGTTGATCATGTAGAGTCCTTCCTTCTCCATGAAGCCAACCAGTAGTTTGCCGTGGTGATTCCTAACTCCTACCCCAAATTATCCCATTCACAGCTTCTCACCATCTCCTTTGCCCAACTTTGCGTTGAAGTTCCCCATTACATCCTCATCTATTACCTCATCGTTGGAGTCTGCCGAGGTCGGAGCGTATACATGTATAAACTCCAGCGAATACCGTTTGGTTATTCTGAGTACAGGGCACGCTACCCTTGTGTACACACTCTTGATCCCCACCACGTTGTTCAAAAGGGATTTATGAACTATAAACCCGACGCCTCCCTGGGACTGTTGGTCGTACTCCCGGAAATAGAGTAAGTTACCGGATACCTTTTTTCGGATTTCTGATAAGTCCATGATATCCCACAGTAACTTGCACAATTCCTCGTTGAGTTCTGTGATCTTCTCATCAGTTCGCAGTGTGCTCGTGTTATAACTTGCCAGGGCCAGTGTTCGTTTGTTGTGAAGCCGGGTCTCTGGCGGGGATTCACTGAAGTACCCCTACCCACCGTTACCACGACCGCTATCGGAATCTGGAATAGCGGGGCAGTCACCGACCCAGGAACTAAGGGTCTGGGTGTAGTTTGTATTTTTGCCAAGCTTGGCAGGCGGGATGGCGATCGTAGTTTGGCTAAATATATACTCAAAAAACGCAGTTGCCCGTTCTTAGGCTAATCTCTTAGTCGCCTATTACGACACCCACGAGATAAATATTTCTGGTGCTATATCCTATTATATATATATGAATATAATTGGCACACACACATACGGTTAATGACTAATCCTATCAAATTAGTAACTAGTAATATTAGCAACCTAACATTAGTAACTACTAATATTCGCAATTACTAATGATTATTATAATCGAGGTATCTTCATAATCGAATTATTACATTGGTATATCTCATAATCGCCCACCGCTACAAACTTAATTTACACCAAAGCAACAACATGCGGCATTGCCGCATGCTACAAAGAATGAACATATAATTATTGACAAATTCTAATCTATGCAGTGTTAAATGTAGCTCAATGCTTAATGAGCATCTTTTCACAGTGGTGTTGTAGCCAGGTATCGTAACCAAATATCTACACAATTTGAGTGTATGGAAATGTCTTTCATGGTTTTTGATGTAAACATCTAATGTGACGGGTCAGACCGGTTGTTGGACCCAATGTTGACGGTTTGGAGCTAAGTTCGGTATTTTAACAGACAGACGGGATCATTTCAAAGTTTTATGTTAAAACAGGGATAGATTAAATGGGGTTGGTTGGGATTGCGGCCACCATACACATGATAATAAAATAAACATCTTCACAGTGGCTTTCTTTTCTGGCCCATTCTAGATCGTAAGTAATCTTAATTAATTTTAATTTGGAGAATGATCTCTCAGCTGTAGCTACAAAAATGAGTATAGTTAATAATTTAGGTACGTAATGCAACGGTAATATTTGGGAATGAATTAGTTAAACAATTTATCATAATGTAACTGAGTCTTTCGATTTCACACGACGTCATATTTTTATCGCAATTTTGCAGAAATTGTAAGTAATGTATAAATTCTGTTCCGTCTATATCTTTTTTCAAGTTTAAACCTGAAAACTAGCTAGAGAGTAGTATAATTTCACCACTGGTCTAGCTGACCAGTATTGGTGCATAGCTGATATTAAAATTTCACTATTGGCATTGATAAATTATTTTTCGTTTTATGTAAGTTTGTTGTACTACAATTTCAAAAAATGTTTAAATTTAACTTGACGGCGCCTTTCTCGCTCTGGTGCCACTGTGCGCCGCATGATCTTACCCATATGGACGGGGCGCGTCCCTGATACTATTTTACACAATTTTTGGCCTTCCACTCTTCGGAGCCAACTTTGTTCCCCAATTTTTATTGTTAAAAGCAACCTTTTTTTAAAATATCCATATTATTTTCCTCTTTTCACAGTGCGGCCAAGTAAGTTTAGCGCAAGTTTTTGAAATGCCAAGATTGAGCAGAAAATCAAGATGTCATAAAAATGCTCTATCGCGTCGCACTGTGAACGTAATAATGGTGATAGTCATGATATGCATATATATAGTGCAGTTTATGGGTGGTGCGTGCTTAGAGACTTGCTTAGCGCGTACAATTTTTGTGCGCTATTGCGCATATTTGTAGTTAACTCAAAGCGCCGCACCGCTCACCTGTACTGTAATTAATCTGTGTATGAAATATTGAGTTGACGGAAGGAATTTTGCTGAGCTACTCATGTCTAGTAGTCTTATTATTCGATAGTCTGTGTCATTTGTGGAATAATGACATTGATGACATCGATGACTTAATGCTAATTGATTTTTGTTCTGAAATTGACAAAAAAGTTTATTTTTATTAAATCATTATGATCATACTCGCAATCTAATGATATATTATTTATGAAGCATACATAAATTAAAATAAAATATTTTTAGATATTAAAGAACTATTATTATGCTTTGATATATTTACGTAAAATATAAGTAATTACAAGTTGGTTTATTTCAGAACGAAAAATCAGACTTTCGTGTCTCAGCTCTCAAGTAAATAAATGAATTTCTTTAGGCGTTTATAGCTTCTATTTAATATTTCGCAAAGCAAAGTGGTATTATATCATATCTTACTACATTGCAAATATATTTACTGGAAGTGACACTTATTAAGAAGTCAGAATTTGACTAAATACAGTGCTAAATTTGCTACATTATGGATCAAGACAGACCAGAATCTAGCAGAAATAATGGAAAGAGGACACGACCTTTGCTTTTGCAACCAAGTCCAAAGATTGTTAGGGTGTCTGCGTATGCAAGTTCAACGTCTAGTGGTGTTTTGAAAAATTCAAAGAAATATAGTCCCAATGCCCCTAAAAGGAGTAAAATTACGTACAATAAAAGTGATGTACCAGTGCCAGGCTCTCCTGTACCAGATAAGCGTGTAAGGAAAGCGGGACCCTACCTACTAGGTCCTAAATTAGGCCCAAGTCCTGTGAAGAGTATAGTGCAGTGCTTGGCAAGGAAAGAGAAAACGGATGATTATTATCAGGTTTGTAAAAATGTTACTTATCAGGATAATAATGTAAACATTGTGAATTTACTTTATTGTTACGTGTACTTCTAATCTAGCTATAATTTTTTTACAATTATGTTTTATAAATTAATATTTGTAAATTCAAACATTGGTAATCACCAGTGATCGGCACGACCCGTGCCACATGGTGTCAATGACCTCAATCATTATGTGAATATGGATATTCCCTGGGATTCCAGCTTTCGAATCGGTGAACGAAAATAAGTAACGGCAATAAGATTAATGATTTTTACCATAATTAATTAATTATGAACTCTACAATAAATTAACATGTGTTTTATAGATAAACAATAAATATACAATATAACTATGTTAATAAACATGAACGTTTCACTTCTCTTTTGTCTGTATAAAATTATAATAGCAGATCATAATTTTTTCGATGTTTTCTATTTTCAATCTATTTCTTTTTACATCTAAAATCCATTTATATGCCGAAAAACTTCTTTCTTTACACAAGCATTATTTATCGGTTGTGGACTTATTCGAGATTTTATCTGCATAAGTTCTGATGTCATCTAAATCAGGATTATGCCCCATGACCGCTTCTAATTTGGCTTGTATAACTAGATTAGAACTCCAATTTATTAATGTGCAAACTTCATCAAATATTTCTAAAGTATCAACAATTGTAGTATCGTGAGCTTGTAGTCTTGTCAAGGCAATTTCAATTATTTCATAATTTTTGTGTATGTAAATTAAATTTCTTTTTGTGTTCCGCTTCCTCTAAATATTTTTTGCTTTTTTTTATTGATACAGCGTCCGAATTTCTTAAATGGTTTAACACATTATTTATTTCATTAAAATATTTCACACAGTATGAGACAGCGGAAAGCCAAGTGCCCCATCTGGTTATGACAGGTTTAAGAGGTAGAGGTAGGTCTGGGTACATTTCTTTTAATAGTTTGACTCTACTAAGGGATTTCAAAAAAAGTTTTTTTTTAAGTCACCGATCAAATTATCTTCATCAGTATGTTGAGATCGAATTTGTTCCACAACTCGACGAAGAGCATGAGCCAAACAGGTTACATGTTTCATATTTGGAAATACTGTCTTTAATATTCGCCCAGCCTTCTACATATAGGCAACTCTGTCTGAACACATAAAAAGAACATTTTCAATATTATTTTAATAAGATTCGCCCCATAAGTTTTTTAAGCAATCAGTTACAAAATTTGCAATACTTTTCCCATTTACCACTTCCAACATTTTACATGCTACCAAGTATGTTTTATTATTTAAAACACTTGAGTTCAAGGGTTTCAATAAAAAGTGAACAATATATCTACCAAGGAAGTCCCTGGTTTCATCCAGTGATATCCACAATTTTTCATTTTTCACCACACTATGTATAACAGTCATCTTCTTTTGATAATATGTGTCCAGATGTCTTCTAATCATTCTCGTCCTAGGTAATTTTGAAAGAGGTATCTTAGCATAGGTGCAGCAAATGTACTTTTGAAAAAATTTTGTGAATGCCGGATTTTCAGTTTGTTGCCATGGTATGTTCCAGAGAATAAGAAATTCTACTAAATCATCATAAAAATGTTTGGGTTCATTTTCGAATGGTCTGTTGTGTACAGGCCCTTCAACGTGCCTTTTTACTGTACTTATTCTACATCCAAAGTTGGTTTCACATTTCGTGCAAGAAATCAAGCGTTGTGTCGACTCATACATCAATTCTGGGTGGGGTTCAATCCAACTTTGAATTGTTTCTTCTTTAGCCAAGGGCCGAGCTCTCAGCAGCATATTCAGAACTCCAACAGTTTACTTAATCCAATCACAAGCAAATAGAAAGTCCAGTTAGAGTAAGCCACAGTATTCATAAGAAATTATCACAGAGTCCGTAAAACAAGCCGAATTCGTTGAAATAAACAATGAGTAAATAACTTTAAATCACCACGTCCGAACTTAATGAACTGAAGAACATAAGTAAAAGGTAAAAGTACACATATTTGATGTTAGAAATTGGTTGCATTCCTTCAGTAAATTAGTTAATGACATTAACTCTGTTGATATTACTATTAGCTGTCTTTTTCGCACCAGTTTAAGCTATGCTTTGGTCATAAACGCAAACAATAGAAAACACGATAGTGACCTCCGACATGCCAGGTAGTAGAAGCCAGGTAGGGAAAAGGGTCATTATGCACTTCAAATGATTATATTTTAATAGTTACATGTTTTATATGAGTGCACATAATATTTTACGCAGTATAAAATGAAACCATAGATTATCAATATTTTCTTTAATGAAAAATGATACATTTTACGAGTTTATTTAATATTCTGACTTCTATTTACAAATACATAACTCTTAATTTTTGCGAATCATGTCATATCCATATTATTATTTTACTCTTTGAATCCCGCGGTGTGGCACGGTCGTGCCGATCACTGGTAATCACAGAGAAGGGATTATTTTTAGTTATCAATAGAAAATTATATTCAAAGCTCAGGTTTCAAATTTCCTTATAATTAAGAAATTATTTACAATGCGAATGTTTTCATTACTTGTATGTCACTAATTACTATTATTAACTCCTTATAATATTTAATGTAGAAAACACATTCTCTTCTAAAATTTTACCATTAAGATCTTATATTGAATTTTTTAGACTTATTGAGTGTTTTAACTTAGTAAGACCAATAAAAGTTTTTTAGGTAATAGTGTTGTTAGGTTCTATGATAAGATACCCAAAGATATTACTGATTTACCAGATAAGTTCAAGGACCTTGTCAAGCAGGTTAAACCGAAAACGAAGCACCGCAAACTCAGGCTTATTGCAGGGAGGCAACTCACATCATTTGACGCAGAGTCCATATACACAAGCATTGAGCCATTAATTATAATTAGCCTTTAATTGTCTCACTGGTGGGCAATGAAGTCTGTTTTCAAGGGAAGGTACATACTTAAATGACACATGCCAGCCAACAACATTATCAATTTCAAATACTGAGAAAATAAACAGTTCTATATTTTTTCACAAGTGTTTAGGTTTCTTCACGATGGTTGCCATCATTGCCTTCACTGTCAGCCAATAAATAGTGTTACCAATTTGAATTATTAAATTTATTTAGTTGTTATAAAATATTGGTTTCTTATACAGGTGAAGATTTTAACATTAAGGAATGAAGGTCAAATGGAAACGCAAGATGACAGACAAGGGAAAATGTTATTACACACTGAATACTCACTTTTGTCCTTGTTGAAAGACCAAGAGGGTGTTATACACCACCACGGCTTGTTCAAAGTGAGCTCTTATTTAAAATTATTGTTATTATAAAATCCCATCATATTTTAACATCACTGATCTTTCATAATGTTTAGTGTAGTTTGCGCGCATTTAGAGAACTTATCATCTCAAGCATCATCCTATGATCAAGCAGGATTATCTGAAATTATGTCATTGGTACTTTTTTTTTTTTTTTTTTTTTTTAGAACTGACTACACTGTTAGCCTTAGGGGCCCTATCCTAAAACAGAGCCGCTGCGGCTTTTACAGCTTCACCGCACTTGGGGGCGAGCGCTTAGGGCACTCAGCCGCGAAAGTTTGTGACGACCCGCACGAGGGTGCCAGAGTGGCCGAACCTCGGCTCGGGCGGTCGTCGCGAATGCGAAAAAGTCGCGATCTAACTAATTCCCTAATCCTATGAGAATTCGAGCTAACTAATATATACTCATATGCACGTTCCCCTCCTCCTGGGAGGAAGGAGTGGACCATGCGTATGTGTATTTGATAATCGGAATGGTTTTTCTACACTAACTAGCGCATTAGTCTAACTAGCGCAAAAAAAGAAAAAAAAAAGGTCCCTTACAGAACCTATGTACCTGTGTGGCGTGGACGTGTGTGTGTTCATACGTGTGTAATGTTGTGTGTGGGTAACTAAGTGTTGCACGTATAGTGTCACTTTGTATCGCGCGGGCGGCTGCCAGACCCAAGGGTTTCACACCGAGGAACGGACCTAGGCTTGGGTTGCCGCTAGAGAGGGTGGACGTGACGGGTGTGCGGGAGCGAAGTTGACCGCCCGTCCTCTGCGGAGAGAACGGTGGTTACGCGGGCGTGGGCGGTGGCACGCTCTGTTTGGAGAGACGGTGGCGGCGTAGAACGCGTTAGCTTTTTCGGTTTGGTCGGGCGGGTCAGTGAATATATTACGCGGCCGGCGTTTTCTCCGGCAGGCGTTGGGGTCGGGCACATACGAAGCTGCCGCTTTTATTAAGGGATTCGCGTGGTTCGACGCAGTGTTTATGGGTTTATGGCTATTCGCCAGTCGTTAAACCACTTCCCGAGAGTGGTCACGGCTCTTTGGATTCTACATTTGAGGTTTCTCGTTTGCCTTTGAGAGGAGTATATGACTGTATCGTCAGCGTATAGGCCTACTTCAACTTTCTCTTGAAGTTTTGGTAGGTCACTGACGTACAGATTGAAGAGGCTAGGTGCCAGGATGGAACCTTGGGGGACGCCTGAGCGTATGGGAATGGGTGTGGATAGTTCACCTTCCACTCTGTAGCGAAAGGTGCGGTCTTTGAGGTAGTCGCGGATGATTTTAACTAATCTATCGGGGACTTCGCGGGAGTACAGCTTGTAGACTAATCCTTCGTGCCAGACCCTATCAAAGGCCTTGGCTACGTCGAAAAAGACTGCCAGTGTGCGACGGGGTATAGATAACTCGGAAAAGTTAAACAAAATGTGCTCCGTGAGGCGGTGCACTTGATGAGTGCAAGAATGTCTAGCACGAAAACCGAATTGCTCAGGCGGGTAGAGGTTTTTCTCCTCTATTACGGATTTGAGACGGTTCAGAAGGATCCGCTCATAGATTTTACCTAGGGTATTTAGAAGACTGATAGGGCGGTAACTGTCGAGAAGCGACGTGCTCTTGCCGGGCTTGTGAATACCTATGACAATGGCCGTTTTCCAGACGGCTGGAAAATGGCAGTTGGCTATGGCTACATTGAATATGCAGACCAATAGAGCTATGAGGTGATCGGGAAGAAGTTTGAGTACTTCGTTCCTGATACCGTCGGGACCTGGTGACTTTCTAAGCTTAAGGCTTTTGAGAATGGCAGAGATCTCCTCAGAAGTGACTGGGGACAGGGATTCTGATGCCGGGAGCTTATTCAGCTCCTCCACGCGGGCTTCGATGTCTCTGACTCGGTCGGTGTTCTTGACGCTGTTCGGGGAGCACTGACTCTCCAAACAAGCGGCAAGGCACTCCGCTTTGTCGATGGTATCGAAAGCGGGTGTAGTGCCGGGACCCCTTTCGAGGGGGGGGCATGCGAGGTTGGGTGTCTATTTTAAGAGCGTTGGCTACTTTCCAATAAGTCAGATGTGACGGCCTTAGCCCTTCGAATAAGGTGTCCCATCTGTGACTTTTGAGCTCGGTTATACGGGCTTTAACCGCTTTCTGAAGTGCGCGTAATCGTGCGCGGTTTGCATCGGTCGGATAAGAGTCATGCGCACGAGTCGCAGCGTTCTTCTCCGTCATCAACGCTCGCACGTCGGCAGGGAGTACAAAGCGAGCGAGGCCTCTCCGATGTCGACTTGGAGGTGGTCAACTAGGGAGTCGATCGCGAGATCTACGTGCGCAACTGACTCTAATACGTCCGGGACCCTAACGAGACTGGGCGAGGACTGCCTATCCGCGAGGTAGTGTTTTAATTTTGCATAGTCAACCGTTGTGACTGTAGGAGGGCTGGAGTCATCTAGTTGTCCTAGCTGTAGGATGGCCGGGCGATGGCCGGAGTCGAGTTCGTGTACGACCCGAATGAGTCGTACCTGAAGCGCGATATTTTTCAGGAGGGCTATGTCAAGCACTGTCGGTGTACAGTGATCTTGAAAGTGGGTGGGAGTGGGAGGCGCTATGACGTCAAAGTTTAACTCGTCCGACAACCCTTCGAGAATAACCCCATTGCTGGTGTCTCTCCAATTGTTGAAGGACGTGTGTCCACTGTTGAGGTCACCTGCGATAACGACCGATGTGCCGAGCGAGAGTAGCTTCTCTAGGTCAGACCTGAGAGGTACTTTCGTCGGTGAGAGGTACACGGATACGATCGTTATGGACGGATGATCGGTCATTCCTAGTCTACACTCGGATACTTCCATATTGGTAAGTATCGGAGGATCTATCGGCATGCAATACAACGAGCGCTTGTAGTAAATGAGAGTGCCGCCCCCTCGGCCGTCGCGGTCATTTCTAAGTCATTGGTACATTTTTGTTTAGTCTTATATACATTACACACACACACACACACACGCACGCACGTACGCACGCACACAAAGATGATGTTGGAATGAGCTAATTCTTGAGGTAGATGACGACCCATGGGGCAGACCGTATAAGGTAGTCATGACTCATCTGAAAAGCCAGCCAATGCCATCGCCCACTTGTCCCAAACTCTTAGACAAGATCGTTGCCACGCTGTTTCCTCACCAAATGCAACTACATCATCAGACAGAGCAATATGAAACAGAAGAAATTCCACCCATTAAGGAAAGTCAACTATTCGAAGTATGTTCTAGAGTAGGGAATAAGAAAGCTCCGGGCCTAGATGAAATTCCAAATATTGCACTGAAAGCTGCCATTAAAGCAGCGCCTGCAATATTCCTTGACGTTTATAACAATTGCCTCACGGAAGGTACGTTTCCATCGATGTGGAAACATCAGAGATTAGTCCTCCTGCCCAAAGGAAAGAAACCTCCGGAAGAGCTAACATCCTATCGTCCGCTCTGCATGTTGGATACAGTTGGCAAAATACTCGAACGTATAATACACAAGAGGATCGAAGCAGCAGTTGAACGGCTTCTTGCTAGCAATCAATACGGCTTTCGGAGAGGACGCTCTACCTTGGATGCAATTAGCGTTGTTGTCAATACAGCTAAGGACGAAATCGCCGGAACCAGATGGAAGGGAGGTACGAAGAAGTACTGCTTGGTAGCAACGTTAGACATAAAAAATGCCTTCAATTCCGCCAAATGGGATTGCATTAGGAACGCTCTTTACGAAATGAAGGTACCAGGATACTTACGAAGGATGGTTGTAAGCTACTTTATTGACCGGATCTTAAAATATGACACAAAGACTGGTCCGAAAACATACAAAGTCACTGGAGGAGTACCCCAGGTCTCAGTCCTAGGCCCACTTTTGTGGAATACCATGTATGAAGGATTATTAAAACTAGAACTTCCAAAAGAAGTCAAACTGATGCAGATGATGTGGCCATAGTGGTCGTTGCAAAGCATCTCGAAGAAATTACCTTCGCCTTTGACGCTACCATCGAAAAGATTAGACACTGGATGAACACAGTAGGACTGCAGTTGGCGGAGCACAAGACTGAGGCAGTACTCATTACTAGCAGGAAGCGGTTGGAAACCATCACACTGCAAGTCGGAGCACATGAAATCACATCCCAGCCGGATCTGCGGTATTTGGGCGTTATGATTGAAGCCCGACTCAACTTCAAGCAGCAGGCACAGCACGTGGGAGCCAAAGCGTCGGTGGTCAGAGCGACTTTATCAAGGCTGATGTCCAACATAGGAGGCCCGAAGCAGAGAAGGAGGGCGTTACTGACGTCTGTAGTAACATCCGTACTCACCTACGGAATCCCCATCTGGGCTGATGCGCTTAAAATACAGGATGCACGAAGGAAAATTGCACCAGTGTATCGGCTGAGTGCTTTAAGAATTGCCAGTACTTTTCGTACAGTGTCTGACGACGCTGTGAACGTTATTGCCGGGATGCTGCCAATTGAAGTACTAGCCGATGAACGGAAAGCCCTTTACCACCGTAAAGTAACAACTACATTGAGCCCTGGAGAACTTGGCACGGAGGAAAGGCTAAATAGCATACGACGATGGCAATCGAAGTGGAATACTAGTACAAAAGGCAGATGGGCCTACCGTCTTATTCCACAAGCTGATGTCTGGTTGAACCGTAATCACGGAGAGGTCAATTACTACCTGACACAAATGATCTCAGGACATGGGTGCTATCGGGCATACCTCTATAAATATAAGCACGAGGTATCTCCAATGTGCCCGTCCTGCCCAGGAGATAGTGAAGATGCAGAGCACGTGTTTTTTACGTGTCCTCGTTTCGACCTGTTACGCAGTACCTGGGCAGAGGCCCTTACGAAGAAAATTCAGCCAGAGTCTTTGATAGAAGCTATGCTTTCATCGGAGGCAGCATAGCAAGCGACAAGCGCTTTTGCGACGGAAGTTCTTCAGGAACTCCGTCGGTTGGAAAGAAAGCGGTCGGAAAACAAAACCCGTGACATTAGCACGACGGAAGAGCAGTAACTAGAGCCTCCCTCCACGAAGAAATGCCTAGCGGCGGTTCCGTGAGAGAAGAGGAGGTTGACGCCGGAGGAGGTTTTTAGTCGGTATGGGGGCAGTCATAGCTTCGAGTCCGACATACCCAGGTTAGACCCTGATGATACGTAAGAGTATTTTTGTCCATACCTTTGGAAAAAAAAAAAACACATACACACACAAACGCACGTACACGCACATATATATGTATATGTAACATTCCTTTTCATTTTATTTTTAGTAATAATAATTTTCTTCTATACATACAATTAATAAAATTTAAGAGTCTGTTTGTAATGTTAAAAGGACAGCTTTTTAATGCATGAAAGTATACATACAACACCTATAACAAAAATCTATTTTTTAATTTCTGTTTATGTATCTGTTTGTTCTGGCAACTATTTTGACGGGATTTTCACTGGTAGATAGTTGAATGTTATAAGGAGTAACTTAGGCTACTTTTATTTTAGAGAAAGAATTAGAAAAAACCCTGCAAATTAAAAAAAACTGGTCTTGGTGAATCAATTCGAGTGTTTAAATGGTTTATGCTGAGTAAACCATAAGAGATATAACAATTTAATGTAGTACATAAATTTAGATATTAAAAAGACCTACAAAAAAGTCAGCGAGGACATATGTTTATCTTCACGATTCGCGCGCATGCCCGATTGACGGCATTCTGTAGTCCACGCAAGCGCAGCCACAGGCACATCTACTTATATATATCCTCCTCATTTCTGATTCGATCACTCACAGAAACTACGAGCATAGCCCTCTCCATTGCCCTTTGAACTTTCTTATGAGGCCCATAGTTAGCGACCACATCTCAGCACCATATGTATTTACTGGCAACACACACAGCTCAAAGACATTCACGCTGGAGAAACAAAGTCACCGACATAGCCATAAGAATAGCTAGACTTAAGTGGTAGTGGGCGGGACACGTAGCTTGTAGAACGGAGGGCCAGTGTGGCCGAAGAGTTCTCGAGTGGCAGCCAAGAACCGGAAGACGCATCGTGGGTAGACCCACCACGAGTCGAAAAGACGACCTGATAAAGACCTGGATGGGGCAGCAGAGGACCGGTTGTTGTGGTGATCTTTGGGGGAGGCCTATCTCTAGCAATGGACGTCTTTTGGCTGAATTGATGATGATAACTAAATGTGCCATACTGATTAACCCTGGTTAAATTTATTCGACCAACTTTCAATTGCGCTGTCGCTCCGCCAACGCTCCCCTGTAGCTGTAGCCTATTGTTCTTACATCCCTTACTTGTCTACAGCATGCCATATTGCTTCACTTTCACGGTTATTGCTCCGCTTGTTAGGGTCGTAACGTGAAGATATATGGCCTATAACCTTCCTCAATAAATAGGCAATAAAAAACAAACAATATTTTTTTTCAAATTTGACTGGTAATTCTAAAGATTAGCTGGATCAAACAAACTCTTGAGCTTTATCTATAAATATAAAAAAGTACCATATCTTTATTCAATAAAAAGTTAGCGCTCGTCTGTCTTTCACGCGAGGGAAGCTGCTGTCACAGCTAGCAATATTATTTATAGTATAAATATAAATAATAAAAATGAATTATTGTCTGAATAATCTGCTTATCTATATTATAATACAATGTCAAAGCTGTGGATTTTATTAATTTAATAATAATTAACATTTCAGGATCATGCATTAGAAGAAGTGCCAAATCCAACTGGACCTGGGTTTATGTACACCGGCCGAGTTCGACAGCGTCTCTTCCTAGTCTTGGACTGTGTCACGCCACACCAGTTCAGCGAGAAAGGCAGCGAGCTCATCAATCTTCAGCAGTATGTCACTAAAGTCAAGAAAGTACCAGAAAAAGAAGCAGTTTTGATATTCTATGATATTGTTAGGGTTGTTGCTAATTTGCATAAGGTGATTGATTTTATTTTCATTTTAATACCATTGAGGTGGGATGGGCTTGCTTTCATTAGGTAGAATAGGCCATCTATTAGAGGACTACCTCCAAGGCAGTGCTAATATATACATAGTTAAGTTAGCTTCATTGTATTTGACGTCGAAAATGTTTGGTCGCGCGGTCTATTTTACAAGTTGAACTAATGAGTAGTACAAACTATATGTAAAGAGCGTAAGTAAAAGAGATAACTATCATTCGTACAATAACATATCAAATGTCGGGAGTGGACGCATCCTCATCCTTATCGCTCTTTCAACAAAAATTATTCACCCATTATCTAAAAATAAAATACATACAACCATTATTATACAAAAAATAAAAATTGCATACTTACATGTTGTATGAGATCCTTAATGTTTTATTAACTTTAGCATCATAATCCGGGAGTTGACAACTTTTGGAAAACTGATTTAAACACTATAAATGTTGAAAATAATACCTATGAATATATTTATCTTCATTAATACACCATAAAAAGTCATTTAAAAATATTTTTTTAAGTAAATAAAGAAATACACCACAAAAACTCGGTATTATAGTCCAGTGACGTCATCATTTATTTAATGTCATTTTGTATAATAACAGTGACAAATGTGACAACTTACGCAAGAATTTAACGTTCATATTTCCTGAATGATGACATCACGTTTTCTAATCGACAAATACATTTTTTGGCCTAACTAACTAAGCCTAACTTATTTCATTATTTAAAATTAATATTTCAGTGATTCTTTGACCATGACTATTAAAGGTTGTATTAAATAAGTTTGTAAATAATTTATTTCTGTATAAAACTTTATTTTTGTGTAAATGATTTAGGGTAAAGTATAAAGTATAAGGTCAGAATTTAATTAATTTATCCTAAATTTCTAAGCTACATTTGTTTCGTCTTTCTGCAACAAAATTTTTAAATTAATTCTTTAAATTAAGAATTGTGTTGTTTCAATATTTATAACAAACTGGCTGTATCCGCGGCTGCACTCGCTTGAACGACAGAATGCCGTCGATCGGACATGCGCGAATTGTGCTACCTCCGCTCCCGGTTATTTTAAAGATAAAAAAGCTTTTTGTGGATAATCGTTAGAATATAGACATATACTCTTCCTGACTTTTTAGTAGGTCTATTTAATGGCTAAAATTATGTAGTACATTAATTTGATATATCTCATGGTTTATATATCTGTTTACTCAGCGTAAGACATTTAAGAGTCCGAATTGATTCACCATGACCACGTTTTTTCTTTGATGCGGAACCCTAATTCTTTTTCTAAATTTGTTATCGGTACCGTATAAACTTTCATATGCATTTAGTAAAAAGCTATTATTTTGTTATTAAAAACAGACACTTCAATTTATATAAGAATGAATTTCAATAAGAATTTATACTGAATTTAATGTAATGCATTTGTGTTTCAGAGGAATATAGTTCACAGAGATTTAAAGTTAGGTAATATCGTGTTAAACCAAAGAACAGGCCGTATAATAATAACAAACTTTTGTCTGGGCACTCACCTTGGAAGCGACAGGGATTTGTTGAAAGATCAAAGAGGTATGTTGTTATATTGTAAATAATGTATCTGTATAATAATAAATAATAATTAGAAATATTATACACTTTTTACGAGTTTCAATAGCAAAAGAAAACGAAAATAGAATGAATACAAAGTATGAAAATAAAATCTTATGTAACGAAAAAAAAGTAGTTAACAAAAAAAATGACAAATCATGTTTTCTCTTTTCGTTAAATCTTACTTCATACTTATTATTATTATGAGTGTGGCACGACACTCGTGCATTTTTTTTTCTCTGATAAGAACCTACGTTATTGTAATTTGTAACTAGCTATGCCTTATAGTTTCACGTGTAGCTTATCGTTGTTCTCACTTCCCGTACCTGCCTACAGCTTGCCATATTGCTTCACGTTCATGGTTACTGCCCCGTACCTAAGGGGGCGTCACAAGTATTACGTAACGCAACTTTTGAAGATTTTTAAGCCCATGAAACGCGCCGTAATATTTTTCTGTACCCCCCTCCCCTTCTTAAACGTTACGTAACACCCAAGTCAGCAAGTTAGCATGAGAGCTTTTATAGGCTAAGAACTGTTGATGATACAAATCTCCCTGCTTTGAGGACATTACAGTATGAACTCATTTCAACAACACTGACTACCGCAATACAGTCGAGGGATTCCCCGTAAAACAAAAGATAAGGGTTGCCAACTTGGGAGAATTAAATGAAAATGACATACAATGCAATCGAGTGATTCCCCGCAAAACAAAAAAAAGGGTTGCGCTCTTGGAAAATTTTAATTGCCTAGTTTTTTATTTAAATTAAAAAAAAACAAAGTTACGTAACGCGTTGTTCGAACCCCCTCCCGTCCTTGTAACGCATCGTAACGTTTTACAAGACCCCCCTTTCCTCCAAATTGTGATACAAAATATATAAACGGCCTCTAAGGCGACCTTCCTAAATAAATGGGCTATAAAATGTTATAATAATAATTAACGATCGGGAGAGCTTTCTAAGCTGATCTCTGGAATTCCCGAAAATTATAAAAAAATTGAAAGCTTTGCGACCGCTAACTATATCCATAACGAAGTATTGTAGGAAATTTCCTATATACGTCTTAAAACCAAAGCATCTGATGCTAAATTTCGTAAATATTATGTGTTTGAGCTAGAGCATCACGGGTGATTTTTGTCACTAACTACTTCGTTACTTTTGTCCAGTCTATGAATATGGTGATTTTTGTAACCGTGTTACTTCGTCACTCTTGTTCAATCTATGAATGTGTACATATACATAGACTAGATAAGAGTGACGAATTAGTGACGGTGGCAAAAATCACCGGTGCGCTAGCACTATTTCTTCCATAAAGAGGATATTAGTGGTATTTTGTACCTACATGCCAATAAACGAAAAAAGATAAAGAAGTAGTAAATATTTTGTGGTAGATCGCCGACGCTATAAGTTTGAGTACTCTTGCTTTAAAAAGAACAATGTATGTTAGTGGGTAGTTGTCGGCATGTCTCACAAGAGAAAGAAAACATCAAAAATACCAATAAAAGAAATTTTTTAACAAAATAGAAATCCAACTGCAATTATTTTGTGGAGTCCCATAGTGCATCTTTGAATTTGACGTTCCAATACCAATGAAATTAAAATAGGATCAGCATCCTCTTTCCAACGAAAAAAGAATCATCTAAATAGGTTCACAAACATAGAAGTTATGACGTTAATACGTTCGAATTGAGAACTACCTGCTTTTTTGGAGTCAGTGAAAAGACTACGATTCTGTTTTGCTTGCAGGTTCCCCAGCTTACATTTCACCCGATGTCTTATTATGTAAACCGTATCTCGGCAAACCGTCCGACATGTGGGCCTTGGGCGTTGTGTTATACACAATGCTATACGGACAGTTCCCCTTCTGCGATTCAAGTCTCGCCCAGCTCTTCAGTAGGATACAAGCCGCTAACTATAACATACCACCGTAAGTTTGATGTCTTTGTTAAATAATAACAAATTTAAAGGTGTCTTTGAAACGTGACAGGTCATTTTTAACACACATAGCTTTGGCCTCTACACTTGAGAACAGTTTCTTGAGGCTAAGCGTGTTACCATTTTAGGTATGCAATAAGTAAAGAATTCAATGCGAGTAATTTATACCATATCCATTTATTTTCTCGATGACAGCTCCTGTGAAAACTTGAACGAGCGTCTTTTTTTACATTATGAATGCATTATTTTATAAAAATATGACGTTTACACACGTACAAGGTTATACCAGAGTCGGAGAAATTGATAGGGATAGAGCTATATCGATAAACGTAACACGATAACAGCCCCGATACTTTTTTACAAAATGTAAGAAACTAAACTACAGCCGGATACTTTTGTACAAATTTATTAACAAATATTTTATTTCATTACAAGATGTTACACGTATTAATTCTTGATTGATAATGCCAACTTCTTCAAAATTTTCGAAGCTGTTGTAAAATAAATAGGTATAGGTAGGTACTCGACTATGAAAAGAAATAATTATAACGACAGGTAATCTTAATTTATTTATTTTAATCAAAATCTGATGAATCGTCACTGTCGTAATCGTAATAAATATATGCGATCGATATCATTACTTATTTGGTCACAACACTATAACTATCAAATTAGAACTGCCATCGAGACAATAAAGAAATGGAAATAGTATAGTAACTTTTACTTTTCGAGTTCATTTAAAATTGTCACTATGAAATGTTGCTTTCAGGGATGGGAATTCAGTCCAAGTGTCGGATAACACTGTTTTTCTAATACAGAGGTTGTTGGTGAAAGATCCTAAACATAGATTACTGGCTGATGACGTAAGTAGCTGTATATTATTACCAAGTGAGAGTTCATACTTGTTATAAAAAATGTCTTTTTATATGTTGTTGTTAAACATGTACAAAGTTTATGAAATACTAGATGACCCGCGCAACTTCGTCTGTGTCACATAATGGAAGTTCTCAAATCGAATAAATTGTCACCGTTTATGGAAAAAAAACATTATTTATGCTCCGCACCTATTGTTCATAGCGTGATGTTATATAGCCTATAGCCTTCCTAGAAAAATGGGCTATCCAACACTAAAATAATTTTTTCATTCGAAACGGTAGTTCCTGAGATTAGCGCGTTCAACCAAACAAACAAACATACTCTTCAACTTTATAATATTGGTATAGATACTACTTGCTGAGCACATTTGTATCGTTTACTAAGCTTGTTAGTGCTAGTTACTGAGTTTATTATTATGTTATTGAGTTTATGATTATCATTTACTGACCTTATTCGTATTAGTTGTTTAGTGTCAGTTACTGAGTTTATTATTTTTTATTAATGAGTTTATTAGTATTAGTTATCGAATTTAATAGTGTCAGTTACTAAATTTATTATGTATTGTAATTTACTGCATTTATTAGTATTATTGAGTTTATAAATGTTGATTACTGATATGTTAGTGCTCAATACTGAGTTTACTGTATGTCAGACTTAGTTAGCTAAAATTTCATTAATATTTTTTTCAGCTTTATAAATTTTCATTGATAACTTATACAGGTTTTAGATCAACTTTCAAGCATTATAGCGAGTTACGTGACTATACCAAACCCGCCAGAAGACTTACAAGTAGTACCCGACATATCTTTAGACGAGGAAAGTAAAGAAAAGACAAATCAAACGTCGGCAGATGTTGATAAGAAACCTATAACATCGATGGCAGACAGTGGTGGCGAGAGGACTCCTAACACTAACGTGAGCGTTGATATTGTTTGTATATTTTATTAAGTGACTTCAAACACGGAGGAGATTTTTAAAAATTATTTTATACTAGCTGACCCGTGCGAATATTTCGCACATTATAGAATGTAAAAAATCCAACATCTATCATGATAGTTAAACAAATTGCAAACTCCAAGCGTCTATTGATAATTTCATAGAAAAACTCAATAAAACTTTGTTCGACCTAGGACCTCGAGAACACCAGTCGGGCTTAGGACCACTAAGCTAATGAGGCAGTTATGAACTATCAATCAGGCTTTTTAAAATATAAAATACATTATTTAGTCATTTGTACTCGTGCGAAGATTTCTTTAATATTGTAATTAGGAATTTGTATTTTAATAAAAATTGTTATGTTCAAAGTTAGTAGTAATCTAATTAATAAAAATTAGATAGAATTTCTATGTCCATATTTTTTAAATGTTGAACCACTGTGCGGCGGCGATCTAGTTGTACAGACTCCGTTTCCTCGCTTCATATATAAAATGTGTGAAATTTCAATAAACCTCTAAATAAATGTCCACTGACGTGGAGTTGAGATTTTTATGCAATACTATTGGTCGAAAAAACACTGCAGCCTCGCTCTGCTTCCTCGCTCCGCATCAGTGGATTGGCAGCCTAAGTGGTATCGAATTACATCTTCGGCACGGAGGGCTGAAGCCAATCTTACCTGCATTTGGTGCACCGTGCTGAGCAACGAACGAGGAAATGGCGATAGCGGGGTGGTAGGGCTGTACGTCCCGACTGGGTCGCGACCACCATGCATGTGGTGAAAAGTCCGTCATAGTTACTCGCTTTTGCGTGTCGCGTTTCGGGATCGGCCTGCGCCATATCTAGTTAAATTTATGCAGGCTGGTATAAAAAAAAAAACATTTGCTTGAAATAGATACTTATTATAATTAAGGGGATACATATTGGTGACGAATATAAACAAATATGGTTGCCATTTTTTAATATATCTGTTATTAATTACCGTTTTCAGGATGAATTAGGCGTATACTGCGTACCTCTACCAGACTTCCTCGCGTTAAACTTCCCATCGCCGACCCGGGTCCAACAGAACAGTATAATAATCCATCCGACCCATACACCCATCGACACGTCATCGATATCCTCACCGCAAACGAGGCAGATCACCGTTCAGCGGATCGGCAGGGACGCGCGGCCGCTCCAACCGAGCGAGATAGCACGATACCAGCACATGTTCGCTTCGAACAGAGAGAGGAGATCCGAGGTGCCGGATGTGAGGCAAGACCGGCCTGAGAATTCGAGACTTAGGATGCTCGCGCAGAGGATACCGCGTTTGAATGCGGTCGAGAACGCGAGCGGTCAGAGCTCGTCGTCGTCATCGAGCGGTTCCTCGGAGTTCAGGGTGATACCGTGGTCGGAACAACCGCCTCGGTCTTGGGATAATGATTATGTGCTTCGACTGCCCGTTTTGGATTTATCGAGGGTCCAGACGAGTAGGGTTGTGAGTTCGACGCCAGCGCATGCCGCGATGGATTCGGTCCCGAACAACCCTAGACCACAAGAGGGACCTGAATTTGATTACAACTAACCGAAAGCTTACAGTAGAAATAATAGGCAAACGGACAACTTTTTAAAAAGCCTTATTTATTAATCGTTATAAATGTATTAATTATGCTAGAAAAATATAATTTCACATAGCGCATTATAAGTACTTAAAATAACGTCAAATCGTATATATTTTTAAATTGCCGCGCAATTGCTTCTCAGGGTGTGACGTCATACGTGAGAACAGTACTAAATAGACGCAGAAAATTATAAGGAAATAACAGATGCCAGCTAAACGCACCAATTGGGTAACGTTTGCTTACACACGAATGACGTCATGCGCTGTTATCGGTGTTTCTTATGAGATGAAGTACAGTACAAAATATATTTTGAATTAATTTATTAATTTAATAATATAAATCAGTATTACTTCATTTAAAAAAAAAAAAACGATTGAATGATGATTATAATATTAGGAAGATTGGTTAAACTTGTTTAGGCTCGTTGAGCACTTTATTGTTTGTGTATTGAATGCGACTGAGCTGTCACGCTCGTTCTGCTCGACTTGACTAAGAGGGAGCGAGAGAGATATAGTCAACGCGTCACTGCTGTGCTCGCTCGGCGAGCGTTACATGAGAGAGCATCAGTCCCATGTCGTGTGGTCTTACACACTGGTTTTTTCAACTATATTTTGTTGTGATTACTAGCTGTGCCGTGGTTTCACCCGCGTATAATTTAAGAGACACCTTAAAAAAAAAACCTTTAAAGTAGCCTATGTGTTTAATCCAGGGTGTCAGCTACCTCCATGTCAAATTTCATCAAAATTGCTCCAGCTGTTTTAGCTTGAAGGAGTAATAAACATACATACACACTCACAAAAGCCTTTTTAATATTAGTAGGATTGTCCGGTTGCCTATTCTACTCCAGTTAAATGACCGAGTGTATATTGTACAATATTTTCAGAAGTATGTATATATAGTATTTACACAGATTCAACTTTACTTGTTGCAAGAATAATTAATTTAAACAGTTTTTTTTTTTGCAATATAAATATTTTTGTAAATAAACGTGGTAGAGTTGCTCTAGAGGTATACCTTTTTTGATCACTATTCTGTAGAATTATAGTAGTTTGAGTAGACTCTAAATGATGACGTCGGTTTACTTCTCGAATCCCACTTACCGTCAAACCCATCTTATTTATTTATGACACAGCCGATGCTCTGTCTTTTAATCGCATAGAGTAAAATGACAATGACTAATGTCAAACTTGAAAATAATGATGCCACATTTATTTTTGTAGTGTCGTGCTCCAATTATTCGAATGGGCAAGAGTTTAATTATTTATTAATTGAAATATTTTGTATTATTCAACATACCCGATAATGTACTGTTTATCATTACATATTTCAGGAAACTGTAAAATGTATATACAATGAAGTACTTAAAAAACTTATTCGGCCTTCACATTTGGAGTGTATTTTCAGAAAAACTAATCGATAGTAATAATAATTTCGATTAGATCTCGGTGTGGTGGACATCACAATTTAAAAAATGGAATTAACTGTCAATACTTCGCGTATCACTTTACTCCATGCAATTAAAAACGTATTTTGGTACAATACGTATAAATAAGTACCTATGTATCTTTTTGAAAAGAGCAATGAACAACTATGTCGGTTATTTTATTTCAAAATGGTTTATTTTTCTTATTCCACTATACTAAACGTTGTACTTAAATAATATTTCATAATTATGTATTTAATTGAAAACAGTTAAAATTTATTATTTAGTTGCATTATTCATATATTCTCAAGCCTTGAGGAGAAGTTTTGGTTGGATAAATGATTCAGGACCTCGGCGAGCTTCCAGGCTTTCGTTTGGTTTAGATAAAGATTTTAACATAAGCAAATATATAATAAGACTAAGATGACTTCGTACCACCTAAAACTAATTTGGTTGTAACTCTTTTTAAGCGATTACCAATCCTAGTAAACTTTCCAACTCCAATTCATTTAAATCGATAATACTGGCCGCATCGTATTCTACGGTTTAAGTTTCGTCGGGTCATTGAGAGAAACTCGTTTGTACTTCAAATTAATTCAATGTTCTTAATGCAGTTAACATTAGATTCAAAGTTGTCTGGTGAACCTTTCGAGCCTGTAAGAACTCACTAAACAGTAAGGCCACGAAAGGTAAGTGAATTGAGCTTTCATCCCGATTATAGTCTTACATATTTGGCGGTTACTTTTTTTAATAATACCACCTGCATATAGGTGGAATACGTCTTCCGGTGTGGATGTTGGAGAAGCTACCCCAAGTAAGGTATACGTTAAAAAAATCAATGCAAATAATATTAGTTTTAGTATAACCTTTATAATATTAATACGATTGTAAATAAAACTAAATTGTTTAATAATAATAAGCCCTTTTATTCTGAACTACAAGGTTACAATTTAGCATGTTAAGTATTGTTTAGTTTAATTATAATATATCCCGTAATTCAGCGTGCCTCTTGGCATAGGCCTCTTCTAACATTTTCCACTGGGTTCTGTCTCGCGCTACTCTTCTCCAATGATGTCCGGCCGTGAGTTTTAAGTCATCCTTCCATCTCATTTTTTGACGTCCTCTATTGCGTTTGCTATCCTTGGGGTACCAATCAGAGACAATTGTGCTCCACTTATCTTGTGTATCTCGGATCATGTGACCGGTCCATCTCCACTTTTGTTGGTCTATTCGAGTAAGTATATCAATTACTTTAGTTTTTTCTCTTATTTTACTACTTCTCACTTTGTCTCGTTTCTTTATTCCTGTCATGCTTCTCGTGAGAAATGATCTGTCCTAGGTAAAAATATTCTTGCACATATTCGACTAGTTGGCTGTCAATTTTTATATATATTGGTTTAGAGTTTGTAAGCAATTTTGTTTTGTTCTTGTTTATAGTTAAACCTACTTTTTTACTTTTTCCTCATTTAGGGATTTTATCATTTCTTCGAGGTGAGCCGGAATTTCTTCAAACAGAATTATGTCATCCGCAAATCTTAAGTGATTCAGTTTCACACCATGTATGTTTAAGCCGAAACCTTCTAAACTAAATTGTTTAGCGTCCATTTAAAAGTTCGTTAATATGTCACGTCCGACACGTGATGACACCGTAACGATAATGAATTTTTAGGTAAAAAGAGAATACTTACATGATGTGCCAAACTATTCTAAGGTCCAAACTTATGAAATGGATGCATGCAGGGATTCTTTGATAGTGGCCCAATAATCTTGGTACAGATGTCGCGACGAGTGGCAATTTGCAAAAAAAAAATGCTGTTGTCGTCAAGCAAATAGTAAGTACGATTCTTCTTAATTCAGTCTTCCGACTCTGAACCTTTTTGTAGCTCTTCGGTGAACAAAACACCTGGGGCCTTGATTGATATTGTATGTTGGTATTGTTGCGTACTAGCATAATGTTTATTTGGTACATGGTACAAGATCCTGAAACCTGGTACTTGTACCAAGAAACTAGTACGTTTATCATCCTTGGATGCATGTTATATTCCTTCAAAATCGGCTTATTAACGTCGGTAATACTGCAAAAGGGGCAATGTCATTATGAACTGATTAATACAGGAGAGAGAGAGAGAGAGAGAGAAAACGATCTATATAGTGTTAAACAACTCAATTTTTAGTGTGGATCTAAGGTGAAAATAATACATATTAAGTTTTTCAATGACGATAAGTTTTTTGACATAGAACATTATTGCAGTATCACAAACGTTATGAAGGTTTACTAAGGTGGTTTGAACAGTGAAAATGACAAAAATAAAAAGTGCCTATAGATTGAACAGGACAAGCAAATTGTTCGATGAAATTCAATATAAAATTAAAAAAAAAAAAACTAATATTGTCTTTATTTTTATAACCTTTTTTGACGGAATGCGGTAAACTATCGTTTCGGTGATGTCTCGTATGTCGGTTGGTATGAACGAACCTAGTGTCTAGCGTAAATTGTAAAATTATGTAACACTGAATTAGATATACGAGATAAGATGTATTATTTTGAGTACGATATATTTAGCGTATTCGCATGAATTGGTCGATACGTAGGTAATAATTGTAAGTAGGGAAATTCTGTTATTAGATGCATGCTACGATGTATGTACATTACCTAAGGTAATAAAATGGTATATTATTTTGGTATTTTAATACTTTTTATAATATTTACACCTTATTGCGTTTATTATACACACAAAAATATAACTTTTTATTCTTTATAGATTTTGCGTTTGGCCAGTATTTTTTAGATGGTTTTAAACTTAGGTCCAATAAAAGTTTTTTAGGTAGTTACCTAAAAGTGTCAGGTTTTATAATAAGATCCCGTAGTACTTACATTACCGATTTGCAGGACAACAAGTTCAAGGACCATGTCAAGCAGGTTTTACTGTCAAAAGGTTTACTATAAGGAGGATGAATGGATCATTATGTGCACGATATTGATTTCTGGAAGTGACTCCCTCTATGTGCATCCAATAAATTATTATTATTGTATTATATTAACAGTTTTGTACAGTTGGACTAACTTAACTTTTGTAAGTTAACTGACAATTAACTGCATCGTTAGCCTAGTGGTCGTAAGCGCGACTGCTATGAGCGAGGTCCTGGGTTCGAATCCCAGGTCGAGCAATGTGTTATTGGGTTTTCCCTATGAAATTCTCAGTAGCAGCTCGGAGTTTGGTTTCGTGCCCGATTAATGGCAATAGGCTCGCCCCCTACTACAAGGGACCTAAAAACATACTCGGCGAACTGTAGGTGGCTGTACAAAAGTACACCTCTGCCTAACCCTTCGGAGAATACAGGCGTGATGGTATGTATGTAAAAAAATAAGTTAAACCTGGTCGAGTTTCTTACTGGTCCTTCTCGCTGACTGGAATGTTTTCCGAACCGGTATTAGTGTTTTGACATTCATAAGTGCTTTCTTAGGGCCTAAATTTAATAAAGATTTTTTTATTATTTTGGTCTCACTTGATGTTAGGTAAATGATATTGCCCGAGATGGTAACGCTATATTTAATGGAGGATTGACTCAAGTGTAGCTGCCAGAACACAACTATAGAAGGTCCCGTGTTCAGTACATACCAATAATTAAAAAAACAATTGTATTTTTTTTATCTGCCTGTTTGTTCTCTGATAATCTCCGAAACGGTTGGACTGATTTGTCTTTCACTGGCAGATAGCTAATGTTATAAGGAGTAACTAAGGCTAATTTTATTGTTAGAAAAAAAATTAGGGTTCCGCCCAAATAAAAATGAAAACGGCATGTTGAATCAATTCTGACGCTTTAATTGCCTTAAGCTGAGTGAACCATATGATATACCTATATCATATTAATGTAATACATAATTATAGATATTAAAAATACCTACAAAAAATACAGCGAGAGCATATGTCTATCTTCTAAGGATCCAACAATAATGAGTTGCAGATCGTCGTCAATCTTCAAATGTTCACCTGACGTTAGTTACTCTAGTTCGGTATGTCTTTATACATCTCGCTGATCGATAATTAGGATTATTTGTTTTAGTTACGAATCTAATCTAAATCTCCAAGGGAGCTGAGGGGTTAAATAAAGTCTTACGAATGTTTTTAACTGGCTTCGTGCCAAATTTTGCATATAAAGTTTGCATATAGATAATATAAAAAAACCTCCGTTCATAAATATAAATAGAAAAAGCTCGCGTTAAGCGAAGCGCAATTTTTCAGTGTCTGAAACTAACGTCTGTACGTCAGAACAGAGCGTCTTAAATGAAAACTAATTTTAATATTTATGAATTCGTTGTACTGTGCAGAAGGTTTTAAAATTGACGTAAACTTTGTAATATAAGCGCCTCGGTGTTTTGAATGCTGCTTAGTTTTATCATGCCAATGATGGATTAAAAAATAGTTTGTTTTGTCTACTTAGTTAAATAATTATATCAGTAAGTGGATGGGAAAAGCCTTTTCCCGGTGGAGGTACACTTTTGATCGTTGCGCCGAAAGTTCTGTATCGAGTAATTTCCAATTAGTTTGACGCTGAGAAAGATTCAATATAGAATGTAAAAAAGTTAGGTATAAACAAAATTGGATTGAGTTGCGAATTTCAAGTAATGTACCTGTATCAATATGTCATTGCTTTCGTTTGACATATAACGATATCCTTGAAATCAACTAAAAAGTTATATAAAAATGGACAAAAAAAATGAAAATATTAAAGAAATAGCGAACGTAGAATGGTTACAAATAAATTTGTATTTTTGATATAAGTAATTCCAATCTAGGTACCTACCTACAAATTGTATTATTCATTCTTCAGATAAAAACAATCGTTTATGGACAATTAACATATCCGTATAGGTACAACATTTAAGTCTGTATGTATATATCAGTAACGCAGTAAAAGCAACCATAAAAGCCCGATTAAAGTATTTGAATCGTAAAATTTAAAAATTCCCGATCGGCTTGCATTCTATTCTATTGGAGGGTGTTTTATGAGTCCCAGAAGCGAGGATAAAATATCGATTCCCTTGTTTACTTTTACGATCACATAATATTACGTGAATTGTTGTATTTACTTATGTGTTATATTATCCAATCTAGTTGATTCTATTCACGTGTTGGATGGAAAATGTCTGTAATAAACTTCTGCAGTAGGTAATACGCGAACGTTTCTCTATTGATTAGGTTTCTTCACGATATTTTTCTTCTCCATCAGCCAATAAATAGGGTTACCAATTCAATTCAAATTAGGAAATCAATTTGCGAATTCTTAATAACTGTTTTTTTTTGTTTAAATAAAAATGGGCTCAATGCAACATCTGTGTTCGCAATTTAAACTTTAGTTTTAACGCAATTGTTAGATACATGTTAACTTATAATACAATTATTTCTGACATTGTTGTTGTAATTTTTGTTTAAAAATGATGATGGCTCAGCTGGTAGCGTGTAGGACTCCACGCCGATCGATGTGAGTTCGAATACCTGCAATGGGCCTCAGCTTTCGGTGAAAGAAAACATCGTGATGAAACCATGGTATAATGGTAGGGCTTTTTCTAATGCCCGCCTGGCTAGCTACCACCCTCAAGTTGAGAATCTGTCGCCAAATACCAATAGGTGTGTTCCGACAGCTGCACTTGAGAGCCAGTCTTCCACTAGGTTTAGCGTGCTACCATCTTGGGCCACATCGCCACTTAAGATCAGGTGAGATTGCTAGACAACGCTAAACCTATAAAGATAAAAAAAAATTGTAGGGACCTATATTTATTGTATTATTTGGGTGAGCGAGGTTTGTTTTTGTTCGATGTCTTGCAACAACAAAAAAAAAGATCTATTCTAGATTCTAGATGAACTTGGAAAATAAAACATCATATAAATTAAAAAAAAAAGAGCTTTAAAATCGTCAGAGCCGTTTGCGAAAAACGAAATATTACCTATAAGAAAAATTGCTCACTTAAAAATTATTAATTTATCCGAATTTTCATTGCTACTTCTGCCTAAAAACGTTTCGTTTTTCTTCAAAAAAACACGTTTGTTATTAATTGTTGAGAGGAATCTGAATATGTTAAATCTGAAACTAATCGTGGAAAAGAAGAAAAAAAAGTGCTAGTAACTGAAACGATTAAAGAGATGCATTCGAGACCGTAGACCGGTCGTTATCTAGCCTATGTGTACGTAATAAATAATTAATTAATGAAATATAATAATAAAAAATAAATTCTAAGTTGCAGATGAGACGTCATGTATCATGTAATCTGGCTATCATGTACAAAGATAATTTTTCAAATCTGACTGGTAGTCCCAGGGATTAGCGTGTTTAAACAAACAAACAAACAAAAAACTCTTCCGCTTTATTATATTATAATTAATTAGTAATTATTTTACTGTGGAAGGGTTTAAGGTATATAACTTAATGCTACGACCTTAAAGGAGCAGAGCAGTACCCATCAATTTGGAAAGTTTTAGGCAATATTCAGAAAGTGAGAACAACAATGGATTTCGATGTCTCAGTGTCTCGTTGTGTTTGAATTGCACTGTCATTTAGCCGAGCTCAATGAGCCCAAATACGCGCTATCTCTGTTGTAAGGTGGCGAGGAGTTAGGTATGCTACGGATTCCAGATGACGTTGCAGTATCAGAACAAGGTTTTACTAATAACACTGAAGTAACAGAATACCAAACCTCGACTTAACCATAATATTAAAACACGTTAACTTTTTGTAACTGACATTTTTATACAATAAAAGAATGTTTTAGTACATATGTTTCAAAATAGATGGCTCAGCTTGTACCTGAGCGTAAAATACACAAAAATTTTAACAATTTTGTTACCTACATTTTAACAAACCAGGCCTGTGGAATATGCTTACTATATGTATTTCTCAACTTTAATAGAGCTGATAATCAATAATAGTTAAGAACATTCTCGATTAAGTCACATTTCAAACAAAAAAAATCTCCTTTTGTGTCGGAGTTAAAAAGGCTACACAGGTGCGTTGGCATTTGGTAGCGCGGCCACGATGCAGCGGATTTTATCGAATAAATTTAATACGGGTGAAACCGAGGGGCACGTCTAGTGAATATTTACTTACAGAAAAGTAAGGTTCTCTAGTAATATGAACCTTTGAATCGGATTTCCTTGTATAAAGCGACGAGATAAAGAGCTCCGTTCGCCGCAAGCGATTCGAGTTGCTTTGTTGCGAATCGAATATTATGGATTATTTTTTATTTGCCTCCTGTACTGTACGAATATTGTTATACGGATTTCGTTCGTTTGAGGGTGAATAAAATGACTTCGTAATAGGCTAAGAAGGTAACCTTTCTGTTAAATAAATATAACTACTTATATATTTTTGTATTGGGTTAAGTTTGATATATGTATTTTTTTTTTGTTAACGAAAATGATATGATTAATACATAATATTGTGTTTATGGAATCTTTATTGTTCGAAGAATTTCTTAATCACAATTTTAATATTGCAGATGTTTTTGTTTTAAGGATCTTTGGTCTTTCCCTCTACCTTATTTATAATTCATAATAGGTTATATAATTTATTACAGATATTTATGTACTAATTTCTGGTTACAGGACGAGACAATATTTAACAAAAAAGAAAACTATCTTCAATTATTTATTCAAGAGATCCCTTGTGTATCCTCGTAGTTCAAACTCCAATGCCGATGAAATTAAAAGGTTGTCTCCACCCTTGAGGTATTCCTTAAACAACAAAAAAGGAATCATCCAAATCAGTTCATAAACAAAGAAGCTATGGCATAACATCCATAAAATATTATACATTCGAATTGATTAACCACCAGTCTTTTGTTGAGGTCGGTTAAAAAATTAAAAGGTGCGAAGAAAAATGAATTTTAAAAACTGGTGCAATCTTCGCATTAATGTGAATATGTTCCATAATATGTATTTTTTTATACTTATTGATTTGTGTTCAACTGCAAATGCCCTTCAATTAACATTTTCATAATAAAATATATTTTTAAACTAACTGAGGTTTCGCGGCCACGCGTTGAAAAACAGTGATAATAAAATCTATTATTAATAGATTATTTCCACTACGCTTCGAGTGTTAAGTTACGTTCTACTACCATGTTATTTGGGTAAGTATTAGCATATTAGACGGCGCCGGAAGCGACAGAGCTGCTTCATACACCCGCAGTCTTTTGTCAGCGAAATCGCTACCTGATTTAACAACAGGCTGATATTGGAGAATTTTTTTTTTTTTTATTGTATCCTAAGAATAAATGTGAAGAATCTATTGATTGGGATAATAAACAACATTACTTTAAGCATTTATGTATGTACCTATATATAATTTTCAGAATTAATGAGTAAATAATCTATTGCAGTATTTTAGTTATTTCGACAACTTTCTTGAAATAGGTTTAGGATTATCATTTCTGAATATATAAAAGTTTTATATTTACAAGACAACTTTTAACAAAAAAGAAAATTAACTTCAAAGATTTTGAAGATTGGTATTGTGTATCTTCGAAGTTGAAGGTCCAATGCTAATTAAATTAAAATGTGGCCACTCTTGAGGTTATCCCCTGCCCACCAAAAAAAAAAAAAGAAGCACATCCATAAAAAATACAACTGGAATTAAGTAACTTCCCGTCTTATGTTGAATAATAAAAAAATACTAGTAATATAGGTACAAAATTATTTAGTAAGGTTCAATTATTTCCTGTATTACGAGTATATATTTCTCTTTGGCGTTTTAATATTTCCAAACCACATAGGGGACGAATTTTGAAAAATCCTATCTTTGTATTTAGTAGCAACATTATATAAGGAACTCATGCGAAAAATGTAATATTTCTAGGAGTCTAGATCCACCGGCATAAGCTGTACGTTATCAGTCAGTAAGCCTTACAAATTTTATGAAATAACTAGCTGTGTTGGTACATTGTAGATTTTCGTATTGGCAACAATAGGGGTTTAAATATATTTATCCACATTAAGGGACAAAAAAAAACCTTTTGCTAACTTACTTTACAGGACCCAATTTTATGCAAAATTTCATACTTATAGAACGACCGGTATGAGATGCATGTAATCCGTCAGTAATGTTCAAGATTTTTATTAAATAAAATATCCGAATTAATGAAATCAATCTGAATTATATGAGCTACCACGGCTATCTTCACATCGTCATATTTGTCAATAGCACAATTTAATTTTGGTTTTAAATTTTTTATAAAAAAAGAAACCTAAAAAATAATTTATTTAAGGAAGTAGCGAACATCCTGTGTAAGGAATCGCAGCGCGTATGAAAGATTTCATGTTAAAGCGACACAAAGCCAGCTAATATATCATTCGAGTTGTCGTCAAATAATACATTATTTATAACAGTATGTTTATATCTTCTTAGGTTCTTTTCAAGATTAAGTAAATCACCATTGTTCTGCTACAATTACTGTGTAGAACATAATATTTTATGCTTAAAAATTTGTGATAGTAAGTACATCAATTTCTTATCGGTATTTGATTGGTAATAAGAGTAAAATGTTGTTTTTACTTTATTTCTCCACATTTTAAACTATTGTATAGAGAACTCATCTTTTCGCGCGGCCTTATGTGTACATGAGCTAATAAACATTCAGTTTTCATTAGTATCGTATGACAGTAACGTACCAGTTGTCTTCCGTTATACACGTGCTATTATCGCTTTCTTCTATGGGTACAGTCGGTGATAAAAATGTCTGGATCGTCTTACAGAGAAAATTATTGACCTAACTCGTAGTGATGCTTTATAATGCGTGCGATCAAAATATAAAAACGCTAAATTCTAATTAAAAAATGATAGATATTCAGCAATGGGTAGCAAAAAAAATACACAAAAATGCAGTATAAAAATTCTTCGTCTAACACCAAATTGTCCTAAACCCTATAGAAATTATTTGTGGATTTGAAAAATATATATTGCTTTACATAACACTGAACGGAACGGTGACGGAAATAATGAAATTAATGGAAAGTTAATTATTTGGCATTTCTTGTGGTAGTGATACGGAATAATATGTAACTATAAATATGCATTTACCTAATTTTAATGCTGAACAAATGAGATGTAAAAATTTCGACATAATATTAGTAAAATACCTAACTAATAGAATTTTCTTGTGTACTTGACAGTACCTGCCCCTTGACATTCACACGTAGTCACTGTATCTATGCACGCTTTACACACAAAGGGCCGCGTGCACTAAAGAATTGAACTGTCTATTCTATATCATTTCTAGTTTGTTTCTGTCAATACTATGTAGACGAGCTTCGGTTCAACTTGACGAAAATAAACTTCGATCTATCTCGAGTGATTATATAAATTTAAGTTTAGATCTTCTTCTAGCCCTTTTTCCACCTAAGTAGGGTTGGCACAAAATGTTTTCCTCTACACTTCTTTATCAGCTGATATACACGCCATAATCAAAGCTGTCATCTTTGTATTTACATTTTTTACACACATACATACCATTCTTCACATCATTTAATCATAGGTAGTTTCTTCGGTCTTATTTTACTCCTATATCTGTCCACCTTCATACTTAACACTTCTAGTTATATGACTATGACCTTTCTCCATGGCATGTCTATAATACGCTAATCTAAATTAAATTTAAAGTTTTTTGTTTTATGTTTCCGGTTTCCGAAGTTGCGACTTATGAACAAGTTAACATGAAAATTTATAAAATGTCTACCTACGCTATAAATAGTATTGTTGTTCTTAGAACAAACACTAGAAACGACTTCTTTATCCTTTACAAAGTTACCGAAAAATTGTCGACGAGGAAATCACTATCTGCAGCGGCCGTTACAAATGGCCGACTTTTCTTATAAATATTGATAGCAACAATAAATTTAACAGATAACAAAGGCAAAGATCACGATCCCTATTTCGTAGGTAATTCAATAACTCAATATAATGTTCTCTATTATTGCCTACGACGTAGTTATAATAGCGTTATGATACGTGTCGTGAATTCAATGTTTTTCTTTATCGAGTACTGATTTATTATATGTTTCACTCTATCATATTATAATGTTGAAAAAATGTACTTAAGTCATCATAAAAGTATTCGTCTCTTTTATCCGTAGCAGAGAGTTGAAACGGTTCGAGGAAAACCTAAAAAAATACCGGTAAAACTGGTTTTTCCAGCAAAACCTGTTTTCAAACTAAGTTTGTGTTGTTCACGACTGAACGAACTAAATAAAACAGTAAAATGAATATAACCTATTATGGCTAACTTTATCATTTTGGAAATAAGTATAACTTCTTCCGTAGGTACATACATAAGTACACGCAATTTTTTTTTTATTGGCGATATTTATTTTATAGACCTTTTAAAACTCTTTACCACCAAAACCGAAATCAAAATATAAGTAAGTAGTTATCAGCTATGTAATAAAGATTAATATACATTATAATTAATGAACTAGATACTAGAAAGAAAGAAAAAAGGTTTATTGATGGTATGAATACTAGAATAAACTAAGCATGATAATAATACAACTAATTTTAACACATAAAACATCACTTAATATCTTATAAAAATGATGCAGTGTTGTATTGCTATGTATATTAATTATCATTCGTTGTATTAAAGTTTTGTTTAGTTAATTACGTTACAAACGTTATTGTTAGAAACATATTAGGTACAGTATTGTCACAATTGTCATAAACGACCTCGTTCGATGGATTGGCTTCAAGCTTGCGATCCATATTTAACTCATCAATCAGCGCCTATTGCCCTTAAATAAAATCACTTTTAAACATTTATCGGTAGCGGCAATTTTTGTATCTTCAGAACTCAGAATACAGAAAAAACCAGAAGCCGCGTTCAAGAATAATTACATACGCTGCACTGTGTCCAAAAACAATACGTACGTCCCGCACCTGCCCCACTTCCCATACGCATAATGTTGCTAGCTCGGAAGCGGTTTCCCACTTTTTGGGATAGTCTTATAACACTAAAAAAAAGATATTTATTAAAAAATATTTATTTATTTACATGGATGACTATAAATAGAATACGGCTTAAATAACGTAAGTTAAGATTTTATTAAGTTTAATTTTTTAATATACTTTTTAAAGATTCGTACTTCTTGGCAAGTCTGTTGTATTTTTGTTGTAATGGTGTTCATTCGTCGAACATGTTGTTCACAAAATAATGGTTTTCGTCGTAATTGAGATTTAAGTTTGACCTTTCTCGGCGTATCAAACACAGATTCCAAATAAGAAATATTGACATCACCGATCTCTGAGTTCGATCGCGCAGGAGATTGTGGTTGTGTAACCTGAAATGAAAAACCTTAAGTTGTATGTTGTATCATGTTATAGATTAACAAAAACTTTAATTAAATACAGAATATTTCTGCCGTATATATATATATATATACATACATATATGTATATGTATATCATATATATATAATATATATAATTATATGGACCAAAATCTTACTTCAAAATACATGACAAACATTTTCACCAGGAGGGATACAATATAAATATAGTAATTATTATGACTATATCTACCTTAGTTGGATTAGCTGCTTTCTTCAGTCTTTTCAAACCACCTTTTGTATCATAAAAATATTGCGCTTCAAAGTGAATTGAGCAAAGTACGCTCCGGCTTGATGGTTTCGAAAACTCATCTAGCCGTGCTCTTTGTATGACTTTCATCCAGTCCGATTTTCTATTTTCATCAGCAGGGAAACTAAAATTACAAAGGTTCTATATACACAAAAATAGTAAGTATTCTACACGAATGTTAAAAAAATAAATGGGTAAAATTTTCGATGAAAATAAAATGGCAACACTTAAAAAATGGACGCGTCATTTTCTAAATGTAAAATAAATTAAACAATTAAATAAATATACTTTAGAATGCGCTACTTACAGATGAAATGTGACCCCATCCTGTTTTATTATAATCCCTGCAGCATTTTTACATGTAGGAACAACACAAGACGGCATTTTAAAATTAAAATTGGCACTTGTACAATACGTCACGACGCGCTACTTACAAAGGAGTGACTAATCGCAACAACGTCAAACCACTCTATTTAAGAGTGGTTTTTGTATCTTCAGTTTTATGTGCGTTCGCGGTTTCTGGTTTTTTCTGTATTCTGAGCTTCAGAATGCATCAAAATCAAAATAATCTTTATTCTATTATAGGCCTTAAGAAGGCACTTATGAACGGCAGAACACTACTACCGGTTCGGAAAACATCACAGTCATCGATAAGAACCGGTAAGAAACTCGATGGGTTTATCTTTTTTTTTCCAACTGTAAAGTGTTAATAATAGGTACATTAATAATAATTTAGTGGATGCACAGAGAGGGAGTCACTTCCAGACATCACAATCATTCATATAATTATCCACCCTATAATAACCTTTTGACAGTAAAACCTGCTTCACATGGTCCTTGAACTTGTTATCCGGCAAATCAGTAATGTGCTTTGGAATCTTATTATAGAACATAACACTATTACCTTATAAACTTTTATTAGTCTTACTAAGTCTAAGACATGGTACGACTAATTTATCACTAGTATTAACTTGTGCTGATCTTCGACAAAATCTAGCTTGACTAAGTTTTTGCGAATATACATTAATTTATGAAATATATATTGGGAGGGCGAAGTTAATATACCATATTCCTGGAATTTGTTCGTTAGTGATTCGCGAGGTCTTATTCTGTATATTGCTCGAATTGCCCGCTTGTTGTTGACAGCAGTATATGTGCTCTCATCCAAAAGTAGTTGGCTTCTAGAAGACGCTGTCAACAAAACAATTTAAAACAAAATTTCTTCTTCTTATATGTATATAAAAATAGATGTTTGTCATACATACAAACATATTCTCTATGGACTCCAAAACGGGTGCAGCGATTTTGATGAAATTTTCAGACAATCTTCATATTAAGCCGGCGGATGCCAATGTAAAGTTTTGTAGCGATTGCATAAAAAAAATCTTTTTTTGAGCCACAGCAACGCGTATTCGGGTTTGCTAGTTTAATAATAAAAACAAAGCAGTTTCATTACTTCACTTCATTTGTTAAATTAAAGGAAATTAAAACAAAAAAAAACTTTTTTCTTTTAAACTAATTACTTAAAAACCTGTTCTGATAATTGTAATCGATTCATATCTCTGTTCGGTGGATAATAGCACTCGATCTAATATTTGTATACCATACAATCTACATGCCACTGCCATATTCATGTGTTTTTATTTTTACCGTAAATTAATTTATTAGGAGCCTTCTTAAATTTCTATAAATGCCGTGTTATATTGCTTTTATCAGATAATCAGCAAACAAATTTGACGAATATAATAAAGTAAAAAATATATGTTACAGGGATAATCAGGGTCCTTCTTATACTATTCTTGGGACCAATATTAAAAGCAGACTAGTTTTGGAGGGGGAAAACTTTACGAAACTATGATTTTATCTATTTTACTTAGTCATAATCAGTCCGAGTTGCAGTTGTCTCCCTTACGCTCTATTCAGTCATACATGGATAACGCGACAGCAGTAGATTTATTATAAAACCTGTTCTTTGACTCCGTTGTCTCGTAATTTTTTTTGTAACTATTCTATTTCGAACTACATAGTTTGCCGTGTGGTAGTTTTTTTTTAAGGTAAAATTACTAAGATTAAACCGACGGGTTTTACAGTAAAACTCAAGACCAGTCCGACACAGAGAAACTTAAAGTGATGCTGATATTCTATCATAAAAAATATTCGTATAGGATATAATTTAATAAATGACAAAATAAAAAGGAGACAAATAACGAGTAAAATGATGACGACTGCATAGAGTCGATGGAAATAAATAATTTAGCGAGCTACACGTATGAAATATGAACGGTTATTTGTTTGGTATAAAATTGTTGCGGATGTCATATTGGAAACTAGCACGATGGATACGGTATCTCCAGGACTGTTATAAATGTATTCTGCAGTTAGACAAAGATAGAAAATTAGTCACCTTCTCGTTAAAAATGAAATGAAATGATTTTTATACAATTTGTGTGTTCTAGTAAACGTGTTACCTTTTACATCATACTTTATATCTTAGTAATATGATGCTGGTTCCTTCCAACAAGGGATGAAGAGCTATTTCAGGAGACCAGCATTATGACATCGACGAGTACCGATAAAATCTGTCACCAATAGTTCCCGTTGTTTGTGGACTGCACCGTACGCACCATCAGGTACTTTAAAGTCATTTTGCCGAGCTACTATATAAAAAAAAGAAAGAACCTTAGTAGATTTAACACAAAAATAATTACTTAGTAGGTGCCTAAGATTGTATACGTGTGACACAACAAGGCACATTTTGTATATTTAGTTTAAGACGGTCTTGGGTCTTTATATAATTAAGATTAAGGTAATAAAATTACATACTCATAATCCTAACAATACTAGACTTAAGATGGTAGTGGGCGAGGCACATAGCTTATGAACGGATGGCCCATGGGCCGATTTTTCGAGTGGCGACCATGCACCGTAAGCCATAAAGGTGGTCCGAGTAGCGCAGGATCGGTTGTTGTGGCCATCTTTATAGACGCCTATTGTGGAGCACAGCTGTGAACGTCTTTTGGCTGAAACGTTGATGATGATGAAACGTAAAAAATAAGTAAATAACAGTAATATACGTTAAATATTTGCATTATACATGTTAGTTTTACAGAGTTCTGAATTTACTAAAAGGGAACATTAGATAATTTATAACATGTCTATTTTTTTCTACATCAATGTACAGTGATGGAATTGAAACTCGTGTGCAAATGTGATGATACACATTAGGCTTTCATTCCCCGCCGCCCGGGGTTCGATGCCATTTGTATTGGACGTATTGTCTACCAAATACCCGGGGAAGGCGACGCGCGACGCATCGTTTTTACTGATGACCCCGAGCGTTTTCGAAGTATGTGAGTTTGAATTTTTTCCTATGTCAAATGGGAATTACCTGGTTAATAAGTTTTACTATTTTAATTAAATTTTAATGTGAATGTACAAATACATGTAATTTGGTAGGTAGGAAAAAGGGGATGTTGCTTGCAATATTTTATTGCGAAGTACATTTCTGAGTATTAAGCACAGAGCTTGTGTATTTTTACTGACTGTTTTGATGTATTTTTTACAGATGTTTCTGTATTTTTCTGACATGAACGGATTTCGGAAAAATGTGAATGTTAGCTCAATTGGTCAAGTCGTTCAGAAGTTATATAATAAGATTTTTATATTATATAGGTACGTATAGTAAATGCTTATTTATTTATTTCCACCAATTACCAACAAATCAGCTTATTACAAAATTCTTATATGCTAATCTTTTATGTAAAATAATATTACCCCTCCATCTACAATGTTTATTATTTACAATATCGATGTTATAAAGTAATATGAGAAGCTATTTAAATGTAGTTAATTTAAAAATAAAAAATAAATTTAATGTTAAAATGGAATTTATATATGGTTAATATAGAATGTTATAATCTAATATAATGTTCGTTTGTGATAGGTATACTAGTAAGATTACACGGATACATTAGTGTAATTGTGGCCTAAGGCTACAGAATATCATTCGCCGAGACGCTTTGAACCATAGATACCAACTATTTGCATACTCGCTCGGATTCTAGTTGTATAATAAAAACAATACCTCCGTATAATTATCCTATTGATGGAAAAATTGTTTTTTTCCGAAGGGTACACGTTTAATTAATACTATCTTATGACGTATTGATGATTTCAAACACTCAAAAAAAAGTTTGTGTGTGTTGGCTCCGACGCACAACTGTAGTTTGTTGTCGCACGTATTTCACGATTGTCTTTGTATATGCATTTGATCGACTGACCGACCGATTGATTGATTGATTGAGCGTATAATGCTTTATCTAAAAGCAAGATGATGTATGTATACACATACATGATTCGGAAGTGAAAGGTGCGCAAGGTAAGTTGCGCAGAAAGATGTAACGCTTTTTGTTAACGTTTTTATTTACTTCACTCTTCATAAAATGTTCATACCGGTATGAACCCCAGGGTTCCTATATGAAAATCGATTCTTAAGGAATAGATTCCAAAAATGTTGGCAGCCGTATCAAGAGGGGATTTACACGAACACAATACAACCAGGTATATGCCTGATATCTATCTCTAAACGTATCAGCGGATATTCGAGAGGAAAATATCCGAATTCGAAATTTATTTTTATGAATCTTAAATAGATCTTGTATATTCATTCCTTAAATGAAATATTGACTTTCAATGTTACATTTACTCGGGTACATTTGTTATTGTACAAACAGTAAAACTAGGTCGTCTAAAATCGACATCTTATTAAAAAAGATAATTCACCTAACTGTGAAATGTGTGAGAAAATAGAAGATGTACAACATTTGTTCTGGAATGTGTTAGGTACGAAATAAGGAGAAGTAGTTTAATTTTAAGTTTAGGTTATACTCTTTAGATATGGGTATCTTCCACGGTATACTAGCATAAATAACTTCCAGTTTAGGAGAAGGGCTAAGGGATATAAGTATGTAGTCTTTTTTTATTTAGTTAATAATAGTTCTATTTTCTGTACAAACTAATTAATTTTGTAGAGTTTGGATATGCTCCGATGGGGCTGGCATACACTAGCTGTAAAAGCCTCTTAAATAAAAAGAAAAATATTGTTCTTTAGTTATGGGTAACTGATACTTAGTGTAACGATATTATGACACGATGAAGTGTGTGTGTGTGATAGGTGTTTTTTTAATGTAAGACACCGAGCGTATCTCGGTCGCCCATATTAAAAAATGTCAGTAAAAAGAATTGACATAGTTGGCATGCAAAATAATTTTTTTTGGAGTTATTTATTTGTTACGCCAAATATAAGCATAATTTTTTTTTCGCATTCGGGGTGTTAGTTTGTTGGCCAATTCATAGTTACGCCTCTACTCATCTTTATATTATCGAAATAAATTGAATATTAACGTATAAATTATTTAAATACGGCATCCATTTGGTAATTTGATATGAACTCGTTAGGATCCCGCCCGCGGCGATGTTTCAGTGGGTGAAGATGTTTTGATTAATAAGCTCAAATGGGTTCAAATGTCGGGGTCGATGTGGTTTGATGTTGAATAATGAATACATAAGTGATTTATATTATAATGACGTCATATAATACGATAAATTAAAACCTTTTCAATTGATTAATATTTTTCTGAACACATTACAATGTTTGTTATTCAACTGAAACAAAACAATTTTCAACAAAATAGAAAATCATTTTCAGTGGTTTTGAAGAGTTCCCTACTGTATCTTCGAAGTTGAAGGTCTAATGCTAATTGACATTAAAATAGGAAATCAAATAAAAAAGAATCATTCAAATTGTTTCTTAAACAAAGAAGTTATGGCTGGACATCCTGAATAAAAATCATTTGAATTGAGTAACCTTCATCTTTTTTTGAAGTCAGTTAAAATGGTTTATCTTTATAGAAAGGACAATAATGGCTATGTTGTTAGTATGTAGGGACTCCGCTTCGATCGAAGTGCCATTCTATCTAAAAGGAAAATGATTTTGTCCGACGGAGACAGGTTTAATTAACGCTCCATCACATTAAAAATTGAATATTTAAAACGTAAAAAAAAAATGTTGGCAGCTGACAACGAATGTCCAAGTTTCCTCACGACATTTACCTTCACCATCAGCTTATAGTGTTAAATGAGCTTTATTATTTAAATTCATAATTGATATAGGTGTTTGAATTATTTATTTTTCGATTTAATCTTTTAGAAGCTTTTAGAGTTATGTCTCAGTGGTAGTGTGTACGGACACCGCGTCCACCGACGTGAGTTCGATTCCTTGCAATGAGAAAAATATCATGATAAAACTATAGTATGGTAGTCTACCACTACTTGCTTTTTCTATTGCTCGCCAGGCTAGCTACCACCATCAAAATTCCTCCTCCATTAAAAGAAGTCCTCCATTAGGCTTAGCGTGCTACCATCTTGGATCACTTAAGATCAGGTGAGATTGTGGCGACAACGCTAAACCAATAACGATAAAATGATCGATCAATTGCCTACGTTCAGTTATTATGCAAATATAGCGCACTCAGCGCCTTAGCATATGACGCTGTTTTATCACATGTGCAATTCAGCACTTTACCATTTTTACTTTAGTTATTCATAATTTCCTTCAAGTCAGTCAGTATTGAGGGATCGCAGAGCACGGTCTTCACTGCTCAACAAAATTCAGGAGTCAGTGTATCGATGTAATATTTTATAAAATATATATGAGAGTGTAGTTTTTTTTTAAAGACAAACATGGACGGCCTCCTAACAGTACGTTCCACGGAACTCAAGGGTTTCAACCACAAGGTTCTGCGAATCAGTTACATTTATTACTGTATCGTTGACTTATTTTGTCTGTAATATAAATCACCCTTATACCGCAGCCAAATAGCCCAGTGCTGTTTTCTGACTATACTGTTAACCTTATTTTATTTTAATATTTTAAGAAAACTTACAGCTTAGTACTTATTTAAGTTACATGTATAAATTAATGAAGGCCATTTACAAGTTCTCACATATAATTATGTACTTATATAAATAAAAAAATAATAAAGTAGACGGAAGAACACAAAAATATTAACAAAAGAAATAAGAATTCAAAAGAGCTTTCAACTTCTGCACAGTTGTATCAAATATACCAACGTCTAAATCACTAACCAATTTATTCATACTGTAGCTTACTCGAATGAAATAGTAATTTTGTCTGTAGGTAGTTCTAACAATAGGACTATAAAGTATGTTAGGAAATCTCTAAACCCTGAAACCTCGGACAGCTTTTACAGTTTCACCGTGGCTTGGGGGCGAGCGCTTAAGGCACTCAGCCGAGAAAGCGTGGCTACATGCTCAATGGTGCCTAAGTGGCCGAACCTCGGATTGGGCTGTAGCTATAGTTGTTAAGTCGTGAACTGGACCATTTCCCTATCTAGCTAGTGAATGCAAGTACAGTGTCATTTGTATCGCGCGAGCGGCTGCTAGACTCAAGGGCTCTACGCCGAGGGAACTGACCTAGGCTTGAGTTGCCACAGGAGTGGGTGGGGAGGGTGTGGAAGTTACCCTCCCGTTCCGCCCGGTGTTGTATTTCTGTGGTGTGTAGGGTTTTGAGAGCTCGCCCCCAAGCCACTCCAAGCCAACAGTATAGTCAGTTCTAAAAAAATGGGTTTCAGATCTGCTTGGGGTAGGGTGACTCAAGGTCGGTAACGTGCTAGTGATACCTAAGGCGTCCATAGTCCATAGAGTGCGGTGGCCATTTATCACCAGGCGGGTCGGGCCGTAAGCTTGTTTGCCACCTTTGTTGTATAAAAAAAACTACAGTAATATTATTTTGGAATAACGCAATAACACTAAGAAAGGTTCAATCTGTAGTTATCGTTTATTGATAGATTTCATATTATACATAAGATTTGTTCAGTGTTATGTAGCTTTAAAAGTCTAAAATTCGTTGAGCTACAATAATAATACTAGCGGTCGCCCAACGATCGAAATTCGACCAGAAACTATTTTCAGTTTGACATTTGCGGTATGAAACTAAATAATTAATATTATATCACTTGCTGTCACTTTTCATTGAGTGACAATGTCAATATTTTGGAGGTCTAAGTTCAATGGCGTTGTCGGATTAGGATTCGCAGTATTCATTAATTTTATTTAATATTATTAGTAACAGATATTAGAGATAAATTTTAGCTTTAAAATTTAACCATGCCAAATCTCTCAGACTTCCGTGCACGCAATACACTTAAAAAGGTTTTCGAAGTATTCTTCTCACGTATTAATATAATGATAATAATAAAATTTATTTCTTAAGAAGGAACGAAAATTCAAATACAGCATGCCTTGAAACCCAAACTTGGAGATCCTTTGTCTTGGATATTAGGTTTTTTTACAGTCTAAAAACACAATTAAAGAGAATAAAAATGAAAGAATACGTCAATTTCTACTTTAAGGCAATAGGTAAATTTCGCCACTATATATTTGTATTTTTTGAAGTGAAAACTTCTTTAGCATCTTTATGATTTGAAAGTCGATGAAACGAAAAAGCGACAATATTTTTTTTTTTTTTTTTTTTTTTTTTTTTTTTTTTTTTTTTTTTTTTTTTTTTTTTTTTTTTTTTTTTTTTTTTTTTAGAACTGACTACACTGTTAGCCTTAGGGGCCCTATCGTCAAACAGAGCCGCTGCGGCTTTTACAGCTTCACCGGACTTGGGGGCGAGCGCTTAGGGCACTCAGCCGCGAAAGTTTGTGACGACCCGCACGAGGGTGCCAGAGTGGCCGAACCTCGGCTCGGGCGGTCGTCGCGAATGCGAAAAAGTCGCGATCTAACTAATTCCCTAATCTTAGGAGAATTCGAGCTAACTAATATATACTCATATGCACGTTCCCCTCCTCCTGGGAGGAAGGAGTGGACCATGCGTATGTGTATTTGTTAATCGGAATGGTTTTTCTACACTAACTAGCGCATTAGTCTAACTAGCGCAAAAAAAGAAAAAAAAAGGTCCCTTACAGAACCTATGTACCTGTGTGGTGTGCACGTGTGTGTGTTCATACGTGTGTAATGTTGTGTGTGGGTAACTAAGTGTTGCACGTATAGTGTCACTTTGTATCGCGCGGGCGGCTGCCTGACCCAAGGGCTTCACACCGAGGAACGGACCTAGGCTTGGGTTGCCGCTAGAGAGGGTGGACGTGACGGGTGTGCGGGAGCGAAGTTGACCGCCCGTCCTCTGCGGAGAGAACGGTGGTTACGCGGGCGTGGGCGGTGGCACGCTCTGTTTGGAGAGACGGTGTCGGCGTAGAACGCGTTAGCTTTTTCGGTTTGGTCGGGCGGGTCAGTGAATATATTACGCGGCCGGCGTTTTCTCCGGCAGGCGTTGGGGTCGGGAACATAAGAAGCTGCCGCTTTTATTAAGGGGTTCGCGTGGTTCGACGCGGTGTCGAAATACGAGCGAGAAAGGTGTTTGGCGTATGCATGTATCGAGGGAAGGTCCATATCTCTATGGAGATCCTCCATACGAACAAAACAGGGGGCACCGGTAAGGCGGTGAAGAAACTTGTTCTGGATGGCTTGTAAGCGTTCCCAGTTATAACTTGGCATATGTGCGAACGCAACGCAGCTATATGTCATGATCGGACGGATACACATCTTGTAGAGCGTAAGCTTGTGTCTCGTGGACATTTTGCTTGCAGCACATAACAGAGGATGCAGTCGGGCGAGGGCGACAATAAAAAGAGACAGACACATAAATTGAGATAGGAAAGTTTTAAGCAATGGTAAAAAGGTACAAAAGAGGTTTGTTGCCACGCAATAATGAATTTTATTACCTCACCAAAAAGGCACGAAACAATACATATTTAGACAAAACTTATGACATTTTGTTACTGCTTGATATTGTGTTAGGTTATTTTAGTCGCAGAAATGAAATTATTTCGATTAGTGGACTCTGTAAAAACAGTATGGGAATAATTTTGAATGATATATGATGAGAAAGTATACCACTTCCAGTTAGTACAGAAGTAACAATAGAGAGCGCTAAAATGAGAACTCTAATAAAATAAAATTATGGATTTTGAAATTACGTTACCAAAGTACAAGTTAGCATTTTGTCACAAAAACTCCCTAGAGGGCGCTAAAATAAATAAATGTAAGTTGCAAATTCCAACGCTACAAAGGTAGTTACGAACATTGAAATTACGAATTTTGAGATGTCCAACAAACTCCGTAGATATTTCTGACAAGTGAGCAAAAATCTTGTCAGAAGATCCCACTCTGTTTAGTTATTAGTTGGGAAAAGGCATCGCAACTACCGTGGTGTTTTGTATACGTGTAGGTACGTATTATACAAGGTGTCCAGAAAGGGTATCGAGTATTTGTTTTCGCACCATATTCGAAACGGGGCGTCTAAAGGGTGCGGGGAGGGGTTCGTGGCGTCCGCCATTTTGTGGAGTTTTAGTCACGATGGAACAGTACTCGGGGACGCATCGCGCATTTTGCGTACGAGCGTATTATCGTAATAGTGATTCAATAGTGACTGCTCAACGTCTCTATCGTGCGGAATATCGTACACGCCACGCGCCAAGTGACGATAGCATTAGGAAATGGATCAGGATGTTCGAGAATACAGGTGCGACAGTTAAAATTCAAAACTCTGGTCGTCCTCGTTCAGTTCGCGATGAAGAAACAATTGAAGAAGTTGAGGCGTCGGTTCGTCAAAATCCGTCTTTATCCATCCGAAAGCGAAGCCAAGCGTTGAACATCAAAAAATCGTCTTTACATTCGATTTTAAAGAAAGACTTACATCTAAAAGCCTATAAAATTCAATTGGTTCAAGAATTGAAGGATACGGACTATGCTAATCGACTGAATTTTGCGAACGAAATGCTGCAGCAATTTAACAACTTTAACAACATACTGTTCAGTGACGAAGCAAATTTTCACCTGAATGGTCATGTTAATAAGCAGAATTGTCGGTACTGGGCAGTGGAGAATCCGAGACGAAAGCATGAACGACCCCTGCATAGCCCAAAGGTCGTTGTTTGGGCCGCTATGTCTGCTAAAGGCATAATTGGTCCTTATTTTCATGAAGATCAACGAGGCCGAGCAATTAATGTGAATAGTGACCGTTATTGCGATATGTTGCGAAATTTTTTGGTCCCAGAGTTGCAGGAGTTTGCAGGTTTCAACTCAAGAACGTGGTTCCAGCAAGATGGGGCCACTTGCCATACCTCAAATGACTCAATGGAAGTTGTTAACGAATTATTCCCTAATAAAGTCATTTCGCGAAGGGGTAACATCAACTGGCCTCCCAGAAGCCCCGACCTTAGCCCGCTTGACTATTTTGCATGGGGATACCTTAAAAGTAAGGTTTATCAAAACAATCAGACGAATCTAACCCAGTTAAAGCAAAACATCAGGTCAGAAATGGCAGCAATATTGATAGCTATGTGTCAACGTGTTATCGCCAATCTTCGTTTCCGTTTAGAAGAGTGCCAGCAACGTAACGGTCATCATTTGGATAACATCATCTTTTCCAAATAATTCTCCAATTCATATGCTAATAATAAACAATAAACTTTTTTATTGCATACAAATAATTTTTGTTTCATTGAACTTACAAATACCCGATACCCTTTCTGGACACCTTGTACGTTTGTCCTTTTTTCAGATAATATTCCATGGATATTTCAAAAGTGCAAGGTGATGCCTTCATTGAAAATTATATTGTGAATAATATAATATAATATAAGTAATTTTCATAAACTTTAAATTAGTGTGTATTTGATCATTTTCTAAATTTTAAAAAACATAGATGTGAAAGTTTCACTTCTACCACGTTTGAATTGCACACATGATTCTTATGAAAAAGTAAAAATACTTTTTTGTAAAATACAACTGTAATACGATAAACTATATGAGAACAATAAACCCGTGTAATGTAAGAACAATATACAATGGCAATCGATAGTTACTGAAGCGAGTGAACGCAGTAAAACCTTTCGAATAGACAGTGATGTGCATTTGTGCTGAAAATTCGCACTTTACGATTGCTACGCTCGACAGATTTTATGGTTTCTGCTTGTTAAACCCCATATAATGCACTCTAAGTCTTTAAGATTTAAAAGTACACGTAAAGATGTGTGTAGCTTTCGTATCAATTTAATTACATACTTACCTAATTTTATTATGCATTTGAACGCTTCTCTATCGAAGCTATCAATATGTATATATGGTATCTATCTATTACTATTAAATGAGCAATTCTTGTATAAATATGTGTATTGGGTTATCGGAAACGGCTCCAACGATTTCGATGAAGCTTTGTATTTAGATAGTCTAGATAGTCTATATATATACTTATAATATATATAATATAGCGCAAAAGCATTTTTGTTTGTTTAAACACGCTAATCTCGGGAAATACCAGACGGATTTGTAAAATTCTTTTTGTATATTATAGCCAGATTTACGAGGTATTCCTCGTAATATATTATTACGAGTTATTAGTATACTATTGTATAGGCTTTCTAACAGTAGGCTACACTTCTGATTTAGCCTTAAATATTGATTTTTACTAAGTAAGTACATAAGTGCCCATGAACTGCTTTATCCGCGTGCGCTGGCGTAATGGTTAATGATATGTAAACACAATGTTCTAAGAAAATTTTTGTCCTTAGTATATCTAAAAAAAAACCACAATAGCATATGCGTATCTCTTATACATACGGCACAATAAGTTATTTTGTGATAAACATGTGTTGAAGATTAAAAAGTTATTTATGAGCATTATTTATAGGCATGGCAATTTAATCCTTAAAATTATCCTCATCATAAAGACAATTTTATGAAGTTAAACTTTGCCCTGTAAAGCCTGTTATTTGGATACATAGTTTAGGAGGTAATGGAAAATTAAAATAATTTAACACTCGGTTGACTATAGTATTGTAGTAGTAGTGGCGCGAATGAGCCGTATAACTTTGGACCCCCGAATAGAACCCAGCATTTTTTTTTTGTATTTTATAGCCTATTTATTGAAGAAAGGTATAGTCTAATTAAATTCACGCTAAGGCTCTAAGAAGCGGAGCAGTAACCATGAAATTCAAGCAATGTGAAAAGTTGTAGGCAAGTACGAGAAGTGAGAACCATTATTACTATAATAGGCTGCTGTACACAGGTGCGGTGGCGGCGCGATGTTTGTCGAATAAAATTGACACGGATGAAACCGTGGGACACAGCTAGTGTTTTATATTCTAAGTTTACCTGGATAGGTGTTGTTATTTTTTCTTTGTTAGACATTGAGCGCAGATGTTAACTTATAAATAAAAATTTCGTGTCACGGTGTTTGTCGTCGTACTCCTCCGAAACGGCTGAACCGATTTCTATGAATTTTTTATGTATATTTGGTAGGTATGAGAATGGGTTTTAAAGTATATTTCATACCGCTAGGTGATTAGAGTGACCCTACCCAGAATTTTTGTTTCTATGTTACGGGTGAAACCTTGAGGACAGCTATTTTTTTTATAAGACATACAAAACGCATAAGTTTTTGCTAAACGACATTATCTTAACCAATGATTATAACAATTGTGCACATGCTTTACACCTAATTGATTAGGTACCTATATAATTAGCAAAAACATTTTTGGTTATTTAGTTTTTATAGTAGAATTGAGACGTAGGTAATAATAAGTCACATCCCACAGCAAGAGACCAATAATATATCTATAATTTTATCATATTACCACGTACTCCACGTAGTAATGAGAGGTGTTAATACAGACATTGCATGTTAAACAGAATAAGCAACTTGCTGCTTCACGGCTTTATAGTGAAAATGAACATAATATAATTATATTTAAAAACAACCTCGTGCAGTATTTATTGTTTTCTTCATACGACAATGGATTTATTAACCCCAACACTTATGCCACGAACCCCATTATAGACGCATTTCCCTTGAATCTAGAAAATATGTGAATATTCATGTAAATAATTTTTTGCTTTAATACTTTTTATTACAGTACCAATTAAAAAAAGGAAACAAAATAGATACTATAAAACGAACTCGTAACTGAATCCTCATCTTCCGTAGCACCTGTGTCCGCCATTTTGTTTGTTTTTTTTCTCGTGCATTTTGTTCTCCATGACGTACGGTACGTCTGACGGATTACAACGGATTTTAATACGAGAATATTTTAATATTTTCTCTCTGAAGTCTGTAATTATTTCAGTGATTAGTTAATGGATGCAATTATGAAGAATGCTATTCCGGATTATGCTTTAATTAGTTTTTTATCCTTTGTTTTTAGAATAATATGATGTCATTTTCTCTTTACTTATATTCATACTTTTTAATTTTTTGAATACGATTTAATGCAACTAATTCACAGTAATATTCAATGATAATTTACTTATAATACCAGGTCCTTACATACATATGAAATTGGCGTTTTGTTGAACTAGCCACTTTGATTTCAAATTTCTCGCGTTTAGCGGCAGATCTGTATTGTCAACAGTTGCAAACCATGATGAAAAAGCTAGCCGTTACACAACCGAGACTGCTCAATCTCTCTAGCCCACTGCTGCTTCAAGACAACGCTAGGCTCCATACTAACGACAAACGGTCGCTAAATTAGAGGAATTGCGGTTGAAAGATTTTATTGATTCTCGCTCCCAAAATTTTTCAGCAATGGAAGCAATGAACTTCCTATAAAATGTCGAAGTGCATAGATAATAATGGAATATACTTCGATTGATGAAATGTATAATTTCATAATATTTTTTTCATTTTAAACTTTTCCTTATAAAACGCTAATTATATATGTAAGGAACTATTATCATTGGTAATATTAATTGAAATATCAAAATTATACAGTTTGTAATTAATTCATAAACTTTGAATTTTAATTCATTGAAGCATTTTTAGAACCTCAGCTGTGAACAGGCTAATCGTGGAGTGGTCACAAAATATAATAAACAGGAAAACGAAAAATTTACACAATGGCAATAGATCTATATTATTAATAAAATTGAAGTGTCTGTTTATAATGTCAAGTTAACAGCTTTCTACTAAATGCACATACAAGTATATACGATACCAATAACAAAAACCCCATCGTTAAAATTTTGCCTGTCTGTCTGTTTGTTCCGGGTAATCTTCTGATACGCTTGAACCTGTTTTGACGGGACTTTCATTGGTAGATAGCTGATGTTATAAGGAGTAACGTAGGCTACTTTTTTTTCAGAAAGAAACGGTTTCCGTGCAATAAAAAAAAAACTGGTTATGGTGAACAAATTCGGGCGCTTAAATGACTTACGCTGCGTAAACCATAAGAGATATATCAAATTAATGTACTATATAATTGTAGAAATTAAAAAGTTGTTCAAAAAAGTCAGAAAGATTATATGTATATGTTCTAAGGAACACCCACAATTAGCACTTTTGTCTTTAAAATAACCGGGAGAGGGGGAACAATATTCGCGCGTGTGTCCGATCGATGGCATTCTGTAGTCCACGTGAGCGAAGCCGCGGGTACAGCTAGTTATAAATATATGCTGATATCCTGCTAAATATATATATATATATATATATATATAAATAAAATTATTGAGATTTTGATTTGATTGCATCACGCAAAAACTACTAGACCAATTTTGATATTTTTTTGGAAATCCTTACATAGGTACTTGGTCCTTATAAAAAAAGTAACAATATCTTCACAAACAATAAACTTTGTAGTCCACGCGAGCGAAGCCGCGGGCACAGCCAGTAAATAACCTAATTAATTTAATATTTTGATTAATTCTAATACCAAATCAAATGTTAAAAAATGATTGATCAATATTTTGATCTGGGTACCTAATGAAATGAATTTGGGGGAAATAAACTAATAATAAGCGTGTGACTATGAATTATGTATTACTTAAAAAGCAGTAAATATAGAAATAAGTAAGGGAATATAAGATGGAAGTAGAAATGACATTGACCAGGATATTTGTTAGGGCACAACAGGTAGTGTTTTTTAAAACAAAATAAAAAGGGCTTAGGCCATAATACAATATTCTCGTTATTTTTAATCTAGGATCGCATTAAACTTGATACTCTGTTTCAAATTGCGTTTTCTGACGGGCTTTATAAAAAGTTATACATAATGCATCTATTGCCTGGAGCTGGCTAAAAGGATACACCTACTATGTTTATAAATACGTTAAAGTCGAATGGTTTTCCATTTAATAACTTTATTTTGGTTTCATAAATAGAAACCTAAATTCGTGGAATGTGTGCTTGTTGAAATTATAAGAAATTCCTGTAAAACCATGAAAAAAAAATTGGTTTACATCTGTATTGTAAGTAATAATTGATGTTAAGCCCTCTCTATACATTCCTGAAAATTTAGTTCACTTGCATTCGGAAAACCTTAGATCCTAAGTCTGAACGACAGGCAAAATTACAATACTAGAAATAAATCTAAAATAACAGTCTCTTCTTTTAAACTAATTAAGACAAATAATAGTAAATTATTGCAAAGGCCGTGAAATAGGCAATTACCATTTCCGCCGAGGCATATATAGTGCTTTTCTCAAACATGCATGGAAATTTATTTATTTGGTACATATTGCTTCACAGCACATTTAACACAAAATATACATTTGTTATGTTTTGCAATCATGTGGTGCCAATTACGAAACAATTATTATTAAATTTTGTTTGTTTGTTATGCAGCGGTTAATTATTTATATACATAAAAAATATCATTATGAAGTATTATGTGTTTCTATATCTCAATTTGAGTGGGAGTGTGAGTCTGCGTGTAGTGTGCGTGTGCGTGAGAGTGTATAGGTGTGGTGGGATCATGCTCCTGAGTGAAAGCATATGTGAATTGTATATGTATGTATGTTATAAGCAATAGAGAGTAAACTGAGTCCTTTCTGTGTTCCTGTTTCACAGCCATGATGACTATTTCAATGTGTTTTTTGATTTTAATTCTTTTAAGAAAACATTCCTATTTGACTGGAATAAATCAATATGACTAAACTTCGTGTCATACATGTTAAAACATCTTTGTAAAACAGAGTTCTTAGCATAATTGTGTTTAACTGGCGGTGGTGCAAATAAGCGCGGATTTCGAATAATTTTTGTATGTGTTTTGAAATTAATCCTATTCACTAGTTCGGGGCAATCTATATTGTTGTTCAAAATATCGTATAATAATGTATATAATAATAATATATTATTGTTATTATTTTCGAAAAAAGAACGCGCGAAGTATCGAATTTACGGAAAAAGAAAATCAAATCCATTTCAGGAGCGTTTTTTGAATTTGGAACATTACAACGCTCCAGCAATGTTGTATGAAACGGCGTGCTGGGGTTATTAAATACTCTTTGATTGGATCTCTTTTATCATTCTTGGCATGTCCGTAAATACAATACTTCGCGTGTTCTTTTTTCGAAAATAATGACAATATTTCCATGCATGTTTGAGAAAAAGTATTTTTCGGATCTACTTATTTGTACTAGTCAGCATTTTATCAGGATAACTAAATCTAAATACTGCAATCGTCTAGCTAACGAAGGAACGCGAATAATATAGTGTTTTTTGCATCAACAATTCAATGAAGAATTGTAATTAGTAAGTTCGAACCATCACTTTGCGCCTAAATTTTATTATTGCCATTTCATAAACATAATGTTTGTGTTTTTCTGTCGTAGTATTAGGTTCGCGCTCGATCACTTGCTGCCTAAATATTCTGTGGTAGATCACAGTCAATATAAGTTTGAGGAGCACTTATGTAAAATAATGTTTATTGTCAAAAGGGAAATTACGTGAACGACAGTGATATCTCTACTTATACATCCAATAAAAATTAACTGTAAATAGATTAATGTTATCCCAAAAAATATTCATAAGCCCGGTCGAGTTTCTTGTCGGCTCTTCTTAATGACTTGGCTGTTTTCCGAATCGGTGATAATGTTTTGATATTCATAAAACGTAAAATAGACATATGGTCTAAAAGTATATTTTGAATTTGAGGCAGAAGAATAGTAGACGATTTGCTGACGAGAATATTTTTAATCGAAATTCAAGAGAGTCGGTGCATTTCAGAGCTATTCGTAAACAAGTAGTAACATCTTGAAGGAGAGAATAAAACAAAGATAACGGACAGTAGCGTAGCCTAGACTCTCGGAACGGTTGACTTATCGGATTGTAGTGTTTCTAGATTTCACACCGCTCGAGGTGTTTGAAGAAACTTGATTCCTACGTTATTTATTTGATATCTTGCTTTAAGTATATTTTGCTTTATCATAATCAGTTTTTTAGTGAAGCATTAGGAGGTAGCTTTTATATTATTTCTTTTTTAACCGTTAACAGAGACATTTACACTCATCATCAATGCGATTGATATATATTATGAATAATAAACAATTTAAATAGAAATGATTACTTCATCCGTTACTTGTATTGTTTGTGTTATTATGCGCTGAATATTTATTGGAAGGAAACCTGTGATATCTTTAAGATTTAATCTATCATCTAAGGCACATATGGGCAACAACCAGCCCACGGGCCGCATCCTACCCGCTGTAAAATATGATCCGGCCCCTGAGAAATTTTTAAAAAACCCAATAAAAAAAAAAAACATTAGGTACTTATACTCATGGGAGTGACAGTGAGGCGGCAAACATCAAATCCTTTGACTGTTTGATAATCGACGCCAGTCGGCTTGTTCGATCAAATTCTTTGAAGTTTGCTGCCTCACGGGCGACACATTAAAATATTTATTGCTTCTCAATTATTCTAAACTAGTTTATTCCAGATTATTCCTTCATTTTGCCTATATAAGCGGGTGGATGGCCCGAACGTTAGTTCAGTTCTATTTGAGCTACCGATGTTATAACTTGGACAAGCGATATCCTAGCGAACTGCTCGAGCCGTCAACTTGTTTTGTGACTTTGTGTGCGTCTTGAGTGGCTACTAACTATGGTTCGTTATTAAGTTTATTGAACGAAAAGTAAACAAAAACGATGTCTGTTGGAAAAAAACGAAAAGTAGATACAGAGGGTCACCAGTTTTAAGAAAAATGGTCTGAAGAATTCTTTTTATATTGCAAAATGCCTATTTGTTTGCTGTGTAATGAATCCATTTCAGTAATGAAAGAATTCAATATAAAGAGGCATTACTCAACTAAGCATGCTACGCTGCACTCACTGACAGGACAATTAAGAACAGACAAAATCCAGAAGCTTACCGCAAATTTGGAAAAACAGCAACAAATGTTTCATAAACAAAGAACACAACTTGATAATTTTGTGAAAGCTAGTTTTATAGTTAGCTCAAAATTGACAAAGGCATTAAAACCATTTGCCGAGGGAGAATTTATCAAGGAGTGTATGTTAGATGTTTGCAGTATTTTGTGTCCTGAAAAGAAAAATGAATTTGAAAATATTAGTTTGTCAAGATGAACTGTTGTTCGATGTATAGAAATGATGGCGAATTATATAAAAACAACATTGATTGACCGTATGGCTGGTTTTTGAATCATTTTCCATAGCATTAGACAAGAGCACCGATTTGTCTGACACTGCTCAACTGGCTATATTTATTCGAGGTGTTGATAAGGTGTTCACTGTTACTGAGGAATTGCTTGCTTTACAGCCGCTAAAAGGAATGACTACAGGAGAGGATATTTTTATTGAAGTTCAAAAGGTATTAAGTTTTGGCTTGCCATGGTCAAACTTAATTAGAGTATGCACTCATGGTGCACCTTCTATGGTCGGCTTACGTAAAGCTTTATAGTTTTTATAATTTGATAGTCCTTCATAGCATTAAAGCAAATAAAATGATGGGATTCCTCTTTAGGATAACTAAACCTTTTAAAAAACCAGCTAGTTTTATCACATTATATTCAAGTTTAGTGAGAAGTATTTTAGAATATTGCTCAGTAGTATGGTCCCCGTATTATCACAACCACATAGACAGAATTGAAGCTGTTCAGAAACGTTTCCTACGACATTTGGCAGCCAAATTTGGTATAAGACACAAGTTACCTTCATATGAGGACAGACTAAAACATTTCAATATGAACACATTGTTATCCAGACGTAAAATCAGTGGTTACTCTGTCCTTCATAAGATAGTGAATGCCAAATGGGATACCAGTGAATTGTTGAGCCAATTCTCACTTAAAACAAGCAGCAGACGAACACAAACACTTTTTCATTTAAAGTACTGTTCTAATAATGTTGCTTATTATGATCCAGTCCTGCGAATGTGTAGAGCACATAATGAACATAGTAAGGACTTGGATGTGTTTAATTGTAGTGTGAGTGGTTACCTGAAGATATGTCTAAGTAAATTGTAAATTATTATTTTTAGGTTACTAATTGTTATTATGAGAACGTTGTGCGTTGCTTTAATCGGAGTGCAAATTCTATTGTGTTATATTTATAGTTATGTTTTATAGTATAAGTTTGTTTGTTCTCTGTAGCAGTGCCTTTTTATAAATAAATAAATAAATTATCCACCAACAGAACTTGTGTTCTAAGTCCATTCGACTCAAGAATGTTATGAATGTGGTAGTAAAAACCATCAACATTATTCGATCCCGAGGGCTTAACAATCGTCAGTTCAAGGCGTTTTTGGATGAAATATCAGCTGAATATAACGACGTAACATATTATTGTGAAGTCAGATGGCTGAGCAAAGGAAAAATGTTGAAACTGTTTTACGAGCTTAGAAATGAGATAGCAGACTTTATGAAAATAAAAGATAAACCGCTATCTGAATTAAATGACCCAAAATAGATATATGACTTAGCATTTGTGGTCGATCTTACAGGATATTTGAATGATTTAAATTTGAAACTTCAAAAACAAGGACAGTTAGTAAATGATTTATACAGCCATTTGAAAGCGATTCAGATCAAACTACGCTTGTGGGAGTCACAGATGCTGTCTGGTAACAGTAACTATTTCAACACGCTCTCTGCGTATGAAAATATTGCTTATGCTGAATACGCTGAAGAACTCAAGTTACTGTCGGAACAATTTTCGAACAGATTTAGCGACTTCAAAAACATGGAAGACTGTTTTAGTTTATTTGCTACTCCTACAAAATGTAATGTACAAAATGCTCCAATACACTCACAAATGGAGTTGATCGAGATTCAAGAAAACTCACTCCTAAAATCCAAATTTGAAGACGTAGAGTTGTGCGATTTCTACAAAAAATACCCAGAAGACGACAATTTTCCGCAGCTTAGAAAATTCGCAAGAAGACTGATATGTGCGTTTGGCAGTACTTATAAATGCGAACAGTTCTTTTCATTGATAAAAGTTAATACATCAACACATCGTACAAAACTGACTGACGATAATTTGGAAAATCTTTACGTCTTTGTATCAGTGGAATTATTCCAAATATCGATGAGTTTCCCAAATTCAAGCTCAAGTTTCTCATTGATTTCGGTGTATTTAACTTTCGTAGTTTGTAACAATTGCTAATTTAACGATTTAATTATAATGTACCATTTTTTTAAATTTCATTTTGTTATTTTAATAAATTGTACTATAATAACATTATCGTATTATTTCATGTCTAATATCTATCGCAAATAATATTATCACTACTTTAAAATGCACTAAGTACTTTACTTGTTCCGTATGACCGATGAGTGGATGTATAGGCAGATATTCTTTTCAGAGCTTCAATATGGTAAGCGAGAAAGTGGCGGTCAATTTCTTAGATATAAGGTCGTTCTGATTTGCCATATGAAGCGTTGCAACGTGTAATTCTCGCATTGGCAAATACAAACAGCGCAGATAACGGAATCGGCCTTGTACATCAAAATGTGTTTTTTTTTTAAATAATAGATTGGCGTATTGACTCTACCACCCAGAGATCTAAATCCATTGACGATCGCCGCTGTCCTGCATAAATATATCTTTACGATATCGTAAGAAGGAGGGAACACACTGGCCGGAGGAAGTTTTCACAGCTTCACGGTACGACAAAGTACTTTTTAGTTTGTGCCGAGATGTAGGTTATCGTAAAAATGTGACTCTGAAGCCCAGCGCGTGTATTTCTATTGTGAAAGGGAGATGAGGGTATGATTGAACAACTCTTCAGAACACTCACCATGATACAGATGATATAACAAGCTCAGCGAGGCGATGTCCATGGTGTCTAATTTTGAGACGCAACAAAAACTCATGTTTGATGCTAAGCGTGATAGTGTCAAAGTCCTACCACCTGTGACCATTTCCTATACCTACATTAATGGTGTTCTGATATGTACTGCGTGCGCCAGGCCTTTTAGGCCTTTTATAACTAAAATGGGTTATGTTAGCATGATCATAAAAGGGCAGAACAGCTAAGTCTCCAACCATCCTGATTATGCTTACAGGATTAACGTCCCCAACGTCGTAATCGGCTAGGAGTATACGTGTATATATATGTATATAATAAATGTATATACTAAAATCTCCTCTCATGTAATCAAACTTCTCTATTACAATAACCGTCTAAATTTTAAAGTAATTAATCCCAAAGTCTTTATGGATCCGTAAGGCAAATTATTTTTAAATAGGACTTGGTGCTAATTTGCATTGATGATAAAGGCATAATAGGCAATAGCTACTAGATAGATTTTGATCAACATTTTTGTTTTACTCCTCAGATACTTACTTGGTCTTTATCTAAAGAAAATATATCACGATATGTTCATAGACAATACCCATACTGTTGTCAACGCGAGCGGAGCCGCGGGCACAGCTTGCATATAATATAGTTATAGGTAACAAAGCTATACGATATAAAATTTAACCCTTGATGTAACATTGCAGATGTGTATTCAATCAGATTACAATTCTACATTTGTCCTAAATGGTTAAGAGAAAATATACTTTGAAAAAATAAACGAATGATCATTAATCTATGAATAAAAAAAGTCAGTTAATTATCTATTTATGAAAAGTATTGCTCAAGGTAAACAGAATAAAATGTTACTGAGTCAGCAAACGTACCCCATAACAATGGCGACCTTTTACGAGCCGTCCATACGTCATAACCCTTCGATACACACACGTCACTACCTGTTACATGGTTTATAAAGCCATAAAATATGATATATTCATATATTTTTATGACATAAAATATGAAAGGCATTACTTTATTCAGTTTCGATATTTTGCTCAGGATATAAATTAAGTATAATATTTTGTTTCCTTTTTAAAATCAATATTGACCCTTTTGTTTAGATTTGCTAAAATCCAGTTCGATTATAGATAATAAATATTCGGTTCGAATCGCTGATTTTCTTCAAAGGTATTTATTTATTGTCACATCAACGACACATCACAAAATATTACAATAACAAATACACAACAAGTTGAGGACTACACATCGTATTACACTATGCCGCAGCACAACACCAACAAAAACAAATTACAAATATCAAGATAGTTATATACCAATGTACTCATATCCAATAGCTGATACGATTCAGCTGACTAACCCCCGTTCCTACGAAAGGGTCAGACGTTGTTAGGTCAGCATATTTAGGTTAAGTAGTTAAATCTAGTTTTTAATACAGTCTAGAATCGACCATCAAATAGTGCTGTTAATAAAATCTAAAATAAATTAATTTTAGTTTTAGTTTAAAAAAAGATTTTATCGCTCCCCGAATTTAACTAGATCGTTACAAATCAAATCAAATATGTAACGAAAGGTTTATATAATTTTGAGCGAAAATTCCAGAAAAAGCAATTAAAAATGTCAATATCATGATTATTTTTATTAACATCGCATTATAATTCCTTAAAGGCGATTCAAATGTGAACAGATATTAATTCTGAAATGTGTTATAGAAATCACCACCTTCTTGAGTAACAATTTTAGCAAAATGACTGCCCTGTCCCTGATGGTGACCACTATACAATCCAAACACAACGGCAACCACTGACATATTGGCAACTGTCACCGCTGTCATATCGGCCTGCAAGCCTTTTGGCAGCTGGATAAACAATGGCTGATCCCGAAACGCAACAAACCAAAAGCTAGACACTATGACGTGCTTACACCATGTGCATACTAGTGTGTAGCAGTACTTTATCACCTCGTAGATTGCTGGATACACAGCAGCTGACCTCGGAATGCGCTATGCATAAGCGTACCACTATAGCCTGTTTCGCCTATTGTACGGTGGTCGCGATCAAACTAGCGTTTATGACTTCCATTTTGATGTGAAACATCTATAAGCGAGGGTGAACCTGATTGTCGACGTGGCGATACAGGCCGTGGTGACACATCGCCACGCTATATGATGGAATATATAATGTACTATGAATTATGAATATACAAATATGAAAATAATCACTGAAACTTCATTGACCCCCCACTGACCCCATGGGACCCCCAATGGACGCCCAAGGACCCCTCCCTCAGGGAAATTGTCGGGACACCCTTTGAGACCCCAGAGTTGTTAATTTTTGTATTTTGTATTTAATAAAAATTCATTATGCCATATCTGATTCCTTTCGTAATCTGTTCTTTTATGTATATATATATAACTTATACAAAATAATTTCGATGATTGACATCAATCAGGCATCCCGTGACGGTTTTTTAAATTTAATTTATCATTACAGTGAATCGAACTTTATTTTACGAATTTAAATACTTTGTCACGGAATTGTCTGAAATTTTTCCGTACTGTTATTTTATACCTACATAATATTTACTATGACTATAATCTAGTTTATTATTATAAATACAATTAAATCTGAACATATTATATCACAGTATTCATCATGACATCTAATTAGTCGCATGATTGACTTGTCTGTAACACTAATTGCCTCCAGCTATTCGCTAATAGAAAAGTCAGTATGCCCTTTGATAGCGATCGACTGACCGTGTAATTCACAATCGCTTTGGGACATGTTTTCTATTAGGTTTTGTTACTTTTATTAGAAGAGGTATATTAAAAAGATTTTATGATCAATGTAGTTAGCAAAATGTATATACTTAAACAAATATAAAACTTAGGCGCCACTTCCACGAGCGAGTTTATCGCGGCGATATTATCACCCAGCCACATCATTCTATAACAACTTTATGAACATGTCTCCATAGATGAGGAAAACGCCAACGATCCGCTGTACGCCAGCTGAGAGACGCAACCAACTCGGAGCGCACTCGCCACATAATAGAACTATTGACACTACTGATTTCGTTTTCGCCTATCACCGAATCTAACTGGGGCCCTAGCCAAGTTCTCTTTCTACAATCTTTAATGACAATAGAAAACGAAAAACATTACGGAATTGACATAATATTACGTGATCAGATATGTTAATTCCATATATTTTTTCAAATTCTACTGACGTTAACGATTGTAGAAAAATAAGTTGGTTAGGGCTCCGAGCTCTTTTCAACAAAGCGACTGTGCAACGAGTTGTTGCCGACAAGAAGCAAACTGTCGCGAGTCGCGACGAGTCGCTGTGGTAAAGCGGCAATCCGCAACGAGTCGCGACGATATGCAGCCGGAAGAATAATTGTCTCATGGAAATCACCCGAAGATGGCAGGGCGGACTTGTGACGATATAATCGGTCGTGGAGGTGGCCTTAGTGAAAAACAAATAAAATACTAAAATAGGAGCATGAGTAAGGTGAAAGCGTCCATGTTATTGAAGTGAAACTACTTTTGGGACTGTGTGAATTAGATTTTATGAAACGAAAAAGAGATAGCTTTATATGTATATATAGGTTTTAGACTTGTAAAAGAATGAGATAGAATGCTTTTCTGTATAGTTTACCTATTCTTCGTCTATTCTTAATGTACTCGAAATATATACAAAGAGAGATAGAGAGAGAGAGAGATTTTTTTTTGATAATTTGTTAAAAAAATATAATCTGAAATAATTAGCGAAAATAGTTAAAAAAAACACAATAAAAAGTAAAAAAAAATGAGAAAATTTACCCTACGTATGACAAATAGATGTGTATCTGTGTTATAGTTGTTACTGAGATATGTATTGCAGTTCAAAAATGTACATAAAATATTAATTCATTGGTACATTTAGGTAATGCCAGTCTGTCACATTAGTTAGCTGTCCTAAGTTAAACCTAGGTTTGGTACAACTGTCTAGTTTAACTGTCGCCCGTGGCTATCTCAGCGTTACAGACGATCTCGTAAATTATATATTCCAAAACCGGTGCACACAGGTGACTCGGTTTTATGGCTAAATTTACGGCATGTTTTATTCATAAACTAGTGTATTATATTGGTATTGAATAGTTTAATAATTTATCGTATATATTAAGTTACTGTTTGAATAAAAAATTAAGACGTCTAGATTGCTGTCAAATTTTATATAGTATCTATAAACTATATTCAATTATTTAATAACATACTGTGTAAATGCTGATGTCCCTTCCTGAAAGTAAAAAAAAAAAGAAAAGTTAATTTTTTAACTTTTGTAAAAATATGTTCCTTTATATTTAATATATAAAAGTAAATAAATAAATAGTTAAAATAAATCTTTGCGACGTCCTATGTGGATTACGAAGTTTGCAGATAATTTCGAAGACGTTCAGTATTGGAGATCTCATAAGTGCTTGTTTGACAATTATATTCAATAGTTTCAAAACTTGAAACTGAGATGAAATTTGAACAAATCTGTATGAAAGAGGGGGGTAATAATTCTTACTATGAACAGTAAAGAAGGCATGATGTACCTTAGGTTTAGATGCAAAGGTTTAATTTTTGCTTCCCGTGTCATCCGGCACATGGAGGAGGTGGGGCCGGTCCTCTCTGACTGGCAGTTCGGCTTCCGGAGAGGGCGCTCCATTTTGGACGCCCTCTCCACCCTGAAGACGTGGTCCGCGGAGGCGACCCGGGAGGGAGGTAGGTTGTTGGCGGTGTCAATTGAGATCGCCAACGCCTTCAACAGTCTGCCGCATAATGTCATTCGGGAGGCACTCCGGTTTTTCGGGGTGCCTTCGTACCTGCGGCGGCTGTTGGAGGACTACCTTCAAGAGAGACAGGTCGTCTTCGCGGACGGCCGGGGGATTGTGGCCCGGCGCCACGTTGGGTGTGGTGTTCCACAGGGGTCGGTGTTGGGACCGCTCCTGTGGAACATGGGCTACGACTGGGTGCTTCGCGTAGCACTCCCGGAAGGAGTCCGCGTAATTTGCTACGCTGACGATACCCTGGTCGTAGCCCGGGGGGGGCAGTTATGCCGAGGTGGCGCGCCTGGCCACAGATAGTACGGCCCTCGTGGTCAGGCGCATCAAAGCGTTGGGCCTTAGGGTGACGGCGGAGAAAACCGAGGCCCTACTTTTTCATGGGCCTCGGTGTGGGCCACCTCCTGAGGCCCACATCTACGTAGAAGGAGTAAGGGTCCGGGTCGGGGCCCAGATGAAGTATCTGGGCCTTGTCCTGGTCGGGAGATGGCGGTTCGAGTCTCATTTTAAGGGGCTCGGACCGCGCATTGTGAAAACGGCGGCAGCTCTCGGTCGGGTCCTCCCAAACTCGGGAGGACTGGGCGCGAGTTGTCGCCAAGTATTTGCGGGGGTTGTGCGGAGCATGACCGTCTACGGGGCACCGATCTGGGTGCAGACAAACAGACGCGTGCTGCGTGCTGCGCAGCGTGTCGTGGCGCTGAGAGTCGTTCGCAGATACCGGTCGGTGTCCGCGGGGGCGGCCTGTGTGCTCGCCGGCTCCCCGCCGTGGGAATTGCAGGCGGAGGTGCTCGCCGCCGTGTACAGTTTCACGGCGGCGAGGAGAAAGTCAGGAGAGCCTCCGGCTCCCGAAGAAGTTGTAATGGTTAGGCGGGAAGTCCGCGAGGACGTATTGAGGAGGTGGGAGGAGGACCTGGCGGACGCGCGCTTTGGACGTTATACCATAGACGCCGTCCGCCCGGTCCTCCCGCAGTGGTGTAGCAGGAAGCAGGGCTCCCTGACGTTTAGGCTTGTGCAGGTACTGTCCGGACATGGATGCTTCGGATAGTACCTGCACAAAATAGCCAGGAGGGAGCCCTCCACTGCGTGCCATGAGTGCAGGGCTGCAGAGGATATGGCACAGCACACTCTTGGTGAGTGTGCTGCCTGGGGAGAGCAGCGTCGCACTCTGGCCGCAGTTATTGGAGAAGATCTCTCGCTGCCGAGTGTGGTGAGAGCCATGCTCGGCAGCGAGAAGGCATGGACGGCGATGGCCTCCTTTTGCGAGGACGTCATCTCGCAGAAGGAGGCCGCGGAGAGGGTTCGTGAGGGGGATCCCCTGAGCGGCCCTCTCCACCAAAGACGAACGGGTGGTAGGAGGAGGCGGTTTATCCGCCAACTCCCGCCACCCTAGTTGAATCAGAGGAGACGGGTCAGGGGGCCCGTCTCCTCATTGCAGAGGTTCGGCGGACTGAGGAGACGGCTAGGGTGTACTGAGCCGTCTCCTACTTAGGCCGGGGCGCGGCTGTATGCCAGCGCAGTGCACGCGTCGCCCCAGTATGGCGGCGGATGGTACACCGTGGAGTTTTAGTGAGTAGGAGTCTCACATAACCACTCGTCCCCCCGGGCGGGTGTGTACCCATGATGGGTTTCTCCACGTTAAAAAAAAAAGGTTTAATTTTTGCTGTCAAGATTTTTTACAATAAAACTACTTTAGGCGCTTAGAGTAACTCAGATCTTTTTTCGGATGGAAATAACGGTCAGTAACGTTTATAGTCAATTTTTTATGTATATAAACCATTACTATTTTGAATAATAATAATTTTATTAATAATTGTTATATTAAAAACTAAAATATATATTTCTCAAATCTCTAATATGTGTACCCCTAAATTCGAACATAAATGATTAATTTTTAACCCACTTAAAAAGCTGGAGGTTATCAAATCAAATGTATATATTTTTTATGAATGTTCAGTCATAACTTCTTTGTTTATGAACCGATTTAGATGAGGGGTACCCCAAGGGTGGTCCCATTTTAATTTCATTGACATTAGCCATTCAACTTTGAAGATACACCAGATAACTCTTGAAAATCATTGCAAGCTGGTTTTCTTTTTGTTAAAAATTGTCTTGTTTGTTTTGTACCTGTTACAAGGTCAAAGAAGTTTTACTACAAACATGCGTAAAGGTTACATACCCAATAGGTTTTTAACATTCATGGGTACTACTGGATCTAAATTGAATACAGTATTATTTAAATGATCACAATATCCTTAAAAAACAGGTCGAATAGGCGAAGTAACTTATCTATGGCTGTGGATAAATCTGACGACATATTTCATATTGGTTACGGATAACCATGTGCTCAACTATCACTTGACATACGTTGAAGTTAATTCTTTTTAACTAATTTTTTAGTGTTACCCTTTCCTTATAATTAAAGTTTCTATAAGCGTCGCAAATATAAAAAAAACTCGACATCAGGCTTTGGGCTTTTTTTACTTCCATTATTTCTCATTTTCTTGATCTTAAATAATTGTTTCGATCCACTGCAATACGTAAATAATTACACATAAAGTCAGCCGGCGAAATCCCTTCTCATCCGCACATCACTAAAGATTATTAACCCTTAAAACGGATCTTTAATTACCTGCGCACTAGATCTCCGGTGATATACGTTAACCCTGTCCGTAGTGCCAGAGCTAACTTTATTTCGGTCTGTTCTACCCTTCAAATCCCTGTTTAATGACCGGCCTCTATTTTGGTATGCTCGTTGATGTCATCGACTTATATGCTGTTTGGTAGCAAAATACCGTTTTGTGAGGCAAAAGTTTTTTTTCTATAAAATACCAATACATTTACATTTTACGTTTAAATTTAAGTTATAACTCACCTTACAGCTGGCCTATGGTGATTGTAGTCTTCTTCCTTATTCATAAATGTATTTGATATCAACACTTTTTTAAGTATGAAGGACATGGTGTTGCAATCTCTGTATATATTCCGGTAAAGTTATGGCGCTATGATATTTTATTGTTCAATGTATCCCATTCTGTGATCAACCAGTGATTATTCTGTTACCTGTGTTATTGGTATTTAGAGACTGGCATACAAAGCAATTCGATTCAAACAAGATATTTATAACTTGTGTTATGGTAAACAAACATAACATAATATCTTTCCACAACATAACCACACGCGCTGGGCTCTCGAATTACAATTTTACGGTATCCTCCATCTCGGCACGAAGTAAATAATATACGTCTTATCTTTGTATTACAGTGAAACTTTGGATCCAATTAAACCCGATCAATGTGTTCTCTTCTTCTTAAGATGCCAATGCATTGCCGATGCCTTGGTGGTCGCCGTTGTATTTGGATTGTACTGTGCTTACCATGAGGGACAGTACGGTCAATTTACCGAGGCATTATTAAAAAAAAAACATTTTGATGTACAAGGCGTCTTCTATTCCGTTGTCTGCACTGCTTGTATTTCCTTAATTGAGAAATTTTATTACAGTGTTGTATACAAAAACATTAACAAGAACAACGCACACCCGATACTATCGTATAATTTTCACATCGGTCTGTCTGTCCGCGTAATATCTTCTTTATTTACACACGTCCCTTTGTTTGACGCGTAATTACTTCATTCAAACCGGACTGATATATTGTGTTGGATTTGTTGACAGAATTTAGTTACATTTTATACTGTAGTGCGTGTATGTTTGGTTGATTGCGGTAGGAGTTAACTTGTAGAAATCGTCACGTAATGAAAAAGCGTTATATAAGATTTAAAAAAATACTATTCCACAGCCAGGTCTCGTACTAACGTCGGCTTGCTAATTCCCGCCATTTTTTTTTAGATCTGACAGCTTTACCGAACTTGGCAGCGTTCGTCTCTGTTATACTTATATGCGCTTGAGACGAAGTCAATACATTACCTCGTCAAGTCAATACACTACAAGCCTCTCTGTAGGGTAATAAAGGCCTCCTCTATTTTTGACAATTGCTTTCTGTCTCTGGCTTTTATTTACCATTTGTCTCTATTTATATCATTGATATCATCGACCCATCTTATTGATGGTCTTTCTTGCTTTTTTTCCCGCGGGTCCTTTCCATACTACGGCACATCACGTACTCTATTGCGAGCGTAAATTAGGAGGTAAAATGAAAAGTTTATAGCTTTTTCTTTGGTTGTAAGTAAAAAGCTCTTCTGTCATACTTTGTATGCCAAAATACACAAAACTCTCTAGAAACTGTTTCTGTTCCAAAAAACGAAACAAGCTTAAAATCTTAGAATTAATTTATCACGCTTCATTGTTACAGCAACAAAGAACTCAGTCGGGCTTCATTAATTTAAAATCTTAACAATACGTGAACTTAACTGAAAGGGTTCCGTAGTTAAATAGTAAATCCGCGGCAGAGATAGCTAGCGCATTAATCATTCGCTTTCCACTAACGAAAATAGATAAAACGGAGTACTCGTGTTGAATTTTCTCGCTTCCTGATAATGATTGACTGACGGTAACGACTTATAAAAGTATATCCTATAGTTAATATTATTTTAATATGTTTTGGTTGCTGGATAATATAAAATAGTGAAACTTAGTAAGAATGATAGAGGTAAAATTAAGTTAAATAGAAGTAAAAGGTTCAATGAATTAGTTTATTCACACTTTGCTTACCCTGACATTATATATAATTATTTATTTAAGTAATCAATTTATTTACAACCATTTGTTAAAGGTTAAAGGTTGTTAAAGTGAAAAGTTAAATAGTCATACACAAAAGTAACATCACAATTGTATCTAAGACTAGCTGACACGTGCAACTTCGTCAGCGCCACATAACGGAAGCTCTCAAAAGGAATTATTTTTACCTGTTTTTGCAACATTTTTTATTGATGCTCCGCTCCTATAGGTCGTAGCGTGATTTTATATAAATTATTAGGTCGTAGAGTGATTTTATATAAACTATTATAGCCTTCCTACTTATTTTCGAACCAGTAGTTCCTGAAATTAGCGCGTTCAACTAAACAAACAAACTCTTCAGCTTTGTAATATTAGTATAGATTATGCACAACAGGAAACTTGTTTACGTTCTCAAAAATCTTTTGTTTCTATGAAATTTAATGGTAAGTAATTCTGGATGCAAAATGTCCGTTCCATACAAAATAGTCCTTTGTGGTCAACAACTTGTGGTCTTTTATTAATTTTTACTTGTCACTTGTGGTTAATTTTTATTGTAGAACAAGTAATATAAAATATCAAAAAGGCATAATAGTTTTAGTCTCTTACAAAATGCGTACACTGAGTACATTTTGAAGCAATGATGGATTAGTGGTAGACGCATGGATATGATAGGATAGGATAGGATGGATATCCTTTGGATCTTAAGTTATCATGGTCTTGTTTTCATACAAAAATGCGACAGAAATAAGGACCTTTTTATATTAGCACGGTAAATTGGATACTGTCCCTGACGGTAAGCAAAGCGCAATCCTAACACATGTTTGTATGCATTAGTTTAACTGGATATTCACATGCGTATGCCGAAACGCGACACGCAAAAGCGAGTCACTATGACGGACTTTTTACCACATGCATGGTGATCCTTTATTAAGGCTTCTACTGATTTGATATTTTTTTTAGAACTGACAATACTGTTAGCCTTAGGGGCCCTGGAGCCTCTGACGGCTTTTACAGCTTCACCGGACTTGTTGGGTAACGCACGTAATCTTCTCATTTTTATATCAGCTATGATGAAATCGGCTTTTCGACTCATCTTTTCATTAGATTATTAAATAAAACCTGTACAAGAAATTAATATACTTTTTTGTTCTTATATTAATATGTACACAAAATGTACGGTTACGGCGTCGGTAACAATTTACCTAGTATAAATTAAATAGCTATGTCATTATTTAAATGAAATAGAAATAATTGTAAAGGGCTTCTAGAAACATCCATTACTGGCTAACTTCACTTCTCTACATATTTAACTTCTTCGTACTCTTCAAATTATTACTTTAAAACTATATTTATCCGTCATCAATCAGTACAAAATATAGCAATTTCAGTAACAAAGTTACCGACTTCATAATTACTACGGTGTCAGTAACAATATAATGGAGATGAATCAAATAGGTATCTCGTTACTTTACTCGAATATAATGAATTATATCGAGTTTCTAGAAACATCCTTTAATACTAATTTCACTTATTTACTTATTTAACCTTTTTGTACTGTTCAGAGTATTACTTTAAAAGTAATTTATTATTATTAAATTTTATCAATGTGTACAAAATATAACAATTTCAGTAACAAAGTTGTCGACTTTAGAATTCTACGGCATTTAAACAATGTAACAGAAATTAATTAAATAGCTATATAATTACTTTACACGAATAGAAATAATTTAACAAATTTCTAGAAACATCCATCAGTTTCAACCCTTTTGTCTTGTTCAGTTCAGTCACTAAGCTTACAAACGTTCGATGACGACGAAGTCTCAAAATCTGAGGTCAAAGTTAATCCACAAGTGACATTGCTTCACAAAGGTCCAATAAATTTATAGTGATCAACATGGTTACAACATCTCAGAAATTATTCAAAAAATATTCTAAATCAGCTAAACAATTAAAGATTATTATGATTTTTCGTCTCATTTTCGGAATATATTTTCATTACCCCTCATCTAAAATATTATCTACGTTATTGAGAATGTATTGTGTATTTGTTTCCACAATAGTTTTTATTGAATGTTTCACTGGCCTAAGAGCTGCTGTGCACGTGCTATCAACGATAGAATTAATTTTTTCTGTGATATTTAATTTGTATACATCCCATGAATACTTCTTCGAGTATTGCACTAATCTTAAAATTAGAGACTCCATTATTGGTTTTAAAAATACGAAATTAATAACAACCGAAGTCACTGCGGCCATTTCGATTATTTTTATACTAAAAATTGTTACCTTCTTAATTTATATATGTTATATTAACATATGGTCCCTTATTTTCGGCACTTTCGTGATTATTTCTTTGAGTTTAACATATTTATCTAATATAATAATTTTCGGGCTATTATATAACCGCATGGTACTTTTGAGAAAATCGTTAAAAACTTATGAGGTGCCGGTGAACATTATAAACACGAATGAGACTGCGAAGAAGATATATCAGCTCAGAAGGAGTTTGTACTATTATAGTTTTTTGTTGGATAATATAAAAAATGCAGATAAATACTTGCAATTAATGGTGAGCAAAATTATTTTTCTAGGTATTTTCAAATAATAGTTATTTACTTAAGTATTTCGTTCCATGAAGATATTTTTCACTTCTCTTATAAATATACCTTATAATAGGTACTCGTAGTATTTTGTTGTTTTTTTTCACCTTTTTAGAGACATACGTTATTTATCTATGTGGTAATCGCATCTATACGTGTTCCAAGTTTTAAGTGATGAACTAAAAATCTAAATAATCTTTTATATAGACGTTCATTTCATATGGAAATGAAATAACAATTTTCTTTTGTTTTAGCTGACTGCTTCTTTGATGATGAATTTCCCTAAAGTGGTTTTATTTCTGTATTCTACTGTAATAAGTTATTTTGAAGTAAGTAACAAGTATTTCAGGTTTTAAAATATTAATTGTAAATAATAAATTGTATTGATACCGTTTAAAGGAAATGATCGTATTAAGTATACATAAAAAATGATCCAAAGAGAACTCTCGATTAAAAGAATTGACCAAACCTCACAATCGGGTAATGTACTTGAAGAAATTAGTTCAGTTCTTGTAGAATTCTCTACAGAACAAGCTATAGTTAGCCTTATGGACATTGATAGATAGATATTATGGTAGAAAATAACAGCAGAACATTTATCCATATGCAGTTACATTAACTTGCTCTATAACATAAGGAAATTCGTAGCTTATGAAAGAGATGTAAATTTTTTTACGAACTGATTACAGAAATATAATCATATAATTATGCGTTTTCCCAAAGGAATGAACTATTACAATGTTCTACGTATTTTCAGGTTAATGTTTATTTATCACTGGGACTACTTATAGATTTAATTCTGACAATTATATTAATAACTTTACCTGCCTTGATGTCCGAGTTAATAAGTAATGAAGTTGACAAAATAAAAACCATTTTTCAAAAACAATTATTGCGATGCTCAGGTATTTATAATATAGCAATTAGTGAACACCAATTTTTAATTTAAAAATAAGTTTCGACCACATCCATTGTAGCCAATAGAAAAAAAAAAAATTATTTGGATAAATTGAAAATCATTATAATTATATTATGCTTTCGGTTGGTATTATTTAAAGTTTTTTATATTCTCTTTGCTTAAGTTAATATTTTAAATTATATTGATAATATAGCAATATTCCAGAAGTAAATGTGCTTCTGATACTTAAAAAAAAAAAAGTTTAAATATGCATTTTGTTATAGTTAACACTAAGCCAATATGCTGAGTCGTAAAATTTGCAACGACTTTTGGATTCTTTATTGGTCACAATACTATATGTAATGTGTACTGACTTCAAAGAATAATATAGTAAATAATATTAATTTTTTTAGACGAGTCTCTGCATTTCGAGCTGGAGACTGCTTTGGATTATGTGACCCGTCGTCCGTTCAGATGCAGCGTGTGCCAAGTCTTCCCGTTAGACTTATCGCTGCTCGTCGGGTTCCTTTCAGTTTGCTTTACATACACTATCGTGCTGATACAATTTACTACCGTTGGCTCTTGAACATGTGCTTTATTTATTAGAGTGTTCATTTAGTATTTTAATTATTCTATCAATCAGTTTCTTAACACCTCAGAATATCACCACTTTACACATCGTGTGATTCGTACAAGTGTTAGTTTTTATGTTTAAAGTGTTTTGTTACATCTGTTACTAACATATTTTAGTAATAATAGTGTTTCAAAACCGTAGTTATGACTTATGAACGATAATATTATTAAAAGTCTTGAAGAAAAGAAATTACATAGCAGTTGCTAGATATTAATGCTAAGCGCATAAATGCTTAGTGATTTAGAGTACTAGCCACGCATGTATCTTGAACTGCCTAACGTATTAATGGGTACATCATAAAGAAGAAGAAACTGATATTGTATTATTCTCCATTGACTTTTACTGCTTGGGTTTGAAAATATTCTGGCCACAATATAAAGAGTATATCGCAACAGCTTAAAACGAAACATCTTGCTAAGGATTGTTGAATGTGAAAAACATAATAGACGAAGACTAAATTATTGGATGGAACAGATGGTTAGTACTTTGAATCCAAATATTTGTCAACATAGCGTCTATCATAAGGACTAAGATCAACAATTAGATAATGCAATCTATCTCCTTTTCCCTAAGAACGGAATACAATCTCGTTACCACCACTCTCTCTCTCTCTCTCTCTCTCTCTCTCTCTCTGTTTCTCTCTCTCTGGTGCGTCAATTACCTATGAAGACACATCCCACGCCAGTGTTTAATACTTTAAAAAAATGTTGATTGCATAGTACCAAATAATTAATATGTAAGTTTAAATTCGGTGCCACCAAATAAATATGAACTAGTAAATGAGGCCTATAGATACAGTTTTTGACTTGACATACACAGAACTCTTGAAGTAGAATTTGCTTAGACACCACAATTTGCGTATTCGAGTTATGTCTGTAAGGATTTAGGACACATTACATAGATTGCACGCTTTCTGCTTGATTGGATTTAGTCATTATACATTAAATTTATAAATTAAACATATATACTCTAAGAAAATTTGATCGAACCCGGTTTTGTGATCCTTAAATAATAAATAAATTATAGTTTGTCTCCTGTACCTTGCTAAATTACATCAAGGTAATAAAAATCCATTATCTCTTTATTTCTAATTCCATATGTTGATTATGACAGTAATACGTTAGTTATTGTATGTATTGGATACTTCAACGCATATTTCTAATCAAAAAGAAACTCTATCAAGGGCTTACTCTATTCACGTACTCAATCGAAAACCTAGTATTTTAAACTCAGTTGTTTTATGTAACTCTTAGGGTAAGTTTTATAACCACAAAAATGCCCCTAATTAGGTCAACATTAGGGCAACGCCTTGCGTTGTCATCCGTAAAGTTTTTAATAACATTTCGCCTTATATTCGGAAGTTATTGTGATATAAATAAATCTAAAGTGAAGAGTTTTGTTTTGAGGATGTACTGCTTATTGAATATTATTTTTATTCTATTTATCAATTTAAAAGTGTCTGGTTTCAATGGTTTTGGTTTTTATAATATGTTCGAGTATGCTATAATCATGTTTTTGAGTTTATTTACAGCTGATAAATTCTTAATAAATTATTGCAAATATATTAAAACCGTTGACACTCTTATGGGAATCAAAGGCATTTCTATAATACCTTGTAATGTTCTGATAATAGCGGTGATTATTGTTTCGTCTAGATTATTTATATGTATTTTGATAGTCTTGCAATCTCACATAACACATAATGTTATTAAAGTAAGTTTGAACTGGGTACTACTAACCAAAGACGTAAACTATTTATCGATGATTGTAATTTTTGCGGTGTTACATAGTCGAATGACGATCATTAGAAAATTAATAGAAATGAATACAATTTCGGTGAACATTGTTAGCCAGAACGAAATTAAAACAAAGATAAAGATAATCAGAAAATCCTTGTTAATGTACAGACATTTATTGGACAACTTGAACAATGTTGGTCGACAAGTGCAATGTTTGGTGAGTTTTATCTACTTTAATTTTATTAATGTGTATAAAGTCGTATTGGCGGTGGATAAAGGTTTATTTAAAAAAAAAGTGTTAACACGTTGACGGAAAGTACTTACCGTCCATTGGTGAAAAGATGGAAGACTGAATATGAGGCACTGTCACCAAAGGTAAAATTAAGACCTTCTTCATGAAAACATGTTCAAAGAAAGTTTCTCTACATGCACACTACGGCCATAGGCATCGTACTTCTGCATCGGTCTTCTATTCCTGAATTGATCCAAGATCCATTTGATGATCACGGAGAATATAGATCGGACATATCGACCCTTCGAGTATCAAATGTAGTAAAAGCCAAAACACGACTTTGGGGAAAACGCAAAAATCGAATAAGTGAAAATAAAAATGTTTATAACTTTTTTTCTTTTTAGAGCTATTTTCATACAAAAAAAGGTTGTTATAAGCAATGTTCAAACAAAGACTTCATTTACGACAATTCACCAACGATTAGAATGTCAAGTACGACAACAAATAAAAGAAAAACTACATTTGGTTACTAAATAATCTGAGTAGTAATAGTTTTTTTTATTAAGATATCAAAATTTGAAATATACAGATCGATAGAGTTCGTGAAGGTAAGTAAGACAGTGTTCAAAGTCGATTTTGGACAAAATGGTTTTTACTAAATTTGGGATTCGAAGGGTCGTTATAATATCAACCATTACAATATCACCAATCCATTACTTCCGAAGAACACCTTACGAAGTTTACGCCTAGATCCGTTCTGTAGTAACATATATGTTTTATGAGTTGTGACTTGTGATATTATACGCCCGTAGACAATGACAATGTTTAAAAATAAGAATGTACTGTCTTAGCAGCCTAAGCCAGAGAAATAGTACTGTCCGTCAACGTGTTATCTAGTGTAGTACATAGACTTATAGAAGGAAAAAAAAAACAAAAAAGTTAAGCATGCAGATGTTATATGGTTTGCAGTTAGACGTATTCTAATTCGGTTGATTTTTATATTCAAAGTAATCGTCTTGTTTGTTTCCTGTTCTCTCGCTTCTGATTGGTTGCACTCAATCGGGTTAGCAACAACCTAATTTGTAATTTTATGTATAACTAATTGTGCCTCGTGGCTTCGCTCACGTGGACTACAGAATGCCCGCGCGAATCTTGTTCCCCCGCTCCCGGCTATTTTAAAGACAAAAATATATATTGTGGGTCTTCCTTAGAAGATAGATGTATACTCTCCCGGACTTTTTTGTAGGTCTTTTTAATGTCTATGTTTATTTTATTACATTAATTTGTTATATCTCTTATGGTTTACTCAGCATAAGCCATTTAAGCGCCAGAATTGATTCACCATGACCATTTTTTTTATTTGTGCAGAACCCTAGTTATTTTTCTAAAATAAAAGTAGCCTAAGTTACTCTCTATATCATCAGCTATCTATCAGTGAAAGTCCAATCAATCTCGGCCCAACCGTTTCAGAGATTACCGGGAACAAACAGACAGATAGACAAAAAAATTTAAATGGGTGTTTTCTTATAGATATCGCATATATTTTCATATGCATTTAGTAAAAATCTGTTATTTTGACATTACAAAGAGACACTTCAATTTTATTAATTGTATAGATATAGTGCATAAGTTAGGTTAAAATTACAAACAAAATCAAAACTATTTCATTATAATGAATAACATCTCCTATCGCTGTGTTCTTACAGATATAACTCGCACTATGGCTTCCTTCAACTTGTTCCCGGTCATTTTAATTATTAATATTAAATACTTATCATTTTCAGGCGTCTGTTGCATTGGTTGTCAGTTTACCAAGATTAGTATTGATGATGCACAAAGTTTTAGAAATATATATTTTGAAAGTAAGTTGAATATGTTTGTTTTTTCTTTCACAGTAGGCAAGTATTATGATTTTGTCTATTGAATACGTAATAGTGTGAGGTCATTTAAGTGATTTACTTTGTTGTTTCGTATTTTTGGACTATTTAATAGTAGTCGAAGTATAATGGAATCAAATAATTAAATTAAAACTTTTCAAAATGAATGACAAACTTGAACTCGGTTAGCTTCACATAATATTTCATAGTTTGTTTAACTTCATGGTAAACTTGTCTTAAAAAATATATTCTAGAAGACGGAAATCAAGCAATAACAAACAAAAAATAACTTAGAAATAGAAAATTAATAACACTGTAAAAGTCATACATTTTTAAATTAATATATATTTTTAAATATTTGAAACTATAAGTACACAATCGACCGGGCTCAAGTGTTTAAAAAAACAAACAATAAAAATATTTTTTAAGGGAAGACACATATCAAGTTAGAATTGGAAGATAGAGCATTATCAAAATACAAAATTTACAAACACAAATAGGTAATGAGTTTTTCACAAAAGTTCACGGGATTGTCATTAGCAAAAAGTAGCATATTTGTGGCCAACAGGCTAATTGAACACTGTACTACAATAATAGTTTCTTATTATTTTGTTTTATCTAAATATTAATACGTGAAACAAAAGCTCTCTACTCCTTTTTAAGTATATTACGTGCTCGGAAGAAAGTGAGATTTGGCATGGTTAATGTTTACACGAAGAAGGAGTGCAGAAAACTAAAATTTATTTATTATATCTGTTACTAATAGATTAAATGAAATAAATTAATAATGCGAATCCTAACCCGACCATGCTATTGAACTTAGACCCCCCAAAATATTGACATTGTCATGTTATTTATCTCTGATTGTCACTCAGCGATATGTGACAGCAAGTGATGTAGATAATATTCATTGTTTAGGCTCATAAATACTACAAATGTCAAACAGAAAATAGTCTATAATCAAAAAGTCGCTGGTCGAATTTCGACCTTAGGGCCATCGCTAGTTTCAATAAATAGCTGATAACTAATATATGAAAACTATACCCAATTTTTTTTAAATCAAGCTATTTGCGACGAGCAAAGTACTTGAGAAGTTATTTCTGCTTTATCATGTTGTTTGATTGTGGAATGTTCACATCCGCGACCTCCCTCTCTCGCGGCATCTCAAGCCTAGGTTCGTTCCTTTTTATAAAATCCTTGAATCTGACAGCCACCCGCGCGATACAGGTGACACTGTACTTAGAATCACTTAGCTATCTACATACATCATTACACACAATATGTTCATACATACGTGCACACCACATAGGTACATAGGTTCTGTAAGGAACCTTTTTTTTCTTCGTTTTTATGCTCGTTAGTATAGGCCATATTTCAGATCACTAAATTCATATACGCGTGTTCCTTCTTTCCTCCCAGGAGGCAGGGACATTTGTATATGTATATGTTAGTTTAAGCTCGAATTTTACGGATAGGGAATTAGTCAGATCGCGACTTCTTTGCAATCGCGGCAATAGCCTCAAGCCGAGGCCCGGCCACTTTAGCACACTTGCGTGCTTGTTGCCCAAGCTTTCGCAGCTAAGTGCCTTAAGCGCTCGCCCCCCAGCCCGGTAAAGCTATAAAGTCATCAGTGGCTCTGTTTTTGAATTCGGCCTTTCAGGCTAACAGTAAGGTAAATTCGAAAAATAAAAAAAAATATTGTGAATTCTTCTGATTGTAAGAACAGTGCTGCCTCTCTGCATATTGGCGCATGATATAGTCATTGCCGAATATGGTAGAAGAAATATTTATTCAAATTATATTATTTTAAACTCATTTAGTCCTGGTGAGAGAAAATTTTGCAAATTTAGAAAGCTGATAGAGAAATATTTATGTTCAAAATAACTTACCTGATATACTGATTATGTTTATTATTAGATATTTAATTTTAACGTAATATTTACTCAATATAATTTGTAGGATGATGATATTATTGGTATATTAAAGAATATGTTAAATATAATCTCAACCGTTATGTATGTATCTGGACCGGCCATCTTCGCAGAAATGACAATTATTGAAGTAAACGCAATTAAAAAAGCAATTGTTAAGCAGTTGCTTCGATGTTCAGGTAAGACATTTCATGTATTGGTAACATTTCATATTATCCCTGTTTTTCCTTCCTTCAAGTGATTATCTCTGTGAACATTAAATCCTTAAAAAAATGTGGTGTTTGAATGTGTAGAATTTCTAAGGTATACTTTTAATAGTGAATTTGTATACAAATTACATTTTGTAGGGCATGCAGTAAGTAACTCATTTTCAAAATAGATGAGTCATTACAAATTTTAATCATAAAGATTGTTAGAGATCGGTTTAGATTAGAAGGTGTATAGGGGAGTAGTTTTAGTAATAAAGATCAACATTGCTTTAATTACATTAAGTACGAATGACAATGAAATAGTTTATTTTTATGAGTGGGGTGGCAACCATTACCCCCTTACCGGGCGGGGTATTCTGCTTCTGTAAGGTCGGTGGACTGTAGATCATACTCGATGGAATTAACTACTTCACTAATAATAATAATAATTTATTGGTTATAAATATAGGTTACTTGTAGGTGTTTGGTATATAAGAGTCCGTATACATTTAGTCACATTGCGACATACAACATATTACATTAAATTAAACTAATTTTCACAAACTATATTTATATACTATATTACATTTATAACCCTTTAACATATTACACCTACTTAGAAGAGATATCTGTATAATTTTCTGCCTTATTATTACTGAAGTCTAATAAAGAATACAATGATTTATCAGCCACAATTTTAATTTTCTGGCAAACCTTTTTTCTAGCAGTTTCCTAATATCGTAAGGGACGGCATTATATATTCGTCCGCACATAACATAACAGTTCTTATAGTAAGTACAGTGCTGTTTTTGGTGCTCTAGGCAAAACAATTCTACCGGTATTCCTTGTATTTCTGGGAAATATATACTTAGCTGTTTTGAACAGGTCTGGATGTTTTTTAACAAATTTAGCTGCCTCTAGTATATACATGCAGGGCAAAGTCAGTAAACGTAGGTATTGAAACAAGGGCCTGCATGACTCTCACGGGGTATACCACCAACTATGTAATTGCCAAATATTTCAAAGTATTCATCACCAATAAGGTCACTGATGCTGTTTATGAGTGCTTCCAGGCTCCAAACTTTCCTTCAACCGCCAAAACCCAAATATAGGCACACCACCAAAATGACAAAATACCGCGTTTCCGAGCGTTAACCGTTCACCGTACCGATGTCCAAGCAAGTTATAGGTCATATCTGATTTTAAAACTCATAAAGGAATTACCCTCCTACCAATTTATGAAACTGTAACATTGGTTATTGTTTTATAGGTAAATAGTCCACATGATCTCAACCTAAACAAATTTAATTTTCATTTTAATATGTTAATAGAAATTGTACCATAAATATAAAGTTTTATAGCATTAGCAGATTAATGGCATATTTTTCTTCATTATGGTTACAAATTAAAACATATCATATAACCGTCGGCTTGAAAGTAAAGTAGTAAAATAATTTTTGGAATCGCATCAGTTATTGAAGAGATTCTCTACAATTTTTTTTAATTGTAGCGTTGTAATGGTTGTAGGATAAATACGTTCGAATAAATTAATCTAATTTATAGAATCATTAACTTAAGTGTTCAGTATACTTATAAGTATGTTAAATAATAGTGTTTTTATTTTATCGTTAGTAGTATTTTAACGTTAATGTTGTGGCCACAATCTCACCTGATCTTAAGTGGTCCAAGATTGTAGCACGCTAAGCCTAGTGGAAGACTGGCTCTCAAGTGCAGCTGCCGGAAGACACCTATTGGTGATTGACGACCGATTTTCAACTTGAGGGTGGTAGTTAGCCAGGTGAACATTAGAAAAATCCCTACCACCATACTAAGGTTTCATCACGATATTTTCCTTCCCCGAATGCTCAGGCTCGTTGCATTGATTCGAATTCAAATCGATCGAGGCGGAGTTCGTACATTTATCCTAACCCGGAAAACAAAAATTATTTAGTGACAAATTGTTACCCCAGCCGGGATTTGTAAATAAACCTTGCGATAGGTAAGTTTATTGTATTATTAACTTATTGTAACTTGTCACAGATGAACCACTGCGTTTTGGGTTGGAAACAATGCTGCAGTACATCACGCGCCGCCCTTTCAAATACACTATATGTCGAGCTATTCCGTTTGATGTCTCATTGCCTATTGGTCTTCTCGGCTTAAGCATTACATACGTCATTGTATTCATACAATTAAATAATTTTAAGCTGTAATTCTTTATACTCACTATTATTATGTTATTGGAGTTACGTTATTGCACAGTGTTTTACTATACCTAAATATACCCAAATTGTGTTGTTTGTATTTTAAAAATTGTACCTTTTGATTAGACATAATCCGATACAGTACATACTATTGTTTAATGAATATGTAATATTATATCGAATGATAATTTCATATGTATTTATTAATTATTGTTCTTATGTAGTTGTTAGTATTTAATGGACTTTGAAAATTGTTTGTTTTGCTTCTAGTGTTAGAGTGTTGTTATGAAATGAATAAAGAAATACCAGATATTAAAAAAATTGTAATAATATGTTTTATTTCGTACCTCACTGATGAATATAGAGCTATTTTTTAAACACTATCTGATTCAACATGAGATCGTTCGGTTTAGTATAACATCAAAACAATATACATAGTAAATTATAGAACAGGAAATTTAAAAAATAATGATCCCCAAATTAGGTTGTTTTCCTGTGTCTTGGGGACCTTTCATACCAGTTACCGTATTATACATACATACAAAATACATATTATACATAGATAGAACACAATATAAAAGCAACAACCAAAACCATCATGAAAAATATAATAGTTGGTTGGAAAATGTAAAATTATTTCTCAATTCTAAGTACTCGTCAGTTGTGTTGTAGTCAGGGTACTTGCCAGCCGACAAGTTTCCTTCTCTCTTCGTAAATTTTTAAAATGTTAAAAAATATATATAACAGCCTCTTGTCCCTAGCAACTATGTTATAGTTATCTATAAAATTAAATTTTACTGGAGTGATAGCGATGGCTGGTGATTGATTTCCAAACTGTGGAGGTCGGTGATATTCGTTAGTACTATACTCACCATGAGCCATGAGCCAAAGTGCCTCTACTTTGACGTACTACTATAAAAAATAACAAAATTATAACACAGTTGAATGCTATACTAGATGTAACAAAGTCTAAATTAATTATTATATCAAAGTCTTTTTGAAACGTGTCATCTATAATAATGTCATAACGAGGTAAAATATGTTTGTGAGCTGGTCTGTAAGGGGTAATCTCTGAAACTATAATACTAATCCGATACTAAAATCTCTTTCACTAATAAAAAGCGTTCTTTCTTATTATTATAGGCTATGTTTTATTTTTATTAAGTTTTATTGTGATGATCATTAGGATCCATTTTTAAACCAAGTCAGAAAAATACGCCGTTTTGCTGCTATACCGATGTGCGCTGACCAAACTATTATCCTGACAAATTAGGGGAAAATAATGTATAATAATATTGTTTTATGTTAAAATTTCTACAAAAAAGTCTGCGACAATATATGAGTAAATAGTTTTTTTTTTTTTAATATTTAAATGACTTTTGGCCGCTTTATCGGCTTGCGCTAATTGAACGGTTTGCAATAGGTGGAAATTATGTACTGCAATATAGTTCACCGCTAAAAGGTCCACAAAAAAATCGGTAATAATATATGTGTAACTTTTATAGAAATAACAATAAAAAATATTTTAGTATTAACATGGCTTTTGGTCGCTGGTATGCGTTGATCAAACGGTTTGAAATAGATCTCCGATAAATGGTCTACAAAACAATATGTTTAAATTGTAGATGAAACCCTCTAAAAGTAGTTTAGTAATTAATATGTTGTTTGAAATCTTTATCTGTATGCATAGATCAAATGGTTTGCAGTAGGTAAGAGTAATGTAGTAGGTACATTATTTTTCATCCTTAAAAGATTTGGAAAATAATTTTGGATAATGTATGTGCTAATTAGTCTATTAGGAATTCCGATAAATATAATTTCAATAATTAAAATGCTACGTTGTACTGACCAAACGACACGAAGTAGTTCAAAATAATGTGCCACAATAATATAATATAATATATACTAGTACAGTAGATGTAACAATGTATTTTCTCAGATTAATACAACGTACACATTTGATAATTATCTAATATTTTCTAGAAATGATCCTAATTTAGCTAACATTAAGCTTGACCTATTTGGTTTTAATATTATTGATTGAATATTCTAGAAGCTTTTTAAATTGAATGGATGCACTTATTGATTGATACTTAAAAATAAACAGATAATTACTTGCACGTACAAAGTTAAAATTACTATGTATCCACATACACATTAATATTTTTCTTATTACTCACTTTATATTTACTTCAATTTTATTTATTTGTATAGATGATTGTAAATGTTTGTTTCGCGTTCTATATTCTTTAAATAAAGACTTAGATTGCGTCTACAGATTTTCTGTAAGCTATGTCGTAATTAAGCGGAGATGATTTGGCATTTTAAAAGACAAACGTGAAATGGTTTTTTTTTATAAAAATAAAACCGTCACCAAAATATTCTACTTACTCTTAAAAAAAGGACTTAAGCATGGAGCAACCACAATCGAATACAATTAGTGAACACGCTTATAGCATACAAGCGCATTAACAACTTAGATATCGGATACAACTATTAAAGACATGTTTAGTTGTAAACAACTTTAAATTCAATTCAATTAAGTGTATACTTAGGTGTGTAACCTTGGCTGGCACCGATTCCAAAAATAAGAATAATTGTTTAGGACAATAATAGTCTTAATGAACTATGTGGCAGACAAATAGTAGAAGTAAATTGAAGTAAATAAAAAAGTAACCATTTTTTATTTTATAGTGCATATTTTCATAGTAAGTGGAATATTTTGGAGTCGGTTTTGTTTTTGTGAAAAATCTTCCTTTTTAGTAAATCTTGCGTTCCGTAGTTAACTGATAGAAAGAAAATGATAATAATAATAGCCTTTATTTAACAATCGTACATAACCTTTAACTTATCGGTATGAATAAAATGCAGTATATTTTTAATTATTTGACATCATTATTTGAAGATTGTCTTGTTTTCCAGCATAGGCCTCCCCTAGATTTTGCCACATTAAGTGGTTCTGTGCTTGTCTTCTCCAAGTAACACCAGCTAATTTTCTAACATCATCTTTCTATCTTCGACGCTCTCTCCCTTTGGGTAGATCTTCTAAACGCGCTGCATATAATGGCAGCAAACCATCAGATAACATAATTCCTAAAGACGTCAATAAACGTGGTGCTTTTCAGTCATCGATAAAAATTGGCTTAGAATCCCGAGTGATGTTACTTACTAAAGGTCTAGTGAATGGAGCTATGGGCATAATAAAAACAGTATTGGCCGGTCTTAAGAATAGGTCAACTGGAGGATAAGGAGCTACCGGAAGCCGTGTATGTAAAATTGAATGATGAAAGAATCGATCTCAGGCTAAATGATATTAACGGGTGCATTTAAGATTGAAAGGCTTAATGTTGTCAGATTTGAACGACAACAAATTAACTAATCGACCACACGACGATAGAAAGTTAAAGAAAATAACGGGGCTATGAAATTTGTCTTCTGACAATCAATACATGACTCGAATATACAAATATTACCATTATAATCACTTATAGGTAGATGCATTTCATGACAATTCCATAAAAGTCAAACACCGCAATGTTCATCATCATCATCATCATTTCAGCCGCAGGACGTCCACAGCTGAACATAGGCCTCCCCCATAGATCTCCAGAGCGACCGATCTTGTGCGGCCTGCATCCAACGGCTCCCAGCGACCTTTATTCGGGCGTCTTTCCATCTAGTCGGGGGCCGTCCTACGCTGCGCTTTCCGGTGCGTGGTTTCTACTCGAGAACCTGTCTGCTCTAACGGCCGTCAGTTCTCCGAACTATGTGCCTCGCCCACTGCCACTTCAACTTGCTAAACCTTTTGGCTATGTCGGTGACCTTTGTTTTGACCTCATTTCTGATACGATCTCGTAGAGAAACACCAAGCATAGCCCTCTCCATAGCTCGCTGAGCGACCTTGAGCTTTCTTATGAGGCCCACAGTGAGCGACCACGTCTCTGTGCCGTATGTCATCACTGGCAACACACATTGGTCAAAGACAGTCCGACAATAACACCGCAATGTTACATTGTTTTATTACGGAGTTCCGGTGCCTTTTTTATACAACAAAGGTAAAAAACAAGAATACAGCCCGTCTGATGGTAAGCGGATACTATAGCCTATGGAGACATGTAGGTATTGCTAGAGCATTACCGACCTTGAACCCTTACCCCAAAGAGCTCTGGAAACCCAATTAACTGCAGGAATACAACACTAGGTTATTTGGTTGCAATCTTCTGTGGGGTATTCCACTAGTCGGACTATCCCAAGCGGAGACAAATCTCCAAAGAAAGTTCCCTGCGCTCTACCTCTCTCTACCTTTTGTTTATACCACGATTGTGGCCAACAAGCATGCGGTCCACCTATTGGGTAAGTGTTCACCGCAGACTATGGATGCTTTCATACAAGTATCACATGCGCGTTGCCGATCTTTTAAAAACCTATTTAAACCCTTTTTGAAGAACCCCATACTGTAGTTCCCTGGGAAAACCTCAGCACTAGGTAGCTTATATCACAATTGGACCGCTCGCGGAAAGACCAATTAGGTCCCAAAGTGTGAGGATAAACTCCTTGCCGATGGTGAACGGTGCGATGGTGGAAAGTAGCCGCTGGCATCATACCGAACAGTTCCTCGGAACACAGCCCATTATACAAACGGTAGAACGTACAAAAGGAGAGAAGGGAAGAACAGTCCACGTTCGTGCTGTTTGTAGTTAAAAAGTTCCGTTGTGTCTTCGCATTCCAAGTTAGTTCAGAATGTCCTTAGTTAGGAATGTACCTAGTCTTCAATTGTGATAAACCTACCAATATATCAATCACTATACATTTCCCATTTGATTTTGAAGAGTTTTCTGATGTATCTTCGAAATTCAAGATCCAATCCCTAGAAATTAAAAAGGGGATGCATTAAAAAATATCCCCTTTCTAACAAAAAATATTTTTCCAAATCAGTTTATAAATGACGGATTGAAGTGGTAACAAACATTTTATAATATACAAATTTAATTCAAAATTGTTTATTTAACTTATATGTAGGTATTTGTACTAAATAACGTCTCATCTATATATAATTAATAAGATTGAAGTGTCTGTTTGTAATATCAAAACAACAGCTTTTTACTAAATGCATATGAAAGTATATACAAAATTAAAACTCAAAATCAAAATAATCTTCATTTTATTTAGGCCCCAAGAAGGCACTTCTGAACATCAAAACACCACTGTCGGTTCGGCATACCTATAACAAAAAAAAACCATTTTAATTTTTTTTCTCTGATTGTCTGTCTGTTTGTTCCGGTTAATCTCCGAAACGGTTGGACTGATTTTGACGGGACTTTCACTGATAGATAGCTGGTGTTATAGGGAGTAACTTAGATTACTTTTATTTTAGGAAACTAATTAGAGTTCCGTACAAATAAAAAAAAAAATGGCCATGGTGAATCAATTCAGGCGCTTAAATGTCTTACGCTGAGTAAACCATGAGAGATATAGCAAATTAATGTACTACATAATTGTAGGCATTAAAAAGATCTACAAGAGAGATAGCAAGAGTATATTTTCTTAAGAACACCCATAATAAGCATTTTTTTTGCCTTTAAAATAACCAGGAGCGGCGGAGCAAGACTCGCGCGGGCATTCCGTAGTCCACGTGAGCGAAGCCACGAGCAAAGCTAGTTTTGAATATGAATAAAATTATTTTCCGTTGATTTTGTTTATAATCCAGCAATATATTTTAAGTTCTAACTGAAATACTAAGTTCTACACAATATTATGTAGGTACATTGTAAACATTTACAATTTGAAACAGTATCAAAGACTAGTTCTATTCCTGTTCTCCAATGAACGCGGTGAATTTTTGAAGCCAGTCGTCCTCAGCTACTCCTCCAGTGAACTTGTTATCCATAAAAATGCCTTTAATTAATTCAACTCTAAAACAACGTTTAAAATCTTCATCTGTGCACATTTTTATTTACTTTCGTCTTATTTTCGGTTGTTACTGTGATGTCACTAAGTCTAAATCGAAACGTTTGTTTCTGAAAATGTATTGCGCATCTGTTACTATTTTACCTATATATATATTTGTAAGAAATTTGTCTGGTTCCAAATTATACTTGTTAAATGTATTTGAATATTCTCTTATCATGTTTTTCAGTTTACTTACAGCTGAGAAACTTTTAATAAATTATTACAATAATATTAAAACGATTGATGCTTTAATGGGTATCAAAAGTGCATCAATAATTCCTTTTAATGTTGTCATGGTTGTGACATTTGTTTTATCATCTAAAGTAGCTACGTCTATTATGAAATTTTTTTATATTCCCTTAACATTCTTTGAAACTTATTTAAGTATTACCTCTATGATATTTATTAAATATATTAACCATTCGTCGATGATTGTGGTTTTTGGGATATTGCATAATCGAATGAAGGTCATTAGGAAGTCAATGGAGAGGAACACGATTCCGGTGAACATAATTGGGCGGAACGAGATTAAAATGAAAACCAAGATCATCAGAAAATCTTTGTTAATGTACAAACATTTATTGGACAACCTGCTCAGTGTTGATCGTCACGTGCAATGTTTGGTAATTTTAATTTTTATTTATATACCATTATTATAAACTTTTTATACTACACAAGTAGTAATTTAGGTTTGAATAATATACAAGCTATGGCCCAAGGTTTTGCCGTGTTAAATTCGTTCGACCAACTTTCCACCGCACCACCGCCAATGCACCCGTGTAGCTAATCGTTATCCTCCCTTCCCATACTTGCACGCAGCTTTCCAGATTGCTTGACGTTCATATTTACTGCTTAGAGTAGTAGCATGAAACTATAGTGCTTATAATCTTTGTCAATAAATTATATTTTATAAAATGCAGAAATAATTATTCTGATTGGTTCAGTGATTCCGGAAATTACTCTCAACTTAATATACACAAACTCACGAAAATCTCTTTACATTATCATAATTATATTATTATTACTATAGATATTAAAATATGTGTTTCTATTTAAAAAAAACATAATGATGCTACACCATAACTGAGACCCACTAGAATTTATTGAAAAACTTGGTCATCAATTAGAAACAGACATAATTTTAAATTATTTAAATTTCATCTGTTTGTGTAATTGATAGACAATTTGATTGAACAGAATTATTATGATTATAATATAAGAGATGAAATTTACATATTTCAGGAATCTATAACTTTGATGTCTAGTTTATTAAAATTTATTCAACTGATATACGTGACTACAAAAAGTGTTCTTTTGGTGAGTAAAATGTATTTGTACGTCTTAAGTATTTTATATTTCAATTGTACTGGCGAAGTATTATGCTTTCGTCTAAAAATACGTGTACAAATATTCCAATAAAGGTCTATACCATTTTAGTCTGTTAACCTTGACTAAGCCCTAGTATAATCGTTAGTGCTACCACACTAAGAACGGAACAGGCAAGCTTTTTTGACTCAAATAATGACAAGCGGGGTCCTAACCATCTTACCTTTCTACAATTGTTAACGCTACAAAATATTTTTTTACGAAAAACAAAATCAACATTAATGATTTTGAGGAGTTTCCTGATGTATCTTCGAAATTAAAGGTCCAATGCCTATGAAATTAAAATCTGACCACTCTTGACGTATATCCTTCCAAACGAAAAGGAAACGTCTAATTCGATTCATAAACAAAGAAGTTTTGGCTAAATATTCATAAAAAAAAAACAAATACACATTCCAATTGTTAAACCCTCCTTTTTTTGAAGTCCTGTTAGTGTTAACGATTGTAGAAAGGCAACTTGGCTAGGCAGGCCTCCTGGTGACAAATCGAATAGAAATCTGTAGACGATTTGTCAGCAGTTTAACTCTTAGAGTCAATCATCCACTACTCGCACTAGACCTTAAGCCTCTATAAGTAAGGTCAAAGATAAGATATTACAGAAGATAAATTTGGCAAACCCTTGTAGAAGAACCATTGAAAAGGGAGGATCCTCCGACCAGTTGGGTGTTATGTCTGGCGGGCAGCTGCCCAACGGTTGAAGTCGGGTTCTTGTATATATACTCAATTGAAAAGTTAATTTCTATTGCGCGATGTAGGATGCGTCGTATGTGGCTCGATAGATGTCGCTGTGTTAGATGTCCCACACCCTGATAATTTTACAGCGTTTGTACACAATCCCAGGTAAAGTGCAGCAGCTGCAACACACCTATAGATAAACAATCCTAAAGTAATAATAGTACATAGCTGTGAGATTGATTATACAAGTTATTGATAATTAATCATATCTTAAGATAATATAACATACATCGGATGAGTCTGTTATTTAAATTTTTTAGAAGCTTAGCCATAATCTCATATGATTTTTAAGTGGCGATATAGCCCAAGAAGATAACACGCTAAGCCTAGTTAGTGACCTGATTCAAAATCAAAATAATAAAAAACTTTATTCAATATAGGCCTCTAGAAGGCACTTATGAACGTCAAAACCCAATCACAGCTTCGAGAAGAGCCGGCAAGAAACTTGATCAGGCTTATATTAATACAGTTAATAATCACATTAATAATTTAGTGGATGCACAGAGAGGGAGTCACTTCCAGACATCTCTATCATTCACATAATGATACACCCCATAATAAATAATCCTTTGACAGTAAAGCCGGCTTGACATGGAACTTGAACTCATTGTCTGGCAAATCAGTATTAGCTTCGGGATCTTTTATAGAATCTAAAGCTATTAAGTAAAAACTTTTATTAGTCTTACTAAGTCTAAAACACGGTACGAATTATTTATGTTTATTTCTAGTAATAATATTGTGCTAGTTTTTGATAAAATCATGTCTTTCAAAGTGTTAACGAATGTACATTAATTTATCAAGAATGTATTGGGAGGATAAAGTTAAGATGTTAAATTCCTGGAATTTGTTCTATAGTGATTCGAGTGGTCTCAAGTTGTAGATTGCTTGAATTTCCAACTTTTGTAATATAAATATGGTAGCATGGTCAGCTGCTGAACTCTACAGCAAAACACCGTAATACATTAAGCTATGAAAATAAGCGAAGTAGACTAACCTAAGAGTAGCATGTTAACTGGCGAATCTTAGGTATGTACTGCGAATGCAATGGAGTTTAATCTTCCCGCCGAAGTCTTAATGTGCGAACCCCATTGTAATTTTAAATCAAGCATAATATCCAAGAAGACAATATCATTAACAAAACCTACTAACTTTGATACAACTATCAACACGCCAAACATTGAGCAAGGCAAATCTTATAATATATTTAGATTTCTTTACATTTAGCAGTAAATTATTTAGAAATTTTAACAAAGGTATTATTTAATTGAATCTTAACTGTGAATCTATTCTTTTCACTTTAAATATAGGTAAGTTCACAGAATACACCGATTGCATACCGCAACTTCTCTCAGCCCTTAAGTATATGCCTTGGCAGCGCTGAATCGGCATCAGTGATTATGATTTCGTAAAACCATACTGCTGACCATTCAAAATCCAAATCCAAAAAATCGTACTAATCGACGGAAGTACAGAAATTGGTCAATAATTTCCAAGATGACTTCCACAACCTGATTTAGTCCCATCTTGATTGGTTCCCAAGTGCAGCTGCTGGATAATACCTATAGGCGGACCAGATTTTCAACTTGAGCGTAGCAGCTAGCCTGGGTGGCATTAGAAAATGCCTTACCTTCATTTAGTTACATCACAATGATTTCCTTCACCGAACACTAAGGCTCATTAGAAGAATTCGAACTCATGTCGATTGACTCGATGTCTTGTATACGATATAACTGAGCCATCATTGTTTCACGTGTTTACGCTTGAAGCTAAACTTATTTAATTATATTACAGGGTGTGATATCCATGATATATCAGTAAATATTCTGGATCTTATTCAGAAGATCATGTCTACATGTAGTCCAGCTATTTTAGCTGAAATGTCAGCACTTGAAGTAAACAGGATCATAGAAATTATTGTTAAGCAGTTGCTTCAATGTTCAGGTAATGATTGTATTAAATTGATATGTATTTATGAAAAAAGGAATTGACGCTTCGTGGGTTAATGAGAAATTTACATCAGATTCCTGTTTATGTTAGCATAAGAAATACTAAAAAAAAAAAATAAGAAAAGAAAAAGCATTTCTGGCCAAAACTACGACATGCAGTCGAACCTGAATTCGTCTTTGGGAAAGGCATTATATATCTCTATAAGTACAATTAAATTTTCTGTTTATAATGTCACAATAACAGCTTTTTAATACATGCACATGAAACTATTTACGATACCTATAACAAAAACTCCATTTTTTTTGTCCGTTTGTCTGTTTGTTCAGGGTAATCTCCGAAACGGTTGGTCCGATTTTGACGGAACATTTACTGGTAGATAGCTGATGTTATAAGAAGTAACTTAGGCTACTTTAAGTTTAGAAAAAAAAATGGGTTCCGCAAAATAAAAAATACTGTTCATGGTGAATCAATTCGGGCGCTTAAATGGCTTATGCTGTGTAAACCATAAGAGATATATCAAATTAATGTACTACATAATTATAGAAATTAAAAAGAACTGCGAACAAGTCAGCAAGGTTATATGTCTATCTTCTAAGGAACATCCACAATAAGCATTTTTGTCTCTTAAATAACCAGGAGTTGTGAAGCAAACTTCGCGCGTGTACCCGATTGATGGCATTCTGAAGTCCACATGAGCAAAGACACGGGTACAGCTAGTTATATATATAAATATGTGTGTTATATTCATTTAATCTATCGTTGCAGATGAATCACTTCGTTTTGAGTTGAGAATAATGCTGCAGTATATAAAGGGCCGACCTATCAAATATACTATATGTCGGGCTATTCCTTTTGATATATCCTTGCCAATTGGACTTCTCAGCTTTAGCATTACATACGTAATAATACTTTTACAATTAAACACTTTAAAATTGTAATTTAATTTCGTAGTATTCACTGCTTTTATTATATTGCCATTAAACGCACTCTCACTAAAACAGCTAGTGTTTCTAGATTCTCGAATTGTGTTACTCAGACTATGAGGTTTTTATAATGAAAAACCATTATGTTATTATATCCTTATTATTAAGAAGTTTTTAAATGTATTTGTATTGCGTGCTATTCACTACTGTAATATTATGAAAATCAAAATTGTTGAATCTATAATATAGGAAAGTGTGTTTCTGGATTTTCGCATTGTGTTACTTAGACTATCATATTTTTATTATAAAAAAAAATGTATATTATTATATTTATATTAATAAGAAGTTTTAAATTGTATTTGTATTGCGTGCTATTAACTACTGTAATATTAAGAAAATCACAATTGTTGAATCTATAATATAGGAAAGTGTGTTTATGGATTTTCGCATTGTGTTACTTAGACTATCATATTTTTATTATGAAAAAAAAACTATGTATGTTATTATATTTATATTAATAAGAAGTTTGAAATTGTATTTATATTGCGTGCTATTAACTACTGTAATATTATGAAAATCACAATTGTTGAATCTATAATATAGGAAAGTGAGTTTATGGATTTTCGCATTGTGTTACTTAGACTATCATATTTTTATTATGAAAAAAAAAAACTATGTATGTTATTATATTTATATTAATAAGAAGTTTGAAATTGTATTTATATTGCGTGCTATTAACTACTGTAATATTATGAAAATCACAATTGTTGAATCTATAATATAGGAAAGTGAGTTTATGGATTTTCGCATTGTGTTACTTAGACTATCACATTTTTATTATGAAAAACAACTATGTATGTTATTATATTTATATTAATAAGAAGGTTTAAACTGTATTTTCATTGCGTGCTATTAACTACTGTAATATTATGAAAATCACAATTGTTGAATCTATAATATAGGAAAGTGAGTTTATGGATTTTCGCATTGTGTTACTTAGACTATCATATTTTTATTTTGAAAAAAAAAAACTATGTATGTTATTATATTTATATTAATACGAAGTTTTAAATTGTATTTATATTGCGTGCTATTCACTACTGTAATATTAAGAAAATCACAATTGTTGAATCTATAATATAGGAAAGTGTGTTTATGGATTTTCGCATTGTGTTACTTAGACTATCATATTTTTATTATGAAAAAAAAAAACTATGTATGTTATTATATTTATATTAATAAGAAGTTTGAAATTGTATTTATATTGCGTGCTATTAACTACTGTAATATTATGAAAATCACAATTGTTGAATCTATAATATAGGAAAGTGAGTTTATGGATTTTCGCATTGTGTTACTTAGACTATCATATTTTTATTATGAAAAAAAAAAACTATGTATGTTATTATATTTATATTACTAAGAAGTTTGAAATTGTATTTATATTGCGTGCTATTAACTACTGTAATATTATGAAAATCACAATTGTTGAATCTATAATATAGGAAAGTGAGTTTATGGATTTTCGCATTGTGTTACTTAGACTATCACATTTTTATTATGAAAAAACAACTATGTATGTTATTATATTTATATTAATAAGAAGGTTTAAACTGTATTTTCATTGCGTGCTATTATTTACTGTTATGTTATTGAAATCACAATTGTTGAATCTATAATATAGGAAAATGAGTTTCTGGATTTTCGAATTGTGTTACTTAGATTATCAGATTTTTATTATGAAAAAAAAACCACGTATGTTATTATATTCATATTATTAAGAAGTTTTAAACTGTATTATTTGCATTGCGTGCTATTATCTATTATTATATTATTGAAATCACAATTATTGAATCTATAATATAGGAAAACGTGTTTCTGAATTTTCGAATTGTGTTAGTTAGACTATCATATTTTTATTATGAAAAAAGAAATATATACGTATGCTATTATATTCATATTATTAAGAAGTTTTAAACAATATTTGTTTTGCATGCTATTATCTACTGTTATACTATTGAAATTACAATTTTTGAATAAAATAGTTTGTGGGAAAAGGTTTTTCCCAACCTAATATAATAAAGAAAAATGTGTTTCTGGATTTTCGAATTGTGTTAATTAGACTATCATATTATTATTATGAAATAAAGTCAACGTGAGTTATTACTCCAATGCATGAATCACGTCTTCGATTCTGAATTTTAGGATGTTTTGTTTTAGAGTGTTGCTATGAAATAAATAAATAAAAACTTCGTGCAATGTTTTGTATTTCATTTAAAGTCCTAAAAGCTAGAACTTAATAGAACTTGATATCTATTTAGGTTTATGGAAATATTCCCTTATAAACACAATTTTTTTTACATCGAGGCCTAGTTTCGAGATCTAGGTTACAAAATACAAATAATAATCATCCATTATTTCTTTAATTTTAACGAGTAACAAGATATGAGGTGGTATGAAAATTCTATGCAACTGAATATATATTATGGTGAAAAACTAGTCGTAGCTTAAGAAGGTTAAATACGAGGTCAGTATACATTATCCATCAGACAGCGTGTGGTTGGGCAACAGTTTTAGTTTTAAACACGGGGATTTAAACGAATATTACTGGGACTAAACCTGACCTGACCTTCCTTATAAAGAGGCAAATTATTGATGTCACAGCTGAACCAATCAGAATTAAATAGCGTTTTAAAAGATACAAAACAAGAATAAATTGCTAAATTCTTTAAAGTGCGTAACCAATATGTGTTTTAACTACTCTCATATGTGTCACAATAGTTATATGCCGATACGTGGAATATTTTGTAGTGCAATTTACAGACTGCGGTGAAGTGTAGTGTGTTGTAGTTTATTTGGTAAAATCTATCGATTTGTAACCTATCAGGTTATGGTAAGAAATCTAGCTCACTGTGTAACTTAATTTTTGTAAGCATTTAAGGCATTTTAAATAAACCATAATAATTATGTCGAGATGTTCCGCTTAATATTTGTCTCCCAATTGGCCTTCTCATCTTTAGTATGATTGTATAATTATTTTTATGCAATTATATCGTTTGTTTTTGGCTTACATTTCGTGCTATTTACTATTGTTAGTTATTTCTGGATTATAATTATGTATTGTTTAGAATATTTTAAAGTAATTTGATAATAATCTAAGAATAACTTTTCAGGAATATTAGTAATATAGACATAGCGATGATGAATTTGAAGGCCATAGATTAATTAAATTAAATGGGTTATCCCGTACAATAATAGTTGCTATTATAAGTATACAATAGTACAAATACCCATATATAAGAACCTTTGACAACATGGATATAGAGTTGATAAAATTCAAGGTAATCAAAAAATTTCATGAGTTCGTATTTCCCACAGTGTAGGTAAAAGTATAGCTGCTACCGTAACATATTAACTTTAAATACTTTTTGAAAAAAAACCACTAAGTCCATATTTTAAACATTATTTTTCCACAACTTTGAGCAAAGTATTAAACGGATCAAATTTTAACCAACGTCCAACGTAAATGGGTTGCAAATATAGCACCTTAAAAAAAAATTTGTAAGAGAATTTTTAACAAAAAAGAAAACCAACTTCTATTACTTTTAAAAAGTTTCCTGGTGTATCTGTTGAAGGTCCAATGCAAATAAAATTAAAATGGAACTATGAAGGTACCTACAGCTGCTATTAAAACTATGCATTGTTCAGAACATTTTCTAGTAATGTGATTAAAAGCTATAACAGTTCTTCATGTGTTGATAAAGTTTAAGGTAACTTTTTTAAATTCATTTAATGATTAATCCCGTGTAATGTAGGTACAGTTATTATAACTATGCAATAATTAGAACATGCTGAAGTAATCATCATTATATTAATACGTAAAGCAAAAACTTTATACCCCTTTTTAAGTGTATTGCGAGCACGGAAGACTGTGATATTTGGCATGGTTAAAGTTTATATGGAGAAGGAGTACAGAAAGCTAAAATTTATCTATAATATCTGTTACTAATATATGAAATAAAATTAATTAATACTGCGAATCCTAACCTGAGCAGTTCCATTGAATTTAGACCCCTCAAAATATTGACATTGTCACTCATAGAAAAGTGACAGCAAATGATATAATATTCATTGTTTAGTTTCAAACCGCAAATGTCAAACAGAAAATAGTCTATGATTAAAAAGTCGCTGATCGAATTTCGATCATTGGGCGACCGATAGTTTGATCAAAAACTAGAAATAGTTTTTCACGAATAATAACAATATAATATCTAGATATGGTCTTGACTAGCTGTACCCGCGGGTTCGCTCACGTGGACTACAAAATGCCCGGGCGAATCTTCCTCCCCCGCTCCCGGCTATTTTAAAGACATAAATGCTTATTGTGGGTGTTCCTTAGAAGATAGATGTATACTCGCACATACTTTTTTGTGGATCTTTTTGATATCTACAATAGTTTAGAACATTAATTTGCTATATCTCTTATGGTTTACTCAGCATAAGCCATTTAAGCGTCCGAATTGATTCACCATTACCAGTTTTTTTTATTTGTAAAGAACCGTAATTTTTTTTCTAAAACAAAAGTAGCCTAAGTTAGTCCCTATAAATTCATTTATCTATAAGTGAAAGTCCCGTAAAAATCAGTCCAACCGTTTCGGAGATTACCCGGAACAAACAGATAGACAGAAAGACAAAACAAAAATTGTTATAGGTATCGTATATACTTTCATATGCATTTAGTAAAAAGATGTTATTTTGACATTACAAACAGGCATTTCAATTTTATTAATTGTTTATAGATAAAGTTCTATGTAACGAATTAGTCTCATAAAATCAATATTCTCGTGTAATGTAGGTAGGTACAGCTGATATTATAACTATGCATTATTTAGAATATTTTAAAGTAATGCGGTTATAAGCTAGAAATATCTTCACAGACGTTTTAATATTATTGTTATGTTATATTGTAGTTATAGTGTTAATAATGTTCAAGATAACGAATTAATGTTAATAAATAAATTTTCCCGTATACTCGTGGAGTACAGCTGATATTATAATTATACAACTATTCGGCACATATGAATAAAAGCTAGAAATGAATAGCGGTTCAGGAGTTTAAACAATTTAGAAATAGTGTTGATATAGTTTGAGATATCTTATTGATTTAATGAAATGTATAATCCCGTGTAATGTAGCTACAATTACAACTATTTATAACATTTTAATGTATTGTGGTTAAAACCTTGGAATAACTCTTCGAGAACACTAGAGATATAGAGATATAGGTATAAGGTTGTTAAAAATTTATTTTAATGAAATGAATATTTCCGTGTAATGTAGGTTCCTCTGATTTATAATTACTTAGAATATTTCTAAGTAAGAACCGATAAAAAATTCTTCCTTTATTTTCTTTTTCACAACTTGGAATTGTTGTAATAAATGAGATCATTATAAACAATTCTTACTTGAATGACCTTTTTTAATCTTTATTTATAATAATAAATATTTAATTGTTTGTTTCTTATGTATTTCAAATACAATTAAACTTGGGTTAACTATTGTGTGCACGACCTTTAAGATTTAATGTAACCACTTTACAATAGATGGCGCTCGAGTTTTTTCATTTCGAACGACACCATGAACGAAATCGCGGGCGAGAGCTAGAATAATCTAAAATCGTATAAAATAAATTTGTTGTCAACACTTGTAATAATTATAACAGAGTCTAGATATTCGAGTAGTGGAGAAATGGGAAATATCGCTTTAGGTAGAACACAAATAAAAGGAAACAGTAAATATAATTTAATGTTTAATAATAACAGTATATTATGTATTCGATAACACAATAAATCACTAACTACCTATTCATAGCGATGTAAATAATTATATCATATCACATCAAATTAATAAATACTTAAATGCAATAAAACAATATATGTAATTATAATATTAAATGTGTTAAAAATAGTGAGTGATCTTGTGTTTTAAAACAAACCGTAAAATAAACAAACTGTAAAATGTTTAATGTAATTACTAATAAATATATTTGCATTTATAAATTGAGAACCATTTAACCATTTCAATATGGCGTACCTTTTCGATCAATTTGTGGAGTTAAGAGGTTAAAAATATTAAAAAAATGGCTTTCAAAAGAGTACGAAAATGTTATCAAGGAGCAAAAAAATATTTGAGAAAAATCGCCTGTTTTAATGAATATTATGAGTTGTTTTTTTTTCTCAGATTATAGCCTTTATATGATTCTATAATGTCACCAAATTTCATACAAATCGGTTAAGCCAGTTATTCAAAAACCAAATCAGATAAAATTTGAAACTTGCCGGATCAACGAATCTTATTAGTACCAAGATACCCTCTAATAATGATCCTGATATCTTTTTGGGGCTAATTCATTATGTATAACGCCCTATATAGCCTTTCATCATAATCTTTTTTTTTACTATTTCTAAAAGTTTTACTAAAATTACTAATTAAAATCACTAAAATTATTGCCTTAGTATTTAAAATCTCTAATTTGTATATACACGATCCCATATGTAATAACGATGCCGATGAATTCCACAGGCAAGGAGATGTCCAAGGGAATGGCACGGCATATGTAATAGCTGAATGGGCGACGCACGACTTGTTCCAAGGCAATCTCTAACTCGAAGCGCAGAGATTCATCTACATCGAATATTAACTATTACTTAGGAGTTAACAGACAGTGTGTTAAGTTATTTATCAGAATTCCTTAATTGTAAATACAAAAAAACATATCCAAGAAATGACGACTAAATGTATGTGTTTCAGATATTTAACAAATCAATCGAAGAGCAACACTTAAATTATTTCAGCTATTGAGTTTTAAATATTATCTTGATAATAGCATATACTAATTGCTCAAGATAAAAATTTAATCAATATTAAGATATTAATTAGTTAAATGAGCTTCGAATAAAGTTACCTGAACATCGAATTAATTGCTTCGAAAGCAGTGTCTTTATTTTCTTTACTTCATGGATAGCCATTTCTGCAATTATAGCTGGAATTGCGACGCAAACCAGGACATGTACTATTTCCACAGCGAAAAGTGTCTTCATACTTCCCATTCCCGACTGTCAATAAATTGAAATATACTTAAAAATATTGTGTAAGCCGAATAAAGTATATTATTAATAGGAATACTATTTATAGCATAGAATAAGTATACTAAATCAACGACCCCAAGCGCACGTCACATTTCAACCATAAAATTAAATAGTAATTATGCCGTACTGCGTAGTTAAAGAGTTCAATATACTAAATTATTAAAAATTAAACAAAAAACCCAACTGCAAAAAACCCTTCACAAAAAAGAATAAAACAAGCTCTATAAACTAAAGAATATTGTTTGTGCAGTATGAAACGCACCATGGAATATTTTTTGTTTGATACCTATGAATAACACATATAATAAAATATAATACAAATATAACTTGAGTAAAGTAAGTTGATAAGTATTGCAGTTGGGGACAAACCAATAACTAATGTATGTTCCGTGAAGATCTTTCATTGAAAATGTATTTAATATTTTACAAAATATATTTTTGTTTGTCCTCGCCTGCAATACTTTATGTCACTCAAGTTATATTTATATTATAGTATTATATTTTATTATATGCGTTAGTCATAAATATCAAAGGAGTAATATTCCATGGTGTATTTTCAAGCTGCTCAAACAATAGGTATTATTTAGTTTATAGAGCCGGTATAAATTAGAACAACAATGCTACTTTGCTGGCATAAATGCAAGAAGAAGCTTAGTGTAACAAAATTCATACTGAAACCTTGTTGGCTGGTTGATACCCATACAGTTAAAATAACGAAATCTTTGTTCCTATTTTTACGCTTTTATTTAATTTCCAGACGTCGTAATAAAATATTATATAGCCTATATCACTCCTACAATTAAGACAAATCTAACAACACCTCATATGTTAAAATTCATCAGACCGTTCAGGTTAAAGAGCATGCCAAAGAAATAGACAGACATACACTTGAAAAGCATTCTTTTTTGCAGTCGGGTAACAACACTTCAGCCAATCTTAAAAGGAATACTGGACTATCATTTCATAGCTAAGTATAATAATGTTTATAAATCAACAAACCAGTTGACGTAGAAACCGATGTTTCGGGCAGCATTACTGCACATGCGCATAATAAATCAAAAAACTGGTTGACGTGGAAACCGATGTCATTTCATTATTACTGCGCATGGGCATTAATGTTGGCATATTTTCTTCTTACAAACTTTGATTCCCTATTTCCTTTTTTAAAGTTTTATTATTGCTACAAAAAGTAGCCTATGTCCTTTCCCAAGGTACAATCTATTTCTTTACCAAAATTCATCAAAATTACTTTAGCGATATAAGCGTAAAAAACGAAGCCGTCAGACACTGACAGAGTTATTTTCGCATTGATAATATTAGTATGGACTATTCGCAGGCTAATTCACGGCGGCACTTTTAATAATGATTTTTTTATTTGTCAATCATTTCGAAACAACCAATAATTACACGAACTTACTTCCTAAGCTATACAAAAGATTTTGGTACATAAAAAAAATGTACGTTGTAATAATTTTACGTGACTACTAATTTACCTATACACATCTAAAGTACATTTCTCATTAGGATTGTGCGAATTTAGAAGAAAAAAATATATTTCACCACTAAATAATTGATGGAACCGATCATGGAAACGTAAACTTAAATTATGCAATTTACAACCTAAAAACCTCGTGAATCACTAAAGAATAAATTCCAGAAATATAATGTCTTAACTTTGCCCTCCCAATACATCCTTGATAACTTAATGTATATTAGTAAAAACATAGTCCAGTTAGATTTTGTCAAAGATCAGCACAATGTTAATACTAGAAATACAGATAAATTAATCCTACCATGTTTTTGACTAAATAGGTCCAATAAAAGTTTCTTAGGTATTAGTGTCAGGTATTATAATAAGATCCCGAAGCATATTACTAATTTACCGGACAGCAAGAACAAGTACCATGTCAAGCAGGTTTTACTGTCAAAAGGTTATTTATTATAGGGTGGATCATTATGTGAATGATAGTGAAGTCTGCAAGTGACTCCCTTTCTGTGCATCCACTAAATTATTATTAATGTTTTATAATTAAGACTATTGTATAGTTGGAAAAAAAAACATAAGTCCCATCGAGTTTCTTACCGGTTCTTCTCGATGTCTGGGATATTTTCCGAACTGGCAGTAGTGTTTTGACGTTCATGAGAGCCTTCTTAGGGCCTAAATTGAATAAAGATGTTTTGTTTTTTGATTTTGAATATAAATGACAGATGCGACTTACTTCCATGGCATACCTTCTTATAATCACGTGAAAATGCGAGATCAATTTCGGAAAATTCAATAATAGAGTAAGAGTTACCTGAAATAAGTACACAAATTAATAAAATATATGCTGTATTTAATAAATTTATAAACTTTTGTGTATACATTAAAAATAAAAGTTTCCAATTATAACAGACCAGAGCACTAGGTACCGTGTACAGACAAACAGAAACAGTACAGGTATTCAGTTTGAAAGTGGACCAATACAGGGTAGCGGAATAACGAATATGGTATAAATGGATTGTGTGAAGAGATGTGTGGTATGAGTTCTGAGATGATAACTGAGGAGAATGACAGGAGAGTTTAAGAGGAAAATATGGGTACCACATGTACCACATGTGGTACATGACTAAGACAATGGTGATGAGGCAGACTGATGCTATGATGGCTTTGATAATATTATAAGTGAAGTAAATAATACAAATGTATTTGAAAGGAAGCAAGTCACAAGTTATTGTATCGAAACTACCACTAATGATAGATAATAATGAACAAAAATATGCGTATTATATTGTTAGTTCATAAATATATTTTGTAATTAATATACTTACTAAAAACTGCACATGGTTGTCTACACGACAGAGATTATCCAATAAATTGTTATATAAATTTATACTTCTTCTTACAAGTTTGATTTTGGTAGATATTTCATTCTTTCCAATTATATTAACCGGAATGGTATTTTGCTCTAAAGATTTACGTAGCAACTTCAATCGATTCCGCAGCAAGCCGAAGATCATTACTAATGGCAAATAGCTCATATCTTTGGAAAATAACATGAAGCCAGTGCATAACCTAGGAAATATTGTCGATATTGTTGCAAACTGCATATACTTTACAGATATATATATCCTGCTTGTGAAGATGAATATCAACATTAAAATGACGTCAATTGTCACGTACGGAGCACTCCTAAAGCCCATGATAATGTCATTAGTTTTAATAAAGCTGAAATATCTGATGAAAAACTCTTCGGCGGTACAAATGCTATAGAGCGAGCCGATAACAAATTGTATTATAGTAAATTTAGATGCATTCGATACGATCGTATGAAATACAACAAGGAATATACAATAAAATCGGAAAATCAACGATAAAAATTTTGATGAGCTGACATGATAATAAGAACCACAAAGGAGACGTATAAACATTATGATATAGAACGATGATCGTCTCATACGATTTTTGAGATTTTTTGAGAGTAGATTCATTTTGTTGAGTTACACGTATTTCTATTAAGAATAATTTTGATGCACTGTCGAGAAATGTGCAATATTGTAATAATGAAACGGCATACCTACTATGAATGTATAGATAATCAATATTTTACTTTGTACCTTACATTGTATAGCCCAATCAATATAAGTGATCAAACTGTAATACATTTACATACAAAATATGTTTTGAATAACTGACTTCAAATATCTTTTCAATAAATGAATAATAACGTTCTATTTTGTCAACAGCTTTTATTCTTAATTTTAAATAATTGTGAAAATAATAAAACTCATAAAATTGTCATTATTGTTTTAGGGTAGGTATCTTTAATATTTAATAGCTAGTAAACTCCCACCTTGAGGATTCCGTAGCGTTACATGTTTCAGATAGATATTAAATGTTTTATATATTATTCTTTCATTATCCAAGGTCTTGGTGAAGAAATTCTGGTTATAATTTTCTCCCCACGCATCCAGTATTCTAGAGTACGAAAATACAATGTGTAGTGGTACTAGCGAATCTATAAGACAAACAGCCATGTTCCCTGCTCCCTAACCCTCTACTCCGGTAAATTGCATTTATCGATAAGTATCGGTAAACCGTATATTCTATCTTAAATATTCTCTTTGCAAAATTTCATGTTTAATAACTAAATATCTGGGCGACAGATATTAGCTCGATGTCTTGCAAATTAAAAAAAAAAGGAAACTAGAAAGCAGAACATTATCTAAATACAACATTTCAACCCAAATCAAATGTAATTATATGTATACGGTGCCCCACGGCTCCGTTGAGGTTTATTACGCAGTATTCAATAACTAAATTCCTCTTATCAATACTAATATTATAAATGCGAAAGTAACTCTGTCTGTCTGTTACGTTTTCACGCCTAAACTGCTGATCCAATTTTGATGAATTTTGGAATAGAGATAGATTGGATCTTGGGAAAAGACATAGGGTACATTTTGTAGCGAAAATAAAACTTTAAGGGTGATAAATAGGAGATGAAACTATGTAAGAGGAAAATATCAGCTTCCACGACAACCAGTTTATATATGAAGAGACAGCGTTGTCAATGTTGATTTACTGACAATAATTACCTATTTAAATGATAGTCCAGTATTCTTTTTAAGATTGGCTAAAGTGTTTTAAACTGTTTAGCTATGCAGTATGGCATAACGACTGTTTTATTTTATGACGCTGTTAAACCGCGGCTCGCGGGAGTTATACATTCTAAGCGATATATCTATTGTAAATTATCTGGATTATACAGTTTTGCTACAAGTAAATTATTTAATTGTGTTATTCCACATGTGGTGAAAATAAACTTAGGTGAAAGTTTGTATGAAGAACCCATTCATATTTATGCTTTTGGTAAGAAAGGATTAAAAGGGGTTTCACGTTTTTCAATAAACATTCCCGTAGGCCGGTACAATAAGGTATGATTTTTCTTATTTTTGAAGTGTTATTGCGACGGTTAATGTGTTGGATTCATATTGGCATATAATGTCAATACAGTCAAAACAGTAATAATCCCATTTATGATTTTCTTTTGGTTTGTCGTGTTCCGAAATCAGCCGGTGCATATGCAGTAGTATAGCGGGGTGGTGGGGATTGCGACCACAATACACATAGTGATAAACCCATTTATGATTTTTTTTTGTTTTTTTTTTTGGTATTATATAAATAAGCTATTTATACTTATTAACAAATCTGTAATACTGTCTGTACTTTTAAATTTTTTCCAAAATTTTACTTTTTTTTATTTTACGTTTTCCAAACGATATTAATCAGGATCACGAATATGCTATTAAATTTTTTTTGTCCATCAATCTGTCTGTTTGTATGTCCGGATTTAACTCAAAAACGGCTTGACCGATTCTTATGAAATTTTGTACACGGGATGCTTATATCATAGGTCAGTTGATGGGGTATAAGAAATTTCAATATTACTTTTAAATAATGTAAAAAAAATATTTTCGGTAAATCAATTATGTACACGGGAAGTATAAGTCATTGCATGAATTAAGGAATGAGAATTTTCAATAACGCTTTTGGGAACCGTAAAAAAATGAATTATCAAAAAATTTAAATTTCATTAATTCTCAACCGATTTTGATCATATTTTGTAGGAAACATACATCATACTATAATTGAGAGGCTTTATCAATTGTTAATAATGCATTAGAAATTGTACATTAAAATAATAGTTTTCAACCGATTTTGATGAAACTTGTACACGGGAAATACATGCCACTCCTCAATTGATACGGCAGATGAATTGTGAACAATATGAGTAAAAACAAAGGGATTTAAATAATTATTGCGTAGTAACAAACGCGTGCGGAGCCGCGGGAACACCGCTAGTAATTTTATATTTATACACTCATATAGCGCATCAACTGAGTTATTATCGTAAGTGTATCATAAGCCAATTTTGAGTTAAATTCGGACATAGGAGAAGACAGAAATAACTTATTGTTTTATTCGTAATCAGTGTCCTCAATAATATAAATCTATCGAGAATTTAAAAAGAAATACCTGTACAGACAGAAATACAGATTTGTTCATATATATAGATATTATATACTACAACCAGCGGAGCCCACAGCTCGTACGTCTTGTACGTCTGTACTCGTGTACGAGTTGACGTCAGCGGATGCTCTTAGAAAATTGCTGCAACAAGATGTCCAAGGAGCTTTTAACACTACATCTTACTGTTTTGGTTTCAGGATATTAAAAGTAAAAGTAACAAGATTAAAACCCACAAAGGAGGTTTTGATAAAGTGAAAGTAAAATTCACTCAAAGAAAAAGTTCTAACGTTTTCATAATTTTCATTACGGCTTACCATAATTTATTATTATTATCTCCAGGCACAAGACTTTCTATTTTTTCAAATAATCTTATTTTGCATACAAAGCATCTTAAGATCTGTAGATAAATGTGACGTGAGTCACCGTGGAAATAAAATATCTTTATGAGGAAATAGCGTAATTGGATCATAGGGTACAAATTCAAAACATATTACCTAATATTATTTTTAAATATTTATTTCATCGCAACAGTATATTTAAGAGAAAAATAAACAGTTTTAAATACTAGAAAAACTGTGACCTAAATACTAGTTGGAACATTTTAAGTAATATGTGATCTCTATTATCGCCATTCTTCATTACAGCTGAAACACATCTACTGCTAGCCATAAGCTGTTGAGTAGATACTCTTTTATAATAAATTTGTATCTTCCATATTTTAAATTTGGTATGTGTCATACAGTTGTCTTTTGTTGTGTAAAAGATCTTTGCTACCATATATATATGTTTTTTCCTGTTCTTTACTTTTATATGCTGGTTTTATTTATTACTACAAATAACTTCCACTGCGCTACCGGCTCATAATCTGCTACAATGGTTATGGGCCCAGTTGCCGATAAATAGTATATAAATAAAATCGGTGGATAACGAAAGAAGAGTTATCATATGTGATCGTCAAATAAAAGTGCAAAGAGATCAATTGTAAGTGGAGCAGCGAAAAGGGCGGCACCATGACTACAGTGAGGATCGAGGTTCTTGGTAGGAATAACTATGATTCCTGGAAGATACACGCACAGGCGATTTTAATAAAGAACGATTTATGGGAATACGTAGATGGTAGTAAACCAAAGCCAGTCGAATTACCAGAGGCGGCTTTATGGGCTTTATGGCTTTATGAGCGAAGGTGATGATATTCACGAACACTTGGCCAAGTTCTTTGACGCTAAATGCAAGTTACACGAGATGGACGTAGAAATTCACAATGATTTAGCATCGATAATGCTATTGTTTAGCTTGCCATCAAGTTTTGAGAATTTCAGGTGTGTAATTGAGTCTAGAGATTCATTTCCGGACCCGGAGATATTAAAAATTAAAATTCTTGAAGAAAGCAATGCTAGGAGATCGAGTAGCGATAATACTTTCAATGTTTTGAAGAGAAATAAGAAGAAATTTGGATCAAACTCTGTACAGTCTGTCGATAAAATGTCTAAGTTTGTTTACAAATGTTTTAAATGTCACAAAGCTTCGGAATGTAATAAATTAAAACAGAAGGATTTGGTAAAATATGTATCAGAAAATAAATAAACAACAGAAAAGGTCGATACTAGTTTTGTAACATTTAATTGTATTTCAGGTGATTGTCACTTTGGAAACTGCGAGAATGGAAACTGGATTATCGATAGCGGTTGTACGAGTCATTTATGTAACGATAAAACCTATTTTGGAAAAACTTTACAGCCTTCTGACGGTAAAGTGACTCTGGCTACTAATCAGAGTGCTCTAGTACAAGGTAAAGGTACAGTAAGATTGTCTGCATATAATACTAACTTCAAAAGTGTAGTTGAACTACCTAACACGTTATATGTTCCTGATTTGCGAACTAACTTGATTTCAGTTGTAAAAATTACCGATAAGGGGTTTCATGTTACGTTTAGGGATGATAGGGCTCTAGTGACTGATACTGATGGTAATGTGAAGTTAATCGCATTTCGAAAAGATAATCTTTATTATGTAAAGGAACAGTGTGCTCAAGCTTCATCGGTTTCTAATGAAAGCGATATTTTAAAATGGCATGAGCGTTTGGGTCACTTAAATGGAAACGATCTAACAAAACTCTTAGACCATTGCAATTTACGTGTCGGAACTAAAACGAGTACCGTCAATAGGTTGCGTAATTGCGAAATATGCATACGTGGTAAAATGAGTTCTCTTCCTTTTTCTTACTCGAGCGGACCGTGTAATGAAAAACTAAAAATAGTTTATTCCGATGTATGTGGTCCTATGGAAAATGCAGCCTTAGGAGGCGCGAAATATTTTGTGACGTTTATCGACGATTCTACGAGATGGTGCGAAGTATATTTATTAAGTAAGAAGAGTTCGGTTTTTACTGTGTTTAAAATATACAAGCAATATGTAGAAAATATGACTGGCAAGAAAATAAAATACTTACAAACTGATAATGGCGGTGAGTATTGTAATAAAGAGTTTGATGACTTCTTGAGTAAAGAAGGAATTTCTAGAAGAAAAACGATTCCTCATACTCCACAGCAAAACGGTGTAGCTGAGAGGATGAATAGAACACTGATAGAGATGGCAAGATGCATGTTGTTATCATCTAAACTTTCAGGCGGGTTTTGGGCGGATGCTGTAGTGACGGCATGTCATGTTAGAAATAGGTGCCCATCTACCGCGATTAATGGCGAAATACCATATGAGAAATTCTTTGATAGACGTGTAAATATAAATTATTTAAGACCTTTTGGAAATAAATTTTTTATTTTAGATAAGGATATAAATAAGGATAAATTTACAGCTCGTAGTATAGAAGGAATTTTTGTCGGATATCCTAGAGACCAAAAAGGATATAGAGTATGGTTGCCGAATGATCGTAAACTGATTGTTGCAAGAGATGTAAGGTTTTTAGACGTGAACACATCTGAAAAAGAGAACAACATAGACCCATTACAGGTTGTGACTGAATCACAAGAAGGGTGGCCAGTCAAGTATGTGGACTTAGAAATTAAACCATCGACTTCAAAGACTGATATTGAAGGGTCAGCTCAACATGAGCCTCTTTTGAGTGATAGTACTGTCCTAGAAGAAGTACGAGAAGAAGAAGTTCAAAGAGGTCTAGGCAGACCTAGAATTCAAAGAGGCCAAGTAGGTAGGCCGAAGAAGGTGTACCGAACTGTCAGTGCAACGAGAAGGGAACGAGAGCAAGGCGAAGATGAGTGGAGTGAAGTAGGTGGTAATAATGCCAACAATGAAGAAACAGCTGTAAGTTTAGATGAATTTACTGATTGTGAAGACTTCGTGGGCAATGCAATGGAAATTTCGTTAAAAGAGGCGTTATCGAGTAGTGAAGAAAAGCTTTGGAAAGAAGCGATTACTTCAGAGATAAGAAGTCTCGTTAAAACCGGACGTGGGAAATTGTCAAGAAGCCCTCAAATCGTGATGTAGTAGGATGTCGATTGGTTCTAACTACAAAGATAAATGTGGACAAATCTGAAAAGAAAAAAGCCAGATTGGTTGCCAAAGGTTACAGTCAGCGGTACGGTATTGATTATCGTGATACTTTTGCGCCAGTGATGAGGCTTGATACTGTCAGATTGTTATCCGCTTTAGCTGTTGAGTTAGATATGGAAATACATCAGATAGATATCAACACAGCCTATCTGAATGGATATCTAGACGAAGAGGTATACATGAAAATACCGGAGTTTTTAAAAGAAAGTCTCGTTAAATTGTTACAAACGGAAGATTTTTTAGTCAAGAAACAGGCGCAGCAAATGTTAGCGGACATACGAGCGGGTGGCAATGTTTGCCGTTTACGCAAGTCTTTGTATGGCTTAAAGCAATCTGGACGCCAGTGGAACATAAGACTTGACGAAAAATTGAAGAATATGAACTTTAAGCAGTCATTAAATGAGCCGTGTTTGTATTTTAAAGAGGTTGACGACTGCGGATCAAAACTCTTTGTCTGTGTATATACGGACGATATTTTGATTGCAAGTCAGAAAAAAGATTGTATTCTGGATTTTAAAAAGGAATTAGGAAAAGAGTTCGAATTGAAAGACTATGGAAATGCAAAGTTTATATTGGGAATAAATATTGATAGAAGTGACAACGTCATAAAGTTGACACAATCTCAATACATAAATAAAATAGTACAACGTTTTGGACTCCAAGATTGTAAGGATACAAATACCACACCAATGGAGGTTAATTTAAAACTACAGAATATTGATACTGATAGTGGTTCTATTTTTCCGTATAGGGAGTTAATAGGATGTTTGATATATTTATCCGTAGGTACTAGGCCAGATATTGCAAATGCAGTAGCAAAAATGGGTCAGTTTGTCGATAAAGCAGATAAAAAATGTTGGAAAGTGGCAATGAGGATCCTGCGTTACTTAAAAAGGACGCGTGATTATGGTCTTGTTTATAAGAAAACTGGTAAGTCTATTAAGGGATATTCTGATAGTGATTGGGGCAATTGTATTATAGATAGACGTAGTTATTCAGGTTATGTTTTTACCTTAGCTGGTGCAGCAATATCTTGGAAGTCACAAAAACAGAGGTCTGTCGCGACTTCTACTTGTGAGGCAGAATATGTAAGTTTATCGGTAGCTATGAAAGAGGCTATCTACTTAAATAGTTTGTTGACTGAAATCGGGTTAGCGACTGTAAGCAGGGTACAATTACATGCGGACAATCAGGGAGCAATAGCGTTATCGAAAGATCCCGTATTCCATTCCCGCAGTAAGCACATTAGTATCAAATATCATTTCTCGAGAGATACGTTAAAAACTAACAAAGATATTGTGGTGAAATATATTCCAACAGAACTGATGCTTGGTGATATATTAACGAAACCACTGCCTAAGCAGAAACATTATTTTTGTATGGAAGGTTTAGGCGTTACTTAGTTTCTTAAATTCTTAATGTGCTGTTATGTTTATATATCTTGTTTGTTTCTCTAAGTATATAGTAGATAGTTATACTATGTTTTGGAAGGTACAATTTAAGGGAGCGTGTTGAGTAGATACTCTTTTATAATAAATTTGTATCTTCCATATTTTAAATTTGGTATGTGTCATACAGTTGTCTTTTGTTGTGTAAAAGATCTTTGCTACCAAATATATATGTTTTTTCTTGTTCTTTACTTTTATATGCTGGTTTTATTTATTACTACAAATAACTTCCACTGCGCTACCGGCTCATAATCTGCTACATAAGCCTCCTCCAAAGGATCGCTACAAGAAGCGGTTCAGCGGGTTGACTCAGCCATCACCAGGTCGTCGCATCGCTCCACCATGTGGCGTGCCTGCCCACATTTCATATTCCGGTAGGCGGTTACTACTCGAGTACCCTTCGAACCCACCAGCCAGCCGCTCACAACCACGTAAGTCTTTCCATATATTTCCTCATTTCTGACGGAGTGTTCTTAATTTCCGAATTCATCACGTAGAAAAAATACTAGTATAAATCTCTCCATCGGCCTTTGAGATACTTTGAATTTTTTTTAATAACTAGCTATGAGTTTAATATTTTTATAATATATAATAATATGAAAATAATAATTAGTGGAAATGTAACTAAATTATAAAATTATTATTATTATCCATAACTAATGATGATAGCTGATGAAGTGCACGTTGTACATATTTGTTATTACAATTAGAAATCTAGAAAATACTTGTAACCCATATTTTAGTTAAAGCACTTTATGTAATGTGTCATTTTAATAATACTAGTGATCGCCCTGAGGTCGAAATTCGACCAGCGACTTTTTGATCATAGACTATTGTCTGTTTTACATTTTCAGTATTCATGAACCTAAACAATGAGTATTATCTACATTACTTGCTGTCACTTTTCGTTGAGTGACAATGTCAATATTTTGGGTGTCTAATTTCAATGGCACTGGTTGGGTTGGGATTCGCAGTATTATTAATTTAATTTAATTTAATTTAATATATTAGTAACAGATATTATAGATAAATTTTAGCTTTCTGCACTCCTTCTCCATATAAACTTTAACCATGCAAAATCTCACAGTCTTCCGTGCACGTAATACGCTTAAAAAGGTACAGAAAGCTTTTGCTTCACGTATTAATATATTAATAACATTAGTGCGATTACAATAACAATTTGAATAAAACGTACATTTATAGATATTATACATTGCACTTAGAACACTCTGTGTAACGTATAATCTCAATAATATTACAGTAGTGCATAGTGAGAATGTAATTTTAATATTGTTAAAATAAAAGCATACGTTTTATTTATTTCATAACAACAATCTGATACTCTAAAATAAATTATTTTGAAAGTTTGAATGTACAGTTACATTAAATACTGTAGTTAGAAAACTTTGTATAATGTGTACTTACAATAATATTACAGAAGTGCATAGAAAGAGTGCAATTATGGTATACATTCTATTTATGTCCTAACAAAAACTTTTACTTTAAATAAACCAATTTGAAATACAGAAAAAAAAAACACATGTCTATATTATAATTAGAATACTCTGGGTAATTAATGTGTAACCTCAATAATATTACGGTAGTGCATACTATGAATATAATTAAAATTTAAAACTATTTCATACTAGCTACTGCCCGCAAATTCGTCTCAGTGGACTTCAGAATTGGGTCTTTACTGGAATAAAAAGTATACTATATATTAGTCCAAATTATAAACTCTCTGTGTGCCAAATTTCATCCAAAGCTGTTTAGCCACTTTTGCATGCGAACATCCAACAAATGTCAAACCGACAATTTGATAAGTAAGTACCTACTATAAAAAAATTACTTTGAAATCCAGAAAGTACAGTTAAATTTATATTGTAACACTTTGTTTAATGTGTAATCTCAATAATATTACAGTAGTGCATATTATGAGTGCAATTTTAATTATTAAATTTTATTAATGTAATTTTTTTAATAAACTTTATTAAGCTAAGATTTATTTTACAAGAACATTCTGATTTTGTAAGTGAAATAATTTATAATGAAAAAAAAAAATACATTGACTTCTTTTATTCTAGTTAGAACACTGCAACATGTTAAATAAATAATATTACAATATTGCATAGTACGAAACTCGATTGAAATTTAAATTTGCTTAATATTATGAATGTAACATGCATTTTATGTTTTTCATTACAACACTTTGATACTGTAAGTAAAATAAACATTCCAAATAGATTCAGAAAACGTAGTTACCTTCTTCTATTAGGAATACTGTGCAATATGTAAACTCTATTATGTTAAAATAAATAGTATTTAATTTTAGTATTAAATTAAAAACTAAAATTTCTTATCTGTATTATTACAATAACGTATGTAGTGCTAAACTGAGAAGGCCAATGGGCAGATAGATATCAAACGGAATAACCCGACATATGGAATATGTGAAAGGACGACGCGATATATATACTTTAGCATCCTTTCCAACTCAAACCGGAGTGATCCGTCTGCTATCAAATATTGTAAATTAATTAGGTTTACAGAAATAAGTAGTTCTACCTCCTGTGGTAGCGTGCTTCGATTTCCTACTCGAGCCATAATTTGGGAGGTAACTCTAGGGACATACACACAAGTCGCATAACGAACAATAAATACTACTTGACTCAAATCCAATTTGGCGCAATATTTTTTTTTCTGTAGTATTTAACTTAGGAAATTAATATTAATCGATTCCAGATATTAAAAGTTAGATATTTTCAATAATATTTAATTAATTATTTAACATATTTTCAGTTCAAAAATTGGGTGTTTTCTTTAAACTCTGAATACGCTGTCGTCCGTATTGTGATGTCATAGAACTCTAAGAAAATTTAATGTCGGATCATATACAAGCGAAATTCGCTATATAGTCTGTGCTGTGACATTGAAATCTATGATATAAAACGTATCGAGATTTTTTCAAATGTTTGTTTTCCACCCGTGTGACGTCACAGCAGGGATAATAATATACATACTATTATAGCTAACAGCGTTTTTACCCTGTTTAGGAAAAGTAAACTTTTAAAATAAAGTTTTACGGTTTTCTAGGCCCTAAAAATATGGTATTAAATTTTTTCATCTAATCGGACAATCATTAATAATTTATGACCTATTTTTAAAAAAGGTCAACTGGTCTATTATGTAGGGTACTCAGGTTGATTAGATAGTAATTATTAATTTTATTAGTATGAAATATATTACTTATTAAGTCACATTTGATTACTTGATTTTTATTACTGCAACTTACGTCATGATCCGTAGTTTTCATCTATAATTATAACGACTAGTGAAAGGTACCGGTTTATTTATTATTTCAACGTAAGGGATATGCTTTTTGTGAAACTGCTATCTTTGTCTTATTCATAAGTCATGAGATATTTAAGAATCTTTTAAATCATTTAATAGAACTAGTAAAAATATATTTTGCAAATATTTTTCTAAATAATACTTTATTTGATAATGCTTACACAGTTTTATTTTAATTTATTTTATTTTTTAATTTGGACTATGTACGCAATTTTGCCAATATCAAGTGTAACAAATACATTATGCCAAATAATTCTGTAGTATACGCGAGCGCAGCCGCGAGCAAAGCTAGTTTATAAACAAGAAATAAAGATATCTCGGTGCATTAGGCTATTAAGGCCACCACCGCATGCTTCATTTTTGACCTTTCTGAATGTAATCGTTTTTCTTTTTTAAATAAATCAATGTTGGAATTGAAATTAAAAAGAAAATTTTTAGTCAAAACGTCTAACAAATTAAAAAAGACATGTAGGTTCCCGTAATGTATGCACATTTTTATTTTCATAAGTGATTATATTACACTATAGTTTTTTGTATATGGACCATAAAAGCTAAGATTCACTGCAGGTGTGGGTCTACTGGGTGGACTATGTGTTTATGCTCAATGTAACCTGTTTAAATATAAAGATACTGATAAAATATTTCATTTCATTTTGAACCTATCCCATCAAAAGATGTGAGATGTCATGTAAAACCAAATTAGTTATTTTAGTTAGTGTCTATGGAAGCAGCTATTTAACAACTTTGTTATAAATTGTTACCTAATCACTATTACCTATCAAACATTTATAGTGTCCGTATCATACTACTCGTATCGAATCGTACTGATTTTCTTATAGCCAACTACAAAAAGCGGCGGCCGCTTTAACTTCGGATACAGAATCATAGGTGATAGTTTTCAGCAGACTTGATTTAGTGACTGCATTCCTTTCCGCCCGCAGTCCCTCCCGCTAGTATCGCCAAGGGCTACCCCCATCCAACCGCGTAAACCAAACATGTGGTCAAGTCAGATGCGTTAGTTGAACGTAATTTTTAAATAATTAATATTTTTAATTGAATAATTAATGAAATTTGGAGATTTTTAATTTTTTATCCTTTATAAGCTAAACGTTAACTGAAATTAAAAATTTGAAGTTTTTAAAACTGCTAGAAGTATCTTAGAATTTTGATGATCAGTCAGTGTGTCAGTGACAAAATTAGAGACTCGCAATAATTCGTAAATTATAAGGTACAATTATTAAGTAAATTGGCAATATAGCCTATTATTGTACGTCCTCCTGATCTCTAAAAATTTAAACTTCTTGCTTTATTCACAACGAAGTCACAGAGGGGGTCAAAACTGCCGTAAGTCGCTTCGAGAAAAGAATGTACGGCCGTGCCTTGCGCTCGACTTGGCGGAGGCTCTGCCGTACCCCGGATTATGCGATTATTTTTCTTGTCGGCCTCATTGTGTTACTTTTACAAGGTGAAAGCGGCATAGGAGAATAGATATTGATGCCTTGAATGTAATACAATTGTAATCAGCATAAAAAAACTCCATAATGTTATTTTCTCAGTTAAGACTATTATTACATATATTAATAGCTCAATCAATAATACTTGCACAAATTGACCTCAATATAATAATGGACTCTACACACCAATATTTTCTACTCACCAAATTGACATGTTCAATAAATTTGTACATTAGAATAATGGATTTTGGTAGACTGGCAATCAATGCTACGATCTCCTGAAATATTAATATTTATTATAATTATTTTTTAAGAAATAAAATTGCATGCAGTCTAGTCAAATATACTAAATAACTACTAATAGACAACTAGCTAGTACAACTACTATAACTAGAAATATGTATAGCGCAAATACAACAGTATCTGCTACCAAACTGTAGGATGCAAGATTTCATCACCTTACATACTAAATCACTACTGTAGTAATAAATCTATTTAATTTTTTCGGGGAGTGTGAAATCTCAAACGTACGCACTTATATTCAAAGTGAAAAGAATAGATGTTAGGCAATTAAACAATACTTTAATTACTGCTAAATGGAAACAAAACTAAATGTATGAGATTTGCCTTGCCCGATGTTCGACGTGTTGATAGTAGTATCAAGATAGAAGGGAATTTAGTAGGCTTAGTTGATGATACTATATTCTTGGGTATTACACTTGATTACTTGGGTGCAGTACACTTGATTGCTTGGGGAAGCAGTAGCATTCGCAGTTAACAGATATTACCACTACTAGGTTAGTCTATTTTCATAGCTTAATGTCTTCCGGTATTTTGATATGGGGTTCAGCAGCTGAGGTAAATACCATATTTATATTACAAAAGCGGATAGTTCAAGCAATTTAAAATATTAGACCCCGCGAATCAAAAAAATTTTGGTAATGCAAAATTGGAAAAGTGAAAAAGCTCGAGAAATTGGTACCGCATGAATTGACTGAAGCACACTAACAAACACGCATTGAGCAAACACGCATTGAGTGCTAAGTTACATTACTTATCCGTCACAATAACGACGAAAAATGGATCCTTCATGACAATCGGAAACGCTCATCACAGTGGTTGAACTCAGTAGAACTGGCCAAATCCTCTCCCAAGCGAAAGTTGACTCAGAAAAATGTACTGATGAGTGTTTGGTGGATCAGTGCTGGTATAATACACTACAGCTTCCCTACATCTGGCCAAACGATAACGGCAGATCTGTATTATCAACAGTTGCAAACCATGATGGAATAGTTAGCCGTTAAACAACCGAGACAGGCTACAAGCCCACTGCTGCTTCAAGACAACGCTAGACCCAATACTTCACGATAGATGATCGCTAAATTAGAGGAACTGCGGTTGGAATATCTCTGACACACGCCATACTCACCGGACCTTGCTCCAACAGATTACCACTTTTTTTTCGGAATTTGGACAATTTCTTGCAACGAAAAAAGTTCAATTACGATGAGGTTGTCCAAACCGCCTTCAGAGATTTTTTTGATTCGAACTCCCACAATTTTTCAGAAATGGTATCAATGAAGTACCTCTAAAATGGCGAAAGTGCATAGACAACAATGGTACATACTTCGAATGATTAAATGTATAATTTCATAATATTTTTTTCCTTTTTTCCATATAAAATGCTAATTTCTTAAGTAAGGATCTAATATATATAGAAGTTAACTAGAAGTAAAAGTATAGATATCGTAGATAATATACTAATTTGCGTTCGGTTTTACCTTAATTGAATATATAGTCTAACAATTTTAGTAAGTAATGTTTATTCAAATGATTACAATTTAATCAAATTGTATCACATTCAGTACTTACAGCATATTGTAGTTGCATTAAATTGTTATACTTTACATCTATTCAAATAATTACAATGCAATATTTGTCAGGAAAGAAACAATACCGTATGATTTGTTTTCTAATTCCATCAAGTCTAGAAATAACTTACATATTAATTTACACTTAAATTGAAATACTCATGTGATGAAATTTTAGTAAGCGTCATGTAGGTACTCAAAAGATTACAATGTAAGCTTCAGAAAAGAAAATGAATAGTTATCAACATTTTAGGTAAATTTCTTTAAAGATTTAGCTATAAGTAGGAACATATATGACTAACTTATCTCACGCGTCAATAATAGAAACGAGTACATTAATATTTGGTTTAGTTACCTACGTTCTAAATATTCAACGTTTCAAGTTCCCGCATTGAGCTAACGAGTTTTTGTAACTCAGTTTAGCTGAACCTCACGGCAATTTGCGGAAATTGGTTTGAAAAGGACTTGTTAGTGCTATCTAGACGACTTGGGTAGGTATTGCTAATGCGCATAATACATTATGTAAATAATTATGATAGGCTTCAACTAGAACAGTTTAGAAAATAATGCTAATTGCTCATATTTATTAGATCAAGAAGTGTTTGAAAATATGTTTGTAGGATGTAAAATTTGAAACTGCTGATGTGACTCTTCAAATTCTTTCTCTCATACAAAGCTACGTTCAAGCTGATGGGTAGTTAGTTATAGGCTATGTTTTAACGTTATTAATATTTTAATGCAACTAACCTATACGAAAGTGCGAAAAGTTGCAAGTGGTATATGTAGTATATATATATAAATCTTTTGCGTGTCTGTTACTGATCGTGTAACTTTTCAATGACTTTACTGATTGAGCTCATATTTATATAATATATTTTGTTTCATCGTAAAACATCCATTGATCATGCAATCAACCATATCAACATCAACCGATTGATAATGCTGTTTTTTTTTTCGAACTGACTGTACTGTTAGCCATAAGGGCCCGTCACATTTACAGGTCCTCAGTCAGCTTTTACAGCTAGATGGTGTTGTGATTGAACTATTAAATATCGGAAAGGGCAGAATAACATCTGCCAGACAAGCTCTTTTTATACTAGCTCGGCAAAATTACTAAATCACTTGAGTACCCTTCGGACCCATCAGCTAGCCGCTCATGACCACTTATGTGTTTCTATAAATTTCCACATTTCTGACGGAGAGTTCCCCATTTCCGAATTCATCACGCAGAGAAAATACAAGTATAAATCTCTCCATTGCCCTTCTAGCTGCTTTAAACTTTGTGTAACTCACAGTTAGCGAGTTTATTGTTTTTATTATAATTATAATAATAATATAAAAATGATAAATAGTGAAAATATAACTAAATTATAAACTACTTAAAAATACAATAAGTATACATCAATAATAATGATGGCTGATGAAGTGCATGTTGTATTTGTTATTACAATTTGAAATCTAGAAAATACCTGTAACCAATATTTTAGTTGAAGCACTTTATGTAATATGTCATTTTAATAATATTAGCACGATTACAATAACAATTTGAATAAAACATACATTTATAGATATTATACATTGCACTTAGAACACTCTGTATAACATATTATATTATAATCTTAATAATATTACAGTATTGCATAGTGGGAATGTAATTTTAATCTATACTAAATACATAAAGTTTACAGTTTACAAAGTTTTAAAGTTTAGTTTACAGAGTTACATACAAAAAACCCTCGAAAAATGTGTGTTTTAATTAACTTAATCAGGTTTTTAATATTCTAAGGCTGCTAAACGATAGCGCACAGACGAAATACTTGGAATGGAATAAGTGAATTCATTCGAGCTTACATTTGCGAGTCTTGCATCAAGCAAATGAGTGGACTAAAGACATTGGTCTGTAGTGAGGCAGCTGCCTTTCTTGCCCCTTCTTGGCGACGCTCTTACCTGATGTTACGCACGCAATCTAATAACATCGGCGACCACTGAAATATCTACAATCCATCACCATTCGTTGCTGTTATGCCAGCGTGATCAAATGTCCCTTTACGTTATGTTTGAAGGACCCTCTTTGTAGGAAGAATGGAGCACCCAGTTCTATAGCTTCACAGTACTGCACAGATATTACGCAGATAACTTTTTCTTCGTGCAGAGATGGAGGATACTGTAAAGCTGGAGGCCATCGCGTGTGATTAGATCTGTATGATTGAGACGAGGATTTTGCCCAACAGTATGACATTTACGGGCTGATATTATTATTGCTAAATTAGTTACTTTCCCAGAGGATTGGAATGAATTGCCTTGTGTGGCAGCCGGTTGAAAAGGAATGATGAAGTATAAAATTAGATCTTACGGCCATTTTGTTAAATCTATACTCCGTATTTATATTGGGAAGAAATTTTACAATATCTGATCCGAAACATAGTGTCACTGAGGTAATTGCGAAGATAATTTTGATTATTATAACTTCATTATAAATGGTTAGTAAGACGATATGTATAAAAAATGTTCTTATGACTGCACCTAATGGAAAGTATGGTACCAGAGTAACAAGACAATTTTTCTCCATAATTTTTCAATGATCGTGCAGAGCTCGTATATATCTTCAAAGTTGAAGAACCAATGCCAATTAAATTGAATTGGGCCCACTTTTGAGGTATCCCGTATCCAACAAAAAAGAATCATCTAAATAGTTTCATAAGCAAAGAAGTAATGGCTGAATATTCATTTAAAAAAAAACATTTGAGTTGAGTAATCTACTGTCTTTTGTTGATGTTTGTAATGCCTGCTTACTCAACTGACTCTTCACACATTCTATGAAGGACCTTTTACATTTGCAATGCAATGCAACTTTAAAAAGATGTACGATCACAAAAATATTAACGTGCAAATTTTTTATATGGTGGGTATGTACCTAAATAGGGTTCTAAAACAACAAAAATATAAAGCACCTGTGGTGCGCCCACAAGTCCGCACGCGTTTGTTTATTATTTTTCATTTTCATTCATTTTAAAGTTTTTTTTTTATGATTTCTAAATGTGCAGGATAGCAGGAAAACAGCGCAAACACTGCAGTAGGCGTGGCCTGCCACAAGAGCAAGATCGCGTCACAAGTGCGAGCGAGATGCACTATATGTTTAGTTTATATCATATTTATAGCCTTTATATGTATTGTTTTTAAGTTATTGTTAAATTATTAGAAAACCTTTTAGTTTCAACACACAAATATAGTTTTGTATAACCAATAGAGATATAGATAATAAGAAACACATTTTGCCATGGAGGGGACTTCGTACTCACGCCGCACTGTCGCCCCTCCAACAAGACCCGCTTAGCCGCCCCGTCGAGCGCCATAAAAGGCCGCGCTCCGCGGTACCAATTCGACGGGATTCCGATTTCGACCGCTGACGTGAACGGACGTGTCCGCTCGCGCTCTCGATCGCTCTCTGAATTTCGCGCTCTGCTTAAACTAGTGTACAAACTTGTTTACCCTGATCCACGGACCCGGTCCTAGGCCTGCCGGTTCAGAGTACACAGTTCTAAGCTAGTTTTTTAAGCTTTTCATACCGCGTCTTATAGCGAGGTCGGTGTATTGTTGTGTAGCGAGTATCTAGGTACTCGTTGCGCGCATAGCGCCGTCTCGCTCGCACATTTCGTGTAGCACTTCGGTGCACACGAAAAAACCGTACTTTTCAGTACGATAATAAACGCGCTTTTCAGCGCGAAATCCTGTTTCAAAAGACACGCAAATCCACGGTTTAGTGGTCGTTCGTCGGATACCTAACGGTGCTAACGAAGACGAACGGGGCGTGACCCGAGCGCTCTCCGGTTACTTCCTTCTGAGGTAAACGATAACTCGGACGGGCCTGGGAATCTTAGCCTTTGCCTTTTTGCATAGTTAAGCCCCAGGTGTCTCCTACCCAACCCTTCCTATCCTTACCATCCATCCTTGTGGTTGTTTGGGCGGAGCCACGGTATATACCGGCCTGCGTCCTCTGCCACAAGACTGCTAGGGACTCCCCTAGGGAAACGATAGGTCCTTTCCTGTGTTTCATTACACCGTGACACACAGGTCTCATTGCTCCGGGCTCGGATAGCCCGTTAAATTCATTCGGCGTACCCCCCTGCCCTCCAGGCAGGGAGGTGAATAAAATTCACTCCCCCGACCTCCAAACCGCCACCGCGATGGCCGAATTAAAATACGCCGAGTTAGAAGCGCGTTTTAGGCAGCTGGAAGCCGAAAACCAGCGCCTAGTTAATTTTATGTCCCTCCACATGCCCGAGCTCAGCAATGAGTATAGAAGTAGGTCACAGATGGCGGACTCGCTACGTCCGCCGTCAGCCAACCAGAGCGCCGTTACCGCGCACGCCATCCCCTCCACCTCCGCCGCGATCTCACCCGCCGCCGCGCCACCCGGCTTCACGCGACCCGCCTCGGTCCCTGCGACCGAGTACCCCCACCCCACTAACCTCGCAAGCGCGAGCCACGCCCCTAAGTCCCGAGCAAAATCGCAACAGCGATCTTTTACCCCCGGTCCCTATGGCCGCCCCGCTAAACCCGTTGCCCCCGCGGCAACAAAATCAACACCGGTGTCCAACTCTTTTTCGGCCCTTCCAGCCGAAACAGATATGGATGCCCCATTAAGTCCAACCCCTTCCTCGGAAATGGAACTCTCGCTCCACTTCCAAGAACCGGTCCTAATCCCGACCGAACCTACCGCGGAAAATGACGAATTCACGGTCGTCAAATCCCGCAAACGCGCGCCCCGTGATAGCCCCGTTGAGGAAAACGCGGCTAAAACAACCAAAACGACGAACGGCTCCGCCGCCCCCGCACCCTCCTCCAATACCGACGAACCGATCATCGGGAAAAAGCAAAAACCCCCTCCGATAATTATCCACGACAAAACTGTCTGGACAAAGCTCACCAATGAGCTCAAAACACTAAAAATAGGCTACACCAAAGCCCGTAATACCGCGACAGGTATCTCCCTGACGATGAGCACGTCAAACTGCCATCGCAGATTGACCACCCTCCTCCGTAGTAGGAACATTCCCTACTACACTTACGCCCTCGAAGAGGAGCGTGTCTTACGGGTTGTGCTTCGGCGTATCCCCGTCGAGATATCACCAGAGGAAGTCTTTGCCTCCATAGAAGCCCAAAAATTCCCCATCCGAGAGGTACATCGGATGTACAATAAAGAGAAACGAGCCCTTCCAATGCTCGTGTTAATTTTAGATAAAACGCCTGAGGGCAAAAAAATATTCAATTTGGAAATTGTATGCGAGCTCTCCGGAATAACCGTAGAGCCTCCATACAAAAATTCGAAGCCCTCCCAATGCCACAACTGCCAGTTGTACGGACACTCTGCCCGCAACTGCTTCCTTCGTCCGAGGTGCGTTAAGTGCCTCGAAGACCACCCAACCAGGGAGTGCACGCGTCAGCGTGACTCTAACACCCCCCCGAGCTGCGTACTATGCAGGGAGGAGGGACATCCTGCGAACTATCGCGGATGCCCCAAGGCCCCGCACACCATGCACCCCCGCCGCCCTGGGCAGGCTGCCCCTCAGCGGGCACCCCCCGCCTCAGGGTCCCGGGCGCAGCAACCTCTGCTCAATCCAGAGGTCTTTCCGTCCCTCCCTGCCCCCCGCCGCACTCAGGCGACCGTAGGCCCCCCCGCACCCCAGGTGCAGCCCAAACCCGTGCGTTCGACTCAGAACGCATGGGCCCCCAAACCACAGCCCCTTATGGCTATGGACATCCCCGCGCCCCGCGCTCCAGCGCCCCGCGCCCCAGCACCACGCGCTCCAGCGTCCCGGGCCACCACAATGGATGACCTTATGTTATCGCTCACTCGTGAGCATGAGATACGCGAAATCCTCGCATACAAGGCTCATATGGAGCAGTACGGTTTCGTCGAAACCATAGCTGCCTTTCCCCGGCTCGTAGAGACGTTACAGCGTCTCGATCGCGAAGCCGCCAACCTCAGGCCTCTCAATGGCTAAACTCAAGCCGAGAGGTTTAAACATCTCTTTCTTTAATGCGCGGAACTTATATCCGCAGCGTGATCTCGTCGCGACTTATCTTAAAGATCACCAAATAGACATTCTCTTAGTACAGGAAACGCTCTTAAAGCGTGGTAAACGCAATCCGAGTATCGCAAACTATAACATCGTTAGAAATGACCGCGACGGCCGAGGGGGCGGCACTCTCATTTACTACAAGCGCTCGTTGTATTGCATGCCGATAGATCCTCCGATACTTACCAATATGGAAGTATCCGTGTGTAGACTAGGAATGACCGATCATCCGTCCATAACGATCGTATCTGTGTACCTCTCACCGACGAAAGTACCTCTCAGGTCTGACCTAGAGAAGCTACTCTCGCTCGGCACATCGGTCATTATCGCAGGTGACCTCAACAGTGGACACACGTCCTTCAACAATTGGAGAGACACCAGCAATGGGGTTATTCTCGAAGGGTTGTCGGACGAGTTAAACTTTGACGTTATAGCGCCTCCCACTCCCACCCACTTTCAAGATCACTGTACACCGACAGTGCTTGACATAGCCCTCCTGAAAAATATCGCGCTTCAGGTACGACTCATTCGGGTTGTACACGAACTCGACTCCGACCATCGCCCGGTCATCCTACAGCTAGGACAACTAGATGACTCCAGCCCTCCTACAGTCACAATGGTTGACTATGCAAAATTAAAACACTACCTCGCGGATAGGCAGTCCTCGCCCAGTCTCGTTAGGGTCCCGGACGTGTTGGAGTCAGTTGCGCACGTAGATCTCGCAATCGACTCCCTAGTTGACCACCTCCAAGTCGGCATCGGAGAGGCCTCGAGAGAGGTCGAAGCGGCGAACGATCGCCGCTTTGTACTCCCTGCCGACGTGCGAGCGTTGTTGACGGAGAAGAACGCTGCGACTCGTGCGCATGACTCTTATCCGACCGATGCAAACCGCGCACGATTACGCGCACTTCAGAGAGCGGTTAAAGCCCGTATAACCGAGCTCAAAAGTCACAGATGGGACACCTTAGTCGAAGGGCTAAGGCCGTCACATCTGACTTATTGGAAAGTAGCCCACGCCCTTAAAATAGACACCCAACCTCGCATGCCCCCCCTCGAAAGGGGTCCCGGCACTACACCCGCTTTCGATACCATCGACAAGGCGGAGTGCCTTGCCGCTTGTTTGGAGAGCCAGTGCTCCCCGAACAGCGTCAAGAACACCGACCGAGTCAGAGACATCGAAGCCCGCGTGGAGGAGCTGAATAAGCCCCCGGCATCAGAATCCCTGTCCCCAGTCACTTCTGAGGAAATCTCTGCCATTCTCAAAAGCCTTAAGCTCAGAAAGTCACCAGGTCCCGACGGTATCAGGAACGAAGTACTCAAACTTCTTCCCGATCACCTCATAGCTCTATTGGTCTGCATATTCAATGTAGCCATAGCCAACTGCCATTTTCCAGCCGTCTGGAAAACGGCCATTGTCATAGGTATTCACAAGCCCGGCAAGAGCACGTCGCTTCCCGACAGCTACCGCCCTATCAGTCTCCTCAATACCCTAGGTAAAATCTATGAGCGGATCCTCCTGAACCGTCTCAAATCCGTAATAGAGGAGAAAAACCTCTACCCGCCTGAGCAATTCGGTTTTCGTGCTAGACATTCTTGCACTCATCAAGTGCACCGCCTCACGGAGCACATTCTGTTTAACTTTTCCGAGTTATCCAAACCCCGTCGCACGCTGGCAGTCTTTTTCGACGTAGCCAAGGCCTTTGATAAGGTCTGGCACGAAGGATTAGTCTATAAGCTGTACTCCCACGAAGTCCCCGATAGATTAGTTAAAATCATCCGCGATTACCTCAAAGACCGCACCTTTCGCTACATAGTGGAAGGTGAACTATCCACACCCCATCCCATACGCTCAGGCGTCCCCCAAGGTTCCATCCTGGCACCTAGCCTCTTCAATCTGTACGTCAGTGACCTACCAAAACTTCAAGAGAAAGTTGAAGTAGGTCTATACGCTGACGATACAGTCATATACTCCTCTCAAAGGCAAACGAGAAACCTCAAATGTAGGATCCAAAGAGCCGTGACCACTCTCGGGAAGTGGTTTAACGACTGGCGAATAGCCATAAACCCCACGAAGAGCGCAGCGGTGCTCTTCGACCAAACCGCCACACAGATACCGCAAAAACTCAAGGACAATCCCCTTGAACTCTTCGGTAATCCGATCCCCTGGGAAAAGGCGACCAAATATCTAGGTGTAACCCTAGACAGTAGACTCTCCTTTATACGCCACATCAATCTGGTTAGGAAAAGGGCCTCCTGGACCCTCGCCCGACTGCATCCTCTGTTATGTGCTGCAAGCAAAATGTCCACGAGACACAAGCTTACGCTCTACAAGATGTGTATCCGTCCGATCATGACATATAGCTGCGTTGCGTTCGCACATATGCCAAGTTATAACTGGGAACGCTTACAAGCCATCCAGAACAAGTTTCTTCACCGCCTTACCGGTGCCCCCTGGTTTGTTCGTATGGAGGATCTCCATAGAGATATGGACCTTCCCTCGATACATGCATACGCCAAACACCTTTCTCGCTCGTATTTCGACACCGCGTCGAACCACGCGAACCCCTTAATAAAAGCGGCAGCTTCTTATGTTCCCGACCCCAACGCCTGCCGGAGAAAACGCCGGCCGCGTAATATATTCACTGACCCGCCCGACCAAACCGAAAAAGCTAACGCGTTCTACGCCGACACCGTCTCTCCAAACAGAGCGTGCCACCGCCCACGCCCGCGTAACCACCGTTCTCTCCGCAGAGGACGGGCGGTCAACTTCGCTCCCGCACACCCGTCACGTCCACCCTCTCTAGCGGCAACCCAAGCCTAGGTCCGTTCCTCGGTGTGAAGCCCTTGGGTCAGGCAGCCGCCCGCGCGATACAAAGTGACACTATACGTGCAACACTTAGTTACCCACACACAACATTACACACGTATGAACACACACACGTGCACACCACACAGGTACATAGGTTCTGTAAGGGACCTTTTTTTTTCTTTTTTTGCGCTAGTTAGACTAATGCGCTAGTTAGTGTAGGAAAACCATTCCGATTAACAAATACACATACGCATGGTCCACTCCTTCCTCCCAGGAGGAGGGGAACGTGCATATGAGTATATATTAGTTAGCTCGAATTCTCCTAAGATTAGGGAATTAGTTAGATCGCGACTTTTTCGCATTCGCGACGACCGCCCGAGCCGAGGTTCGGCCACTCTGGCACCCTCGTGCGGGTCGTCACAAACTCACAAACTTTCGCGGCTGAGTGCCCTAAGCGCTCGCCCCCAAGTCCGGTGAAGCTGTAAAAGCCGCAGCGGCTCTGTTTGACGATAGGGCCCCTAAGGCTAACCGTGTAGTCAGTTCTAAAAAAAAAAAAAAAAAAAAAAAAAAAAGGTACCAATTCAGGCGCCCACGCCCGCGTAACCACCGTTCTCTCCGCAGAGGGCGGGCGGTCAATTTCGCTCCAGCACACCCGTCACGTCCACCCTCTCTAGCGGTAACCCACGCCTCGGTCCGTTCCTCGGTGTGAAACCCTTGGGTCAGGCAACCGCCCGCGCGATACAAGTGACACTGTACGTGCATCACTTAGCTACCTACATACAACACTCCACACGTATGAACATACACACGTGCACACCACACAGGTACATAGGTTCTGTGAGGGACCTTTTTTTTTCTTTTTTTACGCTAGTTAGTTAGCGCTAGTTAGTGTAGAAACATTCCGATTATTGAATACACATACGCACGGTTCCTTCCTTCCTCCCAGGAGGAAGGGAACGTGCCTATGTGTATATTTAGTTAGCTCAAATCGTAGGTGTAGGGATTCGAATAGATCGCGACCTATTTGCGAACGCGACGACCGCCCGAGCCGAGGTCCGGCCACTTTGGCACCCTCGTGCGAGTCGTCCACAAAACTTTCGCGGCTGAGTGCCCTCTGCGCTCGCCCCCAAGTCCGGTGAAGCTGTAAAAGCCGCAGCGGCTTTAGGGCCCCTAAGGCTAACAGTGTAGTCAGTTCTAAAAAAAAAAAAAAAAAAAAAAAAAAAAAAAAAAAAAAAAAAAAAAAAAAAAAAAAAAAAAAAAAAAAAAGGTACCAAATTCTCAAGAAGTCGGCAAGAAACAACATAGCGACAAGTGCAGTAATTCTCAAGAAGTCGTCAAGAAACAACATAGCGACAAGTGCATCCGTTCTCAAGAAGTCAGCAAGAAAATAAATAGTGATAAAGACATTGTCAGCAAGTAGATAGTAACAAGTGAATATTGTAAATAGTGATCAATAAAAGTTGAATTTATAGTCATCGACGTATTTTTACTCGGCAATCCAGTAATAGTTTTCAAAGTGCGGAAACCACGGAATCAATAGTCCGTAGTATAGACCAGAGCTATCGTCTGGTCACTTGATAACCCGCACATCGTCTGGTCCTTCGTTAGCCGGATCTACGAGTAAACATCGTCGAAATATAGTGAAAAATTCAACATCGTCTGGTCCTTCGTTAGCCGGATCTACGAGTAAGAATCGTCGAATTATAGTGAAAAATTCAACATCGAAACCGCTCTACAATGCCTATAACAAAATCAACAGGAAGACGGGCTATACCACCAGTCTCAACTACTTCGACTACAGGAACCACGGATGCCACTACGGAATCGACAACAGAATTTACTACGGGAACGTCTACCACTATGACCACGTCCTACGTAACAGCAACAACGTCGACCAAACAAACCACCACCGTGTTCGATCAACAGACAGTCGCAGAAGCAACGCCGCCTAGCAACCAGCAAGTTGTTAAATCTACAAACAGCCACGGGAATCGAACGCATCAAACAGATAGAAATTCTAAGAAGAACAAAGCTCCGAAGTCACTGCGTTTAGCCAAAGCTAAGGCTAAAATATTGAAATTGAAGCTACAACTAGCCAATGCAGCGCTTGCGGAGATAGAAGCAGAGCACAGTGAAGACGAAGATTACGATGACATATCGTCAACAGATACAGGAGTGAACAATACTCAACATATTCACACATGGTTGTATACAACACAGCTCGTTGCAATCGATCAAGCCGAAGTAAGAGAAACATGCCAACCGCCGATAGAACCTACTCCAGTGATCGCTGCCGTATCCTGGGGCAACGAGGTGACTAGACCGGTGGGAGCCACTACCGCACCACCGCCGCCGCATACTTCAGCAGCCCTACCGGGTATCGAACAGCCAGCGATCATAACCGGATCGCAGCCAACAGCAGCCCTGCCGGGTATCGAACAGCCTGCGATCATAACCGGATCGCGGCCAACAGAGACAACAGCAGCACTGCCGCCGGGTGTCAACAGTAAACGGCACCGCACCTCAGACAGAGTTTGTCACCTCACCGTGGCGATCAAACGAACCGACGGTACAACAGCAACAGACTAGTGCAACTCCGATGGCCACCGTCGTAACACAGCAACCTCAGAGTGTCGATCTACATGAACTGGCATCGAGCATAATGTATGCAGTACAAACTGCACAAAATCGACAACCTAGGAACTCGGAACTACCAGTCTTCAACGGGTCACATCAAGAGTGGCTAAACTTCATAGCAGCTTACTACGAGTCCGCGCACCTACTTAGTGCAGTTGATAACATGTCACGGCTGAGAAGAAGCCTCCGAGGAACCGCCAAGGAAGCCGTACTAGGCCCACTAAACACAAGTACCGACCCGTCGAGAATTATACAAACCCTAGAGATGCGCTTCGGACGTCCGGAATCCATAGCTTCTGCAGAACTCGAACGCCTACGGACACTACCTAGGCTCACAGAATCACCGCGAGAACTTTGTACTTTTTCTACGAGGGTAGAAAACGCTGTTTCTACACTACAAGCCCTCGACTGTGCTCACTATCTCTACAACCCGGAAGTAACCAAACACATGATAGAGAAGCTAACACCAACGTTGAAAAGACAGTGGTACGAGTTCGCGGCGACGCAACAAAGAGGCGAACCCGACCTTATGAGATTCACTCACTTCATAAGACGAGAGGCCGATCTATGCAGCCCGTTCGCGCCTCCCGAATATATCGCCGACCGGCCAGTACCCGACACGTACGCACGTCGATAACAGCGGGTACATACTGTACATGAAGAACAAAGCAACAAGTATTGTCACCTGTGCAAGCGACAGGGACACAACATCGCGGACTGCAACGAGTTCAAGGAAGCAAACGTAAATTCCCGATGGGATATAGCAAAGAAACATCGTCTTTGCTTTCGGTGCCTACGATACCGCACGAAGGTACACAGCTGTCGCCCTAGGAAGTGTGATGACCAACAAGATGCTTCACTTCGTCAAACCACCTAAAGAAGAAACAGAATCAACAGACGAAAAAGTCAATTCAGCGTGGTCGCCTCAAGTCGCATACTTGAAAATTATACCCGTGCGCGTATCTGGACCGGCGGGAGCGATGGATACACATGCCCTCCTAGACGACGGATCAACAGTCACATTAATAGACGCAGCCCTAGCCGACCAAATCGGAGCCTCCGGACCGGACGAACCGCTACATATTTTGACTTACAACGGCAGCTCCGGGACGGATATAAAATCAAGCAAAGTTAGTTTCACAGCACGCGGTACAAACAACCGCGAAGAAACTATTCAAGCACGCACGGTCAGCATCTACAGTTAGCAGCGCAGCGAATACCCAAGGAGGCCGTCATAAATCTCAAGCATCTCTATGACGTCGCTCGATACATACAACATCGGCATCTTAATAGGTCAGGACAACTGGCACCTCCTGTTGGCATCAGAAGTACGATCCGGTAAACGAAACCAACCAGTGGCATCTCTAACACCACTAGGATGGGTCGTCGTACATGGCAACACTACCCGGACACTAGGACGCAAAATCGACTACGTGAATCACATTGACACCGACGATCGCCTGGATGATATAATGAGAGATTTCATAGCGAAAGATAACCTCTACATAGAACCAAAGAAGCCCAACATCGATCCAGACGAAAAAGCCCTGCGTATTTTCGAAAGTAACACTAAAATAACCCCGGGAGGCAGAATCCAGACAGCGCTCCCGTGGAAATCACCGGAAGCTACGTTACCGGAAAATTACAACAACGCCTTGAAGAGACTTCTCAACATTGAACACAAGCTCGATCGAGAACCCGACCTCAAGAAGAGGTACCATGAACAAATGGAGGCCCTAATAACCAAAGGATACGCCGAGCCAGTCCCTCCGACACCGACGGGTTCTAGAATATGGTACTTACCCCATTTCGCCGTGCTCAATCCATCGAAACCAAAGAAGCTCAGAGTAGTACACGACGCCGCCGCCAAAACCGGAGGTATATCGCTTAACAGCCAGCTGTTAACAGGCCCAGATCTATTACAACCACTACCGGGAGTTATAATGAGGTTTCGTCAACACCGCATAGCCGTCACCGCAGATATCTCGGAGATGTTCATGCAGGTAGAACTCCGAGAAAAGGATCGAGACGCCCTCCGGTACTTGTGGCGAGGAAGCCGTCGGGACAACGAACCTCCGGAACAGTACCGAATGAAGACACTAATTTTCGGTGCATCAAGCTCTCCGGCCGCAGCTATTTATGCTATGAACAAGAACGCCGATCAGTACAAACAAGATTACCCCGAAGCGGTGAAAGCCATCCGAACAAAGCACTATATGGATGACTATCTCGACAGTTTTGAAAATATAGAAAAGGCGATAAAAGTTACAAGAGAAGTACGTGAAATACACAAACGTGCGCACTTCAGACTCGAAAAATGGACTTCAAACTCATCAGATCTACTTAAGGCGCTCGGAGAACGCGAAGTAGAACGTCGAATTGACCTACAAGATAACGCTCTCACCGAACGAGTGCTAGGCTTGATATGGGATCCATCCAAAGACGAACTTTCGTTTAATCTAAACATGGCGAAAGTTTCACCGGCGCTACTACAAGGTGACACACCCACGAAAAGGCAGGCACTGCAACTAGTAATGTCCCTGTTTGACCCTTTAGGGTTAGCCTCTCCAGTGACCATCCGAGCTAAACAGATACTACAAGAGGTCTGGAGACGCGGCACAACCTGGGATCAACAACTAGAGCCAGACCTAGCTGCGAGTTGGGCGAACTGGCTGACACATCTAAAGTATCTTGACGCAGTATCAATACCTAGGAGCTACCAGAACTTCACCGCCTCAGCATCGCTACAACTACACGTGTTCACCGACGTAAGTGAATCGGCCTACGCCACCGCACTATACTGGCGTACAACCAGAGAAGACGGACAGATCAACGTGACCCTTATCGCCGCGAAAGCCAAAGTCGCTCCGTTGAAGTTAACATCAATACCACGACTGGAACTGCAAGCCGCGGTACTGGGAACTCGCATGGCCGCCGCGATCAAACAGGAGCACGAGACACAACTGCAATCCACTACTTATTGGACAGACAGCCGAACAACACTAGCGTGGATAAAAGCGGGCGCAAGGGCTTTTAAACCCTATGTCGCGTACCGCATCGCGGCTATAGAAGACAACTCAAAGAGCAACGAATGGCGATGGATACCTACAAAATTAAACGTAGCGGACGACACCACAAGAAACCCACCGGACCACTTCGATCAAGATCACCGGTAGTTCCGGGGCCCTGATTTCCTCTGGAAGGAACCGGAAAACTGGCCAGATAACATCGAGGACGCATCTGCGCCACATACCCCGGACCCGATGGAACAGTAAGGACAGTGGACGTCGCGACCAAGAATGGTATCCTGCGACGTCCCACAAAAAAGATCATCTTAATAGAAGCCAAGAATCCTGCACCGCTGGAAGTTACGTCGCCGTGAACGGACGACGTACGGCGGGAGAAATGTGCAGGATAGTAGGAAAACAGCGCAAACACTGCAGTAGGCGTGGCCTACCACAAGAGCAAGATCGCGTCACAAGTGCGAGCGAGATGCACTATATGTTTAGTTTATATCATATTTATAGCCTTTATATGTATTGTTTTTAAGTTATTGTTAAATTATTAGAAAACCTTTTAGTTTCAACACACGAATATAGTTTTGTATAACCAATAGAGATATAGATAATAAGAAACACATTTTGCCATGGAGAGGACTTCGTACTCACGCCGCACTGTCGCCCCTCCAACAAGACCCGCTTAGCCGCCCCGTCGAGCGCCATAAAAGGCCGCGCTCCGCGGTACCAATTCCCCCGCCGTACACTTGCGGTCTTTTTCGACGTTGCCAAGGCCTTCGATAAGGTCTGGCACGAGGGATTGATCTACAAGTTGTATCACTTTGAAGTCCCCGATAGGCTAATTAAAATAATTCGCGACTATCTAACAGATCGCACCTTTCGCTATAGAGTGGAAGGTGAATTGTCCACGCCCCGTCCAATACGCTCAGGCGTTCCCCAAGGTTCGATCCTGGCTCCTAGCCTATTTAACCTGTACGTCAGTGACCTACCTCGACTCCCGGAGGTCGAGGTAGGGCTATACGCTGACGATACAGTCTTATATGCCTCAGATAGGAATAGATCCCACCTCAGACACAAAGTCCAACGCTCCGTGACCACTCTCGGGAAGTGGTTTAACGAGTGGCGTATAGCCGTTAATCCCTCGAAGAGCGCCGCGATGCTCTTCGATGCGGATTCGTCACAGATACCGTGGAAGCTTAAACCTGTTAAGCTCTACGATAATCCGATTCCGTATGTAAGAGAGACCAAATATCTAGGGTAACCCTAGATAGTAGGCTCTCTTTTAGACCCCACATCCGTAAGGTTAGGAACAGGGCCGCGTGGGTCCTGGGCCGGTTGCATCCTCTGTTGTGTTCGGTGAGTAAAATGTCCACGCGACATAAGCTCACGCTCTACAAGACGTGTATTCGACCAATTTTGACATACAGTTGCGCCGTGTTCGCACATATGTCCGAGTCGAGTTTCAAACGGTTACAATCGATACAGAATAGGTTCCTCTATCGTCTCACCGGGGCCCCGTGGTATGTTCGAAGCGTAGATCTCCATAGAGATATGGAGCTTCCTTCGATACATGCCTACGTTAAACAGCTCTCCCGTTCGTATTTCGACACCGCGTCGAACCACGCGAATCCGTTAATAAAAACAGCCGCCACTTATGTTCCGGCACCCACGGACATCCGGTGCAAACGCCGGCCGCGCAATATTTTTATTGATCCCGACGATCACATCGAAAATTCGAATAAATATTACACATCCGTCTCTCCAAACAGAGCGTGCCAGCGCCCACGCCCGCGTAACCACCGCTCTCTCCGCAGAGGGCGGGCGGTCAACTTCGCTCCCGCACACCCGTCACGTCCACCCTCTCTAGCGGTAACCCAAGCCTAGGTCCGTTCCTCGGTGTGAAACCCTTGGGTCAGGCAACCGCCCGCGCGATACAAGTGACACTGTACGTGCATCACTTAGCTACCTACATACAACACTACACACGTATGAACATACACACGTGCACACCACACAGGTACATAGGTTCTGTGAGGGACCTTTTTTTTTCTTTTTTTACGCTAGTTAGTTAGCGCTAGTTAGTGTAGAAACATTCCGATTACTGAATACACATACGCACGGTTCCTTCCTTCCTCCCAGGAGGAAGGGAACGTGCCTATGTGTATATTTAGTTAGCTCGAATCGTAGGTGTAGGGATTCGAATAGATCGCGACCTATTTGCGAACGCGACGACCGCCCGAGCCGAGGTCCGGCCACTTTGGCACCCTCGTGCGAGTCGTCCACAAAACTTTCGCGGCTGAGTGCCCTCTGCGCTCGCCCCCGAGTCCGGTGAAGCTGTAAAAGCCGCAGCGGCTTTAGGGCCCCTAAGGCTAACAGTGTAGTCAGTTCAAAAAAAAAAAAAAAAAAAAAGGTACCAATTCAGCACACAGGTACATAGGTTCTGTAAGGGACCTTTTTTTTTTTCTTTTTTTGCGCTAGTTAGTGTAGAAAAACCATTCCGATTAACAAATACACATACGCATGGTCCACTCCTTCCTCCCAGGAGGAGGGGAACGTGCATACGAGTATATATTAGTTAGCTCGAATTCTCATAAGATTAGGGAATTAGCTAGATCGCGACTTTTTCGCATTCGCGACGACCGCCCGAGCCGAGGTTCGGCCACTCTGGCACCCTCGTGCGGGTCGTCACAAACTTTCGCGGCTGAGTGCCCTAAGCGCTCGCCCCCATGTCCGGTGAAGCTGTAAAAGCCGCAGCGGCTCTGTTTGACGATAGGGCCCCTAAGGCTAACAGTGTAGTCAGTTCTAAAAAAAAAAAAAAAAAAAAAGTACCAATTCAGTCATTCTCAAGAAGTCGGCAAGAAACAACATAGCGACAAGTGTAGTCATTCTCAAGAAGTCGGCAAGAAACAACATAGCGACAAGTGCATCCGTTCTCAAGAAGTCAGCAAGAAAATAAATAGTGATAAAGACATTGTCAGCAAGTAGATAGTAACAAGTGAATATTGTAAATAGTGATCAATAAAAGTTGAATTTATAATCATCGACGTATTTTTACTCGGCAATCCAGTAATAGTTTTCTAAGTGCGGAAACAACGGAATCAATAGTCCGTAGTATAGACCAGAGCTATCGTCTGGTCACTTGATAACCCGCACACTAAAGTACTATCGAAAATTCTTATAGCTTGTCAATTGTCCAATGACATAAGCTTCCCGTGTCCAAAGTTTAATAACTATCGGTCAAACCGTTTTTGTGTTGTGCCTGGACATACAATTAGACGGACAAAAAAAATTAAGATAGTACTCTTCATCAGTGTTCTTTATTTAGTATGTCTATAGGGAAACGTGGAAAAAAAACACATGTACAGACAGAATTACAGATTTACTATTATAGACTAACCGGGCACCCACGACTCCTCAGTGATTAGTCTTTTTTTGCGAAAGAACATTTTATTTTTATTTGAGACTAGCTGTGCCCGTAGCTTCGCTTACGTGGACTATAGAATGCCCGCGCGAATCTTGCTTCCCCGCTCCCGGCTATTTTAAAGACAAAAATGCTTATTGTGGGTGTTTCTTAAAAGACCGTTCACTCTCCCAGACTTTTTTGTAAGTCTTTTTAATGTTTACTATTTTTAGTACATTAATTTGCTTTATCTCTTATAGTTTACTCAGCGTAAGCTATTTAAGCGCCCGAATTGATTCACAATGACCAGTTTTTTTTATTTATCCCAGTGAAAGTCCCGTCAAAATCGGTCCAACCGTTTTGGAGATTACCCAGAACAAACAAACAGACAAAAATATTAAAATTGATGTTTTGTTAATCACATAATTTCATATGCATTTAGTAAAACCTGTTATTTTGACATTACAAACAGACACTTCAATTTTGTTAATTGTATATATATAATAGATTTTAGAGTATACTTTTCATTTTATACTACAGATTTCTTTAACTCCTCACCTTTTTTCCAATTATTGCTTAGCTTTAAAGGAGTACTTCAAAAGCAAAGTAAGCGTTGCCACCTTTTATTTAAGTTAGCTTAAGTTTCTTATTCCATTGACAACACTTCGCTTAAGAGTCTCAACGCAGCTATAGCTGCTTATTAGGAAAGGTATCGACATTTTTATCTTAGCGAATTTTTTGGCTATAAAGAAGATTTATGCGTCTTAGCGACTATGTTATTAAGCATTTCAGAATAAGTTTAACGAAGATTAATATACTTATAACGTTACAGAAATTACTTCGCTGAAAAGCCGCTAAGGAATGGTTAATGACCTTTTAGTAAAGTAATTAGAGTCAAAAGTAGCTAAAATGCTTGCTTATAAAATAAAATAATGTTTTTTTTTATAATTCAAAATAGTTTTCAAAATAATTATGACTTTATGATGGATGGAAATAAGTTTCAATAATGTGTTATGAATCTGATTAATATAGTGTTTTAGAGGCAACGATTCCCGCGTTTTTGTGCTTTTTCTCCGTAACTTCTTTTTTGGTTTAACGGTCTTCTAGAATAAAGCAGATATTTGCATCTAAAACAATACCTTGCATTGTAAATAACGAAACATTCACTATGCTAGTTACAGAATCAGCTAGGGATTAATGAAGCCATGATCATAAATCATAACAGAAGCCATATATATTAGCATTGGCCGATATTGACAGCGGACACTGGAGCCATTTATCAATACACCTCCGTGTCATATTATAACACCTAGTCTCTGCGTATATAATTATTTAAACACATAACGCTATGATCTCAATATTAGTTCTAAGATTCTTTTTTAATCATAATTCAATACCATCAGGTTCTTCTTATATCGGATTTATGTTTTTCTGAAGTCAAAATTAGTTAAAGTAAGCATTAGCGAGTTTTATGGAACATTTATTTTTTTGCTATTTCGAACAAAGTGTAAATTAAACGATATTGTTTACCTATTATCAGACAAAGAGTATTGATGTAATACGACAAAGTTGTAAATTATCAGAGAAATCATAGTATGTACATTCTTTGTAATTTGTGGTATCTCAAACGAGTATACTTCAAAATCCATCAAATAGTTTGCGAGTTTCTCTGATAATTTTTCGTTGCATATAAATAAGGTAAAAAATATTATCAAAATACACTCTACTAATACTAATAAGTTATAATACCTCGTAGGTTCTTGTCTGGTGGAATTACTGTTGCAATTCGAAATGAATTTATGGAGACTACAACCCAATAGAAGGATTTAAATTTGACTAATTTCACATTAATATGTGTTCGTCTGGATGTCTCGTTTGTTTAATACACAAATTATTTTCACTGAAGTAATTTGTATTTGACCAAAGATTTCCATGTCTATAAATTGATACTTATTTTTATTTTTAGTAATTTTTAATTTTGATAGACGTCACTTAGCAACTTAGTTACTATTTTTTAAATCACTAGGTATTACTTTAGACACCATGTATTTCTGTAAGGCGTCACCTCCACAAGCGAGCGTATCGCTACGAGTCCGTCTTGATATAGTCAAGTGACCACGAGACGATTGTCCTTACTTCAGCATAACGTCACGAATCGCGGCGTATCCACAACAAGTTGTTTTGTTATAAAAAAGAGCTTAATTTGGTGACAGGCAAGAGTGAAATCAGAAGTGTGAAAAGGGTTAGTGGGGCAAGAGCGCGTCGCATCGCCGCGATAGTATCTCCTTGTGGAGAGGCTTCAGGCTGCCTAACAGTATAGGCAGATAGAAAAAAAAAAACGAAGTGGCAGGACGATAATATCGTCGCGATAAACTCGAACGTGGAGGTGGCGCCTAAGGGTTTGTTAGAGCATGTGCAGGTCCGACTGCGAGAGCATCACTCCCACATATTATTTTTCTACCGCACATCAACAGCGTTACTATCTTGATGCACATCGTTACTTAATATCAGGAAAGTCTCCGACTAAACGCCTTATATAGAACAAAAAAAAAAAAGTTATTTTATAATTCTTTTTAACTTCTATGAGTACTTACCAAGAAAATTGAAAATGCCTAAAATTAAGTTATGAAACTAACAATATCCAATGACCTTGTCGGTAGACCTTGTAAGTGCGTTTTTGTGATTTTGAAATATGATCAAAAGTATCGTTTTCTTTCATACATCTATCCGTAGTGCCACTCCTGTTTCGGGTGACATACTCTATAAGCATGACGTGATAATTTTGTATCTATATAAATAAATATTAGGTTTTGTCTGTACCTGTATTTTTTCATATTTTCTGATAGACATCCTATACGAAAAACAATAGTCTAATTTTTTTAGTCTGTCTGTCTATTTGTGTGTTCGGATTTAACTCGAAAACGGCTTGGCCGATTTTTATTTAAGAAATTTAATGGGACACTTATGTATGTCTTTGCCTAAATAGTTAGCTACTCGTATAATAATTTTTAATAATAATTTTAGAAATCGTAGCAAATAATAACTTAAGAAAAATATATTTCCATCGATTAGGATTAAATTTTATACAACGTGGAATGTATAAGTTATGCAGTGATTTATGGGTACCGAGTATTAACAATAATGCTTTTAGATATAGTAAAATTAAAAAAAAATTAAAATAAAAATCAACTGAATTTCTTGAAATTTTGTGTACAGGAAGTATGTGGTCATTCCTATAAGAATTATCAAAAATAATTAATGAACGTTTATTTAATTAAACCGATAGAGGACGTTCGTCTGCACTTTTCGCGTAGGTATACGTTACTATATATACAATGATCGAAAATCGAATATAATGACAAAATAAATAACAATATTACAAGATAGTGAATGAGATTCACGGTATTGTGTTCGATTAAAAATAAACTATGCGTTATTTGAATCAGATTTCCTCACATAATTTCATTGTGGATTGCACATGTCATGGTTAACAGGAAACGCCTATTAACCTTAAGAATAAAGATTTCCCTAGCCAGCCATATCTTTACCCAGTACATCGACATTAAGGCCACCACCATTCCATATACTCGAAACTGCTTTATTTGGGATTATATGTTTTTACATTTATTACATTTACTAGCTGACCCGCGCAACTTCGTCTGCGTCACATAAGAGAGAGAGAGAGTGGGACGTAGGCAGAGACAAATAACAATTGTCGTAGGCACCTTCAATACAATATTTAGGTGCCGCCCGCCTGCCACATAATTCCGCTAAAATGCACGCACGGTATTAATTATTATTTTGCTGCGGAGTTATCTTATAACTGTAATATCTCCTAAGATATTCATTAAAATCACATGATGTAAAGGACAATTTTATCCAAAATGAAATACTTGTGATGAATAACGTATTTATTTCGATAAGGATTAACACCATGTTTATAAAAACACCTTCGTGAATACGGCATTATTTTAGAACAAATTTTTTACCATAAAAAGGTTATATTGCGTAAACCTTAAAAGAAAGACATATGCTATCGCGGATTTTTTTATAACTTTTCACGAGAAACAATTCCGTCATACATCATTGTTGCGTAACTTTGACCATTTACATAGTGCACGCAATGGAAACTTTCAAAAGCAATAAACTTTCCCCGTTTTTGCAACATTTTTCATTGATGCTCCGCTCCTATTAGTCGCAGCGTGATATTATATAGCCTATAGCCTTCCTCGATAAATGGGCTATCCAACACTAAAATAATTTTTCCATTCCACTTTATGGGTTTCAAAGATATTTTGTTGATTTTTCGTAATTAAACGTCATCTATAAACCAGGTATGTATATCTCGTTTTCCCTCCATACACTTATTCGAACCATTACAAATATGAGTAAAATTAAATTACGCGATAAAAATAATTGATGCGTAAAAATCTCATGCGGAGCCGCGGGGTGCCGCTTGTAAATATATAAATAAGTTTCTATTGCTGTATGATCTATCCTTGTAATGTCACTGTATTCATTTTTATTATAAATGTATTTTTTTATAATAATATTTTTTTAAATATATTTTATTATAACCATATCAAAATTGCAAATCTGTTTTACATGTATATTAAAAAACCGAAATTATTAACATACAAGTCTCTGACAAGAGTTTTTCTTTCTAATGACATTACATATTTTTTATCTTAAAAATATTTCGTCAAACTCAATAAAAAAGTTCATGTTTGAAAAAGTATGAACGCTACAAGGTAATGTTGTCTATTTATATTAATCTCAATATTGATTTTCTATTACAGCCAATGCTACAAAGCCACGTACGTCTAACGAAGGAACAATATTGTTGTGTTTTCATACCGCGTAGCTGTTGCAACCACAATCTCTTTAGACGTTAAACAAGACGGTACGTCGGTCGGCAGCTACAATATCTTAATATCAAATAAATCAATTGTTATTTCACTCTAGTGCTTAAATATGCCGTTCAAATATTTATCCATAAAGCAAGTTATGAACATAAGGCTTTTTCTCGGCTTGTACAACAAAATTTCGCAGAACAAGTTTTTTGAGTTTATAGTAAAATCTTATTGCCTATTCATCAATATTTCTATTTCTATTTTCATCTTTTCCTTCATTGTGACTGGGAATATAAGTCAAAATATAGTTTTTGGTGTCTCTTTAATTAGTTATTGTGCCAGCAGTCTTATATCTTTAATCACTGCTGATAGATACTTCTTCCTTTATTTAGAGCGTCTGAGTCATTTAAACATTACGCCTCAGCATAATCTTCGAAATATACCAACAACCACTTCTTTTGTTATAATAACATTTAGTTACATATTTTTTCAAAATTTAATTATTGCTTTTATGGGTGAGACAATGAATATCTTTGCCTTGGTTATGTGGGATTTGCTCCTTACATTACATTATTTGAAAAATACAATTCAGATAATGAGTTTAGAATTGTTGTGGAATCACGCATGGATGTTGCGGAAGATGTTGGAGTCGAAACTAAGAACTCTGGGTGTCATCCGCGCTTTGGATGATGCACAAACATACCTAGTTATGTATAAAACAATCCTGGAATATTTTAAATCAATTGAAGTATATTTAAAGATACCGGTGAGTAGATTTTCTGCAGTGTTATACAATATCACTGGTATGTGTTGATTTAATACTTTTCTTATTATTTCTAATTATCTTTGCCCCACGGTTTCCTTGTTAATTTTATCCGACAAACTTTCCACCGCGTCGCCTCAACGCACCCGTGTAGCCTATTATTATTCTCACTTCCCGTACTTGCCTACAGCTTTCCAGATTGCTTGACCCTCATGGTTATTGCTCCGCCTTTTAGAGTCATAGCATAAAATAATTTTTTTTCGAATCTCGTCGTGTGGCTCGGGCTATGAGTCACATGGCTCGTTCGTGTTCGCTACTATAGTTATAGATCCATGCCGAGTCATTAAATTATTTTAATTTTCCATCATCTCCTAAAACAAGCGTCCAAATAACATGTTTTACAGGGCAAAATTTATCTTCATACAATTGTATTGATGATGAAGCAATTTTCGCTCATAAGGTGTAATATGCCATGGCTAATAATAATTTTCATAAATCACTTTTTTATTTTCTATCTTTTTTTCACAAAAACCCTTACTGTAGCTTATATATAAAAGATGGATATATAGTATCGCGAATTTTTTATTATATATATTAAGGTCCAATATTTTCGTGTAACATTATATTTAAGTATCACTAACCGTTACGCCAGCACACGCGGATGAAGCAGTTCAGGAGCGATTTCTCTTCTGACTTCTTTAATAAATAAAATTTAAATTATTCTAGATAGCTTTCTCATAAATCTGGCTATCATATACAAAAATATTTATTTTAATCCGACTGGTAGTTCCAGAGATTAGCGTGCCTAAACAAACCAACAAAATTTTCTGCTTTTTTTTAGTACATATATTGTTATACAGTGTGGAAAAGGAACGGGCCATGAAGGACAGTGTCGCGCAGACAATTAAATAGATAGAATTTGGAAAAAAGTAATATACTTAAAAGAAATATGAAATAAAAATAAGTTAATTTATATAAACATATACCTGAAAAGCATTTTACATAATTTTAGATATTTAAAATCAATTGACTAATAATAATTTTACATAATTAAAACTTACACCAGGATTTAAAAAAATAAGTTACCGCACATATCATATATAATATGGTAAAATTAAAGTTCGTAACAGCAATCTCCAAGGCTTGCTTTGGCTCCTCTCCGACCCTGACAGCGCTCCCGAAGCTTCACAGCACAATAGTCGGCCCAGCTGCAGAATCTCGAAGTTGGAGATCCTCGTCACGATATAAAGAAATCACAATTATAATTTGTTATGTAAATTATTGTTACATAATAATGAATGAATGATTAATGAAGATTCTTCATAAATTTATTCGTCTTGTTGATGAAGAATATTTATTACAAATATTAATTAGGCTTTTAATTTTCAAATGCTTTGAAGACGTTGATGGCTACCAGTGTCTTTGCACACGAAATTCCATTGGCAATGCAAAATTTAAGACAAACTCTTAGTTCGAGGTTTTGTTCATTATGAAATTCGCAATACACACAAGACATGATCTAACTGAAAACATCAGTGTATGTAAAACAGATGTGCCAAACTAACAAAAAAAAGAAGCATTTGGAACTATAATCAAATCATCCATCTCCGATACCTTTTTTGAATAAATGTATGTCAACATATTTAACTCAACAGTTGAGTTGTCTAAATTTTGGACGTTGTACGTGTCTCTTGAGAATTGCAGCGTTTACCATATTTTCTACCATTCACAACAACATCAAGGAGAGATAATGCACAGAGAAATTCATTTGAAATGTTTCTCTCCCAGGGGCAGTCTGACTGGTCGAATAACACCACATTACAGAAAATCGAAGCTAAAAAATCCAATAGCAACGCACTGTAGATACCATAGTATTACAAACGTCCATAGGCTACACAGTGACTGCTTACCAGCAAGCAGACCGTATGCTTGTTATCCACCTTTTTTATAAAAATACAGGCAGTATCCGAATATCTGGATACCTCTCACTAATAATTTGAGACTTTGTGGCTATAAAAGCATGTTTCTAAGTCACCAAATTATTATTCATACGTCACTATGAATGACTATGAAGCGTTTTCAAAGGTGAATGCTTTTAATTAGCTATTTTATTATTTATTTCTTCTCTTTTTACTGATATATTAGTCTGTAAGCCTTCCCAAAGATTATTAAATAAAATATCATTATGAAATAGTAGTAAAATGAACAGAAACAGCAAACAAACCAAAAATAATAGGAGATTATCGAGATATTCGTTCCAGTTTAAAAATTATAGCCGTAAACATAGGTAATCAAAAAAGGTCTCTAAATTTAATCATAAATTTTATTGTCATAATAACTCGTCTAAAAAATAAACGTTTAAAGGTATGTAGGTAATTGTGTACTTTAAATAATTTACTTGAAAACTTTTTAAATATACTTCACTCATTATCTTTTCTTTAATTTAGGTACCTACTCTCATCATGGAATTTTAAGAAAATTAAAATAACTTTACCATTTTTAAATTGTTAAATTCCATGGTTTCCTTTAATTCTAAGACACAATGTTTATTCGAGACATTTTATCGTTTTCGTAGATCCTATCGATTAGTGTAATAAGATAGTGAATGTCAGTTTTTTTTGCATTTTTTAATTAGTTCGATTCCCGGTACAGGTAAGTTTTTTTAGAATATCTGTGAATACAGTTATTATTATTTCAAAAAATAAAATAAGGTTTTCTTTGAGTATATTTGATATTTTCATTATTTAACAACTTTTCCTCCATGTCCCGTTATTTTTTTCCACCTTGTGTATTTATGTATATATAAATACCACCACGACTGTATTCGCTGAAGGGTTAGGAAGAGGTATACTAATGTACACCCACGCTTCGTCGGGTATTATTTTAGGTCCCATATATTACAGACGAGCCTATTGCCATTAATCGGGCACAAAGACAATTCAAAATTTAAATTTGTTTCGAATTTAGTGTTTCATTTGTTTTCGCACCATTCGGTTTTCTTTGACATCATTCTTTTCACAAAATGGAAACTTATAATATCACGTTATTTACGAATATAATCGGAAACGCACATCACAGAAGTTGAACCCAGGAGAACCGGTCAAATCCTGTCCCAAGCGAAAGTTGACTCAGAAAAAGTACTAGTGAGTGTTTGGTGGACCAGTGTCGGTGTCATATACCACAGCTTCCTAAGATCTGGCCAGACGATAACGGCAAATCTGTATAATCAATAATATAAATTAATAAAACAAATTGGTTTAAAAGCCAATCATTAACCTAACCGTTAAAGAACCGAGACTGGTCAATCGCTCTAGCCCACTGCTGCTTCAGGACACCGCTAGACCCCATACTTCACGACACACGGTCGCAAAATTAGAGGAATTGCGGTTGGAATGTCTCAGGCACCCACCATACTTCCTGGATCTTGCTTCAACAAATTACCACTATTTTCGGAATTTGGAAGGAAAAAAATCAATTCCGATGAGGCTGTCCAAACCGCCTTCAAAGATTTTATTGATTATCGCTCCCATAATTTTTTCAGCAATAGAACCAATCAACTACCCATATAAAGGGAAAAGTGCATAAATAATAATGGTACATACTTCGATTGATTAAATGTATTATTTCATAATATATTTTTCCTTTTACTTTTTTATATGTAAGGACCTAATATTATTCTATTACCTTATAAATATTATATTAATTTAAACTAAAGTATAGATATAATAATTGTTTGTTACAGATGTTACTTTTTTTAATTGATTTCGTTATTGCTATATGTGCGCATATTTATTATATAATTGCAAGCCATGATTCTGTTGTAAGTAACTATCCGTTTTTATTCATATTCTATTGCAATCAATTCTATTATACACAGGGATATAATTTTATAGCATTCAATAACACAAGGTAAATTGCAAATTAAAAACAATATAAATAACCTAACCATTGAAACCTTTCCAACGGACTGTAAGTTGGTGAAGAGTTATGTAGCCTGCAGATTCCAGGTGATTCTGCAGCATCAAGTCAAGGTTACTTACTGTGTTAAACTTCCCAGCCCAATATCCAATCTATCAATAAACCAAACTTCATTAAAATTGGTTCAGCAGTGTAGGCATAAAAACGCAACATAAAGGCATACAGACAAACAGAGTTACTTTAGTATTTATAATATTATTTTTGATTATTTATTTCATTAAGTTGTCATTATCTATGGTGTCATGTACCAATTATAATACGATTCATAACAATAAATTACCCAACAGCAGAATAATGATAACAGTTTATAATCCATACTAATATTATAAATGCGAAAGTAACTCTGTTTGTCTTTCTATCTGTCTGTCTGTCTATTACGTTTTCACGCCTAAGCCACTGAACAAATTTTGATGAATTTTGGTACAGAGATAGATTGGATCTTGGGATAGGACATAGGGTACTTTTTGTAGCGAAAATAAAACTTCAAGGGTAAAAAATAGGTGATGAAAGTATGTAAGAGAGAAATATCAGCTTCCATGACAACCGTTTTGTTGATTTTAAATTACAGCGTTGTGAACGTAAACAATTCGGTTGATTTATTGACATTTTTATAAGAAATGTTTTGTATTTGTAATAATTACCTATTAAATGATAGTCCAGTATTATTTTTAAGATTGGCTGAAGTATTTTAAAATTGTTTAACTACGTAGTACGATATACTTATTATTTTATTGTATGACGCTGTCGAACCGCGACTCAGGGGAGTTTACATATTCTAAGCGATATATCTAGTGTAAATTATCTGTATTAGACAATTTTGCTACAAGTGAATTATTTCATTGTGTTATTCCACAAATGGTGAAAATAAAACTTGGGTGAAAGTTTGTTTGAAGAACCCATTCATATTTGTGCTTTTGGTAAGAAAGGAATAAAAGGGTTTCATGTTTTTCAAAAAACCTTCTCGCAGGACGGTTCGATAAGGTATGATTTTAATTATTTTTGAAGTTTTATTAGGAAGGTTATAATGCGTTGGATTCATATTGGCATATAATGACAATACCATACAAAAGAGTGTCATAGTAGTTTTAGTAGTATAAAGATTACCCATTTAAGATTTTCTTTTGGTTTGTCGTGTTTCGAAGTCAGCCGGTGCATATGCAGTAATATAGCGGGGTGGTAGGGATTGCGACCACAATACACATAGTGATAAACCCAACTAAGATTTTTTTTTTTTGGTATTATATAAATATAATATAATAAATCTGTAGTCCTGTCTGAACTATTAGTATTTTTCCAAAATTGGCGCACCTGATGGAAAGTGATCACCGCAGCTCACAAACATCCGCAACACCCGAGGGCTCGCAGATGCGTTGCCGGCCTTTTAGAAAAAAATAACCTCTTCTTGAAAAAGACCGGATTAACTCAAAAACAGCTTGACCGATTCTTATGAAATTTTGTACATGTGATGCTTAGGTATATCATCGGTCAGTTGATATAGTATAAGAAATTTCACTATTACTTTTACAGTAATATTTATGATAAAGAATATATAAAAAATAAATAATAAGGTAAAAAAAAAAAAACATTTTCGTTAATTCAACTATGTACACGGGAAGTATAAGTAATTCCATGAATGATAGATAAGTAATGAGAATTTTCAATAACAAATTTGGGAAGCGTAAAAAAGGAATTCTAAAATATTTAAAATTTCATGACCTAATTCATAACCGATTTTGATGAAATTTTATACACGGAAACTTTAATTATTGACATGATTAATGGGCTATAAGAATTGTCAATATTACTTTTAGAATTAAAAAAGTTGAATTTTCATCAATTCTCAACCGATACTGATCAAATTTTGTAGACGCGAAACATACATCATATAAGAATTGGTAATAATACATTAGAAATTGCACATTAAAATATAGTTTTCAACCGATTTTGATGTAAATTTTAGATGCCACTTCCCAATTGATACGGCATATGAATTGTCAACAATATGAGTAAAAATAAAGGTATTTCAAGAATTATAGCGTAGTAAGAAACGCGTGCGGAGCCGCGGGCACACCGCTAGTAATAAATATACAACTAACTAAAGTTACACCCAATTCAACTGAACAGTTAGTTTTTAGCACTTTTATCGAACATATATGTTCGACGTGATTTTTTAAATTGATATATCTTTTTTATTTATGAACTGATTGAAATAAAACAATCACTCAATTTTAAGTGAAGCTTACCACAATATATTACTGAAAACCACATACGAATCGGTTAAGCTGTTTTTGAGATTAGCGCGCATAAACGCATAGACAAACAGATAAACATTACAAAAATTATTACAATCATTGTTTTAGGTTCTACTGCTTTAATAAAGGCCCCCAATAATAGTTGTTCTCATATATCATCCATGTACAGAAATCGATCAGTTACGTTTTTATTATGTGTATAAATAATAACATTGCTATTAATTTACAGGTTACTATACAATTATGCTTTTTTATGTTCATATACTTTGTGATGATCTGCATTCCACTAGTGTTGGCAGAACTCGTCGGTGATGAGGTGGATAACATGAAACTGCTGCTTACGAATCAACTCATATACTGCAAAGGTTTTTGATTTATAAGTTATTTATATCTAAAATTCAATTGTATAAGAAACTTGCTATGGACTGCGACTTCGTTTCCGTTGTCTTCGAAATTAACCGAATCGCACGTCTCCAAATTTTATCGAAACTACAAAAAGGGTGTGTAATAAAAGAGAAACTCACTCATAAAAATTTCATCGCAATTATATTACACAACTAACCTTTAAATTATGAAACTTCTAAGGATTTAAAAATATTTAAAATACATAATATATTCAATATAGAGTTTTTATTATGAGTATACATATATGTTCTTCTGGCACCCTTGTTAAAGGACTTTATTAGATTTATTTTTGACCTAATCGGTACCTATGTATATTTTCTGTTATTATTGAACTATTTTATTTATTTTTCTCCGACGGACATTCTCGCATCCCTCTTTAAGTTCAGGGATTCTTTTTACTTCAATAAAAACACGTAATAAATTTAATTAACAAAGCGATAAAATATGTACGTTGTTGTGAAACTTAATAACTCGATGTGTAGGTTGCTAAAGTAAAAAGTAACCGCTTAATGATATGAAACATATTTATGTTTATTTTACAGATAACACTGAACAAGGTAAGGTCATCGACTTGTTGAAATTTTTGAACAAGAATCCATTGAAGTTCACTATCCTCGGAGTAATCACTGTTAACGTAGCACTTATTGCTAGCATTATCAGCATCTCTACGACATACGCTTTGGCTGTTATACAATTCACTCACATCCTTGAATAAATTGAAGACCAGAAATAAAACATGAGATATTACTAAAACTTTTAATCTATTTTAAAGCATTATTTTTAATATACTTCAAGTGTTTATTATTGATGTATGCACACATAAGTTTACAAATAAATGTTGTAGAATTAAAATGATAAACTCATAAAAATTAGTTCACAAAAGATTTTCAGTGTTAGTGCAATCAATTATAGTGATAGTGAATAGTGTGAATGTGTGTAGTGTAAGTAGTCATAATAGCATTTACTTAGAATATTCCCATGCACAAAATATAGATACGTATATGTGGGATTGTAGGATGTAGTAGAGATAACATTGGTTTGAGTAAGTACTTAATAAAAAATATCTATGTTGTTTTGTATATGAAGTGTAAAAATATGGAGAAGTATCTCCAATTCTCAATTTATATAAAGTGTCTATAAAATAGAATACACCAATAACCAATACAGTGTTATTGTAGCATACACTCCTTTGAAATTTTGTAGTAATAAAAAATTTTTAATGTTAAAATTTTAAAAAGAAAGAATACTTTTAACAACTTTAAATTGTTTTAAAAATAATGCGGATGCCAATAAATTGTTGTATTTATTTTTAAAGTAATATTTGTTCAATTGGCCATTTATTTACTATATTATTATCAACTACTCTATTTAAGGGCCGACTTGTGTGTGTTAAAAAGGATTGTCTAAAATACAGAAAAAAAAGTTTAAACTATTTTTAAATTTCATATTCTTTGAAATGTTCTACTTCATCTGTTCCTGTTACTTTCAGACCAATGATGCTGTCAAGCAATGCTACATAAGCACCATTCTGGTTATTTATTATATCTTTGTTTTATGCATTTTGGTGTAGTATTTTTTAGAAAAAATCCATATGAGACAGTTTTCCTTAACTCTCCTCCCCTACATACTTTCGTTGTTAGTATAGAGTTAACAACGGTTTTGAAAGAGACGGTATTATGGACGAGCCTAGTGTGTGAATGAAAGAGATTATAGAAAGGTGTGAAAAATAATGATGGGTTGCGTGACGAGGGTATAGGTGTGAAGATTTGATTAAGATTAAAGAATTTAATTGAAGACAAGTAACTATGTTCCACGTATGAGTGTTAGAGTTACGTAAGCAGGCTTAAGAGGTTTAATTTTTTACTTTTGCTGAGTAAATGAGCGGGAGTATATTATAGATCTTAAGTAAAACTAAAATTTATAAAATAATGGATATTAGCGGTCGCTCTGTGGTCGAAACTCGACCAGCGACTTTTTGTTCATTAACTATTTATTATTTGTTTGACGTAATCGCAATATGAATGTAAACAATGAATATTGTTCACTTTTAATTCAATGGTAATGTCAACGTTTTGAAGGGTCTAAGTTTAATGGTACTGATTGGTGTAGTAGCTGCAGTAGGTATTATTTCCTTTTTAACCGACCTCAAAAAAGATGGAGATTTCTCAATTCGAAAGTTTTTCTTTATAGATGTTCAGCCATTACTTCTTTGTTTATGAACCGATTTGAATGATTATTTTTTATTTGATAGGGGATACCTCAAGGGTGGTTTCATTGTAAGTACACTTTCAACTTATAGTAAATTGAAACTAAATTATGTATAAATCTTGTCTTTCTACCCTCCTTCAAATAAACTTTAACCCTGCTCAATCTCACACTACGAGTAATATAGTTAAAAGGGTGTCCGAAGTTTTCTCTCCACATATATTGTTATATATAAAATTAATTTTAATTAATTATTTTATTCCGAATTTCTTTTCATGTTTCACATTATAAATACACGAGTTTTCCTAGAATTAACTTAACTCTATATACAATTAAAAGTTCTGGTAAATTTTAATTTAACTCTCGACGCAAATAGAGGGGTGGGTGTATCTATGTATCCGTGTATCTGTGTGTCTGTCTGTGTCATCGTATCTCCCAAACGGTTGAACCGATTCTGATCCAGTTTTTTTTTGTTTGAAAGGCGACTTGATCCACAGTGAATTTAGCTACGATTCAAGGAAATCCGTGCAGCTGTTTGAATATTATCAGCTCTTTTCTAGTTGATTAATGGATGTGAGCATTTTTACTTCAACGGTATTAGAAAAACATGAGAACTTGCTGTAGTATAATCTGGAATCTGTAAGATACCTAACTCATCACCAACTTACAGTGTATTTAGGCTCACTGGAATTGTTGCATTAAATAAGTTAGTCGTGTCAGAAAGTTTTTAAATTTTCAATTTAACTTGATATATTCAATTGTTACGTATTATAGGTTCACAATTTACTTATTTCTTATGCTTATACAGAATGAGTGGGGTCTAAAATGAGTGAAAGTTTGCTTACGTAATATTTGAGTGCCCCATAAAATATTATAGTCACCAAAAGAGAATATTATTCCCTACATAGTCCCACATAATAGGTATTTATGGCGAAAAACTTAAATTGTGAAAAAAATAATGAAATTACAAGGGAAATAATACAAATAATAAAGTCAAAGGACACCGGTTTGACGACAGAGAGACGGTTGAAACTAATGGGACGCGTGCGCTCATACCCATTCCGAAAAGCGATTACCAGATCTGCATAAGGATGTGGAAGCACTGATGGGAGCGTCTTGTTCACCCGAAGGGGAACTACTTTGAAAGATGCCATGAGTCGGATGACGAAAAATAATTCCAGTGTGCGAAGTTACAGGTACAGGTCGGATACTTCTAAGGCACAGTAGTATATACATTCGAATTGAGAACCTCTTCCTTTTTAAAAGTCAGTTAAAAACTACTTCACACAACCAGTACTAGAAACAACGTTAGTGTAAGAGCTTCTTTAATATTGTAAGTGGGTTTGTAATTATAGATCATTATTTTTAACACTTAAATAATTTAAATTTTAACTGTGGTACTGGAATACTACAAATACAAGCAAAATATATTGATGAAGACTTAGCAAAGAGACAGAATTTTTTTCCGTACAATGAGATGGAGTATAAAGATTGAATTTCGTGTATTTTGCTTGTGTTTTTGTAAAAAGTGTAGACGACTCGTCTACAATCGAGTCTGTAGGTTGCTATGGACAGTGGATTTACTTTGATACACACGGCACTTAAATTTAGTGAGCAAATATTTCCACCTATCTTAAATTTATATAATTAAAATTGCATTTTATTATTGTAGCTGAGTTTAAAATAATAAAATACTATGTATTGTGTTAAAATTGTTTTATTATTTATTAAACCAGAAAAAAAAACAAATCTCAATTAAATAAACATATTTAATAACAGGACAACACCACGAAGATCAAAATCTAGTTTTAATCGTCGAACATCTATGAACGTAATCAAAGGTGCTAAATCTCTAGAGTATGATATTATTATAGTATTTGTTTAAATAATATATAACTTTAATAGTGTTTTTTTGGAAAGCTATTAAAAGTTCAAAAATAAGTATTCAAAGAAATAATTCTGACGCCTTCCACATAAAATTACTTACCTACAATTTAAAGCAACTAGCAACCAGCCTTACAAGAAAAATTATAGTCTTCTACAGTAGAATGTCTACAAGAATCATCTCCATATAATATATCACTCGCAACTTATGACCATAGCATGTGAATTTTTATAGACTGTAACAAACGAAACCCTAGGTAGTGACCATTTCATTGTTTAATTATTAACTTCTACTGATGGTTTCAAATATTAAAAATAATAGAATTTGTATAAAGACTGACTGGATTTCCTACAATCAATATATTGAAACCCTGTGTTCTAATATGAATAATTCTAATGATATATAATTCATTTATAAATATGATTAACAGCGCAGCAGACATTTATATACTTTTACAAAAGTGACATTAACCCAATAAGCAAATGTATAACGAAACCAAACTGAAATCAATCTATATCCAAAGCTTTCGCACAACGAAGGTTAGCTATAACCTCATTTAGAAAAAAAAAAATTCTACCTAAGAAAGTTTGAACTTTTGAAAGAACAAATCAGGACTAGTCAATAATTAATGAGAAATGCTAAAAATAAAGCATGATATCAATTACAGAATTGCTATTACAGAAAAGCAATTCTGTTCCTCAGTAGATGTCAAATGAAATGGCTAAATGGTGGAAATTTAGAACGATTTCAAATTGATCCCTTAATAATTAAGAATCTTTTACATAACTAAGTTCTTGACTACGTAAACCGTAATGAACCTCATTTGACTCGTATAACACCATATTAGAATCAAAAACTTTATGGCAAAATTTTGCGTGGGCATCTGTATCGAAGGTAAAGTCAATATAAATCAAACCAACTGTGTGAATGCATTAAATGCAGATTTTTAAATGATGAGTGTACATTAACAGATTAGTAGTAGCTGATCTTCCTTTAACAAAGCCGTGCTGTGATTTAATGATAATATGTTTTAGATAATAAATAATTGATTATAACTTATGCTTTCGCAAATTGGTCTGTATTTTGTCAAATCCATTCTGTTTCCTGATTTGTATATGGGGATGCTCTTTGCTATATTCCATAGTTCCGGAAATGTGCTTTCATTAATACTTCTTCTGAGGAGCAGAACCAGTGGTTCTATCTGATAATTTGCACAATTGCGAATCATAATTGGCGGGATACCATTTGGCTCCGCGCTTTTGTTGATATCAATAGACTTAGTGGTTAATTCCACATCACTATCCGTTATATTATAGTTGAAGCAATATAGTTAGACGGTTCTGGAAAATTAGGACTATATGCACGGAAAGAACTATTATTATAGACAGTTGCAAAGTAATTTGCCAATAAATCAGCTATACTTTTACCATCCTCAGCATCCATGGCCTTATAAAAACATTTTTTTTTGGAAAATGATTAGTAGACAGACCTTTAAATTTCGTATAATTTCAAAACGCCTTAGCACCTATTTTTAATTTTATTTTATTCTGCTAATATAAGACTTGAAACACGAATGAAATAAAGTTTTGTCTCTATTTCTAAGCACTAGTCTATGTCTCTAGGTTTAGATCATGTGTCATAGTCACGTGGGTTACCGAAACGTTTATACTTTTGATGAAATTTTTCTTTTTCTATAATTAATTTTATTAAAGATCGCGAAAATCATACCGGCCATCAATTTTTTGACTTAGATTTAGGTGTGTATCTTCCAATGATTTCCCAAAGATGGTTGTAAAAGGTGTGCAAGAAATTATCCACATTATATTCTCTGTATTATATTCCAGGGGATCTCCGAAAGTTCTTTATTACAAGCAGCGAAATTGGTTCCTCGAAATCTGTCTCTTATTTTCTGTCAAGGGCTTAATAAAACGTACGTTTGATAATCATGTAATATATTCTAGACTAGTCCTAATTTACCTTGACCTATCTGGTTATGTTTTCAACATTATCGACCGAATTTTCTAGAAGCGTTTTTAATTTAACACATGCACTTATTGATTGATACTCATAGAGAAATATACAGAAAATTACTTGCATGTACAAAGTTATGACGTACCTATATTATAATAACTTTGAATCTACACCTCCTATACACATATATGCCTATAATGTACAAATTATTACTAAATTAGTTTAGTTATATTCTATACTCCTAAGCTCTTTCCCAAGCCTACATCGGCATCCTGTTTCTGTCCACTAATGTACAAGGAGCCCATCTTTAGTTCTTCGCATCCTGTGCAAGTCATCGCTCTATATTGCAGCGGAACGACCCACTCTTCGTATGTCTAAACGCGGTGTTCACTCCAAAACTCAATTTACTTCCTATCCTTCCCTTTCTTCCACTTTTTAACACTTATCTGGGTTTTATAAAAAGTACGAGTATGATTTTGTATGGTGTGAATAATGTAGTATTATTATAGTTTACGTCTATTGATTTTCTGTTAGTTGTGTCCACATGTGGAGACAAGTTGACATTTTTAAAGACACATATGGTAAATTAGTTTCCAATTAGTGTAATACAGAAAATAGGTTTAAAAATATAACTCATAAAGAAATTTGACTGTATTAATAAAATAATTGGACAAGTAGCGATTCGAACTCACATACTGAGGGTTTCGAACTGTTTACAATACTTACCATACATTATTGTACCATCTTATTCATCAATATTATTTATATAATATCTTTAATATATCTCGGCCTGTCCGTCTGTCTGTCTGTTAGTACGCTTATATTATAAATCCACATAACAGATTTCTGTAAATATTTTTAATTATTTTATAGATGTTTTTACTAAAAACGTTATTAGGCTATGTTTTGAAACGTTATGCAACAAAAAATAAGAAAAAACAAATCTAATGATAATACCGGCAGGCTTTCTTCGAATACACTGCCAAACCCGTTATGTAAACATAGGACAATAGAAACACAATACAAATAGGTGATTCAGAAATCTGCTTGTACAATATGGTAGACATCTGTATAAACTAGAAAGACCTAAAAAAAAATCTGATACACCTTATACCCTACAGCCAATTTTAATATTTAAACCACGATAAGTAATTTATTGTTATAGGAGAAATCAAAAATATTTATGTTATTTTAAAAATATTCGTAAATTAACCATGAATGAATTATATTCTCAAAAAGGCGACCCGGATCGTTGTTTATTATCATATGGTTAACGTTATATACATACATAACTTGTACGAGAGCTTTTAAAATTGAATGTAACTTGGAAATACTTGTGTTTTTTGATAGTCGGTCACTGAGTGCGACTTTTAGACTTTTAGTATGAAGGGCTGTATTTCTTTATTAATTTAACTTGCAATCTTGATTTTTTTTTACAGTAGTGTGAAATCAAAGGACTTGATATTTAATATTATTTTCAACTTTATAGATGAAACCATTAACGAGAGAAAAACAAAACTTAATATAATTTTGTTGCATTTAATATCACGCGGGATTATAAATATTCATGTTTTTCTGTTTATTCGTTAACATTTCTTACAAGACCTCCATTCGTGCTTAACTTCAAGACTGTTATTCTGCGGAAAGTATCATATAGGCTTAGATAATTGATCGGTATGTGCGACTTTTGGACTTTTATTATTAAATGCTGATTTCTTTATTCTGTTAATTTAGAAACTTGATTTTTTTACAGCAGTTTGAGGTCATAGTGTTTTAGTATTCGAAATAAATTTTGACTGTACACTTTAAAAGTCCTGGAGGTCATGTGCATTTTGAGAGGTGATTTTTTAAAACTTGGAATAATATTTATCCATGGCTTTGTGGTCGCTGTGGCGTTGCGACTCTGAGCGTCTTCAATAAGACCTAACTATGTATGGTGGGATACTTGGTCTATAGATGTACATAGGCAGTTCTTAGGATTTAAGGCATACAATGATATTGAAGTTATATTTTAAAGCGCTAATACTTTATTTTTATTCATTTTATACTAAATCCTAATGCAAAAATAACCGGTTACTTTAGACTTTCTTGTCTACTTCAATGAATATTACACGATATTTCGCAAACCAACCGAGCTAAGCAAGCGCCTGACGTCATATTCAGTGCGATATGTATGTACAATGTACATAAGTTCACCTATCTCCTTAAGTAATGTAGATCACATTTTAAAACTTCTAGTGTACCTATTTTATAAATGCAATTGAAGCTAAATCAAGGAAAAATTAAAAAAAAATTGTTTGTAGTAGCTGAAATTTTGTTTTGAAAAGTTTACTTCCGGTTTTGTTCATTAGCTTTTTTCAAGTTTCATTTTTATATTTCATTTTAAATTTATTCATTTAGAAACACTACTTTCAAAATATTCGAATTTTAATTACGACTGTTTTTAGAAGCCCATAACTTAACAAATAAGCATCGTAAACAATTTTTTCGTTTTCTCATATACATACGTCCTGTAAGTACAATTAAGCGATATACGTACGAATGTCAGAACCTCACTTTTTTCGCAATCCGTTTCACGTGAAATGCCCTTATATAGCAACATTTTTTAACAAACAATTACTTATATAATTAATATACGCGTAGATATTCTAAAATGATATAACACATTCAAACTTTTAAATAAAATTAACTGCAGATTTACAAATTTATATTCTTACCTGAAAAAAAAAAACTATTCAGGAATATTAGAAATATATAAATTGATACAGACAATAACAACAACAGATAAAGAGTGGAATTAAAATAATATAAAATTTAATAAAATAGATTTTCTGTACAATGTACCTAAATAGAGCTGATTTTATATTAATGCATTGTTTAGAACATTTGTAAGCAATGACACAAAAATCTAGGAATACATATTCATTAACAATAATGTTATAGATATATTAATAAAGTTCAAGATAACGTATTAATTTCAAGAAATATATATTCTCATGTAATGTAAGGTATTAGTGCTTATAAAACTATTAATTATTTAGATCATTTTAAAGTAATATAATTAAAAACTACAAATAGGTAATTCTTCAGAAATAATAACAATATACACATAGCCTTCAGAAAGTTCTAGGTTACCAATTACTTTCATGAAATGAATATTCCCGTGTAACTGCTATCATAACTAACCATTATTACATGTTACTTAAACATTTTAAAATAGAGTTATTAAATGCTAGGAATAGTAGAATATATATATTCCCGAATACTATGGGTAGAGCTGATATTATAATTATTATATTATTATAACATATTTAATTAATACGTCTGAAAATAATATTTACATATCTAAAAATAATAAATATTTATTATGACAACTGAGATTTGAATTTCCTAGTACAATCATTTAGTTGTAAGACGATATTATTTATCTGTCGCTTTATTGTTCGAAATAAATAGTAATTAATCTTCCTTCACTAGTTTTTCTAGCCCGTTTCATTGGGTTAGATCCTTTTCCATAACCTTCCAGTGTTTTGCAAAACATTTGAATTCGTCAAGATGTTTCAACAAACATTCAAATAAACATACTTTCACATTTATAGTTTAAGTTTATTTTAAAATACATAGATAAACACTTATATTACTTTCATTTCAAATTAGAAAAGGACACTGTAGCCTATATTAAAGATAACACTAGTAGATAACTTTTTATGTATTATCGGTTCTAATAAGCAAAAAGATTTTCATCCTATTATTCACATTAGCTTTATTTTTACAAATAAACGAGATCATTCCAGTCAGTTCCTACCTTTGCTTTATCTGTATACATAAAACGAATATTTCTTTGTTTGTCCCTTATGCGTTCCTTATAATACTTATCCCTTTGCGATGAAACTTTGGTAAGTTTTTGAGCGTACGATCGTGAATGTTTCTGATATAGTGCAAACACTTTACAATAGGACGATAGAAACTTTTTATTCCGAAGACAAAATGGACAAAGTATAGTAAAGTCGTTTAAATTAAATTTGTTGTCAACTATTTTAATATATATACATAATAATTATATAGAGTCTATTCGGCTTGTGGGAACTGCGGTACATCGAATTAGCTAAAACACAAATACCTGTATGAAAACTGTAAATATTATATAATGCTATGTTTAAAGATAATAAAAATAAATGTATTGGATGACACATTAAAAAATGTAACTCGATATATCAATATATGAATAAACAATGTATCCATTAATTAAAATTATTAGGTAAGTAATTATATCCTATTAAGAATCACTTAAATTAATTAGTTTTTCTAAAAAGTTATAATATTAAATGTATCCAAACAGTGATCTTGTGTATTAGAACAATATATCAATAAAACAAACCGTGTTAATAATTAAATTCACTCGTGTAAAATGCTTATGATATTTTTTTGCTTTTCTACTTATGTAGGCAATTTTGCCAATGTCAAGTATGTTAAAGGTTATAAATATATTTTAATCCACTATAAAGTTAAAGATGTTTTTTTCATTTTGATTTTACCCACTAAAGTTAAATTTAAGAGGAAATGCATTCAGCGTTTATTCCATACAACAGTATTTCTCTATTTTATCCCTGCATATTGGTTTAAAGCGGCTATTTGTATACAATACAATTTATACCTACAGCTGCCATGTTTCTGTGTATTTTTACCCGACTACGAAAAAGGAGGGTTACGGTTTTGTCTATTTCTTTGGCACGCTCTGTAGCCTAAACGGCTTGAAGGATTTTAGCATACGAGGTGTCGTTAGATTCGTCTTAATTGTGAGACTGACATAGGCTATATAATATTTAAGTACGATGTCTGGAAATCAAATAGAAAGTAAAAATAGAAGTGTTTTTGTTGCAGTCGGGTTTTTTGTTTCCTTTTTAATAATTTAGCTTATTATTTATTAAAGCCATATTATTAAGTAAAATAAGAACATATCTAGGTGTATGTAGTCAAATTCCTTCATAAATGATTCTTGAAAAAAAAAAAAAACTAAATCAGTCTACATTTGGAGGAGGAAATAGAGAAATACGAGATTATGATTTCTCTTATTTTACATAGGTATAATCAGTTATATGTACTGCATCGTAGATGCAATTATCCCTCTCGCACTCTTTTCGGTTATTCACGCATAGCGCGAAAGCTGCAGATTTCTGTTAAAACTTATTCATTAAATGTCTTCCCAATTTAGTAATTAAAATCAATGATTTGTATATATACGATCCCATAGGTAATAACGATGCCGATGAATCCCACAGGTAAGGAGATGTCCAAGGGAATGGCACGGCATATGTAATAGCTGAATGGGCGACGCACGACTTGCTCCAAGGCAATCTCTAACTCGAAGCGCAGAGACTCATCTACATCGAATATTGATTATTACTTATTGAAAGAAATTGAAATTGAGCCAATAAATGGTGTGCTTAAGTCATTTATCAAAGTTTTATAATTGTAAATACACGAAAACTTCTTTATTAAATTATGAACGAATGTATTTCAGAAATTCGACAAATCATTCGAGCAGAAGAATGTAATTTTTTGATGTAGTGAAATGTAAATATTATTATGTTAATAGCGTATAGTCACAAAAGAATTAAATTGATTCAATAACAGGATATTAAAAAGTTACCTGAACATCGAATTAATTGCTTCGAAAGCAGTGTCTTTACTTTCTCTACTTCATAAATTGCCATTTCTGCAATTATAGCTGGAGTTGCGACACAAACCAGGACATGCACCATTTCAACTGCGAACACTATTTCGTACCATGTTCCAGACTGTGAACAAAGTGTAATAACTTCAAAAATATAACGTAAACTTTATAAAACATAGTAATTAAAAGGATAATTAATGATTATACTCTTGCCTTATGTAGAGAAGATTTTAGTTCAGCTATTGCATGTACTGTATATACTCAGGTGATGAACAACACTTTTTAAAAGTATAGTGATCTAATCACTTCATCATATAGTAAAAAATCAAGTATCTATTACATAATATATGTATGTGTTCGGTCGTCAGTTATAGAACCGTAAATATATTAAAAGGATTGAATATAGAAATTATTGGTTCAATGACATGCATTGTGACCGAATAATTCAATATTTATATCTATACATAGTTATTAAGTCCTTATATATGAAATTGGCGTTTTATATGGGAAAAGTAAAAGAAAAAATTTTTTTAATGAAATTATACATTTAATCAATCTAAATATGTATTATCATTATTATCTATGCACTTTCGCCTTTTTATAGGCAGTTCATTGACTAATCGTTAAAGATCTCAATTTTTCAAAAATCTCTTTAGAATTGAATTTTTTTCTTTGCAAGAAATTATCCAAATTCCAAAAAAAGTAGTTATATCTCTTGAAGCAAGGTCCGAGTAGTATGGTGGGTGATTGGAGACATTCCAATCGCGGTTCCTCTAATTTAGCGACCGTCTAAGCAGCAGTCGGGCTAGAGAGATTGACCAGTCTTGGTTGTTTAACGGCTAGATTTTCAAACATGGTTTGCAATTGTAGACAATAAATATTTACCGTTATCGTCTGGCCAGATCTTAGGAAACTGTAGTGTATGAAACCAGCACTAGTCTACCAAACACTAACCAGCACCTTTTTCTGAGTCAACTTTTGCCTGGGAGAGTATTTGGCCGTTTCTCCTGAGTTCAGCCATTGTGATGAGCGTTTCCGATTGTCGTAAAAGATCCAATTTTCGTCACAAGTAACAATATGGTTCAAAATTCCCTCGTTATTGTGACGGTTGATTAGTGTAACACAAGATTCAATGCGTGGTTGTTGGTATGCTTCAGTCAATCCATGGGATATCCATTTCTCAAGCTTTTTCACTTTTCCAATTAGTTTCAAGTGAATTACAATTATTTTATCACTCACACCATAGCCTGGTACTAACTCTGACATGGTTTGCGATGGATCCAATTCTACGATCACCTTTAATTTTTCATTATCAACTAGGGTTTCCAGCTTTCCACGGGGTTAGTTTCATAGGTCAAAATTTTCAGAACGAAAAAGTTGGAAACAAAAACGTACCATGCTTTCATTTAAAATTGCTTCCATATACATCATTAATCTTTCGAGCTGTTTCTGCAGCGCTGATACCACGGTGGAACCATATTCATAAATAACGCGATATTTTTAGTTTTCCTTTTTGTGATAAGAACGTTATCAAAGAAAAATCAAATGGTGCGAAAACAAATGAATCACTAAATTCGAAACACAAACACACAAGGCTGAATTTGAAATAAATTTAAATTTGGAATTCGTAACCAAACGCCAGATATTTGAGATCAAATTGGTCAGTTCAGCAAAACGCCAATTTCATATAATAGGACCTAATATAAAGTAAAGTCGCTTACTGATTTCTGTCCCTATGTACGCTTAGACCTTATAAACTACGCAACGGATTTTAAGGCGGGTTACACTACCAGTTAGGGTTTTTTACGGAAGGTTTGTATATACAATACATTACAAGTTTTTATAGTAGAGAAAATTCAATTATTTGTTATCAAGTCGCCATAAAATGATTTTCGGGCGCTTACATGACTTCCGCTGGCTAAATCTTATGAGATAGATCAAAATATTATGCTAAAGAATTCTTGTTCTATAAAAAACCCAGAGAAAATTTCGCAATGGCATATATCTATCTTATAAGGTTGACTCACAGTAACCATTTATATTTTCAACATAATAATTAAAAATATTACGTTATTCAGAAAGCCATTTTCTCCAATTCAGTATTAATCTTTATCCAGATAAGTTTGCTCGTTAACTTCTTTAAACATATAATACACCACTTTGTAAATTGTACCCGTGCTAAGCTGGGGTGGGTCGCTAGTGTTAATTAACTCACATTATGATTGTTTGAGTTTAGAAGTAAAAAGAGCGAAACATGAAGAATATAGCCCGCTATACACTTAACAAACCGGACATAGAAATATAAAATTGTAACTTACTTCTTTGACATGACTTTTTACAATCAAGCAGAAATATGAGATAAATTTTTGAAAACCCATTAATAGAGTAAGAATTTCCTGAAAAAAGTAAACGATTTAATGAAATTTAAGCTGTAATAAAATTATACAAGTCCGAGTAAAATACTCTCTGCTGTAGCGATTCTTTTTTAATTATCTAGTGATTTAATTAGTTATGAATTGACATTCACGTTTATGTCTGTACGTAGCTATTTATTTATTTGGACCGCCAGTGGTCAGTGCATTAAATACAATTACAAAAAAATACAGTTTCAAGTATTGAATGCACTAGGCCTTTTAAGGCAATCACAAATAGTAGACGTGAATATTATTAATAATAATAATATTGAAACTATACAAAAATTTAACAAATTTCATATAACGCAGAATTATTACAGATTATGTCAATTAACTAGTTAAGTTAAAAAAAAAATGAAATGTAATTAAAATTATCAAAGTCAAATACATACATATAAAAATGACAAAGAAAAAGAATATAAATCACTAAATGTCAACAAACTTAAACAAGCTAGAATACTAGTCACATGCCCATTGTAACTTAACATTGTTAACCCAACATGCAATTGTAGACATAAACATTTGAAACCAACATAAAAAAGGTAAAAAAAATCTGACAAAACAAAATTATTAGAAATTAGTGTAATTAACTAAGTTAACTAAGTAATAACAAATTTAAAAGGTGTAAAAATGTACTTATATAAGGGACTTAAACTGATTAAATTTAAAAATATCTTTTCGCTGCTGCTTGTTCAATACACAGTTTTATATTATTTATTTTCATGATTTTATGTATATTACATTTGGTATTTGTAAGGCTGTATGTTCTCGATATTTAATTTAATTTAATCGATTTAATCAGTATGTCTCTCTTTAATTTAAATAAAATTGGCCAATGCTCTGTCAAATTATATCTGACTGATATGGTATAGAAGCTGTAAGTACTGAGAGCTAGTGGGGGAGAGTAAAAGAGGCAAACATGATGTGTCGAATTCACTCTCGTTGATAAAGGTGAGAAGATGGTAAAGAAGTAGAGAGATAATATGATGGGGTTTCAATGAAGTAGTACATAATAGAAATGTATTTAAAAAGATGAAAGATACAATTCATTGTGAATGAACTGCCACTGAAAAAGATAAAAATAATAAAAATAACTATATAAAGAAATCAGTCGAATAAAAAATATCTGTCCGTTTATCTGAGTACTGAAAAATCAGCCCAAAAATAAATCTGCAAGTTTTACGAACAACTTATGGTGTATTACAAAATTATAGTAATGATAGATAATAATCCACAAATATGGTTATTATAGTATTAGTTAAATAGGTTTAGAAATATACTTACTAAAAACTGCACTTGATAATCTACATGACAGAGACTATCCAATAAATTATTATATAAGTGTATACTTTTTCGTAAATGTTTGACTTTGATTGATATTTCATTCTTTCCAATTATATTAACTGGAATGGTATTTTGCTCTAAAGATTTACGTAGCAGCTTCAATCGATTCCGCAGCAAGCCGAAGATCATTACTAATGGCAAATAGCTCATATCTTTGGAAAATAACATAAAGCCAGTGCATAACCTAGGAAATATTGTCGATATTGTTGCAGACTGCATATACTTTACAGATATATATATCCTGCTTGTGGAGATGAATATCAACATTAAAATGACGTCCATTGTCACGTACGGAGGACTCCTAAAGCCCATGATAATGTCATTAGTTTTAATAAAGCTGAAATATCTGATGAAAAACTCCTCGGCGGTACAAATGCTATAGAGCGAGCCGATAACAAATTGTATTATGGTAAATTTAGATGCATTCGATACCGACATAAGAAACACAACAATGCATATACAATAAAATCGTAAAATCAACGATAACCGTTTCGATGAGCTGACATGATAATAAGAACCACAAAGAAGACGTATAAACATTATGATATAGAACGATGACCGTCTCAAACGCCTCTTGAGATTTTTTGGGAGTAGATCCATTGTTAAGTTACACGCGCTTACGTTACGAATAATTTTGATGTACTACAGTGAAAAGTGGTATATTCTAATAATGAAATAACATTGTACGTGTGCAAAATAATCAATATTGCTCTTAGTACATTGTATGATTCAATCAATACCTATAGGTGATCATGACTTTAATAAACATACATACATACATAAATCACGCCTATTTCCCAACGAGGTAGGCAGAGACCACGTCCTTCCACTTGCTACGATCCTGGCATACCTCTTTCGCTTCTTCGATATTCTTTAATCTTTTCATGCGTGCTCGTCGGTTTAGAGTACTCTTGACCTTACCTTTCTTCAGAAAGTCTCCGATTTGATCGATAAATGTTCGTCTAGGCCTACCTCATCCAACGATTCCTTTCATACTCGCATCATAAATTTGTTTAGTCATTCTTCTTTCATTCATCCTCTCAACATGCCCAAACCATCTAAGCATCCCTTTCTCAATCCGTGTGACTATATCTTCTTTCACACCACAAAGCTCTCTTATCACACTATTTCTTATCCTGTCACTCAATTTCACTCCTAACATACCTCTTAGCGCTCTCATTTCTACTGCATTTATTTTACTTTCATGATTCTTCTGCCACATCCAGCTTTCACTTCCGTACTTGAGTATTGGAACCAACGCTCCTCTATGCATAGCCAAACGAGCTTTCATAGAAATACTTTGGCTGCTCATAAAGGAGTGTAACGCTCCATTCACCATATTACCGGAATTTACTCTCCTTCATATATCACTCTCACACTTTCCATCCCTGGTAAACATCGATCCCAAGTATACAAACTCACTTACTTACTCCAGTTCATCCTCATCAATCCGGATACATACTTCTGTCAAGTTTTCTTCCTTTTCAAACACCTAAACTTTCGTCTTCTTTGCATTTACTTTCATTCCATTTCTTTCCAAAGCCTCCTTTATAATAGTAACGATCGCTTGCAAATCCTTAGCCGACGATGCAAGTAAAACTTGATCATCAGCGTAAAGAAGACATTTGACAAGTAACTCGTTTATTCTCAGTCCACAATCACTCTTTCAAATTTGTTAGACAATTATCCATGAATAGGTTACACAGCCATGGAGAAGCTACACATCCCTGTCTGACACCCATTTGGATATGAAACCATTCAGTGTATGCTCCATTAATTCTAACACAAGCACTGGAATCCTCATAGAGAGATTTCAATGCTTGTATCAGATCCCCGCCAACCCCATGCCTAGACAATGCCAACCACAACTCATTCCTCATCACTTTGTTATAAGCCTTTTCTAAATCCAAGAATGCACAAAATACTTTTTGGTTTGTTGCCAAATATCTTTCAATTATGCATCTTAAGGAAAAAACCTGATCTGTGCATCCCATACTCTTTCTAAATTCCGCTTGTAAATCCCATATTCTATCATCTGTTTCCAACCATAACTCTTTCAATTATCTTTATTATTACCTTGGCACACAGTTTGCCGACAACACTGGGAAGGCTAATTCCGCGGTAATTTTTACAGTCTTGTTAACCTTTTATTGTTTGTTGTTTTAGTGGTTGTTTGTTGTAATCCTTTTCCCTTGTATAACGGCACGATCACAGCCTTGCGCCAGTCTGCCGGTACCCGACCGTTTCTCCAATAGAAGTTGAAAAGGCGGTACAATTGACTTGCTACCACATCCTGTCCAGCCTTCAGCATTTTGACAGACACCCTGTCATACCCCGCAGCTTTACCAGATTTCATACTCTTTAATCCTTTCATAATCTCTTCCATATTAGTGATGCTTTCAGGTTCCAAGAGCAGGTACTTCCAATGGCGCTAGCACCTCTTCCTTTTCAAACAAATTTTCAAAATATTCCTTCCATCTCTTCAACATATATTCCATCCATCCATCCTTGCTTCTAATTTTACATAAATCTTAGTTTGTTGTCTTTCCTTGAGCTAATCTAATCGATTTCCAAAACATTTTAATATTGGCTCGAAAATTATCAGAGAGCCTTCTGTCAAACTCATTTTTCCGTTTTTTTTTCTTCGTACTAACCACATTTTTCACTAATCCTTTCATCGTTATGTAAACCTTTCTTGCCTTATCCACATCCTCAAATGTTGACTTTTGAACTCTTAGATTAGCCTTTGCTCCTAAACAATCAAGCCACGCTTTCTTCTTTCCATCCACAACTTTTTGCATCTCTGTATCCACCCATATATTTTTCTGTGTTTTTCCATTCCTGCTTTTAGCAACCCCACATATCTCATTTGAAACACTGACTACACCTTCCTTAAAATACTTCCATAAACATTCTATCTCACATTCTTCATCCAAATTAACAAATCGTTCTTTCAACTTTTTAATGTACTCATTTTTCACTTTATCCTCTTGTAAATTTTCTACTTTCACACGTTCTAGATTAGATATTGATTCTACTACCCTATGTCACCATCGTTTGAAAATACCTCTAATCCGTGACATCACCAGGAAGTGGTCTGTATCGACACCGACACCGCGATACGCCGTAGTATCCGGAATTTGTCCTTTCAGTCTTTCATCAATGACCACAAAATCAATCATACTTATAAACCAACTTCAACCTTTTTTGCTCTTTTATGAGCAAACAATGTTTTCGCTACTAAAATATTTAATTCCAAACATACATCAAGCAATGTTTTACCATTTTCGTTAATCCTCTTATCACCAAAAGTGCCTAAAACCTTTTCATACACATCACGCTTCACACCTACCCATCCATTAAAGTCTCCCAACATAATAATTCTTTCATTGTCCTTGCACTTATTTAGAACTTCTCTTAAACTTTCCCTGAACTTCTCGCTTTCCTTTTTGACTGCTGTAGAATCTCTGAAACCCAAATCCGTAGGTGCATACACACCTAGGACAAAAATACGGGTGAGCCCAACTTTTAGCCTAATCCAGAGGAGTCTAGGACTCACACATTCATACTCAACCATACAATCATTCATTCGCGCAGACAGAATGACACCGACACTCTGGCAGCCTCTTTTGTATGCTGTATAAGTTAATTATATAAAGTATAAGTTAATAATAATAAATATTTAAAGTAAAAATATTATAAATAATAATTGTAACTGATATAACATATAATAATAAAGAAATAAATATCAGGCTAACGTATTTGTTCCAAAAGAAGATAAGCTTTAAACTTATATAAAACTATAACTTTTTATATGTAACTTATATGAAAAGTATATAATATGTGCTTACTATGTGACAATACTTTCTGTCAAGGGATTACGTATTTGATAATCATCAAATATTTTCTAGAAATAGTCTTAATTTACCTTGACCTATCGGAACATGTTTTCATCATTATCGAATTTTCTAGAAGCTTTCTCAATTGAATAGATGCACTTATTGATTGATACTTATAAATAAACAGAAAAATACTTGTATTTACAAAGTTATGACATGTAATAACTATGTATTTACACATCCTATACACATATATACAGGATAAAATATTTATATATATAAACAAATACACAAATATCAAATAAACATTTATACTGTACATAAAATACCGATTTCAATCATTCGCTTACATTTCAGTCTTTTTCATATTAACATAAATTTAATTTGATTCATGGAAGCATTATTTTGATACAATTGTATTACCTATATCTATTTGGGAAATTTGTTTTCTACCTTATTGTACAAGGTGTCCAGAAAGGGTATCGGGTATTTGTAAGTTCAATGAAACAAAAATTATTTGAATGCAATAAAAAAGTTTATTGTTTATTATTAGCATATGAATTGGAGAATTATTTGGAAAAGATGATGTTATCCAAATGATGACCGTTACGTTGCTGGCACTCTTCTAAACAGAAACGAAGATTGGCGATAACACGTTGACATATAGCTATCGATATTGCTGCCATTTCTGACCTGATGTTTTGCTTTAACTGGGTTAGATTCGTCGGATTGTTTTGATAAACCTTACTTTTAAGGCATCCCCATGCAAAATAGTCAAGCGGGCTAAGGTCGGGGCTTCTGGGAGGCCAGTTGATGTTACCCCTTCGCGAAATTTTGAGTCATTTGAGGTATGGCAAGTGGCCCCATCTTGCTGGAACTACGTTCTTGAGTTGAAACCTGCAAACTCCTGCAACTCTGGGACCAAAAAATTTCGCAACATATCGCAATAACGGTCACTATTCACATTAATTGCTCGGCCTCGTTGATCTTCATGAAAATAAGGACCAATTATGCCTTTAGCAGACATAGCGGCCCAAACAATGACCTTTGGGCTATGCAGGGGTCGTTCATGCTTTCGTCTCGGATTCTCCACTACCCAGTACCGACAATTCTGCTTATTAACATGACCATTCAGGTGAAAATTTGCTTCGTCACTGAACAGTATGTTGTTAAAGTTGTTAAATCGCTGCAGCATTTCGTTCGCAAAATTCAGTCGATTAGCATAGTCCGTATCCTTCAATTCTTGAACCAATTGAATTTTATAGGCTTTTAGATGTAAGTCTTTCTTTAAAATCGAATGCAAAGACGATTTTTTGATGTTCAACGGTTGGCTTCGCTTTCGGATGGATAAAGACGGATTTTGACGAACCGACGCCTCAACTTCTTCAATTGTTTCTTCATCGCGAACTGAACGAGGACGACCAGAGTTTTGAATTTTAACTGTCGCACCTGTATTCTCGAACATCCTTATCCATTTCCTAATGCTATCGTCACTTGGCGCGTGGCGTGTACGATATTCCGCACGATAGAGACGTTGAGCAGTCACTATTGAATCACCATTACGATAATACGCTCGTACGCAAAATGCGCGATGCGTCCCCGAGTACTGTTCCATCGTGACTAAAACTCCACAAAATGGCGGACGCCACGAACCCCTCCCCGCACCCTTTAGACGCCCCGTTTTGAATATGGCACGAAAACAAATACCCGATACCCTTTCTGGACACCTTGTATAAGCAATTATTTTCTATCGCCTAAAAGTCAGTGTTAGCGTAATATGTGTTTAAACTCAAAGGCCCAGTTATGTAGACAGACACGCAAATACGTGTTTTTTTTTAAATATCTGTATCCTTTTTTTATTATAATAATACCAGAATGTAAGTGTTCCACTGTTGGAAAAAAACCTATTATCGAGAGAAAACGTGGGCTTAATCCCAACACCGTCAGGTCACGAAGTATTGGTAATTTCAAAGCCAGTGTCTCCAGGCATTTCCTAAAACTCCTTAAGTAATTCATATTAATGTAGAAAGTATTACTACTTCATTATTTCAATTATATTTTTGATATCTTCACTTACATTCTATTCTCTTAAGTCATTTCCCAAGCCTTCATTATCATCCTGTTTCTGTCCACTAATGGTCAAAGAGCCCATCTTCGGTCCTACGCATCCAGTAGAATCTAGCCAATATGCGCAGGTCATCGCTCTATCTTTTCCTTTACTTGAAAAATTATACCGGGAGAAAGGAGAAATGTTATATTAGGTCTATGTGGCCCGCTTCTGTTTATCTTAATACTCTTATTTACCTTGTATTTCCTGTATTATTTTCGTATATATTATGTATTGTTTATTGTCAAATTTCCAGGGCATCGGTTAGGTTAATGTATTCGTCCGTTCAGATATCATTTATAATACGATCCTTTTAGTTTAATATAGAATGTTTCATATAATTTTATCATATTTATTTATAATACATTGTTTGTTTACATTTTAGGATTGAAAAACATGTCAAATACTATGATAGTTTTAGGACATGCGCAGAAAGATAAAAATATGTTTTCTTAATCTTAGGTTTTATTTATTTAGATAAAACCTATGATTCTACTATTCAAATATAATTTATATAATTTCAAAAACTGAATCGTGTAAAAAGTGAATTTGAAAGCTAGGAGAAAATCGATTGTCATTATACGATAGAATTTTGAATAGTAAAAACTGATATTTTTAAAAGATTGGGAAAATAGTATAATCATTGATTGAATTATTGCTTTATTTATTTTGTCGCTCGTAACCGATTGCAGAATCTTGTTTTTCTTGTCAGTCAATGACAGATGTTTTCTTTATCTTTTTCAAGACCTGAAAGTCAGCCAGTCTATCATAAACAAAATAGAATGTGGCTGAAGTAAGAACTATTTATTGTGATAAGTCGCCACAGCATTACTAAATTCTATTTTCATGGAATCAATCTCACTTGTGAGAATTATTGTTCCTGCGTTGAGCCTGCTCAACGCTGAATATCCAGGCCGCCGCATCACTAAACCGACCCCACCCGGGTAGACGCGCCCAGGGCGGCGTTTCCTGACCTCAACCTGCATTGCGTTGATTGCACTGGTTTATACCTGACGTCGCAGCTGAGGCGTTAGATCTTGGTTTATATCCTTTAAATCAAACACTGACTCGTGAGGTTGTAGCGACATCTATCTCGCTACAAACTATTGTACATCACGTTATTGAAATTAATCCAACAATTGAGTATATATACAAGAACCCGACCAGTGTAGTCAGATCTAAAAAAAAAAACAACCGTTGGTCAGCTGCCCGCCAGACATAACACCCGCCTGGTCGGAGGATCCTCCCTTTGCAATGGTTACCCCCACAAAGTGTTAATGTTTTATGTGAGATCTTCAATATTGGACTGTAAGGTTTTATAAAATTATTCATTAAGGTAACATTTTTATTGTTTAAAATCTTATTGAACGAACTTTAGGAAAATAATATCACGTAAATTTGTAAATGTCTTGGAAATATATTTATATTAGATTTTATTTTTCTTTCATTTCGTATTCCCTTTTGGCTCTATAATTCTCCTATATACTAATAGTAATATATCATAACACTCTTCTTTTTTTTAAACGCAGTGTTCAGTCCAGAACTCAAGTCACTCCCCAGCCTTTCCTTTCTTAAACTTTTTACCACTTATATGGTTTTCATAACATGTACGAATATGATTTTGTTTTGGTGTGCAGTAATGTAGTATTATAATAGTTCTGTTAGATCACGTCTATTGATTTTCTGTTAGTGGTGTCCTTAAGTGTCATTTGTTGACATTTTTAAAGATACATGTGGTAAACTATTTACCAATTAGTGTAAAACCGACAACAGTTAAAAATACAACTCATAAAGGAATTCGACTCTATTTAAAAAAAGAATTGGACAAGTAATGGGTAGAACTCGCACCCTGAGGGTTCCGATCTGATTACATTACTTACCGTACATTATTGTAATATCTTTGACATAAATATTGTTTATATATTATTCTTACATTCTTTACCTAGCTGTATCCGCGACATCTTCCACGTGGCATATTACGTGAATGAAAAACAGCAACTAAATAAAACCCTCATTGAGATGATGAGGTGAGCCTCAATCTCACCTTATGGTATTTGAACCGTACCTTTAAGCTTTCATAATACCAAACTTAAATCATTTTAAATGTTAACCGATATCACAGTTAAACAATCTTACAGATATTATCAGAAAAACATAAAGATGCTATGTTCAAGGTCCTGGGTTCGATTCCCAGGTCGAGCAAATTATTATTAGGTTTTTCTATGAAATTTTCACTAGCCGCTCGGAATTTGGCTTTGTGCCCAATTAATGGCAATAGACTCGTATGTATTATATGGGACCTAAAAACATACCCGACGAAGTGTGGGTGTACATTAGTACACCTCTGTCTAACCCTTCAGCGAATACAGTCGTGATGGTATTTATATATACATAAATATACAAGGTGGGAAAAAGAACGGGACATGGAGGCAAAGTATATTAAATATTGAAGATAGCAAATTAAACTCAAAGAATCATTCTTTTTTTTTTTATTAAAATAACAGCATTCACAGATTTTCTAAAAAAGCTTATCTTTACTGGGAATCGAATCAACTAAAAATGCTAAAAACAGACATGCACTATGTTATGGCACCAATCGATAGAGTCTATGATAATGATGACGATAAACATTGTATCTTACTGTTACGACCTGTTATAACCCGATTAAAAAGATAGAAAAACCCTGTTCCCTAAATATCTCGAAACAACTACAAACTTCTCAGGATTTCGAAATGATGTTCGCGTCGTAAACAACCGCGGCGCATGTTTGTGTAAACATCGTAGTTTACACACGCATGTATAGTACTTATCGCCTCGATTACGTCATCGAGTTGGCATTGAAAGTAAACATCAAGAAAAGTCGCGATATTTCACGATGTTTTTGTGGTCGTTTAGTGTAGGTATTTAAGTAACTCAGGCGCGGCGCCGAGCAGTTTAGTTCAGTTTTGAATGATTACAAAGCGATAAAAGAAAGCGAAACAACAGTGTAATAAAAAACAGTGTTGTGAGTTCATGTAACTTGTAACTGTGGAATTGAAATAAATCTTCTTTATGTCAATCATCGGCATTTTTAATAACCACGGGTGTAGTATTACAATTACAGGAGATAATTAAATTTAACAATTCGTACATATTGAACTAACATGAAAGTAAACTTATATCAAAAGAAGATAAAAATTAAAATTATTATTTTCATACATTTTAACAAATTAACTGTTAACTTGCTCGAAATGAGATCCATTATCTTTTATGCTCAGAATATGACTGCATTGTATTTCATAGTACACGTGTATGACTGGTATTTAACTCTTCAGCAGCTCAGCAGTTTACTCGTTGTGGCCGTTGTACGCGTCTCTTGAGATTTCCAACATTTACTAAATTTTCTATCATTCGCAACAAAATCAAAGAGATTTGGTAGTGCATAGAGAAATTTATACAACATGTTACACACAAAGTACACACATAGTTTCATCATTTTAATTACGTGAATATATTCTATATTATTCTCAATATTGATTTTTCAATACAGCCTATCCTACAAAGCCACGTAGGTCTAACAATGGAACAATATTGTTGCGTTCTCATACCGTGGCTGTTGCAACTAAAATCTCTTTAGACGTTGAACTAGACGTCACGTCGTGTCGGTCGGCAGTTACAATATTATAATATCAAATAAATTATTGTTTCACCAGTGCTTTAAAATGGCGTTCAGATATTTATCCATAAAGCAAGTTATGAACATAAGGCTGTTTCTCGGCTTGTACAACAATCTCTCGAAGAACAAGTTTTTGGAGTTCATATCAAAATCTTACTGTTTAATCATCAATGTTTCCATTTATAGTTTCCTCCTATTCTTTATTTCAACATGGAAAAGAAGTCATGCTATTGTTCTCAGTTTTGATTTATTTGACGATTGCGCCAGCAGTCTTATCTCTTTAATCACTAGTGATAGATACTTCTTCCTTTATTTGGAGCAACTGAGTTGTTTAAATATCACACCTCAGCATAATCTTCGAAATATACCAATAACCACTTCTGTTGTTCTAATAACATTTATTAATATGTTTTTTCAATTATTATTGACTAGTTTTTCGGGTGAGACAATAAATATCTTTGCTTTTTTTATGTGGAATATGGTGTTTGGAGTAAATTATTTGAAAAATACAATTCAGATCATGGGTTTAGAATTGTTATGGAATCACGTAAGGATATTGCGGAAGATGTTGGAGTTGAAAGTAAGAACTCTGGGTGTCATCCGCGCTTTGGATGATATACAAACATACCTAGTTATGTATAAAACAATCCTGGAACATTTTAAATCAATTGAAGTATATTTAAAGATACAAGTGAGTATATTATCTACTATGTTATATACCTATAATAATATAAAACTTTTCTAAGTTTATGAATGCAGGCTGATAGTTTAATGAGTAAGGATTAAGTAAACGCATATACGCTTTTGGTTCATTTAAACTACAGTAGGTTTCCCTTAGTGGGTACGACTTGAGCAACCTTACCCTATATTTATTTGTATAATTAATTGTTACAGATATTAATGTGTTTAATTAGCTTCGTTATGGCCATGTGTGCGAATATTTATGAAGTAATTGCCAGTAATGATTCTACTGTAAGTACCTTTCAGTTTTTAAGGATATTTTTTTACAATCAATTTTAATATCCGCATGGATTTGAGGGCATGACAGTGCCACCGCAAAGATGAGCGCAAGGAACGGCTGTACCATCTTTACAAAAATATTTGGTATTTTCATGCCTCTATCAAGGAGCACTGGGTTGTTATAGAAAGCTGAAATTCTGTTTATTAAGAGTAATTAAGTACTCTTCTAGAATCCTACAATGTCAAGATGTGAATTTTTATATGACTTGGCCGTTGTTGCTATAAACTCAAGCCCAAGAAAACCCTACTCACCGGATTATTTCTTTTGGCTGCGATTCTCTCTTGGGTGGAGGTATTCCACCAGTCGGAATGCTCCAAGTAGAGAGAAAACTCCAAAGAAATTTCTCTGTGCTCTACCTCTATATAAATGTTAATTGATTGCAGAAAAAGATAGTGTTAAAATTGTTATTTAAAGGTCACTCGAAAACGTTTAATCTATGGAGGGTACTCAAAAAGATCAAACATTCTTGAGTGACCTTTGAAAATTTATATTTTATGTTAATAAAACTGACCATAGAAAGATGGTGGAAAAACCAATCTGCTGGCTGATCATCCTCCAGATCTCCTACTTCCCCAGGGGGTATGATAGCGACACTGAACCACTAAGAAAGAATTAACAGAATCCACTTAGCAAGAAACTCCTCCTTGTTTTCCGGCTTCCTGAGCATCCCAAAACTGGCGTTAGCTTGCAGCGTGAAAATGCGTGAGCTCCGGTAGTTAAACAAAGCGAAGCGTTGAAGATGCAAGGTGCCCGTGCGCTTAACTGACACTTGAAGCCAACTCTCTTTTTGAAGCACGTGTCCGTTACCGCACGGGTTACCAGACGCCAAAAAGAATCGGCAAGAGTGACCTGACATTCTCGTCCAGTAACCCAATGACCAACCAATTTGCAGGATGCCATAACTAACGTCACGAAAAAAAACTTATAAAAAAAAGACAATTGTCGTAATCTAACTCCTTAAAATTATGAATCCACCTAGAACTTTAGAAGGCCAAAAAACTAAAATACTTTCTTGCAAGAGTAATATACTTACTAACATAGTAATAATACACAAAAAACAAATACTTGTGTCAAAATGGATGATCCTTTAAATAGATCATATAAAATAACATGTTGTAAATTTACAGGTTACTATAACTTTAGGCTTCATAATGTTTGTATACTTTGTGGTGATCTGCAGTCCGCTAGTGTTGGCAGAGCTCGTCACCGATGAGGTGGAGAATATGAAACTGCTGCTTACGAATCAACTCATATTCTGCAAAGGTTTTTGATTTACAAGTTATTTATATTTAAAATTCAGCTGTATAGATACTATAAAAATGCATCTTATAAAAATATTATACATCTTTAACTAAAAATGAATTGCCTTGCGTTAGTCTGGCTAAAACTCAAAAATGCCTCGACTGATATTAATGATTCATTTTTGTTTTGTTCGACTCCATACAGGGGTAGTTTAGGAAAAAATAAAATTAGGAGAAAATCCAAAGGAACAACCCAAAAATCGAAAAAAAAAATTATGTAGTTTTGTGTTGTAGTTTTAGATTACTTTCAGTAGATGGTGTTCAAAAGATTTCAAGAATAGATTTGTTCTACGTTTGACAATAAGTGCTTTCGGTTGCATGTTACTGTATGCTGAAATGTCACGTTACCACATATGAACCGCATTATCGAAATCGTTTCATCGTCAGAAACATGGAATACAAGTTGAAGGACATTGCTTCCATTTGTGTGCATTTGCTTGAGATGCTTTAGGTCGCATCTATACTGTGCATCTAAACAATGACGAATGTTTCTATCTTCCATTATTGTTTGTTAATGTTCGTGGTCCTATGTGCACGAGTTTCTGTTAGGCGTGCTAAGTCTTACAGTCGCTTCGTTTACGCAAATTTGCATGAAAGCTATCTGTGACATTATCGACAAACATCTGTGATGCACTACAGTGCCGAGTCAACCCCAACAGCACTCTGAAGGCGTTATTATATTGTACTCTTAAGGTATTTATAGCCTTCCGCGAATAGTTGACCCAAAGGCTGCATGTATACAGCGTCTGGCAGTAAGCTTTAAAAAGATAAATTTTCACTGGCCAAGAACAGCCAGCTTCGGGCAGCCATCGCTCTACGTTCTCGTTCGATATCCATATTGTCAGACAGATCTGCGGTAACCCAATGAATGCCCTAAGTAGTTAAAAGTAAAAACATGTTTAAGGAGACACCCGTTGAGATTTATTGCTGGTATCTCGCCAATGTGTTTACTACGAGCCTCAAATATCAAGAGTTCACTCTTACTTGCATTATACGTAAATCCGTGAGCCACCGCATATTCCTCACAAATATCTAACAACTTTCGGAATGCACAGATTGATGGTCACAAGAGCACCATGTTATCTGCACAACTAATATTATTAACTGTTGTGCCGTCTAATGGACAACCGACTATGGTGCTGCTTAGCTTCTCAATCAGGCCATTGATATAGAAATTAAAAAGTTTAGGCGAAGTTAATCCACCCTGTCTAACTCCACATTTCAATTTGTATATATCAGATAGCTCACCGCCCCATTTAACAGTTAGTGTTAACCCAAGTTAAGTGTTTAAAATTATAAAATTTGGGGCAGCATGTGAAAACACTCCGATTGAAAACTAATATACGAGTGTTTTTATATAAAGTTCGAAATGCAGATGTGTTTCCGAAACAATTCTTGAGCATTAGTAATGGGGAAATTGCAATTGACATCTTAACCTGATTCATCACACTGTCCAATGATTTCTGTCAGTTAACAAAATCGAAGGAGAAGCTATTTTAGCTTGTTTTTCCGAATGTAGCGCAGAACTTTAAAAAACGATAATTGACTAAGAGAGCTGATCATATTGTTGGCAAAAAGCAACGCGACTAATCAGAATTTCATTTCGGGACTGTTGTTTTCCATCAAATCGTTTGACACAGTTGAAGAATAAGGTTAATCAAATATCCCACAGAATTTTTGAATTAGTTGAAATTGCCTAGATTACCACCTCACAATTCACAATAGAAAGTAAGCTGTCTTCGTCATCTTACGTAACATCAATACATCTCGACTATGCAATGGAAAGGGACTAATTGAAAAGATATATAAGCAAAGCGTCATCGAGGTGACGGTTATCGTGGGAAAGTATAAAATAGAGGATATTTTTTTTCACGTATCTTACGTTTCACGTATAATTTTTTTTTAGTCCCGTAAAACAATACAAAAAATGTACGTTTATATTAGTTGAATGTAAACTGCATTTAGTTAAGTTTTTAATTTTTTTAATTAAGTTTAGTTTAGTTTAAGTTAAGTTTCTTTTATTAACCCAACTAAACTCAAATCGTTTACGATGTAGCGAATTTTATAGATTTCAATGAATTGTAATTATAAGGTTCATTAAAATTTCATAATCACTTATGAAGAGATATAACCAAATAATTAAAAATAACTAATAGTTTGTAGTTCACCGGGACATCTAGTCCATACTAATATTATAAATGTGCCTTTTATCGTGAAAATAAAATTTGAAGGGGTGAAATAGAGTTTAAAAATTCGAAAGAATCCAATTTTGATGACTTTTGGCATAGAGATTTTGGCATTTGGGACGGTTATGTGTTGGATTCATACTGGCATATAATTACAATATCATACACATTGATCACGTTACGGGGTCACACGGTGTATATGCAGTAAAATAGCGGGGTGGAAGGGATCGCCACCACCATACATATAGTGATAAACCCATCTATGATTTTCTTTTTGTTGTCGTGTTCCGAAATCAGTCGATCTACATTTAGTAATACGTAGACTAAATCGCAGGTACCAGCTAGTACTATATAAATCTAATCCTTAATTTATAACTTACTCTGTAAAATTCGACGTTACTAAACTTAATAGCTTTATTTGTAGAATAAGAAGTATGAGCCATAGAGTAAAATATAAAGGATTACAACATGATACGAATGATATTTGTGCTTACTCAACAGATGCGACTGAACAACGCAAGGTCATCGACTGGTTGGACTTTTTGGACAAGCATTCATTCAAGTTCACTATCCTCAGAGTAATCACTGTTAACGTAGTACTTATTGCTAGCATTATCAGCATCTCCACGACATACGCTTTGGCTGTTATACAATTCACTCACATCCTTGAAGCAACTACAGACCAGAACTAATACTAACAAATATTGACATGAAACATAATTTAACCATAAAATCTATTTAAATTTATTGTTTGAAATTTGATGCAAGTGTTTATTATTGATATATTGTGCACACGTAAGTTAAGAAATAAAATATTGAGGAGTTATTATGAGACAATCTTAAATACCAACATACTAAAAAACCTCATAAAACCATGTAACAATAATTACATAATGTTCCGTATTTTCATTGGGTATATGTCAGCACAAATCTTTTTCTATATTAGTTTTATTAGTAAAATGGAATGTATCTGTCCACCTATCTACCTTAACGCACTTTAAATGAACGCAAGTGCTGCCCTCTATCAAAAAACGTAGTACGTTTGTATCTCGCAACTTGCAAACCGCTCTGAGCGCAACTCCGTTGAGAAAAATTATAAAATCGGTTATAATCTCCTGAAAACCGTAATAAATCCTAGTGCCAGTGTAGACTAGTGCCTTGTTAAGAAGATCAGCAACCTAAGCCACAAACTCAGCCGGGGTACCCCGAAGAAAAGGATCTCCGTGTGCGGGTGAGTGGTGGATACATGTCCTCATAACTACATTTCCTACACATTTGTTTGGTCCTTCGTTCCAAATTATCAAAAATTAACAAGGACTTTAGGGTTTGTGCTGGCATATTAGGTCTTTATAAGTACAATTTTCTATAATTTTTCAATATCAAATTGGCATAAACTATCTTTTATTAAGAAACTTTCCGTTTTACCTAGGCTTAGCGTATTTGTTTTTCGACAATACCACTGCGTACAGTTTTTTCGAACTGCACTAATTCATTTCCTAATGAATTAATAGGTAAAAATAGTGAATTTATATCAGTTGCATGTTTATTTCATCTTGGGGGTAAACAAATAATTTTTTTTTTTTTTTCTCTAACCCCACTTAGCGCTCGCGTCGACGTTCGCTTCTACAATACAAGTCTTATCTATTTAATTATCTTATGCACGCGCTCCAGAGCTAGCTACGCCAATCAATTTAACCATTATCTTAACATAATATAACTTCATATTGCAGGTTGTAATTAGCTGTCTACGTATTACGTACTAGACACACTTATAATTTTGCATGGTCAATATCGCCGTATTATCATACTACAAATAACACTAACTAATAGTATTACCTTTCATATTGAAATATCTTATAGTATCGTATTGCTGTTAGTGTGCTTCGTGCTTAACTACTAACTATCTCTCTACTTCACTATACAAACATATTTATTATTTACATTCATTATGGAACTTCAACAACTAACATTTGAACGCGAAGTTTTTATGAATAGCATCCAACGTATGGCTGATTGTTCTGCCGATGAAGCAGAATTCCGTGCTCGTGTTAAGGAATTAAACAATGTTAAGAAGCAGTTTTTCCTTATTCAAGGTAAAATTGAAAAACTTTTAGCTAAAACCGGCGAGTTTAAACCTGAGGAACAATTAGAAATACGTAATCAATTCGACAACTTATATTATAAAGTTCAAATTATAGCGGATAACATAAAAATTCTACGTAGACAAAGTGTGGCCAGCGTACAGCCTACCATTTGTTCTCACGGTCATTCTAAAATTCAGCTACCGACACTTGCCTTACCGACTTTTCACGGTGGTATAACAGAATGGAATGCATTTTACGATTTGTTTTCATCATTAGTGCATAACAACGAACAATTATCAAATGTTGAACGTTTCCGTTATTTGCTTTTGTCCTTGCGAGGTGAACCTTACAATTTAATAAAGTCACTTCCCAAAACTGGCGATAACTACAGTAACGCTTTGCAAGTGTTACTGAATCGTTATCAGAATGATCGAATTATAGCAACCAAACACTTGGACAAAATTCTTGATGTCGAACCGGTCAATGATAAAAATGTTGAACAAAGTTTGCGTAACATTTTAAATGTTTATAACGAAAACTTAACCGCGTTGATATCTTTCGACTTACTGGTCACCCAATGGAGTTTCATTCTGTTGAATATTTTGTTACGTAAAATTACGCCGAATATTCGAAAACGCTTCGAATTATCGCTGAAGTCGCCATGTGAGATCCCACCTGTGAGTGACCTTATCGAGTTTCTAGACAAAGAGTTGTCGGCGTCCGAGGTGATGTCCTCCGTCGCGTCACTCAGCCCCAGTGCGGGTGCAGGCGCGGGTGGCGAGGGAGCAGTAGGCCGCCGCATGCCTAACTCGTTGTCGCGGCAAGCCGTCGCTTCACGCGCAGCGATGGCGCGCTCGCAGTCGGACCCACAGCGCGCCGCTGCACGAACACAAGCGCGGGATTTGTCTTCTGCACATACCACGCGTTTAATGAACGTTCATGCTGCGACTGCCATTGATTCCGAGCGTAACATTAAATGTAATTATTGTAAAGATAATACACATCCTTTAAACAAATGCGACAAGTTTAATAAATTAACTTTATCTGAAAAGAAATCCTTTATCGAACATAATAAAATTTGCAAAAATTGCTTATTCTCTGGCCACAATATCAATGATTGTAAGTCGCGACACAACTGTCGTGTGTGTTCCCAGCGTCATCATACTTCTATACACGAAGATATGATTTCAAATATTACTTTAACAAGCGAATGTAACTTCTCTTCCCCTGAGCTGACCTCAGTAGCGGAACTTTCCTCTTCGCCCACACCGGTGTGTGGTGTTTCTGGCCACAGGAATAACTGTGTGGTTCTACTTACCACCGCATTGGTCAACATGCGTTCTATGGATGCGGGTCCCTGCACACCCCGTCTTGTGCGCGCTCTAGTGGACCAAGGCTCTCAAGCCACTCTTATTACAGAGTCGTGCGTCCAACGTCTTGGTTTACCACGTTATCGTGCCAGGACTAGCATGACTGTAACTGGAATAGGCGATCAAAATGAGCAGCCACGTGGATATGTTTTGTGTGAAGTTACGCCTCACAACAAATCAGAACCTAAATTATTTATCGAAGCTCTTATCTTGCCCAAGATAACAAGCTATTTACCAAGCATTCCGAGCACTTTCGAGCATATAAGTCATCTTCAAAATCTACCCCTAGCCGACCCGGAATTACGTTCCGCGCGTCCCGTAGAACTTCTAATAGGATCAGATTATACTGACAGTATATTGTTGCATGATATTATTAAGGGCCCACAGGGTACACCCGTGGCCATTAATAGTATTTTTGGTTACCTACTTAACGGTAAAATAGCTCATTCATTACCAGCACAAGTCTGCATGAATGTTAGTACATATCAGCTTGATATGCAACTACAAAAGTTTTGGGAACTTGAATCAGTATCTGATGTCAAGCCTGTCACAAAAGAAGAAGCTCTTTGTGAATCAATCTTCGTCAATACTCATAAGCGAGGTGACAATGGAAAATACATTGTCTCCCTCCCATTTCAGGAACACGTACCTCTTCTCGGCGAATCACGTCAAATAGCACTTTATCGCTTGCACAAGCTTGAACAAAGGTTCTCTCGCGACCCTGCCTTGCGAGAGGAGTATACTAAGTGTCTGCAAGAGTACGAAAGCTTGGGACATATGGAACCTGTCAGTGAGGTTACGCATGCTGACAGGTTTTCCTACTATATACCTCACCACTGTGTGGTGAAAAAATCTTCTGCGACTACTAAAGTCCGAGTAGTCTTTGATGCTTCCTGCAAGACTACTAACGGTCGTTCACTGAATGATAACTTACTAATTGGTCAAAAACTGCACCAAGACATATATGCCGTTCTTTTAAAATTCCGACTACACAAGATAGTTTTTACAGCTGATATCAAAATGATGTATCGTTTTATCGAAATACGACCTGAAGACCGGAATTTCCAACGAATTCTGTGGAGATATTCTCCTAACGATCCTGTACAGGAGTACCGACTTTGTACGGTAACTTTCGGTGTTGCTGCAGCCCCTTTCTTAGCACTTCGTACGCTTCGTCAGTTGGCAATGGACGAATCCGCGTCTTATCCAATCGCTTCGCATGTGCTGCTGAATGAGGTGTTCATAGATGACATCGTGTCAGGGGCTGAAAGTCTTGAAGACGCTCTTGTGATGCAACGTGAGCTCACTGCCGCTTGCAAGACAGGAACGTTCGAACTCCGTAAATGGACTAGCAATTGCCCTGACTTCTTGTCAGCCATTAGCAGTAACAATTCGAATCCAGATGACGCTCTGATTCTTTCAGCACTCGACACTGATACTTCGGTCAAGGTTCTAGGTCTCAAATGGAATCCAAAATTAGACTCGTTTTCTTATCAGGTGGAGTCTCATCCCCAGAAATGCACGAAACGTATAATGCTTTCAGAGTTTTCAAAAATTTACGACCCTTTAGGATTCCTTAGCCCTATCATATTATTTGCTAAGCATTTAATTCAACTTCTATGGATTTCAGGCACAGGTTGGGATGAAGCTCCTCCTCAAGGTGTTTGTGATCTCTGGTCAACGTTCATATCTGAACTTCCTTTACTTCAATTTATCTCTTTGCCACGTCACGTGCTTCCTAATCACAATAACGAGATACAAATACATGGTTTCTCGGATGCTTCCGAAAAGGCATATGCTGCTTGTGTCTACCTACGTGTCATTGACGCTCAAGACACGGCTCATGTTTATCTTCTTCTCGCTAAAACAAAGGTTGCACCTTTGAAACGAATAACGCTTCCACGCTTAGAGTTATGTGCCGCCTTTCTTTTATCAAAACTAATTAATAAAATACTAGATATCTACACTAACTTTCTATCCATCGAAAATGTGTATGCTTGGAGTGACTCTGCGGTCACACTTGCATGGCTACGCTCATCGTCGCATGAATGGCGTACTTTTGTGTCTAACCGTGTCACAGAGACCACGAGCCGCGTGCCCGCCGCACACTGGCGTCATGTCCGCTCAGAGCATAATCCTGCGGATCCAGCATCCAGAGGTGTGCTACCATCCAACTTAGACCATGAGCTTTGGTTTAATGGGCCTACCTGGCTTAAGCAGGTCCAATCTGATTGGCCTATTTCTAATGTCGACTTACAAACAAATGAAGAACGACGAAAATACGTTTTTATATCCAAACAACTAACTCCTGACTTACAATTTCTAGAACGATTTTCGTCATTACCGAAATTACTACGCGTTGTTTCCATAATCTTTCGATTATATTATAGATGTCGTAAGGTAAAATCTTATTCGTCTTCTTGCATCACCGTCCCTGAAACAAAATTCGCTTCAAATCGAGTTATCAGTCTCGTGCAGCAAAATCAGTTCGCTGACGACATTGTCCGTTTGAAAGATAATGATGTCTGTACGAACAAACTCCAAAAGTTGAAGCCCTTTCTTGATGAAGCCGGACTTCTCAGGGTCGGCGGTAGGATACAACGTGCTCAAATTTCTTACGATGCAAAGCATCAGATCATTTTACCTAAAAAACATTTCTTCACGACTTTACTTATAGATTATTTTCATAAACTACATTTGCACGTAGGTCCACAGACATTGCAATTTCTTTTATCTCAAAACTACTGGATCTTATCTGCCCGCGATGTAGTCCGAATGCGCACGCGCCGTTGCGTTCTGTTATACCCGAAGTATGTACCCTAAAGTGCCAACCTTTCTCTAGTATCACAAAACCATATCCTCCTTAGACCATTCCCAGTATTTAGCGTCAGCACTTCGCCCAGCCCTCTCACGATCCCGTAGCTCATCCTCAGTTCCATCTCAGACCCAGTCCGTGACACTCATAGTCCGTCTTAATTTTAATTCAGTGTTTAATAATTAATATATATCTATCTTGAAATAATTCTTTTTTTTTTTAAAAGGGATTTTTAAAGTCCCTTATAACATTTTGGTGGCAGCGGTGGGATACCGGGTCTCTATATATATCCCGGTAACGCCCCGAAATTCATCACGGACTCGAATTAATAAATCCAATAATAAAAGTGCCTAACATCATAAGTGTCCAAAATATTACAAAATTATATAATATCAAAAGTGTTCCACAATAATATAAAGTGCCTAAAATTATAAGTGTTCCGAAAGTGCCAAAAGAAGTGTCCTAAAGTTACCCAGGATCATCTCATCCCAAGTTGCCGTTGTTTAATAGAGCCTTACAGGGGCTCTGCACCAATAGTGGTGCACTCACCGGTGACGACAGTGACCATTGCGGTTACCGTTACTACATCCCGACCTTGGATCAACCAAGGACCAGCCTGTCACACAACAGTGTGTATAACAAAACATGAAGATTATCCTGTAAGTGACTATTTTATTTTACTTTCAATGTGCCGCAGTGATTTCAAGATCTAGTGAAATTCAGTGTTTATTTTAATATGTTCTTCTTTTAGTTATTTCTAAATAATTAATTAAGTTAATTATAACACATCATATTCATAAACATCGTATTCATCCTAAGACCACACGGTCGCGCATCAGCGTATTGAATTTCAACGTCTCTTATCTCTGTACCGGGAACTACATCGAGTTCGCAGTTAGTAGTAAACATATTATAACGTTACGCCGTCTGCTTGATAGGTAGGCAGGCTAATAACTTGACCGTCTATACTTATCTGTTATTTTCATTTGTATTTTATCATAAATTTTAGATATTAATAATAAATATTCACGATGGCTACAAGTAAAAAGGAAGTACCTGAATCCAAAAGTGCACCGTTAACCTTGCTACTTAAATTTATTAAACCCTACGATGGATCACGGGAACGGTTGAACGCATTCATTAACAACTGCGACAGTGCATATTCATTAGCAGATGATGATCAACAAAACTTTGTTCTTAAGTACATACTGAGTCAGTTGGAAGGTAAAGCCGAAATTGCATGTTCCATCAAAGAATTCGAAAATTGGTCCAGTCTGAAAGATTTCCTTAAAAACCAATTCGGTGAAAGGAAGCATTACGCCCATCTTTTAACGGATCTACAAGACTGTAAACAAAGTAACAACGAGACAGTGAACCAATTTGCGTTACGTGTAGAATCGTATCTATCCCAATTATTAACTGAAATACAAATTTCTAATACCAAGAAAAGCGAATTAGTTGGCCGTCTGGCAGCCATGGAGGACTTGGCACTACACATATTCACTATAGGTTTATATCCGAGAATATCTAACATTTTGAGATGTAAAACCCCTAAAAACTTAAATGATGCTATAAACTTAGCCGTTTCTGAAGAGAAAATTCAAAAAATCATTTACAAAAACATACCAATAAAACCAAGCCGGTCTGAATCAATTTATAGACAACAAAATAATAATAACAATTACCGTAACACAAGGCCATCGACGTCAGGCTATAAACATCCTTCCACAGCTTTTTGTCGATATTGTAAAAAGACCGGGCATATGCTGGAGAACTGCCGCTTACGCGAATACAATAATAAAAAAATGGCAACGGACCACAATCCCAAACTCAAGGCCAAACCTCATTTGACCACAAACAAAAATCCCCATACAACACCAATCCACGTGTAAACCATATCGAAACATCAAATGACCCCGAACCACAAGATAATAATGACGTAATCCAAGACAACCTCGAACACCAACTCTGCGACTATTTAAACGAATAGACGTTCCGCCTAAGCGTCGTGCGGAACGTTTACCAAACAAAACCGACGCAATTAAATCGAAATATCTTGACGGTAAACACGATCACATAAAATACGTTCCTAGAGTTTTTAAAAAGAAAACCATCGAATCAGAAAATGTTTCAAAAACTATTAAACCCATTTTGATTCATAACTCCAAGTCCAACCTTCAAACCAGGGAAATTAATAACAGTAAATTAAAAACTAGCGATCCGACTGAAAACTCAGAACCTTCTACGATTCACGAAATTAATATAAAGGACCGATACTTACCCTGCGTAACCATAAAAACCTCGGTGTCTAGTAGACCCTTGTCGCTCCTCGTCGATACGGGGGCCGGCATATCTTTATTAAAGAAATCCTCTGTGGAAGAAATGCCACAATTATCAGAAAATAAGGTATTAGTCAAGGGGATAACCCCTCAGAAACCCATCAGAAGCATGGGTGATTTCCGGCTAGCCTTATTTCTCGAAAAAGATGAGCCTCTTAGCCATCGATTCCATATCCTTGACGGGATAAATTTACCACATGATGGTATAATAGGTAATGACCTATTCAAACAGTACAAATGTAGGATCGACTATAGTACTAAGTCCATTAATATAAACGGTTCTGTTCTCCAATTACGCTTCAAAGAACCGCAATATGTTATTCCTCCTCGATCGGAAGTTATAATAGAATGCTCAGTAACGAATCCGGAATTGAAGGAAGGCGTTATCGTTGATCAGCATATCGCTGATTCCCTCCTTGTTGCAAATTGTATCGTATCTGTAAAAACAAATAATCGCGTAAACACAACTATCCTAAATGTATCAGACGATCCTATTCCTATATTATCAAATTTACAATTTACTCTTAGTCCTATTAACTATAATGAATTCCGACAGTTAAATAACACTCACCCATCTTGTAACGATAGGACCAAAGAAGTTCTTAACCAATTAAGGGTGTCTCATTTAAATTCTGAAGAGTCCAATGCATTGTGCGAAATTTGTTCCGAATTCTCAGACATATTTCATTTACCTGATGATAAGTTGACAGCCACTAATGCAGTAAAACACGAAATAAATACTTCCTCTTCGCAACCCATCAATGTTAAATCATATAGATTCCCCGAAGTCCATAAACAGGAAGTTAGTAATCAGATCAATAAAATGCTCGAACAACAGATAATAAAACCCTCTACTTCCCCGTGGTCATCCCCAATTTGGGTGGTTCCTAAGAAGAGAGATGCTTCCGGACAAAAGAAATGGCGGATAGTTATAGACTACCGCAAATTAAATGATATAACCATCGGAGAAACATACCCAATGCCTCAAATTAACGAAATACTTGATCAACTAGGACAAAGTAAATATTTCTCAACGCTGGACCTTGCATCAGGATTCCACCAGATAAAAATGTCTCCGTCCGACGCAGTCAAAACCGCCTTTAGTGTTCCCCAAAGGCACTTCGAATTCGATAGAATGCCCTTCGGACTTAAAAATGCCCCATCTACCTTTCAAAGATTGATGAATACGGTACTCTCAGGCTTACAGGGCGTACATTGTTTCGTCTATCTAGATGATATAGTAATTTATTCAACGGATTTATCTTCACATATCGAAAAACTGACAAAAGTGTTTGTAAAACTTCGTAATTTCAACCTTAAACTCCAACCAGAAAAGTGTGAGTTTCTACGCAAAGAAGTAGCATACCTCGGACACATCATAAGTGACCAGGGTGTGAAACCAAATCCCGAAAAAATTAAGGCAGTAAGCGAATTTCCTGTACCAAAATGTCCCAAAGAAGTAAAATCTTTCCTAGGCCTAGCATCCTATTATAGAAGATTCATATCAAATTTCTCTAAAAGTGTAAAGCCATTAACCTCTCTCTTGAAGAAAGACGTTCCTTTCGTTTGGACAAATTCACAACAGTTGGCGTTTGAACAACTGAAGGAAAAACTAATTACCGCACCAATTTTAGCATACCCCGACTTTAGTAAACCATTTGTCCTAACATGTGACGCCTCCAATTTTGCCATATCGGCTATACTATCTCAGGGCGAAATCGGTAAAGATAGGCCCATCGCATATGCATCTCGGACATTAAACAAAGCCGAGTGCAATTATAGCGTCACAGAAAAAGAGTGCCTCGCAATAATTTTCGGCGCTAAAACATTCCGACCCTATCTCTTCGGTCATCGTTTTACTATAGTGACCGATCACAAACCCTTAAACTGGTTGTTTAACTGTAAAGATCCCGGTTCCAGGCTCGTTAGATGGCGCCTGAAACTAGAAGAATATGATTATAGTATTCAATATAAGAAGGGAAAGCTAAATTGTAACGCAGATGCGCTTTCCCGAATTCCCATTGATAATGCTATTAATATAAATCCTGTCCATGAAGATCCGGATACTGTTCCTCAAAATCAACACGACGAATTACCTTTAACAGAAAACCAAAGTATAGATCCATTAGAATGTTTAAACGACGATGACTCCTATACAAAATGCCTAAAGAATCTTAGTAGTAAAGAATTTAAATCAAACACAAACATTCACGAACATAGTAACAGCATATTAACCTGTAAAAGTAAAATTATTGTAATCCCGACATCCATAGACATGGATGAGTCAAACCACTTCATAAATGACATATTAGGTAATTTAACAGATAGTAGTGAGATAGTTAATCAGGAAAGAATTCTACATTCGTATTTAAAATTTGAACATGACAACAAAACCTACTACTTTTTATTCACAAAAGTTCATCATTTTGACAAAGCCGATTACGAAGACATTTATAAGAGCCTTAAATGTCTAAGAAATGACCTAATAATAAACTATCCAGAAGAAATTAATATAGCTATAACAGATTTTAAAAATCCTTTTGATCAATACCAACTTATTAAAATCTGTAATATATTATTATATCTTTTCAATAACACAAAAATTTCTGTAAATATTTATAAAAACACTTTGATTTACCCTACACCGTCGGAAATTATAAAAATTCTAAGAGAAAATCACGATCTACCTATAGCCGGTCATTTAGGCTCAGTCCGAATGTTAAAGCGTATTCAGGAAAGATTCTATTGGAAAAATATGAGAAGTGACGTTGAACAATATGTAAAGAAATGTGAATTATGTCAAACCAATAAAGCTTTAAGGAAAACCAACCGGGCCCCGATGCAAATCACAAGTACTTCCACACAATCTTTTGAACGCATTGCCCTGGATATCGTAGGACCATTACCAGAATCTGGTAATGCCAAACTCAAATACATACTTACACTGCAGGACGATCTAACAAAATTCTCAGTTGGATATCCTATATCCAACGCAACTGCTGAGGAAAGTTGTGAATGCCTCGTGCATTTTATTTCACTCTTCGGAATCCCAAAATTTATTTTGACTGACCAAGGCACTAATTTCACGGCAGATCTATTCAAACAAACTTGCAATTTCCTTAAAATCAAACAGCTTTGGTCCACTCCTTACCACCCCCAAACTCAGGGTGCTTTGGAAAGGAGCCACTCAACTCTTAAGGAGTATTTAAAATCGTTTGTTGACGAAAACCAAACAAATTGGCCCCGTTATGATTACACAGCAATGTATTCATACAATACGAGTACTCATAGTACAACCAACTTTACTCCCTATGAGTTAATATATGGCCATAAAGCATTCATTCCTAATTCTGTGTATGAAAATGCCCCTGATGTTACATATCATGACTATATTCGTATTCTACAACACAGATTAAATTATTCCCGTCAAAAGGCTATAGAGAATATTCTAAAATGTAAAGGTATCTCAAAACAATATTATGATCAAAAAACTAAACCGAAGAAATATAAGGTAGGTGATTTTGTCTTTATTAAAAACCATTTAAGACTAAGAAAAGCTCTATCCCCGGTTTGGAAGGGACCATACCGAGTGGTTAAAATCCACGGCAACAACACACTCTCAGTCCTGATCAACAGGCGTCATGCTCGTCACCATTATGACGAGATCAAGTTAGCCGAGACCACTTAGGGTTTAAGAAAATCCACATTCTTTCACCGTGACATCAGAAGCCGCTTATCTAGGCAATATTATCAAATAATCCAATTGTATATTTTATTTCAGAATGGCCATGAGCCTTTACGTTGTCCAATCAGCCCTCATCGAAACAATTTCGAGGAGTCCCGGTATTTATTTTGATCCAATAGGACATGCTCGATTTTCGGATGAGGAATTACACGTGCTAATACCAGTCGACCTCTCCTATATTCAGCCACACATTGATAATATCAACAGCATTATAGGTACTACCCGTTTCCTGTGTCAACAAAACGACGTTATATTAGACTCAGAATGTCATAATATTTTAGAACCTCTTACGTCTCGGTATACTGATATAGTTAAAGATTATAATTCCATATCGCATTTACTACCCGTACTATCGAAAAGATCCGCATGGATATCCGGCATCGGTACTATTTTTAAACATGTTATTGGTACTCTGGATGAAGACGATGCACTTAGATATGACAACGCTATTCAAATTCTAAATAGTAACAATAAGAAATTAGCCAACTTACTGAAATATAACACGTTAATTACCAGTACCGCGTTAAAGAGCTTCAATGAAACCATATCTATTATAAATTTAAATGAAGCACGTTTGAATAACGCTGTCGAAAATTTAAGTTCTAATTTAAGAAACCTAAGTTTAGCGTCTAATAAGTTAATTATAATGTCAAATTTTAATCAATTGTGTAACAGTTTATCTTCCGCTTTGTTAACTTTGTCGTTTAAAATGGAAGATTTGCAGAATGCAATTATGTTTACTAAAAGCCATGTTCTTCACCCATCTGTACTTACACCTAAGGAATTGTATTATGAATTATTGAATAATATTAGATACTTACCCAGATCGCTGGAACTTCCTGTAAACTTAGATTTAGAAAATATTCATGTTATTATAGATATAAGTGAATTAAGTACCCACTATGCAAGTAAACGAATAATATTTGCTTGCAAAATCCCGCTGGTAACTCATAAAATTTATGATGTTTATAAAACCATCCCTATACCATTACCACACGATGTTGAAAAACCAGTTTCGTATTCATTAATTATCCCTACTTCTAACTATGTAAGTATTAGTAAAGATAAATCTTATTATTGTTATATGGATAGCTTAAAAATGTGTAAAGTAATTCCAAATAGTATTTATATTTGTAAAACTGTAACAGAATATCCTGTGAATACAAACCCCACCTGTGAAACAGAACTGATGTTAAAAGTATTAGACTCCTTACCGGATCAATGTAATCCTAAATTTATTAATGGTGACATCGACATATGGCATAGGCTTAACAATAACCACTTTCTGTATGTCCAATCAAAGGTATCCAAGTTAACAGTCGATTGTAATGCTAATATAACGGAACTCAAAATATCAGGCACAGGATTTTTAAACTTACCTTCTAATTGTACCGCCATATGCCGAAATACAGAATTATCCGGTAAATTTAATATTAACATTAATGTGAACCCTGTAAGATCCGATTTCAATATTATTACTGATGTTTGTTGTAATATTAAAAGACTAGATTTAACTAACATACCACCTATGAAAATTGTAGGAACAAACTTGGATAAGTTAAAGGATTTAGATATTGTTACTAATCAAATTTTATCCTCAATAGATAAACTGTCAGAAGATCCAAATTACCTTTTAGAATACAATTCAACTTATCCAATTTTAACATATTGTACACTTGTATTGATTATAGCTATAATTCTATTGATACTATATAAGAAATTTTACCAAACCCTAACTTCCTTCAAAACCTCACGAACCACAGTCCCTGGCCCTGATGTTGAGGAAACAACGGAAATTTCCGTTCCTCGTTTAAGAACATCATGTTAAAACTTTGCACCTTACTGCAAAAGTTTTCTTTTACGTGGGGGGCTGTTATACCCGAAGTATGTACCCTAAAGTGCCAACCTTTCTCTAGTATCACAAAACCATATCCTCCTTAGACCATTCCCAGTATTTAGCGTCAGCACTTCGCCCAGCCCTCTCACGATCCCGTAGCTCATCCTCAGTTCCATCTCAGACCCAGTCCGTGACACTCATAGTCCGTCTTAATTTTAATTCAGTGTTAAATAATTAATATATATCTATCTTGAAATAATTCTTTTTTTTTAAAAAGGGATTTTTAAAGTCCCTTATAACAGTTCGTTGTTTTCGCACTCGTCCGTCTGCTCCGCAGCCACCCATGGCTCCACTTCCCGCTGTAAGAGTGCGAGCTCTCAGGCCATTCCTACATGTAGGCGTAGATTTCGCGGGACATTTCTTTCTGAAGTCAAGAAAATATCGTAACGCGATAAAATACAAATCTTATGTATGCGTCTTTGTGTGCATGTCAACGAAGGCAGTGCATTTGGAGTTGGTACCAGAATTATCGACAGAAGCATTTCTTAATGCTTTACGCCGTTTTATTTCCCGACGCGGACTTTGCACTGACGTTTATTCGGATTGCGGTCGAAATTTTGTCGGCTGCGATCGGTACTTGATGGATTTGCAAACCTTTTTACAAAATGACACAACTCAAGCTCATATAAATGAAAAATTAACTTCTTTATCGATAACTTGGCATTTTAACCCACCTTATGCAAGTCATTTCGGTGGCATATTCGAGGCTGCTGTCAAAAGTATGAAATCTCATCTTTACCGGGTGATAGGGCAACTTACCTTGAATCACGACGAATTCAATACACTTCTTTGTCAAATAGAAGCTATACTTAACTCTAGGCCCCTTTGCGTACAGAGCAATGATACCAGTGATCTATTACCTCTTACACCAGGACATTTTCTAGTTGGGGAACCATTGGTTTCCTTACCTGAAGTCGACTTATCAACTGATAATCCTAGTCGCCTCGTTCGATGGCAAATCATTCAACAGGCCGTACAACATTTTTGGAAACGCTGGAGTGTTGAATATCTACATCAACTTCAACAAAGAAGTAAATGGTTCCATGATAATACGAGCACAACCCTGGCTGAGGGTACTGTAGTTGTGCTAATTGACAACAACCTCCCACCGCTGCAGTGGCGCCTGGCTCGTGTGCATAAGCTTCATCCGGGTGCCGACGGGGTTGTTCGTGTTGTAACCGTACGCATGGGTAACACCCTTACTAAAAGGCCTGTAGTAAAGGTCTGTCCTTTACCTATTGACTAGGTACTATTATAACATATCGTAGTCTTATGTTAAGTTAGTTTATATCGTTTTCTTTAAAATAAGATAGTTATTTTAAGGTCGGCGGCATGTTCCGTATTTTCATTGGGTATATGTCAGCACAAATCTTTTTCTATATTAGTTTTATTAGTAAAATGGAATGTATCTGTCCACCTATCTACCTTAACGCACTTTAAATGAACGCAAGTGCTGCCCTCTATCAAAAAACGTAGTACGTTTGTATCTCGCAACTTGCAAACCACTCTGAGCGCAACTGCGTTGAGAGAAATTATAAAATCGGTTATAATCTCCTGAAAACCGTAATAAATCCTAGTGCCAGTGTAGACTAGTGCCTTGTTAAGAAGATCAGCAACCTAAGCCACAAACTCAGCCGGGGTACCCCGAAGAAAAGGATCTCCGTGTGCGGGTGAGTGGTGGATACATGTCCTCATAACTACATTTCCTACACACATAAATAAATACATAATATAAATAAGTGCAATACCTAACCTATTGGCAAGCTTATTCTGTTGCGTTCCGGGATCAGCCGATATATATTCAGTAATCAAGCGAGGAGGTAGAGCAACTGTAATCGACAATATCGCGATCACCTTCCACCCATGTGATGATAGAGTCATTGCAGTCATTCTCTTTTGTTTTGTCGCGTTTCGGAATCAAAAACTATATATTCGGCTGCTGAGATACAAGCAGATCGGCATAACAGCGGCGACTGGCTATGAATATCCAATCTTTATGTGCGGTAACTGTTAATTTTGGATTGTACTGTGCTGACCGTTAGTTACATTGCTACCATTTTACCGTGATACTATTAAAAATCTAGGATGTATGAAAGAATGTCCTTGGCTTTTGTAATTAGTTAGAAATACATATGGTGTATTTTGCTGTTACTATAAAGTGAACCACGATTTGAAAGAGCTGACGGTATGAACGAGCCAAGAGTGTGAGTGAAACAGATTATAAGAATGTGTAAGGGAGAGGGCGGGAATTTTGTGGCTACGGCATAGCTATAAACACAAGTAATTAAATAGTTATATTTTAAGACATGTAACTTTTTCCTAAGTAAACCACTGATTTTCACATAATTAAATAAATTTGTGTTATTTTTCACACAATACCACTTTTATAAAGGGTTTCCCAAAATTTACGCAAGATTTGAATTTGCCGCCGTTATGCGGTGTTTGCAAGAAAAATAAAACATTTTGACAGCTGACAGTTTAGGGTCAGTATTAACGGAGCATTACACAAGAGTGTAAGGAGGGTTTGTGGTGTTGGTGAATACACGTGTTTAATTTCTTTTTATTATTTATATATTTTTGTTTACTGTAGAGTAGTCTAAATTGTCATTAAGTGGTGGATGTAAAAAGTGAACTAATCATGGATAAGATTCTGAACCACCTGATCCTTCCGATATACCATCTCATATGCAATGTGTATTTCTTCTATGAAAAGACACATATAGTATGATCATAGTTATTCATCTGTTCGTTATATATCTGTCGTTTCTTCTTCATCATCTTTTGAACACTCCTTTACCATTCTCTCATTTGACTTCTCTCCCTTAAGATATTCCAGCTCGGATGTGGGCCCTTTTATAGTTCATGTCGTAGGAATTAAAGCGGATCCCTCTGCTGGCATGTCTATTCGTCTTTTAAAACTTGGTTAAATTTCATTTTAAAATACAGTATCTGCTACATCCTTAGATGGAATTAAATCTGTTGGGCACAATAAAGTTTCAATAGAATTTAATTCATTTACTGAAGTTAATAACTTTTTATAAAATCTTATACTTTCCACTTTTAAACTTACAGCGTTGGTATCCAGCTATCATATAACCTGGACTGTACATTAAAGATATCCCTGTAGACTGGTCGATGAAAGAACTGATTAGCTATGTCAAATGCCCTGGTAATTGTGACGCTGAGATTTAAACCTCGCAGACTTTACAGAATAACTGCTTAGTATGGATCTACGATTTGGATTCCCACCCAAATTGTAGTAATAACTTTTCATGGAAAAATTTTACCTTCTCGTGTTTTTTTCCTTAATACCTCTTTACCTATAAACACTTATAGGCTTCCCACCATTCATTGTCACTTTCTTTGCCGATTTGCTCATGTTAAGGCACAGTGTCGGTCTAAACCTCTTTTGTGTAAGTGTAGTCAACCCCACACTGTTGACTCCTGTGAGACCAATAAACCCACTTGTCTCTTTTGCTCTGGTGGTAATTTTGCGACAGACAAAAAATGCCCAGAAAATTCTCGTCAGCACTCCATAAAATTGGTCATTTCTCAGGATAACATTAGTTATTTTGACGTTTCATGTAAATTTCCTCCTATTTTCCATAAATCATTTGTAGATATTTTTAACAACACTTGTTTTGCTTCACCTGTTTCCAAATTTATAAATTACCATTCTTCACCAACTTTTTAACCACTGTGTCATAAACTAAAACTGTTTTTTTTACCGCGTCACTCTAGGCCAACTCCCTCAAAATCATATGATCAAGCTAAAAGTGGTAATTTGACTTCTACTCCATCTTTTTCTTTACCGAATGGTTGTGCTCTAACAGATCCTAAAAATACCTCCCCCACAGGTATTCTTGTAAATTTAGTATCTACTTTCATAACGCATATATTATCCCAATTTAGCACTGCATTAACGAACAATGTCATACTACTAATATCACAAGTAATAAAAAAAAAATACTACTGAAAATGGACAGTGTGCTCCAGTTGAACTACAAAAGCATTAGACACAAAAAACAAGAATTTTGCTATCATATTAATTTCTCAATCTTTGCGGTTTGTGAGCCGTGGCTGACTCCAGATTTTATATTTCTGGATATTCGAGTCTCAGATATGATGGTTGGGGAGGATGTGATCTCCTAGTAAGTGATGTGATCTCTTAAGTTTTGTCAACTATAAATCCCTGTTCAACATTCAACTATAAATACAGTTAGTCCCAGTATAAAAGGTATCTTTTTTATCTCTTTTTTTATTTCCTAAGGCATAAATACATGTAAGATATCAAATAATAACAATAATAACTTAACTTCAAATACCTCTTTAAATCTAATACCCTATGACACATGTGCACAACTTTAATTGTTTACAAGTACTGATTATATGTAAATGGATGGTGAAAGTCTAAGAACTAAAAAGAAAACAAATATATTATGTAAGTGAATTTCTAAATTTACCAAGACTGGTGAAAAATATTTCATGTTATAAATTAAGTTCATTATAATGCCTACACATTATATCCTAGATCTTCTATTATTTTAAAACTGTCCGGTATATTTTCTTTATTACCTAGACTTTTAGTCGTTCTTGGTGATTTTAACTGTCATAATCCTCTTCGCGGTTCATACTTTACATCTTCATCTTCGTGTTCTCGTATTAATTGGATAGTAATCGCTACCATTAAAAGCCGAGAGTGTGTTGACCATGAAAGTGAGAAAGCTAAAGACGGAGCGGATAAATCAACAAAATTGAGGTTTTGGAGGGGAGATAGCACACGTGTTGGAGAACCAGTTTTCAAAATGCACAGGTTTTCTGAATCAAATATATCGATTCCCTCAATTTAATAATAAAATCTCAATACCTTTTCCTCCTCCTCTCCTAAAATATGGAACCCCCTCAGCAAACTGGGATTTATTCGCATCAATTCTTGACAATTTAATTTATCCACTTCCTCCTGTCAATATAGACAATTTTATGATATAGGCTCTTTTAACTACTCAATACCTCTAAAAAAATTTCTCAAGAAAAATTCCCTTTTCCACTTGGTGGGATGCTGGATGTTCAACTACGCAAAGAAGCTGAACTAAAATATAATAATGATATTAACATAGAAAATTTTCTTGTATTATAAAAAAATCTTCGCCCCGTCTAGTACATTGTTGTCCAAAAAAAAAGAAAGATTCTTGGAAAAAATTCTGCGAAAATATTGCTCCTCGCACTTGATCATCTATTGTTTGCAAAACATAAAATCATTTTACTGTTCTACATTTAATAGTCAGTCTATTTTTTCTTGTGCTCCTTCCTCTTGGCTAAAAGATTTTATAAATAAAATAGCTCCCCCTATGTTCCCTTCGATGACTTAATTCCTGATCCTACTGATACATCTTTTCCTATAGATGAAATGGATGGTTTATTTTTCTATTCAGAACGATATTGTGTTCTCAATTATTTAAAAGATTCTGCTTCTGGAATTGATAACATATCGTATTCATTCATTTGTAATTGTTCAATTTCCACAAAACATTTTTTTACATTAATTAATTTGTATAACATTTTTTTTTTATTCCGCATTGCGCTTTATCAGTACATCACATTTAATCTTCTCGGTTCTCTTTCTTATTCTCTCTCATATAACATACCTATCTTCTTACTCCACTCACACGCAAATATGTGGGATACGTGTAACCTCATGTCTGGGATATTCAAATTATTCAACCGGCACGTCCAACGAGCAGTCAAATTTCCACCACGAAATCGAGTGGTTGCATTCGGTCCGTATCTAAACTTTTCGGTGAGTGAACTCTTTTCATTACGTGAACCCGATCCACGCTCGTAGGGAACTCTATGTACTCCCATAGAGTGCTCGAGAGTGTGTTGTTATAATAATTTTTTTACAGGGTATCTTTCCTAAATTATGGAAATAGAAAACAATTATTTCTGTTCTGAAACCATTTAAGGATTCCTGTAACCCTGTGTCCTACAGACCTATTGTTTTATCCACTGTTATGGCTAAAATATTTGAACGTCTTTTAAAAAATTGTCTCGAATAGATTTTAGAAACCCGAGATATTCTTTCAAAATCTCAGTTAGGTTTCAGAAGAGGAATGGGCACTATGGATAGCCTTTCTATTTTTACCACTAGCATTCGAAAGGCATTTTTCAGTGGTTTACATACTATTAGTACATTTTTGGACGTCAATCCGGCATACGATAGTGTCATTCTTCCAATACCCATGTTGAAAATGCTTTACCTGAGTGTCCATGTGAGGTTGATTAACATTACATGTAAATTTTTCATGTCCAGGTAAATTTTTGTTCATGAAAATGGTAATATTTCACCACCAAGAAAGGTGTAGAAGGGTCTTCCTCAAGGATCTGTTTTAAGTTATAGTACATATAATAATAGTACTGTAGTATATATAATCTATAAACATACGACTTTCATCAGTCTGTTGCAAAATTCTTCAATATGCTGACGACATTGCTTTGTTACTTGTAAGGACTTCACTAATACAACGTTTCGACTAAATTTGGCTCTTTTTTAACCAAATTCCTAATAATCCAAATAATCCTCCATTACCTCTTCGTACACAATTCCTCTCTGACCGATTCTTTAATAAAGTCCTTCCAATATCTACTCACCCTATATCACTTAAAATAAACTTCCTTTCTTTTTAAAATTAATTGTTATAAATATTGGACTTAGTCATAAAGAAAGTTTCCACAAGATATCAATTCTTCCTATATCAATGATCAGTATATTTCAATTTCTTTTTAACCCTATTTTTAGTACAAATTTTAATGCTTTATTTTGTTCCCGAAAAGTTATATTTAATTTTGGAATAAAAAAAAATTCTTCTGCAAATCAAATGTTTTGCAAATTTCAAGAAACTCACACACAGTTTATACTAAATAAATATCTGCATCTCAATGATTATAAAATTCAATTGACACAAGAACTAAAGCATGCACAGCGATGAGAGTTCGTTGAATGGATTATTGAACATTTATAAAAGCGGATTTAAAATGGATGCTGTTTTTTCGAGCAAAATCCTAAACGATAAAGCTCATTTTCACTTTGACCTCTTCGTTGATCAACAAAATTATCGCAATTGAGGTTTAGAGAAACCATGTTTGCGTATAAAAAACCAATACATCCACAACATGTCAGAATTTAGTGCGAATTTTGGGTTGAAAGCATTATTGGACTACACTTCTTTGAAAATGAGACTGGTGAGCAATAATTATTACTGGTGGTCAATATCGCGCTATCATAACCCAGTTCTTTATACCTAAATTGACTTACATGTGGTTTCAATTAGAGAGTGCCATATACAATAATTATATCCCGTGAAAAAAATCGGTTACTGCATCGGAAATTTGCTGGACACAATGAAGACGGGAAACAAAAAAAAAGTAAAAACGAAATAGTACTTGGTATCCCGCTAAATATAATTAGTAGTAGAAGCAATGTTGTTCTAGTTTTCCTTTAATATTTCAAACGAGTTTTTAATATTAAGGTCGTTGTTTTTAACATTTAAGTAATAAGATAATAGGCTTAATAATAATGAAAAAGTACAAACACAGGTAAAATACATTGATGAAGACTTAGCAAAGAGGTAAAAAAACCATCTCCAGTACTTAAAAATGGAGTATAGTGATAGAGTATCGTGCATTTTGCTTGTGTTTCTGTAAACAGTATGTTAACGACTCGTCTACATCAATGACATTTTATAAATAGACGCGTTATTCTCTCACTAAAAGTAATTTGAAAACATAACAAATTTTGTTATCAGCATGTTGAAACAAAAGAGATGCGAAATCAAAATCTAAGGCGGTAACTCTGTTGTCAAAAAAGGATAGAAGTTTCTTCTCGCTCACGCCGGTATCCAGTAGAAAGTGAATAAGGATAATTGCCCATAATTCACGATATCATATATAGAGCGTTAATGCCGTATCTAACAATAAAATATCATTGTCTACGTTTGCTATTGAAAGTAAATTATTTTTTTAATACACACGGCACCAAAATTGAGTGAACAACCTTAAGTTTTTTTTCACTTACAAATATGATAAATACCTGGTAATAATTAACATTATAATGTATAATATTATGTATAAATTTATGATAGTAAAACATGTTTTTGTGTGATAAAATTGTATTTTTATTTATGTACACAAAATAACCAAAATTATACTTCAATAAATATTTATTGAAGTGAGTTATGTTTATCTTATTATTTGATAATAAGATATATATCTTAAAACATCATGAATATTAAAATCTAATTGTAATAATTGACGTATATAAATTTTATATAACTGGCGGTGAACAGCGGTTCCGCGCGCGTTTGTTCTACATCTATGTTTGCTACTATATCTTTACTCAGCGTAAGCAATTTAAGCGCCCGAAGTAATTCACCATGACTAGTTTTATTTATTTGCGCGGAACCCTATTTTTTTTCTAAAATAGAAGTAGCCTAAGTTACTCCTCATAACATCAGCTATGTGCCAGTGAAAGTTCCGTCAAAATCGGTCTAACAACTTCGGAGATTACCCTATAGGCAGTAGTTATTTAAAACTCGTATTTTTATTTTTACTTATATTTATTTTCAATTCATATATTTATAGTCTATCAATTGAGAAATGACATTTTTACCGAGAACATTTTATAAAAATTTGTTAAGATAAAAAAAAAAATTATGATTCCTAAATTTATTATTGACGATTCAAAACTTATTATATTATGTGAGCAATTCTTGTATATAAATATGTAATTGGTTTCTCGGAAACGGCTCTAACGGTTTTGATGAAACTTTGTATTTAGATAAGTTTTTACATTCCAAGTATACCTTGATAGGTTTTTTTTTGTTTATGAGTCGCCCAGATATTAGCATTTTAATTATGGAATGAGGTATGCTTGATGTGTACAAAATTAGATCAGAACATATATGTATTAAAGATCAGAATCTGTTGAGAATTGATGATTTATTTTTTAATTCTTTCTTTTTTTAATTTTGAAAAGTAATACTGAAAATCGTTATAGGCCATTAATTATGGAATAACACTTCCCGTGTACAAAATTTCATCGAAATCGAATAAGAGTTTTTATTAAATTTGTTTTCGATTTTTTTTACTGTCTAAAATTATTATTGAAGGTTCTTATAACGTTTTAATTGAGCGTCAATCTTTTTTGATTTGAAGTCTTTTTTTATTTAAACCTGGACATAAAAACAAACAGACAGACAAAAAAAAATCATATTCACTGTCCATTATATAGTATGTCCATCAGGAAATTTCTAAAATACATTACATGGACAGACATGACTATGTGGCATATCTCATTGATGCAACGTGCCCGGGAAACACATTGTACCACCACCGTACAATTGCATTAAATTGCTGGCGCCTATGTTTCTGAACCGCTGACTATACTGTTCCCCACCGCGCGGCGATCGATAGCACGAGCCGCGCTCGCGCACCTTTACCCTCCTACTCGTGGATAGATTATTTTGGAGGTTGGACATATCGCGCGCGCTAATTCTTGCTTTTGTAAATTACGCCTTTTATGTACTGTATCTCTATCTTTGTTTCTGTAAATATTAAACTTAACTTGTCAGTTCAACTCGCTTAATTTCTTCCTAATCTTCGCCTACTAAACTATCGTGAACGTTCTCTTCTTAAGTGGGTTTGAGTCACATCAGCCCACAATTGGTGACTCCGACGTGATCGGATTTTAATAAAACCTCAGTAAGTTTGCATCAAAAGTGAGTGATTACCCGACGGTAATTTTATCTACGGAACGTTCGAGTGAAAGGCGGTGGTCCAAGTGAAACTCGGTGAGCGTTTTGATTTTTTTTAAACACATGGCTACCAAAAGTGATGACCTTGCTGATGCTTCAGAAGTACTTAGAGTGGGTGTTAGGATACCCCCATTTTGGCCTGAAGAACCAGCGTTATGGTTTGCTCAGGTAGAGAGTCAGTTCGTCTTGTCCAAGATCACCTCTGACGAGATGAAATTTTATTATTTGGTAGCACAACTTGATCATCAATTCGCCGCTGAAGTTAAGGATGTAATAACAAATCCTCCTACAACTGATAAGTACATCAAGCTAAAAAGTGAACTAATAGAACGATTATCTGCTTCCCAAGAAAGGCGTGTAAAGTAGCTGTTGATGCACGAGGAGCTTGGTGATAGGAAGCCTTCGCAATTCTTGCGCCATCTCCAGAGCCTTGCTGGTCCATCTGTCCCAGAGGAATTTCTCTCAACAATTTGGTCAAGCCGTCTGCCTACAAACATTCAAACTGTGATCGCTTCGCAGGTAGACTTACCTCTAAGCAAGCTAGCTGAATTAGCAGACAAGGTACATGAGATTGTCCCTTCTACTCCGCAAGTAGCCAGCACCTCTAAGCCGCATAACTCAACATCGTCACATGAGTATGACGACTTGGCTAAGCAGGTTAGCGAGTTAACGAGGCAAGTTGCTAAATTAACAGAGCAGGTGGCTAGAGGAACACGTTCGAATTCACACCAAAGGAGAAGACAAGATAACCGTTCCCGATCGCGATCCCGTCCTAGGCAGCCTCCTCCGAATCATCCTCATTGCTATTACCATTTCACTTACAGAGCTAAAGCGCAGAAATGCAAACAGCCATGTAGTTTTTCATCGGAAAACTTACAGGGCAGTCGCAAGTAGCGGCGAACGACTGCCCATCTTCAACAGGCCATCTATTTGTAACAGACCGCACTACGAAAATGCAATTCTTGATCGACACTGGTTCCGATTTATGTGTTTTCTCGCGTAAAGCTGTTAAGACGCCCTGTTCCAAATCCAAGTTTGACCTTATAGCTGCCAATAATACAGTAATTCATACTTATGGCCTCACCCAGCTACAGCTGGATTTTGGATTACGACGTTCCTTTATTTGGCAGTTTACAGTTGCTGACGTCTCAAAACCCATAATCGGTATTGACTTTCTGGGATACTATAATTTACTGGTAGACTGTAAGCAACAACGCTTGGTTGATGGAATTACATCTCTCGTAGTAAAAGCTATTCATACTGATCTTGAATACAGCGAATCTATCAAAGCTGTTACAGGAGAATCAGCTTTTCATGCAATTTTACGCGAGTATCCTGAAATCACAAGACCTGCAGGAGTACCAAATAATCCAAAGCATAACACAATGCACTACATCAGGTCATCTCCAGGCCCACCAGTCTCTTGCAAACCAAGACGTCTTGATCCAGTTCGTTTACATGCGGCTAAACAAGAGTTTGAGACAATGCTAGCGAGTGGTGTAGCTAAGCGTTCGGAAAGCCCTTGGTCATCTGCACTTCACCTGATAAAGAAGAAGGACGACGGTTGGAGACCTTGTGGTGACTATCGTCCTTTAAATGCAAGAATCATTCCAGATAAGTACCCCATCCGTCATATTCATGATTTTTCTCACCAGCTCTCAGGATGTTCTATATTTTCGAAAATTGATCTTGTCAAAGCTTACAATCAGATCCGCGTAAATTCTGATGATGTACCCAAAACAGCATTGATTACTCCATTTGGTTTGTTCGAATTTCAGTACATGACTTTTGGACTTAGAAATGCTGCTCAAACCTTCCAGAGGTTCATTGATGAAGCTCTTCTGGGTATTGATTTTTGCTACGGGTATATCGATGACATCCTGTTATTTTCGTTTTCGGTAGAAGAGCATAAAAGTCATTTACGCCAGCTTTTTGACGGTCTTAAGCAATACAGAGTATTGATCAACACTTCGAAGTGTGTTTTGGGAATAGCAGAAGTTGATTTCTTAGGTTACCATGTTTCAGCTGAGGGAACTAGACCGTTGAATACTAAAGTCGAAGCTATCAAGAATTATGCTTTTTATTAGTCTTAACTATTAAAGAGCTTCGTCGGTTCTTAGGAATGTTGAATTTCTACCGTCGCTTCATTCCCAACGCAGCACAATTTCAAGCACCGTTGAACGATATCTTGACCGGTCCAAAAATTAAAAATTCTCATCCCGTCAAGATGTCTCTAGAATTAAAACGAGTATTTGAAGATTACAAAGCCTCACTAGCACAAGCTACTTTACTTTCTCATTCCGATGCTTCCAGTAAACTAGCAATTATTACCGATGCTTATGACTCTGCAATCGGTGCAGTTCTGCAACAACGCAAAGGCACAGATTGGGAACCACTAGCATTTTATTCACACAAGATCTCCAGTACCCAAGCTAAGTACAGTCCGTATGACAAAGAGTTACTGGCAGTCTACGAAGCCATCAAATATTTTAGGCATATGGTGGAGGCTAGAAATTTTGAGGTTTACACTGATCACAAGCCATTAGCCTTCGCATTCTCCATGTGTAAGGATAAGTGATCTCCGCGACAATTTCGCTACTTAGATTTTATCGCACAATTCACAACTGACTTACGCTACCTTCCAGGAAAGAAGAATGTCGTCGCTGATGCTTTGTCACGTGTGGAAGATATCACTGCTATCGATTATCAAGCACTTGCACGACTTCAGGATTCAGATCCAGAACTGCAAGGATTGCTACTTCAAGGCTCCAGCTTGAAACTAGAAAAGTTGAAGTCAGTCGAGAGCGACATTCCTCTTTATTGCGACACTTCAATTGGAGAATCTCGTCCATTTGTCACTCCACAACTTCGTAAACAAGTCTTTGACATGTTACATGGACTCCATCATCCAGGAAGTTCAGCTACTGTGCGACTGGTTACGCAAAGATTTGTGTGGCCAGGGATTCGTAGAGATTGTAGAGAGTGGTCTAGGCAATGCTTGCAATGCCAACAAACTAAAATTTCCCGACATACCAAGTCACCTCTTCCCTCTTTCCTTACTCCTTCCTCGAGATTTTCTCATATACATCTCGACATAATAGGACCGTTACCTTTGTCTTCTCATTATAGGTATTGTCTCACCGTCATTGACAGATTCACGCGATGGCCTGAGGCAATTCCACTTGTAGACATAACTGCAGAAACCTGTGCGGCAGCCCTTGTGTCTGGTTGGATTTCCAAATTTGGATGTCCTAACCGCCTGACAACTGACCGCGGACGCCAGTTTACCAGCCACTTGTTTCAATCCCTTGCTGCTCTGGTTGGAGCTCGTCCCTTCTGCACTACTGCTTACCATCCAGCAGCGAATGGCATCATAGCAGCTGCATCGACAGCTTAAAGCAGCCATTATGTGCCATAATACTTCACAGTGGATTGAAGCTCTTCCATTGGTTCTACTTGGCATCCGCAGCGCGTGGAAAGAAGATATTCAGACTTCATCGGCCGAACTATTATATGGCGAACCACTACGCCTACCGGGTCAATTTTTATGTCTACGAGATGACTTTACAACTGAAGACATCACCCAATATGCATCTCGTCTTCGAAGTCATTTCCGGAAACTGACACCCAGACCTACGACATGGCATTCTACCTCCCCATTTTATTTTCCACGTGACCTGCAGAGTTCTTCGCATGTATTTTTGCGCCAGGACCACGTACGTGGCTCTCTTGAACCACCTTATTCCGGCTCTTATATGGTTGTTGGGAGACAGCCTAAATTCTTCACTATCGACATTAAAGGCAAGAAAGTCACCGTCACTGTCGATAGGCTCAAACCGGCATACATACAATTGTATATTATCATTGCCGGGTAGTAAAATAACATACCTTCAACAGTTAGTGACTTTTGTAAAACTATGAAAAATGTCGCTAAAATAGCAATTAAAATAAAGCGTTTGTAATAAAAAATTAAAATTTAATTTAGTTTAAGTTCTATGATAAAATTTATAGTACCATAGCAGGCGCAGACCCTATTTTTATTTTCTGTCATTCTCTTTTATAGTATTATGTATATTTATAATTTTTACAGAAATAAATTGAACGAATATGCGAACTAGATTTCGCTTTCCACCAAGGTTCATTTCTACTCCGCCTTACTATTTCTGACCTGTTTTTTGATTCGATTAGATAGCACTGTTTTCATTCGATTCTAGTACTCAAAATCGAATGAAAAAGTTTGCTACCATATTGTATACCAATCATATTCATATGAGTACCCAGTAGTATCGAATCGTCCCTAATTATATTGCTATAATTTTAACAACCGTCAGAGGGAATTTCAATACCGTCAATACAGACAATACAGTCTTTGCAAAGTTTAATTACAAAAAACGCCATAGAGGGATATCCATAGCCTTGGGGTAAACAAGTGTGAGTAGATATGTGATTCAAGTTACTGAGGCAGTGAGGCCCTTAACAAATGCCCGAATCGTACAACCTTCACGGTTATTTTTAATACAAAATGCATAATGTAGGGTTTCTTAAAAGACAGACATACGCTCTCACTTACATATATGTAGGCCTTTTTAAACTCTACAATTATCTGCTATATTAATTTGATTTAATATCTCTTAAGGTTTACTCAGCGTAAGTCATTTGAGAGCCCCAGTATCGACGTTTTTCCGAATTAATTATTATTTTGCGCGGAACCCTAATTCTTGTACTAAAATAAAAGCCTAAGTTACTCCTTAGTGTAATAATATCAGCTGGTATTAAGCAGATAGCTATCTGCCAGTGGAAATCGTGTCAAAATCTGTCCAACCTTTTCGGAGATTACACGGAATAAACAGACAGACATGCAATAAAAAAAAAATTGAAGTGTTATACTTACATATGCATTTAGTAAAAAGCTAATATTTTGACATTACAAACAGACACTTCAATTTTATTAATTGTTTATGTATATGTTCTACATTGGTAAAGAGAAAACGGAATTGAATTAGTCGGAAGATAATATAACATAAATTCATTTGATATGCTAGGCCTATACGAGACAATCGGAAAGATCTCTATATTAAATGCAACTATATTAAAATTTATAATCAAATATAAGTTTATTTCTTCTATTAAGCCTTACGTAATATTCTAGACAAATTAAATAGATATTTCATTACATTACTCAGAAGTTTTTATAATGAATTTCTAGAAACCTCCATTAGTTGCCAACTTCACTTGTTAACTAATTGAAGTGTTTTGTATTTTTCAGAGTATTACTATAAAAGTTCACTTTAAATTATTCTTCATCAATGTGTAGAAAATTTTACAATATCAGTAAAAAACGTTACTGAATTTATAATTGCTACAGCGCAGCGTCTATAACAATGTAATGAAATCTAATTAAATAGTTATCTCATTAGTTTACTTAAATGTCATATAAATTATTGAACTAGTTTCTAGAAACATCTATTAGCGTGATCAATTTCAATTGTGTACTTAATCAACCTTTTGTACTGTATTTTGTAGAGTTTTATTTTCAAATTATTATTATAATTCAACAATTTATACAAAATGTAACAATGTTAAGAAGTCATATAATGTAACAATGTATTGTAAATGAATTAAATAGCACTCTTATTACTTTACTCAAATATAAATAATGGAAACGAGTTTCTTTCTAGAAACATCTATTACTTGCCAACTTCAATTATCATACTTACTTATTAAACCTTTGTGTACTTTCCACTCTAAAACTATATTTATCTAATATTGTTACAATTTATACACATTGTTAAACATCAATAATACATCCTAATAATTTCAGTAAAATGTAACAATTTAAGTAACAAAGTTACGTAGTTTATAATTGCTACGGCGTCGTAACAATGGAATTGAAACTAATTAAATAGCTTTATCATTACTTTAATGTAATTATTCTAAAATAAATCTCTAAAAATATTCGAAAAGTATTCTAAGTCCTATATCTTTAACGGTGTATTAAAGATTTTTATGCATATTAGTCTAATTTTCGGAATATATTTTCAATTTTTAAGAGGTGGTTCCGTTCAGATGCAGCGTGTGTCAAGTCTTCCCGTTAGACTTGTCGCTGCTCGTCGGGTTCCTTTCAGTTTGCTTTACATACACTATCGTGCTGATACAATTTATTACCGGTGGCTCTAGAAGATGCGCTTTATTTATCAGGATGTTTATTTAGTATTTTAATTGTTGTATCAAACAGTTTTTTAACGCAGCCGAGTATACCACTGCTTTCCACTTCGAGTGTTTCAAACTAGAATAGAATAGTAGAAGGGAAAAATATTTTAGTGTTGCATAGCCTTTTATTGAGGAAGGCTACACGCTACAATGAATAGGAGCGGAGCATCAGAAAAAAATGTTGCAAAAACGGGGAAAATTTATTCCTTTTCAGAGCTTTCATTATGTGATGCTGACGAAGTTGCTCGGGTCAGTTAGTTTAAGTATATAGTGCAAATTTATAGGTAATGTACGACTTTTAATATAGAAAAATAGGTATATTGAAGTTTTAAAACGAATTCTGAATCGTATTTTTGAAAGATAATGAAAACGAAACGGTAGGGTAAATAAAGGGTAACTTTGTTTTATTGATAAATGTAGCATTAAGGTCGAAAGTAAACCAATATATTGATGATTTCACCTTAATACAATGTCATCTAAGTTTGAAATTTTCATCAAAAAATATCTGTTGAACGGGGACTCCCGGGATCAAGGTCAAGGGTCCTAATATTTCGTTACTACCGCACCGATACGTATAAGTTTCAGCTTTACAACCAAAAACACAAAAAAGTTATGCAGAAAAGAAAGTACATTTTTTCTCCTCCGGGATGAAAGGTTCACTTTTAGTCCCTGTCACGCGGGACAAAAGTACCCGATTCTCTCCCGGTGAGATAGCAAATGTGCGCATGCGCGTACTTTACTTTATCTCCCGGTAACCTAGCAACTGCGTGTTTATATATAAAATATATAAACTTTTCATCCCGGAGGAGAAAAAAATTGTAAACGCACCTAGGGAGAAAAGTAGGACATCCCCACCCGCGATTGTCACACATTTTCATTCGATAGATTAAATGTATGATTCCATTAAAAAAAAAATGTTTTACTTTTTTCATATAAAACGTTATGTAAGGACCTATTATATAAAATTTCAATAACTGTCAAAAAGTTTTCTATCCATGATTCTAAACAACCCTGTAGTATTTTTTTTCTCAAATATCTTTTATGTATAGATTTCGACTCTTTACTGTTAATTAAATTATAATGATTTTGACTAAGGATGGAACATCTTACATAGGTATACTTCTTGGGGTGTGAGTCAGGAACCTCCGCGTTGTGCATCCCGGGCAACGTCGGCCGCTTTTCGGCCGGCGGCTAATACCTGACGAGTGGGGGCCTCGTCTGGCATCCCTCTGAATATCAGAGGGGGCCAACAGACGTGGCGTTGGTGGGCTTGATGTGCACGTACACTGCCATCAGGCAGGTAAGTGGGGTATATTTTACCTCACTTACAACCGCCGTTCTCGTAATCCCATCGGAGTGTCGTGGTCATGTCTCGCGGCTTCGTATGGGACCGAGGGTCTTGGCTTAACCGCCCGGACCGCGAGGAAGAAAACCTCTATAAAAAATTACCCCAATCCTAAGCGGCGGCGCACCGCGAGAGGATGCATGGCTGATGGGTTGATCAGTCTTTAGTGCGACCCCCGTCGGAGAACCGGCCGACTCTCTGATGGGTTACGCTAGGCTTACCCAGGTACAGGGGGCACTGCCTGGGTGGACCGTTTATTTCCCCCATACTCGTAGGATCAACAATGAGCCAAAATTTACAAAAACAAAAAAAACCTAGTGTAAGTCATAGTCGTAATGGAAACAAGGAAGGTAGCAAACGGGCCGATTTGCCGCCCAGTGATGGGCTGGAGGTAGAAAACTGTCTGTACCTCGATGACGTCAGCGGTGAGATTTCGAAAATCTCTACCGTGTCATCCGGCGAACATTCTGGCGAGCCTGTAAGCGTGGGCATGTGTGCTTTCGGGTCGAGGTTTCAGGTTTTAGAGACCGAGAAAGATGGTGGACGGGTTTCCATTGAAACCTCGTCGAAAAGTGGAGTGGCTCGGGGAACAGACCGTTCCAAAAGTTTGGGACGGTCAAATACGAGGCGAAAGGACGACCATCGCTCCTTTTTGGCGAAAAACCACGTCAGTGGAGACGCTAGGGTAGACCTGTCCTCATCGGAAGAAGAAATAGAGGTGTTCCTTGATGGTATGGAGGGGGACGCCCTATTGACGATCAATTCGGAGGGAGCCACGCTTCAGCGGAAGCGATCGATTGGAGACAGAGGTGATGACTCGGACGTGGAGAGCGGTAGGGCAGTTGCCGCTAAGGTGAATACGGCCAGGAGAGGCAAGGGACGCCCAGGGGCTTCGGGACGTGCTGTGGGTGAAGTGGAGGATTCCTCCGGCCGGGCACAGACCAGTCAAACATATAAGAAGGCTGCTAAGCCCACAGAAGAGGTGGTAAATGTGATGGCTCTCGACACTGAGAGGTTGAGAGAGGTAGCAAGTAAGGGAGTTACGGACATACTTCAGGTCTGCAGGAAGTCTGGAAATTTGAAGGGCACCTGCATAAAGGAGCTAAAAGGTGCTGCTAAAAACCTGATGGAGGTTGTCGAGACTCTCCTTGATCGGTCAGTCGATGAGGAAACTGCCCGATTACAACGGGAGACTAACAACCTCCGTCGTCAGGTTGAAGGTTTGAAAGAGGAGGTTGCGGCATGGAGGCGCGAGGCTGCAAGTAAGCAGGTGCCCTCTGTCCCATCATCTCAGATGGGGACTACTGCCGAAGAGTATCGGCAAGCGCTGGTGGATATGGAGGCGCGGCTGACACGGGTTTTGAATGCCCGCCTGGAGGATTTGGAGGAGCGCCTGCCTCCCAGGCAAGTTATCCGCCCACCGTTGGCGGCGGATAAAAAAAGGCGACTGCGGGTGCGCCAGCTCCAGTGTCCGCTAAGACGGGAGCGAAGGTGTCTGCCAAGACGGTGAACCAGAAGCGCGGACTGAGGTCCAGGTCTGCCGGTGCACCTAACTCCACATTCATGGTGACTGGAGGGGATGGGTCTGCGGCCACAACCCAGGCCCCGGCGGAGTCGCAGGAGGTAGCGTGGTCTACCGTGGTCCGCCGCCAGAAGAAGAAAACGGCACCTGCAGCTGCCCTCCTCGCCACGTGCGGCTGCGGTGATAGTCACCCTGCAGCCTGAGGCAGTGGCGAGGGGGGTTGACTACAGGGCGGCCCTGTTAGGTGCACGGCAGGTGGTCCAGTTAGCCGGATTAGGCATTGATGAAATTAAGGTTAGGGAGTCAGCCACTGGCTCGAGAATAATCGAGCTTCCTGGTGCCAGTGGAGCTGAAAAAGCAGACGGCCTGGCTCAGAAGCTCACGGAAGCTATGGCAGGGGTGGCCACAGTAACCAGGCCGGTTAAAAGGGCTGATGTCCGGATCGTCGGTTTAGACGAAACGGTGAGTAAGGAGGAGCTGGTGGCTGCAGTGGCGGCGAAGAGCGACTGCGAGGCGGCATTGATTAGGGCCGGAGAGATCCGCCAAAATAACTGGGGCGGGGGTGTCCTGCATTTGTCGCTCCCACTCACTGCAGCCAAGAAGCAGGTGGAAGCCAGTTGTAAGCCCCCTCATCCAAGAGGTGGCCCCCCGGGGCTGGTGCGCGCAGGCCTAGGCCGGAGGTGGTTGGTACGGCTAGTTAATGGATCGGAGCCGTGCCAACTACCTACAGACGAATCTAAACCACTCCGCCACTGCACAAGACCTATTTGTGCAATCAATGGCGGAGTGGAGCATCAATGTCGCGGTGGCTGCGGAGCCGTACTGCGTCCCTGCCCAACCTTATTGGGTGGGGGACATTGACGGCTCCGTAGCAATTTACTGCACGGGGTCCCCCTCTCCCTCAAGGAGAGGGGGTCAGGGTTCGTGGCGGCCGCCTGGGGAGGGTATGGGGTTGTAGGGGTTTACTTCTCCCCAAACCGGACCCTGAGGGAGTTCGAGGCGTTTCTCGACTCCCTGGGGCCGGTGGTTAGGCGACTGTCACCGCTCCCCGTTGTCCTGCTTGGCGATCTGAACGCCAAGTCGAGGGCATGGGGAGCGGTGGTCACGAACCCCCGAGGGGCAGTGGTGGAGGAGTGGGCAGTCCAGATTGGGCTGTCCCTCCTCAACCGAGGGGCTGTGCACACGTGCGTGCGACAGAACGGAGGGTCCGTGGTGGACGTCTCCTTCGCCACACCGTCTGTCGCACGCCGTGTGCAGGATTGGAGGGTGCTGGAGGATGTGGAGACCTTCTCAGACCACCGGTATATCCGGTTTGGGGTCTCCACCTCCTCAGGGGAGCTGGCGCGCCGGGCTCGGGGGGAGGCTAACTTCCTCCGATGGGTGGTGAGCCACCTCAATCGGCAGCTTGCTGAAGAGGCGGTAATAGTCCAGAGCAGGCGCGCGCCGGCTCCTAGTGACGAAGAGATCGACGCGATCGTGGACCGTTTCCGTAGGGCCCTTACGGCGGTCTGCGACGCGTCGATGCCGCGGGGCAACAACCGCCCGCAAAACAAGCGGGCAGTATATTGGTGGTCCCCGGAGATTGCCGATCTCCGGGTGGCCTGCTCCGCGGCGCGGCGGCAAACACAGGTAGTGGGAGAGGAGGCCCGGCTGCTTGGCCACTACAGGGAAGCCAGGAAGTCCCTGCAGGTGGCCATAAGCCGGGCAAAGGATGAGCAGTGGGAGGAGCTCCTCAGGGCTCTAGACAGGGACCCGTGGGGGCGCCCATACCGGGTGGCCCTTAAGAAGTTCCGGGGGCAGGCGCCCCCGTTAACGGAGTCCCTGGACTCAGAGGTCCTGGCGAGGGTCGTAGCCACGTTGCTGCCTGACCCTCCGGAGCTCCTCCCGCCTCCCATGACTGATGGGAGTGTTGTTGCGGAAGAGCTATTACCACCCCCCCTGTCACCGAGGAGGAGATGGGGTCGGTGGTGGAGCGCCTCCGAAACAAGCGGAGGGCACCTGGTCCGGACGGAGTTCCGGGCCGGCTTCTAAGTGTGGCGTTGGACCACATGGGGGGAGAGCTTCGGGAGCTGTTCAACCGTTGTTTGTCAGCTGGACGGTTCCCGAAGCTCTGGAAGGTGGGGCGACTCTGCCTTCTGGCGAAGGAGGGTCGCCCCCCGGACTGCCCGTCATCGTACCGGCCCCTTGTACTGCTGGACGACACGGGAAAGATACTGGAGCACATTCTGGCGTCTCGTGTCGTCCGGCACATGGAGGAAATTGGGCCGGTACTATCAGACCGGCAGTTCGGCTTCCGGAGGGGGCGTTCAACCTTGGACGCCCTCTCCACCCTGAAGGAGTGGTCTGCGGAGGCGACCGAGGGAGGAGGTAGGCTGTTGGCGGTGTCGATTGACATCGCCAACGCCTTCAACAGTCTGCCGCACGGTGTTATACGGGAGGCGCTCCGGTTTTTCGGAGTGCCCTCGTACGTGCGGCGGCTGTTGGGGGACTACCTCCAGGACAGGGAGGTCGCCTTCGTGGACGGAAGGGGGGCTGTGGTCCAGCGTCGCGTTGAGTGTGGTGTTCCACAGGGGTCGGCGTTGGGGCCGCTCCTGTGGAACATGGGCTACGACTGGGTGCTCCGCGTAGCGCTCCCTTCGGGGATTCGGGTGCTTTGCTACGCGGACGACACCCTAGTCGTGGCCCAGGGGGGAGACCTTTGAAGAGGTGGCACGCCTGGCCACAGAGGGCACTGCCCTCGTGGTCGGGCGCATAAAGGCGTTGGGCCTCAGGGTGGCGGCCGAGAAGACCGAGGCCATACTCTTTCATGGGCCTCGGTGTGGGCCGCCTCCTGGGGCCCACATAAATGTAGAGGGGGTGAGGGTCCGGGTTGGGGCCCAGATGAAATATCTGGGCCTCATCCTGGACGGACGCTGGTGGTTCGAGTCCCACTTTAAGGGGCTCGAACCGCGGATAGTGGGAGCGGCGGCGGCTCTCGGCCGGCTTCTTCCGAATTCGGGGGGGCCGGGCGCGAGCTGTCGCCGCCTGTTTGCCGGAGTAGTGAGGAGCATGGCCGTCTACGGGGCACCGATCTGGTCGGATGCCCTTGGCGCCACGAACAGACGCGTGTTGCGTGCTACGCAGCGTGTCGTGGCGCTGAGGGTCATCCGCGGGTACCGGTCGGTGTCCGTGGGGGCGGCCATGGTTCTTGCCGGCTCCCCGCCGTGGGAGCTGGAGGCGGAGGTGCTCGCCGCCGTGTATGAATTCACGGCGGCGAGAAGAGAGTTAGGGGAGCCTCCAGCTCCCACCGAGGTAGAACGGGTCCGACGGGAGGCCCGGGAAGTAGTCTTCAGGAGGTGGGAGGAGGACCTGGCGGACGCGCGCTATGGGCGTTATACTATAGACGCCGTCCGCCCGGTCCTCCGGGAGTGGTGTGCCAGGGAGCGTGGCTCCCTGAGCTTTAGGCTTGTGCAGGTGCTATCCGGACATGGTTGTTTCGGATGGTACCTGCACAAGATAGCACGGAGGGAGCCAAACACTACGTGCCATGAGTGCGGGGCTGCAGAGGACACGGCGCAGCACACTCTGTCTGAGTGTGCTACGTGGGTGGAGCAGCGCCGCACTCTGGCCGTAGATGTTGGAGGAGACCTCTCGCTGCCGAGTGTGGTGAGAGCCATGCTCGGCAGCGAGAATGCATGGAAGGTGATGGCCTCCTTCTGCGAGGAAGTCATTTCGCAGAAGGAGGCTGCGGAGAGGGTACGCGAGGGGGATCCCCTGAGCGGCCCTCTCCGACAAAGACGAGCGGGTGGCAGGAGGAGGCGGTTCATCCGCCAACTCCCGCCACCCTAGCCGAGCCAGAGGAGACGGGTCGGGGGGCCCGTCTTCTCATTGCAGAGGCTCGGCTGACGGAGGAGACGGCTAGGGTGTACTGAGCCGTCTCCTATTTAGGCCGGGGCCCGGTTCAGCCGGGCCGGCCGCCGGGGCGGCGCGGCAGAATGCCAGCGCAGTGCCCGCGTCGCTCCAGTATGGCGGCGGATGGTACACCGTGGAGTTTTAGTGAGTAGGAGTCTCACATAACCACTCGTCCCCCCGGGCGGGTGTGTACCCAGGATGGGTTTCTCCACGTTAAAAAAAAAAAAAAAAAAAAAGGTATACTTCTTTGATTAAAAATATAAAAAGCTGGTAACAAATTGAATAAAACTGTACAGCCTATTTTTCTTACAACTATATAAGATAATATATAAGATCTTCATAAAACTATATAAATAAAACCCCATACCATCATAACTGGCAATCTCCATATTGACAAACGCTACTCGCATACGCTAGGTCGAGAAAAAATCAAATTTAAAATGATACGAGACTAATTAACTGGACGTAAGCTATGTATTCCGTAAGATGAGATGTGGTGTTGGAGGAAGATAGAGAACATCAGTTGCACAAAAAGGATTACAAATAAAAAAGTATTAAGAGTGGTTGACGAGGAAAGACAGTTGTTGAGAAACATAGATGAGGAAAGATGATCGGACACTTGAAAGGACATACCAAGTTCTTTACATAATTCAAGGAAAGCGAGAAAGAGGAAGACCTAGACGATGCTTTTTCCAACAATTGACGGATAAAATAGGAGTCGTGTCATATCCAGAGGTTAAAAGAAAGACAGAGGGTAGGAAATAGTGGCAACTGCTCCACCTATAAGAGGTGAGCTCTTAAATTAAGGAAGTAGACGTAACGTACTTAGACCATACAATTTTAGCCAAACTAATTTTAATCAGTAATACTGACCATGTACTTCTATATGTTGTAGCGTCCTTAGCGTCACCTGAAGCTAAGTGATGATGTGGCCTAAGATGGTAATATGCTAAGTCTAGATAGAGACTGGCCCTAGAGTGCAGCTATTTATAGACCTGTTGGTGCGTGTTAATTATAAGGCTTTCAATATTTCCCGCTAAACCTACCATCTGATAACCACTCCCCTCGCCCTACTCTCCGCTCGCAAAAACAGTCCGTCTCGAAACGCAAGCGCATCACCACGCGGACAACGCCGTACGCTTTAAATAGTGATATAACCGTTGAACTTTGTTCAACCGCCGTTGAAAAACTAGCTTGGAAGGCCTTCACCGTGATTAACATATAATTTAGTCTCAAGAAGAGCTATCATCTAGATCAATTACATACGCCACGATTCACCATTAAAATAAGTAAATTCCATATTTTACCCGCATCCTGCACCTAATATTTATGGCCTCTTCGAGCTACACCAAGACCTAAAGACTAATATACTGAAATTATAATTTTTTATATCATAGATAATACTAGATATTAGTTAATCGTTATAATGATAATATAATCGGGTGTGTGCAAATGTAAAAAAAATATGTGAATGCAAAAAAAAAAATTTGTGGTCATTATATTGTGGGAATCTTTATAAGTGCTGACAAAATTTAAAAAGCCTAACGATAATATATGAGATTAACACTATTCAAGGAGCTTGGTAGGAGGGGTTGTATGTGAATTATAGTGATTTTAAAATGATAATGGTTTTCGTTTTCTTTCATAAATCTGTTAATAGCACCAATCCTGCTACACGTTCATAAATTATACACATGACGTGATGATATATCTATATTAACAAAACTGTAGTTTTGTTTGTAGATTTCATTTTTTCCGAATTACACTGATCACATATAAGCCTATTTAAAAAATTATTGTCTGATATTATAGGCTATAAGAATTGTCAGTGGAGCACCGCTACTATATATAAATATGTACAATATGTTAAACACAAAGTACACACATAGCTTCATAATTTTAATTACGTGAATATTGTCTATATTAATTTCAGTATTGATTTTCCAATACAGCCTATCCTATGAAGCCACGTAGGTCTAACTATAGAGCAGTATTGTTGCGTTTTCATACCGTGGCTGTTGCAACCACAATATCTTTAGGCGTTGAACAATTCGGTGCGTCGGTCGGCAGCTACAATATCATAATATAAAATAAATTGTTGTTTCATCAGTGCATGAAAATGGCGTTCAAATATTTATCCATAAAGCAAGTTATGAACATAAGGCTTTTTCTCGGCTTGTACAACAATCTCTCGAAGAACAGGTTTTTGGAGTTCATATCAAAATCTTACTGTTTAATCATCAGTGTTTCCATTTATAGTTTCCTCCTATTCTTCATTTCAACATGGAAAAGAAGTCATGCTATTGTTCTCAGTTTTGATTTATTTGATGATTGCGTCAGCAGTCTTATCTCTTTAATCACTGGTGATAGATACTTCTTCCTTTATTTGGAGCGACTGAGTTGTTTAAATATTACACCTCGGAATAATTTTCGAAATATACCGATAACCACTTCTATTGTCATAATAACATTTATATATATATTTTTTCAATTATTATTGACTAGTTTTTCGAGTGAGGCAATAAATGTCTTTGCTTTTTTTATGTTGAATATGGCATTTGCAGTAAATTATTTGAAAAATACAATTCAGATCATGAGTTTAGAATTGTTGTGGAATCACGTAACGATGTTGCGGAAGATGTTAGAGTCGAAAGTAAGAACTCTGGGTGTCATCCGCGCTTTGGATGATGTACAAAGATACCTAGTTATGTACAAAACAATTCTGGAACATTTTAAATCAATTGAAGTATATTTAAAGATACCAGTGAGTATATTATCTACTGTGTTATATACCTATAATGATATAAAACTTTTCTAAGTTTATGAATGCGGGCTGATAGCTTAATGAGTAAGGATTAAGTAAACGCATACGTTTTTGGTTAATTTATACTACAGTAGGTTTCCCTTAGTGGGTACGACTTGAGCAACCTTACCCTATATTTATTTGTATAATTAATTGTTACAGATATTATTGTGTTTAATTAGCTTCGTTATGTCCATGTGTGCGAATATTTATGAAGTAATTGCCAGTAATGATTCTACTGTAAGTACCTTTCAGTTTTTAAGGATATATTTTTACAACCAAATTTATTATCCGCATGGATTTGAGGGCATGTCAGTTTCATCGCAAAGACGAGCGCAAGGAACGGCTGAACCATCTTTACTAAAAATATTTGGTATTTTCATGCCTCTGTCTAGCAGCACTGGGTTGTTATAGAAAGCTGAAATTCTGTTTATTAAAAGTAATTAAGTACTCTTCTTGAACCCTACAATGTCAAGATGTAAAATTTTATATGGCTTGGCCGTTGTTGCTATAAACACAAGCTGAAGAAAACCCTACCCACCGGGGTAACACAGCACTAGGTTATTTGTCTGCGATTTCCTGTAGGGTAGAGGTATTCCACCAGTCGGAATGCTCCAAGTAGACATAGATCTCGAAAGAAATTTCTCTGTGCTTTACCTCTATTTAAATGTTAGATGAATGTAGAAAAAGATAGTCTTAAAACTGTTATTTAAAGGTCTCTCGAAAACGTCTCATCTATGGAGGGTACTCAAAAAGATTAAACAAACTTGAGTGAGCTTTGAAAATTTATATTTTACGTTAATATTTGCAGGATGCCATTCCTAACGTTACAAAAATCTTATTCCTTAAAATTATGAATCCACCTAGAACTTTAGAAGGCTAAAAAATTAAAATATTTTCTTGCAAGACTAATATACTTATTAACATAATAATAATAGACTAATACACAAAAAACAAATACTCGTGTCAAAATTGATCATAAAAAATAACATGTTGTTAATTAACAGGTTACTATAAATTTATGCTTCATAATATTTCTCTACTTTGTGGTGATCTGCACTCCGCTAGTGCTGGCAGAGCTCGTCGCAGATGAGGTGGAGAATATGAAACTGCTGTTTATGAATCAACTCATATATTGCAAAGGTTTCTTCTGCTTAAGTTATTTATATTTAAAATTAAGCTGTATAAATTTTATACATCTATATCTAAAAATGAATTGCCTCGTGCTAGTCTGAGTGGCTCAAAAATGGCTCGACCGATTTTAATAATTCATTTTTGTTTTGTTTGACTTCATACAGGGGAGAGGTAGTTTAGGAAAAAATAAAATTAGGTGAAAACCACAAGAAACAGCCCAAAAACCGATTTAAAAAAAATAATTATGTTATTTTGGGTTAAATTACTTTCAGTAGACAGCGTTGAACAGATATAATAAATGATTTAAATAGATAGTAATATCTTTTAAATTAAAAATTAAATTGTAAAAGGTGGTGGATTTGAAGAATAGATTTGTTCTCAGTTTGACAAGCAAGTGCTATCGGGTGCATGTTATTGTATGCTGAATTGTCCCGCTACCACATATGGATCGCATTATCGAAATCGTTTCTTCGTCAGAAACATGGAATACGAGTTGAAGGACATTGCTTGCATTTATGTGCATTTGCGTGCATTTGCTTGAGACACTTTATGTCGCATCTACACTGTGCATCCAAATAATGACAAATGTTTCCATCTTCGATTATTGTTGGTTAATGTTCGGTGCCCGAAGTCGTTTCGACAAATGAGAACCGTTACTTTGCATCTGTGTGCGACATTCCGTTAGGCGTGTTAACTCTTACAATCGCTTGAGAACGATTCACATTAAAACAATACACTCAAAGTTTCCGTCATATCTTCATCACCGTTAAAAAATTGCACATTGCTTGCGATTGTCATATCCACATGTTTATCTTTCATTCCCAATGATTTATGGATCAAATACAAGGACGATATTTCTGAGGATGTTTTACATCGTGTGCATCGCCAAACTTTAAATCGGACATTCCAAATGACTGCAGAAATTCTCAATGAATCAGCGATCTTTATAGAAGATAAGTGTTTATTGATGCCGAATAAAGTGTTGTATTTGTGAACAATATCACCCAATCGTCCACAGTACGATTCGTTTAATTAATCACGAGTAACAAAGATAACAAGACTAAAATACTGAAGCATTAGCCGAAGCTGTTGTTATATAAATGTTTCGCAATTACATAATCAAAAAAAGAACTGCATACGACTCTTTGATAGAATCAGTGAACAATAGACCTGTTGGAATTTGGGACTAATGCACGATAGTCCACAAGAGGTTACTTACTGAAGGTGCTGGATAAAAAGTTGAAACATCTTCTTGACAATCAAACAATCCATAAATTTGTTGATAGGCGATTTTCGTCAGACTCTTCCATTTTCACTTAGTGTTTAAAATCATATAATTTGAGGCAGAATGTATTTGCGAAGCAATTCTTGAGCATTAGTAATGGGAAAATTGCAATTGACATCTCAACCGGATTCATCACACTGTCCAATGATTTCTGTCAGTTAACAAAATCGAAGGAGAAGCTATTTTAGCTTGTTTTTCCGAACGTAGCGTAGAACTTTAAAAAACGATAATTGACTAAGAGAGCTGATCATATTGTTTGCAAAAAGCAACGTGTCTAATCAGAATTTCAATTCGGGACTGTTGTTTTCCTTCAAATCGTTTGACACAGTTGACACCAAAAAGAATGAGGTTAATCAAATATCCCACAGAATTTTTGAATTAGTTGAAATTGCCTAGACTACCACCCCACAATTCACAATAGAAAGTAAGCTCAGTCTTCGTAATCTTAGGTAACATCAATACATCTCGACTATGCAATGGAAAGGGACTGACTGAAAAGATATATAAGCAAAGCGTCATCGAGGTGACGATTATAGTGGGAAAGTATAATAGAGAGGATATTTTTTTCACGTATTCCGATGATTACAACGGACTTGCCATTCTATTTCAAACCCCTGCAATTCCGATGAATGTCAAGGCCAAATTATAAGGTTTTGGAAGTTTGTGGAATTAACTGTGAGTTTTCGTATTTCGTGCATAGACATCGGTATGTCAAGGATTTCGCGTGTCGGATAGCTATCATTTTTGTTTATTTACGTACCGGAAAACAATACAAAAAATGTAGTTTTATATTAGTTGAATGTAAACTGCATTTAAGATAGTGAATTCATTTGTATTACAAAGAAGTTTCATTTCTTAACACAACGAAACTCAAATCAAATCGTTTCAATGAATTGGAATTAGAAGGTTGATTACAATTTCATAATCACTTATGAAGAGTTATAACCAAATAACTAATAATTTGTAGTTCACCGGGCCATCTAGTCCATACTAATATTATAAATGTGAAAGCCTTTTGTAGTGAAAATAAAACTTGAAGGGGTGAAATAGGGGATGAAAATTGGAATGAAGAACACACCAAACCAATTTTGATGAATTTTGCTATAGATATAAATTGGACCTTGGGAAAGGACATATGCTATCTTTTGTCGTGAAAATAAAACTTGAAGGGGTGAATTAGGAAATTAAAATTCAAATGAAGTGCACATCAAAGAAATTTTTTATAAATTTTGGTATAGAGATATATTGGACCATGGAGAAGGAAATAGCCCACTTATTGTCGCGAAAATAAAACTTGAAGGGGTGAAATAGAGTTTAAAAATTTGAATGAAGAACACGTCATCTATCCAATGTTGATGACTTTTGGCATAGAGATAAATTGGACTTCGGAGAAGCACTTAATGTGTACCTTATATCGCGCAAATAAAACTTGAAGCGATGAAACAGAGGATAAAAGTTTGTATGAAGAACCCATAATTTCTTCAATTATGGTTATGAAAATGAATTTGTATGCTTTTGGAAATAAATAAGAAGGTTTCGTAATATTTGTAAATCATTCTGAAAAGCGGTACAATGAGGAATTATTTCAATTATTTTTGAATTTAATTGGGACGGTAATGTGTTCAATTCATACTGGATATAATTACAATATCATACACATTGATCACGTTACGGGGTCAGTCGGTGTATATGCAGTAAAATAGCGGGGTGGTAGTGATGGCCACCACCATACACATAATGATAAACCCATCTATGATTTTCTTTTTGTTTGTCGTGTTCCGAAATCAATCGATCTACATTTAGTAATACGTAGACGAAATCGCAGGTACCAGCTAGTACTATATATCTAATCCTTAATTTATAACTTACTCTGTAAAATTCGACGTCACTAAACTTAATAGCTTTATTTGTAGATGAATAAGTATGAGCCATAGAGTAAAATATAAAAGATTACAACATGATACGAATGATATTTATGCTTACTCAACAGATGCGGCTGAACAACGTAAGGTCATCGACTGGTTGGACTTTTTGGACAAGCATCCATTCAAGTTCACAATCCTCAGAGTAATCACTGTTAACGTAGTACTTATTGCTAGCATTATCAGCATCTCTACGACATATGTCTTGGCTGTTATACAATTTACTCACATCCTTGAAGCAGCTGCAAACAAGAAATAAAACTAATAGATATTATCATAAAAGAAAAAAAGATAGAAATAAATGAAAATATAGTTATTGCAGAGAACACAGTTTTTACATACAAAATTAACATCATGTAAAAGTTAAGCACTAAAAAATAAAGATTAATAAAAATAAAAATAAAATTAATCATCCGCAGTACCACTGCAAAGCGCGCACAATTCAGCATAAGTAGACTGTTCTGAGTGACTCCAGCGCTGATTTTCAGTTGCAGCCAAGTTGCAATGGGTTTACAGAAGAAGTAAAATATTTAAAGTGATGGCATTAAAATAGAATTAGTATTATAATATTAGCTTTGTGTACAAGTAGATATATTTCAATAAAAATAAATACGTAATAGATAAATAAACAGGATTCATGAAAACAAAAGAGAAAACAGCTAAATATCCGATAGCATATAAATATCCAGATTACAGTTTTCGAAATACACCTAAGATTCCAGTAAATACTTTTTTAGTTTGTTTTTGAAACTTGAAAAACTAGGTGCTGTTCTTATTGGCAGCGGTATATTGTTCCAGCATTTACTGGCATTGTATGGCACTGCCTCTAAATGTTGCTGTTGTTATTAACTGTATAGACGATGTTCTACGCTCAGATGGTCTATGACTATCTACCAATTTGATTTGATTATAGAGTTACGGTTTTGTTTTTTCCTAATCGAATTACGCTAAAGATAATAATTTTCGTCTTGCTTTCATTTTTAAAAGTATCTGCATACTAATGGTAGCCGTGACAAAGTTTCCTGGTACTAAAGTGAAGGAAACTCGAACAAGCATTTTGGACTATTCGTATGAGACAAGATGTTTCAGAAAAAAGTCGAGAACCGTATACTATATCTGAAAATATTAATTTTAATAAAACCAATGATTCTACCAGTTGTAACCGTAAACTCTTTACATTTTATACAACACTTTTAGTCGATAAAAACCACTGCGAACTCATGCAGTAATATGTGTCTCAAATCTCAACTCTGTATCCACAACTAACCCTAAGTTAATCATAATTTAAACTTTTAATAAATTAAGCATTATTTTGAATTGTATTCGAATGTTTTGTTAATGTATGCACACATAAGTTTAAAAATAAATATTGTGGAGTTATTATGAGAAACTTATTATATAATACATATATATATATATATATAATACATTAAATCTCTACATTAAAACTGCAATCATTTAGAATATAAATAATAATAATTAGATTTCACTTAGAATAGGCCTATGTAAAGAAGATACATATAGGTATAACACCCACCACAGTGGCACGCTTAAGATTGTAAATTACATATCAACACTGCACCCGACCAGCACCGCCTCCTCGCTCGACGTTCACTCGTTGTCACTAGGTGAATGCTGCGTGGCCAACTAGTCAACATCGCATGCCAACGAATTGATGAGTAGTTTGTACGTGGTCTCGCGCCGCCGCGCCACGCCAACGGCACATCATCCTTGCGTTAACCACTCGTGCTCCACCCGATATCGGCGCGTTGACAACTTGCAGTCCACGCGTGCGATTCGATACGGTGACGTTACGGAGTTGACAATTGAGTGCAGATATGTGGAACTGCATACAAAGAAATCTCCGTCAATCAACCGCAAGAGGCGATGCGATGCTGGTCAGGTGCGAGGTTGATAGATGAGTGACCACCTTTAGGCGCATCGCGTTGCGGGATCAGTCAGCATATTATGTATATCCAACTACATCTGAGAGGCTTGCAGGCCAGCATGACAGCGTCGATCGTCGATGGATTACCGATATCTCGCGGTGGTTGCCATTGTTTTTGTAATATGCTTACTATCAGACACAGAGCAGTCACATTGACGTGCCAATTTTCAAAATAAATTACGAAGAATTTATTTTGAAAGGATGATCTTGGGTTCTGGATTTAATTAATGTATCAAAGCTATGACAATAAAATAAATGACGACGGCGATGCGAAAGAGATGACGCTATGAACGAGCAAAGAGTGTTAGTGAAAGAGAAAAATTAGATCGAGGTCTGTGGGTTGTGTGACGACGGAACAGGTGTAAAGAATTGTTAATGATTAAAACGTTTATTATAAGATCAATTACTGTTTTTCAAGTAAACCTTTATTTTCGCCTAAAGGCAATTAATTATCTCACGCAGTTTCACATGTATATGTAAGATGGTGAAAAAGAAATTATTTAATCTACTTCGCTCTTTATATTACCTTCAATATAATCAGTAGTAGAAGCAAATGTATCGTGTTCCTTTATTATATCATGATTTTATTTGTAGGTCGCTATTTTGAACACTGAAGCAATTGGATAATAAGCTTAATAATACTGAAACAGTATAAAAACAAGCAAAATACTTTGATGAAGACTTACGGACGATTTCAATAACTTATCTATCCTTTGTTTCAGTTAAAAAGATAGACAAATATAACCTTTTGTCCGTTTTTTTTTTCAATAACCTATCAATGGATAGTTTTTCGTATCTACGTAATCTATATCCATATCCATAGCTTGAATAGATAAGAGGGAAGCCGATATCTTTCTTAAGTTAAAGATAGTACTTATTACAAATATGTACTAATCGGGGATAGTAAACTTAGATAAGTTATTGTTAACGGCCGTTAGCAAAGATACAGAAAAGATTTCCCATACAATGAAATAGAGTATAACAATTGAATGTCGTCCATTTTGTTTGTATTTCTGTAAACAGTGTATACACGACTTATTTACAATCGAGTCTGTATATTGGCTTTTGACAGTTGATTGGTTTTGATACACATGACACTGAAGTTGTATGAGCAACCTTATGTATATTATTCACTTATTAAATTGTAAATATTATTTAGCTTGTAATAATATCTATAAATTTATGAAAATAATAAAGTATTACATATCTTGTGTATTGGAATTGTATTATTATTGATATACAGAAAAATAATCTAAATCACGCTTCAATAATTATTATAGTTGGCAACAACTTGAATATTAAAATTTAATTAAAAATTCGACGTTTATACATATTATAAAAATGGCAATTAGTTCTTTGTAAAGCTACTTGTAGTATTCAGGCGAAATCATGTACTTTGCGTTGTTTTGTGCTTACTCCTTATTAATTTTTCTCATTAGATGTAGGTAGGAATAAAAAATTAATACCCCCCGCGGCGTTCGCTCGATATTTATGTCAAAGTAGTCTTATAGAACCTTTAGGATTATATTATGTTCTGCTCCCATGAATGTTACCACGACGCGTGGTTCGTTAAAAGCCCTTTCAAATTTGCATGCCTTGAGGACTTGTGAGCACGTGGATTATATAGATAAGTTCTTTATCATTGTGAAAATATGTATTTCAATAAGGTTGTACTATTCTTGACAATCCGAAAAAGTGACGAAGAAAGTGTGCCAATCCAAACTAGTTTGGTAGATCGGCGACGTAGTTCAGACAACCTTATTAGATCTTACACAGCCACTTTACATACAAATTCACTTTATCTACACAACTGTACATTGCCAATTGTGGCCTGGAAAATTCCAAGGCTTGAGATACGCCGTTTTAGTTGGTATAAGTGTGCTCTGTATCACAGTTTTCACTAATTAAAAATAGATTAACTAAACTAGACTAGATTAAAAATAAGTTCACATAAAAATCCCGAGTCAGGGGGACTCGAATCGTAAACCATCGACTCGTAATGTACATACAACACACTAACAAACAAACATAATTTAATTGCAAGCAAAATTGCGCCGCTCCAGGTTTGGTTACTCTCCTAGAGCGGCCACATACAGTCGGAATTTCGATACGAATTATCGAATAAAGATTCCGTACATATTTCACACACATACTTTTATTTCCGTTCGGAATAACAAGGCTCAGTTGAGAGACGACGACCATTGAGTTCAGACATTTTAACAGCGATGGACGACGATTTTCTACTTGCGATTGTATTGTTGCTGTATCTTGCTAAGAAGAAGAAAATACGTCGCCGTTACTGGGTACATCCACTTAACACTCAAAAATTGCAAGACAGTCAATATTATATAAAATATCATAAATGAATATATAATTAAACATTATATAATTCCGTAATGAATGAACGAATGTGTGATGTGACTTGTACACAATCTATGAAAGAGATGCATTCGAAACAGTTTTTTTCTGTGCGAGATTCCGGACGCAAAAGCTACCATACAAAATTTCGAATCGGAGAAAACTACGAACGGAATCGAAATTCCAAAATCGAATTCCGACTGTATGTGGCCGCTCTAATACAATTTGATCTTTTGTTTCACGTGCCGGGCCTTGTAGAATACTCTCTTTAGCACTCATTGAATTCCGTGCTTATCGTTGTACTGAACTTTGTTACATAGGAGCGCAATCATTGGTTTTCCCCCCAGTACATCTCAATATCAAATGATTTTATTGTACGTACGTAATTGTTTTTAATGAAATGCTGTATTTAGTTAAAATTATAAATGGTTAATCTATATGCAATACCAACCTAAAATACATAAGTACTGATAAGAAAAACAAAACACAAAACACACATTCTTGAGTTTTTTTTTTGTGGGACTGCACTGCCTCCCGTCTTTGGGACAAGTCACTGTTCATAAGTATAGGTAATTAAAAAAAAAACTTAAATTAGAATAAAGAAAAAAGAACAAAGGGTTTAAAAGTAAATCCTCAATAATAATAATAAAAATTGAAGACGGGGAAGATAATCCTTTCGAACACTTCTTTAAGGTTTTATGTTTCCAATAATGGTGCCCTTAAAACGGTTAAAATTTAACAACAGCCATAAAAAGCAGGATTATTTTCATAACACATAAAAATATTTTAATGGATAAACAAGTTTTATATGCTTGTGTATTCATTTTTTTTGGTTATTATCTAAACTTATAATAAAACAATAAACCGTTGAAATCTGTAAATAGGTTTAAATTACATGACATATGAAATTAGCGTTTTATATGGAAAAAGTAAAACAAAAAAAAATATTATGAAATTATACATTTAATCAATCGAAGTACCATTATTATATTATATATGAACTTTCACCATTTTATACTTAGTTAATTAATTCAATTGCTGAAAAAATTGTGGGATCGAGAATCAATAAAATTTTTGAAGGCGGTCCAGATAGCCTTATCGGAATTGAATTTTTTTCCTTGCAAGAAATTGACCAAGAAAAAAGACGTAATATGTTGGAGCAAGCTCCGGAGATTATGGTTGGTGTCGGAGATATTCCAACCACAGTTCCTCTAATTTAGCGACCGTCTGTCGTGAAGTATGGGGCCTAGCGTTGTCTTGAAGCAGCAGTCGGCTAGAGAGATTGATCAGTCTCGGTTGTTTAACGGTTAGCTTTTCTTTCATGGTTTCCAATTATTGACATTACAGATCTGCAGTTATCGTCTGGCTTAGCTTAGCGTGTTTGTTGGTGTACTTCAGTCAATTTATGCGCGGTACCTATTTCATTATTTTGAAGATATATTTATGGTTACTGTGATTTAACCTTAGGAGATATATATCTATGCCATTACGGATTTATCTGTAGGCTTTTGAAGAACTACAATTCTATAGTACATTATTTCCACATATATCTTAAGGTTTAGCCAGCGTAAGCTATGTAAGCGCTTGAAAATTGATTTTTGACGACTTGATTACAAATCATTTGATATTTTCTATTATACAAAAACTTAATTAGAATGCATTGAATATTGTAGTTACAAACCTTCCGTAAAAAATTTCAAAATGACAGTGAAAAATGTATAAATATCCGTTGCGTGGTTTAGAAGAAGTAAGTGAATAGACGCGGATATCGACTTTTTTATATACTATGTATTGATTGATGTAGCTAATAACTTTATTAAGTCATCGTCTACTTTAAATAGAGCAAATGGAAAGCAAATTGTATTACGAGTATATCAAAGTTGTGGTTTAAGCTCACGCAAACACAACCCAATAATACCCCTGACCACATTGATTTCAAACTGTCACGTTTCTAATCTTGTCTTGATTGATGCCCTTATTGAAGCCGCAATGAGATTTACATATCCATTTTATGTGGACCTGCCAATATTTTGTGTCATTATATATATACAGCGTTGAGTTGCATGTAGGGTACTAAAGAAAAACACTACTTTTATTAATTTCTAATGTAGTACGAAAAAAACTATTCGACTAAAAAAGTGAATTTTTAAACTTATATACGAACTAAAACTATAATTTAAAAAAAAATTTGGCCGTCACGAGACGCCCAGTAGATGGAAAACATCATAGTAAATACCAGAGAAAAAGAATTAAAACGAATACACCGAGTGATCCCGAAACACGACAAACCAAAAGAAAATCACTTGTTAAGAAGTTTATTTTATTACTATACGTATGGTGGTCGTGATCCCGAAACACGACAAACCAAAGGAAAGTCACTGTGAAAATGTTTATTTTATTCCTACGTGTGTGGTGGTCTTAACCCCTACCTCTCCACTTTATTGAAATCGGTCGTCTGAACAGCCGCATAAGATGTTTCACATTTAAAAAATATATTACATTATTAGTATTATTTATACATAATAATAGATTATTGATTTTTAGGCTTCGTGGTGCTCCCTAACACAACATAATAAGAAATTATTTTTTATATGTGTATGGCCTGGCGTCTGAACAAAGTTTGAACAACATCTCACTTGATATTAAGTGACGATGCAGCCGAAGCTTAGATACCGGAAAATCATATTTTATAATGTTTGTCATCTTTTAATATTGATCAATATAATTATGTAATTCTTCGCAAACCATTCTCTCATTTTTAACCGACTTCAAAAAAGGAGGAGTGTTCTCAATTAGATTGTACATTTATTTTTTGTACTTTGTTCAGCCATAATTAACTTCTTTGTTTACGATTTCATTTAGATTATTCTTTTTCTTTTGGAAAGGAGATGCCTTAATGGTGGTCCCATTTTAATTTCATTGATATTGGTCATTGGACTTCGAAGATACACAAAGGAAACCTTAAAATCATTGAATTTGGTTTTCTTTTCTATGAAAAATTGTTTTGTTGTATGAGTTAGGATGCTTTAGAAGACCAAATGAGCTAGCAATCCTTGATTAAAAAACTATCATTTAAGTTTGTTTGTTTGTTTGTTCTTAAATTAATTAATTTCTTTGCATTCCTAAACATGCTTTCATGTTTAATAAATTTCACGAATTTCTTGTAATATTGGACAAAATACCAATTTTTTAATATAACCTTTGTACGGGAGTTGAGGTGTCAAATAAAACTGGTTGCTTTATAGCAAAGTATCGCGTTGAATAATTCATTCAATATCATGTATGTTGATTATGTGTCGCATTATTCACAATTTGCGAGCGATACCCAAATAATACGCGTCGACGTTGCTGCTTTTTAAAACTCATTATGTACGTATCAGAAAATAACATGTGTTTAATATTAACTTATTTGTGAAAATGTTTTTTTCTTCCCCATTTTTATGTATAGTTATACCGCCGTCAATGCACCCATGTAGCCTACCATTGTTTTCACTTCCCATATTTGTCTACTGCTTCCAGAGTGGTTGACGTTCAAGGCTACTGCTCGGCTTCCTAGGAGTGCAGCGTGAAGTTATATAGCCTATAACCTTTGTTAATACATAGGCTATAACATGTAAAAACAATTTAGAAATTTGACTGGTAGTTCCAGTGTTTAGCACGTTCAAACATACAATCTCCTAAGTTTTATAATCTTAATATTAAATAAATAGTATTACATTTTAGAATATAGTAAATATTCTTATAAGTTTGTAGTTACTTCATACTATGAAATAATTATTTTTGTCATTATAGTTTTATAGATAAAAGGCCATCCATAAATTACGTCACATGTTTAGGGGGAGGGAGGGGGTCAACGAAGTGTGACATTATGTGACAAGGGGTGGGGAAGGGTCCCAAATTTTGTAACATCACATTTTTTCAAAATATAATATTTTATATCTAAGTACATTAGAACTTCTAAAGTCGAAAACCTCCCAAACTCGAAAGAATGTGTTCCTTTCCATTGAAGCCCCAAAACCTCCGTTGCACTAAATCTCAATAATCAGTCATAATAATCAGAGAAAAAATTAAATTGGACTTCTGTATCTTGAACATAGTAATGTTTTATTTAACAACTTTTACAACTCGATTATTTGAAACTTATTACCTTTATACCTTTGTTTGATTTGATGTCAATTTTATTGAAAAATAATTTAAATGGAAATTAAAATAATTTCCGAACACTGCTGTTTTAATTTCATATTTTTCTAATTATAAAATTGCAAAATATGTGACATCACACTAGGTAGGGGGGAGCTCACAAATGTGACCGGCTGTGACAAGGACGGGGAGGGGTCAAAAATCAGGAAATTAGTGTGACATAATTTATGGATGGTCCCTAACTAGCTGTGCCCGCAGCTTCACTCACGTGGGCTACAGAATGCCCGCGCGAATATAGCTCCCCACTCCCGGTTATTTTAAAGACAAATATGCTTGTTGTGGGCGTTCCTTATAAGATAGACGTATACTTTCGCTCACTTTTTTGTAGGCCTTTTTAATTTCTACAATTATGTACTTAATTAATATGCTATATCTCTTATGGTTTACTCAGCATAAGCCATTTAAGCGCCCAAATCGAATCACCATGATTAGCTATTTTTTATTTGTGCAGAACCCCAATTGTTTTTCTAAAATAAAAGTAGCCTCAGTTACTCCCTAAAAATCACCTACCTACCAGTGAAAGTCCCGTCAAACTCGGTCCAACCGTTTCGGACATTACCCGGAATAAACAAACAGACAGACAAACAAAATTAAAAAAATGGGGGTTTTTTTATAGGTATCGCATATACTTTCATATACATTTAGTAAAAATCTGTTATTTTGATATTACAAACAGACACTTCAATTTTATTAATTGTATAGATGATGAAATAAATAATGGTATATGTAATTAATTATTAATATTACGTAATTAGTTTTTCAATTTCAAAATGATAAGACCACTAAAAATTTTAACAAATGAATTCAATATCTCGATAGAGTATCATGTGCTAATGAATATTAATATTAATACTGTGTAACAACGTATTTTGTTAATACATTTTTGGATTTTGGATTCCAGAAAGTGTGCAAGGGAAATATTTATGTAACACTTACAAAATAGATAATTTCAAAACGAAATCAAAATGATTTTATATCGACTGGCTTTAGAGAGGTAAGTTTATTTATTATTATTATTTAAATTAATACGTGAAGTAAAAGCTTTCTACCCCTTTTAAGCGTATTGCGTTCACGGAAGACTGTGAGATTTGACATGGTTAAAGTTTATATAGAGAAGGAGTGCAGAAAGCTAAAGTTTATCTATAATATCTGTTACTAATATATTAAGTTTAATAAATTAATATTGCCAATCCTAGACGACCAGTGCCATTGAACTTAGACCTCCCAAAATATTGACATTGTCACTCAACAAAAAGTGACAGTAAGTGATGTAGTAATACTCATTGTTTAGGTTCATGAATACTGCAAATGTCAAATCGAAAATAGTCTATGATCAATAAGTCGCTGATCGAATTTCGACCTTAGGGCGATCGCTAGTTATTTGAAAAACGATAATATTATGTATTGACATACCGTTGTATTTAAAATACGAATATTATAAATTGGTTTAAAAAGGAATATGTTTATAGGAGGTAATCTCCGGAACTGTACAGATTCTGAAAATTCATTTACTAATCATTGCAAGCAACCTTATCCATGAATGTGAATCCATTTTTATAAGTTTTAATGAAAAAAAAAAAATGCGTACTTACAAGTCGCGAGTGGGTACTACTACAATATAAATTATTTAAATATACAACACAATGAATAAATCTGAAGTGTCTGTTTGTAATACCAAAAGACCAGCTTTTTACTAAATTCATTTAGTAAATGAAATTAATAATGAATTTCATTAGTAATGAAATTTAATGAATGAAAGTGTATACGGAAGTTACAACAAAAAGCCAATTTTTGTCTATCTGTCTGTTTGTTCTGTCTGAACTCCAAAACAGTGGGACCGATTTTGATGGGGCATTCACTGGTAGATAGCTGATCTTTTAAAAAGTAATTTAGGCTACTTTTATTTTAGGAAAAGAATTAGAGTTCCGCGCAAAGAGTGAAACCGTTTGGCACAGCTAGAAAAGAATATAAGTATTTATGTTTTATTTAAGTTTTTAGTAAGTTATTAACTTTTTTTATTTGAGATTAATAACTTCAATAACGTATACACAGTAAAATAAATGTACATTATTATCGTTGATGGCATGTCTTATTTCCGTCACAGGGTGCGCGCAAAAAAATTATCGCGTTTTGTAGATATGTGGTTAAATTCTCAATTTTAACATTTTTGAACTGATACATCTTTTGGCTTATTTAATACTGAGTAAAATTGAGAAATCCGCGCGAAACGTTTGACGCAAATGCGACATGACGAAGATCTACTAAATTCTCCAAAAGAAGTTTGTATTTGAAAAAAAGTTTTATAATACTAAAACTATTAAAAAAAACTACTTAGTATTTTTTATTTACTTTTCAGAATCATTCAATATCTAAGAAATTTTAATTTATTGAACAGCAAAAATCGATTCTCACTCAATAAAAAAAGGAAAGATATATATAGACCAAGAATTCATGCTAACAAGAAATTGGACCTAATTATGTCTAGCATGCTATCTATTATGACATCTCTTATATGCATATCGATTCCGTACAAGACTTTGGAAGAGCCCCACAATGTTTTTAAGTATTACGGATTGGATGCACTTCATGATATAACTACAACTTTGGAAAGATATTTACCACTTATCGATCGAACGATTATTGGATTATTTATAATTCTGATTTATATTACACTTAGTATGATTATTGATGCCATACGAAAAACTGATACAAATATAAGTCTATGGATAGAAACGGGAAAGTGTATACCGCCAGGACATCTATATATTAAAAAAAAATCCTTGATTTATGATATATTTTGTTCGTGGCTGTTGATTTTGTCATAATAATGTATTATTTCTCAAATGTGTTTTCCTTGTAACGCAATATTTCCGATAATTCTTCACCAAAGTCGTTTTAATTTACACTAACCATTTCGAGATATCTTCGACATTCGAAAATATTTAACCTTCACAAACTTAAATTTTTTTATGTTTAATAAACCTCCCGTGAACACATAAAATCCCAAATTTCACGAAAAAATAAAATATATTACAGTTTTTCGTTTATTAGGGTCCGAAAAGAAGCATTTTTATTACTCACCGATGACACAGTCTTCAAACACCTAGACCACTTATAGGTTACTCAGATGAAATTAAATGTCAAGGTAGAAGATCATTAATATAAAATTAATAACATACCTAGTCTGATATCAAGTAGATAGGCACGTATGTGATTTTACATCGTAGAGTATTAATTAACAAATCAAAACAGAAAATTTAAAGATAAAAATTTTATTCAAAGAATCTTCCAATAGCCAGGCCGTAGTGTGATATTGCACATTTGCTATTGTATTATTTAGTATTTAGAGAGAATAAGAGCCTAGTTTACTTCAGATTCGTTGATTGTTTTAGGTATTTGCATCCTTTTTTTTTAATACACTTAAGATGGAAAACAAGAATACGGTATACGGTCTGTGGACGCATGTAATATCATAGATTATCACTAGCGCATAGACGACTTTGAACTCCTCTTCCCCAAGAAGTTCTGGAAACCATAATCACCGCAGAAACACAACACAACATTATTTCGCTATGATCTTCTTTAGGGTGGAGGCATTCCACCAGTCGGACTGCCACAAGTAGAGAGAAATATTTAGTATCTCTGTGCCTTACCTCTCTTTGAACCTTCATTTCTTCAAGGAGCTCTGGAAACCTACCTCGTACCTAACCAATGAGTACATTGCAAGAACACAACACAAAGTTATTTGACTGCGATTTTCTATACGGTGCAGGTATTCCACCATTACGGATTTCTCTAAGTAGACCGAAATATTCAAAGCATCTTTCTGTACCCTACCACTGAAATCCTATGACTCTTCACTTTTCTCACGATTTTGGAGTTATATAAAACTGGTTTTAAGTTAACTTTATTCTTATATCTTGTACCAAACATCAACTGGTCTACATCCTGTCCAATATATGCACTAACAGTAGATCACGGGCTTGAATGAACATTCGTGGACTACAATATAGTACGGCGGTTGTTAATTTTGTACGAAACTCCTCTCCTCTTGTGGTTTATATGACCCACTGTACGCTCTGGAGTGTTGTTTAAGAGAATGCGTGACTGGTTGGTGTTGGTTACGGGAACAATGAGTTTCGGAATTTGTTGAGATGCTACATCCAAAATAAATAGCGATATGTCCAGGCGTTTGCTGTAAAGTTCAGGTATATTGGTTTCCTATGGCAAATACTAAACTAGGAGTAGACAACCTTTTCATACTGACCCCTACTTTTGTTTTTGTTTTTTTTATTTGTGATTTATAAAGTAAGGAAATACATTTATAAAATTTATGTCGGACCACATACTTTAAGTAGGACTTTTGCTAAATTTGGGAAAATCAACTTACATGCTTTCTGTAATTAAACAACTATAACTCTTTATACAGACAGGCTCCGTGGAACTATCATATTAAACCGAGAGGTCCCGAATTCGATCCCTGCGAACGGGTGACTTTTGTATGAAGAACACGATGATGGTTGATGTAAGTTATGTATCTGGGTGTTAAATACCATTAAAATATTCGTATATAAAAACTAGCGAAGTAAGAACTTAGGCTTAAATATATTATCCTAAGTTTTAAGATGAAATGATATTTTAAGATGTTATAAAATATTTTATGTTTATGGTACCCATTTAGATCTCACTCCTTTTGTCGTTGAAGTCAACAACCAAGGCATATATAATAATATTGAACTTGGCTCTCATTTCACATTTATATTTTTGATGGGATATCATTACTTTTTGTACAGGAGTTATTAGTATTAAATAAATGTATTCCTAATAAAGTACTTATTCGTAATAAAATTAATACCAAATGTCTTTGTTAATTCGCGCTTATGAGCGCGGCTGACGCTCACTCGGGGACTTTTTTTTTAGAACTGACTATATTGTTAACCTTAGGGGCCCTGGAGCCTCTGACGGCCTGTATAGCTTCACCGAACTTGAACTTCACTCGGGGACGTGAGCTTAAAAGTTTTATCGCAACGCTCCCCGCCCCGTTGCTCCACGGGCGCCGCACCGCGCGCCGTAGTACGAAATGTCTATTATTTAATTATTTATAAGTAATGATCTTATACTATTGATACGCGCTAAATATTGAAATAATTATTTACACTAAAGCTCAGTTAATAACGTAATAAATACGAAAGTTGACTATACTCTTAGTGATAAGTACTAAAATTGATATATTGTTTGGATAAAAAGAAAATAGGGTGGTATTCTACTCGTTATATATTCACATGAAGACCTCAAAATCCACATAAAGGCCAGCTGTCATCAATTGACACCTGATTCTTAGATTACATACACTATAAGTAGGTGTTCCTAATAGAATCAATTAATTGGAAAATGATAAAAATTTACTGGTTTCTGATTTATTCCTTTGTGTTCACCCAACTACATATCTGGATGCCAAATTTGGACTTTCTAGGTCATCTGGAACTGGGTTGGAGTTTTGATCTATAGGTCAGTGATAAAAATTACGATTTTTGAACGTTAATATCAAAATAACTGTTCGAGTTGTGTTTATGAAATTTGTAGCACATATGTATCTCGCAAGTCTCATTATATGAGCCAAATTTGACATGTTTATGTGAAATAGTTTTTGAGTTATGAGGTGGTCAAAAGTGGCTAATATTACACACGGTAGGTACCGCTCGCCATTCTGTTAGCTTGAACCTGGCTTGACACGCTACCGCGTGGCTAGATCCTGATATTTTATAAAAAAATTAGTTGAAACAAAAGGAAGATCTCCCTTTCCGTTCTCTGGTTTTGGAAACATTCAGGCGGTTTCTGCTTTTGGTCATAATATGATTAACAACACAAGCATGATTCCACAGGATATGAGGTATATAGGAAAAGGTAACACTAACCTGAACTTAAATTGGGCATTATGAATTATGTTGATTAATATGATTATCACTGCACCAAAACTATTCTGTATTCCCGATTCTGCAGTTTATGCATACTAGATTTATTTTAATGTAATACGTGATCGTTTTCTTTTTTGTTAAAAATTGACTTGCTTTAATTCCAATTCAATATTCTCAATATTTCATTACGAGATTTTTTTTTACACGTAATTCAAAACTTACACTGCTATTAGATATACATATATGTATAAATTTATTCAGACTCATAAGAGATTAAGAAAGTATAAAAACCAGTAGATTGACTAACCATTTAGTTGGCATTTTAAAAGCGAGAGCTATATGTATAAGAAGTTTGTTATTTTGAATTGTAATATCATTTTCCACAGAAACGCAATAAAGGCTGTTTTAAATTCCAACGAACTTAATATATAGAAATAAGTTCTGAAACATATTTGAAAGTTTAAAGGCAATTCTGAATAGGCAAATTTTTATTTATTAAGGAACCTTAATTTTTCTTCCATATTTTTGTGTAATTCATTAATTTGTAATTTTTTTTACTTAACACTAGTTCGATATTATTATTAGTTAGATATCATAGAAGATGTTGATTTGTTTCTTATGTAAAATAAGTGTTATTTCAATATTTGCTTATTAAATTGAAATATTATGAATTTTAGTCAAAGCAAGTTTGCCAGTAGATATTTTATATACGAGTCCAATCAACAAAATTATTAGTCGCAGTTTGGTACGCCAGCTGCTGTCCGACGGGTTCATTCCATATGATAATATCAAAGGGGTCAAAAACACTACTAATTATTAACTTTTACTTTATAGTTATATAAATACATTTTCTTATTATCTGCATAAAATAAAACTTAAAAAAAATACTATTATGTTAATCATAAAGATGAGTGAACTGTACTATTAGAACAAGGTAGGTGGTGCACATGCTGAAGATGCAAACAGGGAGACGTAAGTTAATAGGAATGATCCTCCATACTTTATACTGTAGGGGACGAGCTTCAATGTACCGCAGGAGTTTTTTCACGTCACGGCGGTGAGGGCCGTCTGAAACACATATATTAACATTAAAAAGATGGTCACAGTTTCTTCAAAAAATTAGACAAAGTAAAAAAGAAAGACAAAAATGTGCGTCTCGGGACGCTCGACAGAAGTAATAACTTAAACTAATCAAAAATAAATAAAAAACCAAAGGGAAGCTGGTGAGGATTCGAACCTAGGACTTCAGCCATAGCAGTCACGCTTACGGTCGCTAGGCTACGAGCGAGTTGCTAGGATTGACTGAAACTATGCTACTATTAATAGCACCGTAAAGCGTTACGTTACGAAGCGATTTAACATCCTTAGAAGTTATCACTTCAAAAAAGTATTAAAAAGTGATTTATGGGCCTTATTTTTGGGTATGACATCTTAATTCTTTATCCTGAAGATACTTCATCATCAAGGCAATTTTATGAAGATAAGTTTTACCGCTTATAGCATGTTAATTGGACGCATAGTTTAGGATTTTTATCTACTAAATCTCAACGCAGCGGGACTCGAACCATGGACCACTTATACTGTACATACAACAATGCGTACAAGTACAGTCATCATATAAAAACTGTACAGCGAAAGAAACTTCGTTAATAACAGAATTGATCTCTCGATTTTTATTTAAATTATTACATATTTTATGGTTTTTATTCACTTCCGTCACACACTGGATATTCCATGTTTAGAGCGATCACATACAGTCGGAATTCGGAAATATCGAATCGAGATTTCGAACGCAGTAACTCCATACAAATATATGGACCTATACCAAACATACAGTAGTTTTCCGTTCGTAGTTTTCTCCGATTCGAAATTCCGTCAATAGTCGTTGTATCTCAACTGAGCCTTGTTATTCCGAAGGGAAATAATCGTACGTGTGTGAAATATGTATGGCATTTCGATTCGATATTTCGAATAGAAATTCCGAAACGGATTTCCGACTGTATGTGGCCGCTCCTATTCTGCACTCCCCAATTCGCCCGATCGTTTTATTTTATCAGCACCGGAAGTCAATAGTTCGTCTATAAAGATTCAAATCAGACCGCATTCTATATTATTAAAAACTATAATATTAAGTATTAATCAAAGAAATGTGAAGCTAACATACTGAAATTTATAATCACTAATTAGGTCAAAGACTACTTCGTTGTTCTTAAAAGAATATTATTTACCATACATTTCTAAAAGGCGATTGTTCAATTCCAGCTTAATACGGTCAGGTACAGCGGCCACCAGCTCAGCTATAACTGAAGGTAAACACAGCAACACGAGAATTCTTGCTGTGTACAGATATTCTAACAAAAATGATATCCAATCTTTCTGAAAGAAAAAAATTTGAGGATGAGTTTACAAGCGGTAGAAGTGGAACTTCTCTTTATCCCTCTCTCCCTCTCTTTGTATATATTTCAATTACATTAAGAATATACGAAAGATAGGGAAACTTTAAAGAAACGTATTCTATCTCATTCTGACACAGCCTAAAACTTAATATATATTTACAGCTATCTCTACTTCGTTACACATTTTCGTTTCATAAAGTCCAATTCACATAGTCCCAAAAAAAGTTTCACTTAAAAATTTTTTTTATTTAGATACTAGCTGACTCGGCAGACGTATTGTCCTTTCCATGACGTTGTTTATAGTAGGCTATTAGCCATCATCTCGCTAAAATAGATAGGTATATATTTACGGCCGTTTTCAATATCTCAGTTCAATATCCCCGATTATGAATTGTAAAAATGGCTCAAGCAAAACATTCGCGCTGTTGGGGCTTCTTTAATGAATAAATAAATACGAAAAACTGTCCATTGACAGATTATTGAAAAAAAAGAAGGACATAATGTTATATTTGTCTATCTTTAGTAACTGAAACTAGGGATAGATAAGTTATTGAAAACGGACGTAAGTGAATATGACTTTGTAGAATGAATACTTGGTACTCAATGTACTAAATACCAAACACTTCTAACTTTACTTTTAATTTATAATTAATTTCGAGGGTATGGAAGCAATACGTCAACTTAACGATTTATTTTAGAGCGAGTGTCTGTGCTCTTTTTTTTTTTTTTTTTTAGAACTGACTACACTTTTAGCCTTAGGGACCCTATCCTAAAACAGAGCCGCTGCGGCTTTTACAGCTTCACCGGACTTGGGGGCGAGCGCTTAGGGCACTCAGCCGCGAAAGTTTGTGACGACCCGCACGATGGTGCCAGAGTGGCCGAACCTCGGCTTGGGCGGTCGTCGCGATTGCGAAAAGGTCGCGATCTAACTAATTCCCTAATCCTACGAGAGTTCTCTACATTGCATCGACTTAAATACAAAATTACAAATTAATAATATTATTGCGCCGGAGTAGGTGCAATAGCGACGCGATCACCTCCGTGATAGGTGCAGGCATGTAACCATCTTTAAACAGGCGTGTCTTATATTTTTAAGGAGCGTTTGAACGGACTAGCCTACAATCCTTTTACTCAAGATAGTAGACTAGCCAGTAACTCGCTACAAGTTTTACGGCTTCGCTAGCCTAGATATTTAAATACAATTTTTTCGGGAATACTCAGATCTCTTCGATAATGCTCCCAAGATTTTTTTTTTCATTCAATAGCAATAAGATTGCGATTAATAAATGGGAAGGTGGTGGCAGGAGGGTTAAGATATGGGGTAATAGGTATTTTTTGATGGCAAATAAAAAAATACAATTTTTTTTTGTCAAAAAATTGATAAGTTTTCTGGATAGGTAATGCCTAATCAATTAGCCGATCTATTCTCATACAAATATCAAATCAAAAAAATATCAAAAAATGTCAAATATACATTATAAAAAATCATAAAAATCGGTCTAGCCGTTTCGGAGGAGTGCGACCACAAACACCGCGTGACACGAGATTTTTATACAATATGTTGGCATTTTTACCACCATCTGACTTTATTTCAAGTGACGATGTGGCTGAAAACGGACCTAAATTATGCCTAGATGGTAATTGGCTTTTATGTGCAGTTAACGGAACACATCTACAGAGCCAGGAGAAACTACCCTCTAATATTTTGTATAACTACATTATCGGTATCCGGACGTGTAGTATCTGTGAACGACCAATTAACGCGTAAATTTGATACTTTTTTTTTTTTTTTTTTTTTTTTAGAACTGACTACACTGTTAGCCTTAGGGGCCCTAAAGCCGCTGCGGCTTTTACAGCTTCACCGGACTTGGGGGCGAGCGCAGAGGGCACTCAGCCGCGAAAGTTTTGTGGACGACTCGCACGAGGGTGCCAAAGTGGCCGGACCTCGGCTCGGGCGGTCGTCGCGTTCGCAAATGGGTCGCGATCTAATCGAATCCCTACACCTACGATTCGAGCTAACTAAATATATACATAGGCATGTTCCCTTCCTCCTGGGAGGAAGGAAGGAACCATGCGTATGTGTATTCAGTAATCGGAATGTTTCTAAAATAACTAGCGTAAAAAAAGAAAAAAAAAGGTCCCTCACAGAACCTATGTACCTGTGTGGTGTGCACGTGTGTATGTTCATACGTGTGTAGTGTTGTATGTAGGTAGCTAAGTGATGCACGTACAGTGTCACTTGTATCGCGCAGGCGGTTGCCTGACCCAAGGGTTTCACACCGAGGAACGGACCTAGGCTTGGGTTACCGCTAGAGAGGGTGGACGTGACGGGTGTGCTGGAGCGAAATTGACCGCCCGCCCTCTGCGGAGAGAACGGTGGTTACGCGGGCGTGGGCGCTGGCACGCTCTGTTTGGAGAGACGGATGTGTAATATTTATTCGAATTTTCGATGTGATCGTCGGGATCAATAAAAATATTGCGCGGCCGGCGTTTGCACCGGATGTCCGTGGGTGCCGGAACATAAGTGGCGGCTGTTTTTATTAACGGATTCGCGTGGTTCGACGCGGTGTCGAAATACGAACGGGAGAGCTGTTTAACGTAGGCATGTATCGAAGGAAGCTCCATATCTCTATGGAGATCTACGCTTCGAACATACCACGGGGCCCCGGTGAGACGATAGAGGAACCTATTCTGTATCGATTGTAACCGTTTGAAACTCGACTCGGACATATGTGCGAACACAGCGCAACTGTATGTCAAAATTGGTCGAATACACGTCTTGTAGAGCGTGAGCTTATGTCGCGTGGACATTTTACTCACCGAACACAACAGAGGATGCAACCGGCCCAGGACCCACGCGGCCCTGTTCCTAACCTTACGGATGTGGGGTCTAAAAGAGAGCCTACTATCTAGGGTTACCCCTAGATATTTGGTCTCTCTTACATAAGGAATCGGATTATCGTAGAGCTTAACAGGTTTAAGCTTCCACGGTATCTGTGACGAATCCGCATCGAAGAGCATCGCGGCACTCTTCGAGGGATTAACGGCTATTCGCCACTCGTTAAACCACTTCCCGAGAGTGGTCACGGCGCGTTGGACTTTGTGTCTGAGGTTGGATCTATTCCTATCTGAGGCATATATGACTGTATCGTCAGCGTATAGCCCTACCTCGACCTCCGGGAGTAGAGGTAGGTCACTGACGTACAGGTTAAATAGGCTAGAAGCCAGGATCGAACCTTGGGGAACGCCTGAGCGTATTGGACGGGGCGTGGACAATTCACCTTCCACTCTATAGTGGAAGGTGCGATCTGTTAGATAATCGCGAATTATTTTGATTAACCTATCGGGGACTTCAAAGCGGTACAACTTGTAAATCAATCCCTCGTGCCAGACCTTATCAAAGGCCTTGGCCACGTCGAAAAAGACCGCAAGTGTACGACGGGGTTTATATAGTTCAGCAAAATTAAATGCAACGTGCTCCGCGAGGCGGTGCACTTGATGAGTGCAAGAATATCTAGCACGGAAACCGAATTGCTCAGGCGGATAGAGGTCTTTCTCCTCTATTACTGGCTTGAGACGGTTCAGAAGGATCCGCTCGTAAATTTTCCCTAACGTATTTAGGAGACTGATCGGGCGATAGCTGTCGGGAAGCGACGCGCTCTTGCCGGGCTTACGGATACCTATGACTATGGCCTTTTTCCAGGCGGCTGGAAAATGGCAGTGGGCTATGGCTACATTGAAGATGCAGACCAATAGAGCTATGAGGCGATCAGGAAGAAGCCTAAGTACTTCATTCCTGATCCCGTCGGGACCTGGTGCTTTTCTAAGCTTAAATTTGATACCATATTTGATTACTTATATACTTGTTAGCCTAGTGGTCGTAAGCGCGACTACTATGTTCGAGGTCCTGGGTTCAATTCCCAGGTCGAGCAAAGTGTTATAGGGTTTTTCTATGAAATTCTCAGTACCAACTCCAAGTTCGGGTTTGTGCCCAATTAATGGCAATAGGTTCGCCTCCTATTACATGGGACCTAAAAACCATACGCGGCGAACTATGGGTGTACATTATTACACTTCTATCTATCCCTTCGGGGATACAGGCGTGATGGTATGTATGTATGTTGTATTACATCGAAGCAGTCGCCAATGTCGAAAAATGCAAGGAGTCAATATATGTATGCTTGTTTATTTAAATAATTAACATTAAGTACATAACATTATATATTTGAAATATTACGTTCCTGTATTATGTTTTATACTTACATGGACCAAAAAACGATGGAGCATTCTGTACACAAAGTACATAAACTTTGGTATATTTATGAATATTCCGATTAAAAACTGAAAACAAGAAATTAATAGAATTATTAAAGCTGTAAGTAGGGTAGTAATAAATTATATTTTTTTGGTTAATACAGCCTATACCTTTTTTAATCATTTTGTCATTTGATAAGAAATTGCTACTCCCGAGGAGAGAAGTGCCGTTGCTTTTTTCCAATTAGGGTTGCCACCTCTCATTTTAGTGAATATAATTTCCTAACTTATGTAAAAAATACATTGTAATTTTATTTTATTTACCAGTATTACACACCCCAGACAGCTAGCATTTCCCAAACGATATAATATAGTTTTAAAATTGTATATACTTATATACAAGCGCAGAACTGCTTACATTGGCAAAATCTAGGGGAGGCTATGCTGGAAAGCAAGATATCTTCACGTACTATGGTCAAATAATTAATATATTAGTTAAGTTAAAGATTATGTAATGTTGTTAAATAAAGACTATTATTATTATTATACTTTTACAAACTAAATATTAATAAATAAATGTCTACTCACCAATCTATCGAACACAGGTTTTATTTTGTCTATAACGTCCGCAATCTGCTTATATTTCTTTAAAATGTCACAAACGGTACCATGATTTTTAAATAGTTCAATTTCTATCAAATTTATGCGGCAATAAGCGGTGTAAAATATCAAATATTGTACTACTAGAGGGACATCCAAGCTCAAATATGGTAGGCCGTATAAAAATACACTTGATACTGGCAATTCGCACCATTCTTTTGTCAATGAAAAATTACAATACATCATTGAGACAAAAACCTTGAACCAAAGAACTAGGACCATATAAACGAAAGTGTGTAGGGCGGAAATCAATTGTATCTTTGGATAAATGTTAAAACATGAATCGATTTCACTAAAATGAATAAGGTAATCACAAATCGTATACTTGGCAGTCGCTAACACGATGAAATATAATGCGAGTTCAAAAGCTACGATCACATTTAAAACGCGATATGAATTTTTATAAGCATTTATCAACATAATGCCCATTATGAAAGTTGAGAATAAGAAACAAGAGCATTTCGCTAAGAATCTATATTTTTTTGGGACCAAAATCGTAAAACCGAAATTTAGGCCAAATATTATTTGCACTATTGCGAAAAATGCGATTAAAATTTTTGACACTTTCATTACTATGATTTGTAATATTTTATCTCAAAATTTTAAATATATTTATTTTGTATTCTATAAGACAGTCACTTTTGGTAGATTCTGCAAAATACTGAACTGAATGAATTTTTTTTAACAAAAACTCTGTAAGTTCCTGCCAAACCATTAAATATCAATTAGTTACTGAAGGCTTGGCCCAACTAGCACGTTGCTGACCTTGACCTACCACAAGGAGCTCTGAAAAACCTACAAACCGCAGGGAAGCACAACACAAGGTTATTTGGTTGCGATCTTCTGAAGGGTGGAGGGGTGGTATTCCACCAGTCGGATTGCTCTAAGTAGAGAGAAATCTCCAAAGAAAGTTCTCTATGCCCTAACCTTTCGTTATTAAACTTTAGTAATAATAGAACTTTATGTTATAATAATATACCTATGTTCTAATCTACGATATAAATGCCAAATTTCAAGAATCCGTTCAGCTGATTGAGCGTGATTGGTGGATAAACATTCAAACAAACGTACTTTCACAATTATATCATAATTATTTTAGATTAACCCGGCTTCGCGCGCGTTTATTAAGGCTACTTAATATAATACTTATTATAATTATTGTATTATAGTATTACTTGATTGTGAAAAAGGAGAGTTATGTTTTTGGAGCGTATGTATGTATGTATGTATATTTCTTTGGCATGCTCTGTAGTCTAAACGGCTTGATGGATTAAAATTCATCCTAAAGCATACAAGGTGTCGCTAGATTCGTCTTAATTATGGAAGTGAAATAGGCTATATAATGTTTATGTATGACGTCTGATTCAAATAAAAAGCAAATAAAAGCGTTTTAAAAAAGTTTTTTTTTTGTGTTTTTGTTGCAGTCGTATTTTTAGTTTCCTTTGTAATATTTATAATAATTATCTCCTTTTGAATTAAAATATTTTTTCGTCACGGCAATTCTGATTTTATTCATATCATTGACAATTATTCTTACATCCTATCAATTTAGCAATAAATATAAACTTAAAATTAAGCGACATGTTTAATACAGTATATTATATAATTACGTACATTGTACAGAAGAACTTTGTAGTTTTAGTTGAGTTAATTTCTTTTCTGTAATGTCAATGTCTGACCTATTTTTGTTTTCAATTAGATATATTGCTCGGATGTTGCTATTACAAAATATTACATTACGCTTATTATTAGATATAGCTGCCGTGGTCAACATTGTATTAACTTTCTATAATTTGAAACCTATCCTTGAAACATGTTACTTTACAAAAAAAAAAAATCAATAAAAATGGATATAAAATTTAATAATTATTTTTGTGATATATTCGCTTCGCTATAATACTAAAAATCGTATTAATAAGTTCAGTTTTCTTAATTTATCTTTGGTATAGGTATAAGGCCATACTCTTATCATAACACGTAGTTAAAAGGCAATAAAAAGCACACTGTCCTATTCTGTAATTATTTTATAGACTTCTATATCGTTTACTCAACAAAAAAAAACAGCCAGAGTAGGCTGTGCTATATTTTGGAATTATTAAAACAAGTACTGAGATGGATTGGAGATCAAAAATTATATTTAAAAAAAATTATAGGTACTTCAAGTATTATAATAATTACAAAAAATCGAATTGGAAATCCTGAATATATATACCTATATAATATAGACCTGTAATATTTTAATCGGTCAAGTGCTAGTCCGAATCATCGACTGAGGGTTCTATTCGACCATTTGTCTAATGTATTTACAAAAAAACAAAATCTTTTTCTTCATTCTGGATTAAAGAACTTACGAATGCCAGGTTTTTATGTTTTGATAATTCAAATTATATTTATCTTAATTTAAAATTAACATAATTTGGCATTCACTGCAGTTTTCATTTAATATAAGTAAAATAATTATTATTAAAACAAAATAATTTAGTTAATCACTATATAATTTAAAATAAATCACTAATTGGTGATTTATATTGCTTCAGTATAGACTATGTTTTTATCGGGCGGCCAAATACATCATATCGTACGGCTCGTTCGCGCCAGTACTACTATAGACAGACCTTAGCCGAGTGTTGAATTGTTTTAATTTTCCATTATCTCTCAAAATATTCGTCGAAACAACATGCTGTAAAAAGGTAAAGCTTATATTTATAAAGTTTTTTTTATGATGAAGTAACTTTTGTTCGTAAGGATTTATATGTCATCTTAAAAATAATGCTCATAACAACAATTTCTTTTTACAAAATACCTCATTGTGGCCTATGTATAAGAGATTTATGTTATCGCAGACTTTTTTTAGATATACTAAAGGTCAATATTTTTGTAGTAGCATTGTATTTATGTATCATTAACCATTATGCGAGCGCACGCATGTAAAGCAGTTCACGAGTGCTTCCACTTCTGACTTACGTACACAAAAATCAATATTTAAAGCTTGTAGCTTAATGTTATATAGCCTATATTATTCCTTGGGAGTCTGGCTATCATATAAAAAAAGGATTTTTCGAATCCGATCTGAAGAGATTAACGAAGAAACAAACAAAAAAAAACCGGTTTATTACATCAAGTAAAAATAGCACTACTGCAATCTTACCAAGATTTAGATTTGTATTTATTGCTGTTAATAGAGAACAAAAAACGTTGTAAAATAAAGTTTCTTGTCTAAGTTCTTATTACTTATTATTATTATTTCTAAGGATATCACCTTACATTAACACTAATTCTCTGAAAATTTCATCGGGATATCTATTAAACCAGACCTTTACAAGTAGAACGGACAGCGTATGCTTAGCGATATGGTATCTTCTCTGGAAACAGAACCCTAGAAATACTATTTTATGCTCGTGTGTTACCACCAACCACCAATGCCATTTAGTTACTCCAAAGTTTTTGTCGAAGTAGCACGTCTAAAAAAATAAACATTGCTTTGAATTACAAAACTTTAAAAAAGAGATTTGATATGCTCTCTCTTCCCATCTTCATGAATATTCGGCTTTTGACGGGAAGTTATTATTCTACCCACAATTCTAAAATAGTTTCCGTATTATTAAGATTATATTGTTTCATATTCTTTTTGCTCCCATATATCTATACCACGGAATTTTATAAATTTCAGTTCATTTCAAGGTTAGAGTTGACTTCTTGCCTTATTTTTAGTTTTTTTGGAAGCGACAATATATTTCTCAAATACTGCAATTATATTAAAATTGGGGATAATATCATGGGCTACAAAGATATGCCTATTGTACATTGTTGTTTTTTTTTAATGATCATAATTTGTTTCATGATTAGATTTTTATTCATTGTGTCCTTCACTTTTTGGGAAATAAAGACCAATTTATTCTCATGGTGTCGTTTTAATATCAAAAAATATAAATTTCTTTACTGTTGTAATTGTCTTCGCGTTATTATTTAGTCGGTTGAAGCTTTTGCGGCAAACTTTAGAGAGAAATAGGATGTCGGTAAATATAATTGCACAGAATGAAGTTTTAGCGAAAATCAGACAAGTCAGAAAGTGTTTGTTAATGTATAGTCATTTATTGAATAATTTGGACAATATCAGCTTATATGCTCAATACATGGTGAGTGAACTACATGTTCATAATTATATTTCATTATCAGGGAAATTGTTTTTAAAGCAACGATGGCAGAGTTAGTACCGTGTACGGACCCAGTGTCGAACGACGACAGTTCGAATCCCTGCAAACAGCCTAAGCTTTCGGTGAAGGAAAACATCGTAATGAAACCAGAGCATGGTGGTAGGTCTTTTTCTAAAGCCCATCTGGCTAGCTACTATCCTCAAGTTGAAAATCTGTCGTCAAACACCAATAAGTGTGTTCCAGCAGCTGCACTTGAGACCCAGTCTTCCACTAGGCTTAGCGTGTTTCTATCTTGGGCCACATCGTCACTAGCCTCAACCCTAAACCCATACCGTTATACGTCATATAAACTTAATTTCTGTTTGTCTATAGATATAAAGTAACGTATAGTTAATTATGAAAGAAAAAGAGAACGAAGATACTCTCATCTATCCAATTGTAACATAGATAACTTGAGTTCAGTACAGAAAAGTAAGCGTAGTACAATCCAAAAACAGGCTAAAACAGGTTTCTTTGTAAAGTAAACTTTATAATTCTTACATATATTTAATATGAATAAACATAGTAAAGATAAATGGAAATAAAATTTTATATCTTTAAAGACATAATTCGTTTATTGTAACATTTACAGTTGTCTACGAACGTGGCATTTACTTTTGTCAAACTGACAATAATCCTGTATAACGCAGTAGAAAATTTTGCATTGAAGGTAATTTTATTTTTGATCAAATTGTGTTGGTGAAATATAAATGGTATTTATATTTTTTAATTTATTTATTGTAGCAAGAAAATGTGACACAGAGTGACTTTTTTGACAGTGACACTGATATATTCATTTATGGCCATTTTCAATAATCTATCTATCCATTTTTTTCAATAACCGATCAATGGATAGTTTTTCGTATTTACATATCCATATCCTAAAACTTGAATAGTTAAGAGGGAAGCCGTTATCTGTCCTAAGTTAAAGATAGTACATATTACAAATATAGGGGTTCAAATCAAAAGCAATGAAACTCGGGTTTAGTTTTCCGGTATTCCTCTATTTTTGATAAAGTATTTCCATTTTATAATCACATTACTTTTGCCCTAAGTATCTTCTCAAACTCTTATTATGCCCCTCGCTCTAATAAAAGTCCCCTGTCGGTTTTTTTTTTAGATCTGACTACACTGTTAGCCTTAGAGGCCCTCGAGCCGCTGCGGCTTTTACAGCTTCACCGAATTTGGGGGCGAGCGCTTAGGGCACTCAGCCGCGAAAGTTTTCGACGACTCGCACGAGGGTGCCAGAATGGCCGAACCTCGGCTCGGGCGGTCGTCGCGAATGCAGATAGGTCGCGATCTGGCTAATTCCCTACTCCTACAAATTCGAGCTGACTAACATATACTCATATGCATGTTCCCCTCTTCCTGGGAGGAAGGAGGGAAACATGCGTATGTGTATTTAGTGATCGGAAAGGTTTTTCTACACTAACTAGCGCATGACTAACTAGCGCAAAAAAGAAAAAAATGGTCCCTCACAGAACCCATGTACCTGTGTGGTGTGCACGTGTGTATGTTCATACGTGTGTAATATTGTGTGTGGGTAGCTAAGTGTTGCACGTATACTGTCACTTGTATCGCGCGGGCGGCTGCCTGACCCAAGGGCTTCACACCGAGTAACGGACCTAGGCTTGGGTTGCTGCTAGAGAGGGTGGACGTGGCGGGTGTGCGGGAGCGAAGTTGACCGCCCGTCCTCTGCATAGAGAACGGTGGTTACGCGGGCGTGGGCGTTGGCACGCTCTGTTTAGAGAGATGGTGGAATAGTACGCGTTTGCTTTTCGTTCGGATCGGTAAAGATGTTACGCGGTCGGCGTTTACGTCAGCAGGCATTGGGGACCGGTACGTAAGTAGCTGCCGCTTTGATTAACGGATTCGTGTAATTCGAGGCGGTGTCGAAGTAAAAACGAGAAAGGTGTCTGGCGTAGGCATGTATCGAAAGAAGATCCATATCTCTATGGAGATCTTCCGTACGAACATACCGAGGGACCCCGGTAAGGCGGTAAAGAATCCTATTCTGGATGGTTTGTAGCCGTTTCCAGTTATATCTTGACATATGTGCGAACGCAGCCAACTAGTATGTCATTATCGGACAGATACACATCTTGTAGAGCGTAAGCTTGTGTCTCGTGACATTTTACTTACAGAACATAACATAGGATACAAACGAGCCAGGGTCCAGGCGGCCCTCCCCTGTCGTTCCATCCGCATCACTTTTTATCCTCGCTTCTATGTTTTGCCAACGCCTATGATTGGTAGAAGATCGCGATTGGTTGACGACTAACTCACAAACAATCAATTGTTCAACTACTATATTGATATACGTAGTTTATATTAAATCCTATATATTTTAATAATGTACGTATTATTTAATAATTGTAGACATGTTTACTTGCAAACTACCCGAACATTCATTAATATTATTATTAACCTTACACAAATATGTACTAATCTGAAATAGTAAATTCAGATATGTTATTAAAAACGACTGTTCACTGGTCAATAGCTTGAAGGCCGGAATGGTTTCTCGGTAGGCAGCCTTGTTTTTGGGTTTTACTGTGCTTTCCGTCAGACATAATACCGTGATTTTGCATTAACTATAAAAAAACAAGTACAACAGTATCCAAAATTATCTATTACTTACTTATACTTACTTACTACACATACTTCGACTTACGGTCGTCATGTTCGCTCTGCCTAGAGCAGGATCGCGTCATCTTCAAGATGCTAAAACAATCACTATCTTCAAATCACAACTGCACTGATATTTGTTTAATAAATTAGAAACAGAGTGATCAAAATTTTTACGATGTGCATTTGTATACTGTATGTTCTTTTATGTATTTATATTTATTTTTACTTTATTTAATTTATTTATTACTTTTTAACCCATTTAACAAAAGAATGGGGGGGGGGGGGTTACTTAATTCGAATGTTTTTTTATGGATATAATTTCTTCAGTCATAATTTCTTTGTTTATAAACCGATTTTGATGATTATTTTTTTGTTGGATAGGGGATACCTCAAGGGTGATCCCGTTTTAATTTCGTTGGCATTGTACCTTCAACTTCGATGATACACAAGGGAACTCTTCAAAATTATTGAAGTTGTGAAAATTATCTTGTTTAGTTTCGTATTTTGTGTTTGCACATTTTTGTTTTATTTTAAATTTAATTTCTTATGGCACTACCGACAATAATAATTTTCTTCATATTACCTCTGGTTAGCTGGAAAAAATTCTTTATAGCATTAAGCTTGCCAGTATATAAACTAAAAGTGAAATAAAGTAATAATTCATTCATACTCAATTGAACGATCGACACTAATATCTATTCAGTTTGCACCTATGCTAGATTATCGTTTCATTTGATGATAATTGTTATTTACATTTTTGTGAACATATATACATTATATATTTTTTAATTTACAGGATGATTCTCTGATAAAATCTATAATGGTAATTGAAATAATCTTTGCCATTTTATTTTTATTCATGTGCCCCATTTTAATAGAACTGGCAATGAAGGAAGTAAATCATATAAAATTGATTTTGATAAAACAACTAATTTATTGTCCAGGTAAGTGGATCTGTTTTCTCATATCTTACTCAGGTAAAGATAAATTATAGTCACTGAATGAGGAACTAAAAATCTGTACTATAAACGCGAAATAGGACATTTACTAGAGGTGTTCGCGGGTTCTAAGAAGTATAAAAAGAATTTTTATTAGAAGATGTTGGTTGTACGTAAGATTTAGAGGAAGGCATTTTGAGCATTTATTGTAATAAAATGAGCCGCAATAAATAGTTTTTTATCAATAATGTTACATTTTTTAAATTTTAATTGCTGTCGAAAAAATAGTCCGTAATATTGAATGATGAATAAAAAAAAGTTTTAATTACTTTATACCATAGAATTATATCTTATTTGATTCAGTATGAACTGTACATGTTTTTAAACAAAAGTTCCACAAGGTATCATACAATTTTTTACACCAGCTTCATTACAATAACACATTGCATATTTTGTCAATTAATTTTTGCATATATGTTAGCTTTTATTTTTATGTTATACCCATAAGCAAGAATAATATTTTGATTATAAAGATACAGGTTCTCCTAAATCCCTTAAACAAAGTAAATATATATTTTTTTAAATTTAAATTTTGTGTTCATAGAAGGAGAATTTCATCATAATATTTAAAAAAATCATAACTTTAAAGCTACTAGGCCTAGGACAATATATTTTAGCGTTTCTATTAGATCATGTCACCCTCCATTACCATCATTGCGTGATACCATCATACATCTTTACGCATGAAAAGAGCGTTAATACCGTATCTACATATCAATTATCACTGTGGTGTATATTTAGTTTCTATTTACGCAGTGCGGCATATCAGTGGTGACTGGGGATGAATTGTTTTTAACTTCCGACACAAAAGAGGGGTATAATATGAATCTGTATAACTGTTTATGTAGGTGTCCGTGTATCTGTGGCATCGTAGCTTACAAACGGCGGAACCATTCTAATACTGTTCAATCTAATATCCTTCTTTTCCTTCCACTACACAACCGCACGCGTTGAGCTTCGGAGTCCCAGTTTTATGACAACCTTCTTTTCGACCCGAACTAAAAAGTTCTCTATGACTTATCTTCGCCGTATCGTGAAGCTGTGGAACCTTCTCACGGCCAGTGTGCTTCCTCCTTCTTGCGACATGGAGTCCTTTACGCGTAACGTGAAGAGGTATTTATGGAGGCTGGCATCACAGCGGCGACCGCTGATGGATTTAGATATCTCGGTGATCACCGTTGTATTTGGATTATGTAGTGCTTACTATAAGGGACAGTACCATAAATGTGTCGAGGTGTTATGTAAAAAAAAAATTGATCTAATTTTTGTTTTGTTTTTGGATTGTACTGGTTACCATCAGACACATTTCTGTTATTCTGTTGTGTTATTATAAAAAACATAATATATGTATGTTTTTTATATACTACATGCTATGTAGTTTTTGTAATACTTTTATTGAAGTGAAAACTTCTTTAGCATCGCTCTGATTTGAAAGTCGATGAAACGAAAAAGCGAAAGCGACAGTAAAAAGAGACATTCATAACATTTAACGTAGGAAAAAATTAGATAGGAAAGTTTTAGGCAATGGTAAAATGGTACAAAAGAGGTTTATTGCCACGCAATAATGAATTTTATTACCTCACCAAAAAGGCGGGAAACAACAACTTTTTAGACAACACTTATGACATTCTGTTACTGATTGATATTGTGTTTGGTTACAATAGATATTTCAAATATGAGTTGATTGAAAATGATACTCTCTGATTTTGAGTTCTAGTATGTGCATTATCATAAACTTTAAATTAGTGTGTATTTGACAATTTTCTGAAATAAAAAAAAAACATAGACGTGAAGGTTGCACTTCTACCACGTGTGAATTGCGCCACATAATTTTTTATATATACTTATATTAATACGTGAGGAGAAAACTTCGGCCACGTCTTTAAGCGTATTCCATGCAAGGAAGACTGTGAGATTACAAATACATTCAATTCAATTAAATAATACTGTGAATTCTAATCAGACCAATGCCAAACCCCCCAAAATATTTACATTGCCACTCAATAAAAGTGACAGCAAGTGATATATAATATTCATTGTTTACGTTCATACTGCAAATGCCGAATAGAAAATAGTCTAAGATCCAAAAGTCACTGGTCGAATTTCGACCATTAGGTTACCGCTAGTAGTTATAATTAGGTCATTGTTTCTTGCTGCTTATATTAATCGATTTTAATTATTTTCAGATACCTCGTTACGTTTCGAGTTGAATATTGCTTTATATTATGTTACAATGCGTCCAGTCCGTTTTACAATTTGCCGTACCTTCCCACTGCGCTTGTCATTGCCCATGGGTGTAGTCGGCCTTAGCATTGCATACTGCATTCTTTTATTGCAGATTACAAAGATTCTATAATCATTCCCGTAAAAACTTTAATATCTTGCTTCTTCTCATAATTATACATTCTTTGTAAACGCACAACACATGTGTTTTTGTAAATTTGTGATGTGTCATTTTCTTCATGATTCCGGAATCACAAAAGTATCGGTAAGTGTCTAACATAGAAATCAAATTTAACAGGAATGTACGAATCCAGTTTAATAAATATTGAAGCAATGATGGCTTGTGTTATCTCCCTATAATGAACCTGAGCTTTCGGTGAAGAAAAACATCGCGATGAAACCATAGCAAGGTGGTAGGACATTTTCTAACATCCACCTTGCTGGCTACCATCCTTAAGTTAAAAACCTATCGCCAATAGTTATGCTCCGTCAGCTGCACTTGAGAGGGAGCCCCTCTGGGCTTAGAATGTACCATATTGGGTCACATCATCACTTAATAGATGAGATTGTTGCCAAACGCTAAACCTATAAAGAATATAAAACAAGCAAATTTTTCTGATCTCCCGTATATACTGAAAAAAATCCCGATTTTTCGGGGAAATTCATATTTTTTCTAATCCGTCCAGAAGACACCTATACAAATGAGGTTTCAGTCACAAGCTCAAGCAACTGGCCTAGAATCGGGTCCAATAAATCAGTAGATTTAGTTTATATAAAAATACTTATACAGATTTTTTTACAATAAGTTGCTGTATTTAACACTTTAAATGTAATTCAGATAAACATTTAAAACATTTTTTTTAAACAACATTTTTCTTGTACTTGGTTGCATAAATTATCTTCTTAAATTTGCTACTTTGCCTTAAATAACTAACTGAAAAAAAATGGTATCTATTTCGATAACTAATTATTCACAATTAAAAAGTAATATTCATTTGTTAACTATAAAAGTACTTAATATAATATTTCTACATTTAGGATGGAAGTTAGAACCGATTAGTTCTGGTCGAAAAGAGACGAGTTTTTTTTCTTTTAAATAACATAAATAAGGATATTAGTACAAATACTAACATTACAAATTAAATTATTCCATGGAACTATGCAAATTCATCTCATTTATTTATCTAATAACGTCATTCAAAGCACGGACGTGTCCGTACTCCAAACGATAGCACGTTCCAGTAAAATGTTCTCTCGTCTGTGGACAGTTTGTGTTGGGAAATAAAGATACAGATACAAGGATAACTTTTAATTAATACTTTAATTAATTCATTTTGTTCCAGTTATAACATAAATTAAATTATATATTTAGTATAACTTACATTAGTACAGGTAGTACCTACATTAATTGTACCGTCGACGAACAAAGTTTTATCAACGAAAAATACTGATCAACGAAATATAATAATCCAAATGTATAATTGTCCAAAAATACTTGTTTCTTTTTTAAATATATATTCTTATATTTTAGGGGTTATTTTTTTTGTCAATTTTTTATCTATAGAAGCTTAGCGATGAGGCAACCAACTCCCCTTATCGTAAGTGACGATGTGGCCTAAGATTGTAGCGCGCTAAGCTTAGTGGAAGACTGACCACTCAAGTGCAGCTGCCGGAACACACTTATTGGTGTTTAGCGACAGATTTTTAACTTGAGTGTGGTAGCTAGCCAGGCGGGCATTAGAAAAAGCCCTACCACCATGCTATGATTTCATCACGATGTTTTCCTTCATCGATAGCTCCGGCTCATTGCAGGGATTCGAACTCACGTCGAGCGACGCGGATTCCATACACGCTACCAACTGAGCCATCATTGCTTCAATTTATCCAATTTATGGACTTAATTTATGAATAGTCGTAATTGAAATTAGGATTTTTCGGAAGTAGGTTTTCAATACAACAAAGATAATAATAAAGTTCGCTAAATAAGAAAATCAAAATTGAAAAAAAAGACAATTTGTAGATTAAAATAATGTGGATTAAAGTACATACATTATCTCATTGAGCTGTAACGAAATCAGTATCAAGACAATGTTCATTTGTCTTAAGTAAAACAGCACGTAAAGTATCAAACAGACATAGAATTCACATAGTGTTAGGTGAACACTACAATGTACAAGGTGTCCAGAAAGGGTATCGGGTATTTGTAAGTTCAATGAAACAAAAATTATTTGTATGCAATAAAAACGTTTATTGTTTATTATTAGCATATGAATTGGAGAATTATTTGGAAAAGATGATGTTATTCCAAATGATGACCGTTACGTTGCTGGCACTCTTCTAAACGGAAACGAAGATTGGCGATAACACGTTGACACATAGCTATCGATATTGCTGCCATTTCTGACCTGATGTTTTGCTTTAACTGGGTTAGATTCGTCGGATTGTTTTGATAAACCTTACTTTTAAGGTATCCCCATGCAAAATAGTCAAGCGGGCTAAGGTCGGGGCTTCTGGGAGGCCAGTTGATGTTACCGCTTCGCGAAATGACTTTATTAGGGAATAATTCGTTAACAACTTCCATTGAGTCATTTGAGGTATGGCAAGTGGCCCCATCTTGCTGGAACCACGTTCTTGAGTTGAAACCTGCAAACTCCTGCAACTCTGGGACCAAAAAATTTCGCAACATATCGCAATAACGGTCACTATTCACATTAATTGCTCGGCCTCGTTGATCTTCATGAAAATAAGGACCAATTATGCCTTTAGCAGACATAGCGGCCCAAACAACGACCTTTGGGCTATGCAGGGGTCGTTCATGCTTTCGTCTCGGATTCTCCAGTACCCAGTACCGACAATTCTGCTTATTAACATGACCATTCAGGTGAAAATTTGCTTCGTCACTGAACAGTATGTTGTTAAAGTTGTTAAATCGCTGCAGCATTTCGTTCGCAAAATTCAGTCGATTAGCATAGTCCGTATCCTTCAATTCTTGAACCAATTGAATTTTATAGGCTTTTAGATGTAAGTATTTCTTTAAAATCGAATGTAAAGACGATTTTTTGATGTTCAACGCTTGGCTTCGCTTTCGGATGGATAAAGACGAATTTTGACGAACCGACGCCTCAACTTCTTCAATTGTTTCTTCATCGCGAACTGAACGAGGACGACCAGAGTTTTGAATTTTAACTGTCGCACCTGTATTCTCGAACATCCTGATCCATTTCCTAATGCTATCGTCACTTGGCGCGTGGCGTGTACGATATTCCGCGCGATAGAGACGTTGAGCAGTCACTATTGAATCACCATTACGATAATACGCTCGTACGCAAAATGCGCGATGCGTCCCCGAGTACTGTTCCATCGTGACTAAAACTCCACAAAATGGCGGACGCCACGAACCCCTCCCCGCACCCTTTAGACGCCCCGTTTCGAATATGGCGCGAAAACAAATACCCGATACCCTTTCTGGACACCTTGTATAATTATCTATAGCCAACTTGAAAAAGGTCAGTACTTTATTCGAGGTAATTTACTTGGACTTTGCTACTCCTAAGAACTGTTAACTTAATAATATTTCATGTTTCAGTGTGTGTAACCACATTTAAAATCGGACCAGGAATTTGGAGAAAAGCTTCAAGATATCCAGAATTTTATAACAAAATTACACACGAATTGGTATTAATTTCAACAGTGAGTTAAAAATATCAATTGATACATATTTATTATAATAACTTTGCCTGTACATAATTGTTTTTTAATTAATTTTCGTTATATATATTTAGGTATGTTTATTATACAAGATACTGTTCACGAATATGACACTGAAAATAAAAATAGTCTGTCTGTTTGTATATACTTAAAGATATCTAGATTTCACTCAAACATGGCTTGACTGATTTTCATGAAATTTTGTACATGAGAAGCCTATGCCATTCTGCGATTAATAGGTTATAAGGATTTTCAATAATATTAGTAATATATTAATACGTGAAGCATAAGCTGTCTACCCCCTTTTTAAGTGTATTGCGTGCACGGAATACTGTGAGATTTGGCATGGTTAAGGTTTATATAGAGAAGGAGTGCAGAAAGCTCAAATTTATCTATAATATCTGTTACTAATATAATAAATTAAATAAATTAATACTGCGAATCCTATCCCGATCAGTGCCATTGAACGTAGACCCCCAAAATATTAACATTGTCACTCAATGAAAAGTGACAGCAAGTGATGTAGATAGATAGATGATGTCATTGTTTAGGCTCATGAATACTACAAATGTCAAACAGAAAATAGTCTATGATAAAAAAGTCACTGGTCGAATTTCGACCTTAGGATGATGGCTAGTATTAGTAAAAATAGAACTACGAGCCAACACTAATTACTGCTTATTGCTGCTATGCTTATTTTTAACTTTAGTATCTTAATATAGTGAAAATGAAGGCATAATAAGAAGTTGTATACTCATTTCATACTAGTATATTAAACACTCATATTAATAGTTTGTATTTTAGTTAAAACGTAAGCTTTCATATTGAGCAGTAAGTTTTTTCACAATTATGTAGGGTAGAAGGTAAGGACAAGCATTTTAAAAGGGTGCCAAATTGAAAAAGTGTGTTCAACTGTAAGCAACAAGCTAGCATAGCAAGAAGGAATTGTACTTTTTCGTGATTTTATAATTTTTACTGTTGTAAAACTTCAAAATATAATTAAACAACTATGGGAAAAGTAGGCGAATATAAAAAAATAAGAATTTTTGGCGCTATCTTTAAAAGTGACACATTTGCTACAGCGCACCACCCTAATTTGATCATTTTCGACAATCACATTTTCATACATAGGACTGGTAATCCTGGTCTCTACCCTACATGTTCACAATGCAAGACATGTCAATGAATAATAATTATTATCTCCTGTATCCCCCGGTTCAATGGACTTCGCGTACTTGTTACACGGCGTCCTCTGTTTGCGAGAACTTTTTGACGCTGTATTGTTAACGTATCAGACATTCCCTATTGAGTTTGTTATGTATGCTTAGTTTAAAATCTTAAAATAAAATTTGTCGGCTTAACGGTAAGTATACATCTGCTATATTACGACTAAATTAATTTGGTATTTCAAGAGTTATGACGTTTTCATTACACCGCGGAACTACTTTTTCTTCCGAATAAAATTAACTCTCTTATAATAAGTTGATCCAGAAAATTATCAAATTTTCAAGTTTCCCAAATGAACAGATAAGAAATTAAAAAATTGCTGTTATCATTTTCATCTACTTTTATTGTGTCTTTCTTCGGCATTTATTCCAATGTGCTACTAGAATTTTCCTTTTAATAGTAGCATTATACATGTAAATTTTTCACTAACCAGAATGTGAATTAGTGGAGAATTCTATTTTTATAGGTACCTAATATACTATTAGGTTATAAATCGATGTTTTACTTGTAGTAATGCTTAGGATATCGCTTCGAATGACACACTACTAGAGTGAAGGGATACATCGTGATGAAACCATAACATGGTGGTAGGGCCGGGCCAACTACCATCCTCAAGTTGACTGTTCCACTGGAAAGTCACACTGCATTGACTTAACATGTTACAATTTTAGACCGGATATTCACTTAATAACAGATGGTACTATGACCAAATGCTAAATATGTATAGCAAAACATGTCACATGTTAACTGCGTCATCAACCCTTTCAGTAGAACAAATATATTTGTACCATAAAATCAATACCTAACACTGCCATAGTCCTATGTTTTTTATTTTTCCTGAAAAAAAAAAATTCTTTTAAAACCTGGGAGTTTTCTAAAATTACTACTATTGTCCAGTTATTAGACATCCTGATATATATGTGAGGAATATTAAAAAAAAAATCATAATATAGGTACAGCCAAAGTCGTTCTTATATAATTCTCGAAAAATATTAAAACTGTTCCAGTTTTGCAGGAGGAAACGGGGGAATAAAAATTATAATTTCATCTATTTTATATTAGTTTAATCAGTCTGAGCTGCAGTTGCCTTTCTCACCCTTTATTCGGTTTTTCGGTCCCAGCGCATTAGTAATAGATTTCTATTAAAATGTATTCTTTAACTATATTGTTGATCGCCTTCCCTCTGAACATTTAAATTTAAATGTATACATATAAATATGTTTTATATTCTTAACTTAAACAATCAATTTAAACCCGTGTTAAGACGTTAAGGTTATTATAATTACATATAAAACAAAGTAACAAATTGAGCCATCGCTTGATCATTGCAGTATTTCTGGCATTAATTTCGATATGAGTATAACAATGAGTCCTCGAGGTGTTCATTTTTTCTGTAACTACATTGCTAAAAGTAGTCTATTTTCGTTGATATTTCAAAAGTCATATTGAATAACTTCCAGTGTTATTAAGTACTTTAAGAGTGTTCGTTGAAGTTGGTGTGTTAAACAAAAAATGGCTCTAAATTTCGAAAACTTCACAAAGCATTTTAATTTTTGTTGGTTATTCTTTTTTATGAAATTGCGCCTTTTCACTGGAAGTTATTATTCAGTTAGCGATTCGAAAATTGTTTCTCTTTTGTTAAAATTATATTGTGTAATTTTGTCGTCAGTGCTATGTATAATTTTTTTATGGTTACATCCAATAAAATCACCACAAGTCATAGCAATCCTTGAATTCCTTGTTGGTCATTTTGTTAGTCTTTTTAATGTAGATGATGTATTTATTAAGTACTGTAGCTTTATAAAAACCTGTGAGTGTATCATGGGCTACAAAAATATTTCTCTAAGACAATTGTATTTTGTTTCGTGATCCGACTATTTATCTTTATTTCCCTGTATTGCGTTTCGTTTAACAATTATCTATTTATCTTTGGGTCTTTTATACTTTTCTCTACAAATATGAGCTTCTGCACGGTGATCATCATTTTTGATTTAGCACAAAGTCGTATGAAACTTTTAAGGCTAAACTTTTAAATGTTGGAGAGAAACACAATAACCGTCAACATTATTGGCCAAAATGAGATTTTAGATTCAATAAAAAATGTACGGCAAGGTTTATTTATGTACAATAATTTATTGGACAATTTTTCTTACGTTGGACGTTATGTGCATTATATGGTAAGCATGTTTTACTTCCTTAAAAAGCAGATTATTAATATTAAATTTGTCTTTAAAATAGAAAATTGAGATAAAACCTTTCTACTGTGCCAGTTTTCTATATTAAAATGTTGCTTGAAACAAAAGAGCATATTTTGTATATATATATATATATATATAAGGTATTTTCTTGTGATTTGGGCGACACAGTTATTCAAAACACAATTGAGTTTCTCTGTAATAAAAGTTTTATTGTATTACTTTTACATATTTTGATCCACTTAAACAGTTTAGTAACAAAATCTTACCTGTAATAAAAGAAACGACATTTAATGTTATTAATGACAATGTCAATTCCTAAATCACAATTGGGAAACAAAATTAATTATTTTTTATAAATTTTCAATTGACAGCTAGCTAGTTTGATGCTTCATAGATTGTCATCATTCGACCACAGATTACAGAGCGACTAGTATTAGTCTATGTCGCGGTCTACCACGATGACGCTTGATGCGTGGAAATCTTAAAATTAAAGAAAATTACATTTTTCTTTACATATATATTGTCATATGAACTTATGTATCCAGTATCTAAATATATTTATTAGCATCGTTCGTCGATTTTTCTTCTGACTGCATCTTCGATCTTATTTTTCTTTCTATTATACTATGCTGCTATATCCAATTAATTTTAAAGATGAAAAAGATAGTGAGTGTATTTAATTATTTTTTTCTTTCACCAATAATTTATACGGTAGATTTTGGCAGTCCTACAGCAGAGAACAATTTACACAAAGCACAAGGTTGTTATTGCCCATATATAATAGTGGGACGTAAATCGAAAGAGTATCTTAATTTAAAAAGGATGTTTTAGCGAAATAGCTTATAGCGGTCGTATGGCGAGGTATAGATGTATACGTAAATCACGCCTCTTTCGCAAAGGGGTAGGCCGAGACCACGTCCTTCCATTTGTTACGATACTGACATACAACTTTCGCTTCTTCAATATTCATAAATATTTTCATGCATGCTTAACCTTTTTGCAGAGGGTACAATAGAAAAATTCACTCATTAAAATTGAAAATAGTTATAAATGAAAGTTATTTTTGGGCAATAATTGTTATAAATCATATTATCATTAGAATAGCATTGTCGATCATGATAAATAAAGCAATTAATTAAAACCTGTGAAATTTCGATCTTATGAACGTTGGATGTGTGTTCAATATTTACTTTAATGTTTCTGAGGAGTTTGCTAGTGTGTCTTCGAAGTCGAAGGTCCAATATCAATGAAATTAAAATGGGACCACATTTGAGGTATTCCCTTTTCCAATAAAAAAAATCATACAAAACTGTTCATAAACAAAGAAATTATTGCTGAACATCCATAAAAAATATATGTTATGTATTAAATGAGAATAATGAAACATCCTTCAGAGAGTCTATGACAACTACTAGTTTATTTTTAGATGTACCTCCACCAACAATATTATACTTAAGTACCTACATAACATTTTCCTCCTTTTTTCTTTTACAATAATAATTATAGATAGATTTATAAAACAAAACATTAATTACTCATTGCCTCTATATCTATAAAACAATAGGTGTTGGTTTTTTTTTTTTTTTTTTTTTTTTTTTTTTTTAATGCACTAATATATAACAAAGAAACCGAACAAAAAATATTAAGAAAAGGCAAAAGGTATAAATATTAAATCTTAACATAATATAACATAAGCTTAAGCATTAGACACGAAATCGCTCTGGCGTACGTACTATTCTACCTGACCGAGTGCAACGAACTGGAGGATCTGTGGGAGGACCAGATGGCATTTCTGTGGTCTTTGGTTCCTCACACAAATAATCGTAATTTTTTCTTACTGATGGTTTGAGAATATATTGTCTATTACGTCTATATAAGCTGTTCCGAGTTCGAACCCAGTAAGAACGGGGCTCTTTTGCTTCTCTCTCCACCGTTGCGCGTACCCACCGATTTGCATCGCGCATATAAACCAGTTCAGCTTTTTCTAGCGGTTTCAACTGTTTTGTACCCCGATCGTAATATTTTTTAGCATTTATATTTTTTACTTGTCGCGATTTTATTATATCGGCTTTACGAATAGCTTTTGGCTCAAGTAACTTTTCACTAACAGGCAATCTAGTGTTTAATCTTCGCGACATCAGAAGCTGAGCAGGTGAATATTCTTCTCCGGAAATCGGAGAGTTACGATAGTTCAATAATGCCAGGTAAGGATCGGTTTTATCATTCTGAGCTTTAATTAAAATATTCTTTACAGTTTGGACATTACGCTCCGCCAACCCATTAGAGCGAGGATAATATGGTGAACTAGTTATATGTTCAAATTCCCACTGTCTAGCAAATTCTTTAAAATCTTCAGAAACAAACTGTTTAGCATTATCAGTCATAATATTTTGTGGGATTCCATGACGCGAAAAAAATGATTTTAATTTAGTTATGACGGTTACACTCCTCAGGTCGGTCAGAGATACAACCTCTATATATTTCGAAAAATAATCAACTACTAATAGAAAATACTTATCTTTTATCTGAAATATATCGGCAGCTAAGGATTCCCAGGGTATTCCCGGTTGTGCGTGAGGTACTAGCGGTTCCCTCGGCTGCGCGACGCGTCTTTCGATACAAGTCTCACAGGCGCCCACAGTACGCTCGATATCACCCGCCATACCTGGCCACCACATCACATCTCGAGCTCGCCTCTTACATTTATCAATACCTAAATGACCTTCATGAATCCTGTTAAGCATATCTTTTCTAAGACTTTTTGGTATAATTACCTTATTGTTGCGAAAGGGAATGCCACTGACAGAATGTAGCTCATGTCTAATTTCCCAATATTGTTTCGCATTTCTATCGACGACGCTCTTTGTATGTGGCCAGCCCTCCTTGTAGTAATTTATCGCCAAACACAAGTCTCCATCCTGTAAAGTGGCAACCCTAATTTCTTCCAATTTTTCCTTACTAACGCTTAAATTCTCTAACAACAAATTAATGTGACTATTAATATGCTCCAAAATATGTGTACTAGCCTCCTCTTCAATATCTGTATGCGCATCCCTCGATAGAGTATCTGCTATGTACATAAATTTACCAGGCACATATTTTATAATAAGAGAATATTTCTGAATCTTTAATAATAAACGTTGTAGTCTAATAGGCACGTCGTTTAAAGATTTCTTTACAATAGATTCGAGGGGTTTGTGATCTGATTCAACAATGACCTTATTATGACCATAAATAAACTGATGAAATTTAAAACATCCAAAAACTATAGCCAACATTTCTTTTTCAATTTGCGCCCAGCGGTTCTCGGTAGGTGTTAGCGTGCGTGCCGCAAACGCGACAGGTCGACCATCTTGTATTAAACAGGCCCCTAACCCGCGAGCACTCGCGTCTACCGAAACGGTCACCGGTAAGTTAGGATTATAGTACCTTAAAGTTGGGGCTTCTGAAATGTATTTTTTTATTTTTTTAAAACTATTTTCATGAGCCTTATACCACTGAAATGTTGCACTTCTCTTTAAAAGTTCCCTCAACGGTTCTGCTACATCTGCATAATTAGGAATAAATCGAGAAAGATAATTAGACATACCTAAAAATCTCTCAAGCTCCTTTTTCGACTTAGGTTCCGGAATATCATTGATTACCCGCACTCGTTCAGGGTCTGGACGCATACCTTTATCATCATAAATATGACCAAGAAACTTTACCTTGCTAGCACCTATAGTGCATTTCTCCTTGTTGAACCTGACCCCATACTCTGCGGCACGTTGTAATACCGCCTTCAACCTAGTATCATGTTCTTCTCTTGTTTGGCCGTGCACCAGGAGATCGTCGATATAAACTTCAACGCCTTCCATTAAAAATAATTTATACATTAAATTATGAAATACTTCGGATGCGCTTGCTATACCGAAAGGTAACCTTAAAAATCTGAACCGACCAAAGGGTGTGGCGAACGTACATAACTTAGAACTTTTTTCATCTAAAGATACCATATAAAATCCTTTACTGGCATCTAGAACTGAAAAGAATTTTGCAGAAGATAAATTAGCCGTTATTTCATCGAAGGTGGGTAATTGAAAGTGACTACGTTTTATTGCTGTATTTAAATGTTGAGGATCAAGACACAGTCGGAGTCTACCATCTGATTTCTCCACGAGAACAATATTAGACACCCAATCTGTCGGCTCCTCAATAGGAGTTATAATATTAAGTTTTATTAGACGATCCAATTCCTCTCGCAATCTAGGTCTAAGTTTTATTGGAATTTTACGTGCACTTCTTACAACAGGAGGAACTGTTTCGTCTATGATTAGTTTATGTTTTCCAGGTAAGCAACCGATGCCCTCAAATACTGAACTGTATTTTAACAATAAATTATTTGTGTCGTAACATACTTCATTCAGCCTCATTATTAATTTTAAATCAACACAGGCTTCCCTAGATAATAAATTGTGACAACTTAAATTTAATACATAAATCTTTTGAATTATTGTTATATTATTAAACGATAATTTTGCCAAAAAGTAGCCAACTACAGGTAATACAGTCTTACTAACCTCTTTAAGTATTGTTACATTACGTTCTAAAGCTTGTTTACTAAATCCCGCTTGTATATAACTATCCATTGACATCACGCTTGCGTCAGCACCGCAATCCAATTTAAACCGAACGGGCATCCCGTTTACTGTTATAATCTCGTACCACCCTTTATCCTGTACTGAATTTACTTCTATACCGCTCAATGACAATTCTTTAACTTCTTCGATGCTATCTGGTAATTGACAAAGTTCTCGAACATAATTACTCGATCGGCAACACTTTGCAAAATGTCCACGCTTGTTACATTTAAAACATTCAATATTGTATGCCGGACAACGATTAATTTCATGTTCATAATTACAATAAGTGCAACGTCGTCGAGTTATCGTAGTACGCTTCCGTGACGTTTGAGTTTGTATCGGCGTATTGCGCTGTGAAACGAAACGTACGCGCTCTCGAACTCCGTCGGCCGCGGCGCGGGCGGTTACCGGCTCGATATCAGCCGAGTTCGCCGGACCGGGCCCAGTGTTAACTACAACAGCTTGCTCACTTGCTGTTTCTGCCGCTCGACACCAACACACTGCATCTTGTAACTTTAAATCATTTTTTTGTAACATTCTTTCTCGTAACTGTGTATCTTTAATTCCTCGAATCATTTGTGTGAGAATTAAACTATCACGTAGGTCACCGAAATTACATGATTTACTTTTTACTTTCAACTGAGATAGATATTTGTCAAATTTCTCAGAATCTTGATAACATTCGAAAAACAAATGACGTTCAAAATTAATATTCTTTTGAGGATCACATCGTTCCTGGAATTTTTTGCACAAAACCTCGTAATCATTTTGTTCATTACTCTTGAAATCCAACTCATCGTATATATCTCGGCCGCACTTTCCTATTGTATGTAGAAAAACTGCACACTTCTCTCGTCCAGAAGCCAATTCACGACCTGATGCTGTTAAGTACCAGTCGAACATCCTCTTCCAATCACGCCAGCTGTCGGCAATATTACCGAGTTCCGACATCGGCGGCGGTTGTTCAATGCAGCCGTACATTATTTGTGACGGTCCGATTGTATCACTTTTAGCCATAACACTTAGCTAATAATATAATGTGACGTAACTGTGTAACTATAGTCACCGTAACTTTGATGTATTCACACCTGACACCATGTTATGTATTAAATGAGAATAATGAAACATCCTTCAGAGAGTCTATGACAACTACTAGTTTATTTTTAGATGTACCTCCACCAACAATATTATACTTAAGTACCTACATAACAATATATACATTCGAATTGAGTAATCGTTTTTTTGAACTCGGTTAAAGGTTATAGGTTAAAGGTATATAAATCATTTGGCTGGATGAAAATACAAAGTGGAATAACTTGAGAAATGTTTTGATAGTTTCGCAATGTAATGAGGAAATAGAGATATGTCGTTTGCTTGATGTTTGAAATCACCAATATGTCGTGTGTTGACGTGATCTTTAAACTTGGGCTTTTGCCTATTAGTGATCAAGCTACTATTTAATATATAACAATATGGATTAATTGTAAAACATAGATTTTTTATTTTGTTTTTAACTTTTAATTATTTGTTTTTCTTTTCAGGAAAGTGTTATTTTAATGTTCAATATGCCGATGTTGATAGTATCATTTATTATGCTAATAAATATATATTTTTCGGAGGTATGCATATTTCTTTTATTATTATTTTTTGAGGTTTAAGGTGAACGGTCTAGATATTAAATTGACCACGATCTTTGTCGTGAGGAAGGTAAAATTCAATTCTTTCCAAGATTGTAATCCTTTACATAAAATTTACACCGACAAACTTGTTATATCGATCCACTGATTTGAACAATTTGCTTTTCTTTAAGTTATTTTTAGTGTATAATAAATGTGAATGCATTTGACAATAGGTACATGAAAAATGTTAAAATCCTTAATAAACATCTTCACGAATCTAAAGAGACCCTTGGTAAAGCCATCACTCCTCGTTTAAACAAACAAAGTGCTCTACTGAATAGATTATCAATATCAGTATAAATCAGAGAACAATCTTTGATTGCCAGTAAAAGGATATTTGTGTTTGCACCTGTTATATTTCTAGGATCTATAGCAAAGCAAATGTCTATATAGTTTTGAACTATTAATATCTATACAAACATTTTATTTAAAACCTGTTTACTTATTTCAGTTTAATGTTTTATTTTTATTTACAGCATGTTACTCCAATTCTGTTTCTGACCATGTCAGAAATTGTGTTTATTATTATATTTTTATCTATACCAGCTTTCCTGGTTGAGTTAACTTTGAATGAAGTGCATGCCATTAAAACCGTTTTGAGCAAACAATTACTTCGCTGTTCAGGTAATATTTTCTGTTAAATTTTAAAACGTATTTTTTCCGCTTTTTATTATTTTGATAATGAGTTCTTAAATAGGCGATATAAGGGAGCTTCGTAGTTTACCGTCCTGAATATAATTAAAAAAAATTCAAATAAAAAACTAAGCAATTATTTTATGTATTGACTAGCTGTGCCTGTGGCTTCGCTCACGTGGACTACAGAATGCCCGCGCGAATTTAGTTCCCCCGCTCCCGGCTATTTTAAACATAAAAATACTTATTGTGGGTGTTCATTAGAAGATAGATATATACTCTCCCGGATATTTTTGTAGGTCTTTTTAATACCTATAATTATGTAGTACATTAATTTGCTATATCTCATATGGTTTACTCAGCATAAGCTATTTTAGCGCCCGAATCGATTCACTATGACCAGTTTTTTTTTATTTGTGCGGAATCCTAATTCTTTTTCAACAATAAAATTATCCTAAGTTACTCTCTGTATCATCAGTTATCTATCAGAGAAAGTTCCGTCAAAATCGGTCCAACCGTTTCAGAGATTGCCCGGAGCAAACAGACAGACAGACAAAAATTTTAAAAATGGGCTTTTTGTTATAGTTATCGTATATACTTTCACATACATTTAGTAAAAAACTGTTATTTTGACATTACAAACAAACACTTCAATTTTATTAATTTTACAGATGACTTCACAAAATACATTAAGTATGTTTCTATTATAGTTATTATTAGAACAAGTGATTTTATTAGGAATTTTAGTAACTCATTTGAAGGAAATGAATTTCATGACATATATTTAAATACTCGCTCATTGCTTTGGGTTGTAGATTGAATTCACCACATATTTTGTGGTAAAGGCAAACATAAATTAGTAACCCACGCAATATTTCACAAAAACACAGCTCCTTAAGCAAGAGCAAAGAGTTGCAATATTGATTAATAGTATATCCATTCTGGCTACCGCGAACAGATTTCTGCCAATTTCTAAAGCAATAACGCGTTATTGATTCGTTTTCTTTTCAGACACATCTCTGCGTTTCGAGCTAGAAAGTGCTCTGAATTACGTGAAATTACGTCCGTTCCAATTTAAAATTCTCCGCACTATACTTCTTAATATGTCCTTGTTCACAGGCATAATATGCTTTTGTATTACGTACGTCATTTTTTTCTTGCAAATTTTCACATTAAAGAGATAGATTTTTAAGTATATTTTGATAATAGAAAAAAGCTTTGAGTTTTATCATTAATTAATAATTTAGGAGAGATTAAGTTTGGACCAGTTAATATAGATATGTGGATGAATGGTTTTTATTAGAAATCGATTAAAGTGGAGAGTATTAGTGTTATTTTTAAACAACGTAAACACAATGTAGTGATATTCAGTGCAAATATTCATGTCCGATGTTGTTCATTAATTGACCATTTCGTTGCGTCTGTTTGCGATACAATCGTAACGGCTTTTAGCGTTGCCTGGTAATGGATTTGAAGAGCAACATTGTTTTCAGATAGGTTACGAATGGCCTGGATGTATTGCGATCCGGTCGGCTTTCCACTTTTATTGCATAATGTGAATTTACTTTTGTAAGTATTAAAAAAAAATCTGTATTTTATTTTTGCTGTCGATGAATTGAAGGTAGTCGAACTTAAATAAGTTTGAACTGTGAGTATCATCGCTTTTGATGGTAATAAATGGTTTTAATGGTGTGTTTAAATGGGTTTAGTGGTACGAAACCGGCACACGATTCGTTTTAACTTTCCCTTCAGGAGTAGCAACCTGATTGAGATAGGTGTCGAAAAATATCAGTAGTTTGGTTGAAATTGGTTATACATACCTACTATGGCTCCATGTTAGTATTTATTACACACCTTTATATTAATCTTGAAAATTGCAAAGCTTTAGTGTAAAATATTTATAAATATCTTTTGTATAAAGGAGGTCCAGACTAAGAATACTTCATAAATACATCGCGTCATCCTTAGTATGTTGCAAAGCTTCAGCATTATCTAACTACATATAAATAAATAAAAAAGTTAATAAACCAGTGCTTATAATTGTGTGTTTATAATTTGTATTTTGTTTTTAATAAAACTACTTTATAGTAAAGTTATATTTAAAAAAATGCAGTGCTTTTGAGAAAAAAAAATACATAATGAAAGTAAAAAAAAACAATGTTTGTTAGAAAACAATATATAGAAAATTGAAAAAAAAAATACTGTGTGTTTATAATTTTTATGTTGTTTTGAATAAAACTACTTAATAGTAATGTTATATAAAAAAAATGCAGTGCTTGTGAGAAAAAACAATATAATGAAAGTAAAAAAAAAACAATGCTTGTTAGAAAACAATATAGAGAAAATAAAAAAAAATACACTGTGTGTTTATAATTTTTATGTTGTTTTTAATAAAACTACTGAATAGTAATGTTATATGAAAAATAGAAAAATGCAGTGCTTGTGAGAAAAAAATATATAAGGAAAGTAAAAAAAAACAATGGTTGTTAGAAAACAATATAGAGAAAATAAAAAAAAACATACTGTGTGTTTATAATTTTTATGTTGTTTTTAATAAAACTACTTAATAGTAATGTTATATAAAAAAATAGAAAATGCAGTGCTTGTGAGAAAAAATAAATAATGAAAGTAAAAAAACAGTGCTTGTTAGAAAACAATGTATAGAAAAGTAAAAAAAAAAACAATAGTAATGTTATATGAATAATAGAATAATGCAGTGCTTGTTAGAAAACAATGTATAGAAAAGTAAAAAAAAACATACTGTGTGTACCATATTTTTTATGTTGTTTTGAATAGAACTACTTAATAGTAATTTTATATGAAAAATAAAAAAAATGCAGTACTTGTGTGAAAAAAAAGTATAATGAAAGTAAAAAAACAGTGCTTGTTAGAAAATAATATATAGAAAAGTAAAAAAAAACATACTGTGTGTTTATAATTTTTATGTTGTTTTTAATAAAACTACTTAATAGTAATTTTATATGAAAAATAAAAAAAATGCAGTACTTGTGTGAAAAAAAAGTATAATGAAAGTAAAAAAACAGTGCTTGTTAGAAAATAATATATAGAAAAGTAAAAAAAAACATACTGTGTGTTTATAATTTTTATGTTGTTTTTAATAAAACTACTTAATAGTAATATTGTAATATGTAAATAAGTTACGTAAGAATACGTGATGAAGATATCGCAAATGTCATCTTAAGCAAGTTGAAAAACTTAAGCATAATCTACCTACATATTTAAAAAAAAAAATGTAAAATTTTTAAATATGCAATGCCTGTGGGAATAATATACATAAAAAATACACTGTGTGTCGATTTTAATGTGGTTTACGATTTTAATACGTTAAAAAAAACCATAAATTAAAAAAAAGGAACACTAATCCAGTGCTTTCTAAAGAAAATACCTAAAAAGTATAAAAAATACTGATTCTCAATTTTAATGTCGTCTTTAAAAATATTTCTTAATTTTGCACTGTAATGTTTAAATAAGTCAGACAGAATACGTGACGAAGACATCGCAAATATCATCCATAGCAAGTTGTAAAGCTAAAGTATTGTCTAACTACATATGCAAAATAAGTAATAAAAAATGCAGTACCTGCTACAAAAAAAAAACAGCAACATAACACAAGGAAATTTTGCTGCGATCTTTTGTACGGTAGAGGTGTTCCATCAGTCGGTCTGCCCCAAGTAGAGAGTAATCTCCAAAAAAAGAAAAACTTTGCTTTACCTTTCTAAATATTCCCATGAATAGCATTAGCAACCTACCGTAGGTTGATGACTTCAGTATTTAGTTAGGTACAGTGACCATTCAACAGTAGACTGCATCTGTGTTTGCTAAACTTTTCATAAATATATGCACACATAATAGCTGCGTCTCGTAACAATGTCGCGAGTCCAGAGATTTTATCCCATCTAAAAATATGCGTACCGCGCTAAAAGAAGTTTTCACTTCAAAATGTACTTCTGTACTCATGTGCATCTTCTATGTGACACATAACATCTTTTGTGATTATGTTCAGAACAAAAATTGTAAAGGCTTATAAATCACAAAAAAAATGTAATATTGACATCTAGGGTTACATTTATAAACTACATAGTCAACCAAAGAGCGTTCAACATAATTTGTAATTTGTGTCTAGACTAGCTGTGCTCGCGTCTGCGCTCGCATGGAATACAGAATGACATCGTTCCTGGCACACGCGCTAACTGTAGTATCCTCTCCCCCCCACTCCTCGATCCTTAGAAGATAGGCATAATTATGATCTTGCTGGCTTTTTTGTAGGTCTTTTCAATGTCTACAATTATCTAGTACATTAATTAGATATATCTCTTATGGTCAGCATATTGTCAACGTAAGCCATTTCTAAGCGCTCGAAATGATTCATGACCAGTTTTTTTTTCATTCGCGTGGAACCCTAATTCTTTTTTTAAAATAAAAGTCACCTAAGTTGCTCCTTATAGCATCAACTATCTGCCAGTGAAGGTCCCTTCAAAATCGATCTAATCGTTTCGGAGATTACCCAGAACAAACAGACAGACAAACAAAAATAAAAAGAATTGATGTTTTGGTATAAGTATTGTATATACATAAATATATGCATTTAGTAAATAAAAATATTTTGACATTATATATATGTATTATATCAAAGATGGCACGGCACTGGTACATCATTTCATTAAATAACATCAAATGCAAATATTTTCATCACAATAAAACAAAAGGTTTAACAAGCAAGTTCATAGTTCAGATTTATTGTTACAATTTGCGTGCAAAACGTAAAATACACTTCATAATTTTTTTATAACGTGCCTAAATATATAGATAATTAATATCATCATCAACATCATTATATTAATACGTGAAGCAAAAACTTTCTACCTCTTTTTAAGCGTATTGCGTGCACAGAAGACTGAGATTTGGCATGGTTAAAGTTTATATGGAGAACGAGTGCAGAAAGCTGATATTTTATCTATAATATTAAATAAAATAAATTAATACTGCGAATCCTAACCCGACCAGTGCCATTGAACTCAGACCCCCAAAATGTTGAAATTGTCACTTTAATGAAAAGTGACAGCAAGTGATATAATATTCATTGTTTAATTTCATACTGCAAATGTCAAACAGAAAATAGTCTATGATTAAAAATTCGCTGATCGAATTTCGATCATCGGGCGACCGCTAGTATAAATAATTAAATAAAGAAATAACATCAAAAATCATAGTCACAAGTAAGCCATTAAACAATACATAGTGCTTGTAATTACCCATTCAGTTTGCGTAAAAAGCTAGCATTAATCTCTACAGAAGCGCAGAGCACAAAAGAGCAAAAATATAATAAGGATCGCATTAAAATTGAAATGAGAGATCAAGCGCTTTACTTGAGAGAATAATTATAGTGCATTCGAGATGAGTTGTGATGGAGGAATGCTATTTATACTAGTTTATTCTTATTTAAATAATAAATAAATCCTGTGCTTATTTTCACAAGTTTAACAAGTTGAAAATGATTATATTTTGCTTAAATAATTTTTAAAATTATTTAGTGTAGTTCTAAAATTATTTAAGAACCTTTAAGAGGAAATACGGTGGAGGTTTTATATACATCTGCTACTGCCATGTTCCCATGTTTTGATCGATTCCCTTGTGTAAGAAATAGTGTTTCGCGCAAATAAAAAAAAAACTGGACACGGTGAATCAATTCGGATGATTAAATGGCTCTACGCTGAGTAAACTATAAGCGATGTAACAAATTAATGTACTACATAATTGTAGATATTTAAAATAAATACAAAAAATCGCGAGAGCGCAATATAAACTTTGAAATCTAAGGTAAATTTTGTGTTTTTTTTTTGTTTTGTTACTAATGGCACAAACATTTAAAAGTTTTATTAAGTTATATAAATATGTGTAATTAAAATCGTACATATTTCAATATTTTATTTATATCACAGATACATTATCATCTTAGTCTCTAAAATTCATAATCAGCTCAAGTCTATATATTCAATCAAATCTATCAGAGTTCATAAAAAGAATATAATTTGTTTTAGTTTTTAGTTAGTTACGAAATAAAAATAGAAATATTTTTACGTGAATATTGATTTTCGTGTTTTCAAAAACCATTAAAGTTTAAGTTACAATTAAGCTGGGATAATATTGTTGAAATGAATTTTCACGGATTCTTTTTCGATATCGAAAACAATAAGTATGTACTTATTATATTTTGGTAATTAAAAAAAACTTTAATTTTAATACGTATATCATAATAATACTATGAAAATATTTATGTATACATATTAAAAAAATATAATATTTCGACACTACAAATTTACACTACGCTAATTTGTTTGGAAAATTTGCGTTGTTGTTTAATTGTTTGTATAGGAAATTAATTTAAAATTCCAATTCCAATGAATAATTAAGGTTTCAATGAAACACGACATTATACGCCTAAATAAATGAATCTAAATACTAACGGTGTAAAATCAGTATTTTTAAGTTAGCGTAATGTAAATTGCTGGTGTCGAGTTGAGAAAATAATGAAATAGATTATAATGTGATAAAATTTTACTTGTATGCTGCCAGTGTCCTGGTGCATAATGCAGTCACGTGGAAGGCTTTATGCAAAACGTACTTTTTTATTTACAACCATGGAACTCGAGTCCGGGAAAACATGGAAATATTCTAATTATTCAGCCTTCGGGATATTTTCCGAATTCGTATGTTTCGTGAGTTGTTTTTGGGAAACAATGTAAGCGTAAAGGGGAAAAAATATCATTTTACATGAACCTTTTTTTTAACTCTATATGCTTCGGGAAACTACGTGATATACTTTGAATTATAGAGTTAATATTTAAAATAATCTTTGGTTTTGTTACATTTAACTGGATAATCTAAGTTGATTCTTCTTATAATGCACATAAAAATTGTATTTTTAGCGTTCATTTTTTTTTTTTTATATTTACTATGGATTATGAGTGCTATATATACTTAGATGTTAAATATTAAATGTTTGAATAAATATTATATTATTAAAATAAATAAATAAATTAGTTTTATTTTGAAACCAAAGATGAAAATACCTTTCAATAGCGTAGAGAATAAAAGGAAAGAAAAACACTAGAGAAAGATACGCAAATTGACTTTTTCCTACAATAGACGTCGATGCCAGAATATAATATAAAATAGTTTTTTGAAATTTCAAAGTAATATCTTTATTCAGTCTACATTTACTGCTGAATCGAACAGGCGTGATTTTACTCACAAAATCACATACAAAATTGCGTCTTATGCTTTTAGTTATAAAGTCAAAATTATTTATAAATAATACAGTTATATCAGCACTTATTACAAGAGCCTCTTGACACATATCGTAGGGAACTGAAAGGGCTCTGATTTGAGATAAAATGTGGTTTGCCCTTTCAAATATTCAGTTATTCATAGACTTTTGACGTCGCAGTACTTATCTTGATAACACGCGGTCCGTATTCACTTTGATATAATATCGTAAATTTTATTTTAAGCTCGGTCGTAAATTGAAAGATTCTTTAGCGAATTGACGGTTGGCATAAAGCAGGGATGAACTAGAATAGCTGAAACTTAAGCACATGGCTGACCAGCCTATGATTTGATGGCTAATAAACTCGCTTTCTTGTATATCTGTTTATATTTTCAGTACAAATTTTGTAATGGATGTTAAATTAACTTCTCGATGAGTTAGAGACTTAAACTTTATAAATAACTTAGAACTGGGCCGCAACTTAAAGAGTGTAGGAAGGAGCTTTTGTTAAGAACCTCACATAGCAATTTATATTATTTGTCGTGTAATAATTCTTAGTGACTAATTATAGATCAATAAGTATCTATTACGTTGTGCCTTTTGTTTTGCATTATTTGATTTATATTAACAGACTTCAAATAAAGGAGGAGAGTTCTCAATTCGATTGTGTTTTTTATGAATGTTCACCCATAAGATTTGACCTTGGACTCTTGGACTCTTGGACTTCGAAGATACGGCTAGGAATTCCTCAAAATCTCTGAACTTGGTTTTATTTTTTGTTAAAATTATCTTGTATTCTAGTCTAGAAAAGAAAACTTCTTTATCCCTAAAAATACAAGAAATTATAACATAAATTATTAATAAGAATAACGTAAATGTATAAAACTTGTAATCTTGGCTGATTCTCCCTCTACGTCACTAGACAGTCGAAAACGAACAAAAATGATATCGTTCGTGTAATATACATTACTTAAAACCAAAACATTGTCTCAATAATACAATTTAAAAGCAATCTGCGGACGCTTAATATTCAAATCGATGTCCACGTGTAGATGTAAATCACAAAGGAGTCGTGTAAATGCTGTTACACTTGTTTATACGCGTATGAACGTACTCTGGCACTCTGGAGCGATGAGTGATGTAAAATCAAGATATAGGAGATAATGTAGTGTTTCGTAGATGAATACACGAAATAAGTATTTTTAATTCTTTATAGGTTTATCTTTAAAGTCAACAATCTCATATGATTATATTGATGATGTGGTGTACGCTAAGCGTAGTAGTGAAGGAACTAGTTCTTGAATGGAGCTGCCGAAACATACTTTGGGTGCTTGGTGAAAGATTTTTCAACTTGATCGTGGTAGCTATAGCTAGCCAGGCGTGCATTATAAAGTAATCTACTACTATGTGATAGCTTCATGACGATGTTTTCCTTCACTGAAAGCACCAGCACATTGTAGAGATTCAGACTCACGTCGATTGACGCGATGTTCGTACACGCTACCACTGAGCTTTTTAAATTTAACTTAATCACAAGCTTTATCACAGAAACGTGGCTCGCTTGAAGATGTGTTGAGAAGGTTGTTCCTCTTTGTAATAACAAATATATAAGTTAGTATGTTGACTTTAGTTTATGTTTGAAAACAGCGATATTGACGGACGACCGAATAATAAACCATACTTCTACCTTTTTTTTTTTTTAACGTGGAGAAACCCATCATGGTTACACACCCGCCCGGGGGGACGAGTGGTTATGTGAGACTCCTACTCACTAAAACTCCACGGTGTACCATCGGCCGCCATAGCGGGACGCCGCGGGTATGCGGTTGCAATCTTCCGCGTCGCCCCGGCGGCTGGCCCCAATCGGGCCCAAGCGCTAAAGAGAGACAGTCTGGTACGACCCCGACTGTCTCCCAGACGGCTGAACCAGTGCAATGGGAACACGGGCCCCCCGACCCGTCTCCCCTTGGTTCAGCAAGGGCAGAGGAAGGAGGCGAAAGCACCCCCTTCTTCTACCCAACGTCTACGCATCTCCTACGGTGCTCGCGTTCGTAGGTGGTGGTGCCCTTTTTTTTACGGGTGGCCGGCATTTGGTGCCACCCATGTAGTGGTCTGCCGGCCTCTCGGCGTCGGCACACAAGGCACAGTGCAGTTTTTTAGCTACACACTGCAGTGCCTTGTGGCCTGGCTCCCCACACCGGAAGCACAGAGCTCCTCTATCCACCTCTGACATGCAAGTGGGCCGAGTATGGCCTACGTCCAAGCTAGCAATCTATAACATCGTAGCGGTCCTCCCTCCAGTAGGTGGCGCGAGCCGAACTCCAGCCCACGAGGAAACGACCTGCTTCCATCAACGCTTTGGCGGCAGCGACTGGGAGCGACAGGTGGATCGCTCCACTGCCTCTCCCGTAGGGGCGTATCTCGCCCGCCCTAATGAGGGATGACTCGCACCCCCCTTTTGCTGCCGCCACCACGACGACTTCTTCCTCCGTCACTGTCTCCTCCAGCCCTACGATCCGTATGCTAGCCCTCTTAACTGGTATGGCTACTGTGGCCACATCCGCCAACGCCTCCTGGAGTTTTAGAGCTAACTCGCCAGCCTGCTCCGGGCCACGAGCGCCAGGAATCTCTATAAGGCGAGACCCCGTGGCCGCGGGGTGAAGTGACAAGCCCTCTATACCCAGTTGCGCAACTGCGGCTCGACTCACCCCCATGAGGGCCGCCTTGTAGGTCACTCCCCTTTCCACTGCCTCCGGCCGCAGTGTAATGAGCACCGCGGCCGAGCGCGGCGCCGAGGGGAGCCTCTTCCTCGGCCTGGGCACAGCCTTCTCACGAGTCGCAGGAGGCGCTGTCGCTACAGCCGTTGAAACCGCAGGAGTGGTCTTCTTTTTCGCCTTACGGCGACGGCGGACCACAGTTGACCAACCTTCTGTGCCTTCTGCTGGCATAGCAGCGGCTGCTGCCCCAGGCTGGGCACACTCCATCTCCAAGGGCTCCTGAGGCAAGATATCCGCCGTCACGCTCTCAGAAGGAGGGTCAGGGACAGGCTTCAGACGCCGTGAAGCCGCTGTTTTAGTCCTTGCAGCCTTAAGAGCTGCGGAACCAGACGCCGTCTTTCGGTCTGCTGCCAGTGGTGGTCGAATCACCGTGGCGGGGAGGAGACGGTCATCCAAGGCCTCTATGCGGGCAGTAACTAACTCCCCCATAGACACACGGAGCGACCGCTCCATCCTCGACATATGTTCCGCCATCGCATCCATCACAGCCTGCATCAGGGAATCCTGTCCCTGGGTTACCGGCATCTCCCGCGTCAAAGGCGGCACAAGAGGAACCTTCACCCGACTGCGCAGTGAGGAGAGCTCCGCCTTCAGCTCATCGATCTCCCGACGGAGCCTCCCCGTCTCGCGCTGGAGGAGTAGGGTCTCCTCCGCCACCGTTCACGCAAGAGCAGTGGCAGTCACCTCTTGGAGGATCCAGGCTGCCTCCTTCAGTTTTTTGACATAAGTACCCTTAAGGTTGCCAGATTTTTTGGCAACCTTAAGGATCTCATCCGTCTTCTCTTTAGCGAGGGCTCTCAGACTGTCCGGGTCGAGTAGCTCGATCCCGTCGAGAACCCCCACATCCGCGAAAGCGACCGCTTCATCGGTGCAGGCCGGTTCAGTAGCAGGACAATTGGCCCCACCTGCCTCACCGACTACTGCCGTACGTGACACCCCAGCAGAAGAGCCCAGGTTACGGGCTTTACCCCTCTGGGCAGTCGTTACCTTGCTAGGGGCCACCCTGTCCGCGCCAGCTTTGTCGCCATGCGACCGTTTCTTGCCTATAACCGCAGACACCGTCGGAGAGCTACTAGAGCCGTCACCCCAATGCTGGACCGCGAATTGGTCAAGCATAGGATCACGCTCCAAAATCACAATAGCTCTATCAGTCGTCCGTTTGTCCGTAGCCGAAGTCGTCGTTTTTGCATCATCAATAGTCCTATTGTTAGCCAAAGTCGTCGTTTTATTATTCAGATTGCGCAAAGTTTTACCCCCCCCCAGAAGACGCGGGGCAGCCCGAGCTAGGCTCGGAGAGGGATTCTCCTTTTCGGGTACCCTCCTGGGGTAGTTTCTTTTTTAGCTGTGCACTTTCCATCTTAGCTTTACCTGTACGTCGAGTTCGCAGTACGCCTGCCGGGGATCGGTATGAAATAACCGATCCCGCCAGCCGCTACCCGGAACTGGGCCCTTGGGGCTCAAACTGAGCCCTCATCGGCCCCAGCCCGGTACTGGGTGCGCTGCTCACATGCCACACCCAGGAGCTTTTAACCGCCCTCCAGCCGGCGCTCCTCCATAGTCCCCTCTGATAAGCAGAGGGATACAAGGAGGAGCGCGTCAGAAATTAGCTGCCGACCAAACTGGTCGACGTTGCCCGGGGTGCACCACGAGGAGGTTTCTGACATCGCACCCCACCATACTTCTACCTAAGGCAACTCAAGCCTACGTCCTATTCCTCGGTGTGAAGCCCTTAAGTCTAGCAACCTCTCGCGCGATACAGTGACTGCACCTACAATCACTAGCAAACAGCCGATACCATTAAACTGCACCACATACTCGTGCACACCACAAAGGTACATAGGATCTGTTAGGGACCTTTCTTGAATTTTTTGTACTAGTTAGACAAAAATTAATAAATCACTAAATATACACATGTTTCTTCCTTGCTCCCAGGAAGCAGATACATGTATATATGTATAGTTAGTTAGCTCGAATTTCTACGAATAAGGAAATTAGCTAGTTCGTAACTTAATTGCAACTATGGCAACAGTTGGCTGAGAGCCTTAAGCGCTCGCCTCCAAGCCACGGTGATGCTGCAAAAGCCGTCTGAGGATCTAAAGCGCCTAAGGCTAATAGTATAGTGAGATAGAAAAAAAATCTTCTACGAACTAACTAGCGGCTACTGGGAATAAGAAGGGTTAGGACTAAAATTAACTTGTATGTAAATAGTTTTGCCTCAATAAACGGCATTTTAATTACGTAATATTACAATTTAAATAAATCATTGATGATAATTTTTACCTTAGAAACATAAGGGCGTATGTCAGAATAAGCGAAATAGCCAACCCACATCGTAACGCTCCTATAGTGAAATTTTAGTAGATGGAGGGGTAATGAAAACCTCGATATTACCACACGATAATCATTCGGTATACATAATTGCGAAGGTTTATGCAATCTATTTCCTAATCAGAACTATAAAAATTATTGACGGTCAATCAATGCTGAGCAGTTTCTCTTATTCCTCCACAGTAGTAAGGCTACTTTAAGTTAACAACTTGATAAGCTTGTATTTATATGGACAAAAAGAAATTACAAGCGTCCTTGAATTTTTCAAATATTATGACAAGTGTCCTCATACACTCATTCTAACGTCATTGTCAAATACCCCACGAATGCCCAAACCAAGCATCAATCAAATACACAAATTGGTGTTCGGAACTCGACAGTTTTAATAGCTATCCCTTTTAAAGCCGCAATAATGTAAATATTGTTTATGTGCATCGTTATTTGATTGGCTTTTGTGTCATATGAAAAACAAACAGAGGTATATGTTCAATTAATGCTTTACTTCTATTGAGTTAATATTGTAATTCCCTTTTTAATAAATGTTTTACTTCCATGAAGTTGATATTGTAATTAACTTTTTATAAATGTTTTACTCTATTGAGTTAATATTGCAATTAACTTTTGTTTCATTAATAACGTATTATTTAGTACAATAATAGCACTGATAGCAACGATGACCGCTATCTGATAATAGATTCGCACAATGCCAACTTGTGTAAATAGTTAAAAGAAACTGGAGACAAATCTGTTGATACTAAAACGGGACGTGCATAAGCGAATCATTATGATGGGCTTCTCAGCATATGCATGGTGGTTGCTTCATCGGCTGAACAGCTCTACCATCCCGCTGTCAACATTGCTTCATACATTGCTCAGCAGGGTGTATCACGTGCATGAGTCTCAAACATTATCGACATATTTGACACTCCTTACACTGTAAATAACTTAATAAAAAGAAGTTGGCCAGGAACTTGAAGCAATGATGGCTCAGTTGGTAGCGACGTGAGAGTTGGAATCCCTGCAGTGAGCCAGAGCATTCGGTAAAGAAAAACATCGTGATGAAACCATAGCATGATGGTAGGACCAAAGATAAAATAAAGGAGTAAATCACAGATTATAAAATGCTGTGATTATAACTTTAATAAATACTATATTAATGATGACGCTGTTGTAGACAGCAACCCTAAACGTATACTCGTACGCGATCCAATACATACTAACACATACTAAAGGACTAATATAAAATGGAATATCAAAGCCTACATTATTCTCTTTCACACACGCTCAATTACCGAATTATCACGAGATCAAGCGTCAGCGATCATAAACCTTGGGCAACGATTAAAATTTTCAATGCTCCAAAGGTTGGCGAGGACTGATCAAAGGGCGATAGCTTATTCATTTAAATGGAAAATGTTTCATCGCAAATGCATAATGAGTTATAGATACTAGAAAAGTTATTATAAATATTAATTAAATAATCATTTTTTCTTTGGGCTCCGTTTATTGATAAATTAGCAAAGCTTGACCGTGGTGGACGGTGAAGAAATACATCGTGAGGAAATCTGAACTCTTGAGAAATATCCTTGTAATGCTACTGTATGTATGATTTTTTTTAATAGCTTGGCGCATTGAGTATACTGTCCCTGATGGTAAGTACAGCACAAACCAAACACAATGACGACCACCAAGAGATCTAAATCCATGCAGGACTGCATAAATATCACTTCACATTACGCTTGAAGCACTCAATGTCGTAAGAAGGAGGGAACACACTGACAGGGAGAAGGTTCCACAGCTTCACGGTACGATAAAAATAAGTCTTAAAGAACTTTTTAGTTCGTGCCAAGATGGAGGTTGCCTGTGAAACCCAACGCGTGAGGTTCTGTTGTGGAAAGGAGAGAAGGGAATTAAATTGAATAAATTTTCAGAACACTCACCATGATACACATGGTAAAAACACGCTCAGCGAAGCGAAAATATATGTGAATTTATCGGCGACTGAAATCGCCAAAAAATAGCGGACGTGGTGATTAAGCCCATGTCTTCTTTCTAAGAGTGAAACACGTACAGGGTGGTACCATACCAACATGCTACTATTGGTGTTTCAAAAGAGTAATTATTTTCCTTAAATTATTTTATTGTTATTATTATTTAAACTTTAAAGCATATGTCAGAGAATCGTATCTATGGGGTTATTTAAAAGAAGAAAACATGTGTCATAGCAACGAGATTATAGTTTTCTGACGTAATCAAAAATACGTGGAAAATAAAAAAACTGAAAAGAATGAAGAGATGCCGCACGCTAGCAACAGTAGTCGTGCTCCGGGGCTTACGAGCTATATAAGCAGATAACGACGGGCTTGAAGGATGATTCTTGCTGGAGCCGCATCGCAACGTGAATACTGATAATATTGGATCAAGAATGTTCGAGGCAACCCACTGAGTCGGAACCCAATAAGAAGATCATTCTGACTGGAGCTTGTCGGATTATGAGGATGATCAAGATCAGTTACCAGGTCACTTACGGACAGCGATAACATTAGACATACGAGGCTTAGGGTGGGTATTTAGGGGAGGTTGTAGGCCTCTGGGGGCAATTCCAAATAAACAGGCATCATTCTTACATAGGTTGTCGGATCGTATACATACAGTACTTGCACTTAACCTTGATTACGCCAACAAGATTTGTAATTCTGTAAGAAGATATCAATGAAAATCCTGGAGTCTCCGATAGTCTATCTGATGTATCTCCCTGCGACACATATTTTATGGTTTTTTCTTTATTATTATTTCTTATTAATACATACATACATCATTCGTCTTTTTCAATGGCGTAGGCAAAGACAATTTTCTTCCACTTGCTACGATCCTGGCATACTACTTTCGCTTTTTCTATATTCATCAATCTTTTCACGCACGCTCGTCGGTTTAGAGTACTCTTAACCTGATCTTTCTTCAGAACGTCCCCTATTTGATCGAAGAACGTACGTCTAGGACTTCCTTTTCCAACGCTCCAATTCGTAATCGCATCATAAATTTGTTTAGTCATTCTTCTTTCATTCATTCTCTCAACATGCCCAAACCATCTAAGCATGCCTTTCTCAATCCGTGTGACTATATATTCTTTCACACCACAATTCCAAGACCAAATGTAAAGAGTCGATTATAAGTTACCCGTACTAGATCCTACAAAGTTTTAAATCCTTTAAACTTTTTTGGAATATTTTAATTTTAATCTTGATATAGATAATAAGTCATTTCCATTTTGTAAATAAATATAACTTAGATCTATGTGCTTCGTATGTGATTGGGTGTTTATTGAGTTAGGCTTCCAGTTATGATCTGTTTCAGTTTGCTTTCAGTGTTTGTGGTTTTGAAAATCTTTTATGGGCTCAAGCAATTATGTTTGAATAAGATTGGTACATCGTCAAAATTTATTTATTAGCTTTTTGGTTGGAAATTGTAAATTAGAATGTTTTTTAGTTGCAGAAAAATATTCCAATTTAAATCAAATTAAATAAGAAACAAAAATCAAAATAATATGACATTCTATATCTATTACTTTCAACCATATATTATATTGTTTCTTTCTAATGGAACGTCCATTAGAAATAAGATTTAGATTTAGAATTATAAATTAGAGTTTTGTATTTGCTTATTCGACATCATTGAAAATAATTATGATTCAATATCCCATAGTGATTTCGTTGTTTTAAAAATATTTAATAGAAAATAACTGTTTTGACAATAAAATTTTAATTTACGTGGATGAAACCTTTCAAGCGTTTCAAAGATAAAAGACTATGATTTACATACCGATGCACTTGTACTCCCCCGAGCGTTGAGTAGGGTAGTGGGTAGTATATAAAGCAGGTACATAACGGGAGAGGTGACAACGATGATCCGCACTATCTCCAGTGCTATTATCTACAAGCTGATCACTAATACTTGGAACTTCTCACAAAAAATTTATAAGATTTCATTAAATATACTGATTTAGAATTGAAATATCCCCATACTCATTTGCGAATGGTGAATGGGACTGGAAATCGAAACTATGAATTTCATTTAACACAACAGGAATTAAATGGGTTTCTTGTGGTGAGTTTTGCTAACCTTCGATTAGAACTTTATTACGTTTCATTGTCTGTCTGTTCGGTACAAAATTTTTAATCGATTTTAAACTAACTTTCCGATGAGTGAGACTTACAACTGTAAATATAGCTCAGAATTGAACGATAATGCAGTTTGAAATTTATTTCTTATTAGTTTATTTAATGCTCATTTTACAATCGATACAATATCTGTCATAATCTCATCAACATCCATTCCAAAATTACACACACACAAAACTAAAAGGCAGACAATAACTGTTATATTTAAAAAAAATGTTTTTCTTAAACAACGTTTTTTAAACAAACTTCAATATATATTAAATAATTTGTAATAAAACTAACAATTGAAATTAGTTATGATACTAATATTTTATTTTTGATATTAAAATTAAAACTGATAGCAAAACAGTTCAGTTATCTTGTTACATAATTGTGATTGAACTGTCGTCTGTTACAAATAGCCTATTTATTTAAGGATATGAACATTTCGAGCCTTATTATTTGTAACTGTTTATGCTAAATAACTTACGATGGTCATAAGGTTATATATAATTCTTAACCACATATTAGCCAATAGAACGAATCATTTTCATTAGGAATATTAGTAACATTAAGTCACTGATTCTTATAAAATTTAAAACAAATTAAATTCTAAATTACAAAATAAATAATAATAAAGAAGCAACATCAGCTACATCCGGTTTTTTAAATAGATTTTCATTGTTTCAATTACTTTCCTTTTTATGAAAATCGGGGATTTCTCCAAGAAATCTTTTCTGATATGATTATGACATAATTATATTACCTGACATTGTACATAAATTTGTAACTTATTATAATAAGTAATAATTAGTAATTGCTTGTATTGTTAATGAAATTAAAGTCGACATATTTTTCACTGAAAATGAATATTGCTATCATTTAGATACAGCCTGTTTCAGCGAAACTTACGAGAAGTGTAAACAAACAACTAACGTTACAAAAATACTTCTTAAGCACTGCTTTAACTGTATCTAAAGACGTCACAATTTACACGACACTAACACTACAATAATATAAGATAATGTGAAGCAAATAAGTCCATAACTCGTAAGTTATGGACACGAAACTATCCAAAATCATTCCCAACTATATTTATTTAATCACGACTATCTATAGAACTAAGTTATACTATGAATCTACAAGGTAAGTTGTTACAATCTAAAATGTCGCGAATAACCAGCGTAAATAATACATATCCATTTCTGAAGGAGATATTTTCTTTTAAATTGTTCTCCGAGTGTAAAAACCACCTTGCAAATTGTTTCGACGTTTTTATAAATATCTAACTATGAACAACATTATTTTTTACAATATCATAAAACATATTAAATTATTATAAATCGATATTTTAAAACGAGTTATATCGTTTTGAGTTGTTGTGTGATATGACAACACGACACGAGTGAAGCCGCAGTCAGATGCCAGTTATGAATATAAATGAAAAAGCTTCCTATGTTTACAGGTACGCAGTCATCATGGAGATGCAAACATCAGTTCGCCCCTAACGGGGGATGTCGACAAAGCAGCGGTGAGTAATTACAGAAAAATGGGGACATAACTGGGTCAGTTTGCATGTGTGCGTGAATTATGAATATAAATATACACAGCGCTTTGTAAAATGAAATACAAACTTATATAGCCTCTGCCCGCTCTTTTATATTTCTGTGGCATTCAAATTTTTTGAAAGATGTTCCTAAGCGCAGCTTGCCATAAAAGTAAACTAATAGAAATTGTCACGTAAGGATAAAGCGCTAACTTCGGTACTGCGCACCCACCGCCACGACCTCCTTCTCTCACGGTAACTCAAGCCTAGGTCCGTTCCTCGGTGTGAAACCCTTGAGTCTGGCAGCCGCCTACGCGATACAGGTGACACTGCACTTACAATCACTTAGCTACCCACACACATCATTACACACAATATGTTCATACATACGTGCACACCACACAGGTACATAGGTTCTGTAAGGAACCTTTTTTTTTAACTCTAGTTAGTGTAGACCATATTTCAGATCACTAAATACATCCTCCCAGGTAGGCGAAAAAGTTTCTTCGCATTTTTGTATGGAAACTTAAGACATTTTTTCAAAGTTTATTTACATTTGTACATTTTGTAGGAAGAGACATGATCCCGTTGCTGTAGAAACTTTGGGACTTCTGATCAAATAAACGCGACAAATAGTTTTGGCAGTCCTCTCTTGATGTAAACCTTCAAAACCTAAAGAATTCTGAAAAGACCGAAACAGGTGAAAATCTGAAGGTGCAAGGTCAGGGCTATATGGTGGATGCACTAATACCTCCCAGCCAAACTCTCTTAATTTTTGCGTTATCGTGATGAAAGACCACACCCTTCTTGTTGATCAATTCCAGCCGCTTTCTCTCAATTGCTTCCTTTAATCTCATCAGTTGTTGGCAGTAGAGATCCGAATCGATGGTTTTGCCGAGCGATAAAAGCTCGTAATGAACAATGTCCTTCCAGTCCCACCATACACACAGCATCACCTTATTTCGAATTAGCCCAGGTTGAAGCCTGGCCGACTTTAGACCACGACCTTTTTCGCACTTTCTTGTCATACGTGATTCACTTTTCATCGCCAGTTATCAATCTCTTCAAAACCGGCTCGGTTTCATTACGCCTCAATAATGAATCGCATATGAGTACACGGTTCATTAGGCTTCTTTCAGTAAGCTCGTGTGGCACCCAAATATTGATGTTTTTGGTATAGCCAGCTTTCTTCAAATGGGTTAAAACTATTTTGTGGTCAATTTTCAGTTCTTGAGCTACATCGTAACTACTGATATGCCGATCATGCTCTACTTTTTCAAAAATGGCATCCATTTTATTCGTATCAGGGAGACCAGAACGAGGTGCATCTTTAAATCAAAATTTCCGGACTGAAAACGTTTGAACCAACTTTGTGCTACTCTTACTAACACTGCATTAGGTCCATAAACATCACAATTTTTTTCGCTGCTTGAGTTGCATTTTTGCCTTTTTCTAATATTTTTTTAAAACGTATCGAATTTTTACAGAAAGAAAATCAAATGAAAAATAGCAGAAAACAACTTTTTTCTTGTCGGCTACTCTGTTCTTATCTATTTCTTCTTATTATTAAATGTATAATATTATATATGTTACGATGAAAGTATATTACGGTTATGTTACAATGAGGCTGACATATGCGGATTGCATAAAAGCCTCTAAAAATTTAAGAATTAAAAAGAAACTTTTTAATTTTATTATTTTTTTAATGTTACATTTATAATGTTACCAAAATCACTCAGATACATATAGTACAGCGAATAAAATTTAATAACAAGTTTATACCTACGTTATGCGAAAACACTTTTTTCCCGACCTATTATATGTATATGTGTCAAGGACATAAATTGTTTATTGTGTAGCAACACTTTAGGTGTTGCAATATTTTTATTTTTATATAATATTTATTAGTTTGTTGTGGGCAATCTCTCTTCCTTTTAATTACAATGGCTGTGCGCACGTAAGTCCAAATAAATAATTACAATTACCACGCCTTTCTTTTCTGATATAAATAATATCCATCATAAACCGATTTCTACAATATGTTAGTTTAGCTCAAATTTTACGTATAGGGAATTAGTCAGATCGCGACTTCTTTGCAATCGCGGCAACAGCCCAAGCCGAGGTCCAGCCACTTTGGAATCCCCGAACTTTCACTTTCGGAACTTTGGAAGCGCTCGCCTCCAAGCCCGGCAGAGCTATAAAAGCCATCAGCGGCTCTGATTTTTTTAAATAGGGTCCCTCAGGCTAATAGTAAGGACAGATCGAAAAAAAAGAATAAAAAAGGTGAAAGCATTGTGTGCTCTCCATGTGACTTTATTTCTCTTTCTCTGTATCTTTCTATTATATAAGAATTAAGATTTGACGGCCTATAAAAGGGAGCCTTTATATGACTACAGATTCTTAAGTTTACTTCTGGTATTTTATAGTATGAAGTACGTATGAATTTTCCACGCACAGATGGGGTGACAGGACCTGCGACTTTATGGATTATGCTGCAAACAAAATCAAAATCAAATCAGTTCAATGAAACTAAATAAAAAATTAGTCTTCAAGAAGGCAGTTTATGAATTTTAAAGTAATGCCGCTGGTTTAGAAAACATTCCAATGTCGGAAAGACACTTGATCGTGTTTATCTGTTTGTTTTTAAATAATTTTTAATTTAATTTCAAAAAAAATTGTGGATGTACAGAGAAGGAGTCATTTCTAGACATCATTATTATTTTCGTACTGATTCAACCTTTAACAACCTTTTGCCTCATTGATATGATCATAGAACTTAATGTCCAGCATATCAGTACCTAATTTACTTATGAAACATATTATAGAACCTGAAAACTACCGGTAATGTACTCAAGAAACCTAAGATAGAAAACCGTACACGAATACCTAAAAAACTTTTATTGGTCTTACTGAGTGTAAAACATGAGATGACCAATTTGTGATAAGCTTTTGCAAACATACACAAAAACATCTGGCCGACTGAGCTTTGCTCGGTGTCTTACAAGACTATTAAAAAAAAAACCAACTTCTCGGATTTTGAAGAGTTTCCTTGTGTATCTTCGAAGTTGAAGGTCCAATATCAATCAAATTAAATAGTTGTCCCATTCTGAGTTATCAAAAAAAAAGTATCATCCAGATAGGTTAATAAATAAAAAAGTAGCCATAAAAAAATACAATCGAATTAAATAACCTCCTGTCTTTTGTTGAAGTCGTTTAAAAAACTACTATCTAGGTACATTTATTAAATTAAATTAAATATGAGGACACACTTTTTGGAATGTAAAACTTTATCTAAATACCTAAATTAAACCAAATCATTGAAGACGTTTCCGATAAACCAATAACATAACATATTTATTTACATATAAACAAGAATTGCTCACAATGACATAGTAATATTAGATTAACTTGTGCATTAAATTATGAAGGATGTATTGGGACTTGGTTTGATATATTATATAATTACTTTCGACACAATAGAAAAGCGAATCTCTACAGATATCTCTGCTTGCAACATATTTTTTCCTATTTATGATTCATCATTATATTGTCACAAAAATATTAAATACACGACAATATACATGACTCTATGGATACATTTTCCCATGTATTACTTTACTCTATGGATATATTATGTCAAATGGACAGGAGCAATTTCATCAGACCATAGACAGTTCGGTATAGACAATACCACTCGCCACCCTTTCGTCATTGCTATGCCGAATGACGTCGTTCGGTACAGAGATGGATTTGAACAATAATTTCTGGACACAACACCCGTACCACGGTACGGTATGGGAAAATGAAAGTATCGCTCAGGTTTATATTCATTGTTTTGTTTGTAATAATTCTATTTTTAGTATATATGATGTTGCTATATATGTAATGGTTTTAATGGGATTTGAAGATAAAGTTATCTATGGAAAGCGCTTGCGAGGAAAATATCTATTTTTGTCACATTACATTACACATTACTCTATAAATTTTAATGTTATATCTACAATGTATTATTTAACAAGGCAATTTTAAAAGAAAACCAACTTCAATGATTTTGAGGAGTTCCATGGTGTATCTTCGAAGTTGAAGGTCTAATACAAATGAAATTAAAATACGACCACACTTGAGGTATCCCCTTTCCAACGAAAAACGAATCATCCAAATCAGTTCATAAACAAAGAAGTTATGTCTGAACATCCATGAACAAATATAATATACATTCGAATTGATAACCATTTTTTTTTGAGGTCAATAAAAAAGTGGATATTTGTACTACTTATGTGCACGCATTAGAAGTTATATTTCTTTGAATAGTGACGGTCGATGTTACTTATGGCACTAACTTCACCACTATAAAACAAGAGGTTTAGCGTACAGCTTCATAGTGTACACTTTTTGTTACAATGTGCCCGCGCGTCGAAAAAATTCTCTCTCAATATTTTTTCATAACGCGCTTAGAAATATAAGTTTACAAAACTCTTTATGATAGCAAACAACGTTTTAAAATCCTTTGTAATAAAAATGAAGGTAAGAAATACAAAATTTGCTTAAGATTTGTAAATCAGTGATGCATTGAAAACCGGCAATGTATACGAAACGATTAATCGCAACGAAATATTGACCGATGCCGATTTCCGAATGACCTGCACATTTAGGGTTCTGATGGACAGACATTAGGCCGTCTGCGTTGTTGTGGGCCTGCCGCGTCCCATTTGCTGGAACGTAGTAATATTGTAAATGTCACCCGGCGCGTAAAAATGTTGTGACGTCATTTTATGTTAAATTCAAAACACCCAAAAAAGAATTTTTAATCTCGCACCATTCTATTGTTTGTGGATGACAGCTTGGTTACAATTTACGTCTCTTTGTATTCCACACAATTGTACTTAGGCATAATATGCTATCCTTTTTCCCAATCTTAAATTAGAATAGAAGACAAGGCCGTGTTTGTCGAGTTGAACCTCATCGGACTGCTCTTGCAGCACGAAATTATCTTGTTCTGGGTCCTCGAATTAATAATCTTAATAATATAAATATGAAGAGTTTGTTTGGTTGAACGAGCAAATCTCAAGCAGTACTGGATCGAATGGAAAAAATGTTTCAGTGTTGGATCGCCCATTTATCGAATAAAGCTCTAGGCTATATAACATTACGCTACGACCAATAGGAGCGGATCATCAATGAAAAATGTTGCGAAAACGGGGGAAATTTATTCCTTTTGACAGCTTCTACTGCGTGCGCTGCGTGAATGGTTAAAGTTACCCAACAATAGTGTGTGACGGAATTGTTTCTCTTAAATATTTCAAATAAAAGTTCCTGACAGCATATGGCTATCTTTTAAAGTTTACTCAATATAACCTTTTTTATGGTAATAAAAGTTGTTCTAAATAATGGATTATTTGCAAAGGTGTTTTTATATACATGGTATTAATCCTTATCGAAATAAAAATATTATTCAAAATAAGTATTTTATTTTGAACAAAATTGCTCTTTACAGTAATTAATTTCAATGAATATCTTAGGAGATATCACAGTTTTAAAATAACTCGGCAGTAAAATAATTATCAAGTATCGCGAGCGAATTTTTATTATACACAATAATGTGGGAGGCGGGCGGTACCTATTATTGCCTACGACCCACTCTCTCTAACCCTTTTTCTCTCTCTCTTATATGACGCAGACGAAGTTGCGCGGGTCAGCTAGAGTAAAGTTAATAAAGTGATTGATATATACTGTCGGCTTTTGTATACTCTTAAAAATAGGTTAGAACCTAGCTTTGTGGTCTAAACTATATACAATCTGAAGACCTTCTCAAACCAAAGTATGTAGCCAACTTATCTACCTATTTGTGTTTAAGCATATGTATATAGTAAAAATAGAAACATAACTCATAGTTGCACACACATAAATACGTTTCAAACACACACGCACACATACTCACATACATACACGCAAATGGACGCCAAAGTTTGTACATACTTCTAAATTCAAACTGACGGTATCGTACAGTTAGTAGCTAGGACAGATGACAACGATACATTTGTATAACTAACATTGATCTATTATGTGGATAATTGATAAGATTTTCTTTGTAAATAACATACATAGGTTATAGTTGAGTATTTAGAATATTTGTGTACAGTTGCAATATGGTTGCAATTATGAACTGTCAATTATGTTTTGTTGATACATGTTTTGCTTGATTATGTGTTCAAATAAAGATTATTAATATTAAAAATTACTTTTTTTACATTGCTCTTTATTTGCAATTAGTAATTTTTTACATATCACGCAACTATACAAATATAAATCGTATAATTTATGAAGTAAATTATGAAGACGTTTCATAAATTAAAAAAATATTATGTTTTAAAGAACCTTCAATATTTTCTTTCCATTCCAGTGAGTCTCGGTATGAATTTTCTAACATTTGTTACGATAAGAATAAACCTTGAACTGGTTAGTATGAATAAATATGGATCTTAGAGACCTTCGCCTTAGCCTTCAGTGAAATTTGGTGTGTTCCTTTTGTCACTGACTTATGTTTAAATTGATTCGTATTTATTTTATAGTTTTTGCTATGTTTCATGTTTGAATACTTTTCTTATTTTCTTTTGACAACTAATTCCTATTAATATATTTTGATGCTACTATGGCACAGTGGTAGCGTGTTCGGTTACCGCGCTGATCGATGTAGCTTGAAATATTACAATGAGCCTTCGTTTTCAACAAAGGAAACCTTTGTAATGAACCCATAGCATGGTGGTAGGGCGTTTTCTAATGTCATTACGTTAGCTACCATCCTCAAATTGAAAACTATCGTTAATCAAAAATACTTAGCAGTCAGGCTTAGCATGTTACCATTTTCAATGGCTTCGTCACTTACTAGGAGGGGAATTTGTAATACTATAAAAATAAGGCCAACATAAAAAGGGTCTACAGTAGACATGCGCAAATCAGTACTCTATGAAGTAATGCCATATGGCATGACATTTCGTGCTTGAATGTTCTGATGTCATAAATAGACCTTTTATTATTGCCTATTTGTATAGTTTACTTGTACGAGTGACGACACGGCGTTATGAAAACGCAAGCTTTATTCTGCTTTATTGAAAAAGTTGATTTTCCTTTAAACTTAACTAATAAGTGATTATGAAATATTTCTAATAGTGGTGGGCGATTATGACAACGATAACACGAAATATTTTGATTATAGCCTTTAGTAATTAAATTACTAATATTAATAGATTTTTCAATGATGAGTGATCGTTCATAATTGAAGTACGATTAGTAATTACTAATGTTAGGTTATTAATATTTAGTTTATCAAATTTATAATTATTGCGACCGAACGACCTTTTTTTAGCTTCCTAAACTACTAACTATACATCAAGGGCTCGATTATGAATGATCATTTTTATTTATAATTCGATTATGAAAAATTATTATGAATGAATGGCCAGTACACGTGAGCAATAGCAACATTTTGCCTGTTTATTCGGAGTCACTTCCTCGAAGTGATTCCACAGCTGGCTGCTTTTTCTCTTAGACGCCATACCTAAATTAATTTATTTACATACACTTACAATATTTTATATTATTATATTTACACACACACACACACTTGAAATATTAATATATGTATATAAATATATCTAAATGAATTTATTTACACAAACCTTGGAATATTATTTCTAATTATTCACACTTTAACTCAAGTAACAGATCGAAATTATTTTTTACAAAAACAGCAGATACTTCACTATTCAACTTTTTATTTATATCTCCATTGCCTTGACCGCGTAAACTAATACCTAACACGCTAATGAATGCACTATAATTCAAAATATTGAAATAAACGAAAGAAAGCGAGCAAGTTATGATTTATGAGTTGGGCGGTGTCAAAGAAATGTAAGCTTTATTAGGAATGCAATAGAAGCATAACGGAGGCACAATCCTATCAAGCGGCGGACATTCGTTGTCGTTCGCACAATATTACTCGAACCTTTACGATGCTGACCGATTGACACCCGAACATTACAGTACACTTCAGTAGTACCTACGTACAGTACTTAGAACGCGACGGACCTATCCTTTAACCTTTTGCTATGCTACGTCATGAACGTCATGTTTAGAGTTATGTGACATGCTAAATTTTGTTGGGTTATAGGTACTGTTACAGTACGCGGTCGTGACATATTACGCGTAATACATGACTCGCAGTACTTACACATGTCTAGTCTACAGCATAGAGAAAACGTCTATACACTACTGTTCTGTGGTTGCACTTACGATTTTTGTGGTTTACTATTCTGTAGTAGCAGTCCTTTTGTATATTTCTTCCTATTGTCATTTTTTGTATTCATTTCAATGTGTTCATGTTACCCGCGACCGCGGTATTTTATTTTACTTACGAATGTATACTTGGTGTTTATAGTGAATTGTTTATACAGATCGTAACATACATATTGTTGTATCGGGACGTGTGAAATCAAAGACAGTCATAAGCGCACTGACGTTTAATGAATGACGCTTTCCTTACATAGCTATAGTCATACATAACACATATTATAATTTTATATATTGTTGACACGTGAAGTGCACTAAAGTATCCCTCAATGGCGCAGGGATGCGATTGGAAGGAAAAGGGAAGTCGTGCACTGACCTGGGCAAATTGATTGTGGTGTACAGCAAATCTCTGCTCCAGGGTATCTTGAACAGCCGCTAAAAATATATTTCGAGGAAGGATTCATGAAATTCGGGCGATTTTCGGTGAAAGCGCGGGTGCGTAAGAGCAATAAATCCTTGACCGTCAAGAGAGCGTGTGACAAAAGCAGTGTCGCGAGCCGGTAACAAATCCTACAAGACAGGACAGGGTTGGAAGATGGTATGTGATAGATAAGACACAAGATGGCGTTAATATATTATATTGAGGAAATACTACATCATTCCTAACCTTCACATCAAATTACGATTTTATCGGTTGTTGTTATATTATTTTGAAAATTAACACTGTATCTATATTAGAAGACGCAAAAGGAACATAGTATGTTCCTTGACATTCACCGAAGGTCTTGTGCAACAACGACGCCCACGCGGCCACGTGGATTCGCTCTGTTTAATTTAATTCGCTTCCAACAACTCTATTATAACGTAAGACAGCTGGGGAAGTGTAAAGGATTTTTTCATAATTTAACTTTGTTTTACCACGCAGCGGAAAGTTTATTTTCTCAATGTTGGTTAGATTTTTAGTATGTTTTAACTGTCTTCAAAAAAAAGAGAATGCTACTCAATTTAAAAGTAATTTTTTTATATGGATTTTCAGCCATAACTTCTTTGTCTATGAACCGATTCAGATGATTCCTTTTTCGTTGAAAAGAGGCCATCTCAAGGGTGGTCCCATTTTAATTTCATTGGCATTGACCCTTCAAATTCGAAGATACACCATGAAACTCCTCGAAGTCATTGAAGTTGATTTTTTTTGTGATTTACTTTATAATTGATTTTAATGAGGCATAAGTAAGCTCAAAGTTGTTAATAAAATAACTATTGCTTACGCAGATAAATCCATAGATTAAAGCTAGTATTATAACGAAGTATAAACATACAAGTTGAATAGAAAACGAAGCTGCGATTTTTCCTTGACATTTACTCAAGGTCTAGTTACAGAGATCCAGGCACGTGGAAGTTTTATATTTTATATTATGCGCTTTGAATAAGATTATTTCTTCTTCTGCGAATGATAATGTTATTTGATTTAAAATCAAGTTATATTTAAAATAATCGATTTATGTTACGAAACATAATTATGTTATATAATCCCGTGAAACGTTTTGATGGTACTGCACAGTTAAATGCAATAAGTAATACACATAATATTTATATACAGCATAAATGTACATAGTAAATCTATGATATGAAATATACTATATAAGATTCTAATACATTTCAATTTAGTTATAATGTAAATTAATCAGCAGCTTCATTGTGTAATAGACAACGATACTCAAGTTACAATAGCCCTTAGAAAGGCTAAAAATTTTGTGTTGGCATAAATAATTTTATTACGGGACTATTTTTAATATAAAAGAAAACTAACATCAATGTGCTGGACGATTTCCTTGGTGTATCTTCGAAGTTGAAAGTCCAGTCTCAATTAAATTAAAATGCTACCACACTTGAAGTATCCCGTAGCAAACAAAAAAGAATCAACCAAATCGGCTTATAAACAATGAAGTTACGGCTGAACATCCATAAAAATATATACATTCGAACCTCCCGTTTTTTAAAAAAGGTTAAAAAGGTTCGTTAAAAAGGTGATTGAACTACAGTAGGTATGTGATTACAAATGTATGGAAATATAACAGAAAATTTCCGTCTATGTATAAAACAAGGTAGGTTTTTATTCAGGCGTTCTCCCCACGAGACGCGAGCAGAGAGCGCTTTGAATAATTGGAAGAATAGTTGACTAGGGGTCCTGTACCCCAGAGTACTCTTTGTAGGTCACTAGCGCAGTGTGCAGAAGGGTTTAAAGTGGTAGAACGTGAAGATTGTGAAGTTACCTTTGAATGAATTATGAATTACTTTTAGCATCATTTTAGCATGATGTGTTCTTACTTTGATGAATATAGCCTATTTTTAGTACAAAGTGATCTCATGCTTAGCAGTTAGTGTAAATCCACAAGACTTCAATTCCCAGCACTTTCATAGTGTAAACCATAGATCATACGATCATTTTTTAATAACGCGTCTAATAAATATAATCAAAATGGCGTTGGATGGGACATACGAAGACTTGTGTGAGCAGTCTATGTGTAATATGAGGTAGGGGTAACTTCAAACAACCTGAAGGCGTTCAGTGGAAAGAAGTAATAATCATCATAACCCTTCACAAGGCTTATCTTAACCAATAAAAGTAATTAACTAGAAAAAGAAAAAATAATTAATTGGTATAACAAATTTAAGCTTCAGCTAGCAAAAGTTTCAGAAAAGTTATGAAGAAGAAAATTCAAAAGTTGGTGACTTGAATTATTTCAAAGGTAACACTAGTGACTTGGTCTTTAGAGCCTTTCGATGATGATGGTCGATAATAAATACTTAAATAATTTATCAATTTTAAGAAAATCAACTACCTCGTTTATTATGCTTGGAACTCATTACAGTGTGAGAATATAATCTAAATCCAGCAGCAAGGTTGAGAAGGTCTTCATACTGATACACCGCTCTATGACTTAGCATCTTTTTAGATTGTTACTTTTACCTTTAATTTAGAACATTAAGCAGTGGATTATAAACTCATTATTTAGTATTCAAATTACAAATAAAACCCCTGTTTAGAAATAATTCCTCAGAAATAATTCATTATACAAAATTTAATTTGAAATTCAAAACGTTTAAAGAATTAAAAAAGGCAGCATTTTGCAAAGCGATATGCATAATTAAACGACCAAGGGGTACGCTTAATAAAATAACTCGAAAAAACAAAAATGAGAGACAATATTTATGTCTCACACGTATCATTGAACACCAAAAACGAGGCCTCAAAAATGTATGCAAATGTACTTCGTTTAGGCAAAGAAGAATTTGCATAAACGGTTCACATTAAACAACATCAGAACAAGCAACGGTTCCGTTGGTTTTGGTGTTTTAATTTTAAATTTGCTTTATTGTATTCAATTATTTCATTAAAAATAACTGTAATTAAAATATTGTAGTGTTAACTTAAACCAATTATGACATAAATGATACTTTTAAATCTACATACCAAGCAAAGCAAATTTATTTTTATAAAAGCACGGCAAAGTGACGCATCCGTGCCTGATGTTAAGTAAATTACAATCCACAAACAGTAACGATCACCTACAGATCAACAAACCATCACCAATCACCATTCTAACGCCGACCTGCGTGAATAGATACTGGACATGCATCGACTGTTCTCGAAACGCGACGTACATAAGCAAATCATATACGTGCTTTTAACAATATGTAAAGTGTTCGCGACCCCGTTTTAACCCTTAACACATAGCAAACTTAAGCTTTCTTAGATCAATAATGACACAATAAAGAAAATTTTCTAACTATATTCAAGTTTAAAATCTGTGTACAGTTGCTTAGAAATCATCTGTGATCACTGGTCCATCGGGAGCGTGAAACTATTAATTCAGGGTCTGTTGTGTACTTTGTGGCTTTGTTCTATCGTATGTGAATTATTAACAAGCATTTCTACTTACTACACAGTATATGTGTATTTGACTGTATATATGGATATATTGGCTTTTCCCCAATTTAGATGATAAACGAAATCTGAATAGAAGACAACAATCAAAGACACAAAATCCAATCGAATCACTTTGTATTCCAACATCGTGAACAATTAACCGAAGTGCATTTCGGTATTATTGTTAAGCTTATTAGCGGAAGAGACATCTTTTGTCTTCCCGAGGTGTGGTCTAAGTGATAAGACATTGTTTATTCGTTCTTCATTTATTTTTTATCGGAAAATTCCTCTGCGATATCTTAACCAGACCAAGAAAAATAATAAGAACTTAATATCGATCAATAGATTATTGAAATGGAATTTGAAGCTTAAACTAATAAATATCTGGATGCCGGAGCTACGCCAATACCAAATTTTATTGTTAAGTTTAAGTTTATTTAATTGTTAAAGCCATTTCCAAGTAACCAATAACTCACACTCGTATTGAAATAATACCCCACTTAAGTAGTGTTTTATTTGATTATTTACACATTCTGTGCTCCTCACTCGGATCCGAGTGGGGCGGGGCCATAGTAACGGTGCCGCCCACTCGGATCCGTGCAAGCGTCCCATTCATTTTGTTTTGGCTAGTAACGCACCGGCGTTCGAAGCGAGCTCACGTTGTTTTGCGCGGCCACTCAGGCAATATAATCAACTTACGAAAAAGATAATTGGTTTCATTCTAATAGTGTTGTGGTGATTTGTATACACGATAGACAGGACGCTATTTTATAGTATTGAAACCAAGCGCAATTGTCCATTACAATAACTTTATGTCGGGCATAGATCTTCAAGATCAGATGCTCGCTTATTACCCAGTCCAAAGAAAGACGCTGCGCTGGTACAAGAAGCTGTTTGTTCATATGCTGCAAATGAGCCTCAGTAATGCAATGTACTTGTACAACAAATTTTCGGCGACTAATAAAATGATTCTGTACGATTTCCGTTTGAGCATACTGGAAAGGCTTCTACCTGATCCTCATGATGTCAATCAACGCAATGTTTTGAAAGTGAAACATCAACTCACCAAAATAGAAAAGACCCGAGTGAGACAAAAGAAGGTAGGAAGAGTCATGAAGGAAACCACCGAAGTGGCCCGAAAGGAATGCAAAGGCTGCAAAGCCCAGAAAAAGAGAGTGCAAACCATTTACGAATGTAAGCAATGTGAAGGTTCTCCAGGCTTCTGTACACAATGTTTCTGTCAGGCACATTCCTAAGTTTTTTAATTTTATTTTAAGTTTTTTTTTCTTTGTGTACGTAACATACTGTGATTAAGAGTGTCATTTTTCAATTAAACTTATAATTAAGTATTATGTTTTTTTGTTTGATTTTTATAATTGTAGATTTTAATGCTTCTTTGCATAGATTGATTAATATATCTTTCTAAATAAATAATTCTCCAGATGCATAATTGTTTTATTTACTTACTGTTTTTTTAAGTCACCACATGATGACATTTTAGTTAACAAACAATTGCCATCCCTAGCACTCGGATCCGAGTGTTCGGCACCCGACGTGCTGCATGCCGACCACTCGGATCCGAAAAATGTATTTTTTAATAATAATAATATACATTCATACATTTTTCAAACATTCATATTTACTTAATCAAAATTCACCATAAAAAGTTATGGCTTACGGCTATTACTTTGTATCTATTGTTTAAGCAATCAATGTGTTAAACAAAAGCAATTACATACATGTTGAATGGTGTCTTTTCTCCAAAAATTCTCACGTATATTGCAATTCACTAAATATTTTTAGTCCCAATGTTCAAAACTAGTCTAATAAAACTTTGCTCATTTGCAATATAATTTATCTACAAATATGAAAGTAAATATGAGCAAAGTTTTATTACAGTGGTCTTGAATATTGGGACTAAAAATATTTAGCGAATTGCAAAATACGTGAAACTTTTATGGAGGAAAAACACCATTCAACATGCAATTGCTTTGTTTAATAATCAAACATTTCAATTTTATTTTATATATTTATCTTGACATATTATTGAAAGTTATCTGGGTAATTTTAATACTTCTTTCGAATACATATATTGTATATCCACCCATAAATTCTCGTAATTTTCACCGCTCAAGTAATAGTGTGTTAAATTTATGAAAACATAATTTGCTCATAGCACATTACTTGGACCATACCGCGCGTTCCTTACTTTGACGACTATTTATCAATGTCTTGTCTACTGCCGCCAACCATCCGATTACAACGTGACATTCTCATTTCTTGGCCCCTTGTTCCTGCAGATTTACTTATAACTCGCCTTTCGCCTTTTCATTCCGGGACTTTGTTATTAATCTGTAACATCATTAATTACCATCAGCTACGTTTATCTCAAGTGTTTCGATCTTTATAAATTAATTTTGTTTTAATTATGCTTTATAATTTAAAGTTTTGATACCATTTTTACTTCTGATTTTATATGTTTATTAATTGCGTTTTTTGTAGTCTACAATAATTTCAATAGACCCAAGCCACTGCAGATGATAAATTAATTATTAACACTTTCATTAACATTGCGATGCGCAACATATTTTGCCCTAGGCTTTGACCTGAAATATTGAGAAAAAGTTAAGTTTAAGAAATAAATATTGCAAAGATAACATGAGGATAGCTATTAATAGCCGTAACTTGGTTGTTGAGGACTTAATGGTAAGGTAAAAAAAGTGACACTTAAAAACTTAAACTACCAACTAAAGTACACTCTAACAAATTTGACAAAAAAGGTATATTATAAAAATATAACATAAAGTCATTTGAACTTAATAATGTTCTTATAGATTATGTTAAAATTAAAACCTTTTTCTATAAAAAGTTTCGACTCAAAGTTTACAATACGCGTATTTTTTGACGATTGTGACGTCTTCTGGGCGAATTTATTACCAATGTCATCGTAGTCCAGGATAAGCCACAGTCAATCTAGATTCTTAAAGGCCCGAGTTATATCGTCTGTGTGCTATGGTCCCATAGAAATATCTACGAATCCAATTCGCGTGAGTACTTTGTAGACATAAATGTTGCTCAAGCTCGCCTTGTAGTCACGTATGTTGGAATGGACGCTGCTTAGATAATTTATTTAGATTTTGGAAATCCTTTGATGTCTCTATCACTTGCTGGGCACTTTGTATCAAATTTGAATGTAATATCCTACGATACTATTCACGGTATATTAAAATTTTCGTTTCGGAAGACATTCCTCTCTACAAATATAACCAAGGATCTTCAAATTATAACACATATCATATGGTCTAGGTAAAAGTATAACAGTCACAACCATTATTGTTTATGTTTCAAACAATAAAATGAGGCGTATTGACAGTTCAATCGGTTCGACAGTTTTTATTGTCCATTCCGCTCTCAGTTTTATACGCAAGTGCATTGGTGTGTATCTATTAAAAGATGGTTTTAGAATAATAAAACATCTATATACAAATTTTATTGATTTTTAATCTGAAGAATAATTGGTCCTTGTTTACATACGCTATGCCACGTCACGTACACGTTTTATTTAATTACGGTGTTGTTATATTCATTTTAAACTCTTTTAGCAAATTAAGAATCATGCTGATTTTTACATTCAATATATGTTTACTATGTGAAAACTTTGAATTAAAAATAAGGGACACAATTTCATATACGGCCATTTAATTCCAAACTAATCAAACCTTGTAATGGTAACTAAACAGTTGATATACGTACATATAATTTCATTTCATCACAAAAATTAAAATCATGGGCGATGATCGAATCCCCGACCTCTCGGCTCAGTAGTGTAGGGGCTTACTACAAATGCGTCACGAGGCCAATATTATATTTAAAAATGTTGAATTCAAATTACGATCCTTTTCATGTTAACTAACTATTAGCTTTCAATTTCATTCTTATTTTGCATGAAATCACGTAAAAGAAAAATATATTCAGTTATTTTAATCAAACGAGGGAAAAATTGTGAGGAAAACCGAATGCTTGAGAAATTAACAAGACAATTTTTTACAAAAAGAAAGTCAACTTCAATGGTTTTGAGGAGTTTCCTTGTGTGTATCCTAAAAGTTGAAGGTCCAATGCCAATAAAACTAAAATGGGACTACCGAAAAAAAAAAGAATCATCCAAATCGGTTCATAAACAAAGAAGTTATGGCTTACCGTCCATAAAAAAAACTTCGAATTGACTAACTTGTTGAAGTCATTTAAAAAAATATTGTAATATATATTTATTACATTGTTGCTAATACACGTATTGTGTGTTTAATGTATTACTTAGGTATATCGTATGTAAAGCTAAATATTTAGTAGGTTATAGTATGCAATGACATCTCACCATTTTAAATAAGAAAAAGAGAGAAAATATTAATTAGCAGGTGATTTCGCACACATGTTAAATTGTATAGCGAGCACCGTGTACATACCGCGTATTTACTTTATCCCCCAAGACCATCAAAGTTATTTTGTTTCAACTAATTCGAATTTAATTGGCATTCGAAACCATCTGTGTGGCTGCAACGTATAATTTGTAGCGTTGTGGGTGATCCATTACTGGAATTTGATGGCTTCATTACTGAGAATAGTGTGCGATATATGTATATGATGTTTATTTATTAATTTGTTTACTTTTTACGCGACTGCGAAAAATGTGTGTTGTTTGTCGAGAGTATTACATGTATAATATTATGTATGTCTATATATTTGGCTCACTCTGTAGCCTAAACGGCTTGATAGATTTTAGCATACGAGGTGTCTTAAGATTCATTTCAATTGTGGAAGTGACACAGGCTATGTAATATTTATGTGCGTCCACTGAGAATCAAATAAAAAGAAAAGTTGAAAAAAAAAATTTAGTCAAGCGTTTTCGTTGCACTTGGGTTTTTTGTTTCGTTTCTAATAATTTAGCTTGTTAAAGGTTGAATTTTAATATATGTTTTTGTACACTGGCATTTAACTTATTTGGAGACTGGTATTTTTGAACCAGATTGTAATGCATGAAGTATGTTTTTTTTTTAAATAAAGGTTATTTTTTTATTTAACAATATCTTAATCAAAATAATTCACAATCTAAACAAGCAAAATTTATTAAAAAGGAAACAAAGAACCCGACTGCAACAAATACACGATAATTTTGTTATATACTTTTTTATTTTTTATTTGATTTCCAGACCTCGTACTTAAATATTATATAGCCTATTTCACTTCCCCAATTAAGACGAATATAACGACATCTCGAACGTTAAAATCCATCAAACCGTATAGGCTACAAAGCGTGCCAAAGAAATAGACATATATACATACGTTCTAAAAACATAACCATCACTATAAACATAAAGTACTAATCTGATACGATATAGGCAAGTACGAAACGTGAGAACAATTATCGGCTGTAGGCGATTGATTCCACAGCCACTAAATGTTAAACCTTTTTCTTGTTATAAATAAAAGTCAATGAATCTATGGACTCCAAAACGGCTGAAGTAGTCACGATTATTAAATTTTCAGACAATCAACATTAGCCTAGCGGGTGATCCTGTAAAGATAGGTACCGATCAGATCAATGTTGTTAAATAAATGTAATTAGAAATTACGGAACCAACTTTTAAATTAATTACTTTTGTTGTAATTGTAGACTGATATCTTTTCACTTTAAGTTAAAACTGTAACAGAAACGATATAATTGTTTACGTTACAATATTACAAGTCAATTCTAAGACGTTTATCCAATGACCACATTTGAAATGAGCGACGTTAGTTCTGCGAATAGAATGCATTCGACGGGCCCTAATGACTTTGGGTCTTAGTTTAATTTAATATTAACCGTAACAAGAAGCTGGCCTTAGACGAAATTTAATACAGGTTCAGTTCTGAAATAGACTTGCGACTTAAATGTTGCCTGTTTTCCCATCGTATTAATTCTGGTATGTTATATTATAAGAAAAAAATTTGTGAGTGTAACCTTTACGTGCATTTGAAGTAAAACTTCTTTGACCTTTTAACAGATATTATAATTATATTTTTTGAGTAATTAAATTAATATTATATATTTGTAATGCTTTACAAAAATGTATTATTTTTAATAGCCAGATTTTGTCAAAGACCAACACAGTGTTATTACTAGAAATAGAGATAAATTAGTTGTACCGTGTTTTAGACTTAGTAAGACTAAACAAAGTTTTTTAGGTAATAGTGTAAGGTTCTATAATAAGATCCCGAAGCACATTACTTATTTACAGGACAGTAAGTTCAAGGACCATGTCAAGCGGGTTTTACATACCTTCATTATAGAGTGTATCATTATATGAATGGTAGTGATGTGTGGAAGTGATTCCCTCTCTGTGCACCCACTAAATTATTATTTTTGTACCTAATATATTAAAATATGTACAGTTTAAAAAAAATTAACCCTATCGAGTTTCTTACCATTTCTTCTCGAATACTGGGATATTTCCCAATCAACATTCTAGTGTTTTGACGTTCATAAGTGCCTTCTTAGGGCCTAAATTGAATAAAGTTTTTTTTTTAATTTTGAATAAAGTAACTGTTTGAAGAATGTAAAGAAGTGAAAACTTCTTTAGCCGCGTCGAGCGATATTTGGTAGGGGAAATACTTATAGCTTCGCGTGACCTTCGCGTCACCGATTACCTCGGCATGTTCGTGTTCTATTGCGCTTGTATAGCGGCCTGTGTACATGTATACGCATATATACACAAACACATTGTATATACTGAACTGCATAATATGCGTGTTTGACTTATTGGATGGGTAAAATCTTGTGATTTCGCGTCACCGACATGCTCTGCAATAATTCAGACTTGAATAATTCAAAATTGAGTTTTCACTTCTGTCGGCAGTCCCATAAAGACCTCCTTTTCCTACCTCCGTTTTTTTTAAATAGTAACTCAGAAAATTAACGGGACTGTCCCTGTTGCTAAGCACAGTATAATTTAAACATAACGGTGACCACCGAGAACATCGAATTCTTTAGGCGGTCACCGCTGTCATACCGGTATATCTACATAAATAAAAAGATTGAGATTTGCCGGTGTGCACTTATCACGCAAAAACAACTGGATAAATTTTGACCATTTTTTTTTATTTTACTCCTTAGATATTCGGTCTATATAAAAAATAAAAAATATCAATATAAAGTTATTTTAGTTTTTAGAAACTACGATTCTATAAGCACCACACGTTGAGCAATATTTTTTTTTTGTCGTGGTGTTAATGTAATAAACACCGCAGTTCGAAGTCGCGGTTATCAACTATTATAAAAATAAAGAGAAACAAATTTGACTACAGATTTTACTGGATGTTATTTTCGTCTAAAAAAAGGTATGCTACCCTAAACTAGCGCCTATAAAAGTTTTAATTGAAAATCACATAATTTTCATTATTTCCGAACGTTACAGAATGTTAATGTTTATTGATTAACAAAAATAACCTGTAACGATTTTTTTATGGAGTTTAAAAATTACGCTTAATGATTACATGTGCCATTTGTTAGGACGATAGTTTCGTGGTAAATGGTTCGGTCACCGGTGCTAGGAGAATGTTCAACTCGCTAACTACCATCCATAAGTTAAGTTAATTAAGTTCATCGACTACGAAAAAGGAGGTTTATGTTTTTCGAGGGTATGTATTTTATGTCTATTTATGCTCTGTACCCTGTTGATGTATTTTAGCATACGAGGTGTTATTAGATTCGTCTTAACTGTGGGAGTGGCATTTAAGTAGGACGTCTGGGAATAAAAAATAAACAAAAATATTTTTAAAAAAATGTTGTGATGTGTTTTTGTTGCTATCGGGTTTTTTATTTCCTTTTTAATAATTTAGCTTGTTTTATTCTGATTTTGAATAGTTTACATGGAACGATAATCTCAGTAGCAAGTCTATATCGGCAATGAACAATGTTCCTCAATCGTATGGGTCGGCTTTGGTATCATGCTGTCTGGTGCAGACGGGCCGTTAATGTGCGGTAGGATTAGACGTGAGACGTCGTCAACAATGCCTTAGTAACTCACGCTTGCGATTAAATCCAGTTTGTATAATAGTTGCGACTTTGCAGCTTTTAGAAATAAGTTTAATACAATTTTCAACACAGCTTCAGTATCAAGGATTTTCATTCTCGTTAAATCTCAAAATGTAGTGTATTTAGTTTGTAAATATTAATAACTAGATGTGCTCGCGACTACGCACACGTGGACTACAGAATGCCCGCGTGAATCTTGCTCCCCCGCTCCCGGCTATGTTATACACAAAAATGCATATTGAAAATAGACGTATACTCTCGCTGACTTCTTTGCAGGTATTTTAATGTCTACAATTCTTTCATACATTAATTTGCTATATCTCTTATGGTTTACTCATCATAAGCACCAGAATTGATTCACTATGACCAGTTTTTTTATTTGTGCGGAACCCTAATTCTTTTTCTAAAATAAAAGTAGTCTACGTTACTACCAATTAAATCAGCTATCTACCAGTGAAACTCCTGTCAAAATCGGTCCAACTGTTTCGGAGATTACCCGGCACAAACAGACAGACAGACAAACAAAAATTTGAAAAATAGTTTTTTTGTTATAGGTATCGTATATACTTTCATATGCATTTAGTAAAAAGTTATTCTTTTGACTTTACAAACAGATACTTCAATTCTATTATACCATTTCCATTTCTTTATTTTTTCGGGGACAGCTCCTGTGAAAACTTGAACGAGCGTCTTTTTTACATTATGTGTGCATTATTTTATAAAAATATGACGTTTACACACGTACAGGTTATACCAGAGTCGGAGAAACTGATAGGTATGGAGCTATATCGATAAACGTAACACGATAACAGACCCGATATTTTTTTACAAAATGTAAGAAACTAAACTACTGCCGGATACTTTTGTACAAATTTATTAATTAATATTGTATTTCATTACAAGATGTTACACGTATTAATTTTCGAAGCTGTTGTAAAATAAGTAAGTCTAGGTAGGTTCTCGACAATGTAACGAGATAATTATAACGACAGGTAATCTTTATTTATTTATTTTAATCAAAATCTGATGAATCGTCACTACTTATTTCATATCGATATCATTACTTATTTGGTCACAACACTATAACTATCAAATTAGAACTGTCATCGAGAAAATAAATAAATGGACGGAATATAAATGTATAGATAAATTAAGGACAAAAATGATAGTTAATAATGCAATGATGCCTCAGTAGGAGCGTGTATGAACACCGCGTCAATCGACTTGAGTTTGAATCCCTGCAATGTGCCTGAGCTTTCGGTGAAGGAAAACATCGTGATGAATCCATAGCATGGTGGTAGGGTATTTACTAATGCCCGCTTGACTAGCTACCATTCTCAAGTTGAAAGTCTGTCGTCAAGAACCTATAGGTTTGTTCCGGCAGGTGCACTTGAGAACCAGTCCCCCGCTAGGCTTAGCATGTTACCATCTCGATCCACATCATCACTTAACATCAGGTGATATTGTTGCCAAGCACAAAATCTAATAAAGTATTAAAAAAATCAAAGCAGTCGTGAGGACTGCCGACAGAAGTGAAAACATAAAACTAAGTATAAACATTTTTCCTAAACTTCAAGTGATAGAATTAATAATAATCATAATACAAGTAATTATAATTAATATTAATAATAGAATGAAGAAAATACAAATATAATTTAAAATAAGAAATACTAACTTAGTAAAATACAATTGCGTAACATAAGAAAATATTCGTTAACACGTCACGTGACCATGGTGAAAGATTTCCGTGTATATTTTTATTGTCATTAAAAGTTGCATAAAAATTTTAATGGCACACAAATTTAATTATTACGAACTGGATTCGGGTCTCGTCTGCGATGAAGGGTTAACCCTGGCCATTAAAGTAACCGAATTATTAGTAATTTAATTAACACAGATAGTTTTGGGAATTGAAGTGGAATTTATTTGAGTGACATGTTATTGAACCCTTTAAATGCGTCGCGGGATTAAAAGACATTTAAATTTACTTTAAATCGTGATAATGTATTATATTTTTAAAAATACAATGCTATATTATGTGTAATAATATATGCTTTGATTTTATTATCATGGTTCATAACATATAATTTATATTACTATATCCGTATTTCTGTCTGTAGACGATTTTTTCTTCTAATTTTGTGATATATGTATATTTATAAAGGCCGATATGTTTTTTATTGCTTGTCTATCTATATTGATTTAACTCTTAATTTTGTACACGAGAAGTAATATTATTTCCATGGCATATGCCATTCCTTAATTGACGGGCTATAAGAATTATTAGTAATATGTACTTTTAAAAATAAGAGACGAATAAATTACTTGTAATAAACGGAGCCGCGGCTACAGCTAGTATTAATATATATTTTTTATTAAATAGGACTATTTCTTTATTTATTTTAATCACAATACTCTTCCTAAAACTGTTATTTGATTTGAGTGTATGTATATGATTATATCTTAATAAGTTTTAAAGTATTTAAAAAATATATGTACTTATTTGATTTAAAAAATAAGAAATGCAATTTATTTATACAAATAGAAGATGTCCTTTAGTCCCCAAATATGAATATTTCAAATTCAAAACATCCAATCTACATTATCTGTTCAAATATAAAAGAAATACACACGACACTAAAGGTAAATGCTTTTGTATTTGTCAACGTCATGTCCCCACAAAATAACACGAACAAAAAAAGCGGAATTCGTGACATTTTTTTTCACAAATGAACCGTGACGACTCCCTGGCTTCTCTTATTAGATTAACAGGTCGATTTGCAATTCTGTGTGTGTTCGCATACATGTTTATTTTACGGAAATGAATCGCAATTTAGTAGGATGGGGGCTTTTCTGTTGACTCAATACAATATTATATGTAACTTATATAATCGCTCAGTAAGTGCATATGATTTTTTTTTTTTACATAGAACCAGTGACAGAGAAGTTGAAGAGTAAAAGGTTAACTTAGTTACGACGTAAGGGATGAAAGTCATGTAACTATATTGCGTTTTTATTCCCACGGAGTGAATTGACATTTCATGTGTTGCTGGTTTATTGTGTTTTTAAAATAGTGATGTCACCAATCAGTACTAATTGTAAACCAGTATGAGATATTATAACTATTTATATGTTAAAAAAAAAACGACGAAACTTTCATAAGTGAAGCCCAAATAAGAGTGAAAAATTCGCATCTCTCGTGGGTCAACCAGATCATTCTTCTTTTGGTTTTTTTTTTGTTAATTTCCGCTATAATATTATTCATTATAAAGTTTTTTTTTAATGACGGACTATTTTGAATACCATAAAATATTTAAAGTAATAAATAAAAACCCTCAATTCAGTATTTAAGATCGCGCGATTAAAATAATTGTACCGAAAAATATACGGCAGCACACGTTGAGAATTTGAAGATCTACAGGATATTTGAGCTGAAGACAAAATAAAAGTAGTACTTCTGCATAGACGCATATTCAAAGGAGTGCCATTATAATTATAAAATATATAATTAAATAAAGAATGTCAGTGAATGGAGGTTACATTAAAGTTATAATAGCCAGTAATAAAAGAGCACAACACTACAAAAATAAATGTGACAACATTATTTTCAAGTTTGACGTTAGTGAATGTCAATTCACTCGGTGTGTGAATAAAAACGTAGTATAGAAGAGTTTTTACTATGAAGTAGAACCGTTAAAGGAGTAGAGGTAGACCTATAAAGGTATGAATGAATCGTATGAGGAGTTATTTATGTCAATAGCAGGTTACTGATTTGAAAGCTGATAGAGGAGAGGGGAAGAGATAAAATTGTTATGCCGTTTCTACTCCGATACAATAGGGGTAAGAAGAAGAAGAAGAAGAACAAAAAAATATCAGAAAATTTAAACAAATAAACAAAAAAATAAAACAATAACGAAATTTTTGCAAATCAACATGATTCATTGTGTAATAATATCCGACAAAGTAAAACATTGCTGTGTGTCTTCAATGAAAACACGAATTTATTATTACATTAAACGAATAGCAAGAAATTTATTTTACAGAAATTGTCAAGATTGTCATTAATTTCATTATACTACTAGGAACGTTTTTTATTCTTACCAGGTTTGTCGTATGCCCACAATATCATCTCATAATAAGTGTTTTTGTATAGTAAGACGCTTAGTTTCGAGAGGTTTTGGCTCTCAAGTACAGCTACCAAAACAGACCTTAAGTATTTGATGACAGATATTAAAGTTAAAGGTTTGTAGCTAGCCAGATGAGCATTACAAAATCTTCTACCACTATGCATTGGTTTCATCGTAATCTTCATTTGATTGTCTTTTGATTTTACCATCACGAGAGAGGTTTTTCTCGGCAACTAAATACTTATTTACAGGCTGATCTGTGAATGGTGTACTATTTGCATGGTGGTCGCCATTCCCACGTTTATAGAACTCTATCACCTCGCTTATTTACTGGATATATGACAGCTGATTACGCCTAACTATGATGGTTGATACACTTGTGTATAATGGTCCCAATCCAACCAGAGACCGTTCTCGTGCCCTACCCACCCAGAAAATAAAGATTCTTATTTATTTGTAGGTAAATAAATACAATACTTCCAACATACACAAACATATTCAGTAAATATCAAATAGAATGAATCACAAAGTGTGACCGATGCCCTCACAGCGGGCAATGCCACGTGCCCGTTTGATTAGTTCACAGATTCTTTGCATTTTCAATATGTTTACTCTTAAATAACTCTCATAATAATCTAAGCCTTACACTAATATCATAAAGTGCAAAATACTTTAAATCTTAATTATTTTTTATGTATAACGATGATACCGAAATTTAAGTCTTCATGAGTATGCTATTTTGGTTCAATTTTGCAACAACTGTGATATAAGGGTTGGTAATCCGAAGTTGGAAATCGAATTAGTTGACCGCCCGCTGTTTTTGCTACTCAACACAATAGATTCCTTGGAAAATGGACGTACTCCCGTGAAATTACCCCGAAGGCTTTCTTGTTGCAATAACTTGTACAATTTATGTTTTGTTGTTTAATCGTGCTAGTATTAACTTTAGAAATGTTATAAACAAATTTAGTTTTTACGAATGCTACGTGCCTAATTAAAATAGAAGAAAAATAATCACAAAATGATCAATTATATTTATCGTCAAAGTGTTTATAACTTTTCATAAGTAGCTTCTTAATCATTCATTCATTCATTAGTATCTTCTCATTTGGTTTTGGTAAATTACTGAATTATTGTTTACTTATTCTATCATATAATACATTAACAAGATAATTTTTAACAAAAAAAAAAAAACAAACTTTAATGATATTAAGGTATTCCCAGGTGTATTTCAAGGTCTATTGTCAATGAATTAAAATGGGACCATCCTTGAGGTGTCCCGTTTTCAACAAAAAAAAAAACAAAGAAGTTATGGCCTGAACATCCACAAAAAAACTATACAATCGAATTGAGAACACTCCTCCTTTTTTGAAGTCAGTTAAAAACATCAATTAATATTTAGTGGTATTATATTTCTTAGTTAGTATTGTAGAATAAATCCATATTTCTATTTGTAAATATTGTTCGAACATCTTCCACAAAATCCAATTATTGCCTATATACCATAAAATGTATTTTATGCAATGGCATAAACTATAACATCCGATTGTATGAACAACGTAATCCAGTAATCTGGCTGTAACCGGTCGCTAGAAGGCTCTGTGTGCATTTTATGTGACGTTTAACAATATCTGTCAAAACCTAATACTATAAAACGCGGTATTGTTACGCAGTGATGCCCTTTGACGACTTAACGCGATTTTATATAGGTTTGTGAACCATTCGAAGCTATTACTATATTAACGAAGTTTATTAATTTCTAGCTGACCCAGAAGACGTTGTCCAGTTGAAATATCAATATAATTGTTTATTATTGTTTTTGTGAATTTTTCCAACAGCTGTTGAAAAATACAGAAAAAAGAGATTTCTGAGTGATAGATATTAGTTATATATAGTTGAGTGATAAACCAAATAAAAAAGAATTACGCATATCCATCTTATAAATCTTGATGATGATGGTTTTGACTTCATAGAAAAATCCAATAAAAAAGGACGTTAAATTGTTCTACAATTAGAAATTTTTCCGGGAAGCATTTCCAATATTGTTTTCTATTAAAATCTATATAAGATTATTGCAAATATTTTCAAATAAAAATTAACCAAATCGATCCAGCCGTTCTACAGTGATACGATTACTAACATACAGCATTTTGTTTTTAAACGTCGTCAAAAAAGGAGGTGGATTCTCGATTGCAATGTTTTTTTAAATGATGTTCAGCCATGACTTCTTTGTTTATGAACCGATTTAAATGATTTTATTTTTGTTGATAAGGGGATACCTCAAGTACGGTCGCATTTTAATTTCATTGGTATTGGACAATCGACTTCGAAGATACACTTCTCAAAATAATTGAAGTTGATTTTCTTTTTTGCTATTATGTATATAGATTATCTTTTTAAATTTGCAATCAAACGAAAATTAAGATGTTTGAACTTTTAAATGACCGGCGGCCCTATTTTAATACTAGAAATAAATATAAAATAGTTGTCCAATTTTTTAGACTTAGTAAGATAAATAAATGTTTGTTAGGTAATATTCTAAGGTTCTACAATAAGTTCCTAAGCATATTATCGATTTGTTGGACTATAAGTTCAAGGATTATTTAAAACAAGTTTTATTTTCAAAAGGTTATTATGTGGTGGAATGTTAAGTGATTAATAGTGATGTCTGAAAGTGACTCTCTAATTCTTGGTACGTTAACTAAGAATTTGTATAAAGGCATGTGTATAGTTAAAAAAATTATAATTAATAAATGCGATTGAGCCAACGCGGTGCTTCTCAACGACTGGGATTTCTTTGAATCGTTCGGTTGTAATGTTTTGAAATGTAATTTTTTTTAGGTCAGACTACACTGTTAGCCATAAGGGCCCAAGAAAACTCAGACGGTTTTTACAGTTTCACTGGACTTGGGGTCGAGCGCTTGACATTCAGCCGCGAAAGCGTGCCAACATGTCCAAGGGTGCTAACGTTGCCGAACCATACATTCATAACTTTCTCAATTGAAGAAAGCTTTTTTTAAGTAACGAAACTAAAGTCGTTTTTGTATTGGATTCAGATACATCTAAGAAGTGTCTCTTCTGAATATTTTTCCGTTGTGTCTATTTATAATTCATTTTACTTTAATATTTCACATAAACACACCTTTAAAATGTTATAGCTTTCATTGGATAAATGTCTAACTTTCTGTATTGCGGGCCCCATCTGCTACGAAGGGTTAAACTGTTATGTGGCCATTGCGAATAATGAGGAGTGTTTAAAAGAAATTTACACTCCCCGGGGTGTTTTTGTCATGCTCCTGTTGAGGGTTAAGAATTGCTTTTCTTGCGTTCAATGGGTTCCAATTAAAAAACATTTTTTTTTGCATTTCAAATAAAGTTTTCTTTTTCGATGTTGCCTTCACGGACTTTTTAAAGTAGAAGGTATATATGTTTATCAGACTTAGCTTATTTAAATATTTTAAAATGTAGATAAATAAAATTGTATAGCAGTGAAATTCAATTGTTACATCGCTGCTGTTTTACAGATGATAAATGAAAACCTGCTATATTTTAAGATTATCGTAATTGTTTGTGTCAGCATACGTGCGTATATTTTTGGTGCTACAAGTAAAAATAAGGGATCATATAGATTCATAATTTTATATCGCAAATTATTTTTCATAGCATAGGAATTAAAGAACTGATAAAGTTTCATAATTATCATATTACAAATTATATTTCACTTAACAGGAAAAATAGCAGTGATGCGTGAAATGCAACATACAACAAGTATAATAACAGTTTTGCACTTATATCCCAAGGTAAATTATCTTTATATTTTCTATATTAATTTAAAGTTATTCTTTGACGGAGCTACGGAAAAGGTGGTTGTAACATAACTTATAACTGACTCACGGTTTAACTCGTATTAAAGTTGTGCATTGGAAGCCCGTCAAAAATCAATCAATCAAAAATCCGTTTTTAGCTGTACTTACGTCATAATAACTATCTATGTGCCAAATTTCAACCCAATTGTTCAGTGGTTTGAGCTATGTGTTTATAGATCAGTCGGTCAGTCATGGTTTCCGTTATATATATTTGGATTATGAATATGATAATTAAAGAGTTAGAAAGCAATACTAGTGGATATAATTAGGGACTAAGTGAAATTAAAAACTCATAGAAAAGTGTTACACTGTAAAGAAAAGTTATATTCTGACCTTCAATAGAAAGTATTTAACGGATAAAAGCCTACAAATTAATTTACAGTGTTCAAACTTTTCACTGGGTCTTGTCACAGCTTATTACAATATTGCAAGTGAAGAATGATTTGATACGGTAAAAATCATCGTAAAAAGTATTTATATCACGTGAAATATAAACCTATTTATCAGGTCCTTCTAAAGACTCAAATTTGTCACGCAATTGTAAGGTAATTTGCATAGTTTTATATCTGTATTTGAATTTAATTTACTAAGAAAACTTCTTGTTTATTTACGGTGAATTACATTATTGTCATGGCACTGGAGCTTTAGTAAGCGCATAGTATTTTTAATACAAAACAATTAAAACATAATCCTTGTCAAATCCACGTAATAAAGCGAACCTATAAATGACAAAACCATAACTTAATAGCTAGTGCCCTAATAAACTGAAGATATACACGGCGGTAATAATAATATCCCATTTGTTCGTGTAATAACTACGGGAGTAACTTTAATGTTTAGATTTTACGAGAAGGATCTAAAATATTACTGGTGCTTTTAAATGGCTAATAATAATAATCCATTACGCTGGTTAATATGACACGAATATCATATCCGAATAGATTTCAGCCACCATACACCAGATATAGAGCACCCATGGCACGGTTAGGCATGTCGCATTCCAAGAACAGCCGGTTAATATAATCTAGTGGGGTCGTAGAGTCGTGACTTCAAATCACTAAATACATATACAGATGTTTCCTTCCTTCCTCCCAGGAGGCAGAGATCATGTATATATGTATAATTAGTTAGCTGGCATTAGGTATAGGGAATTAGCTAGATCGCGACTTATTTGCAATCGTGGCAACTGCCCAAGCCGAGGTCTAGCCACTCTGGCACCCTTGAGCAAGTTATCTTCACTTTCGCAGCTGAGTGCCTTAAGTGCTCGCCCCCAAACCACGATGAAACTTTAAAAGCCGCCTAAGGCTTCAGGGCCTTTATGGCTAATAGTATAGTCAGTTTGAAAAAAAAAGAGCCGTGACCATCATGTACATGCTAATATAACTTGACAAAGTGACTCTTTTGGTTGGGGGCGTTTCGAAATAAGCGAAGTAAGAATAAAGAAAATATTTATTCTTAAGAACAAAACACGCTATTATGTAATGTTGGCTAATTAAAAAAAAAACAAAATCAATCGGGAAAACTATGCACATGAATTTAATAATATTAATATACACAAAAAAAAAACATAAAAAAGTAATAATATAAATACTCCAGCTACAGCATCAAGAAAGGGCGTCCAACTCAGCAAATGCTGAAGTGTCACAGGGCACTTAGCGTTCGCTGATTTTCAGCTAGAAACCTAAAGCAAGTCACGGTGCGCCAACAATAATTAATCAAAAAATAACAATAAAAATTCACTCCTCATGGCATTTAATAAAAAAACTAAGAAAATATATTAATAACCTGAATATATAATAATTAAAATAATATAGAAGCTTGCAGACCAGCATGAAACTGAAGAACCGTCGATGGATTGCCAATCTGTCGACGTTCGCCGTTGTTTTTGGTTTGTACAATGCCTACCATCGGGTCTAGTGCCCTAACTTTGACAGTGCTACTATAAAAAAGTTTAATAAAAGCGGTAACCTTTGAGTGTTGAGGATCTATCGTGAATTACAGTTGACAGTAAAATCCACAAGAAACCTGGATGCAGACTCGTTGATATATGTTGGGTATATAGATTCAACATTCAGGTATTTTCATCACATGTTGTCGCAATGCAATCTAATTTTAATGTCTTGACTCAACACTCGACTTGAAATTCTTTAAGTATGGTTATCATACAAATTGAAAGCTTACGCTATGGCTATATGGCTAGGGTACCCAAAATACTATTGAACGGAAAGCTAATGGATGAAGAACTCAAAGTGGCCTAATATTAGATAGTTGGATTATGTGCATAAAGAGAAAGCCGAAGAAAGATAGCTAAGTAATGTATTAAATAACATTTTGAGATTTGAGACACTCAAACCAACCTCACCTTCATGTTGGGCAATTTTCTGAGTAATGAAAGGATGAATGGCGTTAGCGGAGTAGTAGGGCTCTATAGCTCATCTGGGTCATAATGGTTCGACTATGCGCGTCAGGTTTCGGGATCAACCGATGCATATCTATTCTCTATTTACGCAAGATGGCATGACAGCGGTGAACTGCGGTGGATTGATTATCTCGATAATCTTTGCCGTTTCATGATAATAAAATACTGGACGATGCGATAGCGGAGCAATGGTAGCGTACTCTGACACGACGTTGATTGCTACGATTTTGAAGTACACAACAAACCTGAGCTATTTTGGTGAAGTAAAACATCGGAATGAAACCATGGCATGGTTCTAGAGTATTTTCTAATAATCGCCTGGTCAGTTACCGTCCTCAAGTTGAAAATTTTTCGCTTAGCAGGTGTAACCAGGCAATTGAGCTTCTTAGCCAGATCCCCTCTAGGATTAGCATATTACTGTCTTAGACTAAACTATCAATTGATATCTGGTGGGATTGTGGACAGACGATTACCAAACTAAACAAAGACCACACCGAAGAAATTCCGAATACATGCTAAGGATTTATCATTCTCATTAATTTAAAGTTTCTTAAAACCTATTTTTTAGTTCTTATAAATTATTAAAAGAGATCGTAGTAAGTGTGTTGGCAGTACTATAAAAACTGCTCAAGGACTTGTGAAAACTTTCATGATAGTTGAATCTTCGCTTGGTTATTACTATCAAACGTCTCAGTCCAATATTAGACATTAGGAACTCCTTAGAGTCGGCCATTACGCGAAATTTATTCTGAAAGATTCAGATTATGTTTTCTTTAAACTGCTATCATAGTATTAAGCCATTTCATGAATGATTTTTTCTAATCTACTCATCTATCTCATTTTTTCCATTTATCATAAAAGTGTTTATATTATTGGAAATCTTTTCAGCATTTAAGTATGATGCATTGCTCTGTTAAACGACGTCCGCCGCAAATTCAGCTGTATTGTTTTGTTAATTAAAAATAAATTGAAATAGTAAATATAGTTACGGTGTGTTTTTTACAATGTCCTACTTTAGGACTCGGGCTACTTTTGTATCAATTCATTGCAATCGGTTTGGAAGCTTAGTCTTGTAAAGATAACAAAAAACGTGCAGGAGCTACTTTCGCATTAGTGTGGATTCAAGTCGATGATAATTCAGTCGTAGCGTGTTCGGTTACAGCATCGATCGTCGTAGGTAGGGTATGAGGCTGAGGTTTGAGTGAAGCAAAAATATTGTGATGAACTCATAGTATAAAATGGTTGGGAATCTTTTACAACTCGCCTAGTTAACTACCAACCTCAACTTGAAAATCAGTAAACATGTGCCTGTACATGTGTTCTGACGGTTGCACTTGAGCTTTTGAGAGTCAGTTACATAATACCTGGTGAAATTGTAGTCAAATTTATTTGTAGTCTAAATTTTAATTAATTCTTTGAAGGAACTAACAGTCAAAATATACGTTACTCTTGTTTGGTAGTTGGGGACATTTACTTTGTATTACTTTTTTACTAAATAATCTTTTTGGTTTTTAATTTTGAAACACTAAACCTATGATTTTTTTCTATAATAACTAAACATATTGACGGTACTGTTCCTGATGGTAAGCAGAGTCCTATCCAAACACAACGGTGAACATCGAGAAATCTACCGTTGTGCGAGCATCACGCAAAAACTACTGTATAGTTTTGATCAATATTTTTTTTTAAATTCTAAGATTAGTCCTTATCTAAAAAATACGGTATCTTCATAAACAATCATTCTGCAGTTAACGCGTGCAGAGCCGCGGACCATTTACTAATAATATATATCCAATGCAAGTAATCTGAGAATATTAAATGCAGTAATATTTACTTCCACGTCGTACGGCCGATAGACGGTAGATACCGAAGCAGTTGTGTGAACAAGGTAGCACTTAGCCGATTGAACCTCGGGGCTAAACTGTGGAGATTTGTTTGCAGAGTCTATGTGCGCTCAATTAATGCACACGTCCTGGTTATCCTCCTGCTGTTCTATTAATAAACATTATTATTGATAGGCACGTATCTCCAACTAATTGGAAGCATAGAGAACGGATGAGTTAATCTTAAACTATAGTATATATTTATACCTAACGAACATAATATTATGTGGTTAGTTGCCACGGATTATCTATGCAATTAAATGCTATACATGTGGGATGATAATATTAGTTTTGGTACTGAATTTTAAACCATTATAGCAGTTGCTATTTTGCTATATTATTTAACCCACTTCAAAAAAGACGTTGGTTACTGAATTCGAATGCATATATTTTTTGTATGCATGCTCTTCCATAACTTATTTGCTTATGAATCGATTTGGATGATTTTTTATTTATTTATTGGGGATCCCATTTAAATTCAATTAGCCTTTGATCTTCTAATTCGAAGATACGCCACGAAACTCCTCAAAATCATTGAAAATGGTTTTATTTTTTGTTAAAAATTGTATTGTTATTGGACAACTCTCCACCGCGCCGTCGCCAACTTGTAGCCTTTTGTTATTCCCACTTCCCTTACTTGCCTACAAATTTCCATATGGGTTGACAATCATCATTTCTTTCTAGGCAAGCCCGTGTCGCGGTGTCGCTTCCTTTACGACGGCGGACGGTACACCACATATCCACTCACACTCCCGAGTGAGTGTGTACCCATGAATGACTTCTCCGCGTTAAAAACGCGAGTTCCGTGCTTTTTCCCCAGCCCAAAAGTGCCCAACTTGCCTAAAGAAGTTTGCACTTCAATAAAGTTGGGTGATAGACCACATATCCAGTGGGCTTCATAAATAAATACAAAAAAAAAATTAAACAAACATATGTAATCGAAATTTTTATTTTGTTGAATACTCTCAGAATACAGAAAGGACTTCTATATTCTGAGGGAATACTTATAATAATGCCATAAATGTTGGTTTCAAATCAATACATAATCGTGATTTTGATTGGTCGGTGTTGTGACCAGCGGCCCTAACTGGCAATAGTGTCAAACTTATAAATGCGGTTTAAGAAAATAAAACAACCTTTAACTGTAACAAACGTTATATAAAATGATTTTTTTAGACTGCATATTTATCTTTGTAAAAGTAGTGAATAGGGAAGAATATCGTTTTATTTCTTCGACTCATTTGTTCTCGAATAAAACATAGGAAAAAGTGATGCAAGAAAAATGATCGCTTAGGATAAATTTGTGGGCCTATTTTTGAATAAATTGTTATTATGGGATTGTTATATTTGAAGTTTTTTATTTTAGAAAATGCTAAACACTAAATTGTTGCTAAGGGTTTACTTTACATCGTTTTATTTTTTATTTTAAAACTGTGGTTGAGCTATACAGTTACACATATTATAATATAAAACTAGCTGTGCCCGCGGCTCCACTCACGTGGACTACAAAATCCCCTTCTTCCCACGGCTCGGCGGTCACACGCCGGTTATTTTAAAGACAAATTGCTTATTATGGATGATCATTAGAATATAGACATATCCTTTCCGTGACTTTTTTAGGTCTTTTTAAAGTATACAATTATGTGATACATTAATTTGTTATATATATCTTATGATTTGCTCAGCGTAGGCTATTTAAGCGTCCCAAAAGCGTCTTTTTATGCTTTATAATGTGTACTAACTGTGCCTCATGGTTTCACCAGTGTTAATTTTATCCGAATAACACCGTGCTGCTAACGCACTATCATAATAAAATTATTCTCACTTCCTACAAGTATAAATTATTTTTTCAACACACTTGCTCATAAAGTGGCTCTAATATCACCGCAATTAAGCACATAATGACACCTGTAATCAAACTGTGACTTTTTCATTGCTATTATTCACAAGTGAGTTATAGAGTTTTTTTTAATTTTATTGGTCGAGTTGCTTTGTTCTTAAAAAAGTTTCGATACAAAAAAGATAATGATCAATAGAACAAATAAATTAATGTAAGTACCTATTGCTTGCTCATTTCATACAACTTCGTATTTAAACAGATAATTTCAACTTGTACGTGTTTAATAAATAAAACTTTCGCTTAAATATAACTTTTGTTTTCTCTGTAATAAAGAATTTTTTTTTTTTTTTTTTTTAGGTCTGACTATACTGTTAGCCTTAGGGGCCCTAAAGCCGCTGCGGCTTTTACAGCTTCACCGGACTTGGGGGCGAGCGCGGAGAGCACTCAGCCACGAAAGTTATAAGGACGATAAAGAAATCTTTAAATTCCCCATTTTATACGTGGCTAAAACGCTATCTGCGGAAAGCAAAAAAAAAAGAAACCTAATTCCTTTAGTCTATGGTCGATCGCCATTGTTAGATGCGCGTGCAAACTGATTAATTTTTCCCGCCATAGCGAAAAAAAATGATATTTTATTATTATTTTCTTCATAAGTGTGTTGAAAAACGTCGTAAGATACACGTGTGTATTGGTAATTACCGTCCTCGGGTCTCTTAAGACCCTCACGGCCTCACCTAACGGCTCGGGTCTCAATGGCGCCTCAGCGGTAAACACCAACATTACACACTTGTACCATAATGTACTATTATCTTCCATTATCTACTAAACTATACGTCCTAATAACATGTTGTAAAGAGCAAAGTTTAACTTCATAAAATAGTCTTTAAGATGAAGTAACTTTTGTTCGTAAGGATTGCCATGCCTAGAAATAATGCTCATAAATCAGCTTATAAATTTCCAATAAACTTTTGTCATAAAATACCTTAATGTGGCTTATGTATGAGAGTTAGGCATATGCTATCTAAAACGTTTTTTAGGTGTGCTAAGGACCAATATTTTTGATTTACGTAACACTAACCATTAGGGCAGCGCACGCAGATAAAGCAGTTCTGGAGCACTATATTTTTCGACTTAACAAAAATCTATATTAAAAACTAACTGAGAGATGTAGCTTAATGTTAGATAGCCTATACTATTCCTCGTGAATTAGGCTAACATAATAAAAATAATTTTACGAATTTGACTAGTAGTTCCAGAGATTACAACAAACAACAACAAGTTACAACAAACTTTAGAACAACTAACGTTAGGTACTTAAATGAAGTGTAACCAAATAGAATCACACATTTAAAATACAATGGAACTACAAAAACAAATTTCGATTCAAACAAAATTTAAACAAAAAGTAGTACTGTAACTAATCGAAAGCTTCTTCTAACGTTTTTCATTTATTTTTATATAAGTAACTAATGAAAGTATAATAGTATATAAATAATAACTTTCTAAATACCAAGTACAGTGTGATAAACATAAAGATAAACATAAAATTATATCATTTAGCTACAGATCAAAAGGCTCATCAAATATGGACAGCAGTCAAAGAGAATCATTCAATTAAATTTCCACTATATCTTAAGTTGCATATTATTTGCTATCCCAAAGACATAAGATTACATTTCGATTAATGGTAGATCATTTTAAACTGGCGAGATGGTTTTAACATTCGTTATGTATGGCCAAATAATACGTGAAATGTGTGGTGCGTTCTAAACAAATGTGACAGACGCGGACGGATAATTTAGTAAACACGGTTTGGAGATTAACGGTTGGATAAAATTGTAATAGTGGCTTTTAGTCTTTGAAATTTCCTACGTCTGTAGTTCATATTTGAATGCTCTTAAACCATTGATACGTATAGGGCTAGCTTGTTGATAGATTTATCTAATATCTCTTATTTAGCTAAGTTTATATACTGCATCAGCACCTTTTGGCATGGTCGTCGTATAATGTTATGAGTTTGCGTCAAATAAATGAAGTCGACGTTATTCTATGAAAGCTGTTTAAATTTACAATATTTAAGAAAACGTCTACACTTAATATTGTAAAGCAGTATGCTCACATATTATATTTAAAGGACTGATTTATTTTAAAAAAATCTAACCAATCGTTACTAGTTATCCAGTAAAGTCGAAATATAGGTATAGCCATATATAACTTGTTTTCTAACGAAATCAAGTGTAACTACTTGAAATGGTGATCTGTGATCACTAAATGGTAGAACGAAAACAAAATAATATTATTTATCGATTACCAGTAGTTTTTATAAAGTTTCTCTACGTGATCGAATCAGAAATGAGGAGATTTGCAGTTAAACTAAGGATACAGACATAGCCTTAGAATTGTTAGACTTAAGTGGCAATGGAAGGGGTAAATTGCTCGTAGAACGAATGGCTGTTGGTGCTGAAGAGTTCTTGAGTGGCGATCACGTATTGGAAGACGTAGCGCGGGCAGACCTGCTACAAGGTGAAGCGATGACCTGGTGAGTGTTTCAGGAACCCACTATGCAAGCAGCGGAAGACCGGTCGTTGTGGCAATCTTTAAGGGAGGCCTATATCTTGCAGTGTGAGACTTTCGGTGAACGGATAAATATTTCTAAATAATTAAACAAATTACGTGAAGAATATTAAAACTAAAAATCTTCACATTAAAAAACAAACTATGTCAATTTTTTTAATCCAAGGTCCAAATCATAATGTATTTCACGACAAGCCAAATTTTAATATCCTCAATATACGACATTTCTGGCTTCAAAAGTACCTACGTGGTAAAGATAAAGTTTTAAACGCTAAACGATTTGTGGTCGTACCACTAGTTCTGTAGGGGATAGCATTTTATGCGCCATAACTAATGCCACGGCAATACACACGTCCGTCGGTTTTGAGACGACGTTTTATTGCCTACACGTGAATAAATTTAACAGTTTAACTGATATAAAATGTTGATGACAGATTATCTAATGTCTTTTAACGTTTCTGCTAAGCTATACAATTGGTATCAGCAATTTATCTCATACTCGGTACCTACTTTAAAAAAATTAGGGAGGAAAATTACGTGAATAAATACATATTCCGGAATCGCACAGATATTTTATATCCACAATGCCCACTTTTAAATGAGATTAAATTTCTTTAGAGATTTCCCTCTACTCGGGTGGAATACTTCCATCCTACAGAATATAGTAGCCAAATGAACTTGTGTTGTGTTCCTGCAGTGAGTAGGGTTACCAGAGCTCCTTAGGGTATGGGGGGAAGGGTAAAAGTCTGCAACACGCTAGTGATACCTATGGTATTACAGCCGTTCATAAGCTACAGTATCCCCTTTTTGCCACCTTTGTAGTATAAAAAAAGGACTTAAATATTTCATTCTGTGTAAACGATGAAGGTTTTCTAAGAGCGCCAACAAGCCCGTCTGATTATTCATCATTTGTATGTGTTTTTTTATTTTTCAAACGGTATATAAACAAAGGTAATGGAGCTCAAAGAATAATTTACAATTTACACTTGGCATTGGTATTAAAAATTCATTATACGAAATTAATAATGCCACGTGGTAGGACACGGACACGAAAATCGTGTCTGACTGGATTGCGACCTCCAAGCGTCAGCTCTAACATAGCAGATGTTAGGCGCGTCGCGTTCCGGGATCAGTCAGTACCATCCGCAGTAGTATCCAGCGGCCAAGAGGTTTTCAGGGTGAAATAACAGCGACGACCGTCGATAAATTATAGATATCTCGGTGGTTGCCATTGTTTTTGCTGTAAGTTTTCCGTGAAACTATAAAACATATACCATAATACTAAATTGTCGATATAAATGGCTGATAATATTTCACCTTTGCATTATTTAAAACGCATTTGAAATCCTAGAACTTATCCGTATTCGTATTACGCGACACGTCATGCATAACTGTCGAGTATAGAACATTTGCACATCGACGACAGATCGTGATCCATAAATCATAAATTCTGCATACAGAAATACTCACGGAGTTCATCGGATCCTTCGATATGTTTTATACTAACTTCAGAAACTTCGTGAAGCTATGAATTAAATAGAGATAGTTTTTTTTTTTCAAACGATTGTTATATATTTTTCAAAATGTCGTCAACCTAGGGAGTTTTTGTTACATCTTAAAATTAATGTTGTTTTTTTTTTACTTTATATTTATAATCCACTTCAATTAAGCACAATAACCAAACTATATCACGCAAAATGCCACCAATATAGAGTCAAAAAACCTAAGTTAATAGATTAAAAATAAAAACCAAAACATATCTCTTCAAAATCCCAGCAAAAAACCCTGGACATAAGTCTCCTTTTGAGCAACACGAGTTGGTTCAACTATACCGGTTTGAAAAACCGAGAAATTAATCTAATTTTTTTTTTTTTATGTATATATGATAAGCTTTGACTTTTGCGTGTTTCCCAATATCACTTTTGTGTCCTACCCAGAAGAGTACGCGCCATATTTTCATAGAAGACCCTCCTCATATCTATGCCTCGTAGAGTATTTTCTTTATGTATAAGAGTATCAAGTCATAATTATTAGTATATTAAAAAGATTACTACATATAACATAATTTTTGCTGTTACAATAGATTAATACAATGCAAGTACTTTATACTACATTATATAGATTTCTAAATATATTCTTATAAAGAATCTATCTATAACCGTTCCACGTTAATTCTCAGATTTGTCAATCAGGCGACGATGCAGTGGTGACTGAGTTAGCCATCCTAAATTACAACAGGGGAATGCCTAATGAGAACCGTGACTTGGTTGTCGTGGATTCTATCATATTATAACTTAAAAAGAAACAAAACACTGTAGCGCTTCGTAGCAGGCATTTGCAGACTAACACATTTTAAACACCTTTCAGGAAATTAGCTTCACTTCAAAATAAGGTGTATATAAAATATGTGTCTAATTTAAAAAATGTAGACAATATTAATAACATTTTGTTTTTAATTCTGTGGACAATGATTCTGCATGGATTAAAAAAAAACATTGTTGTTCGTTTAAAGTCCTTTTTAACATTGGTGTTTAAATTGTTGCTACTTAGCTTTGCTAAATTGGTTACATTAATTGTACCCACCACTATCTTCATTATTTTAGACACTTAAATCCATCTAACTATACCACGAAATCGGTTATCGTTTCAAATCGATTCAACTAATAAATTAAATGTTTATTGAATAGTTTAGTCATTACAAGCTGTGCCTGCGGTTCCGCAAGTCTACTCCTAAAGATAATAGTTATGAAGATATCGCGATAATTTTTGTATAGAAAGGACCATGTATCTAAGGAGTAAATTTTTTTTATCAATATCTATCCAGTAGGTAGTTTTTTGTGTGATGCAAGCCCAATGACAATCCTATATCCTTTTAAATTTTTTAGGTGTTTTTTTTTTCAAATCTTACTCTATAAATGAACACAATTCATAACTCCATTTTTAAGCAAATGCACAAGTCGGGTTGGTACTTCGAATGGAACTTACGACGCTAATATACCTCCAGTGTAGTTCCCGTAGCTGGGAAAACTTCCAGAATTTAATATTGTTTATGACACGTTTGCTTTACATTCATGTTTATGCTGAACTTCGGAACTGCATTATGCTTCATAGAACTTATTACCAATGGACTCGGCGTATTACTATTTTATGTTATTAAAATCTATTGCAGCTTAAAATATCATTCAAGGAAATCAATTATTATAGGTTTTTCAATATAAGTGATTACTTGGTGTGTACTTTACAGTGAAAAATTATTGCAATAAAAAATCGTGTGTGGTAGGTATTAAATATTGAATCAGATTAGTTTCCTAAGAAGCTGTTTGAATACTAATTAAAAATGACATACAGATAAGGAGTGGGAGATATAAGAGTGAGTAAACTGAAGAATGATTGAAATGTTTATTTTATTTAAAATGTTAAAATATTTAGCATTAAAATTTAAATGGAAAAACGTTTTGAAATTCATATGCTTTCTTTTTCTTATAAATAATTGAATATTTATTTATATTAGCAACCACTTGCGACTTTGTTTGCATTAATTATAGTATCAAGATTATTATGAATAACTAAAAACCTATAATGCTTAGGGATTAAATAACTTCCTGTTAGTGAAATTATTTTTAGAATCGGATCAGTTCCAGAGATTACCCCTTAAAAACATAAATACTTTTTCTCTTTATACTTGAAGTAAATTTAATTCGTATAAGGTAAATTGTTTGCATATTGATTTAAAGTTATATTTAATAACGTTAAACCTTCATCTATGGTTTTAAATAAATATTTTTTAAACATAACGCTTTATTTAAATGAAATCTGCATATTTCTTAGAACAAACTAGTTCTGGACTTACTCCCATATATTTTAAAGGAATTCGACTACTCATTACGACATAAACAAAATGAATCATCCAGTCCCGATAGGACGTTATATGTTTCTTTTACTTATGTTTTATTCAGTCGACGACGGTAAATAAGTTTAGTTTCGGACAAAATGTTCCCATGTGACATAGATACAACAATTTTCCAAGTTCATATTTATCGCTCTAAATACTTATAGTCTATAAATTTGAACTTTATTTCTAAAGTATTACGGCAAAATTATATACGAATGTACGTTTTATAACGGTAAATTAATGTTTGTTATTGTATTCTTTGCGAGGGATGCCGGCCATCCGTCAAAGTCGGTTTTATTTATCGTTTTGGTTGAATTTTATCGAACTAATAGGTTCGGAGATAAATTTACGATTGCTATAGGAATCGGACGGTGGAAAGGGTTGTTCTGTACAAAAGAAAATTCTCGAAAATATTTATTTCATATACTTATGTTATTTATTGTTTAAAATACTTTTATAGGTTTTTAAATGTAATGACTTGTTATAGACTAACAGGTTATTTGCTATTTTTATTTTAATAATTTAGCTGTTAGTCATCCTTATAAATAAATAAATAGAAAAGTGTTCGCTGTCATTTTTGTTATTTGGATACTTATCATCTTTATATATTTCCGTTGTTTCGTCTGTTAATGATCTTGTAACCTCGAAACGATTTCACCATTTGAGGTCATATTCACATAATATAACATTTTTTTTATCGAAATGGATGCTTTATAGCTGGAATTACCGTTTACAAAACAAAAAAACATGAAGCCTAGGCTCAATAGGTCTCACTATGGTCGATTTATTGATTGTAGTTAAAGGGCAGAGATCAGAGGGCAGGAGATCTCGTGATGAGTAATATTTCGATTCTAATTATCTATGAAGTTGTACAGAATATTCGCATAGGTCAGCTAGTTTTATTATATTTCTAAAATAGTACTTAATAATTTATCTAATAAGTCTTATCTATTCACGCGATAACTATTTAATATTGACTCAATAAACATGCAGATTTGTATTTCGCAATATGGAGGTAATACTCAGTACCTTCATTACTGTCGCTTTTAACAAATACAACACATTATTTAATGTACAGTTAAAATAGTGGATTCATTGTAAAAGCTTTTATCGCCACAAAGGTGATCACCAGACTGTAAAATGTCCTAGTATTTGTCAACGAACACACGGAATTGTGATTCCGGAATGGAAATGAACATTAGAATGTTATGAGGTTTCTGGAAAATTTACTATCTTTCGACTTGTGACAAATTATAAGCTTTAAAACACATATTTCTTAGTCTAATATCATCAAGCTCAAGAGATTGTTTGTTTGAACGCGCTAATCTCTTAAAAAAACATTCAGATATTAAAAAAATTGCATTCTATAGCCTATTTAATTTTAGCATAAATATTGACTCTAAGTGAATACATGATATCACCAGAATGACGATGGCAAAGAAAGTTTTAAAGAGAAGAAATATTTATTTAGAGCCAGAACAAAAAAACATGTTAAAATGGAAATAATGAAAATATATATGTACGAGACGTAGTTTCAGTTTGACGGGCGTGAAATGTGGACGATGAAAATTAGAGATGGGAAAAATTAGAAGCATTCGAAATGTGACGCTGGATGAGGATGGACAGAATTAGATGAACAGAAAGGAAAAGAATAAAGACGTAATTAATATACTTGGTAAAAGAGAGTAGAATATTACTAAGAATCATTGACAATTCCTCTGATATGGGAAGATTGCTGAGGCCTTTGATTCGACACGACGACCGATTGAAAACTATAATAGAATGAAAAGTTTAAGAGTAGAAGGAAAGAGGAGGATCAAGGAGGACATACATTCAGCAAGTGAAGTTAAATACGACTGTTTCAAATAATAAATACGGAGACAAATTCACACACGGTCATTTAATTCCAAACTATGCATAGCTTGTATTGTATTATAGTAATTAAACAGACATACATACTATACACATATAGATATTTAACGCACAGACACACAACTAACAATTATGTATATCATACAAAAGTCTGTCATGGTCATGTGCATGGAGCGAATTCGCATCCTCTCGGCTCAGTAAAAGAGCTAAGTACTACTGCGACACGAGGCCTGTCGAATAAATAACATCATCAGTTTCAGATAAAGGGAAAATGCGTGAGGACTTAAAAGCCTGACAAATATCTTTGTGATGAAATCGTTCAGTGAGTAAAACATAATACTATCAATTTCTCAGTGTTGCAAATTACCAGTACGGTTAGGGGTTGCTGCCTAATCTTTGTAAAAGCCATACCCACCATTGCGACATTTGTAGGCGGGTAATATTTCGAAGTAAATTATAGTCGAAAATATTTATGACTAGCGGTGCCCCTCGGTTTCACCCGAGTTTTTATCCAACAAATACCGCGCCGCCAACGCGACGGACCCATGTAATCATAATTGTTATCACTTCTCGCAAGTACAAATTATGTATTTTAATTTTTCATTTTCTCCTAAACTATGTGTCCTAATTACATACTATAAAAAGAAAAATTTAAATTGTCTTTATCATTAAATAACTTTGGTTCGTAAGGATTAATATAATAAGCCTAAAAATAAAGCTCAAAATCAATTTTTCTTCTTCAACATAAAAACACGCAAAATACCTTATTGTGGCTTATGCTATTAAGAATTAGGCATATGTTACCGGAGACTTTTGTTAGATATACTAAAGAACAATATTTTTGTAGAATATTATATTTACGTATTACTAACCATTACGCCAGCGCATGCGGATAAAGCAGTTCGGGAACACTTAAACTTCGACTTACTTAAACAAAAATCAATATTTAAGGCTAGCTGAGAGGTTTAGCTTAGTTCCAGAGAGCCTATATTATTCCTCGTGAATCTGGCTATCATATACAAAAAAAATTTTTCGAATCCGACTGCTACCCGTTGTCCAGAGATTACCATGTTTAAACAAACAAATAAAAAAACTCGTCCGATATACTAAATTATTAATAGTATAGATATACACGGACTGACCTCGGAACACGACAACCCAAAAGAAAATCATACATGTGTTTAACACTATGTATGGTAGTCGCGATCCCTACCACCCCGCTATATTACTGTATATACACTGACTAATCTCTGAACACGATAAATGAAAAGAAAATTATAGTTGTTTTTTTTTCTTTCTCAGTGACTATACTGTTAACCTAAGGGGCCCTAAAGAAATAGAGCCACTTATGGCTTTGACAGCTTCACCAGGCTTGGAGGCGAATGCTTAAGGCATTCAGCCGCGAAAGCGTGAGCAACATATGCACAAAGGTGCCAAAGAGGCCGGACGTCGGCTTGGGCTATTACCGCGATTGTGAAAAGGTCGCGAACTGACTAATTCCCTATCTGTAGAAAATTTGAGCTAAACTAACACATACATATAACATGTCCCTGCCACTAGGAGAAAGGAATGAACATGTGTATATGTATTTAGTATCCTGGAAACATGATCGAAAGTAACTATCGTAAAAAAAGAAGAAAAAAAGGTCCCTTACAGGATCTATGTACTTATGTGGTGTGCACGTATGTATGTACATATTGTGTGTAATGATGTGTGTGGGTAGCTACGTGATTGCAAGTGCAGTGTCACCAGTATCGCGCGAGCGGCTGCATGACTCAAGGGTTCTACACCGAGGGAACGGACCTAGGCTTGAGTTGACGTAAGAGAGGGAGGACGTGACGGGTTTGCGGTAGCGAAATTAGCCGCCCATCCCCTGCGGAGGGAACGGTGGTTTCGCGGGCGTGGGCGCGAGCACGCTTTGTTTGGAGAGACGGTGGAGTAGTATTTGTTTATTTCCTCGATCTTATAAACGGGATCGGTGAAGATACTCGCGGCCGGAGTTGTTCGCGTGGGATGTTCGGTTTTGGGGTTTAAGTCGCGGCAGCTTTCACCAACAGATTCACGTGATTCGAAGCAGTGTCGATGTACGATCGCGTAAGATATTCAATTTACGATTCGACCAACGTACCAAGGGGCTTTGTTAATTTTACGTAAGAATCGGGTTTAGAGGATTTGGAATTTATTAATGTTGATCTTTGACATATGTGCCAATGTAGCGCAGCTTATATGTCACGATAGGACGGACATATGTCTTGTATAATGTAAGCTTATGTCTCAGGAACATTTTTCTTAGTATCAAGGGTTGCAGTCTATGTGTATTGTAAATCACCCTTATTTTTTAAAACACGAAACACTGTTATTTCTTCCTAAAAGCATAAATATGAATTTTCATATCCCTAAATTTAGAAATAGTGGGTTCTTCATACAATCTTTCATCCCCTATTTCACCTCTTAAAGTTTTATTTTCACGACATAGGGTAAGCCAATGTCTTTCTTTAAGGTCTAATATATCTCTATATCAAAATTCATCAAATTTGGTTTGATACGTTCTTCGTACAAACCTTCATCGTCTATTTCAGGGCGTGAAATGCAACAGACAGGACAGACAGAGTTACTTTCGCATTTATAATATTAGTATGGATTATTCATTTCATTATGCTGTCGTTCTCTATGGTGTCAGTAAATTACCCAATAGCAGAATAACGACAACAGTTTATAATAATAATTTTTTTTAATTAATTATCTCTCTCTCTCTCTCTCTCTCTCTCTCTCTCTCTCTCTCTCTCTCTCTCTCTACACCTTTTTGTTTTCTTTAATAGGGATTTTTATATTGTTAACACAAATCTGAAAAGTGAATAAAAGACGGTAAATTTTTAGGAGAGATCGACCTTTTAGACCTTTTTGGCTCGATTTATTGTGAATCGATACATCAGAGTTAGATTCGAATCGATCTTTTTCGGAATGAATTGCCTAGCAGCGATGCGGCACTCGACTTGCTTGCGTGATTATATCCAACCTAGGGTGACCACTTATTAATATGATTTATTATATAGATGTGTGGTCAACTCATATTGGAAAGTTCGAAATTCTCTGAAACTGTACATTTTTTAACTTTATGTAAACTTTCAATAATCATCATTTCACAAACCAGTTTCAAAGTTTCAGCCAATACAACTGAAGAGCTATTTTATAGCATTTTTATCGAACAAATGTTCGACGTGATTTTTAAAATTGATATAACTTTTTTATTTATAAACTCATTGAAGTAAACCCACACTAAATGTAAAGTCAACCTTACCAAAATATATTAGTTGAAACCGTTTCCAAAATCAGTTAAGCCGTTTCTGAGATTAGCGCGCACAAACGTTGGCAAACAGACAAACACAAAAATTCTAACAATCATTGTTTTGGGTTCTCCTGCGTTGATAGAGACCCCCAATAATAGTTTTTCTCATATATCTTCTATGTACAGACATCGATCAGTTACGTTTTTATTATATGTATAGATAGATGTAGATATGGTGGTCGCGATCCCTACCACCCCACTATATTATTGCATATACACCGACTGATCTCTGAACACGATGAACCAAATGAAACTCATAGTTGGGTTTATCGCTATTTGTATGGTGGTCGCGATACCTACCACCCCTCTATATTATTGCATAAACACAGACTGATCTCTAAAGAAAATCATAGATGGATTTATCACTCTATGCGTATGGTATTGTAAATCATCCCTTATTGTACCACCCTGCCGATTCATTTTTCAAAAACGCGAAACCCTTTTATTTCTTCCTAAAATCATAAATATGAATTTTCATATCCCTAAATTGAGAAATAGTGGGTTCTTCATACAATCTTTCATCCTCTATTTGACCCCTTCATGCTTTATCTTTGCGCCATAAGGTAACCTATGTCCGTCTCCAAGGTCCAATATATCTCTATTCATCAAAATTGGATTAACGGGTTCTTCGTACAAACCTTCATCCCCTATTTCACCCATTAAAGTCTTATTTTCACCACATAAGGTAGCCAAAGTCTTTCTCCAAATTCCTACATATCTCTATATCAAAATTCATCAAAATTACGTTCTGTATACGAACTTTCACCCCCCATTTCACCCCTTCTAATTTTATTTCCAAAAGTAGCCAATGACCTTTCTCAACCAAAGTTCTTCAAAATTGGTTCAGCGGTCTAGGCATGAAAATGCAACAGATGGGACAGAAAGAATTACTTTCGCATTTATAATATTAGTAGGTGTGGATTATTCAATTCATTATGCAGTCATTTTCTATAGTGTCATTTATCAATTAAAATACTAACAGTAAATTATTACCCAACACCAAATTAACGAAAACAGTTTATAATAATTAATTTTTGAAATTAATTCTCTTTCCCTATATACCTGTAATAAATTCTCTCTCTCTATATCTTTCTATGTTTCTCTATAATAACTGATACTTTAGTAAGGTAAAAATTACAAAAGATCGATTGTTGTGGTATCCTTTTAATTTTCTATTTTAGGGATTTTTATAATGTTAATACAAATGCGAAAGTGAATCGAAAAAAGATCAATTTTTGAGAGATCGTTCTTTTAGACATCGATTTTTTTGGGAATCGATTCATAAGAGTTCGATTCGAATCAATCTTTTTCGAAATGAATTGCCATCCCTAGCAGCGGCGCAGCTATATTCAACTGGCATTACCCAGCCTATGCAGACCCCCTTTTAATATGATTTAACACATAGATCTGAGGTCAACTTATATTGGAAATAACATTTTATTAAGCAATTCGTTTTTTAACTTTATGAAAGGTTTCGATCATCATCGTTTTACAAACCATAATATACAGATAGATAAAATTTCAGTCAATTCAACTGAAGAGCTATTTTATAGCATTTTTATCAAAAAAATGTTCGACGTGATTTTTTAAATTGATATAACTTTTTTATTTATGAACTTATTGAAGTAAAACAAACACTAAATGTTAAGTGAACCATACCAGAATATATTAGTGAAAACCGTTTCCAAATCGGTTATGCCGTTTCTGAGATTAGCGCGCACAAAAGTTGGCAAACAGACAAACAGACAAACAGACAAAAATTCTAACAATCATTGTTTTGGGTTCTCCTGCGTTTATAGAGACCCCCAATAATCGTTTTTCTCATATATCTTCTATGTACAGACATCGATCAGTTACGTTTTTATTATATGTATAGATTACAATTCCTACCTTGCAAATTCATATCACACTTGTAGCCTGACACATTGGTAAATATAAAGATAATGTTATAGATAAAATATCATAAATATCTATGCTGCCTTGTATTTTAAAAATAATAATGCATTTATTTACACATACATTTTAATCCAATTTCGTAGGTTATAATGTAAAGCACTGTAAGATAGTTGTATCGAAAGAAATAATAATAAGACAATGCAAGGTAAATTGATAAAATACAAAATCTAATGTAAGAAATAATCAGTAATTATAACCGTTGAACTCAAATGCAATATCTAAGACGGTGATAATATACCAAACAATAAACCAAGAGCAATAAAATCTAACGCGTGAAGCAATAAGAAAGACAATATTAATTACTTCGAAGCTGACAACACAATGTTTACTAATCAAAACACCCTATTTAGAGGGAATAAGGTATAAATTTGGACAGACGTGGAAGGTAAGAATTTGCAAAGGAAAGGATGTCGTCCACGGGGCCAGGGACGGAAGAACGCCAAATATACGGTGTTTTAGGTAATTAAATGTCACATAGATCAGAGATTAATGATGTGTTACGACATGTGGGTGAGTTTTTGATCACTACATTACCTAAACACTACATACATGTGGGATAAATGATTCTTCGTTTATTTTCAGAAAAATACTTTATTTACTTCAATTAAAAATATTTAGTTACACACGTTTTGCGTCTTATCTTCGGTAAGCTCATCTCTTTGAAGTCTGAAACGTCATACATCCCTCCATTCCACACGCCTCTTACGTTCCGTTCGTTTTGCAACCTCACATAATCGTTCTTGGGAATCTTTTCTCATTAAATCATCTGATGAAGTGTAAAATAACAAAAAAACAGAGTCCAAGGACTATAATGACTGGTAAAAAAGAGTATTTGGAAATAATCACTGTTGTCATAACTTCAAGTCTATCACGACGAATCCTACTATGGCTGATTATTGATGCGCAGGTTGTAGACTTAATAGCATCTATATTATCCATTAAGCGGACAGCCGGTTTTTGAAATCATCCCAAGACAAAAAAGTAGTACCTATTGGCGATTTGTTAATTAAATTATTTATTTATTAGGAAATCCTACAGCTTATACATTTACTCTTACAAACTAACTTAGTCTACACATTAAGCTAAAACAGGATTTCACAAATTAGGTATAATTATACCAAAAATAACAGAAATGGTTAAAATTAAAAGCAATAAGAAGTAAGAGCCCCTGCTTATACATGTGTATTATGGTGAATGGGTAAGTGTGTATGTAGTGTCATGTGTATTAGTAGTAATATGAATCCAAATGTTATTAATAAGTAGGCCTCTTGTAAAGGAAAGAAGTCATGAGTGATTAATATTTTAATTAAGAATATTTTATGTACTTTGATAAAATAAAATTAACAAAAACTTGTTTTAGTTGGTCGGGTCAGGGACAGACACTAAATGAGTTTAGACCCTTGAAATGGATATTTCCACTTCCTCTTCATCTTGTTTTGGCGCCGCGAAAAGCACTTACCAGTGTCAATATTATTATAAGCCTTCGTAAAACTTTAGGTGCCATTCGATTATAATCAAAATTCACTCTGTGTACCATTGTAATCAGTTATTCCCTTCATGAAGTCATAAACTGAGATATTTGTTTGTTATAGAGGCAGTAAATGTACAAAAGAGTAGTGTACGTATCTCTGTAATTGAATGGACACATTTAATAGTCGTATTTATATAATCTCCTTCATATATTACATATCGTTCATTGCACTTACAAAATGCGCTATGTGAAAAATGTAAACAACTTTTTTATCCTTATTGATTTTAACACGCTAAACCTTTAGGTGCTTGGTGATAGATTCTAACTTAAGAGAGGTAAGACAGCTAGACATGCATTAAAAATGCTTTACAGCCATGCTATGGTTTCATTACGATTATTTATTTCACCGAAAGCTCGGACTCATTGCAAGAATTCGATGACTTACGTCGACGTGTTACATGCGAATGATGTTAGTTAATAATAAGGATTTATGAGAGGTTTATGATTCTGGAGTACACTTTATTTATATGAGACAGTTCGGGTCTAATCGCTGTCTTTAAAGGACATCTACCAATACTAATAATTGTGTCATTTATATTATTATACAAGATGTGCCTGCTGCTTCGCTCACGTGAACATCATAATGCCATCGATTCGGTACATGCGTGAATCTTGCTTCCTTGTTCCCGGTTATTTTAAAGACAAAAATGCTGATTGTGGATGTTTCTTAGTAGATAGACATATACTCTCGCTGTTTTTTTGTAGGCGTTTTTAATGTCTACAATTATGTAGTACATTAATTTAATATATCTCTTATAGTTTACTCAGTGTAAGCTATTTAACCGCACGAATTGATTCACCATAACCAGTTTTTTTTTATTTGTGCGGGATTCTTTTTCTAAAACATAAGTAGCCTATGTTGCTCCTTATGACATCAGCTATCTACCAGTGAAAGGTCCATAAAAATCGGTCCAACCATTTCGGAGATTTGCTAGAACAAACATACAGACAGACAAAAATCTAAAGAAAGTGTTTTTCTTATAGGTACTGTATCGTTTAAACTTTCATATGCATTTAGTAAAAACCTGTTATTTTGACATTACAAACAGACACCTCAATTTTATTAATTCGTATAGACTACGGCACTTTAAATGAAGTCTTTTCTTAGAGAAATTTTCAATGTACGGTCTAACAGACATACTTGGATTTTTACACGCTACGAGTAAGCCATCATTGCTTACAAAATGTTAAAAACTTGAATCTTAAAATTTTCGAAACAAAGTAATACCACTGGATCATAAATAATATTTATGAACGTAGCCTTTTGTCCCTTCTCGGCGCCTATGGCCGGAAGCGCGTCCCTAGTGGAAACTGCCGGAACTAGGTGCAATAATTATTAATTGCTGCCCTGTAAGACAGTAAACAGCCTTAAGACGTCTCAACGGGGAGTCCAGGAATAAAGTGATTTACGAATAATGTTGATGGAATTTAACAATTCAGATTAAATCGTTTGGAAATTTTATTTGTTTGTAATAATTTTTTTAGAAATACCTGTAAATGTTTACTCGGAATCATCAATACAGTAAAGTTACTTCCCACCGTCTGTACGTTTAGATCTTTTAAACTACGCAACGCATTTTAATGCGGTTTTCACTATAACTAAGAATTTGTTTTGCGGAAGGTTTTTTTATATGTATTCCAATTAATGTTTTTGTATAGTAGAGAAAATACAATGATTTGTAATCAAGTCTTGAAAAAATGATTTTGAGTGCTTACATTTCTTATACTGGTTAAAACTTATGACATACATCAAAATATTGTTCTAAAGAATTGAAGTTCTTCAAAAGGCCTAGAGAAAAGTGTGCGATGACATAGGTATATCTAATTCCTAAGATTATATCCATTTTTATCTTAACATCATAAAAAAAATATTACGTTATATGCGAAGCTATTTTCTCCAATTTCCTTTAAACAGATAAATTTGCTAGGGCATTTAATGTAGATTAAAATTGTCCTTTACAGTTTTTTACAGTTTACCGTTGAAGATATTACGAATTCAAAATGACGCGCTACCAAAGAAATCCCTCTGAACATAACGATTGCTGTCGGTTGGCCGGCACTTCGTACCTATGATGAATTGCGCATTGCGAGCTAAGCGCACTGTTCGTGACTATGATGTTACATAACATACCATCACGCTTGTATCCCCGAAGTGTTAGGTAGAGGTGTACGCCAATAGTTTCGCAGGTATGTTTTAAGTGCCATGTAAAAGGGGGCGAGCCTATTGCCAATAATCAGGCACAAAACCAAACTCCGAGTTGCTACTGAGAATTTCATAGAAAACCCAAGGGGACCTCGAGGGTAGCAGTCGCGTTTAGGACCATTAGGCTAATGAGGCAGATTATGAAGTTCATACTATCAATATTATAGCGATAAACTCTAAATCAGGTTTTTTTTGTACCACTTTGTAAATTATACCCGTGCGAAGCTAGGACGGGTCGCTAGTATAATTGTAAAATATAAAAGTGAAAAACAAAAATAAAGTATTTTTATATTTACGCAGAAATTAGTTTCGTCTCGTAATTTTTATATTTACTCGTAATGTCTGTTATAAATTCTTTACTAATAATTATAATGTACTAATTTAATAGCCCACTTAAGAAATGAGATATACTAGTACTTCCTTTCTACAATATTTTATCAAAATCGTTTCAGTTTATCACGATTTCAGAAAAGTATTTTTTAACCCATAAATCATGGAATAACGGACACTTTCCGTAAAAAAATTTCATCATAATCTGTTGAGAATTAACGATCAATCGATCAATGACATAAAATTCTATGAGCCCTTTTTAAGTTAAATTCGGAGATATAAACAGTCATTAAAAAAACTTATGTCGATTGGAAAATTTGGAGAAAAATGTACAGACAAACATACTTATTTATTCTTATGGACACAGCAGCCAATGATATTTAGTCCTTTCCACAGCTCTTCGCTTCAATACAACCCTCGGAAGCACACGGCTGGTCTCCCAAACCCTTAATTTATTCTTTCATTGCGTCTTATTATTTGCAAATGGTCTATTTGTCGGGACTTAACCCTTGCGCGCAGATGGGGTCCCATAGACCGCGGATTACAACTCCCGCCTCAAATCGTCAAACGACGCCGTCGTCGGTTCTAAACGCCCAAATTTATTGATAAGGACATTGACAGATATTGCTTTAGGTCTCGTAAAATGCAAGAGGCAGATTAAGGGTTGACGAGAATTTGCAAATGGGACCGGTGCTAAGGTTTGGTTTCATTACGATCGGGGATTTTGTGTGTGAAATTGCAGCGCTTTTATAGGCTTTGTTGTGCAAATTATGCTCAAGTGTGTTGCCTGTCTGAACCTGAATAAATTATGTAGCATTAAAACTATACATTTCTTTATATTATATGCCGTTAAGCACTGCTATACCCTCACCTGACATGTTATGTACTTTTTTAAGTTCGAGATGTTTTTTTTTTAATTTACTTGTTGCGCTATTCTCTCCCTCTACCACCAGTTACATTCAAAAATTCTTTCATTTTATATCTTACTAGCTGTGCCTGTGGTTTCACTCACGTTCTAAGCTATCTATCTATCTTATAGAATCTAGCTCCTCCAGACCCGGCTATTTTAAAGACAAAAATGCTTATTATGTGTGTTTCTTAGAAGATAGATACTCTCCCGGACTTTTTTGTAGGTCTTTTTAATGCCTATAATTATTTAGTACATTACTTATGGTTTAATCAACATAAGCCATATAACGTGCCCGAATTGATTCACCATGACCAGTTTACCCTAAGACCCTAAGTTGCTCCTTATATAATCAGCTATCTATCAGTGAAAGTCCAGTCAAAATCGGTCCAATCGTTTCGGAGATTACCTGGAACAAACAGATAGACATACAGACAAAAATTAAAAAAAAATGGGCTTTTTGTTATAGGTATGGTATATACTTTCATAAGCATTTAGTAAAAAAATTTTATTTTACATTACAAACAGACACTCAATTTTATTAATTGTATAGATTTATTGAGGAAGGTTATAAATAAACTATTTACATAATTTAACGCTTTGACCGTCAGTACCGGAACAATAACCATGAACCTCAAGAAATTTGGTTAAAATCTAGGCAAGTATCTACGTGAAGAGAAAACAACAATAGCCTACGTGAGTGTCTACGTCAAATAAGGTGACAAATAAGTATACGAACCGCCTGATTTTAACCAGCTATCGTGGCTTATGGACTCTTGTAATACAATAGATATTACTGGTGTGCTGCCAAACTTGAACTCGCTACCCCAAAGAGCTCTGAAAGCCCAACACAAGACTCAGTTATTTGGCTGAGATCTTCTATAGGGTGGGAAGTATTCCACCAGTTGGATTGGCCCAAGTCGAGAGAAATTTCTCTGTGCCCTACTTAAAAAGTAGGGAGAGCTGATCGAATAAATTAAACACGACTGAAACCGTAGAACACAGCTATTATTCTATAATTTCCGTATCTAAAAGACACACTTATATGAATAATATATCCCAAAAAGAAAGAGATACTAGGGAACGGTATAGTTGTGCTAATAAAGACTTAATGAGAGATAAAGTTTGTGAAAAGCATCAGGCGCCAAAAACATATTAATTACCCCTCCTTAGTTTAAATGCATGTCGCGGATATGATTAATACGATGAAAAAGCAAGCGACGCTCCTTTTATCCTAAGAACTTTAAAAGGAAATCTTTTTCCAAGTCAAATACTATTAAGCAATGTTTTTTAATAAATCCGGAATTTATATAAAATGCTTGATATAAAAAACAGTGGCACCAACAAAAGAAATACTAAGAAGTAGAAGACGGGGTCGACTAAAACTAACTTATGTAGATTAAATAAAAATACACTGGCCAGCAGGGAAAGTGAAAAGGGCTCAAGTAACAGTGCGAATGCATGAAGGGATTAAGAATGAAAATAAGTAAGCCGAATAGTTTTCAAGAATAGGTAAAACTAAGTTGCCTAATGAAATCTTTTTAACTTCCTATTTTCTTGTTGTTAAACAAAATGGTTGATTTCAGGACAAAAAGGTTCTAAAATGGTACTAGTTCAATTTAGCATAAATCCTGAATGAAAAATAATAGTTAGATTTTAGCTCCGCATAACACACATAACGTAAACTAAGAATTTTAAAGAAAAGAAGAATGGGCTCAAAAATTGGATTTTGTTACGGTTTTTTTTTTGTAACACCTGTTGATATTCTGCAATATGGCTTCAAGCTGGCTGGCATCTGTTTCAAATGTAAATACGACCATGAAGAAGAAAACGAACATACGAAGTAAACCAGAAAAAGAATATTACAACTCTTTGTCATTTTTACGTACTCGTTTATCTACAGTGCATTTCCAAAAAGCTAACGTAGCATAAAAATAATTTATTGGTATTATTATTTTGTGAACACAATAAATAATACATAAACGAAAGGGTCAAATGCCTGTTTTCCATTACAGAATATAGACGGAATATTATTCAATGGACAAACGGAAGGGTCGAATCGGCCCTTGTTGTGGAAAAATGTTAAATTTACCGTCAAGAACTGGTCATTGGAGGGTTCTGTGGCGGATGGTGCGATATTTTTGCCGCTTTGTGTTTCCTTTGCACTGATTTCCTTACAAATAGCGGGGCGGGTTAGCGCGTGGTGCAAGTTATATGATTCCATTCATTTCATGTTTTTTATTTAATCAAATTCGTTATTTCTCTCTACAAAAGTTTATTAATCTGAGTAAAATTGATATAGTTATTTTATTAGTGATTGTGTAATCCAGTCTATTATTAAGTGTAAATAAAATATTTAAAAAATACTTTATTGACTGACCAAGTTTTACCTGTTGTTATGTGAAGATGTGGCCTAAGATAGTAAGTAGTAGACTAAGCCTAACGAGGTATTAGCTTTCAAGTGCAGATGTCATTGGGAAATGCTCTACCACCATTCTATGATTTGATTACAATGTTTCCTTCTCCGGAAGCTCCGAAAGCTCAAGGCTTATAGAATAATTCGAACAGCCGTCGTTTGAAACGGTGTCTGGAGATAATATAATTATATTAAACTTTTTGAAACCATTTGCTTAAAAAGTCTTTGGATTGACAAATTTTTATGATGATTAAAACCATTGGCAGTTCTATAATTTAATAGGAAATAAAAATGCAAAGGAATGCACGAGACAAAAATAGGATATAATATACATATTATAAATATATGTACATACGTAGTAGACAGTAAAAATAACACAAGTTCCGTTGTAGTCAAAACAGATCGGCTTGATTCGGAAACACTCGACTACTTTCGGAGAAATCCATACAAAAATGACCGGCAGCTCAAGCAAGGGCTTTGCAAGCCACGGTCAAGCTGCAAAAGCCGTCAGAGCTTCCAGAGCCTCTAAGGCTAACAGTATAGTCAGACAGAAAAAAAGCAAGAGTCAATCTCGCTCGAGTCGTCGGACTGTTTAGATCTCTACAGACATTCATGCCATACCAAAACTACCCCAATAAAACCATTGTGACGATGATGACCATCGTAATGGTGGTGCCTTCCTTCATGGAGCTGGCGTAAGTATCCTGCATCGAAATATGACCTGACTGTGTACCTGCTCCGATACATAAAAAATAAAATGTTTCGAAACATTTAACTGAATGATTCCTTGAAATAAGTGAAGAGTGATAAAACTTGTACACCAACGCTACCACCTATTACCACCGTAAAGCAGCAATGCTTGCACTACTCTGATCTGCTCTGAAGGGTGTAGTTTCCAACACACACTGATACTCGAGGCGTTACGATTTAGTCCGCAGAAGTAACAAACAATTTTTGTTAGTCTCAGGACTGGGTTCTTTTGAGGATGGTTATAAATTGCTATTAGCTTACATAGGAGATGTTATTCTGCCTTTTTTACAATATATAATATAGATAGGCTAGCTTTATCACTAAATTATTAAATAGACTGTATGTCTGTTTGCCTCTTTATAAAATATAATAATCCCAAAATATTTACATAAAAAAGAACTTAAAATTAAATGAATTTAAAAAAAAACTCGCTAAGCTTGTGAATTGTAGTACTCGTTGACAGTTCAAGACTTTTGCCGGTTCGGGACTTTTTTACCCATTTTCCATGCAATAAAGCGGTGTTGAATCCGACACGCATTTCAAGGGTTAGGCGCCTGGAAAAAGAATGGTATTTTAATTTGGTCTTTACGAGCTCTATGATTTAGTGCTTTTTTAACAATTAACCACTATATTGTGATGCCATATATATTGATTTTACGTCTATAGTTATTTGTTATATGATGTATAATTAACCCTTCGGCTTTCAAGGTCCCACAAATATACTTATATTTGACATATATGTCATCGCAGAGATATCATATATCTATATTAATCAAAGTAGCCTATAAAATCTCACTACTGGCCAAATTATCATGCCACACCTATATAAATATACCTATATTAACGTTTTTTAGCACCAACTGATTGAGAATTCTCTATTTTTGAACTGTTTACTATAGTATATTTTTCAACAGCCTGCCTCGACTATTGTATATTATATAATATTATGTGTGTATACATTTATTCATTTTAATTTAAATAAAACAGTTTTTCAAGTCTGTTCACGTGCATCTTCTATATGATAATATTGACAGACCTTCGTTATCTCTTATTTAATAAAACTTCATGAATTTTCACTGTCCAGTAAACAAACCCGAACCTTATTTTAAACTTCATGAATTTTAATAGTCACTTTACTTAATACTAAACAAATATTCAATTATCTTGATTTTGTAATGGACTATTTAATTATTCACTTTGTTAGTCACTCGGACATCGGATTGGACGACAATACGACCCTCTGTCCAAGAGTGTCCGATAACAAAAAGGTATTTAAATAGGTATTATATATGCAGATTGAATTCTGTTATTTCATTGTTAGATGTGTTAACGGATTTCATTCATTTAACGGCCTGCAAGGCATACATCTTTTATTATGTTACTTTTATTAGAAATATGCACCTTTTCCTTTTTCTTCATTTGGGTCGTAAATATTATGTGAAGCGGCATGATAGGTTTGAGCCGCGACTGGGATATTTCACGGTACAAAAAAATTTTGTGTATACATCACGTACGAATTTATACTTTTTGGTCTAAATAGGAAAACAAAAATAATTGCAGTAACTTTAGGCCCAGTATTAAAACATTATGAAGTTAGCTATCAATGTGAATTTATTTTTCCAAAAAAAAAATGGAACTTCTAATTTATTCTGATTAAAGGTCCTGTGCGAGTGGCAAACAGAATGTAACCTACTTACGGCGATAAACTACGTGTTTTCTGGGAAAATTCCTAAAGGTAGCTCAGTATACGAATTTTGCTAGTGATACAAATAAGTTCTTTTTTAGTAAAAGTGTTTTGCCATACTGCTGTTCTGTTTTACAAACGATTTACGAATACACTTTACTATATTATGTCTTCTTGTCTATACAATTTATAAAATTGAAGTGTTTGTTTGTAATGTCAAAACAGCAGCATTTTAACTATGTTCGACACCCATAACAAAACTCAAATTTTTAAATTTTGTCTGTTCGTCTGTCTGTCTGTCTGCTTGTTCCGGGTAATCTCCGAAACAGTTGGACCGATTTTGACGGGACTTTCACTAGTAGATAGCTGGTATTATAAGGAGTAACGTAGGTTACTTTTATTTTAGAAAAAGAATTAGAGTTTCGCGCAAATAACAAAAAACAGGTCGTGGTGAATAAATTCGGGCGCTGAAATAGTTTACGTATAATTAATGTACAAGTTAATTGTAGAAATTAAAAATACCTACAAAAAACTCAGCGAGAGTATATGTCTATCTTCTAAGGAACACCCAAAATAAGCATTTTTGTCTTTAAAATAGCTGAGAGCGGGGGAGCAAGATTCACGCGTGTGCCCGATCGATGGCATTCAGTAGTCCACGTGAGCGAAGTCGCAGGCGCAGCTAGTTTTATAATAAGAATAAGCCTCAAGTGATTAGTAAAAGTTCATTTATAATAAAACTTCACAAGTTAATGTGGTTTTCAGAAAGGAGTATTTTGTATGGAATGTATATATTTATTAGTTCCAAGAAGTTTATAGATAGAAACAAAAGATTTTTGAGAATGCAATCAAGTTTACTATGGTGTTTAATAATCTTAGATACAATTATTGTGATATTTATTTTATGTATGACTATTATACATTAGTATATATATGTAAAATAATAAATCAGGGACAGCGAAGTATGGGTAAAATAGTTTACCTTCAAAAAGGTTTTAAAAGGGGTTTAAAAATGTGCACCTTTAAAAAAAGAGAAGAAAACGAATAAAATAGTAAAGAGATTTTAAAAACCAATTTATAAAAGAACTTTATTTTTAAACGCAAATGTTTTTATATAAACATACTCCTTTCTACAAACACGACTGACATTACATTGTAGTATTGACGCGTACTCAATTAAACCTTAATATCCCTTCGTAGTGTTACGTCACTAATAATTGACAGTAATAAATCAACATCCGCACCAGTGTAAACCTAATTACACGGCATCGTACCTGAGTTGGGGGGGGGGGGGGGGGGGGGGGGGGGGGGAGCGGGGGCGTTCTGTTCGTCAATGGTCATCTGCAGTTGATAGCACCAATATTATTGCATACTCTATTAGTGTTATTATTTGCTTTATCAACCGACTAGCAGTGCCCCACGGTTTCATCCGTGTTAGTTTCATACGACAAACATCGCCAACGCTCCCGTGTAGGCAGTTTTTTATACTTTGTGTAAAACTGTCGACATTTTTATGAGGAATCAATTAATTTTTAATAAATTATAATATAGCATATTGGTGAAAGAATTTTCAAAAAACGGGCCAGTGGTTTTTGAGTTTATACATTACAAATTAAAAAAAACGAACAAAAGAACATAAAGAAAACAAACTAAAAATCAAATCTTTCCTTTTTATTATATTGGTATAGATAGATGTCTGAACTAGGTTGAACTGATTCTATTGTAGGAGAAAGTCTTTTTTATGACAAAAGCCAGGGAAAAAGGTGAAGTATCTTCTAACGGCTTACAAAAAATTTTGAGAGATGTCGTGAACCAATCAGTAGAAATGAAATTCCATTCGCTGTATATAATCTTATTATATTAAGTGAGCTATTCTTGTATAATATGTAATTGGTTTCTCGGAAACGGCTCCAATGATTTGGATGAAACTTTGTGTTTAGATAATGTTACATTCCAAGTATACCTAGATAGATGTTTTTTTTTAAACACCGAGCAAGGCTCGGTCGCCCAGATATTGTATTATTATGTAAAAGGCATAATGAAGGAATGGCATATTTAATAATTATTATTTTGGTAGTTTTTGTTTAAGTAATGAAAATAAACATTTTATAATAATTAATGACAAAATACTTCTTTTCATAACTTTATAAACAATATCTAAAAAAAGTTTATATTAAAAAATCCTAAACAAAACTGTACTCACAACATTGCGTAGAAGTCTGTTCATCACACAGCCAAGCCAATTTAACGACACTCATAGTCTTGAAAAAATCTTATAGATGTATGTGTTTGTGTCTATATAGTGTCGATCAGGTCTGACATTTTTCCCATGTAGCTCCCATCCGCCAAACGCGCAATAAGGTACTTCTTTCCAAAAAATATTATTAGTTTAGTGGTGAACGATTGAAATATGATTTAAGGATTTGATTGAAGCTACCCTAAATATCTGATGATAAATAATAATGAATGGATTTAAGCAACATGCAATTCTCAATTAACATCTATTCGGAGTTTCTTGCCAAATTTTCTCGATAACTAGGATGTTTTCCGAACCGGCATATAGGTTATAGGTTTTTATATTCATAAGTGCCAAGTACCTTCTTAAGGCCTAAATCGAATAAACTACTTATGATTCTGATGATTTTGTACGTATATCTTTTCAAAGAATCGCGTACCTGAATGCGCATACAAGAAAATTGTATTTTTCGTAATATTATTAAGTTAATACTTGCTTTTTTATTTTAAATTAAGAAGGCGCTATGAACGTCAAGACATTACCATCGATTCGGAAAACATCCCAGTCACTGAGAAGAACCGGCAAGAAACTTGATCGAATTTATAAAGCTTTCAAGTAAAATTCATTAATATGTTATTATGTGACAACGGAAGATAATAGTAATGCAAAACAAAACAATTTACTCTGAACGAAACACTCGAAAATAAGGGAAAGTTTAATCTTCGCAAAAATTTACATGACGTCATTACATATTATGATTAATGATATAGAGTAGGCAATTCGATTTGCTACGAAGGACAAGTAGATTCGACTTTTGTAGGGTTTCCATTATATCAGAAATTAATATCATTGATATATTAATCGAGGGAAAATTAAAAATATCACAAAGTATAGTAAAATATGAAATGTATCTACAGTTACAACTAAGTAAGAAGGAATAATTTGAAAATTTTAGAAATCCCCAACACAAGTAATCTATTCATTGATACCATTTCAATGAGCCTTTGCTGTATGTTAGTGATCCTGCAGATTCCAGATAATGCTGTGCAAAATCAGTTCTATGTTTCCATTTTCTTTTAATATCATTAAAGTAACAAAATACTTTAGATCGAGATCCAGTCTGGTACAGAGTATAAATCCTTATGCTACCAACCTTTTTGATTACTGGATATACAAGGACTACCCCCAGAATGCGACTCACCTAAGAATACTGTTATACGGAACCTTGAATTATGTTTAAAAAAAAGAAAATCTTACTAAAAAAGATTTATTAGCTTTTTAAAAATATTTACTTAATTATAGGATACTAAATTAAAACTGGCACACACGGAGACTTAATAAAGATACCGTTCTCGCAAGAGTTAGTAAAAACTACCTACCTATAACTATCTACAACTAAACTTTTTACATACGCCCTTATTTATATATTTATCAAGACAAAAGTGTTTGATGGTACTTTTGTAGAGAGAGGGTTTTACCTGATTAATGATTTTTAATAATATTTTAAATATTACACAATACCGTTAGGATAGGTGTAACAACTTAGTATATGGTTGTCGCTATCCAATCAGACAAAATTGATAAAACATGATAAAAGAGTTGGAGGATATTACTAGAGATGATGCCAATGATGGGGCATTTGAAGGGAAGAGGAAGAAGGGAAGGAGTGTTACGACACGGTGTCAAAAGGGAGGCAGAGTGAAGAGAGAGCTGGAAATTACTTTACGCTCTTAAATTCTATATAGGTATATACCAGCGATCCAGCAAGTAGGCGAGTAAATCACTATAACTAACCAGTACATAAATATGGAAATTTTCAATTGTTAAATAATTCATAAAAAATAAGATAACTATATTGTTGGATATATCACAATTACTCACCAGTTTTGATGAGGTCTGGGTCAGGACTCTTGGATTCCACCAGATTCACAGTTTATTTAGATTTTCTTAATTTTATATCGGCAAATGGCCGGTGTGCGCGAGTATAAAGGCGGTTGGAATAGTGACCCTTTTTTGAGACGTGCGTTTCGTTCAGTTTTATACAGACTTTGACTGTTCAATATAATGACGGCGAAACTTACTTTTCTATAAAGTATACGCTTGGAATTTAGAAAGAAACTCAGCCAAATTTGTCATAAAAATACTTTTAAATATCAGTTTCATTTTTAATACAAACATCAACGCTTTTAATAGACAGCCAATAAATCAAAAAATGGTATTACCTAAACTTTTGGTCACCGTAATATAAACCGAAAACAAAAAAATCTTACAATATTTATCCATTATAAGGATTGCATTCCAGTCAGCTCGTAAATCAATGCGAGCAGTGACACAAGAGTTTTTGACAAATGGCTCCCAGAAACAAGTGACGTGTAGAATAAATGATGTGTGACTGAGTATCTCACCTTACAGGCGTTTGTGTTTTGAATAATTCTGTTTATTACGAAATAATGTGGAAGAAAAGGCAAAAAGACTTTGTTAAAGTTCAAATATAATCATAATCATTAAAACTTGTATCTTATCCTCCAAAAGGTATAGAAATTAACCCAGTAAAAGGATAATAAAATTCGGTCATTTAGTTTCTGAAAAAATCGTACTCGCTCACTTATAAAAGGGTATCTATCAAAGACCTTTTCTTTTTTTGAAGTCAGTTAAATATGTTACAGTAATGTTCTCCCTTACTAAAATTACATAACATACAATACCATTACGCCTGTATCCCCGAAGGGTTAGGCAGAGGTGTACTAACGTACACCCACAGTTTGCCGTGTATGTTTTTAGGTCCCATGTAATAGGGGGCGAACCTATTGCTATTAATCGGACACAAAGCCAAACTCCGAGCTGTTACTGAGAATTTCATAAAAAAACCCAATAACACTTTGCTCGACCTGGGAATCGAACCTAGGACCTCAATCATAACAGTTTTGCTTACGACCACTACGCTGACGAGGCAGTTAAAATTACCACTTTTACAAAAACACCTGTAACAATATTACAATTAATAACATAATTAACTAAGCGCTTTCAAAATACGTTATATTATATATAAAACATCCAAATAAATATTTCTCAGTCAATAAAGTTTAATTTACCAACATAACCGAACGGATAGTCCGAAACAATTGAAAATCACCAGGAGAGCAGTCCACGTAAATTTAATATAGTAACAAAACAATAAATTCCACGAAAACTACCACTTAAGTGAATATTAAAGGAACCACGTTACCTTATTACGGTGTGATATCGCCCCCCACTGGCGTGTACTGCCGGGAACATGGCTCGAATGGGAGGAACGCGTGACTGGAAACTTTTAAAAGATAATGGAAGAAAACTTCGATATATCGCAATGAATACTATAACATACTAGAAGCGCTGTTTCGTACTAAAATAGTGTGCATCATTAGACAATTATCTCAACCGAAAATAATCGCACGTATGTATGTGACAAAAGAAGGTATCTTAATAGAACTTCTACTAGCCGTGCTCCGCGGCTCCTCACGCGTTTATCTATATTTTATAAGTATTATTGATAATTCTTATAGCCTGACAATTGAAAAATGCCGTAAACTTGCAGTGTATAAAATTTCGGACATAAAAACCGAATGAATTAAAAAAAAAATCATATTCGTGATCCCTTTATAATAATATTAATATTTCTATCAGGAATTTAGCAAAAAAAATACATGTACAGACAGAAAGACGGAACTATGAATATAAATCGATAACCATCTCATCATATATTTCGTATTTCCGTATAAAATATTGATAAATTTAAATAAAAGTCTACTGTCATCTTATTATATCTATCTTGCTTACTCTCTACTGAAATTATGTAAATAGATTAGTAGCACCCATGACACTCGACTTTCAGCCAAAATCCCCTTTGAGTTTTTGACACAGTTTTTGTTCCAAATTTCTCGTCTGGTAAAATAAATAAACTTTATTATTTATTTATTTGGAAATCCAACAGCATACAATATATTATATAATATCTTATAATATGTAACAATTAAAGCCAAAACAGTATTTCACAATTACAGGAAGTGATACATAAAAATATACATAAGTAGACAAAAGAAAAACATGTAATCTTTACTAGCGTTTAGTATAGTGTGCGTGTGTGTGTGTGTGTGAGCGTATGTGTGTATTTCTGACTTGTGTGCTTAATCTTTTTTATATTATAATAGTATAATTTCGCGTTGTGACTTTATTATTTCACTCTTAAATGTATTCCGTGAATATCGAAATATGTCTACCGTATCGTATACTTCATTATAGGATCGGGCAATGCAACACAGTATTGAATTTTGAGCATAGTAAGATTTAGCATATGAGACAGCAAACAACGGTGCTTTGCGTGTACAGTATTTTGGTACTCGCAGTGATACAGAGCCCAAAAGATCGGGACAATCAATATAGCCCGATAGTACAGAGTGCAATAAAATCATTTCTCGTTGTCGACGCCGCACTTCTAAAGAGTCTAGGCGAAAATACTTACATAGTTCACCATAGTTCGTAAATTCTTTAAAATCTTTATAGCATAAAAATTTTACAAATTTTTTCTGCATAGAATCAATACTGTCTATGTATTTATTATATTGAGGCGACCATATGACTGAAGCATATTCAAGAATACTTCTTACGTACGCGAAGTACAGCATTTTAATACATTCTATATTTGTGAATTGTTCGTATATACGTTTGATGAAGCCTAATTGTTTATATGCTTTACTAACGATGACATCTATGTGATCACTCATAGACAGTAACAAAGTAAGTAAATAACACCTAAGTCTCTAACCTTGTCAACTTTTTAATAGGAACATTATTTATGTAATACTGAAAGTTAATAACTTTAGATTTATGTGTAAAGCTGATATTTACGCACTTATTTACGTTAACAGTAATTTTATTATTTTTATAATATTCCTCAAGAGTATTAATGTCACGTTGGATATTTATGCAGTCAGTTTCCGATTTAATCCTTAAATAAATCTTCTTATCGTCAGCAAACATTATAAATTTTGAGTGCTTAAAACAATCACAGATGTCAAAAAGATAAGCATTATAAAGTATTATTCTAACAGGTTTTTATTTGAGAATAAGCAACAAGTAAAAGTTTGTGTTCGCGTCGCTTGGATTAACTAATAAAAGTAATAAATAACTTTAACTTAAATTTCCGTAAACAGATGAAATAAACGACAGATTAACAGGCGGATATATTCTATAGCTGAAAAAATATTCATCAAATAGAAAGTTTGCTTGGAGCATTATATAAATCGAGGTTTGATTTACATAATGACCAGTTTTGTTTACATAATTATTACGAAATACTATAATTCTAAATTGAGGTGGTAATATTAGATATAACGCATACGCGGCATAGGTAAGTAACGTCTAACGTTACTTAGGTTTTGCTTAGGTGTTGCGTTTGATACTAAGTCTTGCTCAGACCATATACAGGATGATTAACGACGTGCTAACGATGACAGGCTAGTGCTTGGTAAACCCGTGCGTTTCTATACAGGTTGCGCGATATTTTGACACCTATATATAGTAAACAATAATTTATTATTAATTTTTAAAGTAAAAAAAAATTAAAACAGTAATTATTTTAAGGCAATTTTTTTTAATACTCCTAAAATTTTTGACGGATTTATTTAATTCCAAAATAGCAGATAATTTCGAACTTTTTACAACAACTTCGAATAATTTATTGGGAATTATTCAAAAAATTCAAATCTCAAACGATAATTTATTTGCTGTAGTTGTGTTTTTTTCGGTTAGATAAAAACAAGTTATATCGTTTTTTAAAGTAAAATTGAAATGCTATGTGTCGATACGTGAACACGCTGTATATAGTAGGGTTATCTCAGATGAGTTGCATGTCTGCATGCAAGCGGCCGCCACTTGAACTGTCAATTAGAAGATATTGAGACTTGATGATTGACGATCTCACTTTACACCACGATACCTGTAATTTATACTATCAATTATTATGATCACGCTATAGCATCTTAAGGCGTCATCAGAGATATTTGCTACGTAAAGTATTGGTTTTTGACTTATTCTGGTAGCTAATTTAGTCTTATTTCTAGGCAATTTGGAAACATTAATGTAATCCCTACAATGTATATTACTTTTAATCTGTAAACTAATAAATAAAATTATCTGTAGTAAGTTTCTTCTCGTCAAAAACTCCGTACGCGCAGCATATATTTTTAATATATAATAAATTCCCAATAATTTTTACACAATTCATGGCTGTAGCATATTTCTAAAATAAAGCTACTAATATTGATAATGAATAATGAACTGTACGGGACGAAGGCAACTTCATCTCAATATGAAAATAGTGGAGAACATATACCAGAAATAACAATTGTGATAATTAAAAAAGCCATATATAAGCAACACATCATAATATTAAAAGCCGTGGTCGATTCAAATCAACAGTAAAGCGATAAATAACAATTTTACGTGTATATTTATGGTGGCGGTAGCAGATAAACCAAACTGGTGATTAACAGATCGACGGTTAATAGCGCATGCTGGTTTAGGGCTGTCGGCAAAGTAAACGAAGTAACTTATTTATATATTCTGTTACTATACTAAGAAACATTATGTAGTGTCAATTTTTATACCTAATACAGGTAAACGCCTTTTCAAAAGTCTTTCAGAATCGCGGATAACTGTTTAAAGATAAACAATTGTAACTGACCTCGATAATTTTAAATAGTAAATGTTAGAATAATGGCCATCAATTTTCCCTTCTATGTTGAATTTCATTTAAAAAAAATCTTTTTTAAATGGATTAAATATAGAAAAATATGTGACAACCCTAAGATAAAATCAAATTGTACAGCGTGTATTACAATTGGTGAATGGTCGTAAAAGCATTTAATCATGCAACCGACGTTGGTATTCTAATGAAATGATAAAAACTTATTTGTGACAATCATAACTTTTGTGGATTTTGCGTAGTTACATGACCAAACTTTTTGTTCAAGATAAATCCGTTAAAATAGTGGAATATTGATCCATTACTGTAATTTCGAACCACTACATGTAACAACGACGCTTTATATGGTTTGACAGTTCAAAAGAACACTGTGAGGAAATCTAAACGCTTGAAGAAAGTTGTTCTAGTACCATCTAGTGGGAAAAACTCTGTACTATCGTTTTCCACGTTATTCATCAGACCTTATGGGCTGGTATGTTAAGAAACTCCGTGTCTTATCTCGGAAAGGCACCTTTGCTCAAACGTTGGATATTATAAGTTGGAATTATTATTAATTTATGAGAGATTTGATAATAAATTACTATATTTTAACATATTCTAAAAATTTGTCGAATATTATTGTATAATTTAGAACGATACTCTTTTTTCTTTTTTCCCAACATACACACCTGCCATATATGTACATACACATACACAGAGGTGTTACACTAATTAAATCTACAGTCGACTGGCGCCACTGGACATTGGCCGAAACCACGCCGTACTGTGCCAGTGGAATTGTTCTCATCCCGTACACGAGTAAATCAATACAATTAATAAAATTGAAGGATATGTTTGTAATGTCAAAATAACAGCCGTTTACTAAATACATATGAAAATTCGACGAATTCATAATCTTAGAAACGATTGAACCGATTAAAACGATAAAACAAAATAGAAATCATTTGCTTGATATAAATCTAATGTACATACACTGACTAATCGCGGGAAGTGAATCTCAGAAATTAATCAACTATGAGTGATTTTTGAGTACACGAGAACGTAAGTAGGTATCTACTATTATTATGAATTTAAATGGTTTTAGCGAACATCGAATCCTTGGCTTTCGTCGTTTGAAACACCTTAATCTTAATTAACAAACTTACTGTTCATTTAACAAAATCTTAATTTATATAAAACTGAAACAGCAACATCAAAGAGACATCGCAATATTTTTCTTCGAAAACATAAAAATCGGTCATTAATTACTGTCGACAGCAATAGGGTTAATGCTTTTAACCCTTCTTTTGATGGGGCTGGAAAATACCCCAGAGCCATTTTCATACACTCATAAATTCTTTTAAACTTATTGTTTCTTTAGAAAAAAGGGACTTTGAGATATTGTGATTATTAGTGTTTGATGTCTTCCAGACGCCATTTTTAATATATTTTTGCTGTTTGATGTTTCGTTCTATTTGAAGAATTAAAGTGAAATGGGTTTTAGGGAATTAATATATTTTTTGTTCGAATTATTCTTTGTTTTCATTTACTCTTTAAAAAATAAAGTTAAATTCTTTAAAAGAATTATATGTCGCTGGACTGGTTTTATAGAATTAGTATTTTTTTTTTTTTTTTTTAATAAAAGATTTCTAATCATAACCAGCTGTGTTGATTCCTTTAAATTGAATGCCAGTTGGGATTCGAATCCGCATTGCGTGACATGGTTAATAGTTATCTTTATAGTCAATTATTCCCGAATGTGTCATAATTTATTTTACATTTAAAAAATTCATTCATATGAAATATATCTTAGCACTATAACACCATCGTTGAAACCATAAATAAACTAAAACCTCTTTGCATGAAATAAAAACCTAAAACAAAAGTTTCATTCACGTATTGTATTTCTATTTTTAAAATTGGTTTCGAATGCGACCGGTCGGTCATTGGACACGGGCGCAAATCGCCAGATTCCATTTTGCGAACGGGACGCCGCTGACAGAACAGCCCTTTGTTCTTGTTCCATTTTCAAATGGAATCCTTTGGTTCTGCACGTGAGATGTTTTAATTTTGTACTCCAATTGTACGAGGAAAGGTAATGAATGTTAATTAATTTAAAAGTTTTAAAGCAAATGTGAACTTTTTTATTTTCTGCACGTACGTTCAAGAATAGGAATTTTATTGAACTTCTGTTTATCTCTTACTTTAATATATCTTGTGTTAATGAATGAAACATTATGCTAATATGATTGAAGAAAATAACAATATTATTTATTTAAACGCGTGATTTCAAAGATTTAGGTAAATTACGTTAATTATTATTGTTATGGTAATTGTGTTACTGATTATCTTTTCACCGCAAAACTTAGATGTACAAAATTAGGTATCCTTTTTTCAGCATTAACTACCTATATCATTAAACATAAAGAAATAATTTTACTTTGTTTCTCCTATGTGCGGTCTTATAGCATTCGTCTGATTGCGATGAAAATTTGGCGATCTGTTGAAGGTGAACGTGAATCGTTTTACAATAGATGGCACGCAGTTCGTTTCATTTTGAAAACCACGAGAACGAAGTGTGGACAAAAGCTTGGTTGTATCTATTAATAAATTTGTAAACGTAATATTTTTGTATTTTGAAATCATCTGAATACGATATGGCATTAAAACAATGTCCAGATGTCTTATTATCAAGATTTAATTTAAAAACGGCTTGGTCGACTTTTATGAAATTTTAGTAAATAAGTATTCCACAATTGATGGGCTATACAAATTTTCCCTAATAGTTTTAGAAAAATCTTTTATAAATGAGAAAATATGACTCCTATGCGTCATATAGGGCAAGTCTTTTCATTACCTGATCATACTTAGTTCATTTGATATTCATTGTAAAGTAAACCATTTAATCATAAATATTATCATAGAAAACCTTATATCGTCCCTTCAAATATACCCTGTATTGTTAAAAAGGGACATCTACCGCACTGAAATCAAAGGGCTACTTTGACATATTGACAAATATGAATTGAAAAATAATATTTAACCACCGACCACACTTAAATACAATTCCTATGTGGATAAGAAATAAGGTTCAGAATAATTTTAATGCATTTAAATATAAAGGTTTAGTATTGGCTAGGGATTTGAGCCGTTCCGTTGTTACTAAATCGGATGTATTAAGCCTACATTTTGTATAGAGAAATATTTACGATGAAAATGATGTGAATAAGCTATCTACTTATTTGAATTGTTGACTTCAAACGGATCATCGCAAATAATATGAGATGAGATTTAAACTATATATTTTTTACGGCGTTTCAAATCGCTAATGCGTTTTGGACTAACTTGAGCCTTCTCTCTCAGGACATTTATAGGCTGGATGCTTATATTATCTAACATGAGTTCAAATCCCTACAATGAACCCGAGTTTTTGGAAGGAAAACTTAGTGATGAAACCATATCATGGTGGTAGGGTTTTTTCTAATGTCCGTCTGGCTAGCTACCGTCCTCAGGTTGAAGATCTGTCACCAAGTACTTAGAGGTGTGTTCAGGAAACTACACTTGAGAACCATTTATTCCACTAGCCTTAGCATGTTGACGTCTTAAGGTTTGTCATATAACATCAGGTGAAATTGAACTGTTTTGCTGATGGATGCAAGTGATATAATTGATAAATATTAGTACATATATAAAAAAGGAGTCCACTTAAATAATATAAAACAGACAACTGCGACGGCATATTTACGTTTTTCAAATAATAAAGGTGATTTACCTAGCCGGGGAATCGAACCAAGAACCAATTTATCATCCGCAGTGAAATAAAATGTTTTCCGATACAAAACCCCCGATCTAATGTTTTAAACATTCGCTTACAACGAACGCAAATATTTTTGGGTTCCTTGTCTTTACCATAAACTGAAAATATAATCAATATTATGTCTAATAAACTACTAATTTATTTATTTATTTTTATCTTCTACATTCATAACTATCGTTTATTTCGATTCTCTCTGGAGTAGATACAAAAAGAACCGATACCTTATCTTTTAGCAAATTATGACCTTAGCTCTAGATTGAACTAGGAACCGTCGCTTTTAAAAACCTACCAATTACGCCAAAGTAGTTATTAGAACCTAAAAATAATAATTCCCTATATTACAAAGCCAGAACAAAAAATCCATCTATCCATCTCTGTATATTTTTTTTACACTGTATTTAATTATTAACATGTCACAGCGCTACTCATTTCGGCACTTCAACTGTACAAATTATCACTTTTCAATTTTTCCAACCACCCAAAAAAAAAAACTTTTTTTTTTGAGTTGTAATACGAACTCCGTGATTATTAAAAACAAAACGTTAATATTGTATATGAAAATTCACTAGGCATGTATATTATAATTTATATTATACTAGCAATCCACCCCAGCTTCACATGGGTGTAATTTATAAAGTGGTGTGTGTTTAAAAACAGTAAAAAAAGCATGAGTTAGAGTATATTGCTTTAGTATTGATAGTTCTTACTTATTACTTATTGATTGATTTATTGACGGATTGAATAAAAAATATTGCATTTTCTCTATTATACTAAAATTTAATTGAAATGTATTGTATATATAAGCTTCCGTAAAAAAATTCTAAATGACTGTAAAAACCGTACAAATATCCGTTATGTGGATTAGAAGTACTAAGCGAACAAAGAGGCAGACTGGGACAGCAATTTTCTTTTATCTATGTATTGAAAAAAACTTGCGTTATATTTTTATACCACAACAATGCCAAGAAACCGCGCGTTCCTCGTGATGTCAAGCAGCATTTACAGCCTATGGACGCATGGTACACCAGAAGCATTACAGTGCATTGCCAACCTTAAACTGTTCACTCTGCTATTTAAAATCTCAGCAGGTAGATAATTCTTTCCACATTTGGAACGTCCGCGAGAGGAAGCTCCACTGAAACTAAACTATCTGCGACCATTTAGGCTCCAAGGAATGAGGATAAACTTTCTGCCGATGGCAAGCGATGCGATGACAGATATTAGCCGCTGGCATAATATCGAACGAATCCTCAGAAGACAACCCATTGCAAAAACGGGACTTCAAGGTTCTGTTAGTTCATCTTTGAGCCAAATCAAATGGGTTACGCAAAAGAGCAGATACCAGAGTTGATTATTATTCTGATTGTGCAGAACCCGATAGAAATAAACCTAAAAGTAAACTGAAACAAGTTCCCTCCCTTAACATTTTTCACCACAATAAACTATCGCAAGCATTTTTGACGGATCACCGAACACACGTCCATACATGTGTTCCGTATGTACATTATACAAAAATTATATATACCTATCTACTTTATTGTATTGAATGCTTTATTATATTCTAAACCGTAACACGAACGAGATGTGTTAACATATTTCGGATGATTAAATAATACTAATCATGATACTAATAATAATAATAATACATGAAGAGTGTTCTGAAGAGTTGCTTGACCTTATCCTATTGTTTCCCTACCACTCACTACTCAACTAAGATCGGTCGCAGATATAAATAATAAGTGATTATTTCTTCGCCGTCATTTGTCACCGACTATTACTGTACTATTATTATAAAGTTCAAGAGACTGTTTGTTTGAACGTGCTAATCTTTAGAATCCTTTTTGAATTATATAGCCTACTTGCTGTGCACGGTTTCACCTGTTAATTTTATACGACAAACACCGCACCGCCAACGCACCCATGTAGTCTATAGTAATTGTTCTTCTCGCAAGTACAAATTTTTTTAAATTTTCATTATCTCCTAAACTATGTATCCAAATAGCATACTCTGAAGAGTAAAATTTAACTTTATAAGATTGCCTTTATGATGAAGTAACTTTTGTTCGTAAGGATTAATATGTCATGTCTAAAAATAATGCTTATAAGTAAATCACTTTTTAATATTCAACAAATCTTTGTCACCAATTTACCTTATTGTGGTTTATATATAAGAGATAGGCATATGCTATCGCTAATTTTTTTCTAGATATTCTAAGGGTCAATATTATTGTAGTATATTGTACTTTCGTAGCAATAACGATTACGCCAGCGCACGCGGATAGGGTAGTTCGGGAGGGCCTCGACTTACGACTTACGTAACAAAAATTAATATTTAAGGCTATCTGAGAGTTGTAGCCTAATCTTAAATAGCCTATACTATTCATCAAGCGTCAGGCTGTCATATACAAAAATAATTTTTCGAATCCGACTGGTAGTTCCAGAGTTTAGCATGCAAACACACAAATAAAACTTTTGCGCTTTATTATAACTGTATAGATTTATCGAGAAAGGTAATAAATAGGCTGTATAACTTCACGCTTCGACTCTAAGGAGTGGAGCAGTAACCATGAAAGTCAAGCTATCTGGAAAGCTATAGGCAAGTACGGGAAGTGAGAATAACAATAGATGACCCGGATGCTTTGGAGGCGGCGCGGCGCAGTGGTAAAGTTGGTCGAATAACTTTTACACGGATGAAAGATGGAAAATACTAAATTATAGAAAGTTCATTCGAATTAGTTCACTGTAGTATACCAATCTTCTTCTTCTTCTTCCTGTTTTGGCGCCATAAAAAGCAATTGCCAGTGTCAATGTATTTTAAAGCCTTCGTAGTAATAGGTATTTTATACAAAGTGGTGACTAACAAGATGGTGGCTCCCTTGTTAGAACGTTCTAGGGAGATTTTTTGAGATTTCCAAATGCATGCTTTCCGTTTTATATTTATAATCCACTTCACTTATACACAACAGCCAAACTATATCACGCAAAATACAACCAATATTACATAATATAGGGTCAAAAAAACCTAAAATAATTTATTTAAAAAACACAACAACCGCCAAAAACTCTATTAAAGTAAACGTAATTTATTATTTCGCGCTTTTTCAAACTGACCGGCGCAACTCAAATACCTTTACACATTAAACCAGTTATGTGTTACGTGTTTAGCTTGGACTTCATCATGTATCTTGATGAACACGTCATCAACAATTCAAAGGTCACTTTACATAAACGCGAAACTAGAACAGGTTAATATCAATAATACAATCCCTAACGCACCCTAATTGACTCCAGCTAATGATGTAAGTCAGCGGAACGGAATCTGTTAGCGAGTCATTAACATAATAATGTATATACATTGTATATAGTCCATAACATAATTACATCATACGCTGGCTAAATATGATTTCAAGTGTCAACACAATTTGGTTAATATAATTGGAACATTGTTGTACAACATAGACAAATGTATGGTTTATCTAATGTACAATTTCTACTACATTGGATTGATAGCCGAAAATATCGCTCAAAATTGTATAAATTATATGGTCATTGAACTTGATATTTGTACTTTTTATTGTTGTCCTTTGATATACCTATGAATCTATGCTTTTAATAAAACAGTAAAGAGACGAAATCTGTACATTAAAAATATTTGAGAAAAATGCTACGGGTGGGGGAGAGAGTGACGCCTTTGGATTTAGAAGCATGGACAAAACACATTTTGACATAACATACCATCATCACGCCTGTATCCCAGAAGGGTTAGGCACAGGGGTGTACATTAATACACCCACAGTACGCCGTGTATGCTTTTTAGATCCAATGTAATAGGGGGTGAGCCTACTGCCATTGATCGGGCACAAAGCCAAACCGCGAGTTGATACTGAGATTTTCATAGAAAAGCCCGATAACGCTTTGCTCGTCCTGGTAATCGAACCGAGGACCTCGATCATAGCAGTTGCGCTTACGACCACTAAGCTAATAAGGCAGTTTTTGAAAATGTTGTTTTGTCTGTCTGTTATAGTGTACGCCAATCACGCAAACTACTGTACCGAATTTAATGAAATTTGGTATAAATATAGTTACATTGCGTAGACGTACATGTACGAATACATGTCTACATCTATGTATAATTGTATGGGCTATAAATTGCGTTTAAGTTGTGTATATGCAAAAAAGAATTTATGTATAAGTAACACTGTAATCCATTTTAAATATAGAGTGAAATGAAGTAAATATTATACGAATTTATTTCAAGATATTTTATCCGCACGTAATTAACAAACAAAAATGTATGCATTTTTTATTATCGTATTCATAGATCGCGATATATACATCTAGTGTTTATTCGTTTTAAATAGGCCGAGATATTATAAGGAAGAACGTTGATTGATAACAATAACACTATAAAATTACGAAAGAATTTTTACGTTAGGTTTATTACGAATTTGGCTTGATTTTATTGTCACACTTAGGTATATTATATTTTGTAAGTGCATGTATTAATAATTTAAAGCTGGTCTTATTCATTTTGTAAATATTGATATTGCTTTTTAATTTGTTCAATTATTAAAAATGTTTCTGTTAGTTTTATTTTCTATTCTTTTTACGGTTTATTATGTTCCAAATTTCTATGATATGTGTCATTATTTGATGTTTTATGCGCTATCGAGATTTTTATTAAATTATACTAAACAGACATACTATAAAGCTTCATTATTCACTGGACATTAAAATTTAATAAAAATAAAATTATTAAATGAACTTAGCGTTTCCTAAAGGATTGTAAAACCTTAAATTTTTATATTGAACAACTCAGCCCCTATGCCTTACAGATAATGTCTGTTAATATTTGAAATGATTTTACTTGGATATTCCTCACAAGGCTTTTGATTAATTGTTTAATGATTTGGATTAAAATTAAATTAAAATGTTTGATAGAAAGTGGATGGGATTTTCTCATTATTCCATTGTTTAAAAAAGGAGTGAGATCCGTTTGACACACAAAACTGGGGAATTCCGTCAAGTCAGACTTTCTGCTGAACGAGATACTAGGAAAAAGTTTAAGACCTCCGAAACCTATATAGAAATGACGTATTAGGTTAAATACACAGTGTAGACGTATGATAGTATATCGATCGATCAAAAGTAGTGAATTTGAGGCAAGGCTGACTGCTAGCTGTGAGTACAAGACATTCACAAAGTACAAAACACGGTTAAATCACCGATCTTTCATTTCAGAACACCTACATACCTTTTTTTTTTTTTGCTGTTTTTCATACACAAAATTCTACGCGGTTGAAGTCGCTGGCACATCTAGTATATTATAAGATGTGTGCACATCTGTAAATATACTTGACAATGGTCTGAACTTGTGAGATATCTGTCTAATATAGGTAGTTATATAAAATTGGTTGGTAAAATGAAGTAAAAAATTAACTAGTTACATTTTTCTTAAGTTTGAGTGAATTGGTTTGAAAAAGATCATTGTCTATGGTTTTGAAAATTATATTAATTTGATGGCTGACTTTGACTAAATTACTCTTTTATATAGTTAATCAAACAGTTGATAATATGCTACATATTTTCTTATTAATCAACGAAGATGCTATGCATAATTACATTCAATATTTTACGTCGATGAACTAACGAAATTGAAAATCATGGCAACACAAAACAATTGTACGTTGAAAACGATTTGATACCAATCGCCCAGAGTAAAGGAAGTCACGGAAAAAACTTTCCTGAATACAGATGAATCTATTTTGTGCAATATACGGGTGTATAAAACATCGAGCATTTATCGTATCAACTTTCTAATTTTCTACGACGAATCACATAAGAGCGACAAAATATACATTTAAAAATGTAAACTATTAAGAACTTGAAAGATATTTAGTTAGTTAATGCAACTAACTATTGCATTAGAACGAAGTTTCTTAACAAGGTTTGCGTTAGGTATTTGACTTATAGAAATTGTCACGTAAGGGAAAAGCGTTGTGCCACTCCATGCGACTTTATTGCCCCCTGACTCTCTCTGTCTATTATAAACGAGTTCGTGTGTGCGTACGAGTATCGAGATTCGAGCAGACAAACATCGTGCTCGGCCAGTTGTATAATCCTTCTTCAAGCGGCCGCCAAATTGCAAAACATTTTGCACTTCGGGCGGGACCCCTCAGAGTGGTCTCGCAAAATTGGCATGCGTTCAGTAACTTCAATGGTTTATCAGTTATTTTGTATGTTACATAATAATATAATATGTAAAACGTTACATCGATGTCCTTCTTTATGAATTGGATTAACTGATTATTAAATAATATTAGGTCCTTATATATGAAATTAGCGTTCTATATGGAAAATCTAAAACGAAAAAATATAATGAAATTATACATTTAATCAATCGGAGTATATACCATTGTTATCTATGCACTTTCGCCATTCTATATGTAGTTCATTGATTCCATTGCTGAAAAAATTGTGGGATTGGAATCAATAAAATCAATGAAGACGGTTTGGACAGCCTCATCGGAATTGAATTGAAATGGTAATCTGTTGGAGCAAGGTCCTAGGAGTATGGTGGGTGTTGGAAACATTCCTACCGCAGTTCTTCTAATTTAGCGATCGTCTATCGTGAAGTATGGGGTCTAGCGTTGTTCTGAAGCAGTAGTGGGCTAGAGAGATTGACCAGTCTCGGTTGTTTAACGGCTAGCTTTTCCATCATGGTTTGCAATTGTTGACAATAAAGATTTACAGCTGTAGTGTTCATACACTATCATCACCAGCACTGACCCACCAAACACTCACCAGTACCTTTTTCTAAGTCAACTATCGCTGTGGACAGGATCTGGCCAATTCTCCAGGGTTCAACCCCTGTGATGAGCTTTTATGATTGTCAAACTTCTAGCCAATCATCAGAAGTGATCGATGTGGTCAATTCAATAAAACGCCAATTTCATATGTAAGGACCTAATTTTTACTTATTTTATTTTTTGGTATCTTCTTTCCTGACGGGGGTGCTTTGACCGCACACCTTTTTTCTATATGGAAACGTTTATACTTAACTCTAGGTACGTGTTAGAGGTAACTCTTTAAATAGTTGAACATAATAATATGATTAATATAAATAGCCATACTTAAATCATCACCGCATTGAAGGTATGTTCTTTTTCCTACTCCATTGACTGGTTTCCCTAGTTTCTATAGTGTTTTTGTATAGTTGCTTTTGTGCGATTTTTATTTTTCTTTACTGAGTTAAAGGATATACTTATGGAAAAAACGTATATAAAATATAAAGACATAATTGTTAAATGCAGTCTTCTAGATATAATAATTGTATTTATTGTTGTTTCTATAATAAAGTCGATTTTTGTTTTGTTTCCTAAGTTTTTATTCATATTTCACTGGAAATATAATGTACATGCATCTATTCGTAAGCACTTTTCATTATACATATAAACCTGAATTATTAAACTAGATTTTGATATTAATGAGACGTATAAAATAGATATACTTAATATAAATAAATGATAATAATGGACATTGATGGGCGACTCTGATTCTTATTTCGTAATAAAAATACAATTTTAACACACAATATAATATATTTCATTGTCATAAAATACATAATACAAGCTTAAAATTAGTTGCAATAGTCATTATTAGAATTAGCCTTAAACATGTTTACTCAATTTTAGTACTGTGTGCATCAAAATCAATCCACTGCCAAAAGCAAACATAGAGACTCGATTGTAGACGAGTCGTTTACATACTGTTTACAGAAACACAAGCAAAAAGCACGATATTCAATTGCTATACTCCATTTTATTGTACGCGGGACCATACTTGTCTCTTTGCTAAATCTTCATCGATGTATTTTGCTTATATTTGTACAGTACATTACTTAGCTTATTATCTTAAACCTATACCTAAATACAAACATTTCAAATGTTAAATAAACACAATAGCTTTATTTCTAATATTAATTATGTTGAATGAATGTTAAAGCAAAGCAGTTTTAAAAATTATTTTTTAAGTTTTATGATTACCGTTTTATATAAATACATTTGAATGTTATTACGTGGAAAAAAATTATTTAGGTGAATAAATAATAGTTTACTTGGAACACAGTAAGTCGTCTTAAAATAAACACAATTAATCCTAAATACATCTTGACACGAATGCCGTCCGTCACATACTCCTCTGTCGTCTCTGTTTGTTCATAATGTCGTTAACTCTACAGGGTAGAAAAAGCGAGTCGGACATGAAGGAAAATTACATTAAATATTGAAGATAGCAAATTTACTTCAAGAAAACATTATTTATTTTTTTACACTAAAAAACACTAAATAGACAAATTTAGTTAAAAAAGAACTTAATAGTTTCTGCGAGTAATGTTACCGAAGAACATACTTCCGATACAGCGAGGTGGAAGCGAAAAACGGGAGGATTAGATGATATTAAAATAATTACACAGGAGAGAGAGAATGGCGTTAATGTAGAATGTAAGATATAATGAAGGCCTGAATTTAAATATAAAACTTATGCTACAACTGTATCATCTTAATATAATCTATTTTATGAACACTTTCTAAACCCTACCTTTACATTCCTTAAATAAAACACAATATAGATATTTTGATTTAGTGCACAAGTTAAAGTCACCCTTTCATACATCCTACTTATATGTAACTTGTGTAAATGAGACTATCCTAAGGAATAAGCAATTAATACTATTCATATTAAAAACGATTGTAATATAACTGAAGAGCCTTAGTATACTCCTTAATATTTATTTCTACACTTTTGTGTGCATAATATGTCAACAGTAAGGTGTCAACTCCATGAACAAGTGTATCGCCACGATTCCGTTCTGCCAATCATCGGCTGATTTACACGAGACGATTATTCTTCCACCTACTTATCATCGGTAGTAGTGAGTGCTCGCCACGTTACGCCAACGACTCCTCGCGAGTTGTGACGGATTGCTGCGTGTCCACAAATAGGTGTGTGAAAGATCTCAATTTGGTGATAGGCAATAGCAAAATCAGAAGTGTCACTAGGGTTAATAGGGCGAGTGAGCTGCGAGAAAGTCGCATCTCTGCGAGACATCCCACATCGTGTGGAAACAAGTTGATACAGCTGATATAAAATGAAGTAGTTGGATGATAATATCGCCGCGATAAACTCGCCCATGGAGGTGACGCCTACTCATTTGCATCAAATAAAAAAAAATCCTTTATAATACATTAAAAGTAAGTTATGTTTCACGTAAATGACTACTAGTGTTAGTTTTAGTCTGCAGTTGCTTCAAGGATATGAGTGAATTGTATAACAGCCAAAGCGTATGTCGTAGAGATGCTGATAATGCTAGCAATAAGTACTACGTTAACAGTGATTACTCTGAGGATAGTGAACTTGAATGGATGCTTGTCCAAAAAGTTGAACCAGTCGATGATCTTACGTTGTTCAGTGATATCTGTAAAATAAGCACAAATACCCTTCGTATCATGTGGAAATTTATTACCTTCTAGGCTTCTATTCAAGCAATTATGAGTGAAACTTCTTCATCTACAAATCAAGCTGTTATATTTAGCAACTTTATGTTTTATACAGTACTTGAAACGGTTCGTCAATCTATATTAATACTAATCTATATACTATAATAATATAATAAAGAGGATGAATTTATTTGTTTGTTTACAATTCTTTATTTGTTTGAATAATCTGTGGAACTACCAGTCGGTTTCGTAAAAATTCTTTGTTGCATTATGATAGCCAGATTCCCGAGGAATAGTATAGTATAGGGCTATAGACTATCTAACATTAGGATAGAACTCTCAGCTAGCCTTAAATATTGATTTTTATTAAGTAAGTATGTATGCGAATAATCGTTCAATAATAACAACCTAGAATATAAAGCAAGAAAATATACTTATTTATATAATAAAATACTCTACTTATTGAATTACACAGCCCTACCTTTTGTATCGGAATGAATTGGCTATTTTATTAAAGAATTACATAATCTTTTGGCGTATAACAAAGGCTACACAGATTTCATTTCTATTTTACTGCATGTCATTGGCATATAGCGTGTTCAGGAAATAAGAGGCAATTTGTGGCTTAAAATGCACAGTTTGAAGGCAAATACTTCCTCACTGCATGCCTACAATAGAACCACGACATACGTAAAGGATTAATAACAAGGAAACCGTTATAGAAAACCATTGTATTTGCTTTACGAAGACGCTAGTGGGTAATACAGTGAAAATATAAATTTGTATGGTACCTACTACAGTTCTAGTTGATATTATTGATTTGGGAATCAAAATTTGTTTGATGTTTTGACGACGAAAGATTGAGTTTTAAATTCATTTGAAATAATTTAATTTAATTTTAATGTCTTCCATTTCTTTAAATATCGTACTCAATAACCTAAATAATTGCGATTATTATTAAAAATAAAGTAAAAGTAATCTAAAAAACTAAATGACTGACCATCTTGCAGATACGCACAATTTGGTTATTTCAATGTAAAATATATATAATTAGATTCAAATTCTAACATTTATGTCGTGTTGCCTCTCCTAACAAGCGAGTAGTACCTCTTAACTTAGAATGACCCACCTATAGGTGTGCTTTACGTCACACTTTCAAGTTGAGGGTGGGATAGGGAAGAAATTACTACCACCGATATTTAGTTTTAATATTATTGTATCAAAACCTTGTTCTCAAATCACGGCGTCTACCTATATTTCAACTAGGTTAATTTTACTCATGATGTTAGGTTTTAATTTCATTGGCATTGGACTTTGAAATTCGAAGATACACTTGGGAACTTCTCAAAATCAATGAATTTGGTTATCTTGTTCGTCAAAAATTGTCTTGTTTATATAAATATTGTACTACATAATTATACACATAAATAATAATGTACTATGTTTATACTACTCTTTTTAATATATATATATAGTGAATGTAGTAGTGAAACCTTTTAATTAAATTCTAGTTAGTAGTTTTGGATTTTATTTTATAATTCGAGAACATTCCGTAATAATTGTTTATACCAGCACAATAATACTTTGTATATCTTTAACTATTGGCGGTGAATATATCATTGATTACTTCCTCAAAACTGTTATATAAATTCGAATTCAAGTACACGTAATAATTTTGCATATGTTTCCGCTATAAAGCTAAGCGTCCAGTTGTAAAACTTCTATTTTACTTGAACATTTAAATCAATTTAAATGAATAAATGTTATACACCTTTGTAATGCAAATTGTATTTCGTTTACACAGTTAACCGATTAGTACCGATACTCTATTAACACTAATTAATTATTAGAAAGTACAGTGTATTGTTTAACATATATTATCCATCCATTCATATATATTAAGTTAAGCTTTGCCCCTTATATCATGTTATTTGGACACAGTTTAAGAGATCATGAAAAATTTAAATAATTTGAGAAGTGAGGACAAGAAAATTATTATAGGAAATAGGGGTGCTTCGAAGAGCCTGGTGCAAGTAATTTTTACGGAGAAAGAACAACTGAGTACATATTACCGAGAATACATAATAATAAAATGTTGAAAACAGAAGACTATGAAAGTGTAAATACATTTAAGAAGAGAATAAAGACCATCATACTAGACACCATTTTTTGAAATAAATATTTAATATAATAATGTTTTAAAGGTTATGTAATACTGTATTGAGGGCATTTTGTTTTTCGCCAACAAACTGTTTTTCAGTTTAGCGATTCTAGAAAATAATATATTATGTATTTTGTATTTTAGAAAATAAATAAAAAAATAAAAGGCGCGGTGTGTTGTTTGTCGGATAAAAATAACACGGGTGAAACGGGTGAATAGTTTGTTATACTAATAAATGGAGGATTAGAATAATTGTATATTGCTTTAAGCTTTAATTATTATGGAAAGGTTACCTTAAAGTAACTTTATGATTAATGCTGTCGAGACCTTCCTGCTAGCAGTGAAGTGTTTGCTTTCTTTAAGCTCGATATTTTTTCTATTTCTATTATACAGCTGAATTTTAAATATAAGTAATTTATAAATCAGAAACCTTTGCAGAATATGAGTTGATTCGTAAGCAGCAGTTTCATGTTCTCCACCTCATCTGCGACAAGCTCTGCCAACACTAGCGGAGTGGACATCACCACAAAATATTCAAACATTATTAAACCTAATCCTATAGTACCCTGTAAATTAACAACAGTGTTATTATTGTATATGATCTAAACTGGAAACAATTATAATGGGTTATAAAGATGACCCATATTGACACGAGAATATATTGGGATATTCATATATTTTTAAATCAAGTCTAAATCAAAAACCATTTCCAGGAATTGCATTCTACCTTCATTTTATAATATACCTAGTAGAATAAATACTTATGAAGAAGATCATATTCTGTCCTTTGTTTGACCTTCATGATGTCATCACGTTGCCTGGTTACTCGAATATTAAAGAACGCCGTAGTATTTAGTGGTATATAGATTATCAGTGTCGACTGTCATTTGTCAAATGTCAAACAATATTGTGTTTTCAAAAGATTCATCTGACAAATGCTGATTGATATACATGTTTCATTATTTTTATTAAAGTGTCCAAGTATAAAATTCCAAGTCAAAAAACAATGTTTTTTCAATCGCCCCATTCAAACTCTCAACCTCTATTTTACACCCTTAGAGGTTGAATTTCCCAAAATTTGTTCTAGTGAGCGTTTAAGGAAATTGATATGCTAAATATCATACGGACCAACAGTTTCGACAAACTTGTGATGAGTGAGAGTGTGTTCGCTTATATATTACGAAGTTATTTTTACAATGTTTAATTATCTGTCATTTACTTTTATGAGTTCCAGTTGATGTCACTTAATAATACGAATGTACACTCACAATTTAGGCTGAAAGAGATGGAATTATGTTATTTTAACAAGAGTAATCGGTAGAGCATGCTCATTTAGTACATTTAAATGTTAATTATTAAAAAATTTGCACTCAGGACGTATGCCTTCTATAAATAACTCATAATGTTGATCATTCCTAAACCGTATCAATTTACGAATGGTATGTATTTCCCGTGTAAAACTTACATCATAGTCGGTTTAAAATTTTGAAATTCTGTTGTACGATTTCTAAAGTATTATAAAAATTCTTATAGCCTCTAAATTATGTTATGATGTATGCTTCCCGTCTACAAAATTTGATCAGAATCGCTTGAGAGTTGATGAAAATTGCTTTTTTTTGTATTTCTAGAAGTAATAACATTAGCAATTCTTATAGCCCATCAGTTATATAATTACGTATATTTTCCGTGTAAAGGCATTTCATCAAAATCAGTTTAGAAATAATGAAATTTTAAATTTTTGGATATACTTTTTTTACGATTCTTAAAAGTGTTACATATTGATTACTGTCATAGTTCATCATTCATGGAATGGCTTATACTTCCCGTGTACAAAATTTCATCAAAATAAGTCAATAATTAACGAAAATAGATTTTTTTTCGATTTTTTTAGGATTTCTATAAGTAATATTGAAATTTCTTATACCCTATTAATTGACTATACTAAATTTCATAAGAATCGGTCAAACCGTTTTTGAGTTAAATCCGGATATACAAACAGACGTGATCAGTATCGTTCATATACTTAGTGTGCCTATCAAAAAACTTTGGAAAAATATTAAAAGTACAGACAGGACTACAGATTTATTAATATAGATAGGAAACTGTTTAAAAAAGTTATTGAAAACTTTTTACACCATCGGGATAGTATTCTTCTTCTTCTTCTTCCTTACTTGGCATCCGGTCCTCTTTAATGAAGACCATTACTGCCATTATCGAGTGAATTATAGTGTCATGTCTTATGACGATTCAGTATCCTAACAAGATGGTGGCTCCCATGTTGGAACTTTCTAGAAAGATTTTGTGGGATCTCAGAATGAATGCTTACAGCTTATATTTATAATCCACTTCACTTATGCACAAAAACCAAACTATATCACGCAAAACGCCACCAATATTATATAATATAGGGTCAAAAACCTCAGTTATTGAATAAAAATCACAACATGACACTTCAAGATCCCGCCAAAAACCGATAGTTTTCTTATAATGAACTTTAAAAATATACCCATGGATAGATTAGAACTGAATATATTACAATATGAATAAATACTTACATTAAAATCATGACTTGCAATTATTTCATAAATATACGCACATATTGCAAAAACGAAGTGAATTAAACATATTGACATCTGTAACAAACAATCAAACTAATAGATGTATTTATGAAAAACATTGAATAAAAAGATACCATGACATAGTAAACTTGTTATTGTTTAACACTGTTGATTAGCTGCTCACCGGAATCTTTAAATATACTTCAATTGTTTTAAAGTATTCCAGGATTGATTTATACATAACTAGGAATCTTTGTACATCATCCAAAGCGCGGACGACACCCAGATTTCTTACTTTCGACTCCAACATCTTCCGCAACATCTTTACGTGATTCCACAGCAATTCTAAACTCATGATTTGAATTGTATATTTTAAATTGTGTAATGCGAACACCCTACCCCACATAAAAGAGGCAAAGATATTTACTGTATCACCCGAAAAAGCAATAATACTTTGAAAAATTATGGTAATAAATGTTATTATAATAATAGAAGTTGTTATTGGTACATTTCGAAGACTATGCTGAGACGTAATTTTTAAATTACTCAGTCGCTCCAAATAAAAGAAGAAGTATCTATCACTAGTGATTAAAGAAATAAGACTACTAGCACAATCACCAATGAAACTAAAACTGCGAACCATAACTAGACTTATTTTCCAAGTTGAAGTGTGTAAATGAAAAAAAAAGCAAATAAAAACACTGATCGATAAGCAGTAAGATTTTGCAAGGAACGAAATAAACTTATTTTGCGAAACATTGTAGTACAAGCCGAGGAACAGCCTTATGTTCATAACTTGCTTTATGGATAAATATCTGAACACCATTTTAAAGCACTGTTGAAATAATAATAAATTTATTTGATATTAAGATATTGTAGCTTCCAACCGACCGCACCGTCTAGTTCAACATCTAAAGAATTTGTGGTTGCAACAACTACGCTATGAAAACACAACAATATTGTTCCTTCGTTACATCTACGTGGCTTTGTAGCATAGGCTGTAGTAGAAAATCAATATTGAGATTAATATAGACAACAGTATAGTAATTAAAATGAACACAAGTGACATCATAATTATATCAAGATTCGTATAACAATAGAAACTATGTATGTATCATGTAATCGATTGAAGCTGCTACGTAAATCTTTAGAACAAAATACCATTGCAGTTAATATAATTGCAAACCTAAATCAAACATGTAAGAAGAACTATACACTTGTATGACAATGTATTAGATAATCTCCATTATCAGGTGCAATTTTTAGTAACTTTAAATTATTATCTGTCACTAGTAGCAGTTTCTACACTTTAATATAAACTCATTTTTTATTATTATTAACACGCTTTTATTAGCTTCACCTGTATGTATGTATGTATGTATGTAACCGACCCCTTTGAGCTCGATTTTGTCCTACTTTGAATGATCAGATTTAATTCAAACTTTGCACACTTGTCAAAAGTCGATGACAATGCAATAATCCGATCAAAGCATCCGATTATCCTAATTAGATTCGCCAGGATTAATTAATTTCTTTCCGCATTCTTTGCATGCGAGTAAGAGAGATAGAGCTAGTGCGCGAACTACGCATGGGTGCAGTTCCACACTTACTCTTTCGGGCATGCAAGGTTGTACAGTTGATCATGCAGTCATTTATTTGGGTCCGCGATTGTTTGCTGCTGGACAAGCTTATGTGGCACTTAGTCGTGGAAGATCCTTGGACGGTATACGAATTGAAGAACTTGATTGCTCAAAATTAACAGGAAGAACTCCATGTAACAGTGAAGCATTGAATGAAATGATTCGATTAGGAGATAAACCATAAAATCTACAATCAGTCACAGAGTGAAAATTCACACACATCCTCATTCTCAGTGCCGCCAACAGATTCGCTCCTATGATTATAATATTTTGTAGAGTGATTACGGATTGAAAATTCCATACTCAAGCATTAATGTGACTGACTGTATTTGTAAATAAGGTTGCACCTCTATGTGTCTCGCTGTTTATATTGGCATCATAGAAATCTTTGAATATGTGTTCTTAACCAAGATACAATCGGAACACATTTGTACATATTAAGGGCGGTTGATAGTTAGCAAATCGAACTAAATAATTTATAGTTTAAAAAATTTAACTAAAAAATGAAAAATAAATAATAGTTTAAAAAAACTAAAAAAAACACGCTTTCATAAAAAATCCAACTAAAAAACAGAAAATAAAATTTAATAAATTTGATTAAGTACAGTGTAAAAAAAAATGAATGTACATTATTGTAAAAAAAGCGTGGGGTGCATAGTGTCAATAATTATAAACATTTTATTGACAGATAATGAGTAGAAGAATCATCACTTCGATAATATAATATCTTAAAAAGCGCTTTGAATACACCCCACGCTTTTTTTACAATAATGTACATTCATTTTTTTTTACACTGTACTTAATCAAATTTTACTTTCTGTTTTTTAGTTGGATTTTTTATGAAAGCGTGTTTTTTTTAGTTTTTTTAAACTATTATTTTTTTTTTTATATATCTTTTACCACTTTTCATTCTGTTAACAATGTAACGCTACAGGCTGATGCGCCGCCTTCTTTTTGTATGTGTGCTTATTATTTAGTTTGTGTTGCTGCAAATTTCTTAGTGTGCGTGAAAAGTATGCGTATTTATACTTTTTGTGTTTGTGTCAATGTAGTAAGGGGATGGAGCTTCACTGTGCCAAGGAGACATGTGAACAGGAACAACCATTGTTTAATGGCATGTCTGCCTTGTTTTACTGATCCGTGGTTTTGGTTATGTATTTTATGTGGGTAGGTGGCAAAGAAGTACAATACCACAGGTATCACGAGCGTGTTCCCGAAATTAATTTGTTGCTTTGAACTTTATCATCACTATATCTACATTGTTAATATTAGTAAAAAGTTATTGCTAGAATTTAACGCATTACTTTAAAATGTTCTAAACCCTATATTTTATACTATATATATTATATATGACTATTTTAAAAACAGCTGTATTTAAATTATACGGGATATTCTACACAATTAAATGCTTATCTTGACCTTTATCAACACTATCTGTTGCCATTGTTCACTGTATTCATTTTTATGTCTAAAGTTTGAGCATGTTATATAATTGTGAAATATCTACGTGCTCATTAATTACACAGGCAATTCCTTGTTAATTAATATATGTATTTTAAATTTACTATTTACCTAAATTATTAATTACGATTATCATATTTATCTTAGGACATATTACTCGTATAATCTGTTAATTTTGACAGTAAACTATATAACATTTATTTTATATTGGTTCATTTGAAACAATATTACGCTCTTTAAACAATATCGTAAATAAATTAAATAAAAATTGTTTGTTTAATAGTCAATGGTGACGACTGAACTAACAACTGACATTTGATCTATATTCCTAAACAATTATTTTTTCAAGATTTAATTTTATCCCTTTTATATGATTAATATATATATACCCATACCAAATAACGGCTTTCTAGTGCTAAGAATCCCTGAGCTAACCCGCGGACAGACAGGCGGACATAGCGAAACTATAAGGGTTCCTTGTTTACTTCGGAACCCTAATAAAGACAATAAATTTTAAAAGCCAGAAACAATAATAATACTGAATATCACGAATTGCAAAACCATATAATAATCGCTTGAGAAAACATAAACGGGACATCTCGGTATATTTATGGTATGTTTAAAATATCCTTAAAGATATGATTAAATGAATAAGAAAATTATAAAAGAAAATAAAACACTACCGAAAGAACATAATTATATGTTCTGCCATGACCTATCCATTTTACAAAGATGAGCTTAACAAATTTCAAGAAGTTAAATCCAATAGCAATAACCGTCTCCATCTGTCTGCAAATGCTTGTATGTAACCGCATATAGCAAAGAATTATTACAAAATATAACACACAGAAGCGAGTTATAACGGATTTTATATCATATATATTGATTATATATGTACCTATCGGGAACTGTTGCCTAAACCGCGCGCTTCCTGATAGATAATTTAGGTTTAAAAAAAATATATAGCATGATATTTTAAGTATTTATTTCATAACAACACCCTAAAACAAAGTAAAACAAAACATTTGGAAATTCACAAATGCAGTTGTGTGATAACAATAGCGGGAAACACGAAATGCATTCAAAATTTAAAATTATTTACTTTTATAAATTTAATATGTAGCATACGTCGTATTATTTAATAATGATTAAATTAAATTAAGCGATGAAAATTTAAAAACGCAGAAACAGTTAACACTTATACTCTATTGAGAATGCATCATGAACATGTGTGAATAGCAAGAATTGCAATTACAGTTACAGTTAAAATTATTTAATAGAATAATTATCGTATGTTATGTACATGTAATAATTATATTATGATAACCTCATACTCAAAGTAAAACAATTCTAAAAGCCAGAAATCAATATTCTAATTTGAACACTTTATATAATGTTGAATTTATATTATTTAACAGCAATATCAAATTCAATTACAGTTTAAAACTTCAAAATATTAGGAATAAATGACGTTTCATTTATTTCGTGATAAAAATCTGTGATACTCTTAAGTAAAACTTTTCGAAAATCCAGAAACATAGTTACCTGCATACTAGTTTGGAAACTTTGTGCTATGTGTGGTTTCAATTATATAACAACAGTGAATCGAAATCCAATTAGTTAAAAAATAAAAAAATTAATTCTTTACTTAGATTATACGTTGTTTGTAATTATTACATGTTATTAATCTGATAATCTAAGTAAAGAATTTCAAAATTCTGTAATACATTAACCTATATCTTAGATACTAGACACTTTGTGTCATGTGTGATTCGGATTACATTTAAAAAATACTAAATAGCACTAAAATTAATTACAATTTAAAACTTCTTAATATTATGGATATAATAACATACATAGTAATATATTTCATGATAACAATCTTGATACTCAAAGTAAAATAATTCGAAAATCCAGAACACAATTACCTATATTCTAAATACAATACTTTGTGCCATATGTGATATCAATTATATAACAATGGTGAATACTATTCAATACAATTACAATTTTAAAGTGTTTAATTGAAAAAATACAATCACGTAAGTAATGCCAAAGCTGAGAAGGCCAATGGGCAAGGATATATCAAACGGAATAGCCTGGCATATAGTATATTTGAAAGGTCGGTTCGTTATGTATTGCAGCATTATTCTCAACTCGAAACGGATTGACTCGTCTGCAACGATAGAATAATAATAAATTTATTACATTATGTATTATAAATACACATAGTATATGAACCCTTTCGCATAAAGGTACTCAGAATCGTCTGCTTGTGATAGATTGTTATGGTTTTGACACGCTTTTATTGTCATGAATAGTTATGTTAATATTGTAATAAAATATCATAATAGTATTTTAATATAGGAGTTAGTAGGGTATATTACTATAATATTTATATTTTTAATCCAGATATGCTCGAACCTCCGTGGTGTTTAGATCCATTGCAAATCTGATAGGATTAACAGAAAGCTTCTTCTACCTTGCCTAACCGAAAAGAATGAAATCGGCGCCCAAGCCCAGGAGCCGTGGTTCCGTTCCATCACATAGTGTATTTATCTATGCTTAATAATATTTAATAATACTTACTTAGATTATCTATAACTGCATAACCTAAAAAGATTAATCTATACATCTAATATAAGAGTCAACATCTGTACATTGAAGATATTTGAGAAAAAATAATACGTGGGCGCTTAGAATCAAGCACAAAACACATTTCGATACTTTTTAAATTTTTGTCTGTCTGTCTGTCTGTATGTTTGAACGACAATTACGCAAATACTACTAGAACAAATTTAATGAAATTTGCTATGATTGTAGTTTATAGTCTAATGGTATATTTAGGATGTATTTTGCACGTATGGTCATAGGTACGGTTTATAAATTGCGATTAGGTTATTTGAATATAAAAAAGAACGTATGTATATGTAATTTATTGTTTTTAAACGTAACCAATTTCATATAAATATACCAAACTAGCTGACCTGCGCAACTTCGTCTGCGTCACATAATGGAAGCTCTCAAAAGGAATAATATTTCCCCTTTTTTACAACGTCTTTTATAGATTCTCCGCTCCTATAGGTCGTAGCGTGATATCATATAGCCTTCTTCGATAAATGCGCTATACAACACTAAAATAACTATTCCATTCGAACCAGTAGTTCCTGAGATTAGCACGTTCAACCAAACAAATAAACAAACTCTTCAGCTTTATAATATTAGTATAGATTCATCCAAATTATTTTATCGTAACATAATTTAAAAAATAAAATCGAAACATGTATTTTTTATTATTTTCAAGGAGTATTCGTAGATGGCTCTGTATGGCTTGGTTTAAATCATCATGAAATTGATTTGATATTTATTTTCACACTTAGTATATTTTATGTAAGCACTTATAGTAATAATTTAAAGGTGGGCTTTAATCGTTATTTTTAAATGTTTAAAATAATTAAAACTATCTATTTAATGTGAATTTTATACGATAGATGTCGTTGTTTGGTGTTTGCGCTATCGAGATTATTATTAAATTAATTATACTAAACAGACATAATCTAAAGAATTATTGTTCACTGGATATTAACGGTTTATTAAAATCTAGATATTAAATAAAATTAGTTTTTCGTAAAGGACGGTTACATTTAAAATGATTTTAGTTGGGTATTCTCAAGACTTATACCGGTCAAAAATACCCTCAGGTAAGATTGAGGTGAAGACAGGTTTTTATTTAGTTGCAGTTTTTCATACACGAAATATACTACTACGTGGACAAAGTTGCGGGCACAGCTAGTAATATAATATGTTATTACAGTATTTAAAATAAAAATGCATTCAGCAACAGAGTTACCGCTTTTGGAACGGAAGCAAAAAAAACTTATTAAAACCTTAGAAATTTTAAAACCATCAGGATTTTATAGATATATCGCATCCAAGTAGCTTAATTTGTCTTTCAATTAACAGCCAAGAGCCTTTTTAATTAAACGGCACCGCTTAGCCAGCGGCTTAATGATTTTCAGTTAATGCATGTATTACAAGATTTGATGAACAGACTGGCTGATGGTTAGACCGTTCATAAAATAGAGTGACCATGAAACAAAAAAAATATTGATATTAAATTTAGAATAATTCCAATTGGTGATAAAATTTGAAGTTTTTCTCATCACAAGAACCCTAACATTCCTTTAGGTCACTCCTCACTACCTATTTGATTTTGAATAACAAAACTTTGAATTAACTATTATAAACCTTTCATTTTAAGTATATAATTTTTTTTGTGTAAATTGGTTCTCGTCTAGGCAAGTTATCGAACTAATTGCCTGAGCTATTTGATTGAATGCCTGAAAAGGCTATCAAAGGATCAGACCGCTGGTTGAACGGTGCTGTTTAGTAGATATACTTGTTTCAGGGATTTGTACACTAGCAACTTACTTTATATTCGTCGACGTTGTTCTATTTATCCATATTTAATAAATACATAAGAATTTAACACAATTTTTACCTGAACATTGAAGCAACTGTTTAACAATAATTTCTCTGATCCGGTTTACTTCAATAGTTGATATTTCTGCCAAAATAGCCGGACTACATGTAGACATGATATGATGGATAACATCGAAGACACTTGCTGATATATTATAGACATGGCCCTGTAAGGTTATTCAATGAGGTTAGCTAAATCGTGAATATTCTAATATCTGTTCAAATTATCTTTGAACATGAGTAATTAAAAACTAGTTTTTTTTTTCTTTCTGATAAAAATTTATTAAGTTAGTACTGGTCATCTTTGGGTTTGGTTCAATAGTTCATTGGAGAGTCAGTACCGATCTAAACTTAGCGTATCACCATCATCACTTATGATGAGAATCTGGTTAAATGCTAAACCAATTAAAATATATAAAAAGAACCTATTAAAGTGCCACTTAGTCAGATTGATTAATATCACAATACATGGGCTGCGGATACGGATCCCATTAAGGGTCAAGCAATAATACTATGACTCTAAAAACGTATTTGGAATTGAAATGGAGGTAGTATCTATACTAGGGTTAAATCAGAATTCGCAGGCTGCAGTAGACCTTTTGACTTGAGCTTTTCTTAAGTGTATTTATAATCGAAATTGTAATAATAATTATTTAGCATAATATAAAATAATGAAAAAAAGAACCATCAATACCAAGAGGTAGGGCACAATGAACATTCTTTGGAGATTTTATATCCACTTGGTGCAGCTCGACTGGTGGAATGCTTCCATCCTACAGAAGATCGCAGCCAAATAACCTTGTGTTGTGTTTCTGTGATAAGTGGGGTTCCCATAGCTCCTTGGGTTAGGGGGGTTTACGTTCTGTAACGCGCTAGTGATACCTATGGTGTTACAAGCGACCACGTGCTACGGTAGCCGCTTAATATCAGGCGAGTCGTGCCCTCGTTTTCCACCTTTACTAAATATTTTACTTACCAAAAGAATATGTTTTATAGTCAAGTATATCAGATGAACAAATCTTGGTAGACTAACAATCAATGCTACAGACACCTGGAATGAGTAAATTCATGTATTATCTTAAAATAATAATAAATCTGTGAACACAAACTATCTACCAATTAGACATTTTGAAAAGAAATCTCAACAGAGATATAGCACAGAATTCTGTGATCAAAAAACCATGTCTTTCTAGATATCCTGATGGGAACATCATTCAAGTGTTACCCAAGATTTTCAAGAGATGATTCTCTAAGGATTTAGAGTTCGTTTTGCTGTAGTTACATAATCAATATCATTATCCATAAAATAGTTAATTCAATAAATATACAGAACACAACACATATTGATAAAGTTCATAACACTGTTAGATAATGAAATTTTTTCAGAGAATCAAAATTACCAAGAATTGCACATGACGATCAACACTGAGCAGGCTATCCAATAATTGTTTATACTTTAGCAAAGATTTTCTGATAAACTTGATTTTTATTTTAATCTCATTCCGACCAATAATGTTCACCGGAACATTGTTCGTCTCCATTGACATCCTAATGGCCTTCATTCGATTATGGAACACTCCAAAAACCACAATCATTGACGAATAGTTAATATTTTTAATAATCAATATGAGAGTGAAACTTAAATAAGTTCCAATGAATTTTATGGGAGTATGAAAAGCATACAATAAAGACGTAGCTACTTTAGATAACAAAACAAGCGTTAAAATGATAAGAACATTAAAAGGAATTACTGAAGCACACTTTACACCCATTATAGCTTCACCCGTTGTAATAATATTGTAATAATTTATTAAAAGTTTCTCAGCTGTAAGTAAACTGAAAAGCATGATAAGAAAATATTCAAAAATATTAAACGAGTGTAGACCGAGACTAGGTATATTTCTTAGACATATGATTATAGGTATAATAGTAACAAATGAGCAATACATCTTCAAAAACACACGCTTTACTTTAGACCTAGTGACATCACAGTAACAACCGAAAATAAGACGAAAGTAAATGTAAAGTTGCACAGATGAAGATTTTAAACGTTGTTTTAGAGTTGAATTAATTAAAGGCATTTTTGTTGTTAACGAGTTCACTGAAGGAGCAACTGAGGACGACTGACTTCAAGAATACTTCGCGTTCATTGGAGAACAGGAATAGTACTAGTCCTTGATACTGTTTAGTTAGAAATTTTTACTTTGTACATACAAAATACTATAGAGAAATTATTTAAACGATAAAGTGAAAATATATGGCAGAAATATGAATTAAATAAATGGAATTTAATTATATTGATACTTATAATGAGACGCTAATGTTACGCAAACACCTAAAAGCTATTTTAACAAGACAAATTTAACAAAAATGGAAACCATCTTCAATGATTTGATGAACTCCCGGCCGTATTTTCGAAGTCTACGGTCCAAGGCCGATGAAATTCAAATGGAACTACCCTCAAAGTATCCCCTTTTCGCTTAAAAAAAGCATCTAAATCGGTTCTTAAACAAAGAAGTTATGGTTGACCATTAATTAAAAATACAATCGAATTGAGAACACTCCTCCTTTTTTCCAAATCGGTTTTTATAAGTGATATTTTGATATCTGTTTTTGGTATTACACTAATTGGTAATTATTTGATGACCACATGCGTCTTTAAAAATACCAACTTATCTCCACATAATGGACACCACTAACAGGAAATTAATAGACATGATGTAACAGAAATATAATAATAGTAATAATTAATTGCACACCATACAAAATGTAAGGACCTAATACTATATTATATTATAATAGTATACTAGGTTGTTCCGAAAATTGTTAGCCACAGAATAAATACAATCTTTTTTTCTTGAATCTATTTTGAATTCATACCTAATTTATATACAAATCTCTTTGATTAAAACATTAGCCACACATACGTACTTATTTCTAAAAATATTTTAAAAGACTACATAATGTTACTTTCTTTTGTTTGCAACAAATAACGTCTCGCGGGAAGCTTTTCGTGATATGATTTTTCTATACATAGTATAAAATGAGATCGCTTCCAGCTGTCTATCCACTATGTACGCTTAGATCTTTTAAACTACGGTACGGGTCTTAATATGGTTTAAACTATCATTTAGAGAATTTCTTAGGGAAGTTTTATATATACAATACATTCCATTTAAGTTTTTGTAAAGTAGATAAAATTCAATTATTTTTAATCAAGCCATCAAAAAATGGTTTTCGGGCGCTTACATGGCTTACGCTGGATAAACCTTATGAAATACATACATCGAAATAATGGTCTTAACAATTTTAGTTCTTCAAAAAACCTAGAGATAGAGAATAATCTGCAATGTCATATATCTATTTACTAGAGTTGACTCACAGTAACCATTTTTATACCTTCAAGATAATAATTAAACATATTATGTTGTTTGTGAAGCCATTTTCTCCAATTCAGTATTAACCTTTATTCAGAAAAGTTTGTTAGTTAAGTCGGGCATTTAATGGAGAGGAAATTTGTTGTTTACAGTTTTCCATTTAAATTAATATCGTAGAAAATATCACGAATTCAAAATTACGCGCGATCTAAAAAATACCTATTTGCAAAACCGGTCGCGGTAGGTTGGCCGGTACTCCCCATCTATGATGAATTGCGCGCCGCGAGCTAAGCACACTGTTCGTAAATATGAAGTTACATAACATACTGTCACGTATGTATCCCCAAAGTGTTAGGCTGAGGCGTAAACCCACAGTTCGCCGGGTATGTTTTAGGTCTCATGTAATAGGAGGCGAGCCTATTGCCATTAATCGGGCACAAAGCCAAACTCCGATCCTCTACAGATCATTTCATAGAAAACTCCAACAACACTTTACTCGACTTGGGAATGGAATCTAGGACCACGAGCATAGCGATCGCGTTTGGGACCACTAGACTAGAGGCAGTTATGAAGTTATATCTATCAATATTAAAGCGAAAAACTCTAAATCAGGTTTTTTAAACATAAAATAGAGCATTTTCTAAATTGTACCCATGTGAAGTTGGGGCGGGCCGCTAGTATGATTATAAACGAGGGTTAACCTTCAAGGAATCTCACGAAAATTTACTAGCTGCATTTTGGGAGTCTGCTCCTGCGTTAGCAATAGTTAATTGTTGGTTTCGTGAATTTACACGTAGTCGAAAGAACCTTAGTGATGACCCCAGACCCGACCTAGCTACATCTGCAGTAACTCATGAAAATGTCATCAGGGTAGAGTGACTATTGCGGGAGAATAGAGACATTACACATCTAGAGATTTGGGCTGAACTGTAGATTGGATAAAGTGCAGTTTCCACCATCCTGCATTCTCTCACCGAAGAGCAAAAATACAGTCGTGTTCATTGGTGAAAATTTATGCTAGAAAAGTTCGAAGGAGGAACTTCGCAAAACGTATCTACATGACGAAACTTGGATCTACAGTTACGATCCTCTCACGTAGCAACAATCCACGCAATGGGTTTTCACTTCATGTACCTATTCTCTAAAATTTAGGTTGGCAACAACGTATGCAGGATACCTAACTCCTCACGAACTTACAGTAGATATATAATTTATGGGCTCATTGAAATGGTATCAATGAATAGGCTACTTGTGTCGGAGTTTATTAAATTTTCAATTTACTATGTTTGTAGTAGCATCACAAAGTGACGCCACTATATCTCATGGTAATAATAGTAGAATCAAAATTAACGGCTGTCGCCGATAGTTTGGCAATGCATTAACAGTCGTTGCTATCAAACCTGCAAAATTAAATTTAATTGAAAACTATAATGAACATATTTTGAAATGATCATTCAAAATGATACATAATTAGACTGTTATGTAGCTGTACGAATAAATAATAACATATGGAAGAAACTTAGTTTTATTTATCATTACTACAAGGTACAAGCAATGATACACACAACTTCTTCCATTCCATAAACACACACAACTCTATGTTTTATACATTGCATAGACTGACGATAGTAACAAATTCTGGTATGTTGTTTCAATGTAAGGAGACAAGAAAATACGTATAAAGAACATTTTATAAAACTTGTTATAAATGTAGATATCTTTAATATGTATAACATATCTTATTATGTTAAGTGAGAAATTCTTGTATATATAGATATGTAATTGGTTTCTCGGAAACGGCTCCAACGATTTCGATGAAACTTTGCAATTGGATAATGTTTTACATTTCAAGTACACCTAGATAGGTGTTTTTTTTTTGTATCACACCCAGAAAAGCTCGGTCGCCCAGATATTTATAATAATACGAGAAACGTCATATTATAATAAACAAAACGAACTCATCTTGGATCTGAGAGTGTTTAATAAAAACAGCACTATCTAAGACAGTCATCAGCGAGGTACGAAATAAAAACATTATTTTTTTTATATTCTTCATTCATTTTATTACAACACTCAATACACTAAAAACCAACAAACGTTAAAATCCATTCAATACTTGTACATACCTAAGTTGTTATTATTACATTCTACATCAATCATTATAATAAATAATAATATTATTTACCCAGTTATGACGGCACCGTCATCCGGTCGCCCTGTGTTATTAACATTGTAACAACAAGGATTGTTATGCTGACGATATGTCGCCGGTCACCCACACGCAGGGTATCGGTTGATATGTTATGGGAATACATAGCTTACATTTAATCTTTAGAGTTAAAGAAAGTTAGTCTGTAATTAGTCGCCTAAGAAGTCAGTCGAATTAAAATTCAATTCGCGATTTAATAAACTTTGTATTTTTTAAAAACGCTACGACGGTTTCCCCAAGTTTGACTGGCGCAGCCTTGTGGATTTTTCGCGAATTTTCCGACCACTATTATCGGAAACCCCGAAATCGGTTTCGCGAGTAGTGACGCGAACGCGAAAAAACGAACCAAATAAATTTTGTCTCCCGTGGGAAACTATACCGTACGCGAACAGGCGATTAACCAGGCTCAGGAGGACATGGGATCGAGCGGTTGGTGAGTAGACCTTTTCACTTCCCGTTTTTCATTTTCCCATTCTTTTCCATATTTTTCATCAACCAAAATCGTTTGATTGCGTTTATCTGATTTTGTTTACACATATATCGGTAAACTATTGATTTTCGTGATTAATTTGTGTAATTATAAGTAAACCTAGGCTAAGATGGAAGCTCACGTGACTTTAACACGGCGTGTAGAGAATAATAGTCTTAGAACTGTTTCAAAAGAATGTTCATGTATAATTCCGAAGTATGACGGTGATGAAAAATTACTAAATTTATTTATATCCAAATGTGAGTATGTACTTAGCGGAAGTAAAATTGAGGGAAATTCAGTGCAAGATCTATACTTATTTCACCTAATAAGCCGTAAGTTTATCGGAAAAGCTGCTGCTCTACTTAGTGATAACCCAACTATATCGACTTGGGAACGTTTAAAAGACGTTCTAACTCAACATTTCGGTGATCTGCGTTCGGAAGAACGCATAGCGCTCGAACTCGAGGCGATTAAACTTAATCACGGCGAATCATACATCCAGCTCTGCCATAGAATACAAAACACGCGGAGTTCCTTATTTTCAAAAGTTAATAGACTTACAGACGAAGAAATCAAAGCAGCTAAAATGATAATATACAAGGTGTCCAGAAAGGGTATCGGGTATTTGTTTTCGCGCCATATTCGAAACGGGGCGTCTAAAGGGTGCGGGGAGGGGTTCGTGGCGTCCGCCATTTTGTGGAGTTTTAGTCACGATGGAACAGTACTCGGGGACGCATCGCGCATTTTGCGTACGAGCGTATTATCGTAATGGTGATTCAATAGTGACTGCTCAACGTCTCTATCGTGCGGAATATCGTACACGCCACGCGCCAAGTGACGATAGCATTAGGAAATGGATCAGGATGTTCGAGAATACAGGTGCGACAGTTAAAATTCAAAACTCTGGTCGTCCTCGTTCAGTTCGCGATGAAGAAACAATTGAAGAAGTTGAGGCGTCGGTTCGTCAAAATCCGTCTTTATCCATCCGAAAGCGAAGCCAAGCGTTGAACATCAAAAAATCGTTTTTACATTCGATTTTAAAGAAAGACTTACATCTAAAAGCCTATAAAATTCAATTGGTTCAAGAATTGAAGGATACGGACTATGCTAATCGACTGAATTTTGCGAACGAAATGCTGCAGCGATTTAACAACTTTAACAACATACTGTTCAGTGACGAAGCAAATTTTCACCTGAATGATCATGTTAATAAGCAGAATTGTCGGTACTGGGCAGTGGAGAATCCGAGACGAAAGCATGAACGACCCCTGCATAGCCCAAAGGTCGTTGTTTGGGCCGCTATGTCTGCTAAAGGCATAATTGGTCCTTATTTTCATGAAGATCAACGAGGCCGAGCAATTAATGTGAATAGTGACCGTTATTGCGATATGTTGCGAAATTTTTTGGTCCCAGAGTTGCAGGAGTTTGCAGGTTTCAACTCAAGAACGTGGTTCCAGCAAGATGGGGCCACTTGCCATACCTCAAATGACTCAATGGAAGTTGTTAACGAATTATTCCCTAATAAAGTCATTTCGCGAAGGGGTAACATCAACTGGCCTCCCAGAAGCCCCGACCTTAGCCCGCTTGACTATTTTGCATGGGGATACCTTAAAAGTAAGGTTTATCAAAACAATCCGACGAATCTAACCCAGGTAAAGCAAAACATCAGGTCAGAAATGGCAGCAATATCGATAGCTATGTGTCAACATTTTATCGCCAATCTTCGTTTCCGTTTAGAAGAGTGCCAGCAACGTAACGGTCATCATTTGGATAACATCATCTTTTCCAAATAATTCTCCAATTCATATGCTAATAATAAACAATAAACTTTTTTATTGCATACAAATAATTTTTGTTTCATTTACTTACAAATACCCGATACCCTTTCTGGACACCTTGTATAACAACACGGCTTTAAACATATTTTTATATAATCTACCTGAATAATTAATTCGTATAGTACGTTTGAAAGGGTGTTCTAACCTGGAAGACGCGCTTAGCATCGTAACGGAGGAGGTAAACTTCCAAACTCAGTATAACGCTAAACATAAGGCGATTAAACATAATATAGCGCAGCCACAAAATATACAAAATTCCTTGAGACCGCTACCTATGGTTCAAGGATTTAAGCCTACGTTTAATAGCAATATGATGGCACAATTTAAGTTTGGTATTCCGCAAAACCAAGGGTTTAGACCTAATTTCGTCCAACCAAATCAATTTGTGCAACCTCAAGGTTTTCAACATAGGCCAGCCCCGAATCAATACCAACGTAATTTTAATCAACCACACTTCGGGCAGCCACGTGCAGCTTTTCAGCACGGCGGATTTAAATTTGGTATACCCCAACAAGGTCCAAGATTCGGCGTGCAAAACCATCATAATGCGCAACCCAATCAATTTAAGTTTGGTATACCCCAACAAGGTCCTAGGTTCGCATTTAAAACCCATACAATGCACAAAACAATCAATTTAAATTTGGCATACCTACTCAACGGCAAGCGCCTAACTTAGGCGACACCGATGTTCCAATGTCAGCCCCTGTAAGACAAAATATGACCGCAAACGACTTATATTACATGGAACAACCAAGCTCTAATCAAAATTACGGGCCCGATAACAACTACGATACTTGATATAATATGAACGATACCTGTAATGAACAAGCGGAACAGCCATATGATCCATCAGGAGGAGATTGTTACTATTTAGAAAACCAGGATGAATATGAAGTTCAGGAACCTGAAAATTTTCAGGACACAGCCTCGGAAGGTCCGGCGAGATAATAAACCTGAATTATTGTGACAGCATCTTAAAATTACCCCATATTGAAATTCCTGAACTCGAAGTTCCTCATTGACACCGGAAGTAGCCGATCTTTTATCAGCCCGGCAAAAGTTAAAAAAGTTAGCGGCAAATATAGACATGAGAAACCAAGTTTTACGGACACATAATGCACAAATTCCCATTATATATAATCCACCCTATGAAATAAACCTACCACGGCGATCTGAGACGCGAGTTAAAATCCCAGTGAACTTACAGCATGGAGATGCTATCGTAGATTTCTTGCAGTTTCAGGAAGGTGTCCGAATGCCTACTGCCCTTATTAAGTGCGATAACTTTTTCGCAGAGACAGTTATACAAAATACTTGAGACAAAAAGATTGACATTGTATTTAAAGAACCGTTTGAAGTAACAAAATTCAAAAATGAAGACTGTAAGGTAAATATTGTAAAAGACAACTGTATGATTGATAACATGTTGAAGGAAAATTTGAATAAATTACGCCTTGATCATGTAAACCAGGAAGAACGTGAATGCATATTAAAACTTTTCTACGAATATAAGGAACATATTTTACTGCGACAAGATACCATTATCTTTCACCAATGAAATAAAACACAACATCAGGACGACTAATGAAGATCCCATCTATATACGAACTTATCGTCATCCCCCTTGCCAAAATGAGGAAATACAAAAACAGGTACAGAAACTGATGGAAGATAATGTTATACAGGAGTCATACTCGCCCTGGAGCGCACCGGTACACCTGGTGCCAAAAAAATTAGATGCCTCTGGGGAACGAAAGTATAGAATGGTAATTGACTACCGACGCCTTAACGAAATAACGACTGATGATAAATACCCCTTGCCGAACATATCCGATCTCTTTGATAAACTAGGTAAATCTCAATATTTTAGTACTATCGACCTGGCGAGTGGGTATCATCAAATAGAGGTTAAGGAAGCGGACAGAGCGAAAACAGCCTTTACGACCACAAACGGGACATTACGAGTTCAAGAGGATGTCCTTCGGATTAAAAACAGCGCCTGCAACGTTCCAAAGGGCAATGGACAGTGTGCTGCGATGCCTTCAAGGTATACATTGAATGGTATATCTTGATGACATCATAGCTTACTCGTCTAGTCTCCAGGAGCACGTTGACAAGCTTCGCAAAATATTTGATCGTCTCAGGAAAACAAATCTAAAAGTTACACTTGACAAATATGAGTTCTTAAGGAAAAAAGTTCTTTACTTAGGCCATACAATAACTAGAAACGGCCTTATGCCCAACAATGACAAAATCAAAGCCGTTTTAGACTTTCCCCTGCCACGGACAGCTACTGAAATAAAGAGTTTTCTTGGTCTGGTGGTTTTTTTTTTTTTTTTTTTTTTTTTTTTTTTTTTTTTTTTTTTTTAGAACTGACTACACTGTTAGCCTTAGGGGCCCTATCGTCAAACAGAGCCGCTGCGGCTTTTACAGCTTCACCGGACTTGGGGGCGAGCGCTTAGGGCACTCAGCCGCGAAAGTTTGTGACGACCCGCACGAGGGTGCCAGAGTGGCCGAACCTCGGCTCGGGCGGTCGTCGCGAATGCGAAAAAGTCGCGATCTAACTAATTCCCTAATCTTAGGAGAATTCGAGCTAACTAATATATACTCATATGCACGTTCCCCTCCTCCTGGGAGGAAGGAGTGGACCATGCGTATGTGTATTTAATAATCGGAATGGTTTTTCTACACTAACTAGCGCAATAGTCTAACTAGCGCAAAAAAAGAAAAAAAAAGGTCCCTTACAGAACCTATGTACCTGTGTGGTGTGCACGTGTGTGTGTTCATACGTGTGTAATGTTGTGTGTGGGTAACTAAGTGTTGCACGTATAGTGTCACTTTGTATCGCGCGGGCGGCTGCCTGACCCAAGGGCTTCACACCGAGGAACGGACCTAGGCTTGGGTTGCCGCTAGAGAGGGTGGACGTGACGGGTGTGCGGGAGCGAAGTTGACCGCCCGTCCTCTGCGGAGAGAACGGTGGTTACGCGGGCGTGGGCGGTGGCACGCTCTGTTTGGAGAGACGGTGTCGGCGTAGAACGCGTTAGCTTTTTCGGTTTGGTCGGGCGGGTCAGTGAATATATTACGCGGCCGGCGTTTTCTCCGGCAGGCGTTGGGGTCGGGAACATAAGAAGCTGCCGCTTTTATTAAGGGGTTCGCGTGGTTCGACGCGGTGTCGAAATACGAGCGAGAAAGGTGTTTGGCATATGCATGTATCGAGGGAAGGTCCATATCTCTATGGAGATCCTCCATACGAACAAACCAGGGGGCACCGGTAAGGCGGTGAAGAAATTTGTTCTGGATAGCTTGTAAGCGTTCCCAGTTATAACTTGGCATATGTGCGAACGCAACGCAGCTATATGTCATGATCGGACGGATACACATCTTGTAGAGCGTAAGCTTGTGTCTCGTGGACATTTTGCTTGCAGCACATAACAGAGGATGCAGTCGGGCGAGGGTCCAGGAGGCCCTTTTCCTAACCAGATTGATGTGGCGTATAAAGGAGAGTCTACTGTCTAGGGTTACACCTAGATATTTGGTCGCCTTTTCCCAGGGGATCGGATTACCGAAGAGTTCAAGGGGATTGTCCTTGAGTTTTTGCGGTATCTGTGTGGCGGTTTTGTCGAAGAGCACCGCTGCGCTCTTCGTGGGGTAACTTTGGTCTGGTGGGCTACTATCGTAAATTTATCAAAGATTTTGCCAAATTAACAAAACCCATGACGTCATGTCTAGAAAAGAAAAATAAAATTGACTATACGAAACCGGAATTCTTCGAAGCATTTGAAAGGTGTAAAGAACTGCTGACTCCACGAACGCTCCACTTCTACAATTCCCCGACTACTCCAAACCTTTTGTCCTTACGACGGATGCATCCAACTTCGCGCTGGGAGCTGTTCTTTCTCAAGGACCCATTGGAAACGATAAACCTATAGCGTATGCAAGCTGTACGTTAAATGACGCCGAGACACGATATAGTACCATCGAAAAAGAGCTTTTAGCAATAGTCTGGGCTACGAAGCATTTTGGACCCTATTAATACGAGAAGAAGTTCACAATTTATACGGATCATAGGCCACTAGCTTGGCTTAACTCGATAAAGGAACCAAATAGTAAATTGACAAGGTGGAAGCTGCGTTTAGCAGAATTTGATTATAACATCGTATACAAAAACGGAAAGCAAAACTGTAATGCAGACGCATTATCACGAATTAAGATTAACATGTTAGGTGAAAACGACGATGTATCAATGAAGGTTAACATAGATGAAAAAGAACAGAAACTTAAACGTCATATAGCTAATATAGCTAAAGAAATAACACGACTAAGCAAAGGCGAAAATAACAATCCCGATGCCTCTACATCACGTCAAAATACGCCATCTGTGATTGAAATCTCATCAGATTCGGAAGAAATTGCTAGTATCTCATCGGAAGTAAATGATGGCCGAAGATCACCCTATTCGATACATTCTATTGGCAGTACCACAGCAACCGCATCCGAAAAACCGAGTAACGAAAGTATAGGTACCGTACACTCAGCTCGCGACATAGATACAGATGGTATGCCTATTCTACAGGAAGCAATAGATACAAAACCAAATCAATTACTCGTGTATACCTGGAACAGAAACGAATTAACGGTTAAAGATTTGTCCAAATAATTTTTTAATTTATAGGATATTGGAAGTACACTTGCCTTTAGATAACCCGGAGTTAGTTAAAAGATTCTTAAAAGAATATACAAGACCTAAAATAAAATATTTCTTTTACTTTGAAAATAAATTACACCGCAAACAGTTTTCGGACGCCACTATGAAGCTTTTCCAAAAGGGGTCAGTGTTTGAAAACATTGGTATCATTAAGAAAAATATTCTGTGTAATTTTTATGTTAATTTGGTCTCACTTTTAATCTATCACTCTATGTCAATCTTGGAATAAAACTAATAACGAAATTCAGTGAAATGTTGATTTTATTGTATTTTAAAACGAGTGAACATGGTGCCGAAACCCGGGAAATAAATAAACCAAATTAATAAATAGTGTGTAAAAGAACAGTTTATTCGTGTTGAAACATTAGCTTGAAGTGAACTTAGAAAAAATCCCTAGTACAACTATTACGTTGTAAATTATACGAACAAAATGAAGTCACTTTACCTGCGGCAAGACGATAATTTAGAAAAGGTAAAAAAAGCTTTCGAGAATTATAAAAAATCGCCGAAAACACGTATAACAAAATAGTACGTTGAATCAAAACTCGAAAATGTAGAGAAAATTTCTAAAGATTTTATGAATTTACATTCGGACATTGTCAGTAAAGTGTCAAAAGAACAAAAACAGAAAAACGAGTATTTTATAAGCAATATATATTATGAATTCGACGATATTTATACGGATTACAAAACAAAGCTTAAGGAAGATTTTAAAATGTTGACGGAAAAGTCAGACTCCAATTCAAAAACTATAACTGTTCCATCACAATCACTATGTGAAGTTAAATTGCCACAAATCCAATTGCCGAGTTTTAAAGGAAGTTATGAAGAATGGCAAATGTTTCATGACATGTTTGTTTCCCTAATACACAATAATAATAATATAAATCCAGTACAAAAGTTACATTATCTGAAAAGTTGCTTGTCCGGTGAACCAGAGAAACTTCTTATGAACCTTAATACTACAGAGACAAATTATGAAGAAGCCTGGAATCAATTAAAACGCAGATATAATAACAAAAGGTACAATGTGAATGAATTAATGAAGCGTTTATTTGCACAAAGAATTATAACAACTGAATCTTCGACCGCAATAAAAGAAATTTTAAATAATACATCGTCTTGCTTAAAATTACTCAAAAATTTGGGCATAATCGTTGATTCATGGGATACTATCGTAATTCATTTAATTGTAACAAAACTGGATATAGAGTCTAGAAAATTGTGGGATTCAAACTTGAGTCAATGCGATTCTGATAGTCTTCCAACATGGAATGATCTTGTGAGCTTCTTAGAGACAAGATTCAGAAGTTTGGAAATGTTGGAAGAATGTAAAGTAAATAAACATATGGGATCAAAACAGAAGTCATATCACTGCACACTAGAAACAAATATAAATAAAAATTTAGCTTGTGTAAAATGCAATAATCAACATTAATTATTCCAATGTGAACAATTTAAAAGCCAGCCCCCATAAAAGAGAATAGAGTTTATAAAATCCAAGGGGCTATGCTTCAATTGTTTTGCCTCAAGCCATAATGTGAAAAACTGTCACCGACCTACCTATTGTCGACGCTGTGGAAGAAGACGTCACACCTTATTACATATTGAGAGAGCTACAGCTTGCGGACCCTCACCAACGGAGAATATAAGAACTCGTGCTGTTTCTGTCAACAAAGAGTCCTCTAATCAAGATAATGAGAAAAAGATATTGGCTCACTTTGCTGTGGAGAGTAATAGTGAAGTACTACTGGCAACAGCGTTAGCTAAGATCAAAACCCCATCTGGGTTTTCCGAAATAGTTCGAGTTTTAATAGATCAGGGTTCTGAAGCATCTGTAGAAGAACTATTGCAAAGGGAGGATCCTCCGACCAGACGGGTGTTATGTCTGGCGGGCAGCTGCCCAACGGTTGTAGTCGGGTTCTTGTATATACACTCAATCGAAGAGTTAATTTCTAAAGCGCGATGCAGGATGCGTCGTATGTGGCTCGATAGATGTCGCTGTGTGTCGCTATGTAGATGTCGCTACATCACTCCCCTCCGAGACCGGAGGTCGATAGCAGGTTGAGTCGTCCATACATCATCTAGTGATGCTTGCCGGGCCAGTGGGATGTTCCAGTGAGTCGGAACCAGATGCCGCATAGTTCACGGTGAGTCGGAACTGTCTGCGGTGATGCCCCAGTGAGTCGGGTTGATGCCCCCAGTGAGTCGGAACTGTCTGCGGTGATGCCCCAGTGAGTCGGGTTGATGCCCCCAGTGAGTCGGGGTAATGCCCCCAGTGAGTCGGGGTAATGCCCCAGTGAGTCGGGGTGATACCCCAGTGAGTCGGGGTGATGCTGCAAGAGTGCTCCGTAGTGGCTGGCTGCTGCGTCGACCAGGAGAGAAGTACGTCTCTGCTTGCTGACCGGCCGAAGTGCAGTGTGCTGTGCCAAGGTCGCTGAGAAGGCTGTGGGTGATGACCAGGAATGCGCCGTCAGCTGCATGCTGGTGGTCAGGATACCCGTAGTAGCCGTGGATACTGGCTGGCTGTATGACTCGCTGCTCGAATGCTTGAGGAAGTGATGATGACGTCACGATGACGTAAGCTTTTGCGAAGAAGGTTGCGCTGACGTTCATGCTCGGGGTCACCAGTGTAGAAGAACTATTGCAAAGGGAGGACCCTCCGACCAGACGGGTGTTATGTCTGGCGGGCAGCTGCCCAACGGTTGTAGTCGGGTTCTTGTATATACACTCATCGAAGAGTTAATTTCTAAAGCGCGATGCAGGATGCGTCGTATGTGGCTCGATAGATGTCGCTGTGTGTCGCTATGTAGATGTCGCTACACATCTTTTGTAACCGAAGACACAGTACAAAGATTAGGCTTGTATAAAATCCCTATGAATGGTCTTGTTTCAGGTGTAGGTGATGGTGATATGAAAATTAAAAGTAAGGTTTTATTTAATTTAGAGTCAATCCAAACTCCCAATTTTTCTGTGCAGGTTCAAGCTTTCGTGCTACGTTCTTTGACGTCTTTTCTACCTACTAATAATGTTGTGGTCAAAGAATGGTCAGATATTGAGACACTACCATTAGCCGATCCTCAGTACGGAACACCTGGTAAAATCGACATTATCCTGGGAGTTGAGATATACAGTGTGATCATTTTGAGTGGTCTTTTGAAACATCCTTTATACAGTGGTCCAGTTGCACAAAATACGCAACTCGGATGGGTTTTATCAGGCCGGATTGAAAATCCTAATCCTAAGAAAATTATAAACTTACACCTTAGAGTAAAAGAAGACGAAATATTGAAGAAATTTTGGGAGCTAGAAAAAGAACCTAATGAAATTTATAAGAAAATGACAAGAGATGAGAATAAATGTGAAGAGTTATTTAATACAACTACCATACGAGAGAAAGATGGACGATATAAAGTTCGTTTACCCTTTAAAAATTCTGTACCCAGGTGTCTAAATAACAGTTTAGACAAAATCGCTCTACATAGATTTCATTTATTAGAAAAAAGGTTTAATAAAGATAAAACTTTACAGAAGGAATATACCAAAGCTATAGAAGATTACATTGATCAAAACCATATGGAAGAGATTAAAAAGGTTGAAGAAATAAAAAATCCAAAGGCTGTCTATCTACCTCATCATGCTGTGATTAAGAAGGACAGAGAAACAACGAAACTTCGTGTGGTCTACGATGCTTCTAGTAAAGGTACGAATAACATATCCTTACATGATACTTTTCTAATTGTACCTAAAATTCAACAAGATCTCCGTCATATATTGATGAGGTGGAGATATCATCCTTATTGTATAGTAGCTGATTTATCTCAAATGTATCGACAAATTCTGGTTCATGAAGACGATACAGACTACCAGAGAATATATTGGAGACGGGAATCGAACCAAACAATACAACATTATCGTTTGTTGAGACTTACATTTGGAACAGCTTGTGCTCTCCATATTTAGCAGTAAAATCACTTCAACAATTAGCTAAAGATGAACAACAAAATTTTCCTCTTGCATCAGCAATAACCTTAAAAGACTTTTATATGGACGATTTATTAACTGGATGTGAAGAGGAAAATGATGCTATACAAATATTTAATGATATTAATGATTTAATGAACTCAGGTGGTTTTCAGTTACAGAAATGGTGTACAAACAGCTATACCTTATTAAACTACATAAAAAGTGAAAAACAAAAAAATACAGAGACTATAATATTTAAAACAGACAATATAGTAAAAGTGTTGGGAATTTCTTGGAACAAAATTACAGATAGTTTTGAATATAATTATAAAATTGAAGGTATTGAAGATGTGGTAACTAAGAGAAAGGTATTGTCGGATATAGGTAGGCTGTATGATCCATTAGGATGGTTAGCTCCAGTCATTGTTATATCAAAGATTTTCATGCAAAAGCTCTGGAAATTAAATTTGAGCTGGTATAATACCCTTCCTTCTGAACTTTTGAATGAGTGGATTGCTTTTAAAAGAGATTTATGCAACACAAAGCATATAAAAATTCCTCGTTGGCTTAATTATAGAACAGATTATGCATGTGAATTACATGTTTTCGCAGATGCATCTAGTTCAGCATATGTTGCTGTTGTATAAATTAAAGTTATTGATAATAAAGGAAATATTTATGTACATTTGGTGTCCGCAAAGACTAAAGTTGCGCCAATTGATAGACAAATTTCTATTCCAAGACTAGAACTATGTGCAGCTGTCCTAGCAGCTAAATTAATTTATGAAGTTTTAGTGATAATGGGAATACCTAAAGTTAATCTGTTTGCTTGGTCTGATTCTACGGTTGTTTTAGCGTGGATAAAAGGTGAACCAAGTAGATGGACCACTTTTGTTAGCAATAGACTGTCAGAAATTCTAAACATATTAGATAGTCATCAGTGGAGTCATGTTTCTACAAATAATAATCCTGCAGACCCTGCTTCACGTGGTTTGCCAAGCTGCGATTTGATTAAGTTAGATATGTGGTGGCATGGTCCTGATTTTTTATTTCAAAAGAATAAATATAAGACAGATTTTAATGAATTTATAACCACAGAAGAGATTAAACCTATAAAATTGTTAGCCACAGTTGTAAAACCTATTGAGAATTTTGTTTGGCAAAAGTTTTCAAATTTAAGAAAGGCTTTAAGAATTTTGTCATATTGTCGAAGAATTTTGAAATTTAGATTACCAAAAGACAGTAGACCTAAAGAAAATATAACATTTATAACTACGAAAGAAATGGAGGAAGTACTTAACATTTGTATAAAAGAAACTCAGATATTATATTTTGAAGAAGAAATAAAAGATTTAAAATGTAAAGAAAATGTATCAAAGAAAAGTATTCTTCATACACTCAGTCCTATTCTAGATAAAAATGATATATTAAGAGTAGGTGGTGGTCGAGTGATTCATTCACCAGAAAGCTATGATAAAAGACATCCTGTAATTCTACCTTATGAAAGTCATTTAACAAGGTTAATAACTTTGGATGCTCACATTAAAACCTTGCATGGTGGTCCACAAATCATGTTAAATTATATAAGATCAAAGTATTGGATAGCTCGCGGTAGAATTTTAGTGAAGAAGATATACAGAGAATGTGTCACTTGTGTTAGGTACAGAAAGCAAAATAACAACATGTTTATGGGTCAACTACCGAAGGCTCGAATTACACCATCCAGACCATTCAAAAGTGCAGGTGTGGATTTCACAGGGCATATAAATATAAGATTTTCACCTGGGAGAGGTGCAAGGTCTTATAAAGGCTATATATGCTTATTTATATGTATGGTAACAAAAGCTATACATTTAGAAGCTGTGTCAGACTTAACGTCGAAAGGATTTATAGCTGCCTTTCGAAGGTTTGTTTCCAGAAGAGGACATTGTCAAAATTTATACAGTGACAATGGTACCAATTTTTTAGGAGCACAAAAAGAGTTGTGTGAAATGTATAAGAGGAATATATCTCAACTAACAAGTGAATTTCAACAGATGTTGGCAGGTGAAGGCACCTCCTGGCATTTCATTCCTCCACATGCCCCTAATTTTGGAGGACTTTAGGAAGCAGATGAAAGATCAACTAAAACACATTTAAAAAAGATTATTGGAGATTCAACGTTAACATTTGAGGAACTTTGCACAGTCTTAACTCAAATTGAAGCCTGTTTAAATTCTAGACCTATATCATATATTAATGATGACCCCAACGACCCACTTCCTTTAACCCCAGGACATTTCTTGGTGGGCGAACCTCTTATCACTATACCTGATGAAGATCATTCAATTAATAAATGTTCTAATCTAAGTAGGTGGAAGTTTTGTCAAAGAATGGTAAATTCATTTTGGAATAAATGGTCTAAAGAATACCTAATAACTTTAAATAATAGATATAAGTGGTCAGTTAAGGGAGATGAACCAAATATAGGAGATATTGTTATCATTAGAGACGAAAATGTTCCACCGGCAAAATGGCTTTTAGGAAAAATTATACAAAAACATACAGGTCTAGACGGTATAACTAGAGTTGTAACAGTGAAAACTAAATTTGGATTATATAAACGCTCTTTAAATAAGTTGTGTATTGTGTGTGCTCTTAAATGATAATAAAACGTTTAAGTAAAGGTTTTAGATGTAAAAATTTGTAAAGGTTACGTAAATTTTCAATATAAAAAAAATAAAAAGTGTTGGTATGTAAACATTTCTATAGTATATTTATGTATGCCTTTATAAATTTGCTTATTTGTTGCTTTTGTGTGATTGTTGATTTTATGTGCTTATTACTTTGTATACTTATGTTGATTGAATTTAAGTTATATCAATAAGTAGGTATTGGTGATTTTTTCTTGTTTGTTAATTTGATTTAAGAACGAAGTTCTTGGTGGGCGAGATGTTTGAAAACATTGGTATCATTAAGAAAAATATTCTGTGTAATTTTTATGTTAATTTGGTCACACTTTTAATCTATCACTCTATGTCAATCTTGGAATAAAACTAATAACGAAATTCAGTGAAATGTTGATTTTATTGTATTTTAAAACGAGTGAACAGTCAGTAAAGTTTTATGAATGTACGAAAATAGTAATTTTCATTGATGACGAAAACGAACAACGAGATGTTGTGATTAAATACCACACAGGTAAAAATAGTCACCGAGGAATCAAGGAAACCCTAGTACACCTCAGACGGGTATTCTATTGGGATAATATGGACGAAATAGTTGCCAGTATAGTTAATTCATGTGAAACATGCAAAAAAATGAAGTACGATTGCAAACCGTTGAAACCAGAACTGCAATTATCACAAACACAAACTAAACCGTTTCAGGAACTATTCATCGACTCCTTTTCTACTGAAGGGAAACACTACCTTACAGTAGTGGACGCCTTCAGTAAATTAGGCCAAGCGATTGAAATTAATACAAAATCCATCCCGGAAGTAGTAAGAGCTCTCCTAAGATATTTCTCGATGTACGGCACTCTAGAGTCCAGACAGAATCAGCTGTGATCCTGGTGTATAATTCAACAACACACTAATAAAGTAATTACTGGAATTTTATAAAATCCGACTACATATCAGTAACCCACATAACCCCAACTCAGTGGGAATCGTAGAAAAGTTTCATTCTACTATTACAGAAATCTACTGAATTGCGAAATATGAAAGAAAGGTAACAGATGCTGCATCTGTCATGACCTATGCCATAATGTCATATAACCATACAATCCATTCGACCACTGGCCTTACGCCGTTCGAAGTTGTTTTCGGACACACAGAATCCAATAGCGCGTTTTATGTAGACTTCAACAAATAGTTTACGCAACAACTAGTGAAGGAACATGTTAGGAAAACAAAGTACTTGTATGAATATCTAACAGATAAGATGCTTGACAAGAAGATGGCTATAAGAGGGAAGTGTGGTGGAGAAACGGTCTTTGATATAGACGTAGGAGATACGATATTTATCAAAGGAGTAAACACGCAACGCAGTAAAGATAAACCACGTTACCAAAAAGCACAGGTCACAGGCGGGATACAGAGAAATACTGTACCCATTACTACCCAAAATAGAAATACCAAAGTCCCCATTAAAGACATCAAACGACCTCCACAGGTTTGTACTTCTGGCGGTACACGTGATCCACGGCCAGGCCCTTCATCTGCAGCCGATTGACAAGAACCCGGGACTTTTACCTGTAAAAGAAGGCCAAGCTGTCATCAGCCACGATAAATGGACTATTATCAAAATCCTAGATTTAAAACTTATTTACGATCAATTAAAATTAAGTATAAACGATTATTTAAAATTAAAACAACATGTTAATAGCTGCTTTGACACCAAAGTTTTTGATTCCGACTATCCTGAAGTTCAATTACAAACCGACTATGCTATGAACATAACTATAGAAAAATATAAGGAATTAGTTCCGTCATTAGTAAGAGCTAAGCGGGGTTTACTTAATCCTCTTGGAACACTAATTAAAACCATTACTGGCAACCTGGATAACGATGACGCTGTAAGGTACGAAAACTTAATCCATGAATTAAAAAATAGACAAGATAGAATATCCAACAAAATGACGATTATCACTGAAATGGTGGGTAACTTTGTAAATATAACTAATTCTACCCGTTACAATTTCATTCAAATTAATGAAAGTATCAATGATATAAATCATAGTTTAGATAAAACAAAGCTATTTCAAACTGGTAATAAAATAATTCATCTCTTTAACATTTTTACGAATAACTTTCAAACCATTTATATCTGGTTGATTGAAATTAAAACAGCTATTGCCTTCGCTAAAATAAAACTATTACATCAATCAATTGTAGACACGGTCGAACTACTGGCATTGTTAAACTACATAGAGAAAACCGATAAATTAGTATATCCTGTGAGCATAGATAACCTTATAAAAATAGAACAGTGTATAGAAATGAAAGCATACGTTAAACAAAATCAGATAAAATTTATAATGGATATCCCCATAAAAGAAACGAAGTTTTTAATTACTGCAAACTAATTCCATTGCCCGTCCGCAATATAAGCAACGATCTTACCACTCTTATCCTACCCAAATACCCTTACCTCCTAACGAAAGGTCTGAAAACCAAGCCGCTCTCCCAGCCATGCAGCGAGATTGATGAAGACCGCTTTTTGTGTTTCGGGGACAGCGTATCTCCAATTGTTGAAGATAATTGTATCACCCAACTCATGCAATTTTACACAAACATTACAAGTTGCCATCCAGTCCCGATTATCATTGAGGATGTGAAGGCTGACCTGATTCAACCCAATCAATGGATAGTTTATGCAAAAACTGAAACACTCCTTACCAAACGTTGTGAAAACGAGATAACACAAGAAAGTATCTGTGGAACTTATCTGCTGTCGATGGATGACGACTGTCAAGTCCAAATAAAACATTTAAACCTAAAGAAACACCAAACCCAAGGAAAAGATATTATCTATACGAAGTTCCCGGTAATTAATTTACCTAAAATATCCCCTGAACCTTCCGATATGCAGCGAGAACCCATCAGTCTCAATAGAATCGATTTGGTCGACATACAGTTTCTCAATTATTTAGTGCAGAAAAGTAGGAGTGAAATTTATGGTGATAAAAGTGAAAAGTATAATAGTGTTCTAGACAATAAGTGTGTTAGCATAGTACAATTAATCTTTTATATAATCATGGTTACGTGTATAATTATGTCAGTTTGTAGAAATAGAATTAAGAAATTATGTAAAAGGGATGAGAATCGAGATCATCCCCATCCTGAGGATGACCTCGAACTTGCGGAGGGAGGAGTTATGACAGCACCGTCATCCTGTCTCCCTGTGTTCTTAACATTATAACAACAAGGATTGTTATGCTGACGATATGTCGCCGCTCGCCCACACGCAGGGTATCGGATGATATGTTATGGGAATACATAGCTTACATTTAATCTTTTGAGTTTAAGAAAGTTAGTCTGTAATTAGTCGCCTAAGAAGTCAGTCGAATTAAAATTCAATACGCGATTTAATAAACTTTGTATTTTTTAAAAACGCTACGACGGTTTCCCCAAGTTTGAATACCTTTAGTTACTTTTACTTACATTATTCTTATTTATATATACTTCCTATAGGTATTTCAAAGGCATCAGTTAGATTGTTTTAATTTACAAATTTGTGGCTTGAGTTGTCTGTTTTATATTACTTTGATACTTCTTATGTGTTTTTCTACCGGCATTTTTATATTATGTATAATTTTAATTAGAATTCTGTTTATTAATGTTTACATGTTTTATGTCATAGTTGACATAATTATAGGATAGATACTTTTAGGGCATGCGCTTTGCATAATTTATAAAGAATTTATTAGGAAGGTCGTATATCAGCAATAGAGATTTACGGTGCTCTATGGCTGATATAAGATTTAAAATTTAAAATAAGAAAGGGAGTTCAAAAGAATAGAACATTTAATTCGATTTTTTATATATTTTAAGAGAGTTCTTTGAATAGTAAAGATATAAAGTTTTAAATTGTCCTTGTGGTACTATTTTTATCCGATTATATTGAAAAGTAAAGTATACTTAGATATTAACATATTCCTTAACTACACCTTTTTATATTTGGGTTGAGAAAAGATAAAACTTAAAACCAGTAAAGGATTTACATTAAAAATATTTAACGAGCTGCGGAAATATCGTTACAATCCCTGAACTACGTCAAGGTTTTAAAAAAAAAATCATTGAAGCATTTATAAACTAGGTAACTTTGTTACTTAAATTATTACATTTTACTGAAATTATTAGGATGTATTATTGATGTTTAACAATGTGTACAAAATGTAACAATATTAGATAAATATAGTTTTGGAGTTGAAAACAATACAAAGGTTTCATATGTAGATAATTGAAGTTTGCAACTAACGGATGTTTCCATTATTTATATTTCAGTATAGTAATAAGATAGCTATTTAATTTGTTTACATTACTTTGTTACTGAAGCTATGGGAATTATAAAGCCGGTAATAATATTATATGACTTTCTAACATTGTTACATTTTGTAAAAATTGTTGAATTATAATAATAGTTTATAAATAAAACTCTACAAAATACAGTACAAAGATGTTTCTAGAAAGTAGTTCAATAATTTATATGACATATAAGTGAACTAATGAGATAACTATTTAATTAGATTTCATTACATTGTTATCGACGCTGCGCTGTAGCAATTATAAATTCAGCAACTTTTTTACTGATATTGTAAAATTTTCTACACATTGATGAAGAATAATTTAAAGTAAACTTTTATAGTAATACACTGCAAAATACAAAATGGTTCAATTGGTCTACAAGTGAAGTTGGTAATTAATGGATGTTTCTAGAAACACATTATAAAACTTCTGAGTAATTTAATGAAATATCTATTTAATTTGTCGGGAATATTACGTAAGGCTTAATAGAAGAAATTAACTTATATTTTATTATAAATTTTAATATAATTGCATTTAATATAGAGAACTATTCGATTGTCTCGTATAGACCAGACCTACCATATCAAATGAATTGATATAATATTATCCTTCAACTACTTCAAGTAAATATATAACTTTGTCTCTTTGCGTCTGTTTGCATTGTCAAAATATTAGCTTTTTACTAAAGTCATGGAAGTATAATTTATGGTGTTATACGATGTTTCTTCTGGTTAATCTCCAAAATGCTTGGACCAATTTTGACAGGATTTGCATTGGCAGATAGCAGATATTATTATAAGAAGTAACTTAGGCTATTTTTATTTTAGTACAAGAGTTAGGGTTCCGCGCAAAATTAATATTTAATTCGGGAAAAACGGCGATATTGGGGCTCTCAAATGGCTTACGCTGAGTAAACCTGATATTTAATCAAATTAAAATAGGAAAAAGAGCTACATAAATGTCAGTGAGAGCATAATAAAGTCCCATTGTAGCATCAGCGCTGCAGAATCAGCTCGAAGGATTAATGATGTATATGGGAAAGCTACAGTAAAAGAAAACACGGTACGTTTTTGGTTCCAACGTTTTAGTCCTGGAAATTTTGACCTACGAAACAAACCCCGTGGACGGCCGGAGACCCTGGTTGAAAATGAAGAATCAAAGGTGATCGTTGAAGCGGATCATTCGCAAACCACATCAGAGTTAGCGGCAGGCTTCGGTGTAATAAAAAAAATATTCACTTGAAACAAACAGAAAAAGTGAAAAAGCTCGTGAAATGGGTACCGCATGAATTGACTGAAGCACGCCAACAAACCCATATTGAGTTCTGCATTACATTACTCAACCGTTACAATAACGAGGGAATTTTGAATCGTATTGTTACTTGTGATGAAAAATGGATCCTTTACGACAATCGGAAATGCTCATCACAGTGGTTGAACCCAGGAGTACCGACCAAAACCTGTCCCAAGCGAAACTCGTCTCAGAAAAAGGTACTGGTGAGTGTTTGGTGCTCACACACTACAGCTTCGTAAGATCTGTCCAGACGATAACAACAGATCTGTATTGTCAACAATTGCAAACCATGATGGAAAAGCTACCCGTAAAAGAACCGAGATTAGTCAATATCTCAAGCCCACTGCTGCTTCAGAACAACGTTAGACCCCATACTTTACGACCAACGGTCGCTAAATTAGAGGAACTGTCGTTGGAATGTCTCTGAAATCCACTATATTCCCCGGACATTGCTCCAACAAATTACCACTTTATTCGGAATTTGGACAATTTCTTGCAAGGAAAATAAATTCAATTACGATGAGGCTGTCCAAACTACCTTCAAAGATTTTATTGATTCATGCTCCCACAATTTTTTCAACAATGGAATCAATGAACTACCTATAAACATACTTCGATTGATTAAATGTATAATTTCATAATATATTTTCATTTGACTTTTATCATATAAAACGCTAATTTCATATGTAAGAACATAATATATAGGTGCACTATAATTTATACCAATATAATAAAGTGGAAGATTTTTTTTTTTTATTTGTAATGGATAAACTCAAAACTACTGGACCCATTTTAAAAATTCTGTCACCATTAAAAAGCTACGGTATCATCGAGTAACATAGTCTATATTATAACTTGAAAATTTAATTTATTCCTCACAAAAATATCGATAGTTTTACACAAAGTATACAAAATTGCTTACACGGGTGCGTTGGCGACATTTGCCGTATAAATTTAACACGGATGAAACCGTGTGGCATAACTAGTACTATATAAAACAATGTATCTATGATTATACTGAGTATAGAGCGGGATATTAAAATATACTCAAACAGAAATAAATTCTCAATACAAGAATCTAGAAACACTGCGCCATTAACAAAAATCCTTTGAAATTAATTCTAAGCATTTGTATTGTATTACAAGTCGCGCATTGGAGGGGGCAGGTCATTGCAGCTTTGGATAGCAGCGAACTTAAAACTACCCCAGAAATAAGTGGTAGCACGTCAGTGAGTAAATAACATGTACTTGAGGCTTTGGTTCCATAAAGGATACTTAACCATGAAAATGTCCAAAACTGTTTTGTCTGTCTGTATGTTTTTTCCGCATTAAAATAAAAAAAAGCTTGACCAATTCTTAGAATTTTTTAGCACGGGAAGCTTATATAATTTATCAACTGATAAACTATAAAAATTTTCAATAATATTAAGAAATAAAATTACGGGTTTTAAATAACTATTACCTAGTAACAAACGCGCGTGGAGCCACGGGCACACCGGTAGTTATATGAAATTTATAAACGATAATTATTAAAATGTGATTTTAATATTCATGATGTTTTTAGATACAATTATTGCGGTGTAATTTTGGTTATTTTGTGTACATAAGTAATAATACAATTTTGACACACAAAACAATAGTTTATTATCATAAATTTATACATAGATAATACATTACAATATTACTTAATATTGATTACTAGGTACGTGAAAAAAGTGAATAAAACAATTTCAGTGCCGTGTCTATAAAAAATTCGATTCAATGTCAAAAAAAGCAAACTTAGACTCGATTGTAGACAATGATATTTTACAAGTAGATACAGCATTGACGCTTTTTACATGCCATCGTGAATGGTGGGCAATTGCCCTCAGTTCACTTTCGACTTGATACTGGCGTGAGCGAGAAGAAACTTTTATCCTTTTTTACAAAAGAGTTTTCGCTTTACGCTGTGATTTCCTATCTCTTTTGGTTCAACATGCTGACAACAAAATTTGTAACGTTTAAAATTGCATTTAGTGAGATAATTACGCGTCTATTTATAAAACGTCATTGATTGTAGACGAGTCGTATACATACTGTTACAGAAACACAAGCAAAATGGACAATATTCTATCACTATATTCCAATTTTTTTTTTGAACTGGAGATCGTTTTTGTCTCTTTGCTAAGTCTTCATCAATGTATTTTGCTTGTATTTGTACACTTTCATTATTATTAAGCTTATTTTCAAATTACTTAAATGTTAAAAACAGCTACCTTATTATTAGAAACTCGTTTGATATACTAAAGGAACACTTACAACAACATTATTACTATTGCTGATTATATTGAGTGGGATATCATGAGCTAAGTTTTTTTTTTTTTTATTTCTTTTTTACCTTTTTTGTTTCCCGTACAAAATTTGCGCAAGATTTTGAATAAAACAGAAAATATAATTTTTTTCGGTTGATATATAATGTACATAGTATAAAGCTATTTTAGGAATAGCACATCAGGAAAATGACCTCCAAATGATCGTAGGCTTGTTGGCTTCAAATAAACCCATGAAATATCCAGTGGTGTTCAATCACATGATCTAGGAGGCAATTTCTGATCACCGTAACGAGAGAGTACACGACCAACAAATTTCCGATGCAGTAACTGATTTGTTTCACGGTATATATGGTATGTGACCCAACTAATTAAAACCACATGCCGTTCACAGTATCATCCAATTTAGGCAGAAAGAACCAGATTATCATAGCGTGATATCGAGCACCAGTAGCAGTTATTGCTTGACCAGCCTCATTTTCAAAGAAGTATAGTCCAATAATGCTTCCAACCCAAAATCCGCACCAAATAGTGACACGTTGTGGATGTATTTGCTTTTTACACGCAAATGTGATTTCTCTAAACCTTAATTTTGTCGATTAACGAAGGCATCAAAGTGAAAATAAGCTTTATAACTTTGGATTTTGCTCGAAAAGATAGCATCCACTTTTTAATGTTCAATAATCTATTCAACGAACTCTCATCCCTGTGCATGATCATAAAGCTTTAGTTCTTGTGACAATTGAATTTTATAAGCACGAAGACGTAGATATATATTAAGTTTTAGTTGTGTGCGAGCTTCTTGAAATTAGCAATTATTGTCCACGACGCTGAATTGATGTTCCTGGACTGTCACCTACACTCTCATGCACTACTTATATATAAACATAATTGATCCAGTATTTTTGAATTTTTCAATTACTCTCTTCACAGATAACGAAGTTAAATCAAGATTCCGACCATATTTTGTACGAAAATTGCGAATTGTGCCCGCTAAACTTTTTAATAAATTACTGCTGTATGTTTTTATGACATTTTTTAGTATGTGATTATTTATAAATTTATCATAATAACTCCTCAATATTTTCTTTCTATACTTATGTGTGCACACATCAACAATAAACACTTGCATCAAATACCAAAAAATAAATTAAACTAGATTAAATGTTTAAATTATGTTTCATGTCAATATTTGTTAGTTTTAGTCCTTGTCTGCAGTTGCTTCAAGGATGTGAGTGAATTGTATAACAGCCAAAGCGTATGTCGTGGAGATGCTGATAATGCTAGCAATAAGTACTACGTTAACGGTGATTACTCTGAGGATTGTGAACTTGAATGGATGCTGGTCTAAAAAGTTCAACCAGTCGATGACCTTGCGTTGCTCAGTAGCATCTGTAAAATAAGCATAAATATACTTCGTATCATATGCTAATTTATAACTTCCTACTTTAGCAATCATGACTATTAAGCAAATCAGGTTATTAAGTTTAGCAACGTTAAATTTTACTCAACACGTGAACCGGTTTGTTAATTAGAATTATAAATAAATAAAGGATTAGGTACACGAAATATTGTTTTATCTTAAATAAACTGGTTTCTATAGAAATTAAAGCGGAAAAGTTAGTATCTCACTAAAATCAGGGAGTTCACAAATATAACTTTAAAACTATCTAAATAAGTATGTGGTTAAGGAAATAAGGTTACGACAAGAATATCTTCAAATATGAAAAAGTTTGCTTAGTCTTGTTAAAGTAATCAGTAGTCCCAAACCAAACAAACGGAAGGAAAAAATTCTGAAATAATGACGGATATAACAAAGACGTCAAAATAGCTAATAATTAACTGTAACAAAGGTGACATATAAATACAGAAAAAAAAACATTTATAATTATAAGAATCTGCCAATGAATATATGTGTCTCAAAAATTTAGATTTCCATGGATATTTCATAATTTTTAGGTTAGTTGTGTGAAAAATGGACTTTTACCTTGTCCAAGATTTAGTTTATAATTTTGCCTTCTTTAAATTCGGTATTTTTTCTTCTTGTCATAAAACTGAATTTTATTTATAAATAACTTGTAAATGAGAAACCTTTGCAGAATATGAGTTGATTCGTAAGCAGCAGTTTCATGTTCTCCACCTCATCTGCGACGAGCTCTGCTAACACTAGCGGAGTGCAGATCACCACAAAGCGTACAAACATTATGAAGCCCAATTGTACAATAATCTGTTAATTAACAACAATGCTACTGTATATGCTAGGGTATTTAATAGGCACACTTTTTTTTAAGTCTTGCAAGGTAATAACATAATAAATTTTTTTTATATGGGATTCCTCGTATATTTTAGTTGGATTGAATAATTTTAAGTGGGCGCTTATGAATTTCTAACATGTACAATTGCGTTCTCATTCAAAAAAGGGTGACATTTTGAAAATTTTGGCCTAAAATATAAATTTTCTATTGTCGCTTAGTTTTTAATCTTTTTGAATGCCTACCAACTATAGATTAAATTGGTTAAATGTTTGTAATAATTTAAGAATATTTTTTTCTACAATCGATCAACATAGTTATAATCTCTATTTTACTTTCGCAAATTTAACTACTTATAAAAAAAAATTAAAACCGTCGTGTTAAAATTGATTCCCGTTAATATATACTGATATTCTAGAGAAGTAAACTTGGTGAATATATTTTTGCGGGAGGTAACCTCTGGAAATAGTGATCCCATTCTAAAAAAATATTTCACAAATAGCAAACTAGAGTGCTTCATTTACAAAATTTCATTATACATAATATTTCATTGTTACTACTTATTATATTGTAATTAACGCATACGAAGTGGTGGGTGATCACTAGTGACGAATATATTTATTTACATATGACAAGTAACATAATATTTAAAAGTATCGTAATTTTTGAAGCTGATGCTTATGATACACAGTATACTCGGTTTGTTAACATTTATGTTCCAAGCTTTAGTATATCGTGTTTGAATTCTTACGTTTCGTGATGTTACGAAAAACATATGTTATGTGTGTTTTGCTAAGAACAATATTAAAAATACAAATTGGAAACCGATTTAATTTTCACTCTATTATTTATTAATACTATGCACAGAGTATTCACTTTTTAATAGCGGGTTTATTTTATTATTGAGTGCTATACAAATATATAGACGTAGATAATTATTGTTTTCCACTGACGCTACCTACAACTAGGTGCAGTTGGCATACTATAAAAAGCCGGATCTCAAAACCAAGCAGAAATCGGCGTACTCGAGTCAGTTTGAATAATCCAAAGATAAATCTGTATGCGTAGTGAAACTATGTAAAAAGAATACTAAAATAAATAATAAAGACGCTGGGATCACATAACATCAGTAAGTATTAAATAATGACAAAATCTCAACGAGTATTAAAAGGTGGTATTCAGTGTTACCGCGTTTATAAAATTCAGTTTCCCAGTAGATACAATTTTTATTATTCTGTCAATAAATGTTTTTTATTTATGTATTGACTGGTATCATATATATTAACCAACTACGGAACAAAACAATCTTACAGAAGTATATCAATGTATATTCGAACTAGCTAAGTCAGACCTTATGCTTCAATAAGTTGTTATAAAATATTTTATGATGTTATAAATACATTTCAGGACTGACCATTGAACTTGGACCCATTTAGATCTCACTCCTTTTGCCGTTGAAGTCAACAACCAAGGCATATATAATAATATTGAACTTGGCTCTCATTTCACATTTATGTTTTCGATGGGATATCATTACTTTTTGTACAGGAATTATTAGTAAGTACAATAAGTAATAAAATTAGCACCAAATGGCTTTTGTTAATTTACTGTATTTTTCTAAGTTTACGGGGTAATTGTTTTTTTTTGTATTATTTTCTATATTTTCTTGTACCTTTGAAATGTTCGAGGGAATTGTCCATTCAGTATCCGGAAAAAATAATTAAGGGTGGTATTTCAGTCACTATATATTCAGGTAAATACCTTAAAATGCACATAACGACCGGCTGTCATCAATTTTGATTTCTGATTCTTACATAACAGGCACTATACCTTAACAAAAAGCACCTTACTTACTTAAAGGAACACCTAATAGAATTAATAAATTGAAAAATTATAATAAAATGATAATAATTTACTAGTTTCTGATTTATTCCTTTTTATTCACCTAACGACCTATATAGATGCCAAATATTAACTTTCTAACTCGTCTGGACCTGGGTTATACTTTTGGTATATAGGTCAAGTCAGTGATAAAAATGACGATTTTTGGACGTTAATATCTAAATAACTGTTTAAGGTGTGTTTATGAAATTTGAAGTACATATGTATCTCTCAAGTCTCAATATATAAGTAAAATTTGACATGTTTCTCTGAAATACTTTTTGAGTTATAACGGGGTCAAAAGTTGCTCCAAATGGTTCGTGTAATATTACAACTGCACCGCTCGCCATTCTGTTAGATTGAATTTGGCTTGACTCGCTGCCGCGTGACTAGAATGATCACAACCACAGATTAGTAAAAGTTACAACACTATTTGGATCACGCACACTAGCATCATTTCAAATATTCTCTACACACTACACTAACCAATCATTATTCTTTATAGGTATGCGTATAATATAAATAATTGTATTTAGAGTATTAATAAAAATAGATACTTACAATAGAATCATTACTAGCAATTATTTCATAAATATTAGCACATATTGCAATAACTAAGTAAGCTAAAGATAATAATATCTGTAACAATGAATTATAATATTAGATATAATTACGAAACACAGTAGGTATCTATAGTGTTAAACTGTAGATAAATTACTCACCAGTATTTTTAAATATACTTTAATGGATTTAAAATACCCAAGGATTGATTTATACATGGCTAGATATCTTTGTACATCATCCAAAGCGCGGATGACACCCAGAGTTCTTACTTTCGACTCCAACATCTTCCGCAACATCCTTACGTGATTCCACAACAATTCTAAACTCATGATCTGAACTGTATTTTTCAAATAATGTACTGCGAGTGCCATATCCCACTTTAAAAAGTTAAAGATATTTATTGGCTCACCCAAAAATACAGTCAGTAACCTTTGAAAAGATACCAAAGTAACTGATATTATAACAATAAATGTCGTTATCGGTATATTTCTAAGATTATGATGAGATGAAATGTTTACATGACTCAGACGCTCCAAATAAAGGAAGAAGTATCTATCGCCAGTACTTAAAGAGGTAAGAATGCTGATACACTCATCTATTAAACCAAAACCTAGAACTATAGCAAGACTTGTTTTCCAAGTTGGAATGAAGCAAATGAGAAAATTATAAATTAAAACACTGATCAAGATGCAGTAAGATCTTGCTATGAAGTCAAAAAATTTGTTTCGCGAAACACTGTTGTACAAGCCGATGAATAGCCTTATGTTCATAACTTGCTTTATGGTTAAATATCTGAACGCCATTTTAAAGCACTATTGAAATAATACTTTATTTATTTATTATTAAGATATTGTAGGTGACGATCGACGTGTCCGTCTAGTTCAACGTCTAAAGAGATTATGGTTGCAACAGCCCCCTTATGAAAACACAACAATGTTGTTTCTTCGGTAGCCCTATGTGGCTTTGTACAATAGGCTGTATTGGAAAATCAATACTCAGATTAATATAGATAATATTGACATAACCAAAATAAACACAAGTGTCATTGTAAGGATATTTTTTATATAAAACTTTATTTATTTATTTACATAATTGGATGGCCAGTGGCCAATACACAAAAATAACATTATAATTTTTTTTTAAATTGATACATTTATCAGTGTATTATGCCTTTGAAGGCCACCACCGCATGCTTTAATAATGACCTAAACAAATTAAAAACAAATGATAAACAATAATAATGCATGCTTTACAATCACAATAAAATTAACAATCCACAGTAAAATAAAATAAAAATAAAACAAACACTATAATAAAATAAAACAAAATAATTAAATAAAATTAAAATTGACAATTAATAATTTCATAAATTTAGTTTAAACTTGTTTGGCTCTCAAGAACCTCAGAACATTATTTTGAAAAACCTGCAATGAGTCTGAAAACAAATCAGCCGAGTTACAGAGGAGGTTATAAGAGCGTGACAATCTGCACACCATGGTGTTAAATCCGAGATTTGTCCTTGCTTGTCGTGTATGGAATATGGGTATCTTATATCAGGGATATCTACTGGGTGCCCTAATTTTGAATTTCTGCAGTAATTGTGGACAGTCTATTTTGTTATTAAAAATTTTGTACAAGAACAACATGTCCATAAGCTGTCGACGAAGTGCTAATGAATTGATTTTAAAATATGTAAGATTGTCCCAATAACTGTATTTATATTTACTACGATGACAAAGAAAAATGACAAAGTATAATCACCTTTTAAATTTTGTTTAACTTATTCTATATATTTGTATAAATAAAAGTCATTACGCCTTATCTTCAGTTTATGAAGACTGCAGGATAAGTGGCGCTACTAATCGACATGTGAAAGAAAACGAAACCCTTGATCATCTTTAATAAAATTGAAATGTCTATTTGTAATGTCAAAACATCAGCTTTTTATTTAAAAAAATCATTTACTCATTTATTTTTCTCAATATTTTACATTACATACAATATGTACACCCCGTGTCTCAGGTAACAGTGTCTTTCCCAATATACAATTACAGGTTTCTTGACTCTCATATTACGAATTTAAAGAATAAAATAAAAATAAGGCATATTACATTTAAAATATTAAAAATAAAACTGTGTGTGTGTAATACATTTGCTTACGAGGATGTGTACACCGCATGAATGTTGTTTAGTTATATAGAGTATCCTCACTAATAGTGGAGTGATAGAGTAGTTACTACTTTACTAGTTTTAGTAGATTCTCTATTCCATAATAATCGTATTTATAAAGAATTTCATTTAATGTATTTTTAGTCGATGATTGTTAAGATTCCTAAATGTATTACGGTAATTGATATGGGTCTTGATACCGATATGTCTTACGAGTTAGTGTAGTTTTAATTTGCGGGATAGTGAAGTGATTAAATATCTTTTTACGGGTCCCGTTATAGTGGAACTCATAGTTTGGTGGTAGCGTCTAATACATTGGTTGACAAATAGTTTTTGAACTGACAATACTTTAGCCTGCTGATACAATAATGTTGCAGGGCGTCTATAGGATAGCCGCAACAGAACTTTCAGAGCGGCCCTTTGTGCACGTTCAACAATAATAAGTAGTGATCTACATGCAGCAATTCAGAAACACATGCAATATCTTAAGGGCCGATGATAACTCAAGTGGTACTCGAAATATACTAAGTAGATAATAGATAATTGATAATACTTTATATAATTATAATTACTGAACGAAATATAAAGCAGAGGCTGTTTTTTCAATTTTGAAAATAGCTATTATTGTTGCTATAAAAATAAATAACGTAAACTATTGTGCTTTAAAGCCACAATTTATTTCTGTAAAAATGATAAATATACATAATACTATAAAAGAGGATGACAGAAAATAAAAATAGGGTCTGCGCCTGCCAAGGTACTATAAATTTTATCACATAACTTAAACTAAATTAAATTTTAAATTTCTATTACAATCGCTTTAATTTAACGTTATTTTAGCGACATTTTTCATAGTTATATAAAAGTCATTACTGTTGAAAGTATGTTATTTTACTACCCAGCAATGATAATATAGAATTTTTATCTATGTTAATAAATATGTAGTCATGTATGTCCATGTAATATATTTTGAAATTTCCCGATGGACATACCATATAAAGGACACTGATCACGATTTTTTTGTCTGTCTGTTTGTTTGTGTCTGGATTTAAATAAAAAACGACTTCACTGATTATTATGAAATTTATTACTCGGGAAGCTTATGTAATTGCTGAATTGATAGGTTATATGAATGTTCAATAACGCTTTTAAACATAGTAAAAAAAATCGAAAACTAATTTTATAAAAACTCTTAATCGATTTTGATGAAATTTTGTACACGGGAAGTGTTATTCCATAATTCATTGGCTATAAGGATTTTCAGTATTACTTTTCAAAATAAAATAAATAAATAAACAATTTAAAAAAAATCATCAATTCTCAACAGATTCTGATCTTTAATACATCTATGTTCTGATCTAATTTTGTACACATCAAGCATAACTCATTCGTATGGCATGGCTTTATAGACTATAATAATAGTCAATAGTAAATTCAAGAGTCGTAATTTTTTTTAGTTCTTAACCAATTTTCATAAAATGTTCTCGGTAATAATGTAATTTCTCAATTGATAGACTATAAAGAGACAAACATCTTAGCATTCCATGGATTCACCGTGCGGGTGCTGGGTCCATCGTGTAAGAGACAGAGGGAACACGAGCAGCCCCCAGGACTTGCGACCCAGGTGTAGGTTTAAGGGGCCCCCTTATGATACACATCAGCGCTCACCTTGACTGCCCGCGATACCCTCCCTGCCAAACCAGATTTGGTAAGAGCCTGTTAATGCTGCTTTAGATACCCGTTCTAAAATAGAACTTATTGCAGTGTTCGACAGGCCGAAGTCTTTGTCTTTTAGCGAGTTATAGAGAGAGTTCGCTGGAATACCTCGCGCTCCCACTTCCACCGCATATAAGTTAACCGCATAACCGTTCTTGGTTAACTCGTTACATAGATCGTAATATTTATTCATTTTTATTGCGTGGCCTTTAGGTATATTAGCTTCCTACGGTACAGTAAGCTCTACAAGTACTATACGCTTGATTTCTCGAGAATAAAGAGATATGTCTGGTCTGGATACTGAATCTTGTATCCTGAATCGTCTGGGATTTTATAAAGTTTTTCATATGGGTACACTAAGATAGTCCAATCAGGTGCAGAACCTAGGATTGAGAGGGGCTTCATCATCACCATCATCATTTCAGCCGCAGGACGTCCACTGCTGAACATAGGCCTCCCCCATAGATCTCCAGAGCGACCGATCATGTGCGGCCTGCACCCAATGGCTCCCAGTAACCTTTTAGGTCGTCTTTCCATCTAGTGGGGGGCCGTCCTACGCTGCACTTGCCGCTGCGTGGTTTCCACTCGAGAACCTTTCTGCCTCAACGGCCGTCAGTTCTCCGAACTATGTGCCCCGCCCATTGCCACTTTAACTTGCTAATCCTTTTGGCTATGTCGGTGACCTTAGTTTGTCTACGGATCTCCTCATTTCTGATTCGATCTCGTAGAGAAACACCAAGCATAGCCCTCTCCAAAGCTCGCTGAGCGACCTTGAGCTTTCTTATGAGGCCCACAGTGAGCGACCACGTCTTTGTGCCGTATGTCATCACTGGCAACACACATTGGTCAAAGACTTTCGTCTTGAGGCACTTAAGTGTTTTGGACGATAAGACGTCGCGCAGCTTCCCGAACGCTGCCCTGCCGAGTTGGATTCGTCGACTGACCTCTTTTCAAAGTTGGACCTACCTAACTGGACTGTTTGGCCCAGGTATATTCGTCAACAACTTCAAGACAAGAGCTACCAACTGATACTGGGGTGGGCACCACATGGACATTCAACATGATTTTCGTCTTGTCCGTGTTCATTTTAAGGCCCACCTGTTGAGAAACTTTGTCGATGCCATCGAGCATTGTGCCAAGATCTTCCAGCGATTCTGCCATGACTACGATGTCGTCATGAAGAAGGGCTTGCTTTTAGCATTTACTGTTGAGCTTTCTTTTATAAAGTTAATTTATCTCCTGTTAATGGTCAATCCTTTTTGAGCTCTAGCTACTGAAGGACTTACTTCTTCACGTATGAACTGAAGTACTCTATCATGGCGACGTGAGTAGTGACCCCTATCAAGAAGCACCTTGCATCCTACTAATAAGTGTCTGGCTATACCTATCGTCTCACCACAAGTATAGCAAGATTTTTCAGAGGCTTTCCCCCATCTTACTAAGTTACTCTGGTATGGGAGGGTCATTAGGAAGGCATTAAGGTAAAATTTTAGTAAGGCAAGAGAACAGTCATATAACAAGGCGCGCTACTTTAGTGCTACAGGGATTCAAAACTCACCTATGGATTTCTAAATTTATTTCATGCACTCTATAGGTGTCATTGTTATTTTATTATTGTTGTAGAAAGGATTTTATTATCTCTGTCATCCTTTTTCTTTCTCAAACCCAACCCCAGTCTATCAACCTGTACACCTGACATAGATTGTTTAGGGAATTGAAGTCTCGACTCTAGTTCTGAGACACATTTGCTTTTTGGTAGAAATGTAATTATTTCATCTTGAAATTTCCCCAAGACATACATTTTGGTGACTCTAAGGTGTTTATAGAGTTCTGATGGCCTCTTTAATTTTATTCCAAAACTATTATGATCCCTAAATATATTTGAGGGATCAGACGAATGTGAAATAATATGAAAAGTCAATATTATGACTAAAAGTAAAATTAAATGTTTTAAATAACTACGCCTATAGGGTAATCTCCTAAACGGTTATACCGATTTTGACGGAACTTTCAGTGGCAGATAGCTGATGTTATTAGGCGTAACTAAGGCTACTTTATTTTAGAAAAAATATTAGAGTACCGCGAAAAAAAAACTGGACTTTGAGAATCAACGCGGGCGCTAAAATTGCTTACGCTGAGTAAACTTCTGAGTAAAGATAATTATAGTAACAAATGCGCGCGGCGCCGCTGATACACCGCCAATTATATCAAATTTATAAACGTTAATTATTACAATATAATAATAGTGTATATAATAGTGAAAAGTCAAAGTGTAATTTTAGTTATTTTGGGTACATGTATAAAAAAATAATACAATTTTATCACACAAAAACAAGCTTTATTATCATAAATTTATACATAATACATTATAATATTAATTATTACTAGATGTTTATTATATTTGTAAGTGAAAAAAAACTTGAGTTTGTTCACTCAAATTCGGTGCCGTGTGTATTAAAAAAATCAATTCACTGTCAATAGCAAACACAGTCAATAATATTCTATAAGTAGATACGACTTAACGCTCTTTACATAACATCGTGAATGTTGGGGAATTACATTCAGATCACTTTCTACTGGATACCGGCGTGAGCGAGAAGAAACTTTTATCCATTTTTGACAACACAGTTACCGCCTTAGATTTTGATTTCCTATCTCTTTTCTTTCCACATGCTGATAACAAAATTTGTAACGTTTTCAAGTAACTTTTAGTGAGAGAATAACGCGGCTATATAAAAAAATGTCATTGATTTAGACGAGTCATTTACACACTGTTTACAGAAATAAGCAAAATGCGGGATACTCTAATTACTATACTCCATTTTTTGTACTAGAGATAGTTTTTGTCTCTTTGCTAAGTCTTCATCAATGTATTTTGCCTGTATTTGTACTGTTTCATTATTATGAAGCTTATTATCAAATTACTTAAATGTTAAAAATAGCTACCTTATTATTAGAAACTCGTTTGAAATATTAAAGAAACACTTACGACACCATTGCTTCTACGACTGATAATATTGAGTGGGATATAAAGTAGTTTTAACAATTTATTTTTCACTTTTTTTATTTACCGTCTACATTGTGTTCAGCAAATTTCCAATACAGTAACTGATTTGTTTCACGGGATATAGTTATGGTATGTGGCGCCGTCTAATTGAACCCATATGTTGTTCACAATATCATCCAATTTAGGTAGAAAGAACTGGGATATCATAGTGCGATATCGACCACTTACTATGACACTTCTAACACAATGCTTCTAACAAAAAATGCTGACACGTGGTGGATGTAAATGTTTATAATATATTGCGATAATTTTGTTGATCAACGAAGAGGCCAAGATGAAAATGAGCTTTATCGCTTAGGATTTTGCTCGAAAAATCAGCATCCATTTTTAATACTCTTTTATTAATATTCAATAATCCCTTCAACGAATTCTCATCGCTGTGGATGGTCATTAGGCTTTAGTTCTTGTGTCAGTTGAATTTTATAAGCATGTAGACGCAGATATTTATTGAGTTTAAACTGTGTGTGAGCTTTTTGAAATTTGCTAAACAATTGATTTGCGGAAGGTTTTTTTTTTCTATTCAGAACTTAAATATATATTTTCGGGAACAAAATAACATATTAAAATTTCTGTTAAAAATAGGGTTAAAAAGAAATTGAAAAATACTGATCATTGATATCTTGTGAAAACTTTATACGAGACAAGGAAGATTTTTATGAGTCCAGTATTTAGAAGAATTAATGTTACTAGATAGTAAGTTTAATTTAAGAGATAAAGGATGATTATATATTGGAAGGACTTTATTAAAGAACCGGTCAGAGAGGAATTGTGTACGTAAAGATAATGGAGGATCAAGACATTCTAACTGAAGAACACTTACTGGGAATAATTTCATTGGACCAGTTATTATTCTTAAACATTTGAATTGTAATTTACCTAATTTTCCAAGCAAATTTTGATACATCGTTCAAAAAGAAATGATCTATAGTCACAGTAACTTCGGATGATGGCATTATATAAGAGTTTTTGGCAATACGAGTAAGCACCCATCCATGCCCCTGAGAGAGCCCGCATGATATTTATATATTTTTCCACTATGTGTATTACATAGTTTAAATGAGGAATTCTATTTAAAGTTTAGCCCAAAAACTTATTGGAGTTACAGAGAGGAATCGAAAAATCATTTAAATATAAATCTAAATTTGGAATAAGTATTTTTCTTGAAAATATATCTACATGAAACTTTTCTGGGGTAACAGATAAGCCATAATTTTGTAACCAGGAATTTGGTTAAAAAAGAGCCAAATTTAGTCGAAACGTTGTATTAGTGAAGTCCTTACAAGTAACAAAGCAATTTCGTCAGCATATTGAAGAATTTTACAAAATTTTGCAACAGATTGATGAAGGTCGTATGTATATAGATTATATAAAAAATGACTTAAAACAGATCCTTGAGGAAGACCTTTCCACACCTTACTTGGTGGCGAAATATTACCATTTTGACGATCAAAAATTTGTCTCGACATAGACAATTTACAAGTAACGTTAATCAACCTCACAGGGATACTCAGATAAATCATTTTGTACATGAGTATTGAAAGAATGACACTATCATAAGGAGAATTGACGTCCAAAAATATACTAATAGTATGAAAACCACTGGAAAATGCCTTTCGATTGTCAGTGGTAAATATAGAAAGGCCAAATATAGTGCCCATTCGTTTTCTGAAACCTAACTAGGATTTTGAAAAAATATCTCGGGGTTCCAAAATCCATTCAAAACAATTTTTTTAAAGACTTTCAAACATTTTAGCCCTAGCAGTGGATAAATCAATAGGTCTATAGGATACTGGGTCACAGGGATCCTCATTTGGTTTCAGAACACGAACAATTATTTGCTATTTGTATCATTTAGGAAAGATACGTAGTAAGAAAAACAAATTTAATAAATGTAAAAAAATGTTGTATGGAAATTGAACAATTGCATATGATGGAATATGGTATGCCATCAATTCCAGGAGCCGAATCTTTTAAATGATTGAGAGCACAATATCGTTCTGAATAGAAAAATAAACCATCCATTTCATTTATAGGAGAATATGTATCAGTAGGATAAGGAATTAAATCATCGAAGGAAACATAGGTAGGAGCTATTTTAACTACAAAATTTTCTAGTCAAGAGACAATACTAAAAAATAGACTGACTATTAAATGTAGAACAGTGAAATGATTTTATGTTTTTGCAAACAACAGATGATCAAGTGCGAGGAGCAACATTTTCGCAGAATTTTTCCTAGGAATCTTTCTTTTTTTTGGAGAACAATGTACTAGATCGGGCGGAGATTTTTTTATAATATAGGAAATTTTCTATGGTAATATCATTATTATATTTTAGTTCATCTTCTTTGCGTAGTTTAACTAAAGATGAACGTTCAGCATCCCACTAAGTGGATGATGGAATTTTACTTGAGATTTTTTTTTGTAGTTAAGGTATTATTGTTATTTTTTTGATCTCCTACATGTATTTGTGCCTTATGAAATAAAATAAAATATAGAGATAAAAAAGATACCATTTATACTGGCACCAACTGCATTTATAGTTGAATGTTGAACAGGGATTTATAGAGCACAAAATTTAAGAGATTTTTTTACTAGGAGAGAACAGCCTCCACAACTATAATTTCTATCATAGCAAAGACTTGAAGATCCAAAAATATAAAATCTGGAATCAGGTTTTAGCCAAGTCTCACAAACCGCAAAAATAAAAGTGTTAAAAAAATTAATAAGATAGCAAATTTCTTGTTTGTTTGTATCTAATACTTTTGTAGTTCAACTGGAGCACACTGTCCATTTTCAGTATTAATTTTTTGAATTATTTACGATATTAGTTGTATGGCATTGTTCGTGTATTGTTTTAGATGTTTTCTCCCTAGCATGCGGTGTAGGAATTTGGATAGGTATTTTGCCGGCCACTCACCTCAGGCATGCTGATGTTGATTTTCGTGGCTTCTATGCACTGCACATCACGCACTGTTGAAGAACTATGGAACCCCGGGGTTTGTGAAGTCCGAGCTTAACTATTATTTGATTTATTCTTATAATTTGTGACGGAGACGCAATAGTTTTATGCACTCTGTTAGGCGACACGTTTTGTCTTTTTTGTTTTTTTCAACTGTCACTCGTCGCACGTGAGTTTTTGGTTTTGTTTGTAGATGGCGCTAATTGTGGCCGAGGTAGGAAAAGTTATGAAGGAATATATGCATGCTCTAACAGTTCGGTAGTTCAGTTTTAAATTTGGATAATATATCCATTATGAAAATAAATTGTAAATTTACAAGAATACCAGTGGGAGAGGGGTTTTTAGGATCTGTTAGAGCATAGCCATTCAGTATAGAGAAATATAGAGTGGAAATCAAATTACGACGTTGAGCTTGATCATAATATGATTTTGAGGGAGTCTGTCTCAGGGGACGCGACAAAAAAACAGTTCTAGTTTATGACACAGTAGGTTTAGAAGTTGGTGAAGAATGGTAATTTATAGATTTGGGAATAGTTGAAGTAAAATAAGGGTTCTTAAAAATATCTACAATGATTTACGGGAAATATGGTGAAATTTACATGAAGCTTCAGAATAACTAATGTCTTCCTAGGACATAACCAATTTTATGGAGTGCTGACGAGAATATTCTGGGCATATTTTGTCGGTCACAAAATGATCAGCAGAACAAAAAAGACAATTGGGTTGTTTGGTCTCACAAGAGTCAACGGTGTGGGGTTAACTACACTTATAAAAACGTGATTTAGATCAGCACCGTGCCTTAACATAACTAAATCGACAACAAAAGTGACACTGAATGGTGTCACGCCTATAAGTGTTTACAGGTAAGGAGGTATTAAAGCAAAAAAATACGAGAAGTTAAAATTTTGTCCATGAAAAGTTATTACCACTATTTGGGTGCGAATCCAAACCGTAGATCCATCCTGGGCAGATTTTCTGTTAAGTCTACGAGCTTTAATCACAGGGCCACAATTTTTAGGGCATTTGACATACCTAATCAGTTCCTCCTTTGACCTGTCTATTGGGAAATCTTTAATAATGCCAGACCTGGTTAATGATACCTGGACACCATCGCTGTAAATTTAAAAGTGGAAAATATATGTTTTTTTAAAAGTTATTAGCTTTAGTAAATTAATCAAATTCTATAGAAACTTTATTGCGTCCAACAGATTTAATTACATTTAAGATTATTCCAGATATTGTATTTTGAAATAAAACTTAGTCAAATTTTAAAAGACGAGTAGACATACAAGCAGAGGATCAGTTTCAATTCGTGCCACATGAACTATAAAAGTGCCCATATCTGAGCTGGAATATCTTAGGAGAGAGAAATCAAATCAGATGATGGTAAAGGAGTATTGAATATATGAAGCAGGAGGAACAATATATTTATAAATATTATCATTTCCTAAGTGCCTTATCATAGAAGAAATATTACATTGCATACGAGATCGTATATCGGGGAGCCCATTAATATTTCATCTTTTACTTACCACCACTATACTTGATATCAATTTAGACTACTCTACAGTAAAAAAAAATATATAAATAATTAATAAATCATAAAAAGAAATTAAACACGTGTATTCACCAACACCACAGACCCTCTTGTGTAATGCTCAGTTAATACTAACCTTAACTCTCAGCTGTCAAAATGTATTATTTTTCTTGCCAACACTTTACTGCACAAAGAGAGGAAATTCAAATCTTGAATAAATTTGGGAAACACTTTATAAAATTGGTACTGTGTGAAAAATAGCACAAATTTATTTAAATACAGTGTAAATTCTTTATAACGTTATCCTTTATAACGATAAACTCCCTATAACGTTGAAGTGAGCCCAACTTGGTTGGTTTGCGTTAAAACCCACATATTGAAACTCCACTCCACATAACGATAACTCTCTATAACGACAAAAAATGCTCAGTCCCTTGAGTTTCGTTATAAAGAGTTTACACTGTAAGTGAAAATCAGTGGTTTACTTAAGAAAAAGTAACTCGTCTTAAAACATCACTGTTAAATTACTTATGTTTACACCTATGCCGTCGCCAAAAAATCCCCGTCCTCTCTTACACATTCTTATAATCTGTTTCACTCACACTCCTGGCTCGTTCATACCGTTAGCTCTTTTAAATCGTCGTTCACTCTATAATAACAACAAAATACACCATATGTATTTCTAACTAATTAGAAAAGCCAAGATCATTCTTTCATACATCTTACTTTTTTAAATACTAGCACGGTAAAATGGTGACTATGTAACTGACGGTCAGCAAAGTACAATCCAAAATTAACGGTTACCGCACATAAAGATTGCATATTCATCGCCAGTCGCCGCTGTCATGCCGGCCTGCAAGCCTCTCAGCAGCTGAAAATATATAGGCTGAATTCGAAACGCGACAAAACAAAAGAGGGTGACTGCAATGACTTTATTATCATATGCGTGAAAGGTGATCGCGACATTGTCGATTACAGTTGCTCTACCTCCTCGCTTTATTACTAGATATATATATATATCGGCTGATCCCGGAACGCAACAGAAACTTGCCAATAGGGTAAGTTTTGCACTTGTTTATATTATGTATATACATGAGACTATTCTATGTAAAATGTAATTATTACTATTTCTGTCATAAATCATATTGTTAAAAGTTTTTATGAGATTTTTTATTATGTTGGTATTTATAAATTTCTCATAATAACTCCTTAATATTTTATTTCTTAACTTATGTGTGCACACATCAACAATAAACACTTTCATCAAATTCTAAACAATAAATTTAAATAGATTGAAAGTTTAAATTATGTTTCATGTCAATATTAGTTAGTATTAGTTCTGGGCTGCAGTTGTTTCAAGGATGTGAGTGAATTGTATAACAGCTAAAGTGTATGTCGTGGAGATGCTGATAATGCTAGCAATAAGTACTACGTTAACGGTGATTACTCTGAAGATTGTGAACTTGAATGGATGCTTGTCCAAAAAGTTCAACCAGTAGATAACCTTGCGTTGCTCGGTGGCATCTGTAAAATAAGCATAAATATGGTAATTTATTACTTTCTACTTTAGGAATCATGACTTTTTTTAGATCTGACTACACTATTAGCCTTAGGGGCCCTGAAGCCGCCGCTGTGGCTTTTACAGCTTCACCGAACTTGGGGGCGAGCGCAGAGGGCACTCAGCCGCGAAAGTTTTGGACGACTCGCACGAGGGTGCCAGAGTGGCCGAACCTCAACTTGGGTGGTCGTCGCGAATGCGAATAGGTAGCGATCTGGCTAATTCCCAACTCCTACGAATTCGAGCTAATACGCATAGACATGTTCCCTTCCTCCTGGGAGGAAGGAAGGAACCATGTGTATGTGTATTTAGTGATTTGAAAGTATTTCTACCCTAACTAGCGCAATAAAAGAAAAAAAAATGTTCCTTACAGAACTTATGTACCTGTGAGGTGTGCACGTATGTAACATATGTGTGTGATGTTTGTATTTGGGTAGCTAAGTGTTGCAAGTATAGTGTCACTTGTATTGCGCGGGCGGCTGCCTGACCCAAGGGATTCACATCGAGGAACGGATCTAGGCTTGAGTTGCCGCTAGAGAGGGTGGACGTGGCGGGTGTGCGGGAGCGAAGTTGACCGCCCGTCCTCAGCGGAGAGAACGGTGGTTACGCGGGTCTGGGCACTGGCACGTTCTGTTTAGAGAGACGGTGGAATAATACACGTTTGCTTTTTCGACTTTGTCGTCGGGATCGGTGAAATTGTTACGCTGCCAGCGTTTACGCCGGCAGGCATTGGGGACCGGTACATAAGTAGCTGCCACTTTAATTAATGGATTCGCGTGATCCGACGAGGTGTCGAAGTAAGAGCGAGAGAGATGTCTAGCATAGGCATGAATCGAAGGAAGATCCGTATCTCTATGGAGGTCTTCCGTTGGAAACCACCGAGGAGCCCCGGTAAGGCGGTAGGGATCATGAATTCTTAATCATAATGACTAATATAATTGTCTAATAAATTGACTTTTAACATATGTATACATTACGAGTAATTATAGTTAAGGTCGCAATAAAATGTATGCCTTCGTTTAAATCGGTATTTTTTCTTTTTGTTGTACAGCTGAATTTTAAATATAAATTACTCAAGGAGAAACCTTTGCAGTATGTGAGTTGATTCGTAAGCAGCAGTTTCATGTTCTCCACCTCATCTGCGACGAGCTCTGCCAACACTAGCGCAGCGCAGATCACCACAAAGCGTACAAATATTGTGAAGCCCAACTGTACAGTAACCTATAAATATACAACAATGTTCTGTTTATCCTAAAGTGTCTAGTTTTGACCCAATATTTTCAAGTCTCGCAAGATAATAATATATTGTTATAGTTTTTATAATGGATTCCTCGAAAAGTGTTTCATTTACAATATTTCAATAAACATTATATTTTATTGTTATTACGTTTTATATTGTAATTAACGCATACGAAGTGGTAGGCGATTGCTAATGATAAATATATTTATAAGTGACAAGTACCAATATATTAAAAAGTATTGTAATTTATGTTTGTCATAATTTTGAAACCGATGCCTATGATACAGTGTACTCGGCTTGTTAACATTAATTTATGTTCCAAGCTTTAGTATATCCTATTCGAATTCTTATGTTTCGTAATGTTACGAAAAATCAAATTTATGTACGGTACTGAGTATTAATATCTAATACAAATTAGAAACCGATTTAACTTTCACACCATTATTTAGAATTACTATGCTATCAATAGCTGGTTGATTTTCTTACTATGTGCGATATACACATAGATAATTATTGTTTTGCACTGACGTTACAACTAGATTCAGTTGGCGTACGTGTTATATAAAACCGGCTATCAAAACCAAGCTGAAATCAGCGTGCTAGAGTCAGTGTAAATAATCCAAAGACGACGCTGTATGCGTACTGAAACTATGTAAAAATAATCCTACAATATATATTAAAGAAGCTGGGATCACATAACATCAGTAAGTAATCAATAATGTGATAGATTCAACGTAAAATAACATGCTCCCGAAAAGTATTAAATGGCGGCATTCAGTGTTACCGCGTATATAAAATTAAGTTTCCCCGTGAATAATTTTTTTATTATTCTGTCACTAAATATGTTTTTATTTATGAATTAACTATCATATTATTATATTTTAACTAACTTCGGATCAAAACAAGAATCTTTCAGAACTAAATGAGGATGGATCTATAATTAATGCGTCTATTTGTAATATAGATCAAATTATCTAATACTATTATTTATGTATATTTATTGTTCTATTACATAAAATATTATTAGTATGTATGTTTGTCAATGTATATGTCGGTAGCCACTGAACTGATTTAAATTAAACTTTTTTGGTCGATCAGATATTATTTTCAGCGTTTTTTTTTAATACCAATTTATCATTTCTTTATCTATACTTCAAAAAAAAGAGTAGTCGAAATCTGTTCATTGAAGATATTTGAGAAAAAATAATACGGGGTAGTTTAAAACCATGGACAGAACACATTTCTATAGTTTTTGAAATTTTTGTGTCTGTCTGTCTGTCGGTATGTTTGAACACCAATCACGCAAAAACTACTGGACCGAATTTAATGAAATTTGGTATGATTGTTGCTTATAGTCTGAAGGTATATTTAGGATGCATTTTTACACGTATGCACATTTGTATGGTCTATAAATTGCGTTTAGATTATGTACATATAAAACGGAATATATGTGTATATAACTCTGTAATATATTTAAAAATTTTACTGAAATTTATTGAAAAGATACCAAATTATTTTATCTTTCCATAATTTTAAGTAAAATCAATAAATAAAAATGTAAGTATTTTTATTTTCCAACAGTATTCATAGATAGTATACGGCGGCTCGGATTAAATAATGTATTATATAATATATATTAAGTAAGTAAGTCAATAATTTAAGAGTGGGCTTTTATTTTTATTTTTATATTTTTTAGATAAATTTTAATGTTATCTTTTAATATTTAAATAAGTAAATAAGTATATCTTGATTTCTATGGTACATATCGTTGTTTGGTGTTTTTCTACAATTATGACTTTTATTAAATGACACTAAACAGACTTACTATAAAGCTTTATTATTCCCTGGAAAATAACGGTTTATAAATTTGAAGATATTAAATAAATTTATCTTTTCCTGTAAAGGATTACAAAATTGAACATTTTTGTATACCTTTATGAATATAAAGGGTTGGAAAAACGAACGGGATATGGAGGAAAATTATTGTAAATAATGAAGATATGAAATTTTACTCAAAAGAAACATTCTTTTATTTTTTTAAATAATAACTATATTTACAGATTCTCTAAAAAAAACTTACCTATACCGGGAATCGAACCAACAAAAAAATGCAGAAACCGATATACACTATGTAGTTGCACTAATCGATAGGATCAACAATTAACAATTTATAAATGTAAAAGTTATTTTAATGTTCTTAGAATTCAATGAAAAAAAAATAAAAGAAAAGATAATGTGTGAAGTATCTGTTAAAAGTTCTCAAGTAAATAATTTCTACATAAAGTAATTGGCAAGATTATTATTACTTCCTATATTCGTATGTATCAATGTCTTATTAATTATGCGTTTCTATGTTGTAGGAAGACGAAAACTGCTGTTGATCTGTTGCAGGCGAAAGTTGCTAAGAAATTTCAAATAAATTATTTACAATAAATTTCCACAAAGTAACGCCTTCGTCAATCAAATAACAAAGATTAATATATCAGTAAAAAATTGATGAAATTAATAATAAAATAGCTAATTAAAAACCTCCACATTTGATAAGCTTCATAATCATTTATTTATGATGACTTAGAAGCTTGCCTTTAAAATCACAAAGTCTCAAATTATTACTTAGGAAGATATATTCAGATAGAAAGCGACTGCCTGTTCTTTTTTATACAACAAAGGTGGCCAACAAGCATATGACCGCTTACAATACTATGATATCACTAGCGCGTTGCTAATAGGTAATTTCTTGTGTAAGGTGGGGGTATTCAACAATTGGAACTGTCCCTAAAAGAGAGACATCTTCAAATAAATTTCTCTATGCACTACCTCAGTTTGAAGTTGTTGCGAATGATAGAAAACTTGATAAACGTTGGAAGTCTCAAGAGACGCGTACAACGGCCACAGCGAGTAAGCTGTTGAGCTGCTGAAGAGTTAAATACCATTCATAGTCAGTTAATTTGTTAAAAAGTATGAAAATAATAATTTTAATTTATATCTTCTTTAAATATAAATTTGCATTCATGTTAGTTCAATATATACGAATTGTTAAATTTCATGGTCTCCTGTAATTGTAAGATACAATGTTCATTCGAGAGATTTTATCCTTACCATAGACTCTATCGATTGGTGCAATAACATAGTGCATGTCTGTTTTTAGTATTTTAATTGGTTCAATTCCAAGTACAAAGATAGGCTTTTTTAAGAAAATCTGTGAATGCTGTTATTATAATTTAAATTAATATAAAAGAATGTTTCCTTTCAGTTTAATTTGCTATCTTCAATATTTAATATACTTTTCCTCATTGTCCCGTTCTTTTGTTCCATCCTGTATATTTATTTATATATTATATAAACACAATCACGACTGTATTCGCTGAGGGCTTAGGCAGAGGTGTACTAATGTACACCCACAGTACATCGGGTATGTTTTTACGTCCCAAGTAATAAGGGGCGAGCCTATTGCCGTTAATCGGGCACAAAGCCAAACTACGAGTTGCTACTGAAATTTTCATAAAAAACCCAATAATACTTTGCTCGTCCTGGGAATCGAACCCAGGATCTCGAGCATAGCAGCCAGTCTTTATGTTTTTTAGATAATATCTGTACAATTGTTAAACCGTCTGGGAGACAGTTGGGGTTGTACCAGACTGTCTCTCTTTAGCGCCGAGGCCCGACTGGGTCCAGCCGCCGGGGCGACGCGGCAGATTGCAACCGCATTGACCGCGCGCCCCGCCATGGCGGCCGATGGTACACCGTGGAGTTTTAGTGAGTAGGAGTCTCACATAACCACTCGTCCCCCCGGGCGGGTGTGTACCCATGACGGGTTTCTCCACGTAAAAAAAAAAAAAAAAAAAAAAAAAAAAGGTAATAATTAATTGTGTTGTCTGAAGTATGGTTACTTTCAGTCATGTGACCTAAATCCGCGTATTCACGCATAAAACACATGTACCTGTCTTTCATGATTGTATCACGTTGAAGTCTTCGCTCTAGGGAAAGGAAACGACGCTTTGCCATCATGTAAGAGTCTCCAAGAATTTCAGGAGAGTCTTTTAAAGATATTCTTACGATAAATTTTCCTTCGTGGTTGCGTCGAGTGAATTCTTGAAAGCTCCGCTCACAATCTCGTTCTTCTGGAGATAAATTGTATCTGGTATCTACAGAATCTAGTTCCCAAAAACGTGTTAAAAAATGTGAGTCGTTTTGACTGAAAAAACAATGTGAGCGTGTATGTGTTTTTTTTATTATACTTTTGTGTTCTATGTTTTTGTTAATTGTTCCCGCAATTAGCCAACCTAATTTAGTTTGTTGTAATTTAGGCCACCGCTTGCCTAAATCGATGGAGTTAGCGATTAAGATCTCCCAGAATATTTCTGCTCCGATTAAAATATCAATGACTGAGGGAACGTTTAAGGACGGGTCTGCCAATTTTATGCCCGAAGGAAGAGGCAAATCTTTGATGTCTATATAAGACGAAGGCAAAGATTTTGTTATTTGAGGTAAGACATAACAACTAAGTTGAACTTGATAACCTCCTGATAATGAGTGAATGGTTATGTCACAAGACTCCGCACTATATGTGTGTTGATTATTTATACCAACAACCGTGGAGCCCGTGTTACATCTTACTAGACCTAGCTCTTCACAGAGGTGACGCGTGACAAAGTTGGAAGTGCTGCCGCAGTCTAAGAGGACGCGAGCTTTGCGAAGTCTTCCGGTAATGTCCGCCACCATCACCATTGCTGTGGAAAGTAGAATGCAACCCATATTGGTATCTTGAATGTTTGCAGACAAAGCTACAGTAACCTGCGGCTCTGTTTCTTTGTCCATATGCAAAAGAGTATTATGCTTAAGTTGACAATATTTACAATGAGATAATTTACATTGTTTTTCAGTATGCCCAGGTCTTAAACAATTTTTACAAATATTGAAATGAATAATTTTTTTATTACGTGTGCTAACGTCTAAATTCTTAAAATACTGACAATTGTAAAGAAAATGATTATTTTTACAATTGGGACATGTGACATCAAATGTATCTGATATTTTTTTTATTTTATTTGGATTTTGCGTATTGTCTTTGTTTGTATTATATTTATTTTGTGTTTGTTGGTGTTGTTTATGTGCCATTTCTTGTTGAACAGTATTTAATAAATCCGCTCTGTTGCTTAAAAATGTTATAAATTCCTTTAATGAAACAGAACTACTTGTAAACGTACTGCGATGCTCTTCCCAGTGACGGAAAGTAACAATATCTAACTTTTTCGACATAATGTGTACTATAAGTGTATCCCAGTAGCTTGTTGGTTGGCCTAAAGTAGCCAGTGCACATAGATTCTTATTAATAACATCAATAAAAATTTTCAAGAAATAACTATCAGTTCATAAAGAATAGGAAAACTATAGTTTTATATATAGGTACTATACAAAATTACTGCTAAATAAGTAAATTACTGCACGCCCGCGGACTTTAGCTTTTGCGCGGGAACACCCCCGCCGCTTGAGCGTTTTTTTCCAAAATGGCGGCCTGCCGTTTAAACGGTAAGGGCGGCGCGAAGGTAGTGAAATTTATTTATATCGCTCATATTTTTATTACTGTGTATTAAAGAAATATAAGTATCTCGAAACTCGAGCCAGTGCTAAATGTTACCATCGAAATAAGGTAGATTAATTTTTGGCAATCTCACGAAATCCTGATGTGAATCGGAGCTGTTTGAAGCGGCGTCGACACACAGCTGTGGCTCGTCACGGACCTTCCCAGCTGTTTTAATGATCTGTGTGGCCTGCGCCATGACCGCGTAGTACTTGGACTCGAACACCTGCCGTTCAGCGTAAATATCTTCTTCTTCGATTTCATCAGACAACACTTCGAACTCGCTCTGAAATTTATTAAATTCGGTAGGTAATTTTGCAAAACGTATCTCTAATTCTGTTATTTGATAATCCTCTATTGTTTCTAAATTTAATAAGGTTTTTACATAATTACTAAAGTACGTCAATCTTGCCTTAACACCTCCACGTAATCTAATAATTTCTTTAATCTTACTTTCACTCATTTTCTATATTACCGAAAATTGAAGGTACAAGAATAAAAAAATATTTTTTATAAAAATGAAATAATTATAGAGTAAGGTAGTTGTTGGCACGTTACAAATCACAATAAATATAAACAAAGCGATCGTTACCTATAAATTATGTTTAAAGAAAGATATAACTTCAAAAAAGTTATAAAATGCTAATTATCATACGACGAAATATAACATATAAGATTTAAAAAAAAAAGGTAGGTATTAGGTAAAATGTTATTATAGTTATACAAAACATAGGAATTTGGAACGAACTCACTCATTTAAAGTCAATTCCTCAATCGCTGAGTTTTATGTAGGTAAATGGCTCGGAGGTAGTTTCAACAGAAAATACGACAATCTTGAATTTTAAACGTTCTGATTCCCAATGAAGTATTCCGTAGTATGTCGGTCGTGTGCTTGAACCAAACAGAAGTATCCTCGGTGCAGGAAATATGTGCACAGGTGTCTTCTGTTTGACCTTCGTGCTGGCGTATTGTCACGAAGTGTAAAATTGCAATATGACGTCGATATACCGCTGCGTTTTTTCGCTATAATCTTCTTTTTATGTTAAGGCGAAGGACCATTTGTTCGTTGCTTCGATAGCTTAGGTGGTTGTAGGGCTGGTAAATTTTAGTTGATTTGATAGCAAAAAGAAACTTTGCAACAGCAATCGTTTTATTGAACCAAATACAATGTCGCGCTGTGAGTTAGACGTGCGAGTGAGTGTGGAGCCGTCTCGCGGAGCGAGGGCACGCGGCCGCGCACTTGCAGGCGCGCGGGGTAAAGCCCGCTCGCGCCCAGCTCCCCGCCGCCGCGCATGTATGCCGTAACAGTATTTGACATACCTAATCAGTTCCTCCATCGACCAGTCTATTGGGAAATCTTTAATAATACCAGACCTGGTTATATGATACCTGGACATCATCGCTGTAAATATATGATTTTCTAAAAAGTTATTAGCTTCAGTAAATTAAATAAATTCTATTGAAACTTTATTGCGTCCAACAGATTTAATTAAATTTAAGATTATTCCAGAGACTGTATTTTAAAATAAACGTTACTCAAATTTTAAAAGACCAATAGACATACAAGCCAAGGAATCAGCATCAATTCGTGCGACATGAACTATAAAAGGGCCCACTTCCGAGCTGTAATATCTTAGGAGAGAAGAATCAAATCAGATGATGGTAAAGGAGTATTGAATATATGAAGCAGGAGGAACAATAGATTTATAAATGTGATCATTTCCTGAGTGCCTTTTAATAGAAGAAATATTACATTGCATACGAGATGGTATATCGGGGAGCCCATTAATATTTCACCTTTTACTTACCAACACTATACTTAATATCAATTTAGACTACTCTACAATAAACAAAAATATATAAATAATTAATAAATAATAAAAAGAAATTAAACAAGTGTATTCACCAACACCACAGACCTTCACTACCCTCTTGTGTAATGCTCCGTTAATACTAACCCTAAACTTCAGTTGTCAAAATGTATTATTTTTCTTGCCAACACTTTACCGCACAACGGCAGGAAATTCAAATCTTTTGTAAATTTGAGAAACTCTTTATAAAACTGGTACTGTGTGAAAAATAGCACAAATTTATTTAAATAAGTGAAAATCAGTGATTTACTTAGGAAAAAGTAACTCGTCTTAAAATATCACTGTTTAATTACTTATGTTCACACCTATGACGTCGCCAAAATATCCACGTCCTCTCTCTTACACAATCTTATAATCTGTTTCACTCACACTCCTGGCTCGTTCATACCGTCAGCTCTTCTTTCAAAATGTGGTTCACTCTATAATAATAACAAAATACACCATATGTATTTCTAACTAATTAGAAAAGCCAAGATCCTTCTTTCATACATCCTACTTTTTTAATACTAGCACGGTAAAATGGTGTCACTGTAACTGACGGTCATCACAGTAAAATCCAAAGTTAACGGTTACCGCACATAAAGATTGCATATTCATCGCCAGTCGCTGCTGTCATGCTGGCCTGTAAGCTCCTCAGAAGCTGGATATATACTGGCTGATTCCGAAACGCGACAAACCGAAAGTCAGTGACTACAATGGCTGCCTTATCATCACATGGGTGGACATCGCGACATTGTCGATTACAGTTGCTCTACTTCCTCGCTTGATTACTGAATATATATCGGCTGATCCCGGAACGCAACAGAATAAACTTGCCATTAGGGTAAGTTTTGCACTTGTTTATATTATGTATTTACATGAGACTATTCTAAGTAAAATGTAATTATTACTATTTATGTCATAAATCATATTGTTACATTTTTTTATGATATTTGTTAGTATGCTGGTATTTACTCCTCAGTATTTTATTTCTTAATTTACGTGTGCACAATATATCAATAATAAACACTTGCATCAAATTCCAAACAATAAACAAAATAGATTAAAAGTTTAAATTATGTTTCATGGCAATATTTGTTAGTATTAGTTCTGGGCTGTAGTTGTTTCAAGGATGTGAGTGAATTGTATAACAGCCAAAGCGTATGTCGTGGAGATGCTGATGATGCTAGCAATAAGTACTACGTTAACGGTGATTACTCTGAAGATTGTGAACTTGAATGAATGCTTGTCCAAAAAGTTCAACCAGTAGATAACCTTGCGTTGCTCGGTGGTATCTGTAAAATAAGCATAAATATGGTAATTTATTACTTTCTTCTTTAGGAATCATGACTTTTTGTTTAGATCTGACTACACTATTAGCCTTAGGGGCCCTGAAGCCGCTGAGGCTTTTACAGCTTTACCGAACTTGGGAGCGAGCGCAGAGGGCACTCAGCCGCGAAAGTTTTGGATGACTCGCACGAAAGTGCCAGAGTGGCCGAACCTCAACTCGGGCGGTCGTCACGCATGCGAATAGGTGGCGATCTGGCTAATTTCCTACTCCTACAAATTTGAGCTAACTAATATATACGCATAGACATGTTCCCTTCCTCCTGGGAGGAAGGAAGGAACCATGTGTATGTGTATTTAGTGATTTGAAAGTATTTCTACACTAACTAGCGCAAAAAAAGAAAAGAAAAATGTTCGTTACAGAACCTATGTACCGGTGAGGTGTGCACATATTATGTAACATATGTGTGTGATGTTTGTATGTGGGTAGCTAAGTGTTGCACGTATAGTGTCACTTGTATCGCGCGGGTGGCTGCCTGACCCAAGGGCATCACACCGAGGAATGGACCTAGGCTTGGGTTGCCGCCAGAGAGGGTGGACGTGGCGGGTATGCGGGAGCGAAGTTGACCGCTCGTCCTTTGCGGAGAGAACGGTGGTTACGCGGGCCTGGGCACTGGCACGCTCTGTTTAGAGAGACGGTGGAATAATACAAGAGAGATGTCTAGCATAGGTATGAATCGAAGGAAGATCCATATCTCTATGGAGGTCTCCCGTTGGAAACCACTGAGGATCCCCGGTAAGGTGGCACGGATCATGACTTCTTAATCATAATGACTAATATAGTTGTGTAACAAAATTACTTTTAACATATGTATACATTACGAGTAATTATAGTTAAGTTCGAAGTTCGCATTAAAATTTATGCCTTCATTAAAATCGGTATTTTGTTCTTTTTGTTCTACTGCTGAATTTTAAATATAAATTACTCAAGCAGAAACCTTTGCAGTATATGAGTTGATTCATAAGCAGCAGTTTCATGTTCTCCACCTCATCTGTGACAAGCTCTGCCAACACTAGCAGGATGCAAATCACCACAAAGCGTACAAGTATTGTGAAGCCCAACTGTACAGTAACCTATAAATATACAACAAAGTTCTGTTTATCCTAAGGTGTCTAGTTTTGACCTAATATTTTCAAGTCTCGCAAGATAATAATATATTATTATAGTTTTTATAATGGATTCCTCGAAAAGTGCTTTATTTACAATATTTCAATAAACATTATATTTTATTGTTCGGGTGTAACGGGTGTTGTAACATCGGGTGTATTTTTAGGTACCATGTAATATGGGGCGAGCCTATTGCCATTAAACGGGCACAAAGCCAAACTCCGAGGTGCTCTACTGAAATTTTCATAGAAAACCCCAATAATACTTTGCTCGACCTGGGAATCGAACCAAGAACCTCGAGCATAGCAGTCAGTCTTTATGTTTTTTAGATAATATCTGTACAATGATATCGGTTAACATTTACCCTTCTAAGGACTAGACATAAAAATACTAAATTCCCATATTTATGTGCAACTGCAAAGATTTTGAACATAAATATGTCCTAGAGCTATGAAAAAATATTAATTGTCAAATTTATTATTTTTTTTATTTTATCTATGAGATAACTTTTCGTTTTACATATAAGGTTTTAATTGTTTGTAAAATATGTTAAATTTTTTTTCTTTATCGATGTACCGTATTTGACCCGCCAAGCCTCAGGAAGTTAAAATGATTTAAGTTGGGAATTGTCAAAGCTTATACGAGTCAAATACCATAAGGTGAGATTCAGGTGAGGTGAGGTTTTTATTTAGTTGCTGTTTTTCATTCAGGAATTATGCCACGTGGACGAAGTCGTGGGCATAGCTAGTACTATATATGTAATTAATAATATTAACTATTTTGGATATTTAATAATTTTTATAGGTTTTATATCATGTTGTAATTTGTAGTAATGAGTATATATCTTAATTTTAATATAATATATTAGAATATGATAGAAGTATTTTTCTAAATTTAAAACACGTAATGACCTTATTCAAACAAATAAAGATATTATATTTTATTGTATTGGCCTACGAGAAAAGGATCGGCTTAGTTTTTTTGACAATATTTTTATTTTAGTAATTTTTGGTACGTCTGTTATTTTCCTATGTACCCTAGATTATTTTTAAAGCTGCAAGCTACTAAATTATTAAGTTTTTGAAGTGAAAACTTCTTAAGCATCGTTGTTATTTGAAATTCGATGAAACGAAAAAGCGAAAGCGACAGTAAAAAGAGACAGACACATAAATTCATAAGATTTAACGTAGGAAAAAATGAGATAGGAAAGATTTAGGCAATGGTAAAATGGTAAAAAAGATGTTTGTTGCCAGGCAATAATGAATTTTATTACCACACTAAAAAGGCACGAAAGAAAATCTTTTAGACAACACTTATGACATTCTGTTACTGATTGATATTGTGTTAGGTTACCATGGATATTTCAAATGTGCACTAATTGAAAATGATATTGTGAATATTTATTGAGTACTTGTATGTACATTTTCATAAACTTTAAATTAGTGTGCATTTGATCATTTTCTGAATTAAAAAAAACATAGATGTGAAGGTTTCACTTCTAGCACGTGTAAATTGCACACATAATTTTTTTATATAATAACCACTATACACATCATACACACACTATACTGATACATTTTCCATTCATTTATTATTCGTCAATTATATATTGTTGAGCTAAATTCATAACATTTATTTGAATATTGGTTTGTCTAAAATATTTTTCTTATTATTAGGGTATAGTTTAGAAGTTCACAAAAATATTTTTTGTCACGCACACTAGCATCATTTCAAATAGTCTCTACGTACTAAACTAACCAATCATTATTCTATATAGGTAGATGCGTATAATATAAATAATTGTAATGTGAAGTATTAATAAAAATAGATACTTACAATAGCATCATTACTAGCAATTATATCATAAATATTAGCACATATTGCAACAACTAAGTCAATTAAAGATAATAATATCTGTAACAATGAATTATACTATTAGATGTAATTATGAAACATAGTAGGCATATACAATGTTAAAACTGTAGATAAACTACTCACCGGTATTTTTAGATATACTTTAATTAAGTTAAAATATCCAAGGAATAATTTATACATGACTAGATATCTTTGTACATCTTCCAAAGCGCGGACGACACCCAGAGTTCTTACTTTCGACTCCAACATCTTCCGCAACATCCTTACGTGATTCCACAGCAATTCTAAACTCATGGTCTGAATTGTATTTTTCAAATAATATACTGCGAATACCATATCCCACTTTAAAAAGTCAAAGATATTTATTGGCTCACCCAAAAATACAGTCAGTAACCTTTGAAAAGATATCAAAGTAACTGATATTATAACAATGGATGTCGTTATCGGTATATTTCTAAGATTATGGTGAGATGAAATGTTTACATGACTCAGGCGCTCCAAATAAAGGAAGAAGTATCTATCACCAGTGCTTAAAGAGATAAAACTGATGGCACCGTAAACTATTAAACCAGAACCTAAAACTATAGCAAAACTTGATTTACAAGTTGACATGAAAGTAATGAGAAAATTGTAAATCAAAACACTGATCGAGAAGCAGTAAGATTTTGCTATGAAATCAAAAAATTTGTTCCGCGAATCATTGTTGTACAAGCCCAGAAACAGCCTTATCTTCATAACTTGCTTTATGGATAAATATCTGAACACCATTTTAAAGCACTGTTGTAATAATACCTAAATTTATTAATTTTAAATTAAGGTATTTTATCTGATCTACGCGACGAGACGTCTAGTTCAACGTCTAAAGAGATTGTGGTTGCAACAGCCCCGCTGTGAAAACACAACAATATTGTTCCTTCATTAGCCCTACGTGGCTTTGTAGCATAGGCTGTATTAGAAAATCAATATTTATATTAATATAGACAATATTGACGTAACTAAAATAAACACAAGTGTCATTGTAAGGATATTTTTATAGTAATAAAAACTTTGTATAACCACATTTTAAATTTTGTTTAATTTATTCTATGTATTTGTATAACTGTACATCATTTATTATTAGTATATGACGCCTGCAGGAGAAGTAGCGCTACTAATCGACGTATGAAAGAATACGAAACCCTTGATCATCTTCAATACAATTAATAAAATTGAAATGTCTGTTTGTAATAATATCAAAATAACAGCATTTTATTAAATGCTTATGAAAGTATATATTTTTTCTCATATTACGTATTTAAAGAATAAAATTAAATACAAATAAGGCAAATTACAAATAAAACAACAAAAATCAAACTGTGTGCATGTGTTTTTAAGTCATACTAGCTGTGCCATACGGTTTCACCCGTGTTAATTTTATACGACAAACATAGCCAACGCAACTACACGGGTGTAGGTAATTTTATACACTTTGTGTAAAACTATCGACATTTTTATGAGAAATAAATTAATTTTTCAAATTATGGTATGGCCTATGTTACTTGCTGACATTCCAGTTTTATATTGGTGAAAGAATAATGGTGGAGGGGGTAGATCCAGAGGTATGGACAAAAATACTGTTACGTATCATCAGGGTCTAACCTGGGTATGTCGGACTCGAAGCTATGACTGCCCCCATATCGACCAAAAACCTCCTCTGGTGTCAAGCTCCTCTTCCCCCACGGAACCGCAGCTAGGTATTTCTTCGTGGAGGGAGGCTCTAGCTACTGCTCTTCCGTCGTGCTAATGTCACGAGTTTTGTTTTCCGACCGCTTTCTTTCCAACCGACGGAGTTCCTGAAGAACTTCCGTCGCAAAAGCGCTTGTCGCCTGCCATGCTGCCTCCGATGAAAGCATAGCTTCCATCAAAGACTGGCTGAATTTTCTTCTTAAGGGCCTTTGCCCAGGTACTGCGTAATGGGTCGAAATGAGGACAGGTAAAGAACACGTGCTCTTCACCTTCACTAACTCCTGGGCAGAACGGGCACATTAGAGATGCCTCGTGCTTATATTTATAAAAGTATGCCCGATAGCACCCATGTCCTGAGATCATTTGTGTTAGGTAGTAATTGACCTCTCCATGATTACAGTTCAACCAGACATCAGCTTGTGGAATAAGACTGTGGTCTATCTGCCTTTTGTATTGGTATCCCACTTCGATTGCCATCGTCGTATGCTATTTAGCCGTTCCTCCGTGCCAAGTTCTCCAGGGCTCAATGTAGTTTGTTACTTTACGGTGGTAAAGAGCTTTCCGTTCATCGTTTCATTCGATTCGATTCCGTTCATCCGTGTGTGTGGGTGTGTGGGTGTGTGCTTACAAGGATGTGTACACCGCATGAATGTTGTTTAGTTATATAGAGTATCCTCACTAATAGTGGAGTGATAGAGTAGTTACTACTTTACTAGTTTTAGTAGATTCTCTATTCTATAATAATCGTATTTATAAAGAATTTCCTTTAATTTATTTTTTAGTCGATGATTGTTAAGATTCCTAAATGTATTACGGTAATTGATATGGGCCTTGATACCGATATGTCTTACGAGCTAGTGTAGTTTCAATTTGCGGTATAGGAAAGCGATCAAATTTTTTTTTACGGGTTGAACCCGTTATAATGGAATTCATAGTTTGGCGATAGCGTCTAATAAATTGGTTGACAAATAGTTTTTGAACTGACAATACTTTTGCCTGCTGATACAATAATGTTGCAGGGAGTCTATAATATAGCCGCAACAGAACTTTCAGAACGGCCCTTTGTGCACGTTCAACAATAATATTTAGTGATCTAGACGTAGCAACTCACGAACAAATGCAATATCTTAAGGTTTGATGATAACTCAAATAGTACTCAAAATATACTACGTAGTAGATCATAATACTTTGTATACTTACTGAATGAAATTTATAGCAGAGTCTGTGTTTTTTCAATTTTGAAAATAGCTATTGTTATCGCTATAAAAATAAATTACCTAAACTATTGTTCTTTAAAGCCATCAGTCATATCATCACACGGAATTATCGGTCCCTATTTCTTTGAAAATCAACAAAGGCAATCTGTCACTGTAAATTTCGACCTATACATAGCCATGTTAAGGGTATTTTTCTTTCTGCAACTGCAACAATTTGAAGCCTATAATCGCGCGATGCGCGCAAGATGGTGCGACATACCATACATCTAATGCTTCGTTGGCGGCCGTAAACGTGATGTTTGCTGGGAAACTGATATCGCGCCGAGGTGAAATTGCATGGCCGCCTAGAAGTCCGAATCTAACGCCACCGGACTTTTTAATGTGGGGATGCCTGAAAAGTAGAGTTTACTCCAATAACCCAGCCACGATTAACCAGTTGAAGACAAATATCCGAGAAGAAATGGCAGCTATTCCTCGCGCAATGTTTCAGCGAGTTTTTACCAATTTGAGAAATGTTTGCAGCGGGATGGTGCACACCTGAATGATGTATTTTTTAAGAATTAAATTTCCCAGATGTCTATTTTAATTGAAATAAAGATGTGTATGTGTATTGTATTTAGTTATTTTTTTATTATTTTTTAAAATTCGCAAATATTTCTGGCCCATCCTGTATAAGCGAGATATAAAACACTTTTAATTTCGATAATGTTTATTAATTTAGGATAAAATCGATTTGAGTTCGAGTGACCCCAAGCACCAATAGTTCTGGAGTTAGTGTTAAATATAAAAATAAAATGGGTTTATGTGTAGCTGATTCTATACAAACAATATAGTTTTTTTTATTCATTTCTCTATTTTTAATAAACGTAGCCACTCGTGTATCATAGACATCCTTTAACCTTTTGAATCTTTACAGACAATACGATCGTTGAGAAAAAAATCAGTAATGCAGGTACAATTGCGAATATTTGTAATATTACTGTTTGATCTCATGAGGACTTTGCTATAATTTAGTCTACTCAACTAAAAATAAAAGAAGATAAAATAAAGAGGCTTATTTAGCGGTATCCGTTCATTTGAAGAGTATAACTGAAACTGGTCGTATAGAACAAGGCGACTCGTATATCTATAAATAATCACCTAGTTGAATTTCATGTAGCATACCTACTATTGCTTTATTTTACGTGTTTTTTTACAAGTTCATGCGAGCAACTGACGCATAAAGTCAGGTAACTAGTGCACAAGACTATCTTAAAATATAAAATCTGTTTGTACGTATGTATGCACGTAAGAATTAACACTTCTTTGGCATAACAAAACAGAAATAAATCCATAAACTTTGATTATATAAACGTCTAGATTCTTAGTCTGGCGTTTTAAAGGAGTATTTTTCAAAGGCATGAAAAATAAACACATCCCTTAAAACCGCTGTCAGTACATTTAGCTCACCACAGAGTATATACGTATTTTTGCTCTCAGAATTATAATTAAAGATGGCGTTTTGTGTAATTAAACTTTGCAAAGGCTACTTCATCAAAAAAGATAAAGGCGTTTACTTTCCTTATGTAAGTGTTGGGATTTCATATAAATAAGTGACATCAATTATTTTATACAAATACAATTTTTTCATAGAACTAAAGACGTCACATTTTCTTACCAGTATTGCTGTTATAATTGCATTGAAATTCCCTCTGACGGTTATTAAATATATAACAATATAATATAATAATTTTTAGGTTAAATATAAATACTATTCTACTAAAAATACTGTATAGTTTGAAATTATGTGGATAAATGTACCTACTTTTGGAGTAGTTCGCTATATTGGTAGGCAGTGATAGGAACTCCTCAGTGCCTTAACGCAAGGACACTGAATTTTTACTCGTTAGGTTCGTCTCGATGAGTAGGTGGCTGACAGTAGCTGAATGGAAACATATTTCTTTGTAAATCTATATCACTTTAATTATTTTGTTTTTTTTTTTAGATTTCCCAGAGATCCAGTACTTGCTAATCGTTACATAGAAATACTACTGCGGAGTAGAAATGAACATATTTGTTCAACTTATTTCTGTAAAAATTATAAATATACTTATTTCTATAAAAGAGGATGACAGATAATAAAAATAGGGTCTACGCCTGCCAAGGTACTGTAAATTTTATCATAGAACTTAAACTAAATTAAATTTGAAATTATTATTACAATCGCTTTATTTTAATGTTACTTTAGCGACATTTTTCATAGTATTACAAAATTCACTTACTGTTGAAAGTATGTTATTTTACTATGCGACATTGATAATATAGAATTTTTATTTATGTTAATAAATATGTAGTCATGTATTTTTTATTTTTGAAATTTCCCGATGTACATACCATATAAAGGACACTGACCACGAATTTTTATTTTCTGTCTGTTTGCTTGTATGTCTGGGTTTAAATCAAACACGACTTCACAGATTCTTGTGAAATTTATTACTCGGGAAGCTTATGTAATTGCGAGGCAACAAATATCTTTTGTACAATTTTACCATTGCCTAAAACTTTCCCGGGGCTTCCTGTCTCATTTTCTCCCACGTTAAATCTTATGAATGTATGTATCTGTCTTTTTTTATTGTCGCTTTTTCGTTTCATCGACTTTCAAATCACAACGATGCTAAAGAAATTTTCACTTTAAAAAATAATTTCCTCAATTCTAAACAGATTCGATCTTTAATACATCTATGTCCTGATCGAATTTTGTACATAGCAAGCATACCTCATTCCAAAATTAAAACGCTATAAGAATCGTCAATAATAAATTTCGGAATCGTAATTTTTTTTAGTTCTTAACCAATTTTCATAAAATGTACTCTGTAAAAATGTCATTTCTCAATTGATAGACTATAAATATATGAATTGTCAATAATATGAGTAAAAATAAAATTACGAGTTTTAAATAATTACAGCCTATATGGTAATCTCCGAAACGGTTAGACCAATTTTGACGGAACTTTCACTAACAGATATTTGATGTTATCAGGAGTAACTGAGGCTACTTTTATTTAAAAAAATTAGGGTTCCACGCAAATAAAAAAAAATGGTCATGGTGAAACACTTCGGGCGCTTAAATTGGTTACTCTGAGTAAAGATATAGTAAAAAAAGTGCGCGGAGCCGCTGTTTCACAGCCAGTTATATTAAATTTATAAATGTCAATTATTACAATTAGATTTTAATATTCATGATGTTTTAACATATATTCATTGAAGTGTAATTTTGGTAATTTTGTGTATATAAATAATAATACAATCTTATCACACAAAAACATATTTTATTATCATAAATTTTACATTATATTATTAATTACTACTATTTGTTTATTATATTTGTAAGTGAAAAAGAACTTAAGGTTGTTCACTCAATTTCGGTGCTGTGTGTATTAAAAAACCAATTCACTGTCAATAGCAAACGCAGACAATGATATTTTATAAGTAGATCCAGCATTAACGCTCTTTACATGACATTGTGAACGAGGGGCAATTACCCACAGTTCCCTTTGTACTGGATACCGGCGTGAGCAGGAAGAAACTTTTATACTTTTTTGACAAAGAGTTACCGCCTTAGCTTTTGGTTTCCTATTACTTTTGTTTCAACATGCTGATAACAAAATTTGTAACGTTTTCAAATTACTTTTAGTGAGAGAATACATAACGCGTCTAGTTATAAAATGTTATTTATGTAGACGAGTCGTTTACATACTGTTTACAGAAACACAAGCAAAAAGCACGATATTCAATTGCTGTACTCCATTTTATTGTACGCGGGACCATACTTGTCTCTTTGCTAAGTCTTCATCAATGTATTTTGCTTGTATTTGTACAGTTTCATTATTATTAAATACTTAAATGTTAAAAACAGCGACCCAATTATTAAAAATTCGTTTGAAATATTATAGGAACACTTACAACAACATTACTTCTACAGCTGATTATATTGAGCGGGATATCAAGAGCTTAGTATTTTTAACAATTTATTTTTTAACATTTTTTTTTCCCGTCCAAAATTTGCGCATGATTTTGAATAAAACAGAAAATAGAGATTTTTTTATTTGTATATAATGTACATAGTATAAAGCTATTTAAGGAATAGCACATCGGGCAAATGACCTCCACGACTTTGATGGCACATACGCACTCTTATAACGAAATTTTCCATGACCATTTAGCATAATTGAGGCTGATCTTCATTGATGCTGCGTTAAATCTCCTCTTTCAACGCACGGGTGGTCGTAACCTTGTTGGCTTCAAAAACCCATTAAAAAATTCCAGTAGTGTTCAATCACATGGTCTAGAGGACCAATTCTGATCACTGCAACGAGAGAGTACATGACCAAGAAAATTCTAATGCAGTAACGGATTCGTTTCACGGGATATCAATTTATTATGGTATGAGGCACAGTCTAATTGAAACCACATGCTGTTCACAATATCATCCAATTTACTTAGAATGAACTGGATTATCATAGCGCGATATCGAGCACCAGTAACATTTATTGCTTGACCAGCCTCATTTTCAAAGAAGTCAAGCTTAATAATGCTTCAACTCAAATTCCGCACCAAATGGTGACATGTTGTAGATGTATTTGTTTTACACACGCAAATATGGTTTCTCTGAACCTTAATTTTGTCAATTAACGAAGACGTCAAGATGAAAATAAGCTTTATCATTTTGAGTTTTGTTTGAAAAATCAGCATCCATTTTTAATGTTCAATAATCCATTCAAAGAACTCTCATCGTAGTGCATGGCAATTATTATTTAGTTCTTTTGTCAATTTAATTTTATAAGCATGGAGACACAGATATTTATTGAGTTTTAACTGTGTGTGAGCTTCTTGAAATTTGGAATTCTTGTCCACGACGCTGAATTAATGTTCCTGGACTGTCACCTACACTCTCATGCATTGCTTAGATATTTACATAATTGATCTAGTGTTTTTGAATTTTTCATTTATTCTCTTCACAGTTAATGAAGTTCAATGAATATTCAGACCATAATTTATAAACAAAATTGCGAATTATAGCCGCTAAATTTTTACATATGGTACATTAATGAAAACACTTTTGCTTGTCCATTAGCAGAGCAGAGTACATTATACATACTGAGAATGCTCCATTATTACTAACCCTAAACTGTCAGCTGTCAAAAAACTTTTTTTGGCCACCAACATTTTACTTCACAAACGGCGGCAAATTCAAATCTTGCGTAACTTTTGGGAAACTCTTTATAAATGTGGGACTGTGTGAGCGATAACACAATTTTATTTATTTAAGGGAAAATCAGTGGCTTACTCGGGAAAAAATAACTCGTCTTATAATATCACTCTTTAATTAATTATGTTTACACCTATGGCGTCGCCAAAAAATCCCTTTCCTTTCTGTTACACATTCTTATGTGGCTCGTTCATACCGTGACCTCTTTCAAATCGTCGTTCACTCTATAATAACAACAAAATACACCATAATTATGTATTTCTAACTAATTAGAAAAGCCAAGATAATTCTTTCATACATCCTACTTTCTTAATACTAGCACGGTAAAATGGTGTCACTGTAACTGACGGTCAGCACAGTACAATCCTAAGTTAACGGTTACCGCACATAAAGATTGCATATTCATCGCCAGTCGCCGCTGTCATGCTGGCTTGTAAGCTCCTCAGAAGCTGGATATATACTGGCTGATTCCGAAACGCGACAAACTAAAACACAGTGACTACAATGGCTGCCTTATCATCACATGGGTGGAAGGTGATCGCGACTTTGTCGATTACAGTTGCTCTACCTCCTCGCTTGATTACTGGATATATATCGGCTGATCCCGGAACGCAACAGAATAAACTTGCCAATAGCGTAAGTTTTGCACTTGTTTATATTATGTATTTACATGAGACTATTCTAAGTAAATTATAATTATTACTATTTATGTCATAAATTATTGTTACATGTTTTTATGAGATTTTTTAGTATGTTGGTATTTATGAATTTCTCATAATAACTCCTCAATATTTTATTCTAAACTTATGTGTGCACAATATATCAATAATATACACTTGCATCAAATTTAATAAATTAAAAGTTTAAATTATGTTTCATGTTAATATTTGTTAGTATTAGTTCTAGTCTGCAGTTGCTTCAAGGATGTGAGTGAATTGTATAACAGCCAAAGCGTATGTCGTAGAGATGCTGATAATGCTAGCAATAAGTACTACGTTAACAGTGATTACTCTGAGGATTGTGAACTGGAATGGATGCTTGTCTAAAAAGTTCAACCAGTCGATGACCTTTTGTTGTTCAGAGGCATCTGTAAAATAAGCATATATATCGTTCGTGTCATATGGTAATTCATTACTTTCTACTTTAGCAATCATGGTTTCTTGATCATAATGACTTCATAATGCTTTTTATCTACAAATCATGTTTTTAAATTTGGTAACGTCATATTTTACACAACTCGTAATCTGGTTTTATTAATTAGATTCACAAGCAATATTTCTTCAACTATAAGCTTGCTTTCTGAAGAGATAAAAGTATAAGGCAAAATTGTGATCTGAGTAAAATTACTGAGGTCATAGATCTACTAACTCTGAAACTAACGAAACATGTGGTTTGTATAATCTGGTTAGGACCACACCATCTTCCAATATGCAGAGTGACTATGTGGTCTTGTTATAGTAAAAAGAAGTCGCAAAACCGACAAAGCTACGCGAAAATGGCTGACGAAGGAAAATGACAAAATCCAGAAATTATAACAATGACGACAAGATAACTAAAAATGACCATCAACATAGGTGACAGAAATAAATAAAAAACACGAACTACTGGTATCGAAAATATGTGAGTTTCAAAACTCGTTACTTTTGTAAGAAATTCACTTAGATGAATAATAATTTGTCTCCTTGTGCTCCATTATAGACAGTAGATAGCACAGATGTACTATAAAATACGGAAACCAAGGAAAGAAGGTTGAATTTTTACTGTGTAATTATACATAAGACGGCTTTTTTCTTACAAAGTATTAAAACACAAGTACGCGGGGTGCTGTTATTGCATGACATTATGTTTCAAAATTAATACAACTAAACACTAATACGAGACATTTTCGTGATCTAACAATCTCCATCTGCCTTTCTCTCAAAACTGTGCACATAAAATACGTAAATATAATAGTTTGTTTAAAATATTTTGCCTAATAATCATAATATGAAGTTTCGACGTTTACAACAATATTTGTTTGTCACGCAGCCAAGCGTAATTTCAAATATAGTATGATACATACTACGATATTAAATTTCCGCATTCTAAGAGCTATTGTTTATAGATAAGGCGGTATCTAGTTAGGTCTTGGAGATCAATACTTAATCTAAGTAAATGAGTTATAACATGTTTAAGATTTCGCTTATGAACGGACTACAGCTGAGTTTCAAGATTGCACTAAACTTTTTGCTCAATTTTAAACTCAGTTTGTTATGCTATTGAACTTTAAATAACTTATAAATCAGAAACCTTTGCACAATATGAGTTGATTCGTAAGCAGCAGTTTCATGTTCTCCACCTCATCACCGACGAGTTCTGCCAACACTAGCGGAGTGCAGATCATTGCAAAGTATACATACATTATGAAACCTAATGTTATAGTAACCTGTAAATTAACAACAATTGTAAGTAACCCATTTTAACACCACTATTTTTTTGATTGATAAATCACTAAATAGATGTTCCTTCCAGCCTCCTGGGAGGAAGGAACATGTTTATTGTATAATTTAGTTTAGCTCAAATTTATACGGATAGGGAATTAACCAGTTCGCAACTTAATTTACTACTACGGCCACAGCTTAACTCGAGGTTTGGCCATTTTGGCACCCTTGAGTATGTCGTCACACTTTCGCGGTCCCCAAGCGCTCGCCCTGAAGCTACGGTGAAGCTGTAAAAGCTGTCTAGGCTCCAGGATCCTTAAGTCAGTTAATCTTTTAGGACTTTCAAAATAATATGTTCGTTTTCAATAATACAGGAACCCTCAAAACTGTCGCTTATGTCGCTTGAGTCGCTTATGGCGTTTTAAAACAGAAAATAGCTTTATATTTATTTTATTTTATTTTAATAACTTAGATTGCTTGTACAGACATAAAAATGATATCTTGGGAATTTGGAACAAGTGACAGCTGAGCGCACGATGTGTTGCCAGACTGTAGTTCCGAACATATGCTTATAATAAAAATATTGTAATAGAATATTAATAAAAAGTTGTACTCACCGTGTGATCACGACTAGCAATTACTTCATATATATTTGCACACATTCCCACAACGAAGTGAATTAAACATAATGAGATCTGTAACAGTTATTTATACTACATTTATAAATTTAATACAAATAATTTTATTACCAAAAACCCTATAAAATACATTTAGCATTAACTAAAGCCGTAAACTAGGCTATACCTGTAATATGGAGGCCTAAGATACAGTGCGAATTACAACAGAAAAGAGTAAGTGTTGCATGTTTGCATAATTGAAATAAAAAAATAGGATATTATACATTTACATTTAAAATATCGTATGTGTGAGTATATATATGTTCGTGTTAGTGTACATATCTGTAGATAAGCAACTCACCGATATCTTTAAATATACTTGAATTGATTTGAAATATTCAAGGATTGATTTGTACATAATTAGGTATGTTTGTACATCATCCAAAGCGCGGATGACACCCAGAGTTCTTACTTTCGACTCCAACATCTTCCGCAACATCATTACGTGATTCCCCGACAATTCTAAACTCATGATCTGAACTGTATTTTTCAAATAACTTACTGCGAATACCATGTCCCACAATTAAAATGTTAAAGATATTTGTTGTCTCACCGAAAAAAATGTTTCAATATATTTTGAAAAGCTATCAAAGTAAATGATATTATAACAATAAAAGTCGTTATTGGTATATTTCGAAGATTATGCTGAGGTGTGATATTTAAATGATTCAGACGCTCCAAATAAAGGAAGAAGTATCTATCACCGGTGATTAAAGAGATAAAGCTGCTGGTACAGTTAGCACTGAATTCAAAATCGAGAACGATAGATTGACTTATTTTCCAAAGTGGATTGAAAGATTTTTGAACATAGTAAACACTAATCGAGAAGCAATAAGATTTTGCTATGAACTCAAAAAACTTGTTTCGCGAAACATTATTGTACAAACCGATAAATAGCCTTATGTTCATGACTTGCTTTATGGTTAAATATCTGAACGCCATTTTAAAGCACTATTGAAATAATACTTAATTTATTTGTTATTAAGATATTGTAGCTGCTGACCAACGCGTCCGTCTAGTTCAACATCTATAGAGATAGTGGCTGTAACAGCTAAGGTATCAAAACACAACAATATTGTTCCTTCGTTACACATACGTGGCTTTGTAGCATAGACTATATTGGAAAATCAATACTCAGATTAATATAGATCATATTGATGTAACTAAAATTGATACAAGTGACATTATAAGGATATATTTTATAGCAAAAGAAGCTTTGTATAACTATCATATCATACACTTAGTTTATGAAACCTGCAGGAGAATTGACGCTACTAAACAACGTATGAAAGAAAACGAAACCCTTGATCCATAGATAACTAATGATCATCAAAACTAATATTAGCAACTAGTATAAAGTCTTTGAATAGTATTTATCGTTTATCTCTTATTACTACAGATTAATGAACACGACTTTAAACAAAAATATTTAGAATATCGTTATAGGTTTTAGCGTTGTGGCCACAATCTCGCCTGATCTTAAGTGACGATGTGGTCTGAGATTAGCTTAGCTTAGGTTCATTGCAGGGATTCAAACTCACGTCGATCGACGCGACGTCCGTATAAGCTACTATAGAGCCTAGGCATTGCTTCAAAATATAACGTTATTTTTATTGTATTTTATATTAAGCTAACTGTGTGCCCGCGGCTCCGCTCACGTTTTTACTACGCAGTAATTATTTACATCCCGTAATTTTATATTAACTCATATTATGTTATTGACAGTTCATGTAGTCTATCAATTGAGATATTACATTTTTTACTTCCCGTGTACAAAATTTCATGAAAATTTATTAAGGACTAATTTTTTTTACGATTAGTGGCATTGGGTATGTGATCATTTATCCCTTCAAAGCCGCTGACATGATTTTTCAAACAATAAGCTTTAGTAAGCCTTCTGAATTGTAGGTCATTTTTGTCTAAGAATGTCAGAAGTCATGAGCAACCAAGTATATAGATTTTTATTTTCCTTTTTCCGCGTAAATAAAAAAAAAAGGTCAAGTGAATCAATTCAGGCACTTGTAGGTTTATGCTGAGTAAACAATAAGTTATTTCAAATTAATATACTACACAATTGTATATATTTGATATAATTGTAGATATTAAATAGAACTATAAAAAATCATCGAGAGTATATGTCTGTCTTCTAAGGAACACTCTTAATAAGCATTTTTATTTTTAAAATAACCAGGAGCGGGAGTAGCACGGTTCGAACGTGTGCCCAACCTTCGGCATTCTGTAGTCTACGCGAGTGCAGCCGCGGGCACAGCTAGACTTTCATACACAGAAAGACATCATCATAGATCTGAAAGTGTTTAATAAAAATAACCATATATTCATGAATGAGGTACGAAACATAATTATTATTTTTCAATATTTTAAATCTGATTATTAATTTCATTACCTACATCACTCATCTTTATATTAATACGTGAGAAGAAAACTTCGGCCTACTTTTTAAGTGTATTGCTTGCGTGGAGGTCTGTGAGATTTGGCATGTTTAAAGTTTATATGGAGGAGTGTAGAAAGCTAAAATTTATCTATAATATGTGTTACTAATATATTAAATTAAATTAATGAATTCTGCGAATCCTAAACCTACCAATGCCATTGAACTTAGACCCCCCAAAATATTGCCATTGTCGCTCAATAAAAAGTGATAGCAAGTGATATAATATTCATTGTTTAGGTTCATACTGCAAATAACAAACAGAAAATAGTCTATGACTAAAAAGTCGCTGGACGAATTTTGATCATTGGGCGGCCACTAGTTACAATAAAAATAAAATAAAGTACTTAATTAAAAATTTTTTTTGTCTGTCTGTATGTCAAGATAAAAGATACAGAACACAACTTATAAAAGATACAGAAACTACTGTAATTTTCTTATTAAAAAATCTAAAACTCTTACGAAAAACCAGAAATTAATCACTCCAAAATCAACACTAAAAATTTGTGGCAAATTATTAAAAGAGTTGATTTCACGCCTAAACCAAAGAACGATGCAATAGAACTGTTGAGCAAACTCAAGTCAATAATGTCAATTTATACTTCGCCAACATAGGCAACTCATTGGCAGAAAAAATTAAAACGAACAATAGTATGAGCCCTACCTCTTGTTTCTTATCATCGAAATCATTTGTTCTTCTTCCGACTGATGAAACCGAAGTTGAATTTTTAATAGGAAACCTAAAAGATAACTCATTTTCATCTCGTGATAATATCTCTGGGTTAATCCTAAAAATGATACGAAAATGTTTTAGTTGGCCCTATATATAAAGTAAAAACTTATATCTGTAACCTTTCATTTTCATCACGCATCTTTCCTAATGCTCTAAAGTCTTCTGTTATAATACCTATCCATAAAGTTGGGAAAAAAGACTGTGTCAATAACTATAGACCGATTTCCCAACCATATCTAAGATAATTAAAAGATTATTAAATGTTAGGTTAATTAAATATTTAGAAAAAAAATCATATTATTTCACCAAATCAATTTGGTTTTCAGAAAAATAGATCGTGTGAAGATACTTTATTAGAACTCGCTAATTTTATTGTTTCTTGAATTGATAAGCAGTCTAAGACTCTAGCCATATTTTTAGATCTAGCGAAGGCTTTCGACAATGTCTCTGTTCCGATTCTTATTAACAAATTAGAACGGATAGAGGTTCGAGTTACTCAGCTGAAATTATTTATCGATTATCTATCAAATAGAACACAATGTGTAAAGATAGATAATTATATTACCAATGAATTGTCTATTACTTATGGCGTAACTCAAGGAAGTATTCTAGGTCCTACTCTCTTCCTCATCTATATAAACGATTTATGCAATCTTTACTTGCCTTATGGTAAAATATTAATGTTTATATTTGTGTCAGCTTTGGTTTTTCAAGCGAATCATGGATTGAAGTTTTTGAACATTCACAAAATGGTTTAAACACTGTGATGCAATGGTTAAATTCAAATTTATTAACTTTAAATAACAGGTCTTTACCTATAAAATTGCCATTCTACAGTACTGGCCATTTGAAATCAAAATTATTTTTGTTTGGCTAAGAACTCTAATTACAAATTATTTTTATTTTAAAACATGGAATTCTTTAGTAGAAAGTAGTCATTTGTTTATTGATTAGTGTTACATTTTCATCGCATTTCAATCTTTTTTGTCATCATGGATACGTTAAAAATTCTAGTTATTATGGAATATGAGTACCGTCGTGGTAACAACGCGGCACAAGCGGCACGCAACTTCAACGACGTTTACGGAGCTAATACTACAAACCAACGCACCACCTGTTATTGGTTTGCTCGCTTCCGTTCTGGGAATTTCGACCTGAAAAATGAACCTCGCGGTTGTCCGAAGACTTTGGTCGACAATGACGAATTAAAGGCGATTGTGAAAGCTGATAATACACAATCTACGGCTGAATTAGCAGCAGCTTTCGACGTTAGCGTCAAAACAATATTGGTCCATTTGCGTCAAATTGGTAAGGTAAAGAAGCTTGACAAATGGGTGCCCCACGAACTCAATTTTCGCCAGAGCGAAGTACGCGTCGAGAGGTGCCTTGCACTGCTCAACAGACCCACAAATGAATGAATTTTGAACCGCATTGTTACCTGCGATGAAAAATGGTTTCTGTTTGATAACCGCAAGTGCTCAGCAAGTTGGTTGGATCCTGGTTCAGCATCTAAACAATGCCCTAAACGAAAACTTACCCCTAGAAAAGTGATGGTCACTGTTTGGTGGTCTAGCGCCGGTGTGATTCATCACAGCTTCTTACCAAACAGGGTGAGCATTACTGCAGATGTGTACTGTGAAGAACTGAACACAATGATGGAGAAGCTGGCACATCTCCAACCAACATAGGTCAATCGCTCGTCTCCGCTGCTCCTGCACGACAACGCGCGACCTCATACTGCACAGCAGATGGTCTCTAAGTTGCAAGAACTGGGGTTGGAAGTTCTCCGTCATCCGCCCTACTCTCCAGACCTTGCGCCTACAGACTACTACTTTTTCCAGAATTTGGATAACTCCTTGGCGGGAAAAAAATTCAATACCCGAGAGGCAGGTACAAAATGCCTTTGAAGAATTTGTTGCCTCCCGTCCAGCTGATTTCTTTAAGAAGGGCATCAATTAACTGCCACTGCGCTGGCAAAGATGCATTGATTGCATGGGTGATTACTTCGATTAATACAAATAAAAAATACATGAAAAAAATTCGTTTTAATTTTTTTCATACAAAACGGCAATTTTATAGGTAAAGACCTAATATTAATAAAACTAAATATATGACTTTTACCCCATTAAATTATAAAAACCTTCCTTACAATGATCTTTCCTTATTTGCACACTCTTGTCTTGTCTTGTCTTGCAAGCTACTTAGTTTGTTCCTGTATTAAATTGCAGCGAGTTAACACAATAAAATATATAAGTGTAATAATAATAGACAAAACTTTTTCTTTCCAGTCCCATATTGAATTTCTTACTTCTAGAGTGCGTAAACTTACATAAACATTTTTTTTTTATTACTAAACATTGGAGACTCAACAATCCTAAAATCTGTGTATTTTGCTATTGGTCAGTCAATTATTGCATAATGCATCATATCCTGGAGTGGGGCCGCTAAAACGACATTAATACAATTAGAGCGTGCTCAAAGAGCACTTTTAAAATTAAGCTCGTTTCTGCCGTATAGATTTCGTACAGTTGAAATATATAATATATCAAAAGTCCTTACTGTAAGACCACTTTTTATCCTAAAAACTATTCATACTATGCACTATCGATTGATATATGAGCCTAACATTCATTACATTAAAAAGACGTAAGCATCATGTATGTGAGACGCTTTCACTCCATCTGCAAATTTAACATAAATTCTTCTGTTTTTTAGGTCCTATATATATAATAAGATTAACCCTATTCTTCATATTTATCATTTATCTAAACAAAGAGCAAAACGTACTATTTACAATTGGATATTAACACTTTCATACAGTAATACAGAAAATTTATTATCTATTGTTTCATAATGATCTATGCTCATTCAAAATTATTGTGCATAAAACGATGATAATATACACACATCAAAAAAGTCTAAGCAACATGCGTGATATTACAAATTTTTCCATTTATATTAATTAATTTCTAAATATTTACTCAAACAAAGTGCGTAGGTAAGTAAACTTTTTTGTTATTGATGACATACTGGCTGGTTGTAAAAAAAATTGTTTGAATTTAAGTGCGTTTTAATTGCTACGTTTAGTCTTGATTTTATAATTTTACCAACCATTTAAATAAAGTTAGCGACAAATTTGAATTGTTAGATATTCTTTACGTCATGAAGCGACGTCATTTGATGGCAGATGAAATGCAAAGAGTTGTAGGGATGTTGCAAGCGGGAAGTAATCAATCTCAGGTATCTCGACATTTTGGCATTCATAGAAGTATTATTTGTCGTCTTTGGCAGCGCTACAATAATACAGGAGAGCCCGCTGAACAGCATCCAGCCCGTAAAAGGAGTACAACCACTCGGCAAGACCGGTACATACAACTGACTGCAAGACGCCAGCCGATGTTAACCGCTCGAGAGATAAGTTTGCTACAAATTTCAAGTGGTGTTGATGTAAGTCCTCAAACTGTGCGAAATCGACTGCATGAGTACGGCCTACGAGCTCGACGCCCAATCAGGTGCCCACCGATACGTCACGGGAATCGCGCTAGTCGATATGAATGGTGTAGAGAACGAATAACATGGACCCAGGAACAATGTGATAAAATTATGTTTTCCGATAAGTCGCGATTCGGGTTTAAGCCTAATACAAGAAGGGTGTGAGTGTATCGTCGGCCCGGAAATACTGAAAGGCTCAGGTGCGTTCAGGAAGTTCATCCATACAGCGGCTCAACAGTTATGTTACGGGCGGGTATTATGAAGAACAGGCGAACAGAGCTCGTTTTTGTAAATGGAAACATGAATGCTGAAAATTACATTGGGGACATTCTCAGACCTTATGTCTACCCATTTGCACAAACCTTTGGCTCAGATTTTAGGTTAATGCATGACAATGCGCGTTCACATACAGCTCGGCGAACCAGTGAATATTTTGCAACGGAGAACATTCGGGTATTGCCCTGGCCTGCACAATCGCCAGATCTCAACCCCATCGAACACGCATGGGACATGCTCCAGAGACGTGTTTTGAAGGACTTGGACGGAGCGACAACAACCCAACAGCTGAAGGATTTGCTACAATTCCATTGGGAGCGAATACCGCAAGATGACATAAGCAGTCTCATTAATTCAATGAATAATCGTTGCCGACAAGTTCTGAATAGCAGAGGAGCCCATACTTTGTATTAAATTGTTCTATTCTTTCACAATAAATACATTTTCTTTAGAAATTTCATTTTGTAAGAAAAAAGTTTAGTTTCTTATGTATCTTAGTTTCTACAGTATATTCTAATATCGTTCATTTCTGTTATTAAAAGAACTTATAAAGACAACAGCTGTTATTTTTACATCATAGAACCCTAAAGATATTATTTAAAAAATAAAATACAACGTTATAATGTGAAGAACCATCCTAAAATTTAAATTAGTACATGTTACTTAGACTTTTTTGATGAGTGTAGATAAAATTAGATAACGAAGGTCTGCAGATCTGTAGTTCAGGTCTTTGTACCTTTTTTAGACTCCAGATCTCACATTAAATGTAACTATCACCATTACCTACTCTTGTATAAAATGTATGTTAGTATTTTTTGTGTATAAACAATATTGTATATATATATAAATATATAATATAATAAATGTGAGGTCAAATAAATAAATTTATTATTATTATTAGTTATTAAACTCAAAAAAGGTTACACCGATTCTCATGAGTTGTCAATAATATGAGTAATAAAAAATTACGGGATTAAATAAATTAATGTGTAACAAATGCCAGCACACCGCTAGTAAAGATATGGTTTTAAAGTAATATTCTGAAAAGTAGAAAGAGATTAATAAGTAGACAAGTGAAGTTGGCAAAAAATGGAGGCTTCGAGAAACTAGTAAAATTATTTTTATTTCAGTAAAGTAATGAGATAGCTATTTAATTAGTTTCCGATACATTGTTATATATCCGTAGCAATTATAAAGTCGGTGATATTGTTACTGACGTTACATTTTGTACACATTTATGAATGGTAAATTACTATTATATTATTATTAACGATAGGAAACATGGCTTTATAAAAGGAAGATCTACTACATCAAATCTTATCCTGTCTAGTGATTACATAACTTACTACATGTCAGAGCCTGCCCAGGTAGATGTAATTTATACTGATTTCAGTAAAGCATTTGACAGGATAAATCATGAAATCCTGCTTTGCAAACTGAGAGATATAGGGATTCGGGGTAATTTGTTTAGGTGGTTTTCATCTTATGTCAAGAACAGATGCCAAACTGTAGTTCTAAATGGCTATACATCTTTGCCGATGCAGATTCCTTCAGGAGTTCCTCAGGGATCTTTATTGGGTCCTCTGCTCTTTAACATTTTTATTAATGATATACCATCCTGTTTTACCACTTGCAAAATTCTTCTCTACGCTGATGACCTTAAAATTATATGTCCTGTTAAAACTGTTTCCGATGTAGTTCGTATTCAGTATGATTTAGATAAGTTTCAAAATTATTGTACTCTCAATAAATTAGATTTAAATGTCACGAAATGTCAAGTTATAACATATACCCGTAAACTCAATCCGATTCTGCACAATTACTTTCTTAAAAATACTAAATTATCACGAGTTAATGCTGTTAGAGATTTAGGTGTTATTTTTGACTCCAAACTAATATTTGATAAGCATATTGATAATGTTGTCAAAAAAGCTTCTAAAGCATTAGGGTTTGTATTTCGATTATCCAATGAATTTAAATGTGTTAAAACTTTTAAAATTCTTTATTGTTCTTTTGTTCGAACCCATCTTGAATACGCATCTCAAGTCTGGAACCCCAATTATAATATATATATCACACGCATTGAGAAAATACAAAAGCGGTTTCTTCGTTTCCTACAGTTTAAATCTGAAATAATTGTACCAGATTACACATCGCGCTGTAAAAAATTTCATATGCTCCCGCTGTATACACGAAGAGAAATAGCTGATGTATCATATCTTTTGTGTATACTCAATGGCCTAGTTGACTGTTCGGAGATACTGAGCAAAATTAACCTACGTGTACCGGCAGCATCTTTTAGAAACCCTAACATACTTTATAGTCCTATAGTTAGAACTACCTACAGACAAAATTCCTATTTCATTCGAGTAAGCAGCAGTATGAATAAATTAGTTAGTGATTTAAACATTGATATATTTGATACAACTGTGCAGAAGTTGAAAGCTCTTTTGAATTCTTATTTCTTTTGTTAATATTTTTGTGTTCTTCCGTCTACTTTATTTTTTATTTATTTTTTTATATATAAGTACATAATTATATGTGAGAACTTGTAAATGGCCTTCATTAATTTATATATGTAACTTAAATAAGTACTTAGCTGTAAGTTTTCTTAAAATATTAAAATAAAATAAAATAAAATAAAATAATGGGAAGAGTTTTTGTTTGTTTGTTTAAACACGTTAATGTCTGGAACTGCCAGTTGGATTCGAAAAACTCTTTTGGTATATGATGGCCATCTTCACGTGGATTAGTATAGGTCATCTAACATCTTTTTTTTTGTTAAATAAGTGGATAGTGGAAGTGTTCCCGAACTTCTTTATCCGCGTGCGCTGGCGTAATGGTTAATGACACGTAAATACAAAGTTCCACAAAAATATTGGTCCTTAGCATATCCTTAAAACTAAATCCGCGACAGCATTATTGCATTCCTATCTCTTATATATAAACTACAATAATTTATTTTGTGACAAAATTTGTTGAATATTAGAAAGTGTTTTATGAGCATTATTTTTTAGGCAAATGAAACTTACTTCATAATAAAGACAATTTTATGAAGTGAAATTGTACCTTTTGTAACGTGTTATTTGGGCACATAGTTTAGGAGATAATGCAAAATTAAAATAATAATATGTACTTGCTGAAAAAGGGACCAATTTCTATGTTAGCCAACACGGGTGGCAGGGCGGCGCGGCGCGGTATTTGTTGGATATAATTAACACGGATGAAACCGTTGGGCGCAGCTAATCATAAATACACGTTTATAGAAATACTCTGAAAATACAGGGTATCCATTGGAAAGTTTGAATTTTTATTTTTATTTTACGGCAACGGTTAATGCTGGGGAGAAGGGACGAGTGTCGAACGACGCGCCTCACGTTCGGGCTTAGTAGTCAATATAAATCAATGAACTGAAGCGCAAAGTGCCTTGCAAGATATTTTCAAGAATAGTCATTCCTACGCTGCAGTTCTTTGGTAGTACTTTTCTCTATACAATATTCGCAAACCAAAGGATGTCCCAAGTGCTAACGTCTTAAAAAGTGGATTAAGGAGTTCCGTAAAACGGGTTGTGCCATCAACCAACCCATTCCAGGATTCATGTCTGCTGTCTCAAGGTAGGCGTTCCTTACGCATTCCGTCGATTAGGAATCTCTAAGTGTACTAATTACTGTTCATGTAATTATGAAGAAAAACATGCATGATCTCACCCCGACCCCTTGTATTTTAACAGAAAAATCTGAAATCAAAAGTGTACACCAACAATCCACAAAACCTTGTTTGTGGAGAGAGCCTTAAAGAAAATATACTATAGATGCAAAATCTACAAGATTTCTCCGCAACGCTACACGAAAGTATTCGTGAGTTCATACACTCGATTTGAGGAGTGTGTACGAATACAAACACACATTTGGAGTAACCGATATTACAAAAATAAAACCCAATAAAGTCATGAACATTTTATTTGATTATTGTTAATTGTTTCAATCAACTCATTCAAGAAAGTATAAAACAGTCTCAGCTACTATTTTCTCTTTACCAATAAGGATAATGTGTATTACATTGTATAATGTAATGAAAACATGTAATATATTCGTAATGTTTACTACGGAATTACTAAATTATTTAATTAAGGAACTCGAGAGTACTTTTTAAATACAAACTAAATATCAATAGAATGTATTGAATTGTAGAATAAAAGCTTAAAAGCTTTTTTTATTTATTACATAATTAAAATATTATGTAATATTTCTTATATTTTTATCTAAACCAATATTTCTTACGACCACTTTTCACTCTTATATATTGACTTCAAAAAGTCCTTGTAGTTTAGCTTAGCACCACAAAATGAGATGCATATTTATTCTTTGTCCTTGATCTATACTTTTGTATGAAGTCATAACATATTGTATTCTAATTTTAACCGATTTCAAACAAAACAATTTTAACCAAAAAAAAAACTAACTTCAATTATTTGACGAGTACCCTAGCGTATCTGCGAAGTGGATTGCCCAATGCCAATGAAATTAAAATGGGACCACACTTGAGGTACTTCCTACCCAACAAAAAAGAATCATTCAAATCGGTTCCTAAACAAAGAAAATATAGCTGAACATCCATTAAAAAAAAACATTCGAACTGAGTAACCTCAGACTTTTTTTGAAGTCTGTTAATTTAATTTATATATTATATACTCAGTGTGTCTAACAGTTTCACCCGCGTTAATTTTATACAACAAACACCGCGACACCAACGCACCTGTGTAGTCTATCATAATTATTGTTCTTGTCGCAAGTACAAATTATTAGAATTTTTCATTATCTCCTAAATTATGTATCAAAATAACATACTATAATGAGCAAAACTTAATTAAAGAAACTAACTAAATTAACTTTATAAAATTTTCTTCATGATATAGTAACTTTTATTCGTAAGAATTAATATGCCATGCCTAAAAATAATGTTCATAAATCCCTTTTTTTTTTAAATATATTAAGGATGAGTATTTTTCTAGCAAATTGTATTTATGTATCATTAACCATTACGACAGCGCAAGCGGATAAATCAGCTCGGAAGGGCTTCCACCTCCGACTAAACAAAAATCAATATTTAAGGATTGCTGAGAGTTGTAACCTAATGTTAGATAGCCTATACTATTTGTAGTGAGTCTGGCTATCACAAAATATTTTTTTAATCCGACTGGCAGTTCTAGAGATTAGCTTGTTTTAACAAACAAACAATAAAACTCTTCCGCTTTATTATATTAGTATAGATATACTCCGACTGATCTCAGAACACGATATATCAAAAGAAAATCATACATGTGTTTATCACTAAGTGTATGGTGGGCGCGATCCCTATCACCCCATTATAATCCATACAATTAATAAAACTGAAGTTCTGTTTGTAATATCGAAACAACAGTTTTTTACTAAATGCATATGAAAGTACATACGATACCTATAATAAAAAGCCCATTTTTTTTAGTTTTGTCTATTGTCTGTGTGTCTGTTTGTTTGTTCCGGGTAATCTCCGAAACGGTTGGACCGATATTGACGGGACTTTCACAGATAGATAGCTGATAATATAGGGAGTATAAGTTACTATAAGTTACTTATAAGCAAGTGTATGGTGGGCGCAATCCCTATCACCCCATTATAATCCATACAATTAATAAAACTGAAGTTCTGTTTGTAATATCGAAACAATAGTTTTTTACTAAATGCATATGAAAGTACATACGATACCTATAACAAAAAGCCCATTTTTTTTAGTTTTGTCTATTGTCTGTGTGTCTGTTTGTTTGTTCCGGGTAATCTCCGAAACGGTTGGACCGATATTGACGGGACTTTCACAGATAGATAGCTGATAATATAGGGAGTATAAGTTACTATAAGTTACTTATAAGCTATTATAAGTTAGCTACTTCTATTTAAGAAAAAGAATTAGAGTTTCGCACAAATAAAATAAAAACTGGTCATGGTGAATCAATTCGGGCACTTAAATGGCTTATGCTGAGTAAACCATAAGAGATATAGAAAATTAATGTACTTCATAATTATAGGCATTAAAAAGACCTGCAAAAAACTCTGGGAGCGTAATCATCTTTCTTTCAAGAAACACCCACCATAAGAATTTTTATCTTTAAAACAGCCGGGAGCGGGGGAGCAAGATTCGCACGGGCAATCTGTAATTCACGTGAGAGAAGTCACGGACACAGCTAGTACTATATATAAATGAATTATCTCTGAACACGATGAACCAAAAGAAACCCATAGATGGGTTTATCACTATATAGGTACTATTACTGGTCTTATATTGATAAGCGTGCACGCTGCACGTACTTATTGCGCTCGTAACGAAAAGTTTACATTTGTTTATAACTATTCACCTTGATATCGCATCATGGAATGTCAAAAGGGTAAAAAAGTTTTGTCTAAAAAAGGATTACACTTTGTATGCCAAGGAACATGCCGAGGAACATGCCAAGGAACTGCGTAAAGGGATTAGCGGCGGACTTAAAAGCTGGACTAAACAGGATTTACTGTAATAACTGTGAAGATGAGGGTTCAGACGAGAATGAGGCTGAAGAGGAGGCACAAGACAATGGAAAAATATTAAAAGATATTCAGAAAAAGGTCAGTGCCATACCCACATTAAAAAAGCACTTAGATACAATTCAACAAAGTATTAGCCTGCTTTCCGATAAATATGATACACTGTTAGCTGAACACGAGCAAGCCAAAAGTAAAATAACTAAATTGGAGAAATCAGTGGTCAGTGTTAACAACAAATGTGTATATTTAGAGAAATGTAACCTTGCCCTTGAACAAAAAATACAAGGTATTGAACAATCACAACGTAAATATAATTTAGAAATAGTAGGAGTCGAGTACCTACCCGGTGAAAATGTTAAGGAATTAGTATCTAAAATCGGTAATAAAATTGGTGTAAGCAGTGACGGAATTGAGTGGGCACGACGAATTCACCCACCGAAAAAGAGATTGAAGCCAGCTTCCATTCTAGTAGGATTTAAGACTACATGTAGTGTATCCAGAGACGATTGGTTGGAGAAACGTCGTAAAGTACCCGAAACAATAAGCAGTTCTATTACAGGCGGGTCGTCGACTAGCAAAATATTCATTAATGAGGACTTGACTAAGACAACAAGAACACTACTATGGAATGCTAAAACACAACTTCGTGGTATTTACAAATACATTTGGGTGTCAAATGGAAGAATACTTGTGAAGAAAGAAGACGGCGATAAAACAATATGGCTCAGATCAGAAGGCGAATTAAGAGATCTTGTAAAAGTTTAGTAAGTTTAATGTTAATTTCCCTAAAAATGTGTTTAAGGTACCTGTATAATTTACTTTATTAAAATTCGCAGACATAAATAATATTGATATTATAAATAACAGAGAAGTTAAATATGTTTGTGTTATTAACATAAATACATGGACAAGTACCTTAGTAAACAAAAAAGTACTAAGCATATTACATATAAACATAAGATCTTTAAATAAATATTTTAATGAGTTACTTGTAATCATTCACAATAGTTTAGTTCAATTGGATATAATAGTCTTAACCGAACCTAACATTGATTACTCAATGTTATCTTTATTCAAAATAAGTGGGTATGATATAAATAAATTTACACGATTGGGCTGTAGAGGTGGAGGTTTGTTGGATTATACGCGCGAGGAGCTCGCCGCTCGAATTTACGAACCGATTGTATCGGCAGGGATACGAGCGGCAGAATGCGTTTCCATTACACTTAACTATCTTAACGAAACTATATACTTAATAGCAATTTATAGGCCACCAAGAGTTAACAATAGGTATTAATAGAAGAGTTCATTCTCGAAATTCGTAATATTTTAAACTATTTCCCACAAAATTCTACTATAATTTTTTGTGGCGATATCAATATAAATCTACTCAATATTAACGACAAAAATGTAATCTCTTATGAAAATATTCTAGCTGAAAATGGATTTACAAAATGTATCGATGATATAACTCGCAAAGAAATTCTTATGGGAAAAATAGTAACATCTTGTATAGATCATCTTTATATATGGGTAAGCAAGGCATCTATTTATTCGGCCATAATTAAACACAAAATATCTGACCATTACTTTATATCTGCAAATAGAGAATGGAAACGCACTCCATCAAAGTGTTTGCCGTCCACACTTACACTAATAACTAATAAGCGTATGTTAGACAATAATATGGTTAGAGAAAAGTTGCTAAATATAAATTTTGATAAATTATTGACCATTGATTGTCCTATAGAATTATATAAGTCGTTCCACTAAATATTTATTGATGTATATAACCAATGCTATATAACTAAGAATATCTATGTAAGTAACAGAAACAATAAAATATGGATTAACAAAAACTTAAAGAAAATGATAGAGGAAAAAGATAGGCTATTTGATATATGGAGCAATGATCCGAAGAATAAGCTTAAGCGTCTAAATTATACGAAATATAGAAACAAATGTCAAAAAGCAATCAATAAAAGTAAAAATAAATACTATAGAGAAAGTATATTAGAATGTAATAAAAACATAAAAAAGTTATGGGAAAAAATTAATACTATGTTAGGAGTTACTAAAAAATCGGTGGATTCATCAATATTAACTAGTATGGAGGGGCAGGGCAGTACATTAGACATTTGTAACAAATTTGCAACTACGTTTAAGAACGAAATTGAACATATTAAACACACATGTACTGAAAAATGATTAGATAGGAATTCGTATGTAAAACTTTCAGATATGAACATGAGATGGCAACCCGTAAATAGTAAATACATAAAAAATATTATTAAAAATATGAATAGCAATAAATCCTCGGGTGGCGATCAAATTCGTATGTCTGACCTTAAATTTATTGTAGATAAATTTAGTCCTGTAATGGCGAAACTTGTTAATTTATCAGTAAAACACTTTCAATTTCCCAGCAAAATAAAAGAATCAATAGTCCGACCGATTTATTAAAAAGGAGATCGTAACTATTCTAATTATAGACCTATATCTATTTTATCTAGTATAGATAAAGTTATAGAAAAATGTATATTAAATCAAGTAGGTGATTACCTTCAAAAGCATCAAATTATTAACAATTGTCAACATGGTTCCTTGAAAGGGAAAAGTACAAATAACCTACTTGCCAAGTTCACAGACGAGATTAACAGTTATTTGGAGGATAAAAAATTTGTGATTGCTGTCTTTTTCGATTTTAGGAAAGCATATGATACCCTGGAAACAGACACGCTTATTAATGCGATGAATGAGTGCGGTGTGGGAGAACCTCTGAACCTATGGTTCCGCGATTACCTCACGTCACGCTCCTACCGTGTTAGATTGAGTAACTCATTCAGTGATAGGACGGATGTGAGATGTGGTATTCCGCAGGGGTCTGGCTGTGGACCACTCTGCTACCTGATGCATGTTAATAGATGATTTGCGCACATTGCTTGCTGGAATTGACATTGTTAAAACTTGTAGGCTGGTACAGCATGACATTGACGCTGTTGTAAAATGGTCTCATGATAACGGCATTGTATTGAATTCGGACAAAACTAAATTATTAATTATTCACTCGCCGTACTTGCGTCCCTCAGGCTCACATTCGCCCTTATACAAACACGAATTTTCATGTACCCATAAAAATTAAATTAATAAATAATAAAATACGCGTGGTGGCCTGCGCTGAAGTCCCAGCTCGTGGCCAAAAGGTGCCCTGAAAATTTGTACGATGTGGTTCTGTCATATCTTGAGGGTCGACGTATTGAGCTAAGTTATGCCGGTTGTCAGGTGAGTCGAGAGTCTTCAAGGGGTTGTGTCCAGGGATCGATCGCTGGGCCGACCTTTTGGAACCTTATACTCGATTCCCTGTTGGTGAAGCTCGAGGTCGCGGGAGTGTACTGCCAGGCCTTTGCGGACGACGTCGTCCTGGTTTTCTCTGGGGGGGAGGTCGGGCCCATGCAGGAATTCGCGTGCCGGACCCTGCAGACCGTGGTGGACTGGGGTGTCGAAAATAAGCTCTCCTTTGCTCCGCTTAAGACCAAAGCGATGGTGCTTACGAGGAGGCTTAAGTTCGACACCCCAGTTCTATCCATGGGAGGTGTCCGGTTACCATTGGAGAAGGAGTTCCGCCTGCTGGGCCTGATTTTGGACAGGAAGCTCACCTTTGAGGCACACGCCGCTGTTGCCTGCAAGAAGGCGGCAGATATTTATAAGCAGCTGGCGTGTGCAGCTCGGGTGAGCTGGGGCCTAAACCCGGAGATTGTCAGGACGATTTACGTCGCAGTAATTGAACCTATTGTCCTGTATGCAGCTAATGTGTGGGGCCCCTCTGCAGCGAAGATCTCGATCAGGAACAGATTAGGCTCGCTGCAGAGGGGTTTTGCGCTAAAAATCTGTAGGGCATACAGGACCGTTTCATTAACGGCTGCATTGGTTCTGGCAGACTTGCTTCCGCTTGATCTCCGCGCCCAAGAGGTTTACAGACTATATCGTGCAAAGAGAGGCCTGCAACTGGACGAGATCGTGGTTGACCGTGTGTTGGAGCGGCCGGTTAGCTTCGCCGACTATCCGCATCCTGTGCATTGTGTTGGTGAAGCGTACGAGAGCCTGGAAGTCCTCCCTGAGTCCGGCGGCTCCGGGATCTTCACCGACGGCAGTAAGATCGACGGTGGAGTGGGAGCCGCTGTGACTTGGTTTAAGGAAGGACGTGAGACCAGGTTCTCCACGTTTCGCCTAGAGTCCTTCTGCTCTGTTTTTCAAGCCGAACTGTTTGCGTTGCACAGAGCGGTACAGATGGTCCATAAGGCTGGTGACGGGGAGGTCAGTATTTACAGTGACTCTAAGTCGTCGCTGGAGATGCTGGCTAACCCAGTCCCGCCTCACCGTCTGGCTCTCGCGACGCAGACGGCGATTCGTGCTATTCGAGCGGAGGGGCGAGTGGTGCACTTGTACTGGGTGCGTGCTCACGTCGGCACTGTCGGTAACGAACGTGTTGATGTGTTGGCGAAGAGGGCCGCCCACAAGAAGACCGTGGCCGACTACGATCAGTATCCGGTGTCATATGCAAAGAAAATCATACGAGAGGAGACTGTCCTTAAGTGGCAGGAGCGCTACGAGTCCTCAGACACGGGTGAGGTGACGCGGGCCTTCTTCCCCAATGTGGCAGACGCCCATCGGGTGTTGAGGAAGGTCGATCTGTTACCCGCCCATGTCCAAGCCCTTACGGGCCATGGAGGATTTGCGGCGTACCTGTACCGCTTCAAGATCAAGGATAGTCCCGCGTGTGAATGCGACCCGGATACGGCCGAGACAATCTTTCACCTCATCATAGATTGTCCGCGTTTCGGCTCGTCCAGGTTTGACCTTGAGTCCAGGCTTGGTTGCAGGATTGAGAGGGAATTGCTGCATACCATGATGGTTGAAGATGATGTGAGGGGTATATTTTTAAAATTCATGGAAAAAATCATAAAGATAGCCTGTAAACGCAATAAATAGATAGGAAAAATCTTTGTTAATTTTGATACTGGAAAATTTGTGATTGTTAGATTAAATTGATTATATGTGGATTGTTGTAAATAGATGGTAAGGAATTGTGATTTATATAGACTAATGATGTTAATTTTATTATTATTTAATTACTGTTGTTATTTTGACATGTGAGTTAATTTTGTAATTAATTGATTTTGTAATGTATTGTTGTAAGTTTTGTTTTTAATAAAGAAATAAAATGGGAAATTAGGTTTAGGGAATAAAAGTCAGTGAAGAGAAAGAAAGGGTCGTAGTTAATAAATAGAAAGGGGTAACTAGGAGTAGGGACCAGCTTAAATGAGTCGTAGGAGAGAATGTGGGATTTATAAAATAAGAGTACTTAAATAATTAATTAGAACATCTTTCTCTGATTATGTTAGAGACTTTCTTAGGGGGGTGGGGTTCATTAACCCACCCATTAATAAAAAAAAAAATAAAAAAAAAAAAAAAAATCTCCAGAGATATTTAGGAGCATCGTCGACAAGATGACAGCGATATTGAAGTACCGCTGGTACGACTACGTAGCGGACAAGGCCGAAGGGGATCCTGACCTCAACATGATGGCGGTATTCCTGAACAGGATGGCGGATCGCTGTGGACCACACGCGATACCAGACACCACAACAAGGAGGCAGATGCCGAAGAGACAAGCTGCGCACACTACAACCGAACATATAGATCAAGAGAGGCCAAATAGAGAGAAGCGGGGGATCGAAAGAGAAGGAAGAGACAAAGCAGCATGCCCACATTGCCACGAGGGACATTACCTGCGGGAATGTCCAAGGTTCCGTCAAGCACCTGTAAAGAAACGATGGAGTATCGCGAAGGAATCGCGACTATGCTACAAGTGCCTGAGCGGAAGGCATAGGAAAGAGACCTGCCGTCAACCTTCATGTACAACCTGCAAACGATGGCATCCCAACTTGCTTCATGAGGACAGAGAAGAGTCCAAGCAAGAAGATGGAAAAGAAGTAGCCAACAACGTGAGGCTACCAGTGAACTGCACCAGGTCTTCAAGAGCCTACTTAAAGATGCTTTCCGTCGAGATCTATGGACCAGCAGGAGCAGCTGAAGTCCTGGCACTGCTGGATGAGGGGTCAACAGTCACACTCCTGGACTCGACGGTGGCAGAACAGGTTGGCCTCAAAGGACCTAAGGAGACGCTTCATTTGGAGACTGTGGGTGGAAAATCCATGGTAAGCAAGGATTCAATGAAGCTCAACATGCAGATAAGGGGACTACACCAGTCCAAGAAGCGAACAGTCACCGGGGTGCGCACCATTGATGACATGCATCTGACTCCTCAAAGATTGGAGAGGAGCACCATAGAGAACTGCGCACACCTAAGGAAACTGGTGAATCAGCTGCATTACGAAGAGGGTTCTCCCAAGTTGTTAATAGGGCAAGACAATTGGGAACTCATCATCTCAAGAGGAACGCGCAAAGGAAAGAAGAACCAACCAGTAGCATCCTTCACACAACTTGGATGGGTGCTGCATGGGTTCGATGGAGGCGCGTCAAAACCAGTCAACTTCACCACATGCGCACACGTATCAGCACGTGAAGAAGCATTGGAGAAGTTGATGAAGGACCATTTCGCGGTAGAATCATTGGGGGCTCTACCTAAGAGACCAAGCACAGACCAGGACCAGAGAGCAATGGACATATTGGAGAGAACCTGTCAACGCTTGGAAGATGGACGCTTCGAAGTCGGGCTTCTGTGGAAAAACGATGTTGAGGAGTTGCCAGACAACTTCAAAGCCGCAGAAGTAAGACTGAAAGGGATCATTAAGAAGCTACAGAATGATCCGGAACTGAAGATAGAGTACGAGAACCAAATGGAGAACCTATTGAAGAGTGGATACGCTGAAGAAGCCGAAGGAGAGTCCACTTCAAGGAGGAAGTGGTACTTGCCACATTTTGCCGTCACGCATCCCACCAAGAAGAAAAAACGCCTGGTATTCGACGCTGCTGCCAAATCAGGAGGGAAGAGTCTGAACGACCTTCTCTTACCCGGCCCGGACCTGCTGCAGTCACTCTTTGGTGTCCTGCTGCGCTTCCGCCAGAAACCGATCGCAGTGGTAGCGGACATCAAAGAGATGTTTCTTCAAATACGGATACGAAAAGAGGACCGTGACAGCTTAAGGTTCTTATGGAAGGGGAATCAAGCAGAAGGACCCATCAAGGAATACAGAATGACATCAGTCATATTTGGGGCCGCCTGCTCTCCTAGTGCTGCAATCTTCGTAAAGAACAAGAATGCAGCAGAATATCAAGATCAGTTCCCGGAAGCTGCTAGTGCAATAGAACATAATCATTATATGGACGACTACTTACAGAGTTTCGACACAGAAGAGGAGGCAATCAAAGTAGCCAGTGATGTGGACACCATCCACCGGAAAGCCAAGTTTGAATTGAGAGGATGGGCATCCAACAATCACACTGTGTTAAGAAGCCTCACCAAAGAGACCGGGCAGCAAGAGATCAGCTTCGGACCAAGTAAAGAGAAGACCCTGGGCTTGCTATGGTGCACGGGAGATGATGAACTGGGTTTCAGAACGTGCATTCGCAAACTCAAAGAGGACGTCGCGATAAGAAGAGGACCTACCAAGAGAGAAGTAACGAGTGCGGTCATGGCTACTTTCGATCCTATGGGAGTGGCATCACCGGTCCTCATACAAGGGAAGGTACTCATACAGAACATATGGAGAAGCGGCGTCGATTGGGATGAAGAAATCACTCCGAAAGATCAAGAAGCCTGGAAAGAATACCTCACCAGCGTACAGATCCTGGAAGGTCTACGTATCCCGAGATGCTTCACGGACTCGAGCGACGAGGGGGAGCTGCACGCGTTCACCGACGCCAGCGAGACAGCCTACGCTTGCGCAGTATACTACAGAGCGAGCAAAGGACAAGGAGGCTATCAAGTCGCACTACTAGCAGCCAAGGCAAGAGTGACTCCCCTCAAGCCAGTATCCATCCTGCGGCTAGAGTTGCAAGCTGCGCTATTAGGCACTCGGATGACACGAGCAGTGGAAGAAGAACTGGATCTGAAGATTAAGAGACGAGTCTACTGGACTGATTCGAGCACAGTCCTTTCGTGGATAAGATCAGATCCAAGGACGTTCAAACCGTTCGTGGCACATCGACTCGCGGAAATAGAGGACCTCTCAAAACCTCAAGAGTGGCGTTGGGTTCCGACCAGTCAGAACCCAGCGGACGACGCAACAAGAGGGGTGCCGCGAGACTTCGGACAGAACCATCGTTGGCTTAATGGACCCGCGTTCCTGAGCCAAGAAGAGACCAGTTGGCCTGAACCTCGTTCATTCAAGTCGAAACCAACGGGAGAAGAGAAAGAGAAGCACACTGTTGCCACCGCAAGGATCTCAAAGGATCAGCCGCCTACACCAGAACCTGAACGATTCTCGAGCTGGACGAGGCTATGGAGAGCAACGGCAAGGGTGCTTCAATTTATTGACCTGTGTCGCAAGCGAAAGGAGCACACTCTTGTTTCCCGTAAGATGGAAAAACAGGACCCGACTTAGAGAAGAACAAGGAAAAGGAAGCTCAAGAACGTGACGAAGGCACCAACACCAAAAGAAGCAAAGAAGTTCCTTCTTCTGGATAAGGCTCACTTGGAAAAAGCGGAGAAACTGTTGCTGATGAAAAGTCAAGAACAGAGTTTCGGGAAACTTACGGCATCAAGAGACTCCGATGGACACAACAAATTGAAGAAGCTTGACATCATCAATGAAGATGGACTGCTACGAGTCAAAGGAAGGATCGACGCGGCTACGTTTATGGAAAGAGCATATCGACGACCCGTAGTCTTGGATGGCAAGAACAAGATCACGAGGTTGCTCATACGACATTACCACGTAGCGTTCAACCACGGGAACCATGCAACCGTGATGAACGAGATAAGACAACGCTACTGGGTTTTGGGGCTGCGATCGACAGTACGGACGGTGGCATACCAGTGTCAATGGTGCAAAGTATACCGAAGCGCACCATCTAGACCACCCACCGGAAACTTACCAAAGGAGCGGTTACGATTCGGCGAGCCGCCATTCACCTGCACCGCTGTGGACTACTTTGGGCCAATGACGATCGCGATAGGACGGCGCCACGAGAAAAGATGGGGAGCGCTGTTTACGTGTCTCACCACGAGGGCAGTGCACATAGAGTTGGCGGCGTCTCTGTCGACGGATTCGATGATACTGGCACTTCGACGCATGGTTGCTAGGCGAGGAACACCCAGCACAATATACAGCGATAACGGAACCAACTTCGTCGGAGCCAGTAAAGAGCTAGAAGAAGCAGTCAGGGGCTTGCAGAAGGAAGATCTCACCACCGCAGCAGAGAAGATGGGCATCCGGTGGAAATTCATACCACCTGGGGCTCCAAATATGGGAGGTGCGTGGGAACGCCTAGTCCGTTCCATCAAAACTGCACTAGCGGCGACATTAAAGGAAAGGTGTCCGCAAGAAGAGACCTTACACACTCTTCTTTTGGAAGCGGAACACATGGTAAACGCAAGACCGCTCGTCACCACGGAGGAAAATGAAGGTGAAGAGGCCCTGACTCCCAATCACTTCCTTATTGGGAGGTCCTGCGGGTCTCCACGGTTTGGAACCTTCACAGATGAAGACCTCATCGGGCGACGGACCTGGAAGGTGGCGCAGCGCATGGCCGACCATTTCTGGAGCAGGTGGCTAAAAGAATACCTACCCACCCTGCTTACCAGGAGGGTCGATGGACGAAATACAAAGGACCTGCAGTGTGGAGACACTGTCCTAATAATTGACTCCACACTGCCACGAAACACATGGCCCCGGGGCGTCATTACTCAAACGCACCCCGGACCAGATGGCCGCATCCGAGTGATAGAGGTGCGCACCGCCGGCGGAACATTGAAGAGGCCGAGCTCCAAAGTAGTGCTGCTGGTTCCTGCAACGAGCTACGAGCAACAGAACGACGGATCCAGGCAGACTACGACAGCGTCGCCATGACAGGAGATTGGTGCTGCGCACGAGGGGGAGGATGTTGGCGACAGAACAGTTGTTTTTCGTGTCTTAGGTTAGGGTATTATGTGTTATTATTATATTTACGTGTTACATACTATGAGTTACAATAAAATAGGTTAATACTGACAATATTATAGAAAAATGTAAGCGAATACGCTACATTACAAGTTGCATGTTGTATGTTAAGATGTATATAAACGATTATGTATTGTGTGTTACATATGTAAAAATATAACTAACATAGAATAGATTAACATATAGAGTAAGCCAATAGAGTAAGTATATCGAATGTTATAGAGATTTTACGAGCAGAAAATAGTGATGTCGCCCGTAAATTACATTGTTTTTGGCTTATGTACGGAATGTATACGTAATGTATATTATAAGTGTATATGTAATGAATAGGTAATTCAAAGAGGAACATTTTGATATATAACATGTGTACATAAGATATAAAGTGAGAGAAATATAAAGAGTTTAACAGGGCAACCAAAGCGAAAAGTAAAGTTAAAACACGAAATAAACACGGAATAAAACGGGGCTCTCTTTACGGTCATTCCTCGAACCACTTAAGCTCGAAGAAGGGCCGTATTGGGCACGGTGCAATTCTACGAGTCTACAAGTACAAGCAACGAGTAACTACAAAAAGAAAGCTTTGGTCGTCCTGCGAACAATCAACAAGATATCGACTTTCATTGAAGACCCGGCACCTCAAGCGGTCGTGCATTATTGCACCCCCCGGACCCCCTCACCACTAACATCACGCCGCCCACTGGCATCCGTACGGTATCTACGAGACGGGCATCCGGCGCAACAAAACGCCCGTCCAAACCGGGGAAACGTCACCCCCCCCCCCCCCCCCCCCCCCCCCCCTCCCTCACGCAGAGGGGAAGTGACGCGTACCCAACAACTGTAATTGTAAACCCATCGAAAAGGTTAAGTGTATAACCTACCTTGGTTTAAAAATAGATGAATGTTTTTCTTGGTCCCAACATATAGATTATTTATGTAGTAAGTTAAGAATATTATTAGGTAAATTTTATCATCTTAGTTTTAAAGTACCCATTAGCACGTTAAGATTGTTGTATATGTCTTTAATGGATTCTATTTTTAGTTATGCACTGGACAGCTATGGTTTAACATCTAAAACAAATCTAGACAAACTAGAAACTTTACAAATAAGGTTCCTCAAACTGCTAGTAAGTATGAAAACAAAAATTGACTGTAAAGGTGATTATAGAAAATTATTTAATATGTGCAAGATTATACCAATTAGTCTAAAACATAAATTTCTTTTGGCTGTAAAGCATCATGGCAGTGAAGAGCATAACAACCTATCCAGTGTTATTAATAGTTATTGTACTCGATCTATGACCGCCGGCAAATTTAATGTACCTAAAGTATCTAATTACTTTGGTGATAGAACTATAAAAAAACGTTTACCATACATTAACAACAGTCTTAACAGTCTGCCGGCGGAAATTAGACACGAAACTGACTAAGCTATTTAAAAAAAAATTATTAAAAAATATTTGTTAACGACGCTGAGCTAATCACGGGTGCAGACAACGTAGTAGTGTGTAATAGTGGCGTTCCATGAGTAAATACAACATAAGACTCCGTTTGATCCCACAGTCAAACCGATCACACGGTTTTGTGGGACAATTTTTTAGAAATAAGCTTATTACTTTACAAATAAATAAATAAAAAAAAAAAAAAAAAAACTGTTTGTATGGTGGTCGCGATCCCTACCACCCCTCTATATTACTGCATAAACACTGATTGATCTTTAAGCACGACAAACCAAAAGAAATTCCTGGATGGATTTATTACTGTATTGTAAATCATCCTTTATTGTACCGCCTTGCGGATTAATTTTTGAAAAACGCGAAATCCTGTTATTTCTTCTTGAATTTTCATATCTCTAAATTGAGAAATAGTGGGTTCTTCATACAAAATTTCTTTCCTTATTTGACTCCTTCATGTTTTATCTTTGCGTCATAAGGTACCCTATGTCCGTCTCCAAGGTCCAATATATCTCTATTCATAAAAATCTTCGTACTAACTTGAATCCTCGATTTTATCTATTAAAGTTTTATTTTCACTACATAAGGTAGCCAAAGTCTTTCTCCAAAGTCCAACATATCTCTATATCAAAATTCATCAAAATTGGTTTGATGCGTTGTTCGTACAAACCTTCATCCTCTATTTCACAGCCGTTACTGAGATTAGCGTGCACAAACGTTGGCAAACAGACAAAAAGACAAACAGACAAAAATTCTCACAATCATTGTTTTAGGTTCTGCTGCGTTGATAAAGGCCCCCAATAATAGTTTTTCTCATATATATTCTATGTACAGACATCGATCAGTTACGTTTTTATTATATGTATACATATTAGATGGGAAAACAGTGGGTAGAATTCAAAAGTACAAAGTTAGTAATTTGAATTGTTTAATAATAACTGCAAATAAATGAGGACATAGTAACAATAATAAATAAAAATACTAATATCTGATAAACAGTGTAGACAGTTCAGAGCACTGTCATGCATTGTCCGCGACTGGACAACGTCTGATCTGTCGAGATTCCCTACTACCGTATTAAGCCCCGTTTTGCTTGTGAAAATGGTTTGTCATTTATGGGAGACCACATTAGTCAATTACACATATATATATATATATATATATATATATATATATGTATCTTAATAATTTAATATAGCCTTATTCTCCCATAAGTTTTTTGTTAATTTAGATGATACTTTTTTTGTTGAAAAGGGGGCACCTCAAGGGTGGTCCTGTTTTAATTTTATTGTACTTGGACCTTCGACTTCAACGAACTCCTCAAAATCATTAAAATTGGTTTTCTTTTTTGTTAAAAACTATTTTCTTAAAATAGTTTTACAATAATTACTTTCAAGGTATGTTATCTTAATACACGGTAATATTCTAGTGCTGTTACTTTCATAAGTGCCTTCTTAGGGCCTAAACTGGCACTTTAACATAATTTATGCTAATTGTAAACGTGAAAGATTTTTAATATTAATGATGTTGTAAGATAATATAATTATTGAAATGTGATTTGGCTTATTTTTCTGTATATAAAAGTAATAATACAATTTTAACACACAATAAAATATTTATTATCATTTACATTACAATACATACACAATATCATAAAAACATTTATAAATTATAATTAAGAGTGTAGGTAATAAACATTCAAGCTTACTCACTAAATTTCAGTGCTGTGTGTATCAAAATCAATTCTGCTGACAGAAGCAAACATACAGACTCTATTCTAGAGGAATAATTTACATACTGCTTATAGAAATAGAATATTCAATCGCTACACTCCATTTCCTTGTACGCAGAATCGTTTTTCTAAGTCTTCATCAATATTGTGCACTGTGCTTACAACCCAAAAACAAAGACGACCAACTATAAATTATAAATTAGAAAAAGCTGGATATACACTGGCTGATCCCGAAATTGCGACAAACCAAACGTGAACTACTATTTATAATATAGATGATTGTAGTATTGTAATGATTGAATGTGCACACATCAACAATAAACACTTACAATAAATTCCCAACAATAAATTAAAATAGATTAAATGTTTAAATTATGTTTAATATAAATATCCGTTACGTTCAGTGCTGGTCTGTAGTTGCTTCAAGGATGTGAGTGAATTGTATAACAGCCAAAGTGTATGTCGTAGAGATACTGATAATGCTAGCAATAAGTACTACGTTAACGGTGATTACTCTGAGGATAGTGAACTTGAATGGATGCTTGTCCAAAAAGTTCAACCAGTTGATGACCTTGCGTTGCTCAGTAGCATCTGGAAAATAAGCATAAATATCCTTCGTATCATATGACAACGTTAGTTTTTACTTCAGCTTTCATGATCTCTTCTTGATCTACAAATGAGGTTATTATGTTTGGCAACGTTAAATTTTGCTCAAAACGTGAACCGGTTTGTTAATTAGAATTATCAATAAATGAAGAATTAGGTTCACACGAAATATTGCTTTATCTTAAATAACCTGGTTTCTAGAGAAATTAAGCCAGAAAAGTTGGGGTCCCACTAAAATCAGGGAGCTCACAGATATTACTTACTCTAAAACTGACTAAATAAGTATGTGGTTAGTATAATAAGGTTAGGATCCGACTATCTTACAATGTGCAAAGAGTTTGCGTAATCTTGTTGAAATAATCATTAGTCCGAAACCAAACAAAGGGAAACGAAAAAGGTTCACGCAGAAATAGGACTATATTCTGAAATAATAACAGATATAACAAAGACGTCAAAATGACTAATAATTAACTTTGATATGGAAGTCAGCAATAGAAAAAAAAAAAAACTAAAATTACAAAAATCTGGCAATGAATTTCGGCGACTCTCAAAAACTTAGATTTCCATGGACATTTTATAATTTTTAGGTTAGTTGCGTAACAAATTGAATTGTAACGTCAAACTACCAGCTACCAACTAACATCAAATTACCAGTAACTATAGTTAGGTTTAAAGTTTGCATTATAATTTGTGTTTTCTTTAAATTCGGTATTTTTTGTAAAATTGTCATACAGCTGAATCTTAAACATAAATAACTTGTAAATCAGAAACCTTTGCAGTATATGAGTTGATTCGTAAGCAGCAGTTTCATGTTCTCCACCTCATCTGCGACGAGCTCTGCCAATACTAGCGGAGTGCAGATCACCACAAAGTATACAATCATTATGGAGACTAAATGTACAGTAACCTGTAAATTAGCAACAATGTTACTGTTTATACTAGGGTGCCCCATTTTGGTACTTTTTTTTCAAGTCTTGCAAGATAATAATATATTATTATAGTTTTTTTATGATAATGAAATCCTTGAAAATTTTAGTTGGATTGAATAATTTAAAGCGGGCGCTTAAGAATTTGTAACATGTATAATTAGTGCGTTCTTTTTATAAATGACATTCTGAAAATTTTGGTCTAAAACATTAATTTTTTATTGTCGTTTATTAGTTTTTTATTTTTTTGAGTACGTACTATAGATTTAATGTTTTCTATGAATCTATAAATACTAATAAGAATTTTGTACGTACAGCCGATTAACATAGATAAAAACCATTACCACTTTTTTTACAAATTTAACTATAAAAAAATTAATACCATCGAGCTTACAACAGATTCCCCTAATCTATACTGATATTATAGAGAAGTAAACTTGATGAATATATTTGTGGTAGGTAACCTCTGAAACCTGTGACCGCATTCTAAAAAATATTTCGTAAATAGCATGCTAGAGTACTTCACTTACAATAATTCAATAAAGATTATACTTTATTGTTATTACGTTTTTTATTGTAACTAACAAATATGAAGTGGTGGGCGATTGCTAATTATGAATATATTTACAAATGACAAGTGACATAGTATTTAAATGTATTGTAATTTACCCCTTTAAAGCTGTAAGCTACCACCATACAAATAAAATAAAATTCGTTAGCGTTGTCTTGTTTCATGTTTCCTGTGAATCATGTTACTTTGATCATTGGTCTATAGCTTAGTAATAAATGCTTGGCATATCCAGCTCACCCTTCTTCAGTTTTTAATGAAATGTATGTGAAAGAAGATTGAATTTGTATCGCTGTAAAAGCTACTTTACGTTTAAAGGAACACTTATTAAAGAAAATTAGCTGAGGTTAAAACATGCCTTGGTCTGTACCAAATATGTAGGTACTGGACTTTATCTGTCAACTATTGTACTGTATATATTTTAGCGTTAAATAGTATCATATTCTGTTATTGTCAAAGTAATATGGTGCTGAATAAATTATTTGCCTTCTTTCATAAGTTGAGTGTTCTTTGTTTTTCTCACAACTTAATAATTCGCGCACTTATACACGTAAAAATAAATCCAATATTTTTGATATTTTGTTCATATTTTATATTAATTTTTAAGTTCTTTATTTAAAAATCAATCTACACATCATACCCAGAATATGTTGTTACGTGTTCCATTCATTTATTATTCGTCAATTATGTATTGTTGAGCTACTTTCATAATATTCATTTGAGTGGTCTGTTATTTTTCCTATATTACTAGTATAAAGTTTAGAAGTTCACGACACATTTTAATCAAGTACACTAGTATTATTTCAAATAGTCTCTACACACTCCGACTAATAAATAATCTGTGTAGATACATGCGTATAATATAAATAATTGTAATGTGGAGTATTAATAAAAATTGATACTTACAATAGATTTATTACTAGCAATTATATCATAAATATTAACACATATTGTAACAACGAGGTGAATTAAAGATAATAATATCTGTAACAATGAAATATACTATTATATGTAATTATGGAAAAGACTGAATCAAAACATACAATGATATATTACATGGTATTCTTATACACACATTATCTACAGTGTTAAAACTTTAAATTATCTACTCACCGATATTTTTAAATATGGTTCAATTGAATTAAAATATTCAAGGATTGATTTGTACATAACTAGATATCTTCGTACATCATCCAAAGCGCGGATGACACCCAGAGTTCTTACTTTCGACTCCAACATCTTCCGCAACATCCTTACGTGATTCCACAGCAATTCTAAACTCATGATTTGAATTGTATTTTTCAAATAATTAATTGCGAATACCATAACCCACATTAACAAATTATAGATATTAATTGGCTCATCCGAAAAACCAGTAAGTAAACATAGAAAAAATATCAAAGTAACTGATATTATGATAATGAAAGTTGTTATCGATATATTTCTAAGATTATGCTGAGGTGAAATGTTTAAATGACTCAGTCGCTCCAAGTAAAGGAAGAAATATTTATCACAAGTTATTAAAGAGATAAGACTGCTGGCACAGACATCTGTTAAATTAAAACTGAAAATGATAACGAAACTTGTTTGCCCAATTGTAATGGACGTAATAAAAAAATTGTAAATCAAAATGATGATCGAGGAGCAGTAAATTTTTGCTGTGAATTCAAAAAACTTGTTCTGCGAGATATTGTTGTACAAGCCGACAAGCAACCTTATGTTCATAACTTGCTTTATGGATAAATATCTGAACGCCATTTTAAAGCACTATTGAAATAATATTTATTTTATTTTATAATAAGATATTGTATCTGATCGGCACGACGTCTACTTCTACGTCCAAAGAGATTGTGGTTGCAACAGCCCCGCTATGAAACCCAACAATATTGTTTCTTCATTAGTCCTACGTGGCTTGCTAGCATAGGCCATATTGGAAAATCAATACTTAGATCAAAATAGACAACATTGACGTAACTAAAATAAGCACAAGCTTCTTGTAAGGATATTATATATAATAGAAACTTTATATAACCAACTTTTAAATGTTGTTTAACTTATTCTATATATTTGTATATGTATATATCATCAAACCATGTCTTTAATTTTTGAAACTTGCAGAAAAAGTGACGTTATTAATAAACTCCAAAAGTAATAAAAGATTCTATTAAGGGCTTTCATTAGTATTCATCATTTATTCCCTCTTAATGTGTTAGTTTTTTTATACAACGTCGGTGGCGAACAAGCATGCGGTCAGCCTGATGGTAAGCGGTGTCTGCAGCCTATGGACACTTGAATTACCAGAAGCACCACATGCGCGTTGCCGACCTTTTAAAAACTTGTTCAATAGTGCCATTATTTAACTTCCTTTCCGCCAACGTTGCGATCTCTGCCATAAAGCTGAGCAGGGCTGGGCAGGTCTCATCCCCTAACATGAAAGTGGTGAGATCCTTAAGTCTAAGCTTAGTTCTTGTCTTAACCTTGAGATTATTCCTGAACGAGCCTAATCTGGAACAGGCCAGGAGGTTGTGAAAGACTGTCTTGGCGGTATCCGGATCGCAAACACACGCGGGGCTCATCTTTAATTTTGAATCTGTGTAAGTACGCTGCGAAACCTCCGTGACCAGTTAAGACCTGATTTAGATCATAATACGTCGGACTTCCTCCTTCTCCTTTTTTGGAAAAAATACCCGCGTCACCACCCCCGTAACGTAGGCAACATACGCTATGTTGCCTACCTGTTACCTGCCATAACCTAACAGTTTCTCCGCGTATGACTTTCTTTGCGTGGGACACCGGACACCGATCGTAGTCCGCCGCGGATTTGTTGTGCGAGTCCCGCTTCGTTACCTCGTCGGATGTTCGTTGCCAACGGTTTCGATGTATGCCCACACCCAATACAGGTGGATGGAGCTCCCTTCAACACGGATCTCACAGAGAGTCTGCTGCGCTGCGAGGGTCAGACGGTATGGCGGTATTGGCCAGCATCTCTAGCGACGATTTTGAGTAGCTGAAGATGCCGATATCCCGGTCTGTCGCTTTCCGAACTACCTGTATAAGCCTGTGCAGCACTAGCAACTCCACCTGAAAGACCGTGCAGTAGGACTTCAAGCGAAACGATGCCGAACCACATTACTGATTTGCCGGACAACAAATTCAAGGAACATGTCAAGCAGGTTTTACTGTCAAAAAGTTATTATACGGTGAATCATCATGTGAATGATAGTGATGTATGGAAGTGACTCCCTCTCTGTGCATCCACTAAATTATTATCATTGTTTTATATTAACACTTTTGTATAGTTGGCAAAAGGTATACCGATCGAGTTTCTTACCGGTTCTTCTCGATGACTGGGATATTTATTCTCTGAACCGGCAACAGTGTTTAGATGTTCATAAATGCCTTCTTAGGACCTAAATTGAATAAAAATATATTTGATTTTGATTGTTTGACGTGGAGAACCTGGTCTCATGCCCTCCTTTCATCAGCCGATCTTGCTGCCGTCAGTGAGGATCCCGGAGCTGCCCGACATCCCGTTTTATAAGGTATAGCCGGTACACCTCGCGGGCCTGGAGGTCCAGCGGGAGTAAGTCAGCCAGGACAGTTACGGCCGTCAATGAGATCTTTATATAATGAGTTTGTGCATACAGGATGTAGGTATAATATAAATATTCATCTAACCGTAAACTGTGGTTTGATAGTTACACGTAAATTTTTTTAAATAGTTATTAAAAATACATCACAATAAATAAAAATCACAGTTAAAATTAAAAGATAAAATAAAATTGATGAATATCATAAAAATACAAAATTACACTATTCGTCAGTTTATCAAATATCATTCAGCATTCATTCAGTTTGGTTAAAATAACTGTTTAGTTTATTTGATTAAATAAACACAAAAAGACAATTTTATTTATCTGCAATTTACCGGTCGGTAATTGGTGCTGCAAAAACGGTAAAAGGAACAAATCCTATGCGATGGGTCGGTGAAAGGAATATAGTTCATTTCCTATTTTTCAAGTTCTTAAAGAATATTCATTTATAATTGTTGGTTATTATATATGCAACTTAAAAGAAAATTATTTCAAGAACTGGAATAAAAAAAAAATTGGCTCTAGTACCAGAACATGTGCTTAATTTTTACAAATCTTTCTGAACTTCATTTAAACTGGCACTAATTATGTCCCTACCAATGAATCCCTAAACGCAAATCGGGGTCTTTGTTAATTCCCCTTTATTGTGGTAACTAAACAGCTGATATACATACATTTATTTATTTCTATAGGTTGGTCTACAATTGCTTACACTAATATTATAATAAAATAATGTGAAATATACAGACAAACACCGTTTAATATACATTTATTTAATACATTGACTTACAACTGATAATAAAGCTCATTACACAAAAGTCAGTAATGAATCTACGACCATATTACTACTGCGCAAAGAGAACTTTCAAATCGTCCCAGCTGCGGAGAAAAACCTACATACAGTCAGCAATCACGGTTTCCAACATCACGCTTAACTTTTGTTTATTAAGAAAACCAGAGTAATCACGCCCCATCAACTTTCTCGTAAGATGTAATGGTTTCTTAAACATTCATTAGTCACTGACACTCTATTGTGTGTATGCGACACGTCTCGGAAACGGGAGGGAGGCGGCGAACCAAAACCTCTTAATGTTCTGCCTAATGATTTTTTCTTATATACAGCGTGCTTGTGATTATCTGACAATAATTTAAAATGCACTTTGGAATCACATTTTTCATGTGAAATTTCTTAAACGACGATTATTGATTCAGACGACAATTGACAGTTTTTGTCAAGCTAGCTCAGTCTTATAAATAATAGAGTCGGCAGATAGTTGAAACGTTTATTCAACCATCACAATGTATTTACACAAATTCGTAAGTTAGGCTAATTATATAAAAATAATCAGAAAACAAGACAGTTATTTTAAGAGACACCAAACAACGTGCTAACTTGATCTATTCTCTTTATTCTCTATCAAATTCAAGAAAATAACTAACAACCCACGCGTATTCAACCTACATCGAGACGTATATCATGGCGTTTGGAAATACTAGGGCAAGGTTGGCTTACTATAGAGTGAAATTTTTAGGGCACGTTACGTTTAGGCACATTCCGTTACATGCAAGCAATCTTCCTAACTTTAAAGTATTCACGCAGGATGGTGGAAACTGCTTGTGAGTCAATCTTTAGTTCAGCCTGAATATCTTGATGTGTAATGTGTCTATTCTCCATAATAGCCACTCTACCTTGATGACATTTTCATAAGTTACTGCAGCTGTCGGTCGGCCAGGTCTGGAGTCATCGTTAAGGTTCTCTCGACCACCAAACCAATAAGTAACTGTAGCTTAGGTAGGAGAAGACTCCACAAACGCAGCTTGTAATTTTTTGTCAGATTTCTTGAAGGATAGAAGGCACGACAAGCTTCCCGCGAGACGTTCATTGTTGCAAACAAAAGAAGAGTGACATATAATCTTATCTTTTTTTTTAATTACACATAAGTGGCCAATGATTCTCATCAAAGAGATTTGTATTGAAATTAGCTATGAATTCAAAGTAATTTCAAGAAAAAAGAGATTGTATTTATTATGTGGTTAACAATTTTCAGAACAACTAGGTTGTTTATATTGATAACCTCAGTATTTTTTATGAAATTGTTTAATAAAACACATCATTATCAATATAGCATAATACGGGATATTTTTCTGTCATGTTACGTTATATGGTATTGGTGGTATTTTGCGTAAAATAGTTTGGTTATTGTGCATAGGTATGATAACTAAATTATAAGTAATAGATAGAAATTTTAAATTGCCACAGAAACTCCCTGAACAGTTTTAACAAGAGAGCTACCATCTTGTTAAAGTTTTGTTTGAACACAGAAGATTAGAAAAATATTCTATACACATGAAATTGTTAAAATAAAATTGTGTATAAAGCTATAAACTCACGTTGCCGATAAAAGGAAAAAAACTGTCACTAATTTCGAAATAATATTACGTTATGTGATCTGCACTTCAACATATCCAGAGTCTACAGGTAAATGTCCAATGTATATCATATACTCATTTATCGAGAAAACTTTTTAAAATAACCTGTTACTACTTACATAAAATCTTCATCGAAAAGCCAAATTACTGAAAGATGTCTCAATGTACTTAAAAAGTAAAGAAAAATACTAAATTAAGATAGCAAGTAAACATTGTTAGCCATAATTTACGGTAATATACTGTTGGCTTCATACAAATCTTATTAAATATAAAATGACTTCCGTTACAGTGTATCCGTTTTTAATTATATTGTAGCGGAAGTTATTTCGGTTCGCCGTCTGTGCATAGTTTTGCTAAACATAAATTGTATTATAAAAGGATTAGTTATAAGTTATAAAATTTAATTGAATAGAAAAATTAAAATAATTAAAGTAAATTATAGCCCTGTCCGATTCAAAATTCATTTTATATCTTTACGTGCATTTACAGTATATCTATTTGTAATTATCTATATTAGAAATTTGAGTGAACTAATTCCAGTCGTCAATATTTATTTAAAAAATATCATATCTATATTCAACTAATAAGTAAATTAAGAATGTTTTATCATTTAAATTAAAAGTTACATACATAACTTGTTGTATAAACAGATAAAGTAAATTATATGAAATAAATTAAAGGTTTAAGCATGTGTGATTCTTGGTTTTAATCACTGAATACTTTATTGCAGTTTTATTATTTCGTTTTTAAACTAGCGAGCTTTATAAAGCATTGTCTTCCAGCTAACCAGCGCGGCAGTAACGTGGAAAAAATATTATTGTCGGTAGTGCAATAGGAAATTAAATTTAAAATAAAAGCTTTTTCATTTTAACCGTTTCTGTTATTTGTTATTATATCTTTTTTATAATAAAAAGGAGGCAAACGGGCAGGTGACGCACCTGATGGAAAGTTATTAGGGAAGAATAATCTCTCTTCTTGAAGCTCACCAGGTCATAACGGCTCGGAAAGACCTCAGGCGACAGCTGGTTCCACAGAGTGGTTGTGCGAGGCAGAAAGTGCCTTAAGAAACGCACTGTCGTGGAACGCTGGACATAGAGGTGGTGTGGATGGAATTTACGATTCTGACACGATGTCCTTTGGTGAAACTCAGCAGCCGGGATTAATCCAAACAATTCTTCGGAATACTCCCCATGATAAATTCGGTAGAAGATGCAGAGTTTCCCCGGTTATTCTTGTTATCCGATATTGTACACACATCAAAATAGGTTCGCAATCGATTGGAAATCTTTCGATATCTTTTTGGAACACTACAACTTAAAAATAAAAATTTTGGTGTTATTTCTTTGTTTGAAAACACTCTATTCCAAAACAAAGAAATGACACCTTTCTTTACTCCCATTCTGGTTTTTGCCAAAGATCTATTTTAGTGACTTTTATTTAAAAATATCCTTCACTTAAAAATGCTACGTGGCTTGTCTAAAGTTGTACGAACAAGAATAATATTATTGAGTAAAGAAGGTTACTCTACGAGGTGAATATATACCAGAGCTTCAACACTGTATCGAAACAACTGTGCACAGAGTAGAGCACGGATAACTTGGCTGATTAACCTCGTAGTGGCCACTCAACTATTCTGTGCTATTCTAGAAGCGCTATAACTGCAAACCCCACTAAAATAAGATGGGATAGTGAGGTGCTACTGGATGTAAAATTAGCACCAAAAGTGTTGGGATTTGCCTAAATAGTTTACTCAGATTATGATGGGCCTGGCAACGTTAAGTAAAAGAAGGTACAGAAGAGACAATTTAGCGAAATTCCCTTTTTATTAACGAAACATGGATCATCATACACCTGGATAATCAACGTCTTCGTACCTGAAGAAAGCCTGAAGACTAAAAAAAGCAAAGAACTACCGTTGGGAATATTCAGCAAGATGTTAATTAGTGTCTTTTTGAGGCGAAGTAATTGTTGTATCATGTCAAGGTTCTATGTCTGCTTTGTACAAAACAGCCGTTCTCGATGGAATCGTCAGGCCGTTTGGAAGTAATTACAGGCACCAATTCATGCTTGAACGGTAATGCACCGGCATATCCAGCTGGACGAGCTAACGCAGCTCTTCGTTAATACAATATCGCACGATTAGATTGAGCTACATGCTCGTTTTAGTTAAACCCAATCGAGTGCACATAGGATGTTCTTAAGTAGGCTGTTTGAAATCGGCAACCACCGCCACAGAGCTTGTCAGATATCTGGCAAGCCGCTATTCAAGAATGTTACTAGATGCGCATCATGCAAAAATTGCGTAAGAAACAAGACAATACATAAGCATTTATAGTGGCATGCAATATTAATTAAAAGTCTCAAAATACATCGAGGGTAAAAATGTATATTATTTCGTTAAAAAAGTATAATATTTAGTTTTTGTTGGGTAATTTCTATTAATTATAGAGATATAGTTTATATCTTAATGCTGCATTATTTGTTACAAAGCTGCGAGCATAGATCCAAATTGGTTCCATTAAGCCATATTTTAAAATAATTACGTAACGCGTGCTGCATTTCATCGACGCTGGCGCAAGCCTATCTACTTGCGTCCCTGACCGAGTGACCGCGCATCGCGACCTTCAGTCCGCTGGCCACCGCCCTTGCGTGCACTCACGTTAATTGTATCGTCAGAATGAATATTTATATCATACATTTTAGTGCACATATTATATTATTATCTCTTTCTATTATTAAAAATATTAATACATTAGTTCAATACGTTCTCTTTCTACGACTATACATTATTCAGTTGAATCAAGCGCTCTGCCAAAACTTTCAGTAACAATAAGTCGCTCGCCCGTTTTCCATTCAATCCAGCTGTGCTGTTTTCAAATGGGACTAATCACTTAATGCAGGTAAATCCGTCCTTCGGCGAAGTTTCTTGTACGTCTGTGAAATATTGACGACTTTTGGAAAACTCCCTGAATTTTGTAAGAAGGCCTTACTATTTGTTTCGAAATTTGAAATTTGTCTTGGCAATAGTTTTCTTTGTGAACATTATTACAAAATTAAGTTAGATGTAGTGATAGTATTGGAGTGCCCCGTTGAACGGTTTTGTTTTCAATCTTGTGAAAAGTTTTTTTTATGATGTTTTAATGTGTTATTAACAAAGTGCAATTCATTTTTCGGTTCTTGCCTTTAAATAAATATGTGTCAGAGGGCCAAGCAACTTCTTATAAGGTGATCTATTGCTTGAATATTCTTGTCATTATTTACCAACACGCAATATGTTTTAATATAATAAAACGGAAAAATAATAATTCGTATAAATATTTTTTATTTTTACGATCATTTATTAATTTTTCTATTTTTTATATTAACTATGCTTCCTGTGCCTATTTGCGCACTTCAAAATAAATAAATATGTAATTCTTGAAATTATAAAAAAAAAGAGAAACAATTTATTATACTATTGCGCTATGTACATATTATAACATACATTTAAAGCGGATCTCGTTTAGACTTCCTATTTGCTGCTGAAATTAAAAATGCTCTTCTAAAAATAACGTGCTTTTAATTTATCACATTTTTCACATCTGACGAATAAAAACATATGTACAAATAATAATATAATGTAAATAAATGTCAACAAATATAAATACAAAATGTAGGGAGGGATAATATAAAACTTTCATCTATAAAATATCAATAGAGAATATGACAGTTTGACTTTCCCGTAGAGAACATAATGCTGAGTGGCGTTTCTCTCAAGTATTCTCATGCATTGTAAATTTTATTTCAAATATGAATAATAATATCATAAGTAGTATATTACATTTTCTGAATTATAATATTCACTTTTTACATTTATAGACATTAAAAATATATAGTTTTTGTGTTGTCTATGTTGTGTAGAAAGAAATGTGTCAATTACGCTTCACCGTAACTGAGATTTATTGTCAGTCTATACTTTTCTTTGTTCAAAAGTTCAATACCCTATACAAATTTGACGACAAAGATATAAGAAACAAAAATCTGTAAGTTTAAAACTAATATAACATATTCTATCGTAGTAAGTTTACTACGCGGCTTACGTCGTAGCTCTACAGATTTCGTAGCCGCACGTAGCTTGTGGAAAGAGCATGGCTAATGATTAGTTAGGTTGTAAAATCTAAAATTTGTATAAATGTACGTCGACTTTATATTTAAAAAAAAAAAACATAAGCAAAAAAATCCATATTATTATACGGATTTTTTTTGTGTTCTTATGTACGGTAGTTACAAGTTATAATTCTTTGTATAGCCAAAGTCGATATTAGGTGTCATATAACACGCGCTTCGTAAAAAATTTCTCTCGTAATATTTTAAGAACGCGTTTAACGAAGTATAACTCAAAAAAACTTTAAAGTGATATTCAGTTTTTATTACGTAAAATAAAACTTCTTTTTTGTTATCACTTTTGTAGATCCACTCATAATTATAATAAATAGCAATTAAAATAAAAAACTTGACCGAGATAATTAAATAACAAAGCAATTTTTTACAGTGAAATAAACTTCTTTGCGCGCATGAGGGTAAAATTTTTACGGATGCAACGCGTCACGAAAATGTGAAACGTTTTGAGAGAGAGAGAGAGTGAGAAAGGGCAAACGTAGCATGAAGCACGTAGGCATGGAGACAATGTGTAAACAGTGAGTTAAATTTATAAATAAACACGCCTGTATTCCGCGAAGGGTTAGGCAGAGGTGTACTAATGTACACCCACAATTCGCCTAGTATGTTTTTAGGTCCCATGTAATAGGGCGAGCCTATTGCCATTAATCGGGCACGAAACCAAATTCCGAGCTGCTACTGAGAATTTCATAGGAAAAACCCAATAATACTTTGCTCGACCTGGGATTCGAACCTAGGACCTCGCGCATAGCAGTCGCACTAACGACCACTAGGCTAACGAGGCAGTAAAACAAACATAAACATTTTGTGATAAATTTGTAAATCGTCCTATACTGAGCAGTTGTTCAGAGTAAGTAATATATTTGTTATCTTTTTGTTAATATACAATTTTTTTATGTTAATTCGTTTGAAAGTTAGGAAGTTTTAATATTTACAAATAACATGTGGCATTTTAATTTGCCACGCGTTATTTAAGAATTTAATATAGATGCTTAATATTTTAATCAGAATTAAATTCATTAAATTCCTAACGTATCTTCCTTTTTCCCTCCCTCTAGGTCTCGGAAATGTAAATCTTTAGATTAGTATAAATATAAACGAGATTTAAAAATTAGTTTGCCAATGAAGTTTCACTTCTGACCAAGGTACTTTGTACGCACGCACATTTTTTTTTACACAACAGTAAAATACAAGTTTAAAAAATACTAAATAATTTATTATTACAGATAGCTGTACCTGCGGCTCCACTTGCGTAGACTACAGAATGCGATCGATACTGTGGTGACTCCGCTTCTACCTACGGAAGTCGCCCGCCGGTTATTTAAAAAATAAAAATTCTTTTTATTTTATTTGTGCGAAACACTAATTCTTTTTGTAAAATAAAATTAGCCTAAGTTACTCCTTATAACGTCAGCTATCTACCAGTAAAGGTACCATCAAAACTGGTCCAATCGTTTCCGAGTTCACCGGAACAAACAGACAACTAGACAGATTTTTTTATATAAGTACCGTATATACTTTCATATGGATTTAGTAAAAAGCTGTTTCTTTTAAGATTGTAAACATACTTGTAAACATTATATATTTCTATAGATAATTGTTTTTGTATACATAATTTTATTGTAGAAAATTCACCACAATAGTGGCAGCGGTCGTGCGCGTCCACCATTAAAAACGCGATAAAGGGAGAATGTATGACAATTCAATTTGAACCCCAAATAATAATATCGGTTTGCTCGGTAATGGACAAAGAAATCCGTTGGTCGCGCGGCAACCTGCGTTTGGTTTACTATTTCCACGACTGTTCAAAATATGCGATCCTTTTCTAAATATTTTTTTGTTGTTTTTGTTTTGATTAACGCGCTAATTTCTGAAACTACCGGTCAGTTTTGAAAAACTATTTCTCTATTTTATAGCCTATTTATCAAGAAAGGTTAGGCAATTTAACATCACGCTACGATCCTTGGGAGTGGAGCATGGACCGTACAATCTAACCAATCTATTGTCAAATAGTTGGCGTATGTATGAAACAGGCATGTACAATCCAAATTTAACGCGGGAAAACCGTGGGACGCACCTAGTCATATTTATATACTTTTTCATTTCATTATATCTTTAACCAAATCACTATACAACAGTAGTATTTATTTGAGAAGATATCATGGTTCATAAAGAAATCACAGGAGTAAGTCATCGAATTTTTTTTTTTACTTTTATGTCGGTACTAATATTTTTTTATATTTAAAGACCGTTGGTTTACAGTGTTCAAAATTATTAGAAGTCATTGTTTTATTCTATGTAAACAGAGTATATCGGGAAAAGAATAGCACATAATATTAATAACTGTGGTTATAGATAAAGTATTTAAAAAAATCATAATATATTGCTAGTTGCCAATTGGCAACTGTTTGTATAGCATATTAATCACATCAAGACGAAAGATTGTTCCACTTTATTTTACAAAATAATAAAGTCCTGAAAAGAAATTCAAAGTATTTAGTCTCTGATAATCTCGCTTAAAAAATGACTGGCAGCGAGTTCTGCATTTTTCGTAAACAGTATACAGTACGCCTTTAAATAAAATGGTATATTTAATCAATTTACTGTAATGAAACATTCTGAACTTTATTAATAACCATTCTATAAAAATTATAATTCTTTTAATATTCTTAACTATTATTTGGTATTAAGGTATCCCATTCGTCGATCATAGGCAAATTCTTATGTGGCCCTAGACATAATATGGCGGAAAGTGAAGTAACAATTCGTACGTTGAACAATATACAATCCTCAACTATGAGAAATACGATATAATGAAGATATCCATAAGAAGATAAGATGGAGGCATCCATATTAATTAAAGTATTTATTTGATATTTATTAACCACGTTTTTAGGACGGAAATATGCATCTAGCAAAACATTCAATTCAATTGTAGTCCCATAGTTTGAACAATGAATAGACAAAAAATATAACTACCGTTACATAAGACGCATCAAAGCATAAACCCGGGGCAGTAAATTGCACCCGGCCACCGCCACCGCAACCGCACCGCACGAATAATAAAAAAAGGTTCTCGTATGTTCATCGGACACGCGAACTTATTTGGTTTCCGGACGTAAATTAAGCTTATTTTATACATAATGTATCTTGTCAAAAAAAACTTAAACACGTCTATTATACAATTGAATATATTTATTACAGTAAATGTTAAACAAAAGAATAAATTATACTTGCATTATAGTGCTTTATTCCCACGGAGTAGAATTCCATTTTAGTTTATTGTGTTTTTAAAATAGTGGTTTCACCAATCGGTACTAATTGTAATACCGTATGAGAAATTAAACCATTTGGTGAGTTTGAAAAAAAAAACAATGAACCCAAATGTGAAGACCGAATAAGGGAGACAAAGTCGCACTCCTCGTTGGTATCTACCAAAGCGCTCTTTTTTTAGTTGTTCGCCATATTATATACTTTTTATAATTTCCTAAATTATGTAATGATAATAGTACATTATCGATTATGTTGAACAACACAAAATATTTCAATTTATATTTAAGAATCCTCAATTAACAGTTCAAAATCTTACCACTATAATAATAATTGTATTATTATTTTCAAGTTTGACGTTAGTGATTATCAATTTACTCCGTGGGAATAAAATATGGTAATTTGTTATCAAAGTTTCACAACTTTTTAAGTTATAGAACCTATATTGTAGGGTTTGATTGTGGAAGCAACACTGCCATACTTATTTTTTCGTTAAACAGCAGTGTTTATACTGCTATATTTTTGGTCTCTTAGGTCGGTTTTGAAAGCATAATAGTAACTGAAGAGACCGTTATAATACTGTTCCGTCCTTATTAAACGTTCGGGAATAAACGAGTAAGCGCAGTGGAAGACTTCTTCGAGCCTTCAGTTGGGATATGGACCGAACACGCCGACGAGTCGCAAGGCAAACTAACTTACAACAACTTACTTACCTATATCGACATCCGCGTTGATGGAAGAAGCCTCACAGGTCAATCGTCAAAGGATAAGAAACAGTCGCAGTCAAGTCAAGTTTAACTCTAGCTTCTAGCAAAATTCCAAGTATTTTGCCAACGTGGGGAGATTACAAAGCTCAAATTACAAACTGGCAATTTTACGTACAGTTCAAATGTGAAAATATTACGAGTTCAAATCGCCGCAATAAGGGGAAGATCCCGTGACTAAAATACGCCGTATTCCACAAAACAAACAGAATAGAGATTATCGCAAGCAATCAAATCGGCATTGACATTCAATAACAACAGATTATACAGTACTTATTTTAAATTTCAAAATTGTGTTGCCAGCCCTGATTTCAAACAACCAGGGACACCGAAAAAAATGTGGTGGAGAATTTGAGAGGATCGTAGCCTGAAAAGAGCCTAGAGAACTTAGATTATTGAAGTCGGTCCAGATATTACTGAAATGATGAGTTAGAGATAGACAGAGCTTCACATTACCTAGCCGAAGAGAAGCTGTACTTGGCAGAAATAAATGGTATACTCTTGTCCAAGCTCACTTTTGGTTGTTGAGGAAGTCTTCTTCCTACCCTTATACCACACTTGGTGGGATCGGCACAGCACGTCTTCTTCTTCAGCCTGTCACCTGTCATCTCTGCACTCATTCCCTATAAACAAATATCCTCTTTCACACATTTCATCGTCTTTTTAGGGCGTCCGCTTCTCACATTACAGCTAACTATCATTTTAATTATCTTTTTCACCACATGACTCTCATCCCTTCGCATAACATGTCCATTCTAAAATAATCTTCCACTCTTCAATGTTTCAGTCATCGGTGCTACTCTCAGGCTTCTTCTAACATGCTCATTCCTTATTCCATCCATTTTTATCACTCCGCAACATTCGCTTCTCTGCTACATGCACTTTTCTGTTCAAGAATGTCACAAATTGATTGTGCTCTTGTTACTAACTGCACTCCACCTGTAAACAACATGAGTACAGTTGAATGAATACAGTAACGGTTGTAAACAGTTGGAAATGTGTTTCTAACATAACAAACTTTTTTTCAATTCTTCACAAAATAATGTTTAGTAATATTTAATGGAATTAAATCATATCATCCATAGGAATAGAATTAGTCTTCTCATTTTGTTAATATTTTTATTTTTGCTTTCCTTTGAATATGGTATGCTCCGATGGAGCTGGCATAAACCAGGACTTTTTTTAAATAATTTTCAGGCGTAGCATTTGATCACAATCACCATAATTAAGTAACAGTGCAGCCCACGATGGAACTAACTCTCAAATGAAGCTTCCAGAACACACCTATAGGTGCTTAGCGACAGATTTTCAACTTGAGAGTGGTTTCTAATCAGGCGTGCATTAAAAAATGTCCTATGACCAAGCTGAAGTTTCATCATGAGGTTTTCTTCTCTGAAAGCGCAGGCTCATTGCAGGGATTTGAATTTAAAGCGATGTCCGTACATGTTACCACTGAGCCATCGTTGCTTCAAAAATGACAAGAAGAAGTAAAACCCTTATAAATGAAGAGAAAAAAAACATATAATCTGACTATACAACTACTGTATTTAATTGAAATAGCTCATTTCATATGAGTAGCTGATACAAACGGGAATCTCGAAGCCAAAGCAGTAAACTGTCCGATTCACCATTTAAACCGAGTTTAATGTTCGTCGTTAACTCTCGTTCAATCTGCTTAATTGGGAACGGTGCCTAATGGGCAATATGTTACGTTATGTAGTGACGTTGGGATTTAATAGTTTCTTGTTGGTTGTGTTAGTTGAATTGTGAGATGCCTTAGTTTATTGGCTTGTTGAATTATATAGGATAGGTGATTTATAATGCCTCTAAAATAGAACATATGGGTGTTATTTTTAATCATACCTAAACCTTCTAAGCTAAATATAATTATATTTCTTTGAACGACTTGTATGAAAGTGTATTAAAACACAAATTAAAGATTATTAATTGATTTTTCGCTTAATAAAGTAACAAACTTCGATCAAAGTTGACAATTTTTTTTAAATATACGCTTAATGTAACATGTTTATTTATTGACTTCATGTTTTTTTATAAATCTACCGGTGCCTCGTGACTTCCTTTATTATGCCGTAGTTATTTTCGTTTCGTAATTTGTTATTATTAATTCTTATATTCTACCATTTGAGGAATTATAAGCTTCTGGTTCACAAAATTTCATAAAAATATATCCGGTTTTTTAATTAAATCCGGACGTCAAATCAGACACACAAACAAACAAAAAAGTCATATTCATTATCAGTGTCTAATAATTAATAGACTAATAAAAAAAACTTATGCAGTCAAATACTACTTTTTCTTCTATTTAAGGGGAATTGAATTCATCCAAAATTCTGCCAACGTCACGTGAATAGAATATTTTTGTAATCTTCAAACTTCGCTCTAACAGAATGGCGGCTTCCTTATTTAAATCATCCAAAAACTTATTGTGGCTACCTAGAAATCCTAGTTTTTATTTATAATCTACTTGTGCACAATAACCAAACTGCATCACGTAAAATGCCACCGAATTTATATGATATAGATCCAAAAGTAACATAAGTTTATGAATTAAAATTAAAGTCAACACATAACACATCAAGATCCTGCCAAAAACTCCTATAGAGAATTACAGATTTATGAATATTAGCGATCACTCAATGATCGAAATTCGACCAGCGACATTTTAATCATAGACTAATTTCTGTTTGACATTTGCAGTATGAACTAAACAAAGAATATTATATCACTTGCTGTCACTTTTCATTGAGTGACAATTTTGGGGGTCTAAGTTTAATGGCATTGGTCGGGTTATGATTAGAAGTATTAATTTAATATATAAGTAACAGGTATTATAGATAAATTTTAGCTTTCTGCACTTCTTCTCTATATAAACTTTAACCATGCCAAATCTCACAGAATTCCGTGCACGCAATACGCTTAAAAAGGGGTAGAAAGTTGTCGCTTCACGTATTAATATAATTATGATGATGATAGATAGACAATAGTTTTACTAACGATGTATTTCCTTTACACATCAAGTAATCTCAAACTTAAAACGAACGAACGGTCGAAAAACGTCAGCGTATGACAAATTACATTTTCGGTGCAACACTGCACAACACAACCTTCGTACTCGTTTTGCTGCCAGTCTCTGTGATTTATCACTTTTAATATATTCCTACATTAAAAATAAAGCTAACGATTCCCTCCGTTAATACTATGATCCCAGTAATATAAATTTCGAAGTTAAAAGTTCTTTAGTATCGTTGTGATTTGAAATGCACTGAAATTAAAAAGCGAAACATCTATAGAATTTAACCTGCGAAAGAATGAGATAGAATACATTATACACGGTGAATACAAACCTGATTTTCATAATTACAATCGTCGTCGAATTGACCTAGCGGTCTGGAGGAACAGACTAGTACCTACGCACTATTTTATGTACAGTACGATTGGTCGATAGTTTGAGTTTAAAAATAGATTTTAAAGAAGATATTTTTGTTTGAAGTTCTAACTTAAAATGAATGTGAATTGAAAACATTTTTTTTTATAGTTTAATAGGCCAGCATTCTATTCAAAATGTTACTTAGGTTAGGGTTAATACATCCCGGTGAACTGTCGGTGTACATTAATACACCTCTGCCTAATCCTTCGGGGATATAGGTGTAATGTTATGTTATGTTAATCTGTTTAACAACTTAAGTTTCTTTAACCTATTTTAATAAATCTGTAATTCTGTCTGTACATAAGTTTGTTTTTCAAATTTCCCAATAGACATCTTTTATTTTATTTTTAAGCCTGTCAGTTTGTTTATTGGCCGAATTTAACTTAAAACTTTTTTTTATATTTGGTACAAGTGGATAATTGTATTGTTGTACGGAGTTAGTGCCTTCTAATGATTTCAGTGCTCTTTGAGGCCACTTCTCTTGAGTACAATACCAAGTAAAATTCAATCAGTATTACCTCAAAAATACATATATATGAAAGGTACTAGTTGAAGAAGAGTCCAGCTGTAAGCGGCAAATTTTAATTCAAAAACGCACCAAAAGAGTCAATGGCATAGCAAGAGGATATGATACTTTTTCATGACTTTATAGTTATACCGTTGTAAAACTTAAAAAAAAAGTTGAACAATAATACGAAAAGTTTGTGGAGTGAAAAGTTGTTCAAGAGGGCGAAAATTAAAAATAACTTTTTGCTCTTTCTTTAAAATTAACACACTTGCTACCGTTGCGCTACCTTATTTTGACGGTTTTCAACAGACACTTTTTCATACATAGGGTCTCTACCCTTTACATACAATATAGTATCAAATATCCTCAGTTTCTGAAATTGGCAGATTAATATCCTACCAAAAACTCCGTATACTCAGCTTTCACTGCTTCTAAGTATTCCATTTAATTCCTCCATTCGTATATTTCGTAGACAACAATCATTAAAATTGTTATTCTGACGTGAAGATAAACCGGCTGCTAGTACACGAGTTTACAGCATTACGCCGAGAAGACTGTTAAATCTTGTGACGTCGTGTTAATGAGGATTGTCGGTGGCGATTAAAATTTCATCTCGGCTTTAAAGTTTTACGAGTAATTAGAGATTAAGCTTCAGATGCCTTACGCTGTTAAAACCAAATTTATTTTGCTGTTTTTCTTTTACTTCTCATAATGCTATCTTCTTATTGCTTTTGCCCTACTTATGTAGGGTCAGCAAAATATCTTTTCTTCTTTCATTTTGAGTGACATCAATTCTCCTTGGAATCTCCTTGTCTGTATCTAACCGAAGATAATTAAATAACCACTATCATGGCTTTTAAGGTCTCCTATTTCTGCTTTATACACGTAGGAATATGTATAAGTATATAACCTTTTATTATTATTCAATAATATAAATATTAATGCTAATTAATTATAATTTGTATAGGGTATGGTTTCAACTATCGCCATTAAATGCACGTTCAATGACCTAATTAATTGGATTTGTCCCTCAAATAATAGATGTGTAACCAAAATCGAATCACTAAACAATATCAAAATGCTTATCTAAAGAAGTGAATTTACAACGGCTGATTTCTTTCTTGCTCTCTCCGGCCACAACCGCGCTTCGCTCTGTTCACTTGCTCGGCTCCTGGGTTATGATTTCAGTTACAGCCTAAACAAACCAATTCAGTGCACAACCAATATTGGCTACAATATAAACCATAAGATACAATGCTATTTATTTGGTGGCAAATCTATTATTTTGATGACAGAACGAATTTAGTGAATTAATATGATATCAAAATGTTTACTGAGAATAAATATTATAAATAAGATACATATCGGTGACGAATATATATTTTGGTGACACAAAAATATTCATGTCATTTTTATATATACTGTGAACGTTCCAAAATAATTGTTTTTAAAGAAACCTGTAAAGTTCATCTTTTGTCTTAAATTAATAAACAGAAATGTAATATAAATAAATATAATTAGTCCAGACGATTATATAAAAAAATCTTATCAATTACAGGAAAATACATAATATAAATCACTTTGTAGTATGCATTAATCGATTTATTACACAGAGATATAATTCAATGTCCAAAAAAGGCTATTTGCTAATTACATTACAATTATAAATATGTGTAAACTTGAAATTCAAAATCAATTATATATTATAATTATATATTTATATAATCTGTCACAATTTATCTGAAAACATAATTAAAATACCAAAACAAAACATTACATGTATTACGATTCTAACTTCAACACGTGCCGTTCTGATAACGTTAATTCTCTTTACGCCCGCTTAAAGTGCGTTTTACGCCTGTCTCGGATTAGCGTTGCGTTTACGCGGGCGTAAAGTTTACGCCCAAGCGTAAGTGCTAATGAGTTCGCTATTTGACGACCTAAGTTATGATGTTTCTCGTTACATTGTGGTAAGACAAATTGTGATGTTTGACGGATTATAAGAATTGTGGGGTTCTGTCCTTTCGGTAGGAGATTAGTGTCTTGTTTATTTAATGCTATGCAAATATTCGCTCTAAATAAAGGTTTAGGCTCTAAATATATTTACAGTCATCCCCTACTGCTTCTTCCAGATGGGGTAGTTAATTTTAAAATAATGTTTTGTAGCATTTAATTTGTATATTTTATTACTTTTTATAAGTAGTTACTATTAAGGGATAAATGGACTATATTAGAGTTTTGTGCGGTTCTTACATATGTAGTATAATACCTTTAGAAATACGTATTATGCAAATACGTTTTATGTCACTCTTCCTGTAAATAATGATTTTATGAAAATATTATTGAGATGATCGTTATAAACTAGTTTGACGTAAGTGTATAAAATATAAAATTATCCAAATAATTGGTTTATAACTTCAAAATTCTTATTAGCTATGTAATTAGAAGACTTTTTAAGCGAAAGACTAAGTTGAAGATGCCCATTATTTTTATAAAAAATATATTTAAAAAAACACATCATTTTCCCCATGGTGTGAAATGAAAAACACAATGACACGACGATGCGGGCTTTAAAGGAATTTTCGCTTTGTGACGATCACGCCTCACGGGCGATTTTCCTTTTGATATTATGACGTTTATTAAAATTTAATAATTCCCCATTCTCTTTGTCAAATGAGAGCGCGAATGCGTTAATTGTGATTTTCCTGGTGCTTTTTGATGTTTACATTAAATTTTGATCGAAATAATATTATTCATTACACAGAAATATTAAACGTTATAACTTGCCTTGGGATTTTATTTGAAATATTAAAACAACAATAAAATTAACTAAAAATGTTGTAATGATAAATTCATTACGATAAGCGTGCGAAAATAAAAACTAATTTTGATGGTGTAAGGGGTGTCGAATTACATTTTTAGAACTGTCGAAACGCCCAACCCAGCCTTACCTGCACGTGGTGCATTCGGTTATGGAATGAACGAGGAAATAGCTGAAGCGGGGTGGTGGGATTGTTTTGTTTAACTGACTCACGACCACAATGCACGTCGTGAAAAGTCTGTCATGGTGACACAATTTTACGTGTCGCGTTTCGGGAAAAGCCTGGGCGTATCCAGTTAAATGTATGCTAAACGCCATTACAATGGCGACCGTCGCTGGATCACAGTCTCTTGGTAGTCGTTGTGTTTGGATTGTACTATTCTTACCATAAGGGACAATATCATCTATTTGCCATACACACTACAATTAATATTCAATTCATATAACAAGTGTAGGTATTTTCCTAAAAAAAAAACAAAAATCAACGATTTTTTACGCGGAAAGCAATTGCTTCACAGACTTTGCCTATGAGTATAACATTGCCTATTATTATTATTATCTAATTTTAGAACAAACATCTGTTTTCTCTATTGTAAAACTCAGTGGAAAATTATTTCTCACACATTAGTTTCATTTTACGTTATTTCAAAAGTCCAATTAACAATATTTTACTTTCACAATTTTTCGAGACCTCCTTCCTTCTAAGGTTTCCCTTATTATCCGAATGAAAGCAATAAAAAATAATAAGACAAACAAACCCCGGTGCACGCGAAACGCGATATTTTAAAAAGAAAAAATAAACGGACATGTGAAGACCTTTAAAGCGATATCCTCGGGGAAAGGCAATTTAATTTACCGAAGGACAGTATTGAGTGAAATCCAAAACATATTGGACGTTGTATAAAAAAGCTTTGATGTAACACGATTCTTTATGTTTTTCTGTTGAAAAATATTAGCTTAGTTATGTCCGGTAGACGTACACTCAAATAAGATTGCGCGGTAAGAAATAGAAAAGATTCTAATAGAGTGTAGCGGGTGAATCTTTCAAGTTATATTGTGGGGGGCGCATTTGAAAAAGATGCTTACTCAATAGCAAACATGATATACGTAAATAGATCAGACACCATATATCCAACATATATATATTAATTTAATATTTTATTTTTTGTCTAAATAAATTGAATTTAATATTTACTTTTACCGCCTCTGGTGTGGTTGACTTTAATTAGTGACACAATAACGGTATTACCATAAATTGTCATTAATTATCAAATATTGTATTTCTGCTGTTAATTCATAATAATCAATTAATATCTCAGCTCTTGGGGATGGCATGTAATATGTCAATTATACATACATTTTTGTGACGTCTGGTGCTAAGGGTTATTAATCCAACTGAGACTAAAAATATTTTAATAATAAATTATAAAAAATTGTTGTAAATTTTTTCTGAAATTGTGTATTTTTTACGATTTTACAATTTGAATGTATTATACTGGATAGCTTGTAATACATTTAAAAAAAAATCTTATTTATAATTTCTAAAACATATGCATTGTATACTACCGTTTAAATATTGGTAGATCCACGAGACCAGTCGCAGTATGCCGAGAAGTTTGCAGGTTCTATCCCAGTACTAAACTTTCCGTGAGCAGCATAATTTTTAGGGGCCTGTTGAAATCAAAAGGCCGATTGGGTCTAACTCAGATAATTCACAGTTCTACATTCATTCCAACTTCAAGGCTTGAAGTGATTTCAATCTAGAAATCAGTATCTAACGGTGTCGTTTTACATCCATCGCTACATATTTAGGTCGGGAACATTTTTTCTTTTTTATATGAAAACTCAAGACATTTTTTTTTCAAAGTTTATTTACATTTACATACAGTATTTATGTACCGTTTTGTTCGATGACTTTCTACCATTTTGTAGGTAGAGACATGATACCATTGCTGTAGAACTTTGGGACTTCTGATCAAAAAAACGCTACAAATAGTTTTGGCAGTCCTCTCTTGATCTTAACCTAAAGAATTCTGAAGAGACCGAAACAGGCGAAAATCTGAAAGTGCAAGATCAGGGCTATATGGTGGATGCACTAACACCTCCCCTCCAAACTCTCTTAACATTTGCTGAGTGGCTAAAGATGTGTGCGGTCTAGCGTTATCGTGATGAAAGACCACACCCTTCCTGTTAATCAATTCTGTCCGCTTTCTCTCAACTGCTACCTTTAATCTCATCAGTTGTTAGCAGTAGAGATCCGAATCGATGGTTTTGCCGGGCGGTAAAAGCTCATAATAAACAATGCCATTCCATTCCCACCATACACACAGCATCACCTTATTTCGAGTTAGCCCAGGTTTAGCTACAGTCTGTGAAGCCTGGCCGAGCTTAGATCACGACGTTCTTGTCGTACGTGATCCACTTTTCATCGCCATTTATCAAACTCTTCAAAAACGGCTCGGTTTCATTACGTCTCAATAATGAATCGCAAATGAGTACACGGTTCATTAGGTTTCTTTCAGTGAACTCATGTGGCACCCAAATAACGAGCTTTGTGGTATAGCCAGCTTTCTTCAGATGGGTGAAAACTGTTTTGTGTTCAATTTCCAGTTCTACAGCTCCATAGTAACTTGATATGCCGAACTTGCTCCACTTTTTCAAAAATGGCGTCCATTTTATTCGTAACAGGCCGTCCAGAGCGAGGTTCACATTTAACATCAAAATTTCCGGACTGAAAACGTTTTAACCAACTTTGTGCTACTCTTACTGACACTGCATTAGGTCCATAAACATCACAAATTTATTTCGCTGCTTGAGTTGCATTTTTGCCTTTTTTGTAATAATATTTTAAAATGTATAAAATTTCTTCATTAGATTCACTCATTTTTACACAAAGAAAAGTAAATGAAAAATAGCGGGAAACTACTTTTTTTATTTTTTTATTTTGTTTCTAATGTATCCTTTTTCATGTTACCAAAACCGGCTATATTCAAATAGTACAGCCAAAGAAATTTTAAAACAAACTTATACCTACGTTATGTGAAGAAACTTTTTCCCCGACCTATTATTTCATCGTGACATTTTCATTTATTATAAGATTTGGATATAAATAGAAATTAAATTATGTAAATAAACACACGTTAAACAAAACGTCTTTGAACATTATCAAAGCAAAATCTAAACAAGACTTGTAACAGGAATAACGGAAAACCCTTTAACGTTTCAAAACCAATTCACTCACGGCGCATGAATGAACAATACTCGTATTTTGCAGCCCAACACTAGCTAACGAAACAAACTTGACTTTAGACATAAAAAGAAAACCTAAAGTCCTTATTACATAGCCGGTAAAGGTTAAAATAGTTATTTATTTGTTTTCCGGACGGTAAATATTATTTGGTGCAGTGACAATTAACCCGACGAATTCAACTTCTATTCGCAAATGGATTGGATTGCCTTCAAGTGGAATGGATGGTACGGAATTGGTCTTGACTAAATCTATGTTTCAAGTAATTAGAGACTACAATATTTACATATTAACTCAGTAGTATTATGTAAGTCCGTACTATTCTTCCAGAGCTTTTTGGGAAAAGGGTTGGGTTCAAAGAGAGGTAGGGTGAGGAGAAATTTCTTCGGAGATTTCTCTCTACTAGGGGCAGCCCGACTGGGGGTACACCTCAAACCTATAAAAGATCGTTACCAAATAACCTTGTGTTGTGTACCTGCGGTGAGTAAGGTTTCGAGAGTTCCTTGAGGTTCAATATCGGCATCGCGCTAGTAATACCTAAGGTATTATAAGAATCCAGAGGCTAAGGTAGTCGCTTACCATCAAGTAGACCGTATGCTTGTTTGCCAGCTTAGTAGAACTATATATATATATATATAAATAAGTCCATGAATCATATGTCAATTGCAGTAACTGCATTTTTCTATTGGTGGAGGGTGGGCATGTAATCCACTAAGTAGAAAATCATCCCTTAATTTTCAGCGGCTAAAATTCTGCAAGGCTTAATAAAGAGTGTAAGTGTAAATAAACTCATAAAAATTCATGTAGTAACTAGAGTAACTAATAAAAGAAAATAATAATAGTCCAATAGGAAACATTATAAAACAAGTGAAAGAAAGCGAGACACGATAAGGACACAGTTACTGGAATATAATGAAACTAAAGGACGTTGGACCTCGGATATTGCTATATCAAAGTTGAGTTCCTTAATACTGTTTGAGATAAGGATGCGATAGCGTGTGAATATTTCCATGTTATATCCTTTCTCTATTTACATTTTTATGATGTTATTTCAAAATAAGGAGGATTTTCATTATCTTGAATGTTCTAATGTAAATCTTATATAATATGATTGTTATATTATAGGGAAATGATTTCTCTGTTATGCAAATAAATAATGTAATTAATTATAACGACAACTTTTTTCACACAACATTTTGGCAGAACCTTGTTCGGATGAAGTCAAAATGTCATATGGCCTGGTAATGCTGTCTCATCAGTGACTCTCGTGATTTGATGCTAGTATGTATTGGGTTCGTTAGAATAAAAGTTCATAAAACCAAAAAAAATATGCGTGCAATTCACACGTGGTAGAAGTGAAACCTTCACATCTATGTTTTTTTTCATTCAGAAAATGATCAAATACACACTAATTTAATGTTTATGAAAATGTACATACAAGTAGGTACTGACAATTATTATTCACAATATCATTTTCAATTAATGTACATTTGAAATATCCATGGTAATCTAACACAATATCAATCAGTAACAGAATGTCATAAGTGTTGTCTAAAAAGTTTTTGTTTCGTGCCTTTTTGGTAAGGTAATAAAATTCATTATTGCGTGGCAACAGTACCTCTTTTGTACCATTTTACCATTTCCTAAAACTATTCTATCTCATTTTCTCCCACTTTAAATCTTATGAATTTATGGGTCTGTCTCTTTTTACTGTCGCTGTCACTCTATCGTTTCATTCGCTTTTTCGTTTCATCGACTTTGAAATCATAACGATGCTAAAGAAGTTTTCACGTCAAAAAACTTATGGTATTGATAGAAATACTTTGTAATGGATATAAATATTCAAAATAATTGATTGTAAAAGTGAAATATGTGGAAACGATTGTTAGAGTCAGGAGATGGCCACTCAAAGGCTTTATTAAATTATCATATAAATATAATTATATTGGACTACTGAAAAGATAAAAATATTTTTTTCCATTTAGGCCCTAAGAAGCTATTAAGGAATGTCAACACACTACCATTTACTCGGAAAACATTCCAGTCATCAAGAGGAGCCAGCAATAATCTCGATTTATTAAAAAAATAATGTTTTTGTTACTTTCAGACATCACTATCAATCAAGTAATGATCCATTCGATAATAAACTTACCTGAGAAAATTTTCTAAAACTTGTTATCCGGCAATTCAGTAATGTGCCTAGGAACTTTATTTTAGAACCTAACACAATTATCTAAAAAACTTACATTCCTGTTCTTAACTTCTTAAAATGGAAATACCATTTTACATTTATTTGGAGTATTGAAATTGTGCCTGCCATTTTCAAAAACCATTAAATTTTACATTAATATATTAAATTAAGATATCAAATTCTTGAAACTTGTTCCACATGGACTCGCGAGGTCCCATGTCATAAATTGCTCGAACTGCCAATTTTTTAAAAGAAAAAATATGGTATCTATTTAGTATAAATTTTGCTATGTTTCTAATACGAAGAAATTACATGTATCACCTTATACATCTTACTGTAAGTGATATAATTAATAGTTACAATATCTCTAAGAGAAAATATTAATTATTTTATTTTATTTATTAATAATTTGATGTAATCCTTAATATAAAAGCAATCTTAAGTATGTAAAATCTTTATGTATAATATTATTTAGCATTATACAAGCTAGTTTGAAAGCTTACAAGAGAACGAAGGAATAATTTAATGTAATTATGTTAAGTACTCTATCGTCCGGGGTTTGTAACAAAAAGCAATGATTAATGGTATCAGAATATCAGTCTAGACTTTAGCTTGTAAATAAAGTTGGTTTACTAAACAAGAAACAGTGATTTGACTGAAAATATCCATTTTATTATTTTGAAATAGCCGTTAAAAATTGAATTTAACCAAAAAAATATGCTAAAAACGAAACAAATATTGTCATTTATCTAAATAATTCTATATAAGGGCAATGGTTTTGATATAGTCATTATATGTGTAATTTTCTTAATGTTTTTTTTCGTATTGTGTTTCTTTTTCAGTTCATTAATATTTGATATTAAGATTCATAAAATACTAAATATGTTAGTTTTGTAATATTCTTGATAAAGTATATCGCCTATGTTGCTCGCTGATACTGTAGCTTCATATTGGTGAAAGAATTTTTAAAATCCGTCCAGTAGTTTTTGAGTTTATCTATTACAAACAAACAAAAAACAACAAAAACAAATCTTTCCTCTTTATAACATTGGTATTACTAATTCTAAATGCCACTCACAATAAAAAGGTTAAATGACCCAATGCTTTCCCGAGTCTTTCGCTCGCTTTGATCTTTCTCTGCCCATTATCATCGACACTGTGCCTGATAGTAAGCACAGTATATAATCTTAAAAGCTGGGTATGTACTGACTGAACCCGAAACGCGACAAACCGAAAGAGAACCACTTTGACGAGATTAACCCTATCTTAAAATTTGGGCTAGCTTCACAATCATTTAATAGTTTTTATTTATATTATCATCATCGTAACTGTTAAAGCATGGATATTCCTTCCTAATATTTCCTACATCGGCCACACTAGCGCCATTTACAAACACAATACAAAAACTCACGCGCGACGAGTGACAGTAAAAAAAATACAAAACCGCGTCGCCGTGCGGAGCGCATCAAATTCAATTATCAATATTCAAGAAAACCTACAAACAATCATTGAGCTCGGACTTTACAAACCCCTTGGTTCAATAGTGCGTGATGTGTATGAAGTACCTAGAAGCAAAATATAAACATCATGAGCGAAACCGAAGTGAGTGGCCGACATACCTATCTTATCCAAATTCCTTCCCCGCATGCTGGGGTCTAAACAACATCAACAGTAACCAAATACCAAAACGAACACATATTCAGATTAATCATTGCAAATATTTATTGGGTATTGAAGAAAAAACTTTACCCCTTGAAGTTAAAATGATTGATGGGTTGCACATTGATTTAACGATGAGGGATTTAAACATTTCGCGGTTTTTAAAAACTCACCCTCTTTAACAAACCATTTCTTTTTAACTGACTTCAAAAAAAGAAGTAGGTTGTCAATTCGATTTTATATATTTTTATGCATGTTCAAGTATATCTTCTTTTTTTATGAACAGATTTAAATGATTCTTTTTTTTTTTGTTTGAAAGCGGGTACCTCAAGGGTTGTCCCATTTTAATTTAATGGGTATTTCAACTTCGAAACTCCTAAAAATCAAAAAGATTTGTTTTCTAAGTAAAATTTCAGTAAATATCTTGGTATTTAAGTGTTACACTCTGGTAATAACGAATCATAATAGGAATTATAGTGAAGTTAGTTAAAAAGCCGGCATGCTCATTTCTCATTTCTTGGCTCTTTACATTGAAAAGAAAGTAGATTATGGGGCATTTCACGTGTTTATTTAAAGAATTATAAATACTAGCAATCGCACAGTGATCGAAATTCGACCAGCGACATTTTAATCATAGACTATTTTCTGTTTGACATTCGCAGTATGAACCTAAACGATGAATATTATATCACTTACTGTCACTTTTCATTGAGTGACAATGTCAATATTTTAGGAGGTCTAAGTTCAATGGCACTGTTCGGTTTAGGATTCGCAGTATTAATTTATTTTATTTAATATATTAGTAACAGATAATATAGATAAATTTTAGATTTCTGCACTCCTTCTCCATATGAACTTTAACCATCCCGAATCTCACAGACTTCCGTGCACACAATACGCTTAAAAAGGTACTGAAAGTTTTTGCTTCACAAATTAAATTATAGATTTTAGGTGCAGTATTAATGTGATATTTCGCAAACCGACTTAACAAGCACCTAACATCTTACTCAATGTAACATGTATATTAATCCACCTATCTCCTTAGCTAAAGAAGATCCCATTTAAATTTTCTAGTATTTTATAAATGTACTTTAGGCTTACTAATACTTAATGTAGTATTTTTTTCAGGATTTTAAAAAATAACAATTTAATTGCTACATAATTCGCTACTTTTAATGTATTATTGTAAATTAATTTAATCCAAAAAACTACTTTCAAATATCAGAATTTTAACTTCGACTGTTCTTTACAATTCCAAAATTAGACAAAGAAACATACAAAAAAGTATATTTAAAAAATAGTGTGCTCACGCTCGTTCCACCTAGATTGTTGGCGACAGAACGGTTGTTTTCGTGTCTTAGGTTAGGTTAATATGTGTAATTATTGTATTTACGTGTTATATACTATGTTTTACGATAAAATAGATTAATACTGACAATATTATAGAAAAATGTAAGCGAATACGCTACATTACAAGTTGCATGTTATATATTAAGATGTATATAAACGATTATGTATTGTGTGTCACATATGTGAAAATATAACTAATATAGAATAGATTAACGCATAGAGTAAGCCAATAGAGTAAGTATATCGAATATTATAGAGATTTTACGAGCGGAAAATGGTCATGCCGCCCGTAAATTACATTGTTTTTGGCTTATGTAAGGAATATATACGTAATGTATATTATAAGTGAATATGTAATGGATAGGTAATTCAAAGAGGAACATTTTGATATATGACATGTGTACATAAGATATATAATGAGAGAAATATAAAGAGTTTAACAGGGCAACCAAAGCGAAAAGTAAAGTTAAAACACGGAATAAAACGGGGCTCTCTTTACGGTCATTCCTCGAACTACTTAAGCTCGAAGAGGGGCCGTATTGGCCCAAGTCCGGTGAAGCTGTAAAAGCCGCAGCGGCTCTGTTTGACGATAGGGCCCCTAAGGCTAACAGTGTAGTCAGTTCTAAAAAAATAAAAAAAAAAAAAAAAAAAAACCGTATTGGGCACGGTGCAATTCAACGAGTCTACAAGTACAAGCAACAAGTAACTACGAGAAGCTAGCTTTGGTCGTCCTGCGAACAATTAATTGAAGATATCGACTTTCATTGAAGACCCGGCACCTCAAGCGGTCGTGCATTATTGCACCCCCCGGACCCCCTCACCACTAACATCACGCCGCCCACTGGCATCCGTACGGTATCTACGAGACGGGCATCCGGCGCAACAAAACGCCCGTCCAAACCGGGGAAACGTCACACACCCCCCCCCCCCCTCCCTCACGCAGAGGGGAAGTGACGCGTACCCAACATAGATGTACAATTTGGCCGAATATGAACGAATTTCTGATCCCCACTTTTGTTTCGTTGTCTGCTTCACGTGAAATCACACATATGTAGACCGTATTGCGTGGGATCAAATGGGTTCCTAATTTAGCATAAATCTGCGGAGATACAGGCACTTCAGCGTTGTAGCACTGCACTAAATAAAGATTATTATTAAAGTACATTACAATTATATTATATGTTTAAATATATTACATGCACATATTATTGTTAATGCTTTTGATACTGATCTACCTGAGTGATTGATGTCATATTCACTTATGTACTATAGGTATTTATTTTTTCGAGAATATGGTTCGTACCTATGTTAGGATCCTTTAAGTGGTTCGGTTGCTTTTTTATAACAAATTATGTATTGAGAGATAAAAACTAATGACCCATTAACAATATACGTTTATTTACAGGTAATAAATAAATAAATAAAAATACTGAAAAATTGAAAAGTGCAGGGGAACGTCTGCTATTATAAACAATTTTCCTCACAATGCATTTTATTTAATATTAAAATTACCGTAGTCCTTTTTATCCATACAGGTGTGTAAAATTGATTAAGACTATAACATAATTGATACATAAGTTGACCAATTCCAGTGGTAGAGCTAAATTCACAGGAATTATTCGCCATATCCTGTGACGAAAGGATCTTATTTGAGTGTAGTTTAGGAACAACTCTATGTCTTCCTTTACTATTAAATCTGGAAACAATAAGAAAAGTTATTGGAGTTTTGTGGCGGGATTTTAACCTGTCATGAGATCTTCATGGGTGTGTTCCTGTAGGTGTACTTCAGGCCCAATTTTACCACTAGGCTTAGCATGTCATTATTTTGAACCATATCGTCACTTAACGTCAAGTGAGATTCTGGCTATACCTCAAAATGATAAAACAAGCAAAATTATGGAAAAAGAAACAAAAAACACGACTGCAACATAATTATTTGTTTCCCAGATGTCGTTGCCTATATCACTGTGGGAGTTAAGACGAATGTAAAGGCAACTCGTACCTATGCTAAAATCCATCAAGCCGTTTAGGTTACAAAGCGTGCTAAAGAAAACCCCTACCTAACATAACCCTCCTTTTTCGCAGTAGGGAAAAAATGTATCTCTTTACTTTTATATAGGGACATGTATAAAATGAAAACTCACCTGACTCATCAATCAGTTGATGCATTAAAAACAATCTGATCCTTTCTACCTCCACTAAATAACATTCTACTATGACGAACGGTGAAAATAACAGAAAGGTCACTTGAATGGTATGTATGATCACGAAAACAGAAGACTCGTAGGGTTCCTGTTGATTAAAAAAATATTTAAGGGTATTGGAAACACACGACGGTTTATGTTAAATTATGATATAATACGTGTAATTATAATGATAAATATACAGTTAGGACGTGATATAGTTGTATAAGAAAAAAAAAACTGTTAGTTTGACATTACAAACAGACATTTCAACTTTATTAATTGTATAGACTAGCAACCCGCTTCAGCTTAAAACGGGTAGCAAAGTGTAATATAAATATATCTATCTACATTTAAGTAGAAATTATTCCGTAATACATAATATATCTCGATTGCTTTAATTTGGCATGAATTTTTCTGACATCTTCAAGAATCATCGTCAAAATTACTTCAGTCTACGTACTTTAATGAATTATACACTTAAATCTTCCTTTTGAATTACGCCGTCTATTGATGAAAACCGTATGAAAATCGGTTCAGTAGTTTTTGAGCTTATCGCGTTCAGACAGACAGACAGATTGGACGGGGGACTTTCCTTTATAATATTAATACCTAATAAATAAGGAATAGAAATAAGTAGTAAGTAGTATACATTATGCATGTAACTATTGAAATTAAATAAATATAGTGCAAAAACTAGAGCAAATAGTGAAAATAATCTCTCTTTAAGGTAACGTTTCGACTTACTTAAGCTTGGTCGGGATACTACGAAAATCGTAGCAACTGTATTAACATCGTAGCAGTACTACGTACCAATAATGAAGCGATATCTATACTGACCTGCAAACCTATCTAGGGGTAGTGATGCGCACCGAACAAAGACAATGCTATCAGGGTTTGTAAAATATTAAATAAATTCAGTTCGATATGATTTTTTATTTATTAAAGTGAAACTCAAATATATAATAAATTTTTTTGCTTGTACAGTGATAAAAAAACAACTACTATTAAATTTATTCTCATTAATTAAAAGACCACACTATGCGAAAATCGAATCAGAAAACACAAAACTCCATAGATTCACTACCACTATGCTACGAGACCTATCATTCTGTTGCTTGCAGACATTCTTGGCGTATATATACTTCAATGTAAACAGACTAATAATATATAAATAATTTTCTTACATGGTCTTCAATAATCAAGAGCAAATGGTAAACGTTTGCGACCAACTTCGGTAAACTGCAGGCGACGCTAAGAAACAACTGTAAGAGATTTTTTGGATTACAATTATGAAAATTTAGATTTAGATTAGAAATTACATTTCAACAGCTCACAGCTAACCGTGATCTTAGTTTACATTATCTTTAAGCATCAGGTAAGATTGTGATCAATATCTTAACCTTCTACTTATTCTTCTCACCTCAATCCTACTTTAGGTTCGGCAAAACATGTCTTTTTTCCACTCTTTTCTACTAGCTTACTCTATCAGCTGTCATCTCAATATTCACACCTTTTATAGCCATATCATTCCTCACACACTATCCCACTTTAAGGTCGATATAGCATGTTTTTCTCTTCGAATTTATTCTACCAGCTGTAATCCCAGTTTTTTTAGAACTGGCCTTACTGTTAGCCTTAGGGGCCTTATCCAAAAACAGAGCCGCTGATGGCTTTTACAGCTTTACCGGGCTTGGGGGCGAGCGCTTAAGGTACTCAGCTGCCAAAGCGTGGGATACATGCACGCAAGGTTGCCAAAGTGGCCGGACCTCGGCTTGGGCTATGGCCGCGATTGCAACTAACAGCCGTTTTCAATATATCTATCCGTAGTTTCAGTTACTAAAGATAGACAAATATAACCTTTTGTCCTTACTTTTTTTAATACCTATCAATGGGTTGTTTTTATTGTATACATAATATATATCCATTGCCTATAGGTTGGATAGAAAAGAGAGAAGCTGATATATGTCTTAGGTTAAAGATAGTACTTATTGCAAATATGTACTGGGAGGAAGGCAGGGAACATGTGTATGTGTATTTAGTGATCTGAAAAGTATTTCTACACTATCTAGCGCAAAAAAGAAGGTTTTTATAGAACTTATGTACCTATGTTGTGTGCACGTATGTATGTTCATATGTGTGTAATGTTGTATGTGGGTAGCTAAGTGATGCACGTGCTGCACGTACTGGTATCGCGCGGGTGTCATCTCAGTATTCACACCTTTTATAGCAATATCATTCCTCACACAATCCATCCACATTCCACACTTTCTACCTCGCCATCCGTTTCTTCTATACCTTTTCAGCTTCCAGTTATATGACAAGCATATACCTATTAACCTATTATAACCTCTCTACATCTCTGTGACTTTTTTTAATCCATCGTCAGTCTTCGCTGTCAACCGGTCTAATCAAATGTTTCTTCACGTTATGTCTGAAGGCCTCCATGTTGTGGGAAGGAGGGAACCCACTGATCGGCAAACAGTTCCATAGCTTCACAGTATGGCAAAGATAAGACGTCGAAAATTTTATAGTTCAAATTTATATCCATACTTCCTTATAATATATTATAGCCTTTACAACACTACAAATAATCGATTCAAATAGCTCACCGATGCACTCAATTCTGGTGACACAATATCCAACAAATCCGCTATACTTCTATAAAGGAACAATGAGAACCGTATCTTCTTCTCTTTCACAGCTTTGTTATCTTTCACGTATAAATAATAATCAGTGTTTGGCGTCTCTTCTACCCTCATACGAAGGACTTTTAATCGGTACCGTATGGCGTCATAGAGTACACAACGCCAAATACGATTTATATCAAGGGATATCATGCAATAATGACTGATTATATACAAAAAAAGTACATCATAACAATCCTTTAAATCACATGATAAATATGTATAAACAATTCTCGTGAACAAAACTGTAGCGGTTATCAAGAAAAATTTTAACTTTTCAATACTATAATGCTTACGGTGAATCCTTAAAAAAGTATCAATATTGTTTAGTTTTTCTAAAAAAATATACATCCGACTTTTGAAACATAAAATAACTACCACAGAAGTACAGTATTCGATCAAAGACCATATCTGAGGTAACTCATGAATGGTACAACAATATGTTGTTGTATAAATCATAACGATAACAATTACAATGCAATAAAGTTTTATAATAACTTTCGTAATTTTGTTTTTGTTGTAAAAATCGAAATCGTAACCGCATATCAGCAAGAGAAATAATAAAGTTTTGTAAAAACGAATATTGTCGTGTTGTTTCACACCGAAATTTGTAATTTTGTTTGTCATTATTAATTAAATGTTTAATTATTTGTAAATAATGAACAGTGTGTTGTTAACACAGAGGTGTTGTCGATTGAATGTCAACAACAACTCTGGTCAAACGTACAAAGGTAACAAAACGGACGATTCTATTATTGTCAGCGTATTCTTTCCTGGAAAATTCTAAAACGAAACTAATAAAAATTTAGAATTTATATTTTTATTTAAATCCATATACTTGCTGTTTGTCTCTACATTATGCAATATTGATGACATTTTACATGATGTATTTGTAAAAACTATAAACAATAAATAAAAACGTGCATTTTTAGTTGCCACAAAATTATCTAATTAGTTCTAACAAGGGAGCCACCATCTTGTTATAGCGATGTTTTATTTTTGATATTCTGAAGAATATTTTGTCCACTTTAGATTGCATAATATTTCCTTTAATTAAGTTACAATTTTTATGGTTGCCTGCATGTCGACTTATTTTAATACGTTTTGATTAAATCCCTTTTTAGTTTTTTTGTTCGGTATAAACTTCGTAATCGTTACTAAATTGTCACATCAAGATTTTTAGAATTTATTGCAAAACTTCATTCACACACAAACTTTAAACGTAGAAAATATTGGTTGGAGTTGACTCGCATATGTATTATTTTATTAGAGTAATTACAATGCAATAAAGTTTTATAATAACTTTCGTCAATTTTGTTTTTGAATTGTAAAAATCGAAATCGTAACCGCATATCAGCAAGAGAAATAATAAAAGTTTTGTTAAAAACGAATATTGTCGTGTTGATTTCACACCGAAATTTGTAATTTTGTTTGTCATTATTAATGAAATTGTTTAATTAATTGTAAATAATGTACAGTATGTCGTTAATACAGAGGTGTTGTCGATTGAATGTCAACAACAACTCTGGTCAAACGTACAAAGGTAACAAAACGGACGATTCCATTATTGTCAGCGTATTCTTTCCTTGAAAATTCTAAAACGAAACAAATAAAAATTTAGAATTTACATTTTTATTTAAATCCATAAACTTGCTATTTGTTCGTTCATTGTTACTACTCTGTTCGATGTTGCAGTGCGAAATTATATAGCCTAAACTTTCATCAATAAATGGGCTATGAAATGCAAAAATAAATAATCTAACCTTATCCAATCTAATTAGCAGTTCCAGATATTAGTACATTCAATCAAACAAAGAATCCGTTTAGATTTATAATATAAATATATACTTAAAACACAAAAATTGTTATTACCTATGTCCGTTATAGACTTTGAAACCATCCAACTGATGTGCCCTAAACCAATTTCATTAGAAAGGCTATATATAATGGCTTAATAATACAATGAATAAGGCACATTCAGTTCATTAACGAAGTCGATTTATATAACAAAAATATAAGTTAATATAAAATTAAGGGGCATATATAACCATTGCGTAGTAACAAACGTGTGCGGAGCCGCGGGCACACCGCTAGTAATATACAATAGATAAACAGTCAAAAAGATCAAAAACCTTATGAAAAAAAATTAACATCCATTACCTTGTATAGAAAAACTATAAAAGCATTTTAAATAAGGTCCAACACAAAAACAATTATAAGAATGCAGCGAAATCTGTCAAAAGCTTATCGAATATCAAGTTAAATCGACGCGAACTGACCAACGATTTCACAAAGGACTCCCGATTCATTATTCCGGTGCCTAACAATATGCCCACGAGCTTTGTGAGGCTTCTATACTGACAGAACAATGTGTTGATTTTATTTGGATATGTTGTTTGATAAATTTTAAATGGAATGTTATTATTGGACCGGTTACCAGTAACCACTGTGAGTCAAGTTTCAGGAAAATTGTGATTTATTACAGGAATTAAAATGACAAAAAGAGTTGAAAATATGATTTTGATTGATTCCAAAGTAACAATTTTAATGTGATTATAGTGCGTGTGGCTGTAAGCTAGCATTTATTTGTCATCCAACCAAATTTGGTGACACGCTAAAATTAAAAAGTAGATTAAGTCTCAAGTGATAATTGGCTATAATTAGGACATGCTTTATTCTTCTCTAGTTATCACGTTTTCCTCGAAAATGACTGAGGAACAAATTCTAGAATTTATTATCTTATCTTTGCCCTCCCAATACATCATGGAAAATTTAGGTTGTGTTCGGAAAAATATAAATAATTATGAACTTGTAAATGACATGAACAATTTCAAAACTATATATACTTAAATATAAAATTCTAATTTCGTCTTCTGAACTTAGTAAGTGCCAGCGCACACCGGTGACTTTTGTCATCTTGCCTGTTTCTACACCCTTGTAAGGTTCTATTGATATGTATTGAAGGTGCGCTTATGTACCGACGAGACAAAAGAGTTTAATCAATAGAATTGACAAGGATGGCGACATAGTCACGGCGATAAAAGTCACCGTGCAAGAAAACTATATCTTTTTTTAGGTTATTGTGTTAGTTACTACAATAAACTTCCCAAGCACATTACCGATTTGTCGCATAATAAGTTCAAGAATCACGTTCATCATAATAACCGTAAACAATACAAATACTGTAAAAAATCATTAAAATAATATGTTGATAAACCCGAACGTTTTTTGCCCGATCTCAATGGCTGGGATGGGATGTTTTTCATACCGGTGCTAGTGTTGTGATTTTCATAACTGGTTTCTTTGGGCCTAAATTGATTTTTTTATGGTTATAGGTTTAGCATTGTGGCCACAATCTCACCTGCTCTTAAGTGACGATGTAGCCCAACTCTCAAGTGAAGATGGCGGAACACACCTATTATTGTTTGGCGGCAGATTTACAACTTGAGAGTGGTAGCCAGCATTAAAAAAGCCCTACCACCATGCTATGGTTTCATCGCTGTTTTTCTTCCCTGAAAGCTCAGGCCCAATGCAGGATTCGAACACACATATAAAAAATGTTTCCTTTATCTGGTTTCCGTGCTTGAAACATAATAGTCTAAAAACAAATGAAAGTTTCACAAGAAGCGATACAGGAAAAACCTGACAACAATAAAAAAACAAAGCAAATTGTTTCGGAGGTACCATTAGTCGTCCAAGTCGACAATCAACATGCTCTTATACTATTAAGTTGTTATAGCTTAGTGAATCTCCGACTTGACGCTTATAATAAAATTGGATGTGGTTGGTTTTTCTACGAATTATAAAGTTTTCCAATTTTTTTTAATATCTACTTTAAATTTTTTTCCTTTTTTATTCAATCTATGGTAATGTGTATTCGGTTTTAGTGCACGTATAATAAGAGAAATTGAAATTTTTTCATAATTACCTTGTCCGTATCATTGAGAAATATCATGAAAGTAAAATAAATGAAGAAGAAATGAGAGCGCTAAGAGGTATGTTAGAAGTGAAATTCAGTGACAAGATAAGGAATAGTGTGATAAGAGAACTCTGTGGTGTGAAAGAAGGTTTAGTCACACGGATTAAGAAGGGGATGCTTAGATGGTTTGGGCATGAAAAAGGATGACTAAACAAATGTATAATGCGAGTGTGAAAGGAAACGTTGGAAGAGAAAGGCCTAGACGAACGTTCATCGATCAAATCGGAGACATTCTAAAGAAAGGTCAGATCAAGAATACTCTAGAAAAATTAATGATGTTGAAAAGATTAATGAATGTTGAAGAAGCGAAAGATGTATGCCAGGATCGTAGCAGGTGGAAAGACGTGGTCTCTGGCTACCCTGTTGGGAAATAAGCGTGATTAATGCTTGCATTTATTGTTGTTTTCACGGAGAATAAACAAAATACACCTTGAATTTTACTTGTTGTTTGTTTATTATTTAGTATAATATCTTCGTTAAAACCACAAATTAAGTGAAAATTTGAAATGTCTACGTGTCAAGGTTCAAAAGATGTTTTTTTTTATTTAAGCTAAATGGTGTAGACTTAACAACATGTTTTTTTTCTTTGAGTACAGAACCATAAAAATTCCTAGTTAAGTTTTTACCGATATTCCACAAGAATATTCACCATTTCTGTGGGTGTTTTAATGTTCATAGGTATATATTTGGGGACTTCAGATGATTAAGTCGTATTTGATTTTGATTATAGAACGTATTTATTTTGATGAATATTTAAAATATTTAAAAGTAACGCATCCATTTCAAGAATGCTATTCGTGGCTCGGTGTGACTCGACCCCTCTTCTCGATTGTCGTTAAGTTGAATGATTGAGAACTTACGCTTTCGACTTCATTGCTTCCAATTTGTTCGAACTACATGGTGTTGTTACTTGATGTCGTGTAAATGTATGTATGTATAAGCAGTTATTATTTTTACAATTTAATATTACTTTCATTGGTCCTTAATGCACCATAATATGTTGTGTTAAGATTCCCGTCAATAAATGTAAGAAAAATATATTACTAAAATTAACAATATAAAAGGTCACAAATTTTTCCAGAATTTAACTTCAAGATTTATTTAAAAAAAATTACATTTGTTTACCCTGAAATAAATATAAAGTATATGATATGTTAGCTAAGGTAAAAGTATATATATATCACGTAAAATAGACTTTTGTAGCGAGAATATTATTAAAAACTTTCTTCAAAATACCCAATTAATCAAATAATTCCAAATTCCAAGTAATAGGAATACAAAGTCCAATAATTCATTACTCTATAAAGAATATTAAAAATTAATAATTCTCTAATAGTAAAGATTTTTTACTAGTCGTTTTGTTAGTTACTGTTATTCATTTAAAAACCTATCGCAAACCATAGGAATAGTAGGTAACAATGACGTTTTATAAATAGACGCCTATACTCTCGTTAGAAGCAATTTGAAAACGTTACAAATTTTGTTATCAGCATGTTGAAATAAAAGAGATAAGAAATCACAGCGTAAAGCGGAAACTGTTGTCAAAAAAGGATAAAAGTTTTTTCTCGCTCACGTCGGTATCATGTCGAAAGTGAACTAAAGGTAATTGCCCACTATTCACGATGGCATGTATAAAGCGTCAATGCCGTATCTTACAGGTATTTGCTTTATTAATTTCTCTCATTAACTTAACTTCCTGTCGCAAACCATAGAATCGTCGAGACGCGACGGTTACAATTGAAAGTAATTTTAGACTGTATTAACAAAGTTTACAGCATCATCACATAACATCAAACTTCAAGTTAACTTAATAAGGAACAATGAAAAAAAGAACACGATGTATATAGCTAGAAGGACGGTTAAAAGAAAATCACGGGTCGTTCCGAGCAATGGAACGGCGCCTGAGGCATGTCGCTCTAAATAATAACGAGATGCATTTTCGCTATCATATTGTATAACAAACGGGTGACTTACTTATTTATTTTTAGTCGTTTGGAAATTTAAAAATAACCAAACAATAACAAAATACAGTCTGCGTTTTATGCAATGATATGGGTAGTTATATTACAAAGTTCTGAAACCGTTAAACCTATACTTATAATAAAAGAACAAAGAATGAAATCTGTACATTGAAGATATTCGAGAAAAAAATAATGAGGGGCGAATTGTGGACAGAACACTTTTCGATAGTTTTTTGAAATTTTTGACTGTCTCTCTATAGGTATGTTTGAACGCCAATCATGGAAAAACGTTTACGGCTTGGTTTAAATTATCATGAAATTGATTTGATATTTATTGTCACAGTTATGTATATTTTCTGTAATCATTTATATTAATAAATTAAGGCTGGACTTTTATTAGTATTTTAAATGTTATATTATGTTAATATACTTTAACTTTATTTTTAAATGTTTAAAATAATTAAAAATATCTATTCGGTCTAAATTTTCTACGATAGATGTCGTTGTTTGGTAAAGACCAAACCAAAGAAAACTTTGAAAGAGCAAAGGCTCTATCAAGTTTTTATTAAATTACATCAAACAGATCTAATATAAAGCATTACAATTCACTATATATTACCTATCGGTCCATAAAAATAAAGTTATTAAATAAAATTAGCTTTTCGTAAAGGACATATTTAAAATGAATTTAGTTGGGTATTCTCAAAGCTTATACCGGTCAAATAGCGTATGGTAAGATTGGGGGGGGGGGGAAGGGTTATTTAGTTATTATTACTGTACCTACTGTACTGTACTGTACACGAAATATACCACGTGAACGAAGTCCCGGACAGAACTACTCTTACATATTATATATAAAAATATTGTGTGACTCTATAAGTTCTCTTTGACATACCCGATTGAGCTCATATTTACATAATATAATTGCTATATCTAGATGAAAGTTATAATTCGACAGGTGGTGCTTTCGTCGGGCCATTAACTACCGCAATGGGCAGAACAACTTCTGCCGGCTCAACTATTATAAATCTATACAATTTAATAGAGTTATACAATGTTTATTCGAGAGATTATCCTTATCATAGACCCTATTGATTGGTGCAATAACGTGCATGTCTGTTTTTCGCATTTTTAGTTGGATCGATACCCTGTATATGTAAGTTAAAAAAAAACTGTGAAAGCAGTTTTTATTATTTCCAAAAATAAAAGAATTTTAAATTGCTATTAGTGAAATATTTAATAATTCATAATTATTTATTCATCATATTATAACGGTAATGTTATATGATATGTCGATTTACAAATTAAATTATTCTATACAAGTTATGCCTTAAATGAAATCCGTAACTTCATCTTTAAACTGATTTCCTGTTTATACGTTCTTACCATCTAGTTCCTATTCAAATAAAATTATATTATCCCGCTGTCGCGTATTATATTTATGTAAGTATGTCTTTTATCTTAGGTAAAGTATCTTTTTCTTTATATATTTCCAGCATCGAATTATAGATAAAATATACTTTTCCTCTATGTCCCGTTCGTTTTTTCCACTATTTTTATTCAATTAATTATAACATAGTGTATTAAGGCTTCAAACCATAATAAAAATATTACATTAAAACATAATTTATGGTCATTATAAAATAATTATTAATAAAAGGTAAGTTGGAAAACATTCATATTATAATGCCTCATAGCTCCACGTGTCTTAACATAGTGCCAGCCTGAAAGACCCATGATATGTTACAAAAGCTGACTTCAGAATCAAAACAAAGAACAACGCAATGCCCACACCGGCCTCATTGAATTACATCCGAAAGATTTAACTTGTTTCCGTTGTCTCTCGGAGTGTTTGTTTCTTTCTTTATTTCACTTCTCTACCATCTAAAATTATTGAGTTTATTTAATTAATTTTTTTTTTGTTGGTTTTAGATATAATATTTCGGCAACATAAAAGTCTAGATGGGGTGGAGGTCTTTTTGGCGGCATCTTGATGTGACATGTTGGTTTATTATTTTTTTATTAATTTACTTAAGTTTTTGACCCTATATTATGTAATATTGGTGGCGTTTTTCGTGATATAGTTCGGTTTTTATGCTTAAGTGAAGTGGAGTATAAATATAAACTGAAAGCATGCATTCTGGGATCCCACAAAAATAAAAAAAAGTTCTACCAACGGAGCCGCCATCTTGTTAGGATACTGAAATCATCATAAGAGAGGACACTATATTCCTTGATAATAGCAGTAATGGTCTTCATTAAAGAGGACTAGTTACAAAGTTAGGAAGAAGAAAAAGAAGAATAAGTTTAAATGTATTGCAATGGTAATCACGTCGATAGAAATGATTTCGAATCCCAGCAATGAGCCAGAGCTTTTGGTCAAGTAAATCATCATGAAGCAATAGCATGGTGGTAGGGTATTTTCTACTCGCCTGCCTCCATACCACTCTCAACATGAAAATCTATTTCCAACACTCTTACAGGTTTGTTTCAGCAGCTGCACTTGAGAACCTGGCTCATTGCTCATGGCTGAGACATTGTCGTGAAACTGCAGCCTTCAAGACACGGTCAGAAGAATGACCACTGATTCGAAGTTCAATCCCTAAGAACATTCCCCAATCCCGTATCCTTGGTATTCCTTTTCCTGCTGGATGTGAACTAGGAATAGAGTATTGGCGCGGTTCTAGGTATTTGGGCTCCTGTAAACTCTTCCAGCCTCAGGGATCTTACTCGAGGTTTTACAGAGTAGATTCTTAAGTAGACTACTTTACATCATCACACACTTTACGCTACACTTTACATCAGGTAAGATTGTGACCAAACGATAAACCTATAAAAGATTTAAAATATGCTTTAGCCTAAAATATAAGTTGTCAAAATAAAACTTATACAATCAGAGCTTCTTTTAATCACTATTGTTCAGGTATTATAATAAAGTCAAACTCAACTCTGTCAAAGGATAAACGTCCGCTTCAGGCAGATTGGCGAGTTCTTTACGTTTTTTGTTTATAATTGAACCCTTTGTGGTACGCTGAAGTTAAAGTCCTCTGAACATTTTACTGTGAATGGCCGGCAAGGCATCGTTGCGAGATAAGTGGAGTATTTAAATAAATGGACACGACAATATAATTATTATATTCTGACTAACCTTAACTATAACTTAAGGTACGCTTTAGGAATGAGTAGTGCAGTTGAGTATGATTATCGCCTGCAGAATTACAATACATAGGCTAATGATGATGATAAGAGTATCCTAAGATAGTAACTATTTTAATGTGGAGATACACATCAAAAATAGCCTTCAAGATCGGAATAGCGAAAAGGTTACATTTTTTTAAATATATTATATTATTCATAATAGGTATAGATAGTGTTTTGGTCACATTCTCATCTGATATAAAAGACGATGTTGCCCACGATAGTAGCACACAAACCTGTTGAGAAAACTGGCCCTTAAGTGCAGCTGCCGGAACACACCTATAGGTGTTTTGGACATTAGAAAAAGTCCTACTACCATTCTATGGTTTCACCACGATGTTATTATCTTTCACCAAAAGTTCAGAGTCATTGCAAGGATTTGATTTCACGTCGATCCATGGGATTTCCGTACACGCTAACACTAAACCATCGTTTGTTCTTTGAGACTTTTATTTCTCTAAAATACCACAGTATACTATTTGCCGTCTTTGATTGTGGCTATACGGAATCGCGTGCGTTTGTACCATGTTACATCGGTGACAGGGCTAACCTAGATGTCTAGTTTGATACAACTTTATCTCCCATACGGCTGAACCAGTGCAATAATGCAATGAGAGATGAGCTCTCCAAGATCAATCTCCCTAGTTTGGTTATAATGGAAGAAAGAGCCAAATGAAGCGTCCATTTATACCTTCAAGCAGAAGGAATTAATTTAAAGATATCAATAACATAAATTATGTTTAAGTTAAAAAAAGAACTTTAAAAGTGAAGCCAATTGCCGCATCCAAATTTGTTTTGAAATTTTTACATTGGTAATCCCAGGTACTTCATTTTCAAGTACAAAATTGTTCCGACCAACTCTACTTTGTCCGATGACCGCTCATAGTATTTTATTTCTACTGTAAAATTCAATGAATAAATCCAAAAGCCGGTAAGTTATATATTAAAGAATTTTATTTTTAATTATTATTATTTTAATTATTTTTTTTAGTATATACATATATCGTTGTCGACTGTAGCAAAATTTATACTATTACTTTCGGCAACATAATTCTTTATGTGTTAATGAAACTCTTAAGTAAATAAATTTTCACCACTTTTAAGAAAACGCGGTTAGAGTTTCATTAATTAATTTCTTTTTACATAAATATACTACATATGTTTTTAAACCTTGATAATAATGTACTCCCTATATCACAAGCGTTGCTTAATATGTTGTTTTTCTAAATAATATTAAACATCGCCGGGACGACGAACGAAACGAACGCAACATCTCGTACAATCAGACTAGACGCGATGTTAGTCGTGTATGAGGAAAGTGGACTAGACGATCTTCTCGCATACGTAAAAACCTCCGAACATTACGAGAAGATTGTATATGAGAACAGAGGAGAATATATCGGTGTACGTTAAGCAGAGAGAGATAACTACGGCCAAACACCAAACGATAAATCTTGACGTCATAGCTCAGAGACTCCGAGATACTTCAGCGAAGTGCATCTTCAGAAAGGGCCGCTAAACTAAATCAGGTAGCACCAATCCCGAAAATGGGCCGTCGATGGCCATCAAAAAAAACTTGTAATTTTTACGGAGAAAGGATCACTGAGTAGTTATTACCGAGAATACATAATAATAAAATGCTGAGAACAGAAGACTATGAAAGTGTAAATGCATTAAAGAACAAAATAAAGGCAATCATGCTAGACACTGTTTTGGAGTAAATATTAAGTATAATAATGTGTTTTTATGAACCGAATTTATTATTTCATTCTTTTACTTCAATTCTTTTTTAATAAGTACATAATTATTAAAAGTATATATTTGAAGTAGTTGTAGATTATCAATAGCACTAAAGTTTGTGATATATAATATAAACTAGCGGTGTTCCCGCGGCTCTGCACGCGTTTATAGTTACGCAGTAGGTATTTACATCCCGTAACTTTGTTTTTACCCATGTTGTTGACAATTCATATTATGCCGAATCAATTGAGGAATAGCATGTTTCCCGTGTACAATTTTCATCAAATAATTATTTTTATTTCTTTCTTACCAAAAGCAAAAATATGAATATCCCTAATTTGAGACATGGCGAGTCCTTCATAAAACTGTCATCCAAGTTTTATTTTCACCATATGTGGAATAACACAATGAAATAATTCACTTGTAGCAAAACTGTATAATCCAGATAGTTTACAATAGGTATATCGCTTTGATTATATAAACAAGCGCGAGCCGCGATTGACAGCGCACGTCATATTTCTATCATAAAATAAAACAGTAATCATGCCGTACTGCGTAGTTAAACGGTTTAAAAATATATCACCCAATCTTAAAAAGAATACTGGACTTCATTTAATAGGTAATTATTAGAAATACAATACATTTCTTATTAAGTATAACAATGTCAATACAAATTTAAATCAACAAACCAGATTAGCAATCAACAAACTAGTTTGGTATAGCAGCCGATGTAATTTCACCATTATCACACATGCGCATTTGGTGTTCCAATTTTTTGTTCATAGAAACTTCCATCCCCTATTTTGTACCCTTAAAGTTTTATTTTCGCTACAAAAAGTAACCTATGTCCTTTCCTAAGGTCCAATCTATCTCTACACCTAAATTCATCAAAATTGGTTCAGCGGTCTAGGCGTTGAAAACGTAACAGACAGACAGATAGAGAGATTTTCGCATTTATAAATTAGTATGGATAACATAGCTATAATAAGTGATTGCATTTGTTTTTCGCCAACAAATTGTTTTACAGTTTGGCGATTTTAGGAAATAATATATTATAGTTTTGTTTTTTGAAAAATTAAAAAAGGAACGCATTTTTGTATTAATGTACCCACGCCTATTTTCAATCTAAAATATATTAACAAAACAAGCTAAATTTTTAAAAAAGAAACAAAAATCCCGACTGCAACACAAAAAGACTACACTTTTTTTTTTTTCTTTTTATTTGATTCCCAGATATCATACAAATATTATATAGCCTTTGTCACTCTCACAATTAAGACGAATCTAACGACACCTCATATGCTAAAATCCTTCAAGCCGATTAGGCTACAGAGCGTTCCAAAGAAATAGACATACATACGCTAGAAAAATAACCCCTCATTTTTGCAGTTGGGTAAAAAAAACATTAAATCCATTCTGAGTAACTAATCAAAATAAATAATACAAAAAACGTATTCATATGTCCTACAAAATGTTGCAAATCTAAAACGGCTTTTCCCCAAATACCACAGGGAAAAAGTCCAATTATTTTTATACCCGTAACCATGGCACCTCAATTAGGGAGACGGACAAAAGACGGATGTCCATTTAATGATTGCTATTATCCTGAGCGAGCCTCTCCTGTCTATTGTTACTCCACAATTGTTACCAAGTGACTTGTTGTTCGATGGTACTCGAAATCTGATTGGGAGTTCATAAGAGCATTGGCCATTACTATACTGGTTTCACTATCAATGTCTGCATTGTATTATTCATTTATCAGCTGTCCCCATATATTGGTATGCGTCTACGATAGTAATAATAAAGCTCAAAGATATTTTTTTAATGTGTATTTGGACACGATAATCTTTTGAACTAGCAGTACTATAATTTACAACTGATCCTAAAACTTGACATAAATGAAACACTATGTCAGTATTAACAACAAAATGTAGGTCGCAATTAATATGGAATTTGCAATAAGCCCTTTACAGTGGCTTTTTTATATAATAGCTTGGCACATTTACGGTACTGTTCCTTATGATAATCACATCACAGGCTATCTTAGGACTTGTCTTTCGAGATCAGCTAGTGTGTATTTAGTGTTGTCAATTCCCGTACTTGCGTACTAGTCTGGGTGACGAACTTGTAAGCATTATTAAGCCGTCTGACGATATTTTTCTTGTTATATTCATCATAAGTAATAACCACGATCAATTTCAGATTGTATACATAATACTTTATTTTTATAATTTACCGGCGACTAGTTATACATAACTGACGAAGATTTTATCAGCATATCGAGATCAGACGGTTATTTCTCTTAAATTAACATTATATATAAGTAATGTGATAATTTGTAGCATGTGTATACTGCTACAATTTCGTTAATATTTTTTTACATCTTCGTTAGCCTCCTACACCATATAACTAAGCGAGGTCGCGCGGTCTGACGCTCGGTTAATCATTATGCAATATATAAATTACTAGCGGTGTGCCCGCGGCTCCGCACGCGTTTGTTACTACGCAATAATTATTTAAATCCCTTTATTTTTACCCATATTGTTGACAATTCATATGCCGTATTAATTGAGGAGGCATGTATTTCCAGTGTAAAATTTGTAATGCATTATTAACAATTCTTATAGCCTCTCAATTATACTAGGTATGATGTATATTTCCCGTCTACAAAATTTGATCAGAATCGGTTAAGGATTGATATTATTGATTGTTTTTTGAATTTGATTGTAATATTGACAATTATTAATAACTCATACTACCTGAGTACAGAATTTCATGAAAATCGGTTTATAATAATTATTATTTTTTATTCACTTTTTTTATTATACCTATAATATACCTAAAATCAGTCAAGAATTAACGAAAATAGATTTATTTGAAATATTTTTTTTACGATCTCTAAAAATAATAATGAAATTTCTTATATCCTATCAATTAATAACCAATACATACAGACATACATACAGACATAGAGTCTGGCCATCGAAAGATGTCTCAAGAAAACGGCGGCAATTTACAAAAATTTGAAGCTGTTAACGCTAAATAAACTCCGCATAAACGTAGTTGATACAGTGGCGACTGAACTAAATACTATTTGTTGCGTTCAGTCGCCACAGTATCAACTACGTTTATGCTGACTCTAGGCATCCCGTTTACAAAATGTCATAACAATCGGACAATTTAAGTAATCTGTATCGTTTAAATATAGTAGTATGCCCATCGTCTGTCTGTTTTCTTGTTTATGTCATTGGTCAATTGATAGGGTAAAAGAAATTTCAATATTACTTTTAGAAATAGTAAAAACAATCTATTCAGTTAATTCTAAGCCGATTTTTATGAAATTTTGTAGACAAGAAGAGAACAAGATGTATGATAAGTCTTGAGAATGTGTAGACGAGAAGCATAAGTCATTAAAATTTTTAGAAATTTAAATAACACTTTTAGTAAAGGTAATAAAATAATTTCCAAAAATTATAAATTTCATTGGTTTTAAACCGATTTTGTTGAATATTTGTACATGGGAAGTATGTAATTGATGGGAGCATACATAGTACTACAATTGAAAGGCTATAAGAATCGTTAATAATACATCAGAAGTTGTAGATTACAATAATAATTTTCAACCTATTTTGATGTTAATTGTACACGGGAAATACATACCACTCCTCAATTGACAGGACATATGCTTTGTCAACAATATGAGTAAAAATAAAATTACGGGATATAAATAACTACTGCGTAGTAACAAACGTATGCGGAGCCGCGGGCACACTACTAGTTTCTTATAAAACACGTAAGTATATGATAAGGAATAACAGTAGGTGGGTTTCATTATGCCGACATAATTTAAAAAGGGTGTCGGCAAACATCCGAGTAAGATGGATGCGAAGACCGGAACAGGAAATGGTGTCGAATCGGCTCGCGATCTACCCTTAACAGATTCATTTTTCACAAACCTTGAATAGATCCTGGTGAATACAAAATAATGTTCTATTTAATATCCACACTAATAGCACAAAGCTCAAGAGATCGTATGTTTGTTTATTTCAACTCACTAATCTCTAGAACTACGAGTTAAATTAGTTTTTTTTTGTTTTATAGCATACTAGTTGTGCTCATGGCTTTTCTCACGTGGACTACAGAATCCGCGCGTAACGAATCGAATTGAAAAATGGTTATTGTGGGTGTTCCTGAAGAAGATAAGAGTATACTCTCACAGATTTATAATGTCTAGAATTATGTAGTACATTAATTTGTTATATATCTTATTGTTTACTCAGCCTAAGCCATGTAAATGTCCGAATTGATTCAAGATGAAGAGTTTTTTTTTTTTATTTGTGAGGAACCTTAATTATTTTCCTAAAATAAAAGTAGTCGAAGTTACTCCCTATAACATCTGCTATCTATCGCTGAAAATTCAGTCAAAATAAATGCAACTGTTTCGGAGATTACCCAGAACAAGCAGACAGACAGACAAAAAAATTATAAATGAGTTTTTTGTTATAGGTATCGTATATACTTTCATATGCATAAAGTAAAAAGCTTTTATTTTGACATTACAAACAGACACTTCAATTTTATTAACAATTCTAATAGTCTAATAAAGTTAGAATGAAAATAATATAGTGCACTATGGTAATAAAAAAGTTATAATGCTTACATATTATTTAATCGTCGTTGAATAAAGAAGACCATATTCCAACCTGAAACAGGTAGGTAATTAGTAACAGCTTTCTCAGTTTACAGGTAACAGTCCCAAACTGTTAGTTGTTACAGTTACCTGTTCTTTTAAAATGTTCCCATAAATACACCATATCTAGTAAAATATACAATCTAAATGTATTTGCATTGTCTGTTGCAGCATAAATGTGAGAGCGATGGAATATTCAGACATGACTAATGACCTAGAGAAGGTAAGTAAATGAACCGCGGAGACGAGATCCGAGACTTGGCGACTGATCAACAATTTTATTTCTTACTGAATAACTTATATATCTGAATTAGTTCTTGTTAAAGACTGCGCCTGCTTTTTTTGATGAATTTTACTAACCGAAATAAAATTAACGAAAGAAGGGATACGATACAGACTTTGCTACTTTTGGTTTTCAGGGTTTTTTATAGTATCTCGGCAAATTGACCGTATTGTCCCTGGTGGTAAGCACTGTACAATCTAAATACAACGGCGACCACCAAGAGATCCGCCATCCTTCAGAGGTCGACGCTACCTTGCAGGTCTGCACAAATATGTCTTTAAGTTACGCTTGAATAACTCAATGTCGTAAGAAGGAAGGAACACATTGACCACAAGATGCTTCGACAGTTTCACAATATGTCAAACATAAGACATGGAGAACGTTTTAGTTTCTCCGAAGCACAATGTATGTGGTATTGTCGAGGAAAGGATATGAGGTAATTAGACAAGCTCTTAAGAGTGTTCTCACCATGGCACAACACGCTCTGCCAGGCAATGTTGCTACGCAGCTGTAGGAGCTCGACGGAACGAGTATCGTTCAAGAAAAATTTCTCACTAATGGGCGAAGATCTCTGTCGAAGGGAAAGTGCTTCATTGCCGTGTCACTTTATAAGTCTTCAACTGTAATTAAAGGATTTATTTTTAACCGCAAACAAGTTTAATGTATGTATCTGTTTGTGGCAACGTAGCTACAAAACGGTTGAACTAATTTTGACTTAGTATTTTTATTTGAAAAGTCACTTAATCGAGATTTTTCATAGCTGAATCAAAAAAAATATGTTAAGCCGTTTGAAGATTATCAGCTATTTTTTAGTTGATGAATGGATATGACGAGTGAGATTTGGTATTCTGTTGCTTCAATCAAAATCAAAATATATTTTATTAAATTTAGGTCCCAAGAAGGCACTTATGAATATCAAAACACTACCACCAGTTCGGAAAACATCCCAGCCATCGAAAAGATCCGACAAGAAACTCGATTGGGTTTATCAAAACCTTACTATATTTTTTTATTGTTATCCAGTATAGTATATAGTATCATTTTCAATAGATGTACAGAGAGAGAATCACATACAGACATCATTATCATTCACGTAATCAGCCACCCTATAATACCCCTTCGACAATAAAACTTGCTTAACATGATTCTTGAACTTATTATCCGGCAAATCGGTAATGTGCTTAGGAAGTTTATTATAGAACCTAACACAGTTATCTAAAAAACTTTTATTTGTTATACCTAGTCTAAAAGACGGATTGACAATTTTATGTTTATTTCTAGTATTGAAATTGTGCCTGTTAGTTACAAGTTCAAAATTATCTTCATTCGTCCGTACATACAAAATATTTTCCAAGATGTATTGGAAAGCCAAAGTTAAGATACTAACTTCTTGAGATTTATTCCTCAATGATTCGCGTGGTCCCATATCATAAATTGCTCGAACTGCCCGTTTTTGTAATACAAATATGGTATCTACCTCAACTGCGAACCCCATAGTAAAATACCGTAATATACCAATGATATTAGACTTTGATCTGATGCTGCAACATCATCTGTTTTCTGCGGGATACCAAACTCCTCACCAATTTACAGCAGGGATATAGTGTTTGGGTTTTGTATGGTCTAAATTAGTAGGTTATTTGTAAGGTTTTTTTTTTATTTACGATGTCTTTAATACATTTACATACAGCGTCCCTGGTTGACATAGGAATTAAACCAAGAGACTTGTTTGTATTTGTAATCTATATTATTATATAATACAAACGTGAGTTGATTATTTTTTACCACAATAAGCACATATAACTCTGCTAAGCGGACGTAAACATTACATTCATTTTCTAAACATTAAAAGTCAAAGATAAATCAAAAACAAGATAGAAGCAGACACGTCTGCAATTAGCATGAGGTCTGATAAATGTGCTAACGGGGAGGCGTCTCACAAATAATTATACTTTAATCCGTGTGTAATAAATCAAGCCAGCCAGCTACTTAGCACTCGATTAGCATCGAACAAGAGGGTGTAAATCATTGTCGCCCGCCCACTCAAACTGAAACACGGTCTGTTGCGAGATAAGTATATCTATATGTATATGAATGTCTATTTATATTCGGAGAAATATAAAATTATCTGTTTTGGCTGAAGGTCCAATCTATACAAATAAATAAAAATGAAGTGTCTGTTTGTAATGTCAAAATAACAGCTTTTTACTAAATGCATGTAAAACAAAAAAAAATAATAACTGTACTTTCACTGACGTATAGCTGATGTTATAAGAAGTAACTTAGGCTACCTTTTTTCTAAGAATTAGGGTTCCGCACAAATAAAAAATAATTCGGAAAACGACGATTCTGGGTTGCTTAAATGATTTACACTGATTAAACCGTAAGAGATATATATATGTATTAAATTAATGTAGTATATAATTGTAGATGTTAAAAAGACCTACAAAAAAGTCAATGAGAGAGTAATTTATGTCTATCTTCTAAGGATCATCTACAATAAATATTTTTGTCCTTAAAATAACCGGGAACGGTGGTAGCAAGATATGATTTTGTGTCCGATTTACGGCATGATGGCACACACGGGCGTGGCTAGTAAAAAATATTTACCTATACAACTTTTTTATATGATAACTTAAAAGTTTTTTCCATCTTGGACTTTTTAGTATAAATAAATAAATTTATAATTTTTTATTGTCGTCTAATCGTAAATCTTTTCTTAATTCTTTGTTGATTTTCACTACAGTCTTAATTAATGGTAAGTGAGAAAATGACGTAAATGGTAACACGATAAATCTAAAAATGGTATCCTCAACTTTAGCCAGAGAAATATTGGAAAATGGTCTATCACCATGCTACGGTTTCATCACAATGTTTTCCTTCACTGAAAGCTCAGGCTCCTCGTACAGATTCGAAGTCAGGTTGAACAATGCGGTGTCCGTATACGCTCCCTCTGCCATGGCGTTGCTTCTATGTCATCAGAGCTAGTTAAATAATAAAAATTAGAACAGCATTCTTTTTGGCTCCTAGCCTATTTAACCTGTACGTCAGTGACCTACCTCGACTCCCCGGAGGTCGAGGTAGGGCTATACGCTGACGATACAGTCTTATATGCCTCAGATAGGAATAGATCCCACCTCAGACACAAAGTCCAACGCTCCGTGACCACTCTCGGGAAGTGGTTTAACGAGTGGCGTATAGCCATTAATCCCTCGAAGAGCGCCGCGATGCTCTTCGATGCGGATTCGTCACAGATACCGTGGAAGCTTAAACCTGTTAAGCTCTACGATAATCCGATTCCGTATGTAAGAGAGACCAAATATCTAGGGGTAACCCTAGATAGTAGGCTCTCCTTTAGACCCCACATCCGTAAGGTTAGGAACAGGGCCGCGTGGGTCCTGGGCCGGTTGCATCCTCTGTTGTGTTCGGTGAGTAAAATGTCCACGCGACATAAGCTCACGCTCTACAAGACGTGTATTCGACCAATTTTGACATACAGTTGCGCCGTGTTCGCACATATGTCCGAGTCGAGTTTCAAACGGTTACAATCGATACAGAATAGGTTCCTCTATCGTCTCACCGGGGCCCCGTGGTATGTTCGAAGCGTAGATCTCCATAGAGATATGGAGCTTCCTTCGATACATGCCTACGTTAAACAGCTCTCCCGTTCGTATTTCGACACCGCGTCGAACCACGCGAATCCGTTAATAAAAACAGCCGCCACTTATATTCCGGCACCCACGGACATCCGGTGCAAACGCCGGCCGCGCAATATTTTTATTGATCCCGACGATCACATCGAAAATTCGAATAAATATTACACATCCGTCTCTCCAAACAGAGCGTGCCAGCGCCCACGCCCGCGTAACCACCGTTCTCTCCGCAGAGGGCGTGCAGTCAATTTCGCTCCAGCACACCCGTCACGTCCACCCTCTCTAGCGGTAACCCAAGCCTAGGTCCGTTCCTCGGTGTGAAACCCTTGGGTCAGGCAACCGCCCGCGCGATACAAGTGACACTGTACGTGCATCACTTAGCTACCTACATACAACACTACACACGTATGAACATACACACGTGCACACCACACAGGTACATAGGTTCTGTGAGGGACCTTTTTTTTTTTCTTTTTTACGCTAGTTAGTTAGCGCTAGTTAGTGTAGAAACATTCCGATTACTGAATACACATACGCACGGTTCCTTCCTTCCTCCCAGGAGAAAGGGAACGTGCCTATGTGTATATTTAGTTAGCTCGAATCGTAGGTGTAGGGATTCGAATAGATCGCGACCTATTTGCGAACGCGACGACCGCCCGAGCCGAGGTCCGGCCACTTTGGCACCCTCGTGCGAGTCGTCCACAAAACTTTCGCGGCTGAGTGCCCTCTGCGCTCGCCCCCAAGTCCGGTGAAGCTGTAAAAGCCGCAGCGGCTTTAGGGCCCCTAAGGCTAACAGTGTAGTCAGTTCAAAAAAAAAAAAAGTCAGTTCAAAAACAGCATTCTTTTTTTCTTCAACAAAAATATACATAGTATTCAATAGAATAAAATATGTTTTCCATATTAATTGTTATTATCGCCGCTAAAAAAATTCTGCTCGAATAAACCAGAACTAAGCTACGTTATTATTTTTTATTCTGTATTATTCTTGTATCTATGAGTGTAGCGGACGCGGCAGAGTTGTGAGCAATCAACCATTTTACTGCTCTTTGTCTTCTTAAATCGTCGCACTGAGACAACCGGAATCAACTCCTATTAATGACGAAGCAATAGATACACATAAAAAAAGATTTTTTCTCGGTTTCTGATTGATTCACATAATTTTTTTTTTTTTAATACCAAGATTTTTTTGATTACCTGGTTAATATTATTTATAAGTGAAAAACACGGTATAAATTCCTTACTGTCATATATTTTTTGGTACTCTGTTTTTTTTTTACCTTACCCCGTATTAGACATTTATGCTAAGAGGTTAAACTGTTCAACATTTTAATTACCTAAAACATAACATTATAATTATACAAGGTGTCCAGAAAGGGTATCGGGTATTTGTAAGTTCAATGAAACAAAAATTATTTGTATGCAATAAAAAAGTTTGTTTATTATTAGCATATGAATTGGAGAATTATTTGGAAAAGATGATGTTATCCAAATGATGACCGTTACGTTGCTGGCACTCTTCTAAACGGAAACGAAGATTGGCGATAACACGTTGAAACATAGCCATCGATATTGCTGCCATTTCTGACCTGATGTTTTGCTTTAACTGGGTTAGATTCGTCGGATTGTTTTGATAAACCTTACTTTTAAGGTATCCCCATGCAAAATAGTCAAGCGGGCTAAGGTCGGGGCTTCTGGGAGGCCAGTTGATGTTACCCCTTCGCGAAATGACTTTATTAGGGAATAATTCGTTAACAACTTCCATTGAGTCATTTTAGGTATGGCAAGTGGCCCCATCTTGCTGGAACCATGTTCTAGAGTTGAAACCTGCAAACTCCTGCAACTCTGGGACCAAAAAATTTCGCAACATATCGCAATAACGGTCACTATTCACATTAATTGCTCGGCCTCGTTGATCTTCATGAAAATAAGGACCAATTATGCCTTTAGCAGACATAGCGGCCCAAACAACGACCTTTGGGCTATGCAGGGGTCGTTCATGCTTTCGTCTCGGATTCTCCACTACCCAGTACCGACAATTCTGCTTATTAACATGACCATTCAGGTGAAAATTTGCTTCGTCACTGAACAGTATGTTGTTAAAGTTGTTAAATCGCTGCAGCATTTCGTTCGCAAAATTCAGTCGATTAGCATAGTCCGTATCCTTCAATTCTTGAACCAATTGAATTTTATAGGCTTTTAGATGTAAGTCTTTCTTTAAAATCGAATGTAAAGACGATTTTTTGATGTTCAACGCTTGGCTTCGCTTTCGGATGGATAAAGACGGATTTTGACGAACCGACGCCTCAACTTCTTCAATTGTTTCTTCATCGCGAACTGAACGAGGACGACCAGAATTTTGAATTTTAACTGTCGCACCTGTATTCTCGAACATCCTGATCCATTTCCTAATGCTATCATCACTTGGCGCGTGGCGTGTACGATATTCCGCACGATAGAGACGTTGAGCAGTCACTATTGAATCACCATTACGATAATACGCTTGTACGCAAAATGCGCGATGCGTCCCCGAGTACTGTTCCATCGTGACTAAATCTCCACAAAATGGCGGACGCCACGAACCCCTCCCCGCACCCTTTAGACGCCCCGTTTCGAATATGGCGCGAAAACAAATACCCGATACCCTTTCTGGACACCTTGTATTACAATGACTAAAAATATTAGATGATTCTATGCCTATAAAGAAATCATTGACAAAAATCGGAATATTTTTTTTTAATTTTTTTTTATAGTCACAAATAATTTTGTTTATGTTTTTATCTACAATGTGAATGTATATCTTGTAAAATTTGAAGTGTATTTTCTTATTATTTATTTTTTTAGTGCTGACCTGTAATAATTATCAGCCTGTAAACATCCCACTGCTGTGCAAAGACCTCTTCCCACCCCAGGCAGTATTGGCGATTTCAAACACAGAAAAATCAACAGTTCTATAATTTAATTTACGGCAAAACATAGTCATTCTTAGTACTACAAAAAAAATTTTTGAATCGATCAGGTTTCTTCACGATGTTTTTCTTCACCGTTAGGCGATAATGTTACTAATTTGAATAGTAACAAGTCAATTTTTAAGAAAAAAGAAAACCAACTTCAATGATTTTGTAGAGTTCCCTTGTATATCTTCGAAGTTAAAGATCCAATGCCAATGAAATTAAAAGGGATCCACCCTTGAGGTATCCTATATCCAACAGAAAAAGAATCATCCAAATCGGTTATCCAAAGAAGTTATGGCTGAACATCCATAAAAATGTACACTCGAATTGAGTTCCGTATTGTGTTGATGTCGATTATATATATACGCGAATTCCGTAAAAATCAAATTTCAAATCGTTATTCCGCCGGTCTAAACCACTGCACTATTACCTAATTAAATAAGTATTATGTACATATTTTTGTATTTATTAATTAAATTTCAGATACAATGCTTCATGTAATTCAGATATGTCGTAGGGATCGCAAAAATTTAAGAGAACAAAAGCATCCAATGCTTCATCCTTAATGAAAATGATAAGTTAAGGTGGACACTGGCAGTATCAGTATTTTCGCCGAGCTCGTAAACCAGTGTGTCGGCAGTCGACACAAACATTCGTGTCGCGATGTAATGGGGCAGAAGCGTATAACTGAACCGAGTTTCCTTACCTAACTACGTGTACAGAGATTCCCGTTAAATTAGATTGTTTATTTACACCGTTTTGTTTATTCTGTAAACATTCTAATAATCTTCCAGAATAATATTAAGTTTATTTTTAACCTCTTTAAAAATTATAACTTGTTCTGATACGGAGGTTTTTTCATAGATTTAATTCTTCGTGTGTGAAATTATAAATTAAATTATTCCAGAAATGATGTAACGGTTCTTCAGAATTCTTTTTATTCTTAAAGTTTTGCATGCGAAATTATTCATTTAACTTTTTAATATAGTTTATACTAGTAACCCACTCGGCTTCGCAAGGATGCAATTTACTTACTTTAAAAAAGAAATAGGACAGGAAAGGATGAGAAATCTTTAAATAAATTAAGTCTTTAAATCTTTGAGTAAAAAAAATTAGACCTCGACAACTGCGTTATTTATTGGACCAAAAGTATCATATCTTTTATGTTGGACCAAATTACAGATAAATACGAAATTTGATCAAAATCGGCTCAGTAGTTTCGGAGTTTATACCAAACATACATTGTGACACGCGATGTTTATATAAATATAAGATTAAATTATTGTGACGTGATTAATGAATGTATTTGAATATATGATTGTACTCTCAGTAGATCCTTTAAATTATATTGTTACTAGCGCTTTTCCTGCGGCTTCGTTTGCATCATATTTGAGTTATGCTCCATTTTTATACATTCTAACTGAATTGCTAAACATTAATTTAAAATGACGGATATTCATACGCAATTTCATACCCTTCTTCACCACGTTAATGGTTGAATTTACAAAAAGTATTCCTTACTACCTACAGTGTAAAGAGAACCCGCATGAAATTGTACACGGCAAGGCCCTAGAAGTTTGGGCTGTGCATTGATATGTCAGTCAATCAGTTATCCAATTAAACATAATTATAGTTAAAAAATTAATATTAATTTAATAGCTGTATATTACATAAATAAATGTAACAATAGATTATTATACAAACAACATACGTAAAGTCTTGACATTTTATCGACGATATTCAGAAAGAAGTCCAATCTTGTAACAATATTGAACTCGTAGAATAGAATATATATTTACTATAGACTACTATCTGCTATACTATAGATTATATTATAGTGTTAAATAGTAAATAATGATTTGCTGTAATACTGTAGGTACACGATAGGATTAGTTTGCGGCCTCTCTATCAGTAAGACAATTATTTTCAACTGAACCGTGCGAAGGGTGAGAGGACTGTCCGTCCATTCAGATCATTGTTGCTTTAAATCAGATTTATGCAACATCGAACAATTTAATTAGAGCCGTTTTTGTTTCAAATATTGGACTTTTATTAGCTTTAGTCTATGCTTTGTATGAAATCAAATATCTATGCGTGGGATTGTTTTTGAAGTGAAAACTCAATAGACATTACCGACACTAAACAGAGAAGAAAAGATGCATCTTTAAGATTTAGCATGCGAGAGAATGAGATAAAATATTATCTTCGGTCGAGTTCTCGATTATCTCGGTCTCCTCTTGGAAGCTGTGTTAGTACCTGTGTGGACCTGCATATTACGAAGCCTTGGGAAAAAACGTCACTGTCAGCGTGATATATTGTTCACGTGTATCGTTTATGTGAATATTTTTATGTTTTGTAAAAGTTTCACTTTTATCTCGTGTGAAGTACTACACACATTTTAAAAAAATATTATTATTACAATGACTGCAGCCATTTTAATTTCTTAAAGCCAGTTAGATACATGTTAATAACACCTGTTTCTTTTTTCCTGTATGCTTTTATTGGCGCGTTATGAAAAAAATGGTGTGCAAAAATCATCGTATTGCGGGCATACGTTGTAATAACATCTACACTATAAAGTTGCTCCCTAAGTAGTTATAGTTGTCGTATTTTATAGAGATGAAGATAGACTCACTTGATGTTATTGAGTGATATAACATCGAGTGTGAATATTGAAAGAAGTATAGGAACAAGCGTACATAAGTACAAAATCCACTTTTTTCAAATTTACCATTGTACTTAAACTCATTCGAAACTGAATCTTACTAATTATGATGTCACGACTAGGTATTTAAATACGGCGTGAGCTCGAGATCATTCTCTGTCAGTGTGACTAATCATTATTTGAAATGTTCTTTTTTCTTGTTTTGGCGCCACAAAAAGCACATGCCAGTGTCAATGTTTTGAAGCCTTCGTAAAATTTTCTAATAATTATACATAGCGGGGTCTTCTGACAAGGTGGTTGCTCTCTTTAAATTTATAATTCACTTCACTTATGCCCAACAACGAAACTATTTCAGGCAAAATGCCGCCAATATAACATGATATAGCGTCGAAACACTTAAGTTAATGAATTAAAAATAAAAATCACTACATGTCACTTCAAGATCCCGTCAAAGATTCCCATTTGAAATGTTTATGAGCAATAATCTGTTAAATTTATTTTTCCAAAAGTCTTTGAGTACACGTTTATGTCAACTGTAATATTTTACGGTCAATTTTTTGTCCCCTGAGACATTATTGCATAAAACCGTCAAGCAAAGCCAGCTAAATGCAAATCACTGATAATCCATTAGTGCTCGCATATTGTGTGCTCACCTCACAATATTACGGTCAGCTGAACCATGGGCAAGTATAGGGTTTTGCCTAAAATCAAAAATATTTTATTAAATTTAGGCCCTAAGAAAGCAGTTATGAATATCAATAAACTACTAACGATTTGGAAAATATCCCAATCATCGAGAAGAACCGGCTAGAAACTCGTTTGGCTTTACTATTACAACATTTTTTCTTTAATTGTCTATGCAGTATTTATATTGTTTACAGTTATTATCATTTTCAGTGGATCTACAGAGAGGAAATCACATCCAGACATAACCATCATTGACTTTCCATCCTATAATAAATAATCCTTTCGACAATAAAACTTGCTTAACATAATTTGTACTTATTATCCGGGAAATCGGTAATGTAGGTATTTAGGAAGTTTCTTGTAGAACTTACGAGTAACAGGATTACCTAAAAAACATATATTTGTCTTACTAATTCTAAAACATGGAATTACTATTTTATATTTATTTCTAGTAATGGAATTGTGCTTGTCATTTACAAGGTCGAAATTGTCTTAATTTTTTGAATATACATATTAAACTAGCTGACCCGCGCACATAAGAGAGAGAGAGAGATGGTTAGAGAGAGTGGGACGTAGGTAGAGACAAATAACCATTATCGTATGCACCTATAATACAATTTATAGGTGCTGCCCACCTGCCACATCATCCGATAAAATGCACGGGCGTTACCTGATTATTATTTTGCTGCGGAGTTTTATTAAAACTGTGATATTCATTGAAATAAAATGACGTAAAGGATAATTTTTTCAAAATTAAATACTTGTGATGAATAACGTATTTATTTCGATAGGGATTAATACCATGTTTATAAGAACACCTTTGCAAATAATTCATTATTTTAGAACAAATTTTATTACCTTAAAAAAGGTTATATTGTGTCAACCTTAAAAAAATAGACATATGCTATCGCGAACCTATTTTTTAGAACTTTTTAAGAAAAACAATTCCATCGCACATTATTGTTGCGTAACTTTAACCATTTACGCAGCGCACGCGATGTAAATATTCAAAGGGGAATAAATTATCTCTGTTTTTGCAACATTTTTCATTGATACTCCGCTCCTATTGGTCGTAGCGTGATGTTATATAGCCTATAGCCTTCCTCGATAAATGGACTATCCACCAATAAAATATTTTTTCCATTCCAACCAGTACTTCCTGAGATTCGCGCGTTCTACCAAACAAACTCTTCAGCTTTATAACATTAGTATAGATTATCCAAGATGTATTGAGAGGGCAAACTAAGATACTAAATTCTCGAAACTAATTTCTTAGTGATTTGTGAGTTCTCATGTCATAAATAGCTTTAAAACATTCTTTGGAGTCTTTGGAGTGTTTATTTGAGTATATAATTGTGTGCATGATAGCGTAGTAATATTGTATCCCAACGCTGCAGGGAAAGGCATGGACTCAAATACCATATTTTATCGGTGGACGGGAGACAAACACGACCACAATACACCATAGTCACGCGCTTAGGCGTGTCATGTTCCGAAATTATCCGGTGTATAACCAGTAATATACGGTGTGGCTGAGTGGGTCGCGACTGCTAGGCAAATGGTGTCGTTTTCCGTCAAACTGTTTCTCTTTTGATCTTTTAGAGGATGATGTATTTCTGATTTCTCGGTGGTCGCCACTATTTTTCGCTTACACTGTGGTCACCATGAGGCATAGAGATGTAACTTGCCGTTCTGCTATAAAAAGATCATTAAGCTCGAGGTTTTAAAGTAAAAAAACTTCGTAAACCAATACAATCATAGCTATAGCTGAATCTAGAATAGAAACTCTATATACCCATATGGTCTGGCATCAAAAATCATATCATATATTCCGTAAAATGCGCTTAAAACCAATCTTTATTTTAGGGTCTTAGCATATAATCCTATGACTTTTCTTAATATTGATAATAATTTCCAAAAACAAATGCTTAACATTTTCCACGTACCTTACCAGCAGCGCCTCTAGCAGAAATTCGGAGAAACTAAAATTATCACGAGATAAATCGGAACATTTTTATACTTCTACAATATTGTTGAAACATTACATTACTGCTCATTGAACTGCTTCATTAACATAGTGGTTGTAAGCGCGACTGCTATACTCGAGGTCCTGGGTTCGATTCCCAGGTCGAGCAAAGTGTTATTGGGGTTTTCTATGAAATTCTCAGTAGCAGTTCGGAGTTTGGCTTTATCCCCGATTAATGTCAATAAGCTCGTCCCTTATTACATGGGACCTAAACCATACCCGGCGAGTCTGCCTCACTCACAGTCACAGTTGTGAGTGTACAATTAGTACACCTCTGCCTAGCCCTTCGGAGATACAGGCGTGATGGTATGTTTATGCTGTGGTAAACATCAGCGTATAAAATAAAACTACCAACCATCAACCTTAAATGACGTCACAATAAAAACTATACACAGATGTATAGGTAGATAATAACGAACGTTTAAAACTATTACGTTTTTAATTAAAACTGTTTTCAGCAGACACGTGTTAAAAGCTGTACAAATTAGATTTAAGCGGTATCATCCGCTTGCGCTTACATATCCTTGTATTGTACCGGAGCGTTCAGCGCTTTATTGTGCTACAGAGAGACTATATATTTTTATTACAAGAAACAAGGATTACTTGGCAATTACCAGTTATTTATATTTTCACTTATTTGGGGTGTGGAAGAAAAATTCGTTGATCAAAGTTTTGTTATAATCCACTGGACCACCACGCATAAGTTAAGTTGGCTTGGCTATAGTAAAAGTCGCTGATATTGGTGGCACTACTCGCTCTAACATAATTCTACTTAAGAGTAGGCGAGATAGTCATACTATGAAAAGTATTCATAATTGTATTTACAATAATTATTATTTTGTATTATTTTTTTGCACATATTATGTAAATATTCCTGACATAGTACCATCAACTTAGAATAGATGGTAAGCGAGTCATTTCAATCAATTAGTTACTGTATTTCGTATAGTTTTTTGGGGTTTGGATGAACGTTTCAGAATTGTAGCCAAAGAAAGATCTATGTTACATAACATTACGCTTTTCTTTAGAGGCACGTCGAGGTCGTTTTTCCTCAGACGTATATAAAAATGTTTGTTTGTAAGTTTTATGTGTTCAAGCATCGTTAATAAATTGAGTTGAAACTTTATATAAATATTATTTACATAGTACCAAAAAAGGAACAAGTGCTGTAGTCGTTATAAAAAATGCTAATGCAACGGTTTCTATATGGGCTAAACCCATAAAAAAACGCGTGTAAAGAATATGAAAAAGCCCACAGCGTATTGTTAGGATTAACTGAAACTATGCTTTTATTAATGGCACCGTAACGCGTTACGTTACGAAGCGGTTTACTCACCCTCCCATAAGAAGTTATCACTTCAAAAATCGATTACGAAAAGTAGTTTAAAAAATTACTGTGTCACTTATTACAAGGTTTTCTAATGAAATGAGAATTAGAAAAAAAACTATATGCTATAATAAATAAAATTGAAGTGTCTATTTGTTATGTCAAAATAACAGCTTTGTACTTTTAATGCATATGAAAGTATACACGGTACTTGTCGGAAAAAACCAAGTTTTAAGTTTTTGTCTGTCTGTTTGTTCGGGGAAATCTCTGAAACAGTTGGGCCGTTTTTGATAACACTTTCACTGTCTGACAGCTGATACTATAAGGAGTAACTTAGACTACTTTTAATTTAGAAAAAGAATTAGAGTTCCACACGAATGAAAAATAAATTCAGAAAAACGACGATTTTGGGACGTTAAACGGCTTACGCTGATTAAACTATAAGAGATATATCAAATTAAAGTACCACATAATTGTAGACCTTAAAAGGGCCTACAAAAAAGTCACATACAGAACAGGATGACCCACAATAACCATTTTTACAAAATAATCAAAATAACCGAGAGCGGAGTTAGTATGATTCGCGCGTGTGTCCGATCGACGGCATCGACCACACGGGCGTAGTTGCGAGTACAGCTAGTTTTAAATAAAAAATAATTGGTTTTAAATTAGGGTTTTCGAGTAGTTTTTTGGCAAACGTTGCAATAGTAATATATGCCAAATTATTATAAACCTAGCAGGTAGCCCTGTAATATTTTAATTTAAAATCCGACGTGCACAAGCACGCCGTTTGAGAATCAATCGCTACAGCGCTTTAATCCCAATTTTTTAACGTGTAATGCAATAGTTTCACTAGATCCAATTAAAACGTAGGGTGGAACAATGGCGGCCGGTAATGGATCAGTAATCCTGTTAGTTAGTCATCACCGGATGATTGAACGATGATGACTAGGGAGAATATTGCGCCAATAATCTTTTTATTTGCGTCTGCAATGACGGCGATAGGATGACAAGTCATTTTTATCAATCACTATCAACCGCTCTCGAATTTGTTCGTGTTCGCTACGATATAAAATTTTTGAAGTAAAAACATCTATATGAAGGTTTGGTTATGGAGTAAATTCATGTAAGTCGTCATCGATATGGTCACGTGACGTGTTATCGATAAACGGAGTCTTTGTAGCAATGTATCCTAAAAATTAAACAAAAAAAAAGATTGAAAAATTAATTTGATATATAAAAAAAAAACAATTGTTTGTTTATAGTTTTAAGTGAGCGTACAATAGCAGAAGCATTACTGACTCAACTCTTGTAGAACCCCATGTTTTAGTCCAATAGAAAAAACCTCATCAGGGAGCTCATTTCAAATCTGGAGCGTTCGTGGAATGAAACTCCTCTGAAACCGGACTGTCCGCGATTATTTAAGCCCCTAAGATATGAGGATGAACTGATAGCCATTGTCGTGATGGTGAAAAGTAGCCGCTGACTTTATACCAATCAATCCCTTGGAACACAACCCTTTGTACAAGCACACACAACGTAAAACACAGACAATTAGGCGGTCTCTTTCGATTTAAAGATTGGATACCGTATGTGATTTGGGATTGTCAACAATTCTCCCAGCATGTTTTTTCACTTACAATTAATAGAGCTTCATAGTAGTGAAATAATTTTTAAACTCTAATGTGTAATTCAATGTAATCTCTGCAATGAATATGAGCTTTCGATATAGGAAGATATCGTGACAAAATCATAACATGATGGTAGAGCATTTTCTAACAGTTAGCTAATGGCTAACTACCATCTTCAAAATAAAAATCTGTGTGAAAAGGTTAGTTCTGGCAGCTGTACTCGAAAGCTTTTTCTCTCGCTAACTAGACTTAGCAACTTATTATCCTTGAGCCACAACGTCATTTAACATCAAGTGATATTGTCTCAAACGCTAAGCCTTTATAGAAATTAAAAAAAAAACTATCTAACAAATCGTGAACATAATTCATTTTGCCGACCAGCTATAAAGTATCAAATACTTATTAATTATATAAGGGTGCATAGACATACATTATTGTAACTCATCATTAAAACTAAAATAATGAAGTTGTCACAGCTGAATACAATTTTTGTTAACGACTTTAAAATTACCATCGAAAGCAATAACTTAGGAAATAAGCGACAACCTATAATTTATGTCGATTTGACTTCGAAAAGCGCTTGTCTATATTTGAAGCGAATATGGTGGATTAATGACTCCATAATTATTACAATAACGTTATAATTCTGACGTTTGATTTAAAGAATATTCCATTATGATCATTTTAATACATTAAATGAATCAAAAAAAATTAATTGTAGGAAAACATCTTGAGTAACTCTGAATATTTCTCTTTAACAGTTTTAAGTTTAGCTGCCTCGAGGTCCTAGGTTAGAGTCCCAGACCGAGCAAAGTGTTATTGGGTTTTTCTATTAAATTCTCAGTAGCAGCTCGGAGTTTGGCTTCGTGCCCGATTAATGGCAGCAAACTCACCCCCTATTATATGGGACCTAAAAACATACCCGCAAACTGTGGGTGTACTAGTAAACCACTGCATAACCCTTCGGGGATACAGGCGTGGTGGTATGTTATGTTATAAGTTTAGGGTTATGCCACAACATTACCTTTTGTTTAGTCACGATGTGGCCCAAGATGGTGGCAACTTAACTCTAGTGAGAAAATTGGCACACAAGTGCCGCTGCCGAAATACACCTATTGGCTTGGAGGCACATTTTCAACTCGAGGCTGGTAGCTAACCAGGTAGGCATAAAATAATACCCTACCACCAAGCTGTGGTTTCATCATAGGAAACTTTCCTTCATCGAAAACTCAGGCTCGTTACAACTATAATTGCCTAAGTTTGAAGTCAGTTTCATTATTTCTAAAAGGTTTAAGGCAGGTTTATTACCAGTTGGTAATTCCTCTGCGGGTTCTACATAACCTGGTGGTGTAGAAAGAAAGAAAGAAAGAACATTTATTTGAAAATCAGAATACGGACATAATTAATACAACACACATTAAACAAGAGATTACAATAAAATATTACTATTTAATTTTATACATACAAATGCCGTACTCAAGATCAAAAAGGACCTCAGCTCAGCACATGCTATAGCAAAATACTATAGCGCTGGTTAGAAAGGGGATAGGTCGCGAAAAGAAAGGAAGAACATGACAAAAGTTTTTTACACCAAAAAGTGCTTTACCTACGAACAACCAATGTTGATATACAGATTAAAAAGTTAAAAAAGATGCTCTGTGCTGAGCTAGTTTTTTCCAGCCACAGTCTCCTTCGTGCCTATATTGGGAGAGCGTCTAGAGCATGCGTATGTTACACAACATAAGGTTATTTGGCTGCGATCTTCCGTAGGGTGGAGGTATTCCACCAGTCGGGCTGCTCCAAGTAGAAAGAAATCTCCAAAGAAATTCCCCTTTGCCCTATATCTCTTAGTTATTCTTCAGAGTTAATAAATTGTGTAATTAATTGAAATTGATAAATGTATGGTCATTCTAATAGATTCGTTAATACATGCAGAGACTCGAATAAGCGAACTTCGTATTTATATTCCATGGGTTAAGACCCGTTAAGCCAATTGATAACTCAATTGATAACTTGAATCATAACTTGGACAAAAAGTTGTTATGTTCAAAATATTTGCGTAGCATATAAAATATTACCTTTCAATTAAAATTAAAATACAAATATATATAATAAGTTACTACAAACGCATACAACAAAAAAGATACAACGTCTTGAAATAAGTTCTTGGAATATACAAAAAAAAATATGGAAATAATAAATTCAGAGAGCAGTGGATAAGTGGTCGGGACAAGAGGCAGCATTATTGAAGCAAATTGCGGACATGCTACAACACTCCGCTAATACCGAAAAATAGTAGGCAGAGATTTAAATATACTAGAATCGAAATAAGCAAACACTGGCTCATATTTACACGCATTAAACTGAGTGATGTAAGTAAACTCCCGTAGTAATTTGTAATTTATTCGATAAAAGATTTTATTAAATGGTCTCAAATATATAATTAGAACCATATATTGAAATAGTAGTACATAGTAGTCCTTGGATTACTTCCAGTTTTAAACAGTATGAAAAGCATGTTGATACCTAAAAAACACACGTTTTTTGAACGACAATTTTGTTTTATTTTATTGGTATTTTCAATGTTATATAGAAGATAAGAATTTATATAAGATTAAATAAGATTTTCAACTTAAAATACCGTACCACGATAATATGGCCTAATCATGGTGTTTCCTTTCAAAAAAAACTTGCTCCTGTTGCTAACAAACGCAGCGCACAGAGCGCTTCAAAAATAATAATGGTCAACAATGTTAAATAAATTTCATAAATAATTATTATTTGAATATTTCAATTAATAAATTTTAAAAACTAATAATAAAATTGTGCATTTCCAGTTCTAATTTATATCCGAAAACGTCATTCAGTAAACTTCTCCTTAGGATGTAACATCGCTATAATCTGCGGAATGCGACCCCCGTGCCGTAATACAGTTGCCACCCTTGCGATAAACCCGTAGGTATAAGGGCTATAGGGGAAAATCAATGGATGATAACAATTTAAAAAAAGAACAAAAACTGATTTTCACACTCTATATTAATTATAATTAATCATTATTTATAAGGGACTGATAACAGTAACAAAAATAATATTAATAGTTATTGTCAATTACTAATTATGGTCAACTACAAGCATGCTTTAAATTAACCGTGTTAAAGATAACTAAACGGTCTGAACAAACTGTAATAGTTGGCTTTATCAAAAGTCGAATTACTAACTTGCAATTTTTTTGCCAAATACCTTAAATACCGCATCGGGAGCCATCCGTATTAACAGAAAATTAACAAAAAATAAATCGGTCAAGTGCATGTCGGACTTGCGCACCGAGGGTTCCGTACACACTTGCATGTATGAAAATAGTTCCTCCATCACTGGAATTGCGACACTTAACTTGCCGTTGGAAAACTGTTGTCTCCATTACATCGATATACGTCGCGGTCAGTTACTAACTGCAAATAAGTTTAGAAAAAATATTTTTTTGTGATGTAACTACAAATTAAAGGTTTCCGAATTTTTCACTTTACTTGTGCTATAAGCATTGATTCTTGCTAAATTTCATGATTCCAAGTCAACGGGAAATACTATATTGGTTTTGATTCCCTGGCGAGTGTCAAAATATGGGACATAAACCGTCGTATCTTTTGATTGGGCTGACTTAGAAAGTTTAATTAATCACAGCTCCAAGGAATTGCAGATATGAGTATATGATATTAATTTCAACTTGATCTCCACTCGTTCCTAAGAATGTATTACTATAAGGTTCTCATCTTTTAGCTTTTCAGTTACGTAACCCTATAAACAGAAATCAAGCACACCGCGGCAAAGATTCTTAAGAATTCTTCAAGTGGAGCTTTCATTAGGTCGTTTCGCCCCACTCCGTACCACTTGCGACGTTTGATTGAGGGCATAAAATGCCCCAAGACATCGGCTAATTCAAGAGGCCGCTTCGGATCAAATTGGTCCCATTGTTCTTTGGAAATGTGACAGTAATGTTTTCGGGTAGTTTACACCACTTTTTCTTTTATTTAATGAAAGAAAATAAAAGTATTATGTGAGGGAAAAATAAAGGACAAAAAATTTAATTTAAAGGTAGATTTATTTACAGAATTACCCAATATTAATAAATATGAACTAGTATATACTTATAGTCTTTAAATGATTCTATTATAATATGTAATACTAGCTGTGCCCGCAGATTCGCTCGCGTGAACGACAGAACAATGCGTAATGGTTATAAAAATGTTAATTTGTTAAAACATTTATTCCTTCTTATTAAATAATTTTTTTTTCATCAATATATTTTTTTAAATAAGGACCAGTTATCTATCGAGTAAAACAAAAAAAAAATGATCAAAATCTATCCCGTAGTTCTTGCGTGATGTGCGTACAACGGCAAACCGCAATCATTTTATTTAATATAGATAGATTAAAATAGATGTTTTAGTAACAATTTCACAAATGACAGTCAGACAGAAATTACATTAAAATAAACTGGATGATAACTAATTATGTAAAGTTTTTGTATAAAGTCATAGATTAATGGCTGGTTTCCGCTGACGTTTCAACTAGATACCTGCGCTACCTACAAACAATAGCTCCTAGAATACGGCAAAATAATATCTTAATTTATAGTAACTATTTGAAATACAGCTTGTCGGTGTGACACTGACATGAGTACATGGATTCGGCGCAGTTTTGATTCCCTTTTTTTTAAGACGTGTATATAGCGTATTCAAAAACAGTGACGCTGATAGAATTTACAGCTTTACCGGGCTTGGGGGCGAGCGCTTATAGCACTCAGCCGCGAAAGCGTGGGCAACATACGCGCAAGGGTACCAGAGTGGCCGGACCTCGGCTCGGGCTGTTGCCGCGATTGCAATGAAGTCGCAATCTGACTAATTTTGCCTTATTTTTGAAGTATGCCAACGGTATCTATGTAGTTGAAGCGGCGCGAAAACCAATAATTAATCTATGATATAAGGTGCGGTATATATTTCCGTAGATTTTCAATTTGCAAATGACACCCCAAAGCCATTATTTCTACCTTACTATAATTATATGAACACTCATAAAGGTGACGATGGGACGTATCACCTGCTTTGAATAAACGATCGATCTCCTCTACGCGAGTCGTAAACTAAATCTAGAGTTCGAAGTCGAACACAGATCGAGCGTGTTTCAGTGTAAAATCTAATAAAAATATCAAAATTATTAATTGATTTTATGTTTATAACAATTTGTTTTGTTTTAGTTAATCTCCTTTAATTATATAATATAAATTAACGTATTAAAGTAGTCAAATATTGGAGGTAACACAAAGAAAGTGCCGTGTAAATTATGTGACTTAAATGAGGAGTCATTATTGGAGTAACTTAATATTTAAAGAAGCCAGATTGTCAAAAAGGAAACGAAAAACACGAGACTAAAAGAAAATATTTTTTCGATTTTTATATTTTTGCTTTTTATTTGATTCCCATACGTCTTACTTAAATATTGTATAGCCTATGACACTCCCACAATTATGACGAATCTAACGACACCTCGCGTATGCTAACATCCATCAAGCCGGTTACAAAAAAAATAAACATACATACGCACGAAAAACATAACGCTCTTTTTTCACAGTCGCTCCAAAAATTAAAATAAATGAAAAATAACATTTTTACATAATTATTCAAATAATCTCTAATAATTTCCTTTGATCACGTTAATGTAATGGCGACAGGTAGAGATTGATCGTACGTCTCTGAGGAACGTAAACGTGGTAGTCAGTCTACTGTTAGACGTTGTGACGTAAAAAGTTATTATTTTGTATTTAAGTAATTTACGAGGGCCTAAAAATCCAATGCTTGCCCGAGGCGCAATTTATAGTTGATACGCTACTGAGGATAAATGTTTTTATAACTTAACCAAAAAAAAGTCAATATAGAATTAGAAAAAAAATAATAATAGAAGGTAAAAAAAAAGGTTTGTGTATGTCAGTAATAGGCAAAGAGGTAATTGACTAACTGACTGATCAACCGACCGACCGAATGATTGATCGATTGAGTGATTAACAATTTATCGAAAAGTGAATGTTGTATGTTACACGATTTCAAAGAGAAAGGGTGCGCGAGGTACGGCGCGTATAAGAACGTAACGCTTTTTGTTAACGCTTTTACCCAAGTCTGGTGAAGCTGTAAAAGCCGTCTGTGTCCAGGGCCCCAAAGACTAACAGAATAGTCAGTTTAAAAAAATGTTAACGCTGTTATAAATTTCACTCTTCATAAAATTTCCATACCACAGGCCTTATGAAAATCGATTTATAAGGAGTAAACTCCAATAAAATGCAATAGTAAATCGCAATGTAATACGAAATTAAGTTACATTCCTCGAATATTCCGACTCAGTAAGGCACGCTGAAACATAGTGCTCGTTACTGGAAAACGCTCGAAACCTCGCGTATGGGATCATGGAAGCATAAAGCAGAGATGTGAGGCAATAGCCGTAAAGATTTTATTGTCGAACTCCTAGCGAGTTACGTACGGACGTAAATGTAAAATATTCAGCAATCCAATGGATTATGAGACAATGGGCTATGATTTTATTCGTGTCGATCTGTTATATAAGGAATTATTCATAAGTTTTTCATTATTCGATACACAACCAAGTTGTCTATTAAAATATTAGTTGTGATCATCTCAAAGAACTGATAATTGAGATGATTCAAAAATAATACTAGATAGGACTTCATTTACGATTATTCGAAAATGATACATGTGTGTTACTTGAAAAAAAAAATTTTGTGCGCACGTAAGAACATAGTTGTAAAGCCTACTGTCATCCGCAGCCACATGTGATCAATTTTTACCAGTTATTTTTATTTAATTCTTTGTTGCTCCTATTATTTTTCTTAATAAATTCGACCATCCAGTGGTTCCCTTGGTGCTAACGATATTTTTCCAGAAAGAAGATATTGCCAGAGCGCACTGTATTCAGTGGCGCGCGTGGTTTCATATAATTTAAGCTACGACACTTCTAAAATTTTATCTTTCCACAAATCAAGCAATCTACCTTTAAAAGCCCAGAAATTTGTCAGGTATTGACCTTTCCTGGTAGTCCAGTGGTCGCCGTACAATGTTACCAAAAAAAGTGAGCATGTAATTTCAACATGTTGATTAACCCAGAGATATTTTTTTAGCTAAAAGAGATTGATTCAACCAATCGATGGATTCAGTCTAAATTCTGTTTATAATAATATATTTGTCGCATTCGCGCGTACTCCAATTAGCAAGTCAATGTTGCTAAACTTGTAACGTATATTCAAAATCTCCTAAGACATATCTCCGCGAACAGTGTCTGGTGCCACTCAATAAACATAAATATTTAGATAATTTTATACGACAAAAAACATCGCCAACGCACCCGTGGAGGCAATTTTTTATACTTTGTGTGAAACTATCGACATTTTTATGAGGAATAAATTAGTTTTTCAAATTATAATATAGCCTATGTTAGCCTATGAAATAAACAAAATATCAAATCTTTCCTCTTTATAATTATGGTGTAGATTTAGTTAAACATTTTAGCATCCATAGCAGCCTTTATTACAGGTAAATCTTTACGTCGCCATTTTATCATTGTATAGTTTTTGGAGAAAAGGAAAAATAGAAAAACAAACAATATGTTCAAAACATCTGCTGCATGTTTAATACAAGAGGGCTGTCCCAAACACGATCTCCTAAATATAATGACCAGCGAAGCGATCCATTAAACGGGCCTTGTGGCCAATGTGGAAAACTCTTTTCTTATTTATTGTAACATAAACCGCATAACATATATTTTCTCGAAAAACCTTTGAAATACGTGTCTAGCTATGGAATATGATAATTTGTTTAGTAAAAAGAGAAGAACTGAGCTAAGTATTATAACAAAATATGTAGTTTAAACATCACCGTATCTTTTACGATATATTTATAATAAATTCCACAAAATGTAAGTAAGCTATGGAAAGTATACAGAAAGATGTAGCGCTGCTCGAAGTGGGCCAATTTCAGTCCGCAGTTGCCTGGCATTTAGCAATTTTAGTTACAACTTCGAAAATGATTTTTTAAGTAATTTTTGCTACTTTATATTTGTCATTTCGATAGTGTTTTAAGCAAAATAACATTTATTAGGAAGCAAAAATACAGTAAAATGAAGTAAAAGGGCGCAATACTTCACTTGGAATTCGCACCAAAACTACATCGATTCTTTTCAAAGTCTTGATCTGATATAGTCTCAAATAGACAAAATAAATAAATGAAATAGACTGGCGCCATGAATTTAGCTCTAAATCTACAGAGGAATCTGTTTCGTTTTTTTACTCTAGTTTGACTAGTTTACGAAACAAGTTTATTCCCTCGAAAACTGTTACGCCTAATAATAAATACCCACTTTGGTATAAATCGTCGCTCATTAAAGTATTGAAAGAAAAATACAAGTTTTTATCAAAATTTAAAAAATACAAGAACTTATCTGATCACAATTATTTCGTAACTTTAAGGGAACGAGCTAAACATATGGAAAAAGATATGTTCCACAATTATATCTCTCAAATTGAAATTAATATTTTGAAATCTCCCAAAGCATTCTGGTCTTATGTGAAAAGTAAAAACCAGTGTAATGCTTATCCATCCATGATGAAATATGGTCTGGTTTCTTCTGCATCAGGTGACATCATATGTAACATGTTTTCTGACTATTTTCATTCTTCTTTTCTAGTTAATACACAGAATTCTTCACCTATTACAGACGGTTCAACATTCATTCTTGAGTCTTCTTCCAATATAAGTTCTATTGAAATTGTCTGTTCTGATATACAAAAAATTCTTGAAACTCTTGATCTTAACAAATCTGCAGGTCCTGATAACATACCTCCCATTTTAATAGTTAAGTGTGCAAATAGTATTTCTGTCCCACTTTCTCTTTTATATGAGCGTTCTCTTAAAGATGGGATAATGCCCGATATATGGAAATCTGCCTTAATTACGCCTGTTCATAAGAATGGCTTTAAAGACTTGGTCATTAACTACAGACCCATCTCCAAACTTTGCATTTTTTCTAAAGTATTCGAAAAAGTCGTTTTCAAACAACTTTATCCTTCTCTTAAACATTCCCTTAACGATCGGCAACATGGCTTTATAAAAGGAAGATCTACTACATCAAATCTTATCCTGTCTAGTGATTACATAACTTACTACATGTCAGAGCCTGCCCAGGTAGATGTAATTTATACTGATTTCAGTAAAGCATTTGACAGGATAGATCATGAAATCCAGCTTTGCAAACTGAGAGATATAGGGATTCGGGGTAATTTGTTTAGGTGGTTTTCATCTTATGTCAAGAACAGATGCCAAACTGTAGTTCTAAATGGCTATACATCTTCGCCGATGCAGATTCCTTCAGGAGTTCCTCAGGGATCTTTATTGGGTCCTCTGCTCTTTAACATTTTTATTAATGATATACCATCCTGTTTCACCACTTGCAAAATTCTTCTCTACGCTGATGACCTTAAAATTATATGTCCTGTTAAAACTGTTTCCGATGTAGTTCGTATTCAATATGATTTAGATAAGTTTCAAAATTATTGTACTCTCAATAAATTAGATTTAAATGTCACGAAATGTCAAGTTATAACATATACCCGTAAACTCAATCCGATTCTGCACAATTACTTTCTTAAAAATACTAAATTATCACGAGTTAATGCTGTTAGAGATTTAGGTGTTATTTTTGACTCCAAACTAATATTTGATAAGCATATTGATAATGTTGTCAAAAAAGCTTCTAAAGCATTAGGGTTTGTATTTCGATTATCCAATGAATTTAAATGTGTTAAAACTTTTAAAATTCTTTATTGTTCTTTTGTTCGAACCCATCTTGAATACGCATCTCAAGTCTGGAACCCCAATTATAATATATATATCACACGCATTGAGAAAATACAAAAGCGGTTTCTTCGTTTCCTACAGTTTAAATCTGAAATAATTGTACCAGATTACACATCGCGCTGTAAAAAATTTCATATGCTCCCGCTGTATACACGAAGAGAAATAGCTGATGTATCATATCTTTTGTGTATACTCAATGGCCTAGTTGACTGTTCGGAGATACTGAGCAAAATTAACCTACGTGTACCGGCAGCATCTTTTAGAAACCCTAACATACTTTATAGTCCTATAGTTAGAACTACCTACAGACAAAATTCCTATTTCATTCGAGTAAGCAGCAGTATGAATAAATTAGTTAGTGATTTAGACATTGATATATTTAATACAACTGTGCAGAAGTTGAAAGCTCTTTTGAATTCTTATTTCTTTTGTTAATATTTTTGTGTTCTTCCGTCTACTTTATTTTTTTTTTTTTTTTTTTTTTATATATATAAGTACATAATTATATGTGAGAACTTGTAAATGGCCTTCATTAATTTATACATGTAACTTAAATAAGTACTTAGCTGTAAGTTTTCTTAAAATATTAAAATAAAATAAAATAAATAGGAAGAGAAAGTAAAGATATTACAAGATAATGCCCAACTTTATAATAGCAGTAATTATTTTCACTAAATAGGATTAATTACCAGAAAGGAGGAACGAAACAAAGAAAAAAAAATATTTTGCCTTGTTATATCTGGAGACAGGCAAAATATCTAGACAAAGAAAATGACCAAAGGCGTTATAAAAAAACGATAAACTATGATCATTATTTACTCAATAAATTGATATTATTTGCTCGGTTATTACTATTAATACAGAATATTATAACTATATTATTAGAAGTATATGCATTCAGAATAAAATATAATTTTGAAATTATTATCATAGCTTAATCCAAATCACCACTTACATATATCAAAACACTTCTGATCAAATGTAATAAGATAAAAAAAACATGGCGAACCCATTTTGTCCGTTGCCCACATTTGTCTGTCTGTCAGTCCAATAAATAAGGAAAGAAAAACTACCGGCCAATCCCGTCTGCGCCTTATCTGGTCTCATCACCGTACATCGATGTAGACAGCGTTCGTGAAGTTAGTCAAGTGTATTTACTTAGAGTAGTTACAATTTATTTTTTAACTTTTAAATTTTCTTTATTTTTCTTACAAGAGTATTGGAGACTATCCAAGGTTCGACTGCGGAGAAAGTACTCTTATTTCTACAAAAAAGTGGCATTCTAGCAATGCTATATTCCAATCCGAAGGGTTTTGTTGGCAACACGCACTGGCACTCGAATTGTTCCAACTCAGTTCTCAGCATTTTTTTTTTAAATAGCTATAGGCTACAATGACCATATAATATCCGGCGAACACTGCAGTCACATTTTAAAAATACTTCTGTTTTTCTTTACGCTGTTACTGTGTGATATATGATTTAAGTATCGTTTTTATAATTCCGAAGTCAACAAGGAACCCTTATAATTTCACTATATGCTCTGTCTGTCTGTGGCTTAGTTAGAGATTCTTAGTAGTAAAAAGTTATAATTTGGTATGGATATAAATATTTATGATTTGGACAAAGTGGTTAAACTAAATCTTTAAAAAAATGTGTTTAGGGAAGGTATGCCCTACACATTAAGTGACAATGATTTTCTTTCTCATCTATCCCATCGTTTGTCCCTTCTCTAAGTCTGCATATTGTGAGGGTCATTTACGGAACCCTAGACTACGCGTGGCCCAACACGCACTTGATTTTTTTTCATTCATTTTCACTTTGAATGATAAAATGAACATATTGTATCTATCACTAAGAAATAAATAAACATTAAGAGTCACCATCGGCCTGAATCGTTCAGGTCATAGTTACCTTACGTACCTTAGTTACCTAAAATACTTAATAAGTTAAACTGATATGCACTAACGAAAGCAACGTGTCTTACCTAGCCATTATAACATTTTATTCCCATGTATATAATCGACGTGATAAATTCAATCGCATTGTCCTACCCCCATCACGTCTAAATCAATTCGATTACAACTCTATATAAATCCTCCTGATGTAAAACATTCATCGGAACTGTTCCGGATCATTACTCTTTGCCCCCGCTGTCTTTATTTCACTTTATTAGAAGGACTTCTCTTAAAATTCATGTTGATGTAAACACTTTTCGCTGATTATTGGTGTTGGGTGATTCACTTGAATAATCGCAAGATGATTTCTTTAATAACTTTTATATTATTGATCACACATTAATTTTAATCACACTTGATTTTATGAAACAATATATGATTGAATATGATAAGAGTTGAAGCCTATAGAGAAAGGTTTTCACTTCAAAGTATAAATTTCTAATTATTACCCGACTGCGAAAAAGAAGGGTTATGTTTTTCGTGAGTATGTATGTATGTCTATTTCTTTGGCACGCTCTGTAGCCTAAACGATTTGATGGATTTTACTATACGAAATTTCGTTTGATTCGTCTTAATTATGGAAGTGACATAGGCTATATAATATTTAAGTACGATATCTGGGAATCAATTAAAAAGCAAAAATAGAAAAATATTCTTCAGTTAACTGTTTTTCGTTATGGTCGGGTTTTTATTTCCTTTTTAATAATTAAGTTTGTTTAATTATGGATTTGCATAATTTCAATAGTATGTTCCAATAACGTTACTGTTCATTCTAATAGTTGTTGCATGTATTGTGAATAGAATTAATAATATAACAATGAAACAGGTCATTTGTTTCTATATCATTTATGACATTGATTATAATATTAATTAATCTATCAATCAATTGATCAATCGATTATATATGATTTACTGATTAATTTTCATACTACATTGTATAGTTGGTTAAAGTATAAATGTATATTGAAACTAAATTAAAACTTGAAAAGTAGCTTAACAGGTAAAACTGTTTCAATTTATACAATTTATCCGGGAAGTAAGTTGACGGAAAAATAATTATGTTGCATCCCCTAAGGGCCCGTCGTAGTTCATGAACTAATTAAAAACTCGATTCAGCTTGCCTTTTATTTTATATTTTCTTAACGTTTAACAAATTTTTTGTTTACTTTGGTCTATTAAACTAAAATAAATTTAAGATCGCTTTATGACTGACTAACCAAGGCATGAAGAAAACCTGTGGTGAAAAATATACAAGGGTAAAGAAGGTAGATTATTAAAAAGGAAAGAAAAATCCGACTGCAATAAAATCACATTAACTTTGTTTTTTATTTAATTCTCAGATGTCGAATTTAAATATTATAAAGCCTGTACCACTGCCACAATTAAGACCAGTTTAACGACACCTCGAACGCTAAAATCCATGAAGCCATTAAAGCTACAGAATGTGCCAAAGAAATAGACATACATACGTATATATACTCGAAAAACAAAACCCTACCTTTTTCGCAGTCGTGTAAAAACGATGATTTGAATTATTTGAAGCAATGAAGACTAAATTGGTAGTGTGTAAGGACACCGCGTCGATTGACGCGAGTTCGAATCCCTGCAATGAACCTGAGCTTTCAGTGAAAGAAAACATCATGATGAAATCACTGCATGGTGGAAGGGAATTTTTCTAATGCCCCTTTGCTAGCTACTTGCCACAAGATGAAAAATCTGTCGCCAAGCATCAATAGGTGTGTTCCAGGAGCCAGTCTCCCACTAGTCTTAGCATGCTACCATCTTGGGCTACGTCATTACTTAAGATTAGGCGAGATTGTGGCCAAACCCATAATGATTTAAAAAACACAAGTCATTGATTTTAATCATATTTAGGGTTGCTATTAGCTGGGTGGTGAGACACGACAATTGTAGCCGACTGAAACTTGACCACCATACAACAGGAATAACACCCGTCATAAGGGCACGCTTGAGCCGTGTCGCAAAACGGGATCGACTGACATATTTTTTTAGTACTGACTACACTGTTTTTTTAGGTAGATATTTATTTTCCAAAATACAAAAAATATACAGTTTGTTGGCGAAAAACAAATTCACCCAATACAGTTATCTACAGATATATTACATAACCTTTAATAATAATTATAACTTACTACTAACTTTAAATAACAATATTCAATAATTAAATACTTATTAAATTTACTATACTAAATATATATAAATTATAAAAAACTAGAGCCGGTGATGGCTTTTACAGCTTTACCGCGAAAGCGTGGGCAACAAGCGCGCAAGTGTGCCAAAGTTGCCGGACCTCGGCTTAGGCTGTTGCCGCGATTGCAATGAAGTCGCGATCTGACTAATTCCCTATCCATAAGAATTCGAGATAATCACATTGCCGGCATGATGGTAAACGGCTACGGTAGTCTATCGGACGCCTGTAATACCATAGATGTCACTAGTGCGTTACCATCCTTGAACCCCCCTACCCTAGGGAACTCTAGAAACCCTACTCCCGAAAGAACACGACACAAAGTTATTTGGCTATAGCACAGAGAGTAGGGTCTATAGGTAGGGAAGAATGGTAGGGTACCACCAGTTGGCCTGCCCCAAGTAGAAAAAAAACTTTAAAAAAATTGTTCAATGCCCTACCTCTCGATTTTTAAATTAACCATAGCTTGTACTTGATAAGCAGCTGATATATGCACAATTGTGCAAACTAAAGAAGGATTTCGTAATAACAAAATACTTACTGTACAGAATGGATCATGCTATCTATATTCAACAGTCATGCTTAATATAACGCACCACGAAGCCTTTGATATCTTTTTTGGTTTGATAAACCAAGTTAAATCATAAAAGGACATCACACCGCAGAATAAAAAGAAGTATAATAAAAAAAATATCTTAATGAAACTTCAACAATGCAAAGCCATCAAAAGTTCAGTCCATTTTGAATCTCGTCACGAAAACTCTTGCTGGAGACAAGTTTTTACGATTTTCATAAAAGCAACGAAACCGGTTTTTCATTTACACGGTTTTAGTGGCGATAAAATATAATTAAAATATTTTATACGGGATCCGTATCTCTGTTTAGTTTACGGTTTGTATGAGGTTGTAGAGGAAAGAGTGCATTTAGGTTCGTTATGTAACGAGAATTTTAAATATTATTGATAATTACTTCAAAATGTGAAAAATCATTTTCACATTCATCGCGGCAATTAGAGCCTTTACCCACTCACGAAAGATATACCTATGTATTGTCGCTGTAACACACTTTTATATCGACTTCAAAAAAGCGGAGGTGACTCCATTCGAATGGTTTTTTTAATGAATCTTTAGCCATAACTTTCTTATTTATGAACCGATTTGGATGATTCTTTTTTGTTTGATAGGGTATATTTCAAGGGTGGTCTTTTGCATTGGCATTGGACCTTCAACTTCGAAGATACACCAGATGACTCATCAAAATCATTGATTAAGTTTTCTTTTTTGTTAAAATTTGTCTTGTCGGCAACTCACCACGAAAGCTAAATCCACGAACTTACAATTTTCTTTAACGCGATTAAAATATTTCTTACCAGTAATATTTTTATACAATACATTTTCAAAATGGGCTTTAAAGTGTCTATAAAGTTTATTTTTAATTTCTTCGAACCTGTTACAAGGATCGCCTTCCTGTACCAACACGTCATATTAAATAAGATACTAGTAATTATTATGTATTTAATCCATTATAATGGCTTAGTATTCGTACTATTGACCCGAGGTGTCAAGAGGTGTGTTCTGTTACTGCACGCACCTTGTAAGCAGGCAACGACCAGCTTGAAAACTTTTTCGCTGTGGGATACAGTTACTGAAGATCTCTGTTAATAAGTGTCGTTTCGCTGCCTAATTACATAACATAGAAATAATAATCATACTATTCTGCTTTGTTAACATTAATTTAGGTGACATTTGTAACAATAATTTCTGATAGTATTGAAGCCTGTTTGCTACATTTACTCATACTTCTTCGTAACATAAAGAAAAAATAATATTTTTAATTTGAAGTACTGCTTACCACCGATTTTGTATGTAATTTTATTTTCGAACCATTTTGCAGTTATTGCACTTTTCCTCAACAAGTCAGTATATATGAATGAATTGTATTGTACTTAATTAAATATAATCCCGATTACCATTAATTAGTCCTTCAGTAGAAATGTTTCTAAGAATTCTTGCAAATATCTATATACATACTATATAGCTCTACGTCTCGCTGTCTGTCTGTTTGTTCGTTTACGTTCTTTTCACGCGAAAACCACTTATATGTTTTCTTCATAATATAAATCCATTTGTCTCTGTAAGTAGAATAATAGGTCGGGGAAAAAGTTTTTTCGCATTTTTATATGAAAATTCAAGAAATTTTTTTCAAGGTTTATTTACATTTATTTACAGTTTATATGTGCCGTTTTGTTCGATGACTTTCTGCCATTTTGTAGGTAAAGACATGATACCGTTGCTGAACAAACTTTGGGACTTTTGATAAAAAAAACGCAACAAATAGTTTTGGCATTCCTCTCTTGATGTTAACCTTACAGAACCTAAACAATTCTGAAGAGACCGAAACAAGTGAAAATTTGAAGGTGCAAGGTCAGAGCTATATGGTGCATGCACCAACACCTCCCAACCAAAGTCTCATCATTTTTGCTGAATGGCTAAAAATGTATTTGGTCTAGGGTTATCGTGATGAAAGACTACACCCTTCCTGTTGATCAATTCCGGCCTCTTTCTCTCAACAGCTTCCTTTAATCTCATCAGTTGTTGGTAGTAGAGATCCGAATCGATGGTTTTGCCGGGCGGTAAAAGCTTATAATGAACAATGCCCTTCCAGTCCCACCATACAAACAGCATCACCTTATTTCGAGTTAGCCCAGGTTTAGCCACAGTCTGTGATGCCTGACCGACCTTAGACCACGATGTTTTTTGCACGTTCTTTTCGTACGTGATCCACTTTTCATCGCCAGTTATCAATCTCTTCAAAAACGGCTCGTTTTTATTACGTCTCAATAATGAATCGCAAATGAACACACGGTTCATTAGGTTTCTTTCAGTGAGCTCGAGTGGCACCCAAATATCGATGTTTTTGGTGTAGCCAGCTTTCTTCAACTGGATTAAAACTGTTTTGTGGTCAATTTCCAGTTCTTCAGTTACATTGTAACTACCGACATGCCGATCTTGCTCCACTTTTTCAAAAATGGCATCCATTTTATTCGTAGCAGGGCGACCACAGCGAGGTGCATTTTTAACATCAAAATTTCCAGACTGAAAACATTTAAACGAACTTTGTGCTACTCTTACTGACACTGCATTAGGTCCATAAACATCACGAATTTTTTTCGCTGCTTGAGTTGCATTTATACCTTTTTTGTAATAATATTTTAAAATGTATCGAATTTCTTCATTACATTCACTCAATTTACAGAAAGAAAAACAAATGAAAACAACTTTAAATATTTTTTTTTATATTGTTTTTAATGTAACCTTTTTAATGTTACCAAAACTAGCCAGATACAAATAGTGCAGCCAAAGAAATTTTATAACAATTTATACCTACGTTATGCGAAGAAACTTTTTCCCCGGCCTATTATATTGATATTTTAACTTGCTGTTTAATTTCTTGAGATTTAATTTGTTAAAGTTTATTGGTTTTCTCTTATTACATTTCCAAATTCATTCCTGCTCTTTTTTAATTCATTATTTTAACTGCTCTTCGTGTGTAATCATTTCATAAACTTCTTTAACTATGGTTGCATTTGTTTACAGTCTTTTTTTGTCGGTAATCTTTTAATTTTCCAGAATGTATATCTTGTTGGTGTTTTTATTGTAATTAAATAAATAAAGATTTCCACAATAAACGTTTTTGTCTTTAAAATGTCCAGCGGCATACCCACGTGCTCTACCCATGGCATTCTAACAACCCACGCGAGCGCAGCCGCGGGCACAGCTAGTTATGAAATTAATCAATGATAACATCATACATATAACAACTTTTCTCATTGTGCCTCAAGACGAAAGTACTTGTATAATATTACATAATCAAAAATACAGTTCCATGGAATTAACAATTCTGCGAGCGCATTTTATATTTATCCTAGCGCGGTCATAAACTCGGGAATGTCCACCGTGCATTTATATTAGTCAGATTAAGCTTATATACTTCTCTGTAAGTTTTCTATGTCTTAACTATTATTTCAAATTTTAATGTGGTATTTTGTGTATGAAATATGTATTATAAATATTATTAATCTCCTTCGGTCTATTTTTTTTATAACAGCTCGGCACATTGACGGCACAGCATGATCCAAACTGTGGAGCCATCTCCCGGTCAGTATTTTACGTCCTTCTTATGACATTGGGTCCTACAAGCGTAAAGTGAAGAGATATTTATGAAGACCGACATTACAGCGACTGCGAAGCAGTCAACGCCATAATGGCTCCAGAGTCCTTAAAACTAACAGAATAATAAAACAAGTTAGAAAAAAAAAAAACAGGGACAACCGCCGAAGGAATACCGATTGCTGTGTTTTAGATTATATTTTTAATTACCATCAGAGATAGTATGTAATTATATATATGTACATATAAAATAGGTAACACTTCTTTGCCGTAATAAGCAAGCTGAATTATTAAAAAGGTAACAAAAAACCCAATTGCCACAAAAAACACTAACTACTACTACTACTAAACTACCTACTCTTTTTTGCTTTTTGTTTGATTCCTAGACGTCACGTCGCACTTAAATATTGTTTCGCCGATGTCACTCCCAAAGTTATGATGAATCTGCGCTACAGAACGTGCCAAATAAATAGACATACATATACAGTTGGGTAAGAACTGGTAAATTTTTTTCGTGTTTCAATAACATGTCGAAGTTAGCAATCAATTATAACAGAGTGAAATTTATTTCACTGCCATTTTAAAAATTGTTTTAATATAAATGAACTTTGTTTACATTTGAATCAAATTAAAACATTGATTAAATAAGCATCGTTAAATGATTTTTATATGACTAGAAAAATGTGCAAAAATAAAACGTATGAATTCAAAAAAAACTTCGTTTGAATCTACAAAAATGTCTTATGCCGCTATAAGCGACGCTGGTCTCATGGGAGAAGGCCATCATCCGTCATGCACGACACCAACTTAATTGGATACATCCCGTCTCTAATTTAAATTCCAAGTTTTGATTTAACTTGGTTTATCATTACACGATAAAATGAAATGACTTAGGAAATTGATAGAATAGATTGTTTGTTTGTTTTAATGCACAAACCTCTGGAGCTACTTTTTAGATATGAAGAATTAATTCTTCTTGCATTCTGTAGGCTTTTTATTAAGGAAGGTTATATCCCTAAAGAGCGGGACTGTACTTGTGAGCGTCAAGAAATCTGATAAGCTGTAAGTAAGTAAAAACAATTAAAAAAAATATTGATACACCCGATCGAGTTTCTTGTCGGTTCTTCTCGATAGCTGGGATGTTTTCCGAACCGGTGGTAGTGTGTTGACATTCATAAGTGTCTTCTTAGAGTATAAACTGAATAAAATTGACAAGCCTCGTGGAGCAATTGTGGTAAGCCTTACTTTTGAACCGAAAGGTCGAAGATTCGGTCCCCGCTCATGACTGACTTTTGTGTGATGAGTATAATTGTCAGTTTTTTATATGAATGATGATCTTTTATAAGTAGATACTGCATTGACGCTCTTTACATGTCATCATGATTGGTGGGCAATTGCCCTCAGTTTCCTTTCTAGTTGATACCAGCGTGAGCAAGAAGAAACTTTTATCCTTTTTTGACAAGAGTTTCCGCCTTACGCTGTGATTTGCTATCTCTTTTGTTTCAACATGCTGATAACAAAATTTGTAACACGTTCAAATTGCTTTTAGAGAGAGTATAAAGCATTTATTTATAAAACGTTATTGGTTGCGTGTCTGGGTGTTAAAAATTTTATTATATTAAGTAAGCAATTCTTGTATATGTAATCGGTTTCTTGATTTCGATTTCGATGAAACTGCATTTAGATAATGTTTTATATTTCAAGTTTACTGAAATAGGTGATTTTCTTTTTTTTGTTAATAAGACACAGAGTACAGCACGGTCGCCCAGGTGTTGTTTATTATATGTATGTATATATCAGCTGTTTAGTTACCATGATTACAACTTTTCTTAGTTTGGAATGAAATGGCCGTGTGTGAAGTTGTGTTTCCGTATTTATTATTATTAATTAAAATATTTTTGATTTGGTATTGGGAGTGAGGTCGACGAAAATTTACCCGGGTGCGTTAGTCGCGGCGCGGCGTGGTGAACACTTGGTCAAATACAAAGAGGGTGAAACCATGTTGCACAGCTACTAATTAATAAAACGCAACTTTTTAAAAGGCTTTCGAAATCTTTATAATTTAATAAGTTTTTACTAAAGTAGACAGAAGTAATGTCATATCACTTCTACTTCATTTTGCCTTCATTTTCATTCATTCATTCACAAGCCTATCTGAGTGATTAATTCCGTTTAATAAATTATATTTTAAATTGTATTTTCGTCTGAACTAAAAATATTGCAAATAAACAAATGTGTTACAATTTTGCTTCAGTGCTCAGCTTGTCCTTCGACTGTTATGGCATTTTAGATGATATATATCTTCCACAAGCAATATATCAGTGTAGAAAATAACTCTCCGTACAAATAATATACAGGAAGATGAAAGGCAATTTCAATTTAACCAAAGTCTCTCACTTCCTCGAACATTAACCGGTTTAAAAAAAGTCTAACGAACCGTATACAGTTTCAAAGGTAACGTTAATTCCCATCTCGTTGAGAAAGGAGTGCAATTAATCCCATAATTACAAGTGGCAGATGCAGGCACTTAAATAATTTCACACCTGACTACCTCTTTTTAAGGTGGAAGGGTGAGATGAATTTTAAATTTTATTTTTTAATGTATTCATAATTTTGCTTGTAACGTACTGGCTGGTTTTCTTACTTAATAATAAATGAAAAAAAAAATCATATTAATAGTAAATTAATTTGGTACTTCGGTGCATTGATCCAAAATAACGGTAACATTGATCAGAAGAAGAAAGTTTTAGAACATTGTTCACTACTTTACTAACATTAGTTGAACACTTGGTGTATATTATTCGTAGATGACGTTGTCGTTGTTGGATAAAATGCTAAGTAAGCTGAGGGAGAAATGCAGGATAACTTAAGAACTTTGGACTGAAAATGAGTAGATCAAAAACTGAACTTGTGTTTGGCAACTTCGGTGGTCCATCCAGTTTTTCTCTTATAGCCTTAAATAGTATATCTCTACCAGCCTGCTCTATTTTTTTGTGCATCGATTCATTAATTCAGATTAACAGTGAGATTGACCGGAATTTGAAGAATAAGAGGATAAATGCAGGGTGGATCAAATGCTGACAGGTTTCGGAGATCAAATGTGATCCAGAAATTTCGCTGAAACTTAAAGAAAAAGTTTATAAAACCACTATAAGTTATATATCATGACGTATGGATCTGAGTACAGGGCAACAAAGAAGAAAATACAATGGCAATGAGATGCAATGGAACAAGAGACCAGTGACAGAGATGCGATTGTTAAGATTAATGTATGGTGTAACTAGAATTGGATAACATTAGAAATGAGTAAAGGAATGAGTATATAATAGTAAAGAAACTATGAAGGAAAGCATATAAGGAAGCAATGATGGCTTAGTTGATAGCGTAGCGTATACGGATTCCGTGTCGATACAAATAATATGATAAGTAAAAAGACTATATAGGTTACCTAGTACCTACATGATATATTCACAAGATAAATGGCATGCTAATATATACATGGATATCAATAGGTAGCATTAGGAAGTAGGAATTCATTAGTTTAATATCGACAGCAAAAATGAGACAAGTAGTCATATATTTGTTTATTTCGATTTTCGAGACATGTAGTAGAAAAAAAAAATAGAATAACTAACCAGACATGACATTTTGGCTTACAATGATTTATGCCCAAAAGGGATTCCCTTAAGAATTTATGTATTATAATGTGGTATTACATAAAGTAATAAAGAAGTCAAATTGCAATGAAAGTAGGTACCTAAATGAGAAATAATATTAAATTTTATATAAAAATAATCAAATAATCAAACCGATTTTCAATAGCTTATTTCAACTTTTTTTCTCTATTACCGACCTCTGAATGCATCTTAGTTCAATTGTTGGAAACCTAAAAATAATTATTGTAATTATTATATTTGTGAAATTAAATGATATAAATTAATTAATAATACGATATACTACACTAACTTTAATTACCCTCCTTTACAACAAATAAATAAACAAAATGAATTTATATTATCACATTTGTACTGTGAAGCAGGACTAACTATGTACTTTGGTTCTAGATATCATTTAATTCTTTGTATATTATATATACATATATTATATATTTTTATTATAATTCAACTATATTCTTTTTTGCACTTGTAGTTTTCTGACGCAATATTTCACTGATATAATGTTTGATTTTAACAAAATATCAATATATTATAATTACGAATGAAATGTGATTTCATGACTTTTAGAAATTTTTATTGTATAGTTTTTACAGTATTGCCATATACCACACGACGACATTTTCGGTTAAGTAATTAGGGTGATTTGCGTAATATGTTTAAATATGATTAACGTAAAATTAGCGTACTAACATCTTGGGCAACATCGTCACTTAAGATCAGATGACATTGTGGCCACAACGCTAAATCTATAACGATAAAAAACCAGTTACAACAGATGTCGAGTAGTAACAGGTTAGTGTGTCATGTTAGGAATGAAAGTCTTTTATGTAGAAAAGTGTTAAGTTAAGGATTTGTAATAAGGGTGTCAATACTGATAAGACAACTGATAGAGGAGACAGGAGGTTAAAAACATATTGTGCAGACCCTACTTATGTGAGAAATGAGCAAGAAGAAGAAGAAAAAGTTACTAATATAACTTTAGCTTACAATATTAACATGAATAATATTTGTAAGCGTTGAAAATAGAACAATCCAACTTATTTTAATGCATCTATCAGTTTAACGTCGTTCGTTTGCGCCATTTGCGAAATGCACTCTCCTGGGGTGCGCCGATGCTTCTACCCTAAAGCGAATTCAGCATAATATAGCCGCTATATTGTTAAATCACATCAATATAATACAAAATTGTTGATCTTTCAAGAACAGTAGTCTTATTAACGAAACTGTAATCACAGCTGAAGTACCTAATAAAATTGTGTCCTCATATTTATACAGCACATATTAAGGGCTTACAGTTTCGAAATAAGACTACTGTTATTGAAAGATCAACAATTTGTTATTCTATTGCCATGCAAACGTGATCTTCTACAAGATGGATTACACTCATTCTCAACATGACAATTGATAGAAAGAAATTTCATTAGTAACAGCATAAAATGATTATAATTCTGGTGCACTGGACCGCTTACGCTCAGTGAAAACGTAAAATATACTAAAAACTAATTTGAGATTTTAAATATGGGTTACGATATTTTCAAGTTAATATGAAAAATTTTCCAGCGCTTCCGCCGCTTTAAAATGCAAAAGAAGCGCGCTTTCACGTTGCGATTGCATTCATCATCATAGTATACGTGTTGTGACCATGATTTAAATTTTTACAAAATATATCAATATGAATTTGAAACCATTAAACCATTCAAGCTGTTTTTCTTCTACTATTGCTTGCATTTATTCTTACTACATAATATATCGTAAGGCGTTTTTCGTCAAAAACTTAAACTAATTTCTTTTTTATTTAATAGGTTTAGCGTTCAAGCAAAATATCCTAGATTGATGATGTAGATTACATGTAGATTTTATTACTTGAATATAATGATTAGCCAGACGTGAGTTACAAAATACTTCACCACAATATTATAGCTGTTATCACGATATTTTCATTCACAGAAAGCTTAGGTGTACTGTAACGCGGAAACCGCCTTAAAATCTTTAGGTGCCATACAGAATTTCGTATAATACATACATAAATCCCATTTATTTATAAATAATTGCATTGTTACTTTGTTAGTTTGCGTGCGAAATTTTTAAATGTTTTATTCAGCATAAAAATGATAAAGCAATGATTGCTTATACGAATATAGCATCGATAGACTTAAGTTCGAATCCATGAACGAGTATAAGCTTTCAGTGAAGGAAAAATCGTGATAAACACCATATTATGGTGGAAGCACATTTATTAATGCCTGCTTTGCTAATTATAACCCTAAAGTTATAAATCAGTCCTTCCTTTAGACTTAGCGTATTTTTATTTTGTGTCACGTCTTCAATTAACCCTCAGGTGAGATTGTGACCAAACCTCTAGATAATTTAAAAATATCCTGAAACTACGTTCTTTTATTATCTGGAAATGTCCGTCGGTCCTTTAATAGTATAGACACCCTAAGGGTTGACGAATGGCCGATGTAGCACAACAAACGCTCCGTTTATCATAATAAGTGACGGCGCATTACAGGCGATAGAAGGTGAATGCGATTTATATGGCGCTTTGCATGAGGTGCGCCTTGTCTCGCTGCCTCGCCCAGTACGATGCGGCTTCCGTCACTTCGCCCAACAATTTAAATTTCAACTTTGATAATAGCATTATAAATTAAAACGTTTTTCGCATTAATTTATTCATCGATTTCAATAAGTTTGTAGACATGTCTGTCTGTACATGTAATATTTTTTTCTTTCCCGATAAACATACTATATAAACGATACTGATCACGAATATGTAAAAAAAATCATCTATCTCAACCGATTGTGATCTAATTTTATAGAAGGGATGCATAATAGGTCATTCTTCAATTAATAGACTATAATATGACTTGTCAGTAAAAATAAAATTACGGGGCGTAAATAATTATTGCGTAAAAACGCGGGCACACCGCTACTTTATTTATAAAGGGACACATTACAGATTATATATAAGCAACATAAAAATAAATTTAAAATGTTGCAATATTTTTAGCTGGGTCATAATTCAAATTTATACATTCTAAGTTTAAGTATCAGAAATGATAATAATTTTAAAAATAACGAAACATACTAAGTATATATATTTTGCTTCGGTAACCTCACCGCCAGCCATATCTATCTCAACCGCAAAGAAGTAGTATCACCTACCTATTAACGCTGTTTTTTTTGGCTAGTGTCACTCGCATAGATTTCAACTCGGTCCTTAAGATTTGCAGCCTGTCATTGATTAACCTCGCATACGAATGTGGTCCACTTCAAGTTGTTACGTATTAGATCTGATGGATTCTAAAGGCATTCTTCCTACTTCGTGTTGTTTAAAACAATGAACTATTGAAGAAATTGCAGATAGAATCCCATGTATTTTAAAAAGTTTCCTCATGTATTCTCTTGATGAATTAAGTTCCAAACTTATTTTTAAATAATATGATCCTAAGAACGAAGCCGAAGGGTGAGCTATGTCGTTTACAATCGCGATTGTAACAAAGAAGGGAATGCAAAGGGATATTTAATCAATTTCGGAACAACATTTTCGTATTCACTGAGATATAACCACGAGTATATGTTCCCCATTCAATCGGAGCCAGAGATTACTAAATGTAGCAAGCAGGCCTTCGTGTCGGATGTCAGTCGTAAAAGTTTACGAACTAGCGCCCTTGTACCACTATCGGTGACAATCATTTTTTGCACAGAGTAGTTTTAACTTCATAACATACCGATCAATAAAACGTGTTCGATAAATTATAATATTTGATCTCACTGACCGACTGATTGATTCATCAAATCAGAGACTTAACTACTGGGGCTAGGATCATGAAAATTTGCATGCGAGTTCCTTTTACACTGTAGGTAGGCAATAAAGAAGGATTTTTGGAAATTCAACCCTTAAGGTGGTGAAAAAGGGATGAATGTATGGAAATCTGTCATTTTTCAGGGTAAATTGGTATTTAGCAATTTAGTTAGAAAGTAAAAAAGAAATTATTTATAGTTTTTTTCAATTTCATGTAAAAGATGGATTGAAATTTTGTATTATGACGCGAACAAAGCCGCGGCTACTACGTTAGTCTGCAATATATTATATATAAAAATGGATGTTAGCATTTATGAGATTGATAAACTCCACCACATATTACGGAGAAGGGTTTATATGTTATCCCTGAACGCAATATGTTTCACTGTAGGAGTTAATATTACTAGGAAGAAAAGGCAGAACATCGTCAAACAAAATATTATGTCATATTCGAGAATGTTGCCCTTTATAAGATAAAAAGGAACTTGTGTATTAATCAGTAAAGAACCAATTCCAGGAATATGGTATATTAGCTTTGCACTCCTAATGTATCCTTGATAACCTAATGTATATTCGCAAAAACTTTGACAAGCTAGATTTTGTCAAAAATCAGCACAATGTTTATACTAAAAATAGAGATAAATTAGTCGTACCGCGTTTTTTACTTAGTAAGAATAATAAAAGTTGTTAGGTAATAGTTTTAGGTTCTATAATAAAATTCCGAAACATATTACTGATTTGCCGAAAAACAAGTTCAAGGACCATGTCAATTACTCTGTGCATGGAGGCTGAGATTTCAATAAACGGCATCGGTTCCTGATTGCAACGTTTCAATGCGCTCTACACGTTCTCGTTAAATGTGACAGGCGTTATGTCTGAACTACCTTTTATATGGAGTTCTGAGATTTACATTGATATCTGCAGCTTTCGATCTTATGAGTGAAATCTTTCCAAACGTATTCAATTCTTTTTTAACATACTTTATTTTATTTAAATTTAATAAATATTATGAAATATATAACTTTTTAAAAATAAGATGTATATTCAATATGTCAATTATTTCAAAAGCTTCTAAGTTTTAATTCCCCTTTCCCCTTTTTTATTTGCACTAAAAGTTTTAAAACTTATTTAAATACTAGCTACAGAATGCCATCGATCTGACACACGCGCGAATCTTGCTCCCCCGCTCCCGGCTATTTTAAAGACAAATATTATTATTGCGGGTGTTCCTTACAAGATATATACCCTCGCTGACTTTTTTTAGATCTTTTTAATGTCTACAATTATGTAGGAAGTACATTAATTTGCTATATCTCTTATGATTTACTCAGCCTAAGACCATTTAAGCACCCGAATTGATTCACCATGACAAGTTTTTTTTATGTGTACGGAACCCTAATTCTTTTCCAAAAATAAAAGTAGCCTAAGTTACTCTCTATAAATTCAGCTATCTACCAGTGAAAGTTCTGTCAAAATCGGTCCAACCGTTTCGAAGATTACCCGGAACAAACAGACAGACAGACAAAAATTTTAAAATGGGTGTTTGGTTATTGTTATCGTATATACTTTCATATGCATTTAGTAAAAAGCTGTTATTTTGACATTACAAACAGACACTTAAATTTTATTAATTGTATAGACTAAATAATAGCTTGATTTTCAAGAGTTTTTTATTAATTATTTTTTATATTCTTCTCAGTAAACGCTTTCATTGGTAACCCATATCATGGGGGTGCATAAAAAATAACCGGTCCACTATCTCTGGGAATTCGGCATATTGAGTTTAGAAAGATGTTACTTAGCTAAACATGCATTGTCATCCAAAGTAAACGTGTATGCAGAATTTCAGCTCAATAGGATGGGGAATCCGTTTTAAATTTCAGTTGGAATATTTGACCAATATTAACAAGGTAAGTTAAATACATATATAAGCTTGTGATGAAATATGTGACTGGCGTTTTTTTTGTTGTGAATATAAGTATTTAATTTTTATACAAATGTATAAAGCTCACATGAATTAGTAGAATATATTGTGCTTTCATATTCAACTAATAAGTGGTATCAAAGAAATTTATGAATTCTGAGCACATTCTAATATTGTTTTTGAACAACGCTGAACTTTTTTCACTACTTACTATCTTTTATTGTTCGCAAAATATAATGAATTTAATTTTTTTCTATTTTTCTAATAATCTTGTATGCTTGTATGCAAGCACTAAGGTTAATATAGATTTTAGTGTATTTCTCAAACCTAAAATGACCATCAAAAATTATATGGACTTTTTATTTTCACTAACAAAACTTTCTTCTCGAAAACCTTTCGTATACAGATACTTTACAAGCTAAAAGCTTAACATTGAAAACAAAAATGTCAGTAATTAATCTTCTTACCCTTTCACGAGTTGTTAACTCCTTCACAAATTTTAACTCTGAATTAAAATGTGAATTGAAATTGCTGGCTCATTAGCTAGGAATATTCATAAGGTTCCCAGAATGATACTCATAAATCCCTTCTTTTAAATGCCAGCCAAATTTTGCAATTATAATAATATTTTCATGTTAATAAAATTTATTAAATATCTCGCGGATTAGCAAAAAAGCAAGTAACTTTTAATGCCTAAGCATGATCATATAATATGTTATTTTGCTGATGAAGAAAATTAGATTAAGAATAAAATACTTTTTTTATAATAGCACGGCAAAGTACACTATGCCTAATGGTAAGCTCTGTACAATGCAAAAACAATGGCTACCACTTAGCAATCATTAATCCGTTAAGAGTAATTCATCTCCGTCGTACCGGTGGAGTTTGAGAGAGTTTGCAACCTTTCGACAGCAGTTTTTGGCGGGATCTTCAAGTGAAATGTTGTGGTTTTCATACTTAATTCATTTACTTATGTTTTGGCCGTATACTACGTAATATTGGTGGCGTTTTACGTGTTATAGTTTGGTTTTTGTGCATAAGTGAAGTGGATTATAAGCATAAACTGAAAGCGTGCATTCCGGGATCCCACAAAAACTCCCTAGGTCGTTCTAACAAGAGAACCACCATCTTGTTAGACGCCACTTTGAATATTACTACGAAGGCTTGAAAACATTGACGCTGGAAAGTGCTTTTGCGATGCCATACCAAAAAAAAAAAGAAGAAGAACCTTTGGACAACTGGATATAAGTTAGCTAATCCTGAAACAAAACAGATAAACACTGAGATCAGCATGTCAGCATAATCATAATACTTATATATTATGGTCATGTTGGTCACAACCTAGTCAGTTACATATCATTTCCACCCCCCCTTGATTATTGGATGTACAGTGGCTGATGCCGGAACGCGAATAGTTGTGTTCCAACTAGCATATTTCCTTTATATAAGTTTATTTCTAAACAGCATAATTCTTCATTTAAAATTTGCCCCTAAGTGTGTATTGGTTTTTTCCAGCAACTGTGGTTGTGAAAAGTTTATGTGAGGTTGAAGTCAAATTTTAAATAATAAACAAGCGTCCACATATCAATATTATGTATTGTTTTTTGTTTTTATCTTTGTTTGTTTGTTTGTTATCTTGTTTATTGTTTATAATGGATAAACGCGATATCATTCACACGTAAAGCTAAAGCGAAAGATTTTATCTATAAACTTAAAGGGTATGTGCTTGAAAGGGTGGATGAGATCCGAGACTTAGGTGTTATCCATGATTCCAAGCTTACGTACGAGAAACATATAGATAACATAGCTAATAGGGCCATTATCATTATCATATTATTATCATCCGGTCAAGCTCCCAATTTTGCAGCGTTAAATTAACCAAAATTCTCTATTGTTCATACGTGCGTAGTTTACTCGAGTATTGTTCGCAAATTTGGAATCCACAATATGAAGTATATATTAATAAGTTAGAATCTATTCAGCGTAGATTCATGAAACATTTGCAGTACATGTGTAAAATATATGATGACAGTTATTAAAAGAGATGTAGAAGACATCACATGCTACCTTTATGCGAAAGTCGCAGAATATCAGACATTCTTACTTTACTCAAGATAGCGCAATGCCAAATTGAATCTCATTGTTTGCTTTCTAAAGTAAACCTTAAAGTACCAAGTAGATCCGTCCGTCAACCTATTTATCTTTACGTTGCCCATAGTTCTACGAATTATAGGCAAAATTCATTTTTTGTGTGATCAGCCAACTTAGTTAACAATCTCGACGAATTACCTGAGCTCGACTTATTTAATTCACCTATAAATATCATACGAGCAGAAATGTCTAAAAACTGGTTTGACATGACTTCCTGACTGTCCCGTCTTTTGTGGTTTTTTTTTTTTTTTTTGTTAATTCCGCTTTCTTGTTTTTCTTTCATTAGTTGATAATTATTATATAGTATAAATTAACATAAAGCTGACGAGCATTAATTTAGTCTCAATATGCGAAAACAGCTAAATGGTGTAGAATTTATGAATATTTCGTACACATTAAGAATTTAAGCACTGTATGTTTTCTGAATAAAATAAAATAAACAAAATAAATAAAATTAATAAAATTAATAAAATTAATAAATAAAATAAAATAAATAAATAAATAAACTAAAAAAACTACTGGATAGATGTTAAAAATTCTTTCACCAATATTAAGCAACAGTATCAGCGAGTAACATAGGCTACTTATATTATAATTTGAAAATTAATTTATTACTCATAAAAATGTCGATAGTTTTACAAAATGTATAAAAATTACGGGTTGCACTCCGGAAGTGCCGACAAAAGTGAAAACTTATTTTGGCGCGTTAGACATTTTTTAGATGGGTACTAGGGTTATTGGGTTATGAATTGCATTTTATTTATGAATTGTATTTTATTAATTATTATAAACTTTAAAATACTTTTAATATTCTTTTATGAAAGACGCGTTCGCGGTCTGTTGTATGTACATCGTAACAGTGTCGCGAGTCCAGAGATTTTATCTCATATAAAAATATGCGTACCGCGCTAAAAGAAGTTATCACTTCAAAAATTGCCTAAAAATATGCTTTTAACACGGATAAAACGGTCGGGCATAGCTAGCAGTTTATATTTAAATAATGTTCACCGCATCGAGTTCTCGTTACTTGTATGTCTTAATTCCTGCCATTTGCACGTAGAAGGAGAATGTTGAGGCATCGAGTGCGGTTGGCTGGCTAACTGGAAGGTGGAAGGTGGCCTCTTATTGGTTTACTCATATCGTATAACTAGCAGGCTTCAGCCACGGACACGAAAGATGAAGATTATCCTTTAAACGTAGAGTGAAGAGGCATTAAAGAAAGCCGTTACTACAATAATCGCCATTAATTTGTAGATTATTACTGTGTTTATCCTCATAATATATTAAGATCTGGTCAGTTACAAATTCATTGTAAGTATATATAGTAATAAAATATTATATTATGTAAGAAGTATTACAGCGAGATGTTTTAAATTCCTTTTATTTAAATTTTCATTACACACTTCTGGATATTCCTTCTTAATATTTTCCTTAGTGAAATACATAATAATCCCATTTATTATCGTTCTCGTCCAACGCTAATAAACTCCCGATTCGAGATTTATATTAAAATTCAAAGGGAGAGAAATTCGCGAATGAAGATTTTCATAGGATACATTAAAATCTGTTTCTACCGCTTCGCTTTTGTGTGTTGTGCAAGGTACAAGCGATACAAGTTAAAAAGTGATACAAAAGTTCGAGTAACTTAAAAAGTAAGATACTAATATATAATTATAAGTTCCATAACCATATACGTTTTGTGACTATTTAATGATTTAAAAAAATTTAGTTCGAAAAAAATACTTTCTCTGTAAAACCACACAAATGGGTTAAGTTATCGGATAAGTTACAAATTTAATTCGCGTTTTATTTGTGCTATAATATTTGTGTATGTGACACATACCACTGATCATATTTTATAAAAATTAAACCGTGTGTAGAAGATACATATATTTTTATTTTCATATATGAATGCCTAATTGTGAAAATTTTGGTTTAAATTATTAAGTGAATTTTTTGGAAGACATCGATCATATCAATGCCATAATAATTATTTTTATCAGCTTCTTCTTATCATTTAGAACATTAAAATATGAAACAAGTTTTGTAAACATTATTAAAACAATAAATGCAATATATCCAAGCTTATTTTCAGTAAAAGTATTAATGATCATTTAAAGTAATATATTCCAATTATAATAAAATGCAAATGATTAAACATAAAATTGCTTGTATCTCGAGACTTGCGTCACCCACCTTGTCCGTTGGGACGGCAATAACAAGTCCATAAACCGTTTTTACTGCCTTTGTTCAAGTAAATGTATGTAGGTTTTGACTTTTTAAGAGATGACCGTATTTTTCTATGGGAACAAGTATAATACTTAAGATGCATTTGAATGGTCTTGCGGAAGATAATGGCATTTTTCGTGTAACAATGATAATTGTGGCTGCGCAAGTTCTTTGTCAGACGACAGAATTGTACAGAAAATATATATTTACATACAGTTTGCAAAATTATATTGTTATTATTATTTTTTTATTACAAAAGATATTATTGCATTATGCATACTAATATTGTAAAGCAAAAGAAGTTTTTATTTTTTTTTTGTTTGAACGCGCTAATTTCTAGAACTACCACCGATATTTGACAAACTTTGTTTAGGGGTTAATAAACTCTTTCAAGAGAAATAATTCAATACAACATCATTGTTGCGTAACTATAACCATTTACGCAGCACACGCAATGGAAACTTTCAAAAGGAATAAATTTTCCCCGTTTTTTACAACATTTTTCATTGATGATGTGCTCCTATTGTCCGTAGCGTGAAGTTTATATATCCTATAGCCTTCCTCGATTAAACAGGCTATCCAACACTAAAATCATTTTTTCCATTCCAAACAGTAGTTCCTGAGATTAAGCGTATTCAACCAAACAAACAAACTCTTCAGCTTTATAATATTAGCATAGATTTATTGAGAAAGGTTATAGGTTACATAACTTCAAGCTACGACACTAAGGAGCGGAGCAGTAACTACGAATGTTAGAAAATATGGCAAACGGTAGGCAAGTATTTGGAAGTGAGAACAACAGTAGGCTACACGGGTGCATTGACGGCGCGCAGCGCAGTGGACAGTAAAGTGACGGAATAATTTAAAACGGGTAAAGTTGTTGGCACAAATAATACTGATTATAAAAATGGTTTGTTTTCGTAAGTAGATACTTAGTGACCCATAGTTAATGATTGGCTTCCGCTGGCGCTTCAACTAAATACCGAGCTACTTACAAACAATAGCTCCTGGAATACGGCAACTTAATATCGTAGTGTATTAGTTACTATTTGAAATTAAGCTTACCAACGGACATTATCGACAATACTGTCAATACTGTCGACTTTATGACAATGACGCGAGAACACCGATTCGGCGTAGTTTTGATTGACGCATTTTTATAGTATGCCGTCGGTATCCAATTGTAGTATTCAATGTAAATGTATTTTGGTATAGAGATAGATTGGACCTTGTGAAAGGACATAGGGTACTTTTTGTAGCGATAATAAAACTTTAAGTAGAAAATAGGGGATAAAAGTTTGTAAGAACAAAATATGGTAACAACAAAGCGCATGCGCGGTAATGTCGGCTGCCACGCCAACCAGTTAGTTGATTTATTATGCGCATGTCCAGTAATTATGAAATGACAAAACTGTTTAAACTACATAGTATGGCATAATTACTGTTTTATTTTATGATAGAAATATGACGTGCGCTGTCAATCGCGGCTCGGGGGAGTTTATATATTCTAAGCGATATACCTATTGTAAATTATCGGGATTATACATATATATATATTATCTGGTTTTGATACAAGTGATTAATTTCATTGTGTTATTCCACATAATTATGGTGAAAATAAAAGTTGGATGAAAGTTTTTATGAGGAACCCGTCATTTCCCAAATTAGGGATATCCATAATTATGCTTTTGGTAAGAAAGAAATAAAAAGAATTATTTCATGAAAATTGTACACGGGAAATACACACCATTCCTCAATTGATACGGCATATGAATTGTCGACAATATGGGTAAAAATATAATCACGGGATGTACATAACTACTGCGTAACTATAAATGCGTGCGGAGCCGCGGGCACTCCGCTAGTATCAGAATAAAATGAATTGCATTTAAATTAAAAATATGATATTTGATTGAAAAATATAGACTTACAAAGCATTGAAGTTACGTCCCTAAAAATCAACCTTGACCGTATAGACCGAGACCTTAAAACGGATGCAGACGGACGGTATTAAAAAATTAGGTTAACAAGTTCATTCATCTTACCCTAATTTAATAAAGCATTTTTTGAGTCAGTCCGTCTAGATAGGTAGTGTCAATTATCTTATCAAATTGCTGCCTACACGTTGTTCTCACGGTGAGTTATTGTGAGCATAGAATAATAAATGACGTAGAACAGAAAGTACGAATAGGTAGGATAATCTCACTAACAGCTTTAGCATCACACCACTATCTGAAAAAAGAGAAAATATATTAAAGTATAAAATTAAGTATTAAATAAACTAATGTATATTGTAATAGAGCGGGCAACATTGTTTGTCTTTTTATATCTTTATATAGTCTATGTACCAATGACCGGACTTCCTGTAACACGCACTAAGACGAACGAGTACGCTTTGTGTCTCTAAAACTAATGTTCATTCTAAACTTGTAATTATAATAATAACGTATGTGCTGCTCCTCATAGTGTGTTTAGAATCACAACACTACAGTACCTATTATTAATTTAAATAATATACATTATGAAGATTTTTTTATACTTATTAAATAATTTCATACTTATTGCTTTATGTGTACCGTCACGGTTTCAAGGCAATTTTATGTCTAAATTTGTATTTTTTATTAATTTCTGTGATATTTCATCTTATTTACGTGTTTCAAGTCTTAACTTTAAATCCTACAATATAAATAAAAAAAGCCCTCTACTAAATGTACCAAAAGAAGTAAAACTTTAAAATGTAATAGACAATACATTCACATTCTCGTATCCCTATAATATTAAATATAGAGAGTGTGTGATTCGATAGCTGTGTTAAATTTGAAAGTAATATGGCATGTGCACGGTTCCACTCACCTTGGGCTGTCGCAAGTCGGGTAATGTGTCCCGGGACGTGGCTTCGCTCCAGAGATGGGTTTTTTCCACACACGACACAATTTTATAATAATTTTTAGTGTTTTAGAATAATAGCGTGCGCGAGCGATTCAGTGGTCGCAACGGCTTCTCAACGACTCGCAGATGGCGCTAGGCGCGTCACATACCCGGGTGAGCCCGTGTTGCCATTGATGAAAACCCAACAGAGAGTATAACAACATTATTTAGGTAAAAAAGATGTTTCCTTCTGTAAACTATTAATCATCTATGACGAAAACAGGCCTAACGTCTCCATTACAATGTTCGCTCTTAAACTACATTCAGTCACCAGCCATGACGTACTACTGTTGCTTAGTAGTTATAGTTTTCATTATAACCCTGATAAATGGAGCAGACATCAACCAGACAAAAACGTGTAACGAATTCCAAGCCAATTTTAATTTTAAAGACATCATCGGCACTTGGCATGTTGTGGCAATAATTCCAGAGAAACTATTCCCGGAGAAAGAGGTGACGTGTTACAAGGTAGAAATCAGCGAAACTGATGAGGTATGTCTAATTCATTTAATACTTTTTTATACACGACCGCATCCATGGTACCATATGCAGTAAAGTGGGCCGTTTTCAGGAGTCTTTGGATCTGGGATTTCGATCCGTCATCTTGTGGTTTTTATTTCTTACTTTCTTTTGCCCTAATTAAGTAATATTGGTGGTGTTTTGCGTGACATAGTTTGGATTATTGTGCTCAAGGGAAGTGAAATATAAATAATAACTGGAAGCATGCACTTTAAGTTGCTTGAACGCCAAAGATTATACAAATATTCTATTCGCGTGACATTGGCATAATTTTTTATAACCACATGTTTCTATTAAATAAGAAAAGAAAACGGGTCCATTTGTCTCCAATTCTAATTTAACTTCGCTATTTAGTTCACGGTACCGCTTAGTCTCTAGCGTGATTGATAGTAAAAGTGACCATTAGTTACAATTACTAATGACGTAATGACTTACGAAATACTTATTTATCAAACAAAGTTGTAAAAGCTTATTTCTCATACTCATAAAAGGGCTTATTAGTGACACGTTTACTTTTTGTGAGGTATCTAGATCTAAGCGGTTATCAGATCCCAAAATATACAAGATGTCTTTACTATAAAAAGAGTTAATATATATAATTCCTAATTACTATTATTTAATTGATTTTTTAATTTTATTTTATTACCTACGACCTGGTAAATGTTGGAGGAAGTCGATGGATGCGAGCAGTAAAGGACTGGTCGTTGTGGCCATCTTTGGGAAAGACCTATGTACAGTAGTGGACATCTTTCGGTTCAAATAATGATGATGATGCTTTTTTTATTGTATAAAATTGCAAGCATGCTTACAGTCCATCTCATGCTAAATGGTCAATGTAACCTTTAGCGATTTTATAACCAACCTTAGAAAAGACCGTTGTTCTAACTGGATTACTAACATTCCTAACTATACAAATTATAATAAATCTTGATACATGATAAAAACTTTTTGCTAAAATAAAGTGAGACCAAAACTGCAAAACTAAGGTGTGACTTTCAGGCAGGATTACGTTGGCTTGTGAACAAAACGAAAGCATCGATACCGCAAACTTCGTTGACAGAAGAAATCAGGGGAAATATAGTACGCCAAAGATACTACACCGAACATCCTTTCGACGTTTGGGCGAAGTCTGTCGAAGGTGTGAGCGGCTGCTTCCAACAAGTTCTATCCTTGGACCTGGATAATAATGATATTCGTAAGATTAATATTTTTACAAAGTATTGCATAATTATAATTGTTAATTTAGTACAAAATGGTAACGTTAAAATAGAAGCTGATATTATTTCTGGTATAGGTTTAAAAAAAAATTGCATGTACTTTTGATTACAGCTGATTTTTCAGATTCATGTAATACCTATCCAGCTACTCGTGCCTATATGAAACAATTCGAAACACATGTTTTTTGATACCATTTATTAACTAGGAAATTATATTCAGTTTTATTTATATTCCCTTAACTTACCAACGTTACCTGTCTAGTTATAAAATTTAGCTATTGTTATTATCTGTAAAATGGATCATTTACTAGATAGACGGAAAGGGTCATGGAAGATCGACATTATAATAAACATACGGGTAACTCGATTAGGTTCTCAAAAAGATTTAGTCTCTATTAAAATTTCATGGCAACTCAGTATACGAAATATCTGTTATATACAAAATATTTCTTTCGGAAGACCACATTAACTTGTGAACTTTCATAATAAATTAACTTTTACATATCACTTACGGTTAATTTTTATTATAAAACAGCATTAAATAGCTTATCGTGTATTGAAAAATACTAGTAAGTGAAAAAACTTTTACCAAAAAATATCTTATTTGTAGCCCTGGTCAAATATGTATACTTCGTTACTCCCAGAAAATTTGTAAGAAAATACATACATGAGTTTTTTCACTGCAAGTAGCTTCTATTAAATTATGTTTGCCTTCACTCGCCCGGGCGTTCACTTTTTAGGAACTTTGATCAGTGTAAACGAAAAGTGTTTTTTATAACCTAGCCTCTCATAAGTGTGATTAAATTAATACTTTTTTTTGTTTAGATAAAACTCTAAAATCTCGAGCTTTGATGCAACTACATCTCATGGAAGATGTCAACGGCAATGGTCCATTCCTTTTACAAATGCTCTGGGGAAGAATGATTTCGGTTATTATATACCGAAGAGATCAGGTATTTAACTATGATTTTCTTCTCTAAAATTCCAATCTATTTAATAGGTTATATACGCTTTGTGTTAATATAATAAACACCGTAAAATATAATCCCGAGATCACTCATTTACTGATTTTTATGAGGAACCCGTCATTTCCCAAATTAGGGATATCCATAATTATGCTTTTGGTAAGAAAGAAATAAAAAGAATTATTTCATGAAAATTGTACACGGGAAATACACACCATTCCTCAATTGATACGGCATATGAATTGTCGACAATATGGGTAAAAATATAATCACGGGATGTACATAACTACTGCGTAACTATAAATGCGTGCGGAGCCGCGGGCACTCCGCTAGTATCAGAATAAAATGAATTGCATTTAAATTAAAAATATGATATTTGATTGAAAAGTATCTCTTACAAAGCATTGAAGTTACGTCCCTAAAAATCAACCTTGACCGTATAGACCGAGACCTTAAAACGGATGCAAACGGACGGTATTAAAAAATTAGGTTAACAAGTTCATTCATCTTACCCTAATTTAATAAAGCATTTTTTGAGTCAGTCTGTCTAGATAGGTAGTGTCAATTATCTTATCAAATTGCTGCCTACACGTTGTTCTCACGGTGAGTTATTGTGAGCATAGAATAATAAATGACGTAGAACAGAAACTACGAATAGGTAGGACAATCTCACTAACAGCTTTAGCATCACACCACTATCTGAAAAAAGGGAAAATATGTATATTAAAGTATAAAATTAAGTATTAAATAAACTAATGTATATTGTAATAGAGCGGGCAACATTGTTTGTCTTTGTATATCTTTATATAGTCTATGTACCAATGACCGGACTTCCTGTAACACGCACTAAGACGAACGAGTACGCTTTGTGTCTCTAAAACTAATGTTCATTCTAAACTTGTAATTATAATAATAAAGTATGTGCTGCTCCTCATAGTGTGTTTAGAATCACAACACTACAGTACCTATTATTAATTTAAATAATATACATTATGAAGATTTTTTTATACTTATTAAATAATTTCATACTTATTGCTTTATGTCTACAGTCACGTATTCAAGGCATTTTTATGTCTAAATTTGAATTTTTTATTAATTTCTGTGATATTTCATCGTATGTACAGTGTTTCAAGTCTCAACTTTAAATCCTACAATATAAATAAAAAAGCCCTCTACTAAATGTACCAAAAGAAGTAAAACTTTAAAATGTAATAGACAATATATTCACATTCTCGTATCCCTATAATAGTAAATATAGAGAGTATAACAACATTATTTAGGTAAAAAAGATGTTCCCTTCTGTAAACTATTAATCATCTATGACGAAAACGGGTCTAACGTCTCCATTACAACGTTCGCTCTTAAATTACATTCAGTCACCAGCCATGACGTACTACTGTTGCTTAGTAGTTATAGTTTTCATTATAACCCTGATAAATGGAGCAGACATCAACCAGACAAAAACGTGTAACGAATTCCAAGCCAATTTTAATTTTAAAGACATCATCGGCACTTGGCATGTTGTGGCAATAATTCCAGAGAAACTATTCCCGGAGAAAGAGGTGACGTGTTACAAGGTAGAAATCAGCGAAACTGATGAGGTATGTCTAATTCATTTAATACTTTTCTATACACGACCGCATCTATGGTACCATATGCAGTAAAGTGGGCCGTTTTCAGGAGTCTTTGGATCTGGGATTTCGATCCGTCATCTTGTGGTTTTTATTTCTTACTTTCTTTTGCCCTAATTAAGTAATATTGGTGGTGTTTTGCGTGACATAGTTTGGATTATTGTGCTCAAGGGAAGTGAAATATAAATAATAACTGGAAGTATGCACTTTAAGTTGCTTGAACGCCAAAGATTATACAAATATTCTATTCGCGTGACATTGGCATAATTTTTTATAACCACATGTTTCTATTAAATAAGAAAAGAAAACGGGTCCATTTGTCTCCAATTCTAATTTAACTTCGCTATTTAGTTCACGGTACCGCTTAGTCTCTAGCGTGATTGATAGTAAAAGTGACCATTAGTTACAATTACTAATGACGTAATGACTTACGAAATACTTATTTATCAAACAAAGTTGTAAAAGCTTATTTCTCATACTCATAAAAGGGCTTATTAGTGACACGTTTACTTTTTGTGAGGTATCTAGATCTAAGCCGTTATCAGATCCCAAAATATACAAGATGTCTTTACTATAAAAAGAGTTAATATATATAATTCCTAATTACTATTATTTAATTGAATTTTTAATTTTATTTTATTACCTACGACCTGGTAAATGTTGGAGGAAGTCGATGGATGCGAGCAGTAAAGGACTGGTCGTTGTGGCGATCTTTGGGAAAGACCTATGTACAGTAGTGGACATCTTTCGGTTCAAATAATGATGATGATGCTTTTTTTATTGTATAAAATTGCAAGCATGCTTACAGTCCATCTCATGCTAAATGGTCAATGTAACCTTTAGCGATTTTATAACCAACCTTAGAAAAGACCGTTGTTCTAACTGGATTACTAACATTCCTAACTATACAAATTATAATAAATCTTGATACATGATAAAATCTTTTCTCTAAAATAAAGAGAGAGCAAAACTGTAAAACTAAAGTGGGACTTTCAGGCAGGATTACGTTGGCTTGTGAACAAAACGAAAGCATCGATACCGCAGACTTCGTTGACAGAAAAAATCAGGGGAAATATAGTACGCCAAAGATACTACACCGAACATCCTTTCGACGTTTGGGCGAAGTCTGTCGAAGGTGTGAGCGGCTGCTTCCAACAAGTTCTATCCTTGGACCTGGATAATAATGATATTCGTAAGAATATTTTTTTTTACAAAGTATTGCATAATTATAATTGTTAATTTAGTACAAAACGGTAACGTGAAAATAGAAGCTGATATTATTCCTGGTAAAGGTTTTAAAAAAAATTGCATGTACTTTTGATTACAGCTGATTCTTCAGATTCATGCAATACCTATCCAGCTACTCGTGCCTATATGAAGCAATTCAAAACACATGTTTTGTGATACCATTTATTAACTAGGAAATGATAATCAGTTTTATTTATATTCCCTTAACTTACACTTAAAGGGTCATGGAAGATCGACGTTCCAATTTCGTGATTATTTACACACCAAGAATAATAAATATACGGGTAACTTGATTAGGTTCTCAAAAAGATTTAGTTTATATTAAAATTTCATGGCAACTCAGTATACGAAATGTATCTGTTATATAATAAATTAACTTTTACATATCAGTCGCGGTTAATTTTTATTATAAAACAGCATTTTAAAGTTTATCGTGTATTGAAAAATACTAGTAAGTGAAAAAACTTTTACCAAAAAATATCTTATTTGTATCCCTGGTCAAATATGTATACTTAGTTACTCCCAGAAATTTTGTAAGAAAATACATATATGAGTTTTTTCACTGCAAGTAGCTTCTATTAAATTATGTTTGCCTTCACTCGCCCGGGCGTTCACTTTTTAGGAACTTTGATCAGTGTAAACGAAAAGTGTTTTTTATAACCTAGCCTCTCATAAGTGTGATTAAATTAATACTTTTTTTTGTTTAGATAAAACTCTAAAATCTCGAGCTTTGATGCAACTACATCTCATGGAAGATGTCAACGGCAATGGTCCATTCCTTTTACAAATGCTCTGGGGAAGAATGATTTCGGTTATTATATACCGAAGAGATCAGGTATTTAACTATGATTTTCTTCTCTAAAATTCCAATCTATTTAATTGGTTATATACGCTTTGTGTTAATACTAATAAACACCGTAAAATATAATCCCGAGATCACTCATTTACTGATTTGATTGGATTCGATAACGTCTAATCTTCCCATATTATTACGGTTCTACAATTTTAATTAACGAAAAATTGATATAATGTGTTTCTCTTCTAAAATAAAGTATTATGTTTTTAGGGTGTCACGCAAGATGAACTAAAAGGAGTCTTCAATTTAATGAACAAACTTCGTGGGCCGCAAAGATTACCAAAAATCTGTGAAAGTCCCATAAAAGATCTTTTGAAATTCTAGACAATAAAATGTTACAAATGTCAAATATTTAGGTTTTCTTGTTACCTAAGTGTATTTTGGTCGATAATAAAATGTTCTAACTTCTAAAATAATTTTAAATGGTCTAAATATACACATTTAAGACATTCATCGGACTTAGAGATCGAAATGATAATAATTAATGTGTCTGTCAAGTAAGATATAAACAAGACGCTATAACTGAATATATGAGTAGAAGAGATTCGTATTAAACTTGTTAGAAAAAAAAAGTATAGGAATTAGAAATACATTATTTCAATATTTACAATACAACTGAAATATGAATGTAATTCAAATAGCCTTTCGTGTGAAATTCTTGACTGTCACTTTATTTAATTTTATTATAGACTAGCTGTGCCCGCGGCTTCGCTCACATTGACTACAGAATTCCGACGCGAATCTTGCTCCCCCGCTCCCGGCTATTTTAAAGATAAAAATGATTATTATGGGTGTTCCTTAGAAGATAGATATTACTCTCCCAGACATTTTTGTAGGTCTTTTTAATGTCTACAATTGTTTAGTATATTAATTTGCTATATATCTTATGGTTTACTCAGCGTAAGCTATTTAAGCGCCCGAATTGATTCACCATGGCCAGTTTTTTTAATTGTGCGGAATCCCAATTCTTTTTCTTAAATAAAAGTAGCCTAAGTTACTCCATATAAATTCAGCTATCTACCAGTGAAAGTCAGTTCAAAATCAGTACAACCGTTTCGGAGATTACCCGGAACAAACAGACAGTCAGACAAAAATTTTAAAAATGGTTTTTTTATAGTTATCGTATATACTTTCATATGCATTTAGTAAAAAGCTGTTATTTTGACATTACAAACAGACACTTCAATTTTATTAATTGTATAGATAAGACAACCGTCTAAACCTGAAAGGTAAGTAGACACAAATTTGCAGAGTAACATTCAACTCTCTAGGTAGCTATACCATGTAAATACGCATGGGTGGACACTGTGGACAGTAATCCCGCACCAGGTGTCCGATAGTGAAGCCGTGTGATTGATTTCCATTTTGGACAACTTTAGTACATCCTACAAATGCATAAAATGAATATATACAGGCTGAATTTATTTTTATTATGCCAAATGCATAAAAAAGCAGACTTAACATATGAAGGTAAATGGTTACCGTCGCCTATGGACAACTGCAACACCAGAGCAATTCAGGTAATTATACAGAAGCAAAACAAAAATTCATATTTACAATATTAAAATGTTATATTTTTAATTCACGGAAATACCGCGCCGCGCCCGTAACGTAGGTACAAAAAGTAAATTAAGTTACTATGACGAAGTTTAATCATGTCAATTTGGCTAGTGCTTAGGTACCCACTGAGTAAAACTGATTAAATATGCATTTAAATTGTTCAAGACCGGTGCTTTTATATATAGACTATATAGATAGATAACTGAGACAAAATCAGCTTTAAAAAAATGAGGTACTTAATACCATTTACCCATAACTACATTTATTACGAGTACCAACCTGTCTAAAATAAAATGTAAAAAGTCAACTTTATACGTAATGTACCTATTCCTGTTTATTTTAATCATTTCACGTTTTACCTGCATTTATTCTATACTAGCATAGACAATTTATTGAAATAAGTTCATAGGCTCATAGTAGCTAGGACAATGACTTTCTAATTTGTCCGCGATATCTTAGTTATATAAGTTCTGTGTGGCGAATATCTGTTTCAGTTACATTTATAATAATAATAATAACTGATAAAATATTTCGAGAGAGTATATTATTAGGAGAGTAAATGCCGGTAATATGGTGAATGGGGGCGTTGCACTCCTTTATGAGCAGCCAGAGAATTTCAACACTCATGTACGGAAGTGAAACAAGTCCGGTGAAGCTGTAAAAGCCGCAGCGGCTCTGTTTGACGATAGGGCCCCTAAGGCTAACAGTGTAGTCAGTTCTAAAAAAAAAAAAAAAAAAAAAAACGGAAGTGAAAGTTGGGTGTGATAAAAAAATCATGAAAGTAAAATAAATGCAGTAGAAATGAGAGCGCTAATAGATATGTTAGGAGTAAAATTGAGTGAAGAGCTCCATGTCAAATCCCTAGAGGAAAACCTTCCTATCACGCGATAGCAAGGTTCTAGAGAACCTTACTATTGTCGCGTTTCAGCTTGGTTTAAAGTGTGACGATGAGCAGCTAACCAATAACGAAAGGTGTTAGTTTAGAACCATGATGGGGGCAAAAGTTCCTCAGAGCATTCTCCATTGTACATAAGGTAGAAGCCACAAAGAGACCCGAAGTCTCTACGTAGTTGTTGTTGTGTTACGTTGTTGTTGTTGGTACGTAGATACCTATCTAGACGGTATATTAGCTCGGGATCGTCGACATTGCGAATACCCTGCTTTTGCACGGAGTCAATAGGAGAAAGCTGGTTGATTAGAGCACTGGTCCATATGTGTGAGCAATACTCGATATAAAGTCATACCTTTCCATCACTTTATATAGCACAAGTGAAGTAATGCTTTGAACGATGGAGAACACCCAGCTTTTTAGCTGCCAATTTGGCCTTGCTCTCCAAATGACTCCGGAATTGCTCATTGCTGGATATATCAACACAAGTTTCCGATATAACTAGATCTTTAAAAGAGTGTCTTATAAATTAGATACTACAATAAATGAAGTTTCTGTCCTGGAAAACACACAAACTTGTGTCTTTAAGGGATTAAACTGAACGAGATTTCCCTTTCCCCAGTGAACCACCCTTTCTACCCTTTCTACCTCTTTCTTTCGACCTCAGACACAAGTTCGGTCCGGTTTTATATCCTACAAATGATATCTACACGTTGATAATCAAATAAATCACTTAAAGGGCAAATTTATCGACAAGCGCCTTTTGATTGTATGCCACTTCCGAATGTCAAAGCGTTATCCATCCGAAAAAATATCTGAGTTACTCTCCAGTCCACTAAATGAATTTTTACTCCCAAAAATAACACTAGCTTACCCTTGACTGCTTCCCCAATGAAATCCTGGTTACATGGTAAATGGTTACATGCATTTAGATTTATTTTAATTATTTTATTTTCAGGGTTTCCAGCATAGTAATGCAGTACTCATTAACTTCATAATTTTGCAATATTAGTGGAAATTGTCTAGATATTTATAGCACAGCAAACTGACGACATAGTGTCTGATGGTAAGCACATTACAATTCAAAAACAACGGCGAACATCGAGAGATTGGCTATGCATCGACGAGCGTTGCTGCCATTTTTTTTATTGTTATGGCCACAATCTCACCTGTTCTTAAATGATTATGTTGCTCAAAATTAAGAAGAAGAAGAAGAATGGCTCTCAAATGCAACTGTCGGAAAACACCTATAGGAGCTTGGCAACGGATGTTCAACTTGAGGGTGGTAGGGTAGCTAGACATAGGGGCATTAGAAAAAGCTCTACCGCCATGCATTCATTACGATGTTTTCATTCACCGAAAGCTCAGTTTCTTTGCAGGAATTCGAACAGTCGAAGCGAGTCGGTCGCTTGTTACTTGTCTCCATAGTTTTAATTATAAACTAGCTAAAAGTTAATACAATCTAGTGAATCTATACTTCAATCTGTGTATAAATGTGTGTTCTTTGGATCTTATTCAGAACTAGTGATATGTTCATAATTACTTACCTAATAAACACAAAAAAACGTTTATAAATTTTAGTGACTGGTCTGTATGTGTTTGTGTCATACAATAGTAAGTTAATTCGTGGTTTCTCTTGAAACTAACAACAAGTGTTTAATAATATCAACAAATCTCTGTCAATTCAAATAATAGCTAACACTGTGGTATGATTATAGACAAGGTTATTCAGTCATCTAACGTATGTTTAAGAATGGATAAAATTATTTATTTGTAAAAAAAAAAATTCAATTACCTTCTTTTTTTACGATATATTGTTTCCACTGTTTCTTCTTCTTTAAGAAAAGGATATTAACAAGTGAGTTGAAAAGGCACATTATGTCGTCCAGTTCAATCTCCTGGGGGTGCTGTAATTTGCATGCTGACAATGATAATTATAGAAAATGTATGCAATGCGATAAAGCTTATCACTTTGATTGTGTTTTCCCTTCTGATTCCCAAGAAAGATCTACAGCCATGTGGTCTAGTGATTGGAAGTGTCTGATGTGCATGAAAAAAAAAAGCAATAATGACAACACCTCAATTCGAACTGTACAATACTTTCGATCATGTTACAGTCCGATCGAAGAAAGGTACCGCACACACGACATCTCCCAACCCAAGCACTTCCACACCACTCAATCATGATGTTATACGGAACTTAATCAAAGAAGTGCTTAAGGAAGAACTGGCTAATTTCGCAACGCAAATAAATCAGAATTTATCAAGCACTATCAACACTGAACTTCGATTGATCAAGGATGACATTAGGGATTTTAAGGAGTCTTTTTCATTTCTTAACTCACAATATGAGGATTTGCTGAGCGAACATAAACAATTGTCGGAATCAACAAAGAACTTAGTTTCACAGAACTTAAAGATGCAAACTGCTATTCAAGACTTAAGTGGGCGCATAAACCAAATGGAACAACATGCCCGTGCCAGTAATATAGAGATACAATGTGTTCCAGAGTCAAAAAATGAGAATTTAATGTCAATAATTAAGCAGTTAAGTACAGTTATAAACTACCCCGTTGATTATGATAAGATCATGCACTGTACCAGAACTGTAAAACAAAACCGTTCTAGTCAACGTCCTCGTGCCATTGTAGTGCAATTTAATAGTCCTTTCGTTCGAGATAGCTTTTTTGCTGCTGTCATTAAGTATAATAAGTTTCATCCAGATGATAAACTCAATTCCTCTCATGTCAAAATAGCAGGAGACAAAAAACCGATATACATCATGGAGCACCTTTCGCTTGCCAACAAAGCTCTTCACGCTGCTGCGAGACAATTGTCCAGAGACAAGAATTACAAGTACGTGTGGGTCAGAAACGGCAGAATTTTTATGCGAAAAAATGACAATTCAGATTATAAAGTCATTAAGAATATGAGTTGCTTGGAGAAGATTGTCTAAATTATTTTTAGGTTACACGCAAGGATTTTGTTGATTTTTAAAATTAAAATTCTCGTCTTTAAATATATATTATCAGAATACCCGCGGTCTTAGATCTAAAGCACATACTTTTTATCGAAATATTGCATGTAATAATTTTGATATAATTGTTTTAACAGAAACATGGCTAAATTCTAGTATACTTAGTTCTGAGCTATTTGATAATAGATACGATGTATATCGTAGAGATAGAGCATTTGATCAGAGTAAAAAGACTGGAGGAGGTGTATTAATAGCAGTCACTAGAAAATTGTCATCACAAAGACTGATATCATCGGAGAGCGTTTGTGAGGATTTGTGGGTTAGCATTGATCTTAAATCTAATAATTCTAAGAAAAAGTTGGCATTATGTGCTGTATATTTACCACCCCCCGTGCTACGCTCATCCTTGGAGTGTTTTCTTGATAATTGTAATGATATTTTAGAAGTGTTTAAAAAATCATATATATGTATTTTGGGTGATTTTAATTTAAGCTATATACAATGGAATAATATTAATAACATTTCGTCTACCCGTTTGCCCCTTCAGGGGCAATTATTATTAGATTTTTTGCATGTAAATAATTTAAAACAATACAATAGTATATATAACGACAAAAATAAAATACTTGACCTTGTTGTAGCCGATATACCTAACTGTAAAGTTACCAAAAGTGAATGTATTCTGAGCTGTGTTGATCCATATCACCCACCAATTGATGTTTGTGATTCTAGTATAGCTGTAGTTAAACTTAAACCAAATTAAAAATTTCCAAGACCTAATTTTTACAGAGCAGATTATATACATCAATAAAAGTAGATTTGGCAAATAGAGATTGGTTAGATATATTTCGTAAATATAGAGACGTAGATGATATGGTAGACTCATTTTATACTATTATTCAAGAGATTATAAATAAATATGTCCCTACACTAAAAGTAAAAAATCAGAATTTTCCTATGTGGTACTCAAGTAAATTAATTAAACGTCTCAAAGAAAGGTATAATGTTAGGCGTAGAGTTAAAAAATATAATAACCCAATGGATAAATTAACATTGAAATTATTGACAGATAGGTGTGAAAAAATTGCTAAAGAATGTTATGATCTATATATTGGAAGTATCGAAAATAAAATTAAAGTCAATTCTAAATATTTTTGGTCATATATAAAAAGTAAACGTATTACTACAGGTACTTATCCAACCGTCATGTCTGATGGTATTATAGCAGCAGCAGACGGTACTGGGATTTGTAATTTATTTGCTTCATTTTTCTCATCGGTATATGTTGTAAGTCCAACTTCACAAGTAATTGTAGAAAATTCTCACAACTACTTCGATTCATTAAGAATGGGGAGTGACAATCTATCTTGTCTACAGTTATCTTGCAAGTGTATAGAAAAGAAACTGAACGCTTTAGATGTATCAAAAGGTGCTGGCTCAGATGGAATTCCACCATTTTTTATTTCTAACTGTTCATCAGAACTGGCTTCACCTTTATTCATTATTTTCAATGAGTCTCTTCATTCAGGAGTATTTCCCGCAAAGTGGAAAACTGCAAAAGTAGTACCATTTTTTAAGTCCGATAACAGCTCTGAAGTTAGTAACTACAGGCCAATATCAGTTTTGTCCGCATTTAGTAAAACGTTTGAGGCTCTTGTGTGTCCCTACATCCAGTCGTACTTTCAGAGATTTATTTCTACTCATCAACACGGATTTGTAAAAGCAAGGTCCACAAGTACCAATTTGGTTTTGTTTACTGAAACCATTACTGAAGCTCTAGACTCTAATAAACAAGTGGATGTGATATACACTGATTTCAGCAAAGCTTTTGATAAGGTGTCTCATGAATTATTTCTCAATAAATTGACATTATATGGGTTCTCAGGAACTTTCCTAAGCTGGATAAGTTCTTATCTCACAGAACGTGATTTTTATGTTGTAGCAAATGGTTTTCAGTCTATAAAACGTAAAATAACTTCAGGTGTCCCACAGGGATCAAATCTTGGCCCAATATTATTTAATATATATATAAATGACGTTTCTTTTTCTTTTTATAACTGAAAGCCGTTCCTGTTTGCGGATGATTTAAAAATTTTAAAAATTGTAGATTGTGTTGAAGATGTTTTTTTTACTGCAACAGGATCTCAATAGACTTATTGTTTGGTGTAAAATTAATTTCATGAGTCTTAATTCTAAAAAATGCGTACATATGAAAATCACAAGAAAAAATAATTTCATAACTTCTACTTATAACATTACAGGTCACAATATAGAAGAGGTAGAAGTTATTAGAGATTTAGGGATCACGTTTGATAGAAAGTTAACTTTTGTGCCTCATGTCTGTCAAATACTCAAAAAAGCGTTTAAGTCTTTAGGTTTTATAATCAGAAGTGGTAAGGAATTCCGCAAGCCCCAAACTAAAATATTACTTTACAATGATATTGTGCGCAGCATATTAGAATATTGTAGTGTAGTGTGGAGACCACACTATGCCACGCACTCTCTTAGGATTGAACGTATACAGAAAAAGTTTTTATACCACTTGATGTACTCCGTAGGCAAAGCAAATAAAAATAAATCATACATAGATAGAATGAAAGAATTTAAAATTGTAGCACTCTCTAAACGTAGAGATATTTTGGATCTTATATTTTTATATAAACTTGTAAGAAACAAAATTGATTGTCCGGAAATCCTTCAAATGGTTAATTATAGAGTGCCTATTAGATATCCTCGTCACATAATAACTCCTTTAGTTCCGCCTCTGCGTAGGACAGTGCTTGGAAATAACTCGCCCATTCCTAGAATGTGTAAATTATACAACAGTGTGAGTTTAACAGCAGATATTCATGTGACACTTTATCGAAATATCGAAAATGTATCACTGCTTATTTTAAGTAATGTTTTAGACATCACTGGTTTTTTTTTGGTTAGTTTGTTTTATTGTATTGTTTATGACATAATTAGCTAATATAATTTTGCATGCTGTGTTAGCCTATAATTAGTTAGTACTTTTAAACATATTTTCATAAACTGTATGTTAATTAAAGAAATATTGTACAACTGTTGGCTAACCAAATAAAGAGAAAAAAAAAAAAAAAAAAAAAAAAAAAAAACTAACGTCGACCAACGCAATATCCGTACACGCTATCACTATGCCATCATTGCTTCAAGACGGATAGCAAGCTTCTCGGTAGCTGGATATATAATGGTTGATCACGAATCGCGAGAAACTAAAAAAGATTCACTTTGACGAGCATATCACCAAATGTGTGGGATTGCTCTTCAAATTTTATGATTAAACTAGCAGTACCTGCGACTTAGCTCGCGTAGACTATACTATTACCGCTACAGAATGCCTTCGATCGGGCATACGCTATCCCCACTCCTGGTTATATGCTTATTGTTACACTATTTCTATTTCTTTATTTTCTCAATGACAGTTCTAATTTGATAGTTATAGTGTTGTGACCAAATAAGTAATGATATCGATCGCATATATTTTATTCATCAGATTTAGATTAAAATAAATAAATGAAGATTACCTGTCGTTATAATTATTTTGTTTCATTCTCAAGTATATACCTATAACTACTTATTTTACAATAGCTTCGAAAATTTTGAAAAAGTTGGCATTATCTAATACGAGTAACATCTTGTAATGAAATATAATATTAGTTAATAAATTTGAACAAAAGTATCCGGCAGTAGTTTAGTTTCTTAGATTTTGTAAAAAAATATCGGGTCTGTTATCGTGTTACTTTTATCGATATAGATACATCCCTATTAGTATCTCCGACTCTGGTATAACCTTCTACGTGTGTAAACGTCATATTTTTATAAAATAATGCATACATAATGTAAAATAGACGCTCGTTCAAGTTTTCACAGGAGCTGTCATCGAGAAAATAAAGAAATGGAAATGGTATAGTCATCTTTAGAAGACAAACATATATTATCGCTGATTTTTTGTAAGACTTTTTAATATCTACAATTATGTGGTAAATTAATTTGATGTATCTCTGGTGGTTTACTCAGCGTAGCCGTTTATACGCCCGGACAATTACCAGTTCTTTTTTTTTCTTTTTCTAAAATAAAAGTAGCCTAAATTACTTCATATAACATCAGGTAACTGCTAGTGAAAATCCTGTCAAAATTGGTCGAACCGGAACAAAGAGAGAGACAGACAAATGGTTTTTTGTTATATGTGTCGTATATACTTTCAAATGCATTTAGTAAAAAGCAGTTATTTTGGTACTACAAACAGACACTTCAGTGTTATTAAATGTAGACAATAAAACAATAGAAATGAAGATATATATGTACAGGTTTTACGCAACGGAAGTCGCCCGTTACAAACAGAAATCAAAAGTAGATCCCCCTGTATACGAACATGTCGGGTGCTGAGTTCGCGTTGAAGAGGGCGTTCCACTCTGCTCGTTTTATATTTATTGTTTATAGGGACTTCGTATGAAACCTGACGCATATATTATACTAGCTGTGACCCACGGTTTCACTCTTCTAATAAAAAAACCCATAGAATTTTGAAACCCCGTTTCACCCCTTTTAGGGGTTGAATTTTTAAAAATTCTTTCGTCTATGGTCTATGCCATAAAGATTATCTGTGTGCCAAATTTCAGCCAAATCCGTTCGGTCGTTTGAGATGTGTGTTGATAGATCATCAGGCAGTCAGTCAATCATTGTGTCCTTTTATATACATTTAGATAGATAGACTAGCTTTTGTCAGCGGCTACACCTACATTATATAGCAACTAGGTGTATTCCACGGTTTCAACTGCACTAAAATCATTCGAATAACTCTCGACCACGCCGCTGCCAACGCACCCGTGTAGCCTATAATTGTTCTCCCTTCCCGTACTTGCCTAATTTCTTGCCGTTTATGCTTATTGCTCCACTCCGTAAGGTATGTAGCCTATGACCATATCCTTCCTCAATAAATAGGTTATATAATGTAAAATCATTTTTTCATATTTTATTAGTTTTTTCATAGATTAGCTCATTCAAACAAACAAACACAAAAACAGTATCTTCAGCTTTATAGAATTAAATATAAAGTAGAGATAAAGAAATGGCGTTCGTAGTCAGATAATTCAAAATAAAAATATTTTTCAAAGTGACAGGATTTAATTCAAATTCAAAATTTTCGATAGTGCCAACCTTTGAAGACTGATTTGGATCGGCTCGTGTCAGTAGGTATTGTCAAACATAGCCATTACATCAGAATATAACAGAACAAATATCCCTGCTTTGTGTCGGATAGAGGGGTGACAAAGATGCTTCCGAAGACAAACCTTGCACAGGAACTATTATTAATTAAATATTAATCTAATAAAAATAATAAATATATAATAAAATGTTAAGCCAATAAGATAAACAGAAGTAAAATCGGTAATTTAGTATTTAAGGAATAAAAAAAATGTGTAATTGTTGGTTATAAATTACATTTTTCAAAGTAAAACAATAACAGCGGGAATTAAATATATTGCTGATTAAAAAAATAACACAATATAATTTCAAGAAGTAATTAAACACTTCCCAATTGACTCACCATAATCCATAAACCACTGACCGGAATAACTTTAAACTTTTAATAGGTATTCAACTCAAAATCTCATCTTTGCGTCTCATCCCGTGAAATTACCTAAGTCTTACGGCAATAAAAGCTCGCGTAAAGACGATTTTATAATAGGATCGTAAAAGCGACTATTTGACGGATAAGTCCGCGCCCTACGGGCACTCCGAGGAAGTTAACGACCTCCCTTTTGTTTATACTAACCGGTTTATAATGAATTATAATTCTTTTTGCGCACCTGATGCTGGAGGGACATAGTCTCAAGCCCACACCATAAGTACAAACAATACAATATCTTTATTTATCTAAATATGGTCAATACAATTCTTAAATTTATAAAAACAGTTGCATTAAATTATGTCATTCGTGGCGTGCAATTTAAGAAACAATTAAATTAATATTAATATACATACTCATTACAAAAAATTATAGCATAATGTAATATAAAATAAAATAATAAATAATATAAAATAATACCTATAAAAATAATAAAATGTCCCAAGTAGTTAATATTATTATTTATTATTAAAACACACATTTAACGAAACTGCGCCTAACGGTCGAATTAAATGTATACCGCTCAGTGCTAATCATAGACCAATAACCTGAGGTGCTAATTGAATCAGCATACTAGTACGGGCTGGCAACGTTGCGGGCGTTGCACGTCGTGCGTAGAGCGAACAGATAGCATCGCATACAGACCCAAAACGTTAATCTATGGCATCGCATCGGCTTAGTCTCATGTTTCTAGTTTCTACTGACATGTTACGTGCTACCTCCAAAAAAAAAATCACTCTAAATGGTTTTTTTAATTCTTTTTCCACAGTCATAATTAATTACATGACATACACAACTAGTAATCGTATATTTATTTTGATATGATTTTATACAATGACAATTATATTAGGTTCAATTCCGGTGAGGCTGTCCAAACCGCCTTCAAAGGTTTTATTGGTCCTTGCTCCAACAATTTTTTCAGCAATGCAATCAACAAACTACCTATGAAATAGCGAAACTGCATAAATATTAATGGTACATACTTCGATTGAATAAATGTATAATTTAATAATATTTTTATACTTTTATTTTTTCAATATAAAACTCTAATTTCATATGTATGGACCTAATATATGTAGTAGGTAACTTTTCTCAAATTAACAACAAAATTTATTAAATAGGTTTAATACCAGCTTTTATTACAATAATTATATTTTTGCGCTGTGACAACCCTATGCGTTACGAAGAGCTCTAGATATTCATTTATCGGCTTTTCCGCAATTTCAAAGGAGTTTCCCAAATCAAAACTGCTCCTAGGTTTCGTTCCGAGTTTGGACATCTTATGAAAAAAGTTAATTTACCTAACTGTGAAGTGTGTCGGAAAATAGAAGAATGTTCAACACTGTTGGGTACGCAGCACGTCACACGCGTCGATAGGGCGAGTGACGTCAACCCGGGTTGGACGGGTTTGTTAATCTTATAGGATTTCTCAAAAAATCCTATAAGACGCCGGATGCCCGCCTCGTGGCGATTATTCTCGCCGATCCGGAGTGCTCGGTACGGGGTCCTGAGGTGTGCGATACCGCACAAGCTCACTCGATAATGAAACACAAAACTTGTACTAACAACGTAACCGAGCCGACCAATCTGACTATGTGACCGCAAGTCTTCAATATATCCGTAGTGGCGCTAGTGTCGATGGTTGCAGGTTCCGATGAAATCCGTAGCGGCGCTAGTGTCGATGGTTGCAGGTTCCGATGAAATCCGTAGCGGCGCTAGTGTTGATGGTCTTCTTTGTAGGCGGTCGGAGGTCGGTCGGTTAGTGCCCAGCAGCGCCGCGGGATTGAGCATGAAGACTGCGGCATTACCATAAAGGGAGCCCCTTGCGCTCGGGCAAAAGGTGCTCCATTTCTATTTTATTTTCATTATGGTCGGCTCGGTTTTCCGTCTATATTTATTTAATTATTAAACCTATGTACATACTTCTTACGCCTAATTATTCTATATCGTATTCCCTATCTATAAACATAACTTATTCTATACTTAATCCATACTACGCGCCCGTATAAACGAAATACCCGGTCCCGAACACAGATCGATACATTCTTTACATAGTTTCGGGACGCGGGCCGAGCGCGTACTTAAATAAGTTATTATTCTATCTTAAATCTATGGGGAATAATTAGACAATTATGTACAATATTTATTTCAATGTTCTTATAGCTAGTTATCGTCTATTCTATGGTAAGTCTATATATTGTCCTATATCTATATCTCGTGCGTTCTTTATTCCATATAACATTCTATATTCAATAATCTGTCTATTCTATAATATAATATAATTTGACAAGTCTATATAAATCTATTAAATTATATCTTATATGAGGCGACGCCGCTGTCGCCAACAAACACTTTTTGGTGGAATGTGTTAAGTACGAAATAAGGAGAAGTCGTTTAATTATAAGTTTAGTGTTATGTTCTTTAGATGTAGTTATGTAGATAGTTATAATATAAAAAGGGATAGATTTACAGTTTTGACGTGACAGCGTCTTCTAATTCGATGGAGCCGGCTGCACGCACGAAAAAACATGACTCATGCGGCGTTACCTCGCTCTGGGGGGTTCCATTTAAGGCTATCAAACAAATAAAATAAAATTTTTCTTTGGAAAAATGATACCATTCCATCAGTATTTTCTTATGACGTTGTCACATTCAACTATCGTCAGTAAACCGACTTTACAGACAACCGATTTTTTTTTTGTTTACTTATATAGTTCAGTATAATTTTATTTAATCTAAATTTAATTAAAACATATTATCTTTCGAAGAATTTGGATATTCTCCGATGGGGCCGGCATACACCAATTGTAAAAGTCCCCTTAAATATAGAGGAAAAAAGGAGTTTCTTTACTACGTAGTCATTTTTTATACTTTTGCCCATACTTTCAACACTCAAGGAACGGTGTTTTACCAAAAATTAATACTAGAGATTATACATTCGCGAGTTGAGGCTCAGCCGGTCCCCTTTCGCTATCAAATGAACGGCTACAATGGACCAAAGATTTTATGACATTGTGCTAATTCACATCATACTTAGGTAAGTATGAAGTAAGTAGGTAAGATGAAGGAGAAAAGAGAAGACTACAATTTCATCTGATCTTAAATCTCGGTGTTGCCTAAGAGAGGCACTGTCTTTCTGGAACACAACTATAGATGCTTGGTGACATTTATCTTCGAGTATGGTAGCTAATACTACCACCATGATATGCGCGGTCGTTGGGCATAATTTTTTCATGTTAAAAATGTCCACAGAATTAATGTGGCCATTTAAAATTCATGCTCCTATAAATTTATAATTTGTGAACTAAAAAAAAACATTTTTATCGGGGTAAAAATTGTATGTATTAATCCATGTTATAAACTATCTCTATGCATGATTGAGTAACAAACATCGAATGAAAAAATGTTAATAGTAAGATTCACTTCACTTAAGTACAGTAACACAAACATATTATCACGCAAAATGTCACCAATATTACTTAATATACGATCAAAGAACGTTAATTTATGGATTACAATTAAAACCACAACACAACGTATCAAGATCCCGCTGAAACTCAAGATTGTGGTCTGTCACTAAAAACTAGAATATAGAAAAAAAAAACGAGTATATTGTAAAATACAGAACAAGTACCCTGAACATCCAATTAATACGGTCAACAGACCAACAAAACAGGATTCCTTCGTATATTTCCGGCCGATTTTTCATCAAGTCAACCGCCGATGGGCGATTATTGAAACTCGCTCATGCGACTAATTAGTCGACGACACGAGGGCGCTTTTGATTACACTCATAATTGTTTAGGATATATACGCTCAGAATTCTATATGTTCGTATATACAGTCAGATATTTTACGATCTGATGCTTTCGTGCTTCCGCTGTCTCCCTTCATAACTTTTTTTATGTTATAATAGGTTTCAAATCCAATCAGAAGAGAACTGGCTCTTAACTGCAACTGCCTGAACATACCCAGATCTTTGGGATGTTCCTAGGTTAATCTATATATTAATACGTGCTTTCGGTACCTTTTTAAACGTATTGTGTGCACAGAGGACTGTGAGATTTTGCATAATTAAAGTTTATATGGAGGAGTGCAGAAAGCTAAAATTTTTCTGTAAGATCTATTACTAATATATAAAATTAAATAAATTAATACTGCGAATCCTAACACGACCAGTGCCATTGAACTTAGACCCCCAAAATATTGACATTGTCACTCAACGAAAAGTGACAGCAAGTGATGTAGATAATACTCATTGTTTAGGTTCATACTGCAAATGTCAAACAGAAAATAGTCTATGATCAAAAAGTCGCCAGTTGAATTTCGACCTTAGGGCGATCGCTAGTAATAATAACTTCTTTATATTTTGACACATTTTATTACAAGACATATCTGTAACAAACTAGCAGTGCTCCGTGACTCCTTACGCGTTTATTACGCAATAATTAGTGATTATTAAAAATGACTGACAAATATCATGGGATCTTTAAGTACGATTTAGAAATATGAGCAAAAGCTAATACTTAGAAATTATTCAAGAGAATAAATAATATTTAGTACATGGTTACAGAATCTTTATACTATGACTAATGAAAAAAAAACTTTGAACAGAACATTTTAATATTCTAAAAAAAGGTTTAAAAAGTACGATTTAGGCTTTGTTTTCTTAATTTGCACTACAATATGGGGTAAGAATTAACCAATTAGCTAAGCCAAACCAACACCCGATCAAGTTTCTTTCAGACTCTTCTCGATGACTGGATTATTTCCGAAATCGGTTTTTATGTGCTTTTGTAACGTTCATAACTTTGCAGGACCTAAATTGAATATTTTTGGTGTTAAATAACTTAATTGTTCGCTATACCTACTTGACACCTTTTCTATGTATACTCTCTGCTTTGTTATATTTTCAACAACTATCCCTGTGGCTTTTTTCCTTTGGTTGCATAGTAGGATGCTTGTAATTATGAATATTCACGTGCACCTCGGACTGGCGCGTTTACCTCGTATGCAATATTGGCAATTTTGCTGACCCTCGTAGTGAACCCGCATATTAATCGAAGGCGACGCCGTTGATGAACTGGAAGACTGATTAAATACCAAAATAGCTTACCACGGGATGAGATGTTCGTAGTATATCCCGAGAAGCATCGGCCCGGGGACTGCGAAAAAGGAGGGGCACCTCTCTGTAGGCTAAATATTTTGATCGATTTTAGCATACGAGGTGTCGTTAGGTTCTCCTTAATTGTAGGAGTGACATAGGCTACAAAATATTTAATTACGTCTGGGAATCAAATGAAAAGGAACAATAGAAAAGAAAATTTTGTCTAGTATTTTTTGTTGCAGTCGAGTTTTTTGTTTCGTTTTTAATCATTTCGCTTGTTATCAGATATAACCTTAATTCCGGCAATTCAAGTGTTTGGCTTATATTACTGAGTCGACGTGATAACAATAAATTTTACCGTTTACCGTTTGCCAAAGTAGGAAAAATACATTAAAATGCATACACAACTTGTAAACTCCATTGGTAAGGTAGTACGCGTATCATACGGTTATATTACTTTAACGACATCGAAACAATTGTAGAGTATAAAGTAAATAGTTAAAATAGCGCTTGGCATCTTTGTCCGAGCCAATTTAGAGCAATGGTCAATGAAGCGGAGCCGTTAAATTTAATGTACACTAACCTGGTGCTATAAAACGCAAGTTAATCTCAATACACCGATAGCGCTTATTATCTTTAGTGATGTCTAAAATTTGTATTTTATTTATCGATATCGAAATTGAGAAATAATGTTAATTAGCTATTTAATGTATTTTGCAGTGGTTGTTCAAAGCTGGCAGCATGAGGATTAGCGATTTGCACAATTCAACGGTCACCGTCAATCTTTTGACTATAGTAATAACTAATAAGGTAAATCTGGATTTTCTTTTCAATTAATTTCGGTTGAAAGTTTCTATTAATTAAAGTCAAAGATTCTAGAAGTAGTAGTTTGTTATATAATACTTACACGTTTTTTTCCGATTTTCGATATTGTGTTCTGACGCACCGTATCTTAATATAAGCTGAAAATCCGCGCTGAGTGTCCCGTGACGATTTAGCACATGCGGAGATGTATGCCTTTACACAATGACAAGATGTATGGTTGGATCATGTGTATTATTACATACATACATAACATAACATAGGATACCATCATGTCTGTATTCAATTGAAAGTGCGACTGTGGATATGGCTGTGTAAGGGAGGTAGAGATGCACGAATGTACACCCACAGTTCGCCGGGTATGTTTTCAGGTCCCCATATAATTTAAGTGGCGAACTCCGATCCAGAGCACAACCAAGATTGGCTACAATATAAACCATAACAAGGAAAGTTATTTATTTGGTGGAAAATCCATTATTCTATTGATAAGACGAATTAAGTGATACAAATATAATTAATTTTATGTCAAAAATATTTCTTGGAATAGATATTATAATCAATACATATTGGTGAAGAATATAAACTTTGGAGACAGAAAATATTGTTACCTTACTGCTGACATTATGACGGTTAGACCATTCTATTGAGATATTTACAGTAACCAGACGAATGTTCATAGTGATAGTTACATTCAAAAACTAAATAATACAATCAATAATAACAAAAGAGAGACGTAACATTTATTTATTTGTAACGGCATTAGTTTTTTCCTACAACTTATTCCCCGATGTATTTGAAATAAAACGACTACTGCGCCACGTACTGTAAAACAGTTGTACTAATTTAGAAACCTTTACGAGCGTACATACTACAACTTATCGAAGTCTCATCGCAATGGGATGAATGATATTGGAACGCATACTGAACAAACAATATATATTAATTTTAATGTAGATACAAATTGTATTATGCTCATCCAATTTAATATTTATTCCTAACTCTCAATTTTAGATTCGATTATCAAATTTTGTAATCATTTTACTTTTTTATTGAAAACAATTCCACTCGTTCGTCAAATTGGCTTGGTCACTTTGTAAGTACAAATTAAATTAATTAACAATATTAATTTTAGATTTTGTTCGTTATATCGAAATACTGATTATGTCGCAGCACTATGCGGAAATAAAAATCGTAAATGAAGCCATTCGAGCTCGCGGGCGGTCTCCGAATGCGATTAACTACTTTTTTGGGACTACCCACATTTACTGTCCTTTTATTTCAGGTGGAAATGGTATTTATTTATTTACCCATGTACGTGAGGTCAATGACTCATCTGGGAATTAAATTTTTATGTTCAAACTTTATATTCTGTTAAGAGGTAATAGTAATCCCAATAGTTCAAAAACCTCATCACTGTAATTAGTGAAAATAGGTAACATTTTAATAAACCTATATCATTTGATTATACTTGGAAACAATTTTGTAAGTTCAAGTCAAGTTCAAAACGTTATTCGATTAGGTTGTAGAAAGTGTAACTTTTTATGTAGATACGACGGCATTGACGCTCTTTACATGCATTCGTAAAAGGTGCGCAAATTGCCTTCAGATCACAACTTTTATCTTTTTTGACAACAGATGTTCCGCTTTACGCTGTGATTTCCTATCTCTTTTGTTTCAACATGCTCATATACCGTTTAGTGAGAGTAGGTATAACGCGTCTATTTATAAAACTTCATTGGTGGTAGATAGCAGATTATGTGTAATAGGTTTCTATAAATCCGTAATCTAGGCCAATGTGTCGAATTATTGAAGTAATGGTTAAGGTTCATATATTTTTGAAAGGTTTTAAATAATACTACTACAGATCTTAAAAATATTTATTTTTTAAACAAATAAATATGAAGAAACGATTTTACATACGGCTATTTAACTCACAATTGAGCAAAGCTTATATTATGGTTTGTATCTTTTCTATGAAAAAATTTTATGATGATTTATTTATAAAGACACACATTACAGATTATAAACTATAATAAAAAAATTAAATCTAACAATGTTTTTATAGCTGGCTTATGATCGAAATTTATATACACTCAAAGTTCAAGCGTTGCAGTTATTTCACAATGAGTACATAAAATTAGTAACTATTATATAAAATGACATAATGCATTTAATATTAAAATCAAGAACAGTGCACAATATCAGAATCGACTTAAATTTAAGTGAATAATGTCGTTATGAACCGTATTAAGCATTAGGAGTGTTACAATGTTGGATATTGTTGTATGAACGACATATTTTCAAATACTTTATTTTATTTATTTATTTATTTTATTTTATTCAGAAAACATACAGTGCTTAAATTCTTAATGTGTACGAAATAATACCTATGTATTTGGTAAAGCATATGATTTACATAGAATTGATAATTTACGTATAGACTGCAATCTACCGTAGAGATTTGTAACCGATGTTTTTCTTAGCATTTAGAGATTAATCTACCAAACATAAATACATAGGAAACAGTTGTCTCAACCCAGAACTGAATCCTCGACCTCCAAACGTTACACTTACAAACTAAGCATTTAAAGCACATGGTTATTATCTTGAACATAAGTTCAAATATTGACATCGTTACTTAAAACCGAAGATAAACTCAATAAAAACTTACTTATCGAAATAAAGTCGAGAAATAAGAAATAAATCGAATAAGCGAAAGGTGGTGAAAGGAAATTGTAGTAATACGGTTTCTAGCCAAGGGTTAATGGAGTGGAAGTGATTTTACTGGTCAAGACCTTGTTTGCTTTTATAGACGCAATATTTTTATTAAGCCCTTGTTTATTTTTAAATTGTACGGTACCTAAATAGAGACACGAATATTTTTACAGATAAATTAGTATTTAGGAAAGTACGTACATGAAAAATGATACATTAATCTCATTATCTCCATGTAGTCGAAGGACTTTATCATGATAGATCTAAAAACTGAAGTAAATGACTAAAATGATACTGCCAGTTCACACTGAGAAATATTTGGCGATAAAGTTCTAATTTATTATGAAAAAGTTCAATCCAGCGGTTAAATGCTATGTAACTTGACGTCACCTTTCCTGCAATAGTTGTATCGCAACTACACTATTTATATATAACTTCCAAGAAAATTTGATAGGTACAAACGAGCTCGCCAGATTTAAACCCACTTGACTCCTTCTTATGGGGTTGCCTTGAAGATAAAGTATACAAAACCAGCTGCATCACCGTTGAAGGTCTAATAACAGAAAAAGAGACCATTTTCCCACAACCTTTACTAGGTATTCGGACCACGTTGCGGCTTTCGGTACGTGGCCGTAACTCAAGAACTCTTGGGCCCCATCGGTCATCCGTTCTACGAGCTACATGGCCCACCCACTGTCACTTAAATCCAGCTACTCTAGGACTATGTCGGTGACTTTGTTTCTCCTGCGGATCTCTCCATTTCTGATACGATTACGCAGAAAAATTCAGAGTATAACGCTCTCCATTGCCCTTTGAGTGAACTTCAGCTCAGAGGCCCATATATGGCGACCACGTTTCAAGACCATATGTAACTTTCGTCCTGAGACGTTGCGGTATCTTGGATGAGAAGATGCTATGTAGCTTCCCAAGGGCTGCCCCGCCTAATTAGATTTGACATCTGACCTCTTTAATTCAATTTAAATATTTATAAATATCGTAATTCAATTCGACATTTGCTTTTAATTTTAGTCACAGGGTTGTTTCCTAGCAACATTTATTCCTTACAACCTACTACTACCAATTACCGCAATGAAATAAACTTTTTTTAATGATTTATGTATGTTTCCTAACTCGTTTCTTTCATTTGAATCTACGAATGCACTTCTTCTTATTTTTAAAATTGATGCCATGGTTCTTTAGAACATATTTCTCTATCTCTTATAGTTTCAGAGTTCCACTCACACTCTCAATCCATCTCAAGTTTACACTTGTATATTTATGCAATTCATACTCTTTGTAGGCAACAAAGGCTACAGATATTCTAAGACTGTTCGTAGTAATGCTACATTTTTAATATAGTAAATTACGTAGCACAAACTTGATGTGTTGAAGTCGTGTTGTATATCGCAAACAATAACTTTTCAAAACTATATTAAGGCGACGCGCTCGTCGCATGAAGCTAGAACAAAAGATGACAGCTGACCGCGCGGCAGGCGCGAACTCGCCTAGAAGGAGAAAATTAAAGATAACTTGTGTTACCGAACCGTTGTTCCGAACACTGTCTGTTCGAAGAAAAACATATGATGATTTTTATAAATCTTTGTGGATAAGTGTTGGTTGTTTTGTGACGTTTTACATTTGCATGCGGTGGCGTAAATGTGACATGAAATCAGTATAACCAGAGATATCAGCGGTTTGATTCAGCGCCGCGAGCACAAATGATATCGCCTGTACCGTAAAGCGGTGCGCCAACGCCGTGTCCTCGACGCTCAACCGGCTAAGCATCTCACACTAGGATACCGATAGTCTTACACGGGAGCTGACTCGGTTCCCAGCAAATGAGGATGAGAATTTTGAGGTTGTTGTGGGTACTGGTGTTTTTTTAATTTATTATTTAAAAATCACAGTTCTGTAGACTCGTAGTCTACACCTTTTTTAAAACGTGGGTGCTATCATTATAAATCATTAAAAATTGCCATTAAAAACATATACATTCACAAACGCAGGTGCATACTAAAAAGTAAGTGAACATTTTATCTAAAAGTACAACTAATAACTATAACTATATTATAAACAAGATTTTTATTACTTATCACGTAGAGGTGTTTTGATGTTAGGGATACTGATATCGGTGGTGGTGCAAGTGGTAGTACGGGTGATGGTGCGGGGGTGAGTGTTGGTGGGATGTTTGTGTAAGTGTGGAGCGATGATTGCAAGCAGGCCTGCAGCAGCATCTACGAGTGATGAGCTGTAGCCATCGGTTACTGGCAAGTAGTAATTAGTGGTGAATGTGAAGCGGAATTTACTGTGCTGGAGAGCAGCCGCTGGAAATGCAGATTACGCATTAGGGGAGATGTGGATGCCGGGAGCAAGGCGGGGGGTGAGGCCGGCAGACAGGTGGGTACATACCGGTGGTACGTGCCTATACACCATCGCACACTACGTTCGTGTTGGCAGCATCGTTGTGGGCTCACGCCCAAAGCCCTAACGAGCAGTCTCGCCTATGGCTTCCTCTTTGCTTCACCGTGGCTCGCTCGTCACGCCACGGTTACTAAGCCCCCTCGCCACGACAAGGCGGGAAACCTACGGGGGGGGATGCCCCGTGCGCCCCAGTTCCAACACGATGTACACGTCCTCTTCCCCATTCGTATCAATAAGAAACACTTGGAGCGCTCCCTCCGCTTTGTCGAGCGTCATCATGCCGACGATTAGTCGTGCGTTGCGCATCACCTGAAGGAAGTACACGGCTGCAGGCCGCAACCACTGCCGACTGTCGGCTAAGGGCTGCGCGTCCACAAGTAGCTCTCATACCGCCTGCGGCGGCAGTCGTATACAGCTCTGCAGCAGCGGTCACAGGTTTGCACTCACGCACATATCTACCGTGACGTAGTCAATATGCCGCACCTTCACCATGTCTGCGAGTAGTACCTGCACGACTAGCGATCGATGCCAGTCACCCTCGTATACGTTGACACAGTAGTGGCCGACGCGCATTGCACCACACATCAGGCGGCGCTCGCGCCCCACGCTACGCTCGTAGTACTCTGCCACCTCGTGCATGATATCTTCTATGGCGACATGGTAGTCGTCTCCGAATCGGATGAGCCAATAGTGCGAGGGCGAGTACACCTCACCAAAATTCATATCGAACATCACGCCGTGGTCGAGACTCGCAGCGATAGCGGTGGTAAACTGTCCTTATATTGAATGCAGTCCTCTGGAAGCATCTCGACCTCTTTTTGGTATGGAAGAGCAGCCGCTGGTAAATAGGAGTGGCACATGTATCGCTGTTCGAGGCACTGGAGACTGGCGCGGCGCCAAACTACACGGAAGTGCATCGCTACCTCCGCAACGCTATCACGCTAAAAAACGTCGAGACGTACTGCCGCCATCGCCTCCCGCCATGCCTGCATCGCCCACATTGCACCCGGCACCCGCATTACCCCAAATTCCTACTATGCATTTACCAGCGGCTGCTTTTGATGATAGCGTTGCGGAAGTAGCGATGCATTTCCGCGTAGTTGGGCGCCGCATCAGCCTCCATTGCCTTTGAACAGCGGATACAAGTACCAATCCGATTTACCAGCGGCTGCTCTTCCGTACCAAATAGATGTCGAGATGCTTTCAGAGGACTGCATTCAATACAAGGACAGTTTACCACCGATATCGCTACGAGTCTCGACTAGGGCGTAATGTTGGATATGATTGTAGATGAGGTGTACTCGCCCTCGCACTATTGGCTAATGCGAGTCGGAGATGATTAATACATCGCCATAGATGATATCACGGACGATATGGCACAGTACTATGAGCATGGCGCGCGGCGTGAGCGCCGGCTGATGTGTGGTGCAGTGCGCGTCGGGTACTACTGTGCCAGCTTATACGAGGGTGACTGGCATCGATCGCTAATCGTGCAGGTACTACTCGCAGACACGGTGAAGGTGCGGCATATTGACTACGTCACGGTAGATATGTGTGCGAGTGCAAACCTGCGACCACTGCTGCAGCGCTGGACGGAACTGCCGCCACAGACGGTACAAGAGCGACTCGCGCATGTGCAGCTCTGCGCCAACAGCCGGCAGTGGTCGCTGCCGGCAGCCGCATACTTCCTTGAGATGGTGCGCGACGTGTAACTGATCGCCTGCATGGTGACGCTTGACAAAGCGGAGGGAGCGGTCGAAGTGTGTCTTGTCGATACCACTGAGGAAGAGGACGTCTACATCGGTTTGAAACCGGTGCGCGCAGGGCATGCAGATTACGTAGAGCACGGTGAACAAGCACGGCAGAGCTCCGAGTGGCACCTGTACCCGCTGTTCAAAGAACCTCGAGACATACTGCCGGCACGTACACACCTGCCAGCCGCCCTCGCCTTCCGCCATGCCTGCACCACCCTCACTGCCTTCGGCACCCGAATTACCCAAAATTCCTACTATGCATTTATTTTTTTTTTTTTAAATACCTCTAAAATACCTCATATCATTTTAAATCTAGTGAGCTTACACAAGATATACTACATTTTTTTTTTTTTCTGTTGCTGTTCGATCTTTATCATGCCCATGGAAATATTTCAGTAACCTGCCAAAAGGCAGCTAATCTGATCGATTATTATTTATTAGACTTCAATAATGCTGTAGACCGTAATATAGCTTATGTCTTTGTTTTAAAAATAGTATAACCTATCAAAACCGTAAAATGTAAAAAAAAGGCCGAAGTTTTTTCACTAAAAAAAGTTGTGAGATCTCATGTAAAACCAAATCAGTTATTTTTTTGTGTCTATGGAAGCATCTATTCAACATCTCTTTTATAAATTGTTATATAATCAACTACCTATCAATCATTTATAGTTACCGCATCAATAGTAAACACCTTTATTTCAATAATAATTATAATGATTTAACAATTGAACTGCAACATTTTCGACTAATTAGAACACTTTATTTTTACATGTACTGTTTAGATTTACTTAGGAATAGAAATAGTAGATTATTCGTTAAAGTATACGTATATTAAATAAAAACTGATTTATCATAAAAACCCCAACTTTTTCCCAAACCAACTCATTAGACAATTCAATAGGAAAATTGTATATTATTATGTCCATAAATGTTTTCATGTGTTCACCTAGAGCCAAAATGTATGTGGACGGTGAGCATACCCGTTTGAAGTTTTTAAAGACTGCTAGAATTACCTTAGAATTTTGATGATCACCGAGTGTGTCAGTGACAAAATCAAAGAACTTTGACTAGCTATAATTCGTAAAGTATAAGGTATAATTATTAGGTATATTGGTAATACAGTCAGTTATAGTATGTCTTTGCAATCTCTATAAATTTAAACTTCTTGCTTTATATCTACACCTCGACTTGGCGGGCACTCCCGTACCCCCAGATAACCAAAGTTATGTATAAAATATAAAACACAACGTAAGGGATAACATAATAAAAATCGAATTCAGAAAACGAAAAGCCGATTCGCAACTTATAAATACATAACTCATAAATGCAAAACCCATCAGAGATTACCATAAAAACTCACCGTCAAAGTCAAAGTCCCATTTCATTAAATTCCTACGGTTCGTCATTTCTGTACCTCGGAAACTGATCATTTCGCGACAAAAGACGTTCCCCGAGGAAGGAAACCTTTCAGTTTGTGTGTCATTGTTTATGCGGGCGGTGCACTTCAAACGGGCGGTACGGTGACCATGGATTAGTTTCTTTTATATAATCTATAGCAATATTATAACGCTCAAGAGATTTTGTTTGTTTGTTTGAACGTGCTAATTTTTGGAAATATCAGTCAGAGTAAAAAAAAATTTTTTGCATTTTATAGGCTTTTTACTGAGAAAAGCTATTTATTGGTTAGGTTACAATTCTAAGAAGCGCAGCAGTAAGCGTGAACGTCATAAAATCTGGCAAGTTATAGGAAAACGGTTTAGTGAGAATAATTATACAACATGTAACATAATAAACAAACACAGTGAAAACAGTTTGTTTAGAATCGGCTACTGAATCGATTTCAGCTATTTTTATTATAGGTAATTTTTTTCCCGAAAAATACTCAAAAAGAAGTAAATTTATCACCCCTTCGTCGAACAGTCGAAAAAAAGGAAATGGAACATAAATCCAAACAATAAGGCTTTTTTCAATGTAATTGGAAATGAAAAATGTTATTTAACAAATAGATTTAAGAATGAACTTTATTACAAGGAGAATAAAGTTTTTTACAACAAAGATACAATTTTTTTTACAATAAAAATAAAAACTCAGCGAACGGTGTCACAATTGTCATCAGCTGATGCGAACGGCGCGAGCGGTGCGGCGCGGAGTGATCAAAGTTATACAAACAAAACAAGCTAGTCGAACTTGAATCTAGTCATGCCCCATGCGTCGCGTCGGCCTTATCACTGAGTGTGTTTTTGGAAATATTTTGACAACTTTCGGGTGCGATGTCTTTTCGATATACCGAAATTGGGCGGGTGTTATCGGTACATACGTACTGCGACCCGTGTTCTCAGAGAGATTAACAGGAGCGTCATATTTACTGTTTTTGCGAGAGACTACTGATGCTGCTAGAAGATGTACCTCTTGTCAATTTACGAGAGGTATTCAACCAACATGCCCCTTCACGTGGAGTATTCGACAGCATCTTGATGGCGAGTATGGAGAGCCCTGGATCGGTCGCGGTGAGATCTAATGACTTGACGCCTCTTGACTGTTATTTTATGGGGACGTATTAAATCGTTAGTGTACTTTAGAAAGGTCGAAAGGTAAAAATAAAAAAGAAAGAAAGGTATGAGTGAATATTAATTAGTAGACTCAAGACTGCAGTAGACTGTTAGTACTAAGTTATGTATTTCATTCATTATTTATTGAAAAATTATGATTCACATCTTTTCAACTTTTCCGCCTCAGTACTCATGCACGAGTCGTATTTCGTTTGTAGGGACTTCACGATGCCGCGCCGCGCTGCGCCTATAATTGCATACTATACTTACATATAGTTTGCGTAGATTTGTAATGTGACCATACTACTCGTCCACAATGAGTATAACTAATTTCACAAATAAAAAATATAAAACACATACAACTAAATTTGTTTTGTCGGTATTATGATTACAACTGATTGTTCTAATTGGGGGTGTTTGAGGGTGTGCGTTTTCCTGTTACATGTTGTAGGTGACACGCAACACAACACGTGTGGAGAGTTATTCGAATAAATTTAACACAAAAAACACCGTGGGGTACAGCTTGGTTATTTTCTTTAACCTAGCACGACAACGTAACGTCATGGAACAACTCAAATCAACAAGACCACCATAAACGTGGTACATGTGATATAATATATTCGTGAGGAGAAATCTTTAGACACCTTTTAAAGCATAATGCGTGCACGGAGGGCTCCGAGATTGTGCATGGTTAAAGATTATATTAAGAAGAAGTGCAAAAAGCTAAAGTGTATTTATATGTGTTGTCAATTCTTTGAATTAAATCAAATAATATTGCGAATACTACACTGACGAGTTCCATTAAACTTAGACCACTCAAAACATTGACATTGACACACAGTGAAAGGTGACAGCAAGTGATATAATATTCATTGTTTACGTTCATACTGCATATGTAAACCAGTTTCAAGTGCATTACGTTATCCTAGATCATAGAATCTCAATCTCAACAGACTCTGAGTTACTATTTTTTCAAACTGATAGACACCCTACAATCACTCCATTGATCACACCGCCAAAGACAAGCCGCCGGAGAGAAGGCATCCGGCGGCGACTGTTTCCGCTCGCACGCACCTTTAATGAACTAAAAACACAACGTAACGCACCCTACACACCGGCTAAGCCTTGTAAAGACGATGTTACATCCACCAAATAACCTAAGGAGATGTAACATGTAACATAGATGGAGTATAGAAGTTCAAGAAAAAACGCGATTAATTAACTTTACACGACAACAATCTAATGTTTACACAATTTATATCGATAATGTGCGAAGTATTCGCACGAATCGGTTAGTTGATTCGATTGGATCATGACATCTTTGCGAAAACTTTAACGTATCATCCCATAGTCTTAAATGCGTAATAAATCATACGTACCTAAAGCTAGCTGTTACTGCGAGGCTGGTTTTATCGATATAAAGGACTGTATTAATAAATAAGAAATAAGGATAATTTGGAAAACAGTATTTTTATTAGAGAAAGCACGCAACGTACCTGATGAAATTATGTATTATGAACGGCGACTATGTTCTTCACTCCATGCACTTCTTTATTTTCACATGCACAAATATTTATGTATTTAATTATTTTATGATATATTAATTTATATGACGGTATTATAATTGTATGTTAATTTATTTTTTAATCAATATAAAGGTATAATATATTTATTTTACGTGCGCGCGAAGACGTCAACGGAATTAAAAAACATTATATGTTGGAAAAGGTTGAATATGCCGAAAGGAGGTTACATGGCGATACCACTAGCGAACTCTATTCTTGGCTATCGAAAAAGTTTTAAAAATATGTTGGTCTATATTATACGCTATCCTTATATATTTTTTATTGTTATTATATATTTTCTCTGTTAAATTTTAGAATAATATAGCATAAAAATTTAGCAACAAGATTATATATTATTACTTTAAATTAATATTTTAGCTATAAGTTCATTTTAGTCTTTACATATTTTATTTTCATGTATATCATTCATAACAAACATTAATTTACACTAACCGTTCATAGTCATTTACCGGGTGTAACCACAGATTATATAATGTATCAAATCGCAAATTTTATCCCGGTGAAACATCACAACTACCTATCTTACATTTACATAGCTCCTCCATCCACCGTTTTCGGCCATGGCGACCACTTCGACTCCTAGTCTAAGAAATGGCGCTGGTGCGCATTGAGGGCACGTGAGTACGCCGTTCACATAATGATATGTTATGGCAGCAGGTCGCTTTACCTGGTCGCGTTTGGTATCAAGGTCAGTTTTATGCTGAACCTCGAACTCGCGTACATGGTTGTTCACCATACTGGGCCATTTCGACCGCTGTGCTGCCAAACGTTCCCAATGAGAAGGCTCTATGTTGCATCTCTTCATGTGTCGCTTTTGGACATCCTTGTACTTATATAAGATATAAGACTAAACGAGAGTGATAGAAAATATCTAAGGCCTCAACTCCAGATATGTCGAATCGCCGCCTGAGAAGTTTCATTTCGATAATCATACAGGGTAAAAACAAAAACGCAACATTTTACGACATCAGTGTGCACGGGACCTTACTGTTATGCTAGAACAATAATCATTTGCTTTTTATTACGTGGAAATATGGATGAGAGAAGTGCGCCGAACAATAATTCTCGTTTCGTATCGTATTCTGAGGAAGACAAATGGAAAATGAATATTTTATTCCGTATTGTGACATTTACGAAAATCCTTCTTATATTTTACGCTGATACGTATAAAAATATACACGTATTAATAAATTCTCCTATTATTTTGACCCCTTTCACTTATATCAACTTAAAACAATATGAATTTATCTCTCGGTTTGAAGATTTTTAAATTATAGTACATTATTAAATGCTTAAGTATTATCTACTAAAACCCATATTAAACTGTATTTTAATTTAAGTTGTTTGCATAATACTATCTATGGTCAATATTAAATTATTATTTACTATCTGCAGAGTGAACACAACAATTATATCTGATTGTATCACGACTACCAGTAAAACGCCATAATATCACGCTTAGGTATATGGTGTTCCAGGTTCAACCGGTGTATATAGAGTAATAAAAGCTGGCTTGTAGGAATCGTGATAACTATACCTCTTCCTCTTCTTCATTTAAGAGCTCATCTCTTATCGGTGGAGCAGTTGACACTGTTCTCTATCTTCTGCCGTTCTTTCAACTTCTTGATATGACATGACTCCCACTTTATACTTCACTCGTAAGAAAAAGCTTCGTCGAGGTCTTCCTTTCCTCGCTTTCCTTTGCCGAGCTAAAATAAAAAAGAAACTTCGTGTTAATAGAACAGACTGAAAAATAATTTAATTATCTGGTAACAGTTACTTGTATTAGAAAACAGGTACATTCAACAGATCACAAAGATTAAACATTGTCAACATTAAAAATCAATGAAAATAATTTGTGTAGCGTGAAGTAGCATATATGCATACAATTCGCATGATATTAAGTATCCACTGAAGCCTATAACTATTTACTACTGACCACAACAAGACCGATAATCCTGATACTAACTGATAATAAGTTCTAAATCCGAGAGGACCATAGTAAGGCCAATTTAATAGTTCATATTTGACATTTCATCAAAATACAAATTCTCATCAACGTAACCTTGTTGTAACGCCTAAGCAAACAAATAAGTATCTCACAGCTAGAAAAACATTTTTTTAAGGCGCAAGCTGAGACACGACCCTCCGTATTAAGCTTGCATAGAAGTAGCCTTAAGTTACTTCTTATAATATCAGCTATCTGATAGTGAAAGTTCTGTCTAAAACGGTCCCACCGTTTCGTAGATTAGCCGAAACAAACAGACGGACCTACAAACAATTTTATTTAGTATTTGGACAAAAAGTTGTTTTTACTCTTACTTTAAATTACAGTATCTGTAATTTGGTATTATTTAACGATGGTTCTTCGAAGAAATAAAAGATATTTACTCAGTGTTTCATAGCTTTAAAAATCTAGGAAATTTACAATAAGCCCTTTGAATTTATGTTGTAATTTCTGTAGAATACAAAGAAGACATTCATTTATAAAATATAAAGCAATTTATTACTTATCCAAAAGCTTGGAATGATTTTATCAAATTAAAACTACAAACACAAAATGCCAACTATATCTAATATTCAAATATTTTATTCACAATCAAATAGACTCCATCAAAGCCTAAATTCACTTAGAAACCATTCAAGTAACCTGAGGCAACTTCTTATAAACGATACTCGCTTGAATGCTTCACCGAGTCGCTGACGAGATGGGTAAGAATTGTGCTAAGGACTTCCATATCGCTATTCTCACACACTGGTATAATAAACCTTGTTAGAAGGCATTATGGTTTTGTTTAACAGTACACGCAACTTTGTGAGTTATTCTTTGCGGTTGCACGTCCTTTGATTTTCGCAAATATTTGCCATTAGATTTAAAACTTTATTCCAAAGTGAAACAAATGAATTCACTTTGATACTTTGACCATTAAGGATATTGGATGTTAAGGCCAGTGGAATTATATTTATTCGGGTTCATAAAGATTTAGCTTGTCATGTACAAGTAGCGGTTTTATACAAGATAAAAACAACAGTTTAGAAATCATTGATAAAACATATTACATGTCCCTATTCCACGATATAATCCGTCCAGCCGCTTGAGCTTGGTTGAACAACAAACATTGAAACAAACATACTTTCACATTTAAATTATACAAGTCGTGTGTGCCCAATGAAATTTTCTTATGGCGATATTTTAGAAATAATTCTATTTTAACCGCTTATTCAAAACCCCTCGGAAGTTAGGTATATTCAAAAATCCAAGACAAATATTAAAAAATCCGTTGTTAATACTCGTCTACGCTGTTTAAGGAATTTCTCTTCGAAATTTTATGCTTCTAGATCCATTTTAAATACTTAAGGGAGACGTTGTTCTGCCCTTTCGGTAGTTAAATAGCCCGATGACAACGTCACCTATCGAATACTACAATACCTAAATACCTACTATTGTCTCAATGGACAAAATATATAATGTAAATATGAATTCAATCGGCCAAGCCGTTTAGAAGTTATAAAATCCCTAACAGATGCACAAAATTTTTACACAAAACATAATATTACAAAATTGGTAAAAAATAATAAATGATAGTTTTAAATATTTCAATCTTAGAGCATATACGAGAGTGCGTTTATAAGTAAATGTTTTAGTTACTGTTAGTCCAAGACAACAAAATAAGTTATAGCTATATGTAGCTTTCTTTAATTATTTAAAATCAAGTCTAAAATTACAGCAAACAACCTTAGAATCGAGCGAGACCCAGGTGTATTTACACCCGGCCTCCCATTTACAACGTGATTGCCTTTAAAACGTCTTTTATTTTAATGAAATGACATAATTTCGTCGCATCTGTTCTATAATATTCTATTTTGGTGTTCATTTGAATTATTTAACAACGTAGAGTAGAATAAGTGTATAAGGATGTTAAAATTATAACTTTGACTGTATATAATATACAATATGCTTAGAATTATACTTTAACAATATATTTATGATATGCAGACCATTGTAAAAAATATGCCTAAGATCAGAATACACAAAAGTAAAATTATTTTCTTCGAAAAAATAATGTAACCTCTTCAAAATGTGGGTATAATTGCTGATTGACCCTTGTATTGATTGATATGTGTTGTTACCGCGAACTAATCAACACAAATGCCCCTGCATAATTCAAAATTAACCCATCATTAGCGTTGTATGATAATCGATATGGCATGTTAATTATACAGGATTATAGCTGGTATCCGGCTGACCTATTTCCACCCTAAGCGATCAGACCCTACGCTCTACGGGGATACCGGGATCATGTACCGATGGTTAAAAAGAATAAATATATAATTAATTGTAAAAATATTGCCATCGGTTCGTGTTAATTGGATGGGCATTAATTATACGGGAGATTTTATGTTGTATATTTTATTTCAATCGGGTAACACTATAGAAATGTTATGCTTAGCGAAGTAACTTAATTCATGGATGTATTTTAGGTACCTAATTGCATAAAGAAATCAAGTAAATATTATTAAATAATCTATACAAATAAAGAAAATGACAATTCGTTTATAAAAACAAACCCATAAACACTATGTAAAAAATCAAATGATACCCAGTACAACAAAATCGTGACAGAGCCATCTCTTATCAATACAAAAAGTAACCATGAAAATATTTGATTTATTGATATATTATAACTGATCTATACAATTAAAAAAATTAAAGTGTCTGTTTGTAATGTCAAAATAACAGTTTATTAGTAAATATATTTGAAAGTATATAAGTGCAATACTTTAATTTAAAAAAAAAAGAATTTTTTGTCTGTTTGGTCTGGTAATCTCCGAAACGGTTGGACCCATTTTGACGGGACTTTCACTGATAAATAGCTGATGTTATAGGTCATCTTGTTTGGTCATGATGTCATACGTCTATCTTTTAAGGAACACCCACAATAAGCACTTTTGTCTTTAAAATAGCTAGGAGCGGGGGAGGAAAATTCGGGCGGGCATTCTGTAGTCCACGTGAGCGAAGCCACGGGCACAGCTAGATATAGTTAAGAATGGTAAATAGAACTTGTGGCAAAAATAACAAGTCAAACAAGCGTTCATACTCAACTCTTCAAGAGGACGCAGCAAAAATGTCTTTGGAGATTTCTCTTTACTTGGAGTAGTCCTACTGGTCAAATACATTCACCCTACAAAAGATAGCAGCCAACTAACCTTGTCCTTCCTATAGTAAGGTTTCCAGAGCTCCCTAGGATAGATTCAAAGTCGACAACGACGTGCTTATGATACCTGTGGAATACAAACGTCAATTAGTTTAACAAGACAATGAAATTTAATCATAAAATTGAAATACTAAACAATAACCATTAAAAATTTTAATAGGTATGTCATGAAACTGTTAATGCAAGTCCTGCTTTTCGAATTGGCCTAGCCGTGTAATGATCAGATTTGTACACATTAATTAGGCTTACTTGCTGTGCCCCACAGTTTTATCCTTGTTAATTTGATACGTCACACACCGCGCCGCCTACGCACCCGTGTAGACTATCATATCACTTCCCGCGAGTACAAGTTATTTTAATTTTTCATTATTACCTAAGCTATGAATCCAAATAAAATGCTTTAAAGGGCGAAAATTAACTTCATTAAATTGTCTTTATGCAGAAGTAATTTGTTTTGATCCGGATTAATATGCTATGCTCTAATCAATGTTTAATCTTCAGCAAAAACAATTTGCTAAATACCTTATTGTGTCTTATGTATAAGAAATAAGCATATGCTATCGCGGGCTTTTTTTTACATATATTAAGAACCAATATTTGTATAGTATATTGTATTTACGTATCATTAACCATTACGCCAGCGCAAGCGCATAAAGCAGTTCGGGTGGGCTTCCACTTCAGACTTACTTAATAAAAATAAATATTTAAGGCTAGCTGAGGGCTGTAGCCTAATGTTAGACATAGACTATTGCCTGTGAATCTGGCTATCATATACAAAAAGTTTTTTTTCAAAGCGACTGATAGTTCCAGAGTTTAAACAAACAAGCAAAAAAACTCTGCTGCTTTAATTAGTATAGATAGTCTATTGTTTGGACATAATTATTATGAAATCAAAAGGTAAATAATAATATTATCATTAATTAATAATAATGGGTTGTAACTCGTGCTACAGCTCTAATTATTAATCTATAATTGGATATATCTGTATATATTTCACAATCTTATGTCGTTTATTTTATTTTCAAATCTAACAATTACATATTGGAAAATAAGCTCCATCTAATGGTTTTATTATTAATTACAGTAGCTCTGGTTTTCATGTAATACTAATAGATGGTGTTATAGCACAATGATAATACTGTCAATCAATATTATTATTATAATAAATTAAAAATACTTAAGTTACATTTAAATTTCATCCAATTTATATTTGATATTTCATGTTCACTTAGCTATACTAAATAAAAAAAGATTAATGTCTCTTCTCTAGTTAGACTGTGTACAATCATTACATGTTTTTTATTTCTCCAACATTTAAATTACCAGCGACCTAGCTAAATTAATTTTGCCATATTTTTAGTATCAAGTTATAAGGCTTTCATTACTTATAAATGCATGTCAAAATGTTCTTTTTAATAATAAATAGCCTATAAAACCTACACTACTAAATATATTATTAATTAAACCTACAAAACTTATAATTAAAGAAATATATTATCGTTACATTTATAGTACAAATGGTCGATAGATAGTGATAGTAATTTCATTACGCATAATAGGTTTGATACCGCACCACAAGTCCCGTGGAGCTTTGTTCCAGAAACATTTTTACTTAACTGAATGCTTCAAAATAAGCTAAAATTCCATTTCGACTTAAATTTGTCCAATAAAAATACTCACGGGAGCGTAACAATAACAAAATCCGAATGTTCAAAAGGGTAAGCCGTCTCCGAGTCATCGCATGAGCGGCCGCATGACAAATTGCCTGTCTCCATGCAACCCTTGCGTAGTAATCTTCAGGTAATATATGATTTATTATCCACAAGTCGCATTGTTAGGTATTTTTCGCTTTCATCTACAAAGGTACATTGTATTATTAATATAACTTCTCTCTGAAAATCGAATCAAATCCATAAAAACATATTTAAAAAAAAAGAAATACCCATTTATTTATCTATTCTATAGGTACGATTCATAAAATTGTAATGTCTGTTTGTACTGTCAAAAGAACACTTTTTTATTAAATTCTTAAGAAAGTATATAGGTACCTACCTATGATACAATAAAACAAAACACTGCTTTTGTTATAACAAACATGTTTGTTCCAGGTACCTACTCTCGGAAATGGTTGGACCTATTTTAACGGGACTTTCACTGGCAGATAGCTGTTGTTATAAGGAGTAGCTTCTACTTTTATTTTAGAAAAATAATTATGGTTCCGCGCAAATTAAAAAAAAAAGTGGTCATGGTGAACCAATTTGGGCGTTTAAATGACTTACGCTGAGTAAACTAAGAAATATATCAAATTAATATACTTACTACATAATGAAAGATATTAAAAAGACCTAGAAAAACGTCAGCGATTGCATAGGTATATTTATCTTCTAAGCATCACCTACAATAAGCATATACCTATAACCAGGAGCGGGAGTAGCGCGATTCGCGCGTAAGCCTGGAGACCAAATCTGCTATTTCACATTTAAGAATCTACCCATTGTCATTATATCAATACTCTACTGATATGAACTGAAATGCTTCTTTGAGTCCAATTAAACGCGGGTTGGGTATAGGTTTATGGTTTACACTGACTTCTAATAAAATTTATAAAAGACAATAAATTTTAAACAAAAAAGAATGCAGAGGTCCCCCTTGTGTATTTTCGAAGTTGAAGGTCTAATGCTAATGAAATTAAATGGGACCACCTTGGAGTATCCCCTATCCAACAAAAAAAGTTTTATCAAAATCGGTACATAAACAAAGAAGTTATGAGTGAACATCCATAAAAAAATATATATGCGAATTGAGTAACCTCCCTCCCGCCTTTTGTTGAATTCGGTTAAAAACAATCGTTCAACAGTGTGAGTAGTATTCGAAGTACTTTTTTAAAACGATATGTAATAAAATATAATCCGGGAGGTCTCAGGTCATTAATTTGTAGGTTTTTCAATGCACCTACTACTGCCGATACATAATTATCTAAGAAACTTTTAAAACTGGCAGCGGAAGCGGTCGCGTTAATTTTATAATCCACCAACTTATCGATGTAAATTGTAAGCAGACGCTAAGATCCGTGTATCCTCATACCGATCTAATAACGAATTTTAAATTAACACACATATCCGAACACGGTGATAGCCAGCGAAAACGGATCGGGCCTACCTGTTGTTAACTTACAATAAATAATATAAATTATCGTCGTTAGTAAGCAAATTATTATAATGAACATTCGACTTAAAACTTATATACAATAAGGGTCAGTGTCGTATGTCGCTTTGAAAGGAAACAATCTCAATGGCGAAAGACGAAAATGCGGGGTGGTTCTAGAATTCTCTTTTTAATTGTAGCGGATTGCAAGTCTTGTTTGTTAATCTAATGTTTTGCTAAATTCAATTCGAATTTGGTCCAGAGTTTGAAGAGTACAAAGAAACATTTATTTTTGTTCTTTACTATTATTTAAATCATTTATTTCGACTTTGTGACGCATGTCGTAATTCGCTGTCATATTTTATAAGTTGGTAGGTAGGTATGCTTCAGATATGGTAGAAAGAACCTCTCTTTTCGGTGGCATTTTGAACAAATATAGGTAGGTACCTACGGAATACGACAAATAAAACGAATAACAATATAATAAAGGAAATAAGAAATTGAAACCAGTATGTATTTAATATGATCTAAGTTATTTATTTATAAAGCAAACGTGAAACTAATTTTATTGAGAAAATTTTTTTCAAACTACCTTGGTATAAAGTTAACAATTCGCGATTTTTAATAACAATTAATGAGTTATGGAAATTATAATGCATATATAAGCATATATTTGCAATTATAACCGTATTAATGCGTTTGTTTTAATTAACAATAACAAAATAACTTATTGTAACAATGCGGTGAGGTTGCTGGCTAGATACAACGTAAACTTTGAATAATAAAATTTATCTAAAAGGAACTATATAGTTGCAATCTGGGGAGAAGTGATCAAAACAAATGGTATGTTCAGCTCGAAGAGGCCTTTAAAACTTAGATGATACGGATGCGGGAAAAATATGTACCATAGAACTCACTGCGATAATGGCGACTCGTGGCGTATGTGACTATTTCTCGACGATAACTCTTCTTCAAATTTATAAAATACTCGTGGTGAAGGTCTTCCGAGCCAGATTCACTGCGCGTTATATTTTCAGCGGTGGTTGTGCAAAATTCAACTGTTACATCAATTATTAATGCGCGGGGCGTTGTCCGAGTACCAACGCCATGCGCTTACGTTCTGCAATGGTTTGTGTTGCCAGCGGGGTGTAGGGAAAGGGAGTGGTTATGTGGTGGTAGATTGTGCGGGAAACATTGAAAACACAAAAAATTTACACGCGCCAACAGAGTCAAAGGGTTAAATAGGTACAAAAATCTCTTTATACTAATAACTTTATACTTTATAATAATACCTATACTAATTTATAGAATGTTTACAATGCCTTTTTAAAATAATAACATTTGGGAAGTCACATTTTAACTGTCACTCGGGAGAAGTTTAATTTTATTTTTTAAATGATTTCAAAAAAATTAGATTCTCAATTAATTGTATATTTTTTATGTATGTTCAGTCATAACTTGTTTTTTTTTATGAACCAATTTAAGTGATTCTTTTTTTTTTGTTGGAAAGGGAAAAGTAACCTCAAGGTATTCTCGTTTTATTTTCATTTGCATTGGACCTTAGACTTTGAAGATACACCAGGGAACTCTTCAAAATCATTGAAGTTGGTTTTCTTTTTTGTTTTTAAATTATCTTGTCGTGGAGTATATTTGGAAAGCGGACCCGAAGTTAATTTCTAGTAAATCAATACTAATAGAAAAAGACAGTAACATAATCAAATAAATCTTATTATTGATCTCAACGGTAAACCAGATAAAAAAACTAAAGTGGATCATAATATCCTATTATCTAGCCTACCCTAAACAGATTTGATTAAATCTCCCTTTAATACAATATACGAGAAATGGTCGCGTTTAACTACATTTTGAGATAAAACTACGGATTATTATGTATCCGGGGGTGAATATTTTTCTCGATAAATTTCATTATCGTAATAACGTATACTTATTTCAATGTATTGTTACTGATCATGATTATAGAAGAAATTTAATTCTAACATGAAATACATCTAAGTTTTGTATTTAAATCGTCTGTATGATTATATTAAAACAAGCTGTGCCTGCGACTTTGTCCGTGTATAATTTCGAATGTGGCGATGGCGGCGAAGGGGGACGTGCGCATGGAGTTTTCTCTTTTTTCCGCGGAACCATAATTATTACCGTAATTACAAGTAGCTTATTTTACTCCATATAACATCAGCTATCTGCCAGTTAAAGTCCCGTTAAAATCAGTTTAACCGTTTCGGAGATTAGACGGAACAAATAGGCCGACAAACAAATAGTAAAAAATATTCAAATTGTTTTTTTTTTTTTTGTTTTAAGTACCTACTGCTTATGCTCTCTATTTCAAAATATATTATTTTGACATTACAAACAAACAATTATTTTTTTATTTGTATAGATTAAAAATTTTCATTTATATTTGTGTAGAATATAATATGTAGAGGCCAAATATTAACAAAATTTAGTATTAATAAAATAAACAGTAGCATCAGAAAAAAAGTCGTGGTCATTGAACAACCGTCGTGTACCATCGTATGTTGGCGTCAGCTGTGCCGCAATAATTCTTGTTAGGCCTCAATAGAAACAAAGATGATTCCCTTACTGCGATATTCTGGGAATCCACTTATACCTCGTTTTATACAGGCTGGGTTTTTTTTGCGTGTTTTAATATAATTTTTGTGTATAAAACTGAAACAATATGTATCTGACAATCAACGCACAGGTATCATTTCACCACTTTACAGTCATTACGTATGAAACATGAATGTGTTCACACATAAATTTATAAATCACTTAATCAAGAGATCATTTTAATTTTGTCGGAAAAATAATATACATATTGAAAAAAAAACCTCGCTGCAACTATAGCATTATGGAGAAGTATTTTGTTGTGGTCAACTAGTATCCCTCAAGCTGGAAATCTATCGCCAAGAAGAAATAAATATTTTAAATGTATATTCTACTTAAATATATTCATAGTCTAGTTTTCCTACACGATGGCTGTGAGTATGATATCAAAAAGTAATAGATTGTTCATCTTCTTCTTACCCCTTTTCCTACCTAAGTAGAAAAAATATATTATTTCTCTTTCACTCTTCTCTATTACTTGCCATCTCAGTACCTTTATACTTATACCATTCCTCCCACAGTTCGCTCATTGCTTCTTAGGTCTTCCTCTGTCTGTTTTTCTTCATGTTTAGCACACTTCTAATTATATGATCTCATAACATGGTATTTCTCTGTAACTGGTGCTATTTTCATAATTCTTCTGACATAGTTATTCCTAATCTTATTCCATCCTTCCATTCATTCAGCCGAAAGATGTGTGCGGCTGGACATAGGTCTTCCCCAAAGATCGATTCCCGCATTGCTCATATCCAACGGGATTTCGCAACCTTCATCAGGTCGTCGGTCCACTTTAAAGTGTCTTTATTAATTGTGTTCATTCTAGTCGTTCTACACATCCATCTTACCATTTGCATCTCTGCCACTTGTAATCTTCTTTCATCCATCTTCCTTGTTACCCAGCATTCAAATTAAGACAAGTTTTATAGGCATTTGTGAATCAAATCAAATCTATGTGACCCATAACGTCTTAGCCAATATTACCACAGTTTTGGATAATATTGTAAATTTGAATTTATTATTAGAGTTCAATATTGGAACATGCTGTACGTATCAACAACACTCATGAATGTTGCATGACATTTCTCGCGTCGATATTATTTACCGCAGCCCCAACAATAAACCTGTCTGCAATGAAGACAAACTGTGCCGGACATCTTGCTCCGGTACTAACCACTGTTTTTTTTGCTTGACCCCTCTGTACATTGGTCTGGGGTATCATTTAAGGGATGATATTGAAGATTTTATTAACGTTCTGGTCTGTATATTATATTTGTTAGATTTTTGATTACATTTGTTAGATTACAAATTTGAACTGAACCACATTAAAGAAAATGTTGTTGTAACAAATTTTTTTCCAATGGCGTTGTTGTACCGCATTTATTTACTAAGAAGTCTAAAATTATGAAACTATTAGATTGATATTAAATTAAAAGAACACGTATCAAATTTCAAATTTTAATAATTTATGCAACAGTGAATACTTTTGGTATTAACAAGTAAATGTTTCGATAATCAAAAAAGAGATTTTCGTCCCCTTTTATTTCATATCGAATGAATAAATAAATGAATGAAGAAATTAATAACTGTAAAGTTTAATTATTAAACTTTCAAATTGGAAAACCTTTTGTTGATTTCAAAGCGCAGCTTTGACTAGATATTTAACCATTGAAGTGAACTGAGTTCCCTTATAATCACTAAAGAGTATTGCTAAATTTCGGTTTGGTTAATTTTACTTGAAAACATTGTATATTCATTCTGAAATGCTACAAACTCCCTGGAATGGAAGGACAAGAGGCCATCATTTCGTTAGAACACTGAAGTCAACAGAATACTAAATAATAATTATCCTATTGATAATAGCAGTATCAAATCTATAATAACGATAATTGATTGCCGAAATAAGGATGTAGAAGAAGAACTAAAGTAGTATCAGTATTTCATAGAATTGATATAATATATTCATAAGGGGACGCTATTTTTAACATAATAAACAAAACAATGATGCAAACGGGCGGACGGCAATCAAGAAAGAAGATTGAAAATAAATGTAATCCCCGTGAAGCGACTCCCGACACGTGCAATGACATGTATGCAAATAAGATATTTGGATAAATCTACACGAATAACATACTACTGTGACTTTTTATATTAACGGTAATGGATATTGGGGTACTGTGAGACACTCGGCTTCTAATCGATTAAATCTTATATTAATATTCAAAAAGAAATCGTTCAAACCTGGCAATATATTCACTATAAAGTATTTTCCGGAATTTTCGTAAATGTATAAATTTTAATTTAATCAGGTAACACGGATAAATTACGGTGGAGGATTAATTCTTTAAAAAACCTGAGTGTCGGTAGGTCATTCATGAGCTCGATTGGTGATATTGCTTCCAGGTCTGACACGAAATCCCCCTAAGATTCGAGTTGCAGACAAAAGAAACGCAAAATCCGAACAGAGCGGCCTTTTTATGGAAAACTTGTTCTTTAATTTCCTTTCCATATATCCATAGCCGAGTCCAAAATAAGCAAAGTCAAAAAATTGTGCTTAAAATAAAAAAAAAATACCCGAGTAAATTTAATGTTAAAAAGTTTCCCCCGATGACCTTAAACCCCCTTAAAATTAGGAGAAATCCCTTGGTCTGGCAGCACTGCGTGGTAATTACATTGCCCAGCAGCTTTAATGATACATATAAAGTAGAGGTGGGCAATTATGAATGATTTACATAATCGAGATATTTGAAATATGAGTTATAATTCATAATTGTATTATGAATATGAATGATCATTCATAATGGAGTCTTTGATGTATTACCCATAAGTCGGCGAGAGTGGTAAACTAGAAAAAAAGGTCACCCAGTCGTTCGGTCATAATAATTACTAATTTTATCAAATTAATTACCTAGCATTTGGAATTATTAATGGTAGGTACATCGTTTATAAATGAATGATCACTCATCATCAAACTACTAATTATTAGTAAATACTAATGTCTTTAATTGAAATATCTCAAGATATCTTCATAATTGCATGATTACATTAGATTAGCTCATAATCGCCCACCGCTATTAGATAGGTTACTATTAAAATACCGAAAGGTAATGAATATCCTTCTGTTTTCATAATTCAATATTCCTAACAATGTGCAGGATTCATGTATCTATACTACATTACAAATTTGTTTTTGTTTAAGTATTGCATAAACCATTGAGATTATTATCTTGTAAACAAAACATTATAATCAATAAATAATGACTATGATGGAATTCATAACATTGAAAATACAAAAAAGTCACGATAGTATTTTGAATTGAAAACTGTACACATTAGTTAAGCACTTTATGCGATTTTGGTATCGAGTAAATCTTATAATTTCGCGTCACCTCGCGTCACCGACATGTAACAATATATCTATAGCTATAGGTATGACCTGTTGAATTTATTGTAAAATTAAACATTACCTTTTTACTTGGAAGTTCCAAAGTTAACTCTCTTTGAAACGAGCAATGTACAATGGAAAATAAAGGACTCATAAAATCCTTTTGGCAACCGCGAACCGCGAGAGTTTCAGTGAAACAGAACACTATTTCAGTATAACAGAGCGTGACAGCTTATCGCATTTGAGGAATACTCAACTAACTTAATTGAACTATGTTAATTATTGCTCGGATTGCCAATAGATGTGAAAAACAAGATTAATGTTAATAATTTGAATTTAAAAATTATGTTTAAATTATTATTCAAACTATAATTGATTTAAAATTAAAAAAGAGCAGATACTCAGTGTTTTAAGTTTACACTTTTGTCGGCATTCTCCATGACTGCCTATTTTTTATTATTGTTTTTTTTTTAATTATTAATAATAGTTAAGCTTATAGTGTTCCCTTTATTATAGACTAGCTGAGCCCGTGGCTTCGCTCACGTGAACTACAGAATGTCCGCGCGAATCTTGCTTCCTCGCTCTCAGACTTTTTGTAGGTCTACAATTATGTAGTAAATTAATTTGCTATATCTCTTATGGTTTACTCAGCATAAGCCATTTAAGCACCCGAATTGATTCACTATGACCAGTATTTTTTTTTATTTGTGGGGAACCCCAATTCTTTTTCTAAAATAAAAGTAGCCTAAGTTACTCCCTATATCATCAGCTATCTATCAGTGAAAGTCCCGTCAAAATCGGTCCAACCATTTCGGAGATTACCCGGAACAAACAGACAGACAGACAGAATTTTTTTTCTAAATGGGCTTTTTGTTATAGGTATCGTATATACTTTCATATGTATTAAGTATAAAACTGTTATTATGACATTACAAACAGACACTTTAGTTTTATTAAATGTATACATACATAATTTAAAAAAATATTTTTCCGCCACAAAGGGAGGTCATTTTAAACGCCATCTGTCATAATCTCGCGACAACTCTGAGTACCGTGGACGACACTTGTGCCGATAGCCCATTGAATATTTATACTTACTTGTGGGGCGATTTAATACAATGGATTCACACAAAATCTGTTACAAATTTTTTGAGGGAATATCTTGAGTTACGAGGGAATTGTCATTTGATGGATTGGTTTGTTTTAAATTGTGTTTTAATATTTACTTCATTTAAAAGATTTAATATCTTTTGGATAAAACGAACGGGACGTGGAGGAAAAGTATACTAAATATTGAAGATATCAATTTGTACTCAAAGGAAATATTATTTTATTTTTTGAAGTGATAATAACTGCATTCACAGATTTTCTAATAAAGATAACCTATATCGGGAATCGAACCAACTAAAAAAATGCAATAAAACTGACATTCATTATGTTATTGCACTAATCAATAGGGTCTTATAATAAGGTTAAAATCTCACGAATAAACATTGTATCTTACAATTAAATGGGAACATATTAAAACTCTAATATAACCTAACCCAAACGTAGATAAAACGTAAAAGTTATTTTACTTTTCTTAAAATTCCACGAGAGTAGGTTACCCAACTAAAACAAGTTAGAGACCTTCTTTGTCTATCTATGTGTGAGGGTTGTAACTTTAAAACTGGAAGGAATACTTCGATAATCTCTCATTATTTTTTTGTTTGTTTGCTTGTTTGTTTGTTGATTTTTGTTTGTTTGTTGTTTATATTCATTTCACTCCTATTTTTAGTCTTTACATATGAAATTAGCGTTTCGTTGTACTGACCACTTTGAACTGAAATATCTCCTCTTTAGTTAAGAATTCCAAATTCAAATTTATAAATTCATTTAGCTGGTACATTTGAGTTTTGAAAACAGTAATTCATTTGTTTTTTCCTCATTACTTTTTTCTTTGGCGTCGCTTATTACCGCACAATGGAAAACATGAAATATCGGTATATTTAGGAGTACGAGTTTTACCGTGGCACCAGTGCTGCAGAAACAGTTCGAAATACACATCGTACGGCGCTGGTGTCGCAAAAGAAAACATCGTACGTTTTGGTTTCAACGTTTTCGTTCTGGAAATTTCGACCTTCAGAACCAACACCGTGGAAGGCCGGAGACCAAAGTGGAAAATGAAGAATTAAAAGCTATTGTGGAGGCGGATCCATCACAAATCACTTCAAGGATAGCTGCAGGCTTCGGGGTAAGTGATAAAACTGTATTAATCCACTTGAAGCAAACAGGAAAGTAAAAAAACTTGAACGATGTGTACCTCATGAATTGAGTGAATCGAACTTGCAAACACGTGTCGACTGCTGTTTTACTTTGCTCAACCGACACAATAAATAAGGGATTTTAAATCGAATCATTACTTGTGATGAAAAGTGGATACTGTACGATAATCGGAAGCTCTCGTCGCAATGGCTGAACTCTGGAGACCCAGCCAAATCCTGCCTTAAACGAAAATTGACTCAGAAAAAGTTACTTGTCAGTAACTAGGGGACTAGCGCCGGTGTCGTTCACTAGAGCTTTCTAAAATCTGGCCAAACGATTATGGCAGATATCTATTGTCAGCAACTGCAAACCCTGAAGGAAGAACTAGCTGCTAAACAACTGAGATTGGTCAATCGCTCTAGGCCACTGCTGCTTCACGACAACGCAAGACCACACATTGCATAACAAACAACCACTAAGTTAGATGAGCTATGGAATGTATACGACATCCACCGTACTCCTCGAATCTTGCTCCAACAGATTACCATTTTTCCGGAATTTGGACAACTTCTTACAAGGAAAAAAATTCAATCTCCGATGCGGCAGTCCAAACCGCCTTCAAAGAGTTTATTGATTCTCGCCCCCATGTTTTTTTTAGTAAAGGGATCAATGAACTACCTATGAGATGGCAAAAGTGCATAGACAAAAACGGTGCATACTTTGATTAATGAAATATATGTAGTTTACAAAAAAAAAAACTATATTCCTGCCGTACAAAAAGCCAATTTTATATGTAAGGGCCAAATATTAATAAATCTATAGATCTGTCTGACAATTTCATCGTTTCCAAAATTTCCGATAGGCACACTATATGGACGATACTGATCACGAATATACCATAAAAATTGTTTATCTGTCTATTTGTATGTACGGATTTAACTCAAAAATGTCTTTATCGATTCTTATGAAATTATTAACACGGGATGCTTATATAATTGGTCAATCAGAGTATAATAAAATTCAATATCTTTTAGAAATCGTAAAAAAATAAAATAATAAAAAATATTTTCTTTAATTCTGGGCCGATTTTGGTGAAACTTTATACACGGGATGTATAAGTCGTTCCATAAATGCTGAAGGTTACGAGAATTTTCAATAATACTTTTAGGAATCGTAAAAAAAAAAACAATGAAATTTCATTAATTCTTAACCGAAGTTGATATAATTTTGTACAATGGAAGTCTAAGTATGTATTTACATGATTGATGGGCTATAAGAATTGTCAATATTACTTCTTAAATAAAAAAAAAACCACAAAGTCTCAAATTATCAGTGAGAGGTATCCGGATAGACAAATACTGCCTGTTTTTAACGTGAAAACTTCTTTTAGCGCGGTACGCATATTTTTAGATGAGATAAAATCTCTGAACTCGCGACACCGTTACGAGACGCATCTATAGTGTGTGCATATATGCATGTACATATAGCAGACCGCGAACGCGTCTAGATAAATAAAAAAAAACATTTATTGCTATAAAATTTATAACAACTGTTTTGCCTAGTGTTTAAACAACCGATAATAGATACAACAATTGTTAACTCCCGATTAATATTTTTTTTTTAAATAAATCTAATGGTACGATATCACAGCAACATATACCGAGTATAGACTAGCAATCCCGGAGTGCAGCCCGTAATTTTTTTTTTTATACAACAAAGGTGGCCATCAGGTAAACAGTCCGCTTATCGCTTGTAATACTATAGTATCTTTACCGCGTTCCTAATGGGATAATTGGCTGCGATCTTCCGTAGGGTGAAAGTATTCATCTAGTAGGACTGCCCCAAGGAACGAGACATTTTCAAATAAATTTCTCTGTGCAATACCTCTCTTTGATGTTTTTGCGAATGGTAGAAAATTTGGTAAATGCTGAAGTCTCAAGAGAAGCTTACAACGTTTACAGCGAGTAAATTTAAACTAGATATAAATTTGCTATGATGTTAATTTGATATGTACAAATTGTTAAATTTTATGGTCTCCTGTAATTGTAAGATACAATGTGCATTCGAGAGATTTTATCCTTATCGTTTACTCTATCGATTGGTGCAACAAGATAGTGCACTGTCTGTTTTTTGCATTTTTATTGGTTCGAGTCCCGGTATAGGTTAGGTTTTTAGAAAATCTGTGAATGCAGTTATTATTTTTCAAAAAATGAAAGCAAGTTTTCTTTGAGTAAAACTTTATATCTTCAATATTTAATATACTTTTCCTCTATATCCCATTGGTTTCTTCCATCCTGTATAATATACACAAACACAAAACAAAACATAATACAAAATAATTAAAATCAGCATTCTCTTTTACTTTTAGACACAGGATTTCCTAGCAATATTTATTCCTTAAAACTTACGCTATCAATTATCGTAATGAAATAACATTAGGTTTTTTAAATAAAAGTAATTAGAATCGATTCCTGTCGACTTTTTTAAAATTTATGAATGCGGGATTTTTTGTTTTTAATATCGATGTAATGGTTCCTTAGGACATATTTAGCTACCTCTTATAATTTCAGAGTTCCCTTGACTGACCCATCTCAGTGTTACACCTGAACAAAAATACAATATTTTCTATTAATATTCAAATATGTAAGATTTATTTATGCTTTCTAGGTATAAAACGTAACGGTAGGTCACCGTCTACAACTGGCACAAGATAGGAGGAAACTTTTAACTTAAATTGACGCTGTGACGTAGGTGCTGGCTCTAATGTGAAACGCTCCAGAACAGCAGCTATCCCGATTATTGATTGCATGTGACCCAAACGACCAGCTGTAACATAAAACATGCTATTATTAGTAGACGCCCAGTGACAATAATTCTACTGATTTCATTATTTTTTTAAGTTTGTACGTTACTTTTTTATACTGTTACGATCGATAAGCAATTTTTTAGATGTTGGTGGGAACGAGGTAGCACGCCATTACACTACACATTACATTAAAGTAAGCATTATGTAATCTCAGCAGTGTTCTCGAAATACCTACCTGCAGCCGCAGCGTAGATAAACATGCACTAGGGTTGCCCTCTAACTATGTTTCTTGGGTGACCTACTTACGTATTGGATAATGCTTAAATTGTTGTGATTACCTTTTCACCAAATATATTACTGCTTTTGTAAGTAAAAAAAACTTGGGGTTTATTTCTAGTTTCATAAGCGATTGTGAGTTAATAAGAAGAGAAGGTACTTTTTTTAAAATAAAATATATGTCTTTCCTTTTTGTTTTATAAACCTATAACAATTATAAGTTTAGGAAGTAAGTAAAAACATAATATTTCATCATCAATACATAGTATTAAAAAAACCGTTAACCGCGTCTGTCTGTTTGTCAGCATTCTTCTTTTAATCAACGCAACGCGTATTTGTACGGTTTTCGCAGTCCTTTAAAGAATTTTATAGGGATGGTTTTTATATACAAGTCATTACAATTAAGTTTTTATATAATTAGTAGAGAAAATACAATATTTTGTAATCAAGTCGTCAATAAATTGATGTTTGGGCGCATATGATTAAGATTTTTTTTATTGTCATAAATATTTGTGCGTTAACCGACGTGAAGTCTATTTTGTAAACCAATTTTTTTTAAAAATATCGTAGAAAAATGATGGCGACTAGGCGACTGGAAGCTTTATTGGCGTGCGCCGCGTAATTCAATAGAGTTGTATATATTACTTAATTATTCCTCTTAAATGTAGACGTATATTATGCTCTGCTACGCGTACGAAGCAGAAAGCAGAGCCTCGTATTGCTAGTTATAAATTGCGTAGTCACGACTATTGTGTACTGAAGTTTACCTAGATTTCGTTTCGGTCATTTGTATAAATACGTGATACTGTTTTCTTTAGTGTACTCTGACTGCACGCTTACGTCATGCAATTTCAAGCGTTTCCCTTCCCCGCTACATTACCCGCTCTGTTGTCGTCAGAAGTACCTCGCCCCCGCCAACGTCTGTCGGGAACATATGACGGTCGCGCACAATCTTGTATGACTTATAATTATTTGTTGACAAAAATTTGAAATCCTTTTGCGACAATATTTACTCTATACGAGCGTTTAACCAAAGACTATTATTGTTGTGGTGGGTGATCGTGTATGATTTATATAATCGAGACATTTCATTATTACTCGTACTAATGTTGTTCGTTCAGTAGTAAACGAATAAATTATTTTTAGAACTTGTATACCGACGAGCTAAAAAACCGTCCTCCGGACTACTAATAATTAGTGATTCTATCAAATAAGTACTTACTAATGGTTATAACCGAGACATCTCGGGATATCTTCATAATCTAATAATTGCATTAGTATAACACATAATCGCTTACTCTATATTATTGTGTTTGGTATTGGCAGTATGAAAGTAAATAATAAATATTTTATTTTATTTAATAATGTATTTCTAACATATAATATAAATATTACCTTTCCGCACACCTTCTCCATATAAAGTATAACTTAATAAATAATTAAGTAGTCAGTTAAAGTACAAAAAGAAAGCGTTTATGAAAAAAGAAGTTTGAACAAGTTTATGGTCTCACCTGGACATTTTCTGGGGCCTTCTCCATATGGCAAATATACATATCCGGGTATGTTTTTTGAAGCTTCTGGGGAAAACCTTTCTGGTCGGAAGTCATTTGGATCCTCAAAGTATTTAGGGTCCGTGTGCAGCGCTTTGGTTGAGATTTTTATCTTTACTCCAGGATCGATAGTTATACTGGTGCCAGGAATTGTGTATCGCTTTGTACAAACTCGATGAAGGACGCTGCCTGGAGGTGAAAGCCTCATAGCTTCCTTGAAGCACATATCCAGTAATTTTAAATCTCTAATCGCATCGTAACAAAATCTGTTATTGTACTTCGATAACACAGAATCAATTTCTCTTTGAACGTTACGCTGTATGTCTTGGTGGTATGCTAATAGATGTAGAAGAATACTGGTTGCGAACGAAGAATTACTAAACCCAGCCAGGAGAAAAAGAAAAACTTGAGCTGCAATACCATTTTCATTCATCTCATACTCCACTTGAAAAGGTGTCCTATCAGGGTTTTTACGAAGAAAGATTCCGCGCAAATTTTACCCATACCTTCCCTGTCCATATGTCTGTCCATGAAGTCATTCCGACCAGATGGTTTAAAATTTCTTTCCTTTCTAACCTTTTTAGTTACATCGTGTATAATTTTAGCGAAATCTTTATTAATTCCATATGATCCGGGTATCAGATTTAAAAATGGGATTATTTCATTCAGATTGATCACAAACATTTCAAGGTAAGTTTTATCAAAGAACATCTTTGTCATTTGTAAAAAGTGAATATTTTCTCTACCTATGGTGTCCAGTTCTATATCAAAGCCACAAGATGCGATAAACTCTATTGTGAATCGCGCCATTAACTCCCATGCGAATATGATATCATTCTGCGCCACCTCCTTCTCAGTAATTTCTTGCAATTTATCCGCACACTTAGCTATCAATGGGAACATACCTTGCAACTTGCTCGTGGATATACCTGATGAAAATCTCTGCCGAAGCAATTTCCAGTGATCTCCGCTTACAAAAAATGCATTGTTAAATAAAGAATCTTTTGTTGTTTTGACTTCAATACCTCGATTGAAGAAATGATTAAATTCCAAACTCAGTACATGTTTTATTATTTCAGGATCCCTGATGAGTAATGCAGGTGTACTCCCAATGTAAAATCCAACAAACTTGTCATCAGGGTATTTCTGATATAAATCAATACATGCTTCTTCGATATTCTTTTTGTCATGTTTGACATGTCTCTCATGTTTAATGTTCCTCTTTGACCAATAGTCATGATTTCTTGTGGAATACATGTACCAGAAAAGGAACAAAGACAAAAACATAAATATAAATTGTATCATAATTGTAAGGCTAATTGAAGTACAAGATGTAATGAACGAGTATATATTTTTTCGTCGCAATTTATATTTTCTCGTAATAAATATACCTACATAGATAATTAAAATTGGGGTGAAAAAAAAATTTACATATATAAAACGAAGTACTGTCTGAAAAAAAGCGAATACAAAATTTTTGTAAACGTAAAAACCAAACCATTAATATATCAGCTCGTAAATGTACCCAGTAATAGGTAAATGCTTTCTCCAAAGGGAAAGCACAAATTCACCTCGCCAGTCTAAAACTTATTAGCCATTTCCAATACTGGTAAACGTATCCATAAATGCGAAAGTAACTTTGTCTGTCTGTCTGTTACGTTTTCACGCCTAAACCGCTGAACCAATTTTGATGAATTTTGGCATAGAAATAGATTGGACCTTGGGAAAGGATTTAGGCTACTTTTTGTGGCGAAGCTAAAACTTTAAGTGTAAAAAAATTGGAGATGAAAGTATGTAAATGTGAAATATCACCTTCCATGACAACCGTTTTGTTGTTTTGAAATGACAGTGTTGTCAACGTAAACAATTCAGTTGATTTATTGAGATTTTTATACTTAATAAGAAATGTATTTGTAATAATTACCTATTAAATGACAGTCCAGTATTCTTTTTAAGATTGGCTGAAGTGTATATAAAGTGTTTAACTACGCAGTACGGCATAATTACTGTTTTATTTTATGATAGGAATATGACGTGCGCAGTCAATCGCGGCTCGCGGGAGTTTATATATTCTAAGCATATAAATTATCTGTATTTTACAAATTTGCTACAAGTGTCAGTTAATTGTATTTTTACCACAAGTGATGAAAATAAAACTTGGCTGAAAGTTTCTTTGAAGAACCTATTCATATTTATGCTTTTGGTAAGAAAGGAATAAAAGGGGTTTCACGTTTTTCGAAAAACCTTCTCGCAGACCGGTACAATAAGGTATGATTTTAATTATTTTTTAATTTTATTGAGACGGTTAATGTGTTGGATTCATATTGGCATATAATGACAATAACGCACAAAGAGTACCATAGTAATAGTAGTATAGAGATTACCCATTCAAGATTTTCTTTTGGTTTGTCGTGTTTCGAAATCAGCCGGTGCATATGCTGTAACATAGCGGGGTGGTAGGGATTGCGACCACAATACACATAATGATTAAATCCAACTATGGTTTAGTTTTGTTATTTTTTTTGGTATTATATAAATACATATATCTATCTATATTAATAAATCTGTAGTCCTGTCTGTACTTTATTATTTTTTTAATATTTTTCAAAAATTTCTCTTTACACATATTATATGAACGATACCGATCACGAATATGCTATTAATATTTTTTTTGTCCGTCAGTCTGTCTGTTTGTATGTCCGGATTAACTCAAAAACGGCTTGACCGATTCTTATGAAATTTTGTACATGGGATGCTTATATCATCGGTCAGTTGATAGGGTATAAGAAATTTCAATATTACTTTTAGATAACGTAAAAAAAATTATATATATATTCGTTAATTCAACTATATTCACGGGAAGTATATGTTATTCCATTTTCAAATATTTAAAATTTCATTAATTCTTAACCGATTATTGCACCCAGCGGGTTCCCGCAAACTTCACTAGGTCGTCGGTCCATCTTGTGGTAGGTTTGCCCACGCTGCGTCGTCTGATACGTGACCGCCACTTAAGAACTCTACGTCCTATCAGCCTTCCTTTCTAAGAGCGATGTGCCCCTCCAATATCATTTTAGTTTAGCAAGTCTAAGAGCTATGTCAGTGAATTTAGTTTTTCTGCGGATCTCCTCATTTCTGATTCGATCATACAGATAAACTCCGACCATAGGAGAATGGAGAATCCATTAGCCTGTAAGTAACCATAAGCTTTCAAGAGGATTTATTCAATAGTTTAGGATTGTTTAATATTTTTTCCATCACCATCAGCGGACCAACAGAGACTTGTAATTGGAACTGAGATATTAGATAGACACTACTTTATAGATAGATTGAGACATTGCTTATGATAAATTACATTTATTTGGTTGAAACTCCTAGTTACAACAGCTCATCGAGAACATTCGTGGATCAGTATTGAGGCTCAGAGGGCATGTCATTATTCACTATTATTAGTATATTTAATTCCTTTTTGAACCCAACAACTTGTCTTTTTTATAATGCGTGTAAAAAAAAAATAGTTTTACATAAAAACAATATTTTCTTAAAAAACTATACTATACTTTATTATAATATTATAAACAGGAAGAATTTTTTTTGTTTTTTTTTTAGACACGCTAATCTCTGGAACTAAAAGTCTGATTGTCTTTTTGTGATTTTCTTTTTGTATATAATAGCCAGATTCATGGAGAATAGTATAGGCTTATACTTAAGCTACATCTCCCAGACAGCCTTAAATATTTTTGTTAAGCAAATCGGAACACAAAGCGCTCCCGAACTGCTTTATCCTCGTGTGCTGGCGTAATGGTTAGTGATACCTACGTAAATACAATGTTCAGCAAAAATAATGGTCCTTAGTACATTAAAAAAAAACGTAATACCATATGCCTATCTCTAAACAAAAGCCACAATCGGCATTTTGTAACAAACGGTTTTCGAAAATCAAAACGTGATTTATGAGAATTATTATTAGGCATAGCATATTAGTCCTTTACGAACAAAAGTTCCTTCACCATTATGATATTTACATGAAAATAAATTTTGCCCTTAGCCATTGTCTTGAGCTTAAGAGATAATGGAAAATAGGGTGCAGTGAAAACCAATATAATTTAATACCATACGAAAATGTCTCTAAAAATATCGTCTATATTGCGATATCATAAAGTATCAGTTAAGATTTATTTTAAGTTATACGCTGGTGAAACAGTGGGACACGGCTAGTTATTTATTCGTTGTTTTTTACAGTCCAAAGTTCAATTAATTAATTTAAACTTGTTTTTTAACAACATCCGTGTGCAACAGACTGGAAACATTTTTTTACTTATTATTATGGGTGGAAGGCACCAGTGATATCAATGACATTGTCATAGAGTACAATAAGACTCATTTTATTCTGTGGATTTAATTATATATTTTACACACAGCTACACAAACAAAGTAGAAAAGCCATAGAAATTAGAAAGCATTGTGATGGTTCGAGAACTTTCTTTAATCGTATTACAAATCCGAAACTGAGAGTTCGGTCCAGTCTAATCGTAGCAAACAAGAAGCGGCATCTGGAAACTATCTACACGACTGCGATTGTAAACGCTACATACCATACATACAATTAGTAAAATTGAAGTGTCCGTTTCTAACATCAAAATAATAACTTTTTACTAAATGCATATGAAAGTATATACTGTATTTATAACAAAAAAGGTACAATTAAAAAAAAAATCTGTCTTTCTGTTTGTTCCGGCTAATCTTCGAAAGGGTTGGACTGATTTTGACAGGACTTTCACTGGCAGATAATTGATATTACGAGGAGTAACCTAGGCTACTTTTAAACTATAAAAGATACCAAATAAATTTACTACATATTTGTAGGTCTTAAAAAGACCTAAAAAGATCACCCACAATAAGCATTTATTAACCGGGAGCGGGGATATAGGCGAGATAGGTGGGAAAAATAAAGTCAAGTCGTCGTCCACCGGCTTCTCACAGTAATTCGTCTTGTGGTGAGATTCCACGTTTACACAATATAACAACATAACAAACGGCCGCAATAGGGAGAATATATCCATGGTCCAACACAGTTCAAACAAACAAATAAAAGAGGGTTTTTTTGAAGTTATCAAACGAGGTACACGTAACTCAAACCGGCTCATTGGCCTTCAAGACAATCACGACTGGCCATAATATAGGGAGAATATACCTCATCCAATAGCCCAACAAGCGCGTATTTAATCAACTGACGTGAATTAACAAGGCAATGTACAAGTTATATCGCGAACAATAACTTTTCAAAACTTTATTAAGGTGACATGAAATCAGTATAATCGGTGATTTAGGTAAGAGGGTGAGTGTTAGTGCGTTGGTGGGGTGTTAGTGTAAGTGTGGAGCGATGGTTGCAGGTAGGCATGTAGCAGCAGCTACGAGTAATGAACTGTAGCGACCGGATGCTGGCATGTAGTAATTACTGGTGAATGTGAAGCGGAATTTACTGTTTGGTACGGAAGAGCAGCCGCTGGTAAATGCAGAGTAGGAATTAGGGATGATGTGGATTCCAGGAGCATAGCGGAAGGTAAGGGCGGTAGACAGGTGGGTACATGCAGATGGTACGTGCCCATACACCACCGCACCCTATGTCTTATTGTCCGCATCGTTGTGGGCTCACGCTTAAAGCCCTAACGAGCAGTCTCGCCTATGGATTCCTCTTCGCTTCACCGTGGGTGATCACGCCACGGTTACTAAGCCTCCCCGCCACGACAAGACGGGAAACCCCGGATGCCCTGCATGCACCAGCTCCAAGACGATGTACACCTCCTGTTCTTAAGTCTTATCAATGAGAAACACTTCGAGCGCTCCCTCCGCTTTGTCGAGCGTCGCCAGGCAGGCCATTAGTCATGCGTTATGCACCACTTGAAGGAAGTACGCGAATGCCAGTCGTGACCACTGCCGGTTGTCGGCGAAGGGCTGCACGTCCACAATTCGTGCTCATACCGCCTGCGGCGGCAGTCATGTCCAGCGCTGCAGTAACGGTCACAGATTTGCATTCGCGCACATAAATACTGTGCCGTAGTCGACATACTGCACCTTCACCATGTCCGCGTTTTGTACCTGCATGATCAGCTATAGCACGGGTAAACCATTTCAGAGCTGAGCTCTCTTTGGTGACTGTCATCTCCACCTGTAACTACGGGTGTTTCGTAACCATAACTGGTATTTAATCTGTCGCTTAATGTGATGGGATTCAACCAATAGCAGAGCGTTGTGAAGCACTCATACGTTCCCGTCCAACCACAACGTCTTCGTGGCGCCGTTGTAAATGGCGTCAGTGAGAAAGTGTCGAGCTTCGCCGGCGCATGCAACTACGTGCGACTCGAGGTGAATACGGGAAATACCTATGTAATTACAAAATACAAACAATCAGACGTCGTGCGATTCTTGAGTTACCAGTAAAAGTGCATCGGGCAAACCTGCGTGCGTCACGTACTCCAGCTCATCACACCACATCCTGGACGTTCCCATCGGCTGGACGAACGAGCGTACGTAGCTAAAGGTAAGAATTCCTGTCATAGGGGCGACAGATTCTTAAGCACTAACAGCCTTCTAACTAAATCCGGTGGCTGTTTCCCAATGTGCGTGGTGGTCCGCACACAACGGGTGTGTCTTTATTTAAAGCTTGCGTTTAACGCGTAGGCTGTTGAAATCTCCTCGGTATTTAAGCGCGCGCTCAGTCGCGCGTTGCAGCTCGGACCGGAGCTCGCGACACATGTGCCGATAGCCCATTGAATATTTATATGTACTTTCTTCTGGGGTGATATATTGCAATGGATTCACACAAAATCTGTTACAAATTTTTTGAGGGAATATCTTGTGTTACGAGGGTATAATGTCATTTGACGGATTAGTTAGTTTTAAATTATGTTTTAATGTTAATTAAAAATATTTAATATCTTTAATGTTGTAACAGTAAAGACATTACTGTTTAATAATATGTACAGGACGGAAAAAACGAACGGGACATAGAGGAAAAGTATATTAAATATTGAAGGTGGGCCAACAAGCATACGTTCGGCTTGACGCTTGTCAATACTATGGTATAACTAGCGCGTTGCTGATGGACTATTTACCTGCAATCTTCTGTAGGGTGGAGGTATTCAACCAGACAGACTACTCCAAGAGAGAGACATTTTCAAATAAGTTTAACGTTTTACCTCTCTCTGGTAAACGTTGGTAAGCGTTGAAGTTTCAAGAGACGCGTACAATGTCCACAGTAAGTAAATTTAAACAACTCCACTTTTGAGTTAAATATGTTGACATACTTTGAGTGTTGCTGTTGCGGAGCTACCGAAGAGTTATAAACACCAGTCATACTCGTGTACAATTAAATTCAGTGCAGTCATAATCTCTGCATATAAGATAATGGACCTCATTTGAGCAACTAATCAGTTAATTTGTTAAAATATATGGAAATATTAATTTTAATTTATATATTCTTCAGATATAAATTTTATTTTTTGTTAGCTCGATATGTACAAATTGATTAATTTCATGGTTTCCTGTAATTGTAAGATATAATATTTATTCGAATATTTTATCCTTATCATAGATCCTAATGATTAGTGCAATAACACAATGCACAGTCGGTTTTTTGCATTTTTAGCTGGTTCGATTCCCAGCATAGGTTAGCTATTTTAGAAAATCTGTGAATGCAGTCATCATTATTTAAAAAAATCAAGAATGTTTCCTTTGAGTAAAATTTGTTTATATTTACTATACTTTTCCTCCATATCCCATTCGTTTTCTCCAACCTGTATATATTCAATAACAATAATAATAATTAAATTCAGCATTTTCTTTTACTTTTAGATACAGGATTTTCTAGCAATATTTATTCCTTAAAACCTTCTCTATCAATTAGCGTAATAAAATAACATTAGATTTTTTAAATAAAAGTAATTAGAATTGATTCCTGTCGTCTTTTTTTTTTAAATCAATGAATGCAGTTTTTTTGTATTTAATATCGATGTAATGGTTCTTTGGAACATATTTCTCTACCTCCTTATAGTTTCAGAGTTCCCTTGACTGACCCATCTCAATGTTACACCTGAACAAAAACAAATAACAATAACTAACAACAAATATCTTCTTTTTTTTACTATGAATCCAATATTTTCTATTAATATTGCATTAAGTAAGATTTATTTATGCTTTCTGGGTATAAAACGTAAAGGTAGGTCACCGTCTACAACTGGCACAAGATAGGAGGATACTTTTAACTTGAATTGACGCTGTGACGTAGGTGCTGGCTCTAATGTGAAACGCTCCAGAACAGCGGCTATCCCGATTATTGATTGCATGTGACCCAAACGACCAGCTGTAACATAAAACATACTGTTATTAGCATACGCCCAGTGATAGGTATTCTACAGTATTTCATTATTTTATTAAGTTTGAACGTTACATTTTTATTGATACAGTTACGATCAATATGCCACTATAAGTCGTACAAGATCGAGCGCGTCCGTCCTATGTTTTAGACGTTGGTGGGGACGAGGTAGCACACCACTACACTATACATTAAACTAAAGTAAATTGTATGTTATCTCGGCAGTGTTCTCGAAATAACTCTACAGCCTTTCGGTAGATAAACGCGCACTAGGGTTGCCCTCTGACTGTGTTTCTTGGGTTACTGACTTACTTTTTGTTTGTTTTTTAGAACTGACTACACTGTTAGCCTGAGTGTCCCTAAACAAATAGAGCCACTGATGGCTTTTACAGTTTAACGGGCTTGGGACGAACGCTTAAGTTACTCAGCCGCGAAAGCGTGGGCAACAAGCGCGCAATATTGCCAAAGTGATCGGACCTCGGCTTGGGCTGTTGCCGCGATTGCAATGAAGTCTCGATCTGACTAATTCCCTATCCATAAATTTCGAGCTAAAATTAAATATTATACATATATACATGTCCCTGCACCGTCTTATAGCTTTTCTTACTACAGGGTGGGCCAGAAAGGCGGACGATTTTAAAGACATTCTTCCGTTTGAACCTTATGAGCGGGGGCTGCGCGGGCGGTGGAGATTCTCGGTTCTCGGAAATTTAGTCGCGATGGATCGCTTCACCGGAGCGCAGCGTGCATTCTGCGTTAAACATTTTTATAAAAATGGCGATTCGTGTGCTATTCTTCGACGTTTATTTCGGCGTGAGTTTGGATTACATGACGTAAATCAGTGTCTGAAGGAAAGCTTGATTCGATCGTGGGTCAGAAAGTTCAAAGCTACTGGTTCGACTCTCAAACAGAAGCCTGCGGGACGCCCAAGGTCAACAGGAACGAAGACACAATTGAACAAATTAGAGCTTCAGGTCAACGTAATCCTGGTCTATCAACTCGCAAGAGATCAGCTGAACTTGTGGTGTCCAGAACATCTTTGCGTCGCATTTTGTTGAAAGATTTGAATTTGCACCCGTATAAAATTCAACTTGTGCAGGAATTACTGCCAAATGTCCCAATTTTATGATGAGCTTTTGTTGAAACAACGGTGGAACGCTTTCAGAGTTTCAACAATATTCTGTTCTCCGACGAAGTCCATTTTCACTTAAATGGGCATGTCAATAAACAGAATTGCCGTTACTGGGCTGCAGAGAACCCACGTGCAAAACATCAAAAGCCTCTGAATTCGCCGAAAGTAACTGTTTGGGCGGCCATATCAGCACACGCAATCATCGGACCCTATTTCTTTAAAATCAACAAAGGCAATCTGTCACTGTAAATTCCGACCGATACATAGCCATGATAAGTGATTCTTTGTTTTCGCCACTGCAACAATTTGAAGCTTATAACCGTGCGACGTGGTTTCAACAAGATGGTGCGACATGCGATACATCTAATGCTTCGTTGGCGGCCGTAAACGAGATGTTTGCTGGGAAACTGATATCGCGCCGAGGTGACATTGCATGGCCGCCTAGAAGTCCGTATCTAACGCCACCGGACTTTTTCATGTGGGGATACCTGAAAAGTAGAGTCTACTCAAATAACCCAGCCACGATTAACCAGTTGAAGATAAATATCCGAGAAGAAATGGCAGCTATTCCTCGTACAATGTGTCAGCGAGTTTTTATTAATTTGAGGAATGTTTGCAGCGGGATGGTGCACACCTGAATGATGTAATTTTTAAGAAATAAATTTCCCAGATGTCTATTTTAATTGAAATAAAAATGTGTATGTGTATTGTATATTTTTTTTAATTCGCAAATCTTTCTGGCCCACCACTGTATATTAAAAAGCAGAGTCGCCCAGCCGCGTCTGTCTGTCTATCTGAACGTTATTTTCATGCGGTTCTCATCAATTAACAGAGTGATTCGTGAGGAAGGTTTACGTGTATAATTCATTATAGGTTTGGGTAAATTGATTAAAATATGACGATGATTGTTGAAGATTTTTTATTGTCATACTAATTAGTAATTACTAATGGTACACAAAGTTTGAAGTTAATTGCTGATCCTATCAAATTAGTATTTGCTAATGGTTATAATCGATATATCACGGGACATCTTCATAATCGAATAATTTCATTAGTATAACTCACAATTACTCACAATATATTATTGTGTTTGGCATTGGCAGTATGTAAGTAAATAATAAATGTTTTATTTAATTTAATAATGTATTTGTAACTTATAATATAAATTTTACCTTTCCGCACTCCTTCTCCATATAAAGATTAATTTTCCCAAATCTCACAATAAGCGTAATATGCTTAAAAAAAAGTACCAAGTTTTCTCTCCAGGTATGACGGTATGATTAATTTTTTTTTATTTATTTTACATTACAAAATTGCCAGCATAAAATAGTACTTTCTAATATGTGAACATAAATGAAAGAGTCTGGCAAAAATTAAGACTAAAGATGATTTATATCAGCATGTAAATGTCCCAGTGCTGGGCAAAGGCCTCTTCCTAAGAGAAGATTTGGGTTTAATCACCACGCCAGCTCACGACGTATTGGTGATTTCAAATACCGAGAAAACAATAGCGCTATATTTTTCCCACATAACTCCAAGAACATTTCCCAAGCGTTCAAGGTTTCCTCACGATGTTTTCGTACACCGCCAGCCAACAGTGTTACCAATTTGAATTACTTAATGTCTACATAATGTACAAAAAATATCGAATCGATATTCCGCCAATCTAAGATACACGACCACCACGACTTAACAATCAGTAAATGTGTATGATCATTTATATGGTTCTACTAGCTGTGCCTGTGGCTTCGCTCAAGTGGACTACAAAATGCCCGGGCGAATCTTGCTACCCCACTCCCGGCTATTTTAAAGATAAAAATTATTATTGTTGGTGTTCCTTAGAAGATAGATGTACACTCTCGCAGATTTTTTTGTGAGTCATTTTAATACCTACAATTATGTTTTACATTAATTTGCTATATCTCTTACTCAGCATAAGCCATTTAAGTGCCCGAATTGATTCACCATGACCGGTTTTTTTATTTGTACGGAATCGTAATTCTTTTTCTAAAATAAAAGTAACCTAAGTTACTCCCTATATCATCAGCTATCTATCAGTGAAAGTCCTGTCAAAATCGGTCTATCCGTTTCGGAGATTACCCGGAACAGACGAAAAGATCACAATTTCGCCTGATGTTAAGTGAAGATGTGGCACATATGGTAATACGCTAAGCCCGGCCAGTAACCAGTTATCAAGTGCTGCTGCCAGAATTTACGTATAGGTGCTCGGTGACAGATTTTATACTTGAGCGTGGTAGTTAGCCAGGCAAGAATTAGAAGAAATAATTAAGTAGTCAGTTAAAAGTACAAAAAGAAAACGTTTATGAAAAAAGAAGTTTGAACCAGTTTATGGTCTCACCTGGACATTTTCTGGGGCCTTCTCCATATGGTAAATACACATATCCGGGTAGGTTTTTCGAAGCTTCTGGAGAAAACCTTTCTGGTCGGAAATCATTTGGATCCTCAAAATATTTAGGGTCCGTGTGCAGTGCTATGGTTGAGATTTTTATCTTCACTCCAGGATCGATAGTTATATTGGTGCCAGGAATTGTATATCGCTTTGTACAAACTCGATGAAGGACGCTGCCTGGAGGTGAAAGCCTCATAGCTTCCTTGAAGCACATATCCAGTAATTTTAAATCTCTAATCGCATCGTAACAAAATCTGTTATTGTACTTCGATAACACAGAATCAATTTCTCTTTGAACGTTACGCTGTATGTCTTGGTGGTATGCTAATAGATGTAGAAGAGTACTAGTTGCGAACGAAGAAGTCTCAAACCCAGCCAGAAGAAAAAGAAAAACTTGAGCTGCCATACCATTTTCATCCATCTCATGCTCCTGTTGAATAGGTGTCCCATTAGGGTGTTTCTCGAAGAAAGATTCCGTGCAAATTTTACCCATACCTTCCAATTCCATAAGTCTGTCAATAAAGTCATTCCGACCAGATGGTTTAAAATTTCTTTCTTTTCTAACTTTTTTGGTTATGTCATATATCATTTTAGCGAAATCTTTATTAATTCCATATGATCCGGGTATGAACTTTAAAAATGGGATTATTTCATTCAGATTGATCACAAACATTTCAAAGTAAGTTTTATCAAAGAAACTATTTGCCATTTGTAAAAAGTGAATATTTTCTTTATCTATGGTGTCCAGTTCTATACCGAAGCCGCAAGATGCGATAACTTCTATTGTGAATCGTGCCATTAAATCGCATGCGGATATGATATCATTCTGCGCCACCTCCTTCTCGGTAATTTGTTGCAATTTATCCGCACACTTAGCTATCAATGGGAACATACCTTGCAACTTGCTCGTGGATATACCTGACGAAAATCTCTGTCGAAGCAATTTCCAATGATCTCCGCTTACAAAAAATGCATTGTAAAATAAAGAATCCTTTGTTATTTTCACATCAATACCTCGAATGTCGAAGTGATTAAATTCCAAATTCAATATATGTTTTATCATGTCAGGGTCCCTAATGAGTAATACAGGTGTATTCCCATTATAGAATCCAACAACCTTTTCATCACTGTATTTCTGATATAAATCAATATATGCTTCTTCGATATTCTTTTTGAACAGCAAGATAGGTAGATGGTTACCAAACAACGGTAATGGTCTCTCGTGTTTAATGTTCCTCTTTGACCAATAGTCATGATTTCTTGTGAAATACAGGTACAAGAAAAGGAACAAAGACAAAAACAAAAATATAAACTGTATCATAATTAAAATGCTACCTAAACCACAATATGTAATGAACAAGTGTATATTTTTGCGTCGCAATTTATATTTTCTCTTAACAATCGTACATGTATAATTAAAACTGTGGGTAAAAATGCATAATTAACATAAACTCAACGAAGTACTGTCTGAAAAGAAGCGAATACAAAATTTTAACGAAAGTAAAAAGACTGCTCATGCCTCTGTCAAAACTACTGTCAAACTAAATTCTTAAAATTAAAGTAATTGAACTTCCAGCTCGGTAGAACAGAGTGCGGTGAAAACCAACATATTTTAATCCCACATGAAAATGTCACTAAACATATCGTCTATAGTGCGGTATCATAAAGTATCAGTTAAGATTTCTTTTAAATTATACGCTGGTGAAACCGTGGGGCACGGCTAGTTATTATACGTTGTATTTACAGTCCAACGTTCAATGAATTAATTTTAAACTTGTTTTATTTATTTTAAACAACATCCGTGTGCAGCAGACTGGAAATATTTTTTGACTTATTATTATGAATGGAATCAACAGTGATTTCAATGACATTGTCGGAGAGTAAAATAAGACTCATTTTATTCCTTGGATTTAATTATATATTTTACACATTGTTCAGTCAAAGTCTGCATAAAACGGAACAAAACGTACACGTTTCGATATGGGCCAATTTGATTGGTGGATCGCAATTGCCAACCATTTTGGTGCTCCTTTCACCCCCCTAACCCTTACTATTCCAACCGTCTCTCCTCGCGCGCGCGCACCGGTACGAACACCGTTGCCGACATAAATTTAAGAAAAAATACAAAAAACTGTGAATCTGGTGGAATCCAAGTATCCCGACCCTGACCTCATCAAAACTGGTGAGTAATTGTGATATATCCAACACACATAGCTACACAAACAAAGCAGAAAAACCATAGAAATTAGAAAGCATTGAGATGGTTCGAGAACTTTCTTTAAACGTATTACAAATCCGAAACTGAGAGTTCGGTCCAGTTTAATCGTAGCTAACAAGAAATGACAACTTGAAACCATCTACACGAGTACTGCGATTGCAAACGATATATACCATCTATACAATTAGTAAAATTTAACTGTCCGTTTGTATTATCAAAATAACAGCTTTTTTTCCTAAATGTATATGAAAGTATATACTATACTTATAATTAAATAAACAATGTTTTAACAATTTTTCTGTCTGTCTCTTTTTTCCGGGTAATCTCCGAAACGGTTGAACCGATTCTAAGAGAAAATTCACTGGCAGATGGCTGATGTTATGAGGAGTAACTTAGGCCACTTTTAAACTATAAGAGATACCAAATCAAGTTACTACATCATCCTACAAAAATCACCAACAATAAGCATTTATTAACCTGGAAAGGAGGTAACATGTATTGCGTGTGTGCTCGAACGACAGCGTTCTGTAGTCCACGCGAGTGCAGCCGCGGGCACAACTAGTATGTCATATAACTATATTATGATTTCTAAAATGTTTACAGTGCTAAACGCATAATTGACGTTTAACAGATTGACACTTGACCAATTGGACCAATATAGATGACAGATTAACGTATAGTTTTAAAGTTAAAACGTGCACATTGATTTGAAGCCGACTTAGCTATATCATTTTCGTCATAACTTGTGCGCTACTTCAAAGTTATATCGAACATTCATTAAATAAGTGTCAAATATGCATTCTACCGGACTATAGTGTTGTGTCAATGTATCCTTTTTATTGATTATTCTCACAGGTTTATTCTACATACACCGAACATTTGGCAACTAAATTCTATAACGTATATTTGTCACTCAACATTGGCAAAATTGCCTACATAGACAGAAAGCCTAAATAAAAGAAAGAGGTGGACTTTGAGAAGTACGTATTACATAGCACACTAACATACTATGTTCGTGTCTTATAGTAAACTCTTACATTGCAAAAGAATTATCAACGGGCATAACAATATATTTGTCACAGGATAATTGTAGGAACCGTAAGTTTCTAAACAATTTATTGAGATTGTAAACTGTAGGTAGATTGTTTACGGACACTAATAATTTTGAAATTTTATTATCCCCGTTTAGATGTGAGGTGCAATTACGATCATTTTAATCACTCGGAGTGAAATGACATTTACTGTGTTGCTAGTTTATTGCGTTTTTTAAATAGTGATGTTACCAGTCGGTACTAATTGTAAACCCGTATGATATAATATACCTATTGCTAAGTTTTTTTTTTACAAAACATTGAACCTTTTATTTGTAAATCCCGATTATGGGAGACAAATCCATATCTCTCGTAGGTCAATCAAAGCGTTATTTTTTTTTTTGCGTTTGTTGGCCATATTATATTAATAATAAATAAAAACACTCAATTCAGTATTTAAAATCTTATGATTCAAATAATTGTACCGTAAAATATACAGCAGCGTAACACTACAAAAATAAATGTGTCAACATTATTTTCAAATATGACATTAGTGATTAACAATTCACTCCGTGGGAACAAAAAACACAGTAAAGTTTATAAGCTGTAACGAAAATGTAACGGATTACAAATTTTAGTGTCCGTTCACACTATAGTTTACAATCTCACTAAATAGTTTACAAACTAACGGTTCATAGACATATTCACATTTACAATTTAAAATTGTCACGCACATACAGAACAAAGTCAAGTTTAAAATATATTTAACCATCAATTTAAAATTTTAAATATAGACTTTCAGATATTTGCTATAAAACCTTTGACAGTAATTTGGGGCACTTTCCCTGCGGAACTCTACGTAGACATATTTGCCAAAGTTACAAATGCTACAGAGACAATATTTAGAAACACATATGTAGTGACTAAGAACCAAAGTTATTTATCTATATTATCTTGATATTATGAACATTTAAACTTATTTACACTATTTACTTTAAGTATGTTTTGTATTTTTAATTATACTGAAGTGTACATATGTCTTGTTGGTAGTTTAATAAATTAAAAATAAAATAGGTAAGACTTATATGCTCTGTGTAAAAACCAACGTTACTTTGTTAACAGATTTAAAAAAAAGACGAAGCGGGGTTACTCAAATCGAATGTATATTTTTTATATATAATGGATGTCCAACCATAACATCTTTGTTGATCAACTAATTTGAATGTTTCTTTTTCTGTTTGATAGGAGATACCTCAAGGGTGGTCCCATTTTAATTTCATTATCATTGGACCTTCGAATTTGAAGATACACCACGAAACTCATAAAAGTCATTGACGTTGGTTTTTTGTTATAAATTGTCTTGTAGTTAGTATCTCATTCATATTTAATTTTACACATAACATGCACAGTTTAATAATTTAGTCTCCGCCGACCGTAGCTACGTTATTACTTATTATCATTGTTATGATATTCATTAAGAATATTTATTCATATTTATAATATTATTACTTTTAAAAAGAAGGAAAGTTGTTTATATTTGTGGAAGGTAATCTCTGAAACCACTAATCCGATTCTAACAATTATTTCGCTAATAGGATGTCATAATTTCCCTGAGTGATAGAGACATTTTTATTTAACTGTAATTAATGCGGTCGAAGTCGCGGGCGGTTGCTATTATTAATATATAGAAGTACTGATTGACGTATTAAAACACAGTTTGTACTACTGAAAATATTAATTATGAAGACCGTTTTATTGTTAACTACGAGTTCAATTAAATTTAAATGAAACATAATTAAATTTAAGAAGAAATATTTTTAATTAAATAATAATAGTTTTGATTTGATTAAAAAGAAATAAAAACGAATATATATATATATATATATTCGTTATATTTATATATATATATATATAGATTTACTGATTTTTATTTCCATCCAAAAAAACTTTATTTTCATTGAAAAAAAAAATGTTATTCAGTTAATCTCAAGTACTTCAACTTTAAAAAGTGAGTAATATTCTAAAATCTTTTGAAAAAACTAAACGTAAATGCAAAAACATTTTAAAATACGAAAGAAGATGCCCATTAAACAGTATTCGTTTATCCTCATTACAAGGGTATCGCATAGCAAAAACAAAACGCAGAACACGACACCGCGAACCGTTTCAAACGAGCCACTCAAATATATTTTTTATAATATAATTGCTAATTTTTGCTCGTCTCCATTCCATGCCGTTCCTTTTATTTTCCATACAGCCATTGTTAAATTCTCGGATTATCCTCTACCTGACTGGTGAATTGTTGTTTTTCTCCCTGTTTCCCTGTCGAGTCCTTTGGAATACGCTCTAATTATTTCCTCTTCAATAAACAAAGGGACTTTGAAATTTTTACAAACTTCCCTTTTAATGTAGGATTAACGACAAAAATTATTTTGTTAATTGTGAAAATTATATTTCAAATCTCTACCTATCTATTTATGATTTTATTTTTAACTAGCTGTGCTCACGACTTCGTGCATATCGATATTTCGTGTATGAAAAACAGTAACTAAATAAAAACCTCCCCTCACCACAATCTTCTCACCTTACGGTAATTTGACCGGTACAAGCTTTGAGAATACCCAAATGATTTCATTTGAAATGTTAACTGTCCTTTAAGAAATAGTAATTTTATTTAATAACTTTATTTTTATAAACCGTTAATTTACAGTGAATAATAATAATTTATATATATGTCTGTTTAGTGTAATTTAATAAAAATCTTGATAGTGTAAACACCAAACGACGTCTTTCATATAAATTTAGATCGAATAGTAATTTTTAATGATTTTAAACATTAGAAAAGAAAAACCCAGACTTAAATTATTAACATAAGTGCCTACAGAAAATATACTTAATTTCATGATCATTTCAGCGCAATCTATGAATACTTCTGGAGCATAAAAAACAGCCATTGCCGAGCTGGTACTGAGAATTTCATAGAAAAACCCAATAACACTTTTCTGGACCTGGGAATTCAAACCAAAAACCTCGAGCATAGCAGTCGCGCTTTAGATCACTATGCTAACGAAGCAATGATGATGATAATGAGTTTGTAGATCATTTTTTGAAATAATAATCTCTTATAACAATACACGATCAAAAGGTTATCTTAAGTTCGACATTATCTCAAAATTCGACTCACAAGCGGATACAAGTGGACACTGATGTATCACTTATCCTTAACATTCCCCTCGAGGGATAAAGCATCTCGGTGATCCGACACCGTCTTCACAATTCCTTGCCCTAACATTCGCACTCCATATTGCTTTGAGCACAATAACATGACATGGAATTAAAGAATTTAGATAAGTTAGAATAATCGATAACTAATTCTGTGCTTTCTGCGATTCAATTCCCGAGCTGAAAATGTGTTTAAAAATTTTGTAACCATATTTGTTTATTGATGAAAGAGCTTATAAATAATTGTACCTTTGTTGATATTTGATGTTCTTGTCTGAGAGTCATCTAGATGGGAAACTCCAATCAGAAAACGTGACGTCAACGTACAATATTTTTATACTTAATTGAGTGTTAATCTTCTTAGGTTGTCTTGCGACTCTGAATATTAATTCACTGGTATTATTTTAAAACCAGCTCACTAACTCACCTTGAGTTTCAACATATTATACTTGATAAATAACTTAGAAACAGAATACTGAAAATTTTCAGTATGGTATGATTAAAGCTGCCATCCGTCCGAGATGTCATGGATTGGACCTAGTTTGAAAAGAACCCAGGAAACATCTGGAAAATTTCAAAAAATGTACCAGGAAAAATCTGATTAACTGAATAACAAATATATTCATAGAAAAAGTAAATAAATATTATTTTTTTTAGTTTCCGGAAAAACCTCGATTTCACCCAAATGTCCAGGTGATTTTTAAGTTATTGGCATATTATAATTTAAGTTTAATAATTTAAGTTATTATACGTCTACAATATTGAGTCATGGCAGCTCTAAGTGTGATCATGCAAACGCATTTATGTACACGTTAAGCCAGTTCGTTAAATTTTGAAATTGCCGTTTTTACAGATATGCAAGATTAAACCGGAAAAATTATTGTAAAATACCAAATTTTATATAGCTGTTCCCCATAGTTTCTCCGGTACTGAGTTTATTTCACAAACTCTCCACGCCACTTCGCCACCACCAATGCACCCGTGTAGCCTATAGGTGGTCTCATTTACCGTACTCGCCTACATCTTGCTAGATTGCTTCACGCCCATAATTACTGAATACAAATTCCTCATGAATCTGGCTATCAATGACAAAAGATTTTTTTTGTATGTGACTGTTAGTTCCAGAGATTAGTGCGTTTAAAAAACAAACTATCAACTAAACACTCTTCAGTTTTATTATAATATACAAATTTTATATTAACTGCGCTCCGTGCACCTTCTATTTAATTCTATATCATTGACTTAAACACAATGACGACCCCTCGTCCATCGCGAGACTTATCGCGTGTTGATTCAATCATAGATTCTTTTTTAAAATTTGACATACGGAAACCAATTCGAGATTATGATGTACGATGCAATTTATTTTCATATCATTGCTTTTGAAAACATTCATATATGTATATGAATTAAGTGAGAGTCGTTTTATTTTAGTAATTATCATTATTGTACTTTAGGTATCTACTTACATAAAAATACAATTTACAACAAAAAGGAAATCAGCTACAATTATTTTGAAGAGTTCCCTTTTGTATCTACGAAGTTCAAAGTCCAATACCAATGAAATTAAAAGATGGTCCACCCTTGAGGTATGATCTAACAAAAAAAGAATCATAGAAATCGGTTCATAAGCAAAGAAGTTATGCTGGACATCCATAAAAAAAAAATACATTCGAACTGAGTTTTTACTCAGTCCTCCCGTCCCTCCCGTCTTTTGTTGAAGTTATTATTATTATTATTATTATATTTGGTAAGACACACTAGCAGCTAATTAGCTGATGCGTGCGTATCAAATAGCTTGGAGATATCTTCCTTGTCCAATCTGCTCTTAAAGGAGGTTATGGTAGGAGCCATCACAACTTTTTCTGGAAGTTTGTTCCATGCTGTGACCACTCTGTTAGGCAAGAACTGCTTCATTGGGTTTCTTTTTGCTGGGAATTCCCAAAGTTTCAAGGGATGACCTCGTAGGTGTTTATTTTCATTTGACTTAAACATATCTTTAAGGCTGGGCACATCGTAATAATTAGTGAGGATTTTATAAGTTTCGATTAACCTGCCCCTTTGTCTACGGTGTTCTAGTGTGGTAAGGCCAAGGTTTATGAGGCGCTGTTCATAGGGTAAGTTACGCATTGCATACACCATCTTAGTAGCCCTTCTCTGTACATTTTCAATGAGCTTAATGTCTTTTTTGAAGTAGGGATCCCAGATAATATAAGCATGTTCAAGAAGTGGTCTAATATAGGTCTTGTATAACTTTATAAAAGTTTTAGCTGTTAGGAATTTAAATGCCTTGCGAATGATATAAAGGATCGAATTAGTTTTCTTCACAACCCCAAGCACATGAGTTCCCCATTTAAGATCTTTGGATACTGTAACTCCCAAGTCCCTTTGTGTTTCAACTGCGGTTAATTGTTCACCACCAAGATAGTATATCTGACAAGGATTATTACTACCAATGTGTAGCACGGAGCACTTATTCACATTTAAAGTTAGAAGCCAGTCATGAGTCCACTTAAAAATCGCATTAAGGTCATTCTGTATAGCTCGCCAGTTGCTTCGAGGGTTAGCAAAAAATTTGGTATCATCAGCAAAAAGCGAAAAAGGTAGTTGCAGAGTACTTTTCAAGTCTGAGAGGAACAAGATAAAGAGCAATGGACCAAGCACCGAACCTTGAGGAACGCCACTGAGGACACTTCGCGGATCGGACATGACTTCGCCAATGCGCACCCGAAACGTTCTACCAGAAAGGAAGTCGCATATCCAGGCTAAAATGCTTCCACGTATGCCAAGGTGTTCCAATTTATGTATGAGGCGTTTCAGAGGAACACGGTCAAATGCCTTCTCATAATCCAAGTAAATGATATCTGTTGGCTGTCCATTACTATGGTTCCGTGTCCACTCGTTTAAGCAATTTAGTAAATTGGTTGTAACAGATCGTTTTGGGATGAAACCATGCTGCTCATCCAGGGTAATCTTTTCATGTATTAGAAATTCTCTTATGTGGCAAGCTATCATCATCTCCATGGTTTTGCACAATACACTGGTCAAACTTATGGGCCTATAGTTGGTTATATAAAATTCTTAAGAATGACAGAAAAGATCAGTGAATCTATAAGTTTGAAATTTAACACATTATTTCCTCATATAACTCAGTTGAACACTAAGAGAGGGCTTTTGAAAATTCATTAGGTCCTCAGTAGTTAAATGGGAGGTTACAATGTTGAATGTTGTTGTTAATGCGAAATCTTATAAAAGATAAATTTATCAAATTCTAAATAATCCTAATAGCTAAAAGTTTTGAGGATTCTAGCAAGTACAGGACCTATGTTATCTTGTATTTTAACAAACGAATGACTACATTAGTGGTTATAATTTTTCTGCTTAATGCTAATTATAATCAACTATGTGTTTTAATTGAGCATGCAAAGTTAACTTACTAATAAATCTATCTATATCGTACTATGCAAAGAGAGAACTTTGTACACCTTTTTAAGTAAGTTACGCACAAGGAAGAATGTGAGGTTTGACATATTTAAAGTTTATATGGAGAAGGAATACAGAAAATGTTATAAATATATAAAATAAAATTAAATTAAACATTTATTGTTTACATTCATACTGCATATGCACATGCCACAGAGGTCACACAAAAGAGATTGTCACCGAATAATTTTAAAATATTGTCCACTAATAATTACTGATAGATTGATCGTGATTCAAAAAATATATGAAACGATTATGTAAGCATATTTTTTAACAAAAGAACCCTATTAACTTACCAAATTAAAAATTTAATGAATCATGATCGAATCTCGACCACTCTTAGCTATAAAACTTCAGCGACGAATGAAAACACTCAAGAATAAGATAATAAGCATATATTTGCAGTCTTCACAAAGATTCAAACATATAAGGAACCACGGCTTTCAGCAAGTCACAAATAAACTAAGACATTTTCGAAAATACAGCAGTAAGAACCGTTTGTGACTGAAACGTTGCAATTCATTCTACTGAAGTTTAATTCTGTATTGTAATACGAAACCGTCAAAGACCAGTGGAGGTAAGGCAATGTTCTGAGACCGCAGTTTTGCCGGTGACTCTTACTTAATGTATTCCGGTGTATTGTTTGCATCAGACAGACGGATTACAAATGCTTATATCAAATTGCAGTATAATAATAGTGCTTGGAAATATATCGATAATACGAACAACAATAATAAATGGTTAAACTCTATATTGAACTTTGTTATTACGTATTTACATTTTGTTGAGGACAAAAGAAGATAAATACGAATACAGTTTTTTTTTGTTTGCAAATTTGCAGTAACTCTGAGATATCGAAAATCAAATAAACGGCATGTAGATAAAGCAGTTTACATTGTTCAACTGACTAGTTACTATCCAGAGTTCTTGGCGAGAGCTTTCTTTTTTCATGAAGTAGTTTTTCTTTTTTATCCATAGATTCGCAATCATTTGAACCTGTACTGTGTAATATTGGTGTCTTTTTATTTATTAAAGCTTGATTATTCCCTCCAAGTAAATTGTATTGAAAATAAAAACATGTAACATGAATTCTGCAATTTTAGTAAAATTCCCTAGAATGTTCTAATAAGAAAGCCACTATTTTGTTAGACTACTAAAATCACGAAAAGACTTTGTTACTTTGTAAAACAAAATAATTAACCACTTGATAATAGACATAATGATCCTTTGACGAAGATTAATATCCAAAATAGGAAAATCAATATGTTTCGATACATACAGTTAAGGACTAACTCTTACTCAAAGTGTTTTTTCTTTTTCGTCTTCAATTATACGTACGTGTAACGCTTGACAATAATAATAATAAAATAAGCTTTAATATTATAAGGTGTTACTCTCAACAAACAAATTCAACATATGATTATAATTCTAAGACACTCTACAGACATACCTTAGGAAATGTCAGAACTTTGAAATCCAAAGGATTATGGGGAACCATCGACAACTTGCCTTTCACGAATATTCACAAATCACTAGTACAGAGCCGGTCAAAGAGACAAACTACTTTGGAACACGGTTAATAATTAATTTGACTAATGGAACTGTTTGTTACAGTCGAATATTTGACACTATTGTGAGAATCTGGCATCCATGTTATAAGCAAGAGCGGAGATTTCACAGACCAAAATGAAGAGTTAGTATCAAAAATAAGCAATAATAACTACATAGTATATATTCTTTTGCTTTATACCTAAATTCATTTATCCAAGAAGTTGGGTGTAAAATGAGCCAAGAATAAAAAGAGCATTGTACGAATATATTACAAATTTTTAATGTAATCAGATTTATTTGCCATCACAATAATCCTACATAAATTAAATATGAAATTCTATATTAGTCCATGCATATTATAAAATACTCAATATATCAATTCCATTAACAGATAATGCACTTATCACTGAAGAACTATTTGAAAGACCCAGTTATAGAAGACCTTAAGTCCAAAATTTGAAATTTTAGGAACATTGTTTGAAGACGAAAATTAGAATGGAAATATTCCTATCAGGTTTACAGAAGAAAATGAAACTTCGGCGTGTAAATAATAATTTTCTAATTTTAGATAAAAATTGTCCATAAATAATCCAGACATTGTATACACGTATGCTATCAGATCAAAATCTTTTAAATTAAGGACTTCTGCAAGCCGGCCTTCCATTTCTTCTTTGTACGATGTTTTTGTTCATCTATAAATCTATACTTATAATATACTAGAGGTAAAGCTTGTTAATTGGTTCTTAGGAGGTAATCAATAAAACTACTGACTGGAATTCTTTTACTGTCAACTTTTAGACTGATGGTTATAGGATACCTTGTAAAATTTAACTTAACAGTTTAAGATGGATCAATGATTATTTTATTTCGCCTGAACGCAACCCATGGTACACGACATTTCCTACATAATCTGTACACGAAATAGAAGGCGCCACCGGTACTTTATTCGAGAAACAAATATCAATAGAACTCACAATAACAGCACCATTCATGTTTAGCAGGATCATAAAATTGTATTCTCCGTGTAAAATCGCTTCAATAAATCGACTCCTCGCTTATTGACGTACAAACGGCCTGTTTTGAATTTCACTAACACTCGCAATCGAGATCCGAAGCACTTAGATATGGTTCGCTTCATACGTTACATACGGTCAGGACGTTCACTAAACCAACAAGTTGTTTTCCAGTTTTATTTTATTCCCATTAACGTTTGGCATTTGTTCCCAATACTGTAATAGTCCAAGTGGTAGTAGAACTGTAATAACTGTCATAAGTGTTTTATTGTCCTAGTTTAAATTATTTGGCGTGTTCAAGCTTGTTCAATTTTCAATCAATTTATAGATGGTACCATGAATCTATAACAGTATTGAGGAAAACAAATAAATTCTAAATTAAAATTTAAAAGAGCAATTCATGTTCTATCACTGATTATTAGAATCAGGCAGCAATCTATTCATTATTTTCAAAATTATACCTAATTTGAAGAATATCTGAGGCAGGAGTTAGTAATTTTACAAATAAGAATGACAAAATTAATATCATTTATTAAATTAGACTCTCAGGTAGAAATTAAATTGTAAATAAATATAAAATTAAACCATGCAATGACACTTATGTCAATCAAAATTACGATAGGAGTTGAGATCTTTACACTAAAGATATTAGTAGAAAAAATACTAAGGGGGGTTTAGAAACATAGACAGAAAACATTTCATCACTTTTTGAAATATTCTTCTGTTACTTTCCATGCCAATCACGCAGAAACTAATGGACCGCATTTGATGATATCCTCGACTTATGCTTAGATTCCTTTGTACAAAAAAAAAAAGATTTTGAAATTAGATAACATGACATAATAATTAAGTATTAATTATCGATTATGGTATCACTAAACAAAGTCCCGAATGTTTGCCATTTCTTACGGCCGTGTGACACAAACATCTTAAACTATTGCGAGACGTTTTAGGCCATCTTGCCATAACAATAAACCATCGCAAGGGGTCTTCGGAGACCATTTACATATACATAGCCCCGAACGTTTTAAACGTTTGACAGTTTTGAATACAGAAGCCTTATTGTTCAAGGAGGGCCTTTGATGAAGTGGAGTTGTTTATCTGAAGGTTTAGGATAACAGTCTATCATTTAGTTATTATGTTTCAGTTTTGATGTAGTTGATATTAACTGAATACATAAATACAAGTGTCACCTACTTAATGATGTTCTTATTATTTCTGAAGTGAAGCTTCTTTCGGCGGCTTCAAACTAAAATTTCAAGGTTGTTTTTTTTTTTCTAACGCAATTTTCATCTATTAATCATGTCAAGTAGGTTTTACTGTTAAAAGGTTTATTTATTAAAGTCTAGATAACGATTCACGTAATGATGTGAATGATAGTTATCTCTGGAAGCGACTCCTTCTCTGTACATCCACTAAAATGCTATAATTATTGACTAGAAATATTATTTACACAATAAAAATTTATATACCCGGTTGAGTTCGATGACTAGAATATTTTCCGAACCGATAGTAGCGTTTTAAAGTTCATAAATATTTAAATTGATTCGATGTTTTTTGTAGTGAAAACATCTTTAGTCGCGTTGAGCGATTTTCGTAGGAAAAAACTTATGGATTCGCTTGTTCAATACGTGATGTATTGTGCATGCGTCAGACTAGCGACGCGTAGTGTCGCGCCTATTTACATGTATACGCATATATACACTGATACATTTTTTTTTAATGGGGATTAACCCCCCCTATACATTCTCTAACACAAATCAGAGATAGTTTTTACTTAATTACGATATTTTATTTATAACTCTTCTTTGAAACCTTACATGTTCTCCTCCGACTTTATTAGCTGGTTCCCTACTCTTAAGTTCCCCATCTTTATTTATTTGTTTAAAATCTTATACTAAAAAAATGATTATCACATTAACACAATAAAAAATTTTAAATGGTAAAAGGTAAAATAATAATAAAATTCAGTCGACAATTCTATATATAATTAATCTTTACCTAGTAATTACAATTTTCTTACATTCTATAGCAAGACACAACACACATAATTTACGTCACAACCAAAAGTTTATAAAACTATGGAAGTTTCTTAGTAACACTGGAATACTTTTTTATAGCTATTTGTTCCTTTTACAAGCTACTTTTACTACTTTTTCGACAAATTTCATGAAATGGCCCCTCGAATCTTCCTCAACCATCAAGGTATGCAGCGAATCCCTCTCAATCCTGCAACCGAGCCTTGACTCGAGGTCAAACCTGGTAACACTGATACATTGTATATACTCGACTGTATCGTATGCGTGTTTGACTTTTTTGGATTGGGTAAAAACTGGTAATATCGCGTCATCGACATGCTTTTAATGCAATAATTCAGATTATAATTCATTTTAAAATACAAAATTGGGTTTTTAATTCTGTCGGCAGTCCTTATGACTACCTCTGTTTTTTTTTTTTATATTTTGATTCTTTTCGCCAAAATTGTACTAAGAACGTCACTTAGATTTTGATTCGTAAACAACCGAGTTATCTGTCATCGTTCGGATCGAGTTCGGAAGTGATCGGTCACTTCCCACGGCACGCGTTCTCGATTCATCAAAATTACTATTGTATTGTGCAATGGTTATCAATAAAAATTAGTGTTTCAATATTATTGGGAACAAAATTGAATGTTATTTATACAATATGTATTAAAAACTCCGTTGAATCCGAAAAGGGTATATAGGTACCCCAATGACATTACCAAAAAAAAATATCAAAATTTTATATATTATGAAAATAAAAGTGTTATTGCGATATAAAAGTAACTTATTTAGTTTTAGTTTCCCTAAAATTTTGCAAATTTTTAAAACGTGATAACTCCGCCGCCAGCCCCGGCGTGGCGCGGGTGCAGCGCAGCGGTAGGTTTGATCGTATGGCGGTACCCTGCGCCGGTGCGCCTGTATTGCCATGTAAGTTTCTTCATTTAACAAATTTTTTCGACATTTTATTAGGGGTAATTTTTTTACTTATAATCTGAGATAGAAGACATAATCAGAATATAATCTCGATACCTAATAACATCTTCATGGATCCGACGGGGTTTTTAATACATATTGTATACAAAAAGTCATATAACACGTAACAGTAAATAAAACCTAAATACTATTTTTTAAAGTGGAAACTTCTGTAACACCGTTGTGATTTGAAACTCGATGGAACGAAAAAGCGACATTAAAAAGAGACAAACACATACATTTGTCGGACTTATGCAAGTCCTAGTTTTCACAACTATGATCGTCGTCGAATTGGCCTAGCGGTTCTCTAACCAGACTTATACGCACTGTTGTATGTAGAGCAAGAATGGTCGATAGTTCAAGTCCTACTGGTTTAGCATTTTTTTAAAGAGTTTATAAAGAAGATATTTTTATGTTTTATGAAGGTTTCACTTCAACCACGTGCGAACTGTTTTCTTTTTCATCCTAATTAATCGTTACATTGTCAACTTTCGCAAAGTTAATGCTTACTTGATGATACCAAATATCTTTAACATCTTGATAAGGCTTCTCTCTCCAATTATCTCCATTTCTTCCTTTAATCTTTAGCAGGGTTAAAGATGTTTCATAAAAATATCTCGAGATTTGTTCGGTACTTCATTATACACTCATCAAAAAAGTCTAAGCAACATGTACTAATTTAAATTTTAGGATGGTTCTTCACATTATAACGTTGTATTTTATTTTTAAAATAATATCTTTAAGGTTATATGATGTAAAAATAACAGCTGTTGTTTTATAACTTCTTTTAATAACAGAAATGAACAATATTAGAATATACTGTAGAAACTAAGATACATAAGAAACTAAACTTTTTTCTTACAAAATGAAATTTCTAAAGAAAATGTATTTATTGTGAAAGAATAGAACAATTTAATACAAAGTATGGGCTCCTCTGCTATTCAGAACTTGTCGGCAACGATTATTCATTGAATTAATGAGACTGTTTATGTCATTTTGCGGTATTCGCTCCCAATGGAATTGTAGCAAATCCTTCAGCTGTTGGGTTGTTGTCGCTCCGTCCAAGTCCTTCAAAACACGTCTCTGGAGCATGTCCCATGCGTGCTCGATGGGGTTGAGATCTGGCGATTGTGCAGGCCAGGGCAATACCCGGATGTTCTCCGTTGCAAAGTATTCACTGGTTCGCCGAGCTGTATGTGAACGCGCATTGTCATGCATTAACCTAAAATCGGAGCCAAAGGTTTGTGCAAATGGGTAGACATAAGGTCTGAGAATATCCTCAATGTAATTTTCAGCATTCATGTTTCCATTTACAAAAACGAGCTCAGCTCGCCTGTTCTTCATAATACCCGCCCATAACATAACTGTTGAGCCGCTGTATGGGTGAACTTCCTGGACGCACCTGAGCTTTTCAGTATTTCCGGGCCGACGAAACACTCGCACCCTTCTTGTATCAGGCTTAAACCCGAATCGCGACTCATCGGAAAACATAATTTTATCCCATTCTTCCTGGGTCCATGTTATGCGTTCTCTACACCATTCATATCGACGAGCGTGATTCCCGTGACGTATCGGTGGGCACCTGATTGGGCGTCGAGCTCGTAGGCCGTACTCATGCAGTCGATTTCGCACAGTTTGAGGACTTACATCAACACCACTTGAAATTTGTAGCCTCAAACTTATCTCTCGAGCGGTTAACATCGGCTGGCGTCTTGCAGTCAGTTGTATGTACCGGTCTTGCCGAGTGGTTGTACTCCTTTTACGGCCTGGATGCTGTTCAGCGGGTTCTCCTGTATTATTGTAGCGCTGCCAAAGACGACAAATAACACTTCTATGAATGCCAAAATGTCGAGATACCTGAGATTGATTACTTCCCGCTTGCAACATCCCTACAGCTCTGTGCATTTCATCTGCCATCAAATGACGTCGCTTCATGACGTAAAGAATATCTAACAATTCATTTTGTCGCTAAGTAACTATATTTAAATGGTTGATAAAATTATAAAATCAAGACTAAACGTAGCAATTAAAACGCACTTAAATTCAAACAAATTCGCAGTCATTTGAATTTTATGAAAAAACAAAAATAATCAATTTTTTTTTTTTACAACCAGCCAGTATGTTATCAATAACAAAAAAGTTTACTTATCTACGCACTTTGTTTGAGTAAATATTTAGAAATTAATTAATATAAATGGAAAAATTTGTAATATCACGCATGTTGCTTAGACTTTTTTGATGTGTGTATATATCGAATCCCTGAGCCTGAGCTTTCAGTGAAACAAAAAATCGTGATGAAATCATAGTTTAGTGGAAGGCCATTTTCTAATACTTTACCTTAGCATTCTACCACTATTTTGGGAGACATCGTCACTTAACATGCGGTGAGATTGTAGTCAATCGTTAAAACTATCTATACTTCTAATAAAAGAGTAAAGAGTCGAAATATGAATATTTAAGATATTCTTCAGAAAAAATACTACGGGGGCCTTAGAATAATGGACAGAGCATATTTCGATAGTTTATGAAATTTATATATTTCTGTCTATCAGTATATTTGAACGCCAATTACGCAAAAACTACGATAACGAATTTAATGAAATTTGGAATAAATGTAGTTTATAGTATGAAGGTATATTTAGGATGCATTTTTACAAGTATAGACATTTTTATGGTTTATAAATTGCATTTAAGTTATTTATTTAAATATAAAAAGCATGTATATATAATTTTGTATTAGATTTAAAATATTTATCATTAGATAATTTACATAACTTTTAATAAAAGCAATAAATGGAAACGTATGTATTTATATTTTCCAGGAGAATTTATAGATGGCGCTGTACGGCTTGGTTTAAATTATCATGAAATTTAATTGATATTTATTGTCACACTTATGTATATTTTCTGTGAGCACGTATATTAATTATTTAAGGCTGGGTTTTTATTATTATTTTTAAATATTTTAAATAGATTTTAACGTTGTTATTTAATGTTTAAAATAGTTAAGAAGGTCTATAAGATCTACATTTTCTACGATAGATGTCGTTGTTTGCGCTATCAAGGGTTTTATAAAATTACGCTAAACATACATACTTTAAACCGTTTTATTTATAAAAGTAAAGTTATTAAATAAATTTAGCTTTTCGTAAAGGATTGCAAAACATTTTTGTACATGACTATGTCTTTTAAATAATATCGGTTAACGTTTAAAATGATTTTAGTTGTGTATTCTCAAAGGTTCGACAAGTATCGACGAAAAATCTTCCCTCACAGTTTTTATTTAATTGCTGTTTTTCATACACGAAATATACCATGCAGACGAAGTCGCAGTACTTTAATTATAATTATTGATTTCCAAATAACTATAATATATCACAAAAGCTTCCAATCATGCTAACGGTTGACAACAAAACCAGACAAATAAATGATTCGCGTATTATTAATCATGGCAGTTGTAAATAAAGAATAATACCCGAATAAACTGTCCAGTTTCAGGATAAATGACTGGATAGTTAATCGTACTGGACGTTCAACAAACAAACAAATATGCATTCCAATCCTTCACTGCAAAGATTTAAAGCCTGGAATCCTGTAAAATTTAATTTTGATAGATGTACACGGAATAATGCAATTTTACAATATCGTTGATATATAACCTTGTAGTGACTAGATGAGACAATAATGTGTTTTTAAATAATCACAACTACGCTCTTTTTGTTGCATACCGTAAATGAAATTGAATATTTCAACAGTTTTTAGTAGATATTTTAGAGCTTTTCATATGCAATATATTGTAATATCTCACTATATTTAGATCCTTCCATTAATATTCTAAATATGAAAGCTACTCTATGTTTGGATGTTTGTTTCTCAATCATGCAATATGCCCGAACGATTTGGAACACATTTCTTTTTATTATCTCAGTAAATTATATATTTTTAAATTCTCTCTGAACCCAATTCCAAATTAAATTCAGACAAAGCTAGCAAATAAAAATAATAACCTAAAGTAAAATTAGTGTGTCTTCTAAGATTTAAAAACAATTATATCCATCGAAGTAAGCCATGCATATTAAAAAAACTGTAACTATAATTTAAAATATGTATAACGGACAACATTTTAGATAAGTAATAAATATCACTTTAATTTAAATCTGATTTACAATAAGCGTAGTTGATTGAATTGAAACTGTCCTATTCCAGTAATTTACTGTCTGCAAAAATCCAACATCGGCTTTGCCCGTCACAAAGCCAGAACACGGATCAACTGAGCTTTACCCGGACGGTAAAGCGCGAAACATTCACACTAATTGCTATACGATGTGAAGCGGTACAGTGCGGTACGGTACGGTACGCGGTACAGCGGCATGCGACACCCGTCGAACGGGATTTGCATTTCCGAGATAAGCACGATTGCTCATTATGTTGGTGGCTTAGGAAGGGTTGTAATTTGGATTATATGTATACCTGTTTATACATACTACTACGTAGATGAAATTATAGTCTTTAATAATATGATGCATTCTGTTCACATTCTTAACTTTCTCCTTTTTAATGCTTTTTTCTCTTTATTTAACGAGGCTTTTACAGCTGGTGTATGCCAGCTCCATCGGAGCATACTCGAATTGTACAAAAAATAACGTAAAACTATTATCTAATTATCAAGACAATTCTTAACAAAAATGAAAACAAACTTCAATGATTTTGAGGAGTTTTCTAGTGTATCTTTGAAATCGAAGGTCTAATGTCAATTTCGCGCAATTTGCTACAGGTTTTTTTTTTATGTGGGATTTCTTTGGTGGCAGATAATTTTGAATTCGTGATATCTTCTACACTATTCATTTAAATGCAAAACTGTAAAGGACAATCTTAATCTACATTGAACACCCAAGTTAACTAACAATTTTATTTGAATTAAGATTAAATCTGAATTAGAGAAATTGTCTTCGCAAATAACGTGATATGTTTAATTATTATGTTGAAGATAAAAATGGTTACTGTGACTCTAACTTCGGAACTAGATATATGCCATCCCGGATTTTTCTCTAGGTTTTAAAGAACTACAATTCTTTAGAACATTACGCTCATGTCTTCATGTATCTCATGAGGTTTAGCCAGCATAAGCCATATAAGTGCCCGAAAATATTTTTTTACGACTAGACTACAAATAATCGAGTTTTCTCTACAATACAAAAACTTCATTGGAATGTATTGCAATAAACCTTCCGCAAAAAAATCTCTAAATGTTATTGAAAACCGCATTAAAATCCGTTGCGTAGTTTAACATTTCTAAGCGTACATAGGGACAGACAGCGGGAAGTGACTTCATTTTATACTATGTATAGACAAACATAGATATAGATTTCGTGCGCACATAAGTACACAGATATTTTTTTTACTTCTTTATATAGTAATATGGCCAATTGAAGGAACTGTCTCTGGTGATGAGCACAGTACAATCCCAACATAACTGCGACCACCGTTAGATCGCAATCAATCGACAGTCGCTGCTCTCATGACGGCCTACATTCATTTAACTGGATATACACAGAATGATTCCGAAACGTGACACGTAAAAGCGAGTCACTATGACATGACGAGTGTTAAAATTAGTATATGACAGTTGCTATCCCGTTAGATACAATTGCTTTATCCTACCACCTAGCAAACGTACATATATGACAATGATTCGTTAAATAAAATTTATAAATCTATACAATTACTAAAAATTGAATAGTCTATTTGTAATGTCAAAATAACATCATTTTACTAAATGCATAATATATGAAAGTATATGCGGTACCTATACAAAACGCCCATTTAAAAAATTGTTGTCTGTCTCTTTGTTTGTTCCGGGTAATCTCCAAACCAGTTGGATCGATTTTGACGGGATTTTCACTGACAGATAGCTGATATTATAAAGAGTAACTTAGGCTACTTTTATTGTACTGAAATAATTAGGGTTCCGCACAAATAAACAAAAAATGAATCAATTTAGGCCCTTAAATGGACTATGCTGAGTAAACCATAAGAGATATATCAAATTAATGTACAATATAAAGGTAAATCTTTAAAATACCTACAAAAAAATTACGAGAGCATACGTTTATCTTCATAGATCACCCGCAATAAACATTTTTGTCTTTAAAATAACCAGGATCGGATAAATATGTAATTACCACTGGAACTTATCATAAACTAACTAGATGACTAGATTGGCTGCTTTGTCCAGTATTTTAATAGCTACATCACAGCACCATCTATCGGACACTAATATATCTATAAACCATCGTCTCGATGGAAAATATATTATGTGAATATGAACTCAATCGGTCAAGTGGTTTAGAACTTAGGTATATAAAAGATCATTAACAGACTCACACAAGATTTTCATATGTGTGTTTATTATAGCCTCAATTACATGAACACCAGAAAGTCGGTAATATAATTTTTATCCGATGAAACAATATTACTTAGATCTAGTCATTTGGACGAGCTGATATAAAGCATCGATCAATGTCGCCTCTAATTCGTTGGCATCGCGCTCTAACGCTAAGATAACAGATGTGTAGTTAGGGATAATTATCGGGGTTCACCGAGAATAATTATTTCCGAATATACCTACTGCAGAAAGTCAATTCATTACCTTTTTGATTAATATTATGATATTTGACAAACGGATATACAGTGGTAGATAAATAAAACAGAGTCTCTTTGAAGTCCTATAATTAATAAATAAATATTTTTTCTTGTATTATGTTAAATGCGTCTCAAACTCTCGAATCGTAAATGTCAGAAAACTCATCGTATATCTAGTCTGTTGGTAACGTTTACCTAATAAATACTTATTTTACATATTTAATTGTTATATTTAATTGTGTTTAACTATCTATCTAACTTTGGTGTCTCAATCGTATCAAACTTTCTTTCATAAAACAGTAGGTATATTAATGTTCAATGATACTGAAAATTATTTGACTGACTTTTTTCACAATTTGTTATTTTAAACTTAATTAAGTTCCTTCTTCCTGATTAGCTGATAAGCGAAATTTGTAACATGATAAGATAATATAATTATGTAACAATTTGCAAGCTAATATTTCAAAAATAAAACTCTTAAATAACGTGAGTACAGCCCTGTAAATTCGGAAAGTCGGTCGACCAGTACGTGATGGCGGAGTGAATCGGCCGTTTTTCCCTTATCCTCTGAATTGTTTCAGAGTGGACAAATAGTTTAGGATGTCGGAGGGTTTACAAAAAGTGTTTGGATAAGGGTGAACGAAAAGTAATTTACTCAGGATTCGTTTTATTTAATATTATTATGATTTTGTTTAGTGGTGGGCCGTTATGAGCTATACTAATGCAATCATTCAATTATGAATAAATTCCGAGATAGCTCGATTATAACCATTTCTAATTACTAATATTAGTAGGTACTATTTTTTAATACTAATAAAGTAATTACTAATTTGATAGGATCAATAACTAGTTTCAACTTGGTGTCGGTAATCGGGTTTGGGACAACCTTTCGTTTCTTGTAGCTCGTCGTATACAAGTAATTATAAAAACTTCGTTTACGACTTACAGAAAATTAGTATTGTTATATTCGATTATTATGACAATTGATAGTTACTAATATTAGTAATTACTAATCATCATTAGTAATAAGTAATTGTCTCGATTATGAATATTAATTATGATCGCCCACCACTAATTTTGTTATAACATATCCTCACTGTAATATTATAAATGTGAATGTTTGTATGATTGGTTGTATGTTACTAAATCACGCAAAAATGACTGAACGAGTTTAACAATACTTCTTTAAAAGATAAATCATCGGTACATTTAAGAAAATTTAAAAAGCACCCTTATTTTCAATTTAATATTCTCACGTCAAAATATCAGCTTTAAAAAAAAAAGTCGGTAGGCTTTATGTTCGTTGAAATCTCTACTTTCTGATGGTATAAAAAATATACATTACAATGGTAAATGTCCTCAGAAAATGCAAAGAAACGTGGTAATTTTCGATTGAAAATTAGGGTGCTTTTTCGATATTAATTCAAAATAAGACGAAAAAATAAATATTTTAAATTTAAAAAAAAAACAAGAGTGTTTTGGGACATAAAAAGTTAAGTTTTCACCAAATTTCGAAAAAAAAAATTATTTTAAAAGATAAAATTAAAACACCAAAAACTTGATTATTTGATTTTTTACATAAATTTTGAGGTTATGTGAAAAAAGTGTAAATTGAAAAGTTGTATATCTATTTATTACCTACAACTTTGCCATTCAATTTTTTTCCATAAGACTTGTAGTTTTGCTGGAAATCGAAATAAACCGTTTTTTACCCTTAAAACTCACCCCCTTCCACATCCCGACCTCAGATCGCCCTTAAATTATTTTTCATTCTCTTCTTTTTAAATGGGTTTCATCTTATTAGTTTTATTTTTTCACTTTTTACCATTTTCAAAGGCTTCAAGCCCTGGTTTAAGTACCCGTTACAAGTTTGTGTACTGCTCGAGTAGATGCACCAATGCTGTTAAAGTGCACAACAATAATATCACTACAGATATTTAGAATATTGTATAAGGGAATTGATCTTGATTTAGGATTTAAGTAATGCAGAGTTACGTCGTTTTTCCGAAAGCCCATTTATCTCTAGTAAGAAATATTGTAAAGAAATTAAATATCCTATATACAAGAAAAATAGTATTATTAATTTAAATTTTAAATATTATTTTCAAAAAACATTTTCATAATTTTATACATTTCTTAACTAACGTAAAATTTTTAATATTTCCGCCGCTGTCTATAACAGTAAAAGTAAGAAAAATTTCTTCATAAATATACGCGTTCAAATATTCCCACGTTATTTTTTTGTTGTTTTATTATATATATTTAGATTCCATATAATTACATTTTAAAGTATTTACACGCGTCCTTAATGCCCGAGGGCACAAACGTAATTTATGTTTCCTATGTGTTGTGTTGCGTAATCAATTGGGTGTTATGAAAACCATTTAATATTTTTAAATAACATTGTCGGCTTGTCAACATTTCGTATAATTTATTTGGTATTTAATCTTTTCACTGTATTTAAACCCAGCCCTTATTGAAATCCCATGAGGAGATTCGATCCCGTGGTGGCGAGAGCGGACGCCACCCCCGAAGTACGTAGGTTAGAAAGAATCCTACGATGAACTTGAAATTTTGGGGAACGAAAATATTTTTTTTATTAGTAGCTCAGTATATTTTGGATAAATTCAAACCCGATGAAGGGGTTAAAAGCGCCTTTATAGATTTCATCGATTCCCGTTTACAAAATTTCTGTAGCAACGGAATCAGTGAACTCCATTAAAATGAAAAAAAAGCGTTTGGGCAATATTTGCCAATACTACGACTTATTTAATATATCACTTTCCTTTATTTATTTATTATTGATATTTTCTATGTAAAACGGCAATTTCATACTTCACCCCCCCCCCCCCCCACCTATTGCTTCATTTTCGTATCAAAGTAAAACTTGCCTAAAACTGTTATCCCGCCTAACAACAACATGTTGAAGTTATCAGTGATCAAATAAATCAAATTAAATAATGTTCCTTTATTTCAATCACGTTCAATTAATCTTACACAATTAAAAAATAAAAAATTTGTTAATTTATGTTACTATCATTGATGGCTAACTTCACCATGTTGCAGTTCCGTCACATGACGTCTACTTAACGAGTCAAAACAATTCTATAACGTGTATTTGTCTCACTTGACATTGGCAAATTGCCTACATAGGCAGAAAGTCAAAATTAAAAAAAGGAACAACGTCAAAAAATTCGTTATTTAAATGTAAAATAAAATCTAAATTATTTAACATCATGTATATAATTAATACGGGAAGCAAAAGTTTTCTACCCCTTTTTAAGCGTATTGCGTGCACGGAAGACTGAGATTTGGCAAGGTTAAAGTTTATATGGAGAAGGAGCGCAGAAAGCTAAAATTTATTTATAATATCTGTTATTGATATATTATATAAAATAAATTAATACTGCGAGTCCTAACTGGACCAGTGCCATTGAACTTAGACCCCCAAAAATATTGACATTGTCACTTAATGAAAAGTGACAGCAAGTGAATAAATAAATAAATCTAAACAATATTCATTGGTTAGGTTCATACTGCAAATGTCAAACAGAAAATAGTCTATGATTAAAATGTCGCTGGTCGAATTTCGATCATAGGGCGACCGCTAGTAAAATTAAAATGTACTCGAGTTAATCAATTTAATCTTTAGTTCACCTTTGAAGATATCAGTACGTTATTTGGAATATAAGATATATGACATTACGTTAAAGTTTAAAGTTGTTTATTTAATCTTAAATTGTTATACCGATTCAACTATGAACTCACATGATTTCTTCACACATGAGTGGATTAGAACCGTTTGTCATATTTAAAGCTTTAATATACGCAATTATTTTGTAATGCTAGGGGCGTGAGAATGTTTACTTTTATTTCGCATCGTGTTGGATTTATTTATTTCATTTTAACGCATTTCCTCATGCGCGAATTGGAAGTGATAATGTTTGTAATAAGCTGCAAAAGTTTGCACGATTATTTGAATATTGTCTTTAAAAAAAAAAATGATGTGTGAAAAAAATTATCTTTTAATCCTAAATCAACGGGATTCGAACTATCGACCACTCATGCTGTACATACAACAATGCGTAAAAGTCTGGTTATCACATGGCTAGGCCAATTTGACGACAGTCATAATATTATTGAAAATTCTATAGACGTATGCGTTTATGTATTTTTAGTGTTGGTCGGGCGATAACGCGCGATTAAAAACATTCTAACCTAAAAAGATAACGTAAATAATTCATAATTACCAACAAACATGTAAACGAACAAAATGAATTAACAAAACTAGTTAGTTCATCTTAAAACAAAATCTTGAATACAAAAAATCCGCATTAACTAACCGACATAAAAATGTAAACACACACCAATGAATTCATAAAAACAAATTGATTTAAAAGACACTTATAACATAAATAATCCGTAATAACCAGCCGAATTACAAACCTATCCATACACAGATGTACAACAGATCAAAGCAAGTCTATTCATACCGTCAGACCAACTAATTGGATTATTCAACTGCAATATTAGTCCAATATACAGACGAGAGCCGGTCCGTGTCAAAGTACAGTGACCCTAGCGCCTTCAGGACAATCGATGGTGTCCCCTTGGTTAGCTCGAGGCGTATTGTGTATCTGTTACCGCCTATTAATGACATGAGGGTACTATTACGTCCGAATATACACGAGTATGGAGCATTGCTTCCTTATTTATAGGTTATAAGTTTTTTTATATCATCTCTACAAAACCACGCGTATGCTATTCAGACCCTAAGCGGTCAGTGATGAAAAACATTTTGATATATCTATAGCATGTTGATAGTGCATTATCAAATATTCAGCTAACTAACTACCATCATCTTTATTTTCCTGCACTTCACCTACCTAAGTAGAGTCGCGACAACTTTCCTCTTTTATTCTCCTCTATGAATCACAATATTCACACCTTCCAAACATTTTATTCTTCACGTAATCCATCCATATCTTCTTCGGCCTACCTTTACTTCTTTGTCTGGTGGTAACTAGCTAGCTGCCAACTTCAAATTGTGAAATCTTTCACAAAGCAATTACCTACCAATAAAATTCAATTTCTTACCTTGATACCTCCAACCAAACTTCTCATCAGGTGCGAAAACGCTACCTTTATTTGTACAATTTTTGAACTGATAATCATTTCTGTGAGTTACTTGTTATAACTTTATCTCGGAGCTCATCTATATTTTTATATTAATCAAATATTATATTTTGAAGAAAAAACCCAATAGTAAAGGTGTACTTAGTAACTACATATCTCACAGCTAAATGAAAACTCCAATGCAAACAAACGATCCTTTTAAAATAATACAGATAGACCTCACAAGCTTGACCAACAATTTATCAGTGCAAAATTTACATGCATCTACGAAGATTAATGATCATTTGTCTGTGATATTGTACGCCCAGTGGCTAACGGAATACACGTAGTGGACCGAAACTAATGGACAGAAAGGGTAAAGTTTTTGTGAATAAACTTTGATAGAAATTCATCAATCATTGCGCTCATAAATTTTATTGTGACAGATTATGATAGAAGTTTCTTGAAATTATTTTATCAGTAGATGCTATTTTATATTTGAGAATAATATGAGATTTTATGAGTTTTCAAAATGAAAATATTAGCATAAGTATTTAGCATATTTATTGTGATTCGGAATATACTCAGTATTAAAAAAAAATAGGATTTAACTCAAAAACGGCTTGACCGATTTTTATAAAATGTAGTTTACAGGATGTTTATGTCATTGTTTAATTGATAGGCTTTAAAGATTTTCAATATTACTTTTATAGATGGTAAAAAAAAATTTCCAAAAATTAAAATATTTATTAATTCTTAACCGATTTTAATGAAAATTTGTACACTGGAAGCATATATCATAACTTTTAGAAATCGTAAAAAAATTATTGCAATAAAATAAAATGAATTTGTATTAATTCTCTACCAATTTTGATGAAGTTTTGTGGACGGGAAGTATGGCCCTTCATTAATTGATAGGAATTGTCAATTTTATGAGTAAAAGTAAAATTACGGAATGAAATTAATCACCGCATAACTAACGTGTCTGTAGCCGCGGGGCACTGCTATAATTAATCCATATATCTACTATATACTATTTATATAGAATAGCATCATTCTATATACCCGACCGTTGAAATTGCTTCTAAGCTATTATTTTCAAGTAAATCGTCTCAATTTAAAAGATCGGACCTAAGTCCAATTCCCGATTCAACAAAACGCTTGTCCATCCTGATAGATGTCCGCAAATGTCTAGAAACCTACGTAGAACACACAAATTTAGATTCTAACCCCGGACTTTATAGTCTAAATTTCATGAAAAGTGCAAACCTGCATGGTCAGACTCAAGTAGAAAATGTGACGCTGAACTCTGAAGAGAAGTCAGATAAAGCCGTTAAAAAACGGGAGCAATTACGTTTGCCTTATCTATCGGATTTAGTCGTCAGAAGCGAAGCTGGCTGCCCTGTTTAGAATTGCTAAAAACAAGGCGTCACATTTCGGGGTGATCTGCCAATTAAAATGAAATCCCATACTCATTAAAATTCAAAGGCTCGCTGGTGTAAAATAAAAAACCTTAATAAGCCTTATATTTGTTATAGAATTTTTAAATAACGTTTGAGATGTTACTAATGAATCTCTAATTGGATAAAAAGTTACTTATGGTTATTTTACTGGGAAATAAATACAGTTTTTAGTAAGACAGAAACATAAAAAATATTCACTTACATTGTTCCTTTTATAAATTATTCGGGGTAGCGTATAATGTTGTCAAGTATTTACTGTTTCATAATTAATAAAGCATCAAAAATATATCTTCAATTGTCAATAATTTTTAATAGTTGTTTTTGCCCAATAATAATTTAATTTAAGTAAATCAGGTTTGGATTTTCTCGCATTCTAATTAAGATTGTCCAGTATTTCTGATATAAATAGTTTTGAAATTCTGCAAATTATGTATTGACTATAGATTAGCAGTCTGTCCGTCTATGATTCCCGCATAATTTTTAATAAAAACCATCATTATTAAGTGAAGCCTACCTACTGTAAACCAAACCATGACCCCTATCAATATGTATGTATATTGTCTTATTCGAATTTCATATAGGAATAGTCACATGTATCATATAGGAAATACGATTTCCACGGCGTTTACGCCACATAAGTCAAATAAATTATGCATGTTAGCACTTTGAAAGCAATTACTACGTTTCCATCACATAACTCAACGATGTCTATTCACTTAAGTCGGCTAAGTTAGTATGGATTATATTTAAACATCATCCTTGTTGAAAATCAACAAATCGAAGTTTTTTTTAGACTAGCCGTATGCCTGATGGGAATTCTCATAGGCAGCATCTCAGGACATATAACTCCTTATATTATAATCCCCTTCTAATGGAAAAATCATTACTTTCTTGCCACCTATATTATTTAGGGAACTCTTCTACAAAATTGCATGCTTCTGAACCCACCGAATTGAGCTGTTTCTCCCAGATAGTTTTCAGAATTGTATTAAGTAACTGGACTCACTGTTACATCAATATGATGTACAGATGACATCAGTACACTAAGCTCCCACACTGATGACTCCGGCTTGTATTGCATTGAAATACAACAAGATCACGTCTGAAGAAAATCACCTTTTCAATGTGACGTAGAAATATATTAATTATATCTAACCAAAAAATAGGTTCAGATATTTAAAAGTAAAATAGAAAATCTCATTCCACACTATTTAACTATGTAACAAATCCCTGTCCACTCCTGTAATAGCGGTCTACTGAATAATAATCAAACTCACATAAAATTTCAATAATGGCTGTGTTAACTACTCCTTCATGCAAATCGGGTTCGTATTGTGTTCAGGAAGTTAACTTACTCGCTTTTACCTACTGATTTATCTATTTTTTTTTTGTAAACTTTTTTTTTAGCTTTTAATTTATAAAAATTGGATATCTTAACTTAATTTTAATGTATAATATAATTGACACTGCTTTTAGCATTAATTACATTAATAACTTTGCTCCCGAGAATGGCATATATGTAAATTTTATGTATATTTTTGTGAAGTAAGGGAACCAAAATCGTTAAAATAGGCACAATGAGAAAAATCTATTTTTATAATGTTATTTTATTATATATCTTCCTTACTCGATCATACTCATAAAAAGTTTTAAAAACCTTGACTGAATGCTAAAAAACAAATTATATAAAACTATGCTTTCAAAGACGCGTTACTTTTTTCTTATAGTTTAATTTTTTGATTTCACTAAGGATTTGATTTGAAATTATAGTAATAATTTGTATAAAAATAGTTTCCTATTTTCCTTACAACAATCACTAAAAAACAGTAATCCAATGACACTGTATGTATTATAATCATATTTTAATTAAATCCTGTCACAAAGCCAACGTTCAGACGGAAATTCCATACAGTCTACTAATCCATTTCATACGACATACTAATAAAGCTGCTTTAGCTGTTCATCTGCACGAAACAAAGACAGCCTTTAACGGCCTTTGGCCTTTCTGAAATGTGGCTGTGACCATTGTCCATTTAGCCTAGGGCGGCAATATTCATCCATTACATTCAGGCCTGTAATGGCCAAGGGATAAACGCATGCGAGAGACCGGTTTTATCTGGTTCATACCGGTACAAACCAGATGTAAGGGGAATGAACCGGTATATTATTGCCGGAATAGGACCAGAATGTGGTTTCCGTATATGAGATGGTTAAGTTTGATAGATATAATATATGTTTGTAATTATATTTCGTTATCCATATCGAATCGCAGATTTCAATGATGAAATGTTTGTAATATTATTAATTGTAACACGTTTTTAATAATTTACATCTATGTACGTATTCATTTATTCTTACTATTGAACATAAGCTGGTAAGCTTTTTGTCATACGTCACCTCTTTTTATATCTTTGTCAATCTCCATATCAAGTTGAAAACTGCGATATTTTTTCAGTCCAAATCTCAGACCTGACCGTCGCGTTTTATGTTGACTTTTTTGCATTTATTTTTTATTCTTTTCATAGTCTACTTTTCCAAAATTGTATTATCTTTCTAAAACGCGCACCAATATAACTGTACTGAATATTATATTCTTTATTGCACAAAAAAAAGTACAAATGGAGGACTTAATGCTAAAAAGCATTCTCTGCCAATCTTCCAAGGGAGCAAGGGAAAGGTATATGCAAGGTGTGCATAATGTTAAGTAAAAAAAAAAGATTATAACGATTATTAAGATTATATATTATTAAGAAGTATTCAATTGCTCCAAGTAAAACCTATGTAGCGAATACTTGAAGGAATTTCGAGAGTTGGCTAGTTGGATATTGATAGGAAGCGAATTCCACAGTCGTGCTGCTGTAACGGCGAAGGATTGGTCGCGGAAATTAGTATGATGACTTGGTATACTGAGAATTAAAGAATCAGAAGACCTCAGCTGTCTATTATGCGTATCCGCGAGAGATTGAAAAAGTGTTTTTAAATATTTAGGGGATTTGGGATTATTAAGTACGGAGAAAAGAAGACAAAGTATTATTATATTCCTACGTTGCCGAATAGGTAGCCATTTCAACCTGGCTCGGTATTCAGAAACATGATCAAACTTCCGAAGACGGAAGATGAAACGGATACAGTTATTGAGTAGACGATCAAATTTATTTAAGAGATCTTCTGAGAGGTCCAAGTAAGCAACGTCTGCATAATCCAGAAGTGGTAGAAGAAGAGTATTCACTAGGGAAATCTTAGTATTAACAGGAAGAAAGTTTTTCAAACACATGAGAGAATGAAAAGAAGCATAAAATTTTCTACTAACTTCCTTGACTTGGTCTGCCCAGCATAATTTAGTATCGAAAATGATACCAAGATTTTTCACCGTAGTTGAGTAAGGAATGGTACATTTATTGTATTGAAGAGGAGTCAACGAATTAAAGTCTATTTTAGCAAGCTGTTTTGAGCTACCAATTATAATGGATTGACACTTAGTTGGATTAACATAAATCCCGTAAGATTCAGACCAGGAAAGTAAACTTGAGAGGTCCTTGTTTAAATTATTGATTATAAAAGGAAGATTCTTTATTTCGCAATGCAGATACAATTGCAGGTCATCAGCATAGAGATGGTAGTGGGATTGTAAAATAGGCGTAAGTAAGTTTATAAAAATAGAAAAAGTAACGGAGAAAGAATGCCGCCTTGGGGAACGCCAGCTTCTAGAGCACATATCTGATTCGCCATCATAGACGCGAACAAAATAAAAAAAAAAAAAAAAAAAAATATTCTGTTCTATTATCTCAATCTCTGGAACAACCAGTCAGATTTAACAAATTCTTTTTGCACTTGACAACCTATTTATCTACGACGTTTAAAGGTGGTGTACGTTAAGTAATCTAGCCAGCTGTAGGCAAGTCGGGCAAGTGAGAATAGTGATAAGATACTCGGTCGCGCGTTGGTGCCGTCCCGATGATGAGTTGGTCGGATAAGTGTAAGTCAACTAAATATACGAAAACCTCTTTACTAAGAACGTATGTAAATACTGGAATGGTCCTGGATTCTACTCAAGTGTGATGCCGCCGATTTCCAAAAAGTTAAATATAATAAGCTATAAAAAGATCAAATTTAGTTTTTCAGTTTTGTTTTTTGTTTATTAATTTAAGTTGTTTGGCCCTTTATAGTGTAATACAGGGGGTACCTATTTTGCATAATAAAGTTTGGAAATAATATCATTAACCATTAACTCTGACACGAAAATCTCCCAAGAACACAAATCATTACAAGACACTATATTCACTCGATAATGGCAGTAACGGTCTTCAATAGAGAGGGCTAGTTGCCAAATTGGGAAGAAGAAACAGAAGACTAAACCCCCATATCCTTACAAACGGGTATGAAATTCGAAATAAGTCGATTGTTAAGTTCTATATCAAGGAGGTAGTATACATAACTAGAAGTTGTAAACGTATATCCACACGTCAATCACTAAATAATGAGGCAGAGTGCGTGTCGCTGCAGGCGATTGGTTAATTAAATGCTTTCACGCAAAGCTCTAGTTACATAAGTAATATACTATAATTTGTATATGAAAATACAATGGATAATTAAATGAGCACATTATTTCGTGTGACAAAGTAAAAAGTAAATTATTTTCTATGCTTTTGTAAACATTTTATATTAATACTAGCGACTTCTTTCACGTTTTTTCAATTTAACGTTGAAAACTATCCCTAAATTATATGAATTATACGTATAAATTTCTTGAAGAGATTCTGACGTTACCTATTGTAATATATTTGTACAAATACCAAATCTGTCACTATCGTTTTCTTAGATTGTAAAATCAAATCGAAAGCCATATTTCTCGCACTCTGGTGTCCGTCTTTGAATATAAATCGGAACTGCTCCAACCAAAAAGGTTTTCCTCAAACTTAATTCACTATGAACATAATGAATCCTCCCGAAATCCACCATAAAACTGGATTAACTCACGTCCACTCGGACAAATTGTGTATTAATATTTTATGTAACAGTTCACACCGCGGCCGCCGAGGCTGGACCCATAAAACTGTCATCGCGCCAAGACAAACTGCCGAGGACTCCTTACGGGTGATTTAAGGCGGATTATGGGATAGTGGACCGGATTGAGAGCGCATTTTCCGACTACATTTCGTGTATTGGATGTGTTTATAGTTACTCGATCACATAACATAATAATACGTTGTTTCATTTTCATTGAAAAAAAACTTATATTTACATAGTTAATTTCTCCTTTACTGATCTACCGAACATAAAAATACACGTACATTATATAGATTCCTAGTACTTCTTTTAACTATAGAAATAGCTATAAAAGTGTACAGTTGTAAGCAGCAAATTATAATTCAAAACCCCACCAAAGTGGCGCTAGTTTAGCAAGAGAGAATGATACTTTTCCTGATTTTATAGTTTTTACAACAGTAACAACAGTAAAACTTTAAAAAAATAATTGAACAATAATGTTTAAAGTTTGTGGAGTGAAAATGTGTCCAAGTGGGCGAAAATTAAATAATAATAACTTTAGGTGCTATCTTTAAATTTACGCATTTGCTACCGTGGCGATACACTAATTTGACGCTTTTCGACGAACACTTTTTCATACATAGAGTCTAGAGATGGTACTCCTGGTTCTTTAGCATCTTTACAACTTCTGGAAAATAGTTTTACACACTTTATATGTTGAAAATAATACTCTTAAAATATTATATATTCGTTATTAGACTATTATAAGCAATATAAAAATAAATAATTATTAATACTAGCGATCACCCTAAACTCGAAATTCGACCAGCGACTTTTTGATCATAGCCTATTTTCTGTTTGATATTTGTAGTATGAACCTAAACAATGAGTATTATCTACATCACTTACTGTCACTTTTCGTTGAGTGACAATTAAAATATTTGGGGGTCTAAGTTCAATGGCACTGCTCGGGTTACAATTTGCAGTACTAATTTATTATATTAGTAACAGATATTATAGATAAATTTTAGCTTTCTGCACTCCTTCTCCATGTAAACTTTAACCATGCCAAATCTCACAGTCCTCCGTGCACGGAATACGCTTAAAAAGGTACCGAAAGTACATTACAAATTGTACAATAGTACAAAGTAGTATCAGATTCAATAATAACGCCGACACATAAAAAACTTTTCTTAAAGTAAAGAAAAAATAAAAGTTGAGCAAATTCTTACTTTGAAAATATTAAGATTATCGCACACTGCGTTATAATCAAAGTCAAAAAATGAATTACACTCATCCCCTGTTGTCATTTCATTTCCCCGGTATAGCTAACAAAAGACACTATTTATCCCACTAATTACACCTTTCTGACGTCACTGATGCGTTACGTCCGCAGATGTCGTCACTAATTAGACGAGAGCTGCGCGTGACGTCACGTTGCATTCCGATCAAATTGAACGCTAGTGTACATTGTAACACGCCTGCTCTAATGTATTTAATTAGTGCAATGTATAGAGAGGTATGCTTGTGAGGGATGCATTTGTAACTGTTTATATTTATATTACATTTTGTAATCTTTGTATGTACAATACAATACAATATACTTTATTGCACCCGAAACAAAAAAACAAACATATTAGGTCATTACATATGAAATTGGCGTTTTGTACGGGAGGAATATAAAGTCAATTTTTTTTTGGAAAATATATTTCATTAATCAAAGTGTGCACCGTTGTTATCTATGCACTTTTGCCATCTCATGGGTACCTAGTTCATTGATCCCTTTAAAAAAAAAAACCAGGGGGCGAGAATCAATAAACTCTTTGAAGGCGGTTTGGACTGCCGCATCGGAGTTGAATTTTTTCCTTGTAAGAAGTTGTCCAAATTCAGGAAAAAATGGTAATCTGTTGGAACAAGGTCCGGGGAGTACGGTGGATGTCGCACACATTCCAACTGTAGCTCATCTAACTTAGTGGTTGTTTGTTGTGCAGTGTGTGGTCTTGCGTTGTCGTGCAGCAACAGTGGCCTAGAGCGATTGACCAATTTTGGTAATTTAGCAGCTAGTTCTTCCTTCAGGGTTTACAGTTGCTGACAATAGATATCTGCCGTAATCGTTTGGCCAGATTTTAGAAAACTGTAGTGAACGACACCGGCGTAGTTCACCAAACACTCACAAGTAACTTTTTCTGAGTCAATTTTCGTTTAGGGCAGGATTTGGCTTGGTCTCCAGGGTTCAGCCTTCGCGACGAGCGCTTCCGATTATAGTACAGTATCCACTTTTCATCACAAGTAAAATTATTCGATTTAAAATCCCTTCATTATTGTGTCGGTTGAGCAAAGTAACACAGTAGTTGACGCGTGTTTGCAAGTTCGATTCACTCAATTCATGAGGTACCCATCGTTCAAGTTTTTTTACTTTGCCGATTTACTTCAAGTGGATTAATACAGTTTTATCACTTACCCCGAAGCTGGCAGCTATCTCTGAAGTGCTTTGTGATGGATCCGCCTCGACAATAGCCTTTAATTCTTTATTTTCCACTTTGGTATCCGGCCGTCCAAGGGGGTTGGTTCTGAAGGTCGAAATTTCCAGAATGAAAACGTTGAAACCAAAAACGTACCGTGCTTTCTTTTGCGACACCAGCGCCGTACACATCATTAATCCTTCGAGCTGTTTCTGCAGCACTGGTGCCACAGTAGAACTCGTACTCGTAAATATACCGATTTTTCATGTTTTCCATAGAGCGGTAATAAGCGACGCCAAAGAAAAAAAAGGAATAAACAAATGAATGATTGTTTTCAAAACTCAAATGTACAAGCTAAATGAATTTATAAATTTGAATATGGAATTCTTAACCTAAGAGGAGATATTTCAGATCAGAGTGGTCAGTACGACAAAACGCTAATTTCATATGTAAGGGCCTAATATATACCTAAGTAACTAAATTATTTGTGTATGTTAGGCGGCCTTTAAAACTTAGAGCGATTTCTTCCAGGCAACCTTGAAAATAAATAAATATAAATGGAAATAAATTTCGTGGCGGCAAACACATAGATCACTAACATACAAATTTTACAATCAAATACAGATACATAGAAATAACACATACATAAACAATAAATTATGAAATTTTCACACGTAACAAAAATACTACAGTAATAATACACAGACACACACAAATGTTTTTTATCAGTTTGTATCATAACAGAGAGAGGTAATGACGACGTACAGTAGTAGTCTTATAAAAATGTGTATAGATCTCGCTTTTCTTATATCCACTGGGAGTGAGTTGCATAGTCAAAGAGCTTGAACCACAAATGATTTATTGTAGAATTTAGTGTGGCAAGTACAAAATTTATGTAATTTCTATGAGAATAGGCATCGTGGTAGGTATTATTATCAATCTAGGTTGAATGTTGAATGTTATATAACAATAATACAACTGTGCAGAAGTTGAAAGCTCTTTTGAATTCATAATTCTTTTGTTAATATTTTTGTGTTCTTCCGTCTACTTTATTTTTTTAATTTATATAAGTACATAATTATATGTGAGAACTTGTAAATGGCCTTCATTATTTTATACATGTAACTTAAATAAGTACTTAGCTGTAAGTTTTCTTAAAATATTAAAATGAAATAAATAAATAAAATTAAAATAAATAAACATTTGTAATTAATCTGCGGTTCTGTCTGTACATATGTTTTCTTCAAATTTTCTGATTTAAATAGGTACATCTATTATACATTGAAAATTTAACATTGCATATGTTTTTGTCTGTTTATTTGTATTTTATTAGAATCGATTAAGCTGTGTTTTAGTTAAATCCAGACATACAAATCAAGTAATATTCAAGGTGATATAGTGAATAGTATAGTGGAAATATATCACAAAATTTGGAAAAGAAATACAATGTACAGATAGAGTTACAGATAAATTAAAGATAAATAAATGAAGCGAATGTGTGTATTGTGTACAAAAATAGAGTTATATTGTTATCTCGTATCGACGTAATGACACTCAACAATTACTCTATACATGTGTATTCATGGGTTTATCGATGTAATTAGGCCGCGAGTACAACATCGATGTTCAGACATAACGACGACTAGCCGCGTTCATACTAACGCACGTGTCCCATAACTACTAATGAGGATATTATTAATTGGACGCACGTATCGAATTGCGATTATCTATAATTTTACATAACTATTACAGACATAACACTGTATAGGGTATGACAGTATAAAATACAGATTATAGAAATGTCATCCATCCAAGTACTACTATCTCTAGATATTCTGTACGATACATAATAACGTCTCTATATATATATATATATATTATATACAAACAAAAATTGCAAAAAGCCAACGTCACGCGGTGTTCCCAGGCGGTCACCCATCCAAGTACTGACCGCGCCCGACGTTGCTTAACTTCGGTGATCGGACGAGAACCGGTGTTTTCAACGTGGTATGGACGTTGGCAAATGTTTATCAATAAAGTATACTCTGGGTGATACATAATGACGTCACTATGTATATAATATACAAGAAAAATAGCAAAAAGCCAACGTCACGCGGTGTTCCCAGGCGGTCACCCATCCAAGTACTGACCGCGCCCGACGTTGCTTAACTTCGGTGATCGGACGAGAACCGGTGTTTTCAACGTGGTATGGACTTTGGCAAACATCTACCAATAAGGTATACTCTGCATGATATATAATGACGTAACTATGTATATAATATACAACAAAAATTGCAAAAAGCCAACGTCACGCGGTGTTCCCAGGCGGTCACCCATCCAAGTACTGACCGCGCCCGACGTTGTTTAACTTCGGTGATCGGACGAGAACCGGTGTTTTCAACGTGGTATGGACGTTGGCAAATGTTTATCAATAAAGTATACTCTGGGTGATACATAATGACGTCACTATGTATATAATATACAAGAAAAATAGCAAAAAGCCAACGTCACGCGGTGTTCCCAGGCGGTCACCCATCCAAGTACTGACCGCGCCCGACGTTGCTTAACTTCGGTGATCGGACGAGAACCGGTGTTTTCAACGTGGTATGGACGTTGGCAAATGTTTATCAATAAAGTATACTCTGGGTGATACATAATGACGTCACTATGTATATAATATACAAGAAAAATAGCAAAAAGCCAACGTCACGCGGTGTTCCCAGGCGGTCACCCATCCAAGTACTGACCGCGCCCGACGTTGCTTAACTTCGGTGATCGGACGAGAACCGGTGTTTTCAACGTGGTATGGACGTTGGCAAACATCTATCAATAAGGTATACTCTGCATGATATATAATGACGTAACTATGTATATAATATACAAGAAAAATAGCAAAAAGCCAACGTCACGCGGTGTTCCCAGGCGGTCACCCATCCAAGTACTGACCGCGCCCGACGTTGCTTAACTTCGGTGATCGGACGAGAACCGGTGTTTTCAACGTGGTATGGACGTTGGCAAATGTTTATCAATAAAGTATACTCTGGGTGATAGATAATGACGTCACTATGTATATAATATACAAGAAAAATAGCAAAAAGCCAACGTCACGCGGTGTTCCCAGGCGGTCACCCATCCAAGTACTGACCACGCCCGACGTTGCTTAACTTCGGTGATCGGACGAGAACCGGTGTTTTCAACGTGGTATGGACGTTGACAAGCGTTGATCAATAAAGTTTACTCTGCGTGAACATAATGACGTCACTAGGTATATAATAAACAACAAATATCTTAGGGACTTATTTACTTTCAGAAAATTGACCTATAGTTTATACTTCGAAGTAAAAAAACTACTTAAACTCGAAAATATTTTTCGCGGGCATTGCATACTCAACGTAATATCGAACGTAAATCTCACTAAGCCTTTACCCGCTTAAATAATAGATGGGTACCGTGTAAAAATCCTACAGGTATTATGAAGACGTGCCATTAGTCATTTCGAATTTGAAATACTGAGTGCTCGAAGCGAAATTGTAATGTATCGGTGTTTGGAATTATACGAAATTCGAGGGAATATGTGATTTTATTGTACATTTCTGCAAATTTTGTTACATAATTTATTGGTTCGATGTAATCTCAAACAATGTTGCTTTTATTAATACCTTTGTTTTGGTCCTTTAGTATGTACGGAAGTCGTATTTTTCTTTTCTTTTTACATATACATCGCCTTCGTTTTCTCTTTGTGTCATATTTAGATAAAATTTTAGAAGAGATACGTGGTAGTAAGTTTTTCTATTGACCCGATAGTTCGTGGGTTTGATCCCGCACGCAACTGGATTTAGTATGATAAGCATAATTTTTGCTGTTTTAGCCTAGATGCACTATAGATGCCGATACATATTGATATATAGATATTTAAAAAGCAGACACATAAGGTGTAATCATTTGCTTATACTATAATTATTCAAAAAACTTGTTTTAACAGCGTATTACAGTAATCAGTAAACCAAATAACTTACTTAGGCGCCACCTCTACGAGCGAGTGTATCGCCACGAGTCCGTCCTTACCGCTGCGATCTCCCTCTCCGGCGGCAACTCAAGCCTAGGTCCGTTTCTCGGTGTGAAACCCTTGAGACTTGCAGCTGTCCGCGCGAAACAGGTGACACTGCACTTGAAATCACTTAGCTACCAACATATATCATTACAATAGGTTCATAGATTCTGTAAGGGACTTTTTTGGTTTTTTTTTTACGCTAGTCAGATCACTAAATAAATATACACATGTTCCTTCCTTCTCCTCAGGAGGTAGGGACATGTATATCTATGTAGCTCGATTTTACGGATAGGAAATTAGTCAGATCGCGACTTCATTGCAATCGCGGTAACAACCCAAGTCGAGGTCCGGCCACTTTGGCAGCCTTGCGCGCTTGTTGCCCACGCTTTCGCGGCTAAGTGCCTTAAGCGCTCGCCCCTATGCCAGGTAAAGCTGTATAAGCCATCATCGGCTCTGTTCTTGGATAGGGCCCCTCAGGCTGTTATCGTCGGGTGATCTACACGAGACGAATATTCTTCCGTCTGCGTATCCCGCATTTGCCGCTTGTCTGCAACAACTACCACTGCACAGTTATTTTGTTAATAAAGGGCTCAGTTCAGTGTCAAGAAAGAGCGAAATCAGAAATGTCAATGATTTAGAGGGACAAGAGAACGTCACGGTTTGTGAGTGCGCTGCGATTAGGTCGCGTCTGGTCGCGAGCGCGCAGCGAATCTTTGGCGTTTTCCTCCTCAATATCACTCGTCGCATCGCCATATAGCGACACGTTCATAGAGTTGTTATAGAATGAAGTGGCATGACGATAATATCACCGCATTAAACTCGCTTGTGGATGTGGGACCTTAACTATCTATATTATTTCATAGTGCGAGAATTCGCCAAACAGATGACGTTCGTTTTTCCCATATCCGTTCTCTCGTATTCAAATTTGACAATGACAAATCCTCGGTGATTTCCGCTTGCGGTTCGGCTCCTACTCGGATGTTCGTATCATTTATATTCATTCGTGTTTCGGTCGCCTTGTGTTTGAGCTATAGGCGATAAGTTGGTGTGATTATAAATTATGGTAGGTGCCGCGAAATAAACAATGTGAGTATTTACTTACATTCTCTTATTTATTTTTAAATTATTTTTTCATTTGATTAGTATTACCGAACATTATAAAAAAGCTAATTCTAATTCTATTGTCAACAAATCGAACAAAGCCAAACAAAACAAACGCTCCATCGTTTTATGAAGCATTATTATGTTTAAAATTTCATAATATTATTATATTAATACGTGAAGCAAAAGCTTTCTGCCCCTTTTTAAGCGTATTGCGTGCACGGAAGACTGTGAGATTTGGCATAGTTAAAGTTTATATAGAGAAGGAGTGCAGAAATTCAAAATTTATCTATAATATATATTACTAATATATTAAATAAAATAAATTAATACTGCGAATCCTAACACGAACAATGCCATTGAACTTAGACCCCACCAAAATATTGACATGGACACTCAACACTCAACGAAAAGTGACAGCAAGTGATGTAGATAATACTCATTGTTTATGAATACTGCAAATGTCAAACAGTAAATAGTCTATGATCAAAAAGTCGCTGATCGAATTTCAACCTTAAAGGCGATCGCTAGTAGTTTTATTACTAGCTGACCTAACAGAAGTTCTGATTTTTGTGGTAGTTTGGTTCCTATAATGTATAACCATCGTTTTCATATCACAAAGTTTACTTACGGTATATTAATGTGAATATTAAATCAATCGGTCAAGTCGTTTAGAACTTATACGATCGCTAACAGAGGCACATAAGATTTATAAATATACTATAGTACTGATTTCAATAACTTTTATAATGACATTTCCATCTTAGTCAGAATCCAATTTCCAAGGATTTTTTTTACGAATTTTGCTTCGAAAATATTTTATAACTAGCTGTGCCCGCGGCTCTGCTCAAGTGGAATAAAGAATTATTGTTTATGAAGATATCGTGATATTGGGTTGCTATCTTCAGTATTAACACAAATAAAAACTACTAAATTACGGACTAAGATCTCACCAAAAACTCCGGTTTCATGCGTAAACTTTTATAAGTCTATACAGTTCATTAATTCTTCAAGAAACGGGAAAATCTCGCGTTACTCCGTATATTAACGTGCTAAGCGATCCGTTATGGAAATCACCCTTGCTGACTCAAACGTCCTTATTCGAATGTTATCCTGAATTTATTGTTATTGTACGCCTTTACTTAAGTGATATTCGAGATTTCCTTTCAAATGTGCTACGAATATTTCGCTTATTTTATGCAAAACACGACCAGCCTAAGATGGTACGGGATCGTTCATAGATCATGCGACTGGAGTTTAGGTGTAGCAGTTCAATTTATACTGAATGCTGTTGTATTCACAGTTGCGTTCAGATTTTCAGTTGTTGGTTGTACCTAAAGCTACCAATTTGCAAATTGAAGGTAATATTGTTATGATAAATATAAGCTATCTATAGTATTTGAAAATTGATTATTGTTTGTAAGTTTTACTTGAAAGTATATCATATAAATGTTCGAGATAACCACGACCAGCAAAACGCGAACTTTGTGCTGGACCCTTAAGAAACAACCTCTTAGCGAGTCCAAGTAGCAGTTAACCTCTATTGAAACTGTGATACACAGAACACTGTGCCTTTCCAAATGCTTACCTCAAGCCTCAGCGCGGCGGTTTCGTAGCCACAAATCCCCTAGACGTAGACCATGTAAAGTGGTGTATATACAGTGAATCTGTATGTAACCTAACCTAACTAGGAGGGCTGGCGCACCTTGCTCATCACTTCCAACGGTAACAATAGAGTAATATGTTACGATGAGGTTGATATATGCGAATTGCATAAAAGATTCCAAAATTTAAGAATTAAAAAAAATACTATTGTATCTAACGTAGATCGTACAAATTTTTATTCCTACGTCCCTCTTATGAGAAATATTAATAACAAATGCATAACAACGCAAAGCGCATGACTTCACCTGCCTAGATTTAAGCAAATACATAATTATAAATTAAAATAATGTAATCACGAACGCATTTCAAAAAGAGGGAGAACTAACTTCATACAATTCTAAACTAATTGTCACTAGTGAGTACACAACCAAGACAAGGAAGAAGTACCAATAGAGTCAATAAATTGGAAATTACATAGACATATCATCCGTATGTATTATAAACCAGTGGCAGTTCGACCTAAAGAGCGATGGAGCAATAAGCATCTACAAAAAATTACTAAATAAAATGTGTTATAAGTATTTTTCTTATCTGTATTTATCTACTTTACGTAGGTAACATGTATAGATAAATAGATTAACCCTTTTTTATTCTGAACGAACACAGAATTTCACTAAAAACAATTATGTACAATAAAAATATTATTAAATATTAAATACAAACGATACGCGCGGAATTCAATGAGTGTGAAAGAGAGCATTTACTAAACGGCCCGACACATGAAATAAAATTTTACACGGGAATTGCATTGTTTTGTTTGCATTTAATTATGTTTGTCATTTTGTGTGTATAGTTTGTCTTTAGATAATTACTTATCTAGTTAAAAATAAGCTATTACTTATTTCTATCTAATATAACAAATGATTACAAAGTATCAATATTTTAAGAACAACGCTTTAGAATCTCTCCCATGAAACTTTGAAAAATTACATAAATCACTTCAACAGAAAGTGAGCGCTGTTTTTAGTGAAAAGCCATAAAAAAATTTCACGAGATACTACTGTCAAAAAAATTTTTTTTTATCCTATACTATTTTAAAACTCAATATAAGAAGATACAAGAGGCGACTATTTGGGTAAAATTATCGTATGGAACGCCATACCGAGCGTAGACTGAGGGGGGAATTCCAGACCCCTAAACTCCTACTGTCTAAATAATTAACATTGATTATCGTTACGTAAAGGCTTCTCAAGCATATCTCTTGCTAGTGTTTTAAAGTCAGGCTCGAATCCCTTGGTTATTTTGTAATTTAAAAACTAATACTAAGTCTATAAAATAATTTAAAGAATCTTGCACTGAAACCTAGAAAATATTTTATTACGTTTGCTGTGTCAGTGGGTCACCTTCGTGAAGTTATTTGTTCTACCTATAACAGTTTTAAAAGCTAGCATGGCTAACGGAAAACTTTGTATAATTTGATTTATTTTTATACATGCCTTTTTTTTTCAACGTGGAGGAACCTGTCACGGGTACACACCCGCCCGGGGGGACGAGTGGTTATGTGAGACTCCTACTCACTAAAACTCCACGGTGTACCATCCGCCGCCATACTGGGACGGCGCAGGCACTGCGCTTGCATACAGCCGCGCCGCCCCGGCGGCGGCCGGCCTAAGTAAGAAACAGCTCAGTACACCCTAGCCATCTCCTCCGTCCGCCGAATCTGTGTAATGAAGAGACGGGCCCCCCGACCCGTCTCCTCTGGTTCGGCTAGGGTGGCGGGAGTTGGCGGATAAACCGCCTCCTCCTGCCACCCGTTCGTCTTTGGCGGAGAGGGCCGTTCAGGGGATCCCCCTCGCGAACCTTCAGAGAGTGTGTGCTGCGCCGTGTCTTCTGCAGCCCCGTACTCATGGCACGTAGTGTTGGGCTCCCTCCTGGCTATCTTGTGCAGGTACCATCCGAATAATATTATCAATAAACTAAAATAATACGTAAATTGGTTAAGTGATCCTGTGATAACTGAAAAGCGCACTAACAGACAGACAAACGTTTTTTTTTATATAAAAAGCAAATGTTAATCAAAATATTCAATGCTATGGCCTATGGTTTAACCCGTTTAAAGTTTGTTATATCAACTTCCCGTACTAGTCGACAGCTTGGCATATTGTTTGACGATCATGATTACTGCTCCCCTACTTAGAGTCGCAGCGTGAAGTTCTTTAACCTGTAAGGCGTAATCTTCGTCAATAAATAGGCTATAATAAGCAAAAATAATGTTTAATAAATTACTGTTAATTCCAGAGATCAGCTCGTTGAAACAAAATTCATTCTTTTGAGCTGTAATTTATATTTTTTTAAATCGCTTGATGGTGGTGGTCACTTGTTTCAAAAAATGTGGAACGCTTCACGATTTTGCGTGTCATCCTTGCGCAGGGGCCATGCTAATCTTCTCTGTATCGTTCCAATTTTAGTATATGTACTGCCGAAGCAAGTACACTGAGTATGTGGAAACATTTGTATATTATACTTTCAAATGAGAATATATCACTAGCGCGATTTAAAGTTTTATTAAATATTTTACAAAATAATTTAACTATATTTAATATTTTTATTAAATGTCATAAAAATATATAATCCACAGTTAATTACAATAATTTCATGTTGTAATAGTGTATATTTTTCTTGTAAATTTTTTTTTCCGTTAAGTTTTCTAAGTTCTTGTGCTTGCCGCGCCATCTATTGACTATTAATGAAAAACCAAAATACTACTACGACTAGCTACTTTTGTTAGCTTTTTTTTAAATAATTAATGTTTAAACGTAATATTTTTTATTTAAAATATTATATTTAATAACAAAGAAAATATAATATTCGGATTCTGCAGTAAAAAATTGACGGTTTAGTCACTTTAGTCGTACTTCGGGTTCATTACATACACGAGACACAAGGAAAGTACAAAGTAAATACATTTTTTTTTTTGTTGTGTCTAAAGCATTATAAATCCAAATAAACTAGTTGTGCATTTCGTGTCTTTTCAAAATCCGCCTTTAATACTTTTTTTTTTGTACTTTATAACAGTTAATATTAAAATCAACTGGTTTTACCAAATTATATCATAAACAATCTTTACGAATGAGAATGTTCGATTTAACACCTCGAAAAACTACGAATAAAATTATATCAGCAAAATCAAAAAGCTCCTGTCGATAAATTAAAAGCAATATACATGTTAACGGTTTTATGGAAAATCTACATTCTCCCCTTTGCATTTGGCAACTTTCACTTTCAAAGAATAACAAATATCCGTTCCGTTGGATGCGGTGTATCAATTCGTTTATTTTGAGAGGTTATCTTACATGGTTCTTGAACGATTTATTTGTAGTTTAAAATGTTGTGTTTAGTCACGTTATCTATATACGAAAATACTCACCTACAGTAATATTGACAGGCCTCGTGGCGCAGTGGTAGTAAACGCTACTATTGAGCCGAGAGGTCGCGGGTTCGATCCCCGCCCATGACTGACTTTGTGTGATGAGCATAAATGTCAGTTGTGTGTGTCTGGGTGTTAAATATCTATATATGTATGTATATCAGCTGTTTAGTTACAATATTACAAGCTTTGCTTAGTTTGGAATTAAATGGCCGTGTGTGAAATTCTGTCCTCATATTTATTTATTGATACATATCTTTGTGTTTTATCTGTTCCGACTTTTTTTCCTTTAGACCTGTTTTAAACTATGCAATCGTACTGTATATGATTTCAGTATTTACTTTGTTGTCCTAGAGAAGACTAAACTAGCTGATATACCTACGTCATACCCTGAGAGTACAAATATTCTTTTAAATTTAAGTAACTTGAAATTGTAATGCCACTTAGAGGGCAAAACTCAGATATAAAATATTTGTTGTATTATAAAACATGTTTTATAATATATAGTTTTCTTAAGTTCATAGAATGTAAATGTTTAAATATATAATTGGAGAAGAATCAGTAGCATTACTCTAAGTACAGGGGGAATAGGAGCGACGCGTCCCCGTATAAATAAGTTTACACAAACCATCACAATGTTGTTTAAGTTTAGCAAAAGTTTGCAAAACTAGAAGGTCCTAGATTTTATAGATAATATTATAATAAAATAAGTGAGTGAATGTTTGAAAACACAAAACACTCTAAAAGTGACTCCCACCTGGGAGGCCCCCTCATATTTTAATGATCTGGGGTGTGATCATAGCACAAAAAAAAATGAAGAAAAGGTCATCAGTCTAAAAAAAGGGATTTGCTAACCAATGCTAACTACTCCACTATGAAGAATGAAATAAATTAGTAGTGATAAACAGCAATAATTAAGATATTCTTCTCTAGCTAGGTTGAAGATGAAAATATATTCTAACATAACCTTAGTTTCAAATATTTAGAAGTTCAAATTGATATCCAACAAGTCAATTTTTACCAAAAAAGAAAACAAACTTCAATGAATTTGAGGAGTTCCCTGGTGTATATTCAAAGTCGAAGGTCCAATATCAACGAAATATCCACCCTTGAGGTATCCACTTTAGTTTAAAAAAAGAATCTTCCAAATCGGTCGATAAACAAAGAAGTTATTTATGTTTGAACATACATTAAAAAAAATATACATTCGAACTGAGAAGCTCCTACTTTTCTTGAAGTCGATTAAAAAATATAACAATATTATAATATATGTCACATCTAATACTATCGGAGATTTCAGAGCTTCATGTAAGAAGTCAGATCTCGCGAAGACGTGTGAGCCGACCACTGGCGTGTGACTAAAAGCATTGTAAATTTTACAGAAGCAACGTCACCACTTCCCGTACGGCGACAAGTAATGGACTTCTCTCCCAGTGCGAAGGTTTTGCTATTTATTATTATTGTTTAAATTTTAAACGTTTTAAAAATACGGCAATACCGTCGATTTATTTTAAATCAAGCTTTCCAGCCGATCGTTTCATCTGCAAAATCGTCCTACAAAGAAAAACCTTTTCCTGGTTAACAAACACAATATAGTTATTATAGTTTTAGTTGATTACAACGTCAAACGTTGTTCATACAAACAGAGCGAAGAATTATTCAAGACATCTTGTTAGCCACTAGCTCAAGAGTTGGTCATTGTATTTTTTTTTTATTTATATCCTTTTACAAATCAACATTATTATATTTTCTGTTTCTAGTCTAATTGATTCTTAGGCCTTTATTTTATTGCCATCTCCTAGTTTGAGATCCTATTTAAGGCTATATATAGCCTTGGCTATAAAATATATTTTATGTATGTAAATTGTTCTTGGAATCAAAAATATTGTTATTCGAAATCAAAATTGTAAACGTTACATAGTTAAAGCTAGATTGTTGTATTAGTTAAACTAAACTTGTAATAAAAATAATTTACAAAGTACACCCGACCAAGTCACAACTGATTCATATTTTATATATGAATTTTTTTTATACTATACGAAAATTAGCAATAATATAAATTCATAATAATATACTAGCTGTGCCCGCAGCTGCGCTCGCGTGGACTATAGAATGCCGTCGATCGGGCACACGTGCGATTCGTACTACCCCCGCTCCCGATTATAAAAATGCTTATTGTGGGTGATCCTTAGAAGATAGACATACGCTCATACTAACTTTTTAAAGTATATAATTACGTAGTAAGTACATTAATTTTTTATAATTATCTCAAGGTTTACTGAGCGTAAGCCATTTAAGCCCCCGAATTGATTCACCTTGACCAGTTTTTATTTTATTTTCACGGAACCCTAATTATTATTTTTTATTAAAAGTAACCTAAATTACTCCTTATAACATCAGCTATCTATCAGTGAAACTCCCGTCAAAATCGGTCCAACCGTTTCGGAGATTATCCGGAACAAACAGAGAGACAGACAGACAAAAATTTTAAAAATTGGTGTTTTGATATAAGTACCGCATATATTTTCTTAAACGTTTAAACAAAACCTCATGGACTTCGCTGACTTGGCTGCTTTTATAGAATAGGGAAAAATTGAGATCGTCAAAACAGCATAAGTACTCAGGAATGGTAAAAAGATATCAATAACCTGACACATTACAGGTGGATCTGCACCAGTTTCAGGCAAGACACTGCGTAGGATCACGACAAAATGCGATCTCTCCTTAGAAGACCAAGAGACTTTTTGAATCACAGAGCTAAAGTAGTTAGTTAAATTAGTCAAAATGACAAATAATTTGTCATTAAATAATTATAGAAAACAGTAGTATGCTTGAGATGCATAAATTCCGTGCTTAGTTACGAGCAAGAAATATAAATACCTACGTTTAATAATGTTTGTTTCAACAAAGTAGTCAATTTCAAAATGGGCTTAAAATACATAATTAAAGTACTAATTTAAAACTAGCTTGAAATATAGTTCAGTAACTAGCACATGCCATTAGCATAAAATTTTGATTGGCCCTCACCCACCGACGAATGGTTCCCCCTAAAGCAACTTTTACAACTGAAGTCAGTTTACAACGACATTAAGCATTCTTATTGATGTAGTATCACGCTGTATACCTTACAGGATATAACCGAACTTATCGTAGAAAGTAAACGCAGTACATTGTCTTCTATTTTCATCTGCATAGTTTATTTTTCTTGTATTGTTATTATATACGTAGTGACGTCATTATGTATCATGCAGAGTATACTTTATTTATCAACGTTTCTCGTCCGATCACCGAAGTTAAGCAACGTCGGGCGCGGTCAGTACTTGGATGGGTGACCGCCTGGGAACACCACGTGACGTTGGCTTTTTGCAATTTTTGTTGTATATTATATACATAGTTACGTCATTATATATCATGCAGGGTATACTTTATTAATAAACGCTTGCCAACGTCCATACCACGTTGAAAACACCGGTTCTCGTCCGATCACCGAAGTTAAGCAACGTCGGGCGCGGTCTCAGTACTTGGATGGGTGACCGCCTGGGAACACCGCGTGACGTTGGCTTTTTGCAATTTTTGTTGTATATTATATACATAGTTACGTCATTATATATCATGCAGGGTATACTTTATTAATAAACGCTTGCCAACGTCCATACCACGTTGAAAACACTGGTTCTCGTCCGATCACCGAAGTTAAGCAACGTCGGGCGCGGTCAGTACTTGGATGGGGGGTGACCGCCTGGGAACACCGCGTGACGTTGGCTTTTTGCAATTTTTGTTGTATATTATATACATAGTTACGTCATTATATATCATGCAGGGTATACTTTATTAATATACGCTTGCCAACGTCCATACCACGTTGAAAACACCGGTTCTCGTCCGATCACCGAAGTTAAGCAACGTCGGGCGCGGTCAGTACTTGGATGGGTGACCGCCTGGGAACACCGCGTGACGTTGGCTTTTTGCAATTTTTGTTGTATATTATATACATAGTTACGTCATTATATATCATGCAGGGTATACTTTATTAATAAACGCTTGCCAACGTCCATACCACGTTGAAAACACCGGTTCTCGTCCGATCACCGAAGTTAAGCAACGTCGGGCGCGGTCAGTACTTGGATGGGTGACCGCCTGGGAACACCGCGTGACGTTGGCTTTTTGCTATTTTTCTTGTATATTATATACATAGTTACGTCATTATATATCATGCAGGGTATACTTTATTAATAAACGCTTGCCAACGTCCATACCACGTTGAAAACACCGGTTCTCGTCCGATCACCGAAGTTAAGCAACGTCGGGCGCGGTCAGTACTTGGATGGGTGACCGCCTGGGAACACCGCGTGACGTTGGCTTTTTGCAATTTTTGTATATGTATATTTATATACATAGTGACGTCATTATGTATCATGCAAAATATACTTTATTGCTAAAAGCTTGCCAACGTCCATACCACGTTGAAAACACCGGTTCTCGTCCGATCACCGAAGTTAAGCAACGTCGGGCGCGGTCAGTACTTGGATGGGTGACCGCCTGGGAACACCGCGTGATGTTGGCTTTTTGCAATTTTTGTTCTATATTATATACATAGTCACGTCATTATGTATCATGAAGAGTATACTTTATTTATCAACGTTTACCAACGTGGTATTTGTATGAACATCCGTCATTAAAAAAATATATCTATGAAAATTGATATTTAGCAATTGATTTAAAATGGGACATAAATCATTCGGGCTTTTTGCAATTTTTCTTGTATATTATATACATAGTGACGTCAGTCTGTATCAAGCAGAGTATACTTTATTGATAAACTTTTGCCAACGTGGTATTTGTATGAACATCCAAAAATATGTCTATGAAAATTGGTATTTAGCAATTGATTTAAAATGGGACATAAATCAACTATGACGAGAGTGAAGCCGCGGGAAAAGCTCTAGTAGTACATACTTTAATAATCAACTTCGATTATGAATCTTAAATTACCTACAATTTTGTACCTATATAAAAACTCTTCTCCCGTATATACTACAACAATTATTTATCGACTTTATAATAAATAAACAGTGAAAGTAATCTTCATTGAGTAGATACAGCGTAGTATCACGCATGGACATTAATCATGTGTCGGATTTTATGTAAATTCGGTTAAGTGCCACTGATAAATGGACGGTCAAGCTTGGAATATAACATTACACTTACTACGGACTTAGGACATTTTAATTTATTCACTATGTTATTTGTGTGTTATTTAGACTGGCATTACAACCTATATTTTCGATATTAATTATAAAAACATTAAAAAAATATTGTTGATCTACTGTTCGTCACATAAGTGGTGATGACGTAGCTTTGTAAAGAAGGTTGTGCTGACGTATCACCAACTTTAGCGGAGGTGAGGAACAGAGAGTAAAGTTCCTCATCCGCCATAGAAAAGGGAGGATCCTGCGGCCAGACGGGTGCTATATCTGGCGGACAGCTGCCCCGACTGTTGTAGTCGGGTTCTTGTCTATATACTCAACGATAGAGTGAATTTCTATAGCGCAATGTGGGATAGTAGGATGCGTCCTATGTGGCTCGATAGATGTCGCTATGTGTCGCTACACTTTTAAAAATGAAAACCGAACCCGTTACTTTCTTATTCAAAGAAATATTAAGTAAGTATTAATAGGAAAATTTTAAAAGGAAATACTACTTATGTATTTGGGATTACCTAATTCATTTGGAAGTTCAAATAAAACGACCCTACTAAAATTACAAAAATTGTTTATTTACACCGCCGTATCAGACACCCAGGAATAAAAAAGACTACTATAAAAATAAAAAACAGCAAAAGTCCTGCTTTTATACACGGAAGTTTTTATAACGATACGGTCGATCTATACTCTGTCGTTCTGGAATAACGTGACATAAATAGATTGTCCTACCACGTTACCTCTAATATAATTATATCATGTTCTAAGTAGCAAATTGTGAACCTTCAATGTTTAAGTAGTTGAACTACCAAACACTGTCCACTTGATTTCATTTTTCACTGCTCAAAACGTTTTGTTTCGCTGACAGGGGTCCGTGGTGTATTGAAAAGGAGTTTGTTTTTGAGCACGGACCCTGCTCAATCAGTTTTATACAACACGACCCGCTACGAGACTGATCATTAACAAGAATTACAAAGGTATGACATGTGTAAAAATATAGCTGCATTGAAAGAACGGGGAAGTAGTTGAAATAGTTGAATTTTAATCGAGGTTTAGTGGCAGCTTTCCAGATACAACAATTTTTTTTTCTTATGGTAAGCAACTACCGTAGCCTAAGGACGCTTGTCATACCATAGATATCATTAGTGCGTTGCTGACCTAGTACCCGACTTCATTAAGGAGCTCTGGAAACCCTACTCGCAGTCGGAACACAACACGATGTTATTTGGCTATGATCTTTAGGGTCGAAATAATCCACCGACTTCCTCAGGTAGACAGAAATCTTGAAAGAAATTTCTCTAGGCCCGAAGTCTCTTTATTACTTTGTTTCCAAGTCACTGATGATGACAGAATATTTTAAACATTAGACATCATTTACAAATTGATACCTGAAGTCAAGAATACCTATATTGTTGAATACCAGTAATGTACTTGAAAATTAGTCCAGGTACAGCGTTGTGGTGTGCAAGAATATACAGTCTCATGAATTGACAAAGGGACGCTTAGATGGTGTGAGTATGTAGAGAGGATGAATGAAAGAAGAATGACTGGACAGATTTATAAGACAAGCGTGAAAGAAAACTTTGGAAGAGGATGGCCTAGAAGAACGTTCCACGATGAAATCGGGAATGTTCTGAAGAACGGTCAGGTCAAGACTACTCTAAACCGACGAAACGACGAAAATCTATAGGTATAAAACATTTTCTGCAAGAAGAATAAGATAAAAGATATAGCAAATAATTAACTTACTTGTACAAATAATGTCAAAGAACATAGATAATGACGTCATAAATCGTACCCAATTTAGTCACTAGCGAAATATCTCTTCATACTAACGAATCAAAACCAAGTAAGCCCATTAAACTAATAGTTCCTTATATCACGCTGACCGATACAAATCGGCAACAGTGCAGTTCAAATGTAATACATTTGTCTGAGCAGACGCTTCTCAATCATAATACCCTGGTAGATTGGGGTCAATCTGTCAGTTATATTACCAAAGTAATAATGCATTCATTAAACCCTTATAGAGAGGAGTGAAGAGCTATTCTCATTTGAGTAGGAAGAAACACTGGTTAAGTTCAATTTAGAAGGGTTGCAAAATATTGAAACAGGGGATTAAATTATGACAGTGTGGTTGTTATACTCAAAAACTTAAAGAAATGCTGTAACTGGAATTTGATATAACTAGCTACAGTTTGAGTTTTGTAGGTAACTATATAACATGATTTTGTTAAGGTGTAAAAAATAATGTTTCAATTAATGTATATTAAATAACAACCAATATATCTCAAACTTTCAAAATTTTATAAAATTGTGCCCTGTTCTAATGCTACCGTAGAAAGCCCTGTGGCTCGTTTAAAATCGTAGCTTTTAAGTATTGTCTAATGTATATTTAGGAACCTAGAAACGTTCGCCGTAGATTTGCAGATAAGCATTATACAATGTAAAATAAAATCATATTGCAGAACAAGATGTGCCCCGCGAATTCACCTAAGTTTAATTTGGTTTGTAATGCGATTTAAAACGAGATAATAATTAACGCGATCAAAATTTTAAACTTACAAACAAAAAAAAAACATGTTTTGGTCTTTGTTGTTATACTTAAATGTAGTTATAGTGTTAAATAACGCAAGTTGCCTCTAAAAGTATCTATAAACATTTGCCCTTCTTCTGGGCTTGTAATCCCAACAAAACTCGATTGAGATATTTTGTCTAAGCTTATACAATTAGGCATAGTAGATTCAAAATAATGGGATTTAACGAGTAAAAGAGGCCAGCTGTTTAAGAGATTTCACTATTTTTTATAAACAAACATCTCAATCGAGACTTGACCCATTTTTACAGCATGTTTTGTTGGGATTTCACTTCTTTCTGTAGTTTATTATGAAGTTTCTAAATATAAAATATCAATCTAAATATCTCTAGATATTGGGGAATTACTAGTTCTATTTTGATGATCATAAGTCAGTGTCAAATCTTCGTAAATTTGCACTCCTATAACTTCTAAACGAATGAAACTATAAACTTGAAATCCTTTACATTCTAGAGTTCTATGAGTACTCTTAGCAAAACAGAATTTAAACCTTTTGCAATAACCCAGTGCTGCTGGATAGAGGCTTTAATATAAAAAAATCCAACCGGATACATTGATGGAAGCCAGATTTAAATTAAAAAAAAAAACAGACATAACTAATCCAAATCTCTTAGACTATTAGTTATTATTCTAATTCTCAATGTACCCCCCTAAATATTATGACACATTTTAATTACACGAACCGCGCGGCCGCCATTTTAATTTAAAATATTAATCCTCTTACGATACCGCACCGAGTTAATGCCGAGTTTAAATTATCAGTTAGTGTTGTAACCATCGAAAATGTTACAAACGATTTAATGAAATTGAATGCATGTTATTATATCAACATTATATTCAATATATTATATATAGTATCATGTATAATTACAATTTCATTCCAGATAAAAGTACATTATTTCACTTCATAACGTCACTTTAAGAAATATGTGTTTAAAATTCACCATTCGCAAATATTTTTAGCTTCTCTTGTTATTGTTTTCAATTTTTAATTTTGTTTTCCTCTTTGGTATATTATATTATGCATTGGATTTTTTTGTTATCTTCTATTCTTTATTGTAATCCAGATTTGCATTTTTGTTGTTATAAAATGATATAATAATACCCGGGGACAAGAAAATGTATGTCTATATAAATGCTATTTAAGGAAAGTTGGAATTTTGGTCGTAAAACAACGACGTGCATTTTATACTAAGTATATTCTATAATTTTATCTACTATATAGAACATTTGGGGGTATACTTACAAAATTTTACCATAGATCGAAATTGGATGAATAGTTTAGGGACGCTTAGGCAAAATAAAGAAACAACCAAATAAAATACAAACTTCATTTTTATACATATACATATAAATAAAGAACTTATATGTTCTTTATATATCGTTAAATTTCCTACACATAAGATATTTTTTACCCCGGTAAAGGTCCAATTCTAAAGTCCACGAAGACGAATTCACGGGCAGAAGTTATACATGTTTTTTAAATTTTTTGAAAATAAAAATAACTGACAATAAAAGTATTTTTATTTTATGACTAGCTTTGCCAGTGGCTTCGCTCTTGTGGATGACAGAAGAACGCTTTATGATCATAAAAATCGTAGTTTCTTAAAACGCTAATATCTCTTTATTGAATTATGATATCTTGGTTTTTTTATAATAAGAACCAATTATCTAAGGAGTAAATAAAAAAATGATCAAAATCGATTCAGTAAGTAGTTTTGCGCGATGCGCGCACAATGGCAAAACACAATAGTTTTATTTATATAGATAGAGAATTATGTACACATATATGCCTGATATTAAACTTCTCCTGAGATTATTCTTTTTAGCAATAACCTGATATAATAACCCTATTTGAGACTATATGAGGTATGTAATATCTCGCAGAAAAATTAATATGTATAAAAAAAAATTATCGTTAGCTCTTTCCCATCACTACGTCATGACAGCCTAGTGGTGACAATAACAACAGCAATTAACAGGACATAATCCCACGACACGACAGGTTTCTTATTAACGCCATTTGTCAGCCGCTGCACCATTGGGATTATATCTAATCAACTGCACTGCTTTTAAGAAGATGAATAGCGGTATTTTATGTTATCATGCTGATTTTAAAATTGCTTTATTATTTATTATGTAAATTTTGTTGTACATTTCAAACTGCATCTAATCCTAAAACTGAAAGTTTTTTTCTGTTATAATTCTTTTACTCAAAATACGAATTTAAGTTTATTAGAAGTAAAAGTGTCCATTCAAACATAAAATGTGTTTGGGATTAAAATAAATCGCCATTTAAAAATAAGCAAAAAGCCAACGTCACGCGGTGTTCCCAGGCGACCTCACCCATCCAAGTACTGACCGCGCCCGACGTTGCTTAACTTCGGTGATGGGACGAGAACCGGTGTTTTCAACGTAGTATGGACGTTGGCAAACATTTCCTAATAAAGTATACTCTGCATGATACATAATGACGTCACTATGTATATAATATACAACAAAATGCAAAAAGCCAACGTCACGCGGTGTTCCCAGGCGGTCACCCATCCAAGTACTGACCGCGCCCGACGTTGCTTAACTTCGGTGATGGGACGAGAACCGGTGTTTTCAACTTAGTATGGACGTTGGCAAACATTTCCTAATAAAGTATACTCTGCACGATACATAATGACGTCACTATGTATATAATATACAAAAAAAAATATGCAAAAAGCCAACGTCACGCGGTGTTCCCAGGCGGTCACCCATCCAAGTACTGACCGCGCCCGACGTTGCTTAACTTCGGTGATCGGACGAGAACCGGTGTTTTCAACGTGGTATGGACGTTGGCACACGTTGATAAATAAACTATACTCTGCACTATATATAATGACGTCACTATGTATATATATATAATATACAACAAAAATTGCAAAAAGCCAACGTCACGCGGTGTTCCCAGGCGGTCACCCATCCAAGTACTGACCGCGCCCGACGTTGCTTAACTTCGGTGATCGGACGAGAACCGGTGTTTTCAACGTGGTATGGACGTTGGCACACGTTGATAAATAAACTATACTCTGCACTATATATAATGACGTCACTATGTATATATATATAATATACAACAAAAATTGCAAAAAGCCAACGTCACGCGGTGTTCCCAGGCGGTCACCCATCCAAGTACTGACCGCGCCCGACGTTGCTTAACTTCGGTGATCGGACGAGAACCGGTGTTTTCAACGTGGTATGGACGTTGGCACACGTTGATAAATAAAGTATACTCTGCACTATATATAATGACGTCACTATGTATATATATAATATACAACAAAAATTGCAAAAAGCCAACGTCACGCGGTGTTCCCAGGCGGTCACCCATCCAAGTACTGACCGCGCCCGACGTTGCTTAACTTCGGTGATCGGACGAGAAGCGGTGTTTTCAACGTGGTATGGACGTTGGCACACGTTGATAAATAAAGTATACTCTGCACTATATATAATGACGTCACTATGTATATATATAATATACAACAAAAATTGCAAAAAGCCAACGTCACGCGGTGTTCCCAGGCGGTCACCCATCCAAGTACTGACCGCGCCCGACGTTGCTTAACTTCGGTGATCGGACGAGAACCGGTGTTTTCAACGTGGTATGGACGTTGGCACACGTTGACAAATAAACTATAGTCTGCACTATATATAATGACGTCACTAAACTATTAATACATAAATAATACCATACCATACCGTAACCATACTAAAAACCATGTTCGAGATAATTTAGGTTTGAATGTTTGAAAATTTTTTGCTACTTAAGTAAAGAGGTTCGAACTATTTTGGACATTTATGCAGCAATGCTTATTAAAACTTTCAAAACGCGATTATCGCAAACATGGTTTTAGGAGATAATATACCATATTGTTTATGATATGCGATATCTTCAATTTAGAAACGAACTTATTTGAAAATAATAGCTTATAATTGTGTTTTACTCATCACAAAATAATGTCTATTGTTTTGTTTTTTGTTTAATTGACAGGACGCCAGATAAATTTTGAAAACCAATTAATGTGTATCTTGGACTTATATGTATCGATATTAAAAACTTTTTCTGTTTTATTTTTTGGCGTGTTTTAGATTAAAAGGTCTTTGATACATACTAAGAGTAAATAAAGTATTAATGAATTGGTCTCGATGTTAAAAAAAACCTATTATAAAAAACCTAAATAAATAATACCAATGTTCAAATACATAATAAGGAATAACATAAAATAAAAGCAAGGGAAGGGTGCAAAATATACCCCCAAGTAATCCCCTGTATTTAGCGAAATTGAATTTTCACTTTGCATATTATAGGATTTAACTTTTGGCTAGGTATAATTAATACATGAGAGGTGATGACGTGTTACCCTAGGGAATAAAATTAGGTATATATCAATACAAAAGCCTAGATAGTATTGATACTACGAGTTTCTTACTAAGTACAGCTTGTAATATTCCTTTACCAAATGGAAAAAATAATCACTAAATGAAACAAACTATCATATGTAAATTAAAAATAGAACTGAGAAGTTTTGAATTAACAAAAAATACATAAGTAAATAAAAAAAAAGTTCATATTAATTTCTGAATGTAAATTGAGTAACACATAAAACATTAAGGTAAGGTAACAATAAGTTATCTTGTCTGTAATAAAATTTATAAAAAGTACTCTAAATATTATTTATCAACTGTGATATCATCTTTATGACCTACATCTGAAGAATAGCATTGTACGGCTGTGAAACATGGACGATGAATCATAGGGACAAAGAAAGGTTGGCTGCGTTTAAGATGTGATTTGACAAAGGATGGAGAATATCAGTAGGACAGAAATTATTACAAATGAGGAAGTGCTAAGAATGGTTGACGAGGATAGACAGTTGTTGAGAAACATAGATAATTGAAGAAGAAAGATGATTGGACACTTGATATGGCACGATAAGTCCTGTAAAACAAATTTGGAAGGAAAGCGAGGAAGCGAAAGGCCTAGACGAAACTTTATTTATTTTATTCAGAAAATATACAGTGCTTAAATTCTAAATGTATACGAAAAATTCATAAATTCTAACACCATTTAGCTGTTTTCGCATATTGAGACTAAATTAATGCTCATCTGTTTTATGTTAATTTATACTATATAATAATTATCAACTAATGAAAGAAAAACAAGAAAGCGGAAACAAAAAAAATACACAAAAAACAGAACAGTCAGGAAGTCATGACAAACCAGTTTTTAGACATTTCTGCTCGTATGATATTTGTAGGTGAATTATGTAAGTCGAGCTCAGGTAACTCGTCGAGATTGTTAACTAAGTTGGCTGAATGAATTTTGCCTATAATTCGTAGAACTATGGGTAACGTAAAGATAAATAGGTTGACGGACGGATCTACTTGGTACTTTAAGGTTTACTTTAGAAAGCAAACAAGAAGATTCAATTTGGTATTACGCTATCTTGAGTAAAGTATGTATGACAGCTATTATGCGTCTTTCGCGTAAAGGTGGCTCTTAAAACAAGTGAAGGATAGGAAAGGCGGAGTATAGGGAACAGTAACAACTGATCCACCAACAAGAACTGAGCTCTTAAATTAAAGAAAATCATGTATAAAATCAATCAATAAAAATGATGGCGGGATGAACTGGACTGCTCTATCTATAGAGATTGGATCTCATTGTGGATTGAGAGACGGAAAAGAAATCCCTGTGCATAGAAACTGAAAATCAATAGCTGATATAAGTACATAAGTTATTAACATGAACAATACCTATCTACTTATATTATAATTTTAAGGTACATTTTGAGATTTCTTATAAGTACATGTACTTCGCCATACTATCTTCTAGAACTGTTGGCATCTCAATTAATAAAAAACTTTAGATTGTATTTCTTTTCAATTATTATATTGAAGAAATTAAATTAATAACAAATAAAAAATAATAAAACTTTTAGCAAAATTAGCGCCTGAACAATATTAATAGCATACATTTTAAGATAATTATTGCCAAATGATTTTTTTTTTTTTTGGTTTGTGTCAAAATAATAATAAATTAAAGTAAATTGTTTTATAACACCCACTTCTCCAAGAAAATAAAAAGGAGTAACTTATGCTACTTCTATTTAAGAAAAATAATGAAGGTATCGCGAAAACAAAATAATATTAAGCATTTTTATCTTTATGACAGGCGACCACTCCGCGAGCCACCCGCGCCGCGTGGTTTGAATCTGCTTCACCACAATACCGACGGCATCCTGTTGTTAACCCCAGCGCAGCCGCTGGAACAGCTACTTGTATATATATATATATATATATGTAATTCATATTATCCCTCGCCTTATCTACTCTTTCGTATGCCAAGAATCGTTTCAAAAGTATAATCTTGGAAGAACAATATTGTAGGTAAGGAGCAGTAAACAAAACTGTAGGTAGCGTTACATCAATAAGATTAAATAAGGGTTTACGTGATATAGTAACTAGAGCTGTCGATTACGATCGAAATTCCAAAAGACATAAACTGAAACGCTTCCAGCGTCCTTACTCAAATCATCAGCACAAAGCGGTAACCACCCACTCCACCCGTGAACCCTCGTTAATACATTAAGATACGGCTAATCCACACATAACTTAGGATTTAGGCAGTTAAACGCGGTTTAGAAGCCGCTGACCATTGTCCTGTGTTTAATTTAAACGGGAAATTGTGCCCTGACTCACGGCGGTAATGATTTTACTAGCTCCGGCCAATTTTGTACGGATAAGTCAATATTATACGTACGAAACCTTATGCGTCTTGAAATAGAGTTAAAAATCATAAGAAAATTTATTAAATAATGACAAATAGTTTTTGGTAGAATGTGTCGTAAGATTTTACGATTGACTCAGTTTATGCAAACAAGTCCTATGGGTCAAATTTCTGGTTTTTGGCCTATTGAAACCTAACCCATCATTTTGCGGAGCTATTATTTTAATGATCATTTTGATTATGTTGTTATATTGTATACATTTAGAATTGTTTACGGTGTTCGAGTTAATGGGTTTAATGCTGAGTGTCTCTTTAGTTTGGTCAATTTTATGCAAATGTTAGTTCAGATTGGACGTATATTATTAAAATGTATGACATGACTTTGAACTGCCCAAACTTAATAATACATTATTAAAAGTGAGCAAAAAACTAAAACAAGACAATACGTTACCCGTAACAATTATGTCGACACCCATATTAGATACTAGGAGTTTCGATATGAAGATTACAGATGGATGGATATTGGATACTGCTGTAATTAACGATTCTGGGCTTACGGCAACCGTTATTTTATTATATTATTGTGTATTAACGTATTAGTTTTATTTATTAAATATTATTACTTTTATACTTTATACATTTGTATTTTGTAATAGTATATTTGTAAGATCCTAAGCAGGGTTCATTTCAGGTAGGCGGGCGATAGTAAAGCCAAATCTAAATTCACAACATGGTGAAAATAGTAAATAGGATACAGGGGCAAGAAGAAGACACAATAACAGGTTGACGATGAGCAAAAAGCCAACGTCATGCGGTGTTCCCAGGCGGTCACCCATCCAAGTACTGACCGCGCCCGACGTTGCTTAACTTCGGTGATCGGACGAGAACCGGTGTTTTCAACGTGGTATGGACGTTGGCAAGCTTTTAGCAATAAAGTATATTTTGCATGATACATAATGACGTCACTATGTATATAATATACACATACAAAAATTGCAAAAAGCCAACATCACGCGGTGTTCCCAGGCGGTCACCCATCCAAGTACTGACCGCGCCCGACGTTGCTTAACTTCGGTGATCGGACGAGAACCGGTGTTTTCAACGTGGTATGGACGTTGGCAAGCTTTTAGCAATAAAGTATATTTTGCATGATACATAATGACGTCACTATGTATACAAATATACACATACAAAAATTGCAAAAAGCCGACATCACGCGGTGTTCCCAGGCGGTCACCCATCCAAGTACTGACCGCGCCCGACGTTGCTTAACTTCGGTGATCGGACGAGAACCGGTGTTTTCAACGTGGTATGAACGTTGGCAAGCTTTTAGCAATAAAGTATATTTTGCATGATACATAATGACGTCACTATGTATATAAATATACACATACAAAAATTGCAAAAAGCCAACGTCACGCGGTGTTCCCAGGCGGTCACCCATCCAAGTACTGACCGCGCCCGACGTTGCTTAACTTCGGTGATCGGACGAGAACCGGTGTTTTCAACGTGGTATGGACGTTGGCAAACTTTTAGCAATAAAGTATATTTTGCATGATACATAATGACGTCACTATGTATATAAATATACACATACAAAAATTGCAAAAAGCCAACGTCACGCGGTGTTCCCAGGCGGTCACCCATCCAAGTACTGACCGCGCCCGACGTTGCTTAACTTCGGTGATCGGACGAGAACCGGTGTTTTCAACGTGGTATGGACGTTGGCAAATATTTGCCAATAAAGTATACTCTGCATGATACAAAATGACGTCACTATGTATATAATAAATATACAAAAATTGCAAAAAGCCAACGGTCACGCGGTGTTCTCAGGCGGTCACCAAGTCATCCAAGTACTGACCGCGTCCGACGTTGCTTAACTTCGGTGATCGGACGAGAACCGGTGTTTTCAGTGTGGTATAGACGATGGCGACCGATTGGTTAATTTGCTACTGCAAATATATCATCATCATCATGATCTCCCTCTATAATCTCCACAACGATCGGTCCTACGCAACTTGCACCCAGCGGATTCCAGCAACTTTCAGCGGGTTATCGATCCACGTTGGGGCACTGCGTCTTCCAGTACGTGGTTGCCACTCGAGAACTCTTCGGTTCAATCGCCCAACGTTCTTCGAGTGTTTTTCAGTAGTCAAATTGCGATCGGCAACCTGCCTACCAAGCGTAGCGATTACGGCAAATCCCTCCATTATGAAAATGCAGACATTTTATAACAATCAAAGTAAACTCTAAACATACATCCCTGTACACAATAACCGACGATAAACCGTTTCACTGGATAATGACTATCGTTAATTTAAACAACAGGACTCGAGGGGCGAGCATAGATGTATCTTCAATATAATTGATTGTGTTGCATTGTTGTTTTGACGTTTAATTTTAGAGATGCGAAAACCCTATCCGGGAATAAATTAGTTCATTATAAATATCATAGCTTCGTTTCTGATAAGAGTACAAGTTAGGAGATAAATTGATTAAAGAAATATTGTATATTGTGGGAATGTAAAACAGTCAATTTTATTATCGATCAATACACATACATAGGTGATTATTAAATCTTTTAAATATTAAAGTATTTGATTGACGAAGGTGTTATTTTGCGGAAATTCATAGTAAATAATTTCTTAGTGACTTTCGCCTGTAAGATAAGAATATATTCAATTATAAATTTATTTATTAACAAACTTATTTACTATTCAAACGTTTTATGCTGTAGATGAAACTAGAATGAAGCTATAGGACGAAACTACAGTTAATCAGTTGCAGGCGGAAATAGCCAAGAAATTTAGGATAAATTATTAATTATTTAAGAATAAAGTCAAGAATAAGCATAATCGTCGAACATTTAAAGTTAAGGAATTACCGAAAGCTGTAAGCGATGATGTGATCATATTATTCGTCGTGAGGTAGACGATCTCTGTAGATCCGATATGGACATAAAATAATCTAAAAGAGGTTACGGTCGGACTCCGACGCCCTGGATAAAAACAGTAAGGAGGGACATGACGGCGATGGGATTATACCCGGAAATTATATAACTACGCATAAAATGGAGTATTAAGACTAGGAATTCTGACCCCAAAGGGGAGAAGAAAAGAAGAGGTCATAGTCAGTACCTATATAAAATAATATGTTGGTATAAGTAACTTAATATTAGTGTTGCTTTTAAGCCCGGTGAAGTTAAAAGCTTTTTGAGGTTCATGCTAACAGTATAGTAAGACAGAATTTTTTTTTAACTACAAGTGGTCTTTCAATATTAATAATTTTTAATTTAACAATTAATTCACGTCCTGTCAGAATGAACGAAAACTCGCAACAAGATATAACAAAAATGTAACAGATGATCGTAAAACATATAATCTGGAATTCTATTAAAGGCTAATAAGTAATGACATTGTAACACTACATCTAAGATTCCGTCCATTGCGTTTACTTAAAGTCTATTAAGGGTAGGACACAACTTCATGCGTTTTTTTAATAGTTTTAACTGTATACAGTTCACTACACTAGCTCAAAAGTCAGCACTATCGAGGAGCTGGGAGGCCACGGTGTTAATATGGTTATATAGCCAACGTTCATTCGCCTCTCCAAAAGTTTTTATTACTTTGGTTACAACATCTATATTAAGGTCCCAGTGAAAATTATCATTTCTTTTAAACCAATAAAATGGCTCACTTGATAATCTGTTTTAATCGAACAATAAAATATACAACACATTCTCGTAAAATACTTCCTGTCTTCACTAATCAAACCATAGTTCGGTGGCAGTAAAAAAACTGTGTATATTCGAATTGTAAATTCGTAGTAGTGTAGGTACTTGAAGATTGCATGAAGAAATTTAATTTCCAACTTTCTGAAATAAAAATGAACAACTTCATACATTTTACAGTTACACGGTTTTTGCCATTTAAAGTTAACAGTTGACGAGTCGTTTTTTGTAATGAAAGCGAGTGACTCAATTTATTTTACAGTTTACAATTTTACCATTTATAAGTTACTTCTGAAGCATTCACTTTTTCAAGAATTTAATATCTCACGAATACAAGGATGTCGACAGGATTTTATTCTGGAGAGCTGGCAGTCCAGGTAGAACTAATATTATGCACACTTCACTGTAGTATAATGCCTTATTTAGAAATTTTTGCAAGTTGTTTTATATTGTACCTTGTTCGGTAAATTGACGTCATTGTCCCTAATGGTAGGTTCAGTGGAATTGAAAAACATGAGCGCTGGTGACCGTTGTCACACCAGAATGTAAGCCTCTAGGGGACTTGATATTATACAGTTGTGATCGCGAAAAGCGAAAAACCACACGACAATTTTTAACAAAAAAGAAAACCAAACTTCAATGATTTTCATAGAGTTCCCTGATGTATCTTCGAATTTAAAGAAATTAAATTAAAATGGAACTACTCTTGAGGTATCCCCTATCCAACAAAAAAAAAATCATCCAAATCGATTCATAAATAAAGACGTTATAGCTGAACATTCATTAAAAAATATATATATTCGAATTGAGTAAACTTCCGTCTTTTGTTGAAGTCGATTAATTAATAATTTCATTTCATTGTCATTGGAAACTTCTCAAAACCATTGAATTTGGTTTTCTCTATTGGTAAATTTTTTCTTGTAAACTTGTTTTGAAATAGGTTTAAAATAGTGTAATTGCTAGGGGTTTATTTCCATAATATGCATGGTCGTTGTGATCCGGTTGAGTACAATTTTTTTTTCTGTAGACTCTGCGTTATGAGCACAATCTCACCCGATCTTATGTGACCATGTAGCCCAAGATGGTAGCATGCTAAGCCTATTGGAAGACTGGCTCTCAAGTGCAGGTGCTGGAACACACCTATTGGTGCTTAGCGACAGATTTTCAACTTGAGGGTGTTAGTTAGCCAGGCGGGCATTAGAAAAACCCCTACCACCATGCTATGGTTTCATCACGATGTTTTCCATTATCGATAGCTCAGGGTCATTGCAGGGATTCGAACTCACGTCGATCGATGCGAATTCCGTACACGCTACCAACTGAACCATCATAGCCAAATTCCTACCCCAAAAATATAATGAAGGAAACTGAAAGTGGAATCTTTACAATAGTGCTGAAATTCTTATTTTGTGATTCGGGAACTGTAAAATGATAACATTTTTTTTATAAATCATTAACAAGAAAATATTACAATTAAAAAGTTAAAATTGTTAAGAAAAACTTTAAAAACGAGCTTCGCCATGACAGTGTTTCCACTGCCGTGACCAGGATTCGAACCTGGGTTACTACGGCCACAACGTAGGGTCCTAACCACTAGACGATCACGGCTATCGAAGCGACAACGCTTTTGGTGAAATTATTGATCAGTTGCAATAAAGAGATAATTTAAATGAGAAACCATTCGAATCCAATTCTGTAAAAAAATATCCCTTTTGTATTATAGGTATTTTATTTTATTTTTGTATTATTCATTTCAATCAATGTGCTTTAAATTATTTTTATGATGGTTTATATTGTACATTTCGAAGGCACGGTTAGTTGGTAGCATGGGTGGCACTTAGGCCGGTATATCGCGCTATTAGGGTTTAGTTTTAGCGTTTGGCCAAAATCTCACCTGATGTTAAGTGACGATCTGGATAAAGATGGTAACACGCTAAGCCTAGCGGAAGGACTAGTTCTCAAGTGCAGTTGGCGGAATACACCTACCTACTTGAAATTGAGTGGTTTTTAGCTTTAGGTTCATAGTTAGCCAGGCGGGGATAAGAAAATTCCCTACCACCATGCTTTGGAAAACTCAGGCTCATTGCAGGGATTCCAACTAACGTCAGTCGACGCTATGTCCGTAGGTCCGTACTTGTTGGCCATTGGTGCCAACATTGCTTTGTGGCTAAAGCTAAAGAGGTAAGAAAATGTAAAATAGGTGAAAGCCTCCAAATGGACGATATTTTTTAATTACATATTTGTTTTCTTTGTATTTACTTAACTCCCTATATTGACATAGATAGACTAGTGGTGTGGCCGCGGCTCCACATGCGTTTTTACTGCACAGGAGTTATTTACATCAAGTAATTTTACATTTACTCATATTGTTGAAAATTAATGTGCCGTTTCAATTGAGGAATGACATGTATTTTTCGTGCAAAGTTTCGTCGTGAAGCGGTTTGAGAATTGAAGATATTTTTTTTTACGATTCCTAAAAATGTTGTTGAAAATTCTCATAACCCATAGTATCGGAAAATATAGACAAAAAAATAACTGTACAGAACTACAGATATATTATTAATTTATTACATATAGATAGGTAACTTGAATGTGGCCATAGACACTGCCGTACTTTAACAAGATACCCACCATCTTGTTAAAGTATTGTTTGAACTCTGAAGACTAGGAAAATATGCTATCCACGTGTTATTGCTATAACTAGCGATCGCCCAATGATCGAAATTTGAGCAGCGACTTTTTTTAATCATAGACTATTTTCTGTTTGACATTTACAGTATAAACCTAAACTATCACTTGCTGTCACTTCTCATTGAGTGACAATGTCAATATTTTGGGGGGTCTAAGTTCAATGGCACTGGTCATGTTTGGATTTGTTTGAATGTTGTTTGGTATTAATTTATTTTATTTCATTTCTTAGTAACATATATTATACATACATTTTAGCTTTCTGCGCTCTTTCTGCATATAAACTTTAACCTTAAATCTCAGTCTTCCGTGCACGCAATACACTTAAAAAGGCATCGAAAGCTTTTGATTCACGTATTAATATAAATAGATTACATATAAACCTATAAGTACACGTTGCCAATAAATAAGAATAAGACAAGAAACATCAACCAATCAAATACTTAAACTACACCTCTTTACATAATAATTCAAAAGCATTTACTTAAAATTTATAATGAACAGCGTTATCAAGTCAATATTTAATCAAAGCGGTATTAACAGTTCGCGTGACTCGGGTAAAATTATATAAACAAGTCTATTCATTATCAAAAAGCATTCCCTTGTTATGTTACGTCAATTTTTGTCAATGCGTCCAACGTAATTGGTTATTTGATTGTTCACAAGCGTTGAAGATAATGATTGGCATGTAATAGCTCTGTATTTATTTTCCTTCAAAATGAATTTTGTTTATATTATATATACTAATATAATAAAGCGGAAGAGTTTTTTTTTTGTTTATTTATTTAAAAGGTATGATGTAGGCTATCTAATATTAAGTTACACTAGCTTATTACGTAAGTCGGATGTCGAGGCCCTTCCGGACTGCTTTATTCGCGTACGCTAACGTAATCGTTAATAATACCGTAATACAATGTTCTATAATAATATTGGTCTTTAGTATATAAAATGCCACAACAAGGTATTTTGTGACAAAGATTTATTGAAAATTAAAAAGTGATTTATAAGCATTATTTTTAAACATGGCATATTAATCCCTACGAACAAAAGTTACTTCATCATAAAGACAATTTTATGAAGTTAAATTTTGCTCTTTAAAGTATGCTATTTCGATACAGAGTTTAGGAGCTAATGAAAAATTAAAATAATTTGTACTTGCGAGAAGAACAATAAATTATGATAGACAACATGGGTGCGTTGGCGGGGAGAGGCGCGCGGCGCGGTGTTTGTCGCATAAAATTAACACGCTTAAAACCGTAGGGCACAGCTAGTGATATAATATATATTAAGTTTCACATTGTTACTTTTTCGGCCTATCATCACAGTTAAACAACGTCGGGTGCAGTCAGTACTTGGATGGGTGACCGCCTGGGAACACCGCGTGACGTTGGCTTTTTGCTATTTTTCTTGTATATTATATACAAAGTGACGTCATTATGTATCATCCAGAGTATACTTTATTAATAAACATTTGCCAACGTCCATACCACGTTGAAAACACCGGTTCTCGTCCGATCACCGAAGTTAAGCAACGTCGGGCGCGGTCAGTACTTGGATGGGTGACCGCCTGGGAACACCGCGTGACGTTGGCTTTTTGCTATTTTTCTTGTATATTATATACAAAGTGACGTCATTATGTATCATCCAGAGTATACTTTATTAATAAACATTTGCCAACGTCCATACCACGTTGAAAACACCGGTTCTCGTCCGATCACCGAAGTTAAGCAACGTCGGGCGCGGTCAGTACTTGGATGGGTGACCGCCTGGGAACACCGCGTGACGTTGGCTTTTTGCAATTTTTGTTGTATATTATATACATAGTTACGTCATTATATATCATGCAGAGTATACCTTATTGATAGACGTTTGCCAACGTCCATACCACGTTGAAAACACCGGTTCTCGTCCGATCACCGAAGTTAAGCAACGTCGGGCGCGGTCAGTACTTGGATGGGTGACCGCCTGGGAACACCGCGTGACGTTGGCTTTTTGCTATTTTTCTTGTATATTATATACAAAGTGACGGCATTATGTATCATCCAGAGTATACTTTATTGATAAACATTTGCCAACGTCCATACCACGTTGACAACACCGGTTCTCGTCCGATCACCGAAGTTAAGCAACGTCGGGCGCGGTCAGTACTTGGATGGGTGACCGCCTGGGAACACCGCGTGACGTTGGCTTTTTGCTATTTTTCTTGTATATTATAAATATACATAGTGACGTCATTATATATAGTGCAGAGTATACTTTATTTATCAACGTGTGCCAACGTCCATACCACGTTGAAAACACCGGTTCTCGTCCGATCACCGAAGTTAAGCAACGTCGGGCGCGGTCAGTACTTGGATGGGTGACCGCCTGGGAACACCGCGTGACGTTGGCTTTTTGCAATTTTTGTTGTATATTATATACATAGTTACGTCATTATATATCATGCAGAGTATACCTTATTGATAGACGTTTGCCAACGTCCATACCACGTTGAAAACACCGGTTCTCGTCCGATCACCGAAGTTAAGCAACGTCGGGCGCGGTCAGTACTTGGATGGGTGACCGCCTGGGAACACCGCGTGACGTTGGCTTTTTGCTATTTTTCTTGTATATTATATACAAAGTGACGGCATTATGTATCATCCAGAGTATACTTTATTGATAAACATTTGCCAACGTCCATACCACGTTGACAACACCGGTTCTCGTCCGATCACCGAAGTTAAGCAACGTCGGGCGCGGTCAGTACTTGGATGGGTGACCGCCTGGGAACACCGCGTGACGTTGGCTTTTTGCTATTTTTCTTGTATATTATATATATACATAGTGACGTCATTATATATAGTGCAGAGTATACTTTATTTATCAACGTGTGCCAACGTCCATACCACGTTGAAAACACCGGTTCTCGTCCGATCACCGAAGTTAAGCAACGTCGGGCGCGGTCAGTACTTGGTTGGGTGACCGCCTGGGAACACCGCGTGACGTTGGCTTTTTGCTTTTTTTGTCAAAAATTATTATAATGCACTTATTGTATTCAACTTTGCAATTTTTTATTGGATGTTACTTATAAGGACACAAAGCATTTATTTTTCCACAAGAACACCGCGTGACGTTGGCTTTTTGCTTTTTTTGTCAAAAATTATTATAATGCACTTATTGTATTCAACTTTGCAATTTTTTATTGGATGTTACTTATAAGGACACAAAGCATTTATTTTTCCACAAAACGGACTACTATCTAGGTATATGACCTACTTAGAAATGAGCAATAATCAAATCATGCGATGATTGCATTCTTCTAGACGTGGGCACAGCATACACATAAGATAAAGAAAAATACATTAGGCGGTAAATAAACTAATCCATCATAAAACTAAGATCCTAGAAATTACATTATTAAGTGATTTAAGATTATTTTTAATAGAGGTAACAAAACCTGAAAATATAGCAATCTCTGTGCGAACCATAGATGTAGTATATTATAGTGCGAACAGCGTTACAGAAAGAGGACATACGATAAACTGGGCAATGTTGACCGATATTTGTTCTGTAATGATGAGGCAAGTATAAAGTTTTTCTGTTATGCTGCTCAAACGTGGAATCGCAAAGTTCAAGTGGTCAAAAATGTAGGAGGAGACTGTGATTCCATTTAGCAATTTATAAAGAAACACGATGTTCAAGTTCCTTCTACGAGTATGAAGTGAGAAGTGACATAGCTTTTTAATAAGAAAGGCGTTCTTCGTAACTTCTTTCTTTTATTTTTTTTGTTTATTGTTAAGTACATTATAATCATTTTTTTTTTAATCATGTTAATTTTTAACTTTTGTAAAACTGATTGAACAATATTCCGGAGGTGGGCGATAGCAACTAAAACACAGTTTTTAACTAAATTGGTTGCTAACGTTTTATACTGTTGTTTTTTATATGTTAATGTTAAAGTAAATAAATAATTTATAAAAGTACCACCATACCATGTTAATTTTTCTACTAATAAAAATATTATTGGCTGAAAAGAAAAGATAACATACGTATCGGAATTTCATTGATCATATAGTATAAAACTATCAAAACACTTGTACTTAAATAAACCAAAAGTGAACAGAATTTATCAAAAGCAATTCTACCTTTTACGTCTCGCAGCGGGATGGTTACGAGGCAAAGTTAAGGAGTCAAGAACTACAATACAAATATAACTTTGCTGTGATAACTTAATCTGATATTTCTTAAACCGAAATATTAGAGTTCAAAATAGGAACTTAGAAGATCGTCTAATGGAATTTCAGAATTGCAGACGTATAATGTGGACATTCATAACGTATTGTGTTTTGATTACAAACGTCAGAATAGTTTGAGTACGGATGGCGGTTGTATGGGAATAGGAAATGGTTATATCTCGGCATACTATAAGCCGTAGGATCCACTCGGAGCCAAGTTTGAATGGCATCCAATGGCAAACGTTATGGTACGCTCCGTTTATTTGCTTTATTGTTTTCTCTCTGTTACTGGTGATCATAATTTATAGGAGATATTTAGTGAGTAGTTTTCGATTAGGATTTGTTCGTGCCGACATGGAGGTTGTAGTAAAGCTGTGGCTCCGGAGCTGGATATGAAAGGGAGAAACGGGAATTGGGTTGAACAGCTCTTCAGAATACTCGGCATTATACAAACGGTAGAACACCGGAACACGTTCAGCGAGTAAATATCTGAGCGACGCGGCGATCGTCAATTGTGTATCGAAGAATTGTTCGACATAATGCCTGCGCGGCGACTACCTCTATTGATATCACTGAGTTCATCCTTACACCTTGCAACCTAAATGGTCACGAACAGTCTGATTTCAAAGGTGTTATCTTATGGTATCGTATGGAGTTCTTCAAGAAGGGAAACTTTAAAGGAAAACACGAAAAAAAATTCTCACCTTTTGCCATGGCCTACCTTTCAACCGTGCAATTTTTCCGAGTTCATATCTGTCGGTTGTAACTACACAGAAACGACACCCCTCAGAGTGCATTCCGTACCAAGTATCATTTTAGATCAAACACGTGATAATGGCTATAAGAGCGCCCCTATTATTTGATACAATAAAAGCGAAGTGCCGACATATTCCGAATTCTACTGCACAATCACACCGGGACGATATGACTTATGTGACGTTAAAACAAAAATGAAATTCTTTCTTAAACTTAGGAATAATAAAGACCATTTTAGAATAGTAACTTAGTTCAGAGTTGAGAGTTTTGTTTGTGCGAGAGACGCGTGTCTATCGTGCACTCAAAAGCCCGGTAGGTTCGCAGATACGGGACTAATGGTGATTGAGAAAAATATAGCAGTGACATGGCCAACAATAACTTGTGGTTATGCCTTCATGAATATTGAAGATCTGAAGTTGATAGGTGACGTTTTATTAGATTACGAAGATACAGTTAATGTAAGTGATAAATATATTGATGGCTGAAGAGTAGATATCTGCTTTATTTCACAAATAAGGTATTGGGTAATTTCAGAATTCAAATTATTTTGACTCTATTATTATTCAGGGGTTGAGAAATAATGTAGCTTCATTAGTCATTTGACTTGTAGTTTTTATAGGTTAAAATTTGTCTATCAGAATAATAGAAGCTAAGCGTAAGTCCCTCCTCGATATACCTTTTACAAATTAACGTCTTTATCTACTTTATCCACCTTCTATGAATAGCTAGAATTGAACTCTTGGAGTGCAGTGCAAAGAGCCGTCCCAATACCTTATTAGGTTAAACGCCTTGACACATCCTCTTCTGATGTTCTTTTACATCAATCAATTGGTTCACTTCCTGGAAGTACTGAGCTAGCACGATTAAACAAGGCCACCACCATGCAAAATAGGCGAATATAGAGCTCGAGTTGCGTAAACTATGCCGATGAAAACTCGATTACTGTGTTATTTGTATTCTTTGATTCTTAAATTCATCATTTCTTAAGCAAACTATCCAAATTATGCTAGACTATATATTACATTGTTTAGGTCCTACCTAGACATTATTTAAACGTTTTTGGCAATTTAAAATTACTTAATATCGCTCAGTTTTTTCTTTCTTTTGAACATCTAGGTACAAGTTAAAATTTAAAAATCAAACCTATTCGAAAGCATTTGATGAGTTTATAAAAATGCCTGTTTAAAAATCTATAATACCACTTAAATCACTCACTTTAATCCACAATATAATCATGGTGTTAATGCGAATGCCCATTTTTCAATTTATTCGCAAGAATTTTAATCGTCAACTTATAATGAGCGTTGAAGACCTGTTGATGATAAAATAAAGAGAATAGTAAACCAATATTAATTCACATAAGTACATGTTCAAAGTTTTATCATCAGAAGCAATAGAGAATTTATTTGCTGAAATATAATTCACAGTATTAATTACCGTATTGTTAACGCGTTGCTGATTTCGACGCGACACTTTGTCGTACTCATTGAATTTATTCACCCCTTTCTTTGGCTAGTTGACTGAATATTAATATTACAGAGGGTAATCTCCGACGATTAATGTTTCGTTGCTTATACATAATATGCGTGTTGGTATGTTATGAATGCTTACATAATTATATGTTAATATGTTTTTACTTATCGTAATTATATAATTTTGATCATCGGAAGAAGAGTTCGGGTTGATTATAGCAGATTGTTTAGATCTAATTTTTATTAGTTGGCTATAATTCTTTCAAGAAATCCTTTCATGGGCACATTTTTTCGTTGGCTTAAAGCGTTGATGTTGACTTCTTTTAATGTCTAATGAAACTTCAAATTTTCTCTGCCTTTTACCTACTTATTTATATTTGTCATTCTGACACATTATTATAAGATTTAAATTTTTTTTCGGGATGAAACTTATGTTATTAGATTGTTTAATGTGTAATTTAGGCGGTATTTTGCGTGATTTAGTTTGGTTATTGTTTTAATATTAAATGTATTACTTAGAACGTGCATTTTAGATTTCCACAAAAGCTTCCTGGATAGTTTTAACAAGGGGACCACCACCTTGTTAGAGCTATATTTAAGATTACAAGAATAGTACGAAGTTAGACCTAAAGGATGCGTATGCAAGGGACTTAACACTTAGAGAAATAATAAATGAAGTATGAGATTTTTAAATCAAACAAAGTTATTAGTCAATTTGAGATTAATAAGCCCTATTTTAACATATTATCAGGGTCAATAATTTAGCAAGTTCTCACATTGCATGTTATGAACTAGCTGTGCCCGCGGCTCCGATCGTGTGGTCTACAAAATATCGGTATCATGTTTACCCTGCTGCCAGCAACGGAGGTCGCCCGTTGGTTATTATAAAGATAAAATTTTTTTTTCTAAAATAAAAGTAGCCTAAGGTTACTCCTTATAATATCAGCTATCTGCCTGTAAAAAGTTCCGTTAAAATCTGTCCAACCGTTTCGAAAATTGCTCGGAACAAACAGAAAAATGTTAAAAATTGTATCTTTGTTATAATCACCGTAAGGTATTTAGTAAAAAGCTGTTATTTTGACATAACAAACAAACACATCAATTTAATAACCCTTTGGCTCCGTTACATAATAAAAATTACGTGAAATTGGCATATAATATGCTATTCGTAGGAGCAGCGGTATTTGTATAGAGAAGATGACCAGAAAGATTGCTTTAGTTGGATATCAAATGCCAATGTTAGTAAAGTAGTTTTAAAAGTTCCGACCCATTTTACGAAATTACTGACCATATACGCTACTATAATAACGTGGGGTTAACAATAAATTGAGTATTGTACAAATTAATATCGGAATTGGTATAATTTTTCTAATCCCCTTTCGAATAGCGTGGTATCAGCTTTATCTTAAAATCTGTCGTTGTCAAACAGTGCCATATGTATGGACAATGTACACAATGATATTAGATCAGATGTTGTTTAAATGATTTCAAATTTTATTTAATAAGACCAGTAAATTTATATTATAGTTTACTTATATTTTAATTTAGCTAACTCACGTTTGTACCATTGATTGCTATTTCAATCAGTTAGGAAATATGTGTTACTATTTTTTTAATTTTTTTTTTTAAATTAAGTATATTATGTTTTCATGATTTCTGCATTTTTTTGTTTGAGCAATTAATTATGTAAATGAAATAAATACAACCTCTGTACGCAAGTAACAAGTTATACATCTTTCGCTAACAAAATTAGAAGATAACCGTCATAAATCATAATAAAAAATCATCTAACTGAATTTATCATTTTCTATTGTGTAAAAGCAATTTACAGCCAGTACAATTAATTCACATTAATATCATTAAAGGCTAGTTCATCATGTAGTATTTCCATTATTGATGCGCGGGCGGTTTACAATATTACTCTCTAATAAATGCGCAAAATGATTTAGGTACTTCATACATCTGTCTTCTATACATAAGTATAAATGCTATCATTTGTGCATATGCACTTATAATCCCCGAATAATATTATTCGGGACTTTCTTACATTTGAAACCAATATGAAATTTTGTACAATTTACTAGATGGACTATCCGCATAATATGACCGCTCTCTAGTCAATGTAACTCAACACCCTGACGCGCAGGGGTGAATACATTACAGATACCAATTCGAAAATTGTCAGTACCAATATCGTTTGAGCGGCGACAATCGAATTTGTTAGTAAATGGAATTACTTCGTGATTATTACCTATTAGTTATTTGATAAACATTGAGCGTAGACGATTTGTGTTTTTTTTAAATTCGTGTAACGGTATTTTTGATTTAAATAAATAAAAATTATAGTCGACTAGTAACCGTTCCCGACTTCGTTCGCTTTAAAAATAATACGACATGGGACATTTACTGGAACAATTGAAAAATATGGACTTTCCTGGATCGCGACCACTATGTAGTAGGTGTATGTATAATATCCTCCATAGTGACATGCTTATGTACACATAATTATATTTATAAATATTATTTGACCGCCTGGGAACACCGCGTGACGTTGGCTTTTTGCAATTTTTGTTTGTATATTATATACATAGTGACGTCATTATGTATCATGCAGAGTATACTTTATTGGTAAATATTTGCCAACATCCATACCACGTTGAAAACACCGGTTCTCGTCCGATCACTGAAGTTAAGCAACGTCGGGCGCGGTCAGTACTTGGATGGGTGACCGCCTGGGAACACCGCGTGACGTTGGCTTTTTGCAATTTTTGTATGTGTATATTTTTATACATAGTGACGTCATTATATATCATGCAGAGTATACTTTATTGATAAATATTTGCCAACGTCCATACCACGTTGAAAACACCGGTTCTCGTCCGATCACTGAAGTTAAGCAACGTCGGGCGCGGTCAGTACTTGGATGGGTGACCGCCTGGGAACACCGCGTGACGTTGGCTTTTTGCTATTTTTCTTGTATATTATATACATAGTGACGTCATTATATATCATGCAGGGTATACTTTATTAATAAACGCTTGCCAACGTCCATACCACGTTGAAAACACCGGTTCTCGTCCGATCACCGAAGTTAAGCAACGTCGGGCGCGGTCAGTACTTGGATGGGTGACCGCCTGGGAACACCGCGTGACGTTGGCTTTTTGCAATTTTTGTATGTGTATATTTTTATACATAGTGACGTCATTATATATCATGCAGGGTATACTTTATTGCTAAAAGTTTGCCAACGTCCATACCACGTTGAAAACACCGGTTCTCGTCCGATCACCGAAGTTAAGCAACGTCGGGCGCGGTCAGTACTTGGATGGGTGACCGCCTGGGAACACCGCGTGACGTTGGCTTTTTGCTATTTTTCTTGTATATTTTTATACATAGTGACGTCATTATATATCAGGTTTAAATCACCTAAACGTCCATAAGGGTGGGCCGGACATGTTTTGTTTTCTATTTTGAATTAATTAGGTTACTTTATTATAACGCTGCAACCAACACCTGACCCGGTTCTTCGATACCAATTAAGCAACTCGGGCGGGCATATTGGATGATACCGCCTAGGAAACGCGTGACGTTGGTTTTTTTTAATTGTAGGTATTTTTTATAATAATAGTCATATAATTCATCGTTCTTTAAAATAAACGCTGCAACTGAACAATTGAAAAAGGTTCTGTCCGACACTGAAGTTAGAACTCGGCGCTGTCATAATTATTTGACCGCCTGGGAACACCGCGTGACGTTGGCTTTTTGCAATTTTTGTTGTTAATATACATAGTGACGTCATTATGTATCATGCAATATACTTTATTGGTAAAATTTGCCAACTCCATACCACGTTGAAAACACCGGTTCTCGTCCGATCACGAAGTTAAGCAACGTCGGGCGCGGTCAGTACTTGGATGGGTGACCGCCTGGGAACACCGCGTGACGTTGGCTTTTTGCATTTTTTGTATATTTTTATACATAGTGACGTCATTATATATCATGCAGAGTATACTTTATATAATTGCAACTCAACCATTGAAAAACGGTTCTGTCCGACACTGAAGTTAAGAACTCGGGCGCGGTCATATTGATGGTGACCGCCTGGGAACACCGCGTGACGTTGGCTTTTTGCATTTTTTTGTATATTATATACATGTGACGTCATTATTATCATGCAGGGTATACTTTATTATAAACGTTGCCAACGTCCATACCACGTTGAAAACCCGGTTCTCGTCCGATCACCGAAGTTAAGCAACGTCGGGCGCGGTCAGTACTTGGATGGGTGACCGCCTGGGAACACCGCGTGACGTTGGCTTTTTGCAATTTTTGTATGTTATATTTACATAGTGACGTCATTATATATCATGCAGGGTATACTTTTTAATAAACGTTGCCAACGTCCATACCACGTTGAAAAACCGGTTCTCGTCCGATCACCGAAGTTAAGCAACGTCGGGCGCGGTCAGTACTTGGATGGGTGACCGCCTGGGAACACCGCGTGACGTTGGCTTTTTGCAATTTTTTATGTGTAATATACAAGTGACGTCATTATGTATCATGCAAAATATACTTTATTGCTAAATTTGCCAACTCCATACCACGTTGAAAACACCGGTTCTCGTCCGATCACCGAAGTTAAGCAACGTCGGGCGCGGTCAGTACTTGGATGGGTGACCGCCTGGGAACACCGCGTGCTTGGCTTTTTGCATTTTTCTTGATATTTACAGTGACGTCATTGATATCATGCAGGGTATACTTTGATAAACTTTTGCCAACTTCCATACCACGTTGAAAACACCGGTTCTCGTCCGATCACCGAAGTTAAGCAACGTCGGGCGCGGTCAGTACTTGGATGGGTGACCGCCTGGGAACACCGCGTGACGTTGGCTTTTTCATTTTTTGTATATTATATACATGGTGACGTCATTATTATCATGCAGGGTATACTTTATTATAAACGTTGCCAACGTCCATACCACGTTGAAAACACCGGTTCTCGTCCGATCACCGAAGTTAAGCAACGTCGGGCGCGGTCAGTACTTGGATGGGTGACCGCCTGGGAACACCGCGTGACGTTGGCTTTTTGCAATTTTTGTATGTGTATATTTTTATACATAGTGACGTCATTATATATCATGCAGGGTATACTTTATTAATAAACGCTTGCCAACGTCCATACCACGTTGAAAACACCGGTTCTCGTCCGATCACCGAAGTTAAGCAACGTCGGGCGCGGTCAGTACTTGGATGGGTGACCGCCTGGGAACACCGCGTGACGTTGGCTTTTTGCAATTTTTGTATGTGTAATATACATAGTGACGTCATTATGTATCATGCAAAATATACTTTATTGCTAAAAGTTTGCCAACGTCCATACCACGTTGAAAACACCGGTTCTCGTCCGATCACCGAAGTTAAGCAACGTCGGGCGCGGTCAGTACTTGGATGGGTGACCGCCTGGGAACACCGCGTGACGTTGGCTTTTTGCTATTTTTCTTGTATATTATATATATACATAGTGACGTCATTATATATAGTGCAGAGTATACTTTATTTATCAACGTGTGCCAACGTCCATACCACGTTGAAAACACCGGTTCTCGTCCGATCACCGAAGTTAAGCAACGTCGGGCGCGGTCAGTACTTGGATGGGTGACCGCCTGGGAACACCGCGTGACGTTGGCTTTTTGCTATTTTTCTTGTATATTATATACATAGTGACGTCATTATATATCATGCAGGGTATACTTTATTAATAAACGCTTGCCAACGTCCATACCACGTTGAAAACACCGGTTCTCGTCCGATCACCGAAGTTAAGCAACGTCGGGCGCGGTCAGTACTTGGATGGGTGACCGCCTGGGAACACCGCGTGACGTTGGCTTTTTGCTATTTTTCTTGTAGATTATATACATAGTGACGTCATTATATATCATGCAGGGTATACTTTATTAATAAACGCTTGCCAACGTCCATACCACGTTGAAAACACCGGTTCTCGTCCGATCACCGAAGTTAAGCAACGTCGGGCGCGGTCAGTACTTGGATGGGTGACCGCCTGGGAACACCGCGTGACGTTGGCTTTTTGCATTGTTGTAAAAATATTTTGTCTAAACACAAAATAGTTATAATACTTTATGTCTTAAAATTTTTTCATAATTCAAAATTATTTCACCGATTTCATTTTCAGACACGTCATTGGTACTTTGCCTACGGTTGTCGACGAATTTTTTCCTTATCTAACTATTTTGATAATACATATACTTAATTATGTGTATATGGGACACTTGTGTTAGTGAATTAATCAAATTCTAAACATAAGATCTAATCACAAATTATCTTACATGAATAATTACCTGATTGAAATCGAATAGTAATTAAGTGTTAATAGCCACTAATTTAGCCTCGATCATACTAATATATGTTACATTGTTACAGTCGTAAATGTAATAACGGAATATACCTATATCAATTCAATTAATAATATTGAAGTGTCTGTTTGTAATGTCAAAATGACAGCTGTTTACTAAATCCTTATGAAAGTATATACGATACCTATAAAAAAAAGATCATTTTTAAATTTTTGTTTGTCTGTCTATCTGTTCCGGGTAATCTCCGAAACGGTTGGACCGATTTTGACGGGACTTTCGCTGGTAGATAGCTGATTTTATAGCGAGTAACTTAGGTTACTTTTATTTTAGAAAAAGATTTAGGGTTCCGCACAAATAAAAAAAATGCTCATGGTGAATAAATTCGGGCGCTTAAATCGCTTACGCTGAGTCAACCATAAGAGAGACAGACAAGTACTAAACAATTGTAGACATTAAAAAGGCCTACAAAAGTCAGCTAGAGTATCTATACATCTATTTTCTAAGGAACACCCACAATAAGCTTTTTTGTCTTTAAAATAGCCGGGAGCGGGAGAGCAAGATTCGCGCGGGTATTCTGTAGTCCACATGAGCAAAGCCGCGGGCACAGCCGGTTTTATCTATTTATAAAATGTCATATGTACCAATTCATAATTACATTTTAAATAAACTGCTTAATCTTCAAATGTAAGTCGTCTACATAACATTAGTTATTTATTTAAGTGTTTAAATAACAATAACTCATAAATAAAGTTTTTTTTTTCAGGTATTAGTAATTTTCATTTTCAATAAGTATAAAGTTCATTTATTTTTTAGCACATTTTTTTATTAGCTTCATACGTATGTTAAAGTTAGTATGTATGTTACGGAAGCTTTGGACATGATTTTGACCCCCTTCAAAGCGTTGGATTAACTTTTGCTTTTATATAATATGATATAGATATTATAAACAGGAAAGATTCGATTTTTTGTTTGTTTTTTCTTTTGTTTGTAATGGGTAAACTCAAAAACTACTGCACCTACTTTAAAATTTCTTTCACCAATATAAAGCTACAGTATCAGCGAGTAACATAGGCTACGTTAGAATTTCAAAAAATAATTTATTCATGCCCATAGTTTTACACAAAGTTTAAAAATTTGTTTACAAGGGTGCGTTGGCGATGCTTGTCGTATAACATTAACACGGGTGAAACCGTGGGGCACAGGTAGTATATAATATAGATATGTACCGTCCTTATATAGAATGTTCTTTTAGGTGCGTTAAAAAACTTAAGAGGTGACATACATCTAAGCGTCAATTTTGTTTATCACAATCATTGTAATTTGAGTAACACTAATTTTGCTAAGTAAACGTTCTGGCCCTTACTGAGATTTGATTCCATTATACTCCCCAAATATATATATTAATAAGTAATTTAACATATTACCCGGATTACTAGGAGCTCTAGAAACCGTACTCATCACAGGAACGTAACAGAAGGTAATTTGTTTGCGATCTTCAATCCAAAGAAGTTTCTATGTGTCCTACCTCTCAATTAAATCTAAAATTAACTAACAAAAAAATTTACACGCCTAATTCTTTTATGATAGCAAATGATGTCTTTTGTAATTTGCATTTTGCTTCAACGATCCGTATCAAAATAACAATAATGTAGGTCTAGACACGTGGTATATTCGAACTAGACAAATCAGACCTTAGAAATGATATTTGAAGTTGTTATAAAATATTTTATGTTGTTATATATAAATTTCAGGAATGCCCATTGAACTTGGACCCATTTAGATTTCATTCCTTTTGTCGTTGAAGTCAACAACCAAGGCATAGGTATATCATAATATTGAACTTGGCTCTCATTTCATAGTTATGTTTTTGATGGGTAGTTCAAATTACATAAAAATAGTGGTCACATTAATTTGCGAGTTTTGAACTCTTATAAGATAACCTACCCTTGCTTATTAAGTAAGTAAACGAGTGAATTAATATGCAGATGAGCTGAATTAGAGTGAAGTTGATTGATTAAAATTATACGACGCAAGAATCCGCGGGACAATGTGCCCGCATTGTCAGAATCTGATTCGCTCTTTATTGTGTCCACTTCATAAATATACTGGAATTAAAAAAAAAAACCATACCTACTTAAATGTAACTTTTTATCGAAGTGAAGCCACAATAATTTTAAACTACGAATTCATAAATTAAAAAAAAAAAACCGCAAAGGAATAACCATGCATGCAGTCTACATTATGATGATGGGTCACTGCAACTCACAGCTTTATACCAGTGAGGTGTATTTATCGGAACCGTTTAATAGAACATGTATTTATTAGTAACAGCATGGAACTGTTATCTGTAAACTGAAAAAGCTGTTACTAAATACTACGTACCTGTTCCATACTGACATGCTTTTCTCTATTCAAGCTTAAGGTTGTTTACTTTGTTAGAGTGAGATACAAACAAATATGACTTGCAATAAGCAGTTTACTCTCTTTAATTATAGCAATAGAAAGAGATAGCATTATGTAACAGGCTGTTATTAAAGTGAAACTTTTATTAGATCGTCTCAAAAATTTTGGTCTATGTGTTGCATGTCGCGTGACGGTCGGCCGCGGAGTAGGGATGGCGGCGCCTATAGTTCGCAGCAACTGACCGTGTAGTGTATAGACTATTACTCATTTGTGATTTTTTAGTTAAATGTCTATAATGTGAAAAAAAAGTTTCACTTTTACCGTGGTTTCATAAAACCAGACAATCAATTTTTTTTAGAACATATTTTGGAAGTGTTTTTCTCTGGAACAGGAACTCGTGGTATGGTTTCTTGTTTTACCTCTTATAACTCCTACTACATACGAGTGTTACCAACCTTTTCCACAGTCTTGAGGCCAGTCTAATTGAAATGAGTTTGAAAGGCTCGTTTGTCAGCGCGAGTACTGCTGCTTTACGGTTACGGCAGAACTAGGTGTCGCGATTCTACTCCTGTATACGGACCTTGGAAAAGTTCTTTATCTGTAATTAATAGATTTTGAATATAACCATTTAAAATATAGACCATAGATTCAAATTTTTGTTGCCAAGTACAAAATATTTACTATTTTTTTAAATGTTTTATAGGCGCTTGACATAGATCTAACCTGATGGTAATTGAAGATGAGGCTGACGATGAATCGAGCTTACCTACTACATGCCTATTCACTCTTCGTTTGAAGACTTCCAAGTTATAAGTGGCCAGGAGGATAGACGCTATAACATAACATACCATCACGCCTGTATCCTCGATGGGTTAGGCAGGGGTGTATATAGGGGGTTAGGCAAACTACATCACGAAACATGCCGCTCAAGTTACATAATATAGGTCCAAATAACTTACGTTTATAAATTAAAACAAAAATCATAGTAAAATTATTATAGGTACTTACTGCAATAGATATGATTTAAATTTCTAACCCCTTAAATTACTAAAATCACATCCGCTTTATACTTCACAAATGGCTGATCAGTCAAGGAGACGAAATCCGTTGAGAGCCGAAATTAAATATGCATAGAAGGGTTAGGCGTTTGGTCAGATTTGCCACGCTTTCCGTATTAATATCTTGATCCATCAACAGTTGACGGGTTAGATGAATCAGGGCCGGTAGTGAAAGGGTTAAATTTGGTTCTCAAAGTGTGTATTCATATAAACGAGTAGGGTTTTTGACAGGATTTTGATCTGAAATATGGTGGTTTTTATTTTCATTCGTAAACCTATGTTATTTAGACTTATGTAAATTTGATAAAATTTTACGTGAAGTAGTCTTAGTGCATAAGTGAAGTGGATTATAAATAATAACTAGGAAGATGCATTTGAAGTTGCCACAAAAACTCCCAGGAAAGTGTGAACAAGATAGCCGCTAATTTTTCGAGCTGTGTTTGAAGAATTCACATGAACTTGGCAGTATTATGGATAAACACAATTGCCATTAAATAAAAAAATAATTTATAATGTAATAAGTCCCCTACTCAAGTAACTTGTTCATTCAGATCATTCTAATGAGCACAAACGCGATATCTCTGCTATAAGTTGGTGAGGAGTTAGGTATTATACAGATCGCAGATGACGCTGCAACGTCAGGAAACAAACACCTTGGTTTTTCTAATATCATTCAAGTAACATAATACCAAATCTCTACTCAATCAGACACGTGGAAGATGCTCACATCTATTAATCAACTAGAAACTAGAAATCTTCAAACGTAAGAACAGATTTTGCTTGAACCAAAGCTAAGAACTCGATCAAGATATTAAAAAAAAAAAAAACGAAATCGGTTCAGCAGTTTGTGAGCTACGATAACACAGATACACACGTTAAACTTATAACAATCCTCATTTTTCGTCGGGAGTTAAAAAGAAGAAAGGATTCATCTTCTATACTAATAAACCTTCAGGGTTTCTATGTTATCCATACGTTCATACGTATGGTATAATATACCATTCGCGTACTATCCTAGGCCTGGTATTTTCATATTATATGACTGAGATCAAGCCTTGAGCAGTTTATTTTTAAAAAAAAGTTTGAACTACAAGTCTGATTTGAAAAATTATTATTGAGTTTTACAGCCCCTTTATTAAAGAAGGTTCTATGCTATGCCAATTTATGTTACAACTTTAAAAAGCGTAAATATATAAACGAATGTTTGTTTATAGTCAATTTAAGCTATAAAGAGGCACCTATGAAATTCAAAACGCTAGTACCGGTTCGGAAAACATCCCAATCACCAAGAAAAACCGACAAGAAACTTGATCGGACTGTTTTTTACTGTGTACTTAAATATTATATACAGTTATTTAATAATTATATTATTTTAGTGGATGTACTGATAGGGACTCCCTTCCAGACATCACTATCAGTCACTTTTTATTAGCCTTTTGACAGTAAATGTCTGATATGGTCCTTGAACTTGTGCGGGAAATCGGTAATGCGTTTAGAGATCTTAACATAGAATCTAACATAATTATCTAAAAATTCAACCGATTGCAATGAAACTTCTGAGCACAACTTCGTGAAGAATTTCTTTGCAGAGTTTTTCTCTACTTGGGGCAGCCCGACTGCTGGAATCCTTCCACTATACAGAAGAACAGAGCCAAATCACCTTGTGTTGTGTTCCTGCGATGAGTATGGTTTCCAGAGGTCCTAAGGAAGGAGGTTTCTAAGTCGCCAACGTGCTGGCGATGCCTATTGTATTACAAGCGTCCATGGGCTACAGTAGGCAAAATACAACGACCGTAATGGTAGGTGGCACGCGAGTTTTTTTCATTTCGAAGATAACTGGAACGAATTCAAGGGTAAATGCTAGTCTATGAATAAGATTAACCTTTCATTATAAAATTTTATTATTGTGCCCGTTAATCGGCGTGACTTACATGTTACAAAAGTTTGGGAATCAACAACACAATAGTGATTTATCCGACGTCATAGACAAAGGGTTAAGTTACCATTAATTAACGAGATGTGTTCACGATCTGGTCAAAAAGGGTGAGATATTAATAATTATTTTATTTCATATCAAGGATATTTTGGTATTTCTGTATATTATTTTTGGCATTTACTAACTAAATAACTTTCGGTGAATTGAGTTTCCAGAGCTATTTCTGGTAGGAGGGTTAAAAGTCGGCAGCACGTTAATGACGTCTATAGTTTTACAAGCATCCATAGGTTACGGTAGCCGCTTACAATCAGGTGGGCCGTATACTTGTTTTAGGGGTATTTAAATATACTAGCGATCACCCTAAGGTCAAAATTCGACCAGCGACTTTTTAATCATAGACTATTTGACATTTGCAGTATTCATGAACCTAAACAATGAGTATTATCTACATCACTTGCTGTCGCTTTTCGTTGAGTGACAATTTCAATATTTTGGGGGTCTAAGTTCAATGCCGGTTTAGGATTTGCAGTATTATTTTATTATATTAGTAACAGATATTATAGATAAATTTTAGCTTTCTGCACTCCTTCTCCATATAAACTTTAACCATGCCAAATCTCACAGTCTTCCGTGCACGCAATACGCTTAAAAAGTGGTAGAAAGCTTTTTCTTGACGTAGGCAATAAATATACAGATTCTATGTCTGATTATGTGATGTAAATGTTTTATTCACAAATATTAAGGATATGTATTGAGTTTCGATGTTAGTAATATTATTGGAATGTTAAAAATTGTTGTATTGGTTTTAATATAATTATAATTATGCTATATAGTTATTATCGACTGGATAAAATTAAAAATAGCGTTATAATTAATAATTCGTAGTTTTAACAATTTCCAAATATTTAAATGTTTAATTGTATATATTTCTAAAGTATCTGCTTCCGGTTTATATTTTAATGCACTTCCGCTGCAACGTAACAGAAGGATCAACAATGGCGATCGATAGACGGACAAGCCACGACCGGAAAAGAGGGCATACATTAAAATGATAAAAAGTAAATAACTGAACAGTGTTGTATGATTTTGTGATAATAAAAGTTGAAATCTTTAAATGCCTTTGAATTTTGTCTGTCACTAATACTTGTTTTCCGACTTTGCTGTAATAAAAAACACAGTGCACCGGTAATTGCAAGCGTGTGTTTGATTTGGCATTGAGGGTAAGCCGTCAGTCTAAAACCTTATAAGAAACTGTTAGTGTGTGATCTATTACGATTAGCTGACAGGCTAATATATATTTGCCGGCCAACTGTTAGTCTGTGGGGTCCTTAAAAGTTATCATAAAACTTCATGTATAATTTATCTAATTTTAATTTTAATACGTTGTCAAGAATAACTTTTTTCTGTTTCGATGTTATAAAAAGTCTAAGTTAAATAACAATAAAAAATATAATAAGAAAATCCACAACAATGGGTTGATCTGACGGCGTGAAATTGTACCCACCCACATAGATTGATGACGTCCAACAATGGGCTAAGCCGTTTTTTGCGATCCCCTTTCGATTTAACAGCAATTAAAAAGTTCTACAAAGCCACGAAAGGGTTAACTTCATTTTCGTATAATTGGTCCGATACTACGATGGGAACGAAATTTGCTATAGATCCGGCTTCTATAGTTATCGATATTTCTCTGTAGGTATTTATCGATGTGTCTATTTTTTTTTATAAGTAAGAAGAGGAATAATTAGACATAAGTCTGTAGGAGTGGTGGTGTTAATATTGTGTGCGATTATATGGCATTGACCCTAGATCAAAACTAGTAATTTAGTTGAATTTATTTACAATTTTTTCTTTTATCTGTATAAGTGATCTTTGGCGATTTTTTAATATATTTTAATGAAGTTGCTTATTGGTGAACATTCTTAAAGTATGCGAGATATAAGAAATTGTTTTTTTGCTACACTCTAATTGTGATTATATGTATATAATGAAATATCTGTAGTAAATAATACAATCTTTATAAATTCCTATGTTGAAACGTTTGTTTTACACGGTTATTGATTGACCTGTTAATCTTAGTACCAAAACAATTTAAAATCAATAAATGTCCTATTATGATGATCTTATAGCATGGCTCCTCTACGGTACAAACTTTTCACAGTATTATAAAAATCCACAAATAGTAACAAAATAAGTTTATAAAATATACAAAAATGATTTACATTTACCGATAAACTAAATAACACTATGACATCACTATTTATAATCTGAAAAGATTTTATTTTTCTCTTCACGACGAGATAAATTCAAATTTCGAAAGAAGAAATGGAAGCACAATAAGCGCCCTCAAGGTAATTGATTCACACGCTTCCCAGAGTCAGAAATGTTTAGCGGTTAAGGGTTAACTCTAATTTCTTTGTTACAGAGCAGAATTGAGTTTTGTCACTAATTTGGTATTGGATTTTTACTTAAAAGAAATGTTATCGACTTAATATAATTAATCACGAAAGTCGGAATTAGTACTTGATGTTGTATCATTAATTAGGTCCTTACATATGAAATTGGAGTTTTGTTGAACTGGCCACTTTGATCTCAAATATCTGGCGTTTGGTTAGGAATTCCAAATTCAAATTTAGGCTTGTGTATTTGTGTTTCGAATTTAGTGATTCATTTGTTTCCGCAGCAAATGATTTTTCTTTGACATCGTTCTTTTCACAAAATGTAAAACTTAAAATATCGTGTTATTTACGAATATGAGCGTGACAGAAATAGCTCGAACGATTAATTATGTGTATAGGGAAGCTACTGTAAAAGAAAACACGGTAAGTTTTTGTTTCCAACGTTTTCGTTCTCGAAATTTTGACCTACGAAAAAGCCCCGTGGACGGCCGGAGACCCTAGTTGATAATGAAGAATTAAAGGTGATTGTGGAAGCGGATCCATTGCAAACCACATCAGAGTTAGCGGCAGGCTTTATTGTTGGTGATAAAACAATTATAATTCACTTGAAACAAATTGGAAAAGTGACTTGAAACAAATTGGAAAAGTGAAAAAACTCGAGAACTGGATAGGTACCGCGTGAATTGACTGAAGCACACCAACAAACGCGCATTGAGTGCTGCGTTACATTACTCAACCGTCACAATAACGAGAAAAATTTTAATAGTGTTATTACTTGTGACGAAAAATGGATTCTTTGCGACAATCGGAAACGTTTATCAGAGTGGTTGAATCCAGGAGAACCGGTCAAATACTGTCCTATGCGAAAATTGACTCAGAAAAAGGTACTGGTGAGTGTTTAGTAGACCATAACAGCAGATCTGTATTGTCAACAATTGCAAGCTGTGATGGAAAACCTAGCCTTTAAGCAATCGAAACGCTAAATTTCTCTAGCCCACTGCTACTTCAGGACAACGCTAGACCCCATACTTTACGACAGACGGCCGCTAAATTAGAGAAACAGCGGTTGGAATGTATCTGACACCCACCATACTCCCCGGACCTTGTTCCAACAGATAACCACTATTTTCAGAATTTGGACAATTTCTTGAAAGGAAATAAATTCAATTCCGATGAATTTGTCCAAATCGCCTTTAACGATTTTATTGTTTCTCCCTCCCACAATTTTTTTAGCAATGTAATTAATAAACTACCTACAAAATGGCGAAAGTGCATCGATAACAATGGTACATACTTCGATTGATGAAATGTATAATTTCATAATATTTTTTTCATTTTACTTTTATCATTTAAAACGTTAAATTCATATCTAAGGACCTAATATAATATAAAATTGTGGAGTACTAATTTTAGCAAAGTGATAGGATAAAATGTACTAAAGTTCGATATGATGTTCAGCCATATTATAACTACTTTGTTTATGAACCTATGTAGATGATTATTTTTACATTTCAAAGGGGATGCCTCAAGGGTGGTCCCATGTTAATTCCATTGGCATTGGACGTTCAACTTCGAAATCAATGATGTTGATTTTCTTTTTTGTTAAGAATTGTCTTATTTTGAAGTCAGTTAAAAATAATGTTACGAGACGTAGGTAAATTATTAACTGCGTAATAAATTGCACGGCTAGAATTTCATAATGTTTCGCAATGTGTTATGCTTCGACAGCCCAAGCACCACCAATACACCTATGTCTTCAGAAGAAATAACATATTATTGACTGGCCTAGGTTAGGACTATGTTTCTATTTGCATTTGGTTGTAGCTAGCTGCAGTGATCACTTAATATCAATTGAACTGCATATCTGTTTGCAACTACGTACCATTAAAAAAAAAGATTACCTTATTAATTACTGGATTAACGTATTTTGTTGTAGATCAAAGAAAGATTTTATTTGATCATAATATCGTGATAAAGAACAATTGGTGATTAAAACAATACAGTTATAATTTAATTTTCTGACTAGAGGTGAAAGTTAAAGTTGTAGGAAAGTAAAAATAATTTCAAAAATTTCCTTCGAGCCGGATTTGAACCAGCGACCTATGGATGTCCATTCGCATTCCTTCTACAGTCCACCGCTCTACCAACTGAGCTATCGAAGGTGTTAGTGCCTATTCTAAAACTATGAATAAGTCTCCATACTTATTTTACTTATCGTATCCATAAATTGCAATTGAATGAATCTATATCCATTTTTTTGGCGCAATATTGGTCAATCATTTTTAATTTATGAGTTTTTTAAAATTGTTGGTCCTCTTGCTATTTTTAATAGACTTTAAAAATGGAGGATGTTTTCATTTCGAATGTATTTTTTATGTATGTTCAGTCACAACTTCTTTGTTTATTAACCGATTTGGATGTTTTTTTTAGTAGGAAAGGAACATTGGAAAGGAACAGAAAAAATATTGAAGATGGTTTTCTTTTTTGTTAAAAATTGTACCTAGCTTAGAATTTTTAGAAGGATAGTTACTAGCACCTCAGGGAATCAACTTTGATCAACCAACTGAGAAATATTTGATTTAATTATTAATTAATCGAGCCATCAATTACTATTAACCATTGCTGTGCATGTCAGCAGCGTAAATAGATTATGATCACAATATACGAAGTGAAAATATGTCATACTGGCAGTCTTCATGATTCTGGGTTAATTAACGCAGGGATGAAGATTGTGGAAGCTCTTTATTTATGTATCGGATTGTACTCATCAGCGGATGCGATACATTAATTATGAAAAAAAAAATACTCAATATTTCTTGTACGTATGTAATTTAACATTTACAATCTATACCGTCTGACGTAAATTAAGCGGAATATTTGAGACGAACGTGGCAGTAAACAAGTGGGAAACAAAATGGCCGCCATCGAGATAACGACATCGCAGACAATCAGCGTTTCTCGAGCATTCGCACGGAACACCGCGAATATTTCATCGCGAGCGAACCACTAAATTATCTAAATAGAGATCACTCCCCAATCAACAAGGTTTCGTCGAAAATAACATTGATGTAAAACATTAAGTACTAGATGTGGTATTTTAATTTACATTCATTTTCAAAATCAAATACTTAATTACTTCTTCGAGTTATTTATTGAATGGTAGCGTGTGTTTTTCTAGCAATTCTGGTAATGTCACGTGGTTAGAAATTGAAAATTTACGCTCAAAGAAGATGGTGGCTTAGTAGATACATATTAGATAATATTCTACAAAAACTACTAATATACACTCCAAATAAAGTTCGAAATCAGGCAAGCGCTGCTATCAAATTAATTCTATTTAATAATATTTAAATTATATTTTATTGTTACTTTAAATTATTTAAATGTTAAATGAAATTTAGATTTTCTCAACTGTATTCGAATGAATTTTAATAATGTAATGTTAGAAAAGCAACGGACGTTAAAAATACTTCTTTGATAACCTTCTCTGTCGTTAATAAGATCCGGGGAATCTCGACAGTGCTCATAACAGATAAGTAAAACAAGTAGGTACTCATTTGTGGTGTTCAAAATGTAGCGAATGCCATGTGATGATTTCACGACACACACCGAACGAACGAACAATTTCATGAACCGTACGGAACTATTCCTCAGAAGAGAAATACAAATTATATGAAAAAGTTTACTCAAGAAATTTTAAGTCTGATTTCTTAGACGTGTTATATTTTTTTCATATTAACATCTACTATCATACTTGTAGCATCGAAGTATATTATTATTTTAACAGTGTGTAGTCATTATAAATATTTTAGATAATATCTGTGAATGTCGTATCTAGTAAAAGTATACCGCTGACCACCCTCATCCGGAAACAGCGTTCAGCCGAAGATGGCGGGCGGAAACTCGTCGCGCCTGCTGTCATGGCCGCCGGAAGTCCTCCGCTATTTGATAAATAGTTGTTCTTCAACAGTTTTTCTCATGCAAATGAGGGGCAGAATGACGGATTGCGTTTGTCACAATTTTCGAGGATAGATTTAATTTGGGACCTCTGTGGGGTGGTTAATCCTGATGGGGACCAGCGGAAATGCTGATTGTGCGATTCCCTTTCGATTTAAAATGTATAAGTTATATTTTTGCTTTTTGTTTTTTTACAATATGATTATTATGAATGTAATTCTTCTTTGGCATTTTGCATGGGTTGCATTAGTTTGGTTATGTGAATATTTACTTTACTTTTAGACGTAATTAGTGACCTGTCCCAGCTTCGCATACTTGTAATTTTCATAAGTGCTGTATTTTATGTTTTAAATGCATGATTTAGAGTTTATCGCTTTAGTATTTATAGTTCATAACTTCATAGTTAGGAAAAGTGTATTTAGCTAGCGGCGCGCAAGTGTTGGCCAACCGTTTCGCTGCTAGTGATTTCTTTGGTTGCTCGTAATTTTGAGTTCATGCTATCTTCTAGGGTATTAATTCAAATTATATAATGTTGATGATGATAAAGATTAAAACTGAATTGGAGAAAATAGCTTGGTAAATTACCTAATATTTTCAACTATCATGTTTCAAGATAATAATGGGTATTTTGATTCCACCTTAGGAGATAGACATACGCCATCGCGGACTTTTTTGTAGGCTTTTTGAAGAACTACAAAATTATTTTGATGTACTTATCTCTTTAGTTTTAACAAGCGTAAGCCATGTAATCAGTCGAAAACAGATTCATTGATAACTTGATTGAAAAAAAAAACATCGGATTTTCTCTAATATACAAAAACTTCATTGGAAAGTATTGTATAAACAAACCTTCCGTAAAAAAACCTCTTAAATGATGTGAAAACCGTATAATTTCCACACATTGGGAAACCGCCGGCAAGAACCCGAATAATTGTTAACAGTTTATTACAAAGACAAAGTGACTTAATGCTATGACATCAATGTGTACTTAATTAATGTATAATTTTATAATTAATTACCCCTTAACTTGTTGGCTCCACATAAAAACTGTATCAATGTACTTCTAATGTTTTAAAAAATATTACTATATTTCAATCAAACTTATTATCCCTTGTAACATAAAAATAAAACTGAAAAACAAATAGTGCAAATATTCGAAAAAAAATACCACGAAGAAATGGATATTTTTACATAATTAATTATTTTTCTACGTACATGTATAAAAAATTTGTGTAAATATTATAGTACAAAGTAATTAAGGGAAAAGCTCGTGTATAACTATTGCATATTTCGCATAAATCGCTTGTCACATGCTACAAGCACAGCGCATCTGCTGTCTGTGCGTTATATTAACTAGAACACACCGCGGCACCGTTGCATTGCTTAGTACACCTTGAAACTATAGAATCAGCAGTTTTAATGGTACGAACATTTTTATGTAGTATTTAAAAATTGTTGATCAAAATTATATGTATACATACATACTTTGTTTCGGTATTCTATAAGTTTTCCGTGTGCCTGATTGAATTTCCCACCGTCAACACTTTATAAATAACTTCTTCAAAGAGTTTTTGGTGAGATCTTAATTTGTAATGTGATGATTTATAATTTGATTAAAGAACTCATGTTATGTGGTCCTTTAGTGTGTAATTTTGGCAGAATTTTGCGAGATATAGGTAGTTTGACTATTGTGCGAAGGTGAAGTAGATTATAAATAATAACTAGGAATATGTACTTTATGTTGCCGCAAAAACTCTTTCAATAGTTTTAACAAGGGAGACTACGCCATTTTGTTAGAGTTATTTTTGAAGATTACAAGAATAATACGAAGTTAGGCTTAAATAAATTGTATTTAGGACCCACAACAATTAAAAACAACAGCAAGCAACCACACTAGAGGTGATTTTTTTATTGCTTTACGGAACTGCTGAGTAAAATTTAATGCTTCTATGCCTACCGGTTAATGATATGCGTTTTCTGTCATTGTGTACTAAGAACGTTATTTAGTAGCTACTTTGACATAGCAATTAAAAGCAGTTGTTTACCGTACATTTATCTAGCTTTTATTAATTCTTAAAACAAATCCCTATTTTCTAAATCTTCGCACGCGTACTGACTAATATTAATTTTGGTTTTAATTCCTCATTCTTAATATATGTTAATAAGATAAAATAATTTTTCATTTTCAAATATCCGACTTAGTAAATTAAATATGTATATAGCATTGGAACATTGTAACTTATCTTCGATTATAATGAAGTTCAAATAGATAGAAATAAGTCACTAATAAATCGTTACTCTAAGGACTAGTAAAATATCACGAGCAAATGTGTTCATGGGATCGAAATATAGCACGAAAACTGAACTGAACTATATTGTTAAAACTGGAAAAGATGTAGCAATTAAACTCTGCATAGATTTCAAAAACATCTAAGCTATTTTTTAATTGTTTTCTGTACATAAATTCCATATACTATGTATACAGTAGGTACTGGCTTATAACGTCCATTGATTAAGTTTTTGCCCGCATACGTGTGCTATGACCATTTGTAAATAACGCCTAGCCCACAGACATGTTTAAGGCTGCACGTGTTTAAGGTGAATGGGACAGATGCTTTATAAACAGTAAACTTAGTAATCCGGAACAATTCTGATAAAAAAAGAAAACTGTAGTCAATTATAATAAATATAAGTCACTATTCACAATTGTGGTTTTAACGGTGTTCTCCTGGAGTATTTTACCGTTTCGTCTGCAAAAACTACTATCTATATCTTTATGTAGGACTAGCGTTTCCGCGCGACTGCGCCACGTGTTTATAATGTGGTAATTATTTTCATTGAAGGAATGAAATATCATGACTTCCCTTTTAAAATATGTCATAAAAATCGATTTGAGAATTAATATTTTTTTACGATTTCTAAGAGTATATTTGACAATTCTTGAATATGGTATAGAATGGCATAAATTTACCGTTTACAAAATTCCAATAAAATAGAAATTTACCAAAAAAAAAAAATCTCATTTCAATTTATAATAGTATTGACAGTTTTTATAGCCGATTAATAATGGAACGGCATAAATTATGACCAGCATATTATGCTTCCCGTTTATAAAATTTCATCAAAATCTATTTTAATTTAATGACAATTCTTACAGCCTATCAATTGAGGAATGGCATAAGCTACCCGTGTACAAAATTTAATAAAAATCGATGTAGCCAGTTATATTATGTAATATAGTTCTAGCCTATACCGGAACTTAATGCTGAAGTTTCGTATGACTGAACTGCTAAAGGTCAGACGGCAGATGTCTACGATACGGTAACGTTGCAAAAAGAAATAAAATTACAAATTCCTAACAGCACCTTTCCTAGCAAAAACACTGAAAGGTCAACGCTCGAAGACTGACCACGTGCCAACATTGCTCGTAGCTTATGAGTATGACTCATGCACCCTCCAGCCGTGCTTTGCCAACCGTGAACATACCGGTGAATATGTCTTTTAATGTAATAATATACTTAAATTTATTTTATTAAGGTCGTATTTACGTTGATATAGTGCTGGTGGACAGGTGTGTAAGAAAATGAAAGAACCATAACGGAATTCATGTGTAAGAATACTCGATAAAGGAAACGTTTTTGAAATTCCTTAGATTACTAATTTCGGCGATTGTTCAATCAAATAGGTATATGTAGTAACTTCGTATCCATTAATTATTTTTTATCTACTTAAATAACTGCTAGGTATAAGTTTAAATTCTTACCTTAGGATATATTTAGACAGACCTCATTTATATAAATTTGCTTGTCACTAGCTTTTGAATGATTCTTATTACGGAGGCAATTAAATTTAAAATTACCTGTGCCCGCGGATGCGCTTTTTTCTAAGAAACCATATGGTCTTACTGGCCTTTTCGTTGGTCTATTTAAGATCTACAAATATGTTCTACATTAATTTGATATATCGCTTATGGTTTACTCAGCATAAGCCATTAAAGCTCCCCATAATCGTTCCGTTTCTGAATTTATTTTAATTTTCTCGGAATCTTAATTCTTTTTCTAAAATAATCAATCGATTAAGATCACATGCGCTTCATTGCGGAAAGTTCTTCGCCGATTTTATGAGCTACAAGCAATGATCGACTTTTTTAAATGAAAGAATCGTCATGATAACAAACGATGAGTGGTTGAAAGTACCGAATCATTCAATACGGATTTTTAACTAAACTAATGAACAACCCTAATAAATCTGCTTTTTTTTTTTTTTTTTTTTTTTTTTTAGAACTGACTACACTGTTAGCCTTAGGGGCCCTAAAGCCGCTGCGGCTTTTACAGCTTCACCGGACTTGGGGGCGAGCGCAGAGGGCACTCAGCCGCGAAAGTTTTGTGGACGACTCGCACGAGGGTGCCAAAGTGGCCGGACCTCGGCTCGGGCGGTCGTCGCGTTCGAAAATAGGTCGCGATCTATTCGAATCCCTACACCTACGATTCGAGCTAACTAAATATATTCAATAAATTCAATATAAATGTATTCAATAATCGGAATGTTTCTACACTAACTAGCGCTAACTAACTAGCGTAAAAAAAGAAAAAAAAAAAAAAGGTCCCTCACAGAACCTATGTACCTGTGTGGTGTGCACGTGTGTATGTTCATACGTGTGTAGTGTTGTATGTAGGTAGCTAAGTGATGCACGTACAGTGTCACTTGTATCGCGCGGGCGGTTGCCTGACCCAAGGGTTTCACACCGAGGAACGGACCTAGGCTTGGGTTACCGCTATCTAATAAATCTGCTCTCGGGGATGGCTTATATACCAATAAACCAAACCAAATAAAAAATGTTTCACGCCTTTTAATACAATGTCAAACATTCAGAGGCTCTATTGAACAGATAACAGTTACTCTATTTACCATTGATTTTGCTTTTGAGTATAGAATTTTTGATTTTGACGCAATTGCAAATGATATCAAGATTTTCCAGAATCCGTTTATCACCGATATAGAAACCTTTGCCCCAGAACTTCAAATGGAAAAGGTTGATCAGTTGCATAAATTTTGGGATGACTTACCTGTACTAAACAAAATTTTATGAAATGGAATATACAACAAATACAATTTACTGATCAAAGTTAACTAATAATTAAGTATCTGAAACCGTTTCTGATTATTGGCACAACTAAATTTAATCCACAGCTTCACGCAATTGTCAGTGGAAAATCAGAGCTGCATAATCTTCATTAACTATACATATTTAATGTTTAATAATTTGATTATGTGGAATATAGTATTTTTAGCCTGTAAGCAAAATATTATATTAATTTGTATACCTAACTACTTTGTTTGATATGAACTACCAATATAAATTAAAATAATTAATTAAAAGGGTCAACCGGATTGGTTGTGTTCGCGAGGCGTAGTTTGGAGACCCTGGTTTAGTTTATTAAAACGTCGAAGAAAAAGCTTCTCTTTAATTCAGTGAAGCTGTAAAAGCCGCAGCGGCTTCAGGGCCCCTTAGCCTAACAGTGTAGTCAGATCTAAAAAAAGCTTCTCTTTAGTTTGTTAACGTAAATTAAAGAGAATATGCAGATTTTATAGCGGTTTTTTTTTCATGAGTGATTCGTTTTTAATTACGTGCAAGGTACAAAATGATACAAATCATATCAACGGCAGGACGTCCATTTTTGGACATAGGTATCCCCCAAACATCGCCACAACGATTGGTTTTGCCGTATTTGCGTCCAGTGGCTTCCCAAAACTTTCACCATATCGTCGGACCACCTTGTGGCAAGTCTGGCTACGCTGCATCTTTCGGTACAAGGTCCGCAAGTCGAAACAAGGTCGAGAATTCTTCGGTCTCATCGACCATCCGGTTTTAAGTCTAATAAGTCTTACGGCTATATCAGCGACTTTGGTTCTTTTTTGGATCTCCATATTTGTGATACAATCATGCAGGGAAACTCGGAACATGGTGACTTTGAGTGACCTTCAGCTTTCTTAAGAAGCTCATAGTTAGCGACCACGTTTCAGTACTGTCATAACTGGCAACACACTTTTCAAATATGCATTTAAACAACATTAACCACATAGGACTTAAATAATGCGAAATTTAAATTAACTAGAATGATTCTTTCCAATGAATACTGTTTTCCTCCACCGAGAGTTCAGACTCTTATTAGAGATTCGAACTATCGTCGATCGATGCGGTGACCCTAAACGCTACCACTGAGCCTCTTTTTTTGTGTAAAAACTTGAGAAAACTTTTAAAAGTCCATCTTGATTTTATGACATACCTTTAATTTGGACTCCTAATTCTCCCAGTTAAAAATTCACATAAACTGGAATGGTCACAACAAACCACCCCCATATATCGTATGTCCGAGCTATTAACAAAAACGTGATCTGAATATCAAAACAATGATATCTACCATCTCTTTCACACCCTCTTCCCAACGGAAGCTGTTAATAAAAATCTTCAGAATTATATCAACAACTTTATAAATTGCGCCTAACAAATCCTTAATAGCAACGACACAGTATTGAAAATTGCACATAAAAATAAAATTAAAAATGTTTTATTATTTATTTCAATTCAAGTTATACTTATGCGTATAATAACGATCTTGAAGCAACGTATTATAGGACAAAATCGTTTGGTAGGCTGACAAATAAAAACTTAGCAAAATGTATGGTCCAGTGAATTTAAGGTCGGTAAAGAGTCAATACGTTAATCTGCATAATAAAAGGAAAGTTTAAAATATGCGCGATGGACGTACGGACCCTTAATTACTGCATGGTGGCGACTATCATTTGCAAATAGGAAAAAATTGTTCACTCCATTGGCGATGAATGAATTTTGAGAATTTGGAACAGAAAATATATGGAGTTTTATATTTTATGTTTTTAAAATTAGACGAAAAAAAAGTTAATTCCCTGAGCCTTATTTACATTCCAAGACCTGGCTTTATCTCAATCCTTACCTACTTATATATCGTGGCCTCATGGTCCAGTGGTAGAAAGCTGTAAGGCCTACTATTGAACCGAGACTTCGCGGGTTCCATCATCAAATACGACTCACATTTATGTGATGAATAATTATCAGTTGCTTCTGATTATTAATTATAAAACAAGGGAGATATGGTTCGGGGGCGTGTTGAGTGTCAACGCATTTGGCCTAAATTGGGCTTGATGTTGATTTTTGTTTTTAGTAGAATTCACACCGTGAACGAGTTCACATCTGTTGATTTATAACAAAATGCCACGTTGTTCAGCGTTTATTTGTAAAAATACCAGTTGTAATGTGAATTACATTACAGATGCCATCTCATACCACACGTAAATATTAAAATATTATTGTTTTTTCTTTAAAAATCAGTAAAAAATCATTTAATGTTTGTTAAAACATGATGAACTATCGAGTCAATTTTTTTTCAATACAAACAGTAACCTTTGGTTGCTTAGTAGAAATTGATTAATGAGTAAATTGAACTAATGGTGCAATGGATGAATCGTCGGAGTCGTAACGATACTTTCACTAAGACAAGAGATTCGTCCATGGAATAGAGATGTGATAGCTGTCGATATTTTTCTATGTCCACAGCCCACACCTAGTTCGGACGATAGTATACATATTTGCTTAATATTTCTAAATAAAATCACATTAAAATACTTGCCGCATTTTATTGGTATGAGTCTTTTTGATAAAATGTATTTTCCCCAGTTCAACCAATCATTAATGAAGAACTATTCCTTATTGCTTATAAAAGCAGTGATTCATAAATACATTGATTTAAGACTACAATATTTAACGCAAAACGCAATACTATAACTGTCCAAGCGCCAACTTTCAAAGAAATATTTGCATTTTAGTGAATAGTAAAACAATGTAAACAAAAAATGAAAAATTGTTAATGTATAATTATTGTTCATTTAGTCGAATTATTATTATCGATTACCACCTTTTATCTCTAGTTGTTTAAATGTGTTTATTAACAATCTGTTGCTACAGGCTGATGCGCCGCCTTCTTTCTGCATGTGTATGTACTATTAGTTACTTTATTTGTATTGCTGGGAATTTCTTAGTGTGCGTGAGAAATATGAGTACGTGTGCCGTATTTATACTTTTTGTGTTTGTGACAGTGTAGTAAGGGGCTGTAGCTTCGCTATACCGAGGAGCCATGAGAACAACTATTGTTTCAAGGCAAATCTCCCTTGTTTTACTGATCTGTGGTAGCTACTAATATAAGTAACCTAACATCAGTAATTACTAATGGTCATAATTGGGATATCTCGAGATATCTTCATAATCGAATGATTAAAACAGTATATCTCATAATCGCCCACCGCTAGTGTATGGTGGCCGCGAGCCACACAGACAAATTTCTCGTGTCCTTTGGTTTCTTGAATTTTATAATAGAGAGAGAGGTCCAGACAACACAGCTATTGTATATAAAATGAGGTAAACACCTTGAAAAGTATATCATACAATTTACACTGGAAGATAATAATGATAAAACACAAGATAATAATTACATGTAAGTAATGTTTCTGTTCGAATTTGAATGTAAAATAAACAAAGGTAAATTGAAAACTGAACAAACCGCCGACACGAGTAACCAATTTATTGGACCATTACAATGCGTCCAAATACGATTTCTTTGCTATAAGCTGGTGAAGAGTTAGGTATCCTACATATTGCAGTTGATGCCGCGGCATCAACTCAATGTTAACATGTTCTTCTAATACCATTGAAGTAACAGAACACTAAATTTCGACTCGATCAGACATATGAAAGATGCTCACATCCCATGACTAAGAATTTTTTGAATAATCTAAAAAAAAACTACGTCAAAATCAGTTCAGCCGTATGGGAGCTAAGATGCCATATAGATATAACATACAAAGATACACCGAGACACACATTAATCTTATAAGATCGATTTTTTTACTTCGGGTGTTAAAAACGACAAAGTTCTACTCCATTCGTTTTCAAGTCATCAATAAAGGGTCGGGTATACAGTCCGGCTTTTGTCCGTCACAAATGACCCCGGATAGTAATCATCTCTATTCACCGGCCGCTCTATTTTCCCATAGCGTGAAGATACGGGCACTTTGATTTGCGAGTTTGAATACAAACAATTTTGAATTACACTTAATTAAGCGAGGAATCGGTTATGAAGTTCGTTCATAGCTTCCGACAAAGTCTATTATTTTTTAGTATATCTCAATTCAATATTGTTTTTGTATATCAATGTAATTTTGCTGAGTTACTATTGTAACCTCGCATTTAAAATACAATACCCGTCGACATTAAATTTTAGTCTCTATTTAGATAATAATTACCTAATGTTTTTAAATTTGGAATATCAAAAAAAAAAAAAAAAACATCATTTTGAGAAACAACGTTGAGAAAATAATACGATTAGTAAATTTTTTACCTTGGAAGTCCTTGCACTGCAGTGGAATAATGTAATAAATTATGAAGGTTGTGTTTAATAAATTTACCCTACAAAAGTCGAAAATTTCTTGGCCATAATGTGTCTTCATCTTACGAAACCATCCACAAATAAATAAAATACACAGTACGTATTTACGTAATCCTTAGATTTTGGATCTGAAAATTATTTTTTTATCGTTTCTCCAATTATCGTCCTCTCACAGTGTCTCCAGGGCATCATGCGATCGACTCTTCATGTCATTGTGGTATCAAATCTAATAAACATTGCACAGGGCGCATTCAGTGTAAAGCCGTCTCTAACACTTATTATGCTAGAAGCTTTGAAAAGTAAGGATATTTAACTACGTTACTGACACATGTGAACGGACCTTCGCTGGACCTTGTTTATTTACCAGCAGATTGCGTATTGATGATAATTAATAAGCCTAAATTATTAACCAAGGCAATTTCAAATTTGAATGAAAGGGGTTCAATTGTACTCAAGAATTTGACCGTAGGTGGTCTTTAATTAAAACTTGAAATTAAGATATTATCATCACAGAATTTATATATATAGTGCATGAGGTTTCCTTCTTCTACGCTACCTTGTGGTAAGCACTGTGCAATCCAAAAACAAACTGCGGTCACCGCAAGATTCTCGGCAGCTGAATATATCATGGCTGATCACAAAACGTGACAAAATAAAAAAGAGAAAATTGTGAAGGTTTTTATTTATTTATTTTGTAGCTCACTTTATAAAGATAGGTATAAAAATACAATAAAACTTATTGACTTATAGCAAGTGAGGTACCTGACAGTCGTTTTTATTTAGTTATTCCGAATCTTCAGCTGCGGATCGATGTGGTTGTTTCTTTTTCTTTAATTCCGAGGTTGTATGTTCGAGACCAAGTCATGACTCTTAATAACCATCACCATGTTGTAAGTTAGAATGGCTAAGTCAGTAGAGTACATATTTCTATCACACTGATTGATTAATGGATATACAACGGAACGCGACACGTCTAAGCGTGTCACAATGGCGGTTTTTAGACCTGTTGTATGGTGGCCACGATCAAAGTCAGAAGAAATTACAGATATATGTATTAAATATGTTGATCGGTTTAGAGTTTGGCAACAATTTTGAATTTATGTTTTTATACTAGCTCGGCAAATTTTCTGTTCTGTCCCCGATGGTAAGCAAGTACAATCCAGCCACAATGACGACTACCGAGAGATCGAAATCCATCGGCAGTCACCGTTATCCCGCCGGCTTGCATAAATATCTCTTCACGTTGCGCTTGAAGGAGCCGATGCCGTAAGAAGGAGGGAATACATTGGCCGGGAGATGGTTCCAAAGTTTCACGGTACGAAAAAGATAAGAAGTAGGGAATATTTTAGTTCGCACCAAGATGGAATTTACTGTAAAACTGTGACTCCCTAAAGTCTGGCTAAGATGTTACGATATGGCCCAAGGTGGTAACACTCCAAGCCTGGCAAGTCCGACTCTCAAGGGCAGCTGCCGGAACACTAGGTAGATTCATGGCAACAAACTTGTCAAGTTGAGGGTGGTAGCTAGTGAGGCGGGCATCGTTAAATGCCCTGACACCATGCTATGGTTTCATCACGACGATTTCCTTCACCGAACGCTCAGACTCAATACAGAGATTCGAACTCACGTCGATCGACAAGGTGTCTGTTTACGCTTCACGGAGCCACCATTGCTTCAAATTATAATTACTCTATTAAAAAATCTATATATTAATACGATAAAATAAATAAATATATCATTTAATTAATAGAACTATAGTGGATATACTTTCCCTCTGTAACTCCAATCGTAAAAATTTTACGAGCGCTGCATCGCGCATTCGTAAAAATGTTTCGGATACACGTGACGTCATTATCCAGAAGTACATTTATTACAGTAATATCCGATATAAGCAAAAACAATTTCAAATAAACAGATACTTAATTTGCGATCGCGTGGACGACAGGAGAACGCGTAATTCTTATAAAAATCGAAGATGTTGTAATTTTTTTTGTTTAATAAGGACCAAGTATCTCAGAAGTAAAATTTAAAAATACTTAAATCAAAATCTATCCATTCGCTTTTTCGTGATGCGCGCACAACAAATTGATATTTTATTTAAATATTTTTTTAGTAGCTTATCCTGTATATATTCGGGTAAGAGTTTAGCCGGATAAGGAAGTAAAATCTGCTCCCAGCGATTTCTTAAAATCCATATGTGACGATTTGTAATTGAAAAATATGTTTTATCTGAAAATATACAAAACAAAAAACATTATTTTACGTCGCTTATCGATATGACTCTAACCAAAATTGTTGAAATATATTTAGTAGAAAAGTTGCAAAAATTTAAAAAGTAAAAACACGTTTGTATTTACTAATTTAGTAAACATTTGGGTTAAAAAGTTGAAATTTTCAGAAAAAAGTATATATATATATACCTTTCAATTACAAATCGATTGGCCATTTAGATTTAAAAAAAAATCACTGTGGCAGATTTTACTGCTATATCCGACTAATAATCTTTGGACATGTTTTTAAGATTTATGAATCAGAAAAAGATTTTATAAAAAAAATAGAAACACTTCTGAATATGCTGGAAGAGGTTACTAGTATTTTTCTAGTAAATAAAGCGAAAAATGTGAAAGTATGACGTCACCATGCTTTAATCTATTGCCGGAGTAGTACCGATGAAACTGGAGTTTAACGCGTTTACCGATGATCGTTATTCACGCAAGAATAGTTTAATGTAGCGATTTACTATATAAAATCTACAAACGAACGTGTATTAAGTCCGTTTTATTTCCACCTTATATTCATACTAGTAATCCACCCCAGCTTCGCACGGGTACTAGATCATAAATGCCTACAATTTTTTTGTCGTGTAATACATACCAATAACTTTTTTGGTTTACACGTTGCAACCCATTAAAGCTCCTAGTCCGCATTATTTTTTTCCACATCTTCAACTATTATTATTATATTTCAGCCAATACATCTAAATTTTCCACACGGATCGGTGACGTTCATCATGACGGTATTGATGAAAACCCTAATGAAAATTCGTTTGGTAGTTTCTGAGTTTATCACGTTCAGACAGCCAGACACACAGACGAACATACGCGGCGGGGGACTTCGTTTTATAATAACATAACAAAACACACCATCACGCCTGTAGCATCGAATGGTTAGGCAGAGGTGTACTAATGTACACCCACAGTTCGCCGTGTATGTTTTTAGGTCCCATGTAATAGGAGGCGAGCCTAATTCCATTAATCAGACACAAAGCCAAACTCCGAGCTGCTACTGAGGACTTCATACAAAAACCCAATAACACTTTGCTCGACCTAGAAATCGAAACCAGGACCTCGAGAATAGCAATCAACGTGATTAGGAGCACTAGGCTAATGAGGCCGCTATTTTATAATAATAATTTTTTTTAGTTCTTTTGGTGCGTTTAGTAGTGCGTAAGATGGAAAGCTGTGCGCGCATCATGTGGTGAAAGTGTGATTTGAAAAAGTTTATTTATTTATTTATTAAAGGAGTCAGCGCGCATATTATACACGACATATTTTATAAATTCTATATTAAATCTAATACAGATATGCGGAACTATTATAGGCGCTCACTAGATTTACAAAATATAAAATCGTAATAGATTTAAAAAAAAATGTAGAAAGAATGTTACAAAACAGACACCAAAAGTAATAAACACAATAAGTTAGCCATTATTGAAATGTGAATTTGTTTATCTGAGTTTTTTTTATTATATGAAAAGTGGCTGTGGCCGTGGTTTCGCTTTCGTGGACTACAGAATGCCTTCGATATTGTGATGATCTCGCTTCCACCTATGTCGGTCGCCCACCGTTCGCTTTAATGATAATAATGCTTATTATTTTACTTATGCGGAACCTAAATTATTTAACTAAATAAAAAATTGCCTATGTTACTCCATAAAAAATCAGCTATCAACAAGTGTAAGTACCTACCGTCAAAATCGGTCCAACCATATCCGAGATTAGCCGGAACAAACAGACAAACTGATCAAAATAAAAATAAAATGTTTTTTTTTTTGTTATAATTACCGTATACACTTTCATATGCATTTAGTAAAAAGTGTTATTTATACATTACAAACAGATATGTACTTCAATTGTATTAATTTGCATAGATGAATATTATTTTAATTTCATTTTATAAAAATTATATTTATTTATATACCGTTACATGAAATTCTACAAAACTAAAGAAAAACACTATAATGAATTTACGTCACTGATGAATAAATTCACCGTGGGGAATAACCTTTTTTGGGGGTTATTTTCGATTCATTTCGAACAAATAGTACCTATAATGTGTGTACAATTTTTTTTTTTACATTATATGATGCTTATGAGGCCTCTATAAAGCTGAGTTGTTAAAAATCCGATTGCAATACAAAATGCAAAATCAGTCAATAACAATGGTCCCGACCGATTTACGTCATAACATATCGACAGTGCACTCATGCCCCGCGCAATAAACGTCCAGCCGAGCCGTTTGTCCGAATGAAATTTACGAGCTCGCGTGCCCGAGAGCTGGGCGCGGGCGGTTTATGATTATATCCCGATGTTGATTGAATGGTCATGGCCGCCCTACACAGTTCGGTTAATTGCTTTGAAGATGTAACGTAATAATGCGCGGTAATGAGTGTATTATTAATACCGTTATACAACGTATTCGCTTATATTGAATCAATAATTAATTAATATCGACCATAATATTATCTGATGTTATATGATATATGTTAAGAGAAGGCTAACTCTCAAGAAAAGCGGTTGCGTTACACAACTTATGTTTTGAAGTGAAAATTTCTTTAGCATCGTTGTGTTTTGAAAGTCGATGAAACGAAAAACCGATAGTAAAAAGAGACAGACACGTAAATTCATAAGATTTAACGTGGTAGAAAATGAGATAGGAAGAATTATACAGTGTTTCTTATATTCGTTTAAACATAGTGGGAGTTTGCTTGGACCTCAGCGTTTATACGTGTTTGTGCGAGCATGCGTAGTACAAAGCTTGGAAAAAGACATCACAACAACCGAGGTGTTTCGTATACGTGTACGTATTATAACATTTGTACTTTATTCAGATGATATTCCAATGGATATTTCAATTGTGCAAGATGATGCTTTCATTGAAAATGATATTGTGAATAATGATTGTGAGTACTTGTATGTACATTTTCATAATCTTTAAATTAGTGTGTATTTAAAATTTTCTGAATTAAAAAAAAACATAGATGTGAAGGTTTCACTTCTACCACGAGTGAATTGCACACGTGATTTTTTTTCCATTAGAAAATGCTTACAAAATTTTGGCTAAGCGTGAAGTCATTGTTCAATAAATAAAAAACTAAGGTTAAATGTATTTATTAACTGTGAAGTTAATTTTACTATAATAACAGTTATGAAATTTCTTCAGAATCTATATAAAATCCATTAAAGTCACTTATAAAACCCGAATGTGTATATTTATTGAACGATGATGTCACGTTTTCTGATTAGCGTTTTCAATAACGTGACTCGCTGACGAAACTCAAAATTTTCCGAAGTGAAAATAAAATAGATGAATAATTATTTTTCCAGGTTTATATATATAATATACCGATATGATCATATAATTAACTTTAGTTTATAAACACACTGTCAATACGTGGATTGTGACCGCTTATGACGCGACCACCATACACTAGACGTAAACACCTGTCATAATGGCACAGCTTGGGAGTGTCGAGCCTCAAGTCCGAATCCAAGTTCTCGAGGGCCGTTAAGGCTAACAGTGTAGTCAGACCTAAAAAAAAATGTTTTCAGAATGGTTTCAGCTTTGGGGTTTAAGGGGTGGCGAATTGCATTATTTAGAACTGAGACGCCCAAGCCACGTGGTGTACTCTGCTGGCGATAGCAGGAGAGTTGTTTTGCCCGACAAATCCGTTAAAATCCGTTATGATGAATCGCTTTTGCTGTTATTCGTGCACGCTGGCATAACAGCGATGACTGTCGATCTCTCGGTGGTCACCGTTGTGTTTGGATTGTACTGTACTTACCATCAGTAACAGCACTTTCGATTTGACTAGCTAATGTATAAATAAAAATATCAGAAATAAAGAAAGAAAGCAAACAAGAAAGCAAGAATGAAGGAAAGTAATAAATATAGAAAGAAAGGAAGCCCAATTATTTGTTGTCGAAAACACGGACATAATTAATACAACACACACTAAACATTAAATTACAATAAATTAGAGTATTACTAATTTAATATATAATATTGTAACGTTGCCAAAGTTATGCCGCACTCAAGATCAAAAAGGACCTCAGCTCAGCATTTTATTTATTTATTTATTAATCTTTATTGAACACCATTAGTTACATATACAACCGAACATTAAAATTATGTTATAAGTACAAAGGGTGGCCGTATTGCTGAAAGAAATCTCTTCCAGGTAACCATTGGATGGATATGTTACAGAGTTTAAAACAGGGGTAGTATGTGTGCAATGAGAACATCAGAATTAAAACAATTGAATACGACGTAAAATTTACCACAAATTATAAAATAAACGGATGCTATAGCTAAAGAAATATACGAAACATAGACTACATTATTATTATTTATAATTATAATACAAACAGCATATATATTACAAATAGCTAAATACTATAGCGCTGGTTTACAGCCGGGTCTACACTAAATACTATTAGATAAATACTATACTATAATATAGATTTTGTCAAAGATCAGCACAATATTAATATTAGAAGTAAAGCTAAAATAGTCGACCGTGTTTTAGACTTAGTAAGACTAATAAAAGTATTTTAGGTAATAGTGTTAGGTTCTTTAACAAGATCCCGAAGGACGATAACGAAGTTATTATATGGCGGATCATTATGTGAATGATAATAATGTCTGGAAGTGACTTCCTCTCTGTGCATCCACTAAATTACTATTATTGTATCTTTTTTATTAATACTTGTACAGTTGGAAAAAAAAACCGATCGAGTTTCTTACCGGTTCTTCTCGATGACTGGGGTGTTTTCTGAACCGGTAGTAGTGTTTTGACGTTCATAATTGTCTTCTTAGGGTCATAATTGAATAAAGATTATTTTCATTTTGGACTTAGATTCGATTTCATTATGTATGATTGTTGCACTTTACATTGCTAGAATAAGCTAGGGGAGTAGGTTGCGAACAGAAAGGAATAACATTAGAAAAGTTGTTTACACCAAAAAGTACATTACCTATGAAGTATCAGTCAACCAGTTAAATTTAATTGCCGAGAGGATGGATGGGCCATCAGGCACAGTGCCCTGATACTATAAAGAATACATCTTCATCGCGGATCAAGATTAAAATTCGGAACAATGATTGTACTAAAATCACACCAATTTCTTAACTCGTTTTGCATTTTCATACTATAATATATGCGACGACGGAAAAATACATGCATCGCTTACACAAATGTGCTAAAAAGACAAACGTTTTGTTGGTGCTGCCGCTCCGGGACATATGATAATAGCGTTGCTTTCATGGAACCTACCATTTGTGAACATTAACATAATTGTGTTAAAAGTATATACGATACGTATAACAAAAAAATACCATTTAATTTTTTTTGTCTGTCTACCTGTTTGTTCCGGGTAACCTTCGAAACGTTTGGGCGAATTTTGACGGGACTTTTAGGGGTAAATAGCTGATGTTATAAGGAGTAACATAAGGTACTTTTATTTTAGAGAAAGAAAGAGAATTCTACGCAAATAAAAAAGAAAAACTAGTTATGGTGAATCAATCCGGGCGCTTATATGGCTTACGCTGAGTAAACTATAAGAGATATATAAAATTAATGTATTACAGAATTGTAGATATTTAAAAGGCCTACAAAAATATTTGCAATATTACATGCCTATCTTTTAAGGAACACCAAAAATATACATTTTTGTCTCTAAAATAACCGGGACCGGAGGAGCAATATTCGCGCGTGTGCCCGATCGATGGCATTCTTTAGTCCACGTTAGCGTACTATAATAATACCAATTGACTCGTGCGATTCTTTGAGCTGTTAAAAGCAAAAACGGCAAAGTAGATCCGACCGATAATTCGGCAATTAAAAAAAGCAGTTAAAAGAAGTCCACTGTTGGACATACGCCTGCGCTGCTCGTATTCATCTGAATCCCGCAACATTCATAAGCTTGCGCGCGTCATTCCATCTTATACCGGGGTCTGTTCACGCTGTCATCTTTTCTATTGGTTTAATGATGTATACATAAAAATAACTGCCACAACCTAGTTTGTGGTTTAGTGGAAAGTCTGATATTTCACTACCAATATTATCTGTTTCTATTCCCATTATAAATCTGCTTCTATAAAATTTAGCAGTAAACTTATAAGAATCAGATGTGTAATTTTTTTAAATTCTTACATGAAACATTGCCTTGCGTGTTTAATGATGTCAATTTCACAATTTTGTAAAGAAGTGAGTCAATTTTGTCAAATATTGCTTAGGTTTATAAGAATTCTAGATGTGCACTTCTGAAATCATACGACAGACTAATTATTAATCTAAGGTTGTAAATAAAATATACACCTGTAAGTATGTAAAATTAAATTATTCTTAAATACTTATAAGTGAGTTTTGCGCAAATTGTAGGGCCGTAGAATCACCTCAGCGTTCGCTCCGATCCAGACTAGTATCTCTTGAGAATATTTAGAGAATAAACTTTATATGTCGCGCGTTAGTTTATGTTACACGGAACCCGTTTCAGTCTGAACAAGTTCCATATATTTAAGCTGTGAGAAATTTGAGTAAATATAAGATATGAGTCAGAATATAAACGTCTCCTAATGTAAAGAAATGAATAATAGTTTGTTTTATACGTAAAACCTACTTGTTTATTGTATACTATTTTATTATACAGTGGATATCGGTTATAACGACGATGAAGGGACCACTATAATTCCGTCACTTTATCCAGAAGTCACTGTATACATAGGTATAAAGAAAGCAAGAAAGAAAGAAAACAATATTTATTGCCAGACAATACAACCGCGCAAAGCGCATGTAACGCCTAATGTCCACATAATAATACTATACACATTTTACACACGGATATTTTTTTATATCTGTAATATTGCATTGTTTCAGTTTAGATTTCTACTTAACTTTACCCTACCTGAACATATAGAAACAAAAGACTATTATTATAACTGCTGACATCGGTGGATCTAAATAAAAAAATAAGAAAACTTTATGATTCTTCGAATGAATCTTTGTGTGTAGACTCGGTCGCAATATCTGCAAAGGCTTTCTAGGAATTTGTTACAAATGGTTCATTAAAACTAGCCGCTTTACCCGAAATCGACGTTACATCAGAAGTCGCTATAGGCATATAATTTACGTCTCAAAGTATACTTTTAATTCAAGGGACTTAAGTGCTACGTCGCTAAAATCAAAAAGTCGTCACAACCAAGGTCGTAAAAAATGAAATCCACTGTATTTCCTTATTAATAGAAGCTATTATTTAACTCGCTATGTTACTATGTATGGTTCAAATCACGCAACTAAATTTTAGCTAATTCTACTTGATTGTTTGAGTTGAAATTTTGGTTACTTACGTAACTCCGATGGCAATTCAATAATAAGATATTATTGAGCTGATTGATAATGGATCTAGATGCTGACTATAGCAAAGCCTCGACGAAACAACATATCCTTGTCGTTTTCAGGTTTGTTGGATTTATTTCGATAAGCACTATAGTTAAGGGTGTTAAAAGTGTTAAAAGTTTATTAAAAGAAATTAGTATATAGAGTACTGAAGAAGGAGATCTAATAATTGCTGTCTTATGACATATACTGTGGAAAAAGGTATAAAAATTGCTAGACGTATTAATTAACCAATAACGACAAAAGACGCTGAGACGTGGTCGCTAACTATGCAACTCTTGCAAGTAGTAAAGATAAAAAATATTGTGCGGTAGATCACGAACACGATACATAATGAAAAACCTTCCAAAATGACTCTATTTGGCGGGCAAATGAGTAGTTTATATTTAGAGGTAATATTATTAGTATATTTGGTATTTTCAGGACAATTAATGACTTAATACCTTCAGTTTCACCCTTTACTTTTTACTTTTCCAGTTGGTTATAGATAATTTTATTAAATCGAATTTGTAATACTATATGACGGTATTCATAGCCCTTGGCATAAAGTCGACTTAACGTAAAGTTTGTTTAATTAACAAGAAATTAATTACTCGACGGTAGAGATTACCCGCGATCTAACTGTTCATCCGATTATTGCTAATTGATTCACTAATATATTAGATTGTACTTATATATTATGTATTTTAGGTATCTTATATGTACTATCAGATATGATATTATAATGTATTAAAATGCGATATAAGGAATTCTTACCTTTGCCGTGCAGATGTGGAATGGTTTCCCGGCCATCATGCATCCTCCTTCCTATAATATTGGGTCCTTCAAACAAGGCGTGGAGAGGCATTTCAGCAAGCCGATGAAATCTATGTCACTGAAATTCACCGTTGTTTGTGAACTTGACATTGTTTGTGACTTTACTGTAATGTACAGACACTTTGCCGTGCTATTATTAACCAAAATATCATTTCTCTTTCTAATGGAAAGAAGTAACAAGCGTTTATATGCAGCAAACCTGGTAGTTTTTAGTTGTCTAAAACCAACCTGTAACAAAATTCTAGTTCCATATTATATCTGTAACTTAAATTAAGAATTAGTTCTCTCGGTTCATAGCATATTGATTTCTTTTTCTATCTTCGTTCTTCCGTTCCATCTCTTCCGTTATTTTTGCATTAAAAACGTTTTGTTAGAAAAATGTTTGCTCTAAAATTTGTCCTTGGAATTTTACAAAAAGAAGAATCACTTCAAATATTTATGATAATGATTAGGAATTGAAATTACAATTTATATCACGAATAGAAAAATTTTCAGCTGTGGATCTCTGCAGTCATGAAGTTAAAAGAGATTTTCTTTAGGTGTTGATCAAAGCAAATTGAAATTAATAACAAATAGATACGTCTACGTTAAATAATTCCTTGAATCTTCTCAAGATAACCGGAGTTACCGTCCCGTAGAATCTCTCACATCATTAATCAAAGAGCATCTTAATCCGAAACTAATTAAAACACGCCAGTCCATATCGCCACGGGATTTCGCGGGATTCAACGGGATTACAAATCCGTATCAAAATAATTACTTGTCCGACACAGGGCATTGTGTAACCCCTTAAGTTATGCCAATTAATTTGACGTGGCTTGTTAGAGTTACTTCATTAGTGGAGCTTATTAGTGCAGTAGAATCATTATTGTTTTTGTGGTGAAGTTGAGCACCACACAGTGGCTCGATAGAGGAGCTGGTGATTCGCGATGAACTCGTCTCCATTAAGCTATGTTTATTTTTTATCCAAGCTTAACAAAATGTCTCCAGGTTATTTGATGCTGAAATTACTGTGCTCTTCCTCTTGCAATGACAATTGCCGAGAGATAAGGTTGTATATATGATGACCATCAAATACTGACCGATTTTAAGACTCGACACACAGAACCAAGTCACTAATGTCATGATCGACATCACTGACTGATGACGTGTTTTTTTCCATATATACGATAATTGATAAATTTACAAATAACCAAAATTACTTATTGAGTACTGGAGATAACAAATTTAATTTCTAGATCCTAGGTAGTTCTACAGAGGTAGTAATGTTACAATTTTATTTGCTTATAGTACCTAAAGAAAGACATATAGATTGAATAGAGAACAGTGGTAGATAATTTTTTAGTCCTACGACAATTTTCACGTTAACAATTTCTTACTAAGCACATATTGTCTTATTCCAGGAGCTGTACTTGAATGCCTGTCATCTGTATAAAATTAACGTTTTAATATCTTAACTTGACGTCAATGAGAAAGTTGTTTAACTTAAACAGTGAGTTTGAAGCAATGATGGCCCAGTGTAACGTATGTTGGAATCCCTCAATGAACCTAAGCTTCGATGAAGGAAAGAATCCCGTTGAAACTATAGCAGCGTCTACCACGCTGCATTTTCTAACGCCCAACTAGCTACCACCTTCAGCTTGAAAATCTATCACCAAGCAACTATAGGCTGCTCTTAAAGACCATTTCCTTCACTAGGCTTAGCGATTCACCAACTTGGGCCACATTATCAAATACTATCAGGTGAGTTTTTACCATAACGCTAAAGCTGTGCATCAATTAAATAGAACGATTTTCAATACCACAACAGTTATCGTGCCCGAAAATCACGATAAACATCCTACCACTCATGCACGCTCAGAAACCAAATGAAAACCTTTGTCCACTAAAGTGACCAATTGCAATTGAAGTCCAATGACGTCACGGAAAAGGCCAAATCTCGGCAAAGGGCTAAATCGCACGCAAAAGGGCCACAAGTGGTCCAAGCGAGATTGGTTTTGACGCGCTGACACCCCGTTACGTGCCCTGATGCTTGATAATATCGGTCTGAGTTCACAAAAGGACGTGTGAAAGGGTCTTTGAGGTAGAGATTAAATGTCATTGTACGTAGATGTGTCATTTCTTGTATATCTCATCTCATTAAATAACTATAATGTTCAAATGAGGTTAACTTTAGGCCGTTGAGGTTTTGTAAATGTTATATATAGCAACACTTATTCTGTAGTCGTTGGTCGAACTCTTATATTTTGTGCTACACACAAGTCTTTGTCATGTCACTGCTCATTAAATGCATATAAAAGTTATGACGTTGTTTCCATTAAGACCTGCTAACTACAAGTAACATCGAACAATATAACAGTAAAATCACATTTTAATATTTTGGGTAGGTTAATTGGTCAATTTATCAAAAAAAGCAGATAGGCCACTCTGGTTTTTGTGGCCTCAATTGACATTCTAATTATACTATTTAAGTTCACATGAATAAAATCTTTTATAAATGTTTAAGAGGATTGAAAAACTAACTATATCGTGCATGCACATATAAAAGATATGAATATAATAAATGTTCTATTATGTAGTGTTAGAGAGGAATGAGAGGAAGTACTCTAGAGTTGATATAGTGCCAATTAAGCACTTTTTCATATGTCAAAGTGACTGTATTGTGCCTGAGGGTAAGCACAGTACAGTCACAAAAACAGTGGCGATTATCGAGAGGTCAAAAAATCATCGCCAATCGCTGCTATCATAACCGCCTTGCGTAAATAGAAACTAGAAATGTACCGGATAACTTCGAAACACGACACACTTATGTGAATCAGTACTAGGAGCTTTTCACCATATGCATGGTGGTAACCTTGCCAATCCATTCTCGCCAATTCCTCGTTCTTTACTCAGCATTCCTAAGAATTTATTCGACACCTCTTACACACAAAAATCTGCAAAGCTCTGATCTGTCTGCGTTTTATATGTTCTATAACAAAGAACTATAGTTGAAAAGGAGATTCAGGATTGACACGGGTGCGAAGGACGCTTTGTGAATAAATAATGTATACAAAAGTGTTTCGGTTTGTTTTGGCGGTTAACACATGTGACGTGTCTATTAAAATCTATATACCAATTAAATATTGTTTTAAAAGTCAATACTGTTATAATATTATATTCTTAAGAAGTTTCGATTTATCATGTCCACGGAATTTGTTTTCAATTGTGCTTATTTCGATTAATCTTTGATATTTTTAATCTTAAATGTTAACAATCTTATTAAAAAGGGATTCCAAATTTCAGTAAAAAAAACCAAAGATTTCGTGAAAGTATAATACCAGTTCTGACCTATATTTACAAATAAGAAGTTAAGCTTACCGAGCGTATGTTAATTAAAATATTCTCAAAATTAATAATAAGTTTAACAGCAAATTAATTCTTAGGCTTATATTCGTTACTATTTTATTAATTATTTTTTGAAGCATCAACAAATATTCTAGACAGAGAATAAACGTATTCGATAACTCTGTTGTAAAATTCAAATTGACTACAAATTAATTGAAACCGGCTTTACGACTGATCTGAACTGTCTTTTACCTCTATCTATATCTATACAATCAATACAATTGCAGTGTCTGTTTGTAATGTCAAAATAACAGTTTTTACTAAATGCATATGAAAGTATATACTAGTATATACATATTATAATAAACACAAAAACATTTTTAACATTTTTGTCGGTCTCTCTGTTTGTTCCGGGTAATCTACGAAACGGTTGTACCGATTTTGACGCGACTTTCACTGGTAGAATAGCTGACGTTTTAGGAGTAACTTAAGCTACTTTTATTTTAGAGAAAGAATTGGGGTTTCGCGCAATTAAAAAAAAATCTGGTCGTGGTGAATCAATACGGTTGCTTAACTGTTTCGAATTACCCGGAACAAATATATTGACAAAAATGTAATAAATCGTTTTTCTGTTATAAGAACCGTATATACTTTCATATGCATTTAGTAAAAAGCTTTTTTGATATTATAAGCAAACACTTCAATTTTATTATTTAATTGTATAGATATGGATAAAACTTCAGTTGTTACGGATTTTAGGTTAGTGAGATCCATTCCATCAAGAAAATATGGATATCTCATAATTGATTCGCCATTTTACAACCAGTGTAGTGTAGTGTAGACTGGTAATATTCACAATTTCTTAATAGAGTTTTCCAGAAATAATAATTATTGGACAACTTTTACTAATAAGAGTATCAAATTAATGTCTGGGAAGTGAGTGTGTTCACATTATTCTGATAGAACCGACATCGGATGCTTCCAGTATGTTGTGTAGTTATTTTGAGTTTTTTAAATTAATTATGTCTCCTTTTCGTGTGATCGGTTATTAGTAGGTTTATTTTAGTTTATAGTTCTTGTTGGTAAGTAGTGAGTATAATTTATTATGGGACTGGCATATCTTTGACATTAAAAGTCGTTAAATAAAATTAAGATTATAATATTTTTTTTACAAATCTTTCTAAAGAATAATTAATTGGACCAATGGAATTATTTGACTTCCAAAATAATGCAGTGACAAATGTCACTGTTCTGGCGAACTCTGGTGACTTTTTCACGGAAACCATTTCACAAAACGTTGATCTAAGTAACCAATCAATGGACTCTGAAATAACGATCTTCTATGCACATCAAAGTTTGCACAAGTTAATAACAGTAAAACAAACGCGAAAATATTAAACAACACGGTAAGCGTGTCTTCAGACAAAACCAATTCTCTAGAACAACATCTTACACACTTACTCAGTATCGTATAATATACAAACATCGAAGATGAAATACAAATAAATGTGTTGAACGATGTCTTATTGGAAATATAAATAAAATACGTTAAGATACGGAAAATGTTTACTTACGAAAGTAATTTTTCTACATGATATTTCATACGATAGAATTTATCCAGGGCACATAACATTCTTTTGTTTTTTATTTTGTGCTAGCTTTATGAATTTACTGAGAAAATATATATAACATTCCTTTAAATGTCCTGCCATATTTATATTCTAGTGCTAAATGTGTTTGAATATAGAAATATATGTATAATAAAAGTTGTAATGAGCCTGGACTTTGGTAGGACTTTTTCTAATGCTCGCCTGGCTAGCTACCATTCTCAAGTTAGGTGTGTTCCGGCAGCTGCACTTTAGAGCCGTCCTCCACTAAGCTTAGCGTGTTAAAATCTTGGGCCACATCGTCACTTAATATCACGCGAGAATGTGGCCAGACGCTAAAACTAAAAAAGAATATAAAAAAAATTTCATTGGCTTTTAAAAGTGTTAACTATCTTATCCGGAATTTCTTTGCTACTTCTGCCTGAAACAGTTAAACCGTTGTTTTGTCATTCTGCAAAAAAAAAAAAAAAACGTTTGTGTTATTAATTGTTGAGATGAATCTGAAAATGTTAAATCTGAAAGTAATCGTGGAAAAGACAAAAAATCAAAACGTGAAATGTTAGTAACTGAAACGATAAAAAAGATGCGGTCGAACCTGTAGACCCGATCGTTATTATCTTTTTTATAGTTTCGGTTTTTATTGTCAAAGAAATTCCGGATAAATTTATTACAATGGATTTCCACAAAGTAACGAATCAAATATTTTAACAGTGTTACCAATAAAATGCAAAAAAAATATTCAATAAAAAATCATATTTGTGATACACACAAACAAAGGCGAACGTTATGGAAGTTCTTTTAAAAAAAATTCAAGTACCCTCGAATGTATTTGCATAGTCTAAGATGTGATGCATTAAACTACACTCAGAGTCGAGATGGGTTCTCGAGTGATGCTGTAAGTATGCGGGCGATCTGTCCTATCGATCAAGTGATCTCTAGGTACCCGATACACAATTTGCATATTCACTTTATGGGACTCGTTTCACAATTTAGGTTAAGTTATTATTTTGAAGAGGTCGATACAAGGATATTCGCGGTAAGACTTTCAAGTGACGCGTATTTTTAAATTCTGTAGCACTTTTTTTAGTTTACTCGTGTGATCTGTAACGTTCCAAACGAAATCTACTGAAACATATTCAGAAACAAAAATGCTTTATTCGATTTGCACAACTACATATCGAAATCATCGAGAAGTGTTGGCAAGACAATTTTTTTTCTGACTTACTATTCTGTTAGCCTTAGGGGCCCTATCCAAAAACAGAGCCGCTGATGGCTTTTACTGCTTCACCAGACTTGGGGGCTGGCAAGACACTAGTTCAGGTGTATTTTTATACCCAACTGCGAAAAAGGAGGGTTATGTTTTGCTTTATTTCAATTTTTTGAGACGCTCTGTACCTTAAACGGCTTGATAGAATTTAGCATACGAGGTATCGATAGATGAATCTTAATTAGTATCATAGGCTATATATTATTTAATACGACGTCTGGGAATCAAATAAAAAGCAAAAAATAATTTTTATTTTAGTTTTATTTAGTCGAATGTTTTTGTTGCGGTCGGCGTTTCCTTTTTAATAATTGTTTCTGTAAATAATGTAACTATGTTACATAATATCCACCTATTAACAGTAAAACTCGCTAACACTATTACAATGTTTTTTTGATTCATAGTGTTAGGCACTACAATATTATTCTACTGAGTGTAAAAGATGACATGAGTGTTTTTTTTCCAGAACCTACTTAAATCATGCAGGTCCTTTAATTATATAACTTATAGTCTTATCTGAAACCCAATTTTACTATTAATACAATGAAAGTACTTATTTAAAATTATAAAATTAAACAAATTGACCGTTAAAGATTTAAGACAATTTGAATAACACACATGCAACATATCGCATATATACGCAGTGTTAGTATTTTATTTTTCATAAGATTATCTTTTAAAGGCTGATTTATACGTATCCAGTCACTGGCATGCTAATGCTAGCAAGATACCGGTTCTTTAAAAGCAGTTTTTCATGCCAGTCCAGTGCTAGTCGCTACCGGTGGAAAGGAATAGAGCCTGGGCTATTTTTCAAGCCATTGGCCTTCGCCTACGAAGCCTGCAAACCTCGGGCCAGTAGACGCTGGTATACACACGTTTGTATTTTCTTCTAGTAAAATAAGTCAAAAAATTAATGAGCATGTAATTTTTTACTTTGTTCTGCTTTGTAGGGAATAGGAATATTTCCAGAAACATTATTATAATATCATTATTATAATCAAAATGACTCATATAGAGAAAAAAAATTCGCGATTCAGAGCTACAACAAATTCGGGAAGAAATGGATATAGAAGGATTTACTAATAATGAAATAAAAGTTAAAACTGTTAGAAGGTACCTTACAACTTACAATAAAAAACATTTTTAACATTTAATTTACGCACTGTATCTTTTAAATACCCTTATTTGTTGTGAATTGAGTTTTAGTGATAAATGTCCACATCACAAGAAATGCTCACGACAGTCACGACTGAGTTTGACTCGTATAAACGCGCTCTTCTAAGCCAGCGCTGGCATGTCGGCTACTGGTGCCGGCCATTGGCACCCGTGGCTGGATAAGTGTAGATCATTCTTATTAGACAAAGACAACTAAGACAAAATAACTTCAACAAACAATTTAAATTGAGTTAAAAATTTCTAACTAATCGGCAAACAATCATTGTTTGCAAAGTATTAGTAAAAAGACATTTAAGGTTTATGTAGAAAAATGAGTAAATACTGTAGATGGATTTGAAAAGCACACAAAACACGGATTGAAAAATCTTACGACACTAAATGAAAAAAAAAACGCATTGTATTGATTCAATTTGTAACATAAAGCGAACGCGTGAAATTTAAAAAAGGGTTCGTTGGTACAACACACGTATATTCCTTTTAGATACCCTATCGACATATTGTCGATACGGAATACAAAGGTTCGACATTAATTTGACATACCATTAAAAATTATTACATTTGAAAATCGACGCGGTATGAATCGACGCGGAAGAAATCTCTGCAAATGTCACTTGACAACCCTACGTGGAATGACGTCATAAAATAACGATTTATGATCGAACGTTTTTCAAAATAATAGTTTCTCTCGCACCCCTAATGAATTAATTAAAGGTTGATTTTAGTGTTTTGCATAAACTGATTCATCCACTATTGATTGATCGATGTCGTAAAATATTTTTATATTTATGTCGACGTAACTTTAACCCGACTGTAAAGATGACACGCGTTTTCATTGAATATTATGTAAATGACAGTAAACATTAATTTGTAACGGTTGATTTGTTAATATACAATAGTTATTTGCATAATCATGTTGGAAAAAGCTACGGGTTACGCCGCCGTCTGTGATCAAAGGGAATGACTTTTACAACTATTCTGATGGATCGATCGTAAAAACTAATTTCTGCCATTAAATACAACAATGTCTCCATTTAGACGATGACAGTGAGATTTCGGCGCATCTGCGGTTCGATATTCAAATTTAAATAATTACTATTAATCTGTAACCATAAAACAGAAAAAAAAGTCACAAAGATTTTAAACTTTGCGGTTGTCTATTTGAACTTGACATTTAATTTTTATTGTTGCCAATAAAAATAGAAAAAATATAATCAAGCATTATGTATTTTTTATTTCCCACGGGTAACATTTCAAAGGGTTTAATTTAAAGTGGCAGATTTAAAATCACGTCAAAATTGGTCACAGTAAGTAGTACTTTCAAATTGCGTCAACTTAGAGTGACAACTGATAAGTGTGGAGAATCGAGACTCGTGCGAAAATTTTATATTTGTCATAGCGGCGTAAGTGGAATGGATTCTGTCGTAATTGATTAGATTCTGTATATCATTTGACCGGTGGTGATTTGAGAATTTTATTAGTAAAATTATAAGCGGCCGTACATTCGTGCCTGATTATAGCGGGATCACCAAAAAAAACTCCGGTAATGTGACTCTGTGAATAAACTAGTAAAACGATACAAGAGCCCCTGCCGAAGGACATTTATTTCTCGATTTCACAATTAGGCTCTAATTTTACTTTCTTTCTGGTATACTGCAATAGATTTGACGAACTACAAAAATATAATAATAATAATAAACAAAGTAAAGACGAAAATATACTATTGAATAAATAGATAACAATGAATTATGGCATTTGAGATCTCAAATAGTAAATTTAAAATTTTAACCAATAAATTTTCAGCTGTCTACTGATTATAATTCTGGGATGACGAAGGCTATACAGAAGCCATAGCATTCACGCCAACAAGTCGAAATGTAATTAGTAATTAACCGAAAACCTTAATATAAATTTTATAGCTATGTCATTATCTTGAGCTATTAGATGAGCTTGAAACACTGAGTTGTCGTAAAACAACCAACCATGCTTTACTATCTCACGGGAGATGTAATTACAAAGAACGGGTTTATGAAGACGGTTGTTTGGGACAACAGAAATTTAGTACTGTTAATATAGTATAATTCGGTTGTACATTTAAATGATCTTCAAAAATGTAAAGTTAATTACAGAGAAAATAAGTTGTAATCAACCCTTTAAATATCTTATATGTGTTATTTTAAAATAAACTTGTAACTTATATGTATGTAACAAATTAAATTATTTGAATTAAGTTCCAATAAAAAAAATATATAAATGCGAAAGTAACTTTGTCTGTCTGTGTGTCTATTACGTTTTCACGGCTAAACCGTTGAACAAATTTCAATTAATTTTGATGAATTTTTGTACAGAGATCCATTGGAACTTTGGAAAGGGCATTGTCGCAAATTTTCGTAAATATTATTAAACAATTGATCTATTTTTCGTGAATAGCGGAAGGTACCTTTATAATGATTAAATCATAAATTTTGATGAAGAATTTAAGGAGATAATTATGGCGTTGTCACAAAAACATATTTGAGAAATAATATATACTGATAAATACAATAAGCATACATTAATAAATGTATATGAGGCCCTGCCATTGAATTTCTTTCATTTTAATTCTCCAGAGGATAACGCCTATCAGGTTTAATTTAGTAAGGAAAATACGGCGCTCGTGAAAAAGCCCAGTCACTGTTTTGGGGTCGCAACGGTGGCGCTTTTAGTATATGGGTGGAATTTGATCGTTAGACCCTGTCCATTGGCGTTAGCAAAATTTTGGTAAAATCTTGATTTTTTAAATTTTTCTATAGTTATTAGATACATTCACATAAGTAGTGAGTATTTTGTAGCGTACCATTTGTCACAAGTTTTTAATACATATTTTATGATTTTACTGGTAGGTACACAATTATAGTGACTATGTTTCTTCTATAAGAAATATTTAAAAAAAACTTATATTTTTAGTTGTACCACATAATATTATAAAGGATGACAAATACATTAATATTTTTAAAATTTTATTACCTATATGAAAAAGGTTATTCTACAGTACATTGATCATTTGACAACTAAATTCTATAACGTGTATTTGTTACACTTGACATTGGCGAAAATGTCTAAATAGGCAGAAAGCCGAAATTAAAAATAAAAACCTTTATAAAATTTGTTTTGATTATTTATTGAAATACTGATCATTGATAAAAAAAAATTACGTCTGATTAAATTAATTTTGGTAGGTACCTACTTCGTTCAAGAAAAAAAACTTTTTCAGTCTGAGAAAAAAAAGTTTTAATTGTTGGATAAAATACATATTACACTGTAAAAAAGTACAATTACAATATAACAGAAAAAAATATTAACCTTATCTCCCTCGAGTAAGTATAAACACAGTTTTGCCCGTAACAATAAAACAAAATAAAAAGAAGTTACGATCCCTGTTACATCTGGACCCTTAATTCGTATTTACTTAATGTAACTCGTACTAATGAAATTGTTGGGATATCCGAGTGATATTCGCACGGTATATACTGTGATTAATTGTATCGTAAGTTTTCATTTGTAATAATGATTCATATGGATCTACTGCGAAATCAAGAAGTTACATTCGAAATTAGAATATATTTAATTTAATAGCTTTGTTAGTCGTCTTAATTGCAATAATTTATTTTGTTTTTAAAATAAGAATAATACAGAAAAAAACATATAGGTATATTAACTACTGTGCTACGCAGTAATTATTTTCGTGTTGTAATTTGTAATTCCCGTATACAATATTACTTCAAAAACTATTTGTTTTCATTATTTAAAAAAAAAAATATTGACGTTTTTATAAACCTATTAATTAGAGAAATAACATTATTCAAAATTTAACTATGTATATATTTGTAAGAATCTATGTGTTTTCCGGAAGTTACGTTTGAGTCATTAGCTTTTTCAGATTTAGCGTGTTAATTTTCATCTCAAGAAGAAAAGCAGCCGGCAAGCCATTTGAAGAATACGTTTTAACCAAAATATATCGCTATCGCGCTTTGTCTGAACGATCGAAATGAGTGTAAGTAAAAAAAAATTGGGCTCGGACTTATTATATCATCATAAAATTGAAGAGCAATGTTACTCTTGTCGGTGTCGCAATCTTCAGCTCTCTCTACACTGTGCCTTGCTCTTGACATCGTGATAAGACACGACGACTATTTTTTCCTTCACTTCTAGGAATTCCTCTCTTCCTCTTTCCTTAAATTTTTCCTTCTATTATCGATCGATTGATTATACCTATGTAAAATAGGCGAATTCATAATTTCATATTCTCCTATCTCCTTTCAAGAATAACATAAGAAGGACTTTGGCTATATGTTTTCTTTAATTTTTACAATAATGATATTTGTTTGCTTGATGTCTTATTCTGAGCAGCGGTATAGGTGGAGAACTTTAGTCATTTTAGAAGGCTCCTGGTACTTATAATAAATAATTTATAGAAAACATTAAAAGAAATGAACATGACTATGGTACACATAGATTGTATGATATTAATATACTAGCTGTGCCCGTGGCTCCGCTCACGTGGACTACAGAATACCGTCGGTCGAGCGCACGTTCGCTTGAATCGTGCTGAACGGCGTTCGCCCGCAGGTTATTTTAAAGACAAAAATTATTTTTGTGGGTGATCCGGATAGATACTGGTGCTGACTATTTTGTAGGTATTTTTAAGATTTATATTATTGTAGTAGATTAATTTGATATATATCTTATGGTTTACTCAGGGTAAACCATCTAGGTGCTTCAAAGGCGTTTTTTTTATTCAACATTACCTTCACTGCTTATTTCGTACGCTACTTTATTTTAAATAAATCTCATAACTTGGCGAGATAATATAGCTATGAATTAATATAAAAACTATGTTAATCTGATTAGTGTTTTTCGCATTAAAACAACATAAACGCACAGACATACAGAGAGACGCTGAGTTTTATAATATGTATAGTTATAGAAATAATCTAGTATTATTATGCAAGGATAAAATAGAGAAATACATTCGTATGGACTAAAAATTGCCCGCAATTCCTCTTAACATCATCTTAAGCTTATTAGGATTTAAATTATTACCTAGGAGATGAAAATTAAATTAAAACTGTATAAATGTAGGAATGGAGAGGAACGGATGACTGTAGATTCAATAAATGAGGGATGAACGAAGGAGTTTTTGATATACAAAAGTGTAATGGCGGATTGACACGGTTAAAGAAAAGACGAATACACGGAGTTCGATATAAAATTGGAAATTGCTCATTTAAAATCAGAAATACATGACGTTTAGACAAGAGCGATACGCTTTATTAAATTAGACGCTACATAAATGTTTACATGAACCATACAATAAGCGTGAATTATATAAAATGTTATTCTAGAAACAAAGTGATTTATTATATAATTTATACGCCATATGTCTACACGACTTATCATTTGGTTGATTCAAATTGAGTGGGCGACACGAAATAAGCAATACGGCGCGTTTTGTCACGTAATTATCTCCTAATTGCTAGGTTACGTTTTTATTTTGTCGATAACGTGTTGGTGATGTTAAAATACATCACGACACTTACCGAATTCATTCTAAACCTCAAGAGATCGTTTTCGTGTTTGAGCGCGCTAATCTCTTGAACTACGACTCGCATCTGAAAAACTCTTTTCGTATTTTATACACCATTTATTGAGAAAGATTAAAGGGTAAATAATCTATCTAATATATCCTATCTATCTAACAAATTCGATGACTACAAAAAGAAAAAGAAAAACATAAAGTTCTTTTTATATAATATTAGGTCTATAAATATGAAATTAGCGTTTTGTCGTACGACCTTCAGAACCAACCCCGTGGGCGGTCGGAGACCAATTTGGAAAATGAAGAATTGAAGGTTATTGTGGAAGCGAATCCATCACAAAGCACTTCAGAGATAGATGCAGGCTTCGGGGTAAGTGATAAAACAGTATTAATCCACTTGAAGCAAATCGGGAAAGTAAAAACTTGAACGATGAAGTACTTCATGAATTTAGTGCATCGAACTTGCAAACACGCGTCGACTGCTGTGTTACTTTGTTCAACCGACACAATAATGAAGGGATTTTAAATCGAATCATTACTTGTGATGAAAAGTGAATACTGTACGATAATCGGAAACGCCTAAACGAAAATTGACTCAGAAAAAGTTACTTGTGAGTGTTTGTTGGACTAGCGCCGGTGTCGTTCACTACAGCTTTCTAAAATGTGGCCCACCATTTTTTCCGGAATTTGGACAACTTCTTACAAGGGGAAAAAATTAACTTCGATGCCGCAGTCCAAACCGCCTTCAAAGAGTTTATTGATTCTCGCCTCACCTGTGGCAAAAGTGCATAGATAACAACCGTACATACTTTGATTAATGAAATATATTTTACAAAATAAAAATAAAAACTTTATATTCCTCCCGTACAAAACGCCAATTTCATATGTAAGAACCTAATATTATTCGTCAAAATATATTAAATTCGGTTCAGTTTTGGAGGAGGAAATAGGAGAATACGAAACTATGATTTTTGTTAATTTTACTTAAGTGCAATCAGTCCGAAATGCAGTTGTCACTCTCGCACTCTATTCGTTGAGGTCTAGGGCGCAGCGCGACAGCAATATATTTTACAAATACTTATTCTTGAAATGTTTCTTAGACCGCGCATCCTCTCAAATCGGTGGCATGAAGAATGGCAGTAGCATGAAATTTTTTACGAGAGTTCCTTACGTAAAGTAGATGAGTATTAAGAAAGGATTTTTGAAAATTCATCCCGGGACGATGTTAAATAGAGACAATATATTACGCATGGGAAATTCTAATAGATCCGATGCTAGTAAATAAAGAATAAATAGAAAAATATAAGTAAAATTTGTAATTTGAGATTAAATTAATTAATAAAATAAATTAACGATTTTAAAATTAAAATTATATCTCACTATTCGTTGTTGATCTTAGTGGTAACTGCAGATTATAGTTATTTATAACCAATACCAAACATGACCCCGGTGTTGGACAACGGATATGCAGTATTACGAGTTCAGTATAAATTTTAACGTAGCGTCGCCTATATCGATAGAAATAAATAAAAAATTAAATAAATTTATTAACAGTTAAATGAAAAAAAAAATTCTAAGCAAAAGGGTTCGACAAATTGTTATAATTACAATTTCCTTTACAATTCGATCGAAACGATAAGAAATTTAACGCTGTATTTACGGTCGTAGGGTGGCTTATCGTCCATCGAGAGCGGTGCCAATGTGCCACTAACAAATACGTAGTTAATTATATCATTTTAAAATCGCCCGCTGTTGATTGGGTTGTATTTTTTTAGAGTAAAATCAATGCCAATTGAGCTTTCATTCATCGCAGTAAAATTGGCATTATTTACCTATTTTTGCCAATACAGTGTAAATTCTATATAACTTTTTATGTATACAAAATTAATTACAGCTCCCGAGGTGCTCAGCGATATTCAATTTGAGGATAGAAGGCACACAAGAGAGCACTAAAATATGACCTTCGTTTTTTTCATAGAAAGCTCCAGTTTATTGCAAGCTACGAATAAACGTTATTCGACATGGCATTGTAGTGTTCTACCTGAAGACAAATTTCCTCAACCATTGCCAATTTTTACCTTAGGAGTCTCTAGATCGAGAAACGCAGAACCGATTATGAAAGAAAACAGAGCATAAATGAAGTGAAAAGGAGAAATACACATTCATATCGTAGAACGGTTAAATCGACCCGACTTTGTTAACACTTTCATTCCTTTATGGAATGACATTATAGCACTACTCTAATGTTAATTATTTTTATATCGCTATAAGTTTAGCATTGTGGCCACAATCTCACCTTGTCTTAAGTGACGATGTGGTCCATGATAGAAGCACGTTAAGCCTAGTGAAAGATTACCTCTTAAGTGCAGCTGCTGGACGGAACACACCTATTGGTGTTTGACGACAGATTTCAACTTGATTACCAAGCGGACCTTAGAAAAAACCCTATTAAAATGCTATGACTTCTTCACAATTTTGGGTTAGTTTGCCTAATACTTATACATGATATATATTCTCTTGATTTTATGAATATTTAAACTCATTTAAACTATTTATTTTTGGCTTGTCAGAGCAACCTTTAATTAAGGCAACTCTTAGATTCTAGTACAAGCATGTTTTGTATTTTTAAATTTTATTGAAAGTTGTGCCTTTTTGTTAGTTTAAATTTTCAAGAATTGTACGGCACAGGTTAAAAGTCAGCTTTAGATACATATGAGCATTATACTGACCCCATCAAATACGATAGATTTTACACTACGAGCGTTTACTTAATCAAATTACACCATCATACGGACTATAAGCTTAACCCATTAGCCGACACTGCACCCGATTTCAATTTGCGACACGGACTGCCAAATTAAATTATGCCAAATAGCGGGTTACATGTTGTGGGAAAAGAAATATTTGATCTTAATAACTTTACTGTTTAAACTATATATAATACTTCTTCTTCTTCTTACCTCTTAATGTACTTAAGTAGGGTCAACACAACATGTTTTCTTTCCACTGTACTGTATCAAATTATTGTATTAAATTATTGAGTAATATTGGTCTATAGATAAAAAGCCTAAAACAATACAAATCTGGAAAAAGTAATTGTTTATTTTATTTTATTTTCGCTTTGGAAAATTAATATTTTTAACAATTCAGGAAATATGAATGTTAGACTCCTGCGTTAGTTGTCAAACTTGTCAAGGTTATTATGCAAAATGACATATAAAATAAATTATTACGTCACGGGACCATAATGCATCGTTTTTGTGGCGTACTTTTTATTAGAAAATATTTTTAAATCACTTTTTAGGCTGTATTAATAATAATAAAATATTCATAGGTATTATTTTCAACATTAAAGTGTTTAAAAACAATTTTACAAAAGTTGTCAACGCCCGGATTGTTTAGTAGCAGCATAGGATAGTTGTGTCTGAGTGGATCGCCACCACCACACACCAGGTACAACTTTAGCCATAGCGGTACGCCTAGGCTTACATTAAAAGGTATATATCCTGAATCCGATAGTGATGTCGCATAACAACAAACTTGTCACAGTGACTATATTTTGATTTGTCGCGTTTCAGAATCCCCGAAGGGTTAGGCAGAGGTATACTAATATACACCCACAGTTTGCCGAGTATATTTTTAGGTTCCATGTAATTGGGGGCGAGCTTATTGCCCAAATCGGGCACAAACCTAAACTCCAAGCTGCTACTGAGAATTTCATAGAAAGACTCAATAATACTTTGCTCGACCTGGGAATCGAACCCATGACCTCGATCATAGCAGTCACGCTTACGACAACTAGGCTAATGAGGCAGCCTGCGTATAATTAGTAACCCTCGTTGCCTTTAGATTGTCATGTTCTGTAATTAAAAAAATTATAATATGCATTACGTGCTATGTAAAACTGATAGGCAATGAGTCATCGTAAGATATCCATGTTGCCTTGTAAGGACTAAATAAAAATCACTGGGTTATCTAACTATGTATAATGTTTTGATTTCGTGATCGTAACGCACAACGCTAAGGTATGTGGTTCCAACGCAGCTCTATGCGGAGAAGCAGTCCGTTGATTTTTCTACCAAAATAAACGTATCAATATGAAAAAAGGATAACTGTATAGTCAGTAAAAAAAAATTACAACAGCAATATTTCCCTTCAGCAATTTTCTTTCACTATTTAACCTTTATGTGTTTTGTCTTCATTTTGATATAAAGAAGAGTAATTGCGGATGAATTCAATCAAATTATTTCAAAAAAATCCATGTCGACTAGTGACGCGCACTGCAGCGCTAAACGAGCACGACAACGCTGCGGTGTGAAGAACACCTACTCTTCACTTCACCACGCTTTCGCAAAACCTTCATTATACAATACATAATATATAAAACCAATAAATAATCCAAGCGCTCAACGCACATTTGTGGTTCTACACATAAAATCCAGATATTCATTAGCGACACACTTCCGATTTAATTCGGCGAGCGTAAGAGAATCGTAATATTTATTAGCAATAAACAATGGTTGCGAGTTTACAACGTCATTGCGATCGGCTACCGACGCTTCGGGTTCATTTGAGTAGAGTGATGGGAAGAGCTGAGATGAATTCGTTATCGATAAAAATAGCTCAAAATTAATTTCTATCACTCATATTATACAATAAAGAATTTTGTGCACATTAAGTTATAATAGTAGTATAGTGTCGTTTAGAAGCTATACTTAAGTTATAATTACATAAATAAATGGGTAGAGGCAATTTTTATGATACGCGAGCACATATTGACAAAAGTCTACACAATAAAGATGTTTCCTGAACCTCTAGTTTTATTATGGTGAAAATAGTTAAACTGATTGCTAGGTAACGCATTTCAGCGAATGTGACTATTCAAAGAAGTAAAGGAAGAAAGGTAGTATAAATTTTTAACCGTCAAATAGTACAAGGTGTCCAGAAAGGGTATCGGGTATTTGTTTTCGCGCCATATTCGAAACGGGGCGTCTAAAGGGTGCGGGTAGGGGTTCGTGGCTTCCGCCATTTTGTGGAGTTTTAGTCACGATGGAACAGTACTCGGGGACGCATCGCGCATTTTGCGTACGAGCGTATTATTGTAATGGTGATTCAATAGTGACTGCTCAACGTCTCTATCGTGCGGAATATCGTACACGCCACGCGCCAAGTGACGATAGCATTAGGAAATGGATCAGGATGTTCGAGAATACAGGTGCGACAGTTAAAATTCAAAACTGTGGTCGTCCTCGTTCAGTTCGCGATGAAGAAACAATTGAAGAAGTTGAGGCGTCGGTTCGTCAAAATCCGTCTTTATCCATCCGAAAGCGAAGCCAAGCGTTGAACATCAAAAAATCGTCTTTACATTCGATTTTAAAGAAAGACTTACATCTAAAAGCCTATAAAATTCAATTGGTTCAAGAATTGAAGGATACGGACTATGCTAATCGACTGAATTTTGCGAACGAAATGCTGCAGCGATTTAACAACTTTAACAACATACTGTTCAGTGACGAATTGTCACGGCGATTGTTCAGAATTGTCGGTACTGGGCAGTGGAGAATCCGAGACGAAAGCATGAACGACCCCTGCATAGCCCAAAGGTCGTTGTTTGGGCCGCTATGTCTGCTAAAGGCATAATTGGTCCTTATTTTCATGAAGATCAACGAGGCCGAGCAATTAATGTGAATAGTGACCGTTATTGCGATATGTTGCGAAATTTTTTGGTCCCAGAGTTGCAGGAGTTTGCAGGTTTCAACTCAAGAACGTGGTTTCAGCTAGATGGGGCCACTTGCCATACCCCAAATGACTCAATGGAAGTTGTTAACGAATTATTCCCTAATAAAGTCATTTCGCGAAGGGGTAACTAACATCAACTGGCCTCCCAGAAGCCCCGACCTTAGCCCGCTTGACTATTTTGCATGGGGATACCTTAAAAGTAAGGTTTATCAAAACAATCCGACGAATCTAACCCAGTTAAAGCAAAACATCAGGTCAGAAATGGCAGCAATATCGATAGCTATGTGTCAACGTGTTATCACCAATCTTTGTTTCCGTTTAGAAGAGTACCAGCAACGTAACGGTCATCATTTGGATAACATCATCTTTTCCAAATAATTCTCCAATTCATATGCTATTAATAAACAATAAACTTTTTTATTGCATACAAATAATTTTTGTTTCATTGAACTTACAAATACCCGATACCCTTTCTGGACACCTTGTATTTATGCCACTTCTAGGTTTGAAATGGTGCTAGGAATCCCAATGTAATTACATCAATTATTATTATTTGTAAAATGTTTTTATCAACTAAGTAGTACAAACAACCTATAGAAAAAAGTAAAATTCATTTATAGATGTCACATGTTTTAATGAAACATATGAGAGAAGAAACCAAGTGATAAAATTTAGAATTTAAATAAAAATATTTTATGGCGATTATTAACTATATAATTATGATTATTTCGTACATGTATATGTTAAAACAAAACGTGTAATTTTAATAATAAAAATATTCGTGTAATCTGTCGAATTTGAAATTAAACTTCTTTTAAATAGAATTGATAAATATATATTAACTTAATTGTAAAGCCTGGTGTAAATATTAGTATTATATTATAAAATGACTTATTTCATTTTAAATATAATCATAATACATATCTGCTACAAGCTCAAAGCACTTTTAATTGGAACGATTTTTAATTAAATAAAAATATTTAATTTGTTTGTTAATAAAATAGTTATTGATAAAAAGATTATTATTTTTAGTATTGGATAATACAAAAATAAATAAAAATAAATTTGTATATAGCTATAACTGAAAGTTATTTCCGTCCCAAGAAGATCTGTATTACCTATAATGTCGTACCTGATGAAGTTTTCCTTGAAAAATTAAGTGACAACAGATCACAAAACGTCACTAGACCAATATATCGATAAAATCTAGACAATACAGCACTCAAAAGGACAAGGGCAGTAAATTGTCGGACATCATAAATATGACGTCCCATCACTGTCGACATGAAGGGACGCGCACTGACATTACACGTGCGTACGGACGTTATCGTAAAATTTTACGATGTTGCAAGATCACTGCGGCAGGCCGCGGTCGAACTTCCGTTTGTGGGAATATTGTTATAAAACTGTAAAAAATATTATTACTACACAATAATAAATACTTATATATCTATGTACCTATATACTTTTTTTTCGATCTGATGATACTATTAGCTATAGGGACTCTAAAGCCGAAGACGGCATTTACAGCTTCAGCTGGCTTGGATATATTTTTAGAGTAGATAGTTTGTACTTTAAAAACTGGTTACTAAGAACACAATTTAGAAATTGGATACAGTTTACCATAATGTATTTTCGCTTCTTCTGAGAGTGACTTATCGCGGTCATCATTTTTTGAAGTTGATCTCGCGTTTAGTAAAGGGTTTAATTGCGCACGTAACATTAACACTTACTTAATAAACACTAAAGTAATAGTTACATAATAGAAAAATATTGTTCCAAAAGGAATATTGAAAAAAAAGAAAGAAAATAGGAAAGTATCATATATATACTTTTTTTTTTTTTTTAAATCGCAATATATAACTATTTGTTTGTGTGTTAAAGACATGAAGATTCAAATAACATAAGATCTAAAACACAGTCTAAAAGGAAATAATCTTAAAGCAAAAATTTTAAAATTTATATTTATTAAGATATTACAGATAAAAATCTAAATTTATACCGTATTCAAAAGATACCACCACCCTATTCATACCAACGATTGAGAGTGTTTATTTCATAGCGGAAAGAATGTCTCTTAAATAATTTGCAGATAACGGCACTGTGTGTGTGGTATCACTGACAATAACGCTTGCGACTGCGAGCGATAAAAGCGCAAGGTGGAAGCGATTTCGTTGCTGAGAAATGAAAAGAATTGTAAGGATATGACATTCACGTTCTTTTTCTTTAAACTCATAGCTAGATTAAATTAATATTTCTACAAAACGAGAGCACCTTATACTTTTTCTTCTTGTTCTTGTTTTGTCGCCTTAAAAAACACTTGCCACTGTCAATGTTTTTTTAAGCCTTCGTGATGTTTTCTATTATTGAAAGTGCAGTCTTTATTAGGGAGTTTTCGTGACTTGTCAAAATGCATGTTTCCAGTATATATTTATAATCTACTTTACGTATGCACAATGACCGAACAATATCACGCAAAATGTTAGCAATATTACGTCGTATAGGATCAAAGAATCAAACATAATGAATTAAAGTAAAAACCACAACATGGTAGCTCAAGATCCCGCCAAAAACTCTCTACATCACTCTCCCAGGTTATATTTTATTTGAAGACTAACTGTGCCCGCGGCTACGCTCACCTGTATTACAGAATGTCATAGATCGGGCACATGCGTGAATCTCCCTTCCCCGCTCCTGACTATTTTAAAGACAAAAATGATTATTACAAACATACTCGGCGAACTGTGGGTCTACATTAGTACACCTCTGCCTAACCCTTCGGGTATACAGGCGTGATGGTATGTTTATGTTTTAAAAATGCTTATTGTGGGTATTCCTTCGGAGATAAACATATACTCTCGCTTACTTTTTTGTAGGTTTTTTAATGTTTATAATTATGTTATACATTAATTTGATATATTTCTTATGGTTAACTCAGCGAATGCCATTTAGGGGCCTAATAACTTTTCTAAAACAAAAGTATCCTAAGTTACTCCTTATAAAATCAACTATCTGCCAGTGAAAGTTCCGTAAAAATCGGTCTAATCGTTTCAGAGATTACCCGGAGCAAACAGACCGACAAAAATTTTAAAAATGGTTGTTTTGTATAAGTATATTATATACTTTCATATGAATAATTGTAAAAAGCTGTTATTCTAACTTTACACACATACACATCAATTGTATTAATTGTAAGTATAAATAATTTAATGAAGAAAATAAGATTAAAAAGTTAATTGTCGTATCAATATAATTCTTTCAGTTCGACTCAACTAAAAGGAAAACCTTCATCGAATCTCTAAGAAAATATTGGATAGAGATTAGGCCATCCACTTTTATTGGGTTTTTCCACAATATTTATTTAACGTCCGCGTCCACGAACGTTTGTCGGAAACGGTAAGAGAACTTATCTGACACTCGGGAATAAATCTTTTTGTTTGTTAACACACTTTTTCCGGGACACTTTAGGGGTACCGGCTTTTTTTAAGTTATAATACAAATAAACGGAAAACATTTCTAGTTGATAGCGTAGGGTCTTAATTTATTGTTGTAGATTATTTTTTCTCTCTTTGTTTTTTCCTTTCATTATGTTTTGAGAGTTAAGAAGGAAACCATGAAAATCTTGTTTATAAATTAATCAGATTTAACAATGTTTTTCTTTATTAATAGAAAATGTGCTCGTGCATTGTTTACAGCTTTGTGTTCGATCCCTGAAACGGTTTTTTGGGCTCCCAGTAAAAAGAGTTAAAAGAAAAAATATTAAATGAGATCCAACACAAAACATGCCCAGTGAATAGAATTTCTAAAAAATTTATAATAGATTACACAAAACTTCTAATATTTTTCTAATAAAATAAATAAATAAAAAAAGCAATATTGGAATATCTATGCTTTTTTTACTTTCTATTAAGTTTAATTTTTTTAATTATTATTCCTACAACAAGTAACAAGTATGTTGTCTAAGCATGTCGTGTTCACCTTTAATTAAAACAGCAATTTAGTTTTATATTATGAAAAGTTTTTATTTACAATGTATAATGCTATGACATGTTGATGAGCCAAAATAAAAGATAAAAAATTATAGAGATTATGAATAAATCTATTTCACAATAAATTTTAATAAATTGATATCAAACCATAAATATTGACATACCATTTTTTGATTCAAAATAATAAATCTGTTGTTATCACGAATATTACATTACAATAACTTGTATGTCTGTCTGTCTGTTTGATTGCCCGATTTCTGTTCTCCTTCATAATGTTCTCTGATCATAATTTTTTAAACAAACACTTTTTATTAATTGTCTCAAACGATTTTGAAACAAAATTGTACACGGGCAGCATATGTCATTCTAAATTTAATAGGATAGAAAACTTTCAGTTATATTTTTTTTAAATCGTAAAAATATACATATTCATTCTCAACAGATTTTAATGAAATCTTGTAATAGATAAGTACGCGTTTCTGTGTAAGCTGCAGACAACTCAGGCTAAGAAAGTGTCTAGACCACTTTTGTGGATATACTATTGTTGGCAACCCAACAATATAATTTTTTGTAATCTTGCAACATTGTACAAATAAATTCTCTCTTCCGCTTGGACCGCCATCGTGGTGATTGAGAGTGAATTAACGTGGAACTTTTATTTATCTTTTTTGAAGTATCAGCTACCTAAATCTAATACAGTCCACACATGTAGTAATAAACATGGTCCTTCGACATTTTACAATAAATTTCAACTTCAAAAAGAGTAAGTTCTACAGTACATAATTCGCCAAATTATATGTTCTACATTGCGTGGCGAAACGGAGAAACACCAAAAATCCGTTTTCTATACAAACAAGTGGATTGAGCATCGCATCGTGGAGTGTCAGCATTGGTCGACGACGTCGAGCAGCGCTTGTGATTGGTCAATTTCCAAGCACAGCGGACCCCGTCGTGCGACAGCGGCGCCGGCGGCGAGAATCACGCAATCACCTTACCGTTCACCGCCATTTTGTGTGCAGGATTTTTATGAGTGGTGTTGTGTTTTGTTTTTAATAATTTATTACAAATTCAAGTGAGTGATTACAAATAAGTTTCACAATGGAGATTCAACCATTAATTCGTAAAAAGGCCACGCTAAAGGGCTTAATGACAAAAATTGCCAATGCAATTTCAAATGCACACGAAAATTTTACAAAGCAATATTTATTACTGAAGGAAGAACGTCATCGCGAAGTGTTCGCTAAATACGAGCAAATATCGCTAGAACTCTCAGCCCTGGATGCCGGAGAAGATGATTTTTCAGAAGTTGAAGAAAAATATTTAAATACTTTGTATTCTATAAAAGACTTAATTACGAAATTAGATAAGAATGTTAGTAATAATTCTGTTAAATTGTATCCAATCAAGTTGCCACAAATAAGTGTTCCGAATTTCACAGAACAGCGTGCGCTTGCGCTTGAAAATGCTGAACGACCATTACTAGATAAAGGTACACCGAAGAGTGTCCATGTAGCCACAGTAAAGCCAGCAGTAGAGGACCAGGCAAAGCGCATGAAGACACCAGCTGCAGAGCTCAAGACCTGCTTGCTTTGTGTTGCTGCCATCTGAACCTCTAGCTGATCTGCAGTCCAGCTATGAAGTACAGAGTACCAGCATTGCCACGTCCAGAGCACCGCTATTAAATACAAAATTTGGTTATGTTATTGCAGGTCAATTTAACACACTGCATACTCAGCCACTCCTTACTTTATTTTGCAATACATGTGATTCTGATCTTAATCAAACTCTTACACAGTTCTGGAAGTCGGAAAGTATACCAGAAACCTTTACAGAAGCAAACAGTGAACATGACTTGTGTGAACAAGTTTTTAGTGAAAATGTACAGCTAGACACCCATAACAATAAAATTCAGGTTGTCTTGCCCTTAAAGTTATCATTACATTCTATTCATCAGAACTTAGGTGATTCATTACACTTAGCTCTGAAACGATTGTATAACCTAGAAGCTAGATTTTCAAAGGATACTAACCTATACATACTATACAAAGATTTTATTCATGAATATTTAAGACAGGGTCATGGTACAGTTATTGATATAGGTCAATACAATTTAGCAACTGATCCAGTTTACTTCTTACCTCATCACCCAGTACTTAGATTAGATAAAAAGACAACTAAGTGTCGGGTTGTGTTTGATGGGTCAATGAAGACTAATACAAAAACGTCTTTAAATAATTTATTGCTAAATGGACCTGTAGTACAAAAAGAACTGGTAGATGTTTTGTTACTATTCAGAGTAGATTTGTATTTCTTTATAACAGACATCAAAAATATGTTTAGAAATATATTATTACAGCCTGAGTATAGGTCGTTACAAAATATTCTATGGCGAGATACTCCCAATGAAAGTGTTAAATGTATTCAACTAAACACTGTTACATATGGTTTAAAGAGTTCCTCTTACTTGGCAACAAGATGTTTAAAGTTCTTAGCTGATATGTACAATGAAGAGTTTCCCATTGCCGCTTATATTATTAACAATTCAACCTATGTTGATGATATACTTTATTCTGATAGTTCACCTGATAATTTAATAGAAGCCAAACATCAGTTATGTAGCTTATTAAGTCGAGGCAGTTTTCAATTACATAAATGGGTTTCGAATTCATCAGATCTGTTAGGAGAGGTCCCAGAAAATCAACAACATTTTGATGAGATTGATTTAGAGAAAAATAACTTTTCAATTAAAACTTTAGGTATGAATTACAATGTAAAATCAGATGCTTTTATAATTTCTAGTCCTAAGGCTGTGGAAAGGGTGCCCCTTTCCAAGCGTGAAATTCTAAGTTTTATAAGTAAGTTTTATGACCCACTGGGTCTTGCTGGTCCTATTTTGGTTGGTGCAAAGGTAATCATGCAGCGGTTGTGGTTGGCTAAACTGGACTGGGATTCACTGCCTGATGGGGAGTTGCTTCAATTATGGCATGAGTTTTACAACAGCTTGTTTTTAATGAAACCTATACCTGTACAGCGGTACATAGGTTTACAAAATACATGTCTTGCACAAATTATAGGGTTTGCAGATGCTTCTAGCAGCACTGCCTATGGTTGTTGCATCTATTTAAGGACAGTTGATTCAGGAGGCTATATTAAGATTTTTTTGCTTTGTTCTAAGTCACGGATAAATCCAATTGCTCAAAGTTTGTCTGTTCCCAGACTAGAACTAAATGCTGCTCTCTTGCTTGCCAAGCTTGCAAGCAGATTTCATGAGACTTTGATTACAAAAATGCACATACATCAGGTTATTCTCTATTCAGACTCACAGATTGTTCTTGCATGGCTTAAAACTAACATAAACACACTCAAGGCATATGTTGCTAACCGTGTTAAGGTCATATCACAACTTACACAGTCTTACACCTGGTCATATGTAAACTCTGCGGAGAACCCTGCTGACTGTATTAGCAGAGGAGTCATGCCAGATCATCTTGCTGATCATCAGCTGTGGTGGAGAGGACCACTATTTTTAAATTCATGTGGGTACAAACCAGAGTTAAGCTTTGTTTTTCCACAAAATTTACCTGAGGTCAAGGACAGCTCGGTATGTTTAAGCGCAATGCTATGCACGTCCATTGAGATACAAATCTTATGTCTTGACTTTCTTGATAAATTTTCTGATATTGATAGAATGCAGAGAGTTTTAGCATACATCTTACGCTTTTGTCAGAATGTAAAGAATAAGGTAAAAAATAGGCTTAACTATGTAACAAGTCAAGAACTTGATTATTCAATGTCATTAATTGTAAAGTATGAGCAGCAAAAATATTTGTTAGATGATATTCATGTGGTAAAACTATTTGTAAAGGTAATTTAAAACCTCTGAGTCCGTTTATTGACGACAAAGGTTTAGTTCGTGTCGGAGGTCGTTTACATAATGCTTCTATTCCATATTCTCAAAAACATCCAATCATTTTGCCCCGTGATTCACGGGTGACTGATCTAATTATTTTAAGTGAACATCTAAAAAACTTCCATGCAGGACCTAAGCTTGTTTTGTCGACTATTAAACAAAGATTTTGGATTGTACATGCGCTGAGACAAGTTAAAAAAGTTTTACATAAATGTACAGTTTGTTTTAGATTAAAAACAGAAGCATCCAAACAGTTAATGGGTTCTTTACCACATGATAGGGTAAATGCGTGTCGTCCCTTTCAAAAGGTTGGTCTTGACTATGCTGGACCTATACCACTTAAATTAGCTAGAATTATAAAGCCTATAATTACAAAAGGTTATGTATGTATATTTGTTTGTTTCGTAACCATTGCTATACATGTCGAACTAGCTTCTGATTTAAAAACTGAAACGTTCATTGCGTGCTTGAATAGATTTATATCCCGAAGGGGAATGCCTACAGATATATATAGTGATAACGCTGCAACTTTTAAATGTGCCAGAAGTAAATTAGATGAGATGTATGAGCTGCATAATTCAGCGATTCATCAAAGACAGGTTTGCCAGTTTACATCTCAAAAGAGAATTAATTTTCATTTCTTACCTTGCTACTCCCCTGTCTTTGCTGGGCTCGCTGAAGCTGGTGTAAAAAGTATAAAATATCACCTAAAAAGAGTATTGTTAAAGTCTATTCTTAATTATGAAGAATTATGTACAGTGTTATGCCAAATTGAGGCTATTTTGAATAGTAGACCTCTCATGTCTTTGTCAAATGATATTACTGACTACTCTTGTATTACTCCAGGTCATTTTTTAATTGGTACGGCTTTAAATTCATACCCTGAGTCCAATGTAAATGTAATTACTAGATCACAATTTTGGAAAATTTGTAATGACATGAAAGAATAATTTTGGAAAATTTGGAGTAAACAGTATTTAAATATGTTACAATCACGCCCCAAGTGGCATGACCCGCAACCTAATGTTAAGATAGGATCTCTTGTATTATTGAGAGATGACAACATGGCACCGTTATATTGGCCCCTGGCTAGAGTAATTAATACTTACCCAGGTAAAGATAACAAGGTTAGGGTAGTTGAAGTCAAAACTTCAAATGGTCATACACATAAAAGGGCTGTGATGAAAATAAGTGTGTTACCTCTGGACAGCAGCAATTCTAGTAGTGATTAGGTGTTATAATAGTTATACTGTTAATGCTGCAATCTTTCATTTACCTTTTTTGTTTCATGCTGGAGTAAGCATAATTTTGTAACTTTATAATTTTATTTTTGTCACCTTATTAGATTTTAAGTATCATACTTTAATTACATAAATAGCCTTTGCTAGTATTAGTAATAAGTATAAAATATTGAATTTTTTTATTACAATACATTTGTTTCGTTTCTTGGTTAAAATTTTAAGATTAATCTAAGATATTTTTTTGTATAAAAATTAAATATATTTAATATAACTTATGTATACAGTATGTAAGTGATAAGTTTATTCATGTTTTCAATTGTTATTTGCCCCGGCAACATGTTGGCAACCCAACAATACAATTTTTTGTAATCTTGCAACATTGTACAAATAAATTCTCTCTTCCGCTTGGACCGCCATCGTGGTGATTGAGAGTGAATTAACGTGGAACTTTTATTTATCTTTTTTGAAGTATCAGCTACCTAAATCTAATACAGTCCACACATGTAGTAATAAACAACTATATTTAAAAAGCCGTATTAACTAAGTACATTAACCTATTTAATAATAAACATCAGATAAATTAAAAACATTTTCATTATATTAGGAAATATTGAGCGTTTACTCAAAAATCGATACAGGGGACTGTGTATTTCGTTAAATAAAACGTTTTAGTAGCAAAATTAAGACTTTTTAATTTTTATAAATCTAGTTTAAGGGGATGCTTTACACTGAATACAGATAGATTAGGTCATTATTTTTTAAAACCACATAATACCGAACCATACAATAATTTATATATTTTTACATAATATCGACATGAGACAATCAGTTGCTATGTTTACAAAGAAACGCCCAGGTACATTTTTCTTCAATTGGTAGGCTGGAAATTTTTTATAATAACCATAAGATTACGAACAATAATGACTGCGTAACAAACAGGTGCATCGCACTTGGTCCTTATCTTTACATAGTATAAAATGAAGTTGCTTCCGCTTCCTGTTCGCTTAGATCTTTTAAACTATTCAACGGATTTTAATGCAGTTTTCAGCAATAGATGTTTCATCGAAATCGTTGGAGTCGTTTCCGGGAAACCAATTATATATATAAGATAAGATAAACTATTATCAAATAATAAAGCGTAAAAGTTTCTTTGTTTGTGTAAACACGCTAATCTCTGGAACTATCAGTCGAATTAGAAAAAAATATTTTTTTTTATGATAGCCAGATTCACGAGGAACAGTATAGACTATCTAAAATTATGCTACATCTCTCAGCCAACCTTAAATATTGATTTTTATTAAGTAAGTCGAAGTGAAAGTGTTCCCGAAGTTCTTTATCCGCGTGCGCTGGCGTAATGGTTAGTGATACGTATATACAATAATTTTATGAAGTTAAATTTTGCCCTTCATAGCATGTTATTTGGATACATAGTGTAGGAGACAATGAAGAATTGAAATAATTTGTACTTGGAGGAAGTAAGAACGATTATCATAAGCTACACGGGAGCGTCGCGTTGGCGTCGCGGTATTAGTCGGATAAAAACACGGGTGAAACCTTGGGACGTAGCTAGTTTTATATTACATGTTATACGTTAAGGAAATGCTTACTACGAATTATTAAAACTTTTTTCATAACGTCACGAACATTTTCTCTAACTAATGCAATGAATCTATGAAGAGATTATTTTATTCCCATACTAGACAAACAAAATTACCACTGAATTAAATCAAGCGTACAAATTTAAGCATAAACCCTTTATCGTAAACACGCCCACGTGGTATATAATATAATACAAAATTATCAGGAAAACAAATTTCTCACACATCTAACTGAAAGTGGATAAAGAGATGGCAACTGACCAGTCCGACCCATTAGACTCGGACTGACCGCTCGTCGATAATCCGATTTTGTTTGTCCTTTAATAATATTAGTCTCGATTTTGTGAGAATTCGGCTCATGAACTTTCTCATGTATTGAGGAATTAACACGGAATAGCGGTCGCCCAATTATCGAAATTGGATCAGCGACTTTTTAATCAATGACTATTTTCTGTTTGACATTTGCAGTATGAACCTAAACAATGAATATTATATCACTTGCTGTCACTTTTTGTTGAGTGACAATGTTAATATTTTGGTGGGTCTAAGTTCAATGGCACTGGTCAGGTTAGGATTCGCAGTATTCATTTATTTATTTAATATATTATTAACAGATACTATAGATAAATTTTAGCTTACTGCACTTTTTTCCATATAAACTTTAACCATGCCAAATCTCACAGTCTTCCGTGCACGCAATACGCTTAAAAAGGGGTAGAAAGTTTTTGCTTCACGTATTAATATAATTATGATAATGATGATACTTTTTCGTACTTAATAAACAATTAAATAGAGAGGTATGATACAGAAGATAACTTTGGAGTTGAACGCCACCACCATACAGAAGATAGTGGTCAAATAATCATGTGTAGTGTTACTGCGGTGAGTATGAAAGATTCCCACGGCACCTTGGGGAAACGGCAATCCAAGGTCTGCAACGTGCTAATAGGCCTCTGAGTGTTACAAGCGGTATTAAGCTACGGTAACCCCTCACTGTCAGGCGGACTGTACCTACGCTTGTTTGCTAACTGCGTGTTATAAAAAAATACCACAAAGTGAACACACCATAATTACATATCTATACAATTAATAAAATCGAAGTGTCTGTTTGTAATATCAACATAATAACTTTTCACTAACTGCATGTGAAAGTATACACTATACTTTAAAAAAAAAAAGTTAAATGTTGTCTTCTGTTTATTAGTTCCGGGTAATTTCCGAAACAGTTGGACCGATTTTGACGGGACTTTCATTGGTAGATAGCTGACTCTATAGGAAGTAACTTCGGCTACTTTTATTTTAGATAAAGATTTAGGGTCCTGCGCAAATAAAAAAATACTGTTCAAGTTTTTTACCAGCTTTTTTCGATGGCTAGAATGTTTTTCGAATCGGTAGCAGCGTTTTAACGTTTATAAATAAATACCTTCTTAGGGTCTACATTGAATAAGGAATTTTTGTTTTTATTTTTGTAACGGAATTATACTAAGATATTATCTAGAAGAGAGTGGCGCGACATCGATACAAGCGCCATATCTTCCCATTTACTTTCTAAACACAAGAGGATGGTTTTTAATAAAAACTCTACAAGTTCGCACACTGTACGCTTAATCCCTCAGCACTCGTAAATGTTTACGATCACGACTAGCTGCGGTGCGAACGCGTCCTTATGACGCCTAGTGTCAACGTGAACTTAGGACGTAGACACACTGAACAATTACTTCATAGTGTGAAAGAGATAGTATAAAATGATATTTATAATCATTTCTATACATTGTTTTTCATACGTGTTTTGTGAAATACAGTTTAGGTAGTAAATAAGCGTGCGGCCCACCTGACAGTAAGCGGTTCCGTAGCCTATAGTGTGTTGCCGACCACCCTTCCTCGAGAACTTTTAGAAAAGCTTCTCTTTACAGGAACACAAAACAATGATATTTGGCTGGGATCTTCTGCAAGCTGGAGGTATTCCACTAGTCGGACTGGCTCAAGGAGAGAGAAATTTACAAAAAGATTTACCGGTATTAAAAGATTAAAAACTATTTTATAGCTATAAATAGATACAACTATAGAATTTTATTTTTAATAAATAAGATTAATCATAATTCTTCTTTAACCTTTGTAATCAGAGTTTTTGGTCGAGAATTCTCTTTCGAGAATAGAAACGATTTTCCATTCATCATCCTATGGTTGTAAGGCTAAAAACTAGTCTACTTTGTATAACAACCTAGTCAAGTAAAAGTGTAGTTTGTAGAAGTACTTAATTTAATATAAAGAAAACTTAAAGAAGACTTAATAAATACCCGTATTTATTCATATTAATTATTGTTAATAAGCAAAATTCAATTTAGTATTTGATTTTTAATTTAACGAACTATGAAATGTTTTAGAAATTTCTCGAAAATTCGAAAATTTCTGGGAATTAATTCTCGAGTATCGGGTAATGAAATAAACCGAGAACTCAGAAACGCTATTTATAATACAATTGTTTGCTCTTTATTTACCTTCTGTAATAGAAGCAGAGGATCAAAGACAGATCGAGAAACAACCACAGCAAGAGAGACAGAAGAATATTCGTACGACTGAAGAACTCAGTATGCCCAGAACTTAACAACTTCCGTAAATATATCTTCCTTTCCAATATTACCACTTATTGTATTTTGTATTATTTACCAACATTTACGATCTATATCGTTGATAATTTTGAGTGAGTCCAAACTACTTAAATTTTTATGTGTTCCGCTTTCCACTTCAATAATATCAGAGTGGTTTTATAGGCGGCTGTAAAATGTTGCGTTTTTTCCATTTAATCGGAAGATATAGGATAAATAAGCTAATGATCTCTATGAGACAGAAAATAATAACTGAAAATTATACATTGAAAATGAATAAATGGAATTTAAGCTGTAAGCTACGAAGTAATGTCCAATAATACACTACAATGTATTTATTTATTGTAAGGTAGATTAGGAAACCTAACACAAATTAAGTTTCACCTAAGAACTTCTTAAAGTACGAATTATACTCTCTTTTTCCTTCTCTCTTCGTTATATCTTTCTTCTCTCTCGTGTAACGAAATGTGTTTGAACATGACGCATCCTTGAAATTTCCAATTACATTTTATAATTAGATACGTCATTGACTCTCTTTACATGCAATCGTGAATGGTGGGCAATTGCCTTCAGTTCATTTTCGACTTGATACCGGCGTAAACGAGAAGAAACTTTTGTCCTTTTTTGGCAACAGAGTTTTCGCCTAACACTGTGATTTCCTATCTCGTTTGTTTCAACGTGATGATAACAACATATTACCGTGTTTAAAATGCTTTTAGTGAAAGTACAACGCCTCTATTTATAAAATTTCACTTTAATTCTTCAATAACCCGACTACAGAAAAAAAATTGAAATTTCCATGGTAACCTCTAACTCACTATTACTCAGTAACAGAATGTAATATGTGTTGTCATAGAAGTTTTTGTTTCGTGCCTTTTCCGTGAGGTAATATTACCATTGCCTAAAACTTTCCTATCTCATTATCTCCCACGTTAAATCTTATGAATTTATGTGTCTGTCTTTTTTTACTGTCGCTTTCGCTTTTTCGTTTCATCGACTGTCAAATCACAACGATGCTAAAGAAGTTTTCAATTCAACAAATTTTGATGTTACATTCGACATACTGATTTTGTCCGTATAAAATGTAGTTTATGTCACCCGAATCATATTAACGAATCGATTAACACATCATTTATTAAAATCCGGTTAGTAGTTTAGGCGCTTTATTGGAATATAGACGTAAATATGTCATATATATAGACTGCTAAAAACATAACACTTTTGGTTTTGTCGTGATCGGATAAAAGAAATGATAATTTCATATTATATTGTTGGTATAATTAATAAAGTTCCATCTTTTTTGAAGTAATTATAGCTCATTGGTAGTGTGTACGGATTCTGCATCGATTGACGTGAGTTCGAATCCCTGCAATGATTCTGAGCTTTCGGTGAAGGAAAGCATCGTGATGAAACTCAGTAGGTGTGTTCTGGCAGCTGCACTTGAGAACCAGATTCTCAAATAGGCAAATGCGTGGCATAATCTTGAGCCACATTATCATATAACATTAGCTAATATTGTAACCATTAAGTCAAATAAATAAAGGATTTAAAAAAAAATCGATGTACCGTAAGAATCTATGAGAAATTCGATAGACGTTTCTACACATCATTTATCAAGTACACTCGACATTAATAAAATCTATTATGTGTCATTACTAGATTATATGTTTTGACAAACCATTAAACTCGCATTGAGTGTCTACACTATACAGTTTGACAGCCAATCGATTGACTCGCATTGACAGTCGCATTTTACAGTTGATGACACTTTTAAAGTGTCACGTTACTTTCTAAAGTTCGTTGTGTTAATGATCGTAAATAATGTAGACGTTGTTAAATACAATGCGATGGATTATAAGAACTAAAGTTTAAGACGGTAGCTATTTTGGGAATATAGTGTTTTTATTTGTAATTCAGTAGGTAACTTGCTGGTTTTAATTTTGTAACCTACGTAATATAATTTTCTTGTAATTTATCCACAAAGTGAACTCACTATCTTATTATATTAAGTGAGCAATTCTTGTATATATATATATGTAATTGGTTTCTCGGAAACGGTTGCAAAGATTTCGACGAAACTTTGCATTTAGATAATGTTTTACATTCCAAGTTTACCTAGATAGGTTTTTGTTTTTTTTTTTATAAGACCCGAGCTCAGCTCGGTCAGCCAGATATTGATTATAATACGGAATATGAATTCAGAGTTGCGCCAAATTTTCTATTATATACAATTAATAAAATTAAGTGCCTTTTTTAATGACAACATGTCAATTTTTTACTAAATGCATAATATGAAAGTAAAACACGATATTTATAACAAAACACCAATTTACAAAATTGTTGTCTGTCTGTTTATTCCGGGTAATCTCTGAAACGGTTGGACTGATTTCGAGACGACTTTCACTGGGATAGCTGATGTTATAACGAGTAACTTAGGCTACTTTTAAATTAGAAAAATAATTAGGGTTCCGCTCAAATAAAAAACTGGTAATGGTGAATCAATACGTGCGCTTAAATGGCTTACACGGAGTGAACCATAAGAGATATATTTAATAATACATAATTTTTGCTACGGAGAGCATATGTCTATCCTCTAAGGATCACCCACTATAAGCATTTATATCTTTAATCTAACCGGGTGTGTGGGTAGCGCGATTCGGTAATGTATTCTGTAGACCACGTGAGCGAAGCCGCGGGTACAGCTAGTCTATTTATAAAGTTTTAGAACATGGACCACAGCTTTACTGACATTAGTTGAGCACTTGGTATATGCTGTTCGCAGATGGCAAGTAAGCTGGAAAAATAGCAAGAAAATTGGATTGGACTGGAAATTAGTACAACAAAAACTGAATATTTGGTCTGCGACTTCGGTGGCCCATCCATTTTTTTTTTCATAGAGCCTTAAATGGTGTATCACTATCAGACTACTCCAATTTTCGGTACCTCGGTTTATTAATCCAAAACAAAGGTGAGATTGACCGGGACTTGAATAATAGGGTAAATGTAGGGTGGATGACCACATCTAATACCCAATATTCATAAAGAAGCCGTTACTAGTCGTACTCAATTTTTAATTATATTAACAAACTAATTGATTTAATTAACGGCATGTCTATTAGGAATATAATTGAAGCCTACGGTGTAATTAGAAATAATGTCCACAGATAAAACATCATAGGTATCCAGCCCACATCATGTCAGTGTCATGTAACTGTCATTTAGCGATCATAGAAACGATTACAGCGCGAATTAATTAATTGGCTTTAATTATTTTAACCCTTTCTCTCTACTTGATTATTAACCGTGACATTTCCAATTGGTTCTGTGCCGTACTAGAATAACTCGTTATTACTGAAATTTTTTACGAAAGCCTAAAAAAAATAGTGACACTGGCAAGTGCTTTTTGCGGCGCCAAAACAAGAAGAAGAGACAAATCTCTAAATCAAAAACATATTATACAAAATGTAAAAAAGTATCTTTTCTTATAGATTTCATTTATTTATATATTTCTGTATATAAAAGTGTTTGTATTTGTATTTTGTGAATGGATAAGTTCTTTATTTGTGTAGAATAGTAGGCGCATACAATGATGGAAACTACACTTGAAAATGGCTGTAAGTAGTCTTTAGTCAAGTCTCAAGACAGAAGAGGACTGGGTTGCCATATAATATATTTAAAAAAAAATTAATCCGAGTGATATATAGTTATTGTATTTACATCATTTAAATATGATTTCCTTTAAATAATTTAATTTAATCAAATCAGTAAAAAAAAGACTGTAATATAATGACATACAGACATTTTAGTAGTAGTATATATAAATATACTTTATTAAAATTTCCTTAGTGTGACTGTAAGAACACAATGACAATTTTTAACAAACAAGGTACATACAACAAGCATTTTAAAAAGGAAACAAAAAAGTTTGTGTAAAAAAATCCAATTTAATTTTTTATTTGATTTCCAGACGGTTACTTAAATATTACATAGCCTATGTCACTTACACAATTAAGACGAATCTAATGACACCTCGTATGCTAATATCCATCGAGTCGTTTAGGCTACAGAGCGTGCCAAAGAAATAGACATAATAATTTTGTATATACATACATACATACATAGGCTAGAAAAACACAACGCTCATCAACTTTAATGATTTTGAGGATTTTACTAGTGTATCTTAAAAGTCGAATGTCCAAATGCTATTAAATAGCCAAAACCTTACCTTATATTAAGTGACGATGTTGCCCAAGATGATGACACGGTAAGACTAGTGGTGAAACTGGCTCCTAAGTGCAGCTGCCGGAACACACTCATGCCTATGAGCACCTGCTTGTCAACATATTTATAACTTAAAGGTGGTAGCACAGGCATTAGCAAAATACCCTACGGTTTCATCACGATGCTTTCGAACACCGAAGTCTCAGACTCACTGTGAGGATTCGAACTCACGTAGATCGAAGCGGTGTCCGTACACGCCACCACTGAGCTATCATTGCTTTAAGATATCCTCGTACGTAAGCCTTTATATGCATTTCGCGATCGTGTTTAGTACATCTACACAAATAAATAAAATTGAAGTGTCTGTTTGTAATGTCAAAATAACTGCTTATTACTGAGTGCATATGAAAGCCAAATATGCTATATTAGAATACCTATATTAAAACCCTTAGTGAAATAGATAATAGATTGTCACCAAATTAACCCTCGGAAATCTGCGGGCAATTTAAAATTCGGTAAATCGTCCGTATCGGTCGAAATGACCGCACGTGGTTACCAAATTTACATCGGCAACAATGTCTCAATAACACCATGACGACGTGAATTAAGCGGTCGACTGTTAAAACTTAATGTCGTGGACATGTCTTGACCGTGCAATGGTTTTGGGGAGATGTTATTACTGTGACGTAGTTAGTTTGAGTAATGTCCGGAAATAAGGATTAATTAATTTTAATCGTTATCTATATATTAATACGTGAAGCAAAAGCTTTCGGTACCATTATAAACATATTGCGTGCACGGAAGACTGAGGTATGGCAAGGTTAAAGTTTATATAGAGAAGACGTGCAGAAAGCTAAATTTTATCTATAATATCTGTTACTAATATATTAAATTAAATAAGTGAATACTGCAAATCCTAACTCGACCAGTACTATTGAACTTAGACCCCCTAAAATATTGATATTCTCACTCAACGTAAAGTGACAGCAACTGATGTAGATAATAATCATTTTATGAATACTGTAAAATATGTAAAACAGAAAATAGTCTATGATCAAAAAGTCGCAGGTCGAATTTCGAGCTTAGGGCGATCGCTAGTTAATTTTTATGTCTAAGTGATTTTGAAGCCTTTTTAAATTTATTTTAATCTAACTGACTTGGCAGACTTTTTTTCCCTTTCCGGTAGCCAGTGGCTCAACCACAGAGCCACTTATCGGATCCTAACGTATCTACAAACCATAGTCTCAATAAAAAACTATGATGTAAAAAATATTTAACATATTTTAAGTAGACCAGCAGCTATGTCATTGAAAAGTTACACGGCAAGTTATTTAAAATTCTCACTATCTCCTAAACTATGTGTCCAAATAACATACTATAAAGAGTAAAATTTAACTTCATAAAATTGTCTTTATGATGAAGTAACTTTTGTTCGTAAGGATTAATATGTCATGTTAAAAAATAATGCTTATAAATCACTTTTTAATTTTCAACAAATCTTTGTCACAGTATTCCTTATAGTGGCTTATTTCTAAGAGATAGTCATATACAATCCGTGACTTTTTTTTAGATATTCTAAGAAACAACATTTTTATAGAACATCGTATTACCGCATCATTAACGATTACGTCAGCGCACGCGGATAAAGCAGTTCGGGGGAGGTCCTCGAATTCCGACTTACGTAACAAAAATCAATATTAAAGAAAAAAAAAGGAAAAATCACCACATGTGGATCACCCACAATAAGCATATAACCGGGAGCGGGCGCAGTACGACTCGCGCGATTGCCCGATTGATGACATTCTGTAGTCCACGTGAACGAAGTCGCAGGCACAGCTAGTAACTAATATGAGCACTAAGAATAGATTTTTGAAAATATGGAGTTAAACATAGGATGATTCCTCTAACGTTTCAGATTCGAAATCCAATCCGGGATCACAGTTTAGAAAATAGGTTGTAGGTTAAACGTATTTCAATACTTTAAAAAATAGCATTATTTCGAAAATTTCATGTGACAATAACGTCGAATTAGGTGTGACCGGACCCAAATGAACCAAGAGTTTACGGGCAATGTGTTTCATCGGGTCCGAGTGTTAGCGCTGTAAAATTAGTTCCGCGATTCCTAACAAGGGGTCAATTGCGGAAATATTCGCCGATGATTTACTTCTGAAAATTTATATTGATATTTTTTATTCTACAGTAAATTCGATGTGGATATAAAGTTTTATATTATTTATTTTACTTATACACCTATTGTATTGATTACATAGTATTAAAATAAAATAATGTGCTTTACAAGGTACTAGTTCTTGTATGGAATACTGTTCACACCTTTGAGAGGGATCCACAAAATACCTCTGGATAGGTTTTAGAGACGAGTTGTAAAGCAGTAATGTTCGTGCTGCTATGTTCCAGTTTGCAGGGTGTTTGGCAACTCCCTTCTCAGTAGTGGAAATTAATTCTTGACTGACCTCAGGACCAAGGTTTTTTTAAATCTATACATCTATACAATTAATAAAATGGAAGTGTCCGTTTATAATGTCAAAATAACAGTTTTTTACTAAATGCATATGATAGTATATACGATACGTAATACAAAAAAACCATTTTTAAAATTTTTGTCTGTCTGTCTGTTTGTTCCGAGTAATCTCCGATACGATTGGACCGATTTCGACGGGACTTTCACTGGTAGATAGCTGATGTTATAACTCCTTATTTTTTTACTTAATTTTATTTTAGAAAAAGAATTAGAGTTTCACGCAAATAAAAAAAAACTGGTCATTTTAAATCAATTCGGGTGCTTAAATGGCTTATGCTGAGTAAACCATAAGATATATAGCAAAACAATGTACTACATAACCATAGGCATTAAAAAGACATACGAAAAAGTCTGGGAAAGTATATATCTATCTTCTAAGGAACACCCACAATAAGCATTTTTGTCTTTAAAATAGCTGGGAGCGGGAGAGCAAAATTCGCGCGGGCATTCTGTAGTCCACGTGAGCGAAGTCACGGGCACAGCTAGTTTTACATATAAAAGGTTAAAAGCTGCTAACTATTGGATATTTATTCAACTGTAGCCTTGTTTGATACTTTCGTTACAAAATTAATTCGTACATAGATTCAGTTACCGCGAATCTCCAAAAAATAAAAAAATAAACCGAGATGGCCTGGTTAACGTAATTCCAAGTGTTTTCATAAAACCGAAAGACGCAAATCACTAATCTAGGTCGCTGAGATTTCTGCTTGCATTGCAACACTAGGCTGCCCCGAAATTCATAAGCAATCGTATTAAAGATAAAGTAAGATAATATTTATACTATAACAACACCCTTTAAAATATAATAACTATATATACATATAACAATATAATAATGTATAATAAATAACCTCTTACACCGACAACAAACCATGAATAGTTTTCAAATAAACAAAAATTAAAAGGGTGTAGCAATAATTATATATATTATTAATGATATAGAAGTATCAACAAAAGGTTAGTTAAAATTAAATCAACCACAATCGATTATCGAAACAATATAATCGAACAATCGATCACCAGTGACAATTGGTTTAAAAAAAAAGGAAAAAAAGAAGATAAATGCGATTCCGATGTTATTATTGAAACTAAGGGGTTAGATGATCGTGGCAATGACACTAATGCTTTTTACGCTCAAACGGGTAAGTCTAGGGGAGGGGATGAGAAAAAAAAACACAACAATTTTTACGTAAATCGAATTTTGACGCGAGGATATTAGTGGAATTGGAGTGACCGAAGGGAATAACAAAATTATTGACCGCCGAACCGTTGCGTTGACTGTTTATCGGATTATTTTGGGCGAATGGCTTTCGTGTAAATGTATTCATATGTTTTCCGCTGTTTCTGCGAAATATTTATAAGTTTACCTATTTATTATTATTAACTAGTGATGTCCTGAGGTTAAGGATGCGTTTTTACGTAGTCATGTTATTTTTATTAATTTTACTGACTATTCAATTTGCCTATCAAAGTATCAATTGAGGACATGGTTTTCCGTCTACAAGATTTCATTACAATCCGTTGAAAAGTAATATTTATTAAGATTTCTTATAGCCCATCAATTATGAAATGGTTTATAACTCCCGAATACAAAATTTCATCTAAACCAGTTGAATTTATTTCATAATTTCTAAACATCTTATTAATAGTTCTTATACGCTGGGAGGTACAAAAGTTCGTGGAATGGAGGGGATGTTCATTTACGAACACTCGCCTGCTAAAAAAGTCAATCCAGAAAAAAATTGAACACCGTGCTGTGATAAAATTCCTTACCAAGCAAGAACAAAACCCTCAGATTTACAATCTCAGACGTAGCTTATCAAATGACCAATGACATAAGCTTCCAGTGTACAAAATTTCATAAGAATCGGTAGAAATGATTTTGAGCTAAATCCGGACTTATAAACAATAAGTTTTTTATTGACATATTCGTGATTGATGCCCTATATTATTCTTAAAATTTTAAGTGTCAATATGAGTGTCGTAAATAATTTTTTTTTTTTTTTCAGTAACTAATAAAACGCAAGGCATTTGCTTGAAATCAAATAGGTAACAATTCACCGAATTTAAACCTCGTAATGTTAAATGGGGTGAACGGGAGACCCTTAACATGTGTAGTATAGTAGTCGCTAATGGATTTAAAATTTATTACATCGACGCCTACTTCACACTTTAAACCAACTTATATTTGCGTTCCAATTCGCAATACACATAACTTATATAAAATAATTTAAGGACTATTTTTGACTGACACAACTGTTTTTGTATGATAGTCTTGTAAGCAGAATATTTAGAAAGGAAAAATATCTGTAGAATTATTTATTTTATTATGGTCACGTGTTGTTTTGATTTTCTTTTTGTAGGGTTAATATTGACAATATTGTGTTTGTTAAATTTGTTAATAGTTTTTGACTATAGTTCTTTTTATTTACCTAATTATATAGTGCGATGTAAACATTTCCATTTTCTTCCACTTTATGAACGACCTAAAATAGCTTATCTATCTTATTTAAGTATCACAGCCAATGAAATTATAAACTATCCAGAACTCCTTTCGAAAATTCAGTTATGTGTACCTACAAATGTAACATTAAGGAAACCCAAACTGTTATATTTACCACTCGTAAGGACAACATATAGACAAAATTCATTTTTAATCCGAGCGTGCAAATAAATTAATTCATTAGGTGATAGTGTTGATATATTTATTACAAGCGTGTCTTCTTTAAGGTGCAGTTTATGCAACGACTTTTTCACTCATATTTAAGTTATTTATTGTAATATTTTTAGTTTGTGTTAATTTTTGTGTTTCTCTTCGTGGCTGACTGTCTTTCATTTTTATTTATACTTTATCTTTTCTTTTTGTGAAAACTTGTAATTGGTCTTCTATTTCGAGTATTTTACTACTAATTCTACTAAGCTGTAAGTTTTCCTAATAATATAATATAAATAAATAGTCATCATTTGGAGCATAATATCCAGTTTCTATTTATGCTGGTCGGCAGGACGGCATGACGTCACGATGGATTGTCGATGTTCAGACAGTTGATCTTTTGGACAAATCCGTCACTTTATCATGCTACGTTGAAACCAAATAATAATATTTTTCAAGAAAAAATGAATTAAGCTTTTTATCTCTCGGTGTAAGTATGACTGTATATTATTAGAATAATTAATATCTACTATAAGGCCAGAGAAGATCTACTTCAAATGCACGTGAAGGTTCTATGAACAATTTTTTAATATGATTTATGATTTATTATAAATTTATCATTTAATAATAAAATAATTATTGATAGAATGATTATTATTATTTTTAAATTATATAAAAATAAATAGAAACAAATACATGTCAACTATTGATTTTACTGAATGTTATATTCCGTCCAAAAAAGGTCTGAATAACTCTCAAGTCACACTTTTATCCATCCATTCAGCCGAAACATATCCACTACTGGGCATAGTCCTCTTCCGAAGAATGTTAGAATGACTGGTCCTGCCTGCTAAAATCTAGCAGGTTCTCCCAACCTTCACCAAGTCGTCAGTCTAGCTTGCAGCGGATCTGCCCACAATGCGTTTTCCGATGCGTCGTCATCACTCGAGAACTCTTTGGCTCCATCGGCCATCCGTTCTACGAACAACATGTCCCACCCCCAACTCTGATGTCCAATGTCCACATTTCTGATTAGACCTCCCAAAGACACTCCAAGAATAGTCCTCTGCATTGCCCTTTCAGTGAATTTGAGCTTTATGATGAGGCCAACTGTTATCACTGGGAACACACACTGGTCAAAGACTTTCCTCTTGAGACACTGACTCATCTTGGACTAGTAAATGTTACGTAGATTGGGTACATGAATCATTTCAGTTTAACCCTATACAATAAATTCCTTGTACTTGTACAATCTCACAAGGGCAGTGACTAATATATCTATATACGACACTGCAATACGTTCGTGACATTAATTTGAAGGAAGTCAGTCGTAAACTTTTACGATATAGTCGATTGACTTCCGAAATATTCACGAGACGGGGTTCCGTACTCAACGACTTATTTTACGTTCTATTTATGAGGGAAACACTGTTGAAGGATTGACTACGATTGAATTTATACTGGTGATAGTAACCCTACACTGCGCTAAGTTTCGAATTTTAGTATCATTCAACAAATATCCTATGATATATTTAATATTATGATGAATGTGAATGTATGATTGTCAATCACGCAAAAACGGCTGAAAGGATTTGGAACACAGATAGCCTATTACCTGAATTTACACATAGGATACTCTTTATCCTGGTAAATGTCAGAGTTTAACCACTGTTATCAATTTATCTTGTTTTCCGATATCCACGCGAACGAAGTCACGGATAGAGCTAGTTGGTAATAAAAGACAATAAGTAAGTATGTTGTGTATATCTATTTTTAATTTGAACGGTAAGTGATGGAACTTCCTCTGATCTTAAGTAAAGCAAAAATAGTGGTGACCACTAAGAGTCAAAAATCCATTGCTGGTCGGTAGCTGGATATATACTGGGTGGCCTCTACACGCAACAAACCAAAAGACAGTCACTGTGACGTGCCTATCTCTAGTTCATGATGGTTCGACACAGTTTGGTAAAGATGTTCTACCACTCCGTTTGGGTTAGTACTCAAAGTCTTAAAGAAGTACTTAGTTGAGTTAGTACTCAAAGTCTTAAAGAAGTACTTAGCTGAGTAAATACCTACTCAAAGTCTTCATGAATAATATAGTTGGGTTAGTACTCAAAGTTTTAACGAAGTACTTAGCTGAGTAAGTACTCAAAGTCTTAAAGAAGTACTTAGTTAAGTTATACTCAAAGTCTTAAAGAAGTACTTAGCTGAGTTAGTACCCAAAGTCTAGTGACTTATACCGGCTGATGTGCTGATGCTGCCCAGTGTTCATAGCCCTAAGTGTGATAGCTATCATTCCGTTAAATATTAGATCAGAATTTTTTTTTTCGCTGGTGGGAGAAGAAAATTAGCAAACGCCACAACCCTTTTACTGACTCAACAATTTTCAAAACAACAAAAGCATACAACTTTCGGTTGTTAACCGTAATTCCCGACTAAGCGTGCTCATTGTGGATGGTGACGCTGTTATTATAGCCGGTTTTACACGAATCCAGTGGACACATGTTCCAACTAAACTGAGCCAAGCTTAGTGAAAACTTCTTCCTATATATCTAATTTCATAAGAATGAACTGCCATTAATATAAACATGTAGGCGACTGAGCTACGCTTGGTATCTTACAAGAGCAGAAAAACTTAGGTAAACTTGGAATGTACCCTTTTCGAGAAATGAACTACCCAACTAAGTATATATATACCTATTGGATTAGGATTACCTAGACCTAGTGGATTAGATAAAAAGTTATTTGTATATTTTAACAAAAGAATAACGCAGAGTTTCTTCCGTATCCATATGGAAATTGCTTACGCAAATGGATTGCTCTCGTGTCAGTGGCTAAGAGGAAAACCGGAGTACATTATGTTTTAAAATGATTCCTTGGGATTGATACGCTACGAAATTCGAAAATAAGAATTGATCCACTTCCGAGTATTTCTCGTTAGTTAATCGTTCTAGAAAAAATGTTATTTCAATTCGGAAAAGTCGAATAATTTCTTAGCATAGTAATTTAATAAAATGAAAAGCCAAATGTATGATATATCTACAACATATAATCCAATTTATTTTTACTGCAGAATGGTAGGATACGACAATTGTTTCCGACTGGATTACATAATGTCCGTCAAAGTGGCACATTGAGGCATGTTACGTTCCGGGATCGGCCGGTGTGTATCCAGTAATCAAGCAGTGTGTCATAAATCAGTACTTGATTGAGTCACGAACAACATACATAATTATGGTAAGAAAATCATCAGCGACTCTCTTAAAAGGTTATTTCCCATTACGATCTACCGCGATTTCTGTCAATATCCATTGCCGTGTAATAAAGAATCGGGTATGCTGGATCCGATAAAGGACGAATTGTCGATCCGATCACCTGCGTCCGTTCCTCGGTGTGAAGCCCTTGGGTCAGGCAGCCGCCCGCGCGATACAAGTGACGCTATACGTGCAACACTTAGCTACCCACATACAACATTACACACGTATGAACATAGACACGTGCACACCACACAGGTACATAGGTTCTGTAAGGGACCTTTTTTTTTCTTTTTTTGCGCTAGTTAGACTAATGCGCTAGTTAGTTTAGAAAAACCATTCTGATTACTAAATACACATATGCATGGTTCCCTCCTTCCTCCCAGGAGGAGGGGAACGTGCATATGAGTATATGTTAGTTAGCTCGAGTTTCCTTAAGATTAGGGAATTAGATAGATCGCGACCTTTTCGCATTCGCGACGACCACCCGAGCCGAGGTTCGGCCACTCTGGCACCCTCGTGCGGGTCGTCACAAACTTTCGCGGCTGAGTGCCCTAAGCGCTCGCCCCCAAGTTCGGTGAAGCTGTAAAAGCCGCAGCGGCTCTGTTTTTGGATAGGGCCACTAAGGCTAACAGTGTAGTCAGTTCAAAAAAAAGAAAACCGATCACTTGCTGCAACAATAGCGTGGTAAGCGTGGTTTAGCTTCAGTCGCCGTGTGACGAGCACAGAGAGCAGTCGTATGCGTAATGTTAGCCGTTCGTATAGTCTAACCTACTATTGAGTTGAAAAGTCGCGGGTTCAATCCCCGCACATAAATTTTTTATTTTTATGGTTTTTACTATTATTCTAAACATAGATTATTTTAAATATATATTTAATTGTTATTTTTATAAAACAATCGATACGAACGAAATTTCAAACAATCAGTTCTTATTATATTACAATTTTATACGATCATAATGTATTAAAATAAAGCAAAATATTACCTATATAATAAAAGACACTGTTGTGACTACTGCAGTTGCAACATATATTATAATATTATGACAACATACATACGCATCTCTCGACGTTCGTTTTTCAACTGAGATAGTCCTATATACAAAAGTACTCTGTGCTGAGATAGCAACATAATTGAGATAGCTTTAGGGGTTTGGAGCCAGAATGGCAGTGATGTGTAATAAAAAGCACGATCCTGCGGCCAAGCCCCTCTGCCCTCCCCCAGAAATCGGTTGTGGCAGATCGGAACGTGAAGTAACCTCTTTAGGGATCAGCCAGTCAATATCCAGTTGCCAAAAGGCTTGCAGACCAGCATGACACCGACCACGGGCGCTAGATTACTGATCTCTAGAACGTTAGCGGTGTTTCTGGATTGTACTGTGTTTACCATTAGATACAGTGCCATATCATTGCTGCCGTGCGAATCTATGACGTTTTATAAATAGACGCGTTAAACTCTCATTAAAAGCAATTTGAAAAAGTTGCAAATTTTGTTATCAGCTTGTTGAAACAAAAGAGATAGGAAGACACAGCCTAAGGCGGAAACTCCGTTGTCAAATAAGGATAAAAGTTTCTTCTCGCTCGCGCTGGTATCAAGTCGATAGTGAACTGTGGGAGATTGACTACCATTCACGATGGTATGTAAAGAGTATCAATACCATATCTACATATAATAACATAGGTGATAATATCTTCAATAAAAAAAAAATTGCTCGGTGTATTTTACACAGGCAATAAAAACTATAAAATTTCCGATGTCGGTTGTAGGTTCGTTAAAAACGGCATTAGTCGCATTTATCGATGTCGTTAACGTGAGCTTAAACTGTTTTAACTGTGGTCAGTGTGTCTCAAACTTTATCGTGTTTTTTTTTTTAATATTTTTATAGATTTTATCGTTATGGTCACAGTCTCCTCTGATGGTAAGTGACCTATGATGATGACATGCTAAGCCTAGTGAGAGAAAATGGTTCTCAAGTGCAACTGCCGGGAGTTTTTTTTAATAGCAGCACAGCATATTGATTGTTCCTGATGGGTAGCATAGTACTATAATAACGTAACCACCCAGAGATCGAAATCCATCTTCGGTCGACGCTATCATGTCATTAATTTAACACGACGCCCAAGACAACCTCACCTGCACGTAGTGCACCGTACTGGGGAATGAACGAGGCAGTGGTGATAGTGGGGTGGCAGATTTTCAACTTAAAATACGCTAACACAATGCTATGGTATCATCACGATGTTTTTCTTCACCGAAAGCTCAGACTCATTACAAGTGTTCAAAGTAACGTCGATCGACATATTGGGCTTTTTATTAATTGAAAAGGTATTTGATTTTTATTTCTTTTGTTATTTTATGAATGTAGAACTAGTTACTATCAATGATATCGTCTTAGTTTAAATCAGATTTCCTTTTCTTATTTAATGGTACCGTGTGTTTATACACTATTATGTATGCACTAATGTATATGTCAAGTGGATATAATATTTCTAATCTTTAGAGTTCAATATATTATGATATTACATTTTACGCTATGTGTAAATAAATTTAAATGTATGAAAAATTTTGACGTAACAACATCTAATACTATTAAGTGACCAATTTTTGTATATTTGTAAACTATCTGTGCCGCAAAGGCTGACAAACATCGCGCAGCCAACGCACCCGTGTAGCCTGTCATAAGTGTTCTCACTTCCCGCAAGTACAAATTATTTAATTTTCATTTCATTCTTTCAAAATAACACGCATTAAAAGTGAAAAATTTAACTTCAAAAATTGTCTTTACGATGAAGTAACTTTTGAACGTAAGGATTAATAGGCCATACCTAAAAATAATGCTCATTAATCAATTTTTAATCTTTAATTAAAAAATCATAAAATATCTTATTGTGGCTTATATATAAGTAATAGGCATATACTATCCCGGATTATTTTTTAGATTTATTAAAGTTCAATATTTTTGTAGAACATTGTATTTAGGTATCATTAACCATTACGCCAGCATAAGCGGATAAAATAGTTCGGAAGGGCTTCCACTTCCGACTTACTTAACTAAAATAGATATTTAAGACTAGCTGACAGTTGTAACCAAATATTATATAACCTATACTTTTTCTCATAAATCGGGCTATCATATAAAAAAAAAATTTTTCCAATCCGAGGGGTAGTTCCAGAGATTAGCGTGTTTAAACAAACAAATAAAATAACTTTTACGCTTTATAATATTATAAAGTATAGATATGTAACTGGTTTTTAGGGAACCGCTCCAACGATATGGATGAAAAATTGTATTTAAATATAAAAAAATTACATTCCAGGTTTACCTTTAGAGATATGTGTGTGTTTTTGTAAAGATACCGATCAAAGCTCGTTCGTCCATATATTTTAACTAAAGTTACAGGCATATTATTAGGCACGTTGTGTAGTTGGCCGAGATGATAGCTTAGTCAAGTGCACCGTAAGTTAATTCGAAACTGCAACAATATCATCGCGAAATAATACTTTTTTTTATTATATAGGTTATCTATACTATACTAATATAACAAAGCGGAAAAGATTTTTTGTTTATTTGTTACTATTTTCCTTCACGTTAAGACTCTAAGAAATGGAGCAGTAAGCATGAAAGTCAAGCTGTAGGAAAGTACGGAAAACGCTGTGTTTGTCGGATAAAATTAAAACAGGTAAAACCGTGGGGCACCGCTGCATGAAATATCTGTCGGTATGAATATTGATTTCGTAATAATAGCCTAACGTTCATACTATTGACTCGAACTATAGACTGAATTTAATAGCAACAGGTGCACTCTTACATTTGTAAATATTATCACCGGGATCGTCGGACCATTCACATTTCTTGGATCGAAATTTTCGTAGTCTGTGATTTAAAGTCGCTTGGATCGAAATTTTCGTAGTCTGTGATTTAAAGTCGAGACAATATTCCTCTAACAATATATTATTTAAGTAAAGTAATATAAACTTTGAGAACCATTTGTCAAATGTGTGTCAGAATTTAAAATCGCAACTACATCAGCATCACAATAGCGGCCAGACGTTGTGTTTGCGGAAGCAAAAGTTGTAAATTTTTACAACCTCGATGTCGTTCGCAATTACCGGCAGAGGGGAAGGGTTGTATACGGTTTTGTTGGGGAAAAAAAATATGCATTTTGAATTTTTTGCTCCCGCCTAAAGGTTTGGGTACGTTGTTATGTGGTAGGTAAGTAAGTTAAAAAAATATAAGGAGTCTTGAAAAAAGTTTTGATTTTTTTAAAATCCAACTAAGGTGGCATACAAGCATACGGCCAGCGTTATGGTAAGCGCATGTAATACCATAAATATTACTAGCGCATTGATCTATCTACACCCACACACGTAAGTAAAAATACTCTTAGATAACCTAAATTACTAACAAAAAAGAAATCCATCTTCAATGATTTTGAAGTGTTCCCTGGTGTTCAGTCAAAGTCTGCATAAAACGGAACAAAACGTACACGTTTCAATATGGGCCAATTTCATTGGTGAATAGCAGTTGCCAACCATTTTGGTGCTTCTTTCACCCCCCCCCCCCCCTTCCCTTCCTATTCCAACTCTCTTCTCGCGCGCGCGCACCGGCACGAAGACCGTTGCCGACATAAATTTAAGAAAAACCCAAAAAAACTGTGAATCTGGTGGAATCCAAGTATCCTTACCCTGACCTCATCAAAACTGGTGAGTAATTGTGTTATATCCAACACCTGGTGTATCTTCGAAGTTGAAGGTCCAATACTAATGAAATTAAAATGAGACCACCATTGAGGTATCCCGTATCCAATAAAATAAGAATCATCCAAATCGGTTCATGAACAAAGAAGTTACGGCTGAACATCCATAAAAATATATAGGAATATTCGAATTGAGTTATAATAACCTCTGTCTTTTTTTAAAGTAGGTTAAAAAGGAAACAAAAAGAAACTGTCAGTAATAGGTCTGCACGTCAGAAGTGAAAACATCTTATTTAGGAAGTATTATAAACATTTGTATGCGTGAGCGTGCAGTCACCGAATCCCAAAAGTGCCCGACGCGCCTAAAGAAGCTTTCACTTCAAAAAATGCCTACCACAAACAAAAAAAGTCGACTAAAAACTTTTTAATATTTTTACTTTTTATTTGATTCCTAGACGTAGTACTTAAAAATTACTCACACAATTAAGTCTAATATAATGACACCTCGTATGCTAAAACCCATCAAGCCGTTTAGGCTACAGAGCGTGACAAAGAAATAAATATACATAGTTAAATCTAAATCTCCCTACCCCAAAGAGCTCTAGAAACCCTACTCACTACAGGAGCACAACACAAATTTATTTGGTGATCTTCTGTAGGGTGGAGGTGTTCCACCAGTCCAACTGACCCTATAAGAATGAAATCTCCAAAGAAATTTATCTGGGTATCTTCTCTTAATTATTACTCCTAGCGATCGCCACTAAGGTCGAAATTCGAGCAGCGACTTTTTGATCATAGACTATTTTCTGTTTCACATTTGCAGTATTCATAAACAATGAGTATTATCTACATCACTTCCTGTCACTTTTTGTTGAGTGACAATGTCGATATTTTGGGGGGTCTAAGTTCAATGGCAATGGTCGGGTTAGGATTCGTAGTATTAATTAATTTAATTTAATATATTAGTAACAGATTTTATAGGTAAATTTTAGCTTTCTGCACTCCTTCTCCATATAAACTTTAACCATGCCAAATGTCACAGTGTTCCATGCACGCAATACGCTTAAAAAGGGGTAGAAAGCTTTTGCTTCACGTATTAATACATATATAGATATTGTGAATAATAAAATATGTAACTTCTACAAAGGTAATAGATCAAACAAAACGTTAACCAGAACCCAAAACCGACTCGGCTCAAATACGCAGCCACAAACAGATAAGCTGGCGATATTAGAGATAACTTCGCTCAGAAATTGACCTGAGCTTCTGTTGGAGTTAACACTGATATATAAATTTCAGAAGTGACACCTAATTTTTATTTATGAACTTATACAGAATATTAAATAAAAACCATAACCAAAATAGAATCGCCGAACTCAGGACTAGATTCATATTATAATAATATAAACGAAAATAAACACATGTTTTCACAAATTCTTTTTCAATTCGTTGAAAGCATAAATTTTTTGATGTTCTTTCGTTTGATTGCGTCAATTATCAGATTTAGTGAGCACTATTCGTGCTGTGAAATACATTCCTCCAATGATGAGTATATTTATTGTGGTCGTACTGCTTACCTCATAGTGTCTCTCCTTATTTAGTCTCATAATATATCTATAACAATTACATCTGTACTGGTTTTTTTTTGGAACGAAGTTCCTTATTTCGCGTTTGGTGGATAGGAGCTATACGGGAAAATGTATCCGACTGTGACCACTGACCGACACTAAAAAGAGACACATACATCTATAGGATTTAACCTACGAGAGAATGAGATTTAAATTGGACTAGCTGCGTGAAAACTAGACTTGTACTCACTGTTGTGTGTACAGTAAGAGCATTCGATAGTTCGAGTTTCCGCTGATTTAGGAAATTTTGTTTATTAATTAATTTTATTTTCGAGTTTTTGGTAATAAAGGTATGAAAATAAACATTTTATGAATAAAACTTTTTTCCATTCTATCATTTTGCTTATTGTTTATTTATTAATACATAATATATAACACATCTCGAGGTTTTTTTTAAATACACTTTAAGCCAATTTGATGTGCTACATATGAACTTCTAAACAAGTGTAAAATTTCTTAAATATTTAAAGAAACAAAACAAATAATTTATAGATCGTTTCCATAGCTATATGCAGTTGGCGATTAGCATATACGCGTCAGAGCCGGATTAGTATCTTCCAGATCAACGTCACAGCTCGGGGGCTTCCGTTTGCGCTATGCAGTTTGGTTTAATAAGGCATGCATGCGGTAACTTAAACCGTATAAATTACTCGTGCCATGTTTATTTATATCCTTTTAACAACCATGTTATCAACGTAATTGTTCACAAACAAGGATGAAATACGGGTAAAGGATAGACCTTTGTATACCGTAATTAATCGTTTTATAGAAAGGGATTTAAAGGTATATTTGAAATCAGTGCTTCGACAAATACGAATCCAAATTATGAAATCGATTTTCAACAATCACCAACTTCCTCAACTCAACTGCCTCATCAGCCAAGTGGTCGTAAGTGCGACTGCTATGACCGAGGTGCTGGGTTCGATTCCCAGGTCGAGCAAAGTGTTATTGGGGTTTACTATGAAATTCTCAGTAGCAGCTTGGAGTTTGGGTTTGTGCCCGATTAATGGCAATAGCTCGCCCCCTATTACATGGGACCTAAAAACATACACGGCGAACTGTGGGTGTACATCTCTGCTTAACCCTTCGAAGATACAGGCGTGATGGTAAGTATGTATGTAACTTCAAATCACAACTGCACCGATATTTGCTTAATAAACAAGAGACAAAATGGTCAAAAAATTTTCATTTATAACCTGTGTGTATATACTTTTATTTGTACTTATATAAGTTTGAATATTTTTTTTTGTATTTTATAATTTTATGGTTGGTTATGTTTGTTTTATTTTTAAATATAATTTTCTATAGCACTACCGACAATAATATTTTTTTCCACAAATACCGCCGTGCTGGTTAGCTGGTGAATAATGCTTTATAGCATTAAGTCTGCCAGTGTGCAAACTAAAATAAAAATAAAAGTATTCAATCATAATTTATTTTATATGTAAAAATGTAGAATATAATCATAACCTACAAACCTAGTAAATGGGAAAACTAAAGAGTAATTTAAGAGTATCGATAACAAGTTAATATGAATGAGTTCAAACAATACAATTAATACATCATAACAATTTTACAAAAAAGCACTCAAATACCAAATATTCGCATATCAAATTTACAATTCACACGTCAAATTTCAAGTGATCAGAAACGATTCGATCAGCATTTCCCACGAATTAGACACGTGTTGGGACACCGATGGTTCAAGAGGGAAGGGTCTCGACAAATATTGTCTTTGAGGGCACACTCGACCGACTTGACTGTTTAAGGGTTGAACGTTTTGCGACAATGGTCTGTAATTACTTTGTGTTTCACCAAGTAATTCTATAATTATTATTTATACTAATATATAATGAGGTGAACTGCTACATTTTCGTAATCTTTATTTAATAAGTTTAAAGTTCTGTACAAGTAATTGTTTGTGCCTAATTTCCTGATAGACATCTGTTATAAAAGACAATGAAATCGAATGTGACGTTGAATTTTTTTTGTCTGTCTTTTGTCCAGATTTTACTCAAAAACGGCTTTGGACGGATTGATTTTTATAACATTTTGTACATTCGAAGCTTATTCCATTCTTCAATTGATGGGCTATATGAATTATCAACAACATGATTATTAGGTAGCGAAAATAATTGATGCGTAATATTTTCTTTGTGAGCGGTTTCTTTCAAAAAATCAAAATATTTTTTATTCCATTTAAGTCTTAAGAGGGCACTTATGAAAGAAACGTCCCAGTCATCGAGAAGAATCGGCAAGAGACTAGATAGTGTTTATCAACACCTTATTTTCTTTTTTAATTAGTTGATTGTTTGTTTGAACCCTTTGCGTTTCTAAACCGTTCATTCGATTTAGATGAAAGAGTTGTGGGCAGCCCTGAATTTTTTTTATTATTAGAATTATACTTACATATTTATTATTTCAAAGAGAGCTAGGGCATTGATAAATTTCTATAGAGATTTTTCTTAACTTGGGGCAGTCCGACTGGTGGAATACCTCCCCTCCACCTTACAGAAAATCGCAGCCAAATAACTTAGTGGTGTGCTACTTGTGTTCCTACGGTGAGTAAGGTTTCCAGAGCTCTTTGAGGAAGGAGGGTTCAAAATCGACAACGCGTTAGTGGTACCTATTATATTATAAGCTACGGTAGCCGCGTACCTACCATCAAACGGGCCGTATGTTTGTTTGTCACCTTTGTTGTATATAAAAATACTGGTTTACTAAAGATGCACTACCACCGTCAAAAAGTAGCGGTGGGCGATTATGAGATATACTAATGCAATCATTCGATTATGAAGATATCTCGATTATGTCCATTAGTAATTACTAATATTAGTATTTAGTAATGCTAGGTTACTAATATCATTAATATTAGTAGTTACTAATCTGATAGGATTAGTATTTATTACGACCAAACCACCTTCTTTTAGTTAATTGGTTTAAATGTTCTTGGAAACAACTTTGTTTACGACTGAGCGACTTTTCCAACTGTACATTTTTAATAGGTACATATCTCAATTCAGTCATCATTCATAATCGCCCACCTCTAGAGATAAAATCAGTTTGTAATAATAAGTGTTTTCTAAGCTCATACTTTAGTGGGATATTGTAGTATACAGTGAGGTGAGCAGCGAAATGGCATTTAGGAACAGCGTTTATTGTAGTCGATTTAACTGAGGTCATCACTATCCCACGGCTCAAGCGAGAATGTCTCTAAGCCTTTTTTTCTGACTGACTATTCTGTTAACCATAGGGGAGCCTCAGACGGCTTTTAACAATTTCATTGTGACATGTTGCTATCGCATCCAGTATATAGTACAGTAAATAGTAAGAATACCAAGTCAATAGTATGGATTCCATTATCACATCTACACAGTTTCCAACTTATATTAAATAGTATCTTATTTTACCGACTTCAACAAAAGACGAGTTACTCAATTTGAATTTTTTTTTTGTAATATGATTTTTATGCCATAGCTTCTTTGTTTATGAACCAATTTCAATGATTCTTTTTTTGTTGGATAGTGGATACCTCAGAATAGGACAGTAATTTAATTTCAAACTCTTCAAAACTATTAAAGTTGTTTTTTTTTTTTGGTAAAAATTGTCTTATATTGTTTAATATAACATTTTGGAAACCGGCCCTTGTAACAATATACCTACACGTAAGCACGTTGCCAACCACAGTTCGCTGAGCGGATAACAAAAGTGTTAACATTACTACTTTATGGATTTCTTCTTCTTCTTGAGTGTTGCTGCGATCCTATAGTAGGGAAAAGTTAGTCTTATCACCAGCTATAATATACTACATTTCAGATTAGACTCAATAAAGAATCAAATCAACGGGAGTATTGTTTAAGTTATCTCCCATTCAGACACGATCTAAACAGCGATATAAAAATTGCAGAAAATACTCATTAATCATCTCCTTTGTATTTTCAAATTTGTACAAAACTTAAAAGCGCTAAGTGGATGTAATCGTTTGGTCATATAATTTTGCTTACATCGATTTCGTATTGGTATTATTAAGCCGCATACAAAACACACAAAGCAACGATGTTAACAATAATTGTAAATCCCACAATACTCCCTCGCTCCCGATCTCTTGTTAACGTCCACTCACGTATATCTGGACAATACGATATCAATAATCTCTCTTGCACTCTCCCTATTAATTATAATTGACATATTTCGTACTTTCCTAGCAATTTGTCGGTGTTTGTTGACTGGCCGCGTGGCTTGTGTGTTTGTTTTGATGTCCGCTGGTTCCGTGGACCGGTCGCTCTCATTAGAGGGGTTTGAAGGCTCTTGAACTTAGAAAGCGTTATGGAACTTAGTATTTGTGTTGATTTAATAATAATTACTAGTGGTATCCCAGTGGTCGTAGTTCGATTGTATTTCATGATTTTTTCGTTATTGACCTTATTTTTGTTTTTTGCCAAAATTGAAATTTTTTCAATACAACTCGACATTTATTCAGTCAATTTGTCAGTAATACATACAATATTTGTTGGTAACTTTATAAACATTTTTTGGACACAATCTTTACTCTTTACGATTATTGTCTTCTTCTCTTCTCAGTCGTGTCATTCTTGATGTGGACTCTGGTCGTGATCGTGAAGTGTTATCGGGGCCGTAGACATTTGCCTTCACGATATCTCTCCATCGGTCTCGATCAGCCGTTAATTTAAAGCAGAGCGCTCATGCAATGGACCGCCCAGAGCAGACTTAATTTGCGCTCCGCTTTGCCCTGCAAGGTCAAGCGCTCCATAGAACCTTGGCTTCGTCGCGACTATTGTACCTATACACCTCTAAATTGTTTCTAAAATACTACGGTCACTAATTAAATATTTTTTCACTAATTTGTCACTTCACTTTCATTGTCACTAATAAAAAAATAATTAATATTACAGATCAATATGAGATGACTTTTTTTTAGCTGCCAAGTTTCGTCACGATGGTTTACTTCACTGTCAGCCGATAGTATGAATAATTGAATTCACACTAATATGTGAATATTTCGAAAAATTTGCTGTAAGGTACTTAGGTACCGATGCTCGAACCAGTCGACGTCGGATAGATTTTTTAATCTGTTATAAAAAACAATGCTACGATTCGATTTTTTTACTTGATTTCCTGACGTCTGACTTAAATATTATGTAGCGAATATCACTCCCACATTTAAGTAGATCCTAACGACACTACCTCGTATACTAAAATGCATCCAGCCGTTTAGCGTGCTAAATAAATAGACATACATATATACTCGAAAAACACAACCGTTTTTTTCGCAGTCGTGTAAAAAGTAGCAATATTAAGTACCTACACTGACCTTCCCACCGCTTCCACATCCATTTTGTGTTCAATCTTTAAATTCACAAATTTGTTAACAACTCCAGCGATTACGTCCAACACAACGTCGGCACGTGATCGCCTCCGGTTATCTTAAACAATAAAATATTAACAATAACAATTGAAAACTTACGCAATGAATAAAACATTACGCTTTTTTTGGTCCACGGTATTTTCTGTACCTTGATTTTAATTTTTAGGGTTTCGTTGTTTCATTGTAAAATTTAAGTTTTATTGGAGCTAACATTTCTTTTCGCATATGCACATGTAAACCAAATAAGTAACGTAATAATTAAAAAAGGAACATCCAATTTTTTAGGATTTTCATTTTTTTAATTACTTACTTCCATTTTTTATGAATACCAGGGTTTTACAACTACGGCAATAGCCCAAGCCGAGGTTCGGTCACTTTACCACCTTGAGCTTATTGCCATGCTTTCGCGGCTGAGTGCCTTAAGCGCTCGCCTCCAAGCCCCGGTGGAGATATAAAAACCGTCTGAGGCTCCAGGGCTCTTACGACTAACAGTATAATCAGTTCTAAAAAATAAGGTTAATTCAAAAAATGTATCTCAGATACACATGTAACTATTCCAATGTGCCAAAATACGATATCTAGGTTGTTGTAAATTGATTAAGGTTTAGGTAACCTGCAGATTCCTGATGATATTGCAGTATCAGCTCAAGGTTGCAATGTTCATCTCGATTCGATCAGACCAGTGGAAGATGCTGATTTGTCAACTAGAAAAGGGCTGATAATCTTCAAACCGCTGAACAGATTTACTTGAATCATAGCTAAAGAAATTTTCGACTAAGTCTCATTTCAAATAAAAAATAAATTTGAAAATCGGTTCATATGAATGAAATATACGATGCCACAGACAAACAAACGTTAAATTTTTAACACCCATCTTTTTGAGTGGAGGGTTAATGAAATACAGAATAAAAGAAAATCATCGCAACGTGTATATTATTAAATCTTTCCCTCTCTGCAGTTGTCTTTATTCTTTTACTATATTTAACTATTGCTTACTCCGGACTATTCCTACTCATACTTTAACTAGCTTCTACTTATGACTTCGTCTGCGTGGACTTCAGAATTGGGTCCAGAGAGAAATGAAAATTAAGTTCTTTACACGGAATAAAAAGTATCCTATGGGTTAATCTAGGCTATACATTATCTGTGTGCAAAATTTTATCTAAATCGGTTCAGGTGTTTTTGCATGACGAGTAACGAACAACGAAACAACGAAACATACAAACTTTCATTTACTCGAGTTAAATTTATTATTTTAGAATATTTTCAGAGAAATAAGATTATTTTGATAAACTTCGATAACCTACTTAATAAACAAAAAAATACAATTCATCCACTGTATTATAGTATATATTATGTAAAATTAGTGGAATTAAACAGTGATAAAGGAGTTAAATAATTATAAGAAGATACACAAACTTAAGTCAATGAAAAATAAATCCAACGGAACCCGTATAGCAATTTTTCTAAAACAATCAAACCAATGTTTTGTGTTGACGTATTGATATTGTTACTCTATTAGTCACGGGAGAGTCGTTCATGTGGGATTGAAGCCTTAGGCGATACGTGACAATGTATGCGGAAATATTGGAAAACGTACACTCGAGTTGAAGGATGATTTCGCTATATAATATAAATAATATTGTTCCAGCTCAATTTAATAACAAAAATAAAATAAACTTCATACCAAAAAAAATGATTGAAATTGTTGTATTAAATAATCAAATAAACTAGACGAACGAGTGCAATTCATTTCAATACAATAAGTAAAAATAATCACAAAAACCGAATTAACGAATCTTCATTTAGTGATAATTGTCATAAATTAAATTATATGAACTTCAAAAATAAAGTAATATAAAGATAAATTTTGTACTTTTGTTTGCTATCCGTAAATTAAATGAGAGAAGTCACATTTTTAAGCGTTCTATTTGGCTTGACAGCGCAGTAAGATGTAAATATTGTAAATGTAAATTGTAATTATTTATAGTCCTAGAATGGAATATCGGAATATCGACCTCTGAATGTTCGAGTTCTATTTGTGTTATCAATTCAAATGAGTAAATGTACATACATTCTGAATAATTCTTTGGTACATGCCAGGACTCGAACTTTCGGAGGTCGACATTCCGATATTCCATTTTAGGACTATAAATAATTATAATTTACATTTACATCTTACGCTATCTTACTATGCAAAGTGGTCTGAATGTGACAGTACTGTAGTATAGTTGATTTCTCGGCGTTTATCATCGCTGGGTACATAGTGGGCTGGCGTTCGTAGGTATTAAGTCCTTTTATTTCCTCGGAAGTTGTGAGCCGATATGCTGAATCGCTATTTATTTAATTGTTCAAATAACATAACATACCATCACGCCTGTATCCTCGAAGGGTTAGACAGAGGTATACTAATGTACACCCACAGTTCGCCGGGTATGTTTTTTAGGTCCCATGTAATAGGGGCGAGTCTATTGCACTTTTCTCGACCCCGGTATCGAACCCAAGACCTCGAGCATAGCAGTCGCACTTACGATGACTGGGCTAAAGATGCAGTTTCTGTGAAAAATAAGATAATATGTAAACGAATTTATGTTATTTATTTGTAGATCGACAACTTGAAAAAGAAAGAGCATATTATATACGCTTATTATCTAACACTGAAGTTTTTGAAGATAGGGATACGAGACCATTTTTATATAACGCACTGTCGTCCTGCATCGGCCTACGTAAATCGTTATGAAAACAAATCCCGCTTATTTTTGCATCTAAGGTCTTAAAGAGTATTTTAATGTTTAGTAGACGTGTTTGCCTTTAAACTTAAAGAATAATTTCAACTAAAGTATGTAAAAAAAATTATGACTGAAAAATAAAATAAATAAATAGTTTCATTTTATTGTACTTATTATGTACTGTACCTGAATGTAGCTCGTATAACAAATAAAATCAACAAAATAATACGCAACACTAGTGTATTCCAATTTTGGTCTCATCATATTCAAGCTATTATTACTGATCTATAATATTTACATCTAGTGTAAATTTTTAGTCTTAAAAAGATAATCAAATACATCTATCTACACATCAGTCCAGACACCCTACTGAAGAACAAAAGGAGTAGGGTCGAACCGAGGAGAGAGGAGGTGCGAGGGGGTGCACGTGACCGACACGTGACCGAGAGTATGATGGGCACCGGAAAATTGATGTACTGGTGGACTGTATAAATGGCGTAGAGTAGACTTTGAAATTAATATTTTTATTTATTAAAAAAAAAAAAACCATAAACTATTTATGGCCTTTCTTCTAGTTTATGACACAGTAAAATATCTGGTATGAATAGTTTTGCTTAAATTTATTTAGCGGTCAATAAGGATGTAAAAATTTCGAGGTTATATTAAATTTATATTGAGCTAAGTTTTGAATTTTACAGTCATTTCACAAGTACTATTAATAACTATTTGTGTCCCACAGTTTAAATTCTCCACTGCGCCGCCGTCTTCAATGCATCCGTATAGCCTACCGTTGTTCTCACGTCATGTACTTGTCTATAACTTGACATTGCTTGACGTCCATGGATATTGCTCTGCTACTTATAAGGTTAATAAAATGCAAAAGTATTTTTAAATATCACTGGTACTTCCAGAGATTAGTGCGTTCAAATATTGATCGAAGGTGAACAAACAAAGGATCAAAAAAAACTATAAAGATTTATATATTAGTATAAGCAGATAAAGATTACGATTATATGCTAAATTAATTTAATTATACCTTGTTGGAATATATATTATCCATCGACAATTTTATATACAGCGGCATCGGTAACTTAATAAGGCTACCTTTAGCCGCTGATAATAATAAATTAAAGTTAGCCCTGGCACTCCCAAGCAGAGAACCCTTTTTCAGGAATTTAAGAAAGCTAGTGTTTTACCGTCGTACTGTTTCTCGATACTGGTCAGGGGACGTCAATTATTTCAAAGAATTCTCGAGATTTGGGGGCAAAAACGGTTCAAATTATTCACCGCAGTATAGTGGTCTAGCATTGTGGGTTACAGCTTAAAGTGTGTGAAAACAATAAGTTCATTTTCAAGTCCATTATTTACATGCAAAAACTGTTAAGAAAATGTTTGTAAGTTTAATAACCACTCTACAAATGTCTATGTTCGAGCTCCTACATCTTCCATCTACGTACGTTTGATTCGATCCTGATTTTGTCAAAGCCATCGCGAAGCAGTAGCCGCGCGGGCGTCGCGTTTGTTTTTATACAATTCACTCTACGCACTTTATTCACTCATTTAGACATGGTTTTGTTTAGTTTGATTTGCGACTGACACTTTTTTGTTGTTATTTTCATTCTTGTAATGTTTTGTTGTGATATTGCCGCGGGTTATCTGCTTTTCGGCGGGAGCGTGTCGTAGTTTTGATTGTCTGTCAAATTTACATTATAATGATGTGACGGGATTTTGATGTCGTGAGAATGTTATCCTTTGATTTTTTTATTGTTGTTCAATAGGAATTACATTTCGATTGAAAATAAACAAAAAATCGATCTTTACTAGTTTATTTTGTTTTGATAGGTTATCTTCACATGATATGTGTAGGTATGAAGGATCTTATATATTGTAGTTTTCCTATCACTAGTAAGGTATACTTACCATTAATTTACAAATATTAAACACGTATAGCATGGATGCCTATACAACGTTATAAAGTTTTTGTAAACTTATAACACTTTTATTTTTTCTACTCCTATAAATATGGACTACTGCCAGTCCGCTTGGGTAGCTGATAAAAACGATTTACGAGTCATGACATAGTGCTAAATTTCATTAGAACTCATCCAACTGTTCGAGAGAGATTGAATGATAAATATTCACAAAATGTAGATTCACATAACATACATGTACATTCATAATAAAATAAATCACTGTAAATTGGGAACAGGTAACACACATCTATTATATTATGATCACGGTTATATTTGGAGCATTATGAAAAAATTACGAGTATTGTTACCTTTTTTCTAATACACTGTAAGAAAGTCTACACTATGAAGTTGCTTGCTAAAACCTCTTATTTTATTGTGGTGAAGATAGTAACACTCGATGTTATGGAGCACGTAATATCGAGCGCCATCCACTTTTTAACATACAAAAATCATATGGAAAACGTAATCAACAAAAAACAAACTTGACTTTCAAAATGTCACTCAATTTTCATCTTGAAAGGTTTCGCCCGATTTCACACGCGATTGTATTCGTTCATTCGCCTAAATTCATTAAACCCACCACGCTTGGTCTGTTTTAAAGCGGCCCCTGCACGATCCAATAATTACATACGTTTTAACCGATAGCCACCCTCGCTATATTTGAATATGGGTTTATTTCAATTGACTTAACGGGAATATTTAACACGCGGTCACAGGAATTCTTACTTTACGTACATCAAGTAAAACATATTTTTATTTGAAACTTCTTGCATGTTAAGGGTGTAATTTGTATGGAAAATATTAATACTTTTTTATACTTATAAAACGTAACTTTATTTGTAGTATTGTCACCGCCACTTAAAAGGCCACATGTCGCCTAAAGGGCTTTTGATGTTATTGTTCTATACTTATTTGCGTTGACTCTCTTTTTTTAGTTTTTAACCACTTAAATTAATATTATTTAGAGTGTATTTTTGAGAGAGCTTCGAACTTATCCAAGGTTCAGTAGCCGAAGCACAGTCGTCTTCATGGTCGAGGTCGGCAACACGCACTGACATTCGAGGCTGTTTAACTTGGTTATCAGGAGTGAAAGCCTTTTTATGATAAACAGCTATATCTGCTTTATAAGACACAAAACTTCTTTCTTGTCAGGAATACCTTTTCTACCTTTGGGACGGATCAGCAAAATACCTCCTGGAAGACCTGGACAGGTTGCAGAGATTGGCTGTCCTCATTGTAAATACTTTACTTAGTCCATCGAGCCGCTTTACCTTCTTGACATTACCTCTCTAAGCATGTTCTACCTTCCGTATCAAGGCAAGTGTTTTAAAGCGCTGTTCAACCTACTCTTCTCCCTTTCATAACATAACTATACACCAAAGATATTTGCTACGTCTTATTTTAGCCGCGTTGTGAATGCTGTGGAACTGTCTCCCGGCTAGTGTTTTCCCTCCTCCCTACAATATGGAGTTCTTCAAACATAATGTGAAGAGACATTTGAACAGGCTGGCATGACAGCGGTGACCGTCAATGGATTTCGATCTCTCGGCGGTCGCCAATGTTATTGATTAAACTGTGGTCACCATCACGTATAATTTCGTTAACTTGCAGTAATGCAGTTCTGGTTGATGTTCTAGTTAAAGTTGACTTTAGACTGTAGTAACCACTTAGCTTAAGGAAGATTTACTTATTTGGAACCGAAGGATCCTATCTGTTCATTATTTCCCATAAGCGCACGAAGCGTTTTACTAGCACATTTATCATGCGCACCGCTAAATAGATGCAACACTTTACCGGATTTTGTATTTCCCGATAATTACAACCTGGGTATCTTCAAGTCTCGAATGAGTAAGTACCTTCTAGACAATCGTGCTCCATCGTAGACCACATCATCACTTACGATCAGGCGAGGTAGTAGTCAAACGCAAGCTTACCTATCTATAATAACAAAATATTAGTTCAAATATTATTATTATGATTTAATTCAAAAGAAAACCGTTATTTAAATTAAAAATATATATTTTCCTTGCAATCTATAACTATAAATATAAATATAAGCGAAATACCACGGCTAGATCTCTGAAACTATAGGTTAGATTGAATTCTTTAGCATAGTTACTCGTTTTACGGTGTAAACGCTGACTAAGAACGGATTTAACACAAATCCTATAAAATCATTAAAAAGAGCTAGCAATCGCCACTAAGCTCGAAATTTGACCAGCGATATTTTGATCATAGACTATTTTCTGTTTGACATTTGCAGTATTCATTATAATATCTGTTACTAATAAAATATTATCATTATCTAAATTATTTAATTACTAATTAATTATTATAATTTATCTAAATTTTAGCTTTCTGCACTCCTTCTCTATAAACCGTTCCAAATCTCACAGTCTTCGGTGCACGCAATACGCTTAGAAACCGAAAGCTTTTGCTTCACGTATTAATAAAAATAATAAACCGTGGGGTACAGATATTATTTTTTATAGTAGGACGGTCAATTGACGGCACTGTCCCTGATGGTAAGCACAGTATAATCCAAACACAACGGTGACCACCGAGAGATCTATATCCACCAACGGTCGCCGCTTTATATCTATTATTAGTTTGGATGAAATATTAATCACTTGTTGTCCTATATAAAAAGGGAAAAAACATTTACATAAGTAAAATAAATCAAGGTCGAAAATTTCACTTAAATTTTTCATATAGGTAACCTGAAGAAAACGCGCTGAAATATGATGAGTAATACAGATAAGAATAAAATCAATCGGAGTGCAATATACCGTCGCATCGTGGCGTGATAAGTTTAATAGCTTTTAAAATAGCAACCGGACGGGTAAACGTTCGAAGAGTTTGTTTAATGGACAACGGGCAAACCGCGAAATGTCCGGACACGGAACAAAACTTAAAATAATTGGTCCGCAATACGCTTCGGTAACGACATCCTGAATTATAATGAGTCGAATGGTTTTGATACTTTTAACTTTAACACTATATTTTATTAGTATACCATACCAAAACAAGTATAATATTATCTTATTTAATATGTGTACTTATCCATATTTTTAAGGGGTAAAATATCACTAATGTTAAATTATGTACCCATAAGTTATTCAAAGAAATCGACAAATAAAGTTCGTATGCTGTTGACATTCAGTTTCTAAGGATTACCGTTCCTAAATTATAAGTAGGTGCTTATCGATGTGATCACTTTAAATATGGGCGCCACTGTCTAGGGTTTTATTTGGAAATATCACAAAAGTCAAACAAGGGATCCAAAGTGACATACATTAATTAAAATTTCTAGGAGGGTTATATTATGTTCAACAACTCTATACCAATTTGGAATTAAGAATATACATGAATAACAGTGTTATCTCAGAAGCAAGTCATAGTTATACAGAATCTTCCAAATATAAAGGAAACATTACTGTGGCCCCATATAGTGCCATTATATATTTTAATTTTACTTAATGTAAATAATAATAACTAAAATAATGAAATACAAATAATAGCCTAATGTATTCAATCAATAATCAATCAATCAAAATCAATTGGTCAATATCGATAATTTACATATTAGAAAACTATGTATTTATGTACAATGTCCAAGAATATTTTACAATAGTTAATTTACTACATTTACCTTTTATCGATACATGGCAATATGGTTTTACGTGTAGTAATAACGGGCGCGCCTATTTAAACTTATTCATATAATTATTATACTATTAATTTATCAGTAATTTTTTACACTGTAGTGTTTTATGAGCAAACGACTTGTTTTACTTATGATACATTACAAAAAATCCATCCAAGTCAAGTATCAACATTTTTAAGTCTACTATAACTTCACGAAAGAGTTACTACCGGCGTTCGATACGTGTATAAGTCATTAACTAATACAAATAAATTAGATTTACTGCAAAAAATGGAGGATCGGACCCGTTGACTATAATGCCTCCCAAGGGATGTATATTCCTGAATACAGGCTGTTTATTTTTCAAAACATTATTAACCTTTACGGGTAGTTAAATTTATTACTTTAAATTAATGTACTACTATAGTAAATGCTATGGTTATTGTTTATTGTGATATTTTGTATCTATTTCTAAGAAGATTAGCTGAAAGAATTATTCTATGAATTCGTATAAATTCCAAGACAGAATGTTCAAACTCCATCATAGACAAAGTTAGAAATTAATCAATTTGGTCAATGTATTTTCTTTTATCTGGTGTCTATCATCGACCGATTTGAAGCTAAAAATAACTTTTTTGATATTATTGAATAAAAGTATAAAGTTTTGAATCTACATGAGAAACCTTTGAATCTTTTAAGTTACATTTCAGATCATTATTATTAACTAACCTATGAAAATATTTCGTATGTTATATTATAATGTAAATAAATTAACAGCTGTCATAATAGTTCAATAGTTTGTTAATAGATGGCGCCACTTACATGATAGTTAAATCTGTTTTCCCTACCAGTACAATTTTTTAATAATTTTTATATAACTTTGACCAATGATAAATTGTGGTATAAATGCAATTCAATTTTAATCAATTGATTTATAAAAAAAAACAATAATTTTATATTATTTGTATAAATATATGGTCGGTCAATAGCGGGAAACAGCTTTAAAATGATATTTCAATCATTAACTTTAATGAAGAATTAATTGAGTCTGACGACCCGCCCCAGCTTCACACGGTTACAATTTACAAAATGGTGTATTTTATATTAAAAAAGCCTGATTTAGAGTTTATCACTTTTACATCAACCGGACTTGTACTATCGACCTCTCGAACTGTACATACAACAGTGCTTACAAGTCTGGTCGCCACACCGCAGGCAAATTCGACGACGATCATAGTCGTAAAAATCAGGACTTGCATTAACCGTGCATAAATATCTTTCTCTATCTCAATCTCTCGTAGGCTAATTGCTATGTATATTGCTTTTTCGTTTCGTTCCTTTGTGAGTCACTTTTCAAATCACAAAGAAACTAAAGAAGGCTACACTTTAAAAACAAATTACACTTATTTTGGAGTTGAAACCGCGTACTTAACAAAATAATAGTTGATTAAAAAAAAACAATTACATGTTAAATATGGGTTGTATAATTTACTTGAAATTAATTTTAAGGCAAACAATTGAACAACAGTAAACAAACAAACAAGTAAACAAAACTTTCAACGAAACATTATTATCCTATTTATTTAATTTCACAAAATACATGTGAGAACATTTGAAAATTCGAACAAAATAAACAGGAATCCGTACACGAGTGGCGTTTAATTAACCGGTTGAAGTTTTAGAAAATGTTCAGACAATTTTCCGACGTGCTTTATTTATATGCGCGTTAGTTTCCATGTATACAAAATGGCCGCTACCGTGAATAATATGAAAATTAATATTATAAAGCTGGAAATTTTTGTTTTACTCGAATGTAACATGGGATATTGTGTTTTTTCTTAATGCGACTAAGGTAGCAAACAGTTACCGTAGTCTTTGAATGTTTCTAACATCAGAGGTATTACTAGCACATTTCCGTATTTCAACCCTCCATTCCCAAGGAGCTCTGGAAACTCTACACATTGTAGGATTACGAGTTTAATTGGGTACGATCTTCTGTTGGGTATTTTACTAGCTGGGTTGTCAACTAGACAGAATTCTCCAAAGAGGTTTCTCTATGCCTTACATCTCACTTCTCTCTTGCGATGTCCCCTTTGTTATGTGAATACATATATCTGTTTAATAAAATATTTTGAATGGTGTTTAAATTATTTGTTATAATAAAGGAACTATTTTAAGATAATGGAATTGTGATATTACCTTTGTCGATAAATTATACACAAATAGTATGTAAACAAAGAGTTAATTGCTTTACACGATGCCTACACTTTATGACCAATCAGTGACTTGGCATGGGAAAGTTATAATACAATGCTAGAATTGGAATTCCCCCCATCTCTCAGCTACCTAACCTAACGCCGCGTCTCCGCTGTACCAAGAGCGAATGGACATACCAATAGTGGCGTCTTCGTCGAGACTCATATGAAAGTTTTTTATGTGTTGTGTCATACTGTATACATATAATTAACTAGCTGTGCGCCACGGTTTCACCCGTGTTAATTTTATACAGCAAAGATTGCCAACGCACCCGTGTAGGCAATTTTTTATAGTTTATGTAAAACTGTCGACATTTTTATGAGAAATAAATTATTTTTTTCAAATTATAATATAGCCTATGTTACTCGCTGATACTGTACCTTTATATTGATGGAAGAACTTTTTAAATAGGTCCAGTAGTTTTTGAGTTTATCCATTACAAACAAAATAACAAACAAGAAATCAAATCTTTCCTCTTTATAATTTTAGTATAGACTAGTAATTGTATAAGAATTGATCAATTCCGGTAAAATGAAATATCAATTGTATAATTTAAAAGTTCCTACAGTTAATTATAAAGTAGAATTTTAAATAAGTACTGACTTACAATATAATACGTATAATATAATATAATACGTTATTTATCGTAGCATCAACCTGTGGATAATTCGAGTTCGTAGTCACTCAGATCTAACCTTTTCCGCAATCTAATTACACTAAGTGCTTTTCTCTCTTCGTTTATGGTATAAACATTAAGCGTGTGGTCCAAGATGTATTCTTATAAATGGATCAAATTATAATTTATATAATTTTTTTGACGTAAAAACTTCTTTTGTACCGTTTTGATTCCAAACGCTATGAACCGAAAATCAAAAGTCATATGTACAGCATGAGTAATCAATCGTTCGGAGTCCCGCTGATTTAGTATTTTATAAAATTAACTTTTTTTTATTCGTTTTTGCTTATAAAGATAAAAAAAAAAAAAAAAATATTATTACGGAAATTGAATGTACTGATTCAGTTTATAATTTATTAATATTTTTAAAATAATAATTAATAACAAAATATTTATTTTCATAGCTTTATAAGCAAAAACTAAATAATAATAATTATTGACTACAACACTACCTCATTACCCTAGTGGTTTTAAGCGCGACTTTTATGCTTGATTTCCTGGGTTCGATTCTCAGTAGTAGCTCACAGTTTGGCTATGTGCCTGATTAATGGCAATAGGCTCGCCCCCTATTACATGGGAACTAAAACATACTCGGCGTTCTGTGAGTGTACATTGGTACACCTCTACCTAAGCCTTCCAGGATACAGGCGTGATGGTATGTTATGTTATACTGAGTACAATTTTATTACTGTTCCTAGATTTTGCTTGTTATTTATTAAAACGTAACATATACAGCGTAAGGAACGTCGTTCTTACCGGGTGTTCCACGAAACCTTTCGAGTTTTTTTTTGGTATCCGAAAACACATCGAATAAACAAATTATAATATATTATTATATTCATTACATACAACAAGCCGTATTATTAAAAAGAAGACAAAAAACCTGACTGCAACAAAAAAACACGTTACTAAAGAAAGACAACTAAACTTATTTTTTGCCTTTTGCTTGATTCCCATGCGTCGTACTTAAATATTATTTAGCCTATGTCACTGCCACAATTATGATGAGTTTAACGACTCCTCGTATGCTAAAATCCATCAAGCCATTTAGGCAACAGAGCGTGCCAAAGAAATAGACATACAAACGCGCGAGAAACATAACTCTTCTTTTTCGAAGACATTTAAAGAGTACAATTATATTCAAAACTTCTTATTTAAGAATTTAACTGTTCATAGAGATTATCACTTGCACCAAACGGTAACAGTTTGACAGACCACCGATGCGTTCGAGGTCATATAATTTGTACCCGCGTTCTGAGTGGACAAGGGTCAGTTGAATCTGTTCGTATGACACAGTACATATATTATAGGAAAGTTCATTTATATATATAATAATATATTAAAGGCATTACTTTACCTAAATCCATTGTAAATAATTACTCCGAAATTTCTTAGCTACTTCTGCCTGCAACAGATCAATAGCAGTTTTAGTTTTCCTACAACATAAAATGTAAAATCAGTAAGTAGGAAAACGAAAACTGCTATTGATCTGTTGCAGGCGGAAGTAGCTAAGAAATTACTTATTTCTAACTTTGCAAATTAAATTACCTACTGTTAAAATAAATAAAGAAATCTTATTATGCATTAAAAGCTATGAACCTGAGTTATCGGTGAAGGAAAATATCGTGATGGAACCATAGTATGGTGATAGGGTATTCTCTAATGCCCGCCCTGCTAGCTACCACCCTCAAATTGTAAATCTGTTCTGGCAGTAGCACTTGAGAGCCAGTTTTTCCAGTTGGCTTAACGTGTCATCATCTTGGGCCTCGTTTTAACATCATGTGTGAATTTGGCTACAACGATAAAACCTATAAACGATAACAGAAAACTGGTAAGATATTTTTCCCCTGTTATTTGAAATCTCCTGCTCATAGAGAGAAGTTAAATTAGATTTTTGGATGTAACGGGTTTCGAATTACATCTTTAAAGCAGAAACAACGCAAGCCAACCTTAGCAGCAAGTCATGCACCCTGCCTGAAGAACGGCGAGGGCTGTTTTGTTGGACTTGGTCGTTACCATGTATAAGGTGAAAAGCTCGTCATAGTGACTCGGTTTTGCGTGTCGCGTTTCGTGATCAGCCTGTACATATCCAGCTAAATGAATGCAAGCCACCATGACCATGACTACCGTCGTTAGATTACGATCTCTCAGCAGTCGCCATTGTGTTAGGATTGTACTATGTTTACCATCAAAGACCATACCTACAATTTGCCATGCTAATTATATATATATAAATAATGTATGCGAATCTTTAAAAGTAAATATTAATATAAAATTGAACGATGATTAATGTAATGACATCGCAACCAGCGAGCGATGGCGGTATCATTAACCGAAAAGCAATTTATTCTCGTATCACGCGATTCCATATACACTTCATTCAATTATGCCCAGTTTCGCAAACATGTCATTTTCTGTCTATTAGTTTGGAATTCCGATATATTAGTGCGTTTATTACAAGTATAGGTACAGTGTTTACTCATAGTTGATTTCTCTATACCCGAGTAGCACATTTTTGAAATCAGTCTCATGAGATGAGTTCGCAATAATTCTAGGTTTTGAATGATCGTAAATAGTGATATAACTTATAACTTGATGTTAACTTATATGTATTATTATTATATGTGACAGGAGTTTTACTGTGCTGCGGAGTTATTTTAAAACTGTGATATCTCCTAAGATATTTATTGAAATCAATTGATGTAAAGGGCCATTTTGTTCAAAATTAAATACTTGTGATGAATATCGTATTTATTTTGATAAGGATTCTGGACCATGTTAATACCATGTTTATAAAAACACCTTCGCAAATAAAGAATTATTATAGAACAAATTTTATTACCATAAAAAAGGTTATATTGAGTCAACTAACGCGGACTTTTTTTTAGATCTTTTTAAGGGAAACAATTCCGTCATACATAGTTGTTGCGTCACTTTAACCATTTACGCAGCGAACGCAATGGAAGCAAAAGGAATAAATTTTCCCCGTTTTTGCAACATTCTTTATTGATGCTCCGCTCTTATTGGTCGTAGCGGTATGCTATATAGCCCTATAGCCTTCCTAGATAATGGACTATCCAACACAAAAATATTTTTTCCATTCGAACCAGTACTTCCTGATATTAGCGCGTTCAACCAAACAAACAAACAAACAATCTCTTCAGTTTTATAATATTAGTATAGATAAGTATACTGCAGTATAGAGTATATATATACAAATTAAAAACTATCACAGAGCACAAACGTTATGTTCAGATAGCTGCACATGAAAATTGGATTTACTTCTAGGTTTTTTCGCTTTACTAATGGTATGTTCGTGATATGGAAAATCTATCGGAAAATTTTGGAAAAATATTAAAAAATCAAGACAGGACTACAGATTTATTAATATAGATATATATTTAGAAAATCAGCGAGACTCTTACCATCGACCACTCTTACAGTAATTACAACAGTGCGTACAAATCTGGTCATTATACAGCTGAGCCAATTCCACGACTGTCATAGTTGTTTCGTTTTGTACAGACGTTCGAAATCTCGCTATAAATAACTTTGCTAAAAAGAACTCCACATTAGTGCTTAAGAATAAAAGTAGGTATTTTGCTCCTAAAATGGTATTAATTTAGACTGTAATTTAGCATAAAGTTTTAATTAAAAAGGGCAACAAATCGTGTGCCATTTGCAAAAATAAAACGCAACTACATTATGAAATGGTAGTTAATAACAGTGTCACATTATATATTTATAGAAAGCTCTAATATATATATTTATAGAAAGCTCTAATACAAAAACAATCAACTAATAAACTAATGACACACTCCTCTCGCCCTCATATTTGTTAGAATATTACAAAAATATTGTCTCATTAATAGACTGGTGATATGAACCTTATTCTTAATTATTTTAAACACTATTTTCTTCATCTGAAACGGTAACAATAATTTTGACGTTCGAACAGCATCTGTCACTTTGACATTTGTCACGTGATCACGATCAATTTGACATTATTATGGAGTTTCATTATAACGACAACGAGGTGCAATTACTGAATTAAAAATGTATTTATTTAAATAGATTACAAATGGGTGATGAATTGTATGTTATTTTAATAATTGTGATTGTAAAATTGATGTAATTGTTTGATTGATGTGTATCATAGGTAAATGTGTTTTAAAGTTGTCGATTTAAATACTTTTTTTATAAGAAAACTCTTGAAAAAAATGATTAGCTAGACGAAAGAGGCAGGATATACAATGAAATAGTATGACAATAAACTCATGAGAAAAATAAATATACAACTATACCTACGATATTTCTTACAGCCGTCCGCGTCACGGGCCGTCAACTGTGGTGGACAGTACCTCACGTATGATTTATTCGTCATATGCGTCGACAGAAGCTTATCAATTTTATTATATTCGTTCAAATATGTAAATGAAAAATATTTTCTTCAATTTAGGCCCTATGCCACACTACCACCGGTTTGGAAAACATCCTAGTCGCCGAGGAGAACTCATCGATAAACAGAAAAACAAAAAAAAAAAAATGTTGTAAGTAGCTTATTTACTATCATATGCATTTAAGAAATAATGTACTTAGTGTCAGGCCATTTTGAAATCCTTATTAAATACGCCAAGTTTTAAAGTTACTTGCCAAACTAGCATAGTATCTTTTTTAATCAGTACCATCAGTTAAAATTGGGCGAAGTATGAATTTTGAATACTCGGATGGGCAAAAAGTAATATTTTCCTTCAAGCTGGAGCAGTTGTTGTTAAATTTTAGGCAATAATTTACAGAAGCATTATTGACTATTACTTAAAAAAATAAATTTCTTTAAAAGTATTGATTTGTAGTAATAGGAGTTAAAAAACCATTTCAATGTAGATTTTGTCGTGTTTTTTTAAATGCCTATAATTATAAAAATACATTACTCACATTTTTATTTTAAACTAGCTGATCCGCGCAACTTCGTGTGCATCATATAAGAGAGAGAAAAAAGGGTTAGGGAGAGTGGCTTGTCGGTAATGTATTATAGGTGCCGCCCGCCGCGCCACATTATTCTGCATAATATAATTGATCATTATTTTGTTGCGGAGTTATTCTAAAACTGTGATATCTCCTGAGATATTCATTTAAATCAATTACTGTGAAGCGCAATTTTGTACGAAATTTAATACTTGTGATGAATATCGTATTTATTTTCATAAGAATTAACACCATATATACAAAAACCCCTTCGCAAGTAATTTTTTTTTAGAACAACATACAACATACCTGTTGGTGTTTAACGACAGATTTTTAATTTGAGGGTGGTAGCTAGCCAGGCGGGCATTATGGTTTCATCACGATGCTTTTTTCACCTAAAGAAAGGTCATTGCAGGGATTCGAACTCAAAAGCTTCAAAACCTTCCACCCCGCTATAAGTTACTAGTAGGCACGTTGAATAAACTCAATTACGTAGCGTCGAAACGAGTTCAAACACGGCGACATTATCTGTTCTTTCTGTGATGTTTGCTGACCAAATAGGGTAAGTCGTGATCTTTACCCCCGCTAACTAGTCGGGGTTGCCTGAAATAATGTTATTTCAGGATAGCTTAGCCGAGGATACAATTGAAAATGTCTCATATGGTGCTTAGAATGAAATCGATGTATTCTTAAATCTTTATAGGAGTAGTAATTATTTACGTTGTATAATTTTATTTTCTAATTTTTTATTGTTAGGGCATGTCCTGTAAGGAAGCTTTATTTTACGTGGTATAAATATTTTTGTTTTCTTTTGAGATTTCAACGAATTAACAAAATTATTAGCACTTACGGTTCTAACAGTACGCGGCCGTCGCGATCTTTTGTGGTTTTCGCCAGCGAAAGTGTTGGTATATCTGTCGATAGTACCATATATGTACAAAATATGACTGTTATCAAGATTTTGAAGTGTCTTGGAAATGACCGACGACACCATATCCACGGCTTGCAAGACAATCACTGCAATTTTGTTTTCTTTAGCACCTAATTACATAGTCTAGTTCAATATTAATATAGAAAATAATGTTTGAAATGACGGGGAATCGATCGCAGTTTCTACATGATAAATTAGTTCCAAATTTGAATTTAGAAAAATATAAACCAAATGTTTTTAATTTGTAAAAATATTTATGGCCAGTATAGTTGTAGATAAAGTGTAAGTTATAGAACGGAGAATTTTCAACAATAAAAGACAAATAAAAAAAAATGTTGTGCCACTTTCTGCTTGAAGAACGAAGTATTAAAATATAAGCGGCAATGAAATTTTTGTCCAATTGTCGACATGTCACAAACAGTATGTCGAATAACGCTAATGGAACAGATGCGCTGACACGAGATCCACGAAAATTAATCTCAAATACACTTCTACAAAGCAGTAATCCCTCTGTAACAATCACTTGTCACCAGAATCCCACTCGAGTGCGTTACTTACGTTCCAGGATTGTTAAAATTGCTTTTTATCTCTAGCGCTTTGTCGCTGTCAAGCGAACTTAATATACATAGTTCCCACAAAATTTGTTATCTATCTATTACAATTAATAAAATTGATTGATTGTTTTTCGTAATGTCAATATTACAGCTTTTTACTAAATGTATATGAAAGTATACATATACGACACATATAAAACAAAACACCTTTTAAATTTTTTTCTTTCTGTATGTTTGTTCCTAATAATCTCGGAAATGGTTAGACCGATTTTGACGTTACTTTCACTGGTAAATGAAATCACTGATGTTATAAGGAGTAACTTGGGCTACTTTTATTTTCTAAAAATAATTAGGGTTCCACGCAAATTACTTCGGACTCTTAAATGGCTTTCGCTAAGTAAACCATCAGAGATATATCAAATTAATGTACTAAATTATTGTAGATATTAAAAATACCTGCATAAAAGTCACCAAAGAACAAGGTAGGCATATGTCTATCTTCTAAGGATCCTCAACAATAAATATTTTTATCTTTAAAATAACCGATAGCGAGGGTAATACAATGGCATCCTGTCATAAACATGAGCGCAGCCGCGGGTACAACTAGTTTATCAATAAAAAATACTACATGACAGTCAAACGCCAAAAACTCCTGTATTATTTTTATTTATGACTGGCGGTGCCGAGAGGCTCCGCTTGCGTTTATTACGCAGTAATTAGACAATTCTCATAACCTATCTCACCTGAGAAATGTTATATACTTTCCGTGTATAAAATTTCATAAATATCGGACAAGCCATTGGACAAGCCAAAACTGGACATAGGAATATAGAAAAAGTTTTACGTGTACAGAGAGAACAGATTAATTAAATACAGATTAAAATAAAGCGCTTCACGCTCGATTCTAACATCGTTGTATAGTATTTCATTGAACGATTTTTTCGCTTCAAAACACGTCCACAATAGAATTGTTACATTGAGACTTAACACTTGTGGCAAGTGCGAAAACTGTCAGCGGCGAATTAAATTGGGGTGATATTTTTTATTCGAATTACCCCGTAATTGGGTGGTAATTTTTATATTATAAAAGTAACTCTTAATAAAATATCTATGTATACAGAGAATACGTTTCTTCTCGTGTAAAAGTCGATAAATTCAATAAAGATATATAGATTTAGTCACATTCATTATTTAATAGAATAATAAAATGAATTAAATGAATTAAAATTATTAATTTACTTAATTAATTAATCAATTTTTAACAAAGAAATAGCTTGCGGTATTATAGTAATAGATATCTACAAGGTAGATGATATTGTGATAGTAAGTCTCGGGGATAAGGCCTGCCGTGATCTGAGTTCTGGGCAACAAAAGAAAGAGGCGAAAGAAGATTAAATGAGGCCTAGATGAGAATGTAAAGAAGGATATGATACTTAAAATAGATAAGATTAAGAATGAGTATACATGGGAAAAGTTAACAGTAAAAGCATTGACAGACAAGTTGAGGAGTAATTGGTTAGCATGGTACAGACATGTCAAGAGGACCAAAGAAAGACGTAAATATAGGTACATAGATGAGTGTTAAATATGGAAGTAGACGGCTATAGTCATAGAGAAAGACTAAGGGCTGTATTGATGGATTACGTGAAAGTTTTATTAGGTTTTTCTATGAAATTCTCAGTAGCAGCTCGGTTTTAGGCGAACTATGGATGTACATCTGCTTAACCTTTCGGGGAATACAGGCGTAATGGTATGATGGAATGTGTGACGATTAATATGTATATAAAAAGATGATTATACAGTTGATAGAGTAGAAAATGAAAATAAGTTGTCCCGACGCTACTTACAGAAACCTGAGTTGTTTTTCTTGACTCTACCTTTCGGTAACATATTGTATTTAATTGTTTAAAATCTAAATAAAATTCTCGTATTATGTTTCATCGAATCATTAAATTTAACTGTAAAATATAATAGCTTTATTTATTCATACGTTTACGATCATTTTCATATGAATCAATCTGCAGATTCATGTCTTATGAGCAATTAAGTTGAGAATTTTACTTTTGGTCTAAACTATAAGATGAGGCTGCCTTGCATAGCTCGCAGTTCTTGATTTTTATACAATTCTATTGGTCGAAATTTGCACAGCTCCACTTCAGTGGACAGGTGATCTTAGACTTATAAGGGTTTTAGACAAAACGGAAAAGTCATGAAATAACTCGATTATAAGTTATCCATTGCATGCGGCCGATATTTTTCTTTATTTAATATTTAAACTGATGATGCCTGAATAGGTCAACTAAGTTAATAACTATGTTTATAGCAAATCTATATACCAGTTTTCTTCAGGGAATTCCAATGGCAATCTTTCGGCTCCGTGACATCAAAACAAACGAGTTTTACCATTTGCCATCAAGGAGTTCCCGTCCCTAGATCCCGACTCCATCATCTGACTAGCTTCATGGTATCCATAATATTTATGACTTTCATCGCAATCGGATACCAAGAAGTGGTTGAATAATAGTTTGAAAGTTTTTAATTCATTAACCCTATATTATCTCATTATAATATTGGTGGCATTTTGCGTGATATAGTTTGGTTATTGTGCATAAGTGAAGTGGATTATTCACAAATATAAATTGGAAAACATGCATTTAGAGATGACACAAAAACTCCCTAGATAGTTCTGACAAGGGAGCCACCATCTTGTATATTGAATAATTTTGCGAAGGCTTAAAAACATTGACACTGGTAAGTACTTTTTGCGGCGACCAAAATAAGAAGAAGTACGAGAAGTAAGAACAATGATATAGGCTACACGGATTCCTTGGCGACAAATAAAATTAAAACAGTTAAAGCCGTGGGACGTAGCTAGTTTACTTTAAAAATTATACGTTTATCGCTAAAATTTTATATCTTGTACCAATATACCAGTGCATTCAAGTAAGACGTAACTGCATCGCAAAGTTAACTGGAAGCGATCTCGGAGCCCAGGTTATGAGTCAACTGGGCGATATATGCAGTAAACCTCGACGGCCAAAGATAACACAATTCGATGAGAGTAGTCACTTCATTGTATTATAATCTTATTAGAATTGTGTAGTTTTTATTTTTAGTTGTTGGTTCGATTCCCAGATCGAGCAAAGTTTTATTGGGTTTTTCTATGAAATCCTCATTAGCAGCTCGGAGTTTAGCTTTGTGCCCGATTAAAGTAGGCTCGCCCTCTATTACGTGGGACCTAAACATTCCCGGTGAACTGTAGGTATACATTAATACACCTCTGCTTATACCTTCGGGCACACAGGCGTGATGATATGTTATGTTTTGTTAGTTTTTAAGTATTTACCATAATGATCTGAGTTAGATTTAGTTTCCGTTCGAAAATTTTTGTTCATAGTTCGAAGTGGGTTTTTTTATTCTTTAGGTTATCTTTAGATTTAGATCTTTCAGCCACAATCTCACCTATAACCTGACCAATCTGACTCAATATGGTAGCACACAAAGCTTAGTAAGAGGACTGGCTCTCAAGTGTAGCTACCGGATTACACCTTTTTTTTTAATTGATGGTAGTGTACAAAAAGTGTATGTATAAGTGTGTGAAAACAATATATATTTGATATGCCTTTATGCAAAACTAATTATGTTGCTAACTCTTTCCTATATAGAACATGTAATTTGAATAATTTACATTTCAATGACATTGATATATTCAGTAATTCTTTTAATTCTTATAAAAAATAGTCATTGCCAAATGTGATGTCATTAATAGTTATTAACTTAACTGTCAATAGATATTATGTGATTTTATATTTCTCTTCCTTTTATCCTTTTCATAGTTATACTAAATTTATATTTCATAAATAAAATCTATTTCGGTGTGCGTTGTGTTGTTATATATAAGGAAACTTTATTGGTTTATGAGTTTGTTATTTATGATTACTTTTAAGCATTATAATCTGTAAGTTTCCCTTAACAAAAAATTGTATCTTATTAGAATATTTAAAAAACAGGTAGATCAAAAATATATATTATTCATGTGGCCTTTTCTAGAGATAGAAATAAGTGACACACCTTGGTGGAGGTTTTACCCGAAGGGGATTTATATAAAAATAATTTTTACTATAGCATTGGATTTAATAAAGCTTTATTATTATTATTAAGTATATTTTCCCATTCAGTTACGATGGATAAGTAACTAGACAAAAAAAAAGTTCTTTACATTTTATATTGATTATTTGGAGAACATTGTATGTCTTTGTTGTTAGTACCTACCATTATTATATGTTATGTTGTCTCCTCTGGTATTAAGTGTATTATATATTCTATGAGTCTCAAGAATTGAAGTTATAATTGAATTTCTGTTAACAGCACCCAGCTGAATACTAGGTGATGGTTGTAACTCTATCGCGTACAACTTACCCCTTGTCCTGCAACATTGTAGAAATTAGTGGGTTCGTAAAGCTTCCTCATATCAGACGTTAACTGGAGAGTTTCTTTAATATAATAATTAGATGTGGCCAACGGTTTCACCCGTGTTACATTTATTCTACTAATCCTATCTCTAATTCCCGAGTAGTCTATCGCCTCACTTCCAATACTTCTTTGATGTTCATGGTCCCTGCTTCACTCCTTAGGGCTGTAGTATGAAATTATATAGCCTATAACTATCCTCAATAATTCCTTTGTGCGCACACGACGCAAAAGCTACTGGACTGATTTAGATCATTTTTATGTTTTATTCCTTAAATACTTGGAATACTGCTTAAAAAAAATAGAGGCAGTCACAAGGCCTGTCGACAGAAGTGAAAACTGAATTTAAAATTTTTAAATCATTATTTTCTGAATAGTTGCAGAGCGTGTCGGTGACGCGAAATTACAAGATTTTACCCATCCAAAAAGCCAAACACGCATTTTATGATACAGTCGAGTATATACAATTTATTAGTGTATTTATACGTATACATGTACATAAGTGGCTATACTATGAGTTGCTAGTCTGACGCAAGCGTAATACGTTACGAGCATGTCGAGGTCATCAGTGACGCGAAAGTTACAAGAACTCATAAATTTTTCCCCTACCAAAAATCACTCAACACGGCTAAAGAATTTTTCACTTCAAATATATCACATTATCGTCATTCAATAAGAATTTATTCAAGTTTTAATTATACACGATTTTTGTAAGAATTGCAAACATTTTTTCCTAATCTGATAGATAGTTCCAAAGATTAGCGAGTTTCAAGAAAAAAAAGCAACCCATTAAGCTATTTATTGTTAGTTCTGATAAAAGGAATATCAGCATATAGTATATTGCACATACATATAATATATATATAATACTTTCCCATTGTATCTAACTGATCCCACTTCTGATTTGGGTAGAGGTTTAGTCATCAAGCGAGTTTTGATTGGCAATTTCAGATCAGCGGATCCCCTTGTTTCAAGGTTTTTCTGCGATGTTTACCGTCACTGTCAGCGATTATCTCCAGTTCTACAAAACAACTTTTTTTAATAGCCCAGCACAATTGACCCTACTGATAGTAAGCATAGTAGCCATAGCACAACGGTGACCAACGATAAATAGAAATCTATTGACAGGAAGGACCAGATTGGACAGGAGATGGTTCCACAGTTCCACGGTACGACAAAGATAAAGTCATAGAGAACTTTTTAATTCGTATCGAGATTGAGGTTACCGTAAATATATGATTCCGAAGTCCAGCGCATATGGTTTTGTTCTAAAAAGGAAAAGATGATGTATATAAGTGATATTTTAACTTTTTACCGTATTAACTCATGTCTATTTACCATAACATCGTATTAGAGTCAGAAAGATTCGTTTCTATTCACTGTTTCTTGTTATTGGTAAAAACATTCTAATCACAAACTTACTGCAATAAATCTAAGAGTTAAAGGTAATAAATCAGAAGGATTATCTCAATAAAAATAATGCGGTACAGTTTTGTGAATACAAAAAACAAATAAATGTTCCTTATCGGCCCGCCCTACGGTCACTGCGGTCCATAATTCTGTGTTTTCTCTTTTCTTACGTAGAAATATTGTTTTCGTGATATGAAAGGAGGTAACTTGTAAAAAATGTTGATTAGAAACTTTGAGAAATTTTTCTTTACGATTTGAAATTATTATTATTATTATTTTGTTTTAGTAGGGGGTAAAGTTAGCCTTCAACGATAATAATGTAAAAATGCTTTGGAGTTTTGACCAAAGCAATTCAATACTGATAAAATGGCAAAGCATATTTAGTCAATGTATAAAAACGTAGTAACTATTGCGTTAAGTCTGCCAAAAATCTTCACAAACTCACGCTCCAACTACTAGTTGTTGGTATTCTCGGTATGTTTACTGTTTTAATTAAACCCATATGTCCATCTTTGTCCGCTCGGAAGACAAATGTCTCTAATTGGAATACCTTTGTTACATCAGAAGTGTATAACCGTCACAGGGTCACTCCAAACGTCATTGGGAAAAAAATATTTACCCTTAAATAACATAGGTTATAAGAAATAAATACTTTATAATTTAGGAAACATGTAACTAAATTCTGCTTTATATGACTTTGACCTTAATGATGACTAAATTAATGTAATATGTAATCTACATATATAAAACTGATTGTTTATTTGTTTGTCCTTTATGTGTTCCTAAATTATTCATACGATTGCGATCAAATGTTGTTCAGATCTTGTGCGCACACCCGCGAATTTTCTGTATTAGTTAGTATAACAATTATTTCGAATTATCGACAGTTCAACTTATGTAATTTCAAAAGCAGCGGGAACGAAGTCGCATGCGAAACTAGTATGTACATAATATTTATTATATATAGTATATATGTAAGGATAACTGACTGACTGACTGACATATCAACGCACAATCCAAACTATTTGGGATAGGACCAAGAAATTTACATGCGGGTTCCTTGTACACAAGGAAGGATTTTTGGAAATTCAATACCTAAGGTAAAGGAAAAAGTGGGATTAAAGTTTGTATGAAAATCCTTCATTTTTGAAGACGGATATATGAAGATTAGTATTTATAAATTCATTTAGAATGGGACATAACTATGAAGCGAGCGAAGCTGGAAGAAAGCGCTAGTAATATCATAATTGAAAGATTATTATTACACAATTATATACCGCTCCCGAGCTGCTTTACCCGCGTGCGCTGGCGTAATGGTTAATGATATGTAAATACAATGTTATACAAGAAATATTTTTCCTTATTATATATAAAAAAAAGTCCGCGATACTATATACCTATCTCTTATACATAAGCCACAATAACGTATTTTGTGAAAAAAAGTATTTAAAATTAAAAAGTTATTTATGAGCATTATTAGTAGGCATAGGATATTAACACCTACGAATGAAAGTTCCGTCATCATTAACATAATTTCATGATGATAAACTTTGCACTTATTATCATGTTATTTGGACGCATTGTAGAGATAAAGGAAAATTAAAATAATTAAACCCTCGCCTCGGTGGGGTTAACACCAATATATTCTATACCACAAGAAAATGTTACAGTGAATTATTTTAAATTATACGCTGGTAAAATAATGCTATGGAATACAAAAAATAATTCAAATCCAATAGTTCCAGTAGTTCCAGAGATAAGCGCACTTAAACAAACAATCTCTTTATAATTTTAGTTTATGGATATATTTATTTCAGTTATTTGGATATTTAGTGGTAGGTATGCTTATTGGCTTGGTATCAAATGATCACGAGTGATATGGGCCTCTCATAATATTAGATATTAATTCTAGTTAAAGGGCTACCTTTACCTACTTAAGTATAACATTTTAGAACATCCATATCGGGTTCTAAGAAGACATCTTTATTAACATGAAAATAACTTTTTAATATGAGAGAATAGGTGATAATCTTTTCATGTAAAAAAGGAAAATTATTAATTGAACTCAGGTTGAAATGTACAGAGCGAGCTCAAACTTCGCTAAGTATTTAGTCAGTGCAATCTTAGGTTTCGAATTTATAGTCGGTTTAGCTTTAACTGAGAAAAAGTCTGTTAACTGTCAATTAACGTTTCAATACCGCATCTGGAATGTTAAATTTCTTTTAACAAAATCATATAAATTAATCACAAATTATGTATAGAAAATTAAAAAGCTATTTAAAATACAATTTAAATTGTGTAATTGTACAATATTCAAGTTACTTTAAAGTAAAAATGACAGTTTATTTGTACATTAAAAAAAGATTAAAGTTTCAAACCAATAACGGGAAACAACAGCAAAAAAACAAGAATAACAAATGTATGTATCTAATCTATGTAGTATAAGCCAATGTGAATTAAGCAATAGAGATAATTTAAAAATATATAAAATCACTGTTACGTCACTATTATACCACACTATTTTTTTAATTCGTATAATACCCAAGTTTCCGTAAGTCGTCGAATTCGATGACTTGAACTTTACTCAGGCAGAGCTGAGTAAATGCTAAGCTTGCGACTATAAATTTCAATTTTGGAACTTAAGGTTGAGATAAGTCTGAGCATAGTCTGAGTACGCTCTATAGATTTCAGCTTCAGTGATTGAGGTTTCCCGATGAGCGCGTATCACGCAGAAATTTTTGGATATTTTTTTTATTTTAATCCTTACCTTATTATCTTTATTCAATAATTAGTTATCAAAGTTTTGAGAAACTATGATTTTTATAAACGTTATGCGTTCTTCTATCGTCCACGCGAGCGAAGCCGCGGGCACATATTGTTTTATTACGTTTGAACTCTTTACACATAAAACCACTACAAATAATACTGGCTGTCTTCTTATTACAATTTTAACAGCCATTTGATTTTAAACTGATACCTATCTAAAAACTTATATATATATACACACAATTAGCTTCATATCAAAGAAATATTAAACCATAACCATGTTCGTCACAAAAAAGTTAATCTTTACCAAGAATTTTACAACAGGTGAGGTCACCAAGTTCCAGTGGTCTTAATATATCATTTATCAGCTCCTGTATTGGCTCAACTAAATAGCATGGACCATAAGTCCAGTATATTATAATACTGTACCTATAAACATAAATGGACATCTAAATTTAATCGAAACTGAAACATTCACCAACGGCTGCATTTGACCTTTAATTACAAGTGAGAAATCTAGATTTACGGGTACTCGGGTTGTTATTGATACACGAGCTTTAGTGATACACTAGTAGGTAACAATAAATTGATCTAACTATCTTTAGTTTGCCTTAACTAAACAGAAAAGCAGTAATTAAAAAAAAAGATAAAGTGACTTTGAAAAAATACCTTATCATTATTACTAATATAATAGGCATAGTTGCTAGTATAATAGGTATAGTCGGTAGTAATAACTAGTTCTCATTAATTCCAAAGAAAGTATTATATCCTGCTAACATCACGTGATTATAAATAAAAACCTTTAAAGTAAAAAAAGGTAAATAGCATGCAGTTACCGCATCGTCGGGTGACTCATCGAACAACGTAGAGACGGGACACGATCGATTTACGATTCTACGTTTTGCATCGGCATTTAATACCAAGTTGAGTAGCGGAGTGACGGTGAATCATTACTGAGTAAAGTAAAAAAGTCATAATTGATATTCTTTTCCGTAAATAAGTGTTTACATTAAATGTATATTCTATTGGGAAATTACTAGAAGACTATGTATCTAATCTTACTATATATATTGTAAAAAATTAATATGAAAAGGTCATATTATGGAAAAATAATTGGAATTAATTTGTGTATATTATATGTTATAAATCTCTTGTACTAAACTTTTCTAATGCTAAAAATCTTAAATCATTCAGTAAAAGTAAAAAAAAAATGACTTCCAATTTTATTTTGTTAACTATATAATATTAATTTCTGCATTTGCAACAAAATGTGAATATCAGCATTATGAATGCGTATTTGAGTCTATTTATTTTTGTTATTAGAAATTTATTCAATAGAGCCCCAGTAATAATCATATTATGTGTAATCTAATAATATTATTGCTAAAGTGAAGAGGCATTTTCAATGCTTTTATTGAGAATGTTTCACAAAGAAGAACTTTTACTTTCATTATCGAATTAAAAATTCTCAATTGCTTTATTTGCCCTCCCTAATGTTAAACACCATTCCATAATCACTATAAAGCTAATAACTTTACCGTTTACAAGGAAATCCCACGACATTTAAATATACTTAAGTGCAATTTTTTTAATATAAGTATGTATTTATCTTTGCTAAAGAGTTCACTTAGGGTGAAGCAAGCTGTAGAAATAATTAGTGTAGAACAATCAAATTATATGTTTGTGTTTCCACATACCGCTGTCTGTCATTAGTTTCCTTCCTTTTCAAATGTTTTTTTTTGCAAATTGTAGGTTTATTTACAGTTACATATTTTATATTTTTTCCTATTATGTGGATGCATTATAGAAGACTAATATATTTTTCCAATAGAAAATTATGTTTTTATTATTTGGTTACTATTTATGTAATCTAATGTTATTTTAAAACTTTTTAATTAAGCCACTTAAAAATGGTATAGTGATTTTTGTAATAATCAGTCCTATTTAATTAAATAATCCTGTTAATTATTTTAGATTATATATTGTATGTTAATTATAGATGGGCTTAATAAATATATTGTCACTAAGCTATAAAATTCTTCAAATATTTCATTAGTAATGAATATAATAAATAATTCATATTCTATCGATATGAAACAGTGGGCGAGGCGCGGCGTTAACCGGTAAAGGGTGACCGGAGTGTCAACCGTGCTAAGGGGGAAGGGGGGGGGGGGCGTTGCCACGGCTTAGGGCTGCCACTATTAACGTAAGTAAAATTAAATTATCTTAGTTCATTCAAGTAGGTGTTTAAAAGTTCTTTTTAATCATCAAAAGACGTGCTATAGGAACAAATATAATAGTTACCTTCAGAAAAGGAACGTAGAGCATCGATTGCAGAAAATAAGATAAATGGCTTACAGTAAAGTAAGTAATTAAATTAATAAGCCTAAATGCCAGTCCATTTAGTAGAGTAAAGTTGCATTTACGATGATTTGCGACAGATTTCGAAAGTCACTAATTCAATAGCATTTACCACATCGCAAATAACCGCGCTCTTAGCAAGTATCTCAGCTAGCTTAGCAAACCGTTTCTATCGTAGTAAAAGAAATGACGTGACAACATTAATTACGAACTATAATTATTTTATATTTAGTGTTTTAATAGGAATTACTGTTTTGAGTTTGGGTAATCAAAATGAAGAAGATTTTGAGCAGATCTTCCGTGTTTATTTAAATCGAAGAAAATATATTTTAATTTAAATTAAGTAATTTGTTATTAACATTAAGGACTTATAAGGAAAGTAAAATTAGCCATTCTATAATAATATGGTATTTATATCTAAACATAATCAAAATACTGACATTCTAGTTTATAAAAGTTTTTTTTTGCCACAATCAAAACGTAAGTGATTATTTTTATTTCATTCTCCTGTGTTATATAATATTGCACTAACGGTTAACCACTTCCTCACTTGGCTGGAAGTAAATGATAAAAGTGATTTAAAAAAAATTCCTATGTCCTATTCCACCATTTCCAAAACACAATCGACTTTTCTTCCAAAATTCAATACAATCCGTCAAGCTGTTTAAGCGTATTCAAAGATCGCAAAAAACTTTCTCATTCATAATGTAGGTGTTTATTAGATCTATTTAAATTATGATAATATGTTATACTTTATTTTTAATTTTGTCATTACGTGGCAACCCTAAATAAAAGAGGGCAGGGGGAAACTCACACTAGGGAGACTATTGTCCATGGTAAGAGACGATATATCAACGTAGAATATCAATGTGGGGGCATCTATTCTGGTGTTGTGCCCTTATTGGGCATAATTTGGGTACAGTTTGCCGCTGATGTTCTTTGATGGTATATTTATTTAATGTCCTTAGTAAATAAGAATCGAAGCCATCAAATATTATGAATAGTTATAGAAAATATAATGATAAATTCTTAATCGACATTTAGTCGATAATTGTCAATTGTTTATCATAAATGATATATATAGTATACACGTATATTTATATACATATATAAAAGAATTGCTCAATTACTAGTATTGGAGTATTAGACAGTTAAATGAATTGTTTATATGGGTATAGGTATAAATAGGTTTATATAGGTATAAATTATATTAGGCCATAGACTATAGTTTCATATTCTAGATTCTAGTGGTATTTTTTAATGGACATGTCATTAATAGGTACTCTATGAAGTTTAATTTCTTTTATAAGCACATATATAGCATCATGTCAATATTTTAAAATCGCTCAATTTTTAAAATGATGTTTATAGTAAAATACTTTGAGTTTTAATGTATTGTTTTATAGAATCGAATCCACACCCTCTTTTTGTTTATGGTGTAAGATTTTTTATACGTCAGTGGTTGCAAACAAGCGTACGGCCTGCTTGATGTTAAGCGGCCACCGTAGTCTATGGACGCTTGTTACACTAGCGCGTTGCCGACCTTGGACCTGCTTACCTCAAAGAGCTCTGGAAACCTTACACACCGCAGAAACACACCATTAGTTTATTTGGCTGCGATCTTCTCTAGGGTGGAGGATTCCACCAGTCTGATTGCCCCAACTCTCTCTTTCTCTGTGCCCTACCTCTCTTACTCTCTCTTTTACAGGAGCTAGAAGACTGGCTTTCAAGTCCGACAGATCAGATTGGCGACAAATTTTAAACATGAGGACGGTTTCTTTTATGCGATATTTCTTTGTGCTATTATTTGGTGATGAAAACTTTAAATTCTTTAATGATGAATTGCTTGTCTACAAGCGTTTGAATAAGGAAGAGATGCTGACCAACAATCAAGGGAATACCACGAGCGGTGTGTTAATCGATTCTTGAGTCAATCATATATTATTTTAACTAAATTTTGCTGCTCCCTATATAAATTATGTATCTATAATTGTAAAAGAGTAAAGAGTCGAAATCTGTAAATTGAAGACATTGGAGACAAAAGTACTACGGAGGGTTGAAAAATCATGGACAAAACACATTTCTACAGTTTTTGGAAGTTTTAATGCCATCAATATAAAGTATTATATATATATATTATATATATATATATATATATATATATATATATATATCACGCGCATTGAGAAAATACAAAAGCGGTTACTTCGTTACCAACAGTTTAAATCTGAAATAATCACACCAGATTAAGCTTCGCGCTGTAAAAAAAATTAATATGCTCCCGCTGCATATACGTAGAAAAATAGTAGATGTATCATATCTTTTGTGCATACTCAATGCCCTAATTGACTGTTCGAAGATACTGAGCAAAATCAACCTACGCATACCAGCAGCATCTTTTAGAAGCCCTAACATATTTTATAATCCTATTTTTGGGACTACTTACAGACAAAATTCCTATTTCATTCGAGTGAGTAGCAGTACGAATAAATTGGTTAATGATATAAACGTTGATTTATTTGATAGAACTGTGCAGAAGTTGAAAGCTCTTATAGATTCTAATTTCTTTTGCTAATATTTTTGTGTTTTTACGTCTACTTTATTGTTTATTTTTTATTCATATATATATGTGAGAACTTGTAAATGGGCTTCATTAATTTATACATGTAACTTAAATTAATGTGTTCTTTATGTTGTTTAATTAAGTATCTGTGAGTTTGTGCTTAGCATCGTAAGTCTCAAACGGCTGAGCCGATTTCATCTAATTTTTTTTTCAAAGATGACTTGATCAAGAGTATTCTTAATAATAATTCAAGAAAGTCTGTTCAGCCCTTTAAAGATAATTTGCTCTTTTCTAGTTGATAAATAGATGTGAGCATCTTCCACAGGTCGAGGGTCAGGCCAAATTTGGTATTCTCTTACTTCAATGATATTAAAAGAACACGGCAACCTTGACCTGGTGTTGCAGCATCATCTGGAATATGCAGGATAACTAAATATTCACCAACTTACAGCAAAAATATCGTGTTTAGGCTCATTGGAATGGTCCCAATGGATAGATTACTTGTGTCGAGGGTTTATTAAATTTTAAATAAATCTTGTAAAAAAACAACTGTGGTCTAGCTGCAGCATCGAGTTAAGCCTGCCATGTTCTTTCAATATAATTGAATTAAAAGAATATCAAATTTCAACTCGATCGTGGAAGTTGCTCATCTATTTAACAACTAGCAAATGCCTAACGATTTATAAAGGGCTGAACAATGCAAAGCTATATTCCAAGCAATGACGGTTTACTGCAATTAGCCTCAGCTTTCGGTTAAGAAAAACAACGTGATGACACTATAGTATGAAGGTAAGGATTTTCTAATGCCACTAGACTAGCTACTAAACTCTCAAGTTGAAAACCTGTCGCCATACGACAAGTGCCTAACAACATGTGTGTTCCGGTAGCGGCACTTGAGAGCCAGTCTTTCGCTAGGCTTAGCGTGCTAACATCTTGGGCCACAACGTCAATTAAGATCGAGTGAGATTGTGGCCATAACATTAAACATATACCTAGTGATTAAAAAAAAAAAAGATTTTTTTGGAATCATACCTAAGAATATTCTCTGTCAAGTAACTTGCTAAAAAAATCAAAATTGGTACAGCCGCTTGGTAGCTACGATGTCATAGAGAGATACACATATAATATACGTATGGATACCCTTCTGTTTGCGTAGGGAGTTAATAGAAAAACATTAACTAATAAAAATAACATGACAAACTAAATAATCTTGTACACCTGTGTTTAATCTTTACTAGAAAAAAAGAAACGCTATAATTTTTGGATGTAAATCAAATAAATTACATACATTACCGAGGCCAATGGGCAATCTGATAAATTTACTTCACGAGATGTCAAAGGTCATTGTGGGGTAAAAAGGGGTGCTTTGACAGTAAAACGAAAATTCAAAACTATTTTATCGATTCGGGAATGCACCGCGGAAAAGAATGCTTACGGTTTTGTTAATAATTTTCCTTTTGAAGTGAAAACTTCTTGAGTGCCGTTGTGATTTGAAATACGATCAATCGAAAAAGCGACACTAAAAAGAGACATACATCTACAGTATATAGTTCAGTATCTACGAAAGAATGAGATAGAATACATTTACATTATACACGATTAATGAAAGTCCTGATTTTCATATTTGAGATCATTGTCGACTTAGTCTAAAGTTGTGAGACGACCAGACTTGTACGCACTTGTTTGTACAGTACGAGTTGTCGATAAAAAGAGTCCCACTGACATAAGATTTTTAATTAAAGATTTTGTTTTCTGTAGGTGTAACTTCTACCGCATGTGAACTGCAAACATGTTTCTTTTTCAAGAATTTAGTTTTTTTTAAATAAGAAATTTTGCTGACGGGAAGCATGTGTCGTTCCTCTATTGATGGGTTTTACCGGCAACAGATTGCTATAGTAGCTGCACGTTATGATGGCCGTTTTGACATATTACAATAGTTACGTGAAATGTACGTTCGGCCATATCGACGAAATCTACAAGAAAAGGCGTAAACAGAGTCTAAATTAATGAGCAAGGGTCAACAATAATATAGTATTAATATTCGAAATCAAAAACAAATTCAAAACTATATCACAATCGCAGTGCTCTCATAATTTGTTCTTTTCGAAGCAACGTCAACTCGAAATGCTTTGTTTTGTATAGGAGCGTTGATGCGAGTTTGCCAAACCAAGTCCGGTGAAGCTGTAAAAGCCGCAGCGGCTCTGTTTGACGATAGGGCCCCTAAGGCTAACAGTGTAGTCAGTTCTAAAAAAAAAAAGAAAAAAAAAAAAAGAGTTTGCCAAAGGTAGTATAGTTGTGCTGGCCAGCGATTCTTTATGTGACAACCGTAATAGATTTAATTTATTAAAATTTTGAATTTTGAAGAACATAAATGACAAGTTTTGTAAAAAATAAGTACACCAATAATTATAACCCATTAAGGATTCTGTCAAATGTCAAAAAGACCTTAATAAACATAGGCAGTTTAGAAATCAGTGTAATAAATTTATTTTATTTCTTAAAACTATGCATTTGATAAATTTTATGACTAACTATACATCACTATTGACAATAAAGAACAGCAATTTGCTGCTTGAAACGTTGTTATTAATTTATACGAAACTTCATGAGCGGACAAGCGTCAAAACGGTCATCATATCGTGCCGCTAATATAATCTCTCGGTTATCGCAACAGTTTTTGGATTGTATTCAGCTTACCATCAGACACTGTGCCGTCACTTTGACGTACTATAAAAAGCTACCATTACTTTCGTCAATGATGCCAACAAGCGTCAAAACGGTCATCATATCGTGCCGCTAATATAATCTCTCGGTTATCGCAACAGTTTTTGGATTGTATTCAGCTTACCATCAGACACTGTGCCGTCACTTTGACGTACTATAAAAAGCTACCATTACTTTCGTCAATGATGCCATATTTGTTAACATATTACATTTAAAAGTATTTTAAATAAAAAAACGAAACCATTGTCCGTCATTGTCACTAGGATTTTAACCCCATGTATATTTCAATATACATGTGTAATTTCTATTATTTATGGTCAATTATGTTCTGTAAACGGACCTACTAATATATGGACAACTATTAGTTGTATTCACTTTTGTGTGGAATGACATTTGGATTTGGTTGTCTTAGGTGTTTAGTCCGATAGAGTCGCATGCATTTAAAAAAATATATATTTAAACATGTTTAAAACGTGGAATATAATATCTATACTAGAAGTACATATAGAGACTATAGAATAATCATTATTCAGTATTTTAATTTAATATAACAGTTATATGTTTTCAAGCGAAAGCTCCGATAGTCAATATAATTTATGTAGGGTTCTGATAAGGTCTATGAATTATACTGTTTTTTTAACAATAGTACGATTTTTAAAATTGTTCCTTCTTTTGTTACGTTCGTGTTTTTAAAGATATTAAATTCATTATGCTTATGTATCACACATTTTACAGTTTTTGCTTTAACTAAAAAAACCAATTTATCTACAAACATGATTCAACACTTCTCCACTGAGGTACAGAACAGAAATTTGTCGCCGTAATTCAACAACATTGTCTAACCGAAGAAAAGGTATCACACGCATTTCATCCAAAAGAAACCGTGTCACATTTTATAGGACTAGCTTTAAAGATCATAAATTCGTTAGTTTATGACCTAGAATTAACACGACTGGCTCATTACCGGCTATTCTTGTATCCCGGGGGTATTTGTTTATGGGTCAAGAAAGAGTTATTGTGCGAGAAGGGTGATTTGGAAGGGTCTTCGCCTTTGTTGAATTATCTCTTGTATTAATTCCATTGCGGATTACAAAACGTTTGGAAACATTATTTCTGTATTTTTTTATATAACATCTAATTTGAAATTTGTATTCCATGTGACAAAGTTTTAATTTATTATTGCAGCATTATACCATACATTTTGTAAGAAGGTATTAAAAAATTTACAACTATGAATTTACTATTCCATTTTTGCTGTTTGTTATATTTAACAAAAGTAATAGATATTTAAATGAATAAGATTATTTTCAAATAAACTTAAATCTTTACTATTCCGTGATCCAAGAAAAAAAAAAACTCAAATAACAAAAACAAAAAATAGAATGTCACAAACAAAACATCTAAAACAGGATTCACAAACAAAGAAAGTACAAGTACAGAAGATTGCGCTTATTACCTTGTTTAATAAACATTGCAACATAGTTGATTATTGCCTTAAACCCGTTTGAGAACTATTAAACGATCGCCTTACACGGTCACGGGAGCCCCTCGCTCGAATGATTAATGCGCAAAAAATCAAAACTCACAAAGGCATACAACCAGAAGTACATTTTAATATCCCTTTCTTAACGCGAGTACTTGCAGCAGTTACATTTTTAATGGTCGATAAAAATATATTCACAATTAGACATTTCTATGAGAAAGTTATTAATTTAGACAACTGTTCAATGAGTACAAGACAGTTAAATGTATGAAAGATATGATTTTATAGGTGTGAGAAAGGCAATGAAGTGTCCTGTACTTGAAATTACGTTCCTACTTTGTTCGCTAACTTGAAATATTAAATTGTCTGGTTTTAAAAAGTGTGTAATATATTTGACAGTGTGATAAAAAAATATTTCATGTTTTCTCTTTGCAACATTGTACACATTGTCATGGCTTTACTTAGCGTTTATATTTTTTGACGTTTAGGAATCAAATAACGCAATCTACCAGTACATATATTATTCACACCGATTACCAATTACACATTATATTTTTCTCCATTTATATAAACCTAGTTAGTATAAGCAAATTTATTTTATAATTATATCAGATGACCTAAATAAGTCGAAAAAGTATTAAAATTAAAATATGTTGTCACTAATGTTCAAAATTTTGTCCTATTTTTTCCATCCATAAGTAAACGGCTTAGAATGGGGTCAGGATAGAAAAAGCAGATTCGTTACATGTATGTACTTTAAGTATCTTATTTCACACCTCTCGAAACATTAAACGACCTTTTGACACGGAAGAACAATGACAAAGCATCATTAAACACAAAATGGTCAAATAATGACCATGAATAAATGATGGACTGGAGATAAGGGTGTCATTTGAATGCGTATGTAACAATAGGACCCCGGAGGTGTTCCACAAGGAGATATATTTGGGCCGCTGCATTATTAATTATGTGTGACAAAATTGTATCACAATATGTCAGCAGATTGATGTGTTAACAGTTTAATACTATTGTGATGAGAGTTTATGGTTATACATTGTTACTGGCTTTTTTTTGTCGGTGCACTTTGTTATCTTAACAAAGCTGATTATGTGAACGAGAACAAAAAATAATTTCTCTTGAAGTTAATATACAATATTTCTCTTCCCTTCCTTTTGGTGTCTTGTTGTAAATACTGAGAACGACAGTGGCTCATGAACAGTTTTTAAATTAATCACTATCCACGAGCGATACATTTTAATTTAAAAGAAGTCAAAAAGTATTTTATATTGTTTTAGGTCTAAACGCCAACGTTATGGCCACAATCTCAATTGATCTTAAGTGATGATGTAGCCTAAGATGGTAGTACGTTAAGCCTAGTTGAAGACTGGCTCTCAAGTGCAGCTGCCGGAACACACTTATTGGTGCTTGGCGATGAATTTTCAACTAGAGTTTAGTAGCTAGCCAGGCTTGCATTAGAAAAAGCTCTACCACCGTGTTTTCCTTTACCAACAAAAACTCAGGCACTCATTACATGAATGCGAACTCACGTTACACAATATGCTACTACTGAGTCATCATTGTTTCAAAATACAAAATTCAATTTATACACTATAATCAGCGGCCAAGTCTTTTTTCCATAAATATTATTATAATGTAAGCGCGATGTAAGTAGACGTTTGACGTAGGGGATTTCGCGGTTTTACTTTTGTAATAGCCACACATGAGATTGATTTACCAAGATATAATTATCGAGGTTGCGTTTAAAAAAACCATACAGTCAATCAATAGTAATTCTTTGACATGTTCCAAGTAAATTACGTTGTCATTAAATATTAAATCCAAAGAAGCTTTACTTCAACCGAGTGTAAAGACTACTCGTACAATTTTTGTTCGATACAGCAGTTTTTTGTTTACCATTCAACAACAAAACAATATAATGTATATTATTATTTTTTTGCAAAAATATGCTAAAGATGTGGGTTATGATATCAATATCTATATCCATGCACACCCGCCGCTCCGCGTCCCTTTTACCATCAGGAGGGTTGCGCTTGCAGCGGTCGAAGGTAGCAACAAAAAAGTACATTCAACAACAAATTATAATACTGTTCTATGCTGACATAATTTAAGAGTAAATAATAAAGAAATAAATTAAAAATACAAACTATTCTATGCATTAAACATGATTGACACAATCCAAATCAATGATTCATCTCCATTTACAAACGACATTAATCCGAGGTCTATGACCTCACAAAGATTTGGGAGTAGAGGCCAAACGACAAAAGACCACACTGCATAGTTCACAGGCCATAATAAATTCAAAATATGCATTGTGTGGTTCACTTTTTTTTGTTTAAACAATGACATTCTGATGAAGATCCTAATCTCTTTGGTTCAACAAAAAATTAACAAAGCGGACGGTCTATTGGACTTTTTGAGTGACGGAGTTGTTTGATGGACAATATTTTTATATGGATCATTAAATTCGATAAGATCGGTGAAGATGTTATAATTGTTATTACTTTTTGCTCGAGCTCGCCTTTGTTGAAACTGAAATTACACTTTCACGTGAGAAGAATTTTAATTTGCGTGACATTTTGGTAATTAGTGCTTCATAGAACTACTAAAACTATTATTATTAAAGATTGCAGTGACGTTGTAAATTTGGGTACATCGTCATCAGGAGTGAACGTTTTAGTGCGAGCAAAATTTCTGTAGTGCCGCTACTATCACTGTTTTTGCCTGTGATAATACGAAAACGCTGCCAATAAGAAAACGACTAAATATAACGACATAATTTTAAATAATAGACTGATGTTATATAGAGGTTCTATAAACGATTATATTAATTTCATTTTGTACATACTAAATATATAAAGTATTCTGTTGTAGCTTATCTAGAGAAGAAAGCGAGTATTACAGTTAATGAACCTTATAGCCCAGTTTTTATTGGTAAATTACCTAACACCGAGTGATCTGACCTATCATTCTTATTTTCCCTATTTCGGTCTTCGATTCGTTGTTTTTAAATATGATTCTTATTATAGTCAATGAAAAATACTAATATTAGTCTGTGTTTAAAAATTGACATAAGCCCATCGCACCGTATGCATTTATTTTAATAGCAAATGGTAAAATAATTTCCAAAAAAACCGTGTCATTAAAATTTTGTGATTGTCAATGGATTTCAATGAAAATCATGATTTTAGTTAATAATTATTTTTATGTAAATTATAGATTCAAATACAGTAAAATTACTACCGTAACAATAAGTTTCATTTCAAAAGCTAATCTTGTCTCCACGCATATGCATTTTCATTTTACTCAGTACAACGACAACACAACGACTCTAATTTTTGTAACCAACAGAGCGCACCGGACAATAGCGAAATTGCACAGCAAATTCACATACTTTACGTCTGCTTTTCTTACATGCGGGACTATTTGTTTCATCCCCATAACACGGACGAAGAGCAATAAGGTCCCCCTGAAAAGAATATTATTTACGACCTCAAGAAAAAGGTAATGCTGGTATTTATTAAGGATAATACAGAGCGGAATCTTCATTGAAGTTCGTTTCATTTTTGTATGTTTTGGTTACAACTAAAGGTCATTCATGCCTTTGACAAGTATCAGCCGTTTATGTTTATTGCTTAAGTCCTTAAAATATTGCGGAATAATTTTATAATTACTAACAATATGATATATTTTATCGCAGAATCTGTCTTCATTTGTTATAATAGGTATGTAACTTGTACTTTGCTGTCTGATAATGCAATCTTTCAGAAATGCGGTGGATCGAAGATTTATTCTTTTTTTAAAGTAACCTGAGTTTCCAAGTCATCGTGCTTTTAAAAAGCTAAGTAAAATTGTATTTATTTTTTATTAACTTTTTACAGACCGTCTGATATTAAGTGATCACTTAAACATACCTATGTAGGTATAACCATTTACAAAACGATCGCAGTCTTAAGGCCAGTAATAATGGATTTGTTACTCTGAGAAGTGAGAATTTTTTACGCCATTTGGTTGGTTATACATGTTTTAAATATATAATATATACCCAAAACTTAGTTTTACATTAGTATTTTTAATTATATTTTAAAGTAACACAACACTGTCACTTCATCAATCTATCTAAGTTGTATGTATTGCATACAAAAATTTTCCCACACGGACAATGTTCACTTCTGTTTTTAATTAAATCTATGCAATGTTTAGCGGGAAATAGAAATTTCTACGTGCTTTGGCGGGATGTCGCAATAAATTCTCCCGTGTAAAAGATCGCTAATGGTATTTGATATTGTATGTTCTATCATAGTAGAAAAGTGCGTATTTATAAAAGTTGAAATGGTTTAATCCAAGGAAAATGTATAAAAAGTGATTTAATACTTTTGGAATGGAGGAAAAGATTTTTAATAATGTTTTTACTCCAAATACATTAATGGCGATGTATATTTTTACTTTTAATTGCTTAGAACTACCAACGTAAGTAAGTTGAAGTGAATGAAGACCATTTTTTCTAGAATTACTGATATGTGGGACAATAAAATCGAGAATCATGTAAAGAAAGTTTTATTATCAAAATCTTTATTATAGGGCGGATGCTAGTGATGTCTGAAAGTGACTCCCTCTCTATACACCCACTAAAATTTACAATTAACATATCCGCCACGACCACCCTCTCCAGCGGCAACTCGAGCCTAGACCTTTCCTCCGGCTTGGAGCCCTTCAGTTAAGCAGTCACGCACGCGATACAAGTGACACTGCACTTGCAATCACTAGCTACGAACAGACATCATTACACTGCACCACCACATACGTGCACACCACACAGGTACATAGGTTCTGTAAAGGACAGCTTTTTCTTTTTTGTCATTTTAGACTTAGACCAAATGCCAGATTATCAAATGCATATACGCATGTTTCTACCTTCCTCCCAGTAGACAGATAGTTAGCTCGAATTTCACGGATAGGGAATTAGTTAGATCGCGATTTATTCGCATGTACGGTAACAGACCAAGCCGCAGTTCAGCCACTTTGGCACCCTTGAGATTGTTGACATGCTTTCGCGCTCACCCCCAAGCCCTATGAACCTGTCAAAGCCTCTAATGGCACCATGACCCTTAACTATAACAGTATAGTCAGTTAAAAAAAGAACAATTCATTGTAAACAATTTTAAAAAAATAGAAAATATTGCAAAAAGATTGATAAATTTTTTTTTTTTTTCCGGCTCTTTTTGAATACTGGGTATGTTTTTCAAACCAGTGGTAAGTATAATAGCGTTCTTAAGTGCCTTAATAGGGCTTGAACTGAAAAGAGGGTTTTTGTTTTTGGTTTTGAAGAGTATCTCGTAAAAAATGCTTTAAAATCTACATAACATGAATCCAAATACCTATACTGTAAGTTTTTATAGTACCTTTCTTATATCTTGACGCTTAGATAATTTTTTTATATGGAAAAAAAGATAAGAAACTTCTAAATTTCTATTTAAAAATATTCAACCAAAATACATAATTTTATGTAAAAAAATACTTTTAATTTTACAATGACTAGAAACTAGTATACACAATTTAGAACACACTCACTAAATATAGCAGATGTAAACATCTCTGTAACAATAATAAACATGTTTTTATGTTTTTATTGAAAATTATTATTATTTTTTCAATATATCTTATATTGCTTATTTAATATGTTCCCTTGATCCTTCTTCGAATCTACATACCGCAAAACACTTTGATTAAACAATAGTATGCTTGCAATAAAATCACTCTATGCCGCAGTTAATGTGCGAAACCGCAGATTCCCGGGCATTTTCACGACAATGTCGCGCTCGGCGCCGGCGAAAAATTAAATTAACTGTGACATGTGCTTGGTTATAGTAAAACTAGATGTGTTAAAGCTTTATAAAGTTTACCTGTTCGTCAAGGCATCTAATATGCTGAATAATACATATCTGAATAATTTAAGAACTGTAAAGCGTAGACTGTCAATTACTTATTGAATATTCATAAGTTACCAATATAAACCAAAATTAATAAATAAACTCCGCCCAGAAATAACAAAATTTGATCTTATTTCAGTTTGCTAATTACATGATAAATTACTTTAAACCTGGAATAATATATCACAAATATAAGTAATATAATATAACATATTATATCTGCTATTAGAAAATAATTATGAAAAGGTAAAGTTTTGAACAAAAATAACTTCCACATTTTTTTCTACATAAGTTTGTGATGTTATGTAATGATTTAGTTAGAGATGATAGCATGTTAAGCATAGAAAACTGGCTCTCTGGCTTCTGGCAATAAAATTTAAGGAAAACACGGCATTACATATTGACGACTGATTTTAAACTTGAGGATGTTACCTAATTTGTAAGAAGATTATTAAATAGTTCTGTTATGGTGCTGACCTATTTCGATCTACACGGTGTCTGTACTCGAGAGGGTCGCGACTACTATGGATCCTGACTCAGTGACTCGCCATTGGTTTTTCGCGTTTCTGAATCAGTCAGTGGATATCCAATTGCAGAGAAGATTACAAGTCAGCAATGGATTGCTGATCTCTCGAAGGGCACCGTTGTTTTTAGGTTGTACTATATTATATTATTATATTTACTTACCATTAGGTAAAATGTCATGTTACTCTATAAAAAAGTATTACCAGGCCATTGTTGTTTGGAAGTATTGAGGCAATGGAAACATTTTGTTTGTTTAAACTATTCTTTGTAATATCTGCCTGCAAATCTAACATAAAAGCTTTATGACAATGCTAACCCAAGAAGTATTAGCGAATTCAAATACCGTAAAAACAATAATTATTTTTGCACTATTAGATGGTGCTTACACAATCTTTCTAAAGCGTTTAGTATTAAGTGGGTACTATTGAAATATCAAAACGTAATCACTTTTGCGAAGCATTTGTAGCCATTTCAGTTTCTACATAAATCCATGGGTTGCACAATAAAGCGCATACGTGACTATAAAGTTAACAGGTTCGATGCACCGTCTGTCTGAAATAAACACATTAACAATATTAACCATCGTTGTTGGTTTTATTGCAGAATTCCTAAAAATGTTTTGTATAAACAACATTTATCTTAAATAATAATTTATCTTCATTTCAATTTTTTAAACGGTCTTCAACGTTAGATTTAGGTTGCCTTGGGGCCTAGCCAAATTGCCTTTCTACAGTAAAAGTATGGAATTGAATAATATGTCAATGGAAAATCAAGTATTTCGATAATAATATGATGTCAATTTCATACATTTTTTCGTTTTGCCTAGACGTTAATGACCGTAGAAAAGCAATTTAGCTAGGCCTCTTATATATAATATCCATCGGTATGGGCAGTTTGAATCAAACCATTTCTATTCAATACTTCGTGATAAAATTCCGCTTTATTTCTAATATCACTTGAAATGAACTTTTAATTTACAACTTATTAAAAAACCAAAAACTCATAACTTTACCTTTTAACTTAATAAAGAACAAAGAATAATATTTGGGAGATAATTTAAAATTGTCACAACATAAATGTGTATTGTCCGATAAACGTTATCGTTAATTGAAAATTAAGAATTATTTGAAGTTCGTCATCATGTTATGTTATTAATACGCCATACCTATGGATATCATTGTTAGGTTAATACGAAGGCTAAGTAGGGTAAAAAGTTTCCGGCGTGACCTAGAAATGGCGCAAGAAGATCTCTTTTTTGGCTTGTATTATATAATATCTACTATATATTATTATATAGTATAATTTAACATATATAATTTTACGTTATTTCTGCAAAATATTATGTTTGTGATTGTTTTGTATTATGTCAATATGTGATTTGTTTTTAGGTTATTCTACACTAAAATGGACATTTGGCAATTAAATTCTAAAACATGTATATGTTACACATACATTTGAGAGCCTACTGAACGAGACGCCTCATTTTTTTACGTATGAAAAATTCTGTTTCACTGTGACAACGGACCCGGCCATTCATTGTATTGGGCGTTGCGATGGCTAAAATCAAGGAATTTAAGTTTAAATGATCCGGGGGTAAAAAAAAAATTACAGGAACGAAGAGGTCATCGATACTGTAAATTAGTATTTTGAGGAACTCTGACGACTCAGATCATAAAAATAGTATCACTGTACTTGAGAACCATATATATCACTTAATTATGTTGAAAAATAAAGCGAAAAAAAAAAATCGAAAACAGTTTTTTCTTTATCAGGACGGAAACTACACCGCACCTTGGTAATTTATTGTCTACATACTTATAAGTTTTATTATCGGTTGGCTTTTTATTTTAGTGGAAGTATTAATACCAGAGAAACAAACATTTTGTAGGTTTAATCAACATTGTCTTGTTATAATAGTTTATTACACACAGAGAGCTTGCACCGATTGACAGAATGTACTCAAGTGACATATATAATATACATTGGTAGCATTCGTCTTTTATCATATTATAACAATAAAGGTTATTAAATATGTTTAACTTGATGTATTTGTTCAATTAATAATACGGCAGAACTATTTACACTCGTATATTTCTAAAGATTCTACCTATCTCTCTAAATGTCAACACACCATGCCACTTTTGGGATAGGCAGGAATGATAGAGCACCAATTTTGGTAATGCTTACAACACTTTTCTGCATACTTCAGTTTTATTAATGTTCGCATGCATTTACTATATATTTATACTATTACTATATATTTTCTAGATGGTCTGTGTTACTCCGACTTTTAGCTTTTACATACCTTGAACATATTTTACGTGTTCAGACCAACGATACATAGCTTTAAGTATTTATTGATGACGTGTTCTTTAAGGTCATCCATTATGAGTGTTAACTAGCTGTGCCCCAAGGTTTCACCCGTGTATATTCGACCAACTTATATGATTTCTCCATACAGGTTTTTAACCACCGTTACACCACTTTAGGGGTTGAGTTTTCCAAAAATCACAATAAAATTCTGTGTGTTAAATTTCAGCTCCATCTATTCAGAGGTTTGAGCTACGTGTTGACAGATAAATTAGTCAGTCAGAATTTCCTTCTAATCTATCTAAAAGCGTGTACTAAGTTTCCTTAAAATGAAACGAATAAATTCATTAGAATTGCAAGTTGCAAAAGATCAAAGCTATCCCAAACAACTACCAATGAATTACTAAATCTCAAACGGAGATGATATTATGATCGATAAAAACTGTAGCCAATACTACTACAAAATGAAAAAAAGCTATAAAACATCGTAACTGTAACTGACCTACGCTCCGAACGTCTCAGTATGGTAGTCTCAGAAACGCAATATACTCAACTTTTAACAGTCGGGGGTAATAAAATATTGCAATTCTAGTGACGTCATTACTCCATTGTGAACTTTAGTGGACGCAAAGAAGACAATGTAAAATATTATGTTGAGCCGTTACCATTTGTTTAATTAATGGCATCTCGACAAGTCTTGACGTAAAAAACCTCGTGTGAAATATAATCGAGTTATGGTTATTCAGAATCATACTTATAACCTACCAGCTAAATCAGTTGGTATTTAAATGAATCTTTTATATTTACTAGCGATCGCCCAATGGTCGAAATTCTACCAGCGACTTTTTAATCATAGACTATTTTCTGTTTGACATTTGCAGCATATGCTTAAACAATGAATATTATATCACTTGCTGTCACTTTTAATTGAGTGACAATGTCAATATTTTGGGGGGTCTAAGTTCAATGGCAGTGGTCCGGTAGGATTCGCAGTATTAATTTATTTTGTTTAATATATTAGTAACAGATATTATAAAAAAAATTTCGCTGTCTGCACTCCTTCTCCATATAAAATTTAACCGCAGACCAGTAAAACAAATCAGACTTTAACCATGCCAAACATCGCAGCCTTCAGTGCATGCAATGCGCTTAAAAAGGGGTACAAAGTGTTGCTTCATGTATTAATATAATGATTCCTTATGAAAACACAACAGGCAACAGTAGTAAAAGAAACAAAAATCCACGTCAAAAACAAAAATCATATTGATTGATAACAATATTTTCACTAGTAAGACAAAATACCTTACATTATGTACTTATAAATATTATATTTTCAAAATATCCAAAATTTTACAATCATATTAAAAAAAAATTTTATTAGGTTTTTCTTATCATATTAAATTTATTTTTGCGAGTTAATTCTATATTAGATACTTGAATCCAAAGAAATAGTAGTAAGTAAATACAAACCAAAGAATATTTACCAATTAGAGACATTTAATGGAGCAAAGTACATTTTAAATTCATCCAAAGGTTAGAACATAGATAAATTATGGTGTTGTAAAGGTAGCTTTTACTTTAAAGTTGAATACTCAAAATTATAATTCAGAAATGTAGAAATTTTATAAATAAATACATCAATTCAAGTAATGACAAACTCGATTTTAAAGACTACAGTGATAATTACTCGACAATTTATAGTAAGCTGTGAATGTTTACAGAACCTGGATTTAATATCCTAGGTAATAAATGGGAGATGGAAAATATTTTCATTACCCTCACAGGACATGACAGCTCCGGATAAAATCAGCCATTTTGCAAACTAAACACCAAACCGTCGCGTCGCGGCCAACGTTTTAATAGTAGCTGAGAAATTTTTATATTATGGAACTTTGTAACCGTTTTCTTTTTTTTGTGTTTTTTTTAGCTACCTATACATAAGGTCATTAATTGCGTAATAGAGTTTTTTGTAACCCAGACACACAGCGCACAATTATGCTCATCACACAAAACTTAGCCATGTGCTGGGATCGAACGAACGTACGAACCCAGGCGGGAATTAGAAAAAGCCTTACCACCATCTATGGTTTCATCGTGATGTTTTCTTTCACCGAAAGCTATGATGCCTCATTGCATGGATTCGAACTTGCGTGGATTGACTCGGAGTTCGTACACGCTACTATCTGAGCTGACATTGCTTGTCTGTTCTTACCATCAAAACAGTACCGTAACTTAGCCAGCTTAAAAAAAACATACACTAAAATATGCAAGCAAGCTATAAGCAAATAATTTTGTTAGGCGATGTTAATTCGAGTATTGCGTGGCGAATTTGATTTACATCATTATTGTCTGCCTTTCCATAAATCGTGACGTACGTATACGCCCATACATTAGAACCATGTAAAGGGCTCATCAGTTGGCCTATGGAATTTCGATCGAATATAATCCACAATTATTTGGTCAAATATTGGATATAACTTCTTGCTGAGATAGATTTTTTCATGCGATTTATTTTTATATTATTTATATTTTATTATAATTATGCTAGCTCTGCCCCATGGTTTTACTTGTGTTAATTTTATACAACAAACATCGCCAAAGCACACGTCTAGGCTTTTTTTATACTTTGTGTAAAATTATCGACATTTTTATGACGAATATTTTTTTTTTTATTATTATAATATATAGCCTATGTTACTTGCTGATACTGTCTGTAACTTTATATTGGTGAAAACATTTTTTTTTAATCGGTCAAGTAGTTTTTGAGTTTATACATTACAAACAAAAAGTCAAATCTTTCCTCTTTATAATCTTGGTATACATACATATGTACTTTATTTTAGTATTCTAAAATGTAGTAAATGTTGGAAAAATATAATAATATTACGTACAATATATAATTATGTATATTTACGAGGCAATGATTGCTTCATATAATTTAGATTTTTATTAAAAAAAAATTATATCAAATAACGGTTTTTGTAACAACTTGTGATTAATATAAATAACAGTTTTATAGTCCGTTAATTAATTACAGACAATTGTATGTTTATAATTTCGTTTTCCGTCAATATAGTTGAACTCATAGACGTAGTACATATATATTAAATCTACGGTTGAACTATATATTTTTGTAGACATTGTATTATTCTTGCAGCTGTTTATAGTAATATTTACCATAGTTTTTAAGTAAACTAAATGAACTTTAAAAAAATTATTCACTTATAATAAATTGTTAAACAAACTATTAAAAAAAATTTTTTTTTTTTACCCTATATCGGATCTTTTTTTAGAACTGACTATACTGTTAGCCTGTGAAGCTGTAAAAGCCGCTGCGGACCTTAATTAGTGAATTTTATATGGCTAGAACTAAGGAGCTTCCATATAAAGGAACAATAAAACATCAAGGATTCAGTAAAAATATTTAATGTGTTGATATAAATATGAGAAAAGGCTGAATAGGTAAATTATGATAATATGTAATTCGAGGAAAAAACACTATTTCCCCGCAACGACCAACGTTCTTATCAATATTTGAGCCAAGTGTTGGCTTCGCTAAGTAACTAATATTAAGTTTATTGACTTCATTTAACTTTTCCTATTACTGATGATTGCTTACCACTTTTCCTAATGATGCAATTTCTATACATTCTATTTATGTTTTAAATTTCAAAGACTTGAATACATATTATTATATTGTTCATATGAAATTTCATAAAGTACTAAATATAATATAATAACACTTAACAAACTGTTTGTTTGTATGTTTGAATGCGCTAATCTCTGGAACTTACAGTCATCTTTGAAAAATTCTGCTTGGATTGTATAGGCTATTTATTGAGGGAGGAAGCTTAAGGGTGTGTGGCTAACGTTTTTTTATAGTAACTTGACAAATTCACGGTACTGTTATTTATGATGGTAAGCACACTACAATATTAACACAACGGTGACCACCGAGAGATCGAAATCCATCGACAGCCTGTATAAATTTCTTTTCACGTTACCTTCGAAGGAGCCGATGCCGTAAATACGGATGGAGCCTATGAACGCTTGTAACACCATTGCATCGGTAACAATAGTGAATTGCCGACCTTACCTCCCCCTTGCCCAAGGAGCTCAGGCCTACTCATCGCAGGAACAAAACTCAAGGATAAACCAGTCGGACTGCCCCAAGTAGAGAAAAATCCCAAATAAATTCCTCTGCGCCCTCTTAACATCACGCTACAACCCTAACGAACTGGGCAGTAATCATGATCGAGGTGGTATCTATTTACGCTACCACTAAACTATCATTGCTTCAGTTAGGGATTTTATAAAATAAAACAGATCCGTTGAGTGTTCCGCGGCTTTAATACTTTAGGATTTACTTTGCTTTAATGTAATAAGCTCATTTAAATTAAAAGAGACGGATACTCTTTCATACAGACATGGGCCTGGGTAAAAAAGAGATATAAAAATATGAAAATGGTGTAAATTATAGCTAATGCATTATCAAACAGTCATTGAAAAAAAGCGGACATTTTGCAATCTAAAAGCAGAGATATAGGTTATTTCGTAAAAGCGAAGTCATGTAAAAAACTTCAATTAAACTGTTTTTGAAGTAGGATTAATATTAAAAAAGGGTTATATTTATTATCTTTTAAAGTTATTAGTTTACTTATTTTGTTGATTGTGAATTTTAATGATATTGTACGATTTTGAAAACAAAAAAATTTTCGATTTTATAAACCATATTTCAAGTAATTACATTCTGGGCCCAGAAATACCCGTCTCCTTTATTGGTATCCCTACCTTTTAGATGAAGGGCATAGCGTGAGAATTTATCGTTATATAGAAAAACCTTTTAAATGTAATTTTTATATTCTTATCAAAGATCAAATGTTAGCTTCATGTTAGGTGCTTATAATTTACATAAGCGATATAAGTAACAAAGCACAGAGTGGAAAAATGGTAAGTTACAATTAACTTTAATTATTTATTTACAAAAAGAACATTATGAAGAATTTAAAATACGTTTAACACGTATTTACGATCGTAAATAAAATACACTGGCCTATTTTATACCACTGACTGAATTTCTGACTCATAAAGCTATGGAGTCGTTATTTTATTAACTTCGATTTAAAGTATTTTTTCTTAATTTTGTTCTTCGAATGACGTTTTGTTAAACTTCATCGTCTGTTCAAGTATTTATGGTTTACTCATTTTGTTTTTAAATATTTCGTTTTTGGTAATTTTTATACCGGCTCCCAAGTAATGAAATAGTAAATACAATACTATATAAGAACTGCTGCTATTTTCGAAGAATAACGGTCAATCAGTAGTAGCTATATACTATAGACTATATTATAGACTATAGTATAGATCAGCAATAGGTTGTTTAAGACGAAATCAAAAATAGTTGATTTTCTTTGTTATACGGGTTACATCCAGGCTCAGAACACGTATCCACAATTAAATACGTCTACTGTTGCGGCATCCCTATATCCTTACAATTTCTCCTATTCCATGGGGACATAATTGTATTTAAAATACGCGCGCAAATCTGCCGCGTATTGGTTCGTATAACGGAGAACGTTGTAATGGTCATCACCGAACTGCAGTGATACACACGCTCTGCATAATTTCGTGATAAATTACTAAAAGTATCGCAAATATAGCGAAAGTCGTCTTTCTATATAAGTATTTTGGACTGTTCAAGACGTGTGAGGAAGTTCAGGGTGCACCCTTAGATCGTGGCAGATACAACCAGGTTACGTGGTAAGTCCCCCTACTGATCCTTTCTAAGTCTTTCCAGTTGTCGCATCCTCTTGGTTGTTATTAACTTGAATTTTAGCATCCTACGAACAGATGATTGAAATAGCTAGCTTGCTCTGATATGCGGTCAGTATTATCTATCTACTAAACATTCAATTAGACTTTAAAAAGTTAGATTTAACAAAAATAAGCGGAATTTGTTTTGGACTCGATTTCCGTAGGTCGACTCAGGACGATAGTGCATACAAAAATAGGCTCGTATCCCTATCTCGTTCTCACACAAGCGTATACTATGCTTTTTTTCTTTCAAGTTGCTGATCCATATTTGAGCAATGATGGCTCCATTGATAGCGTGTACGGACTCCGCATCGATCGATGTGAGTTCGAATCCCTGCAATGATGTGAGCTTTCGGTGAAGGAAAACAGCGTGATGAAACCATAGCATAGCGGTATGGCTTTTTCTAATGCCTACCTGGTTAGATATTACCCTCAAGTTGAAAATCTGTCGCCAAACACCAATAGGTGTTTTCCGATAGCTACACTTGAGAACCAGTCTTCCACTAGGCTCAGCGTGCTACCATCATGGGCCACATCGTCACTTAAGATCAGATGAGATTGTGGTTGCAACGCTAAACCTATAAAGATAAAAAATGTTTATATTAAAGCTATGACAGTAGCCATCGTCATTTTGGTCGATTACTATTATAAGAGTGTGGTAGAGGCATTCTAAGGCTCGATTGCGGAAGCGCTAACTTCATCGTTACTTATGCCGCACAGCAGAAGTACTGGCGCTAGTGTGTCCGAACTTAAAGGTTGGTTACGGCAACACACACACACACGAGCGGTTCTACCTCAGTTAAACTATAAATTGCAGTGAATTCTTACCATCAATTAGACTTCATACATTATATTACTGTAAATATTATAAAAGTTTTTTTAGTAGAAGCGTCTCTACGACTCTGTGCCGTGTATGGCCGGTGAATCATCGTCAGTGAGTCACTGCATTCCACGTAGCGTCATAGCGGTTGCGGACTGTTGCACCTGATGAAAACTTGTGACATGGTCGTTGAACCTCGAGGGTATAATTGTTCGAAAATCATATTAACCAATGCTGTCAACTATTACCTTATTACCAACTAAAAAACAGTTAACGGGGAATTTTCTAGAACTTTTTTTTCGGAACTTTCGAATCATGGAGTAGGTACTCAAATACATGGGAAAATTTACTAATTTATATATGTATATAAAATATAATGTAAATGAAAGCCATTGGAAAATCAATAAAACTGTATATAAGTTAATTATAAAGAATTTTTACAATATCAACCACCACCGACATGTGCGAGCTTATTTCATGGTTGCTTCCTGAAACAAGAGTTATTGTTATGGAATCTATATTTTTATATGTATAATTACAATTATTATATTAATAGGTGAGAAGAAAACTTCGGACACCTTTTTAAGTGTATTGCGTGCACGGAAGTCTGTGAGATTTGGCAAGGTTAAAGTTTATATGGAGGAGTGCAGAAAGCTAAAATGTATCTATAATATCTGTTACTAATATATTAAATACAATAAATTAATACCGCGAATCCTAAACCGACCAGTGCCATTGAACTTAGATCCCTCAAAATATTGACATTGTCACTTAATGAAAAGTGACAGCAAGTGATATAATATTCATTGTTTAGGTTCATACTGCAAACGTCAAACAGTCCATGATTAAGAAGTAGCTGGTCGAATTTCGGGATTGAGAAATAAGCAATTATATATATGTAATATAATATGTAATGTAAATGTAATGTAATATATATATGTAAGCTTCGCGAGTATATTCAAGTATACTGGTAAGAAACCGTCTCGTGTCGATCACAGTAGATACTCGACACGAGCCTTATGATAGAGAGAGACAGATAGAAAACACATTGTCGAGCATTGACTCGAGAGATAGAACTTTATAAAACATAGTCTTTATTTAGGATAAGTAAGATTGGTAAAAGTTAGTCAGATTTGTTATAATCAATTGTGAGTTTGTGAAATATTATGAGACTTTGTGATTGTTGAGAAATCCGATAAGCAATAGTCTTGATTGTTGATTCTCTTATTTTTAGGTTAGTAAAAAATGTGCTTACTTGTAATATTGTACATAGTTGTAATTAATAATAATAATAAACTCTTATTTTTAGACGAATCTTATCGCTGGCTCAACTGATTTATTGCGTATCTTATATATATATAAAATATATTTTTTCAATAGCCAATAACACCCTCGACAAGTCCCATTCTTTAACGGACTTTAAAAAATAGGACGAGGTTCATAATTCGAATAGATTTGTTTATGGATGTTCAGCCTTAACTTCTTTGTCTATTAACCGATTTAGATAATTATCTTTTTTGTTGGAAAGTGGAAACATTGAGGGTGGTCCCATTTTAATTTCATTGGAAGTAATTTCGACTTGAAAATACACAAGGGATCTTCTTAAAATCATTGAAGTTGTTTTTTTTTTTTTTTCCATGAAATTTTTACCAAGGCAATAATGAACAAAACATAATAGGAATTGCGCATATCCATCATCCGAATGGTAAGTTAAGTCTCGATTTCTTATAAAAACCAATTTCAGTTTTTGTTCCTTAATTTTCTGTTTGCGGATTTTTTTTTTATATTTACCTTACCCCTGAATATAAGGTTTATACCAACATTAAAAAAAAAAAATAGCCATATCGATCCGGCCCTTCTCAATTTAGATTTTGGATTATATAATAATTTCATAAGTTATACAATAAGTACATATAAGACATGAAAATTTTAATCACTACTGTCGTCACGTATACAATATATACATGTATATTTTTTTATTCTCTAATATCTTATTAACACAATCAAACGTCGCCAGTGAAAGCAATTACAAACAGTCGACCGACAACCGATCGCTTTCAAACCGATATGACAATGAGCTCCGGAACTAATTACGTGTATAAAACGTGAATAGATACGGTTAAATGCTTCTTACATTTAATCATTAAAAGTAGCTTACATTCTAAAAGGCTGTAAATAATGTCAAAAAGATGTTACTTATTATTCAGAGTTCGGTTGTATAATAAATACTGTAAAGTGCAAATGAGATGTAATAAATATCGGTCAGTGTGTTTAAAAAATAGGGTTGTCGCTTAAACTAAACTAATTTTTTGCTAGATAAAAATATTTTACACTATACGAGATGGGTTTTTCCAAAAAAAGATGTAAAGGAAACGAGTTTGTTCGTTATTTGATGAATAGATTTTAATAGGATCTGTTGATGTTGCTACTACAACTACCTAAAACTACAGCTCGGAAAAATAGATGAAAGTATAATTTCGTGTTTAATCTTTCAAACTAGACCGATTATGTCAATAGGTTTTTCTTTCATTTTTGAAGTAAAACTTCTTTGCGCGCTTAAGGGTAAAATTTTTACGGTGCAACGTGTCACGAAAATGTGTAACGTTTTGAGAGAGAGAGAGGGAGAAAGCGATTGAGAGAGAGTGAGAAAGGGCGAACGTAGCAAAGCACGTAGCCATGGAGACAATGTGTAAACAGTGAGTTAAATTTATAAATAAACATTTTGTGATAAATTTGTAAATCGTTCTATACTAAGCAGTTGTTCAGAGTAAGTAATATAGGTATTTCTTAATATACAATATTTTATGTTAATTCGTTTGAAGATTAGGAAGTTTTTAATATGTATTTACAAATAACATGTGGCATTTTAATTTGCTAAAATATCTTACTTTTTTACTTCCTTTTAGTCTCGGAAATCAAAAGCTTTATATTAGTATAAATATAAACGAGATTTATAAATTACTTTGCCAATGAAGTTTCACTTCTGACCTGGATACTTTTTACGCACACACTTTTTTTGCTGGAAATCTTGGAAATCTTATGACGGCATAATTATGTAACTTTAGTTCTAGTTTTTATAATAAAACATTTATGGAAAAAGTCAAAACAGCAGCGCTAAGTATTAATTGTATTTTCTTTCCTTTATCAGTTACAAAACCTTAAAAAAAAAGTTAAAGATAAAATGGAGTAAACGCCAGCCATGTTTTCTCTTAATAGCTACATAATTTATATAATATCTAATAATCTCTTTTTCAAAATTAAAAAGTTAAGTTAATATTTTACCTAAAAAGTTATATACAGGCTGATTCTTAAGTTGATAATCCGATAATACAAGTATGAGCAACTCTAAATTTACATGTTACAGAGTCATGTTTTTTTTTGTAAATCTGTTACTTGAGCTGCAAAATACAGAATAAATTTTCATCGAAATACGAAATCAATTAGACAAGTTTACGTTTTTATATAGTGATAGCCCTATCAGAAATCTTTTTAAAGCACAATATTTGAACGGTCACCAGTGAAGACGTTATTCTTCCCTTTATCGAGGAACAGCGGGACACTTCCCTCCGCCATTCGACTCTTTGTCTACGTTAGAAAGGTCAGTTACTGTTGCGCTACATCTATTCAACACTTTATAGTTTTTGCTTCTTTATTTGTATGGACTTCGCACCGCCTTCCTTTCCTTTATTATACAAAATCGCTTGGCTGTTTGCAAACGGACCGCCTCTCTACACTTTACCACCCACGGAGTGTTTCAACAAATTCAGCTTTACCGTCGTCTCATTGTCTTTTTCATTAATATCCTTTTCGTTGACGTCGTGAATTGTTTTTGGGGACTGCACGCATAAATTTGTCGGTTGTAAATCGTCACTTATTTCGTTTTCAACATTTTTATTTGGTACAACGTTTTCAATCGTTCTGTGAGTCATACCGATCCGACTTTATAGAAAGCTTTGAGGTAACCGAATGAATTTCTATTGTGCGTTTGTTTTAATGTTTTCCGGCAAAACGAATGTCAATTAAACGCATTTGTTTAGAACGTTCTGGTTTGGATTTATAGACAATTGGGTTGTAGGATATATGCAGGTCATTAGACCTGTTCTATTAGAAAGGAAGTGAAATCAATTAAAGGTAGGTATACTTTTTTATTCTCAATAGGTTATGTAATCCGGAGACAATCACCTGATGTTAAATGACTATGTGGTCCAAGGTCGCGGCATTGGTCGTGGTCGTGGTAATATTTTGACGTTCATAAGTGCCTTCTTAGGGTTTCATTAGAGGAAGTCTTAAAATAACACCAGTCAGAGAAATTGAGGGGTTATAAGGCTAGTATGGTATGGGCATATCATGAGGAGGGATGAAAGTTATATAACTAAAAGAATGTTAAGTATGAAGGTGAATGAGTAGAGGAAGACCGAAGAAGGTATGGTGGGATTGTGTGAAGAATGATATGCGTATAAAAGGTGTGAATACTGAGATGATATTTGATACAGTACAGTGGAAGAAGAAAACATGTTGTACCAACCCTACTTAATTAGAATAAGGGATAAAAGGATGATGAATTGACTTCTTGGGGTCTAAATTGTGACGTAACTGGTTCTCAAATGCAGCTGTCGAGACACACCTATAGATTTTTGGGGATCGATTTTCCACTTGAGGGTGGTTGGTAGCTAACCCAACGGGCATTATAAAAAGCCCTTCCACCAGGCTGTAGTTTCATCATGATGTTTTTCTTCACCGCAGGTCAGGCTCATTGTAGGGATTAGAGCTCACATAGATCTACGCGGTGTTCATATAATGATGATGATGTTGATGATTGTTCCGACAGATTTCAGCCATGACGACCACTTCGACTCCTAGTCTGAGAAATGGCGCTGGTGCGCTCGAAGATGGCTTATATAGCCTACTTACCGCTGAGCAAACATTTTTTGAGTCTATTTTTATATAAATTTTGTTGTTGATACTTATTCCATATGACTAGTTAAAATTATAGCTAATAGATGACATACGTATGTAATGGTGTGAGGTATTTAAAAGAAATATAAATCAAAAGTTTTACAGTGTTATGAACTCCGCTAAATTAGAACACCTTCAACTCTTAAAATAAACAGTTTTGTAACCGAAAATTTATAATATTTTTAAATACAACTAATATAATTTTTGTTTTTGATGTGTTGTATAATGGATAAATAAACTTTTTCTTTCTTTCTATAATAAATCAAGTTCATGATAAACCATGAATAAACAATAAAGTACTTACTAAGTATTGACATTACTTACTTTATAATGCAAGCCTTCGGATCCATAGCCAGTAAGAAGTTATTGAGGCTTCTCTCGCAGTTGGTGTAGGCCATACCGAAGCCAAGACCGCCGCCGATGTACATTGGCCACTTTTTAAAGCCTCTCATAAAAAAACTGCCCATCATACTGCCTATGAGAAGGCCGGCAGCTTTTGCAAAATTAAATTTATAACAGTAAAATTAAAAACAGTACTAAGTTAGGTTCATGTACAAGTTTTTTTATACAACTAAGGTAGCATACAAGATTAAGATTAATAATAATATACATATATGAATATTCGGGTAGTTTGCAAGTTAAAATGTTATTTAATGAATAATACGTACATTATTAAAATATATTAGATTTATTATAAACTACGTATATCAATATATTAGTTGTACAATTGATCGTTTGTGAGATAGTCGTCAAGCATTTCGTAGTCGTAGACAAATCATAGGCTTAGGCTTCGACCAATCATACGCGTTGACAAAACATATTCCTTGACCTATCCTTGAACCTTCCTAACCCAGGAGTTCAGAAAACCCTACTCACCATATGAACACAACACAAGGTTATATGAATGCAATCGCCTGTAATGTGCAGGTATTCCAGCAAGTCGGAATGCCCCAAATAAAGAGAAATACATAAAAAAAATTCATTGTGCCATACGTCTCTTAATAAATAAATAATTTTCCTCATAAGTAATTTAATAGAATGGCATTAACTCAAAAAGTAAGTCTTTCTTTTGTTTATCTTGGTTATATATTAAAAGGAAGACTCTGCAATTATATCCAAATTACAACATTCGTAAATGGCCTCAAAAATTTAGAAACTTTTAAGTAAAGTTGGTTAGTACCTTGAGTCGATGCATACTAAATCTGTAATTGATTGGTTAGGGCATAATGAATTTATAACTGTATTACTGTGACTGTAAATAATTACTTGGATTACATGAATGCACTTTTCTAACTAGTAACATTTAGGAAGTCAGTAGTCTAGACTAGGCTAGGCCTAGTTTAGGTACTAAATTACAATTTCGCTAACATAATATATTTATAATTTCAATGGTTGCATTATACATATACCCACATTTACAAGCATGTTTAAGTTAATAATTAATAAATGATTAGGAATTAATGAATTATTCAGAACTAGCTGTGCCCGCGCGAATCTTACTCCCCCGCTCCCGGCGTTTTTAAAGACAAAAATGCTTATTGTGGGTGTTCCTTGGAAGATAGACGAATACGTTTCGTAACTTTTTTGTAGATCTTTTTGATGCCTACATTTATGTAATACATTAATTTGCTATATCTCTCATGGTTTATTCAGTGTAAGCCATTTAAGCGCCCGAAATGATTCACCGTGTCAGTCTTTTTTTATTTGTGCGGAACTCTAATTATTTTTCTTAAATAAACGTAGCTTATGTTACTCTGTATAAAATCAGCTATCGACCAGTGAAATTCCCGTCAAAATCGGTTCAACCATTCTGGAGATTACCTGGAACAAACAGATAGACAGACAAAAATTTTAAAAATGGGTTTTTTGTTATAGGTCATATCCATTTAGTAAAAAACTGTTATTTTGACATTACAAACAGACACTTCAATTTTATTAATTGTATAGATTAAGATACTCTTTTGTCAACTACCAAAAAGTCTCCGGTAACAAGTGTTCATGTTCACATGTTGATCAATATGTACAAAACAGCTGATTTGAAACAAAAATGAAGGATACTGTTCAGATAGTTTTATTGTTTATAAAGACTAGAATTTTTCACATGTTCATTAAAATGTATATAATCATGATTTTTTTTTATAGTTGCAAAACAAAGTTACGGGAATTCACCTGATGGTAAACACAAAAACAACTCAACAACATCTACAATCCTCCACCAGTCGACGCAATCATATCGACCTGCTTAAATGTTGTTAGAATGAAGGAACACACCAGCAGTGGGACAGTTCCACAGCTTCACAGTACGACAAAGATATAACGTACTGAACTTTTTTTCTTCAAGCTCGGATAATGGTTACCGTAAAGCTATGGCTCCGAAGTGGCGCATGTGAATCAGTTTTGAAAGAATTTTCAGCTTTAAAAAATGAAGTAGCCACTGGTCATATACAAGAAGAATAATTACCAAAACCTATCAAGGTCCATCTAAGGAAGAACCACACCGGTTTAAGAAAATCTATTAGTAGTTAGAATTTTACCTGTTTTAAGTCCAAAATCAATGAAGCAAGCCGAATATCTCTCTTCGAAATCTCTTTTATCTTGTTTACTCATGTCTAACAAGACAGAAGACGAAATATAAATTTGCTACATTACAAACTTTGGTAATCCTCTAAAACACATCTCAGACAATAATAGTACTTTTTTGACAATAGGAATTTGATTTATTATGAAATAGTGACACTAAGATGTTATAATATTTTGACAACAAAGTTAATATAAAACCTGATAAAATTACTTTTTGCCAGCTCAAATTTTAGGATGCGTAAGAAGGTTCGTACTCGCGAAACCAAATTTGTTTTGAAGGTACGGTTACAACATATCTACTGCCTTCTTAACAGAATTGCGCCAAATTGGTCTTTTGTGCGCAAGTTCTTACCACGCATCGGAAGATTTTTTACATGCGGTAAGGTGACACGTAGTTAATTCTTTGCAACGAAGAAATTGACTTTTTACACGCTTTCCATGTTCAACTGTGAATAGAACACAGATTTAGCCATCTTGGAGTCTCTCAAGCATACAACATGTCCACACCATTTCAGCTGACCCGTAATAAGCATTAACTCTATGCCACTCAGCCCGGTCTGCCGTATATTGTAGGAGCTCGTCAAATTTACGGCACTGTTTGTACCTGATAGTAAAGCACATTACAAACCAAAAAGTAAATAAAACACTTTTTTTATTTGCACTACGAAATCTTCAAGTTATTAAAATGTTAAATTTATGCTTGTTAAAAAAATATTAATAATTTTTTGTGTTGTTTCAGAAAACCCTTTCACTTGATACCCATATCAAGGAGGTGCGTAAAACATATCTGATCTGTCAACTTTAGGGAGGAAGCCATAATGGATTTAAAATGATGTCACTTAGCTGATCATGAATTGTCATTCAAAATAAACGTGATTGCAAAATTTTAGCTCTTTGGGGACAATTAAATAAAAGCTTCAAAGATTATCGAAATATTGGCAATCCGTTACCTGTCTTCACTGTTTAATTCTTTACTGAACATAAAAGTACAATTGGAGGGTTTAATGCTACAATGCATTCTCTACCAGTCTTCTAGGGGAGCAAGAGAAAGGGTCGCGATCACCAGGCATGTGGTGTAGAGTCTGTAAACTCGCTTTTGCATGTCGCGTTTCGGGATCAGTCTGTGCATATCCAGTTAAAGATTACGATCTCTGGGTAGTCGCTGTTGTGTTAGCATTGTACTGTGTTTTACAATGTACTGAGCAAACTGTCGTACTATTATTTAAAAAAATGGCGGGTATTATAACTGTGGTTGCGATAATATGGTGGTCGTGATCCATGCGGACACAATTGTCGGGTTTATGTTTATCGATAAAGACGCGCCTAATGAGAAGGTCGAAGCAAATATCTTTTTGATTTTCATACAGGCGTTATAATTGTACAAGCACAGAAAAATTATAGTTGGTTTATTTAGATTAAAAACTAATTATCTATATATTAATACGTGAAACAAAAGCTTTCGGTCCTTTTTAAGCGTATTGCGTGCATGGAAGACTGTGAAATTTGGCATGGTTAAAGTTAGTATGGAGAAAGAGTGCAGAAAGTTAAAATTTATCTATAATATCTGTTACTAATAAAATAAAATAAATAAATACTGCGAATCCTAAACCGACCAGTGCCATTGAACTTAGACCCCCTTAAAATATTGACATTGTCACTCAACGAAAAGTGACCGCAAGTGATTAGATAACACTCATTGTTTAGGTTCATGAATACTGCAAATTTCAAACAGAAAATAGTCTATGATCAAAAAGTCACTGGTTGAATTTCGACCTTAGTGGCGATCGCTAGTTAGATTAAATTGTTGATAGTTACAACGAATAGTGCAAGACAATCTAATGATTTAAACGTATACTACATACCTTAGTTACAATAACATTTGAAATGTGTAGTTATAATATGTAAATAATCAGAGTTTACAGTCGGTTGAAAATCTTTTTTTGTATCAAAATGAACAAGTCCTTAACTTTAGACTAGCTACAATGTTTAATATATTCAGTTAGCTTTGACCGCGACCACCGTATGGTGTAACACCAGTCACGGTGGCACGCTTAAGCGTTCTTGGATCAACCGGTGTAGGCTCAAATCCAGTTGAGGCTTGCTTGAGAGTGACAATTGGCGATGGGTTACCGAGTTCTCGATGGTCGCAGTTTCATTATTAATTAATACAACAAAAGTAGCAAACAATGGTACGGCTCGCCTAATGCACCTAAGGGGGATAATATGATACCGATTTCCTGGGAGAGGGTGAGCGGGGGGAGGTTTGTCCACAGGATCGAGCGTCGCTATTGGCTCGATTCCGCCGTGAAATAACCCCTCAAATGCTAATTTATTGCTAGTGCGTTGCCCGACCTTGAACTCCCCTACCTCAAGGCGTTCTGAAAGTCCTACTCACCACAGGAATACAACATAATATGGATATCTGGCTACGAACTTCTATAGGGGAGGGTATTTCACCAGTTCTGCTGCCCCATGTAGATAGAAAGCTCCAAAATAATTTCTCTACCTCTCATAGAATTGTATTTCACTGTGTTTACCATCAGACATAGCGCAGTCACTTTGCGGTGCTACTATAAAAAAAGTTATTAATTCTTTTATTTTACAAACACTAATCGATATTGTTAAATTCAGAATTATTTATTCTAAGTTAGTAGTTAAATTAGAGCCCAATGGAAACGTTCTATTAATTTACTTTGCTAAAGAGCGAATCAGCAAACAGGGCACGTTCAATTTAGACCAAATCACACATAATTGATCCTGTATAAACTAGTCTAAACCAGTAATAGACAAAGGATTTGCACTAAACAAGCTGCGAGCCCAATCATTGTCGAGAGGGTTGTATTAAGTTATTAAGCAGTATTAACAAGACCCAATTTTATAAGTTTAACACATTAAAATATTATAAAATGTTATTTACGGTTCTATAATTCGGTTCGTTGGTCTGATTTTTATAACGTTTATATAAGGCAAAATGGTTTTTACATTTAAAAAAATATATTTACAAATTCAAAATCAGAAGTTTGAAACAGTGTTTTTATGAAAAAGAAAAAAAATACCAGAATAATGTTAAGATGATTTTCAAAAAAAGAGTATATTTGGCCCACTGACCCTCACTAAATATGTACCTGTTCTAGGGATGCCAGCGTTCATAATCCTATCTGCATGTCTTATCAAAGCGGTTTCTGCGTAACGAACGGAAATTGACAACCTTGATTGAGTGTGGATGAGAATTGCTACCGAAGACCGAATGGCACATAACATAGATTTGGTAAATGCATGTCTGAGGAATAACACTACCTTCAATCATCAATTGAACCGGGCTATCATCTATATAAATAAAATGATTAATGTTTGTCTTTGTGCGCACGTTACGCATAAACTACTGGATAGATTTTGATCAACTTAAATATTTGGTCCACATAAAAAAACAATATCACGATATCTTCATTCGGTAAAAAGTTATGGAAATTTTAAGAAACTACTATTTTTATAAGTATCACGCGTGGTTCTATCGTTCGGACGGGTGAAACCGCTAGCAGAGCCAGTTTCAAATATTTTATTTATTTTTTCCTACAATACTTTATATAAAATACGGCATACGGAAACTACGGCCATTTCTCCGTTTTGCCTAATTTTTCACAGATTAATATCTCACTAAACTGCTACTTCCGTGTAATCTTTTTTTGTCCTAAGATTAGTGTTTATTTCTTGAATTATTTTATTTAACTCTTTTAAGATTTTGATAAATATAAATATAGTTTATAATTATCTATATAGATTATAAAATGTGTAATTCTCTCTGTACACGTCTATTGGTTTTTTTTTATTCCAATTTTTATGAAGGCTTACAAAGGCCACTAATCAAGAATAGGACTTCTGTTGCTCTTTTTGTATCTTCAGATTTTAGAAAAATGAATAGACCGATATTTTTTGCAATTTTGTACACTGGAAGTATATCGTTTCGAAATTCATAGGTTATAAAAAATATCAAAATACTTTTAAAAGTACTAGGAAAAAAATTAAAACTATCTGAAGTTGTTTTTAATAAGAATTTAAGTGTTGTCAATGTTGTCTTAACATCAAGGTGTAACTCTTCCAAAATCCGTCAAAGCTTTTCTGTGGAGTGTATCTTAACGATTTCCCGTAAGTACACCGTTTATTTATTCCAAATGATCCCGGTATGTAGGCATATAGTTAAATACTATGAATTATAAACACACAGAACATTTCACTTTGATCTGTCAAAAGTGACTTCTGTTTTTTCAAACAACACTGCCCAAATTAGGGGTGTGATTTTCATCCCTTCATCAAAATATTGTCATTTAGTATTATGCAATCGCTCCCCGAGAATTTGCTTTGAAAGTATAATTTGTTTAATTGTTAATATTGCCGCAGGCGTGTTACTCGAAACGTAGCTATTAAGTTATATTTAAGTAGAGCTTTATGATTAAATATGAGCTTAAAGCATTAGCCTCGAGTCTGTTTGAATTTGTTGTATTTAATATATTTAAATTTTGTTCACTTAAGGTGACCACTTTTTTTATAATTCGACAGTGACCGTACTTTGCCTAATAGTAAGCACAGTATAATCCATAAAGAACGGTGACCATTGAGAGATCGGTCATTGTGGTCATACCAGCCTAATTCCGAAATACAATAAACCAAAAGAAAGTTTCTATGACGGAATTATCACCATATGCATGGTGGTCGCGATCTAGAAACCCGAACACCTTGCCTTATTACTCGATATATGTACACTGATTGATCTCAGAAAGCGGGACACTTAACCATACCACTATTATAGCGTGTGTTACAACTGGTTTATGGTGGTCGAGACCCAGGTGAACGCAATTGTCGTATCCTACTGACTGAAGCATTTAAAAAAGAAAGTAACATATTAGAAGGCTTTTATTGTTTTGAAATTAAATTTTATACTTATTTGTTGTGTATGTAGGTATATCACAGGCTGGGCACGCACTTACTTGTAACACGTCCAATCTCGCCCATAGCTCTCGAGCAACTGAGACTGACGCGGTACGCTCGAGATAGTGTATTGACTGTATGTACCATGTGTGTTTATGTCTCAGTGTAGGTATGCTTAAATAAATAGTATAAATGTATACGTTACATTATATATATTTATGTATATTATAGTTTCACAAACAACACTACAAAGGACCATAGATTTAAATGCTATGTTAGAGGCCGTTACGTTTCCGTTATTATGACGTCACCCAATGCATTTAGTTTTTTTATTAACATGGCAAAGTTATGGTGTTGTCCTTGATCAATCTAAAAATAACGATGACCACCAAGAAATCAGAATCCATCGACGGTCGTTGTTGTAATGCTAGCTTGCATAAATATTTCTTCACGTTACGCTTGAAAGACCCGATCTGCATAATATAGCTTCACAATACGGCAAAGATAAAACATAGAGAACTTTTTAGTTCATGTCGAGATGAAAGTTACCGTAAAACAGTGGTTATGATGTCTAAATACGTATGGATCTTTTGGAGAAGATAGCCGAGGGAATGCCTAAAGAAGTTTCACTCCAAAAAGCTAATAAGTAAATAAAATGAAATGGAAAGCTTCAAAAAAAGACCTTGTTCCTCATTGAAGACTTAAAATTTACTTGTAGATAAATTCCCTTTTTCTGTTTATTATTATTAACCAAGCTATTTTTATTTAAGAAAAGCGAACGAACTTAACCATTAACCTCCCATCGAGCAGAATCGTTTGCCAAAAGTTAATTAATCACTTACTTGTGTGTTCTTATGTCTTAATTTAGGGTTCCCTTTGTTGTAACATCATAACCGTCGCCGTGGAATTAAATGTTCCGTGTGATTGTAACCATGTGCCTGGTCGTTCAAAGATGTGTTGAAACCAAAATAAAACTTCATTTGTAATTTGATATTCAGAGAAGTTACAAAATTCTTCAGAACATAGTAGGCATGGTTGGTAATACTGTATTCTTAGGCTTCACACTAGGTGCAAAATTACAATGGGGTCCTCGCATTAAAACCTTTGCAGGGAAATTAAGCTCCGCTGCATGCGCAGTGAGTAAGATTCGCCAGTTAACTGATATTGCTACTGCTAGGCTGGTCTACTTCGCTTACTTCCGCAGTTTAATGTCCTATGGTATTTTACTGTGGGGTAAAGCAGCTGAGGTAGATATCATATTTGTATTACAAAAACGGGCAGTTCCAGCAAATTATGATATGCGACTAATACTACTACTACTACGACTATAATACTAAAATTTTCAAGGTTATTCGTAGTATTAATGACTGCCTTCTCCTTCAGCAGGATCTGGATCGACTCTGTGACTATTGTCAAATAAACAAACTGGATCTTAATATTAAGAAATGTAATTCTATAACTTTCACACGTAAACTTCGTCAAATTAATTACAGTTATTCTTTAAATCACTTGCCAATCCAAGTGTTAATTGTGTGAAAGATCTGGGGATTATCATGGACTCAAAGTTACTGTACAATCTTCATTACGACTTTATTCATCAAAAAGCCATCAAAATGTTAGGATTTATATTTAGAGTCACAAAGCCATTCAGCAAAATTCTACCACTTAAAATTCTTTATTTTTCTTATGTGAGAAGCTGCTTAGAATATGCGTCATCAATATGGTCACCAGCTTTCATTACACATAATAACAGGTTGGAAAATATTCAAAATAAGTTTTTAAAATTTCTTAATTTCAAAGGTAAGAACCATCCCATGGAGTACAATAATAACTTAAAGCACTATAACATTTTCTCACTAAAATACCGTCGAATCATAAACGATATGCGTTTTCTATATGATTTACTCAACTCAGTAATAGATTGCCCTGAACTCTTAAGTAAATTATATCTGCGAGTGCCTAGTAAGCGTACTAGGAACCCCACTTTATTCGCCATTTCTTCTGTAAAGCATACATATGCTCAAAACTCCACCCTTTATAGATACAGACTGTCTGTGACTGAGACTGTGTACTACACAGTACAATAAGCTCTTCAATGATATTGATATTTTCCACCTAAGTCGAATGCAGTTTCTCAAGTCGGTCTCTAAAAGGTTAGTTCAGGAGTAATTACAGGAAACCTAAACACATGCGCACACATGTTAATTAACACACATACACACCTACACACAAACAAACACAACCATACACATAGTACTTGGTAAACAAATTTTGAATACATTCATACACACTTATCATTATCGTTAGGTATAATTATAAAATGTAATTTATGTCCTACTTCATAATTGGCACTTTGGAATTATATTGTGATTATTTTACAGTTTTTAAATGTGCTGTGAAGTTTGCATATCTTAAATAAATAAATAAATATATCTTGGAAAATATAATGTATGTTTGGAAAAATGAAGATAATTTTGACTTTGTAACTAAGAAGCTCAATTTCAATACTACAAATAAATATAAAAGAGTCATTCCATCTTTTAGACTTAGTAAAACAAATAAAAGTTTTTAGGTAATTGTGTTAGGTTCTATAATAAACTTTCTAAGCACATTACCGATTTGCCGGATAATAAGTGTAAGAATCCTGTTAAGCTAAATTCATTGTCTAAGGGGTATTATAGGGTGGCTGATTACGTGAATGCTGGTGATGTCTGGATGTGATTTCCTCTCTGTATATCTACTGAAAATGATTATAACTGTATATAATTAAATAGTGTTAAACCAATAAAAAAAAAAGATAAGATGTTGATAAACCCGTAAACAGTTTCTTGTCGGTTCTTCTCGATGACTGGGATATTTTCCGAACCGGTGGTAGTGTTTTAACATTCATAAATGCCTTCTTGGGGCTAAATTGAATAAAAGATATTTTGATTTTGATTTTTGGTTTAAAATACACAATATGTTTACTGCTTAAATTCCTACCTACCTACATTCTTTAATTGATTATCTGGTATATTTGTAATACGAAAAATTAAAGCAGCAAATACTTTATTCAAATTAGGCCCTACGAAAGCACTTAAGAATATTAAAACACTACCAACGATTCGGAAAATATCCCAGTCATCAGGAAGAACTGGCATGAAACTCGATCTTGTTCTTCTTCTTGTTTTGGCGCCGCAAAAAGCACTTGCCAGTGTCAATGTTTTAAGCCTTCGTAAAAATTTCTAATACTATAAAAAGTGAGGTCTTCTGACAAGATGATCGCTCCCTTGTCAGATCTGTTTTGAGGAGTTTTTGTGACATCTCTAAATATTTATAATACACTACACTTATGTACAACAATCAAACTATATCACGCAAAATTCCACCAATTTATATTACATAATATAGGGTCAAAAAACCTATGTAATGAATTAAAAATAAAAACTCCAACATGTCACTTTATCTTCTTTTTTAAACGCATTTCTTAACCATATTTTATGTACTTTGTTAAAAATATGAGCACACAATTTCATACACGGCCATTTAATTCCAAACTTAAGCAAAGCTTGTATTATGATAACTAAACAACTGATATACATAGGTATATATATATATATATATATAACGGCTGCCGGTGGATTGCTGATCTCTTAGTGATCGTTATTGTTTTTTTTTGATACTATTCTGTTCTTTTCTTACTATCATGCAGAGAACCGTCACATTGCCTACGTGATAGATTTGACAATAAAATCACTGTGGTAACCCTTTACAATAACGTCGTATAGATTATAAAATAATAAACTATTTTACCTATAAGTATAATAAACATAACATTAGACATTATTCAGTTGATTTGAAATGATAACAAGTATGTGGCATTCCAGTTGGAAGTTTCTATAACATTAGCATCGTCTCCTAAACTAATCAACTTTTGTAATATTAAGGAAACTATAAACCGAAATTTACTCTGTGAAACTCGTAAAACGGATGAGGGCATTCGTAAGCCGATCTCGGAAATCTGATAAAATGGTAAATCTTGCAAATGCTCCAAGATATTTTGTGTAAATTAGTTACTTTTGAACTTGGTAACTCTTGAATTTGTAAATTTTATCATGTATTCTTAAGCTTTGTGAAATAGCAAATTTAATTTAGTAAATCGAAATTTTAAATAACTAATGAATGATAGAATAGATCTTATACTTAATGTAGTTTTACAGATCGTAGTTTTGAAGTAGATAATCCAAATCAGTAGTTTAGATTATACATAGTAGTTGCGCATAGGAAGCGCCCTTAAGCATATTGATGTAGTAAATAAAATAGAAGCGCAGATGATTAAGCAGGAAATAAAAAAGAATGTAGTAGTTAGGATAACTGTAGTCAAAAAATAGTTCTTTTATTTATTTTGGCGGCCTGTGGTCAGTTCATTATACAAACAAAAAAATATCCGTTTCAAGAATAGAATGCTTTGGGCCTTTTAAAGCAATCACAACATGCACTAGCAACGTGAATATTTGAAACAATTAAATTTTTTTAACAAATTTCAGATAACAGAGTCATTACAGATTATGACAATAAACTAGGTAAGTATTAGAAAAATTGAAATGTATAAAAATCATCAAAGTAAAATACATATAAATATGACGAAGAAAAAGAATATAAATCACTAAATGTCAACAAAATTAAACAAGCAAGAACACTATTCCTATGTAACTTGCGATTGGGAAATCAACATGCACTTATAGATATAAATATTTGAAAAATACATAAAAAAGGTAAAAAAATTCATCCAAAACAAAATTATTACAAATTTTGTCAAATTAACTAAGTAATAACAAATTTAAATATGGATAAAATTTAGATAGAGATAAAAATAATTATACAGCAGACGTTACTATGAATTCCTTAAAACAATGTTACTTGAGTTTTATAAATCTTCCAGGTTGTATAAAGTAAAATGTATTATGATTCACTTATAATTTTCTTATAACTATGTTATCAATTTTCTTGTCTTGTGTAGCTACTTGATTTATACAAACAAACATAAAAATCAAACTAGAAATGCCATCTAATTTGGGACTTGAAGTTTTACTACTAGACATTTGCATGAAATTAATCAGACACGAATTTACGACCGAATGTAATTTGCTTTGATTTGAATCAAAATCAAGAGGATTTTGTAGGCATAAACAGATAGAAATATTTATAGTACTTAACAAAATTGCTGTTAATAATAAAGAATTTAACTATGAAAGTTTAATATAATCAAAGAGAGATAAGAATTTAAACAGATTTACTTTGCTGTGTCATTTTTTTTCCTTTCATTTGAGTAGAGACCACGTATTGGCAAACGTAGCGTAGGACGCCCTCAAACCAGACGATTTTCGGAAGACTGCTGGAAGCAACTGGATGCGGAAAGCCGGAGATTGGATTCGATGGCGAACCTTAGGAAAAACCTATGTCTAGCAGTGGACTTCTAAAGGCATGATGTTTTAACTCTGTTACGTAACCTCTAATGGATCCAAATCTTGCGATTGAGGTGAATATAAATCTTACCTTTTTAAATAATATAAGTTAAATTAACAATTGTTTATTCGATGAAACTACACACACATGTATTCACATCTTAACCTTTTTTATACCTCCAAGTTCGACGTGAACTATTTTAATGTACTAAATAAGTTGCAGACAAATACCAATTATACTGCGTTGTAATGCCAATTGATAGGAATAACAATTGTGTCTTTCTGGATCGGAACTGATGATACATGTAACACCCGCAATATTGGCATGTTGAGGCGTTCCAGGTTCAACCGGTTTATGTCATTACCTGACTGGGTTGCGAACACCATGCACATAGTAATAAACCGGTCACAGTGAATTTTGTTTTGCTGTGTCACGTGTCGTGATTAGTCAGTGTATATTCCGTTGCAAGCCGGTATTAGAGCAGCTACCGGTGCGGCAATAGATTACCTATCTCTCGGAAGTCGTCCTTTATTTTTGATTGTAATATGCGTATAATATGCTTATCATACACAATGTCATCACTTTACCGAGCTACTATTTAATAAATAAAATATAAATTTATTTGCTAACCCCTACCAAACAAGATCAGTCAAACGTTGAATCTGTGAAATTTATAATGGCAAAATTGAAATAGTTTCTAAGCTCAATTTTGACTTCGTTTGATTCCTTTTAATTTCCTTTTTTTAATGATAGGAGGTTTTTATCCTTAAAGGGTAGTGTTCTGGTTAAAATCTTACCTGATATTTTTACGATGTGACGCAAGATAGTAGCACACTAAGCCTAGTGGAACACTGGTTCTTAAGTGCAGCTGCCAGAACACGCCTATAGGTGTTTGGCGACAGTTTTTCAACTTGCGGGTGGTAGCTACTCAGACGGGCGTTAGAAAAACCCTATCACCATGCTATGGTGTCATCACGATGTTTTATTTCACCGAAAGCTCAGATTCATTGTAAGAGTTAAACCCACGTTCATCGATTTAGTGTCGAACATGCTATCACTGAGCTATTAATTGCTTCATTTAATTTGATTCCCTCTAATTTAGTTATCTCTATCTTCATTTTATATTTAATTCTTATAACTCATTCATGAATAAGTCAACATGTAAAACACAGTCATAAAATTATCTTGAAGAAAATGATATTTACCCCGAGAACGCACCGTGCACCGGAACGTTCAGATTAACGAACAAAATGCATAGGTTGTAAATTTTACGACTATGCAAATGTAACAGTGAATTGGACAGTAAAATCTAAGCTCCAATATGTTGTAGGCGTCAGGACTGCGAATTAAGGAAGGTAATGTTTTCGTGCGCGTAAATTGTCGAACATTTTCGGAAGATTTGCTTATTAAATTTGCTAAAGACTTATAAAATATGAATGAATCGACGCAAAATATTTCAGATAAAGGCAAATAAATGGATTTGGTTTCTTTACTAAAACATACAAAAGATTTCGCTGTTCGTGTTTTGGAATATACATCCTAATTTTGGCCTAGTTTTAAATTTAGGACATTGGAATGTACCAATTAATTTTTCGTAATTCGCGTACATTTTAATATTTGAATTAGTCATATTATTGGCAGACGGTGAAGGAAAACCTCATGATAACCTGAACACTTAAGAAATGTTTTTGTTGAAACATTTTAAAGTGTGGATTTCTCGGCATTGTAAATTGCGCCAATACGATATGAACCGGCCTGGTGGTTAAGTCAATGCTTCCCTTTGATTAGAGACCTTTGCCCAAGTATAAGATATTTAAAGGATGCTATTATTATTATTATTCTATTATTTGATTAGTATTTTTGTTTTAAATCACAATAGTCAAACAAAACAAATTACATAAAGAAACCCCATGACTTTGTAGTCGTTTAATGAAAGTCACGCTGGCAAATAAAAACTGATGGAAGATAAACACTTTTATGTTGGACGGATTAAAAATTCGATCGTAAACCGAGCTTAGTGGACAAGTGTAGGGACCCTGTGCTTCGGATTGATGTAACATTTACGATACGACTCTTTGTTCAGTTTTGTTACAGGATTTGCGAGATAATGTCACTCGGTCGAGTTTATGTGGCGCTAATTTATTTTATAAAGATTGAGGGTAGTTAGCTTGTGAATAAGTAGGAAGGATTTTAAAACCACTCGTAGTACAAAAAGTTATTCGTATGTCGTTTTTGCAATTTAAATAATCTGGTTGCTAATTTAGTGGGATAGTACATGCAAATAGTGTAAAAGCTTATATCAATCAACTGAAAATTATTGGAGTGAAACTAAAAATTAACCACAATAAATGTGAAATATTATTTAATTAATATGCGCTTTCAATTTCCGCAAAGGATTTTTATGTGCCTACTATGCGTGCTCTTTATATTTATAAGTCCCAAAACCTTCAATTATAAATCAAAATTATAACCAATAACTGCAATTTTAAATGATAACCAGTATTTATATATCGTCGATCATTCAAAAAAAAGCTTATCATTACAGTGAAAAACACCCACACAATAGAGGAACAACTGTCAACATTTAATTAAATTGAATCAAAACGTATCATCAGTTTATAAAAGTCCATTAAAATCAACAAATAAATATGTAATTACAATATATTTTCAATTTTGAGGGCCGGTAAATAAAGACCATAATGCTTTGCATAAAAATTACGGTAATTCAAAGCACTAACTAATGAGTACTTGTAAAGTTTTAAAGTGACAATTTTGTTTTTGCGGTCAGAAAAAACAGTTTTACTTGCAACCAACTGGGTGGTAGCCCATTGAATGGTTGCATAATATAACATGGCGATTTAACACAATACAAAAGTGTAAATGCTCAGGTGCGTAACCAACTAATTAATTTGAATACCCGCATTTGATTACACAAATCAAATGGTTTCGTTGTGCGGAGGGGTGAAATGAGAAATCGCTAAGAAATTTCGTTCGTCACGTTTCGAGCTTATTTCCGGTGCTTTTTGTTTGTGACGCCTCATTATTTTATAACACGTAGTGTGAATACGTTTTAGAATAGTCTATTGTTAAATAAATTAGTTTAGTTAATTGATATGAAATTATACTACATTTGACATTTGAGATTTTGTTTAAAAATTCATAGCAACACCAGAGTGAAATTTTAAAACAGTGATACTTATTTCCTAGCTCATTTAAATAGTTTAATCATATCGATACTCATTATGCCGTAATTTTCAGAAGAGCCGTTTAAAAAAATCAACTTCATTAGTTTTTTACCTTAAGACTCAAATGTAAATTAGATGATACATATTTTTAAATCTTTTCAACTCATTATTGGTGAATTGTTAATTAATTATTTAATTATGACATCTTACATGAAATTTTTTTTAATTTTAATTTACAATGATAATTTTAGTCAACTAAAAATGAATCTATTTGTCGTAGGCTGTAATATATCACTTTTAAAATGAAAAGTTATATAGGAAGGCTTGAATAGGGAGTAAATTCATGTAAGTCGTCATCGACATGGGCACGTGATATATTAACGATTATCAAAAAGTATTTTCTTAAGTTACACAATTATACTTTACTAAGTTAGTATTTCTTATTCCAAATTATATTTGTATTTTCTTATTTCTATTATTATTATTGGCAATGTGGCCCAAGATGGTAGCACGCTACGCCTAATGGCAGACTGCCTCTTAAACGCAGCAACCGGAACAGACCTATTGGTGTTTGGCGACAGATTTTCATCTTAAGGGTGTTAGCTAGCCAGGCGGGCATTGGAAAAAGCCCTTCCAACATGTTATGTTTTCATCACGATGCTTTCCTTCACCGAATGCTCAGGCTCATGGCAGGGATTCGAACTAACGTCGATCGACTTGGAGTCCGTACACGCTACCAACTGAGCAACCATAGCCCCCATATATTATAATAATATTATATTTTCTAATTGAAAATAAACTTCTATACACCAGTTAACTCTATGAAGTACTCTCTTTACGATCACCCTATACACAGGTGTCGTTGTTTCACACGCGGCGCCGCACTGCGTCGCGTCGGCTTTTATGATATCTCGTTTATTATTTTGACCAGTAATTGTTCATTGCTCGCCCACTCGGCGCCTCGCTCATGACTTTTTTTTTGTTTTCTATTACATTTTTATTAAGAACTAGCTGTGTCCGTGGCTTCGCTCACGTTGACTACAGAATGCCCGCGCGAATCTTGCTCCCCCGCTCCTGGCTATTTTAAAGATAAAAATGCTTATTGTGGGTGTTCCTTAGAAGATAGATGTATACTCTACCAAACTTTTTTGTAGGTCTTTTTAATGCTTATAATTATGTGGTAAATTAATTTGCTATATCCCATATGGTTTACTCAGCATAAGCTATTTAAGCGTCCGAATTGATTCACAATTACCAGTTTTTATTTATTTGTGTGGAACCCTAATTCTTTTTCTAAAATAAAAGTAGCCTAAGTTACTCCCTGTATTATCAGCTATCTATCAGTGAAAGTCCTGTCAAAATCGGCCCAACCGTTTTGGAGATTACCCGGAACAAACAGACACTTCAATCTTATTAATTGTATAGACTAGCTTCGCCTCACGGTTTCACCCATGCTAATTGTATACGACAAACATCGCCAACGCATCCGTGTAGGCAATTTTTTATACTTTGTGTAAAACTGTTTATGTGAGGAAAGAATTAACTTTCGAAATTATTATATAGCCTATGCTACTCGCTGATACTGTAGCTTTATATTAGTGGAATAACTTTTAAAATCGGTCCAGTAGTTTTTGAATTTATACATTATAAACAAAAAACAAACAAAAAACCAAATCTTTGCTCTTTATAATATTGGTATAGATATAGACTAGTTTCTGACCGCGACTTCATCTGCGTGGCCTTATGGTAAGCACAGTACAATCCTAACACAACGGCGACCACCGAGAGATCGTAATCCAACGACGGCCGCCGTTGTTAGGCTGGCTTGCATTAATTTAACTGGATATGCACAGGCTGATCCCGAGACGCTGCACGCAAAAACGAGTCATTATGACGGACTTTTCACCACGTGCGTAGGTAGTGGTCGCGACCAAGTCGGGCAAGACACAATGTTTATTCGAGAGATTTTACCCCTTTTTTTAGCATTTTTTTGTTGGCTCGATTCCCGCTATAAGTCAGCTTTTTTTTTTAGAAAATCTGTGAATGCAGTTATTATGATTTCAAAAAATAAAAATTGTTTTTCTTTGAGTAAAAGTTGATAACTTTATTATTTAACCAAATTTTCCTCTATGTCCCGTTCTTTTTTCCAACCTGTATATTTAATATAAATACCATCACGACTGTATTCGCTTAAGCGTTAGGCAGAGGTGTACTAATGTACACCCACAGTTCGTCGCGTATGTTTTTAGGTCCCATGTAAATGGGGGTCGAGCCTATTGCCATAAATCGGGCGGAAAGCCAAACTCCGAGCGACTGCTGAAAATTTCATAGAAAAACCCAATAATACTTTGCTCGACCTGGGAATTAAACCTAGGATCTCGATAATAGCAGTCAGTCTTTATGTTTTTTAGTTAATATCTGATCCGATTGTTAAACTGTGATATCGGTAAACATTTAAAATGATTTAAGTTGGGTATTACCAAAACTTACCTAATACCATGAGGTGAGGTGAGGTTTTTATTGAGTTGCTGTTTTTCAATCACGAAATATGCCACGTGGACGAAGTCGCGGGCACAGCTAGTATACAATTATATTAGCTAATTGGGCATTTAATGTAGATTAAAATTTTTCTTCTAAATAAATACCGTGTAAAGTATTATAGATTTAAAATTACGCGCAACCAAAGAATTCACTCGCAACGTTTGCGTTCGCATCGCTGCTGCCACCCGCGCCGTGGCTTTCCTATAGGGCTATGAATAAGGCATTGCGAGATAAGCGCATTTTTTGTAACCATGAAGTTATGATTTTATGAACTATCAATAATAAAGCAATAAACTTTAAAACACGCTTTTTTAAACATAAAAAACTTCACTTAGTAATGTGCACCCGTGCGAAACTGGAGCGGGTCGCTAGTGAAGGTATAAAATAAAATAAAATAATAATAAATAAAAAACAATCTCCGTGGTCTATTAAAAACAGTTTTATAAATTTTAACCCCTAAATGATTATACGTTACTGAAATTAATAAAAATATACCGCAAATCGTTTCACAAAATGAATCGCGTGAGTTCCCACGAAATAATTAATTGATGATTCACGATCATACACGAGGGTATGATAACCTCTTGGGTATTTTATCTTTACACATATAATGTCAACTATATCTACTAGTAAATAATAGTAGTGAAAAAATTCAATGCTTACGCACCATTATATAAAAAAATGATGGATTATTAAAAAATGATAAATGTTGACTTTATTTGTAGTTTTTTTTTAAATTACCTAAGAAAAAAGTATGTACGAAGCTTTATTTTATATTACTTTTACAAATTCTTCTATTTGCGCTACTTACGATGAAATTTTTCTCCACTATACTGCTGCTTAGCTGAAAGGAAATACCTTATGCTAAGTGTAAAAAACAAAAAGGGAGATAAAGTATTCATTCATCCATTCAAGCTCTTGTAAAAGTTTACTTTATGACACTTCGACACTTTACAACTATCACACTTTTACACTACGACACTTAGGCTCAAATCTATAGAGCTTACTTAGTCTTAGCTCAGACTTAACTCGGCCTTAAGTTCCGAAATTCAAATTTATAGTCGCAAGCTTAGCATTAGCTCCGTTCTACCTGAGTAAAGTTAAGTCATCGAATTTGACGACTTACGGAAATATGGGTATTATACGTCAAAAAAAATAATTGTATAGCATAATAGTGATCTAAAAGTGATTTTATACACTTTTTAAATTATCTTTATTTCTTGGCTACTTCATAGAAATTACTTTTTTTATAACGTACACGTTTTGTTATTCCTGTTGTTTGCAGTTGTTTCTCGTTATTGGTTTGAAACTTTAATCTTTTTATTTTATGTGCGAATACTCGTCATTTTTACTTTAAAGCAAGTTGAATATTATACAATTACACAATTTAAATTTTATTTTAAATATCTTTTTAGTTTTCTAGACATAATCCGTGATTAGTTTATTTATTTGTTGAAGAAATTTAACAGTCCAGATGCGGTATCGAAACGTTGATTGATAGTTACCAGATACTTTCTCAGTTAAAGCTAAACCGACTATAAATTCGAAACCTAAGATTGTGCTGAGTAAATACTTAGCGAAGTTTGAGCTAAGCTAAGGTTGAGGTAAGACTGAGTACACTTTATAGATTTTAGTCTTATGCTACATATCAATAAGAAATAAGCGAGGTAACTAGGCGGTGCGTGAGGAACAAATCGACCAAGGATTACTTCATTGTACTAGCCTCGCTCAGCGTAGCTTTAGTAGAGCAGTATTTAGGTATTTGTACATACAAAAAGCGAGAGATGTGAGCGAAGAGAATGTGTGCAATAGATGTTTGGAGAACTAGAGCTACCGGGCCGCTACGCATCCTCGCAGCACTCAGCTGTACACTATTTCACAAGTTCGCTTTGCATTCTCATACCGAGTAGGCACGTGATTTTATTCTAAAAACTAACTCCGTATCAAATTTCAAAGCGTGTAATACAAAAACTTTCTTAGTCACAAATAAATCCGAATGTTGTTATTTTTTTCCTTGTAAATTTGCAAAATAAAACACTAAATATATCTGCTTTTTAAAAATCTGTGCGAATGAATTTGTTTAATAGTTTTTTTTTACATTTTATTAATCAGTTTGATTAAGTAATAAATAAACATGTGTACATAATAAAACACAATAAATAATCACATACAATAAGCGATTCACGAGACACGGTTTTAATTAAATTAATCGTTAAGTTGCGATATAAATGACGAGCTGCTACGGTGCGAAGGGAAAATGTAGATGAACAAAGATAAAATATATAATAAAACACTTCCTATGATGAGTGCGGTATTAGAACGACGAATTTTATATTATACCTTTTATAAAGCTCTAGATATTGGATTTCTTGTGTGTTTCAATCTCTCCAATCTTGTAGTGAGTTATATTTTGAAACTCTTTTTGTATTTTATAGCCTATTTTATTATGGAAGATTATAGGCTATATAAATTTACGCTACAATTCTAAGTAAAAAGTGATAACCCTGAATGCAAAACTATCTGGAAATCTGTAGGCGATTACGGGAATTGAGAACAACGATTGGCCACAAGGATGTGTTGGTCGACCAAATTTAATACGGGTGAAACCGTAGGGCATAGCTAATATATTCATATTTTCTCTTACTTCTATATTATACTTACCATATGGTTAAAGTAGCAAACATGCTAAAATGAAACTTGCTCTCAAATACAGTTGCTGAAACAGACCCACAGGTGCATGAAGACAGATTTTCAAATTATGGGTGGTATGGTTTCTTTGTGATATTATCCTTTACTTTCAAGCTTGTTGCAGAATTAAAGTTAAAGTAAAAGGTAAATAGTACTTACTATAAGAGATCTAGTGGTCACTTTAACTTACAAAAAAACTTTATATGGGTTGTAATAAGTCTAGGGTCTAGTAAAATTGAATTTTCTTTTGTACCCATCATATTTACAAAGAAAGAATCTTTAGTTTCATTCAAAGAATAAAGAAAATGGAAAGACTGGCGTAAAAAAGGAAATATTTGTTTCAACCAATTACGATGCAATATATGTTTTGTATATTATTTTATTTTACTGTAATATATAAAACCGGCCTTTTAATATTCCCATATTGGACGAAGGCACCTTTTGGAGAGAAGATACGGGCTTAGTCATTACGCTAATCCAGAACAGAATTTGTTATTGTAATTTTGCTGTAATTTTATGTGAAATTTACTAACCACTACAACTTATAAAGATTTTTTTTTTTATGAAATAAATTATATTGTTTTGTATATTAAGAACAGAGAGCAAGAAACTGTTTACAATATTTTTTTATCGAAAGGATTTCATTTTATATTTTTAACCTTTCCGATATAAGTTATTTTATAAAATATAATATCATAATAATGTATATAATAATATATTCACAAATAAACAAATTCTTCATAGCGAGGCCGCACACGACCCGCATGATCACTTCACGATCCTGATAGTACGTCGTACCGGACAATGTAATATTGGTACTAAATGAAAATGATTTTAATCACCTGTCCCTAATTTTATTTTAGGGTAGATAATATTATGGTATTCCGCTTTATTGTTTATGAATAATACAAAACAGTGGACAATGTACGAAAACTTAAAGTAATTTATTTTTTAAATTACTTTAAAGTAAATAAACGTAGACTAAATAAACAGAGCACTATTTCTTATTTTTTAACGAACTTAAAAAAAGGAGGTTACTAAATTCGAATGTTTTTTTTTAAAATGGATATTCAGCCAATATCTTCTTTTTTAATGAACCGATTTGAATGATTCTTTTTTTCGTTGGAATGCGGATACCTCAAGGGTTGTCCCATTTTAATTTCATAGGCATTCGACCTTCGACTTAAGATAAGCCAAGGAAGTTTTCAAAATAATTGAAGTTGATTTTATTTTTTGTTAAAAATTGTCTTGCTAGACAAACACCTTCCCGTTCAATCAGTATTCTCTTCCATTATTCTTTTTCGATATAAATAGCAAGTGGGTGGCTGTGTGATAGATAGAAAACGAGGACGAGATAGCAACCATGAACCACCATTTAAAAGATATTACACTCTCCATATAGACACACTCTATCTTGTTTGCCGTTGGTTCTAAATGATTCTATATTACTGATTTGTTATATTATGTTCATTATAAATCTCTATAAGCATAACTCCATTCAATTATAATATAAAAAGTTATTTTTTTTTTCTCTAACAATACTTTTATATTCACCCCCAATTATCCAAAACATTGGGTACACAGTAAATCGTTGTACGACATTAACGCAAAGGAAAACGACGTTTGAAGCGCCCCTTAAATAAATACTCGAAGCCAACAGTGACATGTCGCTTGAGAAAATTCTACAAGCTTTATTTTGCCGTCGGCAAATTCTTGTTAATTTCGATATTATATTATCAAATTATATATCAACTTTCATCTAAGTAAGTATTATTTAAAAGTTCTATTTAAGAAAAGAAAATGATTAATTTAATTTAAACAAAACCCATACCACGGTAACATAACCATTAGTATTAACAATATAATTACCAATTATAATAATACATTATTAAAAGTTCTTAATTATTAGACTTTAATTAATAATACGGCTTACAAAATTAGGTAATTTTAGCTTAAGCATAAAATTTACTATTTAATTATTTTATTTTATCGCAATAAAACCATAAAAATTGCATCGACTTAAATAACTACTTTTGAATGACAAACAATTGTCTTATTTCTTAAAAATAATATCAAGTAAGTTATCACTGAACTGCTAACTTAAATTCAAGATTCCTTATATTTACATTTGATTTATTGCTTCAGTTAATGTTAATAATTGTTCTCAATAATTTAAGCAATATATTTATAAATCATTTACATATGGACGGTAAATAAAAGTTTGTAAGTTAACATCGTAAAAGTAGGAGGGATTCTTTGTGTTTAAATAAATTGTGGGGATGAGGAATTTCCTACACCGTAATTGCTTAGTGTTTGTTGTTGGACAGTTGTGTTTCTATTGTTATGTCAATTTATAGTAGCTAAGAAATTAACTGAATATGAATAGCTCTCGAATTAGTAACATTATCGGTTGGTGTGAAGGAAAATATTGTGAGGAAACGTGAGCGCTTGAATTGCATGTATGTTATCGTGGTACATCTGTGGAATACTTATATTACTAACTACTGAATGCCGTCGATCGAGCATACGCGCGAATGTTGCTACTCCCGCTTACGGTTATATGCTTATTGTGGGTAATCCTTAGAATATATTATTATATATTCTTTATTGCACAAAAAAAAGTACAAATGGAGGACTTAATGCTAAAAAGCATTCTCTGCCAGTCTTCCAAGGGAGCAAGGGAAAGGTATATGCAAGGTGTGCATAATGTTAAGTAAAAAAAAAGTTTATAACGATTATTAAGATATATTATTAAGAAGTATTCAATTGCTCCAAGTAAAACCTACGTAGCGAATACTTGAATAAATTTCGAGAGTTGGCCAGTTGGATATTGATAGGAAGCGAATTCCACAGTCGTGCTGCTGTAACGGCGAAGGATTGGTCGCGGAAATTAGTATGATGACTTGGTATACTGAGAATTAAAGAATCAGAAGACCTTAGCTGTCTATTATGCGTATCCGCGAGAGATTGAAAAAGTGTTTTTAAATATTTAGGGGATTTGGGATTATTAAGTACGGAGAAAAGAAGACAAAGTATTCTTATATTCCTACGTTGCCGAATAGGTAGCCATTTCAACCTGGCTCGGTATTCAGAAACATGATCAAACTTCCGAAGACGGAAGATGAAACGGCTACAGTTATTGAGTAGACGATCAAATTTATTTAAGAGATATTCTGAGAGGTCCAATTAAGCAACGTCTGCATAATCCAGAAGTGGTAGAAGAAGAGTATTCACTAGGGAAATCTTAGTATTAACAGGAAGAAAGTGTTTCAAACGCATGACAGAATGAAGAGAAGCATAAAATTTTCTACTAACTTCCTTGACCTGGTCTGCCCAGCATAATTTAGTATCGAAGATGATACCAAGATTTTTCACCGTAGTTGAGTAAGGAATGGTACATTTATTGTATTGAAGAGGAGTCAATGAATTAAAGTCTATTTAACAAGCTGTTTTGAGCTACCAATTATAATGGATTGACATTTAGTTGGATTAACATAAATCCCGTAAGATTCAGACCAGGAAAGTAAACTTGAGAGGTCCTTGTTTAAATTATTGATTATAGAAGGAAGATTCTTTATTTCGCAATGCAGATACAATTGCAGGTCATCAGCATAGAGATGGTAGTGGGATTGTAAAATAGGCGTAAGTAAGTTTATAAAAATAGAAAAAAGTAACGGAGAAAGAATGCCGCCTTGGGGAACACCAGCTTCTAGAGCACACCAATCTGATTTGCCATCATAGACGCGAACAGCCTGGTGACGAATTCGGAGATAAGAAGAAGACCATTCCAGTGCTAAGGGTGAAAACTGAAGACAAGAAAGAGCGGCAATCAGAAGATCGTGGTCAACAGCATTAAATGCATTGCTAAAATCAATAAGGACCAATACTGTGACCATACCTTTTTCCATATTAGATATAACATCTTCCGTGATCTTAAGCAGAGCAGTAGTAGTACTGTGGGCGGTTCGAAAGCCAGACTGAAATTGATTTAATAGATCGTTGTTCAATGAGGAAAGAAGTAACTTGTTTATTGACAATAGATTCCAAAATTGTGGGTAAAGAAAAGTTTATGATAGAAGTCACACATAGGAGAATAAGCTTAAGTCAATAGGAATTTTATCGTCCCTATTCAAGGGTTTGGATAGTCCGAGCGACTTTAGAAATTTCCATAAGCAAGCAGGTGTGGATACTTCAAGTTGCTTATAAATATAGCGACGTTTGGCGTTCCGGCACAGAAGATTACATCTGTTCCTTAAGGCTTTGTACAGCACCCAATTTTCATCAGACCTGTGACATTTGAACTTACGAAATGCACGATCACGCTTTAACATTGCCCTACGTATTGGATCTGAAAACCAAGGAGCAGGACGATGCTTGATTTTTATAGGACGAACTGGGGCATGATGGTCAATAAGATCAACAACAGTAGTGTTCAGGAAATGTAGCTTCTCATCTACTGTAGACAGAGATTCTACCGCTGCCCAATCAATGTTAGCAGCGTCACTAAGGAGCTTATCGGTGTTCATACGGTCAAAATTTCTTTGAGAGAGAATTATAGGTTTAGGTTTAGGTGTTTTAATTTTAAGGGAGGCATATATCAAATCATGGTGCGAGAAGGCTGGCGCCAAATGTTGCCCACAACTAAATAAGATATTGGTGTCCGAAGTTATCATCAAATCTAAGAGAGAATCAGAGTTACTAGAGAGGTGCGTGGGTGCTAAATCTAAAATACTAAAACTAGCAGATTCGAGAATCGATCGTAATTTGAGGCATCTGGAATCATTACGAAGCAGGCACGTGTTGAAATCACCCATAATGAATATACGGTTATAATTTGCCATAAGATTCTCAAAATGCAGTTCCAGTTCGGAGAAGTAGTTAACTGCTGGAGGACAGTACACTACACCAATAGCAAACTTAAGACCTAAGTCAATTTCAAGAAAGAGAAATTCACACGAAGCGTTGTTGCTAGAAGTGGAACTCAAAATAATTTTAAAGGGATACATTCTTTTCAAGTAGATTGCAACGCCACCACCTACCTTCCTTACCAGTGCGGTCGTTTCTGACAAGTATATAGTCTGGAATAGAATATAAAGAAGATGGAAGCGACGGCTTGAGCCATGACTCAGAGACCAGTACAGCGTGTATCAGTGAAGAATCAAAAGTGTCCAAGATATCATCGTAATGACATGGGATACTCTGTGCGTTTATATGACATACAATGAAATTTTTGGGGCAAGCAACAAAATCATTTTCCAAAGTTTTTTTAAGGGTTGTGAAATTATTATTTACAACTTTTAATATAGTAATGAGAATATAATATGTATATAAACAATAATAATATATGTATATAAATAAGTTCAAAACAATATGTTATGTAAAAAAGTAAAAAATAATAATAATGCTAAACTTAATATATAATACTAATATAATTTATAAAGTAAAAAGTTTTAACAAATGATTATATCAATTTATCTATCGGTTAATTGAGTGGTTTTAATATGTTAAGTTAAAAATTATTTTTCATAACAAAAAAGAACAATAAAAATGTATATATAACATTAACTCATCTACTAAGTTAATACAGAACAATCGAGTTTAACATTAATATGGATCAAATCAATCAGAAATATATGGTCTATGGTATACACCTATGGTCTCGCAGTCTTTTTAGTAGGTCTTTTTAATGTCTACAATTGTTTAGTATATTAATTTGCTATATATCTTATGGTTTACTCAGCGTAAGCTATTTAAGCGCCCGAATTGTTTTACCATGACCAGTTTTTTTTTGTGCAGGTTCCCTAATTATTTTCCTAAAATAAACGTAGCCTAAATTACTCCTAATAACATCAGCTATCTACTGATGAAAGTCCCATCAAAATCGGTCCAACCGTTTCGGAGATTCCCTGGAACAAACAGAAAGAAAAAAAAATTACAAATGTTATTTTTTTTGTTAAGCATCGTATATACTTTCATATGCATTTAGTAACAAGCTGTTATTTTGACATTACAAAAGGACATTTCAATTTTATTAATTTTATAGATATAAGATGTAAAAGAGATGTAGGGCACAGATAATTTGAAGATCTGTCTCAACTTGCGGCAGTCCAACTGGTGGAACACGTCCACCCTAAAGAAGATCGCAGCCAAAAAACTTGTGTTGTCCTCCTGCGGCGAGCAGGGTTTTCAGGGCTCTTTGGGGTAGGGGGTTGAAGGTCGGCAACGTGCTAATGATACCTGTGGTATTTCAAACGTCTATAGGCTACGGTAGCCGCTTACCATCAGGCAGACTGTATGCCTGTTTGCCACCTTAGTTGTTTGAAAAAAAAAAACATAAATAACTATCAACTTCCCGGCGATATTTATATATAAGAGATGAAACAAAGCCCGTCTGTTTACCGCCGTGCCAATTATTTCCTAAAATATCAGTTCTAGTATTTACCTCGGTAAAATATACCTGCTCGAGTGGTTGTAATGTACAATAAGGCTACAACTGCATTTAGTTTTTAAAAAATCTTACTAGTTTTAGCTGATGTTACACATATAGGTAAGGTAAACAAAATTAAATTTAAATTCTTAAAAACTATAACAAAGGTATTGTTCCTTAATTCCAGTTGGCTCTGACACATAATTAAAATTGTATGTCAGAAGTTTATCATGTTACGCATCAAAGATTATGTTGGTCAGTTCCTTAGTGAGACAAAGGATAACATGATATTATTAATATTGACCAAACGTTTTACGCTTTGCTTTACCTTTTTTGTAGTAGTGAAAGTTAATGACCCAAAATGCACTATACCTGCTCGTGCTTGTTATATATTTTAATATATGAAAACTTCATGGAATGCGAAATTGAAGCGATGAAAGCGCTTGAATGGTTGTCTGAAAGGCGCAATGTATTCATAGCATGTTTCTAGGGCTTTATATACAGTTCAAATCAAACCACAACAAAATTCAAAACACTTTTTGAAGTGATAACTTCCTATGGGAGGGTAAACCGCTTTGTAACGTAACGCGTTACGGCGCTATTAATAGTAGTATAGTTTCAGTCAATTCCAACAACACGCTCGTAGCTTAGCGGTCGTATGCGTGACTGTTATGGCCGAAGTCCTAGTTTAGAATCCTCGCCAGCTTCTCTTTCTCTCTTTCGTTTGGATTTTTTTTTTCGTTTTGATTGGTTTAAGTTATCACTTCTGTCGAGCGTTCCGATACGCACAATTTTTTTTTCAATTTAGGCACTGATAAGATACTTATGAACTTTAAAACACAACTACCGATACGTAAAACATCCCAATTATGGAGAACAACCGGCAATAATCAGGGTATTGGATGGGGTCTATAATTTGTTTACTGTGTAAATAATTATAATAATTATTTTAGGGTATTTATCTACAAATAGGGAGTCATTTCCACACATGAATACCATGTAAGTAATGATCCACTTTATAATACCCTAAAAAATTACCAAAAAAAACTAGTTTTCGTCTTATTAGGTAAGTATAAAATACGGAATGAACTATGTGTTCATTGCTAGTATCAAAGCTATGACAGTCATTTACTAAACCTAGCTTATCTAAGTTAATTCCTGAAACTTGTTATAAATCACATACATATTAAAACATAAAAGCAAAATATTCTTCTATTAGTGTGTATGTATTTGAAATTTTAGAACTTCTAATAAAAAACGCGGAAGATATAAAATTATGCACGTATTTGACACTAGATCTTCTGAAGTTTTATGACCATAAGGCGAAGTCAAAGCCGGCTCTCAGTATGTGAACCAATAGATATAACATATTTAATATACAAGGATAATGCAATTACTGACTGAAATATCAACGCCCAGCGTAAACTGTCAGGGTTAAGACCGTAAAAATTTGCATGCAGTTTGCAGTTTCTTTTACACTGTTAGTGTGCACTAAGGAGGGATTTTTGGAAATTCTACCCTTATGGTGATGGCAAAGGGGATAAAATTTTATGTGAAAATCCGACTTTTTTGAAGACAAATACTTGAAAGTTGGTATTTAGCAATTATAACTCAATTATGACGCGAACGAAGCCGCAGGAAAAGCGCTAAACGAGACGTTTATAAATAACATCACCCGTTTGCTTGCACAAAAGGGATGGTTTAACCATTAAATAAATGATCACTGTCAAAGGAATAAATGTAACATGTCCTAATAGATGTTGTTGAAAACATCTTCAGTTAATTTTTGATGTATAAGCCATCGTTTGCTACTGTCGACGCCACATGGTCGGATTTACAGCGTAACTCCTCTTAATCACCTTATAGTTATTTTGGTATGGAAAAAAATTAAATATTTTGAAAAATTATATTTTACATATACATATATTTAATTTGTTGTACATTGTGTAAGTGTAACTAGTTTTTGTTGCCTCCGCGTAACTTTAAAGCTTAAAGTCAATATTTGGTTTAATTTTTGTTTGTTGTCGTGAATATCATTAGAATCCTCAGCTCACATTATACCTCAACCTTTTCATCATCAACCAATACTATACAACGCAAAACTGGTAACTTGCATTCATTAGCAACCAACAGACACAAATGCACTGCTCCCCTCACTGGTGCACACACCACACAGGTAGGTACATAAACTCACACACACCACACTCACACTCACACTCACCACAGTCAAACCGATCACACGGTTTTGTGGGCCAATTTTTCAGAAATAAGATTATTACTTTACAAATAAATAAATAAATTAAAAAAATATATATTTAATCTGTAAGGGACCTTTTTCTTCTTTTTTTGTAATAGTTAGACAAAAATGAACAAATCACTAAACACATATTGTACATGTTTCTTCCTTCCTCAATTGTTCAGGAGATCACTTTAAAGTTTGAAATTTCAGAAAAATGAAAATAACTTTTTTATTTATTGTCATATCGTAAAAATGGAAACAGCTCTAGAATCAAGAAAAATAAAAGCATTAATTGGTACTTTAATTTATTTGATTCGACGTTGTTTTATGTACTTTTTTGTAGCTTAGATCAATATGTCTTGTTCTCTTTATGAGGTAATTCGGAATAAGTTATATCTACACAGAAAAGAAAACAAGAGTAGAGAAGAATTAGCTACATTTGATATTCTCATACCAAGAGGTAATAGGGCATAAGTGACATCACTGTAGAATAACGTAAATGGGTAAAGAAGTATTAGTGACAATTCAGATAATTATGCCAAAACATAATGAAGCATAAGAAACAGTGCTTAGCAAAAAAATCATGACGATGTTAGACATTACCGACACTGTAAGTTGGTTGAAAAAATAGGTAACGTGGTACTTCCGCAGATCAAGATTTCTATAATCAGAGGATAACGAGAACATCCAACATACAACATTATATGGGCAATTGGTAACGAGAATTAAACGTCACGTCTTAAAAATAATAGAATCACAACCAACATGATTCTTCTTTAAAATAAAACTTTAGTAACTTCATGAAATCAATGAAATGAAATGAAAACAAAATTATGTTCTTTCACAATTTATAAAAAAAAAAAACAATATAAAAGGTTTTTCTCAATAATGTGTGCTTCGTGAGCTCGTCGTTCTTCGGGTGTAGGATCAGTTTTATTTTCGTACTGACAACATTTCAAGCATTTGTTTTTTTTAGGTATATGGAATGCTATATTAAACTTTTCGTTGAAAACTTTTCGGAATATGTTTTCCGAAACAAACGCCAGTCCTTGAAATGTACGGTGTTCTCTATACTTTCTATATAAATTGGCCAAGTTTTTATATTCCGCTGGAAGGTATGTTCGAGTACTATCCTTTCTACAATAATGAGAAGGAACCGCCGGTAAATATTTTATGTAGTATTCAACCGCTGTAATTTCATCGTTGCTGGTATTGTTGGGAGAAAAACTTTTACCCCTTTCAGATTCTTTGGCACTACCAAACTCATCGGCAGTCGAAACTGTATAATAAATGTATTTGTGTGACACATCAATCGTTCTACACAAGAATTGCAGACATACTTGTCGATGAGCTTCACCATGTGTAATGTTGTACTTGTACGTTGTGGTGCGTTTTTCTGAATCTTTACTCCTCTTTCTATTGATATTAGTTTTCTGAGTTAGGCTGACGATCCAATCCTTTCTTCTCTGTTCTGAAAGGCTTAATCTTCTTTCTTCCGTTATTCCACCGCAGCAAAAATTTTACGTTTAAATGTCCATCGTGCACTCTCGATTTCACTGCACACGACCGACTGATTTTGAGATAAGCGACTCGCTAAATAGCCATTTCAGTACAACAAAGTGAAACCAAATTGACGTAAGTGCCAATTAATAAATGATCATTGTAAAGTAATACGGCTTATGCGACAGAGTTCTATTAAAATAGTAAATAGTAATGGGGTATAATCGACATATCAATATCAAATAACATTTTAGTAATTGCGTATAAGTGACAATTATATTGTAAATTTGTAAATGGTAGTAGGATATAACTGACGCTTAATGTTTTTGATGACAAAGGTAAAAAAGCATTAGTTCCAGCTTTCAATACAGGTACTAATGGTAAGGAGCCGTAAACGCCTGGAATCTCTACGCAGGTAAAAAGTAAAAATATATTACCGACTATAAACCTAAAGTTGTGCCATTTTTACAGGGGTATAAGCGCCTTTAGAATAGAAAAGGCCTAATATTTGGTTGGTTGAATGAAATTACACTTTGAAATAGCAGTTTTTGGCTTGGGCATAAGCGACAAAAAAGTCGTCGTAGAGCCACGGGGGTGAGCGCATTCGAAAGAGCGAAAAATTTTAAGTAGGATGGGATTCATAACTCATTTTCAACCAAAGTGTCGCTTATGCCCTATTAACATTTAACCGTCGATATGTATAGTTGGTTATCTCGAATTACTACGGATAGAGAAATTAGCCAGTTTGCCACGACCGGCACCCTTGAACATGGTGCCACGCTTTTGTGACTGAGTTTCTTAAACGCTCGCTCCCAAGCCACGGTGAAGCTGTAAAAGCCGTCTGAGGCGCCAGGGCCTCTATGGATAATAGTATAAAAAACTGGTGAGTTGCCATGAAATTTTTATTTTAAACTGTCACTGGATTCATCCAATTATCGTCAACTATATCTAAACACAATTCGATATTTGTTAGTGACAAAAATGTCTATTGTTCAACGCGATTTTGAACCATTGAATCACGACGCAACCCAACTTTTCACCTACCAACATTTTATCAAGTACAATTTTAGACATCGTATACTCCATCGGTCAGGTCCTCCATGCGTGCTAAGCACCATCGATAGCGGAATTCTAATGACATCTTCACAAATATTATCGTTGAAATTTCGACGCAGTTTCGTAAACATAAATTGTAGGTACCCTTAACACGCAAGGGGAACGAAGCGATAAAATATGAAATAAAAAGTCACCTTATGAAAATCCTGGCACGTTCCGTGGTGTGGCTTTCGCGTAATTGTAAGCTCAAATAGGCTGATATTGTGTTTATAATGCTCCGAAATCACATGAGATCACAAAAAGCCCAACCGAATGTACCAGCAAGCTTTAGACCTGTGTAATATTAAAATAATATTAATAATATTAAAATTGTTGGCGACATGGGACAGACGTTTTTCGTTTTTTGAAGTTGTACTTCTTTTGTCAAATTTAGTAGAGGTTAAAATTGTGAGCTGCTCACTCATTATGTGACGGAAGTGCGACATAATCATTTGAATGTTTATTTCATCATAAAATTTAAGACCAGTGGTGCTCTTGTCGATGAAGCAATCTCCAGGTCTCTCTACACTGTGCCTTCTTCTTGAGATCGTAATACAACACTACGCCAATGTTTTCCTGCACTTGCTAAAACGCAGGATAAAAATTTTGAGTTATTTTTGTTTTGTTACAAAAAAGAAGTATGTCTTCTTTACACATAAGTATGTGTGTACACATTTTTTATATACTTTATATGCCTCAGTATTCCGATTACAATCTTTCCTGATGTTAAGGGCTAACTTGGGTAGATTTTAACTAAACCTAGAGCCTAGAGACAAGTGCTGATGCTGGAATATACTTGTAGGTTTAAGTTGAAAAATTTTCAACTTAAGAGTAGTACCTAACTGGCAAGGTTCATATTTAGAAAGTGCTCTACCGCCATGTTAGAAGTTTATAACGTTTTTCTTCAACAAAATCTCATGTTCATGAAATGATCTAAACCTACGTTGATCAACGCGATATCCGAATACGCTACTATTGAGCTGTTATTATTTTAAACTGGCTAAGAAATCCCTAAAATAGTAAATTTATCTTACTAACTGGTTTCTATTTTATGTACCTTGGTGATTTTATAGAAATTATATTAAAATTATAAATTATTCACCTAAATTATAAACAGCAATAAATGACAAAATGTAAAATAGTTATACAATAAAATAAAAGGATATAATCAATAATAAAACTAATTAACTGCTGTGAAGTAACACCTGATTTTATGGCCGCTATAAAATAACAAATTAGCTGTAAAAAACGCATTGAGTTAATGGTTCTCAACTGTTTTATGCACCAAAAGTCCCAACTTGATTTCATGTATTACATGTTTTAAAAATAAAATGAGTAATTGCTACCTTCAGAACGCCTTGATTATTTAATTTAAATACATAGAAAGTTGCGAATTTTTGGTTTGAATGTATATGAATATATAATTCCATTTTCCAATTTACACATTTATAGGAATTATTTTTCATGTACATAACTCAAAATTTCAATTTCGTTAATAGCTAAAATACTTAGAATAAAGTTGTTTTATAGTTACACAATTGACAGCACTGTATTTGGGTATTAACAACAATCACCACTGAGAAATCGGCAAGTTATCGCCAAAGAAGCGCTGTCATCCCTCATCCTGCAAGCCAACTGCATCAATTCGGATATCTTAAATATTTATCCGGATTCGGATTTCGGATATGTCGGTATATATCCAAATACACAGTGATTGATTCCGAAACGCTTTTAGTAGCTAAAGAAAATTCTTCTGTCATTACAAATTTTGACACCTCGTAGTGTGTTATTGTTTAGCGTTGATTTTTTCTTTTGACAGCTTTTAAAAGGGACCAATTTTATAAAGTTTGAGAACCACTGTAACAGATGATGTGTCCATATATCAATAGAAATGCAACATTTGTTTGTTGGTTCGTTACGAGTGCGCGTGAGTCGATCGTTGTTACAGATACATTATTTAGATCCAGAGGTGAATAAAATTATAATAATTAATTTTATTGTTGTACACAATGTGATATTGTTTACATACTTTATTTCCAGAAATACATTGTTTAATTCACACTGTACATTAATATTAAAAAATCCTCGTAATAAGTACATTATATTTATTTAGGTCTAGATCTAGATGTGTCAGCGGCTCCGCTCGCATGAACAAAAGAAAACTGTTTTAATCCGGGTTATAAGCGATGTAAATTCCAAATTTCAACCAGATTTGTTCAGCCGTTTTTGTGTGATTAAACAAACAAAGAAAGTCACTTTCACATTTATAATATTATTTAGGATTACTGTATTTTGTTAATCGAAAAACAGTAAATTCATATAGTGTTATACATTTTTTAAGTTTGAATTTAAAATACTATTTCTTTGTGTTTCTATTGTAAATACGAATCAATATTTGTTTTCTACTGTTGTATTGCATATGTTATAATTATTTTAAAAAACCATCGTAAGTAAATAAATAATTAATATTAAATAGAACTCATAATACAATTAATAGATCAGCAAATATTTTTTTAATGTCATGTATTACATTTTCTATCAATTCTTACTTATCTATTGATCTGCGATTTTGCTATTAGACGAAAACTAATCATAATTACAGCATTGTATTTTGTTTATTTTATAATTAATATATTTTTTAAATGTTTTTTTTTTTTATATTATTGGTTTTAAAAGACACTAAACAATATAAACAATTATGATTTATTTTTCTAAATTAACTCATACATTTTTATATGATATTATACATCACTTTACATTTAAAATTTGGTCTTTACTAGATTCCATATACTTTTTATTGATATACGAAAATTAATACTAAAGTAAAAATGTATTCACTCATATTGTAGGTAACTGAATATGAACATGTTAGCATGACTAAAAAATTACCTACCTACTTATTATTCAATTGCTGTGTACAAGGACATATGTTTGTGATTTTTGTCTAAATAATGATATGCTAATATAAACATTTAGGCACAAGTGTGCTGTTCCCAATGACTGGAAAAACTCATACAAGATTTTATATAATTAACTAAGTAACAATTTTTTATTGCGTGATTATACAAGCTTTTATTTAACTTGCTTTGTTATTATGGTTCAAATCTTGCAAGTGAATTTTAAAACAGTTATCCCCAACCGATTGAGCTGAAAATTTGCATACACGTTTAGTTTGGATGACAATGCATGGTTGGCTATGTGAGGTTATTATAAGTCTAATATGACGGACTCCCAAAGATGGCTCACCAGTTATTTTTTACGCACCCCCATGATATGGGTATCAATGAAAGGGTTTGCTGGGAATTTTTTTTAACAGGTTTTTTTCAGTATTTTAATATTTTTTAGAACCATGTAGCGTAAATTAAAACGTGAGAAAGGGTAATTTAGAATAAATAAATATCTTGCGCAATACATTCCTTTAATTTTTTTTTATATTGAATAGAATTTTGTTGTTTTTAACCGCGTTGAGCGATTTTTAGTAGGGGAAAAACTTATGGGTTCATGTTACTTTCGCATCACAGATGACCTCAACATGCTCGTGACATATTGCGCTTGCGTCATACTAGCGACACGTAGTATAGCGGCCTATTTATAAAATATGTATACACTTAATACATTGTATATACTCGACTGTATCATTTGCGTGTTTGACTTTTTGTATAGGTAAAGTCTTGTTACTTCGCGTCACCGATATGCTCTGCAATAATTTAGACTATAATTGATTTAAAAATTGAAAATTGTATTTTTACTTCTGCTGGCAGTCCTTATGACTGCCTCGGTTTTTTATGTATTTTATTTAGCTGGACCCGTGTACTTTAATCTGTCTTTTGGTAGGTAGTTGCTATAACTCGACCGATAGCGATCAGAGATATAACAGAACCTTCTCCGCGAAAAAACAGATCTACCAACTTCCATGGTGACTGGTCAAACTGTGTTGGAGTTTATTAATGTCAAGTTTAAACCTAAATCCATTTTTATATAGGTACCTACTAGCTTTGCCGTTTCACTCGATCACAGCACCACCTATCGGATCCTAACATAGCTATGAACCATCGTCTGGATAAAAAAACACATAGTGGTATTATTAATCGCTCAAACACTAATAGATGCACACAAGATTTTCATATATAAGATATAAATTTATTTGGAAAGTCATAGCTATGGTTTGTATAAAAAATGCAGCTTTTCCTTAATTTAGATTCAATTTTTTCATTAAAAAACCAGTGATAGTTAATTATCTTAAATTATAACTGAATTTATCGAAGTAATTTTAAATATTATCATATAAGGCTTAAACATCCCCTAAGACGTACTAAAATAATACAGTTAACATAAGTGTGACCGCAGACCACAGTCTTAATAACATGGTCAGTGCATTAAATCGTATCTGAATAAAGTCACATATAATTTATAAGGTCATATATTATGCTTTAATTTTATTGCGTTAATTTGAAAGCGTCGCCTCGGGCAAACATTGTCCGCACGTGGACAAAGATCTCTCTACAGTGGATTTAAAGATTCGTAGCTTTTAACAAAAGTTTTGTAGACACCATCCTAAAATATTTGAAGTAATTTGTAAGATTTGTTGCAAATCGTTATTTTTTAATTTCATTTTCAACTACAAAAGAAGAAAAAAAATTTTTCACACACGATTTTTTTTAATCTATTTGTAGCTGAGTAGACACGTCATCATTTTTTGAAATGCTGATTTTCATTATTTTTTCTTTATCTAAGTCAGGTTTAGATTCAGTCACACCAGACCACCTGGACCAGTCAATCCAGAAATCTTTTAGACAATTTTCCACGAAAACCTCAATTTTATAAGTATTTCACCCAAAAAAAAACTGAATCATAATTGTTAGGCGTAGAGCCGCTTTAAGCCGGTTAAATATTAAAACTATAAGTTACTTACAACTCAATTTAACTCGAATATCATCCTCATGTCAAGAACTTAGGTCTGCACATTCGCAAGATTTATCTAATTTACTAACTAGGTTTTCGGTGTCTTGCATCCTCAAAAGATTTCAAAAAATACTACCATTTTCGACGAAAGAGACGCTAGTCAACTCGACGGTGTTCCCGATCATAAACTATGCGGATAAACTCGATCATCTACCAAATCTGGGTACTCTCAACTTTTGATCACATCTCTCAATTGCGTTCGCAACTAAACTGGTACAATATTATCTATCTCCACAATATCTCCAGGAACGATTTATGTTCCTATGTTCACTCTCCTTACAACAGGGTCCTTATGATACATTACATACCATCACACCTGTATTCCTCGAAGAGTTAGGCAGAGGTGTACTAATGTACACCCACAGTTCGCCGAATATGTTTTAGGTCCCATGTAATAGGGGGCGAGCCTATTGCCATTAATCGGGCACGAAAACAAACTCCGAGCTGCTACTGAGAAAAACCCAATAACACTGCTCGACCTGGGATTCGAACCCAGGACCTCGCTCACAGCAGTTGCGCTTAAGATCACTAGGCTAACGTTGACCGCTGAGCATAAATCAGCACTCTATTCAAACTCCTTTACAATAGCTGCTATACGGATGTATATATATATGGAATGTGATACCGTGTTACCTTCAAGATGCTAAAATAATCACAACTGCACCGATATTTGTTTAATAAGCAAGAGACAGAGTGATTAAAATTTGTATTTGTACATATGTAAGTATTTATATATTTGTATATATGTCTTTTGTGTTTTTATATTTAAATTTATTTTATTTTATTATTAAGTATTATTATACTTTTTTTTTTATTTTATTTTTTATTTTTATTTTTTTTATATTTTTGTTCATATTTGTTTTATTACCCGACTGCGAAAAAGGATTATTTTTAAAAAGTATGTATCTATGTATGTCTATTTATTTGGCATGATCTGTAGCCTAAACGGCTTGATGGATTTTTGCATACGAGGTGTTGTTAGATTCACCTTAATTGTGCGAGTAACATAGACTATATAATATTTAAGAAAAATATTATTGTTGTGAAATCCGAATGTATTCGTTTTTTGAAGTGGTTGCGTTGGCAACAGTTGTTGTTAGAAAAATAAAGAGAATTGAGAAACATGTGAATCCTCGTTAATATTTTAATCCTTAATTTAAATAAATAGAACCGTAGCGTAATAATATTACATTGTGGCGACCGTGACTGTGGTAATTTACGATACTAAATATGGAGTCAAAAATTAAGGAGAGAACTGTGACGCGTAGATTATTCACGAAGGCAGCGAATAATATGGAATCCACATTGAGCCGGCATTATGAGACAAATAAAGAAAAACCGGAACAGTGTGAGATGAGAATGCACTGGATAAAATTAAAAGAATTATATGAGAGGCTTCAGTGTCAAAATGAAGAAATAAGAAAATTACTTTTGTCTACACAAGATTGGAAAGAAAGTGATTTAGAGTCAGAAGAGGAAGACTGAAAAATATCAGACGAGATGGCTGCTTCTAAACGCTAAATACGAGGATTATAATAACAGCAGTATAAAAATGAAAGGTAACATCAAACAATTAAAATTGCCTCCCATTGAGTTAAAGAAATTCGATGGCAATGTGAAAAATTGGTTATCCTTTTGGGGTCAATTTAAAAAGATAGACGAGGACCTATCAATGGATAATGATGACAAATTTTATTATCTACTGCAATCTATCACACCCAATACAGAGGTTCGTGCATTAGTAGAAAGTTACCCACCATATGGTGATAATTATAAGGAGTGTATGGCTCAATTAAAATCTAGATATGCCCGAGATGAGATATTAATACAAGTATATGTCAGAGAGTTGTTGTCACTGATCTTGCTCAAAGTTGAAGGAGGTAAGTTAGATCTTACAACATTATATGACAAGCTGAATGCACAGCTTAGAGCTCTTGAGATGTTAGGTGTTACAAAAGAGAAGTATTCAGCATTTATTTTACCAATGGTTGAATCTTCATTGCCACATGATATACTAAAAGCGTGGGAACGTTCTACAACACATACTATAAATATGGAGGAAGAGTTGACAAATCTATTATCATTTCTCAAGAAAGAAGTGGAAAGTGAACAAAGAATTGCTATGGCCAAGAACACCTTTAGTACAGAAACAAATAATAATTCTGAACCAACAGCTAGTTGTTTAATAGCACAGTCTAAAACACCAGTGAAGAAATCAAAGAGTTGTATATGGTGTGATAAGGAAACACACTCAAATATGGAATGCTACAAGATGACGAAAATGTCTGTTGAACAAAGAGAGGAACATCTAAGAAAGAAGAAAGCATGTCTCATTTGTCTGAAAGTTGGACATTATGCAAAAGTATGTAAATCTTTTGTAAAATGTTTTATATGTGGAAAAAGACACTCATCAGTGTTATGCTACACACAAAAGGCCAGATCTAAAACTGAGAATAATGATTTATCAACATCATTGTCAGCACAGAGTCAGTCAGGACAAAAGGAGACTTTACTACAAACTGTTACTGTCAACATTGTATACAATGGAAAGAAGAAAACAGTAAGAGCACTCTTGGACAATGGGTCTCAGAGATCATACATACTACAAGATGTGGTACAAGAACTGAAAATTCCAGCTATCAGTAAGGAGTTCTTAACTCATTCTTTATTTGGTGGAGTGACTGTTAACACTAAGGAACACAGAGTGTATAGTTTTAATGTTGAGAATTTGGACAGTACATTTATATTTAATATAACAGCCTTAAGCCAATCTTGTATTTGTAAATATATTCCAAGGGTCAATAAGTGTGACACACAGATTTATAATATGTTACAACAACATGGTATAACTCTGACAGATAATGTAGAGTGTTCAACAGAGATTGGCCTATTGATAGGTTCAGATTTTTCAGGTGTTTTAATGACACCAAATGTAATACAATTGGAGAATGGTATGACAGGTATAAAATCTAAACTAGGTTGGACTTTACAAGGAACACAGGTGAGTTCTACATTAAATAATATTATAACTACAACTTTATTCTGTATTAATAATAAAAACGATTTAACAGGTTATTGGTTGTTTGAGACATTAGGTATTCGAGATCCTGTTGAAGTAAAATCTAACAGTGAAATAGAGGCTGAGGTGATTATGAGGTTTGAAGAAAGCATAAAAGTTAATTCTGAAAACAGGTATGAAGTTCAGCTTCCTTGGAAACCAGGTCATGATAATTTATTAAATAATTATGATTTAGCATTTAAAAGATTAGAGTCAATGACTAAGAAATTAGTATCTAATGGTACTTTTGATAGTTATGATGCTATAATAAAGAATTGGCAAGAATCAGGTATAGTTGAGCTTGTGTTAAATTCTGAAAGGAATAAAAGTCAATCACATTACTTACCCCACAAGCCAGTGTTTAAAGACTCGAGTTTAACAACAACAATAAGACCAGTATTTGATGCTTCTGCATGTGATATTAACGGAAGGTCATTAAACTCTTGTTTAGAGAAAGGGATGAATTTTCTAGAGCAAATTCCTACATTAATTGCACAGTTCAGAAAAAGAGCCATAGGTATAACAGCTGATATAGCAAAAGCATTTTTACAAATTGTTGTTATGCCCAGTGATAGAGAGTGTTTAAGATTTTTGTGGTGGAAAGATAATAAAAGGACTGAAGTTTTAACTTACAGACATTGCAGAGTTGTATTTGGACTAATATGTAGCCCATTTTTATTGTCTGCAACTATTCAGCATCACTTGAGGCAGGTAACAGATGAATATACAGAGTCAGCACAATTACTGAAAAAGTCATTCTATGTAGATAATTGTGTAACCAGCTTAGACTATAAATAGGAGGTATGTAAATTTATATATGACTCTAAACAAATCATGAATAAGGTTAAGTTTGACTTAAGACAGTGGGTTACAGCACCAATGCATATTAATGAAACAAATGAATCTGAAATATCAGTACTCGGTCTTGTGTGGGATACTGTTTCAGACAAACTTTGCTGTAATACACAAGATCTGCCTACATATGAAGATATCAAAAATATCACAAAGAGACATCTATTGTCAATAACTCAGAAAATATTTGATCCTATTGGATTCATATGTCCAGCTATGTTAACGCCTAAGTTGATACTAAAAGAAACTTGGCGTCGGGAGCTTGTGTGGGATGAAATATTACCCACAGATTTGTTGAATAAATTTCAAGATTGGTATAAATATATAACATACCTTAATATTTGTAAAATTCCTCGACGTTTGACTACTGAATTAATTAAAGAATGCAAGCTGGGTCTACACATGTTTTGCGATGCTAGTAAAGATGGATATGGAGCTTGTGTTTTTTTGAGGGCGCAGAAAAATAATAAAATATCAGTACAATTAGTAGCCGCGAAGGCTAGAGTATCACCACCAAAGAATATGACTATTCCCAGATTGGAGTTAACTGCTGCTTTGATAGGGACAAGATTACTTACAAATGTACAAAAAAGTCTCCAGCTTACTGAGTATGATATATATTGCTGGTCAGATTCTTGTGTAGTTCTATACTGGATAAAAAGAGAACTAGCGTGGAACACATTTGTAGGAAACAGAGTAAAGGAAATTAGAGAAAATACTAATTCACATAATTGGCATCATATTCCAGGTCAGCAAAATTGGGCCGACATAGCATCCAGAGGATGCAATGCAAAAGTTCTCGCCGAAATGCATTGGTGGGAGGGTCCACAGTGGTTGCACTTGGAACCTGATCAGTGGCGTAAGTCGGAGTTGCTGGTTGAGGAAAAGGAGGCACATGTCGAACTTAAGAAAACTGTATGCAATATAAACATTAGTTTAAATGAGAGTATATTAAAACAATTGGAAAACTATTTCAGTAAATATACAAAGATTGTAAGAACGTTGGCCTGGGTAATGAGATTTATATATAATATACGTAATAAAAATAATAAGAGGATTGGTGAAATAGCATACAGTGAATTTAACGAGGCTGAAAAGCATATAATAAAAAATATACAACATGAAAATATGGAGTTGATTGAAAAGAAGAGTGGAAGTCGGACACAGTTTTGTGATAATGAAGGAATATTAAGAGTTAAAACAAAATTGCTGCTATCAGATTTTCCTAAACAAATAATAACTCCTTACCTACTTTTAGCGAATAATCCTATTGTGACTGCACTAGTGAGACAAAGACATGTACAGCTACAACATGCAGGCACCAATCAGCTAATTGCAGACATCCGGTCTAGATTCTGGATAATAGGAATTCGTCGCCTAGTGAGATCAGTTATATCTAAATGCATCATATGTATAAGACATAGATCAAAACCAGTACAAGTACCGACTGCTCCATTACCTACAGAACGTGTAACATGTTCAGCAGCGTTTCAAACAACAGGAGTTGATCTCGCTGGACCTCTTTATTTGAAAAATGGAGAGAAATGCTGGATTGTGCTTTACACTTGTGCTGTATATCGTGCAGTACATCTAGAATTGACTAAGTCCTTGTCCACAGAATCATTTATAATGACATTAAGGAGATTTATAGCACGACGTGGTCGCATCGACACGCTTATGTCAGACCAAGGCACTAATTTTCAAGGAATTAAACATCTACTTACCTTGTTAGATTGGGATGAAATCCAAAGACGCTCGATGATAGAACGCATAACGTGGAAAATGAATGTACCTTCTGCTGCTTGGTGGGGAGGGTATTGGGAGCGTCTGATAAGAATAATGAAAGATTTACTGCGTCGTGTCTTAGGAAAATCATCTGTATCATACGATGAGCTTCAAACTATTCTTTGTGACTGTGAAGCTACAATGAATGGCCGTCCATTGACATATGTTAACAACGATAAAGCTGAAGCATTGGATCCATTGACACCAGCACATTTCATACAGCCTTTGAGCAACACAGATGTAACTGATATTGATCAGATTGACGCAAAAGGCATGAATAAACGTCTAAGATACTTACAAAATCTTCGAGAGCAATTTAGACATAGATTCAAGACTGAATATTTAACAATGTTAGTGCAAAGAGGAAGAGAAAAGGCTGATAGTCTGAAAGTAGGAGATATTGTTTTAATTGAAACCGGAGATAAAAGGATAAAGTGGCCTTTAGGATTAATCGAAGAAATTTACCCTGGAAGAGATGGTATTAGCAGATCTGCACGCGTGAGAACATCTGTAGGGTACAAGGTTCGTCCTTTTCAAAGACTGTACAAACTAGAAATCACATGTACTGATTTTAGTTTTTTGAAGACAGATTCTGATGATCAAAATAGCCCAACAGGTAATGATAGTTTATTAAACTCTAATTCAGCAGATCAACAAAGATCAATGAGTCCTGAGAAACCACAGTTGAAGACTCGCAGCGGTAGGGTGGTAAAACTGCCAAGTGAGTATAAGTTATATGTTTAAATTCTTTATTCTAAACTGTCTTTTATAGCAATCTCCATATTTAGTTTATTTTTTGTTACTAATTATCTGTCAGACAAATATGATACATTATATTAATTTATAATTGTAAAACTATTATTATAATTAATAATGGCAATGGTTGTAATTTTTTCATATTGTGATAGAGCTTCGAGGAAAGTTGTAAATTGTTAAATTTTTATATAATATAATTGTACTTCAGTAATATAACATTCGGATATATACTTTGTTTCGGTGTGCGGAGGATGTTGTGAAATCCGAATGTATTCGTTTTTTGAAGTGGTTGCGTTGGCAACAGTTGTTGTTAGAAAAATAAAGAGAATTGAGAAACATGTGAATCCTCGTTAATATTTTAATCCTTAATTTAAATAAATAGAACCGTAGCGTAATAATATTACAATTATGTAGCCTGTAAATCAAATAAAAACGAAAAAAGAAAAAAATATTAATTTGTTTTTGTTGCAGTCGGATTTTTTGTTTCCTTTTTAATAAATTACCTTGTTTTAAATTTAATTTTTTATTGCACTACCGAGAATGATATTTTTTTCCACATTACCCATGCACTGTAGGTATAGCTGGAAGAAAATTCTTTATAGAGTTAAGCTTGCCAGTGAACACATTAAAACTGCAATAAAGTAGGTATTTATTCATTAATTTAATCAATCAACGATTTAAGTAACGAGATACCGGACAGGCATCACGCACATAGAGATAAATCCATCATAATGACTCACCTTTGGTTTGTCGCATTTTTGAATCAACCAGTGCAAATCCAGCTGCCGAGAGGCTTGCAAGCCAGTGGCAACCAAGAAATATAATTTTAACACGCCACGCGAAGCGACGTGGAGAGATGAGAATAAACCAAGATAGACGATGAACCTCATAGTATATTTCAATGTTTTAGTATCGAGAATGTTTCTGCTTTTACCGATCTCCGGTGGTCACTGTCGTTTTTTGATTATATGCTGGTCTTTGTAATGACCGTCTGGCTAGAGCTAAGGCTAGGCTAGGGCGGTAGACCCTCAAATGAAACTCTGTTAACAAGCACCTACAGGTTTTTATCGATGTGACCCAAGATAGTAGCATGCTAAGCCTAGTGGAAGACTGGCTCTCAAGTGCAGCTGCCGGAATACACCTATTGGTATTTGGTGACAGATTTTCAACTTGAGGATGGTAGCTAACTAGGCGGACATTAGAAAAAGCCCTACCACCTAGCTATGGTTTCATCACGATGTTTTCCTTCACGGAAAGCTCAGACTCATTGCAGGGATTCGAACTCACGTCGATCGACACAAAGTTAGTACACGCTATCAACTGAGCCATCATTTCGTGAATTGCGTCAGGTATATTTTGACTTCGACACTGGAGAGCTAGTTCACTTAAAAAAATTGTTTCTTTAGTTTTTAAACGAATGTGAGCTTCAGTGTGCATTCAGCATCAGATGAACTACCAACCTTATATCCACTTTTTTTTCTACAATGATCGCTTATTTTGTGGCTATTGTAGAACACGTTTAGTTCGCAACATTGTAGACGCACCGCACTGTCCCGCCCGTCACGGTCAATATTGAAATTTACGATGTCTTATTGTTGCAAAGCGCATTATATTTTATAACTTTATTGGTTGTTCTTTGGCCAGTTCCGTTTTTGCACGGACGGTCTACTATGAGGCTAATTACGCCGTCTTCTGTGAGGTCCAAAAAACCCGTGTCTAATTAGGGGTTCAACGTAAACATAAGGTGCAAGTGTTGATAAAATCGTTGACTTGGTTTTGGGTGGTATTTTTTGTAAATATATTTATAGAAATGCTTTTTTTTTCGCTAAGTGACCGGTAAATAAATGGTTTTGTAAAAATATAAAGAATATTTCTTTGTAGATGAGTATTATTACATCTTTTCTACAGCTACATATACTGATATTGGTATTGCTTAGGTCCCACGTAGAAGGGGGTGAGCCTATTGCTATTAATCGGGAACAAAGCCGAACTCCGAGTTGCTACTGAAAATTTCATAGAAAAACCCAATAACACTTTGCTCGACTTGAAAGTCGAACTCAGGATCTCGAGCATAACAGTGACTCTTAGAAACCATTAGGGTAATGAGTCAATTAAGTCTCAATGTTTACTAAACATGCCAATAGAAGTATAACTGTAAAAAAAATTAAAATCCACAGCGAACACTAAAGTTCAAATTAAGTTAACTACTTACTTACATGTAATTTAATATAAAAATTAGTATTTATTTCGCTTGATCACTCCCTAACGTTTGTGATGAATTGGCCCCGAGATTATGAAGACTAATTCGGCGAAAGTGAATTTTTGGGGTTCCGCTAAGAACGCCGAAGAAAAATGATACACACAATGACTCGACGGTAAGGTTTAATGCTCAAATCGAATTAGACCAGAAATTGGGGTCTCGGAATAATGTTTTATTACAACAATAATGAAGGTAAGATATAGATTCTATAGACTTTTTACATGGACTTAAGACGATGTTTAATTTATATTTAAAAAATTATAGTAGCACGTACTGTCTCTAATGGTAAGCACTGTACAATCCTAACACAACGGTGACCACCAAACGATCGTAATCCAATGACGGTCGCCGCTATCATGCCTGACTGCATTAATCTTACTTGGATATGCACAGGCTGATCCCGAAACGCGACACGCAAAAGCGAGTCACAATGACGGCAAAAGAAACCTACCACCCCGCTATCGCCATTTCGTCGTTCGTTGCTCAGCAGGATGTATCACGTGCAGGTGAGGTTGGTTTGGGCGTCTCAGTTTTAAATATGTAATCGGACAGACTCCCACATATTAGAAAGAGTCATACTTATATTATATCCGTTATCGAATAAGACACTGTATATAAATATCTATCTGTGGTCCACGGTTTGACCCATGTTGAATTTCTTCACCAATTTTCCACTGCGCTGCCGTCGATGCAAACGCGCCATTGTTCTCACTTCCCGTACTTGCTTACAGCTCTGCTTCTTAGAGTACTAACGTAAAGTTATATAGCCTATAACCTTCCTCAATAAATGCGCTATTTTGAAACAGTTTTTTAAATCTAACAAATAGTTCCTGAGACTAGCGCGTTCAAACAAACAAAAAAATCTGTTAAGTTTTATAATATAGTAAACTATTGTAGTTTGTACCATCTAACATCAGCTTCATCGTTTTATATACTTTATAAATCTCAGCTGGAGTGATAATATGGTTTGTGACGTGCTATGTCTAATTAATCTCATTAATAATTTCATTTATATCTCTTATTGAGATAAGGTTGAGCCAGTGTAAGCCATATAAGCCGCCGAAAATAATTTTTTGACTAGTTGATTACAAATCATTGAATTTTCTTTACTATACAAAAACTTAATTGGAATGTATTTTACATAAAAACCTTCCATAGAAACATCTCTAAATCACAGTGAAAATCACATTAAAATGCGTTGTGTCGTTTAAAAGATCTAAACGTACGATTACAAGGACAGTAGGGACACACAGTGGGAAGCGACTTTACTTTAAACTATGTATAGATAGATTGATATAGATGAAAATAGGTAATAATAGAACGTTGGTAGGTGAACAATATTAACTTAATTTTAGATAATTATTTAATAGTTAAATTTTAAGTAATTTTTGGGTGATTTCATTACACTCATATAGTATTTTATAGAAAGAAATTAAGGCGTTTAAATAAATAGGAATACATAAAAATATGTTTAATTATAAACCACAATGATAATGCAATTAAGTTATTCACTTGATACAGTATAGTCAAACATTATATAAATTAAGTATATAAGTACAATAAACATTAAAATGATTATTACATAAAATGTCATGAAAAACAATTTCGCTTTGAAAACTTTTCCATCACTATCCATCAAATGACTTCCTACTCTCTCATAATACCCTGAGATGAATCTCAATATAATTCCACCTCCGTTATACGTATAACATTTGTCATGGCTGTTCACCCCCTCGTGTAAAGTGGAGTCATGATGACTCAAACTATAACATTTGGTATCTATCCATCGGTATTAAGCCGAGATGGTGTTTAAGATAGGGTTACACTGAGAGCAAATTATTTTATGATTTTTTATTGGAGCTTTTATTTTCGACCAAAGCTACAGTATATTACTTACTTTTGTCTCTTCTCCTTTTTGTTTTGGCGCCGCAAAAGCACTTGCCCGTGTCAATGTTTTAAGCCTTCATAACATTTTCCAATATACACAGTGATGTTTTTAGTTTCAATGTTTTAAAGTCTTAGTAAAATTTTCCAGCGTCAATTTTTCAAGCTTTCGTATATTATACATTATATACAAAAAGGCGTCTAACAAGGTGGTGGCCGCCTTGTTAGAACAAACAAGGGAATTTTTGTGGGATCCCAGAATGCATGCTCTTGGTTAATATTTATAATCCCACTTCACTTATGCACAAAAACCAAACTATATCACGAAAACCACCACCAATACTGAAGTAAATGAATCAAAAATAAAAACCGCAACATGTCACTTCAAGATCCTGCAAAAAATTCCCTACTTTTGTGTCTAAAGCATATATAGAAATTGGCTTAAGAATTTAAAAATATATGTATTTCTATTATTATAAATCTTACATAAAAATAAATATTACTATAGTATATTATAGTGGTGAAGATAATTACACTCGATTTTATGCATTACGCAAATGTGACTACTTTAAAGGAAACCTCCCACGGTCCGTTATTTTCAGACTGACGTGGATCAGGTCGCACAAACGCCCCATTAGGAAGAGCGTCGTCTGTGGTAGCGCAGAGAAGTCTGTAGTCTTAATGTTCGGTGCGTTGCGTGGCTGTCCGTGTTCGTTGGCCGTGCGTGAGAATCTGTAATATCACGGACCATGGGATGCCACCTTTAGGAGTGTAATCTGTAACGCGTATACAGTTTAATTAGTAACATGTTATTTAAAATAAAAAGTATGTGTAGAAGAACTATTGCAAAGGGAGGCTCCTCCGACCAGACGGGTGTTATGCCTGGCGGGCAGCTGCCCAACGGTTGTAGTTGGGTTCTTGTATATATACTCATCAATTGAAGAGTTAATTTCTAAAGCGCGATGTAGAGATGCGTCATTTGTGGCTCGATAGATGTCGCTACGTGTCGCTATGTAGATGTCGCTACATATGTAACAGATTTTAAATCGTAAAGAAACGTTTTTTTTATTACATCAGTGATTTTTAAAAGTTTTTTTTTTGCTCCCGGTAGAGTGAAACCTAATTTATCACTCACCATTTACTGTGATTTCACTTTTTGAAAGTTCAAACATTTTAACTCAATGCCAAGGCTCGCCGAGGAGCGCCGCGGTGCGGATTTACCGAAGGGTGAAATATGGGGGTTTGTGCACTTCGACAACACTATTTGCGGACTTAAAATTTCTTTTTGTATTCTCATTGTAGCTTTAGGGTTAAGTGGCCAACTAAGCGGAGCACTTGTTAGTTTAAATATTTTTAAAGGATTACAGATTAGTGTAATAGTACTTAGTCTATTTTAGACATTTTTAAATTGCTAAGCGGGTTGTTTTTCTTTCCCGTGAAATATAATTTTTACCTATAAATTTACTATTGGGTTTCATGATCAGTTATTAACACCGCGTAGGTTCGATTCCCGGTAGTGACAGCTAATCTTGTGGGAGCTCCGATTTGTTCGGGACCTCGTAAAATGATCTGGCAAGTGGAGACTTAATAAAACGAATCTACATGTCAGTAACATATACCCATTATTTTTAAGTTTTAAGTTAACAAAACGTGTGCGGCTGGGTACCTCCGTTAGGAACGAAGTTAAATTCAGTTAGTCCAATTCATAAAGACAACATCGATGTAAGTTTCATATATATTTACCATACAAAATAACTGATAAACCATTGAACTACTGAATGCCAACGTGAAACCTATTTCACGAGACCACCATAAGAGGCGCCGCCCGAAGTGCAATGTTTTGCAGGTTTACACAACTGGCCGCGTACGATACTCGTTTGCTTTAATCTCGATACTAGCACGCACACACTCACTCACTTGTATATAATAAAATAACAACGAGAGAGAAAGTTGCATTAAAGGAGCATAATGGTTTTTCCTTACGTGACGATTTCTAAAAGTCAACTCCAACAGAGAGACGAACTAAGGAATTTCTTTCAAAAAAAAAAAATGATGAAACATGTGCCCATTGTATAAAAATAACATCAATAAAATAAATGTAACTAACAATACTTATTAACAAAGTCATACGTCACTTACGATCATTAATTACCTTTCCAACTACCCTCAGTTTTACGAACACAATGTAATAGACAAAATGTAGCAGGTGAGCTCATTAGAGATTACTTACGGTTATTTGCAATTCAGCACCATCTGGCACACACGGATCGATTACGGTCTGCCGTTCATTCGTTCATTCATTAATTTAATCATTCGGTCAAAGTTGTGCAAACTGTTTGGCTAAGTCATATCAGTGAATTATACCGGTCGTTATTTTTAATATAGTATTAAGCAGGAATGTTTTGAAGTGATTAACTGCGAGATCCCGAAAAACGGTGCTAATGATTTTTATTTACATACTAGCTGTGCTCGCGGCTACACTTGCTTTTATAGTTCTTTTCAATATCTATATATATGTAGTATATTAATTTGATATATCTCTTATAGTTTACTCAGGGTAAGCCATTTAAGCGTCTGAATTGATTCACAATGACCAGATTTTTGTAATTTGTGTGGAACCATAATTCTTTTTCTATAATAAAAGTAGCCTATGTTACTCCTTATAACATCAGCTATCTACCAAATACACAACAAAAGACTGACAAGATATTTAAAAATTGTTTTTTTGTCATTACATACAGCTTCAATTTTATTTATTGTGTAATATGTTATAGGCTAATTAGCAAGTAAAAGAAGCGTAGTAAGTACTTGCGTATTTACTTTCATAAGTATTTAACACAAAGCCGTTATTTTGACATTAGAAACAGAAACTTCAATTTTACTAATTATATAGATAGATTTATAGATGAGATGGGTCGAATGTGGTTTATGCAGAAGTCGAACTTTGGTTGAATATTTGGTATAAAATCAAATCGAAGCAGAATTTTTTTATTTAAAAAAACTGATGAACTTCGATTTATCTGAATATTTAACACTTTTTTTTATTTAACGTTTTTTTAATTATTTTACTTACAGTTAATATTTAGATTAAAAATAAGTAATAAGTTTATTTCATTAAAGTAAAATTTATATTAGGTAATAAAAATTACACATATTAAATAATTACAAATATATGACATAAAATTGACTTAATATTTTATTTTATTTTACATGTAAACAAGCCATTGGACCAAATGGAAAATTTAAGTGCGTTCTTGACGAGGGATCCGTGGATTACGTGTATTTAATTGTCCCAAACTATCTTGTTCCTTAAATGATTTTCTTCCTTGTAATATTCCTCGTCCTACTAATAACAATATATTACTTACATATGTGTATTCTACTGCTATTGAAGTATTTAGTGTCTTTATTTATCGTAATAATATAAAATTGTAATGTGTCCTTTGTACGTGTCTATATAATGTTGCGACCTGTTATAACCCGATTAAAAAAGATAGAAAAATCCTGTTCCCGAAATATCTCGAAGCAACTACAAACTTCTCAGGACTTTGAAATAATGTTCGCGTCGTAAACAACCACGTGCACATGTTTATATAAACATCGCAGTTTACACACACATGTATAGGGCTTATCGCCTCGATTACGTCATCGAGTAGGCATTGAAAGTAAACATCAAGAGGGGTCGCGATTTTTCACGATGTTTCTACGGTCGTTTAGTGTAGATATATAAGCGACTCAGGCGCGGCGCCAAGCTGTTCAGTTAAGTTTTGAATTACAAAGCGATAACAACGAGCGATAAAAGGAAGCGAAACTACAGTGTACTAAATAACAGTGTTGTGAGTTCGTGTAATTCGTAACTGTGAAATTGAATTAAATCTTCTTCACTTCAAATATTGGCATTTTTAATACCCTCGGATGTAACAATAAGTTATAGTTATACTCTTTATTTATATGTTTAACATATATATGCTATATAGTTTTAATTTATCCCTGCAGCAAGTATTATGTATAAATTTGTGACAGTTTTATATTGTTTTGTGTCTTGTTTATGGGCTATTTTCTACAACACCGAAAATTTGGCAACTAAATTCTATACATGTATTTGTCACACTTGATATTGATACTCAAAATTTAAAAAAGTATTTTATATTTATGTGGGTATGTTTCATTACTTATTTTTAAATTATAATTACGTTTACGTAAGGTATAGTAATACATCGAATTAATTGGTTGTTTATCCAAAGTAAACACTTGTTCATAATTATTCTAAAACTTATTATAAATGTTTGTGAAAGAAGCATATAAAATTGTAATAAAAATACAAATGAGCATTTATTACTTCCGTAGAAAATTACATTAAAATAGAGAACAAATACAAAATTACGAACCATTTGACATCTGACACCGCGAATATTCAAATTAACGCATTACCGATACGAACAAAGGTGCACTTGAATCGAAAAAGGGAGGTTTTATGACACCTCCGTAGCGTACACACTATAACAACTACATATTTTTTATGCCACAGATTATAAAAAAAAACCTGGAATATTGAGTAATAACTTTTTTTTCTTTTTATGTAATAGCAACTGCGTTCACCGACAATTATGCCAATGTCAAGTGATTAGAATTTGTAATTTTCAATCATAGTTTTTGTTTTAATTATAAATAAATAAACAAGAAGATTGCGGCTTCCTTGTTAAAAATGTCCAGTGAATTTCTGTGGCAACCTAAAATACATGTTCCTAATTAAATAATTTCACTACACTTGTACATTACGTAAAATGCCGCCAAAATTGCATAATATGGGATAATTTTTATTTAGTATCACGGTAAATTGTTTGTCTATCTCTGATGGTAACATAAAATAACATACTTTGACGCCTGTATCCCCGAAGGGTTAGGCAGAGGTGTACCGATGTACATCCACAGTTCGCCGTGTATGTTTTTTTGACGTGACAACGTCTTATAAATTGGTTTGCCGAGTGACACTTCAAGAAACTGCGTTACGCTCCGCTCACGTTATGCGCTCACAATGAGAGCGAGTGAGAGGCACGCGTCCCTTCCACTCGGGCATGGTTAGCCCGCCTAAGAGCGAGAGAGACAGACATAAAGTCGTTGTCACGTAAAACTTTCGCCCGTATACCGACTTTACAGGCAACCAATTTTTTTTTTAGGTCCCATGTATTAGGGGGCGAGCATATTGCAATTAATTGGGCACAAAGCTAAACTCTGAGCTACTACTGAGAATTTCATAGAAAAACCCAATAACACTTAACTCTACCTGGAAATCGAACCCAGGACCTCGGTCATAGCAGTCGCACTTACGACCACTATGTGAATGAGGTAAGCTCATTACAATCCTAACACATTGGCGACTACCGAGAGATCGTAATCCATCGGCGGTCGCTGCTGTCATACCAGTCTGCATTTATTTAACTGGGTATGCACAGACCGATCCTGAAACGTGAAACGCAAAAGCGAGTCACTATGACAGCATTTTCACAATACGCAGCCCCATGACCCCACAATATGAATTAAAATTGATCCCGGCAAAAAAATAATTAATAGCTTTTATCTTTCTATTGCTGATTATAAATAGGCCTCGTATGTGAAGAAAGAATAGTCGGTATCCAACTTTGTATAGGCGCCATGTGAAAGTACGTTAAAAAAACGCTAAATCCTTCCACTACAAAACAAAGAAATTTGCTAAATCTTATATTTGCCTTACTTTGATGAAGAAGGCCTTCAAGTTAGGAAAGATACATTTCTGTGGGCCGACATGGCTTTTAATAACGGCATTAAACCCCCTTGCCCCAAAAAGCTCTGGAAACCCTTCTCACAACAGGATCATAACACAAGGTTATTTATCCAATCAGGCTGTCACAAGTAGAGATGAATCAGCAAAGGCATTTATTTCTCTATGGCCTACCTCTTTTAAGACACATTGAAAATATGTAGGTAAATATCTAATTTGTGGCATATTTTAAAGTAAGTTACCTTAGTCTGTACACGCGGGTTATGACACGTAATTTGCGCGTAAATCAAATTTGACCGGTGGGTGTGGTCGCTGTCCCGCGCATATGTCGATGTTTCTACATAATCTCTGTTACCTTGGTAAATGCTTTCGTGTGAATCGTGACGCGTTGGCGTGATGGGCGGACATAAAGCTTCGACGGACAGAAGGCATAATAAGACACTCTAGGGTTAAATTTTTTGGGCTAACATTTTAATTATTTATTTAGATATATTTAAACACTGCAACATTAATAGCAATAATGAGTATTATCTGACCTCAAATTTTAAACTTAAACCAGCTTCAATTATTTTCAAGAGATCCCTGGGGAATTTTCGAAGTTGAAGGTTTAATGCCAATTAAATTAAATTAAATTGGGACCACCCTTGAGGCATCCACTATCAAGCAAGAAAATATTATCCAAATCGTTTGATAAACGAAGTTATGGCTGAAAATCCATAGAAAATAAAAGACAATTATATATTGGAATTGAGTAGTTTCCGTTTTTTTTTTAATTCGGTTAAAAATCCGAACGCTTACATACATACTTACATCTCCTAACGAGGTAGGCAGAGACCACGTCCTTCTACTTGCTATGATCCTGGTATACATCTTTCGATTCTTCAACATTCACCAATCTTTTCACGCACGCTCGTTGGTTTAGAGTTGACCTGACCTTTCTTGACTCCGAATTGATCATAGAACGTTCGTCTAGGCCTTCCTGTTCCAGCGCTCCCATTCGTACTCGACTCATAAATTTGTTTAGTCATTCTTCTTTCATTCATTCTCTGTACATGCCCAAACCATCTAAGCATCATTTTCTCAATCCGTATATCTTTTTTCACACCACAAAGTTCCCTTCTCACACTATTTCTTATCCTGTTACTCAATTTCACTCCTCACATACTTCTTAACGCCAATATAAATAAATAATAAATCAAAAACAATTGCAAGAACAAACAATAAAACACAAACATAAATGCATCAGTAAATAGTAAGATATTGTAGGAAAATGTAGAGACAGAGCACAAGAGAAACTTCTATCGAGATTTCTCTCTACTTGGGACAGTACAACTTGTGAAGTATTTCCACCCCACAAAAGATCGCAGGCAAATGACCTTGTGTTGTGTTCCTGCGGTAAGTGTGATTTGCAGAACCCCTTTAGGAAGGAGGGTTCAAGCTCGGCAAAGCGCTAGTGATACTTACAGCATTACAAGCGTTCACAGGTACGGTAGCCACTTACCATCAGGCGGGTGGTAAGCTTCTTTGCCGTCTAGGTAACAAAAAAACCTCAATATTTATGCTAAAAAACAAACTTAATGAGTAGGTTATTTATTAAGGTAAAAATAAACCTAAAAATTCTGTCTAGATTATAATATAGATAACAGTCCAGTTCGTAGGCGATAATATCAGGCAATATGGTCCACTTTATTATTTGCGTCAATTTAAGGTAATTTTATTCAAAAACCTTATGTTACTTTTAGAGTTTAAGTTTTAGTAGGTACATATTATTATGATGAAAAACAAATTAATATTTGACAGTGACGTCATGCTGTGCAAATTCCACATAAAAATTAAGTTAATTTATCTGATACTTAATATAATTACAAGAGACTATATAGAAAAAAAAAATTGCTTGTATGACCGTTTACATGATAAAAGTAAAACTTCTCGCGGAAAGGGAAAGAGACGTGGATAGCCTGCAAAACATATACATTGTATAGCGCTCTTTCTCCTTATCTAAGTTATATATTTCTTCTCTCTCATGTAACGTATTGTGCCTGAATGTGACGCGTCCTTGAAATTTCCTCTAAATTCTCGTCCACTTATCGAATCACCTACTATGAAGGTTCACTCCAAAAAGTATAAAAAGAAAATAATACATTAGAAATATGATATAACATTTTATTAGTATAACAGATGTTTTAATTTAAAAAAATCCTACCTACAGTTTTCTATATAGGTACCTACTTATAATCTTAGTAACTGTCCCCCAAACAACTTAATCTGCTTAAAAGAGAAAAATATGCTCTACTTAATACCAACTAATCTGAATTTCAGTGCATTATCCATCTAAATAACCACTTATTAAGTCGGTTCCCATTTTACGCTTAGCGTGGCGGCCACAAAAAATACCCCCACCCCACGGTTTAGTCAAAACGCAGTGAACACCTGCACGTTCCCGTCTAACTCGAACAATATGCGATGCAATGCTCACTTGTTATGCACACCGTTTACTAAAATATAGTGCAATTTTATACTTCCTTTTTAAGTCCCTGGCAACTAGTCCTCTTTATTTGAATATCATTATAGTAATGATCAAGTATTTATAAGAGTGTCAAGTGATGATTTCAGTATTCTATCTCAGTGATAGTACCGTTGTTAGAACTTTCTAGGGAGTTTTTGTGACATATCAGAATTCATCATCTATGTTATTATTTTCAATCCACTCCACTTGTGCATAATGCATATATAGCTGTGTTTTGTAAAATTCCACCTATATTACACAATGTAGGGTCACAAAACACAAAATCTTGAATAAATAAAACAAACAACTGCAACAAACACCACAACAAAAACTCCTAGACTCATTTGACAATATCACAAATGTTAAACTTGAAAATAATGTTGCCACATTAGTTTTTGTACTGTTTTTCTATAGTTTATTTTATGTAAAACTTTAAATATGGCTTTGAAGGATTTTATTTAATAACTAGCTATGCCCGTGGCTCCACTCACGTGGGCTACATAATGCACGCGCGAATTTTGCTCTCCCGCTCCTGGCTATTTTAAAGACAAAAATGCTTATTGTGGGTGTTTCTTATAAGATACACACTCAAGATATACACTCTCGCTGAACTTTTTGTATGTATTTATAATATCTACAATTGTTTATTAAATTAATTTGCTATATCTCTTATGGTTTACTCAGCGTTAGCCATTTAAGCGCCTGAATTGATTCACCATGACCAGTTTTATTTTATTTGTGCGGAACCCTAATTCTTTTTCTAAAATAAAAGTAACCTAAGTTACTCTTTATAATATCAGCTATCTGCCAGTGAAAAACACGCCCAAATCGGTCCAACTATTTCGGAGATTACTCGGAACAAACAGATAGACAACATTTTTTAAAATGAGTTTTTGTTATAGATATCGTATATACTTTCATGTGCAGTTAGTAAAAAGCTCATATTTTGACATTACAATCAAACACTTAAGTTTTAATACTTGATTTGTTTATTCGGCCTTGAACTTCGTAGTATTCGATGCTTTTCAGATAAAGTTAACAATAATAATAAATATCTCATGTATTTTTACGATTACTTCAGACTGGTAGATGTAACTATTTTTAAAATCTATGTAACTACCCCGATATAAAATGTCGTTATAATCTGGGTAATAAAAAAACAGATAAAAGTTATGTATAAGTTGAATGACTTGGCAAATTTTGCAGGTACAGATATACTACACCTGGTATTACCAGTTTCATTACATTATTTAGTAGAAATCTTTAAAAGTTATGAAATTGTTTATTTTATTAACCTAAAATATTAAATGACAATTCAACTATGTGGACTTTTATGGTACTTTTTTAAGGTACTAGTTATGCATAATTTTTTAATAGCTATTTAAATGCCGTAACCTTTATGACGTCACTAAAATAGCTTCAGTATTTTCTTGCCTAACTCAATTGAATTATAACAATTTTCCATTTTAGATATACTAATAAACCCTGCAATAACTATTTAGTTTCTGTGAAATTACTTTGTAAAGGTGTATTTAAATAACAAAACTAAAATATGTTTGAAAATAACTAATCGTATATAAAATAATTCATACTTTAAAATTTTAAAGTTTGTTAATTTATAGGCATTTGATATAGGCAAGTTTGTCTAACAATTTATCCGCTATAAGCATACGGTAAATTTTCATTTTATCAATACGGCATATTAAAAAATTTCACCTAGTTTTAGAGCACGTTCAGTATTTACCCTCTATAAACCGTAATGAAGAATTATTGTTTTTAACGTCACACTCCAGTGTTTTGTGTGTGGATTTCCTTTCTATAAGTCTCTTCGATCTTCGGTTAAACACGTTTGCACTTGTCCCTGTTTTTTTAGGTGCTATTACTGACGACTTTTTTTTAAAGTGAAATCAAGCATAAAATTATATTTACTCAAATCCAAACTGTATTATATTTTGTTAAGAGATATTTTCCGTTGCGAATTTAATTCTTGTTTTATGGCCGAAGTGTTATTTTTGGAGACCCAAAAGACCCTTTGAAGATCGTCGTTACCTGATGATTGGCAATGACAGGTCAACAAAAGTTAACACATGTGGTCAAACTCGCAACCATGAGTAGGTAGGTACCTAATATATTTCAATATACATATTATGATTGTATCACTCTCCTTTATATTGTCATGTATTGTATGTTTCTACATATTTTATTTTTTGATACTTGATGCAAGCTTTTTGATCATTTTCATTGCAACTATGTGTTGTTGGATTTAATTTAATTTAGGTGTCATTTAAAAAACTCATTTAATTTGGACAAAACCTTGTTTAAGCCTTGTTGTACCAAACACAATCTGAATTTGGCATTTTGAAGGCGATGTTAACTATTATTGGCGATTAACTGCTTCATTAGAGCCTAGTAGTCCGAAAAGCGACTGCTATGTTCGAGGTCCTGGGTTCGATTCTCAGGTCGAGCAAATTGCTATTGGGTTTTTCTATGAAATTCTTAGTGCACCTCTGCCTAACTCTTCGGGTATAGAGGAGAGAAGATTAGAGTTATATTATGAAGGCAATATTTAGCTAGTTCTGCCATCGCAATACTTTTGCGAAATACATACGTAACTAATTATTGCTGATTTAAAAATTAATTGTTTCCTCACAACGAAGGAACATTGATTTATTGATAGGGTTATCACGACATATGCCGCGTGTAGTGTAAATTAGATAATTAGAGTTTTAATGATAACATAATTATATTATTTTGTACCGCCAAATAAGATTTAGTTCCCGAAGAAATATTCCAAGAAAAATAAATCAAAGCACACACAAAAAGGTTTCGTGATACGACAATTTATGATAAAAATACTTTTCATAACATTTATAGAGTAAGATATGGTTTGAGACAGTGTCCGAACATTATATCTGATGACTTGTGGAACGTTGCCCCTCGGAGTGGGCCGACGACGTATAAATCATTGTTAATACGATTTTGCTGTACATATTCTGTCCCGTCTCCCCATATGGTATACTAAGGTTTTATTATATTTATATACTAGCTGTGCTCACCGTTTCACCCGTGTTAAATTTATCCGGCAAACAGTGCGCCGCGCGCCGCCAACGCACCCATGTAGTCTATCCTAATTTATTCATCCCGCAAGTAAAAATTATTTCAATTTTTCATTGTCTCCTAAACTATGTGTCTAAATGATATTATACTATAAAGACCAAAATTTAACTTTATAAATGTTCGTGTTTATATAAATTACAGTTATGCTTTTTATTTATATTATGTTTAACATATACAGTTTTATATTAACCCTGCAGTTCCCATAACAACTATACCATGTATAAATTTGTTACTGTTTTGTGTTGTGTCAATGTGTCTTGTTTATGGGTTATTCTAATTGGACTTTGACTGGCAGATAGCTGATGTTATAAGGAATAACCATGGCTACATTTATTTTAGAAAAATAATTAGGATTCTGCACAAAAAAAATTCTTTGTCCTTCAAATAACCGGCGGGCGACCTCGGTGGGTAGAGGCAATGTCAGCACAATACCGAAATTTGGTGGCCTACGCGAGCGGAGCAGCGGAGACAGCTAGATTGTTAATAATATTAAACTATTTGGAGACTCATATATATCTAAGCCTATCTCACTCGATTCCCTGCTTTATATTTTTGAGATATCCGTATTACTTCTTTTAACATCATCTGAATCTAATATTATCACCATAATCATTGCTGACCAAAGTTCTCCCACTCTCGCGCTCTTTCCCTCTCTATTCTCTATGGAATAGATGATATATAAAAATCAGTGAACTAATTGCAAAACGTAGTAATCGTCCAGACAATAACAATAAATAGATAATGCACATCGAACCCGCTGTTTACTAAGCCTGCGGCTAGATGGCGTGCATTACTTAAGTAAACATGGTTTGAGTCTGAGTTTAATCCGCTAGTCATCGTACCATTTTATAGTATTTACTGTATGTATGTATGTAAGACGTATTAACTGTTATATGAATCTTTTTAAATATAATGTCTAAATGCTGTTTACAAATATAATACCTACACGCATAAGCTATACTATAGTTTAAAAATAATACAATAATAATAATATCAGTACTACCCGTGCGCGATAAGTTGACACTCACCTGGAATACAACCCTCCGCCCGCTACCCCTGTAACTTCCCCTCAAGGTCACGTATTGTACTGTAGGCAACGTCATTTTTTATAACATCTTAGTCTTGTACTGGCTTACGTCACGCAACGACGACGCGCTTCGATTTTATAATCTTATTTGATACTGATTCGTTAATAGTTATTAGAGTTACTGCTATATTTTATTGTTATTTTTTGTGTTAAGTTTATTGTTATAGTGAAGGGTGAAACTTTACATAGTGGAGAGAAAAATCTCATGTTAAAAGTGTTAGACTTTTTTGAAAATGAAAAACGGAACAAACCGTTGTGTTTACCTGTTGATCAGGCAGTAAAAAGAACCAAGTGTAATCAATATAAGGCGGCGTAGTACCGAGTACAACACTCGCTACATTAAAAAAAAATAGTAGAGACGAAGTCGCAGGTGGAAACTTGTTGTGATATTTTTTTGTGCACAGTACAACCATGTATGTGTCTGTGGCGTCACCGCCTCCAGATCTCAACTTATTTTGCACGGGTTACTACCCGTGCTTATATACTGTAAGCATACCAAAACACGGGCACGACGTAATCATCACGACAGCTCATAACGTATTGGCGATTTCAAACGCAGAGAAATCACCAGTTGTACATTTTTCCCTTAAATAGTGGTACTATAAGAATCTTTCGCAAACGTTCAGGTTTATTCACGATGTTTTCCTTCATTGCCAGCCGATAGTGTTATGTTACCAATTTCAATAAGTGAATTTATGCGAATCCCGAAAAAATCGTCAGCCTTTTAGATTAACTTTTAGATTAGATTGGACCGATTAGTAGATTATTTATAATTCAATCCGGCCAATTAACGAAAAGCAATTTTATTGTCATAGCACAAGACAATTTTTAACAGCAAAGAAAACCAACTTCTATGATTTCCCTGGTGTATCTTCAAAGTTGAAGTTCCAATGCAAATTAAATTCAAATAGGACCCAGCCTTGAGGTATCCCCTCCCCCCATCCCCCCTTGAGTATCACACACAAAAGAATCATGCAAATCAGTTCATAAGAAAAGTAGATATAGCTGAACATCCCTATAAAATATACATTCGACCGTCCGTCCTTTTTTTGAAGTCGGTAAAAATAAAACTTCATATGTGCGTATCGATCGGGCACAGCATCTCTTTCGGCGACTTTAAAAGAAATTTTTAAGAATTAAAAGACCTGTGCAAGCATCACTAACATATTCATTTCTGTTGCAAACGTTGTTCAATTTAGTAATCAGTAGATAAACTAATATTAGTATAAATAATGTGTTTAAAATTAACTTGAAAAATTGACTAGGTAAGTTTAAAACTAAAACACTAGGGAAATATCGCGCTCTGAAAAGTACGATTTATATTTTTAAACGTGCTGGTTAAGAAGCCCTTTGAGTTGATTTCCAACATGGCACACATTCTTGTAAATACACGGCTTTAAATACTCTAGGGGTACCGATACATTGAATTCAGTGTGATTTTACATAGCCTATAACCAGCAGTCCATCAAAAACACTTGTAGAATAATTATTGCAAAGGGAGGGCCCTTTTTTTTTTAGAACTGACTACACTGTTAGCCTTAGGGGCCCTAAAGCCGCTGCGTCTTTGACAGCTTCACCGGACTTGGACGAAGGGAGGGCCCTCCGACCAGACGGGTGTTATGTCTGGCGGGCAGCTGCCCAACGGTTTTTTTTTTAACTGACTACACTGTTAGCCTTTGGGAACCTATCCAAAAACAGAGCCGCTGCGGCTTTTACAGCTTCACCGGACTTGCCAACGGTTCTTTTTTTTTCGAACTGACTACACTGTTAGCCTGAGGGGCCCTAAAGCCGCTGCGGCTTTTACAGCTTCACCGGACTTGGGGCCAACGGTTCTTGTCGGGTTCTTGTATATATACTCAATTGAAGAGTTAATTTCTATAGCGCGATGTAGGATGCGTCGTATGTGGCTCGATAGATGTCGCTATGTGTCGCGCTATGTAGATGTCGCTACACACTCTTATACATTTCTTACATTTCTTACATACATACATTCTTATTACATATACGGGAACAGCAGATGAATATAAATATCTTGCAGAGATCATAATCCTCCTTTCGGCTTCACTGCAGAATTTTTTTAAAGATTTTACAGGTACCGTTGCAAGATTTTTATTTAGTAACAATAAAAATAAGATAAAATAAATATATACCTATGACACGAAATAATATCACTGAAATAAATTTACACGGTTCTAATTGCAAAGGTGGTTCCTGTTTACTAGAACTGTTAATTTATACCATATTTATGTAGGTAAATAGCAAACACGACTATTTCGAACTTAAGCACGTAAACGCACCGTGTTCGATTTTCATGATATCGGAAGACGAGTGTAAAGACACCGTGCTAGTTGGAAAACGCTAATAGGGTTGAGTTATTGATAGACCAGGCTTCAATCGAGCGTACTGTTGACCGATGTGAATATCTATACTATCTATAGTTGTAGTACAGACAGAGTAAAAAAATCTTAATGAGAATCATTCATGTGCATTCCCAAATAATTGAGAGTATATATCTTTGCTTTGCATATGCGTCGCCCGGTATCTCTCACAGATGTCCGTTTGACCAGCGACTAAGATTCTTTAACGAAAACGTAGAACAATAAATGATCTAACTTTTTTATGTAAGACTAGCTGACCCGCGCAACTTCGTCAGCGTCACATAAGAAAGAGAGGGTTAGAGAGAGTGGGACGTAGGCAGAGACAAATAACAATTGTCGTAGGCACCTACAATACAATTTATAGGTGCCGCCCGCCTGCCACATCATCCGATAAAATGCACGCGCTGTACTTTATTATTATTTTGTTGCGGAGTTATTTTAAAACTGTGATATCTCCTAAGATATATTGTCCAAAATTTGGGCAATTTTGTCCAAAATTAAATATCTGTGATGAATAACGTATTTATTGCGATAAGGATTAATACCATATTCAAAAAATACCTTCGCAAATAATGCATTGTTTTAGAACAAATTTTATCACCATAAAAAAGGTTATATTGCGTCAACCTTAAAAGATAAATACATGAAATCGTGGACTTTTTTTAGGAACTTTTTAAGAAAAAATAATTCCATTACTATTAATTGTTGCGTAACTTTAACCATTTACGCAGCGCACGCAATGGAAACTTTCAAAAGGAATAATTTTTGCCCGGTTTTTACAACATTTTTCATTGATGCTCCACTCCTATTGATCATAGCGTGATGTTATATAGCCTATAGCCTTCCTTGATAAATGGGATAACAAAAACTAAAACAATTTTTCCATTCTAACCAGTACTTCCTGAGATTAACGTGTTCAATCAAACAAACAAACAAACTCTTCAGCTTTATAATATTAGTATAGAGTTTGTCTCCTTCTTCCTACAATATGGAGTAAACATAGCGTGAAGAGTCATTTGACTCTACGACGATAGGCTGAAGCTCTGTCGGTACTTTATTTTTTACATAGCACTGTGCTTAGCATTATATACAAAGCCGTAAATTTGTCATCCTACAATAAAATATAAAATGAACCACTGCTAACGATTTTTACACGATATTATATCGGATTATTTTACTGCTAACTGTACACGTAAGCCTGCTTAACGTTTGCTTACTCTGATATTTGTGGTGAGGCTTAGCATGCGTTGCCATTGAGTCTGTATTTGCACGCCGTTCCACAACGATCAAAGGTTTAGTTGACTGGCGGTGATAAATTTGGTAAAATATTTTAAATTATTTTACGAATTATGTAATAAATAATCTATATATTAATACGAGAAGAGCTTTCGGTACCTTTTTAAGCGTATTGCGTGTACGGAAGACTGTGAGATTTGGCATGGTTAAAGTATATAAGTAGAAGGAGTGCAGAAAGCTAAAATGTATCTATAATATCTGATAGTTACTAATATATAAAATTAAATAAATTAATACTGCGAATACTAAAGTGACCAATGCCATTAACTTTAGACCCCACAAAATATTGACACTGTCACTTAACGAAAAGTGACATCACGTGATGTAGTAGATAATACTCATTATTTAGCAATACTGCAAATGTCAAACAGAAAATAGTCTATGATCATAAAATCGCTGGTCGAATTTCGACCTTAGGGTGATCGCTAGTATTATTAAATAAATATGGAGACACAATTTCACACAGGGCCATTTAATTCCAAACTAAGCAAAGCTTGTATTATGGTAATTAAACAGCTGATATACATACATATATATAATAGACACGAAACACCCAGATATAACTGACAATTATGCTCATCATACAAATGTCAGACATATGCGGGGTCGAACCCGCGACCTCTCAGCTCTATTGTAGTTGTTCTACAAGAAGGTTTGCGGAATAAGTGCTGGGCCCTTATTTTAATCTACCGCGAATCAATCCCTCTCGAACCTATTGCTCCGATACATAGTAAACAAAAGAGACTCACCTCGTCCGGAGCGGGCGGTGACCTTGAGCTTGCCCCATCGACCTGGACTATAGATTGTGGAGTATTTGTGTTTGTGGAGTGAACTGTATGTATGTGTGTGTGGCAGCCTCAAATGATAGGAGACTATCACTCAAGCAATCAGTTCAGAAAAACTCCTGGTACACCAACTCAAGTTATACAAAGCAAAATTTTAACACCACCATTAAATACATATAACTCAGTGCCTACCGAATGCCCGGAATGACGAAGCCCGTAACGCAAGGCTGCACGCGGGAGCACTGTAGCATCGCACTAAGCAGACGCGAGTTCACCACCTACGTGCGAGCAGAGCCGACTGACAGAACGATTACCTCCGCGCATACAATTCACCAAGCAACTATGAAATTATTCCAAACAGCAGGACTTACTAATACTGCGTCACGATTTTTGTCCTGCGCCTGAGTTACCCATAGGTAAAAAAAATTATATTGACTGATTCATTAATATCAGTCAATATAAAAAAAATTCTACCAAAATATTGTGTAACTTAGCTATAGTATCTAAAGTAAGTTACACAACTCAGCTGTTATCTGATATTATTTGAGGTATATTTTAACCCATAGGTATTCCTAAATGGTAAACAAAAAATATCTGACATTTGCTCCTGATATTCCTTGGCGAGTTTATAGAACGCTGGACCCCAACTATCAATTAATATTGATAGTGGAAGTGATTAATCAACGTTTTCATTTAATTTCCCTATTTCACTGACAGACGGCCAAAATTCCGTTCAACTCAGAAAAGTCCCTGCCATCTGGATATCTGTCCAAATCTCGATCATTGCTTCGTTATCGAATTTCAACTGGAGTGTGGTCATAAGCCATGCGAATAAAATAAAATGTTCTAACTCGATACTCCGACACAATATTGCTGTAAGTCAGACTAGTCTAGACCCAGAACTGGTAATTATCATTTAAATCCTTTTCAATCCCTGCTCTGTTAGTTTGATATTTGTGTGAAGGATTACTCAGTGCTCAATGCACTACCGGGCAGCGTGTTTAACCTCAGTATTTATTAGTTTGGTTGGTAGGTAGTGCCCGGTTTCAATTAGTTCTAGTAAGCTGCTTAGTCGACATAATTCGTTTGGTTCGTATCGGTTGCATATTGTATCCTATCATTTTTTTTTAAGAACTGACTATACTGTTAGCCTGAGGGTTCCTATCCAAGAACAGAGCCGCTGATGGCTTTAACAGCTATAACGGGCTTGGGGGCGAATGCTTCAGGCTTAGCCGCGAAAGCGTGGGTAACAAACGCGCAAGGGTGCCAAAGTGGCCGGACCTCGGCTTGGGCAGTTGCCGCGATTGCAATGAAGTCGCGATCTGACTAATTCCCTATCCGTAAATTCGAACTAAACTAACATATACATATAACATATATTTACTGATCTAATATATGGTCTACACTAACAAGCGTAAAAAAAGAAAAAAAAAGGTTCCTTACAGAACCTAAGTACCTATGTGTTATGCATGTATGTATGAACATATTGTGTATAATGATGTGTAAGGGTAGCTAAGTGATTGCAAGTGCAGTGTCACCTGTATCGCGCGGGCGGCCGCCAGATTCAAGGGTGTCACACCGAGGAACGGACCTATGCCACCAATAACTTCAGTTCAAAGGTAAGACTAACCGATGTGAACAAAAGCGCCCATAGGCTACAATAGCCGCTTACTATTAGGCAAACCGTTTGCTTGATTGCCAGCTTAATTGTAGATTTTAATGAAAATCGAAATAATTCCGGAGAGGAGTCGATACAGAGAATAATTTTCTCACTAATCTGTTTGCGCATTAAACCACCATTACATATACCGGGCATTGCCCCGTGTGCGCGTGTCCTATACTATAGTTATACTATAATTGTTTCATATAATCAGTACTGTATGAGCTGCAATGCACATCATCTGTTGAGCGGACGCGGAGTCACGCTTCCTTAATACAGCCTGTTCCATTTATAACTGTATATTTAACAAAATCCAACATGATAATGTCAAAGATTTAAATAGACGAAAAATATTTAAACGACGATTTTTGTGTTTAATTTTATGGTGCGCTGCGACATCGAAAGCACTTTATTTCTAGAGCCGTGCCGTGCATAGCACTTGGGAGGCAACTTACTTGTACCAGCAAAATAAAAATAAAATAAAGGGAATCAAGTCGTGTGAATAAGGTGTAAAAATTGCTATTGCTTTTATAGCTCACAAAGCTACGCAAGTTTTATTAAAAGGTTTAAAAGCTCCCCAAGACACAGGCTTGCCTAGTTTTGGGGACAATTGTTAGAATATAAACTGCACAAGGTAATGTTTAGTTAGTTAAATAAATAAATAAAAAGTAAAATAAAAAAAACTTGTAGGTACATGTATTATTATTTGTATTTTCATTTTTCTTTAGCCATTATTTGCTATTATTTATACCATTAGCATTTTAAAGATAATGGTTTCGAAATTGATTTTGAAATAAAGTGGTGTTTGGTTGGTTTAAAGTATAGACAAACATCCTGTATAGTGTACTTAAATCGAAAGCGTAGGACCGTCATTTATCATAAGCCATATTAACAGTAACTGTACGCACTTGTTCCAGTTAAGCATACTTCCCTCTTTGTTAAAATTTATATAATTTTAGAACCACGAGGATTCACGCCACGTGTAGCATCGAATTTTATAGTGAACCTAGGAAAGGAAAATACTTTATAATCGTGTTGGCCTGGCTACCACTCTGATTGAAAGCCTATCACTAAGCACGGATCCCTGAGCTAGGCTTAGTTCTTTTATTTTTTAAATACTAACTCAGCAAAACGACACAGTTCACAAACAATGGCAATCGTCGATGGCATAGGGGTCGGAAAAGGAGAAAAAACGTGGTCCTTCCATTCTATATCGGATCTGCACGGAACGTCAAAGGTAAGAATTTGCGAACTTCATTGTCGCCATGTTCAACCTCACTATCTCTTTACATCAGGTGAAATCTAGGGTTTTGGCCAGTTTTCATCCTACTCAGTTAAGTAGCTCCTTGACTTTACTTATTACGACATAGAACACCTCCTTTCTTTTATTTAGTATACATGAAAACTACTTTCACCTACATAACTCATAGTCATACAAGGGTTACACTAACTCATATGTAACCTACGCATCTTTGAACACGCAGCACACACACACACACACCCTCAGTTTTGGTTTATGTTTGCCCTTTTTTGCGTTTTTCTTTTTTTTAAGTTTTATAATTCATTATGATTACGTATTGTTTTGAAAAACCGAATCAAATTCCGGAGGTGGGCGATAACAGCTACAACACAGTTCATAACTAAAGTAGTTGCTAACATTTCATTCTTTTGTTTTTATGTATAATATGTTAATGTAAGCAAATAAATAAATAATATAGGCTCATAGGCTAGCATGAATAGTGGAAACTTATAAATATTTTTTTATGGTCATAATATAGTGATCACTGCTTTCGGTAAATAGTATAGAACTTATGTCAGGTGACGTCATTGTGGTTAACTAGTTTACAAAAATGTCAACGCACTGCTATAACAAGATATGCATCAATGCCTCCAAAGTTGAAGGGTCAACGCTAGTAACGATTCCGTGGCTTTTTCTCAGACGAGCGCACTAATGCGAGGGGCTTATGTTGTTTCCGTGATCTGACATAATATAAGGATGGTTTCTATGGTGATTCTTATGGCGTAAGAACAATTGATATTTATAGAATTCTTCGTTTACCCTACATCCTTTTCTCTCTCTTTCTTTATCATCATATGTATAAATAAGTAATATTTATTAAAAAGGGAATTATTAAAATGGCTTAGTAAAAGTTAATTATTTTAGGTATGTACCGCTGTCCATGCGTGTTCATACATTTTTTTTAAAGGTCTAAGGCCGTTATCTATAATCATCTTATATTATATATTACATATTGTTTGTTGATTCTGAGAGACATTAGTGTTAAACTATAGAGACTTACTTCTTAGCCCTTCTAGAATAATCAGCCCGCTTTAAAATGTTATTATTTTAAAAATATAGATGGTAGTAATCATGTAACATTGAAATGCAACCACCACACACATTAAGTACAACAGTCACAATAGTAACAATCATTGCATGATGCAGTAACTTTGGTCATTACATCTTTACTCAGTTTGTATAAAAACGTTTTTTTCATTAATTTATTTTTAACCAAATTGTAAAATACTTTAACTATTTTAACAACGTCATTGAAGAAAAAAGAAATATGAGCATAGATTAATGATTGGTTTTCGCTGCTCTACAACCTCCAGCGGAAACCAAACATTCCATGGTGGGCATATTAATTCCGTACAAGGCGTAAATAGGATAACAAGTCGATTTGCATTAAATTTCATAATTATTCAAAGTTGGCATCATATTATGGTAAATAAATAAGCTAGTCAATATGCTCACTTATTTCTAGTAACTGCACTTATCATTTTTCTTAAATAGGACTTACATACAATTAAAAACTAAACTTTAAATTTGTACGGAATTATTATTTAAGACATGTAAACCAACCTTATCCAAATCTAAAAAAGACCCAATAATTTCCGTGTTTGCGGTTACCAATTTTTTTCAAATTATTCTCCCCATTTTTGCTAAGGGTTTGAACACGTAAATAATGTTTATATGTATTTTTTCTCGCTAGTTTTATTTTGTGATAAAAAACGCGTTCGTCATTAACTGTCAAAGTATTTTATTCCCTTATTGATTGGATGGCGTGAGAATTATCTGTTTTTACCGATATTTTTACCTTTTTTCTATATCCTTAACATTTTACACGCCAATTTCACGGGGTAATGATGACGTTTGACTTTTTTATTGAATTGTTTATTGTGTAAATTCACATAGATTTTCGGTATATTTTTGATATAATATTCTGAATCCCATGATAATGTATAAGGAAATTTTTCTCTTAGCAACACTTTTCAGCTGTTAATATGATTTTGCAAGATTGAGTATAAGTAGTATGGGAGAATCAGTGGAGTATATTATAATATATCATTAATTTTTGTATAATTAACTAAAGAATTACGAAACATTTTTGAACGTTTGAGAAACATAGCAATTGGTTACATTAGATTAGTTCAGTTTATTTAAATCGTAGTTGGTGGATAATTGAATATATATCAGCTATTTAGTCAACTTATAATTCTTACCCATACTGACAAAGGAGAATCAGAGGAGTAAATAAATGCATAATTAACCTAAAGTGCTAAAAAATATGTGTGCAATTCACACGTGGTAGAAGTGAAACCTCACATCTATGCTTTTTTAATTCAGAAAATGATCAAATACACACTAATTTCAAGTTTATGAAAATGTACATACAGGTACTCACAATCATTATTCACAAAATCATTTTCAATTAATGCATATTTGAAATATCCATGGTAACCTAACACAATATCAATCAGTAACAGAATGTCATAAGTGTTGTCTAAAAAGTTTTTGTTTCGTGCCTACGAATATATTCGACGGTTTTATAGTACATACTCGTATTTAGAATGACACACGGACGAGTAAGCTCGTCGGTCATAAGTACGCGTACTTAGCCGCGCGTTTACCATCCCTTTAATAACACTGACTTAAAATATGATAATTATGTTGTTTACATTTTTATCTTATATTACAACTTGATGTACCCACGGCTGCGCTCGCGTGGACTACAGATTCGCACACGCACAAATCGTGTTATACCCGTCTCGGTTTATTTAAAAATAAAACTGCTTATTGTGGATGATTCTTAGAAAATGGATATATAATGCTTTTGCTGACTTTTTTGTAGGTCTTTTTAAGATCTAGAATTATGTCGTATATTCATTTGATATATAATTTATGGTTTACTCAGCGTAAGCCATTTAGTTGATTCATCCACTACTTATTTCGTGTTAGTTTATTTTATTTGCGCGGAACTTTAATTATTTTCTAAAATAAAAGTAGTCTAAATTATTCCTACCATCAGCTATTTGCCAGTGAAAGTTCCGTCAAAATCGGTCCAACCGTTTCGGAGATTACAAGGAACAATCAGGCAGACCGTAAAAATACTTTTTTCCTTTTAAAATACCTTATAGGTATGGTTTCATATGAATTTAGTAAAAGCTGTTATTTTGACATTATACACATATACTTCAATTTTGTTTATTTGTGTTGATAATCATAATTTAAATGTGAATATCATAAACCAATCAGAGACAAGCATTAATCAGTTTCAATTTGCATTCGAATCACAATATTCATAACACTTGTTGTATTCGGTATTCGCTAATTTGTATGTAAATTTTATAATTAACACGTTAACATCCAAATAACGGTAACAAAAGGTGTGCTCCGAACTCTCGTAATAGTTGTAGGGCGCTTTTGAGAATGGATAGAGCTATACGCTATACGAAAGATTATACTGCATTCTTTTGCAATCTTTATAAGTAACTAGCTGTGTCCCACGGTTTCACTCGTGTTAATTTTATACTATAAACATCGCCAACGCACCCTTATAGGCAATTTTTTATACTCATATGGGAAGTTACTAAGCACTAAGCAAAAAGGTAAGCTTGAGTCTAAAGGAAGTGGAAGAAGTTTACAAATACTGTGAACAGCGATAGTCCATTGGCAGACCACATCAGACATGACAAGGTAGGCTTGAATCGAAAAGCATAGTTGAAAAGTTTACAAGTTCTAATAAACAATTATGGCTATTCTTTCCTTCCTATATTAGTAGTGTAGCGACATCTACATAGTGACACACAGCGACATCTATCGAGCCACATACGACGCATCCTACATCGCGCTATAGAAATTAACTCTTCAATTGAGTGTATATACAAGAACCCGACTACAACCGTTGGGCAGCTGCCCGCCAGACATAACACCCGTCTGGTCGGAGGATCCTCCCTTTGCAATAGTTCTTCTACACTGGTGACCCCGAGCATGAACGTCAGCGGAACCTTCTTCGTAAAAGCTACGTCATCGTGACGTCATCATCATTTCCACAAGCTTTCGAGCAACGAGTCATACAGCCAGCCAGCATCCACGGCTACTACGGGTATCCTGACCACCAGCATGCAGCGGACGCGCATTCCTGGTCATCACCCACAGCCTTCTCACCCACAGCCTTCTCACCCACAGCCTTCTCAGCGACCTTGGTACAGCACACTGCACTTCGGCCGGTCAGCAAGCAGAGACGCACTTCTCTCCTGGTCGACGCAGCAGCCAGTCACTACGCAGCACTGCAACACTCCGACTCACTGGAGCATTCTTGCAGCATCACCCCGACTCACTGGGGCATTACCCCGACTCACTGGGGGCATTACCCCGGCTCACTGGGGCATCACCGCAGACAGTTCCGACTCACCGTGAACTATGCGGCATCTGGTTCCGACTCACTGCAACATTCCACTGGCCCGGCAAGCATCACAAGATGTATGGACGACTCAACCTACTATCGACCTCCGGTCTCGGAGGGGAGTGATGTAGCGACATCTACATAACGACACACAGCGACATCTATCGAACCACATACGACGCATCCTACATCGCGCTATAGAAATTAACTCTTCAATTGAGTGTATATACAAGAACCCGACTACAACCATTGGGCAGCTGCCCGCCAGACATAACACCCGTCTGGTCGGAGGATCCTCCCTTTGCAATAGGTATTCTACAGTAGGGATATATTATTATGATGCTAAAGTATAACTCGTGCACGATAAGTTGAGACCCGCGCGAAATGCGACTCCCCACCTGCTTCCCCGAGGACACACGCGTCGTACAGTGCGCAACGCCATTATTTAATATAAGTTTTTTTAGACTCTTACTATACTAAGCCAGTTGTGTTTTTTTTGTTCACTGTACCAGGACCCGACAATGAAGTCACCGCGCTCAGGTCTCAACTTATCGCGCACGAGTAGTAGATGAAAATAACTTAATATCAACTTGATTTTTGGACATCAAAAACGTCATATGATCATGTGATTTTTAAATCTATTTCGTGGAAGAAAGGCTTTCTTTAAAGGTATCGTCCCCATCCAATTATAAATTGTATACAACATAAGCAGATTGTCTATATTCATCGTTAAGATGTAATCCAATAAAAATATCATTATAGAAGCGCGCAAATGTAACGACACTATACTTTATGGTAAGCAATAAGTTGGCCTACAAGCCTTTCGGTAGCTGGATATATACAGACTGATCCCGAAACGCAATAAACTGAATGAGAGTAATTGTGATGGTTTTATGTGCATAGTGGTACAGATTCCTAACACCTGGTTTGATTACTGGATCTCATGACGCGATATGTGCCACTATAGAGGACGTGATTCCTAGTTTAATGTGGTTGTAATCCAGTCAGATACAACTGCCGTGTCCAATCAGCACAATTTGAGCTTACTGAAGTGAAACTTCTTAGGCAGCGATTCGATAATTTGACGAGAATCGAGAGTGAAATTTCGAGGACGCGTCACGGTTAGGTATATTTAGCTAAATAATAAAGATATAACGTTGAGAGAAAGAAAAAGGTAGCTATATAGTGTACATCTAATACATCGTTTAGACTATCTGAACCTGCCTTTTTAAGAAGTGTATTTAAATGAACGCACGTATGTTTGCTGTGTGTAGCATATGAACCCACTCACGGTCGCTGAAGTGTCCTGATTACCCTATTTATTCTATTAAGCCAGTAATTGTTCGCTGAATGAGTTGCGTTGAGTCTGCCCCGCCATTAGCTGTATTGTTTGCTGTTACACTGCTTTGTTGTTTGTTTTAGGTTTATGTTGTGTGTGTAAATCTATTATTATAGACTATATTTTCATATATCTGGTATCGTCTCATTTGACTTATCTGCGTATTGAAATATTAAATTGTTTTTTTTTTTTAATACTAGCTCGGCATATTGACGTTACTGCTGCTTATGGTAGGCACAGTACAGTCCAAATACAACGGCGACCACCGAGAGATCGAAATCCATAGTGGTCGCCGCTGTTATACCGGTCTCCATAAAAATATATCTTCACGTTACGCTTGAAGAACCTGATTTCATAAGGAGGAGGGAACACTTTGGTCGGGAGATGGTTCCATAGTTTCACGGTAGGGCAAAGACTTATCTTTAACAAGACATAGAATGGTGTTTACCCGACTGCGAACAAGGAAGATTATGTTTTTCGAGCGTATGTACGTACGTCTATTTCTTTGGCACGCTCTGTAGCCTACATAGTTTGATGAATTTTACATACGCGGTGTTATTACATTCGTCTTAATTGTGGGAGTGACATAGGCTATATAAAATTTAAGTACGACTTCTGAGAAACAAATAAAAGCAAAATTAGAAAAAAACTTCTTTGTGTTTTTGTTGCAGTCAAGTTTTTTGTTTGATATTTATTAATTTAGCTTGTTAATTCATGCCGAGGTGGATGTTACCATATTATACTACATCTATGGATGTTACCGTATAACTGTGACATTTGACGTTAATTTTACGGTTTTTATAAAATCACAATAACTGTTAATTTTTATTATTCTAAAAGAGGTTATGCAATTCTGTAACACAGCAACCAATAAGATCTATTCTGATCGATTAATGTCAAAATAAACAATGTCCGTATAATAATGCGCAACGATAAATATTAAAATACATGACATAGAGTCACCGTATTTGAAAAATTGGTCACACTTCTATTCACTTCATGACCCATTTCTTAAAATATCGTGTAAAAAAAAACAGTACACGTGTTACGCCTCAATGATGAAGCGAAAAGATTTGACGTTCTATACACAAAAATTACTTTAAAAAAAATAGTCATGGTGTAACCGTGTCAAAACTAATAACAGATGCGAAGGGGGTATAAACTCAAAGAGAAATTGATACACCTTTATTTGACACCCTAGCTTTTTAAGTTTCCTATAACAATATATGTGTATAATCCAATTTTACAAATCATCGGAGCTATTTCTCTTAACTGTTGTCGCATTGATTTTAATATTTTTGGAGTTTTTGAAGTTGAATCTCACGCGATTAGCGGAAGATAAAATTAAATAGCTTCGAGCGCGTCATGTGACGAAAATTCAACATCATGACTTTAGTCATCAATGATAATAATGTAGTTCATTTTACTTTCCTCTTTTTTCTGGTTTAAAATAGCTATACCTACTGTTATAAATAAACGTTATTTTAATTTGTTTACGCAGGTATTTACTCACGCTGGATAACGTTTTTGTAATTATTTTTGTTTTGTTACGCCAAAAAAATACCTACAGCTTACGTACATAATTTTAGTAATAGTTTATTTTTTTCTATGACACAAATCTGGTGACTCTTGGTCCATACCTTTTTTTAAGTGGGTGCTTTTATAATATTAAACATGAAAAATTGCCATGAAAAAAGATGCATTTGCAAAAGCAGCTATATACTACAACTAAGTGAATCTTATTTTAGTATCTATAATTAATAAAGAAACTTATCACTAAATTACATATAAATTGTTATACATTGTTGCTTATTACTATTATAGAAGATTATTGTTGTACTAAATTTCAAAAATTTTGGTGTTGTTATTGTGTTTGTGTGTTCGGGTATTTACACAGAGGGAGTAATAGAGTAATAATTAGTAACTTAAAAGTAATAGCGACATTATGTAATACAATGATAACTCTAAAGACCTTGAGAATAATATGGAATATTATTTCAATTATATATATATACCATCAAGCCTGTATTCCCCGAAGGGTTAGGCAGAGGTGCACTAATGTACACCCACAGTTCGCCGAGTATGTTTTTAGTTCCCATGTAATAGGGGACGAGCCTATTGCCATTAATCGGGCACGAAACCAAACTCCGAGCTGCTACTGAGAATTTCATAGGAAAAACCCAATAACACTTTGCTCGACCTGGGATTCGAACCCAGGACCTCAATCATAACAGTCGCGCTTACGACCACTAGGCTAACGAGGCAGTTATATTATATCAAATAAGTAAATAATTTACGTTGATAGTATAATATGTTTATCTCATATTATTTTATTATAAATACATATTTATTTAAGTTATTCAATGACTGACATACCTCGATATTTATCGTTCGCCTATTAGAAGTATCGAAAAATATGCAAGTTAATTATAAGGTAAAATTAACTATGTATATGTTAATTAATGATACTTGTAATAACCATTTTTTGATCAATTTTCAAACTACAACCTGTTATTTTATCGTTCGCCTACTAGAATATCTAAAAATATGCAAGTTAATTTTAAGGTAAAATTAACTAGGTATATATTAATTAAAATGGTACTTGTAATAAACCATTTTTTGATAAATTTTCAAAACCCTTGTTATTTATCTTTGAACAGAACTCCAAACAATTATTAACAATTTTAGCAGGTGTCATTAACTTATGAATAAATAAATATATTATACTAAACCTTATCTATGTGGTCTATAACAGAGATGGGCAAACATTTTCCATTATGGGCCAGAAAAATAAAAAAAAATTTCATGAGATGCCAGAAAATAAAAATACATATATATTTTGAAATCTTTCAAATTTAATTATTAATGTTAATGTTATAAATTTAGTAAGTAACCCCTTAAGTATTTACAAGAAGAAGGAATTTAACTGTTGCTTAAAGGCCCTAATGTAGTAGGTGTCTATGACTAATGGCATTCATGCTTTTGATTGGTTTTCCTCTATTATATGGTCGACGTGGCTGTTAAAATACATTTCCGAAGGCCATACACTTGTATATTAGAAGGACGTTGGCGGGCCGGATTAAAAGTCTTTCGCGGGCCTCACTTTACCCATCTCTGATCTATAAACTCAATAAAAACGGATTTCTGATGAAAATTTACTGAACTTTTACAAAGACTAAATTATTATTATTGTAATTAAAAATAACTAGGCGTGTGATATTGACTAAGTATCTTGCAAAAAAAAATTCTAAATAAATATATATAGTAAAAGATTACCTGAACCACAAAATTTCATTTAAATCGTTAGAACTGTTTACGTGAAACTAATTAAATACATATCAAATATTTAGAATAATTGATTAATATTATTTGATACATTTGAAAACTTGAATACAACTGAAACAAGAAAATATTCTACTACATAATTCCTATACCAGTTGAGTTATCAGGTGTCATAAAATCAAAATAACCGTAAAATGGAGCTTACTTCGTGCTATTGGAACTCGTAAATCCATTAAGATCATTCGCAGGCTTGTCTTGATCAACTGACTATATGGTTTACGCGATTCCTTGAACGGACTTTGTGTCGGTTAGTTTTGTATTCGATTTCTTATCATAGGGCCTTTAGAAAGAAACAAATAAAAGACATTTATTATTTACACCCACATTATTATACATTTAAAAAAATATGCCTACATAAGAAGTCACACTTTTTGGTGTAAAAGAACAAAATAAATTCCAAAATTTGTAACCTGCGTACTATTAGGAATTAATAATATGATGAAGTTTCAATTAATGGTGAACATGATGAATTTAATTTACTGATTTTACTTATTGTGTAAAAATAATTGGTGGCTTACTTCATCGTTGCGCACTTCCGTCACACAATGCGCGCTCAGCTCTCAATTTTACTCTCTACTTAATGCTCCTAAAAAGTACTAATAACTTCAATAAAGTAAGTAAAAAAAACTCAAAAGTACAGGTTCCAATCTACATACTTATATTAAATACTTACGCAAGACAAATAACTATGTAAATTCTCAAATAATTCAAAATAATTTAATCTATTGATATGGGTCTAGAAGGAATCGAACCCATGACATCCACAATTTTAATTCTATATTTAAACCACTATACTATGGAAAGTTTGTATATATATCTTATATCTCTTAGACCATAGATGAGTTAAAGAATATTTAAAAACTTGAGAACGAAAGTTTCGCAAACAAAACGCAATTTTGGTACCTATTAGTGTATCACTTTGAAGCGACACACGAATTTTTAAAGCCATAAACCGATGGGATTGTATCCTAAATAGGGGGCTTTAAAAAAAAAAAATCATTAATGGTGATAAAAAGTTTAATATTCCATTGTGATCGATCTTTGGGTGTTTTTTTCCATGATTTCGCAATTTCTTTATTATCGACCCCTTTGTATTATGGTTGATGCTTTTATGTGGGAATATTCTTATCTCCAGGTGTCATATTATATAGTTTTTGTATTTTATCTCATTTTCAATTCACAATTAGGTAAAGCATGCTAAGCTGATGCATGTCCTCAACGACAAAATCTGCCATGTAAATTGAAGATGTAAAAAACCATCAAACAAGTTGCCTATTCATTAAGGCCATTTCAATGAGCCCAAACACGATATCTCTACAGTAAGTTAGTGAGGAGTTAGGTATCCTGCAGATTCCAAATATCAAGATTGCCGCCAAAAAAAAAAAAAAATCAAAATAATCTTTATTCAATTAAACCCAAAGAAGGCACTGAACGTCAAAACACTACTGCCGGTTCGGAATATATCCCAGACTTCGAGAAGAACCGGCAAGAAAGTCGATTGTTTTTTTTTTTTCAACTGTACAAATGTTAATACAACAGGTACAATAATAACTTAGTGGATGCACAGAGAGAGAGAGAGAGAGAGAGAGAGAGAGAGTCACTTCCAGACATCACTATCATTTACATAATGTTCCACCCTATAATAACCTTTTGACAGTAAAACCAGCTTGACATGGTCCTTGAAGTTGTTGTTCGGCAACTCAGTAATGTGCTTCGGAATCTTATTGTAGGACCTAACACTATTACCTAAAAAACTTTTATTAGTCTTACTAAGTCTAAAATACGGTATGACTAATTTATCTCTATTTGTAGTACATATTAACATTGTGTTGATCTATGACAAAATCTAGCTTGACTAAGTTTTTGCGAATATACATTAAGTTATCAAGGATGTCATTAGTGCAAAGTTTAATATAATATTCCTGGAATTTGTTATTTAGTGATTCGTAAAGTTTCAGGCTGTAGATTGCACGAACCGCCTACGCACCTGCTTTTGTAATATAGATACTGTACGTAGGTACCTCAGCTTCAGATCTCCACAGCAAAATACCGTAAGATATTAAGTTATGAAAGTAAGCGAAGTTGACTAACCTAGCAGTGGTAATGTCTGTTAACTGGAGAATCTTACGTACTGCGAATGCAGTATATCTAAATCTTGCCGCCTAAGTTTTGATATGTGGACTCCACTGTAATTTTTAATCAAGCGCAATACTCAAGAAGACAGTGCTATCAACTAAGCCTACTAAATTCCCTTTTATCTTGATACTACTATCAACATGCCGAATATTGGGCAAGACAAATCTCATAACATTTAGTTTTGTTTGCATTTAGTAGGAAATTATTTAAATTAAACGATTCAAAGCTTTTAACTAAGGTTTTATTTCCTTATAATATCATCGAAGTAACAAAATACAACTAGAAAAGAGCTGATAGTCTTCAAACGACTGAACAGACTTTCTTGAATCATAGCTAAGAACACTTTCGATCAAGCCACCTTTCAAACAAAAAAAAAGAAAGTGTGTGCGAATAACCTTTACGCGCGATTGAAGTAAAACTTCTTTGGCGTTGTCGGCATATATCACTGAAATGATTACATTTTATTATTGAATATTATAGAATGTCACAATCGTCAGAAAATTTATTATTATAAAAGTAATCAATAAACAAGCATATTTAGAGATTTTCAAAAAACTGCAATTTAAAATTTTTTTTTTTAAACTATTAAATTTTTATTCAATTTTCTATTCACAATTGATCCGTTTGAAAATATTGGAAATAAATAATCCTATTGATTATTTATTATATTTGCCACTAGCTGGCGTATAAGTCAAGAAGCGTGGAGTATATGACATATACTTACTACCAATCCAAATTATTATTTTTGAATACCGCAAACTGAGCAAGCGTTACTTCCGTCAGAAAAAAAATCTGAGTTACTCCCTAGTCGCGCCTAAAGAAGTTTTACTTCAAAAACAATATCGGATTAGCCATTTGGGCGACGCGATACACAGAGATACATATACGTTAAACCCCTTAGAACCCCCTCTGTTTGCATGGAGGGTTAAAAATAGCTTTGAGCATAATTACACAGATGCAATAGAAATCAAATTCTCTTTCTACGCTTACTTATTACGATTTTCAATCGTTATGTCATTTAATAGTATGTTTTATATTTCTCAGGTATTATATAAAATAAATCGTTTCGATATCAATTTTAGTTTATTTGCGTTCCCGCTAAAGCCGCTGCCAGTTGGTATCAATGATGAATTTGGTAACTTTTATTTGAAGGATATAATAATGTTAGGTCCTTACATATGAAGTTTGCGTTTTGTTGAACTGGTCACTTTAATTTCAAATTAATGCTTGTGTACTTGTGTTTCGAATTTAGCTGTACATTTCTTTTCGTACCATTTGATTTTTATTTGTCATCGTTCCTTTCACAAAATGGAAAACTTAAAATATCACGTTATTTACGAATATTTATGGTTTCAACGTTTTCGTTTTGGAAACAAAACCCATGGGCGGCCGGAGACTCTAGTTGGTAATGAAGAATTAATGGTGATCGTGGAAGCGGATCCATCGCAAGGCTCGTCTGAGTTAGCGGCAGGCTTCGGTGTGAGTGATAATACAGTTTTAATTCACTTGAAACAAATTGAAAATGAAAAAAAGCTCGAGAAAAGAATAAAAGGACCCAATATGTAATTAAAGATGAATGCTGAATTGGGAAAAATCGCTTCGTCCATAAACAAATATTTTTAATTATTATGTTTAAAATAAATATAGTTACTGTGAGTCAACTTTAGGAGATATATGCTATCGTTGACTTTTCTCAGGGCTTTTGGAAGAACTACAATTCTTTAATACATTATTTTGATGAATTTCTTAAGGTTTAACCAGCGTAAGCCAGGTAAGCGCTCGAAAATTGATTCGTTGGCGACTTGATTATTTTTTTTTTGTAATTTCTGTACTATACAAAAACTTAATTGGAATGTATTGTATACTTAAATCTTCCGTAAAAAATATGTAAACGACAGTGAATACCGTAAAGATATCCGTTGCGTGGCTTAGAAGAAATAAGCGGAGAAACAGACGGACGCGGATAATGACTTTCTTGTATACCATGTATTGATAATGAAAATAGAAAAATCTAAGCTTCAGTTTGCTGTACATTATATTTTATCTAAAATATAAAACCCTTTTGAAATACACAAAAGTGTATAGGCCACGGCGCACTGAGCGGTTAACCGGGTGGCGGCTAGTCGTAACCGCAAACCGAAGAATTGTCACCATCTACAAATCTGTTGTTTCCTTCACGAATCGTTTGCACATTTCATAATATTTTTTTGGTAACGAGTTATACAATTCATAAGCAAAAAAGAATTTTTTCTTAAAATAATCAAACTTCAACCTTCAATATATTTTAAATGGTGAGGTTTACGGAAAAATTTTAAAGAGCTTTATGTAGAGTGTTAAATTGCCTACAAGTATACGAGAACAGATATTTTTAATCCACAGTTGGTAGAGATATATGATTTTTTTTTTTCTAATAGTGAAGAAAAAATGGAAAACTGTAAGGCGGAGCGGAGCACCTTCCTATTAAATTTAAGAGCTCATATTTAGAGAGAATTTTCTTGAGGTGTCTAGTTACCTATTTTTTACAGTACAAAGTAAAAAAGGAATATCGATTTTCTTGACCCACCCTATTCACGATGTTTTCCTTAATCGAAAGCGCAAGCTCCTTGTAGAATCGAGCCTACGTAGATCGATGGGTCGTCGAAAAAAGCTGCCACTGATCCATTATCGCTTCAAGAATCATATTTAAAAAAGCCACAGACCATTTACAGAATCCGCAAATTCGTATTTTAAAATTAATAGTAACAAACGATATAAGAAGTAAATACTTTGAGAATTATATAGGTTTATTCAAGTATTTTTAGTTATTAGCTGTTGATGTTCGCAATGAGTACTTGTTACTAATAGAACAATTTGACAATACCGATTACAAATACCAGTTAAATATGAAGTTTATACACGACAGGAATTAACTAAAGCTTAGAACTGATTATACTGTTAGCCTTAGGGGCCCTCAAGCCGTTGCGGTTTTTATAGCTTCATCGAACTTGGGGGCGAGCGCTTAGGGCACTTAGCCGCGAAAGTTTTGGACGACTCGCACGAGGGTGCCAGAGTGGCTGAACCTCGGCTCGGGCGGTCGTCGCGAATGCGAATAGGTCGCGATCTGGCTAAGCATTAACTAAAGCGTTGAAAATACTACTTAAATATAACTATTAGGCAGGCGTAGGTACCACATCGTTCACATTATTTAACATCTATACATATAAAATGCTTTGTCCTGAACGACTAACGGATCAACGCACAGGCTAAACTGCTAATCGTAGCGACCTGAAACTTTGAGGGTGTGTTCCTTGTATGACGTAGGCATCCGATAAAAAAGGATTTTCCGAAATTCTACCACCAAGGGGGTGAAAAAGGGGGGCAAAATTTGTATGGGACAACGTTATTCCTTGGTCCAATCTACTTTAAATTTTGCATAAACCTTTTCTAACAGAATTGATGGAAGACGTGTTTCGTATTTTATTGAAATTCATCCCCTTACGGGGTTAAAAATGGGTACAAAGTTATTTTGGCTGTGATTTGCTTCGAAGTTGAAATCAATACTTCTTAGTGCTTGTGATTTAAATTACATTTTATTTTGACACATGATTGAAAACTCAAAATTATATGCGGGTGAAACCGCGGGTCACTGCTAGTTGTAAATAAAATACCAGTGAACGTTAGAAATTCAATAAATAGTAAAATTATAATGAACTATTAACTGAATGTTTGACTTAATATCATACATAATTATATTACAAAGAGCAGCGCGTTGAATAAATCCTCAGGCCATGGCATGCTAAAAGAAACACCAGAGGTTTAATAGGATGACTTTAATGAAAGTTTTTAAATAAATTGATTAGTGAAAATAAAGAAAGACAGAATAATTTGGCTACATCGTCTTAAATTTTCATTTTGTTTTTTTTTTTTTTTTTTTTAGATCTGACTACACTGTTAGCCTTAGGGGCCCTAAAGCCGCTGTGGCTTTTACAGCTTCACCGGACTTGGGGGCGAGCGCAGAGGGCACTCAGCCGCGAAAGTTGTATGGACGACTCGCACGAGGGTGCCAACGTGGCCGGACCTCGGCTCGGGCGGTCGTCGCGTATGCAATTAAGTCGCGATCTAATCGAATCCCTACTCCTACGATTCGAGCTAACTAATATATACTCATAGGTACGTTCCCTTCCTCCTGGGAGGAAGGAAGGAACCATGCGTATGTGTATTTAGTATTCGGAAAGGTTTTCTACACTGACTAGCGCTAAATACACTAACTAGCGCTATAAGTTTTCATATTACATACATTGTATTTATTAACAAAAGAGCAAAGTAACTGATATATTATCTCCAAATACCCTTTACGGTAAGTGATACCAATTAACAAACTTGTAATACTCTAGAAAACACATTTACACTCTAATACGGAGATGCAATTTATTAATTTACATGTAATAACCATAGTTAAAATCTCATTTCTTGAGCCCGCTTGACTACTGACCCCTATTGTGTATCACGAATTTAGATTTAATGGAATCGTTTTGGAATTTGTTCTGAGCGTACTTGCAGTTACTGTATCATGTTATAATTATTTATTTTATTATGTAATTATTATATCTGTTGATGTTTGAAGTTTGTTTCCGTAAGCATTATTATTATCGTAGAAATGTAACTACTCGTATCTTGATATCATTTGTGTGACTGTTACAAATGATAAATTTAGTAATAGATTGGTATAAAGATTTAGAATAAAGTCCTACTGCTATAAAAGCAATTCAAACATAATTATATATATTTTTTTCATTTTATTTAACGGAAACCTATTGTCAACGTCACGTAAATATCACAGTTTAATAATTATCCTTTTAACCTTCAAATACAGTTCTAACAAGATGGCGGCTCTTTTGTTAAAATTGTCCAGGGAGTTTTTATGAAAATGTAAAATCTAGCTCCTAGTGATTATTTATAATCAACTTCACTTGTGACCAATAATCTAACTACATCATGTAAAATGCCGTCAAAATTACATAATAAAGGACCGAATAATATAAATTTATTAATTAAAATAACAACTGCTTCATTAGCCTAGTGGTCGTAAGCGCGACTGCTATCCAGGTGCTGGGTTAGATTCCCAGGTCGAACAAAGTGTTAATTGGTTTTTCTATGAAATTATCAGTAGCTGCTCGGAGTTTTGTTTTATGCCCAATTAATGGCAATAGGTTCGCTCCCTATTACATGGGACCTAAAAACATACTCGGCGAACTGTGGGTGTACATTAGTACGCCTCTGCCTAACGCTTTGAGGATACAGGCGTGATGGTATGTATGTATGTAACCACCACATAAAAGAACAAGATCCCACCAAAAACCCTTATTTCATTTTAAACCGTACGTATATAGTTAATCTAAATTAGAATTAAAAAAAAACGAATCTTGAACGAAATTAAAGATAAGAATACTTTTAGCCTTCACATTGATTTTAAGCTGTCCTTTCCAGTGCAAAGAAACATCTACGTACACAAAAGCAAGGGCGTGTTATATCATGATAAAACGCCATAAATTAGTTAAAAAACAAATCGTTTGTATTGAATAGATAAGGCTTAATGTTTTGATGTGCAGTTATGAGCCAGCTTGGTTGAGCACACCGTCATTATCATGTTAAATGACGCAGTTAAATCATTTCTGACGTTCTGCTGCGGGTTTGATTTTATTAATGGACAAAAAGTATAGTTTATCATCATATACTATGTAGTGTAGTGTATGTTACTTTAGTGATTTTACACGGAAACCAAAGGGCTTAAATAATAAGTATTTTGTTCAAAGAGATGAGGTCCACAAAAAAAGCAACAAATAACAGAAGCAGACATAAGGAAAGCTGTAAAAACCATTCGAGGCATTTTAATTATTTATTTAAATTTTAGTTTAGTAATTTACGTTGGATAGTTTTACTAAATTTTTCCGTAAATCATTAGGATCTTTTCAGATGCAATATAATAATTTAATAATTTCGAAAACTCAGTTATACTAATATTTAAATTATATTGGAACTTATTATATTAGGTCGCTGGGAGCCGTTGGGTGCAGGCCGCACAAGATCGGTCGCTCTGGAGATCTATGGGGGAGGCCTATGTTCAGCAGTGGACGTCCTGCGGCTGAAATGATGATGATGATGATGATGATTGGAACTTTTATTCCAATGAAATTAAAATATTACAACCAAAATAAACCATCACAAATCACCCATTGCATTGTATTTATCCAATCTTTAATCAGCTATTTTAAAACTACTAAATTTTTTATTTATTTATTTATTCATAAACAAATTCGATTCGTAATAAACAACAGAACCACAACATGAATAATATCAATTTCATTATTTTATTTGTATCATATTATAAGAATGGCTTGGAATTAAATAGTCTCGGTATAATTCTGTGCGTTGGGTGTACGGCCAGTAATTACTATAGCCATGTTAAGGGGTAGTTAATTACTTTACGATATCCGAATAACAGAAAGAGATAGATAGATCAATAGATAGAATACTATGCTGGAAGATATATATAGAGAGATTGATAAATGAAAATGTCTTTTTCATATAATTATAGTGTTGAGATATTTTCTGATAATCGCCTACTGTTTCTGGGGGGTAGATTACAGTGGCCGGTATATACCCAGTTAAATAGCAAGTGCGGTAGTAGGGTGCATGCAGGGTCGTGTCAGTAAATGACTACTAATGACACCTTTAACGATAACACAAAATAATATTGGCAGTATATGAAATAAAACTTTTTATCCACTATTTTTTTTTGAATTATACGAAATTCGACCAAGATGTCTGTAAAACATTTTAAAAATACAGTCAAAACCGTTTACTGCGACATCGTTTAGAACAACATGTCGGTTATAAATAACCTAGAACAAAGGTCCCGGCTGAATGCTATATGACCGCCTTATTAAAAACATTGCTTTATACGACATACCTCATAAAATGACCACATTTAACTAATATTTAGGAGAATTAGATCTGTTAGAACGACCGGCTAAGCTGTATTGTAAACAATTTGAATAGGTATCCACATTTGTCTTCAATTGCTATTAAAATCAGGAAAGAAAACAATAGGATTTAGTTTAGAGTAGGGTCTTTTCTAATTCTTAGAAACAAAACACGTGCATGCAGTAGAGTCAAAGCCCGCTTCTTCATATCTCTTCAGTTAGTTTGTTACTTATCTATACACAAGACGCACCAAACTTTGTGGAGTTATTCTTGAAACTTTCAAAATATCGCAAAGAAAAAGAATACAAATTAATATTGAAGAAAAATCGCGTATTATATCCAAGCTAGAGAGCGGAATTTTAAACAAAGACTTAGCAAAGGAATATGGTGTATCACACTCGACAATTTCAACCATTTGGAAAGAGCGAGAAAAAATTCAAACGTCATAAGACAATAATTTTTTGAACATGAAACGAGCCAGAACAACGAAGCATACGAATATTGAGGAAGCTTTGTTAAAGTGGTTTAAATATCAAAGGGCTAATAATGTGCCAATAAACGGACCGATTCTTCAACAAAAAGCTAACGATTTTGCTCAACGTTTTGGCGAAGATTTTGTTTGCTCGTCTAGTTGGATTCAACGTTTCCGGGCTCAGCACGGTATTGTCGGCGGGAAAATGAGTGGTGAAGCTGCTAGTGTTGATAAGGATACTGTAGAAGAATGGATAACGCAAAAGTGGCCTACATTATTTGACGAAGGCTACGGACCAGATGAAATTTTTAACGCAGCCGAAACTGGACTTTTTTACAATATGAAACCAGACAATACTTTAAAGTTCAAAGGAGAAAATTGTTCGGGAGGAAAAATGTCTAAGACAAGATTGACGATCATGGTTGCAGCAAATATGAAAGGATCCTGTAAAAGAAAGCTTTTAGTTATTGGCAAATCTAAGAAACCAAGATGCTTTAAAAACATTCACTCACTGCTGGTAACGTATGAAAACAACGTGAGATCATGATGGATGATATTGGACATTTTTGAGAAATGGTTAAGAAACTGGGACGCTGAATTGAAAGGAAACAAACAGAAAGTTCTACTTTTGGTGGATAACTGTCCTGCTCATCCGGCTGTTACTAATCTAAAATGCATTAAACTTGTGTTCTTACCACCAAATGATACATCTGTATTGCAACCAATGGACCAAGATGTAATAAGGTGTTTGAAATCTCACTATAGAAGACTGCAAGTGTTTAAGTTAATACAAAACCTAGACAGTAGTGACCAAAAAGTTTTACGGTTCTTGATGCCATCTTGATGATATCAGAAGCATGGAAAAAAGTTTCACAAAACACTATAGCTAACTGCTTTAAACATGCTGGTTTTAAAGACCTCTTAACAATAACCTCAGATGATGTGACTGATGATAATGGAGAGGACAATATTTGTCTTGCTCAATTAGCCCAAAATTTACGACCTACTTTATCTACTACTGAAGCAGCAGAGTTCATTGATGTAGATAACTCTATTGCAATTTGCGCACGAGCTACGGAAGATGATATCGTACGAGATGTTCAAGAGGAAGATGACGAACAGGAAGACTCTGAGGAACAATTTACTGTACCAACTTTGAATGATGATATCAATGCTGTTAGTGTATTAAGAAAGATTGTTCTTTTTAATTAACAGTTCCATATTCTATAAACAGACCAAAATTACAAATTTTATGCTCACAGAAAAATAATATGCATTGTACTTATGTGTAATATACAAAATGTACATAGTTGAATAAATATATTTTTCCAATAATTCCCTATCGATTTGTTTGTACTTGCACGATACACATTAAACAATACCGGTAGTTACGACTATCAGTTTTTACGACTGAATATGAGCAGTCCCTTCGATGTCGTTATAACAGATTTTGACTGTATCTATGTGCAACTATTTGACCACATACTTGTGTTTGACAATAATTTGCAGTAGTAACGTTAATTATGAATGTTTTATTAAATTTAATGTATTTGTGATAAAAAATTTAGACGATCAAGATTGTCTGTGCACTTATATTAGCTTGCGGCTTTGTCTTACTTAATAGCTCTATTGAAATAAAATACTCGCCTATCGATATTATGCGCCTTAATAAATATGCAGTGCTCTTCAACGTAGACTCGCATTGCAGCATCTTTTGTATTTCAATAATAATGACAGAAAATTGTTAGTACACAACTACATCTTTTATGATACGAACTGTTTCCAATCAGTGAAAAGATCCTAGGGGAATATAAAAGGAATAGCATTCTACAATTCTATGGACACTGAGTTATTGTACGCTAGTAGGTACTACTTCAATGCGTTTTATTGTATTTTACGTGTTTATTTATTTTTAGCAAAAAGGATCAGAGGATTCTATGTATTTATATTAACTAGCGATCGCTCTAAGGTCGAAATTCGACCAGCGACTTTTTGATCATAGACTATTTTCTGTTTGACATCTGCAGTATTTAGCATTTATAGTGCGTTGAGTGATAATGTCACTAAAGTTCGGTGAAGCTGTTAAAGCCGCAGCGGCTTCAGGGCCCCTAAGGCTAACAGTGTAGTCAGATCTAAAAAAAAATGTCAATATTTTGGGTGGTCTAAGTTCAATGGCACTGGTCAGTTTAAGATTCACAGTATTAATTTATTTAATTTAATATATTAGTGATATATATTATAGATCAATTTTAGCTTCGTGCACTCCTTCTCCATATAAACTTTAACCATGTCAAATCTCACAGTCTTCCGTGGACGCAATATGTTTAAAAAGGGGTAGAAAGTGTTTTAATTCCGTATTAGTATAATGATGATGATGATATTTGACCTGACCTATCTTGTCCGTGTCTTGACGATTTGATTGTGGAACGTTCGTCCAGGCCTTCCTCTTCACGTTCTCATTCATGCTCGTCTTATAAATCTGTCCAGTCATTATTCTTTCATATCAAGAGTACAGTAAGCCGACGAATGTGCATGAAAAGATTGATGAATTTTGAAGAAGTGAAAGATGTATTCCAGGATCTTAGCAAGTGGAAAGACGTGGTCTCTGTTTACCAAGTTAGAAAAGAGCCGTGATTTATGTATTTATTTATGTATATCAATTTTTGTAGTTGGCGACCACCCGCTTCTCTGTTTGTATTTGTTGTTTATGTCATTATAAAAAGTCACCTGTCTTGGTCCACGACATAATCTTTGTAGATTAGTTAGGACACGACAATTATGTCCGGCAGGAACGCTACCACAATGCACGTGGTGCACAGTGACCTTCTTTCGGTTTGGCACGTCTGGTAATCACCACACTCGCAACGACCGTCGATGGATTGTAGATCTCGTGGTGGTCACAATTGTTTTTGGATTGTATTGTGCTTACCATTAGGCACAATACCTTCACTATGCCGTGCGTCTATAAAATAAAATAATGATCGACTTAAATGACAAAGATTTCAATCCAGTCGCCTGTTTAAACCTTCTTACACGTAATCGGGTCAATCAAATATTTTAACTACACTTTCACTGACGTATCTATTTATTAATAATGTATACGTGAGGAGAAAACTTTCAAACATATCGCGTGCACGGAGTAGCGTGAGATTTGGCGTGATTATCTATACCAATATAATAATGAGGAAAAATTAGGTATTTTGTTTGTAATGGATAAACTCAAAAACTACTAAACCGATTTTTCAAAAAACATAAGTGGCGTTTTCGCTGTATGCAGCTTCCTTTGTATTTGCCTTCACTCGCACAGGCGCAACGCGGCGACGCGATGCGATGCATCGGTGTCTTTTGATAGGGCCTTTGATCAGAATAAATGAAAAGTAAATTTTTTTTTTTTATAAAAAAAAAACGTTATCTAACCTTTTCTCAGTGTGTATATGTTAGTTGATGACCCAGCTTAACATTTATTTATTAAAGATTAGATGATGATTGCATTAACCTCTAATTGTTTTTCCTTCGTGTTTTCGCTAGAGGTGCTGTCAGTACCTAGGTATATATGAACCAAATTTAATTTTTTTAATATTAACTTCACACTTATTGAGGATGAAAGTTAGCTCATTTTATCTTATATTATTCAGAGTAAATGAAAAGCTATTCCAATGTATAATATATCGATCAAGTCAAGATCATAATACCATGATCTTTACACTTTATTATTCTTTTGTCTACTAAAAATTTTGTCAATTTTCGTTTCATAATCATGTGAAAATTCTATTCATACACCTCTCGAAGTCTCGAATATTACATGTGAGAGGAAACTATAATGTTCATTACCGTTTGGTTTATAGTTTAATTTCCTGGGAGCTCCCTTTTCATCAAGCAATGTGTAGTAAAGTACGTGCTATTACCTTTTACGCTTCGAATATATACATAAAAGTAATAAGATCCGAAATACCAACTGTCTTGAATATTCACTTAATATTTATTCATAGAATAACGAAGTCTCTACTGGTTATGTAAAAATGAGTATTCCATCTGTATTGAACAAAAATAATTTATTACTTTGTGTATTCTAGAAATTAAGAAATTTAGATTTAAATTCTCTTTCTTTATGTGTTATAATCATGGGCTTAGTCTTCTCATAGCATCAGGTGATTTAGATAAATACAAGCTTAAAAATTGTTAAAAAAGCGTCATAAAAAAATCGCATACTTTTAGCAATAGAAACTGTTGTTATAGGTTTTGGTCATTCAAACATTCTATTGATTGATTTTTGATTGATAAGCGAGATTGTAATAATCATTCTATTTGGGTAGAATTTTTTAGGAGAATCCAATGTACTAGGTATATTTGAGTATTATTTGCTATATTTTGGTGGTACAGTTTATTTCACACACTTCATTTCTCCCTTAGTCATAATCTCATACGCGTTTAATTACGTTTCAGCGCGTCAAATGTGGACATTTTGTGGAAATGGCCATGAATCCTCTTATCTAAATCCTAGCACGGAAGAAAAGTGAGGCCACGAAACAAGCTTATTTTTGGAAAGTAATAATATCTAATAATTTATATTTATATCTTATTTTCTTTATCTGCTTAGTACCGTCTCTGGTCTGATTGGATTGATTTCACCATAAAATTCGATGAGCAAAAAGCATTTTAGTTCGATGCGCAAATAAGTACTAAATGGTAAAAGGACAGTCTACGCTCATATCAAATTTCATTAGAAGCATCTAATGGTTTGAAAGTGATTGATAAACAAACATTCAAACAATCGCACTTTCACAATTTTATTTTTTATTAGATTCGATATTACATTGATTAATTTTATATAGATGAAAGTATAATATAAGTATAATGTCATACCAACATCGTTAACTTTAGTAATAGACATTTAGTTTGTTACTATCTTCACTTCGCTCATAGTTACTTATCATCAGGTATGATCTTAGACAGGTACTAACTAGTGGTGGTTTGAAAGTTTTGTTTTGTTACGATAAGAAATAAGTGTCAAAATATCTTTGATGTGCCTGCTGACCAAAGGTATTGTTAATACTTTTCCCTTTAGGTCTATTAATCACTGATATTTATAGTTACATACATAATACGTAATGTCATAAATTTTCGAAACACCTATTTATTAAAAAAAAAACATTAACTCGCTAATTTTATGGCCACAAATAAAGTCTTCTGCATTATTAAGCATTCGCTTTTAATGTACGAGGAAATTAATGAACTTGGAAAAGTTATTCCGTACAAAGTAAGTTCTAATGTTCCGCGATATATTGCTAAGCATTATAGTGAGTGTTGCTGTAATGTATGCACGAAGATTATGAATCATTACTTGTAATGCTTTCGTCTCTTTGCATTTATGTAATTGGATTCTATTTATTTATTGAACTGTAACTTTCCTTACATTGGATCAAATGTATTTAATATAAGTATTGTATAGTTGAAAAATTTGTTGATAGTAAGGTCTATTAAATATGAGCCAAGAGGTCGCGTATTCAATTCCCGTACAAGATGGACTTTTATGTAACGGTCATTATTGAAAGTGCTATGTCTGGATGTTAATCTAAGTACAATATATCAGTTTACAATAGAAGCTATGCTTAATTTGAAATTAAACGTCTTTGAGACTGTTTCTTTAAATATATAAAAAAGAAACCAACAGTTTTCAAAATGCAAATACTCACTGTTTTACAACATATAATCCAGTCGAATACGAGTTGGTAGGAAGTCAGTTAATTAGGTTTTATCGCAGTTTTCATTTTTATTGTTTTGTTAATATTATTTGGACGGTTTAGTTATAGATGACATGGAGATGTTATTCAACTTTCCATGCTCTCTAAGAGTTTCATAAAACCTAATTGTTAAGTGGTCAGTGTTAGAAAATCTTTATATTAAAAAGAGAAGCAAAAGCTTTCGGTGCCTTTTAAGCGTATTGCATGCACGGAAGACTGTGATATTTGGCATGATTAAAGTTTATATGGAGAAGGAGTGCAGAAAACTAAAATTTATCTGTAATCTCTGTTACTAATATATAAAATAAAATAAATTAATACTGCGATTCCTAACAAGTGCCATTGAACTTAGACCTCCCAAAATATTGACATTGTCACTCGACGAAAAGTGACAGCAAGTTATATAATATTCTTTGTTTAGGTTCATAATGCAAATATCAAACAGAAAATAGTCTATGACCAAAAAGCCGCTGGTTGAATTCCGACCATTATAACCGCTAGTATAAATACATAAAGGACAGACAATTTGTCACTAAGGAATTCAAATTTAAATTGTCAAAATATAATTTTTTGTCAATTCGTTTAGGAGAAGCTCAGCTTCCAATAATGTCAAGATATTGAACGAAATAAACATTGTGATAACTCATCAGTCATCAGTGATTTGGGGCTGCGTTATTACTCTCTCGAATAAAAGTTACAAAAGTATTAATTAAATGAAAAAATGTATTAGATATACTGACTTACTGGCGACGGTTTGCACGGTGAAAAGGTATTTCCAATTCCCATCTACCACCCTCGAGTTGAAAATCAGTCATCGAGTACCACTAGTGTTCTATCTAATCTGCACTTGAGAGTCAGTTTCTTTAGGCGTAGCGTGTTACCATTTTGGACCACATCTTAACTTTACATCTGGTAAGATTGTGGTCAATCGCTAAATCAAAAGAGAAAAAAATAATTGAATTTTGTTCTTAATTTTTTTGATAAATTGAAGAACATGAGTGCATTTATTACAAATAAAATATATATATATTTACGAAACATCTTGACTACAATTTACGAAAACAAAAGGGGTTGTCAGTAATAAAACAATGAAATACGACTTTCTTAAATTTATGACGTAACAAAATTCACAAATAAAATTAACTTTTTAATGCAAGCCCGCGTCTACTTTACAACTCTGATAGTACGTCAGGGTGTTTTAAAATCTTCATTTTGTATACAATCTTAGTCTTGCGGTTTGTAAAATACTGTTTTTATGAGAATAAGAAACATGTTGGAGTTTCGTAGATGAAACATTAAGTTGGTTTCTTTCATGTTATTTCCTATCTGTTTAGAGTACAATTTAAAAGTCGTTAAATAGAATCAGCATGCTTGAAATTAGAAAATAAAAGTGTATTCATGAAATATTTATTACTTCCTTACCTTTACATTAATTTTAAATTAGTGCTGATTAATTTATACATTATATAAAAACCATATTTTATTCTTCAACGAAAACTTATATAGAATATTTTGATTATATAAATGTTCACTTTTATGAAATAATTTTATTTAAATTAATGAATTTAAGTGACATATATAATATGTATATGAAATCAGAATAGAGTGCAAAAATACATCTACGATAAATATGCTGACAGCGGTTGTGAGCGCAACATTTATTTTTCATGTTTGTAAAAAATTCTCCTTTGAAACGCCGGACTAGGAATCTAGACAGACATGTATGTATAATCAAAGATAGTCTATTGTTATTATATTAGTTTATAGTTTTGGTGTACCTAGTCATTTCTCGGGAATTTGTCAAAGTTTTTAGTTGCAAGAAATAAAATATTAGTAATATATGACAAAAAAATTCTAAGGTTATTTATTTATGTAATACTATCGGTGTGCTCATTGCCCTACGCGTTTGTTACGCAGTAATTACTTTTAATTTAATTTTTACTCATGTTATTTTATTGACAATTCATTTAGTCTATCAAATAAGAAGTGACATATTCTGTGTACAAAATTTCATCAAAAACTTTTACTATTTTTTTTTAACTATGCCTAAATGTATTATTGATAATTCTTATGTTATATAAATTTTTATGCAATGACAAATGCTTCCCGTCTACAAAATTAGATTAGAATCAGTTGAGAATTGATGAAAAATTATTTTCGGGAAACATTTTATTTCTGCTATTTTTAAAAGTAATATTGAAAATTATTATTCTATCAATTATGAAATTATTCAAACTGCCCTCGCAAAGAAATTCATAAGAATCGGTCTAGCCGTTTTTGAGTTAAACTCGGACAAACAGACAGACGGACCTAATACCTAATACTTATTAAAATAAACTTATGCAAAGTCAAGTAATTTACGAAATTCGTTAAGCAAATGTAAAGTTTTCATACATTTCAAGTGCTAACAAGATCGCAGAACCCAGGTGAATATTCCGGACTATTATTGCAGATGTCTGCCAGGTGGCGCGGCACTTCACCAAGAAATTTGCACTTCCAATAAAATACTATTTGCTCCCGTGCGCCAGTTCAATTCTGGTGTTATTGGATGTGGATAATTGCGTCTATAACTTTGAAGAACTTTGTTAACTAATAAGTTTGGTTTCAAATATAGAGGTTAACTTGATCTCTTTATGGTGATACTCATATAAAGCATAAACCCTTTTATATGATTTTTTTTAAAATAACTGTATACGTTTTTATTGAGGCTACGAGAATCAGAGTTGCCTATTTACTTGTTTTGATTATTTGCATAGTAAATGTGCTTTTAAAAAGCCTTAGTAGTCTAAAGTAGAGATGAAACAGATAGCGGTTACCTATAGTGGTATGATTTGCCTTGCGTAAAATAAGGAGAATTTTTTACAAATATTCTATCCGGAATCCAGTCGGATACTGAATTACTATCCGGTATCCGGCCGGATGGTGAAAACTGTGCGGGATAGTTACCGGATATCCGTTTCATCTCTTGTCTAAAGTTTTTAAATTTATACTGCCATCTATATTAGTAGAGGGTAAACAATTGGTTTTTTATAAGACCATTTTCAAAAGTAGATAGACCACACTGGGTCTCGTAGGATCAATGATTGTGAATTTATTTATGCTAGTAAAATTATACGTAATAATTGATCCATTTTTATATAAATTTTCATGAATAGTCTTTCAACCGTTTTAGAGATATTGATGAACAAATATTCTAATAACCGTAATTTAATTATTATTTATACCTACTATATATCACATCAAATTCTTCATTTACAAAAAATACCTAGTATAAGGTTTTTTATTTTTGCTCGCCAGTATACAAATTAAAGTGCGATAAACTATACATACATTCATTTAATCATATTTTCTACTTAATCATATCGTTCTATATACTGCCTTAAATATATTTTTAATTATTGCCTTTTTTTTTAAATTGATTCGTACTAAATATTAATAAGTATATGTATATGCAGTAAGTAAAATTTTCTATTATTAATATGAGTCGTTTCTAATGAATGGTAATATTTGCATTTTAGAGTAAAATGTAAGGATGACTTTGAGACAGACGGTGAACTATTTGTTATAGTGAGGAACAAAGACAAAGGTGTTAATTTCAACCGAGAGAAACGCGAATAAACTTCAATTAGAAATGGAGCCACTATAGCACTTAGCGATTGGATACATTAAACACGTACCACCTTATGGCACTGTACTCAGAATGTGTTGTAATGAACCGGCAACTATATTAAAAAAACAATCCAAATCTATTATCTGAGTTGAAGAAATAAATAAAACTTCATTATTAAAAAAAAAAATCCATATTAAAATAACTCAGTCTTTTTCAAAAATATCAACATTTAGTAAACTTAAATTTAATACTGAGCAAAATTAAACAAATGGTAATTTTTGATTTGAAAGATCTAATGATTCCTATAAACCAGAGTAAAAATTTTCTCATGGGACGTCGCTAAGTTATTAGTAAATAAAAATATTATTTCATTTATATGTATTATCCTTCACAGATACATTTACTATAGATAATAAACCATACATGTTTAATTCTAAAAATAACGATCTGTTTTCTTTTTCGTTTTCATTTATTTATATTTTAATAAATAAATATGATTAAATTTAGATATTTCAAATCAGCCAAGCGTCCCATGACGTCTTATATTTTTTTATGGACAATTAAAATAACAGCCTCATTAGCCTAGTGGCCCTAAGTGCGACTGCTATATTTGAGTTCGATTCACAGGTCGAGCAAAGTGAATTGGGTTTTTCTATTAAATTCTCATTAGCAGCTCAGAGTTTGCCTTCGTACCTGATTAATAACAATTGACTGGCCCCATATTAAAGTGGACCTAAAAACTTACTCGGCGAATTTTGGGAGTACAAAAGTACACCTTTGCCTAACCCTTCAGGGATAATTCGTTGTTATGTTTTATGAATGAACTAGATTATTTCCTACAACGAGAGTATCTTCTTACAGAGTAAGAAGGAGTACTTTGCAATGTCAAAAAAATCGTTATGCAGTATGGGCACAGTTTATCCAACGACACTTAGTGCGACTCGCAGACGCCCGAACCGGCAATTGTTTATGTTTATTGGGTGCTTATTGTTTGTATTCTGCAAACGAGTTTGTTTCATCACTTTGTACAAGTGTAATTTGCAATAAACAAGGTAATAAGACGTTATTATCTTGGTCAACAAACGTAAAAACTTGGTCTTGTACGCGCTGTGTGGTTTGCGATGGCGTTAGTTAACTGTGAGATATGATTTTAATATTTTAATTACATAATAGAATTGATTAGCTGATTTTAAGTTTATTTTTTAATTGTTATATCTGACTATACTGGTAGCCCTAGAGTCTCATACGGCTTTTACAGCTTCACTGTGGCTTGGAGGTGAGCGCTTACCGCGAAAGCGTGGCAACATGCTCAAGGTTCCAAATAGGCCAAGCCTCGGCTTGGGCTATTACCATAATTTGAATTAAGTATTGAACTGGGTAAATTTCTTAATTTTTTGCCTCTTGGGAGGAAGGAAGAAACATGTGTAATATGTATTTAACTATTTAGTGATCTGTTAATTTTGTCTAACTAGTACAAAAAAGATGCCTTACAGAACCTATGTACCTGTATGGTGTACAGTGCAGTGAGTGCAGTGTCACTTGTATCGCAACTAGACTCGAGGGCTCCACACCGATTGAACGTACCTAGCCTTGAGTTGCTGCAGGATTTTTGTTAAGGCCATAGTGCTACGTTTAGCCATATTGCATTCCGGGATCAGACGACTTATAAACATTTCATAGCTACTCTCTTTTGGTTTGTCGCGTTTCGGAATCAGCCAGTGTGTATTTAGCTACCAAGAGGATTTCTCAGTGGTCACCGTTGTTTTTCATTGTACTGTGCTTATCAAGATACAATGCCGCCTCATTATACTGATCCTATTTTTTTTAAATGTACACTTATACCACGGATAATACATTTTTAACTTGTAATTGCTGCCATGCAAATTACGAATAAAACTTAACAAGACATACTAACACGCCTGTATTCCCGAAGGGTTAGGCAGAGCTGTTCTTATTTACACCCACAGTTTGCCGAGTTTGCCCGTTTGCTTTAGGTCTCATGTAATAGGGTGCGAGCCTATTGCCTATAATCGGACATAAACCCAAACTCCAAACAGCTATTGAGAGTTAAAAAAAAAACAAAACAAATAATACTTTGCTCGATCTGGGAATCGAACCCAGACATATCAGTCGCGCTTACGACCACTAGGCTAATGAATTCAAAGTTGATACATTAACATGCCAGTTTATACTCACTATCGAATACTTAATTTACACAAACATATGTAATATGTTAGTCGACTATAGACGATTTCCAGAAACTTCCGTACAATATCAAACATTGCGGTTAACGACATTCGGATTTTGTCGGCCATTTTTAAAACCTCAAATCGCATTCAATTCTCAGTATTACACCCACAAACCTGTGTTTACATTGGAAATATAATAAACTAATCAGTTGTATGTAGCATAAAACCACAGGCTTAGTATCAGAGGAAAAACGTACACTTTTATTCCAATGATCTATACCAATACATATTATAAAAAAGAAAGATTTGATTTTTTGTTTGCTTGTTTTTTTATTTGTAATGAGTAAACTCAAAAACTACTGAACCAATTTTAAAAATTCTTTCACCAAAATAAAGGTACAGTATCATAATAGGCTATATTATAATATGAAAAAATAGTTTATTCCTCATAAAAATGTCGATAGTTTTACACAAAGTATATAAAATTGCCTACATGGGTGCGTTGGCGATGTAAAATGTAAAATTAAGACGGGTGAAACCGTGGCGTACAGCTAGTATTTTGTAAATAGATACGGAATTGACGCTCTTTACATATCATCGTGATTGGTGGGCAATCGCCCTCAGTTCACTTTCGACTTGATACCGGCGTGAGCGAGAAGAAACTTTTATCCTTTTTTGACAACAGAGTTTCCGCCTTACGCTGTGATTTCCTATCTCTTTTGTTTCAACATGCTGATAACAAAATTGTAACGTTTTGAAGTTGCTTTTAGTGAGAGTATAACGCGTCTAATTTATAAAACGTCATTACTCGTACCATACTTTTTTTAACATAATTCAACTAATGCTTATAAAATACAATTTCTGTTTAGCAAGGCTATGCACGGATGACGTGCAGAAACAACTTCCGCTACAATATAAGTTAAACGGGATACAACGAATAGTAACGGAAATCGTTTGGTAAATAAAATATTTTGTATGAAGCCAACACAATTACAATATGTTTTCGCATGTTTATTTAATTACACTATTTAGTAATAATTATCCATTTACGTTACGTTTTTATTATTGAACTATCATATTTACATCTTAAAATAAAATAAGTTCTAACAGTTACTAGAACACGACCCAAACAATAAACATTAAAGCTTTGACCTTAGGTTATATTTACAATGTACTAGCGACCGTCCGCAACATTTTGTAGCTAGTTATATACCGATCTACTCGTATCCAATAGCTGATACGATTCAGCTGACCCATCGTCGTTCCCACGAAAGGGCCAGACCTTAAGTTAGCATATTTAGGTTATCTAGAAGTAAGTTCAGTTTTTAAGAGTAGTCTAGAATCGACCGTCAAACTGAACGGTTAATAAAATCTTAACCAAAATAAATTTGTTTTTTTAATTAAAAATACTTTATCGCTCCCTGAAGTTAACTATCTTAAAACTTAGCTGTGGCAGTGGCTTCGCTTACGTGGACTATAGAATACCCGCGCGAATCTAGCTCCCCGCTCCCGGCTATTTTGAAGACAAAAATGTTTATTGTGGGTGTGCCTTAGAAAATAGACGTATACTCTCCTAGACTTTTTTGTAGGTCTTTTTAATGCCTAGAATTAATTAATTTGTACATTAATTTGCTATATATCTTATGGTTTACTCAGCATAAGCCATTTATTTGAGTGCCCGAATTGATCCACCATGACCAATTATTTTTATTTGAGCGGAACGCTAATTTTTTTTCTTAAATAAAAGTAGCCTTAGTTACTCCCTATAACATCAGCCATCTGTCAATGAAAGTTCCATCAAAATCGATACAACCGTTTCGGAGATTACCCGGAACAAACAGACAGACAGAAAAAAGTTTTTAAAATTAGTGTTTTGTTATATGTATCGTATATACTTTCATATGCATTTAGTAAAAAACTGTTATTTTGACATTACAAACAGACACTTCAATTTTATTAATTGTATACATTTGTTTGTTTGAACCCACCAATCTCTGAAACTACCAATCAGAATTGAAACTTGCATTTTATGTCCTTCTTATTGAATTTAAATAAAAAAATGTTAACCGTAAAATATGGCTAAAGGCTTCACGCTATGAGTCTAAGGTGCGAAGCAGTACCTATGAACGTCAAGCTGTTAGAAAAGCTGTAGACATGTTCAGGAAATGAGAACAACGGTAGGCTTCCCGGGTTGGTTAGCAGTGATGCGGTGCAGTGGAGAGTTGACCGAATAAATTGAACACGCGTGAAACTGCCGCATGTCCCTCGCCCGATTGCATCCTCTGTTATGTGCTGCAAGCAAAATGCCCACGAGACACAAGCTTACGCTCTACAAGATGTGTATCCGACCGATTATGACATATAGCTGCGTTGTGTTCGCACATATGTCAAAATATAATTGGGAACGTTTACAAGACATCCAAAATAAGTTTCTTCACCGCCTTACCGGCGCCCCTTGGTATGTTCGTGTGGAGGATCTCCATAGAGATATGGACCTTCCTTCGATACATGCCTATGCCAAACACCTTTCTCGCTCTTATTTCGACACCGCGTCGAACCACGCGAATCCCTTAATAAAAGCGGCAGCTTCGTATGTTCCCGACCCCAACGCCTGCCGGAGAAAACGCCGGCCGCGTAATATATTCACTGACCCGCCCGACCAAACCGAAGCAGCTAACGCGTTCTACGCCACCGTCTCTCTAAACAGAGCGTGCCACCGCCCACGCCCGCGTAACCACCGTTTTCTCCGCAGAGGACGGGCGGTTAACTTCGCTCCCGCACACCCGTCACGTCCACCCTCTCTAGCGGCAACCCAAGCCTAGGTCCGTTCCTCGGTGTGAAGCCCTTGGGTCAGGCAGCCGCCCGTGCGATACAAGTGACACTATACGTGCAACACTTAGCTACCCACATACAACATTTACACACGTATGAACACACACACGTGCACACCACACAGGTACATAGGTTCTGTAAGGGACCTTTTTTTTCTTTTTTTGCGCTAGTTAGACTAATGCGCTGGTTAATGTAGAAAAACCATTCCGATTACTAAATACACATACGCATGGTCCACTCCTTCCTCCCAGGAGGAGGGGAACGTGCATATGAGTATATGTTAGTTAGTTCGAATTCTCGTAGTATTAGGGAATTAGTTAGATCGCGACCTTTTCGCATTCGCGACGACCGCCCGAGCCGAGGTTCGGCCACTCTGGCACCCTCGTGCGGGTCATCACAAACTTTCGCGGCTGAGTGCCGTAAGCGCTCGCCCCCAAGTCCGGTGAAGCTGTAAAAGCCGCAGCGGCTCTGTTTTAGGATAGGGCCCCTAAGGCTAACAGTGTAACCAGTTCAAAAAAAAAAAAAAATGCTGCATTAGCCTAGTTTTCTTAAGCGCGACTGCTATGCTTGGGTTCGATTCCCACGTCGAGCAAAGTGTTATTGGGCTTTTCTATGAATTTCTCAGTAGCAGAGTCCGATTAATGGTCATAGGCTCGCCGCCTATTAAATGGAACCTAAAAAACATGCAGCGAACTGTAGGTGTACTTTAGTACATCTCTGCCTAACCCTTCGGGGTTTTAACATCGGTACTCACTCTGGTAGATTAATTAACTCCTATAACCAAATTAAAAAAATCTATTTATTTTGTAATAATGGTATGGAATAAGACGAGAAAGAAGTTAATTTAAAAACTGCTCAGAAGGAGTTGAAATGAGAGATGAAATATTAAATGGACGAACAATAATTTACATAACATTCCAAATAACCAGCATTTAGTTGATGTGAAATGTATCGTAAATAATAAAAACCAAAGCACCAATGTAAACGCATCTCTATTATACGGTATTGGTAAACGATCTTTGTGTGACGAATCTCTTCGGGCGGATGCTATTATTTTCAAATTAAACCCGACCTGTCTGGCTGGATGTAAATTGTTCTGTAACATACCGATTAAAAGGCGATAAAAACATTCAATTAAATATTTTGTATTAATATTATTTTACTTTACCAATGAAAGGAGGTAAACTGATGATTACTCGGTTGCTAGTATACTTGGATATTGTTATAGTTCGGGAACTAAACCAGAAAGCATTTCTAGGCTTAGTAAAGTTTTATGGAATTTTTAGCCGACTGCGAAAAAGGAGTTATATTTTTCGAGCGTATATATGTCTATTTCTTTGACACGTTCTGTATCCTAAACGGCTTGATGGATTTTAGGATACAAGGTGTTACATTAGATTTATCTTAATTGTGGGAGTAATATAGCCTATATAATATTTAAGTAAGAGGTCTGGAAATGAAATGAAAATAAAATTAATCAAGTATTTTTATTGCAGTCGTATTTTTTGTTTCCTTTTCATTAATTTAACTTGTTTTTTATAGAATATCGAAAAGGAAACTTTTAAAGCTGATATTTTGTGACTTTTATTTCTGAAATTTACTTCTGATACTAATATGATAATATGCTTAATTAAAAATTTATCTGTTTAAAAAAAAACACTATTGTCTTCTGAAATATGATCACACCGCAAACAATCTATTTTTTTAATTTATTAAATTCGTGATTTCAAGGTTGAATTTCATGCTGAATTTATTCCTAGACTAGCAATGCTCTTCGACCTATTCCATCGCGTTCATAGTTCATAGTTACTGCTCCGTTCCTCATGATTGTAGCTTCCTCAATAATTTGGCTAAAATATGCAGAACATGTTTTTAATCCACTTGAAAAAAAGGAGCAGGTTATCAATTGCGGTTGTATTATTATTATTGTTATTACTACATAACTCCTTCGCTTATAAACCGATTTAAAATATTATTTTTTTGTTGGAAAGAGGATATTTAAAAGTGGGTCCCATTTTAATTTTATTGGCATTGGAACTTGAATTTCGAAGATATACCTGAAAACTTTTCAAAATCGAATAGGAAATGTATAATGTTTGATAAATTGGTAGGTTTATGATAATGCAAGACTAAGTATGTACTTAACTAAGGATGTTCTGAACTAACTTGGACTGCGAAGGCACAATGGAACTCTTTAACAACAAACAGCATGAATGTGGATGGTTCCCGCGTTGCTTTCTTGTGCGTAGTCTACTGTATAATGGGTTGTGTTCCGAGGAATTGTTCGGCTACTTTCCACCATCACACCACTCACCATAGGCTGGGAGTTCATCTTCTCACTTTGAATCCAAAATGGTCGCGGACAGTCCGGTTTTAGAGGAATTTCCTTCCGCGAATATTACGGTTGTGAAATAAGTCCCTGCTGAGATTTTCCTTGGCTACTATAGTGAAGGGTTCTTTAAAACGTTGGTAAACAAGGTTCATAAAGGGTCGGTAACGCGCATGTGATACTTCTGGTGTTGCAAAGCTGCGGTGATCGCTTACCGTCAGGCGCACCGCATGCTTATTAGCCACAATCGTGGTATAAACACAAGGTAGAGAGAGAGAGGGCACAGATAAATTTCTTTGGAGATTTTTCTCCACCTGGGACAGTTCGACTAGTGGAATGCCCTACAAAAGATCGCAGCCAAATAACCCAGTATTATGTTCCTGCGATAATTAGAGTCTCTAGAACACTTTAGGGCATTGGTTCAAGGTCGAGCTAGTGATACCTACATGTGTCTATAGGCTACGGTATCAGCTCACCAACAGACGGGATGTGATGTTTGTTTGCCACCTTTCTTGTATAAAAAGGTACCGGAACTCCGTAATAAATCAATTTAACCTTGCCGTATTTAGATTTAATGAAATTGTCATGAGATGCACTTTACCTATATGTGTTTTTAATGGTAATATTCGTATATACTAGTCATGTATTATATGTGGCCTTGATTGTCCGTAGATAGATTTTATAGCACTGTTATCTCTGTTAACTATCTATAGTTTTGTAGTCGAATAATTAATTTGTTGACGTCCAAATCTGACTCAAACCAAATCAAGCCTTCCAAAGTTTACTGCACCAGTTACTATCTTTTAGCCAGAGACCAAATGTTTTGTCATCAAATTTTACGTACACGGCTTCCGGTAGCTCTTTATCGTCCACTTGATCGGTTCTTAGGGCCAGCCATTTATTTTTTTATTATGCCGGAACACACTTATAGATGTGTGTGTGCACTTACACTACAATCTTCACAAGTATTTCCTTTAAAATTTTGTAAACTCGACTGAATTGAACATGACATGAATGCTATTAATGAAGTAAGGAGTTTGTGGGCTCGTAGAACATGACATTTTTGTCCGTCTGGAATGCGACCACCACACACATAACCGTATTGAATTCCCAGATTACCCGTTATCATGCCGGCCTGCCTTAATTTAACAGGATATGCACAGACTGATCCCGAAACGCGACACGCAAAAGCGAGTCACTATGACGGACTTTTCACCACATGCGTGTTGGTTGCGACCCTATCGCGCAAAACAGCCCTATCCGCTTTCGCCATATCCTCGTTTCTGACAGCAGCATCACATGCAGGTGAGGTTGGCATGGGCGTCTCAATGCTGAAGATGTAAATCGACACCCCTTACATAATGTCCATAGTAATAAACCGTCAGAGTGGCTTTTCTTTGGTTTATCTTAATACAGCGTGCCATGGTAGCAACGAACATCAATAGATTCCGATATCTCTGTGTTCATCGGTGTCTTTTAATTGTACTATAACTTTGCCCAGCTACAATTAAAAAAAAAAATACAGTTCTTCTTTAAAGACAAAAAGTTTCTAAATGAAATATGATCAAATAGCTATTTATTTGATATCCAAATATCCATATTTCAAAGAAGATAAATATGTAAAGAACAAAATATCGACTTATAAGAAGTTTAAGTATATAAACATTTTAATTCTGCCCGCTCTAAACAGAATACGGCGTGATAAAAGTGTTGCAAAATAATATTTATACGTTTTATAATTTTAACTCTACCAGCAGCAGACCAACCGATCATTATACGAACACTGATTGATGACAGTGAGTCTGCAATTTCGCCCGACTATCGGACGCGAGCCAAGTTTTTGCCTTTTCACCTTTTTAGGGTACTGTCTACGATGTGTTTATCTTTAAACAATGAATTATAAGTTACGATAGACACGCTGTGCAATACTGAAAAGGGGGCACTAAGTAATAGACAACATTTTATAGACTTTAAACATTTACTGAAACGTATTAAAAGAAACATCTCTAAAGGTCGCCTCCCACGGTCCATGATATTGCGGATTCTCACTCACGGCTGACGAGCACGAACAGCCACGCACCGAACATTAAGACTGCGGACTTGTTTGCGCTTCCACAGACAACACTCTTCCCAGGGTGTGTCGGTGCGGGCTGTTCAGCGTCCGTCCGCAATATCACGGACCGTGGATGGCGACCTTAACATATACAAAGTAAAGTGGCGAAGTGCATCTTCTTTTCAGAACTCCAGTACGGTAAGCGTAAGCGCTATGGACAGTACCTCAGATACAAGGAGGTTCTAAAAATACACATGAAGCGATACAAAAAAGAGCCCTCTCAGTGGGAGACAAAAGTAGCACAGCGCAATGAATGGAGACACCTTGTTCAGCTACAGGCAAACGCCTTTGAAACTCAGTGCTGTGATAACCTCGATAAGAGACGAGACGATTTGAAGACGAGACCATCTATGGTCTCATACCTTATAGTTTGTTATATTGGTGTAGTTTTAACAAGCCCGAAATGCACTCGTACCTTTGTCAAGAAAATTGGGTACAGTATACACTACAAAGCGCATCAAAGGGCAGAACAGCAATGTCCTGATTAAGTTAACTTTGTGCATATCCAGGAAATCAAAAATTGCTGTAGCCGAAATCTGCCAGGATGGCACACACACACTCATATATGCATTTAAAAATATCAATAAATGTTATAAGATTAAAGTGTGTAATATGTGTATCTATGTATCTGCGTATTCTTGTATACGTGTGCCTGTCTTTGGTAATATACCTCCAAAACGGCTAAACCGTTTTTGTTTGAAAGGTGAGAGTCGTCGACATGGTCGAGAGTGCTCTTAACTATGATTCAAGAAAACCCGTTGAGCCGTTTTAAGATTATCAGCTAATTTCTAGTTGATGAATAGATGTGAGCATCTCCGAAAGGACTGATTGTGTAGAAATTTGGAATTTATTCTGTTTTATCAATTATAATAGAAGAATATGATAACGTTGACATAATGCAGCAGCATTATCAGGAATCTGCAGGATATCTAAATCCTCATCAACTTACAGCAGCAATATCATATTTTGTCTCATTGAATAGGTTACGTGTATACGGATCTTATTAAATTTTAAATTCATATTGGGTTGTGTCGCCAATTACTTTACATAATTGGACGTATGCGATTCCCAACTTCAAATTGCCTGTCTGGTAGTAGAAGAGACAATACGTAATCATTGTCTTTTGATATATTACTATAAAAGTGTATATCTATGATTTAGATGGTTAATGTATATTTCCATCATTTCTTTTGTGTAGAGGTCAAGTTGCTAGGTTAGTCTTGCCGCAATAATTAGTCAAACGGGACATTCCAAATAAAATAGTACAATATAGAGTTAAAAAGCTTCACGAAATAATGTTATTTTTATCGTCTTCATCATTTGTATTTGACAAGGATTTAAGGACAAATATCAAACTTGCAAACACATTTTGTTATTAATTTTTCACAGTGTTTTCTCCTTTTTTTTACTTACGTAGAGAAATGTATGTAACTAATTCAACAATTACATGAAGTATGTAATTAGTTTATGTGGAGACTAGCTTTGCCTGCAGCTCCGCTCGGGAGGACAATAAAATATATACGGTCGTGAATGATATTGTCCGCCAGGCCGCCACGCGCGCCGCCGCGCCGTGTCGCCAGTGAATTCAAAGACGAAAGTGCTTATTGTGAGTTATCCTTAGAAGATAGGCACATGCTATTGCTAGGTTTTTTGTACATTCTTACGGCTTATAATTATACTTATAGTACATTAATTTGAAATACATATCACTTATGGTTTACTCAGCGTAATCAATTGAAGTGCCCAAAAAGCGTATTATTTTCGAATTAATTCACCATTATCATCACTTCTTCTTTCCTATATCACTTTGTCTTACAAAATATATCCTATAACCCAGCCAGACAACATAGCTATGAATTAAAATGAAAACCATGTAAATCCGGTAAAGGGTTCTCGCGTGAAAAGAACAACGGACAAGCAAATAAAGAAACGTTGAGTTTTATGATAAATATAAATGATGAAAAGATTGTACTAAGCTTACTAAAGCTTTGTACGACGATTTCGAAACAACTCAAAACTCAATTTATGTTACTATTTTGAATTAACACTTACAGCATGTAAAATAAGCCCCTTATGGTGAATACCATAGTACGTATCTCAACCGTACGAAATGTTTATTTTAAACGCTACACTCTTGCCGAATCGAGGAGTCGCGAACGTAAAACCTTTTGTTTGGAGGACACCTGCATCTGGGTGCATTTCTGTATACCAGACAGAAAAACGCTGTATATGATTAAAACCTGTCATAGCATTTACAATGTTATGTGTATGTATTAAAGACGAGAATTTTTTGAACCACACATTTTTTTTCCTAAGTATCACCGTTATGCAGATTATATTAGGGTATCGAATATTAATATCTTTTGTGTTATGACTTCATTGACCTTCTGTTGAAAATAGGTAAGGTGTCAGTGATCAGATTATAAGTTTTGTTATGTTTTGTTAGGTATTTGATGTTAGTACATGTGTTTAAAATTACAAGTGTTATGTTCTCAAGTGATTATTGTTGTATGGTAATTTTGCGACCACCATACACGATATGTAACAACCGGCCATAGTAGCGTGTCGCGTTTCGGGATGAGCAGGTGTATATCAACTAATTAAGAGGGGTGTTAGGGTATCTACACCCGACTGGGTTACAACCACCATACACCACCTGTAACAACCACCATAGTGGCGTGTCGCTTTTTGGGATGAGTAGGTGTATTTTCAGTAATCAAGTCGTTTGTTAGGGTTAGTCACTCGACTGGGTCACGACCATTATGCATAATATGATGATGATTTTGCCATAATGACGGCGATTCTTTAGGTTTATAGCGTTTGAGGATCAACTTGTCTATATTCAGCTAGCGAGAAACTTGCTAGCCAACATGACAGCTATATCCGGCGATGGATTACCAATCTCTCGGTGGTCGCCGTTGTTTTTGGATTATATACTGTGCTTACAATCAGGTACGATGTCGTCATTTTGACGGGCTAATATTTAATTAAAAATAGTATGCGCGGACACCGTATCATTTTGGAAGTGGGTTTGCTTAATATAATAAGCTCGAGGTAATGGTGAAAGAGAACATTGTAATAAAATCTTAATAATATGGTGATAAGTTGATAAGGCTTTAGGCAACGCAAATGAATGAGATATTTTAACTAAAGTAGTTTTTAAATGCCTAACCTCTGAATCTTCAAGTGTCGTCTGCAAAAATAACAATTTTATCACAGTTCTTTACGATCAAGAGTAGACCATTGATATATAAATAACAAAACAAGAACGGTCCCAAAATCGTGCCTTTAGGGCCGCCGATTCTAACCAATGATTCTAAAGGGATTGCCACATTTACACTTGTCAGCGCGGCAGCGGTCAATTAAATATGAGAGTAAGTCAATAGAAAATCCACAAACACAATATATTTTGTAGTTTAAGTATCAGCGTGGTGTGATCAACGCAGTCGAAGGCTTTAGAGAGATCGGAAAATACACCGATAGCATCCGGTGACTCCCATGCTCCAAATATATGACTTAGTTGTGTTGCACCAGCATCAGCGATGTATTTCGTTTTCATTAAACCAAACTGCCGACCATCCAATATCTTGATTTATTAAAATACTCTACTATAATTAAGCATAATTTTCTTGAAAATCTTACTAATTGAAGGAAGTACAAAAATTGGTGTATAATTTCCAAGATTATTTCCACAGCTTGTTTTAAACAATAAAATGGAACTATTTTTCTTATCTTTTACTTAAAGGTAAGGGTTGGGAACACATACTGATACACGAGGCGTTCCAACTAAGTCCTTAGGTGTAGCAATCTTTTGCAGGTTCAAAGTGGAAGTAATACCTACTATTGAGCAAAGAGGTCGCGAGTTTGATCCCTGCTTCTCTGATTTTTGTGTTATGAGCATCATTGTCGGTTGTGTGGTTGAGCGACGGGTGTTACGGATAGTAAGCGCACGAGTTGAATGTAGAGTTGAGGAATTCGATTGTGCCGTGACTTAAGTAGGATTATTGCTGTCGGTAGTGAGGATATCGATAAATTACGACGTTGTTTTAAATCCAACATTTATATCTTAATTAACACAATTAAAAACAAGGTAATATTTTATTACAAATTTTGTAAGTATCAATTTTTTTCGATTGTAACTAAAACGACCATCGTATCTGCTCTGATTCATAATTTATACAAAATAGAAATCATAGTGATGACTGTGACAATACTCTACGTAAATAATTTTTAGATCTTTTAATTATCTAGTGGTGTAATTAAATCTATAGTAATATTATAAAGCAGAAGAGTTTGTTTGTTTCTTTGGTTGAACAAGCAAATCTCAGGATCTACTAGTTCCAATGAAAAAAATGTTTCAGTATTCTATAGCCCACTTAACGAGGAAGGTTTGGAAAATTGCGCTATGATCAATAGGAGCGGAGTATCAATGAAAAATGTTGGAAAAACGGGCAAATTTTATTTCTTTTGAGAACTTCCATTGCGTTCGCTGCGTAAATGTTTAAAGTTATGCAACAATCGTGTGTAATGGAATTATTTCTCTTAAAAAGTTCTAAAAAGAAGTTCGAGATAGCATATGGCTATCTTTTGGTGATTACTCAATATAACATTTTTTTATGGTAATAAAATTTGTTCTCAAATAATGAATTATTTGCGAAGTTGTTCTTATATACATGGTATTAATAACCCTTATCGAAATCAATAAGTTATTCATCACAAGTATTTAATTTAAAACAAAATTGCCCTTCACAGTAATTGATTTAAATGAATATCTTAGGAGAAATCACAGTTTTAAAATAACTCGGCAGCAAAATAATGATCAAGTGCCGCGAGCGCATTTATATTATGAAGAATAATGTGAGAGGCAGGCGGCACCTAATATACAGTGCCTATAACCCATTCTCTCTCTCTCTCTAACATGATGCAGACGAAGTTGCGCGGGTCAGCTAGTTTTGAATTTAGATGATAGATAATATGTAGCTGTAATGTAAAACTGTATCCGCCGTTTTTCTTATAATCAATATTTTGCCTATCACTATAGAAGCAAATTTAAAGATATATTTACGTTGAAAAACGATCAAGTTATATAACCTTAGTAAAAGTCAATCCGCCCTACCTTAATAGTTGGACGCCAGGCCGCCGATTTATGTTGCATCATACTTATGAGTCACACGCCGCGACGGACGCAAAAACAGCAAAATATCAGACCGAGGCATCGCGTCGCAAAAAATCAAAACATCACTGACCCTGAACAACCGACTCTGAAACTTGTTACTTTAGACTGGATTTTTGAGATGCAATTAAATAGATTTCTTCCAATTTGTCCTTTTAAAAATATTTATTATATATGTATTATTATGAAACATTATGGTGGTCGCTGTAAATTTTTCATATATTCCAAAATGATAAAAAAATTACAAAAATAAATTTTTTCTCGTCATGTAATTATGATCTATGTTTGACATTAGAAGTATTCGGATTTTTTTTAGTTGATATTACATTTTATAGAAGTCGCTCACGATTTCTTCATTATCAAAGTACATAGTCAGCGTAATTAATGTTTTCGAGCTACCTGATTAATGTAAATATTGCACAACATTTTCTTTTACATATTGTCGTGGGAAAAGAAATAAGCTATGAAAAATATATTTTTTTATCAAAACATTATCGTAAATATATTGTGCTTTATTACTATTCTTTAAATGATCTAGTTGTCCACTATAAGTATAAGCAAAAAATTTTCTGAGTTAAATACTTATATAGACATATAAAAAATATACTGTAACCGTGTCCTTTATAACAAATGTATGTATTGAATTTAAAAAAAATACTTATACATTCAGGTTTATAATTATAAATTTATTTCTGCCATAAAAAATAATGACGCTTAGTAATAACTTTTGAAACTCTATAAGAACGATAATAAAAAGAGATGACTATGCAATGAACAGAATTATATGGAAAATAAAAAAATACATTTTCGTTACTAAATACACGAGCGCAAAAGGAACATCATACACTTATAAAAATGTCAGTTATTTCCGGTCTGACGTAGTTTGTCGGCAGTCGTCGCTTCAAGTTAACTTTAGTATTTCTAGAAATAGTTAATTTCTTATACATTTTTTTTTTAATTAATACGTGTCACGGGTATATAATTTTAAATCTAATTACTCCAATCAGTTAATAACTGGAAATGCTAAGACGAGGCCGTTTTTTAACGCGGGTTCAAAATGATGATGATTGTTTTTTTTGGATAGGGGATACCTCAAGGGGGCTACCTTTTAATTTCATTTGCATTGGACCTTAGCCTTCGAATATACACCAGGGAACTCTTCAAAATCATTAAAGTTTTTTTTTTTCTGTTAAAAATTGTCTTGTTGTTATTTGAAACATACCTTTTTTATCGTTTGATCACAATCTCACCTTATGTTAAGTGACGATGTCGCCTAAGATGGTAGCATGCTAAGCCTAGTGGGAAAACTGGCTCTATAAGTGTTTTGCGACAGCTTTTCATCTTGAGGAAAGTAGCTAGCTGGGCAGGCATTAGAAAAAGCCCTACTACAATGCTATGGTTTGATCACTATGTTTTCCTTCACCGAAATCTCAGGCTCATTATAGGGATTCGAACATAGTTTGACGCTGTGTACGTACACGCTGTCATTGAGCTATTATTCAACTATTCGATTCTTCTGTGGAGTGAGTTCGAACGCCTCGTATGCAAGAGCGTGGTAGCTGTTCTAAGAAGGATCTACCTCCTACCAAATCAGCTTGGATACATTTTTACGTTTGTCGTAATGTACGGTATAATACGCGTATAGGTAGTGTATAGTGTAAGTTTGTAGTAAGTTTTTGAGGCACGTGATAGCTACTAACTATCGCAAACTGGTCTATTCCGGTTTTACTCTATGTGTGTATTACACTACTACAATCGCAAAAACGTCTCCAAGCCGATTTACCTGTATCTACCTAGGCAATGAGCGAAGTAGTACGTATTATCATTATATTAATACGTGAAGCAAAAACTTTCTACACTTTTTTAAACGTATTGCGTGTACGGAAGACTGAGATTTGGCATGGTTAAAATTTATATGCAGAGAGCTAACATTTATCTGTAATATTTGTTACTAATATATTAAATAAAATAAATTAATACTGTGAATCTTAAACCGACAAGTGCCATTGACTTAGACCCCCCAAAATATTGACATTGTGACTCAATGAAAAGTGACAGCAAGTGATATAATATTAATTGTTTTGGTTCATACTGCAAATGTCAAAGAGAAAATAGTCTATGATTAAAAAGTCGCTGGGCGAATTTCAATCATCGGGCGACCGCAAGTTATTATTATTATTCAAAACTGGGCTGGGGGGTTGTGCAGACTTATGAAGTCCTGTATTACTGCGACCAATGAGATCTATTGTGGTCACTCCACACTCCTAGAGCAGGACTTTTTTGGCAGAGAGCAACTAAACCTCTTCCGGGAGCAGCACGGGCTTACCCAGAATCCGGTTGCGTTTAGGTATTAGTGGGTCACATTCACACAAGAGGTGCAAATTATAGGTATAATATAAGCTTTGATACTTTCAAATATCATCTTTAAGTTTCCTTTATTCATTCACTAGCAGCGCCACCTGTTGAAACGCAGAGGAAATATAACATTAGCACGGTAAAGTATTTACTCTGTATCTGATGATAAGCATAGTATAGTTAAACAACAATGATGAGTAAGATCGGCAACGCAGTAACAGTACTAGTCTGCAAGCTTCTCGAAGGCTGAATATACCACTAGTTCATATCTACACTCGATCAACCAAAAAAGAGTACCACTGCAATGCTTTTTCTTTTCGATCTGACATTTCTCTTAGCCTTGTTTTTGGGGCCCTATCCAAAAACAGAGCAGCTGATGGGTTTTACAGCTTTACCAGGCTCGGGGGCGAGCACTTAAGGCGCTCAGCCGCAAAGTGTCGGCAACAAGCGCGCAAGGATTCCAAAGTGGCTGGACTCGGCTTGGGCTGTTGTCGCGATTGCAAAGAAGTCGCGATATGACTAATTCCCTATCCTTAAAATTCGAGCTAAACTAACATATACATATATACCGAGAGGAAGGAAGGAACATGTGTATATGTATTTAGTGATCTGAAATATGGTCTACATTAATTAGCGTAAAAAATAAAAAAAGGTTCCTTACAGTACCTATGTACCTGTGTGGCGTGCACGTATGTATGAACATATTGTGTGTAATGTGATTGCAAGTACAGTATCACCTGTATTTCGCGGGCTCACTGTGACGCACGTATTATCATGTGTATAGTGGTCACTATACAGTTGAGTTCAGATCCCTACCATTCCCCAATATATTATCTTTGATTATTAAATAAATAACCTTAATAACTCAAACAGAAGATATCAATGTTCAGTCATAAAGCATCCATAAATACAAAAATACAAATAACCATTCACACTGTTAACCTATTTTAATTTTAAATTTCACTGACATAGAAAATACATAAATAAAAATCATACATAAATTATTGTTAGAACCTTGACCTAAAAAAACATGGTCAAGGGCTTTGTATTATAAATCTCTTTATATCGCATATGACGCCGATTTTATTAACATAAAACTGTATTCATATTAAAATATTCAAAGATAGGGAAAATATAAATAAATGTGCACACATCTAGCCTGGACAACCCTACTTTTGGGGTAATAGTGTCATCTTTACCTAAACAAAATCGCTACGTGACAATATTTGCTATACCTACTGAGAAATCTAACAATACTAACGATAATGAATTCAACATTACAAGAACTAGTGGTGAATCCGCAATTATATGATTTGTAATAATCATTGTACTCCACGAATCACAAAATAAGGAATATAATAATCATAAAATTAATACCTCATTTATGCAGGGGGAGTTCTCGCTTACCCCCCTACTATTTTAATACTTTACGTCTATATACAATTAATACAATTGTAGCGTCTGTTTGTAATGTCATAATAACAGCTTTATACTAAATACATATGAAAGTATATACATTACTTATAACAAAATACATTTTTTTTTTACTTTTTCCCTGTCTGTCTGTTTGTTCCAGATAATCTCCGAAACGGTTAGACCATTTTTTACGGAACTTTCATTGTAAGATAACTGATGCTATAAGGAGTAACGTGGGCAACTTTTATTTAGAAAAATAATTAGGTTTCCGCGCAAATAAAATAAGAAATGGTCATGGTGAGTTAATTCGGGCGCCGGCCATGAATGTCTTACGCTGAGTATACAATAATAGATTTATCAAATTAATGTACTACATGGTTATAGAGATTAAAAAGACCTACAAAAAAGTCAGGGAGAGTATATCTATCTTCTAAGAAACACCCACAATAGATATTTTTGCCTTTAAAAAAACCGGGAGCGGGGGTGCAAAATTCGCCCTTGTGCCCGATCGACGGCAAACTGTAGTCCACCCAAGTGAAGCCGCGGGCACAGCTAATTACTACGAAACTAGGCAAATTCTTAATTTTTTTATCACGCCAACGTGGCTGAACTTTGCAAGATGATAAGCACAGTACAATCATAATAAAAAAACAGTGGCTACCGTCAATAGATCAAAAATACATCGCCAGAAGCCGCTATCACGCCGTCACGCGTAAATAGAAAATGAAAATTATGCACCGGTTCATCTCATACGCATGGTGCTTGCGACCAAGACAGGCTCTACAGAACACTCCACCATCACCATTTTCTCATTCGTTACTCAGCAGAGTGCACCACGTACAGGGAAGGTTGGCTCGTGTGTCTCTTAACTTTTTATTTGATACCTCTTACACCTCTTGAACAAAAGAGAGACAGGCAGAGCATAGAGAAGTTTCTTTGAAAATTTATCTCTACTTGGAGCTGCCCGACTTATGAAAACTGTACAAAATACCACAGCCAATTAACCTCGTGTTACATTCCTGCGATAAGTGAGGTTTCCAGGGCTACTTGGGTAATGCTGATGTTATAAGCGTTCGAAAGCTACGGCATCCTTAGAAGTATAAAAAAGACAAAGCAGTCATGAGGACTGCCGACAGAAGTGAAAACTTAGAACTATAAACAAACCGTTCAAATTCCCTGTTGAATTAATTTTTTGTATAGTCTTTTTAGTTATATTGCTACAAAGACTCCGTTTATCGTTAACACGTCACGTAACCATGTCGATGACGGCTTGCATGAATTTACCCCCTTTCTAAAGCTTCCTATAGAAGTTTTCACTTCATGGGTTTATTGCTATGTGTATCTTAATCGCGGTCTTTATCATCTTTATTTAGGTTATATTGCTACAAAGACTCCGTTTATCGTTAACATGTCACGTAACCATGTCGATGTCGACTTACATGTATTTACTTCCTATCCAAACCTCCCTATAGAAGTTTTCACTTCAAAAATTGCATATACATAGTTAGCACAGACGTAAGACAGATATTTGGAAACAAATGTGATAAAATTAAAAGAGATATGTAATCAACATAATTTTTTTTTCCTTACATAATCATTATATACAAATATAACTTTCATTATAAGCATAATAACATATTCACAGGTGACAAGGATCTAAACAATTTAAATCATAAATCGATTTAGCAAATCTCACCGCGGCTGCTGAAGAAATTGACCGTGATATATTCAAATAGGATTCGTTATAATAGGAAAATTTTGCATGTCTGTTGTGTGAATGCAAACGTTTTGCATTTCTCGTAATTTGCATACCGCTGTTGATAATTTTACATAACATTTATATGTGGGATTCAGTAACAGGTAAGTGTTTTTTTTCAAATAGCATTTGTAAACGAGTAGCAATTATGATAATTTAAAAATAAAAAAAAAAATATTTGCAGAAACGAAAAGATAGATTAGTATTTTTTTACTTAATATATAGTATTATAATTATACATGATACGTATTTTAAAAAAATGTTAAAATTGAGTAAGCCAGCGCACTTATTGTAAATTTATTTGTTATAATTTTGGAATGTTTATCAAAAGAATCAATTATTTTTTGCTCTTATTGATTACACGTTTATAGATTTATTTAATATGTCTATATTAATACACTAGATGTGCGTCGCGGAATCACTCGCATTAAATTTGAATTATACATGCATAATCATACATAATGATAACTAGGTAATTACCTACAGATTGCCGGATTAGTCAACGTTTAGGTATAGTCACTGCTTCGATCCTAAGGCTCATGGCGTGATATTAAATAACTTATAACCAACCTCGATAAATAGGCTAAAAATACTCTTTTTCAAATGTCTAGTCTAGCCCAGACCAGTCTAATTTCAGAGGTTAATGCATTCACAAATAAAAAACAAAACAATATTTGAGCCTTATTATTAGTGAGATTTGTAGTTCTGTTTGTATATGTAATTAGTTTTCCATATTTCATGATAGACAGCTTTAATTATTTTAATGAAGTTATTTACAGCGAAAGTACATGTCATTGATCAATTGATATGTTATAAAAAAAATTCAATAATACTTTAAGAAATCATAAAATATGCTTACAAAGGAATGATATTTATAAACCCTACATATTTAAACTGAAAAATATTGAATGAATTTCAAATAAGTAGGTACATATTATATGCAGCATCTAGAAAAATTCCACAAACATTTTCATGTTCCTCGAAAAATTTAAACTTAAATACAGCTTATGTTTGCATTTTTGTATAAACTCCACATTTAGCTTCTGATTGGCGGAGATTGTCGCTATGATAATTTGCATTCATCCCCTTGCATTTATGTTTAAAATCGGGTGAAATTTAAATAAATCCTACATTGTAACGTCATTAGAATAATGCATTTTTCATTCTCAAACAAGCACCTAATTGACCGTGAGACTCGTAATATTGCAAGGTATTGATTTTATGTTAATTTGTTTAAAAAATTCAAATTATTGACATATTCAAATAACGAGGATTATGGTTAGGTGTTGATTATCGTAAGAGACAAGTGTGTGAATTCAGTTCCTTATAGTTTCCCAAATGTATTTGTTTTTTTTGTTACTTGGAGTATTTTGTCTGGTTTGAAATGTTGATAGTTTTTATATTAAAAATTTATGGAATACGATTTGTTCGTTGATAGAATATGAAAAGATTTGTTTATTATGTATTTGATAGTATATTCTTTTTTAACTATATATAATTAAATTCATTTAATAAAGTCTGTAAAGTAGGGTCGAATCATACCTTGAGAGGCTTACATCTTAATGGAAGGAAAGATTTTATAAACTTTCTCAAAACTGATTACATTTTGTAAATTCTTAAATCACAGGCTTAAATGAGAATTAACAAGCTATCTTCTGGTAGGAATATTTTCGTACAGTACCTGAGCTACCATGAAATTTCATAGAAAAAAAAAGACTGTTGAGAACATAATCGAGTTTTCCATTGTCCCTAAGAGTTTTAGATATAAATTGCTACATATTTACAATAAAATTTCAGGGACAGCAAAGTGTGAGCAAAGTAGATATAATTCTTCACCGTCCAGCTTCATACTTAACATTCTTAGGGCGCATTCGCACATCGGCAATTCATTATTTTTTCTGGATCGGGATTTGATATGATTTCTTTTTATTTTTTCAGTAGCATATAAACTCTTATGACCCGTATTCACACCACAATAAATCGTGAAAAATCACAAATACGTCCAAGTAGGTATATCCTAAGTTCATTGCTATTAATAAGGAATCTTCAATAACTGATGTGTATGTGTGTGTGTATAAGCCATCATAGTTATATGACTTTCGTCACTTCTCATGGCATGTCTATACCCACGTTAAAGTTTCACTCCTCAAGTTCTCTATCACTGAAGAAGCTTTCAGGTTTCTTTTGGTATAATTTATACTTTTTAAAGTTATACTGATTTAGGCGGCATAGAGGCCACCTCCACGAGCGAGCTTATCGCGGCAATCATTGACGAAGAAAACGCCAAAAACTCGCTGCGCGCACACTGCGTGCAGCAATATACTCGCATCACACTCGCAACAAAACAAACTATTGATACTTCTGATTTCGCTCTTTCCCATCACCGAATTGAGCTCTTTTTGACAAAATAACTGTGCAACAAGTTGCTGTAGTAAGGCGCTAATTATTGTCTCGTGGAAATCATCGCACGATAGCAGGACGGACTGGTGGCGATACACTCGCTCGTGGAAGTGGCGCCTTAGAGGAAAATGTGATTGTTGTTGATCCACATTGTATCAAAAAGTTGTCACTATGAAGATGAAGTGGCACGCTAAGACTCTTGCTTAATTGTGGTGAAGATAGTCGTATAACATCAAGTTTGGCTATTCAAAGAAGTATAACTTGTAACACGCGTACAGTAAAGACATCTACTTTGTTTTGTTAACTAAATCGCATTGACTGATTTCATGAAAGTAATGCAGTTAAATGTAAGTCAATTAAATGTATAATTTATACCTGATTTTAAATTATTTTTACAACTACATGCTTAAGGCGTGTTCGCACCGTAATGTTCATCAGTTTAATTAAACTTTACAGTTTTCATCGTTCGGTTTCAGTAGTTTTTCACAGGGCGCGGTGGTTTTAGGCGGGCAGTGATTATCGTGGCTTCATAGATGCAATTAATCATTGTTTTATGTTGATAGGGTTGAACTTACATGGCTTTAAATATAACTTAATGTTATTTTGTACGAATGCTGTAATGATATTTGTCATAGAAAAGGCAATGTCGTAACTGACTCATCCCACCCAGCCTAGGAAAAATGAGCAAGGATAAAAATTTGAAATTTGGGGTAGATGTTGATTTTATATTGGAGGCATCGTTCAAAAATGATATTTTGAAATTCAATCCCTGAGGGTTAAAATCTTCAAGGTTAAAATCAGTAACTGTTTTATGACAATTATAAATGTATTTTTCTTGTTTAAATTTTCTTCAACACATCATTAATTAAACGCTTAATTCAGTGTTTTTCAGAATTCAACCCAAGGGCGTGGTGATACGAAGTGGTAAAATTTTGCATGAGAAGTAATATCAAGTGATGATGGCTCAGTTGGTAGCGTGTACAGACTCCGCGTTCGATCGACGCTAGTTCGAATCCTTCCGATGAAGGATTCAGCTTTCGGTGAAGAAAAATATCATGATGAAACCATAGCATGGTTGGTATTTAAAAAAAAATATTTTATACATATTTTATTATATGGTTCGTGGGTCGTTAAATACAATAATTTACCACAACCAAATCAATTATCAAAATACAGTGAATACGAAAGTATGATACCTAGTAAAGTATAATATATTTTCATTGAAAACAGGTTCATCTGACCTCGATATTGAATCTACAAGAGAACATAATATTTTCTCTGTTATTCACGTGTTCCACACAACAGTATAGAACACGAGTATTGTGGTATCATTTGATTATCGAAGCAACAGTGTCAAGACCGTGCTACGGTGATTCATACATACATAAGCATGAATATATTAGTCAAATGTAGATATTATGTGATGCAATAATATAGCGACGGTTTTTATTTTGGTTAATTTTCGTCGCAGAAGCTTTTGCCATTGTCAGTGTTTTGTTTCCATCAAAAAAGTTTCGCTGAAATCTGTAACGTATTTTCTTTAATGTTCAAGTCATTTAAGTGTATATTCCACGTAGTCGAGAGCTAAAAATACCTACAATAATTTTCCTAAGCATATGTTTACCCATTTGCCGGTTAATAAGAACTATGGTAAACAAGCTTTATTGTAAAAAGTGTAAATATAGGGCGAATAATTACGTAAATGAAGCCCAGTGAAGCTGCAAGGGCCATTAAATTTAACAGTATAGTCAGTTCGAAAGAACTAAAATGATGGTAATATCTGGAAGTGATTATTATTAGCCTTATAGAGAGGGCTATATATTACACTGGAAATAGTAATAAATGTATTAAAATTAATAAAAAAAAAAAACTATATGCCGATCGAGTTTCTTGCCGGTTCTTCTCGGTGACTGGGATGTTTTCCGAACCAGCGTCAGTGTGTTGACATTCATAAATGCCTTCTTAGAGCCTAAACTTAATAAAGGCTTTTTTATTCAATTTCTATTATAGGGAATATAAAATAAGATCTGGCAACCCTAAATGCGTGAAACCAGTAATGTAACAACAAGGCACCTTAGCACAATGGTGTGCATCAGTGTCGACGAGGATTAATGGACGCAGTGAGCCAAGCATAATGAATATTGCACTGAAATGCTAGTCGGTGAATCTAATACAACTATTAATACTGAATAAAATAATTCTAGATATTCAGATTAAAGTTTCTTAACCTATAGGTGGCGACTCTTAAATTACCAATGTGTTCAAAAATTAAGAAACGCGAATTATCGTTTTCTTGAACACGAGTACTAGCTATACCCGCGGCTCTGCCCGTGTTAACTACAGAATTATCGTTTAGGAAGATATCGTAAAATTATTTTTTAGTTAAAGATCAAGTATCTAAGGAGTAAAACAAAACTAAAAATAAAAACTTATTACGTGGTTTTTGCGTTTTTAACAACAATTGTCAGAAAATTAAATATTACAAGTTGTTTTTTTATTGTAGAACGGTGATGTGACGGCGCAGTGCTTGGAAATATGCACAATATAATTCTAAATTAAAGGCGATTAACGACAGATCGGTAACGATCAACGGTCGTCGTTCATCTCTATAATGCTGGCGAGTATGCAAGATACTCGGTAACTAAATATACACTGAATGTCTAATAGAGACTCACTGTGAACATTTTTTTTTTTTGATTGACTCTACTGTTAGCCTTAGGTGCCCTACAAACTAGAGCATCTGACGGCTTTTACAGCTTCGCCGTGGCTTGGGGGCGAGCGCTTAAGGCACTCAGCCGCAAAAGCGTGGGCAACATGCACACAAGGGTGCCAAAATGGCCGGGCCTCGGCTTGGGCTGATGCCTCGATTGCAATGAGCTCGCGATCTGAACTAACATATACAGATACATATGCTCTTGCCTCCTGGGAGGAGGGCAGGAACATGTGTATTTGTATTTAGTAATCTGAAATTATGATCTACACTAACTGGCGTAAAAAAAGAGGTCCCTACAGAACCTATGTAATTTTGTGGTGTGCACGTGTGTATGAACATATTGTGTGTAATAATGTATGTGGTTAGCTAGTAATTGCAAGTGCAGTGTCACCTGTATCGCGTGAGCGGCTGCAAGACTCAAGGGTTCCACACCGAGGGAACGAGCCTCGGCTTGAGTTGCCGCAAAAGAAGGTGGACGTGACGGATGTGCGGCAGCGAAGTAGGAGACGTTGGACATTGTGACACGTTTATTACTATGTGCATGGTGGTTGTAACCTGGTAGGTTACAAATCCCTACTGCCCACGTTTAATTGCTCGATCGATATACACCGTTTGTTGCCGAACGAGACCTGCTTAAGTATGCTATGGCGAATATTACATCTGGTATACAGTGGTCGCAATCTTTTTTTTAGAACTGACTACACTGTTAGCCATAAGCCATAACTTATCTGTTCATAAAACCCTCTTGTCTTTTTTTACTAAACTGCGAAAAAGGAGGGTTATGTTTTAGAGCATATTTAAGTATGTTTGTATATTTCTTTGGCACGCTCTGTAGGCTAAACGGTTTCATTGATTTTAGCATACGATTTGTCGTTAGATTCGTCTTAATTATGGGAGTGACATAGGCTATATCTTATTAGTTTAAGTGAGCAATTCTTGTGTATATATAGATTATATAAATGTAATTGGTTTTGGTAAATGTTTTTTTTTCGTAAGACACCGAGCAAAGCTTGGTCGCCCAGATATTAATACTTAAGTACGTAGTCTGGGAGTACAAATAAAAAGTAAAAATTGAAAAACTATTTTATTTCCTTTTTTTAGTTTGAGCTTTGAGCAAACCCAAAGCAATTGTAATATTATCTGTTGCCTAACTTATAAACAAAATTAAATATTTGTATATACTTTTCAACGTGACTGTACTTGATATGATAAAGATGACAGCGATCGCAGTTTCCATTTGCATGTGACTGCGAATGTTTACAACACGTTTCAGCAGAAATATGTTTCTCTCTTACCATACAAATTGTAGTATACTAACAGTATTATTCAAACCGCGGTCTGTGTCGAAACTTGATAACGAATGTGTCAGTCAGTATGTCAGGGTTTTGATTTACTATTGTTCGGATTTTATTTTTTTGGTGAATCAAATATTTTACCCACGCTTTGCTGTCCTTGACATTTCATATTATTATAAGTATGTTTATATTTGATAATTCGCGAGTTGACCCTATGTTTAAAAATTAAAGTAAATTATTAAGTATTATTTTTCTATGGATAAAAATTCTAAAACAATATAAATCTGGAAAAAGTAATTGTTTATTTCCCATTTGGAAAATTAATATTTTTTGTCTGTGAGTCACGTGATTTGAAACGTCATTTAGAAAACGTGACGTCACCATTCGGGAAATATGAACATTAGACTCTTGCGTTAGTTGTCAGACTTATCATTGTTATCATACAAAATGAATGTTGACGTCACGGGACCATAATGCATCGTTTTTGTTACGTACTTTTTTATTTAGATTAAAAAATATTTTTAAATTACTTTTTATGCTGTGTTAATGAAAAAAACTTATTCTTATGAATTACTTTCAATATATAAAGTGTTTAAACTAATTTTCCAAAGGTTGTCAACTCCCTTATCTAAGATTATTAGGCTCAACGGAAAACTTGATTACTTAAATGAAATAATATCTGTTCTGTACAAAATATTGCTCTCTTCGAAGGCCACATTAACTTATGAAATTTCATTATAATTGAACTGTTACTTGTTTCTTACGGATAATTTTAATACAGAATAGCAATGAAGTAAAACATTTTTACAAAAAAAAAATGCATTTATTTGTGTCCTTGGTAATTCGTATACTGAGTTACCTTCTAGGATTTTGCCGGAAAACATGTAGATAAGTTTTTTTGCTTTCATTCTGTTTGTCTTTATTCACACAAGTACGACTGTTTTTTTAGAACTGACTATACTGTTGCCATAAAGGCCCTGAAGCCTCTGACGGCTTTTACATCTTCACCGTGGACGAGGCGAGCGCTTATGGCACTGAGCCGCAAACTGAGGGCGCGACGGCGATGGTCCCTTTTATAGGGCATTTGATTTATAATAAATGAAAAGCAAACTTTTCTCCAAAAACTTTATTTTACTTCTTCGAAGTGGGTATAGGTGGCAAGTCGAGAAGTGCATTAGAATTTACTGTAACATCATGCGCTATGGTTTCATTACGATGTTTCCCTTTATCGAAATTTCAGGATCATTGCGTGTATTCCAACTGACGTCGAGCGACGCGGTGTCCGTACACGCTACTACTGAGCCATCATTGCTTGAAGTTCAAGTTAAGAGCAAGTATAAAGTAAATTTGCTAACTTGCTGCATTATGACTGTAAGCAAGCTAGGATTAAAAGAAAAGAAAAAATATCTTTGTAATATTCAAGGAATTATAATTTATGCTAATGTTAATAAGTCATAACATTGTAATACTATATCACGGGAAGAGACTAGAGTTTGAGATACAGGCTCGACCTAGTTCAGGCGCTAGGTTTCATTAATTAAGAACAAAACTATTGTATGATTTAGAAATAAGCCCTATATTCTTGTATTTTATTATAAGTCAATAAAGTTATCTATAGGTGAAGCAAAAGCTTTCGGTGCCTTTTTAAACGTATTGCATGCACGGAAGACTGTGTGATTTGTTATGATTAAATTTTATATGGAGGAGCACAGAAAGCGAAAATTTATCTATAATATCTGTTACTAATATATTACATTGAATAAAGTAATACTGGGAATGCTAACCCGACCTTTGCCTTTGAACTTAGACCCCCAAAATATTGACATTGTCACTCAATGAAAAGTAACAGCAAGTGATATAAAATTCATTGTTTAGGTTCATACTGCAAATGTCAAACAGAAAATAGTCTATGATTAAAAAGTTGCTGGTTGATTTTCGATTATTGGGCGACCACTAATTATTATGTGTAAAGGGTAATTTTTGACACGTATCATTGAGTAGGTTACCTTGCATAAATTGCCTTATCAGATTATTTATAGGATGACAATACACGACCGAAGAATAATAGAACGAAACACGGACCCATCGAAAAAACCGTCATCTCATTCGGACACCTGCGATTCCCAAAATCGATTATCCACGTGTGTAGCTTAAATAAGAACTTTTACAATATATTATCGACTATAATATCCTTGTTATAAAGTTGATTTTAGTATAATACGGAGTGAATGAAAGAATATTATTGACGGTTTTGTTTGTTTATTATTGAAGCGTCGCGACGCCTCGTGAAAGGGTTTGAATATTTTTAATAATATATCTTAGTTACATAGCTGTTTGGTTTTTACTTATGTTCAAATATCAAGGAGTAACAGATTAATGAAGCAATTAATCAATGATGGCTCAGTTGGTAGCGTGTACGTACTCCGCGTCGTTCGACGGGAGTTCGAATCCTTGCAATAAGCCTTAGCTTTCAGTGAAGGAAAGCATCATTATGAAACCATAGCATGATGGTAGGGCATTACCTAACGCCCGCCTGGCTAGATGTCAACTTCAAATTGAAAATATCATGCCAAGTACCTATAGCCCGCCAGCTCCTCCAGCCAGCCAGATCCACGTGATCTATATTTATAGTATTTATAAACGTAAACAATGAGTATTATCTACATCACTTACTGTCACTTTTCACTAAGTGACAATGTCAATATTTTAGGGGATCTAAGTTCAATGGCACTGGTCGTGTTAGAATTTGCAGAATTAATTTATTAAATTTAATATATTAGTAACAGATATTATAGATCAATTTTAGCTTTCTGCACTCCTTCTCCATAATTATAAACTTTAACCATGCAAAATCTCAGTCTTCCGTGCACGCAGTACGCTTAAAAAGGGGTTCAAAGTTTTTGCTTCACTTATTAATATAATGATTATGTAAAAAAAAAATTCACGTACACATTATAAAAGTGAAACTTTTTGAAATAAAAATCAGTGATAGTATACTTTCTTTCGTTCCTTTGTTCTTTCTTTCTTACCTTCCTTCATGCCAGCCTGCGTTGATAGAAACGGCATATACTCCGACTGATCACGAAACGCACGCTCATAAGTGACTCATTACGACCTGCTTTTCAATATTAAACGGTGGTCAGGATTCAGTCTGGCTGCACTGCCAGTCCTACTTCACTGCTAACGCCATTACCTTCGTTACTTAGCTGGGTGCACCTTGTACAAGTAAATTTGGATTGGGTGTCTAAGTCTTAAAGTGTTATTTGACTTCCTGTACACTTCAAAAACAGAAGAACTCATATACCAGTATGTTGCTAACTGCAACCATACAGCGATAAGCGCGACAGTGCGAGAAATACCCGAGAAACATTTATAAACCATGAATAGTCAATAATACAAGAAACACATCAAGCAAAGCGACATCTCTATAACATTTCCACGAGTAACGTTGCCCACATCAACGTATGAATCACGTGAAACAAAAGCGACCTTCTTTTTATAAATACAATAGCATTTCATATAAATATCATTGCGTACCTCCTGTGTAGGGTTGTCTCTTGTCGAGATGCAACGAGAAGAAGAAACATGTCGCTCATCCAATAAAACAACGACATAATTACATTTAAGTAATTTTTCAGTAGAAACATTTAGAAGTTTTGAACTAATGAATATTTAGCGAATTTAAGCCAATTTCTTAACAACATTCACTCCCTCTATCACAAACAATTGTGATATTTTTTCTATGGGTATTTTATGTAACAGGAACTTATGACACCAAAATGTCAATTTCGGCTTTTTTGTAATTTTGTTATTGTAGTTTTGGATGCAGTTCACATGTGGTAAAAGCGAAACCTTCAGAAAACATAAAAATATTCACATAAACGATAGACGTGAACAATACACCACGCTGGCTATGACGCTTTTCCCCAAGGCTTCGTAATATGCAGGCGCATACACACATATTATACTAACAATCGTACAAAGAGGAGGCCGATATTAGATTACACTGTTTAATGTATTCTACATAATTCTCTCGCAGGTTAAATCTTATAGAGCTAATTTTATAATATTCCAGCAGAACTTAAAACAATATTATATCTTTTCTGATTGTTTTATGTAATGTGCCATTACTTTTTGGCTTTAGGTTACTGTACAATATTGACAACGAAAACTGACAACTGAACTCTAAAAGGTGTATTTGTCATTCTTGACATTGGCAAAATTGCACACATAGGCAGAAGCAAAGACTGTGGGTAGAAGCCATATTAATAAAAAAGGTAAAAGATTTTTGCCTAGAAAGTGCTAGCTTGGCAAAAAATATCTAACCATCACAAGTACCCTCACCAAAAGTACCGTATAATTGCACACATTTAATTTACTACACCTGTGCTAATCTCGGAAACAAATAGTCTAATTTTCGTTATTATTTCAATATTTTTTTATATAGGTTGTTATAGGTATGTGTTGACATCAATCTCTCTTAATGGTAAGTAAAGATGACAACGATGATAGATCGCGCTTATCTATTAGGTCGCTATTTAGACTATGTTATTTATAAATACATTGTAACTTGTAATTTGTAAGACTGTGCTAGCCACGTAGCTCGGAGAATCGTAGAAAGGATGACCGATGGGGCCCAACAGTTCTTGAGTGACGGCTACATACCGAAAGAAACAGCGTGGGCAGAACCACCACAAGGTGATCCGACGACCTGGTAAAGGTTGCAGGAAGAAGCTGGATGCCGGTCGTTGTGGAGATCTTTTAGTGAGGCTTATCATATGAATTTATTTACAGAAATATCAGATAATTTAAGTGTTATAGTTACATATAACTCATCGTCATAAAAGATAACAATTGACCATTTACCGTCATGATTCACCAGCGATAATAATATATTCTTCCTGGATATTAACGTGCAATTAGCATGTATTACAAAACCATTAGCTAAGTGTTAGTTATATTAGTCATTACAAAAGGTGCGGTGTAACTTTGTGGCTATTTTGTCACGGCACGTCAGGAGCCGATCGATTTACAAAAGAATTCAAATATTTCATTTTGTTCTAAAGCAATGAATCGTGTTCGGACATCGCAATCCAGTCGGAAACAACTGATTATAAAGAGATGTTTATGCAGGCCTGAATGACAGCGGTTACCGCCGCTGCAATGCCGATATTTAGGTGATCACCGATGTATTTAAATTAGACTGTGTTTACCATCAAAGACAGTACCGTAAATCTGCCGAGATACCGTCTATATAAAAAATGTCCTGTAAGGTGACTTATATTATGTCAGCTTTAATGATATGGCAGGGTTAAGTATTCCCAAACTATAAAACATCAATACCATAATAGAATGGGCAAAGATTTGAAATATACATTTCATTAATTTCAAATAAACTTTAATACTTCTTAAAAAATAACACAGAAGAACAGAATTTGTACCATTTAAACTTAAAACCTTTAATTTAAACCTTTTAATAGAATCCAAAAACGATACAACAGAATAAGTAAGGATCCCAACATAGACATATTTAGCAAAAGTTACTTATGCTACGGAGATAATATTTTGAAACACGTATGTAGTGACTAAGTACCTAAGTTATTTATCTATATTCTCTTGATTTTATGAACATTTAAACTTATTTACACTACTTTTTTGTAGCACGCCAGAATTACTTTTAACTATGGAAACACTTATATTCTATTTTAAGAATGTTTTGCATTTTTGAATTTTACTGAAGTGTATGCCCTTATAATATTATAATATAATATTTTTTTCATAATTTTTTTACTTAAGCACAAAAGCAACTATACCGTCTAAGTAATAAACTACCTTTGCAAATAAATCAAAACACAACTTAAGAAAAAAACAATTTATAACTTTACTTTGCCAGAAGAAGAGGAAGGAATGAAGCAAATTGACAGATGAATACTTGTGATACTAGAAAAGACATAGCAATACGTAATACATATAAGTTAGTCAAATTGGACGACCTTTCTGTAGGCAACTTCAAGATAAAGAAAACGCGGACCAAATCTATATACGTTAACAAGTAATATTTGATAGGAATCCATATTCAAAGTGATTCATACAGTCAAGTCAGTAAACTTTAAAACAAAGGGTGACAAGTGCGAGTGTTATCGAGTATAGCAAGTAACACGATTAACAGAACATTATTGACATGAACGCCATAAAGCCTTTAGCCATTATGGAGTTATACAAAGAAGTTTTTATTAAAACTTGTTCGCTCACACATTTTATCTATGCGTAAAGGTTTGGTACAATTTTGAAGCTCACAGCGGCTGTTAATTACACTTCATCGCATTGCTCCGTGTAATGGCAGAATGAAACGTTGTAAAGTTTATAGTGTTATACCTTATTACCCTTTCAGACGAATGTATATTTTATTCATTTTAAACTGCGGTTCCCTTTACTAAAAATCCTGTAACGCGAGCTGCACTTTAAATCTGAAAACCTATCAGATAAGAAGTTGAAAATTGAAATAGTGTTCCACAATCTAATTGAGATTTCACAAATTTTTAATTCATTATTTCATACTTTAGCGTTTTGCTATTAAAGGCAAAGAAGGTAAGGCAATTTGGAAATAAAACAGGCTTTTGGGTCCTGGCTGGGTTGGCTGGATTGGCTGAGTGCAACTGTCAAAATTGGTTGCGGTGTGCTTGGCGACAAGTCTCTTAAAAGGTAAGCCCGTCACCAATTCAACAACAACAATATCGTAATCGCTTTAAAATCATTGACGATAATACCTGCCCTTGCGATAATACATTTGTGTTAACTTTTTAAAATCTACGTTAGGACTGCCTCAGATTTGGTTCGGAGAGATTAAACCACTATACGTTCTGCGAAAACCATTACGTTTGGCTCTTCGATAATTTTCATTTATTGGACTTTTGGTAAATCTTGAGGCGTTCAGCAGCCTTTGAATTTATTGTGACTCATATATTTGTAAATCATCATACGACTCATCTTTATGTAACATTATTATAACAACATCATTCGACATATTAATGAGAAGGAAGGTTGCTCCTATCAAATTGCAGGCATCTTTCTCTCCTATGGAGATTCTTGTTTATACAAATTTCATCACTTTGATATATCACTACTATTATTGCTCTCTCTATTTTTTTCAGTAATTGATTCTTTACACACACCGACTAAAAATGCTTCCACTGGCCCATTATCATTTAACTCCGCTTTGGCGTTTATTTTAAACCAAGCAATCGCAGCATGTTATCTAAAACAAACATTAGGTTTCGAAGCAAACGTAAATAAGTCGTTTCGTCATCTCTCATTATCATTGAAATGATCTTTAGTATATTTTTAATGTTAGTCGATCAATAAAAGATACATGGTCAATGAACTACGTTTGAACAATTACAGACATGTAGTATCGCTCACAGTTTGTTGACAAAGCTAAGTGGCAATAAGGTTTTTAATAACCACGATCACCATACACATTATTTGTATAATGATATAATAATTTATTTCATATATAACAATCATAATATGATCTTATTTTTACACAGATTGAAACTAAAGATTATATCAGTATGATAATGAAAATGTTATAAATAACTTCATAGTATTTAGAAGTTATACTTGTTTTGGCGTATTTAATTTTAGTAGAGGTTAAAGTTGAGAACTTTGCGCGCATCATGTGACCGAAGTACAACTTAATGAGATTATCCATCACTAATATTAATTTTATTGACCTTTTTTATTGTTTACTAGCTATGCTCGTGACTTTGCTCACGTGGACTACAGAATTCCAGCGCGAATCTTGCTCCCCCGCTCCTGGGAATTTTAAAGACAAAAATGCTTATTGTGGGTTGCCTTAGAAGATAGACGTACACTATCGCTGACTTTTTTATAGTTGTTTTTAATGCCTAATATTATGTAGCCCATTAATTTGCTATACCTCTTATGGTTTACTCAGCATAAGCAATTTAAACGCCCGAATTGATTCACCATGACCAGTTTTTTTTTATTTGTGCAGAATCCTAATTATTTTTCTAAAATAAAAGTAGCCTAAGTTACTCCCTATAACATCAGCTATCTATCAGTGAAAGTCCCGTCAAAATCTGTCCAATCGTTTCGCAATTTACCCGGAACAAACAGACAGACAGACAAAAATTTAAAAAATGCGCTTTTTATTATAGTTACCGTATATACTTTCATATGCATTTAGTAAATATCTGTTATTTTGTCATTACAAACAGACACTTCAATTTTATTAGTTGTATAGAAGATTAATAATATATCGTTGCATAAATAAATTTCATTTTAATTTGAGTAAAAAAAAAAACAAACTAAAATGAATTTATATTACAGTTATTGATGCGTAACTTCATCGTGTTGTTGGCAAACGGGATTACATTTTTGTAGTTATTTTTGTTTTGTTATACTAAAGAAGTGGTTCTTATCTGCGTACATAACTACAAATTTTTTTATCTTTTGTAGTATGATGTAACAAGTATACAATTAATTCACTTCATATTAAGTGGTTCTTACAGTCCTGAGGCAGTTATTAATAGGTTACTTCTCCTGAGGGGATTCAGTTGAAACGGTTCGTGTGCTATTCCGTACTTCTACGTACTACGTTCTCTTCAAAGAGGAACACACATCAGTGCAAGTCCCGATGCCTTGTGGCAGAAACAGGTATAGCAGTTCAGCTTCAGCAGCTGAACTTTCCACGGGTTCTATCTCTCTTCACAGTTATTCATCTTTCAATATTTTCCGTTTTCTTTATATGATTATCTGCTTATTATCAGGTTCTTTTGATAAATCAGTAATTTATGAATATATTAGATGTGCCCCACGTTTTCATCCATGTTAAAAGTTTGAACAGAACCTTCAGCCAGACTTCTTTAAGAGTTTAAATTTTTAAAATACGTTTGCTTTTTACCCAACCCATACAAGCTTTCAACACCTATTTTATACCCTTGGATACTGAATTTTCCAAAATCCGTTCTTAGTGAGTATCTACATCGCGGAAGGAGTAACTATGCTAAATTACAAGTCAAGTGGACTTATCTGTGACCCACTGATTCACCCATACAAATTGCAAATCTTTTTACACCCCTTTCTCTGTTGAATTTACCAAAATTCTATCCGGATGCCTACGTCATAATGTCATAATTTATTTATTTTTATTTATTTAAGATATGCAAACTTCACAACACATTTAAAAACTGTAAAATAATCACAATATAATTCCAAAGTGCCAATTATGAAGTAGGACATAAATTACATTTTATAATTACCTATGCCTAACGATAATGATAAGAGTATATGAATGTATTTAAAATTAGTTTACCAAGTATTATGTGTATGGTTGTGTTTGTTTGTGTGTGGGTAATATAATACATAATACATTCAATGGCTTGAGGTGTGCAATGAAAGATCAGTGAATCAGTCGCGGTGTCCTTTTATATATACTGATAACGTGAACATCAACACAATATTGATAACCTTGGTCACAGCAGTCGCGCCTAAGATAACTAGGTTAATGAGGCAGTTAACTAAAATTAACTAAATGTCAATTACACGCTTACAGGTTTGCTGCAGGACAGGTTTTTGTGTTTATTTTAATATATTCAGATAAGAACAAAATAAAAGTATACATTTAATAGATTACAAAAGTAGTAACAAAATTATATGAACCCTCAGATTATGTGCCACACAGATTCTTTCCTTCTTCCTCTCAGGAGGCAGGCACATGTATATATGTATATGTTAGTTTATCTCGAATTTTGTACGGATATGGAATTAGTCAGATCGCAACCTCATTGCAATCGAGGCAACAACTAAAACTGAAGCCCGGCCATTTTGGCACCCCTGTTGCGCATGTTGCCCACGCTTTTGCGGCTGAGTGCCTGAAGCGCTCACCCCGAGCCACGGTGAAGCTGTAAAAAATAATAAAAAAATAGATTAACAATAAGTTAAAAATGAACCGTGCCAGTATTTAAACCACTTTAGGACTACTTTTGAAGTATCCCCTATCCAACAAGAAAAGAATAATCCAAATTGGTTCATAAACAAAAGTAGTTATGGCTGTAAATTCATTTAAAAATAATGCACATTAGAATTATGTAACCTACGTCTTTTTTTAAAGTAGGTTAAAAATACATTTCATTAGTTTAAATAGTTTATCTGAAGAATTCATCTAAGTTTAGATTTTTAAAAATCTACTTTTAAATAATAATAAAAAATCTTATTTCCGACAAAAAAAGTCCGTTTGGTTAGTATACACACAACTTACAAACTTGTCATAGGTACTTACATCTACCACAAAAATATAAATTAATTATTTATTGAACTCCACAGTGGCAATACGGGTCTATCCCACCAATTTGCTACAGCTCTCAGGACGCTGTTGGGGCTGGCGCGTACCCTGCGCATAAGTGAGGCGCATCGCTTGCGCATAATGGCGTGAAATTAATCAATCCTCGCCTCTGAAAACATACCCGAAGCGCTGCAGTAGCACGGCATCCTCATCAGCACCCTGAATGCGTTGTTTTATTATTGTACGTACAGAGCGCCCTATGCCCTCTGCGTGTAGTTGACTCACAGACTGCATGTTTACAACGACTGACATTACGATGTAAACAGTGTAGCCTTCACGGCAATCGAGAATTTATGAAACCTGCGAGCCAACATATTAAGAACATGATCTAAATAATAAAACATTGAGAGGTATTTCCATCAGTTATGGATTATGGTCTTTGTCGTAATTCGAAAATCAATCCGTAAGACATGAAAATGCAGCTAAAACAGTAACATATACTTTTACAGCGTTAAAACCAACGGCAGAAGTTAGTTATTTGTACGACTATGTTAGACGATATTGAACAGCGATTACTGTAAGTCTATTATTTGAAGACAATTTTCGATTAAAAAAAAAAAAACAAATTCTCATAATAAAATGCGAACAAGGAAGCAGTCAGACTCGATTTATGATGGCTGTGATTTACTACTCGTCATAAACCCTCGTTCACCATTGTCCGATAACGTTTTAAATAGTTAATAACTGTAATAAACCTTACATCACGAATTCTAACAGTTATAGCGTTTCTAAAAAAACATTGTAATATGATGTATTAGGTCGTATACTATTTGACGTTTAATATTTTTTCAAATAAAAAATTATACATTGTTGCATTATTTTATTTAGGAATGTAACTGACGCTTTGTAACTGATTCAATATCGTTAAAAAGTTTATTGCTAGATTAAAAATGTAATATTGTTTTTTTAATTCCTTGTTATATCACTAGGCGTTTTCTCACATTAACATATTTAAAATTAATAATTTTCTATCCTAACATCCTAAAAAGTGACTGAGATCCACAGCTGTTGGCCGAGGAATAGCACGGACAAGTAATCAAGAAATATTTTTTTCGGAGACATAAAATAAAGAGGTTTGGACCAGCCAATAATACTGCTCAGAGAAGTCATGTGATTTCAGATGTATTGAATCAAAATTTGTGTATTTTACCCATCTGCGAAAAAGGAGGATTATGTTTTTCGACCGTATGTGTGTCTATTTTTTGGCATGCTCTGTAGCCTAAATGCCATGATAGATTTTATCATACGAGGTGTCGTTAGATTAGTCTTAATTATGGGAGTAACATTGACTATTTAATATTTAAGTACGATTTCTGGGAATTAAATAAAAAGCATAAATAGAAAAACAGTATTTTTGTCAAGTGTTTTTTTTTATTCCAGTCGCGTGTTTTGTTTCCTTTGTAATAATTTTGCTTGTTACTACAGATAAGTACAACAAGGCTTATTACACTTCCTTTAAGGTGGTACAAGAACTATCATCACCTGTTCAGGTTTCTTTAAATATTTTCTTTCAATTTTACCAACAGTATTACTAATTATTTGAAACCAGTAAATGAAAGCGAATTAAAAAAAACCATACAAAGTTTAAAATAGAAGAAATAAGATCGATATTTCAGCAATCTTATCCGTCAAACCCACACGACTGTAAAATACAAATTCCTCTTCCTCCCAGCAGGCAGGAACATGTAGGTGTATATGCATATAACAGTATAGATCGAATTTCTACTCATAGGGAATTAGCCAGCTCGCGACTTAATTGCAACTATACGGTAACAGCCCAAGTTGAAGTTCAACCACTTTGGCACCCTTGCGCATATTGCCACGCTTTCGTGGCTGAGTGCCTTAAGCGCTCGCCCCCAAGCCACGGTGAAGCTGTAAAAGCCGTATGAGGCTCCAGGGCCCTTAAGGCTAACAGTTAATAGTCAAATCTAAAATAAAAAAAGACAAATTCCAAGACTTACTGAAATTGAACTGACTTTTACACAGGTATAATTAATAATGGATTAAATCTAATAAATTTAAATCCTTTAAATCTATTATGACAGCGATTTTCTTGCGTAAATATAAACTGGATATGCACCGGCTGGTCGTGAAGGGTGACGCGCATAAGCGAATTACTATGGCGAATTTTTTATCATACGCTTGGTGGTTGTGACCCAGAAGAGCTATACAGCCCTATCGACATCTCCTCGTCTGTTACTCATCAGGATGCCCATGTTCAGATGAGGTTTATTCGTGTGTCTCAAGTTTAAGTTTTCACTTATATTCAAAGTGAAAAGAATAGATTTAGAAATTAGGCAATTAAATAAAATTTTAGTAACAATCTTAGAATGATTTGCATTAAATAATTTAAGTACTGTTAAATACAAAGAAAACCAAATGGATGAGTTTTGCTTTGCCCAATGTGCGAAGTGTTGATAATGATATCAAGAAAGAAGAAAATTTAGGTAACTTAATTGAAAACGCTATCTTCTTGAGTATTACGCTTGATTGAAAATCACAATAGGGTCCGCAAATTAAAACTTTAGAGGTAAGATTAAGCTCTACTCCATTCGCAGTACTTACGTAAGATTCGCCAGTTAATAGACATTACCAGGTATTAGGTTAGTCTACTTGGTCCTCCCAATACATCCTTGATAACTTAATGTATATTCTAGTTAATACTAGAAATAGAGATGAAATAGTTATACCGTTTTTTAGACAAAATGCCCTCGTTATTATGATGGTTGAACAGCGCAATAACGCAGCAATTAATGCGTGTTTGTTGGTGTACTTCAGTCAATTCATGACGTACTCATTTCTAGAGCTTTTTTACTTTTCCAATTTGTTTCAAGTGAATTAAAATTGTTTTATCACTCAAATCGAAACCTGCCGCTAACTTTGACGTGGTTTTCGATGAATCCGCTTCCACGATCACCTTTAATTCTGCATTATCATCTAGGGTTTCCGGCCGTCCACGAGGTTTGTTTCGTAGGTCAAAATTTCCAGAAAGAAAACGTTGAAACCAAAAACGTACCATGCTTTCTTTTGCAGTAGCTTCCCAATATACATCATTAATCCTTCAAGCTGTTTCTAACTGGAACTTATATTCGTCAATTATTCTCGATATAATTTTTGGTTTTTTAAGTTTTCCATCTTGTGATAAAAACGATATCAAAGAAATACATGTGCGAAGAAGACACATGAAACGCTAAATTTGAAAAACAAATACACAAGCTTAAATTTGCATTTGGAATTCCTAACCAAACGCCAAATATTTGAGATCAAAGTGTCCATTTTAACAAAACGCCAATTTCATAACAAAATTATGTAAGAACCTATTATGAGTAAACAAAAAATTACAAGACGAAAACCATATAGTGCGGAGCCACGAGGTATCACTGGTTGTAATAATAAAATATAAAACCTTATTCATAAGGTCATGAAATAAGTCAAATATTATCATATTTATCTGACATAAACCCTCGTTCACCATTGTCCGATAACGTTTTAAAAGTTAATAACTGTAATAAACCTTACATCACGAATTCTAACAGTTATAGCGTTTCTAAAAAAACATTGTAATATGATGTATTAGGTCGTATACTATTTGACGTTTAATATTTTTTCAAATAAAAAATTATACATTGTTGCATTATTTTATATAGGAATGTAACTGACTCTTTGTAACTGATTCAATATCGTTAAAAAGTTTATTGCTAGATTTAAAATGTAATATTGTTTTTTTTTAATCCTTGTTATATCTCTAGGCGTTTTCTCACATTAACATATTTAAAATTAAGAATTTTCTATCCTAACATCCTAAAAAGTGACTGAGATCCACAGCTGTTGGCCGAGGAATAGCACGGACAAGTAATCAAGAAATATTTTTTTCGGAGACATAAAATAAAGAGGTTTGGACCAGCCAATAATACTGCTCAGAGAAGTCATGTGATTTCAGATGTATTGAATCCAAAATTTGTGTATTTTTACCCATCTGCGAATGTTTTTCGACCGTATGTGTGTCTATTTTTTGGCATGCTCTGTAGCCTAAATGCCATGATAGATTTTATCATACGAGGTGTCGTTAGATTAGTCTTAATTATGGGAGTAACATTGACTATTTAATATTTAAGTACGATTTCTGGGAATTAAATAAAAAGCATAAATAGAAAAACAGTATTTTTGTCAAGTGTTTTTTTTTATTCCAGTCGCGTGTTTTGTTTCCTTTGTAATAATTTTGCTTGTTACTACAGATAAGTACAACAAGGCTTATTACACTTCCTTTAAGGTGGTACAAGAACTATCATCACCTGTTCAGGTTTCTTTAAATATTTTCTTTCAATTTTACCAACAGTATTACTAATTATTTTGAAACCAGTAAATGAAAGCGAATTAAAAAAAACCATACAAAGTTTAAAATAGAAGAAATAAGATCGATATTTCAGCAATCTTATCCGTCAAACCCACACGACTGTAAAATACAAATTCCTCTTCCTCCCAGCAGGCAGGAACATGTAGGTGTATATGCATATAACAGTATAGATCGAATTTCTACTCATAGGGAATTAGCCAGCTCGCGACTTAATTGCAACTATACGGTAACAGCCCAAGTTGAAGTTCAACCACTTTGGCACCCTTGCGCATATTGCCACGCTTTCGTGGCTGAGTGCCTTAAGCGCTCGCCCCCAAGCCACGGTGAAGCTGTAAAAGCCGTATGAGGCTCCAGGGCCCTTAAGGCTAACAGTATAGTCAAATCTAAAATAAAAAAAGACAAATTCCAAGACTTACTGAAATTGAACTGACTTACACAGGTATAATTAATAATGGATTAAATCTAATAAATTTAAATCCTTTAAATCTATTATGACAGCGATTTTCTTGCGTAAATATAAACTGGATATGCACCGGCTGGTCGTGAAGGGTGACGCGCATAAGCGCATTACTATGGCGAATTTTTTATCATACGCTTGGTGGTTTGTGACCCAGAAGAGCTATACAGCCCTATCGACATCTCCTCGTCTGTTACTCAGCAGGGTGCCCATGTTCAGATGAGGTTGATTCGTATGTCTCAAGTTTAAGTCTTCACTTATATTCAAAGTGAAAAGAATAGATTTAGAAATTAGGCAATTAAATAAAACTTTAGTAACAATCTTAGAATGATTTGCATTAAATAATTTAAGTACTGTTAAATACAAAGAAAACCAAATGGATAAGATTTGATTTGCCCAATGTGCGACGTGTTGATAATAGTATCAAGAAAGAAGAGAATTTAGTAAGCTTAGTTGAAAACGCTATCTTCTTGAGTATTACGCTTGATTGAAAATCACAATAGGGTCCGCAAATTAAAACTTTAGAGGTAAGATTAAGCTCTACTCCATTCGCAGTACTTACGTAAGATTCGCCAGTTAATAGACATTACCAGGTATTAGGTTAGTCTACTTGGTCCTCCCAATACATCCTTGATAACTTAATGTATATTCTAGTTAATACTAGAAATAGAGATGAAATAGTTATACCGTTTTTTAGACAAAATGCCCTCGTTATTGTGTTGGTTGAGCAGCGCATTAACGCAGCAATTAATGCGTGTTTGTTGGTGTACTTCAGTCAATTCATGAGGTACCCATTTCTCGAGCTTTTTTACTTTTCCAATTTGTTTCAAGTTAATTAAAATTGTTTTATCACACACACCGAAGCCTGCCGCTAACTCTGACGTGGTTTGCGATGGATCCGCTTCCACGATTACCTTTAATTCTGCATTATTAACTAAGGTCTTCGATCGCCCACGAGGTTTGTTTCGTTGGTCAAAATTTCCCGAAAGAAAATGTTGAAACCAAAAACGTACCATGCTTTCTTTTGAAGTAGCTTCCTCATATACATCTTTAATTTCATAACATAATTATCTAAGAACCTATTATGAGTAAACAAAAAATTAGAAGACGAAAACCATATAGTGCGGTGCCACGAGGTATCACTAGTTGTAATAATAAAATCTAAATCCGTATTCATAAGGTCATGATATAAGTCAAATATTATCATATTTATCTGACATAACATTTCGAATAGCACCATCAATTATATTCCCTTTTCAATTGTTCCATTATGAGGTTCTGATATTCAACAGTTCCACTTAAACAGTAAAACTATAATGTTATATGGTTGGTTAACATTAACTCACAAATTGATGGTCATATTTGAACTGTACATTATTTTTTAACTTCTATTCCTTTGTCGTGAGAGAGTGTTTGACGATCGGGATATGACTCATCTGCGCTGGCGCACGTGTTATACAGCGTGTTATTATATTATAATGATCTTTGAATACATAGAAACCAAATATACAATAAAATGCACATAATATTTAGTTACATCGTCAAGGTATTTGGAACAATGACCTATAGATGTAGTTTAGAAAAAGAAGTTATTAGAGAAATGCTACTTATAAATATCATAACTACGTTAAAATCTGAAAAGTTAGATCTAATGACGTGCCTTGAAATATTCTCACATTAAATAAGATACTGCTAAAGTGTCAGTCAAATGCTAATATATATACATATGAATTTATAATGTGCATAGTGTTAATAATTGCCGCCAAAAGTTAATGGAGTTAAAAATAATTTAGATGGTATGATCATAATACATTGCCACGTTATTGATTAAATATAATAAGGCTCAAGTAGTAAGTTGAGGCTTAAATGAAAGAAAAATAAAATAATGTAATTTCATTAGTTATAAGTATTAAACTGAGCTGTTTATCGCTAATTAGTCTACATTTAACACCATTCAACACAATGAGTGAATTTAAAAATATTCTTGTTCCTGGAAAAACTTGGCAACGTTACCAAACAAAATAAGCTATTGTAACCTGATTGCAATTCCCCATTGTTAGCTCAATTCGGTTAATCCTTAACGTCTATTGTGCTATGTCTAGACACGATACTACGTCTGTGTCAACCTTTGGCATATTGTGTTTGTAGATAGGTCGTAAAGGTTCAGGTCATAGATAGTTGTCGGTAATTTAGACCTTTATTTATGTGACATTTAAAATGGTGTATGTGTTTAAACTTTAGTTTTTGTGTAGTTTTGTAATGACAATAGTGAATATTTGACACCTATATTTGATACCGGATGAAATAATTAGATTTTTTATTTATTTATATGAAATAATAAAACATAAAAAGATTCATATTATCAGGTGATAAATTTACAATATTTTGTAAATTGTATTCAATACAAAATATTAGCAAAGAAATTGATTGTGTGTATATAAATTATTTCTATTTCAAAAATAACTTGAAGACTTTTAAATCACGCTGTATATTATCTGATGCAAGAGATAAGGTGCGTACACACAGGCTTTTTTTCGAGCTCGGTGCCTACTCGTACCACCGTTCTACTTCTGCGCATGAGTCACCAGCTAGTGAGATCCGACAGGAAGCCGTAGAGGCGCTCTCAGAATATATAATTTTATTTTTAGAATAATTATTAGATTTTTTATTGTATTTTCTTTAATATATTCGTCTATGGTTGTTTAAGAGAACATAGGTACCAAATTCAAATATATTGTTAAATGAAGTACATATACTGTTAAAATGAGGTTTTAATATATGTATAATGATTAAAGTAATTTCATTAAAATATTTTATAGTTATATTTATTCTTTAAATATTGAATACTAGCCTTTCCCTCGGCTTTGTGTGTATGTTTTTCCTGTCTTCCAGATCCCAATCTACATCTATGCCAAATTTTATTTGCGATCAGTTCAAAGGTTAATCGTGAAATGGTGACAAGTAGATTGACAGATAGAGCTACTTTCACATTTATAATTATTGTGTTAGTGTGTATGTTCAAGAGTTAGTAAATTTAGACTCATTAAAAAAATTATCAATTATATCATTCAATTAATAAACAATTACAATATTCATTATCAGAATATAGAAAATAATTAATTTAACTCTACCTTTTTCATTTAAACAGTTTTACAGATCGTATTTTGTTTATCTTGCATGTTAAGAATGTTACTTCAGGAAAAATTTTTTATTAAAAAACTCCATTACTTTTTCTATCTTCCCGCTCTGTTGACCAAACTCGAGACGATGTCTTCGAACATTTTTTTAAATCTATTTGACGCCGAAAATATTTATCTCCTAAACGCTTCAAATTATAATTAGGACCTTTTGAATCGTATAACGACCAATTTAAATTTACTGTCACGAAAACAACTTTTCAGCTATTTTCTTTGCGGTTGATATATTTTCGATTACCAATTTCAAAATAGCAGATAAAATTGACTCTGAAATATTGAGTACTACCTATATTGAATGACCAATGTTAATCTTAAACTGTCGCTTATTGTAACTAGATGATTGCTTTATGTTATTATGGTTTTGTTATTCAAGGGGAAAAGTATTGGATGGCTTTCAGTATTTATTTGTGATTTTGACTATGATGAATTGAATTTAGTTATAGTTTTTATTGTGTCACGACTTTGCTGTAGGTCGTGTATTATATAGCTGATTTTAGTGTACCTTTTTTCATCTGAGAAGTAACTTAAAGGTATTATTACTATTCTAAAAGAGGGCTATAAAGGCTTATGTATTCCTGTATAGCTGCGATCAATGACATCTATTTTGATCGCCCTAAATTACTAAATTTTCCCATTTAGTTCTATAGCCTTGATGTACTGAAGGACTTTTTTGGCAAAGAGAAAGTAAACCTCTTCTGGAAACAGTACATGCTTGTCCAGAATCCGGTTGCGTTTAGGTTTTAGTGGGACACATTCACTTATGCGGTGCTTTGGCGTTCTTCAAGCTCTTGTGCTCTGGACACCGATATTGTACATATGTTTATTTATACAATAGTGTCTAGTGAGTGTCTTCACCAAAATTAGAAGCTGATCTCTGCTTAGCATCAGAGCCTTACCAGCTTTATGAAGGGCTAAACGCCTGATAAACTCTTTGGAATGATTTTGTCTTGGCAAATTATCCCAGAGAACTTTATAGCCTCTTGGTTGTAATATTTATTTAAGGTCAATCGAACGAGGTTTTTTGAGATATCACAGAATGATTCAGTACCAGCCTATGTTTCCTCAGCACTGGTTCTTGCAGAGCTCGTCCGCAGACTTGTTACCTGATATTCCTGCACGCCCCGTGACTCGGAGATTCGGTACCGGCCCTTTTTATAATACCGGTCCGGGATTTTGGGATTGTCGAAGGATAGTCTCAGGATTGTAGACAGGTAATGAAAAGTCAGAGTGATATATAAAAATCTGCTTATTAATGTTTTTTTTATTCACAAAATAATCAAACATTCATAAGCTAATTAGTTAAAAAATTTAGAAGTTAAAATTCAAATTAAATCCCTTACAAGACAATTTTTATCAAAAAGGAAAACCAACTACAATTATTTTGAAAAGTTCGCTAATTTATCTGAAATATGAAGTTCAATGCCAATGAATAGGACCATCCCTTAAGGTGTCCAATTTTCAACAAAAAACATAATCATCTAAATAGGCAATATCATATAATAAAATAATAAATTCGAATTGAGAACCTGCTTCTATTTTTTAAGTCGGTTATAAATAAACAAATAACTTCGTTTTATAACACTTTACACGCCCAAAATAAATATCAATTTAACTTGGTCTTAATATTCCATAATAACTAACATACGTTATTCTTTTACACAGATCAATATCAATCATTAAATTAAAATTACCAGATATTGTTAAATTTTAAGTCTTGTCCGAAAAATTAAGTTAAACAAAATCAAACCATTTCATACTTCCCTTAATATAATCCAATTAGATCTGCCTACAACACTTAAAATTAATATTAGGTCCTTACATATAAAACCGGCGTTTTGTTAAACTGGCCACATATTGAAAACGCAAACGCAAACTAATCAAATCATCCAGAAAAACAGGATAGATGACAAAATGTTTTCTTTTTATGCAATGTTTTATAACCATTTTTAAACTTTTCGTTATTCCCGTAAATCCTGAGATTATTTGAAATTCAATCTCGAAATATTCGGGACCGAAGTTTGACCGGGATCATCGATTCGAATCCTCTACCCGGGACTCATCGCAGGATTGTTCTGTTTTACCTAGACCGTTCAGAACGCAACATAATTGGCCACAAGCTACGATTTAGTTGAATCTAACTATCCGAATAGTATTAAATAAAAACTATACAATGCAATTAATCATAGTTTAAAATACTTCTTTTTTTTTGTAATTGGCCATGTTAGTTTTGACGTAATTATTATGAGAAAACCATACAAAAAGAGTCTTTGACGGGTTGATCATTACCACTAAAGTACTCTTTATATGTACTCTATATGCCTCAGTTGGGTCATATTGTGATTACTGTAAGAACTGGAAAATACCAATCGATAGATCAAATAGCTAATTTATGATATTTAATTAACTTTCAGGCGACTGTGTTACTAATTTACCTATGTTAGTTTATATGCAACATCAAAAATATCAGAAGCACTTATCTCCAGGCTTAAATCAGTGGACACAATAACGAGTTTCCACTGAGATGTTTGAGTACAATTTATACAAATTCACTAAAATGCACGGGATGTTCGCAAATGGCAAATGTGCGTTTTTTCTGGTTTAATCTACTTTTCTATGTTTTATGATATTTTAAATTGTACGTATATATTTTGTTGTTTACACAACGAAATGCTTCTTCTAATCGTCAATTAAAGTTAAACTTCTTATAGCACAATTAGTATCTAGAGGGTAAAATAGTGGAATTGCAACATGATAAAATTATAAACAATGATAATTTATATAGTTTTTTTTTATTATTGAGTAAATATAATTTTACGGTGTATATTACTAGCTAATCCGCGTAACTTCGTTTGCGTCATTTAAGACAGAGAGAGAGAAAAGGTTAGGCTAAAAAGGTTTAGGTAAGGAAAAAATTAAAGTCACTAATATAAGTTTACATTATCGTTTTCATCGTTATAAAATTAAATTAGAAAAATTATAGCGAAATATCTTAAATATCTTCGAAGCATACTTTCGACGTTTATAGTAAATCTTGTCCATTTTATAATTACTTTAAAGTTCGATAACAATACAATTAAATAATATCGTAGTCTAATTGCTTAATCCGAAACTTGGAACTGGTGACCGCAAAGCTAACCGTATAAGTCTAACACGGGCGCTATTAGACCGAAGTGGAACTGTAAATTTAATCAGTAGAGTGAAACTTCCCAGAGCCACGTGAACTGCAGTATCGTTGATTAGTTCTGTGAAGTTCTACTGTACCGCTTATCGGGTTTAGCGTCTATAGATTCTGTATTACTATGCCTTAATTTTGAGGGAAGACGGTATTCTTCCTCCAATAATAATGGAACATCGTGTATTTGATATTTCTCAGGATATCGGATATATTATCAATTTCAGATCACTATCTGCCTCATGTGGACGTGGTAAGCCTTAATGTGAATGAGAAAATTATCCGCTTGGTACTAGGGAGGCACTTGTTTCTACCTGATCTAGACAAAATAGACATGTTTTAAATTTTACCGTCATTGTGACTTGTTTCAGTTGTCGTCTTTCGAGTTCATCGTGTTATCATGCTTGCTTGTATCTGTAAGTTTAATTTAACCCGCTGGGCCAATTATGAAGATGGTCTGAAAACTTCAATAAAATCGCTGGAGCTATTTTGGAGTCCATAGGGAAGAAACATACAAACATCGTTTCTTATATAAAAGAAGAAGAAAGAAGATATATGTATCACGTACATAAAAATTAGCAACAAAAAAATCCAATAACGGAGGTGCATATTATGCGAAAATATTTTTGTGAAGCTGATACGAAAAAAGCTGCTAGTAGCTTACGCGTGAAGAAAAAATTCAAGTTATGATTTTAGTAATACATTTTTGTTTCTGCAAAATTACGTTTGACAGCGACGACCGTCGAAGTATTATCGAACTCTCAGTGGTCACCATTATTTTTGGATTGTGCTATGCTTACCAACAGATTCAGTACAGTCACTTCAACGGGCTACTGAAAAAAAAAACTGAATTACGCCAAAACAAAAGTTTAATCAAACACTTGCCTTTAGATTTAAATTAATAATTTTTCCAATAATTACTATGAGCATTTATTGAAATACCTCACTTAAAATATATCAAAGTGATGCGAATTTAATATAAAACATTACAAATTAAAAAGGGTCAAACAGGCTGTGTTGCAAATTAAATGAAAATATTTCGCACAATTACCTCGAAAACGTGTCCTCGTAGAAAACAATTCAAAGTTAACAACGCGACGGTCACACGTTGGCAAGTAATTTCGCGGCGGGGCTTCAAAGGGAAATTAAACTTTTGTGGTTTCCATCAAAACTTTCATGTAAATCTACAATATTATTTTGTTTATTCTTATAGATACACTGTTTGATCGATTACTATATCATAGATCATTCACCATGCTGTTTCAATCACATAAAACATTTTACGACAATTTGACTGCACTTTCTCTGATGCTAAGCACAGCACAGGATCGTGAAACACTTTCATGCAAGCCTGCAAGCCTCTCAGCAGCTGGATCTACATTGGCTGATCCCAAAATGCTAAAAACCAAAAAAAAGTAACTGTTTATTACCATGTGCATGGTGATCGAGACACAGTCAGGTACAGATTATACCAGAAAAACCCACTTGATTACTGTATATAAACCGGTTGATTCCCGAATGCGAATTCAATAACAGATCAGACAATGAAATATGATCAAATTTTTGAATAGCTCATTATAAAAATCTACTATAACTAACCACAATTTCCAGAGATAGATTAAATTACAGCTGTAGTCGAATCTTCATACCAGTTTATGTAAATTGTAATACACTAAGTGATAATGATAGATGATCCAGCGAATCCAGTCACTGCACTATGGCCATTTTGGCAATTTTTAAACAAGATCTAACCACAATTTTAACCTTGTAATTTATAATATTTTAAATTAATATTTTGGGTTTATTTTGTATCATATCGCAAATTTTGATAGAACAGTCACAAACTGAAATGTAAAAAATTTAATTATCTAAAAAGAACTGCTTAACATGAGGAGCTTTTAATATTAATCTGGATTTCTAAACTTCATACGAATTGAAATCGTTAAATTTTACTTTTTATTTTTCTCCTAAGCTGATTCTAGTTGCTTCTGCAAATTGTTGAATTCCCACAACAGTTTTTGGCTTTTAGTATAATATAATTTAATAATTAATTCAGTAACTGAACTTACATCTATAATGTCAAGATTTTCATTATCCAGAAATACATATATGTATACTAAATTATTCTTCATAATTAGAATAGAATATTAATTTATTTAACAGATTAGTTATAAGTATAACACATAAATAATTATGTTGACGACAATAATACGAGTTAGAAACTGTCATTTTTTTTAATTTTTTTTTCGAACTGACTTCACTGTTAGCCTTAGGGGCCCTAAAGCCGCTGCGGCTTTTACAGCTTCACCGGACTTGGGGGCGAACGCAGAGGGCACTCAGCCGCGAAAGTTGTATGGACGACTCACACGAGGGCGCCAAAGTGGCCGGACCTCGGCTCGGGCGGTCATCGCATTCGCAAATAAGTCGCGATCTAATCGAATCCCTACACCTACGATTCGAGCTAACTAAATTATATACATAGGCACGTTCTCCTGGAGAATTCCTACTTCCTCCTCCTGGGAGGAAGGAAGGAACCATGCGTATGTGCATTCAGTAATCGGAAATGTGTTTTCTACACTAACTAGCGCTAACTAACTAGCGTAAAAAAAGAAAAATAAAGGTCCCTCACAGAACCTATGTACCTATGTGGTGTGCACGTGTGTATGTTCATACGTGTGTAGTGTTGTATGTAGGTAGCTAAGTGATGCACGTACAGTGTCACTAGTATCGCGCTGGCGGTTGCCTGACCCAAGGGCTTCACGCCGAGGAAACGGACCTAGGCTTGGGTTACCGCTAAAGAGGGTGGACGTGGGGGGTGTGCGGGAGCGAAATTGACCGCCCGTCCTCTGCGGAGAGAACGGTGGTTACGCGGGCGTGGGCGCTGGCACGCTCTGTTTGGAGAGACGGTGTGTAGTATTTATTCGCATTTTCGATGCTATCGTCGGGGTCAATAAAAATATTACGCGGAAACTGTGTCATAGTCGACAGCGCTTCATATACTAATTGGTGTGTGTGTGTGTGTGTCGGCGCGCGTGTGTGTGCGTGTGTGTGAGTGAGTGTAGTGTGTGTGTGCGTGTGAGATTAGTATTTAATATTATATGATTGAATAATTTCCTCTGTTTCATTCTAATTTCATTGTTTTAGCCAACTGTACATTATCTATTTACATATATGTATAATAAAAAGGGGGAAAAATATTAAATATTATTAGCTACATTAGCAATATTATATAGATGGTTACTTATATATATTACAGTATAGACGCCATGCGAGTGCTGCCCTGTGTGGAGTCTATAAACAAATAAATCGAATATAAAATACCAATGTTATATTGGTTTTATATATTTACTAAATAAGGTACTAAGTAATAATTATAGATTAAGCTATTTAATTATCTTTTCTCATTTTCGTCTATAATGTTGTTATTCTTACCACTGTTATCTATTGATCTTCTGCCATCACTACCATCCACTTATGTGAGCGTGATGTTTACCAATTTTACAAGACACTACCGTCTCTGTAAACGTCTGATATCACTTTCTCTTCAAACGTATCATTAATATCGAGTATATATTACAAACAGTATATTTTTATAGCATTCAGCATTTTTATCTTTGATCGGGCCGAATATATTTAATTGTAAATTTTAATTAGGTACCTCAGTGCATACGTGATGTATTAGGTGTATTTTCAATAACATAGGTTCATCCTTTTTAAACTACCTAGATGTGATTATTATCATCTTAAGCAATATCTTCAATTGTGATGTGTTTGATTTTATAAAGTATCAAAATTCTGTGAATTAGGATTGAAAATTTATGGGCTGACTTTAAGCCCAATCCTTGACTTTAGGAGAGTTACTAGCTTATTATTGGGATATTTTACAGTTTAGTATTAATAATATACTATTATTATATAAACACCTATTGTTAAAAGCCCTGGTGTATTATGATTTTCAAATGTAATTCTGTTTTTTGTAACTATATTAAGCACGCAAGTCATTATATTTAGTCATAATTAAATAAATAAATAAGTATCAAGAATCATTATATTAATACGTGAAGCAAAAACTTTCTACCCCTTTTTAAGCGTATTGCGTGCACGGAAGACTGTGTGATTTGGCATCGTTAAAGTTTATATGGAGAAGTAGTGAAGAAAGCTAAAATGTATCTATAATATCTGTTACTAATATAATAAATTAATACTGCGAATCTTAAACCGACCAATGCCATTTAACTTGACCTCTCACAATATTGACATTGTCACACAATGAAAAGTGACAGCAATGTTTAGGTTCATACTGCAAATGTCAAACAGAAAATAGTCTATGATTAAAAATTCGTTGGTCGAATTTCGATCATTGGGCGATCACTGGTTACACTATAGTTAGGCAAAAACAGAGAAATATATAAACAAAAAATAATTTTGCATACTTCCTTAGCTCAGACCTTGAATAAAGCATTTGATAATTCAAACAAACGGGAGTTATAGTTAGTTCTGATGACGCATCTCTATTTATTATTCCATCTAGCAAAATTTTTTAACGATGCCAGGCTTACCGAAGATCAAGTTTAAACTGTGAGTCATTGTTTACATTTTTTCGCTTCAACTTGTAACTGTTGCAGCATCCACTTGGCAACAATATTCGAAAGTGTGTCGAACCTGCGATGAGTCATTTTAGGATAGTCTTGACCTCTTAGCTAACTATATTTTTAGATTAATGTCTCAGCAATTATAGTAATAAACTCAAGTTATAGCATAATATTACTATGTTAATGTTAAGATTATGCGATAATACATCTGTGCAAACTTTTGAAAATCTGCTCCAAATCTGCTCCAGGTTTGATTCGAGGAGATTAGATCGTCTAATGCTCTGCGAAAACCTTCAGGTTTCTTCCTTCGATCTTTTGTACTTATTCAACGTGGAGTTTGAACATCAAGTCTTTTCATGATCTAGCAAGGTACATTGCGGTAAATCTTAAGGCATGCAATAGACTTTGAAATTACTCTTTGTCTATGACTTAGTCTTTTAATATACATAGTGTATTAATTTATATATACTTATAATCATCGTACAGCGCATCTTTATACGCCATTATTATACCATTTCCATTTAATTATTTTCTCGATGACAGCTCCTGTGAAAACTTGAACGATCGTCTTTTTTACATTATGTATGCATTATTTTATACAAATATGACGTTAACACACGTACAAGGTTATACCAGAGTCGGAGAAACTGATAGGGATGGAGCTATATCGATAAACGTAACACGATAACAGACCCGATTTTTTTTTACAAAATGTAAGAAACTAAACTGCTGCCGGATACTTTTGTACAAATTTATTAACTAATATTATTTTTAATTACAAGATGTTACACGTATTAATTCTTGATTGATAATGCCAACTTCTTCAAAATTTTCGAAGCTGTTGTAATATAAGTAGGTACTCGACAATGAAACGAAATAATTATAACAACAGGTAATCTTTATTTACTTATTTAAATCAAAATCTGATGAATAGTCACTACTTATTTCATATCGATATTCATTCAGATCGATATCATTACTTATTTGGTCACAACACTACAACTATCAAATTAGAACTGTCATCGAGAAAATAAAGAAATGGAAATACTAGTATATCACCAAACAGCGCGTTAACGGGAAGTGAGGTGGCTCGTATCAAATCGCGGCAACCTCTTTCTGCCGATATTTTGTTTATTAACATTAATTATTTTTCTGTAAAATTCAATTTTATTTACAATCTTATTCTGTATTTTTTGTAATCTTTCTCAATCCAATTAGGAAGTGGTAATCAGCTTCATACTAATCAGCACAATTCTAATATCATAATTTAGTTAATTGATAGGTTTTCTGTTTTCATGTAATACATTAACTCACACTTTGCTGCCCTTTAAACTTTAAAATAATTTGGTATTCAAAACATAATATTGAAAAGTACCTTGTCAATTACAAAAAACACAATTTCTTTTCTATGTATACTATCACTATCTTTGAATTATTTTTATTTAATGGTATATTCAAATGACTAAATTGTGATAGAGCTGAAATTTGAAAACGATTAAAATATCATCTATCGAGTTTTTAAAATCAAAATCAATAAAACGCTATGATTCACTGTGTCTCAGGTCACTCAGCCCGATGTAACGTTAACATAGTGATTAAATATGACGTGTTTATTTCATCATCTAATTGTGTCGACTCGAGAGGCGTGGTCTTGCGCTTGTTGCTCTGCTATGGATTCTGCGTCATTGAATTTTATTTAGACAGTCTATTACATTCCGCAAGAACAAACGCCTTTTATTTAGTTTAAAACTTTAGGAGGAAATTAATAACAACAGAATCTGACATCGCCTCGGAAAATGAATTTGTCATACAGAGTAGCCTTTAAGTGCTAGTTTTATCAACATTATTCTCGTTCGATGCTCAGCCTTTTTTTTTTAATTTTACAAATTGAAAAAATGTAATAAAATTAATTTACTTTATTACGACTATTGAAGGCTAGCTTCATCATGTTGTTGGCTCGTGGTATAAAATTTATTGAGTTCTATTATTTTTTTCTTACACTAAAGAAATAGTTACGTGCGTTTTACAGATATATTTTGTTTTAGTAGGTACCTATTTTTATACTTTCTATTCAGTATAAAGTTTTGATTAGATATATTATTTATTTATAGTGCATACCAAATACAGAAAGAAAGGCACTTCCGAATAAATGTGTTTCTGATAATGATGATGATAATGATTAAATTTGACTGGTATAAGAATGTTCATAATATTTATACTAGATCTAAAATAAGACACAATGTATTCATACCCACACATAATTCTGTAAGTTAACAAGGGTGGTTTCAAATATACGGCGTCTAAAATTTGGAATGATATACCTCCTCTTTTGCGTTTTAAAGGTAATTTCGCTTTTAAGAGGCATTTAAAAATAGAATTAGATTTAATATAAGCGTTAGAAAGGCAAAAATTTATATACTAAATTATTGTCTATCGACCACATTCAAAATTTAATTCAATACTTGGCAGACCGTAACTTCCAGGCTTGTTATTTATCCTACTAGGTAATATATTACACTTTTTTTGTTTTTGTTGTTGCTACCTGAAAGCAGATGTTAATTAAAACTGAGCGAGAAATCTGTATGAGATTTTACAAATTATTGCCAGTTAAATTTGAAGGTTTGGCTTAAAAACACCGTCATCTGGTGATTTTCCTCACGAGTGACCAAAAGCTGATGCCAAATCTTTTTGTCGCATCGTTTATTTTTCTTGATTTTTTTTTAATATCCTATATTTTATTAGGTTTTTTTTTATTTCATGTTTTTGTTTTTTGTTTGTGTATCTTGTGCCAATAAATATTTTTTCTTTCTTTCTTCCTTTTAATAGCTTTTTGATAACAATATGTCAAAAGAATAATGTAATTTTAGGAATGTTATTGTAAAATTTAACACTATGACCTGAATAACATTTATTTGTTTTAATAAATAATTTGTTATTTTAAAGTATATTGGCCAAGTAATTGTTTTATATTAATTATTGTCTTTTGGTTTGTTCGTTTGAACGCGCCAATCTCTGGAACTATCAGTCAGATTTAGAAAAATCTTTTTGCATTCTATAACCTATTGAGGAAGGTGCTACAACTCTAAGTAGTGAAGTTATAATCACAGACATAAAATAATTTGGATAGCTGTACGCAAATACTAAAAACGAGAACAACGAAGAGTGCGTCGAAACGGTGCGCAGGCAGCTGAATAAAAACACGGATGAAACCGTGGGGAAACGGTTAGTATATTAAATATCTTTAGATTCTCTTCTAGTGATTTGCGAAGATCTGTCTCATAAATTGTACAATATTATTATCTAAAGTGAACTACGTCTCAAGAAGTAATAAAACGTTAAAATTAACATTGATTATAAATAACATAAAAAAGAAACGTTCAGAATTTCGAGAAATATTAACACATCCTTTAATATTGAGCACATATATTTAAAATCTTCGTAATTTCATCGTAAACCTTTTTTTATGGAAACGTAGTATTTTATATTATAACTACATGTTAGAATCACTTTACAATGAATGCCATATTTTTTATTGGATATCTGAATATTCTTTAGTTTAAACTAACAATAAAAGTTGGATTACTTCTTTCACTTGTTCGATATAATATCTATTTTATTTTACGGAGAATTGGAAAATGCAAATGTCTTTATTTCCAAGTAAGTAAGTCGATATATGCTATTTTATAAATATTATCTTTTTCAATATTTTTTAACTTTTTTTTATTTTACTTCGTAAGACGCCGAACAAGCTTATAAAAAACAACTATCACCGTATTATTACCAATCAATGTTAAGGCGTAAAGATATTGAAATATATTCGTAATTATTAGATAAATGTTAGAAAATACAATACATCTCATTTTCATAGCCACAGATTTGACATTATCGAATCTGAGTTCATAGCATGAAGGCTTTTACGTTGAAGAAATGTTGCCGTGACTAAACTTGAAGGCGCTTCATTTCTTACTTATTCATATGATAGTTACCTAACCTCCTTAAATAAATGCATTTCATTTTTACTCATTTTTCATCACGTACATATTATATATCGATATCCAACATGAATACTTCACTTTAATTAAAAATATCTTGGGGACCGAGCTGTGCTCGGTGTCTTATAAACAAAAGAAGAAAAACACATATCTAGGTAAACTTAGAATATAAAACATTATCTAAATGCAAAGTTTCATCGAAATCGTTGGAGCCGTTTTCGAGTAACCAATTATATATATATGTATACAAGAATTGCTCACTTAATATAATAAGGTAATAAACAGTAAGGTAAATTGAATATCTAAGTAACCCCTACACAAGTAATCATCACTGCTGTTAGCTGGTGAGGAGTTAGGTATCCTTTCTGTCTATGTAGGCAATTTCGCCAATGTCAAGTGTGACAAATACACGTTATAGAATTTAGTTGACAAATGTTCGATGTACTGTAGAATAAATAACCTATATGCAAAAGACATTGATACAACACATACCAGTCACACATTTATACAATCTGTTTAATCTATAAATTTAACACAATCTGGCAACCCTAGATGTGTGAAAACAACGCAACAATACAAAATCTTACCAAAATGATAAATAGGTACATCATTGTTGACGCGAGAATACCAGTCTATAATTACCTTGAAAAATTATACTTCACGAAGGAAGAGACGGAGTTAATCACCCCACCAGCAAATGCCAGCAATACATGAGCGATTGAGTACCCCATATGGCCTTAAAAACTATTTTAATATTAAAATTCAAATCATAACAACGAACAGACAAATATTAATCATATAATATAAATACAGTAATATAGTATTTCATGTCAGTGACACCAGAATTTATATGAAAAAGACCTTGCTTAGATAAATGCGCATAATGCCTTATTGTTTGTGCCAATTTGAATAAATTAGCATAATAGTTGTATTCGCGAGTTAAATTAGTCTGTTGGTGTTTTAATGTTTACTTGCTTTGTATAATGACTTAAATCAAGTCGTGTTGTATAGGTATTACTGTTATATTATAATACTTCGTGATTTATCTAAAGAAAATTTTATATTTTTATTGGTGCATGAATAAATATATTTTTAATTTTGAACAAATTTTAGATGTAAAACGAAATTATTTCCGATTCTGTTAGAGTCATCATTTTATTTTTCAGTAATGCATATATGATACTAGTTGTAGCTCACGGTTTTACCTGTGCTAAAAATTTAAATAGAAACCCCCGTTACACCCCTTTAATGGTTTGAACTATGTGTTGACAGATCAGTCAGATAGTCACGGTTTCCATTTATATATACATATATTTAGATAACGCTTTAGGAACGTATTCTAAATCATAATTGTTCGAGTTAAAGTAATGGTAAATTACGTGATGAAAAAAAAACTATTTGTCACAAATTCAAGTTTCAGTAATGTGAACTGAAATAAAAGGTTTTTCTATTTACTTTATTAGAGTTTTTCTATGTAGTTAAGTAGAGTGAGTAAGTGTCATGAGCTCATGAGTCATGAATATTCGAGAAATAGTTAACTCTATTACTGTCAACTAATAGTGGCGTATTATAACGCTTTATAGTAGGTTAAATTGCAGTAAACACGCTTGATCCGGGTATACTGATTAGAATACTCCGTTTTATTATTACTAGCAATCTTCTAAGGTCGAAATTCGACCAGCGCTCTTTTTGATTACAGACTATTTTCTGTTTAACATTTGCAGTATTCATGAACCTAAACAATGAGTATTATCTACATCACTTGCTGTTACTTTTCGTTGACTGACAATGTCAATATTTTGGGGGGTCTAAGTTCAGTGGCAGTGGTAGGGGTTAGGATTCGCAGTATTAATTTATTTTATTAGTAACAAATATTATAGATAAATTTCAGCTTTCTGTACTCTTTCTCCATATAAACTCTAAGTAATGCCAATCACAAAGTCATCCGTGCACGCGCACGGAAGCTTTTGCTTCACGTATTAATAAATAGATTTCACACACTCTTAACGCAAGAATAATCGTTTGAAAACTTTAAAAAAAACCTGTTGCATCCTAATTAAAGATTTTATTTTTACTGGCCAAGTGTAACGCAAAAATTGCGAGTGTTAAATTCTCATTAGCGATTACAAAGAAAACCAAAATAATTTTGCTTTTCTAAAATGTGTAAATGTTACTTATTGCACTAATCATCAATTTGATATTCGTTGTGAAGTAGTTTTTTGAAGAGCAAACATAAAGTTGCCTACTGATGCGAATAAATGGGCCAAGGGAATTGAAACTGTTAATCGCACCTTAAAAAAATGATAACCACTTCACAGAATTTATGTTTCTGTTTTTCTTTATTTTAATTTAGAATTAATAATACTTAAACTTAATAAACGGTGCCCCGATTAATATAATTATGTTGGTGAATTTGCAATGTAACAATATTTTTAAGTTATATTTTATATAAAGTAACTTGTCTGAATAACATTAAAGTTAAGACAATACATAATTTTAAAAAGCTAGCATCATGTCTTTAAGTCTTATACTTAATATAATAAAGCCGATGAGTTTTTTGATGGTTTAAACACGCTATCTCTGGAACTACCCATCAGATTCCAAAAACTATTTTTGTATATGATAGCCCGGACTCACGAGAAATAGTATAGGCTATCTAACATTAGGCTAAAACTCTTAGCTAGCTTTCAATATTAATTTTTGTTAAGTAATGAAACACAACATAAATATCCTTGACTTTGTATTCGACACAATAAAGACCGTATAACCAACAAATATAGGGATCCAAATATTGCAAATTAATTTACATACCCATTCGCAAAAATTGTTAGAAAAGGTGAGGAAATGTTTTTACATTTACATTTTTACATTTTTGTTTTTACATTACTTTGCAACGCAGAAAAACTCTTGCAATGGCATCATCAAAAGATATCCCATTTCAAGTAATAGATTTCATGGAAAAAATAAGATAAATTACAAATAGAAAATGATCTAAACAATGACAAGTTTGAAGGAATTAAAATTTCGCATTTAATTTTGATATAGAAAAGTTTTTAATTCATTGACAAATTAATTGAAATCAGTGTGAACAAAATCTTGGATAAGGTCATTAAAAAGACTATGTAAAATTTTGTGAGTACTAGAACCGTTGCAAAGTTCATCTGCAGAGGTACCACTGCTAAAACTATTTACTGAACTGAATTATTTATGAACTGACTACACTGTTAGCCTTAGGGGCCCTAAAGCCGCTGCGGCTTTTACAGCTTCACCGGACTTGGGGGCGAGCGCAGAAGGCACTCAGCCGCGAAAGTTTTGTGGACGACTCGCACGAGGGTGCCAAAGTGGCCGGAACTCGGCTCGGGCGGTCGCCGCGTTCGCAAATAGGTCGCGATCTAATCGAATCCCTACACCTACGATTCGAGCTAACTAATTTATACACATAGGCACGTTCCCTTCCTCCTGGGAGGAAGGAAGGAACCGTGCGTATGTGTATTCAGTAATCGGAATGTTTCTACACTAACTAGCGCTAACTAACTAGCGTAAAAAAAGAAAAAAAAAAAGGTCCCTCACAGAACCTATGTACCTGTGTGGTGTGCACGTGTGTATGTTCATACGTGTGTAGTGTTGTATGTAGGTAGCTAAGTGATGCACGTACAGTGTCACTTGTATCGCGCGGGCGGTTGCCTGACCCAAGGGTTTCACTCCGAGGAACGGACCTAGGCTTGGGTTACCGCTAGAGAGGGTGGACGTGACGGGTGTGCGGGAGAGGTACGCAAAAGCAAGCAAGGCGTTTATATCTCAATTCTGAGGAGTAATAACCTATTATTCATTAGCCTCAATTAGAACCGCGGTTCTTTTTTAAGGTTATAGTATAAATATTCCAGGTGGTGATCTTTTGAGATTAGGACTTTTACATGTTTTGTTCCTCCATATTATAAAAAAACCGTAAAAACGCAATTTTCAAACAGTCCTTGCGTAAAAACTGAGAAGCATTTTTTGTTCCAATTTTTTCCACAATAAATCTTCGAGATCTTATCTGTTCTGGTATGTAAGGGGCTGACTGTTTGAATAACATTTTACGTTGCAATTACAGATTAACAAGACTGTTCTCAAGGAAAGTTTAATTGTTCGTCACATTTGACCCTTTTAGCTGTAGGTGGGAAGTGTGCAAGTGAAAGTTAACTCAATGATTCAACCTTATTTTGCGCAGATATCTATGCTATTAATATGATAAAGCTCAAGAGTTTGTTTGTAAGTACGCACTAATCTATGGATCTACCAGTCAGATTAAAAATATATATGTGAGATAATGGCAAAAGCCTAAATGCCGAATTAAAAAAAAAGAAACTCGCGTCGAAAATAAGATAGAGGGCGACAAGAGAGATTGAAAAATGACGTTTGAGTGAAGACGGTGTGTTTTGTAACTGTTGTAAGATTGTGATTTTAAGACGAATTGTTGATGTATTGCTGTAGTAAAGACGTTTTCCAGTTAATTAGTGTTTTTCTTTGTTTACGTCCCACAACATTTTGGGGGCTCGTCCGGGATGTGATAAAGAAAACGCAAAAACAAGCCAGAAATTGTTGTACATGTGAAAACGTGACGTGTAAAAAAAAAAACGATTGTAAAAACTTTGTTTCGAATTGATACGAGTGTTGAAGTACGTCGTGTATTTAATCAAACAAAAAAGGACCCGATTAAAGATTTAAAGAGGTGTTTATGTTAATTTACGACAATAAAATATTTATCGACCATAAACCAAAAAGATGAAAATAGAAATAAGACACAGTAGAAGTTTGAAAGTTTTCTAATCGATTAATCGACTATTTTATCAACCGTAGATTTGTCATATAAAAAGAAAAACGGAAGACGCTATGTATTGAACGACGCAATAAGCGAAGAGAAAATAAAAGACGAACGGAAAGATTAAATCTAATATTTTTACAAATATAACATCAGAATGCCGAGAGTAAGACCAGAGAAAACAGAGGAACCTAAAGAAGCTATTGCTTTAGAAGAAGACCGCAGTGTGCCCCGAGATCCGCCACGCCATTACGTGTCGTTTCAAGACGTCGAAAAATCGATAAATTCATTTAACGGTGAAGATACATACCCTGTCGAAACATGGATCGAAAAATTCGAAGACACCGCAGAAGTTATGGGTTGGACGGATGTCGAGATGCTCATCTATGGCAAGAGGCTACTGAATGGTATTGCACAATTATTCCTTCGTTCTTTAGGCCGCACCAAATCATGGTTAGAATTGAAAAGTGCTTTAGTAGAATAATTTGGCCCAAAAGTAACAAGTGCTACAGTCCACAAATAGCTTGCTTCAAGAAAGTTGAAACTGAATGAGACTTACCAACAGTATTTCCTTCATATGAAAGAGATAGCCCTTCATGGCAAAGTTGAAGATGAAGCTTTGATGGAATATGTGATAGATGGCATTGACGGCCCAGAATTTTCAAAATCAATATTGTTTGGAGCAACAAATCTAAAAGATTTCAGGAGAAAATTGGATATTTATAGCCATATGAAAACAAAGAATAAAGAAACAACAATGAGAATACCCACTACACCTCAAAGATTTACTAATAAAATTCAAAATAAAGTTAACAGATGCTATAATTGCGGAGACACCAACCACTGATCATCAACATGCACTAAAGGCCTGAAATGTTTTAAGTGTAACAATTATGGACATAAGTCAAGTGAATGTAGCTCTACTGATATGAAGAAGACCATGAGTGTCACACAAAAATATGAATCGGCAATGGTACCTTATAAAAAAATTAAAATTAACAGTAAAGAAATGGAAGTATTCATAGACACCGGAAGCGATGTAAATTTGATTAATGAAACTCAATTTAATGAACTTAATAAACTTAAAAGAATAGAATTGAACCAAAAAACCACCTACCACTCCGGTTTAGGAAAAAGTGAAGTAAATACTCTAGGAAATTTTACTGCTGAAGTACAAATAGATGACTGCATTTTCAGAACAGATTTTCACTTGATTCAAGATAACCTAATACCGATAAGGATTATTCTCGGAAACCCAATACTCAATGAGGTGGATCTAAATGTGACCTCTGGAGGGATCACAGCTACAAATAAATTAAATAACTTATTATCTGTGGATATAAAACCAAAGATTGAGTATGAGAATGAAAACCCGATATACGCTGAAAAGATTAAATCACTTATTGAAAACTACACCCCAGAAGTCAAAAAAGAAAGCAAAGTAGAGATGAGATTGCAACTCATAGATGAGATTCCTATATTTCAAAACCCAAGACGCCTCTCACCTTTGGAATCTGAAATAGTTGAAAAACAAATCGATGAGTGGTTGAAACAAAAGATTATACAACCAAGTAGCTCTGAGTTTGCCAGCCCTATTGTATTAGCACAGAAAAAAGATCTTAGCTATAGATTATGCATTGATTACAGAAGACTTAATAAAAAAATGATTAAAGAACATTTTCCATTACCACTAATCGAAGATGAAAACGAAGGCTTAATTAAATTGGAAATTGTACTTAAAAGATGTGCAGATTATGGGTTACAAATGAATTGGAATAAGTGCAAATTCCTGAAACAGGAAGTAGAATACCTAGGCTGTATTATTGGAAGAAATGAGGTTCGCCCATCCAGGCATAAAACTACTACCATATCAAAATTTAAGGTACCTTAAAATATTAAAGAAATTCAATCATTTCTAGGCTTAACAGAATATTTTCGAAAATTTATTAAAAATTACTCGTCGATCGCAAAACCATTGACAGATTTGTTGAAGAAAGATACTACATTTAATTTTGATTATAACTGTCAGATCGCCTTTGATAATTTGAAATATGCTCTATGTAACTCACCAGTACTTCACATTTATAGCCCACATCTGGAAACAGAATTACACACGGATGCAAGTGCTGAAGGATTTGGTACTGTATTGTTAAAAGATGTCCAGAAAGTAATAAGATGCACCCAGTTTCATATATGAGTAAAAAGGCAACACCAGCTGAGAAAAATTATCATAGCTACTACTTAGAGATTTTAGCTATCACAGAATCTATTAAGAAATTTAGAGTGTACCTACTGGGTATAAGATTTAAGATTGTTACAGACTGTTCTGCATTGACCATGACCTTGAAGAAAAAAGATTTGCCACCAAGAGTTGCACGTTGGGCGTTACTCCTGGAAGAGTTTGAGTATGAAATAGAACACAGAGCAGGCAACAGGATGAAACATGTAGATGCTTTAAGCCGCCACCATGTTAGTTTCATAATAAATGACATTAGCGCTAAAATCAGAAATTCCCAAGATAATGATGATAAGATAAAACTAATAAAGAGAATGTTAGAGAATGAACCTTACGAAGACTATATTATTCAAGATGGACTATTTTATACAAAGAAGTTAGTAATGGTCATAAAAGACTTGTAATTCCCAAAAAGATGCAATATGAAATAATTAGAAAAACACGTGAAAGAGGACATTTTGGAGTTGTGAAGATAGAAGAAATGATAAATAGAGAGTATTTTATAGATAATTTGAAAGATAAGATTAAGAATTTCATTGATAATTGTATAGAATGCATTCTAATTTCTCATAAGAAAGGGAAAAAAGAAGGGTACCTACACCCATTAGATAAAGGTGAAGTCCCACTGTCCACTTACCACATAGACCACTTAGGTCCTTTGACTTCAACAAATAAAAATTACAAATACCTACTGACTGTAGTCGACGGATTCACAAAGTATGTTTGGATTTACCCAACAAAGAGCTTGAGAATTGAAGAAGTACTTGACAAACTTAGAATTCAACAACAAGTTATCGGATCGCCAGCTAAGGTTATTACTGACCGCAACGCTGCCTTTACTTCTCAAGACTTTGAAGAATATTGCTCAGTTGAGAATATTAAACACTATAAGATTACAACTGGTCAGCCAAGAGGTAATGGACAAGTTGAACGATTGCTTCAAGTTATCATTGATGTACTGAGTAAATTAAGTATCCAAGATCCTACAAAATGGTACAAACATATCAGCAAGATTCAAAGATGCATAAATTCTACATTCCAGAGAAGTATTTCTATGAGCCCGTTTGAATTGTCAATCGGAGTCAGGATGAAGGACACAGAAGATAAAGAAATAATAAAATTAATAGAAGAAAAAAATATCGAAAAGTTTATAGATGAAAGATCTCAATTAAGAAATAAAGCCAAAGAGTCTATTCTAAAAGTACAGTCAGAAAATAGGAAAAGTTATAATAAAAGAAGAAAAGAGGCATTTAAGTACAAGGAAGGTGATTTAGTTGCCATAAAACGCACACAGTTTGTCCAAGGACACAAGTTACACCCGAAATACTTAGGACCCTATAAAATAACAAAAGTAAATTTGAATGACCGTTATGAGATGATTAAAGTTGGAAACTGTGATGGACCATATAAAATGAGTTCATCAGCGGATATGATGAAGCTTTGGTCCGGGATTAATTCAGAAACATCTGAAGAGGATTCATCTGAGGCAGATGAATAGTAGGATGACCGTGTGGGATGATGGCAAAAGCTTAGATGCCGAATTAAAAAAAAAAGAAACTCGCGTCGATAATAAGATAGAGGGCGACAAGAGAGATTGAAGAATGACGTTTGAGTGAAGACGGTGTGTTTTGTAACTGTTGTAAGATTGTGATTTTAAGACGAATTGTTGATGTATTCCTGTAGTAAAGACGTTTTCCAGTTAATTAGTGTTTTTCTTTGTTTACGTCCCACATATATATATATTTGCATTTTGTTACCTACCAGCATTATCTAGAGTTTTTATCGCTTTAGTATCGATAGTCCATAACATCTTATTTGCAAAAAACGTGCTTAGTTCGCGATGCGCAATTCATTATTATAGGTGCGGAAACCCAGCGAACCATTTCGCCGCAAAATGATTTCTTTGTTTACGCGTAATTTTGAACCCGTGATATCTTCTACGGTTTTCATTTAAATTACATAATGTACAGGACAATTTTAATCCACATTAAATGCCGAAGTTAACTAACATTGTTATATGGATAAAGATTAATTCTGATTTGGAGAAAATAGCTTGGCAAATAACCAAATATTTTTAATTATTGTGTTGAATATAAAAATGGTTACTGTGAGTCATCTCGGACTTTTCTCTTTTTGAAGAAGTACGATTCTTTATAACATTTTTTGATGTATTTCTCTTATGGATTAGCCAGCGTTACATTATGCTACTAATCATTTTTACTAAACAAAAACTTAATTATTCCGTAAAAAATCTCTAAATGATAATGAAAACTGTGTAAATATCCGTTGATTATTAGAAGAAGTAAACGGACAAACGGACAGACCCGGATAGCAATTTTCTTATATACTATGTAGTCATTTACTGGGGTAGGTTATATAACTTCATGCAACAAACCCTACTAGCGAATGAGTAATTTTGAACACCATGCAATCTGTCAATGTGTAGACAAATACTGGAAGTTAAACAACGATAGCACGGATGTGTTGGCAGCGCGATGGAGACTGGGTGGGATAAATTGAAAACGGGTGAAACCGAAGGACACAACTAGTTTAGATATAAGACGCAAATAATGCTGTAACCTTTCCACTTTAAAGGGTGATTTATAACAAAATACATATACAAAGAATAGACACGAAAGTGAATTTATATATTATACATAATATTTATTATTGAAGGACTAGAAATAACTAATAATAAGCTCTATATTGTGTGAAAAGTCGAAGTTTGGATGAAATATGAAGAAAATAATATATAGATATTAATATTAACCAGTTTTTTTTCATTTATTTACTGTTTATAATATACTCGGTGATATAATTATATAACATCGGGGCGACAGAGTTGTGCGGTGTCTTAAAAAGAAAAACACCTATCTAGGTAAACTTGGAATGTAAAACATTATCTAAATGCAAAGTTTCATCGAAATCGTTGGAAAGTTTCCGAGAAACCAATTAAATATATATATACAAGAATTACTCACTTAATATAATAAGATAACTGGCTGACTAGTGCAAATATTTCGTTCGCATATTATAGAACATGTTATATTGGTTAGCAGACGGCGCCTTATATTGAAATTTTCATTAGCATCAACAGATGACCGTCATAATGAAAATGATATTTCAGAACATAAGTTTTAAAACTATGTTTTATAATAATGTATTAATTTTGATGAAGAATTAACGGAGATATGTGGTTGTCAAGAAAAAACACCTTTGTGAAATATTATATTAAAATCTGTACTTGCCACAATCTTGGTGGCTTCAGGCCAACGGTAATAATCATTTGAAAAAAAAAACTTTTAAACTAGGTTCTATTTCATGGTACACAAGTAATCATAAATTTAGAGAGTAGGCTAAAGATCAACCTAAAGCAGCCTTTCCACAGATAATGTAAGTAATGTTATCCATTAACCTTATCGGGGTCTTACATTTGATAAGTAAAGAAAACATGGATACAATTTTACAGTATCCTCGAGATACCTTTGTAAATCAGATATGTTCATAGCAATTTATTTTCAAAGTGCTTACGTGTTTTAATAGGTAATACTTATAATTGCAATACTAAAAAAATAATATTCATAAATATTATATAATAATCAAAAGAAGAAAACCAAATCCTTTAGCTGATTACGATAGGCGAAATAAATTGTGATATGTACAAAATACCACATTAAAAAAATACTATTGTATGCCCATTTATGAACCACTCTTCATGAAGTAAAATACGAGTATAAATTAGTGATAAGTTTTTTTATTAACAGATGACAAAACATAATATATTACACTAACGCTACTAATTTATTGGATTCATGGAAACGTAAATTGGATTGATTAGTTTTAATGAGACAAAGCTTTGACTCATTCGATGATGAAGCATGAAGGTTGAAGCAATGATGGCTCAGTGGTAGCACGTACAGACAGACAGCACGTCAAACAACGTGAGTTTGAATGCTATGCAATGAGCATGAGTTTTCGGAGGAGGAATAGGAAAACATCGTTATGAGACCATAATAACATAGTGGTAGGGAATTGTCCATCTGACTAGCTACCACCATAAATTTAAAAATCTGTCGTCAAGTACCATAGGTATGTTTCGGTAGCTGCACTTAAAAACCAGTCCCCCACTCGGATTAGCGTGCTATTATCTTGAGCCACATCGTCACTTAAGATCAGGTGATTGCTGCCATAGGGCCAAACGCTAAAGCTTATAAAGAATAAAAAAGAAGCTGATTTGAACTTTAAACAGACATCTATATATTAAAGAGATTCTATTATATTTCTTTGTGTTTTAATAAAGATTTCAATTTTTGAACCCAAAACCATATTAATTCGTAGTTAAATCAATTTATACGTCTAAACATTGATAATTCTAATAATAATCCTTACAGCACGGCTTCTTGCATGGTTTGTAACTACCTTCAGTGCACAGATAAGAACGAATTTTCTTAGCCAAAGGGCAATCCAGACGACCGCAAGGCCCGTGAACATCCCGTTTGTTCACAAATTGACCATGCTGATATTTTCCTTTGACAGTTTCGCCATGTATAAATTGGTGCTGGACTACCTCTGTAATCCATTCGCTTAGGACAATTAGTACCTCCACAGGGACCTTTTGGGAAACCCATTGCTAGGATTGTAAGTTCACTTCTTGTAAACGGAGCAACAAAATCTTCGTAAAGTTTAGGTTCCTCAACAGATCTTATCGGTTCCCTAGTTATGTCAGGAGCTCCGAAAAAGTAAGCCACAGGTGGTACTGAATCTATGGCTGTACCATCCCAATGTCTAATAACCTCAACGTCTTTCAATTTTAAATCATCTGACAGATATTTGCGCCCAGGCAACCTTTCCATTTCTGGTAAAGCAACGAAATAACTGACCACTCTGTTTCCTAAACATGTAAGCCTGAGGAAAAATTCAATTTCACCGGAAGCTTTCAAATCTTCCTCGCATTGCAACGGTCGTATGAGTTCCACTGTGTTAGTCACCATTTCTTGTTTAGTCGTGTCTCTGTATTCAGCCTGATCCATGTTCACAGGATTCAGTTCGCCAGCTTTTTGTAGACATTCAAAAAATGATTCGTGCCATTCAACTACGCAGAAGCCAACGCAATTCATTTCTTGATCTCTATTCCAAACTGTTATATAAATAGGAGTTTTTCGCAATACTTCTTCTAATTTCGAAGGTCTAGACAAAAACATTACAGAGTTTCCTACGCCAAAATAAGGGGGCTGAGGTAAAGGTTCAGACGGGAGAATAATTTTCCTCGGTACAATTTTACCCTTTTTAGGAGGCTTCTTTTTTGCTTTCTTACCTTTTTGAGGAGGTGGAGGAGGTTCTGGAGCGATAAAGTTGTCATGTGCCACATAAAAATCAAACACGGGTAGACAGTTCATTTGCATTGTACATGTTTGCATAAATTTCATTTCTTCTTCTGATGGCAATGGTGGTTCCTTCCCTTTTTACCTTTCTTACCTTTCTTACCTTTCTTTGCACCACCAGCAGGTTTACCACCCTTTTTACCTTTTTTGGCAGCTTCGGCTGCGGCTAAAGCTTCCGCCTCTCGTTTCCTCTCTTCTGCTTCCATACGCAGTTCGTACTCATCCTTCACTGGTGGTTCTATTTTTAATATAATTTTTTTGATAAAAACCTCGATCATGAAAATTTGCTCCATTACTGTTACCGAAAGAAAAGAAATTAGAGCTATTAAATCTGAAAACTATAATAGAAGAAAAGTGTTTGCATAAACTAGTTTAAAAACCGATACCATACGAAACACTGATAGCGTGGATCAAGAGATATCTAGTTATCTGGCGCTTTGAATTGCATAAAGAAAGTTATTCTAGTAACTAATTTGAAGTCTAAGCATTGAAGATGTATTGAAGAGCTGCTAGTTAAAGTAATTATTTATTATTATTGAATAAAAAGTAAATAATTTTTACCTTATTTTCCTACCTTTCAGTTCGAGAAGGTAAAGTTTGTCGTGTTAAGCCAATTTTTTGCGAAAACATATTTAGCTATTTTGTTAAATAAAATTTACTGCACTTTTAATTTGTGTTCATAATTATGAGAACCAAAAATTTACAAGCTTCAAACCGTATTGATTTCTTGACATATGACGTTGACATTTTTGTCAACTCCGACCGGAATTGTTTTTAAATAAATGGTCAAGTATTTATTGGTAAGGTTACAATTATGTCGTTTTTTTTTACATATCAAGTATAACATATATTACATGTCAAGCACAATATTTAGAAAAAATTACATATATGTAATAAGTAATATTACTACTACTATTCACTGAGATAACAAAACATAACATACCATCACGCCTGTATTCCCTGAAGGGTTAGGCAGAGGTGTACTAATGTACACCCACATTTCGCCGAGTATGTTTATAGGTCCCATGTAATAGGGGGCGAGCCTATTGCCATTAATCGGGCACGAAACCAAATTCCGAGCTGCTACTGGGAATTTCATAGGAAACACCCAATAACACTTTGCTCGACCTGGGATTCGAACCCAGGATCTCGCTCATAGCAGTCGCACTTACGACCACTAGGCTAACGAGATAATTACACATTTATTAATATAGGTAAGTTGTTTTAACGTGAAATTTTGGCTTGTAAAAAATTTACTCGCATACCTAACTTTTGTCACAATAAGTAATGTTATTATTTATCAACACAACCATACATTTACGCCATGCAATTTAGTCCTAATAATTAAAAAAAAAACTGAAATATTATTTAACAGATTAAATGACTTAAAAAACTGCATTTAGTTTTTCATCGAAAGTTGTATGAGGGGAGAAAGAAAAGGGTGGTAGGGAACTATTAGACATAAAATAATCAAAAAAAGAAATAACTATAACAAATTCTCATATTTATAAATAAAAAATACATATGTAATTAAATTACTTCGTCCAAGTGTGCGGATTGAAAATGGATTTACAATAAAAGCAGAAATCATAGCAAACATAAAACCTTTTTAATTAGTCTGGTAACATCATAGTATAATATATATAATGCAATTCGAGGAGTTTTTGGTGGGATCTTGAAGTGACATATTGTGATTTTTATGTTTAATTTGATTATATTGACCCTATATTATGTAATATTGGTGGCATTTTGCGTGATATAGTTTGGTTCTTGTGCATAAGTGAAGTGGATTATAAATATAAAGTGGAAAACATGCATTTTGAGATGTTACAAAAACTCCCTAGATAGTTCTGACGAGGAAGCCACCATTTTGTCAGAAGACCCCACTTTGTATATTGAAAAATTTGACAAAGGCTTTAAAACTTTGACACTGGCAAATGCTTTTTGCAGCGCCAAAACAAGAAAAAGAAGAAGAATGCAACTCAATGCGATACACGAAAAAGTAACTGCCTACAATACTTATAATAAAAATCATAAAAAAGGAACCAGTACAATAATGACACCAAACAAAATCACCTGAGACGGAGATGAAATAAAAACAGTAAGAACAAAAAGCTGTGTAGTTAGAGTTCATCCGGCGGGGTCACGTTTACGCACGCGGACAGCGTAGCATTGTGGTGGGGCGTGGGGCCGACGTCTGCGCAGGACAACTTGGCTTGTACATAATCAACTTCATTCTAGAAGTGACAAATTTATTTTTTCACTTACATACGCTCCATGAGATTTAACATCTAAGGAATATCTAATTTTTAAACCACTTACGGGATGAATTTTCATTAATGTTAATTTATATTATACAAGGATAAAAATATAAAGGAGTCTTGTGCAAAATTTCATCCTTCTAGGATTCTAGACCCACAGGTTTAAGCTATGCGTTAACTCTCAGTTAGTCTTTAGAGTTTGATTATAGTAAGTACATTATGGTACAAGTGTGTAAAGTAAATTTTACTTTATTGAAATTTATATTTGACATTATTGTATTATTGGAATTATTGTAAGAATTTTGTAACAAGTTATAAGAAATTTTTTAAATAAATAAATAAAGAAGGGATGCATAGGGGTAGGGAAATTGCTGACAAAGTCGGAGGAAAGTGTGTGGGGAAAAAAAAAATTGTAACAAATTATTATATAGCACCATCGTTCTCTGATTTGTGTTAGAGGCTTTTGGGGAGGGGGGGGGTGTTTATTACCCCACCAATAAAAAAAAAGTTGGTGATTACCGCTGAGGCGCCATTGAGACCCGAGCCGTTAGGTGAGGGTCTTAAGAGAGCCGAGGACGGTAATCACCAATACACCAATACACACGTGTATCATACGACGTTTTTCAACACACTTGTGAAGAAAATAATAATAAAAAAGTTTTACGTGACAACGACTTTATGTCTGTCTCTCTCGCTCTTAGGCGGGCTAACCATGCCCGAGTGGAAGGGACGCGTGCCTCTCACTCGCTCTCATTGTGAGCGCATAACGTGAGCGGAGCGTAACGCAGTTTCTTGAAGTGTCACCCGGCAAACCAATTTATAAGACGTTGTCACGTCAAAAAATTTTTTTTCGCTATGGCGGGAAAAATTAATCAGTTTGCGCGCGCATCTAACAATGGCGATCGGCCATAGACTAAAGGAATGAGGTTTCTTTTCTTTTGGCCTTCCGCAGATAGCGTTTTAGCCACGTATAAAATGGGGAATTTAAAGTTTTCTTTATTACAGAGAAAACAAAAGTTATATTTGAGTGAAAGTTTTATTTATTAAACACGTACAAGTTGAAATTATCTATTTAAATACGAAGTTGTATGAAATGAGCAAGCAATAGTTACATTAATTTATTTGTTCTATTGATCATTATCTTTTTTGTATCGAAACTTTTTTAAGAACAAAGCAACTCAAGCAATAAAATAAAAAAAAAAACTCTTTAACTCTCTTGTGAATAATAGCAATGAAAAACTCACAGTTTGATTACAGGTGTCGTCATTATGTGCCTAATTGTGGTGATATTAGAGCCACTTTATGAGCAAGTGTGTTGAAAAATATATTATTAACTCTAAAATTATGTTCTAACGATAAGCGTTAACTGAATAATTTACATAAAATATACTTTCAATTGTTATTGTTATTTTAATATAGGTTATATTGTAGTATAATCCTTACACTATAAAGTATGTAATAAGTTGCAACATTTTAAGATTTTTTTATACTAAAAAGGTGGTAAACCAGCATAAGGATGGTAAGCGGCTACCATAAGTACAAGCGCGTTGCCGACCTTGAACCTCCCTACCCTAACGAGCTCTGGTAACCCTACTCACCGCAGCCGCAGGAACACAACACAAGGTCATTTGGCTGCGATCGTCTGGAGGGTGAAGGTATCCATCAGTCGAACTGCCCCAAGTAGACAGAAATCTCGAAAGAAATTTCTTGTTGCCCTATTTCTCATGAAACGCAGTCATCGAAACATTTGAAGAATATACATATTTACATGTATTTTAATAGAATGCTATTGCTGCTGATTTAAATTTTAAAAAATAAATGAAATCATAATAATTTCGTGTTCCCCTATTTTATTTTTCAAATTTGAACTGATTATTAAAACGATTACTGTTACACCCGTGGGTATTAAAATGCCGATGTTTGACGTGAAGAAGATTTATTTCAATTTCACACCGTTATGAAATACACCAACTCACAACAATTATTTATTACACTGTGGTTGCGCTTCCTTTTTATCGCTCGTTGTAATCTCTTTATAATTCAAAACTGAACTGCCTCGGCGCCGCGCCTGTGTCGCTTAAATACCTACTCTAAACGATCGCAGAAAAATCGTGAATCGTCGATAATTTTCTCGACTTTTATTTTTATGCCGACTCGATGACGTAATCGAGGCGATCAGCCCTATACATGTGTATAAACTGCGATGTTTACACAAATATGCACCGCGGTTGTTTACGACGCGAACATTATTTCTAAGTCCCGAGAAGTTTGTAGTTGCTTCGAGATATTTCGGGAACAGGAGTTTCTTAATCTTTTTAATCGCATTGTAACAGGTCACAACAATATGTTTTAGGAATATAATTTAAGAATATTTTGGCTATACACAAGATAATTAGGTTTATCTTAATTTTTTTGTTCGTCAATTTTCTTTTTAAGTGGGTTTTTGGTAACGCTGGTGTTATTAGGCAATTTTGAAAAGGCTCCTAGTACTTATAATTGCGGAAAAATAAAGCATAGGAACATGGTAGCAGTAGATAAATATTTTATGGTGTAAAATAATTTGCTTTAGTGCCGTTATCCAGGCATAAAACAGACGAATATGTTTGTATGCACTAAACGCGGCCTCCTACATTTCATTTTATGACATAATTTTTTTTTGTGATTACTGAAATTAGATATTTCAAACCAGATCCAGTCTAAATGAAATCTACGCACGCGAGTACGAGCACACTCGCCGTCTCGCTCGCACGTTTGTATTTAAATTTAGAATCGCGTTAACGTCGTTTGATTCGCAACACACGTCTGCTTTATTCGGAGCTTTGCATTATTAACACTGAATCTAGCTTGATTTCTTTCAATAAATTGTTGAAACTAATCAGTGCTCAGATACAAAGTCACTTTTTTTTTCAACCGGCTACGGATTCAATTCAGAACATAAAAGACAATTTTTAACAAAGAAGAAATCCTATTCGAAATGTTTTTGAGAAGTTCCCTGGTGTATCTTAGAAGTTGAAGGGCCAATTTTAGTCAAATTTAAATGGTACTACCATTTACGTACCTATCTACCCCCTTTCCAATTAAGAAAAATTATCCAAATCGGTTCATAATCAATGAAGTTGTGGCTGAACATCCATAAAAAATACATTCGAGTTGAAAGTCTCGTTCTTTTTTTGAAGTCTGTTATAAATAGAGTAGAAATCAGTATATCAGTTACGTGACGAGTACTATTATGAATTAATTTAAAAAAAATATCACATAACTCGTTATAGCCTGCTGTGTAACTGTATTTATAATAGTAATTAAAATAATCAAATAACTAAGACAAAAGTACTGATTTCTCATAAAATGTAACATAATATTATAAATAAAATAAAGGAATCTATTATAAATAATGTAGGTGGCTTTGGTCTATTTTATTTAAAAGCATAATAATTATTCTTCAACTGTTTTTTTTTATTTATTGAAATTTTGAATATTATTAAGTAAAATCCATTTGGACTCTATGGACTGTTGTAGGCACATGATATTCGTAGAAAAATATTCAAGGATTGTAATAATCGAAGCAGAAAATTGTATTCAGTAAATATAAATAAATTCATCCACACTTTTATTATAAATGCGAAAGTATCGCTATTCATCTGTCTGTTTGTTTCCTTTTTATTATAAAACTTCTGAACGAATTGCAATTAATCTTGAAATGGTACCTTCATCGTGGGACCTGTAGAAAGCCAAGGTAAGAAGATCACGCAGACAAAGTCGCGTGAAAAGCTATATACAATTATTAGCGTGTCGGTATTTTCAAAATACCGTAGTTAGTAACAATCATTTGAAACTGAGCTTATCTATAAAAGATGAACTTGAGACACAAGAAATCTCTCATCGAATGTTGGTAATTATTTTAAAAACAGAAACGTCGTTCTAATAAAGGCTATAAAATTTTCCGTTTCGCTCGGCGCCAGCGATCGATAGGCAGTGCGGGGAAGGGGGTCGTTAGCCCACAAAACCGGTAGCGAGCGCGCATCGTACAGCTGCGCTTGCGCACATGTAAAGGTGCGTTTACAACGCTCTATTATACGATCTACATATAATATTTGGAACGAAGTTTCTTATCGCGCGTTGTGAAAGGGGGCTAGACGGAAAAAAATCTCACGAAAAGTTGTAACGACACTTTTTGCTATAGCTATTGTAAGCTGTGCGGCGTGCGCATGTTTCTCTGTCTGTCTCTCTCTCTCTCTCTCTTATAGAAAGCAAGCCAGATATTTTCGTTTTATTTCGCATTGAACAGAACAACAAAATATAATACTACCATTGATGCAGTTTTTTCAAGACATTTAAATAAAATAGAATTCCCAAATATATGTTTCCTACTTCAGTTACCACAAGCCAATTATTACTAAAATTGAGCCTACTGATTAAGTTTATATTACATTATATTTGTTAATAATAAAAAAATATTATTATAACTTAAAAAAAAAAAAATTATTACAATTCCTTCACTAATTAATCGCAAGGAACTTCGTTCCATCCGGGTGTCCCTTGACACCTCTCAACTTTTTTGTATTTAATAAAGGTTAGAGTATAATATTAGCTTGTATTTAAAGAAGAATAAATAAATAAATAGCGTGGTATTGGCACGTCATGAGAAGGAATGAAAGTCATTTATCTAGAAGAACGTTAATTATGAAGGTGGATGGATATAGGAGTAGAGGAAGACCGTAGAAGGTGTGGATGGTCGTGTGAGGAATTATGAATTATGTTTAAAAAGTATGAATACTGAGATGAAAGCATACAGAGAAAAGTGGAATGAGGGTAAGAAGAAGATAAAAGAATCAATCGAATCGAAAAACTTATTCGTTTAGTTAGTACAAGATAAAATACACCATTTTGGATTAAACTTCTAATACAAGTATCAAGGACAGACTGAACACAATTTCTATATAAAATTTGTACACACAATTCAGTTTAAATGTAATGGTAATCCAGGCAAAGGTGATTCAACCTGTCACAACAAAGAACATGCGTCATATCAGTTAATATTAATATTTAATTCAAGTTGTTTAGAATTTGCTACATTTTATGTTAGGGTTAAAATGTAAAATAGGAACAAAACAAAAACAACAACTTACACAATTTGATTAATAGAAAACCTTTATTTAAGCATCACTGCCAAGCATCAAATTACATATTGTTTTTTTTTTTTTCTAAGATTTACTTACTCTTTGGATTATAATGTATCATTTAACACTTTGTAAGCCAGGGACTTCTTTCTCATTGTCTTGAAAATCAAACGACTTGCATGCCATCTAATCTGTGCGTACAATAAATCACTAAATTTTATCTCAATCGGACTATAATGACTTGGGACGGAACATATTATGTACAAAAAATATAGGTTTCCATTTTCTTCTCCAATTCGCAGAATTTTATGATATAATTGAAATATATTCATTTTAATTACTTTATGAGATCTCAAAAATTATACCGTAGCGATATTAGACACTGTGATTAGTTATTCGCTGCACCAAACTATTTTATATAGATTGCTTTGAAAGAAATATTAAATAAATGAATATTGAACGACTATGTGAACACGGTCTTAGCAATCATCTCGCAGCATAAGTAGTATAACAGTGCGTACGTGCAACTTACACTATACTAACAACTGAACCGTAATTATGTTGTACTTATGTACATATTATATATATATAATAATGTCAACTGTACGCATTGTAATATCTACTAATAATATGTATTTACATTAGAGTTCAGATGTTTTGAAATACACAAAAATATTCAATATTACTCTATAACGTTGCGTTTGATGTTTCTATTTAGTGAATTAGTTAAAAGTATTCTGTGTTTTGTGTCTTTAGTTATGACCTTATGATACAACAATTTTTTTAAGTGTGTGAAAATATGTTACTTTTTTGTAATTAAAGAAATTCGCTTAAAATATTTAATGGATTGAATAATTCCAAAGAGCTTTCTAAGAATAGTAAACATTTTTCAATTTCATTTTTCTCAGATGCGATATTTCGCTTAAAATGTAAAATATTTGTAGGTTGCTCAAGAATTTTGACTATTGTGAAGTAGTTGCTACAAGCAAACTAGACGTTTTCGTGTGACATTTGTATATTAATTTAAAGGCTGAACTTTCAATCGTCAGATAATTTTATTTGATGAATAATAATTAGAGATGTGCCGACTATCCGGCCACTATCGTAGTCGACGACTAGTCGGCGACTATTCCACATAGAGCGCTGACTATCCGGCTTATTACTTTGTACGTATTTCTCAACAAAACGTATGTAGGGGAAATTACATTAAATATAAACCTTGATTGTTTATTAATATTTTTACTTTATAATCAGTCTTACACATTTTGAAATGTAAAGCAAAGCAACCTTTCCTTTGGTAATCAGTTTCTAAAATTACTTGCTTAATTGTTGATTGCTTTCCTCACATTTCTGCGGTTGTCTCATACAATAGCGTGAATTTTGATCGTATCTATATCCCACAAAGTTGGAATTTCTTCTAAACATTTTTTTAAATTATTGGCAGCGTGTGTTTCATGGAAATGTTTAATTTGCGATACTAATAATAATAATAAATTTTTATTTGTTATGAAAGAACGAAAATACAAATGAAGCATGCCCTGATACCCAAACTAAGAAATCTTGTATCTTGGATATCAGGTTTTTTACAATCTACGAAAACACAAAACAAGAGAAATAAAAAAAAAAAAAAAAATGAAAGTCCTCGTGCGGCGTATAAAATTACAGCAAAATCATTATTCTCTATTATTCTACTTATTTCTATACTATTTGAATATTTAATAAAAATAAACTTATTATAAACTGACTACCTTAAGAGTGCACGAGAAGTATGTGTGTGAATGCGTGGGTAAATATGAATAGGAAGATGGTCGTAAGTTAGAAATATTCTAATTGCAAGAAATGAGAGGTTGAATGATAAGCATATTAATTAGCTAACAAAAGCTATTCAATGTCATTATAGTTTAGTGTAAGAATCCATTCTTTTAATTTCATTTTACATTTGTGTTTATTTAGATGAAAAATATTTTTTTTTATTGATTTTGTTATAAATTCTAGAACTAAGGAACCAGTATTGTTTTTCTGCAAATTTTATCCTATGTTTTGGCAGAGAAAAAACGAACTCATATCATACATACTGCGTGATGATAATTAAAACTATTGTCAAACCAGTTAGCTGTAATACTCAAAAAAAATTTCTTTGTTATTTATGTTTGTCCACATGTCAGTAGTGATAGAATTTGCAGCTGCTCTCATCACTCCTCTTCTTATTTCAGATATAGTCTCATTGTACGCTTGAGAAATAATGTTCTCTGTGAAATACTTTCTGCTCGGTGTGTTATATTTTTGTTTCACAAGTTTCTAATCTCATCAAGTTTCTAAAGCTAGTATTTTCAATAGTTGACAATGGCTGGTTATCAAAGTGCAATCATCTAATCTATCGCAATATTGATGTACTCTTGATCTTGAGTATTCACGTGAGCATTGTACAGCAAAACTATTTTATTTTATTTTAATATTTTAAGAAAACTTACAGCTAAGTACTTATTTAAGTTACATTTATTTTATTTCTATATATCATATATTATATTATATATAATTTATTTTTTATATTTTATATCTTCAATGTTTCGTTGGCATTCTGACATAAACTGACGTCTGATGACACTGAAGTTGACGGAGTAGGCACTGTTGTAAGTAATTCTGCTTAGATTTGCAACAGGGAAGAATCGTCTGTGGTCGAACATTTGAGCACCTATTTGAGGTATCAGGGTTGGATGTCGGTATTTAATGTGGTTTTACATACTTGTAGTACTTGCTGATTTTCTCTGCCCACCACGAGAAATTGACCACTTGACATTGGTTAAACTTGACATGACGGGAATCATTGTCCAATTTCTTAAAAAAAACCATACACGACTCTTTATTTTTTGACATGTTTAAATTTTAATTGAACTCTTTTACTATAATGAACAATAACAGTATTATCTTTATACAAAAAAAAAATTTGACGTGACAACGTTTATAATTCGATGGAGCCGGCTGCACGCGAAAAAACATGTCTCATGCGGCGTTACCTCGCTCTGAGGCGTTCCACTTAAGGCTAGAAGTGCAAGCGAGAACGCGGAACGAGCGACAAAGAGGCACAATCGGCCTCCGCGTTCGGCAGCGTTCGACATCTGTCTCTCTCCTACTTGAGTGTGCGACGTGTCCGCATTGACAGCTGCTATACAATAATACATTTACATGTTTTCGTCAAGTATGAAATGCAGAGAAAAGTGAATGTGGTGTCAATTGTTTATAGCAACGATAATTGCGGCGATAAAGGTAATGATTCTTTCGATATTAAATATATGTTCAGTGATATATTGTCGAATATAAGTGTTTTCATCATTAAAATAAATAGCATCGGTCCGCTAGTGCAGCGATTGTAGGTTATGCTATAATTGACAAAACTATAACAATAAGTTAACAGAACTATTTGTATTTATGCGTACAAATAAATTTAACTTGATCAATTCAATTGTCATTTCCATTTACCTCCTTCCCTATATCCATACAAAGTATCTACGAAACAAATAAAATTAAAACTTTCTTTTGAAAAATGATGCCATTCCATCAGTATTTCCTTATGACGTTGTCACGTTCAACTATCGTCAGTAAACCGAATTTACAGACAACTGATTTTTTTTACACAAAAACACAGCTCTGATCTGTACAAAAGCAAAAATCAAGAAACAATGTGAAGTAAACAAAACAGTTTCCGAAACTCTCCCAGGCAGCAGTTGTAACTTGCGCGCAATTCAGCTGTAAATGAAATGTTACGGAAATCCCCGAAACCGTAATCGGCTTAGACGAATAGTCGGCCCCTTTACAATCGATTAATCAACTAATCGACCAAAGTCATAATCGGCACAACTCTAATAATAATAATATTTCAATTTTGACAGTTATTCCATACATTATAATATGTTATAACGTCATATTTATTTTTTAGATAAAACTTTATCTGACGGTTGAGAAATCGGCCCTAAAACAATTTTTTTTCAACAATGAATTAATAAAATAATGTACCAATGTAGACCACAAGTCATAAAAACATTTATGAATAATAAGATTTCAAAATAATTAATATGTAAATTGTTAAAATTTGAAAACTTTTTTTGTAAGATTATTATTACTTACAGGTATTCAAAATTTCAGGATTTACAAATTCAGATTGTACTCTTTTTTCAATACAGACCTGTATATATCAACCCGCTGGGAAAATTATCTTTATAATAGGTAAAAACTATCACAAAGGATAAATTACCCTTAAAAAACGTTTGTTCGACTCCTTTACAATTACTTAATTCGATGTTATCGTTCTCAAAACAAAAAATTTCTTTCAACAAAATTTAAGTAAAATATTAAAATTGACAACAAACTCCAATTACGTGAAGAAAGTTTTAAAGTGTAATTGATGGATCCGGTATATCTAAGTTATAATAAAACGTGTGAAGAAATAAACTTCCTTAAAATAATATCGACTTTAAATCGTTGTGAGTGATCGTCTATCGAAAAGTTTGCGATTGAATTATACCTAATTGATATTAATAACATCGGGCGATGTTTTATTAGTTCAAATTAAAATATACTATATAACTTTACATACAAAGTTTCGTTTTAAGTTTTATATTAAAATGATTTCACAAATAAAGTACATTTTTATTTAAAAAGAAATTGTAACGACAGTTATAATTTTATGAAAAAAAATGTAAGTTTTAGTTTATATTCTTGCTTGATCTATTTTCCATAAAAGTGTCTTAGTGATTTCTAATACGTGCCATGATCTGCTGTTTTAGGTTGAAGTTTCAACCTGATCACATAGGACGCTGACAATATTGACAATATTACATCCACAGATCAGTAAAAGACAATATTACATTTTAAAAAATTACAAAAAAGAAAACCATGTTCCATAATTTCGAGTAACCTCTATAGAAGGAGGTTACCAATTCAAATGTTTTTTTTTCTGGATTTTCAGCCATAACTTCATTGTTTATGGACAAATTCGGATGATTCTCCTTTGGTTGGCAAGGGCGGTTCCATTTTATTTTCATTGGAATTAGACATTAAACTTCGAAGGTACACCAGGACGTAATTGTTTTACGTAAAGGAAGTTAATAGTATTTTGTTATTGTCGCTTATCGCATTTTTAACATTTCTTGTTTTCGTTTTTTGGTTAGCGTTAACCACTAAAGAAATACTTCTTGGCTAAAGCTTAAGGAAAATTGCAAATTTAAGAAACCACCACCACAAATAAACTATTCATAGAGACCATTCCAATGAGCCAAAATATGATATCTCTGATCTAAGTTGGTGAGGAGATAGTGATGCTGCCATGTTATCCTGATATCATTGAAGAGACAAAATACCAAATGTTGACTCGATCAGACTAATGGAAGATGGACCACCATTAATCAACTAGAAAAGAGTAGATAGTCTTCAAACGAACTGCTGAACGGCTGAACAGATTTTCTTGAATCATAGCTAAGGATACTCTCGATCAATTCACTTTTCAAACAAAAAAACTATAGATCCTAATTGGTTGAGCTATTTGGGAGCTACCATGCCTCAGATAGACACGATACGTAATATAGCACCCTGTTTGCGTCGGGGATTAAATATGATAGAAAAGATTTTAAGTGAAACCGTATAATTTCTCACACTGGGGACTCATTAGATAGAAGACGGCCAGCGGTATGTGTAAATGCTATTATAAAAAGTACAATAAAATTTAAGTTAGAGAGAAAGCAAGTAGTAGTAGAAGAAATTAGGAAAACAAACGTAAGTAATATGACAAAGAATTGTAACTACTAATGGTATATAACTTTTAGTTCGAACGATTTACGTTTTAAATTTAAGACACAAAGTCGACTTATTATGTTAGGGTCGATGTGTAGAACTAAGAAAAAATCATAACCGATTCTAACAAATCGCGTCGTTAACATACAGGTGGTTATGTTATGACAGCAACATCGACCGACACGACGGCGACCACTGTTTGAGCTTCAATTAAAACTAGAAACAATAAACACGAACGGCTCATTTACATGGCAGCAGTTGGTTTACACTTAACGACTTTTGTGTCCAAGTTACAGGCTATTAGCGAGTAGGCTCGTCCAGATTTTTAAATAATAATATGAAAGCAAAAATGCCACAGTCTACTTTTGCCAAAATGTACCATAGATTCTTTAACTGGTTTAAATGCAATAACAGGAGTAATATTATTGATTTAATATTACGTAAGTCTTTCACCAGTGTGTGTTGACGTGATGACTTACGGCCCTGAAACGTGTTCTGTAACTATGGGCCCCGTAAAAAATCTCAAACTCAATCAAAGGGCAATGGAAAGGGTCATGCTTGGAATTTCTTTGCCAGGTGAAATTAGAAAAAAGAAGATTCACAAAAGACACATAACCTTCGAAATAACTAGACTGAAGTGGGACTGGGCAGAGCACATTGTTCGCAGAACGGATGGCTGATGGGGTCATAGAGTGGCAGCTATGTACCGGAAGATGGAGTTGGGTAGACCTGACACAGAATGTACCGATAACCTGGATAGACTTATCTCAAAAAGTTTTTTTTTTACGGGACCAGTCACTTTTAATCACTTTATTAACAAAATTTCACCGAAATAAATATTTGCTATCATTACACGATAGTACAATATATTCTAATATCCATCTAGCCAGCTACCAGCTTATAATTTAACATCTGTCAATAAATACCTATAGGTATGTTCTGCCTCGTTAGCCTAGTGGTCGTAAGCGCGACTGCTATGAGCGAGGTTCTGGGTTCGAATCCCAGGTCGAGCAAAATGTTATTAGGTTTTTCCTATGAAATTCTCAGTAGTAGCTCGGAGTTTGGTTTCGTTCACGATTAATGGCAATAAGCTCGCCCCTTATTACTTGGGACCTAAAACATACTCGGCGAACTGTGGGTGTACATAAGTACACCTCTGCTCTGACCCTTCGGGTAATACAGGCATGATGGTATTAATGTTCCGGGAGCTGCACTTGAAAGCCAGTATGTTACTATCTTATGCCATATCATCACTTATCATCAGGGGAGATTGAAGTCAAATAGTAAAACCGATAAAGTATTTAAAAAATACCCAGTTCATATAAATACATGACAGCCTGATGATGATGATGATGATAATTGTTCCGACCGATTTCGGCCATGGCGACCACTTCGACTCTTAGTCTGAGAAATGGCGCTGGTGCGCTCGAAGATGGCTTATGTAGCCTATCTTCGCGGTGAAACTCGGTGCACATCATCATCCGTCATTGAGGGCACGTGAGTACGCCGTTCACATAATGATATGTTATGGCAGCAGGTCGCTTTAACTGGTCGTAACCTGGCCTGTGTATGACAGCCTAGACATATTATATGATATATGTTTTTTTTTACAAATGCATCCCAATGTTTACGATTTCATATATGAATTTGAAGCAATGATGGCTCAGTTGTAGTATGTACGGAAACCGCGTCGATTGAGGTGAGTTCGAATGCCTGAAATGAGCCTGAGCTTCCAATGAAGGAAAACATCGTGATGAAGCCATAGTACAGTGGTGGGATATTTTCTATTACCCATATGGTTAGTACCACCCTCAAGTTGAAAATCTGTTGCCAATATGTGTGTGTTGCGGTAGCTGCACTTGAGAGCCAGTCCTTCCACTACGCTTAGCGTATCATCGTCTTGGGCCACTTCATATTTTTTTACATAAGGTGAGATTGTAATTATAATGCTAAACCTTTCAACTAAAAAAACCCTACATGGAGAAAACACGGAACAAAAACTATTATTTAAAAGAAATTATAATCGCTAATCATTCATAACATATACCAAGGTACGAAGTTAAGCTTAAAATTTATAGGGTATGATTGAAAATATTGTGTGTGTGAGTCAATTTTATGTGTTTTCTTACATTACGTTGATGTATTGTGTTAGCTATTTATGCTTATAATAAATCTTGAATAATATACTTTTATGACGCTTTAGGCAAAATGTTTTATGTGTATCACTTTCAGTACAAGTCATCTTTATTCATGTTCGGCATTAAAACTTTAGAAGGTGTATAATTAAAAATGTAAGTAATTTTTTACTTGAAAGGAAATTACGAAAGTTTTTTATCCGTTAGATACACATTCTGTTACCATTCTATAACGAAATAGACATTTATCATCATGGAATGATGTTTTTTTATTTGATATAAATATAGGAAAAACTAACAATATTTTTATTCACTACCCTTACCAATTCAAAATCCTTATATGATTCATATGAATCAACAGGAAAATAAATTATTATTTACTGTAAAATATTACGGATAGAAGAAGAGATTTGTGGATGTTAAACGGACTGAAGATTTTTTCATAAAAGAAAAAACAACATTCAATTTATTTTTGTCTACTTCAAGAACAAAATGGTTTAACATTTTTAAAACATGTATATACATACAATAATAAACGTTACATTCTCTTTAAATAAAAGATGGTATGCAATGTTTATACATCACTTAAGAGAAGCCGCGAAGGACAATATAACAGAAATTGCCTCTAAACCCATTGAATGTTTATAAAGACAACACCCTGCAGCCAAGAGGCATATTAAATAAACACACTGTATGGGAAGATCCTACGACTCGATCCAAATTGGTTAATTGACAGTCCAAAGCTGTTATTGTCCAATAGTTTTGGCGGATTTGAATAAATACACGGTCCATGCAAATATTTGTAGATCCCAATTCCGGACAGTCGATAACAAAATGTTTTTGAATTTCATTGTTTGTAGGTACTAGATGATTTTACTAGCTCTATGAATATTTCATCCAAATCGTTTGTTTTTGATATTATCTTCTATTTTCTACATTGATCATAATATAAGTTCACACCTTTATTAATAAGTCTGAGCCCACTAATTACACAATTTGAAAAAATTGTATATTTGGATAACACAGTTTTTTTCGAACTGACTACACTGTACGCCTTAAGTTTGTCAGTTACACCTGGCTCGATTTCACAGCCTGAAGTTTCAAACTATAATATTCTCTGTAAGCGTTCCTGCTTCGTTCTACATCGACCTATATTTATTTATTTATCCACTTGCATCATGTATTTGTTCTTATATGGTAAATTATCCGAATACATGGACCCTGAATAGGGTATGACAAATGATGTATTACAATTGTTTTTCAAAACAATATTTCTAGATTTTTATGTACCTAATACTAATTAATTATTATTAAATTGGTCATTTACCTCTATATTTTCTATATTTATTACTATCCATATTATTTCTATTAATGTCAAAATTGTTCTTCAAAATTGTTTTATGTGGCTATGTCATTCATAAATTCTGTTATTAAGGAGAAAAATGTATTCATGAGATAGATTTTAAATTTATTTTTAATTATATTCGCATTTTCTTTTAAGATCTTATTCCGTAAATAATGATTTTATAGCATACAAGAATCACAAAATCTGAAGAAAGTATTCAGAGGTTTTATGTCTAAAGATCTATTATTGAAAAAAAAAAAACAATTACGATAACAAAGTGGAATATTGTAAACAACGAAACAGTAATAAAACTATGTACTTTAGTTACCAAAAAGTCTTTAAGAAGATTTATATTACATTTTAGTAACCGAATTACTTTTGTTCGTAATTGTCACACTACCGTTTAATCAATATGAAAAACATTCGAAAACGCCCTCTTGTTTATGCAAATATTATGTCACCCGCAATCCTCTTTGATAATAGGACGCCATTTTCAGGACCGAGTCCTAGACAAGATTCATATTAAATGCTAAAGTTACGACTGTCAGAATCTCATGATATTCATATCAAGTGATATGTATTGAATTATGGAAAACAATATTTTTAAAATATTGATCAACTGCAATTTGTTTTTAACCAACTTCAAAAAAGTCGCAGAGTTACTCAATTCGAAAGTTTTTTTTTATGAATGTTCAGCCATAACTTCTTTGTTTATGAACCGATTTGGATGATTCCATATTTGTTGGATAGAGGATACTTCAAGGGTGGTCCCAAGTTGGTTCATTGGCATTAACCTTCAACTTGGAAAATACCTACACGGAGAAACTCTTCAAAGGGATCGAAGTAGGGTTCTTTTTATTGTCTTGTCATATTCTTATTTTTAATACTGTACTTAAAGTTACCCTGGTGGTTAGTTATAGTTGGTCAGATCTAGTGCTCATATGCTAGTGGTTATGATTTTTAATACATTATTTTTTATTGTATAAAATTAGAAATTGTCAATATATATTGATTAGGTACTTAATAAGATAAGCTTACAAGCTTTCTACTATGATAGAGAACCCTATTAAAGTAGAAAACCACATCTTCCCTTCAAAAACGTTTCTACCATTTATTAACTACTTCAAGCAATCACGCAGATTCCAGAGCCTTCATGCGATCTTCTATTTAAAAAAATTTTCAAACGGTCCAATTTCCTCGCAATGTATTCCTTCACCGTCAGCTGACACTGTTGTTAATAACTGGCGAATAAATGTCGAGGCTCTAACTTGAGGACATCTGATCATTATTTAACTTTTATTATTAGTTCATCACGATCTTAATTTTTAGTTTGCAACAACAATTTTATGGACTGAAGATTTTTTATATTAAAAAGCACCATAATAATGAATTTAAAGACAAAACTCTAAAGCAAGTCCAACTCCAGACTTAACTAATTTATTTAACCCCACTCACGGAGACAAAGTACCCTCATTGTGAACTCTACTAGGTGAAGCCCAATTATTTTCAACGTAGGTATTAATATAATGTTTGCGGAGATCTTCGTAAATTCTGCCGCCGACTTGGATGGCCACTTGAATTTTGCATAACCAATTAGTTTTGAACCAACTAAAACAGATAATGCCAACTTTAATAGAGAAAAGTGCGAGTTGTTTAAAAATGTCTTCTATTATAAAGATGACTTTTATATTTCAACACTTATGCCTCCTATTAACCAATTTAGTGTTTTTACCGTGCGTAAGAAAGATGTAACTAGATGTATAGTAAGTAATACATGACTTAAAGATAATATTATACAGGTAAATTTTACATAGAATATATGAAGGTCTCTTCGACCTCATATCGCGTCATAAAACCATTAAAAAAATTGTGGACGCGGTGATTATGTTAATCTTGGATCAGTATTATATATTAGCCAAATCAAAAGCTTAAATAATCCAATAACGCAATCATTGAGTCAAAGCTATCGATGGTGACATTTTGATGCATGATTATGATACTCAACCGGATTTATCAATGGTCTATTTTTTCCAAACATATATTATACTGTTTTGGGGAGCTTTGGGTGTCTCAAGACTTAATATGTGTCAGAGAACTGAACACCTTCTTCTTTACAAGGCAAAATTTCGGTCGTGTATGCAATACTGTTCGCATCTCTGGGATGGATATGCAAAATGTCTCCTCAATGCTCTGGACAGGTTGCAGAGACGGGCTATTCGCATTGTTAATGATACAGACGTTACCAAATACATCGAGCCGCTTTAGCTACGCAGGAACATCGCCTCGCTGAGTATGTTCTACAGTCTTTTTCATAATGGTATCATGGTGACTGCCGATGGATTTCGATCTCAGAACTATACCGTCAATGTGCCGAGCTACTACATTAAAAAAAACACATTCTATTTATTCATGATGACCTTGCTAACCTCCCAAGGAATATGAAGTGATATTATCAAATTATATTCTAAGTCTAAATTTTAAATCTCTCCCGGGTCATATTCAGTCGACCGCAGCATAAAAAATGACTAAGAGATATTTTAATTTGGAACGCGGTCACGACACATCAATTCTGACAATCGCCGTCAATGTCCGCAATGGTTTTTTTTTTACGTTAAAAATCCCGTAGAGTTATAAAAATAAATGAGGCTTCGCAAACATTGGGGCGAGGACAATAGTTAGGCCATTAGGTTCGGTCATTTGAACGGAGCTTCGGTATTGAGTTGAGGGGCGAGAGGGGGTTAGAAATAAATAACCTGTGCTTTTGAGGGTGCAATGATGTTATGATTTTTTAGTAATATGGATAACAGAAGCACAAAAGTAAGTAAATCAAGTAATGTAGATAATAAAAACATAAAAGTTATAGTTATATAAAAAGACATAGAAATCGGTACTTTGTCTACTAATTTTGAAAGCTTATAAAATGTAGTAAAATAATCTATACAATAAATAAAATTGAAGTGTCTGTTTGTAATGTCAAAATAACAGTTTTTTTTTTAATGCATACGAAAGTATATACGATACCTATAACAAAAAGCCCATTTTTTAAATATTTGTCTCTCTGTCTGTTTGTTCCAGGTATTCTCCGAAACGGTTGCACTGATTTTGACGGGGTTTTCACTGATAGATAGCTGATGATATAAGAAGTAACTTAGGCTACTTTTATTTTAGAAAAAGAGTTAGGGTTACGCACAAATAAAAAAAAGCTGGTTATGATGAATCAACTCGGGCGCTTAAATAGCTTATGCTGAGTAAACCATAAGAGATATAGCAAATTAATATACTACATAATTATAGGCGTTAAAAAGACCTACAAAAAAGTTCGGCAGAATATACATCTATATTCTAAGAAACACCCACAATAAGCATTTTTGTCTTTAAAATAGCCAGGAGCGAGGGCGCAAGATTCGCGCGGGCATTCTTTAGTCCACGTGAGCGAAGCCACGGGCACAGCTATTTTCTAATATAACATTACTGGATAAATATAACTGCCAGACAAATGCCTAGATCTACGAGTACCTATACAAAATTATATTAATCTACGAAGAGAAAACAGTTTATCGTTTTTAAACATATTTTGAATTCGAAAGAATGTGTAATTTGCCAGAGATAGAAATTATAAATGCAGAAGCTTAAATGTATATGAAATATATTTTACAAATAAATCAAACTTAGATTAATAAACATCAAACTACATTAAACTTTCATTATTTATACATTCATAGTTCATATCAAAAAACGTAACCAGGAGGAAATTGATTTTTAATTATTAACATTGAATACTGTCGATTAATATTTTGCGGTTCATGTGATTTTATGTTGTAATTAATCTACCTATTATACATATTATAAAAGTCAATGTTCCTTTTTCCGTTTATGTTGTTTTCTAGCAAAAACCACTAATCCGAATTACACAGTTCTTTTAATTCACAGCTATGTTATCTGAACAGGTTATATGATATATTTTGTTAGATAAAGTAACATACGAAACAAGGAATGACGATAATGTGCATCAATTCGGAAAAAGATGCTTTTAGAGTGCTTAAATGTCTTACGCTGAGTAGAACATAAGAAATGTATCAAATTAATATACAATATGATTGTAGACCTAAAAAAAATTCAAAAAAGTGTTTTTCTCTTAATATATGAAAAAAGAACTTCAGTATCGTTTAAAATTAAAAAATAAAATAAGTTCGAATTTCGACCGCTAGGAAACCACTAGTATTTAAAGTTCTATATTTTCCGAAGTTATTACTATAAAGATATTTTTCAATCTTCCTAGTTTTCTCACGATGTTTCCATTCACCAAGAGTCAATAAACTAAGAAAATTGATACAAACAGAAACTAACAAAAGTGCTTTTGTTAAAAAACTCATTTTCAACCTGTATCCATCGCTTTAAATTTTTATTATAGGCTATATAGTGCCAGCAGGATTATTCTGTGACACTTTACTGAAATAATTTACACGTATATTTAAATACACGTAAGTATGTATATTTTAAAAGGTTATACCGCTACCTTTATCACATTTGTCAAATTGAATATATAATAAAACGTATACATATATTTATATACCTATCAGTAAATGATCTAATTCATACTAAGAGATAAATTAACCAGATCCATAATAATAAAGATAAAATTTGACAAGAACAATCAAGTTATAAATATGGAACATGATCGTACAGTTTTGAGAAGTTGTGTCGTCCTTACTGAATAACGGTATAAGACTCAAAATATATTATTTTGCGGCAACGCTTATTTTGTAACACTGTAAAAAGTCGAGAGACCTATTAAAAAGAATTACATCGTTCCTGTATCGTTACATTAATTTTAACGATTAAACCCCGCAAAACATTATTTGCCACTTGTAAAGGGAGGGATCCAGAAAGCCTATTCAAATGTGGTCGTCGTAAAAAATATGTGCACGAAAAATTTCACTTTTAAGCAATAAAGGGAAGTGCGATTGTAATTCTTTTCGCTCGAATTGTAAATTTTGCCTGTTCAATTTGACGTTTAGATGGGCCAACTTATTTTTCTGTGAAATTATGTCACAGAATATGTTTTTGATAATTTTATTCTGCAGGGCAATATAATTTTTGGATAATTCCATATTTTCAATTACATTCATAAATTGTGAGGTTTTATTTCAGAGTTAGTATTTTTAACATCCGCATATTGTTATGACTTACCTTGTAATGTATGAGATTATATGTTTACTAATACTTTCACAGTCATTATATTTTCATTAATTTATAAATTACTTTCTACTTCTAGCGTTTTTGTTTTTACTTATGATATAGGTTTAGCGTTTGTCAAAATCTTAACTGATGTTAATCAATGAAAACGTAAGCAACAATACTAACGATATGATTATATGGAAAACATAAAGAAGAACTGGTTTTCAAAACAAGCTGCTAGGACAAATTTATTGGTGCTAGCTAGGCGGGTATTAGACAGTGTTAGGACATTGATAGGTCACTATAGCGTGGTTTCAACACTATAGATTCCTAATTAGAGACTAAAGCTATCATCGCTTCAAAACCATATGTCTAGAGCGCAATTATTATAAAGAAAATTCGATGAAATTATCTATAACTACATATTAAATTTAAAATTACAAAACATAATCAAAAACTGTATAGCCCTTTTGCATTGCATTGCTAGATATTGTCGTCTCCCACTAAAAAAGTGTAGAAATACAACAAAATATGTAGATGAATATACAATTCCGGTATTTACCTATTTTCGACCTGATCAGATTCCCTAAATATTAAATTAGTCATAGTGGGCATCTAACCTACGAGCTTTATTTTACCCGCCAACCCTTACCACCTTACTTCGATTTATAAATACATATAATAAAATAAAAATATATATTAAGTAATATTTTTTTTTACTTCTAAATTTTAAAAAACGAATGACGAATGAAAAAAGTAACGTTATAATGTATGTACTGTTTTATAAATATTTTTTGTTGTAGTAACAATGAATGTGGGAATTGTTTGCTGTGACTGTTTAGAGAAAGCAAGAAATGGTTAATTATAATATACTGAATAGCTCTCAAGTTGTTACGTACTAACTTAGAATCTACTCAGAACTTTGAATATAGTGTTTTTTATGGTGTTGAAGTTAAACGTGTACAGTTATTGATAATCAGGTGAAATGCAAAATAAACTAATTATCAATCATTAATACAGCACGTTTTTAAAATTTATTATCATAAATAACAAAGTTAGTTTTTTTAGAATTATTATTTCCATTATATTCATGCTAATTTTGTATCTAATTTTTTTAAAATGTATTACGTGTTACATGTCGGTGTGATTATTGAAACGAAACTATTGACCGGACCGTTAAACTAGCGACTTCATAACGTTGACTAAACTATTTACCCGTATTTACTATTGTCTGGGTGCTCTTAAAAGGCGGCCGCGCGGCCGACGCAATGGAAATGGTGAATGGTTAAACTGTTCACATCACTACAAATATTTCTCATGGTCAATTAAGCCAAGGATAATAAACAGTGCAACCCTGGGTCCACACTCTATGTGGCTACCCCTTGATGATTTCATGTATACATCCGTCTGCACAAATAAATAAATCATCTGTTTATTACCAAAAATACTAAAAAAATTACACATATCCTTAACTCGATAAAGATTTTATAGAAAAGGAGTTACTACCTACTTACACATAACTACATAGTTTAATTTCCATTAAAAAATATCGCATTAGTATATTTTTGATCTGCCTTCTGTTTCTGTTTTCAAGCTTGTCGAGTATAGCTTTAGGTAATTTATTTAACGTTCTGGGCAGAATGCATCTCCAAACTCTCTCACCATACACATACATACATAAATCACGCCTATTTCCCAACGGGGTAGGCAGAGACCACGTCCTTCCACCTGCTAAGATCCTGGCATACCTCTTTCGCTTCTTTGACATTCATTAATCTTTTATTTCATGCATGTTCGTCGGTTTAGAGTAATCTTGACCTTACATTCTTTCACGTTGTTACATTTAGGTATTTCAAATGAAGAAAGATAAGCCAGATTACGTAAGGTTATTATCATATTTAAGTTCCACGCACAGTTACTGTATTGAGTTACAATTGCCAAATTCAACTTATTGAAAACGCTCAGAACTTTACAATAGTGAAATAAATTATGACTTATACTTGTTTTTATACTTAATCTTTAACGGAAAAATAGTTTTCAATAACCTTATTTGCAAATTATATATACCCTTCATATAAGTCATATATGTACGTCCGTAGCTAGCCAGTCCGTAATTTATCACTGAATCAGCTAATGACATATACAAGAGCCTCAGTGTGTTGTAAGGAACTTTATGTTTAAGTATTAAGTATGCACAATTTTGACAGTACAGCTCTAAGTTTACAACATACCTGGCTAACATGCGGACCCCAATTTAATTTATGATCTATTTTAAGCCTAAGATATGTATGCTCTTCCACTACGTCAAGGTACGAACATGTGCATGAGGTATTGTTCAAGTGCATGCAGTTGTACTCATGAGCGACGATCTTAGGCAGGTAGTTCATTTTTTTATATGGTGAATGTAAACATTAGCTTAGTTTACTGTAGTTAATGGATAAACCTAAATCGTAAGCCCACTTGCAAAACATATCAAAATTCTCCTGAATCATATCTTGCACCGTATTGAAATCCTTGTGAGACGTGATTTTACATGTGCCATCAGCAAACTGATATACCGAACCATGTTGAAATATATTACACATATCGTTCACAAATAATAAGTACTCCGTCGGTCCCAGGACGAATCCTTGGGCCGTGCCTTGATATGTAGGTATTTGGCAACTATGTTCATCAGCTATGGTGACTGCATTAAATCTATTTGTGTGATAACTTTTAAAGAGTTCCAACTTTGCTCCCTGTATGTCATTCTGCTCCATTTTTTTATATAGTGTCTTCTGGTTTAATGTGTCAAATGCTTTGCTGAAATCAACCATAACAGCAATAATATATTTTCTATTATCTAAATGGTAATTTATTTCATCTGTAAGTAAGGACAATAACTGTGACACACTTTTTTTTTTTTAAACCGAATTGTCTGTCATGCACTATGTTATTACTTGCCAGAAAATTGAACTTACTGAATCAGGTCACATAATATGATTATATTATATAATAAATTTATAATTGTTTACAAATTATAATTTTCAAATTTACAACCTTCTGCCTACATGTAACAGTCGCGTGCGCATATTAACAACAATTTAATAGACTTCAAGATTTTTACCGAACTGTTTTGCTACCATGTTAGACCATATTGAATTCTACGTAAATAGACATACGGTTCAAACCAACAGCATATTCATTAACGGGCAGACGATTACATAATGGATCTTCCAGTGCACTTGAAGATGTTTTTCTGCAATTCCATTGTTAGGTCAAGTTTAGACTTGTAACACATAGGTACATCCTATTCGGTCATTAATTATAACTGTTTATATGCTTCACTGGAAGTTAACTGCGCATTTCACTACTAGATCAAATATAATTTAAAAGTATTTGCTTTAAACCAGATTTTGAGGCAAATAATATGTACGAATTAATTAACATACCTGATATACCCAATATTTTAATGCTCTGTACGTTGTATAACCATTACTAATTATTTAAGTGAAATGTTTTGGACTTAACTTTGGAACCTTGGTGAGATTTGCAAGATATAGTGGAACGCTTATAAGCCTTGTAAAACATTGTAAATAATCCTGGGTTGACCACACAACTTATTTTTAAATCAACAATGTATGGAAATTGCATGATTTCCTTTATTTGACATGTTGGTTAACTTCATGTTATTAAATATCTAAGCGTTAACACTGATTGATATCTTCTATGTATTATATTTTTATAGACTCTTCCCTCTCCTTATGACATATAGCTGCGTTGTGTTCGCACATATGCCAAGATATAATTAGGATCGTCTACAAGTCATCCAGAATAGGTTTCTTCACCGCCCTACAGGCGCCCCTCGGTATGTTCGTATGGAAAATCTCCATAGAGATATAGACCTTCCTTCGATACATGCTTATGCCAAACACCTTTCTCGCTCATATTTCGACACCGCGTCGAACCACGCGTATCCGTTAATCAAAGCGGCAGCTTCATATGTTCCCGACCCCAATGCCTGCCGGAGTAAACGCCGGCCGCGTAACATCTTTACTGACCCGCGCGACCAAATCGAAACAGCAAACGAGTTCTATTCCACTGCCTCTCCAAACAGAGCGTGCCACCGCCCACGTCCGCGTAACCACCGTTCTCTCCGCAGAGGACGGGCGGTCAACTTCGCTCCCGCATACCCGTCACGTCCACCCTCTCTAGCGGCAACCCAAGCATAGGTCCGTTCCTCGGTGTGAAGCCCTTGGGTCAGGCAGCCGCCCGCGCGATACAAGTGACACTATACGTGCAACACTTAGCTACCCACATACAACATTACACACGTATGGACACACACACGTGTACACCACACAGGTACATAGGTTCTGTAAGGGACCTTTTTTTTTTCTTTTTTTGCGCTACTAGTTAGACTAATGCGCTAGTTAGTGTAGAAAAACCATTCCGATCACTAAATACACATACGCATGGCTCCTCCTTCCTCCCAGGAGGAGGGGAACGTGCATATGAGTATATGTTAGTTAGCTCGAATTTTCTTAGGATTAGGGAATTAGATAGATCGCGACCTTTTCGCATTCGCGACGACCGCCCGAGCCGAGGTTCGACCACTTTGGCACCCTCGTGCGGGTCGTCACAAACTTTCGCGGCTGAGTGCCCTAAGCGCTCGCCCCCAAGTCCGGTGAAGCTGTAAAAGCCACAGCGGCTCTGTTTTTGGATAGGGCCCCTAAGGCTAACAGTGTAATCAGTTATAAAAAAAAAAAAATCTTCCCCTCCATTCTCAACTTGCACAAGTCAAACTATGCAGAACGAAACCGACTATGACGAGTGTTACTCTGGGATATGTTGGTCGCGGTTCACTTGGCCAGTTTTACAACCCAGTAGAAAAGGTGAATCATTGCTATATTTATCCTAGACTTTTGTTGAAGAAAAACAACGCTGAATGCTATGCTACGGCATATAGAGATTTTTTTTACTTTTCCCCTAGTTCTCTACCAGTGTCAAGCTAAATATCATTCGCCATTCATAAATCATGGGTTTCAGTAGCCAAACAAAATAAAATCCTCTTTCCAAGTTATGCTGGTAATCATCTCTGACCACGTAATCACTTAAAACTAGGTCTGGGAGGTGTACTATAATAGCGTTATGTCTATAAAAAGTAGGTATAAGATATTTACGTAGTTAACCGAACAATAATAGAAACGCAAATAATACCCAAGGATGACAAGGAGTCGTGCCTCGAATCAACAAAACGCAAACAGCTGTTTAGGTTATGCGACAATTTACGAGTAAAAACGAATTTAAACTCGCCACTCCTGTAAGGATAAATTTAGGATATATTTTAATTTACGCGCTCTGCTTACGAGTGCAATCCAAAACACAGCTTCTTACACAGCATGGATCAATAATTCAAAAACATTAATAGTACTTACGTTTGTAGATAATAATTACCTGAAGTAATGAAAGAATTATAAACTAATTTTTAATTCTGAATACTGGATTAACAACAATTATCACATGTTTTGAATTTGCGAAAGAATTATTAACGTCTCATATTATTACTTAAGTAGGTATTAGTCGATTAACATTTTCTGATTTTATTTCTTTGTTTGTTTGTTGTTGAACTTTACATTTTTTTTATTGTAAAAAAAAAACAACTGCTTAAAGAAAAATATTTTTCTCAAACATGCATGGAAATATTGTCATTATTTTCGAAAAAAGAGAAAACGTTTGAGAAAAGTACTATATATACCTCGGCTGAAATAGCAATTGCCTATCTCGTATTAGTGAAGTCTTCGCCTCCGCTTCGGCCTTCAAACTCAGACTCGACCTGCGATTGCCTATTTCACGGCCTTTGCAATAATGTATTATATTTTTTTTTAACATACATTTTTACTTTATCACTTTTCTAACGAATAAAATTCATTTTACGGAATACATACGTTTAAAGTTTGTTATTTCAAAGAAATTGAGATCCTATTCTTTCGAAATTAATTTTGTAAAAATTTATACACACTTTTTGTAACTTCTTTCATACATTTTATATAGAATGATCCCTCGTGTAAAAGAAATACTCGCCTTATTCATAAAACAGCACTCCCTTCGCTTCGTGATCGTAACATAATGGCTCCTTATAATTACACTGTCAAGGATCTTAGACCTTGTTTACTGCCTATTGTCTTTGTTATAGTTAAATTTCAATTCGTTGTTTTGATCTTATTTCATGGTAACGTATCCACGCATATTTTATGATTAATTTATATCTTTATTTATAGAACATGAATTCGGTCTAACCCATCATGTACACATTACTGAGAATGTGGCCCTAAATAGACGATTCTAAGCCCCAAATAGATATATTCGAGGAGCTTAATTAACATTAAATTTTTTAATTTAATTAAACACCTTTATTGAAAATCATAAACATAAACTTTTTCATAGAACATTATTAACCAGTTTATCTTCACCGGATTATAGGAAGGAACCATGTACTCAGCCTTGTATTTATCGTAACTATAAACAAGGTCAGTCTAAAAGGCCTGAATATAATTCTGATAGAAAATTAACGCGTTAGCAAAGCATATACATATTTGAATTTATTTCCAACTCGCGATTTAACTATCTCTACGTGGTGAATAAACAAAACGTTTCTGACAGCAAATAAATTAATCAGTACCAAACATTCAAATCAAAGTTAATACCGTCGTAAACAAACGGAATTCATGGATTCCTTTGTTTCAATCCCAAAGGGCTTCCAGATATGTGTTGACTCTAACGTAAATCTGATCGGTTTTAAAATCAATCAACTGGCGATTGAAGAGTACACGAGCATATTCTCGGATAGTTATTGCCTCATTAACTGCTTCGAAGCTTCGAGTATTGCCTCATCTTTATTTTAATGTTATTACCGTTTTAGGAAGAAATTAGTGATGAAAATAACTATTAACATCAGCAGTTCTTTCCATTTTAACCACTAGATGATCATTGCTTGATTTTTTATGATGAAGATTTTAATTTATATTATATTTATTATCAGTAACTTAAGTATACATGTTTTGTTAATTACATATAGTTATCTACGTCTGATGATGCATTAGAAATACCAAAGTTTTCAGTTTTGAACGCACGCCTTATTGAATTTGGTAATTTTTTTTTTTCATAGAGTTAGTATTAAAATTACATTATACACTTAATAGGTCCTAAGAAGGCACCATCAGGCTCTTTTGGAAAACATCCATCAAAAAAAGTTGGCAAGAAACTCGATCAATATTTTCTTTTTTTCGAATATAGATATTATTTACAGCTCATTGTAATTTTAATGAATGTACAGAGAGGAAATCACTTCCAGACATCACTATCTCTCACGAAATGATCCACACTATGGCTAATAAATCTTACTTTATATGATTCTTGAACTTATTATACAGAAATCGGTAACGTATTTAGGGAGGTTATAGTAGAACCTAACACAATTGGCAAAAATACTTTTGATTTGCTACGGCTAAATGATGGAAATTTATGGGATAGTAGTTAAAGACTTGATATTTTGTTTTTTACCCATTCGTATTTTACATTTGACTTGCCCATATTTATGAAGAAGACTATTCAATTTAAAAAAAAAATGAACAGAGTCTTGTTACTTTTTATGTGTTTTCTACTAATTATATTGTTTTAGTGAATTCAAAAATTATTGATGTTACTACTTCGTAACCTACAATAAATATATAGGTAGTAACTTTAAAAAGTCGTTGATCTTTGTCACCCCGATAATTTTACCTATTATCCTAATCTGGAAGTCGCGTAATAAAACAACTTTAAGTACCAATAAAATATTTAAAACCGTCAAGATCCCTGCAGTAGGTAAATCGAAGACACCACGTTTTTTCGCTCGACAACATCCAACGTTACTTGGTCTTTGTCAACCCTAAACAGAATTCAGGTTTCTTCGAACTTTTCAAAATGAAATTCAGACGCGAGAGATCAATGATTCTGGTGTAATAATATAAGCTGTTTTTATGGTACTATTTTAAATATGGCATCTTAAACGACGCGACGCGACGCCCCGACTTAACAATTTATGGTGACCGTAATTTTCTTTGGCTTTAGACAATAGTTTTAATTATTCCGGGTGATAACTGTCTAACCTATAAAGTGTTTTAGTACTTTTCACTCGGCCTAACAGGTATTATTCAAATGACTAAACATAAAAAATGTAAATCGCTCCGTAAATTTTGTTTCTTTTTTTTTTTCATTTGTATCCAAAGCAAATGAATCGTTAAAAATTGTATTATAGAGTACGTTAAATTTAACGTCCACTTATAAATGACAATTTTATGTATGAAAATCTACCATTTTATATTATGTAATTTTAAATGGACGGCCTCGTAGAGCAGTTTTATGATAATTATTGTTGATTCAAGCGGTCGCAAGTTTGATCCTCACACAGGACTGTCTTTCATGCGATTAGGATGACAAGTGGTTACATATATTATGTATATAAAGTTTTTGAAATAAATAGCCATATGTGAGATTTCTATCCATTCATAAAAATGATATAAGAGAAATCTTGTCTATTGATTTGCCATTTATATGAAAATATAAAGTTAACTGTATTTTTTATTGTTAGTAAAATGTATATAAATCTATTCATATCACAGAAAATAATTACTCAGAGTAAATATTTAAATCAACTACTTGATCGCACACAACTACTGTAAAAACACATTAAACGATCTTAAAATATAACACTCTGTAGATACTAAGTCAAAGACAAACATCATAAACAATGCTTAAAGAAGCACCGTGTATAATTATCAGATCTTAATCTCCTAACTGTAGTTTAAAGTTGACTTATTGATATGCTTGAGTTTATTTCTTTTGTAACCACGGAGTACCTAACCACTGGATTGGAGTATTATAGAATTTGGGTTACATAGAAATGATTTACGAATATTTTAGTAACGTAGGTGAATCGAAACCACATCGTGATTAGTCCGTTCCATAAACCAGACAATTTTATACAAAAAAGAAAATCAACTACAATGATTATGAAATTCCCTGGTGTCACTTCGAAGTTGAAGGTCTGAAGCCAATGAAATTAAAATGGGACTACTCCTGAGGTATCCCCTATCCAACAAAAAAGAATCATCCAAATCGGTTCATAAACAAAGAAGTTATGGCTGAACATCTATATAAAAAATATACATTCGAATTGAGTAACCTTCGTCTTTTCTAAAGGCGGTTAAAAATGGTGCCAAACATAGATTTAAATTGTGCCAAACAATATATTAGAATTAGAAATGTTACAGTGTGAATCAATCTTAGATTAGTTATTTCTAATACATTTACAGTTATTATATTTGATGACAAATATGACCAAGAACAGAAAAGGCATTGACATTTTTTAAATTTACTAGCGATCGCCCTGAGGTCGAAATTCGACCAGTGACTTTTTGATCATAGACTATTTTCTGCTTGACATTTGCAGTATTCATAAACAATGACTATTATCTACATCACTTGCTGTCACTTTTCGTTGAGTGACAATGCGAATATTTTGGGGGGTCTAAATTCAATGACACTGGTCGGGTTAGGATTCGCAGTATTAATTGATTTAATTTAATATATTAGTAACAGATATTATAGATACATTTTAGCTTTCAGCACTTCTTCTCCATATAAACTTTAACCATGCCAAATCTCACAGTCTTCCGTGCACGCATTACGCTTAAAAAGGTACCGAAAGCTTAATATATAGGTAGATTAAAATATAAATTATCCTAGCCTACCAATTATGGAACGTATGTTTTTTTTAATATATGAAGGAGGGAACACACTATCTGCAAGACTGTTCCACAGCTTCACAGTAAGGTAAAGAAAATCGAAGCAATTTTCTTTGTTTGTGTCCAGATCGTTCGTGAAGGTTATAAACTCCATCTCTTCCTACACTTCCCGTTGACAAAATTTCATCAAAATTGGTTTAGGGTTCAGTTTATTACAACGTCTAAATGTATAATTGATAATTTTGTAATCTATCAACTGTAAAATAATATATGCTGCCTATGTACAAAATTTTATCAAAATCAGTTGAGCATTAATAAAAATGTTGTTTTTTTACGATTCCTAAAAGTACCTGTCTATTATTAATATTTCTTATAGCATATTAATTTTAGAATGACATATTATGCTTCCCGTTCATAAAATTTTATCAAAATCGGTTAACATCAGATATAAGCTTTGTCAATTATAGTATAACTAAAAATAATATTACTAGACGAAAATAACTTCAGCGCAAGAAATGCGTACAGAGTCACGGAACACCGCTAGTATTATAATTATAATCAAAATATTTGAGTTCCATGGAGGTTCGGTTTGAATGTGATATTAAAAATCAAGTTTTTTGATTTGGTGTCCATTTCATTCCGTCAACATTACTTCAAAATTACGCTTGTAATCATAGATGTAGTAATATAAGCTTGTAATATATTTTTGCTACAAAACCTAACCTACGGCCTTCGAGCCGAAAAGGAAGCGGGACTACCAACAATCGCAACAAGCCGGTCAAATACGGTAATAGTACCTAATGGGTTACGTACCTGCATGGGAAAACCAGAGTGTCCCATAAGACCCCATAAGTGACATGGATCATTAGATTAACGACGTCACAATAATAGTGTGCACCATGCGATCGAGTTGTTAAATTTACTTCGGTATGTAAATAATCAATTCGAATCGTTGACCTTTTTTATAATGTAACGGTAAAAATGTATCTTTTTTGCTTGATGTCAATCAGTCTTCAATTCGTTATAGTTTAATATTGTCTTCGATAGATGTCGCTAAGCAAAATTGTTTCAAGCTATGGTTTTGCCGTATTGACGAAGTGACTTGAATGTATTTTGTTATAATAAAGGATCTTTGCTTCTGGGTTTTTCTTTATCCTTTTACCATGGCTTTGGAATAAAGTTGACATACAGTTCAATCTAAAAAGAACGGCGGCCATCGAGAGATCGTGATCCATCGGCTTCTTAGCAGCTGGATAGAGATTGGCTAATTGGTATCTTTCAGCATGCTGTCACGGTTGAGTGCCTTCAACGCTCGACCCCCAAACCCGCTGAAGCTGTAAAAGCCATCTGAAGCTCGAGTTTTCTTGGGCCCCTATGGCTAACAGCGTGGTCAGATCTAAAAAAAACACTGTGATGGGGATGGGACAGTCGGGTTCAAATCTATTCATCGTATCATATTCTACCACTACGTCTAAAATCGTTTATACAGCCGTTTCATCCCAAAGACAAAGGAAGGTAGGACAAAGGAATTTCATTGGAGATTTCTTTCTACTTGAAGCAGTCCAACGTGTGGAATACCTCCACCCTACAGAGGATCGTAGCCAAATAACCGTACGTTGTGTTCCTGTGTTAAGTAGGGTTTCCAGAGCTCCTTGGGGTAAGGGGGTGCTGGGTCGACAACGCGCAAGTGATGATACCTATGATATTACAAGCGTACATAGGCCACGGTAGACGAGTATTATCAGAAGGGTTATATTATGCTTGTTACCCGACTGCGAAAAAGGAGTGTTAAGTTTTTTCGAGAGTATATATGTATATTTCTTTGGCACGTTCTGTAGCCTAAACGCCTTGATGGATTTTAACATACGAGGTGTCATTAGATTGGCCTTAATTGTGAAAGTAACATGGGCTATATAATATTTAAGAACGACGTCTGGGAATCAAATAAAAGGCAAAAGGAGAAAAATATTTTTTTAATGAAGTGGTTTTTTGTTGCAGTCAAGTTTTTTGTTTCCTTTTTAATAATTTAGCTTGTTTTCTACCTTAGTTCTATAAGTGCTTGTTCACGAATTAAAAACAAAAACAATTTTTAATAACATGGAACATAATTATGCTTAAACTAACTAATAGAGACCGGATATATTAATATTATAAAACATTATTGTTTCCATACAAGTTTTTGTTCCCTTAATGAGTGTCATTTTAGTATCATTAGATCAATGTTTGGTCATATCCTGTACTCGCTCAATTTTTTATTTTGAATACAGGTTGATGAATCAACAGTTATTAGTAATATATTAACTAAGTATTGCAGATTATTGTAGTATATCAACTAGTGAAACAAATAAAACATGTAAAATGTTTTAATGTTTTTAATAGTTCACAGAGTATGTAAACCTATGACGTACTATCCAGTTAGGTGGGTCCAATTTTAAAAAAGAGATCGATCTTCGAATCCAACTCAGCTGGTCTAATTTGCTTACTTCTACAGTTTAATGTCCTATGGTATTTTACTGTGGGGTTCAGCAGCTGAGGTAGATACCATATTTGTATTGCAAAAACGGGCATGTATATTCAGTGTAATAAAACGTCAAAAAACAATATTATGGGTATTACTTATAATTGAATCGTTGTCAGAAAAATAGTAGTAGGCAAATCAATAAAACAAGTTAAGCAACGATCACTTACTTCGGCACCAACTACTTTTTAAGTGTCGGTTTGTCACGCGAACTTAGCATTACTGTACGTACAGATTTTAAAATAAAAGCGAAAATCTTAATGCGACATACAGATACAGATACAGCTAGATACAGTCTAGCCGTTACAAGATTTTTATATAATTTTCATGTCATGTCACCAATGATTATGTAGAAATCTATATATTAATACGTGAAGAAAAAGCCTTCGGTACCTTTTTAAGCGTATTGCGTGCACGGAAAACTGTGAGATTTGGCATGGTTAACGTTTATATGGAGAAGGATTGCAGAAAGCTAAAAGGTATCTGTAATACCTGTTACTAATATAGTAAATAAAATAAATTAATACTGCGAATCCTAAAACGACCAGTTCCATTAACCTTATACCTCCCAAAATATTGACATTGTCACTCAACAAAAAGTGACAGCAAGTGATGTAGATAATACTCATTGTTTAGGTTCATGAATACTGCAAATGTCAAACAGAAAATAGTCTATGATCAAAAAGTCGCTGGTCGAATTTCGACCTTAGGGCGATCGCTATTTATTATCAAAGCACTAGCCGTGTGCGCAATGAATTACAATATCAACAACATCTCAGGAACTTAAGTTTCCTATATAACTACTTTATAACATAACTGAGTTCATGTCTGATTAAAAAAATGTTTTAAGGTATCTTACTCTGTACTAGCTTAAGAGGTAGTGTGTAAATTAAATAAACTAAACGCATTCGATAAGAGTAACGTCTATACAAAATTGATATTAGGTTATTTAGTTTCAATTTATACAAACTGTTGATAATGATTCTCTGAGACTGTTAAATTAAGTTTAGACATTGTTTATAGGCCCTTTAATTTTCGTGTTACATTAGCTTATCAAGTGATACCAAGATATAGAACGTAGCACTGCTGAATTTATACAAGGACAAATGTATAGTCTCATTATCCCACTAATTTTGAATAACTCGAATACATAAGTTTCCATAAAATGTTTTCCTAATCCCTTCAACCTCAGATTAAAACTTATTAATAAAGCGAATACACATATAATATATACATGCAGTTTCTTAAAAAAAATGTTGTTTACAAATTTTGTTGGTATTTACGGGAACTTTTTAGTCCGAAGTATTGTCCATAGCTTCAAGCAGTTTGACTAACCCAATCGAACAATCAGCTATCTCTGCAATACCATTTGCAAATCTGATAAATAGTATACTTACATTGTTCATTACGTTTAATATATAATAATATATTATATATATATATATATATATATATATATAAGAACTTAATACATTTAAAAAAAAAATTAATGGCACACTCAAGGAATCTGCGATATTTTTAGTTTAAAATTTGAAGACGACCTGACACAATTTTTGTGATACAATGTTTAATATTTTACATTCAAAAACTAAGCTATGACTACATTTACTATATTAGCTAATAAACTGTGTATTTTTGATATTTACTCCACATAATAGTAATAATAACTACTACACTCGTAGTTTCCTTTCTTCCTTAATCAAATACATATTGTGAAAATAATAAATTCACAAAATAAAACGCCGGTACTAATACACACATCAAAAAAGTCTAAGCAACATACGTGATATTACAAATTTTTCCATTTATATTAATTAATTTCTAAATATGTACTCAAACAAAGTGCGTAGGTAAGTAAACTTTTTTGTTATTGATGACATACTGGCTGGTTGTAAAAATTTTTTTTTATTATGTTTTGTTTTTTCATAAAATTCAAATGACTGCGAATTTGTTTGAATTTAAGTGCGTTTTAATTGCTACGTTTAGTCTTGATTTTATAATTTTACCAACCATTTAAATAAAGTTAGCGACAAAATTGAATTGTTAGATATTCTTTACGTCATAAAGCGACGTCATTTGATGGCAGATGAAATGCAAAGAGCTGTAGGAATGTTGCAAGCGGGAAGTAATCAATCTCAGGTATCTCGACATTTTGGCATTCATAGAAGTGATATTTGTCGTCTTTGGCAGCGCTAAAATAATACAGGAGAACCCGCTGAACAGCATCCAGGCCGTAAAAGGAGTACAACCACTCAGCAAGATCGGTACATTCAACTGACTGCAAGACGCCAGCCGATGTTAACCGCTCGAGAGATAAGTTTGAGGCTACAAATTTCAAGTTGTGTTGATGTAAGTCCTCAAACTGTGCGAAATCGACTGCATGAGTACGGCCTACGAGCTCGACGCTCAATCAGGTGCCCACCGATACGTCACGGGAATCGCGCTCGTCGATATGAATGGTGTAGAGAACGCATAACATGGACCCAGGAACAATGGGATAAAATTATGTTTTCCGATGAGTCGTGATTCGGGTTTAAGCCTGATACAAGAAGGGTGCGAGTGTATCGTCGGCCCGGAAATACTGAAAGGCTCAGGTGCGTTCAGGAAGTTCATCCATACAGCGGCTCAACAGTTATGTTATGGGCGGGTATTATGAAGAACAGGCGAACTGAGCTCGTTTTTAACATGAATGCTGAAAATTACATTGAGGATATTCTCAGACCTTATGTCTACCCATTTGCACAAACCTTTGGCTCCGATTTTAGGTTAATGCATGACAATGCGCGTTCACATACAGCTCGGCGAACCAGTGAATACTTTGCAACGGAGAACATCCGGGTATTGCCCTGGCCTGCACAATCGCCAGATCTCAACCCCATCGAGCACACATGGGACATGCTCCAGAGACGTGTTTTGAAGGACTTGAATGGAGCGACAACAACCCAACAGCTGAAGGATTTGCTACAATTCCATTGGGAGCGAATACCGCAAGATGACATAAGCAGTCTCATTAATTCAATGAATAATCGTTGCCGACAAGTTCTGAATAGCAGAGGAGCCCATAATTTGTATTAAATTGTTCTATTCTTTCACAATAAATACATTTTCTTTAGAAATTTCATTTTGTAAGAAAAAAGTTTAGTTTCTTATGTATCTTAATTTCTACAGTATATTCTAATATTGTTCATTTCTGTTATTAAAAGAACTTATAAAGACAACAGCTGTTATTTTTACATCATAGAACCCTAAAGATATTATTTTAAAAATAAAATACAACGTTATAATGTGAAGAATCATCCTAAAATTTAAATTAGTACATATTGCTTAGACTTTTTTGATGAGTGTATGATAATGGTAACGCAAAGAACAATGGGAGTACAAACTAGATAATAATTCGAATTTTCATAAGGTAAGTAAAGGTCATTACTTTTCTATAAAACAAAATTAAATTCTTAGATTATGTTAGCTTAAGTAATTACTTGATCAAGTAAACGCTAAGAAGTAAGTCAGTTAAGTCATACAAGTATGATGAATTCTTGTAGTAAATGGGTAACATTAATTTACAAGTATTATTATTTGCAATGGTATATTCTACTCTGTGACTAATTTTTTCTTTATCCCAACACCCTTCTTTCGAGTAACAGGTAGAAGGAATATACCAATTGCTATGAGCATCGTATTTAACAAAATCCCACCTTATTCCTTTGTGAGAAGATATAACACGTCTGTAACGTGAACTTAGTTTACCAATACCCCACTTTTGCCTCGAAAGCGAGTTTTGCAAAAAAATCTTTTGTGTTAGATGCACGTGTTTCGACTAGATTAAGAGTTTTTGTTAGTTCGCAAGTGTTTTGTTGTTGTAGTACTTTTTTTTTTAAGTAGGCCTGGAAGGCTGGTAGCCACCTGTTACGCGATATTCTATAATATTATTATTTTACTTACACCTGATACTTTATAACATTTTGACTTTTAATAATATTCATGCGGTGGGTACTTGACAATAAAAATTTAAAAATTGCAAATTTTAGATTAGCAGATGCTGTGCAAGTTTGAGTAGCGAACAAACACTGTTACAACTATTCCTGCTGCAAAGCTGTATGAACACGCAACACGAAATGCTGTTTTAACTCAGCTCCTTAGGAACGGAGACTTATAATTATGTAATCTAATATGATTTTTTGCTTGCAAAATTTAGTCGAACTATATTTTGGTATCTAAATACTTTATTAACTTTACTTTACTTAACCTTATTACTTTATTAACTGCCTCATTAGCCTAGTGGTGCTAAGCGTGACTGCTATGCTCGAGGTTCGAACCCCTGGGTTCGATTCCCAGGTCGAGCAAAAGGTGTTATTGGGTTTTCCTATGAAATTCTCAATAGCGGCTCGGAGTTTGTCTTTGTGCCCGATTAATAGCAATAGGCTTGCTCTCTATTACATGGGACCTAAAAACATACCCGGCAAACTGTGGGTAACCTAACATTTTGGAGACACAGGTGTGAGTATATGATAGTATGTAAATACTTTGTTTCCCATTTAATTATAAAAGTAGGGAGATAATTTTTGTTCTTTAACTGATCTATTCAAATAGTATTTTTATATTCATATACTTGCGTTATTGTCCCTATATTGTGTAATATTGATGGTATTTTTCGTAATATGGTTAGGTTGTTGAGGACAAGTGAAGTGAATTGGATTTAATAACAAGGACCATGGATTCTGAGTTATCAAAAGAGCCTTAAAAAATCTTTCTCATCAGAAGACAATGAAAAAATTAACATTACCCACTCTTTGATGGCAGTAATAATCCTCCGGCTAAAGGAAAAATATAAGTAATAATTTTTAATAATGAGAGTCGGTTCCCAAAATAGGAAAAAGAAGAAGAACTTATAAATATCTAATAGTTATCGTAAATAAAGGTACATATATTTATTCACACATACAAACTTTAACAGTTCTAGAAAATCAACAAAGTGCATAATTTGTATAATATATTATACATCTTATCTTTCTACAAAAATCAGAACTCGACAAAACTCACTTTGGTCAAACTTTATAAGATTATGAAAGACTTTTAAATACCAACTTCTTTTCTTAATACATATATGGAAATTGTTGATTCAATATGTCATATAATTTCAAAATTACACATTTTGCTTTTATTTAAAAATCAAAACAAAAACACATCGTAAACCTTCACACACTTATACAAAAGCTACGGCCAGCTTACAAAAACTGCTAATCCATTTCAACACAATAAGGGCCTATCAGCTGTGTAAACATAACATAACCTGCGACCGACCGTAAAATAAAAAAAAGATAGAGAAAAACGTGACGCGTCTATCGTATACTCAATATAAGGGTGGTAAATAAGTAGATCATCATGATGATCGAATAGTTAAGACTGGAGAAATATCGTTTTTCTTTGTGTAAAAATTGATTTTTTTAAGTGAAACTAATTCGACCAGAATTGAGAGTGATATTTCAAGAACGCGTCAGGCTTAGTCATACTTCGTTAAATGAGAGAGAAAAAGATATAACTGGAGATACTACTAGATAATTATATGGAAATAGAGTTATACATTGTATATCTAATACACAGTTTCAGTGCGCGCCGCACGTCCAGTTTTTAATCATATTTTTAATTACACTATCAACACCTGAAGCTCAAGCAAGATCATCTCGAGGAAACCGGGAAAAATTAGAAATGTTCGGTTCACTAAAAAGGTTCAAATCCATGTCAATCCATGTATATGAAGTACATGAGGAAACAATTTAAAAGTTTTAATTGGTACTATTTAATGACACTGAAAATTGAGATGATGCATTTTTAAACTAATTAGGATCAGTCATGAGTCAACTATGTCCCTTGCATGAACGTAATCTACGAAAATAAATTTCAGCAGCTGTTAAACGTAAACAGACTCTAGATCTCAATAAAAGACCTTAACTGTCGCTCGATCAACTTAGATTTAGTTTAACTGCGCCCGCGCTGATTTCTTTGTATCAGTTTGTTTACATTCGACATTAAATAAATATCGATTAAAGCTCTTTATTCATGTTTAGTTAAATTTGACGACAACAATTAACAATGATAATGATAAGTTATAGTTAATATTTTAATAATTTTCTAGACGTGATGAACTTAGGAATTCGTTTTAGTTTACGTTTACTTAATCAAAAATATGAGCTGTTACTAAAATTGTGTAAGAAGTCATATAGTCACTTTTATAAAGCTGTCTCTTTTGTTTTGAGAAATTTTGTAATGGTTACAAATTCTGTGGATGAATATTAATAACGTAGTTTAAAACCGGGATATATGCCCAACTTTTTGAAAGATACTCCTAATTTTAAAATCCAGGTATTAATTTACCTTCAATATTTTCTATGAATATAGGTAGTTTAATCTTGTGTGTTTACATTAAAACTTGTTTCTGTTTGATCAAAACAATTACTGGTTGTGCAGAACTCGATTTTGGGGATAGATGCCTTAAACTATATGGATAGATACACCATCATGAAAATGTTAAGAAAAACATAGATGTCGGTGGATGTTTACAGTGGTTATTGGGTGAATTGTCTTCTTTGTGAAGGTGACGATCTTTGGCGGAGGTCTATGTCGAACAGAGGACGTCTTTCGGCTAAAATGATGATAATGATTTCGTAAATAGGTCGTTATGTTGAACAAAGCAATTATTTTGTCCTTTAATAATAGAAAATATCTTTAATAAGGGCATCGAGTTTATCACAAGTATGCTATGATTTAAACTTAAAGCTGTTAAATATCGACATCGTTCAATAAATATTCTTAATTAACTTGCATATACCTTTCTGTTTAATTTGCATAACCTAGAAGACTTTTTTTTATTATACCATATGCACGTATGTGCAATAAACTGTGTATTAAAAACTTTAATAAAGTTTTAAGTATCGATAAAAAAATATTACAAAACATTGATCTGTAAAGAACAACATTTGATTTTGAATGTAAACTTTGATGAGAGAAAATATTAATTTCATACAAAATATTACAACAATGTGGGATAAGTGAAATCTTTCATTTCTATTAACTCGCCTCTATATTACGAAATTCGTTTAGCAGTTGCAATAACAAAGCTTATCTGTCCTCTAATGGTTCTGGTCTTATCATTTAATGCATTTACAAGTGTTTTTATAAGCCGGAGTCAGAAGTGAATACTTTTTGTTATAGCCGTTTTTGTGTAGTAATTCTATTTCTAGGGTAAATGATTTTATAATTGACCATGACTACTCAATTCTTAAAAGAATTTTGATATATGTATCTTTAAAATTTAATATTCATTATATTTACTATAACAGCAAATGTGTAATCCGAATACTACTTGTATTTATTTCTGACTAGCTGCAAATAAATAACAATTCAAAATATACAATAATAGATTTAAAACACAATAACAAGTATTTTCATTATTGTTACATAATTATTATTTGTCGTTCGAATACAGTTTCCTTTACCTCTAAAAGGTTATCGCTTGTCCACGACAAGTCCAGACTTGGCTCCGAATGAACGTTTGTTTACGTTTTTTGCCAAGATCGGAGTAAAGTTTTTTGCCTCAACGCAGTAAGTAGGTAACAAAGTTTCTCCATTTTTTATGTAATCGGTTTCAAGTAAGGACCGAAAGTTTTACTGAGATTTGACTGAGAGTTGTATATTTTATAACAATATTTTTTCTCGTAGACTTAAATCAATTTATAAATATAAAATTAATATAATTGCACATACGGCCGTTTAATTACAAACTAAGCAAACTTTGTATCATAATAACTCAACAGCTAATATATTATACACTAGCTGTGTTCGTGGCTTCGCTCACGTGGACTACAAAATACCCGCGCGAAACTTGCTTATTGTGGGTGTTCTATAAAAGATAGACGTCAGCGAATGACTTTTTTGTATGTCTTTTTAATGTCTACAATTATTTAGAATCGAACCCGCGACTTCTCGCGTAGGGCTTACTTACTACGAATGCACCGCGAGGCATGAACATATCAAAACCATTGAAATTAACCTATAAACAATACCAATGCCGGTTAAAGCTAACTTAATAAAATTAATCATAAAATTCACAAAACATAGTAATATTTTTCTTTTGTTTTCAGCCTCAGCGACTTAGATCCGTTAGATATAATTAGGGTGGTGTTCCTAATTGATGGCCAAATCCTCCGCCTCTTGCATGCAATGGGCACAACAAAACACCACAGACCATTCAATAAATTGAATTGGATGTACTGAATAAATATATATTTTTTTATATGTTTATTATAATCGGAACATAGTATAAAAGGAAATCGCTTCTCGCTGCCTGTCTACCTATATACGCTTAGGTTTTTTAAGCTACGCAAGTAATTTTAATGCTGTTTTCACTATCATTTAGACAATTATTTAAGGAAGGTTTATGTATACAATACATTTCAATTAAGTTTTTGTATAGTAGAGAAAATTCAATTATTTTTAATCAAGTCGTCAAGAAGTGATTTTCGGGCGCTTACATGGATTTCGCTGGTTAAACCTTATAATATAATATATCAAAATAATGTTCTAAAGAATTGGTAGTCCTTTAAAAAACCTAGAAAAGAGTCCGGGATGGCATATGTCTATTTCCTTGACTCACAGTAATCATTTTTTTTTCAATATAATAATTAAAAATATTACGTTATTTGCGAAGTTATTTCCTCCAATTCAGTATTAATCTTTATCCAGACAACTTTGTTAATTAACTTGGACATTTAATGTAGATTACAATTGTCGTTTACAGTTTTCAATGCACCAATGAATATTATAGAAGATATTACGAATTCAAAATTATTTGCGACCAAAGAAATCCTTCCTAACAAACCTATGATAAATTGCGCGACGCAAACTAGGTGCACTATTCGTAACTATGAAGTTTCATAGCATACCATCATGCCTGTGCCCCCGAAATATTAGGTAGAAGTGTACACCCACAGTTCGCTGGGTCTGTTTAGGTCTCATGTTATAAGGGGCGAGCCTATTGCCATTAATCGGGCATAAAACCAAACTCCAAGCTGCTACTGAGAAATTCATAGAAAACCCCAATAGCACTTGGCTCGACCTGAAAATCTAACCTAGGACCTCGATCATGGCAGTCACGTTTAACACCACTAGGCTAATGAGGCAGTTATGAAATGTCAATATTAAAGCGATAAACCCTAAATCAGGCTTTTTTAAACATAAAATATACCACTTTGTAAATCGTACCCGTGTGAAGCTGGGGCGGGTCGTTAGTAATTAATAAAAAAGTGTTTACTTTCATAACTTTATCTTAGAAGTCATAAGTCCATTTCCAATAAAATTAAAATGGGGCTACCCTTGAGGTATCCCCTATCCAACGAAGAAAAAATAATCTAAATCGGTTCATAAACAAAGAAGTTATGGCTGAGAATATACATAAAAATATATATACATTAGAATTTAGAACCACCTCCTTTTTTCGAAGTCGGTTTAAAACTCAAAAAATTAGTTTATATAAAAAACCAAATCAGCGAGATTCGAACCATCGACCAATTGTACTCATAGAAATATGGTCATCATAATTTTGAAAATCCTAATTGCTTTTTTAGCGTCGATCGGTTCGATTTTTTCAGTTTAGCTCACAACCTATAATAAGGTACTTCGTTGCCAAAATCTTTAGCTCTGTCGGACGAGCGATAAAAAATGATTCCGATTGATTGTATAAAACTTTATGCAACTGGAAGCAGTGCCACTGGAACTGAAACTGTTATATTACGAGGTTCCCACGACTTTCACCGTCTAAACCAACGTAGTGTAAAGTACTTTGTGAGCGCGGCGAATGAAAACGTCGAGAATTATACATATTTGTAAAATAACAGGTGCAATATGGTCTACGCAATCTCAAACTATCAATTTGAATACATAAAACATACCATTACGCCTGTATCCCCGAAGGGTTAGGCAGAGGTGTACTAGTACACCCACAGTTCGCCGCGTATGTTTTTAGTTGCCGTGTATAAATAGGGGACGAGCCTATTGCCATTAAATCGGACACAAAGCCAAACCCCGAGCTGCTACTGAGAACTTCTTTAAAAAAACCCCAAAAACACTTTTCTCGACCTGGAAATAGAACCCAGGGCCCCGAGCATAGCAGTCGCGCTTACGACCACTAGGCTAAAGAGGCAGATTGAATGTAGAAAAATAAAATACCATAGTATAGATTTATTTGCTATGATTATACGAAATTTTACAGTAAACTTTTTTGAAGTGAAAACTTCTTTAGTAACTTTGCGGTTTGAAATGAAATGAAACAACAAAGCAACGCTAAAAAGAGTCAAAGACATACATATATGGGATTTGGAGTGCGAGAAAATGAGATAGAGTACATTATACACGGATAATGCAAGTCCCGATTTTCACGACTATGATCGTCGTACAATTGGCCTAGCGGAATGGCGGCCAGACTTGTATGCACTGTTGTATGTACAGTACGAGTGGTCTAGGGTTAGAGCACCTATGATTTAGGATAAAAAAATAATTAAGTAGATATTTTTATATTTTCTGAAAATTTTAATTATATTGTATGTGAACCCGCACACATGTTTTTTTGTATAGTGACTAATAACCACTTGAGACTTCGTACGCGTTAAATCAATATAGAAAAAGTAATTAATAACATAATATCTGTTCCCCACGGTTTTATTCGTGTTCGTGTCGTATTCGAACAACTATCCGACGCGCGTAGTCTATGGTTTTTCTCCCTACTCGTACTTGCCTAGATATTTTGTATATGGTTACTGTTTCACTCTTTAGAGTCATAGCGTGAAGTTATACAACATATAATCTTCCACAATAAATAGGCTATAAAATGCAATAAGAATTTATCAAATCTGAAGGCTACTTTTAGATATATGCACTTTCAAACAAACAAAATAACAAACAATATTTTGGGCTTTAAATATGTATAGATTGTAATTAACTGTATTCAAAGAACAAATATATAGTACCTTGACCTTATTTGTAGTGCATACAAGAAAATTATTTAGAAAGAATAAGCTAACCCACAATACAAGTTTATTTCACTGTGGACTCTAATGAACAATAATATTTTTGGTCAGCGACGGTAATTTGATATTGCAAAGTTGTGGTCATCGTCCATTGTATTTATCTATATCTATAGGTATACTAATATAATAAAGCGGAAGAGTTTTTTTGTTTGTTTAAACATGCTAATCTCTTGAACTACTAGTCAGATTCAAAGAATTATTTTTGTATATGATAGCCAGACTCACAAAGAATAGTATAGTCTAACTAACATTAGGCTACAACTCTCAGCTAGCCTAAATATTGATTTTTGTTATGTAAGTCAGAATTCGAGGAGCTCCGAAACTGCTTGTGCGTAATGATATGATACAGAAATACAATGTTCTATAAAAATATTGTTCCTTAGTATATCTAAAAAAAAATTAGCGATAGTATATGCCTATCTCTTATACGTAAGCCACAATAAGTTATTTTGTGACAAAGATTTGTAGATAATTGAAAAGTGATTTATAAGCATTATTTTTAGACATGGCTTATTAATCTTTACGAACAAAAGTTACTTCATCATAAAGAAATTTTATGAAGTTAAATTTTGCTCTTTGTATGCTATAAACATATGGACACATATTTTAGGAGATAATTAAAATAAATTTTACTTTAGGGAAGAACAATTATGATAGACTACACGTGTGCGTTAGCAGTGCGGTGATTGTTGGATAAAATTAACACAGGTAAAACCGTGGGGCACAGCTTGTCAACTCTGTATAATAAAAACCACAGTACAATGAACTCGCGGACTGTGATGGGCGATGCAACTAATCCCTGCACATCAGACGGTTTGCAATTTATTAACTCACCGGACATAAGCCCACGTGGTGCATGCGACGTTGTCTATCTGTAATCTTCCTTCAATTTTCAGTACTTAACAAAATTAGATTCAATTACTGCGTCAATGCTTTCATTTTACATATATAGACTTAGAAATAATAATTTCATAATTATAGCATTATAAGAATTCATTGAAGCGATGGCGAGAGAACTCTGTATTATGTACGGGCACTCATGTACATAGATTCTGTAAGACACCTTTTTTTTGGCTAGTTCGACTTAGACCATATTAACAAATTACTAAATGCATATACGCATGTTTCTTTCTTCCTCTTTGAAAGCAGAAACATGTATATGTATAGTTGGTTAGATCGAATTTTAAGGATAGGGAATAAGTCAGATCGCAACTTATTTTCGAGCCGTGTTTCGCCCACTTTGGCACCCTTGAACTTGTTGCCTCGCTTTCACATGGTAAGGCTATCAAAACCTCTAATTGGAGTAAAATATTGCGATAAAACCACAGCATGGTTTTAGCGATTTTTCTAACGCATGTTTGGATAGCTACCATCATCAAATTGAAAAATTTGACGGCAATTAAATAGGTGTGTTCCGTCACATCTTCACATAATATCATGTGAGATTGTGCTAAAAAGCTATAGCGATAAAAAGTTTTTTTTTTTTTAATCGATTTTTGATAATGATTTCCACATTTCAAATTCTCCATTGCCTGTTACATATATGTAATTCATAAAATATTATTATAATAAGTTGTTATTGTTGCGGATTAGTGAACCGTTAGGATACCTGATAGGATTACGAACCACATATACACAATCAAAATAATTTTATTTGACTTATGATCCAGATATCCGAAACGGAAATCCTTACGATATTGCAAAACTTCTACTCTACATACAACTATTGGGAAAGTTGTTTCCGAATGTCACTATTCAATAATTTAATAACTTCGGTAAATGTGTTTGATTCTAAAACTGCCGACATATTACAGTTAAAATCTCATTTCAAAAAGTCTATTAATCAAAATAGTCTACAACATTAGAATTAAACTCTAAAACAGGAAAACGGTTGAATCTTAAAGTATTTTGATCACGTTGTACAGACACTAAACAAAAGTCAGGGTGCATCGTGATATTCATTATCCACACACCAGTAAATAATGACAATTTTATTAAATCTAGTTTTATAATTAGAGGATGTACGCAAAATCCGCTACGGTAAAACTGCGGTTATATCTACTTTTGCAGAAAAAGCAAGGCGCGCTGCTGTTCTACATTGAATTGTTTATTTGACAACAAGTTGTTCCACGAGCCGTTGCTTTTAAGCCCTTCGGAGTAGTAACCTATTACTAACGAACTTTGGATATCACTGTAGTTTGATAGATGTTGGCTAAAGACAACTAAAGGCTGCAGTGACTATTTTTTTAAACTCCACTTGTTACTGCGAGGCTTGGAACTATAATGGAACAGTAGTGACCATAAGTATGTTTCTATTTTGAATGAATTCGATATCGACGCCGTCTACGCTGTTCATTATTGTAGGGTGTTGTTTAATTCTCGCTTGGCTAGCTTAAATTGCAAATCTATCTCCAAGCAACTATATGTGGGTTGTAATACATAGTTGCATTTGAGTGTCAAATAGGCTACCCTAGGACCTCTCAGCATTAAGTGAGACTATTGGTTATTGTTATTTAACAACTTAACATGACGTGGACTGTGGACTGTTCCTCCATTGGCTATAATATTTTCATGAAAAAATCTCGAAGGAACGAGAATCGAACGCTTTCGCACTAAAAAGCATAGCAAGCCGAGTGCAATATAAATAAGCATTAATATTTAATACGGTAATGGAAAAGAGTCGTAAATTTATGTAGATACAATTGACATCGGCTGAAAAGCCTCCACAGGTTTATATCTCTGTGCTATTTTACGTGATGTTTAATGAATACATTTTCACCGTATTATTGTGATATACAAATTTAAATACTACTACAGTGCAACCGCAATATAACGAAACTCTGGGGTATTAAAAAATATTCGATAAACCGCGTAATTTGTTACCATGAAGTTTGTTGTAAAGAGGTTAGATTGGACTACGATTCGTTTTAGTAAGGTAAAAAAAATTGTTTATCAACCTCAAAATTATGTCGATGCTCATTTGCTTACCCTGCTAAAATCTGTTATAGCGCCAATGTACTTGTGGGAATTTCAAACTTTTAACGATTTTTTATTTCTTGGTAAGATTCTCGTCTACATACTTAATGATTTTTCGCTTCTTTACGATACATAAGGAACTTTAAAACTAACAACAATTACGAACCACAGTGTTTACTTCACTGAGCTCTGAATTACTGTCATACAAAAAATTTAACGTGTCTGAACCTGTCGAAACATGAATTACTATTGTATAGTTAAGTGGGAATTATTGATAGGACACGTTATGTAAAAGCTATAGGTTGAAAAATTCGTAAAATAGAGGTAGGTTATTGATTTCTATCTAGATATTCTGCAATTATTCAAAATTCGTTATAAAAAGGATTAGATAAATAAATTCGTAATTTTAAGGTATAACATAAGGTAGGTAAGCGTTATGCTACGTCATTCATTATGCAAACGGCAAAGGAGTGGAATTCACTCCCGTCGTCTGTTTTCCCATCCACCTATGACTTGGGAGTCTTCAAGCAAAGAGTGAATAGGCATTTAATAGGTAAGTGCGATATATAATCGGTCTCATCTTTACTTTCCATTAGGTAAGATTGAAGCCAAGCGCATTCCTGTAATGCATTAAAAAAATTGCATTAGTTCTTATGTACAGTTCTAGAGAATTTTGAAAAAATCGTTAAATCGAAAAATTCGTTATATGGGGGCATTTTATATTAAGATTACACTGTATATAGTTTTGCCTGCGACTTCGTCTGTATGGCCTTCGTAATTGGGGTTTTACCGGGATAAAAGTATTATAATTATGTGTGTATCTAGGCTACCTAGGCTATAAATTATCTGTGTGCCAAATTTTCAAAAACATTTTTGTTTGATTGAATAACAAACATAAAAACTAATTGTAACATACAATAAATATTCACAACAATACACTCTGGAAGCATTATTTATAACTAGTCCCGTTAAACTTAAAATTAAAATGTATTATATAAGAAAAATAACGGAGGTAGTCATAAGAACTGCCAACACAATTTAGAATTTTTAAATAATTTATATTCTGAAATATTGCAGAGCATGTCGGTGACGCGAAATCACAAGATTTTAAACCATGCAAAAAGTCAAACACGCTTATGGTATAGTCGAGTTACATATGCGTATACATGTACACAAGCCGCTACAATACGCGTCGGTAGTCTGTCGCAAGCGCAATACGTTACGAGCATGTTGAGGTCATCGGTGACTCGAAGGTCACGCGAACCCATAAGTTTTTCCCGTACCAAAAATCGCTCAACGCGAATAAAGAAATGTTCACTTAAAAAACTAAAATATGTACTTCTATTACTTATAAAGAAGTAAATTTGTATGTTTGTAGAAAGTACCTCTAGAACTAGGTAACCTATCTAATCTGAAAATTATTCCACTAACAGGTAGCTATATTATGCTTTAATAATAAAGACCATTGTCGGTGGTTTTTATTTATTTTATAACTTAAAATAAATATATACAATAATCTAAGTTTTAAATCGGTCTGTTAAGTTGAATGTGTTTTTACAATCTTTGTACGAAAGTTGGCGTGGCATATCCATAGTGATTTTAATATTTTAACAAAGAAACTAAGACATACTATCAAGATACTGTAAAAGTAGTTGATAATTGCCAAATGAAAAAATTCACCATCTGAATACGTTAAACTTAAATACCGTTGCAGTGGTCATGCAGTTTCTTGTTAATGATTAATAAACATATTAATAATTATATACCTACACCTTTTCTCAAACAAACGTCGATCATTAAACATTCTTAGAACCGATTTTATTACATCACCCTAGCAAATATCTAATTAAAACTGGTAATCATTGTAAAATAAATAGCATTACATAATTACGATATCATAGAAATTTAGGGAATTCACAATTTTCTACTTTATATAGCTTTAGGATTGGTCGAAAAATCTAATAAATATGTTGCAACAATTTTGTTAAATACTAGGGGTACTCCCCTAATAGTGTTTAATTTTTTTGCTATATTTTCTATTCTATAATTATACAATACATTAAGCATTGTATTTTAAATGCATATATTAGTTTTTGAACAGAATTTCATGTGATAATAAGTGATTAAGAATGAGGAATAGTGATTAAGGGATAAATAATAGGCTTTGGGTCTTAAATGCTTCTGCAGGAACATAGCATGCTTGAAAATAGATTTTCAACCATTTAATACAGCCATACTTTGAAGGTAGGTGGATTGGATTAAAATTTAGAAATCATCCTATTTTCAGCCCTCTCTTTATTTTATTGATTTACGTTGGGGATGAATTTAATTTGATATTGATTTTAATTGGCCTTTGTTAAAAGCATCAAATAGACTTAGTACCTACCTATATTTGTAATAATAATACATAATAGATTCAAAATAAACTTGAAGCTTAAATAATAATGATTTTACAAACTTACATTAAAAAAATCTACGTACAAACCGCATTTATGGCAATTTTAGTTTGATGAAAAGGGTATATTAAATTACTACTAACGCCATCTCTCTGTGTGCTTGTAACAACACAATAATTTTGGGAAGAAAATAAGAATACAGTTTGTAAGAATTTATTTGAAATAATATAAGCTATTGTGTGATAAGTATTTCATAATATTTTGAATAAATAAGAAATACCCAATTTGTATTTTATGTACTTGTCTTTTAAAAATCAAGAAATTAAGTAGCTAAGTATTATATCCATAAAATTTGTGCAAATGTAAGCAATATATTTACAGCATATCTAGGTAAAATTTCTAAATGTGTTGAGTAATATAAATTGTCTTATAACAAAGAATCAAGTTCACAGTCATGTATTCTGCATTCAAAGTAGAGTTACCAGATACACAAGAAGAAAAACTGAAAAAGATTATTAACATTAAATTTTTTCTAATAAAAACTCTGCTTTTAACATGTTCATTTTGTGTTTAAAGACTACGTAATACAGGCGTTGCCTAGTTTAGAAGTTAATTCTTTCTTTTATTTCTTACCCTTCTAAGTAGGGTCGGTACAATATGTTTTCTTCTCATATCATCTCAGTATTCACACCTTTTATACGAATATCATTCTTCACACAATCCATCCATACTTTCTTCAGCTTTCCTTTACTCCTATAACCATCCACCTTAAAAATAAAAAAAAATCTCGTCCCATGATTGAGAGAACTTCTTTTAATATTAAGCAATTTCACATCAGATATACATACAATGGGGAGGTGTTGAAATTCGAACTGTAATAATTATAGTAGTGTGTTTTATTTAAAATGGATTGTACAGGAAATCCGAAGCCTTAACTGAACTGTCTTAGGTTAATTAGCTCTTTTTTTGTGAAAACAATATTGACATACTCAACTTTTTGGTCTAACGTGAGTTGTTCATATAAACAAATAAATTTAACATTTTTTTTAAATGTTTATCGACTCAGACTCTTTACGAATTATCGGAATAAGTATTTTATAATAAAATTATTCTTACAGTTCATCTACATAATACAATTCTTTATGATATTTGTAGGGTGAAAGAGCAACCATACCTGATTACATTTCTACCACTATATTCATAGCGGTAGCTTCGTAATCCGTAACAAAGATATGTTGTAGTAAATAACTTTTCTGTGACACGTTTTATTTTTATTTTATTTTATTAATAAGTTTACAACAATTGTCACATTGCCACATGCTAAATGTTATAAAAATTGTTACTTTTTATATAATTAAAGATACGTAATGGATTTTGCTGTGGTATTATCTGCATACTGGCTACGACTTTGCAAGTGTGTTTTAAGTACAATTAAAAAATAACTGTAATAATAACAAATCGTTACTTGTCGCTGCTATAATGCTGGCCCGCAAACTTCTCGGCAGTTACATATAGTCTAAATATACGAGACACCATAAGCCAAACGAGACTCACTGTGTTGAATTATGAATAAAAATATAAATTTCAGGGAAATGTTGATCGTCTGGCAACCCGTAATGTATGCCGATCGAATGAAATTAACACGTTGAATGTAGGTCACTCCAAGTCACGATGTAAACACAACTTTGTGCAATAAAGAATTCATAATACAAGAAAAGATGAGTTTAACTTGCAAAATATATATTTTTTCCTTTTCTTTTTGCTTTGCATTACATCGCATTGATTATAAGTTTGTATAATGTAATTCATCTTGCAGGTACTGGCAACTTTTGGCTGGGATCAAATATCATCGTAAAATTTAGACAACCATGACAAGCCGCGGTATGCAGCCTTATGGCACCAGCCAACGACGCGAAACAACGCTGCTTTCCCAGGAGAATCCAGAAAAAGTCGCCGTCCACTACCACGAAGGGAACTGCGCCACTAACGACCTCCACCGAGGCAAGGGCGATTTATCCGCACCTTGCAAGATCTTCTCACCGATTCAAAAGGTGATACGGACACCGAGGATGCATGCCTAAAAGGCTTGGCCTCCTAAGTGATTGTAACAACCATCCCACAACAAAGCCACCACCTAACTATTAATTAGCTAACACCAGAGAACCGTCCCTTTTTAAAGACACGCGATGATATCCACTGAAAAGGGTACTCAGCTCTTGCAAACTTTCCACACCGCCTCAATTGACCTAAGACAATATCACCAGCAAGTTGTACTGAGTAAGGAACGAGGAAATGGGGAAAGTAAGGCTAAGGTATGTAAGGCTGTGTAGGTCCCTCGAACACACAAATAAAGTACGCTACTTTATTAATGAAAAATAATCGTAAGCTATCTCTATGAAATAAAGTATCAACTTAAAAATTTCTTATAGCCTTTTTAATTATTTAAAAGCGATCTTTTAATTTTTTTTCTTGCTATGCTATGATTTTATCACGATGTTTTAGCCTTCACCGAAAACAATTTGAAATATATACTTCCATTTTAGAAATTTAATTGTTCTTCCGGAAAATGTAAGATAAATTTTCAAATTTTGTTAGATTGGCATAAATCTAATACTATTAAGTTATTATATATATATATGCTGCCTCATTAACCTAGTGGTCGTAAGTGCGACTGCTATGATCGAGGTCCTGAGTTCGATTTCCAGGTCGAGCAAAGTGTTATTGGGGTTTTCTATGAAATTCTCAATAGCCTCGGAGTTTAGCTTTGTCTCTGATTAATGGCAATAGGTTCGTCCGCTATTACATGAGACTTAAAAAACATAAACGGCGAACTTTGGGTGTACACCGCTGCCTGACTATTCGTGGATACATTCGTGATGGTATGTAATTATGTTATTAAGTGAGCAATTCTTGTATATATAATATTGAGATGTAAGTAATTAGTTTCTAGAAACTGCTTCAACTATTCGTATGATATTTTGTATGTATTTAATATTTTACTTTCTAAGTTTACCTAGATAGGTGTTTTTTTTTTAAAGATAACAAGCAAAGCTCGGTCTCCCAGCTAGGTACTTGTAATTTAAAAAGCAGTAAAATAAATAAATGCTATTTAGCTAGACGAATTTACCGATCTGTAAGATAATAAATCGAAGAATCAATAAAGCCGGTATTACTAAATAAATATATGAAAATGCAGATCGTTATATGAATAATAGCGATGTTTGGAAATGATTTCCATATAAATATCATTATTATATCTAAAAATAAATTCTAAATTACGTTTGTTCATCATTCACAATCGGAGGGCTAAACGGATTCTATTAAACTTTGGCATAGCAGTTAATTATATCATTGGATATGGCATTAGATAATATTTTTTATCAGCTACCTTACATCATAGGATATAGAATATAAGACCGTCTGACAGAAATTTTTTGGCAGCTCTTCTGAATGATAGGGATGTTTTCCAAACTGGAGATGACTTAGACATTACCTAAATTAATTAAATTTCATTCTTTTCCATAAATTGCTACACATATGTTTTTATATTCTGGGGCTGGCTTCGGCTAAAATAAAGATTGCCGGCTTAGTACAGATGATACCCAAATTTTGAGGATTTGTGTTAAATCAAAGATACATTATTTATTTTAGGCCTAAAGAAGAAAACACTACCAACGGTTTGAAAAATATCCCAGGCATCGAGGAAAGCTGTTAAAAGACTTGTTCAGGTTTATCAGCTATCACAGTTCATTATAATTTTAGTGGATAGTAAAGTAGGTATACATTGAGAATAAATTTTTGTGTCATTATTATTTCGATCACGTATTTTTAGTATTGTTATGAGTGATGTGATTATAGACACATATTTGTTCAGTCGATGTAGTTCTATTGACATTCTTATGCCACCGATCATGGACAAAGTGGTGAAAATGTTTATTTTTCTTATTAAAAAATATAATATAGTGAGTCAGTGGGTTCTTCGTTATATTACGTCTACTATGACTAATAATACCCTTTCAAGATATTATAACCACTGTTGATCGTTTTAGTCAGCTTTTGGATTCAGATGGGTTGTGTTGTGCGAAATATTTAATTCGCATGTAGTTAAAAACAGATAGGTTGAATTAAGTAAGATGTTGTAACATGTAAGTTATTTTTCTTTTCGTGTAATTTATGTATATCTAAGGTAGAATGATAACGAAATATTTATTAGCATACAATCGAAGTTGAAATTGCGTAAAAAAAATTAAGTTAATAATATTATGTGATTTGTGATTCAATTTAGTTCTTGTTGGTAAAAATACAAATTATTTTTACTTATACCATTGCTGTCGAATCTTCTGGTAGCTGAAAAACATTCATCAAACTTTTACGTAGGTTTTTATAGTAACGAACTGAAGGGGAGTTTTTTTGTTTTTATTTTTTATTTCTCTTTTCACGACCTTATGCGCGATTTCAAGTGTAATTTATAAACAGTATTTCTAACTCAATAATTAATTATCCCAGAAAATATGTTTTAAATATTATTTATTATTTATGAAATTTAATACAATTCATACTATGTACCATTATTTTCATATACAAAAGTTTTTTTTTTTTTTCAATTTTATAGGAGAATTTAATTTGTAAATACTTAATCAATTTCTTCCGATATCAATGTTCCTGATAACTTATACAAAGGTTTTTTTTTTATATTATAAAAAATTAAACAAAGAAATTCTATTTTAAAATCAACGCAACTAAGTCACATAAAAAGTTAAGAGACTAAGCAAAGTGTTTTGTTTTTATTAAACCATTTCACGTTAACTGCTTTGGTTATCAATTTTATTACCCGTATACGGTGAATCTAAACAAAGGTTTCCACTCGGCCCTAAAAGTCAATAAACCCAAAAACACCATCTATTGCACAAACTAAAAGGATTATAGCGAAACCGCGAACATTAAAACATTTTACGTACGCGAACGTAAACGTTTACCGAATTACCTAACAAATAAAACACACACTCGGCTAACTGTTGACACGGTACCCGATCTTAATTCGTATTAAAACAGCATTACGTTTCTATCTCCTGGTCTGAACAAAGAGCCGTTAATTTCTTGAACAGAATCGCGTAACATATTTCTGTGTGACCATCGCGTCACGTCGCACCGAGCTCGTGATCGAGTGAACGCTCTGCGTTTAACAACCCCGCGAAACCGAGACCCGTGTTACGTCACCTCACCCCACGCAGATCGACCAATCAGCTAACCCCATTCACTTTGGCGCGCTTTCACGATACCGAAATCGAAATACACAAGAAATACTCTTTCCCTTTCACGAAGCGTTCTCCCTGAAGCTCACAAACGAGAGAACATTAACTCTGTCGATATCTGTTGTAACGTGATGTAACCAATTTGAAAAGAGAACGGTACATGCTTCGATGTAATGCGAGAACGAGATAGCGGATTCGTTGTCAACGTTGATTGTAGTGGTAGAGTGCGAAGGGAACGTGCTACCGTGCGTTCTACTATTTTTAATCAAATGAATTTAGGTTGTGTGCGTGTGTGCTTACGTTATGCACCGCACAAACACATAGAGAGGGGTCGAGCGAAGCAATGATGTGCACAAGTATTATCCTTTATTACACGATTCGCTTCCGCGCCGGACACACGTGAACTAGTAACGCGACCTCCTTTCTCGAGCGGTGTGCGAAGTCTCGGATCTGTTTACATCGTTCAGTCAGCGATGCATAGTGCGTTAGTTGAGTCGATTGTGTCATCGAGCATTCGTATGTTGCAGCTAAATTACGATTGAATTACAGACAATGATCGTAGAAGCGTTTTTTTGCGTACGAAAAAACTTTGTGAACTTTTTTTAGCGGCTAAGTTTGTGATCTCTGTAGACAAATTTGTCGTGCTTTTTTTCGTATTTTAAAGACACGCCGTGCTGTTAATGTGTATGAAAGTGTTGAAACTTTTGATAACGTGTATAAATTTGTATGAATATTAACTTGCTGAGAAATTATTCACTGATCGCAAGCAAATAATATTTGCGAAATTTCTTTTATAAAAGTTTTCGTTAAAATTGAACATTTGAAGAGTGAAAACATCACAATAGACGAGAGACACTAAGTTCAAAAAAGGCAGACAGCCTTTATGAATACAAAACAAACGGCTATCTGTACACGATTTCGCCGTAGAAAAAGACAAAGATGGCTATAGCTTTCAACTTGCCGAGCGAGCGCGAGGCAAACGAGGAGAACTTTTCGCGGCTGAATCGTCTCTTAGCGGAACTGTATGACGTCCTATGCCACATCTTGGTATCACGACAGCCTGGTCAAGAAGCCCAGGAGAATCGCCGAGGTGAGTTTCCTCGCGCGCCTATCACACCACCATATCACTTAAGATGCAATTCGACGTACATCGTGAACTTAGTGATGGTTGTGGCCATAATAAAAGTGTCCCTCGCGTCTTCACTCTTCAATACAATCAGATAAAATGAAGATCGTGTTCATATATTGTTAAACAGTGACACTGCATGGCAGGTCTGGACTGTTGTTACGTATTTTTAAGTCAATCCGATTTTTTTTCTGTAATTATTATTTTTTTTAATGTAAAGAGATGTTCTGTCCAACTGCACTTTAATTGCTAATGGTGGTATGAATTGAATGAAACTGATATGCGATTCTTTCAGTTTAATTCGATTACGCTGATTTAATATTATCACACTTTTATTATCTAACGTATTATGAGAGTATTGCTGTTTATGCGAAATTTGAGTGAAGTTCGACAAAACGCCTCGTCTCTCGTTTCGTAAGGAGTAATTACGAAAATTTATAATCGTATTCTATTTTGTTTCGTTTGTATTTTGTAAGTGCTTTCGCCGATATTTGCCCGTATTTACGAATATTATAATAATATTAATCAGTTGATAAAGTGTTTACAATTTTAAGGTAATTTTGCATATAATTTCGATTGTTAAGTTTTTGATTAAGTTACATTTTCCAATTGATCTCTAATTTTGTTTATCATTTTTAGTATCCGATTTTTTTTTATAATGATTAGTAAATAGTATAATTTTAATACAATTAAGTAATCTCATTTGAAATATTTTTACTTTTATGGATCTCAATTTTTATTTTAGTTCCAAAATATGATAATATAGTAATAATTTGCTTTTTTTTTAATCAGTTCCGTAAAACTTTTGAACAGACACCAAATAATTAGGTAAATTCATAGAAAATCACATAAATTATATTAATCAATTTATGAGGAGACATTAGTTAACTTTTTTAAATAGATACATATTTCTATTGAATAAAACTATAAATTATTAAGTCTAAAATTTAATTCGATAAACGTAATTTTGTTAATTTTGTAATTAATTTTTTTGTTTATACTATTTTCTGTTTAGAAAAACTTATAAAATAAATACAAAAAAAAAACAAAGTGTTGCTGATTTATACTATTAATTTTTACTTGTAAATATTGCATTTAATATTCTTTGTGATTATTTTTAAAATATGTTTTGTATTATGCATTTCCAATTATTTACATTTACTTTTAAAATGTAAGTGTAACATGTAATCATTAATTTTAGTAGATACATAAACTGGATTGTGTTTCATAATTTCTTCTCCCATTAATATTTTGGGTTTATGTGAAATAAATATTATATTTTGAAACTTACAGAAGGACTTTTTACTTATTTTTAACATACCCTTGACAACAGACATAATATTATATAATGAAAAATAAGTTTTTTATATATTAAATACAAAACGTACATCAAATAAATTCTCTAAGTAACTTAACGTTACTAGAATTTACACTTTCACTAGGGATATTTTTACACTAAATTAAGTCAAATTTTCTGGAATAAAAATACAAAAAAAGACAGGTAAGTTGTTAACTAATGATACACATTTTTCCCCCCTTTGAAATTATAGACGAATTAATTAAAAACATTTGTTTACACAATAATATAATATACTATATAAACATATATAATTGTACGCTAATGATAAACGAAATATATAAAAAAAGATAATTTTATGTTTACAATACTTATTTAAATAAAAATTTCAACATGTTATCTACTTAAAAAAAGAATTTTCATCTATTATAAAACACTCATTGTAATTTATTTAGCTAAGCATAAAAAAAAAACAAGACTATATTAGTTTATTTTCACTGGCCACACATACGAAATTGTATTTTTTTTTTTAATACCTAATTCAAATAATTAATATTTTTTAATTCGTTAGGACTATTAATAACTTTGTGACTGTTTTGCGTTTTTTCAAAATGTGTTTTGTTTTTATGTTATTCTACATACACCAAACACTTGGCAAGTAAATTCTAAAACTTGTATTTGTCACACTTGACGTTGGCAAAATTGCTTACATGGGCAGAAAACCATAATTAAAAAAAAGTAAATTATTAGTCAAGTTATCGTAGTATAAATTCTCTTAAAGCAGTGAAAATTAAAACGCTTTAAATAGAAGATCATTAACAATATTTAACTTTATAAAATAAATAATTCAACTACTTTATTTATCATCGATAAAGAAAGAAGAAAAAGATATTAATTAACATATGAATCTTCGCTTGGTCACCTTAAAACTGTTCTTTCATAATAAACCTCTTAATAGCCTATTATGTAATTTATTAAGATCGACGAATGACTCAACATTGCAATTTATAGAATATGTAAACAATGAGGAATAATTGAGAATTCTCAATACAGACAACGCCATCTATTGGCGAACTCTCTCAATGTCAGTACAGCATTAAAATTTACATTCAAATAATTCACAGATCTTTCAAAAAATAGCTAAGATAATTTAAACCTATTACGAAATAATAGAAACTATTTTTGTTAATAGGGACTTGTGCTAAAATATACATAAATTATACTGATTTTGTCTTTGCTAAAAGTCGTCACCTTTCATCAAAATATTAAAAGTCAATAAAATTATTGTCCAATCACAGTTTCTTTGAGTCTTTAAATTTATATATCGTAAAAAAACATTATTATTAAATATTGTATCGAAACAAACAATACTCACGTTAGTTTCTATCGCGACGTGGTTCCAAATCTTACATATATCTCATAAGGAAAATATGTATAAACCATAAATTAAGTTTTCTACATTGCTAGTACATCGCAAAGCAAACGCAAGATGTCTTAGCTGAGTTGCATGGATACTTCATAGTCGATGCACAATGTCAACTTATACAATTAATTATTCAACGTGTCAACTTTACAATTAATTTTAGATTTAAACGTGGATTTAAATGAACTAAATATGAATGAAACTTTTTTTTTTAATAATATAGGTAATATATTATGTATTGTAAACTCTTAAAAGCTAGATCTCTAGCACGGTAGAAAATATTTGAACTTGGAGCGCTCCAATTACTTATTTAGTCATAATCGAAGCACTCGCTGTTCGAAATTCGCTCATAATTTTTATTAAAAGCAAAACTCATGCTACTCTGTGTGGTCTGTAACTTTTACTAAAAAGTTTGAAACCAAATTAGAGTTCATAATCATTAAAACGATTTCTCCATTCGTCGAGTTCTGGTCAAGGGATTTATCAAAGGTAAGCATAACGTTGTATTCCTAGTCACGGTTTAGATAAAAGGCGATTTTATTCGATAACAATTGAACTGTTAAGGATTTGGTCGGATGAGTTACACGGTTTTCTTTTTTCCTTTTCAGCTTTTTTCTAAATGATAGGACTAAATAACGTCGCCTGCTTATTGTAAAGTTGATTGGTTTTAGTTATTTTTTATACTGCCCTAATAATTATAAAACCTGTTTGTGATGGAATCGTTCTAACCTTAATTTTACAAAGAATTAAATCCGATCTTTTGTAATTCTTTGAACTGATTAACTTGATTCTTTGAATGGTTGTGATGTACATTTTACGTCATTATTATTTATACAGAAAATGCATAATTTATTCAAATGATATAATTTCGTTTTACACTTAAGTTTTATCAAACAAAGAGTTAAACGCGTTAAAAAATTTCACTAACTTTTATATGAACAATAGAGAAAAATTCCAGAAGTGATTTCAAGATTTAATAATATTAGTATTTTGCTTACATAAAATTTTGATTAAATATAACCTAATATCGACAACCAATATAAATAACATCGTAAGTTTAATTACAATAAAATCTGCTCTAAGCTAAGCAAATACAAAAAAAACAATAACCTTATATTTGATTTTTACCACAATTAATAGATCCATTTTTGCTTATTCAAAATTATTATTGTACATTTAACATAAAGATAATTTATGTGCATATAATATAATCGTTAATTAATCAGTTATAATTCATAAATATAGTCGAAAGAGCTTAAAGATGGATAAAATTATCATCCAATGTACAAATGGATCATGACAGAAAAAAAAGATGACCTTATAAAAAATCGGCTCTTCTGAAAACCATGAGTAAATGAGTTACAATTTTATTTCAACAAAGTTATTTTCACAATTAAGTGTCGACGAGTAGATTTTTTTGTCACACAATAAAAATAACTTATATCCGAATAAAAACATATGTATGTTAATTAATTCAATGCAGCGATCAATCTAGCAACCTTCGTGGTAACAATATTGTTACTAACACTACAATAAAAGTCTATCAATGTGCTGTTTATACAAATGAAAAAAAATCCTAAAATATGTAATTTATTGTCTAAAACTAACTCTCCTCTTTTAGAATATGGAAAATAATTCAGTAGCATACATTAGCATATTTACTTAATACATCAAAAACTTGTTTTATACTCAAGTGTATTTCACATGATTTACATATAATTTATTTGTGGTTTAAAATTATGTTCAATTGCTCGGAAGGTGATTCCATGCGTCTTTAACTTGCCGTTTGAATTTATAATTTAAGTACGTTTACTGTGATAGTTACACCTGTTTACATTTATCGCACAATAACGTCGTAAAAAATGATTTCTTTGGTGTGAAATACCAATTACGAATCTAATGTCGAGGCATTGATATTGTAAAATCTATTAATATTACAACTAATGTTGGCCACAGTAATCTTATATTGGAAGCATAATACCAATATCGGATCCAACGTTTAGTCATTAACTGATATGAATTTATTTATAGCAAACTTGATAATGGACATGTTAGGTTTGAACCAAATATTTTCTGGAATTATTTTTTATTTAAACCAATATTTGATCACTTTCTAAGTTGATTTTAAATGGTAATTCGGTTGAAGTTAATAAGTTAATAACAAAATTAAGACTGGTTTTTAAGAGCAGCCACCGGGGCACACCAATTAGGTGCTTAGCAGTATACTTCAGGAGCTAAGGAAGCATTAGAAAATGGCTTATAACAGTGTCATGGTTTGATATATACAAAACACATTTGTAGGATTATAACCTAAGGCGATCATCGCTTCATTATTTTTGTCTCATTTTAAAATAATTCAAACAATTCTTCTAACATGTAATATAATACTACAATTATAGTTCTGCCTCATTAGCCTAGTGGTTGTAAGCGCGACTACTATGATCGAGGTCCTGGGTTCGATTCTCAGGTCGAGCAATGTGTTATTTGGGTTCTTCTATGGAATTCTCAGTAGCAGCTCGGAGTTTGACTTTGTGTCCGATATTGGCAATAGACTCGCCCCCTATTACTTGGGACCAAAAAAACATACGCGACGAACTGTGGGCGTATATTAGTACACCTCTACCTAACCCTTCAGGGATACAGGCGTGATGGTATGTTATTTAAATCTACCGTTATTCACATTTACCGTACTTCCCCTTTTTTATTAGTGGCTTTGCTATTTAAAAGTATTTTCTTCGATGGTAAGCAAATATCTCCAAGCACAGGGCCACCAACAGAGAGATCGGCAACCGATCTCGATACAGCTTCCCAGATTACTTGACGTTCATAGTTACTGGTACACCTCTTAGATCCATAGCATGTTGTTATATAGCCTATAACTTTCCTCAATAAATAGGCTATAAAACTGAAAATAATTTTTCAAATCTGGGTATTAGTTCCAGAGATTAGCGTGTTCAAATAAACAAACCAATAATCTCTTGAACTTTATAATATAAAAAATGCATTATTTGTAAAAAAAAATATTATTAAATATTAATTATATACTCAGCACATGATTACAATTTTGAGTTTATTGGTTGATAAGTATGTACATTGCAATCCGAATAATAAAGCGACGGCCGACAGCAATATGTTTGAACAGACCGTTTTTTTGTACTTTTTACATTAAGAGTTGGACCTCAGTTTCACGTATGTGCTGTTATGGCCTAAGTGTTTGCAACAGAGTAGTAGTTAGCTAGGCGGGCATTAGAAAATGCCTAAACAAATAGAACCGCTGATAGCTTCGACAGCTTCATCGGGGTTGGTAGAAAATACCCTATCAGGTTACCATCATGCTATGGTTTCATATATATACATATATATGTTTTCTTTCACCTAAAGTTTACAATCATTGCAGGGTTTCGGACCTACGTCGATCGACGTGGTACCTATTCGAATGCTACCACTGACTTGTTTCACGTAACGCAAATTTTTCACTACCGTACCCAAAAGAATTTCACTTCCGAAAATAATAAGAGGCTAGATTTTTGTTGACACCATAGATTTTTTATTATAAATTCTCAAAACTCAGAATAAAAAAGTAATTATTGTTAACCAAAGTCCTATCTTTTTTGCCCATGATTTTAATTGTTTTCTTCTGTTAGCTACCTCAATTCTTTATACGTTCATACCGCGATTAAATGTCACATACAGAGATATTTCGACCAAAGCAAAATACGAAGCAATTAGCTCTATAAGACGTCTGCCTAAAGAAGTGGTCGTTGCGATTCCCAACAAAACCACGATTCTGATTTTGAACAAACTCCATAAACCTTCCATTTTCGGCAAATGATTATAAAATATTCCACAGGTGTCCGTAACAGGTGCCTACGTTCCCCGACATGTCCGGACAGGACCGATAGCTTTGTCTGGACTCGGTATTAGGTCGAATTTGGTAACCTTTTTTTTGTGTGAGCCTTGCTTTTTTCGTGGCCGTGGTTCGAATAAATGTTGCTACGACTTTTGAATACGGAATAATAGTATATATCCGAATTGATTTATTATTTATATTATTTCATGTATGTTAAATTTAGCTTGCATTAAAAATGAAATATACTTTATTGAATTTAGGCGATTAGAAAGCACTTATGATAGGTAAACATAGGTAAACATTACTACCACAGATTCGGAAAACCCATCAGTCATCGAGAAAAGCGGCAAGAAACTTGATTATGTATTTTATACATTTGATATACTATAGGCGCGTCATATACGCCAACATTGGCACTAAAAAAAGCGTAATTATATTATACATACAAACTTTATATAATACATACACTCAGTTATATAGTAAGTACGCAAAAAGGGAAAGAATATGAAAGACGTTATATATTATTTTTGTTGTTAGAATTAAATTAATATATATTCTGAATTGTATTGATGTGTAACCGCGACACTGGATAATACGTGACTAAGAAAATGTCAGGCAAATAAACCACTTTAACATTGCCAAAATAGAGCCCGGGTAACGCATAATCTACACTTATAAAAACATCTTAGATTGTGTCTATGGTCCGGTGAAGCTGTAAAAGCCGCAGCGGCTTCAGAACCCCTAAGACTAACAGTGTAGACAGACAGATCTAAAAAAAAAAAATTATGTCTATATTTTTTTTGTTTAACTATAGAAATAACATTTTTAGTTATTAATCATATTAATTTATTAACTTTGTGGATTTACATAGAGGTAGTCATTTCCAGACATAATTATCCTTCACGTATTGGTAATGTTAAATTAGTGTTTGTTTGTGCCTTGCTAGTATACATTTTTTATTGAAATCGCACCAACCTTAATCTTTATCTAAATGAGTACTAAATATCAGGTCTGATCATAAATGCTATTCTACTCTTAAAGGTTTAATATGTTCATTAACGAAGCTTGTCTTGATTTCAATTTAAAGGTACTTACTTACTTACTTACTTATAAACATAGATTTTAATGGAGTTTTGATTAAAATTTCTCTCTAGTATTGTTGCTATGAAATCATAAGCTCGTAACAAAATGTATATTTAAATGAAACTCATTTAAATAAATGACGTAAACGAGGAACACGTGTATTATAATACTTCATGGTCCATAAACTATATTAACGTAGAGCGTTTAAATATAGTAATATAAGTGGTGTCTTTATTAACACCGGACCTTAAGACGGTGTGGAATTTTGGACGCAGAAAACAGGTAAAGGATAGATAAATTAAAGTGTTTTGATATCGAAACGAATAAAGAAAGAATAGTTAGACTGACTTTGAATATAAGGTAGAAAGGATAGTAGTAAAACTGTAATAAATTGCAAATATCGTACCTATAATTGTAGACCTTTTTAATGTGATGACTGACTTCATCACAAATAATAAAGAGGACATTCCAAACCTGCCGAAAATTATTAACTCCCTCTTTGCTTTTGAGATGTGGTGGTAGGAGTGTTAGAAATTTAACTATTTTGGCACCACAATCAGAAATATTTCTGCCGGAAAGCAACAGGTTTTATTGCTGTTACACACAAGGCGTTTCTACTCAATACTCGGAGTTAATAATCTGTGATTGATATCTGTTTGCCCGCGGTTTTGTTTGAGGTTGGTAGATTGCTATGTAAGTAAGCAATATCATTATCATAAAAAAACTTTAGCTTTAAAAAAGTCTTCTTTTAAGTAATGGAATGTATCTCACAATCTTATTGGTTTACAAATAACCATAACAAATAATTGAATGCAAAACCGACAGATAGGCAAAATTGTCTTACTACAACTATTGAAAGAGTTATAGTACATAAATGTGGCTAACGTTTATCGCCACTAATATCTTCAATACTTACGTGCGCACATACATGAAATTTAGACGGTGTAAAAGATCTCAAGAATAAAAAGAGAATCTCATTAAACGTTCCATACGCACGGACGATAAAACTTTTATATTAGATGAAGGAATTATAGAAGAAAAGGTAAACATCTCTTCTAAAAGGCGACTCCGTTATATAAATTACCTTACATTTATTCATTACGCGTAACGTAAAAGTGTCTTTACAAATGCAGCCTAAGCAATTAATTTCAAAATTAAATTAATGTTAATAGTGAAGTGCCCATAAAGCGAAGTTTCATTGTAGGAAATTATTTTCTCAAGCAATGATGCGTGTATATCTCACGTTTTATAAAGTTTTGTTATAGTTATATGTGTCGTTCAAGTAATATGAGTGTAATAATTGTGGGAATTATATAATTTTACGAAAGCTTTGTTAAGATCTTAAGATATCATTGGTTATTTCTTCGAAGGTGATACTTAACCTAAGCATATGTATACTAATTTTGCATTTACTAATTTGATGGTTATGCCACGTTCTTCAAACTTTAAAGCGTAGTGCAGACTACTTTCTGTGACTGATAAGTAATTTAGCGAATCAAATACTCGTTACTACCCAAAAACAAAATTCTCACTACGGTTGAATACAGTACATAAGTGACAGGTATTTAAAAAGATAAACTGACTGTAACGCAATGAAATGAATATTTAATTAATCTTATGGGTTGGCGGTTTTAGGAGAGGAGGAAAAAAAATTTCTGTTATAAAAAAACTATGGATACTAAGTGGATCAATAGACATAAATTACAATAGAAGACCTTAATCACAAGTGTTTTTTTTTTTTAGAACTGACTATACTGTTAGCCTTAGGGGCCCTGAACCCTCTGATGGCTTTTACAACTTCAACGGACTTGGATCGCAAGTGTATGGAAAATAGCAATATTTATGCTTAATTGCATATAATATGTATGTGTCTATAATATACTATATTATAGAGGCAGTTAACCTAGATCAGCTAGAACGACAAATTCGGACTTGTTTAGTTGATAAACCACAACAGTGACGCATGGCGTGGCAACATCTCACCTGAAAAAAATTTTTTTGTGTTCATTGCTCGACTCGGTTAAATTACTTGCGAAGTCAGAACTAGGCTTAAGAATCGAATCAACGTTATAGTAATATCAAGGAAGATCTGGTCCTAGATTTTACGGTTTACGGGGCTCAGAATTGAGGTACCCACCTACTTAAACCAGTTACTTAACGCTAGTTAAATCTGAAGGTTTGCTAAAAACAGCGTCGTTTGGCGATTGTTCCTAGTACAATCAAGTGATGAATCTTTTGTCGCATTGTCTATTTTACGCTGTTAGCTAGGGAGCCAGAATGCTATATCGAGGTCCTGTTACGTTAAAGTCGAGCAGTGTTATGTATTCCATGAAGTTCAGTAGCACTGAAGTTTGGCGATTAAAAAGCGTCGTATTGATGTGTCCTAAAACTGGGCTGTTACAATATAACTTATGCCAAATCTTTTTATGATGTATACTATTTTGTTTTGATATCAATAATTTATGTTTTATTAGATTTTTTTTATTTATTTCATGTTTTTGTTTTTTTTTTTGTATTTTTGTGATAATAAATAATTATTCTTTTAAAAAAAAAAATGATAACTAGAACTACAACTGGCTAGTAGAGCAGTTGCCTAAATGAAAGATTTTTACTGGCGCAAACGTGCGGAGCTTGATAGGAGATACATATTTGTACCGTTTGAAATCCAAAACCCTGGGACTGTTTGGGCCAAGTGCACGTAACCTTATCAAAGAACTCTCGAGTTGGCTGGACGATGTACGTAGTGACTATACGCCTAGTCAGTAACTCGTTCATTGCCATACAATAAAACGATGGTTGCCTTCTGGATGCGATTCCTTTTGACGGCAAGTTAGTAAAAAAGTAATGTAAGCCACACAGCAATGGCTGCAATCCAATTGCAATATTTGAATGTTGTCTATAAGCAACAATCACTTAACATCCCTAGCTTCTTGGGAAAGCAGGGGTTCAAAGAGAAGTAGGGCATAGGGCAATGCCTTTGAAGATTTTTATCTTTTCGTGGCAGCCAGACTGGTTGAATGCCTCCATCATACAGAAGATCGCAGCCAAATAACCTTGTGTTTTGCTCCTGCGGTGAATAGGGTTTCAGAACTCCTTGGAGAAGGGGGGTCAAGGTCGGCAACGCGCTAGTGATACCTATTTAAACTAATATAATAAAGCGGAAGAGTTTTTTTGTTTGTCTGTTTAAACACTCTAATCCCAGAGAACTACCAGTTGGATTTGAATATTTCTTTTTTATATGATAGCCAGACTCACGACGAATAGTATAGGCTATCTAACATTAAGCGAAAACTCACAACTAACCTTAAATATTGATTTTTGTTAAGTAAGTCAGAGGTGGAAAAGCCCCTCTGAATTGTTTAATCCGAGTGTGCTGGTGTAATGGTTCATGATATGTACCAAAAATAAAAATAAAATATAATGTTTATAAAAATATTAATTTTTAGTATATCTAAAAAAAAAGTTAGCTATAAGATATGTTTATCTCTTATACATAAGCAACAATAAGCTAATATGTGACAAACAATTATTCAAAATTAAAAAAGTGATTTATGAACATTATTTTTAAACGTGACATATTAATCCTTACGAACAAAAGTTACTTCATCATAAAGGCAATTTTATAAAGTTAAACTTTTCTCTTCATAGCATATTATTTGGACACATAGTTTAGGAGATAATGAAAAATTAAAATAATTTATACTTGCGGGAAGAACAATTACAATAGGCTACACGGGTGCGTTGGCGTTGCAGTTTTTGTCGTATAAAATTAGCACGGGTGAAACCGTGGGGCACAGCTAGTGATATTATAAGCGTCCATATGCTACGGTAGCCGTTTACCATCAGGCGAGCCGTATGTTTGTTTGCCACCATTTTATTAAGTACATAAAAACAAGCTTTTGTTGATCATGACCGCATTGTAAAATTATACCTTTATACTCATTAGGTCGATTCCAAATTTTGAAGGTGATCAAAAAACCCGTATTTGGTGGCCCGGATAAATAAATTCACGGATTGTAGGTACTCGAAATCTTTGTTGTGATTTTATTCAACTTAACGATTGGAAATCGTAAAAGTTTTTGATTGGCCTCTTTTTAGCTGATTATTATTGATTACTGGTAAACCCTTTTAAAGTACTTAATAATACTTAATAGATAATGATGAGTATTATGCAAAAGTAAGTCCCGAGTAAGGAAAATATCGACTTAGTATTCAAGTACCATGAGCCGGGTTGAGACAAAAAAAAGATGTAAATAATAACTGGAATTAAAAAAAATTAAACAAATTAATACAGATCTTGGAAATCATTCCTCCAGAATGTAAATTAACCAAAAAAATATTTCCTAGAATAAATACAATGGTAATATTTTCCTGCTTGACCTCTAGGAATGGTTGGATGGTTTCCGAGAACTGGTACAACTCTGCGGTTAGGATTATCATAATATTATTGTTTTTACTACGTTTTATTTCACAATTTAATATATCTATTCATGTATTTAAACGTTTATTGAAATTGGTTAATAATTAATATGTTTAGTCGTAGTACGATGACAATAACAAATTTTGTAAACATGTAAAGAAACTACAATATTTTTTTTAATTTGTATGGCAAGTTTCTGGTGGTTAAAACAGTAATCATTTACTCATGTACTTGATAGATGGCGCTGTAACGTAAGGACCCTAATGACGGCTAACTCTGTTGAAATTGACAGAATTAACCGCTAATGAGAATATTAATTTATAGTAAAAGGGATAATAATATACTATGCTTATATGTCTTTCATTTGTTCTCAGAGCAACGTATTAGTATTGAAAGGTGACAGATACTCTTTCATACAGAAATGGGCTTGGGTAAAAATTAGAAAACGGTGTAAGTTAATAGCTAATGCGTTATGAAATAGTCACTGAAAAAAGCGAATTTTTTGCAATCTAAAAACAGAGATTTAGGATATTTCGTAAAAGCGAAGTCATTTAATAAACTTCAATTAAACTATTTTTGAAGTAGGATTAATATTGAAAAAAGTGTTATGTGTAATATCTCTTAAAGTTATCAGTTTACTTAATTTGTTGATTATGAGTTTTAATGATATTGTATGATTTTAAAAACAAAAATATATTCGAATATATGCCATATTTCATCTAATTACATTCTGGACCCAAAAATACCCGTCTTTTTCACACATCCTAAGAAATTTGGAAATATTCGGTTTTAAACATAACAATGTTAGTTACATACTATCATAATTATAAAGAGGTAAAGTTAGTTAGAGGTAATCTCCAGAAGTAAGTATGTCGTAGTGGTTGAGTGGTTAAGACCGGCGGAATATCAATTCGATGTCCGTAGGTTCGAACCTCGACATGTACCAACGATTTTTTCGAAATTCGCATCGTGAGGAAACCAGAATGCTTGTAATGTCTGACTTCTCTGACTGATTTCTCGGTATCTGAAATCACCTTCCCTTGGGAAGACGCTTTTGCCAATAGGACACTGAAAGACTTTTTTATAACAGCTTGGCACGTTAACGGTACTGTCCCTATTGGAACACAGTACAATTTAAACACAACGGCGACCACCGAGAAATCGAAATCCATAAGCAGTCACCGCTGTCAAGCCGGCCTGTATAAATATCTCTTCACCTTACGATTGAAAGACCTGATATCGTAAGAAGGAGGGAACCCATTAGCCGGGAGAAGGTTCCAAAGCTTCACTGTACGACAAAAATAAGTCACAGAGTACTGTTTAGTCCGTGTCGAGATGGAGGTTATTTTAAAACTGTGACTCCGAAGTCCAGCGCGTGTGGTTCTGTTTTGGAAAGGAGGATTATAATTCACACAAATGATGTCGCAGACTGTTTCATATTGGATATTTCATAAGTAGAGTGGAAGAAGAAAACCGGTTTTGCCGACCCTACTTAAGTATGATAAGGTATAAGATGTTGTAGGCGGTTTCTAGCGGAGGAAATACGGGCAGTGATTTACCCATACAAAAGTATTCCCCTGTTTACCCCCTGGATAATTGTACTAGAGTAAATATTTTTATACCTTAAAGTTTATATCTACAAAGTGCCATGTCCCTATGTTTGATTTTTTATTTCATAAATGAATTACTATAAAAACTATGAGCCTTTTAAAATGACGAAAATTGCCCTTTTTTACCGTCATGTTTAGACTTTCATAAAACAAAGTTGATGATAAAAAAGTGTTGGGTACTTGGAGGAGGAAACAGGGGAATACTAAACTTTGATTGTGCCAATTTTACTTAGGTATAATCAGTCCGAATAAGTAGATGAAACTTATTAGATGCTTAAGAAATTGACACTTTTGGTGACGTTTTCGTTAAATATAATATTACGAGTAGATACTAATTTTATCTACAAAACAATTATTATAATGATATAATAAAAAGACAATAAATATATTATGTTTTTTATTTTATTATACGAGTCTTTTGTTGCGTTTATACAGGGTAAAATTGAAAGCTGCGAGCGCATAATGTGACGGAAGTACAATATGACGAAAAATTAGACATATTGATTAATTTTACTGACTTTTAGTTCTATATATAATAAATGTAAAATAAAACATATATGTATATTATTAAGCCTTTAATATAATATGAAATTATTTTGATTTCAGGTAACTATTTTTACATATTTTTCAATTGAGTTATCCAGACATAATATCGAGCAATGGTAAGATTAGTTTACTTATTTTTAAAGTTACATAAATAAAATAAAGCACTTAAATCATCAAATAAACACCATAACACTTTATATTTAAATATTATTAAAAATGTTCAAATAATTTACACATTTTCGTAAACAAAAACAAATCTTATCGTATCTTGTTCTATGAACATCCAAATATGATGCAAATTCTAATAAGACACATCCCACCATTGATTTTCAAATAAGACAGATCATTGTCCCAATAACTTTACAAACAATGTATTACTGAACCGGTCATATTAAATCAACCGTGACACTTCACCACCCCTAATCTTTCACCTTAACCTCAAACAAAAAAAACTGCCAGATACATACACCCGAGAAAAAAAAAATAAAAACAAATTTATATTTACCGTTGATAGAATTCGTTTTATCAATATTCCTTTCCTGTACGAAGGAATTCTTAATTGTACAGTAGACCAAAAAAGTTTTAAGGCGATCGATCATAGAAAGTTTCCGAATGTCAGATTAGAGGCGATATAGTGATGTAATATGATACAGTTCTTATAAGATGTTACAATATAGAAAGTTTGGGTTCTTCACTCTTAAATGTTAAATGTTTAAATATTAAATACAAACTAAAAACGATATTAATTTATTAAATAACATATTTGTAATTATATAAATATACAAGCTATGTCCAACGACTTCACTCGTGTTATATTAATTCGAATAATTCTTCACCGCACCGCCGCCAATGCCGGGTGCATTGTGCATTGTTAAAGTAGACTATGAGATTAGTACGATCAAACAAACAAACAAACCCTTGAACTTTGTAATATTGTACCTATCATATAAGTATATCGATGATGTGGCTCAAGATGATAGTACGCTAAGCCTAGTGGAAGACACACCAATTGGTGCTTGGCGACAGATTTTCAACTTGCGGGTGGTAGCTAGCCATCAGAAAAAAATCCTATGATGTTTTCCATCATCGAAAGCTCAGGCCCATTGCAGGGATTCAAACACAAGTCATCAACGCAGTTTACATACACGCCACCAACTGAAACATTATTGCTTCATAATATCATATTAATATTCATAAATTTTATTTAAAAAAATCGAAATAGCAAGGCTAATGTACAATGAAACATTTTAAAAAAGCATGTTTGTAATTTTGAAAAAAAATAGAGATAATTTTGACAATAAAACTAAAAGCCATTTCAAAGGTATCATAAATCATTTGCAAGCATACTCTCTGTGAACACCAATGGACAATATCTGATGTATCATCTATTTTACAATTTTAAAATAACTGCATGCAAAATTTAAGTTATACACCTGAGCTCAGGGGAATAAAGTCGAGAATTGAATGATTTGATGGATTGAAAACAGCAAATAGAAATTTTTTATCCAACAAGATAAGAAAGACTGGCAAGAAAGCGTACACAAAGGCTTATGGGCGTTACGCTTCATTTAGCAAAAGTATATCGAATTCATCTACTGTAACGTCTGGACAGACTGAGTTTTTATTAGAAATTGTATTAGTACATTATATAGAACGAGAAAGGGCATTATTGGAGATGACTCATTTTTATAAACAGGAAACTTTACTAATTGTTTAAGCTATGATATTGTTATTAAATAGCTGTACTTCACCCGTGTTAATTTTATCCGACAATCACTGCACCGCGCCGCCAACGTAACGCCTATGCCTAACATAATAAAATTATTGTTTTCACTTCCCGTAAGTTCAAATAATTTTAATTTTCCATTATCACCTAAACTAAAACATGTCCAAATAACACGCTATAAAGGGTAAAGTTTAACTCCATAAAAGTGTCTTTATAATGAAGTAACTTTTGTTCAGAAGGATAAATATGCTATGCCTAAAAGTAATGCACATAAATCACTTTTTAATATTCAACGCATTGCTGTCACAAAATACCTTAATGTGGCATATGTATAAGAGATATATGCTATGGGGGACATTTATTTAGTTATACTAAGGACAAATATTTTTATACAACATTATATTTACGTAACATTGACCATTATTCCAGCTTACGCGGATAAAGCAGTTCGGGAATACTTCCACTTTCGACTTACATAACAAAAATTGATATTTAAGGCTAGCTGAGAGTTATAAGCCTAATATTAGGTAACCTATATATACTATTTCTCGTGAATCTGGCTATCATTATACAAAAATAATTTTTCGAATCTGAATGGAACTTACCGAGAATATAGTAATATATATATAGTATAGATTATATTATTATTTCAGATTATATTAATATATGCAGATGTTATAGCTAATATTGAGACGCCGATGTCATCAAAACCTAGCATTTTTTTTTGGTTAAGATTGACACGCCACAGCGCCGAGGGTGGTAGAACAAAACTAGGAATGCCAGTACCCAGCAGTGGACGAGTTAAAACTGCATGAGGATTATGAAGCAGGGCTTTGCAAGACTAGTGTCATAAATTCCCGAAAAAATATAAATTAAATAACGCATGAGAATATTTATAATACGTTTTAGTGCTTTGTACACTAGATTGTATTGTTCTTGAAATGTGAATTCGAAATCCTCAATAAACCTGAGATTTCTGTGAAGAAAAATATTGCGAAGAAACCACAGCATGGGGGTTAGGCATTTCATAATGCCTGCTTCTAAGTTGAGCATCTTTCTAAAAAAGGTCCTCGTACGGGGCACAAGACAGAATAAGGCCCTTGGTGTTTGCTAATACTGTGCATCGACGAGCTAAAAAAAAAAAGAGCCTCTATGGAGCAAACAACGATAATAAGCCTCTGGTATTGGCTATTTGTTGTAGAGTGCCACCAACTTTTGTTGGCGATTGTTACCAACTTTTAGCGACATCTATACCAGGTTTAATGGGCCAAAATCTACCATCCGTGTAAGTTGGTGTGAAGTCTCATTTGAACGTACAGATGTATAAGTATCCCCATTCTATATCAATACATTTCATAATGTTCTTTTTTATAAACATTATACCAACAAATAAATTTGAGTGGCGACGTCTATGGAAAAGTCATTAATCTCTCGCAGACGACTGTCATTATTTTGCTCTTTAACATTATCGGTTCAATTATTACGCATCCGTAATGGGCTAGATATTACTGAACGTCACGACTCCACGTTATTTGAAGCACGTGCGCTATTCAAAACCGATACGAGAACGACGTCTATCTTGGCTTCTCCTCTTTGCACCTTTTAGCGGATGACAAATGTCTACTTGAAGGTTATCGGCGCACTTTGCCGTTTCGCATCTCCTACATTTAGTTGTTTTAATGGCGTGATTATGAATAATGCTCGTGGAATCTGTTTATAGATTCGATTAGAGGAAATGGATTTCTGAGTGCAGATCGTTTTTTGTTTTTAAAGTTACATTTCTTTCGGCGCCTAGTGAAAAAACATTAAGTGTGAATTTTTACACATTTTTGATCGACTTCAAAAAAGTGGGGGTCCTCAATTCAGATGTATATTTTTTACGGATGTTCAGAAATAATTTCTTTGTTTATGAACCGATTTAGGTGATTCTTTTTTGTTAGAAAGAGAACACCTCTAGGATAGTCCCAATTTAATTTTAATAGCATTGTATTTGTTTTTAGAATTGACTATACTGTTAGTCTTAGGGGCCCTGAGCCGCTACGGCTTTTACAGATACACCGAACTTGGGGCGAGCACAGAGGGCACTCAGCCGCGAAAGTTTTGGACGACTCACACGAAGGTGCCAGAGTGGCCGGACCTCGGCTCGGGAGGTCGTCGCGCATGCGAATAGGTCGCGATCTGGCTAATTTCCCTACTCCTACAAATTCGAGCTAACTAGCATATACTCATATGCATGTTCCCCTCCTCCTGGGAGCAAGGAGAAAAACATGCGTATGTGTATTTAGTGATCGGAAAGGTTTTTCTACACTAACTAGCGCAAAAAAGAAAAAAGGTTCCTTACAGAACCCACTAGCATTGTACTTTCGCATTCGAAGATATACTAGGAAATTCCTCAAAATCATTAGTTGGTTTTCCTTTTTCGTTAAAATTGTCTTGTTTTTTTTTTAATTATATCTACTTACTTCGGTGCGTAATGAAAAATTCGTCGACAGAGAGTTTTTACACATTTTTATAAAACTCTACATCAAGAATTTTTTTTTATTATGGTGAAGATAGTTGTCACACTTGATTGTATGCGTCGCATCCCATCGTGTACCTATAAGTACCCGCATCCACTTTTGTAATTTATTTTTTTCGAACTGACTATCGCTGTTAGAAACTTTAGAGCATTAAGAGACTTTACAGTTTCATCGGATTTTGTGCCGACAGCAGAAGACACTCACCCGAAATGGCAACAAGTGGAAAGTTGCCAAAATAGTCGAACCTTGTCTTCGGATGTTGCCCTGCACGAAATTCTGCGAATTTAATCTAGTTCAGTAGAGATATTTCAGTTTATTTAATACAACTAAGGTGGCAAAGATTCTAAACCTGCCTGATAGTGAACGAATATCGTACTTTATGGACGCTTGTAGATTTAATAGTAGATAATCTAGAGTTAATAGACGAAAGTTATTCAGCCCTAAATATCATATTTCACAATAAAACTATATTTATTTTCAAACGATCGACGTAAGACATTACTGTGATATTCGTTATGACTAAATGTAGTTGTAAATATTAATCGCCTTGTTACTTAAGAACAGTAATTTATTAGAACCATAAAATCTACAGCACGTGTGGACTTGCACTGAACAAGTCTCGAATGCTAACTATTGACCGCGGTTTTGTACGTCTGTTAATCTTTTAAAATTATCTGGGTCTTTGAATTATTTTATTACAGAATCACTATAATCGATTCCGTTGCTATTTTTTTTAATTACCCTGCAGAAGCTGTTTTGGTAACTGTGAAGAAAAGAATACTGTATATTGATTTTGATGGGGCCGTACCGATGATATTATTAAGTAAAAGGGTCTAGATGTCACGTTTGGATTACATATAACCTATCTACACCTTATGTATTCCTTATAATATCATTGGGCTGTATCTTCGCACAATGATGCTATCATTGTAATCAGTAATAATCGTATATAAGTCAAAAAAGTACTGACTGCGTTCCATGTTAGAGCTCAGGTTGTGTTACATTTAAGTTTTTTTATTCAACTAAGGCGGCCCGTCTGATAGTAACGGCCTTGAACCCCCTACTACTTACGACAGAAATACAACACAAGGTTATTTGACTGCGATCCTCTGTAGGGTTGAGATATATCGTGCTGCATGGTTGAAGTGTTGTTCATTTTCAATGTTGTTCTTGGGCTGATTAAACGCAAACAATGGAGTGAGCCGATGAAATTATGTAAGAGTTTTACACGGTTTTGAAGCCGAGTCCATAATATGGGGTCCACAGAATGTACATCTTAAAAAATATAGTGGTCGATGCATGGTGGCGTTTAAAAAGTAATTTAAGTTTTTGAGTCTGGAAATTATATTGTGGCCATCTTGGATTATTGCACGAGAATTCGTTAGCTACGAATGTGACCATCGTATAGGCGCGATATTTTTTATTTAGTAAAAAATTTAGTGATTCGTGAAAATAAACGTTTATGCAACCGTAGTATTAGAAGTGTTATATTATGATAAAAATAATATTATACAATAAACAGTAAAACAAAGTGACATTGACATTAGTAGATCGAATGTACCACACTCAATGCGCCTGCGCATCGTCATCGTGACAGAAAGCTCATGATGACCGGGGCGCGTGTTGATTGTAAAATAAGAAATTATTTTTTAGATATATTTAATGGATGCCTACAATCTGACATACCGGCGTTACAAATGATCAACAGGAATATAAATATTATGTTCTAACTTCGACATTGACAGTGACAAAAGTGATACATTTTTAAGCTCTATAATACCTATATTGAAATCGTGATTTATGTTAAAAGCATTATTTTTTATACTCGTCTCTATCTACAATAATATTATAGATAAGTAAAGTAAGTGAGTTTGGATGTAGAAGGTCATCTCTAAAACTACTTAAACCATTTTACTGTAGTTAACGCTATAAAGATGTGAAATACGTACTGCTATTATCGTATATTGATAAAACAATATGCGAAATATAAATATTTTGTATCGATACACTGCCATACGATATAGAGCGATAAATATCGTATTCCTTGTCGTACGTATTATTTTTGTGGCTAACAAAATCACTAAATATGGAATATGTACTGATATTTAGAGGGTTTAAATAAACTTATCAAACTGAATATTTATGTCTTAATACATAACATTACTAACCATACCTGTACACGATACTAAATTATAGGGTTATAACGGACGCGCGAGCACAGAAATGCTTTATTTTGAAAAAATGGCCCATTTATATTATCTTATTTTTATTAGAAAATATCGTATTTATCGATACAAAACGTTACGATATACGTGTTGAGATTCGTATTGTTTTTTGCCCATCTCTTTTTTACAAAATCGCGGTAGGTTTAATAGTTGTGTAATAAACCAATGGTATTTTTAATTTAGATCTTTTACGCTAGTATATATGGATAAAATATTCCCGCTAATTCCGCGCGGATTTAAACAAAATTGTTCACTTTTGCCTTTCAAAACAATATTATAATATAACGGTTGAAAAATCACTGGGTCAGGCTTCGAGAAAATATTGATAACCAGTGCTACTAAATCACACCCTCTATATCATAGACTAACTAATACAGTTACCCGAACATAATGACAATCCCATACTTATAGTCTTCCATTAACATTGAAAGATCATTCAAATAACCATCGTGTATTCATCACTTATTGCCAAGAAACTTTGTAAAAAATCTTTACTAAATCGCAAATTTGCTTGCCAGCAATTCAACAACAGGCTTTAAAAGACCGTATGTCACATTAAAAGTGTAAATATAAGTGGCTTCATATACTAAACACGCTGATTGCTCGATTTAACAATGCTTAACTTTATTGTAGTTTATTTTTTACTTTGACTCTATATTACAATGTAATTTTAAAAAGAAAATAAGAAATCCGTCATGCGCTGCAGGTGTGTGTTAAATAGAATAAAATTTCGAATATGGTCCGAGTAATATATGAATCAAAGACATTAAGTTCCAATATAAAATTTTCCTTAAGTTTGACGTATATAATTACATAGCAGAATTTAATCCTTATTAGCGACACTATCAAAAGGTTTAATAATACAGTGTGTTTTTTTTTTTTCAAAATCAACGGGTTCGATTCCTGGTTACGAATATTGAATAAGCAGTTATAGTTTTTATAAAAATCGGGTCTGAGTCTCCTTTGAGTACCTTTCGCTATTCGCCGTAATTTAGGATTTAGCTATCCACGTCCACTTGAAAAATTCTACATGTCTACATATATAAGAAAGAGTGTTTTTTTTGGTAGTTTTCCACTAATTGCTGTTAAACCATACATCCAAATTGCTTTCTAACTTTGGTGAGTTGTTATGTGTGCACCGTCGAAGGTTTCCGATTTAGTTCAAGCGTTGTACAATAGATGGCGCATTTCAATTTGAAGCCAAATGGAACGAATAAAAGTCTTCATAGTTAGGTACTTATTATAATGAAGTAGGTTACAAGTCACTATAATACTATAAGACAAGCTCGTTTAGTGCCTTGCGTCCATGTTACAATAACAAACTACATTCATAAATCTATAACTATACGCCTAGAGTAAAGTCGGTGACCGGCTATTACACTGTTATGAAAACCGTGTATTTATTTATTAATCAGAAAAAAATTTACTAGCTTGAATTTTTTTTATATTAGCTGTGACTCGCGGCAAGCACAGTATAATTGAAAAACAGTGGTGAACATAGATATAGCAATTATACTACTGTAATAAGTTATTTCACTACTTTAAATTAACTTGCAAAGTAGGCTAGGTCTTGAAGAGGATAAAAACGATTTCGACTTCATATTGAATCATTACTGCCTTTATTGGGTAATTGAATTATCCATTACATCCTTGGAAATAAAACGTTTATTTGTTTTAATTTCTTCTACAAAACCCTTTGAAGGAAAACAAATAGTCAAAAATATTTTTTATAACATAGGTACAAAATTTATTTCCATTTATAATATATTTATTTATTTTTAAGGTTGCCTGGAAGAAATCGCTCTAAGCGATAATGCCGCCTAACTGTACACAAATAATTTAAATAGTTATACAATGTATGACTTTTTGTTTCGTGTGCGATAAAGTATATTTTATTGTAAACTATATTCTAAAAAAAGTCCTTTGGCATAAAAAACAGCTATGAAATAGAATGACAGCAAAGCAAGCTCTTTTTTTTTACTGCAGAAATAGGTATGGCTTGCATTGCTGTCATAGTAAAATCTTTCATACTTTCGCAAACAAAAAACTATTAAAACATTTCGTCAAGCAATAAAACTGTTAGGCTCAATCTATGTTGCCGCAAAACGGAATGAAAACTTTTTTGTAACGAAATTGTACATAAGTTTTATTTCAATTGTTTAACGTACAACCTAGATACTAGCCAGAAAATAAGTCGCGCATCTTCCGCGTGAAGTGGCGCGAAAATCTAAACTAAACACCATCTACAGTCACAATGCGCAGTCGCAAGTATTCTCGCGAATTCGCACGCCTTCTCGTGCGACGCAACGAAATTGACGCTTCCGTGTCATTCCATTTCGCGACATGTACTCGTAGAATAACCCATAAACAAAAAAAAATTATACTCCATAACATCCTTATACATCAAATCACATATTACACTTATATTCTTAGAAAAAGCGAATGGTGGTAATTTTATAAGTACATTATTATAGCTTACTGCCTGTTTCTACTCGTTACTAGCATACGACAGCAATAAATATGATTATATTACAGTAGAACTCGTATTTCAAGTCTGGCGCGTGCGCAGATCAAATCTACAGTCCGTTTTAATGCTCCTCTAAACGGATAGTGTTGCATTTTGTACTCCTACTTAAGCTATCGATAAAAAAAATATATCGTAAAGTGTATCTTATTTCTCTTGTACTACACTCACACAATAATATTCTATGTGGTTCTTGGAAATAATTTAGTTTCATTATTTTCTTCTTCGTGTCAGCACATGTCCTATCTATCTATATACAATGAATAAAATTAATAAGGTGTCTATTTGTAATGTCAAAATAAACGCTTGTTACTAAATGCATTTGAAAGTATATACGATACCTATAACAAAAAACAATTTTTTTCTGTCTGTTTGTTCCGTGTAATCTCCGAAACGGTTAGACCTATGTTGATAGAACTTTCACTGGTATGATAGCTGATGTTATGAGGACTAAATTAGACTACTTTCATTTTAGAAATATAATTCGGGTTCTGCGCTAGTAAAAAAAACTGGTTGTGGTGAATCAATTCATGCGCTTATATGACGTACACTGAGTAAACCATAAGAGATATAGTATATATATAATATATAGATAACTATAGATACAAAAAAGTCAAGGACTGCATATGTCTATATTTTAAGGATCACTCATAATAACCATATAACCGTAGTGGAGGTAGCGTGTGTCCAATCGACGGCATTCTGTAGTCCACGAGAGCGAAGCCGCGGGTACAGCTAGTTTTAAATAAAAAAAGTTCATGCCGTGGTAAAAAGTTTGACTAGTCAGTGAACTTGGAATCGGGTCTGACTGCTCATGGTGTGACGTACATATTGGGTATCGTTATTTGAGGAAGCTATTTCATATAACGCCAGTCTGTAAGTATCTCACAAGATAAAGATTTCTTCCCATAGGAAGCCCCAGCCTGAATCACCACACGAGCCAACGAATTTTCGTATGACCAGAATCCCTCAGTTCTGTATTTTTATGTGGATTATATGGAACGAATATATTCAACAAATAAATTAATTATTAATGCATATTCCAGCAAAAAGTATCATTAGGTCTTTATAATTAAAGTTGATTACAAAAAACTAAAACTCAAGTATAGTATATATAAATATTTTTACCCCTTTTTCAATGGTATGAATCATACTTTTGAATGGGTTGGTGATAGTTTAGAGTTCATCAGATGTAGTCAGAAGTAATAGTGTTGTGTTATTCAAGGTGGTTAGGGATTCACTATGGTGAGATGTAAAAGTCAAAAGCTTCGACGGTTCAGACATATCAGTGGATATCGTTAATTTTTCCTCTCAGTTAGAAGAACAAAGTGAGAAAACTTACCTAAACCAGATTACACAAACAATCTAAAAACATATCATTGCTTGCATTGAACAAAGAGTCCTTTTTTGACTCATAAATTTATTTAGTCTCGTTGAGCGATTTTTGACAGGCGAAAAACTTACATACAGATAAACCATTGTTTTTTTTGCTTTGTTTTGTTTTGGGTGTTCACTTCTGTTGGCAGTCCTTATGACTGCCTCTGTTTTTTAACTCCACAGTCACACATGTGGTAAGGTAGGTAAATGAATAGAAATTATCGATAGTGTCTGAACGCTCATTTAGTATAGTACATCACTAATTTACCCGTTTGTCGTATCAAGCGGTTCTGCGGTATTAAGGAAAATATAATATTTTGCGGTCTGCCATTGCATTGGTGAATGGTAATCGGAGACCGATGAAAGCTAATCTAATATTGAAATAGTTACGTTGTTACATCGATCAATCATTTTTTAACTCTATGTACGTTTCGAATTTGTCGTGTACTTGTTATAAAATAATACATAAGACAAGATAATTCTTAACAAAAAAGAAAACCAACTTTAATAATTTTTAAGAATTCCCTGGTGTATCTTCGAAGTTCAAAGTCCAGTGCCAATTAAATTAAAAACTTGTTCATCCTATCCAACAAAAAAGAATCACCCAAATCAGTTCATAAACAAAAAAGTTATATAAATATATACATTCGAATTGAGTGACCTCTCGTCTTTTGTTGAAGTCGATTAAACATTAACAAAGAAATACATTTGTAAAGAAATTTAAGTTTCCGCTTCACTCCTTAAGGTCCTAGTGTGAAGTTATGAAGTAAAGAAGCGTCCTCGATAAACTAGCTACCTAGTACATATCACCTTATGTAACGTAAAAATATTTTTTCATATTAAACTGGTAGTTCTTGAGATTAGCGCGTCTAACAAACAAACTCTCCAGGTTTATATTATTACTAGTTGTACTCTATGGCTTCATCTGTGTTATATTAACACACACACTAACGCTAACACACCTGATAGAACCTCAGACGACTTATACAGCTTTACTGTGGCTTGGGGGTGAGCGCTTAAAACACTCAGCCGTGACAGTGTTGCAACATGCTCCAGGGTGCCAAAGAGCCCGAACCTCGACTTGGGCTTTTGCCGTAGTTGTAATTTTAAGTTCGCTACTCAGGGTCGTAGCGTAATAGAAATACACAAAAAAAGAATTTCTAATCCAATAATTAGCTCCAGAGATTAATAAGTTCGAACAAATAAAGAGCTTTATCATATTAGTATAGATTATTGAGTCACTTAGATATACATAAATACATACATAAATCACGCCTCCTTTTCATCGTGCTAGGCAGAGAACACATCCTTCCACTTGCTACGGTCTCGGAATATCTATGATACTCTTGACCTGACCTTTCTTCAGAATTTCCACTTCAAATATTATACGTTGAAATATATAGGAATTACTAATTAAAGTATTATTGGGGTTTTCTATGAAATTCTATTCTATGAGTTTGGCTTTGTGCCTGATTAATTGCAATAGGCTCTAAAAAATATATACGGCGAACTGTGAGTTTACATTAGTTCGCCTCTGCCTTACCCTTCAGATTTGCAAATCAACATCAAAACATCATTGTAAGATGACGAATAGAGTGAAGGTAATATTAAAAATAAATAATTTATTATCTGGGAGCACTGTTCGACTTCCTGAGATAACACAGTTTCATATGACATGTTTGTATTACAATAATAATCATTTTTAATTTAAGGGTTAGTAATAAACTTTTTTATATTAATTAAAAAAAATCATAAGTATTCGAGAAATTTATTTACGTAACAATAACAGCACTCTGCTCTGCTTCTTTTCGATTTCTGCTTCTTTTAAAGCTTTGTAGTATTTTCTAATATTCAAAGTGGGTCTAACAAGATTGTGGCTCTATAGAGATATGTAAGGAGTTTATGTGACATCTCCAAATGCATGTTTCGAGCTTATACTTTATATCACGTATGCACAATAACTAAACTATATCACGCAAAATGTTGGCTTGCAAACCGGCAGGAGAGCAACGACCGATGTTCTTTTCGGATTGTAATCAGTTTACCATAATGCATTGCACCGCGCCGTCACTTTGCTATGCTACAATAAAAAGTCGAAAGTTTTATGTAATTGCCGCAATGAACCACAAGACAACATAAATACGACAAGGTACACTGAAAGTTTAAAAAACACAAAGTAAATCAATGAAGTTTTATAAATAGAAGCGTTATACTGTAACTTAAAGCAATTTGAAAATGTCACAAATTTTGTTATCAGCATGTTGAAACAAAAGAGATAGGAAATCACAGCGTAAGACGGAAACTCTGTTGTCAAAAAAGGATAAAAGTTTCTTCTCTCTCATACCATTTAATTTACCATAAAATGTCATTGAATTAACGTATTCATTGAATCATTCCAATGGGCCATATGTATAGTAACTTTTTTTATACAAAGGTGGCAAATATGCATACGGCCCGCGCGATGGTAAGCAGCTACCGCAGCCTATGGACGCAAGGAGCTTTGGAAACCCTTTTCACCGTAGGAACTCAACACATAAAGGCTATTAAGCCGCGATAAAAATCACAAAATTTGGATAATAAAAACCTGTTGTAACAAAACAATTATTATACAACATAAGCACAGATTTACTAATATACTAACTAATACAGTACAAAATCTCGGATAATTGTTGGTCACTTGTAAATAAATTTAATTTTTTTACGATTAATTCAACCACAACTGTCTGACCCTTAAATATAATACGCAATACTTAGTAGCGTTATCTGCTTGCGTTGCACATGCGTAGTACCGAGTTGTAAAATTATCATTAGTTTATGAACATAAACATTGTAAATACTGCTCTTTGTATTCCTATATATGTTTATGTTATGTAATTATTTATGATTGTGAAGTACCCTTACGTAAGTGTCGTGGTTGAAAAGACAAGTGAATTATTAAAGTCTTTAGGTGCAACTGCTATAGTGAACACAAATATTTCTGTCGTGATAAACTCAAGGACCATGTAAAGCAGGTTTTACTGTGTAAAGGTTATACTTATTATAATATAGTGAATAATTATTTCAACTAGCGATCGCCCTAAGGTCGAAGTTTGACCAGCGACTCTTTGATCTTAGACTACTTTCTGTTTGACATTTGCAGTAATCATGAACCTAAACAATGAGTATTAACTACATCACTTGATGTCACTTTTCGTTGAGTGACAATGTTAATATTTTGGGGGGTCTACGTTCAGTGGCACCGGTCGAGTTAGGATTCGCAGTATTAATTTATTTTAATTAATATATTAGTAACAGATATTATAGATAAATTTTAGCTTTCTGCACTTCTCCTCCATATAAACTTTAACCATGCCAAATCTCAGTCTTCCGTGAACGCGATACGCTTAAAAAGGGGTAGAAAGCTTTTGCTTCACGTATTAATGTAAAGATGATATTTATGTACGTAAATGATGGCTTAGTGGTAACGTGTACGGACTCCGCGTCGATCAACGTGGGTTCGAATTCCTGCAATGAGCCTGAGCTATCGGTGAAAGAAAACATCGTGATAAAACCATAGCATGGTGATAGGGTTTTTATAACACCCGTCTGACTAACTACCACCCTCCGATTGAAAATATGTCGCAAAGCACCTAAGGGTCTGTTCCAGCAGTTACAGTTTTGGGAGTTTTGACCATCTTAGACCACATTGTCTCTTAATATCAGGTGAGATTCTAGTCATAACGCGAAACTTACAAACTATAAAAAAAGTTTTCCTCGCTGTATATTCTAAACAAGATGAGCCCCACGGTTTCACCCGTGTAAAATTTTATCGATCAACTCTCCACCGCACCCGTGTAGCCTACCGTTGTTTTCGTTTCCCTTACTTTCCTATAGCTTGCCAGGTTGCTTGACGTTTATGTTTCTTACTCCACTCCTAAGTTTCATAGCGTGAAGTTATATACTTTATATCCTTTACCAATAAATAGGCTATAAAATGCATAAAATTAAAATTTTTAAATCTGATTTATAATTTTAGTTATTAGCGTATTCAAATAAACAATCAAGAAAAAATAAACAATTTCTTACACAAAAAATCATATACAATTCCTAAATAGACAAAAAGTCAAAATTGAAAAAAATATCACAAAAACTATTTGTTTCGGCGCTTTTTACTTCACATGGGGATTACCTCTAACCTTTCACTCCCTCCCCCACACCTTCACAGCATCAAACTCAGCGGTAGCGATTCTTAAGTCCAACCAAATCTAAAAATCAGTTTAATTTAAATTACTCAAGTAATTAGAACATAATTTTTAATAATGTTACATTAGTTTTGTAAAACAAATTAAATGGTAGATTTTTTATTAACATTCATAAAACTAAGTGGCAATTTATTTGCGTTGCAATAATTTTTTTCCTGTTACATATATGTATATTGATAGAACTTAGGTTTATTTATAATTGTAATTATGACCATAATATGAATTGATTAAATTAAAATGTAAGTGCTGCATGGTCTATTTGTTGTTTTTGTTGTAAAACAAATTACATAAAGGAAAACTTCATTTAAAAATATAATAGATACGTAGACATGTACAAATAAATATCTATACTAACTGACCCATGCAAATACTTCGCACATTATCGATATAGAACAATACAACTGTTGTAATAGTTAAATCGACTGTTAATAGATGACGCCTTCTACATACTAGTTAACAAAAACAATAATTTATAACAATAGTAGGGACTATAAACTTTAAAATGATATTTGAATCATTAACTTTGATGAAGAATTACCGGATATATGGCATTGCCACCAAAACAACTTTAGTTAATTGAGATTTTTATATATATCAAGTAGAACCCATTCATTCCAGGGACTTGAACTCACATCGATCGACGCGATGTCTGTACACTGAGCCATCATTGCTTCATCAACTTGCTACCTTTTCTCATAGCACATTATATTATAGTTTCTAGCATTTATATTTAAGAGGTAATCGTTTTTAAATTCCATGCTCAATTAATATAACATCATTAAAGTCAAATTTCTCCCAAGCTTGGTGAAGCTGTAAAAGCCGTCTGAGGCTTCAGGGCCCTTATAGCTAACATTATAGTCAGATCAAAGGGAAACAAAGGTTAAACTACAACCCATAGATAAATTAGAGATACTTTAAGTAAGATAGGGCATAGAGAAATCACTTTAGAAATTTTTCTATTTTTGAGACGTCGCGAATCACTAAAGAACAAGTTCCAGGAATTTAATATCTTAACTTTGTTTTTCCAATACATTCTTGATAATTTAATAACCTTGTTGAACTAGATTTTGTCAAAGATCAGCACAATGTTAACACTAGAAATAGAGATAAATTAGTCGTAGGCTTAGTAAAACTAATAAAAGTTTTTTAGGTAATAGTGTTAGGTTCTTTAATAAGATCCCGAAGCACATAACTGATTTACCAGATAATAAGTTCAAGGACCATATCAAGTTGCTTTTACTGTCAATAGGTTATTATAGGGTCGATCATTATGTGAATAATAGTGATGTCTGGAAGTGACTCTCTCTCTCTGTAAATTATATGGTTGTTATTATTACATTAAAAAAGTTATACCCGATCGAGTTTCTTTTCGATTCTTTCGATGGTTAGAACGTTTTACGAACCGGTGCCGCGGTGGTAGTGTTTTGACGTTTGTAAGTACCTTCTTAGGGCCTAAATGTAGTAAAGTCTTTTTTCATCCAAATCTCAGCCAAATAACCTTTTATAAAGTTCCAGCGGTGAGTATGATTTCCAGAACAACTTGTAGAAAATTTGTTTAAGGTGCCTAATAGGTGATAATAATTCGGGTTTTATAAGGATTCACAGGCTATGGTAACCGCTTGGTAGACCGTAAGCTTATTAGCCACCTATTGTATAAAAAATAAAAAAAAAACATTAAATAAAGAAATCCCGTGTTTAAAATAAACACTGATATAAAATAAATCATGTCAAGTAGTTATGTTTGTAATCCACTTTAGATATTTTGCAATATGAATACAGTTATTAAGCAAAGAACGGGTCGGTGTGGGAATCGATCCAATGTTTACTTAGCATATCTATGATTTCCTATTCAAATATATATTATTTACATATTAGAACATACCGTTGGATAACTACGATTAAAAACAAACAAAATATAAACAGGGCTTTATTCACGATGGAACTAATATCAGTAATATTATAAAAAGAAAAACGAGTATCCTAAAACATAAGATTATAATGCCAAGGGCTTATTTATTTTAACCTTAACAGAGCAAATTTTTTATTCACAATAGCATGACAAAGTACTGTACTTGTGATTGTAAGCAATACAGAAATAACGGCGGCCACTGAGAAATCAAGAATCAATTGTCAGTCACAAGCTAATGCCTCTCGGCAACTGGCTGCGCACTGGCTTATCCCTAAACGCGACAAACCCAAATTGTGACGTATTTGTCACCATGTAGCAAAGATGGCTCAGTGGCATATGTACGGACTCTGCATCGATTGACATAAGTTCGAATCCCTGAAAACACCGGCTAGCTAGCTACCACCTTCAAATTGCAAATCTGTCCCACTAGGCTTAGCGTGTCATCATCTAAGGCCGCATCGCCAATTAAGATCAGGTGAGATTGTGTTCATAACGCTCAAACCTATAAGGATAAAAACTACCCCACGACCTCACTTAACTTCCTGGATATACACCGGTAGATCCCGGAACGCAACACTCCAAAACGTACCACTATGGCGAATGAATTTTAATACATAATATTTTGTTCCTACCTTCAAAAATCAATACACTTTTTCTTTGACAAAATGTGCCAACCCTAGTTCCTTCACATCAATGTGCTAACTTCCACGAATCACGTCTGTCTATTCGACTAATGTTGCAGCGTATGAACAAAAACAAAGTAATCTAGTGAGTCTAACCTAAAAACCTAGCGTACGACGCGTAAACAATAATAAACATGGTTCTAAGTTGTCAAGAAAGCTAAGAAACGGCTCGCTTGAGCGTTAGCTACTGTTGATTATCTAGATACAGGCCATGAAATGCGAGCGACGTTTTTAAAAGGTTAATTTTAAATTCTATGTCATGTAAATTTTCAATTGATAAGTGAAATTCAGTGACAGGATAAGAAATAGTGTGGTAAGAGAACTTTGTGCTGTGAAAGGAGATATAGTTACACCGGATTGAGAAAGGGATGCTTAGATAGTTTTGGCATGTGGAAGATGAACGAAGGAAGAATGACTTAATAAATTTATAAGGAGAGTGTGAATAGAAGTGTTGGAATAGGAAGGTCTAGGCGAACGTTCCTTGATCAAATCGGGGACTTTCTGAAGAAAGGTTAAGTCAAGAGTACTCTAAACTAATATGCGTGCGTGAAAAGATTGATGAATGTTGAATTACTAACTTCAAATCACAACTGCACTTCCTTTAATAAACAAGAGACAGAGTGATCAAAATTTTTTTTCATTTATAACTTGTATATATACTTTTATATGTACATATTAAAGTTTGTTTATATGTTTATGTATGTAAATATATTTAATTTTTGTATGTCATTATATTTTTGTATTTGCTCATGTTTGTTTAATTTTTATATTTAATTTCCTTTTGCACTACCGATAATAATTTTTTTCCACATTACTGCTAGTTAGCTGGTTCATTCATTCATTCAATTCATTCAATGTCGAAGAAGCGAAAAAGTATGCCAGGATTGTAGCAAGTGGAAAGATGTGTTCTCTGGAGGAGATAGGTGTGATATATTTTTTGTTATGTTCGTAAATTTTCAATTCAGACGATGAAGTTCTCGCAGACGATGTTTTAGGCGGGAGCTAGTTATTAATAATAATAACTTTTCTATCTTAAATACTAAACATGCCTCACAATTTAGATCGTGCTAAGTTTATTCGATCAACTCTCCATCGCGCTGCTTCAAACACATCCATGTAGCCTATTGTAATTCTTACTTCCCTTACTTGCCTACAGCTTGACAGATTGCTTTACATTAATCGTTACTGCTCCGCTTCTTAGGATTGTAACTTGAAGATATATAGCCTCAATAAATAAACTATAAAATGCAACAAAAATAAATTGTCTGGTAGTACGGAGAAAAACAAGTTAAAAATAATACGAATTGAACTCCGGGAGTGCCAACAGAAGTGAAAACTTAGTTATTGGGTTATGAATTACATTTTATTTATGAATTGTATTTTATTAATTATTAGAAGTTTTAAAATACATTTAATATTATTTTATGAAAGACGCGTTCGCGGTCTGCTATATGTACATGCATATATGCACACACTATAGCTGCGTCTCGTAAGGGTGTCGCGAATTCAGAGATTTTATCTCATCATTTCAGCCGCAGGACGTCCACTGCTGAACATAGGCCTCCCCCTTTTATCCCATCTAAGGATATGCGTACCGCGCTAAAAGAAGTTTTCAATTCAAAAATTTTTTTAGCTTTATATATTCCCATAGATGTATATATTGCATCACCATTGTTGAGCAATGCAATTGAAGAGTGTATAAAGCACTTCAATAGAATGGAAGTAAATCTATTAGACAAAGTACCTACATGATTTGATAAATGTCATCTGAACAATCGCTAACTGTTTCTTTCTTGTACTCTACGATAACTATACTATTACGTAGTGGATTATACTGAGCGTCTACAATATACACGTATGAACTTTTGCAGGGTACGGCAGAAGCGGTTTTAGAACCGGTTTATTGAGCACTGCACGCTGCTTCAAGGAACAGAGATGCTTCGAGACGATTGCTTACTTGATTAAACTTTTTATTGAACTATAGGTATTATTTACCTATAGCTAAAAAATATACGTCAGTTTATGGTTAAAATTTTCAACTGTTTTATGTGAAATCTTGATAGAGGGAGCCAGTTCTATCATGACATTGTGATTCTAGTGAGCTAGGTATAAAATGTATTCGGGCCTTGGTTTTAACGTTCGAATTGTGTAGTTAAAAATTATCTTTTATTAATTAATAAATTACGTTAAATGTTCATACAAACTACGGTTAAGATTTTTAAATAAAATTAGTCAAAAGAGATGTAGGTTCCTAGTAACCAGAAATATAAAAGTAAAATATTATTTGTTTAAGTCAAGAACTCTTCAGATGCGACAGCGATATGAATCATAAGTCATAGAAAAATATTTACAAAGGGAAAATATTATATTAAATCAAATAAAGGTTTAAATTTCGATATACAGAGCTAGGTGTACAAATAATTATCACTTCTAAAGAAGAAGATTACAGACGAAACTAGAATAACTTTAAATAAAAATAATAGTCATTATTAATAGGGAGATATATAAAAAATAACTTGACGGTGATGATGTCCATAGACGTAATGAAAATTGGTCACCTCCAAACATAGAAAAATTTTAAGAGAAACACATCCAATTCATTTCATATAAACAAGAAGAAACTTAAAAATTATTTCCTGAAAAAACTGGTAATCGTTGTAGGATTAATTTATAAAAATAATCCTTTTCTTATGTTACCACACCGGTATTTAAAAATGGCTTTATCGGCATGAAACTATTAAATACTTTCTAAGTAACTGTTTCCAAAGGTTCCGCTGTTCTATACAAGATTTTGCTTTGAGGCGTCTTTATTACTCCACGTTCTAAGATACAATCGGCAGCTCGCGCGCAGTACATACAATCACTTAGTAGAACTATATTGAGCCTATTGCGTTTCCTGGTTTATACAAAACCTGCCTCTTCGTTTTGTTTCTCTTATTCTATATTTTTGTTTTCAATTGTATCATTGTTGTTTTCTATTTGTTTACTGAGAACAATGAACTTAATATTATATCTAATTATAAATGATTTTGGTTTAACTATATGCCTTGAACTACTATTTTTATTTCATATAACTTTAGTCTCTCATTGTTGGACAGGGGCCTTCTCTCCTGTCCATACATACAGTGTAAACTCTTTATAACGTTATCCTTTATAACGATAAACTCCCTATAACGTTGAGTGAGGCCAACTTGGTTGTTTTGCGTTAAAACCCACATATTGAAACACTCTTTATAGCGATATGCCACTCTCTATTACAAAGAAATGTGTTCATATTTTTAGACAGTAAATATTTATTATCAGTAGTATTGTTTATTATCAGGTAACAAAAGACTTTGAAGCTCCGAAACATCCGAGGTCGGTCTAACTTTTGTTATCCTTAATTGCCTTGAACACGTGCAGTATGACGCATTGTTTTCTCGGAAGTGATGGTCTTCGACCAAGCATACTGGGTACCTATCGTATTATCAGTCGTAAACCTACTTTGAAACTGTTAACATGGCCAGTAAACGGAAAGCGATTAGTGTTGACCAAAAAGTTTGTGTGATACGTGCGATTGAAAAGGGAGAAAATAAAAGTGACGTTGGAAGGCGTTTTGAACTAAATCAATCCACTGATGCTACCAATTTGAAAAACCAAAAAACAATTCTACAGGCGGCGCTGGAAGGAAACTCTTCTAAAAAATTAAGAAAGCCAAAATTGGAAGACTAAGATCAGGCAATTTTTTCGTGGTTTAACAATCAGCGCCATAATAATGTACCCATCTCGGGGCCAATTTATTATCTAAGATATACATATTAAAAATTCTTATTAATTTGGTTGTTTTTTGGTTCACTTCATATAACGAAAACTCTCTATAACGTCAAAAAATGCTTAGTCCCTTGAGTTTCGTTATAAAGAGTTTACACTGTAATTCATTGATCCAAAAAAGTTTAATACCATACTCGTTATTTGGTTGTTTATAAAACATTCGTCAACAGGACTTCTATTAATCAGATTTATGATTATATTTTCAGAATCAATATAATTGAAGACTGTCAGATAATAAACATAAAATGATTTATACTTTATTTAAATTATCTAACCATAATTTACAAACATTACATATTGCAATAACTATGCACTTTTTTAAGAATCTAAATAAACTATAACCCAATTTAGCGATAACTACTTCGTAAAATTTTACTAGTCCTTCGTAAATAATTTTATAGTCTGTTACATCCATTTAAGCATCAAATATAGTAGATGCAGCTATAAACAGACCTAAACTCGTTAATGTATAAAAACCACAAACTTTCGACACAGAATATGAACATTATAATTCTAATCTCTTATACATAAATTATAGAGCAGTCGTTAAATATCAGTTCTGAAGCTATTGCAGTGACATAAAGCTGCTTTACATCGGCTACTTTATTAACGCTTTCTATTCCTAGAGTTTCAACTTTAATACCGTTTAAATAAAGCCTATATCTTATTTTTTCGATTACATTTCTTAGTTTGACACCTAGGTCTTTACTTTACGCAATATCAGCACGAGCCAGTTGATGTACTGTTTTGTATAATGTCCCTTTGACTGTTGGCGTAATTGAAACTGTCTTCTGAATATAAGTTCTAATTGCATATTGGAATTATCAAAGTTCTTGTTTTATTTTGTAGTAATAATATTTCTTATATAATCTGGGTTAACTTGTAGAAGGATGTTGGTTGGAAACTATGGTATAATAATATACGAAAACATAAATTTGAGATGAAAAATTACGTAAATTTATTTAAACATTTATTTCAAACAAAACAATAAATTGCCTGAGTATAAATTCCATTAAATAAGATATTAAGTAGTGGGAGTAAAATAATCATAAGTCTGTACCTAACTAGGTTAAATTTGATCATTCTTATTTAACTTTGAAAATTATTTAAATATTCTGTTTGTATGGGAAATAGGCGAATTGTATCTCTTTAACTATTTTGGAAATTTGTTTGGTATTCTCGTCATTAGTTTCAATCGGATAGACAAACGTAGGCCGACTTTAAAGCACATTACTGTTCATCTTTATAAAATTGTGTTCACAAAAATCATTAATTTAGTAAACCTTACCTTGCAAATTGACTTATTGACATATACATATTGACTTTTATTCTTTTACTAAGATGTTGGTAAACAAAGCATTGATTAAGGCTCACACAACTAGTAAATTGAATGAAATATGTAAATACGTTTATCGGAGAGTACTTGTTGAAATCAGCACGGCCCGGTGTCGAATTCACAACCTGCACCAAACCAGTCCGCCCGCGGACTCGCGATACGATAGTGGGTGTACCCACCTTGCACAAAACTCGTTTTTGCATAAACAAACTCCTATTCGTAAGTTGTGGAAGGCTAGAAGGGCTCGCTTGTGTTTACGCTTAAATACATTTTAAATAGATCTTCGACATGGATTTAAATATATTTTAAACGAGATTTGGTTATAACAACAAATATTATTCTGAAGGGTGTAATTAATTAAATTAATGAAAGAAAACTTTTAAAACAAACTTGACTGCTGTGATGTGCACTGTGTAAACTTATCCAACAATTTAAAATCAAGGCCAAAGAATACTAATTTTTCGATTTATTGAACACAAAATTGTTTTTTAACGTTTACGTTTAAATTCTTAATTATATTTCTTATAATTACTTATTGATTTATAATTTTTACAACTTTCCCAATTTTCATTTCTGCTAGCAGTGGTCTACAATCTTCTAATTTAAGCGATGTTAAATGAGTGATACTATATTCGGATACTATGTCAATCGATGTTTATTCGTATAATACAATCCTGAGCTTTCGATGAAGGAATGAAACCATAGCATTGTGGTAGAGCATTTTACAATGCCCGTCTGGCTAATTATACCACATTTCAATTTAAAATCGGTCTCCAAGCATCTGTGAATATGTTCTGGCCATAGATTAATAAAGTCCGCTCTACTCTAACACGCCGAGTTCATAATTCTATGGTTCTGGCAAATGAATTTCAGAGCCTGTCTCCCTTTAGGCTAAACCTAAAAATATTATTACATAGAACTATTTATTAATACCGTTTTTTTTTTCAACAACTATATTTGAAAAAATGTGTAGTATAATATAAATTTATTATCAATATGACCGCAGAAAAATGATTCACAATACTTCTGATCTTGACCCACATATAGACGTTCACGCGAGATGCGCACGCGCATACAAGGAAATACGATGCTATAAAATTGTTACTATTAAAATACTGCGTTTTATCCAGATAATTATTAATGAGTAAAATGTTGATTATGTTCTGTATGTATGTAATTGAATTATAGAACAATTAAGGTCGATTTTTTTCAATGTGAGTACTGAATCAGTTTGTTTTTTTATGAAGTAAATTTATTCCGTTTCGAAATTGAAAGAAGGTTAATTCAATCTTAATTATTCTTAATAACGTTTAAATTAAAGATATATGTATTCATAAATTTCAAATTTATATAATTACATATTATAGAAAACAAAATGTATTAAAAAATATAGGCTTTAATTAAGTATAATTCTTATTCCTGTTTCGATCACTTCAACAGAATATAGTTATTAGGTTAAAAATTTCACACCTATAGGTTCTAAATACCCTCATATTTTCAATAGTAAAAATTATCTCATTTAAAGGGTACTTTATCCATAATTTACCTTTTCCTTAATACTTCCAACAATTTGCAATACTTGTTTTACCGTAATTTACTATAATTTTGCACGTGTAATATCTATGCATTACTATCTCATAGAAATTGTGTACAATTTTATGGTACCTACTCGTTGTGCTTAGCCTATCCGAGAAGCACTCAAAATAATAGTTAAGATACTGATGAAAGAAAATATAAATAATATCCTTGTATTAAAACACTATCTTTCTAAACAGATTCTCTATATAAAATTTAATCTCTAAGTGGCAGTTGATACTTACACTTAAAGCAACTGATAAATTAAATTCTTGAGAAATCTTTAACGATTGAGAAATGTTATGTTTAAAATCTATGTCGTGAAGATAAAGTGCCTATTTTGCCTTAGAAAGAGGATCCTAACTAATAAAAAAGATTTGCACATTAGTACATCTAAAAAGCTCCAACAACAAACCAACCTTAAGTGTGCCGTGTTAAATCATTAAATGCTTATGAAGTTAATATTTATAGTTCCCCAATAATGGAGAAGAGTGGTATTACATAATGAAAATAAAATTGAAGCAGGAGATGAAGACAATATTTAAGTCAACGCAATTTACATTTGTAAAGAAGACAGCACAACCATAAACAATTATTATAACATAAATTAAATCAAAGAAAATTACAAATCACAAAACGTTCGAGTCCAAATTAGGTATTCAGTATGAAAGCGTACAAAACATGTTTAGGTCTAAACCTGGACACAGTTTGAATAACAATTCTAACCGTTATGTGTCGTGATCATGGTGCCATGTCAGAGGGTGCTGACAGGAATATTATCATAGCTAAATATGGGAATGCATGGGAATGACCTAGTTTTTCGATAATGGCAAATTATATTATGTAAATCGCTATCGCTAAATAGATTAAATAGCTATTTATACATACTAGCGGTCGCCCAATGATCGAAATTCTTCCAGCGACTTTTTAATCATAGACTATTTTCTATTTGACATTTGCAGTATGAACCTAAACAATGAATATTATATCACTTGCTGTCACTTTTCGTTCTTTGAGTGACATGTCAAAATTTTGGGGGGTCTAAGTTCAATGGCACTGGTTGAGAGAGGATTCACAGTATTAATTTATTTTATTTAATATATTAGTAACAGATATTATAGACAAATTTTAGCACTCCTCCATATAAGCTTTAACCTTGCAAAATCTCAGAGACTTCCGTGCACGCAATACACTTAAAAAGGTGTCCGAAGTTTTCTTCTCACGGATTAATATAATGATGATTTACAGATTTATTTTGAGTTAGACAATATTTTAGTTTTTTTAGGAGCAATTAAGGGCGAGCGTGGCAAGAGTGTATGTACCTTATAAATCAGTAAATAAGAAACTTTCTCTTAAAATATATTCAAGACACTTAAAAATCGTTTTTCTGCAACGGCCGTCATGGGACATTTGGCATGTAAAAAAATCGTATAAGTAGCGAATAAAACTCGCACCCTGACCTTGCTTTGCGTAAAATTTCAAGACCGTAGGTCTCCACCAAGTACCATATAGATTTTGTTAATCGGTCAGAGAACGGGACTTTTAATATGAAGGGTCATACCTCTTTATTGCGTGAACCTAGAAATTTGATATTTACAGCAGTATGAGCCCCGTGATACAGACAGAGAGGCAACAAGTGATTCTATAATGCTTCCGTTTTTGCATTTTAGGTACGAAATTAAAACCCAATTAAGTTACTTACTATTTATTCTAGGTATACAATTTTCTGATATGGTGATAATCTTTGATAAGTAATAAAGTGAAATTAATATAAATAAGAATAATATTACTCTCAAAGATAAAATAAGAAGGTAGTGACGTCACCTTTTATCAGAGTGACGTATTGTTTAAATGAAAGTTCCCAGGGTATCTTCTCATAGCATGAAGAATGAAGCATTAAAAACTTAAACAACTAATTGCCAATAACTCAATCACTCAATAATAACTATAATCACAATACGTTGTAATTTGTATGTCAAAAAATTCTACTTGGTTAAACCGTACTAGATGCGAGACCAAGCCGTCTACCTAATTGAAGTCATTATTATGAATCCAGTACGTGTGTACCGGAGTGCACGTAAGTGCAGCTATCATTACATCAAATTGATAAATAATTTTGATGCATTTTTAAGTACAGTCACTGATAAAAGTTTTTTTTTTTTTTATCTCGCTATTCTTCAGTATTTATTGGCTTCATTGCTACCTCATCTTTTCCACTATGAATCGAATCGTTAATTTCGGATATATTTTTACTCATAACATATTTTTATGCAAGTTGTGTCTTTTCTAAAAAAAATATTTATATCAGAATATATTGTATGAAAATTGTGAAATGCCTCAGAAATTGAGTTTCGCCTTCACTAAATTAGCTACTTCTTTAGCCTAGTGATCGTCAGCGTGCGAGACAAGTGACACTGCATGTGCATCACTTAGCTACCCACATACAACATTACACACATATGAACATACATACGTGCACATCACATAGATAAATAGGTTCTGTAAGGAACCTTTTTTTTCTTGTTTTAGGCTAGATAGTGTAGAAATATTTTCAGATCACTAAATACACATGTTCCCTTCCTTCCTCTCAGGAGGCAGAAAACATGTATATATGTATGTGTTAGTTTAGCTCGAACTTTACGGATAGGGAATTAGTCAGATCGCGACTTAGTTGCAATCGCGGCAACAGCCTACGCCGAAGCCCGGCAACTATGGCACCCTTGCGCGCATGTTGCCCACGCTTATGCGGCTGAGTACCTTAAGTGCTCGCCCCCAAGCCCGGTAAAGCTGTAAAAGTCATCAGCGGCTGTTTTTGGATAGGGCCTTTCAGGCTAACAGTGAAAATAGTTTGAAAAAAAAGCTTTGATCGAGGACCTGGGTGTGCCCGATTAATGGCAATAGGTTCGCTTACATAGGACCTAAAAAATATACACAGTGAACTGTGGGTGTATATTAATACACCTCTGCCTAATCCTCTGGAGATACAGGCGTGATGGTATGTTATGTTATGTTTCTTTTTTAATTATCTAGCTTGCTAGTTTTTGACTTGTGATATCTTTCATATGGTGAAGAATATGCATTGTAATCTAGATGAAGTCTCTCTACCTCAAATCCCCTTTTTATTAAGAACACATGAAATTGTTTTTTTTTTTTTAATATATAACCTGCTGACCGAAACTTGACCTTAATCACACCTGCTTAGAAGTGAAAATAATGCTGATAATTATGTGTGTCCACTAGTCAAAACTACGCTTCGTTTAAAGACTTTTAAACTATTTCGTAAATACAGTTATCGCTAGTAACTTTCAAACCTATACGATGCATGTATTTGATATTTATTATTATCTAAATTTCAATTTATTTGTATCTACGAGTACAGAATTAATTCTATTTAACACTTTCTGCATCGACTGTACCGCTGAGTTATTGCCTATTGTTGCATTACACAACAAAAGATTACTGTACCTTATAATTATGAACTCGGTACCGTATTGCCTTTACATTACAATTTACAATGTTAATATTTGATATATATATAAGTCTGATTTGGTGTTGATACTGACAACTGGTTCAATAATTAAATATGATTATTATTTTTTATTTTTTACTTTTTGAAAGCACACTTTTTTTCAATATTGTTAAAAACAAAGTATTTTTGTATCTCTTACATTGGTTACACAACTCCAACTTTAATGTTTTTTGTAACTCAATATATTTGAGCTTAATATAAAATGATTTAAGTATAAAACTGCTTTTGTCTTATAAAAACTGACTAGACGCGATTAGATAATGACGCCTTTGTTACTAGATACGGAGGTAAAAAGTGTCGAGCCATGAGGTTCGGTTAGGGCTGTAATTTATTTAACGTACGCATATTATTTTTCTTATTTGTTTCGTATAGTATATTAAATATATTCACAAATCTGTTTCTTTTAGGGTCCTACCTCTTTCTCAGGTTTCAACAATATATCATGAAAAAAGTTCTTATGATCTGGTCTATTCTGAGGACTTTAGTATGTAGTCTAGGTTCGGCTGAAAGCCAGTGCTATAGTATTTTGCTATAGCATATTTTATGCTGAGCTGAGGTCCTTTTTGACCTTTAATGCGACATTTGTGTGGTAACGTTGTCGTGTTATAAATTAAATTAGTAATACTTTATTGTATTTTCGTGTTTAATGTGTGTTGTATTAATTATGTCCGTTATTTATTTTCAAATAAATGTTCTTTCTTTCTTTCTAGTTCTAAATTTCCTGATAGAAATTTATTATAAACTAGCTGATACCCGCAACATCGTCTGCGTATTATTGAATATACATAGACATAACAAACATAGAAACTTTCCATTTATTATATTTCTAGGATAACACTTGTTAAACTATGACTTTTGCCGTAATAAAAAGTACCCTATGTGTTATTCCAGGTCATTGACTATTTGTGTGCAAAAATTTATTGAGATCTGTTCAGCCGTTTTAGCGTGATTGAGTAACAAACATCCAAACATACGCACCTTCACATTTATTATATTAGTAGAACTAGTAGGATGATACTTTTTGTTTGTGTGTCTGTAAGTCCAAATTTAACATAAAAAAACAGTTTGATCGATTTTTGTTAAATTTTGTACACGGAAAGTTATTGCTCAATATTGATAAGTTATAAGATTTATCATTAATACTTTTAGGAACCGATAAAAACGTGCAAATAATTTTTTTTCTATTATTAATTCATAGCCGAATTTGGTGTAATATATTGTTGACGGAAAGCATACGTCATACCATAATCAATAAGCTATAAGAATCATTATATTAATGCGTGAAGCAAACACTTTCTACCCCTTTTTAAACGTATTGCGTGCACGGAAGACTGTAAGATTTTGCATGGTTAAAGTTTATATGGAGATGGATTACAGAAAGCAAAAATTTATCTATAATACCTGTTACTAATATATTAAATAAAATAAATTAATAGTGCGAATCCTAACCTGACCATTGATGCCATTGAACTTAAACCCCCCAAAATATTGAAATTGTCACTCAATGAAAAGCGACAGCAAGTGATATAATATTCATTGTTTAGGTTCATACTGCAAATGTCAAACAGAAAATAGTCTATGATTAAAAAGTCGCTGGTCGAATTCGATCATTGCGCGACCACTATACCTATATCACGTAAAATGCCACCAATATAATATAATATAGGGTCAAAAAACCTAATTTAATGAATCATATAAAAAACGAAAGCATTTCACTTCAAGATCCCGCTAAAAACTTCTTGTTTCTTTTTTTTCTGACTGACTATACTTTTGGCCTTAGCGGGGGAGAGGGGGGGGGCTGAAGCCTCTGACGGGTTTTTCATGTATAAAATATACTATTTAAACATATTTATATCAATGTGCTTATTTGTGTGTGACACCCTTAGTATCAGGTATCACAGAGCTACTGTCGGGTTCAGAAGTTGGTCACGAATCGATTGATTCAACAAAGAACGTGCTTTAAAGTTGTAGGTACCTCTTATTACAAAGGGTATCTAAACCAGCCACGTACAAACTCACAGTAGCTGTTGGTTACCTCGATTGTTGATTTAGTAAACGAAAATCTATTATTGTTGCGTTTTTATTTATTTTATTGTTTATAAACTTTTTTGTTATTAATTTTGTTGACGGAAAAAACCCATAAATTTGTCTACAATGTACATAATTTGCATTTGGCTCATCAGAATGTCGCAGTGATGAAATAGCTGAACTATGGACAATAAACATTTTTCTAATACAGAAATATTGTTGTGTGTACACAGTTCACTCATCTTGGGTTATCGCGAGTCGGATCTTGTGTTCCGGGACGTGGCTTCGCTTCAGAGGTAGTTTTGAGTATACCCGCCAGTTTTACAATAGTTTTTGAGAGTTTATAGTAATTTGCGCATGCGGCTGTCTTAAACACCAAACAGGTACATAGGTTCTGTAAAGGACCTTATTTTTTGCTTTCTTGTATTAGATAGTTAGACAAAAATTAACAGATCACTAAATACATACACACATGTTCCTTCCTTCCTCTAACTAAGGCAATAGCCCAATCCGAGGTTCGGCCACTTAGGCACCCTTGAGCATGTTGCCACGCTTCCGCGGCTGAGTGCCTTAAGCGCCCCCAAGCCACGGTGAAGATGTAAAAGCCATCTGAAGCTTCAGGGCCCCTATGGCTAACAGTATAGACAGAGAGAGAAAAAGAAAGGATGTTTTAACGGTTATAAAACTTCTTCTAGATTCATCTGATGGCACTAGGCAGATCGCAAACCCGGGTGACCACGTGTTGCCAATAATAAAAATCCAACAACTATCTAGTGGGAAAATATATAAATATAAGTTCCTTGTCGTTTAAAATCACCAATATGTCGTGATCTGGCGTAGTGATTCACCGTGTCATTTTATCTTACTTCAAAAAAAGAAGGAGACTCTCAATTCGATTGAATATCAAAAGTATTTGCCGACCTTAAACCCCCCTATTCTAAAGAGCTCTGGAAAGTGGAAATCCTTCTCACTATAGTAACGCAATACTAGGTTAATTTGACTGCGATTTCTGTATGGTGGACAGGGCCGACTTAAGTCATACAGGGCCCCCCGGGCACATAACAATCTGGGGCACCTTTACAAAGTGAACAACTCGAAAGGTGTCGTGGGACACCCGCTACCTAGAATTTTTTTCTGACTGACCCCTGGAACTGGGGGCCTGAGTACGTGCCCCGTGTACCCTATTGTAAAGACGGAACTGATGGTGAAGGTATTCCACCAGATGTAATCGTAAATGTATAAGCTATGTGTTAATACACTTGGAATTTTAACCACGTTTAAGTTATAATATCGAGGTCCTTGGTACGATTCTCAGGTCAAGGAAAGTGTTATTGGGTGATTCTATTAAATTCTCAGTAGCTGCTTGGAGTTTGGCTTTGTGCCCGATTAATGTCAATAGGCTAGGCTAAAGTATGCTTGGGTATGCCCGGCGAACTGTGGGTGTACATTAGTACATCTCTGCCTAACTCTCCGGGGATACAGACGTTATGGTACGTTATGTCGTTACAAAAGTATTTAGATTTTGTTTGATAAATTTAATTAATTATAGATTAAAGTTTGTATCATCTTACAATTATGTTTTGATGTTGATCTGTAAACAACTAATTAAAATGTTTTCGTAATTATCAATCCTATTTAATTCAACGTATAATATCTGAAGGAGAAATAATGAAGAAAGGTCAGTATGTTATGTTAAGTTATATTTCAAGCACTTATTACGGTGGAACAATCTTATTACAAATTTGTTTTAATGTGAAATCTATTTATATCCGTATCGAATTAGTTATCTGTTGCGTTGCACACGCAGGTCTCGGCTCAGTACCCGGTGTCATGTTCCAAGAGCTATATCATCAAAGAAACCGTCTGTTTTACCAACAACATTGAAACGTCGCAAGTGATAAGCTCTTATCTACTCATGTTACATTTTCATAGCATTTCAAATGCATTATGGTATACTTTTATTTAAAAAAATTCTATTTATTTTACTAAAAATTTAGTTATTAAACGCTTATGTACAGAACTGAATAATATTGTTTATCTTTATTAATTCACTAACATTTTATTCATTGCCACACTTGTATATATAATTATTAAAGCTTGGTAAAAAGCTAAATTATTATAAAGGAAACAAAAACCCAGTCTGACACAAAAATACGACCAAAAAAATTTGTACGACAATTTGTAACAAAAAAGAAAATAACTTCAGTGATTTGATGAGTTTCTTTGTATATCTTCGAAGTTGAAGATTTAATGCCAATGAAATTAAAATAAAGCTACCCTTAAGGTATCCCCTATTCAACAAAAAAAGAATCATCCAAATCGGAAGATAAAAAAAGAAGTTATGGCCGAACATACAAAAAAAAAATACTTTCGAATTTAGTAACCTCCCGTACTTTGTTTATGAAGTCGGTAAAAAAAACATCACTTCTTGGTTTAAAGCGTCTTGTTTACCAATATCGAACCATAATGTTATAAGTATAGCAATTTTTTTACCCGAATGGCTAAAAGGAGGCCTATGTTTTTCTCGCTTATGTTGTCTATTTCTTTTGTACGCTCTGTAGCCTAAATGGCTTGGTGGATTCTAGCATACGAGGTGTCGATTCGCCATAACTTTGGGAGTGATATAAGTTATATTATATTTAAGTATGTGACGTCTAGTAATCAAATAAAGACCAAAATTACATTAAAAACAATTTTGGTCAAGTGGTTTTTTGTTGCAGACGGGTTTTTTGTTTCCTTGTTATTAATTCAGTTTGTTATATCAGATGGTATTGTATTGAAACTATAGTATTAAAAAAATAATCCAAAACTTACATGCTTAAATGATTTTTATTTATTTAATCGCCAACTTTCTGTAAATTGCGCCGTAGACGATCTAAAGCGCAGAGTAAAAGGTTCAATTTGTCGGTAATTAACGGAGAGCAACACCGGGCTTGTTGTGTAGTGTATGTTTTATTATAGATAACATCTTTCGTAATTTGATATCGTGAAAATAATGTAACACCATGTTAAAGATATAAATTAAATGTACAAAAAAGGAATACCTTAAAAAGATAGTCTGGAGGTGTATATTATTTAGTTATGAAGTATAAATAGTATCCTATAATTGCATATTACTTACCGTGTTATAAATTAAATATAAATAAAAGAAAACGATTAAATCATTTTTATCAATAAAATTTTACCTAGTACTGAAAACCAGTTATGGTTGATTCATATAATTCAGACATGAATCTCCTCCAATATAAATTTTAATGTTTTAAAAAATCTATCAAAAAAGTTAACAACAACACAAATTAAGAGGAATCGCGGGCAGTGTTTTGCCCATACAAACGTATTCCCATGTTTCTTCCCTGAACAATGGTACTAGAGCAAATAATTTTATACTGTAAAATCTATATCTACCACTACCATGACCCTATGTTTTGATTTTTTTCATAAATGAATTATTATGATAACTAGGGGTCTTTTAAAATGACGAAATTTGCCCTTTTTACCGTCTTGTTCAGACGTCCAGCAAACAAACTTGACGACTTTTATGTAGAAAAAAAATTATTAAAATCGGTTTAGTTTTCAAAGAGGAAACAGGGGAATACGAAACTGTGATTTTATGAACTTTACTAAGGTGTTCAGTCCAAACTGCAGTTGTCACTCTCGCTCTATTGGGTGAGGTTTCGAGCACAGCGCGACAGCAATAGATTTTAGTAATACCTACCTATTCTTGAAATGTTTCTTAGACCGCGCATCCTCTTAATAACTTTAATTATGAGTAAGAAATAGAAAGAGTAAAGAAACTCGAACGCTATTAAAAATGAAGTCCGATTTTTTTTTTACTTAGGCTTAGCGTTTTAGTTACAATCTCATCTGATGTTAAGTAGTGATGCGGGCTAAAATAGTAAAACACTAAGCTTAGCGGGGGAACTGGCTCTCAAGTGTAGCTGACGGTTCACACCTATAGTAGCTTGGTGACAGATTTTCAACTTGAGGGTGTTAGCTAGCCAACTGGGCAATACAAAATGCCCTTCCATCATATTAAATGTTTTCCTTCACCGAAAGCTAATACTTATGTATGGATTCGAATTCACGTCACAATCTAATCAACCATTATTGCTTCATAATAATACAACGTATTGATGCAGTTCAAATGACATCATTAGTACGACCGATTAATTTATGTTTATTACTGTTTGCATTCGACGATATTGAAATCAAATATCACGTCTCCATTTAAGGGTATTACGTTTCACACTTCTAAGAAAGAAAATAAAGATTTATTGAACCTATTGACGTACTCAAACTGCTTTCTTATCGTGGAAGCGTATCTTATTGTATAAACATAAACATGGATTGTCGTCTCTTAGTAGCCAAGTAGTCATTTAAAACACCGACTTGTAACTACTAACAGCATGAGAGAGAGAGAGAGAAATTAAAGTATTTTAGATTACCGTTTATTACATCAAACCTGTGCATTATTGCAACTCGTATATTAATTGGGTATTTGCAAATATTGTCTAGAACAGGGATTCCTAAAGTGGCTTTGGCGAAATCAGGGTGTTTCGTGGAAAATGTCGTCAGGGTTCCGTGAGTAAGTTAATTATGTCACTCATTCGATTAATTATTTTTTCAGACTTTTAATTGGATCTTCAGGCATAACTTCTTTGTTTATAAACCGATTTCGATGGTTATGTTTTTGTTTGATAGGGGATACCTCAAGGGTGGTTCCATTTTAATTTAATTGGCACTGAACCTTTAACTCTGAAGATATACTTAGGAAATCTTCAAAATCAATATGTTGGTTTCCTTTTTGTCAAAAAATGTCTTGTATATATATTTACATATTTTACCCGTGACTATTCGAAGTTAAAAGAAATTATTTTGTAAGTAATTGATGACCACTCTTTTAATAAAACCTGTGGTCGCCCAATGATTGAAATTCGACCAGCGACTTTTTAATCATAGACTATTTTCTGTTTAACATTTGCAGTATGAACCTAAACAATGAATATTATATCACTTGCTGTCACTTTTCATTAAATGACAATGTCAATATTTTGGGGGTCTAAGTTCAATGGCACTGGTCGGGTTAGGATTCGTAGTATTAATTTATTAGCAACAGATATTATAGATAAGTTTTAACTTTCCGCACTACTTCTCCATATAAACTTTAACTATGCGAAATCTCACACTACGCAACACAGCACAGTGCACGCAATACGCTTAAAAAGGGGTACAAAGTTTTGCTTCACGTAAATATAATGATACTATAATTTTAGTAGAACGTTTTATTCGTTGATTGAAAATAACAAACTACATAATGCTAATGTAATTTCAAATCAACATAATACTTGTCGTTTGTGAGCCCTTGACTCGGTTTGGCATCGAGTAATTGTTGAACACCTGCGACCGAGTTTGAAATTACTTACTGACAGACGAACACGATCGTTTAAACGCTACAGCCACAGATTAATATAATCTAGCTAGATCACTTGATATCTCTGCTTAAAATCTACATTTTACTATAAAAACTTGTTGACTTGCTGAACCGTGCGAATACTTTGCTTAAAGTATATTGTAAACTAACAGCTGTCAGTTTAGTTATTAAGATGTTTAACAGATGGCACCTCGTACATGTTCGTTGAATATATTTTTCATTAGGAATGCTTTTTGTTGGTGTTAATGATTATTTCATGAAGAAAATGGCGTTGCCACAAAAAACGCCCTTGTGAAATCTATTTATACCAATATCACAGAGAGGAAAGATTGGCCCCTCGCCGGATTGCATCCTCTGTTATGTGCTGCAAGCAAAATGTCTACGAGACAAGCTTACGCTCTACAAAATGTGTATCCGACCGATTATGACATATAGCTGCATTGTGTTCGCACATATGCCAAAATATAATTGGGAACGTTTACAAGTCATCCAGAATAGGTTTCTTCACCGCCTTACCGGCGCCCCTTGGTATGTTCGTATGGAAGATCTCCATAGAGATATAGACCTTCCTTCGATACATGCCAATGCCAAACACCTTTCTCGCTCATATTTCGACACCGTGTCAAACCACGCGAATCCGTTAATCAAAGCGGCAGCCTCATATGTTCCCGACCCCAATGCCTGTCGGAGTAAACGCCGGCCGCGTAACATCTTTACTGACCCGCTCGACCAAATCGAAACAGCAAACGAGTTCTATTCCACTGCCTCTCCAAACAGAGCGTGCCACCGCCCACGCCCGCGTAACCACCGTTCTTTCCGCAGAGGACGGGCGGTCAACTTTGCTCCCGTACACCCGTCACGTCCACCCTCTCCAGCGGTAACCCAAGCCTAGGTCCGTTCCTCGGTGTGAAGCCCTTGGGTCAAGCAGCCGCCCGCGCGATACAAGTGACACTATACGTGCAACACTTAGCTACCCACACACAACATTACACAAGTATGAACACACACACGTGCACACCACACAGGTACATAGGTTCTGTAAGGGACCTTTTTTTTCTTTTTTTGCGCTAGTTAGTGTAGAAAAACCATTCCGATCACTAAATACACATACGCATGGTTCCCTCCTTCCTCCCAGGAGGAGGGGAACGTGCATATGAGTATATGTTAGTTAGCTCGAATTTTCTTAGGATTAGGGAATTAGATAGATCGCGACCTTTTCGCATTCGCGACGACCGCCCAAGCCACTCTGGCACCCTCGAGCGGGTCGTCACAAACTTTCGGGGCTGAGTGCCCTAAGCGCTCGCCCCCAAGTCCGGTGAAGCTGTAAAAGCCGCAGCGGCTCTGTTTTTGGATAGGGCCCTTAAGGCTAACAGTATAGTCAGTTCAAAAAAAAAAAAAAAAGAGGAAAGATTTGATTTTTTTTTGTTTGTAATGGACAAACTCAAAATCTACTCGACCGATTTTATAAATTTTTCTACCAATATAAAGTTACATTATCAGCGAGTAACATTAAGCTTTAGTATAAAATGAACGACCAATTATTTTTCACAAAAATGTTGATAGTTTTACACAAAGTATAAAAAATTGTCTACACGGATGCGTTGGCGATGTTTGTCGTATAAAATTATCACGGGTGAAACCGTAGGACACAGCTAGTAACGTATAAAGATGGAAAAATGAACTAAATCAAATACGTGTGCATTATTTTTAGGTAAAAACTGAAGGTAGCCTTCGGTATAAAGATAAGTTTGACACATACAAAAATCTTTATAAATTTCTATGTACTTGGGGCAGCCCGACTGGTGGAAATACCATAGAAGATAGCAGCCAAATAACCTTGTGTTGTGTTCCTGCGATGAGTAGGGTTTCTAAAGCTCCTTGGAGAAGGGGGGTCTAGGTCGGCAACGCACTAGTATACCTATAGTGTTATACAAATATGCTACGGTAGCCGCGTCACATCAGGAAGTTAGTACGTGACCTTATCTAGTTTTGTAACATAAATAAAAAAATTGTGTGCAATTCACACGTGGTAGAAGTGAAACTTCACATCTATGTTTTTTTTTCCAGAAAATTAATAAATACACACTAATTTAAAGTTTATGAAAATGTGCATCCAAGTACTCATAATCATTATTCACAATATTAATTTCAATTAATGCACATTTGAAATATCCATGGTAATCTAACACAATACCAATCAGTAACAGAAAGTCATAAGTGTTGTCTAAAAAGTGTTTGTTTCGTGCCTTTTTGGTGAGGTAATAAAATTCAATTTGAAATATCTATGGTAACCTAACACAATATCAATCAGTAACAGAATGTCATAAGTGTTGTTTAAAGAATTTTTGTTTCATGTCTTTTTGGTGAGGTAATAAAATTCATTCATGCATGGCAACAAACCTCTTTTGTACCATTTTACCATTGCCTAAAACTTTTCAATCTCATTTTCTCCCACATTAAATCTTATGAATTCATGTGTCTGTGTCTTTTTACTGTCGCTTAAGCTTTTTCGTTTTCATCGATTTTCAAATCGCACCGATGCTAAAGAAGTTTTCAAGCGTTTCCAAAAATAATACAGGATGTTAATAAGTATCTTGGGCACTGAAATTATGAAATCGTTGGCATATCACGTTAGAGACGGCGGTTATGTGCCAATATCAATAGCACTGGCATTTGATTTCTCCCGTAAAGGCATAAAGGTTACTTGTGTGAGAGCACACTTTAACTTCAACTTAAAGTAATTTGTTAATGTAGGTATATCACCATTTATAAAAAAGTATAAAGTGTGCCCATTAACATCTAACCTAACCTTACTTGCGCGTGGTCCTCCCTGCTGAGTAACAAACGAATTAACAGCAATAGTGGAGTCAGGTCTTAAATTCACAGGAACCTTAGTAGTTTTTTTTTTTGGTTATTGATCGATTATTTACTTCGCACAAGCGATACTAACTACATACAGACGTGTAGACGCAGCTTAAACTCTTGCCGCAAGCTGTTTGATTTGTGTATCAAATAGCTTCAATCGGTGGCAAGTAACGCCATAAAACGTCCTATCGTCGAGTATGGTATATTAACTTTTCCCTCCCAATATTTCCTTGATAACTTGATGTATATTCGTAAAAACTTAGTCAAGCTTGATTTTGTCAAATATCAGCACAATGTTAATACTAGATATGATAAATTAGGCGTACCGTGTTTTAGACTTGTAAGACTAATAGTGTTAGGTTCTATAATCAGATTCCGAAGCACATTACTGATTTGCCGGACAACAAGTTGAAGGACCACGTCAAAAGGTTATTATAGGGTGGATCATTATGTGAATGATAGTGATGTCTGGAAGTGATTCCCACTCTGTGCATCCACTAAATTATTATTATTGTACCTGTTATATTAACACTTGTACAGTTGAAAAAAAAAAAAAACCCGATCGAGTTTCTCACCGGTTCTTCTCAATCTCTGGGATATTTTCCGAACCGGCAGTAGTGTTTTGACGTTCATAAGTGCCTTCTTAGGGCCTAAATTGAACAAAGATTAAAGATAAAGTCACGTTTGTATCTGTAAGGTTGATTTTATAGTGCCCCTTACGACCAGCGCGTTAAGTAAGCGCTGCTTAAAAGTTTGCTGATAGCCCGCGCAATCTATAAAACGAGTTTATTCACTCTCACGCGTTGTCTTGTGCAAATGCGAATATGAATATAAGACAACAATTAGCGACACATCCAATCAGCGTGGCAATGTGACGCTATTTGGCCGTAGTAGGGGTGCCCCCAGTGCAGTGTTGCTAATGCAAATTTTTTAGGCGGCCGTGTACGTTAAGTAAAAAAGCTGTGTTTATAGGGAAATAAAACAAAGGTCGGCCGTCTCATTGCTCAAAAAAAAAAATCACTTTCTTCTTCTTTGTAACTAGGCAACTAGTCCTCGAGACTGTTACTGCCATTATCAAGTTAATAAAGTATCCTGTCTTATAATGACTTTAGTAGAGCATTAAGATGATGGCTCCATTGTCAGAACTTTCCAGGGAGTTTTTTTGGGATCTCAGAATGAATGCTTTCAGCCTACATTTATAATCCACTCCACTTATGCACAAAAACCAAAGTATATCACGCAAAACTCCACCAATATTACATAATATATGGTCAAAAACCACAACATGTCACTTCAAGATCCCGCCAAACATAAAAAAAACTTTCATCCATGGATTATATATAACAGTCGAATAAAATCGTCTTAAACTAAACTAACAAAAATGTATATACTTGAGTAAATATTATGTTACGGATCATTGATATATTTGTCGATAAATTAATTAACGTAGGATTTGCAAAAAGCCGTAGAATTTGCTACGGCCTCAGTGCTGCAGCCGTAAGCCGTGGATTTTGTGATTTTTTTTACCTAAAAGCCGTAGAACATAGTAATTGCCGTAGCATTGGCAACATTGCCTCCGTGCGCGGCCAGGAAGCACTGGCGACACAAGCGCGATTAACCAACAGAGCGGATCAGACTGGAAACAAGAAAACGAGAGACGATACTACAGACATTTGTCGCATTTGCGCCTGCGACGCGTAGGGGGCGTTCAAGTATTACGTAACACAATTTTAAAGATATTTAACCATTCCACTCCTCCATGTAACGTGCCGTAACATTTTTCTGTAGGTACCCCCTCCCCCTCCTTAAACGGTAGGTAAAAACCAAGTCAGCAACTCAGCATATGGGTTTTTTAAGCCAAAAACAGCTGATGATGCAAATCTCCCTGTTTTGAGGACATTGCAGAGTATGAACTCACTTTAACAAAACTGATTACCAATACAGTCGAGGGATTCCCCGTAAAACAATCGAAACGGGTTACCAACTTGGGACAACTAAATAAAAATGACGTAAAATAAAATCGAGAGATTCCCCGTAAAACATAAACGAAAAAGGTTGCGATCTTGGGAAAATTTAATTGCCTAGTTTTTTATTTAATTAAAAAAAAAAACAATGTTACGTAACGCGCTGTTTGAACCTCCCTCCCGCCCTTTTAACGCATCGTAACGTTTTACAAGACCCCCTCTCCTCCAAATTGCGTTATGTAATACTTGAACCGCCCCTTACGGCACGCACTTATTAATGTTTGCCGAGGTTTGGCAAGCGTATGGATCGGGCATAAACTTTTGTAGAGGTTTCAAGTTTCCAGCAAGCAAAAGCGTGTGGATCCGGTATTGCAATACTTCACTGTAAAATTTTGAAAAGCAATAAATCTAACCTTGCTTGCTACAGTGTAACATTGTATAGGTATGCCATTAGTAGCTTATTTTCTTCAGTTTATTATTATCTGGTTTTGCTTTCATGTGTTTAGTAAAAGAACCTCACCTTATGTTGTTTTTTTTACAAAAAACAAACAAAATGAACATCAAAGTGCACCTCACACAGTGTTGTTTTCGTAAAAAAATAATAATACAGTAACTACACCGCGACATCTTAAAAGGGTTCATTACATAATTAAAATTAACGTCTGTATGAAAATAAATTGATAATTTTAAACTTGTAAATCGACAGGCATAATTTCTGTACCTAATAGAAATAATCATTATATTAATACGTGAAGCAAAAGCTTTCTACCCCTTTAGCGTATTGCGTACACGGAAGACTGAGATTTGGCATGTTTAAAGTTTATATGGAGAAGGAGTGCAGAAAGCTGAAATTTGTCTATAATATCTATTACTAATATATTAAATAAAATAAATTAATACTGCGAATCCTAACCAGACCAGTGCCATTGTACCTACTCATTGTTTAGGTTCATGAACACTACAAATGTCAAACAGAAAATAGTCTATGATCAAAAAGTTGCTGGTCCAATTTCGACCTTAGGGCGATCGTTATTTATTATAAAATATTCATTCTATCTTTTAGGTTTAGTAAGACAAATAAAAGATTTTTAGGTAATTGTGATATTTCTACAATAAACTTCCTAAGTTCAAGAATTATGTCAACAAAGTTTTATTGTCGAACGGATTATAAGTTGGTTAAATAAGAATAAGGGTTATTATCTATATTTAAGAAACTTTTTAGTTTTTTGAAAACCAAGTAAGAAATAATACCTGTAAGAAGTATACATAGTTGTGAGATATATTCTGGTTTGAAGTGTTAACGGTTTTGTTATTTTATAGTCCCACAGAACCCAAAAGAACCCTAACTAAGGGTGTGTTTACACAATCAGCGACGAGCCAACTTTAATGCTATATTTATTTACATTGAATATAACGCACGCGCACCGAGGCACGTGTTCGAGTCCCGTTTGTGTCATAAAAATTTTTGGACTCGACGCATCTGGTCGGTACTAATGTTTAAATAATACACGTTTAAAATAACAAAAAGAAAAAAAGAAGCGTTGATAGGTTAAAACGGGCGTAAAATCTTTTTAACGCCTATGACATATTCGTCGATTAACGGTCGTGAACGTTGTAAAATATTTTAATAACTATACCGTAGTCTCGTTAATAACTGAAGCAGATGTTATATGCTATTTATATTTTTAAAACGCTAATCTTCACGCTAATAATTCGAGATAAAATCGATACGATTTTAAACGCGGTAGTAATATAGTTTATTATTGTTTATACTTAATTTTTAATTTTAAAGTCATCGTAAAAACATCGCTGTTGTAAGGTGGTAAACGTCTCCGTTTGACAACAGATCCGTTTCATAAATAGACGCGATAAACTCTCACTAAAAGCAATTATTTGAACACGCAAAAATTTTTGTTAGCAGTATGTTGAAACAAAAGAGATAGCAAATCATAGCGTAAGGCGGAAACTCTTTTGTAAAAAATCACAAAAGTTTCTTCTCGCTCACGCCGGTATTAATTCGAAAGTGAACTGAAGGCAATTGTCCACCATTCACGATTGCATATAGAGAGCGTCAGTGCCGTATTGATAAAATATCATTGTTTGAATAATGCTCTAAATAACGGTTTGGACGAAATTTTTTATTTAGACTTAGATGTTTTACATTGCCTTATAATTATTATGGGTGTAATTGGTAGACTTTTTGATCGTATTTTTTTAACATTCTCAACTTTATTCATTTCTTTTGCTTATTTTTTTTTTTTCGATTACATTGTGTAAAGATCACGAATAAAGCATGCGGTGATGGCCTTAAAATTAAAAGGCTAATAATGCACTGACAAAAAATATGTTTGCTTTTTAATTAAAGGTGTGGAATAAGTTACCTAGGGCTGTTTTCCCCCAAGGGCTATGACTCGGGACTCTTTAGAACGGGATTGAAATACGGTCTCCAAGATTGGCAACATAGCTGTAATGTTCCTAGGTGACGGTAACCATTTACCAACATGTTGGTTATCTCTCCGTTTGCTACCGTTTTGGCATTAAAAAAAAAGTATAAATGCAAACTAGTGTATTGGTTACTAATAAATTCTGATAACTTTGTGCTTAGTTGTTAGTTTTAGCTTGCTTAGATCTGTTTTAACGTACTACTCTGGACTGCGGACTCAGATAACCTTTATTTACTTTACGATCCTATTTTATTCGCTGTCAACGGTACGGTTAAAGTAAACGATGTATTTTATTTTCGCATGGCAATGATTATGTGATTAAGATTAGCTGCGCTTTCGTGGACGACAAAAAAACACGTATTTCTTATGGAAGTAGTAGTTCCATAAAATTTAATCGCTTTTTATTAAATATTTTAAGATAAACTAAGTATCTAAGAGGCAACTTTATTCAAAATCTATCACTTTTTTCCTGTTGCACGCACAACGATAAACCTTACTTGTTTTTTATTTGTATACACTTTATTTATTATATGTTGATTTCCATAAGGGTTTAGCATTATGCCTAATACCTAAAAATCATACTATAGTTTCACAAAGAATTTTGAAGCAATAATGGCTCAGAGGTAGTCCTGTATGGATTGCGCGTCGATCGACGTGAGTTCGAATCCTTACAAAGATGAAACTATTGTATGTTGGTAGCCGGTATACGAACTATAACTAAACCACAATAACTCCAGTTTAATAATATATATAGGAAATTATAAAACAAATAAATGTTACATTTTATACATCTCTCTATATATACATGGAAACCGTGAATATTTGACTTATCAACCAACATAGAGCTCAAACCACTGAACGGATTGGGCTGAAATTTATACCACACACATAGTGATTATGACGTAGACATCCGCTAAGAACGGAATATTAAAAATTGTAACCCTAAAAGGGTGTAACGGTGGTTCCTACGCAAAAATTATTAACACGGGTAAAACCCCACAGCTAGTAATAATATATGAATATTAAAGAAGCTGCGCTTGCGCCGCTCTGTTACTAACACAATCAATACAATACACACACAATAGCAATATTCCAAACGAGGAATGGAAATCGACTGTTTCTCGGATTACGATAGATTGCAACGCAGATAACTGGAGCTCTTTATTGTTTGCTTGAGTCAGTGTTTCTCAAACTTTTAAAGTTACATATTATTATTTGGTTAGTGCTGATTATTTTTCTATCGTTTCTAATTTCCTTGTATCTTATATTTATCCAACTAATCAGCCAATGTTCGCCTATTACTGAGTTCAAGCGTCATCTTTTCCACTGATCCTTAGTAAATTTGTTTTAATTTGTGACCATTTAATTTCATTTTCATGTTTTCGCTTTAATGCAAATGTTACGATGGATGTGTAGAGAAACTATAATAGATAAGATTAGGAATGAGCTTGTCACAGAGAATTTGAAGGGTTATAGGCTACCGTGGGTATGGTCATGTCATGAAGAGAGATGAAAGTCATATAACTAGAAGAATGTTAAATATAAATGTGGATGGATATGAGAGTAGAGATAGACCAAAGAAAGTATGGATGAATTGTGTGAAGAGCGATATGCGGAGGTATAAAAGTATAAAATACTGAGATGATATTTGATGGAGTAAAATGGAAAAAGAAAACATGTTTTGCCGACCTTTACTTAAGTAAAATAAGGGGTAAGAAAAAACAGAATTTTGTTTTCATAGCGTTTGGGTTAATCTAATCAGTCTCTGTTTGTGAAAATTATTTATTCGTAATACCTAAAATGTTCATACTTATTCAAAAATTGATTAATTCCAGTGTTCAGTAGGTATGTATTCTTGATTCTAGTAATAAATGGTGGAAAGAATTATAGACCATATCTTAGTAACCCACGTACACATAGCAGCGAACCTTTTTGGCAGTTGCAACTATTTCTTTACTGTACTGAACTTGTTTTTTTTTTCAAACAAATATCAAAGTCAATTGCAAACTTCGTACCAAACAGACAGAGTTAAAAAAACGTTATAGGGGGACAATTGTAGAAGTTTGAATATCATTGCTAATGCTGTTTATTATTACTTGTTTAATATCTATATTGTCGAGTTGACCTCGCCTCGCTGTACGTATAGTGGTGTATTATAGGGTTTGTAATACTCTGCAGATATGTTTATAGTTATTGTTTAATTATCGTAATCGAATTAATTAAACTGTGGATTGGTTGAATAGTCGTGACCCATATATATCGCTATTGCCCTCAGCTCATTCACTCTAGTGAAGTAAATATACTTCCAGTCTTTATATATTCCCTCGTTTTCATTAACCTACTGAATTCTTTTTTAGAAAAACTGATATTAGTTTAAATTATTCTGTATCTAGAATTAGCAATTTGTACAATAAATTTAAATAACCTCGAATTATTTGACATTAATTTAATTTAATTTAATTTAAACTTTTAACCAGGTTACTTACACTTTAGTTTACAATAAATACATGTATAAGATATATTTTAATCTTCATTTTAAGCCTAATTTATGTGTTATTTTGTATGTATTTTAATTTATATTTACTGTTTTAGTAGTTACTTCGTTTTATAAATAAGCAAGCTGTGTTTACTAATAAATTGTAGGTAATCTATAAAACTAAATAAATAAAAGTAAACAATCTAGAGTAAACTTACTCCAGATGTTAATGACTCGATAGACGTGTAGATTAACATCCCAGCCTCTCCCGTCATACGATGCCAACTTGACAAATTCCTAACATTGCCAACACGTAGGATCTTTAAAAGCAATTCCTAATTTTCGTACCAAAAACAAACCCGGAATTCCTCCCCGGTTCTGACCTGAAATTAAAACGTCCGAAATCAATGTAACTGTCAGTCTGTCGAACAGAAGCTCGTAAATAATGTTACGAGCTGACATTTCTTTTTCTTTCAAACTTGGGGTGAAAACTTTCTGGTTATTTAAATACTACCGTCTGCGTAAAAGTGATGACAATTGACGTTTTAATTGATTTCTAAATTTGTTTCTACACGTATATTTTCAATATTATGTAGATATTCTTAGACATGCCATAAAACATAGGTTATTCAAAAATACCATAAAGTCTATAAAGAGGAATAAATTCTCCTTTTATGATGTTTTACCTCCTTGTATACCCCGTCCTACTACATAAGGTTAGCCTTATGTGCCTTCTAACCCTTGTCCCCGATAACACTTTCATAGTAGAATTCCTGTCAAAATTTATCATAATTAACGAAATTAAACTGTAGATGGTAAAGTCATTTCGTGCATGTATTCAATCCTATTCCATAGACAATAGTTATGTAATAAATGTTGTAGGATTAGTTCTACTTCTTCTTCTTCTTCCTAACTTCACAACAGACTAGTCCTCTTTAATGAATACCATTACTACCATTATCGAGTGAATAAAGTGTACAGTCTTATGACGATTTCAGTATCCTAACAAGGTGGCGGCTCTCTTTTAGAAGTTTCTACGGAGTTGTTTTGGGATACCAGAATGCATGCTCTTAGTTCCATAATCCACTTCACTTATGCACAAAAACTGAACTATATTACGTAAAACGCCACCAATATTACATAAGATGTGGTCAAAAACCTAAATAAAAAAATAAAAAATAAAAACCACAACATGTCACTTCAAGATCCCACCAAAAACTCATAGAATTAGTTATTATGTGTATCGTGTTGTGTTGACTTTGTGTTTGTTTATGGATAGTCCGGACTGGATACATTTTGAATTAATAAACCGGTCATAGTTTACGATAAATCTCCTTCGTTTATAGTCCTATATACGTAACATTGGTGGAATTGTGTTTACACACACATTATATAAAATAGATTATAGAAACTTTAAATGAAAACCACTGAAATCGTACTTAGGTTAACTTCTTTTCACCTTTCTTAAAGGTATACCAATTCCATTTCATTATTTTCTCGATGACAGCTCCTGTGAAAACTTGAACGAGCGTCTTTTTTACATTATGTATGCATTATTTTATAAAAATATGACATTTACACACGTACAATGTTATACCAGAGTCGGAGAAACTGATAGGGATGGATCTATATCGATAAACGTAACACGATAAAAGACCCGATATTTTTTTACAAAATGTAAGAAACTAAACTACTGCCGGATACTTTTGTAAAAAATTATTAACTAATATTATATTTCATTACAAGATGTTGCACGTATTAATTCTTGATTGATAATGCAAACTTCTTCAAAATTTTCGAAGCTGTTGTAAAATAAGTAGGTATAGGTAGGTACTCGACAATGAAACGAAATAATTGTAACGACAAGTAATCTTTATTTATTTATTTTAATCAAAATCTTATGAATCGTCACTGTCACGATATATGTGATCGATATAATTACTTATTTGGTCACAACACTACAACTATCAAATTAGAACTGTCATCGAAAAAATAAAGAAATGGAAATACATAGTACCTATAGGTAATTATGAAACTCGGTTGACGTCATTTTAGTCAAATAAAAACTGTTACTGTATAAAAAAAGTACCTATTACCAATTACAGCAAAATCTGAACCACCCAACCGGGACGTATAGCAGCCCTAGGACTTCTAGAAATCAAGATAAGGGTTCCAAGATTTTAGAGATTTCACAAAATTACAATATACTTAAGTACATTTTTACCTAACAGTAAATTATTACACGATACGTTCAGTAAATGTTACTTATAGCAATTACGTCTATTTTTTTGGCAGGATTTTTATCTCTCAGGTAGTGATTTTTAGTTTCATTTATAAACTTGTGTTATCTGACAATATATTTTGTCATAATAGGTGGCATTTTGCGTAATTTAGTCTATTTATTGTGAATAATTTAAGAAATTGAAACATCAGGAACATGAATTTTGAGTTACCACAAAAACTCTTTGGTAAGTTTCTACCTTTTTGCTAGAGCGTTATTTGAACTTTGAAGATTAGAGAAATCTTTTATCTTTGTACTCGATATTAACTAATAAGAACAGGATAATTATATAGGTAGGAAAATGTATTCTATCCTTATGATTATTCCATTTTAAACATTCTCTCCAAATTTGAATAAATCATAATAAGTTTTTATATAATTGCCTACAATAATATGGTGTACTATAAAATTTCTAGCCACTTAAGTAGACCTTATGCCTTCTTTATATACTAAAAGAACTCGATGACACATGTCAAAACATATTTAAAAAAAAAAGCCGCTCACTTAGAAAATAATAGCAAAATATACAATACTTACAATAATAAGCAATTTTTCTATTATAACAATAAGCAAAACAACCAATTAAAACTAATTCAAACGAACAAAGGATCAATCGAAAATATCATACCAATTATAAACTAAACAATGCATGAAACACATTTAAAAAATAACAAAAAACATGTTCTATGACAAATAGAAATTTATTTTTACCCCCGAAATACAACAATACATCCGTAAAGCACTTAATCTCCACTAAAAATCTTCTAAACTAAATGAATATTAATGAGGTAAGGACAAAAACACCCCGAATTGGGGTTCTTCAAACTAAATAAGTCAAAGACAAAATACTACTTGAAAAATGCCGCGTCGAGTTTTGTAATTAATGTTTCTTTTTTACTTATGAGATGTGACAAAGGACTCCTCAGTTGTGCGATGGCTAATAAATACTACTGTAATCTCAGAATAGGGTGTTTTGTTGACGTAATTTGAGTTGATGTGTAATTTTGTCGGCTTTATTTGGGAAAAATTGACACTGGTATTTTTTTACTGTAAGTACGTTAGTTTTTTTTTTTTGTTAGTGTGTTTTGGTATGGGCATCTATTTCTGTTGAATATTTTTATTTTACATTTACACAGCTTATGAAGATATTCAAGACAATTTTTAACAAATAAAGGAAACAGACTTCAATGATTTTGAAGAGTTACTTGGTGTATCTTCGAAGCTGGAGGTGCAATGTCAATGAAATTAAAATGGGATCACCGTTAAGTTCCCCTTTACGTTTAAAAAAAGAATCATCTAAATCTGATTAAACAAAAAAGTTATGGCTGAACATTCATAAAAAAAATATATAAATTCAAAATTAAAACCTCCTTTTTTGAATCTTAAGAGAAATTTCGATAGTTGACTAATCCATACAAACGTATCCCTATAATGTATCCCGACAATTGCACTAATACAATATTTATAAATCATGTCTACAATCCTTATCTACCACAGCAGCTATTAAATATGTTCCATTTTATTGATTATTTACATTTAATTAGTTGATTAATATAAAGAATAAGAAGCCTTCTAAAACTACGGCAAGCAAAGTAACAACGTATTTAAAGATAAATTAAAATCAATTGTTATTATTGTACATTAAAATTAAAAATTTGTTGAACATTTCAAACTAAATGATATACGCCGACCTGATTACTGATAGCAATTTAATCCAGGCAAACTTGTTTCAAATCGATCAAAAACTGTAGTTTTTATTACGAGTATGGTACAAGTAATAATTAACACAAGTCTGTCGACGTTGAAATAATTATAAGTTACATTCAAACAGTGTGCTATGTACTATCAATGTTATAGTAAATATGTACTTAACAAGAATTGCACAATTTCCTATTTTAATATGTTATTCTCAATATTTGTAAACAATGGAAGGGGGGTGTACAGTCTGACTGAGTTGCGACCACCATGCATACGGTCAAAAACCCCGTGATAGTAATTCGCATACATGCGTCGCGTTTTGAGATAAGCTAGTGCAAACCCAGTTTCTAATCACGTAGGCCGACATGTCAGCAGCGACTGCGATTGTTTTTTTTAATACAACTAACGTGGTAAGCAAGCTTAAGTCTTACTAGCGCGTTGCCGACCTAAACTCCATACAGCAAGGAGCTAAGAAATCGCTACTCAGTACACTAAAACAAAGTTATTTTGGCTGCGATCTTTTGTAGGGTGAAGGTATTCACCAGTAGGACTGCCCCAAGTAGAGAAAAATCTTCAAACAAATTTCTTTCTTTTCTTTGGTAATCAATGTTTGTAGATCTCTCGGTTGCTAACGTTGATGATTTATCGTGTTAAAAAAATTTTATGAACATATTAAAATCCTTCTCAAGAAAGTATACATATTTACTTTACTACAAAATGAATTCCTTCAAGTATTCACTACGTAGGTTTTACTGGGAGCAATTGAATATTGGCTTGATTTCTTTTCTTTTTTTACTAAATATTATACACACCTTGTGTGTACCTTTCTCTTACATCCCTGGAAGAATGGTAGAGAATGCTTTTTAGCATTAAGTCTTCCATTTGTACTTTTTGTGCAATAAAGAATATAAATAATAAATATATTTTAAAAAGTATAACTTCTACTTACAACACAACGTTCTTTAATATGTGGTAAGAACAACTTTTAAAACCTCAAATAAAATATGAGACTTAATAAAAATGAAATACAAAGAATACGTTTTACTTTACGAGTGACCAACAAAGTAAGACGTCAAATAACGTGTTGAAAACAAATAAAACCTTTAAAAAACTAATTCCACTAGTCTCCATAAATATGTCGTAAAAAATATAACAGCCTTTTACTAGACTTTAAGTCGACTGTTATTAACAATTTCAAATATTAATGACCACTTATAAGGAGTTTTAAGTCTCAGCGTAGCCTCCGTTAGGGCTTAAACCGGCCAATCTCGCGAACTTCACCCGTATTGATGTCAATTTGGCTCAATGATGGCCCGTAACATAAAATGTTACGAGTGAAGTTAGGCTAAGAGCAGTTGATCGGAATTTAAACATCCGATTTACCAAGAATATTATAATAATTTTCATTTCAAACGCTTTTTTAAAAGTGCTTCTAATGTAATTGTAATAATCTGATATAAAAAAATGATTGTGGTTTGCTGTTAAGCGCGCATCGCCTAAAAACTACTCGATAGATTTTGATCTTTTTTACGCATTAGATACTAGCTTCTTAAGAAAAAAACAGATATCTTCATTCAAGTATTACGCGTTTTTCTGCCCACGCGAGTGAAGCGGCGGGCACAGCTAGTCGGAAATGTCACTATTTAATTATTTTTTTAACTTTCATTAATATGCGAAAGATACTCAAAGTCGATTATATACAAAATGCTGTTATATATATATGCTAAGATGTATTTATATATGCTCCGATTCAAATGTTTTTACTTGATGCTATTTACAAAGCATTTTTTTACCAAAGTTTAACATAATTGTAGAATTAGAAAGTTTACTTATGTTAATAAATCTGTAATTCTGTGTACATACATGTAATTTATTTCGAAATTTTTCGATAGACAGCTGTCATAAAGGAAACTGATTATTAAAATCATATAAAATATGTAGTTCCTTTCTGTTTGTATGTCCGGGATTTACCTCGAAAACGGTATGACTGATATTTATGAAATTTTGTTCACGGAAATCTTAGGTGCCACCTCCACTAGCGAGAGTTTCGCCACGAGTTCGCTCTTCTATCGTCAGGTGATCTCCACGGGACGCCGCGTGACCGCAATGACTCGACGCGATTCGCGGCGGATTGCTATGTGTCCTTAATAAGTTGTTTTGTTAAAAAAATCAATTTTGTGACAAGCAAGAGCGAAATTTGAAGTAGGTCGCGTCTCGCGGCGAGCGCCCGTCATGTCGCTTGCGTTTTTTCGTCAGTGTTACTTGTCGCATCAGTATCGCCTTGTGGAGACACGGTCATAGAGATTTTATGGAATAAAGTAGCTGGCTAATAATATCGCCGCAATAAACTCGTTCGTAGAGGTGGTGCCTTAGACAATTTATCAACTGATAAGAATTGTGAAAAATATTACGAGACGAAAAAAAAACTGTGCAGGGCCACGAGACACCGCTAGCATACTTATAAAATTGCAACATTTTCAAAATTTTAATGAAAAGTTTTACTAAGCTATGCATATATGCACTCGATCTTATACTAAACAAGCAATAACTTGAACATAACAGCTTACTTTGTTTCATCCTATACGGTGTAGTTACATGAAACGGTCCGTATCGAAGACCGCCAGTATATTTATTAATATTTGCAAGTAATATTCTGTGTACAAAGACGTTTATTGAACGAAGTATTTTAAGTTGAGACATAAAAGTCTGCTATTTTCAGACTAATATTACCTTAGCCTTAGTCATTGCAGAGATGGTGGCTTAGTGAAAGCTTGGTGGTTATTTTGTTTAAATCCTACGGCGAAATTTTTAAATAACATTTGAAGAAAAATATTAAACAGACAGAATAAATGTAACAAGCTAAATTATTTAAAAAGAAACAAGAACTCGACAGCAACAAAAACACTTGAGTAATAAAAAAAAATTTTTTGCTTTTCATTTCATTCCCAGACGCCGTACATAAATACTATATTGCCTATATCGCTCCCACAATTAAGATAAATCTAACTACACCTTGTATCCTAAAATCCATCAAGCCGTTTAGGATACAGAAAGTACCAAAGAAATATACATACATACGATCGGAAAACATAACTCTCATTTTTCTCAGGGTTTTTTATCAGTCAAATTATATTAGTGTATATTATACTACTGTTCTGTACTGTCTAATACCGTGTACTAGTGTTTAAAAGTAAGTCTTATTATAGCAATTTAAAAAATATAGATAGGTTTAAAAAATACATTTTATTCATGATCGGGTGTAAATTATGGTAAAGTAACTCCCAACTCATTTCTAGAGACATTAAGGAGATTTAACCATACTAACCACTTCGAAGAACAGAACGTAAAACATAATAGCAGCTTGTTAATAGTATATATTAGAGATGCGCCGAATACAAGTTACACCGAGTACCCGAGTACCGATTTTTATTCGGTATTGTGTTTACCGAACCGAATACCCTGCCGAGTAACTCGATTTAGTTTGCAAACTTAAAACTTGTAGTAAACTTGCTCGTGATTTGCGGCTGTCTAGCGTGTGGTACGCCTCTCTACTTTTTGAAGTCATTCAAAGAAGTGACGATGTTGATTACAAACAGTAGTGAATGTGACAAAAATGAACCTGCTTCTATTATGTCAATAATTTTACAAAACGATTTAAATATTATGGAAGAATGTCATGATACTTTTTGGAATTACTACGAGGAACTAGCATCTACAGCGCCGTAAAAGCATGAAGGTCTAAAAAGTGCTATTGCTATAGAATTGGTAATTTATTATCACGAGATAAAACTCCGTATGATTCACACACTTGTCATATTTAGCAAAAGTGTTTTTTATGTGCACCTGCAAGCAATGTATACAGTGAGCGCTTATTTTTAAAACAGGTAACTAATAGAAAAGGAACAGATTGCTACCAGATAGGGCAGAGTGTTTGTTTTTCCAGCACCATAACTAGCCATTTCTAAAATACCAATATTAATATAAAATAATTGTTTTTTAATTACATGATTTATCAGACTGTCATCTCATTTATCTACACTAATATTGCAAAAAGGTAAGCTTATTTAGTTTTAAGTTCTTTTCGAGTACCTCGAGTACCAAAAAAATGGCTGAGTTTGCCGAGTACCGAGTAATAAACGAGTACTCGGCGCATCTCTAGTATCTACCTATTGTATGAGGCATAATAGTCCAGGGCTTACTAAGCGTTTTGTCATTACAAGTTACTTTATATTCGTCTTGTTGAAAAGTTGTGCTTACAAGACATAGATCGGACACTTACTTATAAAATATGTCTTTCGTGGCAAAACTCATGAGTGTGAACTAAAGCAATAATGACTCAGAGGTAAATGGATGACGCGTCGATTGAATCACTGAAATGAGCCTGAGCATTGGGAGAAGGAAAACATCGTGATGAAACTATAGCATCGTGGTAAGGCTTTTTTGATGCCCGCCTGGCTAGCTACCACCCTCAAGTTGAAAATCTGTCACCAGGTACCTATTGGAGTGTTCCGGTAGTTGCACTTGAGAGACCGTCTTCCAATAGGTTTAGCGTGCTACCGCCTTGGGCCAATCGTTATCTCACATCGGTTGAGATTGTGGCCGAAAGGCGAAACCTTTAACAAATAATTAAAAAGGTCTCTAGAACCATCAATCAAACAAATAACAAAAAATTATAACCTATTTATTGAGAAAATTTATAGGATATACAAAGAGTAGCAGCAGTAATCATGAATGACAAGCAATTTGACAAGCTGTAGCTTGGAGAAGTAAGAACAACTGTAGGCTACATGGGTGCGTTATCAGCGCGGTGAAGATTGAAACACAGATTAAACTAGGGAATCCAATCCATCTGAATCACGCATCCGGCTAGCACTTATTTTTTCAAACTAACTATAACTACTATTAGCCTTAAGGACCCTTGAGCCATTACTGTCTTTGATAACTTCACCGGTCTTGAAGGGGATAGTGCAATAAAAAACAATTACGTTAAAAAAATATACCTTTCCATTAATTGTTGATACTACTATTGAAATACTTCTCAGGAAATTATAAGGTATTTAGACTTTCATTTTTTAATATCAACCCTATTTTGTTACACGTAACCAGCGCGGCGCGGCGCCACGCGGCGGCGTAAAAAACTTTGATTCGATTGTTAAAATTGCTGTATTGCTTAGTTTTCAAGTAACGAATTTAAAAGTTTTATAGGGAGTAAATATTTATTAATACCTACTCTGTAACATTGTTATTATTTATCTGTTAAGTTACGGTTCTTTTAACAGCGTTCCCTAAAACGACATAACATAACATACAATTACGCCTGTATCCCTGAAGAGTTAGGCAGAGGTGTACTATTGTACACCCATAGTTCGCCGGATATGTTTTTAACTCCCATGTAATGGGGGTCGAGCCTATTGCCATTAATTGGGCACAAAACCAAACTCCGAGCTGCTACTGAGAATTTTTCATTTAGCTCGACCTGGGAATCGAACTCAGGACGTCGATCACAGAAGTCGCGCTTACGACCACTAGGCTAATGTGACAGTTCAAAACAACCCATGCTGAAAACTAAAAAAAAAAACTATTTTCCATACAAAATCAATCTTTGTATCGGTCAGTTAGTGTAAACCATACCTATAGAGAGACAATATCATTAGTTATAAATATTTGGTACGACGTCTGTGCCCACTATTCTTCCAAATAAATTTTTATTCCAGTCCCGTGAATTCCGCATTACTGTTCCTGTAAAAATGACGAGGTATTCCCTAGGTGAATTACTGTACAACAACATCGATTCAGGAAAGGAAAAAAATCTTGATAGCCTTATTATATTATAGCGCTGTGATAAGGTATTTTATAATACTCGAACTATTAGAGGTCATCCATAAATTACGTCACACGAATTTCATGATTTTTTGACCCCCTCCCCCGTCCTTGTCACAGCTGGTCACATTTGTGAGACCCCCCCCCCCCCTTACTAGTGTGATGTCACATATTTTCAATGTTATAATTAGAAATTTATGGCTATGTAAGTAAGTCCAATTTAATTTTTTCTCTGATTATTTTGACTAGAGGGTTGAGATTTAGTGCAACGGAGGTTTTGGGGCTTGAATGGAAGGGAACACATTCTTTCGAGTTTGGGAGGTTTTCGACTTAAAGAAGTTCTAATGTACTTAGATATAAAATATTATATTTTGAAAAAATGTGATGACACAAAATTTGGGACCCCTCCCCACCCCTTGTCACACAATGTCACACTTCGTTGACCACCTCCCACCCGCTAAACGTGTGACGTAATTTATGGATGGCTCCTTATAATGAATACCTCCAGAATCTAGCGACTATAATTCTACTAACTCTGAACCGTGAATTATCTAAGCTAGTCGTTAATATAATCTCTTAGAAGGTAGATGATGGATATACCTTTCTATTGTTCCCCTGGGAAGGCTTGTAGAAAATGCTTTCTACCCGACTGCGAATAAGGAGGGTTTTGATTTTCGAGCGTATGTATGTATGTCTAATTCTTTGGCACGCTATGTAGCCTAAACGGCTTAATGGATTTTAGCATACAAGGTGTCGTTAGATTCGTTTTAGTTGTGGGAGTGATATAAGCTATGAAATATTTAAAAGTACGACGTCTGTGAAGTAAACTAAAAGTAAAAATAGAAAAATAGTTTTTATTTAGTAAAGTGATTTTGTTGCAGTCGGACTTTTGTTTATCTTTTAATAATATAGTTAGCATTAAGTTCTCCAAGTGTACTTTTATGTGCAATAAAGAATAAATATCTACTATGTATGTGGTAGTACCAATGCAAAAAGATAAGCGTTGCTTACTGTCGTGACCAACTAAGCGACTAACGTCCGGCATCAAACTGACTAGATTTGATTTCTAATCCGATCTCTAATGACTTCTCTATCACACTAGACGGTATGTACAATAATTCTTCAAATCTTAATTAGTCGTTTGCATGTAAGCGACAAAGGATTTTCCGTTTTAAGACAATGTCAAGGTCGCCAAACATTTTTTTTTTTTTTTTTTTTTAACTGACTACACTGTTAGCCTTAGGGGCCCTATCGTCAAACAGAGCCGCTGCGGCATTTACAGCTTCACCGGACTTGAGGTCGCCAAACAGGATAACACTGGCTACTTATTTCGATTAATCTCAGCTATAATCATCTGTATCATTTAAATTTACTTTTAGTTTAAAAGATTTTAACCTTCGATTATAAACACGTGTATGAATAATCAAATATTTTAACTTAAATTCAAGTTATTTTATTTGGTATTTTCTTACAAGATAATATTGATCAGGTAAAGTTTGTAAATATTTTTATAGGAGGTAATCTGTAAAACTACTTATCCGATTCTGAAAGTTCTTTTATTAAGATAAAGCTACATTATCCCTGTGTGTTATCTAATAGGCTATGTTTTATTATTATTAAGTTTTATATTGTAATTAATGCGTACAATGTCGCGAACAATTAGTAGCCGTTGATAAAAATACACAGACGCTTGAGTATATTATAATCTACCTGAAAATATTTATCACAACTCTTTTAGTCTGTGCAGTGCTGCCAATTTTTCTTTTACAATATGACTCTTTACAATTTTAACAGAGTTCTGGTTTCAAATTATTTGTTCATGAAATTTGTTGTTTCTACTTTGCTCACGAAACGACCACATTTTCTTTAGTATCTCTTACGTAAAATTTACGCATGCGCTGTCTTATCCATTACAAACTCCTTATGATATCCACTGAATACTAAATAAAGACATACAAGCTATTTTAGACAACATGGGAACATTTCTTATCCACTCGAATTTATTATTCATCAAGTACTTAAAGAATGGTGTCTTAGCTGCAGGAGAGGCTTATTGCACTCGACTCTGTGTTATTAATGTGTTTTTATTTCTGTAATTGATTTTATTTTTGGTACTGTGGGAAAAGTATGTCTAGTACACAGTGGCTATGTAGATACTCGAAACGAATGCTTTAAATCGAAGATTGCTCATTAGGACCCTACGTGGAGGGATATGGATGAAATTCACTTTGATACTGAACTGACGGTATACAAAAATATTGAGATTAAATCATAAAATTATAACGTTTAAAGTTGAAAATCTGTCGCAAAGCATATATGAATGCAACTTATAATATTACTGTCGTCAACATAATTCCTTATGTGTTAATTAATTTGAAAAATTAATAAATATTCTACTGTTCTAATCTAATTATAAGTGATACCTTTTAAATAAGGGAAAGCATGTGTGCTTAGCTTCTTACTATCTTCCACCGAATTATAACATACCATCAAGTATAAATAGAGATTAGATACTGACATATTACATAAAAAATTTAGTCTTTTTTTTCACTTTGCATTAAAGTTTATGTAAAATTTATACCTTTTTGAATTCCTTGAGTAGACTTTAAACAGAAATTCTGATTAAGGTTTCTATTTCTAGATCTTTCTCTAGCTTATTGCTTAAACAGATAATAAATGTGTTTTTCAATTTTTGTTCTTCAGCTGGCATTGCAGAAGCATTTCCAGTGTCTATATTTTTATTAAAATAAAAGTAATAAGATTTCTTATCTTCTTCAATTTCTGAGAAATTATGTAAATTTATTGGACCTTAAGAAAATTCCTAGAGAGAACTTGAAGCGATTTCAAATGTATGTTTAGTAGTTTTGTCAGAATTTACTTCACTAGCAAAAAAAGCATTATGAAATTTACACTACATGAGAAATTGAGTTCCCTACACCAATAGCCCCATAGGAGTAAATTTAGTAGTACGTTTAAGTTATACAATAGACTAATCATGTCTAATACTAGAGACTAGAATTTACATTGTTTTGAAAATCCATTTCTGGTGTCATGTACATACAAGAGTTCAAATAAGGAGATCGATTAATAAATACCATTTAGATTTATCACAGCACCAGCTGCGTGTGTATCACTCACGATGTGATCTGTTCTCGCCAGACTGTACGGCGCGACCGACACACAGAAATGGTCATGTCAGAACAACTTTGGCATGATTGAGAATGGAAGTAGTAACAGTTTAAAAATCACAATTCACAGTTAACTCGGTTTCAAAAGAAAGTAGTAAACAATCAAAATATCTACAAGCACCATAATTGCTTTTTTTTCTTCAATAGGAATTCGCCTGCTTTCTTCTTCGTGGTAAGGTATTCTAGCTGAGCTATCACAATCATGCCGAAAATCTAAATAGATTTTTTTTATCGTCTATGTGTTTACCGTTATAGCCACAACCTCACCTGAACTTAAGTGAAGATGTGGTCCAAGATGGTAACACTGGAAGATTGGCTCTCAAATGCAGCTACCGAAACAGATTTTCAAATTGAGGTTAAAGTCCTAGCACCATGCAAAGAAAAGCTATTTGGACGATAACTGCGCCTAAGATCCAGTTTATTTTCATAGATTCAGCGTATCATTGGTATTCTTAGTTATCTAGCATCAAGTGATATGACTGTCAAACACTTACTTAAAATACCATAAAAGTAGCTTTGCGCTTCGGTAATACAAATGTTGAAAGACCATGAAGATTCAGATTATTTCACTTAACTTGCAACGGAATGACTTCTTTTATTTATTTACTTCAAATAATACAGAGAAATGAAGTGTTAAAAACAATATTTGCAAAGGCCGGGTCCTTGAAGCGAGCCGTACAAGGCTATAACAAAGGGGACGTGAGTTTGCACCAAACAAAGGATCTGGTTTCGGTGCCATGCCGTCTGGTAATGGTTAATGTTCTGCGTAACAGTGAAGCTTGGAACATGAGTCTCTACTCTTATTTATACCTGGAATTATGAATACAGCATTGGTATATTAAAATATTTACAACCCTCAATAATGTGTTCAAGTTGCTGCCATCGGAAAACATTTCTGACATCTAGCACAAGCTGTGGTAATATTTCAACCCTATCAAGTGTTTAGATTTTTTTATACATTCACTAGTAGTGCCCTTAGGAGAAACATAGAGGAATTAAATTTGGCAGTAGTTCAGTACAGAGCTGAATATTAAGAACTTCTGCTAAGACCATTGATATCTCTTGAGTAAAAGTTTTTCTACATACTGATTTGATAGGACACGAACATTGCAATTGATCATAAGTACGTTAGAAATTCCATCAATGGATTGGTGGTTACGTATGGGTAAACGAGGCGTCGGATTCCCATCAGTTCATTGGGTTGACGATATTGTTAAAATGAAAGGACAGACTTGGATGAGATTGGCTCAGGACACGGATAAGTAGCGTAGAAGAGAGGTATACGTTCAATGGTAGGCGTTTACATGTTGGAAATGAAGATGATCAAATTAGGACAATCTTTAATGATGAGTATCCTGTGATAGTAAGCATTTTAAGGCCTTTTTTCAAATACCACAGCCAAAAGTGTTCAGTTAGTTGTACACTTCGCGATTTCGAATGTACATGTCCGAAGCAATTATGACGGATTTCACATGAATTGTGTATCAGTCGCAAACCAGACAAACATTTAATGACTAGTATAGCACACTGTATCGGCGGGACTACCTTTGCAATTTAAGATATTGTGCATATTTTGCAGTTCACTTTTTTTCTATATTAAGAAGTTTATTAACAAACATAAAATATGAAATCTCACGTACGACATACCTACATATAAATCATACGTAATGCCAAGGACACGCATATTATATCGAACTATACAATTTTCCCGTTTCGATTTTCAGAAAACTTGTTTCGATGCATGCGTGATATTTTGAACTCTCTCGTTTGTGAATTTCGCAATGTATTAATTACATTTAGATAGTGTTAATAATTTTAACCTTATTATTACTATAATTAAGGCCGTTTTTTTCATGTAAGCTGGAAAATATGTAATGAGAAACAATGCGTAGGGCCATTGTTATCAAGGTCTTCAAGTCCGTACAAGTTGAATGCCAACGTTTTGTTTACGTTTGTATTAAACATTTATATATTATATGTTGTTTTTGTATGAATTCTTTATTTTATCAATTTTATTTAAAGCAAAATGATGCTCGTTACTTGAGAAATGGTATTTCAACCAGCGACATTTTGGTTATAGACTATTATTAACATACTTGAACAAAAGATGGCAGGTTACTCAATTCGAATGTAATTTTTTATATGGGTGTTCAGCCATAAGTTCTTTGTTTATAAACCGATTTGGATTTGGAAGATATACAAGGGACCTCTTCACAATCATTGAAGATAGTTTTCTTTTTTGTCAAAAATTATCTTTTATCGATGTTACAACTGCAGTGTGAACGTAAACAATAAATATTGCTGTCAGTTTTCACTGACTGTATGTTTTGTAATTTTAGCTTTCTCCACTTCTTCTCCATATAAACTTTAACCATGCCAAATCTCATAGTTCTCCGTGCGCGCTAAATGCCTAAAAAGGGATTCGAAGTTTTCTTCTCACGTATTAGTATAAAGATGAAGTTCTGTCTGTATAATGTAATTTATAATTTAATAAATTAAAATATTTTCCAAAAATCATAAAACTATAAACTGAAATATTTATAATGACACAAGCTTTGTGTATTCTCGTGTCAATCGTGTCAATCGGATGGACACATTTGGCGCACTAAGCAGGAATCATAATGTTTTATTTGCGTAGGGTCTGCAAAACTAACGGTACCGCCAGCAAGCCGGTCAAACAACAACAATGGCGCAAGTCACTAACTGAGGTTATTTAAAGTGTTACAAAAATCTGACGAATTCAAAAAATCTTTATTTTCCTTCTTATAAATAAAAATCGATGTTTGTATGATTATGTTCTATCAAATCTATGGCCTATCAAAACGGCTGGAGCGGTTTTGATGACATCTTCTGACAATCCTTTAATTTTTTTCTCAGCGGGTGATCCTGCAAAGTTTGATAGTGATCGAATCAATGCACTGCAATAACCGTTAGTTACACGTATATAATGTACAAAGGAAATGTTTATCATAAATATTCCTACAAAAAAGCTCGTGACAGCATATACCTATCTTTTATGTTTAAACCATTATCGCCAAAATAGTGAACCATAAATACAATAAAAATTGATAGTTTATTTCTAATGCACATTTAGTAGTAATAAATTGATCCTTATCCTAATAATATTATAAACGCGAAAGTTTATGTGAATGGATACGCAACTCGAAGTACTAATCCTGCGCACGCGAAGTCGCGAACACCAGCTAGTAATATTATATATTTAGCGTTTTAGTCACAACCACTCCTGATGTTAAGTGGCAATGGGGCCCAAGAGGTAATACGCTAAGCATAATGGAAGGACTGGACAGTTGCCGATACAGATCTGCTACTTGGCGATACATTTTTAACTTGAGGATAGTAAATAGCTAGACGGGCATTAGAAATTACCCTATTAACATGTCATACTTTCATTACGAAGATTTTCTACACCTAAATCTCAAGTTCATTGCAAGGATTCGAACTCACGTCGATCGACACGATGTCGATGCTATCACTGAGCCATCAATACTTTAAATTGCTTTTTTAATTAATTGGGCATACGAATGGTCTATAAAGAATACTTTGTACAGAAGACAACAAAAGAAGCACAAGAGAATGAGAGCCGATCAGAGGCCACTTATCTGGATGCCTCATGGTAGACTCGTGTTTTCTTTCGCATTTGCGTACATGTGGAAAATTACAGTATACAGTAGCAATCAAAATTAAGAACACTCTATTAAGACAATAAAATGTAATTGAAAACGATGTCAAACAAATAAAACTATTTATTAATAACAAATAAATAACATAATAAAAGGAAAAAATTACAAATAATAATGAAATTTACTAGGTAAAGAAACATATAAACAAGCTACATTATTAAAAGGGACTTCAACAAAAACAAAACAATAATTTTTCTATTTTTACTTTTTATTGATACCCAGACGTCATACTTAAATACTATATAGCCTATAACACAACCACAATTAAGACAAATCTAACGATACCTCGTATGCTAAAATCCATCAATTTGTTAAGGCTACAGAGCGTGCCAAAAAATAGACATACAAACGCTCGAAAAATATAACCCTACTTTTTCGCAGTCGGATAAAAAAGCTAAGCTAAGCTTGTGAAATGATAAATATATGTACCTATATAGCGGTTAGGATGATTAAATAATTATTGAATAATTTTACAAAAGTATGCCTATTTGGATTAGTCATCGCCCTAAGGTCGAAATTCGATCAGCGACTTTTTGATCATAGACTATTTACTGTTTGACATTTGCAGTATTCATGAACCTAACCAATGAGTATTATCTACATCACTTGCTGTCACTTTTTGTTGAGTGACAATGTCAATATTTTGGGGGTCTAAGTTCAATGGCACTGGTTATGTAAGGATTCGCAGTAAAACATACACGGCGAACTTTGGGTGTACATTGGTACACCTCTGCCTAACCCTTCGAGGATACATGCGTTATTAACAGATATTATAGATAAATTTTAGCTTTCTGCACTCCTTGTCCAAATAACTTTAACCATGCCAAATCTCACAGTCTTCTGTGCACGCAATACATTTAAAAGGGGTAATAAATTTATATATTATTTTATTATTATTTTGTGTAGCTATTCATTTTCTAGAATTTATTTTCATTAATCAACTATACACATATACGTTTATAATATAAATAATAGTTAAAACAGTGTATAATAAATCATCTTATCCGCTCGTCGCTTATGAGATATAACGTGTTTAAACCAACTGGTTTCAATGTTCGCAACCTTTGCGTTTGTTTACAGTTTATTTTTAGCGATATCTCGCTGAATTATCGTCTTAAAATTACATTTTGATTGTGCTTCATAAAGCTCTTCTTTTTGTGTAAATATGAATTTATTAACCCCTTTATGCTGTATGCAGTTCGATTAAACTGGCGACTCCATTTTTTTCTTCGTTAATTTGTAATAGTATCTTTTAAAATAATTCTTTAAAACTTTTTTAAAGGTAGTTAAAATGGACTATTGATTTTTAAATGTTTCGCAGAATTACAACAAAATTCATAATATTTTTTTTTGAATATTAGGAAACTACATTATTCCGTAGTGTTAGACTAGCAATGTGCCCGTGGCTCCGCACGTGTTTAACCAATGTACAATTTTCATTAAAATCGTTTGATAATTATCCTTTTTTGTTTTAAACAAATAAAATAAAATATAAAGACAATTGTTGTAAAAAGTTTATTGTCAACCGTTGGTTTTATGGCTAAAGCTCGCCATAAACATCTCCCATTAAATGTATTTTTAGTTTAAGGATCTGTACGAATGTTGAGAGTCAAAGACCCTTTGGTGGCTATGGTGAAGACCATTGGTGGTCATATGAAATTCGCTTATTCGATGTTATGTTTAATACGTTCACAAAAAGTATGTGAGGGTTTTTACCCGACTGCGAAAAAGGAGAGTTATGCTTTTTAACTTAAGTATGTATGTAATTTGACTTCAGTACTTTAGCTTTCTTAGTCTACGTTTGCTATGTGGTAGAGTAGGACAAAACAATTGTGTGCGACTGAATCTCGACCACCATACATCAGGTGTAGGTATCGTCATAGTAGCTCGTGTCTCTTTTCGGGATCGACCAGTGTTTATCGAGCTCTCGATGGTTTTCGTTTTTTTATGTACTCTGTTTGTCATCACTCATTGCCATCATTTTCCGAGCTAAATTAAAAAAAAACTCTAAAATCGAACTATTGACAACTCGTACCGTACATACAACAATACGTACAAATCTGGTCATGACACAGCTAGGCTAATAGTTTTTTTTTTTTTCAAAAGTCTATGTCATAAAGTCATCGGGATACGTACACACAGAACGAACAAAGATTTTGAGTCCAGATTTAATTTAATAACCCGTATTTTCCATTACCTACTAAATCTTTTACGACATATCTCTCCATATAGGATACCAACCGTTTTATGATCGTTTGAAACAAAACAAAAAAAAAAAACATTAACTGCTTAAACGCTTACAGATTCTCATAAGATTTTCATCGGGTATAAAATCCGCGAAAGCGTCAAAATAATACGCAGTAGCCACTTCCTTGGAACCGGTTATTTTGATCAAAACAAACCAAGCACGGCCGTCCGTCGCGTCGTCAGTTCATCTGTCGCATACGCATGCGCGATCACGTACGGCTTCGTACGGTCGCTGGGCGAATGACCGATTGTGCTACAACGTGTCTGCAATAATATTAAAACGACCACCTTAATCTGACCCATCATCGTCATCTACACGTTTCTGAACTGTAGCTTTAATTAATTTTGTCATCAGCGACAATAATATGACCAATTTGTTTATAAACTACTACAGTGGCGTCTTTAGCTGTTATTTTAAGCTTGTCTTATATGACTTAGGCTTAAGTTTAACATAATTGTACTCAATTGTAACTGTTGTGTTTTTATATACAAAAAATGCTTTAAATTAGTTTATCGTAGGCAGTGTAAATTATTCAATACCTTTTATGGCCAGAATTTTGCCTAGAACAAAAAAGTAGAACTATGGAAAACATCTATAGGTATTTGGCGTCGGATTTTCAACTTTATAGTGGCATTTAGAGAAAGTACTATACCATACTATGGTCTTTTTGCGATGTTTTCCCACGGGCATAACTATGGAGGGCAAGAGTTTGGTACTGTCCAGCCGATAAAACTCACTGTCCACCCTAGAAAAATCAATAATATTGAAAGATTATACCGTTTTTATTATTTTCATCTTGAAAAAAAAAACTAATAGGATAAAAAATCACAATGACATTATCGTATCGTGCAATTTTATAAGTATGACTTTTTATTTTCATGTTGCTCTATAATTAGAACTAGCGATCGCCCTAAGGTCGAAATTTGACCAGCGATTTTTTGATCATAGACTATTTTCTGTTTGACATTTACAGTATTAAAAAAACAATGAGTAGGTATTATCTACTTCACTTGCTGTCACTTTTAGTTGAGTGACAATGTCAATATATTGGGCGGTCTATGTTCAATGGCATTGGTCCGGTTAGTAAAATATTAGTAAAAGAATTTATAGATAAATTTTAGCTTTCTGCACTTCTTCTCTATATAAACTTTAACCTTGCCATACCTCAGTCTTCCGTGCACGCAATACGCTTAAAATGGTATCGAAAGCTTTTGCTTCACGTATTACCGAAATTAAAAATCTCATATTGGTTGATTAGATAGCGGGCTCAATACAAAAAAAAAACTGTCCCATCTAAAAAAATTCGCTAGTTACGCCAATGCGTTTTCCATCAACGAAAACTCAAATAATCGACGCTCTGTCCGTACACGCTGCCTCTGGGCGATAATAACTTCCATTCGCGTTAAATGTAAGGTATCTTTATTATTTTAATGCTTATTTAACAAACTTGCTTACAATAACAAATAAACATTAACGTTATATTTAGTGTGAGAATAAAATTTGCATTAAATAAGTTTCAACAGTTATTTGTTTTTATTACAAAAACTGAAGTCGGTTCATTTGCATCGTCTCGAAACGAACTGCAGAACAACAATGCTATAGTAAACAGAATAATATCCAGTTTGATAAATAGACGTAAGGAAATACATCGGCTGTTTATACTACGTTATGAGATACTACGTTGGCGCAGGTCATGGACATCTGGTGTTAAAACGTGTTTTTTGTTGTCTTTTTTCTCTCTGTTTTCAACGTCTGCGCAACGTCTAAACGTGTATTTGTCGTTAAATTAAAATAGATACTATTTTGAGTTACTGCGCGTTTTTATTTGTAACCTTCTGTTGATGTGGTTAGTTGTTGGTAATAATGATAAAAAGTTTGTAGAAATAAGAACCGGAATAATTATTCAACAGACACATTAAGACAATCGTATCTTATCAGATATAAAAGGAAAAAAAATCTTTGAATTTAGCTTTTTCAAAGCGTACCGTATTTACAAAACCATGTAAACAAAAGATTATATCGATATAGTATAGTATTTTTCAGTTCTCTTTTTAAATAATAATTTTTCCCATAACCCACATTATGGACAATTTAATAACGAAAGTACATTTATGTTGCAAGCATCATTTTTTGGGCAATATTAATTGATTTTGTGTACCTGTCGAAATCGGTCATTACGTGACCTAGTTTGTAAATTGCTTGAAACCGGTTTTTACATTTATGACGACGCTGTTTAGTCTAAGTTATAAGATAAAAGCTTTTTCAAATGGAAATACTTCATAATATGTATTAGGTAGTAATGAAAATATTGTATATTATAACGAACACTATAGCACGTCGTGGGTTAAATGGTATTATATAATTGTAATTATTACTCGAATACAACAAAGCCAGTTGTTTGAACGCGTAATCATTTCACTTGGACCAAACACCCAAACTACAGCTCATTGCACTTACCACCGTAAATTTATTATTTAAGTCATTTACAGTTTGTTTTTGTAATTTTAAGCGTTTAAAAAAGCGCTACACTTGTCTTATGGCCTTAAATATCTACTTTTTTTATACTACAAAGGTGGCAAACAAGCATACGGCCCGCCTGATGGTAAGCGGCCACCGTAATCTATGGACACTTGTATTTTTTATAGGTATCACTAGCGCTTTGCCGACCTTGAACCTCCATACCCAAAGGAGCTCTGGAAACCCTACTCCCGCAGGAACACAACACAAGGATATTTTTTGTGAACCAATTGTCGATATTTAGTCATTATGTTATTAATTTAAAGTGATATTTTTAGGTATCTGAATTAATTTTATTATTGGAAAAAAAATGTGTTAAGACATTGTCTAATCTCAGTGGCGACTTTGGCGAGTCATACGTTGTTCTTTAGATTATAATGTGTTGAATTCAAAGGTAGGTAGAGTATACGATGATAGCTCAGTTGGTAGCATGTACGGATTCCGCGTCTATACGCGTGAGTTCGAATCCTTGCAATGAGCCTGAGCTATCGTTGAAGGAAAACATATTATTGGTGACAGGGCTTATTTCTTACGCCCGCCTGGCTAGCTATTAACCTCAAGTTGGAAATCTGTCGACAGACACCAATAGCTGTGTTCCGGCAGCTGCACTTGAGAGCCAGTCTTCCACTAAACTTAACGTGCTTACAATCTTGAGCAAAATCGTCACTTAAAATAAGTTGTCACAATTCTAAACCTATACCCATAAAAAACATTGATATTTCTTTGGATATCTATATCTGCTTGGAGCAGCCTGATCGGTAGAACACCTCCGACCTACAGAAGATCACAGCCAAAGATCCTCGTGCTATTTTTCTACGGTGAACATCTTAGTTTTAATTTTTAAAATCAGACACACAGAGTGTAGTTTCTGGTCATATTAAGATATTTTTCCATATGAGTATACTATTAGCCACAGAGTTCTAGCTAGAGCCTCAAATGACATTTAAAGCTTCACCGAGGCTTGGAAGTGAGCGCTTAGGGCACTCAGCCCTGAAAACATGACATGCCCAAGGGCGCCAAAGTGGCCGAACCTCGGCTTGGGTTGTTCCCGTAGTTTTAATTAAGTCGAGAACTAACTAATTTCCCTATCCGTAGAAATTTTTATTCTCAAATATATTACTATTACACTGGAGAAACAGTTGGTTATTGTATACAGAACACAAAATCAAAAAAGAACAAAGAGACATTAAGTTTTTAAACACAAATACCTAGGTCTCTTGTGTAGCTCATAACCGTATTCGGCTATCTTGCTGCTCTGCCCTTTCATGTGTTCGGATATGGCTGATATATTTTAGTTGTAAACGTTCGACTACACTTGGGACATGTGAAGCACGTTAATACCTAGGTACTATTCACATTATCACCGTCATCTGCTAGAAGAGTTTGAATTTAATAAACCAATTACTCAAGATAAGCTTCTTTTGAAATGTAATTACGTTTTAAAACTATCACAAAATAATATACAAAGTAGCGCTATGAAAAAAAAAGAAGATGCGCCGGCGCACGCCCGCCGGTGACCAGGGGAGGTCAATCAACCCGTCCGGTAGCCGTACGAGTTTTAATACAATATAAATAGTGGGGCGTACCTATTGTTGAAGGCAACTTAATATTGAACAAGGTTGATCTGGTTTGAGGTTACAGAATTCTGTTAGAACCTTTGGTTCTCTCATTCGGATATAGCCGAACCAACAAGTTAGTTTACAATTAAATTAGTTTTTTTATGGAGTACAGGTATGCACTTCACCTCAATCTCATGTGATGGTAAGTGAAGATGAGGCCGATAATGGATCGCACTTACCTGTTAAATGTCTATTCACTCTTCGTTTAAAGATACCCAAGTTATAAGTGGACGGAAAGACATTCGCCGGGAGTGAATTCCGGTCCTTGGCCATTCGCATAATGAACGGCGAAGCGAACTGCTTTATGCGAATTCGGGAAACGTTCACCACATGAGGGAAACCCTCACGTCGTCTAGATGTCCTGTTGTGGAACAGGTTTGGCGGAGTTAAATAGTGCAATTCCTGTGAACACTCTTCAAAGTGTATCCAGTAAAACACTGAGATATAAGTCACCTTACCATAAGGGCGCTGAAGCTTCAGCTTTTACAACTTCACCAGCTTAAGGGTACTAAAGTGGCTGAATCTCCAGTCGGGTTGCCAAACATGCAACATCGCGAACAGTCTATTTCCCTAACTAACTATACATATATATTTATAAATGCATCTTCTCTTTAACCACCTTATATCGATGCTCCAGATAAGGCATAGTCACAGATAAGTAAAACAAGACTTGGGTATAGCAAAGTAACAACTCAGAATTATTTTTAACCATCTCCAAAAACGACAAAGGTATGAAAGAATGTTTATTTGTTTTTAACGTGACCACGTCTTATAATTCGATGGAGCCGGCTGCACGCACGAAAAAACATGACTCATGCGGCGTTACCTAGCTCTGAGGCGTTCCATTTAAGGCTTGAAGTGCAAGCGAGAGCGCGGAACGAGCGACAAAGAGGCACAATCATCCTCCGCGTTCGGCAGCGTTCGACATTTGTCTCTCTCCTACTTGAGTGAGCGATGCGTCTGCGTGGACAGCTGCTATACAATAATACATTTACATGTTTACGTCAAGTATGAAGTGCAGTGAAAAGTGAATGCGGTGTCAATTGTTTATATCAAGGTTAATTGCGGCGAAATAAAATAAAAATTTTCTTTTGAAAAATGATACCATTCCATCAGTATTTTCTTATGACGTTGTCACGTTCAACTATCGTCAGTAAATCGACTTTACAGACAACCGATTTTTTTTTCAGATATATCTTCTTTGTTTATATACCGATTCGGATGATTCTTTTTTTGTTGGGTAAGGATACCTCTAGATCTACTCTGTGTTGATAGATCAGTTAGTTAGTCACCTTGTTCTTTTATATATATTTAGATTACATATATTATTAATATTATTATTAAAATATCAGCACTGTTCCTGATAGTAAGCGCAGTACAATTTAACAAAATTAATTTTACCAAAAAAAAAAAAATCAATGATTTTGAAGAGTTCCTTGGTCTACCTTCGAATTTGAAGGTGTAATTCCAATAAAATTAAAATGGGACCACCCTCGGTATTCCCCCTTTCCAACGGAAAAAGAATCATCCAAATCGAAGAAAGAAAAAAGTTATGGCTAAACATGCATAAAAAAATACACCTGAATTGATAGCCTCCGTCTTTTTCGAAGTCGGTAAATTAGATTAAAATAAATTACACTAATCGATAGTTGTTCAATCGTGACTTCACATCATCGTAAAACTACCGATTCCAGTACATCATAATCGCACTATCATAAAGTCCCATGAGAGTCCTCATTATTGAGTTAGGGCTATCACGAAGTTTACTGAGGATACACGCCAATCTCTTACGCATATCATAAAAATCCTCGACGAGGGCATACGCAAACATTACAGATGCACTGCAGAATCGCGACTGGCGAACTGGCGATTGGAACTGTCCAATAATGCTCTAAAGGCATTAATGTATTTGACACGCAAGGCGCTAATGGTTTTTTTATTGAAGTTAACCCAAAGTTTGCTCGTGTAGAAACATTGGCAATATGCTTTAAATTAACAAATCTTAAATTCATCGCTACAACGAGCAAATCTACGGGCCAACTGTAATATGGGTTACGGGGAATCCCCTAACTGCGAGTGTTCTGCGTTCTCATTCAATTTCTTTATCATTTTTTAAGTCGGTGGTGATAATGAGACCAAGACATTTAAATTTATATATTCTATTCATACTATTTGCTAGGTGGAACCTCCTCTAATAAACTTTTTCCAAGCGTGAAGACCATAAACTCACCTCTCATATTATATTTTAGGCTATGGCATTAACGTAGGTTTCACAGAAAACAAAAGCTTTCAAAGATCACCAACCGTAGATCTGAAAAGCATCATGTCATATGCGTAACTTATTCTGTTAATAATTTTGCAATTGGAGTATAAGAAAGTATTTTTATAAGTGGCCATTATATTACGTCGTAGGTTACGTTAGTTTACATTTTTATCGAGTTCACTTTAAATAAAAAATTAAAAAAGCGACGAAATACAATACCGGTTTTTTTATGTCTTTATATCAATAGAATATATTGTAATATCATTTATCACCTACACTATAATATAAGTATCAAGTCGTTAATATAGTCAAATGGGAATTTCAAAAAAAAATCGAGGTTCGGTAGCAGGGTCGAGGGTTACACTTTTAAAAAGGTAAAAAAAAAACATTGACAATAAACTTTTAAAAGTGTTAACTTTCCATAGGTTTAATTTATGAGGAAAAAAATCGTGTTTCGAATATTATATTTTTACCTGAGTCTTTTCGATGTTTTTCTTTGTGTTTTAACAAAATTTTGACATTGAAGGTACATTATAATGATTATCTTCTATATCTATACAATTAATAAAATTGAAGTGTCTGTTTGTAATGTCAAAATAACAGCTTTACATTTAACAAAATCGCAATTTTAATTTTTTTTTGTCTGGCTGTGTTTCTGTCTGTCTGTTTGTTCCGGGTAATCTCCGAAACGGTTCGACCGATTTTGACAGGACTTTCACTGGTAGACAGCTGAATTTATAGGGAGTAACTTAGGCTACTTTTATTTTATAAAAAAAATTAGGGTTCCACACAAATAAATAAAAAGTGGCTATGGTGAATCAATTCGGGCGCTTAAATAGCTTACGCTAAGTAAACCATAAGAGATATAGCAAATTAATGTATAAAATAATTGTAGACATTAAAAAGACCTACAAAAAACACTGGCAGAGTATACGTCTATCTTTTAAGGAACACCCACAATGAGCATTTTTGTTTTTCAAATAGCCGGGAGCGGGGAAGCAAGATTCGCGTGGGCATTCTGTGGTCCATGTGAGTGAAGCCACGGGCACAGCTAGTACACTAATAATATTAAAAAATAGCCAAATACTAAAAAAAAACACATCATACATCTTATCATCGCCACACTGTGATGCTATGGAACTCTCTCCTGCAGTCCTGCCTAGAGAATTCCCTTCTTCCTATAACATAGAGTCCTTTATGCATAACGTGAAGATATATTTCAGTAGGCCGTCGTTATGCAATGATCAAGGACGGTAGATCCCACGGTGGTCACCAATGCTATTAGATTACAATGTGCTCACTATTAGGTACAGTGTAGTCGATAAGTCTTTTTACTTTGCTGCGATAAAAAAATTATTATTTAACTAAACTAATCTATACTATTATAATAAAGCGGAAAAGTTTTTTGTTTGTTAGTTTAACACGCAAATTTCCGAAACTAACAGTCGGATTCTAAAAATTGTTTTTGTATATGGTAGACAGACTCTCGGAGAATAGTATAGGTTATTTAAGATTATCCTACAACTCTCAGATAGCCCTAAATATTTCTTTTTGTTACGTAAGTCGGAAGTCGAGGAACTCCCGAATTGATTTAACCGCGTGCGCTGACGTAACCGTTAATGATACGGAAATACAATATTCTACAAAAATATTGAACCTTAGTATATCTAAAAAAGAGTCAGCGATAGCATATGCCTATCTCCGATACATAAGCCACAATAAAGTATTTTGTGACAATCATTTGTTAAAAATTAAAAGTGATTTATAAGCATTATTTTTAGACATGGCAAACCTTAATCCTTACAAACAAAAGTTAATTCATCATAAAGACAATTAATAAATGACCACCTCGGCAAAGTAAGGTGAAAGGCTCGTGAATATGAGAAATCCCCCAAGTGTTAGCGTGTTACCATCTTGGGTCACATCCATCCCGGGGAGATTGTGGCCAACAGCTAAAAAAAAAACCTACACAACATGCGTTTATTGGTTAAGCAGAATTAATAGAATCGCTCTTCTCTAAATCCAAGCAGAGTACTTTAGATTCCTTGACATTTTAATAAGTAATCCCTTTTTTCGAGTACTTTTTTCTAAGATCAGTATTTTATTACATTGATCATATATAGGTTATAGGTTACTCTGGGTCGGACACAAATATCAAAATAAATAAAGCAATTAAAATTACATTAAACACATTAAATAAATTTCGTTATAATTTGTAACCATCGAAAAGAATATACGATAATCTTTGTTAAATAAATTATAATTGGGTAGGTACATACATACTGCTGTAGTAAGCTTTGCAAAAAAAACATATTCCGCTCAATAAATAAAAATACCCTCCAATTTACTTCTCTTCCGTGGACATCCAACAATAGGATTAGTAACAGGTGTTCCACTTTCATTATTCTTACTACACTTACATTAGTTTACGCATTAAAGTAAAAAAAAAAACAAGGAGAAAAAAATCCAACTTGCCACGAATCAAATCGGTATACGACAATGATTGCTTTACTCTGAATTACAACACATACATAATTACCGTAATGCTTAAACGAAAAATAACCGTTAAACATAACGCGTAATGTTCAAAATCGCATAATATACTTTATTCACATATGACGTTTTGTCACGAGATCGTGAAGAGGTCGTTGGTACTTGGGGGAAACGAAAGCACAGGTGTCCAGCGTTCTGCCTGCTAGAAAAGGATGGTATAACCGTACTTATCTCGAATGAGAAAGGGACGCAACGAAAATAAACGTTGAACTTGTGTTATGTTTTTTTTTTTATCTTTTTGCTCTCCCTTGCCTATGTTCGTGACGGCTTTTTTGTTTCTTTTTTTTCTCGTTTTGTTGCTTCGTCGTATATTAGTCTTTTTGGCTTATTTTATTGCTTTTAGATATATTTTTAGAATATCTGACCAATTAAAGTTATTAGGTCGGTTGTTTTGGGAAAACGAGATCTGGTTTTAGATAAATAAATATTGTTGCGCAGTTTGTAATAAATATAAGAAAATTTTGAATACCTATAACATTTTAATTACGGTAGATTATTTTACTTTAATGCTTAATTTGTAAATAATGTAAATGTAAAATAGGTTATATTTATCTTAAATGGTTACAAACAATTAGGCACACAACTTTGTGGTAATGATTGGTTTGGTTTTGTGGTAATTAAGATAAATATTTTTTATTTACTCATTGTCGTTAATACAGACCGACTTCACTTTCGCGCTCAGAAACGTCCGAACTAAAAGAAAAGTACTACAAACAAATGAAAAGACTAGAAATTAGTTCGCAAGAAAAAGAATCGTCAGCTTATAAAACGGTTTTAAATTAAAAATAATAGATCACCTTAAAAGTCAATTGAAAGCCCTAGTAATATAATATATGTAGTATCTTTTCCAGAACACCAAAACTATACACACATAAAACAAGTTTTATTAAGTAAATATAACTACCATCACGCCTTTATCCCCGAAGGGTTAGGCAGAGGTGTACTTATGTACACTCACAGTTCGCCGGGTATGTTTTTAGGTCCCATGTAATTGGGGGCGAGCCTATTGCAATTAATCGGGCACAAAGCCAAACTCCGAGCTTGTACTGAGAATTTCATAGAAAAAACCAATAACAATTTGCTCTACTTGGGAATCGAACCCAGGACCACGAGCATAGCAGTCGCGCTTAGAACCACTAGGCTAATGAGACATTTATAATTATTTTAATAATTCTTGTAAATTGTAGTTATAGACTTTATTAAGACTTAGTATGTCAGTTTAATAAAATCTAATTAGTATTATATAATTAACCAGCAGAGTGTCTAAAAAACATTATTTTCACTTCTCACATGAAAATATGTTAATTTATCACGATTTGAGAGAGGTCCTAAAAATGAAACCGTTTAACTTATTTTTTTAAACTCGCTCAATTTTTTTAAGAAATTTCAAAATAGTTCAAAATTTAGCGATTTCTGCTAACGCTTTACTGTTGCAATTTGTTTTGTATGTAGCAATTGGCGACAATCTCACCTGATGTTAAGTGACGATATGACCCGACATAGTAACACGCTAAGCCAAGTGGAGGGACTGGCTCTCAATTGTAGATGCGGGAATACACTTACTTATAGTTGCTTAGCGACAGGTTTTTAACTAACCACACCAGTATTAGAAATGCATGCTTTTTATCACAATATTTTCCTTGACTGAAGCTCAGGCATTGATTTGAACTCCCGTCGATCGACTTGGTGTCCATACACGCTACCACTAAACTATCATTGCATCATTCAAGAAGAACAGAATAAACTAGTGAGTTGGAAATATAGCTCTTTCATTTGGTATATTTTGTATGTAGATAGGATCAGTAATTCCTTCAAAAGTGTTATTTAAAAATGCACTTACTTGCTAGTTTCACCTATGTTTTCTAAGTCCTATTATACAATCAAAAGGCTACTTCTGCCGGTTCGGAAATATCCCAGACATCGAGAAGAACCGGTAAGAAACTTGATCGGGTTTATCTTTTTTTTCCAACTGTACAAGTTGTAATATGTGGATGCACAGAGAGGGAGTCACTTCCAGATAACACTGTCATTCACAAAATGATACACTCTACACTAACCTTTTGAAAGTAATACCCGCTTGATATGGTCCTTGAACTTGTCCGGCAAATCAATAATGTACTTCGGAATCTTATTATAGAACCTAACACTATTTTACATAAAAAAGATGTTGTGTCGTGGGACATCAGGTAGGAACGAAGTTCCTTCGGCTAATGTAGAATCGACACAATTTGCAAAAAAAAAAATCGTGCTCAATTTTATGTAGGTTTTCTTGATTTTTCTCTTAAATTTTGCTGATTAGTTTTTATTTAAGTACAGGAAAGTATTTAGGAAATTCAGTATTTTAGGAAATAATATATTACGTAAAAAAAAAAAATCGTAATTCAAATTATCAATTAAAATAACAAAATATATCTCTTTATTTTTGTTTGACAACATAAAATTACATAGAAATATAAATAATTACAAAAAAAGGTATTATTATACACTACTCGCTTGTGTATATGACTGTCGCGCCTGCGCACGTCTCATTTAACGGTTTTATTCCACGGACTTTTTCTTACGGTTTTACTATCACATTTTTTTCAGTTCGGTCGCGCAGCAAAATCCCTATCTCCTCCAAGCCTGCCGTAAGGAACTTCGTTCCAAAAACATTTATTATTCTTAATAAGTCTAAAACATGGTGCGACTAATTTATCTCTAATTTTAGTATTAACATTGTGCTGATCTTTGAAAAATCCAGAATCTTTGAAGAATCATGTTAAGCTATTTTTTAAGGATGGATCAAAATATAAATGAAGGTGGTGTTTGGAAGTGATGCCCGCAATGTAAATCCACTGAAAATGATAATAACTGTAAAAAATTAAAAAAACGTTGATATACTCGATCGAGTTTCTTGTCGTTTACATTCGATAACTGGGATGTTTTCCGAACTGGTGGTATTGTATATTCCATGCATTGCATGTACATTGGTGCATTCATTTGTGCCTTAATAGGATCTAAACTGAAGGAAATATTTGTGGTCCTAAAAACAGGACGTCCCGACTTTCCCAGGAAGGTTGGCGACCTTATCAATGACTTATAAAAAACATAACCACCGCACCTACTTCGTAATTTCAAAAACTATACCATTCTTATAATACAGAGCACTAATGCATTCAAAACAACACAACAATAGTACGTAATCACAAGCCCATTTCGAACATTATCACCGTCATTAATTTTTTTATACATCACACAAAAAGCACCAACTCAGTAAACAATCATATATCCATACTGCAATATTCGAAAGAGACCATGCGAGTTATCAAAATAAAGTATTCCTTTTCAGTCGACCAAAACGCCGTCTATCGCGTTCAGGGATAACATAAAAACCTTCTCCGTGAAATAAAATCATGTTGATGAAACTATAGCATAGTGTTAGGGCTCTTTCAATTCCCGCCTGGCTAGCTACCACCCTCAAGTTGAAAATCTAACGCCAAGCACTAATAGGTGTGTTCCGGCAGCTGCACTTGAGAGCCAGTCTTCCACTAGGCTTAGTGTGTTACCATCTTGGGTCATATCGTCAATAAAAGTCTGTTGAGATTGTGGTCACAACGCTAAAGTTATAATGATAAAAATCTACCAATTGTATGCATTTTTCGTTGTGCCAGTGTACATTGGTAACAACAACCTTCGTATTATAAATTAGTACCTATGACACTATTATCACATAATAACATTTCCATATTATATATATCTTATTTTTGTTGATATATGAATAATAGAGGTTGTAAGTAAAAACACTAGTTTCACAAGAACGGGTTTCTACTCACACACGAACAGATGTAAATCGAGGTGTCTGCTCCGACGCACACGAACGTGTCGCGTAGAACCAGTAGCCGGCCAGTTTATACGTAACCGAACGGTAATAATCATGATATTGTTGAGTACGGTGCGCAGATAATTTTTTTAGGTATTTGTGTGCGTTTCTTTAATAATTCTGAAAATAATACAACTAACACACAAACACAAAAATTATAATAACAGGTTCAATAAACTAGCCACTGTTTTACTAAATTTAATTTTTGAATTTTAAAGTTAACGTTAATTTTAAATTTGCTCAAAACCCACTTAAAAAAGTTTTAGTCATGTTGTCACCAATTTACTAAAATACAATCTCTTTAGAAGCAGAATTGAAAAAAAAATGGACCGTAGCGTAATTATCATTTTTCCAAAAACAATAAAAAGATCAAAATTCGAATTCGAATATTTGTTTCATGGAATAGCAATTTTGTACTTTTACTACATTTTCAAAACTTTTTGTGTAGTAGTCTACAAAACACCAACTAAAGGTGTCAGCTTTCTGACGTAAGATAAAAGTACGAAGTACGTAAGTAAGAATCTCCAATAATGGTTTTGAAATCCGTATATAACATAACAAACCATCTTTTAAACCCAATTGTTTAAAAGGTGACATTTAAATTTGTTGTATTTAAATTTATTTGCAATCAGTTTCGTAGTATATTGCTCAATATACATTAAAAAGAACCCTTGCTTAGATTTTGAGTTCGAAGACCCAAATTTTCAATCTTTGAAAAACATGAATGAAAGCAATTTTTAATTATATAAAAAATTTAACTACTGAAAAGACCAACAATAATTATTCCTTAAACGTCTTGGTTATATTAGTACGTCAATAATCCATATAAAACGGACCATAAGAAAATATTTTGAAACTTTCATCTTCTATTTCGGAGATATTGTTGTTGTCAATTTAGTTAACAGCAACAAATATCAGATTTGTTATTCTTAGGTCAATTGTTAATCTAGTTTTAAATTTATCATTGGGTAAACTAAAGTACGACTACTAATTTAATATAAATAAAAACATAAAAGCCACCCAAATAAAATACTGTTGAAGTATATTACCATAAATAAAGGTCTTTTTTTTACCCGACTGCGAAAAGGAAGATTATGTCTTTCGAGCGTATATATGTATGTCTATTTCTTTGGCAAGCTCTGTTGCCTACACAGCTTGATGGATTTCAGCATTCGAGGTATCATTAGATTAAAGATTATAGGCTATTATAACATTTCAGTACGAAGTCTGGAATTCTAATAAAAAGCTAAAATAGAGTTTTTTTTCAAGTGTTATTTTACAGTCAGGCTATTTTTTCCTTTTTAATATGTTATCTTATTTAACAAATAGGTAGTATGACAACATACAAGATTTAAAAAAAAACCTACATAAAAATAGGTTAATCACCGGAAAACGGTAATACCAATAAACAAATTTCGAATTAAATGAACAAAATAAATGTGTATGTTGCAATTTATAGATCAATGTTCTCTTGCTTTACGAAAATAAAAAATAACAAATTTTAAAACTCGTTTCTCTGTTGACCGTATAAGTCGCCAAGCCTCCGAGCAGTCCACACATCCAAAACACGTGGTACAAGAAAGAGAGAAAATAATAAACCTTTTAATTTATGCCACGATAGTACTTGTATCTTGAATATATATTTTTTTTCTTTCCGAACCTTTTTTTAAGTCACTGGCCTTTAGTGCTGAGCCTTGTCGATATTTTTATCGACTTTTCTTTATGTCGATAAATTTGGACGCTGATCGATCCTTGTTTTGTAATGAAGTTGTTGTAATCTTACTTTTAATTACTTTCAATACTAGTGGACGATGTGAACGGCTTTTTAATTATTAATTTAAATTTCTTAATGCTTCAGCAATTAATTCCAAAACGAGGGGCTGGGTGATATTTTAATGGTTTTAGTAACTAAAATGATAAATTGATTGGGTAATATAACGAATAAGAGAAATATAGGAAACAATGTGACTAGACCATTGTTTGTGCATACACCGTTTTGACTCACATAAGTATTAAAATGAAAAATGAGAGTCAGGTTCTGTTAAAAGTATTGGTATATTTTTTGAAGCTTAAACGTTGACCAGAAGACATGTAAAACTATTATTACAAACAAGAGCGCTTCCTGAGTGTATGTATCCTAGAACTGATTTATGGAATAGTCAATATTTATTGTGTTGACAATGTAATAATTATATAAATAAAAATGTGTAATCCTTTTGTTGTACTTTACTAATTTAACATATGGCAATAAACTTATAATAACCTATCTACTTTTAACCAGTTCTTTTAGTTGTTTTATTTACATGCCGACACAAGGACAATAATTGTTGATGAATATAGATTTCTTGGGAGTCACTGTTATTCTTGGTCGGTTCAGAACTTATCAATAGATGCAGTACGGTTATTAGGTAGAAACGGCTTTAAACAATAGGACACACTTGTTGGACTGAGAATTTAATGTATTGCACTGTTATTCATTCTCGTCTCTACTATTTTAATTGTACTATACTCACCGTTAGATGCAACATAGTTTTTTTTCGAGTAACTTTCAAATCGACGATGTTTAACCAAACAAAATGCCACGTCACTATTTCTCAGCACGGTAGCAGGCTCTACGCCTACACAACGTTGGCAGACGTCACAAATCACGGCATAGAATCTCGCTTCTCAATTTTATAACCGTCGTAAACCGAAACGAAACCGCATCGGACGAACATTTTGGAGTACATACATAATATTTCTTTAAGTACTGAAAAGTAGTATGCTATCTTGTTTTTTTTTGTTCTTTCATTCTTAGGCACGCGTTTATTTTTTATTATAGCAAATCGAAAGCTTGTCATAAAGCATTATGAAAAAATTTAAAAGGAAACGTAAACTCCTTGAAGTTGTTAATAACTGTATCCGATATTAATTATTGTAACAATTTTTTTTTTTTTTATTATTATTTATGTAGTTCATTAATGCCTATAACTAGATTTTCTTCCAAATTTAATATTATTTACAAACTGCTTATTCGGTGATATTTCTTTTGTTGTTGAATTTTTTTTTTTAATTCTTTAGAGGTCTTACTTTTGCCACAATTTAACTACCATCAAGCCTGGAGTGACTAGCTCTCAAATACAGCTGCCGGAATACAAGTATAGTCTGTATTGATGTGAATTTATATAATTATGTGGTACATAATATTTTATCCTCCAAAGACTAAAGCATAAGTTAAACCTTCAATTTATCGTTTTTTATTCGTGTCTTTCCAACTAAGCCTGTTTAAAAAAATATAATACCTGAAGCGTATTTCAGAAGTAATAAAGATTTCTGATTTAATTAGAGTGCTATTTTTTTTTTTGAGGATTTAATAGGATACATTAAAAACCTAACATTGTATTGTGTGTATACTAACATGCCTTTTATTAAAAAAATTAAAAGCCTTAAAAGAAATTAATTCAACTTTAATAGAATGCCTCTAAGGAATTTCTTATTTTTATAAAAGACTGGTGCGGACTAATCGCTAGACCCTTGAAACTCCGCTGACCTCAACCGTTTTCTTTTTATTTATTTCCGATGTAACCGCAGCTACCTGAATTGATTTTGTATACGGGCCGAAAATATTTTTGGTAATAAAAATTTAAATTACCAAATTTTATCGATAAACGTGGCTCGCCACGTATAAATCTCTCGTTGTACGGGCGTTTTCGACTTTTGACATTTAGTACAATCATTTTTTTACGTCGCCACAGTTCATGACATATAAAAATAATATGAACATTTTTATTATAAATTGTTTTGTGGGGTAGTTGGTAGCTGATGATCTGTTCACGCAACTACCACACAGTATATATATTATTTACATAATATTATAATTTTAAGTACAAATCCATCATTACGTTTGTACGAAAATTTTACAAACCAACCCTAACGTCAACAAAAATTAATTAATACTAGCGGTCGCCCGATGATCGAAATTCGACCAGCGACTTTTAATCATAGACTATTTACTGTTTGATATTTGCAGTATGAACCTAAACAATTAATGTTATATCACTTGCTGTCACATTACATTGAGTGACAATGCCAATATTTTTTGGGGGGTCTAAGTACAATGGCATAGGACGGGTTAGGACTCGCAGTATTTATTAATTTAATTTAATATATTAGTAAAAGATATTATAGATAAATTTTAGCTTTCTGAACTCTTTCTCCATATAAAATTTTAACCATGCCAAATCTCACAATCTTCCGTGGACGCAATACGCTTAAAAAGGGGTAGAATAATTTTGCTTCACGTATTATTATAATGATGATGATGATTCCATACAAATAAGAAATCCTTCCTCATTCTTGAGAATCTTTATCTCAACCAAATGGGACCGGCACAACATGTTTTCTTTTTACGATTGTTTTCTCTCACCTCATACCTTCTTAGGTCTTCCTTTACTCTTGTATTGGTCTGTTTTCATACTTAATTTTCTTCTAGTTATGTTTTTCGCCCATTCTCATAGCCCATACCACTAACTAAGAAATGGCCAGATTATATTTCTAATATTAATTATATTTAATACAATTTTATTCCAAATAATTGCAAATATTAAACAAAAACACATTTTTTATACAGCTAAAAAAGTAAAAAAGATATTTCTGTCTTGATAAAAAAAATACAATATTAATTTGAAATGCTCCGGTATTCATAAATGTAAAACATTAATTAATTAATGTATCTACTTGAAACCTTTTAAATCGCAAAGTGTCATAAACTTTGTGCATTGAGAGAATATGAAGGGTGTTTGTTATTAATAATAAAAACAAAAATTAGTAATAGAAAATTGTTATATTTTCATTCCATAACAAATCATCAAATCTGCAAAGCCAGGTTTTTAGATTTTGTTTATTGGGTCTTTAGGGTTCCAAAACGAAAATCCGCAAGTTTTTTTCGCACGCATCAGTTCCTTTCCACAAAAGATAAAACAAATTAAATGTCTTATGTACATGCTAGCGTTTTTTATTAGATCAGTATATACATATATCTTGTCTTCTTCTTCTTGTTTTGGCGCCGCATAAAGCACTTGCCAGTGTCAATGTTTTTAAGCCTTCGTAGTAAAAGGTATTTTACACAAAATGGCAATCTAACAAGATGGTGGCTCCTTTGTTAAAACGATCTACGTAGTTTTTTTAGATTTCAAAAAGCATGCACTTATGCACGACAACCAAACTATATCACGCAAAACGCCACCAATATTACATAATATAGGGTCAAAAAACCTAACTTATTAAATTAAGAATGAAAACCACAACATGTCACTATAAGGTCCCGCCAAAATCTCTTATAAATCTTGTCGTTCGCGGAGCATTTCAAAGTCATATTCACGTGAAATTGCCCTACACTGACTTTAATGACACAATACAATGTACTTAACAGTTTTATTGTCATACGTCAGGAACGAACGTGTACTTCAAAAGTCGAAAGGTTTTTTTTAGCGTTTCTAAAAAATGACTTTGCAGACGGCCGATTTTTCATTACGCCTTATTATTTGAATTCGTCAAAAACGTCTTCACATAAACATTTGAAGACTTCAATTCGCTAGTCTGTTATGACTTGTTGTAATAGAAAGTTAATTATCATTCAAGAGCGCACGCTACGACAATAATTAATAAGTTTCTGGCTCGTCCCTTATTTACATACAATGTGACAGGCCCGGCTCCGTCTGATGTGAGTCCTCTCAAATGAATTGGATTCTCATTTGCTATGTTTAGACTTGTCGCGATGGTTGCTTATGCTACTCTGGAACGCCTATTATGTTGTTAGATAAACAGTGATTTTATAGTAATATAATTATAAAGATTGTGGTTTTTGAATTAAATTTTTGTTTTATATTATATGCATCTAATTTAATTTGTACAACTTTCTATGCATATAACCGCTGCGTTCTATTAAATATCGGCATACTTTCTGAAGGCCTCATATAAGTACCTACTTATATATATATATATAGTACTTATATATAGTATGCCGATATTTAGTATACCTATACTAATGTTGCAAACCTTAGGTACTATTGCGTAAATTACATTCAAACTTATATTTATTTAAATTAATAATTAAGATTAGTAATTTAGTATTTAGGTAGACTTTTATTACGTATATATAATTGTATGAACCGCTGCTATGAATATTTGTACACCATATTAAAAAGGTCTTTAGGGCAAACATTATATACTATTAGCAAAGTTACACTTAGTCTTGGAATTAAATAAATTAAGAGCTAGAATTAAGAATTGAGATTTAACTAGACAATAATATGCATAATTATATATTTAATATTAATATTATTAGTTTTAAGTCCTACATAGAAATATTAATCATTAGTGAATTCATAAGTTATGTATTTTGTTGTTGTTTAAAACTTCTAGCCTACTGAATTCTAAATTTATATAGTTTTTTTTTAAATTATGATTGTAAGTAAAGCTACGATTTTTGAAAAATTATGTACGTTCAATATATGGTACTGTAGGCCTCTTTGTGTAAATTATATTTAAATATGTTTATGTTATGGCTGTGTCACCTTAATTAAAATTAAAAAAAAATTAAGTAGCAGCAACCAACCAAAAAAAAAAATTATGCGAAAAATTGCTAATTAACATCTAAGATAAAACTTGTACCAGAAAGCTAGACGCAGGCTTGTTGGCCAAACAGATGGCGTTCGTTTTTTTAACAGACTTTGAATGACAAAAGTTTCTTTTTAAATCAAATTAATATACCCTATAGTCCTTTAAAACATCGGAATAATGGATGATTTATTTATCCCAGATTAATAGTGTATCCAAAGTTAAGCGATGGAAAAAAGGATTGAATACCCTTGTTTGAAATTAAAAATATAATTGCTGGATACAATTACAAGTTATTTTATGTTTTCAATATAAATATCACCTATGAAACTATAAATATGTCAAAATTTAATCACATTCTCCCAATCATATATATAATTGGATAATAATTTAATTGGTATGTAACATAAGAGATGTAACGTGTTTATTGTAACAAAACAATAAATATAATAAACAGTAATGCGTCAAGATTATTGTTCTCGAATAGTCATTAAAATAAAATATCATAGTGAATTGTCTATGGCCAGAGTTATAGTTTGATGGTGTGTAATATTCTGTGGTAATAGTCCGTTGTCTATGGTTTGAAAACCACATGTAATGGGAGCCATAATTAACGTTAATAACAGGTAATTGTTATAAAACTGTTTAGAACTTTTATTTATTTTCATTATTTAAACATTAACTTGTATATTTGTAAAAGCGTTTATGTCTTAAGCGCTGCGAGAGAGTTAATTTGATTATTTTTTAAATTTCTTTATAGAGCGATTTAAATAAACTAGCGGTCGCCCAATCATTGAAATTTCACCAGTGACTTTTTAATCATAGACTATTTTCTTTTTGACATTTATTTGCATTATGAACCTAAACAATAAATATAATATCTGAGTTTTTGGCGGGATCTTGAAGTGACATGTTGTGGTTGTTATTTTTAATTCATTTACTTAGGTTTTTGACCCTATATTATGTAATATTTGTGGCGTTTTGCGTGATATAGTTTGGTTTTTGTGCATACGTGAAGTGGATTATAAATATAAGCTGAAAGCATTCATTCCGAGATCACACAAAAATTCCCTAGAAAGTTCACCACCATCTTGTTAGGATACTGAATCATCATAACACTTGACAATATAATTCACTCGATAATGGCAGTAATGGTCTTCATTAAAGAGGACCGGTTGCCAAGTTAGGAAGAAGAAGAAGAAGAAATATAATATCACTTGCTGTCACTTTTCATTGTGTGACAATGTCAATATTTCAATACATACAAATCAATACTTATAAAAACCCATTCTTTTTTATTCTTTACATTGGTCTTATAGCGTTATGGGCAAAATCTACCCTGATTTTAAGTGAAAATGTGGCCTTAACTTAGTGGTGGAACTGGCTCTCAAGTGCAGCTGCCGGAACACACTTATAGATGCTTGGCGACAGATTTTCAACATGAGGGTCGTAACTACTTCCTAGTTAGGTAGGCAATAAAAAAAATTCTACCATCATTCAATGGTTTCATCACGATGTTTTCCTTCACCGAAAGCTCAGGCTCATTGCAGGGATTCGAACTCGCGTATATCGACGCGGAGTCCGTACACGCCGCTATCTGCTCCATAATTGCTTCAAACTTTCATTTAACTAATTTAAAAGTTAGTGTTACCCGTAATTATTGTTAAATATACATAATGGTATTAAATCTACATCGTGTTTGAACCGTTAGGGAGCCGGTTTCTAATAATAACTGTGATTTTGTTGGGGATACCTGATCGCCAGTATTACTCCAACGGTTTTATATACACGCGCTGATACGTTGAAGGGATAACAGAGAAATCAAAGGATAGACACCTATATGTTTATAATTATTCCTTACTTCAGTCGTGTTAAATATTTTCGAGCAACTCTTTAAAGCGCCGCCGTCAACGCATCCGTGTAGTCTACCGTTGTTCTCTTTCTTCCCTACATCCTTCCAAATCACTTAAAGTTCATGACTACTTCTTCGTTTCTTAGAAACTTAGCGTTAAGTTATATACGCTATAACTTTACGCAATAAATATGTTATAAAAAAATAAAAAGATTTTTGAAATCTGATTGGTAGTTCCAGAGATTAACGCGGTCAAACAAACAAATAAAGTTACAATCTTTTTAGCGTTTTAATAAAGGTACTTCACTTCAGAACATATTTTTCATTTTATATAATAGTAACTGTGTTCATCCATAATACTGTAAATGTCAAATTAATAGAATATTTTTCTAATTATTCTTGCAATCTTCAAAAATAGCTCTAACATAGCTCCCTTATTAAAACTATCCAGGAAGTTTTTGTTGCAACTTAAGAGTATGCGCGGTCTATGAAATATTTCAAGAATAGGTAGATATTATATTATAAATATATAATATTATAAACCTCACCCAATAGAGCGAGAGTGACAACTGCAGTTTGGACTGACAACACCTTAGTAAAGTTGATAAAATCACAGTTTTGTATTCCCCTGTTTCCTCTTTGAAAACTGAACCAATTTTAATATTTTTTCAAGAATATTATAATAAGGATTTTGGCTATGTCTCTATATTTTCGTTTTTCTTTTTGTAGTCGTCAAATTTGTTTGCTGGGTGTTTGAACATGACGGTAAAAAAGGGTAATTTTCGTCGTTTTAAAAAGCTTCTACTTTTTATAACAATTCATTTATGAAAAAAATAAAACATAGGGATACGGTAATGGTAGATATAAATTTTACGGTATAAAGTTATTTGCTCTAGTACAATTATCCAGGGAGTAAATAGAGGAATACGTTTGTATGGACAAAACACAGCCCACGTTTCCTCTTATACTGCACGTTTCCTAGTTACTATTTATTATCCACTTGACTTGTGCACAATAACCAAACCATATCATTTAAAATACCGTCAATATTGCATAATATAGGGATAAATATTAAAAGCTCTTGAATAAAAATTAGATCGAATCCTGCAAAAAATACAACCCTGGAACTTTTCCTATGCTTCTTTCTAACTCATGGTCCTCTTTAATGAAGTAATTACTGCCATTATGAAGTAAAGGTAAACTCCTTTATTAGAACTTCCTATTATAGTAAGCTTTTGGGGTATGTCAGAATTCATGGTCCATATTATTATTTCCAATCAACTTACTTTGGGCACAATAACCAAGATTCATTACACAAAATGCCACTCATATTACACAAATTTATGAATAAAAAACAAGATTCCGCCAAAAAACTTCCTAGAAACTCGTTACACAGCCCACAGTCAATCACGTTCCAAAGAGTTACTATAATCCTTCATTATTTAAAAAAGAGGTTACTGAACTTTGGAAAAAAAACTATCCAACGACAAATGTGAATCCAAACCTCTTTATCCTGAGAAACCCAATCCATCGATTAATCGTTGAATGATGAGTCTGTTGTATTTTTGTGTCGAATCATTGAACTTTCTTTCATCGCGCCTTTTATGACAAATCGTGCTCTGTGATAATTCGACATTGGTCAGTCGTGTGTTAAGGGTTGATCTAAACAAGCTTTTATGGGAATTTCTGTTATGTTTATTGTTAAAAAGAAATGTATCAAAAATACTTAATGTTTTCGTGTAATTTTTTATTCAGTAAAATAACTATGACGCGTAATGCCATTTTTGTGTTGCGTCTGTTGTGTAAATACAATATAATCTATTAACAAATATGATGGGCGAAAAGCGTCCAACATTATACTGGTTTGCAATTACCCTCGGACATATATAAGAGAGCGGCTTAGGGGGTGTAGAGGGGTGGGATCTTAGTGTACGCAAAACGTTAATTTTCGGCGAATATCCGCCATTTATATCCGTGTTTAAAAGAAGTAAAAGATAAAAAAATACTTATTAGTGATACGGATGTTATGTTGTTGTAATTTCTAATTGATTCTTTGATTTCTCCTCATTTTAAAGTTATGGCTACTCCCATTTCTACACAATTAACATAATTGAAGTGTCTTTTGTAATATCAAAATAACAGCTTTTACTAAATGCATATCAAAGTATATACGATACATAAGTATAACAAAAACCCACTTTTTAAATTTTAGTCTGTCTGTCTGTTTATTCCGGGTAAAATCTCCGAAACGGTTGGACTGTTTTGACGGGAATTGTACTGGTATATAGGTGATATTATAAGGAGTAACTTAGGCTAATTTTATTTTAGTAAATGAATTAGAGTTCCGCGCAAAAAAACCACTGGTCACTGTGAATTAATTCGGGCGTTTAAATGGCTTAGGTTGAATAAACCATAAGAAATATATGAAATGAATGTACTATAAACTTGTAAATATTAAAAAGACCTACAAAAAAGTCAGCAAAAGCATATTATGTTTATCATTTGCAAAAACCACAATAAGCAATTTTGTCTTTAAAATAGCTGAGAGCGGGAGGGAAAGATTGGCGCGTGTCCCCTATCGATGGTATTCGCATGTAGTCCACGTGAGCGAAGCCGCGAGCACAGCTAGTATCATTATAAAATCACTTATAAGTATTTCTCTAAGCGTTTGAAGAGACTGTAATCCATTTGGGTATTAATTAGCTACCACCTTTCTAACATCTGATTCTCTACTATGAACACAAAAACTGTATAGGTGTTTAAGAAATTTAAAACATCGCGCCGTCTCAGAACTAGGATTTTATCAAAGTCGATATCGTCCATCGATAGTTGATTTATGTGAGTCGTTAAACTGTACGTTTTACAACCCGAGACCGCTTGATGCGCCACTTTCCTGTTAGTGTTTCTACCTAAACAAAGTTTATATCTTTCCGTCATCGTTTACGTGGGATCATTTGCGGTATTCAGTGTTAAATAAACAATATCACCTAAATCTGGATTCTTGGGAAAAACTTAACGTTGAAAAACGTTAACGTGAAAAGGAAGGGAACTGTGTAAAACAGGAAGCAGGGGAAACGTGCACAGTTTTTTTTTTTATTTCACCAATAAGTGCGCGCTATTTGATTAGACCAATGAGCGCGCGCAGTGGTAGAGTCCGCCGTCAGATGTACCAACTCATACACATTTTCCGAGAGATTGGTAGTTTGGTACTGTCAGCCTACAGTATGTGCGTGTGTGTGACGAGAAACAGAAAGGAATGTAGGCTCGGCTAGTCCCATAAGACCTGAATATTCTCCAAAAACTTAATCGCATAAGAGTCGCTGAGGACATGCTACAACGAGTCAAATCCGACTCACCATTCATGAAACGCTTTGTTACTAGTAACGAGACGAGAATTTACGAGTTTGACATGCAAGCTAGTCAACAAGCTTCGGAGTGGTGCCTTCCAACAGAACCAAAACCGAAAAAACCACGCCAATGTCGATCAAAAATCAAAGTCATGTTGACTGTTTTCTTTGACTATTGCGGTGTTGTGCACTCGGAATTCTTACCGGAGATTCCATAGAGGCTATGATATATATTTTTAAATATTGCTAGTTTAATATTTGAACAACGTTAATTTTTTTTGTAAACAATATTGTCTGAAATGTGGTCCAAGAAGAAATTTTCACCTATGAAAGAACTCATTATAATACGGGCTACGCCGGGTATTTTTGCTTGTTTAATAATAACTCTCCTAAGATAACGTATATACCTACATTTTTGTAGTATTTTCGCAGAATATCCTATCTATTTTGTGGTATCGTTGACGAACGTTTCAGGTTACATTAAATTGCCATGCACTAACCTATCATTAGCCATTTCCAAGGAAGCGAGACCTTCATTATAAGGCTTACGGACTGTCAGGGTAATACAAGGTGAGGAAATATCACGAGTGTCATGATAATTCCTTTGAAATATTGAATAAATAAATAAAATAACTAGGCTTCTAGTTTATATTTATAATCCACTTCACTTATGCACAAAAACTAAAGTAGGTACCTATATCACGAAAAATGCCACCAATATTACATAAGATAAAAACCTCGACTTAAAAATAAAAACCACATCAAGTCACTTCCAGATCCTGCAAAAAAAAAATCCTAAAATATATCTATGTATCTAAAAAAAATTGATACGTTCGTATTTCTTATCGTTATTTACTGCCTTGTCGATATGAGGGTGAGGATATGTGGATAAAAAGACCACAGATCGACAGTGCCAAACGTTTGCAATAAAAAAAACAGCTATTCGTGAGGTCGTGACTCTTCTATGAATAAACAAAAGTAAACTAATCAAAGCATGAGGGTACTTTAGAACGTCAATAACGATAAAAAAGTTTTATAAGAAAAAGCAATCGAGTGATATTCTAAATAGTAGAGACACCTGTGTTACGCAGCCTATGTGAATAAAACAAAAAATCGTATATAGTCTAAGTATAAGCAAAATAAACGATAGAATAATGTGGATTTCAAAATATAACCAAAAATTTTGCTGGATGGTCTAACCGCCAACGCTACAACTCAAGTCACGTTTTATTTTAGACAGTGAAATTAATTTTTTTTTGTAGAACTGACCTTACTGTTAAGCCTTAGGAGCCCTATCCAAAAACAGAGCAAATGATGGCTTTTATAGCTTTACCGGGCTTGGGGGCGATTGCTTAAGGTACTCAGCCACAATATGAGTTTGCATTTTATTTTATCTGATAAGGATTTGCAAAAGAGATTTTTATTTTTAATATCGATTTAATAGTGAGTACTGGTGAGGTATGGACCAATATCAATGATTTTGAAGAATTCCCTGATGTATCCCCGAAGTTGAAGGTCCAATGCCAATAAAATTAAAATCAGGTCATCATACAAACGTACGTCTAACAAAAAAAGAATCATCTAAATCGGTTCATAAACAAAGAAGTTATGGCTGGAAATCAATAAAAAAATATATACATTCGAATAAGTTATATATGTACTAATTTTTTTTTCCAAAGCTATGTCCATAGCAATATCGTCATTGCAGTTTAGAACGAGACGACGACAAGCTCGGTCTTCCTTTAACGGCGACCGGTCGCTGCACGTGTGTCATAGAACTGGTTTCGCCTCGAGACCAAGATTTTATTAATTTGTGTTTCTTATGTATATCAACCTCCACGCGACTCCTGTTCGCCTGGTACTCGGGCCATCGATATTGTTGATAACAAATTGTTTTTCTTTGTTCTGCCAATTTAGTACTTTTTTTTTCATTTACTCCCCTTTTCGATATGAATAGGATTTTTTGCGTTCTCTGATTTCTGTGGACGGAATGGCAATTTGCCAAAAGTAACAAAAAATGTCCGAAGTTTTGTTGCAAATTATAAATGACATTCGAATGTCAAATATAGACAAGGATATTTATATGTACGTCAGTAGACATACAGGAGGAGGCACAATTGGTGTATGCTGTTCGCAGATGACATTGTTTTTGTTGGAGAAAATGCTACTGAGGTCCAGACTAGGCTAGGAAAATGGCGAGAAAACCTTGAGAACATTGGACTGAAAAGTAATAGAACAAAAACTGAGCATTTATTCTGCGACTTCGGTGGTCCATCCAGTTTTTCTTATATAGCCTTAAACGGTGTATCCCTACCAGCCTACTTCAATTTTAGGTACCTTGGTTCGTTAATCCAAAACAACGGTGATATTGACCAGGACGTGAAAAATAGGATAAGAGATGATAATGTTAAGATGGATGTGTGGAGTAACTTTAATGGATAAAATCAGGAATTAGTTTATTAGAAGAAGTCTTAAAATGGCACCAGTCACAGAGTAGTTAATGGGTTATAGGATAGCGTGGTATGGGCATGTCATGAGGGGGATGGAAGTCATATAACTAGAAGAATGTTAAGTATGAAGTTGGATGGATGTGTGAAGAATTATATGCGTATAAAAGGTGTGAATACTGAGATGATATCTGATAGAGTAGAATAGAAAAAGAAAACATGTTGAGGTGACCCTATTTCAGTAGGATAAGGGGTAAGAAGAAGATTCTAATATCAAACATAAAGCGATAAAAATTAGTGTTTAGTGGTAAAATGTAATAATTATGAAGGTGTTGGGCATAGATTAATTATTGATTACGCGGAATCCAATGAGTAGTCTAAAGTTTTAGGTATAGATTTTAGAATGGAAGAAGAAAACATGTTGAACCGACCCTACTTATGTAGGATAAGGGGTAATAAGAAGAAGATTCCAATATAAAACATAAAGCGATAAAAATTAGTGTTTAGTGGTAAAATGTAATAATTATGAAGGTGTTATACATAGATTAATGATTGATTATGCGGAATCCAATCATTAGTCTAAAGTTATAATATATGTATTGATTTTGTAACATTACGTTGTTTTATAGCCGTTTTTATGATAACCAATTTTATTAATGTAAATTAATTGATAAATTGCTAGCATATTTATATCATTCCGCTATATTTAAACTATAATTTTCACGTAGATGTAGATACGACCTACATACTAACGCAAGTAGATAGTTGTACAACTTACTGACTTTGAAAGTGAAAGAAGAAAATTATCTTCTAATAATCTGAACTGATTTCAAACGATGACATAAAAACTTGAGTAGTCATCTATATATTAATACGTGAAGCAAAATTTTTCTACCCATTTTTAAGCGTATTGCGTGCACGGAAGACTGTGAGATTTGGCATGGTTAAAGGTTATATGAAGAAGGAGTGCAGAAAGCTAAAATTTATATATAATATCTGTTACTAATATATTAAATGAAATAAATTAATAGTGCGAATCCTAATCCGACCAATGCCATTGAACGTAACCCCTCAAAATATTGACATTGTCACTCAACGAAAAGTGACAGCAAGTGATGTAGATAATACTCATTGTTTATGGATACTGTAAATGTTAAACAGAAAATACCTAGTCTATGATCAAAAAGTAGCTGGTCGAATTTCAACCTTAGGGCGATCGCTACTATTATTAAATTATCCTTCATAATAACGATAAGACAGATTATAAGTACCTAATAGTAGTGTTTTGTTATGAAATATGACGTCATAAGTTCAAACAAAAGATTTAAAAAGTAATTACTATTTGTATACAATCACAAAGACGAGTAATTATCTGAAAAATTACTATAATTAACTCATTAGTTAATGTTAGTACCTGATTGTTAATTTAGTCATTAGTTAATTTTTGTCGCGGGTATGATTCGAAAGTCCAGCGTGATGAAGGTAGCCCTAAACTTAGCCTTAAATTAAAATAATTTTACGTTGAAGCTATCAATCAATAAAGCTTGGATTTGTTTCAATATATTTAAAATAATGTTTATTTACAAACCGATAAATTATTATTTTTATTATGATAAATTAAACACAAAAAAGTTTGTAAAATGAATTTACATTGTTTTATTAACTTAAACAACAACTTACTTTTGTTTTGTTACGTCAAAGAAGTATAACTTTTTAACACTAACAAACAATATAAATTTATAAAGAAAATAATAATATATAATAGAATTAAAAGTTCATAAACATGACTCAGAAATTAAACTTTTGCACACAACTAAAGGATATTTCACCGTTTATTAACGACATGAATAATAAACATACAAACAAGTTAAATATATATAGTTACCCATTTATTTTAAATTACAGAATACGTCGAAGTTTTGCCAGAGGATTTTATAACCATTGTAGATGAATAATACGAACGTTTTAATCAAACTAATCGCTTTCGGGTCTCTGCCATATTGTTTTTATTATTATCGTCTTTTGAGTGTTTGCGCGACACGGGAGTGACTCATACGGGCTAGACTTTGGTTTTATATAAAGCTAAAAGTACGTTCTTAGTTTTTTCTTCGTTATTATAATACACTAGCTGTGCCCCACGGTTTCACCTGTGTTAATTTTCTATGATAAACACCGCAACGCATACGCCGAGCGTAGCCTATCAAAATTGGTCTTACCGCAAGTACAAATTATTTTAATTTTTCATTATCTACTAAACTATGTGTCCAAATAACATGTTATAAAGAGCAAAATTTTACTTCATAAAATTGTCTTTATAGTGAAGTAACTTTTGTTCGTAAGTAATTAATAATGTTCATTAATCACTTTTTAATTTCTAACTATTGCTTGTCACAAAATAGCTTATTGTGGCTTATGTATAAGAAATAGGTATATTCTATCCCAGACTTTTTTTTAGGTACATTAAGAGCCAATAATTTTATAGAACATTATATTCACGTATCATTAACTATTACGCCAGCGCATGCGGATAAAGCATTTCGGTGGGGGCTCCCACCTCCGACTTACTTAACAAATATCAATATTTAAGGTAAGCTGAGAGTTGTAGCCTAATGTTAGATAGCCTATACTATTTCTCGTGAGTCTGGCTATTATATACAAAAAGAATTTTTCAAATCCGACTGGTAATTCCAGAGACTAGTGTGTTTAAACAAACAAAAAAAAACTCCCGCTTTATTATATTATAGTATAATAATGTAGATAATGACTTCAACATAACACATGAGGTTTACTCAATTCGAATGAATACTATATACTTTTTTATGGATGTTCAGCTAAAACTTCTTTGTTTATGAACCGATTTGGATGATTCTTTTTTTGTTCTTTAGGGGATACCTCAAGAGTGGTCCCACTTTGATTTCTTTGGCATTAGCCCTTAAAATTCGAAGATACACCAGGGAATTCTTCAAAATCCTTGAAGTTAGTTTTTTTCTTTGTTAAATATTGTCTTGTATATATTCCGATGCTTTAGTTTCCAAATTACCAGTTACACACCGAGCTAAGCTGATTCTTCCAGATAACTTAACTATCAAATACTGCATGCTCAACTTCAACGCGCCAACTGTACCATTTTGTTTTTTTTTCAATTCGTTATAAGTTTAAGCGTTTTGGCCACAATCTCACGTGATCTTAAGTGACGATGTAGCCCAAGATAGTAACACGCTAAGCCTAGTCGGAGGACTGGCTCTCAAGCGCAGCTGCCGGAACACACCTGTATAGGTGTTTGGCGACAGATTTTCAACTTGAGAGTAACGCAGGCATGAGAAAAATCCTTATGCTTATACTATGGTTTTTCTTTCACCGGCTAAGGCTCATTGAACGGATTTGAACCCACGTCGATCGACGCGATGTCCGTACACGCTAGCACTGAGTCATCATTGCTTCATAATATACTCAATATTATGTGTAGGTACCTCTCTTTTTCTTTCAAATTTACATTTATTACAATGCTCCCGTAGCGCGAATAACAGAGATTTAATATCACGCTGCACAATATAGTAGACTCTTGTTTAAAATGGGTCTTAAAATATTAATTATTATTGTCCGATTTCAGGAAAAAAATATACTATATTTTTAGTGCCCAGAAAACCGCAAAACTTTATTTTAAAGGTTTACTTTTCGTAAACAGGTGAACACGCTGCCTGCCATATTAGTATATATATTATCTCTACTGTGACGTCATACGGGTGGAGAACAAACATTTGACCTTTAGTAAACGCTCATATCGTCAATGTCAAATTTCCGACATGTTTGCATAAAGTCCTATGATGTCACAACATGGCCGACAGCGTTTAAAATAAAAAAATAAAAAACAATTTTTACATTGTAATTATGTAACCTTACACTTTTAATATCAGAAATCGATTAATATTGGTTTCATATGTAAGATACTACAGAATATATATATTTATTGCGCCAAATTTGTTATGTAACAAGCTAGACATTTGACATGGCGACGTCCCTGCAATCAAGACATATTTTGCTCAGTTAAAAGAGTAATGTTGATACAATAGTTTACTAATTATTACAATTGAAGCCGCTTATTTGTTTGTTACCTTTGAGTCTGCTTTCTCTTCTGTTTCTTGTTACTAGCTATATTCTATTTATCATGTAGTCTTATTACACCTTTAATTATAGTAGCACTAAGCGACGCCCTCTTTCTATTTTTCTTTACTTGTTTTAGTGTTTACCGTTACCTGTAACCCCGGTTACACCCCTTTAGGGGTTGAATTTTAAAAAATCCGTTCTTAGCGGATGCCTACGTCATAATACCTATCTATATGTCAAATTTCAGCCCAATCCGTTCAGTTGTTTGGCTGAGATTAGATTAGATTTTGTAAGTGTTCAAATAAATAAATATTGTATAGATATACCTTTATACAAGTTCTTTAGTTCAATAATTCTTAATGTTATATTATGACGAACCAATTCAGCATCCACACAAAGGCCGTGATAATCAAATCCCACCTCATCACATTCCCAACACATAAACTTTCTTCGGTGTAATAATCATTTGCTACTGGTTATGTTTTGTGGTAAAACAATTCTCTCCATACAGACCACACAGAATTAAACAAAGGAATCTTATACTCAGTTCGATTGTATTGAGCGACCACAAAATTGTTTTTTAGAATAATACATTTTTTTTTAAATCTACATTCATTGAAAATCTTCGCCGTCTTTTATTTTCATTTTTAAATAGCTGTTTTTTATTTTTTAATAATAATTCATGAAATCTATGTATTCACTAGACAAGCAATTTGTAACTAAAACTTAGAAGGGCTTGGATGAAGTGTGGTCTTTGAACGCTGACGTAATAACAAAATAATTGGTAGCATAGCATTATTTGAAAAAAAAAAATCGTAATAAAGAATAAACGTGATGTATGTATTCTCTTATCTATAAAAAAAATGTTTGTATTTATGTACGTAGTTACGTAATAAGTTATACTTTTTTGGGGTAACAACACACAAATTACTTCAAAAATTTGTACAATTTTGAACTTCCATCATTTAAGTTAATAATAATTTAGAAAATATAGTATTATTATCAACCTAGGAATTTTATACGCCAAGCATACTACCCGCCTGATGGTAAGCGATTACTGTAGCTTATCGGTACTTGTAACATGTTATCACTAACGCGTTGCCAACTTAGAAAACCCCGACCACAAGGAGCTCTGGAAACTTAACTCACCGCTGGAACAAAATACAAGGTTATTTGGCTGCAATCTTCTATAGGGTGGAGGTGATCCACCAGTAGGGCTGCCCTAAATAGAAGTAAATCTCTAAAGTAAATTCTATATACCCTCTCTAGATAAAATATTTGTTTCCCATTTGCCAACAGAACGTCCCCACTCCGACTCGGAAGTCACCATCAGCCGCCCTCCACCTGTCCAGCAATGCCGACGCTCTGCCTCATCGCCTCCGCTAACCTTCAACCTCGACTCGGACATGGAAGATGACGTCTTTATGCCGCGTAACGATCGAAACGATATCTTTTCGACGAGAAATCTCGAGATTTTCGGGTACACGAGCCCTAGAACTCCGGCCGGTGTTCTGCTTAGTCCGCGGCGCGAAAGAACTTTCACATTTTCCACGAGCAGCGAGAAACATTGGAGGGATAAGGGCGGTACAGACGTCGCAGATGGAGTCACCAGGGACACTGACGAGGTAAGCCTGTTTACACTTTACCTGATTCTTGTATGCCCAGACAATTCTTGCTTGATTATGCTTACCTATAAGTGTACCTACAGACAGATACCCCAAGCCCGGTGAAGCTGTCAATGGTTCTAATATTATGTAATCGACTTGTCGGAAACAAATCTCTAATGATTTTGATACAATTTTATGTTAAAACTAACTGTTCTCTCGTGGGCTAAAAAATTACCGTCGGTATTGTGGTGACCTCTCTTCCACCCACGGCGGTCGCCCGCCTTTTATCTACTAACGACTACAGAATGCCCGCGCGAATCTTGCTCCCCGCTCCCGGTTATTTTAGAGACAAAAATGGTTATTGTGGGTGTTCCTTAGAAGATAGATGTATTTGTATACTCTACCGGACTTTTTTGTAGTTCTTTTTAATTCCCATAATTATGTCGTATATTAATTTGCTATATCTCTTATGGCTTACTTATCATTAGCCATTTAAGCGCCCGAATTGATTCACCACAGCCACTTTTTATTTATTTGTGCGGAACCCTAATTATTTGTATTAAATAAAAGTAGCCTAAGTTACTCCCAATATTATCAGCTATCTATGAGTGAAAGTCCCGTCAAAATCGGTCCAACCGTTTTGGAGATTTCTCGGAACAAACAGACAGACAGACAAAAATTTACAAAATGTGCTTTTTGTTATAGGTGCCGTATATACTTTCATATGCATTTAGTAAAAAACTGTTATTTTGACATAACAAACAGACACTTCAATTTTATTAATTGCATAGAAGATTAAACTTAAATGTAATAAATTATGGGGACACAATTTCACACACGACTATTTAATTATAAACTAAGCAAGTTTTGTTTTATAGTAACTAAACAGCCGATAGACATATATATTTATATAGATATTTAACACCCAGAAATACACGTGACAATTGTGCTCGTCACACGAATGGCAGTCGTATGACGGGATTGAACCCGCGACCTCTCGGCTCAATAATATGGCCTCTTTCACTGCACCACGAGGCATGTCATGTTATATTGAGGGTTAAGAAATATCGAGCAAAAGTTCAGATATCCAAGCCATCTTCACCTCTCATTCTTATAGACGTAAAGCGTATTAGAAACGACATTATTTTTGTATTGCATTTGAGTTTCTTAACGGTACTCCTCGATGACTGGGATATTTTCCGAACCGGCAGTAGTGTTTTGACGTTCATAAGTGCCTTTTTAGGGCCTAAATTGAATAAAGATTATTTTGATTTTGAAAGTTATAGTGCAACTGTTATGAGAGTGTAAAGGGTATCGAAATACAACCTTAAAAGCTGAGGCGCCCAAGCCCACTCACCTGCACGTAGTGCACCCTGCTGAGTAACAAATGATATGGTGATAGCTGGGTGATAGGGCTGTATTGCCTGATTGGATCACGACTACCATACATGTTGTCCAAAGTCAGTCATAGTGACTCGCTTTGATCGCCGTTGGATTACGATATTTCAGTAGTCGCCGCTGTGTTAGAATTGTACTGTGCTTACATACAGTACCATAAATTGGCCTTGCTAATATTAAAAAAAGCATCGCTGTCAACCACATATTCGTTTGAGCATATTGATTAATCAATCAATTCATATATACAAATTACGAGTAATCTAAATTAGAATAAAAAAGCTGAGGTTGTAAAACCGCTGCGCAAAATGATTTTAAAATATTATTATGACAAGTTATTTATTTATGAATTATACTACAGTATGTAGGTAATTAATAATACTACTGTTTTCACTATAAAATTGTTATGTTGAGCAAACAAAATGCACGTGTTCCCTTTGTCTGTAAATGAATCATTGAAGCGTCGGGAACGTATCTATATTCAGTATAATCCGTCATAGTTTTGTTTCTGTTAGCACGTTTTGACGGTTCTTCGCAATATAACTATTTTTCCTATGTTTTTTTCTATTTATAACTTGTACTATAATCCACCAAGCTCGAATTTTAGAGTCAAAAATTTAAAACTCTTGTAAAATTTCCTAAAAATCTTCTGACTTATTTTTTTTCTCTTACTCCAACATTGTTGTCTTTCTGTGCTATACAATAATTATGTATTTTGAGATTTAGACACCCTCATTTTATTCTTGCTTTTATCCCACCTATGTAAGTTAGGTCAGCACAAAATCTTTTCCTCTTTCACTCTCCTCTATTTTTTGTCATCTCACCTTTCATTCATATATTTAATCACCTTTTATATACATTTAATTCCTCACACAATCCATCCGTATCTTCTTCAGTTTTCCTATACTCCTGTAGACCTACGTCTTCCTTTATGCTTAACATTCTGCAATTTATCTGACTTTTTTATTCTTTCTCATGACATTTACTCACCCTGCTAACCTATTACTCTGCAACTTTTCTGTCATTAGAGTTATTTTAATAATTCTTCTGATATACTTATTCATTCTAATTATACCTCTCCTCTCCTCTCTCTGCTTTCCCAGCTCTCAGATTCATACATCATGTCAGGTCTTATAATGTTTGTTTTAATAATATCTCCGACGACATTACATTTCCACTATTCGCTATGAAGATAAAAATAACAGGGTACAAAAAATTGGAGATTTCTCTCTACTTAGGGTAGTTCGACTGGTGATTTACATCACCCTACAGAAGATCGCAGCCAAATAACCTTGTGTTGTGTTCCTGTGGTGAGTAGGGTTTTTAAAGTTCCTTGGGTGGTTCAAGATCGGCAATGCGCTAATGATACTTATGGTATTACGAGTTTCCACAAGCTGCGGGAGACGCATACCATCAAGCGGGTTGGAAGCTTATTTACCACCATAGTCGTATAGAAAAAAACTTCACCACAACCTATAATTAGTGTTTGGTTTTATATATTATACATTATATAGAATATAATCCTGTTGTTATTTTTTTTTATCAGCGTATCTGGAATTATATAGATGCGTACCATGATAGTATTCTAAAGTGAAAGCAATTTTTAGTACGAAATTATAAAATTTCTTTAGACAATATATATTTTTTATTTAAAATTATTATATCATAAAAAGGTACTAACTACGTCTCAAAAAGTTTAATTTATTAATACATATTTTCACACCAGGCCGGATTACCTACCTAAATTATGTCGTAATGTTAATAAATACTGCGCCTTTCATTTAGAAAGAAAATTCAATGCCTACTTCTTTGCTGTTCAAAACGATCAGGCGCCAATGTTCTATAAACATTTTCATTATTACCGTTCGGATCTTCAATTACTGTATTATTTTGTTTAACGTATACAATAAAATAAAAAGTGCTGACTGAGAAACGAAATTAAATCTTTCCAATAGATATCAGTTTTACGTTCAAATAAATTTTAGTGAGGGTGTTTTGTATTAGAGATTCCGTGGGGCGCTGAAAGTGGAAACGGCTTATCTTTATGTTTAGAGGTAAATAGGTTTGTTTGAAAATGAACTTTAACTTTTTCAACATAACCTAACCAGTCTAGTTAGTTAATAAATCTACATAAATATAAGCGTTAGATGGCAAAATTTTTCTGTTCACTATCTAACGACAATTTTGATTATATAATAGTAAGTTTTGAAATGGTTATAACATAAATATTTAAATTTAAAACGCATTCGTGGCAATTTGCCAACTAAAACACATACATCTTTTGTTATTTTAACAAACGGGTTTATAGGTATTGTAATAAAAAGTTAAATTTATGGATAAGTATGAAGCAGAATGTTAACATACACATTAACCATTTATAAAAATACAATTTTATTTATTTTATTATACAACCAACAAGACATACACTTCACTAAAATTAAAAATACAAAACATACTTAAATTAGAATCTAAGTCTTACCTTAATTAAAGGTTGCTCTGACATGCTAAAAATAAGTACCTACTGTAAATAATAGTTTAAATTTACCTACATAAAATCAAGAGAATATAAATAAATAATTTATGTATTTAGTCATTATAAATGTGTTTCAAAACATTTTATTTATAACATTTGTAATTTTGGCCAAATATGTCTATGTTGGGTTCTTTGCTTATAGCCCAGTCATATTAGGTAAAAAAAGGGGTAATTATGTATATTATGCCGTATTTAATAATAAATAAAAATATGTGTAAAATATATACTCTTACTATCATTTTAACTTAAAATAAAACTAAAATATATAATCCAGAATTAATAATATTTTATACTTAAATAGTTAAATATGAATAATTATATATAAATAATCAAGTTACTTACTTTAATTAAATATAAATAATTAATAGTTAGTACATAAATAATAGGCATTGTTTAATAATAATAATTTCCAAGTAAATAATTGACTTTATAACGTACTGATAACCATAACTCACGCTTGACCTTGCATTAGGCCGTATATGATTGTACGATGTGCACTCTTCGCGCTCTACCTTCAAAACGGTTGGTTATATGAAAAAAAAGTTTAAACAAAAGTTGTAGGGAATTTTATAGCCTACAACTTTTATAATAAATGCAAATCTCATTTAACCGATAGGAAGCCAGATATTCGCGAAAAACCGATTTTTGTGACCTTTGACCTTGAATATCTTGAGACGCGGACACGATAACGATTGTGACTTTTGAGACAACATTTAGAATGACAAAACAAAGGTTCATACCAATTTGCAGCTTATTATCTTTCATTCCGAGGTGAAAGCCCTAATATGACTGGGCTATTAAGCTTTTGTTTGTATTGTTTTAGGATACTATTCACGCAGGAGAAGTGCTCCAAATTACTTTTAAAGGTTTTAGGTTTAAATGGTACAAATCCTGTTCTTCTGGGTATCTTTTAAGGTATAAACTAGCCAACCATAGTAGCCATGTACAACAACATGTAACAACTAGTAACCATGTACTAGCTTGTATAAACGTGTGGTCTAACATTAGTCTACGGTCTTCTATGGAATTTACTTCAAATTGTTTAAGACGATCCCTAGAACATTGCAGAAAATACAAAAAAAAAAGAATATGTAAGTTAAGATAAATTTCATACATGTGCGATTAGTTTTTCATTAATTAGGCTGCCTGTCCACTGAAGCGGAGCTGTGCAAATTTCGACCAAAAGAATTGCATCTCTATTGGTCGAACTCTACAAAGCTCAGCTCCGCTTCAGTGGACATGCAGCCTTATACTCTTTACTCTTTCCACTAAGAATTTAATACCTACAATGCTTTTTGTTGTCTTTTTAAATTCTTGTCTGTATTTCTTTTTCATATTACATTCGATTTGCATATTGATAATATAGTAAGCAAAGCCTTTAAAGCACTTGGATTCGTCCTTCGTTTGTCTTCAGAATTAATGTGCATTAAAACATTGAATATATTGTATTGTGCTTTTGTTTGTAGTCACTTAGAATATGCTTCTCAAGTGTGGAACCCTAACTATAACGTATATATATCTCGTATTGAACGCATCTAGAAACGGTCTCTTCGATACCTACAATTTAAAACATTTCTCTATTTACCTAATTATATAGAGCGATGTAAGCATTTTCATGTTCTTACACTCTATGAACGACGGAAAATAGCTGATCTATCTTACTTAAATATCATAGCAATTGCAATTGTAAACTGTCCAGAACACCTTTCGAAAATTCAGTTATGTGTACCTTCAAATATAACATTAAGAAAACCCAAACTGTTATATGTACCATTTGTAAGGACAACATAGACAAAATTGATTTTTATTTCGGGCGTGCAAACAATTTCATTTTTTAGACGATAATGTTGATATATTTAATATAAGTGTGTTTCCCTAAGGCGCAGTTTTATGCAGAGACTTTTTCAATAACTTTTGTAATCATTTTAATTTGTGTATATTTTCGTAGCTGTCTTTCTTTTTTGTTTATATTTAGCTTTTCTATTTGTGAAAACTTGTAATTAATTGGCCCTCTATTTCAATTATTTTTATTACTCTTTATAATTAGCTGTAAGTTTTCCTAACAATTTAAAACAAAGAAGTGTAATTAGTTTCTCGTAAACGGCTCCAACGACTTCGATAGGGTTTTTATTTCGCAAAAAAAAACCGAGCTTATCTCGGTCGCCCAGATATTAAACTTATAAGATAAATTTTATCGATTTAGGTTAGAATTGTCACTGCTGTCGTGTGGATCAACGATACCAATTTCTATCCGTTAGTGGTGAGCGATTAAGAAATATACTAATGCTATCGTTCGATTACGGAGATGTCTCAAGTTATCTCGATTATAAGAATTATTAATTACTAATTGATAGGATCAGTAACTAAATTCAAACTTGGTGTAAGTACTATTGGTAATTACTAATTTAATAGGATCAGTAAATAACTTTAAACTCTGTGTTGGTAGTCCGGAGGTTAGGAGGAGAAGTTATAAAAAACTTCTTCGATTTGCAACTGAACGAGAACTAGTAACAACGATTATTATGTTATACGATTTTGAAAATTAGTACTTATTAATATAAGTAATTACTGATCAACATTAATAATAAGTAAATGTCGCAACTATGTAAATCATTCATAATCGCCCAACATTACTATCCGTCGTTTAATCAGGTTGGCAATTCAAGGATCTTTCATTTCCGTTATATTTTTATTATTTTTTTCAGTCTTAATTAAGGCGATATTTGTTCAATATACTTTAAAAAAAGTTCACTCCACACTTGGTATCTCTATTGCAATCGTTCACACTTAATATCTGACGGAAATAAACTTATTTTAGTATTTAGTATAAGATTAATTGCCCCACAAAACATCGCAGGGGGACTGACTGTTACGGATGGATTTACGCATTATTTGATGCTAGTACTTCGGATTCTGTATTGCTCATCTTAATGTCACTATAAACTTTTGAATCTTCTGTGTAATGAATTGGATTTTGTTGATGGTAGGCTTTATATACTTGCTTTTTGTGATGATTGTTCTGTGATAACTGATTGGAATACCGAGTCGGTCGATGTGGGTTTCAATGAGGAAATGCGAGCGGTGTTTTATCCATGAAAGGGTATGTAGATTTTATCCATAAATAATAGTACTAGAGCAAATAATTTTATACCATACAATCTACATCTACTACTGCCATGTGTCCAGGTTTTGATTTTTCTAATAATTAGATGAAATTGGAACCTTCTGAAATTACTAAAATTTCTCAATTATACTGCCGTTTTCGGGCATAGCCAAAGTTCTTCTGATGTTTTTATTGAAGAAAAAAAAAAAATTTTAAAAAGGACATTCGCTGAAATCTTCCTTGTTTTCACGAAAATATCCTGTATTATGTAATGGAAATCAACAATCGGTTGTTTTATTTCTCCTAATGACTATCGATGAATCGATTGCTAATCGATGTTTTATCAACACCAAAACAGAGGAATACTAAGGGTATTTCCTCTATATTACCTAAGTATAATGAATCCGAGCTGCAGTTGTCTCTCTCGCGCTCTGTTCAGTCTTTTCAGTACAGTGCGCGACAGTAATAGATTTCTTTTCAAACGTATTCATCAAATACCTTGCCGATGGTTTTGTTAAAAACTTTTCGCCGACACCTTAAGATGTTTTTATAAGTGTAGATGCGTTACCCGCTGTCTATTTTGGCAATATTAATGTCAGGGAATTATCCAGACATTCTCCTAGTCACGTATTATCCAGTTCATTTGTCAACAGCACATAAATACAACTCAAAATATATATTCGTTCTAACATCAAAAATAACATACACTTATAATAATGTCTTTCATATTCTTTCCATTTTTTGCGTATTATTTATCTGGAAGCATTATTTATAGTTTGTATGTATAGTTTAATTACGCTGTTTTTTAGTGCACTGATGTTGGTGTATGACGCGTCTGTATATAAAATGTCATTGCCTATAGGTGTGTTCCTGCAGCTGCACTTGTGAGCCAGTCGCTATGTATTATTTGACATTGATGTTTGTGGGACTTCACGATGAACCGTACCGTGATTGGAAGTGATACTGACATAGTTAACTCGAGTAAACATTTTTCCATCAAGCATCTGTTCATACTCCAGAAATTAGTTTTAGTTATGATGTTTTAGTGGGGCTCTGAAGAATGTAGTTGCCAGCATAAGCACACTATACCTTCTAACTTGTCTTTGGAAGTAGTAACCAATTTGTGTCTGACTGTTAGGACTGACCAATAGAATTTCGTGATCATATAACAATAGAAAATTAAATCTCTTTTTTCATAGTAACTCCGGCATCTTGTGTCTGGTAGTAAGCTGGATGATCCTAATTCTTATGCTGATTTGCAGGCCTCTATGCAGCACAACTCTAATGCGTTTATTACCATGTTCATGATAGTTATGTCATGACGTAGGCAGGTATAGATACCCTACCACCTTTTACGAATATGAGGCAAAGAGAACTAACTACTCAAGTTGTGACCTTGATTCGTCCAACATAAACATATGATACAGCATTGAACACAAGTAATTCCAAATTGTAATAATGAGGTGTAAGGTATATTTTGTAAAATTAAACGTCCCTTTGTACTTACATTCGTTACGCTATAAACTGGAACCCGCCAACTGCAATAACATCATTACTCGAATGAAGATTTAATGATTAGTGTCCTTCGTTCGTGTTGTCGGCTTGTATAAAATTGGCCGGTGGCTATAGTCAGTTGTTAACTTATGTAGTTAATAAGAGTGTGCAAATAGCATTGGAATCAAATCGAATATAATTCATTCGATTCAAATTCCGAACTATCGATTCCAATTTCGTATATAAAGAAAGTAATGGAAATCTCATGAATTATTTAAATGTTGAATGGAATACATAGTTCCAAAATTAAAAATTATTAACATTTATAAATAATTCGAACTTTTTGAATTATTACAAAAACCTACAAGTAATTCTTTAGTTTGAATTATTAGCACACATCTAGTAGAAATATGGTCTTTTGTTATTGGTTTCAGGGTAATCGCTGATTTTTACATAGGGTTGTTAAATAAAACAGTAGGTACTAACACATCAACGGAATATGACAAGAAAAGATGTGGCGTAAATATAAGAAATAGAACGTCAGCAATATATTTATACTTGTTAGTTCATAATAATAGCATAGGCCAATACACGACAAAATCATTTTACAAAGTAAACATTACTTACTGTAAATTGGACGATCTATTCTTGTCTCTACTGATTCACAGTGGGAGACTTTTATAATAATACGTTGATACCTCTATTAAATTGTATACCAACTTCTAAATAATAATAAAATGCTAACTTTAATGTGAGTATGCAAAATTAATCATTGCTCAATAATTATTTCGCTATAAAAACATCTAGACTATATTTGTTACTTTCACTTGATAGTATTAGATATTGAAAACTATGAAAATCATATGAAGTGGTTGATAAAAGATATTTTAAATAAGATTTTTTTTTTTTTCTTAAAAACATTATAAAGAAAAATGTCACCCATATTAAAAGAGATCCAGCGATGTAGACACTCACAAATATTAAATGCGCAGAAAATTACACCGCTCCTTATATCTTTTGTGTTTTGTCATCCGTCAAAATGTATTTTCGTATTCGAGGATCACTCAAGGGTGCCTTAAATGGTACGGACTCAGTAATCTACGGAGGGGCCAAAACAACTATCTATAATTTTATTTTTTAATTATTAATTAGCATCTTTGCTTGGCTAATCAATACTGTTCAGAAAATAGGTTTCCATCATCTTAGATGAAGAAGAATCAACATTATTTATAGCAACTACAGTTGATAAGACTGCTAGTTTATTAATGTGTAGGTCTGACTTGCGGTGTTACCCGCGTTAGATTTCTCCTTAAGCTGCCCCCCCCCCCCATGGCCTGTTTTATGACAGATCATGCTGCACCAGAATAGGCCAACAAGCCGTGGTAATGATCATGTCCTCTGTGGTCTGTGGTGGTCTGTCATAGCGCATCGGTAAGTTCAAACGTGTGGCGCGAGGGCGCCCGTAGTAGCCTGTACGGGCGCGTTCACACCGATTTCGTGACAGTTGCCACTGACATACGGTACGAACCGCAAAAGGACACGATAGGCATAGCAACGTTTGGCGCAGCCTGGGAGTTACAAATATTTTAACTGCCGAGTTTTATAATATTAGTAAGTACAGATTTATTAAAGCAAAACTTTATTAATATTTCTAACAAAATGAAACCTAGTGCGAAGGTAAGATAGACCCTGTTACAAATTTATATATTAGACTGGTTCAATAAATACCGCAGAAAACTATCGCTTATTATAACGGGACCCAGAAAACCAACCTGAGTATGTTCCTGGCAAAACGGGAAGCCTTTTGTTGCCAGTGTCCGGGACTCTTGAGTATTTTTTTCCCCCGATCCATCTTATTCGCTTCACTGGTATTAATATTCATAAGTAAATTACTAAGATGATCCTGGAGGATGTTTTGGAAAAGGGATTTTAATTTACTATAGCGGATTACTTTATGTGTGGGAAATTGAAAGGCAGGTATTTGATTAAAAATCATATAAGAAATATATTAATTACTAACCATGTACCTGATAATATTTTCTATCGACAACATTTCAGGAATCAACTTTTAATTCCCAATTTAACCAGTTAGTAATATAAAGCTTGCCACTATGTGATTGTTCCAGGGTCTTTCAAATAAAATGAAAGATTTTTGGTTGGTCATTCCCAAAGCAGCCATTCGCGTAGTAAAGAGAAGCAATGTTTTTATATGTTCCAATTTATATTATTATCAAAAAATTGATTTGCGGAATTATGCACTATATCATAATAAATAATACCATATATATATTTTTAAATCGATTAGAATTTAAAGTTTTGGTGGTAATTTGAAGATGGTCTTTTTCCTGCATTTTTCTTTTGATTCAGTCATGAAAGAGGTGAAATGGTCTAGGGATCTAAAGTTATTTTGTTCCATACTATATAAAGGACATAATAAACAAAACACAACATTAATTATTTGTTTCGGGCTTTAAGTATTTGAGAACTGAATTTTTGAAGAACAATGGTGATTTTTAGAACTTTGAAAGGTAAAAATGGTATTTTGGGATATTTCAGGGTAATCCAAAATCAAATCCGAAACAAATCCGAAGAATCTCCCATTCAGAAAATATATATATAATTACATATTTTTAAAATGATCTCGCACACGACCAAGAATTATTCAGGTCATAATAGGTACTATTTATAGGTACAAAACGTCCAAATGTAATATGTAGTAACAATCAATATCAATACATGAAATTCGTACTGTGCGGAAATCAAACTTGTGTCTATCTTTTCAACAATAATAGACATAATACTTAAAATTAATGATGTAAACTGGAAAAATCCCTATATAAAAAATAAGCAGACTACACATCTCAGGTAAAAATATCATTTAAAACGAACAAACAGAAGCATTATGAACTGACTCATTTAAATATTCCTTCTACTCTGGTGGAGAGTGCTCAAGATATGAGATTAAAAAGGAATGCCATCTCATTGTGTACTCACCCACTTGTTCGGAGCAATCGCCTGAGACGCTGCGATGGGAAAAATGTCGGGAAACACTGTAAAAGAAAATTATTACGTAAAATTGTTCCAACGTTGTCGTTATTTGGTGTAGGTACAAGCTTAGAAAGGGTAGTGCATAAAAATCAGTAATTTTTAAGTGTAATTTAGAAATATTTTAGTTTATCATGTTTTAAGAGGTCACATCCAAGATCAGCTAGCCCTATAAAAAAAAATTTAAAGATCGCTGATGAACATTAGAAATTGATCAAAATTTGATTGTTCTTTTTTTTTCTCTCTCCTAACTGTAATTTTTTTACACGAAAAACAAATTTAAATAAATTTATGATTTTATTTAAGGTAGGTTGCTAACACATTCACCTTTACTATTTTTTTTAAATTAATTAGAGCGTTGTTGGCTGATGGAGAAGAAAACAACGCGGGAAAACCTGAACGCTTAGGAATATCCTCATATTACCATCTTTAAGTGCAAAGAGAACGGAAGATTTCTTGATATTTAGGTTTGTCAATGCGTAGTCACGTACGTGCTAATTAAACCCATGTCTACTAACGAAAACAGACGTTTACCCAATACTTGGACAATTACAAACTGATGCGATTATTTTAACTAGCGGTCTCCCAATGATCGAAATTCGTCCAGCGAATAATCATAGACTATTTTCTCTTTGACATTTGCAATATGAACCTAAACAATGAACATTATATCACTTGCTGTCACTTTTCGTTGAGTGACAATGTCAATATTTTAGGGAGGTCTAAGTTCAATGGCACTTGTCAGGTTAGGATTAAAACAGCCCTACCACCCCGTAGTAAAGTGTCGTTACACGTTTTAGGTGCTGTATGTTGGTACTTTAGTAAACTGTTGTTATTTGATGTAGTATGTAGTTGAGCTCTTTTTGAAAAACAAATGACAAACAAACTAGAATTATCAACCTCAGCAATGCATGCAATGCACTCGATAATCGATTAATCAATGAAACAATCAGTTAATTAATCATCTATATATTAACTATTTTATTATGTTTAGGTTAATCATATATTAATTTCTTTACTGATGATTAATTTGTATTAATATTACGGGCATTAATTTAAATACTGACAATTTATTATTATTATTATTTTTATACTATTTGACTTTTTCTTGAAATTAATAAAATTGTAATATCATATGACGATCCGAACTGAGCTGTTGATTGCGCATATTGATTGTTTATAAATGTGGAGCAAACTGAAAACCAGCGTTGTGTGGTGACGCGTCACATAGTATCAGCTGAGTCTGTCCCATTGCCAAATTGTGTACGTAATTATATTCATTTGTAACTTGTTTTTGGCAATAAATAATAATTATTAACTAAATTACTAACTTATAAATAAAAACTGATTAATGTACAATACCTAAAGCCTAAAAATCCTTCCATTTATCTCTAGCGTTGTGCAGATATAACATACAAATAACATTTTTTACTTTAAAATATTCCACATTATTATCAACCTTTGAGTAAAAACTATAAAACGCTTTCAAGAACGAAGTATAAATATCAACGCGACATAAAAAGTCTTCAAGACATAAAAAAAAAAACTGAATTACAAAGGCACTCACCGGACCTGAGCTTCGGCATTACACCTTCAAGTGCTAGAGGAAGCTGAGCCAGACGTTTCCACGGAAAACCCAAGGGCAACGGATCGAAAATAGACTAGAAAAAAATCGAGACATCTCCAGAAGCGTGGTCTCAAGCATTAGACATCAGTACGGCGTGCACACCGAACTGAACTTAAATATAGTCTATACAATTAATAAAATTGAAGTGTCTGTTTGTAATGTCAAAATAACAGCTTTTTACTAAATGCACATGAAAGTATATACGATACCTATAACAAAACACCTATTATTAAAATGTATGTCTGTCTGTCTGTTTTTTCCGGGTAAACTCCAAAACGGGTGAATCTGTTTTAAGAGGACTTTCATTGATAGGTAGCTGAATTTATAGGGAGTAACTTAGGCTACTTTTATTTTAGAAAAAGAATTAGGGTACCGCACAAATAAAAAAAGACTGATCATGGTGAATCAATTCGGGTGCTTAAATGGCTTATGCTGAGTAAACCTTAAGAGATATAGCAAATTAATGTACTAAATAATTGTAGAAATTAAAAAGACCTACAAAAAATCTGAGATAGTGTACTTTTATCTTCTAAGGAACACCCACAATAAGCATTTTTGTCTTTAAAATAGCCGGGAACGGAGGCGCAAGATTCGCGCGGGCATTCTGTAGTCCACGTGAGCGAAACCACGGGCACAGCTAGTATATTAATATTATTTGTTAGAAAAAATAATATTTTAAAACCTTAAGAAATTCCTTCAGACTTCTAAACTATATATTTACTACAAAAATGATGAGCGGTATAATATTTTCACGCATTTTATACTTTGCTGGTAAAATCTAGAAATTACCGCTTCCAAATACTTCATAGTTAAAGTTTTTTTTTGTTTTTCGTACTGACTACAATTAGCCGTAAGCGCCCTAAAACCTCAGAAAGTAATGTTAGTTTCACCGGGCTTGGGGAATAGCGCTTAAGGCACTTAGCCGCGAAAGCGAGGCAACAAGCTCAAGTGTGCCATAGTGGCTGAGTCTCGACTTGGGCTGTTACCGATCAGGCGACAAAAGTCGCGATCTAGCTGATTCCCTATCCGTAGAAAATTCGATCTAACCAATTATACATATACACATGTTTTTACCCTCTGAGAGTAAGAAAAAAAAACATGTAGATGCATTTAGTAAAAGGCATGACATTTGTGAAGTTCAAATACACGCATAATAATATGCACACTTCTTGCACAGTCTACACATACTTTTCTGAAATACCCTTTGAAGATTTATAGATAACTTTATTTAGCATTAATCTGTTTGTACAATAATTTTGTGCAATTGAATATGCATAGGATGTTACACGACGGTGTGATAGGACCCAACCTTTGTTTTTCGCCACTCACCGTGCCGTATCATTAACTCGGAGTGGATGCGAGATTTTTTCGACTTTTTAAAGTTAATCCTTTTTTTTATTTATGAGAAAGCGAAGCGGTGTCACGGCTCCTTCAGTTTCGAGGGTTTCTCGCTTACGAATCGCTGACGATGCGCTCGTATTAATTTGTGGAAAATAATGTTTCACTTGCTTTATATTAAGAATTATCTATTCATTCACAATTGGCCTATATTCGACCAAAGCTGGAAATATGATCTCTTTTATGATCCATGTTGAGTTTTTGTAATATTGTATTTTTTTTTTAAGTTCGTCATTTTTTTTTATATAGGACACAATTTCACACAGCCATTTAATTCCAAACTAAGCAAAGCTTGTAAATATTTTTTAACTTAATTTTCGTATGTCTGTACTTTTTCAGTCTTCTCGAAATTCCTTCTCAAATAAAAATTATTTGTGATCGACCATATATTTAATATACTACTACATCTATGAGGTCGACTCTGTTCCATATGATCATATTCTTGAATCTAGATCGTCGTAAAGTATACACTTTGATAAATCTTTTCGGTTGAAAATCTGTCACCAAGCATCAATAGGTGTGTTTCGGCAGCTGCACTTGAGAGCCGGTCTTACACTAGGCTTAGCGTGCTATCATATTGGATCGTCACTTAATATGAGGTGACATTGTAGCCAGAACGCTAAACCTACAACGATAAAAAAATGTATTTTTCTAAGTTTTTGGCGACAGCCGCGACGCCCTAGATCTGTCAAAATATTCCCCGGTCTAGTAACTCCTCGACCTTCCTACCATGTGGCATTGGAATTTTATTATTTTACCAGTATTTCTGGCAATGGTCTCACATTGACAAATTATCAGTTTTAAACATTTTATTTCTCCTTATGAAATTAACATTTAAACTAATCGAAACTGTTATAAAGTTTACAAATTAATGTAATATACATATAATACAGGAGTAGCTGTTCAAAACCCGTTTTGATATGGGAGTGAACACAATCAAAGGAAATCACGTAAGATAATCTTATATTGTTCAAGCGAGTAACGCTTCATAGCTTTTGTATAGAAGGATTGATATATGATATTAAACTTCAGAGTTTTAATTCTCATGTTTAATAACTGTAATACAATTTAAATAATTACTTTCTAAGTAATTTATTGTGATTTTTCATAGTTGATAATCATGAGATCAAAATAAAAGGAAATATAAAACTCAAAGAATTTAAAAAAAACTCGAGGTGTCGTGGGACACCTGATAGTAACGAAGTTCCTTTCGCTGTATATTAAGTGATGAAAAAAAAAAGAGGTCCCTCACAAAACCTATGTAGCTATGTGGTGTGCAAGAGTGTAGGGTGCAATGTTATGGTGTATGTGGGTAGCTAGTGATTGCAAGTGCAGTGTCACTTGTATCGCGCGAGCGGCTGCTTGGCTCAAGGGCTCCATGCCGGAGGAACGGACCTAGGCGTCACCTATCCTTGAATTGCCGCTGGAGAGGGTGGTCGTAGCGAGTCTATGGTTTGCAAGTTTTTCTTTTACAAAAACCTCAAGCTAATTGTTGCGATTCGAACTCTCGTCGATTGTCGGAGATACACCCATTATTGTTTATTAAGGACTTTTTTACTTGCAATATTCTAATGTTTATAAATCAATTTCGTAGAAGGTGAACTATATTCTAGCTGAAAATCAATGGAAATTTAGTCAAGCGTTAGACAACACAATAAAAAAAATTACTTAAAAGATAGCCACATAAAATTTTCTTTGCATATACGAACGAGCAAGTTAGAAGTTTAAATATAGATATGATCTATACGTAATAAGATATTGGATGCGACAAACAGGAATACAAAAGAGAAATAACACCGGCGAATATAAATCAAGGGATTCTTCCTTAGAGGTATCGTAATGAAATCGGTCTAGTGAAAGGAAATTTAAGGCGATCGTATACTCCGATATAATTTTTTTTAAGTTCTCTTCTTCAGGACTTTGTGAAATAATGTTGAAAATGTTTTTTTTAGTTTTTTACCCGACTGCGAAAAAAGAAGGCTTATGTTTTTTGAACGTATATATGTACATCCAACTGGCCAATTCTCGGGATTCCTTGAAGTATTCGCTAAGTTGGTGTACTTGGGGCGGTTAGACTTTTTTTTATTAAATATTGTGCACACCTTCTTCTTCCCTTTCTCTTGCTTTCTCTTCCTCATTATGTCCTTCAATTGTAATTTTTGTGCAATAAAGAATATATGTATATATAATGTATGTTTATTTCTTTTGCACGCTCTGTAGCCCAAACGACTTCATACATTTAAACATACCACATGTCGTCAGATTCGTCTTAATTGTGGGAGTGACATATGCTATATAATATTTAAGTACGATGCATGGGAATAAAAAAAAGCAAAATTGGAAAAAAAACATGTGTTTTTGTTGCAGTCGGGTTCTTTGCTTACTTTTCAATAATTTAACTTGTTTTATACAACTAAATTAGCAAAAAATCATGCAGCCCGCTTGATCATATGCATCTACCATTGTCTATGGGCGCTTATAATATCATAGATAATAGGTATCAGTAGCGCAGTGCCGGCTTTTAATCTCTCTACCTTAGGTTAACGAGTTCTGGAAGTCCAACTCACCTCAAGAACACAACACAACATAACACAACTCACATATCAATTTAGAGTAATTATTATTTTCAAATTTGATGTAAGTCGATTTACCATTGTATTCACGATTGGTACGATTAAATTATTATCATTATATTTTAATATAACAAAATACTTAAATGTTAACAACTTTAAAAAACAGCTTACCCTTAAAAGCGCACCTTAAGTAAAAGGAAAAACTGCCAAATCTCACAGTACGAGTGCGAGACATCATAATTCGAAGCAAAAGAATAAAGATAAAAATGCTGCCAGCCATTGAGATTTCCCCCGTGTATACGGTGTTTTTATTACGAATCTCATCAGATAAGTGAGATGGGGCCGGTGATGTATGAATTTTGTTCTTTTTAATTTAAATATTATCAATATACCCTATATTACCCTATATAACCAATGATATTTTATAAATAGATACTGCGGCATTGACGCATAGGTATTAGACACTTGATACCGCCGTGAGCGAGAATAAACTTTTATCCTTTTTTGACAACATAGTTTCCGCCTTACTCTTTGATTTCCTATCTCTTTTGTTTCAACACGCTGATAGCAAAATTTGTAACGTTTCCAAATTGCTTTTAGTAAGAGTATAACGCTCTAAACGTTACATTAAACCGCCACATACGTGCACACCACACAGGTGCATAGATTCTGTAAGGAACCTTTTTTCTATTTTCTTACTTGTTAGCTTAGACCAAAATTGTCAGAGCGCAACTGGTATTGGCATTGGACCTTGAGCTTCGAAGATACGCCTGGGAACTCTTAAAATCATTAAAGTTGGTTTCCTTTTTTGTTAAAAATTGTCTTTTTTTTTTTGTCGCTTTTTCGTTTCATGGTGTTTCAATCATAGTGGCACTAAATAACTTTTCATAAACTGATAAAATCATATACAATTTAAAAAAAAATTGAAAACCGAGTCAGTAAAAGGCATCACCGATATAAAATAAACCGGCTCAGTAATGTGTTGATACGTTATACGTGCCGTATGCGATTTATTGTCGATAATAACTTGAGTTTAACGCCTAGCACATTTGTTATGAAAATATTTTCACCCGACACACCGGCACCTTTGAGCGAGTTTTTATTATATGCGCAAGCAAGACTTCAACGTAAATGCGTTCAGATATTATGTGAAATTGTATATTTTTATTGTACACGCAAAATAAATAAAAGTACTTTACATATTAACTGAATTCGTTTCGCTTTTGCCATAGGGTTAGTGAAATCTTAAAAAATAACTTTGAATACTTTAAATGATAGCAAGGATTAAAAAAGATATGAAGTATTTGATATTTAAAATAAGAATTAGCTGTGAACTTTATTTAATTGTTACCTGACTGCGAAAAAGTATGGTTATGTTTTCAAACCTATGTATGGTCTATTTCTTTGTTACGCTCTGTAGCCTAAACAACTTGATGGAATTTAGCACGCGAGGTATCGTTATATTCGACTTCATTATGGGAGTGACATAGGCTATATTATATTTAAATATAACGTCTGGGAATCAAATAAAAAGCAAACATAGGAAAATGATTAATTTTAGTCAAGCATTTTTGTTACAGTCAAGATTTTTGTTATCTTTTTTTTTCATATATTACAAGCTAAACTCGACGACGCTACCTTGTGGTTAAGTCTAGTAATTATTAAATGACAATTTTTACTTGGGCTGTGCGTTGATATGTCAGTAAGTCAGTTAGTTACCTATATAAATATATTAATTAAAGCAGAGCCTACACTGTGCGTATTATACATTGTCCACTGTTATATTTGTAGTAAATACTAATTATCATATGCGAACCTATAAAACGCGTTCACTATGTTCAAGCAATGTAAAAATCATTATATTAATACGTGAAGCAAACACTTTGTACCACTTCTTACGAAAATTGCGTGGACGGATGTCTGTGAGATTTTGGCATGGATAAAGTTTACATGGAGAAGGAGAGCACAAAGCTAAAATTTATCTATCATATCTGTTACTAATCTGTTATATTAAAATAAATTAATATTGTGAATCTTATACCAAGCAGTGCCATTGAACTTAGACCCTCCCAAAATATTGACATTTTCACTCAATGAAAATTGTCAGCAAGCGATATAATAATATTCATTGTTTAGGTTCATACTGCAAATGTGAAACAGAAAATAGTCTATGATTAAAAAGTCGCTGGTCGAATTTCGATCATTGGGCGACCACTAGTTAATATAATTAAGCCGACAGTTATTAATAATGGATGGTGCATAGAAAAATAAACTAATTTATTATAATAATGAAAGGAATGGAGATATTAATGAAATAATCAATGAAGTCTATACGAATAAATAAAATTGAAGTGTTTGGTTGTATTGTCAACAGCTTTTTACTAAATGCAAACGGATCGTATTACAGCAAGGGACGTACAACAAAAAAAAACAATTTTTCTCTATCTATATGTTTTTTCAGAGTAATCTCCAAAACAGTTATTCCGATTTAAACGGGTCTTTCACTGGCAGATAGCTGATGTTATAAGGAGTAACTTTTATTTTGAAAATAATTACAGTACCGCGCAACAAAAAAGCTGGTCATGGTGCATCAATTCGGGTGTTTAAATGGCTTTCACTGAGTAAATCATAAAAGATATATCAAATTAATGTACCACATAATTGTAGATCCTAAACAGACCTATAAAAAGTCAGTAAGAGAATATGTCTATCTTCTAAAGGTCACCCACAATAAGCATTTTAATAACCGGGAACGGGGGTAGCACGCTTCGCACTTGTGCCCGAACGACGGTGTTCTGTAGTCCATGCGAGCGCAACCGTGTGCACAGCTAGTATAAACTAAACATTAAAAATATCAATCATTATTATATTGTATCTAGTTTAATAGTATAATATGGTATTTTCATTGATTAGATGCGTAAAATCAAATAAAAATAAACTTTAATTAAAATTTACATAATTTTTAATAATTACTTAGTTATTTCGTAAATGAAAAAAAAAACTATATAGGTGGCAAACAAGCTTACGGCCCGCCTGATGGTAAGTGGTTACCGTAGACTATGGAATACCATAGGCATCACTAGAGCTTTGCCGACCCTTAAGCCCCTTACTCCAAGGAGTTCTAGAAACCCTGCTCACCGCAGGAACACAACACAAGATTATTTAGCTGCGACCTTCTAAATAAGCAATCAGCTTATTTATTCCTAGTTCTTCTAGTACTATGGTTTTATAAACTGGTAACAGATTGTGACTGATACGAGAAATTTAGAGTTACATCTGGATTAATATATTTTCTCCTTTGAGCATCACTTTTTAATCTGTTTCCCATGTTTACTTACTGACACATATAAATTATCAAATAAAAATTATAAAAGGTAAAATAACATTTTCCCTATTACTATGTAAGTCTCATACTTTACTGGCAACACATTCAGCTAATGCGATCACCCGGACGGAATCACCCCAAAACATTATTATAATCTAGGTAATAAAAACGATATAAAATTTAAGACGAGTTTTTTTTAACGGAATATGAAAAACGAGTATTTCATATCAGTTGTTAAAATAATACGATGGATTTAGACGATGCAGGGGCACGTGCCGAGTGTAAAATTCGTGTATATAGTGGCAAATATATGTATCACTTGATAGCTTTGCTCAAATAAAGATTTTCTGTAATAAATTTTTTTCTTGGATACGCATTTATGCTAAAGGTATATTTATTTGTAACGAATATGATTTATTTATGGTCTTTATTAAGAATATATCAGTGTATATTCTACAGTTAGAAGCGCTAAAAAGTATTTCTCTGCTTATGTATGAAGCAATGATGGCATTTACATGTGTTTTCCGAAAGCATGGACTTGAGAACCAGCTCTTTCCAACTAAGCTTAGCACCTTGGGCAACATCGTCGCTTAAAATCAGATGAAATTGTGACCAACGCTTAAAATCTTTATAAAATAAAAAATCAAGAATCTTGACTTTAATAATACTAAAAAACAAGGTCTTTCAGTAGGTACTACAATTAAAAAATATATTTTTAAGCAATGTAATGTTTATGTATGTGTATGTTTATTGTAAATTTTATGTGCAAACTTTTTTAGCCGCGTTGATCGATTTTCGGTAGGGGTAAAACTTATGGGTTCGCGTGACCTTCGCGTCACCGATGATCTCGACGTGCTCGTGACGTATTGCGCTTGGGTCAGACTAGCGACGCGTAGTATAGCGGGCATTGTATATGAATACGCATATATACACTAATACATTGTTTACTCGACTGTGTCATATGCGTGTTTACTTTTTAGATAGGTAATAAATACCTTATGATTTCTCGTCACCGATATGCTCTGCAATAATTCAGACTAAAGGTAATTGATTTAAAAATTCAAAATTGAGTTTTCACTTGTGTCGGCAGTCTTTATGAAAGCCTCAGTTTTTTTTGCTTTGTTTAATACCTAATCAAGCAAATAATAATGTAAACTCCTTCTGGTCAATCGGGTAAAAACAAATTCGCATCAAAGCCAGTTAATTTATTTTATGAAAAACAGTACACAGGCATGTCTACAATCAGTCGTGATGTTAATTAGCCACCACAATTATCTAAAATCAACTCAAACGATCCCGCAGTCTTAACTATGGTTAGGTTCATGGTTTGGTATTCCTGAAAATAGAGAGTTTGAACCATTATTTTTACAGTGCGTTATACCAAGTTCATATTAACAAATTTGCTGGTTGTGATATTGTAGCAGAATCTAGCAACGGTTCTATCCACTTCACAATTAATAATTAAATATTTTGAATTTAGAAGAATATTTAAAAAAAAGCAAATAACTGCCTACAAGTTTAACAACCCTCAAACAAATCCTATAGGATTTCTCTTTATCTTAAGCAGCTATTATTATTTCCTTTGAAATAATACCAATTTTATGTTTCCCTTTTTATTTGCCATGCCAGTTTTACTGTTAACATAAAGTAAGAAAATAAAAGATTTGTTGTAAAAATTAAACTCTTAAGAATACTCCCCTCAAACCGGGTTATAACAAAGGAGGTTATAATTTTTATTATTGTTCTAAAAATGGCCGTATCTTACGGCGCCATTTTTGTTTTTTAGAATTCGAATTTTAAAAGCCTACGAAATAAAACGCGCGTAAAATGCGTTCGAGTTTCTACTTTTTTATAGCTAAAATGAAATCCTTATAATAAATGTTGCAATGAATAAAAAATGTATTATTTCTTTTTTAATTTTCTCAAATATATATAATTTTTATAGACATCAATTTTATCACAAAATCAAAATTATAGTTGTCACAAGATTCATCACAAATCACGGAACCATAAAATGTAGGTATTATAGATAACAAAGGTACAGGTTTATCTCTAAAACTTTTGTATATTAATTTAACATTATTTGGATTGTGCTTTTTACAATAAATTTAAAATTGTTTAAATACTCTCTTTCTAATTTTGGTTATTTTTTTTAACTATGGATTGACTTGCATTTGACTACTACGTCGCCTGATCGTAAGTGATGATGTGGTCTAGGATGAAACACGCTTGAAGGTACCTATTAACTCGAGACTTGAAGATACCCAGGTTGTAATTATCAGGTAACAAAATCCGGCAAAGTGTTCCACTATATTTAGCGTTGCGCATGATAAATATACTAGCAAAACGCTTTGTGCACACTGGTGGAGTATCTACCATAAATCGACGACGCTTCGCCGTGTCTCTTGTCGTCAGATTGTGGAAAGGGAACGAGGGAATTAAATTGTACAATTCCAACGCACACTCGCCAAAATGTATCTGGTAACAAACCGATAAACTAGCAACTTTCCGCCGATGTTCCTCAACTAGCGAATCGATGCCAATGAGTTTTTTGACTCGCCTTTCGATTGCCTTCAACGCCTGAAGTTGGTACTTGGCCGATCCGTCCCTAAGATCAGAGCATAACTCCGTGCTCTGCCACGGAACTGAACAATTCGATTATGCTAGATAATATTTACTTTCTTTACATTTATTTTGATTTAGATTTTATTTACATTGTATTCTGTTAATTTGCCAATGAATCCAGTATTATTAAGTGGGTAATTTTTATATAAATATCATTATATTAATACGTGAAGCAAAAACTTTGTACCACTTCTTACGAAAATTGCGCGGACGGATGTCTGTGAGATATGGCATGGTTAAAGTTTATATGGAGAAGGAATGCAGAAAGCTAAAATCTATCTATAATATCTGTTACTAATATATTAAATTAAATAAATGAATACTGCGAATCCTAACTCGACCGGTGCCATTGAACGTAGACCCCCGAAAATATTGACATTGTCACTCAACGAAAAGTGACAGCAAGTGATATAATATCATTGTTTAGGTTCATACTGCAAATGTCAAACAGAAAATAGTCTATGATTAAAACGTCGCTGGTCGAATTTCGCTCATTGGGCGACCGCTAATATACATAAATAATTAAATGTATATACCTTTAGGAGATTGATAAACACCGACACCTTCTCATCGATCACCATAAAAATTTATAGAAGTTTTTTTTTTTTCATGTAGATGATTTTATGCTATTCCTAAACGCGATAGGTGGCGCCTTGGTCAAAGGGAAAAACAATAACTACGAGACTAATTATTAATTTGTCTCTCGGAAGCGTCTATAACGATTTGAATGGAATTTTGTATTCAGATAATATTTGACTTGCCAAGTTTATCAATATACATAGACGATTTTTATTTTTCCGTCTTTTCCAATTCCGATATCTATGGCTAATTAGTAATTACCTACCCATAATGCGAATTATTTTACTATTTCTGACTCGGTGGTCGCTGTTGTGTGTACCGTACTTAATATCAAGACTGATATCGTCAATTTGCTAAGCTATTATAAAAAATAATGTAATAAACTCTTCATTTCACGTCCGTAGCCAATTGAAACTTAATTGTCAATGAACAATAAAAATCAACGTCATACTAAAATAAAATTAAATAATATTATAATTATACATTTTAAATACCAATAAAGAGTACTCAACGACTAAAACCCAAATTAAAGTGATTTAACGTGAAAGATTACGTCATAAAACATGACATTGGGAATAACGTTCCACGTTTGAAATTTTATATGATTTTTTTATGCCGGCGACGCGTGCGCATGTTAATGACATGTTTTTATGTATTATACAGGCTGTTATGTTTTTACGATCGCCTGGATATATAATGATAAAGAGTGCTCCGTCCTTTATCCGGTATTTAGTGCTAATTGACTGGTTTTTATAGTCGTTGACGGTTATTGTAAAAAAGGTTTTTATTACCAATGAGTGTAATGGATCAAACGGCTGTGATTTGAAAATTAAGATTACATAGAATTTCATTAGGTTGTTATAATTGTCAAAATCAATTATAAATACTACTTGATAAATTATATTATGTATCATTGGAAGATTTTTCACCTTTTTCTCGAAACTTATACGATCATTAGAATTAGACTTTATTATGTTATTTTTATTCGTATATTGTTCATAATATTTTTATTAATCGTATAGAGGTCACTTAACGATTGATTTTTAGAAATGGAACCGCTAAATTGCTAATACTTGCTTATTTAGTTATTTACTAGACTTGTACAGAAAATTTTACTTTTCTTTGAATTTAGTTTTGAATCGGTATGTGTTTCCTTTAAAAGTAGTTCTTGTTTGTTAAAATAAATTTTGAGTCTTAGCATTTTGCAGATATCGAAAACTCCTGAGGTTCTTTACTTAAATGGGTGAGCTAGAAGGGTCTGTTTTTTTATTTATGTGGTGTTTAAAACTCACAAAAACTACGGTTTAGTGCAAGGAAAATTCATTTTGTCGTCTATGTGGTCTGAGTATTTAGTCACTTTGTTAATTTAATAACTTGAATGCCCTATATGGAATGGAAATATAGTGAAGAAAGAACATTTAACAAGATCATGACGACATATACAAACATAATGACGTAGAAAGATAAACTATGGACATAATAGCCGAATATAACTCGATCAATAAATAGTTTATGGGGTTCTACCACGGTCCAAGCGCATTTTATATTGAAAGGGATTCGAGTTTATTGCGAGATGGCCCGTTTAACTGAAATCTCGATTTCTTGTCCGTAAATAATGTGAATAAAAATATTTATGTACAGTCGCCAGCAAACAATAAATATGTGAATACTAATATGGAATGTGTCAGAGGTACCTACATATTTTCTTCTATATCGTCATTAGCGATAGCAGGTTTAGTGGGCGTAATCAGGGTTAAATGCAAACTTAAAGAAAAGTAATCTCCATAGAAATTATCTACAAATCATAATCCTTCAAGGCAGTATAATAGTGGTGATTTCAATTTATTTTATTCTTTGTATACCTTTAATGACTATAATACTAAGAGGTTGACAGATTTTCGATTTTTCTCCGAAAAATAGCGTGCATCAAATATACTTACTTTAAGTAAAAGTACCTGAGATATGTTTTAGAAAAGGGAAAATATAAAATATTCCATTAACTATATTCTACGCAGATGAAGTCGCGAGTACCAGCTAGTTTATTATAAGTGAACTAAATAACTATGTATTTACGTTACCAAAAAACTACATATCAGAATAAACGTTTTACTTAAGTCAGTTTCGAGCTAAACGAACCCTAAAAAAGAATAACTCAAATTTTTTATTGTCACGGGCCTGTGCCGCGACCGTGACTTTTTTTATAGTGATATAACAAACCGATATCTCGATATAAAAATGCATACATTTTATGATCGATTTTAATTTATTTTTGTCATCGTAAATGTCGACGGAGTAACTTTGAGTTCTCGACTTTATTTGTTACCCACGCGGTTTTTGATGTGCTCGATTTTAGATTCGTTTGTACTTTTGAACGAAATCATTTATTTTAATTTGTGTGAAGGAAATAAATATATATAACTATATTTTTACACTATGGAAAACATATTATATACAGGTTGATTTTTTTTTCAATAAACTGCATCCAGTATTTGATATTTGGGTTGGAGTTTTTGGTGGGATCTCGAAGTGACATGTTTTTATTTTTAATTCATTTACTTAGGGTTTTGACCCTAATATTGGTGGCGTTTGCGTGATATAGTTTGGTTTTTGTTCATAAGTTAGGTGGATTATAAATATAAGCTGAAAGCATTCATTTCGAGATCCCACAAAAACTTCCTACAAAGTTCTAACAAGGGAGCCACCATCTTGTTAGGATACTGAATCGTCATAACACATGACAATATAATTCACTCGATAATTGCAGTACAATGGTTTTCATTAAAGAGGACCGGTTGCCAAGTTACGAAGAAGAAGAAGATATTAGGGTTGACTTGTTCAAATAACAAGACAATTTTTAACAAAAAAGCAAATCAACTTCAATGATTTTGAATTCCCTTGAGTATCGTCGAAGTTGAAGGTTCAATGCCAATGAAAGTAAAATGGGACCATCCTTAAGATATCCCCTATCCAACAAAAAAAAATCATCCAAATCGGTTCATAAACAAAGAAGTTATGGCTGAACATCCATTAAAAAAAAATCGTTGTTGTTGAAGTCGGTTACAAAATTCAACGTGATTATCTAAGAGTGAGACGTCATCATACCCAAAAAGCAAACAGCTACATCCCGTCACAGTGTCTAGTTTTGACGTGCCGTGTTATTCATTCGTCATTTTCACCATGTCAGCTGAAAGACTTCTGAACAAAGGCCTCCACAACGAGCAATCTTCCGCTGCTGTTATCCAATTCTTGCAACTTTCATCAGGTTGTTGGTCCACCTTATGGTGACCACTTACGCTGAGTCTTCCATTTACACGGTTGCCACTGGAAAACTTTTACCTCTTGGGTGTGCCACGTTCACTGTCACTAAAATTTAATAATTCTTGAGACTATATTCAAATTTGGTTCTTGCGCGAATCTCCTCATTTCTGATTCGATCACTCAAAGAAACTCTGAACATAGCCCTGTTCATTGGTCTTGAAGTGACCTTAAGCTGTCTAAAGAGGCCCAGCGTTAGCCACCATGTTACAGGCCCTACTTTAAGACATCACTGACAACACACGATGGTGAAAGGCTTTAGATACAAAGCGGTATCTTGGAAGAGAACAGGTTTTTTTGCAATATGTGAACAGTTGAGATTTTCTTCTCAGTTCTGATATCTTTATTTCCTTTTATAATCTACTAGCTGACCTGCGCAACTTCGCCTGCGTCACATAATTAACGCTTTCCTAAGGAATAGTTTTTCCCCATTTTTGCAATATTTTTTATTGATACTCTGTTCCTATTGCTCGTAGCGTGATGTTACATAGCCTATAGCCTTCCTCGATAAATGGGCTATCTAACAATAAAATAATTTTCTCATTCGAACCAGTAGTTCCTGAGATTAGCGCGTTCTACCAAACAAACAAACAAACTCTCCAGCTTTATAATATTAAGTAGGTATAGATTTACCATTAGGTTTTCTTCAATGTTATTTTGCCGGTATCAAAAATACCTATTATGACTTATTTTCATCAAAATGAAAAACATAATTGGAAAATACGTTTATAACTGGACAGGACTATGCTGGTTTTTTTTTTGCCCATCTGCTATAGGCTGGAAACAACGAACATTTAAAAAAAAATTCATCTAGATTCGTTAAATCGGTTTCTAAGTTAAATCCGTGCAATCATTCATACAAAGAATTTAATGTATTACTAAAGATATTGTTACATGAAACTGTTCTCACTGTAAAGAATTCATGAACTTAGCAATAAAATTCTTCAAAGTTCCACTTAATATTTAACTGTTACAGTTTCTCAATAGCTTTAGTGTCGATTTAGTGCCTCAGCTGTCGGCTAATACCTAACATTGTTGTTTTATTATATACTTTTGCTCCATGTTTTCCATACTATAAAACTAAACAGTCGAATATATTTGTAGGTAACCTACTATAAAGATAGCCTCTTGTAAATAAAGAAAGAAAGAAAAAAGATTTATTTGTAACAAAGACATCCTATTACATATAAATATCAAATGCCAGTTGCTACAAAACGGCCCAAGGTCAGCATAATACTGGAGCGATTTGGTGGACGTACTAACTTAAATACTTAGTCTTAAAAAGTAAAAGTAAAAATTTAAAAACGTGAGACTTAAGACGTGCTCGATGTCTTATTAACAAAAAAATAAAAACAACATATTCAGAAGTGGGCTGTAAAAAAAAAAGGAACATTATTGCCAATGAGGAGAAAAAAATTACAATTACTTCTAAATATTACTATCATTTCTGTATCGAAGATATAAATATTAAACATTCTCGATTATATTGTTTATTACAAAAGATGAGAAATTTTATCGACTTTCATATTAGCTATAATACTTAGAATGTTATCTCATATAATGTCACCATTGCGTAAATATGAGAAGTGATATTTTATCAACGAATTTTCACTGAAGTTATTGGACAATTTTTGATGTGATTCAATAGCAAAAGTCAAAAATGTTGATAATCGATTCCTAAAATGTAAGTGCCAATTGTTGAATGCAGTATACGACGCGAAAACTTAAACGTACGTACGGAAACGTGTAAATAATAATACATTAAAGGGCATTTGAATAATTAATTAATATTTGTGATACTATAAAAGTAGAGACTAGGAGTATCTTCTCTATGTGTGAAAAAGTGTCCGTCGAAAAGCGTCAAATTAGGATGGCACCACGCACGGTAGCCTAGTGCTCTGATGTAAATTACTACTAGTTTAAATTTAAAAAATAGCACAAAAATTTATATATTTTTTTCGTTTTCGCGCACTTGGATAACTTTTCACTCCACAAAATTTTCCCATTATTGTTCAACTATTTTTTAAGTTTTAGCAACAGTAAAAACTATAAAATCACGAAAAAGTATAATTCCCTCTTGCTACACTAGCACCCTTTTGGTGAGTTTTTGATTTGTAATTTCCTGCTTACAGCTGGACACTTTTTAAACTTTTCAATCTATGTTAGTTCTTACTATATCAGTACCCTCCATATATAAAATTTAATCTAAGAACAGATAATATAAAAAAGGTATAATAGATACATACCATTAAAAACCAAATTAATCACCCTTTCCTACTTCATACTTCCAATATTCGACATCAATGAACTTCCATTTTATTTTCACTAAACAAAAAAAAAATCCGCGCCAAATTAAATAGAATTCATTTCAATCTTTGTGTAAAACCTCTTTTCTATACGCAGTAAATAACCTGACAGATTTCATAGCGACTTTGTATTTAAAAATAAACCTAACGTTTCAAGGAATAAGACACAATCTTCGTTTTCGTCGAAAAAGTCTTTTAAAGTAGCGAGATCGGTATCGAGTGAAAATTATCCGCTCGCATCCCTTTGAAGCGATTTGTCCTGAGATGTTGAAAATACCTTTTGTTCAACTTCAAAGGTTTATTTGTAGGGGTTACTTTATTATTACGCTTGCATAGATATCGGCAGGTATTATTGTTTACGTGGCAGAAGATTATAGTCATCACTTGAAAAAAAAAATTACCTTTACGTGCATCATTACTATTAGCCTAGTAGTCTTAGTGCAACTGTTAGACCTCGTCTTGGGTTCGATTCCCAGTTTAGCAAAGTGGTATTGGATTTTTCTATTAAGTTATCAGTAGCAGCTCGGAATTTGTCTTTGTGTCCGATTAATGGCAATAGACTCACCTCTTATTACATGGGACCTAAACATACCCAGCTAATGCGTATACAGTAGTACACCTCTGCCTAACCCTCTAACCCATAAATTTGCAAAGAAATGTCAAGTATGAACAAGTAATCGGCCAAACAGTTTTAGAGTTATCAGTTTCATTCATATATACATAATTTATATTAACACCGAAATAAGTATGGACTTGTAAAATTAAAAAAAGAAAATGTTATGTATAGGAAACCTGGAGAAAAAATTCGCCAATTTTCTCTCAATATAATCACAACAATGTTCCTGTGCAAAAAGGAATATTTCCGTTAACAACACAATAAAAAAAATCCTACATGAATATCAGCAATATAAATATATATAAACAGAACATATTTATAGTGAATTCAAAAATGGAGAACTAAGTAACGATCAAAGAAAATCTTCGATAATTGTACAAATATTTACCGATCTTACCATCAATAACAAAATAATTTAAAAACCCTTTTGTATCCCCTCAAAATGTTTGCACAACAAACAAATACGAAAGGAATAGTTGTTTGAACAAACTAAGATAGTATTACGAAAAATCCACGTTGTGTATCGAATTGTATTAAAGACTTTGTGGACACTCCATATAAAAAGAAAGAAGACTTCTGTATTCTAAAATTAAATAAATTTGTATCTCTAGTTCACCGGAATAAATTCCATAAAAGGTGATTCCAGCTTTTGAATTTAAAATTGGAAAGAATCCACGTTTTTGAATTTGTGTCTTATTTGTATACCACTAAAATACAAGATTGGAAATCTTTTCAAATTTAGGGGGCGATCCCATTTCAGGTTGCTTTAATTTATTTTTTTATTTACTCCTTAAAATGTATGCAAATGTGACTGATTCTTAGCGATTGATGTTTTGTTGCTAGATTATCAGGTGACTGTACCTCTGATCTTTTCTTTCTTATTACGATTTATATTTTACATCTCTTTCGAACGAGCCCTGAATAATGAAAGCAATTTGTCGGTCGCGTATTCAATTTGGTAGAAGAAAATTAAGTATAATAAAATTATACGGATTTTCGTTCAAGAGGATTGTAGATTGTATTTTTTTTTTCTAATTTAGTATTCGCAGGGGTGTGTATTGTACCTGTGGTTTGTTATCCCTTAATAAGATTAAAGTATTTTAGCTCTTTACAACCTACCTACAAACTTAATACCACACTGTTACCACCACAAAATATTATTCTGTTTATACTAACAAAAAACTAATTCTGCCTTCTTATTACCCACGTATATACTTATATCTCAATAGCAAAACGATGACAGAATTTGGTAAATGTAGTTGCCGGAATACACCTTTTGGTATAGCCGGATTTTCAACTTGTGGTAACTGGTGGTAGCTAGCCAAACGGCTTTTAGAAAAATCCTTACCATCATATAATGGTTTCATCATGATTTTTCCTTAACCCAAAGCTCAGGCTTATTACAGGGATTCAAACTCACATCCATGGGCGCGGAGTCCGTACACGCTACCAACTGAGACCTCATTGATTATATTCGTGTTTCTCGAGTTGTTTAAACAGTATATCTGTGCACATGAAGGCATGCACCCAAACGTGTAATCGTAACAAGTGTCCGGTACCGACTGAGAGTTCGAGTGTATGCACTCCACTTTTGGTTCAAACAATCTGGTTAAGGCTTCGTCTCTAGCATCTAGTACATGATACCTCAATGCGTTAGGTATAGGTTTAGCGTTATGGCTACAATCTCAGCTGATCGTAAGTGCTGCGCAGTGCAGTACTGCGTAGTGCGGTATGTTCCATACAGTTTCATATAAAGAGCATTTGGCCGCACTGTGCTGCGCCGCCGCAGTTCAGTTCCGCCCAGTGTAATTTTTATAGTAAACCAGGTCATGGTCTTTTTCGTTCTGACCATATACTCTCAGCGATAAGGCTTCAGACGGCTTTTACAGCTTCACCGGGCTCGGGGGCGAGCGCGAAAGCGTGGCAACAAGCTCAAGGCTACCAAAATGGCCGAACCTCGGCTTGGGCTGTTGCCAGATATGCAACATCGAGATCTGTCTAACTCCCTATCCGTAATTCGATCTAACTATACATACTAGCGGTCGCCCAATGATCGAAATTCGACTAGCGACTTTTTAATCATAGACTTTTCTGTTTGACATTTGCAGTATGAACCTAAACAATGAATAATAGATCACTTGCTGTCACTTTCCATTGAGTGATAATGTTTTTTTTTTTAGAACCGACTATACTGTTAGGCTTAGGGGCCCTGGAGCTTCTGACGGCTTTTACAACTTCACCGGACTTGGAGTGATAATGTTAATATTTTGGGGGTTTAAGTTCAATGGTACTACTGGTCGGGTTAGGATTCGCAGTTTTAATTTATTTCATTTTAGTATAAACTTTAACCATGCCAAATCTCACAGTATTCCGTGCAATACACTTAAAAAGGGGTACAAAGTTTTTGCTTCACGTATTAATATACTATTAAACATGTCTCTTCTCTCTGGGAGGAGGGAAGAAACATGTGTATTTATGTATATAGTAATCTGTAAATTAGGTCCACACTAACGATCCAAAAAAATTAAAAAAAAGTTCCATACAGAACCTATGTACCTGTTTGGTGTGCACGTATGTGGTGGTGTTAAAACCTCGTATTTAAGTCTCAAAATAGGTATACTGTTTTGTCACGAAATATGACGCACCGATGCTAGTCACTGTGACTCATTTCCAATTAATTTTCATTTTACATTTCCTTACTTTTCCAGTTAATATAAATGGATGGTAAGCTAAATAATATATATTTACACTTTACCAATATAAATACATCAGCAACGCCTTTACTATCAAATCTTCTATTATGGCCCAAACAGTATCGAAAACCAGTTTAATGCAGCCATAACATGCATTGTTTCCACCCCAATGCAATAAAAATACTATTCAAATTATCCATACAATAAAACAGTAAAGTGTATCACTCACTTGAATTAACCTTTGGAATGTTTATACTATACGAGCTTTTATATCGTGTCGTATACGTGTAGTCGTCGATGGGAAATAAAATTTATCCCGAATAAATTTATTTGTATTTCACTACACTTGTATGTAGAACTTAGCTTTTAGCGATTGAACGGCTACTATAGATTAATATTGATGAATGAAGAGATGAAGAAGGCCGCTATAAACTGCAATGCATTGAAAATATTGTAGGAGACGTAATTTGGATTTATAATTTATGAATGTTTTTATGAATATATTAAAAATGTGGAAGGTTCTTAATCAAATTTTATTAATAAAATAATTAAAATTAATAATAACTTTTTATACTTTACTAACTGGAGTCCTGACTGCTTTGTTGTATGTTATTTTATTTTTATTGAAAATACTACAGCCTATAAATAGCACTTGTGGAATAATAATGAATATTTAAAAAAAAAACTTATCAAAGTAGACATGGAAAGCCATACAATTAGTATTTATATATTAGTCTAGATTAATATAGAGAGGTTAAGTGTTTAATCATAGTCTCACTCATGTGACACTGAGTCTTAGGACGCTAGCATGCCTAGACTCATAAGTACAGCTGCCGGAACATACTCATAAGTGCTTGGCAACATATCATATTAAACTTCAAAGTGGTAGCTAGCTAGGCGGCTATCAAAAAATGCCCTACTAGCATGCTATTGTTTTATCATGATGTTCGAATTACGTCGATCGACGCGGTAACCCAACAGAAATATATTTGACTTTAAAACATATAAATGATTTCCTTAATGATAAAATACCGCTGCACAGAATGTAAATGTAAATTATTGTTTTAGATAAATTATATTTTTATATCACTTTACGTGCTACAATTAAAGGCGCGAAATTCTTATTGACTTGTGAAATCGTAACCTATAAATGTCTTCGTACACAACCTCCACACTAAACTTTATTACGGTATTGTTTTATTAATATCTATAAAAAGTACTTCCAAGTACGACGTTTTAGCTAGAGAACTTCACTTATAGCTTTCAGGGTTACAGTCTTCATGGGCATGCTAAGTTTATTAGCCTTAGAGCGCATTCCTAAACCACCACTCTATTTTATAAAGCGATCGTAAATGTTAGAGCATTCGTTTCTAATATTATGTACGTGTGAAATGCGTGAACAAAAGAATTGTTACAATGGAAATAATTATAAAATAATGTATCGTAAATCCATATCTACCATACACATTATAAAATTTATCGTCTCTCTGTCTGTCCGTCCGGTTATATTCTTTTCACGTGAGAATAACCTATCCGATTTACTTTTAGGTACTAGAAAGTGTGGTTTTTAGAACTCTCGCATATATCGCATGTTAGTTTCAGATTAAGTAGGATACATTTACAAAACTAAATTTATCATTTAAGTTTGTAATAGAATATACAAATTTAACTAGTCTTGTGAAAAATAAAACTACTTTGCCTAGGTTTATTATAAATTAAAATTTCAAAATTTACATTTTATGAATACAAATGATCAAATAGAATCAAATTTCAATAGGCTAGAAAGACTTTAATCTGGGCTGTTATATCCTTTGAAGTAATTAAATTAAATACTGTATTCATTTCAGACGGACGCCCCGCAACCTGAAGAACCTTCGGCAGCGGAGAAAGAATCTTCCTCATCGATACTCTCATCAATAATTCCTGACAAGCTTTCCGGTTCGATTTGCACCGCTGTTTTGTTCATGCTCGGATGGAAGCTGTTCTCCAAACGGTGAACACCATGTATCAATCGTGAAAGATGTTTTTAAATGAGCGTACGATGAATAAATTTAGGGTTATTCTCTGAGTAACGCTTTCCCGAAAAACGAAACGTATATGTACATAATAATTATAACGTGTTATTTAAAAATAACCGTTTTATCGCATAGGCGTTATAATACACGGCTTTGTTTAATTTGTGTGTTTATAATATTAATCGTCTTACGAACGCACATTCTATATAAATGTATGAAAATAAAGGATATTTATACGAAATTATTGTTGTAAAGATTTTTTTAGAATGAAAAAATAATATCGCTGCTACCAAAATCATTTTAAATCGTGAAATATATAATACATAAATTTTTATATCGTATATTTTATAAACAATAGGGTACTTAATTCATTTATATATTATTATCTACTATATCATGTAAATAGGATTAAAAAAAATATTAATCATACAACTGTTTGCTAATAATATATTATGAAAATCAACATGTTATGAAACTGTCCCATAATATATAGTAAAATTTTTGAAGCATATTTTGACTATAATGTTAGATTTGGAATTTACACGTAAACATTTTTTTTTAAGTTTTCGTAGATGAATGCATATTGTAATTATGACCGTAATAAAATATATAATTATATTGTATAATGCTGCTGATTACATAAAACGGTCTCTAAATAATATTGTTGAGACGTACAATAAGATTTTTTTCCATGATATGCTTTAACATATTTTTTTGTAATAATTATAATTAAATAAAAACTATTTCAGTCACAATAGATAACTAGTAACCATCATCAAAGCTACCAGCCCAATATTGAGTAATAACAAATTGAAGCCAAAATGTACCGCAAATTTATGTCAAACTATTGTCACAAATGTATGTCAAATTGACACCAAAAGTTGCAACTATATTGCGATCAAACTATGAACAGCGATTGTCGTTAGTTTTTATCATAACAAATTTTTACCAAAAAAGAATACACACTTCGATGATTTTGAGGAGTTCAATGAAATTAAATGGGACCACCTTTAAGGTATGCTCTTCGAACGAAAAAAGTATCATCTAAATCGGTTCATATACAAATAACTTATGGATGAATATTTGTAAAAAAAAAAACTACATTCGAATTGAAAAAAGTCCGTCTTTTTTGAAGTTGATTAAAAATGAATAACGATATTTAAAGTGTTATAAATTATTAATAAAATACCAGAATAAATACATTTTACAAGCTGTTACTACTTTTCGTCTTGTTCTTTTTTGTTGTTAACACGGAATATACAAAAATACTCAATCAATATAATAAAAGTTTGCTAAAGTTTACTCTTTGCTGTGGAGTTTGGCGTCAAATTGGTAGCTTTGCAGAGAAATTAACGTCAAATGTTGATAAATATTTCGTGGTATTGTTGGTAGCACTCGTTTCAAAAATAGTTGACTTCAAGAAAATCTGTCGAGTAACTACTATTGGATCAGGCAATATTTCCATTATAAATATCGACTTATTTATAGACCGTTAAAATATTTTATTAAAATATGCGTCAATTTACATTCCGCTTTTGATGTTGAAAATATTCGTAGGTATACATAATTATATAGATTAAATCAAATCGAGGTGAAGAATGGACTAGTAGTGCACTGTCTTCTAAAATACGATTAAGTGAGAATAGGTCGATCTCAAAAGCTTAGTACCGCTAAACCTAAAAAACCATCGACCTGTGTCTTTGTCAATGTAATGCTATATAACTGTGTATTAAAATTGCTACAAATATATTGTTTACATTGTACTTTATCGCACTTCGGATTACAAAGGGCGTAAAGAACAAAACAAAACTTTTTCAGGAGAAGCAAAACGTTAGATACAATTTAATACTATATAAGCGATCGCCCTAAGGTCGAAATTTGACCAGCGACTTTTTGATCATAAACTATTTTCTGTTTGACATTTACAGTTTTCATAAACAATGAGTATTGTCTGCATCACTCGCTGTCACATTTCGTTGAGTGACAATGTCATTATTTTGGGGGGTCTAAGTTCAATGGCACTGGACAAATTAGAATTCGCAGAATTAATTTATTTAATTTAATATATTAGTAACAGATATTACATATAAATTTTAGCTTTCTGCACTCCTTCTCCATATAAACTTTAACCATGTCAAATCTCACAGTCTTCCGTGCACGCAATATGCTTAAAAAGGGGTAGAAAGATTTTGCTTCACGTATTAATTAATAGATGATATAACTTTTTTCGAAATAATTGCTATATGGGCTTCTTTAAAGAAGAACTTTCTTACAAATCACGATTTATATTGTTATGACGAGCGTTGACGTGTTTGGTCAATAGTTTGAAAACAAGATGTCTCGTAATCCCTAAGAAATCAGTTATTATTGTTCTTTACGATCAGATATTTGAAGAATAATATAAAAGTGATAAAAAATTTAATGCTACTTACATCCATGTTTCACTTGTCGCAATTGTATCTTATATTGGATATGTTTTTCTATATTAGCAGCGTGTCCTTTGTCCTATTAATATTTAAAATTCATATTTGAGAACAAACAAAACGTGGGACGTATATGAATTGTTTTAGCGAATATCACAACGGGTATAAAACAGATCAAACGAGCATAAAAACTAAGTATGACACCATTGCAAAGCCATTTTCCCCAGAATATCCTATACGCCCTTTGTAATTCATGTTATTAGTTCGAACTATTTTCACTTAATCGCATACACAAACAAAACTCATGAGGTGTTTTTTACAGATCATATATATAAAAAAGACAGTTTCTTTTTATTTGTTCCAAAGAGAGCAGCCTAAAATTGAACATCGATTGATCTCATTTTTTTATATATCTTTTTAATTATTAAAATATGTTTATTTTAGTATAACCGTAGCGTATTTTATACGAGGTTGGTGGCCATAAGGGTTAGTGCCAAGTTGTTTCTTATGGAGATACTATACGAGATGGTATATTTTATTATGATGATCTATTAATTGTAAATAGGTTAATTAATTTAAGGTTGATTGATAGGAGCCGTCAATTCTGTTGGATTTGTGAGATAAAAACTATATCGAATTAAAATCGGAAGAAATATGGAAATAACTTTTACACGGGAAAATGAGTCTGCGGTTGATTTGTATTTAAAAAAAAACAACAAAAATGACGTGCTTATACAATTTTGATATGTTAGAAATATCTTGTGTTGCTACATTATTATTGCTAGAAATATGTTATAATACTCTTTTAATTTTTACATAAGTTAATTTTTAGTTAATGAGGCTTGTTTTTCATAACGCATAAACATTAAATGATATAATCGCTCAGTTTTCATTATAAAGGGGCTATAGTTTTGAATTGAATTTTTAATGATTTAATTAGTTATTTTTGTAGATATGATAAAGGCCAGACTTTTTTTTATTAATATAGAAAACAATAACAATAAATGCAATTCACAAGCTGTCGCAGTGAAACGCGTTTCTGATATAAAGAACATGGTTTGAATATTCAAGATGATGGGGTCACACACAAATTATTTTGTTTTCAGCTAATGAACTATATAACGAACATTTGCTTGGTTATTAGTTTTGATGTTTTGTCCTGCAAGTAATAGAGAACTCATCTTCAGTTTGAGAGGGCTAGTTAATCAGGTGGGCACCGATGACGTTTTTTAAATAGACGCGTTATACTCTCACTAAAAGCAATTTAAACATGGTACAAATTTTCTTATCAGCATGTTGATACAAAAGAGATAGGAAATCGCTGTGTAAGGCGGAAACTCTGTTGTCAAAAAAGGATAAAAGTTTCTTCTCGCTCACGTCGGTATCAAATCGAAAGTGAACTGAAGGCATTGCCCACCATTCACGATTGTATGTAAAGAGCGTCAATGCCGTATCTATTTATAAAATATCATTGGTAGGGACTAACATAATACCCAAACATAAAAATTAATTTTAGTTAATAAATTAACATTTCGGTTTTTTCCGTGTTAAATATTATTATTTTATCGTTTCTAATAAGATTATAATTAATCGTGAAAGTATTAAAGTATCATAAAGCTACATATGATTGTAATATTTAAAATTAATTTTAACGCTTGTTGAGAACAAATGCCGTTTTGGGAACAATTAATTATTTATTTTATATTTAGCGATTGTTTTTTTTTTACTTTTGAACGGTCACAAAACAAACGCAAGGGTGTGTTCAAATGTGATATGTATTTATTTAAGAAAGTTAATATAATGATAATTAAAAAAAGAAGTTTTCATAATGATCTCTTGGAAACTCTTATTTGCTGATACAAAAATTTATTTTGCTGGTTTTTGCTAACGAAATTTATTATTGTATGTAGTCTCATATTTGTTTAAAAAAAAATGTCTGCAAAACTATTTAAGTGAGATAATATAAGAAAATGGTTTAATAATGATAAATCAAAAATTTTCCATCCATAAAGAATGAAAACCCCAAGTTTAAATATGATTTCGATAGCGAAAATCAACGCAAAAAATAGTAAATAAAATTGCATATAAGAGTTTTGTACATATTTTAATTGGTATATGCTTAATGCACTTTTATATAAGAAAAGTTATCTGTAGTGAAAAAAATTCTAAATTTTCAACATCATAATCCTGTTATTTGTATCGAAGAAGCAGAAATGTAGGTAGGTACACGCGGCGAAATCTGCGTTTAAAACACATCTGGCATCGTGCAAGTCAATATTCAACAATCAACAGTAACAAATAGTCAAACCTTAAGCCATAAAATAAATATTTGACGACAGATCTTTAACTTGAGGGTAGCAAAAAGCAAAATGGTAAAGAACACTAGCTATAGACGCATTCGCAATGGCGTTAAAAACTCTTACAGCTGGCAATCGCCATCCTTTTCTGACGATCGATGTAGCACACTAACTTATTTTCACTCTAATCTATCTTTAACAGCTAGCAACCCTTATTTACGACCACTTTTACATATGCAAAGGTATTCCATCATACACAGAAAAAAAACTATCCGTAATTTAATACATATATATTTGTTGTAATACGTCATTTCACGTCAAAAATTTGTCTATTATGCTCTTTAAATCCAGTAAAAGTATGAAAATTTCTGCTTCTTCTGTACGAAATAAACTCGCTTACTGCTACGTCACCATTAAATCTAATTAAGTTAGTAATATTAAAATTATAAGCAATATTAAATATACTCTATGTATATAGCTTATAAGGTGAATGTCTCACTACCATGTCTTTCTTAGTTGTTTGGTCAACTGAAATAATTATCTTTGTATTGTAAGAAATACTTCGAATTCTTTTAGTTGCAAATGTTTATTTTTAAGGGTATTGGAATTTGTTTGTAATAAAAAGTGTTTATATATATCTTCTTGAAAGAAATATGTGTAATCTGTTAGCAGATGCAGTTTAAATAAATCTCTCAGAGCGTTCCTACTTAACATTAAATCAAACCGCAAGTTCTGAGCGATAATGCTCAACCGCTCAATCGCCTATGCTTAATTGACTCGCTTCACGGGGTAGCTCATTTGCCTGAGCTTGCTCGTTTTAGTTGAAAGATAACCCATTATAAGAAACCAGAAAATCGTAAAAACTTATGCCGGTTTCAATATACTAATTTTCATTGGGAAAAGTTACACGTACATTACGCCTCTCCCCAAACGAAGTAGGCAGAAACCACATCCTTCCACTTGCTACGATCCTGGCACACATCTGTCCCTTTTTAAAAATCCATCAATATTTTCACGCACGCTCGTCGGCTTGAAGTACTCTTGACCTGACCTTTCTTCAGAACGTTTCCGATTTAATCGAGAAACGGTCGTCTAAGCCTTCTTCTCCCAACGCACTCTCTCAGTCGCCTTATAAATTTGTTTAGTTGTTGTTCTTTCATTCATCCTCTACATTCTCAAACCATCTGTAACCATCAGCAAATAATTAAGGCATTCCTTTCTCAATTTGTTTGACTATGTCTTCTTTCACATCACAAAGTACTCTTATCTCACTATTTTTTATCCTATCACTCAATTTCACTACTAACATACCTTATAACGTTCTCATTTCTACTGCATTTATTGTACTTTCATGTTTTTTCTATGAAACCCAGCTTTCACTTCCGTAATTAAGAGTTAGAACTAACACTGCTCCATACATCACTAGACGAGCTTTCGTAAAAAACTCTGCCTATTCACAAAGATATAAAACGCTCCATTCACCGTGTTACCAGAATGTACTCTCCTTTCTATATCACTTGAAAAAATTGATTATACATTAATTTAAAAAAAACTTATTTCTGTGTTTAATTAATTTCCATTACCCTTTTGAATAATTATACTTAGTAAAAATCGTAATTTAATTATTTTAAGATACTTCTATATAAATAAAAGAAATGTGTGATGTGAAAAATGGCCTGTATATTTTAGCTAATTTTAACAATTTTTTTAGTGAATACATTATTATTATTATTTTTTATTTAGCTTCGTGTAACGGTCGTACCAAACGACCATATCAATATATTATTATTTAAATAAGTTTCGCTTTAATTTTCATACTGCCGTTTAATTTTTTTTTTGTACTGTATATCATTATTTGAAAATATACTTTTTTATATAAGGAAAACAACACGTGTTTTATTAAAAATAGAAATGACTAAATTACCACCTGCGACTTGGTTCATCATCATAATCATCTAAGTAGAAAGACGTCCAATGCAAGACTTAGGCCTCCCACAATAATCGTCACAATAAGCGGTCTACCTTGTGTACGTGGCTGCCACTCGAGAACTCTTCAGCACCATCTACCATCCGTCCTATGAGTAGTGTGCCTGCCCACTGCAATTTAGGTCTAGCGATTCATAGAGCTATAACAGTTACTTTAATTCCTATACGGATCTCCTGATTTCTCATTTGATCAGGCAAAGAATCTCCGTTCATAGCCCTTTCCATTGCACTTTGAGTTACCTTTAGCTTTCTTATGAGGCCCATAGCAACCACGTTTTAGTGGTATTAGATCATCACTGGCAACACACACTGGTCAAAGATTTGTCTTACAATGCGGTACCTACTCTTGATATCTTAGATAACTTAACGAAGTCTCGTTAGCGATAGATATAATATAACATTTATTAGGAATAAAGAATATCCTATGTCAGTAAGAAATAATGCAATTTGTTATTCGTAGTTATTTTTTTTAAATCGCATCATTAATTAATATTGCTCGACGTGAGTTCGAATCCCTGCAACGAGCCTGAGCTGTCGGTGAAGGAAAGCATCGTGGTGAAACCATAGCATGGTGTTACGGCTTTTTGTAATGCCTGCCTAGCTAAGTACCACCCTCAAGTTGAAAATCTATCGCCAAGTACCAATAGATATGTTCCGGCAGCTGTAATTGAGAGCCAGTCTTCCATTAGGCTTAGCATGCTACCATCTTGGGCCACATCGTCACTTAAGATCAGGTGAGATTAATTGCCATAACGCTAAAACCTATAACGATAAAAATAATTGTCAAATAAATCAAGAAAACATATAACAATAGAATAAATGCAGTAGAAATGAGAGCGCTAGAGATATGTTAGGAGTGAAATTGAGTGACAGGATAAGAAATAGTGAAATAAGAGAACTTTGGGGTGTGAAATGAGATATAGTCACACGAGTTGAGAAAGGGATGCCTTAATTATTTGGACATGTAGAGAGGATGAATGAAAGAAGAATGACTAGACCGATTTATAACGCGATTAAGAATGGGAACGTTAGAAGAGGAAGGCCTAAACGAACGTTCCTCGATCAAATCACGGCCGTTCTGAAGAGAGATCAGGTAAAAGATATGCTATACCGACAAGCGTGCGTGAAAAGATTGATCAATGTTGAAGAAGGTGTATGCCAGAATCGTAGCAAGTGGAAGGACGTGGTCTCTGCCTAACCCGTTGGACAGAGGTATGATGTATGTAAACTGTCAACCCTACAAATAACTAAACTTTTAAAAGTAAATGTATTCAAATAATAAAACTTTTACCAATTTCCTGGAACATTTTCTTTATAACACCAAGTTTGATAACTTACGTGGAGTCTGAACACAATCCGTCTAAGTTAGATGTCTTTTACAACTTAAGAAAACATTGTCCGTTAAAGTTGCAGTTGATTTAATGTGGTCACTTAGACTTGATCTATTTCACTTAAATGTAACTTAGATGGTTTTACGAAGTGCCTGAGAGTTGAGCTTTTAACTTATCGAGTTACTTAGTTTTAAAGGGTCTGCTAGATATAGTTTACTTTGGTTGAAGATTAATTTATGGACTAGCATGTATATAATATAAATAGCTGAGTCCAACAGTTTCTCCAATGATAAAATTTTGGATAGCATTTGCGTAAAATTCATTCTGTAAATATACAGACAACATAATAATGTTGAAAGCATTTGTTTGTAGGTACTGCTTTTGGCTAATAGATTTCGCTCTTTGTATTATACAAACTTTCACTCCATTAAACACATATTATAATTTACTTGTCAACTGAATTGCTATACACAATTTTTCGCATATCCATTTTCAAAAATTTCCATTCAAAATTTCATCCCCTTTTAGCACATTAGGGGTTTAATTTCCAAAAAATCGTCCCTTAATGCTCATCTAAAGTATAAAAGGAACTCGTATGCAAATTTTCACCGTCCTAGCCTTAATAGTTTAAGCTCTGCGTTTAAGAATCAGTCAATCAGAACAAGTAAACAATACTTGAACCTTAATAGAGTTTTTGTTTGATTATTTGAACTCGCTTATATCTGGCGCTTTTACTTAAATTTAAAAAATATATTGTTTTGTATTTTAAAGTCTATTTATTGAGATAGGTTATAGGCTACATATCTTCACACTTCGATTCTAATATGCAGAGTAGTAAACATGAATGTCAAGTAACTCGGCAAAGTGTATGTAAGTACGGGAAGTGCGAACAACGGTAGGCTACACGGGTGCGTTGACGGAGATGCTGCATACAAAACATACCATCATGCCTGTATTACTCGCAGGGTTAGGCAGAGTTAACCCACAGTTCGCCGAGTATGTTTTTTTTAGGTCCCATGTAATAGAGGTCGAGCCTATTGCCATTAATAGTGCAGAAAGCCAAACTCCGAGCTGCTACTGAGAATTTCATAGGAAAATCCAATAACACTTTGCTCGACCTGGGAATCGAGCATAATAATGAAATAATTAAAAATAATTTGATCGAAAAAATTTAATACGGGAAAACCGAAATAAGAACTTTAACGAAGAAATAGCCTAAAGCGTGTCCCAAACGGTGATGGTATTAAGATATCGTAACTTAAAATATTTTGGTATCTTATGGTATCACAGATGGCTAAGTCTCTTGAAAATCTGCTTAGGTATCCTACCTTTTTTAACCGACTTCGGTGTAAGGGGTGTCGATTTACATCTTCAGCACTGGGTCATCCAAGCCAACCTCACCTACACGTGGTGCACCCTACCGAGCAACGAACGAGGATATGCCGATAGCGGGGTGGTAGGGCTGTTTTGCCCGACTGGGTTGCTATCACAATGCATGTGGGAAAATTTCGTCATAATGACTCGCTTTTGCGTGTCGCGTTTTGCGATCAGCATGTGCATATACAGTTAAATTAATGCAGGCTGACATCACAGCGGCGACCGTTGAAAGATTACGATCTCTCGGTGGTTGCCATTGTGTTAGGATTGTACTGTGCTTACCATCAGGAACGGTACCATCAATTTGTCGTGATACTATACAAAAAGGAGGAGGTTACTCAATTGAAATATTTTTTTATGGATGTTCAGTCAAAACTTCTTTGTTTATGAAACGATTTAGATCATTGAAACCTTCGAATTCGAAGATACACAACTAAAATCCTCAAAATAATTTATTTCTTGTTAAATGTTGTCTTGTTACCAACACTAGGAGTAAGTAACAATTCACTCGTTATCGTGAGAGAGATTAGAGAGTCGCATTATCGAGACCCCTTTACCCCGCACCGAGAACACGTCACAACATCTTAACATGAAATGATTATATCGTTCGATATCTCACGATAATGTAAGATAAAAATATACCCATCTTATCTTCGTCGTGTAGATAGTCCATTGGATTGTATAGCAAGCGATATTTTATATTAACATAGTATACTATTGCATCTTCAGCGTCTGTGTTTACTTTTAACAAGCCACGCTGCACGCGCGTCTTAAGTCAACCCAAATTGTACTGATTTTTATGGCCAGAGACACATTATTAACACCCACCGCGACGTTGTACTCATTTGTCTATCTCGGTGCTAAAAGTGACATACTTTCATTCAGGGAGCATACATACTTTCATCATGTTAATAAAATAATTTGTAGAATCGGATGAGTAGTTCCATAGTATACATCATACGAACAAACATACAAACTTTACGTCTTTTTAAGAACTAGCGATCGACCTAATCGCGACTTTTTGATCATAAACTATTTTCTGTTTGACAATTACAGTATTCATAAACAATGAGTATTATAGATAATACTACATCACTTGCTGTCACTTTTTGTCGAGTGACAATGTCATTATTTTAGGGGGTCTAAGTTCAATGGCACTGGATGGTTTAGAATTCCCAGTATTAATTTATTTAAATTAATATATAGTAGTAACAGATATTATAGATAAATTTTGGCTTTCTGCACTCCTCCATATAAACTTTAACCATGCCAAATCTCATAGTCTTTCGTGCACGCAATACGCTTAGTTAAAAGGTACCGAAAGCTTTTGCTTCACATATTAACATATAGATAGTCTAGTTCACATACTTATATGCTTGATGAAGAATTTTACAATCGTGGGAAAATATAGCCAAATACAATAACACAGCGGGTACATTCATTAACATAAGCAGCTAAAATGCATCTGTAGAAATTACATTCAATATCTCTACCCACAGTTCAAAGATAGGTGAGGGATGGAGTAGGAAAAAAACACGGTATGCGTGTACGCATAATTTAATTATGATGTATTTTTTTTCTATCATATTTTATTTGTCGATTTGTTGAGGATTTTGTCTTTTGTAGAGAAATTCTTTAATTAGTTGAACCCAGGGGAATGCACGTTTCTGATTTCTAAATCTGCAGTTCCCACGATTTAGAAGTATTGAGGGACCATTTCATTTGGTTTTATGATTCTTTTTTAATTCGTAAACCATCTTAACTTATAATGACGATGAAGCCTAAAAAGTTAACACACTAGAGGACTGACTCTCAAGTGTAGCTACCGGAACACACCTATAGGAGCTTGGCGACAGATTTTTAACATGAGGGTGGTAGCTATTCAGGCAAGCATTAGAAAATACCATACCACCATGTTACGGTTTCATCAAGATGTTTTCCTTCCCCGAAATCTCAGGCCTTTTTGCAAAGATTCGAAGCCACCTCGATCGACGCGATATCAGTAATCGACACCACTGAGCTACCATTTTTACTCACTGGTCCAGCGTAATTCTAAAGCTTAAAAGGTTTTTATTGCTTATATCTTTAAACTATGGAACCGGCAGTCAGATTTCTAACATTGTATTTTATAGCCTATATAACTAAGGTTATATAAGTAGTGACCATAAATGTCAACAAATCTGACAATCTGGAGATAATTAGGTATCATAAATGAAACAGGCATATAAATCCAAATTTAACGTGAGTGAATCCACGGAGCTCTTACAAACTTATAATTAACACGACAATTTTTCAATGATTTTGAAGAGTACCCTGGTGTGTCTTCGAAGTTGAAGATCCAATGCCAATGAAATTAATGTGAAACCATCCTTGAGATATCCCTTATCCAACAAAAAAAGGAATCATCCAAATCGGTTCACAAACAAAGAAGTTATAGCTGAACATCCTTAAAAAAAAAAACTTTCGAATTGAGTAAAGTCCCATCTTTTGTTGAAGCCGGTTAATAAAGAAATCCAACTTCAATGATTTTGATAATTTCCCTGATATATCTTCGAAGTCGAAAGTCCAATACCTATGAAATTAGAATGGGATCACCCTTGAGGCATTCCCTTTCCAACGAAAAAATAATAATTCGAACCAGTCCATAAACGAAGAAGTTTTGGCTTAACATCCACATAAAATACTATATTTATATAAATTCGCAATGAAAACTTCTTTACTAAAGTCAGTTAAAAATATAAATATTCTGCTAAATCACAGTTTTGTAACGAATGAAAAAATATAAATAAACACCAATGACATTAAAAAAGTTTAGTTTCAGTAAGAATGATTGATAACATTGAAATGGTAATGTTAAACTTGCGTGTGAGTATTTTTAATCATTCATGTTCCCGCACAAAGAATCAGTGAAGCTAGATTGGCATCCATCAAAAATCCTATCAAACGAAAATTGGCAACCGACTGCCGAAATAACATAACTCAGCAATTCACAATTTTTTGCATAGGGTATACAAATTTTGTTGTACAGGCACGGTTGAAGTCAGAGAAGAATGGGGGTATTGCCCGTATGCTTAAAATATAAAATATTTAATGATTTTTGTACAAAATAAGACAGTAGATGAGAGAGGTATAATTCAATGTCTTTTTTTAATTTGTGTTGTAATCTACTTGTGTAGAAATGATTATTTCTTTGTTTGCCCATACCATTAATTCGATTGCGATAAAATTTTGATAAGTTGTTGCACGCACACTATTTAAGGTTGCTAAATTAGTTCTACGGTCCTTTAATAAATGGCGCGTGCGTCGTTTCATTTTCAAAGCAATGTGATTGAAGTCGCGGGAAAAGTTGGTTATTTACATAGTATAATTATGAAAAATACTTGTATCAAGACAGTATCGGTTTTTTATTTACAATTTATTATTGAAATCTTTCTAAAGGCTAGCTTTAAGAAATTTTCTTTATTCTTTAAAAAATAAAAAAAAACATTCGTGGTGGTTGAATAGTTGAGACCAATGAAATATCGATCCAATGTCGTAGATACGAGCCTCGGCATTTAAGTACTTATTTTAATCGGTAGCACTATCGACTGGCGGCGAAATAAATCACCATGAGAAAACCTGCAGCCTTGAAAATTGCTCTTTTAGTGGCATTATTTCAGGGAAAACAATCAAAATTAGATTTCTCTGCGTTTGAAATCGCCAATATTTCGCGAGCTGGTATAGTGGCCTTCTATCTATATAGGCCTTTTTGCACAGAAATAAAACATTCGCAGACTTTAAATCTTTTTAGTAATTTAAACAAATATCCCTCGTTATTCAATACCTGAGTACGCCCGACGCACACACCATTAGGCGTTATATTGAAAAAGAAAGCAAATATGTTTTATTTGGTATTCAAATTTTTGTCAGCCGCGAACTATTGCTAATTTGCATATAAACAAGGTAACAATCATCGATCACCGATCATATCGATAGTTTGGGGTCGCTTACTACTTGATAATGATGACGAATTACTACGGAGATGTGTTCACAAATATCTTTAAAATCTTTTATGTAAATATGAAAATTATTCCTTCTACGGTTATCATTGATAAATAATTTATCATTATTATTTATTTATTCACTAGCTGTGGCTCACTGCTTCACCCATGTTAATTTATTTGACATTAATGTAGCATAACATTGTTCTTACTAATGCAACTTGTCTACAGTTTGCTAGATTTCTGAACTCTCATGTTTACTTCTTCGCTTCTTAGCGTTATAAGGTCAAGTTATATAGCCTTTATCAATAAATGGACTATGAAATACAAAAAGAAGTTTTCATAACAGCTGACTGTTTGTTCCAGAAATTAGCGCCTTTAAACGAAAAAAACCAACAATCTCATTATCTTACATAGTGTAAAATAAAGTCGCTTCTCGCCGTCTGTCCCTCATCTTTTAAACTACGCAACGGATTTTAATGCGGTTTTCACTAGCGTTTAGAGAATTTTTGAAACAACTTATTTTCATAAAAAATTGTACACGGAAAGTAGATGTCATGTTTAAATTTATGAGCTATAAGAATTGTCATTAATATGCGTAGAAATAAAATTACGACACGAAAACTATTACTGACGAACAAACGTGTGCGAAATCGCGGAGTCGGCTAGTTAATTATAACCAATACCAATGCATCAGCATTGTAGATTACATCATACCACATGTAACTAGATTAAGTATCAAACTCAGATAATCTCTAATCGATTTGCAATTAACTCTAAAGCAGATGCGTCACGGAAGTCAATACTGGAACAACCGGTAATTGCATGCCGTTCATAATTACCATTGATTATAACCCTAGTTATATACCCAATTGCAGAACTATATAACTCTATGTAGCACTAGTTGTGTTCCACGGTGTTATGTTGGAATAAAAACTCACTAATTTTACTTTGTAGAATGTATATCTTAATAATCAACTATATTTATATTTTTAATTAATTTAATAAACAAAAATGGTGCAGCACGAACAAGTACAGCATTTCGAATTGACAGATATGAAGGCAGTGTTGCCAGTAATTAAAATAAAAAATCCACATTTATGTTCAATTATTTTAAACACACGGTTTTATTCGTGTTAAATATATTCAATCAACTCTCCAGATCACCGCCGCACTTCTTATACTTGTCTACATCTTGCCAGGTTTCTTGACGTTCATGCTTACTTCTCTGCTTCTTAAGGCCATAGCCTTCTTCACTAAATACTGTATAGATTGCAAAGAAGAAAGAAAGACAGAAAATTAGAGTAGTAGTTTCAGAGACCCTTATATTATTAATATCATACTACATTATAAAACAAAGAACCCTACAGAATCTCTCTGTCTTTCTGAACGCGATAAACTGAACAAGACAATTATCAACAAAAAGGAAAACTAACTTCAAAATGGTTTTGAATAGTTCCCTGGTATATCTTCGAAGTCGAAGGTCCAATGCAAATCAAATTAAAATGGGACCACTCTTGACGTATTCCCTATTCAACAAAACAAGAACCATTCAAATCGGTTCATAAAAAAAAGTTATGGGTGAACATCCATTTGAATTTAGTAACTTTAGACTTTTTTGAAGTCGGTTCAAAATTATTTAAAAGATTTTCACACGGATTTTATCAGTGAACGGAATGACTCATGAGGATGTTTTAAGTGTATAGTTCATTAAAGTTTTCTAGAAATCGGTTGTAATATCACAATAATTGTTCGGAAAAAATCATGTTGACTGGGAGCTTTACTGGCGCGCGTAAACTAATACAGTTACTTATATGAATTAGTTTGCTACCCGTACGAAGCCGAGATACTAGTAGTATAATACAGGTCTAATTGCTTCCTTCGTATCGCATCTGATTACAGAATTAATTAGGAGTGGTTATTGATTATTATAAGTTGTACTGTTAGCTTAATGTCACGTCAATTTCATACTTATTTGATAACTACACAATTTTTATGAGTAAGTTACGTTATAGTAGAACACGACAACTGTATCTGACTGGATAGCGACCACCATATACCAGGTGTAACACCTATCAATACTCACCGTAATGGCTCGATATAGTCTTACAAGTTCGTGCGCGACCGTCCCATGTTTCCGACACTAGAAATAAGACCCAAGTAGAAATAATTTGAATTTAAATTTACAAAATTTCTATTAAATAATATGTATTGGTAAAAAGATAATAGACACATTTTATTATAGCATTATCAAATACGTAAGTAACCCAAGAAACGCAGTAAGAGGGCAGCCCTAGTGCGTGTTTATTTAGTGGCTTTAGGTCAGCTCGACAATTTCAACCGTCTATAGATTGCCGATCTGTCTACAATCTCCTTTGTTCTTAGATTGTAATGTGTTAACTATCAGCCACAGTATTAAGTTTCATAATAAGATCTCAAAGCACTGTTTCGCCGGACGACATGTTCATAGACCATATCAAGCAAGTATAACTGTAAAAAGGTATATAGGGTAGATCGTTATGTATACAAGAACGATAGTGATGTCTGGAAGTGACTCCATCTCTGTGCATTCACTAAACTACTAATAATCATCACTTTTAACTGTAAATACTCTGTAAAAATCCCAATTGAGTTTCTTGCCGGGTCTTTTCCGAACCGTTGGTAGTGTTTCGACGTTCAGAAGTGCTTTCTTATTTCAATAAAGTATTTTTATGTCATAAATTTAACATGAGTGAATCTATGGAGCACAGCTAGTATATATAATTATAAAAAATCATTTCCGTGTAGTCGGTCTATTTACAAATATCTGGGACTGTAATATGTAGCCTTATTATTACAAAATCATATTCCATTCCCACCTTGCGACCAATAAAAGATGAACATGAAAAGAAAAAATAATATTTACGCATCATAAAAACCACAATACTGCGTTTTATTTGGTTGTATTACGCGCTGGCGGCGCGGCACGGCGCGGGGTGGCGTATGCAAAATTGGTAGGAAATTGAAAAACAAATTTGTTACATATTGCTTTTTTGAAACCCGTTATGGTTGTCCGTGCCGAGATCCGTTTCGTTTGATAGTGGTTTATTCTTTTATTAAACGTTACACAAAAAAAGATTTATTATTATTTTATATTTTGTAATTAAGTGGTTTAATTTCACTTTATTATTATTTACATATAAACACCTGATACCTACTTGGTCAAAAATGGGTTAATAGGTAACGTTAAAGTGATAAAAAAAACCAAAATAATTTAGTAAGATGAACCGAGGTACCTAAATTTTTTTCAATGAGCCCAAATACGAAATCTCTGCTGTAAGTTGGTGAGGAGTTAAGTCACCTTTCAAACAAAAAAAAAAGATATCAAAATAGGTTCAGCCGTTTGTGAGATACACATGCTTAAACTTATATCACTCCACTTTTTGAGTCGGAGGTTAATAGGCAACCTTTGTATTAAAAAAGGTTTGAAATAAATAATGCGAATTTATAATCACAAAAATAATTTAATTATTAAAACAATTTACTAAATAGTTTTGTTGTCGGTTGACTTAGGTTTCAAACTTTACAATGAACCTGAGCTTTGGGTGAATGAAATTATCGTGATGCCTATAGTATCGTGATAAAGCATTTTATAAATATCCGCCTGGCCAACTTGTTTACTCTCATAGTCGGAATTATACGTGGAATAAAAGACAATTGTAAAATTAACAACCAAATATTAGACAAATAAAGAACCAAAAATGTGTGTGTGTGTGTGTGTCCTTAAGTACCATGGAATAAATATAAAATAATAAAAATAGAAATCGCGCCATCTTTCAGCAAATATAATAAAGAATACAAAACTACGTATTTTCAAGTAATCTAAAGAGTAAAATAATTATTATATTGGTTACTGGATAGCGCATAAATTTGATATTTACTAAGGAGTAATATAACCTTTTGACAGAAAACTTAACGCTTTTATAAATTTCACTCCTCATAGAACTTCCATACCGGGGTTACTTAATATAAAAATCGATTGTTATGGAGTAAACTCCAATAACTTTATTAGTTTCGTAGTTATTATACATTTTATCTAAGGAATGCAAAATCTGCCGTAAATAAACAGAAATAATTGCAGAATAATGCTTTCTCACAATAACAAAGGGGTTGTCATACATCGAAGCGTCGCGTCGCGTCGTATCGTGTTACTTCATAGCAGAGGCATTATTTAGTACGGGAACGTTGGTATTAACAAATTTTTTCTCATTTTACGACTTTGTTTCGTCACAGTGCGGTACGTCTGTATTCATGAAGCACTAAAATCAGATGCTGGGGCTCTGAATTTCAAATATCATACTAATTATATTATATACATAAATACTAATTGTACCCCGCGATTTCACTTGCGTTAAGTTTTTCAGCTGTCGTCAAGTGGCTAACCCGCCATCGGCTCCAGATAATCGCAGTATTGCTTAATATTCTGTGCTAATATTATTTATTCTTGCTTAGCATACTTTTTAATCTACACTTTGTATGGTTCTTCTGGGATGTCGATTCAAGGAAGGGAAAGAAAACTCTTAAGTTTTCTTCCTTATAGGTTTTTTTTTGGTATATCTTGGAGATTAAATGTAAAGTTGCATTATATTTCATTTTTTATTTGTAATTATTAATGAAATAGTTAATTTTATTTTTAATCTTATAACTCGTTAAAATTGTGCTTGTTACACAGTGAAAAAAAAACGAAAGAAAGATTTATTTATATCAAAGGTATTTGAGACTACAGACAATTAGAAATATATTTTTACAGTAACAAAAATCTAAGAACGGCCCCAACTCAGCATAATGCTGGTTGTAAATAACCAGCGCTGGTCTTCCGTTGGCGCCGTTCAATGATTCCACATGAGGAACATATTGACATAAAAGTCTAAATAAGTAAAAATAAGAACGTGAAATTTAAAGAAGTCTTTCTATAAATACAAAAATAACAGCGATTAGAGCGACACATAACAACAAGTTAGTATTTAAGCAATCAATCCTACAAGAACACCAGAAGCAAAATTATTTGCATTTTTTTTATTTTTAAGAAAGCGAACCATTGTGAAATATTATAATAAGAAGTTTTGATTTGAATTTAGTTGGTTTTTTTAACAAATTTTTAAATTGCTTTAGGACGATTTTTTTGAACACTGTGGGTATTGCTTTGCTCCTATGGATTGTAGAGTGTTGTTAAATAACTAATCATCACCAATAAATAGGCTATAAAATGCTATATTTCAATCCCACTAGTTTTCTAGAGATCAGCCCAATCTTTTTATCGTTGTAGGTTTAGTAGTGTTAAAGCCACAATCTTACTGGATGTTAACTTAAGGTGTGGCACAATATGGGTACATGCTAAGTCCAGTGCAGAAAACCGGCTCTCAAGTTCAGCTCCCGGAATACACATATTCTTATGTGTGCTTGGTGACAGATTTTTAACTTGAAGGTTGTAGCTAGCCAGGCGGGCATCGGAAAATACCTTACCGCCATGCTATGGTTTCACCATGGTGTTTTCCTTCACCAAATGCTCAGACTTATCGCAGGGAGTCTAACTCAAGTAGATCTAGAATTTAATAACCTTTCAATGTCCAAAACACATTATCTAACGCTAATTCATCGCGTTAACACGTCGACAGCGTATCAAAATCGAAATTGACGGAATCATTATTGATTTGCGGACGCGGCCAGCGCATTCACTTCTAATATCACTTAAACACGCTGCTCGGCCCCCAAATGGGAAGCCTTAATAATATTCAATACATGTCATAGAGTAGACATTACGCGAATAAATAGACGCGACATATTAAATAAACTATTTCCATACTAGCTGACCCGTGCGAATATTACGTAAATTATAGAATTCAAGTAATCTAATAGCCTTAATGTTCGTTCAGGTGTTCCTAACCTTTTTAATCTTGTTTCCTCTATGACATATTAAGAAAACTCATTTTACCCCTTCTACCCCCTTAATTTTTTTTTATTATAGAGAAAACAATATATGAAAGCACAAACAGTCTTTATTAATCATAATTAAATTGCATAAAAATATTATGGCCGTACCTATGAAGTTGCTATTTTAGAATAGATTTTACCTAAAAATGAAATGTATTATATTATTTTATTAGTTTCACTTTTCTATTTTAATGGAAGTTCCCCGAGAACAGTTCTTCACCGCCCCATTGTTTTTTTTTTAATTTTTTTACCCCCATCAGGGTAGCGATTTTACTCCTAAGGGTTTAATCAGCTCCAGTTCCGGAACCCAGGTGTTAGTTAAACAGTTTGTTCATAAATGGCAGTTAAAATGTTTTTAAAGCTTACGTTCTATTACTGTCTGTGTCAGAATACAGGTCTTATTATCATCATCTTCATGGACAGCTGTCATGTCAAAACTTTAAGGTACTTGCAGCAGCCTTACAAACTTCAAATTTTATTTAAAGTTTGCCTATAAAGGAAGGAAAAATTAAAAACATCCCGAAATCGAATCCCATTCCAAGACGAGCGCAAGGTAAGGCCATATTATCTTTACTGGAAGCATTTCGGCGTATTTTCACGTGTCTGTCTAGCAGCACTGTGTTATTTTTCAACGCTAAAATTATTTTTACTATGAGTACTTATAGAAATCTACAATATCAAGATTTTTAAAAGTTGCAGCTTCATCTGGCTAGAAGTTATAGAGATGCAAAGTTACGAAAATGCGACATTGACGCACTCATGATCATCAAAATAGAAGTAGTACTTCCCCAATACTTAGAGACCTATAAGTTGGTACAGAGGTACCCACATAAAGGAAACATTAAATTAGGATTTTCAACAATCTGACCCAGACGTGAGGCCCGAGAGCCCAAATCCTATCATTTTCACATTAAATTCCATTGTTTAGAATCTTCTGTGCCCAATTATATGAGTCTAAAATGTTTTAATTACATACAATTCTACGACATATAGTAATACAAATACGAATATATTAGGTCCTTACATATGAAATTGGAGTATTGTACTGGAAGAATATAAAGTCAATTTTTTTTTTGGAAAATATATTTAATTAAACAAAGTATGCACCGTTGTTATCTATGCACTTTTGCCATCTCATAGGTAGTTCATTGATCCCTTTACTAAAAAAACAGAGGGGGCGAGAATCAATAAACACTTTGAATGCGGTTTGGACTGCCGCATCGGAGTTGAGATTTTTCCTTGTAAGAAGTTGTCCAAATTCCGGTAAAATTGATAATCTGTTGGAGCAAGGTTACCGGAGAGTACGGTGGATGTCGCAGACATTCCAATTGTAACTCATCTAACTTAGTGGTTGTTTGTTGTGCAGTGTGTGGTCCTGCGTTGTCGTGAAGCAGCAGTGGCCTAGAGCGATTGACCGATATCGGTAATTTAGCAGCTAGTTCTTCCTTCATGGTTTGCAGTTGCTGACAATAGATATCTGCTGTAATCGTTTGGCCAGATTTTAGACATCTGTAGTGAACGACACCGGCGCTATTCCACCAAACCCTCACAAGTAACTTTTTCTGAGTCAATTTTCGTTTAGGGCAGGATTTGGCTGGGTCTCCAGGGTTCAGCCATTGCGACGAACGCTTCCGATTATCGTACAGTATCAACTTTTCATCACAAGATATGATTCGATTTAAAATCCCTTCATTATTGTGTCGGTTGAGCAAAGTAACACAGCAGTCGACGCGTGTTTGCAAGTTAGATTCATTCATTTCATGAGGTACCCATCATTCAAGTTTTTTACTTTCCCGATTTGCTTCAAGTGGATTAATGCAGTTTTATCATTTACCCCGAAGCCGAAGCCTGCAGCTATATCTGAAGTGCTTTGTGATGGATCCGCTTCCACAATGAACTTTAATTCTTCATTTTCCACTTTGGTCTCCGGCCGTCCTGGGGTTGGTTCTGAAGGTCGAAATTTCCAGAACGAAAACGTTTAAACCAAAAACATACCGTGCTTTTTTTGCAACACCAGCGCCGTACACATCATTAATCCTTCGAGCTGCTTCTGCAGCACTGGTGCCACGGTAGAACTCGTACTTGTAAATATACCGATATTTCATGTTTTCCATTGTGCGGTAATAAGCGACGCCAAAGAAAAAAATAATGAGGCAAGAACAAATGTATGACTGTTTTGAAAACTCAAATGTACCAGCTAAATGAATTTATAAATTTGAATTTGGAATTCTTAACCAAAGAGGAGATATTTCAGATAAAGTGGTCAGTACCTACGACAAAACGCTAATTTCATATATAAGGACCTAATATTAACCATATTGTCTTGTCATTAATTAAAATGTTTTAGGCTCATATAATGAGGCGCAGTAGATTCTAAAGTACAGAATTTAATATGTAGAAGATAGCCCACATTTTAGCCATTTAGTTTTTGAAGTGAAAACTTTGTTTAGCGCGGTACGCATATTTGTAGATGAGATAAAATCTCTGGACTCGCGACACCGTTAAGAGACGCAGCTATAGTGTGTGTATGTAATGTAAATGTATTTTAAAGTCTCTAATAATTAATACAGTTCATAAATAAAATGCAATTCATAATCCAATAACTAAGTTTTCACTTATGTCGGCACTCCCGGAGTGCAATTTTTAGACTTAGCTCTTTAAAATATTTCACTTCTTTTTATAGACAAACCATCTCAATCGAGACTTGGCCCGTTTTTTTGGATGCTTTTTTTGGGATTTTATTATCATCAAGTTTTGTATTGCAACTAGCTGTGCCTGAGGCTCTCTTCACACAGACTACAGAATGCCGTCGGTATCATGGTGACCCACTTCCACTCACGGCTGTTTGCCGCCGATTATTTTAAATATTATATAAAAAAGTTTTTTTATTTCATTTATGCGAAACCTTCATTCCTTTTCCAATATAAAAGTAACCTAAGTTATTATTTAAAAAAATCATCTATATGTCAGTAAAAGTCTCGCCAAAATCAGTTTAACAGTTTCGGAAATTTTCAAAGAAAAATTGGTGTTTTTTGTAAGTAGCTTTCTTATGCATTTAGTAAAAAAACTATTATTTTAACGTTATAAACAGCCATCTTTATTCCATATTTATTTGTATAGATAAAAAAACATATTTACCTATATAGTAATTTTATTAGAATTATTTCTACAGAAGGTTTCGAATTGAAAGAAAACAGTTACAAAAGTAAACAAAAATAGTGCTACAGTATTTAGACTGTCCTGTCTGCGATATCATTAGTGTTTGCGTGGTAAAATCATCCGCTGATTGCTCTCGGTAGTCGCTGGACATCCAATATCAATGCAAATGCATTGTCTCGACCGGGCACGAGGGTGTTATATGTACCTAGCTTTTGTGTTTACAATATTTGTTATAATTATGTTGATTAATATTGATTATTTTTTATTACAACACTGGAGGTACTGTATTCTTATTCAACAATATCAGAAAAAGAACAATCTCACTCGTTTAATTGTGCAACAAGGCTTAAAAGTACGCAGATCTTGAGTCTTTGAGATCAAAAGCTCGAACAATAAAATCGTACGTAGTTCCACCCAAAACGCAGATATAAACGTATTAGTCTGTGAAGAAGTTTGTTAACACGCCACCATATAGTCCATTGCGCGAAGAATATAATTTTTTAATATACTTTTTCTATAAACAAAGTTCTAAGAAAATTATCAAAAACGCTTGCAAATTGTAAACTTCGCGCGAGATTGCTTGAGACATTTATTCTACGTTGGCTGCATTGCAAGAAGAATATTTACTATAAAGAACCCAGTATAAGAAGACACGCGGGCAGCGTTTTGTCCACACTAAAGTATTCTTCTGTTTTCTCCCTAGATAATGGCACCAGAGCAAATATTTTTATACCATACAGCCTATATCTACCATTACCGTGTTCTTATGTTTTGATTTTTTCCATAAATTAATTATTATAAAAACTAGGAGTCATTTAAAAATGATGAAAATTGTCCTTTTTATCGTCATTTCCAGATATTCAGCAAATAAACTTGACGATTACTAACAGAAAAACTTTTTTTATTATTTTTGAAAAAAAAATTAAGACAGGGCAGTTTTGGAGGACAAAATATGAGAATACGAAAACTATGATTTTCTCTATTTTACCGATCTGGTTTCACCGTAGTAAAGTAAAATTTAAAAAACTCTTCATAACGAATCTAGTCCGATTCTTGATATAGTATAACAATATGGAACAAATATTTAAAAACAAAAATAATCACATCAGGTAATTTTTATTTCTATTAATACTGACCCCGTCTAAGCCACCCTAAAATGCACACCTAATCCTAATTATAATATTAGATGACTATTAATAACCATTAAATCTGTTAATATTCAAACGATAAGACTCAGTGTACCTCAACGGATAATTACAGTTAAAGGCAGGTCGCTTCACAAGAAAGGGCCAATTTTACAGCACGTGTCAGAAAAATTAATAAGTTTTCGCTTACTCATTTTATATAGTGTGGGAAGCTTACTGTGAGATTTTTATTATTGTTAGGACCGATATTACCTCTGGATTCTTTATCGCTAATGTCGAGGGTTAAGGGACAGCAGATAATTCACATTGCACTGACTGCCTACAAATAAAAATTATGTCTCAAATAATCTACTCGAGTAAGCAAGATGCGTATTTAAATTTGAAGTAAGTTAAAATAACAGCTGTTTTAAGATAATTCTGTGTCAATGAAATAATTTTTTTACCACTACTATTTGATGAAACGGATATGAGGCGTATGAAATCTATGAATTATAATATACAGTTATATTGGGTTCATTAGGCTGCTTAACCACAAGATGTTTGCAAGGAAGCTAGATAAAGCACGAGAAAAAATTCACCAATAGGATTACTTCATTTTCCTAGACTTCCTTAGCTCAGCTCTGGTAGAAAAGGGTTACCGGACATAAGAGACTTATACGTACATAAAAAAGCGAGATGTAATCGAGGAATGTGTATGAGAGATGTGTACAAAGCTATGTGGGAAATTAGATTTAATGATTAGCTACGCATCCTCGCATCACTCAGCTACATACATTTTCACAGCTAATCGTCGCATTCGCGTACGGCTGACACAGCTTTTTGGAAACCATTACCATTTCACAGCACCACTACACATACTGGCGCCCTCGCCACTTAGCTGCCTTTAACATCGCTGGTGAATACGTGGCCTAATACGAATGTCATATGAAAATTAGCAATCATATAGATTTGACAAATGATTAATTATTTTTCATGTGAAAAATAGCAGTAATGTAAGAAAATGTTCCTTGTCAAGTTTTGAAAAGTTAATATCTATTGTAGTCAATGATATTTTATAAGTAGATATGGCATTGAGGCTCTTTACATGTCATCGTAAATGATGGGCAATTGTCCTTAGTCCACTTTCGACTTGACGCTTGATACCGGAATGAGCGAGAAGAAACTTTTCCTTTTTTGATAACAGAGTTTCCGCCTTACGCTGTGATTTCCTATCTCTTTTGTTTCAACATGCTGATAATAAAATTGTAACGTTTTCAAGTTGCTTTTAGTGAGAGTATAACGCGTCTATTTATAAATAGTCATTGATAATTGTAGTTGAAAGTATAATTTACCCGCCTCAAAATGGACAGGCAACAAAGAAAAATTAATGATAAATAAACAATAACTCGAACGCAAAGATCATTAGAACAAAGTTTTTTACGTAGAAGTAGGTACCTACTGCAGTTATAAAAAAAACTACAAATTCATACCCCTATCTATTACAAATCCCATCGTCTCGAACAAAAAAATATAATCAAATCCCTAATGACGGCATTTAAGCTGTTATTCCATACCAACGCGTTTGCTTTCCTTACACGCCACGTGGCTATCGCGTGGCTATGCTATCGACGCCATTTTGAAAATATAATACCAGTTTACTTTGGCCCCTTTTACAATATTTTCGATTTGTAAACACATTTCGAGTTACTCTGGTCGTATTAAAGGTCATTATTTCAACCATTTGAATAACGTATTCTATTTTCGAATACTTTATTTGCGGCTGTAAATATACGCTTTGTGCGTTCTTATATAGAAGGTTTTAGTTTTTCAGGTGTAGAATTAATTTTGTTTCTTTTTCAAGCAATTTGATTGCATGAAAAGCGTGATTGGTTTTCATCAAATAATGGATGAAGTTTTTTTAAATGTTTGTAAAATGTATGGGCGGGTTTTTGGTGATAATTTTCTTAACAATACATCCTGTGTTTATGTAGACGCGTGCCTTTATTTGCTTAAGGGGGATTAATGCAAACAATATAGGCGAAAATAAGTTTACTACTTACATAATTCGTTTTTGTAAATACATATTTATATAATGATCAGTGTAAAGGTGTAAATATATTTTCATATGTAATTGAATTTATCATATACCTAAAATTTGAATGGTAACTAAAAATTACTATTTATATATTATAACGCCTTAATTATTTATTTTGTTTTGGCGTCGTAGAAGCATTTGCCGGTGTCAATATTTTGATATAGAATAATAAATGCAATACTTTAGATACATTATAAGTTTCAATACAATTTTTCCGTTGTACTTAAGTTTGTTAAAATTTTTTAATAAGAACGTAATAAGTTTGTTTAATAAAAAAAATATCTAAATTTGGGATTTTAAAATTGGAGGAAATGATTAAAGATGGCTCAAAAGTATTGTGAAGAAAATATAATGAATTTATTTTCATCAGACATTATTTTCTTAGCAGATCGTATAAATAATAACTAGTACCTAATTAAAAGATTTCTGTTAAATTATCTACACCAAACTATATTAACTATAACAAAAACTAAAAATAAACCTTCGCACAAAGTATATTAAATGCAAAAACATAAACGATCAAAAATAAAATTATGAACGACGTATCATCAAATGTCAATACGTCGCCCTCACGGTAAATTCAGGAAAACCTCAAAAATCATAATCAATGTAACGGCAACCAGACGTGTTAAAAAATAAAAAAGTCGGTGACAAGCTGGGGATGATAAAACCATTTTAAATTGATCTCTATTAAACCTTGTTGCTACCCCTCCCACATAACATTCGATAAGAGTCTCCGGCGAGTGGGTGTTCCATTGAAAAATAGACGACCAGTATTAATGATTCGGACCTCGAATGAGACGTGAGAAATTTAATCTTCCCTGCAAAAAGTATTGAATAGAAAGGGACAAAAAGACCCGGTGAGTGATAAATGGATCGCCTTACTGATTATGGACGCCTGGTACTTTTTCGAGAAATGTCTTAAATTTTTATCAATTTAAAAATTGGTTTGGCCGTCTGTCTAATTTAAATGTTAGAAAAACTACTTCTTACTAAATCTAGATGTCTTTAACAAACATATTCGATTATAAATAAATTAATAAAGAAAGTGGTCGGTTTACTTCTTCAATAAAAAATCTTAAAGAGTTGTGTCTATAGGCGATATTTACATGATGCTCTTTTAAACGAACAGACAGACAGAAATTTTATATGTTATTGATAATTTTTAAAAGATTCTAAATTAGCTATTTCAGTAGAAGTTGAAGTTTGAGCAAGAGAGGAAGACAAAAAGCGCGCACGTTAGCACGTCATGGCTTACAATTTCTTCTATTCTTCTTATTCACAAAGTTTCTTCACCCTCGCTGTACAAGCGTCCATTTAATTAAGCTTCACTGAAAACATCCTGTCTTATTTAAAAATAAGCCCATTATAACTCTACAGAAAAACCACTCCTTAATGTTAAAAACAATGTACCTACACTTTTAATATCAGACAATTTGTCTTATTCTCTGTTTATCTTTACTGTTCTGTTCTTTTAAATGTTTCAAGTGAAACTCTGGTAGTACGGTAAAGCAAATCTACATAATCTAGACAAATGAAGACCTTATCGATCTTAAATTTGACTTGTTTCAGTCGGTAATGACAGTCAAGCTTAAGGCTGCCTGTCTACCGGAGCGGAGTGGAGCTGTGCAAATTTGAAACAATAGAAATTTCGATCAATAGAATTGCATGTCTAGATTTTATGCATTTCTATTGGGTCAAAATTTACACACCTCCCCTCCGCTCTCGTTCAGTGGACAGGCAGCTTACATCAGCTGTTCATATAAAAAGATAGTTCGATGGTTTTTAACACCCAATTAGCTGTATTCGCTTTACAAAGCACAAGTTAGGACTTGTGAGGAATACTGTTCACAGCTTTACGACGGATCCGCAATATATGTCTTCGATATCCTGAACACGTTGCAGAGCCGGGCTATTCGGATTTTAAATGATACAGGCGGCGTCCATCAACCTAACGTGAAGCTACGACCGGAATAGTGCTGTCTTTCAATGGTGCTACTATAAAAAAGGCGTGGATCAATCCATCAAGAAAGCGATGAATAACTACCACATCATTATATAGTAATTAGATTCCGACGAGGGTTGAACCGCGATTCAAACCCGATGCTATGCCGCCACGTGTCCATTGTTTGTGGAATATTTTGGAGCTAAATTATGGTATTCGGTCCACTCGGATGGCTCCCCGCTTCCAATGAGCGGGTTGTGTTTTGTAATTCGCAAATATACAATAGAACAGTTTAGGGATATATATAAAAAAAACTAAAGCCGCTTTATAATTATGAGATCGATTATGTTACTCCTTTCACGATGTAGATGCTCAATAAGAATATATTTTACACAAATCCTATAATTTTTTTAACACTTTTCACTGCTAGTCTATCATCATCATCATCATATATTAATACTTACGTGAGAGAACTTCGTACAAGTGTATTGTGTGTACGGTAGACTGTGAGATTTGGCATGGTTAATGTTTATGTGGAGACGGAGTGCAGAAAGCTAAGATTTATCTAATAATATAATTATGTTTCTAATATATTAAATTTAATAAATTAATACTGCGAATCCTACTAACCTGACTAGTGCCATTAAACTTAGACCCTCCAAAATATTGACATTGACTTTTAATGAAAAGTGACAGCAAGTGATACCATATTCATTGTTTATGTTCATGCTGCAAATTTCGAACAGAAAATTGTCTATGATTAAAAAGTCGCTGGTCGAATTTCGAGCATTGAGCGACCGCTAGTAATAATAAATCTGTAGTCATATCGGTACAGGTAATATTTTTTCAAAATTTCCCGAATCCCGATAGACATACTTTATAAAGAATACACTGATCACGAATATGCCCTTAAAAATTATTGTCTGTATGTCTGTTTGTATGTCCGGATTTAACTCAAAAATTCACCCACCAATTCTTATGTGCCGTCCGCACGCTTTTGTTATGTAGTAATCATTTTCATCCAGTAATTTTAATTTTACTCGTGTTATTGATTTAATGGTATATTACTATTCTTCGGATACGCCGTATACTCTTTGTGTCGTACGAAAAATCCGATTGACTAAAAGTGGAAAAACGAAAAAACCGCGGTAAAGTAATGCATAATTTTAAAATCAACCACAATCTCGTTAATAATACACGACTAATAGTTTTTAATTACATCCCCTACGTATTACGGACACCCTGCGATCATAATGCGAGATCAAAGCGAATGCGAAATTTCGACCCCCCGACCAAACAGTTTGCCGTCTCTAAACAAAAATATCCAAACAATTACTACATATGATATGAAGTACAACAGCAAAGTTAAACTTGTAATGTCTTGCGGCTTGAATTAATATCTGTCAGCTTTTAGGTTCTTTATATTGTCATTATTATGAGAATATGACACTATAAGTGTGTAATAATGAATTTTGAAGCGCCTTTGTAGGATTGTAGGATTACTTTGTATTGGGACCAGGTCTGCCTTGTTATACTATATAATACATTTTTAGATTATAAACTACAGGATTTAATTGGAGTATTTTTTCAATAATAATAAATTTTTATATTATAGGTTATTCTGTAACAAAATGTTAGGTACAAAAGGGCTGTTTCAGGAGACAAAAGACGCATCATCGATCCTTCAAAAATTCCCTTCGATTGGCTTCACTATAACATCTGCCAGTGTCAATGTTCTAGAATCAAATTCGATATTGTTTTTATCCTGTGGTTATTTTATATCAGCGTGGTCAATTCACAAAGTTATAAGTTACTATGTGAATTTTGAATAAACGCACAATTCACATTGCCTAAACAATGTCCCGTAAAATACCAACTAAAGTCGCAAAACACAAAGTAAAACAATGTGTTTCTGATTTAATGATAAATGCACAGTATCACCAAGGTGTTTTATACAACAAAGATGCCAAACAAGCATACGACCTACCTCGTGGTAAGCGGCTATTGTTATTACTAATGGAAACCCTATTAAGGAACACAACACAAAGCTGGTATCTTCTGTAGTGTGGAGGGAGGTATTCCTCCAGTCAGATTGCCCCAGTGGAGAGAAAACTCCAAAGAAATTTATCTGTGCTCTACCTCGTTTACTAAGGCTCAACAATAAAAAACATACATTATATTAAAGTTTACTAAACACAACTTCACAACTTGTAGAAAATATGTATATCAAACAAAATTTTAAAACATCATCAATCAATCGTTTAAATCATTCGCATCCTCTTCCATGACGTCCCACAGATATCGATTTCTAAATTCGATACTTTTTGTTTTATCGAAATTTTTCTCCTCACTAACATTTTCTGGCGTCGTATCTAGATCGTCGTCTATTAGTGATGTAACAGAGAGCAGAGTCGAGTCGGTAATGTTGACGGTGTCGCCAGCGTCACCTCTCTCTGGTTGACCTCTCCTAGAGCCTAAGGTCTGTGAAAAATACATAATTATTGTAAAGGAGGGCAATGTTATAAGACTTAAAATGAAGCAATTGCAACATGTGTGCAAATTCTAAACCCATTTCTAAAGTTCCTCTAGCAGTAGCTAGTTGAAAATCTGTTGCCAAACACTTTTCGGTATGTTCTGACAGCTCCAATTAAGAAGAAGTTCCTTAAGCTTAGTGTGCTACCAACTTCGTCTAATTTGTCACTAAACATAACTTGAGATAGTCAATTAGTAACCTATTTATCTATACCTAAATAAATACAAATGGAAACCGTGGCTAACTGATTGATCCATCAACACAAAGCTCAAACCACAGAACGCAATGTGCTAAAATTAGGCACACAGATATTTTTTACACAGATTTTTTAAAAATCAATCCCAACATGGGCGTAACAGGGGTACAAAGTTTGTATGGAGAAATCATATAAGAATTATATTATATTTTATCGCGAGTAAAACCATAGAGCACCGATAATAAGTATTATACAAAAGTGACTGAAATATCAACGCGCAGCCCAAATACTGGGACTAGTATCGTAAAAACTTGCATAAGGGTTTCTTTAACGCTTTAAGTGAGTACCTACTAAGGAAGGATTATTAGGCAATTCAACTATGGTGGTGATCGAAAAAGGGGTTGAAGTTTGTATAAAAATCCATCATTTTTGAAAACAGATTTATGAAAATTGTTTTTTTTTTAAAATGGAGTTCCAACAAACCAAACTTTAGATGTTCATTGACTTTCCTCAAAAACGTAAGACTTTAACTTTATGACGTGATCTCAAAAAAATGGGTCTTAAAAACATATAATGGAACCTAACTCAACTATGACGCGAGCAAAGCTGCAGGAACAGCGTTAGTAAATATATAAGAAAAGTAGATTCACAAAAGAGATTTTTAAAAGTAAAACATCAGGAAAATACCTCGGCTAATTGACTAATACCCAATTTTATAAATTAAACCTGTCACAGTAATTTATATAGTTTGTCGCGTTTCGGAATCAGCCGGTTTTCCAGTTGCCGAGAAGTGTGTAGGCAGCGACAACGACGACCGTCAATAAAATGCGAATCTCGCGGTGGTCGCCGTTGTTTTTAAATTTTACTGCAAATTACCAAAAAAAAAAAAAATGCAGATTGAACTCTACTTGGAGCATCCCAACTGGTGGAATACCTCCACCCTAGAGAAGATCGCAACCAAGTAAAAATGTTGTGTTCCTGCGGTGAGCAGAGTTTTCAGAGCTCCTTCGAATAAAGGGGTGCAAAGTCAGCAATGTGCTAGAGACACCTATATTTACAAGCATTCATAGACTACGTTAGCCGCTTATCATAAAGCGAGCCAATGCTTGTTTGCCACTAAAAAAAATGATGAACGCGAACATTTTTAGAAATGAGTATTTATGATCTGGTTTTGGTTCTGAGCATGTTGTTTTTACTTTTCTATTGAGTCATTCCTTCAAACTTCATGGTTACCTTTCTCATTATGAATTTTATTGTAGAAATATTTATGTTGGTGGAAGAACCTTTCTTTGGTGGGTTGCAGCTTAATTCATAAAGAATTCTTGCAAAATAATATTCTTGAAAATCATTGTCAACGTATTGCGTAAAACATAGATTTCATATTTATCGACTGTCATTACGAAAGAAGACAATGGAAGTATTTTATTTAAATTAAATTCTTTTATGAAGTATATATTATACATACATCAATAATAGCCATATGCAGTATAGGCACTTCAAGTTTTAGAGGCTTGATTTCCTGCGGCTCTTCATCGAGATAGGAATACTCGGTGGGCGTCTGCCAATTTATCTAAAATTTAACGTTATTTAGTCATCATAATTGATTTATAAAATAACTATAATACTCGAAGGAAAAGCGAAACCACAAAAAGTACCTATCCATTTATGTAAAATTACAGCTTATTAAAATATTCTACCAAAACCTATAGTCTAGAAATCTAACATAACAATTAATTTTTGGTTTTGTATGCTAACCGCCCATCAGGTTACAATTGGAACTTTCCAGGTTTGATGAATTACAATCGTGTATTTGGAGAACGGTTACAAAAAGGTACAAGTAAAAGGCTCACATAAAAGCATGACACCGACATTGGTTTGAAACCTATTATAACAAAATAATACAGCGAAAAGCTTAATACTGAATTGAAAATGCCTTTACAAACACTGACATAGAAAGTGGTTGAATCATTGCAAATTGTATCTGCAGCTTCAATACATTATCACGTTGCTCTGTTTGGATCTAAAGGTCACGAGATTAGCAACACACCAGTCGCAAAGAAGTTTATCTAAGCTGTTATCTAGTGTTTATCTTTATCACAATTATTTTCTTTAGGAAATATAGAAATTGTCTTAACCTATGGTTAGAGAATTGAGGACATACACGTCTCAGTCGCCACTTCTCCAAAAACTCGTTCGTCTGCCTTAAAGCGTCCTTGCTTTCTTTTAGCAGTTCGTCTATCCGATCCTTGGCACGAAACCGTTTGTATTTATGTAAAAACTAAAAAAAATACCGTTATTTAATTTGAAAATGGTCAACTACAATGTAGATTAAAATTGTAAACTTGAATCTGATCCGATCCAAAATTGCGTCATGGCAGGGCATTCGTTTATTTTTTTACAGAACAGGTGAAAGATAGGTTTCAAAAATAAGTGATAAAATCAAATTACACTGAAATGCTTTAGCGTTTTAGATGAGCTCTTTCATACCTTAGATAAGGAATCCGCTCTAAAAAAAATTAAAATTATATGGTAACAAAATTTTTAATATATGATAAGGTGGCTGGATCATATTATATGTTCGTTAATATAAGATAAGATGTTAATAAAAAGTTACTAATAAAACTTACAGCAATCGTCAAAAACAACACCAAGATTTCAGTAAACAAAACTGAGATACTGATATTATTGTCAGTCCCCGCTATCTGAGCTTGCTTCAGTTCCTCTCTGATGGTCTTCCTCACAAAACAAATGATCTTACAGGATACCTTTTGGAACATATCCACAAAACCATTGCCCAAGAGGTAATCAATAAGGAAGAGGCTTAAAAATATAACGCCATAGAAGACGGTGTTTATGGCTTCAACCCACATCTCAGATAACGGGGTTTTATTTTGATTTGAATAATTTACATAATTTTATAAAACAACTAATTTACTGACAATTTAAAATATCATAACATGTTTCTAACAAAGAGAATACAATTGGTTTCTAACTGACAAATAATGTTTTTTCCATAGACTTAGATTACGCTCTGCTTGGTTTTTTTAAATGGTAATGAACTCAATCCTATTAGAACAATTGTACACAGTCAGCCAATCTTGGCATATAGAGAATCTAATGAATTTTCTCCTTTCTCGTAGATAGAGGTTGAATGGGATCCTACCTAATAGATATTTTCTACATTTTTATTATATTTAGCGGCATCCGTGACAGGCCATTGGTTTTCATGTATATCCTAACATTGCCAATCATAGAACTTAAAACCAGTAATAAAATCACAATCAAAAACATTTTATTAAATTTAGATCCTAAGGAGGCATTTATTGATGTCCAGACACTATTACTGATTCGGATAACATTTCAGTCATCGAGAAAACGGGCAAGAAACTCGGTCAGGTTTATCAATAAAACAATTGAACCTTATAAGTTTTTTTAACCCCTTAAGTATCAATTCGGCCAAACAGTCGAATGTTCTTAATTTCTTGACGAAGAATATAACCTCATTCTTCTATCCGGCCAGTATTTTGTACAGGCGACCAGCCGCGGAGCTCGAACAGGCGCAACTAACGCGAGCGCATCGAAGAGGTCGCTAGTGTGTAGTTCCCCACTCACGGCAACATCTCGCATAGACCGCGTTATTTGACAATTTGTTGGACCAACTTAGCTACTTAGAATAGTGAAAAAGTGATATTATATTATATATCTTGACAGAAATGGTAAGTTTTTCTTTGTAAATCCTATCAATATATGTTTATGTGTTTATTCCTTTGAAATCGAAACTAGTTTTCCCTTATATTACTTGAATCTGTTTTTGACAATGATATTTGTTTTTGATAATAAAAAGTGAAAGGTAAATAGAAAATGTAAATTTCTGATGAAAATGTTGAGAAACTATGATGTACAGAAGTATCTTGTGTCATTTTTACATCAATCAGAATTCTATAAAACAAACAAAAGATTTGTTTACATCATAAATAACCTAGTTTTGTTTTTGTTAGTAGAATGACGTAATACGTTGCGAAGAAAGATTGATGTACTTCGATGAGGTACTGTCGATAAAATTATCGATGTTTTAGATTGTACTCGTACAGGTTGGACATATTGTAATAATGAAGTTTAGAGTATTTATAAATATTCTTTTATTCATGTCAATTTTATTTCGCCTATATATTTATATTTCTATTTATTTATTTATAAATATATAGGCGAAATAAAATTGACATGAATAAAAGAATATTTATAAATACTCTAAACTTCATGTATATACATTTTTTTTTTTAATATAGGATTCCGAGATTGTGTTCAGCACAGATCCTAGCAGCTCGACCGATCCTATAGCATATGATCGTGCTACCTGAAACCTTGATATACCGCTCGTCGAGTACGATGAAGCAGGTGTATTACATAATTTGTAAGTATAATATATATATCCGTTCAAGGCGTGTATAGTCATGTAGTATAGTGTGTAGTATCATAGTGTATAGGGTATAGTATTACAAGTCGACTTACATCAAAACTGACAACTGGGTTTTATAATTTATATGATGAATAACTGAGTAAGCCGATAGACTTACTTATTATTGATACACCGCACTTGAAAATTTTATAATGGTCGCCTGAAACTATGTATTTTCGAATTTTCATCTTATTTACTTGAGTGAGAACCAGTCTTCCACTAGGCTTAGCGTATTACCATCTTAGGGCAGATCGTAACATAACACCAGGTGAGATTGTGGCCATAAGGCTAAACCTATAACGATAAAGAAATATCATTATTTTATTGTAGAACTCAAATGTCAGATCTCCCCACGCCGCCTCCACACAATCCGGCCGGAACGCTAATAATTATTTAGTTTATGTTGCACATTTACAATTATAGATTTGTCTTCAATACATGTTAATAAACTGCAATTATTGTTATTTTTTAGAGTTTGAAGAAACCCTTACTAGAGGGCGGCGGAGAGTCACAAGTGCTAGACGAGGCACCCTAGCTTAAACCGCTCTAGTTCAAGGTTGCCCTAAGGGCGCGTTATCTGCATCGAAATATACCCTGGGATTGTAACAACTCCATTATATACATTGATCACCATTCCTACAAAAGTGGGTTCGATGTCGATGTATCGACTTGAGCAGACACTAATTTTTGTATACCTGAAATATTCTACAACATAAAAAAAGGTCGGGTTCAGTCAAGAGGTCACGACCTGTACTCGAAGCATAGAACTATTCAAAGGAGCCCTTTGTATTTTAGTCGTCTAAGTATTAATATTATTATAGACTCGATACTGAATAATATTCTCTTTATAACTGTTTATGCATCATATATCCACTTTTCTAATAAAATTTGTTTCCTGCGGTGAGCAGAGTTTTCAGAGCTCCTTCGAATAAAGGGGTGCAAAGTCAGCAATGTGCTAGAGACACCTATATTTACAAGCATTCATAGACTACGTTAGCCGCTTATCATAAAGCGAGCCAATGCTTGTTTGCCGTCACTAAACATAACTTGAGATAGTCAATTAGTAACCTATTTATCTATACCTAAATAAATACAAATGGAAACCGTGGCTAACTGATTGATCCATCAACACAAAGCTCAAACCACAGAACGCAATGTGCTAAAATTAGGCACACAGATATTTTTTACACAGATTTTTTAAAAATCAATCCCAACATGGGCGTAACAGGGGTACAAAGTTTGTATGGAGAAATCATATAAGAATTATATTATATTTTATCGCGAGTAAAACCATAGAGCACCGATAATAAGTATTATACAAAAGTGACTGAAATATCAACGCGCAGCCCAAATACTGGGACTAGTATCGTAAAAACTTGCATAAGGGTTTCTTTAACGCTTTAAGTGAGTACCTACTAAGGAAGGATTATTAGGCAATTCAACTATGGTGGTGATCGAAAAAGGGGTTGAAGTTTGTATAAAAATCCATCATTTTTGAAAACAGATTTATGAAAATTGTTTTTTTTTTAAAATGGAGTTCCAACAAACCAAACTTTAGATGTTCATTGACTTTCCTCAAAAACGTAAGACTTTAACTTTATGACGTGATCTCAAAAAAATGGGTCTTAAAAACATATAATGGAACCTAACTCAACTATGACGCGAGCAAAGCTGCAGGAACAGCGTTAGTAAATATATAAGAAAAGTAGATTCACAAAAGAGATTTTTAAAAGTAAAACATCAGGAAAATACCTCGGCTAATTGACTAATACCCAATTTTATAAATTAAACCTGTCACAGTAATTTATATAGTTTGTCGCGTTTCGGAATCAGCCGGTTTTCCAGTTGCCGAGAAGTGTGTAGGCAGCGACAACGACGACCGTCAATAAAATGCGAATCTCGCGGTGGTCGCCGTTGTTTTTAAATTTTACTGCAAATTACCAAAAAAAAAAAAAATGCAGATTGAACTCTACTTGGAGCATCCCAACTGGTGGAATACCTCCACCCTAGAGAAGATCGCAACCAAGTAAAAATGTTGTGTTCCTGCGGTGAGCAGAGTTTTCAGAGCTCCTTCGAATAAAGGGGTGCAAAGTCAGCAATGTGCTAGAGACACCTATATTTACAAGCATTCATAGACTACGTTAGCCGCTTATCATAAAGCGAGCCAATGCTTGTTTGCCACTAAAAAAAATGATGAACGCGAACATTTTTAGAAATGAGTATTTATGATCTGGTTTTGGTTCTGAGCATGTTGTTTTTACTTTTCTATTGAGTCATTCCTTCAAACTTCATGGTTACCTTTCTCATTATGAATTTTATTGTAGAAATATTTATGTTGGTGGAAGAACCTTTCTTTGGTGGGTTGCAGCTTAATTCATAAAGAATTCTTGCAAAATAATATTCTTGAAAATCATTGTCAACGTATTGCGTAAAACATAGATTTCATATTTATCGACTGTCATTACGAAAGAAGACAATGGAAGTATTTTATTTAAATTAAATTCTTTTATGAAGTATATATTATACATACATCAATAATAGCCATATGCAGTATAGGCACTTCAAGTTTTAGAGGCTTGATTTCCTGCGGCTCTTCATCGAGATAGGAATACTCGGTGGGCGTCTGCCAATTTATCTAAAATTTAACGTTATTTAGTCATCATAATTGATTTATAAAATAACTATAATACTCGAAGGAAAAGCGAAACCACAAAAAGTACCTATCCATTTATGTAAAATTACAGCTTATTAAAATATTCTACCAAAACCTATAGTCTAGAAATCTAACATAACAATTAATTTTTGGTTTTGTATGCTAACCGCCCATCAGGTTACAATTGGAACTTTCCAGGTTTGATGAATTACAATCGTGTATTTGGAGAACGGTTACAAAAAGGTACAAGTAAAAGGCTCACATAAAAGCATGACACCGACATTGGTTTGAAACCTATTATAACAAAATAATACAGCGAAAAGCTTAATACTGAATTGAAAATGCCTTTACAAACACTGACATAGAAAGTGGTTGAATCATTGCAAATTGTATCTGCAGCTTCAATACATTATCACGTTGCTCTGTTTGGATCTAAAGGTCACGAGATTAGCAACACACCAGTCGCAAAGAAGTTTATCTAAGCTGTTATCTAGTGTTTATCTTTATCACAATTATTTTCTTTAGGAAATATAGAAATTGTCTTAACCTATGGTTAGAGAATTGAGGACATACACGTCTCAGTCGCCACTTCTCCAAAAACTCGTTCGTCTGCCTTAAAGCGTCCTTGCTTTCTTTTAGCAGTTCGTCTATCCGATCCTTGGCACGAAACCGTTTGTATTTATGTAAAAACTAAAAAAAATACCGTTATTTAATTTGAAAATGGTCAACTACAATGTAGATTAAAATTGTAAACTTGAATCTGATCCGATCCAAAATTGCGTCATGGCAGGGCATTCGTTTATTTTTTTACAGAACAGGTGAAAGATAGGTTTCAAAAATAAGTGATAAAATCAAATTACACTGAAATGCTTTAGCGTTTTAGATGAGCTCTTTCATACCTTAGATAAGGAATCCGCTCTAAAAAAAATTAAAATTATATGGTAACAAAATTTTTAATATATGATAAGGTGGCTGGATCATATTATATGTTCGTTAATATAAGATAAGATGTTAATAAAAAGTTACTAATAAAACTTACAGCAATCGTCAAAAACAACACCAAGATTTCAGTAAACAAAACTGAGATACTGATATTATTGTCAGTCCCCGCTATCTGAGCTTGCTTCAGTTCCTCTCTGATGGTCTTCCTCACAAAACAAATGATCTTACAGGATACCTTTTGGAACATATCCACAAAACCATTGCCCAAGAGGTAATCAATAAGGAAGAGGCTTAAAAATATAACGCCATAGAAGACGGTGTTTATGGCTTCAACCCACATCTCAGATAACGGGGTTTTATTTTGATTTGAATAATTTACATAATTTTATAAAACAACTAATTTACTGACAATTTAAAATATCATAACATGTTTCTAACAAAGAGAATACAATTGGTTTCTAACTGACAAATAATGTTTTTTCCATAGACTTAGATTACGCTCTGCTTGGTTTTTTTAAATGGTAATGAACTCAATCCTATTAGAACAATTGTACACAGTCAGCCAATCTTGGCATATAGAGAATCTAATGAATTTTCTCCTTTCTCGTAGATAGAGGTTGAATGGGATCCTACCTAATAGATATTTTCTACATTTTTATTATATTTAGCGGCATCCGTGACAGGCCATTGGTTTTCATGTATATCCTAACATTGCCAATCATAGAACTTAAAACCAGTAATAAAATCACAATCAAAAACATTTTATTAAATTTAGATCCTAAGGAGGCATTTATTGATGTCCAGACACTATTACTGATTCGGATAACATTTCAGTCATCGAGAAAAGCGGGCAAGAAACTCGGTCAGGTTTATCAATAAAACAATTGAACCTTATAAGTTTTTTTAAATTTATAATATTTTTGTGAATGTAGACAGTAACAATAATATACCCTTTCGACAATAAAACTTGTATTACATGATTCTTGAACATATTTTCAGGCAAATTGGTTGTATGCTTATTTAAAATAATACAATATTATATTTAACCTTCATTTACAGAAGGGTATCGGCTAGGTAAAATTATCTATGTAAGAGTATTACTATCTCAACAGTAAAATTAATGAAAGTTATCATTTTCGAACGTTATTTTTCTAGACGTTTCTATAGTAACCAATAACTGTATATTGTTGTCATTGACAACTCCATCATTGAACAGAATAATTATTATCAAAGCTTTTTTTGCATTAAATACATTTATATACTTAAAATAATTGGATTATTTTCTGTTATTAAATAAAAATCATGGTGAGTTTGTTTTAATTTGTTTTGTGAAATTGCCCAGTTAGTTTTATGACCCTTTGCGATAACACAATGTTTGTCTTTGTATTGTAATTGTTTCTCAGTTATTATTCCAAGAACTGCTTAACGAATTTTGATCAAGATTTCATTATGTGATAGGCAAAAATCCTCGAAGTAACTAACCGTATTACAAACCCACTTAAGCTAATATATATTTTTTAATACAACTAAGGCGGTAAACAAGCTTACGGCCTGCCTGACGGTAAGCGGTTACCGTAGGCTCTATGAATGTTTGTAATATCAGAGGTATCACTAGCGAGATGTCAATCTTGAAACTTCCACCCTTACCATGGACCTACCTACCCCATGGAACCCTGGTTACCATACAACTTGCAGAAAAACAAAAAACTTCCAAGAAAATCCCTTTTCTTTACCTCTCTTGTTATGCTTTTTAAAACTATCTTAAATCGTGAGTCGAGTTGCGGTTTATGCTAGACATTTTCATAAATTTTCTTAAATAAATTGTATGTTCATCGATAATTTTCTACTTTGCAGCCGCCAAAAGGAGGAAAAGGTGCAGCCAAAAAAGCACCAGGTAAGGTTTATTAACATTTTCCTTAAATTTTACATGTTAAATTCTGATACATTAAATAATTTTATAATATATTTTCCTGTGTATGATATAGAGAAAAGCTAATTGATTGATTAATTGATCTGTATCTTATTTCAGCCATCATCATCGATGGAGTGGATACATCAGAGATGACTCGTGAGAAGCTCGAACAATTCACGCTCAGAGTCAAAGAAGAACTTGATAAAGAAAGAGAAGAACGTAATTACTTTCAATTAGAGAGGGACAAGATACGCACATTTTGGGAAATAACCAGACAACAATTAGAAGAAGCTAAAGCTGAATTACGAAACAGAGAAAGGGCTACAGAAGAGGCACAAGAGGAAAACGAAGCGCTTTTAGAAACAGAGAAACAAAAGATAAAGCATCTGAAGTATGAACAGCAAGCTGCTTCAGCTGCTTTGCGAGCAGAAAACCTTGTTGCCCTTAAAGCGGCGAAAGAAGAACATACGGAACAAGAGATGGAATTATTAAACGACAAGAGGTCATTACGTCAAGAAATGAGAGAGAAAGTTTTAGCGTCACAGGATGAATTGAGACGAGCGAAATTGATTCACGCTGAAGAATTATCAAAAGCTAGAGCAGAGTTTGACGAAAGAGCCAAACAGATAGAAGATAAAGCTGAGAGAAAACTCCACGAAACTAAAATCGAGTTATCAGTAAAGCACAGAACAGAAGTTGCAGAAATTGAAGAGAGGAAGAATAAACAGCTTTCAGAATTGATAGCTCATCACGAGAAAGCATTCTCTGATTTGAAAAATTATTATAACGATATCACTTTAAATAATTTAGGTATGTATGTAATTAAAAGTATTATATTGTTGTTGTGTGCGGTGTTGGATTAAAATTTAGGACTTATAGAACAGCTTCACAGTCACCTTTACTGGATGAGCACTCGCAAGGCCATTTACTTGTTAATTTTGAACTGTAGTAAAGAAAGTGTAGGTTTTTGCATGTTAAAGAGTGCGAGTTTCACCTGCGTTACGCGATCGCTTGTGGCGCTGCACGCGGCACGTTAGCTGGAGGTTTGAAATAGGAAGGGAAAGATGAAAAGAATTAAGCTTGTCCAAAAAGTTTTCAAGATATTTAAAACATTTTGATGTTTATCGATAGATACCCTTGTAGTTGTTGTAAATTGTAAGCAGAAAGAAGTGGGTACATGTACTTATAAACGTGCGTTAGAAGTTATACTTATTTGAATAGTCACAATCAGATATTATGTGAGGTATAATATCAATAATAATTAACAAGGCAGGCATAACTAGTAGGCAACTTTTTAGTATTCGATAATATACAAGCCCGGTGCAGCTGTCAAGGACTCTAATATCTCCCGAGCCCTTAAGGCTAACAGTATACTCAGTTCGAAATATAAGCAATGTGCGCGCATTGTAAAAAATCTTAATTAATCATAATAATTTTGCCATAACGAGCCTAAAAAAGTGTAACTTAAAAAATTATAAATAATTTATTTGGCTTACGTTCGAAATACTTATCTATCACAATTACTGTATTATCTGATAAACTTAAAAGACGCTAGATTATCTTAATTTAGCTGTTAACTTTAAGGAAGTCGACAAACTCTCACGAGCAAACCTCGTCGTGGAGATTCTCTCATGAGCCGTGCCTAGCCTAGGAGTCGCAGGAGCGCTACCCATCCCCACTTTTAAGGGTGTGGTTGATACGTTAATTCTTACCTCGCGTCTTTTGACTTCGGCCAAACACTGATCCCGAGCAGAGCGAAAGGGAAGCGAGGTGAAATTAAACCAGAGTATTCAAGAGTGCTGTTCACTTCGCCTCCTGTAGAATGTGGGCCCAGTATAACGATTTGGCATACAATTTACTGTGCCAAAAATAAATTATTAAAATTATTATTGCTTTTTAGGTTTAATAACTAGCTTGAAACAACAGATGGAAGATATGCAAAAGGTCAAAGAACGAGCTGAGAAGATAGCAAGGGACGCTGTCGCAGAGACGAAGACCCTTCGAGAACCACTGGAAGTTGCTATCGTTGAAAATAAGGAACTGAGAAGGCAAATGTCGAATTACGATAGGGATAAAGCAGCTTTAGCGGTAAGTATAAATGCTACTTTGGTAGCAAAGTAAGATAAGGTCAAAATATGTGCAAATTGTTTGCTGATGATGATAAAAGAAAAATAACCAACATTCTAAAGCCTTCTTCTTCTTCCTAATTTGGCAACCGGTCTTCTTTAAGGAAGACCATTACTGCCATTATCGAGTGAATTATATTGTCAAGTGTTATGACTATTCAGTATCCTAACAAGATGGTGGTTCCCTTGTTACAAGTTTCTAGGAAGTTTTTGTGGGATCTCGGAATGAATGCATTTAGCTTATATTTACAATCCACTTCACTTATGCACAAAAACCAAACTATATCACGCGAATGCCACCAATATTACATAATATAGGGTGAAAAACCTAAGTAAATTAATTAAAAATAACAACCACAACATGTCACTTCAAGATCCCGCCAAAAACTCCCATTTTGAAGACCGCCATATTTATACGCAACGGTTAGAGTTGCCACCCGTACTTTATAATAAATTATTGTACGTTATTTCTGGTAATTGTACTCTAACTTTATGAGAGAACAATAAAGTAGGTACGCGAAAATACACGCACGATTTGACAAGTTGAGTTTGAGCAAAACAGAACGTTATCGATTGGTGTCGAATCGATATGCCAGCGCTATTGAAAGCTCATTTAAGTTTTTTTTTGACGCAACTTGGTGAAGTTGAGAGATTGGTGTTTGACTTGGTGAGATTTGAGGAGTCAAATATCAATATTGTCAATGTCATTGTCAAAACTTATTGTTTATCTGTTTCGTGTGAAGCGGTGTGCAATAAAAATACGATTTATCGATTTTATAGCTTTATGTTATAGTAAATTACGGACAAGGGCAACTTCAGTAAACAAAGTACCTACTCCATGTATACTTACAAAACGTAATTTTAATAGTGAAACGCATCAAAATGTCTCTGAATCTGATATAAAACAAATTTAACTTAAACACTGTAAAGATGCTCTGCAAATATTTAGCAGTGATAATAATTTGGTAAAACTTACAAAAAGCAATAAAAAAATATGTTTTAAACTTAATAATAAAGAAAAATTAATTGTACTTTATGTTGGCATTATGTACTTTTTTTTAATTGCAAAAAATAGTGGCAGCTCTAGCTAGTATCTATCGGAGAGGTTTACCTGTACCGGGTGTGCATTCGCAGGTCGTATGCACGTCGTAGCTAGAGTATGAGCGTACACGTAGGATCAAAAAACTATACTGGTCTATTACAATACACGCTCAGAGGTCTAACAATGCATGTGTGTCTGTAGAGTTTGTGGCCGGCTTAAATTACACTCACAGTGTACCGTGTTCATGAATGGACAATTTTTCAGATTAAGAATGTTTACACCCCTTCCAAAGTAAATAACGGAGCTATTATTATGAGCTTAATTATGAATACCCAGTAGCGATTTAAAATCATAATGATAACTAAAAAAAATATTTCATAATGTTAAGAAACGAAAAGGTTACCGTAAAAAACATATGAGAGGCAATCCGTAAATTTCCAAACCTGGTGAAGCTGTCAAAGCCATCAGCGGTTCTATTTGTGTAGGGCCCCTCAGGCTAACAGAAAAAAAGAAGCAATCAGCAAATATATTTTTATGAATTATCTGTATTAATTTATAAATCGGTAGGTACTTTTGTAGTTCTGTTCAGTTTCCACATGTGTTGTCTTGTCAAATATGAAAGTTTACACACGCGAGGTACCAAGCCCGGTGAAGCTCTAAAGACCGTCTAAGGCTCCAGAGACCGTAAGACCAATTGATAAACTATAAGATGTATCAATAATATTTTTCGAAATCGTTTCGAAACGAAACGAAGAAATTAATGAATATTGATACTGAAATGATTTTAAAAAAATGCAGGTAGTAATATTTCTTTGGCGTAACAAAACTAATATTACTATAAAAGATTTAGTCCGCATACTAACAACGACATGATTATGAAATGTAAGCAACCAATGGTAAATTAATTATATTAATTCCTTACTGTATTTATTTTTTAATTGTTAAAAAATAATTTGACGTAGAAACATTATTTTAATTAGTAAAAGTAGTTATTAAAGTAGCATTTCCGTCACATAATGCACGCGCAGCTTTCAATTTTAATAGACTGAAACGATATAACTACTTATGACTATAACTTTAATAATTTTCATTTAGCGTACTATTTACCAAATACTGATTGTTACTTCAATAAAAATCATAATCTGTCTTTGCAAATTTCAGGCGAAAACGAAACAGTTGGCCTCACTCGACAAACAATTCGAAGTCCTCAAGTGGGAGTACGAAGTGTTACAGATTCGCTTCGACAGAGTTCTAACGGAGAGAGATGAGCTGAAGAATCGGTTCACGAGGGCAGTGCTGGAGGTACAACAGAAAGCCTCTCTAAAAACTGCCCTGTTGGAGACGAAATTAAAGAACTTAGAGGCTAGAGACCTGGGACCGCGAGAGGTGCATGTAAGGAGACGACATTAATCTTAAAACCACTTAACTAATATTAGATATCTTAAAACAAATATGTTGGTATCTTATTAAGGTTAAGATGAATCTATAAAAATAAATAAATATGACGTGTCTTTTTGTAAAATCAATTCGGAAAAACGACGATTTTGGGGAGCTTACATGGCTTACGCTGAGTAAAAATCAAGAGATCATGTATCAAATAAATGTACGACATAATTATATGTCTTAAAACGACCTACAAACAAGGTTAGTTATTAAAAATGGAAACAAAAAACACTTGATAGTGATTTTTTTATAATTTTGCTTTTTATTTGATTCCGAGACGTCTTACTTAAATATTATATAGGCTGTGTCATTACCACAATTAAGACGAATCTAACAACCCCTCGTGTGCTAAAATCCATCAAACCGTTTAGGCTATAGAGCAAAGAAATAGACCTACATAAACATCTACTTAGGTAACATGTATACGCTCGAAAAACATAACCCTACTTTTTCACAGTCGGGTAAAAACTCAGTGAATATCCTCTTCATATATGCTAATATCATCTTCTAAGGATCACCCACAATGAGTATTTTTGTATTTAAAATAACAGGGAGCGGGGGTAGCACGATTCGTGCGTGTGCTCGATCGGCGGCATTCTGTCGTTCACGCGATCGCAGCCGTGGGCACAACTAGTAAAAGAGTAAAACTTTATAACGTTAAAGAATCAGAGAAATAGACATTTAGTAACCAATAAATAGATTTAAGTTATATATTTTTCGAATTTAGTCACTAACATTTTTTATACAAAAAAATTTAAGTAATACTTGAACGCCCCCTAATATGCTTTTTATGGCACTTAAATAAATTATGGTCAATAATATTTTTATACAAAAAAATGGCAAACATGCATACGGCCCGCCTGATGGTGGCGACTACCGCAGTCTATGGTCTCATCTACCATTGAAAAGGTAGGATTCTCCGACAGACGGGTGTTATGTCTGGCGGGCACTGCCCAACGGTTGTTGTCGGGTTAGGGCGATGTAGGATTGCGTCGTATGTGGCGACATAGAGGTCGCTACATCATTGAACCCCTTATCCTGAAGAGCTCTGGAAACCCAACTCACCGCAGGATCACAACACTAGGTTATTTTTCTGCGATCTATTCCAGAAGTCGGACTGTCCCAAGTAGAGAGTAAGCTACATATAAATTTCTCTGTGGCCTACCCTACCTCTTTTAAAATTTTAATTGATCAGGAATTGCTAAAGTTAAAAGATACACAAGTGGAAGATCTTCGCTACGAAGCGGCTCGACTTCGAAAAGCTCACGATGACTTATTGGCCACTTACGAAGCAAAGCTTGCGAAGTTAGGTGTGCCATCCGAAGAACTTGGTTTTAAGTAAGTATTTAATTTAGCGACATCTAGTGCAAAGTAAATGTATTAATTTGAAGTTTCTATTATATGTAGTATAACATAGTAATATTATATTTCATAGAGTATTGTTCTGCTAGAGGGCACTGTAACCGAATAAAAAGGTTTTAGTTCTTAAATTCAACATTTATTAAATTCATCCAGTAACATGTACCTAATATTATTGTATAATAATAAAAATAATATTATATTTATATAAATAAAATGATAGAGGTTTGCCATGTGCGCGGTACGCGCAAAAATTACTGAATAGATTTTGATTTTTTTTTTGTATTACTCCTATTATACTAGGGCCTTATCTAAAAAAAATACGATATCTTCTTATACAATAATTCTGTAGTGAACGCGTGCGAAGGTATAGACACAGCTAGTGTTTTTTATGAAAATATTCTACTGTAATGTATTAATAGTTTTTATACACAATGCCATGATTTTTAGTTCCAATTTTAAATTATGGATGTCGCTGATCTAATTTCATTATTTGTCAGGCCTCTCAAATCTGTCGCGGTAGCTGGACTGAGCCCCATAATCGGCCAAGGACCGGCAGGCTTGGTGACGAAAGATCAATAAACGTACATTATAATTATTTATAATCAATTTTCATCGAACATAACTTACACTTTCATACATTTTTGTTACTTTTATTGATTAACTTATCGTGGATTGTAAAAATGTACTGGTGTACCGAATCCACAAATGATTTTCCAGAATTGATGAAACATTATTTCACTTAGTAATTCAACCTATAAATTTTCTAGTTAATTTTACGGCACCTCAATATGCCAAAAAAAGGTAAATAATATTTGTATTTTTTGTTTTGTTTTAATCACTAAATATTATTCTGTAGGTACCTATCACAAGCGTCATAAGCTGCTTGCTGGAGATGCCATTATGTATGAACTGTATGAATGTGTGAAGAAATAAAACAATAAACCATTGAAGCCAATAAGTGTATTTTATTATTATTTATGTACAAAACGGTCATAAGGCAACAGTTTCAAATGAAAATGCATTTTATAATTATTATGATAAACATTATTTAAGTATTACGCTTTTGTTAAATATATATATTTATATAATTTTAGCAAGAGACATTTTTTACGTCGCACTTCGAAATTCTATCTTATCCGTTTACAATTATACATTTGTTAAAAAGTTTAAAGCACAGAAATGATATTATAAACATTGGTATTTAAAATTACATTAATTAATTAAATTGTTAAATAAATTAGGTACTTATTTAATTATCGTTTTAAAAATACAATAGGTATATATTTAATCTATAGATTATGTTAATAAACACGCGTAAAGACTACTTGTATGTAAAAAAAAAACAGATGAACATACAAGATGTAAGATTTAAACGGGTAGGTGAAGGGAATTCTGAAACTGAAGTGAAGTCAAATAAACAACCATAGACAATAAATACACCACTTGAGAATATAAAATGCAGTAACAATATCGTTACAAACCGTTTATTGATGTATTAATGGCTGTTATTGTAATCATTATAAAACAAAATAATTAAATTTAGCATTTTCTTTTGGTTTTGGACACAAAGTTCCTTAGCTTTCTGCCTCTATGTAGGCAATTTGGCAAATGTCAAGTGTGACAAATTTATAGTTATAGAATTTAGCTGGCAATTGTCGGATGTATTGTAGCTTATCCTATGAGAATAACTCTTATAAAGGATATATTGACAAATCATAAAACAATCACAAATTTATACATAATACTTGTTATGGGAACTGCAGGGATAACATTTATTCACTACACTATCACCTACACTATCAACTGTGGTATTTTTTTTAAAATGATTAGTTTCGATTCCAGACTCTTGTATATTTTTTCTTAAAATCTATATAAATGCAGTTTTTATCTTTAAAATCGATGTCATGGTTCTTTAGAACTTAATTCTCTATCTCGTATAGTTTCAGAGTTCCCCTCACTAAAATGTTACATTTTGTATTTTTATTAAATAATTATGACAAAGTGATGAGGAATGAGTTGTGGTTGGCATTGTCTAGGCATGAGGTTGGCGGGGATCTGATACAAGAATTGAAATCTCTCTATGAGCATTCCAGTGCTTGTGTTAGAATTAATGGAGCATACACTGAATGGTTTGATATCCAAAAGGGTGTCAGACAGGAATGTGTAGCGTCTCAATGGCTGTTCAACCTATTCATGGATAATTGTCTAACAGATTTGAAAGAGAATGATTGTGGACTGAGAATGAACGAGTTACTTGTCAAATGTCTTCTTTACGCTGATGATCAAGTTTTACTTGCATCGTCGGCTAAGGATTTGCAAGCGATGGTGACTATTATGAATGAGGCTTTGGAAAGAAAGGGAATGAAAATAAATGCAAAGAAGACGAAAATGTTTGGTGTTTGAAAAGGAAGAAAACTTGACAGAAGTATGTGTCCGGATTGATGAGGATGAACTGGAGCAAGTAAGTGAGTTTGTATACTTGGGATCGATGTTTACCAGGGATGGAAAGTATGAGAGAGATATAGGAAGGAGAGTAAATGCCGGTAATATGGTGAATGGAGCGTTACACTCCTTTATGAGCAGCCAGAGTATTTCTATGAAAGCTCGTTTGGCTGTGCATAGAGGAGCGTTGGTTCCAACACTCATATACGGAAGCGAAAGCTGGGTGTGACAGAAAAATCATGAAAGTAAAATAAATGCAGTAGAAATGAGAGCGCTAAGAGGTATGTTAGGAGTGAAATTGAGTGACAGGATAAGAAATAGTGTGATAAGAGAGCTTTGTGGTGTGAAAGAAGATATAGTCACACGAATTGAGAAAGGAATGCTTAGATGGTTTGGACATGTTGAGAGGATGAATGAAAGAAGAATGACTAAACAAATTTATGATGCGAGTGTGAAAGGAATCGTCGGAAGAGGAAGGCCTAGACGAACATTTATCGATCAAATCGGAGACGTTCTGAAGAAAGGTAAGGTCAAGAGTACTCTAAACCGACGAGCATGCATGAAAAGATTAATGAATGTCGAAGAAGCGAAAGAGGTATGACAAGATCGTAGCAGGTGGAAGGACGTGGTCTCTGCCTACCCCATTGGGATATAGGCGTGATTTATGTATGTATGTATTAAATAGAACGTATATTTTCTCAAAACACGTAGGTTTGTCTTTCGAGTTCGATCTTTATAATTCGATATATATTTATTTGTGGATAAATAATATAGGTAATTCAAATGTACAAATGTTAACGGAACGAATGTTTTAGGTATTAACTACGTACTGCATTGCTTTTACTTATTTATAAACTTCAACAGATTATATATTATGTAGATATTCATTTGAAAAAAGTAATTTTATATGAATTCAAAATATTTTCTATCAACATACAATACAGCTTAAATTAAAATTAAAAAAAAAACCTAGTATCTGATTAAATAAAATTTGTGACGTAATAATATTTGAAAATAGTTGAAAACCTCAATTCTAATAAGGTACCTAAATATTACCAGGTTTTTTTTTTCATTTTTATCTATTAAAAATCAACGGTATAGACCTACTTTTTGTTTTTGTTCAATTATAATAAATAAATTGTTTTTTTTTGATTTTTAACAATAAATATGATATAAAATAAATTATTTAAATAATTTAGAACCAAATCTACATCTATGTTCTTCATATTGTTGTTTCTTGTATACATTTTAACGTACATTTAAAGTTATATTTTCAGCGGCCTAAATAGCTTAAAAAGATAATTTGAGTAAAATAAATGTTTTTATTTTACTTATTTATTTATAAAGTGTATCTACACAAATTATCGCAGCACTCAAAGCCTATTGCGTTATAAGAATATTTTTAATTATAAGATTACTTTAAAAATCAATAAGATTCACTAAAAATTATAATTCTACACAACCCATTATTGAGACGTTTACAAAAGTTAACATAAATTAATTTGACATTTCATTACAGTTGATATTATATTCGAAATTGATTCTCGTTTATAAATTAAATTAAGCTATTACTATAAGGAGGTAAAGTTTGTGAAGATATTTAACCGGTCACCTTGAAATTTGGTAGGTAGAAAGTGTTTTTTCATGGAGTAAGTTTCTATGCTATCCCTGAACGTAATTTGTACGGGGCAAGTTAAAGGATAGGTGGTCTAAGGAACGCGGGACGACCTGTTCAACTCTATTGAGATATTACCTTAAATCGTAAAATCAATATTTTATGTATCAAAATTTAATTAATTAATATAAGTACATTATATTGTTGTCTCTATTAAAATGATAAACAATAAACTAATTTAATGAACAATAATAGCACGCGGTGAAAGTTCTAGATCTTCCAATTTAATATTTTATAGTTGTAGTGTAGTATTGTATAGTTTTTAAAACACGCCGGTAATTCCATTTTGGTAAAATAATCTCATACCATAGCAGTCACAACAATAAAATCACGAAATCCTCTACTTCGTACATCTATTAATGTCGGCGCTGCGGTCGGCAACACGGTAACAGACTAGTTTATTGATCGACCTCCCGCGTCCCACAGATCATAAGGAGAGTCGCGCATACGGCGGTCAGCCTATATTTAAAATTTAATAAAAGATAGCATAATTATGCCGCTCAGTGAGAACGTAGCTTTCTATCATTGAATCAGTTTTTAGAATTGGATCAGTACTTCCAAAGATTATAAATACTCTAGAACAAACTCATAAACGTTGCCCCTTTATAATATAGTAAAAAAAGATGTATTTAGGGGTCGGTCAAGTATTACGTAAGCAAATTTTCAATGGTTTCAAACACTAAAATATCGTACAACCAAAAAAAAAATTAGAACCCTAATGATTAAGAAACATTTTAAACTTAAAATATTTTTGTATGTAGGAAACACTCGTTTATTTGTAGTGATAAACATGAAAATAACATCGGTATAGAATGTTAAAAATAGTATTTTTAATTAAAATCATAAATATTGTGTTGAAAACATTTTCATTATCTTACAATATTCATATTATGTAAAAAAATATTACTCCGCTTTATATGTGAGAAGAATAAAAAAAAACAACATTAAGGCTCAGCCCGCTTACGTAAAACTTAAACTACCCAATATTTTTAAGTAATACTTTCTACTTTAAAAATAATCTCTTTATTCCATCGCTATGCTTAAAATTTACTCCAATGTAGAAAAATTAAATACAACAATTAAAGAACCTCCTTGACACTTGTATTTTACGGGTCTAAAAACAATAGCACCGAATTCCATAATATGACGATGCTAAGAATATTTATTTAAAATTATTTTTAAGTGTCTGTTTATTAGAATTAGTTTAAAAACATAAGGTTTTATTGTTAATGATACATTTTACACATAATAGTATACAACAATATGTTCATGGACTTGTTAATTTTTAAAAAATTACGTAAAATTAGGTTTCGCGGCCATTAATGCCTTTGTTGTTAGACCCGTTCATGTTAATTTTTGAAATACGTTTTAAATACTGAAATAATTAACATTACTAATCATATTTATTTCTAAACAATGTGCGTGGGTTTTTAGCAATACTCTATAACAATTTTGTAATTCAATCTACCAACATAATTTTATTATAATTATAATATTAATATATTTCCATAATATTTCAATTTCAACATTAACGACGATAATAATGACTCCATTTAAAAAATAAATTATATTACAGTGTAAACTCCATATAGCGAAATTGAAGTGACCGAATATTTTATTACATTATAAATAATTTTGGTTAAACAAAGAGTAAAAGACAGCAATTTAGAATATGTACTTATTTGTAATTTTACAAATACATAAATAAGCGGTTTTAATTTTGACTAAGTACATTCAAAGTTTCAAAGTAATAATCTGACAATGCATAACGATATCACGATAGTAGGTAAGTACAGTTAAGAAATACGTACAGTAATTACCGCCCGTAAATAATACACATCGATGTAAAGAAGTAGTTAATCGGCTACTTTTAGCTTCGTAGAGCGTCGTCTCTATCTCACAGAGTGTTCGGAAGCGATAAAACGTCATAATATACTGAGTGACAAAGACGTCGCTCTGCGAAGTCGAAAGTAGCCGATTATCTCCCTCTTTAGTTCGATGAGCAGTATTTACAACAAAAAAATTAACACATTTCTTAGAATCCCATTGTACGTACAAAATATTTACAGCTCTGTCTATTACTATGTTTGAAGTTTATTGAAATCAATGTTCATTGGGATATAAATAATGACCTATTGTTTCGCTATTGAGAGTGTTTCCACTAACCAATTGAACTGGGTTACCAATGTCCACTAAACAAATACCTTAGTCATTTCTACATTTTAAGGAGATTTTCGTCGTTAAATAGAGTTTACAATGTATGAAAGAAAATACTTGTTTATTTTTTAACAAAAAATGTTTCAACTGATAAATCAGAGGAACCTTAATGATGGTCCCAAAATTTAAAATAACAAAATATATAATTATTATATTATGGTTCACGCATACAATTTTGATTATAATAATTTACGCAATATTCACAAGCCTTTATATTATTCGACATTTTATATCTAAAGAAAAAAAAAGCAACATATACTGATAATCTAACTATGTGTTAAAAATTCTAACCTAAAATCACAAGTTCACAAAGGAAACTTATGGCACCTATATTGCATGAGGAATATACTAAATAGCTGAATCTTTCTGAACAAATCCGTGGTCTGAGTTCTAAATTCAGTATCGTCTGCAATCTCGTATAATTTAACTTACATTATTTATTGGTATTGGCAAATATTATTATTTCCTTAGATAAGCAAGGCCGTAACCAAATACGGAGGGTCATCTTCCTCCACCTGGAGGGACTGGGTTAACGGAGTTCTGCCTGACTTGACACGTATCAAATACTCCAGCATTATCAAATAGAACTGTAATTTGTAACCATACTGAAATACATATTGTATCACATTTGATACGTACTTAAAGAATGATATAAAAAATATAGGAAATTTCGGACGATTATTATGTGATACGAGAATTCGTGGTAGGTTTACGATATTTTGGGACTTCGAAAAACAACGTCACTGAATAATTTAACGGCGAAATGTTTATGTATTTAGTGAAATTATTGATTAAAATTATTTCTATTTCGGTAAAAGCTATTAATTAAGTAGCGTCGGTACGGATCGGGGTGGACTGTGTGTTGATGAATTTTTAAACAGTGTAGAAGTCTTGGGACGGAAGAATCGATATCGAACTATATCGGTAAGGCAAGGGAACTTGTAATCGCATTGCGTGCTTTCGTTCGATTGTCTCTAGTTTTTGACTAACCGCATTGCTTATAAAAAATATATCTTACATTTAGTTTCGAATTTTGTTTCTGTAGTAATCTTAATTATTTTTTTGTGTCAATTTTTTAGATGTTCTGTTTTTGTAGTATTTATCTAATTACATGAAAGATGTTGTTAATTTTTATGTTAAAATCCATGTAGAACTATCTAGAAAATAATATCGACTATTAAAAACGGTGAAAATCTATAGACTACTAAAATGTTGGGTTATTTCGTTCCTTATACTGTAGTGGGGATGAATATACTTTGTAATGTATCCTTCGAATTTGATCATATTTTGTGTATTATTGGGACTTTTAATCTATCAATGGGGATCGCAAAGCAGGTCAATGTACGAGTTTTTCCCCTTTTCCATATATTTTTTAAACAATATAGGTTTACCGTTGTGGCCATAATCTCACCTGATCTGAAGTGACGATATGGTTCAAGATGGTAGCACGCTAAGCCCAGTGGAAGACTGGCTCTCAAGTGCAGCTGCCGGAACACACGGGATTTTCAACTTGAGGGTGGTAATTAGGAAGGCGGGCATTAGAAAAAGCCAAAGCTATGGTTTCACCGCGATGTTTTCCTTCATCGAAAACTCAGGCTTACTGCAGGGATTCGAACTCACGTCGATCGAGGCGGAGTCCGTCCTACCAACTTAGTTATAATTGCTTCATTGGGTTAATACAGACTTGTAATAAGTACAGCTAAAAAAACACAACAGTTTAATTAGTTATTCTATGAAAATCATAATTTAAGATTGTATACTTGACTTTCACACCGTCTGTACTGTTAAGTTTTGAAACGTCAGTCAATTAACAGTTAGGCAAAAAACAAGACAATCTAATTCGGACAATAACAAACAATTTTGAGCGCTAAATTTTTAGTTAAAGAAATCTTAAAGACTAATCTATTCTAATGTATAAATAAATTATGATATAAATTTAATTGTACCGAAATGGGTTTAATTGAGAATATTACAATAAAATTATGATATTTCTCGATGTGTTTTAAATGTTTTTTTTTTTTTTATATAGACAATATATTTAATTTTTTGTTTATTTCGAAGCGTACCTTCTTATTTCAAGTACATATTATTGCTTTTTATAAATGAACAATTCATACAATATTTTATATAGTGTATTCTAAAACAATTTTCAATTACATTTGTTGTTATTGTATACTAATATTATCGTTATATATATTATTTATATATATCTCAATGGTATTTTTTAAATATAATTCGCGTGCAATTTGACACCGTTTAGCATGCGAGCGTATTAAAATCTTAATACATAATATATTTCATAATTACTATACTATAGGGAGATAAAATTCTTTTAAATCTAATTCAATGTTATAATTCCATGATAATCTTTTCTGTATTGAGCAATATTAGCTTATTAATTGGAAATGGGATTTTTAATTGCCAATGGAATTTATTTAAATCACAATTACCGTATTACCGATATAATTTTGTTACTTCTTTAAAATACATTATTAAATTTTAAACATATTCAAAACGCAGCAAAAAGATTTTTCTTTGTTTTTGAATTATTTAATGTGTTATCAGAAAACACTACCACGAAATTATCTACATTATATTATAATTTTTCACAACGCCTTATAAAAAAAAACTTTCGTTCGTTGCTGAACGTATTCGCTTTCTCTCACTTTTACTCTTATAGAGAACGAGAGAGACAAATAGCTTTCGCCAAGCGTTTACAAAATCACAATATCGAGCACAAATCATTACTAAAATTGTTTATTTTATTCATCTAATTTCTTGATGAACTTTCTAACCAATCCATCCTCTTCACATGGCCTGTCATCTGTAAAGATAGAAGAATATTGTTAAGACAAAATATATCATAAAACTTAATCTAATAGCGAAAAGGGGATACGAGATAGATCAGTGAAGAAAATGTATAGATTGTTCATAATATGGTGGCAAGTTGGAACAAGTGTGTTTGCACAGAATCTACTTTCAAGACGAACTATCAATGGCATGGAAAATGTAGCCAAGCTGTAGCCATGACGTAGACAAACCGTAGCACCGTAGCGATGCAATAGCCGAGCCTAGTTAAACCAATATACCCTACCCTATTAACACTACATCGATATACAAACTTTTATTTAAAACTTCTTTGTAGTTCGGATTACATGCATACATAATGTATAAAAATTATTAAAAATATAAAGCGTAATCCATACTAATAGTATAATACAGCTAAAAAGCTTTTTTGTTTGTTCTTTTGTTTAAACACGCTAATCTCTAGAACTACCAGACGGACACCAAAAGTCTTTTTTTATATGATAGCCAGATTCACGAGGAATTGTATACGCTAAATATTGATTTTTGTTAAGTAAGTTAGAAGTGGAAGTGTTTCCGAACTGATATATCCGCGTGCGCTGGTGTAATGGTTAATGATACGTAAATACAATATTCTACAAAAGTATTAATCCTTAGGATATCTAAAAAAAAGTTCGCCATTGTATATAACTATCTCTTATAAATAAGCCACAATAAGGGATTTTGTAACAAATTTTGTTGAATATTAAAAAGTGATTTATTAGCATTATTTTTAGGCATGGTATATTAATCCTTAGGAATAAATGTAACTTCATCATAAATACAATTTTATGAAATTAAGCTTTGTCCTTTTAGCATGTTATTTGGATACATAGTATAGGTGATAATGGTATACTAAAATAATTTGTACTTGCAGGGAGTGAAAGCAATTAAGATAGATACCTAATTTATTTATTACCAACATGGGTGTGTTAGCGGCGCGGTATTTTTTGAATAAAATTAACACGGTTGAAACCGTGGGGCACAGATAGTTGCAATATATAGAAGGGCGAAGCTCTCAGACATGGATATTTCATTCCATAATGATGGAGATATACATATTTTATATCGTTATTTTACTACCAACCATAGAGCTGAGAATCATGCTTACCACACAAAAATCCGTGCCTTGCGGGGAACGAACCCACGATCTCTCAATAGTGAGTTAATTAACACTGTGCCTGGGCAACTCTAAACAATTTAGTTTAAGTTTTAGTAGTCGTTAAAAGTAAACGGTGTGATATGTAGCATTATTTAATAAGAATTAGAGTTAGAATTAGTATTAGAAGCAGAAAGGAATTACATGTTTTGAATATTCAACAACGCAATACATACGCAAATTGCGGATTAAATTCAAGCCTTCATCATTTCAACTTGGGGGGCGTTCAAGTATTACGTAATGCACATTTTTTGAGCCTGTCTCCCCCCCCCCCACCCCCCACCCCACCATGTAACACGCCATAACATTTTTCTGTACCCTCCATAAACGTTACATAACAACCCAAGTCAGCAAGTCATCATGATAACTTTTATAGGCCAAGAATAGCTGATGATGCTAATTTCCCTGTTTGAGGACATTACAGTATAAAGTCACTTTAACAATACTGACTACAACCATAACGTCGAGGGAGTCCCCGTAAAATAAACGAAAAGGGTTGCCAACTTGGGAGAACAAAATAAAAATTACGTACAATACAATCGAGGGTTACCCCGTAAAACATAAGCGAAAAGGGTTGCGATTTTGGGAAATTTTAATTGCCTAGGTTTTTATTTAAAAAAAAAAAAACAATGTTATATAACACGTTGTACTAGTATGAATATAATTTATTTACTTATATATTTTTAGAAATTTACTCAGTGAGAATTTTTGTGATTTTGCAGCTTTCCTAAAGACCCAAAGACAAAAGAGAAAGGGATAGATGTAGTTCGTAAAGATGAATGGTTTCCAGGGCCTCGAACTACAATATGTTCTCAGTATTTTAAGGAATTATGTTTTGATTTCAGCAAGAAAAGGCAATATTTATTACCAAATGCAGTACCTACGTTAAAACTTGATGTGAGAAATTTTATAAAAATATTCTATAATTTATATTGTCATTAATTGTTCATGGTTAGTGTCACTATAAAACTATACTTACTTTAATTTTCATTGTATTTATTTTAGATTGAGGAAACTGTACAAGAAAATGAAAATGAAATGGATGTTGAACTCACTGCTAGTTTTGTCCCAGATATGATTATTGATTCTCCTCGCAAAAAAAACTAAAATCACGTATAGAATTTCTGGAACGTATATAGCATCAACGTTTATTAAAAATAAAACGCCTACAGTGCCATCAAAGGCGTTTGAAGCGTAAATTATTTCGCATGGAGGATTTACTTCAAGAGTTGAAAAAGAAAGATTTAATGAACAAAACCGATGTCCATATATTAAGCGGAATCAATATCTCAAGTGCTGAAATAATTAAGAGACAGTTTATTAAAAGTAAAAATCTTCCCAATGAAAAGAAATACCCGGAAAATCTTAGGAAAAGAGACAGACAACCAATAAATTAATTTTATTTGAAGGTTCTTGAAAAATGTTTTAAATTTTTGTTATTATATATGTTATGTATTTAGTGGTTAAGATAATTATGTTATCATTATTATAATAAACAAGTAAAATAAACATTTGTCGAAGTTATTTTTAACACCAACGAATATATCGATACAATGTCCGTACCGGCGGACAACGCACATCACTTTAGAGATAAGGGACAAACCACGCCCTACCCCGTGCCCTTCCTTACACCCGCGTAAATGAATCGCATTGTTTCGATACTTATAACAAGTTTTGCACTCTCTAGTTACAGTGAGCGGACTTTATTACTCTATGATCGTAACGTTTTACAAGACCCCCGCCCCCCCAAATTGCGTCACGTAATACTTGAACGCCCCCTTAACTTTATTACATATATATATATAATAGTAATCAATATTTTTTGTTAAATCGCGTGCAAATCAGCTGTGTACTTTTTAAATGTGAATTATTAGAAAATTAGGAGATTGTATGCTTATTAAAAAAAAAAAAAAAATGATTTGGAGAGAAAATAATGAAGTATCTGTTAATTAAGTTCATTTTACACTGTAGGTGAGCTCTAAGGAAGGATTTTTGGAAATTCCAGCCGTAAGGTGGAGAAAAGGGGATGAAAGTTTATATGAAAATTAGTCATTTTTTAGAATAGATCTGTGATAATTGGTCTTTAGCCAATCAATTAGAATGGGACGTAAGTCAACTATGACGCGAGCGAAGCCGGGAATAAAGCGCTAGTAATTGTACAAGCGTAATGCAAACAAATAACATTCAAATCACTAATCTTATTACTGTGCAACAGTGGTGCATTTTAAGGATTTTTTTTGCACTTATAGCGTGATTTTAATGACATAATACTGAGACATACCTCTATAAAGATATTTGCTGTGTAACACGTTAGGCGTTCACGAAGGATGACTTGGTCCTGTCGATTTGAGATATTTTTATGATTTAAATAATTTATTATGAATAAAAAAAAATATCTGATTTTACGTCACAAACAGAGCTTGCTAGGTGGTAGGGGATTTTGTAATTCTTCTTTTTCTTCCTAACTTGGCAACTAGTCCTCTTTAATGAAGACCATTACTGCCTTTATCAAGTGAATTATAGTGTCATGTGTTATGACTTATGACGATTTAGTATCCTAACAAGTTGGTGGCTCCTTTGTTAGAACTTTCTTGGGAGTTTTTGTGGGATCCCAGAATGCTTGATTTCAGTTTATATTTATAATCCACTTCACTTAAGCACAAAATCAAACTATATCACGCATAATGCCACCAATATTACATAGTATAGGGGAAAAAACCTAAGTAAATGAATTAAAAATAAAAACCACAACATGTCACTTCAAAATCCCGGCAAAAACTCTCAATTTTTTTAGTTATTTCCTTGCTTGTTCCAACTAGAGGTGGGCGATTATGAATCGTTTACATAATCGAGACATTCGATTGTGAATGATTTATTTTTTACATAATCGAGATTTACGATTATGAATAATTTATATATTTAAGCCATATACGTATTACTCAAAGGTGAGCGATAATGAATGATTGCTGAATTGAGATATGTACTCATTACTAATGGTAATTGATAAGTTAAAAAAGGTCAATCACAACGGAGTTCTTAAAAACATGTATACCGAAGAGTTAAAAAATGCTCGGTTCGACCGTAATAGTTGCTAATCCTATCAAATAAGTAGCTACTAATATAAGTAACCTAACATTAGTAATTACTAATGGTTATAATGTAGATATCTTCATAATCGAATGATTAAATTAGTAAATCTCATAATTGCCCACCGCTAGTTCCAACCCTATCATCACCGCCTACCTATCGATGTGTTGCAGTTGTACTCAAGAGCCAGACCTTTCCAAGCTTAGCGTGTTACCATTATTTAATATCTCAAGGGAATTCATTCATAGCCGTAGTCTAGCTTCAGTCAATTATAAATAATCAATCTTATTCGAGTTCCTTTTGTTTGCAAGCGAATCTACAAAAACTATCTAAATAAAACTAAACGAATAAGTTTAGCTACCTATTATAATATATTAATTTTAACTAAAAGCGGGGTAAAAATTTAAAAAGACAACCAGTTGGCTGAAACTATAAAATATAATAACTAAAATTTTGTAATAAATGAGGCAAGTTACATATTTTTTAAATCATTACTTAAAGAAATTAATTAATAATTAAATACAGAAAACACCATGTTACTAGGATAGGCGAGTCAATATTGAGATAGAGACTTGAAACTAGGAGATTTTTTTAGTTATTTCGAACCCTATGAGCACTTGAGTGTATAAAAACACAATAATGATCACGCTTAATTTACAAATTGTTTCATGTGCTGTGAAAAAACCACTTCAAGAAGTACTCTATAGCTAAAAATAACTTAATAGCTATGTATATAAAACTGAATGACGCTGAGCGATCTCCATATAATTTCCAACTGAAGGATTCTTACAAATTTATTGTAGATATTAGAGTCAAGCTCATTGTATTGATACAAGGAAATTATATTTAAAAAAAGACTAACTTATACACATGCTAGCATTGCGACAATAATTTTAGTTCCCATTGAGCTGCATGCTGCAATACAAGTTACAACTTTTGTAATGAGAGACCCAAACGGCTGACGAACGTCCTGTCGTCCAATCCAGTACGTTAAGAAAGAAGATGTATAAAAGAAACATTTTTTAGGAACTTAATTTTAAAACCAAAGCTTACCCAGATAGCGAAGCTGAATTGGAAATTGGTGGACTATTAGACTCGAAACCATCCTTGGGTTTTTCGTTAGCCAACTGCATCTTTAGCTGGTGCCCGAAACACGCCAGATCCTCTCTGAAAGTGTCAGAACCTGGTGTAGTTGGCTTTTCATCATCACCAGTCGCCATTCCTTCAGCGTCACTCTTCAATGGCGCCTGCTCCGATTCATCATCCGTATTGTATATCTTAAAATACGCAAAAGTTAAATAAATCACCGAAATTATAAACGATGGGATCGGTATCGCCATTGCGTATACTAAGTTTAGCGTGTTCTGCCACATGTCCAAGTCGGTGATCACTAGACCAGGGTCGACGCGGCTGTAGTAGCAAGTATAGTTGCTGCCCAAAGCCCTGTATTTCCCATAAAAAACGGTGCAATTTAAAATGGGCGGGTATCCGCAACCTTTCACATTTGGAAACAGTCGAGCTCCCGTAAAATACCATTCTGAATCGTTCCCTTGTAAACCTGTTGGTAATACGTCTGGAAGATCTTGATCTTCCCCAATCTCTGGGTAAGATTTGTCAGCAGTTACATCGTAATTTTCATATTCGTAATCTTTACGCAGTGCTCTTTCGACCCTGATTAGAGTTTCTACTTCTTCTTCCGTAATATTGGGTGCCTCGCCCAGTTTGTAATTGACCCGAATTTGTGTGCATTCGTAAAGGTCTTTTGTGCAGCCTTCACGACACGATGCCCACGTGCAGTTGCTTGCTCCTACCAAGTGTTTCACTTGGGCTGTCACGCAAAGAGCTCCTACTGGATCGAATTGCATGAAAATTGTCGTGAATGCCGGTTCTATCACAAACGGTACTAAGAATAAAAAGGCGAAGAGGCTGAACGTGCCGAGAAGAACAAAGGTTGCTGTTGTGTAAAACAGGAGTTTTTCAAGAAAAGTAGGGGGTATCTTTTCGTCTTCGGCCATGGTGGCGTGGGAGTACTAGTTGCGACCATAGCGCTAGTTTCAACTGGCTGTCATTTCATCCTTCCTATGTCAGTCTTTGTAAACAAATATTTTTAAGTTTTTGTTTCTCTATCTATTCGAGTAGCTGTTTGTTTACATTTTTGGTTTGTGCTGCATAGGAAACTTTGATTACTACTATATTATATTATAAAAGGGTATTTGCAGTCATACCATTTGAAAGTAGTTACTTTAAATTTGTAAACGTTTTAACCGCTTTGTTTTAATTTACGTGATAGTGATTTTAGGATAAGCTTTTTTACCCACGTATAAGCTGTAACAAATTTGTAATTGTATTGTAGGTAAACAGACGTTTGTTTATATACTCTTTTATTCTAAAATAATGAAAATTTGTATGTACATATAAATGAAATGGGTCTAAGAACTACCTGGTTAAGACAAAAAATGGTTATAATCAAGAATTGGTATTTTGTTAACGGTTGTCACCATCATAATTACTTGTTTGAAAATGTCAATGTTTGCATTTATTAAATGAAATTTATTTTTAAACACAATGACATAATAAGTAACTGCCTTTTATAATATCACTGTTTAAACATAATTAAAGTGCTTCAGTAAAAACATGTTTTTTTTTTTGTTTTTTAATGCTGTTTAAAAATTGTAGCAATTTTTATTACATCGTTTCAGATTTTTTTAATTAATATTAATTGGATTCACTAATTCTGATATCAAATTATTATTTACTATCAATAATTGAATCAAAATCTATACAGAAATCAAAGTTCTTATACAATTGATTATACATGTGAATAAGGTAACAAAGCTAAAGGCGGATGCCCTAGTTATTTGTAGCATTGTGCCTAGATTCCTCGGCGCCAGCCCGTCTGGCTGGGCAGGAATCCAGCTTTCTCAAATCGATCGCCACCGGAATTAGCGTCTACGTTATTATTAGACTTGCAAGATATTTGGGGCAGCCACAAATATCTACGTCATAATGCATTATATCTAGGGCTGCCAACCCTACGATATTATTATAGTATCCTAATATATTTAAAAAAATATAGTGGGCGAAACTACTATATATTTATTTGATAAAATAATTATGCAACTTTATTTATTCTAAAAAATTGAAGCATAAAACGGAACGCAAGCCACATAGCCTTTGTTTCTTTCTGTATGAGACTTGGTATATCATTGATTATTTGTTATTATCATAATTATCTCATTATCATTAACAAACATTAAAAAATATTGCTTTAAAAAAAATTGAAACCCACTGTATATTTTTTTGGTTTTTACTATACATTTTAGGTAGGTAATAGCTTCGAAAATTTAAAAAAAGTTTTACAACCTTAATTATCTCCATGATAGATATGAACTACTTTGAATACCGTTATTAAGCCTCCAAAATTCTTATGAATATATGTAAATAAGTAATAAATTTTACATAGGTTATTTTGCATTCACGATATTTATTAACATAACATTATTTTATTTTTATTAACATTTATCAAACCTATATTAATTAATAACACTAATCGGCTAACAGTGAATAAAAAAATCGTAACAAAACCTAAATCCTATAGAAATCTTGGGACATCATAATATAACGGAAAGTACAGAACAATTTTTTTTTCAGTATTTCGTATTGTTAAAATACTTGCAGGTTTGCGTGTTGTATAATTTCATATCTTCCCTCGGGAAGAGGTATAACCACCAATTGTATAATTATTATAATTAATTTACAAGTATGAATAGTTAATATACTATAAGTTTTATAATTGTAGAAAGGTTATTAATAAACTTTAACTACTTTTGAATGATAGAAATGCACTTTTATAATTTTCTCTAATAACAGTTTCAAAATTTAAAATTACTGTATTATTATAATTATATTCTTTATTGCACAAAAAAGTACAAATGGAAGACTTAATGCTAAAAAACATTCTCTATCAGTCTTCCAGGAGAGCAAGAGGTGTGCATAATATTTAGTAAAAAAAGAAAAAGAAAATAGGTAATATTCAATTGCTCCAAATAAAACCTACGTAGCGAATACTTGAAGGAATCCCGAGAGTTGGCCAGTTGGATGTTGATAGGAAGCGAATTCCACAGTCGTGCTGCCGTTACGGCGAAGGATTGGTCGCGAAAATTAGTAGACTTTGTCATCTTTTCTTTGTACTTAATTATCTCAAATCCACAAAAAATTTAAAAACGCTATTTCAAGCTCTCGCTGATACACAAGATCTGATTCTTTAATTCTCAGTATATCAAGTCATCATACTAATTTCCGCGACTGATTGCCTGTTTTGCAATTTGCTGGATTGCGTGATTTGCCTGATTAAAACCAATACTCTCTACCTGCAAATTAATTTAAATTGTTTTTTTTAGCAATGAGATATGTTCAACCTATGACCAACAAACTAAACTATTAGAAATTTGAAAAACGACCACATCCTGTCTAAGATCAGAATGGTACTCCTGTGGACTGTGATCCAATAGCTCGAATGCCAGCGCGCGTTGTGGACCATATCTTTTAAAATCTCACTTTATAGTGTAATGTTTAGTGCATAAGTTATTTTTTAATGAACTGATTTGTTTGTACATTTGGATCTCCAATATTTATTATACTAAAAGTTTCTTAGATGTAAATATATATATAAAATCTCAATAAACGAATAACAACAATTAATTAATTAAGAAAAAAATTGCAAACAAACTGAATAAGGATACCGAAAACTTTCCTAGAAGTTGGTTAAAAATGACCTACCCTAAAATGGTTATTTCTACATCTAAACATGGCTAATTTGATAGCAGTACGCTTCTACTCGACTATTGTGGTTAGTCTGCACTTTTTTGTTCACCAAGAGTACACTTAATGATGAAGATGTGCTTCTTAATGTATCCGTCAACGGCAAGCTCTGTCAGTTCGGGAATGGGAGTAAATTTAGTTTTGAAGGTACGATTATAAGGAACACAATGTAACTGAACAGAAGAATTTAATTCGTAAATGCAGGAAGGTGCGGTGCTTTTTGAGAAGGTAAAGGTCTTTTAGTTACCTAATAGATTTTAGATCATCTAATAGTTCTATCGCCTTTTGAATACAATTGCGCCAGTTTGGTATCTGTTCCCCAAAATTTTCTTATCTGTAGATATGTTACAAGTGGTGAGGTAAAGAATGTAATGGACAATGTAGTCGAATATGCCTCAACAAAGGCTATGTGTTAAGTATAGCTATTGTAACAAATTGTTCTAAACTTTGCGGGAATCAACTAGATACACATCAAAAATACCTTATCACTGCTATTGCGCCATAATGTCGTATTGTAGGATTGGATTCTATTTTTTTATAATTTATATATATTGCATTTTACCACAATCTTACCGAATGTTAAAAGATAACGTGGCTTAATTTGGCAACACGCTAAGCCTAATGAGGAACTGGCTCACAAGTGGAGCTGCTGAAATACTTATACCTAACACATGCTGTGCAAAAGACTTTCAGCTTGAAGATCCTCCATGTTATAGGATGAATCCAATTGTTCCTTTTTGACCGACAGCTGAGGCTCATTGTAGATTCGAGCCTACGTCCATCAACTCGATATTCGAAAATGCTACCACGGAGTCATAATTGCTTCAAAATTGCTTCCATCAAGGAAGTAGTATTTAGCGAACACTTAGCTATTATCGCTTAGTTTGAATAGAATACCTTGATTAGCAGGTTTAGAAACGCGGCCATTAAAAATAATATTGCTAAAATCCGTCATAGAGATTCTCTTAAGCACGTCATATTTCAGAATCAGCCTCTGCGTTAGTCGATTACCGCTGTATTTGCTAGCTTGATTGATGGTAGTGAATTTTGACACATATGTCTGTCTTACTGATCATTCATAGTTTTTGTAACACATTATAATCAGCTCTACCAATTAGGTATGAATTAGCCTTAATACCTAATTCATAATAACTAACTGCAATGTTGATAAATTATATTTTGTAACTAGCCTTGGTCCTGAAAAGGATTTCTATCGGCAATATTTTAGGAAATTTTTATCTTTATGGGTAAATTTTAAATTATACTTTATATAAAAGAGCTACTGTGCTAAATATGCTTCTAGATCCATAAGTTTGAACTATTTATTGTCTGTTAATAAGCCGTAAGAATTTTATTTATCAAATATTACTATACAACCTACATAATTTAATAATGTTGTCAATACCTATAATAAATAGTATTTTAAATAGAACTGTTTTTATATCAAGTTGTACTTTGCATGTTTTGTTAATAACATCAACGATTTTCCATAAAATATATATTTAAATTTGTTTTATACACAAATGTTTATTGTCGATGCAGTAATAACATGAAATTCTGTGAATCATAGTTTACATCATTATACGCATTGATTAGTCAAAATATAATTAATTTAACCGCTGATTAAGCAATTTGTAACCCTTCTATAGTTATGCTGAATGCAGAACAAATAGTGGACTAAAGAATACTCTTATATAACATAACCTCAAAACTTTCTGACGTCATAATGTTGAACACTGGTCTTATTTTTTTCACATAACACTTTGAAATAAAACATGCTGATTATTTTTTTGTTAATTTTTTACAATTACTATGCTGTTAAAAACTTCTCTATCATACATTTCCTTTGCCTGTTTCAACATTTAAAAAAATAATTATAAAATGAAAATGACAGTTCAAATGCTACTTTACGAACATGTATTTCATATTAAGCGATAAGTTAATAAAATAAAGTTAAATATTTATAATTTATATAATAACCAATTACTTCGAGACTATTCAATAGGTACACTTAATGGCATTGTAAACGGAACATAAAAATGGGTAGAGCAAAAATAGATGAAGTGAAAAGATATTATCAAAGTTTCCTTGCAGCACTGTGAATAAAAACAAACAAACACTGAATAATTCTACCACTATACCATCCTTTTTGATTAGAACTCTTTTCTTTTTACTACTTTTTTCTGATATGACGTCTGCTACACGCCAGACGTCGGCGCGTGGTCGCGGCACCGTGCTGACTGCGTGCAAGCCGCAAAAGCCTGCCGTATCGGTTTTATTGGCACAACAAATGTGTCACATTAAATTAATTCTTCCCATAATATAGGTATTTATTTAGTAAACAAACAAAAAACGTTTTCGCCTATACAAAAAAAAAAAGAAAAAAGAAAGCAATGAATAAAAAATTAAAACAGATTTTTTTTTCAGGAAAATTAAATATTTTTTAAATAATTTCTCTGATGGTTACAAGTCAAATTAAAGTTAAACATAAGTGAATGTTTTTCAAAAACAGTTTTGGCGGTCAACCGTATGTTTTTTGGAATGCGCGCGTCGCTGGCCCCGGTCGATACAACTTGTATCACGTGCTTATAACGTACTAGCTGTACCCCACGTTTCTCCCGTGTTAATTTATCTTACCAACTGTTCACCGTGCTTGCTTGCTTGCATACTTAATGCTCTGCTCCTCCTTCATACCGTTTTGCACACAACTCTCGCACACATTCCTCATTCATATCCTTTACCCACATTTCTCGCTCTTTTGTATGTACAAACACTAAGCTCCGCTGCCTCATTTCGACCAGAGCTGCGCTAAGCAAGGCTAGGAAAATTAAGCAATTTTATTGGTGGATATTTTCCTAGCGTACCGCTTAGCTACTTCTCAAATCTCTGCTGGAAACGCAACCTTAAGAACATAGCGTAGTCTCTGTAAATCTGTCTAGATACTTAGTTCCAAAGAGTAGCGCATTAAACAAACAAAAATATAATCCTTTTGAGTTTTATAATTATATTCCTCGTCTCGTAATTTAATTTTTACTCATAATATTGATAATTCTTATAGTCTGAATGACGTATATTTCCCGTGTACAAAATTTGATCAAAATCAGATATTATTTTTCGATTTCTAAAAGTAATATTAACATATCTTATAGTCTATCAATTACGGAACAACATAAGCTTTCCATGTATAAAATTACATAAATTCGGAAATACAAATAAACAGACAGACAAAAATGTATTTTAATCTCATAATCGTGATCAGTGTTTTTTTTTATACAATGATGTCGATCAGGAAACATACATGTACAGAAATAACAACAAATTTATTAATATAGATTAGTATAGAAACGGCGACAGACTGTCTTTTAATAATTTTACAATTCTAAGACCAAGCACCGGAATGTTTTAGAACGTTTTTCCTTTGCATAAAAACATTGAAACTTTTTTTTTAATTGAACTACTACACCTACGGTTAAGTCATAAGAAAGGGTTATGTTTTAGACGTCTATTTTTCACCGTAGCTTCTAAACTATTCATCTGATTTCGATCAATGAGGTGAAAATCGATTCACCATTATTGCCCAAGTGACATACTAGATTTTATACGAACCGAATCAATATAATGAATGGTAAATCCAAAAAAATAGGTGTCTCTGAATATATATTTTTTGCTATCGTATCGCACTCCATATATCCCAATGGATGTTAAATGAAAGAGGAAAAATCTGAGTTCCTAAATATAGTACAATATTAAATATTTAAATTAAATAAAGCACGCAACAGAAAAGTTTATCACCACTTTTAAATAGGACTCGGTTAAAACGATTTTGATGGGACTTTCACTGGTAGATAGCTAATTTTATAAGGAGTAACTAAGGCTATGTTTACTTTAGAAAAAGAATTACGGTTCCGGGCAAATAAAAAAAAACTTGTTATGGTGAAACAATTCGAGTGCTTAAATGGTTTACGCTAGGTAAGCCATAAGAGATATAGCAAATTAATATATGTACCAAGTAATTGTAGACATTAAAAAGACCTACAAAACAGTGAGTGAGAGAATATATGTCTATCTTTTAAGAAACACCCACAATAAGCATTTTTATCTCCAAAATAGCCGGGAGTGGGGGAGCAAGATTCGCGCGTGTGCTCGATTGATGGAATTCTGTAGTCTCAGTGAGCGAAACCGCGGGCACAGCTAGTTATCAATAAATTAGGCCATAATCGGTTAAGAATTAATCATTTTTTTAATTTTAATTTTAATTTTTCTAAAATAAATATTGAAAAATTGTATAGCCCATCAAAATTTGAATAACGAACGTTTACTTCCCATGTACAAAATTTTATCATAATCGGTAAAGATTTTTTAAAAATTTATCTTTTGTTTTTTTTTTTACATTTTGAGTTTTACTGAACTGTTGGGTATATTTTTTCCAACATATAACAATACTCGAAGATTTTAAGTCTCACATTTTTTTTTATGATAAGAAATAGTGAACAGATTCGCTATCCACTTGATGTTAGGTTTATTTAATAGAACTGCCTATACTGTTAGCCTTATGAGCCCTGGAGTCTCTGGCGGCTTTTACAGCTTCACCGGACTTGATCCTGATGTTAGGTGGTCACTACAGCCTACCTAAGAATAAGGGGAGTCCTAATCGAGGCCAGTCATGAATATGCTGCTACTCCTCAGGCATGAAGTTGGAACAGCTTGTGTGGTCGTCAGACCGAAACCCAGCACCACTTTACAAACCAAAAATTTCTTACAATCTTATCATTTGTCTCTTTAACCGAGTTTAGCAATATCTCGATACAATCAAGTCAAAGTGCTTTGTCACATAGTAATAATAATTCCAGAGATTATTTAATTGTTTTTTACAATTTTCCTTTTACAGTTTTGCTTACTGAATACTAAATGTATATAGTTTGATTTTAAATTATTATAGATACATTATACACATATATATAATCAACTTACAAACATCATTCATCAGAAATTAGCATCCAAACACAAACCCATACATAACACATACACACCATACTACAAATACACGCCATCAACAGTTTTAGAAAGCTCTTCACACAAGCTTTATAACGACCGCGCAATATTGACTGACGGAACCATTTATTACAACAGATCGGATATAACTTTACTAGATAAAAATAATATAACTACCTATTTAACAGACATTGTAGGTCCAAACACCGATAATATATAAAAAACTGTAACAGAAAAAATAAGTAAATATGCAGAGCTAAAGGAAGAAATTATCAAGATACGGAAACAAGAAAAAGTATACATAATCCCAATTATCATTTTAACCACTGGAGTCGTCTCAAGTCATATCCGCAATAGCCTAAAACTTATAGACCTAAAGGAATACACTTGTATAAACTTACAAACAATCGCAATATTAAATACTTGCAGAATAGTGAGATAGTTCGATACTGAACTAAAAAGACCTACTACAAACAACAACATTGTGAATTACTTGGTCGATAGCCCGTAATTCCAGTCTGTACTACCTTCTTCAAAAGGGTGGGAAAATGTTTAATATAAAATTGAAAATAACTAAAGAAAGGAAAGACTATTGTAGCCAAAGACAGAAAGGACTATTGTAGCCAAAGACAGAAAGGACTATTGTAGCCAATAAACCTGATATCGTACTGTTTGATAGGTCGGTGCGTCTGGCAGTTCTTGTTGATGTCACCATTCCCCATGATGAGAACCTCGAGAAAGCTGAGAAAAGTAAACTTTCAAACAATTTGAAATTTAGTTTGAGTAAATTTGAGTTTCAGTGAATAGTCTAATAGCGAAGAGCTTCGACCACCATCTTAGGATACTCTCGTTTGACTGTTAAGTCAAGGGCAAGATACAGAAGGCAGTCCTTCTGAACACGACGTGCATTGTGAGGAAGTTTCCTCTCTCTGGAGCCCTAAGCACCGGTAGCTTGGGTCTTCGCCTCGCTAATGGCGATCAACTGTTTTATTTCATTTTATTTTTATTTTAATATAGTAATTTATATAGATAATTGTGTATTTTTTTGTAAATAATTAAATAAACGGAATAATAATAAACATGAATTTTTCAAAATATTTTCGATTACATCCATTATTTCTGAACCTTGTCATCTCAACTAGGTACGACCTGTGTCTCAAGTAACCCCATTCCCATTATATTCCCCAATTAACGAATACATGTTTCTTGACTCTTACATTACGAATTTCAATAATAACATTTTAAAATGATGCGATACGTTCGAGTGTTTTATTTGTGTGCGTGCCTGATTTTGGCGCTATAATTTTTCAAAAATTATTTATTGATATATTTCAATATACGGTACTGCAGGCCTTTTGTGCAGAAAACATATTATTGTAATGACTGTGTTTTATATTTAAATAAATAAAATAAAATATGTATTACTCTATGTATTAAATACAAATATATCGTAATTTATGGAGTCAAGTTAATTACAGCTCTATAGGCGATAAAAAGGTCTACACTAATACGGCAATGCAGTAAAACGCAATATTCCGTGACATACACGGTCGTTCAACCCTTTCAAGCTACTGGAATTTTTTATGGCCACAACCGCTTTAATTAGATTAGCGATTAGCGAGAAATAAAAAGCTGCTTGTAAGGTACAACTAGCGACTAGGCCTCGTGGTAAATATATGTAGATTAATTAGAAGTATACTGTAATTAATTAATTATCGTACATTTACTATTTTACCTCACGGTTTCACCCGTGTAAAATTTGTTTGGTCAACTTTCTGGCCTCCGCCAATGCCCCCATATAATATTAAAGCCTTTCGTAGTTGTTATTTCCCAAATGCCTAAATCTTCCCAGATTTCTTGACGTTTTATGGTTACTTCTCCGCTTTATAGGGTTCTAACGAGATATTATGTAGTTTAAAGTTAAATGTATACTTTTATATTATTTATAATACAATAAAGTGGAAGGGTTTTTCTGTTTGTTTATTAATCGCGTTAACATCTGGAACTACCGGTCGGTTTAAAAAAAAAAACATTTTTGTACATGATAGCCAGATTTACGAGGAATAATATAGGCTTTATAATATTAGGCTACACATCTTACCTATTCTTAAATATATTTTTTTAAACTGATTTATTTATTCACGTGCGCAATGATCAATGATTCTTAAATACAATATTCTACAAAAATAGATCATTAGCTTATCTAAAAACAGCCTGTGATATTATATGCCTATCTCATAGACATAATCCACAATAAGGTATTTTGTGACAAAAGTTTGTGATGTCACAAAAACACTCTAAATGGACCTGACAAGAGAGCGACCATCTTGTCAGAATACCCTACTTTGTTTATTAGAGGATTTTACGAATGCCTAAAAACATTGACACTGGCAAGTGCTTTTTGCGGCAACAAAACAAGAAAAAGCTGTAATAGTTGATGTGAGTTTAAATACTACAATAAGTCTACGCTTTGGGTGAAGGAAATTGTCGTGGTACTATGACTCTCAAATTGAAAATATATCACCAATCATCTACCTAAGTGCATGTGTATAAGCATCTGAAATAATGTATTCATCGCAACTAGTTTTCACATGAAATAAAAAATAACTTATCATATGATAATTATGAATGCCGACGTAAGCGAGGGGTGCGCATTTAAGTACATGTCAGTGTCATTGTTATATTTCATAAGGTACGATAATATAATGACGAACGAGAATATTGAATGAAATTTATCACTGGTAATTTTAAATAAATTGATTGTGTTTAGCAATAATTGTGAATGAATTTATATCATTGCTGTGACTGATGTGGAATGAATAAAATAATTAGACATAACTATAAATAAATGAGACTGTGTTATATTATATAGGAGTCTGACAATACACAATAGTTTTTTTTAATCAATGACTAATTATATTATTTTAATCAAATATTTTCTGTTATATTTCGTTTCTCAATTTTTATAAAATCGAAGAAATGTAGTTTATTTATCCGCAATGTAACAAACTTACCTGGTTTATTAAAAAAAACAAGCTACGTGGTGCTGTGCTAGTATAGTATAGCCTTACCATTGAGCCGAGAGGTCGCAGGTACGATCCCTGCATATATATGACTGACATTTGTGGGATGAACATAATAGTCAGTTGTATGTCTATTATGTGTTAAATATCTCTTTATGTACGCATAACAGCTGTTTACATATCATAATACAAGCATCGTTTAATTTGTAATTAAATGGCCGCCTGTGAAATTGTGTACCCCATAATTGTTTAGTAGCTTGAAAGGAGCCTTTCGCACAATGTAAAGCATTGACAGTATTTGGAAAGCGGAAGACTATTAAAATTGTTTTTCTGGAACGAAAGGTTCCACCTGCATTTATCCAAACATATAGTAGAATTTCAATTATCACATGTGAAATAGCGGTGATAACGAATGTAATTTCACTGTTATACTACTGTATGAAAATAGCAATAGTTAGGAGTCGGGGCCCTTTTCAGACCTAGCCCGTTAGCATCTTCGGATTTTTTGTTTGTTTGTACCATATACAGCCCTAAACCAATCATCCCATTGCGTTGATACTTTGCTGAATTATTATGCGCTCGCCCGTGGTGGTTTCTAAATGAGTGAATAACCACTTTTCGAAAGTTGTTTCATTTACAAGACAACGGGAATGAACACGCTTTCAAAAGCTAGTAAAATGATTAAAAGAATATCGATATTTTTCTATAAAGGAATTAAATAAAAAAATACAAACTCTTATCTACTGTTTATTTTAGACTTGCTATAGAATACACTATTATTAATATGTAAATAGGATCTTAACTTTTATTGAGACTCAATTATTTCAATTTTATTTTTCTCACCAGCATCGTAAGTCCGTAGCGTTCCAATTGTGGATATATATCACTGCTAACTACTATCCACTCCCCATTTTTACGTACCCAGATTTTCCATCTGCAAGAGTGTACTACACTGCATTTATTTAGAAGTAATCTCCACTCATAAATTATAAAATGGAAAGAGAGAGAAAAAATTATTTTTCTTTATACAATGAAATCAAATAGTCCATTGCTGCTTCGGGAAAACGCCAAATTAGAGGAACTGTGGTTGAAATGTCTTCGACACCCACCATGCTTCCCAGAACTTGTTTCAACACAATACTACTTTTTTCGGAATTGCGACAATTTCTTGCAAGGAAAAAAATTCAATTCCGATGAGGCTGTCCAAACAAACAAAGATTTTAGTGATTCTCGTTCCCAAAATTTTCAGCAATTGAATCAATGAACTACCTATAAAATGACGAAAGTGCATAGATAATAAATGTATAATTTCATAATATTTTTTTCATTTTACTTTTTCCTTATAAAACGCTAATTTCATATGTAAGTAGGTACGTAATATATATTATTGTCTAGTATCATTCGTGAACTTAGCACGTCTTCCGCCGACATTTTTAAGGTTAATTCTGTTAAATTGGAAAAATACTGACTTTATCCAATAACAGTGGGCATCAATTATTTTAAATTGGATAAATTCCGGGCATAGTAATCTCTTACTATAACTCAGTCACATCAGTAACAAATTCAGCAAAAATCTCTTTCGCTTCTCACACATCCGCGACGTTTCTTTTATTAATACTTCTCTTACGACGTTTGGCTTTGACTTCATTTCTTAACAAATTAGAATATTTAGGATTAAAAATAAAAGAAAGTTAAATTTTAAAGAAAGTTACATTGATTATTAATTGCTTTTTGTCCAACTATCGGATACAATTTCATTAATGTTCTTTTTTAACGGATCAAGATATATTTGTCATTCTCTTTATAGCATATAGCAATTTAGAAGCTCAGATTTTGATCTTATCTATATTTTGATAACCTCACATTAAGACCAATCATGAAAGAAGTTTACGCTTTCTTCGACACACTTCACAGAAAATTTGACTTAGCCAAATATATAGGTGACATTAAACGGCATTAAAATTTGTATTCATGATCAAATAACCAACAAAATTATTGCAATACTGTATTTTATAAACTACATTAAAATAATGGCTAGGTAAATAATAGAAACAACTTTGTTATCGCTTTAACATATTTGTGTACTAGCGGTCGCCCAATGATCGAAATACGATCAGCGACTGTTTAATCATAGACTATGATTAATTTCATTGCAGTATGAACATAAATAATGAATATTATATCACTTGCTATCACTTTTCATTGAGTGACAATGTCAAATTTTGGGGGGTCTAAGTTCAATGGACTGGTCTGTAGGATTCGCAGTATTAATTTATTTTATATAATATATTAGTAACAAAGATATTATAGATAAATTTCAGCTTTTTGCACTCCTTCAGAAGAATGTAAACTTTAACCATGCCAAATCTCACAGTCTTTCGTGCAAACAATACGCATAAAAGGGGTAGAAAGTTTTTGCTTCCCCTATTAATTTCTGTGTATGAGTGACATATACCGATAAGAGGAAGCGAATATATTACTCGCTTCGCTTATGCATTGGTAGCAGTCTGAAGAACAACGTGTTAAGTATACAATTATAGGCTATTGATTCTGTTGAATGCATTTTAATTATTGTGACCGCTAATTATGCATTTGTTAGGTGGTTACTTTTATTCGTATTTGTTCATGACACCTTTCTCTTTTATCGTCTTTTTTACAAGCTTTTTTAACTTGCTTTGTTAGTAAGGGTCTTTGTACTGCAATTGTATTTTTAAAACAGTTATCCGCGACCGATTGAGCTGAAATTCAAACTGCTTACTGCCTTAATATTTCAGTTCATTGAACATATTTTGGTTTTGTTAACATTTTGATTAAAAATGGTCTACTTACAGGGAGTCTCCATATCTCGTTTGGACTTCTGAAAGTTATCTCGGTGTTTCACTGCATTTAAGTGATATGCTCTAATTTTTTCAAGAATACTATTTAAAAAAACCAACTATAATAAATATCAGTATTTGTTTTAAATTAAAACAAAAAGTATATTATGATATAAAACAAGCTTTTTTGTTAAACACTTTGTGTTTAATCACACATACTTGCTATTGAGATTTCACTTTGAACTTTATATCTGATATAGGTACATTTTTTAATATTTACATTTATTCAGCATTATTACATTAAAATTTTAAAATGAAACTATATTAATATTAACAAAAAAAAAAATAACTAACACTTCATGTAAATCAAATACAAACACCATGAACAGAAAACACCACAAATAGATAAAATCATATACATATATAGTTGACAAAGTTATTGTTTATAAGTAAATAGAAACTTTTAGTTACCTTGAAGATTTGTCTTTCAAAGAGTTATGTTGTAGTTTTAATATAATATATTACTTATAATTATAAAGTAGATTTCTTCGCAATAAAAACAAAATATTTCTCTTCCCTAACATTTGTTAGACAACATACATTCTATTTAAACGAAACGATCAATTAATAATGTATTCGTACATATATATTATATAATAATTGATTAATATTGCTGGAAAGAATGAAATAGTTATTTACTAGATTGTAAACAAAATTTTATATTTAGTTAATATTTATATTCATGTTTTATCTTGTTTCAATTCTAATTAGCAATAAAATAATAACAGGGCTGTCGAGTAGGTAAATTAAAATGAACAAATTATTCTAAAAATATAAATAATTATTTATTTAAATGTTGAACATATATAAAAGCCTGTACGAACGGCGAGAAATATATGAAATGAATCTCGGCTTGTTTGTGTTTTGTTAAGTTTAAATAAATAAATATTATGATTTTGGGTTAGTTGTGTACTTTTGTGAAGTTGAATTGAAACAAGATTTAAGAAATATAGCCTATGTGAATAAATGACTACTTATATATTAAAACAGGAAGTAATTTTTCAAAATATTTATATAAGTATTAGTTGTTAAATATATTAAATGATAAGTTTATTACAGATTATTATCACGAAATATGGTTGATATTATTATTGTGTTTTAGCATATAAATTTTTCGCTTATAAAATTTATGAACATTTTAATTTCACATAAAAAAATCTGTATGTATAAAAATAAATATTAATCACACATTTTCATTGATAAAGTGAATTTAATAGCTTAGTAAATACAAATCAAGCAATAAAATTCATAAGCTCATATTAAAATAAATTCTGTTTTACACATTTATTTTCGTACTATGATTTAAAAAATAAAATATTTATCATAAGTGTTAATAACATTAGCAGACACGTCTTCATTCACACACCTAAGAATTAAGAGCAAGCAATAACTAATCTGTAAAGGTCTAAATAGAACTTTTATAGTTATTTCAAATAACTTATTAAGTATACCTATTTAAGTAATTATGTAAATAAAGCACAATGTTCACAGGGATGTTTCCTATAATAGAAATGAAAAAAAAAAAAAACAAAATAATCTTTTTTATATAAAATCATTTTTATATATAGACACACAATCAATCACAAGCATAATTTTGCATGAAAACCAAAACTTATTTCAATACTTTACTAACAATATCATAAATTTTGTGCTTCGTTCCGCTTAGCGTTTTTTATTATTATCTTAAGTAAGCTTAGGGCGTAAACAGAAATAAAATTTTAATGAAAAAGTATGAATGAAAAAAAAACATTTTTTTTTGTTTATTTTACTGTAATTTAATAATATCTACATGAAGTATTACGTGTGAAATAAATTAATACAAAAATCACGCGTATCCTGAATCGATTATACTTTAATGCGAAGTAGGTTTTCTTACATAACTATCCGGCATAGCTCAATTTTAGTATAGAGACGCTATTTTTAAGTTGCTTTTTCGTCATTTGTATATTATATTACATTTAAATAATTATTTCTACGCAAAAGCTATATCGCCCGCCTAATTGTCGTTATATCTTAATACTGATTGATTTTTATTTTTACAATTTAAAAAAAACCACGCTATTATTTATTTCCATTGATGACTTAGTTCAAATATTGAGGTATTTTTTATTATCACAAAATAAAACCAAATTTGTTGATTTACATAAAACCTTACATATATTTTTTTATAATGATATTTTGGTTTAGTGACATATTATCTGGTCATAAATTATGCTAAATAAATTATATCCGCAATCATTTATTTTAATAAATCTTTAATGATCAATACATTTTTAAATTATATTATTGAAAAGACTGATTAACCGACGGAAATTAATAGCATTAATATTATGAAATGTTAAAGCTTCGATCATAAATTGTTAACGCTTCAATCACGATGTGTTAACACTTCAATCATGACTTATTATCGCTTCGAACACGCTGTGTTAACGCGATGTTTACAGCTTCGCGTAGCTGATGCGGGAGGAGGCACGACGGCGGGCGGCTGAAGCTCGGCGTCAGAAGACATCATCGCTTGGATCATCGTCTAACTCACAGAGTAACTTGCTACTATAAAAAGTAAATTAAATTTATAATTAATTGCAATTTAACTATCACCAGTGAAAATAATATTATGTTCGTTTTTTTTTTTTTCGTTAAAACACTTTCGATAGGTACCGATTACCTAATAATAAAAATATCATTATAATAAATATGCAAATTTAGAATTGAAGAATACAGAATAATAAAGTTTAGTTTAAAGTAATATTGATGATCCTTCTCTACCAATATATTCAAATTCATAAATATAACAGCGTTGAGTTTTTCCCAAACATTAATAATATAAAGTAAAATTTATGTGCTAGAAATGATATAGTTATGGAAACTCATCACAAAAAAAAACAGTTATTTAACTTAAAAATAGTATAAAGTTATAATAATGTATTTGACTCGGTAACCGATTTTGATGTGTTATTTTATCATCATAAATAACAATAGTGCAATAATCGATCAAAGAACGTACTTGTATTACACTACATCCGTTACAACTACGATGTTCCATCACCGTATTTGAAATAAGACCTGAAAGTCCCCGGATTAATATTATAACATAATTAAAATGACAATTCATGGAGAACATAAGAATAAAACCCTTGACTAAGTCACTATGAACTTTAAAGCCACCAGAATCAACTAAATCATTATGAGGAAAACTACTTGCTAAATTCAATATAGTTTTCAATCTCAAATTATATGTTCACTTGTTTGTTTGGTCACTTTCATTCACTTTCATTGGTCACTTTCAAGAAGGTCATTTGATTTAACACTCAATATTTGTGTCCAAATACCTGAACTGCGCCTATAATCAACGTATGACAAACACAAGAAGAAATAATTTATATTTTTTCTTATTTCTCTCGTAAAACAGTTTGACCACACTTATACAATAAACACTAACATAGAAGCTGTTCCAGCTCAATCCTTGGGAGTAGTAACTTATCTTTAACTTTAGTTAGTAATACGATCATGTTTTGAGGTTAGTTATAAATAGGAGAAGGCTACAACAGTAACCAACCAAAAATGTTTTGCATAAAGCAGCTGAAATGACTATTGTATGAAATTACTTAAATACTTACTCTTCTTTACTTGAAAACGATTCTGCGTGGACTCGTCTATTGCAAGCTCTGTCGCAGCATCGACAGTGCCAATACGCGAGCACACTCAAACTGAACACGAACACCGCTATGGGAAGCACCAGTGCAAGGATTAAGCCCCGTACAGTTTGCTCCCACGAATACCTGGCCACTACTAAATCTGGCCTCGTCAAGCTGTAGTAGCATGGAAAAACCTTCGGAGCTTCAGGTCCAGCGTACTCGTTTGCGAAAACCGTACAGTTCACCCTAGGTGGGTACCCACAACCTTCAGGATTTATCAGGAAGCGTAAATCTGTTTCATCCCACTCTGTTGGTATATCAGCACCTTCAATAAACTGTCTTCGGGATAAATTAACTCTTATTTTATGACATTTCGTATGAGCTGTAGTACATCCTTCTCGGCACGATGCCCATGTACAATTCGTCAGTGTTTCAGCATGTACGTGTTCAGAAACAGAGCAAACTCCAGCTTCTGGTATAAACTCCGCTAAGATCGTCTGTATCGCTGGTTCTACTACAAACGGTATGAGGAATAGAAAAGCGAAGACTGCGAGTATGGCCGATGTGCCTAAACAGAGCGATGTGTAGAATTTAAATCTTTCAAAAAAGTGTGCTAATAATTGCTCTCTCGTGGGCTCTAGAGGTTTGAATTGTGGACTTCCAGGTTCAGCCGATGCGCCCATGGGTAAGGTGGACCGTTCAGATGCGGCTGGGGAGAGGCTGGCTCGTGATCTGCTTATTGTTGACATCTGGAGAGAGTTTTAGCCAGTGGAAAGCATTGCAAGTATTTATTCGTCCCTTAGTAAACTAGCCGGACCCTCAGAAAGGAGGGGAACACCTGGAATGGACGATAAAATAACATTTAATACAATGGACTTAATGGTAAAAAAATATGTTTTTATATATAAAATATGTGGTTTACAACCAATTTTAACTTATATTTTATTTTAAACTACCTTTAAACAACAATCTGACATGTAAACCCTAGTAATTGTAAGCCCTATTTACTGGTCGATATCAAGGTCATCTCAATATTTGAAGAATGAAAAAGATTGATATATGTTTGAAAAAAGCACTATAGGTTTTAATAATATACGCTTATAATAAAATAAAAATTACTAATGTATTTACAACTAATTTTGTTTCAAGGTAGATAGGTATACTTGCAAACTTCGTTAAGTAAGTATAAAGATTTCATTATATTTAAACATAAAACTATGTCAAGGCTATGTGTATGTATCGCATGCTGTTATTTGTATTTATTAGAAATTTAACTAAAATATAAAACTGTACTTTGTTTAAAGTGAATTACTCGACAAACATTTGCTATATTATGAAAATAATTGTATTCGTTAAGCTCACGTGACTGGTCTCAGAGAGGAGATACAGGATCATTTGGATGCATTTGCATATCAGCTTGTCCAGCGCTGCAGCCTTTGAATCTCATCTTCGCATCTTCTCCAACCTCCACCGTCCTTTGACACAGCATCAACGTTATACAAGAAACTACAATCAAAACTGTTGGTAGTACCAAGTACACAACAAACTGGCGATATGTTGCATCCAAATCGAAACGTGCTACAACTGTATCTGGATTGTTTTCCATGAAAAAGCAAGGGAATCTCGCTTTTGCGTTATGATCTGTACCATCTCTACCATAATCTTTGAGAAAGTCTTTGCATTCATCAGCTAGAGTGTTTACGCAACCTTCTAAATTTATCATAAGTCGGCTATCATTAGCTAAAGTTAAATCCACCTCCAATGGAGCTATATCTCTGTTAGGAACAGCCCGAGTTGTGTATAAATATTGTAAGTAAGTGAAGTTAGTAAGGTCAGCAATTTCTGTACGAGGTAGCAGAGCTGCGTTGATGCAGTCAACAGCTACAACACCTGAACTGCCGTTATGAACAGCATGACATGACAGCATTAGTACATCTTCTCCCGAATCAGCCCACACGATGCCTCCGTCATCCTCTTTAGCTAACTTTACGCACCTAGCTAAGAATACTCTATCACCGCTGAGCACTATAACATTTTTGTTCCTGGTTGGAATGTCGACGCACCGGCGGTCACAGTTGTAAGGTGTGCGTATTTTTCTACAAGTGCCCCGATTGCATGAGTATAACCCATGGACATCGATACAGGTTATTTTACCGCGTCTTCCGGAGCATTTTAACGGTGGATCCGTTTCTCTAAAGGCGCATTCGAAGGCGTCCGTAATATTGATGCACTTCCCTTCAGTACAGTTGAATGTGCCAGTCAAATTTTTGCACTCGTCTCTAATACAGTGGTATTTCTTTGCGTTTTCCTGATCGATACCGAAGCAGGTTTTATTTGCAGCGCTTCCACATTCCGATAGGAGTAACGATGTGCCATTCTTGCGAACGTTAACGTATATCTGAATGCAGGCGCCTGATGTTTTGCTGAGACACCACTCACCGCAGGAGCCCCAGTCGCAATTTTCTTTATTCACAGCTCTTGTTGTTGTGCACATTATCGGCGTTGGATCAATTCCGGAGGCAATGGCGCGCGTGTATGGCATATAAATGGCAACAGTCAAGTACACTATGGCAACGCAGCTGAGAACTGCGGTCATTTGACAAACACAGATGGTGAAGCATATTTTTTGGTCTTGAGGTGGTATTATTAAATCTTCGACGGGCGTGGGTTTCGGCATTGTCGGTGACCTGCCTCGAGTCGCGATTTGCTACCACTGACACGGGAATTGTTTCTGCGCATGCGTGGTAATAGAATCGATTAAACGCTGCACTGCAGGCAACCCTGTGCCATTTTTTTAAAGTGTACCATTGCGATTTCAATAGTCCGTACTTAACAGGCGCCCCACGCATAAATGCCACCTCTTTTACTTATTAACTTGATTTTTGTATGACACATATATTATACGATAGTTATTCTATAACTATAATAACTGAATAACGTTTTAATATGCTTTATTTATTTTTCAAGAATACGCATTTTTTTTAAAGTACATAATTCTTATTATACATTAAGAAATAAAAGAAAACAATAGCATTATAACAATCATTATTACATTTATGTGCAAAGTATATGCCATCATAAAACGATAAAAAATTTGCACATTGTTGGAATGAATTATATTAGATAAATATTATTAGAAAAAAAGGGTTTATATTTCATAAAGTTATTTAACTTATAAATTGAAATTAATAATCATCCCTAACTGATAAATGTGTGGATTTGTTTACATTGTAATAGTTCAGTTTTATCTAATTATTTCTACATTAAATCAAGTAGAGATCTTACACGTCAATTTTACTTACCGTTTCTTGTATGAGTGTTGTAATAATTTTGCAATTTTTCACAATCACTGGCTATTTAATTCACTACAATAGATGTCCATATTTTAAGCGTACATATTATTGTCCCATCATATATTGTTTGTCCAATCAAACGTTTTCTTTTTAAGAATTACAACGTCAACTACACTGTTTTCGTTTGTGTATTATTTTCGACTGGTCTGATGTTAGCTACAGATCGTGCTGCGCAATGCGGCTTACAGTCAGACAGTTTGTTTTGTAATGTTCCTATATTCAGACTTTTTATTAATTAAGTAAATTGTTCTACATTGCTCATAGTGTACAATCGGTGTGAATATTTATAGAACTTGAATGAAATGCTTAATTAAATATCACTGCACTAAATACAACATAACTAGGATAGTAAATAAGAGAGAACATAATATGGCGGGGTGATAGAGTAGGTATCTCTAACTGTTTGATAGCACCATGCGTAGTGATACACCCGTGATAGCAATGATATTATAAGTAAAGACGCGTGATAGTGACTCTCTTTTGCTTAGTCGCGTTTGCATATACCTACTGAGAGTCTTGTAGGCTTGCATGACAGTCACGACCGGCGATGGATTACCGATTTTACGGTGGTCACTGTTGTTTCTGGTTTGTACTGTGCTTTTTGCAGTCCTGCTATAAAACTTAGCGGACAAGCATCTGCCCTTTGTCCATTACACTTTTGAATTATCACGTATATTATCTATGTTTCTTTTATGTCAGTTTATTACGAAAATAATATTAGCTGTTAGTTTTGTTACCAGCTCACTTCGCTGATGAAAATGATTCTACAATGTAATTGATTTCTTAGCCAAAATTCATTAAAATATGTCCAGCGTCCAGCGTTGATTGAAGGGAACATTACAACTATTCCGCTCGCGTTAACTACAGAGTTACTGCTCATGAATATATCATAATATATATCATAATTATTTTACCTTTACATAATTTTAAATAAATGGAAACGTATGTATTTTTATTTTCCAGGAGTATTCATAGATAGTGCTGTAGAACTTGGTTTAAATTATCATGAAATTGGACTATTGTAACAATGAAATCTATATTAATAATTTAAGCTTGGGTTTTATTACTATTTTTAATGTTTTTATACAGATTTCAACGTTATTTTCAAATGTTTAAAATACTTAACAATAACTATTGGATTTAAATTTTCTACGATAGATGGCGTTGTTCGGTGTTTTTGCACTACCAAGATTTTTATTAAATTACACTATACAGACTTATTATAAAGCGTTATTATTCACTGGATATTAACGGTTTATAAAACTAAAAGGAGTAAACAAATTTAGCTTTTCATAAAGGATTGCAAAACATTTTTTTATGCTTTTATGATTTTTTTAACTGTCTTAAAAAAACGGGAGATAATTCAAATGTATTTTTTTTAAACTGATTTGGATGATTCATCAAAAAAATAATTGACGTTGGTTTGCTTTTTGTTAAATATTGTCTTGTAGATAATATCGGTTAACATTAAAAATCATTTTAGTTTGGTATTCTCAAAGCTTATACCGGTCAAATACTTTAAGGTGAAATTGAGGTGAGGGGAGGTTTTTTCAGTTTTCCGGCGAAGTCGCGGGCATAGCTAGTATTTACATAATTAGCACATATATATTAATAGAGGCGTTCATCCATAGTATGGATATCCATATGGATTCCATACACATCTCTTCCTATCCAATGCCTAGATGGGAATGAAAACTAGTTCACTTATTCACTTGACGCCGAGATTTCTATCAATATCTGGTTTGTTCTCATCGAATCTTATTATGTATATACTGGTTTCCACGCGAACAGGTTATAGGTCCCTACGACCGGTTATCAGGGGCCTTTTGTTTCGAGTTGTTCTGCTTTTGTTGCTTTCTACCCACGAAGTATTAAATCAATGTAGAATTTTACTTAACAATAGCCGCGCTTCGAGGGAATCGTTTGAAATGGCATAAAACAATTTAAACTAAGCTCATATTAACTATTAATTATGAACTATGTATTAGGTCCTTGCATATGAAATTAGCGTTTTGTCGTACTGACCACTTTGATCTGAAATATCTCCTCTTTGGTTAAGAATTCCAAATTCAAATTTATAAATTCATTTAGCTGGTACATTTGAGTTTTTGAAAACAGTCATTCATTTGTTTTTTCCTCATTTTTTTTTTTTTTTGGCGTCGCTTATTACCGCACAATGGAACCGTGCTGCAGAAACAGCTCGAAGGATTAATGATGTGTACAACGCTGGTGTCGCAAAAGAAAGCACGGTACGTTTTTGGTTTCGAATTTTCGAATTTTCGACCTTCAGAACCAACCCCGTGGACGGCCGGAGACCAAAGTGGAAAAAGAAGAATTAAAGGCTATTGTGGAAGCGGATCCATCACAAAGCACTTCAGAGATAGCTGCAGGCTTCGGGGTAAGTGATAAAACTGTATTAATCCACTTGAAGCAAATCGGGAAAGTAAAAAAACTTGAACGATGGGTACCTCATGAGTTGAGTGAATCGAACTTGCAAACACGTGTCGACTGCTGTGTTACTTTGCTCAACCGACACAATAATGAAGGGATTTTAAATCGATCCATTGCTTGTGATGAAAAGTGAATACTGTACTATAATCGGAAATGCTCGTCGCAATGGCTGAACCCTGGAGACCCATACAAATCCTGCCCTAAACGAAAAATGACTCAGAGAAACTTATTTGTGAGTGTTTGGTGGACCAGCGCCGGTGTCGTTAACTACAGATTTATAAAATCTGGCCAAAGGATTACGGTAGATATCTATTGTCAGCAACTGCAAACCATGAAGGAAGAACTAGCTGCTAAACAACCGAGATTGGTCAATCGCTCTAGGCCACTGCTGCTTCACGACAACGCAAGACCACACACTTTACTACAAACTACTACTAAGTTAGATGAGATACAATTGGAATGTTTGCGACATCCACCGTACTCCCGGATCTTGCTCCAACAGATTACCATTTATTCCGGAATTTGGACAACTTCTTACAAGGAAAAAATTCAAATTCCGATGCGGCAGTCCAAACCGCCTACAAAGAGTTTATTGATTCTCGCCCCCATGGTTTTTTTAGTAAAGGGATCAATGAACTACCTATGAGATGGCAAAAGTGCATAGATAACAACGGTGCATAATTTGATAAATTAAATATAATTTCCAAAAAAAAAAAAAAATTACTTATTGTGGGTGATCCTAAGAAGATAGAGATATATGCACTCACTAACTTTTTTAAATATTTTTTTGAAAATACCACGTAAAATTACTTTTATGACAGTCGTACCATATCTTTCACATTACCTAAACACTGTATATAAAATACCAGTTGACATTAGATATTAAATAAATATGTAGTACAAACATAAAATACAAATCTATAGAGTACTACGTCAATTCAATGCTATAATTATAATATTAGAATGCAAATTTTACAATGTACCAATAAAACATCCGGCCACGGCATCCTAAGACAATCACCATAGGTTTAATAGGATGCCTTTAACTAAACTTTGTAAAGTAATTGATTAGTAAAAATAAATAAATAATGAACTCACTAAACAACAAGAACAAAATCGCATTGAAGCTTGCCTTAACATTTTGAATGGCCACACAAATGAGGGAATATAGACTCTGATTTTTACTTTTTATAAAAAATGGATCCTGTATGATAATTAAAAATATCCACCGCACTGGTTGAACACAAGGCAGCCAAACCATTTCCTAAATGCAAATTGAGTTCAAAGAAGATGCTTGTAAGTGTATGGTGGATCTATGCCGGCATTGTTCATCATAACATTTTGAGACCTGTTACAACAGTTACTGAAGATGTGTATAATTGTGACGAATTGCAAATGATGATCGACAAGCTCGCTGTAAAACAACCATAACTTGTTAATTGTTCTAGTTGATTCAACCTTTACGACAACGCTCGCACAACGGACCGTCTCAAAACTACAGGAATTATGACTGGAAACTCTCCATTACCCACCATACTCACCAGTCCTTGCTCCAACTATGTATTCTCCAATATTTTTTTCTAGTTAGGATTATTTGTTACATGGCAAAACAAAATGGCAAAAGTACATGGTCTATAATTTCCAGCACTACAGCTTACAAAATAAATACTTTACATTAAAAAAAAATGTTTCATCTTTTTTATATAAAACGGTAATTTCATAGGTAAAGGCATTACATAAAACGCTTAAAGGGCATTTGTTAACAGAAAGGGTAGTAGATCTGTACTATTCCTTAACAAGATAATAGGCGGCGAGTAGCCCATAAATTTCCCTGAGAGGCCGCAAGGGTCAACGCACACGGGACATTAAATGAATAATATCACCGTTTATTGCATTATGTTGATAGTTTGATTGTTCAATTGAGATCTTTTTGTTGAGCTGCGTTTACAGTGTAACTAATCAGAGATGCTTACGATTTATTTTCATTATTAGAGTGGAGCAGTTTATTAACTTATCATACTAAGAAGAGATTAATAGTTCATTTTATTTTCATATTATTCGCATCTCTGGGTACTTCCAAATACCTTCTCAATGCTTTGGACAGATTACGTTATCCCTGCTTGAAGTGTATGGTGTGAATGATCAGATAAGTTGTTTGATCTTATCCCGTCATCTTCCTTTCATCACATAACCAGCAGACTAGTCTAAGATACTACAGCTACACGATAGCGCCCATCACGGCACGAAGTTCGCAAATTATGTCATTTGATGTACCGTGCGGATGTGGAATGATCTCCTAACCACCTTCTTTTCTTCCTTATATTGAATGGAAATTGTGTTCTTACACATTTTTACCAAATTTACATAATTTAAAGAATATTTATCTAACTCTTATTACCTTACAATATTTAAACATAGCTTCAACAAATTGGCGACTCCATTGTTAAAATTTCCTAGAGAGTTTTTGTGGCAACTTCAAATGCATATTCAACACTTTGCTCGACCTGGGAATAGTACTCAGGACCTCGATCATAGCAATCGCACTTACGAACACTAGGCTAATGAGGCAGTTCTTGTATAAAATACAGTATAAGCTAAATTTTTTCATCACTTTTCTTGAGACGATAAGTATCAATTCATTCGATTTTCATTTATAGATGCATTTAAAACATGAGACCATTTTTGCCAACAAACTAGGAATCATCAAAAATCTGGTCGATTGGATCCTGACAATCATAATATACATGGTGAAAACTTGCCATAGTGTCTTAGGTTTGTCGCGTTTAAATCAGTCATTGATAGTCAGAGATACCTGATGGCATTCGCCGTGGTAGGCATCTAGTTAGCGTGACGGTGGTGACTGTTAACAAATCGGCTTCATTTATACAGTTGCTGTCGTTTGTAGAGAGCTAGGTTAAAAAATAATGGGTACATTGCGTACTCTTGATATCGTGTGAATTATTTCCATATAATGTGTCCAAGGACCATGTCAAGCAGGTTTTACTGTCAACGGAGTATTATTATAGGGTGCATTAGTATATCGATTGTAAAGGTGTCTGGAAATATAAATTAATTAACTAGCGTTGTTCCCCGGCTTCGAACGCGTTTATTACGCAGTAATGATTTTGGTGTCATAATTTTATTTTTACTAATATTACTCATTAATTTTTATAACCCATCAACAGAGGATATATAAGTAGTTCCAGTTTACATAATTTCATAAAAATCGATTGAGAATTAAAAAAAAAATCCTTTGTTTTACGTTTTCTAAAAGTACTATTGACAATTCTTATATTATCGACGTCGTATCTTAATTGAGGAACAATTTTCTCGTGTGCAATATTTTATAAAAAAAACTGCTGAAGCATTTTATGAAATAAATCCAGATATAGAAACAAACAGACAGACCGACAAAATTTTTTTTTTGTAAATATCATATGTTTGGTGTCCTTTATAATAGATGCTAATCGTGAAATTTGGAAGACAAATACCACGTACAAACAGTAGGTACTACAGATTTGTTTATATAGAAATATAAGCATTACTTGCACAGAAAAAGGAAAATTAAAAGTATTGATAAAACCAATGGACTGTTCTGCCGATTGCTCTCGATAACTGGAATGTTTTAACGTTCATACGTGCCTTCTCAGGGCATAAATAGAATAAAGTAGTTTTATACTTGATTTTGATTAGAAAATAATTGCCAGTGTGACCGGTTCCCTATCTGATCCGCGAGATAAACACCACACAAGTTGGGCCTGGATCCTTCCAGAGTAACCCGTACATAAACAAGTAAGGGATTGTCAACTGTTGGAGGAAAAATATTAATTACATGAAATGTACCAATACACGACGCTTACATGGTTTAGTGTACATGCATAATATGCACAATTTCCTGTACATGGTGAAAAATCCGTCACGGTGCCTTTCATTTGGCTTGTCGCATTTCAGTTTAGCCAGATATAAAAAAGTATTAAATCTTTGACGTAACGAAACAAAAATAACCCCAAAATTTTTATTCCGCTTGTGCCAACAACATGATGAAGTTAGCCACCAATGATAAATAATTATTATAAATACATTGTACTGACTTTAATTTAATTTGTTTGGAGTAATGTTTATTTAAACACCTTAAAAATTAAAACAATTTAAATAATAAAAGTCAGTAAAGGTAAATTATTATCATTAATGGCTAACTTCATTATGTCGCAATTCCGTCACATGCCCTTCTACACGTCCTGCGCCAGTCGACTGTCGATCGGCGTCCATAGCACAAGCTACTTGTATTTTACTATATCTTTATATCTCGCCCCCTATTAGGTACAAGGGACCTAAAAACATAGTCGGCGAACAGAGGGTGTAAATAAGTACACCCCTGCCTAACCCTTCGGGGAATACAGGCGTGATGGTATGTTTATTATAAAGAATATTACAGTATACAAAGACTTTGTATTTTTTTTTTTTTTTAAACGACAAATATTGTCTCCCGTATAACGGCGCGCAATTCTCAATTTTATATGTGTCAAAAAAAGTATAGCTTAAAAAAAGGTTCTGTCCGAGAAATTGCGTCGAAATCGAATATGAACGAGAATGAAAATCGCCACGGACGAACCCTTCTACAAGGTGTCCAGAAAGGGTATCGGGTATTTGTTTTCGCGCCATATTCTAAACGGGGCGTCTAAAGGGTGCGGGGAGGGGTTCGTGGCTTCCGCCATTTTGTGGAGTTTTAGTCACGATGGAACAGTACTCGGGGACGCATCGCGCATTTTGCGTACGAGCGTATTATCGTAATGGTGATTCAATAGTGACTGCTCAACGTCTCTATCGTGCGGAATATCGTACACGCCACGCGCCAAGTGACGACAGCATTAGGAAATGGATCAGGATGTTCGAGAATACAGGTGCGACAGTTAAAATTCAAAACTCTGGTCGTCCTCGTTCAGTTCGCGATGAAGAAACAATTGAAGAAGTTGAGGCGTCGGTTCGTCAAAATCCGTCTTTATCCATCCGAAAGCGAAGCCAAGCGTTGAACATCAAAAAATCGTCTTTACATTCGATTTTAAAGAAAGACTTACATCTAAAAGCCTATAAAATTCAATTGGTTCAAGAATTGAAGGATACGGACTATGCTAATCGACTGAATTTTGCGAACGAAATGCTGCAGCGATTTAACAACTTTAACAACATACTGTTCAGTGACGAAGCAAATTTTCACCTGAATGGTCATGTTAATAAGCAGAATTGTCGGTACTGGGCAGTGGAGAATCCGAGACGAAAGCATGAGCGACCCCTGCATAGCTCAAAGGTCGTTGTTTGGGCCGCTATGTCTGCTAAAGGCATAATTGGTCCTTATTTTCATGAAGATCAACGAGGCCGAGCAATTAATGTGAATAGTGACCGTTATTGCGATATGTTGCGAAATTTTTTGGTCCCAGAGTTGCAGGAGTTTGCAGGTTTCAACTCAAGAACGTGGTTCCAGCAAGATGGGGCCACTTGCCATACCTCAAATGACTCAATGGAAGTTGTTAACGAATTATTCCCTAATAAAGTCATTTCGCGAAGGGGTAACATCAACTGGCCTCCCAGAAGCCCCGACCTTAGCCCGCTTGACTATTTTGCATGGGGATACCTTAAAAGTAAGATTTATCAAAACAATCCGACGAATCTAACCCAGTTAAAGTAAAACATCAGGTCAGAAATGGCAGCAATATCGATAGCTATGTGTCAACGTGTTATCGCCAATCTTCGTTTCCGTTTAGAAGAGTGCCAGCAACGTAACGGTCATCATTTGGATAACATCATCTTTTCCAAATAATTCTCCAATTCATATGCTAATAATAAACAATAAACTTTTTTATTGCATACAAATAATATTTGTTTCATTGAACTTACAAATACCCGATACCCTTTCTGGACAACTTGTATAAGTACTACAATGGGTTGAGTTTACGAAGGATGCAAACTCCATACATTACAATTGTACTATTACATGTGTAATAGTAATTTTTTTGTGCGTTTCTAAGGTTTGCCTGGTTGATTACTACCATGCGGGTTATAAATCTGTATCACTACATCTGCTGGTTTGTCCTGACAGCTGCACTTAATTTTTCCTCTTTTTGAGATTAATTTTTACCTTATATAAATATTATATATGTATTATCTACCTACATTGCATTTTAACGTCAAATGAAGTTGAGACAAAACAATAACAAAATCTTCTTGATATATTAAATAAAATAAATAAATACTGCGAATCCTAACAAGACCAGTGCCATTGAACTTAGACCCCCCAAAATATTGGCATTGTCACTCAACGAAAAGTGACAGCAAGTGATGTAGATAATACTCATTGTTTACGTTCATAAATACTGCAAATGTCAAACAGAAAATAGTCTATGATTAAAAAGTCGCTGGTCGAATTTCGAGCTTAGGGCCGCCGCTAGTAATAATAAAACTAACAATTTTATTCCTGTCCTAAAAATGTTGATAACTCCACAAATACTGGTTCCCATATTAGCCAATATTGTGAATCTTGCGCAGGTTATTCCACTTGTATATAAGACCACGACTTACAGGACTAGTTACATTCACGATTTGTGTTCCAAGATGAAGTGTTTCTTTGTACTCGCCGCTGTTGTCGTTTTGGCTCAGGTAAGGAATAATAAGATTTTACATATCACCAACGTGATTGATTATATTTTTTACCAAAGCAATTTTATTAGTGTCTATTTATAAAACTAAACCAGGACGCAATCAAAACACAACTGATCTTTAATACCTACATTGCACATGTTATAGCTAGATGGAAAATTGTTTTTTTTTTAAATACTAGCGGTCGCCCAGTGATCGAAATTCGACCAGCGACTTTTTAATCATAGACTATTTTATGTTTGACATTTGCAGTATTCATAAACCTAAATAATGAATATTATATCGCTTGCTGTCACTTTTCATTGAGTGACAATGTCAATATTTTGGGGGGTTTAAGTTGAATGGCAATGGTCTGGTTAGGATTCGCAGTATTAATTTATTTAATTTAATATATTTAGTAACAGATATTATTGATAAGTTTTAGCTTTCTGCACTCCTTTTTCATATAAACTTCAACCATGCCAAATCTCACTAGTGTTCCGTGCACGCAATACGCTTTAAAAGGGGTAGAAAGTTTTTGCTTCACGTATTAATATAATGATTCCCCAAAACTGAGAGCAGTTGTTCTGTAGAATCCTCTATTAATCTCGTTGACAACATTTTTTGAATCAGATATCTATTGCCTGGAGAAGATATAATTTAAAATTTTAATAGTATCTACTGTAAGTAGTTTTTGTGAACAAAATGGACATTAGTCGATAAATATCGTATCCTCTTTTATTTCAATCTAAGGAATAATATTAAATATGTTTTGTATTTCTAACTGGATTCATAATTAAACATTGAAATGATTTTCTTATCATCTCCTATACTTTGGCAATAGTAAATAAGATTAGGTGAATTACAAACTCTTAAGGAATTCTTCTAATAAAACCAAAAGTATTACATCTAATCAATCCGTCTTTAGTTATTATTAAAGTTTGATTTATACTTTACAAAATCAATATGGAAAATTATAAGTAAGACAATATATTTTTTTATATTTTTAAATAAAAATAACAAAATCCTCGCTGTCCATATTTACCCAGTCCGCAAAGGGTAAATACACAGTACTACCGTCTTGGGATAATTACCAAATATAGCAGCACATCTGGTACAACACTGCAATAACCCGCTGTTCGCAAGCACCCCCCCACTCCCATACTATTAATTAAAAATGTCAAGATAATTTGTGTAATTTTTACTTTATTTTAAGGCACTAATTATACAATACAATATTAAGACCATTTTTTTCTAGTCCCTGACTGATGAGCAGAAGGAAAAGTTAAAGAAACATAGAGCGGAATGCATGACAGAAGCAAAACCCGATGAACAGCTCGTAAACAAACTGAAGAGTGGAGATTTTAAGGTAATATATTATGAGTCTATGTCGTAAGTGAGCCACATAAAATCAAAATTGACACTGTCCACTTTAGACAAAATTACTTAATTCGATTAATGTTATGAGTTATACTTATTGATTTATCTAAATAGTATTTTTCTTTTATGGGACCAGTCACTGATAATCGTTTTATTTATAAAATGTCACCTAAATAAAGATTCCTTGTTTCGCTTTTCTGCTTATTCTGGACAGCGGTCTCTTTCTTTGGTTTTATACTTCCGAAGTGTAATCCTTAAAGAATAAGATTTAAAGACACAGTGATAGTTTTAATTTTATTTTTTGCTACCCTGAATTTAAATAAAATTTTCTATTTCTATGGCATTTTCCGTATCAGGAAATAAAATAAGCATTATTTTCAACTATTTTAGTTTTAGAGCACTCTGAAACGAAAGAATCTTATATAAAATTCTTTTAAAACAGTTTAATTCCGCTGTGGTTATTTTCTGTATGTTTAAAATTAATACAGTTATCTGTTTTATATAATATCGGTATGTGCTTTTTAGGTGCATAACTTAGATCGTCTAAGCTTTCGTCTAAATTAAAAACAGTTTTTATTTAATTTATTAAAATTGAAGATTAAACGGCTATTTGAAATTTATCTATAGATTCCTGTGTTTTATTGTGTTTTTTCTTTGTATCCGTGTTTAAAGGTTAATATTTTTGTTATTATTGTTGTGTAATCAGAAGAAAAATAATACACTGATTCGTTTTCAGACCGAAAACGAACCCTTGAAGAAGTACGCACTATGTATGCTGATCAAATCAGAACTGATGACCAAGGATGGGAAATTCAAGAAAGACGTCGCACTTGCTAAGGTTCCTGTTGCAGGTCCGTATTTAAACAGACAATATTACATCACATGTTGCATCACTTTATTTTCTTTAAAGTGCCGGCGATGTACCTGGTGGGTAAGCGCAGTACAATTCATAAAAACGGCTACCTAGAGATCGGTTATCCATCGACTGCGAATGTAATAAACCAAAATAAAGTCACTGAAGGAGCTCATCGCCTTGTGCATGGTGGTCGCAACCCTGTGCAGTATATATCCCTAACAGCCCGTTTGAATAGTGGATACATCGGTTGATTACCGGCTAGTTGCAATCCAGTAGAATACAAATTTGTTACCACCCCGCTTTTCAGCACGCCAGATTCTACCTTTTCTTCATCAACCACTTTACTATTTCGTGTATAATTATAGACTTTAAATTTATTTATAGTTAAATTATAAAATGTAGATTTATTACTTTTTTCGCTGATACAATATTTAGTCTATGTTAGTAACCATTTACGACCAGTAGGAAAACTACTTATTAGCGTATTATCAAATAGTTACTTCAGATTTCTAAGGCTTGCATTTATTACCTATTTGCTGTGATGATAAATTAATCTTAAAATTTGCTATGTCATATTATTATTATATTACCTACAAATAAAATCTTTCTTACAGCTGATAAGCCTGCCGTTGAGAAACTGATCGACACATGCCTAGCTAATAAAGGCAATACTCCACACCAGACTGCATGGAACTATGTCAAGTGCTACCATGAGAAAGACCCCAAATACCCCATTTTCCTGTAAATAAAACTGGATTTACAGAATGGCATCAACAGCAGTATTACATATCAACGCTAACTGTACTGAAATTTGTTTATTTTGGACGATACAATTATTTGACGCCAAATCAGTTTTTTTTTAAATTGAGCAATGTAGTTATGCAAATACTTGCGAAAGCAATGTCTTTATAAATTTATCATTCATACCAAATAAAACCTCGATAAATGGTGTTCCAATATTATTTAGTTAATGTTTTTTTAATGTAGTGTCCACAAACATTTATCAGTGACAGATATCGAAATTTGAGCTTTCAATATTTTCATTTTTTATAATATTAGCCACAATGCGTGTAATTAATCAAAATTTAGATTAGATAGATCTCCATAGTAAATAACGTGAAAGACACCTACCGAAGGAGTGGTTAACGTTACTACATTTACGAATTTAATAGATTTAGACAGTCAATAAAAAACTAACAAATTAAATTAATTTTTTTCTTTGTACTTCTTTTTTATTTACTTTACTTCACTTTGTAGACTTCATTTAAACACTAAATACAAAATTTTACCTTTTCCAAACTTCTTCTTTTTCCTGCCCTTCTCCCACGTAAGTATAGTCGACACAATATGTTTTCCACACTCGTCTATCAGCTGTCATCTCATACATCTTTTATACATATATATTATCATCCTTCACACAATTTATCCGTGCCATTTTCAGTCTTTCTCTACAGTCTACTCCTATATCCAGCCAGCTTTATACTGAACATTTTTCTACTTGTATGGTTTTTTTTAAATGCAATACAGGTATGCGCTTGGCCTCGATCTTACCTGATGGTAAGTAAAAACGAGGCTGACGATGTATCGCGCTTACCTATTAAATGCTTATTCACTCTTCGCTTGAAGACTCCCAAGTTATAGGTGGATGGGAAAATAGACGACGGGAGTGAATTTCAATCCTTTGCCGTTCGCATTATGAACGACGAAGCATGATGCTTCATGCGAATCAAGTGAATTTTCACGAAATAAGGGTGAAATCCCTCACGGCGTCTAGTTGTCCTATGGTGGAACGGATTAGGCGGAATTAAATCGTGCAATTCCTGTGCACCCTCTCCAAAGTACAACCTGTAAAACACTGAGAGGCAAGCTACCTTACGTCGATGCTCTAGACTGAGCATTTTTGACAAGTCGACGATGGTCATTGGAACTAGATTTTATAACACGAGTAATTGCAATGAAAGATCTTAGAGTTACGTTTGAACCCAGATTTACTTCTAATTTTCTTTGTTTCTTAATGATGGATAAATAATGTATGTGCTGCGTTCAAATTTCTTATAAATAAAAAAAATATGTATAGTAAATATAATGTTTGGAATTTTGTTTTTTTTTTTTTTTTGTTTTTGTTTTACGTGGTTGTAAATTAATCTGAAAAACTGTGTAAATAATAAATAAAATATTTCAACCCTCCTCATGACATGCAAATACATAACCTGTTACTCTTCATCGTTTGTCACTGATTTGAAAATTTCATACTTTCTGTGACTTGCTTACTTTCGCTTATATTTTTCATGGAATGCTACCAAGAGCGTCGAGCCACTCTGGTTGTTTTGCTAGGATATGCATGTACTGTGAAAAACTATCAAATGTATTTAAACAACTGACTCTGAAGTGGGAATTTCGCGGCTTTACTTTATTCTAAGAAATATATTTGTTCTTATGAAAATTATACACTTTATACCTACTCATTCCTAACCCCATCAACTCTAGTTACGAGTAACATCCATTTTAACATTCGCACTTCTTTTACATATAATATAATCTTCTTTCATCTATCTCGTTCCTTTTTCTGCACTCAGATCCATACATCGCAGTGAGTATTATGATATTTTTTAAGTGAAACTTCTTTTAGGACGATGTGAATTAGATTTTAAGAGACAAAAATATCTAACGAAAAAGAGATAGACATAAATGTATATATAGGTTTTAGGCTGTGAGAGAATGAGATAGAATGTGTTTCTATATAGTTTCCCTATCCTTCGTCTATTCTTATTGTACTCGAAATTAATATACAAAGAGAGGTAGAGAGAGAGAGAGAGAGAGAGATAGAGAAGTTTCACTTCTATCGCATGTAAACTCACAGTCTCAGGGTTAATTGTCTACCAATAAATTTATCAAAATGCCATTAAGTGAACAAAAGTAGAAACAAATCAAGTTTAATGAGTCTTAATAAATCGAACCCGCATACTTCATTATGTTTATCCTAGACCCGGTCCGTTAGACCAAAAAAACTATCATGTTTAATTGTTAGATAATGTTCTAAAACAATGGTTCATTGAAAAGATTTGTTTTGACAAATCTAAGCAGAGAATGTTATTAAAATATATGACGCTTAGTTGTAAGTTAGGTTATATTAAATGACGATTCTGAATATTGAATTTAGTACTGCAGTGGGAACGGATTGAAAATGTGCGAAAAGATGAATTTATATTTTATCTCGGTGGTGTTCGTCGCAGTTTTTGCTTCCAAAGTAAGTACACTAGTACTTACTTAAGTACACTAGTACTTAAGTAATGATTTAGAGTAATAGTAATTCTTATTATAAATCCATTCATAAATAAAATATGTGTAGTAGTATTCATTCAAGTTTGCTCCAATTCTCAAGTGTATCACTACCGCCGGATAATCGAAGGGAGACTATCTAAGGGCGTTGCAGCCGAAAAGATAGTAACACATACAAGTCATAAATCTGCTGAAATATACCAATAATAATTGCTTGGCGACAGACTTTGAACTTTTTTAAAGATGTTAAAAAATCAAGAAAGTTCTCCTATGACCAATAACTGCTACGATAAATGGCATAAGGTAGGATTAGATATTACATGCAATGAAATAATGTTTAAATACCCTTCTTCTATGCTATCATTACTTTAAATATCTAAAAATATACAAATTGCGAGCAGCCCTGTACCGGTCGATGTGGCGATCTTTGAAGGAGACCTATGTCCAACAGTTGACATCTTTCGGCTGAATAGATGAATGGGTGGGCACAGGTTTACTCAATGCATTATACATTGATCATCGGTTTAATCGAAAACTTCACAGCAGTTGAATTCATAGGAACCCAACCAATAGAAGAAGAAGTTCACTGTTATTACTGTTAATACGTATTACGCTTACATCAACAATGAAGTAAGCACACTTGACTTATATCACATTTCTTAATGTGTGTATTTGTCTGTATGGTGGCATCATAGCTCCAAAACAACAGAACATATGTTGATCAAATTTTCTTTGTATAAAAGGTGACTTAATCGGGAGTGTTCTTAGCTATGATTCAAGAAAATCTGTTAAGCTACTTGAAGATAATCAGCTCTCTTCTAGTTTATAAATGGGTGTGAGCATCTTTCACAGGTCTGATCGAGTGGAAATTTGGTATTATGTTACTTCAATGAGTATTCAATATCATTGAAAAACATGGCAACATTAAGCTGATGCTGCAGATCTGCAAGATAGCTAACTCTTCACAAACTTACAGCAGAATTATCGTGTTTGGGCTCATTGGGATGGTCTCATGGTTTCTTGTATCGAGAATTTCTTATATTTTCAATTTTGGTACTCAATCATTCCTTTAATATCAAAAGGGACTCGAAATCCAAGACCAAAACGAAACAACGGTAAAGGATTTAAAAATATCTAAAGCAGAGGAGGAAATGTTGAAACTAAAAACTCATCAGATAGAGTGTACCGAAGAAACTCATGTGGATCCTGATTTAGTGATCAAGTTTAAAGCCGGCGATTGGAATGTTAGTATTTTGGTACATTTATTTACTTATTTTAAATGTTAATCGTTGAACTGTGGTCGGATAAGGTCGAAATAAAAGTTTGATGGAAATGGTTAAAGGAAAGGGGGAAGGTAGTATAGAATTTTCGCTTCAATAGATCGTAACTACCATACACGCGGGGAAAAACAATGACAGGTTTCAAGTAGGTCATGTTTCAGTGTCAGTCAATAAATATTATCAACCTATCTAGTGGCTTTAACCGTGGTAGATTTATACGCGCTATTGACAATGGCTACTGTCGGTAGATCACTTGACAGTCGTTACAGTTCTTGAACTATACCTTACATTCACGTCAGGTGCATTCATAATGCCAAGATTAATTCATAATGGATCTTTATCTCTAATTGGGTCAGTCTAACTGGTGAAACACCACCACCGAAGATCGCAGTCGAAATAACCTTGGATGATGTTCTTGCTTTGAGTAGGGTCTCCACCTGTAGAGCTCCTTGGGGAAGAGGGATTTGAGGTCGGCCTCTGGTATTACAAGCGTCCTTATGCTATGATAACAGCTTACGATAGGCATTAGGCAAGCCGTAGATTTCTTTGCCATCTTGGTTATATAATATAAAATTTTAAAAAACTTTTCGAGTAAAGTAAATTAAAGGGAGAGTCTAGTTCGTTAAACTATATTCCTAAGTTTTATACATAGTCTCAGTAAAATCGTACTATGAATTAGAGATGGCATATATCTACCTACCTATTTACTTGGTAATTTTTAGAGCGACATTAAAATAATAAGTATTTTTTATCTATTTCAGAATGAAACACCAGCTCTTAAGAAATGGGTGCTGTGTGTATTAAATAGACTAGGGTTAATGTCTAAGGAAGGAGTATATAAATTGGATGAAGCTTTCTTGAAAATTGCGAAAAAGGGTAATTAACTACCTACTTAGATTTAAATTTGATCAGATTAAATATAGCACACTAATTTTAGTAACTTTATTATATTTTATTTTATTAGATCTAAATTGTACTCCATGCAAAAGGTCAATACAGTATGTAGCTACCTAATGCTATTTCTCTTTTTTTTCAGATGAAAACAAAGTAGACAAATTAATCGATGATTGTATAACACCTAAATCACTTCCACCTGCGGACATCGCTTGGGAATATGTCAAATGTCTCCACGTCAAAGATCCCCACGGCAACTTTTCTTCGATATCAGTATTCCATTTGTAGATAACAGAATTGTGAATAGCGCCATCTAGACTACAGATTGCGCATTATGTACTTACTAATACAGTTTGATTAGTGCTCAACTAACATTGATATAGTTTATTTATTGTGAAAATAGATGTCACTATATTCCTTTTGGGTAAACGGTTAAATATTATTAGGCGTGTGATACTTTATATAATTAGAGAGCTCGATTAATGTATTCTTATATTTTAACTGAATTGAAAAAAAAAAAGACGGAGGATGTCATGTATCAATTCGAAAGTTTTTTTTAAATGGATGTTCAGTCTTACCTATCTTCTTTGTTTTGAGAATCAATTTGGATTATTCTTTTTTCGTTGGAAATGGGATACCTAAAGGGAGGTCTAATTTTAACTTCATTGAACCTTGAACTTCCAAGATAAACCACGTTTTCGTTTTTTCCTAAAAATATATTGTGATTCGCCCAATTTCTTACAATTTACTTGTAAAACTGGTAGGTTTTTACAAAAATTGCAAAGTTATGGATTAGATATCCCACATACTAAAAAATAAACGAAGATAATTTATATCCATATAAGTATTTTAAATGATTATTTCACTCATAACACTGGCAGCTTACAACCGACTTCAAAAAAAAGAGGAGCTTCTCAATTCTGTTTTTAAGGATGTTCCACAGACCTAAAATTATGCTATAAATCTATGAGATGGTCAGCCATAAATAACTTCTGTGTTTATGAACCGATTTGGATGATTCTGCTTTTTATTATTTAGTATTAGTTTATACCTGCTTACCCTATGAAGGCCAAAAATAGTCACCTTTACTATTGCATAATATATAAACTTCATACTTCCAGTTGGTAGGGAATTTGACTATTAGAGAAACAAGTGCAGAGTCTTAAAAAAAATATATTTAAGTACATATCTTGGACTGAAATTTTTCAAATAACCTATTCGCGATATATTACTTGAGATATTTTTTTTTATATAATATATTTTTCATCCATTAAACATCAAGAGGGCCGTTTCATACTTTAATATTAGACTATTAGAAAGGGGATTACCACAAGAGTGGTCCCATATTAATTTCATTGATATTGGACCTTTGACTTCGAAGATACACAAGGGAATTCCGGTAATTTCTTGAAGTTAATTTCTATTTCCTACAAATTAAGTACCTTGTATATATATATCCTATCCATAAAGTAAAGAGAGTAGAGGCGAGGAAACCATCTTTTAAGAGATACAAGTTGAACAGTGTTTTTTTTTTTTTTTTTTTTTTTTTTTTTTTTTTTTTTTTTTTAGAACTGACTACACTGTTAGCCTTAGGGGCCCTAAAGCCGCTGCGGCTTTTACAGCTTCACCGGACTTGGGGGCGAGCGCAGAGGGCACTCAGCCGCGAAAGTTTTGTGGACGACTCGCACGAGGGTGCCAAAGTGGCCGGACCTCGGCTCGGGCGGTCGTCGCGTTCGCAAATAGGTCGCGATCTATTCGAATCCCTACACCTACGATTCGAGCTAACTAAATATACACATAGGCACGTTCCCTTTCTCCTGGGAGGAAGGAAGGAACCGTGCGTATGTGTATTCAGTAATCGGAATGTTTCTACACTAACTAGCGCTAACTAACTAGCGTAAAAAAAGAAAAAAAAAGGTCCCTCACAGAACCTATGTACCTGTGTGGTGTGCACGTGTGTATGTTCATACGTGTGTAGTGTTGTATGTAGGTAGCTAAGTGATGCACGTATAGTGTCACTTGTATCGCGCGGGCGGTTGCCTGACCCAAGGGTTTCACACCGAGGAACGGACCTAGGCTTGGGTTACCGCTAGAGAGGGTGGACGTGACGGGTGTGCTGGAGCGAAATTGACCGCCCGCCCTCTGCGGAGAGAACGGTGGTTACGCGGGCGTGGGCGCTGGCACGCTCTGTTTGGAGAGACGGATGTGTAATATTTATTCGAATTTTCGATGTGATCGTCGGGATCAATAAAAATATTGCGCGGCCGGCGTTTGCACCGGATGTCCGTGGGTGCCGGAACATAAGTGGCGGCTGTTTTTATTAACGGATTCGCGTGGTTCGACGCGGTGTCGAAATACGAACGGGAGAGCTGTTTAACGTAGGCATGTATCGAAGAGTTGAACAGTGTCTAGCTGTAAGCAACAAATAACAAATCAAAACCCACCAAAATGGCGCTAGCGTAGCAAAAGGGAATGATATAGCTTCGTGGTTCTATAGTTTTTCCATAAGAAAAATTTAAAAAATAATTGAGCAATAGTAGGAAAAGTTTGTGGAGTGAAAATATGTCCAAGCGAGCGAAAATTAAAAAATTATAATTTTTGACGCTATCTTTCTAATTAGCGCACTTTCTTTGCTACCGTGACTAGTGACGGATAGTATAGCGGCCTATGTATAATAATAGGTCTTTACCTATGAAATTGCCGTTCTGCAGTACTGGCCATTTCAAATAAAAATAATTTTTTTTGGCTAAGAATACTAATTTCAAATTAATTTTATTTTAAAAACATGGAATTCTTTTTCCAAAAGTAGTCATTTGTTTATTGATTAGTGTTACATTTTCATCGCATTTCAATCTTTTTTGTCATCATGGATACGTTAAAAATTCGAGTAATTATGGAATATGAGTACCGTCGTGGCAGCAACGCGGCACAAGCGGCACGCAACATCAACGACGTTTACGGAGCTAACACTACAAATCAACGCACCACCTGTTATAGGTTTGCTCGCTTCCGTTCTGGGAATTTCAACCTTAAAAATGAACCTCGCGGTCGTCCGAAGACTTTGGTCGACAATGACGAATTAAAGGCGATTGTGGAAGCTGATGATACACAATCTACGGCTGAATTAGCAGCAGCTTTCGACGTTAGCGTCAAAACAATAATGGTCCATTTTCGTCAAATTGGCAAGGTACAAAAGCTTGACAAATGGGTGCCCCACGAGCTCAATGATCGCCAGCGCGAAGTACGCGTCGAGACGTGCCTTGCACTGCTCAACAGAAACACGAATGAAGGAATTTTGAACCGCATTGTTACCTGCGATGAAAAATGGATTCTGTTTGATAACCGCAAGCGCTCAGCAAGTTGGTTGGATCCTGGTTCAGCACCTAAACAATGCCCTAAACGAAAACTTACCCCTAGAAAAGTGATGGTCACTGTTTGGTGGTCTAGCGCCGGTGTGATTCATCACAGCTTCTTACCAAACGGGGTAGGCATTACTGCAGATGTGTACTGTGAAGAACTGAATACAATGATGGAGAAGCTGGCACATCTCCAACCAGCATTGGTCAACCACTCGTCTCCGCTGCTCCTGCACGACAACGCGCGACCTCATACTGCACAGCAGACGGTCTCCAAGTTGCAAGAACTGGGGTTGGAAGTTCTCCGTCATCCGCCCTACTCACTAGACCTTGCGCCTACAGACTACAACTTTTTCCAGAATTTGGATAACTCCTTGGCGGGAAAAAAATTCAATACCCGAGAGGCAGTACAAAATGCCTTTGAAGAATTTGTTGCCTCCCGTCCAGCTGATTTCTTTACGAAGGGCATCAATAAATTGCCACTGCGCTGGCAAAGATACATTGACTGCATGGGTGATTACTTCGATTAATACAAATAAAAAATACATGGAAAAAATTCGTTTAAATTTTTTCATACAAAACGGCAATTTCATAGGTATAGACCTAATATGTATGTATACGCATATATTATACACTAATACATTGTATATACTCTATGTAGTATATATTTCTTTAGCTATAGCATCCATTTATTTTATGATTTGTGTTAATTGTTATGCCGTATTTAATTATTTTAATTCTGATGTTCTCATTACACCCATACTACCCCTGATTTACACTCTGTGATATATCCATCCAAAGGTTGCCTGGAAGAGATTGCTTTCAGCAATAAGTTCGCCCTCTGTAATTATCATAAAATTTTAATGTTCTATTCTTTAAGTAACTAAATATTAATTTTTAAAAAAAACTCGACTCTATCATATGCGTGTTTCACTGTTTGGTTGGGTAATAATTCAGACTATAATTGTTTTAAAAATTCTGAATTGAGTTTTATTTCTGTCGGCTGTCCTTATAACTGCCTTTTTTTTAATAGGCAAATAATGTCTACAGCTTCTTGTATTAAAATTGTAAGTATTTATGAACAAAGAAAATTATGAACGTAACGGGACGCCCGGCAAAAGTAAAACACTTTAGTGAATATTAAACTATGAAGATGTTTATTTTATTACTAGGTATATATATGTATAGTGATCGCTGTCCCTACCAACCTCTTTTAATCTATCCATGTTTTAACATGAAACTTTGAAATGATCCAGTCTATCTATAAATTAAAAAAACGTTCTCGGATTCAACCCACCAACGTTTTTTTTCGAAAACACAAATCCACACCTTTTTTTAAGTGGGTGCGTTTATAACATTAAACATTAAAAATTGCCATGAAAAAAGATGCACTTGCAAATACACCAATGCACTTAGGTACTAATAGGTCTGGGAAAAAGTTTCTTCGCATTTTTATATGAAAACTCAAGACATTGATTTCAAAGTTTATTTACATTTATTTACAGTATTTATGTGCCGTTTTGTTCGATGACTTTCTGCCATTTTGTAGGCAGAGACATGATCCCGTTGCTGTAGAAAGTGAGACTTGTGATCAAAAAACGCGACAAATAGTTTTGGCAGTCACTCTTGATGTATACCTTACAGAACCTAAAGAATTCTGAAGAGACCGAAACAGGTGTGTGAGGGTAATCATTTTTTTTTGGAACTGACTATAATGTTAGCGTTAGCCCTAGAGCCTCTGACGGCTTTTACAGCTTAATCGGACTTGGAGCTGCCCAACGGTAGTTGTCGGGTTCTTGTATAATATTCCAATTGTTGGGTTTATTTTAATATCGCGATGTAGGATGCGTCGTATGTGGCGAGATAGATGTCGACATCACTCTCCTCCGAGACCGGAGGTCGATAGCAGGTTGAGTCGTCCATACATCTTGTGATGCTTGCCGGGCCAGTGGAATGTTCCAGTGAGTCGGAACCAGATGCCGCATAGTTCACGGTGAGTCGGAACTGTCTGCGGTGAGCCGCAGTGAGTCGGGGTGATGCTGCAAGAATGCTCTAGTGAGTCAGAGTGGTGCAGTGTTGCGTAGTAGCTGGCTGCTGCATCGACCAGGAGAGAAGTGCCTCTCTGCTTGCTGACCGGCCGAAGTGCAGTGTGCTGTGCAAAGGTCGCTGAGAAGGCTGTGGGTTATAATGACCAGGAATGCGCGTCCGCTGCATGCTGGTGGTCAGGATACCCGTAGTAGCCGTGGATGCTGGCTGGCTGTATGACTCGCTACTCGAAAGCTTGAGGTGCAAGGTCAGGGCTATATGGTGGATGCTTAAACTCTCTTAATTTTTGCTGAGTGGTTAAATATGTGTGTGGTCTAGCGTTATTGTGATGAAAGACCACACCCTTACTGTTGATCAATTTCGGCCGCTTTCTCTCAACTGCTTCCTTTATACTCATCATTTGTTGGCAGTAGAGATCTGAATCGATGGTTTTGCCTAGCGGTAAAAGCTCATAATGAACAGTGCCCTTCCAGTCTCACCATACACACAGCATCACCTTGTTTTTAGTTAGCCCAGGTTTAGCCACAGTCTGAGAAGCCTGCCCGACCTTAGACCAAGAACTTCTTGTCGTACGTGATCCACTTTTCATTGCCAGTTATCAACCTCTTCAAAAACGGCTCGGCTTCATTACGTCTCAATAATTAATCGCAAATGAGTACTACTCGTGCGCGATAAGTTGAGAGCCGCGCGGAATACGACTCCCCACCCGCTTCCCCGATGACACACTTGTTGTATAGCGCGCAACGCCATTATTTAATATAGGTTTTTTTAGTCTCTTACTTTAATAAGCTAGTTATGTTCTTTTTTTGTTCACTGTACCAGGACCCGACAATGACGTCACCGCGCTCAAGTCTCAACTTATCGTGCACGAGTAGTACTTGGTTCATTATGTTTCTTTCAGTGAGCTCGTGTGGCACCCAAATAAAGAGCTTTTTAGTATAGCCAGCTTTCTTGAATTAGGTAATACTGTTCTGTGGTCAATTTCCAGTTCTTCATCTACATTGTAACTACTGAAATGCCGATCTTGCTTAACTTTTTCAAAAATGGCGTCCATTTTATTCGTAACAGGGCGACCAGAGCGAGGTGCATCTTTAACATCAAAATTTCCGGACTGAAAACGTTTGAATCAACTTTTTTGCTACTCTTACTGACACTGTATTAGGTCCTTAAATATCACAAATTTTTTTCGCTGCTTGGGTTGCATTTTTACCTTTTTTGTGATAATATTTTTAAATGTATTGAATTTCTTTATTAGATTCACTCATTTTTACAGAAAGAAAAACAAATAAAAAGTAGCGGGAAACAATTTCTAATGGTACCAAAACCAGCCAGATACAAATAGTACAGTCAAAGAAATTTTATAACAAGTTTATACCTACGTTATGCGAAAACACCTTTTCCCCGACCTAATATAACTAAGTGAGCCTTTTTTCAGTATAACCAATAACGAAACATATCACTAAATTACATATAAATTTTATACATGATTGCTTATTAGTATTACAAAAGATTATTTTATACTAATTTTACAGAAATTTTGCGGTTATATTTGTGTTTGTGTGTTTACCCGTCAAAGTTGGGATCAACAACTGGTCCGAACCTCTACATTAGATGTGTAACATAAAAAATATATTTAAAATTTTAAATATACGGAAACATAAATTACCGCCATTTTGACGTCGAACATTGTCATTCCGAAACGATTTTTCCATAAATTTTTAAACCTATTTAATAGAGCTACTAACCAGGTCTCGCTATAATTACGTACTATCTAAATTACGATCTGGGTGTCATTTCGTTGTATATTTCGCTGCATATGGATAGGTTTGACATATCGCTCACTAGGTACCTACTGTTTATATAGAAAATGTGTTTGTTTATTCATACGCGTGACTGTGCAAGTGAGAAACCAGGTATTCAACTATATGTCAATATGGCTACAAGGTTCGTTTGTGGTGGTCCCACCGCACACTATTTAATGGAGGCAATTTTGTGTCATCCCTTTTTTTATTGTAGATTCCTATAGTTTGAACCAAATTCAAATACGAGTAAAACTCCCGCTTGTCTGTTATGCATAGTTCGTAAGGAAAAAATAATAATCACTGTTTTTCATCCGGATAAATCATTAAAAAAAGTTAAAACTTATAAAATGTAAATAAAATCTTCAAATCAACACAGATGTAGAGGTCCTTTGGTGCAGCGTCCAAGCGCGCTATCTCTTACAGACTTTCTTTTGTAAGTAATCCTTAGTTTGACAGTAAAAGTTTTACACTTTTGTGGATAAATAACAGAAATAGTAATAGACGTGATAAATTGAAATCCAGATCATCTACGGCTATACATTAAAGCTATTTTGACGGTATGTATTCTAACTGGCCCAAGTGTGTAATAGTTTATTGTAAAGCTTATTACGTCAGCCATTTATATGCGTACGAAAGGGCGGAGCACTTAGACTGTTACAATAGAGACTTTAAGCTGGAGCCGTAATCGAAAGCGGTTAGGATCAGATAATATCTTTTTTTTGAAGATACTAGAAAATTGCATCAACCCTGTGGTAGCATGTACGGACGCGGTATCGATCGACACGAGTTCGAATCCTTACATTAAGCCTGAGCCGCTAGTGGTTGAAAAACAGTACTGATATGGTTCTTTTTGCAGACGACACTTCACTTATATTCAAAGTGAAAAGAATGGATTCAAAGGTTAGGCAATTAAACAATACTGTAATTAAAATATCTGAATGGTTTGTTCTCAATAATTTACTGCTAAATTGGAAACAAAACTAAATGTATGAGGTTTGCCTTGTCCAATGTTCGGCGTGTTGATAGTAGGATCAAGATAGAAGGGAATTTAGTAGGTTTAGTTGATGATACTGTCTTCTTGGGTATTACACTTGATTCAAAATTACAATGGGATCCGCACATTAAAACCTTGGTGGGAAGCGGCATTAGCTAGGTTAATCTACTTCGCTTACTTCCATACCTTAATGTCTTATGTTATTTAGCTGTGGGGTTCAGCAGCTGAAATAGGTACCATATTTATATTCCAATAGCGGGCAGTTCAAGCAATCTACAATATGGAATGCCGCGAATCACTAAAGAACAAATTCCAAGAATTTAGTATTTTAACTTTGTCCTCCCAATACATCCTTGATAACTGTTAAGGCTAAAAGGCGCATACGACGATCATATGCACAATGATACAGCACTATCCTTTTTCCTCGTATCTGTCTATCCTTGCTACCTACCTTTTCGCCGACGTCATTCGCCTTTAAAATTGCAACGGCAAACACAGAGTGACTGCGGTATTAATTAAAATAAACTTTACTTCAAAAAACTTGAATAAATTATCGTGCATGTGCGTGGTGACACAGAAGTGAACACAGAGGAGGCTCCAAAGTGCGTAAAAGCTGTTGTTCGGTGAGTCCCTTTTTTCCATTCTATAATATTCCAGTATTCCGTGTCATTGTGCATATATTGTAATCGACCAGGGAAATTGCCCCCAACCAACAATCCGGCTAGTTTTATGAAAGAAAACGAACCAGCGCTTACAATAACTTAATGGAAATTCGTCGATCGAGTTTTTTACCGGTTTTTCGAGATTACTGGGATATTTTTCGAACCGGCAGTAGTGTTTTGACGTTCATAAGTGCTTTCTTTGTGCATAAATTGAATAAAGAATTTTTTGATTTTGATTTTGAGCTTTTGTTGAACGAAAACATCCGTAATGAAACCATAGCATGGTGGTAGGCCATTGTTTCAATACCCGCTTGACTAACTACTCTCTCAAACTGAAAATCTGTCGCCAAGCACCTATAGGCATGTTCTGGCAGCTGCACTTGAAAGCCAATTCCCCCCTAGGCATAGCGTGTTACCATTTTGAACCACACAAAAAAAGAAACTAGTGTTTAGGCTAAAAATGCACTTTTGCTAATAAATACTTGTATCTGCCTATCCATTCTCCCCTATTATTTCACCGGCGTCAGCTGTAATTTAAAATCGGAACGACGAACACTAAAGGTGACTGCGCGATTTTCCAAATCAAAAAATTTGTAAACTTTTAACGCTAATATTGATCGCTGTATGGTGTGTGCTACCACTACAAAAGTGAACTAAGAGAACTCAAAATTTTATAAATGCTGTAGCGGGGTGAGCCCTTTTACTCCGTCATTCGTTCCTTCCGTATCATTGTGCATGTGTTGTAATCGGCCTCCAATCTAATAATCCAGCTAGGTTGAAAAAGAAACGAATCTGTGCGTACATCTAGTATGATAAAAAATATATTACCAAAAAAATATTCAAAACTAAAACGCACCTAGTGGAATCATGGAGTAGGTAACAAAAATTATCACGACATAGAACGATAACTACGTTTTAAGATACTGGAAAACTATCAAAATTAATACAAGTCTTAAAGTTTAATAATGTATAAACGAGTAAAATAATAATTGTTGGAAACTTCAAGTTTCCGGATTAGTAAGAAAATTTCCAATATTAAACATTCACTGCAACATACCACGTCAAACGATTTCATTGTGTTTGTGATATTTATCATAAAAAATTACTCAGGCATCCAGTTGAAAATTATAGAATTATGCATAGTATATAGTAGATACGGACAATTTGTCATATATATGTGGCGGTACATATAAGCCGTAAAGTTTAAAAAAAGCTAATAGCATGAGTATACACATAAGTAATTAGGATTGAGTATGTCAGAGGAAGTATGACAAGACAATATATAACAGAAAAGAAAACCAACTTTAATGGTTTTGAAGAGTTTCCTAAAGTATCTTCGAAGTTGAAAGTCCAATGCCAATATAATTTAAATGGGACCACTCTTGAGGTATCCCCTATACAACAAAAGAAGAATCATCCATAAAAAAAAACAATCCAATTGAGTAACCACCGACTTCTTTAGAAGTCGGTTAAAAATATCACCCGTGACCTTCACATAGAAGTTGAGATGAACTCTTAGAGTATGAGCGTGTCTTGGGAAAGGAAAGGAAAGGGAAGGAAACTAGAAGAGTGTTAGATAAGTATGAATATGTACTTACGGTTAAAAAGTACAGGAAGACGAAGAAGTAGGACAAGGATATACCGTTTTACGTATCGAGAAGGAAAGTGAGACAGCACTTTGGGATAGTAGTTATTTTACTCTGCTTATGAAATTAGGTCTTCGCTATCCAACACCCCGGGCGAGAATTTCCTCAAGCCTTTTCGATTTGATTACACCTTTAACCGTAGGGGCCTTGAAGGCTCAGAAAGCTTTTACTGCTTCACCAGGCTTGGGGGCGAGCGCGGAAGGCACTCAGCTGCGTATATGAGGCAAACAACTCAAGGGTGCCAAAGTGGCCGAAACTCGGCTTGGGCGGTCGTTACCAGCTTAAAAAATGCGTTCACTCAATAGTAAAACCACTCGTTAGAAAACTAAGTCATTAGTACGGATTCCATAATTACATAGACACTATTCTGTGATATATATTTAATAGTATGTGATGTAATGTCACCTAATGTTGTATTCTAGCTTTGAACTTAGTGTTTCAATTTTCACGACGAATCATTATTATTAGGTTTGCGAAACCAGTGTCGAGCGCATTATAAAATGAATGCGCTATAAGTAGATAAATCTATTTCTCGAGAGTCCAGTTATGCCGAGGATATATGCCATAGAAGGTTCGTGTTATAGAGATGTCAATCTATTTCCCTCTTCTCCTTTTCACTACAGTATCTACCAAACGCGATGGGCTTCGGAGTCACAGTTTTACTTCAAACTCCATCTCGGCACGAACTGAAACGTCCTCAGTGTTCTTATCTTTGTCGTATTGTGAAGCTGTGGAACCTTCCCCCGGCCAGTGTGTTCCCTCCTTCTTACGACATCGGGTCCTTCAAGTGTAACCAAAAGATATATTTTTTTATTATTTCTATAGTAAAAATACAATAATTTATTATGTATTAATAATTATAATCATAAAATAGGTACTTACTTATACCGACATCTAGTGGATACCCCTGAACTTCGCATACCTACGTGTTGCGTTGATTGGCGTTTAAAATCATATTCATAAGTCTCGCAAAGATGCGCTGGCGCAGTGAACTGGCCCGTGCATTTCTTAACTCGGTCTCGTAAAGAGGTTGTTGCAAATTATGCCAACTATCGCAGCCTTGTGTATTTTTTATTTATTATTTATTTCTGCATTTTCCATTAATACCTACTAAGGTGTATTTAAAATAAATTAGAAAAAAAACTTTTAAGCAACATTGGATAAATGGCAAAATAACATTAATCCATAACGATATTAATTATTAAATGATAGGATTTTAAATTAAAAAAAAAAAAAATTGATATCATAATATGTATTCCATTTGAAAGGACAAAAAAACCTTGAATCCCATTTTCTATAATCACTGCCTAAACCACAACGAAATTAGGCGTGATTTTATGTAGATAAAAAAATTACGGACGTGAGGCGCCTATTTCAAAGATAGAACCTATTTGAAACCGTGGGCCGAGCTACGCCCTTCTCGCCTTTCGATTGGCTACCGGCAACAATGTTAGATCGTACAAGGAACTATAGTTGTCTCTTACTCTCGCGTTTAATTATCGTTACATTAAAAAATAGCACTTCTCTCTCGCACACGGATTAATGGAGCAAATTGCTACCGGCTGTTTCCTACTTGGTTTTTCGTAATCAATTTAAGTTCATTCTAACGCTTGTCAAATATATTTTTTAAAATTGACCTTAACTTAGTAGAGATATGGTAGGTTTTGGATTAAATTTTGAGAGTCGCAGTTACATTTTACAGTTAGGCGTGTTGGTAGAATTTTTAACACAAACTTTTTTCGCCAAATGCCGTAATGGTTAAAACGAGTTGCATTAATGGCGGCTGTAAGTCGTAAGTAATTTTTTTTGTTATAGAAATGTTTTCCGCTGCGACCGGTGTTTGTAATTATTCTCTTATCTAGATTACAGATTAAAAATATATTTTTTTACACTGTTCGTAAGGACAATGTGTTCCTCTTTTGAATTATTTAAGCGTACTTACAGATGCATTTTTAAATTCATCTTTATTCCAAGTTTTTCAATAAATAAATTATTTCAATTGTAGGTATATATATGTTTCCATTAATTAAATGGATAATTCTATTTAGCCTTTAATAAGGAAAATTTAATTTAGGCTTTACAAAAGTTTGCGATGTTCATATCTATAAATATGGACAAATAAATAACGTGTATTAGTAAAGCCAAAATAACAGCTATTAAGGTACTAAATGCATTTTTTTTGTAGGTATACCTATACGGAACTTATAAGAAAAATCAATTTTAATATTTTTTGTCTGTCTGTCTGTTTATTCCAGCTAATTTCCGAAACGGTAAGACCGATTTTAAAGGAAATTTCGCTCGCCGATAGCTGATGTTATAAGGAGTAACTTGGGCTTTTATTTTAGAAAAATATTTAGAATTCCGAGCAAAAGAAATTATTGAAAAAACTACGATTTTGGGGCGCATTTTTTATCTTCATAGGTTTATCGTTGTGGCCACAATCCACTTGATCTTAAGTGATGATGTGGCACAAGATGGTAGTACGACAAGGACAAGTCGAATGTGGGACAGTCTAGGAAAATATGAAAGACTGTCTCGGCGGTATCCGGGTCTATTTAATTTTAGGAAATGCATCTACCTACTTATTATTTTTAATTTAGGTGATTCATGTGAAAATAATCCAATTCGGTATCTACTTATATAATTTAGGTAGAGAGTCATCACTATTAATCACATTAATTAGTTGAAAGGAATTGAAGCATTGAAGGTGAAGCGATGACTCAGTGGCAGCGAGTTCGTAGGCTCAAATCTTACATCTTACAATCTTACAGTCTATATTGTTTCTCAAGTTGACGATTTTTACAAAAAATTTCGTACAACAAGCTAAATTATTAAAGTAGAAACAAAAACACTTAACAAACTTTTTCTGTTTTAGCTTTTTAATTGATTTCCATACCTTGTATCTACTTAAATATTATAAAGCCTTTGCCACTCTATAATTAACGAATGACGAACGAATCTAAAGACACCTCGTAAGCTAAAATCCATCAAGTCGTTTAGGCTACAGAACGTGGCAAAGAAATAGACATAGGTACATACATACGCTCGAAAAATATAACCCTCCTTTTTCGCATTCGGGTAAAAAGGCAACTTGGCTAGGCCCGTGGTGTATGATGGTCGCAGTTAGGGTTGTAACTGAGGCATTCTTAGCAGATGTAGAGGCAGATGCGGAGGTTAACGGAAGTGGAGGCGGAAGCAGAAGTGGTAGTGAAAAAAGATTAATTATTAAAGAAATAGAAAATCAAGAAGTATTTATTCAAAATAGGTAGGTACACAGTACAATTTGTTATAGAAACTTTACTGTTAATCGAAATTAATTGGAGCCAAATTATATTTCACCAACAACAGTTCTGATGCTTTGTCACCCATGTCTACTATTTGCCCGTATTCCCGACGTACAGGCATAATCCTGACTATTTTGCATGAATGGCCGCGTCGCTCCTCGTGCGTTGTATGTCAACAAAAATAAACCTCTTTTACAACTTCGTAAAAAATTTACTGAGGTAGATGCGGAGGCGGAGGTAAAATTCTAGCGGAAGTTCCACACTTACGCTGGCGGAGGCGAGGTTCCGTTACAAACCTGGTCGCAATGCAGACACATTTGCCGTGTTCTACCTAGCATTTATTCCAATTCATATTATATACACTTGATATATATTAGATATGTATAAAATAAACCGTTTCCTTTTTACAATCACCTATTATTATTACGGTCAGTGACATCATTCTAAAGTTTAACTCAACCTTTTCAAATATCGCTGCCTTTACCTGTAATAAAGCATAAAAAATGTAATAATATAACTACTGAACCGTGAACATAAATATCAGACAAGTGAAACGAAACGAGACGTAAGATTTTCTCTTTTACATACACGTTTCCAATACTAGGAACGTAATATAAGTAATTATAAGCAGTTAATTTGCATATCTGCTAATTATTTATCATTATTGGACATTATCGTTGTTTTATATCTAGAAATCTTACATTTCTGTGTGATTTATTAGTGCTCTGTTAACTATTAATGCATCGAATAGAGATGTGCACTGTATAGGCATGAACTAGTTTTCCTCTTGAGCCTTCGCTCGTGTGAACTATAAGAAGTTCTTTATTATCAAATGTTAAATGATTAAAAAAAAATGATATGTTGTTTGTATATGTAGGTATTGATTTGTCATACCTATATGAAACAACAAATTGTACCTACAAAAAGTTTACCTACCTAGTAAATGAAGACACAGCCAAGAAACTGTAGTTCAATAAAGTACAATTCTGCCGTCCTAAAAAGGGAGTCGCATGTGCGAATTTTTGTTAAATTATCTATACCATTTGTTTTTTGTTTGTTTCCTTATTTTTTGTTTGTAATGAATAAATTCAAAAACTACTGAACCGATTTAAAAAGTTCTCTCATCATAAAGCTAAAGTATCAGCGAGTATCATAGGCTATATAATATTTTTGTTGTATAAAATTAACACGCGTGAAATCGTAAGGCTCAGCTGGTTAAGTTATATAATAGGTATATACAATCAGTAAATCAACAATCATCAAATCGTCAACAATAAGTAATCAGCATAATAGGCGCATCTAGTATTATTTTTTCTTGTTTCCCTACGAGCTTCCATTCTCGAGTTACAGTTTTTATAGTCTAAAAGGACACAAGTGACATATTTGTAAAGTTTTCTGGTTTTTTTCTGGTCTGTGTTTTAGTTAGAGGTACTCCTTTTCCTTAAGTTGGTAGAATTGTTTCTGATGGTAAGCACAATATAGTTCAGAAACAACGGTGATTACAGAAAGGTCGACAATTTATCGACGTTGCTGTCATAGTATGGAATGCATGCCTCTCGGCAGTTTGATATCCAAAGACTAATTCCGAAATGCAACTTACTAAGCAAGAGTCACTCTGACGAGTTTATGTTACCAGGTACCTACATGGTGGCCTATATGTACCACCCCACTTTATTGTATTTTTTTAAATATATTAAAGCTCCTAAGGTCACTTGCGTGACTTGAGAACAACTTAATTCTTTTTCCAGACGGAAATAACATACCTACAGTAAAATCTTAAGACAAATTTCAATATATATTGTACTGACCGTTATATCCGTCCAAAAAAGATCTGAATTATTCTCGAGTCACGCTTAAAGAAGTTTTAGTTAAAAAAGTCGCACTTATCTAAGTAAAACTTTAAAACTGAAGCATTATGTAAATAAAAAAATCATGATAAACCAATTTTACTTAATACCTATTAATAATACATATTTATACTTCCTAAAATTATTACTTAATCCTCTTCTTCGCTTGTACACGCGGTGCTAATCCTGGGAAGGCTATATAACTTCATGCTACGACTCTTAGGAGCAGAATATCTAAGGTTCCATAATCTTCAAGCAATTTGGAAAAAAGGAGGCAAATTCGGGAGGTGATAACACCGACTGGTTACACGGGTGCATTGGCAGCGGCACGGTGAACAGTTTCTAGAATAAATTGACCACAGGTGTGTAGCTGTAGTGTAAAACTAGTTTACCGTATATTATAAATGCTTCCTTCAATAACTTTTGAACGGCTGTACCTATTTTAATGAAACATTACTTAGATGTACATTACATTTTAGAATAAGCCGTAGATCCATTTCTTACAAAATATTAATACGTCCAGCGAAGTGAAACCATAGGGCATAGCTAGTACAAAATGAATATATAAATTGGCTAGTAATTTAAACGTTGATTTATTACAACTGTGCAAAAGTTAAAAACACTTCTAAATTCCTGTTTCTTTTGCTAATATTTTTGTGTTCTTCCGCCTACTTTATTTTTTATTCATATGCATATATTATGTAAGAACTTGTAAATTACCTTCATTAATTTATAATTTAAATATGTACATAGCTGTAAGATTTCTTAAAATATTCAAATAAAATAGATAAATATATAAAAGAATTGCTCACTTAATATTTTAAGATAATAAATACGAGCGTTCAACAGGTACATCCCTAGCACACAGATCTATTTGTAATTTCTGCCACTGTACGACATATAGTAATGATTTTGCATCGATTAATGTATTTATTTTTTGTTCGAAATCGTGAAACGTTTTTTATAAACTGGCGCATTTCCCGCTACTTTGCTCGCAACATAGCTAAGTTATAACCTATTCTAATTGAATTACTTTAAACCAATTTCCATAGATCTGTCTTTAAAAATTACGGATTTTTATACAAAATATTATCACCTTTTTAACCAAGTTAGGATTTGAATTAAACGGATAAAAAGAATCCGCGTGTAAATTTCCACGGTGCTAGTCCCAGTAGGTATATATGGACTTGATATATCAGTCAGTTAGGTATTTATATATATTAAATAGATTAATAAGTTGGTGTAGACATGATCGACAGAATTTTTACCGTTTATTTGGTAATAAGTGACCCCACTTCGGTGCTTAACGTGCTGGGATAAGTTAAAGACACAACTAATAGAATTTCATGACCAAGGCAATTTAATTTTCATCTCTCTCTTTATTTTTTTAACCGAATTCCAAAATAGACAGGTTACTCAATTCGAATGTATAAGTGTAGGTATATTTTTTTATGTATGTTCAACCATAACATCTTTGTTTATGATCCGATTTGGATGATTCTTTATTTGTGGATACCTCAAGGGTGGACCTTCGAAGATACACCAGAGAGCTCTTCAAAACCATTGAAGTTAGATTTGATTTATTGTTAAAAATTGTCTTGTTACAATATCAATTAATATTGTACATTATACCTTAATATTCTTACTTAATCATCTTGTATATAAAAATTATGTGTGTCTATTAGTGATCATCTAAAGTTATTGTATTTAGGGACTAAGGAGGCACTTCTGAATGTTAATACACTATTTACTACCGGTTCGGAAAACATTCCAGTTACTTAGAAGAACCGGCAAGAAACTATATATAAATTTGTTCTTTTTTTAAATAGCCAATAAGTATTGACGATTGAAGTACTAAAGATGAAAGATGTCTAAAATTAAGGGATTTTTTTTTCGATCGTAAACCGTTAGTCATAAGGCCCTGAAGCCTCAGACGGCTTTTCCAGCTTCACCAGACCAGCTCAAAGGCGCAAAAGTGGCCGAACCTCGGTTTGCGCTATTGCCAGGTATGCAAAATCGCGATCTGTCTAATTCCTTATCCGTAATTCAATCTAAATTATACTAACATATACATGTATTTAACAAACATATATACCTATATGTATTTAGTAATCTGTCAATTTTGGCCTACACTAACTAGTCAAAAAAAGAAAAAAAGGTACCTTACAGAACCTATGTACCTGTGTGGTATGCACGAGTGGAGCGCAGTATAATGGTGTCTGTTAATGCTAGTGATTGCAAGTGCAGTGTCACTGTATCACAAGGGCTCCACGCCGGAGGAACAGAGCTAGGGTTATTAGATATTTATTTAAAAAAAAAACGGGTATATTTCTGTGTCTGGATGTAGTAAATAGAATTATGGTTTATAAAATTGGTTATGTAAGTATCTTTGTATGCAATATTAACACAAGTTATAATCTTGAAACTCCTTTCTCAGTGTGACAAAAGCAACAAAATTTGTGATGGATTAAAAATATTGTTAATTATTTGTCAATTTACACCATTTTCATCTTTTTAACTGATTTCAAAAAATACGGAGGTACCTTATCCAATTCGAATGTATATTTATATTTTTTATACATGCTCAGCTATAACTTCTTTGCTTATGAACCGATTTAGATGACTCTTTTTTTATTAGATAGGGAATACCTCAAGGGTGGTCCTATTTAAATTGTATTGGCCTTTGATTTTCAACTTCGAATATACATTAGGAAACTCTTCAAAACCTTTGGAATTTGTTTTCATTTTTGTTAAAAAATGTCTTGTTACATCTAGACTCAAAATTGTATGAATGAGTATCAGGTCATTGAGCTATTTTTTGTCTTCAGTGTCATCTAAACCGCCCTCCCAAGCTGGTAGGTATTTCGCTTGTAGGTAATCCGATAGAAATCACCTACTGTTCACTCTGCTCACCCCAGTACCGAGACGCTTGTAGATGAAACCTCCATACAGTAATATCCAATGATGCGTCAAACAATTACGCCTATTTAGAATAACTTACTCATCAATAAACAGAAATAAATTCATCAAATGCGTTACAATGTTTAGATAATTATAAAGAACTAGCGATGTACCCGCGGCTCCGCACGCGTTTGTTATAACGCAGTGGTTATTTACATAACGTAATTTTAATTTAACTCATATTGTTGCTATATAAAATCGACTTCATGAATGGGCCGAATGTGCCTAATGCATTGTTTTAGTAGTCCAAAACCATCTTCACATTATTGCCTTTCTAATGAAACCGGTTTGGAGCAAATCGGTTGAATGGTTTCAAAGTCTAACTTACATAGGTAGAAACAATTTTTGTGTTTTATATATTTAAATTACAACAGCCGTTAATAATTATAATTATAATAATAAAAAAATTTAATAATTAAAAAAATATTATAATAATAATAATAAATAAAAAAATATAATTGAAATAATTAATATATTAATATATTGTTTATAATTGAAAAAAATATGTTTTAGTAAAAGACTGCATGATGTCCAGATGTCAAGAAATAGGTAGGTACTAGGCACAAAACGACACAAAAAGTTTTATTAATAGGTACCTACATGTAAGAAAATAATTATGAAGATAAAAGAAAAAAGCTCCAATGAATTTGAGGAGTTCCCTTTGAAGTCGAAGGTCCATTGCCAATAAAATTAAAATGGGAACACCCTTCACCCTTCCCTTTCCAACGAAAAGAGAATCATTTAAATCGGCTTATAGTAAACAAAGAAGTTACATATAGGCCAAACATCCGTAAAAAAATATCCAATCGAATTAGGAACTTCCTCCTTTTTTTTAAAGTAGGTTAAAATTAATAAGTCCTAGTTACCATTAGTAGTTCTTACAAACTTATTTAAAATACTTACAAAATTATAATAACTAGCGGTCGACCAATGATCGACATTCGACCAGCGACTTATTAATCATATTTTGGGGGGTCTAAGTTCAATGGCACCGGTCAGGTTAGGATTCGCAGTATAAATTTATTTAATTTAATATTTTAGTAACAAATATTATAGATAAATTTTAGCTTTCTGCTCTCCTCCATATAAATTTTAACGATGCCAAATCTCAGTCTTCCGTGCACGCGATACGCTTAGAAAGGGGTACAAAGTTTTTAAAAGAATAAATAATTAATTGTAATTATTTAGTTAATATACTTTTTGATTATTAAAACAAAAGTATGTGAATTGTTAACAGCACATACGGTTGAGCATTAGCAGGAAGCAATTTCATAATAAACAAATTTTAATTATTAATTTGGTATTGATCATTAATAAGGCCTGACAAATACACTAAATAAAAAATCCTCCAATTCACCTAGTATATAGATAGTTAGGTGATCTATAACCGATTTTAGTGTAACATTGATATAAATGCTACCCTCAGGCTATTTGCTGTGTTAAAGTAAATAGTATAAATAGGGGATTTTACGGACCAATTTTTTTAGGGGTATTTAAATTTAACACAACATCTCTTTAATCTTCAGTCAGTTTTCACCATCTTTTGAATACCTGTGGTTTTTAAAGGTAATATTATTTGCTTTTTCCTTTAAAAGTTGATAAACCTTGTTAAATTACCCGTAATATCGAGGGGCCAAAATACACTGGATAATTGACCCGGCAATGTGAATGTCAAATAGACAAAGATACGCCGGCTTTTAACTCATTAATTGGATGTAAGAACGTTTTTTTCTGTTAATCCGCGTAACTATTTGTTGAGTCATTATTAGACCACTATTTAGATTTTTTTATACAATTAATATGGCAAACAAGTATACGGCCCGCCTTATAGTAATCGGCTACGCTTGTAATACTATAGGTACCTCTACTTTGAACCTCCATACCCCAAAGAGCTCTAATTCTAGCTCTAAATCCTTTGGATTCGATCTTCTGTAGGCAGCCCCAAGTACAGAGAAATCCCCAAAGACATTTCTTTGTGCCTCACCTCTCTCAAAGTTACGCCAATTTACCTCCTGTTTTGTTAATTAACAATCGAAATTAATATTTAAATATTAATGAACTATGAAGTCTATTGAAATTTCTATGCTCTCTATAGTTACGTATAAGAAAGCGTTAAAAAGTAAATTTGTAATAATTTCCAAAGAAGGAGGGGTCAAGATAAATTGGTGGTTGTGTGATAGTACTTTAATATAAGTAAAACGGTCGAGACGAATCGTTCGCGGCGGCTTGTTTGATGTGCATAGCGGTGGCCACAAAGGATCATCGTAATTACTGTATCAGTTGCCGGGTTCATTTCTATTAGTTACGAGGTTCTGTATTTATACATCGACCTTATCAGTATTCATAATACTGTTTTATGGAATAGTAAATTGTAATTAACAATTAATTTATAACTTAATTCATTACGGTTCCGTACACTAAAAGAAAAAAAGGAACGCTTCTTCTACTACGTTGTCCGTCTGTATGTCTGTAAGTGAAGTCCCTTTTTCTCGGGAGTGCGTGGAGGTATCAAGTTAAAATTAATATAAAAAACTCAGGTCTGCAATCCCTTGGCGTTGTGAAAAATCAAATTTCCTAAGTCAATGTATTCAAAAGATACGGCTGTTTATGCAGCATGTTTTTAACACTTGCAAGAGGTATAAAAACCTATAGAGTAGGTACTTCTAGTTGACCTAGACTCATGGAATTTGGCAAGAAGCAATGTCATATAGCACAAGCAATGGAAAAAAATCCATAAACAATAAATATGTAATTACATATTTAAAAAAAAATTGGCTGGTAAACTGATTGCAGCATATGTTGATGTATGAGGACAAGAGATTTCCAACGGCAATGTTAAGTTTGTCCCTCAATCTAGTTTATCTGTTCGTTAAAGTTGTGCAATGCTATCTTCAGTAATGTTACCTAATTATTTTGGTGAATGTGGCTGTACAATTATGAAACCCTCGGTGCACGAGTCAGACTCGCAATTGGCGGGTTTTTTTAAGGTTTAGCTATTGAATGTAATCTTACTACATCAACTGTACCGATATTTTTGTGTAATAAATAGGTGATTAATTATTGTTATATATTTTATTTATTCTGTGTAGGTATGTACTGTGTATATATATATATAGTTGCTTTTATTGCTGTATTAAATACTAACTGTTTTCACCCGTGTTCAATTAATTAGACTCGGATTTCGCTCATATCCAACAATGTTGTTTTTAGCTTCAAGCGTATTAAGTTCCCTATAAGCGTCTGCTCTGGTATAGGATTATCATATGACAGGTATCTTAGAGACTCGGAATCCTGAACAGGGTGTGACGGTTTTTCACGCCCGGTCAACTGTATCTTCTTTACAAGGCACAACTTCGGCCTTGTATGGAACACTATTTATACCTTTGGGACGGTTCCGCAAAATACGTCCACGATGCCCTGGACAGGTTGCAGATATGGGCTGTGTATGATGCAGACGTTACTAAGGTACATCGAGCCGCTTCAGCTGCGCAGGGAAATTGGCTCGCTGAGTGTTTTGAAGTTTTGACGAGTGGTTTGAAGAGCTGTTCAACCTGATGCTTCTCTCTTTCATAACAAATCATACGCGCTGGGCTCCAGAGTCACAGCTTAACGGTAACCTCCATCTCGGCATGATTAATACAATTTGATAATTCTTATCATTGCCGCACTGTGATGCTATGGAACTGCCTCCTGACTTATGTGTTCCCTTCTTCCTATAACATGGAGTTGGTTGGTATAAATACATTTGAGCAGGACGGCATGATAGCTGCGACTGACAATGGATTGTAGATCCCACGGTATTCGCCTCTGTTATTAGATTGCGCTGTGCTCATCATCAGGTAGGTACAGGGTTGTCACTTTGCCGTGCTACGATAAAAATAAATTTCCGCATTTGATAGACATTTTCTGGCTTAAACAGGCGTGCGGCTGGCATTAATCTGAGACAGGAATTTTTACGAACTATTTATTGCACACCAGTATTATTTATCTGAACTATTACTAATGAATGATTTTAATAGTTTTTTTTAATTTTAATTTGTTTGTATTGGGCTCCAATATAGTGTAATAAGATGTGCATATCTGTGCGGGATCTTGGAGTGACGTGTTGTGGTTTTTATTTTTAATTCATTAACTTATGTTTTTGACCCTATATTATGTAATATTGGTGGTATTTTGCGTGATATAGTTTGGTTTTTGTGCATAAGTGTATTATGAATATAAATTGGAAAAAATGCATTTAGAAATGTCACAAAAACTCCTTAGACAATTCTGACAAGGGAGAAAACCAGAAGAACCCACTTTGTATATTGGAAAATTGACACTGGCAAGTGCTTTTTGCGGCGCCAAAACAAGAAGAAGAAGAGCATTGTTCTATATTGCATAAAAAACATTACGTACCTAAATACAAAATTTCATAGAAATCGTCAGAGCTGTTACCGAGAAACAATTTATCTATATACTAAAACGTGAAGCAAAAGCTTTCTACCCCTTTTTAAGCGTATTGCGTGCACGGAAGACTGTGAGATTTGGCATGGTTAAAGTTTATATGGAGAATGAGTGCAGAAAGCTAAAATTTATCTATAATATCTGTTAGTAATATATTAAATAAAATAAATTAATACTATAAATCTTAACCCGACTACTGCCATTGAACTTAGACCCCCCCCCCCCCCCCCCAAATATTGACATTGTCACTCAACGACAAGTGACAGCAAGTGATATAGATAATACTCATTGTTTAGGTTTATGAATACCGCAAATGACAAATGGAAAATAGTCTATGATCAAAAAGCCGCTGATCGAATTTCGACCTTAGGGCGATCGCTAGTTTATATAATTGTTTTTGTCCACAATGTACATAAAAAATTGCTCATTTAATAGTACCTATTACCACAGGTATTAGACAGTAATCATCAGGTTTATTTACTGCAAGAAATACTGAAACGTTTAAAATCAGAAGCACTTTATTAAATTTTGGCCCTAAGAAGGTATTTATGAAGATTTCAACCTTACCACCGGTTCGGTTTATTCGAGCATGATACTAAATTTCACTCACTTATTAACATTTAAAAACATAGATTGCACATCGATTAAGAAAGCACCTGCTAATTCACATTACAATTATATCGGCTGTGCGTACACGTGTATGAAATTTAGCTTTTTACAGTGGTTCTCAAAGTTCTATAAGTTATTATTTAATGCATTTTAGCGTTACATTTTTTACAATGTCATCGGAGATGGACATATTTGGCTTAAAGTGCAAGTACTTGGAGATCAATTTTCCTAATTATAAGCGTGGGTTTGCTGTAAGATACAAAACTAAGTTATTCGAGGCGGTGAACTAGTGTTGGCACTTACTTTAAAAAATTTTGTATCGTAGTTTGGCAAAGTGTCTACAATGTAGCTAATGGTGAGCACATTGCAACCCAATGTACCACTCTACCACTACGTGGAAATCTACAATCCATCTTCAGTTGTTGCTGTAATGGCAGTTAGCGAAAATATCTCTTTACGATATGTTTGAAGGACTCCATGTTATAAGTGAGAGGCAACCCACTAACTGGAAGAAAGTTCAACAGCTTCGTAGTACTGTACAGATAAGACGTAATAAATTCCTTCGTTCGTTCCCATGTTGAAGTTACCGTAAATCTGTGGCTCCGGAGCCCAGCGCTTGTGGTTTTGTTATGAAAGGGAGAAGCGTGAATCAGGTTGAAAAGCCCTTCAGAACACTTGCTGGTACAGACGGTAGAATACGCTGGGATAGGCAATGTTTCTGCGTAGCTGAAGCTTGGACTTAGTAACCTTTTCTTCATTTACAATGTGGACAAGCCGTCTCTGTAACCTGTTTAGGGCTTTAAGGTGGTATTTTGCAGATCCGTTCCGAATCTGTAAAGGTTCGGACAGTATTGCTGTATAAGGTCGTACTTGTGCTAACTTGTCAATTATCAGAATATAACACAGGTGAGATTGAGATCAAACGATAAAACCCATAAAGCATTTTTATCAAATTCTGTCCCACACACACACGCCGCGAACATACCTCTCCAATCCAATCGTCCTAAAATATGAAACAAGTTATACAAATGGTATATACCTATCCAACAACTGTGTCCCATAATGTTGATAGATTATTAACAAATTTTCCATAAAATCTATGTAATTTATAACCGACTTCAGTAAAGGATGTTTACTCAATTCGAATGTTTTTTCATGGATTTTCCGCCATAACTTCTTTGTTTATGAACCGAATTGGATGATTCTTTTTTGTTGGATAGGATATATATCGAAGAGAGGTATATCAAAGGTGATCCATTTTCATTTCATTAGCATCAGGACCTTCAACTACGAAGATACACCAGGGAATTTCTCAAAGTCATTAAAGTTGTCTATCTCCGATATGCAAGCCGTCAATATATAATTCCCATTCATTTTTATGGCTCTAATTCAAGTTTTTCACGAATTTATTTTAAAAACTGAACGTTTCTTTGACTAAATAGTTATCTTTTTTAAAGTGAAAATTTATTTATTACCGTTGGGATTTGATATACAAAAAAACGAAAGTGAAACAAACACATACATATTTAGGATTTTGCATACGTGAGAATGAGATACAATGATTACGTTATACCCTATAATCGTCGTCAAAATTGGCCTAGCATAGTAGCGGCCAGACTTGTAGGTACGCACTTTTGTATATACCGTATGAGTGGTCGATAGTTCGAGGCTCGTTGATTTAAGATTTTTAAAAAGAGATTTAAAAAAATTTTTTTTTATGTTTTCTGTAAGTTTCACATCTACCGAGGTTGAACTGCACAAATTTATTTTTGTACTCAAGGGAGCGCGTGCCAAATATTGATATTCACTGGCATACACAAGCGGCGAGACCCCGCAAAAGAACCATGTCCAGTAATTATTCGAATTATCAAAACTGCATTCGAATACACTGGTGTCGTATCTGCTTAATCGAAAATTGCCTTTCGCAAGCTGACAATGCGACTAAATTATATGATTAAACTGTTCTTCGGAATCATGTTACCGAGTATTATCTGACAAGGAAGAGGCGGCGACGTTTTTATGTTATATCCTTTTTGTTTGTTATTATATTTCTACTCTTACAACCGCCTGTGACTTTGTTCATGTGAGACAAACATCTTAGCATTCAATGGATTCACCGTGCAGGTGCTGGGTCCATCGTGTGACAGACGGAGGGAACACGACAAGCCCCCGGGAATTGTGACCCAGGTGTAGATTTACGGGGCCCCCTTATGATGCATATCAGCACTCACCTTGACTGCCCGCGATACCCTCCCTGCCAAGCCAGATTCGGTAAGAGCCTGTTAATGCTGCTTTAGATACCCATTATAAAATAGAATTTACTGCAGATCTCGATAGACCGAGGTCTTTTATTAAGTTATAGAGTGATTTCGCTGGAATACCTCTCGCTCCCACTTAGTTCTACCGCATATAAGTTAACCACATAATAGTTTCTAAAATAAAAGTAGCCCAAGATACCTCTTATAACATCAGCTATCTGCCAGTGGATATCTTGTCAAAAACGGTCCAACCATTTCGGAGATTACCCGGAAAAAACAGACAGACAGACTTTGATATACATTTAGGAAAAAACCATTATTTTGACATTACCAACAAACACTTCAATGTTTTAATTGTATAGATCTGTGTAGATAGGGTTTGCAATCCTGTATTTCCCATTACCGCATTCCAGCGGTTTCCCGCGTATCAATGAGTCCTGCGGAATTCCCGCATTTGCTCTGTAAATCCCGCACGGGAAATTATTGAACTAATTTTCATTTTCTCCGGTTGCTTATACTTGTAGCCCCATAAAAATGATGGACAAGACAATAGAAACCATTTGTTTTTTGCGCTCAATTATCAGAATAATGAGTACTTAACTGTTATTTACATGGTTTTTTAGTTTCGTTTTCTTAACACGAAATTATTTCTAATTCGTTAGATTTGTACGTGTAAGTACAACTTTAAAATACACGATAGTAAGTTTATCAAGTAGTTATGAGATGACTAAATATATATTACCAATTACCAATGACTACATAATAATAAAATGTCGGTTGAATCGATCCTTATAATTTCTAGCCTCGACAATTTTTTTTTCGTTAGATGTTTATAAGTTTAGCAAACAAGTAAAATTGAGAAGTACGTTAAGTAAATAGAGACATAATAATATATAGACACTAGCGACCCGTCCCAGCTTCGAACGGGTATAATTTACAATGTGGTGTATTTTATGTTTATAAAAGCTTGATTTAGAGTTTATCGCTTTCATATTGATAGATAATAACTTCATAACTGCCTCATTAGCCTAGTGATCCTAAACGCGACTGCTATGCTCGAGATCCTAGATTCGGTTCCCAGATGAAGCAAAGTTTTATTGGGTTTCTCTATGAAATTATCATTAGAAGCTTGGAGTTTGGCTTCGTGCCCGGTTAATGGCAATAGACTCGTCCCCATGCATGCATGGGTGTAGGTAAACCTCTACCTAACACTTCGAGGACACAGGCGTGATTGTATGTTATGTACCTTCATAGTTACGAATAGTGTGCCTAACTTGCGACGCGCTATTTATCATTAATGCGGAGAGCCGGCCAACCGACCGCGACCGTTTCGCTGAGAAGTGTTTCTTAGATCACGCGTTATTTTTGAATTTGTGATATCTTCTATGGTATTCATTTATATGGAAAACTGTCCATGATAATTGTAATCTACATTAAATGCACAAGTTAACTAACAAATTTATCTAGATAAAGATTAATACTGAATTGGAGAAAAGAGCTTCGAAAATTATTTTATGTTGAAGATTTAAATGGTTACTGTCAGTCAACCTTAGGAGATAAACCTAATTAGGTGCCCGATCGATGTTATTCTGAACTTCAAGCGAACGTAGCCTCGGGCACAACTAGTATTAGAATAAAATTATATTATATTTTAAGTAAGGGTTGCCTGTATGAACTAAATTATTAAAAGAATATTTATGTATAATTCATAAGGGTTTTTATAAAAGTAGAAACAAAGGTGAGAACACGTTGTATTCACATTCAGCTGGTATATTTGATGAGTACGTAGGTATTTCCTTCGATTGTTGTGTTCATTGAGCTTAAATTGTGTCCTCGATGCTTATTATAAATTTCTACAGTTGTGCGGTTAGCGTTTTATAGAAAAAAAAAAACAATAAAACAAATTTGAATGAACGAATAAATACTTCTTTTTTTTCACGTTGTTTTTGTACACAGGTGAGTTTAATGCCATAAATTATTTAGTTCCAGTTAACCAGCGATAATATTGGAAAAATTATTATTGTCAGTAGTGTAATAACAAAATAAATAAAAATTAGCAAACACGTAAATATAAAACTAGAAAGGTAATCTATATATTAATACGTGAAGCAAAAGCTTTCGGTACCACTTTTAAGCGTATTGTGTTCACGGAAGACTGTGAGATTTGGCATAGTTAAAGTTTATATGGAGAATGAGTGCAGAAAGCTAAAATTTATCTATAATATCTGTTAGTAATATATTAAATAAAATAAATTAATACTATAAATCTTAACCCGACTACTGCCATTGAACTTAGACCCCCCCAATATTGACATTGTCACTTAACGAAAAGTAACAGCAAGTGATGTAGATAATAATAATTGTTTAGGTTCATGAATACTGCAAAATATGTCAAACAGATAATAGTCTTTATTCAAAAAGTCGCTGATCGACCTTAGGGCGATCGCTAGTTATTAAAACTAGGCGCCTTTTGAATAATGAAAATTACCCTTTTTAACCATCACGTTCAGACGTTCAACAAACATATTCGACGACTACAAAAAGAAAAAGAAAAACATGCAAACATTGTCAACTCATTATAATTATTATAGAAATAAAGGTGTCTAATATTAATACGGGAACTATAAAAGTTGACAGGTAATTGATTAGATAACAATGTGTACCTAACAAAATTGTTGAATAGGTGATTCCATAGACACTCGCTAAAATAACAGATTTGGCTTTACATGAGATCTCACAACTTTTTGTAGTGAGCTGGCAACTGTGATCTCGTTCTCTTAAAATGCAACGGTATCATACTCGTAGTTCATCGATGCTATACTAAAAAAAAAAACAATAAATCGACCAATTAACATTTTTTATTTTATTTTGTTCACGTTGTCAGTATAAATTAAATTACCAGGCGATCATAAAAACATAACATGTCTCCTTGTTAATGATCATTGTGCATTATCATATAATAATAGCGTATTAACCAAAGGAACTGACTTTAAGATGGGAATTGATAATTTGCAAAAAGTTTTGCAACGTTATTGTTTATGGTCCTATAAATAAATTAGACTTAACCATGTGTCGTTTTTTTTTTCATTATAAGTTTAATTAACAGGCTTTGTGTTCAAAGGTTTGAATTGCTTGTTAAAATTTTTTCAAGATACACATATTTTAGCGCACGCTTCATTTGACGGAAGTGCGAAATGGTGAGGTTAGCAATGTAAGATATTAATGTAAATTGATTTTACTGACATTAAATTTGAATTTAATAAACACAATAGTTTCAATTTAAAATTACAAAATAAAACAAATAAGAATTAACGTTATTGGCACATGTTGTTTGTTCGCGGGATAAAAATTTTGAACATATTTTTATCTTACTCCAAATAAGTGTAACTTATACATTTTTTATGCTTCAAAACGAACATTATATACCTACATTATGATTTATGAATAACAATCAATTGTATCTATATATTTATTGAAATATGACGTCACGTTATCTGATTTGCCTGAATGAACGAAATTTTCCTAGATTTAAATTTTTTCAATATTTTCCTATATAAAAATATAATTAAATAATTTATATTCATTTATAAACGTACTGACTCTCAGCTCGCGGACTACCAATCGAATTTCCTAAGCCTAAGGCTAAAATTACCGAAACATTTTGTTTTTATTATATTCTTCATCATAAATAAATATAAACAATTTGATTTGCGTGTTCAAATCGTTTGTTTAGATTTCGTGGAATCGCGCGACGGTAACATCGAAGCAACTGCAGCTTATTAAAAACAATCATACAAACAGATGCATTTAATATTTTTGCATTTTTTAATATGATAGTATTATGCATTAAAAGTAACTTATAGATAATTAGTTTCATACAATTACTTACTATAATGTTATTCCGTACTTAACAGTTAAGTAATAGCACATTTTTTTTGTCATCATTACTTCAACTTTTATTCAAGCCTATTTAAATATTTTTACGATGGATTCAAAACCGTAATTGTATGAAGTTAAAACTCAATATTATATACTTACAAAACCACAAGTTACCAAAACATCCACCTAATTATTATTTATCTGGGTTTTTTTTGTGAAAACGCCTTTTCTTCCTTAATTTTTCCATTAAATTAATGTTAAATTCCTCGCTATTGATGAAGAGTATAAAAATTTATGTAGTTTATTACCAATATTTTTCTTTAAAAACTTAAGTTACGCCTTCAACCAATAGCAATACTAATGAAAATATATTCAACTAGATGTACCCTACGGTTTCACCCGTCTTAAATTTATTCGACAAACTATGCAATCCGCACCCGTGGAGCGCTGTTCTCATTTCTCGTAATTGACTATAGTTATCCAGATTGATTGCCTTTCATGGTTACTGCTCTGCTCCTTAGAGTCCTAGCGTGAAGTTATATAACCTAATGTTCCTCAATAAATGGACTATATAAAGCAAAAGTAACTTTTAACATCTGACTGGCAACTCCTAAGATTAGCACGTTTAAGAAACACACACAAAAAAAAACAATCACTTGAACTGTATTATTATAGTAAGCACATGTAGGCAACATGTAGAAGGCGCCATCTCTTAACAAACTCTTTAACTAACGTGTCGGCTATTAGATTACTTACAGTTTTTGCGCCGGCCAGTTAATAAAATCAATGTAAAAAACAACGAAGGAAATAAGCATTTTTTTTAAAACTTTTGTTAATGTTTGAAATTCATGTTACTTTAACATTGTAAATTTCTAATTTATAGTGAAAATATATTGTATGAATCGTCCATTCCGCGACTACAGCATTCTCGTGTACAGGAAATCGGTCCGGTTTTGCGGCCAGTCCTCGATTCTTATAGTGTAGGGATAGTCAAAATAATATTTCATAATGAGACTTAAATGAGACGTTATAGTATTTAAGATTTAGCTGATCAAGCAAGAGTGCACTTCGTTCATGACATTACAAAAAAAAAAAAATGACTATACCTAATCATTTAGTTAACTTTTAAATGTATATTCGAAGTCGAAGGTCTCCACTTAAAATAAATTTAAACAAAGTTGGCCGTCACGGGATGCCCGGCACAGGTGAAACATCTTTCTGAATATTTAGAGACAAACATCTTAGCATTCCATGGATTCACCGTGCTGGTGCCGGGTCCATCGTGTGGCAGACAGAGGGAACACGAGCAGCCTCCGGGATTAGCGACCCAGGTGTAGGTTTAAGGCGCGCCCTTATGATGCACATCAGCGCACACTTTGGCTGCCCGCGATATCCTCCCTGCCAAACCAGGTTTTGTAAGAGCCTGTTAATGCTGCTTTAGATACCCGTTCTAAAATAGAACTTACTGCAGTTCTCGACAGGCTGAGGTCTTTTAGCGAGTTATAGAGATATTTCGCTGGGATACTTCTCGAAATTTGATAAACATGATGCGCGCGCTTCTCATCTTTTTGTCTTCAACTAAACGAAATAAAAGAAGTACAGTTAAAAAAAAAACGATTTTTCTTGCTAACGCTACGTCAGTTATTAAGTTACGAGCGGTATTATTTCGCAAGTTTGCAATATACCGTGTACTAATTCCTATGGTTTAAACGCGCACCATCCGTCAAGCGGGTGCGATAAGCTACCGATGCCTAATAACTCCTGACTCCTGACCGGACGGTGTAAAGGTCACACCACACCTGTATTCCTTTGATCGTTGCCTTTTTTTAAACATCACTTATGATTGGATTACGTTTATTATTCGCTTCGGAATTTATTAATGATTTTTATTACAGGCACAATTTCAATAGTAGAATTAAATATAAAATTGTCATTCCATCTTTTAGACTTAGTAAAAGAAATAAAAGTATTTTTAGGTGATTTTGTTAGGTTCTTTAATAAAATTCCTAAACACATTACCGATTTGCCGGTTATTAAGATCAAGAATCATGTTAACCAAGTTTTATTGTCGAAAGGGTTGTATAGAGTAGCTGATTACGTGAATGATGGTGATGTCTGGATGTGATTCCTTCTCTGTACATCTACTGAAAATGTTAATAACTGTATATAATTAAATATGTAAGTACTGTAAAAACAGTTAATAAGATGTTGATAAACCCGATTGAGGTTCTTCTCGATGGCTGGGATGTTTTTCAAACCGGTGGTAGTGTAGACATATAAGGACCTTCTTAGGGCATAAATTGAATAGAAAATATTTTAATTTTGATTTTGCTGTTCTAAACAGTTATATATTATTCAGTTCTATTCTACATGCTTAAAGATGACAGTCCTCCAAGACAGAGTGAGAGTGAGTCAGAGGGTAAAAATGAGAAATGCGAGCGCATCATGTGATGGAAGTGTTACATAATGAAGTTAGACATAACATACCATCACGCCTGTATCCCCAAAGTGTTAGGCAGAGGTTTACTAATGTACATCCACAGTTCGCGCCGGGTATGTTTTAGGTCCCATGTAATAGGGGGCGAGCCTATTGCCATTAATCGGTTACAAAGCCAAACTCCAAGTTGCTGCTGAGAATTTCATAGAAAAACCAAATAACACTTTGCTCGAGCTGGGAATCTAACCCGGGACCTCGAGCATAGCAGTCGCGCTTAGGATCAGTATGCTAATGAGCCAGAAGTTAGTCTAATTGTTAGTCATCTAACTGAACTAACTTTACTGAACTTGTTTTTTCCTTTCATGTTAAAAATAATTAAAGCTGTATTAAAATTTTATTTATAAAGAGAGGTAGAAGAGTACACAGAAATTATTTAGAGATTTCTTCCTACTTGGATCAGTCTGAGTGTCAACCCTAAAAAGCATCGAAGCCAAATAATCTATTATCGTGTTCTTGTGGTAGGGAGTCTTCAAGGTCGGTAATGCGCTAGTGATACTTATTTACAAGCGTCTACAGGACTACGGTAGTCGCTTACCATCAGTCGGTCTCTCAGCTTGTTTGCCAACTTAGTTGGGTGAAAAAAAAAACTACAAGTTATGATTACAATAATGTTTATTTATCTACTAGGTGTGTCCTACAGTTTCATCCGTGTTAATGTTATCCGACAAAGTCTGCGCCGTCAACGCACTCATGTAGTGTATCATAATTGTTCTTCCTGCAAGTACAGATTAATTAAAATGTGTCCAAATAGCGCACTTACTATAAAGAGCAAAATTAAATTAATTAAATTGTCTTTATGATGAAGTAACTTTTGTACGTAAGTATAAATATATATATACCATTGCGCCTGTATTCCCCGAAGGGTTAGGCAGAGGTGTACTAATGTAAGATAAGTATAAATATGCTGTGTCTAAAAATAATGCTTAAATATCACTTTTTAATTTTCTACAAATCATTGTCACAAAATACCTTATTGTGGATTATGTATAAGAGATAGGCATATATTATTGCAAATTTTTTTTGAAATATAATAAGGTTCAATATTTTTGTAGAACATTGTATTTCCTATCATTAACGATTACGCCAACGCACGTGGATAAAGCAGTTCGGGAGGGCCTCGACTTACGTAACAAAAATCAATATTTAGACCATCTGAGAGTTGTACCCTAATATTAGATAGCGTTTACTATTCGCCGTGAGTCTGTCTATCATATACAAAAAGAATTTTTCGAATCCGAATGGTAGTTACAAAGATTAGCGTGTTTTTAAACAAAAAAAAAAAGACAAAAATACTCTTCCGCTTTATTATATTAATATAGATTTAAAAAGCTTATAAAAAAAATTACATTATTTTATTTGATGTCTACCTTCCTCATGTCCCATTTCCGCCTAATAATGCGCAGCCAGTTTTCAATTTTACGCGGCAAAAGAAGTAGATATAACTTCAAAAAGGCAGTGCTAATTGCTAAAGGCACATATTAAGTTCGCATACCTCTTTAGTCTTTAAATGTGTTCCTCGTTTAACAACGGCGCGGCGCATTATAAATTCCCAACGAGTTGTTATTGGCGCGCGCATATGCGCGTGCGTCGTTCACTTGTCAATTTGACACTTCCATACAAATTGTTCGCATTCTTTCCAGTACCTACTATAGGTTTTTTTTCTGCAGATTAACGTCAGATTTATAGTTTTCATTTCTATAAATGCTTCAATTATTTGATTTTCCTGTTTATCAATCTATACAGTTACTAAAATTGAAGTGTCTTTTTATAATGTCAAAATAACAACTTTTTAATAAATGCATATAAAAGTATAAACGGTATTTTTTTAAATTTTTTGTCTGTCTGTCTGTTTGTTCCGGCTAATCTCCGAAACGGTTGGACCGACTTTGTCAGGACTTTCATTAGCAGATAGCTGATGTTATTAGGAGTAACTTAGGCTATTTTTATTTTAGAAAAAAAGTTAGGGTTTCGTTTAAATAAAATAAATTTGGTCATGGTGAATAAATTCGGGCGCTTAAATATCGCACGCTGAGTAAATCATAAGAGATTTTAAATCAATTTAATGTACCTACTACATTATTGTAATCTTTAAAAAGACAAAAAAAATTCAGCGATAGCATATATTATCTATCTTCTAAAGATCATCTACAGTTAGCATTTTATCTTCAAAATAACCAGGAGCGAGGTGCACCATCCTGTTGTCCTCGCGAACGCAGCCGCGGACACAGCTAGTTATAAATAATATTATAATACATCTATCTATGCACAGATTTGAGAAAAAGGTATTTATGCCAATATAATTTGCCATACCCTATTCAGGGTCCATGTATTCGGATATTTTATGATATAAGAACAAATGTACAATACATGATGGAAATGGATAAATAGATAAATTATCTACTAAACTTAAGAGAGTGTTTATTTCTTTGTTTGTTTGAAAGTGTTAATCTCTGGAACTACCAGGTATAACCAGCACATTGACGACATTGGTTCCACCTACCCTAAAGAGCTCTGGAAACCGTACTCACAGCATGAACACAGCACTAAATTATTTTGCTGCGATCTTCTGTAGGGTGGAGGCATTCTACCAGTCGGACAGCATCTGCACTGAATTATTCTGGGCCATGCCTCTCTTTGTTCCTTCTAATGACATCTCCTTAACACTGTAATATTATTCCTTAACTTCTGTATCACAGGTGTTAATTTCATGCCTTGTCTGATATACTCTTTCCTACATTTATCATTAAAAGCTTCTTTTAATGACATATGATATATTCTTCCACAATTCTACCACTTACGTGATTATAATATTTTACTAATTATCCTCGTAATCTGAAAACGTAGCTCTATATACTACGGCGACGGTTCTCTTATTAAAACGAAGAGAGAGTTTTTGTGGCAACTTAAAATGTATGTTACTAATTATTATTTATAATCCACTTCACCTGTGCACAATAACTAAATTACATCACGTAAAATACCACCAAAATTACATAGCTCTATGAAATGATGATACATCAAGATTCTATCAAAAAGAAATCCTAAAATACAAAATTATCAGTTTCTGTATATTTATTATCAATATCTGTATATTTATTATCAATGTCTGTATATTTATTATCAATGTCTGTATATTTATTATCAATGTCTGTAAATTTATTATCAATGTCTGTATATTTATTATCAGTGTCTGTATATTTATTATCAATGTCTGTATATTTATTATCAATGTCTGTATATTTATTATCAATGTCTGTTTTTTTATTACCAATGTCTGTATATATTATTTGATCTGTATCGGCCGTGTATGGAATATAGTTTGCATCTCCGGGATGGATCAGCAAAATATCTCCTGGACATGTTGCAGAGACGGGTTGTCCGCATTCTTAATGATGTTGACGTTACCAAATACATTGAGCCGCTTCAACTGCGCAGGAACATCGCCTCGACGAATGTCTTCTACCATCTGTATCTTGGTGAGTGTTCTAAAGAGCTGTTCAATCTAATTATTTCCTATCTATTCCACAAAAGAACCACATGCGCTGAGCTTCGGAGATACAGTTTCACGGTAACTTCCATTTCAGCACGAACTAAAATGTTCTCTATAACTTATCTTTGTCCTACCGTGAAGCTGTGGAACGTCCTCTCGGCCAGTGTGTTCCTTCCTTCTTCGGATCCTTTAAGCGTGACGTGAAGAGATATTTATGCAGGCCGATTTGATAGCGGTGATCGCCGATGGATTTAGATCTCTTGGTGGTCACCGTTGTGTTTGGATTGTGTTATGCTTACCACCAGGAACAATACCATCAATATATCGAGCTATTTTTTTTTTTAATCCGTTAATATATCGTGATTGTTGGTTGTTATTCAAGTGCCTTCTCAAGAGATAGATACCATTACATAGCAGTGGGTGCAAAAATTTGCTATACGTGATAAATATAAATAAATATCCTTAATTACAGTTTGAAATTAATTAAGAAAATATTAAATTATTCCAACCTATCCCCTATGAAGTAAGTTCTCTCAAAGGTCCTAAAAGGTCAGCCTCATGAATACATGACATGATTATGACTTTTCGTTTTTCTTCATCGCAACTAACCATAACTCGTTGATAATTCCCACTGGCTCGCATTGTGTCTTCCATAAGTCGAACGTGTGTTTGTCGATAGCTATGCGTTTTGAAGATTTTTTGTTTGTAACTTATCAGTAGTCCATTATAAACGTCATTTATATTTTTTTAATAATAACACGGGCTTGAAGGATCTGTACCTAATAGTACAATCCAAACAACGTCGATCAACGAGAAAACAACAATCCAACATAACGTTTTCTCTGTCATTTCGGCTTGCGTAAAAAAAACTGGATATTGCAACCATTTGATACGAAACCCGTCGCACTTCAATGAATCATTATGACTCGCTTTTCACCGTACTTATGACATCTCCTCGTCAGATATTGAGCGGGGTGCACCATGCAGGTGAGGTTGACTTGGTTGTTTCAAGACTTAAGATATTATTCAAACCCCCTTGACTCTTTTGACAACAGTGCGTAGAAATCTGGTCATAGCACAGCTCCGCATATTCCACGACTGTCATAGTTTTGAAAGCCCTACCTAATATGTACGTTTTGTTGTTTTTTTGTAGGGTTTCGTCTCATTCAACCTATTACCTATACTATAATAAATCTATTGCCGTTCTACTATGCTTATATAAATTAATTGAGAATGAATTAACCGGTAAATAATACAATTAGCAATTATTTAATTTTTAATTTACGTTCATATAAATACCAAAGTTGATTTATATTGTTAAAATAATAAAGATTATAATATTGATTGCTTGTAATTGCATCGGAATGCTGATGAGGCATTATGAGCATCAGGCAGGTGATGGGTCCGTGGTACGAATTCTAAATTAAAAATTAGCAATTGCGATCAGAGACAACTCGTCGAATGAGTACACCTATACAGTAAGTTATTTTTTGTAATTACATAATTGTGTTGATTTAAAAAAAATGTAATTTCATAATACTAAGTTGCGGTAGTTTATAAGATCCTTTTGGATATACTATTTCAATTTCTTTATAAATAATATTCGTGAAGTTTTTAACCGCTTTCAAAAAAAGACGGGAGGTTACTCTATTCGAATTTTTTTTTTAATGTGTGTTCAGACGTAACTTCTTTGTTTATGAAACGATTTGGATTATTCTTTTTTTGTTGGATAGGATATATCCCAAGGGGTAGTTTCATTTTAAATTCATTGTCATTAGATCTCAAACTTCGAAGATACAGCAGCGAACTCTTTAACATCATTGAATTTGATTTTCTTTTTTGTTAAAAAATGTCTTTTTGTTATTATTTCTTAATAAAACTTGCACTAAATACAGAAATACACTTAGGTACACGATACATACATTTGAACAGAATAACATAAACATAATAATAAGATGAATAAAATAATACACCAGGCACCATTACATTATTATTTACACCATAATAAATAAACGCTGCGCACGCCTAACTGTCTGGGTATCGAGTGAAAATCAGCGCTCGAGGACTCGTCTCCTTCAGCATATATGCTGACTCGGGGCCTATGTGCAGTACACACATGTGAAAGTCAAATTCTTGGTTTAATGCTTAATTATATTTTTTTTGTATGTGACCCTATTTCTAAGAAAATTCGTCGAATAAAACGAGCGTTGACGCTTTACAGTTTCATCTCTAGTAGATTGACCAACCAGACGATAAGTAGGTATATTTTTTTCTGTTATAATAACACTGGCTCGTTTACATCTTTCACTTCAGTATTCAGAAAAAAACATATTAACAAAACAAGTAATAATTCAAGTAAAATCATAAATATTCGACACGATACAACGAAATTGCAATAATGCGTATTAATTATACGTAAAAATATATCACTTTCTTGATAGTTGTATAATTAATAGGATATGCCGCGGACATTTATTATACTTAAATAGTTCTATATTTGCCAGATTAATAAACTATTTTTGTACCATTTCCATTTCTTTATTTTCTCGATGACAGCTCCTGTGAAAACTTGAACGAGCGTCTTTTTTACATTATGTATCGATTATTTTATAAAAATATGACGTATACACACGTACAAGGTTATACCAGAGTCGGAGAAACTGATAGGGATGGAGCTATATCGATAAACGTAACAAGATAACAGACCCGATATTTTTTTACTAAATGTAAGAAACTAAACTACTGCCGGATACTTTGTACAAATTTATTAACTAATATTATATTTCATTACAAGATGTTACACGTATTAATTCTTGATTGATAATGCCAACTTCTTCAAAATTTTCGAAACTGTTGTAAAATAACTAGGTATAGGTAGGTACTCGACAATGAAACGAAATAATTATAACGATATGTAATCTTTATTTATTTATTTTAATCAAAATCTGATGAATCGTCACTGTCACTCGATGAGCGATCGATATCATTACTTATTTGGTCACAACACTACAACTATCAAATTAGAACTGTCATCGAGAAAATAAAGAAATGGAAATAATATAGATCTATGTATGATACTCTAACTACGATCTATATAGTTCTTATTCTTCTTCTTCCTAACTTGGTAAATAGTCCTCTTTATTGAAGACCATTACTGCCATTATCAAGTGAATATAGTGTCCTGACTTATGATGATTTCAGAATCCTAACAAGATGGTGGCTCCCTTGTTAGAACTTTCTAGAGAGTTTTTGTGGATCTCAGAATGCATGCTTTTAGTTTATATTTACAATCTACTTTACTTATCCACAAAAACCAAACTATATAAGTATATCCCGCAAAACGCCGCCAATATTATATAAGATAGGGTCAAAAACCTAAGTAAATGAATTAAAAATAAAAACAACAACATGTCACTTCAAGATCCCGCCAAAAACTCCGATTTATATGGTTAACTAGCAATAGTAATACTTCATACCTTTAATAGAAAAAATGCATAAAGTAAATACAAACGTCGAAATACTTTTTATCGACTTAAAAAAAAGACGATTCGAATGAATTTTTTTATGGATGTTCATCACATTTTAATTTCATTATTGTTGGACCGTTAACTTCGAAGATACACCAGGAAACACTCCAAAAACATTGCAGTTCGTTTTATTTTTTGTTAAAAATTGTCTTCGTCTTGTCTTAAAAAATCATCCAAATCGGTTCATAAACAAAGAAGCTATGGTTGAAAATCCATAAAAAAAAAACATTCGAATTGAGTAACCCGTCTTTTGTTGAAGTCGGTAAAAAATATAAATTTTCCATACTTTTATGAGAAGATTAAGGCCAATCGTTAATTATTATTACTTATTTTAAATAAAATCTACTGTATTTACTTACTCTGAAAATTAACAAAATTAAAATATTTTCTTTGGCATAAAATCACATCTCAAGCGTCATCTATTGTGCACACTGTCGTTGAAAACTAGCAATCCAAGCAGGCATTACTTTAAAAAATCCTTTCTCAAAATAAATGAGTGTAAGTTGGATTTGAAGGCCAGTCAAAAAATTTCGACCATACTATACTGCAAAGTCCTTGATTTTTTTTGTAGTTTGACTACGACACGGCTGCCTCTAGAAATAAAGTGAGGTATAAATTGCTAAGTAATCCGAGCGATCGTGACATTTACATGAACTGCAATTGATTAATATTTTTAAACTTTGATGAAACACAATATTCCTTACAAGAGTCTTTTTTTGTTATTGCAATATCTACTTATTAATTTCAATGTATTAATGGTGGACTATTATAGTATATTTATATAGTTTTTTTAGACAGCTTGTAATGTCTCCTTCCCGTGTATATAATTTTTGTTACACAAAAAATATTTTAGATAAAAATAAAAGATTTATATTGTAGAGATATTGTAGTTGATAATTTTACAACATATTTTTGAATTGAATAATTGTTTAGTATCATTGTGGTTTGAAATGCGATTAAACGAAAAAGCGATTCTAAAAAGAGATGAAAACATAATATATAGGATTTAGCCTGTGAGAAAATGAGATATAATACATTAAACACCGTTAATACAAGTACTGATTTTCTCGATTATGATCGCCGTCAGATGAGCCTAGCGGTGTGACAACCAGACTTGTAAGTACTGTACGAGTGGTCGATAGTTCGAGTCCCGCTGCCATGATATTGGAATTTTATAGAAGATATTTTTATGTTTTCTGATTGTGTCATTTCTTACGGCGTGTGAACTGCACACAATATGTTTTTTTTAAATATATTTAGTCATTATATGTACGTATAAAATAGGTCATTATAAAATTTATGAGCGGTGGTGCTCTTATCGGTGGACCAATCTCCAGCTCTCTCTACACTCTGCCTTCCTTTCGACATCGAGATATACGGACACGGCGCCAATTTCTTCCCTCATTAGCTGAATAGGTAGATCTCCTTCTTTGTCTTCCTCATTCCTTCAATTTTTTCTTCTTATATCGTTTTTAATAGGTCATGCCTATATTACAAAGTGGAAGTGATAATATTTCGATTATACATCATATTAAAAGTGGGGTTTGGAAAAACATTTTTTTTTAATTGTTGACTTCTTGATCTAGTATTAAAAGTCTACGACAATAAAACAAACCAATAGAGCGAGCGTAATAAAATTAGTGGGTCAAATATCTCAATAGAATAAAGTCTATTTTTTCGAGAATAACTTCACATTGTTGCAGAAATTTAACATATTCCATTTTAATTGAGATTAACGTTATGCCGTTTTAACAACCGGGTGTCGGAGTAAAAACACCCTGGTATTTATGTAAATGAAGAATGGTGGTCAATTGAATATTACATTGTAGCCTTCCGAAGGTGTAATTGATTAGAGACCATTGTTTTCGAGCATTGTACCAGGGAGAATAGTTATAATAGATACTTACTGAAGGTAAAGTTAAATTGTCTAGTTATTTTAGGAAGCCTTATTTAAATTTTGTATGTGCGACATCACATGATAACCCTTTGGATCCCAACGTCACAGAAAATGTACTTAAATGCCATCCATAAGAGTCAACTTACACATCAATGAATTATAAATACACATTTTTTTACATTGACTTAATTAACTTATATTCGTACACATATAAATACCGTCTATGTATATTTGGGATTTTCTCTATTTACTCAAATTTTTAAAATAAATAACATAAGTACAACATATATGTATTTTTATAAAGTCCATTAATTTATTTTTTTTGCAGGAAAATTCTTCATAGCCCTTCTTTGGAGCAAGTCCCAGGCGTGCTCTATGGGGTTTAGATCTGGTAATTGCGCATGTCAGTTCTAAGACTGATACGTCGTTTTCTTAGCCTATTTGTAGTCGATGAGGGGCAAACTATTTGTACTAGCACCTGATTACGCTATTTTTCAGCGGTCATGGTGTTTCTGATCCAAACCAGGTCTGTTATTCCACCAAGACGAATTCCTGCCCAAACAATAATTGTCCCGCCGTGGTGTGGATGAAAGTTGAATTGAAATTCGTGTTCTTTTCAAATTTGTTAAATATCGGCTAATAAATAATCGGCGATTCCAATATATCGTATCGGTGTTGTTACACTCTAGTTTTAAGTTAAATCCGTCTAAAAATACATATGTACAAATCCATACAAAGAATAAAATATAATATTATTATTGAAGTAATAATGGCTTAGTGGTAGCGTGTAAAGACTCGACGTCGATCGACGTGAGTTCGAATCACTGCAATGAACCTGAGCTTTCGATGAAGGAAATCATCGAGAAGAAACCATAGTATAGTAGTAGAAAATTGACCACCTGGCTAGCTACCACCCTCGAGTTAAATATCTGTCACCAAGCACCTACAGGTGTGATCCACAATCAAACCAGTCTTCCACTAGGCTTCGCGTGCTAATCTTGGGCGGAATCGTAACTTAAAATCAGGTACGATTGTGGCCAAAACGTTAAACCTGTAACGTGTTTTTTTATTTGATTGAACGCGCTTATCTTAAATTTGTTACGCTATCCACGAACAAGATAGGTGGCGCTATTGTCAAGTTATTAATTAACGGAAAGGGCAGAACAACGTCTGCGAAGCAAATAGTATTTTATATTAATTATTGTAATATGTTAATTATAAAGATATCTTTTGACGTTATAATATTCATACAATTAATTATTGACATGTTTAGGCGTGCGTGTTTGCTTGTATTAAAAACTTACTTAGCTATAGGTCATCATCTATTTTAATAAGCTGTGGCGGTTGAATTGTTAAGATAGGGGGATTAACGATCCGATGTACGCAAGTTTGAACCTTTTCTTTTATGATGTTTCTTTTTCCCCCTTCTTTAGTAAGCTCTGTGGTCTTCTATAAATAATCTATACTATATTCCATAAAGTTTAAGAGACTGTTTATTTGTACGCGCTTATCTCTGTAACTATCTACCAGGTTGAAAAAATATTTTTTCGTTTTATAGCCCTCTAGCTGACCCGCGCAATTTCGTCTGCATCACATAAGAAAGGGACGGTTAGAGGGGGTGGGACGTAGGCAGAGACAAATAAAAATTGTCGTTGGCACCTACCATACAATTTATAGGTGCCGCCCGCCTGCCACATCATTCCGCTAAAATGCACGCGCGGTATTTGATTATTATTTTGCTGCGGAGTTATTTTAAAACTGTGATAACTCCTAAGATATTCATTGAAATCAAATAATGTAAAAGTAAATTTTGTTCAAAATTAAATTATTGTTATGAATAACGTATCTATTTCGATAAGAATTAATACCATATTTATAAAAAGACCTTCGCAAATAATGCATTATTTTAGAACAAATTTTATTACAATAAAAAAGGTTATACTGTGTTAACCTTAAAAGATAGACATATTCTATCACAGAATTTTTTTTGAAATTTTGAAGAGAAACAATTTCGTCACACATCATTTTTGCTTAACTTTAACCATTTACGCAGCCACACGCAATGGAACCTTTCAAAAGGAATAAATTTTCCCCGTTTTGTAAAATTTTTCATTGATGCTCTGCTCCTGTTGGTCGTAGCGTGATGCCTATAGCCTTCCTCGATAAATGGGTTATCCAACACCGGAATAATTTTTATATTCCAACCAATACTTCCTGAGATTAGCGTGTTCAGCCAAACAAACAAAAAGAACTCTTCAGCTTTATAATATTATTAGTATAGATTTATTGAGGAAGGAATAACATCACGTTACGATCCTAAGAAGTGAAGCAGAAAACATGAACGTTGAGAACTCTGACAAGCTGTAGGCAAGTACGGGCAGTGAAAACAATATTACCGTAATGATTTTGACATAAACATAACGAATCAGTCTGTGATTGGCAAAAAATTTCTCCTCTTACTAAAAATATAGGTACCATAATTATGTTTATTTTTTAAAATACATTCCAATTAAATTTTTGTATAGTAGAGAAAATTCAATTAAATTTAATGAAGTCGTAAAAAATTACTTTCGTGCGCTTACATGGCTTATGCCTAGCTAAACCTTATTAGATATATCAAAATAATGTACTAAAGAATTGTAGTTCTTTAAAAAACAGAGAAGAGTCCGCGATGACATGTATCTATTTCCTAAGGTTAACTCACAGTAAATATTTTTATCTTCAACACAATAATTAAAGATATTACGTTATTTGCAAAGCTTTTTTCTCCAATTCAGTATTATTCTTTATCCTGATAAGTCTCTTAGTTAACTTGGACATGTAATGTAGATTAAATGTAATTTTTACGCGACGCAAGCTAAGTGCACTTTTCGCAACTATGAAGTTACATAACATACCATCACGCTTGTATCCCCGAACTGTTAAGCAGAGCTGTACACCCATAGTTCGTCAGGTATGTTTTAAATCCCACGTAATAGGGGCGAGCCTATTGTCATTAATCGGGCACAAAGCCAAACTCCGAGCTGAATACCATACCATTCTATACGAAAATACCATAAAAAACGCAATAACACTTTGCGCGACCTGGGTATCGAACCTAGGACCTCGAGCATAGCAGTCGCGTTTAGGATCATTTGGCTAATGAGGCAGTTATGAACTATCATTAATAAAGCGATAAACACTAAATCAGGGTTTTTTAAACATAAAATACACCACCTTGTAAATTGTACCCGTGCAAAGCTGGGGCGGGTTGTTAGTGGTGTATAACGATTAATAGAATATAACCATGTGTATATTTGTTGCATATTTGATATTATTATTTTTTGTTAATCACCTAGATAATATATTGTATAATATGGAAGTAATTTTCAAACCGAATAAGCAGGTAGTATTTTTTGCATTATAGTTATTAGTGATTATTATTCATAATGTATTTGTAATGAGTAATAAATTTTATAATAGTAAGACAGTTTATTTATTAGTCGAGCGCTACGTATTTAATTTTTCGAATTGAAATGTCTAACGTAATGCAATTTTTTAAATGGAAAACCTATTAAGATATCTTCTAAATATATGCTGAGTGTTTATATTCGAAATGAAATGGAATAAATTTTATTACTATCCATTTTTCGTATATTCCGTTCTGAGTTAAATATTTTCCATTGAACTCATTTCGTAAGTAATTTTGAATTCGTGATATCTTCTACGGTATTCATTTGAATGAAGAAAATTTATTTTAATCTACATTAAATGCACGAGTTAACTAACAAATTTATCAGGATAAAGATTAATACTGAATTGGAGAAAATAGCTTTGCAAATAAATGTAATATTTTTAATTATTATGTTGACAATAAAAATAGTTACTGTGAGTCAATTTGAAAACAAATCTATCGTATAGAATGTCTACTCTTGTATCGAGAATATTCTAGTTATACCAAGTAATTGAAAACGAAATTAACTTAAGACAGTCATTATATTATATTATGATTTTAATCAACAAAGAAAATTTTACATTGTATATTTTGACATCTACGTCCAGTCTGTGATTGTAAATTAATTGGTTTTATTGTCTTCGCCGGACGGCATCTTTGTTTAATGCGTTTTCAAATAACCCTACACAAGTTTTGATGGTAAGTATGGTCACTAGTGGGTTTATGATCTGTCTGCAGTAGGTATTCGGTGATCGCGTGACGAATGTCGGCCTGCAGTCAATTTGCTTATTAAGACTAATTAGTTTCACGGAACCAAATCCGTCCGGTGGCTTTAAGAACAAGGACTACCTTAGAGACGTTTTTTAAATATTTATTATTACACCCGAAGGTAATAAAATACCATTATCATTCACGTAAATAATTTATTAATATTCAAAAATTCTAAATCAAGCTAACTCACATATCGCTTTTTCAAATGTAGTCTTGATGCACTTATAGTTTCTCCTTCTATGATCTTCTTGTAGATATCTTCTTTCTATATCGCTTATTATTTTCACCTAGCTTGTAAAAACAGAACTGTCTTGGATCGAGATACGGCTCGCTTATAAACTCAATTAAGACGATCGCGAAATCACCAGAATATACTTGAACTTGTAAACAGGTCGTAAAAAACATGAGTCATCGTTTTTAAAAAAAATGGGACGTTCTATTTTTGGATCATTGTTTGTTGACGCAATCCGAGAGATAAAGTCTTTGTACCTATGTGTGAATAAAAATGAAGCTTCCTCGAACCTATGACAACATACTCGATGTTTCGAGTATGTTCTAGATGTTTCCAGGGATTTCGAGAATGGTGATTTATTTTTATTTTTAGTCTGTTAGTAACAATATATGAATTCGGCATCATAAGCCCAATTACCCCTGATAATAAATGGTATTCGGCCCCATAAGCCCAATTATCCCTGATATAAATAACTGTGCAATGTTTAACTGCATAATCCCAGCATGGTCAAGTGAGGGCACTGTAACTTATAATGGGCACATTGTAACCCAAAAACATCGATGACAACTGTAGGATCTACAATCCATCGCCAATCATACCTGTCATGCCAGCCTGATCAAATATGTATCTGTAAATGTTATATTTGAAATGTTTGAAGTACTACAAAGGGGGGAACACACTAGCCGGAAGAGAGATCCACAGCTTCATAGTACGGCGAAGATAAATGTAGCAAACTTCTCAGTTCGTACCGAGATGAAGGTTACTGTATTGCCCCCGTTAGTAAGAAAGCCGCTTGTGAAATGAAATCGGAATCGAGAAAAAAAAAATTCAGTCTCCAAGCAAAGAGACATAGGCACGTTCTATAAACGCAGAATGAGCGTTGTATACCATTTACCCAGCATATAATATATTTTTAATTAATTAATGTTTATTAATTAACTAGTAACCACTTATGTCTTATCAGCTAAGCACAGTTGTAACGCTGCTTTTTATATAAGTGCTGGACATATATAATCTGCCTTAGTCCTAAGGCAAGTGATCACTAGCGCTTTCTTTATTTATTAGTAATGGCGACTACGCCAGGCTCAATATATTGTTGTGTAGTACGGGGTGCTACGTTGAAAAGGCACAAGTGGTTAGTTACCTGCGTCTTTCCAATTTAGTACAGAATGATAAATTATGACATGCGTCTTTTCTTTTATTGAACTGTTGAGAATTACATATAAAAAAGGTCGCGTATACGTATTTACGCCTTTTTAATTAAGTTCATACAAGTGTTTTGGAAAAGCGTATTTTTAATTTAGTTTTGATAATAAAGCGCGTTTACTAACGCCCTATCTTCTTATGGTAACATAGGTTCTAAGTTACCTAGAAAAAAAAAATCACCAGATGCTCCTTTTTTACTGATCACTGATCACGGCACCGTACTCAACTCATTTTTGGATAAAATATCACATGTGCCCTTTTTACCAATGGGGGCCGTGTGAAGCTGTTATGAAAGGGAGAAGCTTGGGAGAGATAAAGCTAATTCTGTAGTAAACTAGCAATGCTTGTGCTGTTGTCTTCTTCTGAAATAACTATGGCTGTCAACTTATACTCGCCTTAATTAGAACTGAAGCCCAATTTTGGTTTATTTATAACTAGCTTTAGGCTACAATGGATAAGACGCCCTATTACACGACATAATTAACTTCTATACAATATCTACGCAACAATAAAAGTATACAATACTCAAAGTCCCTCTGTCTGTCTGTCCGTTGGTATTTATTTCACGCTAGAGACACTTATCCGATATACATGACTCTTATTTTAATTAATAGATATGCTATCTGGCCAGGTAATAGATACTAACCAACCAAATCAAAAATAGTGACGATAATAGAATCAATTCGGAAAAAAAGGCTTTTGGAGTGCTTAAATGGCTTACGCTGATTAAACCATAAGAGATACATCAAATTAATGTGCTACATAATTATAGATCCCAAAAAAACCTAAAAAAAATTCAGTAACCTCATACGTTTATCTTCTAAGGATTACCCACAATAAGCATTTTTGTTTTTAAAATAACCGGCGGGGAAGAGTATTTAAAAACTTACATCAATGAAGTCTCTACGCCTCTTTTAAAATTAATCCCATCCGTACAATATTTTCGGTCTCATTACTGTGTCAATATAAGATTAGGGGATAATTCAAAATTTTTGGTAATATAACAGTGGACCGGCGGCGGCGGCGGGCGGCGGCATAAGTGCGTTTTTTATGTCTCCCGCCTAGCCCTCGACGATTACATTGCCGCAAGACAAAACACAATTAGGCGTCGATTGTAAAAAAGAACAGACCTGTCGATGTTCAGGATCTCGTATTCGAATTTGGAACATTTTTTCTCATCTAATTATGCACCACAGTTTGATTGACAGTTTATTTGGAAACGATCGGTCTCGGGATGATTATTATTGTTGAATAAAAAAATTCGTACAGAATTTAAATTTCGAATTGTATCGAATTAGCCGGCGATTATCGATGAAATTTAACGTGGCATATGTTTCAAATCGATTGTTGCGGTCCGGGTACGAGAGAAATTCCTTAAATTTGGTGAGTTTGATATAATTATAACATTTTTTGATACGATAATTTAGGTCTGGAATATATTTTAAATAAACGTTTTAAGCTGAACAAAGGACATTTTAAAATTAAATAATGTGTACATGTACACCTAAATACCCATGGTGCGCTGTGAGGACTGTGAACTATAAGATTTATAAACTGGATTACTTAAATTACATAATTTTATTACTCGTGCGCGATAAGTTAAGACCCGCGCGGAATGCGACTCCCCACCCGCTTCCCCGATGACACCCGTGTTGTACAGCCCGCAACGCCATTATTTAATGTAGGTTTTTTTAGTCTCCTACTATATTAAGCTAGTTGTGTTCTTTTTTTGTTCACTGTACCAGGACCCGACAATGACGTCACCGCGCGCAGGTCTCAACTTATCGCGCACGAGTTATACTTGGAAATAACTTTATTTTTCTGCCATGTTAAATTTTTTCGACTAAGTCTGCACCGCATCGTCACCAAAACAAGAATATAACAGACTGGGACCTTAGCCTGCCAAAAATAGTTTAAATATTAACACAAGATTATTTGGTAGAGATCTTATGTATGGTGGCAGGTATTCCTCCAGTTGGGACTGTTCCAAATAGAGAGAAATATCCAACGAGATTTAGGTATGTATATTTCAAATTATTGATTTTATTTTTATCTGACTATACTGTTAGCCTTATGGGCTCAGAAGCCTCTGAAGGCTTTTACAGCTTCACTGGGCTTGTAGCTTATCGACCACCAATGTGCAACGTTTGGGAATAAATGAATACCTATTAATAGAACCGAATTTCAGCCTTAATACAAACATTTTCGATAACACACTTACAAATTAGGTAATCGAAAACAGTTCTTATTATTGATACGAAAGTTTAGCGAGGTCGAATTTAGCTTCAGTTTGTATCTTGATAATTATACGTAAGATGGCGTTGCTTGTAACATATAGTTGTAATGTACAATTTATCTTACTAGCGATCGCCACTAAGATCGAAATTCGAACAGCGACTTTTTGATCATAGACTATTTTCTGTTTGACATTTGCAGTATTCATGAACCTAAACAATGAGTATTATCTACATCACTTGCTGTCACTTTTCGTTGAGTGACAATGTCAATATTTTGGGGGTCTAAGTTCAATGGCACTTGCCGTGTTAAATTCGCTGTATTAATTTATTTAATGTAATATATTTGTAACAGATATTATAGATAAATTTTTGCTTTCTGCACCCTTTTGTCTATATAAACTTTAAAAGGACATCTTGATAAGGGCTAGAAAGCTTTCGCTTAATGTATTAATATGTAGATTACGATGTGTACCTAAGCAATAAGATAGGTTGCATTAGTGACATCGGTCTGTTTACCAAAATTATGTTATTTTTAGAGGAAAAGCAAAATTAAAAAAAAAAATTAGTAGAGAGAACAGTAATGGGAGTCAGTACAATAATAAGAAAACTAAAAGACGTTGACAAGTGAATATTGAGCGAAATGATTGGACATACGACACCCTGATCCCGCCTGATCAACAATTACATTAGCACGTTACGTTTGGACGAAAAGGATATATTGTTGTTTTCCGCGATTTCATTATAACTTTTTATTTATTTTAGTAAATTATTAAACAATCTTGTTGTGAGAAATTTTTTGTTAAATATTTGACGATTTTTTTTTATTGATAATTTTAGGGTAATTGGAGTCAGTTGACCTCCACTGGATAGAAAAAGAAAGTAGCAAAGAAAAAATCTGTAGGCAAGGTTCTTCAACACTTGACTAGCACTTCACCTCAAAGTCAGATACAAGTTTCTGTAATATATGTGATGACGATGCAAATGATGCTGAAAATAGGTTCTTGATTTGCGATGCATTTGGTCGCAAAAATAATTTATGGCATCGCGCCGCGGCGCCGGTGCACTTCGTGTGGATGGTGGCATTCTCATTGTCTATTATGACGACTTCCATTACCCGCATATCGGGGAAATGGTGGTCAAAGTTTTTTTTTTTAATGGTAATTATAACCAAAGTATGGTTCCAAAATCTAAAAAAAATGCTTCTGATTGATAAATAATTTGTTTAATAATAAAATTGTGTTTTGTAATAAACCTCCAATTAATAACTTCAGATTTTTATTGATTCTTGCTTAAGTGACACCCATTACCCCTTTTCCTCTACTTTATTTATTTTAGGTCCTAAGAAGGCGCTTAGGATAACTACTACAACTAAATACACTGGTTCGTAAGAGCCGGCAAGAAACTCAATCGGGGTTTAAAGATATATAATTTATTGGTATATATATCTTTTATACTATTTAAGTAGATATTATTTACAGTTATTATCATTTTGACTGGATGTACAGAGGTGGACTCATGTAATGATTCAATCGTATCAAATCCTTTCCTCAATAAAACACAATTCTTGAACATATTGTAAGGCAAACCAGTGATATGCTTACGATGGATGTTTAATGTAGAACTTTGCATAGCCAGCCAGCAGATCAGCCATAATAAGTCAATTTTTAGGGTTCCGTAGGTACCTCAAAAGGGGAAAAAATAACCCTTATAGGATCACTTCGGTCTGTCTGTCTTTTTCACAGGAGTACGTGAAGGTATCAAGTTGAAATTAATATCAAATACTCCGGTCTGCAATTCCTTGGAGCAGTGAAAAAATCAAACACAATCAAAAGCGTATCTTTTATGCAGTTTATGCCGCATATTTTAACACTCGCAAAGGGAATAAAAACCTATACTCATACCAGTTGACCTAGAATCATTAAATTTGACAAGAAGCAATCTCTTATAGTACAGGTAAAGGAAAAAAATCCAAAAACAGTAAATTTTTAATTATATTACAAAAAATATGCGATTACAAACTTATTTGCAGTTGATAAACTGACCACCTCATATATCGTTGTATGAGGACAACAGTTTTCCAACGGCAGAGATAAGTTTGTCGGTAAATATGTTTAATGATCACCCTGACACCCCCAACTACGCCCGACCCATTTCATCTTTGACATACAGTGATACCTCATTATGTTACATACATGCGTAGATCACGCCTCTCTTCCAACTGGGTAGGTAGAGACCACGTCCTTCCACTTGCTCCGATCCTGGCATACACCTTCCGCTTCTTTAATATTCATCAATCTTGTCACCCACGCCCATCAGTTTAGAGTACTCTTGACCTGACCGTCATTCAGAACGTCCATGGTTTGAACGAGGAACGTTCCTCTAGGGCCTCTAGGCCTTCCTTTACCAACATTTATACAATTTAACCGACTTCAAAAAAGGCAGAGGTCATTCAATTTTTATGGATGTTCAGCCATAACTTCTTTGTTTATGAACCGATTCGGACCATTCTTTCTTTGCTTGAAAGGGGATACCTCAAGGGTTGTTCCATTTTAATTTTATTGGCACGGAAACTTCAACTTCGAAGATAAACAAGAGGACACATCGGAATCATTGGAGTTGATTTTGTCTTGTTACTAAATGCAAATGAAAGTAAACACGGTACTCATACGTAACAATAAAAATCAATTTTTTATTTTTATTTTTGTGTTTGTTAAGGGAAACCGAAACGTGAAGTCGCGGACACAGCTAGTAAAACTATATATTTGTAGATACTCGTAGGTACATATACCTATACAATGATATAAAAGTGACATCATACTAACTAGGAGTTATAATCTTCATATGACATTCAAATAATAAAAAAATTATACAGTTTTTTACGAGGGCACTTGTATTATAGCCGAATTTTACTATTTCACGCGTGGTCCAAGTGATTAGCACCTAGCGAGTTTTAAATATATTGTTAGAAGCAAAAAAACGAATTTTGAATTTAACGACATTTCGGAGTCTCTCTGCCACGACGAGGTGGCGCCTCGTCACTCAAGAGCATAATAATATAATATAAAAGTCAGTAGTGGCGTGATGTCATGCATTGACTTTTAGAAATTTGTATCATGCGAAAGCTTTGCCCATTCCTGTATTCGTTTTATATTAAGATGTTTTTGTAAAGCCCAGTGATTTGATAATAATAATTGTAAAAATAGTTCTACTAATCTTTCATTCCTAACAATATCATTATTTGGAGAATTATTGTGGGGTATTATTATTTGGGTATTATCGGTGTATTATTTGGGTAGGTAAAAAGTTTACTAAATAACTTTATGATTTCAAAGATGTTTAAACGAAAAAGTGAAATTAAAAAGAGACAAACACATACATCTATAGTATTTAACCTACGAGAGAATGAGACAGAATACATTATACAGTGTTTCTTATTATTATGGTTTCTTTTTTGTACGTGTTAGTACATAGTAATTTTGTTCTGATATTTGTATTACGAAGTCTTGGTTTAGCATCCACAATATCACCTGATTTTAAATGACGATGTGGTCCAAGATGGTAGCACGCTAAGCCTATTGAAAAAATAGGCTCTCAAGTGCAGCTGCCGGAACACACCTATTGGTGTTTGGCGACAGATTTACAACTTGAGGGTGTTAGCTAGCCAGGCGGGTATTAGAAAATGCCTTACCACCAAGCTGTGGTTTCATCACGATGTTTCCTTCACCGGAAGCTCAGGCTCATTGCAGGAATTCGAACTCACGTAGATCGACGCGGAGTCCATACACGCTACCAACTGAGCCATCATTGATTTACGTGTATCACTTATGTGAATATTTTCGTTTTCTGAAGGTTTCACTTGAACCGCGTGTGAACTGCACACGTGTTTTATTATCTTTACACAAATAAAAAAGGCAGCACAATGAATAATAATTTTAGTTGATGGCTAACTTCCTACAGATGACGTGCGTGCAACTCCTAATTTTATCCTTTACTAAAAAAATACCTTAAAAAAACTCTAATGACTTGTACCACACAACAAAACGACACAGAAATTCGTAAAACGCGTGATTTCGGGCAATTCACGAATGATTTACAATAAGGGGTGTCACCGGCTCGGGGCAGGGGTGCGGGGTGGCACTGACATAAATCATAACTATTCATATTTTAATACCGTTTTTGTATACTATACTGTCTGAGTGTTTACTATTAGAATAAATACATCAACATCAAAACCTGGCAAAAATTTGCAAGTTGACCATAGGCTCAAAAATGACAATTATTTAATCATATTTGTATATTGTTAAAAAAAAACCCCTAAAAAAACATACCTGGATTCTTTTATCTGAGAGTCACGTGATTGGCAATACCAATCAGAAAATGAGACGTCATCATACAATATTTATATATCTATACACAGTTGTTATTCTTATTAGGTTATATTATGACAAGTGACTCTAAAGCTCTATGTGTAGAAATAGAGTCTTAAAAATATTGAACAATGATGTCACAAGCAGTGTAAAGAACATAAAGCCGCGTTTTTGTGGCATATTTTTTATCATTATATTAATACGTGAAGCAAAAACTTTGTACCCCTTTTTAAGCGTATTGCGTGCACGGAAGACTATGGGATTTGGCATGCTTAAGTTTATATGGAGAAGGAGTGCGGAAAGCTAAAATTTATCTATAATATCTGTTACTAATATATTTGATAAAATAAATTAATACTGCGAATCATAACCCGGCCAGTGCCATTGAACTTATACCCCCCAAAATATTGAATTTGTCACTCAACGAAAAGTGACAGGGAGTGATGTAGATAATACTTATTGTTTATGAATACTGCAAATGTCAACCAGAAAATAGTCTATGATCAAAAAGTCGCTGGTCGAATTTCGACCTTAGAGCTACCGCTAGTTTAAATTAAAAATGGTGTAATACATACTTGTAATAACAGTATTCATAGATGGCGCTGTACGGCTTGGTTTAAATTATCACAAAATTGATTTGATAATTATTGTCACGCTTAAATTTATTTTCCGTAAGCACGTTTATTAATAATCTAAGAATGAGTTTTTATTATTATTTTTAAACATTTTAGATAGATTTTAATGTTATTTATAAATGTTTAAATAAGTAAGAATATTCTATCTCGATTTATATGATACCCGTCGGCTTGTTGCCATTAATCGGGTATAAAGCCAAATTCCGAGCTGCTACTGAGAATTTCATAGAAAAACCCAATAACACTTTGCTCCATCTGGGAATCGAACCCAGGACTTTGAGCATAGCAGTCAGTCTTTATGTCTTTTAGATAATTCAGTATGATTGTTAAACTGCGATATCGGTTAACATTTAAAATTATTTTAGTTGAGTATTATTAAACATTATACGGGTCAAATGCCGTATGGTGAGTTTGGGGTGCGGTGAGGTTTTTATTTATTTGCTGTTTTTCACTCACGAAATATACCACGTGGACGAAGTCGCGGGCACAGCTAGTAATGAATAATTTATATTAATTGAGGGGTACTATTTTCAACATTTATAGTGTTTAAAACAAATTATCTAAAGTTGTTGGCATACGACCATAAATAAGTGTCGAGATTAAGCGTACAAGTGCAAGAGGCAACCTCACCGTACTTCGGTTTTTCTTTGTTTAATTGTCTACAGGCCTCATGGCGCAGTGATAGTAAGTACTTATAAAGTGCGGAGAGGTCGCGGGTTCGATTCCCGCACATGATTGACTTTTACCAGATAAGCATTATCGATAGTTATATGACTGGTACTATATATATATCAGTTGCTTAGTTACCATAATACAAGATACTTACTTTGCAATGCAAAGGTGTGAAATTTTGTCCCCATATATATTTGTCAGCGCAAAATCATCCGTCATTGTTATATAATAACATGCTTTATGTAAATTTTACATAGGCAACAATTAGGTTAAAAAAAAAGAAATTGTATTTTAGATAAGAGAAATAAATTATAAATAAAATGCAATATTCTTGAATTAATCGTAGTTGCACTTAGGTACCTATACCATTAAAATAATTCTAGGTGCGATAACGTGGTTTGCATTTCGTTCGCTTTTTTAAGACTTCATCATCATTTCAGCCGTAGGACGTCCACTGCTGAACATAGGCCTCCCCCATAGATCTCCAGAGCGACTGATCTTGTGCGGCCTGCACCCAACGGCTCTCAGCGACTTTTATTAGGTCGTTTTTCCATCTAGTGGGGGGCCGTCCTACGCTGCGCTTTCCGGTGCGTGGTCTCTACTCGAGAACCTTTCTGCCCCAACGGCCGTCAGTTCTCCGAACTATGTGCGCCGCCCACTGCCACTTCAACTTGCTAATCCTTTTGGCTATGTCGGTTACCTTAGTTTGTCTACGGATCTCCTCATTTCTGATTTGATCTCGTAGAGAAACACCAAGCATAGCCCTCTCCATAGCTCGCTGAGCGACCTTGAGCTTTCTTAAGAGGCCCACAGTGAGCGACCACGTCTCTGTGCCGTATGTCATCACTGGCAACACACACTGGTCAAAGACTTTCGTCTCGAGGCACAGAGGTATTTTGGACGAGAAGACGTCGCGCAGTTTCCCGAACGCTGCCCAGCCGAGTTGGATTCGTCGACTGACCTCATTTTCAAAGTTGGGCATACCTAACTGGACTGTTTGTCCCAGGTAGACATATTCTTCAACAACTTCTAGACAAGAGTTCCCAACTGATACTGGAGTGGGCACCACATGGACATTCGACATGATTTTCGTCTTGTCCATGTTCATTTTAAGGCCCACCTGTTGAGAAACTTTGTCGAGGCCATCGAGCATTGTGCCAAGATCTTCTAGCGATTCTGCCATGACTACGATATCGTCAGCAAATCGAAGGTGAGTGATGTACTCGCCATTGACATTGATGCCGAGTCCTTGCCATTCCAGGAGCTTGAAGGCGTCTTCTAGAGCGGCGGTAAACAGTTTCGGAGATATTACGTCTCCCTGTCTAACGCCTCTTCTCAAAGGAATTGCCTTCGTGCACTACTCCTGTACTCGGACCGACTTAGTGGCATTATTGTACAAGCACTTCAACACTTCGATATATCGATAGTCAATACGGCATCGCTGGAGAGACTGCAACAATGCACAGGTTTCGACTGAATCAAAGGCTTTTTCGTAGTCCACGAACGCTCAGCATAAAGGCAGATTATACTCCTCAGTCTTCTCTATAATCTGCCGCAGCGTATAGATGTGGTCTATCGTGCTAAAGCCTTTTCGGAAACCGGCTTGTTCGCGAGGCTGGAAGTCATCAAACTTGTGCTCGAGACGATTCGTGATGACCCTCGAAAACAGCTTATAAACATGGCTCAGCAACGAGATGGGCCGATAGTTCTTCAATAAGGTTTTATCACCTTTCTTGAAGAACAGGACCACCACGCTGCCGCCCCACGTTTCCGACGTTTTACCTTCGAGTATAACGGAATTAAAGAGCTTCTGCAGGACCTTAAGTACCGGTGTTCCACCCGCTTTAAGAAGCTCTGATGTAATTCCGTCATCACCCGGCGCCTTGTTGTTCTTAAGCTGCTTAAGGGCCATCCTAATCTCGTACAGGGTGATGTCGGGGATATCTTCGGTATAGTGTCGGGTCAGCCCGGCTCCCGGATCTTTAGCCGGGCTGATAACAGGCTTAGTTGACGAGGTATATAACTGCCCATAGATCCTTTCGATCTCCCTTAATACCTCTGGCTTGGTGGACGCTACGCTGCCATCATCCATTTTCAGCTTCGTCAACTGGCTCTGCCCAATAGATGCATTCCTTGCGAACACTTTGGAGCCTTTATTCTGCTCTATCGTCTCTTTAATACTTTTGGTATTGTAAGACCGGACATCGTGTCGCAAGGATTTATAAATAGATCTATTGAGCTGCCTATAGGACTTAGCGTCATCGGAGACTGCAGCGCCATACCACGCCGATCCGCCATGAGTTTTCGGGTTTGATCTGATATCTTTTGAGTCCTATTGCTACGGTGAGTTTTAAAAAACTTGGACCCAACCGCATGGACATTTTCTACCAGCCTATTACTAATATCATCTATGGAGACGCAACTATCTAGGCAATCGAATTGGTTTTTCAATTCGAGTTGAAAGCTCTCGGGGTTTTGGAGTTGAGCATTAGAGGGTCGGAGCGTAGACTTCATCAGGCGAGACCTTTCTATTTTTAGATTGATATTCAATGTGCCTCTAACCATTCGGTGATCACTGCCGGTTTTCACTCTGTGGATCACAGTGACATCATTGAATATTTGTCTCTTCGTGGTCTCATTTTTCGTGGAACCATCGGGGCTCATCCAGGTCCATTTTCTATGAGTTGGCTTCTGGAAGAAAGAGTTCATCATAGACAGTCCCTCTTTCTCCATAAAATCGGCCAACCTCTGGCCCCTAGGGTTCCGTTGCCCATAACCAAATTGCCCCACTCCCAACTCTTCACCATCTCTTTTGCCCAGCTTTGCTTTAAAGTCTCCCATTATAACAGTGAAGTGGGTTTTCGAGGTATGTATGACCCTACTAATCTTTTTAAGTCATTAATTTGCATAAGAGAAGGGATGATTTTTATCTAATCTGGCTAGGGGCCGAGGAATACTTTAATCTACCATTTCACATACACTTTGGTCACATCAAACGTGATCACAGAAAGAGATCTTACAAAATAGTTTTTCTTTATTGTTTTAACCGATTTTTTTGGATTTTTTTACACGGGAAGCAATATACTTCTACGTCATTCTAAAATTTATAGGCCATAAGTATAGTAAAATATGTAGTAATTTTTATGAAATTATATATCTACACGGGAAGTATTAAGAATTCTCAATATTATGAGTAAAAATAAAATTACGAGATAAAACTAATTAGTACTTCATAATCGCGTGAGAAGCCGCGGGGCTCCGATGGTGTTTTATAAAAACCCGTTTATCCGCGATCTCACCTAATAGTAAATGAAGATTCATTACGATTATTTCCATTAGTAAAAGCTCAGGCTCATCGCAGCGATTCGAACTTACGTCGCGTTGATCGTACACGCTACGGTACCTACGTTGCTATAAAAATAATCGCTCGTAGTAGCGTGTACAGATATGGCGTCGATTGAGGTGAGTTCGAATCTCTGCAATGAAACTCAGCGTCCAGTGAGGGAAAATATCGCGACGAAATTATAGTACGGTGGTTGGGTAATTTGTAATGCTCGCCTGGCCAAAACCATCCCCAGGTTGAAAGTCTGTCACCAAGCACCTATAGGTGTGTTCCGGCAGCCGTACTTGAAAACCAGTCTTCCACCAGGCTTAGAGATTAAAGTGAAATTGTAGCCATATAGCTAAAGCCTCTAAACGATAAAAAATCGTTATAAATTAGTAGATACAATTTATTCATAATCATTTATTATTAAAAATGTCGGTAACAATGGGCTATTATTGTGGCATATTAAATAGTTTTTTTTACGATGTGACATAAAAACAAAGTTACCGACGATTTTAATACAGCGTCATAATGTTTATTATTCAGTATAAGTTCATTATAGTTGCTTTTTATTATGTCGCTTTTCGATTTGATTTATTCAGCAACTATCGTATGTATAAAATATATAAATCAGTATATGAACTGAATATTTTAAAGTTACCATAATGGTCGTAAGCACGACTGCTATGCTCGAGGCCCTGGGTTCGATTCCCAGGCCGAGCAAAGAGTTATTGGGTTTTTATATGAAATTCTCAGCAGAAGTTCGGAGTTTAGTTTTGTACCCGATTAATGGCATTAGGTATCGCCCCTATTACATGGGACCTAAAACATCCCCGGTGAACTGAGGGTGTACATTAGTACTCCTCCGCCTAACCCTTCGGAGTTACAGGTGTGATAGTATGTTATATTTTAATGGTCATAATAGGTCACTTAATATGGCGGTTTGGACTGTGACCTCTGTCCGTCCGAGTTACTATATTAGTAAAAAAAATATATAGTAGGCGAAAACTACCACATTTTATTGGATATAAAATGACATAGTCAACATTATATTATAATATAGCCTTTATTTCTTTCTGAACGATACTTGGTATGTCATAACAAGTAGTAAAAATATTCCTTTAAAGTTTTTTTTAAAGCTACTATATTTTTTCCATCTAGGTAGGTACTACATATATTTTTTACTACATTTGATATTAAAAAAAATTTGTAAACCCTGGCCGCGACTACGTTACATGAAAAACAATCACAACAAACTGTTACAAACACCGACTCTACCTACCAATACGTCATGGTAATTTGGATATTGAATCCGTACGAATGACTTAGTATTCGTACTATTAACTTTACTATTGACCCGCACTATTGACTGGATGCGATAGCGATTAACAGGTGTGCTGTGTGACTGCACGCAGTTTATAAGCAGACAACGACCGACTTGAAGACATTCTCGCTTAAGCAGTGAATTAGTAGATACAGACCTCACATAACAAGTGAAGTACATAGTTCGTTACCTATAAATTTTATTTACCATACAACTTTAGAAACCTTTATTTTATAAGCATAAACGTCCTAATTCTTATAATAATTTCTTGTAAATTAAGATATACAATTGTTAAATTAATTTAAAGGTATTTTAAACATGCAATGTAGCAGCTTCGTTTGATTTTCTATGTCAACATGAATTTTTTTCAGATTTCATTAGATTTTATCGATAAGTTGTTTGTGTATTTTCTTCTACAATATCAACCTTTGGGTTTCTTTAGTAAGCTGAAAACAGTCGGTCTAACAAAGAAATTTCAATACATAGAGCAGCATTCGGATCTAGAATGTTCTGATGAAGTAGACATTCTTAAAATATTCATAAAACGATAAATTAATAAATATTAAATAATAGTAGGCACCTTTAGGTATGTGGGTTAGTTTTGATTCTAAACTAAAATTAATTTGTTACCTATAACTATATACTAATATAGTATAGTATATAGATATTAATAATGCCAACATAAAAAAAAATAGTCATCATTTTCACAAAACAAAAACCATCATGTACGAGTATTGAACCCGCGACTACTCGACTTATAAGTAAAACATGTTACCGTAGAAAGGTGTGCTTACCTGTCTCGGATAAATAAAAAAACAATCCAAACGAATACTGCTCAGAGTACAAAATAATTTTTCATATAACCCATATTTATAGGTATTTTATTTGCTTTAAAAAATTAAGTGAAAATATTACTTAACTAAGCTGGAAAAACTTATTTATGTAGAAATACCATTTAATAGATAAAACGGCGTTAAAAAGTAACAAGTAACTTAAGTATTGAGTCAAGAGGTAGCGGGTTCGATCCCCGCTCGCACTAAACTGACTTTTGTGAGTTGAAAATAATTGTCAGTTGTAAGTCTGGGTGTTAAATATCTATATATGTATGTATATCAGCTGTTATTTTACCATAATACAAGCTCTGCATATTTTTTAATTTTAATGGTCTTTTGTGAAATTGTGCCCTCATATTTATTTGGTGTGACGTCTGGCGACATATCCATTATAAATATCTAGTAAGTAACAACTTAAATTAATTGTGTAGGTACTTAATAGCACGAAAACATCTATCACCAATGGCGTTTTATAAATAGACGCACTATACCATAGCTAGATGTAATTTATATTAAATGTATGTGTTATACTCTCACTAAAAGCAACTTGAAAACGTTACAAGTTTTGTTATCAGCATGTTGAAACAAAAGAGATAGGAAATCACAGAGTTACGCGGTAACTCTGTTGGCAAAAACGTATACAAATTTCTTCTCGAAAAAAGTTGAAAGTGAACTGAGAGTAATTACCCAACATTCACGATGGCACGTAAAGAGCCTCAGTGTCGTATAGAATCTACTTATAAAATATCATATTGCCTATCACAAAATTATTCTAATAAATACCTCACTTTAAAAATAAAAATAATAATAGAAATAGCCTAAATCCATCTGTCAGAACAACGCCTCCTATCACCAAAAGATTTAAAAAAAAATTCAATCAATAATTCTAGTACCTACTACCCCTTTAAGCATACTGACAAACTTTACCTCTTTGTAATCGTAGGTACATATGCATAAATTAAAGTACGTTTATAATAATTTATCGCGTTTTTAGAAAACCAGTGAAGATACTATAAACAGCTTTCTTGTAAAACTTATTCAGCTTATTCAGATGTGACCAATAAGTTAAAATATTTTGAACAAAGCACGTTTACCTTTTAAAGCGGTGTCATTTAACTGAACATATTGCAAGGGGTAAGAGACCACTCGCGGCGCTGGCTGAGGGGAAAATGCGAAAACTCGCCCTCGTCCGGCGGCCATGTTGTGACGTCATCGCACGCCTGGGACGTACTTAGGTTATTGTTTTTATTTTATTATAATAATAATGGATATAAGTAGGTGTTCGGAGATTTTGGCGGGATCTAGATCTGCCGTGATATGGTTTTTTTTTAAATTAATAAGCTTAAGTTATTTGGCTCTGTACTATGTAATATTTGTGGCATTTGCGAGATATAGTTTGATTAGGTATTTTACACATGTAAAATGAATTATAAATAATCAGTAGGAGCATGAATTTTTAGTTGCCACCAAAACTCCCTGGACAGTTTTAACAAGAGAGCCACCATCTTGTTAAAGCGTTGCTTGAAATCTGAAGATTAGTGAAATATTCTAGATACGTGACATTGACATACCTAATTGTTCAATTCAGTGCACAATTCGTTAAAAAAAAATTGAGTCTATAGAATTAATTGTATTTTTATATCTTCATTAGGATTTGTAGAATACTTAGTTAGAGATATATTTATGTATATTAATATCTTTAGTAATATTATTAGCCTAGTTGTCGTAAGGGCGACTACTGTGATCGAGGTCCTGGGTTCGATTCCCAGGTCGCCCAAAGTGTTATTGGGATTTCCTATGAAAATTCTAAGTAGCAGCTTGGAGTTTGGCTATGTGTCCGATTAATGGTAATAGGCTCGCCCCCCTATTACATGGGTCCTAAAAAACATACTCGGCGAACTGTGGGTGTACATTAGTACACCTCTGCCTAACACTTCGGGGATACAGGTGTGATGGTATGTTATGTTATATTATAAAGCTAAACAGTTTGTTTGTTTGGTTGAACGTCCTATTCTCAGGAAGTACTGATTCGAATGGAAAAAATATTATTTTAATGTTGGCTAGCCTACTTATCTAGGGCGGTTATAGGCTATATAATATCACGCTACGATTAAAAGAAGCGGAGCATACCTACATGTTTTTTTTTTTTTGATGTAAAAACGGGCAAAATTTATTCCTTTTGAGAGCTTCCATTGCGTGCGCTCCGTAAATGATTAAAGTTACTACAGATATGGAAATAAAAACTAAAGTTTGATCTAATCACGTTAACGTCAAAAATCACTTTCGTTAAATAAATAAACTCTTTCAAAGAACGCAATTTTGCAAATAAACCTGACATGGCAATTTTTTAAAAAGCACGACTATCTTTTCTACGTTCTACGTAACGCCAACATCGAAACTGACATCAGAGGATCGGGCACAAACAAACGAACAAAATAACCTAATACAATAGTAAGGAAAAACAAAAAAAAACATACGTCACTCAGTGCGTCCCAGTATGCTCTTTGATGATGCCGGGGAATCGTGATTGGTGGTTAACTTGAGAAGGCGTGGCCTCGATCGGCAACGCCTACATCGGTTAAGGGTCTGTAGAGAACCACCAGCAAACCACATCGGGCGCTCGCCGGCGGCGCCACGCGGTTTTGTTTTGGACTTTACTTGAACACACGTGTATTAAAAATACAATACGATATAATAGAAATGGCAAGTGATGTTGATATGTCTAATAAGTGCTCTGTACGCTGATTTTAAACATTGGATTTATAAAGTGACCTTTACATGTGTACAGTTTGTTGGTAAAGTAATCGATCGATTCTAAACAGTGACCTCTAGTGGTAAAAACGGTAGGGGTCAAGTGTTAAACGAACAACAATAAAATGATAAAAACAGTGTAAAGTGATCCTAAAATAATGTACAATTGATAATATAATCACATATCTTCCAATTAGTATTCCCGATTTTGTAATTGTAAATAATTTACGAAGCTCAAAAAATACTCTTCCAAATACGAAAAAATAATAATAAGTAAAAAAAAATTCAATAAATCGAACATTCTAAAAATAAAAATGATTAATGATTTTAATTTCTTATCTGTGCAATATTTCATACAAAGAAGCTTTAGGTAGGTATATAATTTCATACAAATAATTTAATTAAATATTTGTTTATTTTTTATTATTTATTTTAGAATAAATATTGAGCAAGGGTAAACAAAGGACATTTATTAACTAATTATTTCTTTGAAGGAACGTTTAGACAACTAATTACAGATGTTTACCGCCGGATCTTTACCTAAGTAATTACGAATCTATTGTAGGTAATATTCGCAAGGTAAAAATCTTCAGAATTAAGGGCATTGCCGTTACGAGTTTCCAATTTAATTCAGTTTAAATTATTTAGTGCATTGCGTATCGTACATATAAAAAATAAACAAACGCAAAATTACTTTCAACATTGATTTGAAATAGTTATTTATATATTCAAATAAAATCAACTAAAATGTCATCAAGCAATTGGAAAAACAAAATTGTTAATCTGAAGCAAGAGTTTTAACTTTATAAATAGAAAAAAAAATTGGATTTCAATAAAACCGATGTTAATTGACTCGATAGTGCTCAGCAACGATTGGTTGCTCGCAGATAGTGCAAGTCGCAGCAAGATAAAAACGATACTACAGCGAGAATTTAAATTTAGATTTACAAAGAGAAAATTGGAATGCAATAAAACCGATGCCACTTAACTCGATAGTGCTTGGCAACGGTTAGTTACTCGCGGATAGTGCGAGTCGCAGACAGATCAAAACAGTACGAAGCAAGAGTTTTACATTTAGAATTACAAAGAGAAAATTGGAATGCAATAAAGCCGATGCCATTTGACTCGATAGTGCTTAGCAACGGTTAGTTGCTTGCGGATAGTGCGAGTCGCAGTAAGCCGGCAAGATAGCAGCGGAGCCGAAACTGCAGCTGTGCGGCTGGGGTGGGCAGGCTGGGTACGCGCTGGAGGGATGCGTGGACCCAGCCCTGCTCCGGCCGCCACCGACGCTGCCTCAGCAACAATCCAACCAGCTCGGCACTGTCTATGCGACGAAGCGAAGGCGCAGGAATGGAAAAAGGTACGATATTATATAGACTTAGTAAGACTAATAAAAGTTTTTTAGTTAAAGTGTTAGCTTCTAAAAAATATCCTTAATGATTTTCCGGACAACAAGTTCAAGGACAATGTCAAGTGGGTTATACTGTCAGAAGGTTATTATAGGGTATTGGATCATTATGTGAATGATAGTGATGTCTGGAAGTGACTCTCTCTCTCTCTGTGCATCCAATAATATATTATTATTGTACATACTATACACTTGTACAGTTGAAAAAAAAGGTAAACCCGATCGAGTTTCTTTCCGGTTCTTCTCAATTACGGGTATTTTTTCCGAACCGGCAGTAGCGTTTTGACGTTCATAAGTGCCTTCTTAGGGCCTAAATTTTTAACAAAAAAGAAAACGAATTTCAATGATTTTGAAGAGTTCTCTGAATTATCTACGATGTTGAAGGTTCAACGTATATGAAATTAAAAATAGGACCACTCTCGAGGTATCGATGAAACAAGAATCATCCAAATTGGGTCATAAAGAAAGAAGAAACATTAAAAAAAAACATTCGAATTGAGAACTTCCCCTTTTTTCTGAAGTCGGTTATTAAAAGGATAACTTATTGACATATCACAATACATAGCCCAAACTACTGGGGCTTACACTGTAGGTGGGCATTAAGGAAGGATATTTGGAAATTCCACCCTTAAAGTGGTCAGAAATGGGATGAAATTTTCTAAGGTCAGAAATGGGATGAAATTTTCTAATCCGAAATGGGTTAATGGGTTAACCGTAATTTTTAAAGGTCTGTGAAAATGTGTATTTAGGATTTCTGTAAGTAACAAGAACAGGGCATAACTCAGGTATGATGCAAGATTAATATAATTTAGATACTAAAAAGTTTTTCTACAAAGATCTATATATAACAACAGTGACAACCGTGAGATCTACAGTCCATTACGAGTGGTCACTCTCATGCTGGTCTGCTCAGACATCTCTTCACGCTATGTTTGAAGAACTCCATGTTGTAGGAAGAAAGGAACACACTAAACGAAAGACAGTTCCACAGCTCACAGTACGACAAAGATATGACGTAGATAACGAGATGGAGGTTACCGCTGTTATCAAAGGGAATGAAGGGAATTGGGTTGAACAGTTCTTCAAAACAATCGCCATGATACAGACCGTAAAATACGCTTATAAAATATAGACACTCACAAAACCTAATATTAAATACTTGTAAATAATCCAAGGCGTATTATTTAATAATTAATGCACTAAATATTTCTAACCAAAGAAGGTTGAAATGTAAAGTAAATTTTCGGATTTCATTAATTTATTGATCACTAGATCAATATATTCAGGTAGGATTAAGATAGGGCTAATTAGACCAGTTTATAAAAGGGGTAGTTAAATAATTATAGACGTATTACAATTTTATTATGCATTGACAAAATTATAGAAAAGTATTTTGGCAGTTTAATAAATAATTTTCTGGCAAGTAATAACATAGTGCAAGACAGACAATTAGGTTTTTAAAAAAATAAAATTACGTCACAGTTATTGTCCTTATTTACAGATGAAATAAATAATAAAAATAAATAAAAAAATAAATGAATATAGATAATAGAAAATATATTATTGCTGTTATGGTTGATTTCAGCAAAGCATTTGTGACATTAAACCATAAGACACTGTATCAAAAAATGAGCAGAATGGTATACAGGGACCAATTTTGGAACTTTTTAAAAGTTATCACACAAATAGATTTAATGCAGTCACCATAGCTGGTGAACATAGTTACCAGATATCTACATATCAAGGCACGGCCCAAGGATCCGTCCTGGGACCGACGGAGTACTTATTATATGTGAACGATATGTGCAATATATTTCAACATGGTTCGGTATATCAGTGTGGTGATGACACATGTATAATCACGGCTCACAAGGGTTTCAATATTGTGCAAGATATGGTTCAAGAGGATTTTGATATACTGTGCAAGTGGGAGCCGTTGGGTACAGGCCGCACAAGATCGGTCGCTCTGGAGATCTATGGGGGAGGCCTATGTTCAGCAGTGGACGTCCTGCGGCTGAAATGATGATGATGATGATGATGTGCAAGTGAGCTCACGATTTAGGTTTATCCATTAACTAAAGTAAACTAAGCCAATGTTTATACATTCACCATATAAAAAAAAGAACTACCTGCCTAAGATTGTCACTCATGAGCACAACTGCATGCACTTGAACAATACCTCATGCACATGTTCGTACCTTGACGTAGTGGAAGAGCATACATATCTTGGGCTTAAAATAGATCATAAATTTAATTGGGGTCCGCATGTTGGCCAGGTATGTTGTAAACTTAGAGCTGTGCTGTCAAAATTGTGCATACCTAAACAAAAAGTTCCTTACAACACACTGAGGCTCTTGTATATGTCATTAGTTGATTCAGTAATAAATTACGGATTGGCTAGCTACGAACGTACATATATGACTTATTTGAACGATATATATAATTTGGAAATAAGTTTATTGAAAACTATTGTTCCATTAAAGACTAAGTATAAAAACAAAGATAACTATCATAATTTATTTCACTATTGCAAAGTTCTGATAGTTTTCGATAAGTTGGATTTGGCAATTTGTAACTCAATATAGTAACTGTGAGTGGAACTTAAATAGGATAGTAAGACCTTGTGTGACCTTACGTAATCTGGCTTATCTTCCTACATTTGAAATACCTAAATGTAACAACGTGTACGGTGAGAGAGTTCGGAGATGCATTCTGCCTAGAACGTTAAATAAATTACCTAAAGCTATAGTTGACATGCTTGAAAACAAAAATAGAAGCCAGATCAAAAATATACTAATGCGATATTTTGTTAATGGAAATTAAACTATTTAGTTATGTTTAAGTAGGTAGTAACTCCTTTTCTATAAAATCTTTATATTATAATTAAGATTAGGTAGGTACAGTTAAGGATATGTGTAATTGTTTTTTTTTTGGTATTTGTAGTAATACACAGAAGATTTATTTATTTATATTTATTTGGATCCCGTCGCAAAATAATTCAAAATAATGATTTAAAGAATTGTAGTTCTTCAAAAAGCCTAGCAAGAGTCCGCAATGGCATATATGTACTTCCCAAGGTTGACTCACAGTAACCATTTTTATCCTCAACATAATGATTAAAAATATTAAGTTATTTGCGAAGCTATTTTCTCCAATTCAGTATTAATCTTTATCCAGATAACTTTGTTAGTTAAGTTGGGCATTTAATGAAGACCTACCATCATGTCACCCACAGTTAGCCGGGTAATCAGGCTTTTTAAACATAAATACACCACTTTGTAAATTATACCCGTGTGAAGCTGGGGCGGGTCGCTAGTACGTAATATATTACTTAATTTCACTTTACCTCTTTTATAATATATTCCAAAACAATCATCTTTAACATTAACAAGGATTGGTTGCCAAAAGAACGAAGACGTAGTATACTTATTAGGGGAAAATGGTAGATATTTAAAATAAAGTGTTAGAATCCATGCTATTTCTGCCCTAAAGTAGCATTACTCGCAAAGGCTACCAACGAGAGACCCACATCTAAGTATATCGTCGGAATTCTTTAAGTGCTTGTGTATGCTACATGTATGGGCGTCGCCAGAATTACTTTCAGGGGGTGCATCAGCATCTACAAAGTATACTATTAACTAATAACCTCAACAAAAATAGAAATTTGAAAAAAGGGCCAAGGTTGGTAAAAACGACGGTAATCGTTTTCACCGATAAAAGAGCTGAAATCTAGGGTTCCTAGTTCCATTGCAGTTCCGTTAATTATAGTTGAAGAAATGTACGATGCTCAATTTATTTACAAAGCAATTGTACCAAACTTTGTAAATTAATAGAGAAACGGTAAGCCTTGTGGGAGGTCTGGCTCTCAAGTGCAGCTGTCGGAAGACACCTATAGGAGCTTGGTGACAGATTTTTAACTTGAGGGTGGTAGCTAGCCAGGCGGGCATTAGAAAATAGTCTACCACCATGCTATGGTTTCATCATGGTGTTTTCCTTCACCAAATGCTCAAACTTATCGCAGGAAGTCTATCTCACGTCGATCGATGCACTGTACATATGTATTACCACTGAGCCATCATTGCCTCAATTGCTTCTTAGAGTGTGAAGATTACTGTTGGTACCTACACATGTTTAGAATTGAATCAAGATCACATCGATGGTTCTCTGGCATAGGTATAATAGATCCTTTTTTTTTTAAAGAAAATCCATATCAGTTAATGTTGATGATTCAAAAGTACAATGTATATAGTGCGTGAAGTTTCCCATTATATAGAATGTCAAATGAGATATCGGATAGCAAGTGAGGGATTTTGGCGGGATTTCAAAATCTCATTTGATAATTTTCGTTTTAAATAGGTAGGGGAGACCGGGGATGGTTGGCCAATTTTCAGTGTAATCGCTTGTATTTTTGTGAGTTTAGTATATATTATTGTAAAAATCAATACATCTAATATATACAGTATTAAGCTTTGGTAAATAATAACAAAAAGTTCGCAGTCGATAAAGATATTGTGTAGAAGCTTGATCTTTTAGAATACGAAATATGAGTCTACCTACCCCATGCTCGGGGTTGGTTGACTTTTCAATGGGGGTAAGTTAACCTATTAAGTAATTACTACAAAATTTAATGAGAAATAGGATAAAAGGCAAAAAAGTAATTGCAATTATATATTTTTATATTGAAACAAAATTTTCATTTACTTATTCATTTTAAATTAGTATATACAATCATCATATTTTGAAACATTTGACAATGTAAATAATATTATATATATAATACTTTTACTATTAAGTATCTGTAACCAAACTAGAAAACTTCTTAGCAACTTTAATAATTTAGTAACAAACAGTCTTAAAGCTAATATTCTTATTAACTTTAATTATTTGGCAACAATCTTAAGTAATATAAGTAATAACAATTATATGAAAAAAAAAATCACTTTACAAATCAGACTATCTAATCAGTCTTCTAAATCAGAGGTGCAATTTTTACATTCATAAAGTAATAGACTGCCGTTTACACGCTTTGTATGGGCCAATAACTTGCAAGTAATGCATTGAATCCATTCATCTCCACCTGATCACTTACGTCTTCTTCGTCATCATTTCTCTTATTGATTTCATATAGAGTATTTTTTTCTTTTTCTTTCCCTTTACCCTTGCTAATCCCTTTAAATTTTCCTTTAACTCTCTTTGGTTTCTTTGTTTTCTTATTCAGCGTCTTACCAAGTTGTCGTTTTATTTTAAGTTCCTTAAGATTTTCTTTTTCAGGTGTGTCTGAATCAATAGTGCTTTTTCTTTTTCGGATATTTCTTTTATTTCCCAAATGTGGTCCAGGTTTTGGAAATGGTCTAATATCTTTAGGCAAAGTAAATGAAGTACTAGGCATATTTACACTTCTTACTTGAGTTACTGAATTTTTTTTTGGAGTTTTGAATCCTCGATCAGTATTCGTACCTGAGAATGCGTCTAAAATAGTAGGCAACTCGCAAGAAACATGTGAAGTGGAAATTGGCATGACAGTTCCGTCAGACATTAAAGAGGCAGGAACCTCAGTCTCGTTACATAGGATATGCAAAGGTTGTGCTTAGGGAGTTAATAAGGAGGCACTGTCAATAACCGATATTGATGAATGTGGAGTTGTGGGCAAGTCAGGTGTTAGTCTGTCAGTTACATAAGTACGTACATACGTACTTCCTCGATCAGTCTTTCTTTTGTATGTCCGCATGATTCTGAAACAAAAGATTTTGTATACATTTTCCCAAAGACTATCTTCATTTTATGTAAAACATATCGCAACTATTATGGGGCAGGTTGAATAGGTAGTCAACCAACCCCGTTATTAATTAGTCTACCAGCCCCGAATTGATTTCTAACTTTTAACCACATTGCATAACCTCAAAACTGCGGTGAAATCAAAAATAATGCTACTTAATAAAAAGATTAACAACCAAACTCTTACTTTAAATTACTTCAAGATAAATAATAACGAATATATAGGCGTTACAACAAACAATGTTACAAGAAATATATAATAATTACTTACGTGGTTTGTTTTTCGATAATAAGCTCCTTCACCCAGACGACGTGCGTACGCGATGCCGTATTCCGGGTGACTGAGCGGGGCAATACAACGGTTTCTTGCGCCTAGTTGGATGATGCAATATTTTCGAGTAGGTCGAGTTTTTGATACTTAGTCAACCTACCCCTATAGTCAACCATCCCCGGTCTCCCCTACATAAACTTAACGTGAGTTCGAATCCCTGCAATGAGTTAGTGCTTTAATCTATTTTCAAAAATAACGATTTTTCTATCTTTCTTCATCTTTTTCACCACTTTATAGGTTGAATTTCCAAAAAGACTTCGTTAGTGATAACCTATATTGTAAAAGGAAGCCGCTTGCATACTTTCACGGTTTTAGCCCCAGAAGTTTGGGTTATACGTTGATATGTCTGTCAGTTCTTTTATATATAATACCTATAGATGTATAGGATATAAACCCTTCAAAAATCATATAAAATAAATCTAAACATTCTAAGAAAAAAAAACAATTATAACAGATAAAAAATAAAATCATAAATCGTATCAAATCGATTCACAATAATTATTACAATATTCGGATGTAGGTACCTATCGAAATTTTCACAACTCGCTTGCCCGTTATTGCCAGTTGTGTTTTTATAGGTAATTTGAACTCTATACGTATTAAGTTACGGTTAAATTTGATTTTTATACCGTTACATTCAAAATTACTCATTGAAACATACGTTGATATATTTTGTATTTATCTAGAAATGGCTACATCTTCTTTTTATATAAAAATCTTGTATCCGTCTGTTAGTGGTCGTAAGATGACAAATAATAATATAACACAAGACTATTTCCCATCGCGTATGAATAATTTAAGCAATAAAATGTGTTTCGATTTTATATTATAGAAACCAAAGCTTTTGTTTATATGGTAATATATATTTTAGACCTAAATATTATATGCCTAATAATACGCTGCTAAAATATTGATATTTATAATACTTCTAAAAATCAAAATATTATTCTGAAATTGAAATTGAATGTTCATAAAGTTATCACACAATCATACAAAACTAATTATACCTATTATATTTGTTTTACTAGAGTTATGTCAAGATTTCTAATACATCATAATTCAAAATGATCAATTTTGCAAACTCAAATGCGGACCTGCGTGATTAATAATATCAACAGTGATTCAATCTATCTATTTATTTCACTTTAAATACCGTTTGAATATAAATCTTTTGAATAACCTAATAACTTAATAGTTAGAAGATACACCAAATACACCAAAATAAATTAAAACTGTGTATAATTTAATTATAATTGTTATATCAAAATTTTACTTCATAATTAATGAAAAATAAAACCTAAAGAGAATAATTAAAATCGAGTACGCTTAAATAACATCAGTGTCGAATCTAGTAAAACTAAAGCCGTAAAACCAAGAGCGTTAAGAACGGCCGTTCAAAAATTAGTGATGGCCTATTAAATCGATTCGAGTACTAATTGATTGGGTGAGTAATGTTCTTTATCGATACGCTGGAATCGATTCTGTGACCGTGCTGAGATTGATAATCGAATAACGGTTGTCATGCTGACGTCCCGGGAAATGTTTGCACGCGGTGTGATATGCATTTTTTTCTGTTTTTCTATATATATTTTTCTACTATATTTGTTAATAGTACGTTTATATTTATTCGACCAACTCCAGCAGCTCCACTTGAGAGCCGGTCCTAATTTAATCCTATAAAGAATATCGCCTATCGTCTGTCGGTGATCTCCCTTTCCGTACTTGCTTACAGGTTGTCTGATTACTTCACGTTCATGCTTACTGCACGGATTCTCAGAGTCATAACGTGAAGTTATATAAACATTAACTTTTCTCATAAAATAAGCTATAAAATGTAAAACGAATTTTTGAAATCAGACAGGTAGTTTCAGAGATTAGCTCTTCCAAATAAACAAAATACGATCTCTGACAATTGAAGAAAAACTATTTAACGGCCGTTTTCAATAACCTATCTATCCATTGTTTCAGTTACTAAAGATAGACAAATGTAACCTATTGTTATTACTTTTTTCAAATAACCTATCAACAGATATATTTTTTTATATCTACTTAATATATACATATATCCATATCCTATAGCTTGAATAGATAAGAGCGAAGCCGATATCTGTCTAATAACAGTACCTACTTATTACAAATATGTACTAATCGGGGATAGTAAACTTAGATATGTTATTGAAAACGGCTGTATAGGTATTTCTTAAAATAGAAATAATGTTTTTGAGTTTTTTAATCCCAGAAGCAATAAGAGTGGCATTTGTGTACGTATCTGTGTGCCTGTCCGTGGACGGCTGAACCGATTTTGATTTAGTTTTTTTTTTAATTTAAATGTGACTTGATAGAGAGTTTTTTTTTTCTATGATACAAGATTTTCAGCTCTTTTCCAGTTGGTAACTGAATGTGTGTATCTTCCATAGGTCCCATCGAAACGAAATTTTGTATTCGGTTACCTACTTCAATTATACCAGAAGAGCACAAACTTGTTACATACTTATTCTGTTTTATATTAATATTTACAAACTAGCTGTGCCCATGGTTTCGCTCACGTGGACTATAGAATACCGGCGCAAATCATGCTCAACCGCTCCCAGTTATTTTAAAGAAAAAAATGTTTATTGTGGGTGTTCCTTAGAAGATATACACATACTCTCCAGGACTTTTTTGTAGGTCTTTTTAATGCCTACAATTATGTACTACATTATTTTGCTATATCTCTTATGGTTTACTCAGCGTAAGCCATTTAAGTACCCGAATTACCGGGTAAGTATTCCGGACTACCCCAAATAGAAATAAAATCTTTAAAGAAATTAATTAGACAATACATTAGCCGATCCAAAAACTCTTTGTTGAGTCATAACGCGGTCTATATATACAGGGTGTGTTAGCGAAGTAAAGTCAGCAATTTGATGGACACTTTAATAACGAAATAATTAATAATCTAAACCACAAGCTCTCAACCGTGTAAGCGATGCGTCAACTTGTACACCTTAAATATATAATTTATTCGTACGTATCCGTGACGCGATGTAACTCCTACATTACCGTTGTCTGTTTCTGTTCTCTCTGTACATTTACTAAAAATAATATTAAATTATTAACATCGTTATATAACTTTAAGTACCATGTAATAGGGAACGATGTTATTCTCCGAGCTGCTACTGAGAATTTCATAGCAAAACCCAATAACACTTTTCACGACCCGGGAATCGAATCGATGACCTCGAGCATAGCAGTCGCACTTAGGACCTCTAGGATAATAAGGCAGTTGAAATATATAAAAATAAGCGCTAAAGATAATAAATACGTACCAAGGTGATATAAAAAACACACTGTCAACCTTTGAAAACAATATAACAGTAAATTGGAATAAAACTGACCGAAAATGTAAATAAAAAAACGCACACGACTGCGCATGCGCGGGCTCGTCGATTACTCGCGAGCCCACACCTGCTCCCGCGCAGATGGCGCACTGTCTGTCTAAAGACATATTTATTATTCTTAAAGTTTGAAATATAAAGTCTTAGTAAACTACTAAGTACTGATGAGGGTCAGTTAATCCTTAATACACCAGCTCTTAATGTTTATTTAAAGGCTATAGTGCACTGCCTTAGAACTAAGGTATAGGTACATCTATTCTATACCAGTTTACGGTAATACATTTATTAATACAAGCATACTGAATTAAATAGCGATATTCAAACTTATCTATACAATTAAAAAAATTGAAGTGACTATTTTTAATGTCAAAATAGCAGCTTTTTATTAAATGCATATGAAAGTTTGTACAATACCTATAATAAAAAATCCATTTTTACAATTTTTGTCTGTTTGTTCCGGGTAAACTCCGAAACGGTTCGACCGATTTTGATAGAACTTTTACTCGCAGATAGCTGATGGTATAAGAAGTAACTTAGGCTACTTTTATTTTGGAATAATAATTAGGGTTCCGCGTAAATAAAATAAAAAGACTGATCATGGTGAATCAATTGGGGCGCTTAAATGGCTTACGCTGAGTAAACTTTGAGAAATATAGCAAATTATTGTACTATGTAATTGTAGACATTAAAAATACCTAATAAAAAGTCAGCGAGGGTATATATCTATCATCTAAGGAACAACCATAATGAGCATTTTTGTCTTTAAAATAACAGGGAGTGGGGGAGTAAGATTCGAGCGTGTGCCCGATCGATGGCATTCTTTAGTACATGTGAGCGAAGCCGCCAGAACAGACTAGCTGTACCCCTCGGTTTCGCCCCGTGTTAAGTTTATTCGAGCAACTATCCACCGCGCTCCCAATGTACCCGTGTAGCCTACCCTTGCTTTTCTTTCCGAACTTGCCTACGGCTTGTCGTTCATAGTTTCTACTTTACTCCTTGAGACCGTAGCGTGAAGTTCTATAACCTACAAAATTGTTTCTCTTAAAAATGTATTTAAAAAAGTCCGCGATAGCATATGTCTATCTTTTAAGATTTAAGCAATATAACTTTTTTTATGGTAATAAAATTTGTTCTCAAATAATGAAATATTTGCGAAGGTGTTTTTATAAACATGCTATTAATCCTTATTCAAATAAATACATTATTCAACACAAGTATTTAACTTTGTTCAAAATGCCCTTTACAGTAATTGATTTAAATGAATATCTTAGGAGATATCACAGTTTTAAAATAACTCCTCAGCAAAATAATGATCGCATTTTTATTATGCGGGATTATGTGGGAGACGGGCGGCATGCCAACTATATTAGAGTGCCTACGATCTTCTCTTTCTCTCTCTTAAATGACGCAAACGAAGTTGCGCCGGTCAGCTATAAAATCCATGGTTTTCTTTTAATCTGACTGCATTGAACAAACATGAGTGATTGGCACGTTCAAACACACAAATCAAATACCAAATAACAATCACTCGAGCTTTATAATATTAGTATAGACTAGCAGCCGACCGCTACTTCGTTCGCTGTAATTATAATACCTACAACATTAAATGAGAATAAAAAATAACTTATAAGGTAATGTTACTTCTACTACTTACCATCAACTTAACGTAATCAGAATTGTGAAGTAGACTATTTCGACTTTTTTTAATATAACTAAGTTGGCAAACAAGGATACGTACCGCCTGATGATAAGCGGTTACCTACCATAAGTATCACTAGCGCGATGTCGACCTTGACCTTTTTACACCAAGAAACTCTGAAAATTGAAGGAACACAACACAAGTTTATTTGATTACTATCTTCTGTAGGGTAGAGTTATACCATCATTGGAACTGTCCCAAGTGGAGATAAATCTCCAGAGAAATTAAAATTGGACTTATCGGACAATCAAAATATTTATCCAACTATAGACTAGAAGCAATAAGCCTTGAACCCTATAAATTAATAATTAAAAAAAGAAATATGTTAACATACCTTCAAGGTATAAAGCATATTAATGCGGCATTAAATTAAGGCGTAAAGCATATATTCGCTAAAAACTTAAAATTACATGGCCCAAGAGAAGCCCGGAGCGATCTAATGATAGCAACCATCGAACTGTAATCATATGGTCGCGGAACAATTCAAATTGCGGATTCACGAGTGATTTGATAGCTTTTAGAGGTGTTTACGCGGTCAATACCATCGTACATACCCATTCAAAATCATCATTCAATTAAATTAATCCCCCCATGAAGAAACTAACTGTACCCTACGGTTTCATCCGTGTTAATTTTATACGACAAACATCGCCAACGCACCTTTGTAGACAATTTTTTATACTTAAAGAAAGAAGAAAGAAAAAAGTTTATTTATCCATCATACAACACATCAAAAACAAAAATTATAAGAACATAAAATCAACACAACAAAAAAATAACAACACTGAAACAGTGCAGCGCTGGTATTCTGACAAGGCCACATTAACATACATCACGGACATCAATAAAATAAAAATAAAAACAAATAGTAAATAATAATATCATACATACTAAAAGTGTATAAAAAATAAATTAGACAAAGAGCTATTAAACTGTGTGCGAGAGAGAGAATGAGGAGTTCACACCATTAAGATCACGCTAAGCTACAATACTGGTCATGTAACAAAAGTTTTTAAAGCGATGCTCTTAAGATTCGGACTGTTTTTAAAGAACGAAGTGGCGGTGGTAAATTATTCCAGCATCGTGGAGCCGCAAACCTAAATGAACGTCGGAAAGCCATGGATCTGTGCTTCGGAGTAATAAGCACAAAGCTACTGGTTCTTCTCTAGAATCTATGTTAAGACTCTGCCCAAACCAACTGCAAGAACAAATAATTCGGTTTTTGCTTCTTAATTACTCCGAACAAAAGTACTCCAAGATGCAGCCTTCTACGGGCCTTCGTTTTTAACAAATTAGAAGAAATGAAATAAGGAGTACTATGTGAACGTGATGGAACATCTAAACAGAAACGTGCACAAGCATTTTGAATGCGTTGGATTAGTTTTTCCGTTACTTTGTGCAAGCAAGGTCCATGTACAACTCACTATGTTGCATGTAACGTACTATATTGAAAACAATCGACATTTTTATGAGGGATAAATTATTTTTTCTTATTGTAATATAGCCATGTTACTCGCTAATACTGTAGCTTTAATTGGTGACAGAATGTTTAAAATCGGTCCAGTTCTTTTTGAGTTTATCCATTACAAACAAAAAAAATCAAATCTTTCTTCTTTATAACATTAAATTGGTACCTATAGATGAGAAAAACATGGATTAATGATTGATTTCCGCGCCGCTTGATTAGATACCGTTGCCGTACTATAAAAATGCGGCTATCGAAACTACGCCGAATCGGCGTACTCGAGTCAAGAATCATACCGACCAGCTTCATTTCAAATAGTCACTACACACTACGATATTAAATTATCGTATTCTAGGGGCTATTGTTTTCTCTCTTAGTGCCAAATGTCATCAAGATTGTGGGTCTGCGTGAGTATCCTATAGATCTTTGAGTGTTATTTTAACTATGAAATGCCGTATCTTATTAATGCGTTTACCTAGATTTTCTTACAGCAGCATAAGGCCATAGACCTCAATATATGGTATTATATACAAGTTAAAATTCAAGTCGTTTTCGCAAAAAAGTGTGTGTGGCAATCAACCACCGGCCAGACAGACAGACGGATAACGAAATGATCGTACAAAGGTTCCGTTTTTATTTATTATGAGTTATGGAACCCTAAATAACGAATTACTGTCATTGCTTTATGAAGCCTTTGACTTTTATCGTTATATATCCCAAATACTACAATTCTAAAGTTAAAAATCTACCTTCAACGTATATTAGGTTTACCGCATTTCCATTCTACATATACCACCTATAATTAAATGCACGAATTCAAAAATATTTACCTATATGTAAAGAAAATATATTCCTTTAAATCTAATTTAAGTTTTTTAGTTTTAGTTAGTAGTGTAGTTTGAATATAGTTTAACTATGATTAGAAAGATCATTGAGACATACAACATTTGACTGATATATCAAATATTAAAATTAATCATAAAACTAATAATAATATAAAGAAAGAACGTAGAATTAAGAAATATAAACTTTTAATGTCGTTTCTTTGTTTACAGGTTTGATAAAGTGACTAATATTATTCTTTAGTTTATTTTAGTACTTAATAATATAATTTAACGGCCTTAATTTTATAACTGCCTCATTAGCCTAGTGGTCGTAAGCGCGACTGCTATGATCGAGGTCCTGGGTTCGATTCCCAGCTCTAGCAAGGTGCTATTGGGGTTTTCTATGAAACTCTCAGTAGCAGCTCAGAGTTTGGCTTTGTGTCTGATTAATGGGAATACTCTCGCCCCTACTACATGGAACCTAAAAGCATACAACGCGAATGTGTACATTAATACACCTCTGTCTAACCCTTCGGGGATATAGGCGTGTTGGTATGTTATGTTATTTTATCATTTTGGTTTTCTTCCAATTATGTAGGCAATTAAATTAACTAGCGGTCGCCCAGTGATCGAAATTCGACCATTTGACATTTGCAGTATGAACCTAAAAAATGAATAGTATGTCACTTGTTGTCACTTTTCATTGAGTAACAATGTCAATATTTTGGGGGTCTAAGCTCAATGGAACTGGTCGTTTAGGATTCCCAGTATTAATTTATTTAATTAAATATATTAGTAACAGATATTATAGATAAATTTTAGCTTTCTGCACTCCTTCTTCATATAAACTTTAACCATGCCAAATCTCACAGTCTTCCGTGCACGCAATACGCTTAAAAATGGGTAGAAAATTTTTGCTTCACGTATTAATATAATTATTAAATATATGTTTACAGAGTACCGTTGCATCATTTACTAACTGCATGGAATACTTTGTATGAAAAATAGACAACAAGTAAAACATACCAGCTGATCGTTAACTTACTTTATTATTCCGCAATTTAAAAATGCCAACTTGTGTGGCGGAGCTTTTACGTCACGCGGTTTTATAATTGCACATGTATTTCATACTAATATCGGTTGCCGTTTATCAGGCTTAATTAAACTACAACCCTTAACAATTTTTAAAGGAACGAGGCCGCATTAAAGATTTTTAAACGACCCGTAACGAAGTATACATTAATTTGTGGCAGATGCGTATGGCGCAGCGTTTGAACGGGGTAGTTGCGAACGTGATGACCTGCTCATGCGAGTTACCTACTCCTTTATTAAATCGGTTATGGGATGAAAAAAAAATTCTTTACTAGTACTTTGTAAAGTTATTAAAACAATTTTAGGTATAATATTTTTGGTTAAAAGTGTTAATAGCAAACAAAATAACCTGATTTTTGTAGAGCATATTTTATTAAATATATTATTAGTGTTTGTACAATTTTGCAATTATTACGTGTGATTATTAATTATATTTTTGTTTGTTTGTAATGTCATAATAACAGCTTTTTACTAAATGAATATAAAAGCATATAATTATGGTTCTTATAACAAAAGAGCCTTTTTTTTGCCTGTGTGCCCGTCTGTTTGTTCCAGCTAAGCTCGAAAACGGTTGGATCGATTTTAAAGAAACCTTCATTGGTAGGTAGCTGGTAGAGAGCGAGGGGAGCCGCGGGCACAGCTAGTATTACTTAAAACCACAAATAAAACATGTGTTGGTGGCCTTAAAAGGTCAATTCACTTAACATTTTTCGTTAATTACAAATATAATGTTATTTAATGACTACACCTCACCTACGTAAATAAGTAAAGTTAATTAATTATATATCTTTTGAATACATATACATATATTATGATTTTAATTGTTGACTTGCATCTCAAACAATATTTTAATCAAAACAAAAATTAAATATAAGTGGGGTTGGCTGTAAATTGTGTAAAATTTAATATTTCACGATCAAGAATATTATTTCGAAAAATATAATAGGAAGAAGTGTACAGGTGTTAATAATTTGTCTATTAAAGCATTCACTTTACGCTTGTAATTTACGTATAATATGATTGGTAACGCTGTCTATCATCCAAAGATTAAATTGTTATTAAAAATATGCAATCAACTTTTTATTCACAAAATTTCTGTTCAAATTCTTTTTCAATTATCGTGTACTACTTATTTACTGTAACTGAACTTTAATTTCCTTTTTGAAATTGGAACTTTCCAAAATGGTTTTCATCGTAAAATTTGCAATACATTTTTTTAAATAGCACAGCAAAGTAATTGCACTTTGCTTGATGGTAATTGCATTACAATCCGAATACAACGATGACCATCTACAGGTCGGGATTCGGTCTTTACTGTCATGCTGGCCTGCAAGCCTCTCAGCAATTTATGTTGTGATTTTTTCCATTTTATTATTATAAGAACTATAAACCTTCTAAAATTACTGTAATGGCCAAGTCGTACTGCTAATATCAGACATCTAGCAAACAAATACTAATATAAGTAATCAATGAAATATATGTAGGTATGTGCAAAGTTTTTCTTATAGTATATCCTTTAACAGAAAAAATAAAAATTGGTTCCATTTTGGAGGAGGAAACAGAGGAATATGAAATTACTAGCTGTGCCCCCCAGTTTCACCCGTGTTATTATCTGACAAACATCGCTCCGCCAACCCACCTGAGTAATCTATCATAATTGTTCCCACTTACCGCAAGAACAAATTATTTTAATTTTTCATTATTTTCTAAACTATATGTCCAAATATCATGTTCTAGGGCAAAATTGCTTTTTACTAAATGCATATGAAAGTACATACGATACCTATAACAAAAAACCAAGTTTTAAAATTTTTGTCGGTCTGTTTGTTCGTTTGATCCGAGTAATCTCCGAAACGGTTCGACCGATTTTGACGGGACTTACACTGATAGATAGTTGATATTATAGGGAGAAACGTAGGTTACTATTATTTTAGAAAAAGAATTAAGGTTCCGCACAAATTTAAAAAAAAATTAGTCATGATGAACCAATTCGGGCACTTAAATAGCTTACGCTGAGTAAACCATAAGATATATAGCAAATTAATGTACTACATAATTATAAGCTTTAAAAATAGCTACAAAAATTCTGGGAGAGTAAACGTCTATCTTTTAAGGAACATCCAAAATAAGCATAAGCAAAAGTCTTTAAAATAGCCGGGAGCGGGGGAGCAAGATTCGCGCGGACATTCTGTACTCCTCGTGAGCGAAGCCACGGGCACAGCTAGTATATAAATAAAATCATTGAGTTTTTCAATTGTGTGCGCATCACGCAAACAATACCTGATAGGTTTTGGCTATTTTTTTATTTAGTTTACTCCTTAGATGCTTTGTCCTTATCAAAAAGACAAATTATCGCGATCACTTCGTTCAATAAAAAGTTCTTTCTAATTTTTTAAGAGACTACGTTTTTTATAAGCATTATGCGTTCTTCTGTCGTCCATACGGGCGAAGTCGCGGGTACAGCTAGTTAATAATATGAGTAACATGAAAATGATGCGATGAAAATAATTACTGCGTAATAAATGTATAGGTACGGAGCGGAAAAGCAATGAAAAAGTTTTAATGAATATACCGATATTTTATTAATTCCCAGTACCAATTAAAACATTTTTTTGCTCAGTAAACTAGTGAACAGTATGACAGCCGCGTTGGAACAGTAAGCTTTCACACTGAGGCGCCAGGTTTATCGTAAAACTGGAGACCTTTTAGCCGAACAATAGTGTAATGTTTATAACGCAAGGTTAGGTTTGTAGTAATCGTCGCTCGGATCAGTTTCACACTGGCGTTATTGTTGCCCTGGATAGCGAAATATATGTAATGTATGTATACAATTTTTAATATAAATTAATGTGTTTATAATCTGATACTGATTGTGTATTATCATGTTTGTATGAAAATATTTGTTGTTATTTTTAACAGATATCAAAAATGGGGCGGTTTTAAATTGGAATGAATTTTTTTTTTATAAATGCCTAGGCATAACTTCTATGTTTATAAACCGATTTAGATTATACTTCTTTCGTTGAAAAGGGGATACTTCAAAGTTGGTCCTCTTTTAATTGCTTTGGTATTGAACCTTTGACTTCGAAGATATACTAGGATAAGATATACACGCTTGGCTTCGGAGTCACAGTTTTACGGTAACCTCCATCTCGGCACGAACTAAAAAGTTCTCTATGACTTATCTTTGTTGTACCGTGAAGCTGTGAAACCTTCTCCCGACCAGCGTCTTTCCTCCTTCTTACGGCATTGGGTCGATATATTTATGCAGGCTCGCATAACGGTGGCGACTGCCGATGGTTTTAGATCTTTCGGTTGTCACTGTTGTGTTTGGATTGTGCTTTATATATTTATATTTTTTTTATTAGGTATTATTTTTTGTTAAAAATTGTTTTGTAGTGTTAGTAATAGACTTTTGAATCTATTTCATATTATTTCAAAGAGAATTGACATTGAGAGGTAAGTGGTTGCATAATTATTGTGGTCGACAGCTGCATTTGTCAATAGGTTTTACTTTAATATCACATATTATTGTCAATCAGTTGAGAATGGCATTGAAAGTAAAAATAAATGCATTTAAATTCGAACACTATTACGTCATTGTATAAGACTTTAGACTCATTAGTCTCAGTTTTAGGTACTTAAACAAAACATTGTAGTGAAATTATGACATGGTGATAGGGCTTTTTCTTTTGCCTGCCTGGCTAGCTGTTATGAACCCTTAAGAAGAACAGTGGGCAGTCTTTTGCCTATACAAACAAATTCCCCTGTTTCCCCCTGGAGAATGGTACTAAAGCAAATATTTTTATACCGTAAAAATTATTTCTACCACTACCATGTCCTTATGTTTTGATTTTTTTTTTATATTAATAATTATAAAAATTACGTGCCTTTAAAATGCTAAAAATTCCGCTTTTTAAAAGTCATTTTCAGACATATTTGACGACTACAAAAAGAAAAAGAAAAGCATACAGACATAGCCAAAGTCCTTGTTATATTATTCTTGAAAAAAATATTAAAATAGTTCAGTTTTTGAGGAGGAAACAAGATAATAATCAGACCGAACTGCAGTTGTCACTCTCGCACTCTATACGGTAAGGTTTCGGGTACAGCGCGACAGCAATAGATTTTACAAATACCTATTCTTGAATCTTCCTTTTTAATTTGAAATCCGTCGTCAAGAATCTATCAATTTATTTCAATGATCGTGACGTATTAACACTTTCGGCCAAATTGAAATATAATGCCAGATGAGACTGAATACACTTAAAAATACACATTTAAAGCATAAAAATGAATAAGAAAAAAGTTAAATAAATAACACTCGTTACTCTAGCCCAGGAGGTCTCCAAATTTTTACCCTAAAGGTGAGACTGACTGCTCCATAAAGTCCCAAGGGCAAAGATCTAGTTTTTGAAACTATGTTGAGTATTGAATTTCACGCATATTTCCGTTTCGGGAATGGTCGAGTGAGGTACCGTATGTATGCCGTTTAAAGTCATACTGGTGGCGTCGGATAGGCCGGAATACCATCTCGGGCCGGATTGGTGGTACTTGAGGACCGTAGTCTGACGGCTCATGTTCTAGCCGGTTACTAATAAACTTGTAGAAGAACTATTGCAAAGGGAATCCAGACGGGTGTTATGTCTGGCGGGCAGCTGCCCAACGGTTGTAGTCGGGTTCTTGTATATATACTCAACGATTGAGTTAATTTCTATAGCGCAATGTAGGATAGTACGATGCGTCTTATGTGGCTCGATAGATGTCGCCACAAACTTAACCTGAAAAAACATTTACGGGTGCATCAATTAACACCGTTTTATTAACGTAAAGTTTTTTTTTTGTCGCAGTTGAATTTAACTGCTTACAGAACATGAGTTAATTAAACGATTATTGCCAACGGATCGCCGATACGTAATGAAGCAACTTGAACTCCAATATACAATGTAAGAGCACTATATCAATTGTTTACAACGCATTGGTATGCACGGAGAAACAATGAAACACCTGTTACAAGTTTTTTTTACGATGATGTGTATCCAATAATTCCATTGATTCTAACAAAAATCTCGCATAACGGTCTCATTAATTTACACCATCGATATATTCAGAGGTAATCATATCAAGAAATACTTTATGTCGTATTTTATTACAAAACACAATGGAAAATCGATATAAGATCGTAAAACTGTAAAGGAAAAACAGAGACAAGTTTCAGCTGTAAGATTGTAAGAGGTTCCGTATAATCTACAATAATATTGTAAAGCTTAAGGGATTCTTTTTTTGTTTGTTTGTTTGTACGAACTTTTCTCCTGAACTGCCAGTCAGTGTTGAAAAAGCATTTTTACATTTTATAGCATGCTAGCGGCATTCCCGCGGCTCCGCACGCGTTTGTTACTACGCATTAGTTATTTACATCCTTTAATTTAATTTTATTCATATTATAAACAATTCATATAATCTATCAATTTAGGAATGATATATACTTCCCGTGTACAATTTTCATCAAAATCGGTTAAAAATTATTATGAATTTTTAGAATTGACGATTCTTTTTCTTCTTTATTTATTTATCCATGGAAATTCGAGTTAACTAACTATAGTTAGTTATGTATACATAGTTCGAATTTTTAAAAATAAGTCAGTTTGCAACTTAATTATAACTATTGCAAGTATTTCGGCAAATATTGAGTGGTAAATAGGTGTATGATTCAATAGTTATTTTAAAATTTGAAATATGAATACGGTTCCATATTTTTGCGTGCGCGAGCAATTCTGTTGAGTGTTGTCGTTACGGCTTCTCAACGGCTCGCTAGATGGCGCTAGGCGCGTCACTCCCCGGGTGAGCAAGTGTTGCCATTAATGAAAACCCAATATTAGATAAAATTTAAAGAAAATGGCATTTTGTGTAAGTATTATATTTGCAAAATAAAGTTTTCGTCATAATGGTTTTCCTTTCTGCGTACAAATGAACCCCAACGACGTGTTACTTTTAACACTATTCCAGATATTAATAATGATTTATTATACTGTGACTTTGTTTTCCGATCACACGGTATCTTTAACTGTTTTTACAGCACATAACATTGGTTCATGATCGCCTAGTACCTATATATCTAGTCTAGACCTCTTCTGTTATGTTATATTATTATTGAAATTTATCGATTCTTATTATAACTATCTTCTCGTCTGCAGTTTTGCTTGTGATTTTATTATTATCAGCGATAACTGCTCAGACTTTTGCCACGATCCATCTTGTTTGAGGTAAGCGTGTTTGAAGATCGCAATAATAATAATAAGACAAATATTTTGTTCAAATAAAGTTAGCATGACTGTGGATAACCATAGGCAATTCTTCTACTAGGTTTAGCGTGCTATATATCTTGGGCCATATCGTCACTTAGGATTAGTTGAGATTGTGGTCGGAACGCTAAAACCTATAACGATAAAAAATGCTATTAAATCTAACGAAGACGAAGAAATGATCCATTGAATTTTTGACGGGATCTTAAACTGCCATGTTGGGGTTTTTATTTATAATTTATTAACATAGGTTCTTTGGCCCTACGTTATGTAATATTAATGGCATTTTGCGTGAAGTGGTTTAGTTATTGAGCTCAAGTGTGTTAGATTATAAATAATTACTAGGAGAATGAATTTTAAGTTACAACAAAATTCTCCACTCTGTTTTAACAAGAGAGCAACCATCTTGTTAAAGCATTGTTGGAACTTTGAAGATTAAAAAAAAATTCTATCTATTTGACTTTGACATAGTTATGTCTAAGCACACTTGTCAAATTATAAGAAGAAAAACATTCATTGAACCACTAACTAGAATTTTGTAGTGTAGTAGTAGTAATGGGTTTAATGTTTTGTAATCCTTAAATTTGTATTGATTGACCAATAATATTTTATAAGTAGATACGGCATTGACGCTCTTTACATGCCATCGCGAATGATAGGCAATGAATTCCCTTCAGTTTACTTTCGACTCGATAGCGGCGTGAGCGAGAAGAAACTGTTATCCTTTTTTGGCAACAGAGTTTCCGCCTTACGCTGTAATTTCCTATCTCTTTCGCTTATACATGCCGATAACAAAATTTGTAAAGTTTTCAAATTACGTTTAGTGGGAGTATAACACGTCTATTTAAAAAACGTCATTATATTTGACCCTATATTGCGTATGTAATATGGATGGTATTTTGCATAATAATGCTTGGTTGTATAAAAGTGAAATGAAAACTCCCTGGAAAGTTTCAACAAGGGAGCCACCGTTTCGGAAAATAGTGAAAACATCACAGGAAACTCTGTAAATAATCACTCGTTGAGTAATGACCTAAAAGAAAAAGAACCAATGATAGATAAATAGATAGATAGAGATAGATATCGTGAAACACCCGGTAGTAGCTAAGTTTCTTTCGTTATTATATTGTGTGACTAGCTGTGCCTGTGGCTTCACTCACGTGGACTACAGAATGCCCGCGCGAATGTCGCTTTCTCGTTCCCGGCTATTTTAAGGATAAAAATGCTTATTGTGGCTGTTCCTTAAAAGATAGGGATGTACTCTTTCGGACTCTTCTTTAGGTCTTTTTAATATCTAAAATTGTGTAGTACAGGGTGGGCCACAAAGATTTGCGAATTTAAAATAATAATAAAAAGAAAACTAAATACAATACACATACACATCTTTATTTCAATTAAAATAGACATCTGGGAAATTTATTTCTTAAAAATTACATCATTCAGGTGTGCACCATCCCGCTGCAAACATTCCTCGAATTTGAACCTCAATTTGGAAAAAACTCGCTGACATATTGCGCGAGGAATAGCTGTCATTTCTTCTCAGATATTTATCTTCAACTGGTTAATTGTGGCTGGGTTATTGGAGTAGACTCTACTTTTCAGTGGCGTTAGATCCGGACTTCCACGCGGCCATGCATGCGGTGACACCTCGGCGCGGTATCAGTTTCCAAGCAAACATCTCGTTTACGGCCGCCAACGAAGCATTAGATGTATGGCATGTCGCACCATCTTGTTGAAACCACGTAGCACGATTATAGGTTTCAAATTAGTTGCAGTTGCGGAAAGAAAAAATCCCTTAACATGGCTATGTATCGGTCGGAATTTACAGTGACAGATTGCTTTTGTTGATTTTCAAGCAAATGGGGTCCAATAATTCCGTGTACTGATATGGCCACCCAAACGGTTACTTTCGGCGAATGCAGAGGCTTTTTATGTTTTGCACGTGGGTTCTCTGTAGCCCAATAACGGCAATTCTGTTTATTGACATGCCCATTTAAGTGAAAATGGGCTTCGTCGGAGAACAGAATATTGTTGAAACTCTGAAAGCGTTCCAACATTGTTTCAACAAAAGCTCGTCGTAAAATTGGGTCATTTGGCAGTAATTCCTGCACGAGTTGAATTTTATACTGGAGCACATTCAAATCTTTCAACAAAATGCGACGCAAAGATGTTCTGGGCACCACAAGTTCAGCTGACCGCATGCGAGGATTACTTTGAACTGAAGCTCTAGTTTAATTGTGTCTTCCGTTCTTGTTGACCTTGGGCGTCCTTCAGAGTCGAACCAATAGCTTCGCACTTTCTGACCCACGATCGAATCACACTTTCCTTTGGACACTTATTTCCGTCATGGAATCCAAACTCACGCCGAAATAAACGTCGAACAATACCGCATGAATCGCCATTTTTATAATAGTGTTTAACGCAGAATTCATGCTGCGCTCCGGTGAAGCGAATCCATCGCGACTAAATTTCCGAGAAACGAGCTTCTCATCCCCACCACCCGCGCAGCCCCGGTCATAAGGTTCAAACGCAAGAGTATTTTGAAAATTGTACGCCTTTCTGGTTTTCTAGTTTGATATATCTCTAATGTTTAACACAGCGTAAGCCATTTAAGCGCCCGAATTCACTATGACCAGTTTTATTTTATTTGCGTGGCACCCTAATTCTATGTCAAAAATAAAAGTAGCCTAAGTTACTCCCTATAACATCTGCTATCTATCAGTGAATGTCCCGTCAACATCGGTCCAACTGTTTCGGAGATTACCCGGAACAAACAGACAGACAAAAAAATGTAAAATGAGTTTTTTGTTATAGGTATCGTATATACTTTCATATTTTGCATTTAGTAAAAAGCTGATATTTTGATATTACAAACAGACACTTCAATTTTATTAATTGAATAGATGACCGGACTTTTACGTACTGTTGAATGTACAATACGAGTGGTCGATGGTTCGAGTCCTGCTAATTTAGTATTTTTTTTAATATAAACTCTTTTTTTTAGTTTTTGTTTACATAGTTATGGAAATAAACATTTTATTATTCATTATTCTTATGAAATATAAACAAATTATAAACGTAATCAGCGCATTCAAATTGAATTTATAATTTGTTTGTATTTTATAATTAGTGTACATTTTTATAAGAATAATTGATAATAAAATCCTTATTTTCATAACTTTATATACAAAAACTAAGAGAAATGACATTTTTTATATAAAATCCCAAATCAGCGAGACTCGAACTATTAACCACTCGTACTGTACATTCAACAGTACGTAGAAATCTGGTCATAACACAGCTGAGCCAATTCCACTACGGTCATAGTTTTGAAAATCCTTTAAGTGTTTTTTTTTGTGTTGCTAGGGTTTGTCACTTATAACAGTTTAACTCCCACCCCGCTTTAAGTAACTTCGTTACAAAAATACATCTCTGTATATAGGCCGTTATACACTGAGCTCATCAAGACGCGCGTACTGTCTGTCTGGCTATACATCGCTTTACACTTCTTTATATGATTAATTTTCATACAATTTTCACCGTAGGTATGGACCAGTAACGTCACGGTCTCGCGGGTTCGCTAGTCGCGACTACCAACGATGTTTTCGAATGTTAGCATTCCATTTGTTTGCGCATTTGATTTATATAAAATACTAACTTTGCCCGTGGCTTCACTCACGTGAACTACAGATTGGCCGCGCGAATCTTGCTACCCCACTCCCGACTATTTTAAAGACATAAATGCTTATTGTGGGTGTTTCTTAGAAGATAGATATATAATCTCTCGGACTTTTTTGTAGGTCTTTTTAATGCCTACAATTATGTCTTACATTAATTTGTATTATCTCTTATGGTTTACTCAGCATAAGCCATTTATTTAAGCGCCCGAATTGATCCACCATGACCAGTATTTTTTATTGATGCGGTACCCTCATTATTTTTCTAAAATAAAAGTAGCTGAAATTCTCCCTATAATGTCAGTTGTTTATCAGTGAAAATCTTGTCAAAATCAGTCCAACGGTTTCGGAGATTTCCTGGAACAAACAGGCAGACAGACAAAAAATTTAGAAATGGGTTTTTTTTGTTATAGGTATATATTTTCATATCCATTTAGTAAAAAACTGTTATTTTGACATTATAAACAGAAACTTCAATTTTATTAATTGTATAGATAGATAAAAAAAAATACAGTCCAACGCAGAATTTAATTGAAATGAATTTAATAAGTAATCTTTTAACACAAGACATAGATTATTTTTTGCAAGATATGGTAAGTAGTTTCCATTTTAACAGTGCAGCAAGCAAAGGCGCTTTATTATTAATTTGTCTGAAATTGCGCAGAACTATAAATTTTATTTAAGGATTTTACGGTACCTAGTTTATTTTTAGATTAACCATCTTATAATTGTTTCGCACATTAAAAATTCGGCGAGAAAATTATGTTCTGCTGTATTCACATTAGGTAAGATTCGCTATTTAACAGATATTACAATTGCTAAGTTAGACTACTTCGCTTACTTCAATAACTTAATGTTTTACGGTGTTTTGCTTTGGGATTCAGCAGCTGAGGTAGATACATATGTATTACAAAAACCAGACAATGAGTTCAAGGACCATGTCAAGCAGGTTTTACTGTCAAAAGGTTATTATAGGGTAGTGATGACTGGAAGTGACTTCCTCTCTGTGTATCCATTGAATTGCGCAATAATGTGCTTATAAACTGTGATATTATTTGTCCAGTTGGAAAAATAATGATGACCGCGATCGAGTTTCTTGCCGTCTGGAATATTTTCCGAACCGGCAGTAGTGTTTTGACGTTAATAAGTGCCTTCTTAGGGCCTAAATTGAATAAAGATTATTTTGATTTTGATTTTTTTTTACCGACTTCAAGAAAACAATTACTCAAAATGAAAGCATATTTTTTTATATAGATGTTCAGTCATAAACTTCTTTGTTTATGAACCGATTTTGATGATTCTTTTTTTTTTGTTGGATAAGGGATACCTGAGGGGTGGTCCCATTTTAATTTCATTGGCATTGAATTTTTAACTTCGAATATACAAAAGGGAACTCTTAAAAATCTTTCAAGTTGGTTTTCGTTTTGATAGAAATTGTATTATTATGTATTGCGGTACATATACTATTTGTGACTGGTTGAATATAAACTTATATTATGCCAAATTACGCGTATGTACTTCTCGCACTTTCTAAGTAACAAATTTTGTCGAATCCATTATTCGTGTGTTAATGATAAGGACTGTTAATATAAAGGAAATCATAATATAAAAACAACATGATAAATATATTATCTACTGGTGTATGTTCAATAGTATTTTAGTAAAGGCTTCTAATGGGAATCCTATGAAAAGAAACGCGAATTTCTTTTTAGCTCACTTAGCTACTCGTATAACTATTTATGCTTATTTGTGCTTAGCGATAGATTTTTAACTTGAGGGTGGTAGATAGATAGACAGTTATTACAAAATACCCTATGTTATGGTTTCATCACGATGTTTTCCTTCACCGGAAACTCAGGCTCATTGCAGGAATTCGAACTCACTTCGATCGACGCGATGTCCGTACACGCTACCAACTCAGTCATCATTGCTTCACTACTATTCTCTACCCATGTTGATTCTCTATTATTAGTAATTTTAAAATTATCTGTAGCCTCAAATGCCTTTGTTATAGATAAATCTTTATTTCTTTCTTTCATTATTTCTTTCTTTATTTTTCGTACTGCTATAACTATGTAAACAGAAAAGAAACTTATGTTTATTTAAAAACCAGAGGGTATAAGGCAGAAGCCGTGGTCACTCGACCGCGAAACATCGTATGAACACAATAAATATATCATTGATTCCTTTCACACTGGCGTTCCCTAAGAACGGTTGATGTTTCCAAAACACGGGTATATTAGTTATTCACTGTGCGCTTTGAAAATACTTGTAATAGGGTAATTTTAGTGAGTTCATATACTGAAACGTGGTTTCGTATAAAATGCCATTTGCTTGTATTATGATTATGGTTGCCAACTTTAGGGCAAGGATTTGCGGGAAATTTACAGTCATAATATGGGATTTAGCTAAAAAAGCGGAACATAGCTGCATTCACTTGTCATATTCAACGAGTGTTCAACCCGCCAAGACCTCCTTCTGCGGCAACTCAAGCCTAAGTCTGTTCCCTCGCTATGAAACCCTTGAGTCTAGCATCCGCTCGTGTTATACAAGTGACACTGCACTTGCATTCATTTGAAACAAACAGACCACACCACACTGGTACATAGGCTCCGTAAGAAACCTTTTCTTTTTATATTTTGGCTAGCTTAGACCAAAATTGACAGATTATTAAATAACTACCACCTACGACAACAGTCGAAGCCGATGTTCGACCACTTAGCACCCTTGAGAGCTTGTCGTCACGCCTTCGTCGCTGAGTGCCTATAGCACTCGCCCCCAAGACAGGTGTATTGGATAAGCGCGGACACTCGCGACTAGCGTTCGACCGACTTCATCCGAGATCCTCGTACATACGCGTTTATGTGTGCGTGTTCCATTATTGCTCACCATATGGAGCAGGCTTATGTACTTATATAAACCACGAAAATGATAATGACAGATTATAATATATATTTCGAATATATTTTAAAAATCAATACACGTACCTAATTACTTCATTTTAATGGATAATTTATAGTATATTATTCTATGATTTGTGATCATTATAACAATGTTAATGTTATTTTTATCAATTTTTTCGCTACATATATACAGACTTTCTAAATTCTGCTTGAGATTTATTTATCTGACAACAGTTTAAAACGTATCTTCAGTGAATGGATATAGAGTCGATTTTCAAATTGAAACAAAAGACGCATCAATTGAAGTACAATAGTTACGCTAACATTAATCATACGAAACAGAATTGTTTTAGATCAATTTAACGTCGCCAGACAATTTTAAACTCTAACGTATACGAGCCGACTTTAATTTAGTCTTAAAGCGAAAGAAACCAAAGTTAAGGCCGGGTTACACAGAGCGTTAGATTGACATTTAAATGTTTAAGTGGAAGTGAAAGGCTGAGAATACGATATTTTTGATTAAAATTGGAAAATAATTGCGTCTCTCACGCGGACCTCACGTAATGGTAGGTGAGTTTTTTTTTACGTTTAGTCTCGGATCGGTTGCTACTAAACTGGTCATTTCCGGTTGTTTAGTTTCTTTTAATATATCTTATATATATTTTTGCGAATATCTATTTTTTTGTACACATATGTGTGAAAACTTTGTTATGCGTGGTAACCACCGCACTTTATCATAATCTATACAATTAATAAAATTGAAGTGTCTGTTTGTAATGTCAAAATAACAGCATTTTATTAAATGCGTATGAAAGTATACAGGATACCTCAACCAATCAAAATCAAAAACCATTTTTTTTTGTGTCTGTCTGTCTTTCTGTTTGTTCCGATTAATCTACGAAACGGATGGACCATTTTTACGTGACTTTCACTGATAGGTAGGAGTAACTTAGGCTACTTTTATTTTAATAAAACGTAGTTTAGGGTTCTGCGCAAATAAAAATCAATTATAAAAAACCGCGATATGGGACGATTCAGTGGCTAATTAAGAATTTTAGATTTTATAATTTAAAACTAACTTGTTTTTTTATATCGTATGTCTCACATATGTATGTCTTACGCCGAGTACATTGTAAGAAATATATCAAATTAATGCAGTACATAGTTTTAGATCTAAAAGACCTACAAAAAAGCCAGCGAGAGCGTATGTCTATCTTCTAAGGATCATCTAAAATAAGCGTCTATGTCTTTAAAATAATCGGGAACAGTAAGTAAGCACTATTCGTGTGTGTACCTGATCGAGGACATTCTGTAATCCACACGAGCGCAGCCGCAAGCATAGCTAGTTTTAAATAAAATAGTACAACTATTACTAACTAACTAGTAAGCCCTATAATTCGGATATAATTTTCGTGTCCTACCATCCAGAATTAACACGATAACTGTTTGAAAACAGCTTAAATATAAATCAACATTATTCCGTTATTAGTATGACGGTCAGTAAAACTGACAGGGTTGACTGACCAAGCACATGGAATTCAAAGTGATTGATTTTTTATACTTTACACGGTACTAATTATTACTTCCATAATTAGGAGTAATTGCAAGTATAACAGTACTTCGTAAAGAACTGTATCGTTTACCAATTTAAGCGGACCCCCCGCACTTTGCTCGTTATGCGACAATTAAAGGAAATACACCCCTTGGTAAAGGCCTGTTTATGTTGGAAGTTTTGCTCTATAGGAGTAATTGAAGCTTAACAGGTCCATGTAGAGTAGAAACAATTTTTATAGAACTATTTATTATATACAGAGTGATCGTAACTGCAGGATAATAATTGTTTAGATTGTGTGTATTGTGGTCTTTAGTTTTAATTCATCGTTCATACACTTCATATTGTGATTAACCAGAAAGTTTATATAATTTAATAGCATCGTCGGTCATTATTAAGGCTAAACAATTAACAGTTACCAACATTATAAGACTTTTCTAAAAACTTTTCCATATGTAACTGGTAAATACCCTCTAAAACACCCCAAGTGGTATGGATTGAGAGTGTTGGCGATCAGGGATTTTTACTAAATTCGGCCGCTATATAACGGCGACACAATGGTATGCGGGGTAGACAGCAAACTACCGGTAATTTAGGCATACACAACTGGATCCTCTCTCATCAATACCAAAGACAAAACAGTGCCATTAACCTGGTGGTGGTCTATGGCTCTAGATCATGAAATCCGAGCTTTGAAATCCGCCGCAGCACCGTGCCGTCAATAGAATACACATATAAATGTATCGGTCGTTAGAGTTTATTTTGCACGTCACCAACACAATATAGTTCTTTAAAAAAAACTTGATGCGCGATAAACAGTATGCACTTATTGTTTAGAATATATTTTTAGGTTTTAAAGAATGTTCCATAAATTAGAACCTCATGTGTCGAGGGCATTGGTTGAAGTATTGTTTTGTGATGTTGGCTGCAGCGCTTTCAAATTGTTTTGCGCGCATCTATTGGTAGTGAGACCCCCTATCCCTGTGATTGGCGACAAAGGATCCAACAGTAATACGGCCCGAAAAAGATTGAGATTTACCCACGATGAAGGCGAATATATTTGTTGGTATCCAGATGCTAGCCGAGACACTTTTATTTATTTATTTATGTAAAATGAATGGCTAGTGGCCAATACAACATTTCATTCATATTCACAAAATCAAAACATTTTTCAGTGCATTTGCCGTTTAAGGCCACCACCGCATGCTTCATTTGTGATCTTACTGAATACAATTTTTCTTTTTTTATATTCCATATCATAAATGAATGTTGAAGTCAGTAATGATAATAAAAAAGCCAAAATGTTTAACAAAATTATTAGGTCCTTACATATGAAATTAGCGTTTTGTCGTAATGACAATTTAGAACAGAAATATCTCCTCTTTGGTTAAGTATTCCAAATTCAAATTTGTAAATTTATTTAGCTGGTACATTTGAGTTTTGAAAACAGTCATTCATTTGTTTTTTCCTCATAATTTTTTTCTTTGATGTCGCTTATTACCGCACAACGGAAAACATGAAATATCGGTATATTTACGAGTACAAGCTCTACCGTGGCACCAGTGCAGCAGAAGCAGCTTGAAGGATTAATGATGTGTACAGGCGCTGGTGTCGCAAAATAAAGCACGGTACGTTTTTGGTTTTAACGTTTTCGTTCTGGAAATTTCGACCTTCAGAACCAAACCCGTGGACGGCCGGATATCAAAGTGGAAAATAAAGAATTAAAGACTATTGTGGAAGCGAGTTCATCACAAAGCACTTCAGAGATAGCTGCAGGCTTCGGGGTAAGTGATAAAACTGTATTAATCCACTTGAAGCAAATCGGGAAAGTAAAAAAACTTGAACGATGGGTACCTCATGAATTGAGTGAATCGAACTTGCAAACACGCGTCGACTGCTGTGTTACTTAGCTCAACCGACACAATAATGAAGGGATTTAAAATCGAATCATTAGTTGTGATGAAAAGTGGATACTGTACAATAATCGGAAGTGCTCGTGGCAATGGCTGAACCCTGGAGACCCCGCCCAATTCTGCCCTAAACGAAAATTGACTCAGAAAAAATTACTTGCGAGCGTTTGGTGGACTAGCGCCGGTGTCGTTCACTTACAGATTTCTAAAATCTGGCCCAACGATTACGGCAGATATCTATTGTCAGCAACTGCAAACCATGAAGGAAGAACTAGCTGCTAAACAACCGAGGTTGGTCAATCGCTCTAGGCCACTGCTGCTTCACGACAACGCAAGATCATACACTGCACAACAAACAACCACTAAGTTAGATGAGCTACAATTGGAATGTCTGCGACATCCATCGTACTTGCTCCAACAGATTACCATTTTTTCCGGAATTTGGACAACTTCTTACAAGGAAAAAAATTCAACTCCAAGGCGGCAGTCCAAACGGCCTTCAAAGAGTTTATTGATTCTCGCCCCCATGGTTTTTTTAGTAAAGGGATCAATGAACTACCTATGAGATTGCAAAAGTGCATAGATAACAACGTCATTAAAAAAGTCCTATCGTTATACAAACAACAGAAAATCAAAATTAAATTAAAAATATTATTAAAATGTTAATAAAATTTAAATAACTTCAGATTTATGTGACTCCCAAATACTTCACAATATTCTTTTTAAAATCTTGCATTTAATCTGCAAATAAATCAGCCGAGTCATCTAGGTTGTTTTAAAAACGAGACAGTCTACACACCGTAGTGTTAAAACTCACATTGGTTCTTGCATATCGAGTTTGGAATAATGGAATCTTAAATCAGGGATATTTGGTGGGGGTCCTAATCGTGAACTTCTGCAAAAGAAGTGGACAGTCAATTCTGTTATTAAAATTTTATGCAAGAACGACATCCCCACAAGCTTTCTACGAAGTGCTAAAGATATTAATGTTATGATATGGTGTTCTAGCTTATAGAGCAACCCATCAGTAGACTGCATGTTTTAAAATTAAAGTAAGTTGTTAAGTAAAATTGTTCGAAATAAAAAACTTAAAACATTACACAAATCAGGAACAATTTTTTTGCCTGTTTTTCTCTTAATACATACACACATAAATACAAACCTGTATGCATATGTGGGTAACCATTGAAAAGGGAGGATCCTCCGACCAGACGGCTGATATGTCTAGCGGGCGGGCAGCTGTCCAAAGGTTGTTGTCGGATTTTTGTATATATTTCAATTTTTGGGTTAATTTTAATATCGCGATGAATGATGCGTCGTATGTGGCGAGATAGATGTCGCTAAATACGCTCGAAAAACATAACCCTCCTTTTTCGAAGTTGGGTAAAAAGTAAATGTTTATTTATTTAATTTACCATTTGGAAAATTAATATTTTTGTCTGCGAGTCATGTGATTTGAAATGCCAATTGGAAAACGTGACGTCGCCGTTCTGGAAATATGGACTTTTAGACTCTTGCGTGAGTTCGGTTAGTTGTGACATTTGTTACCTTTCTTATTACTTGACTGTCACCGTCAAGCTTTAACATATAAAATGAATGATTACGTTATGGGACCATAATGCCGCGTCTTTGTGGTTAATATTTTTAAATCACTTCTTATGATGTAGGGATTTTTTAACAAATTGTTCTAAAGTTTTCTACTTCGAGATTGTCGATATAAGAATTTAGGTTATTTGTATTTGTGACTTATTTATTGTTTAGTAACTGTGACATACGGTTTCAGCCATGTTAAATTAATTTGACCAATTCTGCACAGCGCCGCGCCGCTGCCAAAATACTCGGGTAGCCTGTCGTTGTTCCTACTTCCCTTACTTGACCAAAGGTCCCCCAGATTGTTTGTTATTCAAGAGTACTGCTCCACTTTTCAGAGTCGCGGCGTGAAGTTATATGTATGTGGTACGTCTGTTCTTAGAGTGTTACCTTGAGTAAGTGTTCATGAAATATGTGTTACATGCGTTTAATAAATCTCGATGAATTTGAACGATTTCTTTTTTCAATTGATTTTTGGAAAGGAAAAAAATTATCAAGTTTTGATTAGTAGTTATTGTAGGTCCGTGGTATACGACAAATATTCATAAATGCCTTTTTAGATTCCTTACATAATGATTTTTAAAATTTGTTTGTTTAGGTATATAGTAGGTAAGTATGTACTCAAAAAAAGCGAAGACTTTTCTAAGTACCTACAAAAGCACGCTGTAAAATTGAAAACTAATTATTTTTCATATTATATTTCATATTATAACATCTTTACTTTAACGTTTATTTCTGAAATTTAAAAAATATTTATAAATAACTTTTCCCCGTGCCCCACACGCGTTTATAGAGCATCCCGTAATTTTATTTTTCCTCATATTATTTACAAATATCTAGGCGACCGAGCTGTGCTCGGTGTCTTATAAAAAAAAAAAAAAAACTTGGAATGTAGAACATTATGTAATTGCAACGTTTCATCGAAATCGTTGGAGCCCTTTCCGAGAAACTTATTTACATATATATATATATATATATATATATATATATTATACAAGAATTGCTCACTTAATATAATAAGATTATTATAGCCTATAAATAAACGCAGAAATTATACAACATTTTCCATGTATAAATTTTCATCAAAATTGGCTGAGTAATCATTTTTTTTGACGATTTGTAAAAGTATTTTTGTAAATTCTTATTGCTTATCAATTATCAATCCTTAGGTGTACAAAATTTCATAAAAATCAATCAAGCCGTTTTTGAGTTAAATCCGGACAAAAAAAAACATATTCGTTTTTTGTGTCCTTTATAATGAACGTTTAAACTTTGACATACAGGCATAACTAAACATTTATTAATAGGTATTGTTAAAACACTGAAGCTTAAAAAAGTGTTAGATTTTTAATTTTGAGTATAATAATTTGGTAAATTTTGAGCTTATGTTACAATAACTGATAATATCATAAACGGCATATAAAAACAAAATGTAAAAGCCCTTCACATTTCATAAGAAAAAATTTAGGACATTAACTAGTACTCTAGCGATCGCCCTAAGCTCGAAATTCGACCAATGACTTTTTGATCATAGACTTTTCATTGAGTGACTATGTCAATATTTTGGGGGGTCTAATTTCAATGGCACTGGCCGGGTTAGTATTCACAGTATTAATTTATTTAATTTAATATATTAGTGCTGTTATTTATATATATATATATATATATATATATATATATATTTATATATTATATATTATAGATACTCACTAAAGAATAAGTTCCAGGAATTTAGTATTTTAACTTTGCCCTCCGAATACATCTTAGATAACTTATTGTATGTCCGCAAAAACTTACACAAACTGGATTTTGTCAAAGATCAGCACAATGTAAATACGAGAAATTAAGGCAAATTAGCCGTACCGTGTTTTGAACTTAGTAAGACTAATAAAAGTTTCTTAGGTAATAGTGTTAGGTTCTATAATAAGACCCCGAAGCACCTTACTGATTTGCCGCACAACAAGTATAAGGATCATGTCAAGCGGGTTTTACTGTCAAATGGTTATTATAGGGTGGATCATTATGTCAATGATAGTGATATCTGGAAGTGACTCTCTCTCTCTCTCTCTCGCTCTCTCTGTGCATCCACTAATATATTATTATTGTACTTGTTATATTAATATTTGCTATATTAAAGAAAAAGATAAACCCTATTGGGTTTCTTACCGGTTATTCTCGATGTCTGGGATATTTTCTGAACCTGCAGTAGTGTTTTGCCGTTCATAAGTGCCTTCTTAGGGCCTAAATTGAATAAAGACTTCACTTAATTTATAAATTATTGCTTAGGTATCTACAGACCTTGTAATCTAAGCTGTTATCATTTTTCTTATATTGTATTAAACCATTCGTAAGGTTCAAATTAAAATGGCAGCATATTACTGAATCAGTATAAAAAATACAATCCTTATATGACTTGTCATAAACGAATAATAAATATATCATTGTATTATTTTTATAATAAGATATATATAAGTAAGGTTTTAGTAAAGCTACTAAAATTAATAGTATATTTAAACTCTTTGACCTTTAGTGGTGAACAGGTGTCGGTAAATCGTTTGGTTTGTGAAAAAAAAAATAAAAAAAATTCGCAGCATTTTTTTCCAACCGTAAAGTTTAACGTCTTCGCGTGTGGTCTTTAACGGCTGTATAGACATGATGCCATTCATTTATTTCAAATGAATCGGGTTTACTTACTTTAATGAGTTTCATAAAATATATTTAATATAATTATCATTAATATTTTATCGCATGCGTCATTTATCGGTGAAAATTGTAAAGTAATCGGATTCGACCACATGAATATGTCAAATTTGCAGTTTTTCTCCTTTTTATTTAATGACAGTTGTGTTCATACACAATTCTGCCAGTGTCACGTGAATATAATATTTTTCCAACTATTCTTGTAATCTTCAAACATAGATTCGAACAAGATGGCTGCTCGTTTGTCAGAACAAGTCAAGTCCTAACGTTATTTTTACTATTACCTATTTATTATTTATAATCCAATTCATTTGTGCATAATAATTAAACTATATTACGTGAAATACCGCCCAAATTACATAAAATACTATGACCAAATCGCATAGTTTTGTGAATTAAAATAAAAGCCATCACATGACAGATCAAAATCCCATCAAAAATTTGAATTTGCTGCTGGTCGGATAATAAATATTATTGATATCCTTTTCTGTTATGAGAATAAGGTTTTTTTTTATCAGCAAGGCACACAGGGTAACCTGCGCATCTGCCAGTGTCCGTATTTTATTTACCTATCATTTGTGTAAGATGCAAATGTAATCAACGTGGTGTAATTACGTTTTTTTTAAAGTCTAAATTAAAGTATTTAAACTTACTTCTGTAATTTAAAATGATAATAAAAACATTAATATGTAATAGTCGCAACAGATAATTATAAAATTATCACGTAATTATGTTTTCATTCATCATTTTTTTAGTTAGTTTTATGTATACTTATGTACTCACGTAACAAATTAAGAATACTTCTTAGGCGTAACAAAACAATAAACTGTGTAAAATATTTTAACAGGTGTATAAATAAACATTATATTAATAAAATTAAAATAATATTTGTTTAAATACGTTAAATAGTTTTTAAAAAAAGAAGTCAGTTTAATGAATCACATTATTATCATTGATGGGGCTAGTTCATAATTTCGCACTTCCATTGCAATATGCGCACGTAGCTCTTCATTTTATCCTCTAGGTACTAGCACCCGTCCCGGCTTCGCACGGGTAGCACAGTAAAAAGTTTCCGACATTATAAACAATCATCGTCATATTTCAGTCAATTTACAAACAATTGTTGTAAATTATATACCTAAACTTTCCTCATGAATCACTCTGTCCATTGATGAAAACCATATGAAAATAAGTTTGGCAGTTTTTGAGTTTATCGCGTTCAAACAGACAGATAGTCGACGGCAGGGGATTTTGTTTTATAACATAAACCCTTATGAAAAAATAGAGGACACTTTAGATTTTTTTCTCTACTTCAATCAATATAACAAGAAAGAGGTTTTATTTATTTGACGATGTATTAGCATGTTATTTGATGCATCCTGGCACGATTCCTTATGTTCCAAATTGTTTTTTTTTAAATTAACAAATGAAAAATAATAGTTATTATAAAATTGCTTTACTATAATAATGGCGAGATTTGCTAAATTTGATTTTAGTGGTTACTCATTTTTTTTGTATATTTTCTGCAAATTAAACAACTTTATCTTTTTTTTAGGTCAAATAACGCTTTCTTTTGTAACTGTTAAAGCGATACGGGCCGGTAAAATTATAGCCCTACTTGAAGAAAATTTTTCGCAAACTTATGTGTCTCAGCGGCTAAGTGTGAGTCGTTCAACTGTCCAGAGGACTTGGCGACGGTATCAATAGACCGGTTCGGTAAAAGAAGACCAGTTTCGGGAAAAAATAGATGCACAGAACCACCAGATGATCTCCTTTTTGGTGAGTCAGGCCTTGCGAATTCGTAAGGCGTCAAGTGTGGACCTAAAGAAGAGTCTTGAAGAAGTAAGAAGAGTAGAAGTTAGCTTGCGGATGGTCAGGGGAAGGGTTTTCGCTACCAATATCAACAGTTACTGCCTGGTCCTGGGGCCCTAAATTACTCCGTGAGCACCGTGTTGCTCGACTTCAGTTTATTGTAAATTCTGTTTCATGGACTCTGGAGGACTGGAACAAAGTATTGTTTTCTGTTGAACCTATAATCTCTTTGTATAGAGAGAACCGACACCGGCGAGTACTGCGAAGACCACGGGCACGCTATGCAGAAGAATCTTTCGAATAAATCACTTCATATGGCAGAGCCTCCGTTAAGTTTTGGGCAGCAATAATTCGATGGAGCGTACGTAGTTAGCTTTCATAGAAAATAGAACATTAAATGCACACCGGTAAATAACGGAAATCCTAATTCCACATGCACAACCCGCACTGCTCTTGAGGAATGAGGAAGATTCCATTTTTATCAACGACAATGCTAGCCCTCATCGTTCTGGCAACGTGGAAGCGTAAACGCAAGAAGTTAGGATCCGTTGTTTAGATTGGCCAGCTCGAAGTTGTGACCTCAATCCAATTGAGCATGTCTGGTATGTTCTAAAGAGATGGGAAAGGTCAGTGCAACCTGCTCCACAAAACCATCATGGAGCTAAAAATAGTCATTGCAGAAGAGTGGGAACGTATTCTACAAAACGCTATTTAAAATATCGTGGAAAGCATGCCCAGAAGGACAAGAGGAAGTCACACTCCTTATTAGAATTCTACATTTGTAAGTTTATCCATTTAAAAAAAAAACTTTAAAAAATCTTATTGTCTTTATTCCTGACCCCTTATTATTTGAACGTATACATTGGCTTTATGGAATTCATCAAAAATTAAGGAAAAAAATTGCCAGAATTCACTTCACTCATATTAATTAACACGATTATAAGTAAGTATACAGACTACTTCAAACATTTAAATTCAGTTAACTGAAATCGACCTTATAACGTAAATTTTCTTAGTTTTCCGTTTTTTTATTGCAAAGTAGTGTAGTATGATTAATTGATCTCTAAAAGGATGAATGGTAAATAAATTAGGGAAAAATATTAAATACGAAAATAATAAACATACTTATTAAATGTAACATAGAAAAATAACACAAACCAACAAAACAGATATTAAAGTATAACAAATGTAACTTTTAAATAATTGAGCCTCATATTATATCGCATCAAACAAATGCTACGGAATTCGTTCCAGGAAAACGGGTGTAGCGACGGCAGCGAAATTGGACTCTAAACGTTAATAATAACAGCGCCAATCATTCTAATTGTTAGAAAATAAGTTTTTACTTTATATTTTTCCGTAATGATCGGTTTTACTAAAACGTTTAAAAAAAATATTGTTTCTTGTTATAATGTAATATATTTTTTATTAATAAATCCGGACTTCCCTATGCACATGTAATTTTTTTTTCCAATTTCTTATTAGACATATTTTCTAAGCGACACTGATCACAAATGTGACACTGAATTACACTTTACAAAACGTAACCACCACGTTAATTGCATTTGTATCTTACACAAATGATAAGGAGTAGGTAACAGTGATTACAATTTGAAATTGAATTACTATGACATTATAAATAAAATACAAAACTGACACTGGCAGATGCGCAGACTTCGCTATACGCCGTGCTGATAAAAAAAACCTTATTCTCATAACGAAAAAGGGTAATAAAAATATTATCCGCCCAATCGCAAATTTAAATTTTTGGCGAGATCTGTCATGTGATGCTTTTTATTTTAATTCACTTAATTATGTTATTTGGTCGTAGGTTATGTAATTTCGACAGCATTTTATGTAGTACAGTATTATGCACAAATGAAGTAGATTATAAATAATAAATAGGTAATAATAAAAATAATATAAACTTGATATGATTTCGGTGGTCGATTCCGATGACTCTAAATATTTTTTGTTCGTCTGTCTATTTATACATGTGTCCAGAATTAACTCAAATACGGCTTGACGTTAACTTATGCAGATTCTCAGTTGATAGTCGAATAATACCTACTTTTAGAATTCATAAAATATGTGCGGTTTTTGATTGAAATCCATTTATAAAAAAAGACAAATATGGAAAGAAAAAAAATAATGTTTTATGGCATAAAAATAAAACATTTTTGAAAAAAGAACATTAATTTATTAATAGAGGTTACTAAATGACAAACTGCAGCTTAAGAACTGTAACCAACAGTACCTAAATTAATTTTTTGTGTTAGTTAAATTGCTGTCTGTACGTGTATTAATGATAGTCAGTCACCACCCAAACCGCGGGCTACGTTCAAATGACTTACTATTACATAATTATAATCATTGTTGAAGAACACACAGACAGACACAAACGCACACCAAAACACGTACGTCAATCATCATTTTGGTTTGATGAAACGTAAAGTTATGTTTTGTTGGGTATACGATATGACTGTACTAGACACAGACCACTTATGACTAGACCTGGACAGTCGATAAAATATGGTTTTAGCTAAGCTATTACTTATAATATGAAATATAATCAGACATCAGACTTGCAATCTGTTAGCGTCGATCGAGCACACGCGTGAATCTTGCTCCCCGCTTCTGGTTATTTTAAAGACAAAAATGCTTATTGTGGGTGTTCCTTAGAAGATAGACATATGCTCTCACTGACTTTTTTGTATGTTTTTTTAATTTCTACAGTTATGTTGTACATTAATTTGATATTTGACACATAAGCGCTCGAATTGATTCACCATGAAAAGCTTTTTTTAATTTGCGCGGAACCCTAATTATTTTTCTAAAATAAACGTAGCCTTAAATTACTCATAATAACATTAGTTATCTACCGGTGAAAATTTTAGTAGTAAATAACTTACTTTAGAGATTTTCCAGGAGAAATCCAAATCTCCAATCTTCAAATCTCAGGAGATTTTATGTCAAAATTATTTACGTCTAGGTACTATAACGCTCTTAGGGTATGAATTTTCAAAACCCCTTTACTAGATTCATCTACACAATAATAAAATTGAAGTGTCTTTTTGTAATATCAAAGTAACAGTTTTTTACTAAATGCATATGAAAGTATATACGATATCTATAACAAAAAGCCCATTTTTAAAATTTTTGTCTATCGGTCTGTTTATTCCGGGTAATCTCCGAAACGGTTGGACCGATTGTTTAGGGACTCTCACTGATACATAGATGATGATATAGAGAGTAACTTAGGTTACTTTTATTTCAGAAAAAGAATTAGGGTTCCGCACAAATAAAAAAACACTGGTCATGGTGAATCAATTCGGGTGCTGAAATGGCTTATGCTGAGTAAACCATAAGAGATATAGCAAATTAATGTACTACATAATTATAGGCATTGAAAAGACGTACAAAAAATCCGGGAGAGTATACATCTATCTTCTAAGGAACATCCACAATAAGCATCTTTAAAATAGCCGGGAGCGGGGAGCAAGATTTGCGCGGGCATTCTGTAGTCCACTTCAGCGAAGCCACGGGTAGAGTTAGTGTTATAATAAGTTCTTCTAGATCAGTTAAAGGTGTACGTTATTTGTTAATCAGTGTTAAAAGTTAACACGTTTATATATTTGAAGCAATGATGGCTCAGTGTTAGCGTGTATGGACATCGCGAGGATCAACACGGCAACGTGGGTTCCAATCCCTGGAATGAGCCCGAGTTTTGGTGAAGGAAAAAAAAATCGTGATGAAAGCATGGCATGATGGTACGTTATTTTTAATGATCGCCTGGCTAGCAACCACCCTAAAGATGACAATCTATCGCCACGCGACTATAGGTGTGTTCCGGTATATGCGTTTCAGAGCTTCTTCTCCCAATAGGCTTAGCGTCCTACTATCTTGGGTGACATCGAAACTTATCATCAGGTGAGATTGTAGCCAAACGCTAAACCTGTAAAGAACAAATTCTTTTTTCTTTTATTTCCCTTTGTGTGTACAAGAAAATGTCAACGACTCGGAACGGATAAAATTTAACCCAATCACCGCAAAACGTGCGTAATGTGTCTTATTAAATGGGTTAATTCGGATTCCGGGAAGCGGTGCTTCAGTACAATCATATGAAAGATTCTAAGAAATATGATTAGCCCAATCGTTTTTTGTGGAAGTGCTCTGAGACCTTCTCCATCTAAATACTTTTAAAAGTTTTAAAAGTAGATAAAACTAGTGGAGTTTACTTCTTAAATATCATCTAAAGGCAGCAGTACGTAAATTAGATGGGTAGAAAAATCGATTGTTAACACGTATATATGTATATACATAACTTACTTGTATACACATATAATAAGATCCCGAAGAACATTACTGATTTGCCGGGCAACAAGTCCAAGGACCATGTCAAGCGGGTTTTACTGTCAAAAGGTTATTATAGAGTGGATCATTATGTGAATGATAGTTATATCTGAAAGTGACTCCCTCTCTGCGCATGCACTAAATCTATATATTATAATACGTGAAGCAAAAGTTTTCGGTACCTTTTTAAGCGTATTGCGTGCACGGAAGACTGTGAGATTTTGCATGGTTAAAGTTTATATGGAGAAGGAGTACAGAAAGCTAAAATGTATCTATAATATCTTTTACCTATATATTAAATTTAATAAATTAGTATTACATATCCTAACCCGACCATTGAACTTAGACCCCCCAAAATATTGACATTGTCACTCAACGACAAGTGACAGCAAGTGATGTACATAATAGCCATTGTTTATGAATACAGTAAATGTTAAGCAGAAAATAGTCTATGATCAAAAAGTCGCTGCTCGAATTTCGAGCTTAAGGCGATCGCTAGTTATTATTATTGTTTGTACCTATTATATTAACATTGTACAGTTGGAAGAAAAAGATAAACCCAATTGAGTTTCTTACCGGTTCTTCTCGATAACTGGGATGTTTGTCCGAACCGGCAGTAGTGTGTTGACGTTCATAAGTGCCTTCTTAGGGCCTAAATTGAATAAAGATTATTTTGATTTTGATTTTTTGAGTTCACGCATGCGATATGTTGTCACGCTCTGTTATACTGAAATAATGTTGTATGTCTACAGAAGTTTTCACTTCAAAAATTAACAGAGTCGCGGTAACAACTAGTCTCCGAAAAATCATGTTTAGTGAAATCTCATCTCCTTTCGTCATGTAAAAACTTTAATATGATTTGACGTTAATATGTCAGACACCTAATGTATTGGAAAATGCACTGGTTTTGAAACTTTATACCTCGGCTACCATATTTTACATACATGCTATTCAAAATCAAACCTAATTCTACCATCATAACTCTGAAGTTTCAATGCTAGCGTTGTTTGATTTAATTGCAAAGGAATTTGACACTTTATGTTGAACGTTTTATGTCAGATATTAAATTGAGAAACTTTCTTGTTCTTGCATCGTCAATAAGCTACCGTTTAGTGTCAGTTTACATGTACGTTCGGTTTCAATGTCCAAAATTCGATTCTCGATCAAGATAACATGTTGCTACGAGAGCGAGTTCGTGCTTTGCAATTTTTTTCCATCTATCCTTTAAAATAAAATTAATTTTAATTTTTTTTTTCAAATTTGTGTATGCAACTTGCAAATCAGTGAAAATAATACTGCTAAAAGTTAAAACCAACATTTCAAAGCAAAACTATAAATATACGTTTAATGTTGACAAGACTCGTGGCGCAGTGGTAGGAAGCCGTACTTTAGATGAGAGGTCGCGGTTCGATCCCCGCAAACAACTGAAATTTGTCTAATGACCATAATTGTCAGTTGTATGACTGGCTGTTAAATATCTATATATGTATACTATAATCAGCTGTTTAATTATCATAATACAGGCTTTACTTAGTTTGGAATAAAATGGACGTGTGTGAAATTGTGTCTCCGTATTTTATTAGGTCGGGGATAAAGTGTTTTCGCATAACGTAGGTATAAACTTGTTATAAAATTTCTTTGGCTGTACTATTTGTACATTAAGAACAAAAAGAAAAAAAGTTGTTTCCCGCTATTTTTCATTTGTTTTTCTTTCTGTAAAAATGAGTGAATCTAATGAAGAAATTCGATACATTTTAAAATATTATTACAAAAAAGTCAAAAATGTAACTCAAGCAGCGAAATAAATTTGTGATGTTTATAGACCTAATGCAGTGTACAGGATAAGAGTAGCACAAAGTTGGTTCAAAAGTTTTCAGTCCGGAAATTTTGATGTTAAAGATGCACCTCGCTCTGGTCGCCCTGTTATGAATAAAATGGTATCAGTAGTTACGATGTAGTTGAAAATCAGGAAATTTACCACAATACAGTTTTAACCCATTTGAAGAAAGCTAGCTATACCAAAAGCTCGATATTTGAGTGCCACACGAGCTCACTAAAGCTAACTCGAAATAAGGTGATGCTGTGTATATGGTGGGACTGGACGGGCATTGTCCATTATGAGCTTTTACCGCCCGGCCAAACTATCGATTTGGATCTCTACTGCCAACAACTGATGAGATTAAAGAAAGCAGTTGAGAGAAAGCGGCCTGGAATCGATCAACAGGAAGGGTGTGGTCTTTCATCACGATAACGCTAGACCACACACATTTTTAACCATTCATCAAAAATTAAGACAGTTTGGCTGTGATGTGTTAGTGCATCGATCATATAGCCCTGACCTTGCATCCTGAGATTTTCACCTGTTTCGGTCTCTTCAGAATTCTTTTGGTTCTGTAAGGTTAACATCAAGAGAGAACTGCGAAAACCAATTGTCGCGCTTTTTTTATCAAAAGTCCCAAAGTTTCTACAGCAACGGGGTCATGTTTCTACCTACAAAATGGCAGAAAGTCATCGAACAAAACGGCACATAATAGTGTAAATAAATGTAAATAAACTTTGAAAAAAAAATGTCTCGAGTTTTTATAAAGAAATACGAAGAAACTTTTTCCCCGACCCTATTATTATTATTATTATTATTAATATATTAAATGAGAGACCACTTTAAGCGTAGTGTCTTGCAGATAAAAAAACTATGTAAGTAAACTTGGAAAGCAAAACATAATCTAAATACAAAATTACATCTAAATCGTCAAATTTATTCGACCAATTCTCCACCGCGACGCCAACTTACATCTAGGATTTGCCTACAGTTTGTCATTCATTGTTATTTGACGTTCATATTTACTGCTTCACTCCTTACAGTCGTAGTTTGAAGATACATAGTCTATCAATAAACTTTCTCAATAAATACTCGTAGGCTACAAAATGCAAAAAATCATATTTAAAATCTGACAGGTAGTTTGGCGCGTTTTAGCAAATGAACAATGTCTTCTAGACAGGTATCAATATCTTATCAAAATCGAAATCAAAATCAAAAAAGTCTTTATTCAATTTAGGCCCTAAGAAGGCACCCATGAACGTAAAAACACTACTGCCGGTTCGGAAAACGTCCCCGACATCGAGAAGAACCGGTGAGAAACACGATCGGGCTTACCTTTTTTTTTATAAATTATATGTACGTATATAAATACCTACTAGTATAACAATATTATTAACAATCTAAATTATTAAAAAGGAAAGAAAAAACCCGACTGCAACAAAATAACGTTTTTTTTTTCTATTTTTGGTTTTTGTTTGAATCTCATACGTCGTACTTAAATAATAAATATCCTATGTCACTTCCACAATTAAGACGAATGTAACGACACCTCGTATACTATTACTAGCCGTTTAGGCTAGAAAAACATAATCCTCCTTTTCGCAGTCGGGTAAAAACTAGCTGTGCCCGTGACTGCGCTTGCGTGGACTACAGAATTCCGTCGATCGGACACACGCGCGTATCGTGCTACCCCCACTGTACTGTAGGTGACCCTTAAAAAATAGACATATGCTCTAGCTACAATAATGTAATACATTATTTATTTTTACCTTAGGATGCAATTAGTAAAAAGCTGTCATTTTGACATTACAAACAGGCACTTCAATTTTATTAATTTGTAAATCTATACATAGGCAGTTAGCAAAAAAAATTAAACATTTTTATAACATCTAAAATAATGCAATAATTTTTTTCATATTTTATTAAATTAACTACTTTTTTCATATTTGTCATTTAAATAAAAATGTAGTTGTTGGGTAGAAATGACAAATGTTTGTGTGATGCCAATAAAAAAAAGATATATAAGAATGCCCACCCTATAACGTTTTCACTAATACAAATTATTACTTTAAAGGTATTAAAATGTAATATAAATTAGAATAAACTTAAAATAATAAACTTCTTGCCTTTGAAATTACAATTAATAATTACAAATGTCGAAGATATAATTAAATATCTTTAAGATACAGGTATTATTTTCTAAGGAATAATAAACAAAGTGTTATTTATTATTGTAATTTTACAATAATTTATATGTTTAATACAAGACTGGGTAGCGTCTATACAAGCGTTGGTTCGAAAGCGGGGCGCCCCATTGCGCGCGCGCATACCCGATAGCAGTAATTAAGACATATATCAAGGTAAAGGATTTTCTATGCGCATCAGGAAAATATAAAATAGCTATATTTTTTTCATAGTAGCACGGTAAATTTACGATCCAACAGCGATGACCGTCGAGAGATCGATAATCCACCAACATCCGTTGCAGTTATTTTTTTGTCAGTTTCTACTAGCGGGCCTAGTCGTGAAGGACGTGCAAAGTTTGGTCATGAGCCGTGGTGACCTAAATTAAGACTAGTCCACTTTGCAATATTTAGTCAAAGTAACCATGTATTTTTTTTGTTTGTAATTTTGTTTAAATAGTAACATTATCGAATGATGGTGAAAGAAAAAAGCTCCATGAGGAAACGCTAAAGTAAATGTCTTCGTGATAACATAACGTAGTGAGAAAAATACAAAAATTATAGGGTATCTCGATTTTTAAATTATTGTGAGGCGACGCGACACATTTTTATAACTAAGCCACCGAATGGGTAAGAGGCTTTTATTAAGCTACGAGACATTTCTAAACTATTATTATTATTACTGTAGGTAAGCGCAATTTATGCAATGGGAAAAAGTTAAAATGAAAATCTGCTACATTGCTTATTGGCCCAAGACAATATTGAACATTAAACATACCTTAGTTTTGGCATTATAGTTCGACACTGTCACTAGTCTGTCACAACAGACGACAATTTAGTGCCGCAAAATAGCGTCCAATGACGTCATTTGGGGCTGCCATTTTTAAACAAAAATAAAATATTTGTAGTTAATAATATTTAGGGTTGCCTACCTTTTTGTACGAAAAATGAAGTATACTAAGTTCGGAGAAGGAGAATAAATAGTATTTTGACTTTTTTATGTTATAAAAACTTTATTTACGCTTTTATATATCTGGTAAAAATGATAACTTCAAATGGCATGTTACGTCGCTATTATAAGAACGGATTTTCTCAACTGTCGAACTGTAGTATATTGCCTCTTTACGGCTTACAATGTATAAAGCTTCTTTGGTATTTTTTTTTTATAGGGTTATAGAAACAAACACATAAACGACATTTAAGCCCTTTAATATTTCTAAATGACATGTACTGACTGCATACAAAACCTTATAAAAATTATTTGAGTATAAATAAGACTGGCAAGGCATAGAGAATTTTTTTTAATTTTTTTTCCAATATCTGGGGCATTTCGACTGGTGGAATAACTCCACCCTACAGAAGCTCGCAATCATAGTTTCCAGAGCTCCTTGGGATGGCGGGATTTAAGGTCGGCAACACTCTAGCAATACCTCTGCTAGTTTGCCACCTTAGTTGTATAAAAAAAAACTAATACCGTGTACAAATGTCTTCAACTGGGTATCGAACATTGTTAACTTTGACGCAGTTAAGACGCAATTAATGTTTATTTTTTACTCTTTTTAGTATACTAGCGATCGCCCTAAGGTCGAAATTCGACGAGCGACTATTTGATCATAGACTATTTTCTGTTTGACATTTGCAGTATTCATGAACCTAAACAATGAGTATTATCTACATCACTTGCTGTCACTTTTCGTTGAGTGACAATGTCAATATTTTGGGGTGCCTAAGTTCAATGGCACTGGTCTTTTTAGGATTCGCAATATTAATTTATTTTATTTAATACATTAGTAACAGATATTATAGATACATTTTAGCTTTCTGCACTCCTTCTCCATATACAATGTTAATCATACCAAATCTCACAGTCTTCCGTGCACGCAATACGCTTATAAATGTACCAAAAGCTTTTTCTTTACGTATTAATATATAGAACACTTGTATCTACATGCAAAACATGTATTTATAATATATATATTTTTACATTTTGCACTATCCAAATGAATAAGACAATAACCCGAAGAAAACCTTAACTGTCTAATAACAGCAATGTTCTAAGCTGCCTTACTATACAAGTTCGATTCTGGATTTAAATTTGCATACCTCATTGTTGGTTTCAAACTGTAATTTTTGACTTAAAAAAGTTTTTTTTTTTCTTAGAATCGCTACGTAATAAACGGTTTGATGGAATTAAAGATTTCTTATGCTTTCTAATATTTTTTGTAAACTTTAGGGTTCTTCATGTAATTATTGTGATGTTGAAAACTTTCTATATCTCTTGTTTATTGATAAATACCGAAACGGAAGGTATTATTAATTAATTATTATTAACTTTTTTTTTTTGTTTAAGAACTTAAAATTATTATTATTATTAATATGGATATATTATTATTAATAAATAACTTATATTATTATTATTATTTCGTTTATATAATTTCTATATAAAATACATATTAAAATAAAAATTCAAAAAATATTATTATTATTTATTATTATAGTTGTCTTCTAAACTGTCTCTAGAAAAAATAAATCCCAACAAAAAACACAATTAATGTGAAAACGGAGCCAAGTTCAGGTAAAAATAACGTTCAGAGTAATAATTGTCACCGATAAAAATGCTAGGATCTAACGGGTGCTAAGTTCCATAGCTGTACCTTTAATTATAGCTGCTATTAATTTTTAATTACCTAAATCCGGATACTTCGTTAACCTACGTACATTTAGAGTAAACATTGAGCGTAAGCTTTCGTTTAAGGAAAACATCCTCCCGAAACCATAGCATAGGGGGGGGGGGGCATTTTCCAGTACTCTTCAGTTATAATCTGTTGCTAAGCACTTCTTATTGTGTTCTATCAGTTGCACTTATGAGCTTTGCTTAGGTATATAAAAAATCCATTAGGAATATTGACCCAATTTGTTAGACGACTATGAAAACTTTCACTGAACCGTTAGTATGTCTGCTTCTGACACACATTCGTTCCACAGTACGGTCCCATCGGCCACACGTAAGTTCCATTACGATGTCCACAGACGGTTTCGTGCGTCCACGAAGCTTGGGCTTCGTCGCGGTGCGTGCGTCGCGTGCTCTTGTTGCGTGTACCTCACTCACCACGTGTTGCCAGCACGCAACCGACTCCGTGATAACGTGTCAATGGATGGCGTGACGTTGATTTTTAATCATGGGATGTTTGCGTGTCACGCCGAGAGTGAGAGGACTTAGGTTAGGTCGCTCCACCGGATAGTAAACACGTGGATGAAGCATCATAACCGCCTCTTGTAGAACAACATCTAGATTAGCACGCAGTTTGAAGCATTGATCAATGAACTGATCTGATACTCTGATTATTAACTGATGTTAAGTGACGATGTAGCCCAAGATGGTAACAAACTAATCCTAGTGTAAAGACTGGTTCTTAAGTGCGTTTGTCGAAACTTGTGGGTGGTAGCTCGCCAGGCGGGTATTAGAAAGTACCCTATCACTGCGCTAATGATAAATTCGTTAAAAAAATCATAAAAATTTGAATAATTTTCGATAAATGAGAACTAGTTGACAACTGGTATACAATTGTAATACTAGAAACAATCACAAAATTAAAGTAATATACTAAATTTTTGAAGTGAAAATTTCTTTAGGCACGTCGGGCACTATTGAGATGAAGTTAAGAAGTTTACACTTCAGACGTGTAGTTCAACGACTGACAGTGTTTTAAGCAATGTTTGCAAACCTCCAGCCGTAAAGTAATAATCCGAAATAATACTCTTTTATCTAGTTACTCTCCAGGCTTATAAGCCAACTTACGACCTGCCGAATGAGATTTCTTATCGAAAATATTTCAAGAAACATCAAAACTTTAACCCCTTTGTGGACTTATTTTCAAAAACCCTCTCTCCTCTTCTACGTCATAAAAGGCACTTCTGTGCAAAATTTCATGTCTAGGACTCACCGACCTACACTCTGCGTACTTTTATCATTTTCACAATGGAGATTGTTAATGATGATTCAACGGTGTTCATCATTACTCTGAAAAAAAAAAACACAGTTTTATAAAGCTTAAACACTGAAAGTAACAAGAAAAAGTTTTACTAAAACAGTTTCGCCGCCGTGATCGTTAATCTAAGCGGTTATAACAAACAAAGGTTTTGAAAACCTTTCTCAGAAACCACCAGTTTTAATATACTATCTACATTTTAAATCGACCCTCAGGTTACTGGGTGCATTAAACCTGGAATCGAACCCATCAGCCGTGCGCAAAAACCGTGACCAATCTCACTTTCTGTAAACATTTAAACGTATGAAGTTATAAGGTGAACGTACAATTTTTTCAACTACTTATAAGCTAGGGTTTGTGCAAAATCTTACTTGATATTTAGGATGATTTAGCTGAAAATGGTAACACGCTAACCCTAAAAGGGACTTCATAACTGATTCAGTTGTGAAGGGTTATTACATCACTGAACGTGTTTTATCTTCTGTATTTGTGTTTGTTAGTTCTTTGACCTTATCCCATCATATCCCTTCCACTGTAGAACTACGCATGTTGGTAGTTAAAGCCACAGCTACACCGTTTCATCTAAAAACAACAAAGAAGCTTAAAAATTCTTATGCTTCTTCCCTCCTACGATATCCTTACGTTATAAAGTATTTCTGAAGGCTAGCAAATTGACGACATCTGCCGCTGAAATATGTCACGTATATTCCATCAGTTTCAATGCAACTATTTTCTCCAGCCACTAAACTAATACTATCGAAACCACCGACATTATTCCTGTTAATATATTTCTACCTTCGGAGTATTCGTTTCAGCGCTTAGGTTGAATTGTTAAGACTGGTGATATATACACACATCAAAAAAGTCTAAGCAACATGCGTGATATTACAAATTTTTTCATTTATATTAATTAATTTCTAAATATTTACTCAAACAAAGTGCGTAGGTAAGTAAACTTTTTTGTTATTGATGACATACTGGCTGGTTGTAAAAAAAAATTTCATTATGTATTTGTTTTTTCATAAAATTCAAATGACTGCGAATTTGTTTGAATATTGTGCGTTTTAATTGCTAAGTTTAGTCTTGATTTTATAATTTTGCCAACCATTTAAATAAAGTTAGCGACAAAATTGAATTGTTAGATATTCTTTACGTCATGAAGCGACGTCATTCGATGGCAGATGAAATGCAAAGAGCTGTAGGGATGTTGCAAGCGGGAAGTAATCAATCTCAGGTATCTCGACATTTTGGCATTCATAGAAGTGTTATTTGTCGTCTTTGGCAGCGCTACAATAATACAGGAGAACCCGCTGAACAGCATCCAAGCCGTAAAAGGAGTACAACCACTCGGCAAGACCGGTACATACAACTGACTGCAAGACGCCAGCCGATGTTAACCGCTCGAGAGATAAGTTTGAGGCTACAAATTTCAAGTGGTGTTGATGTAAGTCCTCAAACTGTGTGAAATCGACTGCATGAGTACGGCCTACGAGCTCGACGCCCAATCAGGTGCCCATCGATACGTCACGGGAATCGCGCTCGTCGATATGAATGGTGTAGAGAACGCATAGCATGGACCAAGAACAATGTGATAAAACTATGTTTTCCGATGAGTCGCAATTCGGTTTAAGCCTGATACAAGAAGGGTGCGAGTGTATCGTCGGCCCGGAGATACTGAAAGGCTCAGGTGCGTTCAGGAAGTTCATCCATACAGCGGCTCAACAGTTATGTTATCGGCGGGTATTATGAAGAACAGGCGAACTGAGCTCGTTTTTGTAAATGGAAACATGAATGCTGAAAATTACATTGAGGATATTCTCAGACCTTATGTCTACCCATTTGCATAAACCTTTGGCTCCGATTTTAGGTTAATGCATGACAATGCGTGTTCACATACAGCTCGGCGAACCAGTGAATACTTTGCAACGGAGAACATCCGGGTATTGCCCTGGCCTGCACAATCGCCAGATCTCAACCCCATCGAGCACGCATGGGACATGCTCCAGAGACGTGTTTTGAAGGACTTGGACGGAGCGACAACAACCCAACAGCTGAAGGATTTGCTACAATTCCATTGGGAGCGAATACTACAAGATGGCATAAACAGTCTCATTAATTCAATGAATAATCGTTGCCGACAAGTTCTGAATAGCAGAGAAGCCCATACTTTGTATTAAATTGTTCTATTCTTTCACAATAAATACATTTTCTTTAGAATTTTCATTTTGTAAGAAAAAAGTTTAGTTTGTTATGTATCTTAGTTTCTACAGTATATTGTAATATTGTTCATTTCTGTTATTATAAGAACTTATAAATACAACAGCTGTTATTTTTACATCATAGAACCCTAAAGATATTATTTTAAAAATAAAATACAACGTTATAATGTGAAGAACCATCCTAAAATTTAAATTAGTACATGTTGCTTAGACTTTTTTGATGAGTGTAGATTTATTGCTTGTTGTTTCAATCTTCTTCAAGAACCTACATAATATGATTTTCTTGAAATTAACTTAGATGTATCCACTAATTTGATTATAATAAATAACAGTATTCGCTGATGGTTAATGAAGACATCGTGAGGAAACTTGTATGATTGAGTTATGTTTTATAGTGCCATAATTTTGTGGGAGAAATGGATTTGTTTGTATCTGAATTGGCCAAAATGTCGTGCGTGGACTTGCGTAGTGATTAAACGTAAGTCTGCTCTCGGGCATAGTTCTTTGCGCAACCTTTGTTATATTTTTAGGTTAATAATACCTTCTCCCCGCATAGACTTCAGAATTACCATCTTTACCTGGATAAAATTATGTAATGTGTTAATCCAAATTATTAACTAACTTCATTCAAATCCCTTGAAACCTTTTTACGTGATTGACTAACGAACATCCAAACATACAAACTTTGGTACAGTAGGATTGTTTGATAGTTCCTCCATGCCCGTAATCATCATCGATTGACAGAAATTTGTGACTTTATTATTCCATTGCCTTACTTTTGACTCCCAATCGATCTAAAGATATCATAATTGTTCGGAGTGGCTCGCCATATGAATGGATAGGGTTGCGTGCCGGCTAATTGTGTGTTGCTTGTGAAACTTTCATGCCTGCTGCATTAACTTAAAGGCCACGGTGCCCGAGCGAGATAGACTTATCTATTACATCGACAGTTTGAATAGGACAGTATTATATCGTGAAATTTTAAGTACAGTTTTGTGTCTAACCTTTATAGCCAGGACAGTCTACTTGGGAAGATAATATTTAACTGTGTCATAATGACGTAATAATTAAACTTGTGACTTCTTTTTTATCGTTTATAGGTTTAGCGTTATATCGCTATAATCACATCTATTGTTAAGTTACGATGTAGCGCAAGATGATGATAAACTAAACCTAGTGAGGATATTGGGTCTCAAGAGCAGCTGCCGGAACACGCCTGTAGGTGTTTGGTGTTGCACTTGAGAGCAAAATTTACCCCTAGGGTTAGTGTATTACCATTTTGGGCCACGTGGACAGTTAATATCAGCGAGATTGTGACCATAAAGCTAAATCTATAAACGATAAAAAGGATACTCTACCTTTTACCACAGAGCGCGCGAAAATAAATAGTAGTTTATTAATAATACATTATAGAACTTAGTAGGTGCATACGCTGAGCACGTTTTATTAATTTTTTGGACATAGTTCGTTTAATTCGTGCTTGTTCCAAAAACAAAATGTTTTAATTCACTAACGGCCGTTTTCAATAGCCTATCTATCTGTTGTTTCAGTTACTGAAGATAGACATATATCCTGTCCTCCTTTTGTCCTGTTTTTTGCAATAACCTATCAATGGATAGATTTTGGTATCCACATAATATATATCCATATCCTATAGCTTGGATAGATAAGAGGGAAGCCGATATCTGCCTTAAGGTAAAGATAGTTCTTATTACAAATATTATATGTAGTAATCGGGATTATAAACTCAGATATGTTATTGAAAACGGCCGTAAGTGAATAAGAAAGAGTTATTGATGAATCAAGTGCTCTTTTTCGAGAGGTAAAGGTAAAAATATATATTTATAAGCACTCTCTATAGATTAAAGTATTACTCTGCTTACCCTACTATAATTAACAAGTATTAAGAAGGAAATAGAATGTATCGCGTTTTAATTCACCAATAAGCATTAGGATAATCGAAATCGGCGTTACCCCTCGCTCTTTTGCTGGAAAGAGATGGATGATGCCACCCTTAGGGACACGCCCCGTTTCTTAGGGCAGCTCTCGCGGGCAGCCAAACCTACCCTCACGGGGTGAGTGTACCGGTGTAATTGACCGACACGTGGCTTAGTATTCAGGGGTTTTTGAACCGAAAATGTTAATTCATTTGGAAAGTAATTAGTTAGGGTTAAGTTAATCTTTACTATTATAATGCAGATAAGGTTTAATACATTCGTCGAGATAACATCGAGATGATCGAGTGGCTTAAACTGTCGGAATATTGATTCGAGGTACGCAGTTTCGAGTCCCAGCGTGTACCAAAGGATTTTTCAGAACGTTGACTAACTTTAATTGTTAACGCTATCAGATGATAGTGAAGGAAATGTGAATGCATGAGAATAGTTCTTGTAAAGAGATGTAGAACTGTAGATTTCCTGGCGTTTGAAATCGCCCCTCCTAATTAAAGGAGCTCTGGAAACTTTACTCACTACAGGAACGTAACGCAAAGTTATTTGGCTACGATTTCTTATGGAGTGGTGGTATTCCAGCAGTCGAACTGCTCCAAGTAGAGAGAAATCTCCAAATAAGTTTTCTCTGTCCCCTACCCTTTCCTCAACTTTTTTCAGTAGTAACACACTAAAAAAATGGTATTATTTGATATATTAAAGGACTGTTTTGAGTACAATTGAGTTGGTACTTGCATGGAGGTTACTGAGATAGTATCCACCAATGTACAAAAGGTGGCGTGCATGTCATTTCAACAAGAGCGTGTATTTCGTATAGCTTTATGTGATTTTTAACACTGAACCCAAGAAACAAACTCGGCTACATATTATTACACCTTCTTGTCTAGGGTTAAGCAGTATTAAAAAAGGAAATTTAAAAATTACAGTCGCTGGCAAAACCTAGCATTTTTTACAATTCGTTGCAAGTTAACTGTTTAATAAATATTGTAATTTAAGGAATATGTTTAATACTCACATTTACAATAAAACTGTTGGTTCATAAAACTCAATTGAGTTAGTCATTGTCATTCAAGAAAGTAACCTAACAATAAAGTAATAAGCAATTTAAGCTGACCAAATACCAATTAGCGTACAGCGTAAAGCAAAAGTGACAGCGATAAAAACAACGGCCTTACTTATAAACTTTGATATAAGCAATGATATGTCTAGCTCTGTCTTCTTCTAGCAATATTGATTAAACCAAGAGATAAATACTTTAATCGGTGTTTAAATCTTGACAGAGTTTTATTAGTAATACCGCAAATGTTTTAAAATGAAAACGTTTATTTATGAAGATGATGATTTAACACTGGGATTTAAATGGAAAATTCTCGTTCCAATTTTAAAGGAAGTAAGATATTTAAAGGAAGGTGTAAAGGTAAATTTAAAGGGTAAATATTTGTTATAAGTTATATACCTAGACTTCTTTTTTGTTTCTTTTCTCTTTTATTACTTTATTGATGTTAATATTTGGCAATCAATGTATCTAAAATTATTTTGTGTTTTTAACTCACTGGATGGATGTAACTGGATTTTTTAAGATTTGTAAATTGTAGCAAATATCTATGTTACTCCCAATATGAACTATGTTCTGTTGAGTAATACTTTAACCAGAAAAACAAGCTCGTTTCATGTTGCTCTAGCAAAAATTGAGCTATGATTCATTTCTATTTGCCTCTCACTTTTACTGGCACTGTCATTAATGATAAAATTATTAACAAAAATTATCGATTGTCTTACAATAGTTAGAAACGCTTCATACATAAGTATTTTTTGTGTTATGTATGTACGCTTCAATAAAAAAAAAAAAAATACGAATATTGCCAGTATCTTACTCAACTTATTTATAAGATAATGAACAGACATCCAATAGGTTTGAAATAGTAAATTGCATCTTTTTTAAATTACCCTCAAAGTTATTATAGGTAGTCTGGTGAAAGTACACACGAATCAGATGTTACGTGGATTTCAGAGATTACCTAAAAACTGCCAGATTCTGTATCGTTATTCAGTAGAGCGACGATGGTTATCATTGTTGATGTTGATGAAGTAATTTGCATCTTATGCGCTATTTATACTCATTTCAAATGCTCGTCGATTTTAGATTGGTTGGATGAAGCAACAGAACCATGCATTCCAGCTGATTTTAAACTATCCCTGCAGTCTATAGCAATCAACCCCAAAAGTACCACAGTCCTAAGGCCAGCCACAATACTACATCTGAGGGTTCAGTTTGAATACTTAATCATCATCATCACAATTACAAACAAACACACGTGTATGTGTGGAACGTACATAGGTCCCACAACCCCGATATTAACCGACCGTCCTATTTGCATGCAATTGCTTCCCGCAAACCACACCAGGCCGTCGAACCACCTTGTAGTGGGTCTGCCAACGCTACATCTTTTGGTACGTTGTCGCCGCTCGAAAACTTTAATCCAATGCAATTTGTTCTACGAGCCATGTGCCTTGCTGAACTACCACTTAAATATAGCTATTTCTTCTACAATTCTCCTCACTTCTGATCCGATCGACAGAGAAACACCAAGCATAGCCCTCTCCATTGCCCTTTGAGTGACCATGAGCTTTCTTATGAGGCCCATAGTTAACGACTAAATCTGGAACGCCTCGTGTCTTAGTAATTGTTAACAATCACACCCTTCCAACTAGAACACAGTAGCACGAATTCTGCTGCGTTGTGGCAGAACGGGTATGGAATTTTGCTATGACTTGATAACTTAAAAACAAAAAACATCTTCTCTGAGTAATACATGTACATCGAAGTCTCACATTTACACTGAAAAATAACTTATAAAATACAAGCTGTTTCCGCAGCTCCAATCGCGTGGATTACAGAATTATTGTTTAGCTTTTTTGTTTTTATACATAGCTCCTTGCTTCCAACCGCCACCAATTATTTCAAAAACAAAAATGTTTGTTGTTAGTAATGTTTACAAGATAGAGCTAATGCTATCACAGATTTTTTTGTAGGTCTTTTAAACATCTACAATTAAGTACTTAGCACATTAATTTTATAAATCTGATATGGTTCACTCTGCGTAAGCCATTAACGTATTTAATTGCACCAACAGCGTCTTTTTTCCGAATTGATTTACCATTAACGTCACTGCTTATTTCGTACGTTACTTTATGTAACAAAATATATTCTATAACATGGACAGATAGTATAGATATGAATTTAAAAAAAAACATGCAATCCGGATATGTGATACTCGCGTAAAAAGAACATAAACGGGCAGAGAAGCAGAGAGACTTTGAGTTTTATAAAAAGTATAGGATTTATACTCGACAGTTCTACGAAGCCAACGCCAAACTGCAATATTGTCGAATTTAGCGGAATTATCGGCAGTAGAAAATTTATCATCATGCTCTCCACTTAAGAAACAAAAATCATAAATCAACCCCCCAACGGTTTCAAAAACATATTTATATTCAAAGCACCCAATGAATCATACGCTACCTCGCATAAATCGATAACGGAGTTATCGCGAAATCACGTACACTAATCACAATAAAGAATCGAGAATTCGCATTGCAAATTTACATAATTAATATAGTAATTAATGCGAAAAAAACCACCGGCTTCAGCATAATGATAGCAGAATCGGATGTTTCGTTTTTTATCTCGCTCGAACTTATGGAAAGTGGGCATTTAACAAAGAGAAATGGTGACAATTTCATTATTAGCCTTACATTTTGTAATGAATAAATGTTCTGTTACTATTCGGTAATATTGATATGTGAAAACTTTTTATTTGTTGTCATGATATGGACATGTTATGAGGATTGAAAAAGAAAGGTTATATAGCTAGAACAGTGTTAAGTCTAGTGTGAAGGTGTACGTTTATAGGAGCCGATAAAGACTGCAGAAGGTTTTTTTTGTTAACCTTACCAGGCTTGGGGGCGAGCTCTTAAGGCATTTAGCCACGAAAGCGTAAGCAACAAGCGCCCAAGGGTGCCAAAGTGGACGGAGCTCGGCTTGGGCTATTGCCTCGATTGCAAATAAGTCGCGATCTGACTAATTCCCTGTCCGTAAAATTGAGCCAAACTAACATTTACATATATACATGTCCCTGCCTTCTGGGAGGAAGCAAAGAATATGTGTACATGTATTTAGTGATCTGAAATATGGTCTGCACTACCTAGCGTAAAAAAAGAAAAAAAGGTTCCTTACAGAACTTGTGTACCTGTGTGGTGTGCACGTATGTATGAACATATTGTTGTGTAATGATGTGTGTGGGTAGCTAAGTCATTGCAAATGCAGTGTCACCTGTATCGCAAGGGCAGCTGTCAGACTCAAGGGTTTCACACCGAGTAACGGACCTAGGCTTTAGTTGCCGCGAGAGAGGGAGGTCGTGGCGCTTCTGCAGAAGGTATGTATGGATTTTGTAAGGAATCATATGAATTAAAGGTGTAAATACTGTGATAACAACTGATAAAAAGTTAAAAGAAAAATAATACAAAACTATTGCTAACATTGTTAATTCAATTTACGTTGGTAGAAAAGAAGTAAGCTAAAGGCCATCGATTCATGTTTTTAAATATAGGTATTTATGATTATTTTATTTTGAACATTTAAAATTCGTTTATCAAACACTGCTTTATAATAACTAGCGATCGCCCTAAGGTTGAAATTCGACCAACGATTTTTGATCATAGACTATTTTCTGTTTGATATTCAGTATTCATAAACCTAAACAATGAGTATTATCTACATCACTTGCTGTCACTTTTCATTGAGTGACAATGTCAAAATTTTGAGGGGGGTCTAAGTTCAATGGCACTGGACATCTAGGATTCGCAGTATTAATTTATTTTAATTTAACATATTAGTAACAGATATTACAGATAAATTTTAGCTTTCCACGCACTCTCTTCTTCATATAAACTTTAACCATGCCAAATATCACAGTCTTCCGTGCACGCAATACGCTTAAAAAGGGGTAGAAATCTTTTGCTTCACGTGTTAATATATATGTAACTAGAAGCACCCGCGGCTCTGCTCGCGTGTAAAAAAATTATAGTTTCTACCGGGATAAACACTATCCTATTTTATATCCTTAACCTTCACCTATCCTATCCGGGCAATTAGCGGTCTGTGTGCCAAAATTTTATTCATTTCCGTTTGGCCGTTTTTGCGTGATCAAGTAGAATTTACTTTCGCATTTATAACTACCATAAGAAAAATATAAACATAACAATTACACTAACCGCCATTTATTTTTCAACTCCATCCTTACTACATATAACCATGGAAAAAAACCAGAATAGTTTTACTAAAAACTTCGTCGATTATTCGGGATTCGGCCCAATACCGAATTGTTAATTGAAGCACTAATTTGCTTTCAATTTCAGGTTGTGTAATTTTAATACTAAATATATGTCGGCATATCTTGATACTAAACATAACGACTTGGAAATGATTTATCGGGTTTTAATTATTATTTGCAATGATTAATTGTTATATATTAGAAAAATGAAAGTGAACGAAAGAACGTATAATTAATTATATTACAGGTTGTTTCTATATAATAATTTATGGTCTTCCGTACGTGAAATATTTAGTAAAACTAGAGGTGTCCTGCGACTTTTACTCTTATCATTTACAATTATTTAGTCTGTTCTATTATTTTCTATTCCATATATTTAGTATATAAGCTTCCCGTGTACATAATTTCATAAGAATCGGTTAAGCCGTTTTTTAATTAAATCCAGAAATAGATAGAGCAAAAATATTTTTCATTGCATATTCGTGGCCAGTCACCATTAAATGTCTATTAGGAAATTTGAAAAAAAAAAATACATTCACAGACAAAACTACATATTTGTTGATATAGATATTATTATCCACTTGATAATAGCAGTAATCTTCAACAAGGTGGATTGTCACAATAGAGAAGGAGAAGGAATGTATAATCGGATCACAAAACCAAAAGTTTCTATTTTTAGGTCCTGTAGCTCCAACCTCTTGGTTTGGTAATGGTCCATCGGCTGAACTAATAAGCCTTTCTAAATATTCCAATCATTTATGTAAAACAGTACCTAAAGGGTTTTATACTTTAATAACAATCATTAATATTGTAATTAATGACAGATCGTTAGTTACAAAACATTGTTTATATTCTAGGTCGAACAACTTTTTACTGAAAGCGTAAAACAAAGGTATTATTCAGTTAGCTGTGCATCAACTTCGAGCAACTGTGTCAGCAATTAAAATGATTAGGTGTTGAGTTGTCGTGCCGCTGTCAGCGGGTGCTTAGGCTTAGCGGTTTTAATAATCGCTAACTCTTATAACAAGGCCCTATAATATGATCAGCCACCGTATCTCGCGTAATAACTGTGCGAATTATAATTTATTTTCAGTCTACATTTCTGCTGATAGTGCGTATTAATTAAATCGCAATATGTTTTTCAAGTAAACATTTGTTTAGCTGCGTTGAGTGATTTTTGGTAGGAAAAGACTTATGAGTTCGAGTGGTTTTGGCGTCACCGATGACTTCGACATGTTTGTGAAGTATTGCGCTTGCGTCAGACTAACGGTCCGTAGTATACAGGCCTGTGTACATGTTTACGCATATATACACTAATACATTGTATATACTCGACTGTATCATATGCGTGTTTGACTTTTTGGATGGGTAAAATCTTGCGATTTCGCGTCACAGACATGCTCTGTAATAATTCTATAATTGATTTAAAAATTCAAAATTGAGTTTTCACTGATGTGGTAGCCCTTATGACCGTTGAGTTTTTTTAATATAATTTTTATGATAAGCAGTGTACAATACAAAAACAATGATGATCATCGCAAAATTAGTAATCCATCTTCGGTCATATCGCAAGTTTCTTGGCCCTTAGATATATACTGCCTGATCCCGAAACGTGACAAATTAAAAAAGAGTTCGACTGTTTATCAGAATGTGCACGGTAGTAAATATTTAGTTAACTGTGTTGCCTGAAATATTCTACAAACAATAAGTATATATATTACAGTAATTTAAATAACAAAAGTTTGACATCAACGTAGGTCGTAGTAGGAAAAGTTAAATAACAGTTTACTTTTCGAGTTTTAATTTAATACAGTAGATTTGTTTTAATGTAATTTATGACTATAGCTGCTTTTTCTCATTATAAAAGTAAGCAAAAATGTTTTAATTGGTACAAATAATAAGTATACGCTAATCTTTAATTACAATCAAGTATATATTTCACTATCGTCTCCTCAACTAGCCATGATCAGTATCATGCGGTATCCTTGTGGGAAAAGCTTGCATTATATTACATTAAAAATAGAGTTAAATTAAAATCAAATAGTATATTGTTATATATATGCATATGTAAATATTGAATTTATGCTAATTAACTACTAGTCGTACTAATAGACTTTACTATTGACCCGCACTATTGACTGTGCGCGTTAATAACATTTGTGCTCTGTGACCGCACGCACTATATAAGCTGGCAACGACTGGATTTAGAAAGTTTATTCCGGTGAAGCTGTAAAAGCTGTCAGAGGCTCCAGGGCTCGTAGGGTTAACAGTATAGTCAGTCAGAAAAAAGAAAATAATATATAAAAACATTATAGTTTTTTCTTCCAAAAAAGTTTTCCACACATGAAGTCGCATTAATTAGAAGAGTGCAAATTAATCAAAGGGTTCTTATTGTCCCGATATCAAAAACCCCCACCCATTATTATATTTATGAGTTTTTTTTGACAACATATTTTAAACACTAGAGGGAGGAGGTGCCTCTATCAAGTTTTGCCCCGGTTCGAAAAAATCCTAGATCCGGGACTGGCATAGTGGGGCAACATATACTGTCACACGAAGCGTTCGAACATGAATGATCAGGTGTAGGTTTCTATTATATTTGAAATTAGGTTTATGTAAGTAGTTTTTAACATAATAGCTCACTAAATTATATTAATTATTGTATTTTGTTTACAATACTAGCATTTGTCCTATACTTCGTTCTCGTTGTCTTCAAAATGAAAACGACTCGCAAGCCGCCTATTATATACTCATTGCACTAATACAGAAACCTTCACGGGTATACGCACAACAACTCAGTAAAATTTGATTGCAATTAAAGCAATGGTTTAGGAGCGCACAGGGGATAAATATATATCATTTAAATATAATTCCTAAACAGTTTATTTTAAACAAATCAGGTTTTTATTTTCCTACTAGCTGGCTTAGCAGACGTTTTACCCTTGACTCTTGACCACATCACTACAACATCGCAACATCGATGGATTATGATCTCTAGGTGGTTGCCGTTCTGATAGCATTTTACTGTGCTTACCATCAAAAATAGTAGAGTCAATTTGCCGTCCTACTATAAAAAAAAGTCTTTGATACTCCCGCGGTATCACACTCTGCTTTTGTAAAACGTCAATGGTGGTTAGAATTGGGCGTGTGATAATTTTAATAAAGTTTTGTTCGTTTGTTGATTTTCATTGCATCATTTGTTTTTTGTTTAACTCGCTCACAGTCGTACCCCGACTTATAGACGGATGATTATGAATTATGTAAATTATAAATGTTAAACAATCCGAGAGATTGTTGAGTCGATGCTATGGAAAAAATCCACCCACCATGCTTCGTCTGGCATTCATTAAAATAATTGCTTTTTGCTACTCCTGTTCTCTCTTCAGTACGTTGTTTTACGCGATTTTGTATTTTTATCATTCTCCTTCAAGCATCGTTGCAATGGGCACCGGTTTTTATTTTCTTGGAACCATATTTTTTATGGCTACAATAACACCTAACGTTATGTTACAATGTACCTTAGGCTGCGTACCTACTTGATGATAGAAAGATATTCTTGACAAGGCACAAGTTCGCCTGCGTATTGAATACTGTTCGCAACTCTGGGATGGTTCCGAAAAATACCAGCTCGATGCTCTGGACAGGTTGCAGAGACGGGCTGTTCGTATTGTTAATGATGCAGACTTTACCAAATACATCGAGCCGCTTCAGCTGGGCAGGAATATTGCCTGACTGAGCATTTTCTGCCGTCTGTATCATTGTGAGCTAAAGAGCTGTTCAATCTAATTTCCTCCTCTCCTTTCCAGAACAGAACCATACTGGGCTTCGGAGTCACGCTTTTACGATAACGTCCATCTCGGCGCGAACTAAGAAGTTCTCTATGACTTCTTTGTCGTACCGTGAAGCTTCTCCCGGCCAGTGTGTTCCCTCCTACTTACGACATCGGTTCCTTTAAGTGTAACATGAAGAGGTATTTATGCAGGCCGACAAAACAGCAGCAACCGCCGATGGATTTAAATCCCTTGGTCGTCGCCGTTGTATAAAAGAACAAAAAAATCTTGTCTTGAAAGCTGTGGTAATCCACATAAAATCTAAAAAACCAGGTATTATCGAGCCATCGATGATTCTAGTAAAGAAAAAACAAGGACCATTATTAAAATCAAAAATACATTATTCATTTTAGGCCCTTAGAAGACATAGGAAGATCTTGAAAAAAAAATGGTTTATAGTACCTCCCCTAGACGTAAAGTGGAATTGAATTTTTGTCTCGTCTATCCTGTAGTGTTACGTTGTATAGGTAGTTTAAAAATATTGCGGGTGTAAGAAAACTACTTTTCGATTCAGGAATCCGTTTGTGAAATATTAAGCTTTAAGTGTTAATTTTTGTTAGAATCAATAGCCCTGCTAACTAAATGATTGTTTTTGGATATGTATAAAAATTAATGGTATTGTAATATACAATTATTAAATACTAGCTGTGCCCCTCGGTTTCACCCGAGTTTTTATCCAACAAATACCGCGCCGCCAACGCGACGGACCCGTGTAATCATAATGGTTATCACTTCTCGCAAGTACAAATTATGTATTTTAATGTTTCATTTTCTCCTAAACTATGTGTCCTAATTACATACTATAAAACGAAAATTTTTAATTGTCTTTATGATGAAATAACTTTGGTTCGTAAGGATTAATATAATAAGCCTAAAAATAAAGCTCAAAATAATTTTTAATCTTCAACATAAAAACACGCAAAATACCTTATTGTGGCTTATGCTATTAAGAAATAGGCATATGTTACCGGAGACTTTTGTTAGATATACTAAAGAACAATATTTTTGTAGAATATTATATTTACGTATCACTAACCATTACGCCAGCGCATGCGGATAAAGCAGTTCGGGAACACTTTCACTTCGACTTACTTAAACAAAAATCAATATTTAAGGCTAGCTGAGAGGTGTAGCTTAGTTCCAGATAACCTATACTATTCTTCGTGAATCTCGCTATCATATACAAAAAGAATTTTTCGAATCTGACTGCTACCCGTTGTCCAGAGATTACCATGTTTAAACAAACAAATAAAAAAACTTGTTTGCTATACTAAATTATTAATGGTATAGATATACACGGACTGACCTCGGAACACGACAAACCAAAAGAAAATCATACATGTGTTTAACACTATGTGTATGATGGTCACGATCCCTACCACCCCGCTATATTACTGAATATACACTGACTAATCTCTGAATACGATAAATCAAAAGAAAATTATAGTTGTTTTTTTTCTTTCTCAGTGACTATACTGTTAGCCTAAGTGGCCCTAAAGAAATAGAGCTACTGATAGCTTTGACAGCTTCACCAGGCTTGGAGGCGAACGCTTAAGGCATTCAGCCGCGAAAGCGTGAGCAACATACGCACAAAGGTGCTAAAGTGGCCGGACGTCGGCTTGGGCTGTTACCGCGATTGTGAAAAGGTCGCGAACTGACTAATTACCTATCTATAGAAAATTTGAGCTAAACTAACACATACATATAACATTTCCCTGTCTCTAGGAGAAAGGAATGAACATGTGTATATGTATTTAGTATCCTGGAAACATGATCGAAAGTAACTATCGTAAAAAAAGAAGAAAAAAAGGTCCCTTACAGGATCTATGTACTTATGTGGTGTGCACGTATGTATGTACATATTGTGTGTAATTATGTGTGTGGGTAGCTATGTGATTGCAAGTGCAGTGTCACCAGTATCGCGTGAGCGACTGCATGACTCAAGGGTTCTACACCGAGGGAACGGACCTAGGCTTGAGTTGACGTAAGAAAGGGAGGACGTGACGGGTTTGCGGGAGTGAAATTAGCCGCCCATCCCCAGCGGAGGGAACGGTGGTTTCGCGGGCGTGGGTACGAGCACGCTTTGTTTGGAGAGACGGTGGAGTAGTATTTGTTTATTTCCTCGATCTTATAAACGGGGTCGGTGAAGATATTCGCGGCCAGAGTTGTTCGCGGGGGATGTTCGGTTTTGGGGCTTAAGTCGCGGCAGCTTTCACTAACAGATTCACGTAATTCAAAGCAGTGTCGAAGTACGATCGCGTAAGAATCGGGTTTAGAGGATTTGGAATTTATTAATGTTGATCTTTGACGTATGAGCGAATGTAGCGCAGCTTATATGTCATGATAGGACGGACATATGTCTTGTATAATGTAAGCTTATGTCTCAGGAATATTTTTCTTAGTATCAAGGGGTGCAGTCTATGTCTATTGTAAATCACCCTTATTTTTTAAAACACGAAACACTGTTATTTCTTCCTAAAAGCATAAATATGAATTTTCATATCCCTAAATTTAGAAATAGTAAGTTCTTCATACAATCTTTCATCCCCTATTTCACCTCTTAAAGTTTTATTTTCACGACATAAGGTAAGCCAATGTCTTTCTTTAAGGTCCAATATATCTCTATATCAAAATTCATGAAATTTGGTTTGATGCGTTCTTCGTACAAACCTTCATCGTCTATTTCAGGGCGTGAAATGCAACAGACAGGACAGACAGAGTTACTTTCGCATTTATAATATTAGTATGGATTATTCATTTAATTACGCTGTCGTTCTTTATGGTGTCAGTAAATTACCCAATAGCAGAATAACGACAACAGTTTATAATAATAAATTTTTGAAATTAATTCTCTCTCTCTCTCTCTACACCTTTTTTTGTTTTTCTTTAGCATGGTAAAAATAGCAAAATATCGATTGTTGTGGTGTCCTTTTTGTTTTCTATAATAGGGATTTTTTTTATATTGTTAACACAAATCTGAAAAGTGAACAAAAGACGGTCAATTTTTTGGAGAGATCGACCTTTTAGACCTCGATTTATTGTGAATCGATACATCAGAGTTAGATTCGAATCGATCTTTTTCGGAATGAATTGCCTAGCAGCGATGCGGCACTCGACTTGCTTGCGTGATTATATCCAACCTAGGGTGACCACTTATTAATATGATTTATTATATAGATGTGTGGTCAACTCATATTGGAAAGTTCAAAATTCTCTGAAACTGTACATTTTTTAACTTTATGTAAACTTTCAATAATCATCATTTTACAAACCAGTTTCAAATTTTCAGCCAATACAACTGAAGAGCTATTTCATAGCATTTTTATCGAACAAAGGTTCGACTTGATTTTTAAAATTGATATAACTTTTTTATTTATGAACTCATTGAAGTAAAACCACACTAAATGTTAAGTCAACCTTACCAAAATATATTAGTTGAAACCGTTTCCAAATCAGTTAAGCCGTTTCTGAGATTAGCGCGCACAAACGTTGGCAAACAGACAAACACAAAAATTCTAACAATCATTGTTTTGGGTTCTCCTGCTTTGATAGAGACCCCCAATAATAGTTTCTCTCATATATCTTCTATGTACAGACATCCATCAGTTACGTTTTTATTATATGTATAGATAGATGTAGATATGGTGGTCGCGATCCCTACCACCCCACTATATTATTGCATATACACCGACTGATCTCTGAACACGATGAACCAAAAGAAACTCATAGTTGGGTTTATCGCTATTTGTATGGTGGTCACGATACCTACCACCCCTCTATATTATTGCATAAACACAGACTGATCTCTAAACACGACAAAGCAATAGAAAATCATAGATGGATTTATCACTCTATGCGTATGGTATTGTAAATCATCCCTTATTGTACCACCCTGCCGATTCATTTTTCAAAAACGCGAAACCCCTTTATTTCTTCCTAAAATCATAAATATGAATTTTCATATCCCTAAATTGAGAAAAGTGGGATCTTCATACAATCTTTATCCCCTATTTGACCCCTTCATGTTTTATCTTTGCGCCATAAGGTACCCTATGTCCGTCTCCAAGGTCCAATATATCTCTATTCATAAAAATTGGTTTAACGGGTTCTTCATACGAACTTTCACCCCTTCTAATTTTATTTCAAAAGTAGCCAATGACCTTTCTCAACCAAAGTTCTTCAAAATTGGTTCAGCGGTCTAGGCTTAAAAATGCAACAGACGGGACTGAAAGAATTACTTTCGCAATTATAATATTAGTAGGTATGGATTATTCAATTCATTATGCAGTTATTTTCTATAGTGTCATTTACCAATTAAAATACTAACAGTAAATTATTACCCAACAACAAATTAACGAAAACAGTTTATAATAATTAATTTTTGAAATGAATTCTCTTTCACTATATACCTGTAATAAATTCTCTCTCTCTATACCTTTCTATGTTTCTCTATAATAACTGATACTTTAGTAAGGTAAAAATGACAAAAGATCGATTGTTGTGGTGTCCATTTAATTTTCTATTTTAGGGATTTTTATATTGTTAATACAAATGCGAAAGTGAATCGAAAAAAAATCAATTTTTGAAAGATCGATCTTAGACATCGATTTTTTTGGGAATCGATTCATAAGAGTTCGATTCGAATCAATCTTTTTCGAAATGAATTGCCATCCCTAGCAACGGCGCAGCTATATTCAACTGACAATATCCAGCCTATGCAGACCCCCTTTTAATATGATTTAACACATAGATCTGAGGTCAACTTATATTGGATTTTTCATTTTATTAAACTCTTCATTTTTTAAATTTATGAAAGGTTTCGATCATCATCGTTTTACAAACCATAATATACAGATAGCTAAAATTTCAGTCAATTCAACTGAAGAGCTATTTTATAGCATTTTCATCAAAAAAATGTTCGACGTGATTTTTTAAATTGATATAACTTTTTTATTTATGAACTTATTGAAGTAAAACAAACACTAAATGTTAAGTGAACCTTACCAGAATATATTAGTGAAAACCGTTTCCAAATCGGTTATGCCGTTTCTGAGATTAGCGCGCACAAAAGTTGGCAAACAGACAAACAGACAAAAATTCTAACAATCATTGTTTTGGGTTCTCCTGCGTTTATAGAGACCCCCAATAATAGTTTTTCTCATATATCTTCTATGTACAGACATCGATCAGTTACGTTTTTATTATATGTATAGATAATAATAGCCTTACTATTGACGTGTGCGGTGATGAGGGAGCGGAGGGCAACAGCTCGCCGCTCGTCACTCACTCTCTTACGGGCTGGACACCGGATTAGTGACAGCGGTGTTCGAAAATGTTATTCCAAATGCTACAGGTAGTATATTATAATGAAGTTAAAAGAAAAACTATCAGTAGTAAGCAGGATTTACAAATTTGCGAGTTCAAATCAAACTATAAAATGTACTTGTTGAAGTAATTTCGTACAAATTCAATTGTTAATTACTTAAAGCGTCTAAGTAAAACTCTAAGTACCTAAGTCGGGCATTGCGACGGGCAAGTACGGAACCTACACTGCGCGTGGCCTGACACGTACTTGGCAAATTTTTTCGTTAAGGCTTGACCAATTTTAATGATATTTTGTACATAGGGAACTATTAGTAATTACATAATTGATGGCCCATAACAATTGTCAATATTACTTCTAGAAATCGTAAAAAGGTTGACAAAAAAATACACCAATTCTCTGCGAATTCTGATAAAAATTTTAAGACGGGAAGCATACATAATACTATAATTGAGAGTCTATAAGAATCGTTAATAATACATTAAAAATCGTAGAAAAGAATAATAATTTTTAACCTATTTTGATGAAAATTGTACACGGGAAATACAATATGCCATTTATCAATTGATACGGCATACGAATTGTCAACAATATGAGTAAAAATATTAGGTCCTTACATATGAAATTAGCGTTTTGTCGTTGACCACTTTGATCTGAAATATTTCCTCTTTGGTTTAGAATTCCAAATTCAAATTTATAAATTCATTTAGCTGGTACATTTGAGTTTTCAAAACAGTCATTCATTTGTTTTTCCTCATTATTTTTTTCTTTGGCGTCGCTTAGTACCGCACAATGGAAAACATGAAATATCCGTATATTTACGAGTACGAGTTCTATCGTGGCACCAGAGCTGCAGAAATAGCTCGAAGGATTAATGATGTGTACGGTGCTGGTGTCGCAAAAGAAAGCATGGTACGTTTTTGGTTTCAACGTTTTCGTTCTGGAAATTTCTGCCTTCAGAACGAACCCCGTGGAAAATGGAGAATTAAAGGCTATTGTGGAAGCCGATCCATCACAAAGCAATTCCGAGATAGCTGCAGGCTTCGGGGTAAGTGATAAAACTGTATTAATCCATTTAAAACAAATCGGGAAAGTAAAAAAACTGAACGATGGATACCTCATGAATTGAGTGAATCGAAATGCAAACACGCATCGACTGCTGTGTTAGTTTGCTCAACCGACACAATAATGAAGTGATTTTAAATCGAATCATTAGTTGTGATGAAAAGTGGATACTGTACGATAATCGGAAGCGCTCGTCGCAATGGCTGAACCCTGGAAATCCAGCCAAATCCTGCCTTAAATAAAAATTGACTCAGAAAACTTTACTTGTGAGTGTTTGATGAACTAGCGCCGGTGTCGTTCATTACAGATTTCTTAAATCTGACCAAACGATTACGGCTGATATCTATTGTCAGCAACTGCAAGCCATGAAGGAAGAACTAGCTGCTAAACAACCGAAATTGGTCAATCGCTCTAGGCCACTGCTGCTTCATGACAACTCAAGACTTGTAATTTTAAATTATACACTGCACAACAAACAACCACTAAGTTAGATGATATATAATTGGAATGTCTGCGACATCCACCGTACTCCCCGGACCTTGCTCCAACAGATTACTATTTTTTCCGGAATTCGGACAACTTCTTACAAGAATAAAAATTCAACTCCGATTCGGTAGTCCAAATCGCCTTCAAAGAGTTTATTGATTCTCGCCCCATGGTTTTTTTAGTAAAGGGATCAATGAACTAACTATATGAGATGGCAAAAGTGAATAGATAACAACGGGGCATACTTTGATTAATTAAAAATATTTTACAAAAAAAAAAATGGCTTTATATTCCTCCCGTACAAAACGCCAATGTCATATGTAAGGACCTAATAAAATTACGGGAGGTAAATAACTACTTTGTAGAAAAAAAACGCGTGCGGAGCCGCGGGCACACTGCTAGTTAAAAAAGATATAATCATTATAATTTTATTTCTTAGGAAATAACAGATCATGATGTTTGTAATTATGATTTAAACTGAAACCAAAGCTATTTGCCCCAATTTATATAATTATTTTTTCATTAAAAACATTACGATTTTAATTAGAACTGAATCGAAACGAATTCATTTGGAATATAAGAAGTGAATTTTAATAAAACAATACAATATTGTAAACCAGTTCGGTGCGTTCACCTTAATTCAATCAAGCGGGTTAGCTAATCGAATAAACCGCATTTAACTTAGGGGGAAAGGGTTTAGGCGCCACGTACACTGAGACTTAAAAATGCTCACTCATTATTCGTTTATAGGAGTGTAATGCACTTTTAATTTGTTCTCGTTCATTGTTAACGATGCTTTTTACTTCATGATTCATCTAATTTATTTTGACATTCGTAATGTAGTTTGTATGTTTGTTAAAACATATTTACAGTATTTATTAATACATATACCATAAATCTAATGTTATATTTACAATAGTAGCTGTGCCCCACGGTTTTACCCGTGTAAATTTTATCAGATAAACACCGCGCTGCCAACGTCGGGTGCGGGCGCGTAGCTTATCATACTCGTAATAAAATTGTACTTACTTAAACGATGTGTCCAAATAACATGCTATGACGGCAAAATTTAACTTCAGAAAATTGTCTTTATGATGAAGTAACTTTTGTTTGTAAGCATTAATATACCATACCTAAAAATAAAGCTCATAAATCATTTTTTTATTTTCAACAAAAAAATATCGTAAAATAGCTTACTGTGGCTTATGCATAAGATAGAGGTATACGCTGTCGCAGATTTTTTTTTAAATATACTAAGGGCCAATACTTTTGTAGAATATTGCATTTACGTATTGTTAATTATTACACCAGCCTACGCGGATAAAGCAGTTCGGGAGGGCTTCCACTTCCGACTCAACAATAATCAATATTTAAGGCTAACTGAGATTAATAGTCTATACTATTCCTCGTGAATCTGTGATACAAAAAGAGTTTTTCGAAACCAATTGGTAGTTCCAGAGATTAGCGTGTTTAAACGATCAAACAAACAAAAAAATCTTTTCTGCTCTATTATATTATAGTATATATTACTATTGTTTTTAAATCAAGTGAAAAATCTGGGCCTCTTAAATTTGCTTGGTGGATTACAAAAGATTTGGACTTGGAAAGTAAAATACATATACAGACAAACAATACTAGAGGACTGTTTTGGTTTTCTTTGAAGGGTCAAATAATAATATACAACTTGTGAATATAAAATGTGTAATTACCATCTAATGTAAGGATTAAATAGAAATAATATAAGAATACAGTATAAAACGTTTTCTTTTAAAAATGGAATTAGGAATAAATAGTTCATTGTGTCTTGCGGGCGTTAAATTGGGAATTATGGATTATATGGGAGTCGATGTTCATAATTCACTTACCGCCCGTGTTACATACAATGCTTTTTCATCACATTTGCGAGTAAATAAATAAAAGTAATGTACAAAAAAAGTTAACTTATTTACTTATTGAAATTTATAGTGACTGCACACTTAATAATGAATACTAGTTCACAATAGTAAATAGTAGTAAATTCAACAAATACAAAATTTGCGAAGAGCACGTTTTTTTAAGCGGATGACGGGCTAATGTTCCCTAAATAATACATACAAATATGTTGCGTTCAGAAACGTAAAAGGCGCAAAGACGCATACAGCCAAATGGACTATAAAAAATGGCATTAATTGCAAAAACCATTACGCCCTCGGGCGTTAGCGCAAAAAAACGAACTCGGGTTTTATTTACAGGGTTACACCCGTTACACCCAAAAGATAGCCTGTATATTATGACACTATTTACGTGCAAGTATGATGAAAATGAAATTATATCACTTTATATGCCAATACTAAGCAGTAATGTTTACCACGCAACGCCAATTCGAGAGTTGACAACTTTTGGAACATTGTTTTAAATACTTTATATTACGTTCAAAATAATACATATGAACAATTTTTTTCATTAATATACCATAAAAAAAAATTTAATAATATTTTTAATTTAAACACAAAATACACCATAAAAACGCTGAATTATGATCCTGTGACGACGTCATCATTTATTTTATATGTCATTTTGTCTAATAACAATGGCAAGTGTGACAATACAAGAGTTTAACGTTCATATTCCCTGAATGGTGGCGTCACGTTTTCTAATCGGCGTTTCAAATCACGTGATTAACAGACAAAAAAAAATTTCCAAAGAGAAAATTAAATAAATATACAATTACTTTTTTCATATTTGTATTGTTTAGGCTTTTTATCTGTAGACCAAAATTACTCAACAAATTGCTTTAATTTTTAAATATACAGTCAAGCCCTGAGGACTGTTTTAGACACGTGCCGTATGGTCCACATGAATCATTTTTTTAAAAGTATATTGCGTTAATTTATTTCATTGTGTGTATAGCTTAATCAACATAAAATGCAGTCGAGTCGCCCGCAGCAAATCCAATAGGTTTTCATTAAATAAAACCCTTTAATGGGCTTAGGTCAGACTTATCCAGGTTTATAGACTCTGAGCTTAGCGGTTTGCGGTTAACAAAGCTTATTTGATAATACTAGGTTTGTATTTACGTACTATTATAAACATAGCTTTTATTCCTTTCTTTCTACACCATATACTCGTATAATTAATTATAAAAGGGTTTAGTAAAATTTTCTACCATACCGAAGGTAATTGAAATTGACCACCGTTTGACATTGGCAAAATTTCCTACATAGACAGAGAGCCAAAATTAAAAAAAAACGTTTGGTGAGTGTTACATAATGTGTTTGTGGCGCATTATATGTTTAATCGTAGATGAGTGAAACAACTAATATACCCACACATAGAAGAGGACAGATAATTTTTTTTCCAAAAAGATACACATGTATTACTTTTTGTTTATGGACGCCGACGCGCCCGTTCGAGTCAAGAAAAATAGAAAAACCCATCTATGTGTTTTCTGACAAAATTCCTGAGGGCTATTCAGTATTCGCATTTTGCAAGGACCACAAATATACTTTTTTTTTTGTGTGTAAAATATTGAGTACACGATAAGCTATATTTGTTGTTTTGTTCCATGATAAAAATGTCGCGAGTGACAAGTAAAAGTACATAAGTTAATGTGGTCTTCTGAAAGAAATATTTATTTTGGATAGAACTCATATTTCGTATCCTGAATTACAATGAAATATCATAAAAACAAACGGTTTTTGAGAACCTAATTATGCCTAATAATCTTAGGTATAATTGTCGTATTACTTTTGTGTATGACTATTAACAATTAGCTCATCTTTATAAAATAATATGTGAGAGGTAGTAAAGTGCGTGTAAAATAGTTGGTCGACCCACAAAAGAGCTGACGCGATCTAGGGAGCCGTTCAAGTATTTTTGTCAATTTATATGATATTTAGATCAATAATGAATATCTTATAGGTGTATGTTCTGGCAATCGTATATGTTCTGGTAGCTGCGCTTAAAAGCTGGTTTCTCTAGTCTTAGCATGTTTCACCCTAAGCCACATCATTAAATAGATCAGATAAGATTGGTTGATCCCGGTGATAGCAAAATTAAAAATGTGTATACTTTCAAAATCAAAATGGACTATGGAAAATATGGCAGATATTGCCACCGCTAGGTTAGTCTACTTCGCTTACTTCCATAGCTTAATGTCTTACGGTATTTTGCTGTGGGGTTCAGCAGCTGAGGTAGATACCATATTTATATTACAAAAGCGGACAGTTCGTGCAATTTAATTATATAAGACCCCGCGAATCACTAAAGAACAAGTTCCAGGAATTTAGTATTTTAACTTTGCCCTCCCAATACATCTTTGATAACTTAATGTATGTCCGTAAAAACTTAGACAAGCTGGATTTTGTCAAAGATCAGCACAATGTAAATACTAGAAATAAAGATAAATTAGTTTTTTAGGTAATAGTGTTTGGTTCTATAACAAGATCCCGAAGCACATTACTGATTTACCAGACAATAAGTTCAAGGACCATGTCAAAAGGCTATTATAAGGTGGATCATTATGAGAATGATAGTGATGTCTGGAAATGACTCTCTCTCTCTGTGCACCCACTAAATTATTATTATTGTACCTGTTATATTAACATTTGTACAGTTGACAAAAAAAAGATAAACCCGATCGAGTTTCTTACCGGTTCTTCTCTATGTCCGGGATATTTTCCGAACCGGCAGTAGTATTTTGACGTTCATCAGTACCTTCTTAGGCCCTAAATTTGATTAAGATTTTTTTGATTTTGGTATTGAATAATCTTGGAATAGTCAATGTGTTAAAATCATAAGTGATTGTCTTTAACACATAAAATACTTCCATTATAACTTAAGTTGGTCTCGTTTACTAAATAAATTTATTTATTGGAGGCGTAACTTGACACCTACGCTCGTACGCCTGTTGTGTTTAAAACGCTTATTTGTATTAAGTTGTTGGTGCGTGGGTGATGAACTGATGACCACGCCCAAGATAAGGTCTTGGAAAATAAATAATGTCCGACATATGATAAAGCTGATTAATTTTCTTCGCAATTAGTAATAATAATTAAAATTCTAATTGTCCTGTAAAACAATGCAGAAGTTTGTGACTTGTGACAAAGTTATTGACAATAATAATATTTTATACATTCGAATGTAAATACATACATACCATCACGCCTGTATTCCCTGAAGGGTTAGGAAGAGGTGTACTAATGTACACCCACAGTTCGCCGAGTATGTTTCAGGTCCCATGTAATAGGGGGCGAGCCTATCGCTATTAATCGGGCACGAAACCAAACTCTGAGCTGCTACTGAGAATTTCATAGGAAAAACCCAATAACACTTTGCTCGACCTGGGAGTCGAACCCAGGACCACGATCATAGCAGTCGCGCTTACGATCACTAGGCTAATAAGGCATAATAAATAATGAAACATGAAACAAGTTCTGAATTTTCTAACTACCTAATTTTAACTCCTAGAATTAACGTGGATAAATACCTGGTATTTCATTACACATTTTTACAGGCGTATAGTCAAATGAAAAGAATTATGAAATTAAAGATTATAAAGAATATAAATGGGACCCCAATAATTTTGTTTTTATTTTAACAAGAAATACTGTACGAAGAATATATTTGCTTATTTGTATTTAATATATACAAATAAATAAAATTTAAGTGTCTGTTTGTAATGTAAAAATAACACTGTTAAACTAAATGCACATCACAAAGTATAGGTATACGATACCAATAACAAAACCTCACTTTTAAAATTATTGTCTGTCTGTCTGTTTGTTTGTTTCGTGTTTTCTCCGAAACAGTTAGACCTATTTTGACGGGACTTGCACTAGCAGATAGCTGATATAATAGGAGTAACTTTGGCTCCTTTCGTTTTAGAAAAAGAATTAGAGTTCCGGGAAAATAAAATTCTGAAAAAGGACGATTTTTAGGCGCTTAAATGACTTACGCTGAATAAACCGTGAGACATATATCAAATTAATGTATTACGTAATTGTAGATATTAAAATTAGCTACAAAAAAGTTTGCGAAAGTGTATGTCTATCTTCTAAGGGACACCCACATTATGCATTATTGTCTTTAAAAAATCCGAGAGCGGAGTTAACGTGATTCGCAAGTGTGCCCGATAGATGGCATTCTGTGGTTCTGTGCACAGCTAGATAAATGATGTAGATATTGTTACTTGATATTATTCTATCAAGTCGGTACAGTAAAATGTACAGTTTGCTTATTCCCCGGAAATTTATACATAATACATTACATGGCAAAGCCACCGTAGATTAAAATGAACACAAAAAAATGTAAACAAGTGAGTGAACACTTTTAATTTATTTTTATACTTATATATCAACAAAACACTCTATAAACACCCAAACATTTGACTTAATTAATTCCCTTCAATTTCTCGCAGACCACAGAACAAAAATAAAACAAAATGTTCGCACAAAACGAGAACAGTTCGCAACGCTCGATTTGCGATACGGTTTGTAAAAAAAAACGAACGCCTTACCCGTAGTCCGGTCAGCCGCGGGTACCCGGCTAAACAGTAGTTTAAACAGTGGAACTTGATATGTAGATGGATTGGTGAGATTGCACACTGCCGGTGCGTGTCGCTGCGTTTCGCTTTTACATTGACTGCTAAGATAAATACTTTGTTATTGATATTTTGTTAATTAAAATTTCGGTCAATTCTATAGAAGACTCAATTAAAAATCAGTATTATCATCATTAGCATATTCATGACTACAAATAATTTATTCGTCTACGAGTGCTAGAGAGACACCAATTTCAGATAAAGCTTCCTTCAGATGTAGACCGAACCAGGACGCTGAAGATAAACAGTGTAGTGAAATAATAATAATAAGAAGACGAGTGCTCGTTGCTTTTTTATACGTTAAAAAATAATAAGAAAACGAATTCATTGTTTATGTAGCTTTTACTAAATAATTTATGGCTTTATTCTCAGATGAACGAATTTATTATAATATATTGATGAAATAAACCTAAAAACTGTCTGCTGTAAATTTATTTACATATATACTCATATTATAAAAATTAATATTGTTTTTAAATTAATCATTATTTTCATTTTAACTTTATTTATTTTTTGTTGCTCTCATGAATTCTAATTAAGTGTTGTCCAAATATAATTTTATTCATATTAATTTTAAAATATTACGATTTTATTTTTCTTTTGTCAAATTATAATAATATTATGTCCTGTTCCTGTTACTTATTACTATTTTAATTTAATTTAAATTTGCTTTGTGTCTATTAATATATTTTATGTTTTAATGTAAGTACGAAGCTATGGGAAATGCTGTATGCTCCTATAATTAGCATACGCATCAGGTACTTCTTATACATAATTACAATAATATTGTATAATGTGTAATTATGTTGGAGTATTCCTTATAATAAAATAAAATAAAAATATTAAGTTTAATGAAATGTATTGTATTCGCAATAAATAAAATTATTATTATTATGTAATATTAAAGACTTGGTTAAATTAAAATTGAACCAGACAACCAATGATAATGATCCACTTGTGACGACAACAATCGAAGTATTCTGCTTTTAGGTTATACGTATGGTTTGTTGGGTGGTAGGTCACGACAACTGTGTTTGACCACACACCAGGTATATCACTCACCATACTGGCACCTTTAGACGTGTCAAAACCTGTGTTACGTACCTGGTGCGTATTCAATAATCAATATCTGTAATCAAGCGGTAACTATTCACATGGATATAAAACCATCACAGTGACTTTCTTTTGGTTTGATGCCTTTTGGGATAGGACAGTGTATATCCAGTGTCGAGCTTGTAAGCCGGCATGACAAGCGACGACCGGCAATGGATTACTGATTTCTTGGTAGTCACCGTTGTATTTGGATTATACTGCACTTACCATCAGAAACTTTGCCGTGTTACTATAAAATAAATTTGATAACCGAGTCAATACTTTCTATGGTGATATATTACCGATTTCTCGGTAGTCAACATTTTATTTGGATTGTACTCAGGCATAATGTAACAATTTGCCTTGTTAGAATTAAAAAAAAAAGTAGTAACCATAGCATTATATGCTAGGTTAAGACGGCAATAAGAGATATGAGACATACATTTTAGCATTCCATGGATTCACCGTGTGGGTGCCGAATCCATCGTGTGGCAGAAAGAGGGAACACGAGCAGCCCCCGGGATTTGTGACCCAGTTGTATGTTTAAGGGGCCCCCTATGATGAACATCAGCGCTTTTGACCCTTGACTGCCCGCGATACCCTCCCTGCCAAGCCAGATTTGTTAAGAGCCTGTTAATGCTGCTTTAGATACCCGTTCTAAAATAGAACTTACTGCAGTTTTAGACAGGACGAGGTCTTTTAGCAAGTTAAATCAGTAATAAATGTACGAAATATATTAAATTCACTACCAGTGAAAAAATTGGTTTTTAATACCCGTAAAACGCAGCGATAACGATATGCATTATAAAGGGCCTTTAAAAAGGAATTGTTTAAATTCTACGAATAAATTTCGCTCGGTTGAACCCTTCTTACTGTATCATATTTTGAGTTCCTACACTTGATAGATTGTCGTTGGTTTTTTTCTCTTATTTATTTGTTATTTGCATATTGTAGTGTTAATTTATTAATATATTATGTTAAACGCTTTTAATGGTTGTTAGAGAATTTATAAAATTGTTTCTCGTAATTTAATATAATTAGACCATAATATTTCAAACAGATAAAGGACAGGTCGGGTATTGCGTCCGTTCTGAACTCAGCTCGTTACGAGTATCGCCGCAGTTCACTAGTGTTTATTTATTTAAGTATTTCCTAGAATATATTTTAATGTATCAATATAAATATAAACATAAGAATATCAATTAATAGTTAATTAACTTTTCAATTTAGTTCACATTATAATAATAATTCTGCTATATATGAAATTATTAAATTTTTGAAAGAATTGTCTGAATATTTTTTGTTTCAATATTACCTATTGTATTGTATTAAAATGCCTCAAAATATTAGTATTTGATTAAATGAAAATTTATATTTAAAACATGAAGTGCGGACATTTCGCTCATCCAAAACTTCAATGACGTAATTACATTTAAGTAATTTTTCAGTAGAAACATTTAAAAGTTTTGAATTGACGAATATTTAGCGAATTTAAGTCAATTTCCTAAAGACATTCATTCACTCCCTCTATCATAAACTATTGTAAGAACAATTGTGATATTTTTTTCTATAGATAGTTTTTGTAACAGGAACTTATGACACCAAAATGTCAATTTCGGCTTTTTTGTATTTATGTCATTGTAGTTTTGGATAAGCGATTAGTGAAAAGTGTCAGACATCATTTCCCAATGTATTTTTTCGAAATATAGTCTTAATAATGCATCTAATATTTAGAAGCTACGGTTTACAGTTTTCTTATAGTTTATAGGCTAGGCTATAAGATATATAACTTAGCTTGCAAGCTCGCATGACAGCGGCAACTGACGAAATATTGTTGATTCCTTGGTGGTCGCCGTTGTTTCTGGATTGTACTGTGGTTACTATAAGGCACCGTGACGTCACTTAAAAAAACTACAACTATAGTTATTCCAGATTTAAAAAAAAAATAATGCCTTGTTTTGCTTACGCGTACTATTCTTTAATTATCTTTGCCTACAGTGCAACGAGACTGGTGTTGCAGTAATAGTAAATTTCAAATCCATTAGCGAAACCGAAATCGCGGACGATTAAAGTTAACCCTCCGACGGTTACGTACTTAGAAGGTATTAGTTACGCGCGTGTGGTCACAAAGATCCATTCTGCGGACAATAGCGCAGCGCACCGGGGGTCGATTCTACCGCCGCGCTGTGTTACCAATAGTTTGACTGGTTGATAGCCGTCAATTGATCTTATTCCGTAATAAATTATCTATTTTACCCAATTTTCAACTAATAATGTCAGTATTATATTTATCAGATATTGGACTTTTATTTAATTTTTTTTGGCTTTTTGCCTATGTAAGTGTGACAAATACCAGTTATAAAATTTAGTTGCCAAATGTTCGGTTAGTTGAAATATGGTTTACAAAATCGATTATATTATTGTATTTAAAATCATACAATATCATTAAAATTCACAATCAACAAATTAAGTAAACTAATAACTTTAAGAGATAATAAACATAACCCTTTTTTAATATTAATCCTACTTCAGAAATAGTTTAATTGAAGTTTATTAAATGACTTCGCTTTTACGAAATATCCTAAATCTCTGTTTTTAAATTGCAAAAAATCGGTTTTTTTTTCAGTGACTGTTTGTTAATGCGTTAGCTATTAATTTACACCGTTTTCATATTTTTACATCTTTTTTCTTACCCAAACCCATGTTTGTGTGATGGATTATCAGTCTCCTTTAAACATAATACTTTTTATGGGAACTGCAGGGAAAATAATATAAAACCACATATAACTATGTTAAATATAAAATTAAAAAACATAACTATAATATATTATATAGACATGAAAAAAGGACAAGTTACAATTTTATATTATTACGATAAAAAAAACTGTTTGTTATCGTATAACTTCTGAAGTATTGACAGGTGTAAGTCTCATTCACTGCTTTTTTTATAACAGCATGGCATATTGACGGTACTGTTCCTAATGGTAAGCACAGTACAATCTAAGCACAACGGTGACCACCGAGAGATCTAAAATCTATTGACGGTCGCTGCTGTCATGTCGACCTGCATAAATTTAACTGAATATGCACAGGCTGATCCCGAAAACGAGAGTTTTTTTGAGATTTTTTGTCGGGTTGGTATTTTATAGCTATTTCTCGCATCGGATAGGTGGAGCTGTAGTCGTTCTGAACAGAATATATTAATGTAATAAAATTATTGAAATTACCAAAAAATCTGTTTAGGGTGGTTGTCGCTGTATGAAAAGTATAGGTAACCGTCTGCGACGCTAACTTTTAAAAAAATACTAAGGTGACAAACATACATACGGCTCGCCGGATGGTAAGCGGCCTATTGATGCATAGGTGTCAATAGCACCTTACTGACTTAGAAAACTCCTACCCGAAGGAGTACTGGAATCCCTACAAAACACAGGTTGTGATATGTTCCAGCGATTTGGCAGTGGTCTTCTGTAGGGTCGAATTATTTCATAAGTTGGACTGCCCAAGTAAAGAAATCTCCAAATACATTTATTTCTCTGTGCCTTTCCTAGCTAGTGTGTATCATAAGCAACAGTTATCAAAATATTACACTGAAAAGTGTTTCGTAGCGGAATTTAAAATAAAAGCTATTAATGCAAATATTACAAAGGTTTTCGCATTATGTTAGGCTCGATTGTGTAAACGGCCGACATATTTTTAATACTGCATCATTAGCCTAGTCGTCGTAAGCACGACTGCTATGATCGAGGTTCTGGAATCGATTCCCAGGTCGAGCTAAATATTATTGGATTTTTCTATGAAGTTCTGAGTAGCAGCTCGGAGTTTGGCTTTGTATCCGACTAATGGCAATAGGCTCGCCCCCTTTTACATGGGACCTAAAAAGCATACACGGCAAACTGTGGTTGTACACTAGTACACCTCTGCCTAACCCTTCAGGGATACAGGCGTGATGCTATATGTAGAAATAAACACAAATAGGTCATCTAGGTTTTAAGATGCATCAAGACTAATAAAAGCTTTTTAAGTAATAGTGCTAGGCTCAAGTATAAGGTTCTAGGACATTACTGATTTGCTGAACAATAAGATTAAAAACTATAAGAAGGAGGATTTTCTGTCAAAAGGTCGTTAATGAAAATTATAGACTGATTTTTGGAAATAACTCCGTCTCTCTACATCCCCTAAAAATGGTATAATTATTAACTGTTGCCATTATTTTACACAGTGAGAAAAAATAAAAACTCGATCAAGTTTCTTACTGGCTCTTTTAAATGATTTAGATATTTTTCCAAACCGATGACAGTATTTTGAATTTCAAATCTAAGTGCCTTCTTAGGTTTTAAATTTAATAAAGATTTTTTATTTAACAAAGTGCATTATTCAATACATCTTTGTCTTAACTTAACTTATCTATGGAGGGATACAATTGTGTTTGTGTAAAAAAAAAAACATTCAAACCGTATCACTTAAACGGCGGGCAGGACCTATTAAAACAGTATTAACCTCGCTCCAGGCTTACCGGCTTTAATGACGCGTCATCAAGCATTCCCCAAATCACTACAGTATCGCGGTCTAATGCTCTTGGTTTGAATATTTTGTTGTTTTTATTCGGACTATGGACGAAATTGATTAAATACTTTCCTTACGTATCTAAGGTATGATTTCCAGTTGGTGGTAATTTTTGTTGGTCACATTGATGCGCTAAGGGTAGGTACATATACATGTAGGACCTAAACATATTTAGTCTGTTATAACAAGGGATGAAAGTTTAACGGTAGTTCAATAACCTTGCTTCCAATCTATACAATGAGACTGAGGTTTCTTTGTAGAACAAAATCGTGATAAATCAAAGTATGGTCGAAGTACTTGCTCAGCTCGTTAACGCCTTGAAGATGGAAATACGTGTTCTTACCTTTGTTCCATCCGTGTGTTTGGATAATTGTGTTCCTAATCTCCATTTTAGGCTTTATGTGATAAACATCTGTGTCCACATAGCTTCAGACGTGATTGTGATAAAAATTTAGTCAGTCAGTCATAAAAAGACGTATATTTTGCATATATAATAATGTAAAGCGCTTAAATAAAAATCAAATAAAGTTACGTAGGCAGACCCGCCACAAAGTAAACTGACGGCCTAGTGTTGGTTGTGGGCTGGCGTGGCTGGACATTGTGTCAATCTTTGAGGGAGGCTTATGTCCAGCAATAAATCTCTTTTGGATAAATAAATATTTTTTGTGATCTTTCTTGATTCCTTTTTCAAGGTTTTACATTTCAAATCAATAGTTAGTTAAACACGAAGAATTTAAATCATTAATACGAATCACACCGTGTCTTAAATTAGCACGCTAGGAACCTTGTTCAAAAAACTGAACCCAAAACTGTGTAGAGAATCTTTAAATTGTTCGTGCAGTAATCCGATTTACACGCCCTGTCCTGCGTGAACACCCTTAGTATCGATGTCCCAGTACAAAAGACCCCCGGTATGTTTTGACAGGAGTTAATGTTGTAGGGTGATGTCTATACCTGTCCGGGTACAAAGGATCCATGAAACGGACACGCGCGGCGCATTGTACCTTCGCTTTATTTATGGGTTTATAAATATAAGTGCACTTGTTCAGAATTGAATCTAAATGTTCGATTTGTAAATTAAATTTTATATTACTATTTAATTTTATTAGTTAATTTACATTTTTGAACGAAGTTCCTTATCGTAGGACGGAAGCTACATGGGTAAAAGTGTCTGAACGACACTTAAAAAGAGACAAACATACATCTATACGATTTATCCTACGTTCTGATTTTCACGAATATGATTTCATGATATTTGGTCTAACGGTATGACGACCAGACCTTTCAACTGATTTTTGTTTACAAACTTATTATTTTAATTTAAAGTATTTACTTAATACAATTTTATTAATTTATTTAATTTGGAAAATCATTATATTAATACCATGTAGCAAAAACTTTATATCCCTTTTTAAGCGTATTGCGTGCACGGAAACTGCGAGATTTGGCATGGTAAATAAAGTTTAATACTGCGAATCCTAAACCGAACAGTGCCATTGAACTTAGACCCCCCAAAATATTGACATTGTTACTCAATGAAAAGTGATATAATTTTCATTGTTGAAATGTCAAACAGAAAATAGTCTATGATTAAATAGTCGCTGGTCGAATTTATATCATTGGGCGACTGCTAATAATATTAAAATGTTTATTTTCATAATGTTATAAACAAAAACTTAATATTTTTTATGAAATACAATTTTATTACCATTTCTTCATTATGATTACTATTTAATAATATATAGCGAAAGGAACTTTGATTTTTATGTTTTATTTTATAATTAAAAGTTTGTAAATTTTATTGTAATTTATTTATTTTGATTGACTTATTTCCCAAAAGCTCCTTATTAATTAATTTAATTAGTTATTGATGTATGAATACGTTGACAAATTATTTTAAAGTTGATGATTTATATAATATTTAAAACAACATGTATACCTACTTACTTCAATTATGTTCTACATTGTAGTTTCCTTTAAAATATTAAGACTTACTTACTTAGATTCTTATTACTTCGTATATGCTAACCAATTAGAGGTCGAGTATATTTTTAATACTTCACCAGTACAAAATTTTGATAGTAGGTACATATACGTAAACTTCAAAGCTGATACCAAACCCCCATCCATCAGTTGGTTTTTTACTTATTTACGTGGATTAATTTGATCCTTGAGTGATGCAAGAGAACTAGCTTATCAGGTCCAAGGTAAATATACAGCGAAGTAACAGTGATTGCGCAAATTGTCGCAATTTGTTGACAATTGTCCGGCATCGCCTAGTCTTGTTTACTATACTAACGACTAGTAAACTGCTATTAGCAATGTACTATGTTCAAAATAAGCGTACAGTTATAATTTTACATGTATTTTTGAAAAGTGGAATTCGTCTTACCGGTATATCTCGTTGCTGCTATAAAGGCTCATTTAGATTTATATCTTTTTAAATTTAAGTATATTTAAATCGTTCAATCAACTCTTAAGACCCCAGAGGAAGGTTTCTGTAAGATACTGGTTTGATACGATAGGGTGAATGCTTGTGGGTGCTACAAAAAAATTTGAAATTAAATAGTCTATTATTGACAAAACAATTTCATTGATCACGACAGTCATTTTAAACGAAAGACATCGACTGCTGCACAAAGTCTTTTCCCAATAATCGCCACAGTAAACGGTTCTGCGCTGCTTGCAACCAGCAGATTCCCGTAACTTTTTTCAGGTCATCGGTCCACCTTGTGGCAGAATTACCAACGCTGCGTCTTTCAGTGCGTAGCAGCCAATTGAGAACTCTTCGTCCCCATCGGCCATCCGCACTACGAGCAATGTGCTCCACCCACTACAACTTTAGTCTAACAATTCTTATAGCTATATCAGTTACTTTGGTTCTTCCTTCTTATTTCTATTTTGTGCGAAGAAGGCCTTAATTTGTAGAAATCCATCTAAAATAATTGACTCCACCGCAAAGAAAGGACATGTGAAGACCCAGAAATATTTGAATTGTTATGGTCTTCTAAGTAAATTTCATGTTAAATTGAAAAGAAGCCGGGACAGTAAAAAGTGATGATCTAACGTTACATCAGATCATAAGACAGCAAATTAAATATATATGTATCGTTCAAATAACACACGGATCTAACACTACCTGAATATGTAAGTACTTCACCACTTATTACGAGAAAAATCAACGGAAACCACTCATTTGTTTGAAGGCTGTGCGCGATCAACCGCGTCGGATGATATTGGCATACTTAATTTTACCCGACACACTTGTCCAGCCGACTATGAAACTTCAGTTATTACTGCTGTGATGGTAATATAAATCTTAACTCTCACAGGACTTGAGAGAACGATTTAATGATTTCTAAATATGTCGTCAATAACAAAACACATAAATGTTATGGTTATTGAAAAAAAATTCAACCACTACTGTCTACTCTAAACAAGTACTTACCAGTTCAAGTTTTAAAGCATACCAAAGCATATATCTGCTAGGACATAGCTTCATCGGTAACAGACTTTTAATGGTTAACGCCCCTTCTCAGCAACAAACCTTACTAAAACTTGGAAATTTAATTAATGAATTTAATAAAAAATTAATTGAAGAATTAAATTAATGTATGAACCTATAAGTCATTATTACTAGTTGTTTGATAACATAAAAATATCGAGGTTTGGTTATCTCTTTAAAATTCAAATACTTCTAACATATAGCATTGAACGTTGAATTTCTCATATTATTATTACCTACGGCCTAAATCTAGCCGATTAGTTATTAAATTATGATGCAGCTGAAGGTCACGCCTAACGTCCATTGTTTACGGAGTATGCCGTTTTTTTATACATCAATTGTTAAGAATATTTGTTTTATTATCTTGCGTTCTTTGTTCGAATACGTTATTTATTATTAGTAATGGTAGGAAGCCCTACTATTGAGCCTAGAGGTCGCGGTTTGATCCTCGCATACGATTGACATTTTTGTGATGAGCATAATAATTTTCACTTGTATGTATGGGTGTTATTTATATATATAAAATATATATATATATATATATATATATGTATGTATGTATCAGCTGTTTTGTTATCATAATAAAGCCATGCTTAGTTTGGTATTAAATAACCGTGTGTGAATTATTTTATTTATTTATTATAAAACGAAATTAAAATTTATTTAAAAGCATATTTGTTTTGTTCGCGAACAGAATTTATTGTTGATGTTAATGTATCACAACGAAAGACATCACAAAACTATAAACTTAAAAATATATTTTTAGTGGTATAGGCAGAAAGAATGGAACATCGCCATTATTACATCCTCACCAACCTCTACTGCTTCCTTTAAATTTATTAGCCCTTTATAATTTTACTCAGGTTTAGAGAAATTCAATTTACATAAATGTTAACTATATCTGGACGGCAATAATTCTTACTTTAAACAATCAAATATTAACTATCTATAGGTACACATATCCAATAGCAAAAGCACTTATCAAGGCACAATCAAGAAAGATCAGCTTATATACTGGAGGAACGAAACAACGAAAACAATAAGTTACTCTCTGTAGGATTTGACTAAGGTAATTAAGTAAGCATGGAAATGCTATGTAGTTTAAGATTGTTAAATAAAACTTAATCAAGGTTGGATTAAGGAATTTAAAACTTTACGAATCATTCATGCATATTTGTATTTAACGACGATTTTTAGGCGATATCTGGATTAAGCTTTAAGCACATAAACTATATTTGAACAACTCGTTTTTTTCCAAATTAGTAGTAAATCGTATTTATTTATTGATTTGCCACAATTTCAAAATAAATGAGAAATGGCTACGTTTACAAATATGTTATCATGTTTATTCTAAATTACTTATCCAATGAGATTGCCCGGACGCATTTATCTGCCGAATGTGTGTAAGATTTTAAACACAACAGTGGCAGATAACGATGCGAGTACTTAAAAACGTCTATTTTTATTTACCAATTAATATTCTTAATTGAAAAATTATTAATGCTATTACCAAATAAAGAATTGTTGTGTACGTTATTTATTTATTTATTTTATCAATATTTTCATTGAATTTTTTGACCTTAAATCCAAATGTTGAGTTTTTGCTTGATTTTACTATGCTTCTTGAACAAATTATTATATTTTGTAATCAAAGTAACACAAAATAACTAGAAAATAAAACAGTCACAACATTACTTTGCAAATTGCTGCCAAGAATTAAGCAACCTATAAGCTTACGTCACGATACTTTTTATCCGAGAATTCTTGCAATCTAGTCTATATAAAAGCCGATTGTAAGTGAACCAGCTGAATCGATCTTATTTGTAATATTGACCAGAAACAAGACCGTCCGGCCTTAATTCGTCCGACGACCTTTCTAATACATTTATAATTATAATGCACAATCCGGCACATTTGTAAACACAGGTTTATATTGTGACGTAACATCTATTATTATTATTTTTAACGTTATATTATTTTACTGTCATTAATGTAATTTTTTTGTGAATACCACGGACCAAACTGTGTAATAAATGTTTTAAGTACTGTGATTAATTGAACCATCTGTTTTCACTATTGATTGTTTCAAATACGTTCTTTGCCTTTTTAGTGTTTAACCCTTAGGATTACGTTGACCTAGTGGTTTTTATGCACTTTATTTAATGAATCTAACAATCAAGTTGTTTACCGAAAAGGCGTCAGTAGTGACAAGTTTTTAGAATATAGAATATCCCATATATTGAGACCAAGATGCCAAACCAGACTTTCTCTCTCTTTGTTTTGTTTCGGACGTAATCTATCAATACGTGATGCATATTTTGAATTTTATCGCTTTAACAGATCAGAACATAGCAGACTGAGTAAAGTTTTATTCCTTCAAACTCTTCGCGCTAGGAACCAATATTGGTTATAAGAACCACAGGTGAAAACCCAAACCAAAATATGTAGAGAGTTCAAATATTTTATCTTATTCTGTACTAGCTGTGCCCGTGGCTTCACTCACGTGGACTACAGAATGCCCGCGCGAATTTTGCTCCCCCGCTCCTGGCTATATTAATGACAAAAATGCTAACTGTGAGTGTTCGTTAGAAGATATACTCTCTCGGACTTTTTTGTAGTTCTTTTTAATGCCTATAATTATGTAGTACATTAATTTGCTATATCTCTTATAGTTTACACAGCATAAGCCATTTAATACCCGAATTGATAAACCATTACTAGTTTTTTTTTATTTGTGCGGAACCCTAATTATTTTTCTAAAATAAAATTAGCCTAAGTTACTTCCTATAATATCTGCTATCTACCAATGAAAGTCCCGTCAAAATCGATCCAACCTTTTCGAAGATTACCCGGAACAAACAGACAAACAGTCAAAAATTTTAAAAATGGGTTTTTTGTTATATGTAACGTATATACTTTCATATGCATTTTAAAAAGCGGTTATTTTGATATTACAAATAGAGTGTCTGTTTTATTAATTGTATAGGTATCGGAAATTACATGTGTGCTGCAAGCCTGCAAGAAAAAGTTTGTTTCGTATTTCCGTATAGGTGCTTGAATAACCGTATTGTTACTAAAATCCGCTATATTTAAAAAGTCACTTGCTTCATAGGCTACTTATAAATATCTTAATTTATCGATTTAGTCGGATTACGTTACTATTATTTCAGTAGGGAACACATTAATAGATACTTGTCCTATATAATGCTCAGTGTACGGTGTAAATAGAGTTATTATATTAAGTAAAGCAAAACATTTCCCGTTGCATGTCTAAAGGCGTTTCCATGACATAACAGAACAGTATCTGAAGAGGAGCCGGCCAATTATACACGGAGTCAATGACCAAGAAAACGCCATGGTACAAACTGAATGACTTAGTTCCGTGCTGACATGCGAGCTGTATGTCACGCATCTAACGAAATCGAGAATACTACTACAGGGTCAAGGGCATTTTACACTACTAGTTCAGAAAAGAACTCGATAACATCTATGTAGAAAGAGTACGATGAAAATATTAAGGGATAACCAATTCGTAGTGACGTCAAGTGACATCAACTCCAATCTAAAGTTCAAGAGAATTTTTTGAACTGGCAAATCTCTGGAACTATGAATTCGATTCTGAAATTTATTTTTGCATTGTATAGCCTATTTACCTGGTAAGGTTATAAAATATATAACTTGACACTGAGACCTTTTGGGGTGGAGCAATGACCGTGAACGTCAAGCAATCCGGCAAACTGTAAGCAACTACTGGCAGTAAAAACAACAGTAAGTTACACTAGTGCATTGCTGCGGCTCGCTAGAGAGTTGGTAGAATAAATTTAATACGAGTGAAATCCCGTGGCATGGCTAGTATATTACAAAAATCAAAAGTTTTTTTTTGTTTCAATGCACAAATCACTAAAACTACGAGACATAATTGAAAAATATTTTATGCCTAAATAGCCTGTTTATTGAAGAAGGTTGTAGGTTCTTTAAATTCAGATTACGACGCTAAAGAGCAAAGTAGTAACTATGAACGTCTCTAGCAAGCTGTAGGCAAGTACGGGGACGCAGCTACTAAATAATAAAATAATACAAATCAGTTGCTCAGATTTACTAAATTATGTTGTAATTTCTTCTATAACATCAACTACGAAAGTCGATGCAAATTTTGTATTCAACTAGTTTCAAACAAAAGATGTGGTTTTCTCACACTTAACTATTTCTTCTCGTTACGAACAAACGAATTATTATAATGATACTTGTCTTAACATCATTTTATATTCTTGTTAATGACTCGTTTCTTTTATACTTTAAACTTTTCAAGTAAATGCACTTTTCTATAAATACTTAATGTACACGCATTAAAATGCAATAAAACCAGCTGTAGATAGCACAGGTCTAAGCGAAATTACCTAATAAAAGGCTTAATTTCGTATGTAGTAATGGGTCAGTTGGTAGAGTGTACGGACGCCGTGTCGATCGACATGAGTTACGAATCCCTGCAATGAGTCTGATTGCTCGATGAAGGAAACTATATTAATAAAATCACAATATGGTAGTAGGGCTTTTTATAATGCCCGCTAGCTACCACCCTCGAGTCGAAAATCTTCCCCGCATATTGTGTTGGCGTGGCCACAATCTCACCGGATCTTAAGCTAAGCCTATAGGAAGACTGGCTCTCACACGCAGCATCCAGAACATACCTATAGATGATTAGAGATAGATTCTTAACTTGAGGATGGTAGCTACCATGGTGAGCATTAGAAAAAGCTCCATCACCATGCTATCGTTTCATAACGATGTCTTCATTACAGGGATTCGAACTCACGTCGATCGACATGATATCTGTACATTCTACAACAGAAGGATATTGGACTGCGGTTTACTACAGGATGGAGGTATGCTCAGTCGGAGTCGGGCTAGGAGAAGTAGAGAGAAATTCTCTATGCCCAGGTAGTTATAGTAGGCCTTAGAGGTGGGCGATTATGAATGATGACTGAATTGAGATATGTACTTATTAAAAATGTGGTGGGAAGCTAAAAAATCGATTATGAATGATCACTCATCATTGAAATATCTAATAATATAAGTAATTACTAATGTCTATAATCGAATGATTACATTAGTATATCTCACCCACCGCTAGGAGTCTCTTATGATTTTAAAACGGTTCGACCATTGCGACTTGTAGATAAAATTTCATCCAATAACTGTTGCAGAGTTATTACCAATTACACTACGCGCCAGAGACCGTATAAATAGCATTAATAATTGATTAAAAAACGTAACTCCACTTCGAACGTGTAGAAAATTGTATATAATGCAATTAAAATATTTTTAGATATATGGACAGAGTTATAGCTACAAATCACAGACTAAGAAGTCACGTACTATGAATATAATTCACGACCTAGAAATAAGTGACTAGATGATGTGAACAGTTCTACGATCCAAGCAAAAATGCCTAACCTAGAATTTTTTTTTTTAACTGTCTATAATGTTAGCCTTGGATGCCCTGGAACCTCTGACGGCTTTTACAGCTTCACCGGACTTGGGGGCGAGCGTTTAGGGCACTCAGCCGCAAAATCTAAGCGAGAATGCTCGCTGCGCTTCATATACCCTTCCACTTGGTTTGAGCAGTACGGTAGTTGGCAATATCTCCGTCTCGACTATTCCCGAAGAGAGTAAACCTGAATACATAATAAAAAAAATTATAAGCGAAAACTTCTTTAGCACCGTTGCAGTTTGAAACGTGATGAAACAAAAACGCGACACTAAAAATTATGTGTGCAATTCACACGTGGTAGAAGTAAAACATTCACATCTATGTTGTTTTTATTCAGAAAATTATCTAATTCACACTAATTTGAAGTAAGTAACAAGTAATCACAATATCATTTTCAATTAATGGACATTTGAAATATCCATGGCAACCTAACACAATATCAATCAGTAACAGAATGTCATAAGTGTTATCTAAAAAGTTTTTGTTTTGTGCCTTTTTGGTGAGGTAATAAAATTCATTATTGCGTGGCAAGAAACATCTTTTGTACCATTTTACCATTGCCTAAAACTTTCCTATCACATTTTCTCCCATGTTAATTCTTATGAATTTATTTATCTGTCTCTTTTTATTGTCGCTTTCGCTTTTTCTTTTCATTTTTTCGTTTCATCGACTTTCAAATCACAACAATGCTAAAGAACTTTCACTTCAAAAAGAGACAAATTCATATATCTACAGGAATTAGCCTGTGAGAGAATCAGATAGAATACATTATGCAATATTTTCTATTTTTTTAATCTCCTCTTTGTATAAGTATTAGTACGTGTGTATTCGCTGCATGCGAAGCTTTGGGAAAAGCGTCATAACCGGCGTGTTGTATTGTTCACGTGTATTATCATTTATATGAATATTTCTTTATGTTTTTTGACGATTTCATTTTTAACCACATGTAAACTGCATACATGTTTTTTTGAAATTATACTTTCAATAATCCTGGATCAATAATAAACATGGATATTATTTGTTATTTATTTATTTTTATGAAAATTATAGGTATTTCTTGTCACTTCTTGTATTTTTGCATTCTTGCATCACAACAAATTGAAAATAATTATTAAAATCCTAAAACAAAAATAAAGCAGACCAAAATTTCGTTTGACGAGTAAAGGAGCATTCATAATTTTTTTTTTTATTAAGGATTTGTTTGTTGGATTTCGATGTTGAAAATATAGCATTTTAGCATACTATGTATTTCTTCAACAGTATATTTTAGTACGTAGATTCGAAATATAGCACAATACTATATACTAGCGGTCCTCCAGAGATCAAAATTCCAGCAGCGACTTTTTAATCATAGACTATTTTCAATTGACATTTTCAGTATGAACCTAAACAATAAATATTATATCACTTACTGTCACTTTTCGTTGAGTGACAATGTCAATAATCTGGGGGTCTAAGTTCAATGGCACCGGTCAGGCTAGGATTCGCAGTATTAATTTATTTTATTTAATATATATTATAATTAACAGATATTATAGATAAATTTTGGCTTTCTGCACTCCTTCTCCATATAAACTTTAACCATGCCAAATCTCATAGTCTTCCATGCAAGCAATACGCTTAAAAAGGAGTACAAAGTTTTTGCTTCACGTATTAATATAATGATTATTGTATGGTTGGCAACCCTATCAAACATACTAAAGTGTGTTCCGCTAGCTGCAATGAAGAGCAAATGTTATCTTTAGCCATATCTTTGATCACATCACATCGTGTTAGCTTGTGGACAGGACCGGCAAACAAAAGAAAAAAAAAAAGAAATATATAAGAGCCTATAACTTTTTACACATATAGAGCTATACCTATTGGTGTAATTAACTAATTAGGTTAGAGAAAATTCAACATTTGTTAGATAATTTTATTCTCAAGTTTATTAGCCCAACGATGATAGACTCAAATTATCTATCAATAATTTTTTTTAATAGTTATATGTTTCAAGTTGTGCCCAAAATCTCACCTGATCTTGGCGATATAGCTCAAAATTTTAGCACGTTAAGCCTAGTGGAAGTCTGGCTCTAAAATGCAGTTGCCAGAACACACCTATAGGTGTTTATCAGATTTTTAACTTCAGGATGGTAGTTAGCCAAGCGTGCATTAGAAAGAAGAGCCCACTACCTTGCTATTGTTTCATCACGATGTTTTCCTTCACCGAAACCTCAGGCTCATTGCAGGGATTCGAACTCACGTCAATCGACGCTGAGTCCATACACGCATATAAACTGAGCAATCATTGAACGTAATGAAAAGTAAAAACCGTGTTACAACGACCGCTAAAGAATTGTAGATCACTTCGTGATTGCTGTTGTTTTTATACTGAACTGTGCTTGATTGAAATCACATACGGAGTACATACCGTTATTCAATAACAAACAAAAATATATAAGTACTTAGGTACAGTACTGGAGTGATTTCATAGTCTACTTTCCTATTAAGAAATTATTACGTGGCCATAATAAAAATTACATAAACAGAATCGATACACTGAACATTGTATAACTTAATCGAGTTACGAGTTATAGAAATAATCGGTATTTGATTTATTATCGCTTACACTTCCAACACACAGTTGATAAATCACGTTATTACCTTAGACATAAAGTATAATTTTGTATCAACTTTTGCTTACCTTAGAATCTCTCGACAACATTTCTCTTACTGTTTTAAGCGGCTTAATAACGATAGATATACGGTGCAATTTTGCATGGCACAAGAATCGTATATGACTACAAATTGTATGGATGTAATATCAAAGAGCTGCGCATGCGCAGTTCGGTACTAACCTCTGTATAAATCAACAAAAAACAACGGGCGGTTATGAATAATATTCGTTGTATTTTTCAAGAACAGAGAAATATCTCGAGTAGGTTTGTGGTTTAAAATTTTGGTATGACGTAATTTGATTTTTGTATTATTAAAACATATAGCTTCTGTCGGCGATTAGATTTACCTTAAAATGAAAAAAGGCTTAAATGCGAACAACCGTCAACTTTTGTTTTAGTAGCGTATCATTTAACATTCACATAATAAATTATAAAATTGATAATTTTTACAAAATAATACATTATAATTATAATATGTAGTGTCTAGCTAATATTAATAGGATAATAATTAGGGAAATTTTATCCTTTTTTATTTGTAGTAAATACTAAACACACAAAGGACAAAAAGAAAAATAACAATAAATTTAAAGATAAAAATGAAATAAACAAATATGATGTATATATGTGATAAAAAAAAATAATAACATTAAAAAAGATACAGATTTCATATTTTGATATTAAACGCACAATTAGTACAGAGCTATGGGTGTTGATAAAAACAATATTTGCTGCAAAGTTACCGATATTAGGTATATTGGAAAAACGAACATCGAACATACAATTATAAAAATTGCTCATGCAGAACCGTACATTTGTTAGAAGTGCAACTTCTTAAAAAGGAAACAGATCGGCAGATATTATCCTGTCAGTTAATCGTAATAGATCACACACTAACAGTTTCTTTTAAAGTTTTAGACTGACGTCTTAGGCGAACTGCGAGTGTTCGGCCGGACACTCCCTAAAATCAAGGCTAAATCACACACAAACTTGCATTTACAGGTACATTTTGTAAACTGACGATCTGCTGTAGTATTGAACTGGCGACTGCCGAGTATCACCTTCCGGGAGCCGCCTGCTAGTGTGTGGACATGGACAGTTAACAGAGCCGATATTGGAGCATTGCCGCCAGGCAAGAATCGCATAATGAGTGGACTATACTGATTTTGGACGGAAAGCCGACTGACTGTTTGACTGCGAGGCTCTTAATACCTTCCCTCTTTCATGTACTGAAATGTACCTAAACGTGACGCGTCCTCGAAATTTCACTCTCGATTCTCGTACAATTATCGATTCGTCACCTAAGAAGTTTCACTTAAAAAGTCGTCTTATCAAAAGCCTAATGATATATAGAAACCATTAGTTCGGTTACTTTTGAGTCCCTAATTCAAGAAGACTGAAATAAATACTACTTTAAAAAAAATCTTATCTAAATTCTATGTCTTTTAAAACTTGCATCTTAAATAATTTATTAATAATTATTTTATTGATATACGTGGCTCCATATATTTCCTTATTGATAAACTAATTTACTTTAAATCATTCACGAGTTTATGACTTTTAAATTAACTTAAACAAATAGGCAACATATCAAATATAATTTAATCCAATAATAATAATAGATATAGAAATATTATTATTAATGTTTCTAAAGTAAACAATGTTTTTCATGTGTGTACAATGTTGAAAGTTTACATAATATATTACATATATACAGTCATATTCCCTCTGTCTGTCTGTCCATTTGTGTTCTTTTCACACAGTGCCACTTATTCGATTTATATGTTTTTTTTTTAAGATATATTTTGTTACATAAAGTAACTTACGAAGAAAGCAGTGCTAATAATGTAAATCAATTCGGGGAAAAAGACGCTTTCGGGGCGTCTAAATGGATTTCGCTGAGTAAACATACGAGATAATTCAAATTAACATACTTCATAATTGTAATAAACCTACAAAAAATCATTGATAGCATATCTTCTAAGTGTCACCCACTATAAGTGTCTTTAAGGTCTCTAAAATAACCGTCGTTTTTGTTTTCAAGTTATGAAACAAAAAATCCACCAAATACATAAAAATGTATAAAAGTGTGTTTAAATTAAAAATATCTATTTTATTCTTATTTCTCTCATAACTAACATACCTAAGTAAAATTATACTTTATTAATATTTTAGCATAGTTATCTGAACACACTGATGGCATCTTTGCTATTCTTTCTAGATGTGTGCTATGATGCTAAAATCTTCACAGATTTGCCAGAATTTCTGGTTTCAAGAGTAAATGCGGATGGCGTTTAAACGATAAAAATGTATAAATGAGGAACTGTTTTTTCCCTGGATAATGTTGTAGGACTGGAGGTTACTCAATTCGAATGTTTTTTTTTTTATGGATGTTCAGCCATAACTTCTTTGTTTGTGAACCGATTTGGTTAATTACTTTTTTCTTGGATAGAGGATACCTCAAGGGTGGTTCCAAATAGGTTCATTGGCATTAGACCTTCAACTTAGAAGATACACGAGGAAACTCTTGAAAACCATTGAAGTTGCTTTTCTTTTTTATTAAAAATTGTCTTGTATACTATAAAATCTATATCTACCACTGTCGTGCTCCTAAATTTAATTAATTTATTTGTTGATTTCTCTTTACTTGGGGCAGTTCAACTGGTGAAATACCACAGAAATCTCACCCTACAGAAGAATGTAGCCAAATAACCGAGTTTTGTTTTCTTGAGGTGAGTATGGTTTCCACAGCTCCTTGGGTTCGGACATCCTAGTGATGGTATTATAAGCGTCCGTAGACTACGGTAGCCACTTACAATCAGGTGGACCGTATGCTTGTTTGCCAACTTAGTTATGTAAAAAAGCAAGTAGCTACTAGGCAAGCCCAAATAATATTTCCATATGTCTTTAGTTCATTATAGAGTTTCAGATTAATGTATTTATTACAAAGCCGTCGAAACCGATTTTTCCGCTCACAACTCGAAAACAGTAGACTTCCCGAACACGCGAGCGCTTTTGTCGCGAAACTGTTTTATTATTCCGCCCGAAAAAAAAAGAACATAAGCGCGTTTCTTAACCGAAAAAACCTAAGCACAATAATGCAGTAAGCTCGCCCCTTATCCGCTGTATAAGTTATGCTAACATAAGCTCGCGTGACTGTCGACTGGTACCTCGTTAGGTCGAGTGTAGTTCGGTGGCCAGCGAGTATCTTGCTAACTAATGTGATATGTCATTCCAAATGACCTCTTAGAAATATGAATGATCTCGCTTTTTGAAGGTGATGATTTGTTTACAAAAACGCTATGCCAATTTATTTATTGAAGTTGTGAAAAGAAGTACTCTTTTAGCGCTTTTATTAGACGGTAAAACTCAGAGTTGCGTGCCCGTCGTGTGAAAGAAGTGCGACATGAAGAATTCATTTTAGTGACTTATTTTTTATTTTTTACAATTAATTTAACGACGTATAAAGTTTCATCCAAATAGTTGTAGCCGTTTCCGAGAAATACTAGCAACGGACCGCGGCTTCACTCGTTTTAATTACAAAGCGAAAACCTAACAACAATTAATCATAATCTGTTATACTCAAAAGTAATGTAGCTTACGATTAATTAAATAGTTTCTAAAATACAAAACTGTAGTTTCAAAGAATACATCCTACTACATATTAGTATACTACCCGTGTGCGATAAGTTGAGACTCACCTGGAATGCAACCCTCCACCCGCTACCCCTGTAACTTCCCCGCAAGTTCGTACGTTGTACTGTAGGCAACGCCATTTTTTAAAGATATTAGTCTCGTACTGACTTACGTCACGCAACGACTTCGCGCTCCAATTTTATAATCTTATTTGATACTGTTTCGTTAATAGTTATTAGAGTTACCGCTATATTTTAATGTTATTTTTTATATTAAGTTTATTGTTATAATGAAGGGTAAAACTTTACATCGTGGAGAGAGAAATCTCGGGTTAAAAGTGCTGGACTTTTTTTAAACCAAAAAACGGAACAGACAGTTGTATTTACCTATTGATCAGGCAGTAAAAAGAACCTGTATGGCAACGGGAGTTTCGTAAACAGAAAAAAAAATAGCAGAGACGAAGTCGCGGGTGGAAACTTGTTGTGATTATTTTTGTGCACAGTTACAACCATGCGTCTGTGGCGTCGCCGCCCCCGGGTCTCAAGTTATTGCGCATGGGTAGTAAAATAAGTAAATATAAATATAGGAATCCTGCATCCTATCGCTGTAGGAAACATTATGACGAAGCTAAATCATTATGGTAGGGAATTTTCTAAATCTCATCTGGTATTTATCAAAAGTTTATAAAATGATTCTGGTCACATGTTACAGGCGAGAGCCGTGAAGAAAAAAAAATTGTCTCTAGTGCTATGGTGTAAGAAAACAAAAAGAAACCCTCTATAAATTATATTCCACGTGCCAAGAAAATGATGATGTTGTACGTCGACGTATATATGTAATTGGTACTTCGGAAACGGCTTCAAAGATTTGGTTGAAAATTTTATAATTAGATAATCAATCCAAGTTTATCTAGATACTAGCTGACTTGCGCAACTTCGTCTGCGTCACATAAAAGAGAGAGAGGGTTAGAGAGAGTGGGCCATAAGCACCTATGATGCAATTATAAAGGAGTTGAAACTTTCTTTATTTTGCTGCAGAGTTATTTTAAAACTGTGATATCTCCTAAGATATTTATTCAAAACAATTTATGGAAAGGACAATTTTGTTCAAAATAAAATACTTGTGATGAAAAACGTATTTATTTCGATAAATATTAATATCATATGTACAAAAACACCTTCGCAAATAATGCGATATTTTAGAACAAATTTTATTAGGTACTATAAAAAGGGTTATATTGAGACCACCTTAAAATATATTTTTTAGAACTTTTAAAAAAACCTAATTCCGTGACATATTATTGTTGCGTAAATTTTAACCATTTACGAAGCGTACGCAATTGAAAATCTCAAAAGTTGTAGCGTTTTTGCAACATTTTAAATTGTATACTCCGCTCCTATTGGTCATAGCGTGATGTTATATAGCCTATAGGCTTCATAAATAAATGGACTATCCAACTCTAAAGTTATTTTTCCATTCGAACCATTATTTCCTAAGATTATTGCGTTCAATCAAACAAACAAACTCTTCAGCTTTATAATATTAGTACAGATGTCTTTTTTATATTTTTTTAAGACACCTAGTGCAGCTTGGTCGTCTAGATATCAAAAATGTAAGAGAGATAATCGTTAAAACAAAAAAAACACTCTTTTTAGATAATACATGCTGATGTTCTTTCAACAGCATCAAGCCTCCATCAAAGGACGGTGTCACGAAGAGTAATCCAAGTAAACGTCACCGGGAACGACTCAACGCCGAGCTGGACACCCTCGCTTCACTGCTGCCCTTCGAGCAGAATATCCTCAGCAAGCTGGACCGGCTCTCCATACTACGGCTGTCCGTCAGCTATCTGAGGACGAAGAGTTACTTCCAAGGTAAGTATAGTTCAAAGCAATACTCCAATGCCACTTAATAAGAGGTCGTTGTTGTATAATAACATCTGATATTTAAGTTGTGTTTTATATTTGTTTGTTTTTTTTTTTAGTATTATAACAGCAATAAACGTTTTTTTTTTCCTTTTAACCGACTACAAAAAAAGAAGGAGGTTATCAATTCGAATGGTTTTTTTTTGGATGTTCAGCCGTAACTTCTTTGTTCTTTCTTTTTTCGTTGTAAAGGGGATACCTAAAGGATGGTCCAATTTTAATTTCATTGGCATTGGACCTTCAATTTCGAAGATATACTAGGGAAGTTGGTATTCTTTGTATTTTTTTTTTGGGTCATTATTTAAATGTATCTTCTGGGTATCTAAAAACGGTGGTATAGCTAGTTAATTTTAATGACTTTAGATGGCTTCTAATTGTTCCATTTTATAACACATAGGAATATGTCAATGGTAGATACAGATTGTACGGTATAACTATTTTATCACCAGGGGAGAAAAGGGGAATACGTTTGTATGAAAAAGTAAAACCAACTGTAATGATTTCGAGATGTTTTCTGGTGTATCTACGAAGTCGAAGGACCAAAACCAGTGAAATTAAAATGATCCCAAACATAAGGTATCCCCTATCCAACAAAAAAGGGATAATCCAAATCGATTCATAAACAAAGAAGGTGATTGATTATCTATGAAAAAAATACACATTCAAATTGAGTAACCTTTGTCTTTGTTTCAAGTCTGTTTAAAAATAGATTCAAATCAAATAACTTAGGTATATTTAGGTGCAAAATTATTTTTGTTCAAAAAATATCTGATAAGGTATCGATAATTTTAAATGTATTTAGTCTTATTAAATACCAATGCTACATTTTAATTTGATTTATGTAACTAATTTTTAACCACATTAATTGTTTTTATATAAAAAAAAATATATATATAACAAATGCTTTCGTACTTTTGAATTTAGTCAAAATTAAAACCATGTACTTTTATGGTTATGGTAAAACCCCGACTGCAAAAAAAAACACTAGACAAATTATTTTTTTCCTATTTTTCACAAGATTCGCGCGAGCATTCTTTAGTCCACGTGAGCCAAGCCACGGGCACAGCTAGTATTATCTAAAAATAAAGGATTAACAAGTGGGTTCTAGGCCACTGTAAGTTGGTAGAGTGCCCAAAATGTTGGCAGAATTACCGCGTTGAATACCGATACTAATACGGCGCGTGAAATATGTGCCCGCATTAATAAAATAAAAATATAAATTTACGTGGGTTATAAAACATTGGTAAATTCCGAAGCTCATACTTTATGATTTAGATCACTATTCCACCTGTCTTAAATATTTACACGCCGCGACTTAAGTTTATTTAATTACACAGAATCATAAACTTAATAAATCTATGTTAAAACCATGAAGATTATAGCAGACTTAAAGGATATTACAATAAATCTGATAGAGCATGAACCGATGTATCGATTACTTATAAATGTATCCCCGCGCACTTATTTTATGTCAGCCAATTTTATTGGAGTCAACGAGTGTAATGTACAGTCAGCTATGATCGTATCCTATTGGAACTGATACGGTACTCGCCGATATAATCTTTGCTTAGAAATGTAGCCATTCTGAAATAATTCACCGGTGTTACTATATTGAATTTCTAGTATTTTAATAATTTTATTATTAAATAAATGACAATAATGATTGAAGTGTTTTTTATTTTAATTTTAATAAGTTCTTGGGCTATTTCATCCGGGCTGAGTTTTTTTTTAACTGACCGCACTGTTAGTCCTGAGGGCCCTGGAGCTTTAGAATGCTTTGACAGTTTCACCGAACTTGAAACACAGTATTTACAGAATTAAATCATAATATGCTTTTGTCTATGTGTCTCTTTTAACGTTACGACTGTTTTCCACGAAGGGTTAGGTAGAGGTGTACTAATGTACACCCACAATTCACCGAGTATGTTTTTTAGGTCCCATGTAATAGGGGGCGAGCCTATTGTCATTAATCGGGCACGAATCCAAACACCGAGCTGCTACTGAGAATTTCATATGAAAAACCAGGGACCTCGCTCATTGCAGACGCGCTTACGACCACTAGGCTAACGAGGCAGTTCTTTTATCGCAATAGAAATATAAATTTCTAATCTCATTGTTGAAGTCCACCTCTGTAGCTCTTTCCTCACGTCTGATTGGCTTTGCTCGAACTTTGAAATACAACACCATCTACTAGTTCAAAGGATTTGTGCTAATATTTAATTTGTTGATTTCAATAATTGACTAAAATCTACAGCAATAATTTAAAATTTACACTATTTGTGGCAATAAGTTACAAGTTACTTCCACAATGCAATAGAATAAAAAAAAAACCAATAATTTATATTTATTTATTTTGGCTATAATAACATGATATCATCAAGCAATGTCCAAAATTTCCTATTAAAAAGCGAACAGCTAAGAAACATTAATTGGACGCGTAAATCGTGAACATACTTTGCATGTGTCTGCTACCAGCACAAGTATATATCACTTAGTGAGTTATTAACGAGCCTTATAATTTTATTCAGTAACAGTGGAGGATATAAAAATCAATGGGGGGCCGCTGGTGTATGCTTTATTAAGTACGTCTCTGAGGGATCGAAAAAGTCGGCTATTTCGGTTCTTGTGGGACAGACAGACACAAAAGTGATTGGTTATTATTATCATTTAAAAGACATTCACTATTATTTCCAATGGTCTGGTAACTCTAGCATATTCTAGGAAGTATTTTAATACAAAACAATAATGCTTGATAATACTGTGATATTTATAATATGAAATAGGTATTTTTTAGATTTCTCTAGGCGAGCTACCTTCTAACTATTGTACAGTACCTATGATTAAATTTTTCCACTGAATAGGACAACTCATGTGAAAAGTTTATCCCAACAAAACATAGATTTCAAAAAGGAGTCAAGTTCGGTAAAAACGACGTTCGGGGTAGTCGTTGCCACCGATAAAAGAGTTGAGATCTAACAAGTGCCAAGTTCCATAGCAGTTCTTGTGATTATTGCAGTAGGAATATGCGTTTTTCATTTTATTTACAAAACAATTCGTAAAATTCCTTGATATGGGATTGATATGAGCTGACGACGTGCGTTTTTTAATAAGCGCGTTCTCTGTGCGTATTGTATGCGTTTGTATCGATACAAACACAATGGAAACGAAGTTGTAGTTTATTCTTCCTTAAAAATGTATCTATATACACGTGCATAATATCTTAAGCGCTCTACACACCAATCCCGTCGAAAATCAGAGTTTGACGGTTGCCATTTCGAACTTTCACGATCTTGACTTTATGTAAGCATATCGAAAATCAACATCTTGACTGTTACCAACTCAACGGCCACCATATTATCTATCACGATATCGAATATCGCCATATAACGGTCATCATCGCATCTCCACAATCAGTATGTTGACGGTACCACCTCGACTGTAATCATCTCAACTGTCAATATCTTAACGGTCACCATTTCATCTCGACGGTCAGTATATTGATTTAAACCGTTTCACCTATCATGATCTTTACGGTCTACGTCTCATCTATCATGATCTAAACTGACACCATCTTAACAGTCACAATCTCATTTTGACGATCACAATGTCGACTGAACCACCACGACTGTCCATCCACCATCCGTCTATACCATCTTAACTGTTACCATCACATATCACGGTTACCATTTTGACGGTCACTATCTCTACTGTAATCATATCGACAGTCAACAACTAGACTGTAACAGTCTCGGCTGTCACAGTCTTGACGGTCACCACCTCGACTATAAACATCCTTCAATGATAACCGTTTCATGGTATAATTTTAATACTGCAACTATCATACCTTGAAAATACTATTCAAATTGCATTGTCGTGTATATGGAACAACTCAGTCATCAACGCGCGTTTACAGAGCTTCCGTAGCGACATATCTACGCACGCGCAAAGCATGCGTTCATCAAAAACGCGAGTCAGTAGCTCGTTCGGAAAACGTCGTCTGCATTCTTAATTTTATTGTAAATAAATTACGATAAAAAAATTTGAATCCTTTAATTATAAAATAAAATTGAAGTGTCTGTTTGTAATGTCAAAATAACAGTTTTTTACTAAATGCATATGAAAGTATATAAGATACCTATAACAAAAAGCCCATTTTAAAATTTTTTGTCTGTCTGTCTGTCTGTTTGTTGCGGGTAATCTCCGAAACGGTTGGACCGATTTTGACAGGACTTTCACTAATAGATAGCTGATTATATAGGGAGTAACTTAAGCTACTTTTATTATAGAAAAAAATTAGGGTTCCGCACAGATAAAAAACAACTGGTCACGGTGAATCGATTCGGGCGATAAAATGGCTTATGCTGAGTAAACTATAAGAGATATAGAAATTAATATACCACATAAATATAGGGATTAAAAAGACCTACAAAAATTTCCGGGAGAGTATAGATCTATCTTCATTTTTATCTTTAAAATAGCCGGGAGTGGGGGAGCAAGATGTGAGCGATGCCTCGGGCACAGCTAGTAATAAATAAATGTAAAATTATAGTAAAAAGACATTCGATTTAATTAATTTCGTATTCTATAAACACGTTAAGTTCTTGACTGTACGATAAAAAATATCGATAATTCTAATTAAATCGATTGTTGAAGCATCGATTACAACGGGTTATATCGTCCGGGGAAAAGTTCGACTGAACGCAGCGGGATTTTTTTGCCCGATAAATGGACATCGAAAATAAAGGAACTAAGCGCAGTACCGGTAGCTGGCGAACTAATATTGTTCTTAGAATAACTAACCGTTTAATTTTGATACATGGAAATGATTAATTAATCCCTGAGCGACGGAGATAAACTCGCTGTCTTGTAAAGAAAAAACATGTAGATCAACTTTGTAAAGAAAATATTGTCTTTATTTGTTAAATAGCCTTGTGGCTCACAAGTGCAGCTGTCGGAAAACACATAATATACAAATTTCCTTCTACCGTGCTATGGTTTCATCACGATGTTTTCCTTCGCCGAAACCTCAGGCTCATTGTAGGGATTCGAACTCATGTCGTTCGACGCGGAGTCCGTACAAACTATTATTGAGCCATCATTGCTTCGAATTTGCTTGATTTTTTTTAAAAGGTTTTTAATATTCTAAACCTTTTTATAACCTACAGCCTTGATGATTCATCCTATATGACACAAAGAATACTAGATACTAGAAAAACATAAATGCCTACCGCCCATTATAATTGACTACTTGGGTATAAACAATATGTTTTTGTACTCTTCACACGCGGCAGAAGTAATACCTTCAAAAAACTATTAAAAAATATTCAAATAAACGATACACGTGAACAATACACCACGCTGGCTATGACGCCTTTTCCCAAGGCTTCGTAATACGCAGGCGCACACACTGATATATAGAAGAGACCGTAATAATAGGAAACACAATAATTTATTATATCTCATTCTCTCGCAAGCTATGCTGTCTTTTTTTAGTTTCATAGATTTCAAAGCACAACAGTAGTAAAGAAATTTTTACTTCAACAATTAATTCCCATTCTTTCATAGTTAACCGCTAAGTCAAATAATACTTTATTTTAACCACGGTAATAAAATTAATGCGTTTACGTCGCTTTTGATTGACGTCCAAGTTGAAACATAAAAACAAAATGTAATACGTAAGTAACTATATAAAGTGTATATATGTATAAAAGAGGGTAGAGGGTTGGTTGAACAGCCACCCCGGGCAGTGCCTGCCGCCACCGAGTACGGCTCCGGAAGAAGCCGTATCGATCCATGCTAATTTGCTGCCTCCAACTTTATTGATAGGAAATCGGCTATGCTACGTAATTTTAACATTAATGGGGCCGCTTGTTTGACCTTAATATTACGAATATACCTGAATATATTATTGTATTGTATAGTTTATATCATAAATCAAAAAAATATAAATTTAACAAAATTAGCTGTAAGGAAATTAAACAATCTAATAGCTGTCAAATTAGTTAAAAAGTTTGTCCTTATATGGGGCGCCCTACATGTTGGCTAAATAAACGTTTTTTTTTTTTTTTTTTAACGAGAACATAAATTCGTCGTTAGCGAGGGGCTTAAGGCTTAAAATAAATGAATTATTATTTTTTATAAAGAATTAAAGAGAGAAATGCACCCACAAAAAAAAATCTTTAAAAGAAAAATGATTTCTGCTATTCACACTTCTTAGAAGTGAAACCTTCACATTTATGTTTTTTTTAATTCTAAAAATGATCAAATACACACTAGTTTAAAGTTTATGAAAATGTACATACAAGAACTCACAATCATTATTCACAATATCATTTCAATTAATGCACATTTGAAATATCCATGGTAACCTAACACAATATCAATCAGTAACAGAAGATCATAAGTGTTGTCTAAAAAGTTTTGGTTTCGTGCCTTTTTGCTGAGGTAATAAAATTCATTATTGCGTGGCAACAAACCTCTTTTGTACCATTTTACCATTGCCTAAAACTTTCCTATCTCATTTTCTCCCACGTTAAATCTTATGAACTTATGTGTCTGTCACTTTTTACTGTCGCTTTTGCTTTTCCTTTTAATTTTTTCGTTTCATCGATTTTCAAATCACAACGGAGCTAAAGAAGTTTTCACTTTAAAAACCTTTTGTGATTGATTGACTGATTGGTTGATCAATTGACTGAGAGACTGACTGATAGACTGACGGACCAACGGACTGATTGACTGAGTGGTTAATGATTGATCTAAAATCAAGATGATGTATTATACACATACATGAATTCATAGTAAAAAGGTAACGCTTTGAGTTAACGCTCAACATAGCGCTTTCGTTATAGCTCAACGCAACGTTTTTTTAACGATTTTATAAATTTTACTCCTCATAAAATTTCCATACCGGGGTCCCTTTAATCACGGTAACAATATTCCTGTATGACAAAAAAAAAAAACAATAAAAAGAAATGCTGGCGATAGTCGAACAAATTACAAACGTATTCTTCTGTTTAACTCCTGCATATGTATTAGAGGAAAATTAAATAATTTTATATTATACAATTTGTATCTACCACTGTCAACTTTTTTTATAACCCCCTAATATTACTAAAATTGCCTTTTTAAATCGCCGTTATCAGACATCAGCAAACAAATTAAACGACTATAAAATAATTCAAAAATATTATAGTCCATCTTATATTATTGTTGGAAAAATATTAAAATCGTTCCAGTTTTGGAGAAGGAAATAGGGAAATACGAAATTATGAGTCATCTATTTTACATCTGTATAATCAGTGCAAACTGCATTTGTCTCTCTCACGACTTTAACCTGTGGTTTGAGCACAGCGCGACAGCAATAGATTTCTGTTAAAACGTATTCTTTAATTGTACAGCCGACCGCGTTCCCTCTGAAAAAATAATTTTTTTACAACTTTTTAATCCCATGGTAATCGTATACGTCACATAGTAAAATTGAGTATATAAAGTAATAAACGATAATGACTTTTATAAAAAACGTATTAAAAGTTAATTTTGCGTGTGAAACAGTGTCGCGTGACTTCGAGGTAACGCTGCGCGGTCACTAAAATTTAATTCGTCTGATAAGAATTAGGGCTTAAGTACATAGAATGCGTTTGTTACCGACTTCAAGCGGTGATGGCTTAGAAGCAGCATGTTTGAACATCGTATCAAACAACTTGGGTTTGAATCCTGCAAGTAGATTAAGTTTAGAACTGTTCAAAACTAGGTGGATTACCATGTTGGCTACTTCATAGTAAAAACAACAAGATGATTTAAAAATAAAAGAAAACCGACTTTAATGATTTTGAAGAGTTCCCTGGTAAATCTTCGAAGTTGAAGGTCTATTGCTAATGCCAAAATGGGCACCACCCTTGAGGTTACCCCTGTCAAACAAAAAAAGAATTATCGAAATCGGTTCATAAACAAAGAAGTTGTGGCTGAACACATCCATTAAAAAAAATATGTATATACATTTGAATGTAGTAGCCTCCCCCGTCTTTTGTTGAACTCGGTTAAAAAAATGGAATGAAAGGATTTTTTTATAAGATTTATTAATTGGTAAATAAAGGAAATTACCTGACTTGTCCAAATACTTCGAACATTGTCAAATGTAAATAATCTAATATCTGAAATATTACTTAAACATATTGTAGATGGCGCCAACTACACGTTAATTAATATATATGAGAAAGTTTTTGAGGTGAAACTTTCTTTAGTACCTTTGTGATTTAAAACGCGATTAAAACAAAAAAGCGGCACAGAAAAAGACAAACACATAAGTCTATAGAATTTAGCCTCCGAGTGTATGAGATAGAAACACATTATACAAGGTTAATGCAAATCCCCAGTTTCACAACTAAAAACGTCGTTGAATTTTCAAAGTGGATATTTTTACACATGTTTTTACGAAAAATATAAGTCTAATTAATATATGAGCTTTCTTTATATTGATGTTTAATTCATTACTTTTGGTGAAGATTTAAGGAATATATGGTGTATCCAAAAAACTTTTTTTACTGCCTATTTGTTACTTTTCTTAATGTAGTAAGTTTGTTATATACCCCTAGGTCCTAGGGTAATCCTAAAAATACTAATTCCTAAAAATATATCCAAATAATATGTAGGAGGCACCCTCTATTAATGAAATATTCGCGAAGGTCAGCTAAGCATATAATAAGTAAACTCAAACCGGACTTCAGTTTTAAGGTCAGTCACTACCCTTTAACACTGATTGGGACAGCTCGAAATGTCAAGCTTCAAAATCTCATAAAACTGTTAACAGTGTATATTGAAAACCTTTCATGCTTTACTTTTACGAAAACTATGATGGATCGGCGCGTAGCTTATCGAGGATTATTGTTTTCTGTGAAAAATTTTATACTAAAAGCAAGAATGCTAATTTATCACACCGATAGATTAGATTACATCGATTTTATTTTAACTTTATTACGACTGTGAAGTTTGACTAATATAAAGACATCGTAAGTTCAATTAGTGTCTGTGCTTGTATGTTAGATCTTTTTAGGATATTTATTTTACTTCAAGACTGAATTAAAGCAGGTTCAATTGTTGTAAGAATAATAAGATGGATCAATAAGTGAATGATAGTGTTGCCTGGAAGTGACTCCCTCTCTGTAAGTAATCCTTACTTAATAAAAAAAATCTCCGATTGTCGATTTCTAATTTGAAGAACAGTTATCAATTTTTACAAAAAAAAGATAACATAAATAAAAAAAAAAACCCTTACCTTTTATACCTACCAACATTTATCTCTGCATCACATAATGGTTGACTGGCAGAGAATGCCTTAGGCATTAAGTCCGCCATTGTGTATTTAACGCATAATGTGTAAATAAATAAATAAATAACTTGCCTTTTTAGTATGGTTCAAATCTTGCAGGTGAATTTTAAAACAGTTACCTGAAACCAATCGAGCTGCAATTTTGCATACACACTTAGTTAGGATGACAATGCATGGTTAGCTAAGTGACGTTATTTTAAATCCATTAAGGCGAACTCCCAATAATAGTAGACCAGTTATTTTTATGCACCTCCATGATATGGGTATCGAATGAAATGGTTTGCTGAGAGTACTAAAATAAAAATAATAATTTTATGTTAGCGATGTGCTGAATGTTATTTATATAGGTGAATAGGTGCTACTTAATATTCTGTTTCATCAAATAATTTTAAGATCTTGTAGTGCAAATAAAAAAGGAGAAAAATAATTTAAAGTAAATAAATTTCCTACCCGTAACAAGCTTTTAAAATTATGTGATGGAATAGAATATTAGGTATGTAAGTTGTATAGGTTTGTTTTAAAAAGTTTTTTTTTAATTTAATTAATAAAAACATTTGCATAGAATTACGTCTTTAGTATATAATAAAAGTAATTTTACGTAGTAATAGTCGTCTTATTTGTGATAAGTATAATAAAGTTATGTGTGTTCGTAAAACTGAAAACTGCGTCATCGCGTGTCCTATTAATATTTACAATAACATTCTAACTCTAAATTAATGTTTAAATCAGTACAAAGCACTATTTAACGGGTTTTTATTGCGAGCATTATAATATATATGGCGTTAATTGTTTTAACTCTGTTAACATCTCTGCCGTTACTCGTGAGTTTTCTCCATAACGCTGTAATAGCGTTCAGAATAAATAAAGTTATTTTGGGGCCTCCGGTCACGGAATCGACGGTGTAATTGTTACTAAAGTAAAAATTATATACACACAAATACGCCTCGTAAAAATGGCTCAATGAAATTCGTGTTTTTTTTTTTTTTGGAAGAATAAAAAAATGTAAGACTTTGTTGGTGGTTGTAAGGTAGTGTTGGTAAAACATAAATTAACTATCGATTAATAAATTGTTTGTCATTAGCACTATTGAACTATCGATGGTTAAAATAAAACGATCAATTATTGATTTCGAATACATAATAAGGGGTATTTTTGTGATTATTAAAAAGATTTCACGGGATTTATTTTATCTCGTCAAGTTACAAAGTACGTCTTCAGAACACGCGCTGACTTTTTTATGGTGGTGGACTTCTTCTGATGGTTAGTCACACCATCCAACTTGAATATCTTCTTCTGGTGGTTAGTCACAACATCCAACTAGAATATCTTCTTCTGATGGTTAGTCACAACATCCAACTAGAATATCTTCTTCTGGTGGTTAGTCACAACATCCAACTAGAATATCTTCTTCTGATGGTTAGTCATAACATCCAACTTGAATATCTTCTTCTGATGATTAGTCACAACATCCAACATGAATATCTTCTTCTTTTTCGTTCTCATAGCAGCTGGCACCATAATGTGAAAAAAAGATTTTTTCTACTTATTCTGGTAATATTTAATTAAAGCTCTAACAAGATTCGTTAAAATTATCCAAAGAGTATTTTTTTTTTAATTTAAAATGCTATTACTAGCATTATTATTATTATTATGCTATTATTATTAATCCTCCTCACTTGTGCTCAATAATCTAACTATATCTCGGTAAATTCTACCAAAATTATGTAACACAGGGTAAAATAACAAAAGCTTATGAATAAAAATAAAAATTACCACACGCTTCAAGATTCCGCTAAAAACTCCACGTGGGAAATCGATCGCTAAGCATATGTAAGTGTGTCTCTCAGTTGCACTTGAAAGCCAGTCACCTATAGACTAAAGTGTTTTGTGGCCAAATGCGAAAAAGCCTTCAAAGCATTTAAAAAAATAGTAGTTGTATACTTTTGCTTTCAGGAGATATTTTACTCCAAGGCTTCAATAGCATCTCCCGTGTCATTCTTCGATAGGATGTTTTATATCTACGCAAGTTTTTGGTTATCACCTAAAAGGCCAAAACCTTAAATGTAGATAAGAAAACAAATCGAGTACATAAAAGTAATTAGATAATGACACCCTTGTACATAACGAGTAGGGCGGCGCGTAGTCCGCCCGCCCGCCCTGAGCTTCACACTTATAAAATATAAATAAGGCCTTTGTTGAAACTCTTGAAGCGCGACGTACTCCAGTGCAAATAAAAATAGTAACGCAAAATAAAACTTGGTATTTTTAGAAGTTTAGATAGTAATACATGTTTCTTACAGAAATAATCAATATAAAAACAGAAACATCTATAAAACGATTTTACTGAAATTTAAAAATAGTTACAATTCGTTAATCTCTGTATTAATACAAGAAGAAAATCTTTTTACCTCTTTTTAAGTACATTGCACGCAAAAAACAGGGTGAGTTTTGGCATAGTTAAAGTTTAAATGTAGAAAGAGTGCAAAAACTAAGATTTGTATGTAATAATATACTTTACAAATACATAAAAAAAACAGTCATTGTTTTCTCTCACACTGAAAATGATAAAAATATAATAAATATTCTTTGGCCAAATACCCGCACAAAGTAGAAATTACCGCTAAAGAATTTAAAATGTTGCCACAAATAATTGCTTAAAGATTGCCCGTAATATGTAGAGCAAAATTATGCAATCATTAAAGAGGGCTCTTTGCCGAAAAAACTCAATAACGTCCAAACTTAAAATTTAATGAAAGTACTGTCGAATAATTTGAAGTTGTCTTACTGTATTTAATATTATTATTTCACTGTGTGCAAGTTAGGTGGTTGTACTATGGCACCTTGTGGTATGGTGGCCATGCATCAATGCTCGGCTCTTGATAAACTTTACGATGGAGTAGGAAATTGTTACCTTGAGCTTATTTCAGCCTTGTACGTTTAACAGGCTTTAGTAAAGCGTGAAAATTAAAAAATAACACGATCATGACGTAATACCTGCTTCAAAATTTACATTGTTTGATATCCAGTTGAAGATTTTTGTACAGAGTAATAGCTATTTATTTATATTAGCGATCGCCCTAAGGTCGAAATTCGACCAGCGACTTTTCGATCATAGAGTATTTTCTGTTTGACATTTTCAGTATTCATAAACAATGAGTATTATATTTTGGGGGATCTAAGGTTCAATGTCACTGGCTGGGCTAAGATTCGTAGTATTAATTATATAGTAACAGATATTATTGATAAATTTTAGCTTTCTGCACGCCTTCTTCATATAAATTTTAACCATTCCAAATCTCAGTCTTTCTTGCACGCAATACGCTTAAAAAGGTACCGAAAGCTTTTGCTTCACGTATTAATATATAGATAAGTAAGGCAAGCAAGCGTACGGCCCGCCTGATTATAAGCATTTACTGTAGACTATGGACGCTTGTAGTACCGGAGGTACCAGTAGAGAGTTGCCGATGTTGAATCCCCTTTTACAAGAAGTTCTGAACACAACAACTCAAGGTTAATTTGGCTGAGACCTTCTGTATGGTGAACGTATTTTTTGTGCAATTTTCTATGTATTTTTTAAATGGTAACCATCTTTAAGAAAAGGACGAGGTTTTCAATTCGCTTGTATATTTGTTTATAGACATTCAGGCATAACTTCTTCTTTTATGAACCGACTGAGATGATTCTTTATTCGTTGGAAAGAGGATACTTCAAGCATAATCCCATTTTAATTTCGTTGGCATTGGACCTTCGATTTTGAAGATACACCAGGGAACTCCTTAAAATCATTAAAGTTGGTTACCTTGTTAAAAATTATCTTGTACAAGGTGTCCAGAAAGGGTATCGGGTATTTGTTTTCGCGCCATATTCGAAAGGGCGTCTAAGCTGCGGGGAGGTTCGTCGTCCGCCATTTTGTGGAGTTTTAGTCACGATGGAACAGTACTCGGGGACGCATCGCGCATTTTGCGTACGAGCGTATTATCGTAATGGTGATTCAATAATGACTGCTCAACGTCTCTATCGTGCGGAATATCGTACACGCCACGCGCCAAGTGACGATAGCATTATGAAATGGATCAGGATGTTCGAGAATACAGGTGCGACAGTTAAAATTCAAAACTCTGGTGTCTCGTTCAGTTCGCGATGAAGAAACAATTGAAGAAGTTGAGGTGTCGGTTCGTCAAAATGTCTTTATCATCCAAAAGCGAAGCCAAGCGTTGAACATCAAAAAATCGTCTTTACATTCGATTTTAAAGAAAGACTTACATCTAAAAGCCTATAAAATTCAATTGGTTCAAGAATTGAAGGATACGGACTATGCTAATCGACTGAATTTTGCGAACGAAATGCTGCAGCGATTTAACAACTTTAACAACATACTGTTCAGTGACGAAGCAAATTTTCACCTGAATGGTCATGTTAATAAGCAGAATTGTCGGTACTGGGCAGTGGAGAATCCGAGACAAAAGCATGAACTCAGAACTTGTCGGCAACGATTATTCATTGAATTAATGAGACTGTTTATGTCATCTTGCGGTATTCGCTCCCAATGGAATTGTAGCAAATCCTTCAGCTATTGGGTTGTTGTCGCTCCGTCCAAGTCCTTCAAAACACGTCTCTGGAGCATGTCCCATGCGTGCTCGATGGGCTTGAGATCTGGCGATTGTGCAGGCCAGGGCAATACCCGGATGTTCTCCGTTGCAAAGTATTCACTGGTTCGCCGAGCTGTATGTGAACGCGCATTGTCATGCATTAACCTAAAATCGGAGCCAAAGGTTTGTGCAAATGGGTAGACATAAGGTCTGAGAATATCCTCAATGTAATTTTCAGCATTCATGTTTCCATTTACAAAAACGAGCTCAGTTCGCCTGTTCTTCATAATACCCGCCCATAACATAACTGTTGAGCCGCTGTATGGATGAACTTCCTGAATGCACCTGAGCCTTTCAGTATTTCCGGGCCAACGATACACTCGCACCCTTCTTGTATCAGGCTTAAACCCGAATTGCGACTCATCGGAAAACATAGTTTTATCCCATTGTTCCTGGGTCCATGTTATGCATTCTCTACACCATTCATATCGACGAGCGCAATTCCCGTGACGTATCGATGGGCACCTGATTGGGCGTCGAGCTCGTAGGCCGTACTCATGCAGTCGATTTCGCACAGTTTGAGGACTTACATCAACACCACTTGAAATTTGTAGCCTCAAACTTATCTCTCGAGCGGTTAACATCGGCTGGCATCTTGCAGTCAGTTGTATGTACCGGTCTTGCCGAGTGGTTGTACTCCTTTTACGGCTTGGATGCTGTTCAGCGGGTTCTCCTGTATTATTGTAGCGCTGCCAGAGACGACAAATAACACTTCTATGAATGCCAAAATGTCGAGATACCTGAGATTGATTACTTCCCGCTTGCAACATCCCTACAGCTCTTTGCATTTCATCTGCCATCAAATGACGTCGCTTCATGACGTAAAGAATATCTAACAATTCAATTTTGTCGCTAACTTTATTTAAATGGTTGGTAAAATTATAAAATCAAGACTAAACTTAGCAATTAAAACGCACTTAAATTCAAACAAATTCGCAGTCATTTGAATTTTATGAAAAAACAAAACATAATGAAATTTTTTTTTACAACCAGCCAGTATGTCATCTATAACAAAAAAGTTTACTTACCTACGCACTTTGTTTGAGTAAATATTTAGAAATTAACTAATATAAATGGAAAAATTTGTAATATCACGCATGTTGCTTTGACTTTTTTGATGTGTGTAGGTGGGCAGGCAGAAAATCTCCGGGAGTGAACTCCATTCCTTAGCTGTTCGCATAATAGATGAAGCGAATCGGACGAATATCTACCATTTATTTGTAGAAACCCATAATAACGCTTAGCCGCCATGTGGTGGAACGCGCAGGAATTAATACGTTAATTAATTGATAACAATAACCAATTTTAAGGAATTATCTCTTCTCTAAGAAATGCACGAGGTAACTCACAATTACAGACCGATTGGCGATTTTGAATTTCAAGAAATATCAATTCTCGACTTTTCGCGCTAAATCGACGTGAGTTCAAATCACTCCAACGAGCCTGAGCTTTCAGTGAAATGACGAAGCTATAGCCTAATGGTTGGACATTTTCTAATGTCTGCCTGGCTACTCTCAAGCTGAAAATCTTTCGACAAGTACCTTTAGGTGTGTCCGGTAGCTACACTTCAAAGTTAGTCCTCTAACTAGGGCCAGGGCCTAGGGTCTAGGGCTAGGTTAGATTGAGGCCATAACGCTAATCCTATAAAGCAGTGTTTTGACCTATTTGTAGTAATGGACCACTAGCAACGTTTAAGAAATCTAGCGGACCCCTATTAAAACTTAATTTTAGTTATAGGGAAAGAAAACAAGGGATTTTGTAAAAAAAAAGCTTTGACTTAATACCACAGTGAATGTAAGGATGTAGGTATCAATATTTACTTATCGTTTTCTAAACTAGCATAGAACCCCAGTTCTCATACCACAGAATCCACTAGACCTACTATAAAAATTAGAAAAAAAGAATAATGAAAAATGTTTTCAGACATTTAACTGACCTAACTATTGTAATATGATCAACAGATAAATGAAAAAAAAAATTGCATACCCATAAAATCCTTATAAAAGAAACCAATACGGTACGCCTAAAAAGCGTCCCCCTCTAAATAAGGGGTGTCTCTACATAACTACGAAATTACGTAGGGTAGTTTGTAAAATTCGCCGGCTCCTACAGGGGAGGGCAGGTTGAGGGGCGAGGAGTGGAAACAACCCCTAATGGCGGGATCGCGTGACAGAATTTCGGCAGTGACCCGACTCGGCATGTGAAAGTGATAATATATCTATAGAGTTATTAAGCGCAAATCTTGTTTTAATCAATTCTTTTTAAAGAGCCACAAAAGCCGATCTCCAAGTTTATACTAATTGCTTCCAGTCTACGTGCCATAATCAGAGATTCATCTATCTTTTTGTGTTCTATAATATTTTGTCTTATACTTTGTTTTATCTTTACTTCTTACGTCTTATTTTTGTCTTTACTTCGATCGCTTCTCGGCCTTTTGGCTAAGATCAAAGTGTAGTCTTTACTTCTAACTTTTTACATTACCAAAAATTAATATTCATTCTGTTTTACCGGAATTACATTTCAAATCATCTAAACCTCGAAATTAATAAAACAAAAAAGAAGAAATCATTCTGTGTAAAAATTCAATAAGTACATTAAATAAAAACATTGAATAATAGTACAAATTATTGCCATAGAATATTCATGTAATTGCATAAAAATGCAAACAAAAGTAGCAAAGAACATACAGTTTACACAAAACCTAACAAAAAATAACCTATTAATATTGGTAGGCTTACGAAAGACGCTTGGAATACATCTTACTTTCTACTGTGCTTATCTAGGTACTAATATGTAAAGAAATTTGTATGTTTGTATAGGTTTAATTTATAATGTATTTGATAGAATTTCTTTTTTTTTTTTATTTTTCCTTGTGATTCCAGAAATCCTGTATTATAACGCTATAATAATTTATTCTATTAAAAAATACACTTAGCAAAACGTAGCACCAGCTTATTTTGAAATATACTTGGAAAAATTTCACGGACATTTTTTAAATTTGTTTTGTATTATTCAATCTGGTTTTTTTATAATACTGAAACTATTTTGATTTTATTGTTATTTCATTTCCTTTTTCGATAGAGTATTATCCATAAGTAATTCATTTATAGATTTTTATAAGCAATGCGATAAATTAAACCACTTAGCTAGTTATTTAATTATAACAAAATTCAATACATTAAAAAAAAAAAAAATCTTGAAGCCTATAAAAATGTTGCAACGAACAACTCTATATGAATCCACTGCGAACCGACATGCCAAGGAAAATTTCATTATAACCAAATTGTGAGCAATATTTTCGTAAACATTTTGGAATGGAACTTGTTTGTGTACACTACTCTACACAAACATAAATAAATAATCATACGGTTTTTGTATATATAGCGATATGAAACTTTTATTTGTGCTAGTTTACTGTAAACACATACTTACATGGAGTCTTACATCGTAAAGAGACATTTGAGCACGCTCAAAACCTCGGTACATACCATTGTTTTAGGATTGCACTGTGATTACTGATTACCATTAGATACAGTGCCGACTGTATTACTACAAAAAAATGACAAAGCAAGCATGAGGACTGCCGACAGAAGTGAAAACTTAAAGATTATACAAACAGTTGTTATTTTTGTATATACAAATTAATTGTTTGATATTAAACTAAAACTTGTAAATGAAAACTGTTTTACGCAAAAAAAAATTTTTTAATCACGTTAGTAAAATAACTCCTAAATGACTATAAAATACGCATTGCATAGTAATTGTAGGTATAAGAAAGATGTTCTTAACGTTTAGGTTATATTACTACAAAGACTCCGTTTATCGTTAACACGTCACGTGACCATGTCGATGACGACTTACATGAATTTACTCCCTCAAGAAGTTTTCACTTCAACAATTGTCTGGCGTTTTAGTAAATCATAAGTTCAAATTTTATTTTAAATGGAACGCAGAGTACAGAATTGCTCGTCACTAAAAGAACATATTGATATTTGGTTACAATAAACGGTAAAACCAGTCATGGTGACTCGCTTCAGTGACTGGTATGTCTGGATTAATTAGCTTATAGGTACATAGGTTCATGGATAATTGGATATACTAAAATCTAAAAAAGACCAAGCAGGATCGAATCAACGACGTCATCGAAACCACGCAAGCGTTACAAAAAACGCTTTCTTTCCAATATAAATTAAATTTAGGTATCACGCCCTAGAGGGCGCTGCCCACGGCCGAACTTTTTATTACAACATATTTAAGTTATTTATGTTGAACACAGGGTATAATGAGTTTATGCTAAGCAGTAGTAAAGTGACACCGCGCACTCCTGTGTTTTGTGTTGAAAAAAAATAATATATGCGAAATGTTTTATGACGTGGCTCGTATGATTTATAGGGTTCTGGCGCTATTTTTATTAATAACAATTATTTTAAAATACGTCTAGGACAGACATTAATTAGAAATTGTGCCATTGGTATTAATTAGTTTTTTAGGTTTTACAATGTATAATTACTGTTAATTCCTATTAGGGTTGTCTACGTGTATTTTATTATAATATTACCTTTATTGAATTAAGATATAAAGTTTTATTTCGAACTCATTATAATACTTACATAAACAGATTGTGTATATAATTATTTACATGTACAGACAGAACTATACATTTATGAATGTAGATAGATACAGGTAAGTATTATTTTGTAAGAAAATACCAAGTAAATTAGTCCATCATAATATACCTAGTTTAATATATTGGCGGCAGCCAAAATTCAAAAGTCTTTCAAAGATTTTCAACTTTATTATCACATTCTCTTACAACACTGTTCAGTTATTTAGTTTTACATTTGCGTCGTTGCCTGAATTACATAACGTGTATCCTTTTTTTCCGGTCGTGGCTTGTTCCTTTATGGATCGCCATTGTTGATTGTTGAGCGCGTTTTCTCTCTTACGTTGCGGCAGAAGTGCATCAAAATACGAACCGGAAGCAGATACATACAGTTATACATCTTAAATGATAGAAAATTTTGAAAACTACGATTTATTAATTATCACGCTATTTCTAATTATATTCAATCGATAATAATTATATTTAAACCAAAACAACAAATTTTAACATTCCAACAATATTACTAACATCGAAACTCAATATATATAATTAATACTATATGAATAAAACATCTATGTTATATAATTAGATATATACATACATATTTAAATACCCCTGATGATATAATATATATTAATAATTCTGTCGTTCTCTCTACAATTGCAATTTTTTCCAACCTGATAGACACTGGTCATGAATATTTAACGATTTTTATGAAATTTTGTACTCGGGATCATTAGCAATTGATAGGCCATAAGAATTTTTAACAATACTTTCAGAAATCTTAAAAAAAATTGCTATATCGTAGCAAAAGCTTGAGTAGCCACGGCGGAGCCACTAGTAAAAATTTAAATCCAAAAAATTAATTGTCTTCATTAAAGAGTTGATACCGTAATCTACAATCACTTCTTCAGTACGTAGCTACAATACAAATGATACATTGAATCCATCGGATACAAGTTAGAAAACAAGTTAACAGCGCTATAAAATTAAACACCAGACATTTATCTGAAAAGCGATCTTTAAACTCCACAAACACTGTAATATAATACAAAGTTAAAACATACAGTTAGAGAGATAGGAAATTCATTTTAATAATAACAGTTGTGAGGGTAAGATGGCTTGGTTCGTTGAAGTACGGTGCGGTACAAACTGCAGTAAGCCGTGCCGTTTGGACCGTAACATAACACTAGCACACTTAGATACATTACTTCAAGATAACTTAGTTTTCACTTGAACATAAGCGGTGGAGAAAATTACTGGTATAAACATTGAGGTAATGATCACAAGTACTTGAGCCGACTTCGTAACTTTGTAACTTAGAGTCCATGGTATTTTACTTCGTGTCGTCGGTATATATATCTATATCCAATAACGTGCTATACTTTAGACTATGTTAGAAAATCAAATAAAGAAGGTTACTAAATTCGAATGTATATTTGTTTATAGAAGTTCCGCCATAACTTCTTTATTTATGATCTGATTAGGATGATTGGATGATTCTTTTTTGTTGAATCCCCACCGCAAGGATAGTCCCATTTTAATTTCACTGGCATTGGATCGTCATCTTCGGAGATACATCAGGGAACTCTTCAAAATCATTGTAGTTGATTTTCTTTTTGTGACAAATTGTCTTGTTCTCTTATAATTCTACTGTAAGAGGGACAAATATCATCTTAAGACTTAAGAAACCCAAGCCAACCTCACCTGTACAGTACACCCTGCTGAGTAACGAACGAGGAAAATGGCATAGCCACTATGATTATCAACCATGCATATGGCGAAAAGCCCTTGACAGTAGTGATTCCCATATGCGTCGCGTTTCCCGATCAACAAGTGCGTATCTAGTTTTTATTTACGAGGATCTACACGACAACGGTGAATGCCGATGAATTGTTGATCTTTTGGTGATCATCACAGTTTTGGAATTGTACTGTGCCTACCGTCAGGCGCAGTTCCATCGTTTTGCTGTGAAGACAGAAAAGTGGCGACTGTACCCCTGTCCAAAGTCAGAGAGCCATTGTGTAGATTATTAGCGATATTATAATGATGACTGGTTTTAAATAATGTTTCCTTTTTCGTTAATTAAGCTTTTAAAAACATACATATTTTTATGGTTAAAGTTTTAGCAATTAATTAATTTTTCCGAATTTTCTTTACTACTTCCACCTTAAAACTGTTTAACAGTTGTTTCGTCTTTCTGCAACAAAAAAAAACTTTTCTTATTAATCGTTGAGATGAATCTGAGAATTTTATGTCTGAAACTAATCGTGAAAAAGAAGAAAAATCAAAAAGAGGAAAATGTTAGTTACTGAAACGATTAAAGAGATGCGTTCGAGCCCTTATAAAGGCTTAAATATATTGGCTTAGCGTTATCTCACCTGACCTCCTCACCTGATTTTGAAGATGCTAGCACACTAAGCCAAGTGAAAGACTAGCTCTCAAGTGCAGCTGCCGGAACACATATTGGTGCTTGGTGACATGTTTTTAAATCGAGGGTGGTAGCTAAACAGGCAGACATTATAAAAAGCCCTACCATTATGCTGTGGTTTCATCACGATGTTTTCGTTTACCGGAAGCTCAGGTTCATTGCAGGGATTCGAACTCACGTCGATCATACTGAGTACTCATGGCTTTATTCCTAATTTTGGCATAATCGAATCCCGTGCTATCACAGTCTTATCTGTCAAGATGGACCACTGGGCTACTCTTAATAATCAATATAAATTAAAAGAAAATAAAAGCCAGAAATAACGTTACACTAATAGCTCTTGAATTTATCACGAGATAAGAGATTCTACGCTAGGAATTCATAATCATCGTTAATCGTCTATTGACAATTATTGCTTGGCCTACACCGCAGTACAGGCGATAGCGTAAAGTAGAAAAATAGTACCATAGAAAAGTGAAATCAGATAGATCATTAGGTAGGTAAATAGTTAAATCAAAACATTTTATTGCACAATCAGTTTATGTACAAAAGTGAGTTTATTACCACAAGCTTTTTTATTTAATCTAATATACAGTTGGTATTTCAGGAAAGTACTAATATTGCGGTTATATGTTCAGAACATAGAAAGGAAAATTATATTTGCCTAATATATTATTTATCAAATTAAATCAAAGATATTAAACCACCAGGAAGATGGAATTTTAAATACAATATATGGATCAAGTGAATAATTTAATACTATCAGATAAATTTACGTACTACTGTCAACTGTACATAAAGTTTTATGATTACCCACGTCAAGGCTAAAACTTTAAACCTAATAAAATTGCACTAACATTAAAAAAATGTTACTCCACATACGAGAACAAGTACAACGTTAGCTGTCTCATTCTTTCCTGGGTTCAACGACGAATGTTAAAACGAATCGGGAATAGATATTACTACGGCACATTTTTTTGTTGTAATCTACTTTTCTTATATGCTAATTTTGATGTCGCGAACAAAGGTGTTTATAAAGTTTGGCTTTGTTTTTAACCGCCTTCAAAAAAGATAGAGGATGCTAAATTCGAATGTATAATTTATTTTGATGGATGTTCAGCTATAGCTTTTTTGTTTATGAACCGATTCGAAAGATTCATTTTTTGTTAGATAGGGTATAACTCAAGGGTGGTTTTGATTTAACTTAAATGGTCTTGGACCTTACATTTCGAAGATACACTAGAGAACTCTTCAAAATCATTGAAGTTAGCTTTGTTTTCTGTTAAAACTTGTATTGTATTTATTTCGCTCAAAGAGCCTAGTATGATTACATAGTTTACGAATACATTATCCGTAATGCCGTATTTAGTTTTTTCACGATACCGTTGAGAGCGTTAATAGCAGAATTATAAAAGGAAAGTAATTTTTACTCATAAATGTTTATTGCTTGGAACTATAACTTCATATTAAGCTATTTAGGTAGCGAAGATGGTACATTGTGTTCCTACAGTTTATGAGCTGTTTTAATTTGTCTATGCCCAAGCAATACACGCTCCATTAAATAATTAAACTGGTACTCAGTAATAAAAATGAAATGGTCAATTGTAAGATGATTTATATTTTCATAAAGCTTTCTTACAACATTCTGAAATACTTGTATTTTTGTATATTTTCTAACCTACTAACTATTGATAACAACTAAACTAAATATAAAAAATTTATTTCCATAGATTTACGCCTGAACGAAACTTGACAATTCAAACAATTGTTAAGCGATCACCGTAGCCTATTTGGCTAGTAATAGAATAGGTATTAGTAGTTCGTTGCCGACCTTGAACGCACCTACCTCAAGGAGCTCTGGAAACCGTACTCACCGCAAGAACACAACACAAGTTTATAATAATAATAATAGTAATAATAAAGCTTTATTTAATTCCAAACAAATAATATGACTAAAAACTAATTAGAAACTATAAAAATATGAAAAATGAAAAACTAACGCAAATTATTACATTTAAAATATTATGTAAAAGCCTCCTCCAAGGTCTTCCACTTTTCTCTGTCTGTTGCTGTATCTAGCCATCTTCGACCTGCCGTCGCCAATATCTCATCGGCCCATCTGACACAAGGCCGGCCTCTCGTTCTATTACCACATGGCCCAGTCCATTTTACAGATCTTAAAGTCCATCTATTGTCATCATATCCCCAGGTACATAGGTTCTGTGAGGGACCTTTTTTTTTTCTTTTTTTTTTTTTCTTTTTTTTTCTTTTTTTACGCTAGTTAGTTAGCGCTAGTTAGTGTAGAAACATTCCGATTATTGAATACACATACGCACGGTTCCTTCCTTCCTCCCAGGAGGAAGGGAACGTGCCTATGTGTATATTTAGTTAGCTCGAATCGTAGGTGTAGGGATTCGAATAGATCGCGACCTATTTGCGAACGCGACGACCGCCCGAGCCGAGGTCCGGCCACTTTGGCACCCTCGTGCGAGTCGTCCACAAAACTTTCGCGGCTGAGTGCCCTCTGCGCTCGCCCCCAAGAAAAAAAAAAAAAAAAAAAAACATCATATCTCGCCACGTGACCTGCCCACTTCCATTTTCTCTGTAGCGAAAATGTTAAGGCATCAGTTACCTTTGTTTTCTTGCGAATATCCACATTCCTAATCCGGTCTTTTAATTTAACACCTGCAACACAAGGTTATTTGACCGCAATCTTCTTCAGTAGTATTATTCCAGCAGACGGACTGCCCCGAGTAGAGATAAATTTATATGTGTCCAACCTGTTTTAGTAGCAGAAATCAATATGACTGTCTATGCCGCTGCTATATCAGTATGTCGAGTCACAAAAAAGGTTACAACCTTTAATTACGTATTAAAATATTTAATTACAAACATTGTACTTATTACATTAGATATCAGAGCAGGAACTAACTGTACTTTAAAAGCAAAAAAAAACCGATGTTTTATCCCACCGGACAACCTCAAATCGAAACCCAATTAAACGTCCAAAACACAGCTATATTTCTTTGAAAGATTTAGTAATTCAAAAGATCTTGAATTGAACAACGGTTGCCGCGAGATAAAATTAAAACTTAATTAAAATCCCATAACGAGGGTACCTCGGCCGGACCGATGCGTGAATATATTGTCACACATAAGAGTCGTCGTCTTGGATTCCATCGATTTGCTCCCTTTGATTTCTCTTTTTTTTTCTTCTTAAATTCACATACCATGAAACCATTTACAAAGGTAGAATTGATGACGTCATGAAATGGTATCATTTATTTTCTATTCTTCTTCATCTTACTTCATGGCAACTGTGTTCTAGAATATTCTTACCGATGTCACGTGATTTCTAATTATTCTTATAATTTTCAAACAAAGCAAAAGTAAGATGGCGGCTCCCTAGTAAAAAAATATCCAGGGAGTTTTTGCGGTAACTTATAATGCATGTAACCAGTTATTATGGAAAATGAAAACCACCACATGAAAGTTCAACATAACATAACATACCATCACGCCTTCAAAAACCCCCAAAAACTCAGTTTTGAAGTATTTATTTTGTTAACTAACGTTATTTTTGTATTATGTTTTGTTTGGCAATGGCAAATTCTTCTGCAACGGTAATTAAAAAAAAAATACTAGCGATAATCAAATACCACATGGCGACAGTGACCGTTCATTCCACAATAGTCTCATTACAGTAATTCTAGAAAGGCAGTTCTATATAGAAGCTATATGGCAAATTATTTTGCCATAAAAATCTTCATAATAATTATTATATTAAATGTACCGATATGTAACAATCATGTGTTCCAGAGTCCAGTAACGGCTTCGCACCTACTTCGTACCGGTTATCGTTGACAGCGTCGGGCGGCTTCTAGTTAAATATTGCGATTGGTACAACCTTAGTACGCGTGCACTTAATAGTGTTCTAGAAGCGATTTTTCATTTTTTAATATAGGTATAATCAAAATATAATGTCGAAACAAATGAATAGATATTGGAAGTCAGTTCATGTAATTCAGCGATTAGTTAAAACTACGTGACCAGTGAAGTTAGCCATTAATGATAATTATTTCAATTAATTTTACTGACTTTTTAATGTGTAAAAATAATTTAACGATGTATAAATATACTTCATTTTAATTTGAAATTAATTCATATTATTTACATTGATGGCTAACTTCGTCATGTCATTTGTCTTAATATGGTCCAATGCATGTCTTAAATTTACAAAAAAAAATTGCATCATATTGTGCCATTTGTAGCGTATAAACTCATTACAAAAAATATTAGCATAAACTATATACTTATAAAAATAATTAAATGTCTAAACTAGTCATTATTATTAATTATTTATAGAACACACATTTATCATACAATAATTAATAGATGAAATGTTATATTAATATTTTTTATTTTTTTATGATAAGAAAGGAGCAAACGGGCAGGTGGCGCACCTAATGGAAAGTGATCACCGCCGCTCACAAACATCCGCAACACCAGAGGGCTCGTAGATACGTTCCGGCCTTTTAGGGAAGAATAAGCTCTCTTCTTGAAGGTCATCAGGTCATAACGGCTCGGAAAGACCTCAGGTGACAGCTGGTTCCACAGCGTGGTTGTGCGAGGCAAAAAGTGCCAACGCACTTTTGTGGAACGCTGGACATCGAGGTAGTATGGATGGAATTTACGATTCTGTCGCGTTGTCCGATGGTGAAATTCAGCAACCAGGATCAATCCAAACAATTCCTCGGAACATTCCCCATGATAAATGCAGTAGAAGATGCAGAGTGAACTAACATCTCTACGCATAGCCAATGGATCAAGCCGATCGGAAAGAGCTTGATCGTCAATAACTCGAGCCGCCCTACGCTGAATGCGGTCAAAAGGAAGTAGCTGGTACTGGGGGGATCCCGTCCAGAGATGAGAACAATACTCCATGTGGGTTCGAATTTGTGCCTTATAAAGATTTAGGCGATACTGAGTACACCAAACTTATTTGAGGCCAATTTGACTTTACTTTCCAACTGACTACTGAACTGGATGTCACTAGAATTGACTACGCCAACAAGAATTCAGATACTGGCTGTGGCAGACAGAGGAGTGTTCTCAAAACGAGGAGTTGCGAAAAATGGTGACTTTTTAGCGGTTAACGCGCAGACTTGTGTCTTTTTAGGGTTGATCTGGACTAAGTTTAGTCGACCCCAGTCCGAGACTTTAGTTAACAAAGACTCAACTTCAGACACAAGTTTGTTCCGGCTCTCATCGACGTATTCCCGAGAGATATTCGCACGGCCAGCGTACAAGACATCCACAGTGCTATCGTCAGCATAGCAATGAATGTTGCTGATTTACAACAAGTACATGCAGAAGAAAGAGAGTTGGAGACAGTACACAGCCTTGTGGGACCCCAGCATTGGGTAATTTAGGATCAGAATATGCACCGTCGACGACGACCTTGATGCTCCGATTGGCCAAAATGCTGGTGATCCAATTGCATAAATTCTCGGGGAGCCCATAGGAAGGTAGCTTTGAAAGAAGCGTTATATAAAAGTATAATTTTATAAGTCCACCGCTAAATCATAATCCAACGACGTTCGCCGCTGTCATTCAGGTCGTATTAATTTAACTGGATATGCATGGTTTGAGTGTCTCAGATATAAAGATATATTTTGACATCCCTTACACCCTAAACCCCCATCCTATACTAAACCAAAAAAAGTGTAACTTTAAAAAATGTAAACAGCCGCTTCTATAATATTGTTAACTCTGCGGTTAATGTCTCACTCATCGCCTGGCGTAGTCATAAATTCGGGTACAGCTCATTTGAATGCGGCCGATTGTGATCGACGGCGTGCGGTGTGCGGCGTGCGCCCGCGCAGCCTGTTTGTGAGACACGCTCAGTCTGTACTGCCTTTTGTATTTTACGAATTATTGTATCGTGTATTGGCTAGTAGTTAACCAGACTGACTTGTGGAAGTGTGAAATTTTGTTATTTTTTTATTATGTATATGCTTTTTAGGCTTGTAATCCACCTTTTGTAGAATAGTTATCTCAGTCTTTATCTATATTAAATCTATATAATCTGTAGGTCTGTCTGTACATGTAATGTTTTTTCGAAATTTTCCGATAGACATGCTATATGTGAATGAGACTGATAACAAATATGCAATTAAATTATTTTTGTCTATCTGTCTGTTTGTATGTCCAGATTTAACTCATCTCATGAAATTTTGTACACGGGAAGCTTATGCCATTGGTCAATTGATAGACTCTAAGAAGTTTAAATATTACTTTAAAAAATAGTAAAAATAAAAACCAAGAACATTCATTTTCGTTTATTATTAACACAGTTTAAGTTATTACAATTATATCCATATTTATCATAAGTGTAACGAATATTAACATAGTTACGCAGAATACAATTATACATAAATTAATATAAGAGTCCGTAAACAGTTAACTGTATTAATTGACCTTTAATAATACGTTATTAAAGATGCAATAATAATATATAATACTTTATCATAAGATTAGCTTCTGTTAGCAGTTTTTTTATTAGTCAACGGATAAACTCTTTTTCTGCTTACTCTAGCCGCCGACATTAGAAAAACAAAGATAACTCCCAGGCAGAAGGCTGTTTTTATAAAAAAAATATTTTTATATTTTCATTATCACGGACCCTCAGAATAATTGGTCTGAGAAACCTTCAAACATTATGAGGAGATATTTTCTCCCTTCAGACTTTAGTCCACCGCTTTATAAAGTTGCAAAGTGAAAGCATCAGTCTAAATGCTGAGACTAATCACAGATGCTCAGTGTTTTATGAAAGCCAATTTTGTGACATTCCTTTTATATTGCTTATTCTTATAGTTTGGATAATTTTAAATCCAAGAGTGAAACTTCCGTGTATCAATTATGCATTATTACGAAGTAATGACTTTTTGAAAATCAATGTTTTCATTTTTGTTCAGTTCATTGAGACCATTCCAATTTCGATGTCATTCCAATAAGCCCAAACACGATATCTCTACTTTACGTTGGTGAGGAGTTAATTATCAAATCCAAGATTGCCACGTTCTTGTAATATAATTGAAGAAACGGAATACCCAATTCCGACTCGATTAGACATGTGGAAGAAAACTACTTAAAACAAGTTGCTCACTCTCCCATTCGTCAACCAAAAAAGAGCTGATAATATTCTTACCGCTGAACAGATTTTCTTGAATCATATCTAAGAAGACTCTCGATCATGTCACTTTTGATACAAAAAAAGTATATCAAAACCGGTTACGATTTCAAAGACTTACCGTCTGTATCATGATGTGTTCTGAAGAGCTGTTCAATTTAATTTCCTCCTCTCCGGAACAGAACCACACGCGCTGAGCTAAAAAGTTCTCTATTACTTATCTTTGTCGTACCGTGAAACTGTGGAACCTTCTCCAGCCAGTGTGATCCCTCTTTACGACATCGGGTCCTGCAAGCGTAACGTAAAGAGATATTTATGCAGGCTGGCATGACAGCGGCGACCGCTGACGGATTCGGATCTCTGAGTGGTCACCGTTGTGTTTGTTTGTACTGTGCTTATATCATCAGGGAGAGCACCGTCAATGTGCCGAGATATTTTTTTTAAAAAGACAGATGATACTCACGCTAAACTTGTGACAGCCCTATGTTTGCACTGGGGTTTAAAAAAATAAACGTACAATACTACGTATTGTGTACAGGAGCTAGTGTTCAATGAATGCGAAAGAATGCGAAAGATTCCAAGAAACTCACGTTCCCCGTAGAATGTAATTAAAATACTCTAACATTGATTACCGAGTGATTCTCGTATAGTATATTGTTTTAGAAAGCGAAACGTTGCTATTAAAAAGTGAAATACGATTAGTATCATTTGAAAAAAAAAAAGCGAATTTCACTTATAATTCCTTGATGTCGTATTTTAATTGGATTGTAAAACTACTCTGCTATATATTTAGTTACTTTAATTGAGTTATAATTAAATCTTTGACTACGGTCTCACTCGGAGACTTAGATTTAATTTTTACGATTTTTAAACATTATCAAATATTTATTTCCTTTCATTTATAGTGAAATATGTGAAATACTTCTGTAATTGAAATCCGTTTTAGGTTCCAACGCTTTTCTCCATAAAACTCATAAAAGCAAAGAGAACCTAGAACTGTATACGCTTTTTATTTTTAATTATCTTATTATTAATATTTACATCAATACTAATATTATAAATGCGTAAGTAACTCTATCTGTCCGTCTGTTATGTTTTCACGCCTAGACCGCTTAACAAATTTTGATGAATTTTGGTATAGAGATATATTGGACCATGGGAAAGGACATAGGGTACTTTTTGAAGCGAAAATAAATCTTTAAGGGTAGAAAATAGGGGATGAAAGCTTCAATTAACAAAATATGGGAACACCAAATGCGCACGCGCTTTAATGGTAAAATGACATCGGCTGCCATACCAACCGGTTTGTTTATTGTAGTTATGAAATGACATCGCTGTGATTGATATATTGACAATTTGACATTGTTATACTTAATAAGAAATGGGGTGTATTTCTAATAATTATAAATTAAATGATAGTCCAGTATTATTTTAAGATTGGCTGAAGTGTTTTTAAACTGTTTAACTACGCAATACGGCATAATTACTGTTTTATTTTATGATAGAAATATGATGTGCGCTGTCAATCGCGGCTCGCGGGAGTAAATATATTCTAAGCGATATGCCTATTGTAAATTATCTGAATTATACAGTAGTGCTACAAGTGAATTATTTGATTGTGTAAAACATTTGTGAACATTTTTTAACTATAAAGAAAATCAACTTCAATGATTTTGAAAAGTTCCCTAGTTATTATAACGTGGAAGTCAAAGATCCAAAGTCAATAAAATTTAAATATGTGGACTATCCTTGAGGTATCCCCTTTTCAACGATAAAAGGATCATCTAAAGGTTGTCACTCATTTATCAACCGTCAAGCATCGCCTCCTTACTCGAAGTTCACTCGTATTCAACGGGTGAACGACGCGTGGCCAACTAGTCAACATTGCGGTATCGTACCGCGCCAACGATGCGTCATCCTTGCGATAACCTTTCGCGGTCAACTCGCGTGCGAGTTGATACGGTACTGGTGCATATAAATGGAACTCCAAAGAAAGAAATCTCTGCCTAACGAGGCGATGCGGTGCTGGTCAGTTGCCGGGTTGGTAGATCAATGCCGATCTTCAATCGATTCATAAACAAAGAAGTTATGGCTGGACATCCATAAAAAATATATGTACAGTCAAATTGCGAACCTCTTCCATTTTTTTAAGGTTTTTTAAAAAATTAATTTATCATTACACTCAGGCTGAAATCTATAGAGCGTACTCAGTCTTAGCTCAGACTTAACTCAGCATTATGTTCCAAATTCAAATTTATAGTTACATATTTAGTATTAGCTCGGCTCTGCCTGAGTAAAGATCAAGTCATCGAATTCGACAACTTACGGAAAACTTGGGTATTATACGACTAAAAAAATAGTATTGCATAATAGTGACCTAACAGTGACCTTATACACTTTTGAAATTATCTGTATTGCTTGATTCTTATTTGCTACATAGAAATAACAGTTTCTATTACGTACACGTTTTGTTATTCCTGTTGTTTGCAATTGTTTCTCGTTAGTGGTTTGAAATTTTAGTCTTTTTATTGTATGTACGAATAATCTGTCATTTTTACTTTAAAGCAAGTTGAATATTATATACTGTTACACAATTTATATTCTATTTTAAATAACTTTTTAATTTTCTATACATAATTCGTGATTAATTTATTTGTTGGAGTTGAAGAGATTTATCAGCCCAGATGCGGTATCGAAACGTTTTACCAGATACTTCCTCAGTACAAATTCGAAAACTAAGATTACGCTGAGTAAATACTAACGACCGTTTTCAATAACCTATCTATCCATTGTTTCAGTTATTGAAGATAGACAAATATAACCTTTTGTCCTTAATTTATGTTCAACAACCCATCAACAGATAGTTTTACGTATCTACATAATATATACCCATATCCTATAGCTTGAATAGAAAAGAGGGAAGCCGATATCTGTCTTAAGTTAAAGATTGTACTTATTACGAATATGTATTAATCAGAGATAGTAAGCTCAGATATGTTATTAAAAACGGCCGTTAGCGAAGTTTGAGCTAAGACTGAGTACGCTAAATGAGAATACAATAAATTATTGTGTTCGGAATCACATCCAAATGAAACAAAGTAATAATACCGATTACTTCATCTCTAGTACCTACCTATGTAGCTACACACGCTTTCACCTTTCAATAATTTCTCTTCATTATCGTAAAACATTTCAGTGAACATTCGCATTATATTCGCGTTTATCCGAGCCATTTGTACATTCAATACTAAATACTTACATATACAAGATGTTACATACGGTATTCAGATCGTAACGGCTTGTACCGATAATCGATAATCGATATTGTATGCAAATTTAATCGCACAACACTATTATTACAAACGGGCTATCGTAAATTGGTATCATTTAAAAGGAATTGTGTAAGTGATTGTAAAAAATGTATAATTTTCTTCTCTGATAGTTGCAAATAAATTGTAATGAACCATACTTATAAACAGATGCTTGTTAATTAACTTGTATCGAACAGTGTTCCCATTGCCTAATAACATGTTGAACTGAAGAATTTTTCTAATCAAATCTTCTGAAAAAACAGGATGGCTGACAAAATGGTATTTTTTTTTAATAACAATTTTTAACATTGTTTTGTTAAACCCATTAATCCAACTATTTGTCAAAATTCAATCTCGAAATTTCCCTGGAATAATCATCAAATTCTATCTCATTCTCTCGCAGGCTAAAACCTATAGATATATGTGACTGTCTCTTTTTAGTGTCACTTTCTTTTCATTGAGCGGTGCTAAAGAAGTTTTTTACTCCAAAAAAACATTTGTTAAATCAAAACTCTGCACTACATTACGATAACGGTAAATATTAAAAAAAAAACTAGTGCATGTCGGACCACGCGCAGTGCAGGGTTCCGTAGTTACGTCACAATATGCACACTTAGAGAGGGGGCTTGTATGTTATTATCAATGAAATTTGTAAAAAATTACTTATTCAAGTACATTTTATAAGTTGATTGACTATTTACCTTGTAAAGCCTACCTATGATAGTTTTCCTTTTAACTTCATTATATTAAATACTACTACTATGAATTTTTTTACATCCAAAAATTACCATTGAGCTGGCAGGGGGACACTAAAGTTTAGTATTTCTCAATCAGATCACTGAATTGAAAGATGGTTTCACACACCCGCAATATTTTTGAACGACCTATCCATCGACACCCAACACTACCAACTCAACTCTATGCGTAGATGAGGTAGGTTTGTAGGTAGGTAACTTTTGTCCATTTTATCGATGTCAATAATATATATACCCATATCAAATTACAGCTTTCTAGTACAAAGAATCTTTGAGTTAAGCCGCGGAAAGACAGACAGACATATAAAAAAAAACTATTTATTTTGCATTTAACTGATTTACATTTTGAATTTCTTTGGAGATTTTTTTCTACTTGAGGCAGTCTGACTGGTGGAAAAGATCGCAGCCAAATAACCTTGGAGTTTTGTTTCTGCGATGAGTAGGGTTTCAAGAGTTCTTTAGGGTTGGGGGTTCAGGGACGGCAACGCGCTAGTGATACCTTTGGTATTACAGGCTTCCATAGGCTACGGTAGCCGCTTACCATCAGGCGAGCCATACGCTTGTTAACCACCTTTGTTGTATAAAAAAACACACAGTGTCTTCCAAACTAGGCAGAGCCTGTATCTTGAAAACTGAAAATAAAAGGGTTTCTTTTTGACTAAGGAACCCTAAAAAGGTAAATGAATAACTGCACATTAATCTCGCACATAAACAAACGTTCACAATCAACATTCAAGATTTAAGGCGAAGTGTTCCCGCAAGCGAGATGACAGGATTTAGTGTCTCCTCAGCCCGCGCCTGCACCCCGCGCCCACACCCCTCGCACGCGCCGGCAATCAATGAGCAGTGTTGCCGTTTCACAATTTAAAAAAATGCTAAGTTTTCGTCAAAAAACGTTAAGTACAATTTTGAAGTGAGATTTGAAGTTAGTGAATTTTGAAAAGATTTATAATTTTAATTTTTTTAAATTAAAAACCAGCGACCCACCCCAGTTTCGCCCGGGTGCAAGTTACAAAATGGTTTCATTTATGTTTAAAAAAGCGTGTTTGATTAATTTAGAGTGTATTGCTTTAGTATTAGTAGTTCATAACTTTATAATTACGAAAAGCGCGCTTAGCTCGCAATGCACAATTCATAATAGCCCTTATAGGTAGGCCGCGGGGCGGCCAGCCGTTTCGCTGAGTGTGATTTCTTTGGTTGTGCGTAATTTTGAATACGTGTTATCTTCTACGGTATTCAATTAAATTATATAATGGGAAGGATAATTGTAATCAACATTAAATGCCCAAGATAAGTAACAAATACTGAATTGGAGATATTTGCCATCGCGGACCTTTCTCTAGGATTAGCTAGCGTAATCCATGTAAGCGCCCTAAAATCATTTCTTGACGACTTGATTACAAAACACTGAATTTTTTCTAGTACACAAAACAAATAAAGTTAATTAGAATGTATTGTATATGCAAACCTTTCGTAAAAAAATCTCTATTAAAAACAGTATAAGAATCCTAAGTAATATAAGTAAACCATTAAGTACCTACTTAATCTTTCAAGTCACTCATTATTTGTACATTCCAGCTTCTTCTCAACCAATACAGATGTACTGTGTAATGTTTATGAGTTAATTTAAACATTCGTTACCATCGCATGCGATTTCTTGTTTCCCATAAAGTTCATAAAGTGTTGTCGTATACGACTCGAATAGCAGAATTATATTCGAGAGGAATCAATTAACATTACAATAGAATTAAATTCTAAAATAAACAAAAATATGCGGAATGGTTAGTATGAATTTTACATGCTAAATAAGATGAAAACATGCCAAATTTAGTATTAAATATGTCAAAACGGCAACACTGTCAATGAGCGAGATGTTTGACATTTCATTAAACCAACCGACATCTTCATATCGCTTTCGAGGATATATATTCACGTGGCTGTGCCCTGAGGCTTGCTCGTTTGCGATAACTATTTCAAATGCTTAGAAATTCAAGTTTCACGTCTACCATAGCGCTCTCAGAATAATTAACAAAAAAAAAACAGTATCTATTAATATAATTAACTTGTGGTTGCTGAATGGTTAGACCGGTGGAATAACGATCCGACGTCTGCAACTTCGGATCTCGGCATCCAACAAGGAATTTTTCGGAATTGCGTCTGAAGTAACTCCTTCGGGAATTCTCTTCTACTACTATGTTGTAGGGAAAATTATAAAGAACATATAGATTTTTAAGCATTTGAAATCACCAATACTGTTACAAGAGCCGGTTATTTCGTCATTTTAAATAATATACTATTTTATATGGTACTAGCTGTGCCCAACGGTTTCGCCCGTGTTAATTTTATCCGATAAACACCGCGCCGCCAACGCAACCTTGTAGTCTATCATAATTGTTCTTCCCGCAAGTACAAACATTTTAATTTTTCATTATCTCCTAAACTAGGTACGTGTCCAAATAGCATGATATAAAGATCAAAATTTAACTTCATAAAATTGTCTTTATGATGAAGTAACTTTTGTTCGTAAGGTTAATATGCCATGTCTAAAAATTATGCTTATAAATCACTCTTTAATTTTCAATAAATCTTTGTCACAAAATACATTGTAGTGGCTTATGTATAAGTGTATGTAAATATATTCCTTTCGCTGAATTTTTTTTAATATACTAAGGACCAATGTTTTTTTAGAACATTGTATTTCCGTGTCATTAACGATTACTCCAGCGCACGCGGATACAGCACTTCTGGAGGGCCTCGACTTCCGACTTACGTAACAAAAATCAATATTTAAGGCTATGTGACGTTTATAGCCTAATGCTAGATAGCCTATACTATTTCTCGTGAATCTGGCTATCATATACAAGAAAAATTTTCCGAATCCGACTGGTAGTTTCAGAGATTAGCGTGTTTAAACAAACAAAAAACTCTTCTGCTTTATTATATTAAGTATAGATTTCGTACAATCATTGATTATGATTATGGAATCCATGCTAAAAAGACTCAGTGTTTGTACCATAGACCGGTGCCTTTTGTGCCTGTTGTGCTCTATGACCGCACGCACTCTAAAAGCAAGCAACGACACTGGCGTGAAGGCATTCTCGCTAGTGCCGTAAAATCAGGGGAAATCTGTGCGTGGAATAGTAACACTCTCTTCGAGCGATTGGATAGAAAAAACCTCCGACTACCTCAGTTAATAAGAAAACTACATACATACTACATATAAAATAACTAACTGCAGTGTATTATCTCCCTCGCGCTCTATTTGGTCGTTCGAATAGAGCCCGACAGCAATAGATTCCTGTTAAAATCTTTTATTCAAATTTTTTTGCCTCCAGCGATTCCTCTTATAGCCTGGTACCTATATATTAATACGTGAAGCAAAAGCTTTCGGTAACTTTTTAAGCGTATTGCGTGCACGAAAGACTGTGAGATTTGGCATGGTTAAAGTTTATATGGAGAAGGAGTGCAGAAATCTAAAAATTATCTATAATATCCGTTACATAAATATTAAATTAAATTAATTAATACTGCGAATCTCAAAACGACCAGTGCCATTGAACTTAGACCATCCACAATATTGACATTATCACACCATGAAAAGTGACAACAAGTTGTGTAGATAATACTCATTTTTTAGGTTCATGAATACTGCAAATGTCAAACAGAAAATATTATAGTATATGATCAGAAAGTCGCTAATCGAATTTCGACCTTAGGGCGATCGCTAGTTCTATATATATATATATATGTTATGTAATTAGCGATATTAAGATTACTAAGTACATTACCGATTTGCAAAACCAATAAGTTCAAGAAGTATACCAAACAGGTTTTACTGTAAAAAGGTTATTATAGGGTGGATTATGACATAAATAATAGTGAAGTCTGGAAATGACTCCATTTCTGTACATCTATAAAAATTAATTTATTAACTGTAAACACTATTTACATAGTAAAAAAAAATATAACCCGATCGATTTTCTTACCGGTTCTTCCGACGACTGGGATGTTTACCGAACCGGTAGTAGTGTTTATAACGTTAATAGAAGCTAAATTGATTTTTTTTTTTTTAATATCCAATCTCGGTAGTCTTGCGAAAGGCAATTGGAAGTGTTTGGATGCGGAAAGCCGGAGATCAGATCCATTTATCGATGAATCTAAGGACAGTGATGACTCCTAGGATATGAGGGTCAATTCACTATAGCTAACGACAAGCCGGTCTACGTCATGGGTTTAAAAGCCTCAAACGGGTCTATTTGCCCTTTAAAGTGTTTAACAAAGTGTAACAAGAAAAAAAAGCACGAATATTCTTTCGCGTTCCCAGCATGCCCCTCATTTTACCACTATATGCTATCAACAACAAAACGAAGCGTAAAGTTCACAAAAAAAATTACAGGTTGACAACTTTTTTTTAGCTCAACTAAATATTAATGAGCGTATGTATGTAATAATTAAAATTAAAAAGTTTTTTCTGCAGTACATCATCACAGCGACCTTTTAAAAATACTGCTATTGTGTCGTAGATACGTTAAAGTGTAGAATAATCTCTTTTTTTCTTTGTTCATTAAACAATAGCATGTCCATATTTGTTTGTAATATCTATACATAGAATAAAATGAAGTCGCTTCCCGCTGTCTGTCCCTATGTACGCTTAGATCTTTTAAACTACGCAACGGATTTTAATGCGGTTTTCACTAGCATTTAGATATTTTTTTAAGGAAGGTTTGTATGTACAATACATTCCAATTAGGTTTTTGTATAGTAGAAAAAATTCAATTATCTGTAATCAAGTCGGCAAGAAATGAATTTCGGATGCTTACGTGGCTTATGCTGGCTAAATCATAAGAGATACATCAATATAATATTTTAAAGATTTATATTTCTTTAAAAAACCTAGAGAATATTCCGCGATGGCATATGTTTATTTCCTAAGGTTGACTCACAGTAACCATTTTTATCTTCAACATAATAATTAAAAATATTACGTAATTTTCGAAGCTATTTTCTCCACTTCAGTATTAATTTTTATCGAGATAAGTTAATTAGTTAACTTAGGTGTTTAATGTAGATTAAGATTGTCCTTTACAGTTTTCCATTTAAATTAATACTGTAGAAGATATCACGTATTCAAAATTGTTCGCGACCAAAGAGATCCTACTTAAATAAATAAACCAAACTCCGAGCTTCAACTGATAATTTCATAGAAAAACCCAATAATACTATGCTCGACCTGGGAATCGAACCCAGAAAATCGAGCATAGCAGTCACGTTTAGGACCACTAAGCTAATGACGCTGTTATGAAGTTATGATCTATTAATATTAAATCGATAAACTCTATATCAGGGTTTTTAAACATAAAATACTCAACTTTTTAAATTCTACCCGTGCGAAGCTGGGGCGGGTCGCTAGTTGTGTTATATAATACTTCGATGCCTTACAGGGAAGTTCGTCATCGGTGAGTAAAAAATTTTTAGCTCCCATTATGAGATAAAAGAAATATTCAAACCTAAGTGGTTAGAATGTTCATGAAACTTATAGTGTAATTTAAAAGACTGTTAGCTGTTAACACTTAAATTGACAATAGTAGCAATTAGTGTAAGACCATATCTATAAGAAATGAAAATGTTGACAGCTTATAGGCAATTATTTCCCTAATGCAAGAGATATCTAAAAACTTCACTGTTCTTCATTCCTATTTAGGTATAAATTGAGGAAATAAATTATTCTTTTTGCGTAATGTTTACCATCTATACCAATATTATAAAGAGAAATGATTTGATTTTTTGTTTTTAATGGATAAACTAAAAATTACTGGACCGATGGACCATACTGGACCATAAGCTATATATAATTTGAAAAATTAATTTATTCCCATAAAATTTCGATAGTTTTACACAAAGTAAAAAAAAATTGCCTAAACGGGTGCTGCGTTGGCGATGTTTTTCGTATAAAATTAACACGGGTGAAACCATAGTTATACTACATCTATGGGTGAAACCGTGTGGCACAGCTAGTATATTATAACTTCACTTTAAACGAATATAACTTAATACATATTATATCGGAATTACATCGTTTTTGTTGGAAAATTATTTAAAAAAAAATATAAAAATTGACGGAATTCGTACAAAAATTTTACTGGACATTAAAAAAAAAAAAATTATTCATTTATATATTTTACTAGCAGTTGTGTTTCACGCTTTTACCCGTGTGAAGTTTATTCGACGCACTCGTGTGCCTTTTCCACACCACTAACGCACCCGCGTTAAAGGCCACCACTCACATATCAACTCGTCACGCGAGTGGACCGCGAGTTGTTAACGCACCAGTCTCGAGTAGTTAACGCAAAGACCATGCGCCTTAGGCACGCATTCGTTGACACACTATGTTGACTAGTTGTCTTGAAGTCACGTGTTGTGGTTTTTATTTTTCATTAATTATATTATCCAACGTTTTAAACCCTATATTATGTAATATTGGTGACTTTTGCGTGATAAAGTTTGGTTTTTGTGCATAAGTAAAGTGGATAATAAATATAAACTGGAAGCATACATTCTGAGATCGCATGAAAACTCCCCAGAAAACTTTAAAAAGGGAGCCGCCTTTTTGTTAGAATACTGAAATCATCATAGGACAGGATACTTTATATTCCAAATTACCTAATATAGATAGAACTGTCTGCAAATTAAATATATGTTTTTACGTAAATCAGTAATTTAAAAGTTGTTATTGGAGGGATCACTATTGTAACATAACATTAATAACTGTGGTTATACAGATATTATTATATGTGTTTACTTTGATTTATATGAGGCTTATGTCATCGTTTAATAATATATGGGTACATCTAATAATGTAAATTACTGTAATGCCATCCAAATCACCGCCAGAAGGAAAAGTACCAAGTAGGCTGGCCACATTACCTCGTTGTATAGCAATGCTTATTCGTTGATCGAAGTATTGACCAGCCCTTAAGCCTATGTTTGACTATAAATTGACATCCGGTTTTGAGTATGTTACACGTCTAACGTAACATAGTTGTCTCTGAACTGGTGGTTGGCACGACTGATGGATGGATTCTCGATCCCACGGTAGTCACCATCAGGTATAGTGAAATCACTGCTGTGCTTCGATAAAAAAGAGTGTGCAGTTCTTAGTGAAACTTCGTCTAAGTGGAAACCTTAAGAAAACATAAAAATATCTTCTTTAAAATATATTTTTAGAAATCCGAAATCATCAGGATCGAACTATCGACCACTCCTACATTTTTTTATCGTTATAGGTTTGCCTTGTGGCCACAATCTCACCTAATATTAAGCCTAGTGGAAGACTGGCTCTCAAGTGCAGCTGCCAGAACACACCTGTTGGTGTTTAGCGACAGATTTTCAACTTGAGAGTGGTAGGTAGCTAGGCGGGCATTGGAAGAAGACTAACCGCTATGCTATGGCTTAATCACGATGTTTTCCTTCACCGAAAGCCTAAGGTCATTGCAAGGATCAGGCGCGGAGGGCGTACACGCTACCAACTCAATCATCATTGCTTGGTAAATATTTGGCTCGTTAGCCAATTAAAAATGTTTACTTATTTTATGCGGGTTTAATGAAGAAGAGATGTGGATTGTATTTTTTGTTGTTAATGCTATCTGTATCAACACAATGGAATTATGATGGAAACTGCTCAAGCACAAGAAAGGAAAGTGGCGGAATCAGTTGAGCTTAAGGAAAGAAACATGTACACTTACTTGGTACTTAGGTCACGCAGGTGGCAGATCTGTATGGCTATTGTTCTAGCGTTTCTTGATGCACGTTCATAGCATACACACATGTGCTTCCACAAACACTTAAAGACTCGAGCGTGGCGACCCGTGGGTTAGCGTGTCGTATAGACGACGACGCGGCGTTAATAAATGTTATATATATATATATATAGGGCTGCTTTCAAGCGACTGCTTACGTTTGCGGTTTAGCAGAGTATGCATGTAGGTAAAAGGAGGGACGGAGGGGAATTGTGCATTTTTGTCGAAACAGAAAACAGATAATGTCCACAGAAGGTAAATATAATATCAACCATTGCTTAACACGCACAACAGTGTATATAATTCTGGTCGTCACACCGCTAGGCCAATTGGACGACGATCATAGTCGTGAAAATCAGGACTTGCATTAACCGTGTATAATGTAAATGTATTCTATCTCATTCTCTCGCAAATTAAATACTATAGATGTGTGTTTCTCTCTTTTAGTGTCGCTTTTTCGTTTCATCACGTTTCAAATCGCAAAGGTACTTATAAAACTTGCACTTCAAAAATGTCTATTATATACCTGGACTTTTCTTCATAAATTCTCTAATAATTTACTCTCGAATATAAACTAACTTACTTGAGATATAACTGACTAAAGTAATTTACCTACTAAAAATTTTCATATGAAATCGGCAACGACTTTTACCAAATTTCACGGTCGTAGCCGAAGCACGAGCCATTATAATTCGAATTAGATTTAGTCGATATCAATCTTTGTTAATTGGACGAATGAACTGTCATAATACCGTAATAGAACATTCTAACCACTATCCATGTTAATAGAGAGAACAGGCGTGGAGTGATCACTTGTACGGGGACTCTGACCTCCGTAGTATTAAATATCTCATACGTAAAATATATTTAATGCGGAGGATTGATTTCTATAATTATTAAATGTCAATTCTTTGGTAATAAGTTATAGAGAGTAAGGAAAAAAATCTTATTTGGCTGACATGTTAAAAAAGTCTCCAGCTGTAAATAGCAAATTAAAATTCAAAAACCTACCAAAATGGGGTTAGTGTTGGAAGAGGGAATGATACTTTTTCGTGATTTTATAATTTTTAATGTTGTAAGTGGGCTAAAATAAATTAATAATAATAACTTTTTGTGCTAACTTTAAATTTTACGCCTCCATAATTTAACGCTTTTCTACGGACAATTTTTCATATATGATCAGAGATGATATTTCAGGTCTTTACACTACATATAATAAATATAATGTAATTTAGTTGTTATCTACGTTATCTCTGTGTCTATGTCCACTATGTCAAAATAAATTTTATAGTTAATTCTTGTTCTTGTTTTGGCGCCGCAAAAAGCACATTCCAGTGCCAGGCCTTCGTAAATTTTTCTATTATACCAAGTAGAGTCTTCTGTCAAGATGGTGGCTCCCTTGTCAGAACTATCTAAGGGGGTTTTCTGACATCTCAAAATGCATGCTCTCAGTTTATATTAATTTTAGTCCACTTCATTTAAGCACAACAACCAAGCTATACCACAGAAACTGACATCAATATTACATAATAAAGGGACAAAAAACCTAAGTTAAAGAATTAAAAATAAAACCACAACATGTCACCCTTTATAGTTTCAGTTAGAAGATATGAAAAGTAGTTTTTGAATAATATCTTCAAATGTTGTTTCTCTGTCAGACAAGGTTTTGTGAAAGAGAATTGTTAAAACTATGTTTATTTATGTCAAAGGATTGTGCGTAATAAGAAATAAATCTTTTTCAGAGCAACACAAATAACTTTATTAATTCACCCTATAAACCGCAAAACAACAATAAATAGATAAAAAATAATACTAGAACTTACGAGTATTAAACTTTACTTAAATAAATAAGTGGAGTGATTATACTACAGGCATGTAAAATAATACAAAAAAAAAACGGTGTAATGGGAAAGAGGACGTCTTCGTTCCTATCAAAAATTTATACTTTATAAAACCGAGGATGTATTTAGGTAAAAGCACGAGGAATCAAGACTCCCACCGGAATGTGTGGTACTCCTCAAAATTTGTATATAATTACATTCCAAATATAACATTATTTAAAAGTAAAATATAAGCAACAACGATAATTCTATAATAATTTCGTTAAGCCTCTACTGCTCAAATATACGCAGTACTATTGTTAAACAAGCAAGCTAAAATTTTAAATAATGATTTCTCAGTTGTAACTTGTTAGATTCTCCATGAGTCAACTTTCGGTTCAGGGAAAAATCGTGATAAAACTATAGCGTAGTGGTAGGGCCATTTTTTATTACCCGCAACCACACTCAAGTTGAAAATCTATCGCCAAGCAACTATAGGTAGGTGTCTTCCGGCAGCTGCACTTGAGATCCAGTTAGAGGTAAATAAAATTCTTTGGTTGCATCGCTGTATACAAACAATAAATTTACTGTTTAGAATATTTTGCATTTCTCTTATTGTCTCTTATATACTCATGTTATTATATTTGACCCTTAAAAATCAATTACCGAACGAAGTAAAAAAAGGAGCGTGTCAACATTAAGGTGTAAAGGGTGTCAAATAACATCTTAAGACTACAAAGAGAGACACAAGACAACCTCTTCTGTGCTACACTTCACTGGTTAATGAAGAAATAGCGATAGTGGGTTGGCAGGGTTGTTCAGTCCGATTGAAGATACAACCAACGCGACGGTGAATAGAGCATAGTGATTTTCTTTGCCACGTCGCGTTTCGAGAACAACCATTGAATATCCAGTTTTTATTAACTCAAACCGGCATGAAGACTGCGATGGGTGGTTGATCTTCCGTTGTTTACCATAAAGCACAATTCCGTCAATTTGCCACGACTATAAAAAATAAGCTATAATAATAACATGGGATAATAAATAACGGAATACCTGAGTACGTAGCTGACCATCATTCAGTTACGATCAGAACCGTAACAAACAAAAAATCGATTCATCGTACATCGCCGGTTAAATATCACTAAGTTTTTATTGTGATACAGTCGAGAGAAATTAGAACGATTTGCAATATGAAAATGTACCGGTGTATAACACAGTATGATTTTTTAAAAATATTATCTTACAAATGCCCACTATAAGCGATTGAAGCAATGTTCTGAATTCTAATTCTACATTAACCCTAAGACTGTGATGAGAAACGTTTTAAAACCAGAATGTATTAGTAAGGTAAATTATAATTTTCCCCTACCATTCTCAGGATGGAATCAAAGCAAAAATGGAAGACAGGTACAAGTGTTTCCCCACAGTAAAAATTGGGAGCTAATGAAGTTAGCAGTTAGCATTGTTTATCTTCGACTACTTGTTGCTTAAAGTCAAGGGCTATCTTATTTATACTAACTTTGTCAACTACGCAAAATAGGAGTATATAGATGTCGAGTTGCAGAAGTTTAGCCCTTGTAAACTTTACACTAGTATCGCCCTACGGTTTCACTCATGTTAAATTTATTCGACCAACTAAGTATCCACCTCGTCACCGCCAACGCATCCGTTGTTCACACTGTTTATTCTCACTTCCTGTACATGCCAACAGCTTTCTGGATTATTTGACTTTCATGATTACTGCTCCGCTACTTTATACTGAAGATTGAAGTTGTATAACCTATTAACCTTTGGTAATAAATAGACTATAAAATGCAAAAAATATATTTTTAAAATTTGACTAGTAGTTACAGAGATTAGTGCTTTCAAACAAAGAAACAACAATTGAACTTTACAATATTATAGTATAGATATGTTAAGGTTTAATGAATTATAAAATACGATATTTATTTATCTGCATTGTATTTTATTATTCATTCTCTTGTGAAAAAAGGGTAGAATTTACAATTGGTGTAGTTCATTTAAAAAAGCCTGATTTTAGAGTTTATCGCTTTAATATTGATAAATCATAACTGTCTTATTAGCCTAGTGGTCCTAAACGCGACTACTATGCTCGAGATCCTATGTTCGATTCCCAGGTCGAGCAAAGCATTAATAGGTGTAAGTTTATATGAAGTTCTCAGTAGCAGTTTGGAGTTTGGTTTCGTGTCCGATTAATGGCAATAGGCTCCTTATTACTCGAGACCAAAAACATACCCGGCGAAATATTAGTATACGTACTCCTCTGCCTAACACTTCGGGAATACAGGCGTGACGGTATGTTATGTAACTTCATAAATACGAATAGTGCGCTTAGCTCGCGACGCGTAATTCATCATAGGTGCGGAGTACCGGCCAACCGACCGCAACCGGTTTTGCTGAGAGGAATTTTTAGTTCGTGATATCTTCTACGGTATTCATTTAAAAAGAAAACTGTAGAGAGCAATTTTACTCAACATAAAATTCGCAAGTTGACTAACAAATATCTGGATATAGATTGATACTGAATTGGAGAAAATAGCTTTGCAAATTAAGTAATATTATTAATTATTAGGTCCTTACTTGTGAAATTAACGTTTTATATGGTAAAAGTAAAATGAAAAAATATTATGAAATTATAGATTTAATCAATCGAAGTATGTACCATTATTATATATGCACTTTCACCATTTTAAAGGTACTTCATTGATTCCATTGCTGAAAAAATTGTGGGAGCAAGAATCAATAAAATCTTTGAAGGCAATTTGGACAGCCTCATCGGAATTGAATTTATTTTCCTTGCAAAAAATTGTCCAAATTCCGAATAAAGTAGTAATCTATTGGAGCAATGTCCGGGGAATATGGTGGGCTTCGGAGATATTCCAGCCGCAGTTCGTCTAATTTAGCGACTGTCCTTCGTAAAGTATGGGTTCTAGCGTTGTTCTGAAGTACCGTTGGGCTTGAGATATTGACCAGTCTCGGTTGTTAAACGGCTAGCTTTTCCATCATGGCTTGCAATTGTTGACAATACTGATCTGCCGTTATCGTCTGGACAGATCTTACGAAGCTCTAGTGTATGACACCAGCACTGGTCTACCAAACACTAACCAGTACCTTTTTCTGAGACGACTTTCGCTTGGGACAGGATTTGGCCGGTTCTCCTGAGTTCAACCACTGCGATGAGCGTTTCCGATTCTCGTAAAGGATCCATTTATCGTCACAAGTAACAATACGATTCAAAATTCTCTCGTTATTGTGACGGTTGAGTAATGTAATGCAGAACTCAATAAGTGTTTGTTGGCGTGCTTCAGTCAATTTATGCGATACCCATTTCTCGAGCTTTTTCACTTTTCCTGTTTGTTTAAAGTGATTTTTTTTTATCACTCACACCGAAGCCTGCCTCTAACTCTGATGTGGGTTGCGAATGATTCGCTTCAACGATCACCTTTGATTCGTCCACGGGGTTTGTTTCGTAGGTCAAAATTTCAGAATGAAAACGTTGGAACCAAAAACGTACCGTGTTTTCTTTTATAGTAGCTTTCCCATACACATAATTAATCCTTCGAGCTTATTCTGCAGCGCTGATTCCACAATGGAACTTATATTCGTAAATAAGGCAATATTTGAAGTTTTTATTTTGTGAAAAGAACGATGTCAAAGAAAAATAAAATGGTGCGAAAAGAAATGAATCACTAAATTCAAAACACAAATACACAAGCCTAAATTTGGAAAAATTTGAATTTGGAATATCTAACCAGACGCCAGATATTTGAGATCAAAGTGACCATTTCAACAAAACGCCAATTTCATATGTAAGGACCTAATATAATGTTGAAGATAAAAATGGTTATTTCAAGTCAAGTGTAGGAGACAGATATATGTTGTCCCGGACTTTTCTCTAGGTTTTTTAAGAGCTACAATTCTATATTACATAATTTTAATATGTCTCTTAAGGTTTAGACAGCGTAAGCCATGTAAGCGCCCGAAAACCATTTTTTGACGACTTCATTACAAGTAACTGAATTTTCTCTACTATACAAAAACTTAATTGGCGTGTGTTGTATACATGTTTAAAAAATGTTTAAATTATATTGAAAACTGAATTAAAATCCATTTCGTAGTTTAAAAGATCTATGCGTCTAAAAGGACAGAAAGCGGAAAGGGACTTTACTTTATACTATGTATAGATACCCAGAATCTATAAATAAAAATAGGTCAAATAAAAGAAAGAGAAAGAGAAATAATTACACTTACTGCTGGTTTCAGCTGTTGACATTTACGCGTACACGTATATCCAATAAATCTAACACGAGTAGAATACATACTTACTCATAACTATCACCACTTCAAATAATAAATTAACACAAGTAAAATTAAAAACAAATTAAAATAATAAAATTTTATTCCCTAACAAACAACCATGATTAAATTACATTAAACATAAAAATACAAAACATTGAGCTTAACTTGGATACAGTAATAAAACCATAATGAGACGAACGAAACCCATTAAAAACTAAATAAAGCGTTGACAAAGAGCCGTTTAAAAACGTCGATACGTTTCGAAAAAATAAGCACCAGCGGCCGGTCCGCCTGGAAACCATCAGATATAAGGGGGTTTTAATTGAGCTACACTGGTCTTTCTGATTTATGAGTTGGCCCCGCCAAAACTTATTCCCCATTTCGCGCCTGTTGCCCGTGACATATAGACGTTCGGTGTATTTAAATATCTTGATATGATCATTATAGATCGGTATTAGATTAAAATTTCATAAAAATCGGTTGATAATTAATACGATATTTGGTTGTTTTTTTTTTTCAAAATTCTAAAAACATTATCGACAATTCTTCCAAAGTCATGGATTTACTTCTAGTTCCCGTATATAAAATTTCATCAAAATCGTTTAACAATTAGTGAAAATGTATTTTTTTTAATATCCTTTTTTACGATCTCTAAAAGAAATATTTCAATTTCTTATATCCTATCAATTGACCAATGACATACGATTTTCGTGTACATGAGAATTGGTCAACTCAAGCCGTTTTTGTGTTAAATCCGGATATATAAACAGAACATACAATATCTTTGTTTGTGTCAATATGATCATTATAGGTTTTAATTTTAGAAAAATAGTTCGGGAAAGTTAGTTTGTTAAGTTACATTTTTGAACTTTGAATGTTTGATACTTAATCTTTACTCAATCATGTAATACCAGCTGAACGGATTTGGATAAAATTTTATGAGCAGATAGTTTATAACCTGAATAGAATACTATTTATCTCGGTAGATGAAATTGCCTTACGCCTGTTATCAATTTATATTGTTTTCCAATATCCACGCGAACGAAGTCACGAGTACAGCTAGTGTATCACCCATCAAAGTACATCAATGAAATTTAAATTATCCAACACAACATGCTCGGTAGCATGCTGGACGTCCGTTCCGATCAAATGTCCCTGTTAAAAGATCTTCACATCCGATACGAAGGTGGTACTCCCGACCTCTTTTACGGTTTGTTTTATGTTTAATTTTAAATGTTTTAAAACAGAACAAAATATTATTTACATCTCGATTGAATTTCATCACTCCGGGGCCTTAGGCGTCACACACCTATATCATAGTGACAGTTTTAGTGCGATAACGTTCTTTTGCGAAACAAATTTAAAATACTAATTAACCAACTAAATATTACTGGAATAAAGATGCTAGGAAAATACTAACTAGCTCATAATTTTCCAACATATGATCCTCAAGATTGCAAAACTTCTTGTGAAAACTGAAGTTTTCAAAATTGTTTTAGGAGTTTTAAATAATTTACTAGATATAAATATACAAATGACATTTGCTAGTGTATGAAGACTAAAATATGATTCAAAATTAAAAACTCTTATTTATTTATTTAAATTTATTTGAAATGCTCGTACATACAGTAAATTAATTGGTTCAGCTTTAGCCAAGTGATGATTTAAATATTTTTACAAAATGGTATTCTGTTTTACAAAGACCTAACGAAACAATAAATATATAACTTAACAACAGTATGAATATTATATCTATTTGAATAAAATAATTAATGTTCATGCAAAAACTATCTATTGGACAGAGTTCTTGAAGTGAAAACTTCTTTTATCGCGGTACGCATATTTTTAGGTGAGATAAAATCTCTGGACTCGCGACACCGTTACGAGACGCAGCTATAGTTTATGCATATATGCATGTACATATAGCAGACTGCGAACGCGTCCTTCATAAAATAATATTAAATGTATTTTAAAGTTTCTAATAATTAATAAAATACAATTCATAAATAAAATGCAATTCATAACCCAATAACTAAGTGTATAATTCAGGGGCTGCACCGTGTATCGCGTCACATTGGTTCAACGGTGAACAACTAGATGGCGCTTAACAATTAGATAAATTTATTGTAGATCGCGTTGTCAAGATTATCTTTTGACGGGGTACGTGTTGCAGCCCGAAATTGTTATTTGTACTGAAATTACATTAGTGTGAATAGTAATGTAAGAGTAATATACCACTAGAACTCGGTGTGTTGTCATTATTGAAACGATCGAGTTCGTCCCCCACCACTCCGGGATACTAAAGTTTTACACTAAGTTTTCACATCTGTCGGCACTCTCGCATGGCAACCCGATTTTTGAAGTTATACTTCTGTATGAAAAAATGATGAGAGTGAAATTTTAAGATGCGCGCGCATCTGTGACACAAAATTAACAGTATGACTGTTTTCATATTTATAATATTTATCAACATGTTTCTAGTTTATACATTCCCAACACGTGTTTTAGTTTCATACAAGTGCGAATTATATATGTGCTAATAAATTATATTCAGTAGTGATTTAAATTGAATATTTTGATTGATATTACTTACCATTTGTGAATATTAGTGAAAAAAATTGTGCTTATATACTTTTTCAAGTGCTCCAATATAATTGAGGTTAACTATCCGTATGTATTATTTATTGATATAAATTAAAATACTTTTATTTAATATAATTAACACTAAATATTATTAAATTATTAATGTTAAATACTTATTATTGGTTATTTAATATTTACAAAATAAAGAAATAAATTTAATAAAAAAATTAATAAAAAGTTTGTGATAAAAATTAAAATTGAATATCAAATTATAATATTAATTTTTAATATTTGCTATTAAATTGAATAAATAATAAATATTTATAAAAATAACTAAATAAATTTAATGATTTTTTTTTGATAAAAATGAAAAGTGAAAATATTAAATTAAGAAATCAATAAAAATATTTTAAAAATGACCAACCTTAAATTCAATTTTTGAATTTATTATTAAATTTATTTTTAAAATATTAAATAATCAATAATAAACATTTAAAATTAATTAATGATGCCAAAGAAGTATAACTTCTCACGCGCGTACATAAGTACACGCACCCATTTTTTTTTTAATTCTACAAGTATCTAACTTGGTATTTATCAAAAACAAATGTGTATCACGATATCTTCATTCAATAAAAAATTATTAAAGTTTTAAGAAACTACGATTGTTATAAGCATTACGCGTTCTGCTGTCATCCATCCGAGCGAAGCCGCGGGCACAGCTACTAATTATATAAAAAAGCTCGAGAGGTATCGTGGGGTGCTCGGTAGTAACGAAGTTCCCTTCGCTGTAAATTATTGTACTGTCGTATGTACGGTACGAGTGGTCGACGTTTCGAGTTTTGCTGATTTATGATTTTTATATAATATAACGAAATATTTATTTTAACAACTTTTTAAATAAAGATCAAAAGTAGCTTATATAAAAATCCCAAATCAGGGAGACACGAACTATCGATCACTCGTACTGTACATACAACACAGCATGAAAATCTGGTCATAGCACAGCTGAGTCAATTCCAAGACTGTCATAGTTTTTGAATTCAATTCAGGAGTTAGATTTGGGCACATTAAAAAATGTAGCAGTCCTTCCTTCTTAGTCGTATACTCCTGTAAAGGGTTGTTGTCATCGATCGTCTGCTAGGATTGCTTGCGGCTATCTCAAGACTTCTTTATTATTGGCACGCCCCCCATTCAAGGAACACTTCTTTTTTTATACAGCAAAGATGACAAACAAGCATAAGGCCCGCCTGATGGTAAGCGACTGCCGTAGCTTAGGGACGTTTGTAATACCATAACTATCACTAGTGAGTTCCTGACCTTGGACCTCCCTACCACAAATAGCTATACAACACTAGATTATTTTCGATCTTCTGTAGGATGGAAGTATTCCACCAGACCATCTGCTTCAACCTCTACTTGCCTCGAAATCTCCAAAGAAATTTCCCTGGGCCCTACCTCTCTAGAACATTTAATAAAGTTTGTCCATCTTGTGCGTCGTTTTTAAACTTTGCTAAAATTTAACAATGCAAATAAAAATATTTATTTCCTTGATTAAGTGTCGGCTAGAAGGTGCTTTAGTCTTAATTTTTTCAATAAGTGCTTTGTAAATGTTTGTTATTGTTATTTTCAGCAGTAATGACAGTTGTGTTAGTATAGTTGTTCATATTTTTTATAATGTCTATAGGGTTTTTAAACGTGATGACTTGTTATTAGCTAACAGATTCATTTGATGTTTTTAATTTGACAATGTAGCTGTTAGTCATCGTTATTAATAAATAGATTTCGGGTTACAATTTGTCCTCATTTAAGTTTTCTAACATATAAATTAAAATGAAATTTACGGAGAAATAAAGACATAAAAACTATAACACGGTGTATCATTGTTCATGTTTAAGAGACATGAGGAGGCACACCTTAAAGCCGTGATAATTGTGTCGTTTTTTTAGTTCGGAGACCGCGCGGCGTGACCTGCCGGAGACTTCTGCTCGACGTAGCATGCCAGGTTTACATGGAGCTGACATTCTCTATTCTCAATGAAATATAGTTAATTACTAGAAAACTAAATATGTATATCGTCCCTTGTATCTTTTTACTACGGGATAGAACGAGAGAGGTAACTGGTATTGTTGCTTACATCGTGCCGAGAAGAAATATTTATTTCAATCGTTTGAAATAATTGCAATATAATTTTGCAGTTAAAGAGCCTTATATATGTTGGGAATGGATTTTCTAATTTTTTACTTATTTACCAATAGGTCAGTATCGGCATTGAGATGAAATTCTATCATAAGACACAGAGATTATCGTTTAGTTTATCGCACATTGCATCTTAACAATAGCTTAAAAGATTGCTTATAACAATACCGTAAGAAAAATATGAGAAAGCGACATGCCGTTTGCCGTTACATTTTCATCATAGTGGGGAAAGTTCCTTTAGCAATACACTGGTTAAATATATGAGCCAAATATGGTGTAATATTAACAATTAAAGATTGAACTACCATTACTGACATTCCCCAAATGTCTTCAGTATGTTTTAAGATTAATTGCTTAAAAACTCTTATTGTTTCACCTGCACTAATAGATGTAAAATTAAATTTTGAATTTAAATATGTACTCAGATTTTCTAAGAGTGATGCAGCACCACTAGGTGATGATGTAATATTTTTTGTTACCTCTAGTGGTATATTTGTGAAGTAATCCTGGAAAACAGTTGCTACATCTGAACTGTTTGAGATATGTACTCCTTCGACAGTTAGATTTACCGAATCGTCTTTTTTCCTATTTTTGTCCATTTCCTTATTTATTGTGTTCTCGTATTTAGTATTAATCAAGTCTTGGATATATTATAAGTAGATGCACGCACTTTATCACTTAAAAATTTCGCCTTGGCCGCCACAGAAACATTTTAAAATATTTTTGAATAATTTTTCAAGTTGCACATCAGCCTCCAAGCATCTTCAGATGTGTTCCGAATGATGCACTCGAGAAAAAAATAGTCTACATCAGGCTTAAGATCTTAAACCACATTGTCACTTAACATATGGTGAATTTGTAAAAAAAATGTGTGTGTGTACCAGAGTACACAGGTAAGAAGTGAAACTTCTTTACGACATATCATTTTTCTACTATTTGCAACTTCACGAAAATGGGGTAGATAAGGCTTAAGCCTTAAGAAAAACATTTTGACGTGACAACGTCTTATAAATTGGTTTGCCGGGTGACACTTCAAGAAACTGCGTTACGCTTCGCTCACGTTATGCGCTCACAATGAGAGCGAGTGAGAGGCACGCGTCCCTTCCACTCGGGCATGGTTAGCCCGCCTAAGAGCGAGAGAGACAGACATAAAGTCGTTGTCACGTAAAACTTTCGCCCGTATACCGACTTTACAGGCAACCAATTTTTTTTCCGTATTAAATTAAAGCTATTTTATTATTATAGACATGCATACAATTAATGAGTAATTTATTTTATCATTGTTCTTATTATAATATCATTGCTATTTATTTATTGTATTATATTTACAAGTTATGAATAAATAATTGGAATTATCTTTTCAAAGTAATACAATTATATTATGACAGTTAATCTTGTAGAAATGCAACGATTTTATAAAATTAAAAATGAATAAATAAATCATTAAAAACGAATAATTAAAAAAGATGTACGTATACATATTTTTATTTTCTAATCGTGTTTTGTTTTATTTTTAAATTATTATTTAATTTATATTTTTTATTGTTTTTAGAATTAATAATGTTCACTAGATTTACAGTCATATTTATTAATACTTGCTAATTTTAACAGATTTATATACATTCACTGATACTTACAATCAAAAAGTGAGGTTAACCTCAAATAAATATTAAAATCATGCTCATACGTGTTGAATTTATAAAAAGAAATATATAATCACTCTCACTTTTCTTGTGAATTCACATAAATTTGAATGTCTTTTTATTTTATCACTTTCAAATTAATAAATTTTTATTCTTATTTCAAACCAAACTTCAAAACTAATATATTGTTGTTATTATTATAACATATTACATTATATTCTTTACGTCACTATACTAAACTTTGATAAAAAAGCAACATGGCGCGTAACCGAAAAACGTGACGATTTGCTACAAAATTTCTCCCATACGTCGATAAAGAAGTTTCACTTCAATAAATACTAAGCCTATAAAAAATAAATAAGTAACCAATTTTGGGAATTGCGATTTGAGCAGCATGTAACTCTGCCTTGGAGAGACGCGGTGTGAAATCTGTATTGTGATAAGCTAACGACCGTTCCCTTACTCGGATTCCATTCGTCCCCTCTCGCGTCCGCTCCGTATCAATTAAATGGGTCGACGCAATCTCTGTTTAAATTGTTAAGGAAGCGAAATGTTCTAAGTTACTAAGTTCAATAATTTCCAACACACTTAACTTTACTTACTGGTTTCAATACTGGGAGCATTCTTGTTCGAATATGAACGCAGCCCAGTAACTTTCTATCTGGCAACACTATTGTCTATTTGCATTTGTATCGTTATTAATTTCCTTTTTCCTTTTTAATTTGTTATGTAATGTAGATGTCATTTTGTTCACGCACTGCCTCAATTTTTTTTTTGGGGTATCTGCTTATTTAGCTAATTTCGCCAATGTCAAGTGTGAAAAATACACATTATAGAATTTAGTTGCCAAATGCTCGGCGCTTGGCCTCGATCTTACCTGATGGTAAGTAAAGATAAGGCCGACGATGTATCGCGCTTACCTATTAAATGCCTATTCACTCCTCGCTTGAAGACTCCCAAGTCATAGGTGGATGGGAAAACAGACGACGGGAGTGAATTTCATTCCTTTGCCGTTCGCATAATGAACGACGAAGCGAAAGGCTTCGTACGAATCGGGGAAATGTCCAGAATATACGGGTGAAAACCCTCACGCTGTCTAGTTATTCTATGGTGGAATTAAGTCGTGCAATTTCTGTGCACCCTCTCCAAAGAGTAACCCTTAAAACACTGAGAGGCGAGCTACCTTACGTTGATGCTCTAGACTGAGCATTTTTGCCGTCATCATTGCTTCATCGCCAACAAGTCGAAGAGCTCGGCGCTCAATGAAGTCAAGAGCGACCGACTGATAATTGGATGATCCACCCCAAAGGTGACAGCACTATGTCACACATGACTGTCTGTTGTCTATGTAAAAGTAATTTTAAGATGTCCATTTTTATTTTGATATGACAAAAAAGTATAACTGTTTATGTACCTATGTACTTTATAATTACTAACAAATTTCGCTATTAACTAAATAATTAAACGTAAAAATGCTTAAAATTCATGATCATAATATAAATAATTAATAATAACATTTCGTTCGACCCGAACTAATCTACGCGAGCTAGCCAGCTGTCAGCGTGCAGCAGTTGCGTGAAACGAAACGTCACAGGTCGTGGTAATCGCGAGATTGACTCATTCGATAATATGACACTGCCCATAGCGACCATACCAAGGGGACACAACATCACATACCATTACGCCGTATTCCCGAAAGGTTAGACAGAGGTGTACTAACACCCACAGTTCGCCGGGTATGTTTTTAGGTCCCATGTAATAGGGGACGAGCCCATGAACATTATTATGCACAAAGCCGAACTCCGAGCTGCTACTGAGAATTTCATAGATAACTCCAATATCCCTTTGCTCGACCTGGGAATCGAACCCAGGACCACGAACATAGCAGTCGCACTTACGACCACTAGGTTAATGAGGCAGTTGTTTATAATGCACTTCTAATTATTTTATACATATACTATCTTGTATCAGCGACTTCGCTCGTTTGAAAAAAGGATTTATAATAGAAATATAAATACTCCCAATCCAAACTTTAATTTCCTTTTCACCTCCTTATAATATGTTGATTTCCAAAAAAAAATTATTTCTAACACTATTAAAAGAGCCTTTCTTATTATCGTTTGTAGGTGTATCGTTATCGACACAATTTCACATAATGATAGGTGATGAAGTGGCCGAACATGGTGACACGCTAAGCCTAGTGTAAGACTGGCTGTCAAGTGCAGCTGCCGGAACACACCTATAAGTGCTTGACAACAGATTTTCAACTTGAGGCATTAGAAATTACCCTACCACTATGCTATTGTGTCATTACGATGTTTTCCCGAAAGCTCGGACTCATTGCAGGGATTCGAATCCACGTCGACCGACGCGAAGTCCGTACGCGATACAACTGAACCATCGTTACCTATTATTATTTAATATTTCATGGTCCCACTTTTGCGATTCCTGATCTAAAACTAACATACTCAATTAAACTAGCATTAAGGTTTCATATAGACTTTTATCATATAACTTTGCTGTTTATAATAGTAGCACATTTAGACTTATCGCGTTCCGGGTTCGGCCGGTTTATAACCAGTTATCAAACGAGGTGGTACGCATCTCCCAATTTTTCTTTTAGTCGTCAAATTCGATTATTTGAACTTTGTTTAGGTAAACCTAAGTAAATAAATGGTAAGTTTGCGACGATAAATTTGAATTCTGCAGTTATTGCTGAGGTAAGTCGGGGTACGCTCTATAGATTTCACCCTAGAACTTCTGCACGTATCGTATCTAATTAGGGTCTAATTTCTAAGATATTTTTAAAAGTGTAGATGCGTTACCCGCGTTCTATTTTGGCAATATCAAAGTCAGGTAATTGCCTGACATTCTCTTAGTCACGTATTATCCAGTGTGGCGGTTGCACGTCATTACAACACAAAATATATATTCATTTTGTTCTAACAATAAAAATAACATATAATGTCTTTCATATTCTTTCCCTTTGCTTATTAATATACCTGAAAGCATTATTTATAGTTTGTATGTATAGATTAGTTACGTTGTTTTTTAGTGCAATGATGTTGGCGTATGACGCGTCTACATATAAAATGTCATTGTCTAAATTGCGTTTTTTATTCCCACGAAGTAAAATGACATTTCATGTATTGCTACTTTATTGTGTTTTTTAAAATAGTGATATCACCAATTCTAACTAATCGTAAAATCGTACGAGTAAATATACTTATTGTTGTTTTTCTGAAAAAAACGTTGAACACTTCAAAGATGAAGGCCCAATAAGGCAGACAATATCGCGTCTCTCGTGGGCCAACCGAAGCATTCCCGTTTTTTGTAATTTATTCCTCATACATAACATTTTATAATATCCTGAACTATGTAATTATAAATTAGTAAACTATAGGGTATATTAATAAAATACTAAATAATTTAATTAATAAATAACTGCCCTCAATTCGTTATTTTAAATCTCTCGATTTAAATCATTAAAACGTATAATATACGGCAGCATTTTCATTATTATTATAACGTTATTTTCAAGTTTGTATTAATGACTATCAGTTTCAGTGGGATTAAATAAAACGCAGTAAAGATTCTGGATACATTTATTTTGTAGGAGCGTATACAAAACACATATGTATAGTTTACTTTATAAGTTCAAGTGACTTTGCTGTCAGTCATCACTAACAATAAAAACTGTTAAAAGTTCAATTATACATTGTTAATCTAAGATTAATTGACGCTAAAATCCCTAATTGTGATTTATTGTTTCACACGATTTTGAATGAACCAATCGTAACGCAGTTTCGCTTCCCGCGCGTCACTAAGCATTTTTAAGTCTAAAATTAAACGCTTATGAAGAGTATTGATGAAGTACTCTTTTGAACCGACTTCAAAAAAAGACGAATCTTACTAAATTCGAATGTATAATTTTTTTATGGATGGAGTTCAGCCAAACTTCTTTGTTTATGAACCAATTTGGATGATTATTTTTTATTGGTTAAAGGCTGGTTGGTTCGATTGGTTCAAAGGCGGTCCTATTTTAATTTCATTAATATTGTACCTTCAGCTTCGAAGATACAACAAGGAACACAGCTATTACAGATGTTTGGCGACAAATTTGAACTTGACTAACCAGTACCGTACGAAACTAACCAGGTGGGCATTTGAAATGGTTTCATTACGAAAGCTCAGGCTTATTGCAGAATTCGAATCCATGTCGATCGATACGGTGTCAGTTCTCACTACCACTGAGCCATTTTCTAATACATATACACATATAAATATACCTAATATATATGTTCAAAATCCATTAAAAAATTAAAGCCACGATTAACTATAAAAATATTTGAATTTGAATATTCCTCTTTCGAATTACAATATTCTCGGGAGACCAATAAACCGGCACTTACAATTTAAAATATTCGGAACATTTACAAAATTGTAATTTTAAATTTAGAATAAAGGGATCCTATAACTCTTCTGGATTCCCACAGGGAGCGTCGACGGCTAATGATTTAATACCTCTTTGCTCCTTAATTAATACGAGCCGTGAGAATGTTGGCGTCTCCTTTCACCTTGTTGATTAGAGTACTATTCCTATTGCTCTCCGTCTCGCTCCGGCAGTGAAATGTACCTTAAAGTATATTGAGACATCTCTCCCTTTACGAGTGATTTATATGATGTCGGTGAGAAATTTTATCGATTTGTTTACTTTTAAAATTAGTGGTAAGTAAGTCACGTTTACCGATTTATGTCCTTATGTTAATTTTAAATTGTTATCGCACTTATATTTTATAGTTTTAAAGTGTACACTTATAAAAAAGTTTGATTATAAAAACCTTTTATGTTACGCGCCTTCGCCATATGGAAGAAATTTATTTTATGTTTATAAAACAACAAACTGTGTATATTCCTGACAACGTCACTTGAATAAATTTTTTAATTTAATTATTCTTGTAATCCACAGACAACGCTTAAACTATCCTAAAACTATCCAGGGAGGTTATGCGCCAATCTAAAATACATGTTTCCAGTAATTATTTATAATACAATTGACTTGCGAACAATAACCAAACTATATCATGTAAAATTCCTTCGAAAGTTGATGAATTAACATTAAAATGTCCATATGGTAGATCAACATCCCGTGAAGAACTCCTTCTATTGTTCTGGTAGGTAGTTATGTGATACTTTAAAATTAAAAGTTAAGTAAAAATTTATGTCGGCCGACGGTATTACAACTAATGTACCACATGATTGTAGATATTTAAAAGGCCTATAAAAAGTTATCAAAGGTTATAATACTATGTTATCTTCTAAGTATCACCCACAATAAGCATTCTTGTTTACAAGACAATTTATAACAAAAAAAAAACGATTTCAAAAATTTTGAGAGTTCCCTGGTGTATCTTCGAAGTTGAAGGTCCAACGTGAATAAACTTATAATGGGACCAACCCTGATGTATCCCCTATCAAACAAAAAAAATAATCATCCAAATCGGTTCATAAACAAAGAAGTTATGGCTGAACATCCATAAAAAAAAAACAAATATACATTCGTTGCGTATGTAACCTGCGTTTTTTTATGAAGTCGGTTAAAAATGAACGAGAACCTCGAACATAAAGTGAAAAAAAAATCCCGTTCAAATAAACGAACAAACAAAAAAATAATTTCATGAGCTGTACAATAGTAAGTACTAGCAACCGCCCGCGACTTCGATCGCGTTAATCTATTATACTAATATTTGTCTATTTATAATAGGTATTTACCTATGAAATTGCCGTTCTGCAGTACTGGCCATATCAAATCAAAATAATTTTTGTTTGGCTAAGAATTCTAATTTCAAATTAATTTTATTTTAAAAACATGGAATTATTTTTCCAAAAGTAGTCATTTGTTTATTGATTAGTGTTACATTTTCATCGCATTTCAATCTTTTTTGTCATCATGGATACGTTAAAAATTCGAGTAATTATGGAATATGAGTACAATCGTGGCAGCGACGCGGCACAAGCGGCACGCAACATCAACGACGTTTACGGAGCTAACACTACAAACCAACGCACCACCTGTTATTGGTTTGCTCGCTTCCGTTCTGGGAATTTCGACCTGAAAAATGAACCTCGCGGTCGTCCGAAGACTTTGGTCGACAATGACAAATTAAAGGCGATTGTGGAAGCTGATGATAAACAATCTACGGCTGAATTAGCAGCAGCTTTCGACGTTAGCGTCAAAACAATATTGGTCCATTTGCGTCAAATTGGCAAGGTAAAAAAGCTTGACAAATGGGTGCCCCACGAACTCAATGTTCGTCAGCGCGAAGTACGCGTCGAGACGTGCCTTGCACTGCTCAACAGACACACAAATGAAGGAATTTTGAACCGCATTGTTACCTGCGATGAAAAATGGATTCTGTTTGATAACCGCAAGCGCTCAGCAAGTTGGTTGGATCCTGGTTCAGCACCTAAACGAAAACTTACCCCTAGAAAAGTGATGGTCACTATTTGGTGGTTTAGCGCTGGTGTGATTCATCACAGCTTCTTACCAAACGGAGTGAGCATTACTGCAGATGTGTACTGTAAAGAACTGTACACAATGATGGAGAAGCTGGCACATCTCCAACCAGCATTGGTCAATCGCTCGTCTTCGCTGCTCCTGCACGACAACGCGCGACCTCATACTGCACAGCAGACGGTCTCCAAGTTGCAAGAACTGGGGTTGGAAGTTCTACGTCATCCGCCCTACTCACCAGACCTTACGCGTACAGACTACTACTTTTTCCAGAATTTGGATAACTCCTTCGCGGGAAAAAAATTCAATACCCGAGAGGCAGTACAAAATGCCTTTGAAGAATTTGTTGCCTCCCGTCCAGCTGATTTCTTTAAGAAAGGCATCAATAAACTGCCACTGCGCTGGCAAAGATGCATTGATTGCATGGGTGATTACTTCGATTAATACAAATAAAAAATTCGTTTAAATTTTTTCAATACAAAACGGCAATTTCATAGGTAAAGACCTAAAATATATATAATAATATATATAATTTCTACTTCTCCTCGGCAAGAAAACATCAGTGAACGCTTATCAAATCGTAGTTTCTTAAAACTTTAAGTTTTTATTGTTTTTTTTTTTTTTTTATAAAAACCAAATATCTATGGAGTTAAACAAAAAAAAAATCAAAATCTATCCAGTAGTTTTTGAATGATGCTCGCATAACAGCAAATCTCAAAATTTTTAACCGACTGCAAAAAAAGACGAAGCTGGTTATTCAATTCGAATGTTTTTTTGTTGTTTTTTTATGTATGTTCAGGCTTAACTTCTTTGTTTATAAAACGATTTGGATAATTCTTTTTTTGTTTGATAGGGGATACCTCAATTTAATTGGCATTCGACCTTCAACTTCGATGATACACCAGGGATTTCTTCAAAATCATTGAAGTTGGTTTTCTTTTTTGTATTTATTTAAATAGATAGAGGTACATTATACTGTTATATCTATACCTACATATAAAATGCTTTGTCCTGAATGACTGACTGACGAATCAAAGTACAGCCTAAACCGCTGATCGTAGAGAACTGAAACTTGGAGGGTGTGTTCTTTGTATGACGTAGCCATCAGATAAGAAAGGATTTTCCGAAATTCTACCCCTAAGGAGGTGAAAAAGGGAGGCAAATTTGTATGGGACAACGTGATTCCTTGGTCCAATTTACTTCAAATTTTGGATAAGCCTTTTTTAACAGAATTAATGAAGACGTGTTTCGTATTTTATTGGAACTCACCCCTAAAGAGGTTAAAAAGGGGTAGAAAGTTATTTTGGCGGTGATTTGTTTCGAAGTTGATATCAATACTCCTTAGTAGTTTTGATGTAAATTACATTTTATTTTGACACATGATTGGAAACTCAATCCGATTTTATTCAAAAAAGGTTGAACTCACTTAACAACATAAGCAAATACTCTTTAAAATTGGAAGGTCTCGAAAGTCACCGTACTTATTAATACCTCATTTGGAGGTTTCTAAGCTTAAAGAGGTTATTAAGCACTTTTAGGGCACAGCCTCACAGGGACGTAGAGTTCAAAATTTGAAGTGGTAAGGACTAGAACATTTTGGTTATAAATTATACGAATCATTCCATATTTAAAAAAACATGTAAAATCTATACTAATAATATAATAAAGCGGAAAAGTTTTTTGTTTGTTTGTATAAAGACGCTAATCTCTGGAACTACCAGTCGGATTCGAAATATTCTTCACGAGGAATAGTATAGGTTATATAACATTAGGCTACAATTCATTGATTTTTGTTACGTAAGTCCGAAGTCGAAACCCTCGCGAACTGCTTTAGCCGCATTCGTTGGCTTAATGGTTAATGATACGTCAATACAATGTTCTACAAAAATATTGGCCATTAGTATATATAAAAAAATTCAACAATAACATATAACTAAACTTATACATGAGCCACAATAAGGTATTTTGCAAATTTTTTTTATTGAACATTAAAAATTAATTTATGAGCATTATATTTTAAGCATGGCATATTAATCTTTACGAACAAAGTTACTTCATCATAAAGACAATTTATAATGAAGGTAAACTTCGTCTTTTGCAGCATGTTATTTGGACAAATAGTTTGAGAGATAATACAAAATTAAAATAATTCTACACTCGGCTCGGGTCTATGTCTATAGTAGTAGTGGCGCGAACGATTCGTACGATACCGCGATGTGACCATCTGGAGACCCGATAAAAATATATTCTTTATTGAAGTGCTATGCCCGCACGAATCATGCTCTCCCACTCCCGGTTATTTTAAAGACAAAAATGCTTATTGTGGGTGTTCCTTAGAAGATATAATAGATATACTCTCCAGGACTTTTTTGTAGGTCTCTTAAATTAATTTGCTATATCTCTTATTGTTTATTTAGCATAAGCCATTTCAGCGCCCGAATTGATTCACTAATGACCAGTGTTTTTTTTATTTGTGCGGAACCCTAATTCTTTTTCTAAAATAAAAGTAACCTATGTTACTCCCTATATCATCAGCTATCTACCAGTGAAAGTTCCGTCAAAAATGGTCCAAAATTTTAAAAATGGCTTTTTGTTATAGGTATCATATATGCTTTCATAAGCATTTAATAAAAAACTGTTTTACAAACTGACATTACAGACAGATACTTCAATTTTATTAATTGTATAGATTATAAATCATCAATCAGTGATTTCTTGTAAATTATATGCGGGTGAAACCGCGGGGCACAGCTAGTATAGTTATAGAATTCAAAAGATGTTCTTGCAAATATTTAGCAGTCATTGGATTAGCATCGTGTACTGTTTGTGTTTACATTACAATGTGTGAAATGGTCACCAGTAGCCGCCGAGGTGCCGGCTTCGCGTGCCGACCACTTGATTATGACTTTACGTATCCATTATTACTGTATTAAGCCCTTACGGTTTATTTTTTTTTAATTACGAGCCTACAAAGACTTCAAAGATTGTTTTACAAAATCACAAACCTTATTCCCTTTAATCAGATTGGGCTCTAATTAGTTTATTTAACCATTTTCAAGAAACTCAATTCGAATGTATATTTTTTTATGGATGTTCAGCCATGGCTTCTGTTTGTGAACTGATTTGGATGATTCTTTTTTGTTGGATAATGGATGTCTTAAGGATGGTCCCATTTTAATTTCATTGGTATTGGACCTTCAACTTCCAAGATACAAATGGAACTCTTAAAAAAATTTAAAGTTGTTTTTTTTTGGTAATAATTGTCTTGGTGTCGAACTATTTCAAGGTTAGTAAAACATTTTTGAGTAAAGGTGTTGGTTATGAGGTATTCTATCCAAAAATGACTCCCTTAAAACTAATCCGGTCCTTATCTCTTAAAATGTTTAGTCTTCTTCTTCTTTCTCCTGGCTATTATCCCAATTTATTTGGGATCATATCTCCTTCTATTCTGTGCCACACCGGATAGTTGTTGGTTGTTTGTGTTCCTCGCTATTAAGACGTTTTTTTTTGTTCTTCGTAGCCGAGTAATTATTGTTCGTTGTCCACAGCCTCTTTTTCCGTTTTCTATATCCATGTTATAATCATAAAGGTTCCTTAAAAAATTTAGTATTTAATGTATTTAAATTACGGATTGCGGTGAAAACCATAAGTGAAAGCCATAAGGTAGTTAAACTTACATAACTAACATTGAGATGCAACACACTGAAGCGAGGCACTATATTAAATTTTTCACCATATGCGGTGATCATGATTTAAAAGTGCCTTATCACCAATGACATTTTATTTATGCCAACACCATTGCAATAAAAAACAGCACAATTTATTTCTACATAGAAATTATTTGTAATGCTTATGCTAATACTAATGCTACAGTACGCAAAAAAGAGAGAATATGAAAACGTTTATATGCTATTTTTGTTGAAAAACAAATGAATTATATTTTTTGAGCTGAAGTGATATAGAGTAATGCGTGACTAATGTCGGGCAATTGCCTGACTTCAGTATTGCCAAAATCGAACGCGGTTAACGCATCTACACTTATAAAAACATCTTAGCCTTATCACGCTGTTTATTTTAATTTCTCTACTCTTGTTAAAGCAGATGACATACGGCACGGAGACGTGGTCGCTCACTGTGGGCCTCATAAGAAAGCTCAAGGTCGCTCAGCGAACTATGGAGAGGGCTATGCTTGGTGTTTCTCTACGATATCGAATCAGAAATGAGGAGATCCGTAGACAAACTAAGGTAATCGACATAGCCAAAAGGATTAGCAAGTTGAAGTGGCAGTGGGCGGGGCACATAGTTCGGAGCACGCACCGGAAAGCGCAGCGTAGGACGGCCCCCCACTAGATGGAAAGACGACATAATAAAGGTCGCTGGGAGCCGTTGGGTGCAGGCCGCACAAGATCGGTCGCTCTGGAGATCTATGGGGGAGACCTATGTTCAGCAGTGGACGTCCTACGGTTGAAATGATGATGATGATGATGTTAAAGCAGTATATCACGTACATGTGAAACTAAAATGTTATACGATACATTGACCTACCCATAAAGATACAAAACATATCTGGAGATTGAAGCACCTGTATATATTATTTTTTCAAATGTGTTTTTGTGACCACGTCATATCTCCCTAATTCTTAATTAATATTAATTCAAACGTCATTTTAAATTTTATATTCTTCGTTGAAAATGACTCGGTAATCGACGTGTGATACCTTTTAAGACGTGATTGCGATCACAGATGCCAAATGATCTATGACCTTAAGCAAATAGGATATAGACGCAGTTTAGCACAGCTTACCTAATCGACCCACTAAACGTGTGAAATCTTAAAGAAATACTAATAGAAAATTAGTGAATGTACCATCTAAAATCACAACTTATGCTCAATCTTATTATCTGTACAATTAATAGAATGGAAGTGTCTGTTTGTAATGTCAAAATAACAGATTTTTACTAAATGTAATGTAGTTGGTATACGGTAGATAATAAACGATTTTTAAAATTGTTGTCTGTCTGTTGGTTCCGGGTAGCCGCCGAAATGATTGGACTGATTTTGGCGGGACTTTCATTGATAGATGGCTGATGTTATAAGGAGTAATTTGGGCTACTTTTATTATAGAAAAAAATAGAGTTAATCGCAAATAAAAAAAAACTGTATTTATGTTGAATCAATTCGAATTCTTTAATGGCTTACGCGAAGTAAACCTTATGAGGTATTTCAAATGAATGTATCACATACTAATTGCAAATAGTAAAAAGACCTACAAACAAATTAGTGAATCTTCTAAGGATCGCCCACAATAAGCATTTTTATATTTAAAATAACCGGGAACGGGGCTGCATGACTCGTACGTGCGTTCGATCGACGGTATTCTGGTCGACGCAAGCGTAGGCGCGGTCACAGTTACTTATTAATAAACTTATATTATAACTTAACTAACATTTAAAATGCGCCATTTATTGACAGTCTGTTTGTATTATTTACAATCTATGACGTGTCGAATAGTCGCGCGGGTCAACTAGTACAATGTAACGGGTATGCAGATATTACGTCCATTTGTCGTTAAGTGGCCACTGTATCCTATAATTACCTCCTTTAGTTTTTTATTTAGCGCTATGGCCACAATCTCACCGGCACTTAAGTGACGATGTAGTGGTAGCAGCTGTCAAGTCCGGTGAAGCTGTAAAAGCCGCAGCGGCTCTGTTTTTGGATAGGGCCCCTAAGGCTAACAGTGTAGTCAGTTCAAAAAAAAAAAAAAAAAATTGTAGCCGGCCGGGTATCAGAAAAAGCCCTATACCACCATGCTATAGTTTTATCACGATGCTTACCTTCACCGAAAACGCTCGGGCTCATTGCAGGGATTCGAACTCACGTCGATCGACGCGGAGACCGTACACGCTACAAATGTACCCGTCATTTCACCATGCCTATTTATTTAACAATTTAATAGATCCGCATTCTTAAGGTCAGATTCTTACTCCAGAGGACTTAATTGTCAGTCTGAAACTGAGTGTAAACTACAAATAGTAACGGCAGAGCAAACATTGCTCTTTTGTTCCAGTTAAAAAATGTCTCGGTAATGCTTCCCAAGTAAAATCACACAATTTTACATAAAAAAGTTCCATAATTTACAATAAAACTTCAATACATTAGTGCTAAAAAAACAAGTCTTATAAAAAACACTAACGATGGTATTATAATGCCAATCCTATCGCTGGGGTTCCGTAGTTCTTTTTTTTTTTTTTTTGTATATCAATTTACGAGTTACATACAGCTTCGTACATTTAATAGTAATAAAGATGTTGAATAATCAATGGTTTTATTACGAGCATTGATTTTTTTTGTTTTTATGGTAAAAAGGGGGAAAACGGGCAGATGGCGCACCTGATGATAAGCTGAGAAACTTTCACAACACCCGAGGGCTCGCAGATGCGTTACCGGCCTTTTAGACTCTTAATAAATTCAGATAAATTAAATTAAATATGATACAATTTTTAACAAAAAAGGAAACAATGATTTTGAAGAGTTTCGTGGTGTATCTTTGAATTCGAAGATCTAATGCCAATGAAACTATAATAAGACCACTCTTGAGGTTGAAGTCGGATTCCATATTGAAGATAATTTTAGTACGTTATTCAGATTGAGTATTTGTAGTGAGTGCGGTAAACAGTAAACAGATGAGGGTAGTCAATAAAACTACCCTAGCTAACGACGACAGCGCAAAATATAGTCAGCTCGTGACGACGGTCGGTATAACTGGGTCGAATTGTTGAGCAATTAAAAATGAAAGACGCTTTCTAGACCCGTATTAGGTATCTAATATGAAATTCTGTTCGTTGGTACGTACGCAACTTGAGAGCGCCTGGATCGACTTAGCAATTTTTTTCAATATTAGTAAATTTTATAATTTACCTAGAAGACTAGAAAGTGTTTGGAAAACTAAAATAGCTTTTTCCATTTTTTTTTTAAACAAAAGATGAATGATGAATATGTGTAATAATTATTTGTTTTGTTCATTAGTGTTCGCAAAAAAACCGTTTACAGGACAACAAAACAACAACACAAACAACAAAAAAAGAATTATCCAAATCGATTCATAAACAAAGTAGTTACGGCTCAACATCCCTTAAAAAATAATACATTCGAATTGATCGAATTGATTAACCTCCGTCATTTTTAAACTCGGTTAAAAGTAAAATAAATCTCTTCGAAAACAGCGAAATTGTATAAGTTTTGTGTCAACCTTAACCCTTAAAAAATTGTTCACAGAAATAACTAAATATAAGATAGACAGAAACACATTTTATGAATTTGAATATTTATTTATTTGATAGTAGTACTAATTGATTAAATAATTCCTGATATATCTAATTAATACAATTTTAGAAATATACATTGCAAATTTTCTAAAACAAAAACATTTTTTTTTTTGTTGATTATGCTGTTAGCCTTAGGGACCTTATCTGTAAACAGAGCCGCTGATGGCTTTCACAGCTTCACTGTGGACTTATCATAGCATAATATTCCTAAATACCTGTGCCAGCGGCTTCGCTCGCATGAATGACAGAAGGCCGCGTAGCTAGTGCATAAAAATCGTAGTTTAGTTAAGGACCAAGATCTAAAGAGTAACACAAATAATAATTATCAAAATCTTACCAGTAGTTTTTGCATGAAGCACGCATAACCTGGATCATTTCATTTATAATTATTAATTAAGATTGTAATAAATTACAAATCACGTAATTAATTACAATGTATAATGCCAACTGAATACATTATGAATTACCGCGATACCTGTGCGTCACCGTTAAAGTCTGGAAGTCGGATTTACATAAACTAATTTGATATAATTAATTTTATACAGAACTTAACTGTAGATATGGAACAAAATGATCCGACTCGCCCTTAACATTTTCAAACTCCAGGTGCTGCATACGGGGGTTAGAGAGGAGGGGGGCGGGTCACGGTGCGATACCCATGAATCGCCCACGGTGACCACGTGCCATATTGTGTGGCGGTTGGCAGCATATGGGCTCCCTAATATACGTTTTTAATTGTCTCTCATATAACATTATTGGGTGCTTTGTTTTGTTTTTGGGATCGTTATGAGTTACAGTTATACTAATGGGGTTTGTTTTTTATATTCGTGCCAAATCAAAAAAAGAAAAAATGATGTTTTATAAACTTTATACTATCACTAAAAGCAATTTGAAAACGGTACAAATTTTGTTATCAGTTATAAGTTATGTTAAGCTTGCTTGACTTAAATCCCGTTCGTGAATTAACAATAATACTACTTAATCACTAACTATCATTTTATAACTGTGCTAATTGCTAACAAAGCAAAAAATAAAAATAAATATTTCCTTTATGCACAATATATGCAATGTTTCCAATTTGATATCAAAAAGACAGAGTGCAAGAATAAATATGTGAACGGTATACACCCTTCGCGTTGCAACGGTCGGAATGCAAATGTCCGATTTGCATTCTACGAATTCTAATTAATTCGTAAACTTTAGCGAATACCCACGCGATTCCGTTTACGTATCATAAAAATTATTGACAATAATTTACTTATAGAGCAAGAGCTCATGATGGCCAGACCAAGGTTTTTTTTATGAAAGCTGAAAGCTGAAATATGTCCTCAACACAATATACGTAAGAACGATCAGCGACTTTGAAGTTTAGATCAAGTGGTTTTGGCAGTTAACAAAGGTGTTTAAAATTACCCTCAAATGTACCAAAGTATAAAGTGTATTTTTTTTTATTTTCTTCGGGATACTATTAGAAATTACATCTTCTATTGCCAGACACTTAGTAACGAGGCACACCCCTGCCAGACACTCTTAAGCTTTAATAAATTGTAATTATACTTACATTATACCTACTATAAAAACTGAATTTTATATAATGTTACTTTCTTAGTTGACCGACAGCTTTTAAATTATGTGTTTTAAAATATTATCGATGTCATAATTTAGTATTATAGATGAACTAACTGTACCTACCGACCAAATATCAATCACGCTTCCGTGCCGCCATCGCATCCATGTACCATTCCATACTTTCCTACATTTTGCCTGTTTGCTTGATTTTAGCCATTACTGCTCCGCTCCTTATGATTGTAGCGTGAAATTCTATAGCCTGTAATCTTCCTCAATAAAGATGCTATAAAATAGTAAAAATATTTTTTAATCTAACTGGTAGTTCCAGAGATTAGCGCATTCAAACAAACAAACAATCTCTTGAGGTGTAGAGTTGTCGTTTTTCCCAACAGCCTTTTATCTCTAGTAAGATATATGAAAAGAAATTCGGTATACCACAATAAAATAGTATAACAGTATAAATCTGTCCAAACAAAGACAATCAGAAATAAAACATAAAAAATATCGTAAAGTCTCTCAAAGTTGCAGCCATGGCCTATTTTTGTTTAGAAATATATATAGATAGTATTATAATTGAATAATCAATCTAATAATGCAATTATTATTTGAATACCTAATATTATTATTTTTCTCCTCCGGGATGAAAAGTTCACTTTTAGTCCCTGTCACGTGGGAGAAAAGTAGCCGATTCTCTCCCGGTGAGATGGCAAATGTGCGCATGCGCGTACTTTACTTTATCTTCCGGTAACCTAGCAACTGCGTGTTTATATATAAAATATATAAACTTTTCATCCCGGAGGAGAAAGAAATTGTAAACGCACCTAGGGAGAAAAGTAGGACACCCGCGATTGTCACAACCATACGCGCGGGCGTGAATGTCCTACTTTTCTCCCTAGGTGCGTAATATACTATATTTGACACATTTAGTTTATTCAAACCCGAAGCAATGATGGCGCATTGGTACTACTTTGGTCCATAGCGAACATACCAGGGGGACATTTAACATCACATACCATCACGCCGTATCCACGAAGGGTCAGGCAGAGGTGTACCTACAGCCACAGTTCGCCAGGTATGTTTTTAGGTCCCGTGTAGTAAGGGGCGGGCCTATTGCCATTAATCGGACACAAAGCCAAACTCCAAACTACTGCAAAGAATTTCACAGAAAAACCAATTAGCACTTTGCTCCACCTGAGAATCGAACCTAGGACCTCGAGCATAGCAGTCGCGTTTAGGACCACTAGGCTAATGAGGCAGTTGTGAAGTTATAAACTGTCAATATTAAATCGACAAACTCTAAATCAGGCTTTTTAAAACTTAAAAACCACTTTGTAAATTGTACCCGTGCGAAGCTGGGGCGGGTCGCTAGTTTAACATAAAGGTGATACCTTCTACTCAGTTCTTAATAGTTGAATAAAACGAATAAAAACTAAAATTATCACACAAACAAGCATCTCAGGGACGCGTGCACAAAGTTCCCATTTTACCACCTGCCCTTTATTTATTTCAACGCCTATGAATATCGAAATATCAAGTACCTATCGTTAACACACCTCAATATTTGCTATAATAGCTCGTAGATACGAAACGAACAAGTTTATGTCTAAAATAAACTTTACATTAATTTTACGAATATATTTTCTATAAATAAATATTTATTACTAGCGTTATCTACAAAATTTACAAATATTATTGACAATTATTACAGCCTATCAATTGCTGAACGGCATACGCTTCCTGTGTACAAAACTTCATAATTGGACTTCTACTAATGAAATACCATCACCCTATGTTTCTTACCAGTTCTTCTCGATGTCTGGGATATTTTCCGAACCGGTAGTATTGTTTTGAAGGTCATAAGTGTCTTCTTAGGGCCTAAATTGGATAAAGATTTCTCTGATTTTGATTTTGAAATCAAGATCGCAAGATAATTAAACTTGTGTTTCTGCTGTGAGTAGGTTTTCTAGAGCTCCTTGGTGTCCAAGCTCGACAAAATACTTGTGATACCTCTAAACGTGTTTTTTTTTTTCGAGCTGACCTTACTGTTAGCCTGAGGGTCCCTATCCAAAAACAGAGCCGCTGATGGCTTTTACAGTTTTACCGGGCTTGGGGGCGAGCGCATAAGGCACACAGCCGCGAAAGCGTGTGCAACATGCGCGCAAGGGTGCCAAAGTGGTCGGACCTCGGCTTGCAATTAAGTCGCGATCTGACTGATTCCCTATCCGTAAAATTCGAGCTAAACTAACATATACATAACGTGGTATTACAAGGGTTCTTAGACTACGGTAACCGCTTACCATGACGCTGACCAAGCGCAAACCGCAATAGTTGTACAAAACAAAAACAGACAGACAAAAAAAAATTATATCGTAATCTTTCAATTACAATTATCTACATATTCAGACGGAAGTTATAAATGTAGATTTATTGAGAAAGGTAAACTTCTCCTATAGAAAATCACGCTACGACTTAAAAAAAGCAGTACAGAAACCATGAATGTCATGAAATCTGACAAGCTTCAGTCAAGTACGGAATAAATTTAACAAGGGTGAAACCGTGGGCACAATTAGTATTTAAATAACTATTCTTCGCTGTTTTAATATTTAATTATTATTTGTTTAGCCACTATTGTTTTCAATAATTGTATACCTTTGCTCGTTAAAGTAACTGATCTCGAAATCGTAATGCATTTCACGGTAATGAGATTTCATTTGTTTTTTTTAGTAGTACAAATATTTTGGTCATAAATAATGATCCATTTGGGCCTCAACTGCCATATCATAATTTCCTATTTAGATATTTGAGCCTGAATCTATATATTAATACGTGAAGCAAAAGCTTTCGGTAAATTTTAAGCGTATTGCGTGCACGGAAGACTGTAAGATTTGGCATGGTTAAAGTTTATATAAAGGAGTGCAGAAAGCTAAAATGTATCTATAATATCTATTACTAATACATTAAATTAATACTGCGAATCCTAACCCGACCAGTGCCATTGAACTTAGACCTCCCAAAATATTAACATTGTCACTCAACGAAAACTGACAGCAAGTGATGTAGGTAATACTCATTGTTTGTGAATACTGCAAATGTCAAACAGAAAATAGTCTGTGATCAAAAAGTTGCTGGTCGAATTTCGACCTTAGGGTGATCGCTAGTAATAATAACAAGCCAAAATGTTTCGGCTTCGTTCAAAAATGTTCGTTTTAGGACTATTGCACGAATTGACAGTAAGTATACATTATTAAATTTTATTTATACTTATTCGTTTTTTCAAATACTCATGTTATTGTAATTTACTATACTGTGTGATTTATAATTAGTAACTATTTTAAAATATAGTTTTAATGGAACCAATTTGGATCTATGTTCGCAGATTTGTAACAATTAATGCAGCATTAGGATATAAACTTTATGTTTAATCGAATTTATCGAACAAAATCTAAATACTTTTGTAATGAAACAATAAGAATTTATCTTTCTATGTATTTTTAAATAATATTGCTTAACAGTATAAATTTTTAAGTATTGTCTACATAATAAAACCCATATTAAACTGTATTTTGAATGTTAAAAATAATATGGTCAATAATAAATTATTATTATTATTATAGTTTTTTTATACTTGAGATTGAGACGCAATCAAAGGGGTAGCTGCCTTCCCCCATGGTTAGGTGTGGGTATTCAGCGTACCCACTGGCTGGTTGACTTGACTCGCAAGGGACACAAATACTCCATCTTGAGGTTGGATAAATTTGGCTGCGATCTTCTATAGGGTGGAGTTCTACCAATAGAAAGTAGAAAGGAATTTCCAAAGAAATTTATTTGTGCGCTACCTCACTTTGGAAATATTTTATACTGCGTGTTGATTCCCGCGGAGTGAATTGACAGTTACTAAAGTCAAACTTGAAAATAATGTTGACACGTTTATTTTGTAGTGTTGTGCTATGGTTTTTTTATGGAATAATTATTTGTATCATAAGATTTTGCGTTATTCAACATACCCGATAAATTAATATTAATATTACATAATTCAAGAAATATAAAATGGAGTACAACCACAAAACAAAATTTTTAAAAAAGACGCTTTGTTTGACTCAAGAGAGATGCGAATTTGTCTCCCTTATTCGGGCTTCACATTTGAAGAGTTCAATATTAAAAAAAATATATATCAATAGTTATAATATCCCATACGAGCTTACAATTAGTATCGTTTGGTGACATAACTATTTAAAAAAAAAACGAGCTCCAAAGGAAATGTCATTTCACTCCGTGGGATTAAAAACGCACATTTTACTGAGAATTTAGAATTTTTAGATTGTTCATAAACTAACGGTTGGTACAATTATCCGGTGACATATAATCAAAGATGTATATATAACTCGTTAATTCGCTTACATAAGTACATGCATCCACTTTTTTTTTACTTAATCGTATAAATGCATACCTACCATTAATTATGCCTGCCCACTTTTCATCAAATAACAACATGAAAATAAAAAAATTAACATCATATAAAATGCACGTATTCGCAATTTGTCACTCGCTTATTAATTGCTCATCAAACAAACATGTCAAGTGAAAAGAAACATTTAAAAGAACGTTAATAGCTTATAAGCAGTTATTAATAACTGCTCATTTATTATTTAACGTAATGATAATTAGTCGAGTAACGGACAAGCGTTTAGCATAAATGTTATATTTACATAATATTATTTATTTAAATCTATATGGTACCGTTGTTGTTTTTATATACTTATTGTAATGTAGGCAGGTGTTTGCCTTATTGAATTTGTTCGGTTCATTATCTTGAGCCTTTACTTTTAAAATGAAAGATAGCAAGCCACTTTTCTGTTTAGCTTTACCTTAATCCAATTTTTCTTCTTGATTTGATGCCACAAAAAGCACTTGCCAGTGTCAATATGATTAGGTCTTCGTACTTTTTTAAAATATTTATAGGGGATCTCTTGTTAGAACTATCTGGTGAATTTTTGTAACATCTCGAAATGCATGTATTCAGTTTATTTTTATAATCCACTAAAGGTATGCACAATAACCAAACTATATCAAAAAAATAATATCAATACTACATAATATAGAGTCAAAGAGCTGAAGTTAATGAATTAAAATAAAAACCACAAGATGGCAGCTCTAGATCACTCCAAAAAGTCCCTTCATCCAGTTATATACCCAAAAATGTAACCTTCTTTTTTATTTATGCTAACTCTTGATCTGTAATTTTGAAGCGATGATGATTTAGTGGTATTCGGAAACAGCTCCGATTGACGCAGATTCAATTCCTACGATGAGTGTGTATGTGAGTGAGTGTGATCTTTTTATGTAAGAGAATATCCTGATGGTAGCATTCTTTTATGCGTCTTATACATTGATTTGACAATTTTGTCAATCATTTGTTTATTTTATGAGAGTTCTCACGTAAAGAGATAATATCTGGGCGACCGAGCTTTGCTCGGTGTCTTACATAAAAAAACACCTATCTAAGTATACTCGGAATGTAAAACATTACCTAAATACAAAGATTCATCGAAATCGTTGGAGCCGTTTCCGAGAAACCAATTACATACATACATATATATATAAAGTTAAAAAATTGTCAAACATTCATTTGGTTTACGAATATTCTCGAAAAAAAAAGAAGTTGGGAAATTAACATTCAGTGCATTGAAGGCAAAGAACTATTGAAGCTAATTAAAATTTTGGAAAGAATCCTTTGACATAAATAGTTATGCATGATGACTTCTTCTTCCTAACTTGGCAACTAGTCCTCTTTAATGAAGATAATTACTGCCATTATCAAGTAAATATAGTATCCTAACATATGGCGATTTCAGTATCATAACAGAATGGTGGCTCCCTTGTTAAAACTTTCTAGGAGGTTTTTGGGGGATCCCAGAATGCATGCTCCTAGTTTATATTTAAAATCTACTTGACTTATGTACAAAAATCAAACAATATCAAGTAAAATGCCACCAATATTACATAATATAGGATTAAAATACCTAAGGAAATGAATTAAAATAAAAACCACAACATGACAACTTTAAGAACCCGACAAAAACTCTCATGATAACTTCTGCTCAAAAAAAAATTAAATCTATTGCTTGACAAATAAAATAATAGTCGTTTCATATATTATAATGTATTATGTGTATGTATGTATTTTATTTATTTACAATTTAATAGTAAAACAAAAAAAACCTATCATACCGCTCGAGAGCGTAATGACTATTACAAAGGGTGATAAAACCGCCGCCTCTCTCGATTAGTGACGTACCGAAAGACATTATCGATAAATCGAATCGATTGGCCGGCACCGCTTATCTTGATCGACGGGGTAAAACAATAAAGCTTATTTTTATTAAAAAAAAGGAATTTAATGGTTGGAATCGCACGATAATAAAGAATTATTTTACACATTTTGTTTTACTGTTCTGCTAAGTTACACTGGGATGTTTTCTCTTCACCTTTCGGCATTTCATCACTTTTAGAATGTTTTTTCCATATTAAAAATTAATCATTCATTCATGGAATTACTTCTACTTCCTGTTTATAAAATTTGTTCAAAATTGGACAAAACAAAAAAAAAAAAATTCTCTGAAAATTCTTTATTTACAATTTCTAAAAGTGTTATTGAAAATTCTTATAATCTATCAATTAACCAATGATATAAGCACCCCGTGTACAAACAGTGATAAGAATCGCTCTGACCATTTTTAAGTTAAATTATTTATTATTATACAAACTGGCTGACAGGGAACTTTTTTTTATAGCATATTCATGATCAGTATCGTTCATATAGAACGCCTATCGGAAAATTTAGAGAAAAAATGTACAAATAGAACTACATATTTATTGATACAGATGTGATTAGGGATGGTGTCATGCTAAGCCAAAATGCCAGTCCGGCTTTTAGGTACAGCTGCCAAAATTTGTTCAATAAAACCACAAAAACGTTCAAGCAACATATTAAGGTTCAGAAGTTCTGCCAGTTTAGAGGTATAAGTTCGGTTGTTTTAAAAGAAAATGAATTAATATTTCCCGTATATCAATACTTTCGCGTCAAGGTTAACACTGTTCAAAAAAGTAAATTTTGAGTAGGTGCACAACTTTAAATTTTTAAATTAAAATTTGCAATTCTCAATTGCTCACTTTCAAAAATATTTCACGCCGCCAGTTGTACATTGTGAATTATGTCGTTTTACAGAAAATCAATTAAAACTTCTTAATTACATTAATTTATTCAACTCAAAATTGCTCATTTGTATTACTAATACATTTTTTTTTAAAACTTTGTAATACAATCCATACTTAATATAATAAATGCGAAAGTAACTATGTCTGACTGTCTGTCTATCTGTTACTTTTTCACGCCTAAACCTGTGATCCAATTTCGATGAATTTTGTTATAAGGATAGATTGGATCTTGAAGAAGGATATAGGCTACTTAATGACACGAAAGTAAAACTTAAAGAAGTGATAATATAAGCGACGAAATTTCGTTTGGAATACACATCATTTGTTATATTAGAATATATAAAAATTCATATTAATGCTTTTGGTCAGAAATAAAGGCTGTTCTGCGTTTTTAAGAATCATCACTCAAGGCGATGCAATAGGTGATGATTTTTTTAAATCTATAGAGTAGGTATAATAAATTATTGGCAGCTTGCATCATAATATGTACTTAAGTAAAAGTACTCGGTACATGTTTACAACAAGGGAAACAGTGATTTTGAGGAGGTCCCTTGTGTATCTTCGAAGTTGAAGGTTCAATGCCTTGAGGTATCTCCTAACCAACAAATAAAGAACCATCAGTCAGTTCAGAAAATCAGTTCATAAACAAAGAAGTTATGGCTGTACATCCATTAAAAAAAACATACAATCAAATTGAGTATGTAACCTGTCTTTTGTTGAATTCGGTTAAAAGTAGTTTCTGATTAAATGTCTATATTCTATGCAAACGAAGTTGCGGGTATCAGTTCGTATATCTATATATTTTAAATATCTATTAATGCTTACATATCGTGTTCAAATGGACTTATAACATCTAAAACATTTATGCTTATCAAAATAAATAATTTATTCATCATAAGCATTTAATTTAAGTAACATTTTCACTTAACAGCATCGAACTTAGGATGTGGATTAATATAATATTATAATACATATCTACCAAATCAATCTTGAACGATCATGTTCAGTTGTGCTGTAACTTAATTTTAACTTATTTTTTAGTTAAATTTATTTAATTTATATATAATATTTTTAAAATTTGATGGTATTTAGATGTGTCTTATAAACAATGATATTTAATAAGTAGATACGGCATTGACGCTCTTTACATGCAATCATGAATAGTCGGTAAATTACCTTCAGTTCACTTACGACTTGATACTGCCGTGAGCGAGAAGAAACTTTTGCCCTTTTCTGACAACAGAGTTTCCGCCTTACGCTGTGATTCCTTATCTCTTTTTTTCCACGTACTGATAACAAAATTTGTACCGTGTCATTGCTTATAAATTACAATTCCCATTAAATACTATTAAGATATGAATTGGACTTTTTTTACTTTATAATAGTTTATATAATTATGTAAATGGTTTGAAATATTTTCGCAATAAATTTCTAGTTTATTATTGGTTAAATTTATTTCATTGATAATTTTCGTCAAATAAACAAGGTCGATAATTGTATTCGACCTAGGGTTTTTTAAACATAAAGTTCAAAATGCAACTGTTTGCGACATTAACTTATAGTAATAAGTATAAAGCAGCTGGAAAGAAACGTTTATCAATAGATAGCAAATGATTTACCGTAGCATTTTAAATGAAATATTTTATGTACGAACGTTATTTCATTTAAATGGCGATTATAATAATGATAAAAACATAATTTTCATTGTCATTAATTCAACTGTTCTACAAATTTATACAATATTTAGTACCGTAAATAAATATATTACACAATTAATGCCTTATAATTAATTATTGAAATTTTATATCTTTTTATTTTATTTTTATTAACATTTTGAAATTGCTAAACTAATTCGATAAATAATGCACATAATATACATAAATTGTTAATAATTATCGATAAGATCTAAGTTAGTTTTAAAGGTGTCGATAAAACCCATTAACGTTATATCACGTCCCTATATCAAGCACATGGTGTCTCCCACGTAAACCGCCTCAGGTAATTGGCCAGCTCTAAATGAATACAAAAAACTGCCATATTGTCTGGTTGTTTATCACGAGAGTATTATGTTTAGGTGCCTTTGATTTTAAACAAATATTCCTAAAAAAGTAATAATGATAAATAATCTATTCAGCTAAAAAATAGTACGTTCGTCTTCGGAGATTTCTCTCTTTAATCAGGGCAGTTCGACTAGTGGAATACCTAAACCTTACAGAAGATTGCTTCCAAATAACCTTGTGTTATATTTATTCAGTGATTAAGGGTTCGAGAGCTTCTCTGGGAAGGGGGTTCGAGCAGGGCCCTCTTTACCCGGGGGTTCAAGGAATGCGAGGAACCGCCCAAACCGACCGCCATAAGTCTTGATAGGAATCTACTAGCCTACCACAACAACACTGATTAACACTGTAGTCCACGAAAGCAGAGCTGCGAGCACGGCATATTTAAGGTCAACCATGGGTCCAAGACTCAAGATAAATTGACAATCTTGACCATTATAAGTAGGTATAGAATCAAAAGATATGAATCAAAATGACATTAATCAAGAATATTCCAAAACAAAAGCCCGATAAATTGTTTTAGATGTATAATTATCAGTATTTTAGGGAAATAATGAAATGAATCTTTAAAAACTACATTACGTTTTTTGATTAAAACAGCGGGGGGGGGGGGGCATAATAACTTCCGCACCCCGGCGCCGAATATACTTAAGAGGGTCCTGGGTTCGAAGTTGGCAACGTGCTTGTGATAGCTATATTGTTACAAGCTTCTATAGACTACAGTAGCCGTAATCATAACTTAGCATACAGTGGTAGTTACATTCTGGAAAGATCACAACGACTGCCAGTTAAGAGGATATTCTAGAACGAAGCTAAGTTTTTGGTAAAAGAAATCATGGAGACGAAACCGAAGTACAGTGGTAGGATAGTTTCTTATACTCATAAGACTAGCTACGAAATTCTCATATTAAAAATATATCATCAAGACTTCGTGACTGTGTACTAGTATAATTTTTTTTACAATTGCGAACACGGCCATTTTGTTCGCTACCAAGCTTGTATTATAGTAACTAAACAGCTGACAGGTAAGTAAAAATTAAGCTCAACTTACTACCACTACGTCTACGAGGGCTTCAAATATTACTTGAGAGGTGTTTAACCATATCATCAATTATAAACAAGTAGATCAAGTGCTTTAATGGACTTTTTTAAATAGTTATAACTCTGTCAAAATTGTTATTTCGCCTTAATAAAAGCAGGCGGAGTCAGGCTATTATTGACACACAAAGAAATGATTCTATAAAGATTGTAGGCGTGTCCTTATTTGTTGCGACAAATCACATCTCTTAGCTCGGCAAGGGATGCTGGATTATTGCAAACAATGTTTACGCAAGGGGGATAACGAAATATGTAATATGTATATGGGAATGAGAACAGCGTGTTAGGGGAAATTCAATCACTTTATTTGTAAATTAGACTTTATTTTACACTGCACAAAGTAAATAATGTGTTGAAAGACAGTGAAATAATAACTAATATTTTGTATAGATTTGTAGAAGGGGACTTTCAGAAATTATTAAAATATATTCTTTAAAATCTCTTTTTAATCTACTAAATCAGCGGGATTCGAATCATCGACCAATCGTACTGTATATACAACAGTGCGTATAAAACTGGTCGACACACCGCTAGGCCAAATTCGACGACGATCATTGACGTGAAAACCTAGACTTGCATTAACCATGTATAGTTTTGTTCTATCTCATTCTCTCGCAGGTTATGTTCTATATATAGATTCTATTTATTTATTATTTGAATTAATCTATTATATTATAATTATATTATAGATTATATTATAGAATATTCTTTGTGTGCGTCTCTTTTAAGTTTCATTATTTCGTTTCATCGCGTTTCAAATCGCAAAAGCACTATAGAAGAACTCACATAAAAAATGATCAATTTGAGAATGTCTTAACATACGAAGTGATAATTTCCTAAATGTTCACTTTCAGAAAACTTGAACCAGAACATACAAAAAAACGTCAAACAGAGCAGACAAAAAAAAACTTCAAACATAGCAAACAACTAAAAAAATGTTATTGTTTGCTAAATGATGAGGCAGTACTATTTCTATTATAAGCATAAACCCAACAAACATTTTCTGATAATTACCGTGGAATTAATCGCAACAAAAACAATACCTAAATGAGAAAAAGGGGCTAAGATTGGTAGAAATGACGTTCATGGTAGTCGTCACCAATAAAAGAGCTGAGATCTAACGGGTGCCAAGTTCCATAGTAGTTCCTTTAACTGTGGTTTTAGGAATGTAGATACGTTCTTCAATTCATTTACAAAAAAAAATGTTAATTTCTTTGATTTGGGATTTCTAACTTGGCAAATATCAATGGTCTTGATTTAGGTTTTTGATGAGAAAGTCAGTGATTAAAATACCACTTTTCAGGCCCTAATAACTCAAGCACTATAGCGTTCACAATAGGTTTATTCCTGAAATTTGGAATTCAAGGTGTCTATGGGAGTTTTATTAAATGTACAAAATTGCAAGTGTATAAGGGATAACAGTTTTTGACTTATGAAGGGTTCGAAAGTAGCTTTGGCTTCCGAACTTGGCACATTGCCGTGTGTCTAGATTAACATTTTTATTTCATTGTTTGAACGGAAAAGTAGTGAGGCTAATAATGTTAAATAAAAATTAACGCTTCTAAAGTTTTTAAACATTTTTTATTTAAATTTGTATAGGTACTATTATTTACGATCATTTTAAAATTTAAACACAGAAATGATAATAGCTTTTGTGAGTTATTTTATATTGTATTTTGAGTTCTCGAATGTAACTATTTACATGTAACCTAGCAGGTGCAATTTTAGTTTACGCTATTTTGTATTTAGTTTTATTATTTCTTATCATTTTAACTACCTATTTAAATGAACGTCACAGTATTACTATAAATGGACTATATCATTATTTTTAATTAACAAACGAAATAAATTTATTATTTTTGTATTTTGAATACATAATGTATGACAAGTAAAACACCGCTGCGCATTTACAATGAAGTGCCGCACAATTAGACCCTTATATGGTATTCATATGTGCAAGTATTTTAATATCAGGTATTCTTTTTTTCGAGTACACCACGGTGTTGAGTTCAGGGTGAACTTAGGAAACGGAAGGTCGTGCGTTTCGTTACAGTACAAAGCCCCTTGTATATTTAACAAATATTTAGTTATAATGATTGTAATTCTATGTCAGTAGGTACGCCTCATTAAAAATAGACACGTTTAATTAAGATATGTAATGGTACCGATAAAGATACGATAAGTATATCGGGATCGTCGATAATTATTTATCGACAGTTATCAAAGAACTTGAAAAGTGCCAGAAGTGACGATATTTTCCTTCACGGGGGTACCGGTGACAAGGCCATCTTTATTGAGCGTTGTATTATTGTGCGCCGGTTTAATATCAAATATCTACTTGTCATTAAAAAAATTATCGCTAGTTTTGTGCATAACATAGACACATACAATAACCTGAAAAACTTTACCTTCCGCCAGTCGGCTAAAAACGTTTACGAGCTTACAAATTTAATTATTTATTTTATTACGAAATTTTCGACATCGATATCGATAAGGTCGATTATTTAGTACAATTTTAATTCACAGCAAAATTATATAATAGGTAATAATTTTTTTACTTACACAAAATTATTGAAAACTATAATTAGGATATGTATTCCCTGGGAATCGTCTACACCTCTCCTGGGCGTCACGCTTTTGAAGCTGGAAGCCGCTGAGTTAAGCTTTACATGTATGCTTAGTTTATAATATATGAGAATGCCCGAAAAAAAACAAATAAATCAGCTTAAAGGTTCAGAAACTATTTTATTGACGTAATTGTTGTATTCTTTGTTTCAGTGGTCATGCACAAAGATAAAGAAGATATCCACGGACACAGGAGGGAGCATTCACCTTACGACCACGTCATGCCTGATGGAGAAATGTTTCTTCAAGTAAATAGCTCTCTTTATTATTATTCATTTTTATAACTTAGCACGGCCAAGTTACGGCACTAAACCTCATTATAGGTAAAGTGCGATTCGAAACAGTGGTGACCACCGAGAGATCAAGCAAGCCTGTCAGCAGCTGGATATATGACTCTAAAACACAAAAAACTAAAGAAGAGTTAGGCCCTTCTCCCACGAGATTATTTATAAACTATGCGACTGAAAAGCGAGCTATATGTCGCCTATTGGTTCGCTACTCCATGAAGTCGGTTTCCGCACACGGGGTCACCCAAATTCAACTATATTCGTTCATCCTTGAGACATCAAGTACGATGATAAGTGACTCTAGAGACGAAGACCGGCTTCTTTATATTTACTACAAGAATAAGAATAGAAGAATATGGAGATTCTGGGTGTACCCATACATCAAAAGAAATATTAAATGTACAGCATTCGTTGCTACCAGAGAACTTCATGAGAATGACGATAAAAAGTATCATACTTTTTATACAAGGTCTAAAGAATCTTATATATTTCGTGCAGTTGTTCACTCCCAAAATTCATAAAATAAAGTACAAATCTTATGTGTAAACAGGCATTTTATGCAACGTGTGCTTCAAGTACTCGCGTAGCGCGCGACCAGTCCAACTTACAAGAAACTAGTAGGATATTCGTATCAAACGCGAGTCGCTTGTAAATAGCCTCGTGGGCGAAGACCCTTACAGCCTTACTATGACTGTTTCGGATTTCAAGAACCGAATCTACTGGGCAATGATAGGCAAGAATAAAAATAATTCACTGTTCAGAAAATTAGAAGATTGTATGCCCAACAGTGGGTTTCCAACAAAGCTGTGAATTATTGTAATAATAATGAACCGAACAATAGTGATCTATAACCGAGTACATATATACTTATAGTGAACTTGTGAAGTTATGAGTTATACGATAATAAATCAATATTAACAAGTCGAGCTATAAATAAAAGCCTACCGTCTGCCGTCTGTAATCGCGTTCGCTATCGGCTGCGTATTGCGCGTTTCCATTATCTCTAACGATAATGTAATTATTTTTAACGATAAAAAAATTATTTCACTTCAAAAATAAAAGTCTAAATGACTTCATGGTAGTGTGTACGATACCGCGTCGATCGACGTGAGTTCATGTTTCCTGCAATGAGCCTAAGCTTTCGGTGAAGAAAAACAATAATGAAACCATAGTAGTATAGTGATAGGGTATTTTCTATAATTGGAGATTATGGTCAAAAGAAAACCTATAAAGTATTAAAAAAAACATCCTTCCAATTGCGATCGTCAAGTGGTATAGACCGACAAAAGTATAATCAAGGTTCGAAGTCTCGGCATGTTTAGCATCCCTATGCTTTTGCTAATTTTAATTTTATTAGTAAATATGTTGATAGTGAATGAAAACATGACGAGGAAACTTAAATATCTGATTAATGTTATCGTAATATCAACGAAAAGTGGAAAAATTTAAAGATTGATGATATCCTCTATGATTTACTCGTTGTTTGAATCGCGCCAATACATCATCGTAGGATTACCAACGTAAACAAAAGTTAATATAGATAACATTTTTTTTTAAATCTGATATTTGATACTGGGTGCACACGAGCTTCAGTATATTACGTATTATAAATAACTGAGATAGCTTACAGATGATTATACGAAAGTTGTTGCCTAAGAGCAGATTTTCAAATACCATAATGAAAGTATCCTGTGGTACTGGTATACTGGTAGATATCGAAAACCGATGCGCACACGCGTGACTTCTGATGATTATTAAAAAAACTATTAGACGTGGTTTGTAGAAGTTGTATTAATTAAGTTTTAGTACGCAAACAACTTTCATTTTGAAGCGTGATAAATAAGTTCGCAAATTATTTAAACACTAAACCGTAAAGTTGTAAAATCGCCTCACGGATCCACGGTTATCTTATTCCCTCCTTCGTATGATAAATAAGGCTCTTCAATGAGTTATTATCTCAGGTAGTCTGCTATAGATGCCAAAAAAAATCCTTCATGAGGTAGCGGTGATGAGCAGTTTTTTTCTTAAACAAGAATAAAAAAAATAGTAGTTACAATTCATAAAAACTTTATTATTTCAAAATATGAAAATCCAACATAAAATAACTAAAACAAGAAGCACTCTTTTTACATCTATTATAATAATTAATTAATTTGTTCAATGGATGAAGATTTTATTCGCTAATAATATAAATAAGATTAATAATTTTTTTTTAATCAGTTGAATAATAACGCTTATTAATGGACACAGTAACCAAAACAGCACCAAAAAGCGCTCGAAGCAATCCGTAACTTGCAACTACTATCGCTGAGCTCGACGCGGCGCAGAGTTTAGAAATTTACTGCTAAAATGGGAAAAATAATTTCAGTTGAAAACAAACGATTTTTTTAATCACCATTAAACTTTCATAATATCTTTAATACAAATAATCTATATATTAATATGTGAACAGAAAACTTTCGACTCCTTTTTAATCATATTGCGCACACGGAGAAGTGTTAGTTTGGCATGGTTAAAGTTTATATGATGAAGTAGTGGAGAAAGCTACAAAGTATATATAATAAATAAAGAAAGTCTTTTATTTACTACAATACTTATATTACTTGTTTTTTTATGTTATTATTTTTATTTTATTGATGTCCGTGATGCATCTTAATGTGTCCCAGTCAGAATACTAGCGCTGCACGGATTCAGTGTAGCAATTATGCTGAGACTGGAACCTGTTTATTTCCCACACGGCACCTTACTAATTATTATTGTTAATATTGGTAATTTTAGTTGTGTTGATTTTATCTTTTTATAAATTTAGTTTTTGATGTGCTGTGCGACGAATAAATAAACTTTTTCTTTCTTTTTTACTAAACTATATAAAGCAATAATTTTGCTACTATACTATAAATAATTTACTTAACTAATTGCAACGTATCAATCACTTGTATTGTAGTCCTCGCCTCTGCAGCGTGGGACTCCCCGAAATTTCTCCAGTGGTAGTTTCCTTTCGCTATTGTAGTCCATTTTCAACCACAACTTTCCTTAAAAATATCGCGCCATTTCTTCTTTGGTCTTCCTTTTTCCTTTTATCTCCCCATGGTGTCTATACTGTCACTTTTCTAGTCCACCGTTTATCATGTAGTCTATAAATATGTCCCACCCATTTCCATTTTATAAATTTTATTCATTCTCTTCCGAGTAAGTTTTTTGATCATGTTTGACAAACATATTAAGTTAGGCAAGGTAATTAATATTGCTATTTCAAATAATTTTTTCTTTACATCTAATTTTATTTCTTTGTTCTTTATTATTTCCCTTAATCCCCAATACTTTTTCCATGTTATATTCTATGTGTTACAAATACATTATAGGACAATTAATTTTTAACAAAAAAGAAAACAAACTTCAATAAATTTGAAGAGTTTCCTTGTTCAAAGTCTAATGCCAATGTAATTTATATATGGTCCCATTTTGAGGTATCCCCTATCCAACAAAAAAAGAATCATCCAAATCGGTTCATAAACAAAGAAGTAATGGCTGAACATCCATAAAAAATACATTCGAATTGTGTAACCTCCCGTGTTTTGTTGAAGATGGTTAAAAAAAATACTGCGAATTTAACCTGACCAGTGCCATTGAGCTTAGACCTCCAATACATCAATACTGACACTCAGTTAAAAGTGACGGCAAGTGCATACGTACGCCACAACAGACAATAATTAATAGTATATAATAAAAAAGTTGCTGCTCATATTTCGACCATTGGACGACCTCTAGTTCTAATTATAAGATGGCTGAATAAAATCATAGATTTAGATTTCTGATTTTATCGTCATCAGCATTGTTATTGTACTTGTAACGAACTATCTAGGTATTAAATAAGGCACAAATAAAAACGTTTAAATTGTAACCGAAGCCTGATCAATTCTGAAGACATAATTCGCTATCGGATATACGAAACGAAAAACCTTTCACAAACTTTTATTTTGAAATCCATCGGAATAGCTGGCAGTAATAATTTTCTCTGTCATATAACCTTGTCGTAGGGTAATAAAAATACAAAGTTTTCTGTAAAAGTTCTCAAGTAATTTCCTCGGGTGAATGACGTTAAGGCTCGTGCTATACGAGTTTAGCAACCGTTAGCACAGCGTAGCAAAGTGCGAACATATACATCGAGTTTCTACCAGCTTTACTTAGCATGCTACCAAAATTGAAATATAATAGTAACTAGCGGTCGCCCAATGATCGAAATTCGACCAGCAACTTTTTAATCATAGATTATTTTCTATTTAACATTTGCAGTATGAACCTAAACAATGAATATTAATTATATCACTTGCTGTCACTTTTCATTGAGTGACAATGTCAATATTTTGGGAGGTCTAAGTTCAATGGCACTGGTCAGGTTAGAATTCGCAGTATTAATTTATTTTATTTAATATATTAGTAACAGATATTATAGATAAATTTTAGCTTTCTGCACTCTTTCTCCATATAAACTTTAACCATGCCAAATCTTACAGACTTCCGTACACGGAATACGTTTTAAAAGGTGTCCGAAGTTTTCTTCTCACGTATTAATATAATGATGATAATAATAGCATCCTGTAAATGTATCACTGTTGAGTAAAGATTCCCCAACTTCCCCAACGTATTGATAATTTCAATCGCAGAGAAATACACAGTTCTATTTTTTCCCCACATACATTGGTACTGCAAGAACATTTCTCAAGCGTTCCGGTTTCCTTACGATGTGTTCTTTTACTGTCAGCCCACGATACTACCAATTACAATAAAATTAGTTAATGTATGCAAATTCTGCATAATTCTGCAATAATCTGGAATCGGGAAGCAATTGCCTTTTTTTAGATCTGACCTTACTGTTATCCAAAAACAGGGCCGCTGATGGCTTTTACAGCTTTATCGAGCTTGGGAGCGAATGCTTAAGGCACTCAGCCGCGAAAGATTGGGCAACAAGCGCGCAAGGGTGCCAAAGTGGCTGGACCTCAGCTTGGGTTGTTGCCGCGGTTGCAAAGAAGTCGCGATCTGACTAATTCCTTAACCGTAAAAATCGGGCTAAACTAACATATACATATATACATGTCCCTGCCTCCTGGAAGGAAGGAAGGGAATATGTGTATATATATTTAGTGATCTCAAATATGGTTTACACTAAATAGTAAAAAAAGGAAAAAAGGATCCTTCCAGAACCTATGTACTTGTGTGGTGTGCACTTATGTATGTACATATTATGTGTAATGATGTATGTGGGTAGCTAAGTGATTGCAAGTACAGTGTCACCTGTATCACGCGGGTGGCTGCCAGAATCAAGAGTTTCACACCGAGGAACGGACCTAATAATAAAATTTGTATAACCTTAGCAGGCGGTATGTGAAATAAATGTAACTATTAAAATTGGTTCGTTTTTCAGGCACTCAACGGCTTCCTCATGATCCTGACCTGTGAAGGCGAAGTATTCTTCGCGACGCATTCCATCGAGAGTTACCTAGGCTTCCACCAGGTAAAGAAAAATTTTGTACTTCTTGCATAAGCATAATATGAATACCTGGATATAGCGCGTGGAAAAAACTTTATTGTAAAACACATTTCAGAGATGACAACATTTTGATATCCATAAATAACACGCTAAATTATTAAAAAGGAAACAAAAAACCCGACTGCAACAAAAACAGTGGACTACAAATTTTTTTAAATCTATTCTTGCTTTTTATTTGCTTCTCAGACGTCGTACTTAAATATTATATAGCCCATGTCACTCCCACAATTAAGACGGTTCTAACGACACCTTGTATGCTAAAATCTATGAAGCCTTTTACGCGTGCCAAAGAAATAGACATACATACATGTATACACTCGAAAAACACAGCCCTCATTTTTCGCATTCAGGTAAAAAGAAACTTTTATATACTATCGACAGTCCATGACCTTTTTCACGTTAATATATTAAATTAAATTAAAAAGTAGCCTACCTCCCAATCAGTGACGTAATAAGCCAAAGGTAATTTTCTGGTTGTGTGAAGAAAATTTATCATGCCATATTATAAAACAAAAAGTCCGTCGTCGTGTCTGTCTGAATGCGATAAACCGAACGGATTTTTATATCGTTTTCATCAATCAACCGATTGATTTATGAGGAAGGTTTAGGCTTTGTGTAAAATGGCTGAAATATGACGATGAGCCTTGAAGATGTAAGAAAAAATCATTCCAACTGGAGGCTTTACTGGTGTGCACCGCGTAAGCTAATAAAATTATTTGTAATACTCCTGGTACCCATGCGAACCCGGGCGGGTTGCTTGTGAAATATAAATCTTTGAGTTACCTTTCACATTTTTATGGTTGGTAATAATTTTACAATAACCATGGTTAATTAACCTCTCTGCTTACCCTCACAAAAAGGGAAGCTTGTAAATAATTGGGTCATCGTCCATTCGCATTAATTAAATTAATGTCTATAAAAAACGGGCCCCAGTTTTCTTTAATAAAAATTAACCTTATTTAATCATTTATGTGGAAACGAGATAAGGGTAAAAATTAATTATGCTAGTAAAAATAATGTTATTGTTTAAATATTAACTAGTTTTTACAGACGATTCTGTCTGTGTTTTTCTGAAAGAAAACATCAATATATTTATTTACACTTCATCTTCTTACCCCTTATCCTAGTTAAGTAGGGTCGGCACAACATGTTATCTTTTTTCCACTCTACTCTATCAGATATCATCTCAGTATTCACACCTTATATACGCGTATCATTCTTCACACAATCCATCCATACTTTCTTCGGTCTTTCTCTACTTCTATATCCATCCACCATCATACTTCACATTCTTCTAGTTATATGACTTTCATCCCTCCTCATGACATGCCCATACCATGATAGCTTATAACCCCTAAACTTTTCTGTAACTGATGCCGATCACTAAATATACATACGCATGTTTCCCTCCTTCCTCCCAGGAGGAGGGGAACATGCATATGAGTATATATTAGTTAGCTCGAATTTGCAGGAGTAGAGAAATTAGCCAGATCGCGACCTATTCGCATGCGTGCGTGCGAGTCGTCCAAAACTTTCGCGGCTGAGTGCCCTAAGCGCTCGCCCCCAAGTTCGGTGAAGCTGTAAAAACCGCAGTGGCTTCGGGGCCCCTAAGGCTAACAGTGTAGTCAGTTCTAAAAAAAAAGGGTAGAAAAAGAAGTAACTGATGCTATTTTAAGAGTTCCTCTAATAAACTCATTCAAGATCTTACCCGTTCTATTTACTTCACACATCCATCTTAACATTCGCATCTCTGCCACGTGTAATCTTCTTTCATCTAGTTCTTTTGTTGCCCAGCACTCAGATTCATATATTTATTTATACCTATACGTTTATTGTACAGATCAAGAGATTGATTGTATTGTTTTTTTTTTGTTTGAACGCTCTAATCTCATAAAATACCAGTCACGTGTAAAAAAATTGGCATTTCATAGTCAGTTTATTGAGAAAAGTTATATGCTAAATAACATCACGGTATGACCCTTAGGAGCGGAGTAGTAAATAAGAACATCAAGCTAGCTAGAAAAGTGTAGGCAAGTACGGGAGTGAGAAAAAGGATAGGCTTTACGGGCGCGACGCGGTGGAGAGTACGTCAAATAAATATTACACGGGTGAAACTGCAAGGCGCAGCTAGTATTTATATACAATGTAATCATTGAAATTAATAGTTAAAGTTGCTGTTGTTTTTGATTTAGTTATGTTTAGTTAATAAATTGTAATATAAAACATGTATAAGATTTGAACTTCGATACTACTGGATTTCTAGACATTTAGATTGTGGAAATAGTTAGTAGATTTAATTTTTGAGTCCTTTAACAAGATTAGTACTAACCGTATTTTTTTTTTGTTTTAGTTATTTAGTTCGAACCTTGGTTCAATATAAAATATGTTAGCATGTAAATAGCACTTTTAGGTTGAAAACTAAAAATCTAAAAAAAATATAGATTTTTGTTATCTTAAAAACTAAAATATTTATTTGTAAATAAATAATAAACAAGTAGGTAATATAGTTTTTGTAATAAATTTCTGACTAATTAGGCAATTCTAGTTGCAATTTTGGACGCACTTCAAGTAAAACTGTTTAAGAAATTCTATTAGACTCATAAATTAACTAACAACCTATGAATACTTGAGTAAAATTGCCTATGAATCATTACGTTTTTCCTTTTAACTGCTAAATCTGTAAATGAATATTTCTATGTTCTTGTTTTCTTATGCAATCTTAAACCACCCATGCGATTGCAATGAAAGTTTCTGTTGTTACTCACACACTCGCGGAGGTTCTGTATTAGTACAGCCATTTTAAAACAGATGGCGCCCAAGTCGCTTCAACTATAAGATAATGGGGACGAAATCTCGGGCAAAATTTAATTAATAAAAAGTGTACGGGAAAATAATTACCAAAGAAATGTATGATCTATCCTAAGATCTTAATTGATATTATAATGCGAAACTGAGTTTATTAAGTATTAACGACTGAACGGATTTGCATAAAATTTGACACACAAGTCTCTTATAATCTGCATTAAGTCATGGTATACTTTTTATCCCGGCTAATACTCATTTCTGAAGTCCACGCAGACGAAGTCACGTGTGCAGCTAGTATTTTAATAAATGTAATCCGTGAAGCAGGTGATGTCAGCGCGCCGATTTTAGTTGGTGAACAATATTTCTAAAAACCATTAAAAAAAATAATCGCCAGTTGTTAAAACTTATCACAGAAGCGGCTAGTTAATAAACGCACAACCAAAATAATAAAGTCCCCGATGAAATATTACTATCAAATGTAAAAACCCCAATTTTTGCTTCCAATCCTCTCCCCCTTCAACCATAAAACTTTCAGTCGAGGAGAGCATAAATTTTATTTCTTTACCCCACCACCCGAATCCCCCATCGCCTTTGTTTTGTTTACGATTTAAGTGAGCGAGTAATGCGGTTACCTGAGTAACATTTTGTTGTCAAAGATTAGATAGGTATTACAGAAATGAATAATTGTTTTACGAGAATTATTGAAAACTGAGCAATTAGACTGTTGGGATAATTGTACGAACCGTTAGATTATAAATGTTCTATCATCTGTATCTTGGTGAATGTTCTGAAGAGCTGTTCAATCTAATACCCTCCTCTCCCTTCCACAACAGGACCACATGCGCTTGGCTTAGGTTCTGTTGAAACTGTTATTTATTACCAGAAACAAATTAGCCGTTGAAAACGCACATTTTTGAAGTCCTCGTATTATGATTTTATTTATTTAACAGACATAATCTAAAAATTTAAGAATAATTAGTGTCCGAATGTAATCTACCCGATGGTTTACAATCTAACTAGTTTGATTATAAACCAATGATTCGTACAATAAAATTACTCTTGTATATTTCTTTAGATATATTAAAATAACAAAGTACGTTTAAAAAAAAACATTGTTTTTATTTAACTGTACAAATATCTGCAAATAAGATTAAACAAAATTCAGGAATGGAAATGTGAAAGAACATAATGGCAACAGAAATAACCTTAATTCAAAGTCAAACTCTCCAAAAAGCCAATTTGGAATTTTGATGCCTATAAGAACCCAATAAACTGAACATAGCAATGTTTATGTTAAATGTAGCAAACTCCATTTAAGGTCTGTATTCTATCTATACATATTTTTACCTATTAACAAGTCTGTTTATAATTATTCTATGGTAAGTCAAAGGGTGTGAGCTGCGAGGGTGGTTTGCGATTAAACTGAATCGATTTTGAAATCATTAAATCGGCCAGGGTACTTAATGCTTCCTGCTTGTGACACGTGCCGCCCTGTCACCATGGTCCACTATCGAAATAAATACGAGACAATCCCGAATTCAATAGTTAATTATTTACATGTGTGTTGTTTTCATTGCATTCATTTGCGGACCGACCGCGTACTGCTAAATATTGCTTTGCCAAATCATAACTAATCTAGTATATAAATTTAATTTGTCTTAGCAGGAGTTATCAACTTTACTCAAAGTTTTGGTTCAGATGGGGCAGTAAGGGCAGTTACCTTAACCGTTATGGCTACAGGAAAATTTCTTAGAACACTGTCCTTAACATTCTTAGGCATTTTGACATGCATTCATAATTTAAAAAAAATGTTTATAGGCTACAAGAATATTGCAAATTTACATATAACTTGTTTTATGCCAATCGATCCAGTTTAATTTATGGATTACAAAACTCTAACAGACTAACTGATTTTAGAGTCAGAAAAATGTCAGAAATTGCAAAAAAACTTTTCACATACATTTACCTATAAGGAAATCAATCGTAATTTCGATAAACTTTTATATATAAATGAATGTCCCTTTGTTCGTCCTCTATGAGTTCCGTAAAGGATTCGGAATTAGTACAATCGTTGCATAATAGATGGCGCGTGAGTTGTTTCAACAAATTAATGTGTTACATATAGTTTAGCGGCATTTCATGACATTATATTGCAAATACGCGAAAGAAGTCACAGGAAACTACTAGTAATGGTATAAGAAGGGATATCAATTTAAACAACCTGATGACCATGACTTTATTCGCTAGACAGATCGCAATATATAATTTATTATTAGAATACTATCATTATCTTATACTTTTGTAAGGAAATTAGTTTGAAGTTACTTTGAAATAATAATAAATGTTATTTCTTTAGAAACCAGATGTAAGCTAATAAAAGACAGAAAAACAAAACTTAAAACTTGGTGACTTTGGCAGTCACAGGTCAATGCATAACTTAAATTAAAATCGTTAAATTTGATGAGTAAGATAATTCTCCTATTCCTCAGGATATTTAAAAAAAAATCACTGGATAATGTAGTACATTTAGGGTATAGGACAATTTACCTACTACGGATAAGACATCATAGGACTAATGGCAAAAAGAAATATTTACATTTCACAAAATCCCATTATTGATATCCTGTCTTACAAACACCCTAGTATTTGTAATAATAAAAGTTAGTCAGCGAACGATTGTTATAGATTGAGTTGAAGCTTACTCACCAGGTGGGCAACTGTATCGATCCGATACGCATTACAACCTTAACGACTTGTTTCGTTTAGGGGATGCCTCGAAATTAAGCTCTGCATATCAGATATATTAAACAAAAGCCACTTAGTTTTCCGTTGGTTTAAATTATATAGTACTAGTGTTGCTATTACAAATAGTTGTGAGTACATGGATTGAATCTAAATAAAATTAATAGAATTAAATATTTATTTTAAATATCATAAATTATATTCATACTTAGGATATTTCATATGCTCCAAGCGTATTTACTTTATAAACCAAGTCAGTGTCAACTAGTAGAATTTGTTTATAGGCTGGATAATTACCATTACAAACAAGTCTTCCTTAATCGTAATACTGATTCGAAGACAATTATATATTATTACAGATATTTTGTAATGGACCTTAAGTGATATTATTAAATAAATAAAATCAATGCCTGCTACTACATCATTGTATGTCGATAATAATTTTTTAGGTTATTTTAAGGAAACGAGTCGTCTACTGATAGCTAATTCTATCTTTATTGTGTATGATATTAAATTATTTATCATTTTAAAAACCATTTCGACAGTTTTCTCTAATTTATTACAAAAATAGCCTATTAGATATTGATACATCACAGATATCTAGATACCAGTCTATTATTCTATAATTGACTAGTACGCCAATTATATTTAGAAAGAAATAAAAAAGACAATAATTATAAACACCACAATAAAGTTTGGTAATTAATCAAATCCTGAAGCGCTAGGGACTTGCTAAAAGAAATGGTTTATCAACAAAACATTCTGCCGTAACGCGGCAACGAGACCCTGCCCCTAAATACAGAACAAAAACCAATTACCTAACAAATCATCTTCTGACGTTTAGTGCCATCGCAATATGTTCGTGCTCACATTTCAACCTCGTGCACCTTGTATTTGGGGTACTGTTGTTTATTATTTAAATGTTTCTAACAGAGGGGACCTAAGGTTGAACCCTGTTCGACCCCATTGGTTTTCAATTTGTCTTGCGCTTGCATCATATGTTTTCGCCGCATTATCCACAGTATTTACACGATGTTTTATAATGACGTTGTAAAAATAAATATCTTTCCGAATTATAACTATATTGAACTTTATTTTGATAAGGGTAAAGTTGCCGATTGCTTTCACAAAAGTAACAAATTAACACGTCTATCTTCGTTACAGATGATCGTTTAATGATCGTGCGCAAATCAATTTTAGGCTTTTCTGTGGTTTATTGATTTACGATAGGATTGTGACTTGCTTTTTTGTGGTTATAAAATATTTATTTATAAAATTGTCATCTTGTTATACAATTGTGGTTAAATGACGGAAATTTATATCTAAAATGCTTTGATATTAAAATTGACTATAATTATTAATCAAAAAATAATTTCGTTTTCATCATTGTTAATAACTAATATATTTTCCTTCCAGTCAGATATAGTGCATCAATCGGTTTACGAGCTAGTCCATTCCGAGGACCGAGAAGAACTGCAGAGGCAAATTCTATGGAACTCCTTTCTTCCACCTGAAGTTAACAATTTAACACTTCAAGATGTATTAAGGCATGATCGAGCTCACTTATTAGAAAGAAGTTTCACCGTTAGATTTAGATGCTTATTGGATAATACATCAGGATTCTTGGTAAGTTTGAAACATTGGCTAATAAACTAATAATTAACTATTTAGGTATTCAACTTGAAATAACGATTAAAATGTTAATTATGAATTTTTGATTAAATAGATTTAAAGTTTTAAAAATATATATATCTAATTCCTTTTTTGATATATTTCTATTATACGCATAACAGAAATTATTGATAAAAGACCTCGAAAATATCTACAATATTAAAGACACAGTTCATTTATATATTTTCAGAGGCTAGACATTCGAGGTCGAATCAAAGTCTTACACGGACAAAATAAGAAAACTGAGGAACCACCACTAGCGCTATTTGCAATATGTGCACCTTTCGGACCACCAAGTTTGTTGGAAATACCACAGAAAGAAGTCATGTTCAAGAGTAAACACAAACTCGATCTCTCTCTAGTCTCTATGGATCAACGGTAAATAATTCAAAAAGTACCTTTGTTCTGGAGACTATAAGAAAATAGGGAAATTCGAAATCTACAATAATGCCTATTATTGTAATATCAACATAAAAAATATTTCAATCTTTTGTCGAAAACTAGCTTCACCTGTAAATTTATTATGAAATAGCTGCTTCTAGACTATTTTCATCAGTTACTAAGGAAATCGAAGGTCGTATATATTTCAAGTTAAGTCAAATTTGTTACTCTGTGCGTTTTAGTTGAACGGATATTCTTTATTACAAAGAACCATATCAAACGTTATTTTACAACCTCTGATCAATTTTACATATATTCAAAATGTTACTAATACGCAAAGTGATGCCAAATAAAAAATATTCAAATCGAATATAATAAAGTCTGTAATAAAGGAAGCGCAATTGAACGATATAGGAAAAATTCGAACAATGATAGCACGCGGTCATATTATATTTGTAAGATCTTAAAATTTTTCAAATCAGTATCGAACATTTGGACAAAGATCCACACGTGGTAACTATTGTTATAATATTTGTAGTAATAAAAAACTATCCGGTAATAAAACGGACCGTAATGGACTAAGTTAAAATCCATATGAAATTGATAATTGAGAGAGTTAAGCATTGCGGAACAAATGTTATGGTCAACCTATGGGAATTCCACGTTTTACGGTTACAAATAGATTTTTTGATGTTTTTTTTATCGAAGAAACAGATAAACTCCTCAAAATAGAATGATATAAAATAAATCGCTATATTCTATATAGTCACAATTAGTGCCGATTTCAACTCTATCCATAAATGCGTATTTGCTACCATTTTCACGATTTCTTCTTTAATCTGTATAGATTATAAAGTTGACGAAATCGATGTATTTTCCAATATCGGGAAAATTCTATTATGATCAACTGATTTATTTCCGGAAACACGGATGAATGTTTCTCGAAACACAAGAATGATGCTTCAATCAATTTTGCGCCATAGAACTGTTTTTATAACGTAGATATATTTTATCATTTGAGAATCATTTATGGTCAATCTGAAGCTTTATTTTTTTATATTTCTCACATTGTCTGATCTTTTATTTCCTTAGTCCTTAATGAATTCAAGCAAACTCATGCATATTTATATAGTTTTAGAGAATTATTTATAAAGGTTGCTGAAGAAGATTGATATTTATGCTAAGAAAGATTGCTTTCATTTTCAGGGGCAAAATGCTACTAGGTTATACGGATGCCGAGCTGGCGAACATGGGCGGCTACGACTTAGTACATTACGATGATTTAGCTTATGTTGCGAGTGCGCATCAAGAATGTAAGTAAAATATTTATACTTGAGCTATAAATAACTGCCTCGATAGCCTAGAGGCCGTAAGCGCGACTGCTATGAGCGAGGTTCTGGGTTCGAATCCCAGGTCGAGCAAAGTGTTATTGGGTTTTTCCTAGGAAATTCTTAGTAGCAGCTTGGAGTTTGGTTTCGTGCCCGATTAATTGCAATAGACTCGCCCCCTATTACATGGGACCTAAAAACATACTCGGCGAACTGTGGGTGTACATTAGTACACCTCTGCCTAACCCTTCGGGGAATACAGGCGTGATGGTATGATGGCACATTTAATATATATATATATATTAATGGAGGTAGTGCTTTTTCATTAGAAACATTAAAACGTTAGTCCTTGCTAGCTACTAACCTCAAGATAAAAATCTGTCGCTAAGCACCTATAGGCGTTTTCCGGGAGCTACACTTGAGAATTAGTCTTAGCATTTTATCAATAGTCTATATTGTCACTTAACATAACGTGAAATTGTGATTCAAACGCTAAATCTCTTAAAGTATATAAAAAAAAAAAAAACAATTATTGGTGTCATATCAGGTGAGTTTACACCAAAATTATTTTCATCTCCGGTGCTGGATGTTTCATATTCATGCTGACCTTAATATGGAAAGTGAGCTTGAATTAAAATTATATGTGAAAGTAGTTTTGACTAAATTAGAATATATTGAATAGATAATTAAAAAAATACAATCTACAAAGTATCCTCCTCGTAAGATTTCCTTGATAAGTTGATCAAAATAATTTTCTTTTTCTAGTACTAAAAACAGGTGCTTCCGGAATGATCGCATATCGCTTCCAAACGAAGGACGGTCAGTGGCAATGGCTACAAACCTCATCACGTCTTGTATACAAGAATTCAAAACCTGACTTTGTTATAAGTACGCATCGACCTCTCATGTAAGTTAAGATTAGATAACATTGATTACCCCATAATTAGAAATCAGAATAATTCTGTATTATAAAAATCGGTGAAACATAAAGAACGGATTCAAACCCATAAATCAAAAATAAAAATTTAAGTACCGGACAATGCCTGTTTTGATTCAGTAACTGATGCAATGTCTGAATTTAAATAAGTAATATCTCGTACTTTGAATTTAGTCACCCTTTCTACCATACCACAGAATTTTTCACTTCATTGTGCATCGTAACGCTGAAGTAATTTGATGATATTATTATAAACGTTCTGATGATTTGCTGACTATATTTTGGAGAGATTCTCTAGTTTACTTCAGCAATCTTGGTCACTAATTTGTCAAGTATTATACTAGTTTAGGGAAATCTGATTCTGGATTGAATAATACAAAGGAAATAATTGAAAGACATTTCAAAGACATTTACAATAAATAAAAAAATACCTATTTCAGGGAAGAAGAGGGTCGCGATCTCCTAGGAAAAAGAACTATGGACTTCAAAGTAAGCTACCTCGACACGGGTCTCACGAGCCTCTATTTCTCTGAAAACGAACAGCTGTCCGGTTGCGAAACCAACGTCACCACACCACCACGAGCGGCAAGGCGATACAAAACTCAACTGAGAGATTTCCTCTCAACTTGTAGGAATAAACGACGCGTGCCAACGACTCCCGCTCCTCCACCAGTAGAATATCTCGCAGCTGATGCTGTAGCAGCAGCGTACACCAACCTGAATGGAGCATATACAGCACCTTACGGAGAATACCCGCCAGCACCAATACATTATGCTCCACCACCCTTAGACGATAGATTCCTGACGGCAGACAATCTCTTCCATCAATATAAACCTCTGTCCTACCATTATACTCCTTATGCTCCCAATGGTTTCTTAGAACCAGCTCCCCCTCCCGGTTACGATGTGACCACGACTTACCACAGACCGCCTTCCAGAGAGTACACGTATATTGACAGTACTGGAAGGTATATGAGTCCGGTGACTGGACAAGAGAGGCGGTCACCGAGCGTAGTTCCTGGGCCAAGTCCTGCCGGTTCGAGTGGTTCTGCTGAACAAGACAGGATGCAGCAAACCCAACCGTCTGAGATGCCGCGGCAGACTGTACTGATGTGGGGTGCTGGTGGAACAGCCCAGGAGGTGCCCGTGGAATATTCCCCTCCACAGGTTTGGCGATACCATCCATCTCACTATCACACCGCTGAAGCGACTCAGTGAATCACCACCTGCTTTTGTGCAATATTGAATATGTTAAATCGATTATTTCTCTGTAATTTTTTTTGATAATAACAATTTTTAAGGCAACAACGAAGATAATATAAACACATGCAAACATTTCGTTTTCCGAAGATGATTCTCGATTTTAAGATGTTTCTAGAAAAGTTACACTAAGTCTTTCATGTGTAAATAAACTTGTTACCAATTTTAATTATCCTAAATAAGGTACCTCGCTCGATGGTATTTAGTTCATCGTTTTGATAGACTAAACAGGGTCTTTCCAATATCATTGTAGATAATGTTTCTAATGTATATTTATAGAAGAAAAATCTATTCCAAATAATATTTTAAATTATATTATAGTCAATTTTTATGGTTATTAAAGTCTTTGTAATAAGTATGATAGATATGACACTCAAAATATGTGATGCATTTTACAATATCTGACAACTTTTTAAACTGTGTTATGAAGCTTGTCCAGTTTTGCTTAACTTTTGGAATCAGTTATTGTTGAAGAAGAACTACTAGTAAAACTAGTAAATTGAAATCTGCTTTCTGTTCTGAATAACCATTAATTAATTTTGTGAGAAAAAATGACAACCAAAATCGTTACTACTTATTTCTACTTAATTTTTACTTAATTACTAATAAATGTTAAATACAACTTTATCCAAAACCTAAACAAGCATATCGTCGTTGTTGGGTTAGTCGATCTGATCTGATTTCACTGACTTTACGCTATCGTGACTAAATAGAGACGTGGAAAAAAGTTGTCAGATGGTAAATTGCTATATGAGACCCAATCCACAGAAAATGGGAACCAGCGGAAAAGTTTACACAAATGAATAACGCTACATAAATTAAACTCGTGTAATAATAGAATGGGAAAAAGTGGTTGTAAACCACATCGATGCGATATTCTATTATGTACAATGTTTCAAACCATTTTTTTTTGTCTAGAATTCCCGTGTATTCACTGGTTTTTTTTTCTAGTACTATAGCAGAGTGACGTCACTGTCCGTGATGGTAAACACAGTACAACCCAAAAACAGCGGTGACCATCGAGAGACGACGCCTGATATATGGTGGTCGCAAACCAGTCGGGAGCATTGTTGTGTCCTACTGCCAAAAGGTTTTACTGTTTAAAAGGTTATAGGGTAGATCATTATGTGAATGACAGTAATGTCTGGATGTGACTCTCTCTCTGTAAATCCGTTAAATTAGTATCGAGTTTCTTATCGGTTCTTCTCGATGACTGGGATGTTTGTCCGAACCGGCAGTAGTGTTTTGACGTTCATAAGTGCCTCCTTAGGGCCTAAATATATATTATTTTGATTTTGATTTCATTTTGACCCAACAATTAGCAACACTGTCATGGAAAGCATCGTCGAAAGACCACAACAAGCTTTGTGGGCCGACGTAATACTCCATCAGAAGGAATTTTAGGGCAAATCTACACAGTTACTAGATGAATATCGTTTTGGAATTTAGAAATATTTGAAGTATTTAATGGTCTCGCTTATCTGTGGATAAGGTCTCAATCATTGTAAATATCTACATTTATCTATAAAAGATTGAATGCTTCCGCTTTATGTAAAATTCCGTGTGCTTTATGCAATCACACTTATCGTTGATGAGTATGGTATAAGTGTATCACTGACTTGTTAAAATTCGATAAGACATTTCAAAAAATGCATATAACAAAACGTAATTGAGACTCGAACCAAAATTATGTATTTTAAATTAATAATAAAAATCATTCCCAGCCTTGTGTATTATATTATTATACAAATGTATATTTAATATTCTTAAGAATAAATACATATCATTTTGTTAATTTCTAAAATACAATAAATTCGAAGAGCACGCAATTTTTTCTGCTCACTTTCACTCGTCCTCATAAGATATTGTACCTAATCTAAATAAATATGTAAAAATATTTATGTAAAAGAATACACGCTTTTGCAGTTAAGAAACTCATGTTTTATGCAAAAAGGCTAACTTTAAATCATGATATTAATTGTTCATTGTTAGCAACAAATTCATAATCTCATCGTCTTTTCCAATCACATTAATCTTTAATGATATATACTTTTGAATTTACAAAAAATGTTAAATAATTTCATCTGAGTTTGTTATTCGATTAAATAAACTCATAAAATAAAATAAATGTTTTTGCTACCATTACCTACGTACATTTTTATTCACAAATTAAATTAATCGTAACAGATATTTCAGTTATTGCCAATTGGCAAATTAAACTATAGAACAAAAACTTACTCAACTTATGAGGGCGATAGCAAATAGGGTTGCCACCTGTGTTTTATAATAAAATACTTTTCGTTATTACTAGTAATTACAGTCTCTGTAAACAATAAAGTACTTAAATACTTTTACGTAATTAATTAAAAGTTCTAAGAAGTTGATTATAAAATATCTTAAATAAAAAGTGGCAACCCTAATAGCAAAGCACCGCCATGCCAACGTTCATACAGTAGTACTCATTGTAAATACACATTTAGTGCCTTTCTAAACTATCAACTTCCGACATTTTCATTTAAAATAATATCTAATATAAATAATTTCATTGTGCTACAGTGAACAAGGACGTTGGCACGGCATCGCTCGTCGAGTTAATAAGAAATCTTCCACGCCATAGTGATAAAAGATTACATAGTTTAAAAGCTGTTATACGAATAACATTGATTTTTTTTATATATTTAAAAAGGCTGTATATAGTTTTCTAGCCTTTTTATTAAGCCTATTAAGGGTAGAGACCAGGGGTACTTATCTTTAGCATACGTAGAAAAGAAGTTTCAATCGAAAAGCGTCAAATTAGGGTTGCGCCATGGTATCAATTGTGTAAATTTTAAATAGCATCAAAAGTTATTCAATTTGCCCACTTGAACAAATTTTACACTACACAAACTTTTTCTGTTGTTGTTTTAATATTATTTTATTTAGTTTTCCAACAGTAAAAACTGTAGAATCACAAAAAAGTGTATAATCCTCTTGTTACGCTAGCGCCACTCAGGTGTGTTTTTTTAATTGTAATTAGCTGCTTGTAAGTGTCCAACTGGGACACTTAAACTTGTTCCCCCCCCCCCCCCATATTTAAGATAATTCCTCTTACTTCTATTCTCCATAATTATATCAGCCGTTATTTGCTCAACCTTTAAGCTGAAATTGTCATGTTTTTTGGCAATATATTATATAATTTTGACGACATTTTACGTTAAATAGTTTGGTTATTGTGGATTATAAATAATAAATAGTAGCATGCATTTTAAGTTGCCACAAAAACTCCTTGGAAATTTTCAACAAGGGGCCGCGACCAGCGCCGTTATGGAGATATGTTTTAAAATTATCAGAATATTTAGAAATACATTTTATTTACATGACATTGGCAGAATTATTGATAGACACAGTTGAATTAAAAGAAGAATATATATTTATGCTATTAAAATAAACTTGTTTTTTGTAATGCTTAAAGATACACTTTTTTATCAGTCAAAGACATCGAACACCAATGTTTGATTTGTTTGTTATTGTTGAATCTACAAAACCCAGTTAGGTAGTACCTATTTCCACCAACGGGTAGGTACCTCTTATGGATTCTTCACATAGTTCATTAAAGTCTCTAGTTACCTCTTTGATATGATTTTGTAGTGTTTTTATACCCATAGTCCCTTTAGTAAATCAGTGTTATTCGTATGTTAATGATACAAGGATTGATACATTTTAATAATTAAATAATTTTATTAACAAACAATTGAAAACGACATAATTCTTCATAGATATATTTCACATATCACATTAAAATAATAAATACCTACTCTTTCTATCTAGTTTTTGTGATGTTTAACATTGAAAAAAAATCTAAAAAACATATCCAATAAAACATTCGTTAATTTGATTCACGACTTTATTAACGTTTTAATTGTAAGTCGAGTAATTATTAAAATCGATTACGATTTGAAATTTGAAAAAAAAATGCATCTTTTCTAAATAACAATACTTCAAAACACTGGAATTAATGTTATTTGCAATTTAAAAAATAATATACATATGTAATTTTTCCAAAAATCGTCCAAGTCCTTTATGAATTTATGATAAAAAGTTTTACTTAATTTATTATATTGTAAATAAATAACTAGGTCATAAGAGCTTGTGTATTATTACATTCTATTATTATTATACATTTTTCATAGTTAAATGATAATAAAATAAAAATAACGTAAAAATTATTATGATTAATATCCGAATATTATCTGTATTTATTTTAGCATATAATTTATACCTAAAAATGTAATTTAAGAAGAAAGTCAAATAAATTTTTCATGCCACTGATGACATTTATTATTTATGTACCTTCTGTTTTATTATACATTATATTAAAGAAGATAATTGAACCCATGGGAAGCAGAATAACCTACCTGATTTTTTCTATAAATTCACCTATAATATTCATATTCTAAAAATGTGCATTGCCAAAACCACAATGGCCTAAACTTATTAAATTGAAGCTGCTATGTAAGTATCACGTAAATAACTTTAGGCCATTGTGGTTTTGTTAAAGTACATTTTCATGTTATAAATATTATGTTAATTATAATAGGTGAATTTATTCAAAAAAATAAATAGGCCACTCTGGTCCTCGTAGCCTCAATTTTTAGTAATGGTTTAACATTATCATTTATGATTCTGATATTGAATCGTCCTTCATCCATTATCTTATTAAGTACCTAATCATTTTCAAAGTCACATAAATTAAGTCCTGATTTTGCACATCGCTGGATTTTAATTTAAGTAATACCGATCGACCTAAATACGAGATTTACTAGTACAGTATATAAGTACCGATCTGGAGTTTTTGGCGGGATCCTGAAGTGACATGTTGTTGTTTTTATTTTTAATTCATTTATTTAGGTTTTTGACCCCACATTATGTAATATTGATGGCGTTTTGCGTGATATAGTTTGGTTTTTCTGCATAAGTGAAGTGGATTATAGGTATAAACCAAGAGCATGCATTCTGGGATCCCACGAAAATTCCCTAGATCGTTCTAACAAGTCGGCCACCATCTTGTTGAAAGCCACTTTGTATGTACTACGAAAGATTGAAAACATTGACATTGAAAACCTCACTTTATATTGGAAAATGTTATGAAGGCTTAAAAACATTGACACTGGCAAGTGCTTTTGCGGCGCCAAAACAAGAAGAAGAAGTACCGATCTTTAAATTTATTTAATTATTACCTACCTGGAATTAAAACAACAGAAAAGTTTTTATGATTACCTGCCATCTAGTGTAGTAAGCTGTGTATTAAATTATGAATATCAGGAATCATTTATTTTTGTAAATTAATGTTTCATATAACTGATAGATGGCAGTGTTTCAAATATTCAAAACTAGATTTATTAATACATTCGTAAGCTAGGAAATAAAAAATAATATCCAAAACGTTTTTATATATAAAATAGTTTCAAATTTGAAATAAAAACCGTGTTACAAAATTTGAATGGTTTAACTGTAATGTAGACTATGGGTGGAGTGGGTGGTTGTCAATATCAGTGAATAAATTTGCGGGACAATATAAAGAAGTTGTAAAATAAGTTTTAATCCGATTTACCTTCACATTTAGGTAAATAGTCTTGCTTATCGGGCTACTATTTACCTTTGGACTATATTTCGGTAGCGGAAAACGTGAGATGGTGGTTTAAACATCCATTAATTTCTATTTTTGCCTGAAATTTTATCCGTGCAATAAAACAGCCTACGGGACGATTGACAACTCTAACCTTGGGCGTTGGTGCGGTGCAGAGGGTAATACAACTGTGTATAATAAGTATTACTTGTACTAACATAATAAATAATATCTAAGAGTACGTAAGGCTTTTCTAGAAGCGGCGGGGCTGGAGAAACTTAATGTGGGTGAGAAGCCCACCTTTCAGGTCGTCAGGAAGGGCAGCTTGTGCACAAGCATAGTGGACGTTACAGTCTGCAGCCCCACCCTTCTTGGCAGGATCAATGATTGGAAAGTTGACGAGAACTTAATAACTTCCGACCACAATGCAATCACCTTCTCGATCCGGGTGGATGGGAAGCTTCAAAACTTTAAACCGTCCACAAACCGGATCTACAATACTAAGAAGGTGGACTGGTCGGAGTTTTCGTCAACTCTACAGGAGAGACTGTCCAAGAGGGGCCTGACGGCCGGAAGGGTGCAGGGTGTAGCCGACATTGGGGATCTGGAGTCAGCCGAGTCCGAATACCTCTCCTGCATCAAGGACACCTGTGATCAGGTGATCCCGAGGGTATGTGGGGTGAAAAGGGTGGCTCGCCCCCCCTGGTGGACGGGGGACATGGATGCCCTCAAAAGGGAGGTTGCGCGGAGGAAGAGGAGGATCCGTTGCGCCGCCCCTCGCTGGAGCCCTTACGTTGTCGCCGACTATCTTGATGCCCTTGAGGATTTCATGAGAGAGGTAGCGAGTGCTCAAACCAGGAGTTGGAAGGAGTTTTGTACGACGCAGGAGCACGAGAGCATGTGGGACGTCTACAGAGTCTTGCGGAGGACTGAGCGGAGGCGGGAGGAGGTCCTTTTGGCAGGCCCTTGCGGAGCCATTTTAAACCCGCAGGGGTCTGCCGACCTGCTTGCCAGTACGCTGTTCCCAGCGGATGATGTGGGCGCTGATACCGAAGGATCATACGAGAGGAGACTGTCCTTAAGTGGCAGGAGCGCTACGAGTCCTCAGACACGGGTGAGGTGACGCGGGCCTTCTTCCCCAATGTGGCAGACGCCCATCGGGTGTTGAGGAAGGTCGATCTGTTACCCGCCCATGTCCAAGCCCTTACGGGCCATGGAGGATTTGCGGCGTACCTGTACCGCTTCAAGATCAAGGATAGTCCCGCGTGTGAATGCGACCCGGATACGGCCGAGACAATCTTTCACCTCATTATAGATTGTCCGCGTTTCGGCTCGTCCAGGTTTGACCTTGAGTCCAGGCTAGGTTGCAGGATTGAGAGGGATTTGCTGCACACCATGATGGTAGAAGATGATGTGAGGGGCATATTTTTAAAATTCTTAGAAAAAATTACAAAGATAGCATGTAAACGTAACAAATAGATAGGTAAAATTTTTGTTAAGTTTGTTACTGAAAAATTTATGACTGTTAAATTAAATTGATTATATGTAAATTATTAAATAGATAGTAAGGAATTGTTATTTATATAGACAAACGATGTTAATTTTATTATTATTTTAATTATTATTGTTATTTTTAAACATGTGAGTTAATTTTGTAATATATTGATGTAAGTTTTGTTTTTAATAAAGGAATAAAAAGGGAAATTAGGTTTAGGGAATAAAAGTTAGTGTAGAGAAAGAAAAGGGTCATAGTTAATAAATAGAAATGGGTAACTAGGAGTAGGGACCAGCTTAAATAGTCGTAGGAGAGAATGTGTGGGTTTTATAAAATAAGAGTACTGTAATAATTAATTAGATATCTTTCTCTGATCATGTTAGAGACTTTTTTTTCGGGGGGTGGGGTTCATTAACCCAACCAAATAATAAAAAAAATAAAAAAAAAAAAAAAAAAAACCGAAGCCCAGAGGGCCATTAGGACAGCGACTGAGGGGCGCCTCCCCGGTTGGCCACGAGGACTGTCGGCCGCAGACCCACCTTTTACCCAGGAGGAGATAGAGCGGGTGTGTAAAGAGATTCATCCGCGAAAAGCTCCTGGGGGGGATGGTTTCACGGCTGACATATGGTTTACATGGCTGACATTATTATCACTGGTTAATAAGTGCCTGGAATTGGGCCATTTCCCTCATCCCTGGAAGACTGCAACGGTGTGCATTCTCCGGAAGCCAGCTAGGGAGGATTACACATCGCCAAAATCCTACCGTCCTATTGGCCTCTTGCCGGTGTTGGGCAAGCTTCTAGAAAAGCTATTGGTTCGACGTTTACGCTGGCACTTGTTACCCAAACTCAGCGTGCGGCAGTATGGGTTCATGCCACAACGCAGCACGGAAGATGCTCTCTATGATCTGGTGGCGTACGTACGATCGAAGTTAGAGGGGAAGGAGATCGTCGTCTTGGTGTCACTGGACATAGAGGGCGTGTTCGATAACGCGTGGTGGCCAGCGCTGAATTCGCAGCTCGTGGCCAAAGGGTGCCCTAGAAATTTGTACAGCGTGGTTCTGTCGTATCTCGAGGATCGACGTATAGAGCTAAGTTATGCCGGTTGTCAGGTAAGTCGGGAGTCTTCGAAGGGTTGCGTGCAGGGATCTATCGCTGGGCCAACCTTTAGGAACTTGATACTCGATTCCCTGTTGGTGAAGCTTGAGGTCGCGGGGGTGTACTGTCATGCCTTTGCAGACGATGTCGTCCTGGTTTTCTCTGGAAGTGAGGTCGGGCCCATGCAGGAATTTGTATGCCGGACCCTGCAGACTGTGATGAACTGGGGCGTCGAAAATAAGCTCTCCTTTGCCCCGCATAAGACCAAAGCGATGGTGCTTACAAGGAAGCTTAAGTTCGACGCCCCGGTCCTGATCATGGGAGGAGTCCGGTTACCTTTAGAGAAGAAGTTCCGCCTGCTGGGCCTGATTTTGGATAATAAGCTCACTTTCGAGGCACACGCCGCTGTTGCCTGTAAGAAGGCCGCTGACATCTATAAACAGCTGGCGTGTGCAGCGAGGGTGAGCTAGGGCCTGAACTCAGAGATTATCAGGACGATTTATAGCGCTGTAGTAGAACTGATAGTTCTGTATGCCGCTAGTGTGTGGGGCCCCTCTGCAGGGAAGATCTCGATTAGGAATAGACTAAACTTCCTGCAGAGGGGTTTCGCAATTAAGATCTGTAGGGCTTATCGTACGGTTTCTTTAACATCAGCATTGGTTCTGGCAGACCTCGACCTTGACCTCGCTTGACCTCCGCGCCCAAGAGGTATACAGGCTGTACTGTGCAAAGAAATGAGTAGGTCTGGACGAGATCGTGGTCGACCGTGCGTTGGAGCGGCCGGTAAAATTCACCGACTATCCGCACCCAGTGTATTGTGTTGGCGAACCGTACGAGAGCTTGGAAGTCCTTCCTGAGTCCGGCGGCTCCGGGATCTTCACCGACGGCAGTAAGATCGACGGTGGAGTGGGAGCTGCTGTGACTTGGTTCAAAGAAGGATGTGAAACCAGGTTCTCCACGTTTCGCCTAGAGCCTTTCTGCTCCGTCTTTCAGGCCGAGCTTTATGCGTTGCATAGGGCGGTACAGATGGTGCATAAGGCTGGTGACGGGAAGGTCAGTATTTTCAGTGACTTTAAATCGTCGCTGGAGATGCTGGCCAATCCGATCCCGCCTCACCGTCTGGCTCTTGCAGCGCAGACAGCGATTCGAGCTATTAGAGCGGAGGGGCGTGCGGTGCACTTGTACTGGGTGCGTGCTCACGTTGGTACGGTTGGAAACGAACGTGCCGACGTGTTGGCGAAGAGGGCCGCCCACAAGAAGACCGTGGCCGACTATGATCGGTATCCGGTGTCATACGCGAAGAATGTCATACGAGAGGAGACTGTCCTTAAGAGGCAGGCGCGCTACGAGTCCTCTGACACGGGTGGGGTGACGCGGGTCTTCTTCCCGAAGGTGGCAGATGCTCACCGGGTGTTGAGGAAGACCAATATGTTACCTGCCCATGTCCAAGCTTTCACAGGCCATGGAGGATTTGCGGAGTACCTGTACCGCTTCAAGATCAAGGGCAGTCCCGCGTGTGAATGCGAACCGGATATTGCGGAAACAATCTACCACCTGATTGTAGATTGTCCAAGATTCGGCTCGTCCAGATTCGACCTCGAGTCCAGGATTGGTCACAAGATCGATAGGGTCACATTGAATTGTTTGGTGGCGGATGAGCAGAAAAGAGGGCACTTTTTGGAATTCATCGAAAAGATAGCGAACAAGCGGAATAAATAGTGATATCTCTTGACACATACAAAGTTGTTTTTACCGTAATTTATACAATTAAGAAATTTGTGTATGTAGTGTTTTTAATAAAATTATTATTATTATTATTTATTGTATAGCTTGAAAATTCTACAATTAACTGTTTTTTATATTTTTTGTTATTTATTATTGATTTTATAAAATTTGTATTCTTTTGACATTATATATTATTGAAAATATTTTTAAGAATTGAATATTATGTAAATAGTTATAAGAAAGGGAATCAGCTAACAAAAGTCGGAGGAAAGTTATGTGGGATGAAATAAATTGTAAGAATTATTAAACAGCACCTTATATCTCTGATTTGTGATAGAGACATTTCGGGGGTGGGGGTTATTAACCCACCATTTTAATTAAAAAAAAAAGAAAAAAGAGTAAGTAAGGTAGACATTTTATTATATCTCAATAAATGTTATTTTGTAAGATAATACGAAATATCTAAGATACTTACCTAATAATTATTGAAAATGATGACAACAAAACTTAATTTCTTTTATTACCAGTAATGATTATACCTGATTAATTAATAAAATTGCTAGTGTATTCTTGATTTTGACCTTTAATTTACTTGTATACAGTTTACTTTAAATTTCACTTATTTTATTTTAATACAAAGCCTCGGACCTCCTATTGAGAGCAATATTTGATAGATGATTTGCGCTTAATCTGCCAGTGAGCATCCTCCACGCCTTGGAGCAAGGATGCGCACCCTAAGCAGAGATGACCCAGCCCATAACTAATTAGCGTGTTCTCTGAAAGTTGACAGCTAGTAAACTATCAAATAAATACAATTTAAATGTCTGTTTGTATTGTCAAAACAACAGCTTTTTACTAAATACATATTTTATTAAAGTATATCTTCTTAGAAATTTTCTTATAACAGAAACCAATTTTTAAAATGTTTGTCTGTCAGTAGGATTGTTCCGGGTAATCTCCGAAACTTTTGGACCGATTTTGACGTGACTTACACTGACAGATAGCCGATGTTATAAGGAATAAATTAAGCTGCTTTTATTTTAGAAAAAGAATTAGAATTCCTCGCAAATAGAAAATAATTCGGAAAAACGACGTTTTTGGGACACTTAAATGGCTTAAGTACCCTGAGTAAGCCATAAGAGACATATCAAGTTAATGTACTAAGTACGAATTTGTAGATCTACAAAAAAGTCAGCAAGAACACTCTATCTCTATCTCTATCTATCTTCTAAAGATCACCCACAATAAGCATTTTTGTCTTTAAAATAACCGGGAGCGGGGTAGCACGTATCGCACGTGTGCCCAATCGTCAGCATTCTGTAAACCAAGCGAGCGCAACAGCTCAATAGATTATTGGTTTGTATGTTTCAATCCGCTAATCTCTAGAACCGTCACCAAGATTTGAAAAAAAAAATTGCATTTTATAGCCTATATATTTAAGAAGTTTATAGGCTATATAACTTCATACTAGAACCCTAAGGAGCGGAGCAGTGACCATATACGTTTAGCAATCTGGAAAGTTGTAGATAATTAAGAGAAGTGAGAATAAATAATTTATAGCTTACACTGATGCGTTGGCAGCAGTGCGGCGCGGTACGGTGGAAAATAACGTGAAACTGTGGGACACAACTAGTAACAAAAAAGAAAACCAATAAAAAATAAATTTACTTAAAATTATAAAATAATATTTTTCTATACACCCGAAATTAACCAACACAAGACAATTTTTAACGAAAAGAAAAGCAACTCTGTTCCCTCAAGTTCTCTGGTGTATTTTCGAAGTTGAAGGTCCAATGCCTTTCTGAAGTATCTATCCCCTATCCAACAAAAAAAGAATCATCCAAATCGGTTCGTAAATAAAGAAGCTACATAACAACCATAAAAAAAAAATTACATTCGAATTGAGTACCTAATCTCCCTTCTTTTGTTAAAGTCGGTTAAAAAACTAAATCGAAAGTACATACGAAACAAATTAGCAGCCTACAGTTTTTTTAAGGTCGGTGCCAGTAGTTATTACTGTCGAATATATAAATAAAACATAATCAAAATAGAAACGATATATCCGATACAAAACGAAGTTATAAGACATTTCGTTTTTGTTAATATTACAGAAACCGACTTTTTTTATATTTCATAGGTGCTTAAGTGCTGGTTCCTTTTTTTGAAGTCCATTAAAAAGAGTTTAAAAACCACACAAAATTATTATCCGCGGGACTTTCGAATACAATACGAATAAAACAGTGTGTTTACAACTAGATAATAAATAAACAATTGGAATGTAAGAACAAATGACGTTCTGTGATACTGATTAGGCAACATTTCGTTATATCACACAGAGACGTTTATGAATTAAAAAGCCATATAAAAATTTAAAATTAATCCTTATAATTTTCTATTTTTTTTTTGCTTATTTCTTACTTATCCAATCAATATGCCTACTAAACATCATCAGCATCTACATTTGTCAATATAACATAATAAAAAAATTAGCGAAAGTCGTATCAATACCTAATAATAGCTAACTACTACTCCAGTCCTTAGAGTCGCAGCTTGAATATATATAGCCCAAAACTTTCCCCAATAAAAGTTCCATCAAACTCACAAAGATTCTTTGAAATCTGATTGGTAGTTCCAGAGATTAACACGTTCAAACAAACAAAATATCTCTTAATCTTTATAGATACTTTATATCATAGTCTATAGTACTATACTATAGTCTATACTATCTCAATACTATAGTTAAATCATAACACTTTTTACCTAGTAATAGCCTAACATTGACACGTTGAAAAGTCACTGAGAGTTAATTAATAGTTAATATCACGTTAAATCCTTATAACAAAGAACAGTTTATTAAATTTAAAAAAAAAAAGATTATTAGAAAGTTCCGTAATACAAAGCTAGCGACCATATAACACACTTATGAGTTCGGAATGCAAATTTATTTCCTAATTTTTATTTTATAACAAAAAAAAGAAAGTGATATAACAACAGCTCTAGCTAGTTAGGGACGTCATAGTCGAGTTGTCCCCAGTAATCTCTGTTTGCCGACTTGCCTCACGCACAGTACACAAACGAGCCCACGGCACAACACGCCGAGCTTTCCACTGGGCGACACGGCTTCATATTAATTTAACTATTTATTACATTTTTAAAAAGGGTTTTTATGTATAGTTTAAATTTAAAAAAATTTTAAGTGTTGTGAAAAATGCGGCCGTCTGACATCTTCTGTTATGTACTGTTCATGGTGAGTGGTGTTCATTTATTACTGTTATCATAAAGCAGCTACGTACGCGATAATTATAATATAACATGTAATAATAATATAGATTAATTATATTATATGTTAGCTGTACGTAGACGCAGCTTCGTTCGCATGGACGACAGAAGAACGCATAATGCTTATAAAAATCATAATTTCTTAAAAGTTTAATATCTTTTTAGAGAATGAAGATATTGTGTTTTTTTTTTTTTTGATAAGGGTCAAGTAGCTAAGTAGTCAAACAAAAATAACTTTATAAAAATCTATCGAGTAGTATTTGTGTGATGCACGCACAACGGCAAACCTCAAACATTTTATTTAAATAGATTGATACTTTTAATTGATGTTGTAACTTTAAGGTCGAAATATAAGAAAAAAAGTAATTTCTTTGAAGATTTATCCCAACTTGTCGCACTTCGGCTTGTGGAATAACTCCAAATGACCTTGTGTTGTGTTCTTGAGATGATTACGGTTTCCAGAACTACTTGGGGTAGGAGAGTTCAAGGTCTGCAACGCTGTAGTTGATACCTATGGTATTACAAACGTCCATAAGCTATGTTAATCGCTTACCATCAGCCTAGCCTTATCAAGAAAAGACGGTAGCACACTCGATCGTGTTTATCATTTTCATTTTTTTTTGTCTGTGCAAATACTATTTACTGTTATATTAATTACGTAAAGTACCAGTAAAACAAAAAGTGGAAATGTTTACCCCCCAGCACGCTCAATGAGTGAATAGCATAGAATTTGATTAAATCAAATTAAAAAAATACTATAGGGAATTAAGGCTCTTATGAACTTTATAAACACTATTACCAGTTCGAAACCATCTAAAAAAGCAAACCAGCATCTCAACTGTACAAATAATATTTAATGTTAATAATTTAGTAAATGCACCGAGAATAATAATCCACTGTATAATAATTATAGTCTTATTGACAGTAAATGCCGTAGAATAGGATATAGGATATTTACCTACAATTTTATACCCCAGCGAAGTGGGCGGGCAACAGCTAGTAAATAATATATAATAGTAATATAGACCGTATGGTTTATGATAAAAAAAAGTGAAATGAATTTATACAACAATACAAGAAAGTGTATTTTTTTAACTTTCATTAATTTTAGGAAACTGGTTTGATACGTGATTTACGTTTACAGGAAATTTGTGTTAAAACGCTACGCACATAATATTACATTTATGTCTTTTTTGTTCATACAGTAGTTGGAAGAGTTTTAAAAAATTCACTAAGAACTACATTTCTTTGTAGTGCATGGTTTTTGTTCTGATTTGATTATTAGTTTCATTGATATGTACCACCCACACACACGACAATATTCGCCGTTTTATTACGTATATCGTAAATGAAAATTGATAACAGATTTTGCTTAATATTGACTTCAATATGGCGAATTGTGGTTATGTTTGGTATATAATATAATCCATAGTAATAATATGTATTATAAGCTAATTGTTCGTTTGTTTGTGTATTAAAACGCGTTAATATCTGTAACTATTATTCGGAGTAGAAAAATTGTTTTTTTTTTTTCATTTTATAGTATATTTATCGAGGAAGGTTAGGTATATGGTCTATACAACTTGAGGATACCATGGGATACACGAGTGCGTTGGCAGTAGCGGTGATAAATTAGTCGATTAATTTTTAAGTTGCATAAGTACTTTTTAAGACAATTGAAAAAAAAAACTTATATTCGAAGTTGAAGGTCCAATGCCAAAGCAATTAAAAAAAGACCAACCTTGAGGTATCCCCTTTACAACAAAAAAAAAAATCGGTTCATAAACAAAGAACTTAATGCTGACCTAAAAAAAAATCTAATTGATAACCGCCTCCTTTTTTTGAAGTCAGTTAAATACAATTTTATAGTGATAACTTAATAATAAAAACTATTCAATTTGCTTAATCTGAATTTTGTACAAGTTCTTTAATTTTTAACAACAATAGAGTTCAAATTACTACAACTTGACTCATAATTGGAACAATTATAAATTTCACAAAGTATAAACGATTTGACAAATTCGATTATAGAATATTGGTTATGCAAATCAAACATAGAAAAAAACAATTATTTTCATTGTACCACGGATTTCTCTATAAGAAACGTAGATGACTGCCGATATTCCCACGATATTAAGTAATTATCTTATCTCCCAGACACTCAAATATTATTTTAATTATTGTATCTTTTGTATTTTTTATAATATCTGTTTGAGAATTTTAAATAGTCAATTCACGTACATAAATGGAACTTATTATAATAAGTGTGTAAGATGGAATTTCTATTAATGATTCTATTTTTACTCTACAATACTGGCACAAAAATACTATTTAATCATGTTATAATATTATAAATGTGAACATTTGTAGTATATTTTTTACTCAATCATGCAAACACGACTGAACAAATATGCATGAAGTTTGACATACAATTAATATACCTACTATAATTAGCGCGATAAACAAACAAATTATATCCTAATTTTTATACTTAATGCTAGTATAGATTATTCTTTATATTTATATATCTTATAACCAACCTTAAAAAAAAACGAGGTTCTCAATTCCGATTCGATGAGCGCCCTTCAACATTTAATTCTTTGTACATTTAGTAGACGAAGGATAACTATGGCATATAAAATTTCGGAAAGTATTCAGAGTTTAGCTAGTAAAAATGTATAGATAAAAGATAAAGATGAGTGTATTGTAATAATTATTATGTTATTATGTTGGCATGGTCGCTTTGTGACCAAATCCTTTAATTATATTTTGGAAAGGGTTTACCTCGAAGGTGGTCGCATTTTAATTTAGTTGACATTGGACCTTCAATTTCGAAGAAACACCAGGGAACTCCTGAAAATCACTAAAGCTGGGTTATTCTTTAGTTAAAAATTGTTCTGTCAATAATTTTACTTAACGTAATAATAACATCGGATTACTAAAAAACAGGGGAATTTAAGTGAAACCGATTAACATTCGTACTAAAATAAATAAAGATTTCAACGTTTACTTTACTGAGGAATCCAACCGAGAAGTAATTAGCTGAACTAATAAGCAATTGCAAGGAAGATTGAGCACCGGCTGGGTGGTCGTTTATCCAACTGTGACAGTTTTCACTCATCGAAAGTTTTCGACTTTGTCAATTGTTATTACGGCTTGGCAACTTCATAAGTGAACCTAATTCTTTATACATTAAATAAATAAATTTTATCTATATGTTATGAAGCGGATAGCGTAATAAAAGGTAGGTTGTGAAATTTGTTCATATTAAACCTACATACAATTACTTCCAGGGGGTATGAATATGAACCCACAATTTTTTGTTCTATAGTGTTTATTTATCAAGTTATGATTATCAAAAGAATAGTCGTAAATTAAATTCAGATTTCCCTGAAGTAGATTTTCGAATTGAATAAATTTACAATAATATATTAAAGGTAATAATAATTGATACAGAAAATTTTGTTCTTTTGAAAACTAAAATAATAATTGAAAAAGAAACATGCAAAGTAAAAATTTCAAAACAAAATTCGACTAACTTAAAAAAAAAGGCCGAGGCAGTCATAAGGACTACTAACAGATGTGAAAACTCAATTTTGAATTTTTACATCAATTATCGGTTAATTTCGGTGACGCGAAATCACGAGATTTACGCATGTGCACGTATATAATATTTATGCGTATACGTATATACATGCCGCTATACTACGCGTCGCTAGTATGACACAAGCCCAATACGTCACGAGCATGTCGAGGTCTTCGATGACGCGAACCCATGTTTTCCCCTATCAAAAATTGCTCAACGCGGCTAAAGAAATTTCCCTTCAAAAATTCATTCTTAAACACAATGCTACAATATATTTATTAAACATCTGTCCATGTATCTAGTCTAGAAGTTTATACACTGAGTAGCCACGATAACTTAAACACAGAAGTGAGATACCGTTAAGGATTTTGAAAGAATCATTTAAATCAATCAACTAACGAGAGAAAATATTTTCAATCAATGCATGCGAAACCGCTGTTAGATCCTAGTACAAGGAATAGTAAATTCTATTAGCAACTTTCTTACAAACGCGCTTGACCTGGCTTGTTAGAACGTAACACTGATCTGTTATTTGATACACGAATCTAGATCGTTGTACATTTTTGTAACATTACACGTAAGAGAAAATAGTGAAATTTTTATTAATTACTTATAGGACAGTGATATTAGATTGAGAGAAGAATCACTTTATTATAAGTTAATAAACACTAGAGACGGTACCTAACAATAATTGGTATATTTATTTATTTATTGTCACATCAACGACACATTCACAGAATATTACAATAACAAATACACCACAAGTTAAGGACTGTATGAAGTATCTTTACAGATAGTATAGGATAGGTAATAAGATTTAAGATTCATAAGGTACAAATTAATTGTAAACAACAATAATATATAGCATCTGGATTGTATAATCTTTGAGAACTCAAACATTTCTCGATCTAAGCGTGTTCTTTGTACCTGCGTCAATATTTCTCGGGTTAAAGTATGATATCTACAATTTAAACTATTTAGTTAATTTTGATTCATAAGGTTGAGATAATTAGGTATACAACGTTTAGAATAACTGCGAAATCATAGGAAATCGATAACAGTTAGTTATAACTAGCTGTGTCCACGGCTGCGCTCGCGTGGACTACGGAATGCCGTCGATCGGCACACGCGCGAATCCTGGTTATTTAAAACACAAAAGTGGTTATTTTTGGTAATCCTTATAAGATAGACATATATTTATGCTCTTGCTGACTGTTTGTAGAGGTATTTTAAGAACTACAATTAAGTAGGCACTACTTTAATTTGATATAAGTATCTCTTACGGTTTTTTACTCAGCTCAAGCCATTTAAGCGCCCTAAAATCGTCGTTTACCGAATTGATTTTTACTTTAAAGCAACCCTCTTTTTCTCATCAACATCAACTATCTGCCAATGATAGCCTCGTCAAATTCGGTCCAACCGTTTCGGAGATTACCCGGAACAAAGAGGTAGACAAAAAATTTAAAAATTTGTTTTTTTTTTCTTTTTTATTAGTACCGTATATATTTTGGTAGAAAGCTGTTATTTTGACATTACATACAGACACTTCAATTTGATTTATTTGTATATATTTATCACTTAAACAACTGTGGTCTAAAGATTAACTCTAGTGCTAGCTAAATTTATTGTTCAAATGCGCATCTAATGTCAATCAGAAAGTTTGTAAAAAATCATGTACTAAAAAAGATTTATTAATGTAGATTTAAAAAAAAATGGCTTACACAAAACTGATACAAGCGCAGAGATATCTGAATATTGATGAGTAAAGACAACCGGAAGTCGTTCTCACTTATGGAAATATCTCTATGATAGGAGTGGAATGACCTCAGCCGTGAACCGCAAAGCAATCTCGCTTGTACCTATATCTTACCACTTACCTATAGATTGCGACGTAGTTTCTAAATGCCTTAGATTTAGACCGAGGAAACAGCAATGTTCCGAGATAAAATAAAAGTTTCGAATTTTTTTCGTTCGTAGGACGATTATTAACGAAGCGAAAAATGCCATTAACTTTAATGAAGTGTCTAGCAACGTACTTTTGGTGATGGTAATAAGTCACTGTAATCTAATTGCGTACAAGATTATCATATACAGACCATAGAAATCTGACTTAAAAAATATTGTCAACGAGACTAGCAGAGGATCCTGCAGACAAACTGCTCATGGCAGGGCAGTTTTTATAAGCAAAATCAAAAGAATAACTCCTGAGGTCAGTCATAATAAAAGCCTATGTAAGTTTATATCCCATGGGTTAGCTACGAAAGTTGCATAGTTGAGTACTCCCTTACCATTCATTACATAACATAAGCTTTCATATATTTCTATATTCTACGAGCAAATATAAAATGACCCTAGAGGACTATAATTAACATAATGAAAGTGTTACGTTACTGTCTGTTAACAAATACCTACTATTATTTAATTTAGTAGCTTTATTAGATGTGTTTAGTTATACTAAATAACAGGGACGTACCAGATTCTTAAAACTATAAATCCGTCGATATGGATACAAAATATTGCTGTCTTGATTTTCAGATACGGATCTCGACTTTTGTTCCTCCTTTGTTTTTAGTAGTTGCGTGTGCCCTTGAACCTGTAGTTAGCGGACTTTTGCACAAGTGAAATTAAGAAGCACATTTAAACTCGCACCGAGTGTGCGGTTTTATTTTTTATAGCGGAGTACATTTTTCTCGGTGCATTAGTATAATTTTGTTGTGTTTTGTACTGTTCTAAGCTTATAATCAATTATGAAGCTCAAAGTTTTTCGTTGCTACTTTTCAAATTTCCATATACATAGTTTCATATTTTTCTCACTTATAGTGGGTACTGCAAAAAAAATTACCAGGTATTCAGGTTTCCTCACGACATTTTCCTTCACCTTCAGCTGATAGTGTTACCAATTTCAAATAGTAAATGTAGGTACACGTATTCCGTAAAATTCGTTCGTACCTGTCAGGGATTGGGATCTGCGGACATCGAATTGATATTTTGCCAGCCACAACTATGCAATTGACACCATGACTATCCTCGACCACTGCGTTATCTGTCATATTTCACAGTAAATTATTTATTTTATGATATCTATATTTCAATATTCTTACAAAATTGGATATATTTGAAGTACGTTATCATTATTTACTTTATTCACTATCTGGTTCTTACTTATTTAGATTATTTCAGCTTGAGATGTTTGCTTTAAAGCACTATCACTATTTAAATTAAATTCAGTATCATGGAGGTCTGCTTACAGATTACCATTACTGTAAATTTTAACTCAGAATTAACTGAACTATGAAATAAATTAATACAGGCATAATTATAGTAATTATTTCATATTTACATAATCTATTTCTACTTCTTCCAGATAACTCTAACATGCGCAACATGCGCAGCAGCCGAAACCGAAGAGAAAGAAGTAGAAGAAACAAAGAAAAACATTCGCTTGAATAAACGCGATACCATAATGCTGATAGATAATTTTCCAATGGAAACGGCATACCAAAAGCCAAAAATGATTTATAGAAGAGTATCCAGGATATCAAAACACAGGTATGGACCACCTAAGCCGAAATATGGACCTCCGAGACCAAAATATGGACCTCCAAAAATAATGCGAAAACCAGGAAAGAAGTATAGAGGAAAAAATGCGAGCCCTAAATACAGACCGCAAAGTTATAAAAAACACACAATGAAACCCAAGTACGGGCCACCGAAACACCCAAACCCAGCTTATGGTTCGCCAAGTAGAACTCCCCATTTCCCACTTCATCCACCGGTTTCAACGGATTTTGCAGAACCACCTACAAATCGCGACGATTACCCAAAATTCAATCACGCCGAACCACCAGTTGATTCGTACGGAGCATTTGTCAAAACCACTTTAAAAGATCTTTATCCAACATTACAAGCTTTCAAATCAATGCATCATTTCAAAAACGATGATTTTGCAGAATTCGACAAGGAATATCAATCATGGAAAAATTTGAAACGTGAACAAAGCATAGACAATATTAATGAATATTCTAAAACACATCCAGTTTACATGAAACCAGAACCTGATGTGTTTGTAACTCCAATACCATCAGAAGGTAATGAAGAAAACTTGAACTCTTATTCAGATATATATGCTCACAACGAGAAACAAAAACAGAAAGTGCAGAAAGAGAAGAAGAAGAAACCGGGAAACATCAAGCTTGTGAACCGGCTGTGGAAGCCGCAGAAGCCAGGTCTCAACGAGGAGATAATAGTCGGAGGTCAGTACGCTGAACCGCCCGCTAGATACATACCTAAGTTTCAAACTAATTCGCCGTTGCTCGACGACGACGAGTTTGCGCCTCCGCAAAGTTTTATCGACTCAGAAATTCCATCATCAGCCACAAACTCGCCCTACGTCAATTATAAGAACAGCAATCTAGCCTTTAGTCCACAAAACTTAAATGATGCGTTTAGTATAGTCGACTAAGGAAGTAATATTATTTGTGCAATGATACTATTACATTATTTTTGCTATTTTCGATGATTTTTTTAATGGCGATCTCATCTGGTGTGTCTTGTTTCAAAATCCGTTCTTTAATAAAGCATTTCAATTGTTATTCTTTCCTCAATATGAGTAAAATTCAGTTTTAAAAAAAACTTATTTGTAGACTGTAGTAATACTTCTAATGATTTCTTTAAAATGAGAGATGTTGATAAGACTATAGTCAAATTTATCAAAGTAAAACATACACTATGTAAATTATTATTTATAACATTTTTAAATTTAATGAAAAATGAGTTTATATTAAATAACGTATTCAAAAATATAGGATGATAGATAAGAAATCGCAATAAAAATTAGAAAATAAGTTTTACTTTGAAAGTGTAATTAATGAGATAACATTAAATTATTTAAATTGATTATATGTTGTTAGATATAAGACTGTTATTTATTTTAAAATAAGAGTATTTTAATTAAATTATTTAATAGAAATAACAAGAATCCTTTTAATCTTCAATTTTAGTTTTCCAACCTCAGTATTTACTGGTCCAAATGATAGATTATTTTGAAAAAAAAAAAATTTTTAATACACGAGTTATTTTAGTAATTAATATAAATCATTTAATTTGTTGATTCTCATGTATTATGTCAAGGTAAACAAATTTTAAAATAAAACCTTTTTAAAGGCTTACCATTAGCGGATAGAACAAATAAGCACTGATGCGATGAATTGGCATTAATATACTGGAGAAATATGGAAGTTAAGCGTCATATAAAATCTCAGAAATTTGCAGTAAAATAAAACAATATTATACAAATGATCACTATATTAACAAGAAGCTTAAACGACTTATATCAAAAGCTTAAATGACTGAAGGTCTTAACATTTATATATAAAACTACAGTAAAGCGAGATAATCTAAAAATTAATTGTCCTGTTTTTCATTATCCACACATTCTTGAGTACAATCAAGGAGCTTCTTTGTATTGTTTGATAAAATAATAAATAAGGTAGAAAATGTAATGTAAAATTGGTATTGTTTGACTTTTCTTATTTTAAGATCATTTCAAGTTTTAAAAATAGCTTGAAGCTACATTTAAAGCAAATAAATACATGTCGATAAATCATAGGAAAATGTTAAATATAGTAAATTTCATTTATGCCAATTTTTTAATACAACAAATGGATACGAGCAACAAAAATCTTTTTGCATAAATTTGATTATATCATGAAAAACTATTTTTTCTGTAGAACTACCGTAATTCAATACAAATTTATTGTGAGAAAATTATATAAAATAAAATTCTATATTTGTGTCATGCTATTTCAAAATCGAATTGCTCATGTTTTTCAATAAAATTAATGTATTTTATATTTAAAGTAATTAAAAAAAATGTAAATTTGTCTGTAACACCCGAGCATACAACAAAACCTGAACTAGTAAGAATATAAATTGATTAATAATTAATTGATTTTTGGAAAGTAGGAACATAAAAACGCCCACACATTCGTTTAGCATAGAAAGCTGTTGTAAACGTATCAGTTTTTAAGAAATTCAAAAAACTCGCTAATATGCATTTTTATTTAGGACAAATTTCGAATATTTTAGAATATCTATTTATTGCATTTGAATCGGATTACTTTCCAAATTGATGTTTAGGTCTTAATTCTTATATTTGTAATTGATGGTATTTTCATCATCGTCCTTGCTTGGATTCCCTTAAAGCGAGTGCGTTTTGGTCAATAATGTGTTTCTTTCTCCTCGCATTTCCACACGCTGCACGAGCTGCCTCGCAAGCACAATGCGCTGCCTGCTTAGTAGCAGAACAATCTGCGCACGCACATTGCAACTTGTGCTGGAGGTGTGCTAAACGAGCTCTGGCTTCAGACAAATTGTGACATTTCTCTTGTAGCCCAAACTTTGTCTTATCGAGGACAGAGTGCGCCGACTTTTCCATTTGAGCCGCTAGCTGCGTAGCTTGCATTAATAACTTGTGCTATAAAACATATAACAAATCGAAGAAAAATGTTAGAATTATAATTTAAATTCAATATTGCTTTTAAAGTGATACATCTTTTGGCGCACTTAGTAGAAGGTAAAATTTAGAGCTGCATGCGCAACATGCAATGGAAGTGCTATAATGATTAAAATAAGGTTGTTTATACACTGTTAAACTTTCTTAGACAAAAAGACAGTAAAAGTTAACTTTATCATGTTGTTGACACGCAGGATAAAATTCTTAGGAGTTATTTTTGTCTTGTTACGCCAAAAAAGTATGACACCTTAAGTACATAAGTAAACAATCATTTTAAACATTTGATGTTTATTATAAATCAAAAACATGTATACATTGTCTTATTTGATTATTTATACATCCTCGTGTAATTGGATTTACTTCTATAGATCTTTCCTAAATAAGCAATCGTAATGATTACGGATTGTTAAGTAGTTTTATCGGATGCCTTTGAAGCTCTAACCATATTAAACTAAATTGCGTAGACTCTGATCATAATCCAATTAATTTTCAATAAAAGATAGACAAATAAAACATAACATATTTATTATAAAACCACGACTGTTAAATATTACAACGATTTATCCACCATTCTGATGATTGAAATTTACTTCCTCTTGCCGGTACAGAAACATGAAAGAAATTTCACTGAACATGCTCTAAAGCAAACGGGCACACACGAGAGCACTGCTGCTGTCGCAATGAAACTGTACAGCGACATGCAAATCATTTTGAACGATTCGACGGCAGACCACGAGACTGCTTCTCCTTTATCTTCAACTCTCGTTACCAGATCAGACCTTACGGACAAACAGAAAACGGTAGTTTTACGAAGTATCGTTTAAATGTCTTCAACAATAACCACCAAATCCGAAACAGCGATATGTTTTGAAAATTAATAATAATTTTAGTAAAGCGTCACGCAGGAACCTCGATACTTTAATCAGCAGATTTCTCAGTAAAGATCAACTAGAGAGGGTGAACATCGTAAAACTCGTTTTCTTATTTCATCTGATCAGGTAGGAATTGTTGAAGATAAATCTTTTAAAATACAAAAATGTCTTAAATCTAATTTGAGAAATTACATTATTGCATAAATATTAGCTTTACTTTTTTACCGATCATAATTTGATTAATATACTTTATTAATAATAGTTTCAAAGGAGTTCAATATTAATCTAAGATGTAAATTCTTACTTGTGCGGTAGCTTGTTGAGCAGCTTGAACAGCTGCGTTGACTGTGCCCTGTTGTTGATGTACTGCGGCAGTATTCTCAGCAACAACTGCTTCAGCTTCTTTAACTTCTTGTTGTAGTTGTTCTACCACAGCCTGTTTACCGGCTAGTGCGGCTTCTGCTGCCTTTGCTGCTTGAAGTGCTTTTTCTGCCAATTGTGTTTTGACCTGCATAATATATATTAATTTTAGTTTATCTTTGCGAATATCACAATTATTAATTATTAGAATGTTATAGCTACTTATCTTCACTGATAGATTTTAAAATACATTGTATATGCACATTACATGCATGATACATTTATGTATGCATCTAGGGAACTGAGTGCAAGAATACTTCATAATAACTATACTATCGAGACATAGAACAAAATTAATACACCTATATAATTAAACACCACACTGTTTTCTATTTCAATGTATATATTTATGTTATTACCAAAAAGCAATTATTATGTTTATAATTAAATTTTTGCTCCACATAAATATATAATTACTTATATAATTATATGAGTAACCGATAATAATTTTTCTAAGGAAACTCACTATGTGCGCAGCTTGTGCACCGGCAGCGTTCTGTGCAGCTTGTGCAGCCTTCGCTTCAGCCGCCGCTTTTTGAGCAATGTTAGTCGCGCACTTCCCTTTACAGTCTCTCGGTGACTCTCTCGCTTTTAGTTCCTTCCGTTCTTGGTACTGCGATAGTCCCTTTTCCACCCTCTTCTGCGGGAACCCCCAAACTGACGCCGCAGTCAATAGTAATAACAACGAAAGTCTCATTTATGTACACTCTGTCAACTTACTTGTGTAATGTGTCAAATAAGAGATGCCCTATCATTCTTAAACGATTACATAAGTTATTTATTTCGGATCCCAGAATGGTGGATAAGAAATTTTCTGTCACAATTTGTATAAACAAATCACGATCTCTTGCAAGACGTTTGGCAGATTGACACTGTCGTTTCTAAATTTAGAAAAATAGTTTTACTTCTTTCAGTGTTCCAGTTTGTAGAGGTCTTATAGCTATTAAATGCAAATTATAATAGCGTTGACAGTAAACAATAAAGAAAATAATCAAACAGAAAATAAGGTCCTCTCTATGGTTAGAATTGTGTATCTGTATTCTTATCTCATTTTCCTTTAAATTGGTTAAAATAGAAAGAGGTAAATAGAAGAATAGTTTAACTTCAAGTTAGGGAAAATCAGGAGGACATAGAGAACTAAGACTGGGTTATAAATACTGGCTAAAAATAAAAGAATTATTACAAAATTCAAATTAATGAAATCAAAAGGAGCTGTCAGAAAACGCCATGGAGTAAATTACATGTAAAATATTTATAATATACCAACAGAAACGAAATTATGTGTGTGAATATCTATCGGTTTGAAGTGTGCTTTATTACAATAATTCGGCGATACTAGCTCATGCACCGGTATAGTTCAATAATAATTTTAGGAAGACAAGATTAGTAGGAATAACGAAGGTAATGTACTGTGTATATCATAAAACTTTCATCATATTTATCTTCCTAAATTGCTTTTTTTTTATCCTTCCGCTATCTCACCTGATAGTAATTCACGATGAGGCTCAAGATCGTAACACAGCCTAGTGAGGGTCTGGCTCTCAAGTGCAGCTACCGGAAGATTTTTAACTTAAGGGTTGTATCTAGCCAGGTGGGCATCACAAAATGCCCTACCATGGTTTTATCACGATGATTTCTTTCACCGAAAATTAAGGCTCATTGTAGTTATTCGAACTCGCATCAATCAAAGCAGTATCCACAAGCAACCACTAAGCCATAATTACTTTTTATAAGATATATCTATACTATGAGTCAATGTACACATTTAAGAGGTCACTCCATGAAATTAAAGAAGATTCCAAGCAATAGTAACCCCTGAAAACACTTCTTATTTAATAGAGTAGTCGCCACGTGGAACACCCTTCCAGAGACTGTTATTACTGCACCAATAGTGAACTGTTTTTAAAATAGACTGGAGAAACATTTAAAAACTTCACATGTTTAGTACTTGTGATATACGCGCATCAGCTCGAAGAGTTGTTAGTGTAATAAATAATAATAATAAAGATCAGTGTCCTAATAGTTGAAATTAAAACAGCGACTTTTTGATCATAGACGATTTTCTTTTTGACATTTGCAGTATAAACGTAAGCAATGAATTTTATATAACTTGCTGTCAATTTTCATTGTGTCAAAATTTTGGTGGGTCTAAGTTCGTGTTAGGAATCGCAGTATTATTTTATTCGATTTAATATATTATTAACACATTATGTATTATAAATTTTGGCTTTTCGTACTCCTTTTCCATATAAACTTTGACCGTGCCAAATATCAGTCCTCGGTGCACGCAATATGCTTAAAAATAAGTTCGAAGTTGTCTCCTCATAATATTATATAGATAATACAAAAAATAGCAGTCGTATTGTAGTACCTTTAGGTTAAATCTATGAACAATCTGTTAAAGTATTGGAAAATTCTAAGCGCAATTGTAATCAACCATAACATTATTAACAATGGCTCGACCATTACGCCACCTATCGAATCCTAAGATATCTATAAACCATATTGATAAAACAAATATATTATGTAATTATGAGTTTTTTATACCACAAAGTGTTATACAAGCGTACGGCCCGCCTGATGGTAAACGGCTATCGTAGCCTATGGACGCTTGCAATATCTTAGGTATCACTAGCACGTTGCCGACCTTGAACCCCCTTACTCCAAAGAGCTAACTTGAAACCCTACTCACCGCAGAAATACAACACAAGGCTAATTGGGCTGTGATCTTCTGTGATTACACGAGTCGGGTTGTCCCAAGTAAAGGAAAACCTTCAAAAACATTGATCCTTTGTTCTACCTACATCTCTTTTTATATCGTAGGTCAGGATATTGACTGATACTGATCCTGATGGTAAGCACAGTACAATACAAATAGAACGGTGACCACCGAGAGATCGTAATCGATCGATGGTCGCTGCTGTTATTCCGGGCTGAATTAATTTAACTGGATATGCACAGACTGAGCCCGAAACGCGACACGTAAAACGAGTCACTATGACGGACTTTTCACTGCGGTGGTCGCGATTCACCCCTTACACCCACATTAAATCGGTTTCATTCAATCTTGCGCTCAATCGGTCAAGTTATTGACACAAGATTTTATTTAATACTAGCTGTGCCCTTAGGTTTCACCGACAAACACCGCGCTGCCAACGCGCTCATGTAGCCTATTATAGTTTTGTTGTTCTCAATTCCCCCAAGAACAAATTATTTTAATTTTTGATTATCTTCTAAAGAATTTGTACAAATAAACACTGCTAAAATTTAAGATAATAAAATTGTCTTTATGATGAAGTACATTTTGTTCGTAGGGATTAACATGCCATGCCTCAAAATAATACTCATAAACCAATTTTTAATTTTCAACAAAAAATGTTGTTAGCAAAATACCTTATTGTGGTTTAGGCATATGCTATCGCGGGCTTATTTTAAATGTACTAAGTACCAATAATTTTGTAGAACATTATATTTACGTATGTTTAACCATTACGCCAGCGCACTCGGATAAATAATTTCGGAAATGGTTCCATTTCAGACATACTTAACAAAAATATAAGGCTAACTGGTTAACTGAGAGCTGTAACCGGATGTTAGATAACCTATACTATTCCAGTGATTAGCGTGTTTAAACAAACAAACAAAAAACTCTTCCACTTTATTTTATTATATAAGAATTATTTAGATATATTATCTTATCTTCTTATATTATAAGATAAAACTATTACAGAAACCGGGAACGTCGTAGCTGCATCATCATACTCCACTAGTGCGCGAGGTGGCCAATCGCCGTTGAATTAAAAGATGATTTGCCTCTCATTGTACGCATTGATCGCATCCGCCACGATCTTAGCGTGCGTTCCCGTCTGCTACCGGCAGTTTGAAATGCAAAAGTTCCTCAAGTGTTTGAAGAAGTAGATTCGCGGATATGCTAATCTGTATGACATGTTTCACTGCGTTGATCGCAGCGGGCTGTATTGCGTGTGGTCCTATAGTACTTGATACTTACTGGCCTTGTAAAAAGTGTGCCAGCCCGAAAAAAGAGTCGCCGCCGTCGTGCAAGAGCCCGTGTTGCCCAAAACGGTCGAATATAAAGTGATGTTAGTTTGAAAATAAAATTTGTATATTGATTAGTTTCGTTTTATTGCATGATGACTGACGCATTCTTATACTTTGTTCATTATAATAAAGGCTTACATGTTACATTTTTATTTTAGAGATGTAGCATAACTTAAAAGTTCATTTTACGATTATCGATAATATTTTTAACCAAGTTTAAAAAAGGAGGAAGTTTTCTGTTATATATATATATATAATTGGTTTCTTGGAAACGGCTCCAACGATTTCGATGAAACTGAATTTAGATAATGTTTTACATTCCAAGTTTACCTAGATAGGTGTTTTTCTTTTTTTGTTCATAAGACACCGAGCACAAAATATAAAGAGCCAAATAAGAACCGATTTAGACAATTATTTCTTCGTTGGAAATTGGATACCTCATAAGTGGTCCCAATTTAATATCATTGACATTGGTCGTCTTTCAAAATTATTGTTTTTTTTTTGTAGAAGATTGTAGATAGTTAAATAACTTTTATATTAACTTAGAAAATAAACTAATAAGTTCGATTAGACGCGTTTTACTCCCACTAAAAGCAATTTGAAATCATTACAAATTTTAGTATTAGCATTTTGAACCAAAAAAAGGGAAAACACAGCGTAAGGCGGAAAACTCTGTTGTCAAAAAATAATAACAATTTTTTGTCGCTCACACCGGTATAAAGTAGAAAGTGAATTTATGGTAATTGCCCACCATTCACGTTGGCATGTAAGCGTCAAAGCTGGATCAACTTATAAAATACCTATTAATTATTCTATTCCATGATTTTATTACTCTGGTCTACTCTAGTAACATAGTAGTCCAAGTTATCACGGCACGTAGTGATGCATAATAAATACGATATAACTGAGAACTTTAGCTTTATTCAACATTAAAATGGCACGTATTAAAATCTAAACATGACAGATAAAATCTAGTGACAACGTTTGTCAGTTATTCATAAATAAGTCTATGGTTAAACTAAGAAGTTCACATCATTCACCCTCCCTTCTAAGTTGTAACGTAGTCTTGAAGGTATGAAGGAGATCTACGTTCTCTAGTCGAACGGCGTACTTGAATATTCTCATCAATTACATTAGGAGATGGATCTTCGTCAGCGGTCTGAGTTCTCTCAGAGTCTGGAGTTAAGTACTCATCATCAGATGGAATCTCTTCAGTCACTGGTATTGGTGCCAGACGTCTGTTAGAGACGGTTGTCTCGCGCCCCTCCGGTAATCTGACGTAAGAATAATGAGGGTTGCTTTGTAGAAGCTCTACTTCTTCAACAGCTGGGTCATATTTTGAGTTCCTTACGTTTTTCTTCATATATATAGGTCCCGGAGATAGTAGCCAAGTTGGCATTGATTGGCCGTTTCCAGATCGGCGGGGGTGGTTGAACATCCTCTCATGTGGAGTGACGTTTATTCCGGTGGACAACAGAGATCTTATTGAGTGAAGTGCAATCGGTATTGCCTTTTCCCATTCGGCGATATCTCGTTTTGTAGAGCGGAGATGTAGCTGGATAGTCCGCCATAATGTTCCGTTAAGATGTTCTACTAAGCCATTTCCACGGGGGTTATAAGGAGTCGTCCGACTACAGGCTATGCCTAGAGATGTGAAAAACTTCTTAAATTCATCAGATAAGAACGATGAGTCTCTATCGGAGTGTATGTAGACCGGAGTTCCGAATAAGGAGAAAAGTTCTCGAAGACATTTTTCCACAGTTTCAGATGTCATATCTTTGCAAGCAAAGGCAAAGGGAAACCGACTATACTCGTCAATTATGGTCAAAATGTATCGGTTAGAAGTATTGGATGGAAGCGGTTCTTTAAAATCCAAGTTAAGGCGTTCGAAAGGTGCTGTCGCTTTTACGAGTTGCCCTTCGTTTTTTACATATCATGGTTTTATTTCGGCGCAAACTGGGCATGCCGCAGCCATTCTTTTTACTTCATCAACAGAATAAGGTAAGTTCTTTGCTCTAATCCAGTGTATCATCCGTGTGACGCCTGGATGACATAAAGAGTTATGAAGTTCTGTGAGTTTGTTGGAAGTAGTATCCATTATAAGACAAATTCTAGACAGTGCATCGGCAGCTTGATTTTGTTTTCCTGGGCGATAAATAATGTCATATTTATAACAAGAAAGTTCCAAGCGCCATCTTTCTATTTTTTCGTTTTTAATTTTGCTTGAATGTTGCTGATCAAACATGAATGAGCCCGATTGCTGATCTGTAACAAGTAAAAAATGTCTTCCGATTAAATAGTGGCGCCATTTTCGCAATGCTTCTACAATAGCGCTAGCCTCTTTTTCAATGGAGGGCTGTCGACGTTCGGAATTATTCAGTGAGCGTGAAAAGAATGCGACAGGACGACCCTCTTGTGACAGAGTTGCAGCAATAGCCTACTCGGAAGCATCAGTTTCAACAGAGAATACTTGCTTATCATCAATAGCTGCGAGGGCTGATTCTGCGATGTCAGACTTGAGTTTCGTGAAGCAGTTTATTGAATCTTTTGATAGCGGAAAAGATGCTTCCACTAACGGTCTGATCTTAACGGAAAAATTGACGATCCACTTTGAATAGTGAGCAGACAATCCTAGCGCTCTTAAAAAAATGTCTTCGAGAACTTTTCTCCTTATTCGGAATTCCGGCCTACATACACTCCGATAGAGGCTCATCGTTCTTATCTGATGAATTGAAGAGTTCTTTGAAATGCGGCAACTCCATTTGTTATTCCAAAAGGTATTCTAGTAAATTGGTAAAGATTTCCGCAAGTTTCAAATGCTGTATATATTTTTTCTTTGGGAAGGATTTTCACTTGATGGTAAGCACTCTTGAGGTCTATCTGACTAAAATAGTTATATTTGGCGACTTGAGTGACAATTGAATCGATGCTGGGTAAAGGATAGCCATCTAACTCCGTATATTTATTTATGGTCCGTGAGTAATCAATTACAAGGCGTTTCCTGTGACTGCCTCCTCCAGCAACCAGAACTTGTGCTCTCCAGGGTGACACACTTGGCTCAATGACATTGTCTTTTAAAAGGTTAGATATTTCATTTGATATAAAAAGCTGATCTTCTTCGGAGTGGCGTCGAGATCGGATAGCGATTGGTTTGATATTAGGCGATAAATTAGTAAAATCCGACGCTGGTGGAACAGAAGCTTCAAGCACATTGCAGATTTTCAGTGGTTCTTTGTCACCACCAAACTGGAGTTCAAGAGACGAATGATTCTTGAGAAGGTCGTGGCCTATAATAATGTCTGCACAGAGATCGTCTACGATAAGCAATGGTTGGTGTTTGTAAACGTGGTGATTGATTTGTATAGTGGCATAGCATAGTCCATTTACATATGAGATATGGTTAAGAAAAGCAAGAGTTACAGCTTGGTTACAAGGCTTTCTTTTCAGTTTTATGGTTATTGCCAATTTGTTATCGATGAAACTAATAGAGCTTCCTGTATCTATATATATATCTCCTTTTCTCATAATTATTATCCAGTATTTTTATAGCAGTATTATATTCACCACACTCACGTATGAGATTAAATATAGTTGGTGATATATGGTTTACGAGAATCTTATATTTAAATATTTCAGTTGCATGAGGAGCCTCTTCAGACAAAAAGTTTTCGAAAGAATACCGCCAATGAGTCCATTTTAAGTCTGAAGCAGCAGTAGCAGGCTCCACATCGAAGCGTTCAGGGCGTAAATAGCGTGATATACTCGAAGACGGCGAGGCCGGAACTTTTGATTCTTCTTCGTACATGACGCAATGTTTATTTTCAAAAATTTTAATGTTGAATAAATTGATTGCATAATAAATACGATATAACTGAGAACTTTAGCTTTATTCAACATTAAAATGGCACGTATTAAAATCTAAACATGACAGATAAAATCTAGTGACAACGTTTGTCAGTTATTCATAAATAAGTCTATGGTTAAACTAAGAAGTTCACATCACGTAGTGAGAAATAAAATGATGAAAATTTACAGTGGTCATTGTATAGAGGAACTTATTTAGGATTATGTCGTGCAAAATATTTTTATAACATTTATCAGTATCAAACCTCTTTTAATGATTGATAGTCGAAATGTAAGGTTATAATTCGAAAGACCTAACAATTTACGTTCCATAGACACGTCATGCAGAATTTCTTACGATGGACTAAGTATAATGTATTCCATTAATTATACTACTATTGTTGAGAAGTAAAGTTCTAGTATGTTTGTAGGTGGTGATATATGGAACTACTGATTCGTTTCTATTTGAAAGAGTAAGAGCATAAGTATTAGAACAAGATAGGATTATGAGATCATTTTCGTATGTGCTTAGACCTGTAACGACCTGTAGGTCGTAGATCGTGACTAAAAGAAATCTGATTTATTTTTGCAAAATACAATGTTTTAAAGTGTACATTAATATTTACTAAATGTATTTAGTTATGATTATGCGCTCAAATAGATGAACAGATAATAATAATTTTGGCATAATAAACGTCAATTAGGTCGTGTAGCATATTTTTTAAACATCTTTTTTATCACTCAGCGAATTGTGTGTTCAACTCTTAATTATTTATAAAATTCAAATAAAGTAATTAACGCTAAATCTATATAATTTATAAAAATGGATGTTGATACGTGTGATTGATAAACTCCAAAACATTTTGACCGATCACTACTAAAGATTGTAGACTTTTTTTTTCATGGAGAAGTTATTTATGCTATCCCCTAATGTGATAAATGGTGCTGTTATTGAGTAACTGAGTAAGTACTTGAAAGATCAGAATAACGTCTTCGGGGCCAGATAGTATTATATAAATGGCTAAATCATCAAGTTAGATTTAACACCTATAAATCAAAATTTGCAGCGTTTGAGGTATAAATTATTAAAGAACTATTGATGAATAATTAAAAAAAAATCATATATTACTTTTCCATCAACGTTACTATTACAAACCATAGATAGGTTTGAATATAAACTTCTTTAACTTTCTTCTTTATAAATCGACAACGACAGATATTTAAGAAAGATTTCAAATTTAGAAAATTACAAGTCATATTTTTCCCGTCACCATTTAAAATAAATTTTTATGTGGATATCCTTTTCACCTAATACAATATGCGAGTGAAATTATTGTGGAACGTTGCCAGGATAATCTTGATATCAGGATTATCGTTTGGCGTTTGAACTCATACGAATGACCATCCAAATACTTCTTTCTTTGTAATAAAGGATAGAAAAAAAGTAAGTATTGAACTGAGTATTAAAAATAATAGGAAAATGAATTCTTATATCAAAAATTTCACCTTCAACCTCAGTACTTATTTAACTAATTTTGGATATTGGTATTCTCAAAGGATTAGTTTTAATCACTTCACTGAGCACTTTCATATGCCTCAATGGTTCCAATTTAATTGTCGTTTGAATTATATTTAAAAGGTAAATATAATAAATAAGCTTGCCAAGTGTTTTCTATATAAGTTACTGGTGATAAGTGATTATTGTTTCCAGACCTATCAGAATAATTACACAACAGATAAGCTCGTTCAACTTTTATGTTATAATTTTGATATAATGTTGTATATTTTTCTCAATGCACTTCAATATTTATTTCAGATCCGACAATTTGTTGATGCTTTCATTTATCTGCTAAACGTTTATCACTGAGAAAGTGTTTGCCAGAGTAAAGGACTCTCAATTGTATCTTCTGATTAAGCCAGAAACAATTTGTAAGCAAATTACTTCCTTCTTCCGTCAAAAAATTAAATTAACGAAAACTGTCCCTATGACTTACTTGACTGCTTTCACGGTACTAAGTCTCCTAATATTTGGACCACTGATTTGCGAAAAAGTTACATGTTGTTTGAGAAGGAAAAGTTTTCATAAGTCTGCTTAAATTTTTTATTTATTGTTTTGTTTGTGTTTGGACAATACATGTGAAATGTAAGTTTTATTGTTAATAAAAAAAAAAATGATTAAAAATTGTTTCAATTTTTCTAGCTTTATTATCATACTTAGTAATTTATCTAACGTTTAGAATACAATATTTCCTTAATTCGTCATAATGCCATTTTTGCTAATTGAAATATTCATATTCCTTTACTTGCTATTTGGATTCTATGAAAATTCTCTTTTGTTTCAGAATCTTGAATAGATATACTTCTTATGTCTTTCTTGGGTACCGTCACAGTGGCCGCTATCATCGTAATTGTCCCAATTTGTTTGAATTTAATTTGCGGACCAAAGTGTAACTGTCATACTAACACCTACTTGTGTGACGACTGTAAGAAATGATAATATCGAAGCTATTATTATAGCTTTGCTGTTTACTTTCGTTTGGATGATAGCTTCGTTATAGTGAAAATGATTTGCATGTGTCTCACAACCGCTTTAATTGCCGTTGGATGTATAGGCTGCGGACCTATTTTGTGTGACAAGATAATGAGATGTGTCATGAAATCAAAATGATTATTTGTTAAATTATAATTAATATTTAGATTAATATCAAAATAAAATAATTTTATAATTTGTGTATATTTCATTTAATAAAATAACATAATAATTTAGATTTCTTTGGAATACATACTTTTTCATTTTATCTAAACTAGTAAAGATGAAAAGGTAATAATAATTTTGAGTATTACTGAGTCTTAATATTGAAATATTTCTACATTGAATAAAACAAACAAATTGTATACGATCGTTAGAATGTATACTTCTTTAATGTGAAGGGTTACGAACAGCATGCATGTTCTGATAAGTTCGTCATAGTTACTCGTTTTTACACGTCGTGTTTTGGGATCAGCCTGTGCATGTCTAGTTAAATGAATGCAGGCCAGTATAACAGCAGCGACCGTCGACGGATTACGATCTCTCGGTAGTCGCCGTTGTGTTAGGATTGTACTGTGCTTACCATCAGGCACAGCATCGTCAATTTACTGTTATTTATACCTCTGGTACTTTAGTACCTTTGTAATTTGAAACGCGATGAAACGAAAAAGCGACACTAAAAAGAAACAAACATAAATAGGATTTTTAGCCTGCGAGAGAATATCTGAAGGTTTCACTTACTCCGCGTGTACGCACATGACTTTTGATACAATGTGCGTGCTTATCTTAAAAAATCGCTCTCATCATTTTTGCTTCTTAATTAATTGTTAAAATACCTAAAAAGTACAGTATATCTTTATATAAATTACAATTTATATTATTTTGTTATTTTCGTAGCTTAATCAGTATATTTATTGTTTCAGAAATAAATCCGTTTAAGTTTTTCAACAATTGCGTGCATGATTTGTATATCACTACTAAGTTTATTAACTGCCGGTGTTTTGGTGGCATGTTTACCCTTATGGACGAAGGGTTTCTGCGAGAAAAATTGCTCCTGTCCTCCCGTACCTTTATGTCCTGATTGCGGCATGCCTTACTAAATAATTAAACTTCACCAATTATTCGTATTAATTGCTATAATTTTTATTTATTTTAAATTGCTTTTTAAAGTTTTTCATTATGATTTGTATGAGTTTAGCCACCGCGTTAACGGCGGCTGGTTTGATTGCCTTAGGTCCTATGTTGTGTGAAAAATGTTTTCATTGTTTTCTACGGTCAGGGAAAAAATAGCCACAACGGTGCGTTGTTAATGTAAGTTAGCCTTGCATGTCTTTTTGTGATTAAAAATTTGAGTCAAATTGTATTTGTCTTTTACTGTTGTGTTTCTTTGTACTTAAAATTTGCATCTGAATGTTCAATGCTATTTCAGGATTTCTCATATTTGATTATCTATATAAATAAAATGATTGAGGTTTGCCGTTGTGCGCGCATCACGCAAAAACAATTGGATAGATTTTGTATTTTTTTTTTTGTTTTAATTCTTAGATTCGAAGCCGCGGGCACAGCTAGTATTAAAATAAAAATTAAATCCTTTTTTGGGTTGCGCATCACTTCACAAAGGTTGGACCAATTTGGTTCATCTTTTTTTAAATGTTAGTGTCATTGCCCTAATATTTATGTTAAGAAAAGGAAAATATGAAAGTTGACTAGAAGATTGGAAATTCTGGAAAAATTTAATTTGCTTCTTTTATTCGATTTTATGAACTTGAGGCTACAATTCACGATTCCAACGATGGATATGCGTAGTTCTATTTTGGTGTGTTCGTTGAGGTCCTGGAAAAGTATAAGAAAAAAATCGCTGTTAAATTTAATCGGAAAAAATTGAAAAGGGCACTAATTGTATTGTTGACATTACAGTCATTATTGTAGTATGACTGTAGCCATTTATCTACTGAGCCAGATAGTATTGAATATAAAAAAAAAACTGTAATTAGGAAACATCTTTATTCTAAACGACTAACACCACAATATCACTTGACTGAATCCATACTTATAGCTTACACTAAAAACCTATTTTACCCACACATTCCTTGTCATCGATTAAGATAAATTTAAATAGAGTTTTCAAATTCATCTTACGCATTAAAGAAGTGGTAAAACAGGTATAGAAATAATAATAATATTGAGCAATTAAGCCTCCCATTTAACATTTCTGTTTAATAAATTAATTAACAAAGAACTTTATGACACTAATATTTAATTAATTGACTACAACAGTTCAGTACTACGTAGCGTTGTTTAATTTACTCCGATGATATCTCTGAGGGGTTACAATTGTGATAACTTCTTTTTTAACTCTAAAAGTGGGATTTCCTAAAACAGCTGCGTCTAATCTGTCTATAGCTGCTTTTTGTGTTGGACTATGTCCCACCAATCTAGACGTTGCTGTGGGTCTTACAATTTGGACCCTTTCGCTATTAATCATGGCCATTTCTTTGCTGTCTTTTTCAATGGTTTTCTCAGCGCTAGATCTGTAGAATCTTCTTACGGGAGATAGATTCTCTATTTCTTTTATAGTATCCAGTTGATCTGTCAATTTCTCTTGTCGTACTTCACTTAAATTTTCTATCGGTTGTATTTCTTGTTTTATTACTTCTACAGATGGTGTAGTAATTGCTACAGGAATATTAGTAGTTGGTGTAATCGTAGTTGTTGTCGTAGTTGATTTTTGGATGTTACTGCTAGATCTCAGAGTCATTCTCCTTCTATGTTTACGATCGTTCTCAGAAGAAGTATTATTAGATTCAGCTGAATTGGATATGGCGCTATTGTTAAAGTTTAGATCGGCATTTAAAGTAACAAGTCTATATTCTGAATTAGATGCTTGAGAATTCGATACAGTATTATTAAAATTGTCAACAGTAGTGAAATTGTTTATATTTCTATTTGATCTGTAAACAGGTGATGGTTCTGTGGAATAATCAATATTCTGGTTGTTTCTTTCATCGATCAAAGGTTGTGGTGTTATAATATGTAGGGCGGCAGGTCCACTATTAAATTGAGAGAGTTTAGATGGTTCTTGATTTTCAAGAATGGAAATGGCTTCTTTAATACCTTCAACATCATCGGGGTTTGTGGGACGACCTGAAATATTACAAACAAACATTTAAAAAGATTATTTATTACAAAAAAAAATAAAAAATATATAAAGCACATTTTATGAAGACGATAATTAATTTAACGGAAGGCTTTTTAAAACATTGATCATTATTGTTAAGATTATAGTTTTCAATTATAAACATACGATCTTTGGACTCGATTTAATAAAGGTAACAAGATTAACATACTTAACAGTTCATTGGATTAGGAATTTAATGGTAAATTACTAATAAAAAACGTGGCATACTTTTTGCTATTTGGATTTAGAATACGACATACTGAATTTTAGTTTGAATAAAGTTCATATTTTAAGAATTTTTTTATGAAAAACTTGTTATTTTTAGAATTCATATTATGATTTTAACTCACCATCATCTTGCATGTCTTTCTTATATGACGAGAAGAATGTCAAAGCCTTCATAAGTTGGTAGCTCTTTGAGACAGGAATATTAGTTTCGTACAATTTTCTGGTATTCTTGCAATCAACGTAGAACCACCAGTTGCACTTTAAGATAGTTTGGTCGAAAAGGGTGGACTCTGGACAAAGGAAGGATTTCATGACGAGACCGTCGTCTGTGAGGGCACAGACGTGGAACACCTGGAATGAAAGAATGTGAGCTTAAGTTATTAAAATGTAAATTTTAAACGCTCGCTTATCGAAACGCAAAACGATTGAAATCAATTTTGAAGGCCAACTCAAACTAACTTCTGCCAACGTGCTTAAACAACCCCTCTTCATATCGATAGTTGGGTGATCATTGGGAGTATTGGACGATTTTGTAGTGCCAGCATTAGACTGTCCAATGACTGCTAATAAAAACTAAGGAACCGAATAAATGGATGTTAAACTTAAGCTTATTTTCTTAAATCTTACCATACATCCAAGGCTTTCATCGCCGTATAATCCAGGGAAGTACTTTTGATCACCGCAATGGAAGGTAGTGTCGGGAAGGTCAACCTTTGACTGGAAGTGATCATCGAAGTTCTTCTCATATCCAACGGGGTAATACTCTTTAGGAGCGTTCATCACCTTTCCAGAAGTTGGTAACCTTTATAGTGAAATTTAATTAAATATATCGCACATTCAGAAAAACAAAGGCACAATTGGCACCTTTGGTCAGACAAAGGCCCAATGACATATGAGAAAAGTACACCTAAGTTCCATAAATCCTTTTATCTGGAGAATGAAAGAGGCTTTTAAAAAGTGTAAGGTACATATATTTCACGCAAAGAACAATAACTTCAAAACAATATTAGCAGAAAAAATGTTTATTATGAAAAGTTACAAAAAGTGCAGATATATCCTTTTATTACCGAAAGTACGATATGTAATATTTTCCATTTTGAGTTACTCTATGCCAAACAAAATGATAATTTATTGAAAACTATAGTTTATTAATAAGAGATGCTGTTAGTATGTGCGGGCACAGTTCAGACAGGATGTCAACTTTTACATGTAACGACAATTTATAATAGTTATGAAATATTTAACAACAAAGTATAATTGGTACCTTTGTGATTTTTGTGGCACAGCTGTAACTAAAATCTCTGGCTCCGGTTCGAAAACGACCGGCGGCTCAGTCGTGCTTGTCGACGTTGATGTCGTCGTAGGCGGCGGCGGTATGTTTGCATACTTGTTTAACAGCTGCTGTTGTCTCAGTGATATTGCTGCTTCCACCGCCTCCATGGATATATTTCCAGCTTTAGCTATCTCTGCTATTTTAGCATTTATATCTTCTTTAGTAAATTTAAGTGTTGTATCATCTCCGTATCCCGTTATAGTATTATAATCGTCTATTTTCTTGGTATTGTAGACGTAATTGGTCGCTATATTGTGAACTTGGTGAGGGACCGGGTCTATAAAGTTAGAAATAGGATTGGTTTTTTGGGCAGAAGTAGACTGAGTGTAACTATTGGGCATTTGTTTGAAAGCTGGTGCTTGCATTATGGTTAGTGCTTGTGTGGGTGGCGAAGCGATAGGCATAGGAACGAATTGGTTAACATGATTGGGTGCAGTATAAATTGGTGAGTGAACTATAATGGGATTGGGAGTAATTCTGAGCATAGGTTGAGCGTATTGCACCGCAGTCATTTGAGACACCATTTTTGATATTTGCTTTTGTGATTGTGGGTATAATATCTCACTTTGGTATGCTAATCCTGGTCCTTTCGATTCCGGGACTTGCAACGGTGTGTAATGTTTCCTTGTCGATGATGTTATCGGAAGAACTTTTAATGTATCTTCTTTTGGTGGTAAGGGTCTGAACGGTGGAACTCCCATCGGCATTGGTTTTGCCATGGTAACTCCTGAAACTCGGGCTACTTGGACTTCGGCAGGCCCTGGCACCACGATAGGTTGCATAGTGCTGGATACGCGGTGGTGTAAGCTGGTTAACCTGTCCATTGCTGCTTGGTTGGGACGGGAGGGTGGTGGCACCATGGGACGCATCATTATTCTGTTTTGCTTTCCTCGTTTCTGAAATTATAATATGAATTTATTATTTAATAAGAAAACGCAATTAATACATAATAGCACAACTGAGATGATTTATTATATTTTTTTTTTTTTATACAACTAAGGACGAACCGTAGCATTTGAAGGCTTGTAACACCATAGGTTTCATAAGCATGATGCCGACCTAGAATCCAAGGGACTCTGCAAACTTTACTTACCGCAGGAACACAACACAAGGTTACAAGGTTATTTGTCTTGTCCTCTGTAGGGGTAAAGTATGTCACCGGTCGGACAGCCCCAAGTAGAAAGAAATTTGCTCTTTAGATACCTCTCTTAAGATACTTTCAGTGAACTTGAAAAATGTTTTAAGGCCTAACTTAGGTAAATTCAAGAAATCCATTCGATGAGAATTCTCGATTTTTATGTGTTACGTTATTTATGACTATTGTATTATTGCAGTGACAAAGCTAAAACTAATTGTCTGCGAAAGAAGAGGAGAATAAATTTCCTATTTTATTTACACACTAGCTAAGCCCGCGGCTGCGTTCACGCCGGCTGGCGCGGCTGCCGTCGATCGGGCACATGCGCGAATCGTGCTGCCTCCGCTCCCGGTTATTATAAAGACAAAATTGCTTATTGTGGATGATACTTAGCAGAGACACATAAAATGATCTCGTTGACGTTTTTTAGGGCTTTTTAAGATCTGCAATTACGTATTACATTAAATTGATATATCCTCTTATGGTTTACTTAGCGTAAGCCATTTAAGCGCCCCAAAGGCGTCGTTTTTCGAATTGATTTTTTACTGCACAGAACCCTAATTCTTTTGCTAAAATAAAAGTAGCATAAGTTACTCCTTATAAAATCAGCTATATACCAATGAAAGTCCCGTCAAAATCAGTCTAAGTGGAACAAACAGACAGACAGACAATTTTTTTCAAAAGAAAATGGGGCACCATTTCACATACGGTCATTTAATTTCAAACTAAGCAACTGAACAGCAGATATACATAAATACTAGCCATGTGTCCGCGGCTCCGCACGCGTTTTTACTACGCAGTAGTTATTTACATCTCGTAATATGTCAATAATTCAGATAAAATTTATCCTATCTTTTAAGTTGAACTAAACTACAGGAAGTTACGAAATTTGATCATAATCGTTTTAGTAGTTTAGGAGTTTATCCCGAACATACATGGTGACACAATATTTTTATGTATATTAGATATAGTAGATATTTAACATTCAGACATACAACTCGAAATTATTATGCTCACCACACAAAAATAATTCGCTTTAATGTGCATTTAGTAAAAAGCTGCTATTTTGACATTACAAACAGATACTTCAATTCTATTAATTGTACAAATGATAAGATTGAGCATAAGTTGGGATTTTAGATGGTACATTCACTAATTTACTATTAGTATTTCTTTAAGATTTCACACGTTTAGTGGGTCGATTAGGTAAGCTGTGCTAAACTGCGTCTATATCCTATTTGCTTAAGGTCATAGATCATTTGGCATCTGTGATCGCAATCACGTCTTAAAAGGCCGGAAGCGTATATTTGGTATTTATACAATTGAAATAATTTTAATAAAAAATGCTTCTGTATGTACTGCCAAATGCGTAAATTTTTAGTCGAAATCAGAACTTGGGAATTCCCTTTAAAAAGGAATCAAAGATGCCATAAAAATGCGTTGGTTCAAGATGCTGTGAAACTCTAATTTGAATTACTCGCAATCTTCATGAGAATCTAAAGCTTTACTTTGTTTTCTCTACGACTGAAGTGCCAACACAGTTTCCTGTATTATTTTTCTCCATGATATTACGCAGTAGTTGGTTGGCCTGTTGGTCAGCTACGTAATTAATTTAAATATCAGCTTTCTTTATTTATTTACTTTAAGCTTCTAAAATCAATGGACCATTACGAATTACATTTGTAAGTATTAAAACATAAACCATTCAATTACAGATTGTTGCACTTATAATCATAATTATATATTTCTTGTAATTTACTCATTTATGCTACTTTCTACTATAATTTCTTTGGATAACTCTATCAGTCCTTTATTCTATCGAATAGTATTATTTGGTAAAAATGAAGCGAATGTCTGCTAAGTGTCAAATATAATTAGCAGAAATTCGCTTCATTTCATTACAACGAATATATAATTATGATTATAACTGCATCAACCTGTAATTGGTTTTACGTTTTAATACCTACATTTGTAATTATTAATATTGCATTTATTTTGGAAGCTAAAAAAATGTTACAATTGAAATTTTTTAATTTAATTACATTCAGATGTAATTATTAAATTTATATTCATTAATAGTCTGCTTACTTCTTGTTTAGTGTTAGCCATGGATGCACCAGCAACAAGGTTCGGGGGTGCACCATTCTTGATGCTTACTGATCTTCTTCTGCTAGGGTCCAAGTTTGTTAATGATTGCTCGAAGCCTAACTCATCGCCGAGACTGAACCCTGGAACAGTTTATTATTTAACTATTATTATTTATCCCAAAATAATACTTTTTACTTTGCTGTTATAGTGGATCATAAATAGTGAATAGTGGTGCGTTATAGAACTCATAGATAACAGCTAGAGGAGGTCTCTTCGAAATAGGTGATATAGTTTGATAATACACAAGAACAAAGAAAAATTTATATATTAAAAATGAGTGTATGTTTATTTCTCCCCTAAGATCTCTGGGCAGCGGGATGTAAGCTCGCTGATCCCGAAACTCGAGAAACCTAAAGAATGGTACTATGACGGACTTATCACCAAGGGAATAGCGGTCATCAGTCGCGACGCAATCAGGTTCAGAATTCATATCCCTATCACTCCGCTTAAAATAGTTGACTCACCATTTTGTAATCAGTGGGGTAAGATAAATGATGTCCATCATTTCTTGATGGAGTGCTCCAGAAATTATAATTATAGGATAGCCTTAAAGGATAAATATAAAATTAATTTATGTGATGTGGGTGTTTATCACAGTATTTTGGCAGAACCGACATCGGATTCTTCCAGAATGCTGTGAGGTTCTTTTAAATTCTTGTGTTAATGTATCATCTCTTCATCCTTCGAAATCTGTATACTCGTATTGATTTTTTTTTTGTTTACAGTTCTTGTTTATGTAAGTAGTAGGTATAAGTTATGATGGCACTGGAATGTTCTTAGTGACAAAAGTCCTTAAATAAAATTGCGATTAAAAAAAAAAACACTCTGCTTCATTAATTATCCGCTTAATATATCATCTGATCCCGGAATACAAGGTAGGCGACCTTGCCACTAAAGAGGGTACTACACCTATTGAATGTTGGTCGTAATCCTGTCGATCGTGACACCCAGGCTTGTCACATCCTATACCATTCATCCGATAGCGATGACATTTTGGTGAGTTCTTGTACGTATACAATAGATGGCGTGCTATTCGCTTAACTTCAGCGTCGCGGTTTAAAGAGTGGAGAGTAGAGACCGGGAGTACCATCTCTATGTTTTAGAAGTGTCCGTCGAAAAGCGTCAAATTAAAGATAATGTCAAAGTTGTTTTTTTATAATTTTCACCTCCTTTGATAATTTTTAACTCCACAAACTTTTCCTATTATTGTTCAATATTCTTTGTAAGTTTTACAACAGGAAAAAAAATATATGTAAAAAACACGAAATACTATCATTCCCTCTTCCTACGCTAGCGCAATTTTTTAATTGTAATTTTCTACTTACAACTAGATACTTTTTAACTTGTCCCCCTTAAAATATGGATCTTCTAACCCTCTATAGTTAAAAATATTTACACGCTTCAATGAACAATTACTAATAAATCGCTAATCGTCGACGACGGTGTTCGAGGTTTAGTCGTATCGAATTTCATTTAACCTTTCATATGAGATAGTGAATGGCTTTTAATCAGATGTTCAAGAATGTTCATTAACATGTGAGAATAACTTTCACCGTCGCGCTCAAGCGTTTGAGGAAGCCTTCGTTCCGTGGGAATGTAAACCGTTTTGTTACTTTAATGTTTTATTAGGCACTTTTTGTGTTACATTGTTACATTGTAATATATTTAAATATCCATTTAAAATATGAACAATTAATAGAGACTAGAAAGGTTATAAAACATTTTTGAATTTATAATTTTTTTGGTGCATTTAGGTAAGGTACATGCACAGATGAACAGAGAGACGGACAACAAAGTGATCCTCTAAGGGTTTAGTTTTTTTACTACCAGACAAATAAAAAATTAAAAATCTTTTATTTCTTGAATTTCATAATAATTTAAGGTGCATGCATTCAATTGATTAATATAATGTAATAGTAATTAATTTAAAATGTTAAAGTATTTAAAAAAAACAATAATAATTCAGTATAAATGTAAATTTAGTGAATAAAATACGGGGTGCTAAAACGTTAAAAACATGTCATGCCTAAAATATTTCACATTTTTATTATTATATATTATACAATATACGATATAACAAAACACTATAAAAAAATTTAACCGACTATTATTACACTTCAAAATCTACAGCATAGTAAAAGAAGTACGGATAACGTAGTTAGACTGCTTGTCCACTGAAGCGGAGCAGAGCGGAGCTGTAGAAATTTCGTCTAATATAAATGCATGAAAATCTAGACATTAAATACTATTGGCCGAAGTTTGCTAGAGATGCAATTCTATTGGTCAAATTTTCACAGATCTGCTCCGCTCCGCTTCAATGGACAGGCAACCAAAAATTTGTCTTTCGTTTTATTATGAAATTCCAACACATATAGAGATGCGTATTAAGCAGTTTCGATGTTGAAACAAACATACTATTGACTTACCTAAACTGGCATGTGCCTTCAGACCGCCAAGATTTCTCACCCTGAACAAACCGGATTTCTTAAAGGCGCAGTTTATTTTGAAACCGAAATCTGACTCGAACACGCACGTCGTTTGCACGATATCTGAAAGATAAAAGAAAATAAATATCTCATTAATACCATCTTTGCCTACGCACTAATAAATTATTCATATTAGGTTTTTCAAAATGAGAATACCTTTAAATATTATTCGGTGACATTGAAAGAAAAGCATTTTGATGTGTTGAAGTGTGTGTGTGGCAGAATTAATGCCAAGAGACCAATTTTGAAAATGGTGTATAATATATTATGTCACCGGGTAATTGTACGAATCGTTAGTTCACAAACAATTTCATCAGATTGTAAATTGTCGTGTGGTTAGATTTTAAGCGGACACTAATAATTTTGAATTTTAGTGCTTTTATCTGATAAATAAACAAAATTGTTTCTGACATTCGCCAGCCGCTGCTGCAGTTCGGTCGCTACCCTAAAAATATAAACCCTTAGTTTATAAAACTACTTGACTGACTTGAATGTAGTTTTCATATTAACTAGACTATATATAATTTTATTTATTTATTTGGCACGCCAACAAAGTACTTACACATGTTTATTTAAGTTACATGAACCCATTATAATAACTTGGGGATCCAGTTAGAGGCGAGCACAGCTTGCAAAATTTATCGTTAAATATTTAACCTAACTACTAAAACAGCAATTTTTTATACACGACAATTTTAATCAAAAAAGAAAACAAACTTCAATGGTTTTGTGGTTTAGGTGTATCTTCGAAGTCGAAGTTCCAATGCCAGTGAAACTAAAATAGGACCACCTTTGAGGTATTCACTTGCCTACGAAAAGGAATAATCTAAATCAGTTCATAAACAAAGTTTAATTCTCGACGAAAGTTTAAACACTAGGGTCGGCGATTTTGATGCTGATTTTTTCCTCGAAAGTACACCTAAAAAGAAGACGATCCTGAAATTTTGAGCCCGGTATGTGCAAATACGGCCGCTGGAGAATTTTTTATAAAGTCGATTTTTCACTAATTTTCAAATATTTGTATCTCAGCTTCTATATAACTTAAAGACTTCTGCCCAGCGGCATTTTTCTCAATAAGACTTCCTATTTTGTGAAAAAAATTGATATTAGGTCTTAATTTATATCGGGCTTAACTAATAGCTTCCAACTAAACAACTGGTTTGGTTAAATTTTACCTAATTATAAAACACTATTATTATATGTACCGTATTTGAAGTTGAAAGTCGACCAGCAGCTAATATCCTTTGTCGAGGTATATATTAATGGAATCTTTCCTTAATTTCTCTGATTTTGTAATGTTATAGCTATTTATTTCCAAAATTTTTTTAAAAAATCGCATTTTGATTTTTTTTTTTCTTTCCCCAAGAAGCCCTGAAAATTTGAACTAGGGAATCGAGTTTGTAATTGGAGGTATAAATAAATTAATTATAAAAAAATTGAGTATAAGTAACGGCAATTAACGGTTAGAACGGTACAGTTAAAAATGCCAGGACAGTATTGCAAAACAATGACCATACATACATCGAATCGATGTCAGAAAACTCACCTCTTGATTCGAGGTCCATTTATTATAGACATATATCATTATTCTCGAAAATTAAATAATAAAATATATACAAAAATCTACAATTCTCTACAAACATCGAGTACAAATTATTAAAGAAAGATAAAGTGTCACAATCACGCGGAACACGCACACATTGAAAACTTAAAAAGTAAACAATTTCTAAAAATATCCTGCATAGAAATTTCTACCCTTCCGTTAAACGTCATTATGACATAATTCAACAGTGCCTCGAAATGCCGAAGTCACGTTTTTAAGTGAGCCACATTTTGACTGAGAAGAGTTCTTTTCTGGATATCAAATCGAATACAAGAAGCAACAAATGGAAAAATATTACAAAAGGATTACAACTGCAACTGAGAACACCTGTAACAGTGAGTTTGTACTTCTTTTCTTTTTTACCCATGGGTGTAACATTATTTAGTTTTTACCCGACTGTAAGAAAGAAGGGTTATGTTTTTCGCGCGTATGTATATATTTCTTTGGCACGCCCGCCCTGTAGCCTAAACGGCTTGATGGATTTTAGCATACGAGATGTAGTTAGATTTGTCTTATTTGTGGCAGTGCCTTAGGCTATATAATATTTTATTAGGACTTCTGGAAACCAAATTGTAGCATCCGCACCGAACCGAAATAGAGGTGGCTTAGCTACACTGGGTAATTTCGATACGGTAAAAAACGATGTTCAAAAACTAGATAGCACTGGAACAAATACAATGCTCTCACGTACCTTGGACTGCTCTAACACTTACAATGATATCCACCGACACGATTCAGGTCACCATACGAATTCAGATTCGGTTTTGCACAGCGATTCTTGTTGCGTGCCTCGCGATAAGAGCTCCAATATTCGACGAGTACATAAAGCATGACAGCTGTCAGCTGCGTTTGCCAGTCCCATCGAGTATTGATAATAAGGTTTTATATGAGTACGAAACACAAATAGAAAGCAAAAATAGAGAAACATATTTTTTAGTAAATTGTTTTTGTTGCAGTCGCGTTTATTGTTTCCTTTTTAATAATTTAGCTTGTTAGCTAATAATAAACTTGTAAACGTCAAATTATTTAGTAAATTTTACTTAGCTATGCTTATATTTTATGGACGTAATGAAGAAATAATGAGAGTATAATGTACACATCATTACAAAAAGTCATGAGTCCATGAAGTTCTTTGCTAAACCTCTGATTTTAAAGACGTTTTTTTTTTTAAACTGTATCAGTGGCATCTAGAAATAAATTACAAATGTAGAAATCACACAGATTTTTCTTTTTATATTCCTTTAATTATTTTACATACATTATTTTCACGCCTGTATTCCCAAAGGGGGTACACAGTTCGCCGGGTATGCTTTAGTGCCCATGAAATAGGGAGCGAGCCTATTGTCATTCATCGGGCACAAAGCCAAACTCCGAGCTGCTACTGAGAATTTCATTTTTGAAGTGAAAACTTCTTTAGCATCGTTGTGATTTAAAAGTCGATGAAACGAAAAGCGCCAGTGAAAAGAGACAGACACATAAATTCACAAGATTTAACGTGTGAGAAAATGAGACAGGAAGCATTATACAGTGTTTCTTATATTCGTTTAGACATTGCAGGAGTTTGGTAAAATGGTACAAAAGAGGTTTGTTGGCACGTAATACAGAATTTTATTACCTCACCAGAAAGGCATGAAACAAAAACTTTTTAGACAACACTTATGACATTCTGTTTCTGATTGATTTTGTGTTAGGTTACTTTAGTCGTAGAAATGAAATTAGTTCGGTTAGTGTTAGCGTTATTCAGTATGGGAATAATTTTGAATGATCAATGATGAGAAATTACACCATTTCCAGTTCGTACAGAAATAATAATAGAGGGCGCTAAAATGAAAACTGTAATAAAATAAAATTATGGATTTTACAATTTACGTTACTAAAGTACAAGTTTGAATTTTGTCACAAAAACTCCCTAGAGGGCGCTAAAATAAAAAAATATGTAAGTTCCAAATTCCTACACTATAAAGGTAGGTACGAACATTGAAAAAAGAACGAATTTAGTGTGTATTTGATCATTTTCTGAATTAAAAGAAAACATAGATGTGAAGGTTTCACTTCTACCACGTGTGAATTGCACACATGTTTTTTTTAAACTTTGCTTTTTTAACCAGAGTTCCACAACAGTACGTTTCATAAGGCGCTTTCTGCCTCGCACAACTACTCTGTGGACCCAGCTGTCACCTGAGGGCTTTCCGAGCCTTTACGACCTGGTGACCTTCAAGAAGAGAACTTATTCTTCCCTAAAAGGCCGGCAACGCATCTGCAAGCCCTCTGGTGTCGCGGATGTTAGTGGGCGACAGTGATCACTTTCCATAAGATGCGCCACCTGCCCGTTTGCCCCCTTTTTATCATTAAAAAAAACCTGAGAATCAAACCCAGGACCACGAGCATAGCAGTCGTGCTTACGAGCACTGGACTAATGAGACAGTTAGTTTATTAAAGTTCAAAAATGATTTTTTGTTTTATTTAATATCAAAAACGACATGACGAATTTTCATGAAATTTTGTACTTGGAAAGGTTACTTATAATAATTATCATGTCATTGGTCAATCGATAGACTATAAGAAATTTCAATAATACTATTAAAAATCATAACAAAATACAAATTTATTACTTCTTAGCCGATTTTAATAATGTTTAGTACACAGGAAGTATATGTCATTCCATTATCGATGAACAATAATATAACACAGAAAATTTCTGGACAGATTCTGATCAAATTTTGTTTATACTGAAAGCATAGGAAGGTCATTCGATAATTGATAGACTATAAGTATAATTATTAATACACTTAAAATCAGTAATAAAGTGAGTTATCAACCAATTTTAATAGAATTTTGTAAACGGATATCCATACATTATTTCTTAATTATTAGACTCTATGAATTATCACTAATATGAGTAAAAAGAAAATTACGAGACGAAAATAATCACTGAGTAATAAACGCGTGCGGAGCCGCGGGCTACCGCTAGTATTGTTATAAATTGTATGTAACACTTTTTAAACTTTATTTCTGTATTATCTCTCAGCATTCTTGGAGGGTAGTAACATAAAACCAAGCTCTTAACAAAATGATAATGAAGTGAACATAGATCAATGAAGGTAAAATGTGAAGAAACTGATTCAACAAATATGGAAACATCGACATACGTAATAATGGATCCGGCAACTGTAGGCGATTCGAACAAGTGAAATCTAGGCCACAGACGTACACGCATCCTGAATTGGTATGTTATTTTAGGAAAAACCCACATCCTATTTCATTATTAGGCAATATATGCTCAAATAAAGAATTCTTTAATCGACTATATCCTCATAATTATATAAGTTATACAGAAATCCTAGTTCATTGTCGGTTCGTTCATATTTGGGTATATTGGATGGCACGACAATTGTATTATTGTTTCAGGCTGAATCACGACCACCAAACATCAGGTGTACCGGCCGTCATAGTAGCACTCTTAGATGTGTAAAACATTGATACTAGCAAATGTTTTCGCGGTGTGAATTAAAGACAAAAAATTACCTTCATCAAAAAGAATCAAGCTACTGGGACAAAGATGTCGTCGCGTGGCGTAGGCGTACGTGATCTCAATGCAGTTGGCACTATAGATCCACTTAGGCTTTTGTTAGCCGTAAAATCAAAAAGAGACTAATTGTATCCATAGCACTCTTTCAAGTTTTTTAATGATTATGTCAACTTGACATATGGGTACATCCCACTCATAGATTTAATCTATATATTAATACGTGTAGCAAAAGCTATCGGTACCTTTTTAAGCAAAGTATATATGGAGGAGTGCAGAAAGCTAAAATTTATCTATAATATCTGTTACTAATATATTAAATAAAATGTATTAATACTGCGAATCCTAAACGACAAGTGCCATTGAACTTAGACCCTCCAAAATATTGACATTGTCACTCAACGAAAAGTGAAAGCAAGTGATGTAGATAATACTCATTGTTAGTGAATACTGTAAATGTCAAACAGAAAATAGTCTATGATCAAAAAGCCGCTGGTCGATTTTCGACATTAGGGCGATCGCTAGTTATTATTGATGGTTAACTTCATCGCTTGTCGAGTTACATTTGTTTTGTTACACTAAAGAAGTGCACTTTTTCGATTTTTCTTAAATAACATAATCAACGCGAACGAAATCACAGACGATTCAAAATCAAATCAAAATCAAATTGATCTTTATTTCATTTAGACCCTAAGAAGACACTTATGAACGTCGAAATACTACTGCTGGTTCGAAAAATATCTCAGTCATCTAGAAGAACCGGTAAGAAAAATTACAAAAGTGTTATTATAAAACAATAATAATAATTTAGTGGATGCACAGAGATGAAGTCATTTCCAGACTACACAATCATTCACATAATGATCCACCCTATAATAACCTTTTGACAATAAAACCTGCTTGACATGGTTCTTGAACTTGTTATCTGGCAAATCAGTAATGTAAAGTTATTTATTATGGGCTCAGATGAACAACGGTAGTTACAGATATTTAACAAGATTATTCATATATTTTGCAATACCTTAAAAGGTACTCGAAGGCCATACGTTATTTTCGCTAAAGATATTAAAGTAAACTTAAGAAATAGCAATATTAATATTTTTTTATTATATAATTGGACTTTACTTGACCAACGTACGATGTACGCTGACAAAATAACTAGGGGTCAGTAGTGTCAATACTATTATTTGCGATCATAAATTGACTTGAAGTTTGATCATAACGTTCGGGCGTCATTAAACGTTTTAAGATTGCAAATTTATTACACAATTTTAATCAGTTAGTATTTGTTTGTTGGTACACATCGCACCTTTAATAATAAACAGGTCTAACTGACAAAAGTAAGTTTTTGAGATATGTTTAATTGTATATATAGTTAGATAGCCTGGATTCTAAGGATAGGGAATTAGCTAGATCGCAACTTAATTGCCCACCAAGCCGAAGTCCGGCCACTTTGGCACCCTTGAGTAAATTGTCTTTACTTTCGCAGTTGAGTGGATTTAGCGCTCGCCCTCAAGTCGCGATGAAGCTGTACAAGCCGTCTGAGGCTCCAGGGCTCTTATAGCCAAACGTATAAGTCAGTCAAAAAAAAAAGAAAAAGATCGTTAGTCTTTTTATGTTTAACTCTTCGGTCCCGTCAGTGTTCAAAAAACGGATTTCAATCTGAGTTCTTTTTTTAACAAGTAATTTTTTTTTTCTTTGTCTTATATGAGTAAAGTATTGTTGGTAGGATAAATAATTTAATATCTGGGCGAGCGAGCTGCGCTCAGTGTATTATGAAAAAAAAATACCTATCTAGGTACACTTGGAATATAAAACGATATCTAAATACAAAATTTCATCTAAATCTTTGAAGCCGTATAAATATGTATACCTACACATATTTACAATAATTGCTCATTTAATATTACTAGCGGTCACCCAGTGATCGAAATTCGACCAGCGACTTTTTAATCATAGACTATTTTCTGTTTGACATTTGCAGTATGAACCTAAACAATGAGTATTATCTACATCACTTGCTGTCACTATTCATTGAATGACAATGTCAATATTTTGGGGGGTCTAAGTTCAATGGCACTAGTCGGGTTAGGATTCGCAGTATTAATTAATTTAATTCAATATATTAGTAACAGATATTATAGACAAATTTTAGCTTTCTGCACTCCTTCTCCATATAAACTTTAACCATGCCAAATCTCACAGTCTTCCGTGCACGCAATACGCTTAAAAAGGGGCACAAAGTTTTTGCCTCATGTATTAATATAATGATAGTATTAGATTACATAGTAGCTGTCACCCGCCCCGGCCGCTTTGCTTGGCGAATAAGCAAGTTAAAATATTTAACCATTGAAACAAGTATAGCTCAGTGGTAGCGTGTACGGACACTGCGCCGATCGACGTGAGTTTGAATCCCTGCAATAAGCTTGATCTTTCGGTGAAACATCGTGATGAAACCATAGCATGGTGGTAGGATATTTTCTATTGCTCGCCTGGGGCCCAAGCCAAGTTATCTTTAACGCTAACGAAAACGAAAAAAAAAAGTATTATTTAACCCAACGTTAAATCACGTGATCAGATATATTATGTCAATCCCATTCTTTTTTTTTCGTTTTTGTTAGCTTTAAAGATTGTAACAAAGGCAACTTGGCTTGGGTCCTCGGTTAGCTACTCCCCTGAATAGATGGTATATTTCAGCGTGTGCACTTGAGAACCAGTTCACCCATTGGACTCAGCGTGTTACCATCTTGGGCCACATCGTCACTTAACCTCAGGTGAGATTGTAAACATAACGCTTAACTTATAAACGATAAATTAATAAAAATAAAACAATACGTTTTAATATCATTACAAAATTATTCTATGACCTACGACACTATGACTATATTATTAGGATATAACAATTTTAAACATGACATATTTGAATTTCCAATTTTATTATATTTTGTAAGACTTACAAGGTTTAATAACCGCTGTAATGTAAGTTTATTTTTACACTGACACAATTTATTTTTCGTTGACGTTTATTCGTCGTTTTTCGTTGAAAGTAGGTGATCTTTGTGTCATAAAAAATTGGAAATTAGTGTTCCATAATATGAGAAATATTTATTTATTTATTACTTGATAATAATGATAATTAACTATAACATTACCAACATTATACGGCATAATAGTTATAATAACTCTCTAACACTTGAAAATAAAACAAAATATACTTTTACATAAATAAAATGATTGAGATTTGCCGCTATGATCGCATTACGTAAATACTAATTGATTAAAAAAAAAATTATGAAAAATTTTGATTTTACTCCTCAGATAGTGGTCCTCTTCAAAATTACCACGATATCTCCATTCAATTAAAAAGTATTAAAATTTTAAGAAAGTACAATTTATATAAGCGCTACGCGTTCACCTATGTGCATTTTTGCCGTGGTGTTAATATTATAAACACCGTCAGCTAGTTAATAAATGGTATTATTGTGGTCCTTTAAATCACTTTCACTGGTCGAAAGATAAACGGTCATCGCCCGATGACGTCAATCACGGCGGCACAAGGAATAGTATGACAGTCGCGGCGCGGTGAGTGACGCACTAGCGCAACCGGATGTCTCCGAGAAAGGGGCTTTTAGCTCACTTACTATTCTTACTAATTTATATAAAGTTATAATATATCTATACCTAAACCTCAACGTCTCTCTGTCTGTTTACTTTCTTTTCATTCGAGAACCACATATCGGATTTACTATATTTTTTTGAAGTGAAAACTTCTTTAGGCACTTTTAGCACTTTTGAGATGGGAGAAAAAGCATTGACCTCGCGTAACCATCGTGCTCATATACATATTACACGAGGGCGCCAGAGTGGCCGTACCTCGGCTCGGGCGGTCGTCGCGAATGCAAATAGGTCGCGATCTAACTGAATCCCTACTCCTACGATTCGAGCTAACTAATATATACTCTTAGGCATGTCCCCTTCCTCCTGGGAGGAAGGAAGGAAACATGCGTATGTTTATTTAGTAATCGGAAATACTGGCCGTTTTTTTGATGTGAAACATCTATAGCCGAGGGTAAACCTGATGGTTGGCGTGGCGATACAGGCCGTGGTGACGCATCGCCTCGCTATATGATGGAATATATGTACTATGAATTATGAAATTATGGAAATAATAGAGTTGTCGCAATTTCAAATAATTTTTAAATTTTTATTAAACAGTCATTATTTTATGTAACAAGTTCGTAATGCTTTATCTTTTCATGATGCCATATCTGATTCCTGTTGTAATCTGTTCTTTTACGCATATAACTTATACAAAATAATTTCTATGTTTCACATCTACCAGGGATCTCGTGACAGCTTTTTTTTAATTCGTAGATATGTTGTTACGCCAGGTTATATGATATATCTTGTTACCTACATAAAATAACGTACAAAATAAGCAGTGATGATAATTATGAATTAATTCGAAAAAAAAAACGCTGTTGGTGCATTCAAATGGCTTACGCTGGCTAAACCATAAACCAAATGCTTGGGTTATGTAAAATTTATGATTATATAATTTTAAATCTTAAAAAGACCAAAAAAAGTCGATGACAGCTTAATAAATCTATATTCTAAGGTTTACTCACAATGAGCATTTTTGTCTTTTAAATAGCCGGTAGGCGACCGCCGCACGCCTTGGGTGGCGGTTGGAAGCAGAGAACTATTTATAAAAATAAAAGAACCTAATCAATAATTATTCAGTGGCCTACGCGAGAGGAGGCGCGGGCACAGCTAGTATATGATATACAGTAAACGGCAAGATAACAACACTTCTTTTTCTTCTTCCTAACTTGGTAACTAGTCCTTTTTAATGAAGACCATTATCAAGTGAATATAGTGTCCTGTCTTATGACAAATCCAGTATCCTAATAAGATGGTGGCTCCCTTGATAGAACTTTGTAGTGAGTATTTGTGGGGTTCCTGAATGCATGCTTGCACCAAAACCCAGCTATATCACGCAAAACGCCACCAATATTACATAATATAGGGTCAAAAAACTAAGTAAATGATTTAAAAATAAAAACCACAACATGTCACTTCAAGATCCCGCCAAAACTCATAAAAACACTTCGTCAAATTTAGATTTCACTATAATACTCTCAAAGAGAATTATGCAATAAATATAAAAATATTATGATTTTAATTTAGATCTAGACAATTATAAGTACTTATATAGTTTTAATTAAGTACATACATGCATACAGACATAGGAAATTATATCTTTTTAAATGTATTTGTCTGTGAAATATCTGATCTGAAGTAATTATTTACTAAGAAAGGAAATCAAAAGTATTAACACACGGGTAGTAATTATGTCGCTCGTTTGTTTCAATCTTTTTAAGTTCTATAATATGGTTAATTAATAAAAATTTAAACTGTAAAAAGTACTATAAATACAAGACAATTTTAAACACAAACGAAAACCAACTTTAATAATCTTGAAGAGTTCCTTGGTGTATCTTCTAAGTTGACGGTCTAATGCCAATTAAATTATAATGGAACTACCCTTGAGGTATCTATCCCCTATCCAACAAAGAAATAATCGTCCAAATCGATTCTTAAACATAGAAGTTGTGGCTGACCATCCATAAAAAAATACATGCCAATTGAGAAACCTCCGTCTTGTTTCGAAGTCGGTTAAAGTTAAAGTTAAAGTTAATATGTACATAGTTTATCATAATTTTATTTTTTCCGTGAATGTTTCCATGGTCGTCGATAGATGGAGTTGTCGAGTTATTGAAATCTTCTCAGTGGCGATGTCAAGTTAGTCTGATTTCGCTTCAACACGAATAAAATAATATCTTTTACTAGAGATACCTGTGAAGGATGCCTTAGGTACACGGAACACTATTACTCCTAGTGGAGACTTAGGCAGGTCTGCAATAATTTGTGTATAGCTCCGCTAGCACGGAGCTTCAGAAACTGGAATTTATTAGAGATGTTATATTACGCTCATAATTTGATGTTAGTAATATGGATTAAGGGTGAATTATAACAGGTAAAATAAGATACCTGTTACTCCTGTTCGTGTTCCAAAGAAATAACAGTTTCAGTAATCTGTTCCAAAATAACTGCCTGTTACGCTTTAGTAGGGATATAACATCAGTAACACTTGTAACCATAGTTAAGTATAGATCGGCAGCTCGAAATTGTATGCACTATCAGACTAAGGTATAATAAAATAACGTATAACTCAAGCAATCAATCCATCACTCATTCAATCTATCAATCGGTCAATTCATCCATATATAAATCTATCCATCAACCAAACCATTAATCAAAACGTCAATCTATCAATCAATCCATCAATTAAACCATTAATCAATACATAGCATCAAACAAAACAGTTTATAACAATATTCATTTTCATTATGTTAGGTCAAATTTCTTACAATTAAAATACTGAGCTTACTGCCTGTAATTTATTCCGTTTAGTCTAATTATTTTGTGTTCAAAAATGTTAATCTAATTAATTGATTCTATTCAACGAATTTTAAAAGCGTATATTGTATAAATTAATCTATTTACGCTTTAATTTGCCGCTTTTTATTGCGTGCCTCACTTCCTCTAAATTTGTCCATGAGTGTATATCGTTTTACTGTTAGTGTATTGCGAATCAAGAATCAATTAACTTAACCAATTATTGTTATTATTATTATTTTTTTAGTTGTGGTGGTTTTATGTGTTTATAATTTTAGTTTTTGATGTATTGTGACGAATAAATAAAGTTTTTCTTTCTTGAATTAAAAAAATTTTTAAGTAAATAATTAATTTATGAAATTATGGATTACACTAGAGGTGGTCGTTTAATCGATAAACAGTTTTTAATGACTTCATTTGTCAACGGGCATGCATTTTCTTTAAACATTTTTGTGAAACCTTGGCACAAGCGCTAACGCAGTAACTTCGCAGTCTGGGTATAGACTAACGCGGACAAACCCTTAGAGATGCGCACAGAATACCACGTCACCTATTATGGACCTGCAGATATGCGCGGTTATCAGACTTGCCTGATGATACCCGCATGCCACCTAACAGTAGCTGGAGCTCATCTCGTACTGACCACACTAGAACTTGGATTCCGAACTCAGTAAGGTATTCCAATACCGCCGCAGCTTGAGGACGAGCATTATCGTGCGTTAAAAGAAAATTATCCTTCATGAATTCAAAAGGCATCACAATCTGCTCTAAAATATCTGTTACTTATTTTGCCGCAGTCAGGGACCCGTTTTCTACGATGTGTAGCTTCGTACGTGCTCATAAGCAAATACCACCTTACTAGACTTTTCTTATTTTAAAAATTCAAAATAAATCTAATCATAGATTTATTTTGCTAAACTAGAACCTGGATAGAATATTTGTCTATACCTGAGAAACTCCTAACTGCGCATGCTCTAATACTATCAAAGAATTATCAATGACAGAGATTGTCATTATATTGCAATGTAAACAATACGAACCTAAAATATTAACAAAGCTGTTATTGAACCAAAATTATCAAGTTACAAATTATCTAAACGCATCAATACATAAACCTATCATTAATTGGTATCCTGGAAATAAAAGAATAGGTACACCAAAATAATAATAAGGTAAATCAAATGAACTTATGATGAATAATATAAAGTAGATATTAATTAAGATAAATAAGATTATCTTCCAAATAAATAATATAACAAGTACTTTCCCCCAAGTGTCATCATTCCAGTTTCGGTGCGAACAAGCAAAGTTGGAACGAGCTACTTGATAACATGTGGGGAGCAAAGAGCCTTTGGTGGTTAAGTACGCACCTATATCAGCCACCTTAAGACTTTTTCTAATCGTTTTGGTTCTAATTGTCATTTGTCGAACTTCCTGTAGCTTCTTTCGTACTTCGGAAGAAGTCGAAGTGCGGTTTCTGAGGACACTGCTTACAATAAATCTGTTGTCCCTTGTCCCTCTCTGTTGTTACTTTTTTGCGACATTGTCCTTTACGTCTTGTATACTCTCCAGTCTACCGGTATCGTTTAACATTGCAAAAAATCTCAGACTGGGACACTCGTAATATTTGAGCCACCATTTTCAATTAAAGTTACAGCTTTAGATGCCTGAGCAACGCTGTGATCCGGCATTGTCATTCAAACTTGTCAAATGAAGTTCTCTAAAATCAATCAAAGAAATGGAATGAGTCGCAAAAACTTAGTAAAGCTAGATTTTGTCTAAGATCAGCACAATGTTAATACTAGAACTAGAGGTAAATTAGTTGTACCGTGTTTTAGACTCAGTAAGGCTAATAAAAGTTTTTTTAGGTATAAGTGTTAGGTTCTCTATTAAGATCCCGAAACACATTACTGATTCGCCGGACAAGTTCAAGGTCCATGTCAAACGGGCTTTACTGTCAAAAGGTTTAGGGTAAAATTATAGGGTGGATCATTATATGAATTTCAGTGATTTCTGGAAGTGACTCCCTCTCTGTGCATCCACTAAGTTATTATTATTCTACCTGTTATATTAACATTTGTACAGTTGAGAAAAAAAAAAACTGATCGAGTTTCTAGCCGGTTCTTCTCGATGTCTGGGATATTTTCTGAACCGGCAGTAGTGTTTTGACATTCATAAGACTGTCATAAGACAGTAAAATAGAAATTATTTTGATATTGATTTTGATATGACGTTATTTCCATGACACGTTTACTCGTCGTTAAAGCATCTACAACTAGATGGCATTGGCATCCGTTGTCAACTTGACACGCTATCGGATATCGGTAACTATAAGTGGCATCGATGCCTGGAATTGTTATAGTAAAAACGCCCATATCTACTTTTAGATAGTGTTCGATAATTATCGGTTTTTAGGATAATAGATATTAGGATAATCGATAAATAAAAAAAGGGTAATAGTTGTGTACTTGTGTTCAAAAGGTTCCATACATATGCATTAATTATGCGTACTGTAGTATCTTCAAGAGCTAAAATATAGGTAAAATCCGTGGAAAACTCTTCCTTGTACTCAAAAATATACCCCGTATTAATATATTGGAAAACAACAATTGACAGTTTTATTTCAACAATTGATTATTCGATAGTGCTAATTACTATCGATTAATCCATGTTTTACCAATACTAATAGCAGAAATATTGATGATCAGCGTCCTTTATAAAGTTTAGAACAGAAAATAGAATATATTATAAACAAAAAAATATTTATCAATTTTTAACTTGATTTTCATGAAATTTTGATCACGAGAAGTTTATAGCCGTTCTAAAATTCATAGAATAAAAAAAAACATATATGCGGAGCCACGTAATCATCTTATGTTTAAATATTAACCAATCTTTACGAATCTGTAATAAAATTTTGTAATAAATTAATACTAACTTATAGACTCGCTCCTGGCCTCGGCCGTTCACTGGCATTCAATATAAAGTAATATTAGAGGTAACATTAGACTATACGAGACAATAACTAAATATAATAAAGTAAGAAAGAGAGAACAAGGTGCGACGGACCGTGGAGTTGAATGTGCACAGCATTAATGCCAAGTGGAATCGGTAGCATGTCACTTAAACTGTGAACATGAGAGATCCTACATTAATCTATACAAATAAATAAAATTTAGGGTTTCTTAAATTTTAAAATAACATCTTTTTGCTAAATGCATTCGAAAGTGTAATATACGGTGCTATACAACAAATAAAAAAAAAATTGTCTCATTGTTTATCTCAGGTAAATTGTAGGAGTTAGTAATTAAATATTTTATAATATAAAGTATAATTCTATACCTAAATTTGGTTCATCGCTGCGTTGTATCACGTAAATTAATATTATTAATTATACACATTATCGTATTAAATGTCATAAATTATATAAATCTTTATAAATCACTAGAAATACAACAAAAATAATAAATACAGGAGTAACTTTTTTTTTACTAATTATTTAAATTATTATGATTTTTTAATTTTGTTTAAATAGAATATAGATTACAGCCATGAGGCTTGTTTCTACGACATACAATGTTTATCTTTATTCTATGCTAATATATCCTATCTGTTGAATTGAGCAGAACCTGTATATCAGACGCATAAATAATAGAATTTGTTGCATACAAAAACCCAAAAAAATAAAATAGATACATATTACAATAATTGCATAGCCCATGATTCCATTTTCAGATAATACAAAAACTTATTATACTATTACTTTCATCCAAATTATAAAATGTAAATTTATTATTTTAAAATTTCATAACTTAAATAAAAAAGTTTCATGCCAAACATTAAAAAAAAAAATATAATTATTGAAACTAATGATAAAATTGTAATGACAATTATTATTTATCTTAATTATTCTTAAGTCCAAAGTTTATCTATTGACAATTCAGCAGTAAACCAATAACGAGCGTAACGCGAATCATCGCGCTTAAATTGCCGTGAAATCGCATTACTTGCGACAAACGGACAATCGTCATTGAATATAACAAAACAATGGACGATTCGCATTGTTTCTGACTATTACATAATAACATGTGACAACAGATCCGGGATACTTCGTCCCCGAACAGTTATGTTTGGCATATTCGCAGATTTATTGTCCAGATGTAACGTGTTTGGAATTCACTCCGAAGCACATGCGTTGAAGCTTACTATAAGTGTGTGCTTTTGGTGAATAAAAACACCATACGTGGCGAAAAGCTTTTTCGTGCAGCCTATCAAGCCTTTTAATTTGAAATTAAAAGTCTATCACCAATCATATCGACTTTGAATTTCAAAGGGCGTAAGGACATTTTGGCGAAAGTGGCTTTAGTGGGTAACACACTCAGATTTACGCGCTTTTTCATCTCTTATGCCATTTTGATAATAGCTGAAAATAACAACAACATAAAATATTTATGCGTCCTCACTGTCTGTGACGCGCTTTATAGTTATTGCGCTTTGACGAAAGCTCTATAAATGCATTTTTACAAAACAAAGGGAAGCCTCGCATTTAAATACGCCTACATCCAAAGAGATATGCAATTTGCCATTTGTTTTAAAGGAAAGCTGTTACGATTCTCGTTGAAAAAACGCCTATGTGAACGTGGCGTAATTCTCGTGATATATACATTAAGTATAATAATTTCATTTAGAAGATTAGTGTCGAAAATAACATTGATGTTTTTGCTACGCCAGTATTCACAAGTGCACTTACATTTCAAGTAACTTTCTGAATGATTATCTATAAAATTAATAAAATTGAATTATGTGTTTGTAATGTCAAAATAACAGCTTTTTACTAAATACATACGATACATATAACAAAAACTCATTTAAAAATTTTTGTCTGCCTGTCTGTTTGTTCTTGGTAATCTCCGAAACGGCTGGACGGATTTTGACGGGACTTTCACTGGTCGATAACTGATTTTATAGGGAGTAACTTGAGCTACTTTTATTTTAGAAAAATAATTACAAAAATGGAATTTTTATTTCCATAATAACTTGCATTAATACTACGTCCATGGTTTTATTTGACATTTCTCTATTCACATAATTTAAAATGTTAACATAAAAGATTGTTCTAAATCTAACTTAATAATATTACTATGATAAGAAACAGAAAACTAAATATGTTATACATTTTTTATAAGTGTAATTTATTTAAACATTGATAAGGATTTACGACAACTGCAGGTATTTATCGGGTCAAAAAATAAACACGATATTTTGACTATGTTTGAGGGTCCATCATCAGATCAGCTCAATAATATCATGGCAATGGCATCGAAGCTAAGTATTGTAAATTTAAGCTTAAAAGTAGAATTAGTTAATTAGTTGCAAGATTTGACGAACACATACTAAAATAGCTAGTTATACAAAAGTATATAATAATAATAAGGAATAATTAAAATCAAAAATTTCAAGTCACATTAAATTAAGAAAACGTATTTTTATGTTCTACTGGTATATAATATAAATATATATAACAGGCAACCGTAACTGATTGACTAATCTTTCAACACATAGCTAAAACCACTAAACGGATTGGGCTAAAATTTGGCACACAAATTGTTATTATTATGTAGAAATACGCTAAGAACGGATTTTTGAAAATTCAAGACGTGCAACGGGGTTCAAAATTTGTATTGAGGAATCATATAAGAATACAATTATGCATAAAGAACGTATGCAGAGCCGTGGGTGCACCACTATTTATTATTATAATTTTTATATTCAAGTGGAGGTATTAAATTTTTTTGTCAGAAAAACGAAACCGATTCGTTGTTTAAACGATGATGTAAAACATTTAATGCCGCTTGTAATTCACACTAAATTATCTGGAAATATTTTATGTAACTTCTGTATTTAGACAGTATAATAAATTAAAATATTTTTGAAATAATTACAAAAAATATTAACTCAATTAGATAAACTGTCGGTAGATACATACGAGTGTGTTCCGGCAGTTGCACTTGAGATAAAACCACCTTTCTAAAATTGACGTGTACTGTGTTTCACTTATTTACTTTTCATTGAACGCTGGTCTATAATTCAATAATAAACATACTAACACACATACAATGCACACATAATATGCTAGAACAAATTGTATGCATTCAAATGAGAATGATTTATTATTGAAGTTTTCTTTTAGCGTGTTTAGTCCAATAGAAAGCTGCACACATGACGGAAATGCGACATAATAAATTTATCCGTCAATGATATTATTGTAAATTAATTTTACCAAGTTTAGTTTTAATGTTTTAACAAACTGTAAAATTATTTTTATTAAAAATAAAAGTCAGTACAATGAATTTACATTACTGAAGTGAAATTTTCTTTATCATCGTTGTGATATAAAAGTCGATGAAACGAAAAAGCGACTGAAACCAAAAAGCGAAAGCGACAGTAAAAAGAGACAAATAAATTCATAAGAGACAAATAAATTCATAAGATTTAACGTGGGAGAAAATAAGATAGGAAAGTTTTAGACAATGGTAAAATGGTACAAAAGAGGTTTGTTGCCACGCAATAATGAATTTTATTACCTCAAAAAGGCACAAAACAAAAACTTTTTAGACAACACTTATGATATTCTGTTACTGATTGATATTGTGTTAGGTTACCATGGATATTTCAAATGTGCATTAATGGACAATGATATTGTGAATAATGATTGAGTACTTGTATGTACATTTTCATAAACTTGAAATTAGTGTGTATTTGATAATTTTCTGAATTAAAAAAAGGTTTCACTTCTACCACATGTGAATTGCACATGTATTTTTTTTCGGAGTTATTTTTCCTTAGTTACGCCAAAAAAGTATAACTTCGTACTAGAGATGTGAACCGGTTGCAATTATGAAAACCAGTTTTTACCGATACCTTTTTGTAATAACCGTTTTTTTTAAAGATTTTTCAGTATAATGTTCTTATTATTTAAAATACCAAAAATTTAACAAATCGAAGGATGTTATAATACTGGTTTGTGTCTGTTATTAAGTTTATTCAATCTACTTATCATTTTGATAAGTAAAACATATTTGACGGAGACGGTCATCCAGAACCACCAGTTAAATCATATTCTATTAGGATTCTAACAATAACATAAACGTAACATAAACGTAACATAACATTACATTTACAAAAAAAGTCATGTACGAATATCGTAAATACGATTTTTCCATACAATACACAAGCGTTTGTATAGTGTGAACTGACATTAAAATTGTAAACCTTTGATCTTTGCAAAACAGTTTGAGGTTTTAAGCGAAGTATTGTTGTAACGCTAACCCCAGACAAAAGTCAAATATTGCATCTGGTTAGGTAATTAGGGAGTTTGGGTTCATTTGTGAATATTCAAGAAATGTTATTAATTTGGTAATTGATATTCTGCATTAAATTTCGCAATGTAGTTCACGGATTATCGATCGCAGAATACGGCGAATCATTTTTGAGGGACATGACTTGATGTTATAATAAAAAGAATCTATCTAACTAATAATTATCCTGAAAATCCAAGATTCGATACTTGGTTAATGGTATACTAAAATTATCATTCCATATTTGTACTTTTAGAATTAATAAAAATAGAAGCTAGGAAATATTTTACCTTCGATTCTTCGAGATATTGTTTTGTAGTGCCTTTTTACTCTAAGGTCACTATACATAAACAAGTCTTGTTTTTCTTATTTTATGTATATTATTATATCCATGCTACGTGGTTATATCACTTATGTCAAAATAATACTACTAATTGTAATAAATAATTGTTAAAATAAAGTTTTTTAACAAATACAAAACCGACTCCAAAATACTCTGAAAAATTCACTAAAAATTAAAAAAAAATTATTACGTTATTAACTTACTTCAAAATATCCTTTTTTTAACTCAGTTTGATATTCCTATGAACTGTTCGTCTGCCACATATTAGGACAAATATCTGGGCAACCGAGCTTTGCTCGGTGTCTTTAAAAAAAACACCTATCTTGGTATACTTGGAATATAAAACATTATCTAAATACAAAGTTTCATCCGAAATACAGGTACGTGTGGATCGAACTCATGACCTCTCGGCACAATAGTAGGGCTTACTACCACTGCGTCACGAGGCCCGTCGGCAATCTATCGTCGCTTTTATACCGTTTATGAACTTCTCGGTAGCTGGATATTTATACTAGTAAATCTCGACCAATAAAAGAGAGTCACTATGACAAACCTGAAACAATGATGACTCAACAGTAGTATGTATGGATATTGCGTCGATCGACAGGAGTTCAAATCCCTGCAATGAACCTGAGCTTTGGCGAAGGAAAACATCGTGATAAACCATAGCATGGTGGTAAGGCTTTTTCTAATGCTCTCAAATTGAATAGCTGTAGCTAAGCATCAATAGGTTTGTTCCCGCGGCTCCACTTGAAAGCCAGTCTTTCACTAGGCTAGCTGTAGTACTATCTTGGTAACATCGCCAGATATTATCAGGTGAGATTCAAGACTCCCACACTCCCGCAACGAGTCACGCCTTAAGCCTACCGCTATTGCGGAAGGTACACTTGGTGTACGGTGGTCGCGACCTCGCGACGCCACTGCCGTTACCTACCACCCACTGAAATTTCCATATTATGACATAAGATCAATGGGTCAATCAGTTATTTGATAGATTTTATACATTCATTAATTTTTTTTAGAGAATATTTTTAACCGAATTCAAATAAAGAAGGAAGCTTTCAATTCGGCTGTATACGTATAGTTCGGGCATAACTTCTTTGTTTATGAACTATCTTGGATGATTATATTTTAGTTAGAAAGAGGATACCATTAGGGACCACCATTTTAGTTTCATTAGCATTGGAGCTTCGACTTCGAAGATACACCAGGGAACCCCTTCAAATTCATTGAAGTTTGTTTTCTTTTTTTGTTAAAAATTGTCTTGTTTTATATTCGTTCGTTCGTTGCTAACAAAGGTTAGAAAATGTTGGATTATATTTATAGTAAATAAATACCTCCTCCCACAAAAGATCGCAGCTAAATAACCTTGTTATGTACTCCTGAGGTGAGTAGGGTTACAGTGTTCCATGGGGAATGAAGGGAGGGTCAAATAGAGCTGGGACACAGAGAATTTTTTTTTAAGGTTTCTCTCTATTTGGAGCCGCTCGACTGGTTCCTCCACCCTACAGAAGATCGTAGCTAAATATCATTGTGTTGTGTTCCTTCCTTTAGTGAGGAGGGTTTTCAGAGCTCCGTAGGATAGGAGGATACTTGTGGTATTACAAGCGCCCGTATAGTAGCCGTTTACCATCAGTCGGGCGTATGCTTGTTTATCACCTTTTTAGTATAAAAAACATAGCTCATATTATATGTAAAGAAAAATTACAAAAGAAAAAAAAGGCCAATAAATTAAATTTTATTCATATTACCATCATTGACCGCAAACTTCGTTATGCCAGACTTCCGTCATCTCTCAGTTTTACCCCCTACTAAACGCACCAAAACAATACAAAAAATAATATATGACATAATCTATTCATTTACTTTATTATCTATAAATTAATATGTGAAGCAAAACGCTTTCGGTACCCTTTTTAAGCGTATTGCGTGCACGGAAGACTGTGAGATTTGGCATGGTTAAAGTTTATATGCAGAAGGAGTGCAGAAAGCTAAAATGTATCTATAATATCTGTTACTCACATATTAAATTAAAATAAATTAATACTGGTAATCCTAAACCGGCTAGTGCCATTAAACTTAGACCCCCCAAAATATTGACATAGTCACTCAACGAAAAGTGACAGCAAGTGATATAATATTCATTGTTTAGGTTCATACTGTAAATGTCAAATGGAAAATAGTCTATGATCAAGAAGTCGCTGGTCGAATTTCGACCTTACGGCGATCGCTAGTAACAATAAATATGACGGTCATTATAACAATCATAATCGTATCTAATGATCTCTAATGACAGGTGTGTAATGAGGCCTTACACAATACCAGGGTTAATGGCACAGAACATATGGAACGTTGAAGAAATGTGTTTCATGTATCAATGGACATGTATTGTCGTAGTTTTGTGTAATAGCTTATTTATTTATACGCTTTATTGAAAAGTGGAAGAGTTAGTTTTATTGTTTCTTTGTTTGAACGCGTAAATTTCTAAAACTAGCAATTAATTTAAAAAAAATTGCATTTTATATTCTACTATCAAACCTAACTACATATTACTGTGCCATTTTGAAGTCCATAGGGAACATTAATAACATAACGATCGCTATCAAACTTTAGAGAATGATATAAAGATTACCTGAACATACATACAAACATTATTTTTTATATATAAGAGAAGAAGAAGAAAGAAGAAAAATATTGAGCAAGATTATAGGCAACATTAATTCACGTTACGACTTCGAGCGGAGCAGTGAACGGGAACATCAAGCAATTAGGCAAGTTCTAGGCAAGCAAGGGAAATGAGAACTTGATAGGCTACATTGATGCCTTAGCTGCGTAGTGGCACGGTGTAGAGTTGATCAAATAAATTTAAAACGAGTAAAACCATGGGACACTGCTAGTTATTATATAAAGTCACAAACGCACATTTAGGTGATCGATCGCCCGTTGATCATTATTCGACTCGAAGGTGTTCCGTAAGTCACGTTTTTAATTAACAGACCATTTTTATCAAAAAGAGTTTCCTGTGTATACAGCTAAGTTGAATCCAATATATATGAAATTAAAACGGGACCATCCTTGAGGTATAAAAAACAAAAAAATAACCATTCAAATCGGTGCATAAATAAAAAAGTTTTGGTTAAAACATCTATAAAAAAATATGTATTCAAATTAAGTGACCTTAATTTTTTTCTTAAGTCGGTATAAAAATAACTAATTAAGCCATCGTACTATCTAATCTTATTTTTACTACTAGCAAAATTTTTAAAACTACACTATGAATGAATGAATCACTGCGATTTTTATTTAATTGCATTCAATTTCACATTTAAATTCGAAAATCATTCATTTTAATTCATAACCAATTATTAGCAATTATCAACTCGTTTGTGCGAATGATGAATTTCACACGCAATGTGTTCATTTCACACGAGTAAAGGCTATCTTTTAAGAGCTAAAATAATTTTGAAGCGATTTTGGCTCTGTGGTGACTCACTTGGACATAGCATTGTTTGACATGGATTCGAATTTAACAATAACCTAAACCTTAGGGGGAAGTTAAGATAAGATAAGTTTGTTTTAAAGATACAGGGGATTTCCATCTTCAAATTGAATATTTGTCACTGAGTGTTTATTAATAAATTTGCACTCAAAATCAGTCTCTCCAGGTTTAGAGTGTATCTTAAGGTCATCATATTGTCACTTATTATGAGATAAGATTTTTGTCAAAGGCTCTCATCAATCTGCAATCTGCATCTCATTAAAAATCTCTTGTTCGAATGAAATTCCTATTATTTTAACCCCTTTCATTCCTTTTAAGGGTTGATTACTCGAAAACGATAAAAAACCTAATTCTTAATCAGCACAGATTGAAAAACTACATACGACTAAGTTTATAAAACTAAGTTCAAGACTGACACTACTCAAAAAAAAACTTTCATACGCGGTTTCACTTCCATAAAAGATAATTTTGAAATACCTTTACTTAGAACATCTTAACTTTACAAACGAAACTTACTGTGCAATTTCATATTCATGTAACTGCAATAATCTCGACTCTGTATTAACCTCTCGTCAGTCAGGTCCGGACATGTTTTTATAATATTATTTTAAAGACTTTATAAGATAAATTGTTTTCCTTAAAGACAGAAGAATTTACGTTGCGTACCTAGTCTTCGCGATTTTATCTTGTTATATTTATGACCAAAGTAAATATTTAAATACATTTGTAAACAGCATCACGCGTTGAAGTCTTTTATATGTCAAATAGTTATCTGTTTTTGTCACGTATTTCTTTATAAAAATATGCTAAAAAACAGAATTTACATTACATATATATATATAAGATAATGTGTTAGTAACCTTTACACGTATGTTAGTAATCAAACAGTATATAGTTTGTATTCACGGTCGTCAGAGAATTCATATAATTTATTTCTAGGACAAATTAAGAACTGGAGCTAACACTTTAAATTGATATGGCATTAATCATTTTGTCATTAATTAATTCATCTAGCTGACCTCAGAAGGTCACTGCAGTATATAACTACTTATAAGCAGCCTCTAATAATAGATCAAGCGCTGAGGTCGGTTGCCCCTGAGGACTGGTTGGAAAGCCTCATGTGCTATTAAGTATTGCCAAACACACCCTTCAGACGGGAAGATATCAGAGCAAGTACTGTTGTTTTGAGGCTTAAATAGGTGCCACTATAAAAAACCGTACCTTAATGTTGCTTCTTTTCATATCAATTTTATATTTTACTAACAGTATGTACCTGTGGCTCCACTTGTATGAAATACGAAATAATTGTTGACTTATTTTTTATTTTCTTTTCTGTAATTATATACCTCCATATAATAGACGCGGATCCAGCTCCCCGAAAAAGGTTGTGGGCATGGACACCCGAAAATCTAACAAATGCGACTCGGGCTAAAGACTCGCTTATGATCGATATATTGCCTTCCTACAAAGGAATACCAGCAATCCTACCATTTTGATGTCGTGCCTCTGGCTTGGAGAGAGGCTAACGTGCAACCGATTCCCATGAAGGGGGTTCGGTGGGACCCCAATAATTTACCGCCTTCAGTATAGTATCATCAACAACTAACTAGTCAGCTATCCGAAGGTTTACTCTTTGATCAGTAAAGTCAGTAAACTACAATATGGCTTTCGTCAGAATCGATCAACACGTGATGTTTTAATCTTCGTATTGCACCGCAGGGGAAAACGATTAATAAGTATACCGAGACCTTGGCGATTAGTCTCAACATAGCTAAAGCTTTTGAAGTTAACTTTTTTCTCTGAACTTTCTATGTACGGACTCCCCGAGAACTTAAGCATGTGAAAATCTGACTTCCTATATGATCGCAGAGCGTGATATTACCGAGGAATATAAATTGCAGCTCATTTCAGTAAATGCTGAAGATCCGCAATTTCCGTATTTTCACTCAATATTTTTTTCTTCCACATATCAATGATCTGTTATCGTTGGGTCATATTCATTGCTATGCTGATGACAGCACTCTCCATAGGTGGTTTTACAGCAAGCCTGCTAACAGTTGGTAAAAAACAAAAAAGGAACGGGAAGAACTTTTCATTGAAATTAACCAGTCTTTGTACTACATATCCACATGGGAGCAAGTAACTTTGTTGAGTTCAATACCAAGAAAACTCAAAATAGTGCATTTTCTACAAAAAAAAACTGCGTATTTCTACTACCAACTCTTCAAAACGTCTCGCTAGCAATGCTCACCTCCATTAAGTATACACAAAGGAAAACGTCAAGAATTTCCACAAAAAGTACAATTTTGAACAAAATAATACCCATTTAATATCGGGGTTTCCATCTACTCACCAACAGATAACGTTGTACTAAATTAGACGCGCTAGCATTGTCTTTTCCCGATGTAATTATAATTAAATCAAAAAACTTCAAATAAGTACAACTATTGATTAATTTTAAACAAAATAGTATTGATAATTATTAGAATTAACTACAGCAATATTTTTATCCGTTTACCAATAAACGGCTTACAAAATATAATGATATCCCAACAAAACATAAATGCGAACACGACAATTTTTTTAACAAAAAGGAAAACTCAACTTCAATGTTTTCGAGGAGTTTTCCGATGTATCTTCGAAGTTCAAGGTCTGATGCAAAAGGAAGTTACGTTTAAACATCCACAAAAAAAAATACATATAATAGATTCCAACTGAGAACCTTATTATTTTGAATTCGGTTAAAAGAGGAGGAGGTTCGCAATTCGAATGAATATTGTATATTTTTTACTACTTATTGTTAAATGAATAAGTAAAATAAGTTGCTATACACGAAATTATCACTGAAATCTAAGAGATTTACGATTCTAAGAGATCACGAAAAAATTTGGTCATGTGGTTCATTTTACGTTGTTGATGAAAATGTACTAATATATTCGCTCACAATGTGTATATGTATGTTATAAATTCGCACTGGTCATTGTTTTTTTTTTTTTTAATAATTGTAACCTTAATTAGACCTTAATTAAGGTTCAAGTGTGGATCCGCGCATGCGTCATACATTAATAGGTTTACTCCATAGAAGATTGCAACCAAGTAATCTTTTGTTGAGTTTCTGCGGTGAGTAGAGGTGGGAAAGGTAAATCTCAAGTTTGGCAATATGCTATTGCTGCCTCTGTTGCTACAGGCATCCATAGGCTACGGTAAACGTTTACTATCAGGTGGGCCGTATGCTTCTTTACCACCTTAGTTCTATAAAAAACATCTTGTAACACTCGGGCTAGGATTTGCAGTATTAATTTATTTAATTTAATATATTAGTAATAGATATTATAGATACATTTTAGCTTTCTGCACTCCTTCTCCTTATAAACTTTAACCATGCAAAATCGCACAGTCTTCCGTGCAAGCGCTTAAAAAGGTACCGAAAGCTTTTGCTTCACGTATTAATATATAAGATAATAATACCGGCATATAAGTGTCCCAATACTAGGCAATAAAACCTCTTCCTAAGAGAAGGCGCAGGTTTAAGCCCACGATTTAATGGCGATTTCAAACGCCGAGACATCATGTTCTATATTTTCCCACATACAATGGTATTACAGGAACATTCCTCTAGCGTTCAGGTTTCTACACGATATTTTTCTTCATCGTAAATCGATAGTGTTACCAGTTCGAATCAGTAAATATACGCGAATCCTGAAAAGTTCGTTAGTACATGCAGGAATTCGATCCGGTGGATATTGAATCCAACCTCAATGATTTTGAAGAGTTCTCTGGTGTATCTTCAAAATTGAAGGTACAATGGCAATGAAATTGAAATGGGACCACCTTTGAGGTATTATTTCCGTTCTAACAAAAATGAATTATCCAAATCGGTTCATAAACAAAGAAGTTATGACTGAACATCCATAAAAAAATTAGATATGTATGTATATATACATATATACACATTTGAATTGAGAACTTAGTTAACTTCAGGGAGCGATAAAGTTTTTTTTTAACTGAAATTAATTTGGTTAAGGTTTTATTAATCCTTCAGTTTGATGGTCGACTCTAGACTATTCTTAAAAACTAAACTTACTTCTAGATAACCTAAATATGCTGACCTCAGGTCTGGCCCTTTCGTGGGAACGACGGTGGGTCAGCTGAATCGTATCAGCTATTGGATAACAGTACATAGGTATACAACTACCTCCTCTTTATTTTGAAGGCGGTTAAAAAGGAAAAACATAAAAATTGATTAAGTTGTCTTCAAGTTCGAAATCATATTAAATAATAGAGACGTCGATTTTTTTATCTATAGGTTCATACATATTATAAAACTCAACGTCTCTTTGTCTGTCTGTCCATTTATGTAATTTTTACACGAGAAACACTTGTCCGATTTATGTCATTTTTTTTAAATCCATATTTATGTTATCTGACATGGTTAAAGAATACATTTTGTTCCACAAAGTATCATACAAAATAAACAGTCACGTTAAGGATGAATCAGTTCGGAAAAAGACGATTTTGAGGTGATCAATGGCTAATCCTGAGTAAACCATACGAGATATTATATGAAATTAATGTAAATGTAGATCTTCAAAATAACTACAAAAAGTCAGCAACAGCATATCTCTGTCTTCTACGGAACATCCACAATAAGGATTTTGTCTTTAAAATAAACAACGGGCGACTGCCGTAGTGGCGGGTAGGAATGTGGGCAGTACGATTCGCGTGTACACTCCACAGTCGGTAATCATAATGATTATCACACCTTATAAAAAACATCTATAGTACACGCGAGCCGAACCGCGAGCAACGCTAGTATATACGAATGAGAAACAAGGATTATTTTTAATATTGTATTTAACAAAAAATTGGATCTAAAAATAGGAAAAATCAGACATACAACTTTCGATAATTGACCAATAAAACTATATATATGTACATATTGTTTTGGTCATTTTCTTGAGTAGTGTCAAAAAAACCTTATTCTTACCTCCTCGAAAGTACCACAAGTGGTACGAATTTTATTTACAAATGACATTGTACTTGTTTTAATAAAATAATTAATTTATATTTATTTCAATCAGAATCTAAAAATACTTTATTAATTTAAGCTCTAAGAAGGTATTTATGAACGTCAAAACACTACACGGTTTTGATCGGTACCAGTTCAGAAAACTCGATCGGGATACTCAATAAATCGATGATCTATCCAAATGGAGAAAAATAAACGCAGTAAATTTCAAACTTATTGGAAATCTTCTTTTATCAGAGAAACTCCATTCCACGTCATTTTTATAGTTCAATATGATAATTGTATCCAGATAAAGAAGTTATATTACATGAATATAGTATTCATATACAAGATATTTAATTTCTAATATGTTTTTGGAGAATTCAGTTTGAAGAAAAAAATAAACGAGATGTACAATGCATAAGCTAATTTGTAAAACATTTTTGTCAATAATGTACGACACGCTTTAGTTTGTCGCATTATATAGGTTAAGCGAGCAGTTGAGAATTGGCAAGTGGACATGATTTGTTTTAAATTATACTTAGCAGTGTAATTGTGTTTTGATCCAAGTAAATCTACAAAATCAAGTTATTTCAATAAATAAATCTACAGTCACCATATCAGTAGCATCCATTTAAAACTGTCTTAATAATTTTAGAATTACTCAAGATGGTCGTTAATCGACACAATGTTCTATTGGCTTCAACGGTCTAGTAATAAACATGCAATAGGTCTTTACATCTATTGACTTAAATATTAAATACTATATAGACGTGTTGTGAAAATTTCAATACTCAATCTTTTATAGAGATAATTATGAGCTGCTGACGTAGTTATATTTGCTCTGCTATTGATGCAATGGATTACGTGGTTCGATATCCTCTTAGAAGAACGTTTTATATGTATGCTATCATTGTTACTTTTAATTGATATATGCTATTGAATCGAATAACCGTTTGTCAAAAATAAGTATTATAATTATCGCAAATTTCTATAAAGTAATAAATATGGTCATAGTTAATGGTTATTTGGAGCCCCAAAACACAAAACTTCATTTCTTATAAACATATGTCTTTAAAGGATCCATTACTAGAGTCACTGTATGAAATTTTTTTTTATCACTCAAAAGAACAATGTTCATAAATATTCCTTGGTGTTTACTACTGGCACAAAAATGAAATTAAATGGAGATATATTGATTGTTAAATATCGATGTTAATAACAAATATAATTAACAAAATTATTTTTTTATCTTGCTTTAAATATGAAATCAAACATTCCGTTCAGTTCATTTCAAATACGATCTTAGCTTTCATTATAAATACGCGACAACAACAAAATAAAAGTAATTAAATGCTATCGAATTCGCGAAATGTATTAAAAAGTAGCAAAGCGCTGTTAAAGTGAGGTTATTGCTCATCGTTCGACCGCTTTCACTTGTCGTCGCCCGAGCTAGTTCGCTTTCCGATACACAGCCGTTCAACTTATATTTTTTGCTAACAATATTCTAAATCTTCTTAATATGTGCGTGAAGAAAAACATTTTATAACTTGATCATACGCATATACATTCTAAAATCAAAACAGACCTTATTTTGAAATATAATCTTTTTTTTTATAGTAGCGCAGACAAACCCCGCTATCAAATGGGATTAATAATTGTACAGGAAAGAGAGAGAGTAGCGCAGCAAAATGATGTCACTGTGTCAGATCGTCAAACATCCTGCTCAAACAACATACATTGGCAACCAACAAGAGATTGAAAATCGCACCTCACCATTGTCATCCTCACTGTCTGATCCCGAAACGCGACAAACTAAAAGAGCGTCACCGTTAACTGATATATCACCATGTATATGGCGGACTCGGCCGGTACAGATTTTTATGGTAATCTCAATCTCAGTACGAACTAAAAAGTTCTCTATGACTTATTTTTGTAGTACCGTGAAGCTTCTTACGGTATCGGGCCCTATAAGCGTAACGTGAAGAGATGTTAATGCAGGTATGACAGCGGCTACCGTCGATGGATTTAGATCTCTTTGGTCGCCGTTGTTTTTGGACTATGTAGTGCTTACCTTCAGGGGACAGTACCGTAAATGTTCCGAGCTCTGAGTAATGAAGTTCGTAAGCTTGAACCTATTAGCGCGCACCTATGACTGGTCACAGCTAATAGCATATGCGCTATGGATACCCGTCTACACTATAGAAAGGGTCGTGACGGAAAATTTTTACACTTTTTTCATTTAGTCCCCCCCCCCCCCCCACACACCAAGTCCGTACGGTTCGATAAGGGAATTCGTTTCAAAAGATCTCTACTTCCACCGTTGTTTACTATATATTCACCGATTGATCTCGGAATGCGACACTCCTAAACATGTCGTTATTAAATATTTTTTTTGTTGTATAAACTAGTATTAGATCATAATTTAAATATATATATAAACGGAATACGTGACTACCTGACTGACTAATCTATCACCACATAGCTCAAATCACTAAACGGGTTGTGCTGCAATTTTTCACCACAAATAGTTATTATGACGTAGGCCTCGGCTAAGAACAGATTATTGAAAATTCAACCCCTAAATTGCTTTAATAAGGAGTTCAAAATTCGTACTACCCGTGTGCGATAAGTCGAGACTCGCCTGGAATGCAACCCTCCGCCCGCTACCCCTGTAACTTCCCCTCAAGCTCCCGTGTTGTACTGTAGGCAACGCCAATTTTTTTCCATCTTTTTACGTCACGCAACGACGACGCACTCCGATTTTATAATCTTATTTAATACTGTTTCATTAATAGTTATTAGAGTTACTGCTATATTTTATTGTTATTTTTTATGTTAAGTTTATTGTTATAATAATTAATGACAGGCCTTGTAGCGCAGTGGTAGTAAACGCTACTATTGAGCCGAGAGGTCGCGGGTTCGATCCCCGCCCATGACTGACTTTGTGTGATGAGCATAAATGTCAGTTGTGTGGTGCTTGGGTGTTAATATCTATATATGTATGTATATCAGCTATTAAGTTACCATATTACAAACATTGCTTAGTTTGGAATTAAATGGCCGTGTGTGAAATTGTGTTCTCATATATTTATAATGAAGGGTAAAACTTTACATAGTGGAGAGAGAAATCTCGTGTTAAAAGTGTTGGACTTTTAAAATATTTATGACTCAGTTCGTACGCTTGTAATAGCTCAAGTATAATAAATATAAGGCAGCGTTGTTCCGAGTACAATACTCGCTACATTACAAAAAATAGCAGAGACGCAGTCACGGATGGAAACTTGTTGTGATATTTTTTGTGCACAGTACAACCATGCGTCTGTGGCATCACCGCCCCCAGATCTCAATTATTGCACACGGGTAGTATAGAGAAATCATATCTAAATCGAGTGAAACCATAGGACACAGCTAGTCAAAGATGCTGACCTCTATACGTGGGGATTCAGGTGTGATGGTATTTATGTACTGTACTTGTAGGCACAGTTCTACTATATAAAAAAAAATAGAGAAAAAGATTCACATATTTCGTAGTTAGCCACTGCAATACGAAAGCACGTGTTCAATAGACAAGCGCTAACCTCTCTTGCAGTAAATTGCGTAAATTTTTGCCCGGAATAACGTTACGACTCCGTTACAAAACTATGGCATTTTAAACTATTGTATTTATTGCTTACAAACTTATTTGATGTTTTTTCGTATGATGTAACTTGAAAGTGTGGAGATTTGTGTTTCAGCACAATGACAAGTCATAATATATATCTTTCTTACAAAAGTTAATGTAGTTTTGAGATAATCATTTATTTTATTTGGTTGTCAGTCCATTTTTTTAATGTTATAACTAGCTACCAATCGCGTCTTCTTTTGTGTTAATTATAATATTGGATTCAATTTCATTGCTACGCCTGGTGTTGGTAAAAATGTGCGATACCTAAGCAGACTTCGAAGAGACTAAAATGGTTTCAAGAATTAACATATCTTAGCCGTGTGTAATACCTTAAAATACTGTAATATTTTATTTTATGATATCGTAATATAATATATTACAGCATCTTCACCGTTTATGTCGCACTTATAATAAAAAAAATGAAAAGCATTTCTGAAATATTTCCCTTACTTTATTTTATCTACAATTAGCAACATAATTTATATAAACTACTTTCACGAGAGCGTCTCTGCTGACTATGACTACCATGTAAATAATAGGTGTCTAGTAAATAATTTCTCCTGTGAAGAGACTCTTTGCGTTGAACATTTTTCACTGTACTGAGAACTAGCGATAAATAGTTTTCACCTTTTCCCTGTACAACAATAGCTAATATTTGTAATTGGAAAGCCAATGTACGAGCGAGAGTAACTTCAATATGGATGTAAATTATACAATAATAAACATAAAATTATTTACATAATTATCTTCATAAATTTTCATTAAAATATTGAAACTGATGTTGAAATAAATAAATAATATTAAAAAAAAATATTTTTGAAGTTCCTGAAAGTATATCGATGTAAAATTTTGGAAAATTATCTCATTTTACTAAAAGTTCCGGATCTGATCAATAACATGCTGCGATATGATAACCAGACAAATATTTATTCCATAAATTTCTAATTTTATATTTCCAAATCCAAAATCCTTAACGTATTATTATTTTTACTTTGCTAATGTAAATTGTTTTCGATTTTTAATAATATTAGCCGTGTTCCCGATGAGCAATATCTCACGAATCATTCTATTTTCAACAACAGTAAGTACAAACACCAAAATGGAAAAAGAAATTGATTTGGTCTCCTACGAATCAGAGCATTCAATTAAGTAAAATATATTCAGATATTTTCTAGTACTTATTAGTTAAATACTAATCACTGCCCCACATAACATAATTCTCCATCATAATGAAGCGGTTAGTAAGTGACTGGCAAAATTATTAAAATCTGCGTAAAGTTAGCGAATTCTTTAAATCTCGCAATCAGATAAATAAAGCGATTTAGACACGCTTCGAACACAATGGCTGGCGCGCGCGGCATGCTCGCCGAGCATCGTCGAGTTTAGATAATAATCTCGCACATCGTTCCACCGCGTGAACTCTATAATACTGATTAGAATTGATAACGCAGAAATGATATTCAATACTCTTGTACGTAGAACTTATGGATTACAAGCAAAGTTATTATCGATATTAATATTAGATCAATTTGCATTTGTCATTCTAGTCTAAATAATCGGTGAGCGACCTCCGTGGGTGGAAGCAAGTTCACCACAATAACGATATTCTACAGTACACGCGAGCGGAGCCGCGGGCACAACTAGTTAAAAATATAAACATTAAAAATTATTTATTCTCTAAACAATTTATGTAATTATAGCTACTTCTTCAAGGATAGGCGTCTACGGTAGCTGGGATACGTACGCAGAAGGCAACGGACTCGCTTACCAAGATAAATCTTACTCGGTGAGGTTGAAACGCAAACAGGTATGTTGCGCGTCCCATGCTCCGCTTTAAAGATTTCACTAAGCGTGACTTGATTACATTCGAGATTCCAAGTAACCAATGGGAGAAGTTGGCCGAGGATCGTATTAAGTGGCATCGCCTGATCGACGATGGTGAACTAAAGCATTACGAGCCCTGGTTCCGAGTTTTAATCGCATGAGGCGTCACGAGCGGGCATCAAACCCCCCCTCGTCCACCTGGGATAGTGCATACACTTATCGTGAGTGCGACCGAAGGATCCCCTCCCGGATTCGTCTCTGTAGTCACGAACGCAAGTATCGACGTGTTACCAATTAAACCATCTGTCAAAAATGCAAAACCTATGTAATATATATTACAGTGCGCGCGAAGATTGTATCAATATTCTACACAATGAAGCCACTTGGTAAACCTAGAGAGATTTATTGTGCTGAAGATAGTCACAGTCGAAGTTATGCGTTATATGTATTCAAAATATTCTAGCACTAGACTCACTTACTCGTAATACTTAATTCAGGTCTTATTCAATTTTTATTTCTTAATTATAATTTATTAACATCGTCTTGATAGCTATTTGTCACTTCTGTAATTTCAAACTCTATAATCCGGTGTAATGACAAATTAATAATTAATGTAATGAAATTTGACAACAGCGACTTTAGTTAATTCGTCGAAACGACCACCACATTTGTTTTAACTTGGGCCTCCATAGCTGTATCACTGGAGAGAATTACTGAATTTATCATCTTTGTCGTGAATTATCGTGAATTTTTATCATATCAACTGAGTGACCACGGATTTCGCTGTGCTAGTAATAAATTTGAATTCGTACCAGATTGATTATGGATAACTTTATTATAGGAGAGTTTTGGCGGAATCTTGAAGTGTTACGTGGTGGTTTTAGTTTTAATTCATGAACATATGTTATTATGTTATTTAATATAGCCTGCATTTTACATGACGTAGTGAGGTTACGGTGCAAAAGGGAGATTTTAAATAATATTTGGCAACATGCATTTTAAGTTGCCACAAAACCTCCCTGGAAAGTTGTAACAAGGAAGCCGCCATCTTTTTGTAGCTACGTTTGAATATTCTTTATACGTAAAGTGACCTTTTTTTGCATCTAAGCGGGACGGACCGACGGACACCTACAGAATTTTGGTACTATTTTTTATTTTACAATTTTTTATTAAACAGCGCGGTCATGATAACACTTGGATAACATAACTTGAAACATGGACAGATTAATAGCGGTTGGTTAGCACCATACACATAGTAATAAAATAAATAACTTCACAGTCATTTTCTTTTGGATACTGGTACAGTCAGTCAGTCAGTCACGCACAAAACTTTTTTTAAATATTTACCAAGATGTTTTACATCTACCGGGTGTCCCGTGTCGGCCAAATTTTTTGATTTAGTTATACAAATATATTGTTTTTTTAGGTTTTCTTAATAAAGATAAAAAAATAAACTAAAAATGTATACAAATTATAAATTTATTAAGTACATTCATTTTATACAAAAAAATAACATTTAAAACATCACTAACTAGCGAGACTCGAACCATTGGCTACTCATACTCTATATACAATAGTGCGTAGAAATCTGGTCATAACACAACTAAGCCAATTCCAGGACTGTCATACGTTTGAAAATCCTATATAAGTATGTATTTGTTTTTTTATATGTCGGTCGGTTCGGACACCTTTTACAGTTTAGCTCCCTCCCACACCGCGATAAGTAACTGCGTTAATAGCTAGACGAAAGTGACCAAAGAATTGCAAATTAAATTATTTCAGCCGTTTCCAAAGAGTAGATATATCTGCTTAAAAATATTAAGGTTAGCGATATTCATCAAAAAAAATCAAATTAAATGTAAATATGCTTAACATTTTATTATTATTAACTAATATATTATTAGCGCGGAACAAACTTCACCGCCGCAGCAACCTAACGGAGGCGCTGACGTAACATAAGTAAACACATAAAACAAACCAGTCGGACAGGTCAGCAGTGGCGACTCTTACGAAAATCTTCGTGTAGTGTATTCATGCAAACAGCTTTCTACCATTGTTTAAAATATTTTACTATTTTATTATGATTTTACAATGTTGTAAAAAATTATAATAAATTATACATTTTCGAAAGTTTCTTGAGGTTTTTTTACATGGGTGTTACAGTACAGGACTGGGTCTCCACCACCATGAATATATGACTAAAAGTCCGTCATAGTGATTCCCTTATGCGTGTCGCATATCGGGATCAAGGGGTACATATCTAGGTTCTGTTTACGCAAACTGGCATAACTGGGGCGACTGGGGATGGATTATTCATCATTTCACCCCCGACGTAAATAAAAGTCTCAAAAGTTTAACTTATGTATCTTTGTGTCTGTGTATCTGTCATAGCTTCCAAACGGCTGAACTGATTTTGATCTAGTTTTTCTTTGCTTGAAAGATGACATGATTGAGAGTGTTCTTAGTACTCCAGCATCATTTGGAATCTAGCCAACTTACAATAGAGATATCGTATATGGGTTCATCAGAATTGTCTTAATGAAATAGGTTTCTTGTGTCGAGGGTTTATTAAATTTACAGTTGATTAGATTTTACAGTGCATACCTTGCGATGCAGTTTCGAAAGTTTACCTTGCCATATAAATATTAGATATAAAAGAGTGAAAGCCATTTAAAAGTTCATCAAAAAAGTTAAGGTCTCCTAGGTTTGCACACTTTTTCCACATTTCGTTGTCATTAGGTTTTTTAAGGTAATTTATAGGATGTCAAAGCTTAACGACCTAGGATATCAAATCTTAAATTACGCCCCTACATGTGCATGTGTGTACAGGCACGCATGATACCACATCATACTTATCTGCAAATATGGCTCAGTGGTAGTATGTACGGGCATCGGGTCGACCGACGTAAGATACAACTCCCTGCAATGAGACTAAGCTTTTGGTGAAGGCAACATGATAAATCCATAGCACTCTCAAGTAAAAAATAAATATATAAATATGAGGACACAATTTCCCACACGGCCATTTAATTCCAAACTAAGCAAATCTTGTATTATGGTAACTAAATAGCTGATATAGATACATATTTAACACCCAGACACACAACTGACTATTATGCTCATCACACAAAAGTCACTGGCCACGAGGACTTTCAAATCTGTCAAATCTGTTTCACATACACTAATAGATGTATTTCGGCAGATGCACTTGGAAGGCAGTTTCCCCACTAGTCCCTATTAGGCTTAGCGAGTCTTGTGTAATATCTTCACTTAAAATCAGGTGTTACGCTGGACCTTTAAATAATTTTACAAAACTTCATGATGACAATATCCGTTGAAGCGTAAGTTTATTGAACTAAGTTAATTAAATTTTTTCAGTAATCTTACTGTTTATGTGTAGTTTATTTGTGTTATGTGGAGTTATTGTAGAATTAATATTTTCTTTTCTTAGTTGAACCGTAACACGGCTGACCGCTACGAAGACGGTAATTCAAATAATTCTTACAGTGAACGTGTTTCTTGCGTGCAACATTTTATAATTTTGATCTCACAACAGTGCTCTTATTGCATCATATTTGAAGAGTTAACGATCTATTTTTACTCGCAAAAGTTACTGCAATAGTGTACTTGATCAACCTTCACTTTGTATGCGTGGTTTTTGTTTAACATTTAAGAAACTACGTACATTTCATATTCAGATTTCAGGATCTTTCTAAGTTGATAAAATTTAATGAAACTTGGAATTTGTCGTGGTCTAAATTAGCTACCACCTTTGAGTTGAAAATCTGTCACCAAACAACTATAGGTGTGTTCCGGCAGCTGCACTTGAGAGCCAGTTTTCTCACCAGGCTTAGCATATTACTATCTTAGGCCACATTATCACTGAATATCAGGTAAAATTGTGAACAAATGCAAAATCTATAACGAATTAAAAACAATTGAAGTATGTTTGATCCTCCGCATATATTGAAGATTTTTTTTTTAAATCACGTTCTTGTACCAACGTTGAATGTAATTATTAATACATTCGGTTGATGGGTTAGAGAAACATCGTATGGGAAAATTATAAAGTGGAAAAATTCCGGATTTGGCGTTTCAAATTGCCAATGATCAGATCATTGTATGTCCAGACGCCGAGAAGCTTACAAGCTGGTGTGACAGCGACAACCAGCGAACGAATGCCGATCTATTGGAGGTCACCGTTGTTTTTGAATTACGTATTCTACTTACCGTCAGACGAAGTGCAGTCACTTAGCCATACTACCATTAGTATAAAAAACTGTCAGTCGTACGACTGTAAGTCAAAAGTGAAAACTTCTTATTTAGGAATTATTATATACACATCTGTATATATATATATATATATATATCCCATTCCAAAAGTGTACAACATGCCTAAAGAAGTTTTACATCAAAAAAATAACCTTGATTTATAAAGGTAATAAGCTAACATTGATTTGCATACTCACTGTAATTAATTGTCTAAGCAATTACCTCAATGCAGTTTTCGTAAAAACCTTGCTCGCTAATATATTACGAGATTAAACTTGTTTTATTTTCTATCGTATCCGTTTACATCAAAGGTGCTCAAACTGTATTATCTCAACGCCCAAGTTGAAAATAAAAAAAATTATATCCCAGCGAAATATCGAATTGTTTAATAATAACACAACTGCTATTAACACAGCACACAGTGTAACGTAGATACGAGCTAAGACAGTCATGCTAAATAATAAAAACTGAATATGAATAAAGAATAAATTTAATGATACAACTATATTAGTTATTTAATTACATCACTCTCAACTAATACAACTAACTTTTAATTCTGTAAAACTATGGAAATTGTATCAAGAAATCATGTTCCTTCACCATATTTTTATCTCTTACTGCCTCCTGCGCTCCTCTAATTTTCTCTGTACCTTCTACCGTCTTTTGAAAACCTACAATCCCCAAAGGGGCGCTATCGCATACTTTAAGAAATGTAGCTCCACATGACGTTAATCATTCATATTAATTTTCGAAACTGGTAGTGATGTAATATAATCCATTGTGCAGGTGAGTAAATAATCTCCTCAATCTTTACGAAACGAAAAGATAATATTCGAAACGTTAATTCACGTAATGACAACACGCTAAGCCAAAAATAGAGACTGACTTTGAAGTGCCACTGTCCAAACACACCTATAAGTACTTGGTGACAGATTTTATTATAATTATTTACAGAGACTAGAAAATACCTTAATACTATAGTTTCATGACAAAGTCCTCATATTTTTTAATAGTACGGCTAGGTTCTGTGCCTGATGGTAGGTACAGTACAATCTAAAAACAACGCTGACCACCGAAAGATCAGTGATTCATTGACGGTCGTCACTGTTATACCAGCCTGCAAGCCTCTGGGCAGCTAAATAGTACTAAGCGTGCCGCTATAATGGGTACTATACCTAGTGTATGGTGGTTGCGATCCAGTGAAACAGTTCTCATGTCCTACCCTGTAAAATTTCACAGCTTACATTAATTATGGGATTCAAAGCCACGTCTATTAACGAGGTGTCTAAATGTGCTATCACTAAGCTACTATTACTTAACTTTATCTAATCTAACTACCATATGGAAGGATAGTTTGTGTGTTTGGATTTTGTTTGTAGGTGGTAAACCTATGCAACTACTATTTTGTTTCTATAAATTCTTTCACTCGTAGAAAGTTACGTTCAAATTGTTTGTTTTATTTTTATAAATCTCATTTTGGTAATTAAGGTGTAGGAGTTTGCTATTAGTATATAATTGTATATGTGTTATAAATACCTTTTTTTAATTCTCAGAAAGCGGCAAATACAGTCACGAAATTGTTTAAAAAAATGCTGAAGTTCATTTTATTTTCTTGTACGATCAGTGACACATTTACGCGACGATTTCAAAGAGTTTGCTAATAGCTTGGTCTTCTTGTGTGTGGTAATAAATAAATATTTGGTGATTCATAGTTCAAATATAATATTAAACAATTATATTATACTATATGTATCCCATAGTTTCACCCGCGTTAAATTTATTCGATCAATTTACAACCGCGCTGTGCAACCCCCAACACACGTAGCGTGCATTTATATAGCCTTCCTCAATAAATAGGATATAAAACGCAAGAACATGTTTAATTTAATCTAAATTCCGTTACAAAGATTAGCGCGTTCAAATAAACAAATAAAAAACATTATCTTAAGCTTTACAATATTGGTAATCACGACCAGGTCGGGTACAGTACCCTTATCACTTCGCTTGATTACCGGATGTAAACGGGCTTATACCGAAACGTGACATGTCTAATAGTACCAATACGGCAGATTGATAAACCTGGTGTACGATAAGTAAGCATAATTATCTTGTCCTTACCACCCAGCTAAGTTTCTTTTACTTAGAAATTTAAGTGAGATTGAGGTCTTGAGCGAACATGTAGGTCATAATATATATTTTAAATCCGAAATCGATGTCATATGTTATCACGCACGTGTATGGTTGGAAATAGACGCACTTAAATCTATAGCGAGATTTATTTCTCAGTCGATTATCATGCCGAGGTTTCATGCGATTTATCGATCATTCCGATTGTATACGTGATATCTAATAGAATTTATTAAGTCCCAATCAGTTCCATGCGTATTATAAAGCTTTATAACAAATGAAGATTTACATAGTCATAACATCGCCTGACTTAAAGTAAATTTACAAATGAATCTTATCCGCCAATTAAATTTTTTTACATTAAAATTTATCAATTAATTTTCTTAAATGTTAAATAGTTTATATTGTTACAAAATTATTTACATAAAATATTCGTTACGCGTTGATATCTTTTATTGGAGAATTAAAACAAGTTCTCGACCGAAATAAGTTTAAAATAATGTTTAGTAATTTATTATGTTTAATCTAACACAGCCTTCTGTTTATGCTAATGATTTGTTATAGAAGGTCACTAAATGGTTCTCACGACTTACAAATAGCCATGTTTGACGATATGTGGGACAAACTTCCATATTATTATCCGCGAAATGATGGTAACTTTTGTGAAATATTGGCGTCCTAAACGGCGATGATTATTTTGAACATTCGATACAATTATTTTAGTTTAGAAAAAATATTTTTTATACAAACATATTATTAATAGGTTTCACGATGCAAATAATTTATAAACTTTTTGTTTTGTTTTAGGGTCTTTTACTCTACTGAATACATAAGTTCCATTATAACTATCCTTTATAGCATCAAATCAAGAGAATCACTGATGAGATAGCACTACCAGGTCATATAACATCTTGGCATTGTCCGAATAATGTTCTGCCAAAATGCTGTCAAGGACACCAATATTTTGACAGTTTTAATTAATGCTGTTCATCAGCGACACCTTTTCGCCCTTGTTATTGGCACACTGGTAAGTTACGTATATAATCATTCTTTCCACATAAATTATAGTTGAGTGATCTTGGATTTCGCATAACAGCAACTTGTTAAGGTATATGTGATCCGACTGGATCCAGAACGTTGCAATCAATTCTCGTCTAGAAAGCATAACACTATCAAACCATGAAGTCTGCTAAAACAAATACTTTTACTAAATACCCCTATCTAGAGAGTTCTTATTCGTGTGTTATTCCTACGTAAATTAATACCTATAATATTAATGATATTATTTAAAGTTTAATCATAAATTTAAAAATTCATGAAATACAAGATGGTGAAATTTTCTTTAAATTCTCTTTTGTTAGAGAAAAATCATTTCCGCAGTCTAAAATTTGTCCGTTTACTGATAATATTCATCACTTGTTGTGGGAATGTGTCCACGGCGAGGAATTTTTCCAAAAAAATTCTTGGAATCCTGGAAAAACGTAGGAGATATCAGTGTTTTATTGGAGAAATCATTTCTAATGTGGCCCCTATAAAGTTATTCATTTATTTCCATGATTCCAAAATTTGAATAACATTTAAAACTTCATCTAATTAATTGACTTTCCCTATGATGCTGGCATAGTCATCAGGGGTACTGTAATCTCATTTAATAAAAGAAAAATACAATATATAATAATTTTATACAATACAATTTACACTATATCATATTTAGTGACTGGTCGATTTGATTTATAATTAATATTCAAAATTTACAATAAATTTGAGACCGATGTAAATATCCGCTATATTAAGCATATATAGTGTTATCCACATCTAAGGCGTGGCTTTCGTTTCTGACACTTACAGATTGCATTTATATGTAATTTTCTTGAGATAAGGGATTAAATTTATAAATAATCAATAACGTGAAAATAATTAAAAGATTGACACAAGTGGTTCATAAAATGCATTCGGTAGATATTTTTATTTGGATGAGAAAAAATTAGTGAAAAATATCTTTTCGTGTATCTAGCATAATATTAAATTTTATAATGAGATCTCGTCATGTGAACTTAAAGTACATTGTTTTTTTAAATACACAATGAACATTTTATATTATTAATTTTAAGAGTTAATTAAGAATTCGCATGAATATTACAATTATAATCTGATAAATCGTAATTTATTATGCTGTTTTAACATAAGATGCATTTAATTATGAGATAAGGTTTTTGACTAATTATAAAGATTTATCCACTACAATGTGAATCTACTGAGAGCTGGAGAAGGTTAAAGGAAGTCATTGGACACGAGCAGCACTGCATCAGTCGTTGTACTGATCTCTGGGGAATACCTATGTACACCGGAGGACTTTCTTCAGGTAAATATAACAATAATTATTTAATATAAAAAATGTCACTTAAACTATATATACATATATTATATTATAAAATTATGAATCCCAAGCGATTGTTTGTTTGTTTGTTTGAACACGTCAATCTTCGAAACTATCATTCTGATATTTTTTTTAAATTGTATTATAGGTTATAAACCTTCACTCTAAAAACCTAACGTAAGCAGTAAGAATGAACGTCATTTAATCTAGAAAGATGTGTAGGCAATTACGGGAATTGAGAACAACAGTAGGGGTGTGACGGTGGTGAGGTGGTGGATGAAATTTAGCACGAGTGAAACCGTTAGTAACAAAACATTTACTATGAGAAAAACATCTGATCCAAGTTCACTAAATCTGCATTTTAAATGTTTATGGTATTATAAGTTGTATGTAATGATATAAAACATTGTTACGTCACAACGCAAATTATTTTCTATTAATATGACAATAAATCTTAAATTACGACACGATGATGGATGGCCAGACATAGTCTTATATTGTAAACAAGTAGCACAAGAGACTAAATAGGAGGATATCTAAATTTAGTACTGAGTGTCGTCTATACTGAATGTAAATTTTAGCAGATTTGTCAAACGTAAAGAATACAAACGATGAATATCCTTTGTAGCTAAAAAAGGCATAAAAATTCGATGCCATTTTAAAGAGTTATTTTTATCAATTTAACGCTACTCCTAATTTAAACAAATAAATAAAATTGAAGTGTCTTTTTGTAAAGTCAAAATAACAGCTCTTTACAAAATGCTTCTGAAAGTATATACGGTACCTATAACTAAAACCCAAGCTTTAAAATTTTTCTTTGTCTGTTCCGTATAAACTTTGAAACAGTTAGACCGATTTTGTCGGAACTTTCAAAGAAGTAATGCAGTCTACTTTTATTTTAAAAAAGAATTAGGGTTCCGCGCAAATAAAATAAAGTAATGTAGCAGTGTACAGTACCGCGGGCATCACAAACATACACGTTCCTCTTCACTACCATCGCTGCATAAGAAATTTCACGCGGACAAATTCGTAGGCACATATAGTATTAAATAAAAATTATTTAGTTACAAGTTAAATGTATAAAACTCCGACAAATGTAATTTATTCATTGAGACTATTCCAATGGACCCAAACACGATACATCCTTTGTAAGTTGGTGAGGTATCCCACTGGTATCCTAAAGATTTAGCCTAAGTTAGACCTTATAATATCAGCTATCTGCCAGTGAAAGTCCCATCAAAATCCGTTCAACCATTTCGGATATTAGCCGGGACAAACAAACAGACACTTTATCTTTATTTATTTGTATAGATTATTACATTGATAAATCTTATACATTTATACTAAAGTTATACGACACCTATTTTCCAAATACTTACAAGGCTGAAACGGATACCTGAGAAAATGAAAAACAATGGCAATAGTCACGGGCGACGATCGATAAAATGTCACACTACCGATATCGATAAACTAATAATTACACGGACAATTTCATTCACCCGCTCTAGTAACCGGACCGTTTGTCGAACACATTTCACTATAATGACATATCTGTAACGGATTCTCGAAAAAGTATTTGCATTTCCTTAATCGAAAATCTATACACCGTAGTTGTCCCATTAAAATCAATTACATACAACGGCATTTGAATTTCTTACAATAATATATTATTATGTAGATTTTTTTCTTTCTTTTCTTTTTGGTTCGTTATGAAGCAAATAAGTTTATAGCTCTAACTAGCTGTCCTGCGGCTGCGCTCGCGTACCCTGAAATATTCCGTCGATCGGGCACATGTGCGAATCGTGCTGTCTATTATTTTAAAAACAAAAATATTTACTATGGGTAATCCTTAGAAGATTTATATCTCGCTCTTTTCTGTAGGTTTATTCAAGAGCTACAATTATTATGTACCATATTAATTTGATGTAACTTCTATGGCTTAAGTAATCAGTGTGATCCATCTAAGTACCTCAAAATGTTTTTTTCTTTATCGAACAGATTTTATTTGTGCAAAACCCTAAGTCTTTTTCTGAATCAAAAGAGGCCTCATAACATCAGCTATCTGCTAGTTAAAGTCACGTCAAAATCAGTCTAACCTTTTCGGAGATTACTTGTAACACACAGACACAGATAAAAATTTAAAAATGTTTTTTTTTCTTATATGTAACGTATATACATACTTTCATATGCATTTAGTAAAAAGCTGATATTTTGACATTACAAACAAACACTTTAACTTTATTCATTTGTATAGATTAACTCCTTAATAGTTGTCTTGTAGTACTTATAAAATCATTTAGGCCATGTATGCCTCCTGTGATCCTCTCAAATATAAATGTCCGTGACCACTTTTTGTATGAATGTGGTCTTGATAAGGGGTGCGTGGACAATATATTTTTAATTGTTCCAAATATCTTGAACTTTATGATTTTGTTCCTGGTAATATTCCTCGCCCTACTAATTGTCAATGCGTTACTTATATAATATTATGTGTATTCAACTTGTATTGTAATATTTACTGTCTTTATTTATTGTAATAATATAAAATTGTTAGTGTCATTTGCTTAAGTCTGTATAGTTATGATTTCTATTGGTGTTTATTATAATATAATTTTATATTATTCCTTCAGATCCCACGACAAAATATGATGTATAAATTTGTGTCTGTTTTGTGTTGTGTCATTATGTTATATTTTTAGTTTATCCTACAGTAAACCGAACATTTGGTAACAAAATTATAATCCGTGTATTTTTTTCACACTTGACATTAGCGAAATTGCCTACACAGGCAGAAAGCCATAATTAAAAATAAAGGCTGAAACGTCAATAACCAAATAATGTTTGCTTAATTAAAACAATAATAATTATAAGCAATATTCAACTTTAAATTACTTTGAGTAGCTTATAAGTGGAAAGGTAACAATTTAATCGGGACACCTTCACGTACATGCCAAACGCACTTGCGTACTTACTGTCAACATTGGAAAGTCAATGTCGAAATTTTTGACAGTGTGATGTGTCCGCGTTCTGTTGATTTAACCTAATGCAGGTTCAGTTGTGAAAGTATTAAAATTCACACTTTTATAAGAAGAGACGTTAGCGTGTTTGAATTTGTACATATGTGTGAAATAGGGCTGTCGAAATCAACGTGAGTAGCAATATGTACTTTAATAATAATAAACATAACATAGCATCATGCTTGTATCCCCGAAGGGTTAGGAAGTTCGCTGGGTATGTTTTTTGGATTAATAATAGGGGGAGAGCCTATTACCATCAATCTGGCAGATAGTCAAGCTCCGATAATAACGCAGTGACTTCATTGCATGTTCGTTAAATTGTTATATCAACAGTAATGTAGAGGAATGACGTATATTTCACGAGTACAACATTTTCTATAGATTTTCTCTTATAATTTAGAAAAGCATTATTGAAAATAATTTGTAAACTTCCGATATACAAAATTTAATAAAAATCGGTCAAGCCGGTTTTCTGTTAAATCCAGACATACAAACAAACAGATAGTCAGACAACAATATTTTAATGTCATTTACATTACATTATATTTACATTATACATTACATAAATTAGGAAGAAATTTACATCTACACTGTACATAGAGAACTACAGATTTGTTTATATTATGGAAGATGAAGGAAAACATTTTTCAAACGTCTCCTCACGGTTTTTTCATTGATATGCAAAACGTTTTGTATCTAAATTTTAATTTATAAAACTATGTGCATTATAATTGTATTTTTATGTCTATATATATTTTCAAGATTACTCCACCATACGTTTTCATATAGAACCTAAAAAAGTGTATTTAATTACTTGGCTCCCGGGGATGGCATGGCTTACATGCCAATCTCACGTACATTTTTGAGGTCGAGAGCCAAAGGATTAATAAAATTCTTAAGGTTTAAGGCTGGTTTAGAAACATGATATAATATAATGGAAATAAACACTAAGAAAAAAATTTTGAAACTGATTTCACTAAAGGGGTTAAAACTCCTGAAAGTTTCTCGTTGGTGAATTCTATCATGCATATGGCTGGTAAGCAATAAAATTAATGTATTTAAATATGTTAATTGAATATAATATAAATAAAGTGCGTTAAAAAATAATAATACACAATATGGAATAACTTGTTTGGCATCCTTAAACGAAAGAGATACAAGGACAGTACTCACTCTTATCGATGTTTTTACACCTCTCACTAGTGGCATGGTACTAAATGAAATGTAAAAAAACATTAATGAGCTAACACTTGGCAATAATGTTCAGACCTTGGTTATAGAGTTAACATGTTTTCCGATGATTTAACGGTAATCCTAGGGGTGACGAATCATTACTAATTAATAAATTGGTGAACTAAATTAACAAATAACGAATTAATTAAATAATTAAAACTAATCACTAAATTAACAAATAACATATTAATTTAGTTTCAAAGGACAGCATTTCTCACACGGCTATTATGGTCGTATTAATTATGACTCATATCCACTCAATTAATACCGTCTGTTTTCCGCACGTAAAAATACAGGTAACCAAAGAACTAATACAAATACAGGCATATATATTAAATATCTTAAACTATAACTTATTCTCAATTTAATTTTACATACTCCTACCACTCACTGATTCATTGAGCTTGTTTTAGCCTACCTCTCTTTGTTCTCCCCCCCCCCCCCCCCCATACCGCAAGGAGCTCTGGAAACCGTAATCATCGCAGAGCAACACAAGGTTATTTGGCTGCAATCTTCTGTAGGGTGGAGGTTATCCACCAGTCGGACTACTTCAAGTACAGAGAAATCTCCAAAGAAATTTACTACTAGGTAATCTCGAAAGAGAACAGCGTGAAGGCGAAGAGACTTAGATTTATTGATATGTATATGCTACTTACATTTTAGTATGATTCAAATACAATACCGCGACATCTTTTGAAGCGATAATATTACCATTAATAGACTTGAATTCGAATCCCTGCAACGAGCTTGAGCTAAGAACTTCCAGTTAAGAATGGTGTTAAGGCAATATGTAATGCCCGCTAGGTTAGCTACCATTTGCTTGAAAATTTAACGCCAAGCATATCTATACGTGTGTTTTGGCAAATGCACTTGAAAGAGTTAAGTGCTACCATATTTAACCACTTAATACAGAAAGTGAGGTCAAACGTTATTAGTTAATATGTAAAGTATTTTAAATAAGACAATATTTTTTCAATGACATTTTGAGGAGTTTCCTGAAGTATATTCAAAATAGAAGGTTCAGTGTTACTGTAATTAAAATGGGACCACCCTTGAGGTAAACCTTTTCCAATAAAAAAAAATCATATAAACCGGTCGATAAACTAAGAAAAGATGCCTGAACATCCATAAAATGAAAAATATATGTATATATATGAATGTATATTCGAACTGAGAACTTCCTCCTTTTTTTAAGTCAGTTAAAAAGAGATAGATATTGCGTAAAAAGTAAAGGCCGTTGTTATACATCCTCGTGTGCGAGTAGCATGTCAAATGATATTGCAAAGATAATACTTGCTTAATAGTTTTATATCTTTATTATCGCATGTTTTAACCAAAGGATCTTATAATTAATTTACATTTTGTAAAACTAATAAAATTATAAAACTTAACTATGATTTTAAATTAAGTACATTTTTTTTTATATACTAGAAGTACCATTGTGAATATTCATCGTATTTAATAAATTAGTCTCATATCTTACATTGTTAAGTGAGCAATTCTTGTATATAATGAGGTCGGGGAAAAAGTGTTTTCGCATATCGTAGATATAAACATGTTAAAAAATTTCTTTGGCTCTACTATTTGTATCTGGCTAGTTTTTGTAACAATTATAAGGTTATATAAAAAATAAACCGAAAAAATTAGTTTCTCGCTATTTTTATTTTTTTTCTTTCTGTAAAAATAAGTGAATCTAATAAATAAATTCGATACGTTTTAAAATATTTTTCCAAAAAATGCAACTCAAGCAGCGGAAAAAAATTGTAATGTTTATGGACCTAATGCAATGTCAGTAAGAGTAGCACAAAGTTGGTTTAAAAGTTTTCAGTCCGGAAATTGTGATGATAAAGATACACCTCGCTTTGATCGCCCTGTTAGGAAAAAAATGGACGCCATTTTTTAAAAAGTGGAGCAAGATCGACATATCAGTAGTTACGATGTAGCTGTAGAACTGTAAATTAACCACAAAACAGTTTTAACACATTTCAAGATAGCTGGCTATACAAAGAAGCTCGATATTTGGGTGCCACACGAGCTCACTGAAAGAAACCTAATGAACCGTGTACTCATTTGCGATTCATTATTGAGACGTAATAAAACTGAGCCGTTTTTGAAGAGATTAATAACTGACGATGAAAAATGGATCACGTACGACAAGAACGCGGGAAAAAGGTCGTGGTCTAAGTTCGGCCAGGCTTCATAGACTGTGGTTAAACCTGGGCTAACTCGAAATAAGGTGATACTGTGTGTATGGTGGGACTGGAAGGGCATTGTTAACATCAAGAGATGACTGCCAAAACTATTTATCGCGTTTTTTTGATCAGAAGTCCCAAAGATTTACAGCAACGAGATCATATATCTACTTATAAAATGGCAGAAAGTCATCGAACAAAACGGCACATATATATTGTAAGTAAATGTTAATAAACTTTAATAAAAATATCTTGAGTTTTCATATAAAAATGCGAAGAAATTTTTCGCCGAACTTATTATTATATATATGTGTCGTTGGTTTCTCGGAAACGGGTCCAACGATTTGGATGAAATAGGTGTTTTTCTTTTATTTCAAGATACCGAGCAGAGCTCGGTCACCCAGATATTTTTTATTAGGTATACTTGCTGACCGATACATATTTGCAATAATCAATAAATGGACAACAGCGTGACCAATCCCGATTTTTTTCAAGTCATTTTCAGATTTTTCTATTTTTCGGCAAACAGCGTTTCATTTTTATATTTTTATTTATAAAGAAGAGTAGCAACCGCCAGCGACCTCTTACGGGTATAAAACTTAATAACAATAAAAAACGGCTTATAACCAGTAGCCTAAACATAGCTCTTTATCAATGCAAGAATTATTAAATTACAATTGTTTCTACCACAGAATACTTTCTAGAATCTTATTCACACAAGTCATCTCTTTCTAAAAGTAGTAAGTGAAGGTGTATAGAGATGTATAATATGAACAACATGACTTTTATTCAATTACGTTTTATAGTTATATAGTGTTTCGAAACTACCTTAATTTATACTTCAAATAATTCATATTTAACTTTTAGTTAATAATTTAATTTAGAATTATTTAACATCCTATTTGGAGTATTAAATAATTTAAATGATTATAATTTTGTATAAGTATTATCATATGTTTGATAATTGTTATCTTATAATATGTTAAAATTCGTAAGTTCGTATGTTTTAATTCGGTATATGTTCGTGTATTCGGACGTCTAATTGCTGATTATGAAGCGTCAGCTCAAGTCTTAAACTTTTAAACGTAACATGAAAAGATATTAATGACAACGGCGACCGCCTTTGGATTGCCGATCTTTCGATGTTTACCATTGTGTTTGAATTGTACTGTGCTTACAATCAAGGACAGAACGGTCAATTCTCCGAGTTACTGTTAAAAAAAATCGTGTTGGTTTATTCAAACATTTTCAGTAATAAATAATTCAAGGCGAAAATCATGAGTATTATTCCGGCTTGCACATTTAATTCATATGATTTAAACATTAGTCCACTCACACTTCTGAAAGCAGACTTGATTTTTATTACATCTATGATTATAATTCATTTGTTAAATTTTATTCGACATTGCAATAATTATAATATGGCTGAACCTTGTCACCTGAACTAGGTATAACCTATGTTTTAGGTAACAGTGTCTTCCCCAATATACAAATACACGTTTCTTGACTCAGACATTACGAACTTTAAAAAAATGAAGTAAATTAGAAATTAAAACATTTAAAATAAAACTGTGTATGTGTGTAAAATAAGTTTGCTTACAATTAAGTGAACACCGTATTAATGTTGTTTGGATATGGTACATCCTTACTAATAAAATTATTGCGTGATGGCATAGTTACTACTTTACTGCTTGTAATAGATACTTTATTCCATAATAATCGTATATAAAAAGAATTGCACTATAAAAAAAATCGAGTAGGTACATCGTTTAATTTTTAAGTGGGAAATATTAATAGCGTGATTATTGGACAACGATAACGACAATCGGAAAATCTCACCGCAATACATTAGCATGATTCATTCATAGTTATATATTTATTCGCGATTATGACTAAGACATTTAATTTAACTTCATTATAATGCAATTACCAAAACATTTCTTATTATAATTTACTTTCACTATTCGTTCTTAGTCGTTGTATTCAAACCGTTGATTTTTTTTTCTAATTTGTTGTATTTATTAAGCCTTTACTGGTGTTTTTCAAACTAGTGTTGTAAAAAATGCATCAACACATTCGCAGCTGATGTCCTATTCGAAATTATATTATAATGGTAGCTAGCCAGGAGGCATAACTAAAATTCCCTACCACCATACCATGGTTTCACTGCGATTCTATCCTTTACCGAAAGCTCATGTTGTTCGTAGGATTCAGACTCATGTCCGATTACGCTAACGATATCTCTTAGGCTTCACAAATCACAATTAATAGAAACCTTTACAAAGATTTTAATAATCACACAATATTATAAACGTGTTAATCTATCTGAGCTTGTACTCGAAAACTACGTGGTAAATGATTGGCATGTTTTCAAAACTACTAAACTCGCTCTATAAATATTATAAGTAAATAAAATGTTATATATAATAAGTAAAAAAAAGTAGCATATTATTATTATATTTCATACCTGTAATAAAAGGGTGTTAAATCATTTTAATTTAGTGCATGTATTACTAAAGTAAAGGTAAGTTTATTGTATGTATTGTAAAGGTATTTTTTTTTTGTATACAACTAAGGTGGTAAACAAGCATACAGCGCGCCTGATGGTAAACGGGCACTCTATTCTATGGAGGCTTGTAACATCATAGGTATCAACTAGCGCTTACCGACCTTAGGTCCCCCTAACTTAAGAAGCTCTCGAAAACCTTCTCAATGCAGGGACACAACATTAGGTTCTTTGTTTACCTTTTGTAAGGTGGAGATTTTCACCAGTCGGACTGCCCCAAGTAGAAAGAAACCCCTAAAGAAATTTATCTGTGCCCTTCCTCCCTTTGTGTACCTCTATCCAAGTTTACTGAGGTAGGTGCTTACTTTTTGCAAAACAATGTGCTTTTTTTCATTGTCTTTAATTGGGGTTACATCGAATAAAATTATTAAACTTACAATTGCTTTAGATAATAATCCGTTGATTTCGTCTCTGTTCGTGACCTAAATAAATAAATGCTAAACATTTCATGTAATGTACCTATTTGTGTAAGTGATTGCGATTCCTTGCACGTTTTCAATGTGCTTTTCATATAATCAGTTGACACTCAACGAGGTGTTAAAAGAATCGCGTAGAAATATTAAGAAACGTGTAAACATCTATCTATACACATTATCGTTGTATCAATAAAATAAAACGAAATAATTAGCGTAGAAGTAGTAAAATCATATGAATTTATATGAAATTCTTTAGTAATGTCCTTACTTGCTGTGGAAATTTTGTATAAGTTTGGCAACACTCAATTTAATACGTTTGGTTAGCATGCATAGTGCGTTCGAGAGGTCACTATTTTGTAATTATATGACAGAATCTGAGTGACTCTTGAGTTTTTGTGAATGAATAACATAAATATTAATTATATTGAAATAACAACAGTATTTTCGATAAAATGCAACAAAGTAGATGTTTATATAACAGAATAGTTATTTAAACATATACAAAAGGAAACCGTGATCGACTGATTTATCAATACAGAGCTCAAACTACTGAAAGGGTTGGGGTGAAATTAGGCACCAAGATAGTTATTATGATGTAGGCGGTAGACGGGGGTTCAAAATACTAATGAAAAAAGGTCAGTTCGTTGACGGTACTGTCTCTTAAGCACAGCGCAATCTAAACACAACGGCGACCACCGAGAGATATAAATCCGTCGACGGTCACCGCTGTCATGCCAGCCTGCATAAATATATCTTAATGTTACGCTTAAAGGAACCAATGTTGTAAGGCACACGACAGCTTCACGATACGACAAAGATAAGTCATAGAGAACTTTTTAGTTCGTGCCGAGATGGAGGTTACTGTAAAACTGTGACTCCGAAGCCAGCGCGTGTAGTTCTGTTGTGGAAAGGAGAGAATTAGTTTGAACAGCTCTTCAGAACACTCACCATGATACAAACGATAGAACACGTTCAGCGAGGCGATGTTCTTGCGTAGCTGAAGCGGCTCGATGTATTGGGTAACGTCTGCATAATCAACAATGCGAACAGCCCGTCTCTGCAACCTGTCCAGAGCATCGAGGTGATATTTTGCGGATCCCTCGCATAGATGCGAACAGTATATACACGACCGCAAATACATTCCCATCAGTGAACTCATCAAACAAACGGATTTATTACTTAGATAACTACTTGGGAAGCGTGAGATTTCCACAACACAATGCTGTCGAATTCCAACAACCACGCCAATGCTAAGTTCCACACTTGACTTATGCACAATGCAAGTTTTTTCTTATCTAAACGCATATAAACATTCATATCTTTTCTATCTAATAGACCACGCGTTAAAATTTTATATTTGTAAATTATACAATCGTTACTAAGTTGATCGAGCCACTTCAGATGAACAGGTACATTGCTTCGCTGAGCGTGTCCTATCGCCTGTATGATGGATAGTATTCTGAAGAATTGTTCAACCTAATTCCCTTTCAGAACATAAACCCACTGAAACATTTCTAGAGCTATAACGAACAAAACCAAAAAAACAGACATATCCGTCGTACTAGTTTATGATGAGTTTATTAAAAATCCAATAGAAAAACCACATGACATTTTTCTAGAATTTTCAAATACTCCAGGCAACTTTTCAAATCTTTCGTTCGGCCTATTACTATTATTAAACAATGAAACAGCCAAATCGGTCTAGCCGTTTTCAAACGGTACCCTTATGTACGAACAATATTTCTTTTTTATATGGCCTTTAATAGAAAGAAGTTATGGATGTAATTAATATAAATTCGGTTGGTTTAATTTTGCCTTCTATTATTTTGTTTGTTTTTTTTTTATTATTTAATAGACAAATAAATTTCTTGCCATCAAAACTGGTTGCTCTACTATACAGCTGCTATAATATAACATATATAATAAATGTATAGATAGCTTGTAAGCTTAAAGTCGGTAGAATAAACGTCAAAATACCACAACCGGTTCAAAAAGTATCCGAGTCGTCGTGAAGTGTCGACAAGAAATATGATCGAATATATATATATATGTAAAGAAAATATATTTCTTTAATTCTAATTTAAGTTTTGTAGGTTTAATATGTTTAGTAATGTAGGTTGTATATAGTTTATCTATTATTAAAAAGAATATTGTAACATACAAAAGGTGACAGATGTGTCAAATATTAAAATGACTTGTAAAACTAAAGAAAGGACATGTAACTAGGAAATATAAACTTTTAATGTCGTTTCTTTGTTTACAGGTTGGTTTTAACATGATATTATTATTTAGTGTATATTAGTATAAAATATTAATTAATTATTAAATTTAATGAAATAAAACTTTGTTTACAGAGCAACGCTTACAGTTTATTTTACATGCCAAAACTATAGTCGTCTTATAAAACGACATTATTGTTTATAAAAATCGAATAAACGAAAGTTATATATCCTGTTTAAAAATGGAGAAACTTCGTTTTGAATTCACATTATTACCTGGAACTGATGGTAAATCAAATATTTGCTCTATAACTTCGATAGCCACAAATGATAATAAAGTATACGCTGTACCAGAAGCTCTACAAGCAGTTAGTCATCACAAGGAAATAATCAAATCATCTGTTTATAATAAAGTTACCAATAGCTTAAGAAAAAGGTATCAGGTAAGAAGAGTTTGGATAACTATGACAGAGGAACTTAGAAGAACTTACATAGATGAGGATGATAATTTACAATTTGGGGATCAATTTTTAGAAGAACTGAATTGTGAACAACTTGTCACTACATTCGAAAAAGAAAGTACATTGGAAAAATTATTTGAGAAATTAGTAGAAAATACACATATAATTAAACCACATAATTTAAAAAACATTGCAGAGAAGTTTGTGATTGAAAAATTTACAACCAAAAATTCTAATCCAAACCAGTGGATTGAAATTTTTGAACAAGAATGCCTACGATTTGATTTGATAACGGACGAAAAGAAAATTGAAATTCTCAGACTGTTTTTGGATGGGAGTTGTACAGATTGGTACAACTCAATGATTATAAAATTAACAATGAACTCGGAATGGTCAACCTGGAAAAACAAATTTTGTGCATCATTTGCAAATAAGGGATGGAACCCAGTAACTCATGCACTATTCTTTAAATACAAAAACGGTTCACTGTTAGATTATGCTATAAGAAAAGAAAAACTTTTATTGGATATGAGAAGATCAATTGACGCAGGTACTTTAGTGGATCTTGTTGCTGCTGGTTTACCAGAATTTGTACTTAATAAGATTGATAGAGAAGCCGTAAAAGATACAGTGGATTTGTTTAATGAAGTGACTAAGTATGAACATATGGTGAACAAAGTAATTTTTTTAGCTAAGAAAAAATGTAGTAATCCAAGACCTAATGGGAAAAATGAAGATCAAGATTTATGTGAAACATGTGAAAAGTTAAATAAAGGCCCTCGGTACCACTCAAAATCTAAGTGCTGGTTTAGGACAAAAGAAGATGATACATTAAAGAAAAATACCATTAAACATATCAATAATTCAGTGATAGAAGCTGAGTTAAACGAAATGGATCAAAAAAACGAATAGTAACACCATTAATAAATGTCAAACTACTAATAGACAATAAATTAAAAATATATGGGGTTTATGATTCGGGTTCGAATGTTTCTTTGATCAACTCTAAGTTATTGAAACTAAGCAGAAAAGAAAATCATTTGAACGTAGCAAATTTAATTACAATTAATGGTGTTATAAAGACAAGTGGTTTGACAACGTTGAAAATAAAAATCTTTGAATTGGAAAAAAGTGTTGATGTATACATTATTAATGAACAAAATTTCAAATATGATTTTTTGATTGGATTGGACTTGATTAAAGAGTTCAAACTGATCCAAAATGAAGACTTACAGATAACTCAGAAACAGAGTATAAATAATGAAAATGAAGAAGTTATTACAAAAGATGAAGAAGAATTCAAAATAAATTTTAACGAACATGTAAAAGAAGAAGATTTTGAAATAAAAATAGATCATTTAAATGAGTACCAAGAGTCAGAAATAAACACATTAATTAGCAAATATAAATCAATTTTTGCCAAAAATAAATTTGATATCGGTACTGTTAATGGATATGAAGCGAGGATAGACTTGTTGGTAGATAAATATTGTTGTAAAAGGCCCTATAGATGCACTGTAGAAGATAAAAAAGAGATAGGAGAACAAATAGCAAAGTTACTGGATAATAAGTTGATAGAAGAATCCTACAGTCCATTTGCAGCACCCGTTACACTGGCATTTAAGAAAGAAGATAACAAGAAATCAAGACTATGTATAGACTTTAGGGATTTAAATAAAATAGTGGTGCCACAAGCGCAACCATTTCCGTTAATCGAAGATTTAATATTAAAAACTAGAAATTGTAATTTTTTCTCAAGCCTTGACATAAATTCTGCATTTTGGTCTATTCCATTAAGAATAGAAGATAAACAAAAGACAGGATTCATAACACAGGAAGGTCATTTCCAATGGACATGCCTACCTTTTGGCCTAAAGACCTCGCCTGCTATTTTCCAGCGGATTTTAAGTAATATATTGAGAAAATATAAACTTACTAATTTTACTGTTAATTATATAGATGACATACTTATTTTTTCTAAAACGTTTGCTGATCATATTATTCATCTGACACTGTTTTGCTAGATGCGATCAAAACAGAAGGTTTCAGGTTAAAATTAACAAAATGCACATTTGCATCAAACTCTGTAAAATATCTGGGTTATATAATTCAGAACAATTCTATCACACCATTAAAGGATAATTTGGTTTCGATAAAGAATTTTCCTGTACCAAAAACGCAGAAGAATGTAAGACAATTTCTAGGAAAAATAAATTTTTATCGTGAGTATATACCAAGGAGTACAATAATATTGGATCCGTTACATAATTTATTAAGGAAAAATACAAAATTTATTTGGTCTGAAAAATGTAAAAAAGCATTTGAAATGATAAAAACCTTGTTATGCACCCAACCAATTCTTGAAGTTTTTGATCCAGAATTACCCATTAATATTTATACAGATGCTTCCATAGAAGGTGTTGGCGCCATTTTAAAACAAACACAGTCTGATGGAAAAGAAAAACCAGTAGCTTACTTTTCTAAAAAACTTAATGAAGCCCAAAAGAAAAAAAAGGCAATATACTTAGAATGTTTAGCTATCAAAGAAGCGGTGAAATACTGGCAATACTGGTTGATAGGTAAATATTTTACAGTTTATTCAGACCACAAGCCACTAGAGAATATGAATCTGAAATCTAGAACCGATGAAGAGCTGGGTGACTTAACATATTATTTATCGCAATATGACTTTAAAGTAAAATATGCTCCAGGAAAACAAAATTTGGAAGCAGACTGTCTAAGCAGGAATCCAGTATTGGAGTCGTATGAAAATACAGATGAACAATTAAAGGTAGTAAATTTAATTAAAATAGAAGAAATTATAATAGACCAAAGTAAAAATGTGGAAATACAAAATAACAAAAATAAATTGGTTGAAAAACACAATATATATTTTAAAAAAATCAAAAGAAAGGAAAAAATTATTATATCAGAAGAGTTAAGTATCAAACTTTTAAAAGATATACATGAAAACTTTTGCCATATTGGAGTTGGACAAATGCAAAAAACGATAAGCTCACTCTACACAGCGAAAAATTTGATGAAAAACATAAAAAAAGTTTGTAAAAACTGTGAGGTTTGTATTAAAAATAAGTCAAGAGGACACGACAAATTTGGCTTTATGTCTCATCTAGGTCCCGCCACAAGCCCTTTCGAAATAATATCTATAGATACAATAGGGGGTTTTGGAGGTTCAAGATCAACAAAAAAATATCTACATCTGTTAGTAGATCACTTTACTAGATACGCATTTATTCTCACTTCAAAAACTCAAAATGCAAATGATTATATAAAACTAGTGATGAATGTTGCAGAAACTGAGGATATCGGTATGCTTCTCACCGATCAATATCCCGGAATCAATTCAAAAGAATTTAAAAAATTCTTACATGAAAAGAAAGTAACAATGATCTTTACAGCAGTAAATACACCATTCTCAAATGGCCTAAATGAAAGGCTGAACCAAACATTAGTGAACAAAATGAGATGCAAAATAAATGAAAAAGAAAAAAAGAGAGCCTGGGCATCAGTAGCTCAAGAATGCGTAAATAAATATAATGATACGATTCATTCAGTCACTGGTTTTGCACCAAGTTATCTTTTATACGGTACAGATGTAACATTCATACCAAACGAACTAAAACAAGGAGAATCAAATAAAAATTGGATAAGAGACAGAAAAACAGCGCTTGAAAATACAATAAAGTCACATAATTACAATAAAATACTTTTCGATAAAAATCGAAAACACTGTGAATTTAATTTAGGAGACATGGTATATGTGGAAAATGGAAATAAATTGAACAGAAAAAAATTAGATGAACTGAAAATTGGACCCTATAAGATTGTTGAAAAAATTTCAAATTCAATATATAAAATAGATACAGGACACAGAAAAATAGAGTCTAACCTTTTTCATATCACGAAACTTATTCCAGTCCCTACAACAAAAAATAACGAGATATGATGAAGAGTATGAGTAAAATTAACGAAAATTTTCTTGTAAATTTTCTTCCAAAGGGGGGAGATGTAAAGAAAATATATTTCTTTAATTCTAATTTAAGTTTTGTAGGTTTAATATGTTTAGTAATGTAGGTTGTATATAGTTTATCTATTATTAAAAAGAATATTGTAACATACAAAAGGTGACAGATGTGTCAAATATTAAAATGACTTGTAAAACTAAAGAAAGGACATGTAACTAGGAAATATAAACTTTTAATGTCGTTTCTTTGTTTACAGGTTGGTTTTAACATGATATTATTATTTAGTGTATATTAGTATAAAATATTAATTAATTATTAAATTTAATGAAATAAAACTTTGTTTACAGAGCAACGCTTACAGTTTATTTTACATGCCAAAACTATAGTCGTCTTATATATATATTTAATAATTCTATTAGATATTGTTTAGAGTAGTTCATTATATTTTTTGTGTATGTACAGAGAGGGAATTATGATAATGTATTCTTACTATTAATACTAATATAATAAAGCGGAAAAGTTTTTTTTTGTTTGTTTGTTTGTTACACGCTAATCTCTAAACTACCATTAGGATTCAAAAAATTGTTTTTGTATATAATAGCCAGATTTACAATTAATAGTATAGATTATCTAATGCTCAGCTAGCCTTAAACATCGTTTTTTGTTAAGTTAGTCGGTATTGGAAGCCCTCCCAAACTAATTTATCTGCGTGCGCTGGTGTAATAGTTAATGATACGTAAATACAAAGTTATACAAAAATATTGTTCTTTGGTATATCTAAAAAAAATTGGCGATAACATATGTGTATCTTTTATACATAAGCTACACTAAGGTACTTTGCGAATTTTTAATGTTGAAGATTAAAAATTGATTTATGAACATTATTTTTACACATAGTATATTATTAAGCCTTACGAAAAAAATCTACTTCATCATAAAGACTATTTTATAATGTTAAATGTTGCCCTTCAAATCATATTATTGGAACACATATAATAATTTAGAGAAAAATGAAAAATTAAAATAATTTATACTTCCTGGAACTGAGAACAATAATTATAATAGGGCTTACACGGGTGCGTTGGTGGCGTGGTGTTTGTCGGATAAAAACACGGGTGAAACCGTAGGGTACAGCTATTTATAACATATTCAGGTACGATTTAGTGACATATGTATACGTTAGCCTATATTTTCATTGTGGTATTAATACAAAAAAACAATTAACATATTAAAATCGTAAAACATTTTATAATACTAATAAAAATTAACATGCAAATAGCTTCGTCCGCTCTTAATTTCGAAATCTAAGTAATAAACTATATTTTTCATCAACTTATAAACATTGAATGAATTAATGGTTATATCAATGTACAATGATAGGTAACACACTAGCCTAGTTAGTATAGGGCTTTTACTCAGCAGACGGAACACATCGACAGATACTTGGCGAAAGTTCAACTCGAAGATATTAAGTAGAAGAAAGAGCTTCCACGAAAAGCCCAGCCATTATATATAATAGTATGAATTTAAATAATGTTAGCTGTGCCCCACGGTTTCACCCGTGTTAATTTTATACGACAAACCTCGCCAACGCATCCGTGTAGGCAATTTTTTATACTTCGTGTAAAATTATCGACATTTTTATGAGGAATAAATTAATTTTTCAAATTATAATATGGCCTATGTTACTCGCTGATAGATACTGTAGCTTTGTATTGGTGAAAGAATTTTTAATATCGGTCCAGTCGTTATTGAGGTTATCCATTACAAAAAAAAAAAAAAAAAATCCTCTATAAAATATTGGTATAGATAATATTAGCTAATCCGTGCTAGGTATAGAATGTAAGCAATTTAACTAACAGCTACTAATGAGAAAATTTTTATATCATTTATAAACGAAATTATTTTATTTTCTTTGCCTATGTTTTGTCTATAGCGGGGAGAATAAGCCATAAAATTATGTGGAAATAATTAATTTTAATGGAGAATTAACGAAGATATAGCATTGCCAGGAAAAACATTTTTGAGAAATAATATAACTATATAAGAGTACTTACAACATACTCAATATTTCAAATTAAGGCTCTAGTACAGCACTTATAAATGTCAATACACTAGTACCAGTCCGAAAAACATGCCAGCCATCGAGAAAAGCCGGAAGAAACTCGATCGGGTTTATCATTATTCTATTTTTTTTATCTATAGCTTACTAAGATACGTAGGTACTCTTTATGTTAAAAAACAAATAAAAAAATACAGCATATATGATGGAAATTCGAATCTTTATTAATGATTAAATTTACATTACAAATAATTAAAATTAAGTCAAAGTAGTTAATTATTGCCAATCAAGCAATTATACGTACGAGTATATCTGTCGAATTAATAAAATGCTGAGTTAATCAATATTACGTCGGTCAATAAGATTTTTAATAGAATTAGAATTAAATTAAAATATTGTAATGTTAGCGATCATCCAAATATATTTAAAAAAAAAATTAACCAAATTAATAGTGTTATAAGAGTCTCATTATAAAATAACAAATTTATGTTTAGTATGTATACTTATATAAAAAACGTTTTTTTTTTTTATCGATGGCGTCGTTTCGAAGAGACTGCTTCATAACTCATACTTTAAAATTGGGTCCGAAGAAAAATAAAAAATGTCCTTTCCGGGACAAAAAGTACCCTATGTGTTAATCCAGGGTACAAACGGATTTGCCGTTGAGCCGTTTTTGAGTGATTGAATAAGAAACATATAAAATTACACTTTTTTAACGTTAGTAGGATGACAAACAAAATTCAGGTATACTTTAAATCCAATTTTAAGATTTTCTGGTTTCCTTCTGTTACTTTCCATAAATGTTTGTTTCTGTGTGATTTACTGAGAAACTTTAAGAACGATTTTTAATATTCTTTTACTGAGGTAATCTATGTATGGCATAGTTTAAGTATTCCTTGCGTTGTGTTCCTGCGGTGAGTAGGGTTTCTAGAGCTCCTTAAGGGGTGGGGGGGGGCTCAAGGCTACGGTAGCCGCGTACCAACAGACGGGCCGTATGCTTGTTGGCCACCTTTGTAATATAAAAAGTTATTAAATGATTAAAGTGTCATTCTTATGTACAGAATTACAGATCATTTGAATCGAACACGAAGTTGGTACGTTATTGATGTGAAACATGTATAGGCGAGGGGTAAACCTGATTGTTGGCGTGGCGATAAAGGCCGTGGTGATGAACCACCTCGTAGCCTAGTGGTCGTAAGTGTGACTACTGTTTTCCAAAGTCTTAAGTTTGAATCCTCACTTCGAAACAATAGTTTTTTTTAATTTTTTATGAATTATAAAATTATAAATAAACAGAAAATATTTGAGTTGTCGCGATTTCAAATAATTTTTTAAACTTTTAATTATTGTATTTAATAAAAATGAATGTTTATGTAATAAACAGTCTTTATTTTATGGAATAAATTTATAATGCTTTATTTATTAGACAGACTTGGATCATGTCAGTTTCAGACATGGATAGGTTAAAAGCGGTTGGTAGGGATTGCGACCACCATAACCATAGTAATAAAAGAAAGCATCTACACAGTGACTTTTTTCTGGCTTGTCGTGTTTCATGATCACCAGGTGTATTCAGCAATCAAGGAGTGTTGGAGGTCATGATCACCCTATACATTGTAATAAAATAAACGTCTTTTTTTTTAAATATTCACTAAGATGTTTTACATCTGCCGGGCGTCCCGTGACGGCCAACTTTTTTTTAAATTATTACACTCTCGAAAGTTATTGCCCATCACCATAATCTTTTGTAAATGTGAATACTTATAAATAATTATCTAATAAAACATATTAAGTAATTTTCTTATTCGTAAATTGAGTGACATTGTAACATTTAGGGTTGTCTCAACACGCTGATAACAATGTTTTTACTAATATTACAAAGGCTTGTGTTTATTACTTTTTTTATAATAAAGTATATTGCATAAATATAAAATAACGTATTTGAACCAGCGTATATATTCAGCGGGAAATTAATTTGTTTTTGTAGCGCCATCCGTTATTTCAAACTAAAATTATTAAAAATAATAAAATCAATTATAAATCATACCTTTAGTCAAAAAAGTGGTAAAATGTCGCAAAAGCAAAAGTCTACTGCGCCATAATTATTTTTATTCCATAAATTTATTTTAACGAATAATATTATTGATCATTGTGGTCGCTATTACTAATAATAGAAGAATGAGTCATTCTACTATTATACAATTTTTTTCAAAATCTTTCTATAAGTATAAAATAATTGTTATTATTGACATGTACCTACTTCCCGTGTACAAAATTTCATTAAAATCGGAACTTTTCTTAAAATCTCTCAAAGTATTATTAAAAATTCGTATAGCCTATCAATTGACATTTAAAGCTTCCCATGTACGAAACTTCGTAAGAATCAGTCAAGCCGTTTTTGCATTAAATCGAGACATATAAACAGACAGACATAGCCACGGATTAATAAATAAATAAAGATAACATTCACTCCACTAAAATGATACAAGAAATATGTACATAAAATTATAGGCAGAAAAAATCTTTTATCAGTGACAAATATTTCTGTGACGACCATAGACATTTTAAGCAGCGTTCTACATTTCCCATTACGCCATTGCTAGAGTGGCCTGAGTGTCCGTCAGGGGCGATACACCAAGGTAACTTGATTAACTCATTACTTAACTCGTTCTTATATTTATTTTTCCACAAATATCTTCTATCTAATACTATTAACTTAACAATTCTTGTATATATATATATATGTAGTGTTAACAATTCGATTAAATCTTTTATATTTACAAATAAATTAAATTGAAGTGTCTGTTTCTAATGTCAAAATAACATCTTTTTATTAAATGCATATGAAAGTATATAAGTTTGTTGTGTTCTTGTATTTAAGTGTCTGTTTGCTCCAGGTAATCTCTGAAGGGATTAGACGGATTTTAACAAGACTTTTACTGGTAGATAGCTGATATTCTTTGAAGTAATTTAGAGTCATTTTTTTATAATTATAGTTCCGCTCAAAAAAATATTTTCGGAGAAACGACGATTTTTGGGGCGCTTAAAATGGCATACGCTGAGTAAACCATAAGACATATATCAAAGTAATACAGCACTTAAAATTGTAAATCTTAGAAACCTACCAAAAAGTCAGCAAGAGCATAGGAATTAGAGATCACCCACAATAAGCACTTTGTCTTTCGCGTATATGCTCGATCGATGACGTTCTGCAGTCCACGCGAGCGCAGCCGCGTGCACAACTAGTATATAAATAAAACTCAATTAGCAAAAATTTAAGTTGTGTTTCTTTGGACGGCAGATTAGTTTCCCGCAGACTGGTCTAACGGATATTCTGTATTTAGATATTGGTGTACTTTCTAAGCTAACTATGTGAGATTTAATTTCTTTGTACGACTCTGCTCTAATATCAATATAGTTTTATATTGATACCTTTGCAAACATTTGTAGTCCCATAGAAAACTGCGAGTCAACTAAACGATCACAAATCGAATCGTGACCCTTCACTGGCGATGAAAGTGATAAAAAATCAATGTCATTCCTATTAAACAACCAGAAATACAACACACACACACACACACACACACAACACCAATCGTAAGTGAAAGTTGCCGTATTCCATATTATGTTTGGCTACCTCAAAGCACTCAACTGTTGTTTTGTTACCCACAAAAGATATGTAAATTAGTCGGTGAAATCGAAAACAGGTGACAGAGCTATTTAGTTCTTTGAGTATATAAACGTGTTCCTCTGGGTATAAAGTCTTGGACAAAAAGAAACAAAACATATCACAGTGGCTTGCATTAGTACGTCCGATTCCGAAATAAGAATGAGCCTTTGTGTCTGACTGGTTTGCGACCTCCATACTCCAGGTATAACACTCGCCTTAGGCTTTAAGCGTATCTCGTTCCTGGATCAGACAATGGGTGAATATGTCACGATAATAATATACATGGTTATAAGTGACTCTCTTTTGATAAAAATTCCAAATCGAATGACAAAAATTAACTAAATTAAGAAAAAAGGGGAAATATACTTGGGCCATTTTTATCATTTCGTCGTTTGTTTTTTCGACGTTTGCAATTTTTAACCGGCTTCGAAAAACGACGGAGGTTACATACTCAATTCGAATTTATATTTGTTTATAGAAGTTCACCCATAACTTCTATGTTTATGAACCGATTTGGATGATTCTTTTTTGTTGGATAGCGGATACCTCAATTGTAGTTTCATTTTGATTTTATTGGCATTGGACCTTCAACTTCGAAGATACACCAGGGAACTCTTCAAAATCATTGAAGTTGGGTTTCTTTTTGCCCGACTGCGCAAAAGGGGGTTTTTGTTTTTCGAGCGTATGTATCTATATATTATGTATGTATGCATTATGTCTATTTATTTGGCACAAATTAATGTACTACATCATTTTAGATATAAAAAAAGACCTAAAAAAATCATCTAGTGCATATGTCTATCTTTTTCTTGGGCTGTTTTGCCCAACTTGATCGCGACCGCCATGCATGTAGTAAAAAGTCCCGTCATAGTGACTCGCTTTTGCGTGTCGCATTTACGGATCAAGCTGTGCATATCCAGTTAAATCAATGCAGGCTGGCATGACAGCGGTGACCATCAAAGGATTTCGATTTCTCGGTGGTCGCCGTTGTGTTTGGATTGTACTTGGCTTACCACCACGGACAGCCCCGTTAATTTACCGAGCTACTTTTAAAAAATCCACTAAATTATTCTAAATTTTACATTGCTATTGTTCGATTTTATGTGTTCGAATATAACAATATAAAATGAAATTATATTAAACAAAACTATTTATCAATGGAAACAAATTGAACTAACAAATTGTGTAAAATTATTTACTATTAAAATAATGTGTAACTATAAATTAATTCCACAAAATTAGAAGGCAATCGTAACCTCACTCGTATTGTGTAACGTAACATTTTTAAATTTATCTTAATTAATTTTCTTCATATTGTCGAACCTTTCCGATCTTTTTATATGATATGATTTATTTATTTTTCGGTAACTTATTTTTCAACACATTTGCTCAAAAAATGCATTTACAACGCCCGTACGGAGTGTACGCTAAGACGTTTTAGCGGTAGGTATAGATAGCGCCGTGTGTATCCTTTACGATTTTTTTTTTAATTTACAGTATAAAATAATTATATAAGACGTATTCCACCAAGGAGTTTCACATTATGAGAATAAATAAGCTGAATGATCGAACCTCCTTCGAAGCGCTTTAGATCAATACATTTGTCTCACTTTAATACTAAAGAGAAAATGAGACGATAGATGTAGTTCCCAATTTTCAACACGCGCACGTGACGCCATTTAAAAAATGCGCGCCATTTTCATATTAGAACATCAAAGATTGTTGCGACTTTCCCACTGATATTTATACAAAATAATAATATGAGTGGACGCGTGGAAAATGTACTGTTTTCTCGCAAATGTGTTGAAAAACGTTGTATGAAACGCGTGCAGATATTAGTTTTTACAAACTCGTATTTATTATGAGTTATTTTGCAATCGTATCTGTATGGTCTAATAAAAATGTCCATAAACAATGACATAGATCCATTGTATATAGTCATACATTGTACATAGACTATTTCAAATAAGATAATTATTATTTAAACGATGTTTCCAGGACTTAACCCAGATAATAAAAATGAAGTAGAAACGAAAGGCTTAGAAGCATCGCGTAACGGTATTGACGATCCCTTTGCGATCCGGGCTAAATGCCATCGGCGGTCGTCCCACTGAACATGTGTGTCAGACAAGTAAAATGTTGCATGCCTCGCGCTTTATTCAACGGTCGAATAGCCAGCTATATGCTTTTTTTAAATTTATAGGTTTAGCCTTTGGCTACAATCTCTCACCTGATGTTCTTCTTCTTCCTAACTTGGCAACTAGTCCTCTTTAATGAAGACCATTACTGCCATTATCAAGTAAATATAGTGTTCTGTCTTATGACGATTTCAGTATCCCAACAAGATGGAGGCTCCCTTGTTAGATATTTCTAGTGAGTTTTATGGGTTTTATTTAGAATGTTCGTTCTTAGTTTATATTTCTAATCCACTTCACTTATGCACAAAAACCAAACCATATCACGCAAAACGCCGCCAATATTAAATAATATAGGGTCAAAAACCTAAGTAAATGAATTAAAAATAGAAACCAAAACATGTCACTTCGAAATTCCGCCATAAACTCCCACCTAAGCCTAATGAAGGGACTTGCTCTCTATACGTACTTGACGGTAGATTTTCTTCTTGCGGGTGTTATTAGGTGGGCATTAGAAAGTGTCCAAACAATCTGCAATGGTTTCATCAGGATGTTTTCCTTCACTCAGGCCAATCAGAGAGTTGACAACTTTTAAAAAAATTGTTGTTAATACTGTACGTTGAAAATAATACCCACGAATATTATTTTTTTATTAATACACCGTGCAAATTGATTTCAAAATATTTTTTAATTCAAATAAAAATTCGTCACAAAACGCCGCATAATCGTCCCATGATGTCATAATTCATTTTATATGTAATTTTGTATGATAACAGTGAAAAATTTGACAAGTTACGCAAGAGTCTAACGTTGATATTTCCTGAATGGTGACGTCGCGTTTTCTAATCGTCGTTTCTATTATTACTCAATAATTTACTTTAATTTTTAATATACAGTCAACTAGCGGATTGCAGGGATTCGAACTCAAGTCGATCGACGCGGTATCTGTATACGCTGCAACTGAACTATCATTTATCTTGATTTAATTATTTAACAGCAAATTCTAAGTTTTACAATTAGGTGGTGTAAACCTTATATTTATTATTGAATAAAAAGTATATTAAATCAGCCCTCTAGAAATGAATGGCGAAGCTATTTCCGCAATGACACCAACTCGATATATTATTATCTCAATTCGTATTGAATGCGCCTACGTCGATGGCGGCAAAAGGGAACGTGCACGAAGGACGCGCGCCATTTTGGACATTACTAGTTTAGTCTATTTTACTTACGCGGAACCCTAATTTTTTGTTCTAAAATAAAAGTAGCCTAATTTTCTCCTTATAACATCGGCCAGTGAAATTCCTGTTAATATCGGTCCAACCGTTTCGGAGATAAACCGGAATAAACAGACAGAGTAAAATTTAAAAAAAAAGTTTTTTTTCTTATTGATAAGTACCGTATATACTTTCAAATGCTTTTCTTAGAAATCTGTTATTTGAACATTACAAACAGAAACATCAATTATATTATTTGTATAATTAACAAAAGCTGGTTCTATTGGAATTATTTAAGTAATATATTTTACATATATCCATCGCAAGCAGTTTTATCGAGATATAATCTACTGACTCAGATGAGTTACTTTATTGTGACCGTGAACGTAATGAGTCGTATGCGATCGATTTTTGTTTTCACGTTCGCATACAAATGACCTTGATACCATATAAACATTTAACAAGGAAAGAATTTCTCAAAAGTCAAGACGAGAGCGCTTTTAAATATTTAATTATATGAATACTTATATTAACCTTTTTTATTGTCTCATGAATTTTTTAAATTTTTTTTTTTTATAGTGCCGACACAATTTCACACACTAGCTTATATTATAGTAACTAAACAGATGATAAAAAAACTTTTTTTTTAATACCTAGATACATGACTGACCATTATCTTCAACAGCCAAAAGTCAGTTTACTTCGAGCGGGAATCGAACCCGCTACCTGTCGGTTCAATAATAGGTGTTACGACCACTGTGCCACGTGGCCTGAATTTGAACGTAAACAGAATAACTATTGGTTGACGGCAGTGCCGTAACTACGGCGTTACCAGTGGTGCCCACAAGGCACAGACTCAGGAGAGGTGCAAAATGATCAGACCAGGATCACAAACAATACCTATGATAAAATGTTTCAAGGGTACAGTTAGAGAAGCTCGCACCGGGCGCATAAAAGGCTAGTTACGATACTGGATGACGGTGAAGGAAAACCTTAATGCCTTGCGAAATACGAAAAATATGAAAATATTGATTTATTGATGTTTGAAATCACCAATCACCGTACTTTGTCTCGGGAAGAAGCGTTTGCCAAGCCGTGAGAGATATGCTATATTAAAGCCCGTTGCAGGCGATACGCAGTAACTCGCGCAGGCTAGCACCTAGCAGTGATAGTAGTAGCTCGCTGCGCTTAAAATTTTAATGATGACAAACACTTATTATTTTTTGATACTCTTTGATTACTTTTACACTCTTTGATACTCGCGTGAATGCATCCCTCGCTACACCTACAACAACCCCTATTGCTTGCGCAAGGATCCCGTGCGCATTATTCGCAATCAGTACTGGCTCCAATCCAAAATGCGCTTTTATCATTATTTTTTCATTCTATAAAGTTTGTGTGCTTGCAGCTCTGCTTTCGTGAACTACAGTGTTATTCAGTATTGTGGTGGCAGGCTAGTAGATACCTACCATGACTTACTGCTGTCGGCTTGCACCACCTAGGACTCTGCACCCGGGTTCCTCGCACCCCTTGCACCTCGGGTAAAGAGAGCCCTGCTGAGGTGTTAAAATTTATAACTTGCCACCGTGCCTATCTGTGTATCGTGTTCTTATAATTTTGTGTCTATGTGTTGCATCGTAGCTCCTAAGCGACTGAGCCGATTTTGTTTTCGTTTTCTTTTTATATTTGAAAAATTACTTGACCGAGATTGACGGATGTGAGCACCTTCCACAGGTATCATCGAGTCTAAATTTGATATTCTCTTATTTCAATAATACTAGAAGAAAATAGCGACCTTGGCGTGGTACCGATGTATCATCTGCAATCTGCACGAAACCTAACTCCTCACCAATTTACAGCAGAGATATCGCGTTTGGGCTCATTGGTATGGTATCAATAAATTAATAGGTTCTGTGAAGGATTTCATTTATTTTAAATTAACCTTATTAGCTAAAGATTTTGTATAATTAACTGTAATTAATTAAGGTACCTCACGAGTGACACATAACATTTGAACGCTAACGCAAGTACCTGCTAATGATTAATACTTGCATCTTTACTGGCATCGTCTGCAACGGGCTTTATTTTCTGTACTTCTCCTACCTTTTACTTTTCTCAACAACGTTATAATAATCATAATAATGATAGTGATATTTAAAAAGGCAAAGTTAAAATTGGTTATATCACTTTCACGTGCAGTGAAAGTGACCGTTTGCAAAGACAAGAATAAATAAATTAATAACCGATTCCGGTTTTCCGTGTCGTGTTCCTTAATATGGAATTGGAAATCATTAAGTTACTATTCATTTTGGTTGGGTCTTATATTATATTATGGGCAAATTAACAATTTCGTCATATTGTCTTTTTTACGTTAAATGTTTTTTTTTCCAGTAAGTATAATAAGTAGGTACCTACGTCATAAAAAATACCAATTCTATTATTCCAGTAAGTTTTCTTCACAATAGAATTGCGTCTGTACTCATCACATATTAAATTTACAAGGGTCAAAAACTTGTTTAAAATTGTCTTTTGTATAATTATGATTTTGCACTTTGGCCCTTACACATAGAACCCACTGATACGACAGACTGATAGAGAAACAAGTAAACGACAGCTGAAATGTTTACCTATAAACTTGTTGAATTTGTGTGAAATTAATAGACCTCTCATGATTAGATATGAATTATCTGCATAATATACTCCTTTATTTTTTATACTACAATAAACAAGACTTTTTAAGTTGGCAAACATTTACGACAATTAAAAACATAGTGACGGTTTCTATAAGTTTTTTTCTGTTCACGCTCTGGTGTTAACCCCAAACTGTTGCTTCTAGCTACGCAACTACATAGTCAAGGCCGATCTTGCGATTAATAAGTATATTATGATATAAAACATAGCCTATAGCTATTGACATATAATGCAATAGATTCATCGACCGAAACATAGTTTTCTGTCAGTAAAACAGTTCCTAGAAACTGATCAGATACGAACATATTTACGAGTTTTACCTACGATTTTATAATTGTAGTGTTAATAAAACGCGTCTGAGTGCCTTAAGCGCTCGCCCCCAAGCCCGGTAAAGCTGTAAAAGCCATCATTGGCTCTGTTTTTGGATATGGCCCCTCAGGCTAACAGTGTAAAAAAAAGTGTAAATAATTGTATTTGTGAATTCGTATAACGCCTAGCGTATGTTCGATAAATCATGTCTATTAATGTGTCGTCTGTGGTAAAACTAAAATTAACGAATGCACGTTCAAGGGTATATGTAAGTAGTACGTATACTATTATAGCCGTATTATGTTGTTTTTAATTTACTTCGTATAATATTATTGATATTTGACTACCATTATCCTTGATGTTAAACCTCTACTTACCGTAAACGTTAAGTCGAAAACTGATACTAGCTCTCAAGGTAAAATGCAGTTGCAGGAACATTCCATTAGATGCTTAGTAACAAATTTTTTACTTTGGTCGGTAACAAATGATGCCAGCACGAAGGTATGTTCGACCACCATGGTTCACTCAGACACACTGTGTGATTCGAGACCACGTCCGTCGATGTCGTATCCGAGTGCACTACCACGGCACCGTGACTGTATTGTTATACAGAGGTAGGACACAGATAAATTTCTTTAGAGATTTCCCTCTGCTTGGGGAAGACTAACTTGTGAAATACATCCACCCTACAAATATACTCCTGATTTCTTATATTCCTGAGTAATGTTTCCAGAGCTCCTTGGAGAAGGGGGTTTCAAGATTCGCAACGCGTTAGATTTACTTATAGTGTTACAAGAGTCTATAGGCAACGGTAGGTAGCCGCTTAAAATCGGGTGTGTCCGTAACTCCTTACGCTTGATAGCCACCACAGTTGTATAAAAAAAACTCATTTTTTTTAAATCTAAAACTGACAAACGAGCAATATTTATTTTAAAATATGTCTCTTTTATTTCGATATTACTAGAAATTGTAAAATTTGACGTAGGTACTTATCGAAAATTACAGTGAAATATAATTTAAAAAATTTAAACAAACAAATTGTACAGAATGACCAAGTAAACGCATTTGCTAAAACCGTATTCATTAAAAGTTTTGCAATATCCGTTGAATGAGCGAAATAACTAATTAGTTTAGTGATCAGGGTTTCCGACTACAACTTGTGCAGTCGTGAATTTGGTTTCCGCTACTATGTAAACTATTCAGAAATATGCAATCATGGGACTGATGCTAAAACTTGCATTCATATCAGTGTCACAAAACATGTAAAAATATCGACTTTTTAATATCTTCTAACCGATTACAGAAAAAAAACCCACACATACAAAAAGTACGTAATTTTTAATCCATAATTTGAGAAAATTAAACAAAATATTTATAACTCACTAATAACGGCTGCCAGTAGTAAAAATAATCCACAAAGTAATGTAGTCGACTTCATATTTATGAATTCAAATATTAACACTTTCACTGCAAAACAATAATATCACCTTACAAATATTTTACGATTGTATTTAAGAAATCAAACAATTCTCATCATCACTGTTAACGAAAACATTATAAATCACTCATTTTTTTGTATCCCAAAAAAAAATTGTAATCCAATACCTCAAGAAATTCAACTAATTTACAGCTCGCGCACGTAATTATTGCCGCCGATTGTCCTCAAATGTTCATGGCGTCTGAACATCGAACAAACTCGTTCGAAAGTCAAACGTAAACTGCGAAGCTGGCGAAGCAGTTGGTCCGTGTGGGCGAAGCACGCAAGGCAAAAGTGCGGTATAACCCGGAAAATTTAAGAACAAATTAATTATCGACTCGTTCATTGAAGTTTGAAGGTGAAATCAACTTGATTGGCTTTTATGTACGTCTACGATTATTCAAATATGGAATAGGTTCGCGGAATATTTTGTTCATTGGCTTTCGACCCATAAACAGAACAGTGACATGCTCAAAGGTTTTTTTTTTTTTTTAATATTTTGCACTTAATATATTTTATTAATCTGCATTTGATTTTCATTTTCATTTTATAGCTTAGGTATTAGCCCCCCCCCCCCCCCCCCCCCCCAGTTTCGCACGGGTGCAATTTGCAAAGTTGCGTATTTTATGTTTCAAAAAGCATGATCTAGAGTTTATCGCTGTAATATTAAGTTCATAATTACGAAAAGTGTACTACGCTCGCAACGCGCCATTCATGATAGGTGCGGAGAGCTGGCCAACCATTTCATTGCGAGTGATTTTTTTTGTTGCGTGTAATTTTTAATACGTGATATCTTCTACGGTATTCATTTAAATTGTATAGTGCAAAGGATAATTGTAATCTACATTAAATGCCATGTTAACTAATATATTTGTCTGGATAAAAATAACAATATTGAATTGGAGGAAATAGTTTCACAAATAACCTAATATTTTTTTATATTTTGAATATAAAAATAGTTACTGCGAGGTAACCATTAGGAGATATATATATATATACCATAGCGGACTTTTCTCTAGGCTTTGTGAAGAACTACTATTATTTAGTAATTTATTATGATGTATCTCTTAAGATTTAGCCAGCGTAAACCATGTAAGCGCCTGAAAATCAATTTAGTGACGACTTGATTACAAAATATTAGATTTTCTCTACCATACAAATACTTAATTGGAATTTATTGCATAATAAACCATCCGTAAAAAAATCTCTAAATTATAGTGAAAACTGAATGAAAATCCGTTGCGTTGTTTAAAAGAAGTAAGTAGAGAAACAGACACGCTGACAATAAATTAACTTTTCAATTTTCTTTATCAAAATGTAGCGATACGGTTTCACTTAATTCAAATGAAATAGAAATTCAGAATTGTTAAGTATGTCAAGGGCCTGTATTTAAATGCAGTATAAGTATATAGTGAATTTGAAGAGACCGGGTATTTTATTACGCTGCAAAGAATTTTCGTTACACGGAGAGTAAAAGAGAAAACAGAATGTGTACTTATTTCTCAATTAAAAAAAAAAACATAAGTACATGGTTTTAACTTCAGTAAATTCAACAAATCAACGCATTTCTTAGAATCATATTACACATACGAAATATTTACGAGTCCGTGTCTATTATAATGACGTATATTTCGCTATTGAGAGTTGTTGTTATGTTATAAAGGGTGTTTCAATGGATTGATAACAATGTGAACCAAACAAACCTTAGTAATTTCTACGTTTTAAGGAGTGTTTTGTTCTATAGAGTTAATACTGTATGTATTAAAAGGTATGCATAATATGAAGATAAAAATCTAAAATATAGAGTAAAAAAAAATTACTTTGAAAAATATAACACATTTTATTGTAAAAAAATCGATATGATTTTAATTAGCTTCCGTTTCATTTTCATTATTTTTATTGTTACACTTTAGACACAAACTTAGATTTTTTTTTGTTTTTCAAAATAATGCTTCATATATGTATAAGATAGACAACAGTATGTAACAGACATAATTATTGGTATATTATCAATTTAAGATAACAGTGTTGTTTAATTATGAGTTGTAATCATGCGTCAAATTACGTAATAAAAAAATGTTACATTTCCTTCTGGTAGCAAATTCGATGGTATCCAATACTTATAGTCATATTTTAATATTTGTAGTACATACATTATTAGAATATATTAATAAACAGGGAAAGATTAAAGAAATAATTATCATATAATTTATAAATATAGGCTGGAGGATCTTTCAACATAACAGGATGTGATTGGAGCATACTTAAATTTGCACAATTCCGCAAATGACTACTACAGGTGTAGGTTGCCTATTAATTTACCTCAATGCGGTGGAGTGAACACAAAAGCCAAACAACTATTTACCGCTGCGGCATGTAATAAAAATTATGCAGTTTACACTTTTACAGTAGTATAGGACTGTCTAACGCAAAATATTGAAAATATGTTTTTTATATATAAGGATTTAACCTTTAAATATGTATGGAAGGTTAAGGTAAAAAGAAACCATCTTACAAAAGGGAAAAGTTGAAAAATTGCCCAGGTGTAAGCAGCAACTAACAATTCAAAACCCCACCTAAATGGCCCCAGCGTAGTAAGGGAGTGATCATTTTTCTTGACTTTATAGTTTTTACTGTTTGGAAACTTAAAAGAATAATTGAATAACAGTGAGAAGAGTTTGTGGAGTGATAAATTGTCGAAGAGGGCAATAATTAAAAAAATTATAACTTTTGGTGCTATCTTCAAAAATTTATTATATTATTTATTGCACAAAAAAGTAATAATGGACGACTTAATACTAAAAAGCATTCTCTACCAGTCTGCCAGGGGAGTGAGGGAAAGGTATACACAAGGTGTGCATAATATTTAGTAAAAAAAATCTAGCCAATATTCAATAGCTCCAAGTAAATCTACGTAGCGAATACTTGAAGGAATCCCAAGAATTGACTAGTTGGATGTTTATAGAAAGCGAATTCCATAGTCATGCTGCTGTTACGGCGAAGGATTGGTCGCGAAAATTAGTATGATGGCTTGGTATACTGAGAATTAAAGAATCAGAAGATCTTAGCTGTCTATTGTGCGTAGTCGCGAGAGATTGAAATAGTCTTTAAAAAGGACTTCATGTTATAAGAAGGAGGGAACACACTGGCCGGGATATAGTTCCATAGCTTCACAGTTAACAAAAAAAAAAGAGATAAACCCGATCGAGTTTCTTACCGGTTCTTCTCGATGTCTGGGATATTTTCCGAACCGGCAGTAGTGTTTTGACATTCATAAGTACCTTTTTAGGGCCTAAATTGAATAAAGATTATTTTGATTTGATTTGATTTGATTCACAGTACGGCTAAAATGTCATAGTCAACTTCTTCATTCATGCTAAGTTGGAGTATGCGCAGTACAAACTGCCTACGCACTTTTGGGTAAACGGTTTTCGAAATTTTGATTGACACCACGTTCACAAACACACAACAAACAGTATAATGTATGACTTACCGATAATACTGCGGTACTGCCCGCTGCTTAATACTGGGTTAGATGTCACAAGAAGATATGTAATACGTTTGAATGTTTATAAAAGAGGCAGCCGTTGTCCGTTGCTTCATGCGGACTGATGTCCCGTTAACACTTCTGTAGTCCGGACAAGCAGCAATCACACGGAAGCCGTGCATTGGTTATCGTAACTGTAATTTATGATTTATGATCATGGAATTTATCGTAAAATTGTGGCTCCGAAACCCAACACATGTGGTTCTGTTGTGGAAAAGAGAGCGAATTAGGTTAAATAGCTCTTCAGAACACTCTCCATAATTCAGACGGTATAACACACTCAGAGAGGCAATGTACCTGCGCAGCTGAAGTATTTGGTAACGTCTGCATCATTAACAATGCGAACAGCCCGTCTCTGCAACCTGCCCAGAGCATCGAGCAGGTATTTTGCGGATCAATCTCAAAATTGTGAACAGTTTTCCATACAAATCCGAACTTGTGAAGTAGATAAGTACACTAAAGTTTCAAATTTCAAGAATTTATTATCTTCATTTTGCCCTCCCAATAGATATTTGAGAAATTCGCAAAAACTTCGATTTTTTTATTTATTTTTTAAATCTCAGTTTTTCTAGGGATTTTTGTCACTAATGATGTGCCAGTCCCATCATAACTTATACCTACTACTTATACAAACAAGAACTAAAAACTTAAAAAAACATATCAATAAGACTATACAAATTTAACAGGAAGAAGACTTAATTCATTAACAGGAGAACTTAAAAGAACCAGACAGCATTCTAGAAGCCTCCGATGTCGCAAAAAATAAATGCTTTATTTTGCTAACGACCGGCGTTGTTTTCATAAAATAAATAAACGTAAATTAGCGATTTCGTATTAGTAAGACCAATAAGCTTTAGATGTATAGTGTTAGGTTCTATTAAAAGATTCCTGATCACATTACCAATTTACCAGATAACCAGTTCAAGGACCATATTATGAATGTTTTACTCTTAGAGTTTGTTATAGAGTGGATCATTACGTGAATGATATTTATGTCTAAAAATAACTCCCCTCGCTGAAAATACACTCAAATAATATAATTATTAAGATAAACATTATTTACACAGTAAAAAGAAAAAAATACCTGCTTTCTCTTCTCCATTGCTGGGATATTTTCAAAACTATTAGTAGTGTTTTAACGTTTATAAGCGAAATTGAATACCGAATGGATGATTTTATTTTGAGCTAAAACTGAATAATCTTAATTTTTAACAACAATTTTAAAAACAAATCAGATTTATACAATTTTTAAACAACAACTTTAAAAAGAAAACAAGTTTATACGTGATCAATTTACATTGAGAAAATGATTGCTCTATAAATTACCAGCATACTAGCACCTTGAATGATCAAAATTAGCAATTTTATACATGCGTGTCATAATATCGCGTGCGCAACCAACAAGAGAGATTACGCAAGACACTTCTATCAGATTAGCCTTGGTATTGGTCTTGTTTGTTTCTCGGTCCTTCGAGTAGGTTAGGGTTATTCTAAAGTACCGCCAGTAATCTTCGACACAAATGGACCAAGATATGATGGATTTTTATGTAAAAAAGAGAAACGTGGTTAGCACAAATTGAGACACGGCAAAGTTTTAACTCAAGTAAATTAATTTTAGAATTGTGTACCGCATTTATTTATTGAAATGGATGGCTTGTGATCCCCGTATACTAGATACTACAACAGACTACATTTTTCAGAACATTCACCTTTTAAGTTTTACGCCCTAGTGGCCTTAAACGATATCGGACCCGCGGTGGTCCGCATGCTTCTTTTTATGACCTTTGATGGATATAATTTTTTTTTAAGAAACTAATATTAGAGCTGGAAATGTTATAAAAATATAATGATGTAAGAAAAAAAAAAACAAAAAAAAAAAACAAGGTAAATAGTTGATAATATCAAGAAAATAACTACACTAAAATGTCTATCACCATGTTTAAATAAATAAAGTATGCTTTACAAAAATCACTTAGAAAATAAACTTTTTTTAATTAAATTTAAATTTGTGTGTCTTCCGCCATTCTTCAGAGACATTGAAAAATGTAAGGATAATGTAGTTAACCCTCGGGGTGCGAATCCTAATCGTTACTTGTTCGGGTTTTTTTATTTATTTTAAAGGGTCAAAACTTTCAAATGGGAAGTTGGTGCAAAAAAATGTCATATGGCTTCGAAACTTCATAGTGAAAGCAAAGCGAAAGGTGTTCATCACCTCCGCCTCACATGAAAGTACTGATATTTTAAGAAACTACGTCATGCTAGCATGATAAAAGTGGCTGTGAAGTGTGAGAAAAGCCTACGTGCTGCTTTTATGCTAATAGTAATTTTATACATGAGTACGTGCTTGTTAAATTGTTATTTATCACCACGGATTATATCTACTCGTATACTAATATTATAATCTATAAAAACCATAAAGGATTGTTTTTTCTTTGTTCGTTTGAAAGCGCTTACCTCTGGAACTTCCAGTCTGATTAGATTTTTTTGTAGCCTATTTATTGAAGAAGATTATAGGCTATAATAACAAAGATCACGCTACGGCCTTGGAGTTAAGCGATTACCATACAAAGTGTAGGTTGCGAAAACAAAATAGAAGTGCGGATGGGCCGAGTGGCGCCCAACACTAGAACCGAGAAAATTAAACGCGAATGAAACCGCAGTTTACAGCTAACATATAAATAATAATATTGTAGTACACCCGTGGGTAGTAAAATGTAATATTTCGCGTAGATAATTTATTCATACTCAAAAATACAAATTCAAGCGAACTCACAATATCGCTCTTTGCGAAAGGAAATCTTTACTGGCAACCTGTTACACTCCCGATGACTTGGAAAGTGCATTACAATAGGAAGCGAACAATAAAAAGTGGCAGTCTGACGGCCAACTGCCTTAAGGAGTTATTTCACCGTCCAATCTATCGCACCTGATTTCCGGTACTGAATAAGCTCTTTACCGACCAAAACAGAGAGAGAGCAATAATTTTCTATCTTGTTTTTTGTACTTTTTAATTCATAATACATTACAATATTTACATAACAGTACAAGTGTTTTATGCATGTAGATTTGTTCCCATCTATCTAACCACTAACATTACTTCCCTACTTAGGAATACTTACGATAATCAGACACACATAGATCGAAATTCTCGAGTGAAATCGAATGGAATAGAATATCGAAAAGTTTGAGAATCCTAGTTCTCCTGGTTTTGAGAGTATTGGGGTAAGATTGAAATATAATTTTTAACAAAATTTATATCTCGCCTTAAAAACCTTTTTTTTTAAATTAAAATTGACGTTAAGCTGACCGGATTGCCATAGCTACAGAAATTTAATCAACAATTTATTCTTAGCGGTGATGCTTTCAATTTTTGATATTATATCAATCTTACCCCCTTGTCATTCCATCTTACCCCTGGTTTTCTTTCCTGATTTACGATTTTTTCGAACCGGGGCAAAAACTTGATAGAGGCGCCCCATCTCTCCAGCATTTGAGACAAATTGTGAAAAATCTCACAAATACATATAATAATGAGTGGCATCTTTTGTGATCGGGACAATAAGGACTTTTTCATAGAACACTCTTCTAACTTTTTCATTTGTGTGACTCTTGTGTGAATTTTTTTTGGAAGAAAAAACCATGATTTTTTTTAAAGTGATAACTTCTTATGGAAGGGTAAACCGCTTCGTAACGTAACGCGTTACAGTGCCACTCTGTCTGGTTTCCCTTCTCTACTCAGTATTCTAATGTACATATTCAAGAATTGTAACTAAGGATAAAATATATTTTATAATCAATAAAAGATTTTATTAATAAATAACCTTTCCTCACATTATCATATTAATATACTTAAAGTTTAAATAATAACCAAAATTTTTCTCAAGTTAAACAATTTCAATATTAAATAGTTCAACTTAGATTAGTTTTAGTTATCACTTATCACTACTGTCGAGAATCCCGAGACGCATATGTTTTTTTTAATAATTTCTTATCGAACCTATAGGATGTGGGTAAAAACCAACTGTGTTTTAAAATCAAATGAATAATTGATAGATGCTGGATGCTAGGGGCTTTGCAAATAAAAGTCGCTACAAATTTTCACGGTAATTTCCTTTCATTCGAGTGATCATGTACAACAAACACACCTGTAAAATCTCGCACTTAAGAGTTTTGACAGCTATATTATGTTCAACCTACGCAACTACTATCGATAAACAACTCGTTCTGACAAGATGTCATCTTAGTTGATGATTCTAAAAGAATTGATAGTTAATAGTATTAAAAAGTACTTTGTCAGACAATCGTTCATATTAATTGGATATTATTTACTCTGTATAGAAATGTGCAAACTAAATTTTTTTTAGCAAAGAAAGTACATTTGAGCACCATTGGCCCTCCTCACATGACTGCCCGCCTCCCAGATTATTCCACATAATAAAAATGCGCGCGCGGTCCTTGATCATTATTTTGCTGCGGAGTTATTTTAAAACTGCGATCTCCTAAGATATTCATTGAAATCAATTGATGCAAAGGGTAATTTTGTTCAAAATTAAATACTTGTAATGAGTAACGTATTTATTTCGCTACGGATTAATCAAAATCAAAATCAAAATAATCTTTATTCAATTTAGGCCCTAAAAAGGCACTTATGAATGTCAAAACACTACTGCCGGTTCGGAAAATATCCCAGACATCGAGAAGAACCGGTAAGAAACTCGATCGGGTTTATCTCTTTTTTTTTGTTAACTGTACAAATGTTACAAATATAACAGGTACAATAATAATATATTAGTGGATGCACAGAGAGGGAGTCACTTCCAGACATCACTATCATTCACATAATGATCCATCCTATAATAACCTTTTGACAGTAAAACCCGCTTGACATGGTCCTTGAACTTGTTGTCAGGTAAATCAGTAATGTGCTTCGGGATCTTGTTATAGAACCTAACACTATTACCTAATAAACTTTTATTAGTCTTACTAAGTCTAAAACACGGTACGACTAATTTATCTTTATTTCTAGTATTTACATTGTGCTGATCTTTGACAATATCCAGCTTGTCTAAGTTTTTACGGACATACATTAAGTTATCAAAGATGTATTGGGAGGGCAAAGTTAAAATACTAAATTCCTGGAACTTGTTCTTTAGTGATTCGCGGGGTCTCATATTGTAAATTGCTCGAACTGCCCGCTTTTGTAATATAAATATGGTATCTACCTCAGCTGCTGAACCCCACAGCAAAATACCGTAAGACATTAAGCTATGAAAGTAAGCGAAGTAGACTAACCTAGCGGTGGCAATACCTGTTAACTGGCGAATTTTGCGTACTGCGAATGCAGCAGAACTTAATCTTCCCGCCAAAGTTTTAATATGTGGACCCCACTGTAATTTTGAATCAAGGGTAATGCCCAAGAAGACAGTACCATCAACTAAGCCTACTAAATTCCCTTCTATCTTGATACTACTATCAACACGCCGAACATTGGGCAAGACAAATCTCATACATTTGGTTTTGTTTGCATTTAGTAGTAAATTATTTAAAGCAAACCATTCAGAATTTTTAAATAAGGCGTTGTTTAATTGCCTAAGCTCCGAATCTATTCTTTTCACTTTGAATATAAGTGAAGTGTCGTCTGCAAAAAGAACCATGCCAGCACCATTTTCTACAACGGACGGTAGATCGTTTATATAAACGAGAAACAAAAATGGTCCCAAAATCGAGCCCTGAGGGACGCCGACTCTAACCAATGATCCCGAAGAGGTTGCTCCATTTACACTTATTTTCTGACAGCGCTCTGTTAAATAAGAAATTAGGAGGTCGAGAGAAGTTTCACGCACACCATAGTGTTTTAGCTTAAGTATAAGCGTACTGTGGTCAACGCAGTCGAAGGCTTTTGAGAGATCACAGAACACACCGATTGCATCCTGCGACTCCTCCCAAGCCCTATATATATGACTTAGCAGTGTTGCACCAGCGTCAATGTTTGATTTAGATTTTGTGAAACCATATTGCCGACTATCCAAAATCTCTTGTGCTTTGAAATATTGTACTAGCTGCTTGAGCATAATTTTCTCGAAAATCTTACTAATCGACGGAAGTACAGAAATTGGTCTATAATTTCCAAGATTACTTCTACAACCTGATTTAAATAGAGGAACTACTTTACTTATTTTCATTAAATTAGGGAAAGTCCCTGTTTTTATACACAGATTAAATATATTAGCCAGATATGGTGAAATATTGACAATTATGGACTTAACTACGATTACTGACATACCCCAAATATCTTCAGTATTTTTTAAGTTTAATTGTTTAAAAGTCCTTATTATTTCACCTGCACTAACATATGTAAAAGAAAATTTAGAATCCACAGGTGTAATAAGATTATCCAAAAGTGATGCAGCGCCATGGGGTGATGATATTATATTTTTTGTTACTACTAAGGGTATATTTGTGAAATAATCCTGGAAAACAGTTGCTACCTCTGAACTGTTTGAGATATGTACTCCCTCGACGTTTAGATTAAGCGAATTATCATTTTTCCTATCTTTTCCTGTTTCTTTATTTATTATATGCCAAACAGTTTTAGTCTTATTACTAGATTTAAGAACTTTATTTCTTAAAAATATCGCTTTTGCAGCTCCACAAACACGTTTAAATATTTTAGAATAATCTCTAACATAAGCATGAAATGAATCACTAGTTGTCAATGATTTCCTATAATATAAATCATATAGTCGATCTCTACTTTTTATAATTCCTTTGGTTGCCCATTCACTAAAAACAATTTTTTTCCTAACACTAATAACCTTTGTTGGACAATGTTTACTAAATTCAGTGCTTATGATATTAAACAAGCTGCCGTAGTTAGTATTTGGATCAATATCGTGTAAAACCTCTACAGATAATTGCTGTTTAATGCTATCATTTAAACGATCTAATCTAGTGTCTGAAATAAGTCTAACCGTTCTCTTACAATCACTGCTAGGTCTGCAGCAGTTTATTTCAACAAGTTGACCTTTATGGTCAGACCGTATTCCAGTAATAATGCCATTACTAATGATTTTGAAGTTACTAAAAATGTTGTCTATACAAGATGCAGTTTGGAACGTGGTTCTGGTTGGTTCATTAAAAAGCGGATCAAAGTTAAACGACTTAAATAGCGATGTGAATGCAGTGACCTCTGGCGAAGAATTTAAAATATCTATATTAAAGTCACCACAGATCAAAACTGACTTATTGATATTAAATATTCTCGTTAATATTTCCTCCATAGTTTCTAAAAATAGTAATATATTTGATGAAGGAGGTCTGTAAACACATAATACAATTAATCCATCCATCTCGGCACAAGCCACTTCACAAATACGGTCTATTGAGAGACTACATATATCTTTTCTGTCTTTAAATTTGATATTATTATTGGTTAATATGATACAACCCCCACCGACAGCGATTGTACGATTATAAACACTAGCAACTGAAAAATGTGTTATATTAAATATCATCTTATCAGGTTTAAGCCAGGATTCTGTAAAACTTAATATATCTAGTCTCTCTCTGTGTAATAATAATTCTATATCTAATATTTTGCCGGAGAAGCGATTGATATTTTGATGGTATACCTACTGTTATGTTACCCTGCTCCTTTGTCATATTTATTGGTTTAAAAAATTTATCACAGTATCATTAGTCAAACTATATGACACTGCTGAGTCACTTAACATATTTATATTATACGCTATCAATATAGCAATATCACGTTGATATTTTTTGGGAAGAAACATTCTTTCTCGAGTTAACATAAAATTATTAATAAACTTATTAACATCAAAAAATATAAATTGGTCACTGTGACGACATGTCAGATTATGTAGACTATTATTTAACATCTTAATGTTATTATTTTTTTGTTTTAGGGATATAGAATATGGGAAAGCACACAACATTATTTTTCCCACATCCAATTTCAACAGTTTCTCTGATGAAATATGTAAATCATTTTTTTTTATACCTAAACTATTTCCTATTAAAATTACAATATTACATTGCTTCTCAAAATCAGTGTTTAAAATTTTATCAATACTTTGATTGTAAGTTGCACCTGTCATACAATAATTAATAATTTTTCCTTTCAACCTCTGGGCCAACATTGACCATATACCCTTACCTATTCTGTCACTAAAAACTATAGTTTTCGATACAGCATTGACATCAGCACCTCCATGGATTAGTAGATTAATACCATGTTTATGAAAATACCTTCGCTAATAATGCATTATTTGAGAACAAATTTTATTTCCATAAAACGTTAAAAGATAGATATTTGCTATCGCGGACTTTTTTTTTTGAACTTTTTAAGAGAAACAATTCCGTCACACATGATTGTTGCGTAACATTAACTATTTACGCAGCGAACGCAATAGAGGGTCTCAAAAGGAATAAATTTTCCTCGTTTTTGCAATATTTTTCATTGATGCTCCGCTCCTATTGGGCGTAGCGTGATGTCATATCGCCTATATACATCATATGAGGCTTATAAAATCAAAAACAGCTAAGTAAGTGCCTTCATATCAATTTTGCAGGAAACGAAAAAAACATTTGTCTTGTTTCTTAGGTAAAGTATTTTACATATTCAGAGTTCTAATTGTAGTGTTTATGATATGTTATGGTTTTCGGCTGCCTTTAACAACTACTTCTGAAAAATAAGCTAAAAAATGTGAAAAAAGGAAATCCCTTAACTGTCTTTGATACCGACGCCTGGACTTAGCTGCATTTGATTCTTACTCTAGTAAACATAGCTGCCTTTCATAATGACTGCCGCCATTTTGACTTCGACACGTTAGTGATGTTCCCAACACATGTCGATATTAGGGACGCGGACAGTAAAACCACGATATTAATGTAGATATTTAACATTTTATTAAAATTTGAAATAAAATAAAATCAAAACATTTAAAAACAATTTTATCTTTTTAATCAGACTTTTCGTTTCTTATTGGAATAATATTCTTTTCTTATGCACTTTAAAACCATATTTATTACCAAATCAGCCGTTTCTTCTATTTATTTGACAAAAGTTTAATTTAAAAACCTAAATATCTAAACTTTTAAATTCTTAAATCCGTGGTATCGTCTCTGCTTTAGCAATATATTTCATTATCATCTTCCACTTCTCTTTCTTGCATAACAGGTGATCTAATAATATTTACATAAAACTGACATTCTTCATTAGTTTCCCATTCAGTGCCAAAATGTTTTTTTAATAGTGCATCGACATCTGTTATTTTTGAATGATTCATGGGTGCTCCTAGTGGTATAGTCAGTGGGCGAATCATATCAGTTTTCATCCCAGTTTTGCAGAGATTTACTGCTTTGCCTATAACTGAATTAAAGTACAGTTCGCCACGAATAAGCACATTTCCAGGAATTTTCGCTCTATTTATAATGAACCTTTTACATTCGGATATTTTAAAAGGCCACCTCGCAGTCGGTTTTAGAATATCTTTTGCGGCTCTCTTGAAGTCTAACATTTGAATGTCACCCATGTTAGTAACTGTTTCATTTATTGCAATGACGTCTATGTAATCTTCAGGCCGAATGATTACTTCGTGCTTTTTAAGAACCTGTTCAATATTTCCAAAAACTCGGTCTGGCGGAACGAAAGGGTGGCCAGTAATGGGAAAAATGATTTCAAATTTTTTCACAGATCTGTTATCAAGAAGCCATCTTGACAGCATACATAGCAATATACTATTCTTGTTCTGCCCGCCACATCCGTCAGTGACAAGACGAAAAGTGTTGATTCCTTCAAAATTTGTTTCATTTAAACGGTCATACACCGCAGAGGCTATCTGGTTGGATGTTTTTGGAAATGCATTCTCACACATTTTGCACATTTTAGCATTGGGTTTTTATGTGAATAGTACACTCGTTCAGGTAAAGCAGTCGAGAAGTATCTGTAAAAAAAAAAAATTATAAGGAATCTGATAATTTTGTCTTGTTTAGTAAAGTAGAAAAAGATGGTGAAGCCAAGCGAGTGAAGTGATATGCTTTTTTTAACATAATACTAGTAGCTAGTAGATATTATTGTACTATTGTTTGTAGGTATAGTACGGTACTCACAAGTTTACATGTAAGTATAGCAATAAAAAGAACAATAACAAAATTGTTTCAACGCATAAACTAAATTATCTAGTCAATTTTGGTTACAGAAAGTACTAACGTAATGGTAAATAGCAATAATTATTTTGTGACAAAATATGAACATAAATTATTTAAAAAAAAATGCAAAAATAGAATTTATTTTATTTCAAGTTAACTATAATGTGTGGAGTATTGACGAGTGGTACTTCACTAACCTTTCTCTCTTAGCAATGTTTGCTTTCCAGTTCTCAGGGTTTCGTGTTCGCTTTCGACCTCTGCCCGCACTTGCTGGTTCTACAGGGACCTCCATAACAATCGTTTTCAATAAAATTGTGCATGATATTTCACCAAAAACACTAAGAATCCAATGAAAAATATCGAATGTGCATAGCAAGATTGCATAGAAATCGCCATTTTATTTTCCAGAATTCAAGCGTTGTGATTGGCTGTTCCTTCACCTAGCTGTCTTTGAATCTAACTTGGGTGCACTTAGATGTATTTGATCCCAAAATATATTTTTAAACGAAATTTTAAGGCCTTTAGCCGTATTTGTTTCTTAAAACAATAAGATGATGAGTTGCAACAAAAAATTCCCTAGATGTCTCCATACTCAACTCATTTTTGGAATTAGTGGCACTTAGCTGCATTTGATTCTATATGCCTCATATATCCTTTCTATATATTATATAGCCTGTCATATAGCCTTCCAAGATAAATGGGCTATCTAAAACTAACATAATTTTTCCATTGGAACCAGTAGTTCCTGAGATTAGCGCGTTCAACCAAACTCTTCAGCTTTTTAATATTAGTATAGATTAATTCAAAAGCGCCCTATATGAGTTCAAAGCTGCTCCAGGCATGGAGCTGATTTGAATATATGACTTATTCCACAAAAATTTAAATTCTGACTGAATCACTGTAATAAATAAACTCGCAGATAGCTTTTTTTTTTAATTGGTCCACAAAACTGACTACAACCTAGGTATATAATTAGAAATGAGCAATATTGTAAAATCATGCAATGATTGTACTCTTCTAGATGTGGACACAGCATGCACGTAAGTTATAGAAAAAAAAAACATTAGGCGGTACAAAAACTAAATAAATTAATCAATATAACTAAAATTATAGAAATTACATTATTTATGTACTTTAAGAATATTTTTAATAGAGGAAACAGAACCTGAAAATATATCAATCTCTGTGAGAACAGCGTTACAGAAAGAGGACATACGATATACTGGAGAATGTTGAGCAATATTTGTTCTGCGATAAGGCAGGTAAAAAGTTTTTCTGTTATGCAAACGACTGTCCAAACGTGGAATCGCAAAATTCAAACGTTCAAGGGGGAGTCTGTGATTCCATGTAGCAATTTAAAAAGACACACGATGTCAGAGTTCCTCCTACGAGTACATAGTGACATATAAGAAAGGCGTTGAATAGTATTGTAAATTATTATCGTTAGACTGGGTTCTTTAAATATTTTTATCTGACGACTAATAAACCCAGATAATTTGGATGATTTTTGGATTATGTTATCAATGTGATATCGAAAGCTCAAAGATCCATCTACAATGATGCCCAAGTCTCGAATAGTTGTTACTTCCTTTAATTTAATAGAGTCGATCATATAATCACCGATATGAGGCTTTTTCTATTATTATTTATTATTATTATATTTTTCTATTTCTTTATACTATTGTAACCAAATAATAGGTCTAAACGTGACAGCAAAAGAAAAGTATTTAAATAAAATATTATTATTTTGCATTTTAAAACCACTTTAATGGTAAAGCAGAAAATACACCCGAACATAACACTTTCCTTTTATTTCACTTTTGTCTAATCTGTGGTTGCGATATTTAAAAAATATGTTTAAAAATAGACAGAACGTGAAAAGTGTTATTACTGCCATCTAGCCGTGACTAATAGCAACCCATTCAGTGTTAAATATTTGTGTATGGAGATAAATGCAAACAAATGCAAATCGACCTTCGTGGAAAAAATTGTCAGAAATGGTACTTTTATTTAAATAATAGATGGCACTTACATCGGTTTAAATGGATTTAAAGATTTTAAAAATTACTAATTTAATTATATTTTGTAAGACAGTATATCATTGTAAAATATGATTTAATAAATATAATATTATATTGAATTATTTTCACTATTAAAAGCTGACTACATTTTCAAAAATGCATTTATTTTTAACGACGAGAATGTCATCCGCCGTTTAAAATTACTTAGTTTTTTCGACTTTGATACAAAATTGTGGGTAAGGAACTAAGTTTAGAACGTAATTAAGTACCAGTCAGCTGACAATTTACTTAGGAAATATTTATAATATTATTGTAATTAACTAAAGCTGCCGATGACGCCATCAGTGATATTCAACAAACGATCCGAAGGTTGATCACAAACGCCATCGCAGTTTTTTCGTCGTCGTTGGCAGTGAACGGAACGAAGTGTCGTTGTATAGATCGCTCGTTGGCTGGCTGGAAATAGTGTAGTGAACCAAAGTATGAGTTTTCGAAATATGTTCGAATAAAAAGTGGAGAAGTGTGTGACTGTCATACAGCAAGATGGTCGATGACGTGAGAAATATTACCGAAACCGCTGAAAGTAAAGGTATATGTGCAATTATAGTTAAAAATGTGTCGTTTTAGTGATAAAAATGTGATTGAAAAAATCGTCTAACCCTAACCGTGTCGTGGCCCCACGTCGCGGGCTCGGGCTGCTTTCGAGAACGTCTGCAGTGATATATCTCCATTGCAACTTTGTGATTTGTTTTTTACCTGTATTTGGAAGTATTTTACGCGTTGTGGTATGTTCTAAAATTAGAAAATCGCTTCTCAAATGGTGCGCAGTCTAGTATGTGACCAAAAATATTGAATCCCCACTATTGTCAGTGCAGACTTTAGTTCGATTTTCGCTGAAATGGGTTGTTTTTTAACTAATTTTTAACACTTTGTAGATTTACTTGACGCATAATTTCTCTTTAATGACAGATACGGTCATATGTTCACAGTATGATGATACTTGAGTCATATCTTGTGATTAGTATTACTGACGTATAGCTACGGAATATAACTACGAATTTCATGCTACGATTTTAGTAATTTCACAGTATTAAAAGAAAGTCACCTACTTCTGATAATACGTTAGATGCCACATTATCTTTAGAAAGTGTGAAGGGATTAATGAGTGCAAAAAGTCATAAAAATTGAAATTATATTTCTGTTGTCTCAACTAGCTGTAAATTGTCTTATTCTATGATAAATGATGACGTGAGTAGATTGTTGCACCCATTTTTGCACATATGCAACATACTTCAATGTTATCTTATCACTTTTGTAAATTATATATTTTATATGCAAAAGGCAGTGGCTTGGAAAAAGCAATAACATCAGAGCGATTTCACTGAAATTGGCTGTAATCTAGTGTTGATAAAAAGATAAAATATAGCTATTTATCATATATGGTGATAAAAAAAAGAATTTTGAATAACATGATTAGGGTAATGGTTAATTGGCTATGAAATTTTCTTCTCAGTTATTTGAAGTTTTTGTATTTGAATTTATATTCAAAATAAAATAATTAAATATAGGTAGGTAATATTCTCACTTGGTAGATAAACTCGCAAGTAGAAAAATTTGTTGCCAAGTACATATTGGTGCTTTTCCCCTGCAGTACTTAGAGCAAGCTGTTAGTGGTTTGAGTTTTGCCATCTTCAACAATATTATCACTTAACATTATATGTGATTATGGTCAGACCTTGTTATTATTTTATAAACATAAGTATAAAATATTTGTTATATAAAAATTGGCTGGCCCCACAGACATTTTTCTGCCCTGCCGATTCCAACACCACAGTGTTCAGGGTTAGCATAAAAGGTGATAGAGATTGTCTCCATGGAAAACCCTTTGATCTACCAACTTTCTTGATGAACAGTCCGATGTTGGAGTTTATCAATCTCATTTATACCAACATCTATTTATTTAAATAGATTACTTTCATATATATTTTCTTATATATGCAACATAACATTATTTATATTAAATTAAATTCTTTAGCAGGTCATAAATCCATATTGTACATGTTTCTGTTTATTTTGAATTTTTATATATAAATTTTTGTTTTTTTTCTAATGCACTTAGTATGTTTTAATTTTCTAAAATGATCTATTTCCTAATTGAAACAAGAGTTTGTAGTAACAGATAAGATTTTGGATATATACAGGTAGGGTACCTAGTTATGTAATATATTATATTCTTTGGTAAAACCAAGGTCAAGTAAGCTATAACTAATTCTTGGGATATAAAGTCTTAAAAGGCATCATAACCAAATAAATATGGAGATGGCAAAATTTGATATTTATAATATTAGTTGTGTAGGTGAATGAATTGCCTTATAACTGTATATGTTTGTGTGACTAATTATTACATGTACATTCATAATCAATCAAAGTGGAATGTTAAGTTTGGTGTCTGAGTAATTATTTTAAGTGTATATTCACATTCAATCACATTGGAATGTTAAAATGCAAATACACTACTCCTACTGAGATAATGTTTATATTATGTTTTAAGATTCTTTGATTGCATTGTTATTGGCTGAGATCATAGTAACATGAATGCAGATTGTTCTAAGAATCTGGTTTTTTATAAGGCAACATAATATTTACTTGTGGATTTCATATTCATAATTAGTATTTTTTTTAATCAAATATGTTTTTATTATACACATAATAGCATTATTATATAATACATTTATTTTATTTTATTGCAAACTTGCTGAGTGTGAAAATTTTTTCATCAACTTTTTTTAAATAATTTTAATTGAATTTACATTTTGGAGTGATTTTATAGTTAAACACACAACCATAAATCACGCCTCTTTCTCAATGGGGTATGCCGAGTCCACATCCTTTCACTTGCTAGAATCCTCACATACATCTTTCGCTTCTTCAACATTTAGCATGTTTTCATGCATGGCCATCGGCTTAGAGCATACTTGACCTCCCCTTTCTTCAGATGCTTCAAAAAATCAATACTTTCAAATGTTTGTCATGGGGATGAAAAATTTAACAATAAATACTTCACCCTAAAATTGTATGTAGAGTTATTACATAATACTTAAGTCCTTACCTTTGAATACCTTCATTAGGCATCTTAAATTAGCAATCTTAAAGCCTTAAATTGTAAGTTCCTTTCTAACAACTAATTTACAAGAAAATCTCTTCATTTATGTAATATTAGTTTCACTTGGGTCAATAAAATAAATTTATTTTCTTTAGTTATTTCAATTATTGTTTTATTCACAAACAAAAGGTAAAATAAATAGGAATAGGCAAAAGGTAAAGGTAGGAAATAATGTCACATATTGAAGTCCACTATTTATACAGAGTTAGAAGAGCTACAATCAAATTAGATTTATTAAGAATTTTGAAGTCAAAATCAAACCTACAACTTTGACATTAGACTGTTGAATAATTCAAGGTTATTTTATTTAAGTATATATCTCCCCTATTATAAATAAAAAAGTGACATATCTCAAAAATTAAGTATCTTGAATACTTTTACTATAAAATCTTCAATACCACACCTTGTTAGTGAGAGCTACAAATGGTTTTCACATAAAAACAGTTGGACATTTCAATTTCTATATTTATAAAATATTTTATAGTATTTCTAAACAAGAAAAAGTCAATGTTTTCATATTAATTCTAACCACAGTCTAAATTTACCTTATTCATAACTTGTTCAAAGAGTGGATATACCAGGTATCTGTCCAAAAACTGTTTGGAATCACTACAGATACGTGACCCCGGACACTAGCTACTAGTGTCACATTCCTTTAACGTCCACAATACCAGTATCTTTATCCATTTCTCATTCTTACTCTATCCTTTGGGCGTAGTGGAGAAACAACGCCGCGTATTGCTACGCGACATCCTTCACGGAGGTAGCAGGCTGTCTCTAAAATTGTTGTCCTCTACAGTCTTTCCTCAGTGGCTCTAAGAAGCTGTAAGAATACCGCAGTGGACACACCCTTGCTCCCGTGTCGGCACGGGATGAAAACTGACGAGAAGAGACGAGTTCCTACAAATACTGTGACATAGAGAAAACCAGGTCTGGTCTCTCGAGAGAAGGAACACTAATTAAACCCGGAACGCTACTGACTTGTCATTCCTCTGGATCCTGCTGGGAAGGAGGAGAGGGTGGCATGGATATTGGGCAAGCCCGTGTTACCATAAAGACGTCTGTACCAGGCGCAATAGCATCTGCGGAGAAGTTTCTTCGCCCACCTGACTTGCAGGTGGAAAACAACACGGAGTGGCATTCACCGGTTATAAGACAGCTCGTATAGGCGTAAGTGCGGACGCCAGCGGCCACTGTCGACAGTAGCAGGATCTATCGTAGATCGATTGTTCAATTACCGCTTACTTGTTCCACCTGGGTATATGGAACACAAGCCGGACGTTGACGCTGCGATATTCACCACCTGGTCCGATCATTGAATGTCCGAACTATGAGGATAGGCTTCCCAAATACCCGTGGAAGCTTAGACTGCGCTGAAGAACTGTGCAAAACCTGTAATATCGACTGTACTCAAAAGGCTTAATGTTGATATTGCCCCCTTGCAAGAGACCAGAGCCGAGAATGAAGAATCTATGCGTGAAACTCTTTATACTTTTTACTGGACGGGAAAGAGTTCTATTGAAGCACGGCGTAGGTTTTGCGGTCCGTAATTACCTGTGGCCGAAGGATCCTCTTCCGTATCGGTCTTTTTAATAATGAACGCGAGAGTTACCACAATACTACTTAAATCATCTACTAAAAATGCCTATTATTACCTATTACAGTCTCTTAGCTGCCGGAGCATACCAATATGTATTGCACAATTTTATTATGTACCTAGTACATTAATTTGATAAATCTCTTACGTCTTAGTCTACCTTAAGCAGTTTAAGCGTTCTTTTTTCCGCATCGATTTACTATTTTCGTCACTCCTTATTTCGTATGGTAATTTTTCTAACAAAGTATATCCTATAACCTGATCAGATAAAATAGCTATGAATTAAAATAAGAACCCTTTTATCGGATAAGTGGTTGGTTAGACAGACGTTGAGTTTAATAGTATATGTACATGATATAACAACATAATTAGATGTATAACGTAATATATAAACATATAAGTTCAAATCAAATCGAATTTGATATTACGGCTTGAATATTGATGATTTTGTGAGCGACGTCGCCCACGGCATCGATTTCAACAGGTGTTCCTATTAAGTCTTGACAGCTAGTCAGTAAATGTAATAATGAAAATTTAGGGTAATAAAACATGTTTGTCCGTGTATTATTAATTTGGTCCGAATCACTGAACATTTTTCTGTGCAATTTTTTGATGGTGTGAATTATAACAAACTTCATTAAACCGTTTTTGATATTTTGGCAGCAGATACTTTTTACAAACTATTTTTTTAACGTAACTTGGGGAGGGTTCCTTATAAGTTAAATTACAAGAAGGTACAGTAAAGTAACTTAATGTTTGTAGGTTGGAAATTTGTCAATGAATGCTACTATATATTATACACTGCAGTTTAATTAGTTTATTATTCATCAGGATTAAAATTATAGTATTTTTCTATTTATCGTTTTTTAGGCTTCTACCTATGCCTATATAAACATTTTCGCCAATGTCATGTGTGACAAATACACATTTTAGATTTTAGTAGCACTGTCTTCTTCTTCTTTTGGCGCCGCAAAACACTTGCTATCGTCAATTTTTTTTTTCTTCGTGAAGTCTAACACGATGGTGGTCCCTTGCTAGAACTATCCAGGGAGTTTTAGCGACTTCCCAAAATGCATTTTTCAGTCTATATTCATAATACACTTCACGTATGCATAATAACCAAACGCAAAATGCCACCAAAGAACCTAAGTTAATGATTAAAATCACAACTGGCAGCTCAAGATCCCGCCAAAAACTCCTAGTAGCCAATTTTGTTTCTTGTCATGGTGTTTTCTTTCCCATCAGTGCCGTGATATCATTTTTTTAACCCCCAACAGAAAAAGAGGGGTGTTATAAGCTAACGTGTGTATCTGTGTGTGTATCTGTCTGTGGCATGTAGCTCACAAGCGCTTGAACCCATTTTAATCTAGCTTTTATTTTGTTTGAAAGGTGACTTAATTGAAAGTGTTCTTAGCTGTAATTTGAGCATCTTTAACAAGTCTGATTGAGTTGTGAAGCTACTTCAATGACATTAGAAAAATCGTAACCTGATGCTGCAGCTTCATCTGAAATCAGTAGGATACCTAACTCCTCACCAACTTGCAGAAGAGATATCGTGTTTGAGCTCATTGGAATGGCATCAATGAATAGGTTACTTGGGTCAGAGGTTTATTAATTTTTCAATTTACCTTGTTCATGATTGTGGATGGAAGTCACTGTGTACCGCTTGTATTAATTATAATACGCCTACGGCTTAATAACATTCCGTTATGGCCTTCTGAATTGCTTAACCGACTACTATGTAATGTTATAACATTTAAAATTATACAATTTCTTAATACATAATTTGGTGTTATCTTTAAATCATTCCGTCCTCCATTAATATAAATTATTATCTGACTATCCATATTTTTGGAACGTTTTTGGCTTTACCTAATTGGTAGTAGTAGGACAAAACTGTATAAAATAAACCGTTGTAATTTATGAGAAGCTAACTTTCCAACTCTTTAGGAGGGGCCTTTAATGTATTACGTAAGCAGGCTGGGGGGATTAATTTTTTCTTACTTTTGCTCACAAAAGGAACTGGGGACTATTAAATTTTTTAAGTAAGATGAAGCTGAATAATTTAATGAAAACGTTTTCAAAGTAGTATTTATTAATAATACAATTTTTTATTTTGCTATACCGAATTTCTTTTCATGAGTATCTATTACCTACTAGAAATACATGAGTGTTACGAGAATTGACTTAACAACTCTAAAATCAAATTTAAAAAAATCGAAGGACTAGATTATCCCCTTTCTCTATTGCCCCTAACGAGTACCCGGGTTGATCGTTTTAAGCGATTGAAATAGGAATGAATTGATACAATCACCTTAGCTCGTTTCTTGTGGTCAAGGTACAAGAATGTAAACACGGAAGTCGTAGGCCGTACCCACAATTTCCAATGGCGCTTGTATGAGTTGTTATTTAGAAATTAGTAAATAATTTCTCGAGACATCTACAAGAAATTATCTTTGGTTCCACCAGCAATAGTCTCGTGCAGTAAATAATATTTTTTTATAAAATATCGAAATGTCTGCTTTTGGCGAATTAAATTATGCAATCTAAAATGTATATATTGTTTTTTTTTTTAAATGTAATTATGAAATATAGTATAGAGCATAAATTTTAGAAATAATTAGCGATCTCGCTTTTTTGAAGATTGTCATAATTTTGTTAACCTAGTGAGAGGACCAAATTGAAAAAATGAAAAACTTAAACATATTTGATAAGTATTTATTCTCTCATCTTAAACCTATTTTTTCCTTGTTTGCTGATTTATTTATTGACAAGAAATCAGTATCCAATTCCAAGTAAATTTTTTAAAGTAATGATGATGGCTTAGTTGGCTGAGTGTACGGACTCCGTAGAGATCGACGCGACGTGATCTCAAATCTCTGCTATGAGCCTGAGCTCTCGGTGAAGGAGAACATCGTAATGAAACCATAGCATAGTGGTAAGGCTTGTTCTAATACCCGCCTGGTTATCTACCACCCTCGAGTTGAAAATCTGTTGCAAAGTACCAATAAGTGTGTTCCGGCAGCTGCACTTGATAGTCAGTCTTCCACTAGGCTTAGAGTGCTACCATCTTGGGCCACATCGTCACTTAAGATCAAGTAACATTGTGGCCACAACGCTAACCCTGTAATGATAAAAAATGGAAAATATGATTTATTTCGATTAACAGACTTTTGGAATCGAATTAACTGTTCTTATCTTCTGGGTTATGAAGTCTAACGACTCTGTGACGTTGATAACACACTAAACTTGAGTCTTAGACTTCTAACGATGATCCGATCAATAGACCTAATAATAAGTCGCCACCTGTAACAATCGAGCTCTTTAAGACTCGATTCTGTCCAAAACATTCGCGATATTAATCATACTAGCGGTCGCCCAATGATCGAAATTCGACCAGCGACTTTAATCAGACGTATTTTCTGTTTGATATTTGCAGTATGAACCTAAAAAATGAATAATATATCACTTGCTGTCACTTTTCATTGAGTGACAACGTTATTATTTTGGGGGATCTAAGTTCAATGGCACTGGTCGGCGTAGCATTCGCAGTATTAATTAATTTAATTTAATATATTAGTAACAGATATTATAGATAAATTTTAGCTTTCTGCACTCCTTCTCCATATAAACTTTAACCATGCCAAAATTCACAGTCTTCCGTGCACGCAATACGCTTAAAAAGAGGAATAAAGTTTTTGCTTCACGTATTAATATAATGATATAATACAGTACTGAAACTTATATAAATAAACTATTGAGGTAGCCGTAGTGCGTGCATCACGCAAAAATTACTGTATAAATTTTAATCATATATTTTTTGTTTTAATCCATAGATACTTGGCCCTTATCTGAAAAAGAAATTGTTGCTATATCTTCATTCAATAGAAAAATATTATAGTTTTTATAAGCACTACGTGTACATCGATCTGTTTTCGTACCGTGGTGTTAAATAATAAACACCGCAGACGAAGTCTCGGGTATTAGGTGGTAAACAAAAATAATTTCTATAGAAACGGCCTGCGTGACACCATCGGCGTAGCTGCATACGAGTAATCTCATGACACGATATGATAAGTCCAGCAGAATCGATAGGCACTTGCGAATGTAAACATCGTCATGTGTTACGTAAAGCATTCCATCTCGACTCACGATGTCTATAATACCTGAGACTGTTCACGGAATGTGCTGTTAAATTGTCGCTTATCAGATCCATGGTTCAGTTTCACGATTTTATGTAGTACTAGCTGTGCCCCACGGTTTCACCCGTGATAAATTTAATCGACCAACGTATCCGTGTAATCCTACCGTTGTTCTTACTTTCCGTACTTGCCTACAGATTTCTATTGCTTGATGGATTTGCATGATTACTGTTGCTCTCCTTATGAGGAAACGCGAGCTGTGTTTGCCTATACAAATGTATTCCTATGTTTCCTCCATTGATAATGGTACTAGAGCAAATATTTTATACCGTAAAATTTGTATCTACCACTACCATGTATGTCCCTATGTTTTGTTTTTTTTTTTTCATAAACGAATTATTATACAAGCTTAATTATTAAAAATGGAAACACAAAACCCAAATGCAACAAAAAACACTTGACAATTTTTTTTCTGTTTATGCTTTTTGTTTGATTCCTAGACGTCGTATTTAAATATTATATAGCCTATGTCACTCCTACAATTAAGGCGAATCTAATGACACCTCATATGCTAAAATCCATCAAACCATTTAGGCTACAGAGCGTACAAAAGAAATAGACGTACGTACATACGCTCGAAAAACATAACTCTCCTTTTTCACAGTCGGGTAAAAAACTAGGAGCGTTTTAAAATAACGAAAATTGCCATTTTTTACCGTCATATTCAGACGTTCAGGAAACTAATTTGACGACTACAAAAAGAAAAATATTTATTCGTGAAAATAAAATTAATATTGGCTCAGTTTTGGAGGAGGAAACAGGGGAAATGCAAAACAATGATTTTGTCAATTTTACTTAAGTATAATCAGTCCGAACTACAGTTGTCACTCTCGCACTCTATACGGTAAGGTTTCGGGTACAGCGCGACAGCAATAGATTTTACAAATAAATACCTATTCTTAAATGTTCTTAAACCGCGCATCCTCTTAAGATCTGGAAGTTATATAGAATGTAATTATATAACCTATCTCAATAAATATAAGCTTATAAAATACAAAAAGAATTTTTCAAGCCTCAAGAGGTCTTTGCTGAGCGGTAGAATATTTAGAGGCTTGTACTATTATTATTATAACCAGAAATAGTGACAGGAACATAATCGATGGTCAAATAGAGATGATTCTACCTTATCGAAAAGATAATTCTATGTATTCTATGTCTAGTCGTAATAAAATTAACGAAGCTGTATCGATAGCCTCGACTCAATGCCTGCTGTATGATGAATTGATGAGTCAATGGCGTACCATTTCGCAAATACGCCCACTTGACAACGCTATACTTTATTATGTATTTGTATAATAAATAATATTTGCATGCTAATCTACACTGTCGTATATGGGATTTAGATAGGTATTTATTGGTTGTCAGATGTGATAGTACTTTCTAGATTTTTAAGTACTTAACAGAATGTACTTGATTGTTAGTAAGCAGGTGATTTTGTTTTTATTTTACTGGTAGAAATTCAAAATTGTGTTTATATTTATGAAGAATAGCATTAATTAGTGTAAATATTTACAAATATGTTTATTTTATTGTGTCTTTCCACTTAGATAACTTCCTCATACTTCACCGTTGTCGCTTCTTTCAAAGCCCGCCGTTACAAAACTAGTTTGTTTAAATAGTTTATTACATTATGTAATAGGTCCATACATATGAAATTATACATTTAATCAATCGCCATTTTATAGGTAAAATTCATTGATTCCATTGCTGAAAAAATTGTGGGAGCGAGAATCAAAATCTTTGAAGGCGGTTTGGACAGCCTCATCGGAATTGAATTTTTTTCCAAATCAAAAAAAGTGGTAATCTGTTGGAGCAAGGTACGGGGTGGGCTGTGGGTGTTGGAGACATTCCAACCGCAGTTTCTCTAACTTAGAGACTGTCTGTCATAAAATATGGGGTCTAGTATTGTCCTGAAGCAGCAGCAACGACTAGCTTTTCCATTATGGTCTGCAATTGTTGACAATACAGATCTGCCGTTAGCGTCTGACCAGATCTTGGAGGCTGTAGTGTATGACACCAGCACTGGTCCACCAAACAGTCACCAGTACCATTTTCTGTGTCAACTTTCGCTTGAGACAGGATTTGGCCGGTTTTCTGGGTTCAACCACTGTGATGAGCATTTCCTATTATCGTAAAGGATGCATTTTTCGTCACAAGTGACAGTACAATTCGAAATTTCCTAGTTATTATTGCGGTTGTAATGTAACGCAGCACTTAATGCGTGTTTGTTGGCGTGCTTCAATCAATTCATGCGGTACCCATTTCTAGAGCTTTTTCGCTTTACCAGTTTGTTTCAAGTGAATTAAAATTGTTTTATCACTCACACCGAAGCCTGCCGCTAACTCTGACGTGGTTTGCGATGGATCCTCTTGTACGATCCCCTTTAATTCTTCATTATCAACTAGGATCTCCGGCCCTCCACGAGGTTTGTTACGTAGGTCAAAATCTCGAGAACGAAAACGTTGGAACCAAAAATGTACCGTGCTTCCTTTTACAATAGCTTCCCCATACACATCATTAATCCTTCGAGCTGTTTTGCAACTCTGATTCCACGCTGGAACTCGTATTCGTATACAACGCGATATTTTATGTTTTCCAGTTTGTGAAAAGAACAATGTCAAAGAAAAATCAAATGGTGCGAAAACAAATGAATCACCAAATACACAAGCCTAAATTTGAATTTGTAAGTCCTAATCAAACGCCACATATTTGAGATCAAAGTGGCCAGTTCAACAAAACGATAATTTTATATATAAGGACCTAATATAATTTCCTAATACAAAAGATGGAGATAGAAATTTTGATAACAGGATTAACAAAACGCAGTATAGCCATTAGCCTATGTTATTCAGTTAATTGAGGTAACAATGTAAAATTGTACACCATGTAGTGTACCTACAAGATAATTAGTAGGTAAATTGCGAGTAAATTATTCTATATAAAACATAAGTTATTTATAAACATACAATCAGTAATTATAGAAACAGGAATGATACTGTTTACTTTGTAATTTACTTATTATCCGATAAAGGAAAATTAAGAATTAAAAATTTTATTTTCGTCGTCGACAAAAAATACATTCAGGTATTGAAGACAGATTTTTTTTTTTTCAAATTTATATAAGTACTTACTTTCAGAAACCAAAAAACAATAGCTCAAATTAATAAGTTAAATAAGTGTATAATACTTAGCACAAACGAAGTTATGAGTTTCATTGAATTAAAGAAATACATAATAAACAGTAACCGATTAAAAAGAGATAAACCGACGCTAAAGTAAAGTTGTAAATTAAGGTGATAAATGCAATTATTCACATAAAGGTATTTAGCATTTCAAATGGAGAAATAGGTATTTAGTATTTAAAATGTATCTTTTACAATAACTTAGCTAGCATAGGATTCAAACTCAAGAACCTTGACGCTACAGTCCAATGAACTGTTGTGCCAATTAGTTTCTTGAATAAGTATTTTTTTGGTTTTCTAGAAAAAACCTCGCTTCATTGCAAATCTGAGCAACAGAATTGGCAGTAACAAAAAACTGCATTATACTTATTGTGGAGTAGGTAAACGTGTATCATATCGGTTGTTTGTGAAACCTTGTTCGTTTATTTTGTTTTTTTAATCAGTTCATAGGAAGTACAGGAACCGGATTCGATTCCAGAAAACATCTACAGAGAAAAAATGATATTTATTCCATTGTCCAATTTTTGATGATTAATCCTATTAGACAAAAAAGTTTAATGGAAATATTTAGTCTTTAAATTTTTAGCAAAATCAACTAAATAATTGGCTCATATTAATCCATAAAAATTATTTAAAATGTAAATAAAAATATACAGTAGAAATAGAGGTAGGGTGCTCAGGAATTTCTTTGGATTTTTTTCTCTACTTGGGGCAGCCCGACAGGTGGAATAAACTTGTGTTGTGTTCCTGCGGTGAGCAGGGTTTTTAGAGCTCCTTGGGATAGGGGGTTTCGAAGTCGGCAACGCACTAGTAATACCTATGTTATTACGAGCGTTCATAGTCTACGGTAGCTGCTTACCATCAAACGGGCCGTATGCCGGTTTGCCACCTTTTTAGTATAAGTAATTATAAAAAGTGGACGCGTTTACTTATGTACGAAATTCGATGTTCTGTGACCACAACAAACAAGACGTTAACCAGGCAACTTTATAGTGAAGACTTTCTGTTACATTATGCGCCATAACGCGTCTAACTTCGAAAAATTTCAAAGTTCACTATTGATTGAGGAATTTGGGCTCGTAATCCTTCTGTTGTGTAGCAAAGTATAAGAAACTCCCAATGTTAGTGATTGTCCATAAGACTGTAAATAAAAGTGTTGCACGCAGTAGTAGTCGCAGGCCACAGCACTAAATTTCTTTTTTCACATTGACTTTACCTAGTGCTGCCATTTGACCGACTCCCTTAATACGTATTTCGCAATAGCAAAGCGATAGCAGAAATCGAATATTTGCTTTAAAATTGCAAATTCGTATTATGTACCACCTATAATGTGATTTTTCCATTTCGAAGCAAATATTTAGAGATTTCTTCTATCGCTTTGCTATTCCCAAATACGTAATAAAGGGGCGGATTTCTCGTAGTTTAGGCGTCCGTAAGCATCCGAACGGGAAATAAAATGCTTCCAGGGAAAATGGGATTACTTGATTAGCAATAAAATCAATAACTTTTATTTGAAAATATAGGTTAACTCGATTAGACGGCTAATTTGTAAAGATTTAATTTTTATTTAGAGCTAGCAATCGCTCGCGACTTCGCATTAATCTATACTAATACTATAATCTCCACTCCTCCACAAGAGAACATGTCGCTAAACGCCTAGTGCTTATAAAAAACGTAGTGTCTTAAAATTTTAATGATTTTTTATTTAAGGGAGATATCGAGATTTTATCAAAATTTATCCAGTAATTTTCAACGGTAAACCTCTATCATTTTATTTATATGGATTGCTTAGCCTGCATAGACAATTTTTTTAACGTTACTTAAGTAATGCTAACAACATTAACTTTTTACCAGATTACATCAGAGAGAAGTGTTATGTACTTATAGTTTATTTACAGTGAGATAGTTAACTCAATTGTTTTTCTGTAGTACGAGCTGATTTTCTCAAACACTGCGAAATAAATCGATAACAAGCTGTTAAAATTAAAAAAGAAAAAGTTAAGATTTTTATTTGATTTGTGTTTAAAAATGTATTTTTCTAAGAAGTCCGGGGTAAGACTCTATTTAACCCATATGTTCGCCGTCAATAATTTAATTGATGTTAACCCTTAGCTTTACCAACTTACCAAGGTTAATGTTTTATTTTCTTCATCGAAAAAGAGTTGTTTGTTCTTAACAATTATAATTCGGGTTTTAAAATCAGCCAGTGTATCTGCAGGATTTTGATGTGGTTTCTAAAGTAATGGTGGTGTCTCAATATTATTTTTTTCTGCTCTTGGATTGCAAAATGTTGGATGTACTTACAATGATAGAATAAAACCTTCAAGAAATTTCATTTCACTAAAACATTCCAGCGCAGTAACATTACGTATATCAAATTTTATGAGCGTGCATTAATTTATTGATTGTAGTCTGTTGTAGGTATGTTTGAAGTTATTTAGGTTAGGAAGGTTATTTAGCTGGGGATCTTCTTTAGCAGTTCGAGAAATACATAGATATGTATATATATATATATATATAAATAGCCCTGGTTGACTAGCCTGAAACTCTATGGTTTGTGTAGAGTTATAGTTTGTGTATTGATTATTATTTTTAGATATATTATATTACTAGCTGTGCCCGTGGCTTCGCTCACGTGGACTACAGAATGCCCGCGCGAATTTGACTCCCCCGCTCCCGGCTATTTTAAAGACAAAAGTGGTTATTGTGGATGTTCCTTAAAAGATAGTCGTATAGTTTCTCTGACATTTATGTAGGTCTTTTAATGTCTACAATTGTGTAGTACATTAATTCTCTATATCTTTTATGGTTTACTCAGCGTAAGTCATTTAAGCGCACGAATTCATTCACCATGACCAGTTTTTTATTTATTTATTCGGAACCCTAATTCTTTTTCTAAAATATAAGTAGCCTAAGTTACTCCCTATAATATTAGTGAAAGTCCCGTCAAAATCGGTCCAACCGTTTCGGAGATTACCCGGAACAAACAGACAGACAACAATTATAATTTTTTTTTTTTTTTTGTTTAAGTGTCGTATATACTTTCAAATGCATTTACTAAAAAAACTGTTGTTTTGACATTACAAACAGGCACACTTCAATTTTATTTAATTGTTTATATCAGTTGATATATCAATAAATCAAATATTTTCATGGTTACTTTTTGTATTGGTAAGAGATGAGCGCGGCGCTGTCACGATTTTGTACTGGGTATCGTTTGATTTTTTATATCGTGTATAAGGGTTTGTTTTTCTAAACGAATTGTATTTTATTTATTTGTATAGATAAGCTACCTAACGCAAATAAGGTCATTTTAAGTTACATACTTCCAGTTAATCCGTACAGAGTTAACAGTAGAATATCAATTAATTTTATGGAGATTATTTATTTATACAGTGAAATTCAGACAAATTTAAATTATAGTTAATCACTCTTTAAAACAATTATCTGGGCCACATTTACAATTTATGGTTAAAGAAGCTAGCACGCTAAGTTTAGTGGCTCTCAAGTGCAGCTGCCAGAACACACCTATTGGTCCTTGGTGATATATTTTCAACTTGAGACCTGGCGGGCCATTAGAAAAACTTTACCACTATGCTACGTTTTCTTCAGGATGTTTTCCGTCATCGAAAGCTCAGGTTCATTGCGGAGATTACTACCACATAGCCAAATTTTAATAGATTAACTTCATCTAAATCAAAAATTTCTATATCCACAGAAGCCCTAGACCGATCGAGACTGGCACGCGAGAGGCGTGAAGTAGAACAAAGGAAGCGCTTGGACGAGTTGCGCGCGCACGCGGCGGCAGCGCAGGCGCAACGCGAGAAACGCGACGAGGACCGCCGGAAAAGGCAGGCCGAACAGCGCGCTAAGGATGACGATAGGAGGGTCCAGGTAAGTTTCTTTTTTCGAACTTGCAATTAAGTACTGCCAATATTATAAGGCTGACTTCACAAAGTCGGGTCAAGGGTACTCTAAACCGACGAGCATGCATGGTCTCTGCGTACCTCGTTGTGAAAGAGGTGTGGTTTATGTATGTATGTATGACTCCACACGTTAGGTCGAATGTAGAGTGAGTTTAAGAGAGGTAGGACACAGTTCCCAGATGTGCTTGGGGTAGGAAGATTCAAGATTGGCAACGAGCTAAGTACCTATGATGTTGCTAAGCGTCCATAGACTACGGTAGCCGATTGCTATAACAGGGACCGTACTACAGGCTTGTTTGCCACCATAGTTATATAAAACAATTTGGCCTCGTCACTATTCCTCCAATGTGTGGAGCAAATAGCATTGGTATCAACGATTGGGACGGCTCCACATGTTGGATAAATACTAAATAGCGTTGGGGCCAATGTGTGAAGCTGAGTTAATAATGCGAGCGTTTGAGACTTACTGGTGAGCAAAGGTCTCTTCACGATAAGCTTAATCACAAGACCAGCTCACGATTCGTTTTTTCCAGTACTTCCCTAGCGAACGGCGACTTAGACAACCGAGACACAGTAATCTTAAAAAAATATTAAATGTAGTTAAAAATAATCTTCAAAATATTGTAATCGTCATTATTTTTTTGTAAAATAATATTGATTTATATTTTGAAATGAATAAATATAATCGAATATTTTCTGATGTTCTTCATGTCAAAAGAAACACCAATAACAGCGCGTGAACAAGTTCCAGGAATTTAGAATTTTAACTTTGCCCTCCCAATACATCTTTGATAACTTAATAACATAACATACCATCACGCCTGTATTCCCCGAAGGTTTAGGCAGAGGTGTACTAATGTACACCCACAGTTCGCCTAGTATGTTTTTAGGTCCCATGTAATAGGGATCGAGCCTATTACCATTAATCGGACACGAAGCCAAACTCCGAGCTGCTACTGAGAATTTCATAGGAAACACCCATTAACACTTTGCTCGACCTGGGAATCGAACCCAGGACCTCGATCATAGCATTCGCGCTTACGACTACTAGGCTAACGAGGCAGTTAATAACTGCCTTAGTGATAATTTAATGTATGTTCGTAAAAACTTAGACGAGCTGGATTTTGTCAAAGATCAGCACAATGTTATTAGATGATAATCTATAAATCAATCGACATAATATAAAGTGGATAGGTACGATTACAATGTATGCAAGCGACGTGTTAACCGGAGAGTAGTGGGCCTAGCCGTCCCGAGTCGCGGCTGTGGTGCACTTAGTGCGTTCACTTTCACCGCGTTACAATAAGCGTTCACGACGGCCAGCATGACAGTGGAAATTAGAAACGAAATCGTGCCCAATCGACAATTATTATATAGTTCGGTTCTTATATCCATTCATTTCACATGCTTATTCGGAGATCTTCGATGTGCCTTTTTTGGGTCACAAATTAATGTCTTTTTGCGTCACGCTCACTTACTCGATATAATTATTGAAGAGTATAGGATGGTTTGAAAATGAAATAAAAAGTTAAAAATCTATCGCCAAGTACCTATAGGTGTTTTTTTTTTTAAATATACTACAAAGGTGGCAAACAAGCTTACGTCCCGCCTGATGGTAAACGTCTACCGTAGCCTATAGGCGCGTGTAATACTACAGATATTACTAGCGCTTTGCCGACCTTGAATCCCTATAACCCAAAGAGTTCTGGAAGCCCTACTGACCACAGGAACACAACACACGGTTATTTGGCTGCGATCTTCTGTCTGTAGGGGGGGAGGTAAATCTCTAAAGAAATTTCTCTGTGCCCTACCTCTCATATAGGTGTATTAGTAGCACTTGAGAGCCAGTTCTTCTGAACTTTTCGTGCTTGCCATTTTTGGCGTCATTGTCATTTAACATCAAGTGAGATTCTTTACAAACATTAAACCTATAAAGTATAATATTTATCAGATACGTAGGATAATATGCTAGTAGGTATGTAAAAATTATGATTGTTTTGTTTGTGGTTAAATCATTTGTCATTGTTAAGATCGAACCCGGAACCGTTGATGCAAAAGAAAGAACTCCTATCGACATTGCGTCCAACGTAACATTAAAAATACTGTTTGTGAAAATATTATCGTAAAAAATAATCGAATAACGATATATTTACATAATCCTCACAATTTATATAATTACATCATTTTTTTATTGCAAGTAGTAATATAAAATTAATGTTTATTATTATGTTATTTTACGTAAACAATTGATCAAAAAACATATAAATTAAATTAATAAATTCTTTATAATTCGATTTTCACGACTTCCTCGAAATTGTTACGTTTTTATCAGATTTTTGCGTTTAAACTATCTATTCATATCATGTCGAAAGCAAATTTGACTGACGACTTGTCGATTTCTGCAGAATCAATTAGACCTTCCCGATTACGTATACGATTTTGCATGTTCCGCTTATGTTGCACTCTCTTGGCTTGTTACGTTTCTGACGTCGCAGACGTATTGGCCAGTGTCGCGTATTAATTCGAATTCGATATCGTTCTTATTTTCCTGAGTGTTTACGCCATTACATAAGTACCCAGTTGTAGAAATTCGACCGAAATTCAATAAATTTTAAGTTTAAACACTTTAAATGTTATTGATGTTCATTTTTAAAACGAGTAATCCTTTAATCATAGCTTATTGTTTTTTTTACAATGTTGTTCTATCATGACCAATCTAGCAGTAATTATTATTTGTTTGACATTTGCAATATGAACATAAACAAACAACAGACTTATTATGTGTTTAACATTGGCAGTATAAACGTAAACAATGATTTATTTAATGTATTTCTAAGACATCTTATAAAAAAAATATTTTTGCACTCCTTCTATTTATAAACTTTAACTATACCAAATCTCACACTTCTCCGTACACACAAAATATGCATTAATAAGACAATTTTTACCAAAAAAAAAATAATAACTGCAATGTTTTTTAAGAGTTCCCTGATGTATTTTCGAACTTGAAGGTCCAATGCTAATGGAATTAAAATGGGACCACCCTTGAGGTATTCTCTATCCAACATAAAAAAGAACCATCCAAATCGGTTCATAAACAAAGAAGTTATGGTTGAACATCCATAAAAAAAATAATTATACATTCGAATTGAGTAACCCTCCGTCATTTTTTGAAGCCGGTTAAAAAAGAAGTACAAAGTTTTCTCTTCACTTATTAATATTCTAGCTATGCCCTCGGCTTCGCTCACGTGGACTACAGAATGCCCGCGCGAATCTTGCTCTCTCGCTCCCGGCTGTTTTAAAGACAAAATTGCTTATTGTGGCTTTTCCTTAGAAGATAGATTTATACTCTCCCGGCCTTTTTAATGCCTATAATTATGTAGTACATTAATTTGCTATATCTCTTTAGGTTTACTCAGGATAAGCCATTTAAGCGCCTGAATTGATTCACCATGACCAGTTTTTTTTTTTGTGCGGAACCCTAATTCTCTTTATAAAATAAAAGTAGCCTAAGTTATTCCCTATATCATCAGCTATCTATCTATCAGTGAAAGTCCCGTCAAAATCGGTCCAATCGTTTCGGGAGATTACCCGGAACAAACAAATGGACTTTTTGTTATAGGTTTCGTATATACTTTCATATGCATTTAGTAAAAAACTGTTATTTTGACATTACAAACAAACACTTCAATTTTATAGATAGATATTCAATTTAATCAAATCATATTAAAGTAAAGCGGTGTTTACCGCACTAAAACTTTCTATAGATAAAGAATTAACTAGAAACTCAAGTGTAGTGTCGAGTTATCTTAGATTTACTTCACTTGAATTAAAATTACAGATTTCAGGGAAAAATGACTGTGAAATAAAAAATAAACTTAGGCTTAAATTTGTACGCAATATTACTTAAGGTTTTACCAGTATAAATAGTGCGATTGACCACTTGTATTGTTATAACCATCGAATTGAATCAACTACATACCTAAATATTAAATTTCCAATTTACCGCTTCTCAAGATAATTTGTTAGAGCTGGCAACCCTTGCTTACACTAAGTATTAGACACATTGATCTTATCGCAAGTCCTATGTTGCGAATATTTTAATTTGTTCGTTTTCGAGAATTTGTTCTTGAGATAATTTTATGCACGATAGGGCACGTCATATTATTCGCCGATTTCAAAAATGTAATTATTTTCAAACTAGCTGATTGCCTGATTGGAATTTCCTATTGTAACATTTCAAAAACCATCTTTAGGTACACATAATAGATTATCAACAAAAATATATTATTTTACTTTAGAATGATTGTGCTATTGGTGTTAAGAATGATACGATAACAAATATAACCGCATACAATGGTGATGACGAACCAAACAAACTAGAGTTCTATTTCTGTTATCCGCTACTTGTCCAGTATAAGTATGTTTATCGGCGGCATAAATCGTCGTTAGACATTTCTCCTCACGTGATGTTCGGCCGAGTCCGTCAAACATCAGTCATTACATAACAGCGTCCTTGCCGAGATGACGTTCCAAGTCCGGTGAAGCTGTAAAAGCCGCAGCGGCTTTAGGGCCCCTAAGGCTAACAGTGTAGTCAGTTCTAAAAAAAAAAAAAAAAAGAGATGACGTCATTCACACGGCGCTCGTGTCTCGACTCACCACAGACTCGGACAATCAAGATTACCATTAACTTGTAATTATTTAAAATACTTATTCTATTTAGTTTCACTTCACGTAAATTCCAAAAGAGAGGGGAGCTATTGTGTTCTTAAAATGACTAGAAACGTTTAGTTGCGCTTTGGAGATCAAATACCGAGGAGAAATGAAATTTGGAATGGCCTATGTCCAACTGTGGTGAAGTCATTCCAAAGAGTTTGTATACTTTAAGATTACAATTCGCATTTCAATATTTGTGTACACGACAATTGTGTCCTTGATGCTGGATAACACCCGCCATAGAGGCAAGCTCCGGAGTGTCGTGTTCTGCGATCAGTCGGTGTATATCCAATAACCGAGCTGGGTGGCATAAGCAGTGCACATAGTGATAAACCCGTTGTATGTAGCTGCCGAGTGCCTTGCAAAGCTGGCATGACAACGACGACCTTCGACGGATTGCAGATCTCTCTGTGGTCGCCGCTGTTTTTGAATTCTACCGTTGTTACTTACCCTCAGGCACAGGTTCTCACTATTCGGAGTTAATAATAATAAGATAAAAAAATATAAGAAATTCTTAAAAACAACGTGTACAATGTTCGTGTATTTATAGAAACACGATTTTTCCTTGAAGTGTATTTTAATTGTTATTCAAATACTCGAGACAATTCCTTGTATTTTTAACTGTTTGTCTGTTAAAAATTTAGACCATGCTTAGTAAATTTCTTGATGATTGCACGAAAAATTCTATAGTTAAGGGCAATATGTTTGCTATCTCCAACAGTTGTTGCTAATGTTTAACACCTAAATACATATAAAAATGTGTTTTATAATGAAAGTCAATAAAAGATTTTCATTTTAATCGTGAAGATAAAAAATTACGAGACTATAAAACTGTTGTCCACTTTTGTCAATAGAATTTCACAATACAAACAAAAGTGATAGAACAGCTTAACTCAATTTTAAAGTTAAACCGTTTACTGTTTATGAATTTGACCGTTAATATCATAATATAGATTGCGTTCGCGCATCGAGAAGTCTCCTTGTGGCGCATGACCTCATAATTGACAATGGTCGAGTTATGTAATTGATGACCTGGTCACTGCGTTGTACTTATTTCAATTTGATTGTGAAGATTCATTCATTTCTGGATATTGATTTTTGTTGTGGAAAAAGAGGATACCTTTATTCGCAAATTTAAAGTAGTTTTGTTGGCCTTTACCGAGGCATTTATGTCAGAAAGGTCATTGGTATAAAATAGTCCGACACAGTTGTTAAAACTGTACAACAGCCTTAAGGTTAAAGATTCACGAGGCGGAACTGAACCGCAGCATTACGCTCTTTCGTACTACGGTATATGATAGCACGAGGAATAGTATAGACTATCTAACATTAGGCTACAACTCTCGGTTAGCTTTAAATATTGATTTTTGTTAAGTAAGTCGAATGTAGAAGCGCTCCCGAACTGCTTTGTCCGCGTGCGCTGGCGTAAGGGTTAATGATACGTAAATGCAAAGTTCTACAAATAATTGATCTTTAGTATATCTAAAAATAGACCGCGATAGCTTATGCCTAAGCCATAATAAGGTATTATTTAATGACAAAAAATTATTGAAATTTAAAAAGTTATTTATGAGCAACGACAGTTCCTTAATCATTAAGACAATTTTATAAAGATAAAGTTTGCCCTTTACAGCATGTTATTATTTGGACGTATAATTTAGGAGATAATGGAAAATTAAAATAATTCAACCCTCAGCTGGGGTCTATGACTATGGTAGTAAGTGGCGCGAACGAATCGTATAAATGTGACGCATAAAACCCTGACAGCCAGATAAAAGTATTATCTATACTGAAGTAAAATGATTAACCAGTGATTTCTTTTAAATTATACGAAGATAAAACCGCGTGGCACAGCTAGTCAAGAATATTTGGCGGCGCCGTGCTGCGTCGCTTCGCTGCAGTTCAGTTCCGCTTAGTGTAGTTTTACTTTAAATAGCCTTGCTTGTTCTGAAGCGTTAATGACTGTGGTAGCGTGTTCGAATCTTATAATTAGAATGAACTTTCGGTTAAGGAAAACTGTGAAAATCATAGCATGGTATAAATCTAGCCAGCGCTAGATAAATAATATTTGTCAACATAAACACGCACCATATTGGAAATGTAATGGTTTTTAATAATGCCTTTCTGGTAAGCTACCAGCTACCACTATTATTAACTTAAAAGTCGTCACCAAACAAGTGGTTATAAGTGTGTTCTGGTAGCTGCAAGAAGCTGTAAAAGAAACGGAGTGTCCTGACTAACGCAAGACTGTTAGCAACTTCCCTCGTTAACTTTAATATGCAGTTAATTTTTTGTAGTTCCAAAGTACTTACGCTGTTTCTTACGAATATCGCTTTAATTTACACTCATTGGACGTTATTAATAACTCTCAAAAGTAGGTTCAGGTTAATTTTCAAATGTTCTCACACTGATATATAAATAGCTGCTGAATTTAGAACTTAATCTATTTTGTCTTTTTAATAAATTGCATAGATAAATTCATTCATTAACAATGGAATATGAAATTTCGGTGCCGGCAATAGATGCTGCCAATTCCTAAAAGAGTTAAGATAAAGTCGTTTGTAGCGTGATAAAGAGTGTAAATTGCTTTACCTACCACGATTTCAACTGCTGTGTAAATTATTATATACCTAGCTGTGCCCCACGGTTTCATCCGTGGTAAATTAATGTAACCAACTCTCCACTGAGCTGACTCTAACGCATCCGTGTAACCTACCATTGTTGTCACCTCCCCTACTTGTCTACAACTTGTCCACAAATAAATAAGCTATAAAAAGCAAAACGATTTTTTTTTTAATCTGACCGGTAGTTCCTGGGATTAGCGCGTTCGAACTAACAAACAATCAAAATAAAAAGAAAATCTTTATTCAATTTAGGCCCTAAGAAGGCACTTATGAACGTCAAAACACTACTGCCGATTCGGAAAATATCCCAGACATCTAGAAGAACCGGTAAGAAACTCGATTGGGTTTATCTTTTTTCTCCAACTATACAAAAGTGTTAATATTAAACAATAATAATATATTAGTGGATGCACAGAGAGGGAGTCACTTCCAGACATCACTATCATTCACATAATGATCCACCCTATAATAATAATCTTTTGACAGAAAAACCCGCTTGACATGGTCCTTGAACCTGTTGTCCGTTAAATCAGCAATGTGCTGCAGGATATTTTTATAAAACCTGACATTATTACCTAGAAAACGTTTATTGGACCTACTTAGTCTAAAACACGGTACGACAAATTTATCTCTATATCTAGTATTAACATTGTACTGATCTTTGAGAAAATCTTACTTTTCTTATAATAATGTTATATTATAAGTTGAATATCTTCAACTATATTGCTGCTATTGATTGCTATATTGGCTATATATTCAGAATCGAAGCGATATGGATGGACATTAGGTATGTGTTGCACACGGCGCAAGCGCAACATTGGGTTGAGTAATGTCATTTGTAAAATTTCACTGTGCTTGTGTAAAATGACACAGATGTGTTAAGCTGTTATGTTGTTTCACAGGCTAATGGACGCTTTCACTGCTTTTGCTCTTTAAGTAAATCTCCGTTGGTAATATGTTTATAGTAGAAATGTTACGCGTATTTTAAAAATTTGTTTATAGGAGAATGTTGGATTAAAAAGGAAACAAAAAAAACTCGACTGCGACAAATACACTTGACTATAGAGATATAATTTTCTATTTTTGCTTTTTATTTGATTTCCAGATGTAGTATTTTTTATTGTAATATAAAATAGCCTATGTCACTCCCACAATTAAGACGAATGTAACGACAACTAAGCTTAAATGCATAAAGAGGTTTAGGCTACAGAGCGTGCCAAAGAAATAGACATACGCTCGAAACACATAACACTCCTTTTTCACAGTTGCATAAAAATAGCGTTCATTGAGACATGTTAACGCAAATAGGAATTTAATAAATAATGCAATAAATTTTAGGCTGAATCAGATTTAAAGGGAAGGATTTACAAAAAGCTCTATACATGACGGAACTTGACGCTTGCGTGATCGATGTCCTTAATGGAAGTTATTTTCTGTACAGTTGGTTTTGTTCACGTTAACGAGTGCCTTAATTGAATAAAGGTTGTGTGATTTAATTCTAAAATCTCATGTATAAGTTGATAACACGAATTAATAAAATATGAGTCCTTGGCGTTTATTTACTGTAACATTCGATAAATTTTACAATTTTCTTGAAACATAGCTCTAACAAAATGGCGGCTCCCTTGTGAAAACTATTCAGATAGTTTTTGTGGCAACCATGAAAAGCATGTTCCTGCTTAGTCATTAAATTCCGCGGCACTTGTGCACAAAACTAAACTACATCACGTAAAATGCCACCTAAATTACACAATATAGGGCCAAATTACATATGTTTATGAATTAGAATAGAAACAACCACAGGACTTAGATCAAGCTCCCGTCAAAAAATAAAGTTATTAAAATACCAAATCGTCGTCCAAAACTGTTGTAATATTGCGAACGCGAGACCGACGCGACGTAGAGAAACCGAAGTTCTTATACAGAAATACACCACTACAGGCGCGTTGTGGTGCATCAAAAATATATTTAAAATTAAACCCGTGGACGGACCGACGGTTTCAAGCGGCCGCGACAAAAATAACGACGACTTCCTACAGGACTACCTATGCATTCCTTGTACCCGGTAGATTGTATGACGGTACGGACTAAATACCAGATTTACCATTTTTCCCTTGTTCTTGCACAGGCTTTGGCTTCTGGTGGAACGTTAAGATGGTAACTTTCGAATTCTTGTAGAGAAATTTTTTTTTTCTGTTAGTAAGATAGTTCTCTTAAATTTTAAGTTATATAATTTTTATGTTAAAAAAACACTTGTAATAGTTGCCTTAACATTAGTGTGGATTTGACTCGTAAGGGATTTTTGGGTTTATATAATTTGTATAAGTTGTTACTGAGATATTCATATTCAGTAACCTAAGTGTCGGCGGTTCGACTTACTGAAGATAGAATCTTGACAAGAGATTTCGTCGATGTTATGTCGGGTTGCTATCTCCGTTACGACCGACAGCCGATAGATAATGAGAATGTATGTTAGTTAGTTAACACTTTCATATTAGGGTCCCGTACATTATAGTCAAAAAACTTATCTAGGATCATTTTGTTGTTCATGTGTAGGTACATTTTTTCGGGCCGATTGTCAAGGGTCTTGAAAAAGGCATGAGGTATATAAAGCAGAAATTAATTTTGAATGCAAAGATCTAAGGCATCGTACTGCTGTAAAAAATGAATTTTCTATTTTAACGCAATATAGAGACAGCCCTTCATACTAAAAGTCATTCACAGGCAGATTATCAAAGCCTATAGGGCACTTTCCCGAGCAACTACAGTTTCGAAATTTTAGCACGGAGACACGATTAATACGAGACAAAGTTTTTTGCTGTTAATTTCATAACTGTATTAACATTGGTGCTTAGCCAGCGCTAGATAAATAATATTTGTCAACATAAACACGCACCATATTGGAAATGTAAGGATGAATAAACAACATTTACGCAAAACATGTTCATATGAAGCCCTCAGAGCGCGAATTCTGCTCGTACCTTACCCAATTTTTAATAGTTTACGAAACTAAGCTAAGGTACCTTCTAAAAGGAAGATGCTAGTTGTAGATAAATAAATACAAAGGATTCTTCTTCATTGATAAAAATGATAAATGAATTTAGCTCGAGATAACGTAGAAATGTATCAAGGACATCGCGCTGATCTGAAAGAAAGTTTATCTCTAAAGAACACTCGGAGTATGAAAATAACAGATTTTAGTTTACCTAACCACATAAATTAGGTCCCTTTTGCTACCAACTTCATCTGTACAAACTTCAGCAGGTAGTATAATATCATATTGGGCGCATATTATGTAAAACGTTATTAAGTAAAAGATGTATAGGTTACTACCAAACCTCCAAACATGTGGTTATCCTGAGCCTAAAGTGAAATGGCGAATTCGGTATTTGAAATAAAAGAGACAATATAATAATATATATATGTGTATAAGTAATCTTTACATTGTACGCTTACTGTATACATATGTCGATGGTAGACCGGTACTTAATGACAAAGTTAGGTTCACAATGCACGGCTAAGTGTCAAAGCTAACGTCGCGCGTCGAGAGCACTCATCTCGGATTTTAGCGTCAGTCACACTGTCCGCTCCAAGCCGACATTCCGCTATGAAGTTGTATCGGCTTAACTGTTGGTCGAATAGCTCTTGGCGTTGCGCCAAACAGTGTTTCCACGGTAGACTTCGGCGTAGAGATTTTAGCCAATGAGAATAACTTCAAAATACTGTACGCATTTCCATTGTTTTACTTTACTTACAAAGAGCATTTGGAGAGGAACTAAATTGTTAATATTCTCAAATGTAGAAAAAAATATGGCAATGGCAATTAACACCACAAATTTTAACATACCAAATACTTTTATAAGATTTATATTCTGGCGTAAGTAAATTTTCCTGTGTACTCTCAATAATGTATCAACTTTGTTTGCATCGATCTGTTACGATGCTTCAGGTCAACAAAAGAGTCTCTGCATAAATTATTTAAACATAGTGATCTCCAAATGGATGCGCAAATTAGTCTCATAACCGTTTGTGGAGTTAACCCGCTTGAGAATAAGATCTTTTACCGCTATCATATAGAGTGTTTTGATCGATTCCTAATAAGATTTAATTATTACTATATAGCATCTTAAATATTTGCATATCTTATTCAGTACACTTATTGTTGACCTGTGTTAGTACAAACATGGCAAGTCGTTCACCCTGGCGCTAGGTGGGCGGCGTTCCGAGACTTGATATTCTAGCAATTCTAACCGATTAGGTTTACTTACCGACGCACCGGGAATGCATGGAATTTTTCTGTGATATAACACAATGAAAGATAATATTTTACAGTTATTATTTTCGTTTAAAGTTTATAATTTAGCTATTTCAATTTCGGTGTGGGCAGATTTACATCAGGGCATATAAATTTATACACTTAAGTATTTCTTCATACAAATCCGTGGTTCTTACTTTACAAGCGTGTTTTATTATTAATAAGATTACTTATGGACTTCCTTACTACGCTTATCATCATCACCAAGTATAATCGGAAATAGTTAAAATAAGTTGATTATTTACATCATCATCATCATCTATATTAAAACTAAGTCTGTTATCCGAAAGAGTTTTAACAGCTATGTTCAAGATCCAACAATCCATCATTTTTTCAAGGTATTGAACCTTGGCTTGTACGACAGCTCTCCTCCGTTCTATATATGTATTTCAATACCAGACTCTTCAATTATGAGGGTTCTATACAACGTCACACTTTTTTGTGACTTTCATATTCAGCATACTTGAGCAGTTATTCGTGGGGCATAATATGAAATCATCATGGTAAAAGTGGCCTATAACTCACTCTCTCATTGTTTGAGAAGTAGGAAAAATAATTACCAAATTATAAATTATCAAATAAAAATATTAATAGGGTACAAAACTGAAATAGTTGAAAATATTTGCCGCTTTTGCGTAAACATTCGAAAAAGTATAACCGTTTTAGCACTGACGATCTCATGTGACTTTGTACTAAAATCACTGAAATTTAGATAAACCTTTTGATGTATCTATCAGCAAGAAGAGTGAGCGTCTTTTACGCAGGGAAAGAATATTTATTACTCTTATTCCTTATCAAATGAGTTTGCTAAAGTCTTATAACCTTATAATAAAGTCTTTATACGTACCATTTACAAACCTAAGTTTTTATATTATATAATTGTAAGCACTCAGATAGGCATGTCGTTCACCCTGCAACCGGGCGGCGAGTGTCTTGACCTGGTATTTGAAGAATTCCACCAGTCGAGTATACTGGCTGTTTGGTTATACGAGAAAATTCTACAAATATACCTAAATGTCAGGTCTCTGAAATATTTGTTCTTTAAAAATTTTATAGGAATAGTTTGACCATTAAAATTCAATAGTTAAATTGGCGTTATTGCACTTTCAGAGCACTCTAAAGCGTTCAAATATTTTAATACAGTTGTCCTGATAGTGTTCAGTAAAGTGGTCACTCATTCATAAGGTAAACAAGCTATGTCTCTTGTATCATTTTATCTATACATTCACCTCGGACACGTCACGCGATGATGAACGTTTTCTCATCTCCAAAATTCACACATTTGCGCATTACTTGCTCTAACACGGACGCGTCTATTTCTGTGCATTATATAGTCTATAAAAAGGCACAGTTTCAACATTGTGATCGTCATACCGCTGAGATTGCGTTAATGGTAATTAAAAGTGTCTTATTGTTTTTAGTGATTTCGTGTGTACCACGGGAGGACTCTGTTTTTGATTTATCTCGATTATCTGTTCTTATATCATCAAGTGGTTTTCTATCTGTGAAGTATTTTGTATGTTTTTTGCTTACGTCCCAAACTTTTGACAGTGCATTAAAGTGTAAGAGAAAGTGCACGAAGAATTGAAGAATTTTTGTAACATTGTTCAGTTATGAACATTGAATCGAAAATAGAAAGAGAGTGGTTATTAATTACGTGTTACGTATATTAATATTCATTTTAATAATGTATGCTTTTTTATTTTATATAATTTCATTGTTAAATTTTAACTGTTTGTATACTCGTAAGTTAACGTTTGAATTCCGATTTGCTGGCTATATGCTGTCTGTTAAATATTGGTGGAATTGCGCTAAGACTTTAAAGTGAAAGTTCAGAAGATTCCTCCGCCGATGATGGTCCTTATATAAATATTTACTTGTCAATATTTACAATGGGAATTTCTTTAATTAGGGATCCGTGGATCGATGTTGATACTTTTGTGGTTTGTAAAATGTGGGCATATGGAGTTGGCATATGGATTATTATAGATATTTCACGGTTATGTATATACGAATTAATTTTAGAAAATTCGCATGTTTTTTCTATATTGAATTGGATTAGTATTTTGTCGGTTAATTGTAAAAATTTACATTCTGAGGAAACCTAGAACGCTCGACATGTGGTACTTTATTTGACTTTTTATGTAATTAAGTAAGAAACAGATATGTAGTACGTATGATAGTGTGTGAGTTATCACTGTATCCTATAGCCGTGTATTATAACCATCTTAAATAGGATTGGAATTCTAAGCGAAGCCAGTCACTGCTCCTTTGTGGTAGACAAGATTTAATGGTGGTACTTTCGCATTCGAGCCTTGAATAGATTTTACCACTCTTAGTACAACCATCAAAATGTCTCTTCGGATGAAAGTTTATCAAACTGATGATTTCCCCCATACACGACAATGGCGAATAGGAGGTATACATAGTGAATTATAGCTATGCATGGCCTACACTTTTCTCTGTATCAGATAGGGAAGTCTATGTTCATCGTGTGGACCTAAATAAAATAAAACTCTTCCTGAAACTCACAAATATCACAACGAAGTAACGGAGTAATTAATCGCCTAAACCGATCTCGACTTTGCTGTTCCAGAAATAGAGTTCCGAAAAAATGCCGACCGGCAGCCACGGTGTTAGTATGTAAACGAAATGCGTTCTCGCTGGTCAGTATTAGACATGACACTGACACAGTTGGCAATTTAGACACCGGTTGCGAAATTATCACCGGGTTCCCCCATGAATCTGACATTGACCGAAGCGGACTGTTTGGCTGTTTGTATACGTAACAAACAAGCATGTCTAATTGTTCTGGTGCAGCTAGGTTCTATGTTTAGATCGATTGTACAGAGCCAATATTTCTTTCGAAGATCTAAGTGCCTGATCGTGTCTGTTTTTTTTTTTGTCTACTTATGATCCATAGCATAGATAGTATCCAAGTTCGAGATTTTGGTTCTGCTATAGTTGTTGTGACATCGGAATCAGATGTGTAATACTGTCTATATAAAGATTGTGGGAAGGAAAATATCGTGATTAAACAAACCATAGCATGGTGGTAGGGATTTTCTAATGCCACATCGTCATTTAAGATCCATTACTCATTAAGAGCCATTACGCTAAACCTTTAACGATAGAAAAGGATGATTTTATATTTATACCTATGTTTATTAGACGTAATCTATAATAAGCCTTGTAGTAGGGACGTTCTGTTTTCAAGGACCGAACAAATCTACTCCTACGGTTATGTTATGTCCTCCGATATTTCCAATCATCAACTTCGTTTATACAGCAGCTGTTTCATTGCTTGACAACTCTTAACGTCTCTGACTTACTGTTATCAAACTGTACAGACAACCAATGCTGTTTCCACGAGTCGTTTGTGTTTGTCGTGAAGCATGCATTCCTCGGACGGTTGTCTCCTAAATTAAATTGAATGGAGTAATAAGTCTTCTTATATTACAATTTGCAGGCAAAAGTGTATCATTTCTTTCATCATTTCAGTTCTTTAAAAATAGGACTATAATTTCATCCACTATTGCACTTATTGACGAATGTAGAATCATCCCTTCCTTGGTTACAGTGATTTGCGAATGTAACTTTATTTCTTCTACGATTGCAGTTCTGGTATTGCCTTTGAAATCAATAAATAGTGTTCTTATTTCGGAATATTTATCAAGTTATCAAAAATTATCAGCGTCGTTTATCTCGTTGATACGATGTCTAACCATTTACGGGTAGAGGTGCATCCTCAATATAGCTCAATAACAATTCAATTGTAAATATATTATAATGTAAAAATAATATAATCAATGTCATATTCAATTGGATATACATTAGGAAATTGAGATCCCATCTGGACTAGATAGCATTCAATCAGATGACTGTTGAAGGCAAAACTTTTAATTAATTATTTTAATGTATATCAGTTCCTTGTGTATCCGTGGAAAATAGTTCTTACAATAATGTCACAAATTGCATTAAATATGAGAAATTATAGAAAGTGGTTATACTAAAACTGTTTAATAGTTACCTCTCTATAATATGATTAAAATAGTCTAAATTTATTGCCGATAAACCCTTTATAATCTATATCGAATTACGACCTTTGATGTAATGAAACCGATAAATCTTATAATAGTTATTATCCGAGACTTACACTTCCTAGTTATTATATTGATAAGCTTACTGCTAGTAATACCTTATTCGGGGTAATAGGTTTTTCTATAATCTTGCATATATTTATATTCTGGTTTGTAAATACTGGTGGCTAGTTTTTTAATGGATATACACTCACTTATCCTGAAATACGACACGTTTAAGCGAGTCCGTTCGGTTAAGAGTGTCATAATAATATTAAGAGAGAAACTCCATAGCTACACAGTACGGCAAAGATAATAAGTAGCAAATTTCTTTGTTCGTATTGAGATGGAGGATACCGTAAAGCTGTGGCTCCGAAACCCAGAGCATGTGGTTCTTCGTTCCTGGCAATGGCAGTTCCTGTCGGGAAATTTGCCCTTAATTCCCAAACAGAATGTAACATTAACACTTGAATAAACGCATTTACGATTTGTAAATAAACTACAGTTTGCATTTAATAAACTGGCACCGGCAGCTGAATAAACGCGCGGTGGAATTGTAAATAGAACTAAATTTCATAAAATAAATAATTTGGTATTACAGGTAGAAGAACGCAAGCGCGCGATATGGGAGGCGTCTATATCTCGCCGCGAGGCGTTACTGCAACGCGAGCGCGACCGAGCCGAGCGGCTCGAGCGCGCGCGCGCGGCTCGCTCGGCGCCACGACCTGCGTTCGCGTTCGGCTCATCCACGCCAAGGCTGCTCGATCCTCTCGATTCCGCTGGATTCTTTTGGGCTGCGCGCAGGTATGTTATTAGTGGAGGCACAGAGCAATATTTCCAACGCTAGTAATAAAATTTGATAGTGATTTAATAAAACTTGAAAAACAGTCAGAATGGTAAAGGATAACGACATTCGGGGTATCTTGTAAACATTATGATATAAGTTTTTGTAACATCACTTTGGATAGTGAAATAAATAATCGAACAGTGATTTGTATTAATTTGAAGGTTATAACGACGAAAAAGTTTGAATTAAAGTTAAAATTACTACGTATGTTAGATCTTCTTTTGCAAGTTTTCAAAGGTAAATTGGTGTTTTTAGTTGAGAATGACATCTGTAAAACAAATTAAAATGCTTATTTTTTACCATGCTTATGTCAATGCTCTTCATCTGTCACGTTTTTACCTTTTAATGAGTTGAAATTGAGCAACGTATTCATTGATATACCTCTCAAGAGAAATATGTTTTTAAATGGACAATTATTAGTAATAAATAATGTAGATGTTCGTTAGTAATGCACGCTTAGAGCGGAAAACACCTTCACGTGATTTTTATTTTTGCAAATCGCGTGCGCTGGACACACGCTAGACAAGTTTTTCTGTATGGTGAAACACGTCATGCAATGGTGAATTTGTTCAAATTAAGCGGCCGCTATCAATCTGAATAATTAAATCTAGTAAAATTTTGCTTTGCTGTGTATTACTTTTTTCCATCAGGTGTTGGTTTTATTGAGATGCCTCCCCGAGTAAATAATAACAAGTCACTGTCACTGCCTTTTTTGTTCTTTTTCTTGTGTATTAATGTTGTTTTTTTTCTTTTGTTTTCTCCATCGCCAGTACCAATCCAATAGATCAGATGAACTTTTTTGAGTCACTGTAAGCACTATTTTTTTATTTTTCGTTGTTTTGTTTTTGAGTATTACTAATTTTGACTTGTTTTGTTTTGAATGACTAATTTTATTTATTTATAGTTTTATCACGAATATTATTTTACACTGGATGCAAAGAACCTTTCAACAATGTTTTGGTAAATTTTAGTATTTGAAATAGTCAATGCTATTATATCACAAACTATCGCTTCTTAAATTATATAAAGCGTTATAATAATGTGTATTTACTCTTTGCGTAGGCATTTATAGTCTGTACTAAAAGCATGTTTAGTTATATTTTTGTTGCATGTTTTGGGTAATAGTAGTATGTGTTATATATAGTGTTAAAAATATACAGACATTTTTTATTCATGGTAAAAAGAGCCAAAGTAGATTTTTTTTTAAATATATTAATTGGTTAGTGTGAAATTTAGAAATGACCTCTTGATTTACTTGATTAATATTTTATTCTGTAATCGATACGAACGTTAATAAATATAAAATATAGAATTCACTATGCACAATTAATAAAATTATTATAGAAATTTTTATTTGCTGATTATTTGTACATAAAGATTAAATGAAAGATGATATTTACGATGTATTATGATTTTGGAATTACGTACAAAAGTTTCATCCTTTCTTTATTACAATCTCCGGCTGTTATTAAAAACAGTCCATCTCACCGCGCCATTGCGTACGATGGTAATTTTAGTCAATAACAATTCTTTTTTATGCTTACATGTATATTTATCTTTGTGAAATAAATAAGCGATTATGATGATCGCTTGTATGATTCAGTTAGAATTTTTCCACGATATATAATTTACCGCTTGGATGATTAGATAATTTTTATTAATACCTATTCGATATTTTATAATAATGTAATTTTATGTTGATTTTAAAATAAACGTTATGTCGTGTTTTGTAGATAGTAACTATAGAGGATTCGATTTATTAAACTATACCGCGCTGTACCAGTTTTCGCTAAAAGCAGGCCTGTGTTTGACCACACGTATTATTAAATGGTCCTGCTCGCATCCAGAACCCCCTGCGACCTTCACCAGGTCGATGGACCATCCCATCGTAATCCTTGGAGAAGCAGTATATTTGTAATTGAGCTGAGGCTACTAATGTTAGGTAGTAGATACCAATGCTTATTGTAAAAAAAATAGTTTTTTTTTCGTGTTTTTATAAGTTGAGTTTTGTCAAAATACTTTGAATTTTTTTTAACGTTTATTAAACGTCTGTCTTATCTTCAATGTGATTTATGCTCATCTGCAAAACTAACGAACCGTAAGCAAATAGTAATCCCATCTTTTAGACTCGCGGCCGATTTTTCAATCAACATATAAATTTATTTGAGGATATTTTTTTTTAATTTTACAAGGTTTCCATATATTATCCGTCAAAACGTCAAAATGATTCTTCAAATAAAGTCAGCTGAACGATTGAAAAATCGGCCTTTAGACAAATAGAAGTTTTTTAGGTAATTAAGTTCTACAAGACACTTAGTAAGCACATTACTGATTTGTCGGATAATGAGTTCAAGAATCATAATAAGCAAGATTTTTGTCAGTAGGATATAATAGGCTGGATCATTACTTGAATGATAGTGACGTCTGGCACCCATTCGTACATTCGCTAAAAATAATAATAACTGTAAAATGTGATATACCTGATCGAGTTTCTTGCCGGTAGGTGTGGTTACATTTATAGGTGCCTTCTTTGAGCCTAAGTTGAATAAAATATTTTTGATTTTTATTGCATATTCGACGACGGCGGAATGATTTGAATTTTGGAATGATGTCACCAAACTCCAGTTAAAAAGATTCGAATCAGTATGCCTGATTCACACGGTTGAACGGTTTTAAGAAACCGTGATTGGAAACGAACAAATTCTTTTCAGTTTATTTTCGTATATCGATATCTAGTCAGACCGAGAATGTAGGTCGTTCGTTTGCACGGCACGGCACGGCAAACTGTGGCGCTGCGTCCGCTTAGATAACTTCCTAGACGTGAATCGAATCCGAGACGGCTCGCTTCCCGGTGAGAGTGCATCGGATCGTGTCATTATTTACTCGATCACGCACCGGGCCCCGGAACAATCTTTAGGCGAAAATGGAAGGTTATGTTTTTCGAGCGTTTGTATGTCTATTTCTTTAGCACGTTCTGTAGCCTATGCGGCTCGATTGATTTTAGCATACGAGGTGTCGTTAGATTCGTCTTATTTTTGGGAGTGACTAAGACTATTATAATACTAGCTGTGCCCCGTGGTTTCAGCCGTGTCAATTTTATTTGACAAACGCTGCGCCGCTAATACTCCATTGTAGCCTACCACAACTGTTCTCTCTTTTCACATATAAAAAATATTTAAGTTTTTTATTGTCTCCTAACATACCTGCGTATTCAAATAACATGCCATAAAGGGCAAAATTTAACTTCATAAAATTTTCTATATGGTGTTAGTAACTTTTGTTCGTAAGGATTAATATGACATTGCCTAAAAATAATGCTCATAAATCAATTTTTAATCTTCAATATAAGAAAATCGCAAAATATCTTGTTGTTGCCTATATATAAGAGATAGGCATATGTTATCGGGGACTTTTTTTGTTGTGAGTTGTAAGTGATTACCAAATCCTATTGACGCTTGTAAGACCAGGTATGTCACTAGCGCGTTGCCGACCCTGAATACCCTTAACCAAGGAGCTCTGGAAACAATGCTCACCGCAAGAATACAACATAAGGTTATTTAACCGCGTTCTTCTTAGGGAGGTATTTAAACAGTGAGGACGTCCGAAGTAGAGAGAAAACTAAAAAAATCTCTGTGCCTTATCTTTCTTGATCTGTGCCGTACATCTCTAACGCCTGTTTTCAATAACCTATCTATCCGTTGTTTTGTTTACTGAAGATAGACAAATATAACCATTTATCCTTACTTTCTTTCAATAACCTAGTTTTTATTATCTACATAATATAATATCCAAATCCTATACCTAGAAATAAATAATTGCAAAGCCGATATCTGTCTTGAGTTAAAGATAGTACTTATTACAAATATGTTCTAAGCGGGGATAGTAAACTCAGATATTTTATTGAATATGGCCGTAAACCGATGATGACTCCAGTGGCAGTGTCACCTAACATTGGGTGAGATTGTGATCAGAGGCCCAAAATGTATAAAAAATCTACATATGGTAATCAATAATTTAAAAGTAAAAATTTTAATTCTGTGAAATTTCAAAACGTACCTCCTCCTCCTACACACCGCTATCTCGCATGACGCGGTGTAATTAAACTTATTAGGGGCACACCTTGAAGTTGTGACGTGTGACCTCTGTGTTATATTATCGAATTTATTTGTACGACAGAGAAATACATTAGAGGGCGTTCACGAATTTCAAAGTTTTTTTTTTAACGCGTAATGTTGTTGGTTGATGTAGAAATGAGTTTAATAAATTCTTTTCATAGTTATTAAACAAATTTAAATTGTTTAGGGGTGTACGAATAGCATTGGAATCGAACAAATTGATGTAAGTTTAGAGTAAATTGATTTAAAATTTAATTCTGATTCCCAATAAGCGATTCCAATATCGTTTTTGTTTTTTAATTATTTTTAATAACATGAATTATTTTAAGTTCCAATCGAATAGTTTAAAAATTACAAATTGGACGAAAAAACTTACGAATATTTCGTAATTTTAAAATTACTTTAATTTTCGAATAATTTGGTAAATTCGAATCGAAAGTTCGAATTATTCGTACACTCCTATGATTTATACATTCATAGTGTTATTCGAAATTGTCACCGGTTCATGCATAGCGAAATCTGATATTATTTTCTGCAACGAAAGATTAAAATCACAAAGGATATGTCTCGGCTTGCGTATTAAGATATTGTAAATATCGGTCAGATGAAACAATTGAAAGCGGACTTGTCTTTTTTCGTATGTATTTCGTATTTAATTACATCCTACAATAAATATATTCTCTTTCAACACTCGTAAATTGGACTGATATGAAAATTTTTATAATAATATTCTTATTAATAACCGCTCTATATATTTTGATCTCTTTGATTCGCTCTGATTCTTGTATTTCGTCGTTATATATTTTTTATTTTGTTATAGGCTAGTATTGACTACATCACTTGCTTTTAAATGACGAATTCAGTGATTCGCTAAATTCAAAAACTAGGGCTCGTAATATTCTGCTGGGTTAGGTAAGACAAGACAGTTGTTTCGTATATGATTACAGGTAAAATCCGCCATACTGACACACTTAGGTGTATGTTTGGGAGCAGCTGGTGTACCTATAACCAGTCATCAAGCCGGCTGTTAGAGATATGTATGTAGAAGAACTATCGCAAAGGGAGGATCCTCCGACCAGACGGGTGTTATGTCTGGCGGGCAGCTGCCCAACGGGTGTAGTCGGGTTCTTGTATATACACTCAATCGAAGAGTTAATTTCTAAAGCGCGATGTAGAATGCGTCGTATGTGGCTCGATAGATGTCGCTGTGTGTCGCTATGTAGATGTCGCTACATGTACCTCACTATTCATATCAGTTCTGAAAACGAATTAAAAAAAAACGCGGAAGTCACATTAAGTATTTTTATTAAATTAACTACCTCCTTAGCCTAGTAGTCTTTAGGGCGACAGCTATGGTTAGATTCCCAGGTTTTTCTACGAAATTGTCAGTAGCTGCTCGGAATTTGGATTTATGCCCGATTAATAGCAATAGGCTCGCCCACTATTACATGGGACCCAAAAACATACCCGGCGAACTGTGGCTGTACATTAGTACACCTCTACCTAACCCTTTGGGGATACAGGTTTGATGGTACGATATGTTTTGTTGTACCAAATCATGAGCCACCTATTTTACCTTGAAAACAGTGTTTCAGAAACGTGTAAAAAGTTAAACGAACACAAAAAATAAATTTTTAAATGATTAAGATGCAACACTGCAATCAATTCCGTATTTGGAACAATAAATAACATACTGGATGCTTATTGAAATTCCCTCCAGTATGTATATAAACATGCACTTAAAATATTTCTTCTGCAGATTGTTTTCCTGCTGGTAGGGTCATATGTGAAGGATCTCAAATTGAGTCCTTTATAGAAGGAGTCTGCGAAGTGGTGCATTATTTGAACATTTATATTTTACCATTGTTTTCTAATGATTACAGCTTGCATTTTGCTTATTAAAAAAATTAAAACTTATCAATTAAGTACAATAATTTATTACGTCGATAAGTGTTAACAAAAATACAATTTGCGGCATTGCTAGAAATAAATAATAGACAATCTTATCTTTGTGTTAATAAATTAATTCTGTAACAGCGATAAAAATCCCGTATGTTGGTAATATCGAGTAGTTTGAGATATAAACATAACCAACATAAATCAGACCTTTATAGAATTAAACGATGATATAAACGAATGCCATATGTAATACGGGACAATAATAACCACTGGACACGTCTGAATTCGCTCACGTGTTTGGCTCAAATCTAGCGTGTATATCAATTGACGTGAGTTTGAATCCCTACAAAGATCCAAAGCTTTCGGTGAAGGAAAACGTTATGAAACCGTAGCATTGTATTAAGGCAGTTTTTAGTCGTCATTTACTCATTGTAAGGTTCCATATACCGTCTCTTTTAACAGTGTATCTGATTATTCTACTATTCCCCAGTCATTATCACTTCGAATGTTCTCAGTTATGTGTAATCTCTATCCAGAGAAAATTCGAAGAGCTGTTCCATAATACCATGGAAGCTGACCAAAAGAGGTATTTAATGTCAGTAGTAACTTCCTATTGTTTCATAAATTAAACATTTACAAAAATCAATCAAAAATATTTATGCATCCTCAAAATTGTAAAAAATGTATGAAGTTACTCAAAATTCATGTATTATTTAGCCGTAGGTATTGTGATATTTTGGAAACATCTCCAAGCAAGCGTGTTCTTTTGTTATGGTATAGGGTTAGTAAAGTGACGAGTCAAGAAACAATTTAGTGGACCATTGGTACAGTAACTAGTCCTTTGGACCTCATTATTCCGCAGTCGTTATCTTTCTTAGGACCATACAGTATTTATTCAGGTGTTTTGTAGTCATTATATACCAAAATAAAATCCGAAATATTTTATTCAATTTAGACCTTAAAAAAGCACTTAAACTACCATCTGTTCGGAAAATAACCCAACCATCGAGAAGAACCGGCAAGAAATTTTATCTATTTATAATTTTGTTTTTACCATATTTATATTGCTTATTATTATCATTTTCATTGGATGTAAATTAGAGAGCGAATCACTTCCAGACATCGCCATCATTCGCGTAATGATCCACTCTGTAAAACACTTTCGACATTAAAACTTGCTGATCATGATTCTTGAACTTATTATCAGGCAAATCGGTAATGTGCTTAGGAGGTTTATTGTGGAACCTAAAACAATTGCCCAAAAATATTTAATTTGACTTACTGAGTGAAAAGGTGGAATGGAATGACTCTTTTATTATATTTATTATTTTTGAAATTATCCTTTATGTCGTACAAATCGTTTTTTGCGTGATTGAGTAACAAACATACAAGTTTTTACACTTTTGAAAATAACAAACTGTGCCAGCGGCTCCACTCGCGTGGGCTACAGAACTATTTGTTTGTATAGATATCGTGATATTTTTATTTTACTTAAAGACCAAGTATCTAAGTAGTAAAAAAAATTCAAAATCTATCCAATAGTTTTTGTACCATACGAGCACAACGGCAAACCTCTATAATTTTATTTATATTGATTACAAAGTAGGACAATTTCAAGATTTATTATGGCGTAGTGTGATGTACCCGTTAGACAGGACCATAAGGCCGACGACAAGGAATGTGCGTGCGAAACCAAATCGCACGTCGAGGACTTCCGGCTCAGTGCGCTGTTGGCTGTCCCGCAGCTGACGTCACCATCCTTCCTACAATAATAATTATGACGGCCTCGTCACCATTGTGTCGAGACAATAGCCTTAAACCGCGATTGTTGACAGCGAAAGTTTTGCCGGAATTGTGCAATTATTTTCGGATCGAATTTAAATAAAACTAAATTTTGCTTGAATTAGTTTATTCAGCTTACTAGCTACTACTATTACTGCTTACTGCTACTGCAACCGCAGGCGACTTCGTACGCGTTTTTGTACCCAGGGTTTTAGTATTTATCGAGACGAATCCAATAAACCTAAACACAATACGGGTTTCCAGAGATTACCCCTTGCAAACAAATTTTATTTCTCTATTATAATGTATTTAGCAATATATTTATTTTTGATTTTGGATTTTCAGAGGTATTCTTTATAAATTCACTACTTGTTTGGTTGTATTGAATTTGTATGTTGGCTGTACTGAGTTTCGTTTTAAAAGAATCAAGATCTATCCTCGGTCAGTCAATGACGAAAATCTATTACTATAAAATATTAGACCATTTACAATGCTCACGGTCCTTAACTCTCATTAAGTTTAAAACATGTTCTAATCCCTTATTAGGATATTCCGATGAATATGTTTAAGAGTCAATCATCCCATTGGGCTTGGTATTTACCATTAAATTTGGTAATCCACTTCGCGTCGTCTTAAAAAAAACATTAATCTCGCCTATGATAGATAGCACAATAAAAATTAGAGGCATTACATTTTGTATGAAATATATTTAAAAACAAATAGGACTAGAGGACAGATAATTGATAAATGTATTAAAATAATTTATAGCATTATGATTTCAGTTGACTTTTTTTTATTTGTGTATAAGTAACTCGAATGCCTGTACAATATTAGATTGCCTACATAATAATAAAGTAGACCACTAATGTTAAAGAAAATGTCGAATTTCAAAACAACTTAAATACCTTCCTTTACTTATGTTTGAGTAAAATTATTTAGAATTAAAACCCGTAAATAATCAGTTCAAACGTATGGCATGCGCATGATGTTAATGTTTATAACCTAACAACACAATTTTAAAGACAAAAAAATGAGCTTAGTATTAGTTATGAGTAATAATAAGCTTAAAATTAAGGGAAATGCAGTTACTTCGATGTTAGACGTTTTTGGTGTTATAGATCGACGGACCCTACTTAGGAATTAGTGTCTATGATTTAAAATACAGATTTTGCCGGAACTTCTTTTCAAAATTTGTAGGCGAATTGTAAACAACTCACAATTAATTCGCGTCAGCATGTCGTTTCGGAATCAGAGAATTTTAAGAGTTTGTAATTTCTCCAGAAGGTTTCGCAGTGGTATTTACAGGCAAGCATGATATGAGCCTGTGTTTGTAGATATCTGTATTATGACAGTTACCAATTTTTTTTTCGGATTATAAAGTGTTTCACTTTAGATGCTCTGATAATTTCTTAAAAAGTTTTTGCTTGAAAATCATGCTGCTTTGAATTTTGCGGTATTTTGAACATAAATGGACTTAGGCATCTCGAATCCCTAAGATAAATTATTATACTTTTGCTTTATTTTTTCATTTCAACGTATGGTTAACCGATCAAAAAATATTTGTAGCAGTAACAAACTCACGTCAAGTAGGTAGTATTGTAGATAATTGGAAATATTTAAGGAAAATTAATGAAAGCACAAATGGATGTCAATAACATCAGGCATGTATTCTTAGTTACCATATCGACGATGGAAAAGATGTTTGACTAACCAAGTAAAAATTTACACACGTTAGTCAATTAACCTTTCCATCATCCAATATAATATTTATTATGTTGTAGTTTCAAGTCGGCTTAGTTATCATATTACATTTAATGTGTTTCAGGGCGGCATCAACAACAAATGTGATGTACGTATCTGCGCCGCTCACGAGACGAGCTTCCGCACTGCAATTGGACACATCAGACACTGACACTAAAGGTACCTATTCATTTAATTACTACCGTTATTTTATTAAGCTCGTCTTCTATGCTCGCGGTCCTGGTATCGATTCCCTGTTCAAGCAGTCTTATTGATTTTTTATGAAATTCTTAGTAGCAGCTCGGAGTTTGGCTTTGTGCCCGATTAATGGGACTATTACATGGCACCTAAAAACATACCCTACGAACTGTTGGTGTACTTTAGTAACTATCTGCCAAACCCTTCGAAAATACAGGCGTGTTGGTATGTTATTTTATTACACTTGGATAGAATTTTATTGTATCCAGTTGCAAGCAGCATATAACTAACTAACTACTACAAACCTCAAAAGGATTGAAGTTCTCTGCAGGAACGGCTCGTGATTGAACACTTTCTAAAGGCCGCCTAGATAGCTACCACCCTTAACTAAAAATTTGTCACCCATTGGTGTGTTCAGGCAGCTGCACTTGAGAGCCAACTCTCTTATAGGTTTAACGTGTTATCTGTCTTCTTTGATCACATTAAAGCTTACCTTCAGGTGTGAATGGCCAAACGCAAGAGTATAAAAAAATGTGCGTATTGCCAACTAAAATTCACTATCATAAACAAATTAATTATTCACAATATAACGTATATGAAAACTATGTGTATTCTTGGAAAACTTCACGGTAAGTTGTTTATAGGAATTTTATGTTGCGTTTTTTTCAAGCAATCTAAACATTCTGAATATTCTCTCTTGTCGTATCAATGAAATCTATATATCGCAATCGTAATAACATGTTATGCGTAATATAATCCTAAGAATATGCTAAATTTACTCATCACAGTAACTTGTGCAACTTTTTAACAATAAATGAGTCTCAAGTGTAATTATTAATTAATACTTTTTCTATGCTGCCAAACAAGGATTACTGATGTTTTCAAGTTACTGTAAGTTTTACTTTATATTTTTGATTTATCTAGGTTTCATTTCGTAATAACAAAACTTATTCACAACTGTTTGATAGATAAACTTTATGGTTCGGCAACTACGAGATTATTCTCAAAGCTGTGAACTGATGGAAAACAAATATTAGTGCAATTGCTTAGTGTAAAAATAATGTTGCTGTAAAATTAAATAAGAAAACCTAGGGTTTTTATATTAACACGTATCACCGTCATCGCACACGAGACACGAAAACAGATTTGGGGCCCGAACATTTTAGTCTCGCTTTCTATGTCACGGTTGGTGAAATGAATAGTCAAAAAATAGCAACCGGCGATTGTGTCCGATAGCCGTTACTAGACACAGAAACCACAGTTGCCTTCGACGATGTCTCGTGTCGCATCTCTCACAAGTCTTCCCATAATGGCGCGCAAGCAAGATAGGAATATTCAATTTGTACAAAAAATAGATGCAAGAAGTTTACAGGATACTTTCGACGTCCGGTAAAATGATAAAAATTCCGAAACATCTTGTTTTAGTTCTTTTGCAGCATCAGAATCTCTCCGTATAAGGTTTCTTTCGATGTATAGATGAATCCAGTATCTTCTCTTCTTCCTACGTCTATTATATCTATAAAATAGAAAAACTGCTAGTGCTTCTTCGTCACTGGTAACACTCGACATCATTAAATTTCCACCTTTTACCGTCCTAACGTATTAATTTCTAAGACCAATAATGATGCTGACTATTTTGCGTAGTTTAATGTACGAACATCGAGTTGCGAACACGTATCGAACTGATATCTGACAAAAATATTTACACGTATCGTGATGAAAGAAGGGGTCTTACGGTAAAAAATATGTATAATAAATAGACACACATGCGTTTGTCTGCAGACGAACAGGACCGGTCGCCGGCTCCGCCGATGTGGTCGTCGGTGGCTCGACGGCGCACGGACCTCGTGCCGACGGTGCCGCTGGGCCGCGCGCCAGGTAGGGCCCACTCGATGACGCGGCTGGACCGCCTGCCACCGCAGCGACCCATATACTCCGCCTCGCCCTCCATGCATCACCTCAACAGGACGCGTAAGATCCACCTACATTTTCGCTTCGACGCTTCGCTTCTTCGCCCGCCACACTTATACGGTGTCGGATTCATGTTTAACACTCACTCACTCCTCTCCTTTCGAATTGGTTCTGCCTTTTTAGGGCTTACTTTTATCGATTAACTTAGTTCCTTGAAAATGATTTCAAAATCCATGCTTACTTTTACTTCTTTTGGCCTAATATTCTACAAATTTATTGTGTTAATTATAAAATTGTCTTCCTTATATCATTCTAAATTTATATTTGTGTAGTACTTTCTTCATTACTTAATGTATTAAGCAATTGAAAAAAACGTTAACATTTGATTATGATTCCGATGATGTGATGATTCGCTTCCTAGCCTTATGCGATTGGCGTTGCGCGATTGGGCTTGGTGTGGCAATTGAATGCTATATTTCACTACATATAATTAAATACGCGGATACATTAAAATTGTTTGTTAAATAACTTTAGGATATTAGATACTCTTCGCTATATTGTTGTCGGTTTAAAATTTTAAGCTTGGTTTTTCCTGAGTGAGTTTTGGTTTTGACGAGTGTGATAATTATTGTTTGTATTTAATTTCGTAAATAATTTGGTAAGAAGGAAATTTAAAAGCGTGAGCTGACTTAGCTATGATTTATCTTTGGGTCCCTGCCATTGATTTGGCCAACATTGCGTAGTTATATTAGGTATTGATCTTGGTATTATTCAACCGAAGAAAGCAAAGGAACTTACAGAAATACTCATAGACATGTTTATGGGTACCTCATGCGATGATGCCATAAACCTGAAACAGATAACGCTCGTAGTAAAATAAAATTTGAGCTTAATATTATTACTTACCTATCTTTAAAAGAGCTGACAATTAAATTATGGTTGAGTTTATATTTATACGCATTAATTGTCGTCGAGTGTATATTGTGCATTGCTATTACCATAGTCCTATTCGGTTCTCATCTGACTTTTTCACACATTTGGTCTAAATTTCATATTGGGTGCGAAGGTATCATAATTTATCTCTTGTCATTACTGGTCCGGCATTGTTTCATTGTTTCCTACGGGTCAGGGGTACTACTATCACATTTTTGTGAGGTAAGTGATTAACAATATGAACCATGGTACAAGCATAAAACTGTAACAAAATATCAAATTAGCCTTTTTAGCAAAAAAATGTTGAGACAATTTTCTATTTCACTACAGAAATCTTTTTTTCCTTTAATTTAAGAACTCAGCTTTTGTTGGTGGAGCAGTTGCCACTGTTTTCGACATTTTTATATCAAACGACCCCCCACTTTATCCTTCACTTGTTGGGAAAAGCTTCTTCTAGGTCTCCCTCTTTCTCGCTTTCATATTATATAAAAATAATGGTTTAGAAAATAGCGATTTGTAATATAATACTACATAAGTTAGAGAGAAAGAGAGGATCAAGGCGTGTTGTCTCTTTACTCTAAATTTTTTTTTACGTGGAGAAGCTCGTCGTTAGGTGACGAGTGGTTATGTGAGACTCCTACTCACTAAAACTCCACGGTGTATCATCCGCCGCCTCGATTGGGCGACGCGGGAACTGCGGCAGCAAACAACCGCGTCTGTCCGGCAATTTCGGGCCTCGGCCTAAACAGGAGACAACTCAGTACACCCTAGCTGTCTTCTCCGTCTACCGAACCTGTGCAATTGGGAAGACGGGCCCCCCGACCCGTCTCCCCTTGTTCGGCTAGGGTGGCGGGAGTTGGCGTATGAAACGCCTGCGGCCACCCGTTCGTCTTTGGCGGAGAGGGCTGCTCAGGGGATACCCCTCGCGAACCCTCTCCGCGGCCTCCTCCTACATGGCTCTCACCACACTCGGCAGCGAGAGGTCCCCTCCAACAACTACGGCCAGAGTGCGGTGCTGCTCCTCCCACGCAGCACACTCGCAGAAGGTGTGCTGCGCTGTATCCTCCACAACCCCGCGCTCATGGCACGCAGTGGTGGGCTCCCTTCTGGCTATTCGGAGCCCTGCTCCCTTCCGCACCAGCCTCTGAGGACCGGGCGGACGGCGTCTATGGAGTAACGCCCACAGCGCGCGTCCGACAGGTCCTCCTCCCACTTCCTCATTATCTCGCTGCGGCCTTCTAGCCGCAGCTGCACAGTCGCTGTTGGAACCGGAGGCTCCCCTATCTTTCCTCGCCGCCGTGAATCTATACACGGCCGCGAGCACCTCCGCCTCCAGCTCCCACGGCGAGTAGCCGGCGAGCACAAAGGCCGCCCCCTCGGACACCGCTCGGTATCCGCGAATTACTCTCAGCGCGACGACGCGTATAACCGACGGCGGCTCTCGTTCGGCTCCTTTGAAGTGGGACTCGAAACCCGGACCCTAATCCCCTCAACAATTATGTGGGCCTCAGAAGTCGGCCCACACCGGGCCCATGAAACATTAGGGCCTCGGTTTTCTCAGCCGCCACCCTAAGGCTCAACGCCTGGATGCGCCTGACCACGAGGGCCATGCCATCTATGGTCAGGCGCGCCACCTCGGCAAAACTGGCCCCCGGTCTACGACCAGGGTGTCGTCCGCGTATCATATTAGTCGGATCCCTTCAGGTTATCAGTAGGTGTGACCCCTGTGGAACCCCACACCCAACGTGGCGCCGGGCCACAACACCTCGTCCGTCCACAAAGGCGACACCCCTATCCTGAAGGTAGTCCTCCAACAGCCGTCGCAGGTAAGAGGGCACTCCGAAAAACCGGAGTGCCTCGCGGATAACACCATGCGGTAGACTGTTGAAGGATTTGGCGATGTCAAGCGACACCGCCAACAACCTAACTCCCCCTTCGGTCGCCTCTGCGGACCAAGCCTTCAGGGTAGAGAGGGCGTCCAACGTTGAACGCCCCCTCTGGAAGCCGAACTGCCCATCCGACAGACCCGGCCCCACCTCCATGTGCCGGATGATACGGGAGGCATGTATGCGTTTCAGCATTTTTCCCGTGTCATCCAGCAGCACCAGGGGCTGGTAAGAGGACGGGCCGTCCGGAGGGCAACCCTCCTTCGCAAGAAAGCAGAGTCGCGCCCTATCTTCCAGAGCTTCGGGAACCGTCCGACCAACAAACAACGGTCGAACAGCTCCCAAAGCTCTCCTCCCATGTGTCCCAACGCCACACTTAACAATTGGCCCAGAACTCCGTCCGGGCCAGGTGCCCTCCGCTTGTTGCGGAGGCGCTGCACCAAACAGTCCCATCTCCTGATCAGTGATGATATGGGGTGGTACCAGCTCTTAAGCAACAATGCCCCGATTAATCATAGGAGGTGGGAGGAGCTCCGGAGGATCGGGCAATGTGGCCACGACCCTCGTAAGGACCTCTGGATCCAGAGATTCCGTAAGCGGGGGTGCCTGCCCCCGGAACTTTTGCCGGGCCGCTCGGTAAAGGCGCCCCTTACGGATTCCGATCCAGGGTCCTAAGGAGCTACTGCAATTGTTCCTCCTTTGCCACGGCTGATGGCCACCTGCAATGACTTCTTGGCTTCCCTGTAGTCACCATACAGTCGGGCCTCCTCCCCAACTACCTGGGTTCGCCGCCGGCGGCAGCGCAGAAGCTACTGCCGCGCCGCGGAGCAGGCCACCTAGAGATCGGCAATCTCCGGGGGCCACCAGTACACCGCTGCCGTAAGGGCCCTACGGAATCAGTCCAATCGTTTCGGAGATTACCCGGAACAAACAGACAGATCGACAAAATGGATGGGCATTCCAATTTTATGAATTGTATTGAATCTTAAATTAAAATATCTATGTATTTATATATTGTTCTTCAATTATTGTAAAGAGATAAACTTTGGAGCAGGTAATTTCTGAAATTACTAATTGTAAAAATTCCTTTAACTCATAGAAATCTACTTTCTGGTTGATATTTTAATTTTTATCAAGTATTATGTTATTGTAATTAACGCGTAAGAAGTCGCCGACAGTTGCTAGTTCAATATAATGTTATAACACAGTCAGTTATCAACCCCCGACACAAAAAAAGAGGGGTTGTTTCGGATTCATAGAAAAAATACACATATTTTCATACATTGGCAACACACTCTCTCTCTTTTGATCGTGCGCAACAGCGACATGTACGTGTTTATAAAACTATTTAACAATAGATCAGTATTAAAATTAAACTGGCCTCTTTTCAAACCAAATAATATAAAATCTATAACAGGGGTGTGTTAACCTTTAAGTATGTATCTGTGTGTTTGTCCTTGGCATCGTAGTTCACAAAAGGCTGAACCGAATTTGATCAATTTTTTTTTTTTTTTTATGTGAAAGGAGGCTTTGTCGATATTGTTCTTAGCTATGATTCAAGAAAATCTGCTCAGCCATTTGAATATTATCAGTTCATGTGAGCATCTTCCATAGGTCTGATTGAGTCGAGACTTGGTATTCTGTTACTTCAATGATATTAGAAAAACCTAGAACCTTAACCTGATGCTGCAGTGTCATCTGGAATCTGTACGATACCTAACTCCTCACCAGCCTACAGCAGAGATATCGTATTTTGGGGGCTCATTGGAGTGGTCTCAATTAATAGGTTACTTGTGTAAGGTTTTTTTTGTAACTAATTAATTACAGTTTTTTACTTATACCATCGGTTGTATCAGGAACAGTACTAATTCAAAATAGGGCTGATCAAATACTATTTCTGTAATGTATTTACTGTCTAAATAATTATTTTACACGTATGGATTTATGTTGTGTGTAATATCAGCGACTGGCTTGAAAATAAGTTATAAAGAGGCCAACACTTCGCGGTGCAATTTTAAAGTTACGAATGTTATAATCCATTCATTGTATTATTATTATGTTTCGAAGTGAAAACACGTAAATTTCCTGAGGTTTTGAATTAAAATAACATAAAAAAGAGTCGTCTACGTTGTAAATACTCGTGTATATACAATATGTTGGTATATCTGTATGTTCAGGTCAGAAGCGGATGTAATATTGCATGAATTTGCCGTTGAGAAGTCAGTTTTGAATGTTTTGAAGAGCCCAAACGTAGATAAATTAAAAAAAAAACCTTTTTTTTCTTCGTCTTACCGGCACAAATTTTTTAAATATAAATAGCCGTAGTCACAATATAAACTAAGATGCCGTTAAAAGATTATTCGGAAACCTAGTAATTCGATATCACTAGATGAACTGGAAACGACGACGCGAAAATTTATTACTGGTTTTCAACTGTATTGGGTCACCAGGGAAATAGGGAACAGATAATATATAGGATTTTTACTAACTGTGCCCGCAGCTTCGCTCGCGTGGATGACAGAAGAACGCGTAAGCTTAGAATAGAAAAATCGTTGTTTTTTTTAAACTTGAATAACTTTTTATTGATGAAAGATATCGTGATAATTTTTGTTTTTGATAAGGACCCAGGATCTAAACAGTAAAACAAAAAAAATTGATCATATTTTTTTAGTATTTATTAAACAAACAAACACCATATCATATCCGTCTAACACGGAATCGAACCCATCTCAACAGTAAGTCTAGCCCCTAAGATATGTAAGAAGTTAGTGGACAGTGTCGAATGAGAAGTGGTGAGTGTGAGTATGCGGTGTGTGGTACAGAATGCCGGTCAGGCGAGACGACTCCGGGTTCGAGGCCGGGTAGTGCACTATCGAACGCGCCGGGCGTTGTCCGCCGGCCAGCATCAACGCCCAGGAAGCCGCGACCAGCGTCCATTGCCGGCACTGGCGTCAACACGCCTAGAGGTAAACGTCACTTATTATAAAACGGAACTTCACACTGCGCCTATATATTGTCCAAGGGGTTTAGCATTATCAGAACACAGGTGGCTTATGTGGAAAATATTTTTATTTATTGTTATGTATTTTTTCTATTCATATTAATTACACTATTAATATTCACTAATTAGGTGTTTATATAATTTTATAAGCTTTATGTCAATGTGATGCTTTTTGCTGCACTTGTAAATAAATAATTATCTGTGCCTATTAATGTACTTATGATTAATTGTTATTTATATTATGTAAAGTATATTGTGATATCTGTCTAGATGTATGTGTTCAAACTCTTCTGAGATTCGTTACCAGTCAAGCTTTCGAATTATTATTATTATTTATCTTTATATATATTCAAATTTCTAGTTTGCCATTTAAATACGCTTTTATTTGACAAATTAAAACACCAAACAAATCTCGTATAAAACGTAGATAAATATACTATGTTCATCATAAGAAAGTTTACGTAACATATCCATAAAACGTACATTGTTACGTCGTGCAGATTACACGATAAAGTCCTAAATAACTATTTCAATTTAATGATATTAGAGAATTTTTATATGTTTTACTACATATTTAAGTTGTGATACATAAATATAAATTAGAGATCTATCATGCAACCTTTCTCATTATGAACATAGTATAGTAATTTACTGTAAAGTTAGTTTTATTAGCCGTAAATAATTTTTTCTTTGATTTTTCTGTTGAAAAAAAAAACAGATTTTGAAAATCAAAATTATTAACAAAAGTTCTAATCGGGTCATTAAAAATTACTTAAGAAAGCGATATTTTAATATACCTAAAGTGTGCTTTTTATTCTCACGGAGAAAAAGGACATTTCATGTCACTAGATTGGATTTTAAAAATAGTGATGCCACCAATCCGAATTAATCTAAAGTAAATCGGTATATGTATATTTTATAGTTTTTTGAATTGATTTAGGTTGAATGAAAATATGTCAATAAATAATTAAAAACCTTCAATTCAGTATTTAAAATTTTACGATTCAAATATAAAAGGTAACAAAACACTACAAAAATTTATGTGGCAACATTATTTTCAAGTTTGATATTATGGAATGTCATTTTACTCGGTGGAATTAAAAAACAGATTATATAAGCTATAGAGCAGTGGTTCCCAAAATTTATCACACCTTCCTACTGCATAAAATGAAAATGTCAACGTGCAGCAAGCGACAGCAAGTAGGTTCGCCACGCATGTGTAGAATAACAATAAGGATAATAAAGTCGAAAAATAAAAAGATAAAAAGCGTCCACGTCCCCACTTTGAAAATGAATGCTATAGAGAGTCGATTTCTATGGTACAGGAGGTGTAGGTGCCGGTGGAGATATAATGTCGCAGAGTCTGGCGACAACGCCGAGTGTGTCGCGCGACAGCACCGTGGTCGTGGTCGCGAGCGGTGACGTGCCGCGTCGTCCCGCGTCCACGCCGCGGCGTCCGCGACCGACGTCTATGCACGCTTCGCACAAACCCAGTAAGTAAACGTACTGATAAAAACATACTACTGTGCGGGTGTCTTGATGTGTTGACGCGCTTGACATTTTTTCCCCCAGTCTTGATCAACCCTTTGTAGTGTCTAAAAAGTAAAATATTTTCTTCGCGCGTGATATTTCTTATGGATTGTAATTGATTTTATACATTTTGTGTCAATATATGCTATACAAGTTCGTCAAGTAACTTTAATCATTAAAAAATACGTAGGACACTCGCTAGTTTGTTCGAAATATTAAAATTATTTTAAGATTGTATGATTTAAAATTAACGAATTTCGATAGCCAACTGCGATAAGTAACTTATGCGTTTTAGACTTTCTGGCACACTTAGTAAAATAACGTATTGGTTCGACTGAGTTGAGTACCACTAGCGACCGCTTCGTGGTCACAACTAATGACGGAGACTGTATAGAAGAGTAATATTGCTTGCATTGTCACAGGTACTCCAGCGACGCCGGGAGAAGGCAAACCGCCACTACACAGAAAGCCAAAGCCATCCAAAGAACACGACAAGGTAATCGTTTTTTATTCAATATTTTTTAAATTTAATTTTATTATTTAATTTAGTTTATGGTAGTTCATTACGAGTTGTAGTGTGAAGTCTTATAGCATATAACCTTCCTCAATAAAATTTATAAAATGCAAAAAGTATTCCTAAATCCAGAAAGTAATCCTTATCTATGTAGTATAGGCTAGTATATGTAATGTAGTATAGTCTGTTTCTAGGGCAGGCGGAAATACGGACAATGACCGTTACGCCAGCCACAGGTGTAACCAACCTTTATTTATTTATTTCCCGTGTCCTGAGTCCGAAAAAGATAATAATTGAAAAAGAAGTGAGAAAACGCCTATGACCTAGAACCAATGTAGATTTAATTCAATCAATGTCTTCCCCCTGATAACGAACACTATTTACTATCTCTTTATGTAAGTAATTTCCTTGCGCAATATTTTTAATCACGTTTCGGGTAACTCTAAATGACCTCATCGCTCACCCCACCTCGTACCACTAAACGCGTTACTAAGCGATAAGGATAGTGAAATTTATGGGGAGCGATAGGTATCATTTTCTATCGATACAAGCAAACAATACGAAGTGTCATTGTCCCCTTTTCCGCCTGCCTTAGAAACGGTCTTTACAATAAATGAGGATTGTATTTGAGACCAGTTGTACACTGTATAACAAAACTCACTAAAAGCTATTTGTGTTTCTCTCCCACCAATCGACTCGCCGTTTCAACGTATATTGAAGTACTTATGTTTGGTTAAAACAGAGCGGTCGCGGTAAATCTCTGTCGGTGTCGCCTGGGCGCGCACTCTCTCCCGCTCGGGTCGCGTCCAAAGACTCCAGTCTGGACAAGGACCTCCCCGCTAAGGTACAAACAACACTTACATATCTCATTTTTGTTTGTAATAAATAATATGTAATTGGAATTCGAGATCAAAAATGTAAACAAAGAAATGTAATGTAAATATGAAGTTTCAGAGGTCGTCAACAATTTTCTAGACTTTGATAAAATTAATTCCAATTCTTAATGAAAATAAAATGTTTCAGTCGTTGTCAACCTTTTCTTAGACAGTCTTAATTATTAACTTAATTCCAGTGTTATTGAAAATAAAACATGTTTTAACATCATTTCATGTCTCTGTATTTGATAATAATCCTTTATATTTCATTAGTTATAATCATTCTTTAATTCGGGATTTGACGAGCTTGATTATGAAGAGTCAGAATCAGGTACACTCATTAATCCTTATCAACAATGTGAACGAGCTCATACATTAAAATAACATGACATAAAAATGATATTAATTTATTGCTCATGTCCAATTTATTTTATCAATTCTTTAGTTAACAAGAGCGAAATGTTTAGAGCATCTGCCTTAATGGCATTATCATAAAACAATTGCATGGTTTTATTTCAAACAGTTTTATTTTATTTTTCGAACCTATTTTATAGCTTTTTAAAGCTTAGAAATGTATGCAAAATTTTCACACGATTTTTTTAGTACCTACTTTTTGACAAACTATACAAATGCTATTATTATTTGAACTGGCAACACTCTATGTTTACATTTTTGATCATTCTGTATATCTTTAACTGACATTAAAAAAAGAGGTTCCCTAACTGGAATGTGTTTTTTATTGATGTTCAGTCATAACTTCTTTGTTCATTGACCGTTTTGGATAATTCCTTTTTCGTTGGAAAGGGGATACCATACCCCAAAGGGGGGTCTCATTTTAATTTAATTGGCATTGGATCTTCGATTTCGAATATACACAAAGGAACCCCTTAAAATAATTGTAGTTGGTTTACTTTATTGTTAAAAAGCATCTTGTATTGGAGCAATTAGAGTTGTATTAGGATGTATGTATCGTTGTTTCCCAGCCGACTGTGAACGTAGAAGTGCCGGGTGAAGAAGAAATGGCCGCTGTCGTTCGGAGTCATGTTAGCGCAGAGGAGGTCACGCAGAAGCTGGAAGCTTTGCAGGTCAACTCGGACCTTGCACACGATCAGGTATTGCATTGTACTGAGCACTAACATTAATTTAATGTGATTATAACGTTCTGCACTAAGAACTTTGAAATAAACTATTAATACGTGTCTGGAGGCACCTCACTATATTAATGCATTCAAATTATTAGAAGCTATCGACGGCCTTTTAGCGTTGGTCTAGACCCTGGATTCCGAACCTGAGGGTGGTTACCCCTTTCGGGAGTAAAATCGCTATCTTGGAGGGGGTAATCAAGCTTTTTACAAGGGAAAAATCACAAATGCAATGAAAAACGTCTTTAAAATGTTTATCGATTCTAAAAACTATTTTTTCTATATGAAACGCAATTTCATACGTAAGAACCTAATATTTATGTGTAATTTATTAGGATTAATTAAAACTGTTTGTATTTTATGTGATGTTCTCTATAATCAAATAATGATTTGTTATGATGAATGAGTTAAATGAGTTTCCTAATAAGTCTTAGAGGAACAAGATCGAAAAGGTTAGGAACTGCTAGTCTAGACAACAAATATGTGACAAAAAGGCTTAGTATAAAAATCCTTGTTTTCTGTAATTAGCATTTGGTCAATGTACCGGCATTGCTATTATTAATTTAAATGTTTAATTAGTCTTATGACAAAATTATTTTTCTTTGATTGTATTAATGTTTAAGTAGAGTTATTACTAGCGAAGTAATATATTTATTATTATGTTAAACAAACTGCAGCCATTTTAATTGTCATAAAAATATTTTTTGCCGTATGAAAGCGCACACCACATAAGTTATAAGTATGCCTTTTTTATCCGACTCCAGCGACGCCGGGAGAAGGCAAACCGCCACTACACAGAAAGCCAAAGCCATCCAAAGAACACGACAAGGTAATCGTTTTTTATTCAATATTTTTAAATTTAATTTTATTATTTAATTTAGTTTATGGTAGTTCATTACGAGTTGTAGTGTGAAGTCTTATAGCATATAACCTTCCTCAATAAAATTTATAAAATGCAAAAAGTATTCCTAAATCCAGAAAGTAATCCTTATCTATGTAGTATAGGCTAGTATATGTAATGTAGTATAGTCTGTTTCTAGGGCAGGCGGAAATACGGACAATGACCGTTACGCCAGCCACAGGTGTAACCAACCTTTATTTATTTATTTCCCGTTGTCCTGAGTCCGAAAAAGATAATAATTGAAAAAGAAGTGAGAAAACGCCTATGACCTAGAACCAATGTAGATTTAATTCAATCAATGTCTTCCCCCTGATAACGAACACTATTTACTATCTCTTTATGTAAGTAATTTCCTTGCGCAATATTTTTAATCACGTTTCGGGTAACTCTAAATGACCTCATCGCTCACCCCACCTCGTACCACTAAACGCGTTACTAAGCGATAAGGATAGTGAAATTTATGGGGAGCGATAGGTATCATTTTCTATCGATACAAGCAAACAATACGAAGTGTCATTGTCCCCTTTTCCGCCTGCCTTAGAAACGGTCTTTACAATAAATGAGGATTGTATTTGAGACCAGTTGTACACTGTATAACAAAACTCACTAAAAGCTATTTGTGTTTCTCTCCCACCAATCGACTCGCCGTTTCAACGTATATTGAAGTACTTATGTTTGGTTAAAACAGAGCGGTCGCGGTAAATCTCTGTCGGTGTCGCCTGGGCGCGCACTCTCTCCCGCTCGGGTCGCGTCCAAAGACTCCAGTCTGGACAAGGACCTCCCCGCTAAGGTACAAACAACACTTACATATCTCATTTTTGTTTGTAATAAATAATATGTAATTGGAATTCGAGATCAAAAATGTAAACAAAGAAATGTAATGTAAATATGAAGTTTCAGAGGTCGTCAACAATTTTCTAGACTTTGATAAAATTAATTCCAATTCTTAATGAAAATAAAATGTTTCAGTCGTTGTCAACCTTTTCTTAGACAGTCTTAATTATTAACTTAATTCCAGTGTTATTGAAAATAAAACATGTTTTAACATCATTTCATGTCTCTGTATTTGATAATAATCCTTTATATTTCATTAGTTATAATCATTCTTTAATTCGGGATTTGACGAGCTTGATTATGAAGAGTCAGAATCAGGTACACTCATTAATCCTTATCAACAATGTGAACGAGCTCATACATTAAAATAACATGACATAAAAATGATATTAATTTATTGCTCATGTCCAATTTATTTTATCAATTCTTTAGTTAACAAGAGCGAAATGTTTAGAGCATCTGCCTTAATGGCATTATCATAAAACAATTGCATGGTTTTATTTCAAACAGTTTTATTTTATTTTTCGAACCTATTTTATAGCTTTTTAAAGCTTAGAAATGTATGCAAAATTTTCACACGATTTTTTTAGTACCTACTTTTTGACAAACTATACAAATGCTATTATTATTTGAACTGGCAACACTCTATGTTTACATTTTTGATCATTCTGTATATCTTTAACTGACATTAAAAAAAGAGGTTCCCTAACTGGAATGTGTTTTTTATTGATGTTCAGTCATAACTTCTTTGTTCATTGACCGTTTTGGATAATTCCTTTTTCGTTGGAAAGGGGATACCATACCCCAAAGGGGGGTCTCATTTTAATTTAATTGGCATTGGATCTTCGATTTCGAATATACACAAGGAACCCCTTAAAATAATTGTAGTTGGTTTACTTTATTGTTAAAAAGCATCTTGTATTGGAGCAATTAGAGTTGTATTAGGATGTATGTATCGTTGTTTCCCAGCCGACTGTGAACGTAGAAGTGCCGGGTGAAGAAGAAATGGCCGCTGTCGTTCGGAGTCATGTTAGCGCAGAGGAGGTCACGCAGAAGCTGGAAGCTTTGCAGGTCAACTCGGACCTTGCACACGATCAGGTATTGCATTGTACTGAGCACTAACATTAATTTAATGTGATTATAACGTTCTGCACTAAGAACTTTGAAATAAACTATTAATACGTGTCTGGAGGCACCTCACTATATTAATGCATTCAAATTATTAGAAGCTATCGACGGCCTTTTAGCGTTGGTCTAGACCCTGGATTCCGAACCTGAGGGTGGTTACCCCTTTCGGGAGTAAAATCGCTATCTTGGAGGGGGTAATCAAGCTTTTTACAAGGGAAAAATCACAAATGCAATGAAAAACGTCTTTAAAATGTTTATCGATTCTAAAAACTATTTTTTCTATATGAAACGCAATTTCATACGTAAGAACCTAATATTTATGTGTAATTTATTAGGATTAATTAAAACTGTTTGTATTTTATGTGATGTTCTCTATAATCAAATAATGATTTGTTATGATGAATGAGTTAAATGAGTTTCCTAATAAGTCTTAGAGGAACAAGATCGAAAAGGTTAGGAACTGCTAGTCTAGACAACAAATATGTGACAAAAAGGCTTAGTATAAAAATCCTTGTTTTCTGTAATTAGCATTTGGTCAATGTACCGGCATTGCTATTATTAATTTAAATGTTTAATTAGTCTTATGACAAAATTATTTTTCTTTGATTGTATTAATGTTTAAGTAGAGTTATTACTAGCGAAGTAATATATTTATTATTATGTTAAACAAACTGCAGCCATTTTAATTGTCATAAAAATATTTTTTGCCGTATGAAAGCGCACACCACATAAGTTATAAGTATGCCTTTTTTATCCGACTCCAACAAAAGACTGGAAGTTACTCAATTCGATTTTGAATTTTTTTTTTTTTTTTTTTTTTTGAATATGGGCTACCTCGAGGGTGGTCGATCCCATTTTAATTTTATTGGCATTGTATCTTCAACTTCGAAGATACGTAAGAGAACTCTTCAAAATAATTGAAGTTTTTTTTTTGTTGTTAAAAATCGTCTTGTTGAACGATATTTTTGAATGGTTAGACTTATTGCATTTTATCATAAATAAATATCATACTTTATCAACAATTTTGCAGTAAAATATACTTTGTTACAAAAATGTACTTTGGCCAATTTAGCATCAAACCACAGAATAGTTCCGCGGCTTGATAATAACAAACCAATTGGTGGAAAGTTGTAATATACTCGTAATATAGATTATAATGTGAAATAAAATGTGTTTGATCACTAAAAGGTGGTATTGTAGCCAAAAAAAAAAACATTACAGTCATAAAATATATCACGGTAATTCTTCTTGTCGAAAGTGGCACCAATGAATTGTTCCTATCAGTTACACCAGAATTTGGAAAGTTTTAAGAAGTAATAAATGCGTTAAATAAATCAAATTGTTTTCAGGTAATAATCGAGAACAAAGAATCAGTAGACGTTGAGATGGAAACGAAAGTCGAAAATGTAGAGATGGTTATCGAAGAGAAAACGACCGAACCGGTCAAGCCGGTCGAAGTACTGAAGCCAGTCGAAAGGAAAGAGGAAAGAGAAGAGAAAAGGGAAGAGAAGAAGGAACCTTCGCAGGAGAAGACTGAAGATAATGAAATGACAGGTAAGAAGAATTCAACATTCTTAATATTGCATAAAATGTATTTTATTTGCCAAAAGATTTAATCTATATATTAATATGTGAAGCAAAAGCTTTCGGTACCTTTTTAAGCGTATTGCGTGCACGGAAGACTGATATTTGGCATGGTTAAATTCTATTTGGAAAAGGAGTGCAGAAAGCTACAATGTGTCTATAATATCGGTTACTAATATTGTTATGTCCTGTTACAACCTGATTAAAAAGATAGAGAAAATCCTGTTCCCGAAATATCTCGAAGCAACTACAAACTTCTCAGGACTTCAAAATAATCAGTTTTGAATTACAAAGCGATAACAACGAGCGATAAAAGAAGTGAAACCACAGTGAAATAAATAACAGTGTTCTGAGTTCGTGAAATTTGTAACTGTGTGGAATTTGAAATAAATCTTCTTCACGTCAATCATCGCCATTTTTAATACCCACGGGGGTAACAATATATTAAATAAAATAAATTAATACTGCGAATCCTAACACGACCAATGCCATTGAACTTAGACCCTCCAAAATATTGACAATGTCACTCAACGAAAAGTGACAGCAAGTGATGTAGATAATACTCATTGTTTATGAATACTGTAAATGTCAAACAGAAAATAGTCTATGATCAAAAAGTCGCTGGTCGAATTTCGAGCTTAGGGCGATCGCTAGTTTTAATAAAAGAGACATCTGTTTGACGCAAATGGTTCCGAAATTTGGCAATATTTTCAATATTTTTGTTTAATATTTCGCCTTGCTACGCATCTTACCTTAGCACGTTTGTTGTAACGTGAGCGCTCGTACTAGTGCATGTTCATTTTTCTTCCTTTTTAGTCCAAATTATTTCTATACCGTGTTCATTATAAGAACGGTTGCATGATCATTACTATTTTAGAGATGTGGCTTAACATCGGAATACGTTTTACGATTAACGATCCTTTTTGAACGCTATACATAATTGATAATACGATTACGCTTTAAAACAGTTGAGATGTGTAAATGAAATAACAGTGATATACTATAAGCACAATTAATATAACAATCTGGAACACTTTCGTTATTGAACGCCTGACTCCAAAAACAACAAGATTTAATTTATCCAGTCAATCTTCTCCTTTGCAGTGACAATACGTAAATACATACTTGTATTCAAAGTTAAAAAGGAAACTAATAAATTAAATGTACTTATCAGTGTCAAAATGTTTTTATAATGCTATTTGAAAGTCGAAATATCTGTTTTTAGGTTATGTCGAAATTTGCACTACGTAAGAACTTGTTTTATGAATTGTCTGTTTTTTTTTTAGTAGTGCAAAACGGCCTATGATTTATAGTGGCACAGAATTGTTTGGTGATAAACAATAAAACGTTGTTTGGTTTCTTGACAGCGTCGATGAGAGCGGGCCGCATCACGACGGAGGAGCAGGCTAAGGCGGCGCTCGCTGAGCGCAGGAGACGCGCGCGCGAAGAGCTGGAGCGACAGGCGGAACTCGAGCGTCAGAGGTCAGACATACAACACACTCATGCTCTATAAATTACTAGCCGTGCTCGCGTCTGCGTTCGCTTCGACTACAAAATGCCGTTAATCGGTCGGAGGGGTGCCGAATTAAATCTTTAGAACCGAGACGACGAAGACAACCTCATATTCTATACAGTACTGTAAAGCCGTCATAGTGACTCACTTTTCAGGATCAGCCTGTGCATATTCAGTTAAATGTAGGCCGGCATGACAGCAGCGACCGTCAATGGTTTACAATCTCTCGGTGTGTACGTGTGGATTGTACTGTGTTTACAATCAGGAACAGTACCGTCAAGGTGCCTAGCTAAAAAAAACACGCACGAATCGTTCCCGGTTATGTTATAAATAAAAATGTTTTTTGTAGGTGATCCTTAGAAGAAAGACGTATACTCTCGTTGATATTTTTGTATGTCTTTGTAAGATCTACAATTATGTAGTACATTAATTTGCTATATATTTTATAGTTAACTCGGCGCAAGTTTTTAAGCACCCCAAAATCGTCGTTTTTCCGAATTGATTTTTATTTGCGCAAAACACTAATTGTTATTTCTAAAATAAATGTAGCCTAAGTTACTCTTAACATTAGATATCTGCCAGTGAAAGTCCCGTCTCAATCGGTCCAATCGTTTCGGAGATTAACCGGAACAAACAGACAGTCAGACAAAATGTAAAAGAAGGTGTTTTTTTATGGGTACTTACCATATTTTTATATGCATTTAGTAAAGGCTGTTATTTTGATATTACAAACAAACACTTCAATTTTATTTATTTGTATTTATTATTATTATAAAGAAATATTTGTAGAAGGTAATCTGCGGAACTATTTATTGGATTCCAAAATTTCTTTCTTTTAATTATTTATTTTATTCTTTCAAAAGGTCGTTACTATTTCTTTCAATACTTTCTTTATAAAGTTTATTACTATAATGATATTATGTTCGATACATAGTGTAAACTTTTCTACCTTATTTATGTTCAGCATATAACTAATAACTCTATAATTATCTAAATACAATACATTATTGTACATTTATTTATATACAATACGTTATTTTATATAATGATGAGGATGTAATAGATAATGATAATGGACGTATCTATCAATACATATGTTTTTAACTACAGACTTCAACGTGAAGCGGAAGAGGAAGCAGAGAGGCAGCGTCTGGAAGAAGAGAGGCAACGTCGCGAGGAGGAAGAGGCTCGAGAGCTGGCTCAGCTACAGCGCCGCATGGAAGAGGAGAAACTTAGGAAAGCTATTGAGGTAATCGCGCTTCATAACATCGACGGTGGTGTTTATATTGGTAACTAGGCTGTGGGCCACGACTTTACCCGTGATAAATTTATTCGACCAACTCTTTTTTTCATTATTTGCTCTCACTTCCCGTATTTGCTTCCAGCTTGCCGGATTGAGACGTTTATTATGGTTACTGCTTTGCTTCCTTGGGTTGTAGTTGATGAACTTATATAGCATACAATCTTCAATAAGCTATATAATGACAAGTATTCCTAAATTCCAAAGCAATCCTTATCTAAAGTTCGTTTCTACGGCAAGCTGAAAAACGAAACGGTGACCTTTACACCAGCCACAGGTGTAACCAACATTTTTTTTATTGTGATTCTATAAAATTCAAAGTGTATCAATCTTATCATTGTCGGAAAAGAATACATTATAATAACATAAATTGGCTACTAAATGCAAAAATAATTTTTCAAATCTTTTCAAATCAAATCAGAGATTCGGACATTCAGACAAAGTCTTAAGATTTATAATATTACTAGCAACCCGTCCCGGCTTCGCACGGGTAGTACAGTATACACTAACTATTGATTTAATTAGCGCGTGCCGGGAAAGCTCCCAGTCAGCATGTTTTTTTTTTCCATTTTCAAGAATTTTCGTTATTATTTAGCAATCCTTAAAACCCTCCTCATGAATAAATCTGTGGGTGAAAACCGTTCGGTAATTTTTTAATTTATAATGTAATATAGTTTTGCTCCATATATTAACTTGTAACTATTACAGGCCCAACAGCAGCTCGAGCGCGATGAAGCCGAGCGCAAAACCCGCGAGGAAGCGGACCGCCAGGCAAGACTGCGCGAAGACGAAGAGAAGCGGAAGGCCGCCGAAGAAGCGGAGAAACTGCGCAGAGAAGAGGCCGAGAAAGAGGAGAAGGAGAGACTCGCGAGGAAACAACGCGTCGAGGCTATCATGGCTAGGACCAGGCTCAGGAAGGTCGGTGGTTTATTTATTTAATTATATTAAATAATTTATGTAATTTCGATTCGAGCTGCTGGAACACACCTACCTATAAGTGCTTGGCGAAAGAATTTCAACTTGAGGGTGGTAGCTAGTCAGGCGTGAATTAGAAAAACGCCCTGCTAAGCCTAAAAAGGCATTGGTTTCTTTGTGACGTTTTCCATCTTCGAAAGTTCGGAATCATTAAAGGGATTGTTTCAAACTTGCGTGTCCAGGCGGAAGAGGAGAAGAAGAGTCAGGACAAACCCCCGAATCAGACATCAGCCGTCCCTGTGCCTGCGTCCGCGCAGGAGTCCATTCCCGCTTCAGTACCAGTAGAGGAGTCGCCTGCAGGTGTTGCAACATCGGAACCCGTCCCAGTAGCAGTAGCAGAAGAGATGCCCCCCGCACCCGCACACGACAACGGCAACGTCACCACCGGTGATCTGTTAGGCTTCGACTCTAGTCAGGTCAGATTTCTGTTCCACGGCTCCGTACGCCTTTTATCACCCGACTGTGAAAAAGTAGGGTTATGTTTTTCGAGCGTATGTTTGTTTGTATGTAAGTTCCTTTGTCAGGCTCTGTAACCTAAACAGCTAAATGGATTTTAGCATACAAGGTATCATTAGATTCGTCTTACTTGTGGAAGTGACTTAGGCTATTATAATATTTAAGTAAGTCAGGGTAACAAATAAAGAGCAATAATAGAATGTTTTTTTTTTAATCAATTGTTTTTGTAGCAGTCGGGTTTTTTGTTTCCTTGTTTTTATTTTGTAATTAGTTTCGTCTCGTAATTTTGTTTAACTCATATCATTGGCAATAGACAACCGGACGACTTATAAAAGAGCATTAATTATTATTAATCGCTATGGATTTATAAAGCTAGGAAAAATATAATTGTACATAAATAACGTGTTATACGTACTATACATTTTTTAATCGCCGCGCAAACGATATCGCAAAGCTTGTGACGTCATAGAATCAGTACTACATTAACTCAGAAAGTCATAAAGAAACAACAGATATTAGGTCAACGCGCCAATTGGATAACATTCCTTTACACACGAATGACGTCTTGCGTTATGATTGGTGTTTCGTTTCAAATTTTTTTTTCTTTTTTCTCGTTTTTGTTTTAATACAGGACTTGGCAAAAAAAAAATTAATGGTATAAGCTACCGGTTTACAAAGTTACATGAAAATCGCCGTTTTCGAATTAAATCCGGACATACAAATTGACACAGACAAATTATAATAGACTGTTACAAGGAATTCAGTAAAAAATTGACATGTACAAACATAACTACACATATATTAATATAGATTAATTACTACAGTACAATATTCTTATTCTATAGTGGACTAGCTAAAGCCGGCGACTCTTCATTATGGCTTGCTAAATACCAATTTTTATTTATCAATCTTCAAAAATGTCATTGTAATACAAACTTCTATCCCCGTTTTCATTACCTTAGAAGATGTATTTCCATAAATCCTTCCTTAGTGCTCAACTACAGTGTTAAAAGAACCAGCATGCAATTTTTTATGGACCTAGCCCCAGTACTCTGAACTGTGGGCTGTGATATATCAATCAGTCAGTTAACCTTTTATGTATATGGATTATAACCATATTTAAAATTCTCGCCTGCGACGGCTTGAATATATTATAGGTCCTTACATTTGAAATTGGTGTTTTGTGGAACTGGCCACTTCGATCTCAAATATCTGTCGTTTGATTAGGAATTCCAAATTTAAATTTATTTCAAATTTAGGCTTGTGTATTTGGTGATTCATTTCTTTTCGCACCATTTGATTTTTCTTTGCCATCGTTTTTTAACAAAATTGAAAACGTAAAGTATCGCGTTATTTACGAATATGAGTACCACCGTGGTATCAGCGCTGAAGAAACAGCTCGAAAGATTAGTGATGTACATAGGGAAGCTATTGTAAATGAAAGCACGGTTCGTTTTTGGTTCCAACGTTTTCATTCTCGAAATTTTGATCTACGAAACAAACCCCGTGGAGGGCCGGAGACCCTAGTTGATAATTAAGAATTAAAGGGGATCGTAGAAGCAGATCCATTGCAAACCACGTCAGAGTTAGCGGCAAGCTTCGGTATGAGTGATAAAATAATTTAATTCACTTGAAAGAAATTGGAAAAGTTAAAAATTTTGAGAACTGGGTACCGCAGGAATTTACTGAAGCACATCAACAAACACGCATTGAGTGCTGCGTTACATTACTCAACCGCTACAACAACGAGGAAATTTTGAATCGTATTGTTACTTGAGACAAAAATTTAACTTTTACGACAATCGGAAACGATCATCACACTGGTTGAACCCAGGAGGACGGGCCAAATAGTGTCCTAAGCGAAGGTTGACTCAGAAAAAGGTACTGGTGCGTGTTATGTGGACCAGTGCTGGTGTCATACACTACAGCTTTCTAAGATCTGGCCAGACGATAACGGTAGATCTGTAAACAATTACAAACCGTGATGGAAAAACTATTCGTTAAACAAATCTCTCTAGCCGCCCACTGCTGCTTCAAGACAACGTTGGACCCCCATACTTCACGACAGGCGGTCGCTAAATTAAAGGAGCTGCGGTTGGCATGTCTTTGACACCCACCACACTCCCCGGACCTTGCTCCAACAGATTAATTACCACATTTTTCGGAATTTGGTCAATTTTTTTGAAAGGAAAAAAATTCAATTCAAATGCGGCTGTCCAAACCGCCATCAAATTTTTTATTGATTCTCGCTCCCACAATTTTTTCAGCAATGGAATCAATAAACTACTTATAAATTTGCGAAAGTGCATAGATAATAATGATAGATACTTCGAAGATTAAATGTATAATTTCATAATATTTTTTTCGTTTGTCTTTTTCCATATAAAACGTCAATTTTATATGTAAAGACCTACTAAATGGATAAACGATATATAAAAAAAATCCAAACTGGTTTTACGGGCTATGAAATTTATCAGTTAACATTCTCGAATTAGAAGGCGTGAATGTTTGACAGGATAGAAGTTTATTCTTACTAAATATATCAATGCGAGAGTTACGAAAATGATATCTTTGTCGTATTTATCGATTAAATTCTTGTGACAAGATATTGTTTATTCATAGTAATCGAAACGAAAAATAATTTGCAACTCTTAATATTACTACAGGTGAATGAACCGAATGCGCTTGTGGAAGAGAATACGCAAACGAATGCTAGTGCTGAAGTTAAAGAGACAGTGGTGACCAACAATGGAAACGTCACTGCCGACCTTCTGGGACTGTCCGAACAAAATAATGTGAGTATTGGTCCAAATCACTGTCTAAGTAATAATAATCTCTCTTTCCGCATGCTCTCCATAGTCATTGTGACTGACGTAATTTATTTTTTTGAGATGACGGGTGTCAATGGTACTCGTTGCCTGGTCAATCAATAGTAAGGTTCTCAGGTGTATAGTACGGCTGCCTAGATGTTGTACCATTCATTTAATATTCTTTATAGGTTTTAATGTGTAACCACAATCTCAACAATTTTAAGTGACAATGTGGTCACGAGCTTGGAATTCGTCAATTCTATAAATTTTGTTGTTTTCTGGTCTGGCAATCGAACCGCTCAACGTCGATTCAAAATTTGCCTTGAGCGGCAAGCAGACCTCTCAACGCTGATGACGGTTGCTTGTTTTTGGTCGATTTGTGCTGCCATATTAATACTGCTATCCCTTACAAACATATTTATTATTAAAGCTAAAGACAAGGACAAAATGTTAAGGCCAAAATAAAACGTCATACTGACGCCATTATATTCTTAGTTCAGTTCGTTGCTAACCGCTGGAAGTGGCGAGTGAGTGTTGTTTTAAAATTGACTATTTCGGTGTTTGTGTTTGTTTTTGTGCGGAAAAATATTACAAAGAAATGAATAGGTATGTACTAAATCATTGTAAGATAATACATTTCAAATCTGAGAAGTTTTTAGTTCATTTTTCGTCAAATTCCCACACCAAGTCGAGTTGTAACCTAAAAATTTTTCCAGTTTTTTTTAATAAATTTAATAAAGTAGCTACATTTACAGTAGGAATATGATTAATATCTATAGTATAACTAATTATTAACGTAATAAAAGTGTCAATTCGTTACATTCTTTCCCTATTTCACAAAAAACGCGCATTTTTAACGGTCGAAAAGCACTTGACGCTTGTTCAACGGTTCTGTCAAACATATGATGGCGATCGTGGTTGGGCAAGATGGAAACGGTTTTCAAGTTAATAATTATTGTTGATATTTTGTGATTGGTTTTTTTTATTCTTATTTTAATGCTAATAATATCTGATATCACTATTAATTTACATGTATTTTATTATAAATAAAAAACTTTCAAGTTCATAATTATTGTTGATATTGTATATTTCTTGTAAAAGTTTTATCTATACTTTTCCTACTCGCCGGCAAGTTTAGGTATGTAAACCAAGTGCATTTCGGCAAAAAATGTGAACGTTTAGCGTCGATTTATGAAATGTTCTTGGAAGATAACATGGTATTATATTTTATAATTCTGTTAGTAAATTTAATCTAAATTGAAAATAAAAAGTTTGTTTCACAAAATAATGAGTAGAACTTACTCTAAACTGGTAATGTTCGATCATATCTTTTTTCTATAGATTTTAACGTCTTTGTTTATGTTGCTTGTAAATAAAAAACTATACACTTTTACAGTGCTAAACTTTTATGAGCCATTGTTTATGAACCCGACTTTAAAATAAACACTTGACAAAGGGCTTCCGACCGTCGTTGTTCTCCGAATTTAATTTTAAACCTTTGTTTATTTTACTGCGCTTGACCTTGGGGTCCCTTGAGAGTGTTATCTTTCGAATGTAATAATTTAAAAAATTGCTACGAGAGGTGCAGGCATTTAATTTTATGTTATAGTTATAGTATTTGTAATGTTAATAAAATAAATATTTCTGACATTAATTTAATTTTTTTTAAATTTTTTTTTTTTTTTATGCAATCCTAACAAATATTCTCATATCTTATTTTTAGTGTAGGTTTACAAAATAAATGAAACACATATCAGTTTAAATTGTTTATTTATCAGTTAAATCAGTTCATAAAGAATAGAAAAACTATAGTTTTATTTTTAGGTACTATACAAAATTACTGCTAAATAAGTAAATTACTGCACGCCCGCGGACTTTAGCGTTTGCGCGGGAACACCCCCTGCCACTTGAGCGTTTTTTCCAAAATGGCGGCCTGCCGCATAAACGGATAAGCGTTAACGATTGCAGAAATAGAATTTGGCTAGGCCTCCAGATTTGAATATTTGAAGTTATAGTAGAGGAGACTTTCAATTGTGGGTGATAGCTAGCTAGGCGAGCAATAGAAAACGCCCTATCACAATGCTGTGGTTTCATCACGATGTTTTCTTTCACTGAAAGCTCAAATTCATTATAGGGATTCTAACTTACGTCGATCGACGCGTTGTCCGTTCACGCTATAACTGTGCCAGCATTGCTTCGAAAGCCTACATCGATGCGAAATAGGTATTTACCTCATCCAAAAACCGTTTCAGACTGAGGACAAAATTCAAGAGCAGTCGACGCAGAAACAAATCGACAACTCGACCAACAACACGAACCAGAACGAGACCAACAACGGTAACGTACACTCGTCCCAAACCGTGTCCGGTATAGGGCTCATAGCCGCCGACTTCCTACAGAGTGAGCGAGCCGCCAACGAGAACCAAACCAAAATAGCCGACGACTTCACCTCGCACAACGGACACGGAACCCTAAATCATCCGCTCACGTTACAGAACGCTATTTAAACTCTCATTGTATAGGGCTTAATATCGAATGCATTGGGTGTTTCAATGCGTATGTATTGGCCGAGGTTCAGACACGAACTAGGCGGCTTAGATCAAAAGTTTGTCTTCAGTCATCGTCCCGGGACGGACTGCGCGTCCGCTCGGAAAACGAACGAACGAAATATCGACATCGAGAACGAATATCGATTCGATAAAAAATATCATAAAGTTTGTTGTAATTTTATTTATTTGATATCTTCTGTAGCATGTCTCTACTTTCGTAAATATCCTTTAAGTCTACGATATTTTACATCGGCAATGCATAAAAGTTAACAAATAAACAAATAACGATATTAGTGTAAACAGTCTCGATATTTTTTGCCAAAATCAGTAAAATACTATTTTAGTATTAGAAAAAAAGAATGGTGCCTTTGTAAATTATTTTTATACGTATTTAATTTTGGTGCTAATCAAGAAAATAATTTTATACGGAAGATAATGTTTCGCCCAATAGAATAGTTTAAATAGGCGAATGTGTTAAAATGTTTATAACAAAAAATTTAAACTGAAATCATTTAAAATCATGTTTCCATGGAAGTTTTATAAAGAGAGTCAGTTTGAAATCGAAAAACACAACTACAGTTAACTTGTATTTGTCTCAAAAACATCATTACTACTTGGAAACCTATTTTTTTAATATTACAACGTATCGAGAAGTACTTTGATTGAGAAAATGGATATAAAACAATACAAACGTATATTAAAGGATTCGTAAACACGGCCAATATATATGCATTGAAGTCATGTTGTTGAGCTTCTGTCGCTCTAAATGTTGTATATGCTCTTTAATCGAGATATGAAAATACTATACAATTTTTCCGTGTAATGCCTACGTCGACTTCATTTCCCTGTACCACCATAGTCGCAACACAAATTCAGTTTAATTTATTACTGTCATACAACAATAGACAAAACAAGAGCGACAGCGAGGTCTAAACCGATAGGACATAATAATATATTGCATTTATATAATAAATTGAAAACACTAAGATTGATGATACTTTTAGCTTATTTTGCTGTTTATACATTATGCAAAAGGTTTCTTGTTTTTAAACACAGTTTTATCCGTTCGATCTCCATAGCAAACTATGAATATAAGCTATGAAACGTAACTACTTTAAGGAAGTACAGAACGTCATGGAAATAGTCGTTTTTATTAATCAGATATAAATTAATCGGTTGATAAATATAGGATCGTTAAACTGATCTATGAATATAGAACTGATAAATTGATTGATAAATAGAGGATTGTTAAACTGATCAATCAAGATAGAATTGATTGATAAATATAAAATTGTTACATTGCATGATAAATAGAGGATTGATAAATCGATCGATAAAGATAGGGTTGATATATAATATCAGTGTGTAAAATCCTAACGATAAAAAAAATATTGCGATGTTTTCAGCGTATTAACTGTTTTTAAAAACAAGATCTACATAATCACCGCTTGAAATACCATAATATCGATATATTGTATATTTTCATACATTTTGAAATAACGTTTGATTAGTCTATAAATATTATTGTCACTTGAGATCAGATCATGAGAATTATTATAGCGATCTGCTCTTTAGATTGTTTTTGGAGTGGTGTGCGGTTGAAAACTCGATACAAATCAGAAAAGAAATATGTTGTATACAGTATCGAATATCGATATAAGGTCTAAGAATCCGTCTTTTGAAAAAACGACATACATTCAAATGAAATAATGCTAACATCCAGAGCATATATGATTATGTTAAACGAGTTCTACATTGTAGAACTAGTGTAGATATTATGGGTGTATTTTATATCGACATTGTAAAATCTGTATCGATACAACGTTTTACTATTGTAAAAATTAAATCGAATCTACAACTTGTCCGATTTCGGTCTCGGTTACATTAATGATTTTTTTATATATTGGTTGTGCGTTCATATAAATTTTAAGTTTAATTTATTGTGATGTTTTTGTTGAAGTAATTAAAACTCGGTATTTGGCGCTACGTGCAACTTTGAACTTGAGGTGATTAATTATTGTTTTTATATATATATAAATATATATTTTATATATATAATATATATATATATATATTCTTATTACTTCGCGATGTTAGAATACCTATGTTTGCTGAGGCGCAATTTAGATTTACAAGTCGATAACGCATTAAAAATTATGTGCATGAGTGAGACGACTATATTTACCGCTCTCGTTTATAAGTTATGCTATTAATGAGTTTTGTAACGAGTAAGTAAAATAAAATTAAATGATATTGTATTCCAGAGACGGTAATGATAAATTTTAATTAAATCATGTAGCCAATTAGTAGCCAATTTACGTTTGAATTAATAACAGATACATCAGGTTCGTCCGTTTGTGTATACGCTAATGTATTTATCAAATGGTTTACGCTAAACGTTTTGTTTGTCTCCTCTTGTCTATCTTGTCTTAACTATTCAACAAAAAAAAAAGAACTTAATTCTACTTGTGTGAAGAACATAGGGATTTAGAAAATCGTTTAAATGAAGTAAAAAACCTTGTATGTATTGTACATTATTTTGAAAAATCATGAGTATTTTTGGGGCGGGGTTATAGACGTTAATTAAAATGGCCGCCTTAGTCTCGTGTATATTCAAAAGCAAGCATTTTTGTCGATAGAAAATATGTCGATATTTTACAGCATCCGTCGATTATCTAGTGATTCTTATTGTATTCAACGCTATTGTATACCAAAATTGGAAGGTTTTGAAATAAACTATTTAGTGAAATATCAACGTACATAAACTATTAAGCTGTGAAAAAATCGACTTCTTAAACATCGCAAGGGTTGTTACGCGGTGTCTTTATACGAACGATAGTAAGTTTCACTGCACAGAGCACTAGAATTCTTTAAAATTACTTTTATTCTGTTTAAGAAAATTATCTACACATTAATTTAACCCCCCAAAACTACTCTTATAGTCTCCTGCTTACGATGAAGAGCCTAATACTTGGAATATTCATGTTTTCATAGATATTTACTGGATCATAACAGCCCTAGATATTAAATAAAATGGATTCATAACAACATAATAATATATCATTATAATATAAATTCATTTTGTTTTATATTATAATGAATCAAATAATCATAATAATATATTAGTATGCTTAACAAAATAATAAATAGTTTAAGTTATTTAACGAATTGCATAAACATTTTTTTTTTTTGTATAATAAGTAGGTAGCGTTCAAAAAAATTATAATTATTATTAATAATAATAACTTTATCGATATGCGTATTCACTGGAGGTTTCCTTTGTTTTTTTTTTTTTTTGATATTTTTTTCTTATTTGTAAGTTTGTGTCGAATTCTATTTTCCTTTTGTCATTATTATTTGGATCATTGAAGAGATTTCTTTATTAACTATTATTAGTAATGAATTATTTTTCTTATATAATCTGTATGTAGTTGAATAGTTATTCTAACATATTTTTTTCATCGTTGTAGTAAAATACAATGCTTTCTTCTTGATCGTTTAAATAAATATTTACGGGGAAGTGAACTTCTCAAAATATATATTCCAAATTCTTTTTTGTATTTTTTTATATATATGTGTCCGTTTGTATGTTGTACTTTAATTATATTTTATTTTGGAGAAAAAAAAAAACAGTTTACGCATTATTGAATATGATAGTCAAATTAGTTTTTATGGATTTAATTATTGGACTGAAGAAATAATAATTTAGAAATATGTACAGTAAAGAGATTTTTGAATAAATTATAAACATGGTCTTTAGTTTGACGAGAATTGTGACATTCAACATGTTTATGTTTTGAGATACGTCCAAAAAATCGACCGTCATAAGGTTTATAAATTTCGTTGACTGACGTTCGCATTTGTTTCCACATTCATTTTTTTTTATAATTGAAAGGCAAACATGTAAACACACTGTGGGTTTGGCTAAAAAATTATAAAAATTTATTGTTGAAATGAGTTTTTTTAAAGAAGTGTTAATCAATTATCGCATTTAAATTATTATGGGAACCCTGTTTAATATATAGTCAAAAAATGTGAGTATGTAAACCTATTTTTTAATGTAAATGTTTCGTCAGTGAAAACCAACAGGAATGTGGTAACCGATATAGTACGCACTGTTGCTAAGAGCTGAACGTTTGTGCAAAATCTCGAAGCAAAAAAGTAAAATGTATTTGAAGTACAACTGAACCTTTTATTCATATCATAACTGGCATTAATGACAGTTTGGTGTCGAATCAAAAACTGACATTAGGGACTGTTTTGTGTCGAGTCAATAACTGACATTAATGACAGTTCTGTGTCGAATCAATAACTGACATTAATGACAGTTCTGTGTCGAATCAATAACTGACATTAATGATAGTTTTGTGTCGAATCAATTATCTGGAGGGCCTAGCCAAGTTGCCTTTGTACAATCGAAAACGAAAAAAAAAAGTATGGAATTGACACTTGGCTGGACCCTCGGACATTAACGACAGTTTGGTGTCGAATCAAATACTGTGACATTGGTGATAGTTTGGTATCAACTTCCATCTGTTTTATATGCTTGTGGGTAACAATTTATAGTAATTTTTAGTTTTTTTTTTTTTCTTTTTGCTATATCATACGTTTTTCCACGTTTATAAACGAATCATGTAGTTGACTGTACTGAAACGAGAGTTACTGGTTTCTTTACTTTATACAGCTTCTGGTGGTATTCTCTACAGTTGATAAGAATTAGAAATGTTCGTGGTGATAACGACAGGGAATGTTCGGGCATAAATATACGACGTTCGCTCAATGTCCCTCGCTTAGCTGATATATAATTATAATTAGATGAAATAAATAAGCCATACCAAAAAAAGAAAAAAATGATAAAGCTAATTGACTGTATAGAATATCAACCAAGAGAGAATGGTTGGATACATTTGTAATACCTATTTATTGTAATTATGTGAAATGCCGCCATAATTAAAAATATTTGTCTACTTTTCACAAGTTTATTAATTAATACAGCACGTCGGTTTAAATAATTGATTTCCATATCAAAGCGTGCGGCTAAATTCGATAAATATATATTTTTTTTTAATATGGCGGCGTGTCACACTGCGCTTGCGCAACTGTATGTATGTAAGTGTATGAACCGTTAGAGTTCCTTACGTCGGTATGGTTGTTAGCTGTCATTTATTAATAATTAAATATAGAACATTGTATGTAATGTATTTATATATAATATCACACATGAGACATGGCTTCTACGTACGTTCTATATTATGTTAGCAATCGATGGATTTATAAGGAGAAGTTTTAATTAAAAAAATAATTATGAAATTAAACATTATCGAGTTTTATTTATGGTTTCCTGATTTCTCTTTTATAAATAAGTTACTAATGACTAATGTCGACGAAGTCTTTGTGGTCGAGTTTGTAGTTCGGCGGAATATCAATTCGACGTCCGCAGGTACGAACCCCGAAATGTACCAATTAATTTTTCGGAATTTGCATACAGTTACTAATTGAAATAGGTAAAACTATAGGCTAACGGTGAAGAAACCTGAACGCTTGGGAAATGTCTTTGTAGTAGGTACAGTAGATACAAATGAAAAACGGCTTGATTGATTTTGATGAAATTTTGTACAAATATGCTTATGCCATTGGCCAGTTGATAGGGTGTAAAATTTTTCAATATTTAGAAAACATAAAATAAATCAAAAATATTTTCGTTAATTCTAGACCGCTTTTGATGAAATTTTGTACGAGGAAAGTATATTTAATTACATAATTGATGGTCTATATCAATTTCAATATTACACATAGAAGTTTAAAAAAAAAATCATTCATTCTCAACCAGTTCTGATCGAATTTGTAAACGGGAATAACATAAATCATAGGTACCATAATTGAGAGGCTATAAGAATCGTTAATAATACATTAAAAATCGTACAATACATTAATAATTTCCAAACGATTTTGATAAAATTGTACAATGTAATTACATGCCATTTATCAGTTGATACGGCATATGAATTGTCAACAATATGAGTAAAATTAAAATTACGGGATGTAAAAACTACTGCGTAGTAACAAACGCGTGCGGAACCGCGGGCACACTGCTAGTTAATAATAATGATAAGCAATTACTAGAAATGGAAATAAATTAGTCGTACCGTGTTTTACACTTAGACTAATAAATGTTTTTTAAGTAATAGTGTGAGGTTCTATAATAAGATCCCGAAGCATATTATTAATGATTCGCCGAAAAAGTTATCGACAAATATGAATGGCTTCTCTATACAAACTTTCACCCAAGTTTTATTTTCATCACATATGGAATAACACAATGAAATAATTCACTTGTAGCAAAACTGTACAATCCACATAATTTACAATAGGTATATCGCTTAGAATGTATAAACTCCCGCGAGCCGCGGTTTGACAGCGCCATAAAATAAATCAGTCATTTTACCGTACTGCGTACATAGTTAAACAGCTTAAAAACACTTCAGCCAATCTTAAAAAGAATACTGGACTATCACTTAATAGGTAATTATTAGAAATACAATAACTTTCTAATTAAGTATAACACTGTCAATAAATCAACATTGACAACGCGGTCATTTCAAATCAACAAACTGTTTATCATGGAAGCTGTTATTTCCCTCTTACATACTTTCATCTGTTTTTTACCCTTAAAGCTTTATTTTCGCTACAAAAAGTACCCTATGTCCTTTCCCAAGGTCCAATCTATCTCTATACCAAAATTTATCAAAATTGGTTCAGCGGTTTAGGCGTGAAAACGTAACAGACAGACAGAGTTACTATCGCATTTATATATTAGTATGGATAATAAACAAATAAACAGCTATTTACATGAATAATAATTACAGTCATCAGGTAGACTATACATTAAACACTGTATAGCCATCGAGCCATCGTAAATAGACTATACATAAAAACACTGGTTTTGAAGAGTTCCCTTTTGTATCTTCTAAGTTGATGATTCAATGCCAATGAAATTAAAATGGGACCGCCCTTGAGATATCCGCTAACCAAAGAATAATCCAAATTAGCTTATAAGCAAAAAAGTTATGCTGTGTTCAGCAAATAAAAAAATTAAATTAGAAAAAAAAAAAATAGTACTAAAACTTTTATGTTATAAATATTCAAATTAAGTTACCTCAGTACTAATTGAAGTCGGAAGTAAAAATTAAAAAATGAAAAATTGTTCGAGGCGAGAATTCGAACCTAGGGCTCGGGCATAACAGTCACGCTTACGACCGTACGTCGTGCGAGCACTACGAGCGTCTTGTTAAGTCACATTGAAACTATACTACTATTAAATAGCCATCATACATAGACTATACATAAAAATCTTACGTTACGGTCGTTTTTTGCCGACTAGGGTACCCCTCCGCAACGCCCCATAAGGAACTTCGTTCCAAAAATAGCGATAAACGAACTATTTTTATTTTCTATGTAACCTTTTAATGTTACTAAAATCAGCCAGATACAAATAGTACAGCTAAAGAATTTTTTTTTCAAGTTTATACCTACGTTATGCGAAAACACTTTTTCCCTGACCTAATATTAACATTTGTACAGTTGACAAAAAGAAGATAAAATCGTGTTTCTTACCTGTTATTTTCGATGTCTGGGATATTTTTCGAATCGGCAGTAGTGTGTTGACGTTTATAAGTGCCTTCTTAGGGCCTAAATTGAATAAAGATTATTTTGATTTGAATTATGTAGATGAGGCGCTATTGTGAGTCATCTACAGAGCAAGCAGTTATATGTGTGTTCCTGTAACTACACTCGAGAGCCAGAGCTTTCTAAATGTAGGTATATCTCACATACCTACCATTAAAGACAATTACAGTCTCCCCGAGGGATCGCGGGAAGCGCCAGTTAGCACAGTTGAATAGGTACTGCAGCACTTTACGCTATCCCAGCATAAATGAGATACGTAGTTCCCGTGAAAAACAAAAGCAATTTCACTTGATCGATGTCGCATGTACACTAGCTTGCAAACAATAATGTTGTAGTCCTCGGATATTTTTGTTCTCTTTCGGCCGTTTTCAATAACATATCTGAGTTTACTATCCCCGATTAATACATATTTGTGATAAATACTATCTTTAAGACAGATATATCGGCTTCCCTCTTATCTACTCAAGGTATAGGAAATGGATATATATTAAGTAGATTCGAAAAATTATCCAAAGATAGGTTATTGAAAAAAAAGGTAGGACAAAAGGTTACATGTGTTTATCTTTAGTAACTGATAGATTGGTTATTAAAAACGGCCATTAAGGACCCGTGGGCACGGATAAATAACAAATAAAACATCTTATAACATAAGCAACTGCGTTTATTATTGTTTAATATACCTAATAGTTATTACATAATTTCACATTCTGCCAGCCTTACAAAATGTCTTCATCGATTACTAAGGTTCTTATAGTATAATATGTATTTCATTATGCTAAATTTTAAAATGTAATTAATTATTAATTAATTAAAACGTTTTAAAATTTGATAGTTCCGTTTATGCTGTTACAATAAAAGCAAAAACAATACTCGAATGATTATAAATTATTTCTATTAATTTTAATTCTGTAATAAAACGGTTTGTATAAGTTTATAAACCTGTTTCCTTTTTCTTTATTTTATTATCGTAGTAAACAAAGGAATCGTTTTTATAAAATCAATAAATAAATATAAGTTCGCCATCTTAGTTGCTGCATGATTGATTTTGCTTTTATCCGAACAGACCTAGAAATAACAAACAATAGAAATTTTGAAATAAATTTTTAAATTTCACAATTATCTTATACCTGATTGATTTTAGGAAAAAACGTTTTCTAGAAAGTACTATTTGTTATTCATACAATCATTACAATATAATTTACACATTTATAATGTATTTAATTAATTTTATAACATTGATTTTACTATTTAGTATGTAATAATAACAAGAAATATTTTTATGATAACGAAAAGTATATATTTTTTGTTAAATTAATTGATTTAATACGAATACATAATTATCGTGAAATAAAAAAAATATTGTAAAAAATGACATAAGAAGGAAAATCGGAAGAGGGGTGAGGGAAACTTGTAGTGTAATTAAAAAATGTTGACACAATCGCATCATTACAAAAATAATACAATTCATCATACTTTATCTATAATAATGAATATGTAGTTCTGTCTGTGCTAGTATTTTTTCCAAAGTTCTTTCAAAGTTCCGCTTGGTGGTAAGCGACTACCGTAGCCTCCCGATATCAACAGCGCGTTAAACAAATACATATATAAAGGGAGTAATAGTAATAATACAAGGTAAATAAAAGTGTTAAGGTATTAAGAAAAATATATATACCTACCTATACACAACCTGAAAATAAAGTTCTAGAAGCTGACCACTCTTGTTATATTAGGTATATACCTAATATAACAGCTATTTAGGTGGTCTTGCTGTTGCACATGTCCTCCGTACAACATGTTTAGCGCTCTTCAAGTGAATACGCATGCCCAGTATTGCTTAAACTCAGCACATGCAAAAGAGTTTGATGTTTCCCTTAATGATTGATACTTGTCGTATTATTATATTGCGAACTTAAGTGGGCCACTACAATTACAATATGGTTTAACGGGGATTTAATCAACAAAACGAAACCCTGACTGTGGTGACATCCAAACCGTGCCACATCTCCTATCGTGCCTTTATCGATAGCTTATTTAAACGTTCAGCTCAGAAAGCATCTGAATATAGGTAGGCACTGGTCAGACTCAATTAAAAATAATCATCGACATGTAAAAGAAGAGGCAATGCCCTGACTGTTGACTCATCATAACTAAGAATATAAATTCGAAATTTGGAGAGGGTGTTGACCACAGAGATCCAGTCTTGACTTTATATTGTTGGCATCGTTTATTTTTATCGAATTTTCTACGGATAGGGAATTAGTCAGTTCGCGACTTTTTTCAATAGCGGCAACAGCCCAAGCCGAGGTCCGGTCACTCTGGCACCCTTGCGCGCTTGTTGCGCACGCTTTCGCGGCTGAGTGCCTTAAGCGCTCGCCCCAAAGCCTGGTGAAGCTGTCATAGCCATCAGCGGCTCTATTTGTTTAGGGCTCCTAAGGCTAACAGTATAGTCAGTCAGAAAATATCAGCATCGATTATGAAGGGATTTCTTGACATACGACTTTATGTAATATGAGGATGGGGTAACAAAGTTTGTATGTATATGAAATAATATTTAACTGCTGAGATTTATTTGTAACATGGTACATATTTATATGTGTTGGACACAATTCATGAGATACCTATTTCGATATTGTTAAATTTAACTTGATTAAACGGATCAACTTAAAAAAATAACGATAAGTATATATATGATAGATAAAGATAAATAAGAACAACAGATTATAAATTTCATTTAAATACTATAGTTTATATTAGCGAAACTCCTAAACCGATCTGAATATAGTTTTCACATTAATATAGGGCCGACTCCGAAGTAGGGTGTGGGTTATCTACATACACTTAAGATTGTCCATGAGGACTAAGAAGTAATGATAATATTGCAATAAAAAAAATTAAAAAACAGCCCAATTTTAATCCAGATAAGACATGTAGAAGTCCCTAGAACCTTATGGTTTTAAATGATTAAATTTTTTGTTTAACTATAAAAAAAGAAAAAAAAAGTTTTTGAACAAATTAATAAAAACAAGGACAATTCATTATCATTAAAATTAGGTGTTCTGCGACTGTAAAGTATCATACTTTATAATATATATTCAAATAATTACATTCTTGATTAAATAACTATTTATTATCTAGATAATTATTGACTAGAATATTTTTCAAATTGATACAACGCTAAAATAAGCCTTAACTATTAATTGGCAAGGAAATCTTATACAATAGGATATGTCATAGTCGAAGTGAAGTCTTTTGTAGTAGATAGAATAATAATATATATTATGTATATTTGGTAACTTTTCAAAATATTCCGCGTTTGGTGAAACTCTAGGTGCGTCTACATCTCAGGAGTTGACTCTGAAAAATAAAATTAGGTAATTACATATACAGTAATAGTTCTTGAGATTAATATATTTGCAATACAATATTTTCCATTTATTTAGACGGTTTATACTAGTTTTCGCAATTTATGTTTAAAAATAGCTATTTATATTTCCTTTATATTAATTTATTGAGCTTGTGGATTTTTCATAATATACTTAAAACAATTACATCTTACTTTCCAAGTTAATATTAGGTTTTTATGCAATTCGCATATTCCAGGCCATAAAAAGAAATTAAAAAAGAAATTGCATCTTATTATTAGAAATATAATAATTATTATTTATGATACGATGCGAGTATACTAGGGTTAACCTACGACGATAGGGCTTGCATAAAGGCCCGTGCCTCTAAAATTCAAGAGTAAAAAAGTTTATATAGATAGATTTCTTTTTTATTCTAGACACTGAACCTAGATCGGTTGCCCAAATATGTATTTTATAAAAAGTCCAATTTAAATTACGATAATATTAAATAGACTAAATTACTTTAGGGACAAATTATGGGTTTTGTGAATAACGTTTCATAATAATGGTGTTGAAGATTTTAATTTCATTATATTGAATAGGAAATTCTTCATAAATGATGTAAAACTTATTATTTACCTAAATAATTAAACAAATAAAAAATTCCCTTACCGTCGATCCACTTCTTTCCGCGCATCCCGAAGAATCCCATCTGGCTCTTTCTTTTAGGAAATGGGCCGCTTAAAAGGAACTTTATCTCATGCGGGTTGCTGTTTTTCAAATCCTTCTTCCCGCGGACCCCAATAAATTTGCCCCGGAAATTAAAATCGTATGGTCTTTTATTTTGTACAGATTTCTTTCCGCGGACACCGAAGAACTGGTTAAGGTTCGAAGCGCGCTTCTCCACTTCGTTTGTAATCCGTTCAACATTCTCATCGTTCGCTTCGTTCGATTCTGGTTCGACCGTGCTCGATTGTTCGTATTTCTGCAAATACTCATTCAACAGTTCGTTCAATAGTGGGAATTCTGGTTCAGTCGGTACTTCGTTCGAAGTGTAATCGATCTGACCGATCAGGGATCCGTCCCTTTTTGGGGCATATTCATGGCTTTGCAGGTAATATTCATTTTCGGGATATAGGGATTCCTTTTTGCCTCTGACTCCCATGAAGCCCATCGGAGCCCTTTTGAAATAAGTGTCAGGATTCTCTAAATAGTCGTAAAAGTTTTTCTTCCCCTTGACTCCAACGAAGAATTGTGGTTTACGTTTATAGTATTCGGTGCTGTCGTCGAGGTACTTTTTCCCACGCATACCGATGAACCCATGTGGAGCGCGCTTGTCCACCTCCTGTGCTGAAGCGATGGAGAAGAGATGCACGGAGATTAATATGAAGCATGCTCTCTGTATACCCATGTTTGTATTTCTGTAACAATGAAAATAATTTTGAATATAAGTTTACTGTTTTCTATGCTATTCATCCATTATTTTTTAAGGAAAGAAATTAATAAAGAGGTTTTAAGTAGGCATCCACACGTCAGCATCGTGAGCATCGGACGCATCGCATCAAACGGATGAATTTTCACAATTCGTCCTCCTCATTAATACCAATAAAATTGACCTGTCGTAGCTTTCTACCTGTGAAATAAGTTTTAGAATTCGATCAGTAATTTCAGAAGGTATCCTCCACAGACATATTTATGAACTTTTCGCTTTATTAAGGATGCAGGATGTAGAAGTCACCAGGTTCATCGAGCCGCTTCAGCTGCGCAGGAACATCGCAGTGTTGAGCGTGTCCTACCGTATCTACCATGGCGACTAAAGAGCTTGTAACAAATACACTCTGTGCTCTGGTCATACTGGCGCTCCCCCGCTCTCTCTCTTGTAAATAACGGTGTATGATTCCTCCTTGATACCTTGATTTCGGTGTGTTTTCCTTTAATAAATTGATTGATACCATTATAGGTCTTCTGATTTCGAAATAAGTTGTTGAACATTATTGTATTTCCTTTCAACACCTCTCAACGCCGTTATTCATTCCTAATCTAAGCAAGCGCTGTTTAACCTAATTCCCTTTATCTCCCTTTCATAACTGAACCATACGCGCTAGGCTTGGCAGGCACAGCTTTACGGTAACTTTCTGAATGTCATATCTTTGCCGTACTGTGAAGCTAAAGAACTGTCTCGTGGTTTCTTCGCTCCTTCAGTTACTCCTACAACAAGGGGTCCTTCAAACATGATGTGAAGAAATATTTGAGCAGGTGAGATTGCACTTTGCTTACCATCAGGAACAATGCCATTACTTTGCCACAATAAAAGACCCTATAATCCGGGAGCTGACAACTTTTGGAACATTGTTATAAACACTTTATGTGTTGAAAATAAAACTTATGAATACGAAATAAAAATTACACAACAAAAACGTGTAGAAGAACTATTGCAAAGGGAGAATCCTCCGACCAGACGGGTGCTATGTCTGGCGGGCAGCTGCCCAACGGTTGTAGTCGGGTTCTTGTATATATACTCAATTGAAAAGTTAATTTCTATTGCGCGATGTAGGATGCGTCGTATGTGGCTCGATATATGTCGCTATGTGTCGCTATTTAGATGTCGCCACAAACGCTTCATTATGGTCTCGTGACGTCATCATTCAGTTTATATGTTAATAGTGACAAGTATGACAACTATGAACTAATTGTACTATGAACAGTAGTCTGTAATTAGTTCATATTTCCTGAATTGTGACGACAGGTTTTTAATCGGTTTCTAATCACGTGACTCACAGAAAAAATGAATATTTTCCAAATGAAAAATTTGATAAATAAACAATTACTTTATCAAAATTTGTATTGTTTTAGGCTTTTCATCCATAGAACAATATTACTCAATAATTTACTTTAATTTTTAAATATAAAGCCAACTCGCGTAATATAATAAATAGTATATAGTATAAACAGATTAGATGAACGGTAGGTCGAAACAAAAGCGCTAAATTATTCTCCAAGTAAATGATTCCTAGATAAAATCAAATTCTACGATAAATTATAAAGTTTGAAAGGAGTCGCTACTGGAAAACAGATTTAAATACATTTAAATATACTTTATAACATTGTATACTTCATCATAAAATGTTTACTTTGTAAACTAGCTCAACTTTATAAACAGTAAGATAATGGAGTTCACTTGTGTTTAAACAAGGAAATAAAAATAAATTTTAAAGCAAGGTCACGCTAACCCGCAAACGGTAAGTAGCCGCTGCCACAGCTAATAACATTCTAGCTGGTTCACTATTTAAGATGCAGCAGTAAATCTAAACAGGCAGTTCTACCTGTAGACCCAAGGAAGATTTTGACAAAAATATCCACCTACATCCTTACATTACTTTGTTACATGCTGTGAACATTCGCTAGACTGAATCGTTATCTTTTATATTCCTTATAGGTTTAACGTTATGACAAATCTCATGTCAATTGACTATGTGGTCCAAGATTGTTAAAAGCTAAGCTTAGCGGAAGACTGGCTCTCAAGTGCAGCTGCCGGAATACACCTATAGGTGTTTGGCGACAGATTTTCAACTTCAAGGTGGTAGCTATTAAGGTGGGCATTAAAAAATACCCGCTAAGGTTCACTAAATGCTACAGTTGCATGACAAAGCTCTGCAAGTTCCTTTTCGGGACTACGTCGCGGTGTCCGTACACGCTACAACTAAGCCATCATTCCTATCTGGGCAATGTTGTTATACAAAAATATTTTTGACCAGTTACTACTTTTTAGTGAGAGTTGATTCCTCAATTTGCTCGAGTCATTTTCAAAAATATGTATCTTATAAAATACAAAGTAAACAAGTAGACGAACGAGTGGAATTCTTGTCAATAAAAAAAGCAAAATAATCTCCTTTTTGAATAGTCTGTTAAAAGTAATTAAACTTCAATATCTTGTTACTATACTTCTACTTTCTACTCCTAATCTACAAAGTTTACTATTTTTTTAAAACTTATTTCTAATAAGTTTCAACTTCATCATTCTTTAACGTAACTTTAAAATCCATAACTATTTGTTAATTATTGCGGTTTTAATCCTGCAGTGAACCAGCTGGAGTGATATATCTATTGCCGACAGTAACCTCCAAACAACACAGACTACAAAATAATTAAAGAACACGCCATCTGATGACAAACTATGTCATTTTAGTCTAGCATTGTGCGACAGCGACAACACTGTACGGTGACCGGTATGAGCGAGAGAGACGGGGCGGTCTAATGAGTCTCTGTCATCCCTCGTCAAACGTTGAAAGCCATTTCAAAGATGTGTGTGGTGTAAGTTTTCTTGTGAGCAATTAAACAGTTTAAGTGGATGTTAAAAACTTGGGCTCTCACGTTCTTCGAATAAACGTGCGGTACTTTAGTTACATGACACTTAAGAAAATTTATCTTACACTCATACCGTGTCTTTCTAGTAAGAAAATAATCTATTTCGAACCTTTATGGCTCGAAGGACCTTTATTTGAATACTACAATGAGCTTTCGTTTTCGGTTAATGGAAAATTTTTAATAGAAACTATGGCTTGTGATATGGCAATTTCTACTGCTCGCCTACTCTCTACCACTATCAAATTGAAAATCTATCTTTAACTTTTTAAAATTTATTTATTTATTTTGCCAGTAGTTAATGAACTGGCTTGAATTTATAATTAAAAAATAAAATTTATCATAGCATTAGTCTTGTAAGGCCACCACCGTATTCTTTTTTATTTTGTGGCCGTTATTACACAGTGTACTTAACTGAACAATAAAAAAACAATTAAAAAAGCATTGATGTTGTTGATAATGCTAGGAAAAAAAAAAATATCAGTAAAAAAATTATATCCAATTTTGATTTATAAAATGTTACTCTAAATTGTTAAAAAAATACAGGGTAATGTCAAAAGTTACAAGTATCAAAAAAAGTACATCTATAGAATGTAAATGATCTATTAAAATTACACGTTCATGAAACAACTTGTTACGTTCGAAAGGCTTTACGGGGAATTGTCTGAATGTATTCAACAGAAAGTCAGACACACGAGCACGACCGTAAAATCCCGAAAATCGGCGTTCACTTCTATTACGTGGTAAGTGGTATAAAATTAGGGTTGTCTCATTCAAAAGTTTTTTAAATATTTTTTATTTTATTATCATATCAAATAGTGACGGAGTAAATACCAATTAGAAACACTGTTAAATTAAATAATCTTTATTTTACAACTATGTCTAGCCTTAGCATTAGCCTAGTGATTGTAAGCGCGCGACTACTATGATCAAGGTCCTGGGTTCGATTCGCAGGTCAAGCAAGTGTTATTGGGTTTTTCTATGAAATCTCAGTAGCAGCTTGGAGTTTGGCTTTGTGCCCAATTAGCTCGAGCAATAGACTCGCCCCCTATTATATGGGGCCTAAAAAACATACACGGCGAATTGTGGGTGTACATCAGTACACCTCTGCCTATTTCTTCATTCATATAGGCGTGATGGTATGGTAAAGAAATATACGATCCGTCTGATGGTAAAAGTTTACCGTAGTCTATAGAGGTTTGTAACACCAGAGATATCGCTAGCCCGTTGCCAACTTTGAACCCTCTACCACAATAAGCTCTTGTTATCCTGCTCACCGCAGGAACACAACACAAGTCTGGTTGTTCATAACCCTTGAGAACTTCATCATGGATTCAGTTTAAATCAATAATAATAATAATTTATTACCAAATAAAAGTTTACAAATTAAGAAGATTAAGCCGACATATACAATTTGGCAATGGGTCAGACTCAGCTAATGCTATGTGGCGTGTTATAACCTCACCACACAGCGCTGGTTTTCAGTCTGCGCCACATTCATAAATAGTCAATATTACGCACAATCGGCAACTCGGCTCGGCTCGTCACATGATATAACAATTAATTTATAGATAAGTCAAAATCAGATGGTTAAAAAAAGAAATCATTATTTCCAAATGAAATAAAATGTACGTCCCTGATATTATGAAATTAAATTTTTGAAAATGTTTTATTGCGTAAAATAATTTGTTTGTATTTATGTACGCATGTAAGAAGAACTTATACTTTCTTGGCGTAATAAAACATCGCAATTAAATATCGTAGATCTTAAAAAGACCTACAAAAAAGTCATCGAGGCATATGTCTATTGTTTCAGGGTCACCCACAATAAGCATATTTGTTTTTAAAATAACCGGGAGTGGGGGAATCGCGCATGTGCCTGATCGACAGCATTCGAGCGCAGCCGCGGACACAGCTAGTATATAGATAAGTTCTTTTTTAGAAAACTCTTGTCATAATAATAACTACAGTAAAAATAATATATTAACAAATTCAAGAGTAAGACAGCCCTATTGATATATGTAGATATATTGCATTCGGTTCCACGTCGCGTAGAGAACAACGCTACGGGTAAATACGTAACGTGCTACGCGCTACGCTGATGAGATGGAGCGTGTTGTCTGTACACTTGCGTACTACACAGAGACTACGTTATAGGTTTCGTTCGGGTTTACTTTAACCTTTGATTATTTATAAAGCATAGGTATGAAAAATAAATACATTCGCTTAAAACAATTTAACTCACTACAGAGAATAGACGTTTTTTTGCTCTCGCAATTATAATTAAAAATGACGTTAGGTACTACTTCCTAAAAAAAGATAAAGGTTAAGATAACAATCCATAAGAAAGTATTGTGATTTCATTTAGGTATATAATTCACAAGGTACGTAATTTATGTAAGTTCATTTATACAAATACAATTTTTTCATAAAAGTGAAAACGTCATTTCTTGTCAGTGTTGCTGTTATAAGTGCATTGAAATTTCCCTCTGACGGTTGTTAAAATTGGTTAAATTGACATTTTATAATACTTGATCGATAGATATCGCTTTCGACTTCAAAAACCGTGATCCAGCAGCCGCACTTAAATGTCACATTCTACACTTTTAGGATATTTAATGTCTTTAACATTATGGCTAAAAGTTTTACATGTATTTTATTTTATTTATTTCATACAAATAATTTTATACTTATTTATTTACGCATGTAATGAACATCTCCAACGACGTTGATGAAACTTTGTATTTTTATTTTACCTAGATATGAGTTTTTTTTTTCAAGATTCCTGATATTTCATTTAATTCACCGTTTATTTTCTTAAATACAATACAAATAAATATTCGATTCTTTAAGAATCCAAAACAAACACGAACCAAATAAATAACTGCTGTCTTTTCTGAATGAATTAACTTATGACCCGGCATTAAATCATCGTTGTGGACCGCCGTTTTATATCACATTCCACTTACGTGATGTGAGTGTAGAAGATAGTTCTATAAAATGTTTTCTATTTCCGTCAAAACTGCGAATTGACCTTAACAGAGATAAAAACTTAACGGTGAATCGCGAATACTCTTATAAAATCTAGAAGACTGTTCGAGGATGTCTACGAATGCCTTTTACAATAGGTAAATTCCATTTAAATTTTCTTCAATATCTACACTGTAATTCGTTTCTCTAAGAGATTCTAAATAAAATAATTCAAAAGAAGCCTAAGGAAACAAATAATCTATTTTTCTAACGGTACCTACATTTTCATTATCACTGTTTACGTGACATGATTGTAAAGTTGAATTTAAATATATTTCTGTTGTCTGACAAAACTGAATACTTCATTCTGGCAACGTGGAAAAGTAAATTAAAAATATGACATTAAAGTACGTAATATGCTTTAAGGAAGGCGACCGTTGATCCTTTGACATTAACCGTCGTTAAGCTGATCTAGTACCATCATACTAAAACCACTGTGTGTATATCACTCTGCACAAAATGCCACTCTCTGAAGCGTACAATAAAACCGTGTTCTTTCCAAATTTTGTATATTGAGTTTTCGCGTATTAAATGAAGGATCTAGACGAGACAGAAGATAAAATCGTAAATTACGTCAATTTGCTAATCGTCAAGTCTTCACACACGAGGAACGCTTGTCTTGTCCAAAACAGCTTAAACTGGTAGCTCTAGAAGCAAAATAATTTGCACGTGGGTTTTTTTTTAAATTGATCCCCTAAAGGTAAGCGTCCACATGTCCGCATAATAAGCATCGCACGCATCGCATCCAACGGATTAATTTTTCACAGTACGTTCACTGTATTCGGCAGCGATCGGATTTGCTTACGAAACCACCGCAATCGGATTGTCGATGCCACTTTAATTCCGATTTTCGTAGTGAGTGTACGTGCGGAAAATGTTTGTGATATAATGAAGGAAAGCGAAGAAGAGCAATTTGTCGTAATTGCTTGTTTGTTAACAGAAGACGAAGAAAAATCTAAAAAAAGGAAACATAATATCTGGATACAAGACATACACGCATGTTGCAATAACGCGTGTTGACAGGACGATTATCGAATGCATTCCGTATGATGTCATCGGCACGCATCGCAAAAGTTGCCCCTCGAAGCACAGGCGTCGGAATTACCAATGAGCTGATTCGTGCGCTCCGTACGATGCGGATCAATGGATGCACTCGTGTTACTATATATACAAAGAATACTACGATCTGTTTGATAAGATGCGTACGAAGCTTACGAAGCGGGCATGTGGACGCTTACCTTAAAAAATCGTAGTGAACAAGTGATTTAGACCGGGGAAAAATTAATTCAATTTCAATTTGAACCCCGACGTGCACCATCGATTTTTTTAGAATTCACGTCACACATCAACTAATTTCGAATTGGAACACTATCGACTGACAGTGGAGGAAAACATATTAAGGAACATGAACGCTTGAGAAATATTCTTGCAGTACCAGTGTATGTGGGAAACATATAGAACTGTTTGATTTCTCGGCGTTTAATATCGCCAAATACGTCGTAAGCTGGCGTGGCGATTAAGCCCGTGCCTTCCCTTGGGAAGATATATCTTATTGTCCACCAGTAGGACATTTACAAGCTGATATTATTATTTATTATTATTAGGAGTTAAAATATTACACTTCTATTGCTGCCGAAGGAAAATCCTATCAGATATACGGCTAGTACCACAATAAACAAATTCCAATGGAACATTCTAGATTCGTGTGACATGAAAAACTTTCATACAGTAATACAGAAAATGTATTTGTCTATTGTTTCACAGGAACTATGCTCATTCAAAATTGTTCTGCATAAAACGATGATAATATAGGTAAAATTACAGAACGAGGGTCTGGAGATCTGTAGTTCAGGTCTTTGTACCTTTTTCAGACTCCAGACCTCACATTAAATGTAACTTTCATCATTACCTACAGTTGTATAAAACTTATGTTCGTTTTTTTTTTGTATACAAACAATATTGTACATAAATAAGATGCTAAATGTGAGGTCAAATACATAAATTTATTATTATATTAACAAGATTCTATTTACATTAATCTCTTTATCGAATAGTTATGAGTTGCTCGTCAATTTCTTATAAAACGAAGCCTAATTACGATCAATTTATTTCTCCTTCTGTTAAAAAAAAAATCGGAAAGGAAAGATTCACGCTTGAAAAAATATTGGTACAAAGCACGTCGACGCTGCTAATTGGTGTCGTTTTGTTACCTTTCGTCCCGGGGAGAGAGAGTTTGTTTAACACCTTTATCAGACCGTCCTTATGATTTTATGACAGAAATAAGCTATAGAAATTTTTGTATGTATTTTTCTATATAAGCTCTATCGAATTACATACTGTATTCACCTGACAAGTGACTAGTCAAATAATAAATACTAGCTTTGACTGCGGCTCCGCTCGCGTGGACTACACAAGCCGTTGCTATTATGATGGTCTTGCTCAAATAAAAAAATACCTATGCTCATTTGCGCAGAACCATTATTTAATTGTTCATAAAAATAACCTAAGTCACTTCTTATAACAATAGCTATCTGCCATTGAATGCCCCGTCAAAATCGGTCCAACCATTTCGGAGATCAGCCAGAATAAACAGACACAGGAACAAAAATTTTATAAATTTTTTTTTTTTTATAAATAACGTTTATACTTTCATATGCATTTAGTAAAAAGCTATTATTGTGACATTACAAACAAACACTTATGAAAATAGAAACACTATTAACCGATTCAACAAATTATATTTTCAAAGTAGATACACGGCTCTTTACATGTCATCATGAATGGTGGGTAATTGCCTTCAGTTCACTTTCGACTTGATACCGACGCGGCGTGAGAGGGAAGAAACTTTTATCCTTTTTTGACAACAGTGTTTCCGCCTTTCGCTGTGATTTCCTATCTCTTTTCTTTCAACATGCTGATAACAAAATTTGTAATCTTTTCAAATTGCTTTTAGTGAGAGTATCGCGCGTCAATTTATAAAACGTCATTGAATTCAATCCATCCCATTAAAAGAAACAGTAAAAAATTATTTCTACCTATGTAAATAAGATTTATTATTTTAGTGGATGTACAGAGAGGGAGTCATTTATAGACATCACACTGTCACTGACGTAATAATCCGCCCTATAATAACTCACTTACAGTAAAACCTGTTTGGCATGGCCAATGAAATTATTTTCTTCCAAAATAATAATGTGCTTATGAACTTCATTATAGAACCTAACACTATCTACCTAAAATATTTAATAACAGATTATTAAGTCTAAACATGTTTGATTAATTTGTGTTTATTTTTAGTACAGACATTACAACCTATTACCTCGAGTCTATGCAGAAACTGTGTAAATTTTTAAAGAAAAAAAAAACATATAAACGCATACCATCACACCTGTATCCTCGATGGGTTAGGCAGAGGTTTACTAATGTACAGCCACAGTTCGCCGAGTCTGTTTTTTAGGTCCCATGTAATAGGGGGCGAGCCTATTGCTATTAATCGGGCACAAAACCAAACTTCGAGCTGCTACTAAGAATTTCATAGAAAAACCCAATAACACTTTGCTCGACCTGGGAATCTAACCCAGGATCTTGATCATAGCAGTTGCGCTTACGACCACTAGGCTAATGAGGCAGTTAAAAAAAATCATTTTGATATAGCTCAATTTTTACTCATAAAACATATTGATTCTTAAATTGGATACGGTTTATTTCCGGCTCACGTCTACGTTAAAATCTTCAAAGGAAAGAAAATCTTTGTATTACTGTATCCCTTAAACCCCTGTCATTATGATATTGACATATAAATCTCCGCAGTAATATCTTTATAATCTAAAAAAAACGTTTAAAAAATAAACTAAACCCTCATGTCATGACAATATATTAAATACAGTCTCGTCTATCAAATTAAGTTTTTTTTTAATTCTCTTTTGGTTTAAACTTAGGTTACAATCTAAGGCCCTTGATGGCATACTAAGTCTAATGAGACCACTTGCTCTCAAGTGTAGCTGCCGGAACACACCCATAGGCATTTTTCATCTTGAGAGTGGTAGCTTGCCCGATGCCGGTTTTTTTGTCAACAAAAAAAAAATCAACTTCAATGATTTTGAAGAGTTCCCTGGTGTATCTTCGAAGTTGAAAATGAGATCACCCTTGAGGTACTGGAGAGAAAACAAATAATCATCCAAATCGGTTCACAAACAAGGAAGTTATTGGCTATGGGATGGATCAGCCAAATATCATTTGGCCACTCTTGACTCCATTGAGCGCAGAGCTCGTCAACTTGTTGGTGGTGAAGCACTGATGACGGCAAAGCATCGACGTAAGGTAGCTTGCCTTTCAGTGTTTTACAGGTTGCACTTTGGAGAGTGTGCACAGGAATTGCACGATTTAATTCCGCCCAATCCGTTTCACCTTAGGACAACTAGACGGCGTGAGGGCTTATGTCGTGGAAATTCCCCTGATTCGCACGAAGCGATATGCATCGTCGTTCATTATGCGAACGGCAAAGGAGTGGAATTTACTCCCGTCGTCTGTTTTAGCATCTACCTATAACTTGGGAGTCTTCAAGCGAAGAGTGAATTGGCATTTAACAGGTAAGCGCGATACATCATCGGCCTCATCTTTACTTACCGGCAGGTAAGATGGAGGCCAAGCGCATAAATGTACTGCATAAAAAAAAACATTCGAATTGAGTAACCTCCGTCTTTTTTGGAAGTAATTTAAAAATAAATGGAAAATCGTGACCAATCAAACTATGATGCAGTCTTCTTTGGAATTGACTTTTTATATACCAAACGGAAAAAAAATTGTTTGATTTACCTGTACGGTGCATACAATTTTGCATAGGGTATTCACACATTATTTTATTATTAACTTGGCAAAGTGACTTCAAAAAGTGAATTGAAAAACAACGGTGAATACCGCGAGATCAATATTCATGCAGCTAGCACGCACTGGATGATCCCGGAACTCAACAAAACAAATTAGAGTCACTGTCACGTATTGATCACCATGTTCATGGTGGTCCCGACCCAGTCGGGTACAGATCTCTAACACCTCGCTTGCTTACTGGATATATATAGAAAAAACGTGAGTTAAATGCATGTAGTCGCAGCCTGAGGTGAAGAGTGATGGCATATGCCCCCGCCTTCCGCATGCCTCGCCTCACTCGCCTGCACTGTAGTGATGTTAGGTGCTGTCTTTGACAATTATCGTTCTTTGTTATTATTGTTTTACTTTTATTATTATTATTGTATGTTTTATTTTTATTATTGTAACGTTATTATTGTTTTCATAACAACTGCTCCGATTCCATTATATTCTGTTACATACATTTTTTTAATTAATCGCCATGCACGGGAAATGGCGAAAAGTGAATTTGATGATGATTAAATTACAGAGATTTATTTTTTCAGATTGGTTTCTCTGTGTGATAAAATTGATTAAAGAATGTTTGATAAATTATTAGCTTGTTTTTTCATTATGTTACAACTTTCAAAATGGACATTCTTATTATCGACAGTAATAATGCTAATTAGGTCACAGCACTATCGAATTCCTTAACTCCGCATTCAACTCGCGCATTTACTATACTTAAACGGGCTGATCCCATAACGCGACATGCCTAAGCGTGCTAATTTTGCGGGTATACACCTGGTGTTTGGTGGTCGCAATCCAGTTGAACACAGCAGTCGTATTCTACCATTCAGCAAATAACTGAAGTACATCTAAACTTATATTGTAAAGACGAAGAGATTATTCTTTTGTTTGTTTGAACGCGCTAATATCTGGAACTAACAATTAGATTTGAATTTATTTTTTTTCATTTTATTGCTTAACTAGCTGTGTGAAGTAACTTTTGTTCATAAGGATTAATGTTCCATGCCTAAAAATAATGCTCATAAATCACTTATTAATATTCAACAAATTTTTGTCGCAAAATACTTTAATGTGGCTTGTGTATTATATATAAATAAGAATATGCTATCGCGGGCTTTTATTTAAATATTATACTAATCACCGATATTTTTATAGAACATTATATTTACGTATCTCTAACGATTACGTCAACGCACGTGGTTATAGCAGTTTGGGAGCGCTATGTCTTCCGACTCACTTATAGGAATATTTAAAGCTAGCTGAGATTTACAGCCTAATGTTAGGTAGCCTATACTATTCCTCATGAATTTGGATATCATATATATACAACAATATGTTCTTTAAATCTTACTGGTAATTCCAGAAATTAGTGTGTGCAAATAATAAAAAAGCCCTTCTACATTATTATATCATAATAAAAAATATGAAAACAACATATAGTAGTAGAATATAGATCTATTGAGAAAGACTATATATTTCTTCACCTTTGGGCCGTAAGGAAAAGTGAGAACAGTATCGTTGCTACAAGGGTGCGTTGGCGGCACGGTTGTAATTTGTGATCCCCAATCGAAATAAGTATAAGCTCTAAGGAAAAAAAAGCTTCTCATTCAACCGATCTAGTTAAATGAAAGCATTCGTAACCCAATCCTGTGAAATGACTACACAAATAAAAAATATTATATGCATAAGTATTCTTCAAATTTCTTCGTTCTTAAGTTTACAAGTATTTGAAGAAAACTGCAATAACGCAGAGAGGCAGCGCGCGAACAGGTCGGAGTGCCCTCGAGCGAGCGGAGCGCTGTTGCACGACCAATTACATTGAATACTTCTCATTTGAAATGTAATTCATTCTTATACATTTAACATTTGAGCATCAGAGATGCGAGCGCGACTAATATCACAAAATATTGTGCATAATATATTTCTTTTTTTTATGTAAAATTTATTAAATAAGTATAACTCACGCCAAACTTTATGGCCGATGTGAACACAGTAACGAGTTCGAAATCGAGCATGATATAGACCAATCAATATTAATACATAGTATAAAAGAAAGTCGCTATGTCTGTATGTCCGCTTATTACTTCTAAACCACGCAACGAATTTTTATACGGGGGTGAAGTCAGGGAACTTCAAAAAAGCGGTGCACCCCGGGCAATGTCGGCTCTTCTGGCCGGCGGCTGATACCCTGACACGGAGGCTTCGTCAGGCATTCCTCTGCCTATCAGAGGAAGCAACGGAAGTTGCGCTGACGGGTTCGACGTGCACTCACCCTACCGTCAGGCGGGTAGGTGGGGCATATTATTCTACCTGCCACCGTCGTTCTCGTAATCTCATCGAAGTACTGTGGTCATGTCTCATGACTTCATAAGTGACCTAGGGTCTTGGGTTTACCGCCCGGACCGCGAGGAAGAAAACCTTTATAAAAAAATAACCCCGAATCCTAAGCGGCAGTGCACCGCGAGAGGATGCATGACTAATGGGATGTTCAGTCTCTAGTGCGACCCTCGTCAGAGAACCGGCCGACTCTCTGACGGGTTACGCTAGACTTACCCAGGTACAGGGGGTACTGCCTGGGTGGACCTGATATTTTTCCCACACTCGTGGGAACAAAATACATAGATTGTTTAAATTCTTCTCCAAACCCAAAAAACTCTCCAAATACGACGACTACGGCAATCATATGGACTTTTGATGAAGGAACGGGAAATTCCAAAAATAGAAGTAAAGCTCTCTCGGCAGCCAGTACGATAAAATCCACTATTATTGGCAAGACGGCGCGGCTGAAACAGGGCCGCTGAAGCATTGTGGAAACTGTGTCCAGCTCGGTTTCAAGCGATTCCGATGCACCTTTAGCCAAGGTAGCGCAAACGGCTAAGCGAGAAAGAGGTCAAGGCTTGCTGGGTCTTCTCAAGCCAGACAGTACCTTAAGGATAAAGATCGAGCCAGGACAGAATGTGAATCTGAGGCGGAAATTACAGAGATGTCCCAACTAGTAAGGGATTCCGGGGTCACTCGCCAATTCGCTGCCTCCCGAGAGAGAAAGGTGCTTGTAGACTCTCTACCAGCGGATGCTCTAGAAAAGCAGATAAGAAGCTCTGTTTCGGCGGTCTTCAGTGTCTCGCTTGTCTAAAGGGCTCACCTGTGCTCGCACTTTGAAGGACGCAGTGGAGTCTATAACAGAGGCTACATCTGCCCTCGTTTCACGTACGTCTTGGCGAGTTTCATAAGCCGAAAAGAGCGATATCTTATGCATAGAATTAAACGTGCGTAGATAGATGTCATTGTTTGTTGTCTGTCAAAGTTAATTATTTATAACAAAATAGTGTATTCGATACGACCAGTACATTGAAAAATTGAGGTTATTAAAAATGTTAATACCACGCCTGCCTTTATGATGTCCCATAAAGTTTTATCTTGATTTATATTTTAATTTTCTTATGAAGTCACTTAAACGTGCTTAGCGGCGCTAAATAGCCATTTTTGGCTGATAAATTTGTTAGTTCGATACTAATATTTAGCGACTAATTTTTCTTTGTGCAAGATACTAATTTTGTTTACCCACTTTAAATGTATTTAGTCTTACTTTAATCATATTTAAACGTGTTTAGTTAAACGGTATTATTTGTGCTTTGCGCAAACTAACGCGCTTTAAAATAAGGCACAAATCTTAAGATAAATAGAAAATAATGTTTCTCTTACGGTCATTAGCAGAAGATCTAAAGATTTCTTGTCATTTGAAGCCGTTGTATATTGTCGTGAGCTGGTATTTAATCCAGTATATGTACATTCAAAGGTCAATAGAATCTCAGTTGTATAATTTTACTAGTATTTCGCCAGCGGCTTAGTCGCCTAAACTATGATAGTAGCATAATTGCTGATTTTACCTAACCTATCTCAAACATTTTAAAAATGTGGCAACATTGTAAAACTCAATTTCCCGTGATAATTCTTAGTTGTGATATTATAAAATTTAAATTAAACTTTATAACATTTGTATTAGAAGTGTAAAACGTGAGAGAGAGATTGCAATATCGCAACTAATTTGCAGACCACTTGACTTTAATTTGACGAACGACTTTCACGTTAAATTATATCTTTTACTTTTGTTCAAAAATAAATAATAGCATTCAGCACTTTTGGGTTACATTTTAAGGTGTCTAGAAAAACTCGGTCACAAATACTTCTACCTAACTTTTCTAATAATTGAAAAGAAGCAGAAGTGAAACCATCAGAAAACATAAAAATATTCACATAAACGATACACGTGAACAATACACCACGCTGGCTATGACGCCTTTTCCCAAGGCTTCGTAATACGCAGGCGCATACACACGTACAAAGAGGAGACCAAGATAATAGAAATCACTGTGGATCTCATTTTTTCGCAAGATAAATCTTATATAAAGGTGTGTGTTTGTGTCTCATTTATTTGACTTCAACAAAAGACGGGAGGTAACTCAATTCGAATATTTTTTAATGGATGTTCCGCCATAACTTCTTTGTTTATGAACCGATTTGAATGACTTTTTTATTCTATAGGGGATACCTCAAGGGTAGTCACATTTTAATTTCATTGATATTGGACAAACAAAGTTGAAGATACACCACGAACTCCTTAAAATAATAGCAGTTGGTTATGTTTATGTCAAAAATTGTCTTGTTAGAGTCGCTTTTTCGTTTCGTCACGTTTCAAATCACAACGGTACTCATAATAAGAAGTTTTCATTTCAAAAAATAATGAAAAGTGACGTCATATAAAGCTGCGTTTTCATTATACGGGTACACTCCGACCGAATGCGCTTATAGAAGCTAGATCATATAGGAGTATGCTCGGAATTTGGTTAACACTTAGTTGACACCATTTAGTTTTCGTTAAATAATTGAATTAGCTCATAAAATAGAACTGCGTCCGAGTTCACTCTAATCGGATGCCGATGTCAGAGTGCGCTCGTATTACGTGTTTTCACGTTACGAGTAGCATCCAACGTGGACTCGGTCCGAGGGTACTCGTATAACGAAAACACGGCTTTAGAGTTTATACTCTCATAGACATAACGTAGAAAGCTACAAAGGTTAAACATGATATAAGAAATCAGCTTCTACACTCAACAATTTATTGGAATACAATGAATTTACATAACGATATAATTTCGACGGTCATCGCCGTCCTTTCCGTTTTAAGTATGACTATTTAGTCAATAAAATTTTAAAACGCTAAAGATTATTTACTTTAGTATTAATTATTGTAAAAGGCCTTGGTGGCCGAGTGGTTTATACCGGTGGAATATAGATTCGATGTCAGTAACTTCGAATCTCGGTATGTATTCGCGTACAGTTATTAATTTGAAGTTGGTAACACAATCGGTTTAAGGTGAAGGAAAACATCGCGAGGAATCCTGAACACTTAAAAGTTTATCTGCGATTATCGGCGTTTGAAATCGCCAATACGGCAATTAAGCCCGTTTTAGCACTTTCCTTGGAAAAGGCCTTTGCTCTGTTTGGGACACAGTCTGGTATTATTATATTAATTATTGTAACCGACCATAACCTCAAAACAGAAAACATAAATTATTATATGAGAATTTTTTTTTAATTTTATAATTTATTTGCAAGCATAGAGGCAAATATTGAAATGCATTTTTTTTTTTTTTTTTTTCAATGTAGTAAGTAGAAAATATACGCGCTCCATGAAAATGGAACTAAATGAACTGACAACTTACACAATCATCAAATTTATTATATACAATGGCCGTGGTCCCGGCTCCGTTCGCCTTACAATTTCCTAAAACTTTAATAACTTTTTATATGAATGAAGATATCATGGTATAATTTTAAAGAAAAGACCAAACTAAGTAGTAAAACAAAAAAAAAAAAAAATTTATTTAGTAGTTTTTAGCGTGATGCGTGCACAACGGCAAACATCTATCATATTGTTACCCGCTTAAAAAGAGAGAAAATCTTGTTCCAGAAATATCTCGAAGCAACTAAATACTTCTCAGTACTTCGAAATATTGTCGCGTCATAAAACAACCGCAGCGCAGCGCATGTTGTGTAAACACCACAGTTTACACACACATGTATAGGGTTTGTTGCCTTGATTACGTCATCGAGTAGGCATAGCAACTAAACGTCGAGAAAGATAGCGATGATTCACGATTTTTCTGCGATCGTTTAGAGTAGGTATTTAAGCGGCAGAGGCGCGGCGCCGAAGTAGTTCAGTTTGGAATTACAAAGCGATAACAACGAGCGATAAAAGAAGCGAAACCACAGTGAAATAAATAACAGTGTTGTGAGTTCGTGAAATTTGTAACTGTAGAATTCGAATAAAACTTCTTCACGTCAATCATCGGCATTTTTATTACCCACGGGTGTAACATTATTATTTATATAGATGTTATGTTCACTCTTTAAAAAAACGCTTTCTGTAAACTTCTAATCTAAAACTTGCATATGTATGAATGAACAAGCTGTCTGTCAATCAACAATTGTGTCTGTGCAAATGCTGTTTGAATAAAATAAACGTTATCATTAACAGAACGAGATAATATAAAGTGAAGGCCTTATAGATAGGTACTGATACATTAATGTATCTATCATACGGGATTATCTATTCGGACGTAGTGCCCTTTACTGTCATCGTCACGAAAGAACAAACAGGCATTCAACATTATCATATTTATAAAACCAGAATGATTAGGTCAATCTCACAAGGACAACGCGAGCGTTGGCTGTGGCTAGTCACTGTAAAATGTAGTTCTCCATACTTAGTACTAGAGTAAACCACCTCAACTTACCAACTGACAAATATTCTCTCAGTCTACTGATAGCGTAAACGCGAAAGAAAGCCATCTTAGTTCGATTACTAAATTTAAAATCCGATAATTTCATAGATATTTAAGTATTATGAACAGTCATTTGTGCTCCTTTATGAGCAGCCAGAGAATTTCTATGAAAAATGTACATAGAGGAGTGTTGGTTCCAACACTCATGTACGGAAGTGAAAGCTGGGTGTGGCAGAAAAATCATGAAAGTAAAATAAATGCAGTAGAAATGAGAACGTTAAGAGGTATGTTAGGAGTGAAATTGAGTGACAGAATAAGAAATAGTGTGATAAGTGAACTTTGTGGTGTAAAAGAAGATATAGTCACACGGACTGAGAAAGGGATTCTTAGATGGTTTGAGCATGTTGAGAGGATGAATGAAAGAAGAATGACTAAACAAATTTATAATGAGAGTGTAAAAGGAAACGCTGGTAGAGGGAAGGTTTAGACGAACGTTCATCGATCAAATCGGGGACGTTCTGAAGAAAGGTCAGATCAAGAGTACTCTAAACCGACGAGCATGCATGAAAAGATTAATGAATGTTGAAGAACCGAAAGATGTATGCCAGGATCGTAGCAGGTGGAAGGACATGATCTCTGCCTACGCCGTTAGGAAATAGTAGAGATTTATGTATGTATTTATAAGTTCAGCATGATAAAGAAAATGGTAATCTACATTAAAATGCAAATTAAATTATCATCTTTTCTCTCAATCTACTGAAGCCTGTTTTTTAATTCATGTACTAAATGTAAACTTTGTTAATTCTGTACATATTTAACTACTATGTACATTGTACAGTCATAGATGAAACATGGAAAACAATATCATGATCCACATCAAATTGCCAATTGTAAACTTTTTTCTTAGTCTGCTGAATGCGGTACAGCGAAAGCCTATCTTAGTTTATTGACTATATTAAAATCGCGAAGAATATACCGTCTTTTCTGTTAATTTGTTCTATCGTAAATCTCAGTCGAATCAAATTACAAGATCGAGTCAGAAATGTCGAGTTCCAACGTCATACTAAGATCAGTGACGTTAAAGAAAATATCAATAAAATATAATGGAATTTAGCAGGACATGTTGCCATGCAGAGTGACGGCAGGTGGACTTAAACGTTGATGGATTAGGCCCACGTATGGGTAAACAAGGAGTTGGAGAACAATATGCTCGTTGGGTTGACGATATTGTTAAAATCGGAGATCAAACATGGATGAGATTAACTCAGTATCAAGATGAGTGGTAGTGGGTGATTACGGACCGATGATGAGGATGGTGATGAAATCTTAGTCAATTACAACGGCTGAAAGTAGTTTTATCATTGTATTTAGTTACATGCTAAACTAAATAGACTCCGATAGAAAAATTCGAGTGAGAAGTTCGTTGGTAATTTTATTAATAACCTTTATAATCTTAACCTATTGCTTACCTTTTTGACAGTTCATTTAATCAAAATCGAATTAAGCTATTAGGAATTTTGAAAACATGACCATCGGAAAACAACAGAGGCGGTCATTTATCCCACAATGAAGTTCATAATTTGTCCTAAAAGTCTTTAACAACACCACTAATGGCCAGATAAGCGATTATTTTATTATCTATACATAATGTTATTATCGAGAGCGGATAATGTGATTACTTGTCCATTAGAAAAATGGTACCTACGATTAATAAGGAACCATGTTTTGAAAGTAAAACTGACTCTATTTGACCATTGCCACCATATCTGGTTTTTCTCATGGCAGCGATTCTGTAAACCAGAATGTATTTCTATCTTTTTAAATATAAGCTTTAAATATACAGTCATGTCAAACTTGTGACATGTTTATACAAATATCATCACCTATATTTAGCACGTCACCCATATTTATTAACATAAGCCGCGCGGCGAACTACTATGTACATATTCTTTTTATGTGTTTTAATGTGAAAGTTATAGAACAAGTCTTCAGAAATATAATGATGCAACGTGCAAACTCAGCAGTACTGCCAAAAAACACCCAATCAGACCTATACGGCGAGGCAATTGAGGCATTATTTTTATGTTGGCTCCAGTGAAGTGAGAATTATCTGCATACGCCTATTTTCAGTCTGACGCATTTCCCCAGCAATTGGCAATGAAAAATCCAGCAATAAAATCAGCTCACACTTTTTTAAAATGAAGGTCTTAGATTAATTGGACGAGAATAGATAGTGAAATTTCAAAGAAAGTATCGGCATATTTCGTTACGTTAGAGAGAAGAAAGATAGAATGTAACTCAGAGAAATAGAGCAATACATTGTTCATCTAATACAAAGTTTAGGCAATCTGCGTCTCCCTTTTTAAGAAATTTCTCTTCTATCCAGTATAAGGTGCTGCATGCACAATTTTTATTTTATATATCTAAAGATCAATCTTTATGATGGTGAAATATTAATAAAGAGTATAACATACTAAGACGCGTCTTTATGCTAGCAAATTTTCAAACTCGGGATTACGGTTTCTAATCTTGTCATCTTTTATCCAAATTCTTTAACGGTGCAATGATTTTCGAAAACGAATGAATGAATCAACGACTAGAGTATAGTATCAAAGGTAGAATTATACAATGTTGGGTCAGTGGTAGCTTGTACGGACACCGCGTCGCTCGACGTGGGTTCAAATCTCTGCAATCAGCTTGGCTTTCGGTGAAGGAAAATATCATGATGAAACCATTGCATGGTGATAGGGCATTATATATTGTTCGCCTGGCTAGCTACCACCCTCAATTTGTTTACCTCTCTACAGGTTTCTTCCACTTGCTAAGCTTAACTTAGGTAAAGAAACTTAAGGAATTTAAAGATTTTTTAAAATTATTTTAATGGATACTCCAAGAACATTACACATTATACAGTATTATTATAATTATTTATAAGTAGTATATATACCTGATGCGTATATTAATTATACGAGTATACAGCATTTCCCATAGCTTCGTACATTGAAATATAAAAATAGTAATAATAGTAACTAAGAGAAACAAGACAAAATATTATTATAAGTTGAGAAAAAAAATTGGAAAAAAAGTTCTTAATATTTTAAAATTACTTTTGGACTACATTTAAATAGAATAAATGTGAAGAAAAAAATTAATAAAGATTTAATTTGTAAAGATTTTTTTTAAATATATATTCAAGATTAACCGAGTCTAATTTAGAGTCGACTGAACAACGTAGTTAACTTTTTCAAACCGGTTGCATCTACGAGCGCAGTTGAACTAAAAAGCTTTTCAGTCGTTGGAAAATGTTACGGAATCTGTCGAACGGAATAATTTCCTTAACTGCTCTAATAAGTTGTTTGAACTTGTAGCGGATAACTTTTGAATTACGGGCCAATAAACGAGAGAATAATATTACAAAAATAAATTGTGTTTCTTAACTGTGTTGATTCACACCCACATTGGATGAGATTATGTATTTATGTACAACATAATATGAAATTGTATGCATGAAGTTATTCGCTTAGTAATGAATGATTCTTTATTAATTGTTATTTATGTTTGACTAATTACGTTTTTGGGGTTATTGGGTAATAATAACCACACAATATTGTCCCAACAAACATTTACTCACAGCACAACTAGGAATACAATAAGACTGGCGCAATAACAAAAATAATACTAGTAAAATTGAGCTATGAGAAAGTATAGGACCACAGGTGTCACATCGAAAGTGTTGGAGTCGACTGACGGACTTCCGTTCTTCGAATGCCCTTGCGCATGGAGGCGTGGCCTCGCCGCAATGTTCAAATCTGCCTATTGCAGGTGCACTTAATTTCCGGGTCGCAAATTAATTATAATAATGTGTGGAATAAATTATGTTCCACCACACGTTTTATAGTTCATATGGGTTGTAGCCCAGAGGTTATAAGTGCTACAATCCAATTTCCACATGGAACAAACATCTGATAGTTGTTTGTTCCCTATTTAATATCCAAATGGTAAATTTTCTATCATAACTTTTTAATTTTTTATTATAAATTTGATAAATATATCTTTAAAATCTTTCCGTGAAATAAACCGTTTTCATTGAAAATCAATGACTCCAGTAGTAACCCTTAATTAACAGTAAAGATTTATATGAAGGTTATTTTTAAATAACACTTTGGGAAATTAGCTATTTGATGACCACGGTAGAAAGTAATATTTAGGGCCTCACTGACTAACAGTTGGCCGGTAGTATTTCGTCAGATCATTCAGCCTTCTGTTCAATGTAAATATAGTCCATTCATTATGCGATTCGTGCCTGGCGGCGATGGTCGAATATCGGCTCTGTTCACTGTCTATATCCACGCATTAGCGAGCGGCTGCCGGAAGTAATACTCAGGCAGTGTGCAGTTCAATAATACAGCAGACCGTCAGTTCATACAGTATACCGGTAATTGCAAGTGTGTGTTTGATCTTCATCGACCCCGACAACAAAATCGAGGAAAAAAACGCTGATTACACTACCGTCTCTCCAAACAGAGCGTGCCAGTCCCCACGCCCGCGCGTTACAAGTGACACTACACGTGCATCACTTAGCTACCCACATACAACATTACACACAATATGCTCATACATACGTGCACACAACACAGGTACATAAGTTCTGTAAGGGAACTTTTCTTTCTTTTTTACGCTAGCTAGTGTAAAAATACTTTCAGATTACTAAATACATATAGACATGTTCTCTTCCTTCCTCCCAGGAGGCAGGAGACATGTATATGTTAGTTTAGTTTGCATTTTACGGATAGCGAATCAGTGAGATCGCGACTTAGTTGTAATCGCGGCAACAGCTCAAGCCGAGGTCCGGCTACTTTGGCACCCTTGCGCGCATGTTGCGGTAAAGTTGTAAAAGCTATCAGCGACTCTGTTTTTGGATAGGGCTAAAAGTAAGGTTACTTCAAAAAAAGTGTTTTTGATTTGGTCTTGAGGTTACGGACTGTCCAGCCTATACCTGTACACTGAGACTCGCGGCCACACACTCGCTGTTCGCTTATGCTGTTAGTCCAAAACCTTCAAAGAAACTGTAGGTGTGTAATCTATTACGATTAACTGACAGACAAATATCTGCCGGCCAACTGTTAGTCAGTGGGGCTCATAAGGTTTAAATTACCGTGTGTAGTTATTACCTCCCGGCTCCCAAACGTTATTATAACTTTCTGTTTATCGCCATCCACTTACTTATGTTACTTACATGATACAGTATTATTGTTCGCTAACATTAACTTTAAGAGAAAGCAAAATGTTGATTGATATCTTTCCAAAAACATTCAATCTTAAAGAAAATTACTTTATAAAAATAACCTCTTATCTAGGACAGTATGAAGGGAATCATTCGTTAATAATTGTATTATCATTGTAAACATAGCGTCGTCTGGAAACTTAGCCCAGATATTACGACGCGGATTTGAGTTTCTTATAGAAATAACATTTATTTTATATTTCAGGACAGTATGTAAAATATACACATACTCGAATATACATTATGTAGCAACGTTCGTATGTAAAGTATTTAACATCAAAATTTGCAAATCATTTAATCAACTATTTTCTGGTATTCGGTTGATATAAAATTTGGCATATAGAAAATGGTAGAACAATCGAATATGGCCTGCCTAGGCCATTTAAGCAAGACATATATATATAGGCCTTATAGGCATAAGCAAACTTGCTTTGTTGCACAAAGAAATGTCTCTGGAGACTTCTCTCTACTCGGGACAGTCCGACTTTTCGAATACCTGCACCCTACAGAAGACCGCGGCTAAATAAGCTTGTGTTGTGTTCTTACCGTGAGTAGGGTTTCCAGAGCTCCTTGGGATAGGGGGGTTCAAGACTGGCAACGTGCTAATTGATACCTATGGTACTACAAGCGTTGTTTGCCACCTTTGTAGTATTAAAAATGACACAACAATTGTGCCCGACTAGATCGCGACCACCATGCTCTCGGTGATAAACCTTTCCCTGTCTTTTGGATTGTCGCGTTTCGGAATCAGACAGTATCAGTTTCAGGGTTTCAAGTCGGCATGACAGCGACGAAAATCTAGACTAATACTTTCAGAGACTTTACGATCTGGCAGGTGTTTAGTGATACAAGAAACCCAAGTTCAATGATTTTCAGGGATTCCCTGCCGTTTCTTCGAAGTCCAAGGTTTAATGTCAATGAAATTAAAATGGAACACTCTTGAGGTATCCCCTTTCCAACAAAAAATAATCATCTAAATCGGTTCATAAAAATAGAATTGAGAACACTCCTCCTTTTTTGAAATAGGTTATAAACAAAACATTGCTGTAGGCTACGCGTGCGTAACCGCGGGCACTGCTAGTATTATTTATTTACTGTGCTTAAAGAGAGTATCATGCATAATTGTAGTTAACTGTATCTCTGTAACTTTAACTGTATCTGTTTTAGTTAACTCTGGCGTTCGCTACTCTTGAGGGTTAAGTTGGGATCTTTAAATACCACCACATGTTCCAGACTGAGTAGAGTGTGCCCTCGGATCCGGAAATAAAAGCGCAATGTATGTTGTTTTGCGACAGTAATAAAGAGTGACGGTGAAGCTTCAGCAGTAGTTGAATCTTGCACAGTTAATACCAAAATTATTGTAATTTTTTTTATAAATTATATAATTATATAAATATGTCGAAGAGAGTGACATCAGAATAGACTATAGGAGACTCCAGGATTTTTCTTGATATCTTTATTACTGAATTACAAATCATGCGGGCGTAATCAGGGTTAAGTGCAAACACTCTATGTACACGTTCCGATAGCCCATGTAAGAATGATGTCTGTTTTTGGGGTTGCCCCCAGTGGCCTACAACCTCTCCTAAATAGCCACCCCAAGCTTCCCATGTCTAATGTTATCGCTGTTCGTAAGTGACCTGGTAACTAATCTTGATCATCCTCATAATCTGACAAGCTCCAGCCAGAATGAACTTCTCATCAGGTTCGGACTCAGTGGGTTACCTCGAACAATCTTGATCCAATATTAACGATATTCACGTTGCGATGAGGCTTCTGCAAGAACCATCCTTCAAGCCCATCGTTGTCTGCTTATATAGCTCTTGAGCCCCAGAGCACGATTACTGTTGCTAGCGCGCAGCGTCTCTATATTCATTTCAGTTATATTATTTTCCACGTATTTTTGAGTACTTCAGAAAACTATTATCTCGTTGCTATGACACGTGTTTTCTTCTTTTAAAATAATCCCATAGACATGAATCTCTGACAAATATAAAAACAAGCTGGGCCGGCAGATTTTGTTCTGCCCTTTCTGATAGTTAATGGTTCGACAAAAGCGTCACCTATCAGATCCTAATATGCTTATACACAATCATCTCGATAAAACAAATAAATTATGTGAATATGAGCTCAATCGGTTAAGTTGTTTTAAGAAGTTACGCGATCACTAACACACGAACACAAGATTTCTATTTATATACATATAGATAAGATGAATATTTGTTTATTTGTTTATCGTATGCGTTCTTGAACCATTTATTCGATTGAGATGAAAGTTTGGTGAGCTGTGCACTCACTCGAGAAAGTTTTGTATAAGTACATCCAGTTTGTCATAGATGGCGCGTAAATTGTTTCAAGAATGAAATTACGAGGCTCTTTTTAAGTAGTTTAATAATTTTCTGCTAGGTATTGTGAAGACAAAAGAAATTTGAATACCTTATTATGTATTCATACTTCTTACTGTAAAGCTTTTTTTTTCTCCACGCGATGTAAAAAAGGCTAATCTCCGTCTGTCTTGTTCTATCCCATGACTGAATGACGCACGTTAAAGAGAAACGGGAATGAACTAACTCTATTTGTTTGTAGTTTTTGTTCTGATTTTTAGTGCCTACATTTGATTCGATAACAAAAAACAAATTTTACTATTAACATTCATATCACTATTTCCATAATACACTACATGTACTAGATATGTTTCAAATTCTTCCTTCAGTATACTCCGTTTTGAAATATGTTAGTCAGGTTTTAAATTCCGGTTCTTATCTGGAGTTTCACTAAATCACGGAGGCAGCCTGCCGTCAACTTGTTTTTTTACAATATTAATTCGAATGAAATTTCTCTCGGCCGGACGCAATCTCGGTTCATAATCATGTTAAACAGTCCAGTCTCGGGTTGCTATTAAAAAAAAACTAGAAAACATCTCCTGAGCTATTTTCATAATAAGTATTTGCTAAGTAGGTATAGGTACCTAAAAGAAAACGGTTAGTATTTTTTATTATTTTTAAAATTATCGATTATTTTAATGTCTTTAATATTTTATTTATTTGAACACTTACATAAAAACACTAAAACAAGTAAAGAAAAATAAACAGAGGACGTTGCTTAGTGCTACTATATATTAAAAGTGTAGACTACATGATAAATAGAATACAACGAGTAACAAGAAACAGAAGAGAAAGCAGATTCAAAGGTAACAAACAAATAAACCACTTAGATTTTAATAGTTGGTCAATACCTACTGCATCAACAATACTCTTCTAAGTGAGCAAAATATTTTATATATTTTAAAATGCATTTAGTTATTTATCTAATAAATAAAAATCTTGTGTACGTCTTTTAGTGAGTCTAAACCTTCTGACAAATTTGACTGATTGAGCTCATATTCACTTAACATATTTAGACATATTAATATCTGGGCGAACGAGCTTTCCTCTTTGCTTTAATATGGTATTTTCATAATGTCCAGTTGTCTAGCTGCCACTCTCAATTTGAAAATCTGTCGCCAAGCACGTGTGTTCCGGCAGCTACATTTGAGAGCCAGTCTTCAACACTAGACTAAGATTTAGCGTATCCACCATCTTCGTTCACACCGTTACTTAAACTTCAGGTGAGGTTTAGTCCATAACGCTAAACCAATAAACGATCATAACAAGAAAATTTATATAATAGTTGTATCTTCGAAGTCGAAGGTCCTATGCCAATGAAACTAAAATGGGACTACCCTTGAGATATCCTTTTTCCAACAAAAAAAGAATCATCCAAATCGGTTCATAAATAAAGAAGTTATGTCTAAACACACATTAAAAAAAAACATTCGAACTGAATAACCTCCTCCTATTTTTAAGTCTGTTAAGATGAGGAACAGTCTAGGTTTATAATTATGCTATAAGAACTGTTAATTAGAGTGTAGGTATACATATGTATCTATGTTCTTACACAAATATTATAGGTACCAAGTTTTGGTTTATGAATACCAAATGAGTCAGGTGTTAACGTAAGATCCTAGATTTCCATATCAAGGAGTGATTGTATACTGTCTATATAATATAGCGTGAACTCTGACTAGAAGACAATCAATCTTATATAACATTCACAAAAGGTACAACTAGGACTTAACTAAGCCCAAGGGTTATCAAAAATTCTCATTTTAATAAGTCTCAATTCAATTCAAGTGATTTCAGACTGACATCTAATATTGTTAATAAAATTGGTCTATGTTAGTAAGGACATAAATTTTACATTTACAAAAATGAATGCGCAAAATCAGTAGCATGCTTATGTGCACACAATTGTTAACCGAGTTCAACAAAAGATTGGAGGTTATTCAATTCGAATGTTTTTTTTAATGGATGTTATGCCATAAATTCTTTGTTTAAAACCCGATTTATATGATTAACTTTTTTATTGGATAGGGGATATTTCAAAGGTGGTCTCATTTTAATTTAATTGATATTGGACCTTCAACTTTGAAGATACAAAAGGGAACTCTTCAAACTCATTGATGTTCGAATTCTTTTTTGTTAAAAATTGTCTTGTAGTTATTTTTGTTTTTTTTTTACACATAACTTCGTACGTGCGTACCATAAGTACCTACAATATTTCGTTTTTTTATATATATATAACATACGAATAAATAGTGGAGACACAAGACATGTTTCTAAATTACCTGTAAACTATAAAAAGCGATTTATATTCACAATTTGGACAACGTATATCAGATTCATTATAAATTCAAATACCTGGTGTTTGCATTAATTTTTAATTTAAGGCAAGTTATCATCTACCAGCCGGGGAGGGACTTGATTGGCTCCAACGGGAAATGTATAAATTACATTAGTGTCTTGATTAAAATTGTCAAAGTTACACAATCTTGGGCTCGACTGAGACACAATCAAGAGAAAGCAGCTGTCTCACTGTACACATATAAAAATGAAACATGAAGATAACACCCGATTACTTATTATACTTTGTAGCAGTACAACACTATGTCAGTAAGAAGTCGTCGCTCATTATTGAAAATCTTACAAGTTGATATTATTATTATTCTAATATGGGCAATGTTAGATATAATATAAGAAAGTAAATTTTATTTTGTTAGAATAATTCTCGATAAAACAAATATTGTGTATTTATGTACGTAGGCACGTACATAATTTATTCTTCTTTAGAGGAATAAAATAAAAATAACTAAAAAAAATAATCCTACTTGCCAAAAACTTGCTGAAGTTAGCCAAGATCAAAATAAAAAAACGTATGCGTCTCGGGACGCTCGACAGAAGTGATAACTTAAACTAAAACTAAGTTGAACTATTTAATATCGAAATTCTTTAACTTGAGAAAAGCTTAGGTTATTACTTAAACTTTATGTATATTAATATGATAATGTGAGGAAAGGTTATTTATTAATAAAATATTTTATTGATTATAAAATATATTTTATTCTTAGTTAAAATTCTTGAATATTTACATTAGAACACTGAGTAGAAAAGGGAAGCCAGACAGAGTGGCACCGTAATGTGTTACGTTACGAAGCGGCATACCCTCTCATAAGAAGTTATCACTTCGAAAGTATTTTTTCAATTTAGGCACTAAGAAAGCACTTATGAACCGGTAAGAAACTCAATAGGGTTTATCTAATTTTTACAACTGTAAAATAGTATTAATTTAATAACCATAATATTAATAATTCAATAGATGGAAATCACTTCTAAGCACCACTATCATTCATTATTAGTATCCACCCTATAGTAACCAATTAACCATCAATTTAATATTATAGTAAAATTATAATTACTTATTTTAGTTTATTTCATATTAAAAATACATCATGTCGAACTTCCGTCATATGATACGCGAGCAGTTATCAATTTTACTCTCTACTAAACGCGCAAAAGAATGTAAATTAAAAATGGTAACCCCGCGCACTGATTGCACAAAGTGAACTTGCTGATCTCTCTTTTCTGTAGTCATGAGGTTATGTCGTTCGAGAAACATGACGCCTAGTTGCATGAGGTTTGTTATTGGAATATATTTGACATTTGTAACATCTGATAATCCAGGTATTTTATAAAGTCAGTAGGTACTTACTATAATCTATTTGGGGATTTCAAACATCGAGTTGATTAATAATATAATTTTATCAACTACATAATATATCTAGATCTAGATAAACTAGCTGACTCCCGCAGACGTTGTTCTCGCCTTTCCGAAGTCATTAACTCGACCATCGCTTCCCACTTATTTAGATTTATTTTCCTGAAAACATTTCCTATATGAAAACGATGTAAATAAAAAAAAGAAAAACGTATATAGAATCGTAAGTTCATATAAATATCCAATAGAAAAAAGGAACGTTCAGTTTTTACCGAATTTGAAAATTTTCCGGGAACTGTTCCAATTTTTCTTTTCATAAAAACTTAATGTGGACTATTATTAACATCTAAATCGGTCAAGTCGTTCTTAATTGATTCGTTTACCAACGAACAGCATTTCGTTTTTATTTATATAGATTTTGTATTATAGATTTTAATGCATTTTACAAGTGGTCATATTATAACTATGTTATCCATAAACTGACATAAACTTTCCATATATTTTTTTAAGTTAAAGTTTCAAGGTTAACCACTATATAAGTTAATATTAAGTGACGATGTATTCGAAGATGCCAATACGTTAAGTTTAGCAAACTATCAATCTGTATTGTGCAGCTGCAGGATGACAGTCACTGGCAATGAATTGGTTGTACCTAACTTTGACAATAGGTTCTTTGCTTTGGTTTCATTGCCATATTTTCCATCATTGAAAGCGTAAGTAAGCGTTACGATTTATTTTTCTTAATCATCATTATATTAATACGTGAAGTAAAAAGTTTCTACCCCATTATAAGCGTATTGCGTGCACGGAAGACTGTGAAATTTGGCATGGTTAAAGTTTATATGGAGATGAAGTGAAATAAATTAAATTAATACTGCGTATCCTAACCCCACCAGTTCCATTGAGCTTAAACCTCTCAAAATATTGACATTGTCACTTAATGAAAAGTGACAGCAAGTGATATAATATTCATTGTTTAGGTTCATACTGCAAATGTCAAACAGAAAATAGTCTATGATTAAAAAGTCGCTGGTTCAAATAAATCATTAAAATCTATTTACTTATCATTATTTATAGCTGAGAGAGCTGTGGAGTATGTGCAATGTTACAAGGTTGTTTCGCATACTTAATGTGCACTGTATACATCCGGGCCTGTTGTTGATAATCTCTGGGATTATCCCGAGGTTTGAGTATGTTATGTCTCCCCGTAACTACTCAGTTATGTTGGTGATAGTTTTATTAATAAATAGCGATTTTTTTTAAATATTATATTCACTAATGCTTGGCCACGCTAAGCCTAAAAATAAGAAAGCCGTGTAGCCTAGAAAGAGTTTTAGAGCTTGGCAAAGTTTGACTGGGAGCACCACTGCCCCACCTCTATCTGAAGCATTGATGGCTCAGTCGATAGACGTGAGTTCGAATCCCTGCAATGAGCCTGAACTTTCAGGGTAAAACATCGTGATAAAACCCATCTGGACAGCAACCACCAAATCTAGCGTCAAGCATCAATCGGTGTGTTCTGATAGCTAGACTTGAGAGCCAGTCCCCGTCTAGATTTAGGGTGTTACCATCTTTGACCACATCGTCACTTAAAATCAGATGAGCTGGTGGCCATAACGCTAAACCTATAAACGATAAAAAACAACAGTCTTCACGCCGCTGTGGTCCAGTACAAAGAGTGTCGTTAGCAAAACGTTCAAAATTCAGTTCAAAAAAGCATGAACTTTTGACGTTACCTGTACCATAGCCATAAGTATCCGTTGAACATCAGGTGCATGCATGACAAGTTTTGCTGCAATATTTTTTGTATGAGTGAGTACAGCCCCTAAATCTAGGTATAATTTAATGCCATATAGAATTAGTTCATCATAGTTAATCTACGATGAGATGTATATTTCGTAATTTTTTCTTAAAAGCTCACTATATTATATATAATGAACTTTGTTTTAAATAGATTGTTCTGCCAATGCTTTCAGAAATATCAGCTTTAAATCGATGGATGTTTTGACTCTGTTGTCAGGCCAGCCAACTACCGTCAAGGGGAGAACAATGTCTGTTATCTAAAATATTATCTTTATATCATATATATTATTACTCAATGTATTTTTCTTGGCAACGAGATATCTACGTTAGTTCTTCATCAAAATTAATTATTCAAACATGTTTTTTAATGATTTGTTCGTTTATTGGCCGCATCTCTTTGCTAAGATTTTCTCGAACCCATCCTTCCATTATTCCCATATTTCATGGAAACACTCTAATCGAATCTCGTTAGCTATATAGCATTAAGTTAATTGTAATCAACATGGATACATCAAAACACATTGAACAGATTGAATAGGATCGAATAGGTTATTAGTGACATTGAAAAATGGCAATCCGATTTCGGTTTCACAAATTGAATGTGACCATCCGGGCATCCGCTGTTGATATATGACAACCGTTATATTGATAAAATCTCTAATACAAATGAGGATATGTCGACCGACGTAGATAAACATGACTAACTGAAAAATTTATATTTTTTGTAAAACAACAAACGAAGTGAGAGAATTTTAAAGAGTGGTAGCGCACAGTGATATTTTTTGGAGATTTCTCTTTACTCAGGGCAGTATCTCCACGCTACAGAAGATCGCAGCAAAATAACCTTGTGATCTAAGATGTTTTTATAAGTGTAGATGCGTTACCCGCACTCTATTTTGGCAATATTAAATTCAGGTAGCCTGACATTATCTTAATCATGTATTATTCATTGTCGCAGTTGCACATCATTACAACTAAAAATATGTATTAATTTCGTACTAACAACAAAAATAATAAACAATATCTTTCGTATTCTTTCCTTTTTTGCGTATTATATAACTGAAAGCATTATTTATAGTTTGTATGTATAGTTTAATTAAACTGTTTTTTTTTTTTGTTGCACTGTTAAGTGCGTATGACGCGTCTTTATATAAAATGTCTTTGCTTGTGATGTGTTCATGTGGTTAGTAGGGTTTCATACGAGACTTTTATCAATTAAGATAAGACGAAAATAAGGTTTTATTTCTCGATACTAAATCTTACAGCTTGAATAGGCATCGTTTACATTGAAAAAAATCGCAAAAATTTAATGTATACATGCCAACATCTTCACACCAAGCACGGATATAATATGCTTATATAATATACAAATACGTTGTCCGAGTCTGCTGATACAGGTTATTTTGAGTTTCTTTGTTAAACGGTTGCCTCGGGATATACGCTCATCTCAATTAAAAATAACCCGGGGGCAATAATCCCTTCCCGCTTTGCGAGAGTCGAGCGGGGACACCAAATATTCATAACCTTTGAAAACGTTACACTTTGCAATCATAAGAAAGGAACCTTTTTGTATTGTTCAAGATACGTATTATTAGAAGGTTTTGTGACCTTTATATCTATAGACTAATATCCTATATTAAAAAGTGGGTGCGTGTATTTATGTGGTCGTGTTAGAAGTTATATCTACTTCTTTAAATAATTAAAAAAAAAACAAAGGCAGTCATAAGGACTGCCGGCAGAAGTGAAAACTCGATTTTGAATTTCGAAATCAATTATAGTCTGAATTATTGCTGAGCATGTCGGTGACGCGAAATTACAAGATTTTACCCATCCAAAAAGTCAATCACGCATATGATACAGTCGAGTATATATGGGTATACATGTACACAGGCTGCTATACTACGCGTCGCCAGTCTGACGCAGGCGCAATACGTCACGAGCATGCCGAGTGAATCGCTGACGCGAAGCCTTAATTTCCCCTATCAAAAATCGCTCAACGCGAACAACAAAAACAACTTCAAAAATTACTGAATAATTGCTAAATTAACGACCACTATTTCGGTACGCAACTACGTGTCTACTTAAATACTGAATTGCTCTTGCTGGGTGGCAGACGGTGAAGCTGTCAAAGCCGCAGCGGCTTTAGGGCCCCTAAAGCAAACAGTGTAGTCAGAAAAAAAAAAGCTGGGTGGCAGGATACAACACTTATGAAGGACTGGATCTTACAATAAAATAATAATATATATAGACACAGCGCGTAGTAGAAATATTTTGGAGGTTACCCGGAACAAACAGACACACAAATATACAAAAATTTTCAGTCGTAAGACTGCACGTCAGAAGTGAAAACTTCTTGACTTCACAAACTTGCAAATGTTATAATCGGATTGTTAAGAAATGTTTTTTATGAAGTATTTTTATTACAAATCATTTTTTTTCGATCTATTAATATATTTATATAAACGCATCTATATACAAATCAGATAGTGAAAAGCTCTATAGAGCTTATATTATAATATATCTATATATATACACATCTGTTTGTATGTATCTGAGCGTGTTGGTCACGCGAGTTCAGTGCTTTTTCCCCATCCCAAAAGTAGCCAACGTACCTAAAAAAGTTTTCACTTCAAAAACATTATACATTATATATATCTACACGAAAATCTCATGTTGTTTATATTAATAAAAAAAAAACCTTTGACGTCAGCTAAGTTGACTGTTAATTGATGCAAAGAGCTTCTTTATTCTATTAAGACAGGGAAATGTAATGTATCACAAAATAAGATAAACATTATACATTATATATATCTACACGAAAATCTCATGTTGTTTATATTAATAAAAAAAAACCTTTGACGTCAGCTAAGTTGACTGTTAATTGATGCAAAGAGCTTCTTTATTCTATTAAGACAGGGAAATGTAATGTATCACAAAATAAGATAACATTAAGGGTAATTGTAAGCATATACTTTGATAATTAATTACATCACACCTCTCAAATATCATGATATTAATGTATAATTCTTAGATGGCGTCTGAAAGAGCTTTATTGGATTACAATGTTACGTGTCGTAATGGAATGCTCATTAATAATAACAGAAAAGATCACTATCTTGTTATACCCACTGATGTTTAAAGCAATGGAAGTGATATTTCAAGCTTATGTCCTTGTACAGAGAGCTTACAAGTAGTCGGAAGAAGTATATATGAACATTGATAAATCCTTTTTATATTCATTATAGGATTTTAATCTCTAAATTTAAGAGACTATGTGGCCCAAGATGATGGCCCACCAAGCCTAGTATGAGGACCGGCTCTCAAGTGCAGCTGCCAGAACACACCTATAGAGGTATTTGAACATGAGGATGGTAGCTAGCTGTTCCGAGGATTCAAACTCACGTCGATCGACACGGTATCCGTACACCACCACTGAGCTAATTAGACACGAAATACTGTATTGTTTATTGTAAGTGATAATCCTGCTTTACACTGACTGATTCCGAATCGTGACAAACCAAATAAGAGACACTGTGCTAGTTGTGACACGTTTAGGTCGCAGTTTCCAGAGCTCCTTGGCCTAGGGAGTTTAGTGTTACCTATGATATTACTAGCATCCATAAGCACCACCACCATTACTCACCATCAGGCGGGGCGTATGTTTGTCTGCTTACTTATTTGTATAAAATACCATGTGCATGATGGCCTTTATCCAGTTGGGTACAGATTTCTACCACCCCGGTTGTTTACTGGATATACACGGGCTGTTTGCTGAACCTGCCAGTATAGCGTATATTAAGTTTAATGTATGTCTCACCACACATACATAAATCACGCCTTTTTCCTAAATAGGTTAGGCAAAGACCACGTCCGCACACTTGCTATAATTCTGATACATCTTTCGCTTCTTGAACTTCTATCAGTTTTTACATGTATGCTCGTCGGTTTAGAGTACTGTTAGCAAGTAACACATAAGCGCCCAGAGGTTGTGACGTATAATAATTACCCTCAATGTTATCTTAGTGATTTACCTATATACCTTATTATAATACCTATAATTAATAATTTAGTTAAACATCATATAAATTGATACTTGTAAACAATAATTTAAACGTATTAGTTAGTAATCTGACTTGCGATTAATTTTGTATAAAGCTGGTAGGACGAGCCATGATTGTATCATTCGTTTAAATAATCATTTGTACAACGTTACGCTGTCTGAAAAAAAACGAATGTTAAGCTACTGAACTGTTTATTCCACAAGACCCACAAGTGTTACCAGTACTCTTGACCCCGATTTGATCGTGAATTATTGAAACGTTACCCATTCCCACTTGTCTTATAAAAATTTTTCATTCATCCTCTCAATCCATGTGACTATATCTTCTTTCACGCCACAAAGTTCCCTTATCACACTATTACTTATCCTGTCACTCAATTTCACTCCTAACATATTCGTTAGTGTTATCATTTCTACTGCTCTTTTAACTTTAATGCTTTTCCTGCCACACCCAGCTTTCACTTCCGCACGTGAGTGTCGGATCCACACTTCTCTATGTACAGCCAGACAGCTTTCAAAGAAGTTTTCTACCAGTTCATAAAAGTGTACAATACCTCATTCACTATATTACCAGCATTTACTGTCATTTATTTACACTTCCTCGTTTTCCATTCCTACAACCGAAGAATTTTTATGAAACGATTCATTAGTTGCAGAGATTGGGTCCAATAAACATACAAACTATAATAATAGAACATTTATCGCAGTACACATAGATCCTCATAGCAATTAAAACTTAACGGATTAAGTTGTAATCAGTTGAAAACGTATTTCTGTTTCTTAGAAGCTAAAGGTCATGAGTTAAAATTACTTGGATTTAAGATACATATTTGTCTTATTTGATTTGATAATCTAAGTATCGATTTCACTATTATTACAACAATTTATATAGGCTAGCTTATTTTTTAATTATTACTAAGAAACTTACAGTACTTTGGACTGGACAATATTTTTAGATTAGCCATTTACAGTTCCACTATTCTTGGTAATATTCGGTTCTCGTCGGGCGACCAATTCTCCTCGGCCTCTGATAGCCCTCTCTATGCCAAACAGCACGACCCGCGCTCGCACTATAACTTTGATCTCGCTTATCGTACTTTCAGACCTATACTTTGAATGGTCCACAAGAGTCCTAATGTGATGTTAGATAGATATAATAAATAGGCTATAAAATACAATAACAATTTTACATTTACGACTGGTAGTTACTGGTAGATTAGCGTGTTTAAACAAACACACAAACAATGTTTTCTGCTTTATAATACTAATAATCGGACATAGAAGTAGTAAACATCCTTATCACCCAATGGTGTCTTAGTGTAAATCGAACCCGCATATAATCAATTCAATTAATATTATTAATTAATGAAATTAGCGTTTTATATGGTAAAAGTAAAATGAAAAAATATTATGAAATTATACATTTAATCAATCGAAGTATGTACCATTATTATCTATGCACTTTCGCCATTTTAAAGGTAGTTCATTAATTCCATTGCTGAAAAAATTGTGGTGAGCAAGAATCAATAAAAATTTTGAAGGTAGTTTGAACAGCCTCATCGGAATTGAATTTATTTTCCTTGCAAGAAATTGTCCAAATTCCGAATAAAGTGGTAATCTGTTGGAGCAATGTCCGGGGAATATGGTGGGTTTCGGAGACATTCCAGCCGCAGTTCCTCTAATTTAGCGACAGTCGGTCGTAAAGTATGGGGTCTAGCGTTGTTCTGAAGCAGCAGTGAGCTTGAGATATTGACCAGTCTCGGTTGTTTAACGGCTAGCTTTTCCATCATGGTTTGCAATTGTTGATAATACAGATCTGCCGTTATCGTCTAGACAGATCTTACGAAGCTGTAGTGTATGACACCAGCACTAGTCCACCAAACACTCACCAAGTACCCTTTTCTGAGACGGCTTTCGCTTGGGACAGGATTTGGCCGGTTCTCCTAGGTTCAACCACTGTGGTGGTTTCCGATTTTGTAAAGGATCCATTTTTCATCACAAGTAACAATACGATTCAAAATTCTCTCGTTATTGTAACGGTTGAGTAATGTAATGCAGAACTCAATAGGTTTTTGTTGGCGTACTTCAGTCAATTCATGCGGTACCCAATTCTCGAGCTTTTTCACTTTTCCTGTTTGTTTCAAGCGATTTTTTTTTTATCACTCACACTGAACACTGCCGCTAACTCTGATGTGGTTTGCGAGTGATCCACTTCAATGATCACCTTTGATTCTTCATTTTCAACTAGGGCCTCCGGCCGTCCACAGGGTTTGTTTCGTAGGTCAAAATTTCCAGAACGAAAACGTTGCAACCAAAAACGTACCGTGTTTTCTTTTACAGTAGCTTTCCCATACACATCATTAACCCTTCGAGCTGATTTTGCAGCGCTGATGCCACAATGGATATTCGTAAATAAGGGGATATTTTAAATTTTCTATTTTGTGAAAAGAACGATGTCAAAGAAAAATAAAATGGTGCGAAAACAAATGAATCACTAAATTGGAAACACAAATACACAAGCCTAAATTTGGAATAAATTTGAATTTGGAATTTCTAACCAGACGCCAGATATTTGAGATCAAAGTGACCTTTCAACAAAACGCCAATTTCATATGTAAGGACCTAAATATATGTCTCTATAAAACTTCACAGCGTCTTATAATCTCGCAAAACTAATATTCTTGTAAAGTATTATATGAAAACAGATAATTCTAAAACCAGTAACAATAAAATAAACTATTTATTTGTAGTTATAAGTTATTTTTAGACGACTCCCTTTCTCATCAGAACCATACGCTCTGAGCTCCGGAGCCATAGTTTTACGGTATCCTTCATCTCAGCACTAACAATAAATTTCGATATTTTTACCATATTATGAAGCTATAGAACCGTCTCCAGGCCGATGTATTCCTCCCTAAATACAGCATACAGTCCTTCAAATATAACGTGAAGAGATATTTGGGAAAACCGGTATAACATCAACGATTTGGGTTGGATTGTATGTAGGTACATCCTTCTGTGATCGCCGTTGTTTTTGAATTGCATTGTGGCTACCGTCAGGTAGAATACCGTCGAAATCTCTGTGGTGCCGTCACTTTTTACCCGACTGCGAAAAAGGAGGGCTAGGATATGTATGTATATTTCTTTGGCACGCTCTGTATTCTAAACGCCTTAGATTTTAGCATACGAGGTGTCGTTATATTTGTCTTAATTGTGGGAGTGACATAAACTATATAATATTTAAGTACGAGGTCTGAAAATGAAATTAAAAAAGAAATAGAAAAAAAAATTTAGTGTGTTTAATTAATAATTTATCTTGTTCGTACTACGATAAAATATAAGTACCTAATCGAAGTTTTATTAGTCGTCTTTAATAAGTAAGTTTCGAACATTCTAAATAAATTGGAAATTTAGTGAATGTGTACTCACTGTACGTTGCTAATTTTGCTTCTTTGCTGATCTTATTTTTTTAACAATTAAATATACTTTGTCATATATGGTCTAAACTTAATGACCATTAGTAAGTTCAGCGGTGACTGTTTATAAATGTGCATTTACTGACGATCACGACGGTCTGAATGCCGGTCCAAAAATACCAGAATAATAGCCACCGAAGAAATACCCTAGTTGATCCACCCAAGTAGCTGTCCTAGTCCCGATTGTGGATTTTTTACAATGTGTCTGGCATAAAGTTATTACTACTATATTTTCTCATCTGCTGACTTTGACATTCACTAGTACTCAGTTAAGTCGGATTTCGGTGCCTGAGATCTTATCGGATACTATATCAATGATTCCTAAAATTGGTTAAAAACAGTTACATTAGTCACTGAATTTTTGAATTGTTTTTTTGGCTTGTAAATAATTTCACAATTAAGAACATTATATTGTATTTCTATTTGCATTACGTTTCATTTATCATGATTAAATAATATATCATAAAATAGATTTATTGAGATTTCCATAGTTTTAAAAGTTTACAACCAATCCGCTTCTCTTACTATATACCTAATAATAAAAAACTAAAAAGGCATATAATATCATTGCCTACCATTTTTTTTCTGGCCTATAAATATAATTATATGTAGTTGGTAAGAAATAAACAATACAAAGTGAGTACGATATGTTCATCTTTTGTGTGTAGTTAAACTATTTGCGAAAGAGACAACGTCACGAATGATTCAACAGCATGAATTAAAGAAGTTTTATGACAGAATATAATGCTATGAAAGGATTATAAGGGGAATGAAAGGAACTGACATAACGGAGGTTATGTTAAGACCTAATGATAATTACTATAAAAATTATTATTTGTGTCAAAACGACTAAAAGTTATAAATAAGGCGAAAGGTTTTTATTTTCTCACAACCTCACAAATATTGCTATTATTTGAAAAGTATAATTTCAGCAGAGCGCATGTATACTATACAATCCTTTGTAAAAGCGAGTCGTATATAACAAAGTTCTCGCATACAAAAGTTACAGTTTCATTTTGCGATTCATTTTGGTGATATGTTGACAAAAGACTTATCATTTTAGACACCACAGAGCAGCTTATATAGATATCTATTTAAATTTACAAAATATATCCTCGTTCGGCATTCAGTACCACGTATGTAAATTTGTGTCACTTTACAGGAGACACATAAAACTGATTTGATTATATTGCATACTTTACTATTTGCTAAATAATTGTTATTGAGCATTAATACTACTAGTTTTTGTTGCCTATGCTATAAATGTATAACTTAAGTTTATATAATATAAGCACATAAGCATAACAACCAAACTATATTACACAAAACACCACGAATATTACATAATATGGGAACAAATACCTAAGTTAATGAATTAGAAATAAAAACTACAACATTTCACTTTAAGATCCCGCTAAAAACTCCCACAATAATTTGTGTTCGTAATAACTGCTTTAGTATGTAGTATATAATATCTCAATGTTTGCACTGTATATTTATTTTAGTACGATCAAAATGTAAAATAAATAGTAATTTCGGACATCTATATGACGTTTAGACGCACGCAGAGGTAATATTTCGCAAGATTGTCCCGGGGGAACGTAACGTCGACTGATGTGATCCGGGATTTACTTTTGGCAAGTGAACTGATTTTCTAACAAAAATCTGACGACCAGCGGTCAACGAGGGAATTAAATGAAGTTATTACGAAAGCTGTTAGTTGAATACTGTATTTACAAAGATATTTATGTGTCTAATACGTATAAAAAATATCGTAAGTTTTGAATTGGAACTTCTTTGGGAGTGAATTCCACAGTCGAAATATAGTGTAACGTTTCTGATGCAAAAAGGTTTGGTAATAGATACTTGGCTAGAGAGAGAAAGAGAAAGACCTAAAGTAAAGTGAGGGAGATAGAATAAGACAAGATGCCGTGCATGTAGGGTTGCCAACAACGCCAACGCTACTTTATAATATAGTATCCTACTAAATTAGGCATCCGAGTACTGTTTCTAAAAAAAATTATAGTAGTCGAAACTACTATATTTCAATTTGATAAAAAGTTAGGCAACTTTATTAGTTCCAAAATGTTTAAGCGTAAACGTAACGCAGGCCACAGCCTTTACTTATTTCTGAATGAGACTTGGTATGTCATTGTTCATTTGATTATTTGTCATTGCCTGAAGCAGTTCCTCAATGTTCAACAACATGGATTTGTCAAAGCTAGATCTACTTGTACAAATCTAGTAAATTTTGTAGAATATTTGAGCCATGCTATTGACTCACAACATAGCGTAGATGTAATATACACTGGTTTTAGCAAGGCGTTTGATCGCGTATCTCATGGAATCTTAATTAACAAGTTGTAGCTATAAGGGATTGATGGAAATTTTCTAAATTGGTTTGAGTCTCTCCTGAAGGGTAGACAATCTCCTGTTGACATAAATGGTTTTTCATCTGAATACTTCACTATTAAATCAGGTGTCCCGCAGGGCTCCCATTTGGGACCTCTAATGTTTAATATATGTACAAATGATATTGATCAGTGCTTCCACATTCCAAATTCTTTCTATTTGCAGATGACTTAAAAGTCTTAAAAACCAGCAGGTCTCCTAAAGATTCCCGATTATGACAAGAGGATCATGATCATCTAGAAATATGGTGCTTCAATAATGAAGTGAACCTCAATGTTGATAAATGTTGTTATGTTAATTTCTCACGCAAAAAAATTAAACCTTTACAGTCATACAGTATTAATAATACTACATTGACAACCTTGGATTCAATTAGGAACTTGGGAATAACACTTGATTCTAAATTGCAATTTAATAAGCATATTGATAAAATTGTAAGAAACACATTTTAAATTTTGGGATTTGTCTTGAGGAATTGTAAAGAGTTTAAAAATCCACATACTAAAATTTTGTTATATAATGCTCTTGTTAGATCAGGTCTCGAATACTGTAGTACTGTTTGGAATCCACATTATGATGTCTACACAAAGCGCTTAGAAAGTGTGCAGAAAAGATTCCTGTGGCACCTAACATATAGTCGTAACCTCATTAGCAAGCTTAAGAGTTATTCGGATCAGTTAAAAAAATTTAAGATGTCAACTCTAAGCAATCGTCGACAACTGTTGGATAGTGTGTTTTTTGTTTAAGTTGTGAATGGTATCTTGCATGTGCCTCTGCTTCTTTCAGAAGTTAATATAACCTTACCATCAAGAATACCACTAACAGGAACCTATAAATTATTTTGTGAGAAACGATCTCGTACAAATCTAGGTTACTATTCACCATTAAATAGGCTCATGAGAAATTACAAAATTACTTGGAAGAGTATTACAAATGAAGTTGATATCTTCTTTGATTCTGTTATTAAAATTAAGAGAGTATATTATTGTTCGTGAGACGAGAACAAAATTATTGTGTACCTACTTTAAACATTATTTATATTTGCTTGTGATTGTTTTTATTTTATATAGCTGTTTGTATCTTAAATTGCTAAAGATTTACAATGTAATAGGATTTCATAATGTGAATGCCGTCGTTGCCTATAATTAGGGTCACATTTAATGAAAATATTGTACTGCATACATTTTTTAAAGATGATTTTGATTTTGTGGCGACCTAAGTAAATAAAAAAATAAATTATCATCATTATCTATCTATCAAGCAGTTTTTTTTTAAACAATACATTTTTTTAAACCTTCTAGGTATATTTTTTCAGGTAATAGCCTCAAAAATACCATATTTGATATAAAGTTAGCAACCCATGTGCGTGGGCTAAAATACGCATCGTCATTCTTTCGTTGTACGTTACATATATTATGTATTGTTTTGTATCAGACCATAATATGACAGAATGCAGTATAGATATACGAGATCGTAAAAGAGGTCCTGGTAGGTCAACAACCACCTGAATGGGAACAGTAGGTAAGGAGGAACATAACGACTTTAGCATAATACCCAGAAATGACACAATTACGCGAAAATATAAAATAAAGTAAATAATAATATAAATATATAAGGACTAGGAGGGATGACCGAATAATAACCAGGAAATGAGGTACGACAGAAGAAGAACAGGTCTATGGTTGAAGAGGGTCACAAATTTGTGCATTCACCTGAATTACAAATATAGAGAATTGTCTATAGCAGAACATCATGCGAAGTTGTTATTATATTTTGTCGATTCTATGCATAACTGAGGTCGATTTTAGTGACTAAAGTACAATTATTTAAAATTAGATCATTTAACATCATTTGGATTTACTTAAAATCTGTACTCATTCGGGATTATCAATTGTTTTTTTTTTTACTTTGTAAATAAGCTTACAGTTAATAATACAGGAAGAATCAGGCCATTCACGTAAAGATCCAACCAAAAAAAATGTATTGCAAAAAGGATAAATCCTTACTATCTACCTAAATCTCAACCAAAACTGAATAATTAACAAATACGTCGAGTAATTCCTCAAACGTTAGCGTATGAGAATTATTTCCTGATATGCCTCTACGACTTGTTAGCCTTGCCTTCGGATAATTTCCGTGCGCGGATTTAACTGGTAGAGCTGGATCTAGAAACGTTTGCCCATTATATACCTATGTTTCATAAACGATTTATATCCAATTGTCTTTTAAGACAAGCTGTGAAAAGACCTTCAAGAAAGTTTATTAAAATAAAAATAACACGCTCACTGCGTCGACATTATCAGTATAATTTTCCAGTATGACAAAAGTTTAAATAGGTCTCTTGCCTATCTTAGCTTCCCAGAGTTTTCTAAAACTTTTTAATATAAAAAAAATATATATAATTGGGATCCTTCATTGCCAAAAAACTATTATTGTCTTATTTAGACAATTTAATTTGCTGTTTTTCAAATCATTTGTCCAATCGTAATTGCCTAAGTCATCTTATGATAAGACACTATTGATAGTATATAGCCTGGATTTGCAATCATAGCATTCAATAGCCTTTCTTGTCTAAAAATTAAAAATCGCGAAGAATAATATGTCGTCATTAACATTAAAATATTATTAGTGGTTGTTAGGGACATTTAGTTAATTTCTAATATTTTTTAAATATCCGAAATCATTTTGATAGCTACCTTATTATTATTTCTAGCTAGCTTTGCTGCGGCTCCGGACGCGTAAACTAAAGAATTATTATTTAAGACGATATCATAATATATATTTTTAGGTAAAGGCTAAGTATCTCAGAACTACAAAAAATGAATTGATCAAACTCGTACCTAGTAGTTTTTGCGTGATACGCACACAAGGGCAAGCCTCAATCATTTGATTTATAAAGAGAGATGAAAATTTATAAAGAATTAAATAAAACCGAAAACATATGTAATATCTAAACAATAACAGTTTATATTAGCTGCAAATAAAAAAATATACAAATTGATATAAATGAAAACCAGCCAAATATTCTCGCACTTGACATGAGAGGGCGCCGCTATCGCGAACCACCATCTTGTATTTCTTTTGAGATGTGAAACACAAAAGGTTTCGAGAATTTCGAGTCGTACGTATCCTTGGATAAAAACGAGATAGATGTTTTATACGATAGATGTTTAGGGGTAGAGGAACCAATTGTCAAGTAAATTTATTTTTATGTTTCACATACATATTTCACCGCGCTAATTTTAAATCCTCAGTCCACAATGCGTAGATACATTGAAAAACGTGCTGTATTTTGTTTGCAGTGCGGCATAGGCGTTGTTAGTAACGAAAACATAACTATATAAATTTTAATATAATTACAACAAATAAAAAAAATGGTACGTGTACCATATAGAATTGAATTTTGAATATGAAAATTTAAAAATACATATATATTTCAAAACTTTGGAAATAAAAGCTAGTTTTTAAAATATTTTCAAAATAATATTTTTTTCGTATTTTTCTCAGCAAACCCTTTACATTTGATACCCATATCATGAGGATACATAAAAAATAACTGGTACGCCATCTTTGGGATATAGGTCATATTGGATTCAGATTGACGTCACTTAAGTAACCATGCACTGTCATTCAAACTAAACGTGTATGCAAAATTTCAGCTCAATCGGTTGGGGATAACTGTTTTAAAATTCTGTTGCAAGATTTGACCCATTGTTACTACAAGGGAAGTTAATTAAAAGCTTGTAATATTTCAACTGATCTCGTTGAACCAAAGCAATCAATTTGATTTTTAAGTCAATTTACCATTTGAGTTTTAATATGAAAATCATATTAGTTTTCTATACAATTCAACTTATTTGTTTGAAAGTATTTAGAACTACCGTAGAAGCTATTTCAAATTGGAAACTATTGTACGTCTGAAGCCTTTCCGGAAGCACGGGTCTGTTTAAAGTAACTTAAATCCGTAATTTCACAGTGTAACAATAGTGCAAATTGTATAATGACGCTCTGAGAGGAACAATTAACACAATTTAATTACATCCACTATGGAAACTGCGATGGGTTTTTTAACTACTTTACAACTAATGAGTACCTATTTCATTATGTCTTAAATGTGAAATAAGTTTTAATTATTTAACTTCAGCATTATGTTAAAAAATGTGTTTGTGCGGATTGTCTTTTAATATGCAATATGCAAAGAGGTTATTGATTGACTAACTGGTGGACTGTCGGTCTGACTGAATGATTGAGTGGTTAATGATTTATCTAAAAGCAAGACGATATATGTAGACACATCGCAACACTTTCTGTAACCGCTAAAAGTAATGCTTTTATAAAATTCACTTCTCGTAAAAGTTCTATACCGGGGTTCTTATGGGTAAATCAATTCTTTAAGTAAACTCCAATTATATGATGATGAATTAAATAACTTAATTAAAAATATAATAAGCTATATAATTTTCCTTATGAACATATATTTAAATCAGAAAATATATAGTTATGTAGTATCGTACTAAAAATAATAAATCATGACATTATTTTAAAATTTTTGATGTGCTTTATCTTTAAGCACAATCTCGTCCTTAAGTGACGATGTGCCCCAAATGGTAACAATCCGCTTAGGGGTACATCAATAACTATTAATTTTTCTATTTTTCCATAACTGCTATTTTTGGCACTTAACTTACAGTAGGCAGTAGACGACAGTAGTTACTTACGATAGGCAGACATGACATACAGATCCTCATCTTCCGACGGTCACCAGTGATTTTATAATGTACTAAATAATTTACGACCAGGTAAAGCGTAGACAATTTGCGGAGATCTTAAAAAATATATAGTAAAGAACTTGTTGCAATAATATTATAACCTTCAAACAAAATAAAATGTGAACCACATTCAACATAAAGTTATCCAAGCAGAGTTCACAAACTATTGGCACGGTTAAAGCTCTTTCGGTTCAGAGATTGAAAACATTGCCGTTTTGAGATCTCTGTCAACATTCGGTCCGTCGCCAACGGGATTAGTTTCCTTTCACCTACACTCAGGTGTTCTCAACAATTTTTATCCCACTATTTAAACCTTTATTCAAGCTTTTCACTTAAAATGGATTGCTTAAGTGAATGTATTTTTATTTTCTCTAATTTAATCTTTTCTTCTTATTTTTATTTAATGGCATTTATATTCATGCACAATTCTGCCAACTTATGGTGAATATAAATATTTTTATATAATTTTTCTTGTTATCTTCAAAGTTCAAACGTAGTTTTAACAAGATGGTGGCTCGCTTGTTAAAACGGTCTAGTCCTAATTACCTATTATTTATATCTAAATATATTAAAACTATGACTGACTGACTGATCTATCAACACATAGCTCAAACCACTAAACGAATTGACAGACGTAGGCCTTCGCTAAGTACAGATTATTGAAAATTCAAACCCCCCCCCCCTCATATGTTTAAAGGGGGGGTTCAAGATTTGTATGGCGAAAACACATCTAACACGGGTGAAACCGTGAGTTACAGCTAATTCTTTATAATCCTCTGCACATGTGCACAATAACAAAACTACATTACATAAAATGCCACCATAATTATATATTATAGGACGAAATAACAAAACTTTATAAATTAAAATACCAACAGAAAAACCACTCCACATGACAAGTTAAGATCCCGTTAAAACGACTACTTAAACTCATGATTTTTTTTAAATTAAATATTTAATAGACAACTAGGTACCGTAATCAGAATTAAAATTTATTGCGAAACGAGACGTGGTCAGCAAAAATATTGTAAAAGTAATTCAGTTTTAAATAAAAATTCGGACAAGTAGCGACTAGAATTCGCTCAGAGCTCCGTATTGATTACATAGATAAGTATAACTTTCTACCTCAAACTGTTTTCAAGAGAAAAATTTAACTTAATATAATTTTGTTTCATTATAATTCTAGACGTGATAAAAAATTCATTATTTTCGGATTTGTTTCTTAACTTATGTTAAAAAAAGTTCCCTTTGTACAAAGTTAAAAGACTATGTCTCCGGGGAGTACCTATAGGTAGTATAGGTTTATGGTAATCGGTCCGAGAATGGTAACTTTAACTATGAATTGCCGTATCTCTTTAATGCATTAACCTAGAAACTTGATTTTTTACAACTTCATGATGTCAGTGTTTAGTATATGGTATTAATTTCAAATTTATACCTCAAGTCACTTTTGTGAAAAAGGTCTCGTGAAACTTTAAGGATTCAGTTTATTCAATATGAGGTACAGAACCCTAAAAATAAATATGAAATCGGTACATTTTATAATCAACATGCGAAATCTAAACCAGTTGTGACTTTTTGAATAGAAACACATAAATCAACATTGCAAATAAATAGGGGGGGATATGTCAAAAAGTCCTTTCAATCGCATATACATTAAAATTTATATAGAACACAGCTTTAAATAGACTGGATCTAACCATGTTGGATATTATATTATATTACTTTCAAGTGAAAAAAAACGATATCAAAATTGGTTTATCCCTTTAAGAGCTAAAATGCCACAAGCAAATACACATGTGAAACAGACAAACGAACTTACAAGTAAAAAGAAACTAAATCTAAATTGGTTTACCAATTTGGAAGCGACGATGCCACAAGCAGATACACAAATACACATGTGAAATTTTCAAAACACCTATGTTTGTGTCGGAGGTTAATATAAATGTCTTTACTCAAACTATAATAGTTTGGACGAGAAGCACAAATGCACTTTCAAAACCGCTAAACCGTTCTGATATATGCAGTGAATTCCGTAATAAATTCTTAAGTCCATTACGTTACTCTAATATCTGCTAAGTAACAAGTACGTCGCCGGTTTCGCCGTGAATAATTTAACTATAGCAAGCGGAATGCTTTCAGTGAGTTGTTAGATGTCGAGCTATTAGCACTGTACAGTTTAAATTCTGGCAACTTACATTACTTAAACAACAAGTAAATACCTAGCATAAATACATAATGCGTACTACGCTTATTAAATTTCTTCCTAACTGACGTATCTGACCTATACATTCAGCTAAAAGAAATCTTCTACTAATAGATAGCTCTCTAACAAAAATCGTCACAATGACCGGTCTTGCGCTGCTCGCATCCATCGAATACCCGCAACCTTCAGCAAGTTGTCGGTCCACCTTATGGCAAGTCTATCCACGCTACATCGTCTGATAAGTAGATGCCACTCGAGAACTCTTCGACCCTATCGGTCATCCATTCTGTAGCAGTTCTGAAAGATACGGTCAGTGATTTTAATTCGTCTGCAAATCTCCTCGTTTTTTATTTAATCTCATAAAGAAACTCCGAGCCTCACCCACGCTATTACCTTTTAAGGGTTCATTGTCTGACCTAGGAAGAATTTAAATCCTACAGAACATATACTGTTACGGCTAAGGAAACGATTTAGCCAGAAATTTATAACGATGCCCGAAAGTAAATTTCTTTTTGGCGTGAATCATGCACTTCTTCAGTGCAAATATGTAATTGCATCATACATATGAAGAATAAGTCTTAAAAATAGGAAGAATAACTAACGCTGGTGTTTTTTTTTTTTATTTAAATTCTTTATTTGTTTAACATTTGACTTAGGCATAAAAATTACAGCTAGTTTCATATAATTGTATAACAGCATTTTATTTAAAAACTGCTATTTCACGGGTGATATATGAAAGCCTGCTATATTTTAAAATTATTATGCAATGCTACATTAATAATATGAATCAATTACTGTCCGGCTACAAGTAGGTAGCAAGTATATGGTTTCCTGATTTCCTCGGATGACATTTTTTATCTTTCGGTTTATACAAATATATTAATATGAAATAACTAAACAAAAGGTGTTACAAACGGGAGGGCCTCCTTTTTTTAGCCTCTCGGCTCGGCTAAAGGTTAAATAAAGGATTTTAGCATTTATTAGAATGAATTCTATGAATTATAAGTTCCAAGCATTTTTAATTAATATGTATTATCGTATACAAAATAGCAGTCGTAGAAATTAATAATTATTTTATGAAAAAATATTTTTCATGTCATATGAAAAATAGCAGTGATGGATGAAATGTTATATGCCTAGTTTGATCATAATCTTATCTTAAGTAAAGTGAAGTAGCTAGCCAGATGAAAAATAAAAAATGGTCTACCACTTTATCAAAAGATATTTACCTTAACCGGCAGCTTCAATTTTTAAAGTACGTTCTCATAATTAAGGTTAGGTATTTAATTAGATTTTTAAATTGTATTTATAGTCGTTTCACTCATTGTGTTCATAGTTCGTCTAAGTAAGTCAATATTTCGTGGTTTCGAAATGCTAATAGTAAATAATTTATCATGGTAAGTAGTTTAATTTACTATGGCAAATCGGATAGAGTACGTCTTTCACTACACATACGTACCAACCAATGAAAGGCCGCATACAATTACAGAAAATAGCTCGTTACGACAAACAAATGGGTATTAATAAATCTAAAAGCCATCATCGAAACCGCTGAAAACGCTAACAATATTAAAATATAAGCAATTCAATGCAATATTAAACCTGTTAAACAGCGAGTAATTGCCAACGGAACCGCCAGTGGATCGTAAACTAAATAAATATTTCGTTGAGTTCACACCGCACTCGCGGCGCTCGGCGAGGTGGCGGTAAGGGTAACTCATAAAGCCCCCATAAACCTCCATCTCGTTACATGGCGTAGTCTGTTTTATCACCATAAAGGTGCTGCCTTGATTCTCAATTTGTTTCATAATTTTACTGGAATATTTTTTTACTTACTAAGTATATATAATTAATTTGTTTGGTTATCAAATAAAATGGAGCATCGAATTGTTGTTTTAGCAAAGTATAGTAAAAGAAGTAAATACCTTTGGGAAAATAATTTACGTGATTTAATTGAACAAACTAAATTAATTTTTCGCCTTGGCGTAATCAATACAGTATCTACATGAATAGTTGATAATTGACTGCTCATCACAATTTTATCAAGTTTAATGTCTTTGCAATAACTTTAAGTTGAGTCAAGTGAACAATAGGACGAGCTTTTGAACGCTGAACTTAATTGTTTGTTCTGTATCCGGATGTGATAATTATCTACAATATATTTAAAGTTTAATATAGAATCAAATAACCATGTCTATGATTTTAATTGAAATAATTATTTTGTATTCTAAGTTTCTTAATAGATAATTAAAAAAGTGCGAGCTTCTAAATAAGGAAAAGCCAATCAAAACGATCAATAAATCATCAATAAAAACATTGATAGAATAAACCATTTAACTACTAACAATAAGGAAATGTCGACACAAATTTTACATTGTTTTCAATAACATCTTGTTCCCAAAATAATTACTTATTTTTATGACTTTTCTGAACGTAAGCAATGTCGATGAATGATTTTATACTCTTTAAGGTACTAAATCGTAAATTTCGTATAATATGAATTGTTTAAGGTGACATAATTTATTTTACATCTGTTATTAAATGCGGTATTGATGCTTTAATAGTGTCGATTTATTTATTTATTAGATATTGATTGCTATTAAACGATTTTGTGGAATAAAAGTTACTAGCTGCACATTATATAATGTAGGTAAACGTCTCTTGATAACATTCTTAATAAACAATTTTAATATAATGTTAATTTTTAATTAATTATATATTTTTCGTCAATATCGGGAACAAGCTTTCAAACAATTATTTATTTTGATGAAAATGAAAAGAGAAGTAGCGTTGCCAAAAAAAACACCTCTGAGAAATAAAATGCATATATAAATATTTTATGTCATAATATACATATTATAGTAATGTTATATAACACCACACATTCGAAGACTCACAATTGACTTCCGAGACGATGATCCAATTCTCGTATGTCACATGGCATAGTACCTACGTGACATCATATGATCGCTCTTGGTTTAAGGGTGTCATGGCGCCGACGACGCGACATGGCGGCAATGCGGCGTCGGTGCTCCTATAAAGTGCAGGGAACTGAGCGATGTAGGACATTTCAGTAATGAATGAAACGTTACTATATCCGTATAATCAGTTATGTGAAGTGGTCGTGAGCATTAAATTGTTTGTTCTATGTATAAATTATTCTCAATCGCATTTATTTTCCATGTCATGAGCATAAATACGCAATCATTACAATTATAAAGAGCTTTTTGTGAGTTTATTGGAGGTAATCTCTAGAACTATTCATCTGATTTCTGAAATTGCTTTCACTGGTAGAAAGCTACGTGCAAGCTGGTGGTTATGTGTTTTTTTTATTGTTTACAAATGTTATACTCTCTAGTGCCGAAACATACCTATAGATGCTTGGCTATAGATTTTCAAATTGAGCATAGTAGCGCTTGCCTGGCGGTCGTTGGAAAATATATTATCACCACGCCATGGTTTCATCATGTTTTAGTTCACCGAAAGATCAGGCTCATCGCAGAGATTTGAACTCACGCTGATCTATGTCAATATACGCTAGCACTGAACCATCATTGCTTACCTATCTCAAATGTAACTTTACATGTACCTAAAAGAAAAGAAAAGTTATCCAAAGATACAAATCAAGTTAATTTACTATAGCCCTTTATCCTTTTGAAAACAAACTTTCATGTTTATTAGTCAGGGCAATAGAGACACGATCTCTATGTTACAGGGCATCTTAAAGTTTGTCAAGTTTATAGTTCAATGTTTTTAGAAGTTTCTTCAGGAGCGCCCTTACTGATACCACCTTTTTTCGCCGTGTATTTTTATTTAAATTACTTATTTAAATATTTTAATACGTGAAGCAAAAGCTTTCTACCCCTTTTTAAGCATATTGCGTTCATGGAAGACTGTGAGATTTGGCATGGTTAAAGTTTATATGGAGAAAGAGTGGGGAAAGCCAATATGTATTTATAATATCTGTTACTAAAATATTAAATAAAATAAATTAATACTGTGAATCCTAACATGACCAGTGCCATTGAATGTAGACCTCCCAAAATATTGGCATTGTCACTCAACGAAAAGTGACAGCAAGTGATGTAGATAATACTCATTGTACATGAATACTGCAAATGTCAAACAGAAAATAGTCTATGATCAAAAAGTCGCTGCTCGAATTTCGACCTTAGGGCGATCGGTAGGAATAATAAATAAACAATTCTTGTACTGAGACGAAAATACTTAATACGTAATAAAAGCGTGGGGAGCCTCGGGCAAAGCTAATTCTTCAATATATAATAATACACTTGAGTAAAAATTGAGGAAGTAATTGTAGAAAAGTATAGTCATATTTTATGAGCCATACAATATTTTATATCTCACTATGGAAACTGCAAAGTTATATGACGAATAAAATTATATACGGAAATAAAATCAAACTCTACGTTGATAATAAAATTGTCCAAAACATGAAAAAAGATTTTATACGTTGATATTTTCAAGAAAAATATTAAATATTTTAAGGTGTATGCAATGTCAACGTACACTGTATACTATGTTAATCATAATACAGGTTGCATGACAGATATCTCAAAATAACAGCTTCTTCAGCTGCGAAGAGACATTGCTTCGTAAATGTGTTTTATCGTCTGTATCATGGTGAATTCTCTGAAGAATTGATTGACCTTATCCCATCATCTCCCTTCCACTACAGTAACACGTGGGCTGGTCTACGTAGCCACAGCTACACGGCAGCGCCCATCATTGCACGATCAAATAAGTTCATTAATTGTTACTTTTCTTACTTTACAAAAAAATTGGGGGCTTCTGATGTTTGTTTTCTACTGTCGTTCGGAGTGGGATCAAATGAAAGAGAAGAAAATTGAATTTTCAAAAACATAAACTTGGTAAATTATTAAATCTATATAATATTAATACGTGAAGCAAAAGCTTTCGGTACCTTTTTAAGCGAATTGCGTGCACGGAAGAAGATATTTGGCTTGGTTAAAGTTTATATGGATATGGAGTGCAGAAAGCTAAAATTTATTTATAATATTTATTACTAATATATTAAATGAAATAAATCAATACTGTGAATCCTAGCCCGGTCAGTGCCATTGAACTCAGACCCTCCCAAAATATTGACATTGTCACTCAAAGAAAAGTGACAGCAAGTGATGTAGGTAATACTCATTGTTTATGAATACTATAACTGTCAAACAGAAAATAGTCTATGATCAAAAAGACGCTGGTCGAATTTCAACCTTAGGGCGCTCGCTATTATAAATAAAATATCCTAAGCGACAGAAAAATAAATTTTATACCATATTTTATTCCCATTGTCGGGTTACAGTCTACAGTATTTTAAACTTTTTCATTATTTAATAGTTTACATTCAATATGTAATATCACATTAAAGTCAATCGCTGTACTTAAACTTTCGCTAAAAACTTACTACACATATTATGTAGGAACGCTATCTGAGCTGAACGTTAGGAGCTTTGACTGCGCATCGGATCGAAGCTTTACGTATTGTATGCCTAGTGAGTTGACTTTAAGCAAAATTTCATCTCTAAATGCGACGCTACGTTGCATCAGAATGGTATCTTTGCTTGAAATATTTGAATTATTCTCTTAGACAGCAAATAATAAACCATTTGATCACTCTTTCCATTGATAAAGTTTAAGGGAGATAGTACTTTGGAAAACTCAAAGTTTTAAACTGCTTTAAATTTTGATTAACGCATTCATGTAATGATAGGAGAGGAAGGTGTTCAAAATGAAAATATTGCTAAGCAAACTATAGTTCGCTTTAACGCTTTGGAAGCGCTTACTATGTTATTTTCCGAATGGTAAGTTAACGAGGATATTGGAACGTCTCTCGGTGATGGCCAATGTTTTTAGTCGGCATCTGTATTATCATAAAACAATCTACTTCTTGCTAAGGATAAACATATTGTAGTTTACCTACAGTTATAATGCAGCAAACTCGTACAATGCAGTTTTTTAACTTTTGTTACGAACTCTGTTCACACCGCTACGAGTAGACACATTGTGTCGGCCAAACACAGTTTCATTGCAAAATTGTACTTTAAAACAATTTATCACAGTTAGACGTGCTTATAATAATTCTAAAGCTTATGCTTCACGTATTAATATATAGATTAATTATAAAAGGAAACCGGGATTGACTGACTAACAGATCTATCAACACAGAGCTAAAACTACAGAATGTATTGGGCTGAAATTTGGCACACAGAGAATTGTTATGAAGTAGGCATCCGCTAAGAACATATTTTTGAAAATTCAACCACTAAAAAGGTGTAACGCGTCTCGAAAACTAGCATAGGGTAATTATAGAAGAACTTAAAATTGGGCGCAAATGAAGCCGCAAGCAAAAGCTAGTATTAGAAATATTAAAATTTCCTCAGGAAAACATATCTTCATAAATAACTTTTTATAATACTTTAAAACATCAGTAAGTTATTTCCCTGGCAAATTTCTCCGACATCTTATTTGATTTACTGAGGTTTTATCAGTTACTTAAGTACCTATTGTTAATTAAGTAAACTTTAGAGTTGTATTCCAGATCTATGGCAAGGTCGATTTTCTTTAGTACTATATTTTACTTGACACTGATGAAATTTCCTACATTTTCACAAACTCATAATAAAAATAATAAAAAATAGAATCTTAAGTAACGTATTCAAATTCAGCAAAGAATATAATTTATATAAGCTTACTGGATAATTGCTTATAACGTAAAGGAACTATGGTAAATGCTATTAAAAACAGGCATAAAAGCATTTTGGACAACTGCTTATATAAGCATGTTACTTATTAGCATGTCTGTCTGTACCTTGTGTGGTATAGGATAATGACTGAATGATTAGGGTTCCGTAGTAGACATCACTTCATGTTATTATATTAAAATGGAGTCATGTAATACAATAACACAATATTTCTGCCTTTTTTTCACGTTCATCGCTAATTAATGCTCCCGGCTATTTATTTATTTATAAAATTATTTAAAGATGAATTGAATTTTTTTAATGATGTGAAATAACAAATAACGTACAGTCCAACTGATGTTAAGTTGTCACTGTGGCCACCCGGTGTTTAGAGTCAGTCATTTATATGTCGCTACTCCTGGGGAGTAGTAACGTTAAGAGATATTTATGCAAACCGGTATGACAGCTGTGACCGTTGATGGATTTAGATCTCTCGGTGGTCACCGTTGTCTTCGGATTGTACTTTGCTTACCATCAGGGGCAGTGTTGTCAACTTTCCGACATACTATTAAACAAGTTAAATTATTAAAAAGGACACAAAAAACCCGACTGCAATAAAAACACTTGCCTAATTTTTGTTTTCTATTTTTGCTTTTTATTGGATTCCCTGTCCTCGTACTTAAATATTTTATAGCCTATGTCAGTCAGCCAATCACCTATTTGCCTATTGCATATTCACAGGTAATCGTATTTAAGGAATAAACTCCAGTCATGCGTTGAAGCTGGTAAATACACATTTTTTTAAGTTTACATTTTAAACTAAAACTCTCCACAGTTTACAACGCGCTAGTACTTCTTGTGTTTAGGTGGTATGGCTGATTTGCCGGACTGGGTTGCGACAACCATTTTCGTGATGAAAAGTCCGTCATAGTGACTCAGTTTTGCGTGTCGCGTTTCGGGATCAGTCCATATCCATATCTAATTAAATTAATGCAGACCGGCGACAGCGGCGACCGTGGATGGTCTACGATCTTACGGTGTTCGCCGTTGTGTTACGATTGTACTGTACGGTAAGGACTATTAAAAAAACAAGCGTCTATAGACTACGGTAACCGCTTACAATCAGGTGAGCCGTACGCTTGTTTGACACCTTAGTTGTATAAAAACAACATGATTTATAGAGCAGGTGTGTTCTCTAGGGAATGGGCTTTATATATTATTGCTTACTACACCTTTTTAAAGGGCAATTTTATCGTAAACTTTATAGAGTAAACGTTTATTAAATATACAAGACAAAATAAAATTCAGGCAATGTAATAAATTTGATTTTTATCGTCGTAAAAGATTTATTTCGTATTATTTTAGACGTAAAGTTGTCGAAAGACGCCAATATCAGTGCAGAACGATAAAGTTAAATCCGAGCGAACAACGCGCAACCCGCAAACGGTTTCAGCTATTCCAAATATTCATGAGTGTATTCTAACCTCTCGTTGTGGGGTTGCCAGGTTGTAAAGGAAAATTCCGGGACATAATATTAACTTTAAATAAGGTTTTATACAGTTTTATTTATTTGCAATTGCCGTTTTATTGATTACTAGCTGTGCCCGCAGCTGTGCTCGCGTGGACTATAGAATGCCGTCGATCTAACTTATTCGGGCACATTCACGAATCGTGAAGACGAAAATGGTTATTGTAGGTGATCCTAAGAAGATGGCATATGCTCTCGCTTATATTTTTAATATCTACAATTATGTGCCACATTAATTTGATATATTTCTTATGATTTACTTATCGTAATTACTTATGATTTACTTATCGGCTTGAAATCATCATTTCTCCGAATGTTATTTTATTTGCGCGAAACCCTATTTTTTTCGTCGTTTTTATGTTTTAGAGTTATGGTCACAATCTCCGCTGATGGTAAGTGGTGATGTGGCCCAAGATGGTAACAGGTTAAGTCTAGTTAGAGAAATGGCTTTCAAGTGCAACTGCCGGAACACACCTATAGGTATTTGGCGACAGATTTTTAACTAGACGGTGGTAGCTAGCCAAGCAGGCATTAGAAAAAGCCCTACCACCATGCTATGGTTTCAACACCATGTCTACCCTCATTACAGGCATTAGAACCCAACCATCATTGCTAGCATTTGGGCACGGCGAATATTTTTTTTAGTAATGGAACTAATGTGACCTTACGTTAATGTTCTAAAATGTAAATTGATATTTTTTTTATGAAACAATTTTTTTATAGTAACACAACACAAGGAAAATAAATAAACATTATTATGGGAGGGGAAATTCGGTAGGGTATTTGATTCGACACGACGACCTATTAAAAACGATAATAGAAGGAAAAATTTAAGGAAGAGAGGAAGACCAAGAAGGATATACATTCAACAAGTGAAGGCAAAAATGGGTATCATGTCGTATAACGATGTCAAGAGAAAGGCACAGTGTAGAGAGAGCTGGAGATAGCTCCATCGACAAGAGCACCACCGCTCTTAAATTTTATGATGAGCAAGACACAGTGACTGCAGTGTATCTGATCGTAAGCAATTTACAATTAAAATATAACCTTAAATCACCTGTCGCTGCTGTTATACTGGCGTGCGTAAGTACATCTGATCTCGAAAAGGGATGCGCCTAACCCAAGCACTATGAGGACCTTTATTTTGGAAAAAATCATTGAACTAGGTATCACTAATCGTCCTTGGTAAGTAAACGACCTATCCAGTTGCATTAATATGGGTATTTTCAATTATCTGGCAATCCCAAATCTAACCTCGTGAAATGTCCATTGTCCAACGACATTATAGTGGAGAGGTATTCGGATCCAACTGACCGCGGTCAACATGTTTGTATCCATACCGGTTTGATTTGCTTTAGACTTCGGATTAGGGTCGACATGACTGCGAATACAATCCGATTTGTGTTTAAGAATACCTCCTTTAATCTGATTTTAGGATAAATTATTTTTAAATCTAATATTGCATGCTAAACGTGTCAAGTTTGATGTGGGGTAGAGTGGCTGTTTTTTATCCCATGCAGATTTTTATTTTTGTTTTATTATTATTATGTTCTATTTAGGTAGAAATATTTGTGAGAGGAATGGGCATCTAATGTCATTGGTTGTGTGGTTGTGCTCTATACATTATACAAGTTTCCAAGTTGCGTTACATTTTACGAAATAGTTTATTTATTTATTGTAATGATTGTTCTTCGCGAATGTTAGTTCAGACAGTGTATTTAGCAGGACGAGAAAGTTAATTTTGGTGGATGAAATCATTAAATTACTATAAACAATCATACCTTATAAATGGAAGTTAACAATTAACTTGAACTTTGAAACATATTGTCAACTCGCGTATATCACATTATACTTGTAGTTATAGTTATTATGTACCTACCGATTTCTCAAGGTGAAATCTTCCCTAGATTTTCGACTTATTTAAAAATCAATAATATAAGATTATGTCGCTTGCAAATTCTGATATTATAAAACGCTAAAAACGAAAGCTTTTTTAGTAGTTGCTTCGAGTTTAATAATAGCATGCAAAAACTATTTAAATGGAAAATTGTAGATTCAAGTGATATAATTTTTTTTTGCGGAAATGTATTATATGATATTATATATAATTTGTATTTAGATGGCAATCATAATTACATAATAACTATTAGGTACATCTATAGTTTTTTACTATACAAAAGGCTAAATAACTAAATATTGGGATATCAATACATATTATAAAACTCAACATCTGTCTGTTTTTTTCATAGCCTTTTTATCTGGCCAGGTTATAGGATATATTTTATTAGTTAAAATAACATACGAAATAAACAGTAAAATAACGATAATAGCGAATCAATCCGGAAAAAGCGTTTTTCGGGCGCTTAAATGGTTTAAATGGCTCACGCTGAGTAAACCCTTTAAGATATATCAAAGTGATGTAAATAGAATTATAGATGCTAACAAGATCATCGATAATAAGTGTTTTTGTCTTTAAAATAATCGAAATCGTGTGCCCTACCTACGGCATTCTGAGACTTCAAGATCATATTATGAAATTTTAAAATCTATAAACATGAGATTCAAACGAAAAGAAGATACTAGGCGACATAGTAAATATGATTACACAAACGTGTAAGAACTAAGGGGTAATATAAATAATAACAACTTTTAATCTAGTACATACATACTGTCCATGGCACGTCAAACAAACACAAACAATTTCACTTGAATAAAGTCGCGGATCAATAAAAGTTCACCTAAAGTACACCTACTAGGGTTTAAAAATATCTATTTTTGGCAAGACGACCAATTTAAACCCTAAATGCACAGTAATTTAACTATACATCAGTAACATTTTTACCCGACTGCGACAAAGGAGGGTTAATAAAAAAATAATTCCAAGTGACCATTAAAACTTTCTAATTATTTAATTTTTTTTAATGATAATGAAAGTCGTGTATTTAAAAATAAAGAAATAATCTTAAGTACAGCTTGAAACAATATATAAGTAAATATTTACAAAGGTCTTATTGATATAGGAAAATGCATGACTAAGTATTTGATGGTTAAAACACTTTTACTTAAAAATCGTTATGAAAATTTGACTATAAAAAATTCGGGTATCAATACTGACAACACGTTAAAATATATTTCACAGCGACATTTGTTTGTATAAAAGCTTCTGAAAGCGTATTACAAATTTTCATTATAATTTAGTATGATGGTAAAATTTACTTACAAAACGTTAAACACGTTTTTCATAGTGTAAATTATAAAGTAAATATTACTTTAATAAAGATAATAATTAGTGATGTCACGATACATAATTTTGTCGATATGATGATATCGATTTTTGTAGTTAACAATCGACGATACCGATATCGAAAGTTTAGTAGTAAATTAAATAAATAATGAAGTATGTAAGTGGCTACATATTTCATTAATGTATGCGTTACTTTACCGAAATCTGTCGTAATTACTTTATCCAAAATTTCTTTTTTACTTCCACCTGATATGATAAAACGGTCATTCCACAACTCATCTGCAAGATACTTTTATATTATTATTATATTTATTTATTTCCTTCTATCGTTATATTTTCATTATAATTTGCTTAACATATTTAACACTTATTCCTTTTAGGTTAATAACGTTCGGGTCTACGGGCTCAACCGTATACAGATTTAACATTTTCAGGTTCAACTCAACAATTATTAACAAACATTTTTGTTGCGGAAAGACGAAATAACCGTTTTAACACTTCAAGCGGAAGTAGCAAAGAAAATTTGGATAAAGTGCCTACATTTTTTTCCCGCTTGGTGGAGTATAATGTATCTACAGTTCTATATCGAATTGGATCTTTGTTCCCCGTGGGGTTCCTCAGGGTACATTGCTTGGTTCATTATTATTTACAATCTATGTAAATGATATAGGTTCGTGCTTCAATTTTGATAGATTATTGTGTTTCGCTGATGATATGAAAATCTTTGCAACCATATCTACAAATGACGACATGATAGCGTTACGCGATCTAGATGTGTACCGTGACTCTAAATTAACTTCTAAATCTCATATAGATGCCATTGTAAGTAAGGCTTTTAAATCAATAGGTTTTATAATGCGACTAAACAAATGCTTCAAAAAAGCCAAAACATTAAAAATTCTATTTTGCACGAAGCCATCTAGAATACGCGTCTCAAATATGGAATCCATATGCTATCATAAGTATATTAACCGTATTGAGAGTATACAAAAGAGATTTATGGAATATCTATGTTTTAAAAAAATATTTCAATCGATGTAAGAAATTCCATATATCATCACTATCAAAGAGGCGTGAAATTAATAATGTCATCGAGTTATTAAAAATTATAAATAATGACATTGACAGTCCTGATCCTCTAACAAAGCTCTATTTTAATACCCCGGGCAAAATAACTCGTACGTATTTCACGCTACGATCTAAGGAGCTGAGCAGTAACCATGAAGATCAAGCAATCTGAGAAGATGTAGGCAAGTACGAAAAGTGAGAATTTGCAGCCGCTCCGAGTGAAAAGTTCATCAAATAAGTCAACACTGCTAAAACCGTGGGACGCAGCTAGTATTTCATGAAAATAGTATTATTCCAAATTAAATTATTGGTTGATGTATCTCAACAAACCCAGGATTGAATATAACTCACCGCTAAACTTGGCCACGAATCCAGATAAAACTTCTAACTTGAACCGCGTAAGTAAGTTTTGTTTGTATTAACCAATAAAATTTCAAGTATGTACATAGCTGTTGTAATTTCTTATTAAATTATTTTTCAACTTAAACATAGCTCGAAGTTTTTGTTTTACTTGTAACTTTTAATATTTAAAAAGTAAGCGAAAAATGAAAAGAATTGCTGGTTTGTTTGTATTATATTCTCGTAGGCGCCTTATAATATTAGGAAGAGTTTTTATAAGCAACTGTGGTTGAGTTGGTAACGCGCCCAAATATCTTTTCAAAGGAATTGAGTTCGGGTTCACGTTCGGGAAGCTACATAAGATCTTCTCGTCTCGTCTAAGTCATTAAAGTCAATAACCAGTGTTTGTTGATCTTTGATCTATGTCACTGAGACGTGGACGCTAACTATGGACTTCATAAGAAAGCTCAAGATCAAACAAATTGCAACGGATAGAGGTGTGCTTGTAATTTCTTTGCGTGAGTAAATCAGAAATGAGGAGATCTGCATAAAAACTAAACTGACATAGCTCAGTAAGACGGATGGCCGATGAGGCCGAAAAATTGTCGAGTGGTGGGTGTCGACACATCCGCTAGATGCAAACAGAGCACGACAGATCATTGTGGCGACTATTGTGATGTCTTTCGGCAGAGATGATAATGTTAATGGTGATGAACGATCGTGATATTGGAAATCATCACTGTAGTTATAATGTAGTGGGTAGATTCATCTCGCAACGCAAACAAAGGATTGTTATAAGTTACACATGCGCTCTATCTGTGATATCATAGCTTCCAAACGGATGAACAAATTTTGATTTAGGTTTTTTGTTTGCTTGAAAGGTCTCTTAATCGCAAGTGTAAAAACACATAAAAGCTAAAAAGCTTTGATTCAAAAATTCACCCGTTAATTACTGATCATCAGCGTTTTTCTATTTCATGTAAACAACTTTCAAAGGTCTGATCGATTCGAAATTTAGTATTATGTTACTTTAATGCTGCAATATCATTTAGAATCTGCAGAAATTATCTCACCAACTTACAGTAGAGGTATCTATCATGTTTAGGCTCATTGGAATGGTCTCAGTGATTAAGTTATTTATGTGGTTTTTTTTTTACTTTTACAGCCATTTTATCTTAGGTATTAAAATACTAAAAACATTTATAATATTCAGTTCATTTATTGATTTAATTAGGATTCACAACAGTCATTTATTAAAAAAATACATAAATAATAACAAAATACAGGTAAAAAGATTAATGAACAAATAATAATCTAATCTCAGCAGCATAAAATCAAATAAATTAATGGTTAAAATTAAAATATCGATAAAATATTATTGTATAGAGAAAAAAAATTAAAACACAACTTCAAACCAATACATAGTATAGTATAAAGTCGCCATCCGCGTCTGTCCGGCCGTCCGCCCGCTTTTTCTTAACCACGCAACGGATATTTATACGGTATTCACTATCGTTTAGATAACTTTTTAAGGAAGGTTTGTATAAGCAGTACATTCCAATTGTCTTTGCATAATAGAGAAAATTCAGTGTTTTGTAATCAAGCCGTATCTCCTACTCACAGTAAACTTTTATTTTCTAAATATTGATTGAAAATATTAGGTTATTTGCGAAGCAATTTTCTACAATTCAGTATTAATCCGTATCCACATAAATATTTATTTACCTTTAGAATTTAATGCAGATCATAATAGCTAAGTACATTATCTTATTATATTAAGTGGCCAATTCTTATATATACATATTATATATCCAAGTTTACCTAGATAGGCGTTGTTTTTTAAGACACCAAGCTAAGCTCTGTCTCCCAGATGTTATTATTTATATGAATACCGTAGAAGATATCACAGTTTCAAATTTAAACGAAACCAAAAAATCACTTTCACCAGTTGACCTATATTAAATTGCACGTAGCGACCTAAGCGCACTTTTCGTAACTATGAAGTTATAAACTGTCAATGCTAAAGCGATAAACTTTAAATCATGCTTTTTTTAAACATAAAATACACAACTTTGTAAATTGCATCCATGCGAAGCTGGGGCGGGTCGCTGGTTATAGATAAAACACAAACTTCATTTAAGTAATAATGTTATTTTTTGTAATAAACACATGGTTAAAATAGAACTATTATTCATAAATGACAAAAATAAGATTTAAAATTAAAATAAGTTTAAGTTAGGACGGTTGATACATCACTTGTCGATATTTTGTTACCTTCGATGTACTTATCGATAGTTTAAAAAACTTACATCCTTAAGTGTCGCCAGTTTCCCCCACATCGTAGCTTAAAGTGACGTAAGCTTGTGATTAAAATTTATTTATATATCATAATAGCACAACAAAAGGAAAGATAAGAAAATTACATTATCGCGTTAATTGATTTCATTTTAAAGATATTACATAAGTTTTATACAAAGGAACCAGGCTTAAAATGTCTTTGAATTTATTATTTGAAAGTTAAACATGATTATACTTAGGAGTTTTCAAAATATTTTTATACTAAACGAAATACAGAGCCTTGGTAATTTATCTTTTTCTTATATTTTGGTTATTATTATAAAATATAATTTACACGCTGACTTATATAAACGGCTTTGTTCACATACAAAATTAAAAATTGGGTTATTATTAAAAAAATAATTTCTCTTTTAGGAGTTTTTCACAATTAGTAATATCCACTTCGAGAACTCTTATACAAAAAAAACACTAGCACGTTAAAGTGACGAGTGTGCTTGATGCCACAGTAAAATTCAAAAATAACGACGACCAGCTAGAGATCTTAAAACCATCATCGATTATCGCTGTTATGGCCTGTAAGTTTATCTTGGCAGTTGGATATATACTCTATGATCCCTAAACGTGACAAATCAAAAGATAGTCTCTGATGGTGGTGATGGTGGTCGCGACCAAATCCGGTATAGATACCCTACCTTACTTTGATTAAAACATACACACCGACTGTTCCCGGAAAGCGACACGCCTACGGCTGTTACACCATGTATAAGGTGGTCACCATTTAGTTGGACGAACCCAGTATCAGTTCTACCTTTTCAAATTTTCATACTTGTATCTTCATAGCTTCATTATTATCTTTATTTAGTAAAATGATTTACCCATTTATTATTATTATTTAAGCTCTGTCATTCATTCTACATTCTAGACTTTAACATTAAATATTAATATCAACTAAAAAGTAAACATGAAATAAATTTCTCTGCCGTTATCGTGAAATTATCACTCACTTTCAGGCCTTTAAACATAAAAGTTACTGTAATACCTACTTCAATATGGCAATTATATTACTTCTTGGTATAATTGGATAGGGTAATTGATGGTGTGTAAAATAAAACACTGTGGCGACCACCGACTGATCCAGTAACCGCTGTCATTCACATGCAAAGGCTGATCCCGAAAGGCAACGCTCATAAGCGATTCACTATGACGAACTTTCTCACCATGCGTATAGTGGTCGCGATCCAACCCTACGACCTAGCTATCAAATTAAGTAAAACTTATAGAGCTTGCATAAGAAACAAATAAAAAATTGAATGCTGCAGCAACAATAAATTAGAAGCCGAAATATTGTAATGGACAAATAAATTGAAATAAAGAGAGTCTCTCCTGAATTCTGCGCAATCTTTCCGACCCTCAAATAAAGGTGTGACATACCACGAAAGTAACAATTCAATGTCAACTTTGGCGGGACATTAAGATCTTAAGGTTTTGACATAATTCACGGTTGAACTGCGCCCTGATCGGAGATAAAACTTTTCAAGTTTAAACGAGAAACGAGTTTTGTTTGAATGAACGTTCGTTTTAGTTAGTTTAAATTACAATCACACAAAACCGTATCGTTATCAGGGTATTGTTGAAGAATCTTCAATATAATCGGTATATTCAAATTCTCAAAACTAACAGAGTAAAAAGCGAGCAGTATTAAAAACTAACAAGTCAGAAACACCGTTCACTCTCAACCATACTCAATACGAACATCGTCTTTGTTCACTGTAGCATAACTAAATAAAATAGTTGGCTTTGATAAGCAACATACAATCCACCAAGAGCTAAACCTGAACCTAGAAAGCAAGAAATAAGCGGTACCTAAAATAAACTGCGCAAAATGGTACTAAAAAAGGCTTTTAGATGCTGATATATATTAATTACAAAAGCATAATCATCCTATCGGATTTAATTACAATTAATTAAAATATGACCGTCCTTCAATTAAAAAAAGGTTTGTTTTCCGGCCTCCATCTTTTCAAATTGTTTGAATTACAGGCAACTGTAAAATAATGAACTAGCACAAAGTAATTCCTGATAAAAACTGGTGTCGTGCTATATCCTAACAAAGATCTAAGTCCATTGTCCAATTTACTAGGTATATCTATCCAGTTAATATTGAATTGCAACCAAGCAAGTGCTACTTGACGTTTTACTTGATAATCTACTAGTAGTATGATGCTGTGTTTGTTCAATCTAAGCCTTGGGGATGTTTGCATTTTTTTAAATATCATATCGATGAGTAGTTTTAAATGGTAATTCTAACTTGTAATTACGTATATTTTTTTAATGAATAGCTGTTAGTCTTCCTAAAATAAATAAATAAATCCAATATAACATGGGAATTTCCAAAATTTATTTCAAATTCAATGACTACTGAATGGGTGCATAACGTCAGGTGTGTTCTATGACCGTACACACGTTACAAGCAGACAACGACTGGTTTGAATATTCTCTCTCAAGCTATCGGATCACGAAGACCTCTGTTAATAATTAGACTAAGATAAACAGTGTTCCTGAGTGTCGTTGTGATGCGTATCACACTAAGTATAAAAGGCTGGCTCTCAAGTGAAGCTTCTGGAACACATATAGAGGTATTTAGGTATAAATAGCTACAGAGGCAGGCATTAGTAAATGCCCTACTATTATGTTATGGTTTATGATGATTTACTACTCTGGAGTGTAGTGGGTTGTCAGTGTGTAATTCAGCCAGTCGGCCCGTATGGGCGGCTGAATTCCTTGTTTACCTTACTTTACTTTACTGTAATCCACAATCTCTCGCCAGTGGCTCCAAGAAGCTGTCCTGCATGCAGTGCCACACTCCGGTAACCACGTCGACTCGTGGGCTAAACCTGGCTGAGGGTAATTCTTGTGCTTTGGCACATGAGTTTTAGCGGTCACATCCCGCTTAGTGCACATAAATCTACCACGGTATCTTAGCAGTCCACTTTCGGTGGCGTGGTAGTGAGGCATTGTGGAAGGCCTAGGGCGATGATAGATGTCTAGTTATTGTCGCCTAGACACTGCATCCTAACTTCTCTCCGGTCGTAGCGGATACCCGTTCCATCGGATGAAGAGGAGAAGGGACGAGAGGGTGCATCTGTGTTTGCGCGCACACTTATGCACCTAAATATATCATGCGCAATTGGTTTTTTTTCTGGATACCGGACACGAGATCAAAGTCCTGTGGCGATGGGCTGAGATAGAGGGGTCTGGTCTTGCAAACCAGGCTCTGTCTAAGGTCTGCACACAGGCGGTAGCAGGGAGAGTGGTCGTTTTTACGCTGCAAAAAGGAACAACAGCGTAGATTGGGCAGCACCCTGTGCGACAAAGCAGCCCTGTGATAACCTCGATAAGAGACGAGACGATTTAAAGACCAGACTATCTGTGGTCATACCTTACAGTTATGTTGGTGGAGTTTTAACATGCCCGACATGCACTCGTACCTTTATCAACAAAATTGGGTACAGTAGTCACTACAAAGCACATCAAAGGGCAGAACAGCAATGTCCTGATTAAGTTATTTTATACATATCCAGAGAATCAAAAGTCGCTGTAGCTGAAATCGGCCATGATGACACACACACATATTCCTCTTCATAGAAGTCAGGCTCATTCGAATCCACGTCAATAGATACGATATTTGAACAAGCTACATGTGAAAACTGATTAATATGCTTAATTTGGAATTTAATGACTGCGTGGTAATGTCCTTTAAATATTATTTTTAAATTAAATATACTACTTTAAATTTCTATCTCCAAGTATTCCCGTAAATGTGGTTTGTACGGTACTATAAAAACGTAAGGACCTTTTACACGATGTCCCGGTGTGACGTTTAATTTCCGAACAACGTAATTTAGATTCCCGATAATAAATTATAAATACTATTAAGTTAAAATATATAATGTGATTTTTTATCGTAACGTCAATTTTTAAGAGTGGTATTTGAAAGGAATCGAAATTCTATTAGCTACTATAATTGTAAAAATATAATATATATAATACTACAATTATATAATAATACAACACTACAATTGCGTTAGATTCTAGAATTCTTGTTAGGGGTGATTGACTTTAATTGGTCTAAGTTTTTTTTTAAATTACAGCTCAGCAAAATCACTGTTCAGAACCTGATAGTAAATACGGTACAATCAACGGTCTTTTTAATGTCTACAATTGTTTAGTACATTAATTTGCTATATCTCTTATGGTTTACTCAGCGTAAACCATTTAAGCGCCCGAATTGATTCGCCATGACCAGTTTCTTTTTTATTTGTGCGGAACCCTAATACTTTTTGTAAAATAAAAGTAGCCTAGTTACTCCCTATAAATTAAGCTATCTGCCAATGAAAGTCCCGTCAAAATCGGTCTAACCGTTTCGGAGATTACCCGGAATAAACAGACAGACAGACAGACAAAAATTTTAAAAATAAGTGTTTTGTTATAGTTATCGTATATACTTTCATATGCATTTAGTAAAAAGCTGCTGTTTTGACATTACAAACAGACACTTCAATTTTATTAATTGTATAGATTGTTGGGTTAATTTTAATATCGCGATGTAGGAAGCGTCGTATGTGGCGAGATAGATGTCGCTACATCACGTCCCTCCGAGACTGGAGGTCGATAACAGGTTGAGTCGTCCATTCTTCTGATGCTTGCCGGGCCAGTGGAATGTTCCAGTGAGTCGGAAACAGATGCCGCCTAGTTCACGGTGAGTCGAAACTGTCTGCGGTGATGCTACCGAAGCCATATAGTTTAAGGTTGCGTGTGTCTGATCACGTCGGGGTCACCAGTATGGGAGGGTAACCATTGTAAAGGGAGGTACCTCCGACCAGACTGGTGTTATATCTGGCGGGCTGCTTCCCAACGGTTGTTGTCGGGTTCTTGTATATATTTCAATTGTTGGGTTAATTTTAATATCGCGATGTAGGATACGTCGTATGTGGCGAGATAGATGTCGCTAGAGTTTGAATACGAATGAATTTCCGCCTGCTTCCTTTGTGATCTTTTTTTTTTTCAGTTTCTTTGAAATAAGTTCTAAGTTATTATGCATTGTTGGAGAGCTAATAAAACGGTTATGTTTTTATAATAAACTGCAAGCCATGTTTAGTGGGAAAAGAAAAACTCAAAAAAACCTTGAAATAATATCGTTTTTTGTCTTGCATTTTTTAATTTTGAACCGATAATCGTTGTTTTAATATTGATAAATAATTACCAGTGCTTAATCGTTTGTATAAATCAGAAGAAAAAACGAGATTTAAATTTTTTTCTTTAAATAATTTTTAATGTTGCATTTTTGACTTATTTTGAAACAAGCAAAAAACATCGCTGACCCCAGGCAATAATGCGGTAATATCAAAAATCGAATTTTACAGGGAAAATAAAAGAAGCTAATTTGTTTATAGTGCAGCGTACAGTGATCCAAAACCGACCGACCGACCGAGTGACCGACCGTAAAATGCAATTTATTTTTATTTTTAACCATTTTAGACAGTATTTTATGAAATTAATCAATTATTTTAAATGTTACTACTATTTAATTTTTGTATAATTAAATTTTAAATGATAAATGCTTTGTATATTTAAAAATACTTTCAAATCACGTTTCAAACAAACACACAAAAACCCTTAAAAAAGAAAAAAATACTATGGTCCCTTCATTTGAATAAAAAATCACATATTTTTTATTAACTGTTATATAAACTTTGGATACAAAAATAAAATGGTCAAAATCCTAAAAAGAAAAAAATATTATGCTACTTTAATTTGAATCTTCCCTTTCAATATCGATTTCTTCAGAGTTCCCAACACAATACAAATTGTTATAAAATCAATGATAATGTTTCGGGATTGCTTCAGTTTTGCAGAGACTCATCAAATCATCGTATAGTGGTTTTGGTAAGGCGATTGGCTCTCTGTACAGATTTCTCAGTACATCTCCTGAAACATCAGTCACTGGCGTCTTTTTGGGTCTTCCTCTTCAAGATCTGGTGTTTGATGCAGCATTTAAAGAAATATACTCATCGTCAAAGTTATACTTTAAATAAATAACATCTGGATGCGCTTCAGTAATCTTGATTTCGTGAGTCTTTGTTCATATAAGTTATTGATTAGTTCGGTCTGCCCGCAAACAGTGGCTTTTGTCCATTATCTCCTTTAGGTCGAAAAATTGATATGGACGCAAATTTCAAGAAATTCATTGGTTAATGCCGAAACTCGATCTTACGGATATTGGATATAATCCACTGCCCGCGTTCGGTCAATACGAATGAAATAATCTTTAAAACATATTATTAGAATGATCGTACCCTAATTAAATTTACCTGTAATATTACTGTATATTAATAAGTCTATATGGCTGTGGTAGGCTATAAGAATGTCTATAATACTTTTAGTAATTTAGAGAAAAAAGCAACTGATTTTGATAAAATTTTACAAGTAATCACATTTCTCAATTGATAGGTTATCCGCTATATGAATTATTGTCAATTGGTTAATAATATGAGTGAAAATAAAAATACGAGACAAAAACAATTACTGCGTAAGAAACAAGTACCGATCCGCGGGACATCGTTGGTATATACATAAACTTATTAATTATAAAATACTCGGAATATTCAAAGTCAGCAGTAATTGCATAAGGTATAACTAATTACTTAAAGATTTGATATGGGCTTACAAGGAATTCTAACACTTCCAGTAGAAAGTTGTAGTGGCAGGAATATGGTAATTGCTACATGTGTTAGAAATACTGATATTACATATTTAACCCCTTATATTGTCTACGAATTAACAATAACCACCTGGTGTTTTATTTAAACGGATTGCGACATGTTTTTGATTATTTCACTGTAAACAGCCATCTGGTGTTTTTGAAATAAGTGTTTATAAAAAGAGTTTTGTACAATTGTATTTAATTCTATAGTAAAACTTCTTAAGAATCTACTACTATGTACTACTACTATAAATTTACTACTATGAATATAAAGAGAAACACCGGTTGATTGACGATGAAGAAAGACATTATAAGGAAACCTTAATGCTCGAGGAATGTTTAGTAGTTATCACCTGTAGTTGGAAGTTAAATTTAGGACTGTAAAACTTCTGCGTTTGAAATCGCCGATACGTGATAATGTGCCGGTACATTCAGAAAGGGATATATTACATATCCGTGGGTCCTGTGTTACTAAATAGCCTTCTGCTGTGTACCTGCGGTGAGTAGGGTTCCCAGAGCTCCATAAGCTATGGTAGCCGCTTAACATCAGGCGGCCGTATGCTTGTTAGTCATCTTTGTATTATATTTTGATGGTTTTAAAGTACATAAAAATGATTTTTGCCGAATTTTAAAGTGTGAAATAGTTATTTCACGTTATTTCACAAAAGAGTGAACCAAAAGCCCTCAGTTTGCACAATTAAAAGAACAATAATAATAAAGAAAGTTATCATGATTATAATAATTTTAATATTTCGGAGTGATATTTATACTTTAAAGAATTGTTTTCCATAAAATTAATTATTTATATTGAAATTTCCAATATTGGCAAATATAATTAGCACTGTCATGAGACTCAATATATATAATATACAAATTTCATAATCTATCAAAAAATTAATCTCTAAAAAAATTAAAATATTTAAAAGCATAAACTATGTATAAAAGTTATACATATTATATATTTTAGTAATAGTTGAAAAGAACTATAATTTCTCGTCATACTTATAATTTAAAAAAAAATTAGAATCTTGTTTAAGGTATACATAAGTTTGTTACAAAAAAAAAATGTTATATTATAATTGGATTTTTTTTTTTTTTTTTTTACCTAAAACACAATATATTTGTTCATTTAACCTATGTGCCAGTTTGAGGACGATTCAGTAATTATTCCTTTTCATAATCTTACAGCTTTAAACACAACATAATATATTTTTACTGAAAATTACAAGCAACCACTCACCTCAAGAAAATATCTAGAGCAGAAAAAGCAGACGAAAATTGTCGCTAAACAGTTTTCATAGCTTTCGGACGTAACTTTTTAAATTTCGCTACACGCCTGTACTTCGCGGAGCTAAGTTACCGGCAACTGATGGAAAACCCGCCAAAACCTCGCTACTTACGCTACGGGACGTCCAATCGCAGCGCTCCGACGCCTCCGCGCGTAAAACGGCGGACCAATCGCATCAAAGGCGAGACACTCAAAAACTTTAATAGGTTTTTCATGTTGACACTTTTGAAATGGTGTTTGAATTATTAGAAATTATCATTGTTTATGAGCTTACGGCTTTTTGTTACGTTTTTTGATAAATGTATGGCACATTTTCCGATAGATAGTGATGAAAAGGACCGCTGTTAATGTGTGTGTGTAAGGGGGTTTTTGGATAATGTAATGCCGCCTACTTACTTCTTTTTTTATTGTGAATGTCAAACCCATAAATTTGTTCGTCATAATTAATGACGTCCATTTAATTCGGAGATTTATGTGTTGATTTTGCTAGAGGTATATTGCGTGTAAAGCGTTACTTTTCGGGATCACTTAGTATCTATGATAAGGTAAAGGGACATTTTAGTATTACGTAAGCAATCTTTCAGTGATTTTTAGCCCCCTAAATCCTTCTGTAGGTGATACAATAAGAAAATCTTAAAACGAAAGAAATACGATTTTTTTACTTTTTAAACCTTCGACGGATATCCACGTCACACAAAATGTACGTAAAATTGACTATAATGCCATGCATGGGAATCAAGTTATCAATGGAGAAACAAATAAGTCTATATCAATTTTCGTTTCATTTTCATATATAAAAATATACGTTGAAATTCACTCAATCAATAAATTTTAATATCCATCAAATCATATAACCATTTAATTTTAAATAAATTGATAATTTTATTTTAAAGATTTGTTTTACTATTTCTTAAGTAAGGATTGTATTATCCACTCCCCACTTCCTTTATACTGAAATAAATAAATAAAACGTTAAAATTTCCCGCTCTTTAGACTTGCTTACATTATACTTGAATGCCACTTGCATTAATTATGAATATAATTATTATAAGTTACAGTTGAGTGAAAAAATCTCAAAGAATTTTCAGAATCGATTGCATTTTATTTGATTCGAGTCTGAGTATGTACTATATGTACAATTTTTTTTTCCTCTAAATACAAAAAAAATTGTTGTTGTATAAATTGCTACTCTTTCCTTTGTATAGAAACTAATTAATAGTAAAGTGTAATTAGATATATCTATCAATAACAACACTGTATGTAACCTTTCAACGTGTGATCATCAGAAATGATATATGACCCGGAACTGTTGACCATTGAGGCGCAATCTACAGCACACTGGATAATTGGACCTTCATTAGCTTTGCACTATTGTTTGACAGACGCTCAGATGAACCGACAAACCGTTGTCATTATATATTATTCTATTCAATAGATGTTCAGTTCATGTTCGTCTTTGTATCTGAAACAATATTGTGGCTATTTATCCATACTTGTTTACATAATATTTTACCCACATTATTATATTTATTGGACTACAGAATGCTGACGAGCGGGCGGGCACACGCGCGGTTATTTTAAACACAATGCTTATTGTGAGTGATCCTTAGAAGATAGACATAAATACTTTCGCTGGTTTTTTGTAGGTATTTTTATGTCTACAATTGTTTAGTACATTAATTTGATATATCTCTTATGGTTTACTCAGCGTAAGCCATTTAAGCGCCCCAAATTCTTGGATTACCGAATTGATTTTTATTTGCGCGAAATACTAATTCTTTTCTAAAATAAAATTTTCTATGTATGATCAACAATTATTTCAGTGTTCTAACAAAATGGTAGCCTTATTAGAAGGGAAATATTGTAACATCTCAAAATTCATATTCCAATTTTACTCAGTCCACTTCGACTTCTAAAAAGGTTCTCAATTCTAATGTATATTTTTTTATGGATGTTCAGCTATATAACTTCTTTGATTATAAACCGATTTAGATGATTATTGTTTCGTTGGAAAGGGGATACCTTAAAGGTGGTTCCATTTTTCTTTCATTGGCCTAGGACCTTTGACTTCAATGATACACCAGGGTACTCCTCATAATCATTGAGGTTGGTTTTCTTTTTTGTTAGAAATTGTCTTATTTTACTTACGACATAATTTTTCTCAGCAAACCCCTTTTATTTGATACCCATATCATGGTGGTGTATAAAAAATAACTGGTAAGCGATCTTTGGGAGTGCGCCATAATTGATTTAAAAGGACTTTTTTAGCTAACCATGCATTGTCATCCAAACCAAACGTGTATGCAAGATTTCAGTTCAATTGGTTGATTAAAAAAAAAAACATTTATTAAAAGTTACTCAAATAACACAGTTAATATTACTTCTGCCAAACTATATCACAGTTTGTTGGCAGACGTAGCTCCATTCTACACAATTATTTATTTAGTGTTGCATTTTATTTTTACATTATTTCCAAACTAAGATTTGTACGAAAATCTTGAAAAAGACACTTGGTTAACTTCTTTTTAAAAGATCTTTTTGTAAAGCAGTTACTTTCTATTTCACACGGTATGTTATTATAAATAATTGGAATTAAATAACTTCTACATCTCTGCCCGTAATAATTGTTATACGTGGGCACTTCGGATCATTTAATATTTCTATTATCCCTCTATGGTCCTACGTGAACAGATTTAAATTTAAACTCATCACTGCAAAAATGTTCGAGTGCTGTTAATAGGACTGCTTTTGATGGACTGGCAGCACTGGCAGCAGACTGGCATCCTAGACTCCAAAAATAACTCTACATATTTATTTATTTTACATCGGGTTTTTATGTTTTTGCAAACAAAAAGTTTCATGAATCTTATTTGCAATAATTTAACTTTATCTAAATAAGTTTTAAATGTATTCCCGTAGCATGCCAGCCCATAAGAAAGCAGCGAGTCCACCAGCGCATAGTAAACCATATACAAAGTTGTTTTATCCAATATAAGGCTGAGGTGGTAGAAGTTCACAAGCACCGATCTCAGCTTGTCACATATATGTGTTATGTGTGTTTTCCATTCGAATCTGATATCTATAGTTAAACCCAGGTACTGGTAGGTAGGTAGAGGATGGCTGTTTTAAAATTTAGTTGGAAGATTTGATCCATACTAACAGAACAATTTAAATAAAAGCTTGTAAAATAATAACTATAATATTACCCAAAAGACCAAGATCCCGCCAAATACTTGTTTTTAATAGCTTCCCGGAGGCTTTGGAGAATCTTGATTTTTTTGTGGTGGGTTTTATTTTTATTTATTTATTTATTTGACCGCCTATTACATAACATTACAAATCGAAGTCAGTAGTTTGAATTTAATTATTTTAGATTATGCGGCTGCAATAATTATTTAAAATAATAACTATTTTAAAATATGTTTTTAATGGAACCAATTGGAATCTATGCTCGCATCTTTGTAACAAATAATGAAGCATTATAAAATAAGCTCTATAGTCAATGGAATTTATCGAAAAGAATCTAAATACATTTGTAACGAAGCTGTTGGAAATGTACATTACCTCGCATCATGAGATGGCGAGAAGGCCTGTGATAAGAGCTTATTTCACCGTCCAATCTATAACGCCCGATTTCCGGGGGGAGGGCGGAGGGGGGCGGGGGTTCTTGGCCGCGGAATCGAGCAAATAGCGACGCTATCCGGATCGGTACGCCGGATATCGGGTGCGATAGATTGGACGGTGAAATAAGCTCTATAGGCGGGCTAATGGCAGGTACAATCGTTCTGTGCAGGCACTGCGCCGCCCGCCCCACAAGCTCTGCTAGCACGTAGGCCAGTCTGCTTCGAGCTTTGGCCGTGAACTCGCGTTTGTTTGTTTTGTATGCGCTACGTCATTCGGACGTTCGGCTAGCGCTGATATATATGTGATTTACGGTGGTTGAAGTTTTGCATTGTATAACTTTGAGTTGGTGCCCCAGGAGGGTTTTGATGAATAGATTGCTTGTGTGAGTGTCCTATGGGATTTGAGGCTACACACACACTTACACACAGTTCACTCACACACATACTTCACAATCCGCAGTACAGGTCGACGGAGCAAGGTCAAGGTCTCCGCCCGCTCCTGACGAGATGAGTCTCTTTTGTTTGTTATTAGAATAATTACTGTGTATCTCAGCAATAGGATTCGAGAGGGATTGATTGAGGGCCCAGCACATATTACGCGAACCTTCTCGAACAGAAGCATTATCAATTTGTAATAATGCTTAACCCTTTATGGAACCATGTTGTACTTCTGCGACATGCCATTCCAGTTGACATAAAAATATTTACTATATGAACACCATGAATATTTAAAAAAAAAACAGATAAATAAAAATATAATATTGTTAGAAATACACAAATCCGACGACTAATATAATCTTCACGAGCGAGTATACAATGTAAACGGTTCGACATCATCATCATTATCCTCGCTATCTTCATTGGTGGTAACAGGTCACAGGTCACAGGTCTTGTGGGCGTCATCTCTCCTATGGCCACTCCGGACCTGGCCTCTCTGACCATACTGAAACTGATCCACTGATCAACCCGGATCGACAGCTTGAGATAGAGAATGACCCTCTCAGGGTCCAGACTCCCGACACAGTAGGTAGGTTCCATCAAGACTGTCTCCCTCTTCGGATGTCGACGTAGTACGTTGCACCAAGCAACGTCTGGACACAAGAGGACTTCACGTTACGACGGTTCATGCGACACCATCTCAGCATATTATAAAGTACTCCGTGGACACTATCATAGGACACTATATCTCAGCGTGCCTATGTGCCGCGCCTTAATAACCCTTTCACTTGGTCCGAGCAGTAGGGTAGTTGTGAATATCCAATTATGTATATACCCCAACTTCCCGACGACGGTAGCCATGAACACCTAAAATACCTAACAATATAATAATGCAAATTGTCAGTTCGTGCAATAGTCTTAAAGTAAACCTTTTTGTTCTGGCCGGGATCAGTTCCACAGCTCCAAAGTACGACAAAGATATGACGTAGGAAACTTTCTTTTTCATGCCGAGATTTATGTAAAGCTATGGCTCCGGAGCCCAACGCGAGTGGTTCTGGTAAAAAAGGGATAAGAGGGAATTAGGTTGAACAATTTAAAAACTCGTTATTCAATTCTCTTGTTAAAAACTCCCTAGACACTTTGACAAGAGAGCTGACATCTTGTTAGAACTGCTTATGAAGACAACAAGAATAGGTAGTTAGAAAAATATTCACGTTCACGTTACGTTACCAGGATTGTGGATGAAGACAGTTGTCATTAAATAAATAAAAATATAGGTAGTCATGGGGACTGGCGAATGAAGTGTATACTTAAAACTTTTGAATAACTGTTTTTTTTGTTTTTAATTTATTATAGTATGGATAATTCAAATTTAATTATTTGTAAATTGACAATTTTTAGAGAAACCTTGTTTTTCACATCCTTTGGCACTCGCGAGTAATAATTAACATTGATCAGTTGAGTAGTCCAAGCATACGATATGCTATCACGCTCTGTTATACTGAACTAATGTTCTGTTTCATTCAAACTTTGGTTCTCTGTTACGATCGCGATCGCCCAAGAACGATTTTATAAATCTATTAATTTGCATCGTAAATTGGTTGTTTTGCAAGATAATTAACTTTGAAATTTCTAAGTAAAAAGGTAATGTATTAAGTATTTAAAAATCAATTCAACAAGTCATAAAACAGGTATATTCTGTTACATTTCGGAATCGGTGACTCGTGGAGACACGAACTCTTGTTTTACCCCTTAAAAAAATCGCACAACGTGCTTAGAGAAGTATTCACTTGAAATATAAGAAGTACTTAGAAGTAGTTATCCGTATATAAGTACTCAACGGTGGTAATACACGAATCGAGTCAATACGTCGTACAAATCCCGGGTTCTAGCAAACATCTAGCCACAATGAGGAGTATTTGTTGTCCACTGCACACACAAATTAATCCAACTGTGTAAACGGCTAAGTGTAATTACACTCCGAATACTCCGATGTGTAGTCCCAAGTCCGTCTTACTGGAAATCTTTTGAGGGTTAGAATTGTTTTCAATTAACTAATTTTATATGCGGAATTGTACACGGCGTAACAATGCGCGGTAATTGTTTGTAGAATGTTAAATTGAGTTCCTTGAAGAAGACAAAATACCTTTCGCTGGTTTTTTGTAGGTATTTTTATGTCTACAATTTTTATACATTAATTTGATATATCTCTTATGGTTTACTCGCGTAAGCATTTAAGCCCCAAATTTTGGATACCGAATTGATTTTTATTTGCGAATAAATTCTTTTAAAATAAAATTTTCTATTTGCGATCAACAATTATTTCAGTGTCAAAAACAGGTAGCCTAATAAAGGGAAATTTGTAAATCTCAAAATTTATTCCAATTTTACTCAGTCCATTCGACTCAAAAGGTTTCAATTCTAATGTATATTTTTTTATGGATGTTCAGATATAACTTCTTTGATTATAAACGATTTATATTAAATTTTTCGTTGAAACGGGGATCCTTAGGTGCATTCCATTTTCTTCATTGGCCTAGGACCTTTGACTTCAATGATACCCAGGGTACTCCTATTAATCATAGTTGGTTTTCTCTTTTTTTAGAAATTTCTTATTTATACGACTAATTTTTCTCAGCAACCTTTATTTATACCCGATTCATGTGAGTGTATAAAAAATATTGTAAGTTGGCGTAGGCCTAATTGATTTAAAAGGCCTTTTTTCTAACCATCATTTCATCCAAACAAACGTGTAAAGATTCGAGTTCAATTGGTTGATTAAAATAAAAAACATTTTTAAAATTGACTCAAATAACACAGTTAATATTACTTCTGCCAAACTATATCACATTTGTTGGCAACGTAGACCATTCAGCACAATTATTTATTTATGTTGCATTTTATTTTTAACATTATCTTCAAACTAAGATTTTACGAAAACTTAAAGTACACTTGGTAACTTCTTTTTAAAAGATCTTTTTGTAAAGCAGTTACTTTCTATTTCACACGGTATGTTATTATAAATAATTGGAATTAAATAACTTCTACATCTCTGCCCGTAATAATTGTTATACGTGGGCACTTCGGATCATTTAATATTTCTATTATCCCTCTATGGTCCTACGTGAACAGATTTAAATTTAAACTCATCACTGCAAAAATGTTCGAGTGCTGTTAATAGGACTGCTTTTGATGGACTGGCAGCACTGGCAGCAGACTGGCATCCTAGACTCCAAAAATAACTCTACATATTTATTTATTTTACATCGGGTTTTTATGTTTTTGCAAACAAAAAGTTTCATGAATCTTATTTGCAATAATTTAACTTTATCTAAATCAGTTTTAAATGTATTCCCGTAGCATTCAGCCCATAAGAAAGCAGCGATCACCAGCGCATAGTAACATAAAAGTTGTTTTATCCAATATATGTTTTGTGGTAGAAGTTCACAAGCATCATCTCTAAGCTTTCCATATATGTTTATGTGTTTTCCATTCGAATCTGATATCTATAGTTAAACCCGTACTGGTAGGTAGTTAGAGGATGTGTTTTAAAATTTAGTTGGAAGATTTGATCCATACTAAAGAACAATTTAAATAAAAGCTTGTAAAATAATATATAATATTACCCAAAGAAATACAAGATCCCGCCAAATACTTGTTTTTAATAGCTTCCCGGAGGCTTTGGAAATCTTGATTTTTTTGTGGTGGGTTTATTTTTTATTTATTTATTTGACCGCCTATTACATAACATTACAAATAGTCAGTAGTTTGAATTTAATTATTTTAGATTATGCGGCTGCAATACTATTTAAAATAATAACTATTTTAAAATATGTTTTTAATGGAACCAATTGAATCTATGCTCGCATCTTTGTACAAATAATTAAGCATTATAAAATAAGCTCTATAGTCAATGGAATTTATCGAAAAGAATAAATGATTTTAACGAAGCTTTGAAAGTTAAAACCTGGCATCATTAGAGCAGAAGGTCTTTTAAATTGTTACAAGTCAATATATAACGCCCTTTCCGGGGTTGGGGGGGCGAGGTTTTGCCGGGAATACAAATAGCGACTTCGGATGGACCGGATCGGCAGGACTGATGGATAAATAATCATAAGGGCTAATGGAGGTAAATTTCTGTGCAGCATGCGCCCAGTCAAACTTTAAATAGCTAGTTTTCGGTTTCGAAATTCGCATTTGCTTAATTTTAGGCTAACATTTGGACAAGGAACGTATAATATTGTTTAGGTGGAAAGTTAAGCATTATTACTCTTAGTTGGTCCCAAGGGTTTTTGAAAGATTCTATGTTGATTATAGGATTTGATGGATATACACAACTTACACACATAACACATATTCAAACCAAGACAGAGAAAGGTTTCAAGGCTCGCACTCACATAAAGTATTTTTTTTTTAAAATTATTGAATTAACATCAAAAGATTGAGAGGTTAATTGAGGCCCAACATATACGCAACTTTCAACGAAGCATTAATAATTTCGAAAATTTAACTTATGGAACCTTTTACTTTGCGAATACCATTCGTACATAAAACTATTTATTTGAAACTGAAATCAGAACACAAAAGATAAATTAAATAGAATTTGTTAGAATTCAAATTCCGCAGTAATAAATTTCCATACTGTATTACATGTAAAGTCCCTAAGTATATTTTATTGCTATTTCAATTGAGTTCAGGTATGGTACTGTCTTGTAGATGTGCTTTCTAGAATTCCGGTGTCCATTTTCGAATCTTTGATACTATCCACTGTTCACCCGTTCATCATAATTTAGAATGACCTTCATGTCATCCCAATAAGTAGGAGGTTCATAAGATTTTGGCTCTTTCGTTTACATGTACGTTGCACCAAGCAACACCTGGACACAAGAGGACTTCACGTTACGACGGTTCAAGCGACACCATTTCAGTATATTATAAAGTACTCCGTGAACACTTTAATAGGACACTATATCTCAGCGTGCCTATGTGCCGCGCTTTATATACCCTTTCACTCGGTCCAAGCAGTAGGGTAAGAAATAGGGTAGTTGTGAATATCCAATTATGTATATACCGCAACTTCCCGACGAGGGTAGCTGTCTACGTACCTATACATAAGCATCTATATGTCATTGTATGTTCTTAAGTTAGTTACAAATTAAATCTCAAAGCAGTAACACGTCGTTTTGATTAATAGAAACCCTCAACTACAAGTCAGCACCTTAACGCGCTGAACAGTAGCCATGAACACCTAAAATACCTAACAATATAATAATGCAAATTGTCAGTTCGTGCAATAGTCCTAAAGCAAACCTTTTTTGTTCTGGCCGGGATCAGTTCCACAGCTCCAAAGTACGACAAAGATATGACGTAGGAAACATGCTTTTTCATGCCGTTTATGTAAATAATAGCTCCGAGCCCAACTAAGGTTGGAAAAAAGGGATAAGTGGAATTAGGTTAACAATTTTAAAACTCGTTATTTAATGTTCTTGTTAAAAACTCCCTAGTACTTTTAACAAGAGAGGCCATCTTTTAGAGTGCTTATGAAGACAACAAGAAAGGTATTAGAAAAATATCATTCAGTTATTACCAGGATTGTTGGATGAAATGTCATTAAAAAAAAAAATATAGGAGTCAGGGATGGCGAATAAGTTGTATACTTAAAATTTTGAATAATGTGTTTTTTTTTTTAATTTATTATACTATGGAAATTTAATTTATTATTGGTAATTGACATTTTTCAGAGAAATCTTGTTTTTACATCCTTTGGCATCCAGTAATAATTAACATTTTTGGTAGTCCACGCATTTAGATATGCTATCACCTCTGTTATCTGAACTAATGTTGTTTCTTCAAACTTTTGTTCTCTTTTATATCGCGATGCTAAGATTTTATAAATCCTTTAATTTATCTGCATTGCTGTTTCAAGAAATTAACTTTAAAATTTCCAAGTAAATGTAATGCATTTTTAAAATAATTCAATCATAATACAGGATTCTGTTATGTCGGAGTGGTGACTCGTGGAGACGCGAATTTGTTTTCCCCTTAAAAATCGCAACGTGCTAAGAAGCTCTTCACTAAAATAAAGACTTGAGTATTTCCGTATAAAGTACTCAAGTTGAATTAAATCGAGAATCAGTCGTACAAATCCCGTTAGAAACTACTTCACATGAGGGTATTTGTTGTCCCTGCACACACAAATTAATCACATGTGTAAACGGCTAATGTAATTACCTCCGAATTTCCGATGTGTAGTCCCAAACGCCTTTTGGAATCCATTTTGAGGGTTTAACTGTTGCAATGACTATTTTAATTAGGCGGTTTCTTTTACCTCATAAAATGCACGAAGATTTTAGAAGTAAATTGATTTTGAAGAAGTTTAGTTCAGTCCCTGGTTTGAATTTTAAAAATCTTAAAAACGTTTATTTTATTTTCGAATTTTACTTGTACTGCCTTTGACACGTACATGTTTATTTTCTTTTGTATACTGTTCATGAGAATACAATTTAATTTTGAGCGTTTTCGTTGGTTCGTTCTTTCAAGCGAAGGACCCATTTACATTTAACAAACCAGTTACGTAATAATATTAAATTCACAATCGGTAGTATAAATAAAACAAAGATTTAATTCTAATGGAAAGTTTAAAAAATATTTGCCGAACCTATAAAATCCAACGGTCAACTTATAACTACGCACTGAGTTTTAGGAATTTAAGTATTTCATGAATTATAACTTATGAAAATTTTCAATAATACTTTTAGGAATCATAAAGAAAAGAATTTCCTAAAATTTCATTAATTCTTAACCGATTTTGATGAAATTTTGTACACGGGAAGTCTAAGTATTTGCATAATTAATGGGCCATAAGAATTGTCAGTATTACTTTTAGAAATAAATAAAAACAAGTTAAAAACATTTAATTTATATCAATTCTAAACCGATTCAGATTAAATTTTGTAGACGGGAAGCATACATCATACTATAATTGAGAGGCTTTAAGAATCATTAATAATGCATTAGTAATAGTAGATTATTATAATAATTTTCAACCGATATTGATGATAATGATACGTCATATTATGAATTGTCAACAATATGAGTAAAAATAAAATTATAGGATGTAAACGGAATATTCGGCTACTCTTTTAGTTTCAACCGAAATTATCCAAATACTGAAACTTTATTTATTTGTATTTGAGTGAAAAATTTATTTAAATTTCTTTATAATTTAAAATCTGTCGTCTTTACTTGATTTAAAGCAGAATATTTACTTAGATTAAATATAAATTGTATATAAATTATCACCTCCAGTTTTAGTTTACACCGATTGCATTTTTTTTGTAGGTACTTTTTACCCATATTTGCCACTTGATAGTTAATCCTGCATGTAGATGGCAGGGTTTTCATTAAATTTTTGCATTTAATGTTCTATTGTAAATTTGATTAAATTGCGTTCACCTGTTTTTGAATCATAGTTTATATTAAATTTATAAAAAAGTATATTTTTGTTGAAATAGCGACATCTTTCGTAAATTACGGTAAGCAATTTTGGAGCAAGTAAAATAGGTAATCAAATTAAAATTAAACAACGTGTAGGTAATCAATGGAAAGCAAAGGCAACAGTGCTTTAGTAAAGACAATAGAAGACAAACATGAAAGATTACACAATTTTTATACTAGATGGCGCTACTAGTATTTTGATATAAAACTAACACCCCACATAACAAAATAAAGTAATCAAGAAAACAAGACAGCTAATTAGAGGTTTACACAGAAACTAAATTTAAAAAAAAGTATCTAATTAAGTTTTTACATCTTGTATTCCTAACAACTGCATAAAGTAATAATGCTTAGTACTACATAATCCCTAAATAGGTCAGCCGGCATTTCCGCTATTTCTAAATATTTCAGTTCTACATACAATTCTATCATAAACACATTCTTTACAAAAATGATAGTGTACATCTATATGCTTGGTTCTTTTATTTTTTATTTAATATTTATAATGCGCGTTCCCCCGACGAGTAATTGTCGGAGACATTTTTGAGGCTTTTTAGTTTTTGGTTCTCATGTTTACTTTTTTCCGATGTTGGTGTTACTTTATTATCCGTAGTTTGGTTTTTTATTCTAATTTTATTTTTCGTAGTTCCAGTTTTATTGCGTAGATTTTTATTTTATATGTGTTTTCCTATTTTGTATATATCTGTGTATTGTTACAATACACTTTTATATATCTTTATTTGTTTCTTGTGTTTACTATTTTTATAATTTTTGTGCTGTATTGAATGAAATCGTTTCTTGTATCTCTTTGCCAAATAAGTTGGTTTAATTTTGATGGCTCTATTTTTATTCCTGTTCTTAATTCTATCTCATTCCGGTCTTTGCAGTGTGCTGGACACTCTATTATCAGATGGATGATTGTTTCGGGGATATTGGGGTCGCAGATACACGACGGGCTCTCTTTGCACCCAAAGCGATTCAGGTACTCCGAGAACCCGCCGCGGCGCCGTGCCCCGTGAGTAACTGAGTGAGATGGATATTCAGAGTTGTTTTCTTTATGAATTTGTATGCGGAGTAGATATCAGGCAGGAACACTTTTTTAGTGGATGTCGTGGTTCCCTCGGTGTATCTTCTATCCACTCCTGGAGGGTTTCCTGCCGGATTTGTCTTTTTATATATGAGACGGGGCACTGGTCGTATACCGGTCTTGTTTTTATACGTAGCGCTGCGTGTTTCGCCAGCTCGTCCGCCCTCTCGTTCCCCTCTATCCCTACATGCGCCTTTACCCAAAACAGCGAGACGGTGCCTGCTTTGCTAAGGGGTGCCTCGCCTCGCTGTTGCATATAGTATCTAGGGCAGCCCTAGAGTCGCTGAAAATTCCGTAGGAACTTCCTCTGCTTCTGCTAGGACTGCCACTGTTGCGTTCCGGAGAGCCAGTAGCTCGGCCTGGTACACCATGCAATGGGACGCCAGCTTGAATTTCTTGGTCGCGATTTCGTGGCCGTCTTTCCGTAAGGAAAGCGCGGCTCCGATCTTGTCCCTTGTCCTGAATCCCGCTGCCGTCCGTATAGATTTTATATTCCAGGCTCTCCAAGTTGTCTATTTGTTCCTGGCTCTCCAGATGTTGGTACTCTAGGTGGTTTTTGAGTGCAGGGTGCGGGAATCCACTGCACTGTACCTCCCTCTCGACCTCCTCATCTGCGAATACATGCTCCTTTTATTCTTTCCGTATTTCGAAGATGGTAGCAGCCTCTTTGATGCGGAGATCGAGAGGCAGAATTCCAGACAGTGCTAGCGCGGAATTTAACGACACCGTTCTATATGCCCGGCATATTTTCTGGGCGAAGCCCCTTTGCACAGCGTTTAGCTGTTTCCTGGAAGCTAGCTTCGCAGCAGACTTCGCCCAGGCTCCAGCCGCGTACATAATTACGGGTTCTACAGCTGCCGTATATATGACGTTTACGATTTCCGGGTTTAACCCCCACGTTATTTTCGCCGCCCTGGCCAGTCGTTTGTACACGTCCAGTCCCTTCTTGCATGCAAGGGTTATGTGGTTGTTGAAGGTGAGCGTGTTGTCGATAAGCAGGCCCAACAGTCTCATTTCGCGGTCCATCTCAATAGGGATTCCCCCCATGCTCAGGCACGGGGTATCGTACTTTAGTCTGTTGGTGATGACCATGGCTTTTGTCTTTTGCGGTGCAAATTTTAGCTTATTTATGACTCCCACGCCTGAACATAGTCTAGGGCTTCCCTAGCACTGGTGTTAATGTGTGCCGTTTCCCCGCTAAATACGAGGACAACTTCATCCGCGAAGGCTTGCGCGTGGTGTCCCTTCCGCTCCAAGTCCTTCAACAGTAGATCGATAAGGAGATTCCATAAGATGGGTCCCCCTATCGATCCCTGCACACATCCCTTGGTAGTGCTTCTTACTACCTCTTCCCCCGCATATCTCAATCTCACTCTCCGGTCCGTTAGGTAGTTGTCCACTATCCGTCTGATGTTTTTCGGGTATTTCTCCTCAGCGAGTCTCAGCCTGATAGCTGGCCACCAGGCGCTGTCGAACGCCCCCTCTATGTCCAATGAAACCATGGTAATTATTTGTTTTTGTTCCAGCTTTTCGCGTATGTGTTCCATTAGATCATAGAGGGCGTCCTCCGTGCTCTTTTGTGGCACGAAGCCATACTGCTTCGGACTCAGTCTTGGGATCAGGTACCACTTGAGACGGCCAACAATCATCCTCTCCAGTAACTTCCCCATCACTGGGAGGAGGCCAATAGGCCTATAAGATTTCGCTATTGTATAGGTTTCCCTATCCGGTTTTCGGAGTACTAATATTGTGGCCTCCTTCCACATGGTGGGGAAGAGGCTTAGTTATAGACACCTGTTGACCATCGTCAGGTGGAAGTCCGCGTCTCCTTCGACCAACGCCCGAACAATATCCGCGGTCATTCCGTCCCCTCCTGGTGCCTTCTTCGGATTAAATGCTCTCTCGGCGTTTAGCATCTCCTACTTAGTAAAAGGAGAGTCCTGTTCCTCTCCCGGATCTTGATCACTTATTTGTTCCACCGCTCTCCTTATCTCCCTGTGATGTTCGAGGTCAGTTTGGCTGTCGTCGTCTGGGAAGAAATTCTCCGCGAGTTCTGCCGCCGACTCTTTAGGAGAAAGCACCCTATCACCTTTCACCAACATTTCATCCTCCTGTCTCCTCGTCACTCTCTTTATAATCCTATATATTCCGTCCCACATTTCTTCCTTTTCTTGCCTTTCGCAGTACCCTTTCCAACTCGTTATCTTAGCTATTCTAACGTCATTCTCATAATCTTCTTTCTGTTCCAGGTACCTGGCCACTACGGTGTTCCTCTTGCAAGGTGCTGTGCTGCGGATTCGGCGCTTGAGGGTAAGTGTTCTCTTCTTTTTAGCTTCCAATTCCTTGGCCCACCAAGGAATTTTCGGTTTGGCTCTACACTTGATTTTAGGTAGCACTTCGTCGCATGCCTCGGTCACAACTGCATCGTACTCGTTAATGGTGTTATCTAACTCCTCCTTTGTGTTGATGTTTTCCAACCTTCGAGTGTCAAGTTTCCTTTCCTTCTTGAGTTGGGAAACCTTTTCAATAAAGGGTTGCCAATTCACCTCCCTGGTGTTATATTTTCTTGTTGTATTTGCCCTTGGCTTGTCACTTGACCCCTCCTTCCTGAGTGTAAACGTGATACAGTTGTGATCGGAGCTGATTACATCCTCAATCACACTCCACTCCTCTATCCCGCTTAGCAGGTCAGGGGAGCAGAAGGTGACATCGATGACGCTGCTCAACATCTTGCTTCCCCTAACGGTCTGGAATGTTGGAACACCGACGCAGTTAAGTATCTCCAACCCATGTTGGTTTGCGAAACCCAGTACGGCTTCCCCTCTGCTGTCTGAGGTTTCGCTCCCCCATCAGATGCTCTTCGCATTTATGTCACCTCCTAGTATTATGGCTTTTGGCCCAAGCTCCCCGACTACGCGGCCCAGATGGTGGAGATAGTCGTCTACTTGCTGGTCCGGTTCAAAGTAGACAGAGATGATTGTGGTCGTCCATTTCTTGGTTCCAACTTCCACCACGACGATGTTATTCGTGGTGTACTTGGGATGAACTCTAGCGTCTATGTCCGGATTCAGAAACATTATCGCTGACTTCACCACTTTTATTACTTGAGGTCAGCTTAAGGGCACCCTGATTATAATTAAATAACATAACATACCATCATGCCTGTATTCCCCGAAGGGTTAAGCAGAGGTATACTAATGTACATCCACAGTTCGCCGAGTATGTTTTTAGGTCCCATGTAATAGGGGGCGAGCTTATTGCCATTAATCGGGCACGAAAACAAACTCCGAGCTGCTACTGAGAATTTCATAGGAAAAACCCAATAACACTTTGCTCGACCTGGGATTCGAACCCAGGACCTCGCTTATAGCAGTCACGCTTACGACCACTAGGCTAAAATTATTAAATAAACTTACAATATATGACTCATCAGTTATTTCCTTTGACAAATTAAGCAAATAAATATATTCTCTACAAGCTTCAGTAATTGCCATATATTCAGCTTCTGTGCTTGAGAGAGCAACGGTCTTTTGTTTCTTTGCCTCCCATGAAATAGCACTTCCTGCCAATATAAAACCTAGACCTGTATAAGATTTTCTCTCTAATTATTACCCCAATCTGCTGCATCAACATACACTTTTAACTGTGAGTTGCCACTTCGTATATTTCAATCCAAAATGTTTGGTTTTCAAGATATTTCAAAATTCGCTTAGCATAAGCCCATGTTTCAAGATTATAACAATTGTTAAATTGACTTAGAAAATTAATCGAAAACGCTATATCGGGCCCAGTTGAAATAGTTTTCATTCGTTTTCTCTTGCAATTTAATACAGTAGAAAACATACCATAAATCATCTTATTACATTTAGAGTATTCTTTACTAAAAAATATTATAAGAAATCTCTGTACAGAAGACATAATTTTATTATCGACTAGCTGTGCCCGTGGCTTCGTTCACGTGGACTACAGAATGCCCGCGAAAATTTTTCTCCCCTGCTCTCCGCTATTTTAAAGACATAAATTCTTATTGTAGGTGTTCCTTAGAAGATAGATGTATACTATCACGGACTTTTTTGTAGATATTTTTAATGCCTATAATTATGCTATACATTATTTTGCTACATCTCTTATGATTTACTCAGCATAAGCCATTTAAGCGACCGAATTGATTCAGCATGACCAGTTTTTTTTATTTGTGCGGAACCCTAATTCTTTTTCTAAATTAAAAGTAACCTAAGTTACTTCCTGTATCATCAGCTATCTATCAGTGAAAGTCCCGTCAAAATCGGTCCAACTGTTTCGGAGATAATCCGTAACAAACAGACAGACAGACAATTTTTTTTAAATGAGTGTTTTTTATAGGTATCTTTATACTTTCATAGGCATTTAGTAAAAAGCTATTACAAACTTTTGGTTAACAAACAGACAAAGGATTCTTGTAATAATAATTATAATATTTTATATAAAAAAACTGTTATATCTTGCCGGTACATGTTAAGGTTTATTATTTAATAGCAGTTACAAATTTTTCTTCTTTGTCTAGATATGCTATCCCAAGGGTATATAACAAAAACATTAACTTAAGACCAACCACTATAAAAAATTTTTAGAGCCTAATGCAAGTAATTTTTACGAAGAAAGAACTACTGAGTACATATTACCGAAAATACGTAATAATAAAATGTTGATAGAACAGAAGACTATGAAAGTGTAAATACATATAAGAGGAGAATAAAGACCATCATACTAGACACCATGTTTTGAAATAAATATTAAATATAGTAATGTTTTTTTCTTTGGAGCCAAGCCATGTTATTTAGTTTCTTTTACTTTAATAACTATAATGTAGTATAGTAAATTTAATAACTATGTAACTATTGAATATTGTTATTTAAAGTTAGTAGCAGTTTATAAATATTATTATAGGATATGTAATGTATAATATATGTAAGACAACCGTATTGAATGCATTTGTTTTTCAACAAATTGTTTTTCAGTTTGTCAATTTTAGACTATAATATATTATGTATTTTGTATTTTGGAAAATAAATTAAAAAAATTCAAATGCTATTGCAAATATATTGCATTTTATGAAGACTACGGCTGGATTTTAAAAATAAACGGTGATGATGTACCGAAATAGATTTGATTAGATACTCTAAAATAAATATCGATATCGATAATTCAGGTTGAATATATCAACGATATAAATTGATAATATAGAGAAAATATCAAAAAAATTTACTTATAGGGATTAGACTTGCGACTGCTTAGAATCCAGATTGGGGTGTTTTTCCCCATTTTAGGGAAGAAATGATGCGGAGGATTTTGGGGGACACGACAATAATGGGGTAATTTTTTGGGGGGAAAATTTGGCACCGGGGAAATTTGAGGGAGAACTTCATCTGCATAGCCGTATTATTAAGTACTACTTCCACTAATACCATCTATGATATTATAATTCAAACAGCAAATGCTCGTTTTTGAAACTATTCACACATATTTTTTTTATAAGAGCTCAACAACTTGAACGGTACTGTCGCTGATGGATGAAATAATCTCTCTCTTTCTATTGAAATCTCCTTTCATTTAGCGTCCCTGGTCTAGAGAAGGTAATAAAATTATTACAACAACGAATAATGTAATGCATTATTCCTAGTATGCAATGTATTACAAATTGTCGAAGATACTAATATTCTGCTGTCGATTATTATTGTTAACATTGGCAATAGTCAGCCGGAGTTACTGCAACGTATTTGGTATCTACTTTACAAATATGCCACTGTAGTTATACTTTTTAGCAGCATAATGGCTTTGTTATCTGATTCTAAAGTTACTATACCTTCTGATAGTAAATCAATAGAACAGAGTCCTCTCCATGTGTTCGTAAGATGAAGAAAGCAATTGTGACTCTCATAGAGCAATTTTTGTTGTAAATCTTGTCAAAATATCTGTTTTTTTTTTACTAATTTTAGTAAAATTTGTGCATTTGTACTGTGATATTTTTATAGTTCTGAACACATATCCCCATCTCTTAAAAATGCATATACAAAAAATAAACAAAAATTGAAGAATTAGGCAGGTGTAAGTTGCTTTGGGAAAATTTGCTGAAATCGTACCATTTTGGGGATTTTATTTGGCCGCCATGGGGAAATTTCGTAAATTCAATCTGATAAGCCTGATGCTTTCAAGTAACGTCAAATTAGCGTCTCAATTTTTCAACTCGTTTTCAATTGTGTTTTCAACTATTTGGATACAGTATAAATATAATAAATTAATTTGTTTGTACATTAAATACATGTTCAATTTATACATACCATCAAAAATCAACGTTTGCATGTGAATTGATAGCGGATTAGCAGGTAAGTTTATATGCTTTAAAAATTAGTCCGTAGGTTATGTTTGTAATTCATTAGATTACATATTATTTTTTTAAATAACCTATGTGGTGAACAAAGAGCTTTAATTATAATAGTAAGAACTTCTTCAAAGTTTAACTTATATTACGGAGAAACCATATGAAGTTTTTTTATGCATCTGTACCTACTTACTCTATGAAGGTTTTTTTTTAATTTAATGTAGATCTTTGCCTATATTTAGAGGATATAACAATGAAGGTCTAGTTAATTTGTGCGTTACATACCAAGGATACATCAAACAATTTCAAAACAACATTCCAGAATGTCAAACGAAAATGATGCACCTTTACCTGACGGCTGGGAGATGAGAACGAGCCGTTCTACAGGGATGTCATACTATCTTAACACATACACCAAGAAATCTCAATGGGAGCGACCAGAAGCTCCCGCAGAGCTTGCAGAGGTACGATGCAGTCACATCCTCGTCAAACATGCTGAAAGTCGCCGGCCGTCGTCTTGGCGCGAAGATAGCATAACACGCAGTAAGGAAGAGGCTTTGGAAATATTAAAAAAATATCGTAAACAAATAGTTGCCAATGATGCAACGTTCGTTGACATTGCGACTAAATACTCGGACTGCTCATCGGCCAAACGTGGTGGAGACTTGGGAATGTTTAGTAAGGGCCAGATGCAGAAAGCATTTGAGGAGGAGGCATTTAAATTAAAAATTGGGCAGCTAAGTAAACCAATTGAAACTGATTCAGGATACCATATCATTTTGAGAACTGTTTAAAGAGTTTTACTTATCAATCAAATTGTAATTCAATGGGGAATCTTGGGAATTAATTTCTATATGTAATGGCTGATTTAAAACTGTGCCAACCTTCTTACTATTTCTTGCTGAATATATAAATTAAAAAAAATTTAACATTGTTTTACATACCTTCAAATATTCCAGATTTGCAAGCTAGTAAATTATCTTCATACCTAACTGGATCACAATCATGAAAATGGTGTGAAACAATGAAAAGTGTTTGCTCTGATGTATTCACTAGTGGGTTTATCGAATTGACTTACAAAATTAACATAGAGACAAACAAATTTTAGTATATGACAATAATAGATAGACAAGATTAATTAGATAGGTACTGTATTCTAGTATTTAGTTATATGTATAGATTTATATACAGGTATAAATTTTATAGGGTAATAACCCTACTATTGTAACAATAAGATGTAGATTTGATTCCCACAGAACAAACCTTTATGTGATGAACGTGATCCTTAGTTTTGGGTTCAGAGGCTTAAATTTTTATGAGTATGTATGTGTATACTAGGATGGTGCAAAATAATGACTAATTTTTTATTTGGGTATCATATTAAAAAAGAAATGTTAGTTTATCAGGGTTTAAGAGCTGTCATCCAAGAAGCTCAGGTAAAACATTTTTAGAAGTTGCTGAAAAATTCTAAAAACTGTCAAAACTTGTTTGTTAATTATTAATTATTTTTCACTACAGTGTTTTCAGTACATGAAATAATAAATAGGTCACACTCAACTTCAGCTCATAATATAAATTTTTAAATTTAAATCAAGCTATTTCTCATTTTTATCGATTTTGATGTTTTGGAGCATCCATTAAATATCAAAATTCAATCAAAAATTTGCTACTTAGATTGTTGGACACTTTTCAACTTTTCCTTCAACATGTTTATCCTTAGGTACCTCTACCCCTCATATCTCTATCTCCATAATATTTTTCAAATCTGTTATAGTTGCCGATAAGAAACAAAAAAATACAAGCTGATCAATGCATATATTTTGCATAATAAAGAATTTAAACATTGTGATCTATCATTTTAGTTAAAAAGACTATTGATAGATGGAGCCTTGAATATATTTTCATTATAATCAACAGATGGCATTCCTAATCTATACCATTAATAAAACTAAGTGTCTGTTTGTGATGCCAAAATGCATTTAAGAAAGTTTATAGGCATGATATATATAAAAAATAACAAATTTTCAATTTTTTGTCTATCTGTTTGTTCTGGATAATATTTGAAACGGTTGGACTGACTTTGACAAGACTTTCATTGGCAGATAGCTGATGTGTTACTTAGGCTACTACTTTTATTGCAGAAATAGAATAATTAGGGTCCCACGCAAATGTCTCATTAGCCTAGAGATCCTAAGCGCGACTGCTATTCTCGAGATCCTGGGTCTGGGTTCGATTCCCAGGTCGAGCAAAGTGTTATTGGGTTTTTCTATGAAATGCTCAGTAGCACCTCGGACTTTGGCTTTGTGCCTGATTAACGTCATTAGGCTCAATAGGGACCGAAAAACATCGCCGGCGATCTGTGGATGTACATTAGTACACCTCTGCCTAACCCTTCGGAGATACAGGTGTGATGGTATGCAAATAAAATAAAAATGTTAATGATGAATCAATTCGGGTGATTAAATGGCTTAAGCTGAATAAACCATAAGAGATATATCAAATTAATGTAGTACATAATTGTAGACAAAATAGACAATCATTTTAAAACTATTTTGTCCGTTTCGTCAATTCTGGGGAACATAAAATTTAAAAAGATCTATGAACCATAAATTTTTATGAAAAAATACCGGGAGATATTGCCAGAAAAAAAACACCTATAAGAAAATATAATACCGTTATATTTATTTTGAAATTAATAATTTTATTTTCAATAGCCTTTGTTCGCCACAGCACGATAATTGATATCCGATTTAGTACAATTTCATTCTAACTAACAATATAGAATAATAACACATTTTACATAATAATTAATATCAGTATGATATTTGATTATCTCAGCCATTTAACCAAATATAGTTAGTTATATCTAACTCTTCAGATTTTTTCAAGTATTTTTTATCTAACGTTTAAAATTTGTAATATTATGAAACTAACAATTTGAGTTAGCGACATTTTCCGAAAGTAACTAAATTTAATCTCGGATTTCAGAAAATAAACGTTCTTTAACCACATTTTTTTTAAATTTTGTCGTTTATTTTGTGATTGTTACCGGACTGCGAAAAAGGAGGGTTAGATTTTCGAGCGTATATATTTATGTCTATTTCTTTTACATTATCTGTAGCCTAAACGTCGTCATAGATTTTAGCATACGAGGTGTCTTTAGATTCGTTTTAATTGTGGGAGTGACATAGGCTATATAATATTTAAGTACATAGGTACGAACGTTTGGAATAGTTTTTTTTGTGAAGTGTTTTTGTTCCAGTCGGGTTTTTTCTCTCTTTTTTCATAATTTATGTATCAAAGTGGTGTCTTTGACCTGTTCGGAAGCCGGGGTTTAAGTTGGTCTAATGATTTTCGTTTATTATTTGCCTCCCCAAGGGCTAAAGGGCAATCTTGTCGTTGTCGCATCATCACCAGCTCTGAACATCTTTGGTCGGTATTCCATGTAGTTATTGAAAGGTGATACTTGCAACATTTTCTCATCTGGCTTCGAGCTGAGAACGAAGACTTATTGGATGTGAATGACGATAGTATAGATTTGGGTTAGGGTAATAGTTGGCATAGGAAAGTGGGTATTGGGGCATAGAATCGTATGAATCGAGCCTGTTGTCGAGGCTGAGTCTTCCTTTATTCACATAATGAAGACTTGCCGACCCCAGCCAGGAGATGGTGATAATCAGCCAATAGTACGACATGTTTCTGAAATAAAAAAATTGTGAGTTGTGGTTTTTTTCGTGGGATTGGATTAGCAAACTTATACGCAGCATGCAAGTCATTGCAACGTATAGTCAACAAAAATCAATAAAAAAGAACGTACATAGTCCTAAATTAAGTCAGTCACCGTGACATAAAAAAAAAAATTTACACCTATCGTTGCGGGCGAGAAACAGCTATTAAGTATTAATATGTTTAATGTAGGCATAGACAAGCAAATATTTAATTAACATTAACGCAATAGATCTCCAAAACTTAGCTCCCTCATAGCAGCAAAGAAACGTGGCTCTCTTAAAATAAGGAATATTAATATTATTATACTTTTATTAACGTGACATCCAATCTTTTCATAGCATCAGAATATAGATACAAAAATATATGGGCGACCGAGCTGTGCTCGGTGTCTTATAAACAGAAGAAGAAAAACACCTACTTATCTAGGTAAACTTGGATTATAAAACATTATCTAAATGCAATGTTTCGTCGAAATCGTTGGAACCGTTTCCGAGAAACAAAGTACATATATTTATATACAAGAATTGCTCGCTTAATATAATAAGATAAGATTATGACAAAAACATACGACTACGCAACATTTTTGAAATGTAAGCTTGTTAGTACCGTTGACCGTTGTAATTTAAAACTCGATGAAACGGAAAAGAGACAAACACATACCATAGGATATAGCCTGCAAGAGAAATCATACAGTGTTTCCTATTATTTCTGTGTCCTTTTTGTACGTATGTATGCACCTGCGTATTACGAAGCCTTGGAGAAAAGACGTCATAGCCAGCGTGGTGTATTGTTCACGTGTACCTATCGTTTTTATCGTTTAAAGGATAAACGTTGTGGCTACAATCTCATCTGATGTTAAATGACGATATGGCTTAAGATGGTGACACGCCAAGCCTAGGGCGGGAACTGGCTCTCAAGTGCAACTGCCGGAATACACCCATAGATGTTCGGCGACAGATATTCAACTTGAGGGTGGTAACTAACCAGGCAGGCATTAGAAAATATCCTACCACCATACTAACCACTATTGCTTTCGTGGTTTTATCACGATGATTTCGTTCACACCGAAAGCTTAGGCTCAAAGCTGGGATTCGAACCAAATCATTACTTACATGAAATAAAAAAAATCAACAACCAAATTTGTAAAATTTTTGATTATAGAAGTTTATTAAAAAAGTAATTTTAATTTTGTGTTTGTAGTTAAATACGTTTGTTCCAAATCTTACCTCAAAATAAAATCGGTGTATACAAGAAATGACAAAAAAAATTAATACTCGTATCCTCTCTAAGAGTTGGAGACTTTATGATAAGTGTACCGTACCGTCCTCTGCTTTATACACCTAGATAAAGCGAGACGAATAAAGTTTTAAAATGAACTCTTGGAGTTAAATTAATAAAATAGGTCGTAAATGTTCTAAACACAATTATTATAAAACAATGAGTGTAAAATCAACATTACACTACATGAGATTATAAGTCTTTAGGGTTCCGTACGTCATAATGAAACACCAGAACCATTTTAGAATTACTTTGATATCCATCTGTTTGTGAATACGCGTGTTAAGGTTATATTTCTCGAAAACTTCTTGAGGTATTAAGTTGAAATTAATGTTGCCTGATAGGAGTGAGGCGTATTTATCGGAACAGTTTAAATGAACATTTATTTACAAGAAAACGTTTTGAACTGTTCTCTGTGTATCGATGTGTTTTCAGTGTATTCTGTGATCTCTCAAAAGCCTTCGACTGCGTTGTTCACACCACGCTGATACTTAAACTAAAACATTATGGTGTTAGTGGCCCTTCTCGCGACTTTCTAATCTCTTATTTAACATACCGTTGTCTAAAAGTAAGTGTAAACGGGGCAACGTCTTCTGGATCATTGACCAGAATCGGCGTCCCTCAGGCATCGATTTTGGGACCATTTTTGTTTCTCGTTTATATAAACGATCTACCGCTGGAGTTGAAAACGGTGCTGACATGATTCTTTTTGCGGTCGACACTTCACTTATATTCAAAGTGAAGAGAATTGATTCGAAGCTTAGGCAATTAAACAATATTTTTGTTAAAATCTCTGAATGGTTTGCTTTAAATAATTTACTGCTAAATGCAAACATAACTAAATGTATGAGATTTGCCTTGCCCAATGTTCGTCGTGTTTATAGTAGTATCAAGATAGAAGGGAATTTAGTAGGCTTAGTTCATAGTACTGTTTTTTGGATATTACGCTTGATTCAAAATTACAATGGGGTCCGCACATCAAAACCTTGGCGGGAAGATTAAGTTTTGCTGCATTCGCAGTACCTACGTAAGATTCGCCAGTTAACAGATATTGCCAATGCTAGGTTCGTCTACTTTTATAGCATAATGTCTCACGGAACCCTCAGGATGCGAGTTGTACTCGCTATTTGTCCGATTCATTTCATTGTTTTTTCTAACGTTAATACGTTTAATATGGAACTTACGATATGAGTAATATACATTTTCTTAAAGTAGGTAATAATTTTATTGTTCAAAAGATATTTAAAAATGATTTTTAATTACATTTTTACAAAAATTTTGTCGTATGTGCCTTTTAATCCTAATTGTTTGTACTTGAATCATCTCCAAATTGAATTCTGTGACCTGTTGGGACGCCGGAGTCTTAAGTTGAACCAATGATTGTTGCTTATTATTTGCCTCCCCAAGGGCTGAACGGCCTCCTCGTTGTCGTTGTCATTTGACCACCTCTAATTACTTCTGGTCGGGAATCAATAAAGTTATTGAAAGGTAATGCTTCCTGCAACATTCTCTCATCTGCCTTCGAGCTGAGAAGGAAGACTTTTATCGGATAAGAATTACGATAGTATTCGTTTGAGTTAGGGTAATAATTGGTGTACGATAGTGGGTATTGAAGCATGGAGTCGTATGAATCGTGCCTGTTGTCGAGGCTGGTTCCTCCTGTATTCACATATTGAAGACTTGCCGACCCCAGCCAGGAGATGGTGAGAATAAGCCAATAGTAAGACATGGTTCTGAAAAGAAATATTTCGTAAGTTGTGCATTTGCTTATAAGTTTTTTTAACGTGAATGAAGTAGCAAACAGAAATGCAGTTTGCAAGTCACTGCATCTTTAAGCCATCTAAAATCAATTTTAACAAGAACTTAGTAAGAAGATGTAGGTAAACGATTCTTCAAAAAGGATGTGAATATGTTTTTAAAGGATCATCAATGCGCATGTGATGCTTCTGGTATTGCAAGCGTCCATAGGCGGCGGTAAACCCATATCATCGGGTGGGTCGTGTGCATATTCACCACCATTGTAGTAGGTATAAAAAAAAACATTCAAAATTGTAAACTTTGTGATTATAAAAATATGTTTCTCACCTCACCAAACTTACCTCAGAAGAAAATTCGCTGTATATACGCAATGGCAAAGGAAAAGGAATATTAGTGTTCCTTTAACGTTTGAAGACGTTATGATAAGTGTACCATACAGTCTTACGCTTATATACGCCTAGTTCAGACGAGATATAGTTTGAAAATGAACTCTCGCTGTTAAATTAATAAATTAGGTCGTAAATGTCCTAAAAACAATTATTATAGAACAATGGATGTAAAATCAACATTATATTGGATATGATAATGAAACAACTCAACCCTTACAGAATTACTTGGCTGTCCGTTTGTTTGTAATTGTATGTCGGTAAGGTAGGTAAGGTAATTTATTTTATTTAATATATTAGTAACAGATATTATAGATTAATTTTATCTTTCTGCACTCATTCCCCATATAAACTTTAACCATGCCAAATCTTAGTCTTCCGTGCACGCAATACGCTTAAAAAGGGGTAGAAGAAAGTTTTTGCTTCATGTATTAATATAATATAGATATATAAATTAGTGTGGTAGGACCTGTACAAAGTTTGGCTGCGGAAGTACCACACCATCACACCTATTCCTACCGCAAAGCAGGAGTTGCTGAAGTACCAACCTAATAATGATAGGCCTCCAGAATTCCCGTATTTCTAAAATTGATTATAATAGATCGGGGAAAAAGTTTCTTCGCATTATTATATGAAAATCAAGACATTTTTTCAAAGTTTATATACATTTATTTACAGTATATATATGCCGTTTTGTTCGATGATTTGCTGCCATTTTGTAGGTACTGACATGATCCCTTTGCTGTAGAAACTTTGGGACTTCTGATCAAAAAAAACGCGGCAAATAGTTTTGGCAGTCTTCTCTTGATGTTAACCTTACAGAACCTAAAGGATTCTGAAAAGACCGAAACAGGTGAAAATCTGAATGTGCAAGTTCAGGGCTATATGGTGGACGTACTAACACCTTCCAGCCAAACTCTCTTAATTTTTGCTGAGTGGCTAAAGATGTGTGTGGTCTAGCGTTATCGCTATGAAAGACCACACCCTTCGTTTTGATCAATTCCGGCCACTTTCTCTCAACTGCTTCCTTTAATCTCATCAGTAGTTGGCAGTAGAGATCCGAATCGATGGTTTTGCCGGACGGTAAAAGCTCATAATGAACAATGCCCTTCCAGTCCCACCATACACACAGCATCACCTTATTTCGAGTTGGCGCACGTTTAGCCACAGTCTGTGAAGCCTGGTCGACCTTAGACCACGACCTTTTTCGCATGTTCTTGTACGTGATCCACTTTTCATCGTCAGTTATCACCTCTTCAAATACGACTTGGTTTCATTACGTCTCAATAATGAATCACAAATGAGTACACGGTTCATTAGGTTTCTTTCACTGAGCTCGTGTGGCACCCAAATATCGAGCTTTTTTGTATAGCCAGCTTTCTTCAAATGGGTTAAAACTGTTTTGTGGTCAATTTCCAGTTCTTCAGCTACATCGTAACTACTGATATGCCGATCTTGCTCCACTTTTTCAAAAATGGCGTCATTTTTATTCCTAACAGGGCGACCAGAGCGAGGTGCATCTTAACATCCAAATTTCCGGACTGAAAACGTTTGAACCAACTTTGTGCTACTCTTACTGACACTGCATTAGGTTCATAAACATCACAAATTTTTTTTCGCTGCTTGAGTTGCATTTTTGCCTTTTTTGTAATAATATTTTAAAGTGTATCGAATTTCTTCATTAGATTCACTCATTTTCATTTTCACTTATTTTATTTTCATTTTTAAATTATTTTTAATGTAACCTTTTTCATGGTACCAAAACCAGCCAGATACAAATAGTACAGCCAAAGAAATTTTATATCAAGTTTATACCTGCGTTATGCGAAGAACCTTTTCCTCGACCTATTAAATACATATTTATAACTATTGTTGGGTACGCAGCACGTCACACGCGTCGATAGGGCGAGTGACGTCAACCCGGGTTGGACGGGTTTGTTAATCTTATAGGATTTCTTAAAAATCCTATAAGACGCCGGATGCCCGCCTCGTGGCGATAATTCGTGCCGATCCGAAGTGCTCGATACGGGGTCCTGAGGTGTGCAATATCGCACAAGCTCACTCGAAAATAAAACACAAACTTTCACTAACAACGTAACCGAGCCGACCGATCTGTCTATGTAACCGCAAGTCTTCAATATGTTCCGTAGTGGCGCTAGTGTCGAAGGTCTTCGTTTGTAGGCGGTCGGAGGTCGGTCGGTTAGTGCTCAGCAACGCCGCGGGATTTAGAATGAAGACTGCGGCGTTACCGTAAAGGGAGCCCCTTGCGTTCGGGCAAAAGTGCTCCATTTCTATTTGATTTTTATTATGGTCGGCTTAGTTTTCCGTCTATATTTATTTAACTATTAAACTTATATACAAACTTCTTATGCCTAATTATTCTATGTTGTATTCCCTATCTATAAACATAACTTATTCTATACTTAATTTATACTACGCGTCCGTATAAACGAAATACCCGGTCCCGAACACAGATCGATACATTCTTTACATAGTTTCGGGACGCGGGCCGAGCGCGTACTTATATTAATGATTATTCTATCTTAAATCTATGGGGAATAATTAGACAATTATGTACACTATTTATTTCAATGTTCTTATAGCTACTTATCATCTATTCTATGGTAAATCTATATATTTTCAATATCTTATATCTATATCTTGTATGTTCTTTATTCTATAATTCTATATATAACATTCTATATTCAATAATTTATCCATTCTATATTCTATAATATAATAATTATATTACATTATAGACTTATTAAAGTCTATCTAAATCTATTTCATTAAATTATATCTTATATGAGGCGACGCCGCTGTCGCCAACAACTATAGTTATAGGCTACAATGTCAACTAAAAATTAGGTAGATGATGATAAAGGTGAAATCCTGACTAATTTCAGCCGTAACAACTGTGCCAACTCCAACGTTTATAAACTTTGATGTGGCTCGTGAAGCCAATTTTTCTCTCGAAAATGCGGACATGTGTAATTGTTTACCGTTAGTGTCGCGTCTAGCGACAAACGCAGCACGTTGATGAACTTCAAATGCTTGTACCTTCATTGCAGTTAAAAAAATTTAGTCCAGACATTTGATTGCCAGGTTCTCCCATTGCTATCGCTTTATGCCACGCCTTTCCTATGAGTAATATTATAGAATTCGGCTTTAGACAGTATTGATTTAATAACGTGTGACTCCGTATCACTTCATTATTTGAACAAATTATACGAACGCCCTGTACCTGAGGGTATACAGCAAGATCAATCCAAAAAATAAAAACGATCACCGTGAGTTCTATAATTCATCGCCAACCTTTGCTGCAAACCTATAGCTAGCCTGCATTTACACTGACTGATTCTGAAACGTGCCAAGCCAAAATGGAGTAATCGTGAAGGGTTGATCATTATATACCTACATGGTGGCCGCGATCCAGTCGAATGCAATTGTCGTGTTTTACAACCCTGAAAATGCATCGAATACCTAGTGATTCAAGGTAGAATGAAAGGTACCAGACCACGGGATAAAAAAAAGAGAGCGGCGATCCGAGACCTCAAGTGATCTATGATGCGCCTTCTATGGCATACCGCTCGTCCACCCATAGCTGACCAACCATTGCTGAACAGACAACACGACTGCCAAGCATGAAGCATGCTCTTTTCTTCTTTCTAACTTGACAACTAGTCGTCCTGTCTTATGACGATTTCAGTATCCTAACAAGATGATGGCTCCCTTGATAGAACTTTCTAAGAAGTTTTTTTGGGATCCCAGAATGCATGCTCTTAGTTTTTTATTTATAATCCACTTCACTCAAGCACAAAAACTAAACTATATAACGCAAAAAGCCACCAATATTGCATAATATAGGGTCAAAAACCTAAGTAAAGGAAAAAAAAAAAAACCGCATGTCACTTCAAGATCTCGCCAAAAACTCCATGCTCCTTTCATTATTAGCATAAAAATTTAACAACTTTTTCATCAAGTGATTTGTCAATCATTTTTCAACTCTTTTTAATAAATTTAAGGACTATGTAATGCCGGTTTTACTGTGTAAAAGTTAGCATAGGATGGCTTATTGTGTCAATGATCTTAATATATAAAAATAACTCATTCCCGTACACGTTATATAACAGTACGGTAATCGAATGCTAGCAAAATTGTTAATTATGTTAATATAAATTGATATATGTAATGTGTAATGTTATTAGTATAATATGGTAACTCTTATTAAAAGTCCCCAAGACACAGACATGCCTAGTTTGGGGATTATTGTTAGACTACCTACAATGTAATTTAGTTAAATAACCGTTTCATTTCATTTTAATTTTATTTATTTATTCAAGGAACACCAACAAATAACGCAGTATAAGTACATTGAAAACAATAAGCTAACACCTTAATGTATTTTTTTATGTGTTAATCAATTATTATAGGTGAATACAACATTTTCTGATAAAGAACATTAATATCTGAGATGGTGGTATAATTTTGAATAACTATTCTTAATAAAAAAACCGTTAGACCATATAAAAATACAGTAAAATGTTAAAGTGAAATTTTCGTAGAATTAATAAAATATAGTAGGTATTTTGTTTGGGGCTTGCGATAGACGCATTAGTCTTGTTTATTTTATGTGAAGGAAAAACATTGGTTAAATGTCTTCTTGTATGTACGTAATTTAATATTCAATTAAATTAACTAGTATCAACAGATAATTAACAAAATAAACTGGGACGTCTGGCAGATGTCAAACCTCGCAATTATTTGATAAGTATTGATATAAGTGAATAGTGCGTAAGTATTATAATAAAAATAAATATTTTGAGTTATAGGCCATTCCACTTGTGAATTCATCAAAAAACACTATTTTAGATTATGCTTAAACTTTGTGGGAATGTTCTTTAGGGTCTCATTGAGTCGAAAGTTCACAAAAAAACTTTTCACACGCATCACTTCCAGTCTAATCTAAGCAAAGCAATTGACAAAACTTATTTACGAGGTTTACGTGTTTACATCTAAGAAAATCTATTTAGAGATATCTACTCATCAGCGGCGGCGTTATAAAATTGTTAAAGAGCTGATTTTGAAGCAATTATGGCTCAGTGATAACGTGTACGGGACACCACGTCGATCGACGTGAGTTAGAATCCCTGCAATGACTCTGAGCTAATTCGTAATTTATAACACTCTTGAGTAATATTCTTGTAGTACCAGTGTATGTGGGGGAAAATATAGAACCGTCGATTTCTCGACGTTTAAAACCGCAAATACGTTGTGGGTTTGCATGCTGATAGGCACGTGCCTTTCCTTTGGAAAGTCCTATTTGCTCAGCATTGGGACATTTATATGCTGGTATTTTTATTATAGGCTGCAAAGAACGCTTAAAATCCGGAAGAAGAAATAAAATCTAGAAGAATACGGGCTAAAGATTTGTCTGCCCGTATCACTTATGCAATTTAATTTAGAACTGACTCTTCCACAGACTCAGTAGGGACATATTTGTTACTACAACAATCTATAAAATTAATAAAATTGAAGTGTGTTTGTAATGTCAAAATAACAGTTTTTTACTAAATGCACATGAAAGTATATACGATACCTATAACAAAAAGCCCATTTTTAAATATTTTTTTTGTCTGTGTGTCTCTGTTTGTTTGTTTCGGGTAATCTCTGAAACGGTTGGACCGATTTTGAAGGGACTTTCACTGATAGATAGCTGATGATATAAGGAGTAACTTAGGCTACTTTTATTTTAGAAAAAGAATTAGGGTTCCGCACAAATAAGAAAAAACTGGTCATGGTGAATCATTTCGGGCGCTGAAATGGCTTATGCTGAGTAAACCATAAGAGATATAGCAAATTAATGTACTACATAATTATAGGCATTAAAAAACCTACAAAAAAGTCTCGGAGAGTATACATCTATCTGCAAAGGAACACCCATAATAAGCATTTTTGTCTTTAAAATAGCCGGGAGCGAGGGAGCAAGATTTTCGCGGGTATTCTGTAGTCCACATGAGTGAAGCCACGGGCAGAGCTAGTTAGAAATAAAGTGTAAACTCTTTATAACGATAAACTCCCTATAACGTTGAAGTGAGGCCAACTTGGTTGGTTTGCGTTAAAACCCACATATTGAAACACTCTATAAAGCGATACGCCATTCTCTATTACGAAGAAATGTGTTCATATTTTTAGACAGTAAATATTTATTATCGGTATTATTGTTTATTATCAGGTAACAAAAGACTTTGAAGCTCCGAAACATCCGAGGTCGGTCTAGCTTTTGTTATCCTTAATTGCCTTGAACACGTGCAGTATGACGCATTATTTTCTCGGAAGTGATGGTCTTCGACCAAGCATACTGGGTACCTATCGTATTATCAGTCGTAAACCTACTTTGAAACTGTTAACATGGCCAGTAAACGGAAAGCGATTAGTGTTGACGAAAAAGTTTGTGTGATACGTGTGATTGAAAAGGGAGAAAATAAAAGTGACGTTGGAAGGCATTTTGAACTAAGTCAATCCACTGTTGCTACCATTTGGAAAAACCAAAAAACAATTCTATAGGCGGCGCTGGAAGGAAACTCTTCTAAAAAATTAAGAAAGCCAAAATTCGAAGACTTAGATCAGGCGGTGTTGTCGTGGTTTAACAATCAGCGCCAGAATAATGTACCCATCTCGGGGCCAATTGTAAAAGCTAAGGCTGAAAAGTTTGCCAACCAACTTGGCATAATTGACTTTAAAGCATCTGAAGGTTGGCTCGGAAAATTTAAGCACCGTCACCAAATTACGTACGGTAAAATGAACGGAGGCGCGGGATGTCGATATGAATGGGACTAACAATTGGATTAGTACTGTTTTTTTGTTCACTCCATATAACGATAACTCTCTATAACGACAAAAAATGCTCAGTCTCTTGAGTTTCGTTATAAAGAGTTTACACTGTATAACCTTTCCTATCCAATCTCGATAAATGACTGCATTTTACTAGATGGCAAGTGAAGGTATAACTAGAACAGGGCCGTCTTAAGCATATTCAGCGCCGGGGTGCGAATATTATCATGTCCCCCCCCCCCCGCTCTTTTTAACTACATCTAACTTAATTTTTCGGAATTTTGAGTTGAATATTTTTATATGTACTTACAATGTCATTTTAGCATTAACTTTTGATTCTATACCTACTCTTAATGGTCAATTTTGCTAATCTATCTCGAGGCTTGGACATATGGTTGATCGTAAATAGCTTTTATTAATTTCAATGATTATTTAATTTCAGGTTTTCAGGTGTGGTTGGTACCTATATTTTTAATTAAATATCTAACTCGGCTCTGCTTGCGTGGGCTACAGTCTTAGTCAGGGTTGTTGTGCTAGTAGGCTAGTAGATACCTATCAAAACTTATGGCGGTAGGCTTGCGTCCTTAGCACTCTGCGCGCGGGTGCCTCGCATCCCATGCACTACCGGGTAAAGGCGGCCCTGAACTAGAGAACGGCAGTGATAGTTGAAGGATGAAGTACTGGTAGTCGTCATTCTTATGGCGTCACTGATATCACCACGAAAGGCACCAGTAAAAACATTATACTCTCTGCAGATGAGGCACTGACGAAGAATTCTCGGAACATTGTGGTGCGCAGTCTGTAAATACTTTTCTTCTATGCAAATAAATAAAATTGAAGTGTCCATTCCCATCCACCTATAACTTGGGAGTCTTCAAGCGAAGAGTGAATAGGCATTTAATTGGTAAGCGCGTTATCTTTACTTTCCATCACGTAATATTGAGGCCAAGTGCATTCCTGTATTGCATTAAAAAAAAAAGTCAAAATAACAGCTTTTTACTAAAAGCATATTAAAATATTAGCACTTGTTACAAAATACCGATTATCAAAATTCTTGTCTGTCTGTTTGTCCCGGAAATCTCGGAAACGGTTAAACTGATTTTGACGGGACTTCCACTGGCAGAAAGCTGATTTTATGAAGAGTAACTTAGTCTACTTTTATTTTTGAAAAATAATTAGGTTTCTACGCAAATAAAATAAACTGTTAATGGTGAATCAATTTAGGCGCTTAAAATGGCATACGTTGAGTAAACTTTAAGAGATAATTAAATGAAATTGATGTACTATATACATAATTGTGGATCTTAAAAATTACCTACAATTAAGCAACGAGAGCAAATATCTATATTCTAGGATGACCCACAATAAGCGTTTTTATCTTCTTACCTCGTGGCGCAGTGGTAGTAAGCCCTACTATTGAGCCGAGAGGTCGCGGGATTGAGCCTTGCATATATATGGCTGATAATTGTCATTAGTATGGGGTGCCATTTATCTATATATGTATGTATATCAGCTGTTTGTATTACCATAATACAAGCTATGCTTAGTTTGAAATTAAATGGCCGTGTGTGAAATTGTGTTCAGACGTGTGCTCGATGAATGGCATTCCGTAGTCTATGCGAGCGAAGCCGCGGGCACAGCTAGTTAGCAATAACATTTTATCAACTTTTGCATCAAAAGTTTTGTCAATAATTTTATAAAATCTTAAATATATTATCGATTTACGTTTGAATAGATTCAAGAATAATATAAATCTAGATTTCCCGTACAAGTTCAATTACTATACAGTATGGTAATCGAATGTTAGCCAAAATTATTTACTACATATTTATATACAGACTAGCTGTGTGCCTGCGGCTCCACGCGTGTTTGTTACTACGCAGTAGTTATATACATCCCGTAATTTTATTTTTACTCATATTGTTGACAATTCGTATGCTGTATCAATTGAGGAATGGCGTGTATTTCCCGTGTACAATTAACATCACAATCGGTTGAAAATTATTATTCTTTTGTACGATTTCCAATGTATTATTAACGATTATTCTCAATTATGGTATGTTGTATGCTTCCCGAATTCTAAAACTAATATTGACAATTATTATATAGCCCATCATATATGTTCTTACTTATACTTCCCGTGTAGAAAATTTCGAAATTTCGAAGTGTAGAAAAATATTGAAATTTCTTTACCTTAACTATTGCCTAATGACGTACTGAGGTAATAACATAAGCATCGCGTGTAAAAAAATTTTAAGGAATCGGTCAAGTCGTTTTATTTATTAATATACCTAGATATAACTTTAATATATTGTATAGTTTTATATATATAACAATAAACAACACAATTTACCTATCTGATAATAAGAAAATGGATTTGTGTAACCAATTAAGGGTGAAGAAAACCTTTTCTGATAAAAAATATTAATACCATGGTTGTATAATATTGATTAGTTAGGTATTTTTAATACGAAAAACATTAGGCCATACAAAATTACAGTAAACTTTTAAAAATGAAATTTACATTGAATTAAGTTCAACTAGTATTTTATTTGGGGCATGTGGCAGACGCATTAGCTTTGTTTATGTTACATGAAGGAAAAATTTATTGGTTTTTAGTAACAATAAATATATAAATATCAAAAACAAACCATTGATATTGTTGAACTAATTAAGTTCAGCAGTAATAATGATATTTATCTGTCACGCTTTATTTTTATTCTTTAAGATGTAAAAGGAAAAAAAACGTTACATTTACTGGTCGCTCGAAAAACATCAAAAGTACGCCATTTTAATCATGAAAAAAATCGTGAGCGAACTCTTGTAAAATAAAGCACTTAAAAATTTTAAAATTTCTGAAAATGTCAATCGTAGACCATATGACGAGAAAAATTGACAAAAAAAAAAAAACAATTTTTTAATTATATGGTATTTTTTTAATTTTCAGGTAAGTACTTTTAAATAAAATTTGTGTTGATTTTTGGTGAGCATTCTTAAAACGTATTAAATTACCATATTTTCATGTGAAGTGAAATGTTTTTTGGGTTCCTAATGTACAGCTAACCTTATAATACGAAGAATGAGCGATAGATGGCGTTAAGTGAAAATCTGCCGGTCGATTTTACTCCCAACCACACCATTACATTTTTCAGATCAAAAAGTATTAAGTCACGCATGGATTGTATAATTAAAATAGTATTTATTAAAAATACTTCCATTAAAAATGGGGTTGAGATTTTGGTTTTGATTTCTAATTTAATAACTTAGGTTGTTGACCCTATTTTATGTAATATTGGTTGAATTTTGCGTTCTATAGTTTGGTTATTGTGCTTAAGTGGAGTGGATTGTAAATATAAACTGAAAGCATGCATTTTGAATTATCACAAAACTCTCTAGGTCGTTCTAACAAGCGAGCCACCATCTTGTTAGATGCAACTTTGAATACAATAAACCTACTACTACAAATACTTAAAAACATTGACACTGGCGAGTGCTTTTTGCGGCGCCAAAACAAGAAGAAGAAGCAGAAAAAATGTGGTTTTAATAACTTCGCCTTAACCGTTGTTTAATTGTTCAATCTAATTTTCTTTTTTCAAGACATACAATTGGTTGCCAAGATTAGGTTGGGAATTTTTTGGCGGGATCGTGAAGTGACATGTTGTGGTTTTCATTTTTAATTCATTAACTTAGGTTTTTGACCCTATATTATGTAATATTGGTGGCGTTTTGCGTTACATAGTTTAGTTTTTGTTCATAAGTGAAGTGGATTATAAATATAAGTTAAAAACATTCATTCTGAGATACCATAAAATCTTCCTAGAAAGCTCTAACAAGGGAGCCACCATCTTGTTAGGATACTGAATCGTCATGACACATGACACTATAATTCACTCGATAACGGCAGTAATGTTCTTCGTTAAAGAGAACCGGTTGCCAAGTTAGCAAGAAGAAGAAGAAGACATGCAATTGGTTGACAAGATTAGGTAGGTAAGGTTTACAAACTATGAGTTGCTGTAGTAAAAGTGAACCACCTAGTTTTGTACCGAGTGTGTATGCGTTGAAATCATAAAATCGTGTGTGAAATTGTTCCTTAAAGTATTATTGAGTTGGAACGAAAAGAAAAAAATTTGGTTATGTGACGCTACGTTACGGGCAACACTTAATTTTCTAAAATCTATTTAAAATTATCTATTTAGCTACTTCAATATCTTTCTTAGCTTAGTTACCGATTTCAAAAAATAAATAAATAAAATTCAGAATTAATAATTTTATTTTCTATGGCCTTTGTTCACCACAATACGGTAATTGATTTGCGACTTAGTACAATTTCATACTAACTAACAATATAGAATATTAACACATTTTACGTAATAAATATCAGTACGGTCTTTGATGAACCCAGCCACTTCACCAAAGACAATTATAATTCTTGAACCTTTTTTTTCATATAATTTCTTTTTATCTAACGTTTACAAATTTTAATATGGCACTTAAAATATGAGTAACCTTATCTCTGATCGTAAATATAACCTCAAAGTTTAGAAGTTCTCTAAAAACGCCGTTAAGTCACATTTTACAAGGATTTCGTCGAGTGTTCCTTTTTATCTTGATTGTTTCGTATCAAAAGAATCGTCGCCAAGGTGGAATCTTTAACCTCTTCTGGTGCTGGGCTCCAAATCGGTCCGATGATTGGCGGTGATCGTTTGCCTCCCCAAGCGCTGAACTTGACCTTCCTCTTTCCATCCTTCTTCAAATTAACATCCAGGTAAGGGTGACCGCTTCTAAACATTGCTGGTAAGGAATCGACGAAGTTTCTAAAAGGTAACGCATCCCGCAATGTTTTCTCGTCTGCGTTTGTGCTAAGTGCGAGGATTTTTATGGGATGCCGCTTGTCGATTGAAGGGATAAATTGAAAACCAGATAAACTGAGTTTGTCTCCCGATGGTGAGTAATTGGAAACGATTTTGGTCAGTTCGGGGATGGATGTGGAATATATAATCTTGGACGCTTTCGTTCCCGGTTTGTAAATCATTTGGCCGCTGCGTTTGCCTCCCCAAGGGCTGAATCGGACTCGTTTTGGCATGCTTGGTTCTTTGATAGCTGACCCACGTTTCCAGGTCCACATGTGTTCCATGTTAGGTTTATCTCTCTTGCCACCCCAAGGGCTGAAGCTCTTCTTTTCCATCGGCCCGGTTTCAGTTTCGTTGTCTTCAAAGTTTCCAGAAAACCCGATAATGAAAGGGCTACCTTGTTCTTCGTTTTCTAAGTACAAAGTCTTGTCTGTGTCTATCGAATTAGGACTCCATTGTTTCTCTTTGACATAATCTTTTTCGTCTGCTGTTCTCCTTTTTCTTACTTCTTCGTGTGGATAGAATTGGTCGTTGGGTTGTTCGGGCGTATCATAGTATTCGTTTGCGGATACCGGTAGAGTGAAATAGTTGGCGTAGGGCTGTGGGTACTGAAGCAAAGAATCGAATGAGTCGAGAGTGCTTTCTGCGCCTGGTCCGCCTGTATTTATGTACTGAAGGCTGGCTGTCCCCAACCAGGAGATGGTGATAATCAGCCAGTGGTGTGACATGGTTCTGAAAAAAAAAAATTTAATTAGAATAAATTGTCACTGTGATCTACAGCCACCAAAAGTCGGTTATTGATAGGTTACTTTACTAGGTACTGCTGAGGATTAAGTCAGAACATATCATGTTCTAAGGCGTCTTGCTAAAACACTCTTCAGTCCAAAACACTGCTGTTTCGTGGCAATAAATTGTCAGGCAGTGGAACTTAACACAAATTCGACACCTCTGTTAAGTCTTCAGTTGAACAAAGTTACATTTGTAACTAAAAGACAAATGTTTCTTATTGTAAAGAGAGTAATATTGCTTAGAGAATACTAGTTAATATCATTATCATATTAATAAGTGAAGTAAAAACTTTATACCCTTTTTTAAGCGTATTGCGTGCACGGAAGACTGAGATTTCGCATGGTAAAAGTTTATATGGAGAAGGAGTGCAGAAAGCTAAAATTTATTTATAATATCTGTTACCAATATATTAAATTAAGTAAATTAATACTGCGAATCCTCACCCGACCAGTGCCATTGAACTTAGATCCCGCAAAATATTGACATTGTCTTTCAATGAAAAGTGACAGCAAGTGATATAATATTCATTGTTTAAATGTCAAACATGATCTCTAGTATTTATTAACAAGTGTATCCGCCCACATCTTATATTATAGGAAACAAATCATGAACTTTTCATGCTAATCAAATAGTAGTTGACATAATACAAATATATATTTCCTTGAAATGAAATGATAACAAATGTAATATATATCGAGAATGAACAATTAAGTATTTTGTGAACCTTTTTATCCTCCCAATGAATACAAAATATTATATCAAAGAAATGTAATTGATTTTTGAAGACTTCGTTTTTTTTTTTAAACAGAATCTATTTAAGTTTATTTCGATTAAGCTAAAAAACGGAATTTAATGTGTTCTTTCCTAACTAAGAAAAAATCTTTGAAGACTTCGTTGTTCAGGGTTCTGTACCTCAAAGGAACCCTTATAGGATCACTTCGTTGTCAATCTGTCTGTCTGTCAAGACCCCTTTTCTCAGGAGTTCGTGGAGGTATCAAGTTGAAATTAATATCAAATATTCAGGTCTGCAATCTCTTGGAGATGTGAAACAATCAAAGTTCGAAGTCAACGCAATCAAAATCTACGGCCGTTTAAGTGCACGAGTCCGACTCGCACTTGGCCGGTTTTTTTTTAATTGAAGAATTTGCAATTATTTCGAAGAAAAAAAAACAATAATCTGAATGAACTTATGTATTCACACATACTATAAATTACATATTATAAATTGTATATCCATAATCTAAGTTATCTAAACAATTAATAAAATTGAAGTGTCTGTTTGTAATGTCATAATAACAGTTTTTTACTAAATACATATGAAAGTATATACGATACATATAACAAGAAGCCCATTTTTAAATTTTTTGTCGGTCTATCTGTTTGTTTGTTCAAGGTAATCTCCGAAACGGTTGGACCGATTTTGACGGGACTTTCACTGATAGATAGCTGATGATATAGGGAGAAACTTAGGCTACTTTTATTTTAGAAAAATAATTGGGGTTCCGGACAAATAAAAAAAAATGGTCATGGTGAATCAATTCGGGCGCTTAAATGGCTTATACCGAGTAAAAACCATAAGAGATATAGTAAATTAATGTACTACATTATTATAGGCATTAAAAAGACCTACAAAAAAGTCCGGGAGAGTATACATCTATCTTCTAAGGAACACCCACAAAAGCATTTTTGTCTTTAAAATAGCCGGGAGCGGGGGAGCAAGATTCGTGCGGGCATTTTGTAGTCCACGTGAACGAAGGCACGGATACAACTAATTTATAATAAAAATCAATGAGAAAATTCTCAAAAGACTAGCTTACCCGTGCAACTTCGTCTGCGTCACATAATGACGGCCCTAAAAAGAATAAATTTTCCCCTTTTTGCAACATTTTCTATTAATACTCCGCTCTTATTAGTCGTAGCGTGATGTTATATAGCCTATAGCCTTCCTCGATAAATGAGCTATCTAGCACTAAAATAATTTTTCCATTCGAACCAGTAGTTCCTGAGATTAGCGCGTTCAACCAAACAAACAAACTCTTCAGCTTTATTATAGATTACAATCCCATCTGATGTTAAGTTACAATTTAGTCTAAGATGGTAACATTATAAGCCTATACTTGCTTCCAAGTGCAGCTGCCGGAACATATTATGTACATAGAAGTACTTACACGGCGAAATATTTTCAACTTTTTTTTTAAAGGAAAACTTCTTTGCACGCATGAGGGTAAAATCTTTACGAATCCAACGCGTCATGAAAATGTGAAACGTTTTAGGAAAGAGAGGGAGAGAGCGATTGAGAGAGAGTGAGAAAGGGCGAACGTAGCATGTAGCACGTAGTCATGAATACAATGTGTAAACAATGAGTTACATTTATAAATAAACATTTTGTGATAATTTTGTAAATCGTCCTATACTAAGCAGTTGTTCATATATAGTATAGTATATAGTATATATTTGTTATCTCTTTGTTAATATACAATTTTTTATGTTAACTCGGTTGAAGGTTAGAAAGTTTTAATATTTACAAATATCGTGTAGAATTTTAATTTACCACTCGTCATTTAAGAATTTAAAATACTTTTAATGACAATTAAATTCATTAAATTCCTAAAATACCTTCCTTTTTCCCTTCCTTCAAGTCTCGGAAATCTAAACCTTTAGATTAGTATAAATATAAACGAGATTTAAAAATTAGTTTGCCAATAAAGTTTCACTTCTGACCTGTGTACTTTGTACTCGCGCACTTTTTTTTTTATACCACAAATGTGCGGACTCTTGGTACACACGTTTTTTTTAAGTGGGTGCTTTTATAATATTAAACACTAAAAATTGCCATGAAAAAAAAGCACTTTAAATGCAGTTATGTACTGCAACTAAGTGAACCTTATTTTAGTATAAGTAATAGCGAAACTTATCACTAAATTACATATAAATTGTTACACACTGTTGCTTATTACTGTTACAGAACATTATTGTTTTTCTAAATTATAATTGTACAACTGTGTATTTTCAACTTGCACCCTCAAGTAGCATGCGGGCTTTAGAAAATGCTACGGTTTCATCACGATGTTTTCTTTCATCGTAAGCTCAGACTCATAATTATTAAAATTCGTATCTTTGTCGATCGACGCGCTGTCGGAACATGCTAACATTATTATGAAAATTTAAAGGGATCTGGATTTAAAGGAAAATTAAACTTCGACTAGATACTTATTGTGTATAATTGTAACGTAATCTAAACAAATATCAATATATGAGAACATAATTAGACCTGTTAATTATTATTTCATAAAATAAGGTAGGGTTAATTACTTCGTCCTAAACAAACATCTATCTTCTTATAAATAAAAATCTCGTGTGACAGTGTAAGTGGTCGTACTCATGCGAAACGGCTGGACCGATTTTTATAATTTTTATTACAGAAAAATTACTTTGTTATTTGTGTCAAAATTTCGCAGATTTTCAGGAAAAGTGTCCTCGCATATTCGTTATGTTTCTTCTGAATATATATTTTTAAATGCCTTGTTAACACCTATTTTGAAAATATTGTATCGATAACATATTTATTAGTTTTGCAAGGATTCACGACTATTGGAAAAAAAGCTAGGGTTTAAGGAAGAAAAAGGCTTAACAAACAAGATCTCCAAAATTGCGTAAGCTTGCTCGTGTTACAAAACAAACCGTGGTTCTTCCAAATCTTGTATTATTAAAGTTATTTCACTTTTGTTAATGTGACACTCAGCCGTGCATCGGCACCAGAATTCCGACAGAAACTTCAGACGAAGACTGACAATAACAAATTTGTTTTATTGTGTTTAATTTTTTCGTTAATTGCGTTCTTCGCAAATAAGTTCATCCCCCCAGAACCTTAATTTGAAATACGATTATGTAAAATCAGCTCTTATTACAGTCCCATAACCATCTACAATTATAGACTACATAGCTATATAGAAAAATTTTGACGTATATAAATAACATAGGTAGGTTGGCACTTAACACTTGATATGGTCCTAGATAAATTATAAATATGACAAAAAAATAGATAAAGTTTAATTAAAACGTAGAACCAATTTGGTTTTAGAAAAGATATGTGAAGACTTACTATATACCCTATTCAGAGTTTTCGTATACGGATTGATAAAAACAACATTACACTTTACAACAATTTGTGATAAAAGTTTAATTAATAATAAGTGGAATTAATTTTGGTGTTTAAATTTAAAAAAAGTTATGTTCCAAAAACTTACCTCAGAAGAAAATTCGCTGCATAACCGAAATGGCAAAGGAAAAGGGATATCTACTCGTTGATCGAGAGCACTATTATGTACTATCACTAGATAAAAGATGAGTGTATCCTTTGACAGTTGAAGACGTTATGATGATTGTGCCGAGGCATCCTCCGCTTATATACACGCCTAGTTCACGCGAGATGAGGACAGTCTGCAAATGAACACTCGTAAGCTGGATGAATAAAATTAGTCGCAAACGTTAAGGAAGAATTAATATGGAATAAATACAATTTGTCTTTACTATATGTTAGACAGTTGTCTAACGAGTGAGTCAAGTTATTGTTTTGTGCTTAATCTAATTACTTCACTGTAAGACTAGCAACTTTGAAATAATTCTTTCCCTTGTTTTGACCCCGCAAAAAGCACTTTTTAAACCAGTTTTCAAGCCTTCCTAGTATTTTTGAGATGTTACTTCTAACAGTAACTCTGTGTTTTTTTTTCTTTATTTCATTTATGTACATACTTGACTGTATCATTTTGATTTTTGTTTATTTTTACTGACATTAGGTCGATCGGTCGAAGTGTTATTTTAATTTATTTTTTTGTTTTGCTATCTGTACAGTGTATTAGGAACTGGTGTATTGCAATGGCTACATTTCGTATGGAATGGTAGAAGTTATGTGCGTATTGTTATCTTGTATTTATTTGTTTTAAGTCCTTGTTCTATAAAACTGACTTTTTAATACGAGCCACTGGATCATTGCATTTGTATCCCAAGAAACTCGGTTTTATTTAGACTTTTACTTCAATTAAAGCTTTCGAAATACAAAATAAAATTTTAATTAAATGCCTTAATAGTAATTTTGTAACTAGTTATAAGATTTTTTTTAAATAAATAAATAAAGAAGGGATGCATAGGGGTAGGGAAATTGCTGACAAAGTCGGAGGAAAGTGTGTGGGGAAAAAATATTGTAACAAATTATTATATAGCACCATCGTTCTCTGATTTGTGTTAGAGGCTTTTAGGGGGGTGGGGGTTTATTACTCCACCAATAAAAAAAAAAAAAATTATTGGTAGACCGTAGATTGAAGACATCATCGCGGTAGTAGCGTGGGTTAATGGACTTTAGTTCTATTGGTAAACAAGCTTTTGATTTCATTTTGTTCTACCTGACCTGCGACGAATTCTATATCTCTCGGTGGTCGCCGTTGTTTTTGCAGTGATACCATTAAAAGAAAGAAAACTATTTCATCCTAATACGTTCAACCTTTTTTGCGTGGTTGAGTAACAAACATCCAAACATACAAACTTTCACTTAAATAATATTATATTAGGATAATAAGATTTCTACTTAACCACAAAAAAAAATCCCTTGGGTCCAGTCCAGTCCTATTTCCAAGTAAAGCCAGTTGTAATAAGAAAAATATATGAGTAAATATATATATAAAAAATATTATTACAATAATCAATTTCATCAAAATTCTCACTGATTTTTTTCGATTATAGGCATGTTTGCCTATCGTAGCATCAATGACGATATTAAGAATTTTTTCTGGGTAAAAACATTACCTTATATAGTTTATACCTTTAGGTGTTTGTCAATCATTGGTTTCCATTGTACGAGTATTGTGATAAACGTGATCGCGTGGAGTGAGAGGACATGCCAAGCATTCTGTTTATATTCACAGATGTTTACGTAGTTTAAAAGGAATATCTCTCCTTTTTACTTAATGAATCGTATATAATTTACCAGATTTTAAAAACGGATAAGACAGCGCCTATTTTTACTTGTAGCATCCAGACTTACTAAATACCTCCAAATTAAAGTCGATTGCATCCAAATAACCTTTTGTATTGTTCTTGCGGTGAGTCAGGTTTCCAGAGCTCCTTGTGGAATGGGGTTCGAGGTCGGCAAAGCACTAGTGTTAACTCAGATGTTACAAGCTATGGACTTTTGTACGCGATAACCGCTTCCCATCAAGTGTGACGTACGCTTATTTGCCATTTTAGTTATTAAAAAAAAAAAGGTTTAAAATGGTCCTGATATACCTATTGTTAAAGCTTTTTAAAATGTAGACAATGTTTAAAAGCTTCTTCATATTTACTCAGTATTCTAAACCGTGGCAGCAGGCCGAGACGCCAGCGATAACTAGTATATTATAATAAAGAAAAATAATTATTATTGTCATATTATATAGATCATAAATTTCTTAATTGCGAACTTATGCCAGTTTACCACAAAACCACGCAATCATTGTAAATTTTCATCGAGATGTCTGTCCGTATGCCTATATTATCAAGCAAATGATGGCTCAGTGGTATCGAATCCCTGCAATGAGCCTGAGCGCCCGGTGAAGGAAAACATCGTGATGAAACTATAGCATGGCAGTAGGGTGTTTCTAATACCTGCCAGGTTAACTCCAATCATATGAAAATGTGTCGCTAAGCCCAAATAAGTGTACTCCGCGTTCGGCAGCTGCACTTGAGAGCCTTGGACGCAACTAAGCTCAACGTGTTAACATCTTAGATATTGTGGTCTATCAAATCCTAAACCTATAAAGTATGAAAAAAAATCGTAAATACCAGTTCGATTAACCACTGGGTTTATTTCGTATATGTATATTTTCTTATCGTAATGTCAATTGTTAAAATTAGAGACCGCGTTATCCACCTCATCTTATTCAAGAGAGTCTTCGATGGCATCCAAGGTTCTGATGGTGATAGTCGTAAAACAGTTTCACAAATCGCCAAAAATACAGACACTACCACGGGATGTAATATAACATGTTATTAAAGACATAACAACGTTTTTTTATAAACCTGTTAACATTTAATAGTTGATATGTAGGAATGATATAAACATCCCACATAAGAAGTCATGGGTTAAGCTTCAAATTGTATACGAAAATATAATCTAATCTATAACCTATTTAATGGTAATTAATCGAACCGAACGAATTAATTAATAGAACCCAGAATCACGAGCATAGCAGTCGCACTTACGACCCCACTAAGCTAATAAGACAGTTGATTTACTTATTTATTAGGAACTAGCTGGGTCCGTGTTAATTTTATACGAAAAACATCGCCAACGCACCCGTGTCGACAATTTTTTATACTCTATGTAAAACTATCGACATTTTTATGAGGATTTAATTAATTTTTCAAATTATAATATAGCCTATATTACTCGCTGATACAGTAGCTTTACATTAGTGAAAGAATTTTTAAAATCGATCCAGTAGTTTTTGAGTTTATCCATTACAAACAAAAAACCAAATCTTTCCTCTTTATAGTATTGGTGTAGATTAGGAAGTAACTCAATAAGAAATACATTTAGTGTTAATAATTAACAATATTATTGAATGACTACTCATAACATGACAGATTACAATTCCGCCATAAATTATTTTAGATTTTTCTCTATATTTCGTAAATAAATGTAAAATTATCAAAATAACATAAAAGAATCTGTAATTACATAAGTCATAAGCACAAAATGTAAGTGAAACAATTCGGTGAAATCAAACACCTGGGCCCATTCGAGTATTTCAGATGATTGAATGAAAACAACGTGTTAAATAAAGTCGATGGACATCTAATTCGAACCTTTACGTAAAGGGCATCGTAAATCCAATCTTTGATACATTTCTCTCTTTTCTTAACGATAAATTAGAAGATTAATAAGTAAATAAAATTTCGTGAAATTATGTTGGCTTGTTATACTTTTTGTATATTTTTATTATAGTAGCGCGGTAAATTAACGGTAAGTACTGTATCTGATGGTAAGCTCAGAACAACAGCGACCACCGAGAGATCGTAATCTATCGACGGTTACCACTGTCATGCCAGCCTGCATTAATATCCCGAAACGGGATACGCAAAAGCCAAGACGGCCCATTGAACACATGTATAGTGGTCGCGACCCAATTGGGCAAAACAGCCCTACCACCCCGCTATCGCCATATCCTCGTTCGTTAGTCAGTAGGGTGCACACCACTGGCTTGAGTGTCTCAGCTTCAATGATTGTAATTCGACACCCCTTACATCCCCCCATGCAATATATCAACAAATTATATAGATTTTACCTACGATTTTGGTCTCATTGTTTTTGAAATGAAACTACTCGAACGCCACCTATTATAAACTGGTTGTATTATTGATATTAGTTGTCTTCATTTTAGTATAGCTAAGGAAAATAATAAAGAAATATGATTATTAAAAAGGTTAATAGAAAGTACCTCACGCTTTTAAGCAGTAAAGTAATTTTTTGGTAATAAATATGCTTATTATAATTATATCTCTAAAAGATAACTTATACCGAACTATGAGACACGTCGCTACTTAAAAAAAAAAAATTTGAAAATTATTTTTCATTTTTATGTGCAAACTGCTATAATAGCATTTTGTTGTTTTTTAAAACTATATTTTTTTTTATTCAGAAAATTTGGGTTTGGTTATTGTGAACAAGTGAAGAGAATTGGAAATAATAAAAAGGATTATGAACTCCGAGATGTCACAAAAACTCCATAGAAAGTTGTAACAGGGGCCACCATTGTGTTTCAACCCTAAAATCACCATAAGACACTAAGTTTTTAAAACTAAATAATTGGTACCACTGGATAATGGCAGTAATAATCCTTAATGACAATGATTGTTTGCCAAGGTAGGAAAAAGAAGAAGAAGACATAAGGAACCGAACTTCCTTTAAAGGAGGAGTGAAATAATCTGAAAACTCATTACCTCGACCCTTCGAGTCTCAAATGTTATAAAAGCCATTTTGACCAAAATCTACTTTAAACGCTGTCTTACTTACTTTCATCACCTCGATCGATCTGTATATTTCAAATTTTTATATCTCAAAAAAAAATATCTTTTACTACTCAGACAATTATTTAGCAACCAAATTCAGTTTTTCTTTTATTTGTTGTCGTTCTTGACATTCTAGTCGTTGGTCAATTGTCGTAAAAGAAGTCTTTCTTTGAATATTGCTCATACAATTATTTTTTTGTATGAAAATAGCTCTAAAAATAAAAAATGTTTTAAACATTTTTATTTCCACTTATTCCCTAAAATCGTATTTTGGCTTTTACTACATTTGAGACTCAAAGGGTCGACTTGATTAAGTATTTCTGTAAACAGAGATAATGTTGTTTGGTGTTTTCGGGTTCAAGATGCCTTAGTATTAATAATATCATTGTAATATTTCGAATATTGTCTATGAAACATGAATAAAGATCATTTCATATTAATACAGCCGACGCTCGCTCTATCGACAATTATTTATTGTTGTCCTATTTCTATCGAAAGATTACAATATGCAATGTCGCTAAATCTGTACGTAAAGAAAAGCTCTGTGTACATCAGGATAGAAATAATGTTCATCCATCGAATAATGTTTTATAATATTAGCAGTAGAATCGTTGTCTAACTTATGAATAGCTATTTTCTGTGCCGATTTTAAGCGCCAGTAATTAATTACTCACTGCAGTAATGTCGAAATGTACTTACAAATGGTGGCCATATAGCATTACATCTTCTAGCAACCGTTCGCGTACCAATATTATAATCCCCAATTCTCCACGTCAAGAAAACACATTGCTGAACTCTTAGTGCTTTTAAAAATCGTAGTCTCTTACAACTTTATTTTAAACTTTATATATATATCATGATAATTTTTAGAAGTAAAAATTTCTTTAGGCACAGCACGTAGGGCACTTTTGGTATGGGGAAAAAGCACTGAATTCGCGTGACCGTTACGCTCAGATATTAATAGCGTCATATATTGCTGTATTAATACGTTGATAAATATAATTTCTTATAAATATATTTCCTAAAAAAAAAATTAACAACCCAAAAATAACGTTTACAAACTTGTGAAGCTATTAAGAAGTTTTCACTTCTAACATGCAGTCCTACGACCGATAGTTTCTTTTTTTTATAAGGGTTAAGTATCTAAGTATCTAACCTCTATCACTTCATTTAAATAAATAAGTGTAATTAAGATTTGGTTATTTTTTCTAGAGGGTGCCCTGTAGAAGACAAAGTTGTTCAATTGAAAAATAGTTTTAGTATCAAGTGGCACATTTCAATCTAAAAATCAAACTTTACAGAGCACAATGTTTTTCATAGTTGAGTTGTAAAATTGAAACATACGTTGTTTATTTTATTTGATTTAACGGCTACATTATGTAGTATAGGAACAGATTGACAGTAAGCTAAGGAATTATACACGAGCCATCAGTTTCGATCTATCTGTCCATTAGACACAACTAGTAAAGCTTCATGTACCATACGTAATGATCACCATACATACACCCACTCGCCTCGTCAACAATTCATATGTTAATGTGATAACATGATTATTTTGTTACAGATAGTTTCATCTGAATAACACAGCATGGTAAGTAAGCTGTTATATGTATGAGTTTAATCTGTTTGTAGGGTACCATTCAACATTATTCCACCTAATTTGAAGTGTAGGTTAAGCCTAATAAGGAGGGCTAGTAATGTGTTATGTTATAAAACTTAAGGTAGCAAATTTTTATAGTCAACAAAAATTCGAAGACAGATTTTTTCCGTGGTCACTAATAACGGAGTATCAACTTCGCGGACCTTTTCTTTGCAATTACAATTACCAATTTTTAGTTTTGTAAGAAATAGGCGACGAATTTGGTCAGTATATAATTTTTATAGTTTATGCCAGTCACCGCTAACGCAAATCAAGGTCCTTTGTCGTTTGTAAAATATTATTGTAAACCCCTTTGTTCCATAACGAATTTCCCAAATAACCCTAATCTATATTATTTACATGTTCTTGATTCTACTAAAGCCTCTTCTTCCCTTTTTATATTTGACTACACTAATTCTTTTATCTAACAGAAGTTTTCCTTCTCTTTTAGTTGTTATTCTTACTCTGCCGCAAGCTTCTCTTCACTGAATGAGCAACTGAGGGATCATTACTTCAAAACTGTCCTAATCTATGAAATTGTAATTTTTTTAAACTGTCTTAATGTCTCATTTGTTTTTTTACCCAGCTCTTTTTGCAACATCTTCGATAGAAGAAAAAAAGACGTTCCGATGTTCGATGATGATGATGTTGACGTTGATATATAGCATCAGATTGGGCAAGGTATCTAGGTAGGTGGGCTTCCGATTTTGACTCCGGCTCTGCATTTGAGGTCATAACTAGACGAAGCAAACTTTTCAACTTGGTTGTTGTAGATTTAAGTCCTTTTTTATTTAGGTAGGACACCTCAATAATATTATGGTTTTATCAGAGTATTTTCCTTCAACGAAAGCTCAGTCTCATTATGAGATTTGAACTTAAATAGAAGGAGAAACCCAGTACGCTGCCAATAAGGCACGATTACTTTTCAATTAATATTATTGGTCTTCTGTATTATATAGAAGTTCAAGTTCTGCTCGGAAGGTGATTGCCCACTGTGGGCTCTATCTGCTCTGAACGCGCTGGGCAGCCTCCCCGCGCAACTCTTCAGGCGGCTCGTTGATTGTACGTTGGACGATCAACCTGTACGTATTTTTACATATTGAATATTTAAAACTAGCTGTTATCACCTAATTTTGATTAGTTATAAAGTACTGCTACGCTGCGCCATATTTGTAATTATAGCGATTGACGAAGGTGTTACTTTGCGGGAACCATCGTAAATAATTTATCCCAAATTTCTTTGCTACTTCCGCCTGCAACAAATGAAGTATTATTTTTTAATAAGTAAAGAAAGAAAAAAGTTTATATATTCGTCACACAACACATCAAAAACTGAAATTATAAACACTTAAAATTAACAAAACTAAAAAAAAAATACAATACAATAATAATTAATAGAACTCCACTGGGTTCAACTCATATAGTTTTGAGAAAAAGAAAGAATCTTAAATAATAATAATATCTAGTATTATTCATTAATTTTCTTAATTATTATTAGCATTTGCTTAGGACATTCTTTTATACATTTGTTTATTAACAAATTTATTTGCTACTAGCTGTGTCCGCGGCTGCGCTCTCGTGGACTATAGAATGCCGTCGATCGGGTACATGCGTGAATAGTACTTACTACCCCCGCTCCCTGTTATTTTAACGATAAAAATGCTTATTGTGGGTGGTCCTTCGAAGATATATATATATATATGCAATGGCTGAGTTTTTTGTATGTTTACAGTTATGTAGTAGGTACAATTAATTTGATATATCTCTTAAGAATAACTCAGGGTAAGCCTTAATGAAATTGAAGTACTTATCTGTTTTATGTCTAAATAACAGCTTTTTACTAAATGTTTAAGAAACTATATAACAAAAAAAATCAGTTTTTGAAATATTTGTCTGTCTGTTTGTTCCGGGTAATCTCCGAAACGATTGGACCGATTTTGACGGTACTTTCACTGGTAGATAGCTGATGTTATAAGGAGTAACTTAGGCTACTTTTATTTTAGAAAAAAAAAACAGGTTACGTGTAAATAAAAAAACTGTTCATAGCGAATCAATTCGGGTGCTTAAATGGCCATACAAATATGCCACATTAGAGATATATCAAATCATCCGTCTCTCCAAACAGAGCGTGTCAGCGCCCACGCCAGCATAACCACCGTTCTCTCCGCAGAGGACGGGCGGTCAATTTCGCTCCCGCACACCCCCCACGGCCACCCTATCCAGCGGTAACCCAAGCCTAGGTCCGTTTCCTCAGCGTGAAGCCCTTGTGTCAGGCAACCGCCCGCGCGACACAAGTGACACTATACGTGCATCACTTAGCTACCCACACACAACATTACACACGTATGAACACACACACGTGCACACCACACAGGTACATGGGTTCTGTGAGGGACCTTTTTTTTCTTTTTTTGCGCTAGTTAGTGTAGAAAACCTTTCCGATTATTAAATACACATACGCATGGTTCCTTCCTTCCTCCCAGGAGGAAGGGAACATGCCTATGAATATATATTAGTTAGCTCGAATCATAGGAGTAGGGATTCAATTAGATCGCGACCTATTTGCATGCGCGACGACCGCCCGAGCCGAAGTCCGGCCACTGTGGCACCCTCGTGCGAGTCGTCCAAACAACTTTCGCGGCTGAGTGCCCTCTGCGCTCGCCTCCAAGTCCGGCGAAGCTGTAAAAGCCGCAGCGGCTTCAGGGCCCCTAAGGCTAACAGTGTAGTCAAATCTAAAAAAAAAAGATAATTAATGTACTATATATTCGCAGATATTAAAAATACCTACAAAAAAATCAGCAAGAGTGTATGTATATTTTCTAAGGATGATTCACCATAAAAAAGATAATTAATGTACTATATATTCGCAGATATTAAAAATACCTACAAAAAAATCAGCAAGAGTGTATGTATATTTTCTAAGGATGATTCACCATAAAAAAGATAATTAATGTACTATATATTCGCAGATATTAAAAATACCTACAAAAAAATCAGCAAGAGTGTATGTATATTTTCTAAGGATGATTCACCATAAAAAAGATAATTAATGTACTATATATTCGCAGATATTAAAAATACCTACAAAAAAATCAGCAAGAGTGTATGTATATTTTCTAAGGATGATTCACCATAAAAAAGATAATTAATGTACTATATATTCGCAGATATTAAAAATACCTACAAAAAAATCAGCAAGAGTGTATGTATATTTTCTAAGGATGATTCACCATAAAAAAGATAATTAATATACTATATATTCGCAGATATTAAAAATACCTACAAAAAAATCAGCAAGAGTGTATGTATATTTTCTAAGGATGATTCACCATTAAAAAGATAATTAATGTACTATATATTCGCAGATATTAAAAATACCTACAAAAAAATCAGCAAGAGTGTATGTATATTTTCTAAGGATGATTCACCATAAAAAAGATAATTAATGTACTATATATTCGCAGATATTAAAAATACCTACAAAAAAATCAGCAAGAGTGTATGTATATCTTCTAAGGATGATTCACCATAAAAAAGATAATTAATGTACTATATATTCGCAGATATTAAAAATACCTACAAAAAAATCAGCAAGAGTGTATGTATATTTTCTAAGGATGATTCACCATAAAAAAGATAATTAATGTACTATATATTCGCAGATATTAAAAATACCTACAAAAAAATCAGCAAGAGTGTATGTATATCTTCTAAGGATGATTCAAAATAAGCATTTTTATCTTTAAAATAACCGGGAGTAGGGGTAGTAGGTTTCTTGCGTGTGCTTGATCGACAGCATTTTGTAGTTCAGGAGAGCGCAGCCGCGGGCAGAACTATTTTTTTATAAAATAATACCTCATTATTTATTTAATTGGCAAAAATACCTACATAAAATAAGTGACTAAAAACCATTACAAAATTCTTGAACTTAGCTCTAATACAATAAACAGGTATTTCGTTTAGTTGACGTAAGTATATCTAAATTATATTTACAATGTCTTTCTGTATGTAAATCGAGTCACGTTGACTCACGTGATCTGTGTATTCAATTTTTGATATTTCATCATAGTTTTAGCTTATATCCGATACGAGCCTTATTTTCTGAGTTTGTTCAGAATTTTAACTGAAAAATATTTCGACGAACTCGTATATGGGTTTGTTTAGTTATTTATTATAGTAGGTATAATGTTATGTATTTGCTAAGATAGAAATTCCATATCAATCAAAGTAACAAATTATTTTGTAAATGAATTGAAGAACCTGCATTCCTACAGCCTAAGTCAAAGTCTACTGCTAAAATTAAAGGTACTGCTATGGAACTTGGTACCTGTTTCTACCGAACTTGGCCCCTTTTTACACATTTACGCTTTAGTTGGATCTTGTAAATAACATAGAAACTTTGTGAACAAATGCGTTATTGCCAAAAAAAAGACAAATGAACAGTCAGACATTGAGACAAGTCTCAATATATTGTAGAGGGACATCCATGAATTGTATTTGCGTTATTTTATTTTCAAGTTCTCGTGAAACACCAACTCAGTCAAATCGCCTGATCGTAAAACACGACAATTTTCTCCGAGTGGATGGCGACCACCATACACTAGGTGCACCTGCCTAAAACCGGCCGCCATTGTTTTTTTTAAATCGTTTATAGGTTTAACGATATGGTAACAATCTCACCTAACGTTAAGTGACGATATGTTATAAGACGGTAGCACGCCAAGACTGGGAAAACTGGCTCTCAAGTTCAGCTGCCAGAACACACCTATAGGTGTTTGGCGACAAATTTTCAAACTGAGGGTGGTAGCTAGCCAGGCAGGTGTTAAAAAATAACCTACCACCATTGTTACGATTCGGGATCAGCCCAATGAAGTTTTATAAATAGACGTGTTATACTCTCACTAAAAGCAATTTTAAAACGCCACAAATATTGTTATCAGCTTGTTGAAACAAAAGAGATAGGAAATCAAAGCGTGAGGCGGAAACTCTGTTGTCAAAAAAGGATAAAAGTTTCTTCTCGCTCATGCCAGTATCAAATCTAAAAAGTCCACCATTCATGTTGGCATGTAAAGAGCGTCAATGCCGTATCTACATATTATAAAACTAGCTGTGCCCCGCGGTTTTACCCGCATATAACTTAGAAGAAATCACTGATTGATGATTTAAAATACTTCAGTATAGAAAATATATTTATCGGGCGGCCAAGTGGTCACGTCGCGGCATCACACGACTCGTTCGTGCCACTACTACTATAGACATAATAAACCCAAGCAGAGTGTTGAATTATTTTAATTGTGCATTATCTCTCAAAGTATGCTTCCAAATAACATGCTGTAAAAGACAAAGTTTATCTTCATTTAATTGTTTTTATGATGGTCGTAAGGATTAATATGCCATGATTAAAAATAATGCTCATAAATTAATTTTTAATCTTCAACAAAAAAAAAATTGCAATATACCTTATTGTGGCTTATGTATAAGAGATAGATATATGCTACCGCTGACTTTTTTTTAGATATACTAATGGGTAATATTTATGTAGAACATTGTATTTACGTATCGTTAACTATTAAGACAGCGCACGCGTATAAAATACTTCGCGAGGGCTTCGACTTCCGACTTACGTAACAAAAATCAATATTTAAGGCTTGCTCGGAAGTGTAGCCTAATGTTATATAGCCTATATTTTTCCTCCTGAGTCTGGCTAATATATAAAAAAACATTTTTTCTAATCCGACTGGCAGTTTCAGAGATTAACGTGTTTAAACAAACAAACAGCGGTGACCAGCGATGAATTACCGATCTAATGGTGGTCGCCGTTGTTTTTGGATTTACTGAGCTCACCGTCAGGTAATGTGACGTTATTGAGCTTTTTTTTTAAATAATCGTTTATGAAGGATAATCATACATCTCGTCATCTACCCTGGTTCTTCCATCCAATAGAAATGCACCATTGAATATTTAAATACCGCTGTGCTATTTAGGTAAAAATATCTATAAAAACGTAAAAAAATAAGAAAATATTATAATAACTTTTGCCCTAGCTGAGTGCTCGTACCCCCGCGGGATAAGTATCTAATTACTTGGTTAATTATGTAAAGGGTACCATTAGCGTTTTTAAATAACATAATTTTAATAAATATTGATGATCGCAAGTGAAAAATGTGGAAAGATAAAAAAAATATATGAAAAGCAGTAGATATTTAAATTAATAATAATTAATCTTTAGTTCTGTCTGTCTAAGGATTTGTTTTTCAAAATTTCCTGGTAAGCGTCTATTATAAAGATGAGACGAATGTGACATGATTTTTTTTTGTCTAAGTGATTTTTATGGAATTCTGTAACGGGTAGATTATGTCATTGCTCATTTGATTGACTATAAGGATAGTCTACAATACTTTTAGAAAACGTGAAATAAAATTTGATGTTAATTCTCATCTGATTTTGATGAAATTATGAAGATGGAAAGCTTAAATATCATATCCATATGAAATTGATTGGTTATAAGAATTGTCATTATGTAATACTTTTAGAAATCATTTTTGAAGTGAAACTTCTTTATCGACGTATGGGAGAAATTTTTGTAGCAATCGTCACGTTTCTCAGTTACGCGCCATGTTGCTTTTTTTATCAAAGTTTAGTATAGTGACGTAAAAAATATAATGTAATATATTATAATAATAACAACAATATATTAGTTTTGAAGTTTGGTTTGAAATAAGAATAACAATATATTAATTTGAAAGTGATAAAATAAAAAGACTTATTCAAATTTAAGTGAATTTACAAGAAAAGTGAGAGTGATTATATATTTCGTTTTATAAATTCAACACGTATGAGCATGATTTTAATATTTATTTGAGGTTAACCTCACTTTTTGATTGTAAGTATCAGTGAATGTATATAAATCTGTTAAAATTAGCAAGTATTCATAAATATGACTGTAAATCTAGTGAACATTATTAATTCTAAAAACAATAAAAAATATAAATTAAATAATAATTTAAAAATAAAACATAACACGATTAGAAAATAAAAATATGTATACGTACATCTTTTTTAATTATTCGTTTTTAATGATTTATTTATTCATTTTTAATTTTATAAAATCGTTGCATTTCTACAAGATTAACTGTCATCATATAATTGTATTACTTTGAAAAGATAATTCCAATTATTTATTCATAACTTGTAAATATAATACAATAAATAAATAGCAATGATATTATAATAAGAACAATGATAAAATAAATTACTCACTAATTGTATGCATGTCTATAATAATAAAATAGCTTTAATTTAATACGGAAAAAATTGTTTTTCTTAAGGCTTAAGCCTTATCTACCCCATTTTCGTGAAGTTGCAAATAGTAGAAAAATGATATGTCGTAAAGAAGTTTCACTTCTTACCTGTGTACTCTGGTACACACACACATTTTTTTTTAATTTTGGCTTTCTACCTAAGTCAGCAATTTTGCCAATGTCAAGTAAAAATCGTTTAAAAAAAGTATTACAAAAAACAAAATTTGTATTACTTCTCAACCGATTTTAATAATATTTTTTTTTAAATAGTAAATGTAAATATGTTATTCCATACTATTATCGATAAGATCACAATGTGTTTGAGTTTTTGGTGGAAACTTTCATGTAAGTATCTAATAGTTCACATAAATTCGTTGTATATCTAATATAGGTGGCATTTTGCAAAGTTTATTTGGTTGTTTAAGCACATACGAAATCGATTGCAAATAATAACATGGACCATGTGCAATATAAGTAATACATAGTTACATTATTTTATATAATATATCACACGACCGACCTGCCTTAACTCAGGCATATGTAGGGAATGGGAAATGTGACGTCACTAATGTCCATTACGCATCCATTACAGGAGGTTTTGACCAACTTACATAAATACTCTTAGATACAAAGATATGTGAAATTGTCACCCACGCGACGTAGACGTGTCTCCTGTACGGGCATAATCCAATCGACATTTTCCCTATTTCCACGAATTTTTTTCGGGAATAAATCTATTTTTTCCATAAAAATAATATCTATCAAAATATAGATAAATTTGGGAAGTAAAACATAATCTAACTACAAAATTTCATCCAAATTCTTGAAACCGTTTCCGAGAAACAAATTTCACACAAAATATCATAAAAATATACATTGTATAAGTACTAGCCGTGTCCGCGGCTCCTGCGTTTTTTTTTTTCAGTTTAATTTTCGATTCGTGTTTTTTTTTTCATTTTAATAAAATCTCAGTTTTTCCAGAGACAGGGTAAAACATATTGTTTCCGGTTTTACGTATTGCAAAAGTATTATCCACCGTAGCATAGCGACAACGAGCATTAAATTAATGTTCATTTTTTTTTGGTTTCAACCGACCTTAACAAAAGACGGGGAGGTTACTCAATTCGAATGTATATTTCTTGTGAACCAATTTGTATGATTTTTTTTTTTGTATACGGGATACCTCAATGGTGGTCCCATTTTAATTTCATTGGCACTGGACATTCATCTTCGAAGATACACAAGGGAATTGTTCAAAATCATTGAAGTTAGTTTTCTTGTTTGTTAAAAATTGTCTTGTGTTGTGTACCGTCGCGTCGTGCAGACATTTTACTAAAATGTAACCGATATATGTAAATAAGATGATTAAGGTGTAAAAACTATTGGATATATCTTGATCAATATTTTTCTTTACTTCTTTAATACTTGGTTGTTATGCAAAAATTGTTTCGATATCTTCATAGACAATAATTCCATAGTCCACGCGACCGGAGCCGCTGGTCCAGCTACTATTTAATAAAAACATATCAAATGCTAATTATACAATAGATATTTCTACTTTGCAGGATGATGGCATCAAAGATATTTTAAAAGACACCAGTTTATGTAAGTTAAATTTATTATTTAATTTCTTTAATTTCATAAGCACAGCCCAATCCAAAAAGAAAGATGTCCAACGATAACGAGAGATTGGCTATCTATCGCTGGGCTGGAAGCCTCTCGGCATGCAGCTAGATCTGTATATAGGTTATAGCTGATCCCGAAAATTGACCAAAAGAGAGTCACTATTGTGACGGGCTTATTACCATGTACTTTTTGGAGTTAACTCTGTAAGAATCGATTTTCATATAAGAACCCCGGTATGGAAATTTTATGAGGAGTGAAATGTATAAAAACGTTAATAAAAAGCGTTAAGTTTTTCTGCGCAACATACCTTGCGCACTTTGAAATCGTGTATGTGTATAACATACATTGTCTTGCTTTTAGATAAATCATTAACCACTTAATCAATCAGTCAGTCAGTCAATCAATATATAAGGTAATTAATCATTGAAATACCTCTTTGCCTATTACATATTCTAAGGCACACGCAAGTTGACACACACACACTTTTTTTTAAAAACACATTTATCTACTTTAAATATGAAATAAGTGTTTGCTATATACAGCATCTCGTGAGGAATGTGCTCGTGCGGCGGCTGTCATCCGCTGGGTATTGAAGCAGGCGTGGTCGTGCTCGTGCACCGGTGCTCAGCTCACGCGCGACTTGCTCGTGCTCGGCGTACCCCGAGCGCACGCCACCGCGCTCGCCGACGCTCTTGATGAACACCGTGAGGAATACGAGACTGGCGTTAAAGCTAATGGTTTCATGGGTAAGACAAATACTAATATATTATATTGATGTGAAACATCTAAAGCGGCGGGTCAGACCAGTTGTTGACCTCAACGCTGGTGACTGTTGGCGTGGAGACGCTTTGGCTCTAACGTTGGCAATGTGGAGCCGAGTTTTGTTTTAATAGACACACTAGATTATTTTAAATCAAAACTGGATAACTGAAAAGCGGTTGGTGCGATCGCGACTACCATACTCATAATAATAAAATTGTTGAATTATATAATTTTATATTTGCAATAATGATTGAATAATGTATCTTGTGTTTTTTTATGGCAGGCAACTCTACCTGTTCAGTAAAGATGTCCGATTGTGTAATGTGTGCCTAATAAAGTTTATGAATTATCTAAGTATAGTTAAATTTGAACGATTACTTTAATGAAACCAATAAAAGTAGTAAACACAAAAAAAGAAAGGATTTTATCCATGAATTACAAAAAAAAAAATCGGTTGTCTGTAAATTCGGTTTACGGACGATAGTAGAACGTGACAACGTCATAAAAAAATACTGATGGAATGGAATCATTTTTCAAAAAAAAAATTTTTTTATTAGTTTGATAGATATTTTGTATGGATATAGAGAAGGAGGTAAATGGAAATGACAATTGAATTGATCAAGTTACATTTATTTGTACGCATAAATACAAATAGTTCTGTTAACCTTTTGTTATAGTTTTGTCAATTATAGCATAACCTACAATCGCTGCACTAGCGGACCGATGCTATTTATTTTAATGATGAAAACACGAATATTCGACAATATATCATCATCATCATCATCATCATCATTTCAGCCGCAGGACGTCCACTGCTGAACATAGGCCTCCCCCATAGATCTCCAGAGCGACCGATCTTGTGCGGCTTGCACCCAACGGCTCCCAGCGACCTTTATTATGTCGTCTTTCCATCTAGTGGGGGGCCGTCCTACGCAGCGCTTTCCGGTGCGTGGTCTCCACTCGAGAACCTTTCTGCCCCAACGGCCGTCAGTTCTCCGAACTATGTGCCCCGCCCACTGCCACTTCAACTTGCTAATCCTTTTGGCTATGTCGTTTACCTTAGTTTGTCTACGGATCTCCTCATCTCTGATTCGATCTTGTAGAGAAACACCAAGCATAGCCCTCTCCATAGCTCGCTGAGCGACCTTGAGCTTTCTTATGAGGCCCACAGTGAGCGACCACGTCTCTGTGCCGTATGTCATCACTGGCAACACACAATGGTCAAAGACTTTCGTCTTGAGGCACTGAGGTATTTTGGACGAGAAGACGTCGCGCAGTTTCCCGAACGCTGCCCAGCCGAGTTGGATTCGTCGACTGACCTCTTTTTCAAAGTTGGACCTACCTAACTGGACTGTTTGTCCCAGGTAGACATATTCTTAAACAACTTCTAGACAAGAGTTCCCTACTGATACTGGGGTGGGCACCACATGGATATTCGACATGATTTTCGTCTTGTCCATGTTCATTTTAAGGCCCACCTGTTGAGAAACTTTGTCGAGGCCATCGAGCATTGTGCCAAGATCTTCCAGCGTTTCTGCCATGACTACGATGTCGTCAGCAAATCGAAGGTGAGTGATGTACTCGCCATTAACATTGATGCTGAGTCCTTGCCATTCCAAGAGCTTGAAGGCGTCCTCTAGAGCGGCGGTAAACAGTTTCGGAGATATTACGTCTCCTTGTCTAACGCCTCTTCTCAAAAGAATTGCCTTCATGCACTGCTCCTGTACTCGGACCAACATGGTGGCGTTGTTGTACAAGCACTTTAACACTTCGATATATCGATAGTCTATACGGCACCGCTGGAGAGACTGCAACACTGCCCAGGTTTCGACCGAATCAAAGGCTTTATCGTAGTCCACGAACGCTAAGCATAAAGGCAGATTATACTCCTCAGTCTTCTGTATAATCTGCCGCAGCGTATAGATGTGGTCTACGGTACTAAAGCCTTTTCGGAAACCGGCTTGTTCGGGAGGCTGGAAGTCATCAAACTTGTGCTCGAGACGATTCGTGATGACCCTCGAAAACAGCTTATAAACATGGCTCAGCAACGAGATGGGCCGATAGTTCTTCAATAAGGTTTTATCATCTTTCTTGAAGAACAGGACCACCACGCTGCCGCCCCACGTTTCCGGCGTTTTACCCTTGAGTATAACGGAATTAAAGAGCTTCTGCAGGACCTTAAGTACCGGTGTTCCACCCGCTTTAAGAAGCTCTGATGTAATTCCGTCATCACCCGGCGCCTTGTTGTTCTTAAGCTGCTTAAGTGCCATCCTAATCTCGTACAGGGTGATGTCGGGGATATCTTCGGTATAGTGTCTGGTCAGCCCGGCTCTCGGATCTTTAGCCGGGCTGGTAACAGGCTTAGTTGACGAGGTATATAACTGCCCATAGAACTTTTCGATCTCCCTTAATACATCTGGCTTGGTGGACGCTACGCTGCCATCATCCATTTTCAGCTTCGTCAACTGGCTCTGCCCAATAGATGCATTCCTTGCGAACACTTTGGAGCCTTTATTCCGCTCTATCGTCTCTTTAATACTTTTGGTATTGTAAGACCGGACATCGTGTCGCAAGGATTTATGAATAGATCTATTGAGCTGCCTATAGGACTTAGCGTCATCGGAAGACTGCAGCGCCATACCACGCCGATCCGCCATGAGTTTTCGGGTTTGATCTGATATCTTTTGAGTCCTATTGCTACGGTGAGTTTTAAAGAACTTGGACCCAACCGCATGGACAGTTTCTACCAGCCTATTACTAATATCATCTACGGAGACGCAACTATCTAGGCAATCGAATTGGTTTTTCAATTCGACTTGAAAGCTCTCGGGGTTTTGGAGTTGAGCATTAGAGGGTCGGAGCGTAGACTTCATCAGGCGAGACCTTTCTATTTTTAGATTGATATTCAATGTGCCTCTAACCATTCGGTGATCACTGCCGGTTTTCACTCTGTGAATCACAGTGACATCATTGAATATTTGTCTCTTCGTGGTCATGATGAAGTCTATCTCATTTTTCGTGGAACCATCGGGGCTCATCCAGGTCCATTTCCTATGAGGTGGCTTCTGGAAGAAAGAGTTCATCATAAAGAGTCCCTCTTTCTCCATAAAATCGGCCAACCTCTGGCCCCTAGGGTTCCGTTGCCCATAACCAAAATGCCCCACTCCCAACTCTTCACCATCTCTTTTGCCCAGCTTTGCGTTAAAGTCTCCCATTACAACAGTGAAGTGGGTTTTAGAGGTATGTATGGCCCTACTAATGTCCTCATACAAAACCTCCACTTCATCATCAGGGTGTACCGAGGTCGGTGCGTAAACCTGTATGACCTTCAACGAATATCTTTTGGATATTCTGAGTATCAGGCACGCTACCCTGCTCGACACACTGTCGATGGTCACGATGTTGTTAATGAGAGACTTCCGGACGATAAACCCGACACCACCTAGGGACTGTTGGTCGCCCTCCCTGTAATAGAACAAGTTACCTGATTTCATGATTATCGTGTCCTCACCCTCTCTTCGGACTTCTGATAATCCTATAAGATCCCAGTGTAACTTGTCTATTTCCTCTTCCAGCTCGACAATCTTCTCGTCAGTCCTCAAAGTGCGATTATTATATGTTGCCAGGGCCAGTTGTCGTGGGGGTCGGTAGCTGGAACTCTTCCGGGGATTCTTAGCACCCCCTGCCCCGCCGTTACCATAGCCGCTACCGAAACTAGGAATAGCGGGGCCGCCGGGGACTGGGGGCCTGGTCGTTCTTGTCGTTTTCATTGGGGGGATTTGCCCATACTCGCCACGCTGGGCATGCGGGTTGGCGAGCGCAGATATTGCTTTTTATTGTTTAAGTGGGGGATGCTGCTGCCCATCCCCTAGCTTTTTCCCCCTTAGTCGCCGCTTACGACATCCACGGGTAGAGATGGAGGGGTCAATTCTAAGCCGGAACCACCACGGCAATATATAATATATATAATACAATATATCACTGAACATATATTTAATATCGAAAGAATCATTACCTTTATCGCCGCAATTATCGTTGCTATAGATAATTGACACCACATTCACTTTTCACTGCACTTCATACTTAACGAAAACATGTAAATGTATTATTATATAGCATCTGTCCACGCGGACGCATCGCTCGCTCAAGTAGGAGAGAGACAGATGTCGAACGCTGCCGAACGCGGGGCCGATTGTGCCTATTTGTCGCTCGTTCCGCGCTCTCGCTTGCACTTCAAGTCTTAAATGGAACGCCTCAGAGCGAGGTAACGCCGCATGAGTCATGTTTTTTCGTGCGTGCAGTCGGCTCCATCGAATTATAAGATGTTGTCACGTCAAAAAACACATCTTTATAGTGACTTTCCATTGGTTTATTGTATTTCGGGGATTCCCGATATAATTATTTTTGCATTCCTTTTTTATATATTCACTAATATGAGGTTTCATATCTGTCCGGCGTAGCGCGGCGTACCGTTACGGCCAAATTTTAAAATTAATTTATAGCCTTAAAACTATTTGTTTTATTTATTAACTAGCTGAGCCCGTGGCTTCGCTCACGTGGACTACAAAATGCCCGCGCGAATCTTGCTCCCCCGCTCCCGGCTATTTTAAAGACAAAAATGCTTATTGTGGGTGTTCCTTCAAAGATAGATGTATACTCTCACGGACTTTTTTGTAGGTCTTTTTAATGCATATAATTATGTAGTAAATTCATTTCCTATATCTCTTATGGTTTACTTAGCATAAGCCATTTAAGCGACCGAATTGATTCACCATGACCAGTTTTTTTTTTATTTGTGCGGAACCCTAATTATTTTTCTAAAATAAATGTGGCCTAAGTTACTCCCTATATCATCAGCTATATACCAGTGAAAGTCCCGTCAAAATCGGTCCAACCGTTTCGGAGATTACCCGGAACAAACAGACAGACAGACAAAAAGACAGACGGATAGACAAAAAAATTTAAAATGGCCTTTTTGTTATAGTTATCGTATATATTTTCATATGCATTTACTAAAAAAACTGTCATTTTGACATTACAAACAGACACTTCAGTTTTATTAATAGTATAGACTAGCGGTGCCCCGCGGATTCAACCATGTTAAAATTCGACTAATTCTCCATCGCGCCGCTGTCGCGCTGTCAAGCGCCAACGCACCCATGTAGCCTATACTCTGCCTGATCCCGAAACACGGCAAACCAAAAGATAATTACTGCGGGTTTATTATTGTGTGTACATTTTAAGAGATTTAGGGCACCTAGAAATCTCCAAAGAAACTTCTCTCTACTTGGGGCAGCCCGACAGGTGAAATAACCTTGTGTTGTGTTCCTGCGGTGAGCAGGGTTTCTAGAGCTCCTTGGGATAGGGGGTAATACCTATGTTATTACAAGCGCCCATGGGCTACGGTAGCTGCTTACCATCAGACGGGCCGTATGCTTATTTGTCACCTTTGTAGTAAAAAAAAACGTGTATGGAAATCGCGCTCCTGTCGAGTGCAGATACCTACCACCCCCTTGAATAATGGATATAATATGCCGGGTATATACATTGTTATTCTGGTATCTGTCGAACACAACTGTCGTGTCCTCTCACCCAGATACTCACTACATACTGATTCCTAAAAAATATCTTTACTTCTATTTTCAGTTAACAAAGTGACTGATGTGGCCGTATCACCGGGTCCTGAAGGCACATTGGATGTGTACAAGATGACGTTGCACGTCGATGATGTATTCACAGGCGAACAACACAGGAAAGATTTACTCATAGATAAAGCACAAGCTAGCATCCTGCTTGAAGAATTGAAGAAAGCTTATCAAAAAATGGAGGAACTCGATGTATCCAATAAGAATGAATAAATGTTTATTTTACGAAATAAATATATGTCTGTAATTATTGAATCCGTACTAATGATCTACTATTCGTACTATTGAATGGCAACTACCTACTATTGGCTGGATGCCTTAAAAGGTAGCCGACGCGATGGCTAGGTTGGATAGGGCCCCTAAGTCTAACAGTGTAGTCAGTTCATAAAAAAAAAAAGAAAAAAAGATGGCTAGGTTGCGTATTCTCACTGGAGCTGTCAAACCGTGAGGACGTCCCAAATCTGTTACAAAAATGACAAACACAAATTCATAAATAAAACACAAAAATTACTAACATGACAGTCCAAGATACCGACAAAAACCCCCGTTCGCGTTATTCTACATTTTAGCAATCTTTCTTCTTTTTCAAACCTTGCAATAATTTATACAGAAGAAGTTAATATGCAGCTATATTCCGTGCGATGTTATATATCACTAGTTCGATGTAGGTAAAGTCTGGCCATCGAAAGCTGTCCAAAAAAAACGGCGTTAACTAAAAAAAGTCTGAAGCTATTAACGCTAAATAAACTCAACATAAACGTAGTTGATACTGTAGCGACTGAATTATAGACTATTTGTTGCGTTCAGTCGTCACAGTATCAACTACGTTTATGCTGAGTTTATTTAGCGTTAATAGCTTCAGATTATTTTAAATTGCCGCCGTTTTTTTTGGACATCTTTCGATGGCTAGACTCTCTATAGCAACTATAAGGTGCAAACAAATTAAGGGACACGGTTGTTATGTGTAGGTACACAGTCGCTTCGGACGCGGTCTACGGACTCGTCCAAGTGTATCAGTGTTGCCGTTTTGGCATATTTAAGTCTAAATTTGGCATGCTTTAATGTTATTTAACATGTAAAATTCGTACTTAGATTATTAACATCTTAATACAAATATTTTTGTAATGTTACAATTACATTTAATTGTAATGTTGATCGTAAACTCACGAATATATTGCCTGTTAGGTAGGTATACAATTAAAAGATTGGGAAAGTCTTGTTATTCGTATAATGACGTATAACTTTTTCTAGAGCAGTTTTTAATTAAAATATTTTTAATCTTCGACATCTACTCAACCAGAGTGCTAGGGTAAGTAGGGATCTATTGGATTTTGATTTTACAGTCTACCAATTTTTAGCACTTTATCTACCAATTTTCTAAAATTTAGGTTGCCAACACTGTCCGCTGATGTTTTCGATTGACATTTGACATATACATCCATGCGCCAAAAATCTATCGGACGTCTGATCGCTCAAGGACGACCCAAGGTTACGTCCGCGACTTTCGTTCGATAATTTGCACAGTTCAGTCAGTTTAGTGTACATTCAACATCCAGATACCTATCAATCGCGTCCGTCAGCAGCGTCCGATAGTTTCCTTACACCTGCCTTTTGTGTCCACATGATACCAGTAGCCATAGCCAGTAGCGATCAATCAATGTTCATTTGGTAGCATACATTTGAAGACAATAGACCAGTGTAACAAATCATTTTTCAACTGTGGTATTACTGTACTCTATGATGCTGTAAGCCGTCGCGTCTCCGCTCACCGCTAGACGTAGAAAGAGCATACAATAGACTACGAGTACCTATTATTATTCTGTGGTCGTCATTAACACTCTGTTATTGCTTTTTACTTGTTATTTGTCTCTGGTGCTTTATCTATGGTCAGTAGTTATCAGTGTTACCAACGACACCATAATTATCCTAAATCTACCACCTACCGTCGGATTATAATTATGGTAGCAAAAAATACCGTAATACACAAATCCAACCCATAGACGATCGTATTCTATAAAAATGTTTCAAATTTTAATAACGTTTTTTATCTAGCAAATGTAATTGTCATTTTTGCGAATTACATTAGGATATTTTTGTTTTTTCTACTGACAATACTAAACATAACATAATCCTCGGGCATTCTCTCAATAAAGCGATGTAGATATTACGTGAACGAATTTATTAGGTATAGTTTGATTTCAATTTAGATGAATATTTTGAACTATTTAATTTACCTGGTTTGTACCTAGTATCTAGGCTACACCAGAGATAAATAACAATTGGCTACACTACAGTGCTGTCATCAGCTGTCATTTTAGCACTTTCAGCAGTAAATTCGATTTTTTTCGTATATCCAACGCTTTTCATGTGTTGACATACTATCGTTTTTTTTTAAATGTGAAACTTCTTTGGGTACTTACGGTAACGAAACGTTTTCGTAACGTAACGATATATAATCCGTTACGTTATGTTAACATTATATATATAACCGTCTAATTCAGAGAGATTAATTAGTAAGTTTTTTTTCACCTAACAATTTGTTTAAAAAACCAAGGTAATTCTACCGTATTTTAAATTCTTAATACGACATACAATAATTGCGAAAAATTTTGCGACAACATATTTGCGATATTTTTTCCTGAAATCTACGATGAAACGGATAAAATAGATTTCAGGCAAAGAGTAAAATAACTATATTTCAGGGATGGCAACACTGACGACTGACCTTATCAAAAATCAGAAACAATAATGTAAAAATTAGGACTATTGATATTTTTAAAATATGAAACTTTCGATACATCGATATTAATAAATATATCAATATCGGGTTTTGATATCTCGATCAATAAATTGTTTAAAGATATATCGATTTATTAACATTATTAAAAAAAATTTGTGAGTCAGCTCAAAATGTGTAATGTGTTTATGTGTTAAGGTTATAGTTCTTAGTAATTATTTTTAAAATTTAAATAAAACAATTATGTATATCAATATTTTTTTAAAATACTATTTGTTTTTTATGTTCAGCTGTTCGACTACTACAATTATTAGGCACTAAAAGATTGATTGTAGAAACAACTCGTTCAGATGCTACAGATGTAGCAGAAGAAACTAAATATTTAACAGTTATTTCTGATAGCACGGGAGTAAAATCCCTACTATTGATTATATCCCTATTACTATCAATAAAAATTTCGGGGCATTTGAAGACCTTAAAATATTTGGTTGATATAAATACTGCTTTATTTAAGCAGGCATTGTACCACAACTTCTGCCAGACATTTCATTGGCATTGGCCATATTTTTCAAGAGCATATCTTCATGTCGATCCCTTATTGATGAAGTTATTTCTTTTTCTTCACGTGGAGAAGCGCCTACTATAGGGGTGAACACTTTCTTTTAGGATAATAAGTATACTAAAAATACAGAAAAAATAATATAGTGTAAATGAAATACGGTAGATTAGGTTTACGATGGTTTACTAGATTCAATAAATTACGAAAACAAATTAAAAATAAAAATTTATAAAAAAATGTTACGACAAACGATATCTACATTTCAATATTGAATTATCGATTTTTCGACTAAAAAATATTAGTAGTAAATATCGGTGTTTTGAAATAATAATATCGATATTTCCGAGAGATATTTTAGCAAAGTCCTAGTAAAAATCTGGTTATTGGTCTATGGTAAAAATTAGAACAAGTTAACAATATTTTATTAATTTTTGAATTCAAAGTATTATTTTTATAGGTTTTATTTTCTCTATTTATTAGGTATTCTGGGATGTGTGATTGATCATTATCGTTTTAAAATCTTTTTCACAGAAGAAGTTTTGATGTCCTACGAAATCCGTATCCACCATCCGTTAGCCAATTTTAAAGTTCGAAAACAGACAGCTTTATCTACAGTAATATTTTAATTTTGGGTGAGTTTGTTTTTTAGACAGGAATCCATCCTATTTTCGAATATTTTAGTTAAAGAAATTTGATTTAACATACACAACATAGTAGGTACATACAACCTTACCTACTAAGTTAAATGTTTGGCAAAGGTCTTTTAGTTTTACCAAAGAAAAGAAAGAGCATTAATTCACGCCTTATGGGGTTTTTCAAACATAAATAAATGTAATTTCAAGTCGATAAGCACAGAATAAAACACCAATCTTTGGTGTTTTATTACTACTAGATGATGGTGTTTGCAATACATTTCAGTAAATATGTGTATACTGAAAACAATATTGATACTTGGCAAGAGTCGGACTGGAGTCCAGCCAATCAACATTCAACTGGTCTGACCTAATGATATAATATACCATCACATTATTATAATTTTATGTCTTCATTGTTTTTAGGAAATGCATATATTATGTACAATATGCAGCGATCTTGTGGATCCAGCAGAAAGCATTTATGTAACCAAGTGTGGCCATATATTCCATCATCATTGCTTAGCACAATGGATAGAAAGGTTAGCAATTTTTTGTTGTTGTTGAAGACATGAAAAATGTAAGAAGAATAAAAAAAGTTAAGGCTTACTGATATTTTTGTATGGGTTCACCTAATAAATATTCAAATCAATATCTTTTTTAAAATTTTACCTCATGGTTGCAATGTTATTACTGAAATGATTATTAATAGTATTAAAAGCAAAAATAATTCTTAATAAATCAGGACTGTAATAATATTAGATGATTATAACTTTTGTAGATCAAAGTCTTGTCCTCAATGTCGTAATACAGTGACAGACCAATGTATGTTCCGTCTATTTCCTACTGTATCTAATGATGCAACCGGAGATGAGGATGCAGCTATATTGCAGTCTCGGCTGGACGATACAGAGCTTAAGTTGCGTCAAGAGAAAACAGTTTGCAAGGAAAAAGATTATAAAATAATTGAGATGCAATTTGAATTGAAGAAATATGAGTGAGTATTTTACCTTTAATTATTTAACAGTGCATATTGGGATAATATGGTGATGTTTGCAATAAATAATATTAGATACATTGTCTGTATGATGTTTGTACAAATTTATTTTAATGAGATCAGTAAGAAAATTGCCACGTCATAAACAAAGAAGTTATGGCTAAACATCCTTAAAAAATACAATGAAATTGAGAACCTCCTTTTTTGAAGTTGGTTAAAAAAGGTTTCAAATAGTGCGACTGTGTGTCTATTAAGAGTAGAAGAGGTGTACATGATACCGCACATTTGTAAAGACATTTTTATTATCATAAGGAAAATTTATCTCAATTGTGTTTAAATCAAATTGTGTACAAGCAGTCACGATAAACCACTTATCAGAACAGTTGTTTTCATTTATGCAATAGTTCCGTATCATAATATCATTTTGTGTAGTTATTTATATCATAGCAAACTGCACAATAGGAAAATATATTGTGCCAAGGGTACTTATGTGAGATAAGGGAAAGAAGAAAAAGAATACAGTTAAACTTTTTAGGTCCCATTTGGTCTTTCTATGAGAAAAATAGCTACATCAATAAAGTGTGATTTTTCTATTATTACAGTTCAGTTTATTGCCCAGACTTTCCAGTGAAAAAAAAAACAGTTTCTTCTTCTTCTTTTTATTGAATGGCAATTGTGTTGTTCAACCACAATTCTGCCAATGTCATATGAATAGAATACTTTTCTAATTATTATGAAATCTTCAAGCATAGCCCTAACATTAGCTGCCTTGTTAAACTATCCAGAGAGTTTTTATGGCTTAAAATGCATGTTCCTATCTATACTAATATAATAACACGAAAGACTTTTTTGTTTGTTTCGGAGCTGTTATGATATGTCAGCTCAGCTGAGAGGTCTCCTTACTCAAATGAAACTCCAGCTCGTATGAAATAATTACTTTACTTAATGAAATGTTATTATAATGTTTAAATTGAAATGATAATGTTCGGCCGCGGAGCTCGCTCGCTTCCGAGTGTTGTGAGCGCGCCGCGCACCGTAGCTCACCAGTCCCCCTTCGCACGCTTCACCTCGCCTTCAGCCGCCAGAAACCGGTTTACGCGGTGCACGCGTCAACAGTTTGCTTGTTTGTTTGTTTAAACACGCTAATCTCTGGAACTACCACTTGTATTCGATTTTTTTTTTTCTGTACGATAGCCAGACTCTCGAAGATTGTATAGGCTATCTAATATTAGGCTACAACTCTCAGATACCCTTAAATATTTATTTTTGTTACACAAGTCGGAAGTGGAGGCCTTCCCGAACTGCTCTATCGCATGCGCTAGCGTAATCGTTACGGCAATACAATAATATTGGTCCTTAGTATATCTAAAAAAAGGCACCTATATGGCTATCTCTTATACATAAGCCACTATAAGTTATTTTGTGACAAAGATATGTTGAAAATTAAAAAGTGATTTATAAGCATTATTTTTAGACATGCCATATTAATCCTTAGGAACAAAAGTTACTTCATCATAAAGACAATTTTATGAAGTTAAATTATGCTATTTATAGTATGTTATTTGGACACATAGTTTAAAAGATAATCAAAATTTAAAATAATTTGTACTAGTGTGAAAAACAATTATGATGAGACTACATGAGTGCATTGACAGTGCAGTGTTTGTCAGACAAAATGAACATGGGTGAAATGGGGGGGGGGCACAGCTAGTTATAGCTATAATTAATTCATAATCAAGTGCACTTGTGCATAATAACCAAACCAGATCATGTAAAATGCGGCAAAGTTTATTAATAAAAAAATAACATATTACAGACCAAGATCATTCAACAGAGTTAATTAATATAAAAAAAGAAATTTGTTATTTTCTATGTATCTCTGGTATTCTATATTTTTGGAGCCTGTATATGTATGTATGTCTATTTCTTTGGCATGTCTAAATGGCTTGCTAAATTGTAGCAAATGTCCTATGTTGTTGTGTCATTAGATTCGTCTTAATTGCGAGAGTGGCATAGGCATTATAATATTTAAATATAATGTCTGGGGATCAAATATTTAAAAAGCAAAAATAGAATATTTTTTTGTCATGTGTTTTTTGTTTCGTTTTTAATCATTTTGCTTGATGAAATTTTCAGAGAAACTGTAAAAGTATATGAGAAGAAACTTGTAAGTTCTGCATCTGCTGTGAAAGCTCTAAAAGAACAAGTGGAATACCTCAGAATCCATAATGGGGAAATGGAAACCTTGAAAATAGAGAATGCAGGACTGAAACAACATTTGCAGCTTTTAAACGGGTAAATATTTCTAATTTCTTGTATGTTTTAAATGCTCATAGTGGACTTGTCACAGATTTCTATATGTTGCATTTGCAATTTGTGGCCCAGCTTCTGCCATGCCTTTGGCCTTGATCTTCAAATTTTCACAGCCTCGTTTACATTAAAAGATCATGCTGTTCAAGATGGTGATAAGTTTGACTCAGAAGGAGAACAGAATGTTAAATACCAATCCAGTAGGCTTAGAAAGAGAACAAGCTGTCTAGTGCACTTTGATATTATTTAGTGGATAAATAATGGATAAAAAATTGTTTTCAAGTATCACTTTAAAAAAAACAGGAAGTTTTCTACTTCCAAACTACTGCCAAAAAAGTCTAATCTCAATTTTGACTATTCTTTAGAAACCCATAACTTGACAAATACTCATATCTCTTAGAAGTACAATTAGGCCAAATAAGAATGAATTTCAAAACCTACCTTTTTTGTTTATTCTCTACATGAAATGCCCCTTTATGTCAAACTACTATAAAAATAACCATGCTATCTGCACAAAGGGAAGTACACCTTGCAGTAAAGGCTAAATAAACTAAACGAATGCGTTTGTCTGTTCATTGGTTTCTAGATTGAACGCCGTATTGAACGCAACGTGTGAGGACGTCGAGAGAATGCTTGAAGGTTATTCGGATGTACGGACCGTCGCGATATTCGCTACGGCCCTTAAACGGTATGCTGTTTGTTTGTTTTTTATTATTATTTATCTGGTATGTATCAGAATTTTTAGATGTTTTGAAATTTTGTTTTCATGTATGACCTTATTATTTCTCAAAAACTTGAAGAGGATTATACGAATCGGAGTTAAAGAAGCGGGAGGTTCGGGATAAACTTCACGAAGCGAAACAGCAGATTGTAGCAGATAAGAAGGCTCTCATTGACCTACGGGATAAGCTGATGTATGTACACCTATCAATTTATTTTTGTATAGATTATTTATTTTAAGCAACGATCTAGCGGAAGGAAATTATCAGACTAACTTGAATTGTAGTTAATGTCCTACAAATATGCTTTGTTGTTATTAGATTTTCTTTCACGGGAAAATCAAGAATATTGTTGATACTGCTACTACATATTTTCAAAATTCACATATAGTTATAATTCATTATATTAAAATACGTCGCTATTACCTGTGCCTTGTCATGACATCCCTTTAAATAAATATAAGTTTGTTCTATCATCTAAAATTAACCTAGATTACTTACTGAAAAGTCCTATACTTGCCAGTAATAGTTTCGTTAAAATCGGTTGAGTCGTTTGGGAGATGGAGATAAGCCTGGGCAAACAAACTGGCAAAAAATTGAAGAACTCGTTGTTGTCTTTTGGTAATGTTAAATAAAATGCCTTTATTTCGAAATCACAGATGGACACTTAACTTATATTTACTTCAATTTTCACAAATTCGTTTTTGGTTTAGTGTTTACAGAGCGAGTTCTATCATCTGTATCATGGCGAGTGTTCTGAAAGCTGTTCAATCTAATTTCCTCCTTTCCTTCCACAACAGAACCACACACGCTGGGCTTTGGAGTCACTGTTTTACAGTAACCTCCATCACAGCATGAACTAAGAATTTCTCTATAACTTATCTTTGTCATGCCGTGAAGCTGTGGAACCTTCTCCTGGCTAACGTGTCTCCTCTTTGCGACATCGGGTCCTTCAAGCGTAACGTGAAGAGATATTTATACAGGCCGGCATGCCAGCGGCGACTGCCGATGGATTTAGATCTCTCGGTGGTCAATTTGCCAAGCTACTATGAAAAAAAACTTCAAGGTAGTAGCTTGCCAGACGGGCATTAGAAAATACTCAACCATCATGCTATGGCTTAATGACGATGTTTTCACAGAAAGCTCATTGTAGGGATTCAAACTCACGTCGACTATCACTTAGCCATCATTTGTATAAATTGAAAGTTATATATAAATAACATAGTTATTTTCTACAAAAGTCGCTCCGAGACGAAGTTGAGTGAAGTGGTAAGAAAGTACCAGGTGCCAGCAAAACGGAAATCCAGTGAGATGTCAGAAATAGAGGACGAGTCTTCATTCGTTAAAGATAAGCAGAGGCGCTCTATGGACACAACCTTTCCCGATAACACAATCGTTTTCCCTTATACCGAGGATAGTATTGTAAGTGTGAAATCATAATCAAAGTATTTTTATTTACATTCCTATAAAATATGCTTAAAAATAATCTATCGAATATTTTGTGCTGCTTTTCATGTCAAACGGAACACCAATAACAGCGCATGACGTCATTCGTGTGTAAGGCACATTGCCCAATCTGTTGTTTCCATATAATTTTCTGCGTTCATTTAGTATTGATCGGTACTCTGTCGTATCGTTTGCGAGACAATTTAAAAATGTATACGTTTAGACGTTGTGTTCGCGCTTGGTCTCAGAGGGGAGACAGATCGAGGCGCGGGAGGGGCCCCACGAGGAGCGGCGGAACGGGGGAAGCATCTCAGCGCGACCTTTCACTGGTCACTTATTCTCACTGTCTTGATACGACAATACATGTATAACTTTATTTTCGCTTGAAGTGTTATTTATTGTAAACCCCAGCTGCAATCTTTCACCATTTGGCGACCGTTACAATAACCTGTAATCTTCGGATCGTGCATTCCGATTATCTCAACGAATTTTGAATAGTACACAGAGGAGGATCGGCGCTCTTAACGTGAAGCGGCGCTGTTAACGTGAAACGGCTTTGTGAACGTGGTGTTTTGTGAGGAAGTAAGCCCAATACTATTCCTATTTTGTTTGTATTTTCCCTTTTTTCAATTTGTTTCCATTGTACTTAAGACTTCAAATGCTTCAAAATAGTGATAAATGCCAATAAATACATTATTATCTCACCCGTTTTAGATAAATAAGCATTTCATTTCTTTTCATCGTAGATCATTATGATTACCTACCTAGTTCTATAACAATTACACGATTACCTTCTTTAGCAAAATAAGTTTATATTCATTGCTGAGTACTAGAATTACTTATATCACTTACTTTATCATTCCCGATTATTTTTATATTCACCCAAATCAAATTTATAAGTAGTGATTAAAGTCAAATTGTCTAATTCTTTAATACCTATTCAAGTATTGCATATTATTGAATGGGTAGACTCGTTCTATGCCTCTTAAAATAATACCTACCTCCTTTTTTATAAAAAAAATACATTTATGAATATTTTCAACATTTGTACTGCCGACCATTCCAGCCTTGCTGTACGACGTGATCAGCGTTATACTACCGTCGCGGCAGCCCTTCTCGTGCTCATCAAGTGTTTCAACTCGAGTCATCTCTTCGTAACACATGCTTCGCCGGAACATTGGTTTGATGAATTGACTGTTTTTTATTTTTATCTTTTCTGACTCATTGTTTGCCCCTTGCTAAGAATTAATAATGTCCGAAGACAATGACCATGTGGAATACATCATTTCTGATGCCGAGAGAAAGGAATTACGAGAATCAATAAAGCAAAGAGGTTCTATAAAGGGTCGTTTAACTAGATTTAGAGATTATATTACACAGTTGAACTAGCTAAACATTGAGGATGTCTCTAAGTTTCAAATAAAAGAACTGACAATGAGGTTAAATAGGATTGAATCTTTATTTGTTGAATTTGAAACATTACAAACAAAAATAGAAATATTGTCTCAAACTTTAGATGATCAAATTAACGAAAGAGACCTTATTGAATCACAGTTTTATTCACTTCTCTCGGCAGCTCAAGATATTGTCGTTGCATCCCCTCATACAAGGCAAAGTTGTGAAGAACACAACTCGTGTAATTCTGCCCGCGCTCAAGGTAGTACGTGGGATAATATGGGTAACATTAAATTGCCTACTATCAAGTTGCCGACCTTTGATGGCGATTATCTAAAATGGCTGGAATTCAGAGATACTTTTGAGTCTTTGATCCACTCTAATGACTCAATATCAAACATTAATAAATTTCAATACCTTAGATCATCACTTGAGGGCAGTGCCGTTGTCGCCGTAAAGTCTATTGAGTTTACGTCATCAAATTACAAGATAGCATGGGAATTGTTATGCGAGCGTTACAACAACGACAAGGTTCTTATAAATAACCATCTAAAATCATTATTTAGCATCGACTTTCTCTCAAGAGAATCACATAAATCAATACGTTATTTTATAGACCACATAAGTAAGAACCTGAGGTCTCTCAATACCTTAAAGCAGCCTACCGATCATTGGGACACTTTGATCATTCATATGTTTGCTACTAAACTTGATTTAACAACCAATACAAAGTGGGAGGAATACAAAAATAGCCTACCGGGTTATCCTTCACTCTCAGAATTCATTCAATTCTTACGTAACCGAGCGGATATTCTTGAAAATATGCAGTCTGCAAGGAACGAAAAACATGATCTACATAAAAATATGTATCACAAAGAATACAAAACGACTAAAAGTTTTGTAGCGTCTTCAACCGTTGGCGACAAGTTAGCATGCCTTATATGTGGCCAGGATCATCGAATTTACCGGTGCACCAAATTTATTGGTATGTCACCTGAAGTCAGGTCTAACGAAGCGTCGAAGCTTAAACTATGCTCCAATTGTCTGGGTCGTAATCACACACCTTCTAGATGCTTCAGTCGGGGATCCTGCAATTTTTGTGGCTGCAAACATCACACATTATTACATTTAAACACTCAAGACCTCGCATTAGGGAACGATTCAAATAATGAAGAGAATAATACAACATTACATTCCTTACCCTTGTCTCTTTCAGCAGTATCTACAGGTCAAATACTCCTATGTACTGCGTTAGTAAAATTAAAAACACAAACCAACAATACTTATGTAGCACGAGCGTTGCTCGATTCTGGAAGCCAGTCTTCGTTTATAACAGCAAGCCTGAAAGATAGAATAGGATTAAACAGTCTAAAAAATAATTCTATTTGTATATCAGGCGTAGCAAATTCTCAATTTCATGCTTCAGAACGATGTGAACTTACAGTATACATTCTTTAATCAATTCATTTAGTACAAAATTAAATTGCTTGGTTGTACCTCAAATAACTGGTCTCTTACCTAACACTGCCATAGACATCTCCGAAATTAACTTACCTAATAACATACAACTTGCAGATCCCGGGTATTATCAACCTTCAAACATCGACATTCTCCTGGATGCTGAAGTTTTTTTCGACATTTTACTTAGAGATAAAATTAAATTAGGTCAAAATAAGCCAACTTTACAAAATTCTGAATTAGGCTGGCTCTTAGCCGGGCCCATAGCTCATAATGAAGCCAAAGTTAAACAAAAAATTCAGTGCAATTTTAACCAGGAAATAAAGCACGCTTTAGAAAAATTTTGGCAGCTTGAAGCTTTGCCAAGAGCTCAGTTTATGTCTTACGATGACGAAATCTGTGAAAAACATTTTACAGAAAACACCACACGTTTAAAGGATGGTAGATTCTCCGTAAAGATACCTTTTCGTGAATCCCCCAATAGTTCCTTAGGAGAGTTATACCGTATGGCCAAATTTCGTTACTTAAATTTAGAAAGGAAATTTCGTAGGGATCCGGAGTTCAAGAAACAATACCATGATTTTATACATGAGTATGAAGAATTAAATCACCTATCTAAGATACCAAAACCAGAATTTGGATATTTCATGCCTCATCATGCAATATTTCGTGAAGACGGCCTAAATAGAAAGATTCGAGTCGTTTTTGATGCATCAGCGAAAACTACATCAGGAAAATCCCTAAACGATGTTCAATATATTGGTCCGGTTGTACAAGATGATTTATTCAGTATTCTATTAAGATTTCGTCAACATCGTTATGTTTTCACAGCTGACATACAGAAAATGTATAGGCAAATATCATTAGATCCTACTCAAAGGCATTTACAATTAATTTTGTGGAGAAACAATGAAAACGAAACCCTGCAAGTGCTACAACTCAACACAGTCACATACGGGACGGCTGCAACTCCCTTTCTAAGTACCCGTTGTTTGCTTGAGTTAGCTCGTGACTGTCCTGACCAATTAGTGTCGCAAGTTTTACATCACGACTGTTATATAGACGATATTTGTACTGGTACTGATTCAGAGGTCAATTTATTACAAATTTACAATTCGATAATAAATACGCTGGCTTCGGCTTGTTTTCCTGTACATAAACTAAGATCGAATTGTCCTCAGATTTTCGCAGACAATACAACACCGCAGCCTCTTGAATTACATAAACAGTCAAGTGTGCTGGGACTACAATGGATACCAAACAGTGATACACTAACATTTTCGGTCAACATTAATAGTGATTCACGTATTCTAACAAAACGAGTTATCCTGCCTAACACATAAATATTTGATCCTTTAGGTTTGCTTAGTGCTTGCACTATAACACTTAAAATATTGTTACAAAGGCTATGGCTTCTAAACTTAGACTGGGACAATCCTGTACCACAGAATATTTCCGAAATTTGGAAAAACGTAATTGAAAACGTTTACCATTTATCCTTAATTTCAGTACCTCGGCATGCATTATGTAGTAACTATGTTTCAATAGATCTTCATTGCTTCACAGACGCTTCACAGGAAGCATATGGTGCTTGCATATATCTTCGTTCCATCGATGAGTCGGGCAAAGTATCTGTACATCTTCTTTGTTCCAAGGCTCGCGTATCCCCGTTAAAGCCTGTAACTATCCCACGCCTTGAATTATGTGCTGCATTATTGGGAGCGGAACTTACAGATAAGGTTATTTTAGCTTTGCGTTGCAAAATAAATAAGAAAATATTCTGGACGAATTCTACTATTGTGTTGGGTTGGATAAAAACCAAACCAAAAATTTTAAAACCATTCGTTTGTAACAGAATATCCGAAATTCATAATTTAACCAACAAGAAAGAGTGGAGATATGTTTCTACAAGTTTAAACCCAGCAGACCTAGCTTCCAGGGGTATCGAACCAACCCAACTACAATCACATCGTCTCTGGTGGTATGGCCCTCTTTTTTTAAGCGAAGACCCTTTGAAATGGCCGGATATCCCTGAAACAAATGCATTAACCTTGACTGAAATGAAAGTGACTACTTATATAATAACTACAAACAACAATAATACCACTTTTGAATTAAATAAATATTCTAACATAAATACACTAAAAATAATTTTTTCCTATGTATTAAGATTCATACACAATTTCAGAAATCCCGATAAATATAGAACTGGGTATTTACAGTCTGAAGAAATTAACAATGCGTTAATGTGTTTAATTAAATTATCTCAAAGGCAGTCATTTCCTTTAGAACTCGATGTACTCTCTAAAGGCCATTCACTTAACCCCAAACACAATCTATTGCAGTTGTCTCCATTCATCGATGGCGAAAACGTTCTGAGAGTAGGTGGTCGGATACATAACGCTAACTGTAGTTATGATAAACAACACCCACCTTTGTTACATCATAAACAATACCTTACGAGACTGTTGATGGAAGGCGAACATCGGCGACTGTTTCACGCGGGTCCTCAGCTTCTCTTAAGTTCATTCCGTGAACAATTTTGGCCTTTAAACGGGCGCAAATTAGCTAGAGATGTTTTTAGAAAATGCATTACTTGTACAAAAATGCGGGGCAAGACGTTGGAGCCTCTGATGGCTAATTTGCCAAAGGAAAGAGTTATTCCTGCTCCCCCATTTCAAATATGCGGGACAGACTTCGCTGGACCTTTTTTAATTTCAAGTAAACGAGGTCGCGGTAGCAAGGTAACAAAATGTTACTTGTGTCTGTTCGTCTGTTTTACTACCAAGGCATTACACTTGGAACTAGTAAGTGATTTAACCACTAATGCCTTCATATTGTGTTTACGTCGATTTATATCTAGGAGAGGTAAACCTCAGTCTATTTACTGTGACAACGGCACTAACTTTGTGGGTGCAAATAATGAGTTGGGGAGGCTTTTGAAATCTAGTATGAAGTCGGTTCATGAATTCAATGCTAACGAAGGCATTAATTTTATTTTCAACCCTCCCTATTTACCCACATTCGGTGGCATTTGGGAATCAGCTGTTAAGAATGCCAAATTTCACTTAAAACGTGTAATGGGAAATGCGCACTTCACATATGAAGAGCTGAGTACACTTTTCATTCAAATTGAAGCTATCCTCAATTCCCGTCCTTTAACTCCGCTGTCATCAGATCCATTTGACCTGTCTCCTCTCACTCCTGGGCATTTCCTTATAGGGCGGCCACTAACAGCATTGCCGTCACCGCCGATTACTCTTAAATATCCTAACAGATATGAACTAATTGAAAAAACGCGTTAGCATTTCTGGTCGAGTTGGTCGAAGGAGTACCTGGCTGAGCTACAGCAGCGAAAAAAATGGCAGACTCACTAAGGCAAAATCGAGGTTGGCGATATGATTGTCTTTAAGGAAGACAATTTGCCTCCGCTAAAATGGAAGCTTGGGCGAGTAAAATGCTTGTACCCGGGTTCGGATGGCGTCTCTAGAGTTGCGGATTTTCATACCGCAAAGGGTACTGTGCGACGGGCCATCAACAAGGTCTGCCTGCTCCCAACAACATCGAACCTTGAAGACTGAGTCTTTCCAGGGGGGGAGGATGTTCGCGCTTGGTCTCAGAGGGGTGACAGATCGAGGCGCGGGAGGGACCCCACGAGGAGCGGCGGAATGGGGGAAGCATCTCGGCGCGACCTTTCACTGGTCACTTATTCTCACTCTCTTGATACGACAATACATGTATAAGTTTATTTTCGCTTGAAGTGTTATTTATTGTAAACCCCAGCTGCAATCTTTCACCACGTTCTTTTAAGTACATAATATTATAATGCTATATTTATGTGAAATTATATTTTTCCTAGCTTTATAAATCCATAATGATTAATAATTAAGTACAGCTTTTTGAAAAGTTGTCAAGTTGCCTATTGAAGGTGTAATTTAAATGGTTCTTTTCCAGAAATGTATGTACTCAGTCTATGGTCTACAATCATATAAAAACATATAATTACATAAATAAAAAATATACAATTAGTTATAAGAAATGATATCGAATATGAAATACTTACTACACCATAGCGCTATAATAATACACCAGCTGAGCGCAATTCGAAAAGTAACCTATAGCATCAGTTGCGAAACTGTCTACGCCTTTGGAATGTTGTAGTGTGCGTAAGAAATTGACTAAAGTGCCAAACAACCGCATTTTATTATTTTTAAGGTTTTCAAATATTTAGTTTTTTTTTACTCAGTACTTACATTTTGGAAAAAAAACCAACTTTATCTACATACCAAAAAAAAATTAAATTGGAAAATGGTCTATTAGCATGAGAGTTGAATGTTACTAAATTCTCAGAGTCCATTGGTGAAGAGAGTTTTCGACACGGACTCGCCATATTTGAGTTTGAAGCAGAGTAACCTAGCTCTGTCAGCGTTGCAAAGGGCACCAAAACATTCCATACCTGTGGATAAAATCAAGGTAAAGTTCTAGAAGATTCATTACTATTTTTCACACACCCCACATTTTATACAACACAATATATTGTATATCTGTCATTTAGTGTGCTTACTGCTGACCACATTTAACCAATAATAATGTTTTTTTTTAATATATAGATCTTATAACTGAGTAGCTTTTAGTGTACATTTTGGCTCTCTGTCACGATCGCGATCGTCAAAGAACGATTTTATGAGTAATTAAATTTGCATCGTAAATTGCTTGTTTGCAAGAGAATTAACTTAGGAACTTCCAAGTAAAAAGGTAATGTATAATTTAACAATTAATTCACCAAGTAATACTTATATAGCTACAGATATACTGTTACATGTCGGTGACGCGAACTCATAACATTTACCCAATACCAAATCGCATTCAAAAATACAATATTTTAAAATAGGATGCTCACAAATGTATAGTTTGGTAACACATACTATAATTTGCTTATTCTTTATAGGTTAGGTTAGGTTAGACAGTTATTCAACAAGATTTTATTTGAATATATGAAACTTAATTCATTAATATTTTACCTTCCAGCCTTCAGAATTAGCGATTATCAATTCAGCAAGATATGCAATAAACAAACGTCCAGGGTCTGAGAGCATGCCAGGGAGCAGCCAAAGATCACTAAGCATTTTCAATAAAAAAGAACCAGTTCGCTTGGACCCCATAGATGAAAAAAAGACGTCGCAGCCCAACATATGTTATGACGGTCTTGGAGGGCATTCTAAACTGGATGTATTTCCTGTACCTAACAATACACCAGTCAAAGGCTACATTCCCAAATTGTCAGCTAAACATAAGTTAAAAAGGCAATTGCCGGCTGGTGGTAATCACGATATAGGTAAAATGCTGCAAAAGCTAAGTGATAAGTGATGTATTAATTTAAGTTCTATTCTGAGTTCTATGTAAAGGCAAGAAAGTCGCACCTTTATTGCTTTAAAGTGGCTAAGTTGATGTATGCTTTAATTGACAAACTTTTTTGATGATTGTAAAAGTCAACAAAGTCGATACTAAATGATACACGTCCATAGGTCATGTTTTAGTTTTTACTCCTTAAGAATCGATTTTCATATAAAATAAAAACTAGTATGAAAAATTTATGAGTGAAATTTATAAAAAGCGTTATGTTTTCTGTCAAAAGGTCATTACTCCTTAGTTAATATCAGATTTATTCGCCATCTAGTAACTATTGCCAGAATTATTTTACTCTTTTGATTATTTTAAATATACGTACAGTTTTATTTATTCTATATTATATTTGTAGATTGGTGGCGCCATTTCTATTATTATTATTTTATATTTATTACAAGGCAATCGTACTTATGGAGTAAACATAAAATTAAAAAAATAACATAAACAATAAACTTCAGTCGTGTGTCGCAGCTGAAACTTTTTTAAATTGCGCAAATGTGTGCAACGAAATTTGTGTTAAAGTTAATTGCATTTTACAAATAGTGATGTCCACCGATACGATCTAATCATAAAACATCATCCACAGTAAAGTTAGAGGCAGAATTAGGTAAACGAAATCACGATTGTAATATTAACCCAACAGAAGCGTTATTTTCTTTCGATTTTGATAAGTAGTTTGCCATGTGTATAGTTTTTAGTTTAGTTGAATATATTTCAGTTACAAAGTAAAGACACTCAATTCAATAATTAAAATTTTATGATTCAAATAATCGGAACATAAATAAAAAACAACTACACTAAAAAAAAATGTGACAACATTATTTTTATGTTTGACATAAGTGATAGTCAATTTCATATAATGAGATTAAATATCGGAGTTATAAAGTTACAGCCAGCATGGGTCTAATAGTATACCTATTTAAACAGAGACACTAATATGTACATTATAAATTAGATAACTTTTGTTTGATAATAATTATGAGTGTCATTGTTGAAATACTACAAATATTTAAAAAATACTACAACCTTGAACTTACTTTAACGATGAGAACAAATAAAATTAGCGTACATTTTTAGATTAATTATAGTGCAATGCGTTCATACATACTTTATATAACTTGAAAGATTAGTTTCAGCTTCGTATTTTCTCGGTTGAAACGTAAAATTATTTACAGATTTTAATTACCAATTGGTAGAAAAAAAAATTGGCAACTTTTCTATTTATTTAATCGTTTTTGTCTTGGCGTTTAAAGTACGTCAATATTGTAGGTACATTACTAAACCATAGAAATTTGGTATTGTGACAGAATGCTTTTACGATAAATCACCATATAAAAGGCATTCACCATACCCAATAAAACTTTTCTGCGATGCGTGCGACCTTACATTATTTTTGCAGTTTCTTTATGTTCGTGTATTAGGACCACCAAAGACAATCATAATAAAGCCTTTGCACAAGTCATAATAACTTTATAATATTTAAATTATTGATATACAAATATTGTTGTTTATAGCACATCATAGCTAAGCCCTAACATATTCAGGTCAACTTGTGATTATTCTGCGGTAGTAATAATATAGTAATCCTTGCCTAATGATTATAACCTTCATATATAATAAGAAGATCGAAGAGATAATTAATATGAATTTAATGCTATAAGTAATATTATGTGTTGTTAATTGAATAAGACTGTTAATTTAGTAATAATGCTAAAGTGTAATCAATAAATTGGTCAAATTATAACGTTTATTTTTTTCATAATTGAATAGCTCTCATTGATGCATGGCAATGGTGTAAAAGTAAAGCAAGCAAATACCAATACTTTATTTGAAGAGGAAAGGTTTGATTTTTTGTTTGTAATGGATAAAGTCAAAAACTATTGGACCGATTTTAAAAATTCTTTCACAAATATAAAGCTTCAGTATCAGCGAGTAACATAGACTATATTATAATTTGAAAAAAAAATATTTATTCCGCATAAAAAGGTCGATGGTTTTACACAAAGTATAAAAAATTGCCCACACGGGTGAAACCATGGGGCACAGCTAGTATGCAATATTTTTTGAAATATTTAGAAAATAGAGAAAAGACTAGAAATCCAGAAAAATGCATTATTTTATTTCCTAATAATTTTTCGTCATTAAATGCTTGATGTTATATTGTTTAATTAACTGTATTCTTTATGAAACAATACATACCTACCGATATTAATTTATATAACGGTTAGGTGTCAAATTTGCTGTGTAAAAAGTAGGTGAGTGCAACGCACATTTGTTATAATATTCTGTGTAGGGAACAAATATGAAATTAGCCGTACAAATGTAATTTAACTACTACTGATTTAAGCATCATCAATAAAAAAAATCCAACTAAAAAACAGAAAATAAAATTTAATAAATTTGATTAAGTACAGTGTAAAAAAAAATGAATGTACATTATTGTAAAAAAAAGCGTGGGGTGTATTCAAAGCGCTTTTTAGGATATTATATTATCGAAGTGATGATTCTTCTACTCATTATCTGTCAATAAAATGTTTATAATTATTGACACTATGCACCCCACGCTTTTTTTACAATAATGTACATTCATTTTTTTTTACACTGTACTTAATCAAATTTATTAAATTTTATTTTCTGTTTTTAGTTGGATTTTTTATGAAAGCGTGTTTTTTTTTTGTTTTTTTAAACTATTATTTATTTTTCATTTTTTAGTTAAATTTTTTAAACTATAAATTATTTTGTTCGATTTGCTAACTATCAACCGCCCTTAATATGTACAAATGTGTTCCGATTGTATCTTGGTTAAGAACACGTATTCAAAGATTTCTATGATGCCAATATAAACAGCGAGACACATAGAGGTGCAACCTTATTTACATATACAGTCAGTCACATTAATGCTTGAGTATGGAATTTTCAATCCGTAATCACTATACAAAATATTATAATCATAGGAGCGAATCTGTTGGCGGCACTGAGAATGAGGATGAGTGTGAATTTTCACTCTGTGACTGATTGTAGATTTTATGGTTTATCTCGTAATCGAATCATTTCATTCAATGCTTCACTGTTACATGGAGTTCTTCCTGTTAATTTTGAGCAATCAAGTTCTTCAATTCGTATACCGTCCAAGGATCTTCCACGACTAAGTGCCACATAAGCTTGTCCAGCAGCAAACAATCGTGGACCCAAATAAATGACTGCATGATCAACTGTACATCCTTGAATGCCCGAAAGAGTAAGTGTGGAACTGCACCCATGCGTAGTTCGCGCACTAGCTCTATCTCTCTTACTCGCATGCAAAGAATGCGGAAAGAAATTAATTAATCCTGGCGAATCTAATTAGGATAGTCGGATCCTTTGATCGGATTATTGCATTGTCATCGACTTTTGACAGGTGTGCAAAGTTTGAATTAAATCTGATCATTCAAAGTAGGACAAAATCGAGCTCAAAGGGGTCGGTTACATACATACATACATACAGGTGAAGCTAATAAAAGCGTGTTAAAAATAAAAATAAATTGGTGTCGTGGGACACCAGGTAGGAACGAAGTTCCTTCGGCTAAAGTATAATCGACACAATTTGCAAAAAAAAATCGTGCTCAATTTTATGTAAGTTTACTTGATTTTTCTCTTAAATTTTGCTGATTAGTTTTTATTTAAGTACAGGAAATTATTTAGAAAATTCAGTATTTTAGGAAATAATAAATTACGTAAAATAAAAAAAAAAATCGTAATTCAAATTATCAATTAAAATAACAAAATATGTCTTTATTTTTGTTTGACAACATAAAATTACATAGAAATACTAATTACAAAAAAAAAGGTATTATACACTACTCGCTTGTGTATACGACTGTCGCGCCTGCGTACGTCTAATTTAACGGTTTTATTCCACGGACTTTTTCTTACGGTTTTACTATCAAATTTTTTTCAGTTCGGTCGCGCAGCAAAATCCCTATCACCTCCAAGCCTGCAGTAAGGAACTTCGTTCCAAAAAAAAAGTACTTAGTTCAATTATATCTTGAACAAAGGATTATGTGGGAATTAAGAAGGGGTCCGCCTTTGCTAATTGCTAAACCTAATTCCTATACCTACATAGTATCTGGAGAAGTGGGATTGAGTGGCTATGAAGCCGCTAAAAGGCCCTTTAACGTTCTTATGCAAGTTCTTAGGGCCTATAAACTGAACATATCTTTTTATTTCAATTAATATATATACTGTATATATGTGTATACAAATAAGCATTCTTATCTTTAAAATAACCATGAGCGAGGGTAGTACGATTCGTGTGTGTGCCCGATCGGCGGCATCCTGTAGTCCACACAATCGCTGCAGCAGACAGCTAGTTCTAAGTGAATTTTTTAATCATAGTCAAACTAGCGACCCACCCGCGGGTTTTGCCCACTTGGACAGCATAATTTACACAATAAGTTATAGTATTTGTGATATTCTGATGTACAAGCTAAATTATTGTAAATTTTTATCAAAATCAGTTCAGTAGTTTTTGTGTGAGAAAGTAACAAACATACTTCAATACATCTTCACAAACTTTCACGTTTATAATATTAGAAGAATATAATAAGGGCGTCAAATGCAAGACTCGCCCGGGGCGCCTAGATGTATAACGCCGTCCTGACTATGTTATGTGTAGCAGAGGACTTACCTGTATCGGTGTATCCCTAATTTTTTTAAAGTCAAAAGAAGCAGTGATGACAATAATGACAAATGACATTTGACATTATTGACAGACGACAGTAGATCATGAAAGGAGTGTTTAGGCTGGATCGGTGTATCCACAGGTTTTATTTATAAAAATATCACTTTCGGCTAATAATAAACCGGCAGATTACTTTTAGAACAACATTTGAGACAGTGCGGAGGTGACTGTAGGTGCAGTGTGTATAATCAAATGCATAATTCAACGTAATACGCTATGTAAACAGTAAAAAATTTGCGCGAATAAAATATTTTTATTCAATTAATTTTTATTTGCTTGGACAATGTACTATGAAATTATAACCGCAAGTTTCCATTTATCTTCAAGAACGATTTTTGTGTTTCAGCTCGTGTAAAATTCAATCGTTTATGCCAAATGAATCCGTGTGTTGATAAGATTCCATTATGTGATTGTTAACTGATTAGATCATTGAAGTGTTACTAAACAATATTGAATTTGAAATAGTCGATAACGACTCCTAATATGTAACATTACTATTTATACTTACGTTTATTATAATAAAATACGTGAAAATGCCTGGTAAAATCAAAGTTAAGGTTTTAGCGGGCAGAAATCTGCCTGTGATGGACAGGGCAAGTGATACGACGGATGCATTTGTCGAGATTAAATTCGGTGGTATAACACACAAGACAGATGTGTGTAGGAAGTCATTGAACCCTCATTGGAACAGCACAGAGTGGTATAGATTTGAGGTATGTATTTTAATTTTACTGGGTAAATTAAAAATCTTTTTATTTTATTTTAGTTATTATATTATTGTGTAGTGATGCTTGATAGTAATTATTTTGTGTGTTGTATACATGTAGGAGGGTCTGTAATAGTTTAACATTTCGGTATTCAGTTTTAAAATTAAATTGTCAATATATAATATGCGCAATGTTGGAGCAAAGCAAAGAATATTTTTATTCTCATAGGGCAAGAATTTAGGTACTACATTGAGTTTTTTAATCTCATGGAGTAAACTGAAAACCATCAATGTCAAACTTAAAAATATTGTTGCGATATTTATTTTTGGAGTGTTGTGCTACCTTATATTTTACTGTATAACTATTCTAAGATTTTATATAATTTATTGACAATTTTTATTTATTAATTGAAATACTTTATGCTATTCAACATGCCCAAAAATTTTCTATTATTATTATATAATTCAGGAAAGTGTGAAATGTATATATGGTGAACAAATAAAACATAAATAAAAAAGAATGCTTTGATTGGCCCACATTAGACATTTTTAACCAACTTCAAAAAAGACAGTGGGATGATTATTTTTTTGTTGTATAATATCTGTTCCGGTGAGGTATCCACCTCAACTGTAATCACATTTTAATTTCATTGGCATTGTACCTTCAATTAAGGAAAGTCTTCAAAGTAATTGAAATTGTTTTTTTTTTCAAAAATTGTTCTTGTATTTCCTCTTCACAATTGGAGGGTTCAATATTTTTTCAGAAAAACTTATCAGTTGGTATAATTACTCTATGGTTTAAGGATTAGTATCAATTGGTGATATCACTGTTTTATAAACACAATAAACTAGCAACACATGAAATGACAGTTTACTCAGTGTGAATAAAAATATAAAATATAACATATTTCAACTAAGTCTATACTGTTTTTTTTTTATACTACAAAGGTGGCAAACAAGCAGGTGGCCCACCTGATGGTAAGCAGTGACCATACCCTATGAGCACTTGTAATAACATAGGTATCACTAGCATGTTGCCGACCTTGAACCCCCCTACCACAAGGAGGTCTACAAAACCTACTTACTACAGGAACATTGTAAGATAATTTACCTGCAATCTTCTGTAGGGCTTTAGTTGGTCTGCCCCAAGTATAGAGAAATCTCCAAATAAATCTCTGTGTGCTCTAGTTTTCTTAAAATCTTCATAGTAATTTCATCCTAAAACATTATTTTATTTTCTTTATTTTGATTTGAAATGTGATAGTCAAGGTACATATCAGAGACTACCTGAGATACAGGTTAAGCCCATTTCAGCTGACAGGATTCAACCATAATGTATGTAGTAAACTATAATATTATGGAGAAATGAATTATTATTATCTTTTTTAAAACAAAATCATTGTTAAAGAGTCTGTTATAAATTCACCTTCTATGGTGTTCTATTTTCTTTTATTCCCTGTCCTATTTACATTATGTGTTTCTTAACTCTTGCCTCGGATAATCCCACATTATAATTTTTTTAAAGAAGAAATATGCAATAAGCCTAGCGGGGGAACTAGCTCTCAAGTGCAGTGCAACTTCCAGAACTCTGCTACCGTCGCTCTGCAATAGAGTTTCAACTCCAGGGTGGTTGCTAGCCAGACGGTCATTAGAAACTGCCTTACCAGCATGCTATGGTTTCATCACAATGTTTTCCTTCAGCAAAAGCTCATACTCGTTTCAGAGATTCAAACACATACTGATTGAAGAGATGCCCATACATGAGCATACATACTGAGCCATCAGTGTAAAATTGAATGTTTTAAATGTAGGAATTTTTTCAATCAAAAATAATAAAATCGAACTGGGTGTATAAAGAAATATTTGTATGTGGAAACATGAGTAATTTAATTAACAGAGATAAAATGGTCACTGTTGTGATTAAGAAGTTGACTTATGAATTGTATAAATACATATTTATTCATCCAGACTAGTGTTAGACTAACTAGTGACTAGAGTTTAGACTTCTAAACTCATTAGTCAAGAAGGCTAATTGTCTACAATAAAAAACTATATTTATTCATATTATTTATTCACTGTTTTCATCTTTCTTTTTTACTACAATGCAATGTTTTAAAGAGATTTTAAATTCTTGATAGAATTTCTGAATTCTTCAGAATATTTTTTCTCAACAAATTCTAGACCATGAAGATTTCTTCATCTCAGCACTGTCTCTTTTTATTATGATTTTGTATACTTTAGAGGAAGCTTAAAGAAGCGTTATAGCAAGCTGGCATGTTAAAAAGAAGGACCAAAGTGCCTGTATGTATGTTGGTTTACCCTGGAGTAAGACATGAAAGAGAATCATTGTAACAATTGTTTACCAATTGTGTGGTGTTTGCTGGCCACTTGGATATTAAAACATCAACATCCTGCTGTTGTTCAGCATTGTGATAATATGCAGTAAGGGTGGTTTGTGTGTCTTAGGCACTCTTGAGGTATTATTCAACATTCCTTTTATCTAAAAATCATTGTTATCAAACTTTTTTATTTTTCAATAGGGTAGAAATTCAACTTAAAGTATCAGCACAGATAGAATTATATGATTTTGCATTCATCACCATAAGTGCTATAATCTCTGTTATAATATTTAGTCAGATTTCTGGACTGTTAGACCACTGAGGCACATTATAATGTCATAGAGTTTATATTAAAAAGATAAATATACCTAGACTATGGATTGCATAATACAAGGTAGATGAAGAAATAGAGCTATCCAGCAAATACATCAAAATATGATCACAAAGCCATTATGAAGGGCATGTCTATATAATGCCATACCAACATTTTAAAATATCTGGCCAAAGCACAAACTTTTCCCATGTGGTGTATTTCAGTATTTTTATATTAGCGTCTGGCGACTGTCTACCATTTGTTTATGTCACCACAGTATAGAAATGTACAGTATGGTAGGTAATTTATGAAAGCAAATATTTACAGTATTTACACATTTGACATATATCGCTCATCCAATAGAACTACGACGTAATTACATTGAATAAGTAATTTTTCAGTAGAAAAATGTACAAATTTTGAATTGATGAATATTTAGCGAATTTAAGGCAATTTCCTAACTCCCTCCTATTATAAACTATTGTAAGAACAATTGAGATATTTTTTTATAGATAGTTTTTGTAACAGGAACTTATGACACCAAAATGTCAATTTCGGCATATTAAAGTCACTAGTGCAGCATAGTTTATTTTATGGTAGTTTGTTAAATTGATTTCACTGCCCTTGAGGGTAAGAACAGTGTTTGGAATAAGTTCATTAGCCGCATCGTACGATGCCGTGATTTTTTTATTATGCAATGAAATGAATGATTTATTTTTAACTTCTTACTTTTGGAAATGATTATGTTATGAACGTTTAATTATTTTGTGAATAAAACATAAAATAAAATAAATAAAAAAGCAGATTTTTATGTATTACTCTGACTTTTCATTACCTGTCTACAATCCCATAGTCCCGGGATTACAAAAAATGGCCGGGTTCGAATCCTCTAAGCATTGACGCTCTTTACATGCCGTCGTGAATGGTGGGCAAATGCCCTCAGAAAAACTTTTTTCCTCTTTTGACAACAGAGTTTCCGCCCTACGCTGTGATTTCCTATCTCCTTTGTTTCAACAGCATGCTGATACCATTTGTAACGTTTTCAAATTGCTTTTAGTTAAGAGTATAACGCGTCTATTTATAAAACGTCATTGGTTGCTAACCACATTCTGCAAACTCAAACACAGCAGCGAAAGCTCCACTGCTCTGTGGCAAAATTAGGTGCACAATGATGCTGCCGCAGTAGAAAAAAGAACAAGTTCTATCACTCTCGATTTTATATGAAGTATGAGTTCATCGAATTCGTATAACAGGAATGATTTTTGTTAATAGTGTTATTTACATATAACACCGAATATATGGGGGAATAAGATCAGTTTTTGATTATGTTAAGTTTAGTTGATGGTACTTAGCGGAGTTAATTTGTGAAAATGTATGATAAAAGTGTGATACTGTGGCTCCTTATGCGTTGGCCTCGTCCAAAATGAACGTGTATTCAGTGATTCAGCTTATGTCTTTGCAATTGGGCAAGTGCCAGAAGCGCCACTATTTTGTCTATTTTAGCGGTTTTGATAGAAAAACACTACGCAGTAAAGTTCCTAATATTATGTTGATCTTCGTTCATAATGTTATTGACGCAGTATTTTTCACTTTTTTTAGCCAAGTAATTGGTGCATAATGAATGATAGTATTTTAGTTCTTAAGCGAAATATTAGAGCCGTAATGTTCTCCGCGTTAGACTTTTTCTTCCAAAACACAAGTCACTAAGCTGTGATAGCTGTTACCATGAGGACTTTTGATAGTTCTATGAGCTGTTAACACGATGCGTTGGTTGTGAGTGCGCATCTATATTACTGCGCAAGCGCGTAAATGAAACGCAGCGTTCCCCGCACCTAAATTCGTAACGCCTTAAATACCTACCAATTAATTGACTACGCGCATAAATGCACTTTGATCACGAACCAATAAAGCAATGATGCTAGGGTATATTCTAATGCCTGCCTGGCTAGCTACCACCCCAAGTTGATTATCTGTCGCCAAGCACTTATAGGTGTGTTACGGCAGCTGCACTTGAGAGCCAGTCCTCCACTAGGCTTAACGTGCTACCATCTTGAGCCACATCGTGCTGGAATGCTGGAAATGATGCAGGGCAGTAGTGTCTAATACTGTTTGGTTATTAACATTAAGGTGGACGAATCGGAACTCCAAGATGAACCTCTGCAGCTTCGTCTGATGGACCATGACACGTACTCAGCCAACGATGCAATCGGCAAGGTGGTCATCAGTCTGGCGCCGCTGCTGGCGCGTGAAGCAAACGAGCCTAAAAGCACTGCCGCACCACATGGAGGTATGGTGTACAAATTTAACAATATTTTTTAGTTTATGTGATGACAGTTTGTCCTTCAACTTGTTTTTCGATTGAAAATATATGTAGCGGCATCTATCCTCTATCTAAATATCTTATCACGTCGGAATAACCATTGCAAAAGGAGGATCCTTCGACCAGACGAGCGTTATGTCATGTATATATACTCAATTGTTCGGTTAATTTTAATATCGCGATGTAGGATGCCTCGTATGTGGCGAGATAGATGTCTCTATGTAGGATGCGTCAGTTATGGCGAGGATAGATGTCGCTATATTGATGACACTACATCTCTACAAATCTACACAATATCTGGTATAATTTGTAAGAATATTAGCTGTTCGCCCTAAAATCGTTGTTTTTCCAGATCAATTTTTATTTCCGCCGAACTCTTTCACTTATATAAAAGTAGTTTAAGATACTCCTTATAACATCAGCTGTCTGTCAGTGAAAGTCCGGTCAAAATTAGTCTAATCTTTTCGGAGATTAGCCGGAACGAACAAATAGACATACACTTTTTTGTTGTTGTAAGTGGCGTATATAATAATTTTTTTAATGCTTCTAGTATAAGCTATTATTTTGACATTACAAACGGACACTTCAATTTTATTAATAGTATACATATTGTACAAATATAAGAGACATATGAATTTAAATCTTTTATGTGCTAGGTAATTAAGTAATCTTGTAGTACCTACGTCTAGCATGCATTTGCGTTTTCCATAAGTAATTTATGTCTGAAAACTTTTCTTACGTATACAGTTGACGTTTTGTTAGGATTTTCTATAGACGAACTTAAAGTTTCATGGCTCGATTTCGCAATTTGATGGAGCCTTATAAGTGCAGCGTGGTCTTCTATGTTTCTACAAAGTTCACAGACTAGGATTGTGCCAAGACATATCAAAACTTTTGTTAGGTGTTTAACAATGTTACTATACTACAATTAAGTATTTGATAAAACATCGATTGTCTGCAAATTAAAAAAAAACCATCTTCAATGATTTTGAAGAGTTCCCTGTTGTATCTTCGAAGTCGAAGGTCCATTGCCAAATAAAATAAAATAGGACCAACTTTAAGTTATCCCCTTTTCAACGAAAAAAAGAATCATCGAAATTGGTTCATAATCACTGCAAAAATGACGTGACTAGTACACTGCCATTGTTGACCAGTTTCGTAATATAAATTCTCATAACTGTTTACAGGCGCAGTGATGTCTGGTTGGATACCAGTATTCGACACGATGCACGGCATCAGAGGCGAGCTGAACGTTATCGTCAAGGTGGAACTATTCTCGGACTTCAATAAGTACAAAACGTCCAGCTGTGGAGTGCAGTTTTTTCATTGTATGTACATTTTTTAATGAAATCCAATTGTTTAGTAAAAGTTGACAGTCAATTAAGCGTCATTATTGTAGGACTAGCTGACCCGCGCAACTTCGTCTGCGTCACAAAAGAGAGAGAGAGAGAGAGTGGGTTGTAGGCACCAATAATACAATTCTAAAGGAGCTGCAACTTTCTTTGTTTTATCTACGAACCACACGAACACAATCACGCGGTATGCTACTTCGTAGAGCTACCGGACGGCCTCGCTACCGCGTCCTCCCGTTTTTGCAACATTTTTCATTGATGCTCCGCTCTTATTTGTCCTAACGTGATTTTATATAACCATAGCCTTCCTAGATAAATGGGCTGTCCAACAATAAAATAATTTTCCCAGTCGAACCAGTGGTTCTTGAGATTAGCACGTTCAACCAAACAAACAAACAAACTCTTCAGCTTTATAATATTAGCATATATAATAAAAGGTAACAGGAAAACATTAATTTAAAAAAAAACTTAGTTGAAAATAATCTTACTAATATAATCATTTTTGTTTTGTTTTGTAATATCGATTTATATTTTTGAATGAATAAATAAGGTCGAATATTTTGTGCTTTCTACATGTCAAACGAAACACCAATAACAGCGCATGACGTCATTCGTGTGTAAGGGAACATGTTCGTAAACGCCATTGCTTATTGCAATATGACACTGAACTTAGGTACCGGTCAGAATATTAACTAGCCTACAGGTTTTAAACCACTAGGATTCTTTTTATTTTACTTATCAACCCAGAGTGAATAGTCAGCCAGTTAATTGTCTACAGGTCCAATGATACCTCCCGGTTACCGTGGGACTGCCATTCATGGCTTTGTGGAAGAGTTGGTTGTGAACGACGACCCGGAGTATCAATGGATTGACAAAATCCGAACACCGAGAGCGTCTAACGAAGCCCGGCAGGTCGCCTTCATTAAACTTAGCAATCAGGTATTTTGTGACACAATACTAATTATTGATGGACATTGACGTAAGATAATCTTATTTGAAGATTTTGTTTCATCGTTATAAATTTTTTGATAAAACTCTCAGTGTATTCATACGGTCAGTTTAATCTATAGAAATAAATAAAATTGTAATGTCAACATAACCGTTTACTAAATGCACTATGCATACTATATAATCTGCAGCTATAAAAACATCTTAAAGATTTCATTGTGTAAAAAAAATGGTTTAAAAGGTTTCAAATATTAAGCAAGAGTATATTTTTGCCAGGTGCAGCGTCTTGTTGGTCTGAAGGCTTCGGAGTTGGGAGCCAATGCTGTTATCGGTTACCAACAGGACTTCGATTTGGAAGGAGAAGCAGGCGTTGTCGCCAGAGCTGTAGGTAGGTGCAAAGACAAATGTTTGTACACATAAAACAACTTCTACATTTTAGGCAAAATAAAAAAAAAAGATATGGGAATTTGGGGAAATACTTTGGGGATGCTGATCATGCGAATTATTTCAACTGATTGAAAATTAATAATAGGGTATGTGAATCATTTTTCGCAACAAATTTCGGTGTAGCTGACTCTCATATTAATTAAATTAATATATATAATTTTCCCTGGATAATTCTTGGAAGTTCATCATGAACTCACTGCAGCACAGTTTTTAAACGAATTTATATGTACGCGAAAATTTTCTCTAGCTCAACTCTCTGTATTCCATAAAGCATTCGCTGTGTAGGTTCTACTTGGATTAGTTTAATACCTACAAGTTTTTTTTATTATTAATCATTATGCTCACTCTACACACACCTTTTTCGTGCATCCCTGGAAGATTGGTAGAGAAAGCTTACCTTCGATTGTACATTTATGTGCAATATAAATTTAAATAAATAATAAAAAGTGTACATGTAACATAATTCTTTTAAAAAAATTCACGTGGTTTACGTCTGCAGTGCCTGTTATTCCTGTTCTATAAAATGAAATAAATAACTTGTCAAAAATATGAGAAACATTCATTCATCCAATGATTTCTTGTACAGGAACTGCTGTCAGCATAACGCCTTTGCCGACTCACAGCCAACAAACCAGTATGCCTCCATGTACCCAGCAGTGAGTAAATATAAATAATAATAAATAAATTTAAAGACAACCTTTGAAGTCTATTTTAATTCATATTAATAAAAATGTATTCCATAAATCCCTATTTTATCTTTACAATTAAAATTAATTGAAAAACTTATTTATATTAACTAAAACTTTAGTTTACTGTCTTCGGACATGTTTGTTTATTAAACTGAATTGAAACAAATTAAAGTTAGTTAAATGAAAATTAAAACTGATTTCTCCGACAGTGATAGGTTATGCAGATCCATGATCTCATCCTTTCCATCATGTTGGACCACATAAAGGGTTCTTCAATAGGAACCGGATATATTTGAAATAATATAAATTGATTGTTTGCAAAGATGTTATAATGCTTTCATTGATCAATCCTTTGGCATTATTTATGCAAAACTACACCATTCCAAATTATTACCTCGAATTCGGATTAGAAAGAAGAAGAAAGAGATCTGTCCATTGCGTAATACGTAATAAAAAAATTGATAACATTACAATTTTACAACAATATTTGATCTTAGTACAAGACAATTTTTTAGCAAAAATGAAAACCATCTTTAGTTATTTTGATGAGTTCCTTGGTGTATCTTCGTAGTAGAAGGTCCAATGTCATTGACATTAAAATTATTAAAAAAAAAAAATCATTTTATTAATTCTTTTTAGTAGCGTTCTTGAGTGGTATACTTAAATAATTTAAAAATCATAAAATCAAATTTAAATTAAAATATTTTGAAAATTTAAAATATATAAATATGTATTTATTGGATAAATAATAGCGTAATGTTACTCAAAAGCTTTACATGTGGCTACTTGATGTTGTGAAACAGTTTTAACGTTTATTAGATATTTAAAAAGGATTCTCATGGAAATTTTGTTTGCATGGTTTGTTGTGTACGCTTGTTCATTAAACAGACAATTAAAAAAATACTTGGACATTTTAGCGACTGACAACGACAATGTCACAGATTTGAATCAATATTACCAAACGCACCAGGAAGAGTTACAAAAACTATTAAATGTATTAAACCCCAATACTCCATCACTTCTCGATGAACCCTTAGACGATGAAGATGATAGAAGTCCGGATATAACTAGACAATCTAGTACAAATACATACGCTGGTAATGTTTCATTATACCAAGATAATTATGTTTCACATAAAAGTCTAAAACATATATCTGAAGATCAAAATGAATTAAACAAACTTCTGAATAGAAAAGACGACTATGATTCGGATTCATCAGGTCCTTTGCAAAAAATAAAAAAACTTAAAACCAATTTCTTTACAAAAAGGTTTTCTTTGCGTTCTCGTAAATCTGATAGAGATATTGACTTAATATCTTTGAAATCAAATTCATCTGAAAATTCGCGAATTTCAGTAGGTGACTTAAAATGTGAGTTTAAAAAGCTTAAAAGATTGAAAAAGCCGAAATTAACAAAAATTACCCAGTCTAAAGAAGATGAAGGTGAAGGAATGGCTTCTATACTGGCACGTTCGGTTATACATGCTCAGACCAGTCTTGCTTGTATAAATGAATCACAGGATTCAGAGCATTCACCTGGGTCGACTTTAAGACGCACTAGTGAATCAGAGCCCACAATTAGTATGTGTGAAGAAGACAAAACAAAAAACCTTGGTGTAGAAGTTTCTGGAGATGTCATAACAGAAGGCAACGTAAAGAATGTCCCCGAAATACACTTCCAATCGTTGAATAATATAAGTTCTGAAGAGATGGCACCGACGCGAGAAAGAACAATCTCCGAATCGTGTCCTACATCTCCATTTATTGGTAGAAGTGATAATCTTCTCAAATTACCTGAAGAGGCAGGTTATTATGGATCTGTTTCGTCAGCATTATCTGGAGAAAGTTCTGAAATGTATTCCAGTTCTGAAGAAGACGATGAAAGTTCTGAGATCAAAACTGATACAGAGAGGTCAATAGAAACTACAAGTTCTGTTGTACGATCGGTATTAAACCATGAAGTAGATCCGACTATTGTAGCTCAGATGAACAAAAAACTGAGTATTCTTGAGAGAATGACTCCTGAACCGCATGACACAAAATATCAGGATTATATTGATAAATGTAAATCCGCGGACTCGTTGTTACACGGAATGGAGAATATCAAAAACACTGAAACTGAAATGGTAAAACATGAAGCATCGACGTCTACTAGAGATCTGAATACGTGTGTAAGGAAGGCTCATAGTAATTATATTAAATTTCATAATCCTTTTGCTCATAAGAAGGCATCGAAAAGCATTAGCGCTCCATCATCACCCACAGAAAAGACAGGTTTTGTATATCGCTCTTCAAAACGAATAAAACGTCAGTTATCTAAAATTTCAAAGAGTAGTATGATTAAAAGTCTCTCTCACTATTCCTTGTTACCAAAAAAGAAAAACGATAGGAAAACTTTAAGTCGACCGAGTTCGTCTGACGTGCTTTTAAAAACTCCCAGTGAAACTGTTCTAGGTTCTCATTTTCTTTCTTATTCTGATTTAATTAGCCTAGATAAGGAAGGGTTTGGAGCACATAAAAAACTTTACAGAAGTGATGAATTAGTCCGACCAAAATTTTCAATGTATATTGGATCAGAACCCGTTTCAAGAGCTTCATTAAGCTGTTCTTCATCACCACCTCACAAAGAAGAAAATGACTATCGTGCATATAAGAAAGAAAAATCCGCTTTGAAGCCTACTGGGCTGGTACACACTGCTATGGAAACCATATTGATTGACCGGGTCCAATCTTTACTAATACCCACATCACCAGACCATCTGTCATCTGCAACAAGTCAGTTTTTTTCTGATGTAAGCGAGAAATTAGAAAAAGTTGAAGAATTCAGGAACCAGCAAACTCCTATTGAATTCTTTGATGATCCATTAAGACGCAAAGCACAATCAGTATCACCTGAAATTCCTAAAATCGTGTCTGTAAAAGTTAAACCTTTTATTGACGATTACTTTTGTAATAAAACTTTTGAAAATAAAAATAAAACCTCTCAAGACCCGCACACAAAAGAATCTGTTGGTTTGATTCATACTGCAGTCAAAACTATGCTTTTAGATAAAGCACAAACGGTACTCCCTGAGACATCTAAATCTATAACTGTTAAATCTGAATCGCAAAACTCGGTTAATAGAGGTAGTGATAAAATAACTGCGAAAGCTAATTTTACGAAAAACAAATCAGCGGGATTAGTCGAAACTGCTATGAAAACTATACTTATAGACAAAGTACAGAGCCTATGTGGTCCTATAATATCAGAGTCGATTCCTAAAAAAATAGAAAAAGATACTAAAGAGAAAAATGAATGGAAAGTATCAACTGGCTTAGTACATACTGCGATGAAAACAATACTTGCAGATAAAGTACAGTGTTTAATTTCTCCACAAACATCTTCATTGAATCAGACAGGAGAAATTAACAGTGCAAATAAATTAGAAGTAATTGAAAAAAATGAAACTTTACAATCGCCAAGTTTAGTTAACGCTGGGTTAGTTCGTACAGCAACCGAATCTGTGTCTCTTGACAATGTACAATGTACACTGAGTACAAAAATGACTAATAACGAATGTTCTAAAACCGAAAATATTAGTAAAAGCAAAGAAAAGACAGATATCGATCCAAAAATGGAAGAACGTGGCTTAGTAGAAATAATTCAATTGGATAAAGATAGTTTAGGAGATATTGAAAGAGATATATTTGCAACGAAGGAACTGGACAATATGAAAGGTCTTGAAGAAATTAAAACGTCTTCAGATACTAATCTCACTTCAGAGACGATTCAGTTAGACAATGTTAACACTGCACCAGTTTACACAACAAAAGATGTCAAATCAAAACTGAAAGAAAAGAAGCTAGTAAGACAAGATAGCATACATTCTGTGACAGAGTCGTTGAAAACGTCCAATGAAAACTTATCTAACGTTTCATACAAAATAACAAAACCTATGTTGCAACATTTTCATCCCATATTAAGTGGTGCACAGTTAGAGACGATACCATCTTTGCCTGAAAGCAGTCTAGATCATACCGAAAGCTTGGACGTAGAGGATGTTCATACTAACAAAGTTGCTGTTAGTGTGTGTGGTAACTCGCATGCAGTGTGCGGTGTTGACAGGAACGAACGAGACAGGGATAAGTTTGAGAAGGACAAAGGATCACCGCGACATGCCCGCCATGAATCCTATGGTGGTCGGGAGCCGGCCGCGCAATCTACGCATGCGCCGAATGCATCATTGAACGCTTCGTCAACTCCTATGGGGATCCACAGGAGATCATCAGATTCGGACCTTAGTGTTACGCCCAAAGGTGAGTTTTCTATGAATGATTTAGCCATTTTAGACTATCGGGTATTTTCACTTGTGTTTAACTTCTGCGTCCTCAGGACCTACCTACATTAAGTAAAGTATGTATATTAGCTTACGCATTTAGCATTTGCTTCGGTAGGGAAAGATAAATTTGTTTGTATATTTGTCACCTACTTGGAGCAGTCCGACTGATGGTATACCTCCACCCTACAGGAGATCGCAGCCAAATAACCTAGTGTTGTGTTCCTGCGATAACTAGGGTTTCCAAAGCTCTTTGGGGTAGAGGGATTCAAGGTCGGTAACGCCCTAGTGTGATGATACCTATTGTACTGCAAGCGTTCATAGGCTACGGTAGACACTTAGCTTCAGGCGAACCGGTGTGCATGTTTGCTAGTTTCGTTGTATAAGAAAAATGTTCTCATTTTTGCTATTAATCACTATTGAAATAATTTTGGGCTTTTCTCTACATTGAATTGAATTGTATCACAATATAATTCTAGTCTCGGATCTGGATATTTTCTCTAATAGCCTTGCAAAATATAAATCTATTTGTCTCTCTAATTTAAAATATACTCATGTTGTTATCCTAATTTGTTTTAGTTTGTTTTCTTTTAGATTCCTTTTCTATAATAATAATTGTTTTTTTTGTTAATACTTTTAAATTTGTAATAATATCGTAAACCTCAATAATTTAGAATCCATTAATTAGTTTAAAGGCATATTTTTCTAAAATTCTATGATTGTGGCAATATAAAACTTGTTGGCGTTCTCTTTTAATTAATAAATATAGTGCTGGGTGTTATCATATCTACGAGCAGGTGAAGAACGTCTTCATAAAACATAAAATCGAAGTCAAAAATATTTTATTCAATTTATGCCCTAAGAGGGCATATATGAATGTCAGCACATTACTACCGGTCCGGATAAACATCCCAGTCATCGAGAAGAACCGACAAGAAACTCGATCAGGTTTATCAACATTTTTATTTTATTGTATTTTTTTTACAGCATTAACTAGACAATTTTTAACAAAAAAAAAAACAAAACAACTTCAATGATTTTGTGAAGTGGTGTATCTTCGAAGTTGTGAAGATCCAATGCAAATAAAATTAAAATGGGACCGCCTTTCGAACGAAAAAAGTATCATTCAAATCGATTCATAAACAAAGAAGTTATGCCTGAACATTCATGAAAAAAAAAATATACATTCGAAATGACAACCTCCTTTTTTGAAGTCGGTTAAAAATTAACCGTAATAATGTTAATTTTAGGCAGTTCGCTCAACATGTCTGCGGGTAATGTCGGAACAGGCGGTGGAGCCATCCTTAGGCCATCAATGAACAGCAACAACTTAGATTTGCTTGAGTATCCGTTCCTGACCATGACAGAATTTCCTCCTGGATTCATCGTTCATATAGGTATTTTTTTAAAAACAATATTATGTTTTATCTCTATTTATTAAACCGCATACATCGAAAATGTCGTTGAAATTAATAGCAAACTATTGATTATTAAGAACGATGTGATTAGTTAGACTAGGGAAAAGAAAAAGCAGCGCGTGAACTGAATGATATCTATATTACACTACAATTAAAATAAAAAACAAAATCAATAACAATTTTTTTTTAATTTTAGCTTTCTGCCTATCTAGGCAATTTTGCCAGTGTCAAGTGTGACAAATACACTTTATAGAATTTATTTGCTAAATGTTCGGTGTAGGTACCTATAAAAAGGATACATTGACACAATATAAAACAGTCACAAGACTGGTCTGCGTTCATATTCTAACAGAAAACTTAATTATCTATATTAATAAATCCGTAGTTCTGTCTGTACAGTAAATTTTTTGTCCAAATTTCCCGATAGACATACTATAGGAATAATACTAATCATGGATATGCAATTAAAAACATTTTTCTCTGTCTGTCTGTTTGTATGTCCGGATTTAAGTCAAAAACGGCTTGACCGATTCTTATGAAATATTACTTGCTAAATATTTATAACGAACTGTCAAACTATAAATAGCGAAAAATGGTTATTTAGCGCCGCTAAGCAAGATTAAGTGTTCCTAATGATTTAAAAATACAAACTATGCTTAAAAAAATTATGGGATTGAACGAACAGAGACATCATAAGTGCCAGTGTGGTATTAACACTCTTACCAGATTTCTCATGCACATCTAATAGAAGATAGTTCTTTGTACTATTTTCGTGTTATTTATTTGAGTTTGACAGACAACAAAAAACGATATCCAACTATGCACGATTTATTCTATGCCATAAGTTTTATAAGTCATCGCGCTTTTCGGGCTATGAAACTCAAGATGTGAAATGGAACACAGAGACCGCTTTACCGATCCGCTAATTATGTTTAAATAAATCAGCGCACTGCATGTCTCAGTCAGGACGCCTACGTTACTATATAATATATTGATACAGGTGGTACAGTGTGCGCGCGGTCGGTGAAGCTAGTGGACGGTGGTGGGGAGAGCGGTGCGCGTGCGCTGTGGTGGGCGGAGCTACGCACAGAGTTGCGTGCGCACGCGCGTGCTCTGCGGTGTAACGCAGTCATCGCATATGTCGACACCACCGCTATATGGTACCGGGTTTTTTCTTATCTATTCAGCTTCCTAAGCCAAGACAGTTCTTTCAGTGATGCGAAAAAGTTGTTTTAAATTCTTTACAGGTTTAGCGTTTGGCCACAATGTCTGATATTAAGTGACGATGTGGCCCAAGATGATAACACTAAGCCTAATTAATGGAGGCCTGTCTCTCAAGGGCAACTGTTGCCAGATTTTCAACTTGAGGGACAAAAAGGCATTAGAAAATACCCTATACCCCATACCCTATCTCCTATCCCCTATACCCAGGTTTTGCCCATTGTAAGGATTCTAATTCACGTCAATCGATGCGGTGTCCGTACTGTCTAAAATAGTGAATAAATATTTATTAATTATTTACTATAAAGGAAACAAAAGAAACACTACTAAATAATTATTTTATATTGTTGATTTTTATTCGATTCCATGACGTCGTACTTAAATATTATTTAGCCTATGTCACCCCCACAATTAAAACGAATCTAACGACACCTCTTATGCTTAAATTCATCAAGCCGTTTAGGCTACAAAGCGTGACGAAAGAACTTAGATACAAAAAAAACATACGCTCGAAAAACATATTCCTACTTTTTCGCAGTCCGGTAATAAATACATTTTGTTTATAGTGAAGACGTGTGCGTCTTATCAGCATCAGGAACGGCTGTTGTTATAAATCTCGACTGTGATTTCAATGCTGAGCTCGATCCCCCCACAGGTAATAAATATAGGCTTTTTATTTTAGTTTAATTCGAATTTAAATATCGACAAGCATGATATACACCGACTAAATTTTTCGATATAGACTACGGAAATTATTCAATTAGATCATCGAGAAATAGATCTAGACGCAAACTAGGGGCACACAAAGCAAGACCAACTGAGAATATAATCATTACTATGACAGTATCCTAACATACTCTAAATGTTCTTCACGCATACTTGTACATCGTTGTAAATATAATAACGATAAGCCATTTGCGAACACACAAAAGTGCACACTGTAAAACTATCAGAGATCGCTAGAACAGTGTACATTTAAGAGGACTAGTTGCTAATCCAGTTGGTACTGAAAACATATATTTTCGAGTACTAGTTCCTATTCCAGTTATAATTAAAAATTGTGCTGTTTAGGGAAACTAGTTCCTATTTCAGTTGTCATTGAAATCGTATCTATTAGAAAACGAGTTACTATTCCACTTGTAATTGACATCATACCTTTTAGAGAACTAGTTCCTATTTCAGTTGTAATTGAAGTCGTACTTTTACAAAACTAGTTCCTATTCCAGTTATAATTAAAAATGGTGCCTTTTAGAGAACTAGTTCCTATTTCAGTTGTAATTGAAGTCGTACTTTTACAAAACTAGTTCCTATTCCAGTTATAATTAAAAATTGTGCCTTTTAGAGAACTAGTTTCTATTTCAGTTGTAATTGAAATCGTACCTTTTGGAAAACTAGTTCTTATTCCAGTTGTAACTGAAAACCTATTTTTCGAGTACTAGTTACTATTCCAGTTTTAAATGGCTACGGATTTGACTAGATTAAACTAAATAAATGAGAAAAAATTTATTACTTGTAGTTTCTCCTTATGAGGCCTCATAAGTAGTATCTTCTACTGTTCTGCCTAGAGGTCGCCTCTTCGATTCTCGCACACGACTGACTTTTGTGTGTAATATAATATCATGTGTTTTATACAGTGTAAATTTACTTTATACGTTAGAAGATTTAATGGAGAAAACTATGAAATTACTTACAGGGTCGAGCGGATCGAAGAATACAATAGACGAAGTGGAGACTGACGCATGCTTCGTGGCGCATGTCCCTTACTCACCAGGCTCCGGTCCTTACCGAGCAGAGTTGTCCACGTGCGGCGGTTGCAGGTTAGAATTAAATATTTTTTATGTGAAACCTGTATCAAATCAAAAAAATCCGTTCAATTTAGGCCCTAAGAATGACTCATTAATGCCAATGCGCTATCTAATAATAACGGTGCGGTTAAAGCTAAAATCGGTTGTGCATTACTTCGCGTGCAGGTTTGATTTACCACCATCTTGTGAGGTCTTTTGCTAGCTGGATTTGTAGTCGGTTTAAACCAAAGAAGACCATGTGTGATAAACAATACTTAACATAACGATTCACTGATTGGGATACCAGCTTTTTTTTACATAAATCTACAAGTTCGTCTTAAGCACTGTTTCGTAAATTACGATTGCTTACTTTTTACTTTCATCTTCAAAATATATGTCCTCAGTATAATTTAATATATTTCGTAAAAACTTTCGCGCTCCAAAGCTTAAATAAAGTTTTTAAAACTTAAAAGAGACAAAATACTGTTCGGAGTTTTTGGCGGGATCTTGAAGTGAATGTTGTGGTTTTTATTTTTAACTCTTTAACTTAGGTTTTTGACCCTATATTATGTAATATTGATGGCGTTTTGCGTGTTAAAGCTTGATTATTGTGCATAAGTGAAGTGGATTAAAAATATAAACTGGAAGCATACTTTTTGAGGTGCCACAAAACTCCTTAGAGAGTTCTAACAAGGGAGTCACCATCTTGTTAGGACACTGAAATCGTCATAACACAGGACACTATATTCACTTGATAATGGCAGTAATTGTGTTCATTAAAGAGGACTAGTTGCCAAGTTAAAAAGACAAGAAGAATACTATTAATATTTCTAAAATACTTATTTATTTGCCTTCTGCGACTTTAATATACTTTATTTTTTGTGTAAATAATAGAAAACTATAAATATGTGTAGCTGCAATACGTTTATATTTCTGGTCAAAAATGACAACCCCAAATGGCGTGATAGGCCGCCATTTTGTGTCGCTTTAAACAGTCATCTGTTGTGACAGACGTCAGAAAGCATTCTCGCAGCGGCCGAACTGTAAGTAGCTCTAAGAACTGGATTATAAAGTACGTTAGGTTTTCTACAAGCCAGGGCTGATAGGTGCTGGTTAATTTAATAATTTTACTTGGAATCTCCGAACAGTCAATTAAGTCACTGACTGAATTTAATTTCTTGTAGGAGAGCACGCGTTCCCACAGTGCTGTTAGCGACGTGCGCGAAACCGAACAGACTGACTTCTTACGCGAAAGCTGTTACACTAACTGCAGTTGGTAAGTATTGTCAATTGATATTATTTTTTAGATAATAAGTATTGTTTATTTATTCGAAGTCGCGCAATCAAAACGCTTTTAAGGTATAATGTGCTGTTAGTTCATTTTATATGTAATTATGTGTATCAACTAAGGTGGTAAACGAGCATACAACCCGCCTGAGAGTAAGCTGCTACCATAGTGTGCGGACGGTTATAGAACCATAGATATCACTAGCGCACCGCCGGAACACAACACTAGGTTATTTAGCTGCGATCTTCTGTAGAGAAATCTCCAAAGAAACTTTGTGCTCTACCATGCAGTTGCATTGGGGTCCACGCCATTTTAAAAGGTTTCAAAGCGTACTATTGAAATAGTATTGGTCTTCCAGCGGCACGCGTTAGAAGAGCTCCACCTACTGCCGAGCCAGGCGCAAGGGATATATCAGATCAACTGCCGTTTCTGGAGTACGAGTTGCACAAGTTGCTACTGGCGAAATTGAGGATGCAGGTCCGTTTGAAGTTCATATAATATAACATCACATATAAAAAAAACTCTTTAACTGACTATGGCACGTGATATAATAGCGGCGGTGGTGCTCCTATAAAGCTCAGGGAGCTGAGTGGCTCAAGGCATTTTACTTCTAATGTCGCATTGAAACAAAGTGCTGACTTTGTCATTGATAATTTTCAGTAATTATTTCTGGCATTAACTCAAAGTGTAAAGCAAGAAACTGCTTGTTTAATAATATGTCTGTATAATTTATCGACCAAGTTTATAATTATACAAACACATAGATCTAGCATTTTATATTAAACAAAAAAATGGTTAAATTACAACGGCGTCCAATACAAGATAAAAAAGTTAATAATAATCTATTCTCAGAGTTTTTATGCACGACAGAGTGTATCGATTATTTTATTACAACACTAGCAACAGGTCATGACTTCTGTCAGCCTTAATATTTTTAGTAGCGGATCAGTAAGATCGGGAGATTTCCTTCAACAAACATATTCATAAACTCTACCTATTTAATAATACTTTTGTTAATTTAATCTAAGAATCGATATTAAAAAACGAAATAGAAAGTTTATTTGTTTTTTCTTATTACATTACCAAATTCATTTAAGCTCTTTTTTAATTAATTATTTTAACTGTTCATCGTGTTTAATCATCTGATAAACTCCTATAATAATATTATTTTTATTATATAATTAAGATTGTTTTTATAATAAATAAGAGATTGCATCATAATAAACTGGGTGAAATTTTCAGGGTGCGAATGCTCTGTTTTCTCTACAAACACAAATAGCGATAGGGGAGAGATGTGTGATGGCTCTCGCAAGTGGAACCGCTTTCAGATTGGCAGCGTTGCCGCCTCCCACGCCGCCAAGGATCAAGGTTAGTATTTTAATCGTCACAGGGTTTCTCGAGTTTCTACTCCTCATGTATAGTCCGGAATATATTTTGAGTTGTTGATGCAATAAAACTGACTAAAATATCGATATCCCCTTTAACGATAATTCCTGGTTATGTGCGTGAATGACATAGTAAGTTCACCCCAGTAAACACATGACTTTAATGTGACATCACGTACAGATCATGTTATGATATAAAATCGTTAAGAGGTGCAAGATTTATAGCAGAGGCGTCGATGGTCGAACATTTTCTTTTAGGAAATAAAGGGTGTCGCATAACATCTGATACTTAAATCATCCTAATGAGAGGGTTGCGAACCGTGACGCTTCTGGCGAATTCGCTTTTTGCTGCAAGTGACCGTCGAGCGTCTTAAAAACTATAAGATAAACGATAAAGGGTCGGGAGAGGATTTATTCAGTAGTCAGTTCATTGAGTTCACGATTCACTTATCGTAACTTAGAATTATATATTGAATTATAATTTATTCTCATAATTACAATGTTTCCAAATTTATCTTGTGGATGTGAACAAATCCAAAAAGCAGGACTGTTTCGTATTTCAGTAATAGATTCTTGGGTATTCACAATTGAATTGATAGCAAAATAATAAACAAAAACACATTGATAAAACGTTTGTGCGAATTCGCTTGTAGCAAGTTTCGCTACAATTTGCAACAGTACTGCCGTGTCGCCTTGTAAATATAAAATCATATATTTTAAACTGTCGCTCGACGCTCAAGGTTTATAGCTTTAAGCGAAGCGAGTGGCCTTTGGGTGTTCCGTATGTCATACACGCTGTTAATCACCAAGCGAATATATACCGACATTGGGATGGTAAAGTCAAGATTCGATACATAAAGTAAACATGATGATGATTCATAAATAAATGCTTTGTGTTCCAGGCATCAGAGAATGATAAAGAAGCATTAGAACTGCAGAGAGCTCTGTGGGATTCGTTTACTGCAAATAAAATCGCCAATGGATACGATATAGGTAAGTTTTATGTGTATATTATTGCGATAAAATTTCGCTAAACTAAGGCAATGTGAATAAAAAGGAATCAAAATTTGATAGAAAGCACAATAAGGTCTGCCAAGTATCACCGAAGGTCATGTTTATTTATAAACAACCCAATAATTCTGTAGTCCTTCTAGAATTCGATCAATGACAGGTAGGCAAGTCCGATTTTATGAAGTGTCTAATCGTATCGCGACCACTATACACCATGATCAGCATTGAACTTAACCTATCCTTGCAACACGTATATACATGGGGGGCAAGTAAGTTGTTTGGGTTTAATGCCAAGAAAACTCAGGAGTGCGCGTTCCCTTCAAATCTCCGTTTTTTCCCATCCTCACCATACAGAATATGCTGCTAGCAATGCGTGACAGCCTCAACATTCAACCAACAAGGTGTTGATATTCGCAGCGACCTCAACTTGAGGGATTACATCAGGAGTGTCATCTCTATTACATCTCGGAGATTCGGAATCCTGAACAGTGTGCGATGTTTTTTCACGCCCGGTCAGCTGTATCTTCATTACAAGGCACAAGTTGTGCCGCGTTTGGAGTACTGTTCGCATATCTGGGATGAATCCGCAAAATACCACCTCGATGGTCTGGACAGGTTTCAGAGACGGGCTGTTCGCATTGTTAATGATGCAGACGTTACCCAATACATCTAGCCGCTTCAGCTGCACAGGAACATCACCTCGCTGACCGTGTTATACCGTCTGTATCATGGTGTGTGTTCTGAAGAGCTGTTCAGTCTAATACCCTCATCTCCCTTACACAACAGAACCACACAAGCTGGGCTTCGGAGTCACAGTTTGTCGTACCGTGAAGCAGGGGAACCTTCCCCCGGCCAATTTGTTCCCTTCTTCTTAGGACATGGGGTTCTTTAATGGAACGTGGAGAGATTCTATGCAGGTCAGCATGACAGCGGCAACAGCCGATGCATTTAGATCTCTCGCTGGTCTCTTTGCCGTGCGTTACTATATAAAAAAACTCAGATGAGTTAAAGACTCAAGATGAGGCTTTGATGAGCGATTCTTTTACAGGAGTATCAGATCACAGCACAAATGGAGTACTGCCAGAGATAGAGGGAGACGATCCACCAGTGTTAGATCTATGCGCTGACAAAGACGCATGTGTCTTGGAGTTGGACGAAGCTGAAGATGTATGTATAGAAAATATACGTATTAAATAATCGATACCGGATTTAAAAAACATCGATACATGAAACGTGATTAAATATATAATCATCGTTCTTTGAATTATTTAGAGAATCTTCTTTCTCTTGCCTGTATCGCATCTAAGTAAGAGGATGGTACAACTTTTTTGTTATAAATTCGATATTTTATTTGACGATGTTGCAGCTTTAGTTTACCAAAAAAATCATAAATATTTTATTTAACGAAGGCCCTAAAAAGGCATTTAGGAAGGTCAATAAATGAACACTCGTAAAGCATCGAGAAGGGCCGACAAGGAAATGAATCATGTTTATCAACTTTAAAAAAAAATTAAGCGTTTTTTTTCACTATATGTATTGTATTATCATATTTAGTGGACGCACACAGAGACAGAGAGTCACTTTCAGACAACACAATCATTTGATCAATTCTGTGGAGTGTACTGAGAAATTTAAATAACAATAGGCAACCGGACAGTATTCACAATCTATCTATATATATGCTCGAGGAGCATTCAGGCGGGTTCGATTCCCATATCGAGCAAAGTGTTAGTTTTTCTATGAAATTCTCAGTATCAAATCGTAGTTTGTCTTTGTGCCCAATTAATGCCAATAGGCTGGCCCCCTATTGACGTGAATCGTGGACGTGATTGACATGGGATCTTAAAAGATACCTGTCGAGCTGTGGGTTTGCATTAGTGCACTTTTGCCTAACCTTTCGGGGAATAAATAATAATAATGTAAATATATAATCTTTCTAATATTATAATCATTCATCAATTTTAAGTAAATAAATAAGATTCTTATAGAAATATTAATTAATATTTATATGAAATTATATTTTTCCTAAGTTTATAAATCTATAATGATTAATAATTAACGTTTTTTTAAAGTTGTCCGTTTGTCTATTGTTTAAAGATTCTCGATTCAGCCACGTCAATTGAAGAACCCATCATTATCTCTATCGCAGATGGTATGAAATATTACGTTCTCTGTCGATGCAAATATTGTTACGTCTATTCTGTATCCAGGTGGAGACAGCACGTGCTCTGGCAGTCAGAAGGGTTCTCCCGCAGGTCTACTCACCAAACCTGAAACCGTTACGAGGAGCACCACCTCATGCTTTCGCTCAGGTAACGAGCTGTTCAATGCATTCTGAGAACTGTCTGAATACAAAATAAAATAAATACCACTGTACTCCAAGGTGAGAACCATTAAAAGGCACTTAGAAAGGAAACTGGTCCTCAGTGCGGTAGTTGGGACACCACCATAGTTTTTTTTTTAATTCTAGGTCAATCTGACCTGAGTTTAAGTACAGATATGGCGAAAGAAGGCAATAGTTTAAGCTTAGTGGGGGGTAATTGGTTCTCAAGTTCAGCTGCCGGAACACACTTATGAGTGCTTGTCGACAGATTTTCAACTTGGTAGCTAGCCAGATGGGCATTAAAAATTCTCGTACCATCACACTATAGTTTTATCACGATGTTTTCCTTCGCCGAAAACTCAGGCTCATTGCAGGGATTCGAACTTTGAATCTTTGAAACTTCGAATATTGATTTCAATGAGTTGCACGCATTCTATTTCACTCGACTGCGAAAAAGGAGGGTTATGTTTTTGGAGCGTATGTATGTCTGTTCCTTTGGAACGCTCTGTAGCCTAAACGGCTTAATGGATTTTAGCATACAAGGTATCGTTAGATTCGTCTTAGTTGTGGGAGTGAGATGGCTGTATAATATTTAAGAACTAGGCCTGGTAATCAAAAAGAAGAAAATTTTTAACTAGAGATTTTTTATTGCAGTCGTTTTTCCCAATTTTTAATGTCCGTGCACTTGTTCAGGTGTGGCGGGGTCGCGTGACTGGGGGCGGCAGTGCGGGGGGCGCGGGCGCGGCGGAGCGGCACGTGTCGCGCGCTCTGCACTCAGTCGCGTACAAGCTGCGCCGTCTCAGTCCGTGCGCGCTCGCAGCGACGCGCTTCCAGCTCGAACTACCAGAGGTAACATCTATATTAACCTTTCCTCGTATAAACCTATTCAAACAGTGCATTCCTCTATTTTATATCCCGACAAGTTCGTGCTCGACCGTCCTATGCTATGACAGATGATAACGGGGGCGGGTCGTGTAGCGGGGAAGGGAACCGCTTGCAATATCGTGACGACTGTACAGCCCGACTGGGTCGCGATCACCATACGTATGAAAAGTTTGTCATAGTGACTCGCTTTTCGGGATTAGCCTGTGCATATACAGGTTAATTAGTGTAGACCGGCATGACAGCGGTGACCATCTATTGATTACGATCACTCGGTGATCGCCGTTGTATTAGGATTGTGCTGTGCTTACCATCAGGGTCATTTTTGTCAATTTCGCGCACAGTACACTAATATAAACAGTTTTTTTTAATTTAATTCTTTTCTTATTAACTCACAATTACTTTTGTACTAATGTACACCCACAGTTCAGACACTGTCGAAACTAACATACTGTTTACTTTAGTGTACTGTGTAGTGTATGTACATGGCGTCAATAAAGGTATCGATCTTTTTTATCGACCGACCGATATTTTATTCTTCAATTATACGATGTTTTTTTTACACTACAAAGTTGGCAAATAAACGTACGGTCTGCCTAGTGGTAAGCTGCTATCATAGCGTATAGACGCTTGTAATACAATAGGTAACGGCCTCATTAGCCTAGTGGTCGTAAGAGTGACTGCTATAATCGAGGTCCTGGGTTCGATTCCTAAGTAGAGCAAAGTGTTATTGGGGGTTTCTATGAAACTCTCAGTAGCAGCTCGAAGTTTGGCTTTGTGTCTGATTAATGGCAATAGGCTTGCCCCCTATTACATGGGACCTAAAAAAACATAGACGGCGAACTGTGGTTTTATATTAAGTAAACCTCTACCTAACCCTTCGACGATACGGGCGTGATGGTATGATGGTATATCAACCAAGGTTATTTGGTTGCGATCTTCTGTAGGGTGGAGGTAGGGTTGCCAAATCTGCTATACAATATAATATCCTACTATATTAAGCATGCAACTGCTATATTTATAAAAATATATGTATATAAAGTAGGCGAAACTAATGTATTTGTATTGGTTAAAAAAATTACCCTTTGGCTCTCTTAAGTCACAAAAATGTACGTAAAATTGGCATCTATCTCAGAGTTATTAAACGTGAAACGAAACGCAAGCTGCAAGCTTTATCTCTTTCTCTACGAGACTTGTTATATCATTGTCAATTTGATTAATTGTAATTATCATCATTATCTATTTTTTAAGCCGTTAAAAATATTCCTTTAAAATAAAATGTTTATTTGAAACCTACTATAGATTTCTTTTGATGTGTGCTATCTAGTTTATTATTTCAGGTAGTAGTTTCGAAAATACTATATTTAATGTAAAAAAAGTTGGCAACCCTAGGTGGAGGTATTCCATCAGCCGGACTGCCCCAAGTAGAGAGAAGTCTTGAAAGAAATTTCTTTGTGCCCTACTTCTCTTGATTTTTCAAAAGTGACAGATTTATCGATAATGCCCATAGGACGAGATCCAGTTGGTAGTGTCGGGTACCGCGATACCGCTTCAGGATCCGTCGAGGGCGGACCACTCTTCGGAGAACGGTGACTCGAACAGCGGTAACCATGGCAACGGGCGCGGAGACAACGACGACGACATATTCGCACTCGACGAGGAACAGCTGGTCAAGTCGAGCCGTGATACCGATGTCGAGGAGAAACCGACCATCAACGGACAAGTTAGTGTTAAATAAAAATGAAGAGTCTGTTTGTAATAACAAAATAACAGATTTTTTCTAAATGCATGTGAAATTATATACGATACGTATAACAAAAAAGATTTTTTTTTTTCTATCTGTCTGTCTGTCTGTTTGTTCCGGGTAATCTCCGAAACGGTTAGACCGATTTTGATGGGACTTTCACTGGTACATGGTTAATGTTATAAGGAGTAACTTAGGCTACATATATTTTAGAAGAAAAAATATGAGGGTTCCACGCAAATAAAAAAGCTGGTCTTGAGAAATAAAGAGCTTTTAAATGGCTTACGCTGAGTAAACAAACCATTGGAGATATTACAAATTAAAGTAGTACATAATTTTAAGTATTCAAAAGACCTATAAAAAAATCTGCGAGAGTATATGTGTCTATCTTCTAATTATCACCCAGAATAAGCATTTTTATCTTTATAATAACCGGGAAAGAAAGATAGCACGATTGGATTCATGTGCCCGATCGACGACAATCTGTAGACCACGCGAGCGCAGCCACGGGCACAGCTATAGTTTAAAAATAGAAATCAATATTATTTTACATAAAAAGTCGATCGATTGATGATTATAGGATAATTAGCAGGATTATTTTCAACCGCATTTTTTTAAATAATAGCTCGGAAAATTAAAGTTACTGACTCTGATGGTAAGCACAGTACAATCCAAACAGAACGGCGACCACCGAGAAATCGTAATCCAACGACAGTCGCCGCTGTTATGTCGACCTGCATAGATATCTCTTCACGTTACGTTTGAAGGACCCGAAGTCGTAAGAAGGCAACACACTGGTCAAAGATAAGTCATAGAGAACTTCTTAGTTCGTGCTGAGATGGAGCTTACCGTTAAACTGTGACTCCGAAGCCCGGCGCGTGTGGTTCTGTTGTGGAAGGGAGAGGAGGATATTAGATTGAACAGCTCTTCAGCTTACAATGATACAGCGGCTGAAGCGGCTCGATGTATTGGGTAACGTCTGCATCATTAACAATACGAACAGCCCATCTCTGCAACCTGTCCAGAGCATCGCATCGCATCTTTGCGGATCCATCTCGGAGATGGATTAAAGTTGTTTTGTTTTGTCTCGTTCGTACACTACATATTGTTGGTATGCCGCGGTCGTGCAGACGGCGAGCACGGTGTCGCTGACGACGCTGAGCGGGGTGAGCGGTGCGCGGGCGGCGCGGAGGGTATGCGCGCTCCGGCTGCTGTTCGTGAGGGAGACGACGTCAGTGCGAGAGCTGGGCGGCCTCAGCGGGTTCCTGCACACCTTCACTTGCGAGGTACCTTACCCTCGTTTCGTCCTCCTGCATAGTTTTTAAGCCCCACTCACGCAAGGCATCAGCATATGCCGAGCTGGACGCCCTTTCTTAATGGTAGGATAAGTAGCTGGACCATTTACCTATCATCTTTATATTAATACGTGAGAAGAAAACTTCAGACACCTTTTTAAGTGTATTGCGTGCACGGAAGACTGAGATTTGTCATGGTTAAAGTTTATATGGAGAAGAAGTGCAGAAAGCTAAAATTTATCTATAATATCTGTTACAAATATTTTAAATTAAATAAATTAATACTCCAATCCTAAACCTACCAGTGCCATTGAACTTAGACCCCCCAAAATATTGTCATTTTTCACTCAATGAAAGGTGACAGCAAGTGATGTAATATTCATTGTTTAGGTTCATACTGCAAATGTCAAACAGAAAATAGTCTTTCATTAAAAAGTCGCTGGTCGAATTTCAATCATTGGGCGACCGCTAGTAATGTTAAATTCATGTGCACAGTTTCCCCGATTGACTTGTGTTTTTAAATTAATCTATATTATGTAATAGCGTATTTTTTTTTTCTCTCAAAGCCGGTTTTTAATAACCACTTACCTAGAGATTGTTAGATTCCTTGGCGTTTGTGGACACTACCGCACCTTAGGGTAGTAGCGTGATGTGCCTATAGCAGTCCTCGTAATAAATAGGTTATGAAATGTAAAAATAATTTTCGAAACATTTTTTTAGGTTTTTTTCGGTCTCAATCTTAGATTAAAGTTTAAAAAATTAATTGAAGTAATAAAACTGCTTTGTTTTCATTATTAAATTAAGTCGCCATTCTGTTGAAGGAAGCATATTAATTGTTTGACTTTCGTTCATCCTGATGTCGAGAACATGCGATCTGAACGCATAGACGTTGATGGCACTGATAAATGTTTAAATGCGATTTTAATTAAGGGCATTATGTGCTGAGTAGTCCATCCAATACATATCGTAAGCTTGAAGCCGTTACATCGGACAATTACGACCATACTGTACAATACTATGATTTTAACAATAAACGTACTATATAACTCCTAACACAAAGAATGATAAACAATAATAGTACTTAGTTCACCAATTATAATGTATATTATACCTTAATGCAGAGCTTATAAAGCGATTGTTGTTTAGGTGGTAGGAATCATGAAGTTGACCACTGTTGGAAAATTGTTTTAACCACTTTATATGTTGAAAATAATACCTATGGATAATTTTTATTGCAATAATGCCACCATAAAAAGTGGTTTAAAAATATTTTTTAATTTAAATAAAAATAAACCACAAAACGCGGCATTGTGGTCTCGTGACGTCATCATAAATTCCATAGGTCATTTTGTATGATGTAACAGTAACAAATGTGACATTTTACGCAAGAGACAAATCACGTGACTCACAGACAAAAAAAAACAGTTACTTTTCCACATTTGTATTGTTTTAGGATCTTTATTTATAGACCAACATTAATTACTCAATAATTTACTTTAATTTATAAACATTCAGTCAACTCGCAGGTTATTTGGTTCGTTCAGTAGCGAATGATACAGACTTAGTTTGAAACCGGTTTTTTGACGGAAAAATCAGTTTACCGGTATTTACAACAACAAAAAACGATTTTCTTTTGAATCGTTTCATACTCTAATTTCTATTTGTACATTGGCTTATCGTAGGTGCTGGCGATAGCGCGTGCGTACACGGCAGCGTTGGGAGGTAACGCGCTTACATCCTTCTATATCACACAGCTCATGCTGCAGGACAACGCGCACAAGAATCAGGTACGTTATTCTCTTTATTTTATACCTTTTCACATCTCTACTTTACTCTTATACCAGCGCGAATAGCCAGGGCCCTGTTTACCTGGGAGTCCAAGGGGTACGAGGAACCCGGGCGCAGAGTCCTAGGGGGCGCAAGCCGACTACCATAAGTTTTGATAGGTAACTACTAGCCTATTACTAAAAAAAACTCACTGTACTTACACTATCTTCTTATGGTTCTTTTGCAGTTTGCTTCCTTTTTATAGCTTGTTTTTCACTTGGTTGTACAAAACAAAACTGTCCTGGCTCGGAACACGGCTCTCCCTTATACAACAAAATAAAAGAAGGGTCGAGATCACTAGAAACGTAACTTTACGATGTTGTTTAAAAGGGGAAGTGTTCTATCTTTGACCTTTGTTTGTTGTATTACAAACCAATGAACAGCCTTCGAAAGAGAGTAAATGTTTCGAGTACATTTTAGTCGTTTCCAGATGTATTGAAAATAAGTTTTATTTTATTTTTTTACTTGGTTCATAACATAGTACTTTTAAACTTTACTTTTTACTTTTAACACTACATAAAACTTGGAAATAAATGAAGTTGCTGTCAAAAGAGTAAATTTTTAAATCGGTAATAAAATGATCAAATGACGGACTCGTTTAGTGATATATTTCATTGTAGAAAACAAAACAAAGACAGATTCGTGAATTAGAAAGAAAAAGTATAAGACGCGTTTCTTAGGTAAAAATGAGGAACAATCTATTTTTAGATTGTGGTTTTTTGACGCAATACCAAGCGATAAGGTGTTTGTATGTGTGAATAAAAATAATACTTCCTCAAACTTATGGCAACATACTCGAAGTTTCGAGTACATTCTACACGATAGATGATTTTTAGTCTGATCGTAACATTATCAAGCGCGAAAACACTGTATAGCTATAAAGTTATAGAATCCGCCTGTTATAAGTGACTATATTGCAGTATATATTTATTTTTTCACAGGGTCAATGTCTCATGTCCGTCGGCGGAGACGTAGTTCACATGACATACTGAAAACGTTATACATGACATATCTAAGTTCTAGGTTAAGAATCGACAGATTAAAGGTAAAATAATCGATATCTTTCAATCACACATTTAAAGCGAAGTATTTGTCGTTATTATATGCTTTAAATACCAGTACACGTAACTGCTGTCATAAATTGCAATAAATAATCACGTACTGCATATTAAGCATCAGGGATGGGAGACGTGCCAATTTCCTGGTACACATACCAGGTACCAGCTGAAGTCTATGCGGCCAGCATAGTAATAATACCGACTTTTAATATCGGTCAAGGCCTCAGGTGATTTGTTAACCGAGGCTAAAAAAAAATTCGTTGTATGGGATGGTATATGGAAAAAAAAACTAATGAAGGCCCTCCAGGGCGGAAGAGGAAACTAAGTACCTGGCTGGTATTTGCTATTTGTTGAAAGTACTACCTTTTTTTTTGGAAAATACCAAGTTTTAGCGACCAGAATCATTGGGTCACTATCTACCATTCCTAAGTTAATTATATAACTAGTGGTAAATATATAATTAGAAATTAAAACCAAGTATATAAAATTTAAAAAAATTAAAACAAACTTAAATAATATTTATTCTTAAACAACAAAAATGTGGGTAACTAGTAACTACTAGATCGCTAGACGAGTATGCAACGCCCGTCTATCTCTGAAAGTATGAACAAAGTGACCGAGGCGATGTGTTCGCTGCGCCCGCCGCCCTTCCACCCTCCTCTACGACCACTCTAAACTTACAGCGACGTGAAACAGCTAGCCACGTCCCCTTAAGTTTTCTACTCTAAGATTACCGTATCAGTGAAATATCGCACGTGCGCGATATTTATTAACGAGTACCAACTACATTACAATTCGCATAAAAAGATGCGCGTAGGAAGAAGATAAAATAGTATTATTACAGCGTCACGTGACACTAGCTTGAACTGAGAATCTTAATGTAATTTAATGAAATTCTCAAAACTGTTAGGCTTAGATTTTTTTTAATATTTTAAAACCGTGAAATAACTGTATAAGTGTTAGAAGTTATTTCATTTGTCGTCGCCGCGCCCCGCTATGGTTCAGTGTTGTTATTAATCGTCATATAATGTAAAAATAACTGGGCGAGCGAGCGGCGCTCGTTGTGTTATAAAAAAACCTGTCTATATAAACTTGGCATTTAAAATATTATCTAAATACAAAGTTTCATCCAAATCGTTGTAATCTTTTTCGAGAAACTAATTACATGTAATATATATATATATATAAACAAGAATTGCTAACTTAAAGTATTAGATAAATAAATATAACTAGTTGTGAATTATCACCCGTTTTATAACAGTGATAAATTAATTTCACGACGATATAAAGTAGCTATATTGTCCATGCCTACTGTACGTGCAAGTATCGAGTGGGTTTCATCGACATGGGGCAGCGCGCGGCTTGAGGACTGTGCGAGTCGATGTTTCTAGTCTATCGATAATTGTTATTATCTCGAAACTGCCTCAAATCCGTGTTATAAAAAAAAGTTACGAACGTGTACCTGTAACTCGTCCAAAAAATAAGGCACTTACAAGAGTAAGTCTTTCTTCTTCTTCCTAACTTGGCAACCGGTTCTCTTTAGTGAAGACCATTACTACCATTATCGAGTGAATTATAGTGTCATGTGTTATGGCGATTCAGTATCCTAACAATATGGTGGCTCCCTTGTTAGAACTTTCTAGGAAATTTTTGTGGGATCTCAAAATAAATGCCTTCAGCTTATATTTATAATCCACTTCACTTATGCACAAAAACCAAACTATATCACGCAAAATGCCACCAATATTACATAGTATAGGGTTAAAAACCTAAGTTCATGAATTAAAAATAAAAACTACAACATGTCACTTCAAGATCTCGCCAAAAAACCCCCGAGTAAGTATTTAATTGTGTGATTGTTGATACGCGATTATATGAAAGGGCAGCCTAATTTACAATTTAGGTTTAATGGTGTATTTAAATGATGAACATTTTTGTGTGCGTTTCTATGTATTTGTATAAATGTATACGATCTATTGAAGACTTCAATGCGTATCAGTGTTGCCAGAATATTTTTTCCAATTTGCAATAAAACTCGTAAATTCCATACATATTATTTTATCCGGCCTAAAATAGATTTTGAGACTATTTCATCTCTGGTATTCTGATTGATAGACATTGACGTTTTCAATTGACCGGTTTCGAGGACGTATTGTGTGTTACTACTACTATTGGATACCTATCAATGTCATCTTTAGAATTAGAATTTATGTTATCATATTTTTCCGATATATCGAAACACCGACTTACACATCGATATAAAATCATGAAACTTCCAGAACTAACGTTACGATGACAAAAAGAGGAAAAAATATTATAAAGAGAAAATTAATTGTATTGTCTTTGTTTTAAATAACACCGTCGATATACTGATACAAGAAAATATTAGTTATAGGATTTTTTTTTGCTATATATTCAATAATAAATTTTGTTTTTTAAATAATACTCCTACTATACTGAAAAAAAATATTACGGAAAAATGTCATATCTCTTGAAAAGACAATTACTGTGTTCTAAAATAGAATTGTAATTTTTTTTAAAGGTTTTGTCGTGTTTTCATTTATAAGGTTTTTGAGTCCACATCAGTAATTCTTGTATTTACGTCATTGAATTTTCTTAGTATTATGTTCGATGAAGAAAACTATAAAATACTCGTATCCCATGTCGAGTTTATAAGCGTGTGTATGAAATAGATCTATTTATTTTAGCTTTGATTTCGATTCATTCTATATATAATTTCATTAAATTAAATACAATAAGTTGCTATGTAAACTTTCTTTAAAATCCTTCCAGCGTGTTCTTTCCATTGGCAACACCGTACCTTCTTTCTATTTGGAAATGTTCGTAAATATCTCTTGTTTTTCTAACTTATACTATTCTTCTCTTCCGTGTATTGACCCTTTTATTTATTAATACGTATTACGGAAGGCCAAAGATAATTAGGGGTCAATGAACTAAAAAATACTTACACTTTTTGGAGTTAAAGGTATTTAAAGTTCCTTTTTTCGAAAAAAAAAAGTTCATAAGTTAACGTGGTCTTCGTAACGGATATTTTGTATCCTGAGTTACCACCAAATTTCATAGAAACAAGTGATTTTTGAAAACGTATTTAAGTTTTCCCTTGTGCCTAATAATCTTACATACAATTGTAATATTAATTTTCTGTACGACTATTACCAATTAGAACTTATTTACAATAATATGTCAGGGACACCAAAGTGTGGGTAAAATAGTTTATTTACTCATATAACATTGGTCACAAATATAAAGGAAAAAATCATTGAAACAGCCAATGTTGCATATACAATGTAATTATTCAGTTTATTCTTTACAATATGTACTTTGAGATGTCAATAAGTAAGAACTCAATATTAAGAAAGCATTGTTTGTAAGGAAGCAAACGGAAAGGTCAATTAAAAATATACATTTATTAATTATATAAGAAATCTTGCCATTAAAACAATCTCTCTGTTTCTGTAAATTTGTACTTAAATATTTATAATTACTTTGTAAAAATCTACAATTACTTTAAGGTCCTGAATGTTGTTTTACCTTTTATAAATTTGGCAATAGTAAAATCATATTAAAACGAAACAATGTTTTATTTGTAAACCCTCCTACCTAAATCAATACGGAATTTTCAGGTACATTTTTTAATTAAAAAAAGAAATTATAAGCGTTGGCTCCGATTGTACTTATTTGGAGAATTATTGTAATAAAAGTTGTGTGAAGTTGAGTACGGCTCGTAGGCTCCAGACGGAAAACAATATAAACCATACATGGAATTGAATATAATAATATATATATATGTGTGGGTTAATGATTCTTTGTTTTATTTTTTAACATAACACACCACTATGCCTGTATTCCCTGAAAGGTTACGCGTAGGTGTACTAATGTACACCCCACAGTTCGCCGAGTACGTTTTTAGGTCCCATGTAATAGGAGGCGAGCGTTTTGCCATTAATCGGGCATAAAGTCAAACTCCGAGCTGCTACTGAAGAATATTATAGGAAAATCCCAATAACACTTTCCTCGACCTGGGAATCGAACCCAGGACCTCGAGTACCTATAGCAGTCGCCCTCGGGACCATTAGGCTAGACAGTTTATTTCTTCGAATATACTTTAATTACAAATTATTTAGTTATATACGTCTTATGTCTTATCTTCGTCTTAATCGATCACTCTGAAGTGTGAAACCTCATAAATTCATCTCTTTCACACACCTCTTACGGTCCGTTCCTCTTGCAATCCTACATACTTATACTAGTGTAAAAATTAATTAACAATTATAAACAGCAACTTTTTTTCTGGTCATCACCGGCCGCTTCTGTGGGTTTGCTTTGCTCGTTCACCTCGTACGATAAAGTCACAATTTAAACATAACCTAACTAATCCATTTAGTTTAAAAAAGTTGTACATAACCGTTAGATTACAATTTTTATTTTCCGCCCACAATCAACCGGCAGTAAAATCTGACGTAAATTGACAATCACTCAAACGTCAAACTTGAAAATAATGTTGCCACAATTATTTTTATAGTGTTGTGCTACATTATGTATAAAATATATAATTTACAGTAGAATTATATGAAATGCCGAATTGAAGGTTTTTATTTAATAATTCAATTTTTTTTTGTCATTCAACATACCCGATCATTTATTATTAGCATTACATAATTTAGGAAATTATAATACGTATATACGACAAACAACTGAAAAAAATAAAATAGGATAGCTTTGGTTGGCCCACGAGAGATTCAAATTTGTCTCCGTTATTCGGTCTTCACATTTCAAGAGTGCATTGTTTTTTGAAACAAGAATTGAGAGGTAGGGTACAGAGTAATTTATTTGGAGATTTATCTCTACTTGGGGCAGTCCACTAAGTTTAGCGTACTACTTGGGCTACATCGTCACTTATAATAAGGTAAGATTGTGGCCTAAAAACCTATAACGATAAATAAAAAAAGAAAAAGTCTAACTGATGGAATACCTCTTCACTACAGAGGATCGCAGCCAAATAACCTTATGTTGATCTCTCAGTAATAATATATTTTCGCCAAGCTAGCTCAGTCTTATAAATAATATAGTCGGCAGATAGTTGAAACGTTTATTCAACCACCACAATGTATTACACATTCGTAAGTTAGGCTATTATATAAAATATTCAGAAAACACGACAGTCATTTTAAAAGACAACAAACGACGCCCTAGCTAGAGCTCTTCTTTTTATTCTCTGTCAAATTCAAGAATAGAACTAACAACAACCGATGCATATACAACCTACATAAAGTAATCATAGTACCTAGACGGGAGACGTATATAACGGCGTCTGGAAGTACTAGGGCCGGGTTGTCTTACTGTAATATATATTAAATCATTAGTAAAATTTCTTAATCATCATAAATTGTGATTGTAGGTTTCTAATATTATTTTTAATTGTATTTATTTTGTGGCGCCTCATTCGCCACTATTTTTGCACTGGTTGTTTCTAATCATTAATATTAAAAAGTACTTAAGTGATGACATATCAGAGAGACGGATGAAAATCAGACGGTTGGTTTCACGACACGTTTTGTACTAAAAACTTGTATTATAATATTATAAAGTACATGTGCTAAAGCCCTACTGACTAGCGTTATTATTGAACACGCCAAACTGGTGACCCCGACGTTTGTGACCGATGCTCGAACACAATAACAACAATTATATTCAAAATAATATATATTGTCGAACTGTCACAGTCGCAACTAATTGTCAAGGGCTGGCCATGACAACAGCGGCCAAATTTGCGGAGGACAGGCCTCCATCTGGCATCGCTTTGGTAAATCATAGTGCAGTGTAAGTGCAGTGGTGCGTGTTTCCAATAATCTGAGAGTGCATATCAACAATCTTTAACCTTATTTTTAATCTCCTTAATAATTCTGTGTACTACCAATTAATATGTTTTTATAAATAATATTGAACGTCAGTTTAATCAAAAAAAAAAATATTTTGTCATGACTGTATAATGGTTTCCATGTCATCAATAACTATAATTTTAAGGGAGTGCGTTTCCATTTGTATACGACAATTTTGGAATTGTCATTTTTAAATTAATATTTTAATAGGTCGTTCAATTTTAAATTAAATACTGTATTTTGTATTTAACATTGTTACAAATAGAATAAGACATAATAGCTTAATTTTTGTGTCTAATATTAATTATTTTTTTCTCTTTCTTTTATATTTTTTTATTCTGTAAAGCGGTTGAGGTGTCACATTCTCCCCCACGAGAAACTTTTTATATTTTTGGTCATTTTGGTTTAATCACGGGATATGGCTGATGAGAAGTTTAAAGTGGAAATTGATAGGCTGAAAGAGGAGAATGCTATTTTACAAGCGCGCCTTTCCAGGGATAATGAATCTCAAATTTTTAAAATTTCAGCGAAAATACCTCCATTTTGGCCTCATCGACCTGAGTATTGGTTTGCTGTAGCGGAGGCTCAATTCGATATAGCAGGTATAACCACTGATTCCACTAAATTTAACTATATAGTCGCTCATCTTGATGAAAAATATGCTCAAGAAATTGAAGATGTTGTGATTAATCCTCCACCTACTGGACAACGGTACAGTAAGCTTAAGCATGAGTTGATTAAACGATTATCTGTATCTAAGGAGACACGTTTGCGTAAATTATTAGATGGTGAAGAAATTGGTGACCGAAAACCTTCACAGTTTTGGAGACATCTCCGTTCTCTGACAGGATCATCACCTTTAGATGAGCACTTTCTTCGTCAGTTATGGTTGCACCGTCTCCCACAACATGTTCAGGCTATTTTGGCATCACATGCTGATCTGCCAATTGACAAGATGACCGATATAGCTGATAAAATTTTAGAAACATATAATTTTAATGTAATGGCTTGTTCAGCTCCGACATCGTCCAGCTCTTCTTTCAATGAAACAATGGAACGAAGACTTGATGAGCTTACTCAACAAGTTGCTAGTCTCTCAACTTGCTTGCGTAGTCGTTCTCGTAGCCGATCTATAGAAAAACAGCGGTTGCGTAGGGATAACTCTGTGCAGAATAAGATTTGTTGGTATCACCAAAAATTCAACACTAAAGCAACAAAGTGTACCAAACCATGCAATTGGATTCCTCCGGATAATCCGGATCAACAATTAGTAGAGGCGGCAACTGATTGTTTATCTCCCGGCCGCCGTTTATTTGTTACTGATCGGGTTTCCAAACGGTAGTATTTAATTGACACTGGCTCAGACTTATGTTGTTTTCCTAAAAAATATATAAGAAATCATGTGCAACCAGATGATTACCATCTTGGCGCTGCCAATGGTAGTTCAATTAAAACTTATGGTTGCATTCAACTTCATTTAGATCTAGGTTTAAGAAGGATTTTTGATTGGAATTTTGTCATCGCAGATGTTAGTACAGCTATAATAGGCTCTGATTTTCTTAGTTTTTATAACTTATTACCAGATTGCCGACACAAGTGTCTAATTGACGGCCTTACCAAGTTGTCTGTCTGTGCTTCAATTGCACAATCCAAACAAGATAGTGTCAAAGCTGTGTTTTCTGGTAGTTCAAGTTTTGCTACTATTTTAGCAGAGTTTCCAGAGATAACTCGACCTCCTGGTGTGCCCAGGATTGTAAAGCACAACACGGTGCATTTTATAAAAACCACTGACGGACCCCCGGTTTCATGCCGGCCCCGTCGGTTGGCTCCTCAGAAACTCCATGCAGCCAAGCAGGAGTTTGAAGCCATGGTGCGTTGCGGAACAGCCCGACCATCTAAAAGTGCTTGGTCATCTCCGTTACATATGACCACCAAAAAAGATAACACCTGGCGTCCATGCGGCGATTATCGCGCTTTGAACGCCAGAACAGTACCTGACCGATACCCTGTTCGTCACATTCATGACTTTGCTAATAGTCTCGCTGGTGCTACCGTGTTTAGTACGTGTGACCTGGTAAAAGCATACCATCAGATTCCCGTTTTTGATGAGGATATTTTGAAGACCGCCATTATTACTCCGTTTGGCCTCTTCGAATTTCCCTTCATGACCTTTGGTCTTCGCAATGCTGGCCAAACGTTCCAGCGCTTTATCGATGAGGTCACACGGGGTATCGATTTTTGTTTTCCATACATAGATGATGTACTCGTCTTTTCTCCAGACAAAGCCAGTCATGCAAGACATTTACGCACCCTTTTTAAGCGTTTTCAAGAATATGGTGTTGTTCTCAATCCGTCTAAGTGTATTCTTGGTGTTAGCGAAGTAAAATTTCTAGGTTACCTGATCAATGCTGAAGGTACAAGTCCTCCTAAGGATCGTGTCCAAAATCTCCTAGATTTCCCTCCACCTGAAACCGTGCAAGGGATGAGAAAGTTTTTGGGAATGATAAATTTTTATCGCTGTTTCATACCCAAAGCTGCACAGTTTCAAGCGCCATTGATTGAAGTTCTTGTTTCCACGCACAGCAAGGGTGCTAAACCATACCCCTGGACACTTAAGCTGCGGGAACAGTTTGAAGCCTGCAAAAGGAGCCTTAGTGATGCCACGCTTCTTCAACATCCAATATACGGTGCTGAACTAGGCCTTTTTACCGATGCCTCTAGCGTTCTTGCTTGCAGCAGCGAAGTAAGGGAGAATGGGTCCCGCTTGCTTTCTTCAGTAAGAAGCTTACCCCAAAACAGTCTCAATGGCCGGCCTATTACAGGGAACTTTTAGCGGTGTACGAAAGTGTACAGCACTTTCGACATATTTTGGAGATTCAGCATTGTACGATTTTTACTGATCATAAGCCACTGTTGTATGCTTTTGTACAACGGAGAGATAAATTACCTCCATCCCAACTGAACCAATTGTCTTTTATAAGCCAGTTTACTACTGATATACAACATATTAGAGGAGAAGACAATGTCGTAGCCGACGCTATGTCTCGAATCAGTGCCATCACTCTTGAGCAAGAGTACGAAACCCTTGCCAAGTTGCAGGAAGCTGACGAACAGCTAGCAGAACTTATAAGATCTGGTTCGTCTAGTTTGAAGCTAATCACGATTGCAGTTCCTGGCACTAGTATTTCCTTAATATGTGATACTACTACTGACAAACCACGTCCATATGTCTCGCCTAAGTTACGTCGTGTTATTTTTAATAAGTTACACAGTCTTAGCCATCCTGGTCCGAATGCTACTTTACGTATAGTTGCGGAACGTTACGTTTGGCCTTCAATAAAAAAAGATTGCCGTCAGTGGTCTCGTACGTGTGAGGCTTGTCAGAAGAGTAAAGTTTCAAGACATAATTATGCTTCTCTTGGAACTTTTGACACACCATCTGGTCGTTTTCTTCACGTCCATATTGATATAATAGGACCCTTATCTGTCTGTGACGACTACCGCTATTGTCTCACAGCCATTGATAGAGTCACCAGATGGCCAGAAGTTTGGCCGATGCGCACTACTACCGCCGAGGAAATAGCGGATACTTTCACGAGAGAATGGATACCACGATTTGGTGTTCCCTCTATTATTACAACCGACCGCGGTACACAATTTGACTCCGACCTTTTTCGAAGACTTATGTGCAGTTTCGCCACTAAAAGAAATAGAACTACAGCTTACCACCCAGCAGCGAACGGAATGATTGAACGCATCCATCGTCAACTTAAAGCATCATTAATGTGTCATGGGAGTTCTTGGACAAAAGCTCTTCCATTTGTACTTTTGGGAATGCGTTCAGCTTTTAAAGAAGATATTAAAGCTACTTGTGCAGAAATGCTTTATGGAGAAACTCTTCGGCTTCCTGGTGAGTTGCTAGCTGATTTTCCTGGAGTGGGTACTTCTGGAGAAGTGTTTGATTTTGTTGTGAAACTACGTCAACATATGTCGAAAATTCGACCAGTACCAGCGTCACGTCATACGAAGACCGGTTCTTTTATTTTCAAAGATCTAAATACGTGTTCTCATGTGTTCTTGCGGGATGACGCAGTCCGGCGTCCTTTGCAGCCTCCCTATTCTGGTCCATACCAGGTCATTCAGAGGGCAAGTGATGGAAAGACCCTAACTATTGACTACAAAGGGAAACATGTGGTTGTAAGCGTAGACCGCGTGAAACCGGCTTTCATTGAGGAATCAGATTCAAGTCCTGTTTCTACGACACCGAGGATACCTCAGTTGTCGCCAACGTCTTACCGGCAACCTACAACTATCACACCGACTGTGCCTGTACCTACGTCTCACCTGCAATCGACTACTGTCCCACTGCCTGTCGCTGTTCCTACATGTCAACCTCAGCCATATACCACACGATCAGGCAGACGAGTTAAATTCAAAATTTTTGATGATTAACGCAATGCTCTCCTTAGGGGGGTGATGTGGCGCCTCATTCGCCACTATTTTTGTACTGGTTGTTTCTAATCATTAATATTAAAAAGTACTTAAGTGATGACATATCAGAGAGACGGATGAAAATCAGACGGTTGGTTTCACGACACGTTTTGTACTAAAAACTTGTATTATAATATTATAAAGTACATGTGCTAAAGCCCTACTGACTAGCGTTATTATTGAACACGCCAAAATTTATTTATTGCCACTTCATCTCCTTTCTTATAAAATCTATGTCTATGAATTAAAAAGAAAATGTATATTGAGTAGCTATGATATAAACATTAAGAAAAGAAATATGTTATAAAAGAAAAGTGGTTTATTTAAAAATCGCCCCGTAATCCTCCTCCTCAACAGTGGCAGCAGAGCGTCGTTTTATTAGACATGGTTATATTAATATTATTATACTTATGTATTGATAGGCTATGTGCAAAAGAATAAAATATGTATAAACGTGAGCATTTTCCCATCATACCATTCGATGGCAAAAATTTCAACACGTATTCGATTGAAAAGTATTTTAAAAGAGAATGAAGTTCACGAAGCTATTGATGATGAAAAATATGCAAGTAAATATGGAAATAAAAAAGGTGAGGCAAGGGCACAGGCACTCGTTATCGCTGCCGTGTCCGACACCCATCTTGATTACGTGAGAAAAGGTTCAGCGTATGAGATGATAAAAACGTTAGAACTAAATTTTAAAGCAAAAGGCGTACGCTCAAAGTTATTTTTAAGAAGAAATTTAGCGAATTTAAAATATAATGAAAAGTCGTCTTTGTTGGAACATATATTAAAATTAGAGGCGATATTTACGGATTTAAAGGAAACGGAGTCGGAATTAAAAGAGGATGAAAAAGTCAACTATCTTTTACTATCGATGCCGGAAAGCTATGAAGGAATTGTTACAGCACTTGAGACTGTTGAAAATTTGCAGTATGATTTTGTAAAAAAAAGACTGATGGGTGAAGAAGAAAAGAAGAAAAAGAATATTAGTTCAGGACAGTATAACATCAATAATGCATTTCTATGTTATACTTGTGGTAAGCCCGGACACAAAAAGTTTCAATGTCGGGAGAAGAATCAAGAATACAACAAACAAGGACGTATCAAGGTATCAAAGAGGAGGTGGATACTACGAACAAGGAGAGCAGCGTGGAGCTTACATGGGCCAAAGACGGGGCGATTATCATGGACAAGGACGCGGCGTGTACCAAGGACGTGGTCGTAGCATATATCAAGGACAAGCTCGAGGAACATACCGAGAACAACGAAGATTCGAAAGACAGCATGAAGGCTACAACCAAGAAAGAGATCACCAATTTATAATATAGATGGAAGTTACTGTTTTATGTGTGAAGATGTAGCTAATAATTGTGAACAAAAGATGGACAGTTTGTTGTGGTGTGTAGACTCTGGATGTTCTGATCATTTAGTAAACACGAAAGATTATTTTACAGACTAAATAGAGCTTAAACAACCTAAATATATTGCAGCTGCTAAAAATGGCGTAACTTTACAAGCGATAGGTATTGGAAATATAGAGGTAATAGGTTATGTAGGTAGAAAAGCATATCCATGTACTATTAAAAATGTATATTTTGTTCCCGGATTAAGGAAAAATTTAATATCCGTATCTAAAATTAATTTAAGTGGATATAAAGCGACATTCACACACGGTAAGGTTAGAATTTATAATAGATATGATAACATGATAATGATAGGCAACTTAGAAGGTAATTTGTATACTATTAAGACAAGCATCAACCAACAAAATTGCTACTATGTAAACAAAGAATTTAATGAGATAGCTAGTTTGTGGCATAGAAGGTTTGGTCATTTAGGAATGCATAATATTAATCGGCTGGTAAAAACAAATATGGTAAATGGTTTAAATGACTTAAGAAATAGTAATATAGGAAATACATTATGTGAACCATGTCTGCTAGGTAAAATGACACGACAACCGTATAATAAGATAGGATATAGAGCTAAACAGCCACTTGAAATAGTACACACGGATGTATGTGGACCTATAAACCAACCAACCAACCAGTAGAGACGGTTATAAATATTTCTTGACTTTTATCGATGATTATACTCATTTTGTAATTGTATACCATAATAAACAAAAATCTGAAGTATTTGAGAAATTTCATAATTATTTTTATTATGACACCAAACATTTTAACACAAATTTGCTAAAACTGCGTTCAGATAACGGTGCGGAATATGTCACTAATAATTTTCAATATTTTTGTGCACAAGAAGGAATATCACTACAATATACAGTACCTTATAATCCGCAAATGAATGGAGTTGCGGAGAGAATGAATCGCACACTTATGGAGAAGGCGAGAACAATCCTGTTGGAATCAAAGTTAGAAAAAGAGTTTTGGGCTGATGCTATTTTATATTCAGCTTATGTAACAAATAGAAGTCCATCAGCAGGGAGAGAGTTAACGGCAAGTGAATTATGGACAGGCAGAAAGCCTGATGTATCAAACATGGGCGTTTTTGGTTGTGTCGCATATAACCATGTACCTAGGGAATTGAGACAGAAATTGGATAACACGGGAAAGAAAATGATCATGATTGGATATAGTACATCGGGATGTAAATTATTTGACCTGGAAACAAGTAAAGTAGTACATGCAAGAAATGTTATATTTGATGAAAGGTATAATGAAAATATATACTTACCATACTTACATGAAGAAAACAAAGAAAAAGGAAGTCAAAAAGATGAACAAAAGATAATTGAAGAAGCAAGACAAGAAATGAGAGAAGAGCAAAAGGATATAATGACAAGCGATACTAAAAATATATCTACAAAGAAAATAAACATACAGGTGGATGAAGTTATACAAAGTAAAGATGAACAAGAAGGAAGAGGGAAAAGAAAAATACAGAAACCGAAATGGCATGAAGAATATATTATGGATTTAAGTAATGACAGTGATGAAGTTTTGTATGCATTGATGACAAGCCAGGAAGCTACTCCATCATGTTATGAGGAAATAGAATATAGAAAAGACAGACAAGAATGGAAAAATGCAATAAAAGAAGAGTTTAAAGTATTAGAAGAAAGTGAAACATGGAAAGTGGTATCTAAACCAGAGAAAGAAAAATTATTAGATAGTAAATGGGTTTTTACAAGAAAAAGTATAGGTCAGAAAGAAATATGTAAAGCACGGCTTGTAGTAAAGGGATATCAACAAAATGAACAGTTAGAAGGTATATACTCACCAGTATTAAACTTACAAACTCTTAAGAATAATGTTGTCAATTGCAGCATGTCGAGATTATCAAATACATCAAATGGATGTAAAGGGTGCGTTTCTATATGGTGACATAAAAGAAAATGTATATCTTAAACCACCAGAACGATTAAAATTACCGGAGGGAAGAGTATTAAAGTTAACCAAATCATTATACGGGTTAAAGAAATCACCAAAATATTGGTATGAAAAATGCAATAGCACAATTACCGAATATGGATTCAAAAGATCAGAAAACGATTATTGTTTATATAGCATGAATAATACATATTTATTAATCTATGTAGATGATATTTTAATAATAATTAATGATGATATACTAAAAATAAACAAAATGAAAGAATTTTTATCACAACAATTTAGAATGAAAGACATGGGACATGATGAATCATTGTATCTAGGAATATCAATTAGTAGGCAGAAGAATAAGATTGTAATTAACCAAACAAAATATTTAAAAACGGTTCTTAGAAAATATCAGATGTTAGAATGTAAAGGTTGTGCAACACCTATGGATGTAAATTTTAAATTTGACGATACTGAACTAGATTTATCTTATGAGCAGAAGTGTAGATCACTAACTGGGTCATTGATGTATGCCGCTGTAGGGACTAGGCCAGATATATGTAATGATGTATGTTATTTGAGTAGATATCAATCTAAACCTAATGAAGCTTTGTGGAAGGCATTAAAAAGTATTTTAAGATATGTAAAAGAAACTCTACATTATGCATTAGTTTATTATAAAAATGATTGTAATGATATTATACCTTTGATAGGATATGCAGACTCTGACTGGGCTAGAGATAATGATAGAAAATCTACTAGCGGTTACTTATTTATGCTATTTAATAATGTCGTAATATGGAGATCTAGAAAACAAGCTACAGTAGCTTTAAGCACAACTGAAGCAGAATTAATTTCGTTGTGTGAATCAGTAGTAGAAGCTTGTTGGATTATAAAATTATTAAATGATTTAAATGTTGAGTGTCAAAAAGTAACAATGTTTGAAGATAATATAAGTACTATTAACTCGGTCAATAACCCTGATCAAAAACGCCTTAAACATATGGACATTAAGTATAATTTTGTAAAGCAAAAAATTGAGGAAGGATTAATCAATGTTATATAATATGTGTATACCAAATACCAATTAGCAGATGTTCTGACAAAGCCTCTAACTAAAATTCAATTTTCTCAATTGTTGTTTAGATTAGGTATGAGATGTGCATTGAGGGAGAGTGTTGAATAACAATGCGCATCTCCTTTCTTATAAAATCTATGTCTATGAATTAAAAAGAAAATGTATATTGAGTTGCTATGATACAAACATTAAGAAAAGAAATATGTTATAAAAGAAAAGTGGTTTATTTAAAAATCGCCCCGTAATCCTCCTCCTCAACAGCCTATTCCCTCCATCGGCCTAAAGTATCGAAATCGCATAACTTGAAAATGGCAGTAATAGTCTCTAAAGTGGACTGGGTTGCCAAGATTTCAATAAGTAGAAGAAGAAGAACCTTATGTTGTGTTCCTGCGGTGAGTAGGGTTTCCAGAGCTTCTTGGGATTGGCGGGTTCATGGTCGGCAACGCGTTAATGATACCTATGGTATTACAAGCGTCCATAGGCTACGGTAGCCGCTTACCATTAGGCGGTCCGTATGCTTGTTTGCCACCTTTGTTGTATAAAAACAGTGGTCACTTAATAGTGAAAAATTACAATACAAACATTACATAAATTTGAAAAATGGTTATATTAATTTTAATGACTGATTGCAGTTACTTATTTGAATTTGGATTAATTTTTTTTATAACCTAGAATCGAGGTGCAAATGATTCAAAATGAAATTGGTTATAATACGAAGTTATTATATCTTAAAATTATATACAAACTACAACTTTATGAAAAATACTATAATAAATTATGCCCAGAGAAATAAACAAATAGAATCAAAGCAATATTTTTGAATTTTGAATCAACCTTTATGAGAACAAGTTTCATTGGAAAAATGAAAATGAGTCGATAACAGAGTTTGATAACAACTTTTACGTTACTGTTTAAAGGTTAATATGTTTTCCGCTAGATGTCACTACATGGAAAGAAAACTGCTTGATCGACTGTATTATTTGGATATTGATATCTGAATAAAGATCAAATGTAAATAAAATTGATTGACAGACTGGATATAGATATAATAAAGCAAAGATTTTTACGAAATAAAATAATTTGTTGTCGAAATTTTTGATTTTTTATAATTTTCGTTTTTTAAAGCCCTGTAACATTTTTCCTATGCGTTTTAGCGATAAAATGAAAAAGACCTTTTTTGTAGAGAAATTAATTTCCTACATTTTTCGACGATTTAGAATAAAAATTAAAAAAAAAGTTTTTTTAAATAGGAAAGGGGACCCCCCATGTGCCAGCTCAATTTTCAAGGTATCAAGCACATCTTTTAGGAGGTTTTTTTGTCTAACGAAGAAACTTTATAGAAGTACTTACTCAAAAAAATTTTTGATTATTCTGACGCAAATTAATAAATAAGTGTGTATTCTATACCCTACATCAACAGGTCTGTCATAAAAGCATGTTGGTACCTAACTATAATGTCGAAAAGATGAGAATATAATTAAATCGTAGAATATACCAATTAATAATTCTAATAATAATTATGCACATCGTAAAATTTACGATATTAAATTTGAAAGCGGTATTATGTGATTTCCTCGCCCTCATGGTACTAACATGATTTTAATGTTCACAACTTTCATATTAATATTTGTAATCACTTGTTACATAGTATGTATACATACATAAATATACCCAATATCTGACCTAGACGTTACGAGTTTAGAAAAGAATTAAAAATAATGTATTAATGTAAGCGGGGTTTTACTATCTGTGCGGTCGCTGGTGAAATATAGGTAATTCCTTGGAATTACCTTCAGACAACAAGCTTCCGCTATATGATATTTTCGCTGGCGGGTTTAGTGTGCTTGTAGGTATATGTGAGTCGAGTATGGTGAGCGGACACTCGTTCGGTCCCACGTCAGACTGAGGAAATCTAACCACCACCTACCTTTTCGCCACTCTCGTTCATCCAGGCAGGCGGCAGGGATTAGCACGGCTGATCCTGTTAGTATGGACGCGCACAGCACGGCTGCGATCCACCAACTCTAACTCAACGAAAAAGACACGGCAAAACGCGAGTATAAGTTATTCGGAACGTCCGAACACACACACGCGCTATTGCTAACGATCCCACCGCAACACTACCCTGCCACGACCGAGGCATATGACAGGCGGCGATGGCAGATCTACCTTCATCTTTGTAAAAACCGAACACTATCAAAAGGTTATAATATTTATAGGGTGGATCATTATGCGAATGATAGTGATGTCTGGAAGTGACTCCCTCTCTGTGTATCCACTGTTATTATTATTGTACCTGTTGTATTAACATGCCTGCCTCGTTAGCCTAGTGGTCGTTAGCGCGACTGCTATGAGCGAGGTCCTGGATTCGAATCCCAGGTCGAGCAAAGTGTTATTGGGGTTTTCCTATTAAATTCTCAGTAGCAGCTCGGAGTTTGCTTTCGTGCCTGATTAATGGCAATAGGCTCGCCCCCTATTACATGGGACCTAAAAACATACTCGGCGAATTGTGGGTGTACATTAGTACACCTCTGCCTAACTCTTCGGGGAATACAGGCGTGATGGTATGTATGTAACATTTGTACAGTTGAGAAAAAAAACCGATCGAGTTTCTTGCCGGTTCTTCTCGACTACGGGGATATTTTCCGAACCGGCAGTAGTGTTTTTAGGGCCTAAATTGAATAAAGATTATTTTTATTTTGATAGTCGCCTATTTTACATTTTTCATAGAGGTCATATGGTATGTGCTCGTAATATAAAACTCGTTTTGTCGTAAACTTTTATGTGTATAATATAACACAAACACATATTGTGTTAAAATTTAGTTGGTAGATTTACCAAACACAGTTGGTATCCCTAGAGGTGATTGAAGAAAAGTTATGCAAAAAGTTTAGAAATTCACAAATTTTAAAAAGAGCCTACCTACGTGGGTTCGTAGCACTGAAAGGATTAAAAAGTATTATAAAAAAACTAAAAGCTTTTCATAAATATTTATTTATTTAAAACACCATACTATTTATTATTATTATGGTATTGTTTATAAAATAAACCGCCAAAAAATTTTGACACTTCGTTATTCATATAGTTACAAACTATTAATACTTTAGCGATAAGTACAATCAATTATAATAAATCTACACTTATTTAATAACCTTTAAATTTGGAGAGAGAGGTTTTGGACGTCCGTTCCCTTTGACTTTTGACGACTTAATGAATTGATTTCGTTTTTTAAATTATTTTTTTTTACGCAAATGTTGTAACTACCGTTCAATTGAAATGTTAATACATAAATAAAGGAACTTTAATAATGTTTTGGACGAAATAACGTATGTGACATTTCTTTAAATTAAATCGTTTAAACGTTTAAAAATGGATAAGCCTCATTAGTTCGGTTGGGTTGGTTGGTCAGGATTAGTGTGGCGGCGTGTTTACTGTTGCGCAGGTCAGCGCCGGCGGCCGAAGCGAAGGAACGAGTGGACGACGTCCTGCCTCTTCATGCCAGTGTCCAAGAGTTGGGGGTAATCACGCACGAGAGCTACAAACATACAACTAAAGTTAAAAATAAGATATTTCTTTTTTGTTGACGTCAATATTGACCTCAATGTTGCTGTAATACTTTAAAACACAACGAGAAGGAGTTTTTAATGGGAATTTGATATGTCATGTAGATAGCGGTTCTTTTTTACAGTAGCATGGCAAATTAAAAATTCTTACACAATTTTAACAAGAGAGGTGCTAACTTGTTAAGTTCTACCGCTGCTCCACAATCGCATACACAATGAAATCAGGTGAAAATGTACAAATATCATTTTGGTTTATGGTAGAAAATCTTTAGAGAAAGAAAGAGAAAAAAATATTGACACAAAAAAACACAAAAAGCTAAAACATGAAAAACCCCATAATAAACTTAAAATATTAAAACAAAACGGGAAAAACAAGCGATTTGATAAGATTTGGCATCAGATTTAGTCGCTGGTGATGAATGTCATAAGACGATGCTGTGTTTTCAGCAAAACCATCGGATTACGCCGGCAATCATTTGGATAATCACATTTAAGATATTTCGCTTTGAATTGTAGCTTTTGATAGAAAAAACAAGAAATTAACATAAACACTTAGTAAAATACTTAATAATTATATCTGAAAATTACGAACCGCCAAGAATTAAATGAAATTTTTTTTTTTACTCAATAAAATATTTACTATATTAATTTTTTCACAAATAAATTCAGTTATAGCTAAAAGCTCTGTTTAGTTGTGTCAAAATATAAGCAACTGTCAGTGTTAAATCAATATAAATAATATGATTTATGGGCTTTGTTGAAACTGCCCTCAGTACATTATTTTTTTAAATTCTCTCTTTCTATGTATACTTCACATTGGTTCTATTTACTATTCAGTTTCTAGAATATCTTCTAGGTCACGTACCTTGATATTCAGGAACTTGTTCTCCAGCAGCCTCGGCGTACAGCTCGAGGAAGGTGTTAAGGGCTTGACAGAAACGTGCAGCACGTGGGTCATCCTCAGCGGCGCCTGCGCAGAGCTGTGCCGGCGCTCCGAGCGCTGCCGACAAGCACCACGACAGGACCACGCAAACCAACGCCAAACGGTAGTGTTCGCCTCTGTTGACAAGATAACACATAAAAATGGATATTATAAACATATGAAACCAAGAAGTCGTGAACATTTTCACCCACTTTTTAATTAATTTGACAATCTCTCTAACCGTTCCACGGACATCACAACCTTGTAGCTTTTCTTCAATAAATCTATATCATTAATGCTAATGTAAAAAAGCGGAAGAGTATTTTTATATATATTATTTTATTTATTTATTATTGTATATATTTATATATATTAATAGCCAGATTCACGAGGAATAGTATAGACTATTTAACATTGGGCTACATCTCTCAACTGACCATAAAAATAGGTATTGTTTAGTATTGTATTTTTGTTAAGAAAGTCGGAAGTGAAAGCGTTTCTGAACTGATCTATCCGCGTGCGTTGGTGTCGGTAATGCATAAAGCGCAATATATTATCATATTATAGTTTCATTTGAGCTTTGAAATGAACTTAGAGATTTACGATCTTCACCAAATTCTCGGCAGTTCCTTGAAGGTCAGACGAAAACGTTCGAAACCATTAACAAAGTATCAAGTTACACGTGTCAGTTGTATGTAGTCCCAAGCAAAAACTCTAACAAAGGCACACTAAGTGAACCTTTTACCTATTCAAGAACAAAACATATTTTTTATAGGTAGGTGTGTCAAATAAAAGCTATCTAGACTATAATGAAATCTATTATATAAATCATTCTTAAAATTTTTAGTTTGTTTGTTTGAACTCGCTAATTTAAGGAACTACCCTTCAAATAAAAAAATACCTATATGCATTTTATAGCCCATTTATTGTGAAAGGTTATAGACTATATAACATCACGATAAGCCTTAAGGAGTAAAGCAGTAATCATGAATTTCAAGTAATGTGGCAAGCACTTTAGTGATTTTCAGGAGTTCCCTAATGTATCTTCGAAGTGGAAGATCCAATACCAATGAAATTAAAATGGCCTACATTGAGGTATTTTCCCTTTCCAACGAAAACAGAAACATCTAAATCGGTTCATAAACAAAGAAGTTATGGCTAAACATCCATAAAAAAATGTACAATCGAATTGAGAACCATTTTGAAATCGGTTAAAAAATCGATTCAAATTTCAATAGTCTCGACTTTACCGTGTGACGTGGCACCGAAATAAAAATATAATTTTACCACGAAAGTCAATTGTCAGTAAGTTTTTGTTTTCACTCGGGAAATATTAGAAAAACAGGGTCCTTTGGAATTCGGCCCGTCTTACATACGTACCGTGGATCTTCTTAACATCGGTATCTGAATTCCTAGCATTCGTTTTGTGGTATATTGGTTTTCTTTTTGTTTCGTATTACGTTAAATTTTTATACTACGAAATCTTATCTGTACATATACTAACTAAAACTCTAATAATTGGATATTATTAAGACGTTTTAGTTGTAATTATTAAAGTAAATGTGGTCTTGGTTATGTTTTTATTTCACTCATTTTTGAAATTATCTTTAATAGTAATAAAATTATCTAATTATGTTAATAGTTGTTTTTACATCGTTTTACTATTATTATTAATGTGTACATAAAACAAAATTTTGTTTTAACCTTCAGTGCATATTTAGGTATGCGTAGGTACATCGATACATTTTTTGTAATTGTGTTTTTGAAGCTATATTTTTAAATGCGTGATTATTAATTTAAATGTATAGAAAAATGTTGATGTACCTCACTATGCATTTAAAGGATGGACTATAAATTATGTAAATAATAAAATAGAAAAGTTTTAGTAGGAGTAGGTAATTTCCATTTTAATAACTCACGATATTACCATGTAATACACTGTATATAAACGGGAACATCTTTAAAATTCAGTAAAATCCTATGCGATACGTCTTTATTAAACGAAATTAATATAACAAGTAACTTTTTGTCTGCCGTCGTTTATAATCGCCGAGCGGATTTCTGGTCCCCGTCCGGCAATAGTCGGTAATGCTTCGTACAAACAAGCTACGATCCTCTACATCCCTACTTAATCTGTTTTGACGCTATAAAATAAAAGTCACAAGGAACTTTTTTTGTTGAAAACTTACTTTCGACGTCATTAATCCAACTGCTTCATAAGCGTAGTGGTCCTAAGCGTGATTGCTATGCTCGAGGTTGCGGTTTAGATTCCCAAGTCGAGCAAAGTGCTATTGAGTTTTTTATGAAATTCTCAGTAGCAGCTCGGAGTTTGGCTTTGTGCCCGATTAATGACAATAGGTTCGCCCCCTATTACATGGGGCCTAAAAACATACTCCTCTTATATTACACCTCTGACTATTTCTTTTGGGATACAGTCGTCATGGTATGTTATGTTATATTCCAAATGTATTTTCGAATAAGTTTAGTCTATCTATATAAATAAAATGATAGGAGTTTGTCGTTGTGTGCGAATAACGCTAAAACTAGATTGATTGATATAAAGATTGTAATGTTTTTTTTTTGTTTTACTTTTCAGATACTTGGTCCTTTTAAAAATAAAAAATATCACGATATCTTCAGTCAATTAAAAGTTATGAAGATTTAAGAAATTACGATTTTTATAAGCACTACGCTTTCAGCGATATTTTTTCTTGCCATGGAGAAGTCGGGATTATATTATTAGTATAGCATAGATCTATAGATCAACGAAGAAGTCGCGGGCGGTTACTAGTATAGGATAAAACTATCCTCAGATGATTGGAAATGTAAACCAATCTTTTTGAAATTATATATACTTCTTTATGGAAAAATAACAAGACCGAATATGTATTTACTTTGCGCCTTCATTTTATAACAAAAAGTCTACAACAATGAAGTCTCTTGTTATATTGTAGTGAAGACAGTCACACTCAAGTCAAGGACTACAGTTGTACAAAGCGCAAGTTCGAACCCAAATGGGTACTCCATCTGTCAACTCTGAGTTGGAACAACTGGATACCAGCTTAGGGTTATTTGACTCGGCTCATAGACGAACTGTGAGACTTGTTGGGGATCCCAAACGACATCGGATCTTTAAGTGTGAGGATAGAAATCACCTCATTGTGAAACTCACACGATGGAACCGCAATAGTCGCCGCAGACAGACAGGGGAGATTCCTTTCAAGCGTAACGTTGGGATATTTATGCAAGGCGGCATGACAGCTGCTACCACCGATGGATTACGATCTCTCGGTGGTCGCAGTTGTGTATAGATTTTACTGAGTTTACCATCAGGGGCAGTGCAAACAATTAGCTGAACTACTATTTAGAAATATATATGCGTATTTTACCATTGAGCGAGACTTCAAAGAAGCATAACTTTGAACCGGCATACAAGCATCCATTATTGTTAATTGTTTTTAAAAGTAGGTACACGCTGATTGGATCTAACCCTAGAAGCAATTAGTTGATAATAAACATACATAAGCATACTATCACGCCTGTATCCCTGAAGTGTATCTATATTTCACCCAAAGTTAGCCGGATACGTTTTTAGGTCCCATGTAAAAGGGAGTGAGCCTATTGCTATTAATCGGGCACAAAGCCAAACTAAGAGCTGCTACTGAGAATTTCATAGAAACCCTCAATAACACTTTGCTCGACCTGGGAATTGAACCCGGGACCCTGAAATAGCAATCTCGCTTACGACCACTAGGCTATATAATATATTACATAGTGTACATTTTAGTTGAATACTAAATACTCCCAGGCGTAGGCAAGCCATCAATCATATCCATCATAAAAAGTTTACCTTGTTTAATAGGCAATCTGTAACCTACCAAGAATCTTTGTTTCTCTACTAATTTTATAAAAAGGCAAAGTTTAGGAGTTCAATTTCTCGAACTACCTGAAAAATCACTGTAATAAGATGCTATATCATTCCTGAAGACTATACGCTATTCGAATTGATACTTATATTCCAATTCAATAATATTCTTAGAATCTTTTCAAAGCAAAAAGTAATTTATATTTTCTAATACGTGATTTTTGTTTTCTTGATTTTTAGATCGAAATATATAATAAAACATAAAAGGACACATAAATAAATATCAGTAATATATAAATGTGCAAAGTAAAACAGGTATCGCGGATTTTTAACCTTCATTCCAACGTAACCAGTTTCGGGAATCATTCCCTAATATTTGTTCTCGATAAGGGATGAACGAGTGAAACATAAATGCATACAAGAAATTTTCTAACATGTTAGTAAAGGGTAATTTTTTATCGATTTATTAACTATCGTTGAACTACAATTTCATCTGATCATAAGTTACGATGTAGCCACAGATGAGGTCGGTCACGCCTAACTTAAAAATGGAGCTAGCTTTCAAGTAAACCTGACGGAACACACCAATAATGCTGTGTGGTAAATATTCAACTTGAGAGTGGTAAGCATTAAGAAATGATACCGTACTGCAATGCCATGGTTTCATCACGTTTTCCGTCATCGCAAGGCTCAGGGTTATTGTAAGATTCGAACCCTCATCGATTAACGAAATATCTGAAGTCTAAACACTAACACTGTGCCATGATCTTTTTAGTAAGATAAAGAGGTCTTAAATAAAATATTTGAACAAAAATGCCTGGGTAACAGAGCTTGGATTTTGTTTACGAACTGGCTCTCAATTGCAGCTTTTTTAGTAAGACTTAGGTACCTATTACTACTAGAAACAGAAGGGACCTAAACAAAAAGCTTGGGTGACCGAGCTTGGATTTTGTTTGCGAACTGGCTCTAAAGTGCAGCTTTTTACTAGTAAGACTTATTACTACTAGAAAGAGACTTAAACAAAATATTTAAACAAAAACACCTGGGCGACCGAGCTTGGATTTTGTTTGCGAACTGGCTCTCAAGTGCAGCTGCTGGAACACACCTATTGGTACTTGGCAACATTTTTTCAACTTGAGGGTGGTAGCTAGCCTTTAGCATTTGCTTTGCATCGTGCTTTGGAACCAAAGTAAATCTCAGGTTCATTGTAAGGATTCGAACTCACGTTGATCGACGTCCATCATTCCTTTCGAGTTGTTATCTCCTGGTAAGAGCTTTGTAACAAATCAGTCGCGGCAATGTCTACGTAATTTGCGAAGAATTCCAACTTGAAATGAAGTCTTGTTTTTAAGCTGATTTTTACTTTTTACCCGTCTTTGTGAGATGAGATTACACCTACTCACGTCAATACAGAAGAGAACATCAGTGGAAAAAGAACATCAGTGGAAAATATTATGTAATTTATTTTTGTAATTTAAATGTAGACAGAAACGATATTTATTTTTACATTTTAACATGATCAACGTTATGCCCGCGGCTCCTCCAAATGTGAACCGATTGTTATGCTTTATTTTGAACATTTTAATTATGGGTTATATCGAATCTGTTTAAATTAATGCCTGCTACATATTATTATATTTAATGCGATGGTTCAATAGCACACAAGCATGATTTCCTGGTATTAAAATTTGACAAATTCACGGGTATATGAAAAATAACATAATTATATTTGTAAACGTTAGACATATAATTCTATCTATAATAATATTTTATGTTGTAAAACCCAAGAGATTTAATTTTTATTTTTATTTTATTTTAACGCCTTATACTCTAGAACTATCACTTAGATAAAAAAAAAAAAATCACTTTGTGAACCGTAGGGCGACACTAGTGTATTTAATATATGTGCTTTAATATAAACAAACTATTTATAATTAAATACGTAGACGTCAATAAAAATTAGCAAATTTTAGGACTGAAGCAACCAAGCTAAAAACTGATGAAAGTAGAAAAGGTATCAATAATTTCAAATGTTACATTACATAATCTAATTCTTAAAGCTCAGTTTCTAAACTTTTGTTTCTAAGTAACCAACTTTTACATCTACGGTTTTAGAAGTTTTTGACAAGTTCATTTCATAAATGAACTAGCAGCGCCTCTAGTGAAAACATAGAGGAACTAAAATACTATACGAAAAACTTTTGACAGTATTTGAAAATTATCTAATAAATACTCAGACTCCGAGAACGTTTCAAGTATTTTTATTTGTCTTTATATAAAATTGTATAATAATTTGAAGTGCAAATATACGCATCTACGTGCCTTCCATTTGTTCGGTGCGAAGCTAAAGAATTAATAAAGTAAAAAATCCGCACCAAATAACGTGACAGAAGGGCAATGTGGGTGGATTATTCAAATGGGGATATAAGCTCGGAGGGAATAATAAGAAAATAGAGGGAAAATGCGGTCAGCTGCCAATTGCTGAACTTATTCAAACTATTCGTATATTCATTCATTGTATTAAATTGTAGGGGAAACCTTCCTTTATGGACACCGAAATCTAACATAATTTTATCCTTAGAAATGTTAATATAATAAAATATTTACGATTAAATAAAGTCACGTTTCTTTATTTTTACTTTATACAAATAGTTCTGTAATAAAATATCATAGTTTAATTTAGAAAACGTATTAAACAAAATATAATAATAACAAAGACGAGGAAAAATATAGTAAATAATGAATAAGATAATAATTAATTTCTATTATTATCAACCGATTTGACTGTTCAGTTACATTGTTAAAAGTACTTAAAAATGGAAGTAAATTTCTCGTGGTTCTTCTGATCCGGTTGAGACTTCTCAAATAGCTTTCTACAGACCAATTAAAAGTTAACCATTTACTACCATTCAATGAACTTAACATTGTAAATAGGTACATTTCGCAATATTATCTTAAAAGAAATGCCATAAAAAAAGTAACAAAAATAATTTTACATACCGCAAATACATAGCATAGTATGTTTAAAATTATGTGTCCAAATCCAAAATACTTAAAAAGTACACTGACCTACACCGCATTCTTTAGAAAGTAATAAAAAAATTAAGAAAAAGTTTTAAAACTCTTTTTGGAATATAAAGATTCAGTTCGCGTAATTGAAAATTTAGAGATGCACGTAACTATTAATAAATTTATCGAGAGTTGAATGACATTGTCGACGTTTGGATGCCACGACGCGTACACGCACGAATGGTCGTGGTACTGGAAGCTGGACCGGGACACGGTTTCATTTTATCTCATTATAATAATGCCGTTACGTTCAGAAGAAGATAATTTATCGATATTTAAAAGGATTCTTTGTAATTGTGATATCATAGGTAGATGATTACATTTTTGCCGAAAAGAGAAACATGTTTTATCGATAATTAATGAAATACTTTGTAATTTTGCAATTAATAGGAATGATAAACGTAAAAACGGTAGAACGTATTTTTTATAGTAGTTTTTGTTTTTGGCTATTCAAAATATCGACATATCTGTTTATAATATTTAAAACCGAATTCACTAACCTTGGTCATTAGCCGACTATCTACAGTATGGAATCCTATGATAGGAAAACTTTCAAGTTTTGCGATTCGATTGACAGATGTCACAATAGATACAGACAGTGTAATGTGCCAGAATATGTCTAGTGACAATGAGCAGATGAAGGTAGAAACTAGAAACTGCCCTTGCTAACAAAGCTACCATAATACATCAATCGGCTCGAGATCATGGCCTGTACAACCAGGCCGAGACATCGAGCAATAAAAAATTAAGACGCGATCTTTAAACATATTCAAAATCATTAAATATTATAATCATAGTTCTCCTACGCCATGAATGTGTGTAAATTACTTAAAACTTTCTTGGTTATGTAAAAATATATAGTCGTATGATATAATATGGTATAATGAATTGAACTGACAATTTCTTAACGATACTTAATTCTAATTTAAATTGTTTACTTTGTTCCCCTACGATTTTACTACAGCGCATCGCACAAAAATCCATAAAACATCGATAAAATTAAGTATAACGCGTAAGTCACTATCGCTTGCGTACGTGCTAAATCGCATGCAACTGTTCTATTAAAACCCATTAAATAGAACAACACTATTCTCGTACCACAACACTAGTGCTTTCTATTTTATTTCTTAAATGTAAATAAATAATATTTTCCACTGTGTTATGTAGAATGAAGTTAATTATATAATTTAACAATATTGCAATATTCTGCAGTTTGTAAGTGTTTGTATGATCTTCAAAAGTTTTAAGTTGATTCTTTGAATTATGCAGTTATTTATATATTATTCAATGAAACATATTTATTGCATTAAGGTTCATGCTCTGATCCTAAATGCTGTGAGGTGACCCAAAAACCCAAAAGTAGATCGTACCGTGGTAGAAATTGTCAGTCAGTGAACTTGAAATCGGGGCTGATTGCCTAAACGTTTAAACAATTAATGCAATAATAATTGTAGTAAATTATCCCATTGAACTCATTCGCACTTTTTGATGTTAGAGCATAGCGTGCTGTGTTCATGTCATTCACCCAGCTTCCTATAAAAGTATCCTGATTGCACCCGCAAGGATAGCTGCTGAAGACTGACGTGGAAAGCGTTTCGTCAAACGTCGCTTCAAGTTCAAACTAGTTAATATTTTAAACTACTCCTTAAATCATTCAAAGAAAATATCCGCGTGATAAACACTAATAGGGCAGACACATTTTACATGAAAAAAAAAATTCTCGTTGTATAAAGGTAAGAAAAAGAAGCACATTGTATCGACATAAAGTATGTCGTAAGATATCACTGGAGACAGTAAAGTAGGTTTTGTCTTTTTTGTACCTACTTTCATATAAGACACATTTAATGAATAATGCTAAAACCGATACCTAACGTAATAAAATGTCATTATATTATATTTTTATAAGCAGTTAATAATAATTAAAATGTATAATAAATAGCACGTTCACGAAATATCGGTTCACTCACTGGTCCGACACGCTATAGTTACACAAAAATACGATTTTTTTTTAAATTTTTAATGATTTACGTAAAATGAATCCCAGAAAACTATGCATGCTAAAGCAATTTTTTTTCTTATAAAGTATAGAATATGTCGTCTCTTTCCGCTACAAAGAGCGGAAAAACCATTTTAGGCAAATTGATTTTTTAATGCCACTTCGTTGTATTTTTCAAAAGCTACAAAAGCTGGACATCAGTTTTCTTCAAAGCCAGGTTATTTGTATAAAAAAGTAAAAAAATATACAAATATTATATTGTATAAACTTGAGGCTAAAAAAGTATAAAAACAAAAGAGTTATGTAAGAAAGGTTTTTTTTAGTTTTTTGATCCTTGGCAAAAGTATGTAATTTGAACTTACGCCCTTTAAAGTGGAAAGAGTCGACATTAGGCCGAAATAAAGTACGGGTGGTAACCCTAGTATCGCCGGGTACAATACCCACCACGTAGAACTCTATAACGATGGATATAGTGAAATAACTTTAAATTAAAAACAATTTAATATTAATAGTACAGTGCAGTAAATTAACCTCACAGATGAAGGGCACGGACTCATTGCGACTTTGCGACGCACTAATTGTGAATCTACGATAGTGCCGATACTAAACAGGGCAACTGCACGCTCCGAGACAATTACTCCACATTAGCAGGCGTCTGCAATAGGGTTGCCACACTACTCGTAGTAAATTATATAATATTGTTCTATACCATGTTGTATACCCCTGCATTTTAACCCTATTTGAACATTTTTATAGTGTTAAAAAGCTGATTTTGCAAACGCAACAATGATATACCGTTGATATAAATATAACGATTTTAAATACTATGTAACACAACTTTATTTATTGTCAAAATGTAAAAAAACAGCCTGCAAAAAAGATTGAAAGATGAAACAAATATCTGTACATGAAATTTTACGAGAATGTAAGTACTTAAAGTTTTAGAAATTCTGTCTAAAATGTGGCGACCCTAATTTGTCGCTAGAGTTATGTAATACATTTTTATGATAATCAAAGATATTATGTGTATACTAGCGGTATACAGAAGTTCATTTTATAACTTGATATACTTTTAATACGATAAAAAAATATTCAAATATATCTTTAACGCAGAAAATAGAGATTAATTTATACCCTCTTCTATTATTATTTAAAAATACAAAAACAAGAAAAACACACACACACACATCATAACAACAAACACGCATGTACACATACATGATAATCTAGAACTCTAAATATCGCCATTATGGATACATTTTAATTATTCAATTTTTTTGTATTTTTCATTATATTATGGAACGTAAACTTTATAGTCATATTATAACCTGGAAATGGACGCTATTGGCTGCGACACAGTCTACATTAATGTACCATTATTTATATTTCCAATAAATATTATTATTTTTATTATATTAATAATATAACTTGTGCAAAGTTCGAAATTCAGGTGAAATGCATTCCAGCAATCAGCATGCTATTTACTATAATTCCATTAAAAAAAGCTTTCATAAAATTCACAACGGTTACTTCGATATCTCCGCGTTGTTTAAAAGCGTATATACACATTAATAAATGAGGTGAAATTTACGCACAATATTTATTATTCCAGCGGATGCATCGCAGAATGCGTTTTGTATACGTTAAAATTTCAAACGGGGCTCGTCGGACGCACGCTGTCTTTATTTAGAATGAGATCACGACCTCGTAAGAAAAAACTTTAAGTTCCTGAACCTTAGCATTAAATCAGAAGACTATTAAGCCGTTGGTGTTCTTGTAAATCGGGCTATGAACTGATTTTACAGAAGAGAAAGAAGACTTTTTGTAAGTAGATATTTCGCAATGAATACTGAATAGAACATATTGTAGTACCATCAAAAAGTTTTGGTAATAATTTTTTTAAGATTTAGAAACACCTACAACCGAAAAAAAGATTGCTTCGAAGAGTTGTCTGCGAATGAAAAACTAAATACGTATTTCTTTACCAACTATATATCCATGCTTACAATGATCTTAGTCTATGTTGATCTAAGAAGCTACAATCAAAGAGTCTGTTACTGACACTTGATTATCTGACGTTTTACTTCTTTTTTTTTTTGAACTGACTACACTGTTATCCTTAGAGGCCCTATCGTAAAACAGAGCCGCTGCGGCTTTTACAGCTTCACCGGACTTACAATTCAATATTTGCATACGTCTTACAACTATTCAGTGGACTTGTATCTAAGTGTTGACAGCAACCAATCAAAAGAGACCACAATATTTTTAACAAGCCATAAAAGACCAGCGAATGCACAAAGCAAGATCGTGGTCAGAGTTAACGGTTTAAATCTTTGTAAGATGCGTGAAGGTGTTAGCGAAAATAATAGAATTAACAGACAGGAGATTCTCAGATATAAAAATTATAATATAAACGCCGAACTACTAATTTCTGGGCGTTTGAGAACTTCCATATTGCTGGGTTGGTGAGGAAAAAAGGATAAATGACCATTAATGGCATAATTTACCATTTGTTATTACAACTACTATTTAATGAGAATCAATTAAATACAGCCTTATGCCTTACACTCTTAATGATAACAAGGCCCCGACTATGAAAACACGAGAAAGGTTTCGATAAAAACAAAATTAGTATTGAGACATGGACATCCACAGAATACAAATTAGCACGTATTCTAAAATGTACGTGCAAATTAGTATCAAAAGAAAAGCTTTCATCTGATTTCCATTGCCTCACTTGAGTATTATAACGACTTGTAAAATACACTATGAAATCAAGTTATCTTAAGAGCTAATTCTTATATGAATTTTAAAAGCGAGAAACACTTGAATACCTGTTAACATCCTAACACGATTACTGTGGAAGAGGTCGAAACAATATACTGCACGCTTTTAATAAGTGCGTTACTAAAGTCAATTGAAACATATTAATAGAAAATACCTAGTCCATTGCAAACAGAGACAAATTAGAACATATTAAAGTATTACGTTGGTCACACAAATTACTGTTGAACAAACAGACAGAGTGACGAATCGATCTTCCTGAAAACGCAGGGTTGCCAATAGTTCATTTTTATTTAAGGTTACATAGGTACGTTCTTGTTTATAAGTTTGAACTATTTAGTAAACGACAGGCAAAATTTCAATATCATTATATTAAATACGTGAAGCGGAATCTTTGTAAGTAGGTACCCCTTTTTAAGCGTATTGCATTCACGGAAGACTGTGAGATTTGGCATAGTTAAAGTTTATATGGAGAAGGAGTGCTGAAAGCTAAGATTTATTTATAATATCTGTTACTAATATATTAAATAAAATAAATTAATACTGCGAATGCTAAACCGACCAATTCCACTGAACTTAGACCCCCTAAAATATTGACATTGTTACAAAATGAAAAGTGACAGCAAGTGATATAATATTCGTTGTTTAGGTTCATACTGCAAATGTCAAACAGAAAATAGTCTATGATTAAAAAGTCGCTGGTCGAATTTCGATCATTGGGCGACCGCTAGTAGAAATAAATATAAAATAGTAATCTCAACTTTCCCACTTGGCTAAATAAAAGTTGATTAGGTAAATTTACCAGACGATATGTTCAAGAATCATATAAAGCGAGTTTTGTTGTCGAAAGCTTATTATGGGATGAACAATTAGATAAGTGATGTATGATAGTGATGTCTAGAAGGGATTCCCTTTCTTTGCATTCACTAAAAATAAAAAACAAAATTACAAAAAAAAGATAAACTGGATGGAAACTCTTGCCAGTACTTCTCCATCCGAACTTGAGGTAACGTTTTGACAGTCATAAAACTGCCTTCTTAGGACCTAATTTTAATAACGTGTTTTTGTTCTTTTAGGTAATTACCTATTCCTTGATTTCGTTTGAAAAGTAGAGTCAATGTATCGCAAAATAAAAAGCAATAAAAAGGATCTTTCGCATCTGATCTTTTAATCTGTATTCTATGAGTACTGGCGCACTCCCCGCTGGTTTCCCGCGCGACTTTATAATACTTATTTCAGTACATTGATGAAAGTGTGTTGCTGTGAGACACATCAAAGGTGTGAAATATAAAAAAATACATTTAAATTTAAAAAGTTTCTTCACTCTTTGAGATGTTAATTTCAGGTAATAACAGCTTCATATGAGATGAATTAAAGCTGGGTTGTAACTCTGTGTTTTTCTAATTATCGTTTTGATTAAGTTTTTCCATGCTATAAAGCGGCGAACATACATTCAGTACACCTATGTTGAGTTGTCACTACGATACAGCTACCTGTACGAGTCCGTCTTGAGGCCAGTCATAAGTTTTTAACAGGCTTCAAAAAAATAAGAGGTTACTCTATTCGAATGAATAATTCGATTATGAACCGATTTAGCTGATTCTTTTTTAGTTAGAAAGGGGATACTTACCTCAAGGGTGGTACCATTTTAATTTCATTGGCGAATTTGAAGATACACCACGAAACTCTTCAAAATTGTCTTGTAATGTTATCACTTTTATTCACAAAAAAATTATACTTGTTTGAGGTGTATCGAATAACCACATTTAGGTACCCCAAACTAAACCCAGCTTCACCCAGTTGAATAGGTTTCAAAAAGTTCCAGTTTCTCCCTAGAACCGTTCGCGTTTTACAATTAAACTAACCGCACATAGATTATAAAGTAATCAGATACGACATATTCTTTATAATTAGCAACATGCATTTTAAGTTGACATAAAAACTCCCTTGACAGTTTTAACAAGAGACATAGTTTCAAAACTATGTTTGAAGATTACTAGAATAATTAGAAAATGTTCCATTTATGTGACGTTGGCAGAATTGTTGATGAACATATGAATAGTAATAGTACCTTTCAATAAAAATAACAAGAAGAATTTTATTTATCTGTTATTGTGAAAGAATAACTTAGTGACTGACTGACATATCAATGCACAGTCCAATCTCAGTGGCTCAGTTAGTAGCGCAGTACGGACTCTGCGTCGATCGACCTGAGTTCAAATCCCTGAAGATCCCTAGGTGAAGGAAATGCTCGCCTGGCTAGCTACCACCCTCAGGTTGAAAATCTGTCGCCAAGCACCAATAGGTATGTTACGGCAGCTGCACTTGAGAGCCAGTCTTCCACTAGGCTTAACGTGCTACCATCTTGACCACAACGCTAAACCTATAACGATTAAAAAAAACATTACTGGTGGTAAAATCGTAAAAAAATTCATGCAGGTTCCTTTGCACTGTTGGTGAGCATTAAGAAACGATGAAAGTTTGATTACTATGAAGCGAGTGAAGCCACGGGAAGTAGCTTTTGTGTTATAAATAAATAACGCAAGCTGTCGACTCTTGTAATACGTATAAATATTATCATTATCGTTTATTTTATTTACCATAAAACAGATTTGAAATTAAAAAGTCTTCAATAAAACGCGAAAAAGCTCTAATGAAGCGATACATTCGGTTTAAACTAGCCTAATGAATCCTAAATCTGATTAGAATTCAGCGCGCGCGCTCCAAAAACTGTCAACCGCCATGATGGGTACGAACCGCATTATGCAACGGCACGCAGCATTGTTAATTACAACTGTAATTGGTTTTACGTTGTAAATAATGGCCGATAAATAATGTTTTGCGACTTATTAGCTTTTAATGTTAATTTTTTACTTATCTTTTTCATTCCCAACACGTTTTATTCTAAAGACGGTTTGAAATAAAATTTGTATTTTGTTGTCATCCTTCGCTTAGTTCTCTTGCAAGTAGGATTTTTGAAGTGAAACTTCTTTTGGGACGGTATGAATAGGATTTTATGAAACGAAAATGTGTCACGAAAAAGAAATAGCTACAAATGTATATATAGGTTTTAAGCTGTGAGAGAATGAGATAGAATGCGTTTCTATGGTCTATTCTTAATGTACCCGAACTAAATACAAAGAGAAGGAAAGAGAGAGAAGTATCACTTCTACCGCGTGTAAACTCACACTAATTACAAAGTAAATAAAACTAATTACTAATAATAATTAGTAATTACTAAGTAATAAGTAAGTAAACTGTAGTAAATAAGGTAATAGGGTATCCAAAAATCTTACCAAGTAAATAAAACAAGGATATAAATTAATGTAACTATAAAGTTAAGTCACATATTTCAATTTAAAATATCAGAAAAATACAAATAATATCCCGTTTTCAATTTCATACGGTCATAATGTTACAAGTAATATAAAATACTGAAACAAAATCAATCGAGTGGACGTTATTTCCTAAGGGATCATAACCTTCGATTCTACCTGTTCGAAAACGTAAGAACTTATTTTAGATCAATCTACATGTCTCGTGAGGATATACCATGGAAACAGATTGAACTTTTTTCAAACATTCAAGCTATAGTGTAACTAATTCATTTCAAATGTATACTATTATGTTCACAGATGTAGTATATATTAAATCTATGATTATTATAAAAAGTTAAGGTTTGTGAATTTGGATGTGGAAGGTAATCTCTGTCCCTAATAATCCGTTTTTAAATTTTTTTCCACTGATAAAAAGCTACATTCAAGCTGATTGTTATGCTATGGTTTATTGTTATCGTAACTAACTGGGCCCCATGGTTTTAACCAGGTTAAATTTGTTCGAGTAACTCTCCGCCGCCTTGCCGTAACGTACTCACCAGGGTTAGGGTTGGAAAGTTTACCAAAACTATCGTTGTTTTTACTTCCCGTAATTATTTGACATTCATGGTTACTGCTTTCTTAGCGTCGCTTCGTAGCGTAAAGTATTATAGTCTATAACGTTCTTCAATTAATAAGCTATAAAATGCAAGAACCAATGTTTTTGATATGACTGTTTGCTCGATTAAATAAAGAAAAAAATAATCTCTTGAGCTATTAGTTTAGATTTTTAACGAAGCCGTTGGCGGTTGCCAGTTAGTACATATACATGAACTAGCTGTGCCCCGCGGTTTCAACCGCATATCATTTAAAAGAAATCACTGATTAATGACTTATAATACTTCAATATGGAAAATATATTTATCGGGCGGCCAAGGTATGCGTGATATCCTCATTTCGCACGGCTCGTTCTCTAATTATGCGTACATATAACATGCTGTAAAGGGCAAAGTTTTTATAAAATTATCTTGATGATAAAGGAACTTTCGTTCGTAAGGATTAATATGCCATGCCTAAAAATAATGCTCATAAATCACTTTTTAATCTTTACAAATGTTTGTCACAAAATACCTTATTGTGGCTTGTGTATAAGAGATAGGCATATGGTATCACAGGTTTTTATTTAGATATAATAAGGTAATACGGTAAGGTAATACTTTTGTTGCGTTGGTTTTTTTGTTTTGTTTACGTATCACTAACCTTTTACGCCAGAGCCCGCAGATAAAGCAATTCGGGAAAGCTTTGACTTCCGTCTTACTTAACAATAAAAAAATATTGAAGGATAGCCGAGAGGAAATGTAAAAGGATAACTTAATAAGTAGTATAATTATGTAGCTATATTATTATGATACGTTCTGTCATTGTGCAAAAACTCCATCAAAATGTGTTTGTAAGTTTTTGCATAATGCGAACCCTTGGGAAGGCATAAAATAAAAAATATAATTTTGTATAATTACACCTTGTTACAAATAGTTTATACATCTTTGAGGTTTTATGGTCGACGTGTAGCCCAACTATTGATTCTCAAGAAGTCGCAGATTCTATTCCTTTTGAAGACGAACTTTTATATGATGGACACTAATAAGCTGTTTAGTTAAAATATTCAAAGTTATATCTTGTTTTACATAAAACGGCCAAGTGAGTTTGACTTTCGTTTATCTATAATATACCAATATTTTATAGAGGAAAGATTTGATTTTTTGTTTGTAATGGATAAATTCAAAAACGACCAGACCGATTTAAAAAATCCTTTCACCAATATAAAGCGGCAGTATCAGCGAGTAACATAGGCTATATTATAATATGAAAAATTAATTTGTTCCTCATAAAAATGTCGATAGTTTTACACAAAGTGAAAAAAATTGCCTACACGGGTGCGTTGGCGATGTTCGTCGTATAAAATTAACACGGGTGAAACCGTGTGGCACAGCTAGTAAAAGGATAATTGACTGACTGATTGACATATCAACGCACAGTCCAAAATACTGGGGTCTGAACCCTGAAAATTTACATGAGGGTTTCTTTTATACGATACGTAAACACTAAAGAAGAATTTTTGGAAATTCAGCCCCAAAGGTGGTGAAAATTGGAATGAAAGATTGTGTGAAAATTCGTCATTTTTGAACATAGATGTACTTATGAAACATTGGAATAATAAACTCAATTACTCATACTAAGGCTGAATTTAAATCCCCTGGAGATATATGACCTTCAACATTAAAGAGCGGAGCCAAAAAAAAAATAACCCGACATTAAGTAATTTACTTTTAATTCGGCCATACGAATTTTTTTCGCAACACTGTAATAATATTTTAATTTGTCCGGAACAGTAAAAATGTGGTGCTTCGTTTAATATGGTATGCTTTTCTGAGTTTTTGTTGTTTTAAATCCACCTTAAATTAGGAAATAATTAAACCGGGCAGTTCCATTGTTTTATAGTCCGTTAGCGCTCGGTCTACAAATAAAAGAAGTTTAAAAAGTTTTATTAAATATTGTTGTGATGCTAGCAACATTTTGAGCAATTTTTCCGTTTAAATTTAGTTACTTTTTAATCTATACGATTAATAAAATTCAAGTGTCTGTTCGTAATGTAAAAATAACAGTTTTTACTAAATGCATATGAAAGTATATACGATATCTATAACAAAAAACCAATTTTTACAATTTTTGTCTGTCCGTCTGTATTGTTCCTGAAAATCTCGAAAACGGTTGGACCGATATTAACAGGACTTTCACTGATAGATAGCTGATGTTATAGTGGAAAATTCGGCTATTTTTATTTTAGAAAAAGAATTGGGTTCCGCACAAATTAAAAAAACTGGTCATGATGAATCGGTTCGGGCGCTTAAATAGCCTACGCTAAGTAAACCATAAGAGATATAGGAAATTAATGTACCACATCAGCTTTTCCCAAAGTATGGGTTGCGACCCACTAGTGGGTCGCAGCAAACATTGGATGAGACTTGAAGCATAGAACGACACATTAATCGACCGACTAAAATGTCAAAAAAGCAAGTGAAGAATTCAAACAGACTACTTTCAATTCCAAGCAGTTAACAAAATTCTGGCTCTCAATTACTGAGACCTATACTTGTCTGTTTGATGAAGCTATGAATCTCCTCTCTTCAGTATCTCATATCTATTTGACGTGTGATTTTCAGCTATGATAAACTAAATATCAAAATTTATTGGACGTATCATACTCATTGCGATTAAAAGTGACAAAAATTGAAGTCGATGCCAAAGCTGTAATGACAAATAATAGGAAACAAATAAATACATCCTTGTAATTGAAATAGAACTCCTTGAATTTATTTTATTAATGTATTAACATTAATTCAATTCAGAGTATTTTTTTTTTCATATTTGGACTCATTCGCATAGTTATGTCACTATTTGGAGCCCCGAATTTGAAAGTTTTTGTTAGATGGGTCGCGGTCCCGTCAACTTTGGGAACCACTGTACCACATAATTATAGGCATTAAAAAGAACTACAAAAAAGTCTGGGAGAGTATACGTCTGTCTTCTAAGAGACATCCACAATAAGCAGTTTTGTCTTTAAAATACACGGGAGCGGGGGAGCAAGATTCTCGCGGGCATTCTGTAGTCTACGTGAGCGAAGCCACGGGTACAAATAGTTATGTAAATAAAATTTATAAGCTTCAATTACAAGTTAAAATACGAAGCGATGGCGGCTCAAAGGTAACGTGTTTGGAAACCGTGTCAATCGATGTGAGTTCGAATCCCTATAACCAACCTTAGATTTCTATGAAGGTACACGTGGCATATGATTCTTGTTCTGATTTATCATTCAATTGACAATTGCTTAAATTTATTTCGATGATGTACCAACTATATGAAATTGCTCATACATGGAATCATTCCAACGAATTTATATCATTACAATTAAATACGTAATTATTAATTACATTTATTTCGATATAAACACGTGGTTATTATCGGCCGTTGTTTCATGCAGGTGACATTCACTGGACATGTCCAGTCTGCTACGAACAGACCAAAAGAGAAATAATTTATTATATACAACTATACACTTTTGAATGTGGATTTTCGTTTTTACTTACATTTAATTCGATGCTATTAATAAAAAGAAATTAAAAGTTATACGTAACCATTTTGTGAATTATCTGTACAAATAAATAAAATTGAAGGGTCTGTTTGTAATGTCATAATAACAGCGTTATACTAAACGCATATGAAAATATATACGATACTTTAACAAAACTCCAATTTTTTAAAGTTTTCATTGTTTGTTCTGGGTAATCTCCGAAACGGTTGAACTGATTTTGACCTGACTTTCACTGTTATTATAAGCAGTAAGTTTCCAATACTTTTATTTTGAAAAAATAATTAGGGTTCCGCCGCAAATAACAATTGTCATGCATCCCCAGATGGCATGAGGTCCGCTCGTGACGCTCATGCGTTTTTCTTTTAATAACTGAAACCAGGCGTCGTTTTGCTTTGAATAACCTTCAAGATTAGGCGATACCAAGTAACAAGTTTCTCGGCCAGCTCCTACCGTTGGATAATGAACATTTTTAATTTGTTAGGATAAATTAAAAAGCAATACATGACAGATTAAGAATCCGGCAAATACTCCAAAAAGACTTTGTGGTACTGTTATGTTTACATTGCAGAGTTACACAATGTTTTTATCACTAACATTTAACCATGTCGTTGATTGAGATTATTGTAATGAAAGCTTCATAAATCGGCATGGGAGCTAAACTAAAAAAAGGGCCGACCCACCGACACAAAAAAACACACATATTACATATGATTTTCAAAACTATGACAGTCGTGGAATTGACTCAGCTGTGTTATGACCAGATTTCTATGCACTGTTTTATGTACAGTACGAATGGTAGGTGCTTCAAGTCACGCAGGTTGAAATACAATAAATTGAATATAATGAATACTGAATCATCGAGCATTCGTACTGTGAAAGTAAAAAGGAAAGGAAAAAAGTGAAAGGAACGAAAGGTAAAATTCCATAATAGAAAACAATCCACACCGCTGGTAAAGGTTAGCTTTTAAGCTGTGTTGTATAAAATATATAATTCTCCTTACCTAATAGTATTATTAAAATTTGGATAAAGATAAAATAACATTACATTAAAACTTTTGTAATGTAGGTAACATTTATTTCATCATAATTAGTTAGCCTAAACCGTAAAACTGAACCCTTTTACTTTCGTAAACTATATAATTATCGCGTCTCTTAAAATCACCCAGAAATTATGCCCTTGGGTTGTGATGTTTTAATATGATTTTGAAATTATGGTTTTAGGTTCTCAATTAGACTGTAATTTTTTTTTATAGATGTTTATGCATAACTTCTTTGTTTATGAACTGATATAGATGATTCTTCTTACGTTGAAAATGGGATACCTCAAGAATGGTACAATTTTAATTTGATCATCATTGGATCTTCGGCTTCGAAGATACACCAGGGAACTTCTCAAAATCCTAGAAGTTGTTTTTATGATTAGTAGAATACAATTCAAAATCATCGACCACCAACGAGAGATTAGTAATCCATTGCCGGTGGTCGCAGTGATGAAGCCTCTTGGCAGTCGGGTTTACACTGGCTGGTCCCGAAACCCGATAAACAAAAAGAGGGAGGCAAGATGCCTGCGACCCAGTCAAGTAACAGATGCCTAATACCACGAATGATTACTTCATTCGCTGATCATGGTCCACAACAAGCCTCAGCGTACCGTAATGGCGTATACACCTGGTATATCTGACGTTCTAGACGGACACAACTTTATTTACATAAAAGAAAATTCCAAATGTGTAACTAAAATATAAATTTAATTTACATCGACTATAATAAAACTAACTATACGAAATAACTTGGATTAATCACAATAGAAGGGTTTTAATGTTTACAGCATTCACTATGACATAGAAAGCTATTTTTGTCGTGTTTGTGTAAAGACTTCTATATTATACTATGCCGGCGGTATTGCCTGGCCGGCGGGTATTCTTGCGCGGGCATGCTGAAAAAATCGGCAATAAGAGAGCATAATTTCAGTTCTATGTACCGCACAATACTATTACAGGAATGCTGCGAGTCAATTAAACCTTGCACTCTGTAAAACCCACCGGCAATATGGGCTCAGTTAAGGAAGGCAGGATTAGCTTTACCCATCCTGAGAAAATCTACAGGATTGAAGTATACACCGTTTTTATTCTTTTAATCCTGGGAAACAATATTTGGCTTATAGTGGCTGGTAAGGATAATTTACTTGGTACGCCAATTGTCGGTATACCCGGCGACCGTGTCACCGGCGTGTCTACGGAAGGTTTTAATTTCCCGATTATCTCTGGTAACTATAGCATAGACATTAACGTAATTTTGTTTGTTTTGTTTTTCAGGTTTTTCTATCTGTCACTTTTTATTGAAGTTCATATTGAAGATGATTCCTTTTTGGTCAAATTAAAAAATGAGGGTATTGAGATCGTTAGTAATAATATCACATTATTCGCGATGACTTTCACAATTTTAAGATATATTCACTGACAGCCCATACCTCAGAACACATTTGTCAGGTTTAATACTCCATGATACTTTTTTATAATCCCAACAAATTCCACAGCGGTTGGAATTTCTTAAAGGTAGCTAGGTTTTTTATCACGTTGTAAACCGTTCAAAACTGCATCAAACGGTTCGAGAAATGATAAAAATTTGATTTCAACGTTAAATCACCTATACCGGCAAAATTTTTACCCTAAATATACATATACATCTAACTTCATTACTATAGGTAAAGTATGCTAAGTTAGGTTGTTAAACTAAAACAAAGTCCGTAAGGTAACTTTAAACGTAATGTTGCTAGGTTCAAAATTATGTTAACTTAACGACCAATTAGACGCTCGGCGAGGGTTGCCAGCTCAAATATCGTCACCTGTTAAATTGTTGTTTGTTAAATCGGGCCGATTATTTTTGAGGAGAAATTATTTGTTATACTAACATCTAACAATGGTGGTTTTTTACCATATAATTACAACAACAGAAGAATTATATTTACAGAAGTATCGTGTCCGGACATTGCGTCGCTCGACCTGAAATCAAATCTTTACAATGCAATGAACCCTGGCTTTCGGTGAAGGAAAAAATCGTGATGAAACCTTAGCATGCTGGTAAGGCATCTCTTAATACTCGCCTGGCTAGCTATCACCTTCAAGTTGAAAATCTGTCGATAAACACCAATAGGTGTGTTCCGGCAGCTACACTTTAAAGCCAGACCCCCCCCCCCCCTCCTAGGTTTAGCGTCTCTCCGTCTTGCCAACTTTGTCACTAACCATCAACCTAACCTCATTAGCCTAGTGGTCGTAAGCTCGACTGCTATGATTGAGGTCGTGGGTTCGATTCCCAGGTCGAGCAAATTGTTATTGGGGTTTTCTATGAAATTCTCAGTAGCAGCTCGGAGTTTGGGTTTTTGCCCGATTAATGGCAATAGGAACGCCCCCTATTACATGGAATTTAAAAACATACACGGCGAACTGTGGGTCTACAGTAGTACACCTCTGCCTAACCCTTCGAGGATACAGGCGTGATGGTATGTGTGTATGTATCGACTGAGATTGTGGCCATAACGCAAAACCCATCCCTTATTTATAGGCCTAGTGTACAACGATCTTTGAGTACTATAACATCAAGTAATATTTAATAATCTGTGAACAGCATCCAAACAATATGATACTTATTGAAGTTCTAGAAAGAAAAAATCTCTTTTTAAAGGTAAAAGGCAAATAAAGTCGCCCAACTTGGATGGTGATGCCAAGATGTTATATGAACTGGTAGTGTTATCTCATCAGCGACTCTCCAGATTATTTATTATTAAATTATTTATTTTAAAAAATCCAGGAATTTAATGTCTTAATTTTGCTTTCCCAATACATCCTTGATAATTTAATGTATGTTCGTAAAAAAATTTAACAAGCTATATATTTGTCAAAGAACGGCACAATTTTAATTAAATTGACATAACCAAATCCACCAAATAATTCAATATTTTTTCAAATATATCATATTTAAATAAATGAGGATAAACAAACACAAGGAGAATATTTATCATGATGTTATATTTTTTGTCCGGTCAGGTGGCAAAATTTTTCATTAAGTTTTTATTGGAAAAATACAAATTTTATCGATTTTAGAAGGAATCGAGGTTAGTTGGACAACAAAATCAACTTCCTTTGATCAGGCATCAAACCTAGTACCTACGAGAGATGCAGACAGTTGGAGTACTGATTACGTAAATTACCGATTAAAATGTGTAATATTAAAACGATGTTTATGTGAAGACGCAGGCAGATGTTTAAAAAGAATTTCATGATCGTGTATTTTCATTTGCAGCAATTTAGGATCGCTCAACAGGCCTCTGCTGCAGTGTATAACATACATCCATATTTTGTTTTAAATTGTTGAATTTTTAATACATCGTTCACTGAATTTGTTTAACATACACAATAAACTTAAATAAAAGTAGTAACAGATTTATTATTTATTTAAAGTTCCTTTTCTTTCTATTATTTCATATCTTTACAAAGTTTTGACACAAAAACTCACTTATGACATTATCAATTGTTTGATGGGTTCAATCCACACACTTAACTGACTTTGAAATTTGTTGAGTATAATTATCTGTTGTTATGTCTGGGTGTTAAGTATTTATATACATATTATATGTATAGCATATGAGCTGTTTAGTTACCATAACACAAGCTTTGCTTAACACGACCCCCTCTGAAATTGTGTATATATGTAATATTTAATTTAAATAAGGTTTCTGTAGAAATTGCTTAGAGACTTAAAAAACAGGCAAATAGAACAACACAATTTGTAAATCATTCCGGGAATTTCACGATTTCCTGTAATTAAGGCTAAATTTTGCCGAGTAGCGTATTCGAATTGTCAGTTAAGTTCCAACCTTAACAACTCTGGGGTGAAGATATACTGCTTAACCCCTAAGAAATAGTCGTGGGAGTGACATTATTTTCTTTAAGCCGGTGACGTTGAACAGGATAGGGTTTCTAAAAAACTTCGCTAACAAGTTTTTATCCACTTTATACGAAAATAAAAACAATTTTTCGCTTTAATATCGGTTACAAAGGGAAAGTTCTGGTTTCCTTAACAAGAGTTAAGATTATATTTCTAATTTTTAAATTGTTGTACAGTATATTGACTGCACTGTGTCTGAGAGTAAGCACAGTACAATAAAATAACAATGGCGACCAGCGTTTTCATGCCGTCCTGCAAGACAAACAACAAACGAAAAAAGATCCACTATTCAGGACATGGTGGTCAGGACTTAGTTGGGTACAAAGCCCTACCACCTTGCATTTATTACCTATTTTTAATTTAGGGACTTGGGTTCTAAAATAACAAACTGAACGCAATAATGACAAACTTCCACAAAATGTTTGCTACCTCATTTACCATCGTTATGAAATGGTAAAAAAATATCTGAAGGATTTTAGTTTTGATTATTCACAGTAAGCCGATTAAAAATAGAGATGGTAAGTTTTGTAGGGCGCTTTCGCCTCAATATGTGGAATCGGTGTCTGTTATATGTTTTAGTGTCAAAACCTAATAGTACTCACGCCCTTTCGGTAAACAACTCAACTGCTATAGATACATCTATATATTAATAAGCAAAAGCTTTCTACCCCTTTTTAAGCTTATTAAACTTAAAAGAAGACGGAAGACTGTGAGATTTGGCATGGTTAAAGTTTATATGGAGAAGGAGAGCAGGAAGCTAAAATTTATTTATAATATCTGTTACTAATATATTAAATTAAATAAATTAATACTGCGAATCCTAACTCAACCAGTGCCATTGAACTTAGAACCCTGCAAAATATTGACACTGTCACTAAACGAAAAGTGACAGCAAGTGATGTAGATAATAGTCATTGTTTAGGTTCATAAATACTGCAAATGTCAAACAGAAAATAGTCTATGATAAGAAAGTGGCTAGTCGAATTTCGACCTTAGGGCGATCGCTAGTAAAATAAAATGCTTGAAAACATAACCCTAGGACTAAACGGAGTGATAAAACCATAGCATGATGGTAGGGTTTTCTAATGTTCGCCAGGATAGCTACCACGCTCTAGTTGGAAATCTTTCGCCAAACACTTAAAGGTATATTCCCCAAGCTGCACTTGAGAGCCCGTTGGCCTTCTAGGCTTAGACTAAATCGTCTCTAAACATCTGGTGATATTATTACCAAACGCTGAAACCTATAAAGTATATAAAAAGGCAAAAAATAAAATAAAAACTATTTGTGTACTCAAAAATGTTTCTTAAAGACCAATAGTGAACGCCAAGGTATGAGAATCTGCTGACTGTCCTGTGATGATAACGAAATCTCATATATTGCTTAACTTGAAACGGGATGCCTCTTAATCGGTAACTTCGACAGGTATTTTTCCTATGCGGCTGGTATGTTTGCCTAAGATATTATTAGACACTTAAAAGAGGTACTGAAAGTTACAATCCTGCTTAACAGTCGAATGAAAGATATACGATAAATACATTTTTTCTTTGTACTGTACTGTAATAGCTTAATGTTCACCAAGATCTCAGTTAATGTTAAGTGGCGATTTGGCCTAAGATGATAAGATGCTAAGGCTAGTGGGAAGACTGGCTCTCAAGTATAGCGGCTGGAACACATTTATTAGGTGCTTTGCGACGAATTTTCAAATTCAGGGTGGTAGGTAGTAATTTTTTTTTAAAATAATAAATAATATTCATTATATTTTTATCTACAGGTAAAAATGTTAGAATATATTTTTAATATGTTGTTAGAATTTATAGTGTTATATAAAGAAAGTGTAATATAATCATATAAAGAGCGTTGTTATGGACGTTCTTATATTATATTACATATATATGTATTAATAAATCTGTAGTCAATCCATAATTGAAAGGCTATAAGAATCGTCAATAATAAATTTAGGAATCGTAAAAAATTGAGTTTTAACCGATTTTCATTAAACTTTTTACACGGGAAGTATATGACTATGATTGTCAATAATAGGAGTAAAAATAACCGCTGCGTAGTAACAACCACGTGCAGAGCCGCGGGCGCACCGCTAGTGTTTTGTTTATAGTTTAAAAGTTTACTAAGACAGTTATACTTTGTAATATTCATCATAGATAATATTAAATTAAAATATATTTAAAATTAATTTAATAACCTTTAATAATAAAATATTAAAGACTGTATAAATATAAATAATTATAATAAAAAACATTTACCAAAAAAATTATGTATATTTTTTACATGTATTTTCTTATATATTAAAAAATATCTAAACTGTAAATACATATAAAAAGTTAAAAAGAACTTACCCAAAAGCCATTGCTACGAATTGTGTTTCTGCGTGTTGCTACTACGTGAGCTGTGAGAGCGGCTACGCTTGTGCCGTTGTAGCGGCGTAGCACGCTTTATATCTCTTGGGCGGCGCCCAGAAGCACGCCGCCCCCGCGTCCTCCGCCGCCCGCCCTATGCATGTAGCACACATTGGCCGCTGATTGAAATTAATTGTTACATTTTGTTGCTACCATCGTGAAACTTCACGTGGAAATCACCTTTGTTTTTCTCGTGTAAGTTGTAATAGAAACTGCAAACAATTCACGGATTACTGAATATTAGATGTTTACAATTTACGATTCGTTTTATTCACATTTTTATAGGTTCTATTATTCTCTTATAGGTAGTTATGTTATATAAAATTTTATATTATATATAATAAAAATTAGTTTGCTTAACTTATATGTTTTTTAACTTTGAACAATTGCTTGTACATATTAATGTTTATAAAGTTTTTTGACTTATAAGAATATAGTATCTGAGAACAGAGATATTCAGCTGCTCTTTTTGGTTTTTGAACTTCAATAAACAGTTTCGATTCATCTGGACAAAGAAAAGAAAAGCTAAAGAGGCGCAATCTACTCTATATATATATTAATATGGTTAGCTGTGTACCACGGTTTCACCTGTGTTAATTCTATACGAGAAACATCGCCAACGCACCCCTGTAGGCAAATTTTTATACTTTGTGTAAAACTATAGTCATTTTTAAGAGGAATAAATTATTTTTTCTAATTATAATATAGCCTATGTTACTCGCTGATACTATCACTTTATATTGGTGAAAGGATTTTTCAAATCGGTCCAATCGTTTTTGAGTTTATCTATTACAAACAAAAAAAAAATCAAATCTTTTCTCTTTATAACATTGGTATAGATAAAGCTCAAGAAATCGTTTATTTGTTTATTTGAAAGCGCTCTCTCGAAGTTTCAGTAGATTAAAAAAATGTTTTAACTTGTTACTATGTCTCATATGCTTATTGATTGGGGAAGGTTATAGACTATAATAACTTCACGCAACGAAGCTATAGAGACTAGCAGTAACCGTGCACGTCAAGCAATAAGATAACTAAGGGAATTGAGCAAAACGATAAGACAGTCGGGTGGGTTGAAGAAGAGTTAATCGAATAAATTTAATACAGATGAAACCAGCATAACTACAAAGAAATACAGACCTGAAATAAAATATGAAGTGATATTACGTTCAAAATGCAGGAGCGTAAAATAATCAGCTTTTGTTTATTTACTGATGGTAACAATGGCGAAAACTCACCACTGCCACTTGAAATACAGGTTTACTTTGTTTACCAAGCGACCATCTTATTGTAAAATTAACAACAAGCTAAGATGTAGAGCAGAGACAAATTTCTTTGGAGATTTGGAGTAACCCACTGGTGGAATACCTCCATTCTATAGACAATCGCAACCAAACAAAATTGTGATGTGTTCCTGCGGTAAGTAGGGTTGCCAGAGCTCCTAAGAGTACCTTAGGAGTACCTATGTTATTACTAAAAGTTGGCCGTAGTTTTTTTTGTCATCTTAGTAGTATTAAAAAAATGTAACTTTGTGATTTTTGAATAAATTAGTATTATTGGTGTATTTAGGCAGTTGAACCTAAGAGTCCATTCACTTCACCTAAGCTTATCATATTCCGTCTTAACACCTTACAGAATAATCGTAATTTAACAACATTCTTGATATAAGATTAGTCACAATAAATAATTGGGCTAATTTTAACGTTAAAATAATACAGGGTTGTCAAAACGAGACATAAAATAAGTTTCCAATAAAATATGTATCCCAGCGTGATACAATCAAAGATACATTTCGATGTCAATTGATTAATGTTATTTGGTTTTGATTAGACTAATAGCTTACATCTAAAATCGTGATGGCTTAATGATTAAATCAATGAAAAGTATAATAAGTTCGAAGTCCACTGTATTTTGAAGTTAAAACTTCTTTAGTATCGTTGTGATTTGAAATGCGATGAAATGAAAAAGAGACAAACACACATCTATAACTTGCAAGAGAATGAGATAGAACACATTATACACGATTAATACGAGTCCTGATTTTCACAACTATGATCGATGTCGAATTGGCCTAGCGGTGTGATGGGCAGACTTGTACGCACTGTTATATATACAGTAAGAGTGATCGATAGTTCTAGTCCGTTGATTTTTAGGATTTTTTAAGAAAAGACTTTTATGCATAATGAAGGCTTCACTTCTACTTTTTTTTGGATATTTAAAATCTCTATGTTACTCTATATACATAGCTCTATATAATTCTCCTTCACATCACAGATTAAGAGAGTTTTGGCGGGATCTTTAAGTGACATGTTAAGGTTTTTATTTTTAATTCATTTTCTTACATTTTTGACCCTACATTATATAATATTAGTGGCATATTATTATGATATATATTCTTTATTGTACAAAAAAGTATAAATGAAGGAATTAGTGCTAAAAAACATTCTTTACTAGTCTTCCAGGGGAGCAAGAGAAAGTTATATGCCAAGTGTGCATTATATTTAGTAAAAAAGGTAAAAGCTACGTAGCGAATACTTGAAGGAATCCCGAGAGTTGGCCAGTTGGAGTTGATAGGAAGCGAATTCCACAGTCGTGCTGCCGTTACGGCAAAAGATCGCTCGCGGAACTTAGTATAGTATAGTGATATAGTTTGGTTTTTGTGCACAAGTGAAGTGGATTATAAATATAAACTGAAAGCATACGTTCTAGGATCCCACTAAAACTCCCTAGAAAGTTCTAATAAAGGAGCCACCATCTTGTTAGGATACTAAACTGGTCATAAGACAGGACGCTATATTTACTTGATAATGGCAGTAATGGTCTTCATTAAAGAGGACTAGTTACCAAGTTAGGAAGAAGAAGAATATAGATTAAATATGTTGGCGGTGGCTTCCATTGATTACAGATAACAGCGCAGTCTAGTAACCAGTATGGAAATTATAACGCTATCTAAAATTAAGGCGCTATCTGATATACAATATGTATTAAAAACCCCGTCGGATCCGTGAAGGTGTTATTAGGTATCGAGATTATATTTTGTTTATGTTATCTATCTCAAATTATAAGTAAAAAAAAATTACCCCTAATAAAATGTAAAAATATTAGTTAAATGAGGGAACTTACATGGAAATAAAGGCGGCGAGGCACAGGGTACCGCCATACGATCAAACATACAGCGATTCTGACGGGACATTCCCTGGTAGATAGCTGAATTTATAGGGAGTAACTTTAACTTTAGAAAAAGTACTTTAATTTTAGCAAATGAATTAGGTTTCCGCACAAATAAAAAAAAACTGGTCATAGTGAATCAATTCGGGTATTAAATGGCTTATGCTGAGTAAACCATAAGAGATATAGCAAATTAATGTACTACATAATTATAGGCATTAAAAATACCTACAAAGTATATATCTATCTTCTAAGGAACACCCACAATAAGCATTTTTTTCTTTAAAATAGCCGGGAGCGGGGGAGCACGATTCGCGCAGGTGTTCTGTAGTCCACGTGAGCGAAGCCACGGGTACAGCTAGTAATTAATAAAAATTTAATATTTTTTTGGTAATTTCATTGGGTACCTATATACTCTTTTCGGATTCGACGGGGTTTTTTATACATATTGTATGGATACTATGATATAAGGTAAAGTTAAATCATTATGGCTGATAAAAAGCAAAGTACAAGCCAAAAACAACAACGACAATCCAAGATATCGACAATCCATCGCCGCTCGTCGTAAGTTTCACATCAGCTGAGAAAAAATCTTAGTGACGCCTAAAAAAGTTTTACTCCAAAATATTGTCCGTTATTTAAATCAGACTTGAGTAATTTACAGCGGTAAGTTAAAACAGACCGACACATGTCCTCGAAGGTCTCAATAAAGTGAGGTTTAAATAAAAACAAAGTCTGATGGAAATTAAGTGCGCTTTTCTGAGCCCCACCTACATACATCACAGGCTAGCGACGAGACACGTGGATGGAATACCAATCCGTCTTCAGTGGCGTTTCTAAACATACTGTGCAGTGATTAAAGTTACCAACTGTACTGAAATACCGAGGTTCTCATGCGTAATTAAAAAGCAAGTTATATTGTCAATTAATGATTTTATATGAATAATAGTGATATCTGGAAGTGACTCTCTCTCTCTGTGTGTATTTTTTTGTTAGTGGCATATTCACGACCAGTATCCTTCAAGTAATTATCATCCATCAGTCCATACGTCCATCGGGAAATTCGGAAAAAAAAATTAAATGTATAAACAGAATTTTAGATTTATTATTCAGTTTTAGAAACACAGGAAAAAGATACATTAATTAACATTCATAATACATATAAATATAATTTTATAATCTAGTATATAGATTCTCGGAATACTTTGTAAACTAAGTAATACTATAGTTTTTGGTTTATAAAATGATTATTTCAAGTTGAAACACGATACAAAAAGCTTTTTTTGTTTATATATCTTTTATATATTAATACGCGAAGCAAAAGCTTACGGTACCTTTTAAGCGTATTGCGTGCACGGAAGACTGTGTGATTTCGTATGGTTAAAGGAGGAAAGCCAAGATTTATCTATAAAATCTGTTACTAATATATTAAATTAAATAAATTAATACTACGAATCCTAAACTGACCAGTGCCATTGAACTTAGACCCCCAATATATTGACATTGTCACTCAACTAAAAGTGACAGCAAGTGATATAGATAATACTCATTGTTTATGAATACTGTAAATGTCAAACAGAAAATAGTCTATTATCAAAAAGTCGCAGGTCCTATTTCGACCTTAGGGTGATCGCTAGTACCAATAAATAAGCATTAAAATGCGAAATATTTTTTAAGTGAAACTTCTTTGCGTTCATAAGGGTAAAATTTTTACGGATGAAACGCGTCATGAAGATTTGAAACGTTTTGAGAGAGAGAGAGAGAGAGTGAAAAAGGGCGAACGTAGCATGAAGCACGTAGCCATGGAGACAATTTGTAAACAGTGAGTTAAATTTATAAATAAACATTTTGTGATAAATTTGTAAATCGTCCTATACTAAGCAGTTGTTCAGAGTAAGTAATAAATATATTTGTTATCTTTTTGTTAATATACAACTTTTTATGTTAATTCGTTTGAAGGTTAGGAAGTTTTAATATTTACAAATACCATTTGGCATTTTAATTTGCCACTGGTCATTTAAGAATGTAATATACTATTTTTCATAAAATAAAAATATATCATAAATTCTCTTTTCTAAATATTAATTTTTAAAAGTTTTAATTAGTCATTTAGTTTACAGTTAAATAATAATCCAAACACACCAACTACAAATACAGAAACGACAATAGATGCTATTTTTACAAGATATTTAAATAATATTGAAACACGAACTTATATTGCATATTTTACTTATCATAATGACAGTCACAACAATACCAATAAGAATCGCATCAAATAATGTAGATATCGATAAAATAAATAAAAATAAAATTTATAATTTGTATTAATTTTCGACACTTTTAATATTTTAATGACAATTAAATTCATTAAATTCCTAACATATCTTCCTTTTTCCCTCCTTAGGTTATATTGCTACAAAGACTCCGTTTATCGTTAACACGTCACGTGACCATGTCGATGACGACTTATATGAATTTACTTCCTATTCAAACCTTCTATGGAAGTTTTCACTGCAATAATATTTCAATACGACAAGCTAAACTATTTACTTTATAAGTACCGTCAATCTAATTATCGAACACGAAGAGTTAAATAAAAACATGTTGTCTAAAAGAGTGACATAAAGTTTGAGCATCTCTGCCCTAAAACAAGTTTAATAAGCGAGTAAATCTTATGCATATTAAATGCAAAAGTTTTATTTAGTCGAGTACTTGAACGTTGATCCATGGCGATATTCATTCATCCATCAAAAGTTTGTTGTCACTGTTGCAAAACTGGGATGTACCCAATCATAATTTCATTATATTACTTTTTCTTATGATACTTGAGTTATAAGCGGCCATGGAATTTCTTTTTAAAATTATTTACACCAGATCCACTTTTACAACTTGTCGCAAACTGCAAACCTCTACAATCTCAAGCTCTTGAATAAAATAGGCAAGCTAAACATACGTGCACACCACATAGGTACATAGGTTCTGTAAGGAACCTTTTTTCTTTTTTACGCTAGTTAGTGTAGACCATATTTCAGATCACAGGCAGGCCTCTCTTGGCGCAGTGGTAGTAAACCCTACATCTTCTTTTTTTTTAATTATTACTTTTAATGTAACCTTTTTAATGTAACCAAAACCAGTCAGATACAAATAGCACAGCCAAAGAAATTGTATAACAAGTTTATACCTACGTTATGCGAAACACTTTTTCCCCGACCTTGTTAACCTTGACCTTTTGTTAACCTTTAACAAAAAACCCAAAAAAAGGCAATTTTTTAAATTTTTGTCTATCTGTCTGTCTATTTGTTCCGGGTAATCTCCGAAATGGTTGGACTGATTTTGACGGGACTTTCACTGTTAGACAGCTGATGAAATAGGGAGTAACTTAGGGTACTTTTATTTTAGAAAAGGGTTCCGCACAAATAAAAAAAAACTGGTCAAGGTTCATCAATTCGGGCGCTTGAATGGCTTATGCTGAGTAAACTATAAGAGATATAGCAAATTAAAGTACTTATGGGGGCAATTATTACCACCTCCACATTAAAAGGAAGGATCCCCCGACCAGACGGGTGTCATGTCTGGCGGACAGCTGCCCAACGGTTGTTTTTTTTTTAGATCTGACTACACTGTTAGCCTTAGGGGCCCTGAAGCTGCTGCGGCTTTTACAGCTTCACCGGACTTGGGGGCGCAGAGGGCACTCAGCCGCGAGAATTATCGGGTTCTTGTATATATACTCAATTGTTCGATTAATTTTAATATCGCGATTTAGGATGCGTCGTATGTGGCGAGATAGATGTCTCTATGTAGGAAAAGGCACAAAATAAGCATTGTAGTCTTTAAAATAGCCGGGAGCGGGGGAGCAAGATTCGCGCGGGCATCCTGTAGCCCACGTGATCGAAGCCACGGGCACAACAATTAAATAAATAAATTTAGTTGATATACTAACCAAATAGGAAGTGAATTTAAGCGTACGTCAACAAATTACCTTAAAGAGTAGGTATCAATATTTTACGAATGGGTAATTAATTAAGTAAAAATATCAAATAACATAGGATATTTAGGGTTCATAACGTAAAACGGATAAAGTCGGATCAAGTTTCGTTTTATCTTAATTGTGGTGTTTTTCTGTTGTCAAGTTGCCATTACGTTCACGGTGATTTTATCTATAAAATATTAATTGAATGTCCGTCCGATATTTAAGTGCTTTGATAATAATTTATTACGTCATTCATATAATTTAGAAATAAATAGGTATTGGTATAATTTTTTATTGTTATAAATTTAGCGTTGTGACCACAATGTTACTTGATCTTAAGTGACGATGTGGCCCAAGATGGTAGCACGCTAAGCCTAGTGAAAGACTGGCTCTAAGTGCAGCTGCCGTCGTAACACACTTATACGCCTTTAGGTGTAGATATCGAATGAATACTTCATGGCACTTTTAGTTTGTACAGCGGCGAGCTTATTGCTTAAAGAATTTTCTACCAGCTAACCAGCGCGGCGGTAATGTGGAAAAAAATTATTATTGTCGGTAGTGCAATTAGTGGAAATTAAATAATCTATACAATTAATAAAATTGAAGTGTCTGTGTGTAATATCAAAATATTAGTTGTTTACTGAATACAATATGAAAGTATATACGATACCTTTAACAATAAAAAAATATATTTTTGTCTGTCTGTTTGTTCCGGGTAAACTCCGAGACGGTTGAACCGATTTTGACGGGACTTTCACTTGTAGATAGCTGTTGGTATAAGTAGTAACTTAGGTAACTTTTATTTTAGAAAAAGAATTAGTATTCCGCACAATTAAAAAATATCTGGTCATGGTGAATCGATTTGTGTACTTAATGGCTTACGACGAGTAAACCAGAAGAGGTATATCAAATTAATGTACCATTTAATTTAGCCATTAAAACGACCTACAAAAAAGTCACAGAGTATATTATGTCTATCTTCTAAAGAACAGCCACAATAAGCATTTTTGTCTTTAAAATAAACAGGAGTGGGGTAGCAAGATTCGCGCGTGTGTCCGATCGATGGCATTCTGTAGTACACGTGAGCGAAAAAGCGAGCACAACTAGTTTAAAATATAACAAAAATATTCAACCAGAAAAGTAATAAAATTTAAACACAAAAATATATAAAAATAAATGTAATAAAACAGAAATAAATATAAATACATACATAAACATATATACTGCTTTTTGTAGTTTAATTTTGACCAAAATTATAGCATATTATGTTAAGTGATATTTAACAAACACCGATATAATTATGTTTATTAAATAGGAGACAGAGTGATACTTTTTTTTACGATATACATTTATAACTTGTGTATATAATTTTATTTCTTATATACATTAGTATGTATATATGTTTTTGTAAGCATTCATATTTATTTCTATTTTATTTCATTAATTTTTGTATATTATTATATTTTTTTTGTTTAAATTTTATTACTTTTCTACTTTTATATTTTTCTGTTCGCACATTTTTGTTATATTTTAAACTAGCAGTGCCTGCGGCTTCACTAGCGTGGGCTACAGAAATATTGTTAATGAAGATATCGTAATATTTTTTTCTTTTTGATAAGGGCCAAGTATCTAAGTAATAAAACACAAAAAAAATAATTCAAAACGTATCCAGTAGTTTTAGCGTGACACGCGCACAACGGTAAACCTCAATCATTGTATATAATATTATTATATACATTTAAATAAAAACTATAATTATATATTTCTAAATTAAATGTATAAAGAGCTTTGTATCTTGAATCGTTTTCTTCACAAATACAGTAAATTTAAAAATACAGTTCGGCCTCAATATTGAAGTGAATATATCACTTTATAGGAATTTGTAATAAAACTCCTACAAGTTGTATGCATGTGACTTTAGAAGTATTTTATAAGTGAGATCTTATGAGTCGATTTAAAAATACCGAACAGTAGTAGGAAAGACTTTTTTATTAGAAACTAGCTGTGCCCACGGCTTTAAACCAACGAAAAGTGAAAGCGTAATGCTTAATTAAAAACCGTAGTTTTTTGTAATCTTTAATAACTTTTTATTGAATGAAGATGTCGTGATATATTTATTTTTTATAAGGACCAGTATCTAAACAGTAAAACAAAAAAAAGGGTTGATCAAAATCTATCTCGTAGTTTTTGCGTGATGCGCGCACAACGTAAACTTCAATCAATTTTATAAAGGCATAATCCACAGCTTTATTTTAATTCTTAATTTTTTATTACTGCTTAGCCCCTACAGAAAAGCGTTGCGATACAAAGTTACATCCTCCCTTGTAAACACGCTGGAACTACGTGATAACACAGATTTGTTGAAACGACTTCGCGTGCCGTTGTACCATCTGTTATACTTTGAAGGTACACATATACATGGCAATTATGAATTAGGCATTGTATTAGTCACACTCAAACATTTGGGAAGCGTTATAAAGAAAAACAATAACATGATAGGCTTTTAGGTAGGTACATAAAAGCCCAGTGGCAGAAATTCAGAGTGAAAAAGTAAAAGTTTTTAAACTTGTAATTTCTGTATAAAAGGTCAAAGAAATAAAGGGTTGAGAGAAACATGGACACATGAATAAATCATTTACCTCGTTAAGAAAGTTCTTTTGCATTTGTGCCCTTTAAGGTTATCTCGGTGTTTACCATACGATAATAGTATGGTAAGTTATGATAATGTGACAACTCGGCCGTGATACTATTTTTACTAACCAATGAATATATAATATACAATATTTCGTCTTCTTCTATTCTAATGCATATGAATACCCGTGACACGTGTTATCGTAAGCATTGTTTATCCGTAGATTTATTCATAACTGGCTGTGCCCCGCGGTTTCACGGGTGTTAAGCATTTTCGATAAACTCTCAACTGCACCGTTGTAACGTATCATTGTTCTCTCTTCACGTACTTGTCTACTTAAGTCCATAAGGCTATGTCGGTAACTTTGTTTCTTCTACGTATCTCCTCATTTCTGATTCGATTACGCAGAGAAACTCTGAGAATAGCCCTCTTTAATGCAAATTCGGCGTATTTATCAACTTCAAACACATAATTATGTACGTAAGACAACTGAGTGGTATAAAATCAAAAATACTACCATCCACTTAAAAAAAAATACCATTGTTTAAAAGCAATGTAACGATTAATATTATAGCAACTGAGCAGTCTTAAAAGTATTTTTCCTTTTATGTGACAAGTAATTGCTAATCGCTTTTTTAATAAAATGTAGTCAAAATTAATATTTATTGTTTAGCCTTTCTGCATTTAATCTAGGTACAATGTCGTCTTCGCTTTTATACCTCTCAATTGAAAATACACTCTCTTCAGATGCTCACCGTTAAATTCCATCTTGTCGCAATTAAAATATATAGGTAGGAACTCAAGCAATTTCGCAGAACCGATTAATTTGCATAAAATAATAGATCTCCATTCTTATGCAAAGAAAGTTATTAATTCTTTAATACGATTCACGGAACCCGTTCGAGTCTTCTTTCGTCTTCAATAAAACAAGAGATATATTAAAAGCAACAGTAAATTTGTTAATAAATTAATATAGAACTTTTTCGCAACGTTTCTTTCAATCCAGTCTTGGTATTCGGAGACGCGAGTATACAATGTTGTTTTGTCAAAGTTCTTACCGCTCACGACGCCTACCAAGACGCCTTTTCCCGGTATTTCCTCAGGATCACCAGAAGCCATGCACGCTAGAGGACCTCCCGAATCCCCTCTAGATACATCGGATACTGCGGAATCTGTGCATATAAATGAGTTCATATTCATTTCCCATATTAACGAACAGAAATTTCTGGATAACACTTTGATCCGGGCCAAAAGAAGTTTCGGTGAAACTGGGTCGTTCATCCCGTGCCCTGTACGACCAAATCCAGCGGCCAGACACGAACCGGAGTAGTCTGCTGTCCTAGCTGCCGGGATTATGAAATTAACTTTTCTATTATACTTCCATTGTACATTGACAAACACCAATGCTATGTCATTTGAAGGGAAGTTAAAGAATCTATGCAAGATAACATGGTCTATCTTCCTCCACTGATTATTGTCGGTTGTGTCTGTGATTCCTGAATGCACCAACTCACCGCGTAAGTCGCCGGCCACGATGCGTAGTATATGGGGATATTTTTCATAAAAAAAGTTCGCTCCTTCGAAGCAATGCGCTGCTGTCAGAACCCTAAACCGGCTTATGATTGTGCCGCCGCATAGATTCTTCCAGACTGATTTCTCGTCGTCGATTTTATGTGTGGGTTCTTTTATGGATACCAGGTATGCCACGTCTCCTTCATTCGCAGGTTCACCGTTCACAACCGTAGGTATCACGGCATTCTTAGAGTATTTTAACGTGGTTATAACACGTCTATCGTATCCGCATAGTGCGGAATTAACTATTATTAACATAAAAACTAAACTATTCATAGGACGTGTATAATATTTGATAAACTTCTAAATACACTGTGAAATTTTGGACAAAATGTTGCTTTCCATTTTACTCCCGTACAAAAATTTCTTTCAATTGAAGTTGTCATTTTACTAAACAAACTATTTAATTGCAAAAACTTGTAATGTAGCATACTTCTTGCATCGGGTTTCATAGAAGATAAAGGTCTCAATCGGAGTTTTTGGCGGGATCTTGAAGTGACATGTTGTCGTTTATATTGTTAATTCAATAACTTAGGATTTTGACCCTATATTATTTAATATTGGTGGCGTTTTGCGTGATATAGTTTGGTTTTTGTACATAAATGAAGTGGATTATAAATATAAGCTGAAAGCATTCATTCTGAGATCCCACAAAAACAAAAAAAGTTCTAACAAGGGAGCCACCATCTTGTTAGGATACTGAATCGTCATAACACTTGACATTATAATTCACTCGATAATGGCAGTAATGGTTTTCATTAAAGAGGACCGGTTGCCAAGTTAGGAAGAAGAAGGTCTTAACCAGACCTTTTTATGTATCCTGGATAATAATTGTTTATAGTTCTCTTTGATTATATACACTTTTATAATAAAGCAATAATGGCATTATGGTAGCGTGTACGGACTCCGCGTCGATCGACGTGAGTTCAAATCCCTGCAATGACCTCAGCTTCAAAAAAAAGCTCCACATTTCGGTGAAGAAAAACATCGTGATGAAACATCAGGAGTTCGAGCATTTTCTAATATCCGGCTGGCTAGCTACCTCCCTCAATTTTAAAATCTGGAGCCAAGCACCTATATGTGTATTGCGGCAGCTGCACTTGAGAACCAGTTCTCCCACTAGGCTTAGAATGTTACATCCGTCTTAGACCACATGGTCACTTAACATCAGATTTATAGTAAGGTACATTATCATCATCATCATAAGGTAGATGGATCACGATCTCTTGGTGGTCGCCGAAGTCCAATGCCAATGAAATTAAATTGTTGTCCCATTCTGAGGTAGTTCCTATCCAACAAAAAAAGGATATCATCGAAATCGGTTCATAAACAAAGAAGTTACGTCTGAACATCCATTAAAAAAATACATTCGAATTGATTAACCTCCCGTCGTTTGTTGAGGTCGGTTAAAAATAAACTAAGTCGGAAAAATTCTTATCACATATCTTCAAGCACATGTAACTTAGAGTACCTAATAATTCCTAAGTATAATTTAGTATTGACCTTCAAGTATCGCTAATAAAAAGCCAATTTATTATAGAAAATATCGACAAATTATATAGAAAGTTGTCTGTAATTAAAGACTTCATAGACTCAACGAGGTTCATCTATTTGACATTGGATAATAATTTACATCTTGATTATCTTCGAGGCTATATCGTTACTCCATACATTAATTCTTTATTATTACGTCTGTGGCTCAATTACAGATTTTACAATGCAGGTAATACGCTGAATCTGTATCTATGCTATGTACTATAATATAATAAATCGGAAAAGTTTTTTGTTTGTTTGTTTAAACACGCTAATCTTCAGAGTTCCAGAACTACCAGTCGGATTCGAAAAATTATGTTTGTATATGATAGCCAGACTCTCGAGGATTAGTATAGGATATTTATGATTAGGCTACAACTCTCATAAAGCCTTAAATATTTTTGTTACGTAAGTCGGAAGTCGAGGCCCTCCCGAACTGCTTTATCCGCGTGCGCTGGCGTAGTCGATACGATAATACAATGTTTTACAATAGTATTGCTCCTTAATACATATATCTAAAAAAAAATCAGCGATAGCATATACCTATCTCTTATACATAAGCCACAATAAGGTATTTTGTGACTAAGATTTGATGAAAATGAAAAGTGATTTATAAGCATTATTTTTAGATATGGCACATTAATCCTTAGAAACAAAAATTACTTCATCATAAAGACAGTTTTATGAAGTTAAATTTTGTTCTTCAGAGTAAGCTATTTGGACACATAGTTTAGTAGATAATGAAAAATTAAAATAATTTGTACTTGCGGGAAGAACAATTATGATAGACTACAGGGGTGCGTAAGCGGCGCGGTGTTTGTCGGATAAAATTAACACGGGTGAAACCGTGGGCAAAGCTAGTAGATTATAAGAGTCAAAATTTTTCTCGTTCACTGTTTGAATTTCCAAAAACAATATTACTTTATACAATAATGTTTTTTTTACATTACAACGTTAATCTTTGCACCTATTTGTAGGAATATAAATCTATTTATATAACAATGAAATTATGTTCGTTGGTCAGCGCATCACTTGAGAATGGCTGGACCGATTTGTCATGCAAAAGTTGAAAAGAAGAAAACGCTATAGGTGGCACTACGGTCGAGCTATTGACTACTGGAAAGGGCAAAACGTCTACCGGGCCAGCTTGTATAGAATATAATACATATTAATAAATCCGTAGTTCTGTCTGTATAAGTAATTGTTTTCCAAATCTCCCGATGGACGACGATCATGAATATGCCATTGAAAATTTTTTGTCTGTCTGTATGCCCGGATCTAACTCAAAAACGGTTTGACAGATTCTCATGAAATCTTGTACACGGGAAGCATACGTCGTTTCATAATATAAATTAAGTGTCAATATTTTTTTCAATTTTTGAACTATAAAAAAAGAATAAAATTATTTTTATTACATCTTAACTGATTTTCACGAAATTTTGTACACAGGAAGTAGTATTAAGTCATTCCATGATGCATGGGCTATAAGATTTGTCAATAATAGTTTTAGAAATCGTAAAAAAAAAAAAACAATCATTCTCTACCGATTTTTATTAAAATTTGCACAAAATACGGGTCATTCCTACATGAATTGTAAATAGTAATATAAATAAAATTAAAAAGAAAAATAACTATCGCGTAATAACAAACGCGAGCAGAACCGCGGGCACACCGCTACTTATACATAAGATTCACGGACGTAAATTTTTTATACATGCATTCCAATAGTTTTATTGGAAACATATATCATATAAGAATTGATACGGCATATGAATTGTCAATAATGTGAGTAAAAATAAAGAGATTTCAATAATTATAGCGTAGTAAGAAGCGCGTGTGGAGCCGCGGGTACACCGCTAGTTAACTATATAGTTATAGGATCGTTTGGCCGATCCTATTAATTAAAAATGCAGCTCAGCGTTTGAATTATTGCTGTATTTATTTTGTCGCTAGTAATCGATTACAGAATAATATATCTTCTTGTCAGTCCGTGACAGATGTCTTATTTTATCTTTTTCAAGACTTGAAAGTCAGCCAGTCTATCATAAACAAAATAGAATGTGGCTGAAGTAACAACTATTTATTGTGTTATGTCGCCACATAGTAATTTGGTCAATGTATTTTTATTCCCAAAAAGACGCAGACGTCCACAGAGTAGATTTGTCATAGAGTACCTACATGTACATAGAATGATAAGTATTGTCCTTGTTTTTTCTTGTGCTTACATAATTTAATCTATATACAAAAGTACTCTGTGTTTAATCTTACATAATTCTCTGGAGAAGAAATCTGGGGCTTAGAATTCATTTAGCAATAAACATAGACTTCAAAAATGTAATTGAATTTTAAAAGCATGGTGTTGTACTTCATTTTCCAATTTCTTGTAAGTTTATTTACATTAATAAATACGATAAAATCCCAGCGAGAAAACGTATTATAACCACATTGTTTCGATAAAAGAACCCATACAGAACATTTCAAGAAAGAAATTGTGGAGAAATTTGTGTGGTGGAAGCATCATAGGCAAATGGAAGGTGTTAACCGCTGCTCACTGCTTCGAATCGAATGATTTTTATTACGCAAAAAATGCTTATAAATTACGCTTCGTAGCAGGACGACTGCGGAACAATCTCATACACTCTGGGTATACGCAAAATACGAAATACGCACAATGGCGGAAAATAAAAAACGTTGCTATACATGATGATTTCTATTTCCCGTACAACGACATAGCTCTCTTATTTGTTGATAAAAAGTTTAGTTATAGCAACACTATCGCGTTTGTTGGTATTGCAACAAAGGGATTAGATTATGCGAATTACTGCTTCGCTGTCGGTTTTGGCAGAAACGTGGACAACATAAACATGTCCCCGTTTTTGGTGACAGCAAGAATCAACGTGCTATCGAAGAGTCAATGTTCGTTTTTGTGGGAAATGGATATGAACAGATTTGTTTGCAGCAACTCTATCATGACTGACGTGAGTTCAGGAGATTCGGGTGGCCCTCTGTCGTGTAGGAAGACGCTGGATCCTGCAGAGAAAGGCGGTAAGGACCTCCTAGTTGGTGTTGTTGAACTCTATACACGCGCGTGTCGGCTTATAAAGAATGGATTGCGAGGAATTCAAAATATAATTCTCATAGCAATATATTTTACATCACAGTTGTGTCTGTTGTCCTACTACATTGAAGATTAGATTTTTTTTTAAATATATAGTATAGAATTTTTTTAATACTGCCTCATTAACCTAGTAGTCGTAAGCGCGACTGCTATCATTGAGGTCCTGGGGTTGGATTCCCAGGTCGAGCAGTGTTATTGGAGTTTTTCTATAAAATTCTAAGTAGCAGCTCGGAGTTTGCCTTTGTGCCCTATTAACGGCAATAGGCTCGCCCCCTATTACAAAAAACATACACGGAGAACTATGGGTGTACTAATAGTACACCTCTGCATAACCTTTCTGGGATACATGCGTTATGGTATGTTATGTTATGTTACAAATGTGGCAAACAATCATATGACCAGTCTGATGGTAAACGACTACCGTAGGCTATGGATGCTTGGTATATAGGTAGGTCTCACTAGTGCGTTGCAGAACTTTAACCCTCCTACCCCAAGGAGCTCTGGAAGCCCTATTCATCTTTAGATACATAACACAAGGTTATTTGGCTGCGATTTTCTGTAGGGTGGAGGTATTCCACCAGTCGGGATGCCCCAAATAGAGAAATCTCCAAAAAAAATTATCTGTGCCCATGGGAGTTACCAGGATTTTGGCTAGAGAGGCAGGCAAGGGTAAAATAATGTTAAATAATTTTTTATACTAGCTTGGCAATATGATTCCATAGTACATAATTGTAAAAGTACGGTAAAATACGAAAACAACGGTGACCGTCGGTGACAGACTCCAATCGACAGTAGCACCGTCACACTGGCCTGCAGAAATTAACACTTCAAGCCTCGTTTGAAGTACCCAATATCATAGAAAGGACGGAACACGTTGAATGAGAGTCCATTCCACATTCATACGGTACGGCAAAGGTAAGAATTTGCGGTACTTATCCTTTTTTCATGCCGTGATGACTACTACGGTATATTTTTGTCTCCATAAACCAGTCCAAATGGTTTTGGAAGATGATTGGTTAATTTCAAACAGTTTTTCAGAATATAAACCATGACACAGACAATAAATTTCACAGCGAGGCAATGTCCCTTCGTATCTGAAGCGGTTCTAAATACTTAGTGATTTATGTATCAGCCCGTCACTGTAATCTGTCCAAGGAATCAAGGACGTCTTGGGAAGAACCTTCCCAGAGCTACGAACATTATTGTATACACGGCCGAACTTAAGTCTTATATAGAAATTACATCTAGTCGGACGAAGAAAACCATCGCATTCTGATCAGGTTGCCAAGTCTTCTGGATGTTGCGGAGATGAAGATAACGCTTCCAAAACAATCCCTGAGATTAAAGTTATAACAAATATCCATTCACAGGATATCGAGGCTGTCACACTTTGCGAGTACCTAAGTACAATTCTAAAGATCTGCTCGCAATCTCTCGGCTTCAATTCAACTGCAAGTATACTGCTTTAAGACCCATGTAGGTACAGTGCTCTCTTTTGCGTAGCAATGAATTATTATTTATATTACGTAAGAAAGAGGGTGAGTGAAACACAGACCCTGTTAGAACTGCATTAACTGGCATGAGCTTCGAACTTTATCCATCAACGAGTACACATATTATACGCACATGCAAAAAGTTTTATTTCCACGTATAAGTATAGGTTATCAGGGGGGCCGTATATCCTAAATTTGGACATTAAACCACGGTGCAAGTCCCTACAACTTTTTCTTTGTCGACGCCGATTGCTATGGCGTCGCCATGTTTGTCAAACACCTTCTTTTCTCAGTGATCAAAGACCACCTATTGATCGATTCGTACGAAAGCCATAATATTGTCGATCATTTATTAAGGTGTGTTCTTTTGGGGTAGTGGTCAGTGGATAAGGTGTGTATTTATAATTTGTTCCCTGACATTGCACTAGACTAAAGTTACGGTTATTGGGTAAAAGATTTTACATAATGGCATTTCTTTCAATATTTTTGATGAACAAGTTACTGAGAAATAACGTTGCCAGAAACACAACTTTAAAAAATAATATAATATACATATTATAGTATGGGTCCTTAAATACAGAGGTAAGAACCTATCAGTGTCCAGATAATCTTATTTTTAACGTTATACTTCTTCGGAAAATTCTTTTATCCGTAACTTTAATATTCATTCTTATAGTAATCTTTACCATCCCAACAATCTACGGATCGATTACTTTAATAACGGCCCACGTATCTGCAGTAGGTAGGTGTATTCCAATTATTATTGCGATTCCCACGCATATCTAACAGACTTTTTAAAGCATTTTTATTTGTACCTATTTCTGAAGAGAGTAAAAGAATTGTGACATATAGGTATAATGTTAATTTAGTTTTTTACCCGACTACAGCGAAGCGAAAAGGAGGGTTATGATTTTCACCGTTATGTGTGTATGTATGTTCATCTGTACGAGATTTTCTTCTAAGCCACGTAACATAATTTGATAAATGAGATATCGTTAGAAGCGTCTTGATTGTCCGCTGGTTATAGGATATATAATTTCACACAGAATTCAATATGACGCCCTCTAGAGGACATGAAATGTTGCATTTTGAAAAAAAAAAATTGAATTGTATCGTGTTAGGTATCAAATAAAAGAGTTAAATTAGTGTACATTTAAAAAAATATTATATATTACTAGCTGTTTCCCGCGGATTTGCTTGCATTAACTCGATAAGTGCCTATAATATAATTTGCTAAGCCACTTATTAAATATAATTTGAAAAATGACATTTTGTTAGAAGCTTCTTGATTGTTCGCAGGTTATGGGCTATGTTACGTCACACTGAAATCAATATGACGCCCTCTAGAGAACATGAAGCCCTGCATTGTTTTAAAAATATTTTTGTATTGTACCGTGTTGGATATCAAATGAAAGGGTATAATTAGCACATTAAAAAAAAATACTAGCTGATGCCTGCGGCTTTGCTTGCATTAACTCGATATATGTCTGTATTATAATTTATAAAATCACGTCTCTGATGTTCGTTTAGGCTATAATACAAGTTTATAATTCCAGTTATGTGAGTTTTATAAGAGTTGGAAGCTGTCCTCTCTGCTTGCCATCAGTGCCTCGAAGAGCGCCAAATTATACTAAATGTTGAAATCTCGAATTTGACTTTTTAACACTCCGGTCAGAGATTAGGTAGAGTACCTTCCGCCCTCTCTGTTCTTTCACGTGCCAAACGATTCTAAAATTTTAAATTAGCTTTCCTTTGCCTACCTCCAGCCCCTGGCTAAGCCAATAGCATTGCTACACACTTTCTCACTAAAACAAAATCCCAAAATATGTAATTTAATTTTTTTTTTAATTAAATTAAAACCCGACTACGGAACATCGCTTTCTAAAAAGTATGAAACAAGAAAATATATTGTTCGAAATTCTTATCTACTAACCATTCAATTATTGATCATCTAATAAGTAAATAACTTATATATTTAAATTTAACACATGGATGTAGTGATGTTAAGAGGAAAGCCGTGGTCTTGCTATTTTAAAATTCTTAAAAATAGTTTCAGGGTATTAATAAATCTTTAATATCAAACATTCATCCTCTCGAGTATATAAACGACTAAGACGCTAGAAATAACTAACATAAAACAAATATATAATAGATAACATAACATAATATGTACATTGTAAATAAGTAATCAAGATGATATGCGACCACGGCTCTCCTCTAAACTCCTCTCCTCTATGAATTACGGAAGAGTTTGTACTTTTTCATCATTATATCAGCCAAAAAGCGTTCACTGTTCGACGGTAGGTCTCTCGCAAAAATCACCACAATAAGCGGTCGTGCGCTGTTTGCATCTATCGGGTTCCCGCAAATTTTACCAGGTCGTCCATCTTGTGGCGGGTCTTCCAACGCTGCGTCTTAAAATTAACATGGAGAGTACCCGTGTAGCACCAACTTCCGTAAGTCCGAAATTCACCAGAAGTCGTTGATGATTATAAGTACCTGAACCAACTTTAGAAAAGATGTCAATCGTCGAATTTAACTCACTTTGGCAACGTTCGGGAAGCATCGTAAGATCTCGTCTAAGATACCTCAATGGCTCAAGACGAAATTCATTGACCAGTGCGCTGCCAGTGATAACCTACGGCACTGAGACATGGTCCCCAACTGTGAGCAGGAATATAATTAGGAACAACATATATCAATTAGAAACTGTTTCGAACTTTTTAAATTTTAAAGACGTCTATGCAAGCACTAACGTGAATAATTATAGGTCTTAGAATTTTCGATAGGTCATTTGAGTTTTTTTAGTTTCTTAGTGGATATTAAAGCTAATTATAATGACTATGCAGTTGTTGATGATTGTAATCAACTTTGAGCTGTTTTTTTCGAAGGACCAATATTTGATGATCATACCCCTTACAGTGTTCAGTGTACCCCGAGTTGGCAAAAGGTCTGCAATTAACAACGCAAATCCACTTACCGTTCTTCTTATGTGCCGGACCGCGACTCTCCAGTACAACCGATAGTTCCGTCGGTTCAGTAGCATATGTACGCGATCAGTCACAAACCTTGCCCAATCAAGAAGTGCACTAAACACTGAACAGCAGTATTAATTGCGTTTGATGGTGCTGTGAAACGCTTGTAGTTCCAGCAATTAAAAACATTGCGACGGGCCTTAAACCAAACAGAAAAACGTAAAAACTAATGTTTGCAAATGACTGTCTCAGATTTCCTCCTAAAGAATTCACTAACTCTTTAATTTAAAAATTATAGTCGATGGGAGCGAAGTGAATGTGGATAAAACAGAGTACTAACCTGGCAATCTTTAGACGGCAGCTAAATATTACTTTGTGACGTTATTCAAATGTACAATATTGTCTGAGTTTTACAACATCTTATCATGTTCGTTGGTATATTCCTCGTAATTTTAATATGTTAGCCAAGAAACTAAGACAATTATCACGTTCACGCAATCAGTTAATTTGGACTTACCTGTTTTTCTGACCTATCACAGTACCTAATACGGTAAAATAGTTGTAAAGTTGAGAAATAACTTTAAGACTGATATTTTTTAATCCAAATCGGCCAAAGTGACTGAGCTTGAACTGATGGTAAGTACTATGTAAAAATACTGCAGCGGTGAAGATCTATTCAACCGTTGTGGTCACATTATGGTTCGTAGCACATACGAAAATGGTCTTGTATCCCTATCTCGTTCTAACACAAGCGTATACTATGCTCCTTTTCGTTCCGAGTTGCTGATCTATATGACCATATGTAATCTATGGTCGAAATTAAAATGAAAAAAAGAAACACAATGTATAGCTAAAAATATTTATCTAATTTATCAATATTCTTCATATAAAACATATAATTTGGCATTATATACCATGTAATTAATATTAATACAAAATGTTAAAAAATAATTATGATACGGTATCATAACAGATTATTGTGCCAACTCAAAATAGACCATTTTTCACAGGACAGATATAAAAAAAATATGTCTGATAAATGAAATTAAATTTTCATTACATATCGATACACAACTGTAACATCACTACGATACGTGTGGCAACACTAGTGATTTGTCATTCTCTCTCTTGCTTACAATGTCCGACAGCAATAACGTGTTCTGTATATCGTCTCTGAATAAAGTACCTACGAACCTAAACCGTCTTCTAATTGTGTTACCACACCGACAATGAATAACATCGTAAGTTACTTAGCCATGGTTTTCAGAAGAGTCGCTTTTTTATCAACTTTTAGATTTTTTGGCATCATGATCCAAGAGAGGTAAGTACTGCCCAACAGAATATCGCAGCCAAATAATCTTGTGTTGTGTTCCAGCGGTACGGTTTCCAGAGTTCCTCGGGGTAGTGGGGCTCAAGGTCGGCAAGGCGCTAGCGATACCTATAAGTATTATACATTTCCATTGAAACAATAACCGAATTAAATCGATTTAAAAATTCATTTTTTTTTTCTAAAACTTTAATCCACATCCTCATTGATTTTCTTTAAATCAAATTAATTTTCTTGTTTTCTTTGTTTGAACTCATTCACATTAACCGATTTATTGACAATAACCTTATCTATTTTTTTTTTCATTTTGTTTTTTTTTATTTATTTTTTTTCATTACGAAACATAATAAATAAACCGTACTTTTATTACAATGAGGTTCAGAAATATCCGTCTCTTTTATCGGTTAATTACGTTTATGAAAATATTTTCTTTATAACACATTTATCTTTAAAGTTAATTAATACTATTATTTATTTACTACTAACAGCTATCAGCAACATTTTAACAGCATCTTATAGTTATAACGTTATGTCTTTTGTAATATTATATATTTATGTGTTATTGACACATCTTATCTCAATATAATTTACTTAACCCTAACATTTCATATAAAAATGTAAGCAAAAACATTAAATATTCACTTAGAATAACGATTATTCAATTATCTAAAAGTCGATATTGATATGATTAGTGAAAAATAAATAAACTTCGGTCGAGCAGATACAATGTAAATTATTCTAGTATATTATTTATACTTAATCTTGACAATTGGATATTGAGTATAAAAAGTAAATAGGTTATGTGTAAAAAAAATAGACTACTTAAATCTGAATATCAAATTGACGAAATAAATAAATATTTTCTGTAGTATTTATCGATTTCAAATACTTACTGAAAGTGTAATAGATATTTTTTTTTTTTTTTCTCTGAAAACTGTGTCGGCCATGTTGTGACATCATAGGACTCTAAACAAACATGTCGGATCTTATACGAGTGAAATTCACTATTGACATTGACGTTTATGACAAAAAGTATCGAGATTTTTACAACTATGTAGCTAAATGTCAAATGTTTTTTTCGACCCGTATGACGTCACAGCAGAGATAGCCTGTTTACGAAGAGTAAACTTTTAAAATAAAGTGTCGCGATTTACTAGGTCCTAAAAAAATATAGCAATATTTTTTCCTCTAATCGGACAAAAATTAATAATTGAAGTCCTACTTTTAAAAAGAGGCAACTCGTCTATTGGGTTGAAAGGACGTAGAAAGTCCATCAGTAGAGATGTTTTTTAGCGAAATTTAAAAACGCGTTTTAAGAAGGACACTTACGCGAGTTTGTCCGTTGACCAGTTTATTCGCATCCTTATAAGTTTTAAAACTTAAAATACAACAATGTAAACACAATTTTTTTAATAACATTTTTATAGGATCATTTACATTATATCTGCATAGTTGTTCTCAAAGAAAATGATGCGTTAGTAATGGTCTTTTATCTACATCGATAAACTATATGGTAAGAGAAAATTATACATTACGTCATTCGTGTCATAGGAGGTAGGTAGGGTTTGGGAAGACATGATTACACTCTACCACAAGATGGGTATATTTTGTGACTCTATATAATTCCTAATTATACGCGACACCATCAGTTATGGGAGGACAGTATTTTTTTTCGACTAAGTAGAAGTTCGAGCCTTTTGTTGTAATCTAGCAGTGTTTTAGAAATTTGACGATTCTAAAGTAATATTTATATGGATAGGGGAGAGTGGGTAAAAGTGGATCACGGCGTTAAGTGGATTATTTGATCTAATCCGTAAGATTCGCGTACGAATAGGAACAAACGATTGATTAATACTCTTCTATAAGCCCTCTTTTGAGCTAGCGCTGACACATTATCAAAGCGAGATGACGCCCTACAAAGCTTAGGCGAACTAACGAGTACTATAAAAAAAAATTATACGTTTTTTCAATGTTGTTTTTTAGCAAGTCCTTCGCCAAATAATTTATATTTCCTTGAAGGTTGGATAACTCCTTTAACGATTTAATATTAGAAAAAAAAAATTTGAGTGATAAATTATACATTTCATAGTTATTTATGTGATACACTATTTTACCCACTCTCCCATAAATATTTTTTAAATTATTTCAATGTTTATATCTAAGAGCCGTTTTAACAAGAAAATTACTGTCTTCCCATACAGGAATCCTGTGCACGTAGTCTTAAAAATATAACAGATTTTTAAATAAAACAATTATATATATTGTATTTACTAATATTTTAGGCGTTTCCCTATTTCTTTTGTTAAGTTCAGTAAAAATTGGGGTCGCGCATTTAATAATCGTCATAATACTCATAAGTACGTTTTAATTTTAAAATAATAATGAAAAAATAATTCAATAGGTAATCCAATTACAACGTAAAATAAATTTAATTCTCACATAAAATAATAAACAATTATATCAAAAGCGTACCATAAATGTTTCAACAAATAAGGTCGATTTGAAAAAAATATAAAATAGACAAAGCATAAAATAAACAGACAGAACATAAAATATATAGACTAAGCATAGAATGAAAAACCTTTAAAAAAGCTTCTTTATTGCGATTCACGTCAATAATACAGTGTCGCTTTGTTATCACAATTCAAAAATTTGTATAAACCGCTATCTGTGTTTTTAAGTTAAAACTATTCAATATAATATAAAAAAACATCGTCCTCGATGAAAGTACAGATATAAGAGTAAAACTTCACATAAATATGTGGGTTATTTTTTAAATAAAATAAATCTGTTATTTTAGTCACACCCACGCGAAGAAAAATCTAAAAAAAAAAATAATTATCTTCTATCGACCATTTTTCATTATTACCGATTGTATTATACCAGGAGACTAGGAAATGTCAAACATAGTTATATAAACCATCAGTTTTGCTCGCGTGGACCAAGGTTATTGGTCAAATAGTGTAACATTGTGAAATGCGATGTTTTTTATACATAAATCTAGTAAATTTTTGTCCGAGGAATGTACATTATTAGTGGACTTTGTCGTGTCGCACAAAATTCATTAAAAATACATTCCACGATTTACGATAAATATATCAATTAAAATCATTTGACAAAATGTAACACATTTCGTGTTTCGTAACGCTTTTAGTAGAGTCGTTTGTGAACATAAATAACCTCAGATTAGATTTTCGTTTCTTTGTCGATAATTCAAACGCACGTACTGAAAAAGAGCCTACACTTACAACTATTTAAAAGTGACCACGAAAATGTAATTTGTATAACAATATCGATATTATATGTATGTATATATATATGTATATATAGTTATTACGCACGCTTATTTGTCCTGCAATTGGACATAATTAGCAGGGAAGAGTCCGTAGGCGCCTTTACAGAGACCCTGCCACCAGCCTTCATCGATCTGCAAGGAAACACAACACTCGTAATATGTCCATTAAACCTTCGTATTCCATAGACTGCTATTATCTAATGTTTCCTTAATTGACGTCGCATAAGCATATGCCAATGTGAATTTTGTGCGTAAAAATCAAGTGTGAAGTTAACTAATTGAGTTTACACTTTACACCCGGACAAATAAAAGTCAGGCAGGAACAAATCAACTTAAATCACCAAAATTAAATTTACATCTTCAAAGAATAAGCGATAGATGGCATTAAAAACAAATTACCATAAAAAAAATTAAATATTGCAGATATGTATTACAGCAATGTAGTTTGAAAAATGAGCGATAGATGGCATTAAAAACAAATTAACATAAGAACATTTAAAAATTATAATAGATAACTACTAGCAATGCAGTTTTAACTTAAAAAATTAAACACATAGAAAAGTTTTTGGCGGCACCTTGAGGTGATATGTTGCAATTTTTATTTTTTATTCAATAACTAAGGTTTTTGAACCTGAATTATATAATATTGGTAGCATTTTGCGTGATATAGTTTGGTTGTTGTGCATAATATGTGAAGTGCATTATAAAAATATAAACTGACAACATGCATTTTTGGATGTCACAAAAACTCCCTGGATAGTTCTGACAAGTGAGACACCATATTGTTAGAAGACCTTTTATGTTAGAAGGCTATAAAACATAAAAAGTTAAAAACATTGACACTGTCAAGTGCATTTTGCGGCGCGGTAACAAGAACATTCTATACATTAACAAACAATGTAGTTATGTTGTTGCGACATCCCTTTTTCCTTCCAATTTCTCCTATTCCTTGGGGGCACAATTGTATTTAAAATAAACGCGCAAGTTTGCCGCGTATTGGTTGGTATAACGGAGAACGGTGTAATGGCCGCCGCGGAACTGCAGTGATACACACGCTCTATATAATTTCGTGATAAATTGCTAAAAGTATCGGAAATCTAGCGAAATTCGTCTTTCTTGTGCTCTAGAAGTGTTTTAGACTGTTCAAAACGTGTCAGGAAGTTCAGAGTGCACCCTCGGATCGTTGCAGATACAACCAGGATATGTGGTAAGTCCCCCTTACTACTCTTTTCTAAGTCTTTCCAGCAGATGATTGAAATTGTGGTGGCAACCACCACTCACACACTGGGTGCGATATTCTACCTCTGTAGATCAAGTGGACTGTATATTTTTAAATTGGTTGGAAGTAGATATCGCACAAAATAACTGCCGAATATGATATACTATAACCGGGATGAAGGCTCACTTACCTTTCCGCCGACGTTGCCGCCGATGATATTAATTCAAACTCTAAGCCGAAATATGCACAACACCTTTTGATGCACTATAACGCCGAAACTATTACAAGTGTTAGATGCCGCACCGGTATCCGTCCGAGTCCCACGAGCAAGTGACCAGTCATCGCCGGTTTTTATTGTTGGGGGTAATTTAAGAAAAAAAATAATTTTGCATACCCCCAACCAATTTATTAGCCCGAACAGAAATAGATAGCTTGCTCTGATATGCGGCCAGTATCATCCATATGTATTTAGTGAAATAGGTTTTGGTACCATGACAATGTTGGTGATGAGGTCATCGGGGTCGAAAGAGATCTCGTCGGGCGCGGCCGCCTGGTAGTCATAGAGCGCACGCGCGGAATACCCTTCCTCATCCCCCGCCTCGCACCCGTCGCCCTCACCGTCTCCCTCTTCCTCACCCTCCCAGCCCACCGGAGAAACGACGATGGTCGGCTGACGGCACATCTGCGAACATTCACACCCTGATATAATCGGTGTAAGGAGACGAATGAAATTTACTCTGCCGAAGCCGTACCTATTCCTTAACCAACATTTAGTAGGCGCGCGAGTTGAATGCAGTCGGGGCTCGAGATGAAGAACGGGACCGTCTCCCCCGCCGTCCGTACGCCTCACCTCACGCGCCCTTACTCTAGTGATGTGAGTGCTGTCTTTGACAACTATCGTACACTTAATGATCGCGTTTACATTGAAATTGCGGTCCCATTTTATTTTTGTTTTTAATAATGTGTGATCCGAGTCCATTAACTTCTAAAATGGCGAAAAATGAATCCGATGGTGATGAAATTTCAGAGATTTACTTTTTCTGTCTGCATTCTCTGTGTGAAATAATTGATTTAAAAAATGTTTGATAAATTATTAACTTGTTTTTCATTATGGTAAACAAGAAGATTTAAATATTAAATTTAAAACAACGTTGAAATTTATTGACATCCTCATTATCTACAACAACAATACTAATTTAAGGTCACACCACTATCGAATGTCTTAACTATGCATTCAACTCGCGCGCTTACCGTAACATATTAATCAGCACCAGGAAAGTTTTTTATAGTTTCTAAAATGTCTGATGGTAACCACAGTACATTCCAAAAACAGTGGTGACCACCGAGGGATTATTAATCCATCGCCAGTTACCGCTGTCATTCCGGCCTGCGAAAGTAGAATCGAGTGGTTTCCAAAAGGCGACACGCGTCTGTGAATCGCTATTACAGGATATATCCTACAGGACAACATAAATTAAAAATTTAATAGACCCCCGACACGAGTAACTTACTCATTAAGACCATTCCAATGAGCCCAAATATCATATCTCTGCTGTGAGTTGGTGAGGAATTAGGTAGCCTACAGACTTCAGATAAGGCCGCAGCATCAGATCAATGTTGTTTTAATATAATTGAAGTAACAGAATACCAAATCTCGACTCAATCAGACTTGTGGAAGATGCTCATATCTATTTATCAACTATAAAAGAGCTGATAATCTTCAAACGGTTGAACGGATTTTCTTGAATCATAGTTAAGCACACTCAATTATGTTATATTTTAAATAAAAAAGCTGAATTAAAATTGGTTCAGCCGTTTGTGAGCTACGATACGACAGACAGAGAGATACACACGTAAGGTTGCCTGTTCATTGAAGCGGAGCGAAGCGGAGGTGTGCAAATTTCGACCAATAGAATTACATACAAATCTAGACATGCAATCCTATTGGTCGAAATTTGCACACCTCCGCTTCATCGGACAGGCAGCCTTAAACTTATAACATCCCTCTTTTCAGTCCGTCTGTATACAGCTGTAGCCTTATCAGTTAACTATCACCATTTCCTCATTCATTCCTCATTAGGGTGCGAAAATTTGACCCTGGACACTAAAGTGTTTCGCGAAAAAAATGCTTTTATATGAATACCTCTTCTTTATCATCTTTTGGTTCACTGACTAGCGTGACGTCCGGCAAGTTCTTCGGTTCCCCGTGGACTTCCTCCTTGACCTCCTCTTTAGTGACTAGAACAGGTACTGCAGTCCTCGTGAGCAGTGGTTGGGATTCAGTCTTCTTCTCTTCAACCGGAACAGCCGGTTGTTCTACCACCTGCTTCACGGGTTCTGCTTCAATTGGCTTTTCTTCCTCATCTTGTACACGATCCTTCTCCTATAATATTTTACAATGAAATTTGATATTCACTTTTAGCCCAGGTTTTCTATTGACTATTGTAATATTCTTTTAATATCATTAATATAAAATGAAGATGTAATGGCTGTTAATGACTCTATGGTAAACTGTAATGAGAATAATAAATTTACAGGGTAAACAGGAAAAATAATTTTCCCTGTTCAGGTATTCTTCAGTAAATACAAGTAATTACGGCGCTGGAAAGTAATACTTATTAATAAAATCAGATTTAAGAATTGTTTTTGTAAATCATTTTATTTTAATTAAACTTAATACAAAGATAAAATCATGTATGACCTGAAACATGAATGACAGCAGAAATGAAATGAATTTATTTCATTTTAAAAATATAATGTGTATTTATACATAATACATACATCTTAATTATGTACAGAATAAGCCTCCATGTCTAATAATTAAGTTCAATAGAACTAAAGTACAGATCGGCAGAGAGCCCAATCAATCAGATAAATACCTTCTTTGACAGATCTTTGTCGGTTTGCTCTCTCTGTTGCCTAATTTTCTGCACCGAGCGTAGAGCCTCCTATAGAATATAACAGAGAGATTACAAAACAAAAACAAAAAAACAGTCTACTGTTCACACGCGGTAGAAATGAAACCTTCAGAAAATATAAAAATAAACGATACACGTGAACAATAACATCACGCTGGTTATGACGCCTTTTCCCAAGGATGTAACGATACATAATTTTTCCGATACGATACCGATTATTGTAGTGAATACAACACTTAGTAAAGACGGCAATGTCGTCGCTAGAACCACGCGCGGCTCTCTCGCCTGCGATGAAAGGGCAATATCGTTCGTTTTGCGCGCATTTTAAATTGTTAAATATCGTTTGATAAATAATCGGCCATACCGATATATCATATCGATGTCTTTTCATCCCTAAAATAAAGTATAAATTATACGATAATAAAATAAAAAAAAAAAAGATAATAGAGATGTCATTCATTGCTATTAAATCGATTAATATGAGTATAGTTTCTTATAGCTAACGAATTACCTGTTCTTTCTCCTTAGCCATATTTTCAAACTTAGCCCGTATCGAAGACGGTTTAGCCGCCCCTATGTCCGGCTTCTGTTTAGTGTAGTTAGTTCCGACTTTCTCCACCTCGTCGAAAGCGTGCGCTGATTTATCGACGCGATCCGTTTCGACGCCGAACTTACCGCCGAAACCCTTAAAATAACAACAAATGCAGCTTATTCACATAACAATACCAAGTAGAAAGATATCTCCAAAGATTTTTTTCTGTGCCCTACATCTCTTTGAACCTCCTTCTAACCCAAGGAGCTCTGAATAACATCAATAAAGTATTGAAAAAAATCGAGAACATTAAAAACACTACTGATCCAGTAATTACCCAAATCGTAGCAAAATATAGTAAGATAGTCGACAGAGAATGTCCATATTTTTACTTCCTCATAAAGATACATTTATAATACTTCAAAGTAAACAATAATTTTATCGGGCGGTTATATGCGTCACATCGCACGGCTCGTTCGCGCCACTACTATTAAGAGCCGAGTGTTGAATTATTTTAATTTTCCATTGTCTCACAAACTACATATGCGTCCAAATACTATGCTGTAAAGGGAAAAGTTTATGTACATAAAATTATCTTGATGATAAAGGAACTTTCGTTCGTAAGGATTAATAATATGCCATGCCTAAAAATAATGCTCATAAATCACTTTTTAATTTCACTGAATTGTCATTGATTTCTTTTAAATTATATGCAGGAGAAAACGTGGGGCACAGTTAGTTTAAAAAATAAATATCTTGCCTGTGATATAGTGTCGGTAAAAGTTTTGTCAATCCTAATTTATCGTATACGGTATGACCCATATTCTTCACAGGCTAAGTACCGAGGATACGAAAGATCTAAGAAATATCCAATCACAGTTTGGTCAGCATACCTTTTTATGATCAACCTGACTTGCGTGCGCCGCGCTTTTTTCCTGATGGTCCCAGCCCACCGCGGACGCGTCTTGTCTGTCTGTTTGCACGCCGAATTTGCCTCCGAACCCGATAGCGTAGTCTGAAATCGATCATAAATTATACAGGGTATTAGTAGACCGCTCCCGAAAATGAAGACAGACGATAGTACTAATGACACCTTTGATGATGGGATGGAAAAAAAATTGATCCTGATAAAAAAAAAACATATTATTTAAACTTTTTATTAGCATTATTTACGCTCCGTCGTGTTAGTACAGCTAAATCAAACGATAATTTCATAAAAAATACATTACTTTACTAAAAAAAAAACCAGCAATGAAACACAAAATCAAAAACAGCTCATGCTCGGATCAACGAACGCCCGGGCGCAGCGTCAATCTTGCGCTGCACGCAACTAACAATCAAATAAATACTTATTTACAACATTTGTCTAAATAACTAACTTATCTACTTTGCCACTGTGCTAGTCTTTACCTAGCCACTTTCTTTCGAATTCACCGGTTGAATAAGCTAAGTACCGGGTTCGATTCCCCGCTTATGAAAAAAATACTTGAATGAAATTTTAAAAAGGATAGATTCATGCTTTTTAATCCGTCGTGTAATTATGTTTATTACTCTGATGTATTCAGTTATGTACGATCTACTCAGATCAGTTCAAAAATAAGTTATAAAAAAAAATTTGGTATGAAACAGCTTACCGATCTAAATCCTCCGTGGCCTTATGAGATGCGCCTCAAATTGTGCCCCATTCATTTCGAGGCAGATTTGAGCTCGGCGTTGCGTCACCTTATGCAGTCGGGGCATCATCGTGGGGTCTTCGACACAGTCCGCACGTAGTTTGTCGAAAACATTCACGATCCTTTGGCGCATTTCGTTAGCACTATCACACTCACGATTAAAAACCCTTTCTTTCACATACCCCCACAGAAAGAAGTCTAACGGGGTCAGATCGGGTGACCGAGGTGGCCAAGCGTGTGGTCCTAGTCTGCCGATCCAGCGATCATCAAACAGCTCGGTGAGGCGCTCACGGACGAACCTTGCCACATGTGGAGGTGCACCATCATGCTGAAACCATGTGCGGCGATATTCAGTCAATGATGATAGGTCATCTAAAATGTCCACTATTTGTTCATTTATAATGTTTAAATATCGCTGTCCGTCAAGTCGCTGTGGCAGAAATGCTGGCCCTAGTATGCGATCCTTAAATAAACCTGCCCATACATTAACCGACCATCGGGTTTGGTGCCCGGTTTGTAGAACTGCGTGCGGGTTCACCTCGGAATACACGTGTGTATTTCTTCGGTTCCACAACCCGTTTCTGGTAAATGTTGACTCGTCCGTCCAGATGACGTGTTCAATGAAATCAGGGACACGTTGTTGCTGGTATAATAAATAACCAACGGCAGAAAACTCGCCGGCGGTCGTGATCGCCGGGTACCAAAGCTTGCACTTTGTGCACTTTGTATGGCCGCATTCGGTTACGCTTTAACACCTTATGAACTGTCCAGTACGACGCACTTGTTCCATTCCGACACCTTAACAATTTAGCAATACTTCGTGTACCTAAGTTCGGATACCGGCGAACGACATCTAAAATGCGCTCCTCGGCCTGAACTGCCACTTGACTTCCACCTCCTGCCGCTACTGGAGCAATGGGTCGATTTTCCAACACTCGCTGAAATGCTGCTGTTATCAGACGAAAATCAGCCGGATGTCGAGTTGTCGGCAATCTCTCTCGGTAAATTCGCAATGCACGCGAAGCATTCCCGCGAGCTTCTCCAAGGCACATTATTCATTAACATGCTACCGTATTCACGAACACTATAAACGTATGCGTTAGGCATTATTAAAACAAAACTCTCATAAAATCAACACAATCTTAAAAAGAAACAAAAAACGTAACAATAAAATAATGACAAGAACTTAGTTAACAATACGATTAAACGAATATCTGTCGCCCACGCACGCGCACATGAAATGAAAGTCAAAGTGTAACTGTCTCAAGAACTAAAAATACTAAACTTAATAATCAACCCCGCCAAAAGAAATAAAGCGCCGCGGGCCGCCTCCTTGCAGTAGCCCCTCGTTAGCGTCGAAAGCGGCACTTTGATCTTTTCCGCAGATCGATAAACCGTTATACCTACATTCACGACTATTATTTCATAAGTTTAGTTATCCCTACTGACTAGTCTTCATATGGAATTTAGAAGTTATAATTCAATTTTTTTTAATACATTTATACAATCAATTGTACCCTGAATTGACCCTGAACTGATATGAATAGGTACATAACTGAATACATCAGAATAATAAACATTCTTACACGATGGATTAAAAAACATGGCTCAATGCTTGTTAAAATTTTATTTAAGTATTTTTTTCATTCGCGGGGAATCGAACCCTTTACTTTTTTAATTCAACCGGAGAATTCGAATGAAAGTGGCCAGGTAGACACTAGCACAGTGGCAAAGTAGATAAGTTAGGTATTTAGACAATATTGTAAATAAGTATTTGTGCGATCGCCAGCTGCGGGCCGCGCGAGAATGGCACCGCGCCGCGCTCGCGCTGGACTGGCGCCGCGACGCGCCGCGCCTGCGCGTTATTTGACCCGAGCAATCAGCTGTATTTAATTTGGTGTTCATTGCTGGTTTTTTTTTTAGTAAAGTATTGTATTTTTTTGTAAAATTCTCGTTTCATTAAGTTGTACTAACATGATGGAGCGTAAATAATGCTAATAAAAAGTTTAAATAATATGATTTTTTTTTAATCAGGATCAATTTTTTTTTCCGTCCCATCATCAAAGGTGTGGTCTGTCTTCATTTTCGGGAGCGGTCTACTAATACCCTGTATTTCAAATTTATACAAATAAATACAATCCGCGAGTTGACTGTATGTTTAAAATATTAAAGTAAAATATTTAGTAATCATTTTCTATAGATAAAAATTTGGCAAAAGTAATTGTTTATTTATTTCATAGTCCCTTTTGAAAATTAAAATGTTTTTTCTCTGTGAGTCGCGTGATTTGAAACGCCGATTAGGAAACGTGACGTCAGTGTTATCATAGAAAATGAGTGATGACGTCACGGGGTCATAACTGTGCGTTTTTGTGTGCTTTGCTGCGTCATAACCACTCTTTATAATTCGTTTTTTGGCCAAATTATCTACTTTTATTTAAATTTTATTTTTGTGCCGTCTGGTTTTTTGATTTTTCAAATTGAGCTTTTTATTTTACACTTTGTAGTCCTAGGGTTATATCCTGAACAATTACTGATGTACCAAACCACACGTTGTTATAACCTTCTCACATTAAGGGTGTCTGGTTGTCGCCATATTGAGTTTTGATTACTGTTATAGAAGAACTATTGCAAAGGGAGGATCCTCCGACCAGACGGGTGTAATGTCTGGCGGGCAGCTGCCCATCGGTTGTAGTCGGGTTCTTGTATATATACTCAATTGAAGAGTTAATTTCTATAGCCCTATGTAGGATGCGTCGTATGTGGCTCGATAGATATCGCTACACTGTCATATCTTTAGTGACATACGCAAGATTCAGACAATTCGATATACGTAAGAATCATCAAAATCATTCCACGTGTTTTTTCCCTAGAGCGACAAAAAGGAACAAACATGCATAGTTTGTTTAACAAATTACCCACCTTTGCACCGAGCAGTCAAGTAAAAAATTGCTAATTTTGAATCCAGATAAAACACGTGGTTGACGCAGTTCCCGTGAAACATCTTATTCCCGTATATGAAATCGTAACAGTCAACTAATCTGTATAAATAAAAATGAAATGCCTCTCGTTGGTAAACTCATCACTTGATAATGGCTATACCGACCTTGCTATTTTTATTTTAAAATGTTTGTAAAAGTCCTAATTAGATTTTAATAAAAAGAAAAATTGGATCAGTTTCTTGGAAAATGTTCTAATTGGAGAAAAACTTAACAACCTTTTTTTATTGGATATTTGTATAAACTGAATACTGTATATCCGTAAGGAAGGATAGCTTTCGTCGAGTTATTGACTATTGTAAAAGGCAGAACAACGTCTGGCGGGCCAGCTAATATTATAGTACAAAATTTATCACGTTTTACATTTCGTCGTTACGCCTGCGAAACATTTTATGCGTAAAATTTATCACGTTTTACATTTAGTCGTTACGCCTGCGAAACATTTTATGTGTAAAATTTATCTCGTTTTACATTTAGTCGTTACGCCTGCGAAACATTTTATGTGTAAAATTTATCACGTTTTACATTTCGTCGTTACGCCTGCGAAACATTTTATGTGTAAAATTTATCACGTTTTACATTTCGTCGTTACGCCTGCGAAACAATTTATGTGTAAAACTTTACTTACCTTTCTGCGAATCGTGATGGTGAGCGTCCTCCTTGTGGTCCCAGCCCACGGCGGACGCGTCCTGCCTGTCGGCCTGCACGCCGAACTTTCCTCCGAAGCCGACCGAGTAGTCCTTCTGCGACGGATGCTTCTCCACTTGCTCCTTGTGTTCCCATCCAGCCGCACTCTTCAAAATTCGTAAACCAAATAAAATGAATGCAACATTTTTTTTACAAAAAAGGAAACAAACTTTAATGATTCTGAGGAGTTCCCTGCTGTATTTTGCCCCATCATTGAGCCGAGTGGTCGTGGGTTCAATACCCGCACATGACTGACTTTTGTATTATGATCATAAATATCAGTTGTGTGTCTGGGTGTTAAATATTTATATATGTATGTATATCAGCTGTTTAGTGACCATAATACAAGCTATGCTTAGTTTGAAATTAAACGGCCGCGTGTAAAATTCTCCCATATTAAAAAAAAAGAAGTTATGCCTGAACACCCATAAGAAATACAAACGAATTGAGAACCTTTTCCTTTTTTGAAATTGATTAATAAGAGAAAACCCTATTCCAATTAAACCCTCAAATTTGGGTAATAAAAAAAGTATAGGCATTACCAACCTAAGAAAGTACAATAGTTGGTTGGCTCTACAATTATATTAATTGAATAGTATGCTTCAGGTAAGTTTTAAGAAAAAAAAATTAACGAAAAATGTATTTCATACAAGCTGGGGTTTGCTGAAATTTAATAGTACGATTAATACAGTTTGAACGTGTGACAGAGAGCATTACAAATAAAAAAGCAAGAAATATTTTTTTTTACATTTAATTTCTCATACCTTGTCCACTCTATCGGTCTGCACCCCATACTTCCCTCCGAACCCCTGTGCGTAGTCAGTTTGGGAGACGTGTTTCTCCACTTTGCCCACATAATCGTGCCCGACGGCGGACTTGTCCATACGATCACTTTGAACGCCGAACTTTCCCCCGAACCCTGATTCATAAATATAGGTACATCATGATAATTATAAACTTTCGAGAGATATTTTTATTTTTAATTTAACACTGTAAAATGACGTCATTGTCGGTGATGGTAAGCACAGTACAATTCAGAAACAACGGCGACCACTGAGAGATCTTTAATCCATCAGCCAACGTCATGCCCTTCTACAAGCCTCTCGGCAGCTGCATATAGTTTGCCCGAAACGCGACAATCCAAAATAGTCATCGTGAAGGGTTTATCATGGTACGGTGGTCGCGATCCAATCGAGAAAAATTACCTATAAACCAGTAAAACTGAGCTTGTAATTTTTTTAAATAAAGACCGTGATATTGTGATCTTCACTTGGCCGATAAATCATACAGAGATATTAAAGAGTTTTTTGCGTTAACACTTTACATAATATCACACATAACGACTGATAATGATTGATTACAAAGACAGAGTTACATATCAATACAACACTAAAAGTAGAATGCCCCCATTACTTATCTCCCTGCGCTTTACAGGAGCACCATCGCCGCACTGTCACCGACCGTAACACAAGCCATCGTATGACATATAACAGTGGCGTCATCGTCGAGTCTTCTAATTACAAAATACAAATGGATCTATTAATATAAATCAATTGTTTATAAGTAATGTTTAGGTGCAAATAGGAATTCTATCCAGCTGTTGTTAAATGGTAACGCTGTGTGACAGAAATTTATGTAACGCTGGTGTTACAACAATAAAACCTTGCAAAAGTACTACCACTATTAAATTTAACTATGGAGACTTCAACTCATCTTTGCGCGCGGTCCTATTTGTGTGTGAGATAATAAACACGCAGTTTTTATTTTTATGACAGTGACGCCGGACGCGCCAGTCGTCTCCCGATCAATACGTGTTCTTATCGCTTTATTCCACGCGTACAGTCGGTAATAAAAATGTATGGTTCGTCAATGTTTCACCTAACTAGTATCAGTAGTCTTATCGCAATGATCAAAATATGAAAACACTAAATACGAATTTCAAAAATATACGATATTCAGCAATGGGTAACCGAATAAATATACAGCAATATGGTATAAAAATTCTTCCTCTACCACCATATCATCCTTAACCCTATAGCAAATATTTGCGGCATTTAAAAATATATTATATTGCTTTACTTAACATTGAACAGAATGTGATGGAAATAATGAAATTAATGGAAAGTTCATTATTTAGTATTTCTAGTGGTAGTGATACGGAATAATATGTTCAATAAACGTGCATCTACGTAATTCAGCTGTTGGTTTATTCTAATTTTGAACAAATAAGAAGTAAAAATTTTCGGCATAATATAAGTAAAATAACTTATTCTCTTGTGTACTTGACTGTACCTCTTGACACGTACACATAGTAATTGTATCTATACATTTTTTTGTCTTTGGAAAAAAATATGGTTATACTTTTATTGTACTATCAATATATTTCCATCTATCGATAATGAATTATAAAAATATGACTTAATGAAAACAATATACTATATAATAACCTTGGGCATAATCTTTTTGTGAGACATGCTTCTCTGTTTTCCCAATGTAGTCGTGCCCCACTGCAGACTTGTCCATACGATCAGCTTGGACCCCAAATTTCCCTCCATAACTGTAAAATGTGACTATATGTGTATTTACATTAAATTATTTAAAAGCCACAAAGAAAAAAATTACATGCCAATAAATAATGAGTATGTTTTAATATTTGTTATTAATTTTTGTCCCTCAAACAATAGCAGCTGTCTCATGTTAGTTAAACCTCCTACATAGTAGTTGAATTTATTTTTCATTAGAAATACCATCAACAGATGTTTTATTCTTAAGTTTAACAATTTGTATATGTTTCTTCGATAGAGAAATACATAAGCTTTTAAATGTTGTTTGAATCATTAATTTTGACGAAAACTTAAGGCAGATATGGCATTGCTACAAGAAAACCTACCAAAAGTACCATAATATAGAGGTCACATCATATTCACATTAAATTATTACTCGTAAAATATTGAAAACCCACAAATAAGACAAAACAGAACACATTCATTTGACCTTACAACCATGGAATTCAAATAAATATATAAAATTAATAAGAATCTATTTTGTCATATAATATGACATAGTATACAGTAACTTGATTCTAAATAAAAATTAGGAAAATCTAAAAAGGCAAAAGTATAGACCAGATCCAGAATTGAAATCAATAAATTTTTACTTAAAGCTATTAATTAAAAACAAACTATTAATGAAAAATAGATAAGTCAGCCTTCAGTAATTCCACTACAATAAATCTTTACATGCAAGTCAGCATATAATTACTGATTTTGTTTTCTAAAACAATTTTTCAGTTTAGCATAGAGATGCTCCTTAGTCATCAATGATTTCAGAACATTGAATTTTATATATAAACAGTTATTAAGAAATGTGTATGGCACTTTAGTTATTTTAGGTCTTTGGTATTTAAATTATTACAAATAAAAACTCCACAATAGTTCAATCTCCACCGCATGTGCATGGTGCATGGCGGTTCAGGTTCAAGCGGAAGAGAGATTTATTAAATCAATGTTGCAAGATAATAAAATACAAAAATTGTATTGTTGGGTTGCCAACAACAGTGCTAAATTAACCATGGATAATGATCATGGTGATGGTAGTTTATGTTCTCAGCTTATAATCTCAAGTTATAACATACCCATATGATGGTTTCGGTCCATCCTCATACTGCTTCTGCTTCGCCATTTTATCTGCTTCAAAAACTTCCTCACGAAATTTCGCCATGCTATAAAAATCAATATATAAGGTTAAATTTCTACTTATTCCTTTTTTTCTATATCACGTAAGTCTTTTAAAGATGCAAGTTATACAACTTCTTGACATTAAATTATTAAATACACTAGCAGGAATGATAATTCCATATAACTTACTCAATAGCTTCAACATTTCTTCCACCAGGTCCCCATCTTTGCTCGTGTTCAGTAACATCATTCACATAATCAGGATCTGTCTCCCAGTCATCAGCCTCGGCTGGTGCTGGAGCAACCACGTCTGTCGCCGCTTTCCACATCTAAAAAAATTTTTTCTCTTGATTGTGCTTTATCACACTGCTAAAATGTCATCTCACAAAAAAATATAAATGTGGCAACTTTAAAAAATCTAAATAAATTTTCTAATCTTAAATTTTGCCATTCTGTATTAATTTAATGTGTCATCCTGAGGTAGAGTATTATTTGTATAATATTTTATACAATTTTTCAAAAATTTGTTTTACATTTTGAACAACAACACATACCACCTAGCCTATTTTGAAATTTGCTGCAAATCAACATGTCAACCTATTCATGCTTTGTACAAATATAACATGTTATTTGCTTGGACATTGCTATAGATGTGATAGTTTATGTACATATGGTATAAATAAAATAATATATAAACTTTTTTTATATACACAACAGTGGCACACAAGCTTATGGTTTACCGTTTACCTGATATCAAGTAGTAGCATAAGTATTACTAGCATGTTGCAGATCATGAACCCCCCTACCCCAAGGAGCTTTGGAAACCCTACTCATAGCAGGAATAAAATACAAGGTTATTTGGCTGTGATCTTCTGTAGGGTAAAAGTATTCCACCAGTCAGACTGTCCCGTGCAGAGGTAAATCTGAAGAAATTTCTGTGACTGGGAATAACAATACCCACAGATGCATATATTTAATGGTACAATATAACCATTTAACAACAGGGCATATTAAGAGATGAGCTATCAAAATATTTACAAATTGCTCAGATCACATTAGCCAAGAAATATTGGCTAGAAATATATAATTGAGTATGTTGATATATCTTCTTCAGTTTCTATTGTTTATTTCCCTAGAATCATTACTAATACTTTAATGAAACATATTGTGTTTGATGAAACAAACATAAATAAACATTAAAATAGGGAAATATGTTTAAAAAATTCAAAACAAGGAAGCTTTTATTCCATAATGTTCAAAGTCACCAAGCACAATAAATGTTATTAAATTTTCATATTGCATTCAATACAATAAAAGTGGATAAAGTGGATGTGGATTTATGACCCTTACAGCATCTTACTCAGTGAAAGATAAAAAGTATACTAAATTAGAAAGTATTATGTGTGTAGTAATAAAGTACTTTCTAATTACAATAATTATAAGATATCTAGCAGTTGAATATTTTAATAAAGATTTATTAGAAACCACAATAAAAATTTAAAATTGTTTGTTTTCCCTATAATTGTATTGAAATTATATGAGTTGTTGTTAATCATAATATACCAAGTGACTCACAATCTATACAGCAAAACGTGATTATGCTACTACATGCTCTTCCAGTAATCTAATTTTATATCTTGACATAACGTTATCAATAAAAAGAGTAGATAAACTACTTTCTAAAAAGCTACATTTGGGTATAGCAATTAGTAACGCATTGTTCTACAAAATTTTAAAAATAAGGCCCTTCTGTGATTATTTTCAGTAACTAAAAATCGAAAAAATAAAATAATAAAATTTATATCAAACCTCTAGGGAGCCGCCGGTTTCACAGTTAAAATACGTTAAATTATTTCACACTATTGAGACGTTATAGAAGAGGAAGATGCTTTTAACACTATATTTAAAATCATAACAAGATTTTCCAAGTTTACAAGTGAAAACAGTAATTTTTCAAGGGTTGAATTTTTAAATAAATTTTAATCAGGGTGCGTCATTGACAGCGTTGTCAATGTCCAATGTCCAAATTGCCCAAAAGTCTTGGTCAAATTCCCCAAATGGGGACCTGATTCCCCACAAATGCCCCACATCACTTTCTCAAGAAAAAACCTATCCCAATCAATGATATTTTTTAATTAGATACTGCATTGACGCTCTTTACTTGGCATCGGGAATGAAGGTAATTGCCAACATTTCACTTAGTCAGACGCGGTCTAACAACAAAACTGATCCTTGTTTTTTTTTACTTACTTACCTTACTGTTAGCCTTCGGGTACCCTATCCAAAAATAGAGCCGCTGATAGCTTTTACAGCTATACCGAGCTGTTATCAGGCGTTTTTTTGTACTTTATGATATTAAACACTAAAAATGCCTTCTTGTGTGTTTTAAAAATTCACTAATTACACTGCTACTGTGATAAATAAGCCAAATATTTCATTTCTTATGCAAGTACACAAGATACCAACTAAACACTTATACTATATTAATTTTAAAAAAACTAAAATCCGATTGTTCATCAGTATTGGCTTTGATACCGGCATGAGTGAGAAGAAACTTATATTTTGTGTAAAAGGGAAAGGGTAAGACAGCAGCGACCGGCAGGCCAACACCATAGTGCAAATATATACAGTACTTTAATCTTACCATTTTTTCTGTAAGATAATAAGTCATTTTCTGTGCAATAATTACCTACTTTCTACAGAAGCATTACGAACGTTTTGTCAATAAAAAAATGCTTTTAAAAATTATTTTTACCATTCGATTTTTATAGGAAATTATTATTTTTCTTATGTTTAGAATACCTAAAGATGGATTAATAAGATAAAAATGGATTTCAAAAAACAGAATCTAAAGACGGTAAGACGATTGGATGCCATCATCTTTAACTAATGTTTGTTAAAAACATTTTCATTTAATTGATTTATATGTGACGAAAAAATTATAATAAATTTAGTAAAAGTACATAACAGTAAAGATGTCAATGTTACTGCTAATAAACTAAATAAGTAGTAATAGTGCTAATTTAGTACTCTTTTCCTTTTGGGGTTGGTTGTACATAACTATATACTGCAGTAATCACTTAACATCACGTTACCGTATGCCAGTTTGTTGATACCTCATACGATAAAAAACAAAAACCCTAACGCTTCAATAATAATAATAATCAATAATTGCAAAAAAGTATACAAATTAAGATAATTACATGCACAGTTTGGCAATAGGACAGACTCACAGCGCTGGTTTTCAGTCTGCCCCAGATTCATAAATAGTCACTATTACGTGCAATTGACGGCTCGGCTCTTCACATGATATTACAATTTTATCAATTTAAAGATAAGTTAAAGTCAGACAGTTAAAAAAAGTTAATATTTAAATTTATGTCCATGATATTATTTCAAATTGATTATTAGTGAAGAGAGTAATATATTAATAACATAAACATAATAAAATAGTCAGTAGATGATTAAATAATTGATTGATTATCGAGTGCACTGCATGGAATATTGAGATTGCTAAATTCTAGGTTTTTGCATTTGTTTTTCCAAAAGAGCTCTGTACATATGTTTTTAAACTTTTGATTGGAGATACTGATGATCCATAATGGTGGAGGTAGGTCATTCCAGATCTTATCCACTGCGAATGTAAAGCTTTTCTTGAACGCCACAATTAAGCTTATATAATTAATAAATAAAAAAGCCGTAGTTGAAAAACTCTTTAGATATTTTATCGTGGATTATTAGATTTGCTAGACGCTTTTATTGGGTTGCGCAGCGACAACTTCGAAGGTATGTTTATCCGTTTTTGTCAACAGAGTTTCCACCTTACACTGTGATTTACTATCCTTTTGGTCCAAGCGCTCAAAATTATGATTAAATACTTATGCTGAAAACAATATTTTACCCTCTCAAAAATTGCTTCTAGTGAGAGTATAACGCGTCTATTTATAAAAGGTAATTGATTCAAATAAACAAAAAAAAATTTTTTTGTAAAACTTACTTAGGCGTTAGTAATACCTATATAAATGCATTATTTATCATTAAATTTATTAATTTAATATAATAATGAAATATAACAGGCATTCTAGTATTATTACGATCCGTTATAAAACAATAAAAAAGTGTGCACTGTAATTCATGACAAAAATTCAGGTATTTAGAAGGTTTAGGGTCCGCATTCCTCACGTATTTTTGTTGTTTTTTGTTTTGATTACTTTATGAAGGTTCTCTTCTTTTTCTCAAGTTTATAGCACTGTGTGTAGAAGTTTATCAGACTGGGCATTGGATATGCTGAAAGATGTGTAATAAAGTAATTAAGTGGAGCTACATAAACAAAGTAATAAACCAAAACCATTGAAATTAGACGTATAAGGCCATTAGGCATCTTTCAAAATTTAATTAAAACGGACCTAATAACAAAGCATGTATAGCGTATATAGCGCGCCAAAGTGTTAAATCGTTAAATTCCCCGCAATTTCCCACATATTGCCAATCCTCACAAATTCCCCAACGGAGTTAAAATTCCCCACAAAATGAGGATAAACAAGTGACATTGACTTTAGCCTACTGACACATTTGACATTGACTGTTTTTTCATTTTTTTAATAATTGTTATCTGCGCAACATATTTCATTCACGTAAACAGAGAATAAAATAGACGACACTCATACCATATAACCAGGCGTGGCCCGGGTGTGAGATAGCAATATTTTAGTTATGTGTTACCTATCCTTATAATTAACCATGGATATTTATCATTGTTGGCACGCACGCGTAAACAGTAGGAACTATTCAAATTGAGAATATGTTTATGTTTAAAAAAGTTACGACAAAACCTAGACTATTTTGACAACTGTAGTGATTTTATCACATAAAAAGCGGTTATAGCTATAGACAGAGACATAAAATCAAACCTCATTTATCTTTTTTCCTAAGTATTTGTTGCTCTTTTAATTCGTAAGAAATAGAGTAAAAAATATCCCAAACTCTTTTATTTGTTCCCTCCACCATTATTCATGTACAATGTATTTATTTAAACCACAGAGTAGGTACTTTGTATATACTGAAAATATGTACTAATGGAACAAGTATACTTATCTAACTTAAAAAAAAAATTTAAGTTCTAATGAACTCTTTACCAGAGTTGGTTCATTAAGTAAGTACATAACATTTATAATCAGTTCATATATCATATTACGGCTTTGTATAAATTAGGTATACCCAATGAAAGCTTTTAAGGATTCAAGTATATGAATTGGAAAGGAACGCATTAGAGCAAACGTTGCTATTTTGGTAACAAAAAGAAATGTGATGATGTTGTTTTGACAGACAGCTCCAGTACTCATGTTTCATTTTTAAAATTTGCTTTATTGTAGCAGAACGTGTTTTTGAAACTAGTAATATAGGATTATCTGTTATATTTTCACGCCGAAACCGCTAAAGCAATTATGATGAATTTTGGTATAGTGATAGGTTGGACCTTGGGAAAGGACATAGGGTACTTTTTGTAGCGAAAATAAAACTTTAAGGGTAGGAAATAGAAAATATGGAATATGGAAATATATATGAAAATATAGAAAATAGGGGAATGTACATGAACAAAGGGCATTGTGTTATTCTACATGTAGTGAAAATAAAACTGGAGTGAATGTTTGTATGAAGAACTCACCATGTCTCAGATTAGGTACCTATATGAAATTCATATTTATGGTTTTGGTAAGAAACAAAAGTGGTTTCAAATTTTTCAAAAAACCTTGCCGCAGATCTGTTCAATAAGGGATGAATTTAATTATTTGTGAAGTTTTTAATTGGGATTTAAGTTGGCATATAATGACAATACCATACACACTATAAGAAACCCATCTATGATTTTCTTTTGATTTGTCGTGTTCCGAAATCAGCCAGTGCATATTCAGTAATATAGCGGGGTGACAGGGATTGTAACCACAATACACAATAGTGATAAACCCATATTCTTTTTGGTTTGCCGGGTTACGGCAAGAGTAGGTGTATAGAACCTGGGGGGGGGGCTCGCAAAAAACATTTAACTGAACAATGATATTTAAAGTTAAGTAATCTATATTAATTAATACATGTAATATTTTTTCCCAAATTACTACTTCCCTTATAATCTCTACCTATTTGAAGGAAACTGATGTCGAATATAGTATAACAATTTTTATGTCTGTATGTTCTGAATAAACTCAAAAATGGCTTGACTAATTCTCATGAAACATTCTACAAGGGTAGCTTATGTGATCGTTGATCAATTGATAGGCTATAAGAAATTTCAATGATAATTTTAAAAATATAAAAAAAATCCAGTAAAAATATTTTTGTTTAATCTTAACCGATTTTTATAAAAACTATTTTATTACATCTGTAGTTCTATCTGCACATTTCTGAGAGGCATACTATATGAACGATACTGATGGCGAATATACCATTTTTTTTTTGTCTTAACCGATTTTGCTGAAATTTTGTACTCAAGAAGTATAAGTAATTACTTAATTGATGGGCTATAAGAATTGTCAATATTACTTCAAGAAATCGTAAAAAAATTTAATTTTCATGAATTCTCAACTGATTCTGTTCGCATTTTGTAGACAGGAAGCAAACATATAATATGGGAGGCTATAAGAATCTTTAATAATACATTAGAAGTCGTAGAATGGAATAATAATGTTCAACCGATTTTGATGATAATTGTACACGGGAAATACACGCCATCCCTCAATTGATACAGCATACGAATTGTCAACAATATGGATAAAAATAAAATTTCAGGATGTACTTAAATAACTACTGCGTAACTATAAATGCGTGCGGAGCCGCGGGCACACCGCTAGTTATTTATATTTAGCATACCTATGATATATTTTTTTTAAATCTTGTTGGCAAGGAATTTTAATATTATTAGAAAAACTTTATATAATGTTTAAATATATTTATTTAGATACTAAGTATACACACATAGCACATTATGTAAGTATTATTTATGGAAATTTGTTTGTACGCACGTAAGAAGATATACCTTCTTTGGCGTAACGAACCAAATAAACCAAAAGTTGATCAACATGAAGTTAATAGCCATTATAATGTAAATTAATTTCACTGACTTTTTTGAATTATTTAATAATAAGATGTATAATACAATCTAGAGGACGCCTTCAAGCTCCTGGAATGGCAAGGACTCGGCATCAATGTCAATGGCGAGTACATCACTCACCTTCGATTTACTGACGACATCGTAGTTATGGCAGAATCGCTGGAAGATCTTGGCACAATGTTCGATGGCCTCGACAAAGTTTCTCAACAGGTGGGCCTTAAAATGAACATGGACAAGACGAAAAACATGTCGAATATCCATGTGGTGCCCACCCCAGTATCAGTTGGTAACTGTTGTCTAGAAGTTGTTGAAGAATATGTCTACCTGGGACAAACAGTCCAGTTAGGTAGGTCTAACTTTGAAAAAGAGGTCAGTCGACGAATCCAACTCGGCTGGGCAGCGTTCGAGAAACTGCGCGACGTCTTCTCGTCCAAAATACCTCAGTGCGTCAAGACGAAAGTCTTTGACTAGTGTGTGTTGCCAGTGATGACATACTGCACAGAGGCGCTCACTGTGGGCCTCATAAGAAAGCTCAAGGTCGCTCAGCGAGCTATGGAGAGGGCTATGCTTAGTGTTTCTCTACGAGATCGAATCAGAAATGAGGAGATCCGTAGACAAACTAAGGTAACCGACATAGCCAAAAGGATTAGCAACTTGAAGTGGCAGTGGGCGGGGCACATAGTTCGGAGAACTGACGGCCGTTGGGGCAGAAAGGTTCTCGAGTGGAGACCACGCACCGGAAAGCGCAGCGTAGGACGGCCCCCCACTAGATGGAAAGACGACGTAATAAAGGTCGCTGGGAGCCGTTGGGTGCAGGCCGCAAAAGATCGGTCAATCTGGAGATCTATGGGGGAGGCCTATGTTCAGCAGTGGACGTCCTGCGGCTGAAATGATGATGATGATGATAATACAATATTTTTACACGTTTAAAAAAAGTCAGTGAAATTAATTCTCATAATTTTCTTGTTAACGTCATCATTACGCACTTCCGTCACTTGATATGCGTGAAACTCTCAATTTACCCTTTACTTAACGCGCTTTATTATACTTTCCTTAAATAAAAAATTTGCATAAAATTTAAAAAAAAAACAATAAACCCGATAAATATAGTAAATTTCATCTACATAATCAATCGAAATATAAAAACTTCAGCATCCTGACATCATCGGTCTGATGAAAGCCCACTGTCTCCGCTGCTTAGAGTCAGGGACAGAGAATAGAAGAGAATCGTAACGTAACAAGACAATTTTAACTAAAAAGAAAACCAATTTCAATGACTTCGAGGTGTTCCCGAGTGTACCATCGAAGTCGACGGTCCAATGCTAATGAAGTTAAAAAGGGATCATCCTTGAAGTATCCCTCTCCCAACAAAATAAGAATCATCGAAATCAGTTCATAAATAAGGAAATTATGGCTGAACATCCATAAATAAATATACATTCGAATTAAGATACTCCTCCTTTTTTGAAGTCTTTAGACTACTCAGCTGGTGGATCAAAGATTTCTGACAGTTGGTGGATCGTCCCAGATAATATCGCTGTAGTCAGCTATAGTGTTATAATACACAAGAGAGAAACTGCACTAATCAGTAATAAAAAAATTCTTCTTCTTCTTCTTGTTTTGGTGTCAATGTTTTTATTCCTTCGTAATATTTTCTGATAATAAATGTGGAGTCTAAAAAGATGGTGGCCCACTAACTGTCTATGGAGTTTTTGTGACATCTCAAAATACATGTTTCCAGTCTATAAATATAATCCACTTCACGTATGCACAATAACCAAAATAAATCAAGCAATATTCCACCAATATTACATATTAATTTAAGTAAATATAACCTAATTTAATTATTTAAAATAAAAACCACAACATGGCAGCTCAAGATCCAGCCAAAAGCTCCAAAAATTGCAGCCTCTCATCTAGGAGGCCATGACTTACTTTGCAACCAAAGGACTTTGATCCATAAAGTAACTAATTAATTAATATATTTATGTATTATATAATAATAAATAAATGTTTACAATTTAGTAATTAGTACTACTATTTTTTACCTTCAAAATATATTTTCACTAACAAAATGTAGGTACATTTTTTTGAAGATCCGTTATTCTTAGTTTCTCTCGTATTTATTATTTTGATCCTATTAAATGTTTAATAGGTAATAATTATGCTAAAAAATGGAAGTAGTATAACATACGTAACGTGATCAGGCACGGATTGTTTAAGTTTGGAGGAGGTCATAGATTGCACTTTCTCGAAGGTTCAACATGGAATACATTCTAAAACAAAATAGAAATAGTATATTATTTTTACGTTAAAATTATACTTATTTTTGAGAAGGGTCATAATCTCTTTCTAATCCCACTCTTATATCCGCGCCTGTACCTACGTTACCGTGTAATTTGTAAAACTTTTCAAAACAATACAAAAATTAAATTAATTCTCGTGTTATTGTCTATTAAAAACTTTTGTTATGAATAGTTTAGAATCCACTGAATTAATAATGTATCTAAAATTCAGGATCTGGAGCATTGATAGCATAACCGCACTTTTGCAGAGCTGTTTTTATTTCACCGAAAACTGAAGGATCTTCAATAGTAGCGGGTAATTTCACTAGCTGTGACCTGGCTAACTTGGTGATGGCTCCTCGGAGCGCCTTGCCAGATCTGGTGCGAGGGAGAGCGGGCACTGCGATTGCCTTGCGGAACGCTGCGATTGGTCCAATTAAATGACGTACCAGCGCGATCAGCTCTTGGGTAACTGTATTTTCGGAAACCATTTCTTCATCTGTTGTATAGAAATCATTCGAGAATAAAGCTGTTAGTAGTAGTCTTTACAAATAGACATTTCAAATTTATTAATTGTATAGATACAGAAGATACAAAGAAAATTAACAAAATTGAAATGTCTGTTCGTATAGTAACTTTTTACTAAATGCATATGAAAGTATATACGACACTTATAACAAAAAACCCATTTTTCAAATTTTTGTCTGCTTGACAAATGAGAGCGCTAAGAGGTATGTTACGAGTGAAATTGAGTGACAAGATAAGAAATAGTGTGGTAACGGATTGAGAAAGGGATGCTTAGATGGTTTGGGCATGTAGAGAGGATGAATGAAAGAAGAATGACAAAACAAATTTATAATGCGACTTTGAAAATAAACTTCTGAATAATGCCTAGGCGAACATTCATCAATCAAATCGGAGACGTTCTGAAGAAAGGTCAGGTCATGAGTACTCTAAACCGACGAGCGTGCATGAAAAGATTAACGAATGTTGAAGAAGCGAAAGATGTATGCCAGGATCTTACCAGGTGGACAGACGTGGTATCTGCGTACCCCGTTGGAAAGTAGGCGTCTGTCCGCCTGTCTGTTTGTTTCGGGTAATTTCCGAAACGTTTGGAACGATTTTGACGGGACTTTCACTAGCAGATAGCTGAGATCTTATAAGGAATAACTTAGGCTACTTTTAATTTAAAAAAAAACTGGCCACGGTAAATCAATTCGGGCGCTTAAATGGCTTTCGCTGAGTAAATTATAAGAGATATATAAAATTAATGTGATACACAATCGTATATTATAAAAAGATCTACAAAAAAGTCGTCGAGAGTATATGTTTATTTTCTAAGGATCAATAAGCATATAACCGGGAGCGGGAGTAGCACGATCCACGCGTATTCCCGATCGACGGCATTCTGTAGTCCACGCGAACGAAGTCGCGGGCACAGATAGTACATGATATAATTTTAAAAATAAGTAAGGTCTCTTCTTGCAAAAGATAGCTACGATGATTTCCTTCTAAATGTATGGTTAAAGTTTTATTGCAATGTCTAATATTTTCAGTACTTTAACATCAGTCAGTGCCATAGAGTTTATTGATCCTCACAGGAAACATTGGCATGAAAAAAGTTTTTGTGTAAATTGTCAATTTTCTTGCTGACTGTACACTTAAAAAACTGTAAATGCCAGTCAAAATGTCTCAAAAAATTAAGGACCAGTCACCTGAGAAAGTTTTCCTGTAGCTACAATGGTGAAGGTACCTAATCCTTACTCAGTATCTCAAAATCGGATCCCGTGTTAAAACTTTAAAGGAAGTCTTTGGTGATATTTAAATGCATGTTTCTAGATATTGTTAATAAAACACTTTTTATACTAATTAAATAAAAATAACCTTTTATTGCCAATATGGCCACCTATATGGCCATAATTTGAAGGTTTGACTTTACGCATGGAGTTTTTGGCGGGATTTTGAACTGTCATATTATGCTGGTTTTTATTTTTTGAAGTATTGTTGTTATGCCGTTTTTCTTGATGTAGCTAACTACATGCGTAAATTCAAACCTTCAAATTATGGCCATATAGGTAGGTGGCTGACTGATATAGGCCGATTTTACACAATACATTTGAAAATAATACTCACCATCTTGAGGAGGTCTCAAGACATAAAGGCATAGGGGTACATCGCCCTTAGTAGGGTCAGGAGCTCCTACAACCACTGCATCAGCAACCCTGGTATGTCGCAACACGACATCCTCCAAGGCGGCGGTGGAAAGCCTATGTCCAGCCACGTTGATAACGTCATCAGCTCGTGCCACCACCCATACGCTCCCTTCTGAGCTTATCCAACCGGCATCTTGTGTGTCGTAGTAACCCTGGATAAAGAAAACTTATCACTTAGTATATGTTGTTTCAAGAATAACTTGATATTAACCGCTGACGCAACAAAAAGGTGTGTTATAAATTTGACCACTATTTGTGGGTGTCTGTCAGTGTGTTTGTCTGTGGCACCGTAGCTCTTAAACGGATTAACCGATTTGGATGTGTTTAATTTTATCTGAAAGCAGGTTTTCTAACGGTGGTTCTTAGACATGTCTTATCAAAATTGGATCGGCCGTTTCAAGGTTATCAGCTCTTTTGTTAGCTGCGTGGATCTGAGACGCATAATGGGTATTTACTTTACTTTTCACAGGTCTGATTGAGTCGTAATTTGGTATTCTGTTACTTTAATGGTATTAGAAAAACCTTCATAGGTTATCTCTTATAGATGAAGTTTCGAGCCAGCAACATTTGCAAACACTTAGCCACTTAACCCATACTTCTCTTGAAAATTATACAACAATTTATAGTACATTAATCTGCAATGTCACTAGGACTACCCAGTGATGCACTGCGTATTTCGTAGCGTTTAAAATTTAGTCCGACCGGCCGGGAACGTACTCGTCTATCTAGCTTTTGTTGCTTTTATTGGATTTATAGGCAATGTATGTGTAACGCATACATGTACTAAAAATTCATAAATGAAATAAAGTCAACCAATTAAATAACTAAATTACACGGCGACACACCAAACTAAATATAGATTACAGTCGTTAGTAAGCTTCGGTAAATAAAATTATAGATAAAACGATAATTAAATTAAAGAAAACTGTAAAGTTTCTCACTGGATATGTTTCAAAGTAGGTGCTTTTGAAGCGCTCGTCAGCTTGCCACAATGTAGAAGCGAAACCTGGTGGAAGAGGCAGCTTGGCAACCAGCCGCCCTACTTCTCCCGCAAGACACTCGGTACCATCTTCTCGGAGAGTGTGAACTGCAAATAAGGATATGAAACCTAGTTGGCATTTAAAATACAATTGAGATCAATCTCTTCTTAACTATTAAAAAGTATTATAATCACCTCTTCCATTAAAAAGTTCCATGTAGGTACGGTGCAAAGCATTACTATTTTTTTCAATGCACTTATTACATTTCACTTTTACAAACCAGTTTCAGTTTAAAATGGGAAATAAAAATGGTTAAATGAATTTGTAATAAAAAAAATCTACTTCGAAAATGGCAATGCAGTCTACATAACTTGCAAAAATTTTGTAAACAAATACACATTGTTCTTGTATACCTTGTATATGGAGGGAGTATGTATGAAAAAGTGTATGTGATGTGTATGTAAGTGTATGTTAACAGCAATTGCGTAAACTATAAAGATAGGTATCGCAAAAAAAATTTTTTTTTTAATTTCTTCCATTTGGAAAACTTTTCACTCCACAAACTTTCCCCATTATTGTTCAATTATTTTTTAAAGTTTTATTACAGTAAACCTATAAAATCAGGGGAATGTGTCCTTCCCTCTTGTTACGCTAGCGCCATTTTAGTAGGTTTTTGAATTGTAATTTATTGCGTGCATACAGCTGGAAACTTGGAAGTTGGAACTTGTCCCCATTTAAGATGGTTCTCCTTAACTGTACCATATATAACTTTGTATGAGAAAAAGGCTCATGGAGTAACAATTTAGGCTTCGGAGTTTTTACCGGAATTGAAACTGCTTTTTATTTTATTTATTTAATTATTTTATTTTTATTAACTTTTGTTATTTTACGCTTATGTGACATTGGCAAAATTATTTATAAACACAGTTGCTTACTTAAATAGTGAAAAGAGGAAGAAAATGAGATTGGAGCTTATTTACCTACATAAATGTCTGATTTCAACACTTACTATCATATCCAGGGACGGGGTACCCGGCAGAATGGGGAGGAACTGACTTCACGCCGTAGCCGAGGCAGGGTGCAGTTATCGGTGAACCTGTCTCAGTCTGCCACCAGTGGTTCAAGACCGATACTCCAAAGATACGTTCTGCCCATTGCTGTAAATTAAATTATATCTAGATACCTTTTTAGGGTTCCGCAGTCAACAAGGAACCCTTATAGTTAAGCTATGTCCGTCTGTCTGTCTGCAACTTAGCTCAGAGATTTATTGAGAAAACTGTTATTTGCTATGGGTATACATATTAATCACACCGACGAAGGGGTAAAATAAAATCTTGAAAGAAAATAATTAGGTTTTGTTTGTTTAGTTGAAAAAAAAATTGGTTCCTACACGTAAAGTAGTAGTATTTTTTTCCTCATCTATCCCATCGTATGGAGTGTCGTTGGATAGGTCGTTCAAAAATAATGCGGGTGTGTGAAAAATATTTTTCAATTCAGGGATCCCTTAGCAAAATATTAAATTTTATTATACAAAATTTTGTTAGAGTACCCCCTCCCCCTGCTATCTAAATGGTTGTTTTTTGGGTGCCTATGTGAAAAAATTCATGGTAATAAGAGATATTATAATTGAGTTCAAATGAAAATTATCAGAGGTAAGTAGACGTTACAAGTTAACGAGTAATAGTCAATTACTTATGCATATTGTGACGGGCAACTACGGAACTCTACACTGTGCGTGGCCCGACACGCACTTAGCAATTTTTTTATGATATGGCGTGGTTGAAGTTTACCAATCAGGAAACAAACAAATATAGGTTCCTATTGTTTCTACTTTTATATATTTAAAAACTGGCTTTATCCCAGAAGACTTTAAGCATCTATCAAACGACTTCTCGCTCAAATTAAACAGCCAATGATCTGAAGACGGAAACTAATAAAAAATCGACCAGACAAACATAAAACTTACCCTAGTGTCCTGATCGCAATGTTCACCAGCTATGAAGATAGTCTTCAAAGATTTCTGACAATACCGCCTTGCATACTTTGCGTTAGGATCTGCCCGCTTGAGCACGCGGAAAGCCGTGGGAATTGTGAAAAGGACATTGACACGATGCTGATCAATAATTCTGTATAAAAATTATTTCAAATAAATTCTTTTCAATTTAGGTTGATAGTTAAATAAAGAAAAGGTGCGATATACTTGTATGTACGGTAATGAGTCATTGAACTGTATCAACTCGACTGCGAAAAAGAGAGTTGTGTTTTTGAGCGTATGTATGAATGTCTACAATTTATTTGGTACGCTCTATAACCTAAACGGCTTGATGAATTTTAGCATAAGTCGTGTCGTTAGATGCGTCTTAATTGTGGGAGTGACTTAGTCTATATAATACGTACAGTATATAAGTATATATAAGTACGACGTCTGGGAATCAAATCAAGTGTTTTTGTTGCAGTCGGGATTTCGTTTCCATTTTTTTAACGGACATCATTATAATACTAGCTTGTATATTCACTAATGCTAGTTAAAGTTCATTTGCAGAAAAAATCGTGTAGAGTTACTCACAATTTTTGCTGTCACCGTCAGTCGATTATATTTATATGAAATATGAATACACGTCGAGGCTAGGCGAGGAACTATCGGAGATTTGATCTGGTTCCACTGAACTTATCCGTTCGATCAACACTAAACACGATACACTAGCTAAAGCCTAATATAAACAGTCAAAACCGATTGAACCATTTTAATTTATTACATTTGAAATCTGCAGGAATTTCCATTGGTTGTTTTATCAAATAGTTATGAGGCTAATTTGCTATAAGGTCTAACCGAAAATATTGTCCAGGATCTGGAGTCCTATCGGGCTTGCCTTCATAAAGAACAGAGGTCAAGCCAGCAAGTAACGGTCCGTAGCAAATGTAGGAATGTCCGACAACCCAGCCGAGGTCAGACGCCGCCCACCAAACTCCTTTCTTCAATCCGTAAATTGTCTTCATCGACCAGCATAGAGTGGCTGCGTGTCCACAAGGCCTTTGGACACCTTTCGGAGAATCCGTTGTTCCTGAATTAGAAACAAAACGTCCACATGATTATGATGAACAAATTTTTGTAGAATATATTACAGCTAGAATAAATTCTTGGGTAGTGAGGTAATATTTTCAATTTATAATACAATTACTATTGTAGAAGGCGGCGCCACGCTTGATCAGTGCCATTGAAAAATATAAAATAAGATCCTTTATGCGGATCAATCTTAGTTTTTGATTACTTTTACCGCCGAGGCTCAGGTTTTCAGTGCTGTTAGGAACCGGCACCTTTGTACCATAGGCAATCCACCCCCGGGTTTAGCGACCTTACGGTGGTGCGCCACGTGTAAATGAGGTCGGCTTGAGCGTCTCGGTTCTAAAAATGTTAATAGGCTGCACTAAAAGTATCGGGAATGGAATATTTCCACTGTTCCTGTCATATTAAAATCTTTTTAATTGAAAACTCCTTGGTTTTAAAAATTGAATACAATTTATTTATTTAAAAAAAAGATTCTCGGTCTTGTCACAAGGTTTTGTCAAACTTGTTTAGTCGTTGAGAAAATGTAATTGACTCGAAAAAATTCAAGAGCGATGATTTATAATGACTTTCGAAGTGGTTTAACACAAAAACAGTTTGTTGACCGGATGATTTCTGCATTTGGTGATGAAGCCCCATCCAAAACCACAATTTATCGCTGGTTTGCTGAATTTCAACGTGGACGTGTCAAGCTCAGTAATGATCCTCGTCAAGGTTGTCCAAAAACTGCAGTCACCCAAGAAAACGTTGATGCTGTGCGTGAGCTGATTGAGGAAGATCGACATGTGACATACCGCGAAATTCAGGCAACTTTAGACATTGCCATGAGTCAAATACAAATAATCTTGCATGAACAAGTACATGTAAAAAAATGTTTTCCCGATGGATATCGCATTCGCTCTGTGAAGAGCAAAAAGCGGCTCGCGTTACTTGGTGCGTCAGAACTCTCGAAAGATTCCACGCAGGATCCTCAAATGCTGTATACAACATCGTATCAGGTGACGAATCCTGGATATACGCGTACGAACCCGAAACAAACAACCAGTCACGAGTTTGGGTGTTCGAAAATCAGTTAAAACCAACAAAAATTATTCGTTCACGGAGTGTTGCAAAAAAAATGGTGGCCACGTTTGTCTGCAAAACCGGCCATGTTACGACTATTCCTCTTGAGGGACAAAGAACGGTTAATGCAGAATGGTATGCTAGCATTTGTTTGCCACAGGTCGTTTCTAAACTCCGTATAGATAACGGCAACCGCCGCATCATCCTCCATCACGACAATGCGAGTTCTCACACCGCGCACAGAACAAAAGAGTTATTAGAGCAAGAAAACATAGAATTATTAGACCATCTGCCGTACAGCCCCGACCTAAGCCCTAATGATGTCTATACTTTCTCTAAAATAAAGAATAAATTGCGTGGACAGAGATTTTCATCACCTGAAGAAGCTGTGGACGCCTACAAAACGGCCATTTTGGAGACCCCAACTTGCGAATGGGATGGTTGCTTCAATTATTGGTGCCATCGTATGGAAAAATGTGTCAAATTTCGCGGAGAATACTTCGAAAAGCAATAAATACATTTTTAAATAGTAATGTTGTGTCACTTCCTTGATTCCCGAAATTTTCAGTGCCGCCTAATTCGACACCCCAAAATAAATACTTCAGTTATTTTACAAATTACTTCAAAAAAGTTCTCACCGGAAGTGTACAGAATATATAAGGGTTCATTTGCTTCTAGAGACACACAAGGCACGGGATCTGCTTCAAGAGCCTCCTCCCAGGATTTGTCGTGGTCCACGTCCAGGGTGCAGTCCAGAACTCGGCGTCGCTGGAATATTATGCAGCTGTTAGGCTGGTGAGCACTCTGCGATAGCGCCTCGTCGAGAATTTCTTTATATCTGTTAAAATGTTAAAGCCATGTTTTAATCTTTGCTGAAAATCTCACATAATATTAAAATTATTAAGTGATAATCGCTTACTTTGCCTTTACCTAAAAGGAGAAGGGTCTAGAGTTCAATTACCATAAAATACCAATAACAAAAAAATAAATGTAAATGCAATATAATGTTCTTTTCAGGCACATAAGGCACTACTACCAATTTATTTTTTCTTTATAGGTTCCATTTGGTCACAATTTCACCGGATGTTAAATGACGATGTGGCTAGTGGGAGTGCTAGTTCTCAAGTGTAGCTGCCGGAACACACCTAGAGGTCCTTGGAGATAGATTTTCAACTTGACAGCTAGCCAAGCGGGCATTATAAAAAGCCCTACAACCATGCTATAATTTCATCATAAGCTCAGACTCATTGCAGAGATTCAAACTCACGTCAATCGATACAAAATCCGTACTCGCTATCACTGAGCCAGCATTACTTTATTTGAACATTTCACAGTCATCACGTTTACACATTATCAAAATACAGTGTAAAAAATCAAACAACAGCTGCCATGTTAGTTACATGTAATCTGAATATAATCTTTTCATCTTTTTTTAAACATTTTAAACTGTTTGTCTATTTATCGTTTAATAGCTGAGAATATAGACTGTTCGGGCTAATAAATTGGTTGGGGGTATGCAAAATTATTTTTGTTCTTAAATTACCCCCAACAATAAAAACCGGCGATGTCTGGTCACTTGCTCGTGGAACTCAGACGGATACCGGTGCGGCATCTAACACTTGTAATTGTTTCGACGGTATAGTGCATCACAAGGTGTTGTGCATATTTCGGCTTGGAGATTGACTTAATATCATCGGCGGCAACATCGGCGGAAAGGTAAGTGAGCCTTCATCCCGGTTATAGTATATCATATTCGGCAGTTATTTTGTGCGATATCTACTTCCAACCAGTTTAAAAATATACAGTCCACTTAATCTACAGAGGTAGAATATCGCACCCAGTGTGGAGTGGTGGTTGCCACCACATAGACTTTAAAATTATGGTGTTAATATTAACAGAGATATGACATTGTCACAAAAAATACCTTTAAGAAATAATATAATTATAGAGATATTATAATTGCATCGTGCCTCGCCGTTGAGAGCTCGTAATAAATGTCTACTAAACAATACCTGACAATTTTATTCGGTTCAACTCCGCAGCTGGCAGCTACGATGACAGTGGGCTCTGCGTGTTCGATTCTAGTTCTCAACTCCCTCGCAGCAAAACCTACAATAATCAACAATATAGTCTCATTATCTATCAATTTCCTAACCTTTGTTGATAGCAAAAAATTATAATTTCGTCTATATTCCTCGTTGTTCGTCTATGTTGGCAACACCTATTGGAATACGAAAACCTGGTCAATTAATATCAGATGATATAATGTTTAGCGATATGTGGGCTTGAAGCAATCATGGGTCAGTAGTAACGTGTATGGACAGCGTTTCGGTTAACGTGAGTTGGAATCTCTGAAATGAACCTAAGCTTTCGTTAAAGAAGAATATCACGATGAAACCATAGTATGGTGGTAGGGCAGTTTCTAATACCCAACTGGCTAGCTGCCATGTAGGGCCATATAGTCACTTAAAGAATATAAAAACCATCTATATACTATATATATACAATATGTATAAAAAACCCCGTCGAATCCGAAAAGAGTACATGGGTACCCCAATGACCGTACTAAAAAAAATATGAAAATTTTATTTATCATGAAAATAAAAATGTTATTGCGATTTCAAATTAACATATTTAGTTTCCCTAAAATTTAGCAAATTTTTTAAACGTGATAACACCGTCGCCAGCCCCGGCGCGGCATTGCGCAGCGGTACGTTTGATTATATGGCGGTACCCTGCGCCGCGCCACCTGTATTGCCATGTAAGTTTCCTAATTTAACTAATTTTTTGACATTTTATTGGGAGTAATTTTTTTTACTTATAATCTGAGATAGATACCTAACATAAACAGAATATTAGTCTCGATACCTAATAACACCTTCACGGATCTGACGGGGTTTTTAATAATTTTTGTATATATATGTCGCAGATGTGAAAAGATTGGCCTCTATGTGTTCGCTGGAGGCATCCGCCATTTCGTTTTTATTTAGTCAGTGCGTACACCTGGCGCGGTCGCTGTCTCGAGATGAAGTGAGTCAAACTCAATCGAACGCACTACTGACAGCTTTCATCATTTTTTAAAACTGACAACTTAGATGTGGTGTCACAGTCTATCCATAGGTCGGTTGTCTATGATGTTATTATGTGTTGCAGATAAATAAATAAAATAACCACGTATATTTTGTAATCCCTAACATATATATACATTCGAATTGAGTAACCTACGTCTTTTTTGAAATCGGTTAAAAATAATAAAAATTAAATTACCTCCAAACACAACAGAATGTATAGCTCCTAATCTGTTCGTAGCTAGCATTGAGATGATGGCTTCCGGTACCAGAGGCATGTAAATAAGAACCCGGGATCCCCTCGTAACACCAAGAGAAGACAGCTTCCCAGCCAAACGAGACACCTTTATAAACAAAAATGTATAAAATACTTATTCATAATATTTTAACCATGAACAATAAAATTTCCACCTTTGTCCAATGAGTTTTGTTAGAGAACAGAACTAGACCAGACTTATATTTTTGTTATAACGTAACACGTCGTGTCGTATAATACGTCAGAAAGGTTTTCACAATAGTGCCAAAAATTTAATTAAAATTTATCTATTATATGAGGACACAATTTCACACACGGCTATTTAATTCCAAACTAAGCAATTCTTGTATTATGGTAACTAAATAGCTGATATACATACGTTGAGTGATATTTAACACCCAGACATACAACGGACAATAATGCTCATCGCACAAAAGTTAGGCATGGGCGGGAATCCAACCCGCGACCTCTCGGCTCAATATTAGGGCTTACTACCACTGCGCCACGAGGCCTGTATTAGTATGGCATTTAAGGCATAATGACAGTTTTTTTTTTCTTTCTGTCTATGTAGGCAATTTCGCCAATGTCAAGTGTGACACGTTATAGAATTTAGTTGCCAAATGTTCGGTGTACTGTAGAATAACCCATAAAAAAGATACATTGACACAACACAAAACAATCACAAATTTCTATATAACTAGCGATAACGACTTTTTGATCACAGACTATTTTCTGTTGACATTTACAGTATTCATAAACAATGAGTACTGTCTAGTTAACTTCGAAAAGCGATAAAGTTTTTTTTTAACTAAAATTAATTTGGTTAATATTATATTAACCGTACCGTTTGGATGTCGATTCTAGACTACTTTAAAACTAAACTTACTTCTACTTAATCTAAATATGCTGACCTAACGTCTAGCCCTCTCGTGGGAACAACGGTGGGTCAGCTGAATCGTATCAGCTATGGGCTGAGAGTACATAGGTATATAACTATCTACATCACTTGCTGTCACTTTTCGTTGAGTGACAATGTCAATATTTTGGGGGGTCTAAGTTCAATGGCACTAGTTGAGTTAGTATTAATTTATTTATTTTTAATATTAGTAAAATATATTATAGATAAATTTTAGCTAAGGAGTGCATCCTTCTCCGTATAAACTTTAGGCATGCCAAATCTCAGTCTTCCGTGTACGCAATACGCTTAAAAAGGTACCGAAAGCTTTTGCTTCACGTATGTGTTAGAGAAAGTAGTCTATGCTCTCAGAGTTTACAATTGTCTATGTTATAGTGACTCCATTAATGAAACGATATGTATGTACATTGTACTTACTTAAAGCCAATGTGTGTGTAACAGTATAATGTATCTAAAGAATGTAATTAACAAGATAGGTATTTATTTCTTTATTTAACATTTAATAGTATTGATATAACGATACTCGTTATGGGAACTGCAGTGATAATATAAAAATACATAAGTTAAATATTTATATAAAAAGTATAACTATATAAATATAAATCAGGCCTTGAAAATTTATATTGATGTAATTAAAAGCTACTTTTCAGTATCATTACATATAAAGACTCTACTTATTAGTAAGTCAAATTGAATTAACTTAATACTAAGCATTCCTATCGGTTGAGCCCATTGATTCATTAGATTATTACCCCTTATCCACACCCTTCAGGAGGCGACGTGAGTTCGAGTGTGAACGGCGCTATCGCCTCCTCACATCTTTCCTTGTCTCGCTTAGTCTCAATAAATGTTTTATTTTTTCACTCGGAGAATATTGACGGAATACTTGTTTCAATTCTCACTAACCTGATCTTTCAGTTCACTGTAAGTGATCTTCCGCACGGTGTCCGTCAGAGGTGAATCATGTACTAAAGCTACCTGATCACCTTTCCCGCTGGCGACGTGACGGTCTACTGCGTTGTAACACACCGACATCTCACCCCCGACCCACCTGTTAATTAAACCAACCAATCTGTTAATTAAATCAACCAAGCTGTTAATTAAATCAACCAAGCTGTTAATTAAATCAACCAACCAGTTATATGTTAATTAAATGGCGCTCTAAACCCGCATTAAAAAAAATATATTATTTAAAAAATCTGGTTGGAAAGAGTATCTCTGACGTTTAGGATGCATCGGTTTCAATGTTTACCACTGTACCACTGTAACCAATATTTCACCACTGTTGAACCCACTATTTTTAACCGCGATTTGAAAATATGTTGTCAACGCTGTACCTGTGCCTACTTTTTTGCGTACTTAGTGTTGGGTACGCGTCACTTCCCCTCTGCGTGAGGGGGGGGGGGGGGAGAGGTGTGACGCTTCCCCGGTTTGGACGGGCGTTTTGTTGCGCCGGATGCCCGTCTCGTAGACGCCGTACGGATGCCAGTGGGACGCGATGTTAGTGCGGGGGTCCGGGGGGTGCAATAATGCACGACCGCTTGAGGTGCCGGGTCTTCAATAAAAGTCGAAATCTTGTTTGCTGTTTGCAGGACGACCAAAGCTTTCTTCCTGTTGCTTGTAGTTACTTGTTCTCGTTGAATTGCACCGTGCCCCATATGGCGCCTCTTCGAGCTTAAGTACATACATGAAAAAAGTCTAAGCAACATGCGTGATATTACAAAAATTTTCCATTTATATTAATTAATTTCTAAATATTTACTCAAACAAAGTGCGTAGGTAAGTAAACTTTTTTGTTATTGATGACATACTGGCTGGTTGTAAAAAAAAAATTTGATTATGTTTTGTTTTTTCATAAAATTCAAATGACTGCGAATTTGTTTGAATTTAAGTGCGTTTTAATTGCTACGTTTAATCTTGATTTTATAATTTTACCAACCATTTAAATAAAGTTAGCGACAAAATTGAATTGTTAGATATTCTTTACGTCGTGAAGCGACGTTATTTGATGGCAGATGAAATGCAAAGAGCTGTAGGGATGTTGTAAGCGGGAAGTAATCAATCTCAGGTATCTCGACATTTTGGCATTCATAGAAGTGTTATTTGTCGTCTTTGGCAGCGCTACAATAATACAGGAGAACCCGCTGAACAGCATCCAGGCCGTAAAAGGATTACAACCACTCGGCAAGACCGGTACATACAACTGACTGCAAGACGCCAGCCGATGTTAACCGCTCGAGAGATAACTTTGAGGCTACAAATTTCAAGTGGTGTTGATGTAAGTCCTCAAACTGTGCGAAATCGACTGCATGAGTACGGCCTACGAGCTCGACGCCCAATCAGGTGCCCACCGATACGTCACGGGAATCGCGCTCGTCGATATGAATGGTGTAGAGAACGCATAACATGGACCCAGGAACAATGGGATAAAATTATGTTTTCCGATGAGTCGCGATTCGGGTTTAAGTCTGATACAAGAAGGGTGCGAGTATATCGTCGGCCTGGAAATACTGAAAGGCTCAGGTGCGTTCAGGAAGTTCATCCATATAGCAGCTCAACAGTTATGGTATGGGCGGGTATTATGAAGAACAGGCGAACTGAGCTCGTTTTTGTAAATGTAAACATGAATGCTGAAAATTACATTGAGGATATTCTCAGACTTTATGTCTACCCATTTGCACAAACCTTTGGCTCCGATTTTAGGTTAATGCATGACAATGCGCGTTCACATACAGCTCGGCGAACCAGTGAATACTTTGCAACGGAGAACATCCGGGTATTGCCCTGGCCTGCACAATCGCCAGATCTCAACCCCATCGAGCAAGCATGGGACATGCTCCAGAGACGTGTTTTGAAGGACTTGGACGGAGCGACAACAACCCAACAGCTGAAGGATTTGCTACAATTCCATTGGGAGCAAATACTGCAAGATGACATAAACAGTCTCATTAATTCAATGAATAATCGTTGCCGACAAGTTCTGAATAGCAGAGGAGCCCATACTTTGTATTAAATTGTTCTATTCTTTCACAATAAATACATTTTCTTTAGAAATTTCATTTTGTAAGAGAAAAGTTTAGTTTCTTATGTATCTTAATTTCTACAGTATATTCTAATATGGTTCATTTCTGTTATTAAAAGAACTTATAAAGACAACAGCTGTTATTTTTACATCATAGAACCCTAAATATATTATTTTTTTTAAAATAAAATACAACGTTATAATGTGAAGAACCATCCTAAAATTTAAATTAGTACATGTTGCTTAGACTTTTTTGATGAGTGTAGTTCGGAGAGTGACCGTAAAGAGAGCCCCACTTTATTTCGTGTTTTAATTTTAGTTTTCACTTTGGTCGCCCTGTTAATTGCTCTATATTTCTTTCATTATATATCTTGTGTATACATGTTATATGTCAAAATATTCCTTGTCGTATTATCTATTCGTTAAGCATTCACATATTATATACATCAAGTATATATTCCGTACATAAGCCAAAAACAATGCAATTTACGGGCGGCATCACCGCTTTCTGTTCGTAAAGTTCCTATAACAATGGATGTTCTTATTCTATGCATTTACCTATTCTATAATAGTTCTATTTTCATATTTGTAACACACAATACATAAGCATTTATATACAACTTAATACATAACATGCAACTTATAATGTAGCGTAGTCGCTAACATTTCTCTATAGTATTATCCATATCAATCTATTTTATCATAACACATAGTACATAACACATAAACCCAATAATATGGCATAATAACCTAACACGGGACATGAAAATAACAGTTCTGTCGCCAACACTTAGACTTGGTTTAATTTAGTTCATTGACCACATTATTTGAAGACTAAAAAAGGAAGCCATTTTGAATTTTTTTTTATCCACAGATAATAGAATTTACTGATATACATACCTACATCAGTAACATTACTTTGAAGTAATATTAAATAGAAATACCATTTAGTGAATGGTGAATTGGTGTTATCCAACACGGACTCCCAGGGTTTCGTCCATTCCAGCTCACGGCCAACTTCGCTCCAGAAGCTTTCTGGATCATCTAACGACTGACGATGAGCCTGCTGACATTCTTCAGTTATTCCGTTCTCACCTAAACAATGGCAAATATTTGTAGCAGAAACATAATATCATCACGCTCTATGTCCACTGAGGTAGCAAGAAAATATGGATAATGTGTTCATTTATTGTTTTAGACCTTATTCGTTTTCATCAAATTTATTATTAGTATAATGAATACATGCTGTTTTCGAGTATTTACTTCTTACTTTCCTTATGGCCTTTTTTTATCAGTATAAGTCTCCTCTGTTGGTCCCGGCTGAGCCAAGCTGTGCTGAGGGTCCAGTGAGTGCAGGCAACCTACTAAGGGAGCGAATAAAGAAATGCTAATACTAATATTATTTATTTCGCGTCATGAGAGTGTTTGTCATAAATAGCTTGTAGGCAAACTTTTATTCCTCGTTCAGTGACTTTTATTATGTCTTTTGGTGGATAATATTAATTTTTTTACATTAAGCACAATTTTTTTTACTATGGATAGGCTTGCGTTTGACCTCTATCTCGTCTGATCGTAAGTGATGATGTGGTCTACGATGTAGCATGCTTGCCTAGAAGGTACCCATTCACTCGAGATTTGAAGATACACAGGTTATAATTATCGGGAAATACAAAATCCGGCAAAGTGTTCCACTCTTTAGCGGTGCGAATTATAAAAGTGCTAGTAAAACGCTTTGTGCGCACTGGTGGAATATCTACAATAAAACGATGATGCTTCGCTGTGTCTCTTGTCGCCCGATGGTGGAATTAAGTTGTGCAATTCCAACGCACACTCCCCGAAATGTATCCGGTAAAAAACCGATATACTGCCTTGCCTCAACTAGCGAATCGTTGCCAACGAGTTTTTTAGCTCGCCTTCCGATTGACTCCAATGCCTCAAGATGGTATTTTGCCGATCCGTCCCAAAGATGAGAGCAGTTCTCCATGCATGATCGGACTTGCGCTTGATATAGATCAAGCAGCTGACCCGGGGTGAAATACCGTCTCACCTTTGCAAGGATACCTAGCTTTTTGGCAGCCAACTGAGTTTTATACTCAATGAAGGAGCCAAAATTTAGGATTGAAGTCTATATTATATGAGTGATACAATTCCACGTTTTCATATTTGGCACAGGCTCTAAATTTATAATACTTTGATACTTCACTTTGATAACCTCAAAGACACTAACATATTGCTATAGGAACAGGTTTCTTGTCCTTAAAAGTCCTTTATTTCTGCAATCGTTTTTAGGATAATCTGTAATTAGCTACACTAGATCTGCCAAATCTTTATTGCAAGAGTTAACTCCAATAGCATGCGTGAGAGCATCTTGCTCGAAAGTGAGGTGCTGTTCAACTCTTCTTTTTTTGGACTGGTCTTAGCTCGCCGAAAAATTTTTTTGTCTGAAGGTGTCAAAGTAGCAACAGAGCATTTTCATGAAGACGTGACATCACTTAAAGAACTTGAAGTTGATGGTAATATAAGATTTAAGAATTACTTTTCGTAACGTTTTACAAGAAACCCCGTCCCCCTAAATTGCGTTACGTAATACTTGAACGCCCCCTTATGATGTAGTAACTTTTGTTTGTAACGATTAATATGCCATGTCTAAAAATAATGCTTATAAATCACTTTTTGATTATCAACAAATCTTTGTCACAAAATACCTAGATGTGGCTTATGTATAAAAGATAGGCATATGCGGTCGCTTTAGATATACTAAAGACCAATATTATTATAGAATATTATATTTCCGTATATTAACGATTACACTATTGCACACGGATAAAGCAGTTCGGGAGGGCGTCGACTTCCGACTTACGTGACAAAAATCAATATTTAAGGCTGTCTGGGAGTTGCAACCTAATCTTATTTAGCCTATACTATTCCTCGAGAGTCTGGCTCCGACTGGTAGTTCCAGATATTAGCGTGATCAAACAAACGAAAAAAAAAAACTTTTCTGCTTTAGTATTAATTTAGATTATTGACTAAGCGTTATATTTTGATATTAATATTTTTTTTATTATTATTGACGGACTAAACGTTAACTGAGCTCTCTGCCAGTCTAGATTACTATTTCATTATTCCTCTACCTGTCACAAAAAGTCCCATTAAAATCGGTTCCACTGTTTCCGAGATTAACCCAGAAAAACAAATAGGCTGATAGACAGACAAAACATTTGAAATTGTGTGATAGAACATGCAAACAACCATATGGGCTTAAAAAAAGCTCAATTCAAAATCACAAACAGACACTTGAAGTCTATTTATATTTATATACATATAATGTATTAATATACCTAATTATTTATTTTACACTTTTAATATTCTATTCACGTGTAACATTAGCTGACTGACATACGTATAAGAATAAATTAATAATTAACATAACGGAAATAACTAAAATCAATGTTCAATTCAGAGCTTCTCGTTTTAATATATCCGCTACTAAACATTACCGAACAAACTTGGGGTTTTTCTCACCGTTGAATAGAATTGTATAACGTTATAATGCCGAGTCTAAAAAGTCAGATCTAATCGATCTAGACATCTTCGCGAATAGCCTTGAAAAATATAAATTTATTTGTCTCTGTAAGTAGAATATATTCATATTTTAATTTGTTGAAGTTTATCGCTTACATATTTTTGTTCATTTATTTTTCACGGTAACATTAATACTTCAGTGTAGGTATGCTTGTCAATTTTAGATAACATACATACCATCATACGCGGACGACACCTTGGTCATAGCGCGGGGATGGCACGGCCCTCGTGGTCAGGCGCATCCTGGCGTTGGGCCTTAGGATGGCGGTGGAGAAAACCGAGGCCCTAATGTTTCAGCCTCGTTGTGGCCCCCTTCTGGGGCCCACATTATTGTTGAGGGAATTAGGGTCCGGGTTGGGGGCGAGATGAAATATCTGGGCCTCATCCTGGACGGACGGTGGCGGTTCAAGTCCCACTTCAAGGGACTCGGACCGCGCATAGTGGGAGCGGCGGCGGCTCTCGGTCGGCTCCTACCGAATTCGGGAGGATCGAGCGCCGGCTGCCGCCGGTTATACGTGGAAGTCGTGCGGAGCATGGCCGTCTACGAGGCACCGATCTGAGTGGATGCTCTGTGAGCTCTACGCTGAGAGTAATTCGCGGATACCAATTGGTGTCCGCGGGGACGGCCTTTGTGCTCGCCGGCTCCCCGCCGTGGGAGCTGGAGGCGGGGGTGCTCGCCGCCGTGTATAAATTCACGGCGGCGAGGAAAGAGATAGGGGAGCCTCGGGCTCCCACGGAGATTGCGCAGCTGCGGCAAGAGAGCCGCAGCGTAATAATGGGAAAGTGGGAGGAGGACATGGCGAACGCGTGCTATGGCTGCTACTCCATAGACGCCGTCCGCCCGGTCCTCAGAGGGTGGTGCGGAAGGGAGCGGGGCTCCCTTACATTTAGGCTCGTGCAGGTGCTATCCGGACATGGTTGCTTCGGATGGTACCTGCACCGAATAGCCAGAAGGGAGCCCACCACTGTGTGACATGAGTGCAGGGTCAGTGTGCTGCGTAGGAGGAGCTCTCGCTGCCGAGTGTGGTGAAAGCCATGCTCGGCAGCGAGAGAGCATGGACGGCGATGTTCTCCTTCTGCGAGTACGTTATCTCGCAGTAGGAGGCCGCAGAGAGGGTTCGCGAGGGGGATCTCCTGGGCGGCTCTCTCCGCAAAAGACGAATGGGTGGCCGGAGCAGACATTTCATACGCCAACTCCCGCCACCTTAGCCGACTCAGGGGAGACGAGTCGGGGGGCCCGTCTTACCATTGCACACGTTCGGCGGACGGAGGAGACAGCTAGGGTGTACTGAGCTATCTCCTATTTAGGCCGGGGCCCGGAATTGCTGAGCCAGTCGCCGGGGCGACGCGGCTGTTTGCTACCGCAGGTCCCGCGTTGCCCCATCGAGGCGGCGGATGGTACACCGTGGAGTTTTAGTGAGTAGGAGTCTCACATAACCACTCGTCCCCCCAGGCGGGTGTGTACCCATGACTGGTGTCTCCACGTAAAAAAAAGGCTCTGGTCCACTGCACCACTGCAAATGGCAGAAAAACCTCTACAGGGCCAGCCAGTTAAAATACCTATATGCTATTGTGTCTGTTAATAGTACCTATGTATTTATTATAATAATATTATATTTCGATTACAATGATACGAGAACTCACCGTAACTCTGTATATCGCCAGCGGTTACGAAGGTCTTCATTTTTAATTCCTGAATAGAAGGTTCTAGTTTACTTTTTTGCAATGTAGCCCCAACTTCTTTATCTTGATACATTTTTTTACTGTATTTTTTTATGTACACTTTCACGCAGATAAAAAAAACTGAGTGATAATAAGATTCTTTTCTCCTGTATGTTCTTGTTTTTACTGAATCGACATTATTTTAAGCACGAACTCTTTAGTTCTACTGACAATAGCTGCTTTTCTGGCAATGAATACAGTTGTGAGAATATTTCAACACACATTAACCGCGTATACATAACAATGAGCCACCTTATGATCCCGTTGAATTATTAAATAGACCTTACGAACTAAACTAAAGCGTATTTGAAAAAGAAAAAAATATTTTACAAGGTATTTTTTATTTAAACAAAAACGAAACGTAACTGACACGATCACTGCATTACGGCATACACTGACATTGTATGATCGATAGCATCTAGTTTGACGTGTGATTTTTCAGACTGTCAGTATATTTTATATAAAATCATATTTTCATGCGTCTATGAGCGTAAAAACCTATAACGAAAGCATTATTAACACAATAAACGCCTAAAGTTTTTGTGAATATAAAATTAGAATAACATTATAAATGAATATTAATTATATAATCATTGTTGAAATTTGTCTTTATGACAACTCGCCTGCCGTGGCTTCGCATGGCTAGCAGAGTAATACATATAATTCTATTGATTTAGAACAGGGTGCGACGGTTTTCACATCTTTACAAGGCACAAGTTCGGTCGTGTATGGAATACTGTTCCCATCTCTGGGATGGATCAACAAATCTTTGTCACAAAATACCTTATTGAGGCGTATGTATAACAGACAGGCATATACTATTTTTGACTTTTTTTAGATCTACTAAGGAACAACATTTTTGTATAACATTGTATTTTCGTATCAATAACGATAACGCCAGCGCACGCGGATAAAGCAGTTCTGGAGGGCCTTGACTTCCGACTTACGTAACAAAAATCAATATTTAAGTCTATCTGGGATTTGTAACCTAATCTTATATAGATCTTATCTATCTACCTCGTAAGTCTGGCTATCATATACAAAATAAATTTTTCGAACCCTACTGGTAGTTCCAGAGATTAGCGTGTTTAAACAAACAAACAAAAAAACTTTTCCGCTTTATTATATTAGTGTAGATATTTTATGACGATGTTAAATACCACATAATAATAGGTCGGGGTAAAAGTTTCTTCACATTTTTATATGAAAACTCAACACATATTTTTCAATGTTTATTTACATTTATTTACAGGCAGTCCTCTCTTGATATTTGTTAACCTTACAGAACCTAAAGAATTCTGAAGAGACCGAAACAGGTGAAAATCTGAAGGTGCAAGGTCAGGGCTATATGGTGGATGCACTAACACCTCCCAGCCAAACTCTCTTAGTTTTTGCTGAGTGGCTAAAGATGTATGTGGTCTAGTGTTATCATGATGAAAGACCACACCCTTCCTGTTGATCATTCCGGTTGCTATCTCTCAACTGCTTCCTTTAATCTCATCAGTTGTTGGCAGTCGAAATCCGAATCGATAGATTTCGAAACTCATAATGAACAATGCCCTTCCAGTCCCACCATACACCCAGCATTACCACATTTCGAGTTATCCCAGGTTTAGCCACATTCTGTGAAGCCTGGCCGACCTTAGACCACGACCTTTTTCGCACGTTCTGGTCGTACGTGATCCACTTTTCATCGCCAGTTATCAATCTCTTCAAAAACGGCTCGGTTTCATTACGTCTCAATAATGAATCGCAAATGTGTACACGGTTCATTAGCCTTTCAGCTGGTAGGCCATCTTGGAAAAGAAAAATGACATTACGCTGCCTATTTTGGCGGGAAAACTTAAATTGGCGGGAAAACCAGTAATTTAATGATTTCATAAGTATTTAGTATGATAAGTATTTATAGAATATATCGATATTGTTTTTTATTAATTATACTAATAAATTTTTAAATAGACGCTACAATTCAACCTTTTTTTTTATCTCACCTTTAAAAATGGCGATCAAATAATTGCCAAATTTCCATTTTAAAAATTCAATAATATAAAACACTCAAATTTATTGTAAAACATGTTTACTTTATTAAAATGAACAATAGTATATCGATAACATATAATTAAATAACCGTACACCACTAATAAATTTTTTACATGATTTGCGTTACAAAAAACCTATTCAAACTCTCAAGCGGAACGACCCTCATAAAAACAACAGGTTACTTAAGTAAATATTTACGAGAACTGTGGGACTGAGTGCTCTTTTGTTAAAGGTTTATTTGAACGTTTGGTTCATAAACAAAGTCTTACACAATGATAAAGCTTTGAGAATGGTATAGTTTTATTTTTATAAATAAAAAACTAACATGACTTGAGAATCAGTATCAAAATAGGTATCAGCAAAATATACATTTTAGAGGTAGTTTTACTGATTATTTTATGAATCCAACTTTAAATTCCAGATGTAGAATAAATTTAGTAAAAGAATAACAAAAGTAATGTATACGTTGTTTAACAAAAACGTTTCGTAAATCGGCTCCAAACTTAAACATATTTGGCAATAAAACTCCTGCTACGTAGGTATTTTACCGCTTAGATTAGATAACGCTGGATATGACTTTTACGCAAAACATATTGTTCGGACTTTTTATTGAATAGATTTATTTAATTTGATAATATTCGTATAATATTAAGTTTTTTATTTTAAGTTTAATAAAATGTATGTAATATTATTATTTGTAATTTTAATAAAGTTTAACACAATACTTTTTATTTTATTTCGTAGTTTAGTGGACATCAGAATACACATACAGTTGATTATAACTAGACTGATCCATTTCTTAATATACAGACAGACCACTTTATGGTTAGTGGGCATCAGCATACAACTGATTATAACTAAATTAAGTAATTTATTTATATACAGACGAGCCACTTTATGGTTAGTGAGCATCAGAATACAACTGATTATAACTAAATTAAGTATTTTTTATATATACAGACGAGCCACTTTATGGTTAGTGGGCAGTACAATACACATACAGTTGATTATAACTAGATTGATCCATTGCTTAATATACAAACAGACCACTTTATGGTTAGTGGGCATCAGCATACAACTGATTATAACTAAATTAAGTAATTAATAAAGTACTTAATAGTGATATCAGATATTATTAGCATTCGATGAATTAAAAGTTAAAAAAAATATTCACAAAATAAAATCAACTATTACATTCTAAAAATTGCCTATCCACTATTTAAAAATTTTAGTTCGATTAACGTAAATATGGTAGAAGCTACGATTTATTCATTTAAAATTGTCGATTGCTAAAACGCCGGCTGCCGGCGTTGCGCGCTCGCGCACTTTTTTTAGCGACGCCGGCTGCCAGCGTTTTATCTTTTGAGCGGGTTTCTTTCAGTGAGCTCGTGTGGCACCCAAATATCGAGCGTTTTGGTATAGCCAGCTTTCTTCAAATGTGTTAAAACTGTTTTGTGGTCAACTTCCAGTTCTTCAGCTACATCGTAACTACCGACATGCCGATCTTGCTCCACTTTTTCAAAAATGGCGTCCATTTTATTTGCAACAGGGCGACCAGAGCGAGGTTGCATCTTTATCATCAAAATTTCCGGATTGAAAACGTTTGAACCAACTTTGTGCTACTCTTAATGACACTGCATTAGGCCCATAAACATCACAAATTTTTGTCGCTGCTTGAGTTGCATTTTTGCCTTTTTTGTAATCATTTTTTAAAATGTGTCGAATTTCTTCATTAGATTCACTCATTTTTAAAGAAAGAAAAACAAATGAAATATAGCGGGAAATAACTTTTTTTATTTTTAATGTAACCTTTTTAATGTTACCAAAACCAGCCAGATACAAATAGTACAGCCAAAGAAATTATACCTACGTTATGCGAAAACACTTTTTCCCCGACCTAATAATAGATGATGTAAGACGACTTGACTTCCACTGTTGTTATGATTTAAGTTTCATATCTTTTGTAATATCAAATGTGTTTTGCTTTAACCATGTCACCTACCATTATAAGTGTCGACTCAAAATAAATTATCATCATTCCTTTGTTAATTGGTTACTAGCTGTGCCCGCGGCTCCGCTCGCGTGGACTACAGAACGCTTATCGGTTGGTTACTAGCTGTGCCCGCAGCTCCAAATTCTTTTACTGAAATATAAGATACTTTTTATAATATAAGCTATCTACCAGTGAATATCCCATCGAAATAGGTACAACTGTTTCGGAGATTACCCGGAACAAATAAACAGACAGTCAGACAAAAATCTTTAAAATCTTTCGTTATAAGTGCCGTATCGATAAGCAACATGGATTCAGTAAAAAGCTTATTTTGACATTACAAACAGACACTTAATTTTATTTTATTTGCATAGATTGGATTTTGAAAACTCTAGATCATACGAGTTCTTAAGTATAATGTGTCTATAATTATCCTTTTCTTGTACAAGACGTACATTTTGAAGGTTAATTTTCTCGATTCTAATTCGAGATCAGGGCTCCATGCAGGGCTCCGCTGTCATGCAGGCCTGCAAGCCTCTTGGGAAACCAAAAGAGAGTTACTTGAAGAGTGAGTGACTAACGGCCGTTTTCAGCAATCTATCTTACCACCGTTTTTGCTACAGAAGATAGAAAAATATGTCTGTAGGTTAAGCCTTTGTATGAATTAGCTATCTGAAGATACGTTATTGAAATGGCAAAGCTTACCAACAGACGTATCTATCTATCTCCAGTAGCAAAAACAGTGGCTAGATAGATTATTGAAAACGGCCGTAAGTTGGGTTTAAACCATGCCACTTGATTGCTGGATATGCAGCGACTAATTCCAAAACGCGATAAGCCTTAAGCCACTAAGGCAAGTTGTACATTTGGTGTATGGTGGGGTCGTATACAGTCAGACACAATTGTCTCTATCGCTCTTTAAATATGTATAGCATTGTTGAGCAAATAACTCTTTGCGAAGAGAGAAAAACTTTACGTTTGAAGACCCGATGTTATAAGATGAAGTGACTCTGGTCGAGAGGCGGATCCATAGCTTCTTGTTGAACGTTCTCGTTTGTCACTGAGATGAAGGCTACCGTAAGCTGTGGCTCCGGAGACCAGCATGAGTGGTATTGCTATGGAAGAGAAAAGAGAGAATTCGCTTGAAAAGCTCTTCAGAACACTCAATATGATACAAACTGTAGAATAGACTCAACGAGGAAATGTATCTACGCTGCTGAAGTGGCTCCATATTCTTTGAAGAACTCGTCTCTGAAAGATATAGAGACAGTATTTTACTATATGCAAACGGTGTTGCGCGCTGCTGTAACTCCTTAGACGTTTGTATGAAGATGTGACCAATGAATATGTCAAAATAGACACAAACTTTATATAAATTAATGTCTGCTTAATGTACCACAAGAAGCGCGCTACGATGATATCAAACGCAGTGTTGCCAGTAGAAAGTAAAGAAAACAATTATTACTTTAAGTGGGATTTCCAACAAACGGCAAAGAACATTTAAGAATAAGAAGTTTATGTTTTAGAATTACAATCCAAAGAGTGGTGATCACCGAGAGATTAGTTTCCATGGCCAGTCGTCAATGTGATGAAACCCTGTAACACTACCGTTGCGTGTAAACTGGATATGCACCGACTGTTCCTCAAACGAATGCGCATTTAAGCGAATCATTACCCAGAGATCATATGACATATACTTGATGTCAGCTAGAAATCATATGTGTAAAAATTATATAAACTAGCGGTCGCCCAATGATCGAAATTCGACCAGTGACTTTTTGATTATAGACTATTTTCTGTTTGACATTTGCAGTATTCATGAATCTAAACATCACTTGCTGTCACTTTTCATTAATTGACAATGTCAATATTTTGGGGTGTCTAAGTTCAATGGCACTGGTCGGATTAGGATTCGCAGTATTAATTTATTTAATTGAATATATTAGTAACAGATATTATAGATACATTTTAGCTTTCCGCGCTCCTTCTCCATATAAACTTTAACTATACTAAATCTCACAGTCTTCCATGCACGCAATACGCTTAAAAAGTGGTAAAAAGATTTTGCTTCACGTATTAATTTAATGATGATGATATAATACGTATTATGTGAATGTGATATCAGACTAAGGTAACGTGTTCACTGGGTGTTTTTAACGATGTGAATCATGGTCAACCCGGTCGGGCTGTACAGCTATCGCCATTTCCTCGTTCATCTCCATTTTTCCTTAGCAGATTGCACCACGTGCTGTTGGTAGTTGGCTTGGGTGTTCATATTTTGATATATTATTTGACCCCACTTAAACTTTATTTATCCGATTGTAGCTGTGTATTATCTGTACGCTGTTCTTCGCTTGGCGTTTCTTCTTTTTAACCGACCTAAAAAAACGGAGGTTATCAATTCGAATGTTTTTTTGAAATGGATGTTCTGCTATAACTTCTTTCTTTAAGAACCGATTAAGATAATTCTTATTTCGTTGGAAATGGGATACCTCAAGGGTGGTCCCATTTTATTTCATAGGCGTTGGAGCTTAGACTTCGAAAATACACCAGGTATCAGGGAACTCTTCAAAATCTTTGAAGTCGGATTTCTTTTTTGGTAAAAATTGTCTTCTGTTTTGTCTTTGCGTCTTCGGTATGTCCTAAAATAAGAAAACAAAAAAAAATCTTGGTAAATATTTGCCAGTTACGGCTGCAAAACATTTTCGTGCCAGAAAGTTGTTCCCAAAACAGGCTAATATATTACTACTATTATATTATAATAAAAATAAATTACTAATATTCATCCGTTTTGTTTAAACATAATTGTTACTTCGTACTTAACTTACGTAATGTATTTTATTTTGACATAAAAAATAATTAAGTACATCAAGAAAAATGTGTTTTTAATGGAAACATTATCACCACATTGGCACATAGATGGATCATAAAATGTTTATTAACAATACATAAACCTTGCAAAAGATTTATAATGGATTTATTTTACATTATTTTAGTTTTCTGTAAGTATTTTTGCTCAACTAAAATTATTTACCTAATACAATATTGTTGATACCTTTATGAAAATATTAAAATTCACTTCTTTCAAATTGTATCTAATTGCGACATCTTTAATATGTCTTATTATGTAGGTAGGTATTATTTGTCTTTGTACATAAATTAAGCAATGCATTCTTCGTATCTTTCCTAACTTGATAACTAGTCGTTTTTATTAAAGAAAATGACTGCTATTATCGAGTGAATATAGTGTCCTCAGTCCTGTACTATGATGATTTCAGTATTTTAACAAAATGGTGGCCCCCTTGTTAGAACTTTCCTGGGAGTTTTTCTGGTAGGTACCTCAGAATTCATGGGCCATGCTATTTTTCCCAAGCCATGTGGGCTTGTGCACAATAATAACCAAGCCTTATTATGTTACACAGTATAAGTAGGGTCAAATAGTGGCACGCTAAAGGTGTAAACACACAATCGGACACTACGTTTTTCATTAACATATTTTTAATTTTCGAAATCTACTCAACCAGAGTACTGGTGTAAGGTAGATAGATCTACCAAATTTTCATATTACAGTCTACCAATTTTTAGCACTTCATTTACCAATTTTCTAAAATTTAAGTTGGCAGCACTGTCCGAGCCGCGCGGACTTTTTCGACTAATAAAAATATCCGATACACCGGATATCTATCAGACGTCTGCGGTCTGAACGTTCAATATCCTATAGTTCTACAGTTTACACTGCGTCAATTCAGTGTTGTTATTGCTACGGCAATTGTGCAAATATTACTAAAAACTTAAACCTGCGTATCAGAATCTACGGCAATAAAATTTAAAATTAGGTATCAATTTAAAATCGCTCCGGACAAAAGGGGGTTTCCTACATTACATGAAAAAAATGGATCCCTTATAGGATCACTTTTGTCAGTCTATCCGTTTGGCAGGCACCGGTAAAAGTAATAGGTTTATATATTTTTTATTAGTTTAAATACTTTTTTTTATGCTACAACAATCGAGAGGTCTAGACTCCATACAAACACGGCAATTTCTATCACTGAACACGGCAGTTCGAGATTTCGCTCTAACAACATAACATAATGTTACACCCGTAGGTAATAAAAATGCCGATGATTGCCGTAAAAAAGTTTTATTCGAATTCTACACAGTTGCAAAATACATGAACTCACAACACTGTTATTTATTTCACGGTGGTTACGCTTCCTTTTATCGCTCGATGTTATCGCTTTGCAATTCCAAACTGAACTACTTCGGCGCCGGCCTCTGCCGCTTTTAAATACCTACTCTAAACGATCGTAGAAAAATCGTGAATCATCGCTATTTTTCTCGACTTTTAGTTGCTATGCATACTCGATGACGTAATCGAGGCGACAAGCCCTATACATGGGTGTGTAAACTGTGATGTTTACACATACATGCGCTGCGGTTGTTTTATGACGCGAACATTATTTCGAAGTACTGAGAAGTATGTAGTTGCTTCGAGATGTTTCTGGAACAGGATATTCTCTCTTTTAAGCGGGTTGTAACAGGTCGTAACAATAATAATATACCTTCACGTACTAATGTACACCCACAGTTCACCGGGTATGTTTTTTAGGTCCTTTGTAATAGAGGCGCGAGTCTATTGCCATTAATCGGGCACAAGGCCAAACTCCGAGTTTCTTCTGAGAATTTCACAGAAAACCTCAATAATACTTTACTCGATCTGGGAATCGTACCCAGGACCTCGATCATAGCTAATGAGAAGCAACAACATAAGTATATATTCATTATCCAGGCGGCACGCGGCTTATGGAAGTGTCTGTTAGTTTGTTTGCACCTTTAGGTCTCCTCTACACATCAACAGATGCATCTGCAGACGTCATCTTCGGATGCGTCCGCCGACTTATAGAGGGGGTCATTTGCGCGTCTGTTGTAGGTATTTAACATCAGCAGATACGTCCACCTCGAATCCGATTGTTGTCGGTTTTTGCAGAACGGATCAAAGAGTTTCGGTGCGAACTCCGGCGTCTGTCCACACGTCTGGCATCCACGCATCAGTTTGATCGGAGTAGCGATTAAAGTACTAAATAAATAAATAGCTGCGGCTTCAATATTGTTTTTTTTAACCTTACGTGCGAGTTGCGTCTGTTGAGAATGAACATAGACTGATCGACCTACAGATTTGTGGACGGCTGGTGGTGATCCAGTCCGCGGACGCATCTGTAGACGTGTAGAGGAGACATTAGGCGTGTCACGTTTCGTAATCACCGATGTACATGGAGTGGTATCTGAGTTGCGACGCCCATTCACATGATCATAAGACCGCTTGTTGTACTATACTGACCATCACGCACATTGCAACAGGGATGGTAGACGTAGCAGGTGTCTGGTACAAAGACCCGGTTCTGGGGGTTTTGGGGTCTACATACAGTTGTATTGTTCACCGAGGAATTAAAAAAGGTCTCCAAACGGCGGGAAGACGGAATATGGCCTCTGACGTTGGCAAAATTTCTGGGCATCGACGAGCTAAAAACAAAAATCCTCCAATGGGGCAGACGGCAGTACTAAGTTCCTGATATTTGCTTGAGGGTTCTAGCATTTTTTTTTTCAAAAATAGGGACCAACTTTTAGCGACATCTGTATTAGTATTATTGAACCACTATCTACCAACCCAGCAATGCAGTCAATTTGAAATGATAATCCTCAATATTTATAGTATAGTCTTTCGGCCGTTACCTTTAAATATTTACGATCCAGTGCAGTGTATTTCTTGTACAGAATGGTTTCTTACAGAACACTTGGTACCTCATGATTATTACCCCTAAACTCTATAGAAGTTTCTGCATGACGCACTTTAGAATGAAATTCATCTATGGGAGTTAGGTATCCTCTTCTTAAAGTACCTATAAATATAGTAGAACCTACCTCTAGTATTAGGTCCTTACATATGAAATTGGCGGTTTGTTGAACGATTTCAAATATCTGGTGTTTGGTCAGGAATTCCAAGTTCAAATTAAGGCTTGTATATTTGTTTCGAATTTAGTGATTAATTTGTTTTTGCTCCATTTGGTTTTTTTTTTTATATCGTTCTTTTCACAAAATAGAAAACTTAAAATATCACGGTTTTTACTAATATGAGTTCCACCGTGGCATCAGCGCTTCAGAAACAGCTTGAAGGTTTAATAATGAAAGCACGGTAAATTTTTGGCTTCAACGTCTTCGTTCTGGAAATTTTGACCTACGAAACAAACTCCTTGGATGGCCGGAGACCTTAGTTGATAATGAAGAATTAAGGGTGATCGTGGAAGCGATCTATCGCAAACCACGCGAGAGTTAGCGGCAGGCTTCGGTGTGAGTTATAAAACAATTTTAATTCACTTGAAACAACTTGGAAATGTGAAAAAGCTCGAGAAATGGGTACCGCATGAATTGACTGAAACACACTACACTTACATTACTCAAAAGTCACAATAACGAGGGAATTTTGAATCGTATTATTACTTGTGACGAAAAATGGATCCTATACGACAATCGGAAACGCTCATCACAGTGGTTGAACCCAGGAGAACTGGCCAAATCTTGCCCCAAGCGAAACTTGACCCAGAAAAAGGTACTGGTGAGTGTTTGGTGGACCACTGACCAGTGCTGGTGTCATACACTATAGCTTCCTAAGATCTGGACAGACGATAACGGCATATCTATATTGTCAACAATTGAAAGCCAAGATGGAAAAGCTAGCCGTTAAACAACCGACACTCAATCTCTCTAACCCTCTGCTGCTTCACGACAGACAGTCGCTAAATTAGAGGAACTGAGGTTGGAATGTCTCCGACACCCACCATACTCCCCAGACCTTTTTTTTCGGAATTTGAAGAATTTCTAGCAAGAAATAATATTTAATTCCGATGAGGCTGTCCAAACCGCCTTCAAAGATTTTATTCATTTTCGCTCCCACAATTTTTTCAGCAATGGAATCACTGAACTACCTATACAATAGCACAAGTGCATAGACAATAATGGTACATACTATGATTGATTAAATGTATAATTTCATATATTTTTTCGTTTTAGTTTTTCCATGTAAACCGCTAATTTCATATGCAAGGACCTAATTAATATAAGTATTAAAATGTTGTAACTCAGTAGCTACCTTTTATAGGCGTAAAATCAATAAACGAGTTTGTTTAATGACTACATTGTAAATTTACTTTTGTACATTTTCTACAGAGTTAAAATTCTTTGTAGTTACATAACCAATTTTTTTTCTTTTTTTTCTATTTTTTATTTAGAGGCTTGGGTTCAAAAAGAACTTTTAAGTCTCATCATATTTAACCTAAAATAGTTTTAGTGGGATCTTGAAGTGACATGTTGTTTTCTGGTGTTATATTATGTAATATTGATGGCGTTTTGCGTTTGGTTTTTGTGAATAAGTGAATTGGATTATAAGTATAAACTGGAAGCATGCATGCTGGGATCCCACAAGAAATCTCTAGAAAGTTCTAACAAGGCAGCCACCATGTTGTTAGGACACTTAAATTGTCATAAGACAAGACACTGTATTCTTGATAATGGCAGTAATGGTCTTCACTAAAGAGGACTAGTTGTCAAGTTAGGAAGAAAAACCTAAACATAGCGCCAAACAAATAGTTGTATATGTATAACATAACTAAATAGTGTGAGTTATTTAATACACTTAAATAAGCATGCCGATTGTCTTTTGACCTTTGCGAATAATTTTAATAGCATTAATAACAACCAACTTAAATTATTTTGAAGACTTCCCTTGTGTATCTTCGAAGTTGAAGGTCCAATGCCAAGGAAAATAAAACGGGGCCAACCTTAAGGTAACCCCTATCCAACAAAAAAAGGAATCATCCAAATCGGTTCATAAACAAAGACTTTACGGCTGAACATCCATAAAAAAAAAATACATTCGAATTGAGTAAGCTCCCGTCTTTTGTTGAGATTGGTTAAAAACGAATTGAAGCTGCGTAAATAAAATAGTACCTACCTTTAAGCTGTTAAGACTATTTTTTTTTAATTAATTTCAGTGATACCACAATCGACGGCCTATAACATACAAGTCAAGGGCAACGTCGAACTAGGAAACCAGCTATCTGATTGGTTTCAAGAAATATTTACAGAACTGTTCACAAAATTCGTGAACGGTACACAGTCGGATACAGCAGAGGAATCGAACATAAAGGTCAATGGTCCACTATCTTTTTTACCAAGCGTGAAAATTGTGACAATAGAAAAAAATAAAATACAAGAGAAAAAGAACACTGATAAAAAGATATACCCCGCTGACCAAGAAGAGAAGACGTCGATATTGGATGAAATAATCAAACGAAAAATAAAAAACAAAGTTCATTTATACGGTGAACATGTTAATCAAGATGTTTATAAAGTGATGAATAATAATGATATTTGATTATGAATAAAAATGGTATTTTAATTTACTTATTTAGGTCATGAGCGCCGGCAACAAGTTGCAATGTCGGGAAAGAAAATACATAGAAAATATTTTAATTTTTTTATTGAGTTAGGTACTGTTTAAATAAAAACTTAAGGCGTGGTCGCTGTTGAAATTTGTACATGTATAATTATCTCTAAATTATATTCAATTAGTTATTAATTATTATATAGTGTTTAGATGCTGATGCATCCTATCCTATATATCCAAACCTATGCATAGGTACTGTGATCCATATTAAATTTATGAGTCACGGAGCGGTGAAACTGATCACGTGATCCATTGCTACGAAATGGCTATCTCGCTTTCTCCGAATCCAAGAATTTTCAAAACATTATTATTGATTATGAACATATCTGTGAAAAATATTTCTACCGGTATTAAAAATGAAGGAAACATCGTGAGGAAACCCGGACTTTCGAATAAAAAAAAAAAAATCGTCCGCCTATGAGTCTCGCGCATAGTTGACTAAAATTTGTTTTAATTTAATACTTTTTTTTTTATTCTTACTTTTTTAAAGGTTTTTTTGCAATCCGCTAAAGCGGATACGTATATTCGTATTATTGGGATCCGTTTATAAAAATATACTTATTTCGTAATGGTTCGTGTCGCCGCAGTTCAAGGCAGTGGCGGTGCTAGGCGACCACTGACGGCCTCGCGCCTTAAGGGGCCTCCCAAAAAAGCTTAACGAAACATAACAGTGTTATTCTTTAAATTAGTTAATACATGTAATATTTTTTCCAAATTTCCCGGTAGACATACCTACTATAATTATGAAGGAAACTGATCACGAATATGGCTTAAAAAAAAATTGTCTGTCTGTTTGTATGTTCAGATTTAACTCAAAATCATCAACAATAATTTCAGATATATGTTTATAAAATCATTTTTTATAATTCCTCTTTCCTCAAACAATTTTTATGAAAGTTATATACGGGTGTAAATGTCTTTCCTAAATTGATAGGCTGTATGAACTGTCAATAAATGTAAATAATAAAAATCGCGCGAGTTGAATGCAGAGTTAAGGAATTCGAAAGTGCTGTGACCTAATTAGAATTATTACTGTCGATAATGAGAGCGTCCATAAATTTTCACCGTTCTTTTAAATTTAACATTTACATATTCAAATATTTTTTATCAATTATTTTATACAGAAAAATCAGACTGAAAAAATATACATATATGAAATATAAACATCATCAAATGAATTTTTTGCCATTTCCCGTGCTTGGCGATTAATAAAAATATGATTTTTTTGTAACAGAAGTTGATTGGCTCAGAGTAGTCATTATTAAAAACAAATAATAATCACGGGGCCGCAACTTAAACAATTAACATGGTCAGTAAGCGTACGATAGTTTGTCAAAGTAAGCACTCATAAATAACTACAGTAGGGCGCGTGCGGACGGCGCGGCGCGGCGGGGGAGATGCTCCCGCTCTTCACCTCAGGCCCCGACTGCATTCAACTCGCACGCATACAATACGTACATCAGATGGGCGCGGCGGACATTCGCGATTGGCATTCGACCGACTTGATCTAAGATCGTCGCGTATATCTGTATTAGACTTAGAATGAATTGTAAAAATGGCTAAAGTATAATATGCGCGCTGTTGGCACTTCTTTAATAAATAAATAAATATATGTGTGCGGGCGCCGTTATCGCTCATGGTATGGAGCTGGTTTTCTATGCGTACATATTTATTTAGTGACCGACGAATAAATAACAATTGGATTACATGAACTTTGAAACATGAATTTGAATATCTGCGTCGATAAAATTATTATTGGGGTTTTTTTTTATGAAATTCTCAATAGCAGCTCGCCTTTTGGCTTTGTGCCCGATTAATGGCAATAGGTTCGCCCCCTATTACATACGACCTAAAACATACACGGTGAACTGTGGTTGTACATTAATACAGTTCTGCTTAACCCTTCAGAGAATAGAGCCGTGATGGTATGTTTATGTAAAATGTGACAAGATTTTTTTTAACATAATACTTCTAATTATTAACATTTATAAATTATTTATTAAACGGGTTGTAGGTAACATTGAAAAGGATAGTGAGGTGATCTCTGAAACTATAAGAGATAAAAAAAAATGTCCTAAAGAAACATGAAATCGACTTTAAAGAGCAGAAAAACTGCATTCAATAATTTAAAAAAAAAACTAATAAATGAGTAGGGAATCGACCTTAATCATTTTTAGAAAAAAAAGGTATGTATTTTATTACGACTATTAAGCGTAGGTTGGAAGGAAAAAATGTCGCTACTTTGCTAGAAAAACCAGTGTCTAATTTAATTGATAGATGTTTAAAATGACTGGCATTATTACTGTTAGCGACGCATAGGGCTAGCCGTGATGATAGGGATAATAAATAATAACGTAATCATAATTGTAGGGACTAAGAATTTACATACACAATCAGTGATTTAATGTTTTGAATAGAAAGTTATAACTTGTAGGTATATAAGGATAGTAAATAACTTATAAACATGCTTATAATATCGTAGAAATAGTCTCTTAAAGTATTGAACTTATATTTCATTAATAATCCGTGTTTTATAATAGTTATGTGTAATGTTTAATGTTATGTAGGATAGTTAGCCTACTATGTGTATTGTATAATGTTTGTAACGTTGAATAGTGCGTACATAACGTGTTTATAGGCCGTTTAAAGTTGTAATTTTTAATGTTTGATATTTGCGATGTTTATTAACCCTTAATGTTATATTTAGTGTTTTTATGTAGGTATTGATGCCCGTGATAGATTAAGATAGGTTTCATAGTAATTTCATAAACATTTTTAGAGATATTAGCGATTTATTGTAAATTGTATAGAATAATAGTAATAACACAGATGGGGACAGCAATAGTGTAACCGCGGCGCGCCACGGCGGTGGCGTGACATGACCATATTTGGTAATGTTAGAATAGTGGAGAAATAGTCGCTATCGCTCCGTCCCGCTCCAACGAGGAAATAAAAGAAGGGCTGTTTCGGCCTACCGGCACACACAGGTGCCACAAACTGAAGAAAGAAGACTCAAGACTAGAAGAAATAGTACTAAGAAAATAGTATTAAGAAGAATTATTGTATATTGAATATTGAGAAGAATTAATACAGTGAAATTTTATTGTAGTATCTGTGTGTCATTGTCTTCAAGTGTTCAACCCACCAGCGACCCAGTCCTCTCCGCTCCCATGCTACGTCAGCGCCACGCTTACAGGTAGGCACCTCACTGCGTGTGTACCTTAATGTTTCGCCCTCTTCACGTTTGGTAGGCTCGGGCGTGAGCAGGGTGGGTCACACGTGGTGAGAGGGGCTTGCGCGCACTGGTTTCCAGACAGCTGGTTACCGTAGCGTGTATTCGCCGCCGGTTATACAAAGTTCGAGGGAGTCGTTTCCGACGCGTTCGCTCTCTCGGTGCGCGGTCCCGCTCTGTATTGTTGACGTAGCACATTTGTAACGGGTAACGCCGTGCCCGTTTTAATTACTATAGTCAATATTTTAAGGTACAAGTTGCGAATTTGCTTTAAAATGATTTTTATGATTATTACACCGTCTTCAACGGTATCTTAGCTGGTTTTGTATATTTCATGGTTAAAGTGACACCCCCCTCACAAGCAATAATCAAGTGGGGATCATCAAGTTACCATTTCATTTAACTAACTACTGGGTTGGACTTCTCATTAAGAGTTTGTTCTGTGAAGTATTTCAAAATTTCTCAACGATTCACCTTAAATAAACAATGAATTAAAGTTCCCATTTATAACTATAGAATAATAAAACCTTACATACAATGCAAAGTAACGAGTTTATTGAAATGTCCTTATACATTGATACACAGACAGGCTTATTCTAAAAACATAAGAAAGAAAACGTGCAACTTAATTATAAAATTTATTAGACAACGAAACAATACAATATTTACAACAACAAAATGTTACAAGAAACATTTTAATAATTTATTCTAAATGAGAGTAGGCCCCGATCGTTAACAGTTTTGAAAGCGAAACGACAAGCCTAGTTATTATTACAATTGATGAATAAAATCGAATGAAACTTCGATATCAATACCGTAATAGATTAACTTCATAAAAAATGATTAACAAATTTCGGAAAGAACTATATAATTTCTTAATACACTATAGTGCGTTTTTAAATTATTCGGAGTAAAATGACACGTCATATGTTGGCTAATTAATTGGTATTGTTCATTTTTCTTAATCAGGGCTACATCAAAAACCATTTCGAGGAATTGCATTCTACGTTAATTTTATAAACACATATCTAGATAGTACTGGAATGTAAAATATTATTTAAATACAAAATTTCATTCAAATCGTTGGAGCCGTTACCGATAAATTAGTAATTGCGGTATAATCACAAAGCAAACAGTATGACAAACGACATTAACAGTTACTTCTTTATGAAAAAGCTCAAGTCATAAAGTATTCATGACGGTGATGACGTCATCATAAAAATAATATCTGCTGTTTTCAAAAACATAGAGCATGAAACAAGCCTGAAAATAGTATTATATTCAAATAAGTGTCTCAAAACTCTTACTTAATATACCTATCAAAAATAAAAATAAAAAAGGGCAAAAAAATCGACTATGCTCATTGGATTTTAAAATTAGTGATGTCGACCAACCAATGGCAAAGCCTTACGAGATATTATTCCAATTGTTAAGTTTTACTGAAAAAACACTAAACCCTTTAAAGGTGAAAACTGAATAAGGTGGACAAAATCGCGTCTGTCGTGGGCTAACTGAAGCGTTATTTTTTTTAAGGTTTTATTTGTAAATTATGCGCCATATAACATTTTATACCTTTCTGAATTATGGAATAATAATAGTAAATTATAGTATATGCTTCAATTTATAAATAAAACCCCTCAATTCAATATTTAAAATTTAACGATTCAAATTCATAATTTAAACGTAAAATAGACAAACGATAGCACAACACTATAAAAATGAATGTGGCAACATTATTTACTAGTTTGACATTGGCGATTGTCAATTTACTCCAAAAGATTAAAAAATCACTTTAATAAAGTATTAAGATCATAGATATTAAAGACTCTTACAAAGTTGGCCAAGGTCACAAAAAGTAATGATTTTGCAGATTCTGCCAAACTTAAGTCAATTTTAATCATTACTAATAATTACAATCGTTTATAATAGCCGCTTTTTTCTTACCGTTTTTGAGTATATAAATTACATGATATTATCATTGACATTTCTGAAAATAAAATGGGGCATTCGATATCTAACATTAAATAAATATATACAGTACAAAAGCCACATGACTGGGCGATATGTGAAACAAAAATAAAATTACAAAACAACATAGATAATTGTGTAAACTGTACTTAAACACTTAAAACGACTAAAACAACTTGGAACGCTTCAACATGTAGTCACAATTTTAGAGGAAATGCATTTCCTCTTCACCACACACTTAAACGCTACATTATAGTGTTGTCTAAATCTTGAATAGTTACTTAGAAATATCTGTATTATTTTGTTCGCCGAATTAAAAGATATATCAGGAAGGGTCTTGAAATTCGATATTTTAAATAATTTGTTTTGTCAAATTGTTAAATAGGTTTTTTTAATTAAAAAAGAAGATCAAAATTTATCGTTAGTTTTACAAGTTGTCTAGATCTTTATCGATATGTGATGGGTATAAAAGCAAAAAACGCCATTATCCACTTTCGTAAAAAAATAAAATTACCATACTTTAAACTCATTTAAAAGCACCGTTAGAATAAATTTTTGGAAATTAATTCATATAAAATTAATTTATTTCTCTCAACAGTGTTTTTATGTGACCAATCATAATAATCCCACATGTTATTAGACAGTGGCGTTTCTTGGCTTATTACACCCATCAAGTAACAGGGCCGAAAATAAGCTAAGTATGACTTAATACGAAATTTCAAATTATAGTACAAAGTTTTAAGATATTGTGATACTTAAAACAAAAATACAAAAGTTCGAATGAAATTTAAGTATAAGGGACAATTCGACCGACAATATAGCACAGTTCCCGCCACTAACATACAATGAAGTAGTCATAATTAAATATATCAACTACAAATTTTATTATAGAAAAGAAAGTTTAGATCCGCTGCACGTCGTCGCTGTCTAGATCTCGCTATGTCGTTCGTAAGCAAATTTTGAGCACTATTTTTATTTCTTATTCTTATACATTGCTTTTCAATTATCATAATATTTTATTTGAATATATTTAAAAATTGCCCTTATTTATATAATATACCTAAGTAACATTTACTAAATAATTTCAAATCTCGTTTACATAATAGACGATTCAGTAATATGTCAAACGGAACACTAAGTTTAATTAGTTTACTCAACTATTTATATTTTAGAGGCAAAAGTCGATACATAAAATCATCGATTTAAATGACGTGTATCGATATACAAAATCATTGTATGCTTTGTTACTTTCGCAAAATAATTCTGAGTAGTGAATAGAAATAAAATATTATACTAAAAATGGGATGACATAAAGCTAAGTGACTCACGCGCAGCGAACGACGGCACCGCCTGAGCCCCGATACAGACGGGAGACTCAGCGCAAATCGGGGTTGTCGTTAATCTGTTTCTTAATACGCACGAGCATTGTCGTATACCACTGGTCCAGTCTGGATATACTATCGTAAGTCTTAACCGCTTCGGTGAACGCTTCTACGTTTTGCTCTTCGAGATGTTCGATTAACTCCTGGACAGGAAAGGAAAAAAAAATGAATATATTATGACAAGATATATTCATCCTTCCTTACTTGCAAACTACTTGTTCTATAATAAATATTAAAAACAAGTGACAAGTTAAAAGATTTTTGAGAGTGTAAACCCATTTTTAATTTTTTTGTCTCTCTGTCTATTTGTTTTGAGTAATCTCCGAAACGGTTGGACCGATTTTGACGGGACTTTCACTGGCAGATAGCTGATGTTTTTTAGAATTTAATAGAAAAATAATTAGTCGCCATCTTGTTGAAGATATGTTTGAATATTGCAAAATAATAATAATTTGATAAACATTCTATAAAAGTTGCCCTCCAAGAAAAGAAAAAACATAATATTTAGCTTAAATTTTGACGCAAAAAATAAAGACAATTTTATTAGCATAGTTTTAAATTACCTTAACAAGTTTGTACTCCCTAGTGTCAGCGAAGGCTGGGTAGAGCCCGGCGTACTTCTCGAGGGCGTGTTGAGCGTTCAGTATGTCAACACAGAGGTGGCACAGCGCAGCGCGGAACATGTACTCCTTGGCACTGTACTTCAATAAGCTATTATCCAGTGAGGACCTCGCGATCTGTCAATACAATATTACTTTTCAAGACGGTATACAACATAAACTCAACAATTCACTTTTCTATACCAATATTATATAGAGGAAAGATTTGATTTTTTGTTTGTAATGGATAAACTCAAAACGACTGGACCGATTTTCAAAATTCTTAGTAATTCTTCAGTATCAGCGAGTAACATAGGTTGTATTATAATTTGAAAAATGTATTTATTTCTCATAAAGATGTCGATAGTTTTACACAAAGTATAAAAAATTGCCTACACAGGTGTTTGGCGATGTTTGTGGTATAAAATTAACACGGGTGAATCTGCGGGGCACAGCTAGTTTTACATAATTCAACTCGTAACTTTCTCATAGGATTATGTTTTCTGTTTACTTCTTGTTTTTTTATCTATACAATTAATAAAATTGAAGTGTCTGTTAATAATATAAAAATATTTTTTTTTTTACTAAATGCATATGAAATTATATACGATACCTATAACAAAAAGCCCATTTTTAAAATTTTTGTCTTACACTGTCTGTCTGTTTGTTGCGGGTAATCTCCGAAACGGTTAGACCGATTTTAACGGGACTTTCACTGATAGATAGCCTATGATATAGGGAGTATCTTAGGCTACTTTTATTTTCGAATAAGAATTAGGGTTCCGCACAAATAAAAAAAAACTGGTCATGGTGAATCAATTCGGTCGTTTAAATGGTTTATGCTGAGTAAGCCATAAGAGATATGGTAAATTAATGTACTACATAATCATAGGCACTAAAAACACCTACAAAAAAGTTAGGAAGAGTATACATCTATCTTCTAAGGAATACCCACAATAAGCGTTTTTATCTTTAAAATAGCCGGGAGCAAGATTCGCGCGGGCATTCTGTAGTCCATGTGCGCGAAACCACGGGCACAGATAGTAATTAAATAAATCGTTACCTTGCCGCTTATTTGTTCAATCCCTCACTGTTTTAAAATACCCGACTAGTACTACAACCCTCAAGTTGAAAATCTGTCGCCAAGCACCTGCAGGTGTGTTGCGGTAGCTACATTTGAGAGCCAGTCCAAAGACTTAGTTACCATCTTGGGCCAAATTCTCACTTAACATCAGATGATATTGTGGTCAAACACGAAACCTATAAAGACTTTTAAAAAAACTTAATTCTATCTTATTAAAGACCAGCTGTGCCCCACAGTTTCACCCGTGTTAATTTTATACGACGAAAATCAAATCTTTCCACCTTTTATTAATAGTATAGGCTACATATTATGTCCCACAATTTCACCTGTGCAACCTATCAAAACTATCAACATTCTCAGTTATAATTTTTTTTTCGTTCTTCCCACACAGGGTTTTGTTTTTATTTACACAATTTATTTGTGAATCCCCTCACCTGTTCGTAGATCTGTATGGCCTTATCGTAGTGCTCGAGCTGAGCGGCGTACTGGGCCAGTTTCAGCATGCACTTGTTGGCTGAGGAGGTCGACTCTTCACCTCTGAAGTAGTCGGCAGCTTGCTCGTAGTGCTGCATCGCTCGAGCCAGATCAACGCATTCGCTCTCGTACAATTCCGCTATATTCTGCAAAAGTATTTTTATAAAAACTCTGCACTTGTGATCTTGACTTGGTTGATAAATACTATACAGTAATATTAAATAGGCAGCAGTTTATTGTTTTACACTTTACATATGACTGACAACAAATAACAATGACTTATTACGCAGATAGAGTAAAGATTTCCATACAACACAAGGAGCAACCCTGCACCACTCGGTTCCCTACGCTTTATAAGAGCATCGTCACCGCACAGCGACCGACCGTATGATGTCACGTGCCTTAATTATTTGAAAGTCTTCATGTGATGTTACATACTATAATGTTGTGATTGTTTTGCAAAAATCATTACAGCATTCATGTGCTGATGCTTCTGGTATCGCAAGCGTCCATATACGCTGCGGTGATTGCTTACTACCAGGCGAAACAGGCGCTTGTTGACCACGTTCGTTGTACTTTAAATATTGAAAAAAAATATACATTATAAAAAATTCGTCAAATTTTTGTAATCCGTATAAAGAGCGAACTTATGGATAATAAAGTAAATTATGGATAATATGGGCGGGTATTAGAAATATAATATAGACAATATGCCGTTTTTATGACATAGAAGATGTTTATGATAATATAATATGTAATAATAATAAAGATATATGAACTTGGAACAGATGTACTTTTAACAAAAAGTAATTTTACGCTATTACAGAAGTGAAATAAAGTGATGTTTTATCTAATAATTAACCAATCAATCAATAACTTCAGTATATTTTTCACCAATAAAAAGCGATCTAAGTAGCATTCAAGTATAGATCACTTCAGCGCTATTTTTAGGGTTCCGTTCATGAAAATAAAAAATGGAACCATTATAAGATCACTTCGTTGTCCGTCTGTTTGTCAAAGCCATTTTTCCCAGGATTTTGGTGAATGTGGTTTTACAATTAAGGAACCCTCGGAGCGTGAGTCGACTCGCACTTGGCCGTTTTTTATTTTTTTATTTGACAATAATAAGATTTTGTTAGAAAAAATAGACCATAGAACTTAAATCCATTTTGCACAAATTAAGTTGATGTTTAAAGCCCAAAACGTGACAACTCAGTCTTTTTTAAATATTACTCGGTTCACCTCTGCTCATAACTAATCATTTCTGGTTTAGTTTACATCTGTATGTGAAGTCATCTGACCTGGTGTTGCTTAGCGGCCACGGTGAATCGTCCCATGTCGGTGTAAATCTCGATCGCCTTCAGCAGACAGGACACCGCCTCTGAAAACATTTCAATAATTAAGTTTTTTGTCTTATTATAAATAATTTTGATATACACATTTCTAATTTAAGTCTTGAAATAAAATACAATTTACGTTTTATTTACATACTAGCTAGTGCCCGCGACTTGCGCTTGCGTGGACTATAGAATGTTGTCGATCGGGCGTATGCGCGAATGGTGCTACTACCGCTCCCGTTATTTTAAAGACAAAAATGCTTTTTGTTGGTGATCTTTAGAAGATAAGACATATACCCTCGTTGAATTTCTTATATCTCTTATGATTTACTCAGCGTAATCCATTTAAACGCCCCAAAATCGTCGATTCTCCGAATTGACTTTTATTTGCTCAGAACCCAAATTATTTTTATAAAAAACAAGTAGCCTAAGTCATTCCTTATAAGCTATCTGCCAATGCAAGTCCCGTCAAAATCAGTCCAACCATTTCGAAGATTATCTAGAACAAATAGACAAACCGACAAAAAAAAATAATATTGTTTTTTTTTGTTTCGTTTAATTATATAGATAATTTTATTATAAAGTACCTAGTTACTTTAAAATTTACTTTAGTTTAGTTACTTTTGTGCTCTGCACGCATTTATTACTGACTAATTAGTTTCAGTAAATAATTATATTGACAATTCATATATATATTCTATTAATCGATGTATATGTACATCGCGTATAGAAAATTTCATCAAAATCGGTTGAGGAATGTCAACACAGAGTAGCTAAGTTACAAATAAGAACCCTGATTTGCGTTAGGGGTGTGACGTAGGGAACAATATAGATGATAGTTGCGCTTACTTTCTAAAATTCCCCTATGTACCTATATGAAAACGATTGAATAAAGATATACTATTGCTTATTAAACGTAGTTACTTAAATATCGCGCGACCTCGAACTTGTCAGATCTTGTTTTTATCAGATTATAAAGAGATAATGATAACACCTTGCAACTGAAAACAATTTCACTGTCGTAAACATTCTTATACACTTCGCTCATCCAAAACTACAATGACATAAATACAAAAAAGCCGAAATTGACATTTTGGTGTCATAAGTTCCTGTTATAAAAACTATCTATAGAAAAAAATATCACAATAGTTATGATAGAGGGAGTGAATGTCGTTAGGAAATTGGCTTAAATTCGTTAAATATTCATCAATTAAAGGTATCCAAAAAAAAAAAACAACCAAATCGGTTCATATACAAAGAAGTTATGGCTGAACATCCATTAAAAAATATATATAAATTCGAATTGAGTAAACTCCGTATACCAAAAACCCAGGATGCAACAAAAGCACTTGACTAAAAATTCAACATAATTCGATAGGCTTACTTATTTTTAGTACACCGCACTTATGAATTATTTTTTAAATAGGACTTAACTATATATGTAATTTAATATATATTTACTACATCTATGGACTTACCAATAAAATATCAACTTTAAAATTACCACTATGTAGTTAGTAGTTATATAAAATACAGCAAAAAAAACACATCTTGATTACAATACATTAGATGAGTCCGAGTGCCAGATAGCATAGAAGTGAAAGAATAATAAATATAGACATAAAAAATATCTTCTATATAAGTACGAACAGCAACAGTAGTTGGCAACAGCACTACAATCAATTAAGTTAAAATTATAAAAATCCTTAAAACGTGACCCAGTGCATGTACATGAAGACCTTTAAGAATCCACGATACTAATTTTGGTACCCAGCCAAATGTAACTTATAGTACTCCGCGGTTCCGGTGCCTACATCCTAAATGAAAGAGAACAGTTGCTCTATTGGTAATAAAGTTGCCAACTTTAAAACATGCAAAATTTTAGACGTGTAAAAAAACCGGGCCCGGCCCTTTGCATGTATAATGGGATATTGAAAAAAATTTAAATATCAGCAACATTATGCACGACACCTAATCTATACCAATATTATAAAGAGAAAAGATTTGATTTTTTGTTTGTAATGGATAAACTCAAAACTACTGGACTGATTTTAAAAATTATTTCATGTATATAAAGCTACAATATCAGCGAGTATCATAGGCTATATTATATTTTGAAAAATTAATTTATTGCTTATATAAATGTCGATAGTTTTAGTAGTAAATAAACAACAGCCCACGAACAACGGCGAATGCTGGTCTCGAGAATTCAGCGACAATCGCTGTCGCCTTACCTGACAAAAAAACCTATCACGACGCCAGCAACCAGCCATTAATCAGCCGAATATAGTAGTTTTGATTACTAACTGAACTGTCGTGATATTCTATGCAAAAAATAAAATTGAAGTGTCTGTTTGTAATATCAAAATAACAGCTTTTTACTAATTCGATATGTTTAATAAAAAGTTTATAGGGTAGTACTTATAGCAAAAGTCAATTTTTCCGGCTAATCTCCGAAACGGTTGGACCGATTTTGACGGGGTTGCATAAGCAGATAGCTGATGTTATAAGGAGAAACTTAGGCTACTTTTATTTTAGAAAAAGATTCAGAGTTCCACGCAAAAGTAATATAGTAAAGTCCAGGAAGAACCGAGCGCGTCCCACGCGCACTTTCCCCTCGCCGCCGCGCGCCTTTGCCGCATACCAGCACACCTAATTTTTATTATGAAAGCAATAATTAACCTTTCTAGGTAAGAAAAAGATTTTTTTACCAAGTAATACTAATATTATTTTCTCTTTTCATGATTTTTTATTTTGTTAAAGCTAGACTACAATGTAATATATGTATTATGTATCTGATGTTATGTAGATGCGGACGAAGATGGTAACATGTTAAGCATAGAAGTAGAACTCATGTGCTGCTTTCAGAATACAGTGGTTTACCTTGACACCGCGGCGTCCGCGTCGTAGGTAGTGTGCTTTACAAATAACTGAAAATCCGCGGGTTGACTGTATGGTTTAAAAATTTAAGTAAATTATTGAGTAATATTGATCTTATAAAAAACCTAAAACAATAAAAATGTGGAAAAAATTATTGTTTATTTATTTAATTTACCATATGGAAAATTAAAATTTTTTGTCCGTGAGTCACGTAATTTGAAACGCCGATTAGAAAACAACGTCACTCACCATTCAGAAAAATATGAACTTAGACACTTGCGTAACTTATCAAATTAGTCACTGTTATCATAAAAAATGAATGACGACGTTACGGAACAAATGGCGCGTTTTGTGGCGTGTTTTTATTTAAATTAATGTTTCAGTTTAATTTTATAAACTCTTCTTTTGTGTTCATCCACAGTTCTGCCAATATCACACGTGAATACAATATTTTTCTAATTATCAAATATAGCTCTAACAAGATGACGGCTCTCTTGTTAAAACTGTCCAGCAAGTTGTGTTACAACTTAAAATGCATGCTCCTAGTTATCATCTATCCCCTTAGTTCCCAAAGTGGTCCAGGTGGACCCGGATCCACGGGAGACTCAACGGGGTTTACGTTGGCGTGACAAAAGAAATGGGGGTTCACAATATGTATGCGGGGTCCACGAAAATTTATCTGCTTTAGATAGTGAACAACTAAAATGTTGGCTCAAGCCTTTGACTTCACCTATCAATGTAGGCAGATAATATTTTAAGAAGCTCAGTGACTGTTACTTGTAAAAACTTGCACATTCCATAGTTAGATCTAATATTCACATTGTTTTGTTGACCTTTGGGAATATGGTAGAAATGTAACTACAGGGAGTCCGCTTGAACCAGCTAAATTTTTAAAGTGGTCTATGAGAAAAAAAGTCTACGAACCTCTGTATCCCAAGAAAAACATGCCGTAAACACGGGTAATTTTGGGTAAAGCCTGGCCTACCTTTTACATGTTAAATTCCATTCTTTAGAATCTACTGTGCCTAATTATATTAGCCTTAAACATTATAATTAATGTCACAACAATAAGATTAATATATTCTTGTTACATATTGTGGAATTTTAAATGACTTCGCCGTTGTTGCTATAAACTCAAGCTCAAGAAAACAGAAATACATAATAGTAACAATAACTTCTGCAATATTTTAAACGGCACAAGTCATATAAAAATCGCCGATCCTGCGCTGCCCGCATCCATTACATAATTGTATTTAAGCATGACAATCTTTGACCAAAAAAAAACAACTTCGATTGTTTTGAGAAGTTCCCTCAAAGTCGAAGGTCCAATGCCAATGAAATTAAAATTCGACCACCATTCCAACAAAAAAAGAATCATCTAAATCGATTCATAAACAAAGAAGTTATGGTTGAACATCCACAAAAAATACATTCGAATTGGTAACCGCCTCCTTTTTTGAAGTCGGTTATACAAAATTTACAAGTTCTATGTCGGTTTTTTTTTTATAAGTAGAATTGGAAAAAAAGTATGTATTTTATATTTCTCACATCACTCACCATTTGGATCGCATTTCTTGTAGCAGTTCGAGGCATCAACGTAGTTGGTAGCCGCGTCGTGACGTACGCCCGCCTTCATATGAAGCTGGGCGGCATTGCAGAACGCCTGTCCAGCTTGAGGCCATTTTTTCGCCATTTTAAAAAGGTTCCCAGCGCGAAGGTAGCAATCAACAGCCTCTTCAACTTTTGATGATCCTCTGAATTATTAAATGACATACCATTCAACAAGTTAGAATAAAATAGCCTCATATTTAAAACATTATCATTGTGTATGTTCAATGATATAACAACAATAATTAACAAATGAACAATATTCAATGATGTCACTGTGATTCACAGAGTGCAAACCGGCAGTGATCACCGAATGGTTAGAGGCACATTGAATATCAATCTAAAAATAGAAAGGTCTCGCCTGATGAAGTCTACGCTCCGACCCTCTAATGCTCAACTCCAAAACCCCGAGAGCTTTCAAGTCGAATTGAAAAACCAATTCGATTGCCTAGATAGTTGCGTGTCCGTAGATGATATTAGTAATAGGCTGATAGAAACTGTCCATGCGGTTGGGTCCAAGTTCTTTAAAACTCACCGTAGCAATAGAACTCAAAAGATATCAGATCAAACCCGAAAACTCATGGCGGATCGGCGTGGTATGGTGCTGCAGTCTTCCGATGACGCTAAGTCCTATAGGCAGCTCAATAGATCTATTCATAAATCCTTGCGACACGATGTCCGGTCTTACAATACCAAAAGTATTAAAGAAACGATAGAGCGGAATAAAGGCTCCAAAGTGTTCGCAAGGAATGCATCTATTGGGCAGAGCCAGTTGACGAAGCTGAAAATGGATGATGGCAGCGTAGCGTCCACCAAGCCAGAGGTATTAAGGGAGAACGAAAGGTTCTATTGGCAGTTATATACCTCGTCAACTAAGCCTGTTACCAGCCCGGCTACAGATCCGAGAGCCGGGCTGACCCGACACTATACCGAAGATATCCCCAACATCACCCTGTACGAGATTAGGATGGCCCTTAAGCAGCTTAAGAACAACAAGGCGCCGGGTGATGACGGAATTACATCAGAGCTTCTTAAAGCGGGTGGAACACCGGTACTTAAGGTCCTGCAGAAGCTCTTTAATTCCGTTATACTCGAGGGTAAAACGCCGGAAACGTGGGGCGGCAGCGTAGTGGTCCTGTTTTCAAGAAAGGTGATAAAACCTTATTGAAGAACTATCGGGCCATCTCGTTGCTGAGCCATGTTTATAAGCTGTTTTCGAGGGTCATCACGAATCGTCTCGAGCACAAGTTTGATGACTTCCAGCCTCCCGAACAAGCCGGTTTCCGAAAAGGCTTTAGCACCGTAGACCATATCTATACGCTGCGGCAGATTATACAGAAGTCTGAGGAGTATAATCTGCCTTTATGCTTAGCGTTCGTGGACTACGAAAAAGCCTTTGATTCGGTCGAAACCTGGGCAGTGTTGCAGTCTCTCCAGCGGTGCCGTATTGACTATCGATATATCGAAGTGTTGAAGTGCTTGTACAACAACGCCACCATGTCGGTCCGAGTACAGGAGCAGTGCACGAAGGCAATTCCTTTGAGAAGAGGCGTTAGACAGGGAGACGTAATATCTCCGAAACTGTATACCGCCGCTCTAGAGGACGCCTTCAAGCTCTTGGAATGGCAAGGACTCGGCATCAATGTTAATGGCGAGTACATCACTCACCTTCGATTTGCTGACGACATCGTAATCATGGCAGAATCGCTGGAAGATCTTGGCACAATGCTCGATGGCCTCGACAAAGTTTCTCAACAGGTGGGCCTTAAAATGAACATGGACAAGACGAAAATCATGTCGAATATCCATGTGGTGCCCACCCCAGTATCAGTAGGGAACTCTTGTCTAGAAGTTGTTGAAGAATATGTCTACCTGGGACAAACAGTCCAGTTAGGTAGGTCCAACTTTGAAAAAAGAGGTCAGTCGACGAATCCAACTCGGCTGGGCAGCGTTCGGGAAACTGCGCGACGTCTTCTCGTCCAAAATACCTCAGTGCCTCAAGACGAAAGTCTTTGACCAGTGTGTGTTGCCAGTGATGACATACGGCACAGAGACGTGGTCGCTCACTTTGGGCCTCATAAGAAAGCTCAAGGTCGCTCAGCGAGCTATGGAAAGGGCTATGCTTGGTGTTTCTCTACGAGATCGAATCAGAAATGAGGAGATCCGTAGACAAACTAAGGTAACCGACATAGCCAAAAGGATTAGCAAGTTGAAGTGGCAGTGGGCGGGGCACATAGTTCGGAGAACTGACGGCCGTTGGGGCAGAAAGGTTCTCGAGTGGAGACCACGCACCGGAAAGCGCAGGGTAGGACGGCCCCCCACTAGATGGAAAGACGACATAATAAAGGTCGCTGGGAGCCGTTGGGTGCAGGCCGCACAAGATCGGTCGCTCTGGAGATCTATGGGGGAGGCCTATGTTCAGCAGTGGACGTCCTGCGGCTGAAATGATGATGACGATGTTAAGTGAGATAATTTATGTCATTATTTACTATTTTGAAAATCGCCATATTGGGAAAAATTACAGAAAACTATTATATGAACGAATTATGTTTATTGACCATTCCACAGATTTTAAAAAAAGCCAGATGGAGCCAGTCAGAACAGGAAAATGTCTCGTATTAGTATTAAGTTGTGTAAATTTTGAAATGATATGACATGCAATGTCTGCACCCCGTGTGCTTTATAGTATTATTTAGTAAATATGCCGTCCGTGGACTATTGTAAAAATTCTTCGCAAAAACAAAAAGAGGAAGATGGAGTTTCATTTTAGTGGTAAGGAAGCATATTTTGATATTATTTTCCGTTCCGTTTTGTTATTGAAAATAAAATTACAAAACTGTTGCTAGATTACAATGAAATATTTTCCGGGAATTTATAGTAAAATATAAAAAAAGCGTTAAATGATCATTTTATCTACAATATGATTACCACGAAACCAATAAGAGAGCAATATTTGTTACGTACTAGTTTGTTTCATAAAGATCTGTAAGCACTGAAAGAGATAGGAAGTACGATATGGTCGGTAATGTTACGATGAGCCTGACATATGCGGATTGCATAAAGAGACTCACGAAATATTCATTGGTAATGAAAAAATTAAGATGGCAGCTATACGTAATATGGTTTACTTGAAAATTGGTATGTAAGGGTCCTTGGGGCCCTTTATTTCAAGTAAAAAAACACTTGTTTGATTACAGATGATGGATTAACGACTACACTGTTGGAGTGGTAGAAAATAGTAAAACCTAATTTTAGTTCCCTGGCAACTTTATTCACATGATCCCACGTGTCCTTATCGGGTTGTGAAGGATACAGAGGTAAATGTATGTCCCGCATTTGTTGTTTTTAAGGCTCCATCTATCTTTTTCTTAAATCTGTGTTTTTGTATAGCACATTTGTGTTAGTAATTTTAGAAGATGACCTAAGTAGAATAACTGATAATCAGAGGATTTATAAATGTTTACTATTTTGTATTCATTGTAAAGGATTTCCAGCAAGGAATACAGTAAAACACAGCATGACAATAATCATAATGACTGAATAATAAAAAAGCTAAGATAATGATAACACTAAATTTAAAATATAATATTGAGCTGTTACTTGTTAAGTTCAATCTACTACTAACTAGGGACCAGATCAAAAACGAATCATTATATTATAATAGGTCATTCTTTTATTACAACAAGATACATTTTGAATTACAACCACAGAATGACAAATTGACAATCAAATAAAAAATTAGTAATAGTAAACATCCGCATGGCAGCACTGTACACATGCATTCTTAAATTAAAGTTAAATAATATATCAAAATTACTTACATAAAACTTACATTATTATTGTATTATAAAGAATAAAGAAATAACAAATATTAAAAGTACATTAACAAGTTGAAACTAATTACTTAATATGGCATTGATAAATTAATTTATTTTTCTCAGCAAGAGTTTTGTAGATTCCGTGAGTCTTGAAATAGGTGAGTTAAAACCAAGGTTAGATTTGGATAATGATGTAATGGATAGATTGTAAGACTTATGTCTAGTATAAAGTTTAATGTAAAATAAAAAAAATTGTCAGAGTGGTGGAACACAACAATTGTAACCGACTAGACCCCAATCAACATAAAACAGCTGTAAACCACCATAGAGCCTTGCTCTGGGATGTCACATTCTGGGGTTAGCCGAAGTATTTCCAGTTATCAAGAAGGATAGGGATCTGTACCTGAACTGGGTCTCAACCACTATGCACATGGTCATAAACCAGTTACATTGAATCTCTTTTAGCTTGTCGTATTTTGAGATCAGGAAGAGGCTTGCAGGCCAGCATGACTGCAATAACCAGTGATGGTGTGTCTGTGATCACCATTGTTTTTGGATTGTACTGTGGTTAGCATCAGGCATGTAATGTTAATTCTCCATGCTACTATAAAAAAAATTTTTTAATGTGCTACAAACTCTTTCTAGAGTAACACACCTAATTGTAATTTTCACTAGTTTCAATCATTTTCAATTTCATGTACAGTTGTGTAAATAAATTCTAGACAGTCATTAAAAGCCCTAGGTGACTTTAACAAATTATGCTTTTATTAACTTCTGCCCGCGATTTTGTTTGTGTGGACTTCAAAAATTGGGTTGGAAAAAGTAAAGTCAAATTTCACCCATATTGATTCAAATGTTTTAGCGAGATTAAGTAACAAGCATATATACTTAATCCCCTAAATATTTAAAACACTATTTCAATCTCTCGCGGAAATGCATAATAGACAGCTAAGATCTTCTGATGCTTTAATTCTCATATATAAAGTCATCATACTAATTTCTGCAACTGATTGTTCGCCAATTGCAGCTCGAGTGTAGAATTTGCTTCCTATCAACATCCAATTACACAACTCGCGAGGTTCCTTCAAGTATTTGCTATTTATGTTTTACTTGGAGCAATTGAATATTGGCTACATTTTTCTTTTCTTTTTTATTAAATATTATGCACAACTTGCATATATCTTTCTCTTGCTCCCCTGGAAGACTGGTAGAGAATGCTTTTTAGCCTCTTATGTCCTCCATTTGTACTTTTTTATGCAATAAAGAATATAATAATATAAAATGTCATATTTATAATATTAGTATGTTTATAGAGTTGTACATAACTTCATGATTAAAAAGGATTCTATTAAGGATGATTCATCTTAGGCCCAGAGTAACATGAATCATCCTTATATATGTACCAGATTAATACAGAAGCTCTGCTTATCTTTTATCAACACAAAAATTATTGTACTAACTCAATTTAATATTATTGTAAATATATTTATAATAATATGTAATTGGTTCCTTGAAAACGGCTCAAACAATGTTGATGAAATTTTACATCCCTAAGTTTACCTAAAGTGTTTTTCTCTTTTTTTAAGATACCGAATAAAGCTTGGTTACCTGAACATAGGTAAGTATAATTCTAGAACATAACAAAATAGATGTAAATATTTATCAACATCATCCTAATCATGCTGGAGGAAGTCACTAGGGTGTAAAATGGTTGCAATTCATTTGGACATATGATTCAGAATATTTTTTAGCATTGTACCATATCCAGTTGAGCAGATTTGGGTATTTCAATGGGATTGTGTATTCTCTGGCTCCCATACTAACTATTATAGGAATATAAATCCAATCTTCAAGTCAAATTTTATTAAATATATTAATCATTTTTGTTATTTCTGTTGAGCACTTTAAACCTTTTTATTTTTTTTCATGAGCTCACTTTAACATCTTTATGAGTGTAAAACATTATCAGGTCAACAATCTTGTAAAATTCTAGATCTCACGAAAACATAATCTAAACTGTTATAATTTAAACAATAAAAATCTGAATATATTTCTCAACTCACTTGTAGAAAGAAAATAACAGATGTAAGTCCACAAATATATAATTTAAGTATAATTAGTATCCAGACCTAGTTATTAATAGAAATAACACATAAAGTAACTGAAAACCTTTTTTTTTGGCCAAAATAAAATAGAGACAAAACATGTAAAATGAAAGAGTTACTAAAGTTAAGAGACACATAAGATTAGTAGGATGAGGAAGAGAAGAGGGTAAAACTTCATAAAGGGAGCATGTTTTTAGACCAATTTAAAAAAATATGATCAGGGAAACCACAGCCAAGCCATGGCCACAGCTAAGCCACTAATCTTTTTTACTAAAAAATGGGAATTTAAGAAACCATGGTTTTCAGGGCACATTACTTTGCATAAGACCATACAATTAGGCTTTTTTATTTTCTAGAGGAATCCCTATCTCTTTGCCATGCTTCTAACAACCTAGTTTTTGCAAGAGAGCACCATTATCATCTGTGTATAGCCTATAGTGACCCATGGAGGCAGATTGGACATCATTTGAGTTTTTAATTAGACTGAAATGAATGACTAAATTTCAATTTACTTAAAAATGCTATCACATATAACAATAGGTATTATTTTAGTACGAGTCGAGGTTAATTACAAAGTTTACAATCAGCAACAAAAAAATTAACATATCATTGTCTTGAGCCCTTACCCGAAAAGTGACCCAAGGAAGCTTTTCGAAGAATTCAACTTTTTCTCCGCTTCGGCAATTAACTGCATAGCTTTCTGTTCGTTGTCCGCCATCTCTGCGGATTATTATTCACTAAACACGATTATAAAATTAAAATCTCACAAGAACTTCCTAACTTATTGATAAAATGTCGTCATCAGACATCAAAACGAAATGAAATTTTCCTTGCAGTTTGCTGTCAATCGATTAATTAAGGGTTGCTAGAGCAAAAATAAATAAAGAAAATTCCTCTATGGACCCGTTCAAATTTTTTTAGAATTTAAAGTTTTGCATAGACACAAACATAATTTATAGAGGATTTTTATTAGGCTGATATTTTGTTATTTCTAATAGAGATTATATTAGTTAGCTCATATTAGGTTCCCGTACCTATTAATTGGTATTAGTCAAATAAATGAAATGAAATAAAATTGAGTGACAGAATAAGAAATAGTGCGATAAGAGAGCTTTGTGGTGTGAAAGAAGGTATAGTAGTAGTTACACGAATTGAGAAAGGTATGCTTAGATGGTTTGGGCATGTTGAGAAGATGAATGAAAGAAGAATGACTAAACAAATTTATGATGCGAGTGTGAAAGGAATCGTTGAAAGAGGAAGGCCTAGACGAACATTTATCGATGAAATCGGAGAAGTTCTGAAGAAAGGTAAGGTCAAGAGTACTCTAAACCGAAGAGCATGCATGAAAATATTAATGAATGTCGAAGAAGCGAAAGAGGTATGTCAGGATCGTAGCAGGGGGAAGGACGTGGTCTCTGCATACCGCGTTGAGAAATAGGCGTGATTTATGTATGTATGTAATCAAATAATAGTCATCGATTCATTATTCACTATTCGATGCCTACTTGAATCTAATACTGATATTAAGCGTATCTATTCTCTACTTAAAGAATGTGAGTAAATTAAAAGATTGTTTAGTTAAACTCTATGTTATCTGAATTAAACGTAGCCTGTTTATTACTGATTAGCTCCTACAAAAAAAGTATTATGATATGTACTTTAGATCATCCCTGGGGTACAGACCTGAAAACTACATTTAAGGACTGAACTACGACTACTGACATACACCAAATATCTTCAGTATTGAAAAGATAGCTGTCTAACAGTCACAAATGTATTTTGAAACACATGATGAAATAAACAATGTATAAGCTACAGTTATCTTTATGGAATTTTAGCGGAGGTGAGGAACATAGAGTAAAGTTCCTCATCCGCCATAGAAAAGGGAGGATCCTCCGGCCAGACGAGTGCTATGTCTGGCGGGCAGCTGCTCCGACTGTTGTAGTCGGGTTCTTGTATGTACAGTGTAAACTCTTTATAACGAAACTCAAGGGACTGAGCATTTTTTGTCTTTATAGAGAGTTATCGTTATATGGAGTGACCAAAAAAACAACCAAATTAACAAGAATTTTTAATATGTATATCTTAGATAATAAATGCTTATAAATTATTGTTTACACATATAGTCTGATAACTTAGTCTGACGTTTTTTACTATGCCAGTACTGTTTTTGTATTCTATTCATATCTAATCTAACACTAATCGCTTTCCGTTTACTGGCCATGTTAACAGTTTCAAAGTAGGTTTACGACTGATAATACGATAGGTACCCAGTATGCTTGGTCGAAGACCATCACTTCCGAGAAAACAATGCGTCATACTGCACGTGTTCAAGGCAATTAAGGATAACAAACGCTAGACCGACCTCAGACGTTTCGGAGCTTCAAAGTCTTTTGTTACCTGATAACATAACATAAACAATAATACCAATAATAAATATTTAATTTCTAAAAATATGAACACATTTCTACGTAATAGAGAATGGCGTATCGCTATAAAGAGTGTTTCAATATGTGGGTTTTAACGCAAACCAATCAAGTTGGGCTCACTTTAACGTTATAGGGAGTTTATCGTTATAAAGGATAACGTTATAAAGAGTTTACACTGTATACTCAACGATATAGTTAATTTATATAGCGCGATGTAGGATAGTAGGATGCGTCTTATGTGGCTCGATAGATGTCGCTATGTGTCGCTACGTAGTTGCGTCGATGCGTCAGTTGTGGCGAGAGATGTCGGTACAGGATCAATAGCTAATTATACAGCTATTACTGCATAAACACCTACTGTTGCCGCAACCCGACAAACCAAAAAAGAAAAATCATAGATGGGTTTATCACTATGTGTATTGTGGTCGCAATCCATACCACCTCACTATATTAGTGCATATGCACCGGCTGATTTCGGAACACGACAAACCAAAAGAAATATCACAGATGGGTTTATCACTTTGTGTATGGTATTAAGCAGAGATGAAACCGATAGTAGTTTGACCGGGTACCGGATGTTTGGAATATAAGGTCATTAGCCGCATCGTACGATGACGCGATCGCTATGATTGGCGAATTGTATGCGCGGGGGCAATCGTTATGCGCACGCGCTGCGTCACCCCACCTCCCTAGCTCTACTCGCACGTAAGACAGTCTGCTTCGTGCTTTACTACCGTGCTCCCACGTGCGGTTTTGTGAAGCTACGTCAGCGCTACGTCATTCTAGACGTTCGGTGAAGCGTTACATCACAACGCTATTTACGGTAGTTTTAGTTTTGCATTGTATTACTGAGAGTTGGTGTACCAGGACGTTTTGATGAACTGATTGCTTGAATGATAGTGTCTTACCATTTGAGGCTGCCACACACACATACACACAGTTCACTCCATAAACACAAATACTTCAGAATCTGCAGTCCAGGTCGACGGGGCAAGCTCGAGGTCACCGCCAGCTCCTGACGAGGTGAGTCTCTTTTGTTTATTGGAATAATTACTGTGTATTGCAGCAATATCTTCGAGAGCGATTGATTCGCGATTAATTGAATTAAGAGCCCAGCACATATTTCGCGAATCTTCAAGAGCACCGGGTATTTGGCAAGCTACGAAGCCGGAGCGTCGGATGTTCAGTCCTTTATCGCGATCAGTTTTATTTGAATTTTGGCGTGGTGAACGAGATCGGAAATAAACTAAACTAATTAATAAAACAAAAACATTTTTGACTTGTGATTATAAAAATAATCGGTGTCCATAACCTATTGTGGTATGATTTGCCTTGTGTAAAATAATGAGAATTTTATTATCCGGAACAGATTACCGTATTACCAGATTAGTTACCGGATACCCGTTCCATCTCTAGTATTAACATTATATGCCAATATGAATCAAACACATTAACCGTCCCAATAAAATTTCAAAAATAATTAAAATCACACTTATTGTACCGGCCTGCAGAAGGTTTTTTGAAAAACGTGATACCCCTTTTATTTCTTTCTTACCATAAGCATAAATATGAATTTTCATATCCCTAATTTGAGACATGATGGGTTCTTCTTATAAACTTCCACCCGATATTATTTTCACCACATGTGGAATAATACAATGAAATAATTTACTTGTAGCAAAACTGTATAATCCAGATAATTTACAATAGGTATATCGCTTAGAATATATAAACTCCATGTGCGGTTGACAGCACACACAACCATTTAATTCCGAATGAATTAAATGATGCATTTTGATAACAGCTGATATACATACTTTAGATATGTAACACTCAGCTATATAACTAACAATTATGCTCATCACATAAATGCCACTCATATGCGGGGATCGATCCCGCGACCTCTCGGCTCAATATAAGTAGGGCTTACTACCACTGCGCCACGAGGTATTAGAAGTGTTGAAAATGTGGCGGAGGTAGCAATACTGGGATTGTAGTCGAGTTTTCTGATTGCTATTGAACGTTTTGTCTGTTGCCAAAGTTCCTTCAAATTAATTAATACTAAGATACTTACCCAATAAACATAGTACGTACGGTTTATATAAACTTTAAGTGGGGAAATTATAATAAAACGATAATGGCAACTTTTATTAATTTATTATTACATAATCAATCGCTTGCTAATAGCGACCCAACAAGATACGAATACACAACTTTCGAATGCTTTGGAACGTTTGAGAACAGGGAAACCTTTATAAAGATGATAGTACTATATTTTAAGCTACACGAAACAAATGCTCTCCTAACAAAAATATATTTTCCAACGCATAATCGGCCGTATTTAAAAAATAAGATAAATTCAGTTTGAAGTGTTACCAAGTATTGTAAAACTAAATCGATTTTGGTAATTTTTACAATTGCATTATTTTTAAAGATTATTTATCTGTTTCTTTAAATACGCCGAAATAATATACCTACGTTTATAAACATATATTTAACAGCTATATTACCATAGACACCTATTTGAAACGCTATTATAATACTGTGACAAGTCTAAGAAACATTTAGATTTTTTCACACAGTTTCATGGTTTTATTTTTTTAGAATATTCTCATGACTAAATTGGGCAAGCGATTACAATCTTCATAGTATTGTCATCAGAATAGGAGGTAAGATACATTATTTAACATATTTTCTATTTATACTTATAAGTAGTATAGTAACATCGAAATGACGTGCATTTTTTATGATACAGTGGACTTGCATTTCACATGTGATTCTCCATTTAAAACTCTTAAGTTGGTACCTTTCATCACAAACAATAAAAGGAAACAAATGAAACTAAAAAAAATAATAGTAATCGATTTATTTACTTTATAAATAATCTAAACGCTCGAGTTACAGTAAATAACGCAGCAAGGTATATTTACATAAAAAACATAACTCATAATAATAATAAGGGTAAAATGTAAAAGAATAAAATGTACAACTTAAAATTTTGAAATGCCACATATAAAATGTAGCACGCCTTAAATACATCTAAAATCCAAACTAAAGGATTAACTAATAGCGAATCCTACCTTTTCAAATGAATCAGTCGAATCCACATCAAATCACAGCATACAATGAAAAAGTACAGTATGGCCAACGGGGAAAAGAAAACTCGACAGACAAAAATAACACCTGACAAGCTACTTTAAAATATTATGATATTGTTATTAATTTCTTCTCAACGATGAAAAGAAACATAACCATATTGCACAAAAAACAATTAAAAATAATTTCATGAAATCAATCAACAGATCTAAAAATTGCAAATGATATCAAATATCAAACCTTCAAAAATGTGCAGTAGAATATTAACAATTAATATAGTTCGCTTCTAGCAACACTAAATTATTTAAACACTTATATTTTCTGAGTAATCTGGTTCAATACAAATACATTAGCTGTATGTATTCTACAAAATAGTATTTTATTATCAAGTGATCATAATTAAAATGTTATATACAAATTCTATTTAATTTCATGTGACCATAATTATTATATTTCAAACTTAAAGGGAACATAATAATTATTGGTTTTTCTTTTTTTAACACCAATTCGGTGTTGCCATACGAAAATAAATTTTCCCAATATGCTGGCTTATCACAACACAATACTTTGTGCAAATGTTTGTTAACGTTTAAATATAAAGCCCATATTAATACTTTATTAAAGCAGTCCTGCAAATTCAAAGTATCCACTGATTTCGAATATACAAATTACATTTAAACAAAGTATTGTTGTTCGAAATAGACGCCGAATCACAAAGTTGCGTTAAATAAAGTCGACCAAGCTTGTACCGTGTAATATATTTAATTTTAATTATCACATAATTCCCGTTCATAAGACTGAAGGAAAAACAATTATTTTCTTTTTTAACTTCATAAGCTAATATACATAAACTGAATGAATTCAGGGGTCACTTCATAATAATAAGCACCCAGTATTTATACCCGGCAACCGCCGTATGTAATATAATACACCCGTAACATATTTTTATAACAGAGTAACTATGCCTGGCATACAAATTCAACGTAGAAAATGCCTTTTGTATGCCAAGAGAATTTAATATCTCAAAAATTATGGCATTATACATATATAATATTAGTACGTCAAGCACTGGTATAATTAATTTTTCTAAACAGGATAGTTTCACGATAAATTACATACAATTTACTAAGACGCAGTAAGTATAATATAATTTAGCAATATATAAATTGATTTGACGGACCGTAATGCAAAACAATATATTTTTTTATAAATGGTATCTAAAATAGGCATACCGTAAAAGAAAATTTCAAGATTACTTTTTATTGTAACAAGTCTAATAAAATACAATTTATTTTAAATACATGGCTCTTATTTTACACTAAATATGTATTAAGGTAATATGAATCGATACATTGAAGTATTTATTATATAAATGAGCGACTCGTGTGACATCTATCATAAAAATAAGATCAATATACAGTATTTTGTTAAAAAAACAGTCGAGTTTTACGGAAAAAGACTCTACGGAATTATTTTTTCCCAAAACTGCCACAGTACATTTTTTGTTAAAGACTCGACTGTATATTTAAAAAGCAATAAACAACCAACTTGACGTTATAAGTGGGTAGGAATCGCAAGCAAAATAACCATTTAAAAATACATGCTTTATACTATAAAATTATAATAAACAATAATTTTTTTTTGTACAAATATGGAATGTGATATCGGATTAATTTTGAAAAAAAAAAAATCTGTATAATTTATAATAGCACAGAATATAAAATCATAAGAAATTTTTATACAAATCATAAGATTTATTAAGTGGTAAGTCATACGTGACCGTAATAACTTATGTTCATAATTACATAAATATTACTAATTTATAATGTGTGTTACAATAATTCATGACATGGAAAAAAAACTTACGCCCTGAAGTAAGATTTATTTATAGGACAAGTGTTTTCCTTTAAAAGAACGTGCATTATTAAAACCACCAATACGTTACTTGTGGTAACTTTTCATACGAAAATATCTTGTTATTATTTAAAAGACATAATATGATATATAATTTTTTCTTCTATTTTTGGGTTCATATACCGCATAATGCGTTTTAATATTTCGTTATTCAAACATGCTTGTGTAAAAACCGCAAATCTTTCCGCATATGAAAATACGACTTTTACAGAGAGACCCGGCTTCTTGGCGTTATAAATAATAAATAGCGCATGTAACTAAATAACTATTTCGTTATTTGAAATAAACTAAAGCTTGCTAAAGAGCTGGGCCTGAAACGAAACATAACCGTGTCTTATTGAAAGGTGGCGGTTTAACTAAACTGATTGGTGGCCGGTTGTGGTGGTATCGCGGGTCGCATCGGTGTGGCCATACCCATCGGCATCATCGGCGCGCCTGGCATTCCCATCACCATGGCCGGCTGTTGCTGGAAAAATTAAGATATAAATTTCGAAAAAAATAAATTAAACATTTGTCACCAAAAATGAAGTTTTTTTTTTGGAATAAGAAACACACGCTGTATGGAGGGTAAAGACCAAGAGTACCATCTCTATGTATGAAAAAGTGTCAAATTGCGCGACAGTAGCATGTGGGTAAATTTAAAAAAAGCTTCAAATGTTATTTTTTTATTTTCGCCTATGTGGACAATTTTCACTTCGCAAACGTTTTCTACAAGGTGTCCAGAAAGGGTATCGGGTATTTGTTTTCGCGCCATATTCGAAACGGGACGTCTAAAGGGTGCGGGGAGGGGTTCATGGCGTCCGCCATTTTGTGGAGTTTTAGTCACGATGGAACAGTACTCGGGGACGCATCGCGCATTTTGCGTACGAGCGTATTATCGTAATGGTGATTCAATAGTGACTGCTCAACGTCTCTATCGTGCGGAATATCGTACACGCCACGCGCCAAGTGACGATAGCATTAGGAAATGGATCAGGATGTTCGAGAATACAGGTGCGACAGTTAAAATTCAAAACTCTGGTCGTCCTCGTTCAGTTCGCGATGAAGAAACAATTGAAGAAGTTGAGGCATCGGTTCGTCAAAATCCGTCTTTATCCATCCGAAAGCGAAGCCAAGCGTTGAACATCAAAAAATCGTCTTTACATTCGATTTTAAAGAAAGACTTACATCTAAAAGCCTATAAAATTCAATTGGTTCAAGAATTGAAGGATACGGACTATGCTAATCGACTGAATTTTGCGAACGAAATGCTGCAGCGATTTAACAACTTTAACAACATACTGTTCAGTGACGAAGCAAATTTTCACCTGAATGGTCATGTTAATAAGCAGAATTGTCGGTACTGGGCAGTGGAGAATCCGAGACGAAAGCATGAACGACCCCTGCATAGCCCAAAGGTCGTTGTTTGGGCTGCTATGTCTGCTAAAGGCATAATTGGTCCTTATTTTCATGAAGATCAACGAGGCCGAGCAATTAATGTGAATAGTGACCGTTATTGCGATATGTTGCGAAATTTTTTGGTCCCAGAGTTGCAGGAGTTTGCAGGTTTCAACTCAAGAACGTGGTTCCAGCAAGATGGGGCCACTTTCCATACCTCAAATGACTCAATGGAAGTTGTTAACGAATTATTCCCTAATAAAGTCATTTCGCGAAGGGGTAACATCAACTGGCCTCCCAGAAGCCCCGACCTTAGCCCGCTTGACTATTTTGCATGGGGATACCTTAAAAGTAAGGTTTATCAAAACAATTCGACGAATCTAACCCAGTTAAAGTAAAACATCAGGTCAGAAATGGCAGCAATATCGATAGCTATGTGTCAACGTGTTATCGCCAATCTTCGTTTCCGTTTAGAAGAGTGCCAGCAACGTAACGGTGATCATTTGGATAACATCATCTTTTCCAAATAATTCTCCAATTCATATGCTAATAATAAACAATAAACTTTTTTATTGCATACAAATAATTTTTGTTTCATTGAACTTACAAATACCCGATACCCTTTCTGGACACCTTGTATTATTGTGCAATTATTATTTTTTTAGTTTTACAACAGCAAACACTATAGAATCACGAATAACTATCATTCCCTCTTGCTACTTAGCGCCATTTTCATAATTTAGGAGTTTTTAAATTGTAATTTGTTGCTTACAGCCGGGCGGGCACTTTTTCAACTTGTCCTCAATATAAGATAGCTCTGCTATCTACCACAAAATTAGAGGTAAACTAACATATACATGTCCTTGTAGTTTATGATGTATGTAAGATGTCGCTTGTAACTCTATAATCGTAGACAGAGAAGGAACTAGACTGACAGACAGTGTGACGGGGGTGTGACTAGCGATAGTGTTTGAGATTCCTTAAAATTTACTATTGTACGTTTGCACAAAACACTTTTCAGTAATAATATTTTAATTTACTTTATTCTCGTTTAAAAAACTTACGGCAAAACATTGTCAATCTCGAGTACTTTGATATTTGTTGCGCCTTTAGCACCAGAAAAGTGGTTACAGCTAATACAGAAAATCAATAGCCCATTCTCCTTATATTTTTTGTAAATCCTTCTTTTAATTCTTAGTGAAAGTGTAAGAAATATCTCAAACTCTTTTAGCTGTTCCCTCTACGTCTCTAGTCGAACACACGTCTGTCGTCTGCCGTTACCATATTAGTTGTGATAAGCATAAGCGTTTTAACAATATAATATTGATTTTACAACAAAAAAATCCTTATATTATGACACAGTGATTCACTGCAGCCTATAATTATCTATAATCAGCCTCGTATAGGATGGCCTGCAATCTTCCTAATCACTTATTCTGAGACCCGAGTTAAAGAGGCTGCCGAGTTGAATAAACTTTGCCAACCCTTCAAATCATAATATAGAGGTTCTGCAGCAGGAAATAGTTCTGGCAGTAATGCTATAGCAATTGAGCCATTTAAACGTTCTGTTATGGCGTGCTTGGAAAGGTAAGGAGACTGTATGAGGCATAATTTTAAGAAAAATTAGAATAATATAAGGAATGCAAAAGATTTCGTTTGGTTTACTACTGTAGTTACTTACTTGTGTAGTATATCGAGAAATATAGGTAAACGTAATTGATTAATCTTGATTCTCGTAATTCTCGTAATTGATTGATTCCAAATATGCTACTATCCCGTTTCTGATAAAAATAGCAACTGCTTTACATATAAATCAAGTATAACCCGAAATCTAGGAATTATCTGCTTTCAAAATATATTATCTCCACAAGTCGAATTTCAAATGGGGGTACATTATTCAAGGTATAGTAGATAAGTAGTACATGTTAAGCCTAAGACTTTCAATAAATCGAAATTTCAATAGTTTTATTTTTGTATAATTTAATATAAGTATTTGTTTATTATAATAATAAGAATCATATCGTGAAAAAAATATTTTTTTATAGAGCCAGTATTCATCAGTTCAGTTGAGTTCATCAGTTTTAATAATGGACTATTTTGAAAAATACTTGTCATACACCTGAACTGTGACCATAAATAAAACTATCATGGTTATGAACCGTCAATACCTACACTATCTCGACAGTTGGAAATTTAGTTTTGATTTTACTTTTAGATTAAGGAAACATAAGTTTTCGTTTTCTCTCATCATATTAATGTAAGTAGAATAGATTTAAAACAAAATTAGGTAACAATGCGGACAATGGCGGACAGTAACACAGACATGCGAACAAAATATCATTCGTATCATGCGAAATGTTATCCACATCGATAGTCCACGTTTAGTCACGTGAGAAAAAAGAAGTAAAATACTTTCATTTAATTTCAAGTTCAAACTATCTCAAAATAAAAATGTATTTTAATCAAGGATGTCACCTAATATTTTAAAATTTACAATCTTAATATATTTTTATTCCAATCTATTCTGATTAAACACTTTTATGAGTAATAATCGATCTAAATTATAGATAAGTGTGAAGAATAATTATAACATACTTTGTAAAACACAAAAAAAGGCTTATGTAGTCCTTATAATTTTTAATGAATCAACATTTAATAACCTGTAATAATATAGAAAGCAATTAAGAAGTATTCTATCTACCATGTATGTCTATAAACTACGGCAAATAGAGCATTAAATAAAAATCAATACTAGCATACAAAACTACGGTGAAAACTAAAGTGCTATCTATGTTTACCTACCATATACCATATAGAACATATAATCTGTTTCAAAGCAAAAGCTTTCGAGATGGTACTAATTTCTAAAAATAAAAGCGAGAAATAGAAAAAAAATAGTATAGCAAACTTACCATAACAAAATGTGGGGGATGGTATGTGTGGGGCAAAGTATGGGGCATTGGCGGTAGATTCATGCCCGGGCCCTGAAAAACGCAAATAAAAAGGATGCCGGCGCATGCTAAGGATATAGGCACGTAGCTATTTGAGGTCTCTTCGACACCATTTATGAGTCTATGTTTACCTATACTAATATCAATGAAGAGGCAAAGTTGGTTATGTTTATAGGAGGTAAATACTGGGAGTACTGATTCGATTCCAAAAAAAAAATCTATTTGGAAGCTACATTATCTCTAGAGTGCTACAGTATTTTTTTTCTTTCTTATTACATTTTATATTGTAATTAACGCGAACGAAGTCGCAGGCGGTTACTAGTATTTTATAACAACTTGTTTATAATTAATCTAGATCCTATAATTAGACTCTAAATTTTTGGCACTCGGGGTGAATTAACTAGAGGAAAATTGAAATAAGAAAAAAAAAATCGGGAAAAAGTAACGTTTTTTTTTTCTGGAAAAAAAGACTATTTTTGATTGTTCTGATCAAAGGTCCTATCGAACAAAGGGCACATTCGAACCCGAGCAATTGAAGGCAAGCCCAGTGGAAGCTACTTACGGCGAAAAACCCCATCTATATTTTCTGTCAACATCTCTGAAGGTAACAGTATACGCATTGTGTAAGGGACAATAATATGAGATTTTTTAAATGTTTTACCCTTACTGCTATTTGGTATTACACATATTAAACTATATCATGTCGTCTTGTTCTATTTATAATAAAAATTAACCGCAATTTACAAGAAAAGTTCATTTATAGTGAAAGTTTACAAAATATTGTGGTCTTCGGGAAGGAATATTTTGTATGGAATAGATATTTCGTATCCGAGTTACCAGGAAATTTCATAGAAACAAAAGATTTTTCAGAACGTAATCAAGTTTCCCGTTGTGCCTAATAATTTTAGATACACTTGTGATATAACTTTTATGTAAGACTATAATCAATGATTAAATATTTTTTATAATAATAGGTCTGGAACAGCAACATGTGGGTAAAATAGTAGATTGACCTACATACGTATCTATAGACAGTTCAACTCAATTGTGCGCGCGGCCCTATGCGTGCGTAAAGCGTATATATAGATAGTGCCTACGTGTGCGTGACAAGAGGTACAGTCAATTACACAAGAGAATTCTATTAGTTATTTTACTTTAAATTATGTCAAATTTTTTTACATCTTATTTGTTCAAAATTTAAAATAAATCTACAGCTTTATTAGGTAAATGCATGTTTATTGAACATAATATTCCGTATCACTATACCAAATAAAGAAACTTTCGATTAATTCAATTATTTCCGTCACATTCTGTTCAATGCTATGTAAAGAAATATATATTTTTGATTCCCCAAACAGTTTCTATAGGGTTTAAGATGATATAGTGCTAGACGAAGAATCTTTATACCATATTGCTGAATATCTATCTTTTCAAATTAGCACTTGGCGTTTTAATATTTTGTTCGCTGTGAGACGACGTATTTATAAAGCACAACTAACTACTGGTTAGGTGCAATATTTTCTCCGTGACGAACCAGACATTTTTATTACCGACTGTACTCGTCAAAGAAAGCGATAAAAACACATGTTGATCGGAAGACGACTGCCGCCTCACTGTCATACAAATAAAAACTGCATGTTTATTAGATCACGCAAACAGGGCCACGCGCGCGCAAAGATAAGTTGAAGCCTCTATATAACAGTAACTGTTTTTTTACAGTTACGTGTAAATACGTATTCTTTTAAACTGTTACGATAAATATGCTTCACTTCTAATCCTGAGAACTGAGTTGGAGCTCCTCGTGTACCAGTGCGTGTTCCCAATCAGAATAATAAGATCAGAACACATCAGCGCGACATCACTCCAATGTTTGTCAAACCGATTATAAGCCCACCTCCTCCAAAGTGCATCAAAACTACGTGAACTACACTACAGAGCGTGTGCTTTGATAAAAAGTACGATAAACCTCAAGAAAACCGCAAAAGCAAGACCGACCAGCTAACTGCGTGCCTATATTTATACAGAGAATAAACAAAAAATATGCAAAAGATATTTAGCAGAGGTAAATTAAAGGAATTAGCATTAAAACACTGTGGCATAATTTTTAACATTTAAAGCAAAGTTTAAAAGGGGAAAAAACAAATAACAGATGTCTTGTTACTGCTATTTCTGTATGTTGTATATCTTCATAGAATAAGTTCTAGATGATTCATAGTTCTTTATCCTCACTGTTGGACCTTATTTTGAATTAAGATACCTTTTACAACTTGCGATGTATTTTGTTCTCGGTTATTAAGAATCAATAATATATATTGCATTGATTTTTCTTTATCCTATACTACCACTATAAGTTATACTAACACTAAGTTTGTGTGTTACTTCTTCACGCTCAAACGGATGGACCAATTTTGATGAAAATGGGTGCAAAGGTAGCTGACACGCTGGATTAACACATACGCTACTTTTAAGGATTTTTTTGAAGGCGTCTTTTAATTTATAGGCGGGTGAAACAGCGGTGCCCAGCTTGTCATATATATTTGCATCTCTTATAATTTGTTTGGTCTTTGAGGATCTGGGCTTTACTATGATGACTAGTAATATCATTATTCAAAAAACATTGGCATGATGGATAAACTTATTAACACTAATTTGTTCAAGATAATAACTTCTTTAGCATAATAATTAAATTCAATTGTTTTGAATCGTGATAAAAATGCTACAGTTCTGATTAAAGTATTAAAAAAAGAGCGCGTCCATCTACGTGCAGAAGTGATAGATTTGTCAAATAATATTTCAATTTAATTTCATAAATAAAATTCATCGACGGAATGAAAACTCGTGACTTAGCCCACGTCCGCGCCATTAACTACCATCTTGTTTTATTATATTCTTATGCATTCATCTATAACTTCCCCTCTGTGTCTCTTTCCGGCCAATGACCAATTTAGCTCGCATTGCAAAAAATTACAGCAAAAAAAAAAAAAAAAAATTATTGCCTCTGGCAAACCTTATACTTTTTTGCATCAGAATTATTGCGTTGAAAAACGTTGCACTAACAAAACTACATTTTAATTTTATTTATCTCTGACCAACGGTTTATAGCGTAATTTTTTATTTTCTCTCTGGCTGAGTACCTATTTCCTTCCATTTTTTGCGTCGGAAACGTTGCAACTAAAAGTTCACTCAAAAACCCGAAACATCGCATGTTGTTAAGGTCTGTTTGTTATATTACTCGATATATGTTCCTTACCATGGGCCTGTATCCAGCGCCGGTGGTCGCCTGTATGGGTTGCGGGCTCCAAGTCGCTCCTGGTTTAGAAGCGTTCTTCGGGGAGTTCCACTGCATCGGTCTAATCACATCACACGAGCGGTCAATGTGGCGAGTCATGCGGACGTCATGATTGTGTAAGTGAAAGCACTTTTAAAACCGTGGAACTTGGAAACTATGGATACTATTTATATCGATGATGGGAAGGTTTTTTGGATGCCAGTCTTTGCAAGTATGCATGTCAACATGTCTGAGTAAAACTATGAAGCTGGAAAGATCCAGAACATTTCACTCAGAACCGTATTTAACATAGTTCAAAATATCTAATACTCTCAAATGGCACAGTTATACAACAATATCTAGTTCATATTACATATAAAGAGTTAGTTATTGCGTCTGCTCAAATTCGAATTACCATGTTCATAATTTGTTTATATTTATGACATTATACAGTGTGGATTTTTGAGATGCCGCAGTAAGAGTAGGTACTTTTATCGTTATAGCTACAAAAACACTCCCTGAGGAAACTGGCATTTAAAGTTTTTCAGTCAGCAAGAAAATGGGTAATTTACACAAAAACTTTTTTGATGCCTATCGATCCTGATTCATAAAAGCATCAATAAACACTATGGGACCAACTGAGATTAGAGTGCTAAAAATCATAGAAATCGCAAAAAATATACATTACTCATACATTTCGTAAAAAATCATCGTGGTTTCGATAAAATTTTGCAAGAAAAGATTATCTCCACCTTATTCTTACCCTATATTAAATTTTTTATTGTGGATAGTCCGGGCGCTAAAAAGAAGACTGGACAAAATAAAGTAAACAATTAAACTTCGCATTTCTTTCTGCCTTTCCATCTCAAAAATCCACTCTGTATATCAATCAATGTATCTAGTAAGACTAAATTTTTTCTTTTCATATTAAAAATCCTAATAAAGACGTCAAATATCTACAGTAATTTGGCATTAAACTTCCCAGCATCAATAATAATTATACTAAAAAAAAAAAGACAGCCACCATGCATAAAAAACAAAGTTTGTCATTTTCGATTAATTTTTTTTACGTTTTACAAATATTGTTGGTTTTCAAAGCATATCTTTATAATAGGTTAGATAAGTAAATTGATCTGTTATGTTTATGATATTTTCCAATGGCAACTTTCACTTACATTTTTATGCAAACTATTTTTTCAAACACAAACTTATCTGATCGAAGTAACACGCTAAGCGTGGAGGGAGTAGTTCTCAGAAGGCACATGTAGGTGGTTGCAAACCAGGCGGCCATTAGAGAATGCTTTATGGTTTAATCACGATGTTTTCTTTGACTTAAGCTCAGACTCTGTGAGGGATTCTTACTAACGTCGATAGAATCATGTAATCTATGGGTTAAATCATGGGATTCTACACAAACTATTGTACTGATACACTCTATAGGTCTGGTCTGTACTAGTATCGAATACCAGAATTCGATATTTGTAAAATTGACATATCAATATCGACAAAATCATATGGAAACAAGTCTGGATATACATTTCACTAATTATTAACATTTTGTCAATTAAAAGATAGCTTACATATTCAGAGCTTTATTTTACAACTAGCTATAAATCTAAAGATTATCCAAACTAGCCTATCACAACTCCATTCTAAAATCTACTGTTTATAAATACAAAATTCTTACAACAAACCTTAATTTCTTGTCTGACACTTTTGGTGTAACTTTTAAAAATATAACTTCTCAATTTCGAGCTTTTTGTAGAATTCCATAGATAGGTAACACTTTCATTTGAATATTAACCGCGGTTATTAAAATGTACAAAATGTTACTTATTAGTTTATATTGTCAACCATAAAGAAAAAAACTAATAAGTTAGAAAAAAAATTAGTAGCCAGTCCAAAGACAAAAATTGAGATTCTTGCAACACCGACGGACTAGATGACATAAGCGAAGTTTAATAATAATAAATTACATTTAATTAAAAATGTGGAGAAATCATAGTAAAATACTTTTCCGTGTTACTTACTTTTGAGCGCTCGCGGTTTTGTTAATGGTGAGATTGTTCGCCAGCTGAGCGAGAGAAGAGTCCAGGTCACCTGTTAGCACTTTACCCATCTGCTGTTGAGGTTGTTGACCTAAATAGTAATTACCTTTTAGCTTTTGCATGAAATATATTTTTTTATTCAGGGAATTTTGGAAGTGCAGTATAGGCTCTAACGTGTCTGTCATACAGAATATCATTGACTAATCTTCACCAGGATTATGATCACTTTTTACATGGCATAATATCAGGAATCACCTGGGTCCAACAATTGCGTTGATATCATATTACTTAATTGGATTATTAAAAAACTGAGACTAGAATTACTGATAATTAAAGCCTAGACTAAATAATTATGTGCGATGGATATATTATGGAAATATATTATTACACTTGCGTGTTAAAAAGACAACACAACTAAAAAAAACCACTCTAGTATCAAACTTAGTATTATAACGTAAATTTTGTATGCATTAAAAGACTTATCAGCTAATTATTAATGAAAAAAATTATATTAATAAAATCTGCAAATTAATTTAAAAAAGCACACGAACAATGTTACTGGCAACTATAATCGGCGATTAGAAAAAAAGGAAAACAACAAAACAGCCATTTTTTTTTATATCGAACCAGTCATCGGCACCATTGGCTGGCGGGCGGGAGAACCGAACATCATTGGCTGCGACATCTGCATCGACATGACGTCAGTGAACGGCTGAGCCGCCATTGGCTGCGGTTGCTGAGTGATCGGCTGCTGGGACTTAGCTGGTGAGCCACCGAGTGACATGCGCATCACGTCCTCGAGATCGTCGAATGCTGATTTTGCCGGTTGTATGGGAACGGACGGGGGAGGTGGACGGGCGGGGGAGGCGGTGAGCGGCTGTGCGAGGTCTCCCATACCCATAAAAGGATTAGCCGCGGCAGCTTGCGCAAGAAATGATTTAGATTAGATATAATACATATATAGTATACAATAATTACAAAACCATACCAACACCATAAGAAATTTTAATAGTGTATACAGGCAGTCCTCGTACTATGGCTTATTCGGTTCTTGGAATACCGCGATTCAAGTCCTATCGAAGTAAAACGAATATGTTTTTACATACAATTCAAAAGAAAACCAAGGGGTTAGTTTCTAGAAGGACTTTAAACTGCATTTATTATAATATGAAATATAATATTATGATTTATTAATTAAAGCAAGTTCTTAAACTATTTATTAATACAATTATTTTTGATAATTTTATGCTTATTGATGACAGAAATATCTTTTGTAATTTTCAAAAAAATTCTATACATTATAATCCGTCATATCTCAAATAAAGTAAACTGTTGATTGAAAAATTGATCCTTAGAAATATTATAACAATGAAAAAAAAAAACATTACAAAGAAAATAAATTAAACAGTCGGCATAATGTCAATTCAATATCAATTCGAGTTCGGTCGGTCCGTCGACCGCGAGACAAGTGAATTCGCCTATGACGTAAATTGAAAAAGAATATGTTTGTTATGTAATTATGTCAAAATGTTGTCTGACACAACTTGAAGAATGCCTGTATTACAAAATCAGTATAATTATTGTATTATACATTGATTGGAAGGGTTGCCATGCTCAACTAAAGTAAAGTAAACAATCATAATAAAATTAGTTAATAAGTTAATTATCACAAAAATCACACAAATGACGTAATAAAAATTCTAAAATCCTACTCAAATAGTAGGATTAGTATATGACATGGCAACCCCGATCAATTAGGTCAGCGTGTGTGTGAAGCGGCGGCTCACCTGCGGTGTCAGTGCTATCGAATACGTTAGAGAAGTTAGCGTCGGAAACGAAGGTGTTGTTCGCCGGTGGGAATGCCGCGAACCCGTTGGTGGGAGCTGGTGATGGCGTCGACTGCGGCCACAGTCCCGTCGGGCCGGTGGGCGGGGCTGAATTAGCGGGCGCAGGCTGAGGACCCGCTACAAGGTGTTGCCGCATTTAAATAACAACGCAGTACCGAAATCCACCAATAAGGCAACTATCAGCCTATAAAATCATCCTACATTTGTTTTATTTTTATTTTTTATAAACCTTAAGTGGCAAACTAGCGTACGGCTTGCTTGATGGAAAAGGTTACCGTAATCTATGGACGCTTGCAACACCAGGGATATTACAAGCGCGTTGCCAACCTTGAACCCTCATCCCCAGGTGCTCTGGAAACCCTACTCATCGCAGGCACACAGCACAAGGTTATTTGGCTGCGATCTTCTGTAGGGTGAAGATATTCTACCAGTCGGTCTGCCCCAAGTAGAGATAAATTTTCAAAGAGATTTTTAGGTAATATAACTATATTCCTCAGGGACCAGGATTACTACGTAAACTAAAAAAAAGTTACGGCAACACTGAATTTTTCATCCTATCTATAAGTCGCGCATTGCGAAATGTGGCACATTGCATTTGTACCCGAGTAGGTTCTTTTCTTATATTTTGTCTATGGCACGCGGCAGTGAATAGTTTGATATTATACGAGGTGTGTCCTAAAAGTATCCGATCTGTACACATAATTTCTGAATGACTTTTATGAAGTACGAGATTTGTTATTTTGAGCGCAGCGTGTCTTTACGTATATTGTCGATTTTGCGTTCGTCGGATTTTGCTATCGTTGAAAATGACGGAGATCGGAACAACGAATTTGCGTAAAGTTTTGCTTCAAACTCGAAAACAGTTGTGTAGAGACCATCGAAATGATGCAGCAGGGCTTTGGAGATGCTTGTATGGGTAAAACTCAAATAAAAGAGTGGTACAAGCGATTCAAAAACGCACGAGTGTTTGGGCGAGCGGCGACTTGATTCTCCACTATGATAACGCGCCAGCGCATTTATCGAACCTCGTGCAACAGTTTTTAGAGAAACACAATATTAAACAACTCCGTCAGCCTCCGTAAAGTAGTCCTGACATAACACCCAGAGACTTTTCGCTGTTCCCAAAATCAAAAATTCCGCTCAAAGGACACCGGTTTGACGACAGAGAGACGGTAAAAAAAATACGACTCGTGCACACATGGCCATTCCGAAAACCGATTACCAGAACTGTATCAGAATGTGGAAGCACCAATGGGAGCGCCTTTTTCAGTCACAGGGGGGCTACTTCGAAGGATGCCATGAGCCGAATGACGAAAAATAATTCCAGTGCGAAGTTACAGGTACAGGTCGGATACTTTTGAGACAGAGTAGTATCGGGGAATCCATAGAGGAATTTGTCTGTCTAAATAGAACTGTTATTTAGTTATATTCAGACATTAAATAGTTTAATAATTTTTGTATGAACTATTCGATTTTTTACTCAGTTTAAAATTTCAATTCTTTTGTTATATATACATACTGCATTGATTTTTCTTGTACATTGTGAAAAATTAAACCTTCCGATATACCTATCTACAATTTTATTATAGTCCGTTCGGAACCTGTCAGATTTTTTTAGGAACATAAAAATTTGTTATCTACAAAATTAATAATTATGTGAACAGTATTATTATCGTCATATGTTAAGTTGTGAATTTTGTTATAAAACCTTGTGTTATAAAAAAATAAAGTGTTCAATTAATCATATTAACATACATGCGGCCGTCTTAATTAATTTTATTGATTTTAACTGTGGAAATGCACAAAAAGCCTCATTGGAATATAGCTATGCTTACAAAACCGTTACTAAGCAGTGGTAACAGCAATTTCTTACATTTGGGTTTATTTACAATTCTCTTAAGTGACACAAGACAGATATTATCAAAATTAACAAATAAAATTATAAAATATATTATGAACTTTTTTTTTTGTATCATATGTACAGTTAACACGAAAATTCTAGAAATGGTGCTATAAAATTACGCTAGCCGTGTACCTAATGACATTTCCCATTGTCAACCACTTTAAACCCTATAGAATCCTCTTAAGGGATGAATTTTCAATTATCGTTCCTTTGTATTCATGTATGTTATATATGGAACTCTTATGCAAAATGTATTTTAAATTTTTTTAACAATCTAAAACTGTATATATAGTAAGTGTAAGTTCCACTAACGGAAAAGGTACCAGAGCTAACGATGTCACAAGTTAGGGGTTGAAAGAAAGTTGTTGCATTGTGGTCTCTAAAGATCTTGTTGCTTGCTCACACATATTTGTAACAAGTAAGCGGTCTCTTTCGTTGATAAAATATTTACAGAGAAGAAAATTATATTTACAATATTTATAACTATGTTATAAAGTAAAATTATTTGCTTATTATGTATTTACAATCGTAATTAGTAAATTATTAAGACCCATCTTTTAATAGTTCCCGTCACAAGTCATGAGCACGAAGCGTGCGTGCTAGACGCGCGTACATGTACTACTGTGCATGCGTGTGAGTAACCAATCAACGTCTACATCGCTCACACAGACGAATACGAACGCTAAGCCTATAAAGAGTTTAAAAATACCGGTACGAAGGAATAACACGTTTACTAATCGATTATCGATTCGTGATGATAATTATCTAAAGTAGGGTTATAACGACACCGATACATTATTTATCAACCGAAATCTGTTTGAAAAGCTTACAAAGCAACAATATTACGCTGCACCTGATGCTAGTGGCGATATTGTCGTCTTTACTGACCGTTGTATTATTTCGCGCATATTTATTATTAATTATAAAATTAAATATCAAATATCTATCCATCCTTAAAAAAGATTATCGCCAGTTTTGTGCACAATAGAGACACATTAACAAAAAATACTTTACCTTCCACCAGGCGGGTAAAAATGTGTAGGCGCTCACATTGTATCGGCTATATTATGTATCGTTATATCCCTAATGTATAGTTTTGAAAAGAAAATGCAACTACTCACCGCCGAACATATCAGCGAACGGGTTGCCCAGCGAGAGCAGGTCGTCGGAAGCCTTGCTCGTGGTGCTCGCCGTGTCTGCCGGACTCGGTCCGAACAGATCGACAATGGACTGCTGATTGTTAGACGTCGGGCCGGTCGACAAGAACGGATTGTTAGCAGCGTTCGTCGGTGATTGCACCTTATTCTGGAATCAGCGGGCAAGTAGCATAAAACTATTGAAAAAAAAAGAAGTGTGTGTGTGTATCAGCTCCGACGCACGACTGGAGTTTACTCCTTAAGTACGATTGTCATGGAATAAATATAAAAGAATATTAATAGAAATCGCGCCATCTTTCAACAAATATTATAAAGAATAAACAAATCTGTACCCATGTATATTTAAAGTAATTAAAAGAGTAAAACAATTCTTGCATTAGTTACTAGATGGCACATAAATCTGATATTTACTAAGGAGTAATGACCTTTTCACAGAAAACATAACGCTTTTGAGTTAACGCTTTTATAAATTTCACTCATAAAATTTCGAGTAAATCGATTCTTAAGGGGTAAACTCAAAAAATGTACATTTTTAGCCCAAAACCTGATTATGAATATGATGCGGTGTTTTCATGTGATTCAATATCAGTAAATATATAAATAAGCAATGAAGTTCCCCCAATTAATTAACCATAATATGAACATAAATTAAAATTGACACTTGAAAAATCCTAATGTTGATCTATATTCATTCGACGATTTTTTATGGTTTCGCATCGGAAATATGTTCAAAATTTGATTGTCTTTCAAGATAGTAGGTAATAAAGGATGGATAAATTGTGAAAAATGATACGTGTATAAAAGACGTAAGTAACTGACATGACAGCGAAAAGAGAAGAGCGGAAGGAAAAATAATGTTGTACCGACCCTACTTAATTGGGATAAGGACAAAAGAAGATAGTCTTCTAAGGTAATTCTAAATAGGGGGACATAAATGAATAAAAAATATGTACATTTAAGACTGAATTATAAGTACTTAAATACAGGTTTGTTTAAATTGGTGTATTAGGTTCAAATCATTCACTTTCATTAAACAGTCCAAATGATCAATGGTACAGTTTTGATTTTATCAGTGTCAGAAATCAGTAAGCCAAAACAACATTATAACAATACGAATAATTATACTTTGTTCATCATATTACCTATGTCAAATGTTTATTTTAGAGATGTAGTATAACTTAAATTGGAAGGTGATTTTACGATTATCGATTCTTATTTATACTTAGCTAAATTGATAATACGATTGTGATTTAAATCAATTGAGGTGCTTGTAAACTGTTTAAATGAAATAAAAAAATAAACTATAACGACAATTGAAATCTGGAACACTTGAATTATTGAATGTATGACGCCAAACAACAAGATTAATTCCTCCACTTACTATTCTTAATTGCGTGTTGCCGCAGTAAAAATATAAGAATTACGTAAATATATATTTTTATTCCAAATTAAAAAAGAAACTAATAAATTAAATGTACAACGACGTTCGATTAATTTTTTATTCAGACGATAAACTTTTTTAATTTACGATTCATTCATTTTATTATTTTGGTCTACTATCGTTTTACGTATACCATAGAAAGTAACGCTGTACGTATAAAGAAGAAAAAAATATAACAAAAATCATTGTATAGAGAAAGTTATTTAGGATTTTGTCATGTAAAATGTTTTTGTAACATTTATCAGTATAATAATATACTTTTATAATTATAATTGATAGTCGAAACGCAAGTTATCGTTTATGTCATATTTTGTACGACCTAAACAATTTACGTTCTAGAGACACTTTATGCAGTACATAGTATGATGAACAAAGTATATATAATGAATTTTAAACCAATCAAGAGAATGATAGAATATATGAAATGTGATTTTGCCAACATATGTATATCTGAATATTTTGCACGATAACTTTGTGTATCATACAAGAAGCAGTGCGTGAATATAATAAGCACAATTAACACGAAATCTATAGGTACCATAATCAATTCAATTAAAAATTTCTAGAAATCTTAATCGTTAATTTTTTTTTTGTATAATCTTCTTATAGCCCTATAAATAAAATTTATTGATAAGATTTACAATGAATATGATTCTGCAATAGACATAAAGAAAATAGCTTTTACATCCTTCCAAGCATCCCGGAACAAACAATGAACAATACAAACGCACACCCTTGATACCCCTTACATTGATATCTTACAATTATCTCTGATAGATCTTCCTCTCCGGTCAACTCAGTACCTTGCAACAAGTGCACCTGGAAATTGTGTAAATTCCTTACATCGTATGACTGTGTTTTTACATTCAATTACGACGTCATCTCCCTCTTCTGAACTATAATACTTGGTGCGCCTATTATTTTTTTCATATACAGAAAAAATGCATAACGCTATTTGATGTTGCAACTTCAAACATCACAACTGTCCTGACCAAGGTCAGTTAATAAAAAAATAGATTGTTGCTCATGGACAGAGTATTTATGCCCAGTGTGTCAGTAAGTGATGCTAACTGCAACCTTTAAACTGAACGATTATTATTGAACGATTTATTTAAGAAATTACATTTAATCTAAAGGCTAGTTTCCCACAAAACCGGTTTAGCGGTTTGACTGTTGGCGAGTCGCGTAAGTAATAAATATGTCATGCCAAGTCTTACATTATAAACCTAATAAATATTTTTAAACTTTCTTTTTAAATTTATTAAAATCTAATTCCGTTCGGATATCCGCCGGCAGGCTATTTAGCAAGTATGGTACGCGCTTATTAAGTGTTCTATCACCGTAGTAGTTACCTACTCTAGGCACAATATACCTACCGGCAGACGTCGACCGGATATTATGACTATTTGTTATCAACGACTGCAGTATGCTCTGTACTACGTTGCTGCAGAGATAAGCCTGTCGGTGTTGCCAGCTAAGTTGAAAACTCCACAAGTTCTTGCAATATGTTCTTTTTATTGCACTATGAGCAAGCGTTTTAACTACAATTATGTATGTCAGACGACGATGTGCTCAAACGCAGCAATACAAGCAATCTTTGAAACCGAACTGGCTCTCAATTACAGCTTTCTGTTTATAACGATAGGTGCTTTCCAGCAGAATTTTGGTTCTATCCCGATGTTTTCTTTCACCAAATACTGAAGCTATTCGTCCTTTGTTCTTAGTATGGTATTAAGCGGCTACAGGATATAAGGAACTGCTTGTGAAACTTAAGGTCACAATCTTTGATTGAAGTTTTTTTACACTTAATATTTTTAGTGTGTTTTCACAATTTCATCTGATGTTAAAAAACAAGGTGCCCCAAAATGAATACACGATAAGTCTAGAGAGTCTAGTTATCAATTAAAGACGTCGGAACACAGCATCTTCAAATTGAGGATGGTAGCTCGGCGATACAAAAAACCCTACCAGATGTAGTTTCAATAATATGTTTTCCTTCACCAAAAGTTTAAGCTCATTGTAGGGATTCAAGACTATGTTGACTCAACCGGTACCCGAATACGCTTTGATTAAACACCATCATCGCTTGTTCTTTTTATTTATTGGGCACGTGTGTTTATACACAATTATGCCAATGTCATGTGGATAGCATATGTTACTAATCTTTCAAAGTTCTTCGAACGGCGACTTCTCTTATTAAAAATTGTCTATAGTTTTTTGTGGCAACTTAAAATTCATGTATGCATATTATTTATAATTAACTTCCGTTGTGCAAAATAACTAAATCATGCATATCACGCAAAATGTCACCCATATTAACGTAATATAAGGCAGAATAACGTAACCTTATGAATGTAAAAAGACCCCGCAAAAAAACTCCCAATCATCGTTTTACTTATTACGTCTTACCTTATATTGATTCATAGCCGCCTCCTCCTCGGCCAGGGCCTGCTGTCTCAGCGAGTCGTCTATGAAGAGGGGCGGAGCGCCATTTGGCTTATTATCCAGCCGGGTCGAAGCGGCCGCGTTGCCGAAAGACGACGACGTCGAAGACAGAGCTCCCATTACGCTTGCCACGTTCTTTTGTGCACTACAAGTATCAAGGATTTCAAACAGTGCCAGTCCGAGAAGAATTTTAAGATGGAGCTAGATCCGATTATCCTGCCTCACTTGCTCGTCCCTAATATAATAATATGCATGAAACTTGGGACTTAAATCACGCTTGTCTCAACAGACAAAATCATTCGCATACTCGTAAACAAATTACCAAAAAGCGAAAAACATTTTTTTATTTTTCAAGTGCAATGTGGTGTACCCAGGTACTTGGCGCCTTCTCCCTATGGTAGAACCGGCACTGGTTTTAAAGACCAACTCTTCAATTAAAACTTAATTACTTGAAGATACAAAGCGTAGAAGCAGTGTTATATAGATGAAACATTAGCGTAGGTACAGTCTATTAAAAAATATAATATAATCCTGATTAAAATTAAACGATCAGAGTTCAAAGTTAACTTGAAGTACCTAGCTGTCTGTGTCGGCGTGTTGGCAGCAGATCCCTTTTTGCCCTCGAGTGTAGCGAGATGACCTTCAAGAGCGTCGAGTAGACTGCTCGGAGCTTTAGTTAAGTCGGGAATGTCGCCCTTGTCAATACCGACATTTTCGGCCACCTGAAAATGGATAATGTTCACGAATTGTAAACATTCAAGAGAAACATTTGTAATTTTTTAAGTTTTATATGTGTCAACACCACAACACTGTCAAAGTCTTTCTAGAAAAACTCGCTTCTGTGTGCATGTCTCTGTTTATAAATTAGATTATTTAATATAAAAAAATACTTAATCAATTGAAAACTTATTTTCATGTTTATTTTTATATCTTACAATCCACAAACAGATAGCAAAAATATTATTATAGGATTCAACAACGTAATAAAAAAATAACTCGCTGAGAACGCATTTTGTGAACAATTAAGCCTCCTCTACTATTCCGAAAAACTCTAACCTTCAAAAGAAAAACGACAAAATGTCAACCAAAACCAAAACCAAAACTTTTTGATAAAATATAACATAATAATTTTATTGTTGTTTACCAACATTTATTTCTCATAATGAGATATAATTATACATTGCAAAGAAATTGTTAAAGAATTTATATATTTATTCAAGAAGTCTACTAAGGCAATAACCCTGGTTAATCCAACTATTATAATAATGAATGTGCCCCATCCCTCCTTACGTTTCATGACATAAAAAGTCGTCAAAATAAGTTTATTTTCAATTAAATTGGCATACCTTTAAAAACTCCCCAACTCTGTCCATTCTGATGAGGAATTTCTTATAGAGATCAAGCGCCTCGCGGCAATTCTTCTTGTTCATATCAAAGTATTTCTCAAGAAGATTAATGATTCCATCATTGTAACATGCGAAAAGTCTGAAAGATTGTGACATTAAGTCAAAAGTAATTTGAATATTACAAAACAATATATAGAAACTGGAATCGAGGTTTAATAAGAACAGTGAAAGAAAAAAGAGAAAGAAAGAGATAGAAAGAAAATATATCACCTAATGAGGTCTCTGAACAGAAGCATAAAGCACATATTTATGACCCCGTTGGTAAGATCATTGGCGGTACAGTCGAATTCCAACAGAGCGTCCAACTGGGCTTGGAGTACCGGCAACGTTTTCAGAAGCTTCTCAGCGTTCATCATGCGAAGTGACCCCTCCTCTTTGCTGGAAAAACATCGAAACTATTTCAATACGTATCAATCATTCTAAGAACCGTAATAACTTGAGTATCGTCTATCCAATTTAAGCTTTCGGCATTATCTCCTTTGCTTTACTTGTTAAGAAATTTAGTAACACGTCTGGTCTTTCCTCAAATACACCAGCAACTCGTTAATTACTACAATTACTGATTCCGAAAGACAAATAACAGAAATTAGTCCCTTTGAAATTAGATCCTTTCGTCGTATATTGTTTTCTTGGGGTTGTACTGCACGCAGCACGATTCTTTGGGAATACGATAACTTGAACATAGCACAACGAATTCAACATAAACAAATAAACGAAAAATCATTGAACAAAAAATTGAAATTGTAATACTAACTTATTATAATAAAAATAATTGACTTTATGTACTTACCCCCTCTTGACCTTGCAGAAGTCAAAGGCGACGGTCCTGTAGGAGAGCGCCTTCTCATTGAGGTATTTGGCGTAGCGCCGGATGAACGGAGACATATCATAGCCTGCGTGACGTCATTGTTACAAACAAACATTATTTCTTATGTCTTAAGTGTTATCCGTGAGAAAATGCTTCACGCGTTAATGGTCCATGTGGTATTTTTATTTAAAAATTGACAGCATTGACTTAGAGGGGAAATAGGAAAGAAGGAGGCATTTACTAAGCTTTTTTTAATGATATTTTGAAGGATACAAATATGGTGATTCATTCATCCTTTCTGCGTACTCTAGTAAAGATGCAGAGTGATAAAAGACAAAAAAAAATATTGGTAGTTTTTTTAATAACTGCACGGCAATCACGGTATTTTACTATAAGACTGAGACCACCGTCGCTGGCATACTAAGTCTCTTTATATTACACTTGAAGGACCCGATACTGTAGAAAGAAGGGAACACACTGACTGAAAGACGGTACCGCAGCTTCATCGTACGATAAAATATAACATAGCGACCGTAAAACTGCGGCTCTGGAGCTCAGCGTGTTTAGCTCTATTATGGAAGGGAGATGAGGGAATTAGAGTGAACCAGCTCTTCAGAACACCCGCAACGATACAGTTACTTACAACCTTGTATACACGTGGGCAGGCTCGAGCCATAGAGACCAACTTGGAAGTTTTCTTCCAAGGCTTAATAGAATTTGGGTTAAAAAATTTAAAGGTAATTTAAACTCAAAATATCATTTGAGAGAGATACAATTTCATTATCACATTAAATGTCTCGTTGGCCTTTAGTAGAAAAAAATTTGTAGATCCAATGACCTTGTATCAACTTCTTGTTGTATTATTTACTTTCTGCTGGATTTTCTTTTTAACAATATTTCGTTCTTTCAGCTATCTCGGTAAATTTGTTGTGGTCTTTTTTGGATTCATGTGAATGTATTTTAAATCGTTATTTTAAAGAGCTGACAATACTGGTTTTAGAGTTTTAATAGCGTAGTGAAGAGAGCGATTTACGTTTGAGAAAACTGCTCACGTGCATACAAGGCTAATGATAATATGACATATCCTTGATTGAAACGAACCTTTAGCTTTTAACAATAATGTTTGACGATAGAAGACTTGACTGCTTATTTTCAAATTTAGTAGGTACTTAAATTATTAAATATTTAGCATAACTAATTCTTATCCTAAACAAATAAAGCGAGTGCGAACAACATATATATAATGATGCATACAAAATTGCAAATGATTATAATAAATTAACAGTACAATAAATATAATCAGTGCTAACGTCCTAATGATTAATAGCATTTACAAATGAATTCATTGTAATTTATATTATTGAGACAAGATATCAGTTAATGAATAAATTAAAACATAAATATTTGTGAAATTTATGTTTTTATATTGTAACATATTTTTATTTTTATAAAATTATAGAATATAATTTAATGGAAAAGGAGCTCGGTATAGGTGTCCGGTATTTAAGTCTACTAAAAGGAGAAAACTTAAATTCTGAGTAGAATTATATAAACTGAATTCAATATAATTTCGTATTATTCTTACCGTTTAGTTCAGAATCAATAACTAAGTAATTTTTAATATAATAACTCTCAATAATAGAAAATTAAAATTTTAGGCCATAGAAAAACAAACTGCTCGGATAACACCAAAAACAATATCCATAGTAACTACATATATGCATATATAATCTACAATGTACATTTAAACAATTGTTTTTAGCAGTTAATTAATTGTTAACAAAAAAGCAACTAATTTAGCCTTCAGCAAAAGTATACATAAACATATCGCTGCTTTGTACTATAAGTTAAAAAATGTTTTATAATCTAAAATAGATCAAACCATACATAACGGAATGAAAGGGATTAGCTCGTTCGCGGGTCTATTGTGGTCAACAGATTTAATTTATAAAATACTTAGGACTCACTGTCAATGCACAGCTTGAAAAGGTGGGTCTAGGTAAGAATCATTAAATTTACACAGAAGTCCCTTAACTTACATAAGTATTAAGAAAGTATTTTTTCAATTCATCCTCTAAGAGCGTTGAATGGGTATTTAAAATAGGATACCTTCGGAGATGTTGCCGATATTCCAGTAAAAGTACGTATTTCTGGAACTCCAAAATAAAAATAACGTCTATGGGCGTTTATAAAAATTAAAGTGTGATTTCAGAGAAATAAGAAAGAAAATCATCGTGTTTTACCTATGAAGAAAATGGTCGATGTTGCAAGTTGAAATTAGATATATTCGACTGACCAATGGTAATAATAATCCATACACACATTTACAATAAGACAAACAAACTGGAATGGGTGTGTGTTGTCCTTTACGAATCTATGATCTTATGACCTTAGAGACATCATTATAATATTGTTTATTTAGAGTAAAATTGTAGTATATACGATAAATTAGAATTTTAATACAGGAGCAAATTTAGTGCCGATATTGGGTCAAAAAGCAGCGATATTTTAATTGAAAGAGATATTAAAAGCTCGTGCGTAGGTATTATTTATTAATTTATCTAACCAAGTTCTTCGGTATCATGTTTCCTCGTTATACCGTATCCAAGAAAAGAAATAGCAAGCACAATATACATCCCTATAAAGAAACATCAAAGCGTTTAATTGTAGTGCATTCATTACTGGAAGGAAAGAATGGAAGAATTGCACCTCTGCAAAATTTTAGCTTGTAATGCTTGCAGAAAAAAAGGAAGTCTTAAAAAGCGTGTTCTGGTTATATTACGCGAACAGACGGACAAACACATATAAAGCCGCCATTAAGGGATTTTCATTAAGACTCACCAATCCGGGCACCGGCAGCGCCTATCCGTAAGCGACAGGGAAAAACCAAGAAAGTTTTCAGTTAGACACAAATTGGTTTAGAATTTTGATTTTTTACGTTGGATGGTATTGTGCTGAGAAACCAGATAACAAGCGATGGAATAACTTACATAAAGTATATTAAATTGCAATTGGTATAATTTATATTTATTTACGAAAATATTTTATACGTACATACAATGTTTTTCTAGTAGTGGTTTCGTAAAAGTTATTAAATATGTTTTATTTCCAAACACGGCTTTAGTCATTTATGGAATAACGAAAAAAATTCAAAGCAGTCATGGGGACTGCCGACAGAAGTGAAAACTTAAAACTATAAACATTTTTCCTAAACTTGAAATGATAGAATTAATAATAATAAAAGTAATTATTATTAATATTAATAATAGAATTAAGAAAATATAAATATCATTTTTGATAATCGTCAACACGTCACGTGACCATGTCGATGACGACTTACATGAATTTACTCCCTTTAAATAAAAGTTTTCAATAGATAAAGTTATCTTTTTAGTAAATAAATTTCAAAATTCAAATTGCTTATTATAATTAAGCTCTCGAAATAAATTGGGTTTTATAATTTGATACTAAGTCATTTAACAGATTTTTTTATTTGCCGTGAACAACTATGGTCTATCCAAAGACGAAGAACCGGGACCTTTGCCGTTGGATTGAACAAAAAAACATTCAACGTTACAAGTTTTGAAATCCATTAATTAATGACTCTTGACTTTATGGAACATACTTAAAACCCTTAACATTAGCCAGAATTTTTTGGGGGATTTAACGCCCAAACCCCTGTTATTGACGCGACCTCGGTCTTATTTGTGGACAAGGGTTTCTCGGACTATTACCAAAGAAGAAAACAAAATCTTAACATAATAAATCAGTATTTCCGGTTTCTCAACACTAGACGTACGTACGTACAACATACACGCAGGTGAATGAAATACGATAATAATATACAAATTTGTTTTTTGTATGTATGAACATACGATAAATGTAGTATGTATATAATTAATTACAATAGAAAAATTAGACGGCCAATAAAATCACACGGTTCTCTTATCGCGAAATTAATAAAATCCTAACATTAAGGTTTAGAACACACTGCGGCGTTTTCAACGCGCGATTTTTTTTTAAAACGAAATGATAACTAAACGCAACTCAAATATCACAAGAATATTTCATTATATTACAACTTAATATATTTTTTAATTAAAATGATAAATCACCGTAAACTTTCGTATCGGGTTATAACGAAAATTTATTTTTGCGAGGATATTACTACGCGGTGTGCCACGAGAGTACACGCAATTCCAAACATTTTGATATTTCAGAAACGTGGTGAAAATTCCGTGCATTGAAAATACGCAGTGTGTGTTAACGCTTATGGTTATTGTTTTTAGATAAACCTTTTAATGTTTCTATATACATATATTTATGCTGCAATTGATACGATGTCGACAAGGTAAAAACAGTGCATTTGGAGAATCTCATTTGATTTTAATTACTATAGTATAATTTTGATTCACAATTGTGTTTTTTCGGTACAGTGCAAAAACGGCGGCGACCAACGTGAGATGGGCAATTTATCGACGATATACACCATTATACACTGTTTGATACCAAAACGCAACAAACCAAAAGAGAGTGGATATACCCCGGCTGATGCCGAAACACGACAAGTCTATGTATGCCACTATGCCGGGTGTTATACACCTTGTGTAGGGTTGTCGAGATCCAGTCAGACACAACTGTCCTGTGACGTGACAACTGTTGACAAAATTCTTCACCGTCTACACCCCTACAATTATTTTCAACCGCGATGATAGCATAACCGAGGACATTTAAGTACGACCGTATAACCCGGCGCATTAACCCAAACAAGTCAACGCACGATAATCATAATTAATTGGCTGTTCCTATAAATTATAACATGTTACAATGTATCGTGACGTAATTGGTACTTTAACTTCAAATCAAATCTTGTGACAAATCTTTATCGATATGAGAGAAAAGTAAATACCAAAAAAATATGTAATTAATTTTACATTTGAATTATACAAGGATCTTCTCCAACTTCTACCAAATAGCCACGAGGTATCTTTTATCGACACTACATCAGTGCTAGCCGAACGTTTGTTTTTTAACCAGAGCGACTCACGCTCTCACGCAGTACTGGAATAGGTTGCAAAGGAAAAGATTCTTTTTTTTTTAGATCTTACTACACTTTTAGCTTTACGGGCCCTAAAGCCGCTGCGGATTTTACAGCTTCACCGGAATTAAGGGCGAGCGCAGAGGGCACTCAGCCGCGAAAGTTATAAGGAAGACTCGCACGAGGGTGCCAAAGTGTCCGGACCTCGGCTCGGGCGGTCGTCGCGTACGCAAATAAGTCGCGATCTAATCGAATCCCTACACCTACGATTCGAGCTAACTAAAATATACTCATAGGCACGTTCCCTTCCTCCTGGGAGGAAGGAAGGAAACATGCGTATGTGCATTTAGTAATCGGAAAGGTCAAAGGAAAAGATGATCCAAATTATTATTATACTAGCTGGCCAGGTAAACGTTGTTTTACCCTTTCCGATAGTCAAATATCTAGGAGAGCGAGATGCGCGCGGATGTTTTAAAAAAAGAAGAAAAGCACCCAATCCAGATAAACATGGAATGTAAAACATTATCCAAATACAAAATTTCATCCAAATCGTTTCGTCCAAACTAATTACATATGTGTATTTATATACATATAAACAAGAATTCCTCACTTAATAGTATTAGATAGATACATAGTTAGATAGATAACTCGACCACAGCGCCAACTTTCCCGAATTTAATTTAATGAAAACTTTTCAAGGACCATAAAAAAGAAGAAAAAAAAAGAATTATGCATGTCCATCTTTCGAACAGTAAGTTATGGTCTCAAGTTCATAAAAAGATATCCAATGGATTTCAATTTTTCAACATTTTCTATTTAACTATTCCGATTTTTCGTTCCCTACAAACCTAATTCGGACTATTACGAACATTATTTTAAAACCGACAAAACGATTTTACCAAAAAAGAAATTTAACTTTTGGCGAGTTTTGTGGTGTATCTTCGAATTCGAAGGTCCAATGCCAATGAAATTAAAATGGGACCAACCCTTGAGGTATCCCCTTTCCAACGAAAAAAGAATCATCTAAATCGGTTCATAAATAAATAAGTAAGGGCCTTATGGCGGAACATTCATAAAAAAAAAGGTACATTAGAGTTGAAAACCTCCTCTTTTTTTGAAGTCGGTTTAAAAAAGGAGAAAGCATTTATTTTCCTACGATCATTATCGAAATAAGAATGCACAAAGATGTTCAGAACTTTAGCAGCTTTCAGAATTACGGATGCTGATAAAACACTACGCGTGTCACACAATTGTTAGCGAGAGGTCCGAGGAATTAGTCGCTATAACCGGGATCATACTAAGCGGACGGATTTACATACATACCATCACGCATGTATCCCCGAAGGGTTAGGCAGAGGTGTACTAATATACACCCACAGTTCGCCAAGTTTGTTTTTTAGTTCCCATCTAATAAGCAAGCCTGTTGCCATTAATCAGGCACAAAGCCAAACTCCAAGTTGCTACTGACAATTTCATAGAAAAAAAACCAATAACGTTGGTAGGTTTTGTGTTTATTTAAGTTAAAAGTAAGCTATTAGTCAGTTCTAACATAAAAAAAATAATAATACAAGGTTGACACAAAATATTTAATGTACATACTTACGCTTTAGAATGTCGCATGAACTCATGGCACTACCACAGGTTCATCGGTAAACAACCAAATTTAATAAGATACAGGACCAAGTTTAGTAACATTAAGAATAATTTTAAAATCAATGATTAACTTATCACTGTTTAAATTAATGAAAGTAAAATAACAGTGATCGACAAAAATCACCTTTAGATTATACAGGTAATGACTGTCTAATATCTGCATTATTCATACAAATAATTTGGAACATCCCTAACACTAATGTAGCAATTAGTGAAACTACAAATAAAGCAATATAGTAAATATACAAAATTGAAGGAACTCGCGCGTTAGGTCGCGCAATGTCGTCGAACCGCGAGGTCAGCGGTCAATAGCTTACCGGCTCGTGCACGATAGTAGGACCTCGTCTCGTTGCATACTAATAAAAGAAAAACTATGTACATACGTGGCTACACTACATACATAACTTATATTTTGTAGAAGTGAGGCAACATTGAATTTTATTTTATCGCTGAGCAATTCGTTACATAAGGGCACATCGTTTCTTAAAAAAAAAATTCTGTCAGTGACTAGCTTTTACGCCAATAACATGAAAATTGTCATGATAAGCTCAGTAGAACAAAAAATTGACAGAATACGTAAGTTTAACATTGTTTTTTTTTCCAACTGACTATGTATTATTCTGTTAACCATAAGGGCCCAATTACTCGAGCCTCAGACGGCTTTTACGGCCTTTTAGTAAAAACGATCGAGTTGAATGCAGTCGGGGCCTGAGGTGGAGAGCGGGAGCATCTCCCTCCGCCGTTCGCACACCTTACTTCACGTGCCTCTAGCGTAGTGATGCGAAAGCTATCTTTGATAACCGTACGTTTACAGATCGCGTTAATACTCAAGCTGCTGCCTCGTATTGAAATATTTTTAGTTTTTAATAGTGACTGATCCGAGTCCATCATGTTCTGTTACAAAAAAAAACAAGTTTTTATTTATAGCGTGTACGGAAAATGCTGAAAAATTAATATGGTGCTGATTAAATTTCAGAGATTTATTTTTTCAGTTTGATTTCTCTATGTGAAATAATTGATAGAAAAATGTTTGATAAATTATTACCATATACTTTCATAATATTAACCAAGTTGTAAATGTTAAATTTAATTGGATCACAGCACTATCGAATGCCTTAGCAGAGCATTCAACTCGCGCGCTCTCTAAATAAAAGAACCACTATAATTTAATAGATTATTTTTAGCAAGTATGCGGGACAGCAAAATAATATTTCCAAAGTGAAAGTCAAAACAGTTACTTTGAGGTTTGAATCCGATAACTTGAGAACACAATTCGTAGGTATTGATTAAATTAGAATTATATGAAATCAAACATGAGGCAACTTGCTTCACAATAACTTGTATTGCTACAGCTACACGTTACTGTATCATTATCATTGGTAAATACTTCCACGTAAAGCTTCTGCAACTAACGAGACATTATAAAATCAATAACCTCGGTCGTATTGTATCTATATTAATAAATCCGGAGTTATTTATCTTTGTAAGTGTAATTATTTTTTAATTTCCCGATAAACTTAATTATGAAGAACATCGATCACGAAAATTACCTTAAATTTTTTGTCTGTCTGTCTGTATGTCCGGATTAAACTCGAACACGGCTTGACCGATTCTTATAAAATTTTGTACACGGGAAGTATAAGTTATGTCATAATCATAAGTGATGGGATATAACAACTTTTAAATATCACAAAAAAAAAATCAAAAAATTTAATTATCATCAGTTTTCAATCGGTTCCGATCTAATTTTGTAGACGGGAAGCATACGCCATACCATAATTGAAAGACTATAAGAATCGTCAACAATTAATACATTTATATATCTTAAAATAATTGTAGTAAAAGATTTTGATGAAATTTTGTACACGTAATTGTTCCTCGACAATAATTCCTCAATTAATAAGATATATGAATTGTAAATTATAAGAGTAAAAACAAAATTACGAGGTGAAAATAACTTTAATAACTACAGCGTAATAAATAACGCGTGTGGAGCCACGGACGCACCGCTAGTTTTCTATATTTGTAAAAAATAAAATATTTAAAAACATATTTTATATCGATAACCACTGTAAATAATATCGTATTAACGAAAACGTATTTAAAAAAACCTGATTTTTTAAATATTTACAACTTTATAACATCTATATTGTAGAAATGGGTCGCTTTGAAATGATAAAGTCTGTCTATTACAAAAACGAATTCAATCGGTCCGACCCTTCGCATTAGATGTTTCACTTCATAAAATATACATTCGGATATAGAAACTCCTTTTTTTTTAAGTCGATTAAAACGATTTCGTTAGCCTAGTGGTCGTAAGCGTGACTGCTATGAGCGAGGTCCTGGGTTCAAATCCCAGGTCGAGCAAAGTGTTATTGGGTTTTTCCTATGAAATTATCAGTAGCAGCCCGGAATTTAGTTACGTGCCCGATTAACGGCAATAGGCTCGCTCCCTATTATTACATGGGACCTAAAAACATACTCGGCGAACTGTGAGTGTACATTAGTACACCTCTGCCTAACCCTTCGGGGGAATACAGGCGTGATGGTATGTTGTTAAAAATATAGCTTTTTACTATATTAAATGATTTATGTAAAAATAAAGGGTCAGGAGACTACAGCGCTACGTAACAGATACGTATCCGTTTGAGATATGTATTACTGGGGACATACGGATACACTACCGACAACACGTATCAATTGCAACAATATTATAAATATGTTTTTTTACGAATTTGTTCGAATGGTTTTTTACGAATGCTTTATAAAACATACCTTGAACTCCGCTTTTATCTAGAAAATTACTTAGTTGAAACGTCGAATTACTCGACGCTAAATATTGTGTGAACCTCTGAAACAGAAGAAAAATATTGACCGTCAAAACATATCCACATTTACTTATTAAAGATAAACTAACTTAACTGTTTAATTTTAAAATTGTAAAATAATTAGAATATGTATAATTCTAAAATGCCCATTAGGAAGTAGTACATAAATTACATTTTTTACTTATATCTAACGATAACGATAGTGTGTATGAGTCTATTTAAAAAGATGTTTATTGAGTAATGTGTTTGTGTATATGTGTGTGCGCACGCGTGTGTGTGTGTTAATTAATGCATTGCATTATCGCGTCATAATCAGGAAAGTGTTATTCTTAATGTGCAAAAATAATTTAACATTGATTAATTTCAATTATATTTGGTTTCAAATTGTTTACTTTTACAAGATTAACTCACATTTTTATCATTGATGGCAAGTTAATCAGCTCTTAATTTTTACCCTCTACTAATCGTGACAAAAGATAATATATATGTAATACCAAAAAAACCTCATATAACTGAAATTAGTTTTGAAAACACCGGAACTGTGTTCGACTGGGTATCGACCATTATAATATGTGGTGAACATATAACCCCCGTTCACCCGCTTAAGCTTCATGGTACAGACTCGCGCTTCCTGCAGGCCGGGAATGAAAACGATGGTCGCCGTTACTCTTGAATTGTACTGTTTACCATTAGACATAGTAACATCGCTTTGCAGTGCTACTAAAAAAAGGCCGCTTCGTTTAATTCCAAACTAAGCAAAGCTTGTATTATAGTAACCAAACAGCTGATATACATACATAACTTATGTAGATAAATAACACTCAGACATACAACTGACAATTGTCCTCATCGCGCGGGTATCGAACCCGCGACCTCTCGGCTCAATAGTAGAGCTTACTACTACTGCGCCACGAGGTCTTCAATCTATAACAGAATATAGAAGTCAAAATCCGATTATCAATATTGTTAGTAGTACAAATAGATTAATGACTTTGTCAAAGCGAAACTTAATCTTAGGTTTGTCAAGTAAAGTTTAAAAATTATGAAGAATACACCTAAACTATGTTCAACATAAGACGGCTTGCAAGACATATCCACAGAACGTAAATTATTACGTCATGCAAATTATTACATAAAATAAAACAGGCATTTTAAGTCTCTCTGGATAACGTTTTTTTTTTAATTTTGGCAATGATAAACGTTATAAAAATATTTTTCACGACAAAATCCTAAATGATTTTTGCAAATTTTCGTATTTTTTTTCAACTACGTGCAGCTTTTTTTCTAAGATTCTTAAACTAGAGTACCTAGACCAAAATATCAAGGAATCGAAAATTAATCGTACGACTCGAGAATTTATCGAATTGATCGTACGCCGTTTTATATTTAATTTATTAGATTATTTTGAATAAAAATTCATTATTGCAAAGGCCGTGAAATAGGCAATTGCAGGTTGAGTATGAGTTTGAAGGTCGATTTGTAGGCGAGGACTTCACTAATATGAGACAGGCCATTGCCATTTCCGCCGAGGCATATATAGTGCTTTTCTCAAACAGGCATGGAAATATTGTCATTATTTTCTTTAAAAAAAGAACACGCAAAGTATCGAATTTACGGACAAAGAAAATCAAATCCATTGCAGGAGCGTTTTTTAATTTGGAACATTACAACACTCCAGCAATTTTGTATGAAACGGCGTGCAGGGGTTATTAAATACTCTTTGACTGGATCGCTTTTATTATTCTTGGCATGTCCCAGAAATTCAATACTTCGCGTGTTCTTTTTTCGAAAATAATGACAATATTTCGATATTTAATTATATTGTTATATAACTTATTTATTTATATTGTTTGGAAAAAAATATATATTAGGTCTTTACCTATGAAATTGCCGTTTTGTATGAAAAAATTTAAACGAATTTTTTTTAATGTATTTTTTATTTGTATTAATCGAAGTAATCACCCATGCAATCAAAGCATCTTTGGCAGCGCAGCGGCAGTTTATTGATGCCCTTCTTAAAGAAATCAGCTGGACGGGAGGCAACAAATTCTTCAAAGGCATTTTGTACTGCCTCTCGGGTATTGAATTTTTTTCCCGCCAAGGAGTTATCCAAATTCTGGAAAAAGTAGTAGTCTGTAGGCGCAAGGTCTGGTGAGTAGGGCGAATGACGGAGAACTTCCAACCCCAATTCTTGCAACTTGGAGACCGTCTGCTGTGCTGTATGAGGTCGCGCGTTGTCGTGCAGGAGCAGCGGAGACGAGCGATTGACCAATGCTGGTTGGAGATGTGCCAGCTTCTCCATCATTGTGTTCAGTTCTTCACAGTACACATCTGCAGTAATGCTCATCCCTTTTGGTAAGATGCTGTGATGAATCACACCGGCGCTAGACCACCAAACAGTGACCATCACTTTTCTAGCGGTAAGTTTTCGTTTAGGGCATTGTTTAGGTGCTGAACCAGGATCCAACCAACTTGCTGAGCACTTGCGGTTATCAAACAGAATCCATTTTTCATTGCAGGTAACAATGCGGTTCAAAATTCCTTCATTTGTGTGTCTGTTGAGCAGTGCAAGGAACGTCTCGACGCGTACTTCGCGCAGGCGATCATTGAGTTCGTGGGGCACCCATTTGTCAAGCTTTTTTACCTTGCCAATTTGACGCAAATGGACCAATATTGTTTTGACGCTAACGTCGAAAGCTGCTGCTAATTCAGCCGTAGATTGTGTATCATCAGCTTCCACAATCGCCTTTAATTCGTCATTGTCGACCAAAGTCTTGGGACGACCGCGAGGTTCATTTTTCAGGTCGAAATTCCCAGAACGGAAGCGAGCAAACCAATAACAGGTGGTGCGTTGGTTTGTAGTGTTAGCTCCGTAAACGTCGTTGATGTTGCGTGCCGCTTGTGCCGCGTTGCTGCCACGACAGTACTCATATTCCATAATTACTCGAATTTTTAACGTATCCATGATGACAAAAAAGATTGAAATGCGATGAAAATGTTCCACTAATCAATAAACAAATGACTACTTTTGGAAAAATAATTCCATGTTTTTCAAATAAAATTAATTTGAAATTATAATTCTTAGCCAAACAAAAATTATTTTGATTTGAAATGGCCAGTACTGCAGAACGGCAATTTCATAGGTAAAGACCTATTATTTACGTAATTCCTACATTTTTTACTGGAGCGAAACGCAACGAAGAATATTGACTGGAAGAATCAATCTTGTTCGTTGTTTGGCATTCAATAATTAAAGTGTTCCAGATTGGGATCTTAATAGTTGTCAAAGATTGAGTGATTGATTATATGTATTGAGTTCTAAAAAAGAATCGATAGTTGTAAAATTAACTGCCAAATAAAGTTATGCTACATCTAAAAAAAAACATCTGACATGTGTCACGCAAACCTTATAAGGGCTATAGGATGAATCAAGTAATAAGTAGTACTTATATCTAATCATTGCATACTAGTGATCACCCTAAGGTCGAAATTCGACCAGCGACTTTTTGATCAGACTATTTTCTGTTTGACATTTACAGTATTCATAAACAATGAGTATTATCTACATCACCTGCTGTCACTTTTCGATGAGTGACAATGTCAATATTTTAGGGGGTCTAAGTTCAATGACACTGGTCGGTTTAGGATTCGCAGTATTAATTTATTTTATTTAATATATTAGTAACAGATATTATAGATAAATTTTAGCCTTCCGCACTCCTTCTCCATATAAACTTTAACTATGCTAAATCTGTCTTCCGTGCACGCAATACGCTTAAAAAGGCACCGAAAGTTTTTGCTCCACGTACTAATATATAGATAACGATATAATACCTCAATCAATACGAGCGGTTTCATTTTAAACAGACTGCGGAAAAACTAACTGACAAAAGTGCATTTAACAAACTTTTAACGTTTGCTAATTAATCTTAATTACCACCTCGGTCGATTTGGTAAAACTTCGAATTTCGAAGGAAATGATAATAATCTTTGTTAAAGTATTATAATAGCCACCTCTATATAATTCAATCTCTTTAGTTTCATAGCATTCGAAAACTAAGCTCATAGGTACTTGACCATATAATTATTAATTCGGTGTAGTAGACGAGCGAGCGTACTTTATTCCTCTATGTACTTGACCTTATGGTATTTCACAATCCAGTACGTTATATTAATGCTCAATGACATACAATTTTCACGATATATAAAACAATACATTACGTACTTTATTGACACAAGTGTTGATGGCTTACGGTTTACTTGTATCTTTGTATAGTCTATAGTAGATAAATATTTGAAAGAACAAGGTATGCTGTTACTTTAAAAAAAACACCTATGTAGGTAAACTTGAAAAGTAAAACTTTACCTCAAATCGAATCGAACAGTTCGAATTTTCGCATTCCATTTTTTCGTGTTTTTCGAATAATTCTAAAATTTTCAATAACTTGAAAATGTGATATGCGGTTCCAATACAGTGAATAATCGATTTCAATTTTGTATTTATCAAACATGGAAAAGCTCAAGAATTATTACGAGTTTGAATCGAATTGTTGAAAATATCACAATTTATTCGTAAAACTATTTGAAAACTTCGAACTACCTATACGATTCGATTCTGATCTAGCCGCACTGATATCGAAATTCTAAGTGCCATTAAGAGACAAGGTGAAAGTTTTTTCCCATACGTATATATTTATTTACGAGTGTAGTATTGATTTGATTTTAATATTGAGCACTAACGGCCCTACGTCTCCGTTATCGTGATGTCCTTTTCTGTCATTCAGCAAGACGTACAGTACATTTGAGCCCGATTTTTAACCAACAAAAGACTGAAATTTACTTAATTCAAATGTATGTCTATTTTTATTTTTATCGTTCTTATGCCATCATTTCTATGTTTATGAACTGTTTTGGATGATTCTTTTTTTTTGTTGGATACCTCACAATGGGACATCAATTTCAATGGCATTGGACAACTAAGATAAACAAGAAAACTATTACAAATGAAATTATTGAAGTTGTTTTTTTTGGTTAAAATTTTCTTGTAATACCTAAGATATTATATTCTACACATCGAAATTAATAACAAGCAAACACGTTGACAACGGCTAATTGTTACATAACCAATATGTTCAGAACCGTTCATGCGAACAAAGCGTATGCGAACGATATGTGAAACTGCAGTAAAATTAACCTTGCATGGGACTACACAACACGTTAGATTATATATAGATATTGATAAGAAACCCTAATATATCATTTAATACTTTCCATATTCCAGTGTTTACCTGACAACTCATAATTTTATTATTGCATGAAATTTCTTGGGAATTACACGAATCAGAAAGTTAAAATGTTTTAAAACTTGTAACTCTTTAAATATACCGATTTATTCTACAATTTTTCGTGAATGATCATTCACCTCGTCTTATTCATACATCCACTGTAATTATTATTGCTTACACTAGACCTATAATTTCTTGGGAATTACACGAATCAGAAAGTTAAAATGTTTTAAAACTTGTAACTCTTTAAATATACCGATTTATTCTACAATTTTTCGTGAATGATCATTCACCTCGTCTTATTCATACATCCACTGTAATTATTATTGCTTACACTAGACCTATAATAACTTATTTATAACCCCTTTATTTAAGGCCAAACACCGCATGCATATTGTTAAAGGGGGCATAAGGGCTCATGTAGCGGCGCGTCCACGGTGCCGTCTACACAAGCCCTTACACGCGATAATAAGCGGATTAGTCGTAAAACGGACTGTACAAACAAGGTTATGTCGCAGGTCCGCTGGAACAGTCATCGAACCTTGCGACACAAGCACACGTCTGTCTACTCAGCAGAACGTTCAATTACAGATTATTTAGCTCGGTCCCACGGACCGTCCCAAACAATATCTAACATAACGACCATATCGTTGCGACGCGACGCGACGGTTCCATCGACCGTCTCAACGTGTATGGCCCCTAATTACCTACGATACTGTGGCTAACATAAAAATTCTCACCAACATATAAAAACGAAGACAGAAAACAGTGAAAAAAAAATTGAAAATTTTATTACAGTGTCGCGACATCTATCGAGCCACATAAGACGCATCCTACTATCCTACATGGCGCTATAGAAATTAACTCAATCGTTGAGTATATATACAAGAACCCGACTACAACCATGGGGCAGCTGCCCGCCAGACATAGCACCCGTCTGGCCGGAGGATCCTCCCTTTTCAATAGTTCTTCTACACTGGTGACGAGTATCTATTGGCAGCTTGTGTATCACTTGAGTAAACACAATATTATTAAAGTGCATATAAATAAATAGTATCACTGAAGCGCTGCTGTGGCACTCGGGTTTTCTACTCGAGATCCGATCAGCTGATACGTGATTTATTGGTTTAATAGTTCGATATTTGACAGACTTTTTTTAGATCTTACTACACTGTTAGCCTTTGGGGCCCTGATGCCGCTGCGGCTTTTACAGCTTCACCGGACTTGGGGGCGAGCGCAGAGGGCACTCAGCCGCGAAAGTTGTTTGAACGACTCGCACGAGGATGCAACAGTGGCCGGACTTCGGCTCGGGCGGTCGTCGCGCATGCAAATAGGTCGCGATCTAACTGAATCCCTACTCCTACGATTCGAGCTAACTATACCATTTCCATTTCTTTATTTTCATTTCTCTTTTTTACATTATGTATGCATTACTTTATAAAAACATGACGTTTATTAACTAATATTATATTTCATTACAAGATGTTACACGTATTAATTCTTGATTGATAATGCCAACTTCTTCAAAATTTTCGATGCTGTTGTAAAATAAGTAGGTATAGGTAGGTACTCGACAATGAAACGAAATAATTATAACGACAGGTAATCCTTATTTATTTATTTTAATCAAAATCTGATGAATCGTCACTACTTATTTCATATCGATATCATTACTTATTTGGTCACAACACTACCACTATCAAATTAGAACTGTCATCGAGAAAATAAAGAAATGGAAATAGTATAATATATACTCATAGGCATGTTCCCTTCCTCCTGGGAGGAAGGAAGGAACCATGTGTATGTATGTGTGTATTTAGTAATCGGAAAGGTTTTTCTACACTAACTTGCGCAAAAAAAGAAAAAAAGGTCCCTCACAGAGCCCATGTACCTGTGTGGTGTGCACGGGTGTGTGTTCATACGTGTGTAATGTTGTGTGTGGGTAGCTAAGTGTTGCACGTATAGTGTCACTTGTATCGCGCGGGCGGTTGCCCGACCCAAGGGCTTCACGCTGAGGAAACGGACCTATTTGACAGACTTTATTCAAAAAACATTATATATGCACACCTTGCGTACACCGCGTTCTTAGCATTAAATCTTCCAACTGTTCATTCAGTTGCGTGCAATAACGTGTTAAATAAATATATTACCGACGAAAGCATTTTTATCGGAAACAAGACAGCTTTATTATTACCCGACTGCGAAAAATGAGGGTTATGATTTTGAGCGTATGTATATATGTATGTCTATTTGTTTGGTACGCTCTGTAGCCTAAACGCTTGATGTATTTTAGAATACGAGGTGTCGTTAGATTCGTCTTAATTGTGGGAGTAACATAGGGTATATTAATAATTAAGAATGAATTTTAGGAATGTAATAAAAAGCAAAAATACAAAAAAATATGTAGTCAAGTGTTTTTGGTTCAGTCGGGTTTTTTATTTCTTTTTTAATAATTCAGCTTGTTGACTACGACTTCCATACCTTATATAAAAGATAATCCTCTTTTTTAACCTCTTTCAAACAACAATACAAAATAAAAAACGTGATGAAACCATAGCTTGGTGGTAGGACTTTTTCTAATGCCCACCAAGCTTTCTCCAAAGAGCAGATAGGCCACTCTGGTTCTCGTGGCCTCAATTTTTCTGGCCAATTAATATTGGATTAATACTAATATACTTCCCTCCCTACTACTAAATTTTCAATAAGTCAATAGGGGGAGAAAACGTATTATTGAAAATTCTTATAGCATATCAACTGAACAATGTCGTATACTTCCCGTGTACATAATTTTCAAAATCGCTGAAGCAGTTTTTGATTTAAACCGAGGCAGAAAAGATAAAACAGTTATGTTATATTCGTAATCAGTGCGTATTATTCACTATATCTATAACAAAATTTGGAAAAGGGAGATAATTTTATATGAAATCCACGATATTGAACAAAACAAATATTCCGCCTCTTTTACGAACAGCCACGAAATTTCTACGAAAGCTCGTCTAGCTGTAGGTACATATAGAGGAGTGCTAGTTCCAACACTCATGACGGTAGTGAAAGCTGGGTGTGGCAGTAAAAGCATGAAGTAAAATAAATGCAGTAGACATGAGAGCGTTCTAAGAGAACATTGTGGTATGAAAGAAGATATAGTTGCACGGATTGAAAAAAGGATGCTTAGATGGTTTGGGCATGTTGAGAGGATGAATGGAAGAATGACTAAACAAATTTATAATGCGAGTGTGAAAGGAAACGTTGCAAGAGGAAGACCTAAACGAACGTTCCACGATCAAATCTAAGACGTTCTGAAGAAAGGTCAGGTCAAGAGTACTCTAAACCGTATGCCATGCCAGGATCGTAGTAAGTGGAAATACTCGGTCTCTGCCTACTCCGTTGGGAAAGAGGCGTGATTTATGTACCTATGTATGTATAATAAATTAATAATATTCCGATGAAACAAGCTATATTATTAAAAAGGAAACAAAAGACAAAAACACAGGAATATATTTTTCTTCAATTTTTGCTTTTTATTTCATTTTGAGACGTCGTACTTAAATATTATATAGCCTATGTCACTCCTACAATTAAGACGAATCTAACTACACCTCGTATGCTAAAATCGATCAAACTGCTTAGGGTACAAAGCGTGCCAACGAAATAGTTGACCTACATACATACATACATACAATAAGCTCGAAAACATAACCCTCCTTTTTCGCAGTTGGATAATAATGTAGGTAACTAAATATTTCGACTTTAATCACAAACTGCATACCAATGATTCCTCCAATACCTATACATAAACATCGGGAATACCGGATGACGTCAACGAGCTCATTCCAACAGCTCTCGGCTGGCGCCATGTCATTCTGTCATACGTCACACCTACGGACCAGAACAACGTGGCAACATGTTTAGACACAGTTCGCATTTTTTCTCTATTTGTCTTCACGTTACGCAATCGACATCCTTAGCTGTCACAAATAAAATAAAATATGGGGACACAATTTCACACACGGCCATTTAATTCCAAACCAAGCAAAGCTTATATTGTGGTAACTAAAAGCTGATATACATATATAAATAATAAATAACACCCGGACATATAAATTATTATGCTCATCACACAAATGTCAGTCATATGCGGAACCCGCGACCTCTCGGTTCAATAGTATGAGCTTACTGCAACTGCGCCACGAGGCCTATCTAAAAAATGTATCAAGTATGACCCTCACTTAACATACCTACTATATTATACAAAAAAGTCCCCCGCCACGTCTGTATATCTGTCTGAACACAATAAACTCAAAAAACTACTGAACGGATTTTCAAACGGTTCTTATTAATGGACGGAGTGATTCATGAGGAAGGTTTAGATTAATTCAATAAGGTTTTATGTAAATTGCCTGAAATATGAGGATGATTGTTAAAAATGTCAGAAAAATCATGTCGACTGGGAGCTTTCCTAGCGTGCGCCGCGTAAACTAATGGAGTTCTCTCACGCGAAGCCGGGGCCGGGTTGCTAGTTATACTATATATTTAAGATAATCTAGAACAATTATCGTAAAATAATATATTCTCACTGGCAAGACATTGATTAATGAGATATTTAAAATTATATTTAATGGTTTTTATTTTTTGGTAGTCAACGCTTTTGTTTAGCTTGGATTTAAAAAAAAAAAGTGATCTTCCTTTGTGATGTAAATAATAAATAGCTCTATTATCCGAACCATTATTGCACATAAAGAGGTAGAATGACCCTTTTATTTTGCATATAATCTGCGATTTAGTATTTAAAAGGTAAATATAAATATCATAAATAATAAAAGTAATTAATAATACAATTTATTTATACTATAATTATTATTATCTAGTTATCTCCCAAATAAATGAATCCGCCCCTTTATATGTACAATAATGTGACACATTTCTCGAACTTTGTAGCAAAGAGATCACAAGTAATTAACGATAATGACCAGGGGTAACTCGGAGCGTTTGGAGGATGCGTCGACGAACTATGTCAAAGCTTTCTGTGAAAGTGTAAAAGAGAATAAACGACCATAGCAGGCTTCTGGCTTCTCCATTGCTCATCGGGTTATTTACGATTATCAAGTTCAAAACAATCACCATAGAAACTAACAAAACAACTAAACAAACTATTAAAATTATATTTTAAAGCGAATTAAATTTAAAAAGTCGTTAAAAAAAAACTGTAAACGACAAATATATACGAGTTTAAATGGGTGTTAGTTAGTTAGTTAGCACACAAAGTTATTTGGCTGCGATCTTCTGTAGGGTGGAGGGATGTATTTCACCAACCGCATCTCCCTATTTCTCTTAAAGTTTGTATATAGTGCACAATACAATATCCTATTTTAATTGGTTACATAAACATGGACGTAACGTTCTCTTCTATAATTTTCTAAAAGCACACTGGACTAAATACAATAAAGAAAACCGACTTCAATGATTTTAAGGTGTTCCCTGGTGTATCTTCAAAGTCGAAGGTTCAACGGAAATTAAACTAAAATGGAACCACCATTGAGTTATCCCCTTTCTAACAAAAAAGGAATCATCTAAATTAGTTCATAAACAAAGAAGTTATGGCTGAACATCCATAAAAGCCCGAATTGATAACATCCTCCTTTTTTGAAGTCTGTAAAATAAAATAACATGCGTAGGTTTACGACTCCTTTTACCTTGTGTTTGCTGTTTACAAATAATTCTTGGCACTTGAATTTCTTATGTATGACAGTTTTTTCACGCTTCTGTCGAGCTAACTACTTTTGTAACGAAACAATATGATTTTATCTCTCGATGTTTTGTGAGATCTTTATTTATTACTTTACTTTACGGCCAACGCCCGGAAAACGTTGTTTTGCCCTTCCCGATAGTTAATAACTCGACCACAGCGCCATCTATCCCGTTTTTCCATGATAACTTTTCCAGGACCATAAACCAATTACGCATATCCATCTTTTGAATCATAAGTTACTGTCTTGAGTTTATACAAAAGTCCGATAGAGAAAAAGGCATTTTTCTATAATTTTATAATTCTCCGGGAAACTTTTAAAATTGTTCTTCCTATAAAAACCTACTTCGGACTATTACGAACATTTTTAAACCGCTTGCTTACGAATAGCATTTAAATTTTTTATATTTTATTTATTTGATTAGATAAATATACTTACTTAAACATAAATGCTTTTTATCGTTGTGGTCACAATCTCACCGGATCTTAAGTGACGATGTGGCCCAAAACGTTAGCACGCTGAGCCTAATGAACGACTGGCTCTCATGTGCAGCTATTGGTGTTTGGCGACAGATTTTCATCTTAAGGGTGGTAGCTAGCCAGCCGGGCCTTAGAAAAAGCCCTACCACCATGCTATGGTTTCATCACGATGTTTTACTTCACCGAAAAAGCTCGGGCTCATTGCAGGGGTTCGAACTCACGTCGATCGACGCGGAGTCCGTACACGCTACCAACTGAGCTCTCATTTGCTTACGTATTTTGTTCACTAAACTCCATAGTAAACTGTATTTTTTACATTTCTAAATACACTACTTACTGTTACTAATAAATTAATTTTATCAATTATTAAAAATATAAATTTGGATAACTCTGCTCCTAAAGTCAATTTTTACATACATTTGTGTGACCTTGAGAGCCGAAGGGTTAAAACTGGTTTTTCACATACGGATTATTCCAGAAAAGGTGCTACATACCGCTATAAGGATAAGTTACTGTAGCAATATATAGTAAAGTACAATTACCTCATTCCCATATGCTAACAAATGGTGTACTGTTATTAGAGCCTTGTAAACCACCACCCAGTTGGTATTCTGCGTGCGCTCGACGAGCAAGTTGGCCAACTGCGGTATCGACACGTTCGGCTCATTTGTGCAGTGGACTAGATCTGCAAATAAAAAAAAATTTATTATTATGTAGGCAACATTTTATTTCACACGTTCGTAAGTCTTCTTATTGAATATAATTTTTTTTATTAAAACAACAATAAAAGTTGCTTAGCCTATATAGCACATCTCCGCCGCAAAATCATAGTAGCGAAACCGTTGTCGTTCGCCATGACTTGTCCGCTGTACGACATGCGAAACAGAAGCGAAACTGCCTGTTTATACGCAGAGATTTTACTTTGATTCTTCTATCCCTTTCCCATGCTAATTCGAGATCTCATTGTGACCGCGCCGCCGGTCACTTCTCCATGTTCGATTCGCCTTATTGTTATGGTTTCGCGTCTGTTTCGCAAAAGATCTATCGCAGTCGACAGTTTTTAGTAGCGAAACTCTTAGGACCTTACATATGAAATTAGCGTTTTGTCGTTGACCACTTTGATCTGAAATATCTCCTCTTTGGTTAAGAATTCCAAATTTAAATTAATAAATTCATTTAGCTGGTACATTTGAGTTTTGAAAACAGTCATTTATTTGTTTTTTCCTCATAATTTTTTCTTTGGCGTCGCTTATTACCACACAATGGAAAACATGAAATATCGTTATATTTACGAGTACGAGTTCGACCGTAGCATCAGTGCTGCAGAAACAGCTCGAAGGATTAACGATGTGTACGGCGCTGGTGTCGCAAAAGAAAGCACGGTACTTTTTTGGTTTCAACGTTTTCGATCTGGAAATTTCGACCTTCAGAACCAACCCCGTGGACGGCCGGAGGCCAAAGTGGAAAATGAAGAATTAAAGGCTATTGTGGAAGCGGATCCATCACAAATCACTTGGGAGATAGCTGCAGGCTTCGGGGTAAGTGATAAAACTGTATTAATCCACTTGAAGCAAATCGGGAAAGTAAAAAAATTTGAACGATGGGTACCTCATGAATTTAGTGAAATCGAACTTGCAAACACGCGTCGACTGCTGTGTTACTTTGCTCAACCGACACAATAATGAAGGGATTTTAAATCGAATCATTAGTTGTGATTAAAAGTGGAGGATACTGTACGATAATTAGAAGCGCTCTTCGCAATGGCTGAACCCTGGAGACCCTGCCAAATCCTGCCCTCAACGAAAATTGACTCAGAAAAAGTTACTTGTAAGTGTTTGGTGGACTAGCGCTGGTGTCGTTCACTACAGCTTTCTAAAATCTGACCAAACGATTACGGCAGATATCTATTGTCAGCAACTGCAAACCATGAAGGAAGAACTAGCTGCTAAAACAACTGAGATTGGTCAATCGCTCTAGGCCACTGCTGCTTCACGACAACGCAAGACCACACACTGCACAACAAACAACCACTAAGTTAGATGAGCTACAATTGGAATGTTTGCGACATCCACCGTACTCCCCGGATCTTGCTTCAACAGATTACTATTTTTTTCGGAATTTGGACAACTTCTTAAAGGAAAAAAATTCAACTCCGATGCGGCAGTCCAAACCGCCTTCAAAGAGTTTATTGATTCTCGCCTCCATAGTTTTTTTAGTAAAGGGATCAATGAACTACCTATGAGGTGGCAAAAGTGCGTAGATAACAACTGTGCATACTTTGATTAATTATATATATTTTACAAAAAAAATTACTAATAATTCGTTAAAATGGATTTTAATTTCACTGCAAAACGTCGGAGATGTCAGAAACAGACCAATAATTCATTGCCACTTTATACTAAAGGAATGTGTAATAACGACATATTCGCGACCTAGTGTAGTGGTGTTTCGCTAAGCGGAACATGTGGTAGTTTTGCTTGTAGCCTATGGACGCTTGTAATACATACCATAGGTATCACACTAGAGCGTTGCCGACCTTTAACCCCCTACCCAATGAGCTCTGGAAACCCAGTAGGGTTTAGCGGTGAGTACACCGCAGGAACACGATATATCTCCAAAGAAATTTCTCTGTGCCCTACCTATCTTTGACAAAAAGGAGCTCTGGAAAACGTACTCATCGCAGAAACACATCACAAGATTATTGGCTGCCATTTTCTGGCGGCGCAAAGCCATGAGACTGCAATCAAAATGCAATTATGTAGCTAGCTTTAAATACAGATTGTATGTAATGACCCTTACACGATTCTTAAACTTAATTTTTTATAATGTCCTTAGGAAGTTTATTGTAGAACTTAGCACAATTACCAAATTTATCCTTTATTTTAATCCCATTTATATCGCATCGTTATACGATGTAACCCGAGCCTAAAATATATCATTCATCTCTAGTTACAAATTTATCACCAGTACACATATGTATTTTGTTTTGCATTTGAAATTCACCTTTAACAATGATACAATTATTCAATTGTTATTCGTAAAGGTCGATAAACAATGTTATGTTAACTTTGTAAGGACAATGTTTTTTTAATATTAACCAGTGCTACCGTTTAAATAAACTTACCGAGTCCAATATAAATAAAAACATTATAATTTATAGACATACTGAGGAATACAATTCTATTCTGAGAAATAAAGGTTGCGGCCTGCATTCTGTTTTACTCTTAAATATTTTGGAATAAACAAAGTTGCCTAATTTTTTTATCCAATAAACGTATAGAGTAATTTCACCTACAGTATTTTTTTTTTTTTTTAGAGTAGTATAGTTTGTAACCCTAATAAAGATTGAGGCTGGAGTTGAACACCTTACTTTTCAGACCGGTACACAACAACGCGAGTGTTGTTGCTATGCGACAGAATTAGCATTTAGCAGTGGAGATCGTGCTTCAACATAATATAATGCTTACACTACTGCCTTGAGACAGGAATATATATGGTGGTGGTACTCCCGCAGACAAATCCTCAGCACAGGTTCTACTACTTTTTAACTGACTTCAAAAAAAGGACGAGGCAATCAATTCGAATGCATTTTTGTTTATGAACCGATTTAGATGATTCTTTTTTCGTTAGAAAGTGGTGGAAGGTGGACTAACTTTGAGGGTCGTCTCATTGGCATTGGACTGCGAATATATATCGGAACTCCTCAAAATAATTGAAGTTTGTTTTCTCTTTTGTTAAAAATTGTCTTGATGATTTTCTTTTCTCTCTAATCTGTGATTGAAGTAATGTTCCTTTGGCTAAAACTACTACATTCAAGTTGAATCAAGTACCTAATCTGGTACCTGCATTTGACAAAAAGGCCTATTTCTAGACTTAGCGTGCTATAGACTTCAAAATCTTAAAAGATACTGTAAGTCAAACTGTTAGTTAGTGAGGCCCTTCAGGCACTCAAGCGGTAGGCGCTAGTACGGGAAGCGATAACAACAATAGGCTGCAGGGGTGCGATTGCTGCGGCGAACTGCACAGTTTTTCGAATAAGTTTAACACAGGTGAAACCGTGAGACACAACTAGTATAACACAGAATTACGTTCCAACGCTTACTTACGACATAATAAAAAAACAGCGAGTTTTTTTTAACGTAGCAATATTTTTTGCAACTTGTTGACATAATCCGATTGACCTTTACATTATTAAGCCGAAACGATATGGCAATACCAATTAAATTATCCTAGGGTTGACAAATTTAAGTTAGAAAAACATACTTTTTTTTATTATAGACAAACATGATGCCTACTTCGAAAGGAGCAGAATGGATGTTTTTCGAATATAATGGTTTTTGATTAGATGCTCACTTAACACAGATAAAAATGTGGTAACTCTATTGAAAGTGGATTTTATGAGACTTCACAAATTACAATATCTAATGAAGAGACATTTAATAATGCCCTACAATATCAGCTTTTTACTAAATGCATATGAAAAGAATATACGGTGTTATGAGGATAACTTAGGAAACTTTCATTTTAGAAAAAATATATTGAAGTTCCGCGCAATTAAAAATTGATACGTAATAACGACGATTTTGGGGCGCTTAAATGGCTAAACATTTGAGTAAACCACAAGAGATGTATCAAATTAATGTAGTACATAATTGTAATTCTTAGAAAGACTTACAAAAGCCAACGAGAGCATATGTCTGTCTTCTAAGGATCCACCCACAATAAGGATTTATGTGTTTAAAGTAACAGCCACCCGCGATTTCGTACGCTTATAGCGCAATAAAGCCTATGACATTCAGAAATAACACCGTAGCTCTCTATCAGTTAAAAAACTTCCAAAATGAGCTCAGTAGTCTCAGAGTTCAGAGACTACCCCTTACAAACAGATATAGTTTACCTATTTATAATACCTACCTAATAGTATAAAAATATAGATGGATGTTTAGAGCGCATGTGACAGCCCTACAGCACATTACAACATACCTTACTGCTCAGCTTTATTTCGTTGTTTTATCATACAAATAAGGAGAGAACCGATTTGTCGAATGGCGGATGTTAGAACGGGATTCCCTCTCGTAAATAGTATAACGTGTGTATATAAATCTATCGAATACTATTGATGCCCGATTACTGAGGAACTTTTAAATGTAGTTTATCTGTTCCTTAGCGCTTATTGGTTCAATAACTCATCAAATTGCGTTTCTGAACACACCATCATACGATAATATTCAGTTAAACTTGGATCAATTAAACTAACCAAAATGTAGCGTTTATATTATTATTATTATTTCTTCTTTTATTTTTTTATAACTTTGTCTTATTTTAATGTTACCAATTAGTATATGAATGAATGATATGAATCGTTGTTGACTGTAGCACAGTTTATACTATTACTGTCAATTTAAGTGCTAATTAAATCTGTTAAATAAATAAATATTCTATTCTATCTATTCGATAGTTGTTTCACGTCTGATCTGACAAAAAACAGACAGCAGACACCCGATATATCCGACTGACAGACAAACAAAAATTATCGATGTTTTTATAATTGTAAAATAAAAAAAAAAAAAACGTTTCAGTTAAATTTATTTGTTACTTACGCATATTAATTTTAATATATTTTACTTCTAACTATTATAAGTAAACAATTAAATTATATTTATACTAGGTACGTACGATTGATTTTGTTCAGTAGTAAAAACAGAATATATAATACATTTACTATAAGTTTCGTAAAGGTTCCATCTAGTGCTAGAAATAGGTACTTATTTATTAAATAAAATTGTCGAACAGTCACAAATGTATTCAGAAACACACGATGAGATAAACTTAGTTTAAGCTACAGTTATCTTTATTGAATCAATAGCTAATGAGCAGTTAATTTGGAACCTCAGAAACCGGGCATCAATGAGAAATTCTTGTATACTTATATATATATATACACATATACGTAATTGGTTTCTCATAAACAGCTCCAACGATTTGAATGAAACTTTATATTTAGATAATGTTATACATTCCAAGTTTACCTAGATACTTAAGTGGATTTTCTTTTTTTTTTTTTGTAAGACACCGAGCGTTTCTCGTTTGACCAGATTTAGGTACCTATTATTGTCTAATGCGACCTATTAATATATCTGTGAATTATAATAACATTTCCCTGCTAGGAAACATGGAGTAACTCAAATCTTTGATAATTTCTTTCACGTTTTCATACTGATTAATAACATCATACATCCGCGCGGATTGTTTTTTTTTTTAATTTTATCTGCGTAAGTTTCGGCCGGCGCCGGTTGCTACTTTCATTCAGTAATCAAAAACTTTCATGAAAATTAGTCCCCGTGTAAAATGTAGTTCCGTAACCTTGGTTATCTTAATAGACCCTTTTAATGGAAAATGGTACATAAAAGTTATAGCAACGCCTTATTTTATAGGTGCCGTCAAATTTGTTACAAAGCCGTAAACAGTAAACATAGAAACGGTAAATACAGCTGGTTCACTACAAACTTCACAATAGATGTTCTAATAGATTTTGACATGGGCGAGAATTAAAATCACAGTCGTTCACGGTACAGTCGCGACAAAACGTTCGACTGCCACCACTTTGCCGTGTCGCAAGCAACGCATGTATCCAACTCACATCGTTCCCAGGACAGAAATATCTTGACCGTCTAAAATTCCGTGCCTAGAGGAGTTACGAAGTGTATAATTTTAATTCGCTCTATGATAGTGTATCGCATCACCATTCTTGCGTAGCTCCAATTTATTTTAATATATAAACGACCAAGGTGGCAAACAAGCGTACGGCCCGCTTGATGGATAGCGGTCACTAGCGCGTTACCAACCTTAAAACTCCTTTACCCAAGGACCTCTGGAAACCGTACAAAAGCAGAAACGTGAGTTATTTGTCTGCGATTTTTGTTTTGTGGAGGTATACCACTAGTCAGACTGCCTTAAGTGTAGAGAAATTTTCAAAGACATTATGGCTATAGCGCATGAAGAAGATCAGATAATCTGGATAAGCAGCTGTTAATAGTAAATGTTCAAGAAAAATGGCCGAGAGGAAAATGAATGTTCCGTCTTAAAAACCTTTCACATGAAAACTACAGATCTAATATGAGTATTTTTTTCTGATTAATATTTGACTGAAGCTAACTGAAGACGTAGGTTACATATCCTTGCACTTTTCGCAGGGGTAAGCAGTAATAATAATTTTATAAAAATAAATAAAATTAAAGTCAGCTCAATTTTAACTTAAATTCCCGTAGACGGTGTTACGGGCGCAAACTAGTTTAATAACATAATTATATTATATAACTAAAATATATACGCTATGTATTTCATGGAAGCATTAAAACTCTAGGTGGAACCTAGCAGACTAAAATGCCAAGTAACGTTCAGTGAAGAAGCTGATTTCCCTAAACTGTGTCACAAACAAAGCTTTAATCATAACATCGCTCGCTATCTTTGAAGTCTATATTAAAAACATGAACAATCTTAGTTTTATAGCAGAAGATTGCAAACAAATTGCGTTCTGTTAATAACGAAAAACAATACTTGGCTGTTGGGTATACTACCCTTTAAAATGATGTGATATATCCTATACCATTATTATAAAGAGTTAAAGTTTGTATGTTGGTAGGACGTAATCTCTGGAATTAGTGGTTCGATTAGGTTTTTTCTATAATTTTTAATAATATCAATCCCTTTAAGGTTATTTTGTTATGCTTATTTTGACGAGTCTAGTAGGGGGTAAAATTGTGAGCTGCGCGCGCATCACGTGACGGAATTGCGACATTATGTAGTTAGACATCAATGATAAATATGTATATGAATTCATTTTACTGGCCTTTATAATCACCACTCCTTAATCATCCATTTACATATTATAAGAACCCGGGTATGGAAATTTAATGAGGAGTGAAATTTAAAAAAGCGTTACGATATGTGTAGATTTTTTTTTAGAGCTGACTGTGTGGTTAGCCTTAGGGGCTCTGGACCCTCTAACTGCTTTTACAGCTTTACCGGACTTGGGCGATGTGTATACATATATCATCTTGCTTTTAGATAAATCATTAACAACTCAATCATTCAGTCAGTTATCAATCAATCAATCACCTCTTTGCCTATTACATATTCAAAGACAATCATACTTATGGAGCTAACTCCAGCCGTGCGTCGGAGCTGACATTTTTTTTTTTAATCAGTTGTGTTTAAAATAATTTAACTTTATTTATATAGACTTTATTTTAATTTTATTATAAATAATGTTTAGAACCTCCTCCTTTTTTGAAGTCAGTTAAAAAATTAGCAAAAGAAGACTAACTACATCATGTTGTTGTCAAGCGTGATAAAATGCTTGGAATTATTTTTGTTTCGTTAAATCGTAGAAGTTTAACACCTTACATGCGTACACACAGAACTGAAAAGTTCACTATGTCTTATCTTTGTCGTACCGTGAAGCTGTGGAACCTTCTCCCGCCCTGTGTGTCTCCTTACGACATTGGATCCTTTAAGCGTAACGTGAAGAGATATGAATGCAGTTCGGTATGACAGGGGGACCGCCGATAGATTTAGATCTCTCGGTGGTCATCGTTGTGTTTATATTGTGCTGTGCTATTACTAAAAAAAAACAGATTTTTATATCGCATACTAATGCGAACTAAATCGTGGTCGATTGTTACTAAAACATATTTTGGAGTTATGTACCTAATTGTTGTTATTGGTTTCATACGCACATACATAAGCATGCAATCAAATAAACTTTAGTGGTTTATACGAAGCAAGTTATGGAAAAAAAAGAAACTCGGCAACAAACAATCGAAGTTGCGACACCTTTGTAAGAAGGTCACAAATGTCAGCGTAACAAAAATCACTACTATTGTCCTCACCGTGTTGAACTTGACCCTATAAGACCAAGCTGTAGATACAACAAGGTTCCTATTAAATTTTTATACATGCATTGTCTTGCTCAATACCTGGCACACGACTACAATTATTTTGTTAAAAACACTTTGAATAATGGGAAAATGCAATTTTTCTCATATATATTTCTTTTTATAACCTGTTTAACAACTGACCAATGACACTTTATAAAATAGACGTGTTATACTATCCTTAAAAACAATTAGAACACGGTACAAATTTTGTTATCAGCATGTTGAAACAAAAGAGATAGGAAATCACAGCGTAAGGCGGAAACTCTGTTGTCAAAAGAGGACAAAAGTCTCTTCTCGCTCACGCCGGTATCAAGTCGAAAGTAAACTGAAGGCAATTGTCCACCATTCACGATTGCATATTAAGAGCGTCAAAGCCGTATCTACTTACAAAATACTAGCTATAATACTATAAGTTTGTAAAGTAACAAAAATCAATATTTAAGGCTATTTGAGAGTTATATCCTAATGCAAGATAGCCTATTAATATAGGCTATAGCCTATATATAATAGGAATATCCTTTTGAGTGTCTGGCTACCATATACAAAAAGATTTTAACGAATCCAACTGGAGTCCCAGAGATTAGCGAGTTTAAACAAACAAACAAAAACTCTTCCGCCTTACTAATTGTTTAAAACATACAAAAAATAATTTCATCGTTGACATTCGACAGGATCTCACCATTCACGACATCTGTCATACGAACGCATATCAGTAGGTACTAACCGTTGATAACACAGGAAATACTTCTGCATCGCTTATCGGGTTACAGACCAATCAAGCCAATTAACAACAAACATGTGTCTCTTGGCTTGCCAGATATATTACATTGTAATAATGCGCTGTATGATATTCGAACAGGGCGGACGGTTTCTGTTACTATGGAAATGCGACCGAATCAATTTACATTTTCGATGGCCAACGAAATTTTAATTATTTAGAAGACGTAAGACGGGATTTATATTTTTAAGCAATGATGCTCAGTGGTAGCGTGTACGGACATCGCATAGAGCATCATGAGTTCGAATCCCTGCAATGTGTTTGAGCTTTCGGTGAAGGAAAACATAGTGATGAAACCATATAATAATAATAATAAAGCTTCTTAATTCCATATCTAATAGACAATTTACAAATTAAAATTAGCGTTAGTATAAAACGTTTATTCTTAATGTATAAATTTATTGTTAGTGTTAAGGATCCCCTTTGGGTAAAAGCCTCCTCTAACCCATGCCATTTATCTTTATCCTGGGCAATACTCATCCAGTTTGACCCAGCTATTTCAATAATATCATCAGCCCACTGTTTCCGTGGTCTACCTTTGCTCCTCTTGCCTGTAGGTCCTGGCCATCTTGTTACTTCTAGCGTCCATCTCTTTTCTTTTTACCTTGAAATGTGTCCTGCCCATTTTCATTTTAGATTTAGAGCATGTTGAAGAGCATCAGTAAGTTGACTTCTTTTCCTTATGTCTTCGTTTCTGGTTTTATGTATTTTTCTTAATTTTAGTATACTCCTTTCCATGGTATGTCGACATGAAGTAATTTTATTTCTTATTTTATTGGTGTATGTCCATGTTTGAGTTCCGTGTGTTAAACTTGGCAGGATGCAAGTGTCCATTATTTTTTTAAAATGTTTTATGTGGTAGTTTCCTTTCAGGATTTCTTTTAGTTTCCAGAATTTCTTCCAAGAGCAGTTAATCCTTCTATCTATTTCGATTTCGTTATTTTTTTAATCAAACGACATTTGTTTCCCTAGATAGATATATTCATTTACATATTCAATTTGGTCTCCCGATATACATATTTCTTTTTTTACATGGTTTGTCATTACTTTAGTTCTGTTTGTGTAAACCTACTTTTTTGCTGTTATTGTCCAGAGTTTCTATAACTTCCTGTAACTCTGTAGCTGATTCCGCGAAAATGACAATGTCGTCAGCAAATCTGAGGTGGCTTATATGTTGGTCTTGTATCTTGAGGTCCATGCTTTTCCAGTCGATTTCTCTAAATATTCCCTCCAACACAGCTATAAACAATTTGGGTGATAATGGCTCCCCTTGTCTGACTCCCTTTCCTATTTTTATATCCTTTCCTTTATTTTCCAGTTTAATTCTGTTTTTACTTTGTGAGTAGATATTTTTAATGATATTTGTGTATGTTCTGCTTTTTCCAGAAGAAATTAGTGCTGCCCAGATTGAGCTGTGCTTTATACTGTCGAATGCCTTCGAATAATCTATGAAGGCTATATAAAGAGGACGATTATATTGTTTGTTTTTCTAGAATTTGGTCTAATGTATGAACATGATCAATAGTGGAGAATCCAGGCCTGAAACCTGCCTGTTCTTTTGGCTGATTGCTATCTATTTTCGATGTTATTCTACACAATAATATAGAGGTGAATAGTTTTTAAATACCCGGCAGTAAACTTATTGGCCTCTAGTTTCCAATATCTGCTGGATTTCCTTTTTTTTAGAGAAGTATTATGTCTGTCTGACTGGCACCATTGTTGGGGAGCTTTTCCAGTTTCAGGGACCCTGTTGAACATTTTGGCTATGTATGGAATTAAGATAGAGGCTCCTATTTGGATTACTTCGTTACTTATGTTGTCTGGACCAGGACATTTTTTAGGTTTTAATTTTTTTACATGTTTTAATAGTTCGTCATAATGTATAGGTTCTATTGTGTCTGATTCTGTGTTTTCAAAGATTTCATAGTTCTTCGCCATGTGAGTCTTCTGGTGGCTTCATGTACAGTTCCATGTAAAATTCTGTCGCATATTCTATAATGTCTTGCCATGTTTTAGTATCTTCGTTTCTTTTTATAATTTTCTGTATCCAGTCTTTATGTGTGTTTAGTTCTTTGCTTGCCCTTTTGGAGCTTCTGTATTTATTTAAGTTCTTCTCTATGACTCGATTCCTGTAGTTATTGTAATCTTTTTGTATGGCCTTGTTAGTTGTTTTGAACAGGTTTTTTAACTCTTTTTTGATGTATATAGTTTTGTTTTTAGCTGCGATCAATTCTGTGCGTTTGCTTATTAATTTTTTAGTTTCTTCACTTAGGATTCTTGAATTAATCTTTATATCTTGATTTTCTTTTTTATATGTAGACTTTTTGTAACAATGTTTTCTAATTTATCGTAATAGTCTTTTATCGTAGTAATTTGTTGGGGTAGCTGTTTATTTATGTTTTTCTTTAAGTCTTTTAGATATATTGATTTTCGCTGTCTGTTTTTGGTGTTTTAAGTAGGGATTTAAATGTAGTTCTGCTCAGTTTAGGAGATTGTATTTTAACTGTTGATCTTGATAGTCTATGGTCTGATGAAAATTGCACATTATTCAATATTTCTGTGTTTGTTACTTTTTTTGGTTTGTTACAAAGAATAAAATCAATCTCATTTTTGTTTTATGATCTGGAGATTCCCATGTCCATCTACGACTTAATTTCTTTTTGAAGTAAGTGTTCATTATGGATAATTTGTGTTCGTAGGCATATTGAATAAGCTTTACGCCTCTTTCATTTCGTTTTCCATACCCGTAACTTCCCATTACTAAGTTTACTTGATTGTCCAATCTTAGCGTTGAAATCTCCTGAAACTATAACGGTTTTATCTTGAATTTCATGAGCAGTTCTCAGATCACTGTAGAATTTATTAAGTTCGTCATCATTAGCTTTTTCTGTAGGGGCATAAACTTGAATTATTGATATTGTGTCACTCTCAAATTTCAGTTTTAGCACAGCTACTCTTTCTGATATTCCAATATACTACCCGTGCGCAATATGTTGAGACCTGGGGGCGGTGACGCCACAGACGCATGGTTTTACTTGTGCACAAAAAAATATCACAAGTTTCCACCCGCGACTCCGTCTCTGCTATTTTTTTTAATGTAGCGACTGTTGTACTCGAAACAACTTTTTACTTTCTAAAGCCTGATCAACAGGTAAACAAAACTGTTTGTTACGTTTTTCGTTTTCAAAAAAGTCCAACACTTTTAACACGAGATTTCTCTCTCGACTGTGTAAAGTTTTACCCTTCATTATAACAATAAACTTAAAACAAAAAATATAGCAGTAACTCTAATAATAAATATTAATGAAACAGTATCAAATAAGATTATAAAATCGGAGCGCGTCGTCGTTGCGTGACGTAACCCAGTACGAGACTAAGATGTTAAAAAAAATGTCGTTGCCTACAGTACAACACGGGAGCTTGAGGGGAAGTTACAGGAGTAGCGGGCGGAGGGTTGCATTCGCGCACGGGTAGTAGTTTACAATATTTTGTTTATACGTTTTCTTTACAAGAAATCCCACTCTGTGTAGACCTTTTGTTTCCCCTGTGTGTAACATAGTATATGGTCTTGGTGCTCTTCGATTTTGCAAGCTAGTCTTCTTACTTCGCTAAGTCCTAATATATCAAAATCAATTTTTTCAAGGGCATAAGTTAATTCTAATAATCGTTCTGTCGATGATAGTGATTTTACATTGTAGGTACATATTTTTAACTGTTGATTTCTTTTTATGGATGGGTGAGGGTAGTGTTCGTAATCTTCATGGTGACCAATCAGATTGGGGAATGTATTAAGTTTATTTAAGTTGACTTAAAGATACTGGTTGTATTGGAGTGTTCAGAGACTTTGACAACTCTCTTTTCTTTTATTTTGGATTTTCTTTTATAATCAGTTCATCATATTTAATAATTGCATAGTTTTCTTTTTGTCTTTCTACTTTTAGTTTATGTTGTAGGTCTCTCCTCTTCTCTAAGATTTCTTTAGGGTAGTCCTCCGAAACATAAATGTCTTTGAGTTTCTTTTTCAATCATAGATTTTTTCCAGGCGTTGATAAAGGTGATAAGTATGGGTCTGTTTGTTTCACCTTTTTTCCCCAATCCGATGGATTATATTTATATCTTTATTTTCTATATTGATTTTTATGTCGGTTTTTAATATTTGTTTCACTTTTTCTATGAGTTCTTCGATACACTTTTCGTTTTCTCCCAGACCATGTATAACGATGTTGTTCAATCTTTTGGTTTTTTTCTATGTTCAATATTTTTTCTTTTAATGTTTGGTTTCTTGCTTTAATTCCTACTAGTTCTTGTCTAATAGGGATCAATTAGTTCAATAAGTTCTTTAGTTTGGTTTTTCATTTCTAATTTTATTTTGCCAAATAGTAGCCCATTTCACAGTCCATTTTAATACGACTTGATTTGCAATGCGTGAAACGGAACGTAATTTCTTAAATGAACGCAGTCGTAACGTCTTTAGGTTGGTAATATGACGTTTATGGTCTATGACTTGATATGTCAATGTCACTCACTTACATTTGTACCTGACAGCTGTTGTAGATAACCTCCAAAAATATGAAACTTACATGAAATAATTTGTTGTGATTTCACAAAATTAATACTTTTTTCTGGTTGTTTTCATGATATTTGTGCATTGTAGATGTTCACTTTTGCGATATGATAGTCTGTTTTAGAGTTTGTACTGATATTTCAACCAAATTAAGTGAAAAACTGGAGCGTAATAACAACACGTCTAACCTTTGAAATTTAAATCTAACATTTGAAACCATAGCATGCTGAAAACTTGTCACCAAACGCAAGTAGGCTTGTTCCGGCAGCTACACTTGAGGGCCCGTCTTACCACCAGGCTTAGCGTGTTACCATCTTTCGCCTCATCATCAGTTAACAGTTACCATCAGATGAATGCCTTCTAGTACACACCTGGCTAGTTATCACCCTAATGAAGTATCATCAAGCAGCTATCAGCTAGCAACTGCACATCAAAGCATGATGGTTCATTGTACAGTATTTATGTTTTTTTCTTTTGCTAATAATGAGGCTTATTTTTAAGAGACTTCAAAAAAGGAGGAGGTTCTCACTCAATTCGAATGTATATTAGGTCCTTACATATGCAATCAGCATTTTGTCGTTCTGACCACTTTGATCTGAAATATCTCCTCTTTGATTAAGAATTCCAAATTTAAATTGATAAATTCATTTAGCTGATACATTTGAGTTTTGAAAACAGTCATTCATTTGTTTTTTCCTCATTATTTTTTTCTTAGGCGTCGTTTATTACCGCACAATGGAAAACATGAAATATCGGTATATTTACGAGTATGAGTCATACTGTGGCACCAGTGCTGCAGAAAAAGCTCGAAGGATTAATAATGTGTAAGGCGCTGGTGTCGCAAAAGAAAGCACGGTACGTTTTTGGTTTCAACGTTTTTGTTCTGGAAATTTCGACCTTCAGAACCAACCCCGTGGACGGCCGGAGACCAAAGCGGAAAATGAAGAATTAAAGGCTATTGTGGAAGCGGATCCATCACAGAGCCCTTCAGAAATCTTGCCCTAAACGAAAATTGACTCAGAAAAAGTTACTTGTGAATGTTTGGTGGACTAGAGACGGTGTCGTTCACTACAGCTTTCTAAAATCTGACCAAACGATTACGGCAGATATCTATTGTCAGCAACTGCAAACCATGAAGGAAGAACTAGCTGCTAAACAACCGAGATAGGTCAATCGCTCTAAGCCACTGCTGCATCACGACAACGCAAGACCACACACTGCACAAGACACAACCACTAAGTTAGATGAGCTACAATTGGAATGACTGCGACATCCACCGTACTCCCCAGACCTTGCTCCAACAGATTACCATTTTTTCCGGAATTCGGAAAACTTCTTACAAGGAAAAAAATTCAACTCCAATGCGGCAGTCCAAATCGCATTCAAACTTCAAAGTGTTTATTGATTCTCGCCCCCACTGTTTTTTAAGTAAAGGGATCAATGAACTACCTATGAGATGGCAAAAGTGCATAGATAACAACGGTGCATACTATTCCTCCCGTACAAAACGCCAATTTCATATGTAAGGACCTAATATATTTTGTTATGGATATTCAGCCCTTCACTGTTTATGAGCTGATTTAGATGATTCTTTGTTCGTTGGAAATGGTAATAAGTACCTCAAGCGTGGTCCCGTTTTAACTTCATTGGCATTAGGCCTTACACGTCTTCCATCAATTATGTTTAAAAAAGTTTATGCAAAATTTGAACTAGATTGGACCAAGGTATCACGTTGACCCATACAAACTTTGACCCCCTTTTTCACTCCCTTAGGGGTAGAATTTCAGAAAATCCTTTCTTATCGGATGCCTACGTCGTACAAAGAACACACCCTCCAAGTTTCAGGTCTCTACGATCATTGGTTTAGGCTGTGTGTTGATCAGTCAATCAGTCATTCAGGACAAAGCATAAAAAAAAGGGCCCTTATCTAACTATTACATATACTTATTTGTAAAAAAAAAAAACAAATAGAAGACATAAAAAAGTAAGTTATAGACGAAGAAATAAAAAAATACTATAAGACGACTAAAACAGACAAAACCGAGTTTTCCAGTCTTTTCTAAAATGCTTAGACAATTAGCTTTGAGGTATCAGGTTTTATTTTTTGTTTTTTTTTTTTTTTTTATAATAGCACGGCAAATGTACCGCGCTACCTGATAGGAAGTACGGTTCAATCCAACAACATCGACGATCACCGTCGGATCTACAAACCATCACCAGTCATGCCATGCCATGCCAGCCTGCTCAAATATCTCTTCACGTTGTTCAAGGACTTCATGTTATAGAACAAACTCGCCAGGAGACAGTTCCACAGCTTCACACGTATGGTAAAGGTATGACGAAGAGAATTTATAATTTATTTTTTATATTCATTTTCTTTTGATTTCGGATGCCACTTCTAAGTGATTATTATCATAACCGTTACGTATTTTGGTTGACAGAATTAATTTCTGTAGTTATCCGCTTACTTTCCAATGTAATTAATTGGTTGTATGTGTTTTTAAAGATTCAACACTCTAATTATTAGACAGTGAATTCGAAAGTAACTTGTCGAAAATGTATGTAACGTGTTATGAAATAAAATTGAACTAACAAACGCCAATTACTCAAGATGTAACTGGGGCTTCAAAGATAATTATTTTTTTAGGTAGACAGTACTCAAAAAGCTTATTCCACAAATAACAAAATCATTTTTGCACTACCGACAATAATAATTTTTTTTCCACATTACCGCCGCGCTCGTTTGCTGGTATAAAATGCTATATAGCACTAACCTCGCCACTGTACAAACTAAAAGTGCTATTGAACTTTATCTGGCGAATTTGAATTCTATATATCGTACTTATATATATATATATGTATATACGTAAATATATCATATACGTTAAGTTATTATGTAATCGGCGCGTACCTAGTAGCTTAAATGTGCTAAAGTATAAAAATGTCTGGGTCGACGAACCTTTTTCAGAGCTCAGACTCATTGCGGATGAAATGGGGGAGCATTTGGGCATTATCCAACGTTACTTAAGACGATCAATAGACGGCTTCAATAAACACAATAAAAAAATCTACTTCACTATCCTCTGCTTAGAGTTAAGTATTTGTCTACAATGAGTGTCACTACAATATTACCTTTCAAATGCAAATAATAGCAACCGCCCGCAACTTCGTTCATGTTAATCTATATTAATATTATAATTCCCACTTCTCCACGGCTAGAAAATACCTAGCTGAACGCGTAGTGCTTATAAAAGGACCAAGTATCGAAGAAGTAAAACAAACAAAAAAATTATCAAAATTTATCCAGCAGTTTTTGCGTGATGCGCGTATACAGGGCAAAACTTAATCATCTTATATAAACAGATTAAACAAAAACATTCTGTTCCGAGATTTTTCAAGGGGTTCACGGTCTTAGTTTGGACTTAGTTGTTAGGACTTAGTTTGTTAACCAAAATATTAATAAAATCACAATAATTACATCCGTCATCGTAAATATGTAAATCTCCCAAAACGAATGAAAGCGAGATTTTGGCTTTTTTCGTATTACATACTTATTTTATAATTCCTTATTAGAATTCATGACATTTGTATAAATCTTATAAAGGTTTTGGCTCTGTCTTCACCTAACTTTATATTAAACATGTACGAAAAAAAAAAACACTTTGTATCTCTCAATATCCGTATAAAACGAAACAGATTTAATACAAATTATTGTAGAAAAACAATTACAGCCGCATTTATGCGGACCAAATGTGGCAAATACAAGGAAATAGTTTGACCTCGTATAATATAAGATTATAATTGTCGACTTTATTATAAATCTTTCAACAGACCGCGACGCAACGGGGATCGGTATAAGGTATAAAATGTAATTTTATGTTACACGACCATTTTTAACAAAAAGAAAACCAACTTCTATGATTTTGAAGAGTTACCTCGAATATTTTCAAAGTTGAAGATCCAATGCCAATGAAATTAAAATGGGACCACCCTTGAGGTATTCCCTATCCAACAACAAAATAATCATCTAAATCGGTTCATAAACTATAGAAGTTATAGCTGAACATCCATAAACAAAAAAAAAAAACATTCCAATTGAGTAAGCAGTCTTTCGTTGAAGTCGGTTAAAAATATGAAAAGGTTTCAACATCTAATGCGGTGGGTCAGACCAGTTGTTGGATCCAGTGTTGGCGGACGTTGATGTGGCGACGCGCAACGTTCGTGGTGTGGATTATAGTTCGTTGGTAATAATACATATTCACATCTTAACGGTGGCTAACTTTTTGGTTTGTCGTGTTTCGAATCACCCGTGTATTTTCACGTCAATCAATCACCTCTTTGCTAATTGCATATTCAAACGCAATCGTAATTAAGGACTAAACTCTAGTCCGAAGCACTCACAAACTTTTTTTTTCAATATTCACTAACGACCGAACCCAATAACGAATCTTGATCTAAGATTGGCCTCGATCTACTGATCGATCTTCGTACTACATCCCAATAACAACGATCACCAAAGGCGATCCTAGTTTCTCAACAGATCGCAGATCGATCTCTTCTCTCCCTTACGTTTCTTTTTATACAGATTTCATAATGAATGCGTTATGTTTTACACAGATACTAGAGAATATATTTTACTTTATGGGTACATGTTAACGAAAACTTTATTTATTACTTAAACTTACATATATTTTAAGTATTTACGCAGTATTAACAGATTTTTTAACTATGTTACCGACACAAAATACTTATAAAGTTTTTGGAAACGAAACGTACAAGTTAGATCCGCCATCTATCAAAATTCTAGTGTCCAGTGTCAGTTCAGACAAACAAAGTAGGGATGACGATGAAAAATAAAGATTCACAAAAATAGAAGACTAAACGATCGATTTCTAAAAAATTGATCTTTTTTCGATTCGCTTTTCCAGTTTGAATACACAATATAAATATAAATCACTTTTAGAAAACAAAAAGTACACCATATTAATCGACATTTTATTATGTTCGGATCAATTTTTTTTATAACCATTCTAAACTATCAGTTCCTAGAAAAAGATAGAAAGAGGTTTGAAATAGGTATTGGAAAATAATTACCGCTTGGATGTTACTTTTATGAAAGATATTATTTTCGATAAAAGCAATTCAACCGTGGTTTTGTTCAGTCTGAATCTAAATGTAAATTCAGCATCGTTTAAACACCGCATGTGGTTAACACACGGCTATAAGTTCTTCGAGATTGTGGTGAAAATTCATTTTCATCACCGTCCCAATCGGAAAGCTCCTGTAACGCCTCCAAATCACTCAAATCACTGTCGCTATCGTCCCTAGTTATTGTACTAAACACATTTGTAGCCATTATTTATTACTATATAAAGAATAGCTAATAAAATTTACAATGAATTTACTAAACCGAATTAAGATCGTTAGTAGCAAACCGCCAAAATCCTAAATCGTAAAAATGAATCACAGATTGCTGTAAATAGATCTGTCAAAATACAAAGATCGATTATTGGGATGCGTTAACTGTCATTCCCAAACGGAGGACGCTTCAAAAAAGGATTGCGTACCTCACAGAGATCGATCGCATTTTTGGATTGAATATGTAATCTGTAGATCAGATATTGAAACACTTTAGAGAACAAATGGATTGAAGTAACGATCGTTGTTAGGTAAAAATGGATTGCGATCGCTTATTGGGTTCGGCCGTAAGATGTTTCACATCTGCCGGGCGTTCCGTGACGGCCTTTTATTTTTTATTTTTACATCAAATACTACCGTGCCTTTTATCCGTTTATAATATTATTAAAACCACGTCAAGAAAACACATCGCTGAATGCGTAGTGCTTAGAAAATTTTTACTTTCTTCAAACTTTAATAACTTATTATTGAATGAAGATATCGCGATATAACAACAAAACATTCTATACTACACAAAAACTTAATAGGAATGTATTGTATACACAAAAGTTCCGTAAAAAAAATTTGAGTGTGAGTTCACACGCGGTATTAGTGAAATTTCTCTCTCTCTCTCTCTCTCTCGCTCTCTTTGTATATATTTCGAATACATTAATAGGCGAAGGATAGAGAAACTATATAGAAACGAATTATATCTCATTCTCTCACAGCCTAAAACCTATATATACATTTATAGCTATCTCTTTTTCGTTACACATATTCATTTCATAAAATCCAATTCACACCGTCCCGAAAGCAGTTTCACTTCAAAAATCTTTAAATGATAGTGAAACCCCTATAAAAATCCGTTGCGTTGTTCAGAAAAAGTAAGCGAACAAACAGACAAACGCGGACAACGACTTTTTTATACTATGTATTAATATTGATTATAGTAATATAATATAGCTGAAGATTTTTTGTTTGTTTGTTTAATAAACGCGCTAAACTCTGGAACTACCAATCTCGATACGTAAATACATGTTCTACAAAAGTATTGGTCCTTAGTACACCTAAAAAAGTTCGCGATACCATATGCCTATCTATATAAAGCCACAATAAAAGAAAATATTAGTAAAAATATTATCTATACTGAAATAAGAGGAGATTCCTTCCATGAACGCTCCACTATAAAATGAACTTCCTTCTGATGTTTTCCCTTGGGACTACAGCATATGGATCTTTAAAAGAGAAGTAGGTTTTTAAAGGCATTCAAAGGTTCGCTTGGCGTTATAGGAACCTGTTTACACGTTTGGGATAAATACTTCGTAACTCACTGGTACTACCATAAAAGATGACATTATGTAAGCTCATGTTTCATCATCATCGTCAACATTTCAGCCTCCCCTAAAGATCGCCACAGCGTCTTTTGAATATTATTTCAATCAAACAATTTTTTTGAGGAATAAAACATCCGAAGAATTTTGCGTTTTTCTGACGCCAAATGGCGTTTCATGCAATCAAACTATAGAGTTTTTTTTTTAATCGATAAATCTTATATTTTTAGGATTTATTAAAAATAAGCATGACTTTTAGATTTATTTACAAAATTATGATATTTTCCAACCTTGGGTTAGCATTTCACCATCTAATCTCACCGCCCATAGTAAAAAATCATTCTCATCATTGTTTCGTAACAGTTCTAAGATAAAATATACTATTAAATTTTATAACTCCAAAAATATTTCAAAATATTACCGCAGATATTAATTTCAGATTCAAATAAACCTCTTTAAAAAAATGTTCATAAAAAGACGAATCACTGATTTATAACTAAAATTCATAAATGTGTTTCAGATTATTATTAGAAGACTTGCAAGAGTTAATTTATCTTTGTTGGAACAATAATGAAAAGGCATCGTTAGACGTTCGACCAGACAAAATGCATGCCAGATGAGTCATAGCGTAGCGCCAGATCAATACACGATCTCGACGAGTTATATGCCAAGTCGTAATCTAGACATTCATAGCATTTTAACACAGTGATAGTTAAATTATAGACATATTTAACTAACATACATAATATGACACATTTGCATTCAACTAAATAAATAAGGGGATTCATTTTTCCCATAAATAGTAAATAATCGACGTTCTTCCGTTTTGATATCGGAAATAACTGAATCAACTATAAAAATAGCTGACCCGAGTTTAAAATAAGAATGTTAATAACATCTCTATGTCCAATAATTCCGATAAATAATATTGTCTTTAATTTTATTTTACGTAACAATATGATATTGAAGCTTTAAGTTCTTTAGTATTAACCTAATGCCTTATTATATACAGTGGGTTTAAGCTAGCGTCCTGAAAAATTAACATCATTTTATAATGATCTTAGCTAATGTTTTGTCTTTAAACGCGGAAGGTAATGCATGTAGTTACAATTAAAAAAAAAACATGAATAATTAGGTACTACTTACTAGTAGATGATATTAATTTCCAATCACCTCCAAACAGTTAATAAACCGCCAAAGATAGTATACTTATTGAAACCTAAATTGTGACCACGACTACGCACACGTGAACAAAAAAAAATTAACTGGGGTAAAAAGTATCCTATGTCGACCTTATGTCCTTCTCCGAGGTCCAATCTACCTCTATACACCAAAACTCAGCGATATTCGTTCAGTGGTTTAAGCGTGAAAACAGAAAGTTATTTTCGCATTTATTATATTAGTAGGTATGGATGAAGTTATCGTGATTTTTTTTTTTAGATAGGGATCAAGTATCTACGGAGTAAAACAAAAAAAAAATTCACCAAAATGTATCCAGTAGTTTTTGCGTAATGCGCGCACATCGGCAATACCCAAATCATTTTATTAATTATCGTTTTTATCGTTATAGGTTTAGTGTTATGCTCACAACCTAACCTATTCTTAAGTGACGAGGTGGCCCAAGATGGAAGCACGCTTGCTTGGCGATAGATTTTGAACTTGTAGTGGTGGTCGCTAGATAGACGGTTTTCCTTCGCCGAAAGCTCAGGCTCATTGCAGGGATTCGAACTCACTTTGATCGACGAGATGTTCGACACGCAACCACCGAGCCATCATTGCTTCAACGAATATACTACAACAATAATTCTGAGTATGTATTTATGTTTACGCGCTATGTTTTACTTTCCAGATAATGCTTTAGTAATTTCATTTAAAAGGGTTCATTAGGACATACATTCAAGGGAACATCCAATCGCCATGCCAATTGTGGGACCAACAAATGCTTCATAACAGTATGCAACTAAATCAAGAAAAAATCAGCATGCACATATTGAAATCAACTAATCTTTGAACATTACCCAGTCAAACACATTATACCTATTCATAATCTTTTACTAACTGAAATAGTCAATATGTATTAAAATGACTGTCTCTTTGTTTGTTTATATCTTATGCTTATTACTAAGCTATTCATTCAATTGGAATAAAATTTAGTAGATTGTTGTACATATGTTTGCATATGTTACAACAATGGTGTACAAATAATTTCATTTTCTAGACAAGGAAAAGGAACATGGGTAAAAGCGAGAACCAAGTATAATTTACGGCAAGAGTGCAGTTTATTTAAATAAATCTATTTTTGTGACTAAGATTTTGAAGACAATTTTACCAATCACTCGAAAACCAGATCAAATATTACCTACATAATCAAACCTACCAAGAAACAGACATGACCCTAATCATTATAGTTATTCAAATATGCTTCACATCACAGAAGTGTCAGTCTGCATTACTGTGTGCATAAATATGGTATGATTATTATATAACATTTGAAGGCTATAAATATAATGTAAACATTTATACATAATAATGTTATTAAAGTGTATATATATTTCATTATGGATATATTATACATCAAAGATGAATCAATCATTTAAGGTAAATATCAAGAGTAAACAGTTCTCATACTCACTTTAATCTTTTAACTCTCACTTTAGATATTCTATTTAGAGGAATCTTGGAAAGAAATAAACATACTTTAAATTAGCTTTTGCTTAATTAGATGTCTATAATTTAACTGAAAGAACCATACTCTTGATGCAAGTCCTATTGGGTTGCTAGTCATGAGGACTGAGTTAGAACACCTTGCGAATTATTGACTGTCAACCCCAACCTTTGGACCTGAACACAATAGGGCAAGCACTGCTGCTTGAAGCTCGATGGCTGAAAAAACTTTCAGTGAAGGAAAACATCACGATGAAACCATAGCATAGTGGTAGCACTTTTTGTAAAGCCTGTCTGGCTAGTTACTACCCTCAACTTCAAGATCTGTCAACCTTTATGTGTAAAAAAAAATAGAAATAGGTATGACAGTAATGCTTACAGAGAAAAGCCTTGCACAGGTTCAATCATTCAATTTGTTATGATCATAGATATATTCAAAGGCATTGATATTTAATTTAGGAATTAGATCAAATTATTCAACTAACTACCAATCACCATACATTTATACTTTAAGTGTAAAATAGGACTTAATTACATTAGTCCAATAAAATTTAGCCTTCAATGTATATTCTCACTACACAACACATGAATAATGTATACAATAAGATGACATATACATCACAAATAGCTTTGGAGTAAAACAGCTCCAATAGGTGTAAAATCATAAAGAACAGAAATAAATCTTAGTTTTTCAACACCAATCAATAGCTTTTTAGAATAACTCTGAATATGGAATACATGTTGCTGATAGTCAATGTACATTAGTTATAGTAGTCACAAGTAAAAAAATTCCCTTAAGAATCAAAATTAAAAAATGCTTTATTTAGGCCCTAAGAAGGTAATTATGAATGTCAAAACACTACTACTAGTTCACAAAACAACCCCGTCATTGCAGACATACATACATACATAAATCATGCCTCTTTCGCCATGGGGAAGGCAGATACCACCTCCTCTCACTTGTTACGATGCTTCTTCAACATTCATTAATCTTTTTATGCATGCTCATCCATTTAATGTACTCTTGACCTGACATTTCTTCAGAATGCCCCGATTTGATAAAGAAAAATTCATCTAGGCCTTCCTCTTCCAACATTCCCATTCATGCTCACCTTATAAATTTGTTTAATCATTCCTGGCTCATTAAGAAAAGCCAGAAAGAAAATAGGGTGTGTACAAATTAGGTGTCAGAAATATAAAAGTTCATAAATAATAGATATGGGGATAATAGCATTTACTTAAACATACCTTTTTACAAACATTCAACTAATCAAGAACACTCGAGTATTTGTAATCTTAAAAAATATTATAATCAATTGATCAGAGGAAGTGTTTCCTGGTATTATAAATAGGTATTCAAGATATAATTTATGTTATAAACAATATTGTCATTCACCCATATACTAATCATAGATTGTGCATATCAAAATTGTTATTTGTGTAATAAAAAGAGCTATATTAATTAATACTTATTCAATAATGACAACCAAGAAATATAAAATTCACCAGTACTGAATGAAAGAAACAACACAGCTGGTTTTAAGACATTTTTTTTTCTGACTATACTGGAGCTTCTGATGGCTTTTACAGCTTCACCGTGGCTTGTGGGCGAATGCTTATGGCTCTCAACCATGACAGTTATATTGTTATGCTAAGTATAGCTTAGTCTAATATAATATTTTTTAATTAATAAAGCAGAGTTAAGTTTTATCTATAAATAGCCTGAGTCTTTGTGCCTTTTACACATGTATGTTCAGTTTTTGGTATGGTATATCACATTTTTCTTTTATTTTAATTCTTACGCTAATTTTATTGTTCATCACCAGCATCTAAGCTGAGTAACTAAAGATACTATTTGGCATAACAATTGAAAATTTCTTAGATTTTATATTTCTTTATTTAATATTAAAGTAATATAAATTAACAGGAGCACATACAAAAATCATAGTTACATAAAATAGTTGTGTGGGTAGTTTCAAAACAAGTTTCCCCTATTATCAAAGACACTTATTCACATCTTTACAATCTTGAATCTACCATGACATAACAGAAATGTATGTCAAATAGCATAGTAACAAACGTGGGAACATTTTATTATGTACAATTATGTCCACATTATTTTTGTGTCTCGTTTCTAATCACATATTAAACTCGATGGATTTATAGATAGTAAAAAAATACAGGTGAACGTGCTGTCAACTTGCACAGCCTATACGAAAATCATTCAAGATCAAAGTAAAGTTATCGACCTAACGTTGCCTTCGTCATTGATATTGAACGATAAAAATACATAAGCATCAAATGACGAATTAAAGTTTACGTACTGCTTAATACTTACAATCTAAATGTTTCTTTTTCGGTGCAATCATTTCTTCTGTGGTCGCTTTACATACGGACTTTGCTAATCCCTGCCCGGCGATGCTGTGTCGGGCTGCTAACAGCCTATCATTTATAGTTTGACCCGCCATCATCACGTTCAGTCCTGACATATACTATTTACACTTTTACGGCACTTTTTTAGCTATTTTTCAACAAATTCACAAAATTACTACGATGACGGGTAAATTATGTCACCGCCCCCCGACTGGCAGTACTGGCACTATTGACTATACTAAATTCAAGATGGCGACATTTTAGCATAAATGTTGCCAGTATTGTCACATTTGGTATGAATCCGCTAACTTAGGCATTAGGTAAGCCACAAACGTTCGTTTTCCAAAGTAACTTCCATTACTTCCATAGCATTAAATCTTTTTATATATAACATAACTGTTGTTCTTATTTCATTTTCCTTAATGAACATGTGCAATAGTTGATTAGAAGAATTTTGTTAACGAGTTAATTGTGAAAACAGAGTACAATCTCTGTGTATGAAAAAGTGTTCGTGGAAAAGCGTCAAATTGCGATGGTGCTGCGGTACCAAGTGCGTAAATTTGATAAATAACACCAAAAGTTATTATTTCCCTCACTTGAACAACTTTTTGTAATTCACTTAATATCACTTATTTTTTAAGTTTTAAAATAGTAATAATATAAAATTACGAAAAAGTATCACTCCCTCTTGTTACACTAGCGCCATTTTGGTGGGGTTTTGAATTGTAATTTTACTTAATACATCTGGTCGCTGGACATTGAACACTTTTTCAACTTGTCCAAAGACGGTTCTTCTTAGCTGTAGGTACTTTATCTCTGGTAGGTACTCTCCATACGTCTTAATTATTATATATAAATATGTATATACTTTAATTGCACTATAGGTATACTTAAAAAAACTATAATAATAATACTTAAGGATATGGATGTGGCGATATAACCCAAAAAATATTACGAGTTGCACTCCAGGAGCGCCGATAGAAGTGAAAACTTAGTTATTGGGTTATGAATTGCATTTTATATTGTATTTATGAATTATTAGAGACTTTAAAATACATTTCATATTCTTTTATGAAAGACGCGTTCGCGGTCTGCTATATGTACCGTGTGCATATATGCACACACTATAGCTGCGTCTCGTAACGGTGTCGCGAGTCCAGAGATTTTATCTCATCTAAAAATATGCGTACCGTGCTAAAATAAGTTTTCACTTCAAAATAGTTTAGTTCAGCCACGATCTATTTTTATATCAGACTGACTGATAATTTGGTTTATGTAAATATTATCATTACGTTTGTCACTGATTACAGAATTCATATTTATTAAAATCAAGCAAGAGCTGCAAAATATTAATACAGCAATAATTCGAGTGTCGAGCTGCATTTTCATTCAATATAGGATAAGCCAAACGATCCTATAATTGATGACCACGACGTAATTTCTATATTAATATTTTACAACTCTTGCTTGATTTTATTAAATATGAATTGTGTAGTCAGTGACAGACGTATTGATAATATTTACAGAGACCAAATTATCAGCCAGTCTGTTAAATAAAAAATTATGTGTGCGTGTACTAGCGTACACTCGTAAGAATTGAAACTTCTTTATGACGTTATTTTTCAAAAAATAATTTACTATATGCAACTTTACAGAAATTGGTTAAATAAAGTTAAATTTGATAAAGTTTAATAAAAGACTTTTATTATCATAGACATAAATACAAATTCTACAATTATTTCATTTTAGCTTATTACTACAAAGATTATTATTGAATTTCATTAATTGTAATAGAATTATTACTATCATTGATGTCGTTATTATATATTTGTGTTATTAATGGCTTATGGTAACTGAAATACGAAATATATTGTTTACATTCCACAAAATTTAGTAACCGAGCGAAAACTCCATCAATTGTAGTGCCGGATCTCGTTGTCGACGTTTGAGGATTGTTTTTCTTGGATAAATTCAGTTTATCTTTCAAAAATTCAATTAGTTTCAAAGATTTTTCTGATGCAAAATTGATATTAAAATCTCCACTTAATATCATCGGTATTTTATCATTATTCTTGCCGAGTAAAGAGGCACCGCCACTTGTGTATGATAACAATGAATGGTGAATAAAATCAATAATATCGTCCACGTTCTGATTAGGAGATATATATATTGCAACAATCAAAATTTTTATCCCATTTACCATTTTGCATTGACTTTGAATATTTTAGAAAAATAAATACCACAATAAACATTCAAGTATTAGAAAAAATTGATACCATAATTACACCCACGTGTTAGTGTATTGAAATATACAATCAAAAACTGAGGTTAATTTTAAATAACGTGGAAAAAGAAATACCATAATTACACCTAAGTATTAGAAAAAGAGATGTAATTACTTATTTTTTTTTTAGAAATTCACTGGAATTAGAATTAAAATAAACCCTTTGATTTTGCTGATCACTTCAATATAACATATATATATATATATATATATTTATCACGTCACTATAGAGCATTGGGAATAAATAAGCGTGCAATAGAAAAACGGTCAAGTATAGTGGTAGGAGTATGTCCGTTAAAACGATATGCTATTGGTAAATGGCAATTGCACGACACCACCTAGTGGTCAAAGTCATCACTACTCAAAGCGGGTCATGGGCTCTTATGGAAGTCGATGCAATCGCCACCTGGATTTCAAAAATGTAACTACTCAAAACGGGCCGCAAAATACATTGGAGACATTTACCAATCCCTACTTCGCTGGAGAAAGTATACTTCGAATCACGCGTGGTAGGGATAAGAAAAAGATGGCGCGTAACGGAAAAATGTGACGCGTAACGAAAAAATGTTACACTAAATTTTTTCCAACCCCGATAAAGAAGTTTCACTTCAAAAAATAGATCGTGGCTGAACTAAAAACGATTTGTTGCGTTAAGTCGCCACATGTACTACCTATGCATAGGTATTAAACACGCACATTGCCGATAAAATTTTTACTGAAATTCTATTTAATTAGTCAAGTACTATTCCGAGATAATTTAAAAATTAGAAGAATTGTATAAATCACAATTTTCAAGAATCTATTTTATCAACAATCAACTTGCTTTTGAATTTTGAACGGCCCGCACCGTTGATACTTCGCGTTGACTGTCAACCATAGAGTAGAGTAATACATTGGGAATGTCAACTGTCACCGGTATCAGTCATCACGAATGACGCGAATTAATATTTCTCACTTTCTCAGGCATAATTCCTGTCAACGAGTGTGGAACATCGTTAAATTCGTTTAACAATTAGAATTTAGAAATAAAAGTTAAATATTGAAGTGATTCCAAAAAGATTTAAAATATTCTATTTAATGACCTTGAACCTTGAATAGACTTTAGGGTTATAGGGTTTAGGGTATATGTCATTAAATTTACCATTTATGACATTTTTGTTTATGGAATTGACTTTTTGTGACATTTATTGTTTATGACCTTCAAGCTTTTTCAATTTCGCTTTCGGCCATGTTGATATTTATACGTTTTCATTTCATGTTGTTGTATTGTTTCTATCCCAATTGCTTAGTGCTGATTTAGTTCTTCGAATTCAGGGTATTGTGTAACATTTTATATTTTTTAAATGCATTTTATTGATATGTAGGTTATCTACAGCTCAAGTACGAAGCTGTAGATTGAAAAATAATTTACTTTCTTGATAAATCTCTCAACAAGAATCCGTTTCCGTGAAATAAAATGGCTAAGAAAAAAGGAAAGTCGAAGCCCGTAAAGAAAAGTAAAACAGTAAAAACTTCATCAATAAATATTAATAATACAATACATGAAGAGGAGCTTGCAGCTGCACTTAACTCTGTAAATCAGCCAGTACTTCTGAAAATGTGCAGGCTATGTGAGACCAAAGATGGTCCTTTTCTGAACATTTTCGACCCTGATAACGTAACGGCAAAGAAAATACAAGATCTGATGCCTTTTAGTGTAAGTAACTATTTTATTTTACTTTAATATTTTAAGAAAACTTACAGCTAAGTACCTACATATTCAAGTTACATGTATATATATATATATATATATATATATATATATATATATATATATATGAATAAAAAACAAATTAGACCAAGAATACAAAAATATTAGCAAAGAAAAGAAAGTGTCTTACAAAAAAAAAAACTTTTTAGTTGACTTGGAAAGAAAGATTGGCTTCAATCTTGCCCGATATTAAGTGACAATTTGGCCCAATATGGTAACATACTATGCCTCAAGTGGAGATGCTAAAACACACCTATAGGTGGCTGGTGACAGATTTACAACAGTCTATGTTGCATTTCTAGTTTTTTGTACTATTTCTGTTTCTTTTGTAGACTCTTGTGTTATAAAGTACATAATATATGTCAAATATCATTTTATAGATCATCTTTTTAGAAATGTGCTATTTTTTGCGTCATTGGAGTGAGAAAGGGATGCTTAGATGGTTTGAGCATGTTGAGAGGATGAATGAGAGAAGAATGACTAAACAAATTTATAATGCGAGTGTGAAAGGAAACGAGACCATATTTTTCTCAAACATTTTACTAACCAACCTTGAATTTCAAGGGAAATGCTAAAAAACCAGGCCAGCATAATAGCATTTTTGACAAAAAAATTTACACTGAAAAAAAAAACCAAAGGCACCAGACATACCTTTTAGATTTTATTGCTATGAGTATGGAGAAATCCAAGTAAGACATCATTATATTTTACTAACTTCTTTAAGAGTTCAGCAGAAGGGAATGCCAATTTTTTTAAATTCATTTTACTGAGGATTACAACTTAACAAGGTTCACATTATCAATATTTCACCATATTAAGTATCATGTTTGTTGAAGTATTCATTGTTTTCAGGCATTGAAAACTGTTGTGAAAATGATGCAAAAAATAGCACATTTCTAAAAAGATGAGCTATAAAATGATGTTTGACATATATGTCAAACATATACATATATACATACTATAGTATGTACTTTATAACCATAGATGTAGTATAGTATAATACAAGAGTCTACAAAAGAAACAGAAATAGTACAAAAAACTAGAAATGCAACAGAGACTGTTGTAAATCGGTCATCAACCACCTATAGGTGTGTTAGAGAAGATAAGGATATTCTGTAGTCGGGTTTTGGTTTTTAAACTTATTTTTATTTCAATTATTTTAGGGTTTTGTTTTAGTGAGAAAGTGTGGGGTAATATGCTCATTGGCTCAGCCAGGATTTTAGTCAGGGGCTGGGGGTAGGCAAAGGAAAGCTAATTTAAAAATTTGGAATGGTTTGTTACATGAAAGAATAGAAAGGACGGAAGGTTCACTACCTTTCCTCTAGCCAGAGTGTTAAAAAGTGATAATGGAGATTTCAACATTTAGTATCATTTGGTGAGCTTAGTGACAATGATGGGAAGCAGGGAAGGCAGAGAAGTCATGTTCCATTATACACATTTATTGAGTAAATGCAAGCAAACCCACGGGCAACAGCTAGTATAATATATAATATTTTTGAAATGTGCTAATTAAACCCTATCATTTGATACCCAATAAGGCACAAGGCAAAAATATTTTAAAAAAAATGCAGGACCTCATGTCCTCTATAGGATGTCATATTGTATTCAGTGTGAAGTTATATATCTTATAACCAGCGAACAATCAAGACCTTCGTAATGATATCTCATTTATCAAATTATGTTATGTGGACTAGAAGAAAATCAAATACAGATGAAACATACATACATACATAACATCATATATTTATGATCTATACCACTAGTGGTTGAAAAAAGTGCTGACATGGTTCTTTTTGTAGGTGACACTTCACTTGTACTCATAATGAAAAGAATAGGTTAGACAAATAATATTTTAGTTAAAATTCTGAATGGTTTGATCTTAATACTAAATGCAAATAAAACCAAATATATGAGATTTGCCTTGCCCTATGTTGGCTTGTTGATTATAGTATCAAGATAGAAAGGAATTTAGTAGGCTTAGTTGATATTAATATCTTCTTCAGTATTACATTTGTTGCAAAAATAATTCCCAGAATTGCCACTAAAAAGGAATTTAGTAGGCTTAGTTAATATTAATCTTAGTTGATATTTATCTTCTTCGGTATTACATTTGTTGCAAAAATAATTCCCAGAATTGCCACTAATAAACGCCACTTTGTGAACCTATGATGTAAATGTGATAATGTAAAGGCGGGCTGTAAGGGGTGTCGAATTACATATTCAAAGTGGTGCACCCTGATTAACGAACGAGGAAATGGCGATAACTGGAAACCTAATTTGATACTTTATAATCTAAGTTTTTGATAATTACGATTGCTATAAATTCAAGTTCCCAGAAGGATTCGGGGGAGGCTTTTGCCCAGCAGTGGCTTAGGTTAGGCAGTTCCCAGAAAGATTTGGGGGAGGCCTTTGCCCAGCAGTGGTTTAGGTTAGGCTGTTCCCAGGATTCGGGAGGCCTTTGCCCAGCAGTGGTTTAAGTTAGGCTAAGTTAACTGCGGTAGTAGCAGCTACTACTATAAATTCAAGTTCCCAGAAGGATTCGTGGGAGGCTTTTGCCCAGCAGTGGTTTAGGTTAGGCTGTTCCCAGAAGGATTCGAGAGAGGCCTTTGCCCAGCAGTGGTTTAGGTTAGGCTAAGTTACTGCGGTAGTAGCTACTAACGTACCTTTTTTTTTTTTTAATGTGGAAAAGCTCGTCACGGTTACACACTCGCCCGGGGGACGACGAGTGGTTATGTGAGACTCTTACTCACTAAAACTCCACGGTGTACCTCAGCCGCCATAGAGGGGCGACATGGGCTCGCGGTTGCAATCAACCACGTCGCCCCGACGGCAGGCCCGGCTACTACTGCCGAGCCACCGCAACGGGAGACAATCCGGTACAACCCTAACTGTCTCCCACAGCCGCCAAACCGGTGCAATGGATAGACGCCCCCCCTCCCTCCCCGTCTTCCCTGGCTTGGCTAGGGCGGCGGGAGTTGACGGACGAATCGCCTCCTCCTGCCGCCCGTTCGTCTTTGGCGGAGAGGACCGCTCAGAGGATCCTCTTCGCGTGCCCTCTCCGCGGCCTCCTGCGACATCACTTCCTCGCAGAAGGAGGCTATAGCTTCCCACGACCTCTCGCTGTCGAGCATGGTGCGAACCACACTCGGGAGCGAGAGGTCCCCTCCAACCACTGCGGTCAAAGCCCGGCGCTGGCTCACCCACACAGCACACTCAGAAAGAGTGTGCTGCGCAGTATCACTGTCAGCACCGCACTCCTGACACGCAGTGGTCGGCTCCCTCCTTGCGATCCGGTGCAGGTACCATCCGAAACAACCATGTCCGGACAGCACCTGCACCAGTCGGAACGTGAGGGAGCCACGCTCTCTCCTACACCATTCTTTTAGGACCGGGCGGACGGCGTCTATGGTATATTTACCATATCGCGCGTCCGCCAGGTCCTCCCCCCATCTCCTTATCACATCCTCCTTTAGGGCATTCCTAATATTGGCCACCTCTGTGGGAGCTGGTGGCTCCCTTCTTTCCCTCCTCGCCGCCGTGTCCCTATATTGATCCAAATCAAAGAAACACGTGAAAAGAAAAATCAGTTTACTACTTCTGAATTAAAGACTTGGTATAATGTAGCAATCTGATTAAAAAAAAAAAAAAACAACTATTCTAAACATAAATAATGTACAAAATAATACTTTTAGGATTTAATTCACTTCCATTTGCTATGTAAAAAAAAAACAAATTAGAAAAATGACCAGGTTATTCTATTTTTATGCCGAATTAATTAAGGCTAATCCTACCCGCTTTATAAAAAATTAAGGGTAGTCTTACCTGCTTTATAAAATAGAATTAAATTCACTTACAAATTAGATCAATTACCAGGTTATTCTATTTTTTTATGCCGAAATTATTATGTTTAAGGCTAGTTCTACCCGCTTTATAAAATAACTAAATTATTAATTATGAATTATAGGTATTAAAAATGCGAAGCTTTGCAGTATCTAGAAATAATGTGTTAGTTACAGGGTTTCTACTAAGCGCGTCTACGTGCTTCTTACTTTCGCCTGGCCTATACTCTATCTCAAGGTCAAACTCTTGTATCGCAAGTCACCAGCAAGCTATTCTCGGAATTAAGTCGCGTTTCACTAGGGTAACTCAAGTCGCGTTTCATGACATACGTGGTGACAGTAATCAGAAAATATATAAAAATTTGGCTTTTAAAATAATAGGCAGTTCAAAAAAACATTGTCACCCCATGATTTCTTTCTAGTACTGCAACTATAAATATATACTTTACTTAATTTTTAACCATGAATAATTCTTCTGTTAATTATAGTCTACAATTAACAGATTGTTACACTGAAACATTGAGTGCCACAAAATTCATGTTATACATTTGTGTTAAATATGTATTTAATACTACCTTTTGTTTTAGATTTTAGAAAATGACGATCTACCACATAAAATTTGTTTTCGTTGCTCTGCTAAGGTGGAAGAGCTTCATGAATTTGTTCAGAAATGTGTCAGAACTCAGGAAAGCTTACAAGCTACCATAGGTAACAATAAAAGTTTTGTGAAAACAAAAATAAGGACTCAATGGGAAGAAAAGTTGAATAAGTCCAATATATCTAATGATGATATTTGTGATGCTTTAATAAAAAAAGCAATGGAAGGTATAAAAGATATTCCATTAAACTCATTGCCAGCTAATGAAACTAAACCCTCAAGTAATCAAACTTCATCCATAAAAATAAAGGGATGTATTGATACATCTACCAATACAAAGAAAGAATTTCCAAGTGATCCAAAGTTAAATCAAAGTAATGAAACTGACACAGTACCTAAGAAGATAAAATTATCTTTGGAAAAATGCGATTCCAAACCGGTTTTTACAAGGAGCTTACGTTCGAAAAATTCTGATTGTGGAGCTGAAAATAATACGATCTGTGATAAAATAGATGAAGGCGAGACAAATAAAGATGTTCAAAATTCGGATGAGAAAGTAAAGGCAAAAATAATTGTAGCCAAACCAGAAAATTCTGTTCCAAAAATCAAGGTCAGAGAATTTAGCGAGGAAAATATATCGCAAAGAGAAAGTTTAAACAAAGCTATACCTTTTAATATTATGGATTATATAACGACTATAAAAGTTAATGGAGTAGGTATACTATTTCAATGTAAACTATGCAACAGAAACTTTTTGAAAAAAGAAGTTGTTGAAGTTCATGCTTGTGCAAAAAATGGTAGTTCTAAACAAAATATTCCAAAACCTTTACCACAGCAGGAACCCCCAAAAACATTAAATTCAGTGAAATACATTGATAGTAAACGAGCCAGTGAGGCTAATAAAAGTATAAAATTAGCATCAGATGTTAATAAAGAATCATTATTAAACTCTAACAAAAATGCCGATAAAATATCTACTCCTGAAACTAAATCTAAACCAAAAATAGGTCCAGCTAGTAAGATAAAAAGGGACAAAACAGAACCACAATTAGATCAAGATCGAAGTGCAGAAAAACAAGGAGCGCTTGATCCTTCTAAACCCAATTCTGAAGTAAAAATATCAAACCCAAACATTATACCAGTACCTGTTGTTAATTTTCCTACAATACCAAGCTTGAACAGTCGTTATAAATTACTTTCTGGACCAAATAATACTTACACCTTAGTAGAAGATTCAAGTTTTGCCAAAATTGAAATTGTCAATGAATCCCAGCTCAATAAAACAGGGTTGAAGAGAAAACCTGGTGAAGATAATAAAAATAAAAAAGTAGACAATGTATCTTTGCCGGTAGTTATTGATTTGGATGATGACAGTGATAAACAATCAACTTCAAAACAGCAACCATACCCTGTAGGATTGTTTTCAACAAGGCCTCATAATTCTAGTACGCATATTCCACCGGCCAATCTAGAAGTATCAAAATTTACAACCCCAGCTATGAAAAAGCAATCATACACAGTGGTACAAACAGGTAATCCAAATAAACTGGTGATATCAACAAAGCAAGGGCCTGTTGAAGATATTCCAAAGAAGCGACCAAAAAAAACTAAAACTGATGCGCCGCCGGCTGGTGACGGTGCTGTTAAAGAACCTTTTAGTGTAACATTAGAAGATGTAGCACCAACTAAAGATCCAGGATTTTTCACATTCATCAACGTTGATCCTTTGTTACAACCATCGTATGTTCTGCCAACAGATAGCATTATACAAGAATCACAAATATCTACATCTACACCAGCTATTACAAATAAGTCACAATCAAAAGAAAAAGATAAATATCAGTGTAGTATTTGTGACCTAACATTTTCAAGAGAAAAGAAGATGCTAACACACATACAATCGCATTACTCGAAACTAGATGAGGAAGACGATATGATGGAGGAAATTAATCAAAATAGAAGAAGGAAGCGTAAATCTTGAAAGATAAGAATATTATGTGTATTGATAATTTGAGAAGTAAAAGTATCTATAAATAAATTGGTTAAGTGGCCAACTGTGTTAAAAAATTGGGCTCATTCGTTTGGGTCTCTGCCACTTGATCATCCAATTAACTTGTCAATCTATCAACAGAGTCTACTTACTCTTCAACTAGGATTTGGGACTACGCAACAGACTTAAACTATGTAGTACGGGACGCGTATTAATGTGTTAGGTACGTTAGCGCTATTAACTAAATACTACTATCGCAAAATTATATACAAACTTCAATACTGTTAACTATAAACCACACTTTTTTTGCTATATTAGCATGTTTTTGAAACCTTAATCTTATGCATTTTGATGGACACTATGTTAGTTGAAATCCTAAATAAGTTCGTATTCCTTATCAGCATGCTTATTTTTACATTTTGTGTAATCATTGATTTAGCTGTTCAGAGTAGAATAAATTAGTTTATCTTTGTGATTATCGTATATTTGGCTAATGGTGTCTCTGTCGCTATTCTCCGTCGCCTTTCTCCTTCGCCCTTCTCTGCCGTGATAACATAATTGTTCTACATTGCATAACCGTCTCGGTCTTCAATATCCGTCGCGCTTTCCCAAATCTTCTATGAAAGTTAATTATGATCTTAATTTTTGTTGTATATCCGAATACGTTCAGTGTTGGTAAAATGCATTAATTTTTAATTTTAAGTAATAGTCGTATGTTTAGAATATTAATTATTGACGTAAGTGTTTAAAACTAAATGTAGCTTAAGTTTAGAATATGTGTTAATTAAGTATTGTAATAATTGTTATCTTAACTATAGCGATTAAGTGAAAGGATTATATTTTCAAGTCTTGAGCGAAGAATATCAAAGACATTTTAGTACGAATGATGTTACAATGTGAAAATTATTTTCTAAGGTACACCGTAATGTATGCATTTTACATAATTTCTACTGCACTTTGTTTCATTTCAATTTATTATGACCAACGAGAATATTTCCAATAACTGAAATGAAATAGAAAATTTACATTTTTTTCGAAAATGTGATAATTAGGCTTTGGTACTATTCATTTTTAATTTTTAATTCACTCTTAATCATTTATTTTATCCACCATTTTATGTTTTTCACTCTTTAAGATCTCAGCTCTTGTCGGTGGAGCAGTTGCCACTGTTCCTGATCGTCTGCCATTATTTTGATATGACACGACTCCCACTTTATCCTTCATTTGTTGGAAAATCATTTTACCTCTTCTGTTAACTATGTTTCTCAGCAACTGTGTTTCCTTGTCAACCCTTCTTAACACTTCCTCATTTGCTCAAACGCAGCTAACCTTACCCTGCGCCTTTGTTTCATCGTTTTAATTTTAGATTTGAATATGCGTTTCTTCCTGTTATTTGTTTAGCCATTGTAATTCTTCGTAATATGTCAGGTGTACATCTAGAGTCCTATAATCATGTTTTACCTCCGCGAATGACGGTATTGAACAAAATCTGAAGGGCCCTTAAGTACTGGTTATCATCTACCTTCAACAGTTCAGCTGTAATTCCGTCATCTCTGTTGTTGTTGTATTTCAGCTGTTTGAGAGCAAGCTGACGTGTGGGATGTCTTTAGCTAAATTCGTAACCGGATTCGTAACTGCGTCGATGTGTATAACTGTCCATAGAACTTTTCGACCTTTCTCAAGAGCTCGGGTTTGGATGACATGATTCTGCCGTCATCAGTCTTTTACTTTGTTTATTGGCTTTGCCCAATGAACAGATTCTCGCAAATACTTTGAGGCCTTTTCTATGGCCTCTTTAATACGATTCGTATTAAATTGGTGATTGTCACTTTGGACTTCGAAATCCGTCTATTAAAATGCGATTACGTATAGACCTATCTTGTAAACTGCCTCTTCTTCTCACGACTCCTTCATGAGTGTAAGGTTAGAGTTTGGTTTCGTTTGTACGGCGGGTCTTAAAGAACTTTGACCCAACTTTATGGACTGTTTCCACGAATCTGTCGCTATGATACACGCTGTCAACGCTGCACTCTAAGCAATCGAAATGGTTTTGAAATCCCAGTTGAAAACTCGGGGTTTTGGAGTTAGATAGATGCTGGTCGGACCGTAGACTTTATTAGTCGAGATCTTTTACGGTTGAAATCAATATTCAATGGGCTTGGTACCATACAGTGATCTTTTCCCGTTTTAACTGCGTTAATCGCAGAGACAATATTGAATATGTACTTTTTCATCGACACGATAAAGTCTATTTCATTTTTCGCTAGGCCGTCGGGGCTCATTCGGGTCCTATTCCTGTAGTCTGGCTTTCTGAAGAAAGAGTTCATCGTATACTTTCCTTCCCTATGAAGCTGGCCCCGGTGATTCTTATTTTCTACTCCAAATTGCCCCACTCTCAGTTTTTCACGGTGTCTTGTTTGTCCGATTTTGCGTTGAAGTCTTTATGAGAACTGTGAATGGACTTAGAACAAACTGTGAATCCGCGACACCTTGGGACTGTAGGTCGCCCTCCCAGAAATAAAGCAAATTACCGGATTTGAAGATTATCGGCAAATTATCGTTTCCTCTTTCTCTTCGGAATTCTGATAAATCTAATGACATCCCACCGTAATTTGCTCAATACTTCCTTCAGTTCTATGATCTTTTCGTCAGTCCGCCCAGTGTGCGCGTTAAAGTTGCCAAGGCCAACCAGCCGTTAACCATGTTACTATTTCGTTTCATTTCGTCTCTATCAGTTATATTCTAATCCTTTTGAATTCAAATCTATGTCTTTATACTAAGTATTTTATTTATTGTTTCGCTTATAATCGTTTTCTTTTTATCTTTTTCAATGCGTATTTATTCGTATCTGTTTTTCATTTAAATCTAATGCGGTTTAATTGGTTTCGATGCTAAGTCTTCCAATTTCTTTTCAGGTAGAATTTATACCAATCTATACATCAATATTACGAATCGACTCGGTATGAGATTCAATTTTTCAATACGAAGTTGCTCCAAAAATATCTGCATTCAAATCCATTTAATTCGTTTTTAGTTACAACCTAAATTCTTAGATGTGTTTAAAATTAGAATAATATCCATAGTTTTTATTGTTGAAAATGGAGTGCTAACTTGGTAAACTGAAATTTATATAACTGAGATTTCAAATTGAATAAGCAAATGGTAATCGAGAAATTAATTAATTGTGATTTATATTTCAAGTCGCCCTTAGTACCTATTATTTATATTAATTTTAATCTACGACTCCCGTTATTGACATTTACAATAATCTACATAGTAAATAGGTAAATTATAGTACGACACAACTTACACATTTAGTATCAGTAAAATTCATTAAATTGATGACTTCTGAACTGAGTGCGGCTTCAAAATTACCAATGATTATTACTGTTTTAGGCCAAAATGATCGTTACGCAAACGCAATAACTTGTAAAGTTAATACATAACAATAATACATTCAAATAAATAAATACATGCATAAAATTAATGCATAGCTTTACATGAACTTGCTTGCAAAACAAGTGATTACGTATCTAAATTAAGTCTGTTATTTGTTTGTTTTTTAATTTGATTTAATGGACATAACGATGAATGTCACAAATCAAACTTAGTTATATTTCATGTTAAAAACTTCACTTCATATTGTTTAAATTGTTTGTATCAATGGATTATTAGCTATATTATATTTAAAAAAATTGTGGATTTTCATCTTTCTAGTTTTGTGTCCTTCAATGTAACTAATGGAGGTATTAATAAAAAATTCTTATTATGTATATAGTTTATAATTATAATAATAGTATCATATTATATTTTTAGTCAATATACTTAATTAAGGGTATGCAAATAATGGAATAGGTAATATTAAAGGACCAGGGCAAGTCGTGTGTCTTTATTAGCATTGAGCAACACAACAACAGATAATATAAAAAATAGTTTGTTCTTATTCTAATGCTTGTATACCTTCGTCATCCATACTTACATCCCCAGTGTCAACAGCACCACTATAGTCGTCAAACGATTCGTCGCTGTCAGATGATGATGAGTCATTTATGTTTATGAGAAATTGATCAAAATACTGGTCTGTTCTATCCTCGTGTCCTTATGCTCTTTTTCGCATTTTATCGCGTGGTTAACTACTTGTCCTATTCGAGTACGTCAATAGATAGAAATATAATAATAGTTCTTTGACTTTCGTTAGATTCATCGATACATTTTCAGCACTAACATGGCCTTTCATTGAGGCCCAAATATTCTCGATTGGCTTAAAATCTGGATGATAAGGAGCTAACCGTAAAACAGAATGACCGTGTCGCTCTGTTATTTGGTAAATTGAGTATTTAACGTGTTTTGGTTTGTGGCGTTTAATGAATTCATACAATTCGGGTTTCAGCAGATTGTATGCAAAGGGTATGTTTTTAGAGCTGGAATTCGGTGCATTGTCTTTCAGTGTGTTATGGTAAGAAGGTAATTATCTACGACCACAACAAAATTAGGTCGCAGATTTAGTGCGAGATGTTGTTTTAACCATTTTTATAATTTTCTTTATTCTTCTCTTGGTGATAATCACCAGTACCTACTTTGAGAAGATTTATAAACTAAAAGAGCGTTAGGTATAAAACCTCTTGAACCGCCAGCGTAGACAATTATTAATCTTTCATATTTTGATATCGGGTTTCGGGGACATACTTAATGCGCTAAAGTTATACTTCAACTTTCTCGGCCAGTACAGATCTATTATTTTCCATTTTCTTGAATTTGAAACCCAGTTCTCTTCGCAAAGTTTCTCGACTGCATGTGAAGTATATGAAGTTTATGTCTTCCTTTAATTTTTTAACAATGATTTAATCGCAGGAAACTTTTTTTTAGTGACGTGAAAGTCATAACTCTGCCTTCTACTGACATTATAATCAAAATCTTTTAAATTTGCTTGATATGTTTTTAGACTTTTTAGGCGAACTAAAACTACATGTACATTGCCACGAGCAGAATCACCAGAAGTCGAAGTATTGTTCATGCTCTTTCAAAACAGCACTTATTGTTGTACTTGACACATCAGTTGCATTCTCAGTTAGCTCTTGAAGGTTTTCCCAAAAATTATATTTTTAGACTACAAAGCGTCTCAACTCCTAAATTAATAAATATTAAAAATTATTTCTCGACTTTGACTATTACACGGTTTACCATGTTTCAACGAAGTCAGAATAAAATAATAATAATAATAAAATAAAAAACAAATATTCAGTCCCATTAAATTGTCACGCAGTGTACAGAATGGTTCACTTGCGAACTCTTACAACGCTGTATCTGGTTAAACTGAGGCGGGAATATATACTACATACATAGTGCCGTAATAGTGCGAATAGCGTTGAATGGAGCGATTTCTACTGGTTGTATAAATCGGATGTGATTGGTTTTACGAATTTTGCCAATGCTAAATCTAAGTTGTGTTGTGCTGTACCTATGCTTTTATTTAAAACTTCTTTAGCATCTTTATGATTTGAAAGTCGACGAAACGAAAAAGCGAAAGCGACAGTAAAAAGAGACACACACAAATTCATAAGATTTAACGTGGGAGAAAATTTGATAGGAAAGTTTTGGGCAATGGTAAACTGGTACAAAAGAGCTTTGTTGCCACGCAATAATGAAGTTTTTACCTTACCAAAAAGGCACGAAACAAAAACTTTTTAGACAACACTAACGACATGCTGTTACTGATTGATGATATTGTGTTAGGTTACCATGGATATTTCAAATTGAATTTTATTACCTCACTAAAAAGGCAGGAAACAAAAACTTTTTTGAGAACACTTATGACATTTTGTTAGTGATTGATATTGTGTTAGGTTACCATGGATATTTCAAATGTGCATTAATTGAAAATGATATTGTGAATAATGATTGTGAGTATGTACTTGAATGTACATTTTCATAAACTTTAAATTAGTGTGTATTTGATCATTTTCTGAATTAAAAAAAAACATAGATATGAAGGTTTCACTTCTACCACGTGTGAATTGCACACATAATCTTTTTTTAATGAAGATACTTACCTACTATTAAACTGTTTTGTGTAATCATTTTGTTTATCTTTGATACTGGAGATAATTAAATGATGAAATTTTTATTAAATGTAGCGACATCTCTCGCCACAACTGACGCATCAACGCATCGACACAACTACGTAGCGACACATAGCGACATCTATCGAGCCACATAGGACGCATCCTACTATCCTACATTGCGCTATAGAAATTATCTCTATCATTAAGTGTATATACAAGAACCCGACTACAACAGTAGGGGCAGCTGCCCGCCAGACATAGCACCCGTCTGGCCGGAGGATCCTCCCTTTTCTATGGCGGATGAGGAACTTTACTCTCTGTTCCTCACACCTCTGCTAAAGTGGGGGACCCCGACGTGATACGTCAGTTCAACCTTCTTCACAAAGCTACGTCATCATCACTTCCTCAAGCTTTCGAGCAGCGAGTTCAATACAGCCAGCCAGCATCCACGGCTACTACGGCTATCCTGACCATACGCATGCAGCGAAGCGCATTCCTGGTCAGCCCCACAGCCTTCTCAGCGACCTTGGCACAGCACACTGCACTTCGGCCGGTCAGCAAGCAGCAGAAAAACGCACTTCTCTCCTGGTCGACGCAGCAGCCAATCACCGCAGACAGTTCCGACTCACCGTGAACTTATGCGACATCATCCCGACTCACTGGGGCAATCATCGCAGACAGTTTAGACTCACCGTGAACTATGCGGCATCTAGTTCCGACTCACTGGAACATTCCACTGGCCCGGCAAGCATAACAAAGATGTGTATGGACGACTCAACCTGCTATCGGAGGGGAGTGATGTAGCAACATCTCTCGCCACAACTGACGCATCAACGCATCGACACAACTACGTAGCGACACATAGCGACATCTATCGAGCCACATAGGACGCATCCTACTATCCTGCATTGCGCTATAGAAATTAACTCTATCGTTGAGTGTATATACAAGAACCCGACTACAACAGTCGGGGCAGCTGCCCGCCAGATATAGCACCCGTCTGGCCGGAGGATCCTCCCTTTTGTATGGCGGATGAGGAACTTTATTCTCTGTTCCTCACCTCCGCTAAATTAAAAGTAGGTACTTTTTTCATCTCCTGTTTTTTTACAATGATTAATGTAGGTACAGTTTCAACTCTATAGGTATAGTGATCTTCTATTTAACGGAAAACTTCCTAAAACGTAGAAATCGCTAATTATCATTACTAATCTCCACAATGATACACTCTTTACAGCATAAATAAATACCCTTCGACTCGGAATAGCACAAAAGGGTGGACATTTTTCTGTCATATTTAATTTGTAAATATTTAGTGCTTGCACTAAACTTGATGCAGAAAAATTATGAGAACATTTTTTTATAACCCAGAATATCCCACCTTTTAACAAGACGCCTATGTACCTACTGTAAAAGAGATAAAGGTCACTTAATAATTTTGTTGTGTAAAAGTTTATAAAGCGGATAAATCGTAATTTTTAAGATAAATTTTGTTTGTATTATTAATTTGACGAAAACTTATACCACAATAAAAAACCGGAATCCGTTGGGTAAATCTCGCTTTAAGACTATTATATATATCAATTTTTTTATTGCTTTAGTCATGTTAATAAAAGTAGGTATAATTGGTATGTTACAAATATCGAAACGATTACAAAATTTATGTGTCCTTTTAATTTGGTAGCCATGATATTAGACTGAAAAGAAATATGATAGAAAAAAATAACAGTAATTTTTTTTTTTCGGAATTTGTATAGGTTGTTAGGTTTTGTTAGTATGTTGAATTTTACGACGCGAAAAGAGGTAGGTAATTTAAATGTGTATTTTCTTTCCTTTGAGATTTTTTTATTATGAATACAATAATTATTATATTCTTTGGGTTTATTAAGTTTAGGGCCGGTTTTTCAATCGTGAGATAACTTTATTTGGAGAATAATTTTGACATATTGGTGGACCTGATTTTTGATGATGAAACCTGTCAAATTTTATAAATGATTCATCAAATAAAGTATCTATAGATAGAAAAATCAGTCCTTAATCCTGTTAAGTTATACAATATAATTCCACGGATTTATATAACATTTTCACGTATGGTTTTAAATATAAATATTTGAAGAATAAAGTAAATTGGATCTTTCATTGTTTTTGATTTTTTAAACTCATTAATAGGTGCCAACGACCAGTGTTTTAGCTAAAGTGTTTGTACGCACTATGCTGGCGGCAGTTTGACGTGAGGGTGTGCCACAGAAATCTGCAGTATCTACATAAGCCGTGAGCATTATTTCACCTAAGGATTGTTAACGTAGGGCGCTCGCGCAGCGGATTTTTTTTTGGTGCAAGCCCGCCGGATTCGAAAACATGCGGCCGTGCCGCCGGCATAGTCTGTTAGTACCTACGTAGGTTTGAAAAGTAAAAATAGGTTATTATGATTCATTTATTTCTTTATTTAAGAACAATAAGCCATTTACATAGTTAAAATACATACAATTCAAATAGATTTAGATCGCCTTGTAAGTGGATATTATAAATAGACTTCTGGCGCAAGTTAAAATTATATATATCAATAAATATGATTTAAAATTTATTTACGAAATATCTATAAATCTACAATATAATTAGTAAGATTATAACGCAGAAAAAGTTTACACCTATCCACAGGTACACATTGAAACATTGTGGTCTGTTAGGATTTGGCGATTGATAGTCTTGAGTTGTTAAGACCTAAGGTCGGAATGGTTTGAAAGGGCAATAATAACTTTTGCCAAATACAGGCTACAACGGTTAAAGGGATATTCACTATAAAAGTAAAAAATTAAAATGTGTGTTTCACCAGTAGTTTTTTTTTCCGGAACATACTTTTGTCTTGCTTACTGATCTTATTTTGTAAATGACCTGAATATTGTACCTACTTTATATTTTCTTATTGTCGAAATATAAACGGTTTTTGTCCTATGTCACACTGATTTTGTCCCATAAGCTGAGCTTTCTTCGCTACAATTGTTTTAAAAAATAGTTTATGCTGGTTTTTGAGAGCCGGATAATAATCATATTTTAAATACCCATTTCATTGTTTTTACAATTCATTTTCAAATTTAAGCGGTTAATCATTACTTTTTGTGTTTGTTTTACCGTTGTAGATATTACTATGCACATAATAGAACAATCCCATTTCTCAATATTACATCGTGTACCCTAAATCACCACCCTCAATGCGCTCTTTACAAATAAGTAAGTAGGTACCTAGGTACTTAATTATCTTAATTCGTTGTCTTAAAAAGCCCGCATTTGACAAAAGTTACTAAATATGATTTAGAATTTAGATTAAGAACAAGAAAACAATATTTTGAAAGTCTGAATTGATAAATTGATTAATAGACGATCGATTTACGAGAAATAACAACTAATTATTTATTAATGTGTAGGTACTCGAATAAATGTCTACATCTTAGCCTAAAAAAATATTCAACTACCATTCAAAATTCTATAATCACACAAATTTGATATGTTTTAGGATTTCAGTGCAGCACCATTAGCTACGCTTTTAATATCGAACATTTTTGATGAAACTACTATAAAATTTTAAACTACAATACCGATCATATTAAAATAATTGTACGTAATATGTACCTTATCAGCTACAATAATTTATAATCTATGATATGTATTTGTTATACTACTTCTAAGTTTACAATGATATGTATCTCCGTGGTCCTATTCTGGATTTTTCCAAAAGCCAGATATAAAGCGCATACATTCTTTCAACGATTCTTAATATTATTCTAAGGACATATCATTCGATTTTTATCAACCGTTAGCTTTATATCTCGCTTAGAATGGACGCTTCACGTTCCAATGGAGTCGCCTCTGACCTCTGACGTTAGTTTTAGAAAGGAAGGACAAAGTGGGGGCGACATTCATCATTCAAATCATTCATACTGCAAGGTAGGTACTAGATATGGCAAGACTATCATGAAAAGTGACAGTTCGACAATAAAGTCGCACGTCATCGTTTCATGATAAGACGCGAGTTAATAATCTTGTCATATATTTTGAGGTTATAATTTTATATTTGACTAATCTAATAAAGCATAGGGATATAAAAATATACCTATCCTAGGATTAAAAAAATAATACCCTCGCTGCGTAAAGCTTTACTGAGTGAATAAGGGGAAATGTCTTCAGAATAGGAATGTAGTCTGCGTGGCCGGTTGCAGACGAATTCCGTTCTCAAGATTTCCTCGTAAAAGATTCGGTTCATGATTCAAAACACTCATACTCACAGGAAAGTTGGGATTTAGAGGGTAAAGGTTAGAATATTTACTTTCTCCTAAATTTTATGGAGTCGTAGGGAAGATAGCTGTAGAAGGACGAGCTTATGGGGGCAAATTGGACGATATGGTAGTAATCAGAGGCAGACTCCGGCGCTATTCAGTCGAGGAAACCGGTGTTCACCAATTTCTCGAGGAAGAATTTGACATCGCCAAGCTCGGAGTCTTTGATTCCAAGAGATTTCAGCATGCCGAGGTCGCCGTTCTCGACAGCCATGAAAACGGAACGCAGGTGCTCGAGGTCAGATCGCATCAGGTGGAGAGCAGCTCCGAAATCCTCGATAGTTTGGGATTCTGTAAGTAATTTAGTATAGGTGATTTTTACAATATGAAATATAATACTTCTACGTGATGGTAGAGGATGTTAGCAGTAGACTAATAATAATGATAATACTGCTAATGTCTTCTTCTTGTTTTGACGCTGCAAAAAGCTTTCGCCAATGTCAATATTTTTCAGGCTTACTAAAATTTTCCAATAAAAAAGTAGGTTTTTCTGACAAGTTGGTGGCTCCTTTGTCCGAACTATCTAGGGAGTTTTTGTGATATTTCAAAAATGCATGTTCCGACTTAATATTTATATCCCCTTTCACTTATGCACAGCAACCAAATTATCACGCAAAATGCCACCAATATTACATAATACTAGCTGTGCCCCACGGTTTCACCCGTGTTAATTTTATATGACAAACACCGCGAAGCCAACGCATCCATGTAGTCTATCATAATTCTTCTTCCCGCAAGTACAAAATATTTTAATTTTTCATTATCTCCTAATGTATGTATCCAAATAACATGTTATAAGGGAGCAAAATTTAATTCATAAAATTGTCTTTATGATGAAGTTAAATTTTTTCGTAAGGATTAATATGCCATGTCTAAAAATAATGCTTATAAATCAATTTTTTATTTTCAACAAATATTTGTGACTGAATACCTTATTGTGGCTTAAGAGATAGGCATATGCAATTGCTGACTTTTTTTTGAATATACTAAGGAACAACATTTTTCTAGAACATATAGAAAATAGCACGCGATTAAAGCAGTTCGAGGAGGTCCTTGACTTCCGACTTACGTAACAAAAATCAATATACAAGGCTAGCTGGGAGTTGTAGCCTAATGTTAGATAGCCTATAGTGTTCCTCATGAGTCTGGCTATCATATACAAAAAGATTTTTTCGAATCCGACAGGTAGTTCTTAGATTATCGTGTTTAAACAAACAAACAAAAAAAAGCTCTTCCGCTTTATTAAATTAGTATAGATGGTCAAAAAACCTAAGTTAATAAATTACGAATAAAAAGTAGAAAATGTCATTTCGAGATCCCGCCTAAAACTTAATGCCTTATTGTCTTTAACGCTAAACATCTATTGACGCGTTGCCAGACTGCCTTTGAACTAAAATCTAGTATTTTAATTATTTGAGTGCACAGATGATTCTTTTAAAAATCGTTAAAAATTTTATGACAGATAATTGTAGGACATCAACAATACGTATGTACAGTATGTACTCTATCTCTGTATGGCTGCAGTAAAGGAGACTGGTATTTCTGGGCTGTGATCGAACAAGATGAAGTATAAGCTCAAAAAAATGATTATATTTTTATATTAAAAAATGCAAAATATTAACACAATCTACAAAATGAGAAAACTAATAAGCTAAGGAGTAAGTAAAGGTTATCGATAATCGATTAATATGAAATGTAAAGATAAAAAATAGTGCAATGCTAACATCAGCTGATTATTTTAACCAAAACAATTAAATTAATTACAAAGAATGGATAGACTAAAAGTTCTAAAACTCATATATATTTATTTATATAATAAAACTTAAATGATTCGTGTTTACATTTCAATTCATTAGTTACTTTTTAATCGAACTGTATTTTTAGTCTGTGCTAACATCTCACAACTCCGGATTCCGATGCGTTGTTAGCTTTGTATTGTATTAGACATGGGTAACTCAGCAAAATTACTTGCGCTTTACGACCAGCCTATTGATATGGATCGCTGTGTGAATTGTGGCAGAGCCACTAATCGTTATGACACATTACGCATCGCTTACGCTGTTTTCCTTTACTGTCAGCCAATCATATCGCTAAATTAATTCAAATGAGTAAATGTAAGTACGCGACTTCTGAAACATGCCGAGTCTCAAACCTAAGGATATTGGATCAGTATTTCACTGGTTTGATCATCCAGTTACCACGATTTTTCAATAGGCCATTTACCTAATTATATTAAAACTAATTATCTATATAAAAAGTATTTTTATATACTCATGTGAGTATATGTGAGTAGTCGATGATACATAACCTCACTTTCACGAAATATCATCCTAAAACTATGTTCTCAGATTGTCAAAATTCACAAAAAGATTAGGGAAGGTTTAAGAATTTATTAGCTATTAATTGACACCATTTTCATCCTTTTCGATCAAGGTTTATTTTCTATTCCACGATTGTATGAAAGAGTAGGTATTCGTCTCCTTTACATTCTTTGGTCTGGGAGTTTTTGGCGGGACCTTGAACTGCCATGTTGTGGTTTTTATTTTTATTTATTATCTTAGGTGATTTGACCCTATATTATGTAATATTATATTATTATTATAATATGTTATTGTGCATACATGAAGTAAATTATAAATATAAACTGGAAACGTGTATTATGAGGTGCCACAAAAACTCTCTAAATAGTTCTAGCAAGGGAGCCACCATCTTGTTTGAACTCACTTTGAAGATTAGAAAAGACTACGAAGGCTTAAAAACATTGACGATGGAAAGAATAATAACAACGTGGGTTGTTATAAATTTCATGTTTAAATTAGAGAATAATAAATTTAGGTATAACTATACAAAAACTGATTGTTAACGGACAACAAACTTATTCTAATTGCATAAATAATCCTTATATTTTCGAATTAGATTCGAATTCACCTAGATCGACGCCAAGTCCATACACTCCATAGAGCAATAATTGATTCAAAAATTAGATTATCAATAGGTAACTTAGTAAGTACTTATTAAGTACCTCATCATATTTATGACAAATTAATCCTATTACGAATTCAGAACATAATTTTATTTCCGAGATATTTCTGTGAAATTCAGTAGGAATTATGTACAACTAATTATTAAATAGTATTCGAGGATGTTAACAAAAACGTACCAGAAAGTGCGATGGCGACTTTTTCAACGCCGCCAAGGGGTTCAAGCGCATCCCTAGCTTTACTGCCGAACAGTTTCTCGAGGTAATTCGGTCCGTGGGATGCGAGGAGTGATTGAAGAAAAGAAGCAGTCTCTTCTACAGGCGGTCGTTTAGCTGTAATTAAGGGGGAAAAATTAAGTTGTAATTCTTTTGATGCTTTTAGTACCTAGAGGGTAAAATTGAGAGCTGCTCCTTCAATAAGTGATACAAGTGAAAGTTAATAAAGTTAACCGTGAATGATAATCGCGCAGTTCAAGAAAAGTTCTTTTTATGAATGATCACTCAATATCGAACTACTAATACTTATTAGTAATTAATAATGGTACTTCGATTATGAATGAACACTCATCATCGAACTAATAATATTAGTCAATAATCGAGATAACTCGAGATATCTTCATAATCAAACGATTACATTAGTTAACTCATAATCGCCCACTGCTAAATTCTAGTATTAATTTTATTATTATTTAAACTTTGTAAACTTTTCATTGTAAAGAAATCTCTCTCTCTATCTGTCTCTCTGCGACATTGTGTGAAATCAGTTTGTTGTGCTAAAATAAAAACAGTAATTCTACATCAACTCTCATAAATGACAATAAAACGAACTATTAATTTAGCGGAAGTGTGAGGAACAGAGAGTAAAGTTCCTCATCCGCCATAGAAAAGGGAGGATCCTCCGGCCAGACGGGTGCTATGTCTGGCGGGCAGCTGCCCCGACTGTTGTAGTCGGGTTCTTGTATATATACTCAATTGAAGAGTTAATTTCTATAGCGCGATGTAGGATGCGTCGTATGTGGCTCGATAGATGTCGCTACATAGTTGCGTCGATGCGTCAGTTGTGGCGAGAGATGTCGCTACAATCAATAACAACGACTGCTACACACATTACCTGTACTTAATATTTATTGTCTGGTATGTAGAAAAGCAATTGCTTTTGGGTTGTTGAAATTCCAATAGTATATGAAAACACCCTAGTCATTTAAAGCGTTAGTTAGCACTTGTAGGTACCCGATTGGATTGTGACATCCATACAAGTTGTGAATATTAAGTGGTTTACGCTGTTTTGTCAGCTTTCAACCAATGATATTACAGGTAGATACGGCATTGACGCTCTTTACATACCACCGTGAATAGTGGGCAATTGCCTTTAATAATTAATCGACTATATTTAGCGGAAGTGTGAGGAACAGAGAGTAACCTTCCTTTCGCCATAGAAAAGGGAGGATCCTCTTACCTGAGGTTGCTATGTCTGTTTGGAAGCTGCCCGACTGTTGTTTTTTTTTTTATTTTTAAGAACTGACTACACAGTTAGCCTTAGGGCCCAAAGCCGTTGCGGCTTTTACAGCTTCACCGACTTTTGGAAGCGCAGATGCACTCGTCAAGAAAGTTTCGTGGACGACTCGCACGAGGATGCTAAGTGAGGAACACGGCTCGGGCGGCCGTATTTTTTCAAATAGGTACGATCTATTCGAATCCCTACACCTACGATTCGAGTTAACTAAATATATTTATAGGCAACGTTCCCTTCACTGTGATTAATATGGATCGTGCGTATGTATTCAGTAATCGGAATGTTTCTACAACTAAGTAGCGCTAAGTAACTAGCGTAAAAAGGAAAAATAAGTTCCCACATTGAAACCTATTTACTGTTTTTGTGTGCACAGTGCATGTATAATAAATGTGTAGTGTTGTATGTAGGTACTTATTTGGTGCACGTACAGTGTCAACTTGTATCGCGCGGGCGGTTGCGAGAACAAAGATTTGGAAAAGTATAGTGAGATTTACGTAGGTCTTGGGTTACCGCTAGAGAGGTGGACGTGACTGGTTGCTGGATTAAATTGACCAACTACATTCTGGAGAGAACGTAGGTTACCGGCGTTGCATTGTACATCTGTTTGTTAGATAAATGTGTGATATTTAAAAGAATTTTCGATGTGAACAAAAGATTAACATTTACTATTGTGGTATAATATGCACGGATGTCCTTGGGTCAGGAAATAATGTGGCGGCTGTTTATGAAACGGAATTCGCGTGGGTTCGACGCGGTGTCGAACTAACGAACGGGAGATCTGTTTAAAGTAGGCATGTATCGAATGAAGCTTTTATCTCTATGGAGATTTACGCTTTTTCAATTCCAAAAAGAACCGGTGAGACATAGAGGAACCTATTCTGTATCGATTGTAACAGTTCAGAAACTCGACGGGGACAAGAATGCGAACACTTCGCAACTGTATGTCAAACTCGGTCGAATACACGTGTTGTAGATGTGAGCTTATGTCGCGTGGACATTTTACTCACAACACAACTTGGGATTCAACCGGCCCAGACCCAACGCGGCTTTCTAGATAACATTATGAATGTGGGGTCTGAATAGAGAGTTTACTATCTAGGGTAAGCCTGGAGATATTTGGTCTCTCTTAAATACGGAATCGGATTATTAGAGCTTAACAGGTTTAAGCTTCCACGGTATCTTAACAATTTCGCATCGAAGAGCATTTGTGCTCTTCGATTTATTTAACGCTATACGCCACAGTTAAATTTCTTCCGAGAGTGGTCATGAGCGTTGGACTTTGTTGAAGGTTGAATTATTCCTATTGAGGCTTATAAGACTGTATCGTCAGCGTATAGCCCTACCTTACCTCCGGAGTCGAGTAAGGTCACTGACGTACAGGTTGAGAAGGCTAGGAGCCAGGATCGAACCTTGGAAACCCTGAGCGTATAGGACGGGGCGGACAATTCGGTTCCAACTATAGTGGAAGGTGAAATCTGTTAAATAGTCGCTAATTTTTTAATTAGCCTATTGGGACTTCAAACCGTTAAAATTTTAAGTCAATCCCTCGTGCAAGATTGTACCAAAGATTGCACGTCGAAAAAGACCGCAAGTGTACGGCGGTTTTTATAATATTTCAGCAGTGCCGATGCAACGTGCTCGTGAGGCGTTAACTTGATTTGAACAAGAATATCTAGCACGGAAACCGAGTTCCTCAGCGATTGCTGTTCTCACTTCCCGTACTTGTCAGTTTGCTTCACGTTTATGGTTACTGAGACTCCGTAGAGTCCCAGCTTGAACTTATATAACACGCCCGGTCAACTGTATCTTCTTTACAAGACACAAATTCGGCCGTGTATCTAATACTGTTCGCATCTCTGGGATAGATCCGCAAAATACCTCTTCGATGCTCTGGACAGGTTGCAGAGACGGGCTGTTCGCATTGTTAATGATGCAGACGTTACCAAATACATCTAGCCGCTTCAGCTGCGCAGGAACATCTCCTCGCTGAGCGTGTTCTATCGTCTGTATCATGGTGAGTGTTTCGAAGAGCTGTTCAATCTAATTCCCTATCACCCTTCCACAACAGAACCACACTGGGCTTCGAAGTCACAGTTTTACGGTAACCTCCATCTCGGCAAGGACTAAAAAGTTCTCTATGACTTATCTTTGTCGTACCGTGAAACTGTGGGACCTTCGTCTGACCAGTGTAATCCCTCCTTACAACATCGGGTTCTTTAAGCGTAACGTGAATTTATGCAGGCAGGCATGACAGCGGCGACCACCGAAGAACTTAGATCTTTCAAAGTTAGCCTTAAATATTGATTTTTGTTAAGTACGTCGGAGGTGGATGTCTTCCCGAAGTACTTAATCCACGTGCGCTGGCATAATGGTTAATGATATATGTAAATAAAATGGTTTACAATAATATTGGCCCCAGTATATCTAAAAAAAAACCGCGATAGCATATTATGACTATCTCTTATGAATATACCACAATAAGGTATTTTATGACAAAAATTTGTTGAATATTATAAAGTTACTTATGAGCATTATTATTAGGCATGACATATTAATCCTTTACGAACAAAAGCTACTCAATCATAAAGATAATTTTATGAAGATTATTAGCATGTTATTTAGAAGCATAGTTTGAGAGATAATGGAAAATTACTGAACACTCGGCTAGGGTCTATAGTAGTAGAGGCACGAACGAGCCGTTCAATGTGACGCATCTGGCCGCCCGATAAAAATATTGTCTATACTGAAGTATTATAAATCAACAATCAGTGATTTATTTTCAATTACACGCGAGTGAAATCGCGGGCCACAGCTAGGGCAATAAGATGCAAAAATTATTTTTCAAATCGGATTAATTTGATATATCTCTTATGGTTTATAAAGTTCAGCAAAATTAAATGCAACGTGCTCCGTGAGGCGGTGCACTTGATGAGTGCAAGAATATCTAGCACGGAAACCGAATTGCTCAGGCGGATAGAGGTCTTTCTCCTCTATTATTGGCTTGAGACGGTTCAGAAGGATCCGCTCGTAAATTTTCCCTAACGTATTTAGGAGACTGATCGGGCGATAGCTGTCGGGAAGCGACGCGCTCTTGCCGGGCTTACGGATACCTATGACTATTGCCTTTTTCCAGGCGGCTGGAAAATGGCAGTGGACTATGGCTACATTGAAGATGCAGACCAATAGAGCTATGAGGCGATCAGGAAGAAGCCTAAGTACTTCATTCCTGATTCCGTCGGGACCTGGTGCTTTTCTGAGCTTAAGGCTTTTTATAATGGAAAGAACCTCCTCAGACGTGACTGGGGACAGGGAGGCTGTCGCGGGGAGCTTATCCAGCTCCCGCACGCATCCATCGATACCCTCGACCCGGTCGGTATTTGCATCGACACTGTTCGGAGAGCACTGGCTCTCCAAACAAGTGGCGAGGCACTCCGCCTTGTCGCTGCTATCGAAGGCGAGCGGTATACCGGGACCCCTCTCGAGGGGGGGCATAAGATAAGAAGCCTCTATTTTGAGGCTGTGAGCTAATTTCCAGTAAGCCAGATGCGACGGCCTTAGCCCTTCGACGAGGGCGTCCCATCTGTGACTTCTGAGTTCTAATATACGGGCTCTAACCGATCTTTGAAGTGCGCGTAAACGTGCGCGGTTTTCCTCGGTCGGATAGTGGTCGTGCGCACGAGTCGCCGCGTTCTTTTCCGTCAACAACGCCCGCACGTCGGCAGGGAGTACGAAGCGGCGATCGCTCGCCTCTTCGACCTCTCTCGAGGCCTCTCCGATGCCGGCCTGCAGGTGGTCGACCAGGGAATCGATCGCGAGATCTACGTCCGCAACGGACCCCAATACGTCCGGGATCCTATCTAAGCTGGACGGGGACGGCCTGTCCGCAAGATAATGTTTTAGCTTGGCATAGTCAACCACTTGGACCGAAGGAGGGCTAGAGTCGTCTGGTTGACCTAGCTGCATGATGACCGGACGGTGGTCGGAGTCGAGCTCGTGTACGACCCGAATGAGTCGTAACCGAAGCGCGATACCTTTAATGAGAGCTACATCAAGCACTGTCGGCATACAGTTGTCTTGAAAGTGGGTGGGAGTGGGTGGCGCTATGACATCAAAGTTTAGCACGTTCGTTAGCTCTTCGAGTTTAACCCCATTACTGGAGTCTCTCCAATTGCCAAACGAAGTGTGTCCACAATTGAGGTCACCCGCTATAATGACCGATTCACCGAGCGAAAGTAGCTTTTCTAGGTCAGACCTGAGAGGCTCTTTCCTCGGCGAGAGATAAACTGAAACTAACGTTATGGACGGGTGGTCGGTCATTCCTAGTCTACACACGGATACTTCCATATTGGTAAGTATCGGAGGATCTACCGGCGTACAATATAACGATCGTTTGTAATAAATGAGAGTGCCGCCCCCGCGGCCGGCCCGGTCATTTCTTACAATATTGTAGTTCGCGATTTTTGGATCACGTTTCGCACGCTTTAAGAGCGTCTCCTGCACTAAAAGAACATCTACTTGGTGATCTTTAAGAAAGGTCGCGACGAGATCACGCTGCGGTAGTAGGCTTCGCGCGTTAAAAAAAGAAAGATTTAACGCTTTCGGCTTAAACTTTGCCATTGAAAGGCCCTAAGTTATTATTACACGCCTCACGGTCGAGACGTTGTAGTGTCTCTGAGAGGCGGGGGAACGCGCAAGCGGTCTTGATGAGACCGAAGCGCTCCAGATGGTCATTGTAGTCAATGAGCTCGCGGATATCGTGCTCGCGAAGGAGCAGTATCATTAAGTCGTTACTATTAACGACAACGTTAGCGGGCGCGCGGGGTGCGGGAATATCCATAGCCATAAGGGGCTGTGGATTGGGGCGACGGGGGCCCCATGCGTTCTGCGATGAACGCACGGGTTGCGGTTGCACCGCGCGGGGTGCGGAGAGGCCGGCGGCGGCCGGGGACTGGCGCGGGACCGGCAGCGCGGGAAATTCCCCTGACGCCAGCGGGGGTTGCGCTTTGATGGCTGAGGCGGGGGGCGCCGCCCGGGGGGCCGCCTGCCTCTGCGTGCGTGGCCGCGTGGTACGCGGGGCCTTGGGGCAACCGCGATAATTCGCGGGATGCCCCTCCTCCCCGCATAACACGCAGCTCGGGGGGACGACGGAGTCACGCTCGCGGGTGCACTCCCGGGTGGGGTGGTCCTCTCGGCACTTTACGCACCCCGACTGTTGTAGTCGGGTTCTTGTATATATACTCAATTGAAGATTTAATTTCTATAGCGCGATGTAGGATGCGTCGTATGTGGCTCGATAGATGTCGCTACATAGTTGCGTCGATGCGTCAGTTGTGGCGAGAGATGTCGCTACAATCAATAACAACGACTGCTACACACATTACCTGTACTTAATATTTATTGTCTGGTATGTAGAAAAGCAATTGCTTTTGGGTTGTTGAAATTCCAATAGTATATGAAAACACCCTAGTCATTTAAAGCGTTAGTTAGCACTTGTAGGTACCCGATTGGATTGTGACATCCATACAAGTTGTGAATATTAAGTGGTTTACGCTGTTTTGTCAGCTTTCAACCAATGATATTACAGGTAGATACGGCATTGACGCTCTTTACATACCACCGTGAATAGTGGGCAATTGCCTTTAGTTCAATTTCGACTTGATATAGGCATGAACAAGAAAAAACTGTTATCCTTTTTTGACAACAGAGCAGAGATTCCGTCTTACGCTGTGATTTGCTATGTCTTTTGTTTGAAATTTAACGTTTTTATACCATTTCCATTTCTTTATTTTCTCGATGACAGCTCCTGTGAAAACTTGAACGAGCGTATTTTTTAAATTATGTATGCATTATTTTATAAAAATATGACGTTTACACACGTACAAGAATATACCAGAGTCGGAGAATCACAAACACCATGTGGGTTGCCAAACAGAGTATTATCTAAAAATACATCTTTATAAATATATAATACGTGGATGTCGACTTTGTGTCACTTATAATATTTAGCATAACCTATTTTTATTCCAAAAAGAAACAAAATTAATACGAGATCCTTTGTTTTGTGCATCAAATATCGATCGGTGGCAAGCGAAGCCAAACCTTCGCAAGCCAACTCAAACGCCCGGTGCCCTATCCACATGTTTGAATTTGTGAATGTTTGCTGGATGAGACATAAGAAAGTTATAACTTGAGTGATTTCATAGGACAGATAAAACGCTTTCTAGATGAATTACATATGAAAGTAAAATTCGTGATACGGTTTAATCTGCTCTACCAAACGCCTGAGGTAGATATAAACTCCAAATAACTCCGAGAAGACATTACAGTCGATTTAATATCCTTTTTAGCACCCATTTTAACAAGTTTCGTGAAAATTACATGGATTTATTAGGTACCTACATTTATTTTCGTTCAGCCACAAAGGAATATTTTCTTTTGTCTCGTTTAATTAAAGTACAAAGCTAAAAGTTATCGTGTTTATAAACACGTTATTTTGAATATAATTGTAATTTAACAGAAGCAAACAAAAGTGTTGAGAACCCATCAATCTAAATGTTTCAAAAGAACCTTTACATATGCAAGTAAAAGGAAAACATATTTATGGGTTGATAAATGAAACATGTGGAATTGAAATTATAGCTATGTACACTATTTTATAATAGATTGTATTGGGACTCAGAACCCTTACATTGGAATTTTAAGATGAGTTTAGGTGAAATATTGCTACCATAAATAATATCATAAAAGTCAGAGCCTTAATATATTTTATATTATATCTTACACTAGCTGTGCCGCACCATTTTATTCGTGTTAAAATTATTTGAACAACTCTCAACCACGCCGTCGTCAACCGCGCCCCCATGTAGCCTATTGCTGTTCTCACTTCCCGTACTTGTCAGTTTGCTTCACGTTTATGGTTACTGCTTCACTCCGTAGAGACCCAGCTTGAACTTATATAACACGCCCGGTCAACTGTATCTTCTTTTCAAGACACAAATTCGGCCGTGTATCTAATACTGTTCGCATCTCTGGGATAGATCCGCAAAATACCTCTTCGATGCTCTGGACAGGTTGCAGAGACGGGCTGTTCGCATTGTTAATGATGCAGACGTTACCAAATACATCTAGCCGCTTCAGCTGCGCAGGAACATCTCCTCGCTGAGCGTGTTCTATCGTCTGTATCATGGTGAGTGTTTCGAAGAGCTGTTCAATCTAATTCTCTATCACCCTTCCACAACAGAACCACACTGGGCTTCGAAGTCACAGTTTTACGGTAACCTCCATCTTGGCAAGGACTAAAAAGTTCTCTATGACTTATATTTGTCGTACCGTGAAACTGTGGGACCTTCGTCTGACCAGTGTAATCCCTCCTTACGACATCGGGTTCTTTAAGCGTAACGTGAATTTATGCAGGCAGGCATGACAGCGGCGACCACCGAAGAACTTAGATCTTTCAAAGTTAGCCTTAAATATTGATTTTTGTTAAGTACGTCGGAGGTGGATGTCTTCCCGAAGTACTTAATTCACGTGCGCTGGCATAATGGTTAATGATATATGTAAATAAAATGGTTTACAGTAATATTGGCCCCAGTATATCTAAAAAAAACCCGCGATAGCATATTATGCCTATCTCTTATGAATATACCACAATAAGGTATTTTATGACAAAAATTTGTTGAATATTATAAAGTTACTTATGAGCATTATTATTAGGCATGACATATTAATCCTTTACGAACAAAAGCTACTCAATCATAAAGATAATTTTATGAAGATTATTAGCATGTTATTTAGAAGCATAGTTTGAGAGATAATGGAAAATTACTGAACACTCGGCTAGGGACTATGTCTATAGTAGTAGAGGCACGAACGAGCCGTTCAATGTGACGCATCTGGCCGCCCGATAAAAATATTGTCTATACTGAAGTATTATAAATCAACAATCAGTGATTTATTTTCAATTACACGCGAGTGAAACCGCGGGCCACAGCTAGGGCAATAAGATGCAAAAATTATTTTTCAAATCGGATTAATTTGATATATCTCTTATGGTTTACTCAGAGTAAGCCATTTAAAGCCGGAATTGATTCACCATTACCAGTTTTTTATTATATTTGCGCGGAACCCTAATTATTTTTCTAAAACAAAAGTAGCCTAAGTTACTCTTTATAACATCAACTATCTGCCAGTGAAAATCACGACAAAATCAGTCCAACCGTTTCGGTGATTATCCGGAACAAAAATACAGACAGGCACACAGTTTTTTTTTTAAGGTAACATATTATATACTGTCATATGCATTTAGTAAAAAGTTGTTATTGTGACATTACAAATAGAAAATTCAATTTTATTCATAGTATAGATTGGCTAACATAAACGTACCTACATAATATTGTTACGACCTGTTACAACCCGATTAAAAAGAGAGAAAATCCTGTTCCCGAAATATCTTGAAGCAACTACAAACTTCTCAGGACTTCGAAATAATGTTCGCGTCGTAAACAACCACGGCGCATGTTTATGTAAACATCGCAGTTTACACATTACATGTATAGGGATTATCGCCTCGCTTACGTCATCGAGTAGGCATTGAAAGTAAACATCAAGAAAAGTCGCAACTCTTCACGATGTTTCTGCGGTTGTTTATAGTATATAAGCAAATCAGAAGCCGAGTTCAGTTCAGTTTTTGAAGTATAAAACGTTAACAACTAGCGATAAAAAGAAGCGAAACCACAATGTAATACATAAGTGTTGTGAGTTCGTGTAATTCGTAACTGTGTGGAATATTGAAATAAATCTTCTTCACGTCAAACATCGGCATTTTTAATACCCACGGGTGTAACAATATAATTATTAATATCTGGGTTACCGAGCTTTGTTCGGTTCTTAAAAAAAAAACACCTGGCTAGGTATACTTGGAATGTAAAACGTTATCTGAATACAAAATTTCATCCAAATCGTTCGAGCCGTTTCCGAGAAACCAATTACATACATCAGTGGTGGTCATATAATTAGAAACATTTCTTATGAATAAAGAAAGTATAACTTCAACGTACGAATGTTCGTAAAAAGTATACACATTCAATAATTAATAATCGTGCAATTATATAGCCACTCAAATAAAAAACTCATTATATGCATAAAATATAAAGCGTATCTTACTTTTAATTACAAAATAAGTCTTAAACATGTAGGAGTTTATTTTCTGTTACTGGCCGCTTGGACGCCTAATTAGAAACATTTTAAAAAAGCATCCATAGCTCGTTCTTTTTTTGAAATTGGAGAATAACGTTTCTTTAAAATTTAATCTGGATTTTATTTTGTTCAAAATGGGCAAAAATAAATGTTGTGACGCGTCAACTAGGCAAATAATTATTAATTTACATACAGATCATAAGTGGGTGTACAGAAGAATAGCTGAGCATTTTAATTGTTTTGTTAGGAAAGTTTTTAACGCAATTGATCATTATAAAAAACATGGAACTGTTAAAAATGTTCTTAGTAAGGCTCGGCCAAGAAAAACCTCTCCCAAAGAAGATACGCTAATCGTTCGTGTTGCTAAAAAATACCCAAGTAAAGGCTCCAACCAGATTAAAAATGAAGTTTTTTCGCCTGATGACCCGAGAAACATCTCGTCAAGACTGATACGCCGAAGATTAGTAGAAGCTAAATTGTTTGGAAGAATTTCTCGAAAGGTACCGCTTCTTACCAAGCAACACTGAGAGAAGCAATTATTATTCGCAAAAAAATATGTTAATTGGACGGTACGAGAATGGAAAAAAGTGTTATTTTTAGATGAAACAAAAATAAATATGGTAAATTCCGATGGAAAGCGCTATGTTAGACGTCCTGTAAACAATGCTTTTAATTATAAATACACAAGGAGTATAGTGAAGCACGGAGGCGGTAACATTAAAGTTTGGGGGCGTTTTTCCGGATGTGGAGTTGGACTCGTTCGAAAGATTGAAGGTATAATGGATCAATGGTAATACAAAAATATCTTAGAGCACACAATGATTCCCTATTTGGACGATCATTTGTCTGTAACCTGGATCTTTCAGCATGACAATGACCCTAAACACAAGGTCAATAGCGTCAAATATTTCCTTAGCGAACATCGTATATCCATTTTAGACTGACTAGCAAATAGTCCGGTTATAAACCCGATAGAAAATCCCTGGTATATTGTTAACAAGTAAGTCTCAAACAAACATAACACCAGTCAAAACGAACTATATGAAGCATTTGTTGAAGCATGGAATTCAAACCCCCTAGAAAAATGTATGAAATTGATTGAATAAATGCCACATCGTTGCAGTGCTGTTATTGAAAATAAGGGATACCCCACTAAATATTAATTATAACTATTGGTATTTCGTAAATAACAATACTAATTACTAATACTTAAAAAAAATTTGTTTTTTTATACTTTTTTGTTGTTGTTTCTAATTAGTTGACTATTATTGTTCATACCTTAAAACTGATTTAAATGTTTGTTCTTAATGTAATATTGAAACTGCACTTGTGTAATGGGATTTATATTGTTTTTGTAATAAATGATAAATCGTTGAACATATTGTTGTCCTATTTATTGTTTAATTTCAAAATAAAAACGATTGCGGTGAAGTATCTTACATAATGTCAAGGGCCGTTGATAGTGTTTCTAATTATACGACCACCCCTGTATACATGTATACAAGTATTACTCACTTACCTAATATAATAAGATATGAAACAATAATTGCTATTTTGAAAGCACAGGCACCCCAAGAAACTTAAAATTTATCAAAGTTAAGTAAGTTAAACTGTTGCTGTACGCTTAAAAGACTTGGATAACTTTCTGAAGGCACCTCTTTTACGATGGCAATAACAGTTCGTTTTTATAGCGATAGAGATCTAGTAGCATCATTTTAGCGTCTCGTGTCATTTGTCTTGCCTTAACGTTATCGCAGACTGCTCGACTGTTGACACATTACGCGCGAATGTCGTGTTGAAACTTGTTCACAATGATACAATTCTAAAACAACTACCCTTGAGTATTTTTCATATAAAGTTGATGTCTCAGATATCTTAACTCGACCTTTATGGGCAAGAAATATTCTTCAAACTTAGTTTCGCAGCTTATATTTGAGACTTTTCGTTGGTAATAAGTATGTAGGTAACTATTTGATATAACAACACACTCCAGCCCTAAATATCACGAGTGATCCAAGCCTATATAAAGAATGTTTAGTTAAATGATTAGTTTCTGATACGCTCCGACTAGATACCGTCGACGTACCTACTCGGCACTATAAAATATCGGCAATCAAAACTACGCCGTAATCGGCGTACTCGAGTCTTCCAACACCACTGTTACGTTGACATTGTGTACTAAATTTTTTTTGCGACACTCGTGATCAGTGTCACGAAAGAAGCACGTCATTTAAGATGTATATCATAAAATTTGGAAAAAGTACATGTAGGTACAGACAGAATAACATATTTATTAATATACTAGCTGTGTCCGCTGCTTCGCTCGCGTGGACCATAGGAAAATGCGTAGTGCTTACAAAAATCGTAGTTTCTTAAAAATGTAATATCTTTTTATAGAATGGAGAATGGTGATACATTTATAAATGATCTGATAGTGATATATTTGTGGGAGCGTAACAACAACTGTGTAAGCAGTTCCGAGCACTGCCGTGCCATGTCCGCGACTGGACATTGGACAACTTGTGATCTCTCGAGAGGCCCCACAAACAGTACCAACGTGTTTATGCCAGGGCTTGCTTTTCAAAACGGCTTGACAATATATTAGGAGCGCGTTAGTGTTTTAGTAGGTAGGTAGGCTTAGTAGTATTTGTACACAACTGTACCATATATTTATACGTAATAAGGACCAAGTATGTAAGGAGTAAAAAAATCATCAAAATCTATCCAGTAGTGTTTTCGTGATGCGCGCACAACGGCAAACCTTACTCATTTTATTTATCATCATTATATTAATACGAGAAGCAATAACTTTCTACCCCTTTTTAAGCGTATTGCGTGCACGGAAGACTGTGGATATTAGCATGGTTAAAGTTTATATGGAGGAGTGCAGAAAGCTTAAATTGATTTATAATATCTGTTACTAGTATATTAAATTAAATAAATTAATACTGCGAATCCTAACCTGTCCAATGTCATTGAACTTATAAAATAAAAATATTGACACTGTCACGCAATGAAAAGTGATATAATATTCATTGTTTAGGTTCGTACTGCAAATGTCAAAGGGAAAATATATAATACATATATAAAGACTTATACATATTTGTCTATTTTACTTAAATAATCCTATTAATAATATAAATTGTTAACTATGTAATCGACGGTGAAATTAATAACTTAATAATTTTCATATGTAAACTAAATGTACATATTTCTTACATTAAGTAATATAGCTAAGTTACCTATATTAAGTGCTTTCAACTTTTCGTGTTGTTATTACGTTTTCATAATTACAACAATTTCCTTTTTGACGTTAACAAGTGGAACGACGGGGACAGGTAATTAATAAATAATATTAATTGCTGCCATCAGCTTCGTTTGCGTTGCTATAAAGGTATTCTAAAGGTAAGGTACGAAATATGAATTAGAACAAGGTAAATTATTAAAAAAAGGAAACAAAACACCCGACAGCAACAAAAACGATTGACATTTTTTTTCTATTTTTTCTTTTTATTTGATTTGCAGACGTCCCACGGTTTCACATCCAATCCAATCCATACAAATGTTGAAACCCCTGTGCACCCTTTTAAGGGTTGAATTATCAAAAATCCGTTCATAGCGCATGCCTACTTCAGTAACTGTGTGCCAAATTTTAGCCCAATCCGTTCAGTGGTTTGACTTGTGCGTTGATAAATCAGTCATTCAGTCACAGTGTCCTTTTATATATGTTTAGAAGATTATGGGATACATATTGATGAAGATTACATATAAACTTTTGTGTAACAAAATATTGTCATCACAATTTATTAAAATATAACAGAAAGCATTTGGTCCAGGTTTGACGCTCTATGCTATATCCATCGTGCTCTTTTCATGATTGCTTTTATGTAGCATCCTTAGTTGAAGTACAATGTAAACTCTATACGGCGAAATTTAAGGGTCTGGGTATTTTATTACGTTGTAAAGAGTTTTCCGTAAACGGAGATTAACGTAATCAATTAAGAAGAATAATATGTAATATTTGTAATTTTAAAAATACATAAATATACATGGTTTTGGTTTCAAAAGTTTGTAAGCAATTAAAGAATATGATACCGTAAAGACAACACGATATCAAGTAAATTACAACAAACTAATGTACATATTTCTTATCATGATTTGAAATATTTACGACTCTGTGTCTATTTCTGTAACTGAAGTTCAGTAAAATTAATGTTTATTGGTGATTAAAAAATTACGTATTGTTTCGCTATTGAGAGTGTTGTTTCAATGTATTGGTAACAATTTAAACTAAACAAACCATTCTACGTTTAAAGAGGTTTTTGTTTTATAGAAGTGCGTTATATAGAGTTCACACTGTAGGTAGGTATATACTTTTGAAAGCTTCTAATATAACTGATTTTGGACGTTTCTATAAATCTATAATACATACATACATATTGAAACTCGTCAAAATCTTACACGTTAACTAAACCCTGATCTACTTACAAGAAGACGTTTCGTCAAGATTAAATCCCAAATGCTTGTTAAATTTAAATGGTGCCTTTCAGAACTTTGTACATTTAAAGTTTTCATACTTTGCTCGAAAATGACAACTTTTTTAATTGTTTCTCTTGGATAAAAGGTACCTACAAAGTTTAAACCGACATACCTCGTTGTTTTTAGGCCGGATATTATCCACCGTTGCTCGTAAATCTTTTTATAAAACTCTGTGACAGGATTTGTAAACGGTATATAACTTGACGTTATTTCGGTGTTATTAACAACAGTGACGTCATTCATGGTTTTTCAACGAACAATTTCTAATAAATCATGTGAAAATAATGAGTCCTACATTTTTCGCTGCGTCATAAAATTCGAAATTGATAGATTATCGATAGTTCAGTTTCTTTTACCAGTACTTAAAAATTATCAAATTTAGAAATTCTTCATAGTTTTTAGAGTTTAACCGCAATCTCACCCGATTTTAAGTGACTATGTGGTCCAAGATGGAAACACACTATTATTAATTAGTTATTGCTAATAAGAGGTTCTCCCACATTAATTAAGAGTCTAACATCAGTAAAGTTTTCAAAATAGCAATGATCGAGAATGTTCTATTTTTTTGCATTTCACTAGTAGTAGAGAACCTACCGATAAATGTATGGCCTAGTAAAGAAAAAATTAAAAAAGGCGTATTATAATTATGTATATTTATTTACTTTATTAATATTATATTAAGACTCTAGCAGCATTGAAATGTTAATAATAGTAACGTTCGAGAATGTTCTATTTTTGCAATTAATTAGTTCTAGAATACCGATAAAGATGACAGTGTAACAACAAAATTAGAACAGGTGATTCTACTAGTTAAAAACTCAATTTATTATTTACATGTCGACTGAATGTTATATAACTGTTTCCGTGTAGTGAAGGGAAAAATAATCAATATTACACTGAAGGTTTGTTATGGGTTGGGCCGTTGCTTTAAAACAATTGTTACTTGTGTTTGGAATAAGCTATTTTCGATACGTGATAAATGTGCATTTGAAATAATAACGCTTTTATAACTTAGATTAATGTATTTATCCTAACGTCCACCCCAGTGAATATATGACCTATATTTTACATCACCTGCACATCATAATGTATGTAAAAGGCCAAACTTAGGTCACGTGTTTATTCTTTACGTATAGGTTACATTGATTAATATCTTAGGATGTCTTTAAAACAACATCTTAATACTTAACAATTTGAATATTTTAGTCAACAAAGAAAAGCTTTCGCCTTCATACGCAATCAAGAACATAACGCACAGTTGACAATTGGCAATTGGACGCTTGATAAAATTCTGTTCTATGCTTCATCTATAATTGCATTTAGTATTTTTAGTGGAGACTGTGAATGATCTTTCACCTCTGAATGGTCAGTACTCTTCATATATAATAAGTCGAACTGGTAACGAACAGTAAAAAAAAAAATTGTATAAGAATTTGCTTAACATGTAGGTACATGTCAATAGGTACAATAACTTTCTGCACTAATTGGGTCTGAAAGTACATTAAGACAGGTAGGGCATAGAGAAATAACCTTGTAGTTGGGTTTCCAGAGCTTCTTGGGGAAGGGAAGCACAAGGTCGGCAAAGTGCTATGTGATACCTCTGATGGTGGTGAGTTTCCATAGACAACGATAGCAGCTTACCATCGCGGGCCGTACGCTTGTTTGCCACTTTACAGATTTGTACGTGAAATGCGAATTTTTTTCACTATCATCAAAAAATGTCGCCATTCGTCGCCATATTTGTTAACCTTTTCGTTAATTTATATATTACAAAAGCTTTAAATCTATTTACCAGCAGTACACAGCTTGGAGTCTTCATCATACCCGTCGATGCAGTCTGGAGCACCGTCGCAGAGATACTGGATTGAGATACAGTTACCGTCTACAGGACATTTGAACGGTTCGTACGGATGACAGTATTCTGTAAGTAGAAAATGTATTAAACTGTAATTAGTGTAGCTGTCGGAAGGCTCTGTGCTTATAACCTAAAGAAAGGAAGACAAGAGAATGGTGAAGAATATCAAAATCCCTTTGGTCGCATTTAGGAGAGGATAAAGTTGAAGTGAATGATTTTACTGATTATAATTCTTTCAATTATGTAAAATAAATTTAATGTCGTATAAATAATAGTTATTTTAATTAGATTAAAGTATGGAGGCATATTAGCAATATTAGTAATCCTGAAAAATACGTTTGTGTATATAATTTCCATTGAAAATTGAAACGATTTGGATTCACTTCGTATCATCATCATATATTTAAGATATACATTCCTTCTTTATATATACATATCTTAAACGCAATTTATACATCATACAAATGTACATGATATGTATAAAAATACATCCTAAATGATTCTACAAACTATAAACTACAATTATACCTAATTTCATCAAATTCGGTCCAGTAGTTTCTGTATGATTAGCGTTCAAATTAACCCATAGACATACAAAAATTTCAATACCGTTCGAAATGTTTTCTATCTATAATTCTAAATCCGTTCCCTGTAGTATTATTTTTCAAATAATTTTAATGTATAGATTTCGACTCTTTACTGTTTTATTATAAAGTACCTATAGATTTTAATTACATACGATAAACCGTGTATGTGTTGTATGACTGTGTATTCAGAAAAGTAGACTGTTTACATTCCATTAGTCTAGCCACGAAACTATTAACCTTCTATAAAAATATTAACATTAAATAACTCTTTTGAGTATGTAATAAGTGCGAACACAAAAATCTCATTAATAGAAACCCGTGTAATTAACCCTGGAAAGCTTTACTGAGTCACGAAATAACCCTTTATACGGAATCCTGTTATTTTCAACGGATGCGTGGGCCGGGCCGCTTACACGCTCTAATGCTATTACTGGCTAACGAGATCGCCCTTTCAAAGCTTTCATTATCTGTGTTATTGCGACTCGTGCAGAGATTAAGTCGTAAATATCAAATTTAATTGAGAATGTAACACTTTGATTTGTTATTATCTATATATTAGGTCCTTACATATGAAATTGGCGTTTTGTTGAACTGGCCACTTTGATCTCAAATATCTGGCGTTTAGTTAGGAACTCTAAATTGAAATTTATTTCAAATTTAGGCTTATGTATTTGTGTTTCGAATTTAGTGATTCCATTTGTTTTCTCATCATTTGTTTTTTCTTTGACATCGTTCTTTTCACAAAATGGTAAACTTAAAATATCGCGTTATTTACGATTATGAGTTCCACCATGGTATCAGAGCTGAGAGAGAAAGAGAAAGAAAGAAGAATTAATGATGTATACTTGAAAGCTACTGTAAAAGAGAGCATCGTATTTTCTTGGTTCCAATGTTTTCGTTCTGGTAATTTTGACCTACGAAACAAACTCCGTGGACGGCCGGAGACTCTAGTTGATAATGAAGAATTAAAGGTCATCTTGAAAGCTGATCCATCGCAAACCAAGTCAGAGTTAGCGGCCGGCTTCGGTGTGAGTGATAAAAAAAAAAATTTATTCACTTGAAACAAACAGGAAAAGTGAAAAAGCTCGAGAAATGGGTACCGCATGAATTGACTGAAACACGCCCACAAACACCTATTGAGTTCTGCATTACATTACTCAACCGTCAAAATAACGAGGTAATTTTGAATCGTATTGTTACTTGTGACAAAAAATGGATCCTTTACGAAAATCAGAAACGCTCATCATAGTGGTTGAACCCAGGAGAACCTGGTCAAATCTTGTCCTAAGCAAAAGTTGACTCTGAAAAAGGTACTGGCGAGTGTTTGGTTGACCAATGCTGATGTCATACACTATAGCTTCCTAAGATCTGGCCAGATGATAGCGGCAGATCTTTATTGTCAATAATTGCAAACCATGATGGAAAAGCTAGCCGTTAAACAACCGAGACTGGTCAATCTCTCTAAGCCCACTGCTACTTCAGGACAACGCTAGACCACATACTTCACACAACAAACGGTTGCTAAATTAGAGGAACTGTGGTTGGAATGTCTCCGACACCCACCACACTCCCCAGACCTTGCTCCAACAGATTACCACTTATTTCGGAATTTGGACAATTTCTTGCAAGAAAAAAAATTCAATTCAGATGAGGCTGTCCAAACCGCCTTCAAAGATTTTATTGATTCTCGCTCCCACAATTTTTTCAGCAATGGAATCACTGAACTACCTATATAATAGCGAAAGTGCACAGATAATAATGGTGTATACTATGATTGATTAAATATATAATTTCATAAAAATTTATTCGTTTTACTTTTTCCATATAAAACGCTAATTTCATATGTAAGGACCTAATATTAATACGTGAAGCAAAAGCTTTCTACCCTTTTTAAGCGATTGCGTGCACGGAAGACTGAGATTTGGCATGGTTAAAGTTTATATGGAAAATAAGCATAGAAAGCTAAAATGCATCTATAATATCTGTTACTAATATATTAAATTTCATAAATTAATACTGCGAATCCTAAACCGTCCAGTGCTATTGAACTTAGACTCCCCAAAATATTGACAATGTCACTCAACGAAAAGTGACAGCAAGTGATGTAGATAATACTCATTGTTTAGGTTCTTGAATACTGCAAATGTCAAACAAAAATTAGTCTATGATCAAAAAGTCACTGGTCGAATTTCGACCTTAGGGCGATCGCTAGTATAAATAAAAATGTATCATATATTTTTAAACTATACTATGTTTATCTTAAGAACGGTAGTATGACGTATTCTTGGAATGTAACTTGTCACGTCCTGCAAATTTCGATATACCACCTTTTCTTTCCTTACCCATATCATGAGGGTGCATAGAAATAACTGGTCTGCCATTTTTTAGAGGTCCGCCATATTGAATTTAGAGTAACCTCACTTAGCTAACCATGCATTGTCATCCAAACTAAGCGTATATGCGAAATTTCAGCTCAATTGTTTAGCGATATCTGTTGCACGCCTCATTTAAAAAATCATACCATCACGCCTATATCTCCGAAGGGTTAAGCAGAGTTATACTAGTGTACACCCATAGTTCGCCGTGTATGTTTTTAGGTCCCATATAATAGGGGGCGAGCCTATTGCCATTAATCGGGCACAAAGTCAAACTCCGAGTTGCTATTGAGAATTTCATAGAAAAACCCAATAACACTTTGCTCGATCTGGGAATTGAACTGAGGATTTCGAGCATAGCAGTCGCGCTTATAACCACTAGGTAAATGTTATAGGCTAGTGTTTTAAAAATCAGTTGCAAGATTTGACCCATACTAAACAAGGCAACGTAAATAAAATCTTATAAAAAATAATTAAAGTCTATAGTGTTAAATGTTATAAACCATTTTGCGCGATAAAATCATAATTAAGTAACTTCTTCCATAGAATTAAACCTTAAAATTAGAGTAGACAACAATTCAATAAATCAATCAATCCATTGTATATTTTAATTTTTTTAATTGATCTATCTCATAATGTACTCTAAAACATTCTGCTTGCACAATATTGCTGGGATATTTTTTTTTCATATCAAAAGAAGATTCTATAACGTAGACCCAGGAGAGAAGATACTCTACAAGTATATCCCACGTTCGAATTTCTGCACGGTACTGACGTAATCAAACAAAAGAGACTATAAATTATTCACAATTAGTGACCCGGTTCAATTAGACCGTGGTATTGTTGTAAGGTTCATTCGGATACCTTTCAAAGGTTTCATTCTCCAAATCGCAAAGTTCTTTTTTTTGTAGTTAACTATATAATTTATGATTTAAGATATTAAGTTATATTAGTTTAATACAAATTCATTTTCATTTTAATACACTACAGAGTCATGATAGGTCATAACTTCCTTAAGAGCGCGATTTAACATAAAAAAAGAAATGATAATTTTATATTTTGATTTTCTTTATTGTATGTATACTAAATTACTGTCATTAAAATTATCCCTGATTTAATTGTCCTTGTAAATTCATTTTACTAACATTTTTTAAAATTGTGATAATGTAATTTAAAGTTTTATCATGAATTAAATTTATTTTTACGCAAATAAAAAAAAAACGTCAGTAAAAATAATTTACATTAATATAATTGATGGCGAAGTCTAAAAAGATAGTTATACTCAATAGATACTCATAGATTATAGATACATATATCATTATATTAATACGTGAAGCAAAAACTATGTACCTCTTTTTAAGCGTATTGCGTGCACGGAAGACTGAGATTTGGCATAGTTAAAGTTTATATGGAGAAGGAGTGCAGAAAGCTAAAATTTATCTATAATATCTGTTACTAATATATTAAATTAAATAAATTTATTCTGCGAATCCTAACCCGACCGGTGTCATTGAACTTAGACCCCCCAAATTATTGACATTGTCATTCAACGAAAAGTGACATCAAGTGATATAATATTCATTGTTTAGGTTCATACAGCAAATATTAAACAAAAAATAGTCTATGATTAAAAAGTCGCTGGTCGAATTTCGACCTTAGGGCGATCGCTAGTACTTGTAGATAATCAAAAGAATAGTTATATTTTTCAAGCGTATGTATGTCTTTTCCTTTGGCACGCTCTGCAGCCTAAATGGCTTGATCGATTTTATCATACGAGATGTTGTTAGATTCGTCTTAATTGTTAGAGTGACATAGGCTATATAATATCTAAGTACGACGTATAGGAATCAAATAAAAATATAAATAGAAAGCAGAAATAGAAGTTTAATTAATTTTGTTTATACCTACTGCCAATTTGATTTTTTTTTACGAATCCAGACGAACGCTGCTATTAGATAGTTGAAACTTAATTGTACTTAGCAAAACCTATAACTTAAAACATAATTAAAAATTGAATGAAGGCATGACAGAAGCTAGTTATAATAATGTAATAAAATGTACAAAAGCTTTTAACCAGTGAACGTAAAGTAACAGAATTACACGAGCTAACGAGCGAACAGTAAATTTCATTAGACTTCTTGCTTACGAAGAACCTTTTTAAAAGTGTTGAATGTCACCTCGGATTAAGCGATGACCCGAATAATTATTTTTATTCGTGGAATATTTTATATAAGGCTAATTATAATTTTAATAATAAATTATAGGTCATAATGAAAATATTATTGTATTAAATTGATGCATAATAATTAATCCGTGAATAATATTATGTAAAATATTTTACAGATAACTATTTGGCGACTTATCACAATAAATAGTTGTTACTTCAGCCACATTCTATTTTGTTTATGATAGACTGGCTGACTTTCAAGTCTTGAAAAAGATAAAAGAAGACATCTGTCACGGACTGACAAGAAGATATATTATTCTGTAATCGATTATGAGCGACAAAATAAATACAGCAATAATTGAAACGCTGAGCTGCATTTTTAATTAATAGGATCCGCCAAAATATCCTATAACTATTTTACTCGAAATATGATTTTTTATTATCGTTAAATAAATGCACGTTCAATGACCAATGACCTAATTATAAGATTTGTCTCTAAAATAATAAATGTGCCACCAGAATCAAATCACTAAGCACTACCGAAACGCCTAAAACTTTTTCAATATCCCCCCAAAGGTCCCTGTGTGGAGGTGGTGTCCGCCTCTTTGCTGGCATAGACGGCCTGCAGGTAGCGCCCCCCATATAGTGCCCCGCCGACCTACCGGCGTCAGCACACAGCGCACAGTTGAACTTTTTAGCTTCGCACTTAAGTGCTTTGTGGCCGGCTTGCCCGCACCTGAAAAACACACTGACCGGGAGAAGGTTCCACAGCATCACGGTACAACAAATATAAGACATAAGAACTTTTTAATTCGTGCCGAGATAGATTTTAATTTTTGATTTAGAAAGGAGAGAAGGAAATTACATTGAACAGCTTTTTAGTGCACTCTCCATGATACACACGGATGTAACCTATTTAATATTAACCAAACTTACGGAAAGAAAATTTAATATGTATGTATACAAAATAAACAGCTTCTTGAAGAATTTTAAAATGTAAATAAACTATTCAAGATACAGTACTAGGAACAGCATCTCCTTATATAAACATCTTCGCTTGCAGAAAATCTTTGAACTGTGAAATTGCCTCAATTCTACGTAAGTAGCGATAAGTTGGAAATATTCGACGCACGTATGCATTTCAAACTAGATATGTGTTGGAAAGTTCGATGTATGTTTTTGCGAATGTGGACTATAAGGGTCTATACGTACGGACGCTTTTGACACTTTTAACAGGCTTTAACAGAAGTGTTCTGAAAGAACACATGACAATGACATGTGACTGATCAAATGGAGACGCTTCGATTTTTCAACCCGAGGTTTATTTTGTTAATGCGGGCTTTAAAACCGATTGTACGTATTGACCTATTTATTTGTGATCATGCAACTCATCTCGAAGTGTTATGATGTGTGTTATGTGTATCAGAACATGAAGTGATTATGACTCAGTGATAACGCAACAAGGAGCCGCGTTTAGTGACATTGATACTAATATTACAGTAAAAGTTAGAATAAATACAATGTACAGGGGATAGTGTCATCAATTTAATTCAACTTTCTTGAGCTTTCCTAAGGTTGAAAATATTTTGCCAAACGCATGTCAGTGTATTCCGCTTCTGATCCGTTTTATTGATTCTCTCATTGATAGAAAGCTACTTTCAGGGTGATGGTTATAGGCACAGAGATCTGTTATAGAATATGTTTTATTTTATTAAATGTTGTATTTTCAACAAAGTCACAGGCCGTTACAAATAAATTATACAATTTAAACTTTTAATTACTGTAATACAGAAAACGAAAGTTTACTGTCTTTTGACAAAACCTTTTAGATAGTAGTTAAATTCGTTTCACATTGTCCTGAAACCTTATTGGGCAAATCGGTGACTTGCTTTGGAACTTTATTGCAGAATCGGAGTAATTTTTGTTTATAAATAGATAAATAATTGAATTATGTTTCGTTTGTGTAAATCTCTAGTAGGTATTCAAATTCGGCTGTCGTTAAAATTTCTAACTTGTCAAAACTTTTGCAAACAACATTCAATTTTCTAAGGCGTATTTTGAAGAAAATGTTATTAAAGTAAATTCTTTACAATTTTCCTTTACGGGCTAAAAAAACTGTAACAACAATCTATAAAATTAAAATAAATGAATAATTATTGACGTTATGAAGTTAAATCGAGTTAAACGAAAATAAAAAAGACAAAAGGAAAATACGAAAAGAAAATGAAAGGCGAGATTGCGCTGTATAAGCGTTACATTTCAACCTTAACTCAGACCAATAAGTCCTAATTTATCATCTGGAACTCGAAGCCGGATTCATTAACGTCGTCCCTCGGGAAATGTGCCCCTATTATCTGAGACAGGCCGGAGAAAACTTTGTTTCTCTCGATTTAAAAATGGTCCCAAGCGATTGGCGAAAGCGAGCAAGAGATAATATAAATATAAACTCAATTATTGTTACAGAACACCATGGTTGACGTACTATATTTTTACTTAATGCTTTTGTTATATTTTATCGAAGTTATAGTTCTAATTGACGAGTTTAGTAGAGAGTAAAATTGAAACTTATGAGGTTTATCAATTCGGTACGTATGTATGTAACGTCATTGAAATTGCAACATATTCGCATAATATGATAATCTATTAAGGCTTCCAAACAAATATACAAATTTTTATAGTGTATCTTTCTCTTCGAAATTATTTATTGAATTGTGACCATTTTTTTTTATTGGCTTACATTTACTTAAACTTAGGGAACTGTGTAAGTTTAATCAAAATCGGTTCAGTTGTTTTCAAGATATGGCCTAATACGTGTAACTGCCTGGCTTATTGAAACGAGCTACGGGTGTGGTGTCAAAGGGAAAACATCTCATAATCTTGGTCAAATTTTAAACTAAAATAATGAAATCAAAAGTAGTTACGAAGCAAATTATGGGCCTACAGACTTTGTTGAAATTAGTGCCACCGAAGAAACGATATACATAATATACTTAAATCGTTTCTATTTTGATTATGTTTTTTAATGGACAGATTAGCCGGCACAGACCTCAAAAAATTGTTGTACTTAATTTGTTTCGTACCTACTTTTGATTTCGTTTTGTTGGTTAATTTCATATATATATATATGTAATTAGTTTCTCGGAAACGGCTCCAACGACTTCGATGAAACTTTGCATTTAGATAATGTTTTGCATTACAAGTTTACATAAATAGGTGTTTTTTTTTTTTTATAAGACACCAAGTACGGCTCGGTCGCCCAGATATTAGTTTATTTAAACGAGTTGTCTTTTATGATCAGTTTAGCAAGTCCGGTGAAGCTGTAAAAGCCGCAGCGGCTTTAGGGCCTCTAAGGCTAACAGTGTAGTCAGATCTAAAAAAAATGATCAGTTTCCCTCGTAGGCATACACCCTGTACAGGTTCATCTCAAATTAACCCTACTTGAAAACAAATGATAAAAACAATTAGTTTTATAGACAATCAATTTGTAACTAAAACCACTTATGTCAAAATTTCCAAGACTTTGGCAAAGTACCTACAGGTCCTACATCGCGTCGTGATGTAAGTAATTAGCGGTAGTAGGTACTCGAGGTAATATAATTCTAGTAAAGAAAAAACGAAATGAGTGTACTAAAATGCTCTGTAATTTTATTTATGACTTGCTGTGCCCGCGGCTTCGTTCACGTGAACTACGGACGCCATCGATCGGCTACACGCGCGAATTTTGTTCTTTCGCTTCCGGCAATTTTAAAGACAAATATGCTTGTTGTGGGTGTTCCTTAGAAGGTAGATATATACTCTCGCTGCTTTTTTGTAGGTATTTTTAATGCCTGGAATTATGTAGTACATTAGCTTGCTATATCTCTTATGGTTTACTAAGCGTAAGCCATTTAAGCGACCAAATTGATTCACCATCACCAGTTTTTTTTATTCGCGCGGAACCGTAATGTTTTTTTTCTAAAATAAAAGTAACCTAAGTTACTCCATAAAACATCAGTTATCTACTAGTGAAAGACCCATCAAAACTGGTCTATCCGTTTCGGAGATTACCCGGAACAAACAGACAGACAAAAGGACAGACAAAAATTTTAAAAATGGGTTTTCTTTTATAGATATCGTATATACTTTCATATACATTTAGTAAAAAGCTATTATTTTGAAATTACAAACAGATACTTCAATTTTATTAATTGTAAATATAGACGATTATTATTTTGTTTCAAAATAAGAATTTTTTAAAGATAATTACCTGAAATATATTTATCATCGATGTATTTAATTAATACATGGTGCCTCCTAAATGTTATTTGAAAACTATTTCAATCAGTTTTTTTAACGGAATCATTAATTTTAAGCTATTATTATAGTCTATTTTTCGTTAATAGAGGAGAACAAGAGATATTACATTATGGTTGAATCATAAATTTTTTAAATGTCACAGTTTTGTGACAATTTCAATTCAACGGTCAAGGAAAACAATAAATTTCAGCAGGCGCGATACAGGCGTGCTGGCATGTGTTATGTTATATAATATTAATTCTTAAATTAGTTTTTTTTTTGTGACAACGCCATACAAAAGTAACGATTCAAACATCATTTTAAATATTATGTTCCCCGCTATTGACGTAGACGGATAGTTTTTAATTAATGATTTAGTTAAAAAATGATTTAAATTTTTTATTCAAATAACATGTAGAACACGCTATTCTATTAAGAATCTATTTTCAGCTAATCAACTATTAGTTATTATATTTTATAATGTGCGAAATGTCCGCAGCGATAATAATAATTGTATTACTCTTATTATTAAACAATATTGTACTAAAAACAGCGCAATTAAACTATACATACAAACTATAAATAATGCTTCCAGTTATATAGCACGCAAAAAAGGGAAAGAATATGATAGACATTATATGTTATTTCTGTTGTTAGAACGAAATTAATATATATTTTGAGTTGTAATGACGTGCAACCGCCACAGTGGATAATACGTGACTAAGAGAATATAGGGCAATTACCTGACTTTAAAGTTGCCAAAATAGAGTGCGGCCTACACTTATAAGACATCTTAGCTCGTATTATACTAACCAGATCGCTTGGTGTGGTGTCCGTAAAGGCGATTGATGTCAAGGGTCAGGACAGCATGAGGTATGGCACAGCTGACAGCCGCGAGGACCGCAATGAACGCCGCTATACGACACGAACGCATGGCTGTAAAAAATTTAATATATTAAACAGAATACACAAGAAATCATTTTCCATTATTAACAGACTTCAAAAAAACGTTGTTTTCATTTAGAATGTATTATGTAGTTTTACGTATGTTCCAGTCATATATTCTTGGTTTATGAACCGATTTAGATGACTCTTTCGGCTCGTTCAAACGAAGTGTTAAGACCTGGCATGAAGGAATATGGTTGATCACCTTGATTTTTGTTACAGTACAGCCCTTTTATGAATTTGAGAAGTTCCCTGATGTATCTTGGAAGTCGCAGGTCCAATGTCAATAAAATTAACCATCCTTGAAATATCCCCTTTCCAACAAAAAAAGAATCATCGAAATTGGTATATAAAAAAGGAAGTTATGGCTGTACATCCATTAAAAATACATTCGAATTGATAGCCTCCTTCTTTTTTGTAGTCGGTTAAAAACATCAGCATAAAATTAAAGAAAATCTCATGAAGAAACTAGAACTTTTGTCAATGCCTAAATAATTTTAAGTCGGCTAGTTCTGGCCCAAAAAATCCAAGACTTTAAAGCCTACGATATTTTCTTAATATTTTCGACCATATCAGGTAAAGTTATTGACATAATTAAATTTGAACCTATTACTAAATAAACAACGTTAATTAGGTAACTTGTAGGTACTAATTCTTGTTGAATGAATATTTATTTGATAGGTTTCCTCATGTTTCGTAATTGATTTAGACCCAACCATTTTCACATGAGCTAAGTTGTGGGTGAAACCATGTTAGTTGCAAAGTTCTGTCTTAAAACTATCGCTTACCAACTTAAATATAAAGTTTCAATTAGTTTCACCCCTTGTTCCACAATTAAGCTTAACTCGAAGAACTTGGGAGCTAACTTCGTTAATGAAACTCGTGATTGAGGCACTAACTTAATTTGTTGTTTTCAATTAAGCAGTATCTATAAACGAACACTATTAGGTTGAGAGAATGTTAACTTGACCATTGCATTAAAATTCAAAATCTAAAATAATTTATTCATTTTATGCCCTAAGACGGCACTTACGAACGTTAAAAACACAACTAGCGCTTTGGATAACATCCCAGTTATCGAGAATCGAGAAAATCGATCGAACGTTTCAATTTTTTTTATTGCATCAGCAACGCTTACAGTTAATAATTATGATTATATTATTTTAGTGGACGTACAAAGATGGGGTCATTTCAAGACATCACCATCATTTTCATAACAATCCACCCTATTATTCTACCTTTTGAGCACATTTACGATTTGACGGATAATGTCAAGCCGGTTTTACTGTCAAAAGGTAATAATATTTATAGGGTGGATCATTATGTGAATGATAGTGATGGTTGGAAGTGACTCCCTCTCTATGCATCCACTTAAAAAAGTAATATGAGTATTAATTGTACACATAAAAAAAAGATAATACCGATCAAGTTTACTTACCATCTCTTCTTGATGACTAGGATGTTTTCAGAACCGGTAGTAGTGCTTTGAAGTTCATAAGTGCCTTCTTAGGGCCTAAACTGATTAAAATACTTTTTGATTTTAAAAGTAAAGCCCGCTTGACATGGTCGTTGAACTCATTGTCCGGCAAATCAATAACGCGTCTAAGGATCTTAATGTACTCGTAGCTATAGGTAAATTGACGTATAAGAATGGCTTACTCAACTGATAAATTAAGCCCCTAGCTTGTTTCATATAACTTATTAATTTTTAAAGATAAATAATTTAGTTAATTACAGATCTAGTTGCTGACAGAAATCCATTCTAGGCACCATATGGATGAATATGTTTCAAAGAGAAAATCAAAAGTAGCATGAGCGGAATGAGAACAAGATAATTTAAAAGCTTGTAATATGATAACTAAACAGCTGATATACATAAATATATAGATATTAACACCCAGACACACACAACTGACATTAATGCTCATCACACAGTCAGTCATGGGCGGGGATCGAAACCGCGGCCTCTCGGCTCAATAGTAGCGTTAACTACCACTGCGCAACGAGGAATTTCTAATGTAATATAGTGCTATGTTGATGATCCTATAATAAATGAATAAAATAGAGCTTATGATCCTACTTACGATTTCAATATTATGTACCCATTATAATTCTAATATAATAATGAATATTTGTATACGGATTCTTCATACACTGTTGGTGAGCAATAGTGATGGGTTTTTAAATTCAACCCCTAAGGTGATGAAAGTTTGTATGAAAGTGCTTCATTTTTGAAGACAGATCTTTGAAAATTTGTATTTAGCAAAACAGTGAGACAATAAACAGATGGAACATAACTCGACTATGACGTGAGCTAAGCCGCGGTCATAACACTAGTATAGAATATAATAAGGGACCCCATGTAATACATTGACAATATGTACAATGAAACGGCGACAATTACAATCATTTACATTTTTTTATTGTTAAGTAAATTACTAACCAAATTTTCCTACAAGGCGCGCCTAACAAAGGTATGCAATTTATCATGGGTCGGTGTTGCGGCCATTAAGCGTATTGTGTAGAAAATATGTTAAATTCTTTTTTGCTTTCATAATAATGTTAAAATACTTCTTTACTAAATTTGAATAAGCGAATGTTCTGGAAGCTTTTATATAGCTTATACCACAATCGATAAATATTACGTATGAGAGTAAGATGAAATATGATGTAGTAAAAATGCAATCTCCGATCTACTTTTAAGCAATAATGGGTCAGTGGTAGCGTGTATGGACACAGCGTTGATCGACGTGAGTTCGAATCTCTGCAATGATACTGAACTTTCGGTGAAGGAAACATCGTGATGAAACCATAGCATTGTGGTATGACTTTTTCTAATGTGATTTATTTTGCCTAGAATTGCCAAGAACCTATAGATGTGTTCCGGCTGCTGCAAATCATAGCTAAACTTAGGCTTAGTGTGATACCGTCTTGGAATACATCGATTTTGGCCAAACTCCTAAACCTATAAAGGATTAAAAAAAGTGAAATTACATATATATCTATACAAATAAATAAAATTGCAATTCGTTTATAAAAACAAACCCTTATACACTATGAAAAAATCAAACAATACCCAGTACAAAAATCGCGACAGCGCCATCTCTTATTAATAAAAAAGTAACCATGAAAATATTTGATTTATTGATATATCAACTAAAATTGAAGTGTCAGTTTGTAATATCAAATCAACAGTTTTTTAGTAAATGCATTTGAAAGTTTATACGATACTTAAACAAAAAAAAAAAAACAATTTTAACATTTTTGTGTCTGCCTATCTGTTTATTCCGGGTAATATCCGCAACGGTTGGACCGATTTTGACGGGATAGCTGATGTTATAGGGAGTAACTTAGGGTACTTTTATTTTACAATTCTGTAGTCCATGTGAGCGAAGCCACGGGCATAGCTAGTTGTAATTAAATTTCAAGTCAAATATATGTAGAACAGCTGATCTGGAAGAGAGTAAATAAACAAATGAATAACATTTCATTATGAGGAAAAAATTACACATAAGGCCATTCAATTCCAAACTAAGCGTAACTTTAACAATGATAACCAAACAGCTGATATACAAAAACATATTCAAGCACAGAAATGACAGTTTTGGTTGTCACACAAAAGGAGCTTATGTGTGAGGAGTTTAGCGTAAGTGAGGAACAGAAGTGTAAAGTTCCTCATCCGCCATAGAAAAGGGAGGATCCTCCGACCAGACGGGTGTTATGTCTGGCGGGCTGCTGCCCAGCGATTGTTTTTTTTTTTTTTTTGAACTGACTTCACTGTTTGCCTTAGGGGCCCTATCCAAAAGTAGAGCCGCTGCGGCTTTTACAGCTTCACCGGACTTGGACACAGCGGTTGTTGTCGGGCTCTTGTATTATACTCATTTGTCCGGTTAATTTTAATATCGCGATGTAGGATAGTTTGTATGTGGCGAGATAGATGTCGCTACATCACTCCCTGAAATCTTTGATCTTAGTAGTAGATCAGCTCACTATACCACGAGGTTTGTCTCCAAAGACGTCAAACGTATTACAAAGCTGATGTGGTAGCGAGCTGGTTATTTAGCCTGTAAACACGACTCCTGAATGGTTCTTAAATGGAGACCATGCGAAGACAAATTCCATTGTCGTACCTAGCGAATTTTCCTAGGGGGATAGCCAGTTAGCTGATCAGTCACTATAAGCCAAATATTTTTTCCTCAATATGAAAAGAATAAAAACGGTATATTCATTCAATACTTTCGATTTTTCTAGTGTGGGTAATGAGTTTTGTAGTGTGGAGAGTGAATACCCTGCCCTCCCCGTAGTTACGCCCATCCAAACGAAAATTACCTAAAAGAAAACTACAAATGCGTTTTATAATGACATGGTGTGAATGGCGGGATCGAAGAAATTACAGATGACATGGAATAGAGAGAAATGGAGTATATTAAATGGAGTATATTAAGCCACATCGAAAAGAATGTTAGGAAGAGATTCTTTCCAGATTCAGTGTTTGCTAATTTCATACTTGACGGCTAAATTTATTCCGAGTGTCGCCGATAAATTCTACGATTCATTAAGTCCCATATTTTCATTGTCGTCCTACATTTGAATATTTTTTCTTAAATAGATGTTACAAACTTTGTAACTCTAATGATGTCTATCAATAACATCCAAGCTTACAAGAATATCTAAAAATAAAATAATGATATTATCAAAAGCAAATAGAGAATTCATCTGGGAAATCAAATAACCTCCGTGTCGCCCACAATATTATGTTCCAAGATTGCTTACCAATATTTAATAAAGAAACAAAGCCTGAGGCTTTGGAAACAATATGTTCCCGCCAACGTGTCTCTTTGTTTTAGAACCTTTTAGATGAATTATTTCTTTGTTTCATTGCAGTAGCTCTGGAGACTTTTCTGTTTATTGAAAACTTATGTTTTGTATGTTAAATTTCTTAGAAAATACTGATCCGTTATTTGAAGACGTCTTCATCATACGATATATTAAACAAAAACTTTTAGACCTATTTACAATATGGACTTTGTTACTTAGATTTTTTTGAAAAGTTAGCACAGTTTGTCTGATTGGTCCAAAATAAGGTCGACTACCAAGAGTAGCGGCATTTCATAACCGGTTTTCGTTTCTCATATTAATATGCAAGCCTCGGTATCTGATAACCCACGGGTTGGTCTCGAAACAAGACAAACTAAAAGAAAGTCACTGTGGCGGGTTTTTCATCATATGTATGGTAGTCTAAAATATTAAAATATCACTAAGAGTATGCAGACTTCTGCATTGAGACATTACCAAGGCAGTTAAATAAATTAATTAACTTCAATGAATTTGAAGAGTTTCCTGGTGTATCTTCAGTTCGAGGTTAAATGCTAATGAAATTAAAATAGAGGTATCAAACAAAAAAAGAATCACCCAAATCAGTTCATAAACAAAGAAGTTATGGTTAAACAGTCATTAATTCATCCATTTTTGAACCGATTTGAATGATTTAATTTTCGTTGGAAAGGGAATACCTAAAGGGTGGTTTCATTTTAATTTCATTGGCATTGGACCATCGACTTCGAAGATACACCAGGGAACTCATCAAAACCATTAAAGTTGCTTTTCTTTTTGTTAAAATTTGTCTTGATTGCGTATAATTTCTGAATGACATGAGCATTTTTATACATATGATGTATTTTTAATGACTGCCTACTTTATACATTTTAATCTCGGTAACTAAAACTGACGAACTCAGCTATTATAGGTAGGTATTTAAGGAAAGTGTTCAATTTGTGTTATGAGCCTACTAGTTCCATTAAGGCAAGTTAATTTATTAGCATTTTTTAAATGAAATGAATTGTTTCATCGTTTGAACGAAAGTTCCATAAAGGCTTATAATTTATCATGGGTCAGTAACTCTGTATCGCAACCAGAAAGCGTATTGTGTGGAAAATAAATTATGTTAAACTCTGTTCGCTCTTGGTCGCTTTATTAAAAGTGTAAAAATATTTCCCTAGTAAATTCGAACAGATTTATGTTCCAGCGAATGTTCTCTAAATTTGTAAATGGCCTTTTGTTGTATTTGTAAATTTATGTTTTATAAAATATTCCGATGTAAACTTATGTTAGCTTCGCATTATTTCACACTAAAGTGGTTACATGTTTTTTAATAAATTGTTGAATTATGTATAGCGTAAAATATTAAATAAAAGCTACATTCCGTAAGTATTAATAATAGACAATGCGGTCTTTTTGGAACTTTGTAAGCGAACTATTGACTTACGGCGCTAATTAGAATACGGGAATCTTCGGCATAAATTTGAAGGATCTGTGTGTGTGATGGAAGTAGTTGAAAACTTTGAGAAATTATATTTTAAAACTAGCTGTGTCCGCGGCTTCGCACGCGTGGATTACTGAATGCCGTCGACCGGACACACACGCAAATCTTGCTACACCTGCTCCCGTTTATTTTAAAGACAAAAATGCTTATCGTGAGTGTTCTTTAGAAGGTAACCATATACTCTTACTGCCTTTTTCGTAGGTCTTTTTAAGGTCTATAACTATGCAGTACATTAATTTGATATATCTCTTATGGGTTACTGAGCGTAAGCCATTGAAGCGCCCGAATTGATTCACCGTGACCAGTTTTTGTGTGCAGTACTCTAATTTATTTTGTAAAATAAAAGTAGCTTAAGTTACTCCTTATTACATCAGCTATCTGCCAGTGAAAGTCCCGTTATAATCGGTTCAACAGTTTCGGAGATTACCCGGCACAAATGGACAAGCATAAATTTTTAAAAATTGCTTTTTTCTTATAAGTACCATATCAGTAGAGTGTATTTAGTAAAAAAAGCTGTTATTTTGACATTACAAATTGACACTTCAATTTTATTAATTGTATAGAAAAGACGAAAGTGGCTTTGCTTGCCGTTTGTGCACGGTTGATTTACAGAGAAAATGTTTACAAATACATGCAACATGTTGATAGTTAGTGTTATACAAGTAATAAAGGTGAAGACATGTATTTTAGCATGTTTTCTAATAATTTTGTAACTCACGTATTTAAAGAACATGCTTATGCCCATGGCTAGAATCAATCTTATCAGTTGAAATATGAGTAAAAAATGAAAAATGTGTTTGTTTTTAATTAAGTATTAACATATAAAAATACAAGACATAATATCCATTTTGAGTGTTTTAAAACGACCTGTTTTTAAATTTGTTTTTATTATATATCTACATATATGCGGGTACCACATAATAAAAACTATTATCAAGATAAATTTTTAAGAACAGTTATGTAAAGAACAAGAAACTAGTAAAACAAAAAAAAAACAATGACGTTGTATAATATTATCTATGTTGCATTTATACATAAGATCATCGATGACCGTATTAAATGTCCGTCTCACTATTCTAGCAGAAATACATCTTAATGTATTCCATAATTATGCTAGAAAGAGAATTTGTAAAATTTTCTCTCAACCACTCTGTAGAACTAATTTCGGATATAAATCGCCTGTCGTGAGAATGTGCAGAACATACAGTGAGTTTAATTGATTAATAGAGAATTTAGACATATTTGCACAGACATTACTGTAAATCACTACCAAGATTAAAAACTATTTCACTTCAAACAATTAAGATTAATTTACAATAATCAATATTCAGATTCACTGGTCGCTCTAATTTTTTTATTTTTTCCATTATTAATTGAAAAATATTGGTCCATTCAATGAATTATTTCAATGTTTGTTGTGTTCGATACTTTTGTTATTTATTTTAATACTAATTTAAATTATTATTTTCTATTATTAGTAGTGTTTCATACATTGTAATAACCTGTACTTCACTTAATTTTTTTATATTTTTATATTACATTTGTGATTTTGTATTCTGTTAATTTAGTGTGTGCCTATAATAGGTACGCATATCTGTATTGTATTTAGAATTAATTCTAAAAATGGGTCAAGTATAATATTCACGCTGTTCGCGCTTCTGGGTATAAATAAATGTCAAATATAAAGTTCACTAAATTGTACTAACTTTACATAAGATACAATTATTAGATGTTTTTTTAAATTATTTAATCTGATATTATTTAAATGTACTACCTACAAGAAGCGGTTAATAAATGCAAATTTATAGAGAGCTGGTGTTACAGCAAGAAAGTGTATTTTGTACAAAATATGGTAAATTCCCCTTCCTTCTCACAAAAGTGGTAAAATATTTCTCTAACAAAATTAATATACTTTTGTTTAATAAATGCCCTGGAAACTTTCATGTAGGTTGATTTTTATAATAGTTCGGCACATTGAGACGTTATTGTCCCTGATGGTAAGCACGGCTCAATCTAAACACAACGGCGACCACCTACAGGTCTAAATCCATCCACGGTAGCCACTGTTATGCCAGCCTGCATAAATATCTCTTCACGTTACGCATAAAGGACTCAATGTCCTAAGAAGGAAGGAACACACTGGCCGAGAGAAGGTTTCACTGCTAAAATGATGTTGCAATCATCTATACATATAAAATGCTTTGTCCTGAATGACTGACGGATCAAAGCACAGCATAAACCGCTGGTCGTAGAGACCTAAAACTTGGAGGGTGTGTTCTTTGTATAACGTAGGCTTCCGATAAGAAAGGATTTTACGAAATTCTACCCACTAAGGAGGCGAAAAAGGGTGTCAAAGTTTGTATGGGACAACGAGATTCCTTGGTCAAATCTACTTCAAATTTTACATAAACCTTTTTGAACAGAATTGTTGGAAGAGATTCGTATTTTATTGAAATTCATCCCCTAACGGGGTTAAAAAGAGGTAGTAAGTTATTTTGGCTTTGATTTGCTTCGAAGTTGATATCAATACCCCTTAATGCTTTTGATTTAAATTACATTTTATTTTGACACATGTTTGAAAACTCAATTCGATTTTATTCAAAAAAGGTTTAACTCACTTAAAGACGTAAGCAAATACTCTTTAAAATTTGAATGTCTCGAAAGTCACCGTACTTTAGTACCTCATTTGAAGGTTTCTAAACTTAAAGAGGTTATGCACTTTTAGGACACGGCCATAAAGGGGCGTAGAGTTCGAAATTTGAAATGGTAAGGACTAGAACATTTTGGTTATGAATTATACGAATCATTCCATATTAACAAAAAAAAAAACATGTAAAATCTATACTATTAACTTAATAAAGCTGCAAAGTTTTTTGTTTGTTTATTTGTTAAACACGCTAATCTATGGAGCTACCAGTCGGATTCGAAAAATTATTTTTTTATATGAAAGCCAGACTCACGAGGAATAGTATAGGTTATATAACATTAGGCTACAGTTTCTAGCTAGCCTTAAATATTGATTTTTGTTACGTAAGTCGGAAGTCGAAGCCCTCGCGAACTGCTTTAGCCGCATGCGCTGGCTTAGTGGTTAATGATACGTCAATACGACGTTCTACAAAAATATTAGCCATTAGTATATATACAAAAGTTAGCGACTTTTAAGTCTCTTATACCTGAGCCACAATAAGGTAAGATAAGGCATTTTCTTTGTTGAAAATTAAAAATTAATTTAAGAGCATTATTTTTAAGCACGGCATATTAATCCTTACGAACAAAAGTTACTTCATCATAAAGACAATTTATAATGAAGATAAACGTTGTCTTTTACAGCATGTTATTTAGACGCATGGTTTGAGAGTTAATAAAAAATTAAAATAATTCAACACTCGGCTCTGGTCTATGTCTATAGTATTAGTGGCGCGAACGAGCCGTGCGATGCCGCGATGTGACCATCTGGCCACCCGATAAAAATATTGTCTTAATTGAAGTATTAAAAATCATCAATCCGTGTTTTCTTCTAAATTACATACGAGTGAAACCGCGGGACACAGCTAGTATACATATGAAAACATACAAAAAACCTATATATTGTAATACTTTATATAACAATAAAATACTAATACTGAAATACAATTGAAAAAATTAAGTTTAAAGAATATCGCGTCTCTGACTTGTTAATCTATGAGCGTTGAAACACTTCCCGCTTGCCTCCCTTGCACCATTCATAGTACAGCTTATTTTTCGAATAAATGTTCCATAACGTTAGCATTTTAAACTTCGAATTCTAAACATAAGACCAAAGTAAATAATGTATGTCGTTCAAAACAACTAACTCCAATATCGACACGGTAAAATACAACCTTGTTTGATTTAGAACGCACGCTCTCTATCCCGTTCTAACGGCTGCACCATAGTCCACGAAGAAGCAAACAAAGAAACCATACAATGTCTTTTTAAAGTGAGTTTTACTGTAAAATCTAAAAAAGAAATACTCTTAAATGGAATTTATGTCACCGGCAGCTGACACGACCGAGAATAATCTAACGAGTCCCCGGGGGGGTTGCCGCTGTCGTGCAGAATCGCAGTTTAGGTACTGTAGTGCAATAGTAAAACACAATCAAGCTCTTTAGCAACACAAATCGCATTGTTAGGTATTCATAGACTTGTACCGTTGTGAATTGTTTTACTAAGAACGGACTTCATGGATTAAATACGTAATGCGTGTGGAAGTTGCGTATGCCCGACTTGTCTTAGTGAAGTTCTACTGCGTTCTAGTGTTTTACCGGCCAATGTGTTCTGCGGTCTTTCAAGCGTTATGTGAACAGATATTTATGCAAGCCAGCATTATAGTGGTGAAAACTACGTTTGATGTGTTTAGTAGGAGGTATAATTGAGAGATTATCATGGTGACAGAAGTGCGACATGATGGAGTTAGACACCAATGACAATAATGTGAAATTATTTTACTGAGTCTTATATTTTTTAAATTAACGATGTTGTGTCATTTTATTAAAATGAGACAAACATCTTAGCATTCCATGGATTACCTTGCGGGTGCAGGGTCCATCGTGTGGCAGACAGAGCGAACACGAGGAGCCCCCGGGACTTGCGACACAGGTGTAGGTTTTAGGGGCCCCCTTATGATGCACATCAGCACTTAACTTGACTGCCCGCGATACCCTCCCTGCCAAGCCAGATTTGGTAAGAGCCTGTTAATGCTGTTTTAGATACCCGTTCTAAAATAGAACTTACTACAGTTCTCGACAGGCCGAGGTCTTTTAGTAAGTTATAGAGAGATTTCGCGGGAATACCTCTCGCTCCCACTTCCACCGCATACATGTTAACCACATAGCCGTTTTTGGATAGCTCATTACATAGATCGTAACATTTATTCATTTTTATTGCGTGTCTTTTAGGTATATTAGTTTTCCTCGGTACAGTAAGCTCTACAAGTACTATACGCTTGATTTCTCGAGAATAAAGAAATATGTCTGATCTGGATGACGAAAAACCCACATCCTCTGGGATTTTATAATGTTTTTTAAAATGTGTCCACTAAAATAGTGCAATCAGATGCAGAACCAAGGATTGAGAAGGGTTTACTTTTAGCATTTACTATTGAGCCTTCTTTTATAAAGTTAATTTGTCTCCTGTTCAGATGCAGAACCAAGGATTGAGAAGGGTTTACTTTTAGCATTTACTATTGAGCCTTCTTTTATAAAGTTAATTTGTCTCCTGTTCAGATGCAGAACCAAGGATTGAGAAGGGTTTACTTTTAGCATTTACTATTGAGCCTTCTTTTATAAAGTTAATTTGTCTCCTGTTCAGATGCAGAACCAAGGATTGAGAAGGGTTTACTTTTAGCATTTACTATTGAGCCTTCTTTTATAAAGTTAATTTGTCTCCTGTTCAGATGCAGAACCAAGGATTGAGAAGGGTTTACTTTTAGCATTTACTATTGAGCCTTCTTTTATAAAGTTAATTTGTCTCCTGTTCAGATGCAGAACCAAGGATTGAGAAGGGTTTACTTTTAGCATTTACTATTGAGCCTTCTTTTATAAAGTTAATTTGTCTCCTGTTCAGATGCAGAACCAAGGATTGAGAAGGGTATAATTTTAGCATTTACTATTGAGCCTGCTTTTATAAAGTTAATTTGTCTCCTGTTAGTGGTCAATCCTTTTTGAGCTCTAGCTACTGAAAGACTTACTGCTTCACGTATGAATTGAAGTACTCTATCATGGCGACGTGAGTAGGACCCCTATCAAGAAGCACCTTGCATCCTACTACATAAGTACCTGGCCTATTGCCTCGCCACAAGTAAAGCAAGATTTTTCAGAGGCTTTCCCCCATCTTACGAAGTTACTCTGTTCTGGGAAGGTCATTTGGAAGACATTAAGATAAAATTTTAGTAGTGCAGGAGACCAGTCATATAACAAGGCGCGCCACTTTAGTGCTTCTGGGATGCAGAACTCACCTATGGCTAACCACTCATTTTGGATTTCTAAATTCATTGTGTGCACTCTATACGTGTAATTTTCATTTTGTTGTAGAAAGGATTTTATTGTGTCACGGTCATCCTTTTTCTTTTTCAAACCCAACCCGAGTCTATGAACCTGTGCATCTGCCATAAATTGTTTGTGGAATTGAAGTCTTTGACTCTAGTTCTGTGGCACATTTGCCTTTTGGGAGAGATGTAATTATTTCATTATGGAATTTCCCAAACACACATTTTGGTGACTCTATGGTGTTTATAGAGTTTTGATGGCTTCTTTAATTTCATCCCAAAATTATTATGATCCTTAAATAAAGTTGAGACGTCAGCCGAAGGTGCCAGTCCCAGCCAAACCCCAACATCTTTATGACTTATGCATGTATCTTTGCCAGGAGAGTTTTACCCAAAGTCATATATCAGGAGAGGCCAAGTCAGTCGAAATGTAAGATAGATATCGTATATCCAAACTTTTTTAATGTTGCTAATTGGCTGAAGGTCTACCGTATTGAGGTTTACTAAGGAAAAGATCCACAACTGCGTCCAAGGGTGGTGTACGTCTCTTGTAATCTATGCTTCTTCCAAAAAAATTGAAAGGCACCGCTTCAACAACTGTGGTAAAACATTACCCACCTATTGAGAGTCCTGGATCGTATGAGGTATATTTAGTGTCCCGCCTACCTGGGTCTGTCTGGACAAAGACAATAGCATTTACTTGATTTTAAAAATCTGTAAAATCATTTTTATTCATTAGGTCTAAGGTCCAGAAGAATTGAATAAAGATTACATATTTCATTTTTTGAAGTGAAAACCACTTTAGCCGCGTTGAGCGATTTTTGGTAGGGGAAAAACTTATGGTTTGCGTAATCTTCGCGTTACCGATGACCTCGACATGGTCGTGTCGTATTGCGCTTGCGTCAGACTAGCGACGTGTAGTATAGCGGCCTGTGTACATGTATACATATATATACACTAATACATTGTATATACTCGGCTGTATCTTATGCGTGTTTGATTTTTTTTGGATGGATAAAATCTTGTGATTTCTCGTCACCGACATGCTTCACAATAATTCAGATTATAATAATTGATTTAAAAATTTAAAATTGAGTTTTCATTTCTGAAGGAAGTCCTTATCACTAAATTTTTTTTTTTTATATAATAGATCGGTGCATTGACGGTTCTGTCCCTGATGGTAAGAACAGCACAATCCAAACACAACGATGACCACCGAGAGATCTAAATCTATCAGCAGTCGCCGCTCTCATGCCAGCCTGCATAAATATCTTTGCACGTTACGCTTAAACGATCCAATTTCGTAAGAAGAAAACACACTAGCCGGGAGAAGGTTCCACAGTTTCACGGTGCGACAAAGATAAGTCATAGAGAACTTTTAATCAAAACTTTGAGCTTTATAACGCAATGTTTAATATAGAACACTAAGTTGCTCCCCGAGGGTAGATATGCAAGTATTATGATGACCACGAGTAATTTAATTAAAGCTCCCAAAGCTCGTCGCCCCATTAAATTGAAGCTTATATTAATTTTCAACTAGAAATGTAACAGTAACGCTGTAGACTGTAAATTAGCTCTAGTTTATAAACGTTAATTAATATAGTAAAATATTTTACTTAGATTTAAGCTTAGATATATATAATCTAGAGTTTTAGAGCTTACAGACCGTGCACTTTATTAAACATGCAGCCGTGTGTGTCATTTTTTGTATTAATAAATATTAAATTCGCGCAGTAAAATTCTTTATTTCATTCATACAAGATTAGTTTTTTTTATTATTATTCCTGAATGGTGAAAATAATGTCTTAATTTCAATTTGATTTTTAATATAAATTAAATTAAACTTGTTGGATCATTAAAAAAAAATTTTTGATGCGATTTTTAGGTTATAACAAATAAACTACAAACGACAAAAATTCTAAAAATAATTTTATTGCATTTTCAATTTTACTTTTCAAACAAAATAAATCAAACAATTTTCTTATATACTAGTTGTGTCCGCGGCCCTGCACGCGTTTATTTCGTATTAATTATTTATGTAAGTCTTGTAATTTTCCTTTTACTCATATATTTATTTTAGGTTATATTTATAATTTTTATAGCCTTTCAATTTCGGAGTGATATACTTCCTGTAAAAAAATTGGTTGTTTTTAAATAAAATTTGTTCTTTTTTTTCTAAAAGTATTATTAATATTTTTTGTAGCTTATCAATTGAGAAATTAAACTTCATGTGTAAAAAGTTTCACTATAAAATGAAATGAGTTTAAAAATAAAATGAAATAAGCAGAATATAAACAAAATTAATGAAGGTATTATGTGGAAGTTGATGAAAATTAGTTAAGCGAATACTTATTCAGCATGGATGTGGAACAATGAAACCTTTATTCAACCGACAATCGAAAAAGAAACACCTAATGCATTTTAACGTTCACATTACCAGCTTGCGAAGTCTGGGCTAGATTTATATTCCGATTAGATATACACTCCATTACGTAACCTTCATTAGATGAATTACAAAAGAAAGTTGGATTTGAATATTTTGAAATCTAATTTTCATTTTGTATTTTTTAGAAAACATTAATTTTCACGATACGCTAGATGAGTGGTTATCGCCAATATATTTTATACTCGTGGGTAGTGAAAATGCCATTAGATTTTCGTACTGTAAAACAAAATTCAAACAAATTCACTATAGGGAACTGTGGTCGTACTTACAATATCTTTCTCTATGATCCTCTTGCATATGTCTTCCTTTTCATTGCTTGTTGTTTCCACTTAGTTGTCCAAAATAGAACTGTTCTGGCTCAGGACATGGATCGCTTATACTCAAAATACAAGGAGGGTCGAAATCACTTTAAAGGCTTTGAACTTTACGACATCGTTTAAAAGGAGACGTGTTCTATTTTTAGACCATTGTGTGTTGGATTACGTAATTGGAGCGATAATCTCTCAATGTGTGAATAAATGGAATGTCTTTTCGAACCTACGAACACATACTCTATGTTTCGTGTAGATTATAGATGTTTCCAGATATTTCGAGAATAGTTCTTTTTTCTATATTTACTCATATCGTGACAATATTAAAATATTGTAGATTTTTTTCATTTTTTTTATAGTAGCTCAGCTTTTTGGTAAGCACAATATAATCTAAAAACAACAGCGACCATCGACAGATCAGCCGATCCCAAACAGAGAATTACTCTGACGGTTTTAACGCTATGTGTATGGTGGTCGCGATCCAATCGGCTTTAACTACCACCTACGATTACTAATACTATGGCGGGCGTTGCGTCTTGTGTACGAATTATATTTGCGATCCAATTGAACACACTTGCCATGTCGCACCATGAGACTCATACAATTCTTTATAGCCATTTATCTTATAGATATTATTTTGAAGATCAATTTCTAACAACACTAGATAATGATTAATATCTTCCTATATAACAATTTATCCAAATTTATGTCTAAACAAAACATTTATAGTACTGACATCTTGAGTTATGTCTAACAATATTTCCCTCAGTCCTAAATTTAGGCCGCCATTATGTTTTGTGATGATATAAATCCAAAGCTATGTCCATACTAAATTTGAACAGATACCCAGCCTGAGAATAAATTATAACACATAAGTTATATTAGAGATGACATTTGTTGAAAATTGTTGGAAGTGAATGATTGTTGTTCAAAATTTACGCATTAAAGTGGTGGTTATTATGATGTTTTGTTAAGCATACAAAGAATAAAAAATAGGAATAATGATAGACATAATTATAATTTATTTTTATACAGGGCAGTTAAAAATACATGTAAAAATTCACTTCGTATTTCCTTACTCATCTTTATCCGTGGCTGGCTTAAACCGATACGAGACCATTATCGTACGTGTTATCGGCTGTATTGGCCTACGAAAAACGTTATTAAAACAAATCCCGGTTATTTTTGCAAAATCTAAAGTTTTTAAGTGTAATTTAATGTTTAGTAGACGCATTTAATTGTTGTTAAGAAAAGTAAGACGTAAAACAACAAAGAAGTACAGTAAAAGTACAAAGAAAACCAAGAAAATAAGACGTACACTATAATACTTATTCCGATTTTGGTCTCATCTTAATCAACCTATTGGCGATCTAAAATAAGAACTAAATCTATGGTTTAAAGTTTATTCTTCTATAATTCATCTATACAGATTAATCTCGAGCGGCTTCGCTAAGAATTAGTTAAAAACAACTTTTTACTTTGTGAATACGTTACATATCAGCTTAAAATTAAATTAAATCCAAAACAATTAAGAGTTCAGGTCCTAAGATAACCACTTTCTAGTTTTACTGTAAACAAAACTTCGTTCATAATATTACCCTTTGTGTTACTTGATCCTTTTGTTTCCAATGTCGGGGAAAATCAGAATGCTTTACCTAGGAAATGTTCTCGTTCAGGTAGAAAGGTGAGATTTTGTAAAATAAGGTTTCTTTTTATTTGAACTGCTAAATGGTTTTTGTATTATATACCTGTGTAAATATAGATCCATCTTAATGTGTGTTTTCTTTATTTATAATATAATTAATGCCCCAATAGTTCAACAATAATTATGGCATAACGAAATCGTGACCGCAAATATCCCAAACTACACTCATCAAAAAAGTCTAAGCAACATGTACTAATTTAAATTTTAGGATGTTTCTTCACATTATAACGTTGTATTTTATTTTTAAAATAATATCTTTAGGGTTCTATGATGTAAAAATAACAGCTGTTGTCTTTATAAGTTCTTTTAATAACAGAAATGAACAATATTAGAATATACTGTAGAAACTAAGATACATAAGAAACTAAACTTTATTCTTACAAAATGAAATTTCTAAAGAAAATGTATTTATTGTGAAAGAATAGAACAATTTAATACAAAGTATGGGCTCCTCTGCTATTCAGAACTTGTCGGCAACGATTATTCATTGAATTAATGAGACTGTTTATGTCATCTTGCGGTATTTGCTCCCAATGGAATTGTAGCAAATCCTTCAGCTGTTGGGTTGTTGTCGCTCCGTCCAAGTCCTTCAAAACACGTCTCTGGAGCTTGTCCCATGCTTGCTCGATGGGGTTGAGATCTGGCGATTGTGCAGGCCAGGGCAATACCCGGATGTTCTCCATTGCAAAGTATTCACTGGTTCGCCGAGCTGTATGTGAACGCGCATTGTCATGCATTAACCTAAAATCGGAGCCAAAGGTTTGTGCAAATGGGTAGACATAAGGTCTGAGAATATCCTCAATGTAATTTTCAGCATTCATGTTTACATTTACAAAAACGAGCTCAGTTCGCCTGTTCTTCATAATACCCGCCCATACCATAACTGTTGAGCCGCTGTATGGATGAACTTCCTGAACGCACCTGAGCCTTTCAGTATTTCCGGGCCGACGATACATTCGCACCCTTCTTGTATCAGGCTTAAACCCGAATCGCGACTTATCGGAAAACATAATTTTATCCCATTGTTCCTGGGTCCATGTTATGCGTTCTCTACCCCATTCATATCGACGAGCGCGATTCCCGTGACGTATCGGTGGGCACCTGATTGGGCGTCGAGCTCGTAGGCCGTACTCATGCAGTCGATTTCGCACAGTTTGAGGACTTACATCAACACCACTTGAAATTTGTAGCCTCAAATTTATCTCTCGAGCGGTTAACATCGGCTGGCGTCTTGCAGTCAGTTGTATGTACCGGTCTTGCCGAGTGGTTGTACTCCTTTTACGGCCTGGATGCTGTTCAGTGGGTTCTCCTGTATTATTGTAGCGCTGCCAAAGACGACAAATAACACTTCTATGAATGCCAAAATGTCGAGATACCTGAGATTGATTACTTCCCGCTTGCAACATCCCTACAGCTCTTTGCATTTCATCTGCCATCAAATGACGTCGCTTCATGACGTAAAGAATATCTAACAATTCAATTTTGACGCTAACTTTATTTAAATGGTTGGTAAAATTATAAAATCAAGACTAAACGTAGCAATTAAAACGCACTTAAATTCAAAGAAATTCGCAGTCATTTGAATTTTATGAAAAAACAAAACATAATCAAATTTTTTTTTTACAACCAGCCAGTTTGTCATCAATAACAAAAAAGTTTACTTACCTACGCACTTTGTTTGAGTAAATATTTAGAAATTAATTAACATAAATGGAAAAATTTGTAATATCACGCATGTTGCTTAGACTTTTTTGATGTGTGTAGTTATTTTTTGTCAATTCCAATTTCTCAAAAATTTGATGGATAATCCAATAAAATTTGACATTCATCTTTTGACATGATTGTTATATGATAATATAGTGTTATTTTCAATTAAATGTGTGGGCCAAACCAAGTAGCGGTATGAAGTAATATATTTATAGAAGACAATAATTCACTCTTCTAGTATTTCCAGAAAACACTAACCATTTTGTATTAATCTAAACTATTATATAATATTTAATGAAATTTAAATATGTATTTGGTTTATAACATAATTTAAAATGTATGAAAATTAATTAATAAATTTCATGATTTCTAACAAAACTCTATTAGCTTTATGTTCAATTATTCTAAATTACTAAGTGCGGGCCCAACGTGAGTCACTCTTAATACAAGCCCTACAAATCTGTGCAAATTTTGCTTTGAAATTTCTAATTGTTATGTAGACGATATTGTTTCTGTCTTTATTCATTTAATTTTCAATGGCCACGATAACGTCAATGGCGATTTGTACAAACTACTTTTATTTAAAACAACTATGATGGCAAACAAGCATACGGCCCGCTGATGATAAGCGGCTACCGTAGCCTATGGAGGCTTGTAATACCATAGGTATTACTAGCGCGTTCCCGAGTTTGAACCCCCTTACCCCAAGGTGCTCTGGTAACCGTATTCACTGCAGAAACTCAACACAAGGTTATTTCCTGCGATCTTCTGTGGGGTGGAGGCTTCCACCAGTCGGACTGCTTTTTGGATAAAATAATATTTTAACTTACTTACCTTTAACTTTAAGTTATTGCTATAGCATTTCATACAATTATTCGAGACTAGTTTTGATAAAATAAGTTGATTAATTCACTTAATAACCTTTACAGTTACCCAATTTATGATTTATCTACAGACATGAATCAGGTGGGTGTGTCGTCATGGATTGTGTAGGTAGAAAATCTAACTAGAAACACCCACGCTGAAATTCATTTACATTGAAATTGTTTTTCTTGGTAATGCTCACCCACGAGTCTATAGCCATGAATACAGACAGTTTTTTCCTAATAAATATGGTTATTACTTTATATTTATTTCTTTAATAGTAATCCATCTGTCTATTTGCCAGAAAAACGTGGACTGTTGGATATGGGTCATCTCTAAATATTGCTACAACGAACGCATCCAGCTTGTGGTGGGTGTGCCCACGCTGTATTCACATATGCGGTCACCACTCCAAAACTCTTCGACTCCATTGACCACTCGTTCTATGGGCAATGTGACCCCTGCATACTGCTACGTAAATCCACCAATTCTAAGGGCTATATCGGTCACGTTAGTTCTTGTATAGATAACCTCATTTCGGATTCGATCGTGCAGAGAAACTTCAAGCATAGCGCACTCCATTGCTGCTTGAGTATCCTTGAGCTTTCTTATGAGGCCCATGTTAGTGGCCCTGTTTCAGTACCATAAGCCATCACAGGTAACATGAACTGGTCAAAGATAGCAGTATCTTGGACAAAAACAAAAAGGTGTTAAGTAGCTTCTTAAATGCTACCCAGGAAAAAATACATGAAAAAGTTAATGATATCATGGTTTCGAAATAAAGGTGGTAAATTGTACAAATTCTACCTAGCTTTAATTTAAAAAAAAAAAAACGGATCTTGTCTTTTGTTCAAAACACTTGTATTGTAATTATCCTACCCATCGATAATTCACGTTTCTGGCTGGAAGCCACGTTTTAACAGTTTATTTCACGACTGTACTAAAGTTTGACGACGCTTGTATCGAGATCCATGGATGCCATTAAACTGATGTGAACGGGGGATGTATAAGCGAAATTGATATCTCAATTTTGTCGTTAAATGTATCAAAGTAAAATAAAGGTTACTCGTATTCTATCAATGGTTTTTATACTGATCTATAATAATATTATAAGAAAGTTCGAATTTTGTAAGTTTGTCTATGTGGAATCTCTGGAATTACTACTTCGAAATCTTTCATTATTTACATTTTTTTCGATCTGACCTTACTATTAGCCTGAGGGGCCCTATCCAAAAACAGAGCAGCTGATGGCTTTTACAGCTTTACCTGGCTTGGAGGCGAGTGCTTAAGGCACTCAGCCGCGAAATCGTGGGCAACAAGGGCGCAAGGGTGCCAAAGTGACCGGACCTCGGCATGGGCTGTTGCCGCCATTGCAAAGAAGTCGGAAATTGACTAATTCAATATCTATAAAATTTGAACTAAATTAATATATACATGTCCCTGACTCCTAGGAGGAGGGAAGGAATATGTGTGTATGTACTTAGTGATCCGAAATTTATGGTCTACACTAATTAGCGTAAAAAAAAAGAAAAAGGGCTCCTTACAGAACCTATATACCTATGTGGTTTGCTCGTATGTATGAACATATTCTGTGTAATGATGTATGTGGGTAGATAAGTGATTACACGTGCAGTGGCACGTGTATATCGCGCGGACGGCTGCCAGACTCAAGGGTTTCACACCGAGAAAGGGACCTAGGCTTGAGTTGCCGCGAGAGAGGGAGGTCGCGACGATATTTAAAAGATACATTATTGCCTATGTATGTATAACGCCTATATACTATATATCTTTATAAGTACTATGAAAAGAGTTTTGAAAATGAATCCCATAAGAGGTTTAAATAGGGATGAACAAGCTTAATTAATGACAGCGCCACGCGCGACCGCGCAACATAAGCGACATTCGCGCCCTCTAACGTTGAGAATATCAACAACTTCTTCACCGTGCTTTAAAACTAACGAGCAAATGGCCTCGCGAGTGATCCGATCAATTTAAAGTAGAAGACGCATAAAAACCCGATATTAACTTTAAAGTGAGTGCTCGTCCAGTGAAGGTGACTGTGAAGGTAAGTCCTGAATTTTAATCCAACCTATCCTATCTTAAGCTGTAATACGGGGGTTAAAATATAATGATTCGTGAAGTGTTGTCGAAAGGAAATCCGGTTGAGAAGTCGTAATTAAAAAATTTTGGTCAACCTTGGTCGACAACAGAAAATTATCACTAGACAAATGATAATGTATGCATAAAAGCTAATATTTGTCACTGACGGAACAAGCCCTTCGTGGTAAATTGATAAAATATTATACACGTAGCCGTCCTTGAACTTATGTACCAGGGTCAAATGAAAAACCGTGGCCACATTAATCCCTTACATTCCTTGTAAATATTTGATTTCGTATGTACGTATGTATGCATGTTTCGTACCCTTACAATATTGTTATATGTTATTTAATTATAGTGGAAGTAACATGACAGTAGTAAACAGGCAGTTAACATACTAACACAATACAACAGTTCCTACAAGTTTGGTGGTCACACCGCGAGGCCAATTCAACGACGAATATAGTCGACTAGTGCATAAGATGACACCAAATTTCAAAATTAAAAATAACATTTCGAAATGCAGAAGCCAAACGACAGTATTATCGAAAATTGTCGCAAAATCAAGGTTTATATTTTTTTTGATTTGCTATATGAAATAGAGTTTAATATTTCATGTTTATTTTGTTTCATTCATTACATAAAGATGTAAATTTGATTTAAAAAAAATGGTAACACTACGCACACAATCACAAACTTATACAAATAGGTACTACTGTTGCGCACACAGATAGCTTAACTCGGCGTCACCTGTTTGTACTATGTGCGGTATTTATATTATTATTTTAATCTAAGGTAATAATATCAATGACAATCAATCAACAAACCAGTTGGCGTGGAAACCGATGTCATTTCACCATTACCGCATATGCGCATTGGCGTCCTATGTTTTCTTACAAACTTTCGTCCCTTATTGGCATCCCTTAAAGTTTTATTATTGCTACAAAACGTAGCCTATGTCATTTCCCAAGGTCCTTTCTATCTCTATACCAAAATGCGCTAGTGATACCTATGGTGTTACAAGCGACCATAGTCTACGGTAACCGCTTACCATGAAGCGGCCCGCAGGATTGTTTGTCACCTTAGTTGTTTAAACAAAAAAAATCATTCGATTTGTAAAAGGTTGACAAATATATTATTTTGTAAAAGGGTTTTTAGCAGTAGTAATGCAAAATGGAGGACTGTGTTCAGTATAATCCTAAAAAGTCGTGAGTACCGATATAATGTCAAAAATCCATTATCAGTGATCACTAACATGCTGACATGCGTAAATAGAACCCAGATATGAAAAAAAGTTCTCTATAACTTATCTTTGTCGTATCGTGTAACTGTGGAACAATCTCCCGACCAGTCTGTTCCCTTCTTCTTACGACTTCGGGTCCTTCAAGCGTAACGTGAAGAGATATTTATGCAGGCTGGCATGACAGCAGCGACCGCTGATAGATTTAGATCTCTCGGTGGTCATCGTTGTGTTTGGATTGTGTTGCGTACCATCAGGGGCAGTACCGTCAATGTGCCGAGCTATTATAAAAAAAATTTGTCCCCAAAACACTACGCGCATAGTGAATTATGACGGGCTTTTCAATATGCATCGTGGACGTGGGTCAGAACTAAGTCGGTCTGTAGAGGTTCTACAACCACGCTATCGCGTTTTCCTCGTTCGTTACTCATCAATATGGCACATGCAAGTGAGGTTGATTTGGGTGTCTAGTGTGTAAGATATTATGTGGATATAACCCATCTAATCTAATAAACAGCTAACTAACTAATCACGAGATGAGTATGCTCTCGTTAATGAACCGCACGAAACCGCCGAATCGCTCGCTGCTCTTCCCGAATAAATAATATGCCGCTACAAATTCAAAGAAGATTTACTACAAATGCATTTTGATATATTTCTTTGTGAAATAAATATATAAACCTCAAAGAAAAAACAGTTCTTATATTTATAAATGATCTTGCTATATCTCGTTTATCCTCAGATAACGAGGCCCTTAGTTTATCGAAAAGATTTCACGATCTAGAAACGTGCAGAGTAAAAAATACTTTACCTACAAAGATATTTTTCTGTACATCGCGCGATCCGAGTTTTTTTTTGTTCTTTTCCTTGTTACTTTTTCCAGTTACTGTGTTTCTGGTTGCTTTTAATAGTAATGACTAGCATCCACGATGCTCATTAGGTAATTGTTTGATATTTGTAAGACATGCCACTAATTTACGTAAATCTAACTAATTTTAATGACAGGATTGGTATATTTTTTGTTACGAACTTTAGTGGAGTTGTATCTGTTACTGTTCAATTTTCACCTATTATTAAAATATTTTTTTTTTACGATTTCTAAAAGTTATATTGAATATTCATATACCCTATCAATTGACCAATGACATAAGCATCCCGTATATAAAATTTCATAAGAATCGCCCAAGCCGTTTTGAAGTTAAAGCTCGACATACAAACAAAAAGACAGAAAAAATATTTTTTTATAGCATATTAGTGATCTGTATTGTTTATATAGTATGCCTATTGGGACATTTTGGAAAAATAAGAAATGTACAGACGGTACTACAGATTTAATAATTTATATAGATTATAGATAGTATTATCTTGAAAATTACATTTTTTTTTCAGTCTGTCTGTTCGTTTATCCGGCCTATTTGTATTTAATTTTATATACGGGCAGCATACGTCATTGTTCAATTAATATGCTATAAGAATGATACTTTTAGAAATAACATTAAAAACAAAAAAACGTACATTTTTTTAAGTGTCAACCGATTTGTATGAACATGGAAAGCATATATCATTCTATAATATAATACACAGGGTACAAAAATTGTCAATAATACTAAAACAAATTAAAAAAAAAACTTAATCGACTAGGTTACAATTTTGTACACGGGAAGTATATATCAAGTAAGTAAGAAGTGTTATGATTTTGTTTCTAACATTACGAAAGTACTTCTAATATAGTAAAGAATTTTCTTGCTAGCTATAGGTGTACATTAGTAGTTTATTTTATTAGCACGGAAAAATGTCGACACAGTGCCTTATGGTAAGCGCAGTACACTTCATAAACAACGGCTACCACTGAGAGATCGGCGATCCATCGACGAACGCCGCTCTCATGTCGACCTGCAACCCTCTTGGCAGCTGAATATAGGCTCTCTGAATTCGAAATGTGACAAAATAAAAGAGAGTCACAAGAACGGGTCTGGTAGGTGTTTCACTTTGTTTACAATCCAACACAATTATCGTGTTCTACCAGCAAAAGTCTAAAAACAGTTGTACTTTTTTATCTTTAAGGGCTTAGCGTTAATTAAGTCTAGTGGAAGACTGGCTCTCAAGTACAGCTGCCGGAACACACACCATAGGTGCTTGGAGACAGATTTGCAACTGGAGGGTGGTAGCTAACCAGGCCGATATTAAGAAAAATGCTACCAAAATGCTACGGTTTCATCAAAATGTTTTCCTTCACCGAAAGTTCAGGCTCATTGCAAGGATTCAAACCCACGTCGGCTTTGAACGAGTAATTTCATGCTTAGCGTGTTTCCAAGCTGAAACACATCTCAATTAACATCACACGAGAATACTGTCAAACGTAAACCTATAAAACAATGATAGAGGATATATAAAACAGTCCCATGAATTTATGATTCGCAAGTTAATTCATATTCTTAACGTTGAATAAGAAACATTTGATTAATTTAAGTCTTCAAAGTTGAAGTGTATTTTCTTTTAAAAAAGACTTCGTTATTAATAAATCCACGTACATATAATTAAGGAGATTTATTATTCAAAATTTCATTTCTTTGTATTAAGAATTCAATTCAAACTACGTACTTTGAAATGTCTTATTAGAATAAAGAATTTTATTATTATAATATACAAATATTTAAGTTTTTCTAAATACTGGAGTTTATTAGGAACTATCTAATGCTCAGATGGATTGGCCAATGTAGAGAGGATGGAGAAAAGAAGAAATCTGTCTAGATTTATAAGGTGACTGTGAATGGGAACGTTGGAAGAGGAAGTACTAAACGAACGTTCCTCGATCAAATCGGGAACGTTCTGAAGAAAGGTTAGGTCAAGAGTACTTACTCTAAACCGACGACAATGCATGAGATTGCTGAATATCGAAGAAGAGAAAGATGTATGTCAGGATCGTAGCAAGTGGAAGGACATGGTCTCCGCCTATCACGTTGGGAAAGGGGCCTGATTTATCTATGTATGTATGTAATAGAAATTACAGTCCCACATGAAATCAAGCGATGACGTAAGAGAACCTATTTTAAATACCTTTTTTGCGTTTAGTCTCAATCTCACCCAATAATAAATGAAGATATGGCCCAAGTTGAAAATACGGAAACAGGTTTTCAAGTGCAGCTAACGGAACACATAGATGTTTGACGACAGATTTGCAACTTGAGGGTGATGGGTAGAAAATGCTGCTATGGTTAATCACATTGTATTCCTTCCCCGAAAGCTCATTGCAAGGATAACTCATGTCGATCGACGCGAAGTCCGTATACGCTAGCAACTGAGCCTTCATTCCTTCTTTGTTATCATTTGTTAAGCCTAGCAAAGACTCCTACATACAGCTGGTTATGCACACCAAGTGGAAAACACGTCATAATGAAACCATGTCATGATGATAGGGTATTTAATGGCCGCCTGGTTTGCTACTACCGTCAAAAGTGTTGCCAAGAAGGTATGTTCTGGCAGATCCATTTGAGAGGCAGCTCAACTTGAGAGCCAGCTCTACTTCTAAGTTTAACGTATAACAATCATATTCCATATGTAAACTTAACCTTACTTATAAACGTTGATAAAATATAAGTAATTCTTTATGTTTAGCTGTCTTTTCTTCTAACAATATGGATTAGAGTGATCAGACAAAGAAGGAAATAATGCTTTCTTTCTCTTTACTGCCTTCGTTACTCGAACTGGCTCGTTAGCCTAGTGGTCGTAAGCGCAATTGCTATGATCGAGGTCCTGGGTTCGATTCCCAGGTCCAACAAAGTGTTAATGGGTTTTTCCTATGAAATTCTCAGTGGCAGCTCGGAGTTTGGCTTCGTGCCCGATTAATGGCAATAGGCTCGCCCCCTATTACATGGGACCTAAAAACATACTCGGCGAAATATGGTTACACCTCTGCCTAACCCTTCGGGGAATACAAGCGTGATGGTATGTTATGTTCTTATTATTATTTAATGGAAAAGAGTGTTTGTACACAATTATAACTTTTTCACGTGAATAGAATATTTTTGTAATATTTAGAATGCAAGCAAAGCTTCAAAAAGCTGGTAGGTCTCTTCTTAAAATTGTCAAGGAAGTTTTTGTGACAACTTAAATTACATGCTTCTAGTTATTATTTCTAATTTACTTTCATTGAACAAAATAACCGAACTACGTTACGTAAAATGCCACCAATATTACAAAATATAGACAGGCGCGGATTCAGCTCCCAAAAAAGTTTGTAGGTACGGCCAACCGAAAATCGGTCAAGTGCGAGTCGGACTACGGACTCCTTCCTCCAAAGGAATACCAGCAAACCTTTTTTATAATAGCTCGGTACATTCAGCTTTTTAATAGTAAAGCCAATAAAATAAAATAATAAAACAATAAAAAACAAGCTAATAAAACAAGTATTAAATAGGAAACAAAAAGTCCGACTGCAATAAAAACCCTTCACTAGAAAAAATATACATTTTTATTTTAGGATTTTATTTGATACCAGAAGTCATACTTAAATATTATATAGCCTGTCACTCGTACAATTAAGATTAATCTAATGACACCTCGTATGCTAAAATCCATCAAGTCGTTTAGACTACAAAGCGTGCAAAAGAAATATACATATATACACAAATACGCTCGAAAAACATAACCCTACTTTTTCGCAGTCCGGCAAAACAAAACGGAACCAAAGATACATTTAAGCTAAATTAAATTTAAAAGTGTAAACGAGAATTGTAAGCCTAGTGTGATTGGAATGTTAGGTCTCCCTCTATTTTATCTTGAAATAAAATCTTTTCCAAGAAAATAGGTAGCTTTAGTTGAAGTAAATGAATCTACGGTCCCTTATTACCAACAAGCGAATAGAGTACGTTTGAGAGCACAAAGTAATCTAGATCTTACGTCCCATTGAGAGAAAAATATTTACAGAAATTGATGCTACATTTTACGGGTGCTTTTGAAAATAAAATGTTTTTGAAATTGTTATAAATGTAATGGAGGATATGATTTTGCTAGTGATGATAACTGATTTTACAATGACTTTCCGATGACGGCAAAATTACAAAAACAAAGCTACTGTGGTGAGTTTATAACCCATTATCCCTAACATAAAAAAAATGTCTAATTACATTTTAAAAGTTGAAACGGTCAATCCAATCTCACCTGCCCGTGGTGCACCCTGTGGAGTAAAGAACGAGAAAATACCGTTAGCGGGGTGGTAAGGCTGTTTTACTGGACTGGGTCGCGACCACCATAATATAAATAAAAATTACAAAATAAAAATTCTTCAAACAAATAAAAGAATTGTTTGATTGAAGAATTCCCGTAGTTTAAATATTAGTATGTGACTGTCACATAACAAAGCATTCTTTGTTTTGAATCAAATGGTCACGTATGGGATTGTACTCTGAATATTTTATGCATATACTAGTGACCCGCCTCAACTTCGCATGTGTACAATTTAGAAAGTGGTGTATTTTATGTTTAAAAAAGCCTGATTTAGAGTTTATCGCTTTAATATTGATAGTTCATAGCTTTATAACTGCCTCATTAGCTTAGTGGTTCTAAATAACACTGCTATGCTGTAAATCCTAGGTACGATTCCCTGGTCTAGCAAAATGTTATTGGGTTTTAAATAGAAACTCGGAGTTTGGCAAACTTTGAATAGGCGACCCCTATTACATGAGACCTAAAACATACGCGGCGAACTGTGGGCGAACACCATTGACTAACACTCCGAGGATACAGGCGTGATGGTATGTTATGTAACTTCATATTTACGAATAGTGCGCTTAGTTAATGACGCGTAATTCATTATAAGAGGGGAGTGCCGGCCAACCGACTGCGACCGGTTTTTCCCAGAGGAATTTCTTAAATCGCAGGTAATCTTGAATTAGTGAAATCTTCTACGGTATTTATTTAAATGGAAAACTGTAAAGTACAATTTTAATCTTCATTAAATGCCCAAGTTAACTAATAAACTGATCTGGATAAAGATTAATACAGAATTGCAGAAATAGCTTTGCAAGTAACATAATATTTTTAATTATTATGTTGAAGATAAAATTGATTACTGTGAGGCAACCTTAGGAGATAGACATATTCCATCGCAAACTTTTCTATAGGGTTTTTAAAGAACTACATAATTATTTAGAACATTATTTTGATACATCTCATAAGCTTTAGCCAGCATAAGCCATTTAAATGTCGGAAAATAATTTTTTGACGACTTGAATACAAATAATTGAATTTTCTCTACTACAAAAAACTTAATTGGAATGTATTGTATATATAAACCTTCCGTAAAAAAATAGATTTCTTTGAATATTTCTCTCTACTTGGGGTAGTCCGTCTGGTGGAATACCTCCACCCTACAAAAGATCGCAGCCAAATAACCTTGTGTGGCATTCCTGCGATGAATAAGGTTTCCAGAGTAACTTGGGGTAGGCGGGTACAAGATCAGTAACGCGCTAGTGATACCTACGGCATTACAAGTGTCCATAGACGACGGTAGCAGCAGGCCGTATGCTTGTTTGCCACCTATGTAATATAAAAATAAATATATATTTGGAAATATCCCTGATGTCCCTTACACAGAATTCAGTACTTCCATGTTATACTTGTGAATAATATACACTAGCGAAGGGATGCGACTAAATTATCCCTGTAAGCCGGCGTAAAGGGATTCCTAGGGACGCGGAGAGGTAATCCTAGCGACTTTAGATGACGTCCGTACATTGTACATCTGCGGAATGGGAGATACAAGCGCGTTCCCTTTGTATCCCATTCCGTTTTATTTAATTATTAAGCGTGTCTTAATAATTCTTCACGTAGTATATCTCATATGTTCCAGCGCATTGCCTTTCACGTTGGGTTCTGCTATTATAGTTCATCAGGCATTCGCTTTAATAATAAACCAATTTAATGTATGTCAACACTTAACCGAAGACAGTTATTCTGTACGCGCTGTAATGTATAATTACTTGAAAGTGTTAGCGATCTTTTATTTAGCCCCAGCATATAAACATATAGGTATATCATTTGTTCTTTTAGTGTTATATTAACACATACTTTTTGTGTTTTTAGGGATGTCTTCTGTATCACTGCTTCATATGTTTATCAGTATTAATCTATAAAAGAAGACAATTTTTAACAAAAAAGGAAAACCTACTTCAATGATTTTGAAGAGTTCCCTGGTGTATCTTCGAAGTTGAAAGTCCAATGAAATTAAAATGGAACCACTCTGGAGGTATTCCCTATCCAACAAAAAAAAATCATTCAAATCGGCTTATAAACAAAGATGTTATAGCTTAAAATCCATTTAAAAAATTCGACATTCGACTTGAGTGTTCTCCCGTCTTTTGTTGAAGTCGATTAAAAATACAATCAGTAAAACGTAGTATAATAATAAGATTTCTTTGTCTGGGAATAATGGAAATGAAGTAATGACGGTTCAGTGGTAGCGTGTATGGACATCGCGTTGATTGACGTGAGTTCTAAACTCTGTAACGAGTATGAGCTTTCGGTGAAGGAAAACATAGCATGGTGATAGGGCTTTTTTAATGCCCACCTAGCTTGCGACTAACTTCAAGTTGTAAATATGTCATCAAGCATATATAGGTGTGTTCTACTAGTTGGACTATGGCCAAACTGTAAACTATAGAGAATTAAAATAATTCAATCTTATTAGTTGTTTTAATAATTTTTGCCTGTGTGCATTGTGCAGTCCTATGTAAGCCAATTTATTAAACGGACGTGTCGGTATTCTATCTTTCATAAATGCAATATACTCAATATAATATTTCAAAACAGATACAATAACACACACACTCACAAAATTACATACACACACACACACGCACACCCACACACACAGCACGAAGGAAAATTACACCAGTGTATCGGCTGAGTGCTTTAAGAATTGCCAGTGCTTTTCGCACAGTGTCTGACGACGCTGTGAACGTTATTGCCGGGATGCTGCCAATTGAAGTACTAGCCGATGAACGAAAAGCCCTTTACCACCGTAAAGTAACAACTACATTGAGCCCTGGAGAACTTGGCACGGAGGAAAGGCTAAATAGCAAACGACGATGGCAATCCAAGTGGGATACCAGTACAAAAGGCAGATGGACCTACCGTCTTATTCCACAAGCTGATGTCTGGTTGAACCGTTATCACGGAGAGGTCAATTACTACCTGACACAAATGATCTCAGGACATGGGTGCTATCGGGCATACCTCTACAAATATAAGCACGAGGTATCTCCAATGTGCCCGTCCTGCCCAGGAGTTAGTGAAGATGCAGAGCACGTGTTTTTTACGTGTCCTCGTTTCGACCTGTTACGCAGTACCTGGGCAGAGGCCCTTATGAAGAGAATTCAGCCAGTCTTTGATAGAAGCTATGCTTATGCATGCATATAATGCATGTACACTCGCACACTGACACATACAGTCATTGGGACACCATTCATTGCTTAAATAATCAATTATAAATATGTGTTTATTTCCTTTTTTTCTAGAAAATATTTTTAGTAGTAGTTGTGGTAGCATTTTTATTATTATTAATTTTTTATACTTTTATTATTATTTTAGTAGTTTTCTCTTTTTTTTTGTATCAACACAACTTGTTAGTAATGGGAACGACAATCATGATTAAATATATTTTGTAGGAAAACCGAGTGCCAATATACAGAGAACCCTAGTTTGGCAGTCAGGAGCTCATAAATTTTATTTTTGTGTTTTGTTTTCCTAAATGTAAAATCAGTTGTACTTTGTATACATAAAATTATCATAAAATAAAATAATAATTATTATTATTTATTATCACACACACACAACACGCAGTAAAAACAATGCGGTAAAAATAATGTACATTTTAAAATTAATATTACATAATAAAAAGTCATTTATGGCTTACTTCATCGTGTTGGGACAAGGGATTTTTTTTGTTGTTACGCCAAACAAGTGTAAGTTTTTACATGTGTGCATAAGTACAAACAATTTTTTTATTATGTCGTTGTCGACGAGTTAGTTAATAGAGATACGCTAAGATTAAAAAGGGGACTGGCTATCAATATTTTTTTAATATTTCATATTTGAAACAAAATAATCTAAAAATACGTTTTTAATGATGTTACAACTCATTATTTTATTAGATCTAAATACGTTGTGTGTGTATATATATATATATTTGGGTGTGTGTGTGTGTGTGTGTGTGTGTGAGAGAGAATGTGTGTATGTATAAAACACTATAAATAATGTCTACAACCTTATGTTCTTTTTTTCACGAACAAACATGTATAGGAATATAAACCACTACAAAGTGCTACATTTTTACTACGCAGCTTCGTGCTACGAGATGTCTACGAAAATTGAATTTTCCCTTAAAAGGGTATATAGTTTGTTTTAGTGATGGAAAATATCTCGAGTTACTTAATGTAATTTGTAAAATATGAAAGTCGCTCTCGTCCTGTGTAAATATAAGATATCATCGAATCTATCTTCATGTTATTTTATTAAATTTATAAAGTACATAAAAAAATTAATATATTTCTGATATTATTGTAAGACATAAAGATATCGTAGACATAAATATGGTCTGATTTCAAATAATAAGATTATATTTCTTATGCGATATCACTTGATAATAATAATCTATAACTATAAATAGTATAAAGTAAAGTAGCTTCTCATCGTCGGTCCCCTATGTACGCTTAGATCTTTAAAACTACGCAACGGATTTTAACATTCCAATTAAGTTTTTCTATAGTAGAAAAAGTTCAATTATTTGTAATCCAGTCGTCAAAAAATGATTTTCGGGCGCTTACATGACTTACGCTGGCTAAACCTTATGAGATACATCAAAATAATGTTCAAATCTATACATATAATAAAAACGTAACTGATCGATGTCTGTACATGGAAGATATATGAGAAAAACTATTATTGGGGGTCTCTATAAACGCAGGAGAACCCAAAACAATTATTGTTAAAATTTTTGTCTGTTTGTCTGTTTGCCAACTTTTGTGCGCGCTAATCTCAGAAACGGCAAAACCGATTTGGAAACGGTTTTCACTAATATATTCTGGTAAGGTTCACTTAACATTTAGTGTTTGTTTTACTTCAATAAGTTCATAAATAAAAAAGTTATATCGATTTAAAAAATCACGTCGAACATTTTTTTGATGAAAATGCTATAAAATAGCTCTTCAGTTGAATTGACTGAAATTTTAGCTATCTGTATATTATGGTTTGTAAAACGATGATGATCGAAACCTTTCATAAATTTAAAAAATGAAGAGTTTAATAAGATGAAATTTCCAATATAAGTTGACCTCAGATCTATGTGTTAAATCATATTAAAAGGGGGTCTGCATAGGCTGGCTATTGTCAGTTGAATATAGCTGCGCCGCTGCTAGGGTTGGCAATTCATTTCGAAAAAGATTGATTCGAATCGAACTCTTATGAATCGATTCCCAAAAAATCGATGTCAAAAAGATCGATCTCTCAAAAATTGATCTTTTTTCGATTAACTTTCGCATTTGTATTAACAATATAAAAATCCCTAAAATAGAAAATTAAAACGGAACCACAACAGTCGATCTTTTGTAATTTTTACCTTACTAAAGTATCACGTATTATAGAGAAACATAGAAAGGTATAGAGAGAGAGAATTTATTACAGGTATATAGTGAAAGAGAATTCATTTCAAAAATTAATTATTATAAACTGTTTTCGTTAATTTGTTGTTGGGTAATAATTTACTGTTAGTATTTTAATTGGTAAATGACACTATAGAAAATAACTGCATAATGAATTGAATAATCCATACCTACTAATATTATAAATGCGAAAGTAATTCTTTCAGTCCCGTCTGTTGCATTTTCAAGCCTAGACCGCTGAACCAATTTTGAATAACTTTGGTTGAGAAAGGTCATTGGCTACTTTTGGAAATAAAATTAGAAGGGGTGAAAGTTCGTATGAAGAACCCGTTAAACCAATTTTTATGAATAGAGATATATTGGACCTTGGAGACGGACATAGGGTACCTTATGGCGCAAAGATAAAACATGAAGGGGTCAAATAGGGGATGAAAGATTGTATGAAGATCCCACTATTTCTCAATTTAGGGATATGAAAATTCATATTTATGATTTTAGGAAGAAATAAAGGGGTTTCGCGTTTTTGAAAAATGAATCGGCAGGGTGGTACAATAAGGGATGATTTACAATACCATACGCATAGAGTGATAAATCCATCTATGATTTTCTATTGCTTTGTCATGTTTAGAGATCAGTCTGTGTTTATGCAATAATATAGAGTGGTGGTAGGTATCGTGACAACCATACAAATAGCGATAAACCCAACTATGAGTTTCTTTTGGTTCATCGTGTTCAGAGATCAGTCGGTGTTTATGCAATAATATAGAGGGGTGGTAGGTATCGTGACAACCATACAAATAGCGATAAACCCAACTATGAGTTTCTTTTGGTTCATCGTGTTCAGAGATCAGTCGGTGTTTATGCAATAATATAGTGGGGTGGTAGGGATCGCGACCACCATATCTACATCTATCTATACATATAATAAAAACGTAACTGATGGATCTCTGTACATAGAAGATATATGAGAAAAACTATTATTGAGGGTCTCTATCAAAGCAGGAGAACCCAAAACAATGATTGTTAGAATTTTTGTGTTTGTCTGTTTGCCAACGTTTGTGCGCGCTAATCTCAGAAACGGCTTAACTGATTTGTAAACGGTTTCAACTAATATATTTTGCCAAGGTTGACTTAACACTTAGTGTGGTTTTACTTCAATGAGTTCATAAATAAAAAAGTTATATCAATTTTAAAAATCAAGTCGAACATTTGTTCGATAAAAATGCTATGAAATAGCTCTTCAGTTGTATTGGCTGAAAATTTGAAACTGGTTTGTAAAATGATGATTATTGAAAGTTTACATAAAGTTAAAAAATGTAAAGTTTCAGAGAATTTTGAACTTTCCAATATGAGTTGACCACACATCTATATAATAAATCATATTAATAAGTGGTCACCCTAGGTTGGATATAATTACGCAAGCAAGTCGAGTGCCGCATCGCTGCTAGGCAATTCATTCCGAAAAAGATCGATTCGAATCTAACTCTGATGTATCGATTCACAATAAATCGAGGTCTAAAAGGTCGATCTCTCCAAAAAATTGACCGTCTTTTATTCACTTTTCAGATTTGTGTTAACAATATAAAAAAATCCCTATTATAGAAAACAAAAAGGACACCACAACAATCGATCTTTTGCTATTTTTACCATGCTAAAAAGAAACAAAGAAAGGTGTAGAGAGAGAGAGAGAATTAATTTCAAAAATTTATTATTATAAACTGTTGTCGTTATTCTGCTATTGGGTAATTTACTGACACCATAGAGAACGACAGCGTAATTAAATGAATAATCCATACTAATATTATAAATGCGAAAGTAACTCTGTCTGTCCTGTCTGTTGCATTTCACGCCCTGAAATAGACGATGAAGGTTTGTACGAAGAACGCATCAAACCAAATTTCATGAATTTTGATATAGAGATATATTGGACCTTAAAGAAAGACATTGGCTTACCTTATGTCGTGAAAATAAAACTTTAAGTGGTGAAATAGGGGATGAAAGATTGTATGAAGAACTTACTATTTCTAAATTTAGGGATATGAAAATTCATATTTATGCTTTTAGGAAGAAATAGCAGTATTTCGTGTTTTAAAAAATAAGGGTGATTTACAATACACATAGCCTGCACCCCTTGATACTAAGAAAAATGTTCCTGAGACATAAGCTTACATTATACAAGACATATGTCCCTCCTATCATGACATATAAGCTGCGCTACATTCGCTCATACGTCAAAGATCAACATTAATAAATTCCAAATCCTCTAAACCCGATTCTTACGCGATCGTACTTCGACACTGCTTTGAATTACGTGAATCTGTTAGTGAAAGCTGCCGCGACTTAAACCCCAAAACCGAACATCCCCCGCGAACAACTCTGGCCGCGAATATCTTCACCGACCCCGTTTATAAGATCGAGGAAACAAACAAATACTACTCCACCGTCTCTCCAAACAAAGCGTGCTCGTACCCACGCCCGCGAAACCACCGTTCCCTCCGCAGGGGATGGGCGGCTAATTTCGCTCCCGCAAACCCGTCACGTCCTCCCTCTCTTACGTCAACTCAAGCCTAGGTCCGTTCCCTCGGTGTAGAACCCTTGAGTCATGCAGCCGCTCACGCGATACTGGTGACACTGCACTTGCAATCACGTAGCTACCCACACACATAATTACACACAATATGTACATACATACGTGCACACCACATAAGTACATAGATCCTGTAAGAGACCTTTTTTTCTTCTTTTTTTACGATAGTTACTTTCGATCATGTTTCCAGGATACTAAATACATATACACATGTTCATTCCTTTCTCCTAGAGACAGGGAAATGTTATATGTATGTGTTAGTTTAGCTCAAATTTTCTATAGATAGGTAATTAGTCAGTTCGCGACCTTTTCACAATCGCGGTAACAGCCCAAGCCAACGTCCGGCCACTTTGGCACCTTTGTGCGTATGTTGCTCACGCTTTCGCGGCTGAATGCCTTAAGCGTTCGCCTCCAAGCCTGGTGAAGCTGTCAAAGCCATCAGTGGCTCTATTTCTTTAGGGCCACTTAGGCTAACAGTATAGTCACTGAGAAAGAAAAAAAACAACTATAATTTTCTTTTGATTTATCGTATTCAGAGATTAGTCAGTGTATATACAGTAATATAGCGGGGTGGTAGGGATCGTGACCATCATACACATAGTGTTAAGCACATGTATGATTTTTTTTTGGTTTGTCGTGTTCCGAGGTCAGTCCGTGTATATCTATACCATTAATAATTTAGTATAGCAGACAAGTTTTTTTATTTGTTTGTTTAAACATGGTAATCTCTTGACAACGGGTAGCAGTCGGATTCGAAAAATTCTTTTTGTATATGATAGCGAGATTCACGAAGAATAGTATAGGTTATCTGGAACTAAGCTAAACCTCTCAGCTAGCCTTAAATATTGATTTTTGTTTAAGTAAGTCGAAGTGAAAGTGTTCCCGAACTGCTTTATCCGCATGCGCTGGCGTAATGGTTAGTGATACGTAAATATAATATTCTACAAAAATATTGTTCTTTAGTATATCTAACAAAAGTCTTCGGTAACATATGCCTATTTCTTAATAGCATAAGCCACAATAAGGTATTTTGCGTGTTTTTATGTTGAAGATTAAAAATTATTTTGAGCTTTATTTTTAGGCTTATTATATTAATCCTTACGAACCAAAGTTATTTCATCATAAAGACAATTAAAAATTTTCGTTTTATAGTATGTAATTAGGACACATAGTTTAGGAGAAAATGAAACATTAAAATACATAATTTGTACTTGCGAGAAGTGATAACAATTATGATTCCACGGGTCCGTCGCGTTGGCGGCGCGGTATTTGTTGGATAAAAACTCGGGTGAAACCGAGGGGCACAGCTAGTATGTTAAATAAGTTAATTGTTAATTAATTAGGTATTGACAATTATTGTTCAGACCTTAACCTTGAGACCTTATGATAATCTTGAATGCTTTTTACGAGTTTTTTTGTCTATACTATATAAATCAAATAATAGAAGTTTGCCGATTTACGCACACCACGCAAAAACTACGAGATAGATTTTGTTTTTTTGTTTTACTCCTTAGACACTTGGTCCTTATCTAAAAAAATTATCACTATATCTTCATAAACAATAATTCTATAGTATATGCGAGCGGAATCGCGGGCACAGCTATTTTATAATAAACTTTTTTGTATTATTAATTACTTGCAAAGTCAAAATGTTGAATGGTCAACAGTAGAGGAATATTGTTACTATATCTACTGGTTCGCACTTAATTTTTTTAATAAATATAAACTAAATTTATCAGTTAAAACACGTTATTCATAAATATAATATACAACAAATTAGTATTACTTTAATTTATTCCTATATATTTTCTATTGATATTGTGAATTTCTGAAACAGAAAATTCATTAGTAGTTCTATTATTATCCAGATAATTTGACGGGGAGGCTTAACAAATATTTGTCAGAGAACAAAAACTACATAAACAGTTCGTATAGGGGTGAAACGTGGGCGGGTAAGTTAATTGATTTCACGGTGTTTGCGTATTTACTGACTCTCGTCTGAAGCGTAGAGCGTGTTTGTTTCATACCTGATACGCTTTGACGTTCGTGTCTGCGGGCGTGGGGGACACAAATTGTTTTACCTTTGTTCTGTGTTTATTTGTTACGGTTATTCGTGACAGCCTAGCGTTCATATCTAGCTTTTATTATTTTCTTATTTACCTATACTACTATTATAAAGAGGTAAAGTTTTTTTTGTGAGTTTGTTTATAAGGGGTAATCTCTATGACTTCTGATCCGGTTCTAAAAATTATTTCGCTAATAGAAAGCTATTGTTGCTGTTTTCTGTTTTTTTTTTTTTAATGAATATTAGGGACCATTTGTAAACAAAGACGAAAAAAATATGCCTTATAAATTTGTAGTTATGCCTGTACATGTAATATTTTTCCAAATTTCCCGATAGAATATGTATGAAAATTTTATGCATGGAAAATAACGACATTTCATAATTAATAGGCTATAACAATAGTAGGTAACAATTTTTGTAAAAAAAACAAGAATTTCCAAAAAAATATTCTTTACTATTCTTTAACCGATCTTTACAAAATTTTGTACACGCAAAGCATAAATTATTCCATTATTAATGGGCTATAAGAATTGTCAATAATACTTTTGAAAATCGTAAAAACAGAATAATGCTCAAATGATTTTGATGACAATTATACATTGGAAATAGGATTAAAAATAAAATTACGGAATTTAAATAACGTATTACATTATATTATAAATCAATAACAGTCTAATTGAGGAAGAATATTGTTTAATAAAATAAAATAAAATATATCATGAAGTGAAAAGACCATACTCTATTTTTAAATTGATATGTTGTAAGTGACCAAACCTCAAATTCAATAACTGCATTTCAAACCCTTGTTTAAGCTAATTTGTAATTTGATGCACAAAGTCACCGTAATAAATTAACAGTATAGTCAAAGGCAAAACAAAAGTCTGCTGTACGGTTCATAAGTTCATCAGGTATTTAACAAACTTTTTTATTGGTTAACTTTTCATCTCCTCCTGTCCTCCTGTCTATCTTTGTTATAATGCCAGAGGGTGTTGCAAACTTTCTTAATCGAATTACTTCGTTTATACTCCTAAATATTTGTATTTCTTTTCTTCGTAGCTTTCAATTATTTTTATAACACCTACGTAATACATTACGAGAGAATAGAGAATAGAGAAGGAATAACTAAGACAGGTAGGGCACTGAAAAATTTCTTTTGAGATTTCTCTTTACTTGAGGCAGTCCAACTGGTGGAATACCTTCACCCTACAGCAAATCGTAGCCAAATAACCTTGGGTTGAGTTCCTGTGGTGAGTAGGGCTTCCAGAGCACCTTGGGGCAGGGGGATTGGCAATGCTCTAGTGATATCTGGCATTACAAGCATCTATAGGTTTCGAGAGCCGCTTACCATTAGGCGGGCTGTAAGCTTGTTTGCCATCTTTGTTGTATAAAAAACTAGGTGTGCTCTATGGTTTCTTCATCAGTATTAAATTAATTCGAATCTCAAATCTCAAATTTCTAAATCTTTACCGCGCCGCCCCCAACGCACACATACTTGCTTACAGCTAGGTAGATTGATTGAAATTAATGGTTGCTGTTCCGCTCTTTAGGGTTATAACATGAAGAAAGACCTTCCCTAATAATAAAGCTATAAATTGAATGAAGAACTTTTTAAATCTGATTGGTACTTGCAGATATTCACACGTTCAACCAAAAAAACCATTTCAGTATTATAATTTAATATTAAGTATATATTTCAAATAACGCCATATACATGCTATAGTAGTATAGTATAGTAGGAAAATAAAATTACTATCACGTATGCACATTTCGTGGGATATTTCAGTTTCCCCGGTCTTGGAAATATATTCAGTTACCTAAGAGTTGTTGTTTTGGAAATGTACTGTAATAGGCAACCCTCGTAGCATACAGTTTTAACTTAAGGGTTGTAGTTATCCAAGCGGACAGAAAAATCACGATTTTTCTCTTTATATAAAACTCACGATTTTAATATTATTTGAAGCCATTTCGATATATCTATGTATACTAGCGATCGCCCTAAGGTTGAAATTCGACCAGCGATACTTTGATCATAGACTATTTTCTGTTTGACATTTACAGTATTCATAAACAATGAGTATTATCTACATCACTTGCTGCCACTTTTAGTTGAGTGTCAATGTCAATATTTTGGGGGGTTAAGTTCAATGGCAACTTAGAGAAAAATTTTAGTTTTCAACACTCGTTCTCCATAGAAACTTTAACCATGCCAAATCTCAGTCTTCCGTGCACTCAATACGCTTAAAAAGGGGTAGAAATTTTTGCTTCACGTGTTTATATATAAATTAAATGATAACTGACTGACTGACATTCCAACGCACAGGCAAACGACTGTGGCTAGGACCGTGAAAATTTCTATGTGGGTCGCTTTTAGCGTATAGGTGAGTACTGTGGAAGCGTTTTTCGAAATTCAACCCCTAAGGTCTTAAAAAAGAGGACGAAAATTTGTATGAAACTCAATAATTTTTGGTGTTTACCCATCCAGTTAGAAAGTACAACAAACTGGGACATAAAAATGACGCGAGTGAAGATGCAGGTAAAGTGCTAATTATTAACATAACATACCATCACGAACAGTTCCCGGGTATATTTTTAGGTTCCATGGGGCGAGTCTATTGCCATTAATTATAATCATTGGGCACAAAGTCAAACTTCGAACTGCTGATACTGAAAATTTCATAGAAAACCCCAATAACACTTTGCTCGACCTGAGAATCGAACTCAGGTCCCCGAGCATAGCAGTCGCGCTTAGGACCACTGAGCTAATGAGGCAGTTAAGAAAAAAACTAATTAGTTATTTAGGTAGTTTATAACAAAATAGATAAACCAAGAAGTATTTGAAACGAATATAGCCTTTAGACTTGGTTATAGCATTAAATATAATGTTAATAAATGTTGTATTAATCAAATTATAATCCAAACCGTAGAAGTTTCAAAGAAGATTGTATTATGAAGTAGGTATTAAATTTATTATGCTCTGTGTAACGTACTTTAATTAATTAAATTTACATTATTAGTCTGATGTTTATGTGTAATACAAATATGTATATTTTACAAGTTGTGCCCCACGGTTTTATCCGTGTTAAGTTAAATAAATCATTGTTCTCGCTTCTCATACTTGTCTACAGTTTAACAGATTTTTTATAGTTACTGCTTTCCTCCCTTAGGGTCATAGGGTTAAGCCACGTAGTCTATAAACCTTCCTTAATAAAGAGCCTATAAAATGTAAAATGAATTTTTCAAAGTTGTTTGATAGCTCCAGAGATTAGCGCATTAAAACAAATAAAAAAGCTTAGAACTAAATCTTACAGCTTTATAATATTTATATAGATTTTATTAGGAAGAAGTAAAAAAACAGGCATGTTTTCAATATGATGTTAAGTGGTCACTATATCTACATTTTATGTATTCATTAAGAATTTCTTTTACCGAAGGTCAGAAATATTGTAGGATTCGAATACACTTCGATCGCGGTCTCTGAAATTACAAAAACTAATCCACGATAACACTTAGCCAAAATGTCTTAAAAATGAAATATAAGACAAAACTAAATAAACACACTATTATTACTCACTAACAATTATATAACATCTTCAGACTTAATCTCCATACTCTCGTTACCAGGCCCAATCTATTACTAATCACATGAGCTTAAAATCGAGGGGTTTGCTAGTAGCCACTGGAAAGTCCTCCATCCAACTCCTGGCTCCATCATCAGATTAACTCCAAGATACCAAATTATAGTTTTGTCATTCAAACTACAAATAACAACGAAAGTTCCATTTCGTTATGACAATCAGAAGTAGGTTAAAATTAACTTCTAACATTTGATTACAATTTTTGTTAATTACAAGTTAATAAAAACGTGTTAAAAATATATGTAAGTGTCTGTCTTGCTGTCTGTACACATAAATAACTTTCATAGCGTAAAGGAAGTTTATACATAAGGCATCACGGTTTCAAAAAAGTATGTGAAACATTATTTTTTGCAAATTTGTTAAGTTAGGGAACGTAAGGATAATCGTTTCGAAACGCTTGGATCAATACTTTCATTAACACTTAGCTGATATTATATCGAGTAACTTAGACTACTTTTATTTTAGAAAAATAATTAGGTTCCCGCACAAGTAAAATATATTGTTAATGATGAATCAATTCGGGCTCTTAAATGGCTTACTCTGAGTAAACCATAAGATATATATCAAGTTAATGTACTACACAGTTGAGTCTTTTTAAAGTAGGTCATCAATTATTAATTTTTAATGTCCGATTACAGGAAAAAAATATAAAGCCATTTTACACTTTTAATATCTGAAATCGATAAATATTGGGTTCTTAAGTTAAATACTACAGAAAATATTGTAATTGTACTACAGAAATGCGCCAAATTTGATATGAGTCAAGTATTATATTGTAGAAAAAACCTACAAAAAAGTCAGCGAAAGCATATGTCTATCTGCTAAGGACCACTCACAATAAACATTTTTATCTTTAATATAACAGGGAGCAGGGGTGGCATAATTCGCGTGTGCATCCATTCGACGGCCTTCTGTAGTCCACGCAAGTGCAGCCGCGGGTATAGATAGTATACAATATAATAAAATAAAAAATTAACGCTAAACGCTTCCATATAATTCACACTAGAAAAAGTCTGCGATATTTAAGAAATTATTTTCATCGTTTCACAAAAAAAAAACACTTTATTTAATGAAAAATGCTTTTTCCATCTTCCCTATTACACTGAGTGGTTGATAATTGAGTTTATTTTGTTGGCTGTTCGCGAGGCGTGTTCGTTTAGGGAGGCTTGACGCGTGACACCCGTCGCGGTAGTATGTCGCGTTTTATCTTTATTATTTACGTAATTTCTCATTTTGTGTTCACAATATATCTTCAAGTTATATCTCTTATGAGATAAGCAGAGATATATTATCTATAATTAATAATCCACTCCTGTTGTACTCATAGCAGGATATTCCTTCACTGTCGAGGAAATTATGTGAAATAAACATGTTGAGAAAATGTTATTACGGCCTTCTCCATTTGTGTGTACGGTCAGAGCATACGAATAAAGTTTTTTGTATTTACTCGTGTGACTTGGAAGGCCGATTTAAGTTTAGCTAACGTTAGGGTAGGGTACTGTATTCAGGTGGCTGCGGAGCCGTACTGTGTCCCAACCTTACTGGGCAGGTGACTTTGACGGCTCCGTAGCAATCCATAGTACGGGGTCCCCTCTCTCAATCAAGGAGGGGGGTTCAGGGTTCGTGGCGGCCGCCTGGGGACGATACGGTGTTGTGGGAATGTATTTCTGCCCAAACTGGCCCCTGAGGGAGTTCGCGGCGTTCCTCGACTCCCTGGGGGCGGCGGTTAGGCGTCTGTCACCGCTCCCCATTGTCCTGTTTGGCGACCTTAACGCCAAGTCACAGACACGGGGAGCGGTTGCCACGGACCCCTGGGGGGAAGTGCTGGAGGAGTGGGCAGTCCAGGTTGAGGTGTCCCTCCTCAACAGAGGATCTGTCCACATGTACGTGTGGCAGAACGGAGGGTCCGTGGGGGACGTCTCATTTGGCACGCCGTATGTCGTACGCCTTGTGGATGATTGGAGGGTTCTGGAGGAGGTGGAGACATTTCTGATCACCGTTATATTCGGTTTGAGGTCATTCCCCCGATGGGTTCTTGGCCGTCTCGACCGGGAGCTGGCGAAAGAGGTGGCTATTGTTCAGAGCTGGCGGGCGTCAGCTCCGGCGGATGAGAATATCGACGCGATCGCGGACCGTTTCCGTAGGGCCCTTACGACGGTCTGCGACGCGTCGATGCTGCGGGGCAACAACCGCCCGTAAAACGGGTGGGCGGTGCACTAGTGGTCCCCGGAGATTGCCGATCTCCAGGTGGCCTGCTTCGCATTGCCCTCGTGGTCGGGCGCATTCAGTCATTGGGCCTTAAGGTAGCGGCCGAAAAGACGGAGGACCTACTATTTCATGGGCCTCGGTATGGGCCGCCTCCTAGGGCCCACATATATGTGGAAGGAGTGAGGGTCCGGGTTGGGGCCCAGATGAGGTACCTGGGCCTCATCCTGGACGGGAGATGGTGGTTCGAGTCGCATTTTAAGAGACTCGGGCCGCGCATCGTGGGAGCGGCGGCGGCGGCTCTCAGTCGGCTCCTCCCGAACTCGGAGGGGTCGGACGCGAGCTGCCGACCTCTGTATGCGGGTGGCGTGCGAAGTATGGCTGTCTACGGGGAACCGATTTGGGTGGACGCTCTCAGCGCCACAAACAAACGTGTGCTGCGCGCTGCACAGCGTGTGGTGGCACTGAGAGTCGTCCGCGGATACAGATCGGTGTCAGCGGGGGATCCCCTGAGTAGCCAACTCCCGCCATCCTAGCCGAGCCAGGGGAGACGGGTCGGGGGGCCCGTCTCTCCATTGCACAGGTTCGGCGGACGGAGGAGACAGCTAGGGTGTACTGAGCTGTCTCCTACTTAGGCCGGGGCGACGCGGTTGTTTGTCACCGTAGGTCCCGCGTCGCCGCACTGTGTCGGCGGATGGTACACCGTGGAGTTTTAGTGAGTAGGAGTCTTACATAACCACTCGTCCCCCAATGACGGGTTTTTCCACGTTAAAAAAAAAGGGTACTGTATACAACGGAATGTGCAAATTAAACCGAGTTTGTATTTTATGGCTTCGGTAACAAAGGTAAACAGACACATCAATTTTATTAATTGTAGATATGAGATTCTATTACTTACTTGACAGAACAATTTAAAGAAAAATAAACCTTTTGTTAATACTGAGTATTCTATAACACACCTAATTTGATTTGATTAATTTAGTTTTGAAGAGTTCCCTTGTATATCTTCGAAGTTGAAGGTCCAATGCCAATAAAATGTGACAACCCTTGAGGTACCCCCTATCCGACAAAAAAAGAATCATCCAAATCGGGTCAAAAACAAAGAAGGCTGAACATCGATTAAAAAAAAAATTCAAATTGAGTAACTTCCCGTCTTTTGTTAAAGTTAATAAAAAAATGACATTTTTAAAATATATACTACATTGAGTATATTACATATTTATTATACAAGTCGTAAAATACATAAATACAACAACTCAGCGTACGACGCGATTCTTAAAATATATTTAAGTAAGTACTGTAGTCATATTGGATAGATTGTTTAAATTAAATATGTCAGTGTAAAAGAGAACATACATACCCAACGATTTCTGCCCAAACAAATACGACACGTCATAAATACTAGTAGGAATCACCGCCGGAGATCGTGTTCAGAATGAAAGATAGGGCCACAGTAAGTTCGCGGAGTGGTGCGGAATCCTTGTTAAAACTTCTGGGGGTTAGTGCCGCGGGTTGAATATTAACATGGCGGCTTTGTAGGCGATGCGAATCCGAAATAACGCTCGGGTCTTGTACCTTTCATAATTAAGCTTGGATATGAATGTATGTTGCATCAATATAATAATACGTGAAACTACCCCTTTTTAAGCGTATTGCGTGCACGAAAGACTGTGAGATTTGGCATGGTTAAAGTTTATATGGAGAAAGAATGCAGAAAGCTAAAATTTATCTATAATATATGTTACTAATATATTAAAATAAATAAATAATACTGCGAATCCTATCCTGACAAGCGCCATTGTACTTAGACCCTCCATAATATTGACATTGTCACTCAACGAAAAGTGACAGCAAGTGATGTAGATAATTCTCATTCTTTAGGTTCATGCATACTGCAAAGGTCAAGCAGAAAATAGTATATGATCAAAAAGTCGCTGGTCGAAATTCGACCTTAGGGCGATCGCTAGTTTTTATAATCATGTATTTTTCTTCCTAACTGTATTTTTTTAAATAAATTGAAACTGTCTTTGAAAGAGGACAATACGTTAAAAAGCTTATTTGGAAACATAAAATAAATGAGAAAATTATAGATTTCCTTTTTATTAGACACTTCTATAGAAAACACGTCCGAGTACTACCCAATCTGTCATTTGACTCTTTACGTAATACATTTTACCAAAGTTAAAAATAAATAATAGTTTAATAAAACTAAAAAAACACGCTTTTATAGAAACTCCATCTAAATCTAAAAATTAATAATAGTGTAAATTAGAAAACAAATGTTTTGTTTAACTATTATTTATTTTACATTATTTGCCAAATTTCGAGCTAATCCGACGTTTTGAAGGGGGTTAAAGACATGTTAAAAGTTTCCGTTACATATATACTAATAAACGTATGAATCTAATAAAAATGTTTTAAAAATAATATCATATTAACATAGACTGTAGTGTATGCGCAAGACAGCGTGGCAGTCGCTTACCGACCATAGGCGAGTACGGACGTGTTCTGTTTACGCATAGAGTTACTATCTCAGTGTCTGAAAGTGAGTGTTTTATTAACTCCTAACACAGTACATAGACAATAGTAAGATGTTTTGACTTTGGTCATAAACAGAGATCTTTGGCGATTGTCTTGTGACTTGTTACTTAAAAGTACAGTCTACCACCATACACTCTTGTTTTAATTATTTTTCATATAAAAATCCCCCTTAGAAACAAATTATTCCAAAGCTTTTAGAACACCATGTAATATTATTTTCCAGAGGTGTTTTCCTGGCTATGCCATATCTCCGTTAATTCTTCATGGGAATTAAATAATTAAAATGTCATTTTAAATTGTATGTTCCATGTCATTGACGGAACATTGACAAATAGTTTTAAATGAATGTTTCTCTAAAAAAATTGCCTATCTATACAATGAATAAAATTGAAGTGTCTGTTTGTAATGTCAAAATAACAGATTTTTACAAGAAGCATATGAAAGTATATACGATACCTATTACAAAAAACCCATTTTCAAATTTTTTTTCTTTCTGTCTGTCTGTTTGTGTCGGGTAATCTCCGAAGCAGTTGGACCGATTTGGACGGGACTTTCACTGGTAGATAGCTGAATATATGGGAAGTGACTTAGGTTACTTTTATTTTAGAAAAGAATTAGGGTTCCGCACAAATAAATAAAAATTGGTCACGGTGAATCAATTCGGGTGCTTAAATAGCTTACGCTGAGTAAACCATAAGAGATATAACAAATTAATGTTCTTAACAATTGTAAACATTAAAAAGACATACTAAAAAGTCCGCGAGAGTATACGTCTGTCTTCTAAGGAATATCCACAATAAGCATTTTTATCTTAAAAATGGACGGGAGCGGAGGAGCAATATTCGCGCGGGCATTCTTTAGTCCACGTGAGCGAAGCCGCGGGCACAGCTAGTTAAGTAATAATCTTTTTCATAACGAATGCCACCTGTGCTAATGAAAATATATTTAAGGCGCCATCCAATAACAGTTTGTTGCATCTGTTAGTTACATTATCTTCATTGTAATAATATGCGAAATATTAGCAAGTGTCAGCTAGTGAATAGAGAAACAGTTTTACTGTTTGCATAGTAGTGGGTAAAAGTTTGCCAAAACAAAAACTGTATTAAGGGAATAGGGTAGAATATTTTTCTTTGTTCTTCATTCTGTCGAAAGTTTTTAAAGTGGATTCGAATGTTACTAAAGAATCGAGTGACATGAACATATTTCCATTTGCGAATTGAATTTTTTCATGATAATCTAATAATACTTTATGGGGTTGATCGACGAATGAGAGTATATTGCGTTTTTTCTTATAAAAATAGTAAATTGGTAAAGTGTTTGAAGTTCTTCTCAAATTTTTTTGGGTAAATAATTATAAAATACATTATTTATATTCTTAGTACGCGTTGTTTATTTTATTTTATATACCAACGTAGTATAATGAATAATGATGTACTTCACATAATGGCAAATACTATCCAATAACAGTAGCGACCGTCGGGTGAAAAATATTTTATTTATTACACATATGGGATTTCCTGACAGACACCCGCATTTGAACACCACGGAGACAATGCGTAACTGGCTATGAATACTATAAATGATATTAGTAATACTCCTATCTTTTATAATCTATTGTATGTAGGTAATTATATCCGTGTTTTCAACATCTAATAAATAACAACTTTATATTTATTAGATGTTTATATTTTAATTCACTGGCATGTTTGTGGGTCAGCTTTTTATCGTATTTTTTGAGATTGTGACACAGTTTATTATAGTATTGTTATCAACACAATCATTTACATGTAATCATGCCTCTTTTCCAGCGGGGTAGGCAGAGACCTCGCCCTTCCACTTGCTATGATCCTGGCGTACATCGTTTACTTTTTCAACAATCATAAATCTTTTCAGAGTACTCTTAACCTGGTCTTTCTTCAGAAAGTTACCCATTTAATCGAGAAAAATTCGTCTAGGCTTTCCTCTTTCAACGTCCTTATACTGTAATAAGTACAAATAAATACACATGCACAGATATATGTAATAACTCTTAATAAATGAAAATATCTATTCTATTTTCTATTCTAACTTAGTTAACATACCATCACGCCTGTATTCCCCGAAGGGTTAGGCAAAGGTGTACTAATGTACACCCACAGTTCGCCGAGAATGTTTTTAGGTCCCATGTAATAGGGGGCGAGCCTATTGCCGTTAATCGGGCACGAGACTAAACTCCGAGCTGCTACTGAGAATTTCATAGGAAAAACCCAATAACACTTTGCTCGACATAGGATTCGAACCCAGGACCTCGTTCATAGCAGTCGAACTTAGTTAACATAATGAATTAATAGTGATTCAAGTTGGAAAAGGGTTTACCGGCCGCGTATTTTCTTGCAATACGCCGCTTAAATTATTAAAGATGAAGCAATAAGGAAGTAATAACACATGGGCTGCTACAACTGTATAATACAATAGAATCATAAATTTTTGTATTAGGTTGTGTTCATGTATATAAGCAAACTTTCAAAGATTTTAGACACTCGCCTTCTCCGGTCTAAGCAAAAATAAGCAAAGTTTGAAGACTTATAAATGGAGGTAAAAGTTTTTTATAATATAATCTTTACTAATATAATAATAATATAACAAAGCGCAAGAGTATTTTTGTTTGTTTGTTTAAGAATGCTAATCTCTGAGACAACCAGTCGGATTCGAAAAATACTTTATATATATGATAGCCAGACTCACGATGAACAGTATAGGCTATCTAACATTAAGATATGTTTAAGTCAAATGAAAATAAACACCTACGAGGTCATCCCTTGAAACTTTGGGAATTCCCAGCAAAAAGAAACCCTATGAAGCAATTCTTGCCTAACAGAGTGGTCACAGCATGGAACAAACTTCCAGAAAAAGTTGTGATGGCTCCTACCATAACCTCCTTTAAGAGCAGATTGGACAAGGAAGATATCTCCAAGCTATTTGATACGCACGCATCAGCTAATTTGCTGCTAGTGTGTCTTACCAAATATAATAATAATAATAATAAAAAGAACTTATTCAAAACCGACTGGTAGTTCAACACATTAGCGTTTTTAAACAAACATTTAAAAAAACTTTTCCTCTTTATTATAATATATGAATACGCTTTCAGGTGATATTCTAATATCGTTATACTATTTCTTTTCCCCCTATTCTTAGGTTTAGTAGTCTGTTTCAGGTTACGGTTAGGATCTCTAAGCTGAAGTATCCATCAAAGTTTATAGAGAATTACGTTCACCGCCGTCGTTCTGGCGGATTATAAAAGGCTTGTAAAATTAAGATAGATAAAAACACATTTATATAGTCTAAACAAACAGGGTGGATTTTTTTGATGGGGCAGGTGTCATAATCTGACATTTTGACCTGCATTTACAGGTTTTGAAAAAGGTGTACAGTCAGCAAGTAAATGGGCAATTTACACAACAGTTTTCTACATGCAATTCGATATTGTTTCTTATATGGATTTATAAACCCTGTCAGACCTACTGAGGTTAGAGTACTAGAAATTTCAGAAGAGCAAATAAACTGTTTCCATACAAACCAAAAAAAACATCGAAATCTAAGAGAAGAAAAAGTTTGTTCATGACGTGCGTGGGTTCGATTCCCAGGTCGAGCAAAGCGTTATTGGGATTTTCTATGAAATTTTCAGTAGCGGTTCGGAGTTTGACTTTGTGCCCGATTAATGATAATAGGCTTCTAATATATGAAAACATACACCCGACGAACTATGGGTGTACATAGTACACCTCTGTCTAACACTTCGGGGATAGAGATAATCACCAGATATATAGCATATACCAGATAAAAATTATGCTGGTACGAAATAATATCAACTTTCAATATCGATCAAGGTCCTTGGTATTTTGTTCTAGAGCTAAAAGAAAGGTCGTACGGAGCGGATAACAGAATAAGGACTGCCGTTTACTTATTTTGTTCACCGACGCGGAAGACGGAGAAGGTCCCTGGTAATTTATTATAACCTTTAAAAACGATGGTGATGACACCTATGACGTGCAATGGTTTCAACTAGAAATTTTCAACGCTAATTAATTATAACAAGACAGTTTTCATCAAAAAAGAAAAACAACTAACAACTTCAATGACTTTAGAGTTCCTTTAGAGTTTCTTCGAAGTTGAAAATACAATGCCAATGGAATTAAAATGGGACTACCGTTGAAGTATCCCCTATCAAACAAAAAAAAATCATCCAAATAGGTTCATAAACAAAAAAGTTATTAAAGCTGAACATCCATTAAAATATATAATATTCGAATTGAGTAAGCTCCGACTTTTTTTGAAGTCAGTTAAAATTAATATAAATGGAGACAAAATAATACTAAAAATACATATAGAAACGTATGTTAAAATCGATAAGCCAACGATGTGTATATCTAGATGCAAGTAAAGCACCGTTTCAATTCCGGTCACTGGGCACTGGGCAGTAATCACGACCGGATGGCCGGTGACCGGCCAATCGGAAACTGACCTCAGCTGTTTCGAAATATAGGTACGTAACTAGCACCTGATATTTCGGTGTAAGTTTGATTATGTCATGTTTCATAAATACCGAGATACCGTTTAAAAGGTACACATGGGATTACCTGTTAAATATATCATTACATCCGGGTTGAGGCTTTTACAGATTGAGCTGAATATTTTCATACACCAGCAAGTATGGATTATCGTGCAAAACTGAAGGTGATGACCCATACACAACGTAAAAATCAGCAATCAGCAGTTTATTTACTTAACAATATACACTGTACTTACTACAAGGTGTCCAGAAAGGGTATCGGGTATTTGTAAGTTCAATGAAACAAAAATTATTTGTATGCAATAAAAAAGTTTATTCTTTATTATTAGCATATGAATTGGAGAATTATTTGGAAAAGATGATGTTATCCAAATGATGACCGTTACGTTGCTGGCACTCTTCTAAACGGAAACGAAGATTGGCGATAACACGTTGACACATAGCTATCGATATTGCTGCCATTTCTGACCTGATGTTTTGCTTTAACTGGGTTAGATTCGTCGGATTGTTTTGATAAACCTTACTTTTAAGGTATCCCCATGCAAAATAGTCAAGCGGGCTAAGGTCGGGGCTTCTGGGAGGCCAGTTGATGTTACCCCTTCGCGAAATGACTTTATTATGGAATAATTCGTTAACAACTTCCATTGAGTCATTTGAGGTATGGCAAGTGGCCCCATCTTGCTGGAACCACGTTCTTGAGTTGAAACCTGCAAACTCCTGCAACTCTGGGACCAAAAAATTTCGCAAAATATCGCAATAACGGTCACTATTCACATTAATTGCTCGGCCTCGTTGATCTTCATGAAAATAAGGACCAATTATGCCTTTAGCAGACATAGCGGCCCAAACAACGACCTTGGGCTATGCAGGGGTCGTTCATGCTTTCGTCTCGGATTCTCCACTGCCCAGTACCGACAATTCTGCTTATTAACATGACCATTCAGGTGAAAATTTGCTTCGTTACTGAACAGTATGTTGTTAAAGTTGTTAAATCGCTGCAGCATTTCGTTCGCAAAATTCAGTCGATTAGCAAAGTCCGTATCCTTCAATTTTTGAACCAATTGAATTTTATAGGCTTTTAGATATAAGTCTTTCTTTAAAATCGAATGTAAATGTAAATCGATTTTTTGATGTTCAACGCTTGGCTTCGCTTTCGGATGGATAAAGACGGATTTTAACGAACCGACGCCTCAACTTCTTCAATTGTTTCTTCATCGCGAACTGAACAAGGACGACCAGAGTTTTGAATTTTAACATTCGCACCTGTATTCTCGAACATCCTGATCCATTTCCTAATGCTATCGTCACTTGGCGCGTGGCGTGTACGATATTCCGCACGATAGAGACGTTGAGCAGTCACTATTGAATCACCATTACGATAATACGCTCGTACGCAAAATGCGCGATACGTCCCCGAGTACTGTTCCATCGTGACTAAAACTCCACAAAATGGCGGACGCCACGAACCCCTCCCCGCACCCTTTAGACGCCCCGTTTCGAATATGGCGCGAAAACAAATACCCGATACCCTTTCTGGACACCTTGTATATACTATAGTATAATTATAAATAATAATATATTTTTGTTGTTTGTTTGAACGAGCTAATCTCTTGTACTAACAATCAAATCTCAAAAATTGTTTTTACATATTATAGCCCATATATTGAGGAAGATTATAGGCTATAAAACTTTATGCTATGATCTTAAGGAGTGAAGCAATAAGCATGGAAGTCAATTAATCTGGCAATCGCTAGATAAGAATAGGAAGCGAAGACAACGTGCGTACAAGGGTGCGTTGGCGGTAGCGCAGTGTAGAATACGAGTGAAACCATGAGGCACAGTTAGTTAACATTTTCGTAAGATTTTTATATATTAATTGTATTGTATTCATATATTTGTATTGATTCCGCTACTTTTATCTCTCGAAGATGCCAGATAATTGAAAATATTAACATATCTTTAATACATTTCATAAGCTTTAAGACAATGCCGAAATTCTATAGTATTTTCTTTTTCACGGGCATTTAAGTCATCTCAAACTCATTGTAGGGGAAAAATAGGCTAATATTCACCTAGACGCCTGTTGCTCGGTTTAGTACATTAAAATAATTCTGTCACAAAACGGGACATAAAAACTGTATCAACGATAGTTCAATTTAGTGCGTAAGAAAATATAACCTACGACTATTATTAACTGTAACTTTTATTACGAATTATAAACCATTGACTGATTCTGTTTTTTGTTAGAGTTAACGATTGTAGAAAGACAACTTTGCTAGGGCCTAGATAAAATGGTCGAATATTTAAACCTACTTACCTAGAATTTAAACGTCAAAACAACAATACGGTTTAATTAATAAACGTAAAACCTCCCAGGCATAAACTGAATTAAAATCTACCAGAGCGAGGTGCCAAGCTTCCATTAAAAACGTGACATGAACTTTGAACTCGTCGGGCACCTGGTTATTCCATATTGTTGGCTGTTAACAAAGAAATTATTTAACTTTTGACGCTTTAAAATCTTTCACGTTTGGACTGTACGCGTGTTTAAAAGTTTATTTTTAACGTCAGCATACTGTCTAGAAGTAGAGAACTACATTGCTTTATAATATTTCTTTATAAATGAGAAAACGAACAAATGAAAAAGAACAATTATTGAGTAGTTATACTGATGTCTAGAAATAATAATAATATTTTTTTATACAACAATGGTGGCAAACAAGTATACGGCCCGTCTTATGGTAAGCGGCCTCATTTCCCTGTGGACGCTTGTAATACCATACACATCACTAGCGCGCTGCTGACCTTAAACCACAAAAACTCAGGAAGCAAAACACAACACTAGGTTATTTCGCTACGCCCATCAGTAGGGTGAAGGTACTCGTATTCCATTCGTCGGACTACCCCAAGTAGACGAATCCAAAAAACCTTCTCAGTGTCTACCTCTCTTTGAATTTCCCCTTCCCCAAGGAGCTTTGAGAATCCTATTAAAACTAATGTAAATTATTATCTACTCAGTTTCTTTAAAAAAAGCTAGTTGGATATAGTAGACTTTGTTCTGTTTTTTCCAGTAGTCAATAACTCGACCAGAGTGCCACCTATCGAGTTAAGGGAGTCACGGGACGCCTGGCAGATGTGAAACATCGAAATTACTTTGTATAAGTTATATGCGTAAAAGAAAAAATCATTACAAACTTGTTCCATAAAATAATGACTGTTTATTACATAAATATTAATTTGTATTCAATACAAAATTAAAAAATTAAAAATCTAAAAATTTATTTGAAATCGCGACAACTCAATTATTTTCATAATTGTATATTCATAATTTCATAATTCATAGTACATATATTCCATCATATAGCTTCATAAAACTAACTTTTACCAACTTTTATTATCATATTATATGTATAGTGTTTATATACCTATTATTACATATAAATACAGTTCTATATACATAGTATTTATATCAATAGGCACAACAAAATTATATTGCAAAAATGATATCTAAAGGATGAAATTTATTTGGGGAAAGAAATAGTCCGAATCACGTGGTATATAACATTTTATGTTGAAATATAATTTTCTTAACGGTTCACAGGTGAACGGAGGTCGAATTTCAACTGCTTTTGTTGGAAACAATAGATCTTTTACTAGCCCTCTTCAAGGCGAATTGGCAAGGGTCGTAAATTGTTAGGTATAATTCTCAAGTAAATCCTTATATAACTTTCTACATAATATAGACTTATGTACCACAGTACAGTGAGCATGGTAGTCTTATTCCTTTTGAAAGGCAATAAACCTAACTGATTCACCTTTTGGTTTATATTGAAATCAAGGAATTATATTTCTATATTATTTTCGGAGCCTAGTATGGAAATTTTATGAGCAGTGAAATTTACAAAAGCGGTAACAAAAATCGTTACGTTTTTCTGTGTAACTTACCTTGTCCACTTTTTACTTCGAAATCATGTAGATATATAATATATACATACATCAGTCAGTACAGTACAGTACAGTACAGTGATAGTCGGTCGGTCGGTCAGACAAACGCAGTTAGGGAGTAAACTCCATTCGTGCGTCGGAGATGACATACACACAAACATTTTTTTTATGGATGTTTCATTTTTTTATATGCAGACGCTCTCAAAATAGTTAAACCCATTTACAATGCCTCTGACTGTGCACTATTACAAGATGATCTGGTTTATTTTGCTGAATGGTGCAATAATAATAACATATGTTTAAACACAGACAAACTACCATATCCGCTTCACTAGAATTTTTTTTCCCGTAGCCTATTAGTTAAACCACCAAACTCTGCAGAAGATCGATTGTGTTAAAGATCTAGCTATCTACCTAAACAATAGTGTTAATTTCAATTTACATATAGATTAAATTGTAACCATAATTATAAAATGCTAGGGTTTTTACTTCGCAATTGTATCTTTAAACAAGTAAAGTCCAAATTTTTAGTTTTTAACAGTCACATCCGTTCTTTTCTAGAATATCGCAGTAGTGTTTGGTCGCCCCTTTACTCAGTGAGTAAGACTCGTCTTGAAAATGTACAAAAAAATTTTTTTATGACATGCAGTCTACCAGTGTAACATCACCAAAACTCTGCAATCTTATCAGGATCATCTTAAACACTTTGAAGTAAATTCCTTGGAGGGCTGTAGACTAATGTTAGACCATACATTCTTATACAAGCTAGAACATGGTGTGCTAGACTGGCCTCATTTGTTAAATCAAATAAACCTTAACACTCCTTACAAATTACCCAGAAGAACAGCATTTGTACCACTTAAACCTAAAGCCTTTAAAAGTAATTTGGGTACCACTTTTCCTGCGTGAATAGAATCCAAATACAATACAACAGCACAAGCAAGGATTCCAACATAGACATATTTGGCCAAAGTTACAAATGCTACAGAGACAATGTTTTGAAACACATGTGCAGTAAACTAAGTACCTAAGTTATTTATCTATATTCTTTTGATTTTATGTACATTAAAAATTATTTACACTACATATTTTTAGCATATCAGAGCAACCTTTAATAAGGCAACACTTAGATTCTAATTTAAACATGTTTCTCGTTGAAAAAGGAATACCTTAAGGGTGGTTCCATTTTAATTTCATCGCCATTGGACCCTGAACTTCGAAGATACATCATAGAACTCCTAAAAATAATTAAAGATGGTTTTCTTGTTTCGTTAAATTTTCATTGTTATCGAAATATAGCCGCTGCCGGAACTCACCTATAACTGCTGCGTGACAGATTTTTATTCTTGAGGGTTGTAGATAGTCAAGCGGGTTATTACCCAAATAGAAAATACGATGATTATCATGATGTTTTCCTTCACCGGGCGCTCAGACTCATTGCAGGGATTCGAACTCACGTCAACCGACGCGATGTCCGTACACATTACCGCGGAGCCGTCATTGCTTCAAGTGATATAACAACATTAACATAATTTAAAAGACAATTACTCTTGCCTAATCTTTTGTTATGAGTGCGTGAGCGTATAACACGCGTACGAAGAATGTATTGACTATTTGTCACGAGTCACGTAAAACACTGGCTTCCATTTATATAATAAAAACCTTTTTATTTTCTTTTGTAAATGATTTTCTCACAATGTCTGTCTGTTTGATGCGTCATAAAACAATGAGCACGTAACATCTCGAGGGATTCCTTAGAGCGGCGGAAACTTTATACTCCCTGGAGTAAAGAGCATCCCTATTTTTATAGGTTATTTGAAAGGTAATAAAAATACACATGTATTGTATTTATAGAAAAGATTCTATGTGATGTTGAAAAAGTATTCGGGAAAATATTTGACTTACTGAAGGTAGGTAGAAATATTGCAGTTGTAAAAAATTAATAGACTCAGCGTGGTCATTCCGTATCGATTTGTCGTCGAGAGCGGACGCGCCTACCTGAACTTTTTTAAATTTTGACTGTGTTTTTTGATTATACCCAATCAACCTTATAAGAAATGGGAGTTCAGTTATTATAACTAAATGATTTTTAAAATTAGAAATTATTTATTATTAACGATATCAATATGCAAAAATAATGTTTGTGTGTTTGCCAAATATTAAACACAACTCTAAAATTCATGGTAAAATTGGATCTACTTTTACTGGTTATTAAATACACACACTACATACGTACATTTCATACACTTACCGTATAAAATTTTAATGAAATCCTGTTCGATTTAAAGAATATCTAATAATCTTTTACTTAACAACAAATTTTAATACTAGCAAAGAAATTCGTTTCTTGTTTGTTTTATTAATATTACCAAAAACAGCCCCTGAAATAAGAACCGCTGAAAGTGGTGAATTTCGCAGTGTTTATGACATTTTCGAAATCATGAGGTAACTATGCACAAATACCGGTTATTAATAATACTTACCACATTCAGTACACTTAGCGTAACATTTATGTTTAAAATATAATATAAAGTTTCGAATTCAACGTGCAATTTCTTTTCTAATTCACTCAACATTTATAATTACTTCTAATTCGAAAAGTCACGTCAGCTAAGCCATGCAATTAATCCACATAGCTCAATTAGTGGTTAAATTTATCAAATCCTTTAATTATTCAGTCTATGAATTTCGACGTCGTCGCGTCGGTGCGACTTAATGCCCTGGTTCTAATCACCTTGACCTGATAATTATACTTTGCGAGAATCTTATTTTTTATTCTTCTGAACCGCATAATAGAGATGATGAATGGTGAAGATATGAAGAATGGAAAATTGGTGAAGATAATGGATTATTCAGGTAGACGCTGTAGGCAATTTTCCAGTAACTGTTTGGATAACCACCCTCTTAGAAATATAAACCTATGGCTAGTATTTTTGGCAGCGTGAGCTGTGCAAGTTTATTCTCATTTTAGGCTTGACGTATTACAACCTTGGACTATATCCTACACCAGTAATTTGTGGTCAATCGCTAACCGAATTTTCTTTATTGGTTATTTTTTAGTTTTCGGTAATTATATCATATTTTAGCCGGTATGCCCGCGGATCCGCATGCGTTTGCAATTATTTCCATAACATAATTTTATTTTTACAAAAATTATTGATAATTCATAATGAAATACTTCCCATGTACAAAATTTCATGAAAATCGATTAAGAACTAATTTTTTTACGATTTCAAAAATATTTGGCGATTTTTATTGCTTATCAATTATGGAATAACGTATGCTTCCCGTCTATAAAATTTGATCAGAAACGGTTGAGAAATGATGATTTCTTTTATAATAATTACTTTTTATGATTTCTAAATTATTATTCAGAATTCTAACTTATCGTTCATGCAATGACAAACTTCCCGTGTACAAAATTTCATCAAAATCGGTCAAGTATTACTGATTTTTTTTAATGGTTTCTAAATATTTAATTGAAATTTCTTATACCCTATCAATTGACCAATCATATGAGCTTTCCAGGTACAAAATTTCATAAGAATTAGTCAAGCCATTTTTGAGTTACATCCGGACATAAAAACAAACAGACAACAAAAAAAAATCATGGCATATTCGTGATCAGTATCTTTCATATAGTATGCCCATCGGGGAATTTGGACAAAAAATTAAGTGTACAGACAGAACTACAAATTCATTAATAATATTCTCTCAACTCACTATCATGCATAGCTAAAAAACCACTACAGAACAAAGAGGTCACGAATTCGATCCCCGCACATGATTGATTTTTGTTCGATGAGCACAACTATTGTCAGTTGTATGTCTGGGTCTTAAATATTTATATATTGTATGTATATTAGCTGTTTAATTATCATAATACAATACAATATATATCACAATACATTATATATATCATAATATGTACAAGCTTTTCTCAAACCAAAGCAAAAATCAAAACAAAGTCCCTTGACACGTTTAAAAGAAAACTAAGCAAATTCATTAACAAAAGCTTTATAATTGACTTTTACAACCTTATCTGTAAGACTAATAGACCCACTTTTACTTGACTAAAAATATAAATATAAATTTTAAAAAAAGAAGCTTTTTCAATGTAAAATGTCATCATCATTAATTTATAAATTACAATTTAGAAATATTGAGCGGAAAGAGCTTTAAAAAAAGTTATCATCGAATTTACATTTGAATCATTGTGCTAAAAAAAAATACTTAAAGTTAAGAATTTTTTCAATGGCTATTCTGAAAATGGTTGCTAAGTAAGGTACGATGTTATTCATATTGAGTATCAATGTTATTTAGGCTATTAAACGAACAATGAGAGCTTCACGCGATGCGTAGCGTTTAGGTCGCGGTCTCGAGGCGTTGGGCGGGCGGCGTTGGGCGGCGTTGAGTGGCGCTGAATAGCGCTGAGTTGCGTGGCTCGGCGTCGCTGTTACTCTCATGCATATTGTATGAGAATCTAAATCGATATTGCTTTACAAATGAGCTTGGAACTGATGTTATTTCTGTTACTATATTCATGAGTAACATTTCGACGTGTTGGCATTATTCCGAGTACTGTGATAACATACTACTCGGCCGTGAAATCAAAATCAAATACATGTTATTCAAATTAGACCACACAAGGGAATATGACAGTGGATTTTCGAGAAGCTTAATTAATAGTAATGCGTAGTAGTTTAAATTTTATGCGCTTTTTGAAAAGGAAAATATAAATAGGTAATAAAGTGACATTAGAGTATTTCCATCTTATGTTGGTCGATAAAAACTCATATCTAAAATTAATATGTTATCATTGTTAACTACATGTTTATTTACGATTAGTAGAGTTAGTTAACGCTGCCCTAAAAACGAATCTTATTATAATAAGTGAGCAATTCTTGTATATATATATGTAATGGGTTTCTCGGAAACTGCTCCAACGATTTGGATGAAACTTTGTATTTAGATAATGTTTTACATTCCAAGTACACCTAGATATTTTTTTTTCGTTAGACACCGAGCAAAACTCGATCGTCCAGATATTAAAATATAAACCACAACGGAATTTGAATTTCTATGAAGTCTAAAAGTGGGCCAATATGGTAATGTAGACAAATACAAGAGACGAAACTGTTATTACATTTTTGTGTTAAATCGAATACAATATAACAAATTTAATTTTTTATAACCAAATAAGAAGTTATACATAATATTATGTACTAATTTACAGTAAGAAAATAAACATAACTCCAAAAATGTTACTGATTATTTTTAAATTAACTAAAAATTATTGAACGTTGTGTATATAAACAGTATTTTTATTAATTATAAATAATTTAAATTTAGCTAAACTATACAGTTAAGTTTTTTGAATTTGAATGAATGAATTAAATTTAATGTATTATAAGTTTTGAAGCGACGGTGGGTCAATGATAGCGCTCTCAGGTACCGCGTCGATAGACGTAGACGTAAGTAGAAGTAATTCTGAGCTTTCGGTGAAGGAAAACGCTCTGATGAGAGCATAGTATGGTGATAGGATGTGTTATAATAACATAACACACCATCACGCCTGTATTCTCCGAAGGGTTAGGCACGAGTGTACTAATGTACACCCACAGTTCGCCGAGTATGTTTTAGGTCCCATGTAATAGGGAGCGAGCTTATTGCCATTAGTCGTGCACGAAACTAAACTCCGAGCTGCTACTGAGAATTCATAGGAAAAACTCAATAACACTTTGTTCGACCTGGGAATCGCACCCAAGACCTCGGTCATAGCAGTCGCGCTTACGACCACTAGGCTAATGAGGCAGTCACTGTTTTATAATGCTCACCTTTTACCATCTTCTTGGGTGGTAAAATACTAAATCTGTTTGGATAGCATTTTGTATTTAAATAACCTAAGATTAAAGAGAGAAAACGCACCGGTTTGTTCATTTGGACGATTTACAAAAAGTAATTATAGCGCATTTTTTAATGCAAATTGACACTCTTATTAAGACTATGTTTTTAAACATCTCGCTTACTATATGATTCTGATCTATAATCGAAGACAGTATGACTCGTAATCCAATATCCGTGTTCATTTATTGGTTGTTATTTTTACTTTAATTCCGGTGCGGGATCGTTATATAAGAATACATACACACGCTCAAACCCTCGGGGGAATCTTTGAACACGTACGACGAAAACGACCCAATTTTTCATTCAGTAATCGTCAATTTTTATCCAGACAGAAGATTCTTTCAATTTACATCCGCATCGTGTCCATTCTGCGTTATTCGTACTTTATGTCTTAAGATCTACTTACTGTAAAATATGTACAAAACTCGATTTCAGCTAGAAAATTATGCGATATATTAAGGGTCCCTAAACTTTCAAAGCTGCGGAAAATTAAACAAATCAACGTAAGCTTATCAATAGGATTCCTATTCGTGGAATGTTATCGTAAGAAAATTTATAACTTTTATGGAAAACTCTTTTGACTTTTGATTGGCGTAGGCATTACTTTCCGGAGATCCATTGTAATCAATTTATCCGAAATTTCTTAGCTACTTCCGCCTGAAAACAGATTAACGGATATTTCGTCTTTCTTATTAAATGACAATATTTGTCGTTAATTGTTTCCACGATTAGATTCATTTTTTGCTTTTTCATTTTCATCTCAACAAGTACTAACAAAGGTGTTTTGTTCCAGAAAAACGAAACAATCGTTAATCTAGGTTTTTAGGCGGACACAGCAAAAAAAATTTAGTATAAATTAATTACTGATTTGATTTTCCAGAAAGAGTGGCATCAGTCCTTCCGTCAAGCTTTAAAAAAATTGTTGGTAGATAAATTTAGTATTTTTTTATTCTTGTAATAATATTTTAGAAGCGCTGGCTTAATTTAATTTACATTTTTTCTAAAAAAGGAGCGTCGGGACTTTTAGGTCGTCGAGTTGGGGTGTTTGTTAATGAGGTTTTCCCTGAATAAAGTTTTATATTTTTCAATTAAGATGTAGGCATAGGCATAGAGCGTGTTCAGTTTTACGAAAACTTTATTCGTACATATGCACACAACAATTTAAAATATTCTTACAACATAAAAAATGATATCACGAGACATAAAATTCGTCTATTACTAACTATTATCGATATAATCAAAAAAAATCCGTAATTCTGTCTGTACAGTAAATTTTTTGAACTTTCCCGATAGGCATAGTGCAAGAAAGATTCCGAACATACGCCCTTAAAAAAAAATTTTGTCTGTCTGTCTGTTTGTATATCCTGATTTAACTTAAAAATGGGTTGACCAATTCTCATGAAATGTTGTACACGAGATGTTTATGTCACTGGCCAACTGATAGAGTATAAGAACTTTCAATATTACTTTTAGAAACCGTAAAAAACCCAAAGATTTAAAATTTCATTAATTTACGCGTAACAAACGCGTGCGGAGCCGCGGGCATACCGCTAGATATCGATAAATTGTAACATTCTTCGTGTATTTTCCGATTTTTATTAAAAAAATACAGTTTTACATGTTATGTTCTACATTTTTAACGATAACATATTATTAATGTTTCTTATTTGAACGAAACGCGTAAATTTGTCAAAATTGTATGCTTTTATGCAAATTTAAAATGATTATAAATTCTTAGTCGATATTAAATTTAAATATTATAATTACGTTAGCCTAAATGATTAAATTATACCTATGACAATATGAACAGTGCCGACAGCCGAGGAATAAGTATATGCCGACAGTGGTCCTCATTTGAAACAATTCAAAGTAAATAAAATCTAATTTAATGAACCCCTGACCACAAAACTATTGTTATCAGTATATTGGCACTTAGTTTCCAAAAAAAAATTGTTCAAGTTTGTCATTTTCATTAGTACTGATATTGTAAAGCTCAAGAAATTGTTTTTGTCTGTTCGTTTGAACGCGCTAAACTCTGGTACTACCGACCAGGTATGAAAAATTACTTTTAAATATTTTAGCTTACTTATTGGGGAAGGCTATAAGGTATATAATAACCTCATGCTACAACCATATAGGTATTAATAAAATGTGTGAAAGGAATACAAAAAAAACAATATAATACAAAGTTCTGTCTAAAATAAAATAAAATAAATATATTTCTGCCTAGCAAAATAGAAGTTAAAACAAAAAATATATTGTCAACGTCGACGTGACTACGACTCTTCAACGACGGTATTCCTAAATTTAAATTAATCAATATATAAGGTAGTCTGCGCGAGCTACCTACCCATTTACAGTATACACGACTTTATTAACATTCATTTTTAATCGTAACTTGGAAAATTACTGTGTACAACTTTTATACGATGTATTATGTAGATCAAGTAATAATATGTTTTGGAGTAGCGATAATAAGCCGATCAAAGTGGGAAATTTACATTTATATAGGAGGTTTTATATTAACGTGACCTTGTTTTCAGGTGTGGATTATTGATGTAAAATACACCTATAAATAACAATCAATGAGTTTTTATATGTAGACGCGTTATACTCTCACTGAAAGCAATTTGAACACGGTACAAATTTTGTGATCATCATGTTGAAACAAAGGAGATAGGAAATTACAGCGTAAGGCGCAAACTCTGTTGTTAAAAAAGGACAAAAGTTTCTTCTCGCTTACGCCGGTATCAAGTCGAAAGTGAACTGAAGGCATTGCCTATAATGATGAAAAATAACACCAACCTTGTAGTCACCAAAAACGCCAAATGAAGAAAAACATTTCGATTCCTTTTTCTTGTTCTCGATTTTACTTGTAAATGGATATCTTTTGCTCTAAGTTTTATTATTAGAGGAATTATTTACACATGTAATTCTGTGTTAAAGATATTTCGTTCGCGTCAATCTTATATACAAAAATCTTGTATAAGTACGTCTGTTTGTAATATGTAATTTCTAAACGACTCGATCGATCGCTTGAGTTCATGTTCACATAATATATTTTTTAATCAGTAGGATCCGATAGGCGGCGCTCTTATCAAACCAATAACTACCGGAAAGGTCAGAACAAGTTTACCAGACTAACTAGTTATAATATAAATTTTCATAACAATAAAAATAACCCATATCACTTAGAGATAATATAGATTCCTATTGCTGAAATAATTTATAGAATAGGATTAGTAGTTCCAGAGATTAACTACTACAAATATGCATCTCTTTTAATTAGTACCTAGTATAGATTTAGAAGACGAAGGTGAGTGCCATGGTGATTGCTTAGTTACATAGCTCGTCTGAAGGTCTTAATTTAAAATTAATTGAACGGTTCAACGTTGTAAGACTGTTTTACATTTTTAATCGTTATGTTGTTATATTTTTTACAATTCGTTTTTCACATTCGCTTTTTTTTTTTAGTAAAAAATTTATTAATGATTCGCATTACCACATAATGGAGGATGATTCAGATATTTACTTCATGATAATTGCTAATAAAATTAAAATAAATGATAATTAACTTCATATCTATCGTTAATGTAGAGATGCTTATTAAAAAAAAAAACAAAATCTCTATGGCTTTTCAACTATTTCGTCTCACAAAGAATGTACAATATATAAATATTATGTATGTATAATAATGAATTTATAATATAGCTGGTACAAAAGAAAGGAGATATAATTTTTAGAAATAATCTATGAAATCCTTTTTAGAATTTAAGAAATAAAATAATAGTTCCTTTCTTACAAATTTTTTAAATTACTTGGTAAGTAAAAATGTCAATTGTGAAAATTGATTTTTCTCTAACAATAAGATCTGGTTGAAATCGTCCGTCGGAGAAAACTCTACTTGTTGATTACGGGCGCAACAGTTCATATCTTATCTCCTTTGTTACAGATATGTATTTTAAAAATAAGTCAATTCTGCAGCACATTATATGTATAAACTAAGAAAATATAAAGGCTCTTATTTAGTTCTTGCTTAATATAAGTAGTAATTTTTCTTTTATTTTCTTAATGAATCAACGTCGATATAAAACTATTTTATCATTGAAAGTAAATTATTTAAATGTATTATTACATCACTTAATAAAATTTAAATAAAAATAGATGTCAAAGATATTCCTACAATACAATGTTAAATAATTTCATTTTCATTTTAACAGTAATTTAATTATAAATATTTCTTAAAACTCCAAATTCGATTGTGATAATCGTCGAATCGATTCTATAAGTGTACGAGTAATATTTACAAAAAAATATTTAATTAAATTCTTACCTTTGTTAACCGCCAACGGGAACAATATGGAATATATCTAGTTAATTTATTTGAATATGAAATAGTTAATTCTTTTTTAATTGAAGGCGGGTGCGTCCGTCCTCCTGTGTTGCTCGGCCGAGACTGCCAATGCGAAGCACTGCGAACTTTCGCTACACAATACGTAATGTGCCACATTTACCTGTTACTTTCTTGGGGCGGGCGGCAACGGGGGCGGAATGAAACGGCCATCAAATTCTTGCTATACGGGGCCTTGAATATGAACGGTATTTGCTTAAATCTAACATTCATTTTCTACTCAAAACGATTCATCATGGAATATGTCGTAATTAGAATATGTTACGTATTTATTTTGCACGTTGTTTTTCCTTGAACAGAAAAGTTTTGTTTTTGTTAATAGATATAAGGTGTTCATATTTTTTGATCGTAGCTACGTTACTGTTTAAATTAAAAATATACAGTTTCATGTTACACATATATACACACATTATTTAACAAAAACATGAACATACCATCACGACTGTATCCCCGAAGGGTTAGGAAGAGTGTACTAATGTACACCCACAGTACGCCGTGTATGGATTTTTAGGTCCCATATAATAGAGGGCGAGCATAGTGCCATTAATCGGGCATAAAGCCAAAATCTGAGATGCTACTGAGAATTTCATAAAAAACCCCAATAAACTCTTTGCTCGACCTGGGAATCGAACCCAGGACCTCGATCATAGCAGTCACGCTTCCCACCACTAGGCCTAATGATGCAGTAAATATTAGAGTTTCAGACAAAATACTGTCATGTGGTGGATTTAATTTTATTCATAAATAAGTTTATGTTATGTAGTTTTTTTTGGTGGCGTTTTACGTGATGCATTTTGGTTATTGTGCACTACTGAATGGTATTATAAATAACAACTAGAAACATGTAGTTTATGTTACAGCAAAAACTCTCTGGACACCTTTAACAAGGGAGCCGCCATCTTGTCATCTTGTTAAATTTATATTTTAAGATTACTATGGGATAAAAAAAATCGTATGTTTTCAAATCGCTACAAAAATTTAACAAGTTAAGATTTTAAAATTAGTCACAGAAAAAAAACTAGACATCACATATTTTATACATTTTTCGGCAGTTCCTAACCGCTTGCGTTTAATCACACTGCGTGTTAAGACTTAATGCTTGTAAGGCAAAAATATGTGACTAACACATAATAGCCATGTGGAGAAAACCCAAATTAATTATAACTTTTAAATTCATCATAATACTTTTCTACTTGCAACGTGTGGAACATTTCATAGTGCTTTTTAAATTTTAATTTTATAAGGCTTAGTTTCACATCATATCGCATACTTTAAACTTACGTAGGAACGTCTTAAACATAAAAAAAAAAACAAATTAAAAAAAATAATTATAAATAATATTAAAAAGACCATACAAGACAAAGGATCCCGCAGTGTGGATAATCCAGATCAATTTATGGCTTTTGATATGTGTTCAGCATCGTGGTCATCTCAGCCTTTGATATCATTGTGGCCTATAGCTGTGTACAACCAAGCTTAAGATATCCGTATCCTAGGCTGAATTCTAAGTTAGAACAAACAAGTTTTAGTAATTCTAAGTCTGAACCGTAATAAAGTAGCACAAATACTGTTTCTTTGCGACATACATGGGAATGGCGATGACACTTCCGTAGTAGAACCTTCTAGCAATCTTTTGTAACTAGTAGTTTTTGATGTATATATGTAGATATGTAGTTCAAGTTTTGAACCCAGAGATCATTACGTGCGTTTTTATCCAAACGTGATAAACTGTGGTGGACTGATGGAAAGCAGAAAGTTCGATAATCACAAGAACTGTCTAGGGATGATTAGATTTACTTAATATCTAATTGGGGTATTTAGAGAGTTTAGACTTATTTAGACTTTTTAGTTGTGTGTACTTTTAATTATTTTAACCAAAGTGCTCCACACTATTATAATTAACCATTGGATATATTAAACGAGTCACAACCTTACTAAAAACTATTGAAGGTATCTATCACCTATCATGTATTGTTTAAAAAAAATATATGTTTGCGTTTTCTCTACAATGAAGTTAAAATATTGGCAAGGGTAAAATGTATAGGTACTCATATCGTAACTAATGCTTTTTTAGTTTATTAATTTAATAAATTAATTAAAACTACATATTTTATTTCTCATATTTTTGTCACTTCATATAGTCAGTCTATTGAGAAATTACATATATAATACTTCTCGTGTACAAAATTACATCAAAATCAGTAGAGAACTTTTTTTTAAAGATTTCTACACTTATTATTGAAAATTCTTATAGCCCATTAGTTATAAAATAATATTGCTTTCTGTCTATAAAATTTTATCAGAATTGGTTGAGAATTGATGACGTTTTTTACAATTTCTAAATGTATTATGAAAATTCTTATAGTCTTATCAGTTGACCCTTGACAAAATTTTACTTTTCGGTCAAATCGTTTTTGACTAAAATCCGGACGTACAAACCAAATTTAATGGCATTTTCGTGATACGTGCCCTTCATATAGGATATTTAACAGGAAATTTGGAAAAAATGTACAGACAAAACTATAGATTTATTTATATTAATCCAATTTTTGTTCTAATTTAGTAAGCTTTGCTAAAATGTAAACATGTCCGCCCAGAATGAGCATTCTCATTCAAAGCAAAGTTCTAACTCACTTCTGATGTATTCACTGGGGAATATTTTTAATCTGTACAAATTTACCCACCCAACATTACATCTGTCACTTTCTCACTCGGTAACTTATGTAAAATTAGAACGCGTGGGAACGAGATGAAACGATTTTATGTAGGTAACGAGAAACGGATGTTTCCCAGTTCCCTTCACTTCGAAGATTAATGTTGAAATGTGGTTAATGTATTTAATTGGTGCTTTTGTTATGTTAAACATGATTTTGTTCGTGGTTTCACTTATGTCGTGTATGTTTATTAACTAAAATAACAAATTAGATAAACTTAACAAAAGTTGCTTGGGAACCTTGTGTCTAAAATTAAATGAAAATACTGAATTGAAATATTTTGTTTTGATATGTTTACAATAACTGTCATTTTCTTAGATATAATAATAATTAACTCTTTTATGTAACGGTGTGAGGAGGTTTAACGGTTAGGTAAGGAGTGAGTTTATTTTTATAGCCGCTGTTGGACCCTTAAAGGTGTCGTGTCTGGTTTTGTAAACTCTCAGTTTTAACGTAAATATTGTGTGTCGATGCTTTATTTTCTTGAAAATACACTCAGACTATATCTTTATCCAGTATTTCACGTAGGAATTGTAACAGGTCTAATATTTCGATGTATATGTTAGTCTAAGGATCATTATAAATTTTACACAACGAACAAATGCAGAAATCCAACCCATTAGTTAAATGAAATGTAACTTGACGTCGTCTTTACTGCAATAGTCGAATCACAGCTCGACTTCTTAAATAATAACTTCCAAAGAGAATGCATTGGTATAAAAGAGTTCGCCAGATTTAACCCTACTTGATTATTTCTTGTAGGGTTAAATTAACTATTATATAAAGTATATAAAAACAGATACTGTTGAAGGTCTAATAACATCCACTTAAATCATTTTAAAGCAAATTCGCCACTTGAAAATACAAAAAAAATACTGTAACAAGATCGTTACGTAAAACGGTTGATTATTGTGATAATGGCCTCCATTTTAAACATAAGCATCTACAAATAAATAATTAAATTCAGCAATTTCTTTTAACTTTAGACACAGAGTTTCCTGGCAACATTTATTGCATACAACCTACGCTATTAATTATTTTAATAAAATAACATAAGTTTTTCTAATGATTAGGTCCGATTCCCAACTAGCGTATAAGTATTTTTTTAAAACTATTAATTCCGTTTTTCTTTTCTTTAAATTCGATGACATGGTTCCTTAGAACATATTTTCACTTTCTCACAGTAATCGTTTTTATTTTCAACATAAGAATTCAAATTATCAGGTTGTTTTCGAAACTATTTTCCACATTTCACTCTTTGTTTATACAATAATCAAGGAATTCAGTATTAATCATTATCCAGATAAATATGTTAGTTGACTTGGTAATTTAACGTAGATTAAAGTTGTCCTTGGCATTATATTATTTAAATTAATGCCGTAGAAGATATCAGGGATTATTAATTAAGCGCAACCTAAGAAATCATTCCTAGCGAAACGGTTGGCCGGCACTCCGCATCGCTGTTGCCACGCGCACCACGGGCTATCTATGGGCTATGAATTACTCGTCACTAGTTAAGCGCAGATTTCGTAACTATGAAGTTATGATCTATCAGTACTAAAAGGATCAACTCTAAATAAATCGAACATACTTTTTTAACCTAAATGACACCCTTTGTAAATTGCACCCGTGCGACGCTGGGGTGAGTCGCTAGTATACATCTATACAAATAATAAAATTAAAGTGTCTGTTTATAATGTCAAAATAAGAGTTTTTTACTAAATGCACATAAAAGTATTTATGTATATATATATATTATAATATATCGTATAATTAGAAACACTAACAACGGTCCTTGACATTATGTAATATACTTCACCACAATCGTTTTTATTTTGATATAAAACAAAAAATAGGACAAAAATATGTTCAACAATTTATCATTTATTAGAAAAATAATATAAATCCCATTACACAAGTGAAGTTTCAATATTACATTACGGACAAACATTTAAATCAGTTATAAGGTATGAACAATAATAGTCAACTAATTAGAAACAACAACAAAAAAGTATAAGAAACAATATTTTTTTAAATATTAGTATTGTTATTTACGAAATAGCTACTATCCACAGCCTACCAATAGTTTTAACTAATATTTAGTGGGGTATCCCTTATTTTCAATAACAGCACTGCAACGACGTGACATTGATTCAATCAATTTCATACATTTTTCTAAGGGGATTGAATTCCATGCTTGAACAAATGCTTCATATAGTTCGTTTTGACTGGTGTTACGTTTGTTTGAAACTTTATTTTTAATAATATACCAGAGATTTTCTATCGGGTTTAAATCCGAACTATTTGCTGGACAGTCTAAAACAAATATACGCTGTTCGATAAGGAAACATTTGACGCTATTGGCCGTGTGTTTAGGGTCATTGTCATGCTGAAAGATCCAGGTTACAGGCAAATGATCGTCCGAGTAGGAAATCATTGTGTGCTCTAAGGTATTTTTGTATTACCATTGATCCATTATACCTACAATCTTCCGAATGGGTCCAACTCCCCATCCGGAAAAACACCCCCAAACATTAATGTTACCGCCACCGTTCTTGACTATACTCCTTATGTATTTATAATTAAAAGCATTGTTTACAAGACGTCTAACATAGCGCTTTCCTTCGGAATTTACCATATTTATTTTTGTTTCATCTGAAAATAACACTTTTTTCCATTCTCGTACCGACCTATTAACATATTTAGCGAATATTAATCGCTTCTCTCGCTGTTGCTTGGTAAGAAGCGGTACCTTTCGAGAGATTCTTCCAAACAATTTAGCTTTCACTAATCTTCGGCGTATCAGTCTTGACGAGATGTTTCTCGGGTCATCAGGCGAAAAAACTTTCTTTTTAATCTGGTTGGAGCCTTTACTTGCGTCTTGTTTAGTAACATGAACAATTAGCGTATCTTCTCTGGGAGAGGTTTTTCTTGGCCGAGCCTTTCTAAGAACATTCTCAACAGTTCCATGTGTTTATAATGATCAATTGCGTTAAAAACTTTCTTAACAGAACAATTTCAATACTCAGCTATTCTTCTGTACGCCCACTTATGATCTATATGTAAATTAAAGATTATTTGCCTAGTTGACGCGTCACAACTTTTATTTTTGCCCATTTTGAACAAAATAAAATTCAGATTAAATTTTGAATTGCCGCCAAAATAACAGAAAAAGCCAAGAAATAAATGTTATTCTCCAATTTCAAAAAAAGAACGAGCCATAGATGCTTTTTTAAAATGTTTCTAATTAGTCTTCCAAGCTGCCAGTAACAGAAAATAAATTCCTACATGTGTAAAACTTATTTTGTAATTAAAAGTAAGATATATTTTATGCATTTAATGAGTTTTTTATTTGAGTGGCTATATTTATTGCATGATTATTAATTAGAGAATGTGTATATTTTTTACGAACATTTGTACGTTGAAGTTATACTTTCTTTATTCATAAGTAGTGTTTCTATTTATATGACCATCACTGTATATACGATATACAGTAGGATATATTTACCTATAACAAAAATACCAACTTTTTAAATTGATATCTGTCTGTTTCTTCCGGGTAATCTCCAAAACGGTTGGACTGATTTTGACGGGACTTTCACTGATAGATAGCTGATGATATAGGGAGTAACTTAGGCTACTTTTATTTTAGAAAAATAGTTAGGGCTCCGCACAAATAAAAAAAAACTAGTCATAGCAAATTAATGTACTACATAATCATAGGCATTAAAAATACCTACAAAAAGTTCCGGCAGAGTATATATCTATCTTCTAAGGAACACCCACAATAAGCATTTTATCTTTTAAATAGCCGGGAGCGAGAGAGCAATATTAGCACGGCCATTCTGTAGTCCACGTGAGCGAAGCCACGGGTACAGGTAGTATATAAATTAAATTAGTATAATAAATGAAAAAAAACTTTTATTTAATATTTCACTTACATAAGTATATAAAAACAATTGGTCAGCCATCATTTGAAGTCCGCCATATTGGATTTAGAATGACGTCACTTAGTCATCCTAAGCGTGTATTACATGCATAATTTCTGCTCAATTGGTGGAGGGAAACTGTTTTAAAATCAGTTGCAAGATTAAGATTAATACTGACAAGGTAAGTTAAATATAAGCTTGTAATAAATAACGGTGTCATAAAAACCATGTCAGATTACTTGGAAGCAGTCGTATATCAAAGTTATAAGGTTGTTGTAGATTAAGTAGTATGTCAGTTTGAGTCCCTCTAAAAGCAAGAATGATTGTAAAAAATTACATCGTGTAAGTAAAGTTCTGAGAGAAATGTGAAGGTTGATAAATTATATTAATATGTTACGTCAGAAAGTCCTTCTTCACAGGGTTTTATGAGCCGTCAAATAAAAATCATATATTTTTGTACGTTTGAAATATGAAGGTCGAACGTATTTTTTTTACTTTTTCAGTTTAAGAATCAAAGATATCCTATTTAATTTAGGCTCTTAGGACACATCAATGATATAATGACCTTTGCTTACAAAAGTTAAAATATCTATGGTATGTTTTATTGGTTATTATAGAGTGAAAGACGATGTAAAAGAGATGACGTTATGAACGAGCCAAGAGTGTTTGTGAACAATACGCTATATGAAGGAAAGGGGTAGGAAATAGGAAGGAGGACGGGGGGTTGTGTGACGACATTAGCTGCGTTTAGACGTGTATTATTAAGATTTGTATATTTAAGACCAAGAGTGTGATTATTATCAAACTAACAGAGTACAAATAAATAATATTTTATTCCACACCCACAACCCCACATTAATGAAAGTTAAAACAGTACTACCGATTCGGAAAATATCCTAGTCATCGAGAAAAGCCGGAAATAAACTCGATTGGGTTTGTCAACATTTTTGTTATAGTATCACTGTCCCTGATGGTAAGGACAGTATAATCATAATACAACGGCAAAGACCGCGAGATCGAAATCCATCGACGGTCACCGCTGTCATGCCGGCCTGCATTAATCCTGAAATCCGATACGCAAAAGCGAACCAATATGGTGGAATTTTCACCACATGCGTGGTGGTCGCCACCCCGTTATAGCCATTTCCTCGTTCGTCACTTAGTAGGGAAAACCACGTGCATTGAGAATCGCTTGGGAGTTTCAGTTCTGAAGATTTAATTCGACACCCCTTACACACCCTTCTACAATATAATTTTTTTACACTAAACTACGTTCAAGTAGTTCGTAAGAATAGTACAATTTTTTCTTACTTTTGCTGACGAAAGGAATAGATGGGAAGTTATAAAAATATTATTAAAACAATATTTATAAATTAATAATATTTAAAATGGTATAAAGAATTTCTTGCTATAAATGAATGGGTGTTCCGAAAAACGACTTAACTCTACACTACTAAACATACAGTTTTCTTATATGTATCAATGTTCCCGAATTCACGACGTACTAAGACGGCATGAAACAAATAAAAATAACTCAATTCATTTTATGAGAAAATTCTTCCTTCTAATCATGTGTAGGAGGGGGAGGTCACAATTTTCTTTTTAATGTTATACACGGGGTCTTAAACAATTAAAAGTTTGTTTAAGGAATTGTTGTCTATTTAGTGGATGTACACAGAAGGATTTATTACCTTGCACCACTATCTTTCCATTTTTTCACGTTTCGACATGCGGCTAATAATGCGTGATAAAAATCTAAAAACCCAATGGCCTCACTCTTATGTACAACTGCCGGAACTAATGACGTTTTATAAATATACGCGTTATACTCTCAGTTAAAGTAATTTGAAAAGTCACAAGTTTTGTTATCAACATGTTGAAACAAAAGAGACAGGAAATCACAGCGTAACGCGGAAACTCTGTTTTCAAAAAAGGACAAAAGTTTCTTCTCACTCACGCCGGTATCAAGTCGAAGGTAAACTGAGGGCAATTGCCCACCATTTACGATGGCATATAAAGAGCGTCAATGCCTTGTCTACTCATAAAATATCATTGGCTGGAACAAATCGGGCTACGTACACAACCGTATTTTGTCTGCAGTGAAATTTTAAGCCAATTGTTGAACAACTATCAATTTCATAGATGAGAGCGGTTGGTATGCTCGTAGCTCTATAATTTAGTTTTCATGGACTCTGTTCTGAAGATATATGCACGGTAAGAGCGTTTAAGACATTTTACGTGTCTGTTAATTACGTTGCAATCTTACGGTAACGACTTCGCAGTTAATGAAAATAGATTTTCTTTGTTCATTCCATCGCGGTGTGTATTGTGTAATAAGAATAAGTTAATAATGTCAATCAATAATAAAATGTTGTGTTTTCTTTAAAAAAAAATTCAATAAATGGAAGGAAGCCTTGGTTGTTCCTATTCACAAGGGTGATTCAAGAACAAAAATCGAAACATATAGGCCTGTGTTAATTCTACCAGTCTTTAGTAAGCTTTTTGAATTAACAATTCATAATCAAATATACCCTCTATTAAAAAACTGTATTGAACTGTAGGGATCTGGGAGTATATCTCGATCATAAATTATCATATGTAAAATACATTACTCAGAAATCTTATAAAATTTTGGGCTTCATAACTAGATTATCAATTCATTTTAAAAATAATTCGTCTTTTAAAGATTTATTTTGTGCTTATGTAAGAAGTATTTTAGAATTTGCATCTCATATAATGTGGATTCTCCTTATTATAACATACATAACCATAGAATTGAAAACATTCAAAATATTTTTTTGCTATGCGTGCTTTCCGTGATATGCTTTTATCGGCGGATATAAATAAGAACTTACGGGAAATGGGTACGTTATCCCTGAAATATAGCAACAATCCACGGAATGGGTGTTTGAAGAAGACGAGTTGCCCACAAAAGTTATTCGCGGTCGGATCGTTAATAAAAAAAATGATAGCGGTTTTTTTCGACGCAGTGGACCTGTAGCAGTAATTCTGCTATAATATCGTAGAACAGTTACTAGTGAATGATATTGCGAAGCTTTCGAGGATTTGAATAGCGAGCGACCGAGGAGCGGTGTCCGTGGCATTCTTTTTCACCAAGATAACACACCCGCTCACATAACTGCTAGAACCATGGACTGTTTGAATACTTCGGGGGTACAAATGCTGCCACATCCTCCCTACAGCCCAGATTTATCTCCATGCGTTTTTTTTTAATATTTCTTGGGCGAAAATTTAACACTGCAGAAGAGACAAACGAAGAGTTTCGGCGGTTATTTTTCGATCACCTGCAAAATACATTTTTTAAATGTTTCGAAAAGTGCTTTTCCCAAATGCATAAGTGTATTGGGGTTGAAAGGGAATATTTTGAAAAGTTGTAAATAATAAAACTTATTCATATTTTATCTTTAATTTCACTAACAATTTTTGGAATAGCCCACGTATATACTTTCATATGCATTAAGACAACGACTTTGTTTGATATATCTATTCTAGTCGGTTAATGTGTTATTACTCTATGTACCCTACACATCGTCAAAATCTATCGTACGAATATTATTATTATAATAATTTTAAATACGATCCTCATGGAATTAATTAAATGAAAACTCATTGATTGGTTCAAAGGATTTGGATTGGTTCATTGGTTTCATACCATTATGAGTAAAAAGGTGAATAATGTACTAGAGTAATTTGTATAAAAAGGTTCGTAAAATGTTTTTGAAGGTTGATAACTGAGCACCGAGGAGATTTACCATTTTATTATTTTAGAAATTCCAATAAATATTTTTATATTTAAATTAACTATAAGGGGATTAATCGCACACACCACCGTAGTAGGTATGCCATTTTCGGAAAGAGGTTTTTCAATGCGGTTGGCGGTAGAAGTTGACTTCATGCGACTTTATCTCTCGCTTTCTCTTTCTATTATATATGAGTGGGTGTGTCGGTGGGAGTTTTGAGATTCGAGCAGACGTGCATCGTACGCGGCCGGTTGTATAGCCCGTCCTTATTAGGTCGCTAAATTGCAAAACATTGCACTTCGCGTGGGGTACAAGAGATACATCAAAATAATGTAGTATATAATTTTAGATCTTAAAAAGACAAAAAATCAACAAAATATCTATCTTCTAAGGATCTCTTATATGTATACACAATAAGTGTTTTTGTCTTTAGAATAACCGGGAGTGGGGATAGTACGATTTGCACGTATGCCCGATCGACGGCATTTTATAGTCCACACATGCGAAGCTGTGGGCACAGCTAGTAAACCATATAATTAACTTACATTTTTAAACGACTATCAACTTGCGAATCGTGAAAGCTTGTAAATGGCCTACATTTCTTCTATTCGTTTGTTTTACCCGTGTATTTCTCTTTAACATATAAATAAAAATAAAAATTAAAGTAATACAACTCGTTGTTATAACATATAAAAACCTTTTAAAGATTTGCTGAAACAGAAGATTATACGCAATATTACTGCAACTGATAAGGAAATGGAAAAACTTTATTAACTTATATAAAAGTTGGAAAGTTGTAAACTAGGCCAAACGAGTATGTAATCTCGACAACTTAAATTCCCTTGTCCAAAGATTTAAACTTTATATCCAGTGACGAGTTGAAATATTATTCGCTAATCTTTCAAACATTGTTTCTTAATTTTTTAGCCCATGAAGCTAGACGTATAGAAGATACATATTTATTCAGACTAGGTTTCAAAGTCATGTTATGTTAAATATTTCGATTTTAATGAAGTAGTAATAATTGGATAGAATTAGCTAAAAGTTATCGAAATAACACATATCACAACACAAGATTAGAAAACGGTTCATAAGACCTACATCTGGTGCATAGCATTCTATGGCTGTGAAATATGGACGGTAAACCAAAGGGACAGAGAAAGGTTGGCAGCGTTTGATAGTTGGTGTTCGAGGAGAATGGAAAACGTTAGATGGACAGAAAGTGTTAAGAATGGTTGACGAGGAAAGATAGTTTTTGAGAAATATTGATATCAGAAGAGAAAAGATGATTGGACACTTTATACGGTACGACAAGGTATTCAAAATACTTTAGAAGGAAACTTTTTCCAACAAGTGAAGGATTCAGTGGGAGTCGTGTCGTATCAAGAGGTCCAAAGAAAGGCAGAGGATAGGGAACAGTGGCAACTGCACCACCGACAAGAACAGAGCTCTTAAATTAAACAGATCACATTTTTAAACAGAGTAAAAACTATAAACCCTTAACGCTATAGGTATGTTCTCTTAGTGGCGCTTTATACAGAGAAAATTGAAATATCTGGACTTTAAAAATGACCAGTGCATTACGAATTGACATTGTGATAAATTTTCTATTATATTATTGAATACTGCCTTGCTTCTTTTGATATATAAATTTCTATATGAAAATAAATATTTCCAACATAATTTGATAATATTATATATAATATGCAACAAAGAATAGAGAATTCTGCAAAAATAATCAAGAACGCTTCGAAGCAAGCGCAAACTAAGTTTGTTTATAAATTTTCGTCTTTACTTTTACGACGCTTTGCTTATTGAATCTGACTATCATACTTGCTAGGTTTAGTGGAACGGGGTAAACTGTAATATTTTCTATTTACGGCAAAAACCAAAGATACCGAGAATAGAATAAAAGATGCCTAAACAGCTACGAAATGCACTGTTACTTCTTTGGATATATTTTAATATTTTCTCTCTGCAGATTGTTTTATGTTAAAATAAAATTTTCTTTCATTGTATTTCATTAGATTTATCTACATTATGAAAGTTATTAACTACGAAAAAGAAAAAATAATTATAATACCATAAGTAACAAACTTAAAAGGGTGTCTAAAATTAATAAGAGGGAACCCCGGGTCTAGTGCGGATCAAAACTAAAATTAATAATAAGGAAACCCGGGTCCAGTGTAGATCAAAAAAAAATTGTTTTCAAAAATGTCCTACCCAATTAAATGAAAATTAATATAAAAAATATAATAAAGCTTACAACAAAACATACAGTACGTTAAATTAAAATACGGACTTTTATTTTACAAATAGCAAATATCATGATTTGAAAATTAGAAATACTGTATGTTTACAATGAAATATATTTTAAATAACAGATACTATAAATAAATACTAATAATAATATTTAATACTACTTCTAATAGAAGCAAATATTAATCAAAAATTTCAAAATACGTGTATAATTTTCGATGCTTAATAATTTATAATTACTTAGTACAGGTAAACGGTGTAGGTAAACATTTAAAGGCTGGGGAGTCTTACGTGCACGATTGAATTTTACCACCGTACAGTAAGTTATCTATACCAATATTATAAAGAGGAAAGATTAGATATTTTGTTTGTAATGGAAAACTCAAAAACTACTGTACCGATTTTAAAAATTCTTTCATGAGAGCTATAGTATCAGCGAGTAACATAAACTATGTTATAATTTCAAAAATGATTTATTCCGCATAAAAATGTCGATAGATATACACAAAGTATAACAAATTGCCTACCAGCACCCGCGTTGGGGATATTTGTCGTATAAAATTAACACGGACCAAATCGTGGAAGTATAGCTAGTATAAAATAAAATAGGAAAACGGTAAGGCACGACAATTGTGTCAGATTGAATTTTGACCGTACACCATGTCTAAAGTTGAGGTTTGTCGCGTTATAGAATCAGCCGAAGTATAGCCAATAATCCCTATCCGTAAAATCGAGCTAAACTAACATATACATTATACATATTATATACTTATACATGTCCTCTTCCTCCTGGGATGAAGGAAGGAACATGTGTATATGTACTTAGTAATCTAAATACACTAACTGTTCGTTTACTTAACACTTGTCACTATACGTCTATACATTAGGGTTCACTTTCAAATAATACACTGTTTACTTTGGTAGAAAAAAGGTTAATTATTTTTTTAACTGACTACACTGTTAGTCTTAGGGGCCCTATCCAAAAACGGAGCCGCTGCGGCTTTTACAGCTTCACCGGACTTGGGGGCGAGCGCTTAGGGCACTCAGCCGCCAAAGTTTGTGACGACCCACAGAGAGTGCCAGAGTGGCCGAACCTCAGCTCGGGCGGTCGTCGCGAATGCGAAAATGTCGCGATCTATCTAATTCCCTACTCCTACAAATTCGAGCTACTAACATATACTCATATGCACGTTCCCCTCGTCCTGGGAGGAAGGAGGGAGCCATGCGTATGTGTATTTAGTGATCGGAATGGTTTTTCTACACTAACTAGCGCATTAGTCTAACTAGAGCAAAAAAGAAAAAAAAAGGTCCCTTACAGAACCTATGTACCTGTGTGGTGTGCACGTGTGTGTGTTCATACGTGTGTAATGTTGTATGTGGGTAGCTAAGTGTTGCACGTATAGTGTCACTTGTATCGTGCGGGCGGATGCCTGACCCAAGGGTTTCACACCGGGGAACGGACCTAGGCTTGGGTTGCCGCTAGAGAGGGTGGACGTGACGGGTGTGCGGGAGCGAAGTTGACCACCCATCCTCTGCGGAGAGAATGGTGGTTACGCGGGCGTAGGGGATTTTAATTTAAACACATACAAGCGTAACATATTGATGGTAACAAAACGTTCGCGCGAGTTATTTCACATGTGGCGCCATCTCGTTTTTCATTTTATTAACTAATAGCATTTATGATGACGTTAAATTGAACACTAACTATCGTAAAAAAAAGAAAAAAGGTTCCTCACAGAACCTATGTACATATGTGGCGTGCACGTATATATGAACATATTGTGTCTAATGATGTGTGTGGTGGGTAGCTAAGTGATTGCAAGTGCAGTGTCACCTGTATCGATTGGGCGGCTATCAGACTCAAGGGTTTCACACCGAGAAACGGGCCTAGGCTTGAGTTGCCGCGAGAGAGGGAGGTCGCGATGGTGGATGTGCGGGAACGAAGTTAGCCGCTCGTCCTCTGCGTAAGGAACGGTGATTTTGAACGGAGGAGACGGTTGAGTAAAACGCGTGCCCGTGACGCAAAAAGAGGGGTGTTATAAGTTTCACGTGTGTATCTTTGTATCTGTGGCATCGTAGCTCGCAAACAGTTCTTTATTTAAAAGGTGATTTAATTGAGAGTGTTCTTAGATATCATTCAAGAAAATCTGTCCAGCCGTTTGAAGATTAACAGCTCTTTCCTAGTTGAAAGTAGATGTGAGCATCTTCAATAGGTCGAATTGAGTCGAGATTTTATGTTGTGCCACTTCAATGACTTTAGAAAAACGTTCACCTGATCTGCAGCGTCATCTGGAATCCATAGGATACCTAACTCCTCGCCAACTTACTGCGGAGATGTTATGTTTGGGCTTAAGGGAATGGCCTCAATGAATAGATTACTTGTGACGGGGGCTTAATAAATTTTCTATTCAAAAATAAACTTACAAATTATTAAAAAATTCTCTATTAATCACGGCTCATTTTATAATGGATTTTGTAATAAGAAAACAATTGAGTAATATAAGCAGTTTATTTAAGTTAGTTTTTTTTTAATATAATTCGACAATATTGTCTACATTAATACTATAATGAAAAATAGTTGTCGCTATACAATCTCAATCTCGTATCAAAAATTATGTTCTGAAGTTATGCGGCACATTGTTACAAAAAGTTTACACGATAAAGTTGATTGCTAAGCCTCTCGATTTATTTAATCAAGTATAATATCTAACGCACCTATATATATTTATATATAATAAGTACCTAAACGCATCCACATTTTTATATCACTTTCTTTCATACACAAAATAACTATTTTATGATTATAATAAAAACCATCAAAATTCTAAAATAATGATTCTCGAATGATATATATGGTATGTAAAGATACATTTTGATGTGTACTTTAATTTTAGATGCGAGTTTGAGAAAAAACCACGAGGATAGATTACTTAAAATGATTTAATATTCATATAAAAATTAAAATGTTATTTCTTCTGGTTTTCTTACAATAAAAACATAATACAATTATTTATTGTATGACCAAAAGTGAAATAATAAGTCCGAAAATATAAAATTCATAAGAATTTTAGTTATTAAATAAGTATTTATTTATTTTATTTGGAAAACACAGTTTAAATTCTAAATGGATACGAAATATTATATTTGTAGGTGAATGAAATAAGTCGAGCTCAGGTAACTCGTCGAGATTGTTAACTAAGTTGGCTGATCTCACAAAAAATGAATTTTGCCTATAACTCGTAGGTAGTACTATGGGTAACGTAAAGATAAATATTTGAGTAGTATATTATTATTACTATTACATATTTTGTTGATTGATTTTCAATAAAAATGTCACAAATACTTGAAAACGCTGACTAAGGGCCACTAAAGATGATCTGAATCTAGCTGAATTATTGCACTTTGGATGCGGTTTTGGTGCAGTTGACATAACAGAATAGACACTCTCAACTGACTGCGCAGTCCGCCTGCAGTCAACGTGCAGTTCTAACTGCCTCACGGAATTAGAACAAACAGCACGCAATTGATAGTTTCCATAGACATTCAGGCTGGTAGTTTGTTCAAATCAATTGAATTTTATTATTATATTAAATAGATAAACATTATCAATGTTATAGTTATGATACAATGGGGCTGAAATGTGCGAAATGCATAAAACCCTAAAATAAATAAATAAATAAAAACTGGTATAATTTTCTGTTTGTGTGATTTTTACCCGACTATGAAAAAGGAGGTTTATATTTCTCGAGCGTATGTATGTACCTATGTCTATTTCTTTAGCACGCTCTGTAGCCTAAACGGCTTAATAAAATTTAGCATACGAGGTATCGTTAGATTTGTCTTCATTGTGAGAGTAACATAGGCTATATAATATTCAATTACGAGGGTTGGGGTTCAAATAAAAAGCAAAAATAGAAAAAAAAAATGTCAAGTGTTATGTTGCAGTCGGGTTTTTTGTTTCCTTTTTAATAATATAGCTTGTTTTCTTTAGTTGATATTATGTTCTCAAAATACAATTTATAGTTTCATTTAGGGTACTAAACATAGCAATAAACACAGTTCATATAAACTCCATACTAGTTTCGTTATTATTTTAAATTTTTGCGCAAAATCTAAAGTGTTCTAAAATTAAAATATTTTTTATTATCTTGGCACACAGTAAATTTATACAAAAATACTGCTTAAGGACAAATGAGGATCTACCAAGAGTGACTAAGTCACCATGATGGCTTTTAAGCTCACCAGCATACAAACAGATTAAAAGTGCAATATACGTTGGCGACACTGAGAGTTTTTAGAACTGGCCACTTGTAAACGATATAAAAAAAAATTAAGTTCAGATTTTGAAATTGGAACTCTTTGCCAATATTATTGTGTATGTTTTTTATTCATTTGTCATTTCTTTACGATTTGGCGGTATATTGAAAATTGTCTGCGTCACGTCAGCATGAATTTAACGCGAGAATATTTTCGTACAATGATTTTTTATGACTTTCGATGTCATTTAAGTCAACAAGGAAGTTATGATATACTTCGATTGACCTTTCACGATGAAGCCCCAACCCGTGCCACTGCTTACAAATGGTTTAATAAGTTTAAACGTGGTCGCGCTAATCTCACCAATGTACTGCGTGAGGGACGGCCTTCTACAGCGACGACTGAAGATAACATCAGTGTTGTACGGCGTATGATAGAGACTGACAAAAAGAGAGACTTTCAGCAGATTCGAACAAGCTGAGGCATCGGTATGCGTCAAGAGCACAAATCCTCCATGAACATTTAGCGGTCAGGAAGCTTTGTGCTCGGTAGATACCTTATAATTTGACAGACGCCCAAAAACTCCGTCGTGTTGATTGGTGTCGTGAAATGGTTAAAAGATTTAACAGAGGTGACTCAAATGCTGTGTTCGACATACTTACGGGTGACGAAAGCTGGATTTTTTGTTACGATCCCGAAACTAAGAGACAGTCTGCTGTCTGGGTGTTTCCTTCCGAGGAGTTGCCAACTAAAGTGAAGAGAGATCGAAGCGTGGGAAAAAATGTGATGGCCTCCTTCTTCGGAAGGACAGGTCGTTACGCTAGGATTGTTTTAGAGGATCGAAAAAGAGTTACTGCAGAGTTTGGGAGAAGGTCCTCGCAGTAGGATCCTCCTTCACCACGAAAACGCCTCGTCGCACACCGCTAAGCAAACAATCGACTACTTGGCGACGTCAGACGTAGAATTACTGAGTCACCCGTCCTATAGTCACGACCTCGCACCTTGCTGTTTTTAATTATTTCCGAAAATAAAAGCTAAACTTCGAGGAAAACGTTTTATGGACGCCGAGTAAGCAGTGGCTGCTTTTCAAAATACCGTCAAAGAGACCCCTAAGGACGAGTGGGCAAAGTGCTTTTCTCAGTGGCTCCATCGGATGCAGCGATATATCGATGTAAATGGACACTATTTTGAAAATATATAATAAAACTAATAACTTGCTAGTATGTTCAATTTTTTAATTTTCTAAGAACTTTCAGTGTCACCTAAGGTAGTATTCATTCATTAATATTTATTTCATTCATCTCATTAATTTCATTTAATTTGGTCACGATCCAGTAAGGTAAAAATGCTAAAGATTAACTATTAACTATTAACTAACCCCTCATGAAAAAATTACCAGAAAAAATGACAACGGCCCGTGTAACCTAATTGAAATATTTAGAGATTTTAGTAAATCAACATTTAGGAATGGCGATTAAAGTTCTTAGAACACGGTTTAAAATATTTAACTTCATAGATATATAAGAGTACTAGCTGTGGACTATATATAACCTTTATCAGAATAAAAAACTCAGGAATATTATGGATTTTTATTAATGAAAGAATCGGATTAGTGGTTCCAAAGATTATTTTCTACAGACATATTCATAAACTTTATGAGTTAATCAGCTTGGAGACGTTTTTGCGTTTGTAGTAGTGTAATGCACACCGTGACTAAAACGGGATAAACCTTTTGTTTTCTATTGGGCCTTACTGTTAACCTGAGGGGCCTATGCAAAACAGAGCCGCTGATGGCTTTTATAGCTTTACCGGGCTTGGGGACGAGCGCTTAATAGCCTCAGCCGCGAAAGCGTGGGCAACAAGCGCGCAAAAGGTGCCAAAAAGGCCGGACCTTGACTTGGGTTTTTGCCGCGGTTGCAAAGAAGTCGCGATCTGACTAATTTCCTTTCCGTAAAAATCGATCTAAACTAACTAATACATGTGTATATGTATTTATATACATGTCCCTGCCTCATGGGAGGAAAGAAGGAACATGTGTATATATGTTTATCTGAAATATGGTCTACACTTACTAGCGTCGGATTAATGCGCTAGCTAGTAACTTCCACGTGGCTCGGACTCTAAGTATACACGTACGCTATAAAAGTATAGTATACGGCACTACTACAAAGGTAAAAACGTCTCCAAACTGATTACTAATATAATAACATTATATTTGGAAAATGCAGACATATTTGATTTGTATAACTTTTGTTTGTTTGTCCTCTATGCTGTTCGAAACCATTCACAAGATTATGATGAAACTCTTGGTAAATTGTTATGCATAAACACTTAAAGGTATTAGTATAACCATTTTATAATAGATGGCGGGCTAATCGTTTCAATTTACCACATTAAAATGATGATAACGAAGCCACTGTCAATAAAAATGACGTGCAAAAAACGGGGCAGTTGAATCAGACTTTCATGAGTGACTCGTGGCTTGTAAGATATGTGTATCTCTCTCTGCCTTACTAGGGACCTACGTTAGAGTTACAATAGCAACTGTCAAAATACTCTCCTACTTCCCGAGAGTCACCACCTTCTTGGTTTTAACTGTAAATGCTTATACTATTAATTAGTAACTTAACTATTTCGTATTCTATTAGAAAATATTTGAAAGAGACTTATATGAGACTCTGCATTGGACCAACGATTTTTCAGAATTCGCTTTCATTTGATTTCGGTTAGCAACACGATCGACTGACAGTGAAGGAGGATATGATGAAGAAACCTAAAAGCTTGAGAAATGTTCTCGACATATTTTGAAATCGGCAAAATTTTATAGGAATAGTAGATATCTTCTCACGGGCTACGCGATGAAATTTACAGAGTGTTATACAATTTATAGTTATAGTTATACAATGTTATACAGAATATTTCTTTCTATAACATTCTTGATACTCCTTGATTGCTCTTGGCATTAAATTTATTTCATGACTGGTCTAACATCAAGGTAGTATTTTAGTTTTTTATGAGCTTTAACTCATGAAAGAACAGGATTCTTAGGGATAGAACATCTTGTATTTAGATTGCCCTTTTTACAACTCTGTATGCATCGAAGGGAATTTCTTAAGAACCGCATGGTAAAGGTTGTAGAACGCGTAGACCGATACGCTAAGGATCACGAATAGGGAGCCTCCGAAGACCAAGCTCAGGAAGTTGCCGTCAATCATCGTGGTTCCTTGGAGACTTCGCGCATGACCTTGGAACAGGTCCTTTGTACCGGTGCCGGCAGCTCGTCGTTCCTCCATCATTCGCTTCATCGACGACAACCTTTCTTTTAATTCGTCTATCGATTCGAGGACATCTTCTGTACCTGAAAAGAGATACCTAATTAAACTGAAGACCATTATAATATAGAGAGAAGAAAGGTAGATACCTTCGGAGCTTTATCACTATTTGGAGCAGTCCAACCGGTAAAATACTTCCACCCTACAAAAATAGCAGCCAAATAACCTTATGTTGTATTTCTCTGATGAGTAAGGTTTCCAGAACTTATTAGAGTAGGTGGGTTCAAGATCGACAAGAGACTAGTGATACATAAGGTATTGCAAGCGTCAATTGGCTTACCATCAAGTGGACCATACGCTTTTTTGCCACCTAAGATGTATAAAAAAGCAGACCAGAAACCCTGCAATACATAGAAGAAGTCTCTCATCTATTTTTTTTAACACAAGTCATTTATGCTGACGAGACAGAACGACATAAGTAATGTTAGTCTTTGTTTTTTGTCATGAAATAGCAAACAGATGTGCACTCTACCTGTTGTTAAGTGGTCACTGTAATCTACGTCTATTAATAAGCAACTTTAAGAACCGTAGTCTTGACTGAGGTCAGTTAGTAGTTGCTACTACTGAGGACTGAGTTTATCTATATATTAATGCGTGAAGCAAAAGCTTTCTACACCTTTTTAAGCGTATTACGTGCACGGAAGACTGTGAGATTTGTCATGGTTAAAGTTTGTATGGAGAAGGAATGCAGAAAGCTAAAATTTTTCTATAATATCTGTTACTTATCTACTTCTTATCTTACTTATATATCTATTATACTACATAAATTAATACTGCGAATCCTAAACTGCTAGTGCCATTGAACTTAGACCTCCCAAACAAATATCAAACAGAAAATTGTCTATGATTAAAAAGTCGCAGGTCGAATTTCGAGCTTAGGGCGATCGCTAGTTATAATAGTTAGTCTTAAAAATTGTACGTTAATATTAATGCCATTAATACGTTAATGTTAAGTAAGTGTATTTACCTACGTGCAATTAATTCAGACTTACCCTGGATATAAATCATAAATCGCTAAAGTACATTTCAGGGTTGCCAAAAATAAACGTTTTTGTGTGTGTAATTCTACCTTGATACATGCATGTTCTTTTTTATATTCTGACGGTAATATAAAATTTGATACTTATATTAATAGTCAATATCTGGGCGACCAAGCTGTGCTCGGTGTCTTACAATAAAAAACACATCAATCTAGTTAAATTTGGACTTTAAAACAGTGTCTAAATACAAGATTTCATCCGAATCGTTGGAGCCGTTCCCGAGAAACTAATTATAAAATAATAATATTATATATGTATTTAAGAATTGCTCACTTAATAATATTAGATTTATATAAGAAAGCAATCATGGCTCACCGGTAACGTGTATGGACACCGCCTCGATAGACGTGAAATCGAATCCTTGTAATTAATCTGAGCGCCCAATGAAGGAAAACATGGTAATGAAACCATAGCTCGGTGGTACTGAATTTCCTAATGCCCCCTTGTTAGTTACCACCCTCAAGTTGGAAATTTGTCACCGAGCACCTATAAATTTGCTCCGGCAGCTGCACTTGAGAGCATTGGCTCTCCACTAGGTTTATCGTGTCACCATCTTAAGCTACATGGTTCCTTAACATCAAATGAGATTGTGACTATAACGCTAAACCTATAAAGAATTTAAAAATAAATAAACGTAAAAGAAAAGTTACTGTACATCATTAGCAACCGCACGCGATTATTTTAGCGTTAATTACAATATATTTACCACAAATCAAAAATACATTTATTACAACCTATACAGAGGTAATGTAGTCAAAGAATTTTTAAAATCGGAAAAATAATTTAAAATATATGTAAGTAAATAATAATTTAAAACAAAAAATCAACAAGTAGCCAAAATAATATACCGGCGTTTATTTATCAATTAATAAAAACAGATTTTGTATAAACAAAACCGTATACGTGTTTGTGATTGGCACATCTCAATAACAGAATATCTTTGTTATTGTTGAAAACTCTAATGTATAAATTATTGTTTAATATTATAGCTTACGTTAAAATTTTGCTGAATAAATCTCTATGATTACTTTTCCTCTATACAGGGCCGGTGATTTTAAGCACTGATTTCTTTCAAACCCATATAGGTTATCTATCAATATGTTGACTAAATAACATAGTGACTAAATAACAATTTAGTAATTAAATAAATGAGATTTACTGATCGTAAATAATACACTTACCTTCGGCTTCCTTTCCAGAACTCATTGGAAACAATTGTTATTAACTGCACAAACTAAAAACAGTTTTTCTTTATTTACAGTGTAATATCCCGGGTTCCCGTGTAGATGCGCGGTGTACGCATGCGTCCAACCCGGCGCGGGATAGGCAGGGAATATTGATCGACGACCCGGGAACGCTCGCTGGGAAGTCTAGATCTGGTGGGTAACAAACAAAGCGTAATAACCATATTAAGTTCCACGTTAAAACAAGGTGGGTTGGGATTTTTCTGATTGATAAGAATTTTTATCTTTGTCTAAAAATATCTTTACTTATATTAAATAGAGGTAAAGTTTGTAAGTTTGATTTTGGAAATTCTTACAATGATAGACATCATAATAATATGTTAAAGGCTTAGATTTTGTGTAGTAGATCGGTAATATCTATATTTTAATATAATTATGTTTGTTTTTTTAAACACGCTAATCTCTAGAACTGCCAGTCGGATTCGAAAACTTCTTTTTGTTTATGATAGCCAGACTCTCGAGAAATAGTATAGGCTATCTTACATTAGACTACAACTTTCAGCTAGCTTTAAATATGGATTTTTGTAAAGTAAGTCGGAAGAGGGAATGTTCCTGAACTGATTTATCCGCGTGCACCGGCGTAATGGTTAATTATACGATATTACAACGTTGTACAAAAATATTATTTCTTAGTATATTAAAAAAAATACGCGATTGCGTATGCCTTTCTCTTATAAATAAGTTACAATAAGGCACTTTGTGACAAAAATTTATGAAGTTAAACTTTACCCTATTATAGCATGTTATTTGGATACATAGTTTAGGAGATAATCAAAATTAGAATAATTTGTACTTACGGGAAATGACAGCGTTGGCAGCGCGGCGCGGCGCGGCGCGGCGTGGCGCGATGATTCTCAGATAAAATTAATACGGGTGAAGTAGGCTATGTAACATCACGCTACAACCTAATAGGAAGTGAAGCGATTAACTACCATACAAAGAGTATCTTAGAATTAAAAACTTAATCGCGAATGAAACCGCGGGCACAGCTAGTGTTGAATAAGACGGGACCGAAATAAGAATAAACTACTTGTGTGAATAATATTTTTTCGATTTTCTTTGATATACGACTTACATCCTGTTTGCGCGATAATGAGTGGACTGTATGAAATTATTAAAATTAAGCAGAAACTAAAAGATTTTGATGTACCTACGAATACTAAGTGAAATTAATATGTGAACCGATGCAATAATGGGGAACAAATATAGGTAGGATAGAAAAACACAAACTGTCCAGGCCGAAGATGTATCCTTTCTTCAAAATTACAAGGTTTTAGGATAAACGGGTTTTGTTTTGGTCACTATTTACGTAAACCGATACAGGCCGGTCGCATATAAGAAAATCTATGTATTATACGTTACAATTTTTAGATAGTAGTTACTTTAATATTTTTAATCAACATCAATTCGAATGTATATTTATTTATTTTTTTTATGTTCGGCCATAACTTCTTTGGTTATCTTCCTTTTGATGATTCTTTTTTTGTTGGATAGGGGATACCTCATCAAAACTGGTGAGCAATTGTGATATATCCAACAACATAAGTTACTAGTGTAGGATCTTATTAAATTTTCAATTTGTAAACTAAATTGCCTAGGGTTACGAGATTCTTTCTTTCAAACTGTTAGTAAGTTTTTTAAGTATCTCTGCCCGAATTTGTGTATGGCTTATTATCTTCAAACTTATCACCACTAAGCTACAAGTCGAATCACAGTTAATGACAAATTTATAATGCGACAAACATTTGGACATCAGCTTCTGTTTAACTTTAACTATGCAACTCTGAAAAGGTTTTCATTGAACTGTTTTCATAAATATTTCGAATTGGACACATATTTTAGTGGAAATAAATTGAAAAGATTGTATGAGATTTATGAAATACAAATTTGCTATAATCTACTTATAATGGAGTTTGATAAGTATTTGTATTTCATCATGATTTGTATTTATCCGTCAAAAAAAAGATGCTTTATGCAGCATCAACAAAACACACTTTTTGGAGCGACACAAGAGTGGCAAAAGTAGTCACAATGGTGAATCATTTGTTGATTTTGAAGTTGAGGGAAATGTTAACGCTTTTTACGGTGAATTTTCCAAACCAGGTCGTGGAACGAGTGTTTTCTTCCCTCACAGAATAAATGCTATTTACCACGAGCCATGATTTTATTATAGTTGTGAGAGCCAGTAATAATACTCTATTAAAGAAAAATCGTCACTTGTATTTTACGAAAATGAATAATTATAAACACAACAATATTTAGAACCAAAAAAAAAGTAGGTCGTGCCACTCATGCGTTCAGTGCTTAAAATAAGGTTTTATAAAAAAAAGAAACGAACGGAAAATGGTGTATGGTGTGTTTAATGGAACGGTAGTTTCGTATTCGGAAACAAAATGTAGATGTTGTCAGTCATGAGTAATGAATAGAATTAAAATAGGCTTATGGTGTATTTCTTATAATTTTGAATCAAACGGCAGTTGCGATTATCCAATCAGTGTATGAGGCAATGTTGGTGCTGACTCCTGGATAGGTACTGTGACCACATCTGTAGTTCCACGAGATGACACCGACGAGAATGTTTTCGTGGTAGACCGGACCACCGGCGTCACCGTCGCAGTGGTCGCTCCCTCCGACGTCACGGATCCCGGTGCAAATCATATTGCTGGTGACGGATTGCTTGAGGAGTAGGTAACGTCTGGCGCAATCAGCTCGATTGATCGTAAACGCTTCGACTTGATGGAGGATTGTAGAAGACGAGCCTCCTTGCTGTTGTGAGAAACATTATAAAATATTAACTTATCTGTGAGATTATTTTGCACATATTAGTTTACCAGATTTTTAATAAATGACCCCTACTAAATGTTAGTTGAATTTATTTCCACTAAGCATTTTAATCAGTTTATTCACAATAAAATTTATTTTAAACTAAATGTCTATTTTTTTACCGACTTCATAAAAATACGAAGGTATATTGTTTTTTTGTTATTCATGTTCAGCCCCAACTTCTTTGTTTATGAACCGATTTGGATGATTCTTTTTTTTGTTTGATAGGGGATACCTCTAAGATGGTTCTATTTTAATTTTATTGGCATAGGATCTTCAACATCGAAGATACACCAGGAAACTCTTCAAAATCATGTAAGTTGGTTTTCTTTTCATTTAAAAATTTTCTTACCGTCAATGGCGAGTACCATCAACTTTAAAATTATTATTATTAGAATGAACAACACACATGAAGAACACCTTTGAGAAATCCATATCCAAACTAATATTATAAATGGGAAAAGCAACTGTGTTTTTCTGTACCACTTTCACGCCTAAAAAGCGGAAGCAATTTCGATGCATTTTGGTATAGAGATTGAGTGGACCTTGGAGAAGGACGTAAGCTACATATTGTTGTAAAAATTAAACTTGAAGGGGTAAAATAGTGGATGAAATTTTGTATGGAGAATTCATCATTTCTCAAATTAGGGTTGTGAAAATTCATATTAAAAGTACAAAGATTGAAAGATAAAAAATAAAGAGTATTGCGCGTTTTGAATAATCATCCCTCAAGGCTACCGCCGAATAGGGAATGATATCAATTATTTCTAGCCTTTGTATCTGCAGACTATACTAAACCGTTTGCAGATTTTCGATGTTTTTCGTAGAGATAACTTGCGTCATTTGTTAATTACAAATAACAAAAGCACACGAGACATTTTTAAAATAGAGATTTTAGTTTATTTTAGTTTTTAGTGGCCGAATAAAATGAAATAAAGTTTATTCGATTTGAACTCTATTAGGTCCGGTATAGAAAATGTCAAGGAAAAGAGTGGAGAAGAAGCTTGTTAGGTTTTCACAGTAGAATATTTCATTCTTTATAAGGAATGTTCTTTTCACTTTTGTAAAATAACTAAGAGTAAGAATAAAAGTAAGTGAAAGATCGCTCTGATCCCTTCACTTGCCGATCCCAGATTTCATTGTAAAGAAAACTATTAAACTCGAATGTGACTAAAAAAAATTATATTTATCAACAGATGTTAATCCCTTTACTTTAATTTTAAACTGAAATATTTCATGTTTATTTAAATATTTTCTTTTGTTTACACCATATTATAAATCATACTAAGAGTTGCCTGTCTCCTTCTGCCAAGTGGATAAACGACACGTTTTAAAAATAAACAGCACAAAACGTTACTTTTGTTTCAGCTTACAACATGATGCTTGCGGCATATAAGGCGAGTATCATTTCCAAATCGATAGGTGATACATTGAATTTTATGTAGTAAAGAATTTCTACCAAAGCTTCCACGCTAGCTATTTTAAAGTAGCAAATAGGCAGACGGTGTGATGGTAAATAGTCGTCTATGTACAGTTATTTAAGTACTATATTACTGTAGTATTACTGACATGTTGCCAACCATTGAGAGCGTATTTCATTCCATATTAAAGAGTCGCATGTCATAGCCCTGAGGGAAACCCGTGCTGGGTAGCCCATTTCACAACTTTAGTGTAGGTACGTGACAAAAAGGTTCTCTAGAGTTATATTTTAACTTTGCTCTCTCAATACACCCTTGATAATCTATTAGTATGCTTGTAAAAATCTTGATAAGCTAGATTTTGTCAAAGACCAGCACGGTTTTAATACTAGAAATATATACAAATTAGCTAAGATGTTTTTATAAGTGTAGAAGCGTTACCCGCGCTTTATTTTGGCAGTATTAAATAATAAAAAGTACGGAAACAAATAGTTTTTTGAGAATTTTTTTTTTAATTTTGAAGTTATTTCTATCTACGAATTGTTTATGAATTTTCAACAAATAATTATTTGATGATATGGTCACAGTTCATACATAACCTAACTTATTATATCACTACAAAGGAAAAACAAAAATATCTCACTCAATAGAAAAAACGGCACAAAATGTTAAAGTAGGTCGAATTTGACGTAAATAACTCAATAATCGTTCAGAAACGAATATAAACGTGTATAGAAAAATTACGATCTTCGAAAATTTTTACCTGTCATTGAAAAGTGATCTGTATGATCTCTTCTTAGAAGTGACATTTATATTGTCAGCTTTACAAAAAAATGCGATTTTAAAATTCAATTTCTCTAAAATATTTATTTCCGCAGAGTGAAAATGAACATTTAGCCTAATTATAGAGTTATCTAGCTGTAAAGAAAATTTGGAGTCTGAACTCGACGGTAGCGATTCTAAAGCTAAGCCGAATAAAGTTTTTTTATTTATTTGATTTATCATATTAGCGTAGATTCCACCTACCCTCACAGCTCCCCAACCAGCAAGGACAACTGGAGCATCATCAGGTAGAGTATAGTCCCGTGAAATGATAGCTGTGCGCTGTATCGTATCACTGAAGGTCAGACGCGAGGCGAGTTCCACCACGCTGATGTCGCCATCGTTTGACCACTTACTGTAGGACGGATGATTTGTAACCCTGGCGATGTTCACCACGATCCCACCCCGGTTACGAGTGGAGGATCCAGCTCGTATACGGCGGTAATGTGTGATAAAGCTGAAAAAAAAACACATTCTCTTTTAAGCGACAATGTTACGAGAAAATGCGGACTGTGTTTTGCCCAAACAAACGTATTCCCCTGTTCCCTCCCTGGTTCCGTACTAAAGCAAATATTTTATACCGTAAAATCTATATCTACCATTATGTCCCTATTATAATTTTTTCATAAATGCATTATAATAAAAATAGGAACCCCGTAAAACGACGAAAATTTCCCTTATTTTACATTCATATTTAGAGGTCCAGCAAACAAATTGGACGAATACGAAAAGTTATAGAAAAACATACAGACATAGCCAAAGTCTTTTTTATATTATTCACATGCGACACCCGTGGCTTCGCTCACGTGGACTATAGAATGCCAACGATCGGACACACGCGCGAATCTTGCTCCTCGCTTCCGACTATTTTAAACACAAAAATGTTTATTGTGGATTTCCTAGAAAATAGATATATACTCTTGCCAACTCTTTTGTAGGTCTTTTTAATGTCTACAGTTATTTAGTACATTATTTTTATATAGATATAGCCTAAATAGGCAGCCCAATTGATTCACCATGATCAGATTTTTTTATTTGCGTGGATCCACAATTATTTTCTAAAATAAAAGTAGCCTAAGTTACTTCTTATAACATCAGTGAAGTCCACCAGTGAAAGTCTCATCGAAATTGGTAGAAGAGTTTCGGAGATTGCCCGGAACAAACAGACAGACACAAACAATTTAAAAATGGGTTTTTGTTATAGGTATCGTAATATACTTTCATATGCATTTAGTAGACAGCTGTTATTTTGACATTACAAACAGACACTTCAATTTTATTATTACAGCAGCTGTCACTCTCGTACTCTGTTCGGTGAGGTTTCAGGCACGGCACGACACCAATAGATTCGAGAAATGTCTGTGCTTGAAATGTTTTTGAATGTCGAAGGAAAAATTTACTGAAATATACGTATCTGTATATTATATTAATAAATCAGTTGTTTTGACTGTATATTTTTTCCGAATTTACTGATAGGCATGGATTATGAAGGACACAGATAACGAATATGATATGATTTTTTGAATCTGCTTGGTTGTATGTCCGGATTTTAAAAAAACATGGCCTGATCGATTTTTATGAAATGTTTTTTTTTTTATGTACACGAAATGCTATGTCATTTCTCAATTGAAAGGCTAACTATATTAGGTAGGTATGGCAATAGGTAGCACTTGTAGAAATCGTAAAAAAAATATAATAATTCTCAAAGAATTTGTCACATCATTCCTAAATTGATGGGCTATAAGAATTATCAATAATATAAATGAGAGACAAAAAAAGTATAATTACTGAGAAATAACACGCGCGGAGGCGCGGAGCACTGTTACTTTGTTACAGAAATTTGAAAGTGTACATCTTTTATACGACGATGGTGGGAAACATGCATATAGTCTTCTGTCTGTCATCGCAGCGTAGGGACACTTGCAAACCAGAATAATCACATGCACGCTGCCGACCGTTTAAAAACCTTTTCACTTCCCCCTTGAAGAATCCTGTGTTGTATTCCTTGTAAATATTATCATATATAAGGCATACATTGCTATTATACCTTATATATGGTAAAATATAAAGGACTTTTGTTGTTATTTTTACACCGTACAATTTTTTTTATCTGACTAAGATGGCAAACAAGCACATTATACGGCCCGCCTGATTGTAAGCGACTACCATAGCATATGGACGCTTGTAATAACATAGATGTCACTAGCTTCTTGCTGACCTTGACCCCCCCTACCCCAAGGAGCTCTGGAAACCCTACTTACCGCAGGAATGCAACACAAGTTCAAATAGAGAGTCCAAAGAAACTTCTCTATCCATTCATACTACGCACTATAACCTAATATAATTTGTATTTATAAAATTCTAGATAACTTACATTCGATCAAAGCACTGAGCAGCGGAGAGAAGAAACCTTGTAGTCAGGATATTAGCAGCGCAAGACTGAGCCCAAACGAGTCCGACTTTGTTTTCCACCTGCACTATGCTGGGGTACCGAGATATTACAGTGGCGTCACCGCCCACTATGCGGCTGGTGTCGGCGTTGCAAAGGGACGCTAAAGTTGAATTAACACGTTAAATGACTTTTTCTGAGGGTAACCATACTACAATCTAAAAGTAACGGCGACCACCGAGAGATCTGAAACTTATCGGTGGTTATCGCTGTCATGCCGTCCTGCAAGCCCTTGGTAAGTTGATATCATTGATTTATCAATGATTATTTGATTACGTGAATGATGGTGATGCCTCGATGTGATTCCTTGTCTTTACATCTACTGAAAATGATAATAACTGTATATAATTAAATACTGTATAACCAGTTTAAAAAAAAAGAAAAGATAATAAGATAAACCCGATCGAGTTTCTTGTAAGTTCTTCTCGATGGCTGGGATGTTTTCCAAACCGGTGGTAGTGTTTTTGACATTCATAAGTGCCTTCTTAGGGCCTAAATTGAATAACAGATATTTTGATTTTAAGCATTATGAACCTATTGCTATTCATCTATTTCATTGCTTTGTATCTCAGTGCAAATAAAGGCATAATTTATGAAGTAAAATTTAGTAATCACGTGTAATCTTAACAAGCGCCCGGCACAGAATGAATGAGTACGAGTGAATGCACTCGAACGTGTGTTTCAAATAATCTGGTTGAGGTGTTTGCTTAGTTGGTAGCGTGTACGGACTCCGCGTCGATCGACGTGAGTACGAATCCCTGCAATGAACCTGAGCGTCCGGTGAAGCATAAACCATCGTGATCAAACCATAGCATAATGGACGGATTTTTTATAATGTCCACCTAGTTAACTTTCATCTTTAAGTTGAAAATCTGTCGCTAAGCACCTATAAGTGTATTCCGGCAGCTGCACTTAAGAGCCAGTCTTCCATTAGGTTTACCGTGATACTATCTTGGGCCACATCTTCTCTTAAGGTAAGATTGTGAGCATAATGCTACAACCAATAGCGATTTCAAAAATGCCCAGTTACTATAAAAAATAATTGCAACGTACCCGCAAACGCCAAAGAAAATAATGCAAAAATTACTCTCATTATATCAAACACTCTCCACTATATTATTTATCATAAACGGTTTTACATATTTATGGGAAAAATAAATCTTATCAGTCGATAGTTATCTCACGTTACGTGCAAATCTCTCGTAATTATAATATTTAAATACAAAGGCGGTAGATTTAATCGATTAATTATTTTCTTTTGTGTATGCGTCATATTGTGCACTTATAATACTTGTTTAAAAAAAACTTCAAACTAAGACTGAGGTTCTCATTTCGAATGTGTATTTTTTTTTAAAGAATGTTAATCCATAATTTCTTTATTTATGAACCTATTTGGATGCTTCTGTTTTTGTTGAATAGGAGATACCTCGACTTCGACCTTCAGCTTCTAAGATACACCAGGGAACTCTTCAAACTCGTTTTGAAGTTGATTTTCTCTTTTGGTAATAATTGTATTGTGTTACGTCTTTGCTCATGACGACATGATGCCAACGGCTAATTTCCAGCATCGCACCGCTCGTCTTTGTGTGTTAGTTCATCCTTACACATTAGTACCTAAATTCTCGTGGACAGTCGAGTTTCAGAAGAATCTCCTTACGCGAACGCTGCGGATGTTGCAAATAAGTTCGCGACTGAGGTTTTCCCAGAGGACCATAATATGACGTTCTTTAAAATAGGAGTTAACACGTATTTAATGGGTCAGCAACGCGTATGTGATACTTTCGGAAGATCTATCTATGGTCACCGTTGTTTTTGGATTGTACTGTGCTTAACATCAGTCACTATGCCGGCACTTTGCCGTCCAACTACTTAAAATAGTACCTTGTAAGAAAGTATTTGTTTATAAATTCATTTACATCTATCTATATGAATAAATCTGTAGTTATGTCTGTACATGTAGTATTTTTTCCAAATTTCCCGATGGGCATAATATACAGGGTGGGTTTTTAAGATAGGGCAGTAAGACAAGACAAAAAGCCAAAGAGTACTCTTTCAAGTTTGTGTGGGTTAGAGGAGGAAGAATTTTTATGCGCAAAGGCGAAAGAACCAAAGTAATTGCAATCAGAGACGAGACGTGTTTCAACAACCTACTCTTAACCTTAACAAAATCCTAATTATTTTTACCATTTTTCTTTCCTTTTTTTTTCACTCTAGTATTTATTATATAATTTCTGATATTTAATTTATGACTAACATTGTTTGTTATTATCAAAATGTTAGAGGTCTAAGAACGAAAACTACAGAATTTTACCTGAATTGCTTAAATAATAACTATGACATAATTTGCCTAACAGAAACATTCCTTAACTCTGGAATCTTTGATAGCGAATTGTTTGACACAAGATACGATGTTTTTCGTAGGGATAGAAACTCCACTGGTTTTAATTCGGGGAAGGATGGTGGGGGTGTTTTAATAGCTACAGCCAAGCATCTCCATGCAAAACGAGAGTTTAAGTTGGAATCTGTCTGTGAAGATCTTTGGGTCTCCATTAAGTTTCAGAAGGGCCTAAATTCAAAAAAAAAATTTGTTTGCTGTGTTTATTTTCCTCCGCCAGTAGAATTAAATGAAATATCAACTTTCTGTGAAAACCATGGCCTTGCATTGGATAATTGTTTGATTGTCGGAGATTTCAACCTTAATTTTATATCATGGTGCCAAAGCGATGATAATGATTTGAAACCAATTATCCATTCTCGTTTTGAGTTGGGGCAATACTTTATGGACTTTTTAACCCTACATGATTTTGAACAATTTAATAATGTGCACAACCGTAATGATAGAATTCTAGACTTAATTATCAGTGATAAAACTGTTTCAGTTACGGAATGTAATAGACCTCTTTCGAAGGTCACATCACCCACCATTAATAATTGAAATAAAGTTGCAGTCTAAAGTTGACACATTAAACCCATTATCTCACAACAGGCCAAATTTTTTTAAAGCTAAATACTATGAGATATGTTCTGATTTGAGTGAACTGGATTGGTCGGAGATTTTATCGGATGATATGGATGTTGATACAATGGTTTCCCAATTATACGTAGTACTGAAAGATATAGTAGATAAGTTTATACCAATGCAGAAAAATAAATCAACTCGTGACCCAGTTTGGTTCTCAAAAAGTTTAAAAAAAGTAATTAAAGAGAAGGAGAAATTTAGACTAAAGTTTAAAAAATATAAGAACCCAAGAGACAAGCTCACATTTAAATTACTAAGAGATCGATGTCTGAAACTTATAAAAGAGGACTATGGAATATACATTATGGAAATAGAACGTAAAATTAAATCAAATATTAAATGCTTTTGGCAGTATGTTAAAAATAAGCGATCTAACAAATCTGATATTCCCAAAGAAGTTCATCTTGTAAATACTATTGCGGATAATGGTACTGACATCGCTAACTTATTTGCTACCTATTTTGCATCTGTTTACGATCATGGTGCCCCTACCTGTGTATATAATCTCAAATTACAAAGCAATAATATACTTCACGACGTAGCATTTAATGAGGATGTTATCGTTAAGAAATTGAAAAGTCTTGACCCCTACAAGGGTGCTGGGCCAGATGGCTTTCCACCCGTATTTTTCAGGGCTCTTGCAACTTCATTGGGTATTCCGCTTAAAATTATATTTGACAAATCTTTTACAACTTCCACCTTTCCCTCTCAATGGAAAACGGCTTCAGTTGTTCCTATTCCCAAGAAAGGTGACATATCAGCTGTAGATAATTATAGACCGATCACGATACTGAACACATTGGCTAAGGTCTTTGAATCACTGGTATATCCACACATAGTCTCACACGTGAGAAATCTTCTGTCGTCATCACAACACGGTTTTCTTCCTAAAAGATCTACCACCACCAACCTTCTACATTACACAGATTATATTATAACTGAAATTGATAAGGGTAATTCGGTTGATGCTCTATATACTGACTTTAGTAAAGCGTTTGATAAAGTCAATCATACATTATTGCTAGCTAAACTGGAGAGTTTTCGTATTGCTGGAAACCTTTTGCAATGGTTCAAGTCTTATCTTGTTCATCGAAAAAATTATGTCACGGTCAATGGTTATGTCTCTAATTACTTCACACCCACTTCCGGCGTTCCTCAAGGATCCCATTTGGGACCCATTTTATTTCTTATTTTTGTAGATGATGTTGTAAAAGAAATTAAATATTCAAACTACCTTCTATTTGCTGACGATCTTAAAATTTATAAAAAAATAACTAACAGTACTGACGCATATTACCTCCAACAAGATCTTAATAATGTAAATAAGTGGTGCAAAAACAATAACATGTATTTAAATATTTCAAAATGTAGTCATATCCAATTTAGTCGTAAGCGGAAAAATAAAATAAAAACGTCATACGAATTAAATGGATCTATTTTGAAAGAATTTAGTGTAATTCGCGACCTTGGTGTAGTAATGGATTCGGAACTGCGTTTTGTTAGTCATGTGGATTCCGTTGTAAATAAGGCGTTTAGAATGCTTGGATTTATTTCTCGAAATTTTAAGGATTTCAGGTGCGTGACTTCAAAAATGATTATTTATAACGCTCTTGTAAGAAGTCAGCTGGAATTTAATTGCATAGTTTGGAATCCTATTTACGCAGTACATGTAAATAATATAGAACGGGTTCAAAAACGATTCTTTCGACAAATCTGTGCTCAGCACCATATGGTCCCATGCAATAATAGTTACGAGGAGCGTTTAAAAAAGTTAAACTGTCTTTCTCTTCAAGCCAGACGGTCTATGTTTGAAATAATATTTTTGTATAAAATACTGAATGACTTGGTTGACAGTCCGGATATTTTACAGAGAATTTCACTTAAGGTACCACGTCCAAATTCTAGATCTTGCACTTATGTTCCTTTCGCTTGTAACTTCATACGTACTAACTTAGGTATGCAGTCTCCTATATGGCGCATATCGAAGACATTTAATGAAATTTACGACCAAAATCTTGACATATTCTTCAGTTCTTTGACCTCTCTTAAATCCTATATCTTTAAAATTCTCCAATTATGACATGATTGAGTATTTATATTATTAACATTATTTTGTATTATTATTGTTTGTTTTTAATTATTGTTATTATTTTTATCAAGTTTGTTAACATAGTACGATATTTAATCAATATTAAGGCTCGAAAATTGTTGCATGCTGTGCTCGCCTGTAAGTGGAGTACTACATAATTATTGAGATGTGTTCGTATGACTAAAATATAATCATGTATCATATGTTGTGGCTCTGTTGGCGCGCCAAATAAATAAATAAATAAATAAGGGTAGGTACCCTAACCGTCGTAGCTACACGAAATCTTTTTAAGGAGACTGTCCTGAATGGTTTGAGAAACTTTGACCTGCATTTACGATTTTTTAAAAGTGTGTACCTAGTCAGCAAGAAAATGGCTATTTACACAAAAACTTTTTTCATACCAATCGATCCTGTTTCTTGGGAATCGATAAACTCTAAGAGACTAACTGAGGTTAGAGTATTAAAAATGTCAGAAATCGCAATAAAACTTTTACCATAAGTTTATTAGGAAATCATCGTAACTTAAATAACCTTTTGCAAAAAAACAGACTCTAAGTTATTTTTACCCTTAAATAAACTAATAATAACTTATTTACCCTTAATTTACCCTAAATTATGGATAGTCTGGGCGCTACAAAGAATACGGGACAAAATAAAGTCTATCTGTATGTTTGTATGTCCGGATTAACCCAATGTCGGCTTAAGCGATCCTTATGAAATTTTGTACACTGGAAGCTTATGTCATTAATAAATCGATAGTTTATAAGAAATTTCAACAATAATTCTATAAATCGTAATTCCATAATTGATTAGCTATGAATATTTTCAATATTATTTTTAGAAATCTCATAAAAAGGATTTCAAAAAATTTAATCTTCACCAATTCTGATCTAATTTTGTAGACGGGAAACATTCATTTCATAAGTTAAGTTATAAAGACTGGTCTGGTCAACAATAAATTTAGGCTTCTTAAAATATTACTATTAAAAATATTTAGACTATATTATAAATTGTCAATAATATGAGCAAATACAAAATTACGGGATAAAAATAACTACTGCATAACAAACGCGTGCAGAGTCGCGGGCGCACCGCTAGTATATTTATAAACTGAAAAATATATTTGTTACAGTAAAAATTTACAGACAATATTATCAAAATAAATTAGATTGGATCAAACTATAAAGAAATGTTTATGTATATAATCTCTGTGATAAGTGATATGTCGTTTTAACAGATGGATTAAAACTCTGATAAAAACTTTATCATATAGCCACAGATAAAGCTTAAAAGATAACAATATTAATTACTACGTCTGCCATTTACAATTACGAGTATAGCAAAAAATATTGCTTTATACACAACGAAGTTGCAGGGGGATCAAATGTGCCGTGAGTCGCTTCGAGAAAAGGATGGTACGACCGTGCTTCGAACTTGGCGGGCGCACTGCCGTGAACCCTGAAAATACAATAACTCTTCCTAGAGACTAAAGGAGAATCATTCATTTTCAGTCATAAGTCACTTGTTTGTCACATTTCGGTCACTGTTACTTTGTCTTACTTAAATAAATACATAAGAATTTATAATTGGAAAATTTAAACAAAACTAGCGACATGCCTACGTTTCCACACGCGTTTGTTGTTACGCAGTAGATATTTACATCCCGTAATTTTATTTTAACTCCTATTATTATATATAGTCTATCAATACAGTTATAACAGTATACTTATTTCCAGTGTATGTACAATTTTCATCAAAATCGATTATGAATTACCCCTTTTAAAATAATTCCTAAAATTTTTATTGACAATTGTTTAGAGCCTATCAAATTATTACTATACAAAATTTAAACAAAACGGGTTGAGAATTATCGAAAATATTTTTTAGGGATATTTTTTTTACGATTTCTAAAAGTAATAATGAAATTTCTTATACTCTACCAATTGAATAATAATATAAGCTTCCCGTGTAAAATTTCAAGAGAATCTGTCAAGCCTTTTTAGAGTTAAATTCAGACAACATTTTTTTTAATGTCATTTCCGTGACCAGTGACTTTCATAAAGTCCGATAGTGTCTTAGCGGGAAATTAAGAAAATAGTATATATACAGACAGTACTAGAGATTTATTAATATACTTACACAGATCATAATAAATGTGTAGATTAATTATGATTATTTGATGGATATTTTTATTATTAAGTCCAGTGCTTCAGTGCAGTCTATTTGTATGTTTATCCCTGTTTGTTTATGTGTTAAGGTCCATATTCTCGATAACGACTTGAGGTAAAAAATTGAAATTAATATCGAGTGCCTACTAAGGTTTATGACGTTTAAGGGCATATAGTGCTTATCAAAATATAACTTAAGGCCTAAAATGCATTTATAAAACACTATACGTTTTAAAATGAGATCTGCGAGTTATGTGGATTAATGTATTTATGTATTGTACATACATGTCGCATTGACTATGATGACAGGCGCTTTTTAGGTCGGTTGGCTTGTATTAAAAAATACATACTTAGTAAAACTAAATTAAAATTAAAATGGTAACTTATAGAAATTAAAAAAAAATTGATCGAAGTTAGTCAAATTTTATTTTAAAATGTTATAAAAAGCTCTTTTTTGAAGCATCATTTTATTTTGAAAAAGGACCGCAAGTTTGCCAAATTTATAATTTTTTACTTATAATATATTATTGAAAATTTATTCAATTCGAAAAACCACTTCCCAAAAATCCAAATATAAATTTCGACTATAATTTAGAAACCCTTAGCATGACAAATACTTAAACATTATAGAAAAACAAAATTGTTTGACACCCGCATACCCGAATATGAACGAATTTCAGAACGTACCATTTTTCGTTGTCTGCTTTACATGAAATGCCTTCTCTATGAAATGTATCATTAATCATTACCAATAAATTCAACGGAACGACACTGTTTCTTACTTTAATGTTTTAAAAAAATTATTGCAATAATGGAATGCGCGACATCTGTACTAAATAGACAGGATTAAGTAGTTACAACACAATCTTATTATTTAAATGCTGTTTTAGTTCTTACTTAATTTTATAGATGACGCTTATTTGAAATCAAACCAAAATATCAAGTGCAAGTAAATAATACCACTCGCGGCAGTCGCCGTTCTTGAGACTGGCAGCCGCCCGCGCGATACAGGTGATACTGCACTTGCGATCACTTAGCTACCCACCACACACATCATTACGTACTATATGTTCATACATACGTGCACACCACCACATAGGTACATAGGTTCTGTAAGGAACTTTTTTTTTACGCTAGTCAGAGTAGACCATATTTCAGATTACTAAATACATAGGTATACACATGTTCCTTCCTTCCTCCCAGGAGGCAGAGACATGTGTATATGCATCTATATGTTATTTTAGCTCGAATTTTACGGATAGGAAATTAGTTAGATCGCGACTACTTTGCAATCGCGGCAACTGCCCAAGCCGAGGTCCGGCCGCTTTGGCACCCTTGCGCGCTTGTTGCCCACGCTTTCGCGGCTGAGTGCCTTAAGCGCTCGCCCCCAAGCCCGGTAAGGCTGTAAACGCCATCAGCGACTCTGTTTTTGGATAGGGCCCCTCAGGATAACAGTAAGGACAGATCGAAAAAAAAAAACAGTCCTTTGAAGCTCACAAACCAATATTAGGCGCCAGGATTACTTTCCTATGCATCAGCCTCTACACGCTTTGTTATTAAATAACTAACAATAAATAAATTTACATAGCAAGCTATACGCCTTACGTTTTTATTCAAACAGCAACAGAAGAGGAGGATACAAGTGCAGACCTCCTATTTTTAAGTACCTACTATTATTTTTACTTACTATTTTTAATTACCTTTAAATTAAAAATCATTTTGACCTTTCATTTACCTGTTTATGATTTTATTTATACATTATCAGGATATATTTATTATAATAATTAGGTATTAATTAATAAAAATATTACGCAACATCGAATTCATTGCCTGATAAATCATTAATTTACAACCTAGGCATTATGGTAACCCCCGCGAATTGATATTATTGCACCTACTGAAGTTGAAATCTATTTGGCATCGTACGATTTGATAAATATTATCTTAAGCGTATATACTGTAGGATAATAGAATGTAGCCAATTTTGCTCGTTTTGTTCGCGGAGAGGCAGGCAAAAAAGGAAAACTAATATTAAGCATAAATAACTGTAGCATTGCTTTTTAAAAAAATATTTCAAGCTTCATTGGAAATCTCTTCAAGTTGTTCGTTGTTCGTTAAAATGGCAACACTTATGTTTGTCCTACCAGAATGCACAGATTTGAGAAAAGGGCAGATGGAGCCGGTCGGAACACGAAGATGTCCCATCAATTCTGTCAATTTTGAAAGGATATGTCATGCAATGTTAGCCTTTTGGGAATATACCGTCTTGTGTGCTATTACACTATAAAAAATCATCGCAAAAACAAAACAAAAAAAAGACGGAGTATCATTTCATAGCTAACAAAGCATTTTTTGATATTATTTTCCATGTTATTTTTTCATTTATCACAAAATTATAAAAATTTTGTTAGGTTACAATGAAATAATTTCCTTTAAGTTATAGTAGAACATGTAGCATTGAAAGATCACTTTATTTACAACCTAAAATAAAAGCCACAAAAAAAGGAGGGTAATGTTCGTAACGTAATAGTTTATTTGTTTGATATCGATCTACAAACCCCATCGTTCTAAAATTAATAATATAAAGAATCCTGGAAAATGTAGTGTCTCAAGCAAACATCAAAAATCCAAGACAGCCGCCGAAAACTTTAAATGCTTATGAAATCGGAACCTTTAGGAATAGGTATGGTAAGTTAAAACAAAACAAATGAAGAGTACAAATAAATATTATTTGATAATGAAAAAATCAAGATGGCAGATATACGTTTAGTTAAAAATTGGCATGTAAATGTCCTTGGAGCGCTCCATTTTAAGTACAAAAACAGTTATTTGATGACGGTTTGGATGGAAAATCCCTGTATAACTTATATTAATTGCCCTGGTAACATTATAATACAATCGCAAATGTTGTTATCTGGTCGTCAAGGCTACAGAACTAAATGCATGTCCCCACATTTGTTGTTCTGAAAGCTCCATTTGGCTTTTTCTTAAATCTGTACCAGAATGTCACATAATGCTAGAGTACTTGTGTTGCATACGTCAAGTCAGTCAGCATTCAGCTTGCCCGCGCACGACTGGGGGAGGTAGCTGTCTCCCTTGCCCGTATTTAAGTAGGCTCTTGTTCATATGCCAATTTCTAGTACTCTGTTGGCTTGCACAGGTCCATGAGCTGAAAATGTCGCTAACTACCTATCATTATTTTCTTTTTCCAGGCTGCTGTATTTGAAAGTTTCCTTTCTCAGAAAGTACCTACTTAATAATATTATCCTACCTGAAACAAAGAAACGACATTTAAAGTGTATTATTTAAATTGTCAATTCCTTTTATAAACAAATACAAATTTTATAGCTCAATCACGGTTAGTTGTCAGTTTCAAACTTAAACCACTTCCTCAACCGAGTTAGCCGTTATGACTTACAGCGCCATCTATGAAATACATGAGTACATGGTCACTATTCTAACTACGAGACGAAGCTGTACAAAATAAAGAAATAATTAGTTTCTTTACATATATCAATAAGTTTTTATTTTATTTAATGGCTATTGTGTTCGTTTACAATTCTGCCAACGTCACGTGTATACAATATCAGTCTAACTATACTTGTTATCTTAAAACGTAGATCTAATTATATGGAGCTCCCTTATTAAAATTGTCCGGGGAGTTTTTCTGGCAACTTATAATGTACGTAACGTATAAATCATGTAAAATACAGCGATAATTACATAATATAGGACCAAATAACAAAAGTTAATAAATCCATAATCAAATTATAGTAAAAAATATCATGTAAAAATTGAAGTAGGTAAATAAAAAAACGAAAATTATAATTATGTTATGTTAATGCACACACATATTAATCCTGCCTAGTGACAAGGCTATCTTATGCTAATCATTTTTATTCCTCAGGTGTTAGCCATGTAATACAATAATAGAAAATTAATATTTTAATACGATAGATAAAGAATTCAATTAAAATTATCTAATCTCATATCCAGTAATAGGAAGCTAATAGTAATCTACAATCAATTGTTTTTAATTAAAATTAATTAAATTTTAAACTTATTCCTTAAAGTACCCTAAATAGAGGGATAAACATAATACATAAGTGATAGAAACCAATCCTCTAGTTTGAAGTTAATTGAAAACATTTTTTTCATTTGTTAGAGAATTTAAAAAAAATGCTTTATTTAATTTAAGTGCTAATTAGGCACTTGTAAATGTCAAAACACTACCACTGATTCGGAAATATAATATTAGCTATTGAGAAGTGGGTGTACTTCTTCTTTTTTTAACTTACAGATAATATTTACAGTTGGCATAATCATATCGAGAGAAGTGAAAGTCAGCCGTCCTTGAAATTGGTTGCGCACGGATGTGCTTTATCACCGTGGTTGCTCCTTAAAAGAAACCACGACTTATTATTTCTACGCACCCGCTACACACACAATACACGACCCGAATATACGAATATTATCATTAAAATCACTTGTACGTAGAGTGCATCTCATGATAATTCTATGAAACCCAAACACGACAAGGTTACATTGTTTTATTACGGAGTTCCAGTGCCTTGTTTATACAACAAAGGTGGCAAACAAGCATACAGCTCGCCTGATGGTAAGAGGATACTGTAGCCTATTGATGCATGTAGGTATCACCAGCGCGTTGCTGACCTTGAATCCCCTACCCCAAAGAGCTCTAGAAACCCTACTAACCGCAGGAACACAATACTAGCAGCTACTGGCTGCAATCTTCTGCAGGGTATTCCACTAGTCGAACTGTCCCAAGTAGAGACAAATTTCCAAAGAAATTTCCCTGTGTTCTACCTCTATTTACCTTTTTTTATATCACATGCGTGTTGCCTGGAATTTGAAAACCTATTTACCCCCTTTTCAAGAACTCCATACTCTATTCCCATGGGAAAACATCAGCACTAGGGAGCTTATTGCATAAAAAAGCGTTCGCGTAAAAATATTTCTTTAAAATCGGACTGTCCGCGACCATTTAGGGTCCAAAGTCTGAAGATGAACTCCCTACTGATAGTGAGCGGTGTGTTGGTAGAAAGTAGCCGCTGGTACTATACCGAACAGTTCTTCGGAACACAACCCATTACATAAACGGTAATACATGCAGAACATCCAAAAAGAGGTAAGGGTGAAAATTCCACATTCGTGCTGTTTGTTGTTGAGTTCCGTTATGTCTTCGCAGTTTAAGTTAGTACAGAACGTCCTTAGTTAGGAACACCTAGTCTTGGATTATGATAAATCTACCAATATATCAATCACTATACATTTCCCATTCGATTTTGAAGTTCGATTTTTCAGGTGTATTTCCGAAATCCAAGTTCCAATACCAATGAAATTAAAATGGGACCCACCTAAAAATATCCCCATTCACATAATGATCCACCCTGTAATAACCTTTTCACATGGTCCTTGAACTTGTTGTCCGGCAAAACAGTAATGTGCTTCAGAATCTTATTATAGAACCTAACAATATTACCTTAAAAAATATCGGTCTTTCTATGTCTAAACTACACGGTTCGACTAATTTATCTCTATTTTTAGTAGTAACATTGTGCTGATCTTTGACAAAATATAGCTTGACTAAGTTTTTGCGAATATAGATTAAGTTATCAAGGATATATTGGGAGGGCAAATTTAATATACCATATTCCTGGAATTTGTTCTTTAGTGATTCGCGAGGTCTTATGCGGTATATTCCTCGAATTGCCCGCTTTTGTAATATGAATATTTTATCTACCTCAGCAACCCCAAAGCAAAGTACAGTAAAACGTTAAGTTACGGAAGACAGCTATACGCAGGATACAGAGTTGCCATAAGCGCGCTCAAGGAGGCTATAGCCAGGGCAAAAACCTAGGCTCGGGAACAACTGCTGGAGACGCTCAATCAGGATCCGTGGGGGCGCCCCTATCGCCTAGTGCGAGGCAAACTTCGCCCATGGGCCCCCACGATAACCCAGAGTCTCCAAACTGGGTTCCTCGAGCAAGTGCTAGACACTCTATTCCCGTCAGGAATGGAGCACAATCCTCCGTCCATGGCTCCGCTTTCAGCGACCAACGCGGACAACGATGACGACGTACCCGAAGTGACCCGGGAAGAGCTGAGCAGGGCGGTGCGACGACTTCGGTCCAAGAACACCGCCCCGGACCCGATGGCATACCACGCCGTGCATGGGTCCTGGCTCATGAAATCTTCGAGTCCCGACTGATGGGACTCTTCACTGTGTGTTTTGAGCAAGGCCGATTTCCGCTATGCTGGAAATCCGGCCGGCTGATCCTGCTCAAAAAGGCGGGGCGCCCAGCGGACACGTCGACTGCATTCCGCCCCATCGTGTTGTTGGACGAGGTGGGCAAACTCATGGAGAGAGTTATTGCAGACCGCCTCGTCCGCCACTTAACGGAGGGGGGGCCGGATCTGGCGGATAACCAATTTGGTTTTCGCCGAGAGCGCTCCACCATACACGCGATCACACACGTGAAGAGTCTGGCGGAGGATGCCATCTCCCAGGGCGAAGTGGTGCTGGCAGTGTCCTTGGACATCACCAACGCGTTTAACATCTTGCCCTGGAGCAGTATGCGGGAGGCGCTTCGGTACCATGGAGTGCCCCCTTACCTCCGCCGCATCGTCGGGAACTATCTCGCAGAGAGGACCATCACCTTCCCGGGTCCGGAAGGCTGGAGTCGGAGAGACATGTCTAGCGGTGTTCCACAGGGGTCAGTGCTTGGCCCCATCCTGTGGAACATCGGCTATGACTGGGCGATACGCGGTGTGCCCCTAAGCGGTGTCAGTGTCGTCTGCTATGCCGACGAAACCCTTGTCACAGCGTGAGGGAAGACGCACCGCGACGCGGCAATGTTAGCTACGGCTGGGGTGGCTGAAGTCGTAAGTCGTATAAGGCGTCTGGGTTTAGAGGTAGGCCTAAGTAAATCCGAGGCCCTGTGCTTTCATGGGCCTCGGAATGCACCACCTCAAGGGTCCCAGATCTTAGTGGGAGGCGTCTCCATCGGCATCGGGTCGACGATGAAGTACCTGGGAATCGTCCTCGATAGCCGATGGAGCTTCGTAGAACACTTCCGGCAGCTTACCCCCCGACTCATGGGCACAACGGGCGCGCTCGCTCGGCTTATGCCAAACCTCGGGGAGCCTGATTCCGCTTATCGGAAGCTCTACCTGGGGATCGTACGGTCGATGGGCTCCTGTGTGGGCGGTCAGCCTGATGGCCCGACACTTTGCATTCCTGCGAAAACCGCACAGAGCGATGGCCGTCAGAGCTGTCTGAGGTTACCGTACGGTCTCATTTGAGGCAGCCTCCCTATTGGCCGGATCCCCACCATGGGATCTAGAAGCGAGAGCCCTCGCGCTGCTATTTAGGTGGTGGTATAATCGCGGCGTGTAGGTCAGAGCTCCGCCAAATACCCATGGTTGAAGCGTGGGACTTGCGACTTCGCCACCCCAGCTTAGGGGTGGCGACCGTAGAAGCAATTAGACCAGTTTTGGCTAGATGGCTCCGGAGGCGGCATGGCACCCTCACCTTCCGGCTGACGCAGGTACTTTCGGGACATGGCTGTTTCGGGAGTTACCTGTGTCGCATAGGCCGGGAGATCAATCCTGGGTGCCATCATTGTGGCTGCGCCGAGGATACCGCGCATCACACATTAGCTGTCTGTCCCGCATGGGACTCGCCGCGTCGCGACGTTGTCGCGATAATCGGCACCGATCTCTCGCTTCCGGTCGTGGTTCTGTCCATGGTCGAGAGCGAGAGCGGGTGGAACTCCGTCTCTTCGTTTTGCGAGCAAGTCATGCTTGCGAAAGAGGAGGCGGAGAGGGAGAGGGAGCGTAACACCTTGCTCCCCTCTCGCGGTCAACGAGCCAGACGCCGGAGGCTGCGTGATGATCTCCGGCCGCCTTAAATGGATCTTCAGGTGGTGGACTTGGGCATGTCCGTCACCGCGTAAATGCAGGCCCGAGATGAAGGAGGCGCATTGATGTTCGTGCGCCCTCCGAGGCTCGTTGGAGGTGCCGATTGCCTTCGACCGTGATGGGGCCCCGGGGTAGGGCCACACTTGCCGGGTCGAGCGGATGACATGCGCAAGCAGTTCCCGCTCCCCGGCCAACAACAGGTGCGAGAAAGACACCGTGGGGTTTTAGTCGGTAAGAGTCCGACATACCCCTCCCTTGAGCGGCCCAGCTCGGGAGGCGGATTCAATGCAGGATATCCCAACGGTAAAAAAAAAAAAAAAGAAGGCGAAGTAGACTAACCTAGCGGTGGCAATATCTGTTAACTGGCGAATCTTGCGTACTGCGAATGCAGCAAACCTTAATCTTCCCGCCAAAGTTTTAATATGCGGACCCCACTGTAATTTTGAATCAAGGGTAATGCCCAAGAAGACAGTACTATGTACTAAGCCTTCTAAATTCCCTTATATCCTGATACTACTGTCAACAGGCCGAACATTGGGCAAGGCAAACCTTATACATTTGGTTTTACTTGCATTTAAATGTCTTACCTGTAAATCTATTATTTTTAACGTTGTATATAAGTGAAGTATCGTCTGCAAAAAGAACCATGCCAGCATTATTCTCAGTAGTACCTAATATTAGACGACGAAACCTTCGCAGAGGCAGGTCATGGGCACGGTGGAAGGACGAATTATAGGCTATCTCAAGTAAGCGTTGTTCAGATGGTGCCAAAAATCATGATGCTTGCCAATTTTTGAAGGAGACCTTCACCCGAAGTTGTCCATGTAACTTAAATATATTATATTTTTATCTAAGTTCAAAAAAAAAACGGAAGAGGGGCTCAATTCGAATGTTATTTTGTTATGTATATTCAGCCATAACTTCTTTGTTTATCAACCGATTTGGAGGATTATGTTTTTGTTTGATAGGGAATACCTCAAGGATAGTTCTGTTTTGAATCTCAATGGCATTGGATCTTCGATTTCGAAGATACACCACAGAGCTCTTCAAAATCATTGAAGCTAGTTTTCTTTTTTTGTTAAACATTATCTTGTATCTTTTACCATCTTCAGAGATTATTTTGCTGCATTTAATAAAATTGACCATTATCACATGTATATAAAATTACTTTATGTAGCAGATAAGTTAATGGAATAAATAGGCTTTTTTATATATTTTTTATTTTAACTATTAGTAATTATTTCTTTAGACTGAAGGTTATTGGAGATATTTTTAAAATTGTTATAGTAAGGAAAATGACTCGCCATAACCACCGGTAAAACTGTAATGGCCATTCGAAACAACATCGTTGTTTACAACAACAACAAAAAATCGCTAATAATCTCGACTACATTCTTTATTATTTATCACTATTTCCCTTGAATAAAGATATATGAATGTTTCTGTCCATTATCTTTGGCTTTAGTATAATTACGGTTTTTTAAGGAACATCCTGTATTATATTTGATTAGTTAATCTGTTTGTTTTTTCGTAGATAAACTGCTTCTTAATCACTGACGTACCCTAGTGACATATAACAAAGCTTCCGTTTAATACACTTTTATGATGTTTATCGGTATTGTATAATTTTATTTCATTCATAAAATTAATTTTATGACAATTGATAACAATTTATGATAGTAATTAATTACATAAAATTTATTTTTATATGGCTGATTAGTGATGCCATTACATACGTTTGTGAAACATCATGGCTGCATAGACAGATCCATTTTAAAAGTGATGGTAATGTGCTGCAGTCACTGAAGGTTTTTTGTAACTAAGGACAGTTATAAACGACAGATAAATATAAAGATACAGCCCCTAATATTTATGAAAACTGTTGACAATATTCAGGATTTTTTGTGGAACTTTGTAACCATATAATATATAATAACCATTCGTCCGCATAATATATATCCAATTTGAATATCCTTCATAGAAATTACCCCATATTTATTTATGAAAGAAACGCCAACAGCGCGCATATATGAGCCTTTTTTTACAATCCATTCTAAGTCAAATACAGATATGCGAACTTATTATAGGCGCCCAATATATTGATATAAAAAAATACCGCAAATGTAATTTAAAAAATAAAATAAAGTTAAGCACAAGTTATTACAACGTATGAAAAACTATAGTATTGAATATTCAAAATAATTTCATATATTATACTATATTCATACCTGAAATCGATTAAATACTCTTCAAATATTTATATCCAGACCCGAAATCTCATATCCGTATCATCCCTAATAATAAATAATCAATCTATTTTTTAGTTTATCGGATAGCACGTATATATATTTTATTTCCATGACGTCTCCCATATATTATAATAATCATAAACACTAAGCCCTCATATCGATTTATCATTAAGTCATATCCATACTGAGGTGGGCAAAAAGTATGAAGCACTTTTAGTTTCTAATGCAGTTATAACATCCTTGTTGTCAAAATAAACTAATCCAAATATAACACGAAGAAACATTTGAACATGCTGGTACGACAGCGACGAATGCCGATAGATAGATGTATGGCAGAGATACATCGGTGGTCACCGTTATTGTTGGATTGCACTGTGATTACCAACAGGTACAGTGCCGTCATTTTGCCGAATTACGATTATAAAAAACTATCCTACGACATGTTTATCCTTCTGCTTACAATAATAATGTCTATAAAACCCGAGGAACGCCGGAACCATAATCGCATAGATATTTCTCTATAAGACCATAGTCTTACTTGTTTCTATAGAAATTTTTTCTATATTTTCTTTATCTTTTTACATTCTTTTTCAAGGTAGCTACCGCTGTAACGTATTGATAACCTAAAGCAAAATATGGTGATGGAAAAGTTCACAATACCTTGATTCAGTACAGCTGACATTTTCTTCATAAATAAATCTATCTGTTATTTTTTATACAGCTAAGGAGGCAACCAAGCATACGGCCTGCCTGATGGTAAGTAGTTACCGTAGCCTACGGATGCTTATTGTCACCGCGTTGCCGACCTTGATCCCCTTCCCCGAGGAGCTCTGATAATATCCCTACTCGCCAAGGTTACTTGACTACGTTCTTGTGTAAGTATTTCGCCAGTCGGGCAGCTCACAACTATGAAATTTATTATAAAGAGATTTATGATCTATGTCCTACCTCTTTTAACATAATTATCAACAATAAATCAAAGGTAAGGTAAGGTAAGGTAAGGATGGGGTGCGTGTCAGGAACCTCCTCGTGGTGCACCCCGGGCAACGTCGACCAGTCTGGTCGGCGGCTGATACCTGACAAACTCCTCCCGGTATCCCTCTGATTATCAGAGGGGACTGTGGAGGGGTATTGGCTGGAGGGCCATTAAAAGCTCCTGGGTGTGGCATGTGCGCGGCGCACCCAGTACCGGGCTGGGGCCGATGAGGGCTCAATCTGAGCCCCAAGGGCCCAGTTCCGGACAGCGGCTGGCGGGATCGGTAGCTTTTATACCGGTCCCGGCAGGCGTACCGCAAACTGACGATGTTAACGACATGATGGATTCTGCAAAATTAAAGAACACACTACCCCAGGAGGGTACCCGAAAGGGACAATCCCTCCCCGAGCATAGCTCGGGCTGCCCCACCGTGTCTGGGGGGGGCAAAATTTTGCGCGATCGGGAAAACGTAAAAACGACTTTGGCTAGTGATAGGACAACTGATTCTGCACATACGATGACTTTGGCTACGGATAAACGGACGAGTGATGGAGCTGTTGTGGTCTTAGAGCGCAATCCTATGCTTGACCAATTTTCGGTCCAGCATTGGGGTGACGGCTCTAATAGCTCTCTGACGGTGTCTGCTGTTGTAGGCAAGAAACGGTCGCATGGCGACAAAGTTGGCGCGGACGGGGTGGCCCCTAGCAAGGTAACGACGGCCCAGAGGGGTAAAGCCCGTAACCTGGGCTCCTCTGCTGGGGTGCCACGTACGGCAGTAGTAGGTGAGGCAGGCGGGGCCAATTGTCCTGCTTCTAACCTGGCTTGCACCGAAGAGGCGATTGGTGTCGCAGATGTGGGGGTTCTCGACGGGATCGAGCTTCTCGACCCGGACAGTTTGAGAGCCCTCGCCAAAGAGAAGACGGATGAGATCCTTAAGGTTGCCAAAAAATCTGGCAACCTTAAGGGTACTTATGTGAAACAACTGAAGGAGGCAGCCTGGATCCTCCAAGAGGTGACTGCCACCGCTCTTACGCGAACGGTGGCAGAGGAGACCCTCCTCCTCCGGCGCGAGACGGGGAGGCTCCGTCGGGAGATCGATGATCTGAAGGCGGAGCTCTCCTCGTTGCGCAGTCGGGTGGAGGTTCCTCCTCCTCCTGTGCCGCCGTCGTCACAAGTAGTGCCGGAAAGCGGCCAGGCTCCGGAGTTCTTGGTGCAAATGGTGGTGGATGCTATGGGAGTCCACATGGATAGGATGGAGCGGTCGCTCCGGGTCTCGATGGGGGGGGTCGTTTCCGCCCGCATTGAGGCCTTGGAAGATCGTCTTCTGCCTGCCAAGGTGGTTCGTCCCCCTCTAGCGACTGACAGGTGTTCCATGGATTCTGGTCTGGCTGGGGCTGCACCCGTCAGTGCTGTGCGCCAAAAATCTAAGGGCTTGACTGTACCTGAATGTTCCCAGGAGCCCCTGAGAATAGCTCAGCTTGCGGCTTCTGTCCCAGCTCCAACTAGTGCACAGGACGCAGAAGGATGGTCCACTGTGGTCCGACGCCGTAAGGGTAAGAAGAAGAAGAAGCCCTCCTCTGTGGCACCTATTGTTACCGTAAGACCGGCTCTTGCTCCTCATCGAGAGCCTGGGACTAAGTCTAGGAGAAAGCTCCCCTCGGCGCCGAGCTCAGCCGCTGTGCTTATCACGCTGCGGCCTGAGGCAATTTCGGGGGGGCTGACGTACAGTCAGGTCTTCACAAGGGTGCGAGATCAAGTCCCACTGTCGGATCTTGGTATTAAGGATCTGGCGCTCCGGCACACTGCCACGGGGTCCAGAATCGTGGAGATCCCAGGTGCCAGGGGCTCAGAGCAGGCGGACGGATTGGCTCAGAAGATCCAACAGGTTTTAGGAGACGTGGCCAGTGTAACAAGGCCAATGAAGAGAGCTGACGTCCGGATCGTTGGGTTGGACGATTCAGTTTCGAAGGAGGAAGTCGTCGTGGCAGCGGCGGCAAAAGGCGGCTGTGATCCAGTCCTTATCAGGGCAGGGGATATACGCCCCTATGGGAGGGGCAGTGGAGCAATCCACCTGTCGCTCCCTGTCGCCGCTGCCAGGGCGCTAGTGGAAGCCAAGCGATTTCTAGTTGGGTGGAGTTCGGCACGCGTCCGGCTTCTAGATGGAGGGCCTCTGCGATGTTATAAGTGCCTGGACGTGGGGCATACGCGGCCAGTCTGCACTTCAACTACAGATAGAGGAGCATTATGCTTTAGATGTGGGCAGCTCGGCCACAAGGCGCAAGAGTGCACAGCTGAAAAGCTGCACTGTGCCTTGTGTGCCGACGCTGGGAGGCCGACTGAGCACTACATGGGGGGTAAAAAATGCAGGCCTCCTGAAAAGAAGGAGAGGGCGCAACCGCCAGCGCCAAGACCCTTATAGGGATCGAGCGTAGACGTTGGGTGGTAGGAGGGGGCGGTTCACTCGCCTCCTTCCTCCGCCCTTGCTGGACCAAGGGGAGACGGGTCGGGGGGCTCGTTTTCCCATTGCACTGGTTCAGCCGTCTGGGAGACAGTTGGGGTTGTACCAGACTGTCTCTCTTCAGCGCCGGGGCCCGACTGGGGCAGGCCGCCGGGGCGTCGCGGCTGATTGCAACCGCAGTGCCCACGCGTCCCACTATGGCGGCCGATGGTACACCGTGGAGTTTTAGTGAGTAGGAGTCTCACATAACCACTCGTCCCCCCGGGCGGGTGTGTACCCATGACGGGTTTCTCCACGAAAAAAAAAAAAAAAAAAAAAAAAAAAAAAAAAAAAAAAAAAAAAAAAAAAGGTAAGGTAAGGATAAGGTTAAATATTAGCTGTCTATAATGATTCCTAAGGTTCTCTTTCTTTCTTTTTGTTCTTTTTTTTTGTCGGCTATTTAAGTGAACGATTTTTTTTACGGTTTAGTTAGAATGAGCTCTTTTAAAGAGTATAAAAATATAGAATAAAATTTTAATAATCTGTTCTACATTTGTATCTAAATCAATTATTGCAAAATAATTAATTGACAACGATATACGAGCCATATTCAAAGATATTCGTGTTCGCTGTAATAACAATTGTTTTATTTTTAAATTATTAATGTATTTCTTTGTAAAACCATTAAAACTATTGAATGCATTTGAAATTTGAAGCAGTTATGTAGACATATAATAAAAATGAATTTCATAATATAATATTTATTTTAATAAATACATGTCATAATTTAAACATTCTTTCTGCAGAACGTGATCATTTCACGAAGTTATTTAAACAGCATTGGCGACGATCCAGTTAGTGAAGGAAGAGATAGCGGCATACAAGACGGCGCCGGGTGAGCCGGACGACGTGATGCCGATGATGATGTTATCGTAAACGAGTGGTGCTCCCAGGTCACGGGCATCGTAGGTTAGACTACCTGTTGTGAGATTAGCGCAGATCATGTTAGCGGTGATGATCTGATCTGTGAAGCTACTGGCACAAGATGGTACGATAGCCAGGCGTGACCTGTAAAGTTTGCTGTCGGCAGGCGATGATCCTTGCTGAAAAGACGAAATTTTGATAATTGTAACTGAATTCTACTGATGAAGCTTATTAGTATTTCAAAATTTCATAGGTTTTGAAAGCTACACAATTGCTATAGACTTGGCAACGTTTAACGACGGCCTTCGAATCTGTACAATCTACAGCCAATTTATCGATATCAACTCGAATGGATGACAGTAACTAATTGGTAATTCTGGAAACAGAATTCTGTTCACCTTAAGAAAAAGCATTAGCTAAATTACTTACAGCGGTAGTGCCCCAGCCGTAGTACGTGACACCAAGACCGACGGGTAAAGTGACGCCTTGAGCGAGGATTTGACCCTGTTGTATGTTGCCGCCGAGAATAAAAGCAGAGGCGAGGCGGATGACAGAGATGTCGCTGTCAAAGCCGTTGCTACCGAAGTTAGGGTGGTTGGTTTCTCTGCCAACTGCGACGATGGCACCTCCTTGACCACGAGAATCAGAACCGGCGCGAATACGGCGATTCTCGCGAAGGTAAAGTCTAAGGAAACACGCTTTCAATGAAAAAAAGAAAAAAAACGTTACTGTAGACAGAAAGGTGAAAGTAAGATATGTATGTGGCTTAACTTTAGATAGTGTTTTTTTAACTACTTGAATGTAAAATAATAGATTTAAATTTCATGGAAGGTTAGAATATGGGTTGAGGTTGCAAAAACTGTCAAATTCGTATTTTTTATTTATAGCCCATAACCTATATCTATTTTTATGGCTATGATTGCAAAAATAAAGAGATTCTCATGAAAATATTTCAAGCTATAAAGACAATTTTCAGTAAATCCATATAAAGAGGGATATTGAAATTTCGTCAATATGGACTTATAATTTTATATTATTGTACAAATGTTATACTGACGGCCCAGAGAAGCCTGTTGCAGGAGCAATTACGTGGACAGAAGTGAGGACGATTGCAACGCATTGTTGGACCCAGACATTACCGACTCGAACTTCAACCTGAGCAACGCTAGGGACTTCGCTGATAGACACCTGTTGGCCATGGGCATTGATGGCCGGGCAGCTGATAGCTGTAAAGACGAATAATATATAAATACATAATCGTATATTATATATGAAAGAATTGTTAAAAATAATACATAGGTAATGTAAATGTAATTCGAAGATACGAGTAAAACATAAAAAATAAATTGTTTGTTATGGAGAAAAAAAAACCTTTGAAATTAAAAAAAAAAAACAATTTAAGAGTTTTAAGTTTTATCGTATTTGGTCTTAAATTTGAAAGCTTTATATTACATTAAATATATTCGGTTAAATATCCGCACTAGTTTCATAGTGGATAGTTACTAAGTGCACGGTTTCTCATTTATCATATAACTAGCTCACTTGCAATATCAAACAATTATCGCACAACAATGCGATTCTTTAAGTTTTTGTTATTTAAATTTGTAACATAACGCGTATATTAAAATGAAAAATACTTATTAATGGCGAGGACACTCACACTTGAGTCACAAGCAAAGCCTAATTTCATTGCCTTCGCTTGTAGACCTGCAGCATTATACTGAGACAGGAACCTATTCGACACTTCATTTATTGTTAATGCTAATGTTGTTGTGTTATTGTCTTTCCTTCTTTCTTCCTTTTTTCTTTAACTATATTTTATTGCACAACTATTACTATAATACTATATTATATAAATATTACTGTTATACTTATTTACATTTATATATTGAAGTAGTTTTTAAAGCTTTTATTTGACCTGTTGATATATAATAATTTTATCCTGAACATGAAGGTTCAGATTATCGACTTGATTCATGTTCACATATTTCGTGATAATATAAGATACTAATGAATAGTTTAAAAGTTCTCTTATAAATTTAGATTGGAAAACCATTCTACGAAATGATATTTCAGTATTCATTCAAAAAACTGTTTACAATAAGAAAAATAATTCAAATAATAAACTACATCTTAGATTTACCAGTTCATATCAATCTGTTGCTAATAATTGAGTCACTACCCGCCCAAGTGTCTATATTTCTATTTCCAACTACTTTTCGACAATAATTATTTCTCTTTGTGCACATGATACCAAACCACTTAGAATATGAATTTCTAAATATGTCATACAATTTTCATATGACTTCTAATCGGAATATACCTCCTTAAGTAGATTTACATTTCAGTAACAAATTAATAATTTACCTGCCAACAAAGCGAGAGTCCAGACGAGACCGAAAGCCATTTTAACAACGGTAGCGCACAAAATAACTACTGTACCTGTTTGAATGTATTCAAACCTTTTATACTCGCAAATGAGTTATCTTATATGGCTATCACATTATCTTCATTTACTACACTTAATCAGTTATTATTACCCTGTTACTCAGAATTTAATATATCATATCCTTGAGTTATTAGAATATTTATATTTTTAGATGTTTCAATTTTTCTGACTTCATACTAGTTATGATTACATTCTGTTTTCTTTTGTAAAGTAAGTGTGTAAAAAGTTTTAGTTGAATAAATGTCCGTAATTTTTTTTTCCTTTTTTATTTATATATATTTGTATATTTAATGTTTAATTTAATTTTTTATAGTTAATGCCTTAGAGGTCGCTGAAGCATTAAAGAGTTTTCCTAGTGGACCTGCTGGGGGCTTAGATGGCCTCACTCCACAACACCTAAAAAAAGATCTTATAGGAGCAAGCGATGCCGGCGCTACACTCCTTGGTGACCTTGTAACCCTATGTAACTTTTTGTTATCTGGCAAACTCTTTACAGATATAATAGACTTGTTATATGGAGCAAAGCTTTAAAAAAAAGATGGTGGTATCAGGCCTATTGCTGTTGGCACAACATATCGCCGACATACAGCAAAATTGTGCTGTCGCTCAATTACTGAAAATCGATCTTCCTATTTTAAGCCTCTGCAGCTTGATTTTGGGACAAGAGGTGGTTACGAGTCAGAAGTACATTCTGCGAGGACTTTGTTAGATAACAAGAGGGTGGAGGTTCTGCTTAAGGTAGTTGTCAAGAATGCCTTTAACTCAATAGATAGAGGCAGCGCCAGAGAGAAGATACCTTCCATTTATCCTTTCTTTGGCAGTGTTACAATTCTCCAACAAAATTTAATATATTCCAGTGTGGGCTGCCAACAGGGTGACTCTCTAGGATCTGCAATGTTTAGTCTCGCGATTCACCCTATAGTAAAAAGTTTAGATTATAAATTTAATCTGTGGTATTTGGATGACGACAATTTGGTTGTACAATGACTTAAATTATTTGATAGCAAAATTTAAGGAAACTGGTTTAGAATTAAATTTTTCTAAGAGTGAAATTTTTATTAGCCTCTATTTCTTTGGATGTTAAAAGCATTATTAATTAATTTAATTCTATTGCTCCAGGAATCAAAATTATAGATCCCAGTCATCTGAGAATCCGTGGGGCTCCAGTCTTGGAACAATCCTTCAAACCTTAGCCGAAAACACGATTCAAAAATTTATCGACATGTCCGATCGTCTTTTAGCAGTTGACGCACAAATTGCATAATTTATTATTAAGTATTGTTTTTTGTTCCGAAATTTACTTACGCACTACGATTATCGCTCTTTTGGAAATTCTCAGATATTTTGAAAAGATTTGACATTTTAATTCAAAATTCTTTAGCGTCTGTTCTTAATATTAATTTAGACTATCGGACTTGGTCACAGGCTTCAATACCTATTCGTTACGGTGAGCTGGGTATACGTAAAATTTATTTTGTTAGCTTACGGGCTTTCCTGTCATGGGCGTATGGGACTGTAAGTCTAGTTACAGAAATTCTGTCTAAGTTCGGTATAACTGAGGTTTGATACCTAACCGATGCCAGAAATGTTTGGAATTTACTTTGCCCAGATACAGCCGAAACTTGTCCTATGGTTTCGTACTCCCAGAGACCGTGAGATGAGCCGCTTTGTAAACTAGAACGGAATAATTTGATTAATACGTCAACTAGTGTTGCAGAGCGTGCTCGTTTTCTTGCCACTCAGGAATGGGAGTCTGGTCTGTGGTTAAGAGCATTACCATCCCCTAATATTGGAAGAAAACTTGACAACACCAACTTCAGACTGTCCGTTTGATTGCGTTTAAGAGTACCTTGGGAGTCTCCACATCGCTGTCACTGCGGTGATATAGTCGACCCCCTAGGCCATCATGGCCTAGTATGATCTAAGAGTGCAAGTCGTATATCGCGCCACGCTAACCTCAATGAGGTTTTACGTCGGGCTTTTGCCAGTGTCAACGTGCCAGCAACCTTGGAACCAGTAGGTTCATTGCGTGACGATGGCAAAAGACCCGACGGTATGACGCTCATGCCTTGGAAGATGGGCTGGCCCTTAGTATGGTATGCCTCGTGCGTAGACACTTTGGCACCGTGCTCTTCCAGCTACTACTTCAAAGGCTGGCGCAGCAGCTGCCTCAGCAGAGGACCTAATGCAGCGCAAATATGCATCCCTTGGTAGGGGCTACATATTTGTGCCCTTTGGAGTCGAAACCCTAGGTCCATGGGTACCAAGAGCACGCAGCCTCTTTAAAGAACTCGCAAATCGACTGGAAGACTCATCTCGAGACCAGAGGGCTGGCCAATACCTCGGTCAACGAATAAGCATTGCTATACAACGAGGTAATGTGGCCAGCCTTCTTGGTACTTTTCCTTCTGGCAGTGACTTGGATTGCATCTAATAATACTTATAGTAATTTTACCTTTATTCTTATTTTTCTTATTTGTATTATAATGATTTTAATTTAGTTTTAATTTATTTTAGTCTGTCAAATTATTTATATTTATTTATTTATTATGGCTCAACAACAGAAAACAAACTAAAACACAAAATACACATTAACAATAGTAACTTATAGATCTAAATTTGCTTTCCTATTATTGTTGGGCACAACATATAATTTTACAAATAAAATACAAATAATAAAGAAAATAATTAAAAAAAAAAAAACAAAATAATTCAATTCATTATATTAGAAAAACTACATAAAGTTTTAGCGCGTAAATAGCATTTTTAAATAAAATCAAAAGATTAATCAGATGATTGAAAACTACTGCTTATATTTCTATCAAATATGTCCAAAACCCTTACATTATCATTGTATGCTCTGCACATTCTGTATATCGGATTATAGTATGAGACATTATTTGAGCAATATGGAACCTGGGAGATACTTTAATAATAATTTAATAATACTTACAATAATAGTTTGTATATAATATTATATTTGCTTACGTTGTTATCATATTTATAGTATTATAGTACGGGGTATTCATAGCTATGCTATTTTGTCAGGTTAAAGGAGTTTAATTGTTAATATTATTTAATTATTACGTAGTAACTAACATATTACATAATAAATGTCCGTATATTTACATGTAATTGTATTTTTTAACGGAAAATAAATCCAATTTTAATAAGGAGCAGTTTCCTGGTGTATCTTCCAAGTCGAAGGTCCAATGCCAATGAAATTAAAATGGGACAACTTTTGAGGTACCCTTTCCAACGAAAATATAGTCATCAAACAAAGAAGTTTTGTCATAATTATATATAACACCTATAAAATATATATACATAAAATATATATCTACAGTTGTGGTCATATAATTAAGAACAACTAGAAGTTCCAATTTTTTTTTCTCTAAATAATGTCATGTGTAGATGTGTTCTTTCTTAGAAGTAACTAGTTGAGTTATGAAATAGCCACATGAATAAAGTACCCGGGATTAAGAATATAGAATAAAATCGCTAATTATATCTTAACAAATTTTATTTATTCCTTTGTAACAAATTAAATTAGTAATGAAACTCGACAGATAATGAGGAACGATTTATTAACCTGCTCGAGAGTTGTTACGAAACTTAGATTAAATAAAACACATATTAATGTGAAGTGAGTAAAGATAAAAAGCAATTTCATACATTTTTTGAACTAAAATTGATAGTTAGTAGCATATCCACGGCTTTTAATTACAGCTTTACACCGGCGAGACATTATTGAATCTATCACTTTTTGACATTTCCCAAAAGAGATAAAATTCCATTCTTCTATGAAAACGTCGTACAGCTCTCTTACATTGGCCACACTTTCGATTTTAAACCTTTTCCTTGAGTTCGCACCTAAGATGCTCTATTGGGTTTAGAACTGGGCTGTTAGCTAGCCCATCTAGACAGACACTAATTGCTATGTGAGAAATTCCATCTTTGAATCATTGACGTGCTGGAATGTCCAAATCACCGGAAGCACGTCTTCAGCATAAGGTAACATTGTTCCTTCTAGTATATTTAGGTATGTATTGGAATTGATCCACGTTCCCTTCTATCAGCTAATAGGTCCAACACAATATCCAGAAAAGCACACCTAAATTTTCACACTTCCCCCACCATACTTTAATATCACTTTTGTGTACTTAAGGTCGAATGCTTTACTTGAAGGGCGTCGTACATATCGTTCTCCATCAGAACATACCCGGTTTATTTTGGTCTCGTCAGAAAAAAAAAACATTTTTCCACTGTCTAACTGTCCAGTTTTAATACCTTCTTGCAAATGCAAGCCAGGCTTGCCTATGGCACTGTTTAAACATGGGTTAACAGTTTAATCTTTCTTGCTATCTTTCCGTGCAACTTTTCATCTACCAAACGCCTCCGAATACTGTGTGCCGAGATTGCTGAAGGGTTATTTTCATCAAAATATTATTTATAAGGATTTTGTTTTGCCAAACGAACGATATTTCGAGCATCTCGACGAGATGACTCTCTCCATTTAGGTACACGCGGAACATTTCAAGTACTTTGATACATGACAAAATGCTTCACAGCGTTGAAAGCTATCGTTTTTTAGCATTGCAGATGGTCGGCTATCTTCTTATACGGTCAGTTCTTCTCGCCAAGTTTCATTATTACTTCCCTTGTAGATTTATTACAACTTTTATTTTTCCCCATTGTTTTAACCAATCATAGTGACCTACAACCACAGAGCCACAGAGTGTTCTCTATTTAAATTTACATAAAACGGGTTAGTACGTGTCAAGTCTTGCAACTGAATTTTGAAACAGTTATCCCCAACCGATTGAGCTGATATTTTGTCCATCATGGCAGACTCCCAAAGACGGCGGACCAGATATTTTTATGTACCCCCATGATATGGGTATCAAATGAGAGAGTTTGCTGAAAAAACGAAAAAAGAAGAATAGAAAACTTAAAAAAATTCAAGGATATTAAAGACTTTTGGCGCAAATAACAAAGAGAGAAAGGTGAATTTAGACCAATTAAATTTCTTGCGATTCACAAGCTTTTCAAAACCATGTATGTATTATATTCCAAATGAAATCAAATGCGCAAATTATTAGAAGTCGGTTAAAAAGTAATAAACATATTAAATGTAGATAATATAGTTATGACTGACAGAAAATGCATAGCTTAAATTGGTGACTCTAGAAACATGATATTTTGCAGTGTTGTTTCTTAATATATGACGTTGTTGGGCACTAACAAAGGAATTTTGAAAACACTAAGGGATTAAAAATAAGACAATTAGGACTGATGTGACATTTCATCGGCCACAAGTCTGGTTGTTAAAACTAATGTAAAAGTAAACCAATCAGTAACAGTCTTTTTATTATTTTTGATCTTTACAATTCTAAATACATCTGGTTTTCTAAATACATTTGGTCTGCAATTTGTAAATCTGTAAATGTGGTTTTTACAAAGGCAAAAGTTTTATTTTTATTAAAATACCCTTTCCAGTATTCAATAACTCGATCCATATCCTATACCGAATATTTTCCTGAATTTTTTCCAGAACCGTAACAAATAAAATAAAATTAGAGTTACGTATGTGCATCGATTATTCTGATCGTGGTTTATAATAAATCCGGTATAAAAAAGCAATTTCAGTTTTTACAGTATTTTATGGGTAACTTTTCGAATTTATCTTCAACTATAAAACGTAACATTTTATTAGGATTAAAAAATACTGTATGGGCATGTAGCGACATGTAGCGGATTTATAATTATTTAAATTTAGATTTCATATTATAAATAACATTATGATAAATTTACTTCTATGGTTTACCAGTAGATGGCGGTAAGTAACAGTTACGCGCAAAAATGTATTTGAAGGAAACAGCTTAAAAAAACAGCAGGAATAGGAACATATTCAACAATAGTATTAGCTATCTTTCTCCTTTGCTCTACGTTATATCTTTCTTCTCTCTTTTGTAACGAAATATGCATAAACGTGAAGCACCCTTAAAATTTAACTCTTAGTTCTCGACCAAAAAATTATCTAAGCGCCGCCTAAGCAGTTTTCACTTCAAAAAGAATTAGCCAAATCGGTCCGTCAAGCTGTTCTCAAGTGATGCGTTTATCATCGAACAGTATATAATTTTTAGTTATATAGAAATATACATTTCATTTGCAAGTATTTGTGTATTTTTAGTAAAATTATATTTAAATGTATGAAAATTAATATTATTTTCGATGGATTAAATACGTAGAAAAAACGACATAAAAGATTTACAGTACGAATTTCTTTGGAAGCAAAACTTTCTGCCTGTACGGGTAGCGGCGTAGCATGGGTTGGCACCCGAGGCGGTTTTCTATTGGGCACCCCCAAATAAAACTACAAATATTGCTCACATACCTGACTTTTGTTTTGCTAAAATATTTGATCATATTATCAAAATTTACTTTCTTATCCTTTTCATGGGACAATATGGAATGATTATTGATTATGAAATTGAAGATCAAGACAAAACATGGGCTTCACAAATCAAGATAAGGAAAAAGAAGCGTGGGATTCTTTCAAGAGTGTAGGGCACCACTTTTTGGGAAATACTAAGGACCCTTGCAATAAAACCATTGTAGACCGCATGCTGGCAGCGTATGAAGCTCAAAGATTCAAGATGAGTTAAAAAGTTCATATAATACACTATTATACTGACTATTTGCCTGTAAATTTGGGAGCCTAGATTGAAGAATAGGGTGAAAGATTTCACCAGGAAAATGAGAAACAATTTTTTAATTCCTTTTAATAAAATAAATTTATTTATTTCATTGTAGAAAATAAGATTTTTTATTGTAATTAGTTTGTAGGTATTTTGCAGAAAACCTATACGTGATGGATATTATGGAAGTTATTTTTAGAATCTGCGACTGTTAAACATATAATCCGCAAAAATATCCTATCATATCCTAAGGAGAGTTATAATCATCATACATAGTTATCTTTGCAGCACGGAACTATAATACTCTTTGTTTTGTGGCTTGCAGCGTTCGGGAAGCTACGTAATATCTTCTCGTCCGAGATACCGCAGTGTCTCAAGACGAAAGTCTTTAACCAGTATATATTGCCAGTCATCACATATGGTACTGAGACGTTGTCACTAATGATGAGTCTGGTAAGAAGGATCAACACTCAAAGTGCAACGGAGAACAATTTTTGTGTTAGTTTATCCCGCAATAAAATGATCACGAATTTTGAATGTAGTAACACATAAGTAATTATATATTTTTGTAAGCGCGTGTTATTTAAGGCTAGTATTATTTATTTATCATTTTGTAGATTTTATTACTGTTTTTAATTTTTTTTTAATTATTAATAATGCATCTATTATTTTCATTCATTTTACAGTACGGTCTATTTCGTTATAAATTTTTACGATAGATGTCATTGTTTGGTGTTTTTTACGCTGTAGACATTTTTATGAAATTATATCTACTAAATAGTTATACGATAATTCTTCATTATTCACTGAATTGGTTGTTCATAAAAATAAAGTTATTAAATAAACTTAAATTTCCTAAAAGTATGCAAATGTCTTCTAGATAGTATCAGTTAATATTAGGTCTTTACTTATGAAATTGCCGTTTTGTATAAAAAAATTGAAACGAATTTTTTTCATGTATTTTTTATTTGTATTAATCGAAGTAATCACCCATGCAATCAATGCATCTTTGCTAGCGCAGTGGCAGTTTATTGATGCCCTTCTTAAAGAAATCAGCTGGACGGGAGGCAACAAATTCTTCAAAGGCATTTTGTTCTGCCTCTCGGATATTGAATTTTTTCCCCGCCAAGGAGTTATCCAAATTCTGGAAAAAGTAGTAGTCTGTAGGCGCAAGGTCTGGTGAGTAGGGCGGATGACGGAGAACTTCCAACCCCAGTTCTTGCAACTTGGAGACCGTCTGCTGTGCAGTATGTGGTCGCGCGTTGTCGTGCAGGAGCAGCAGAGACGAGCGATTTACCAAAGCTGGTTGGAGATGTGCCAGCTTCTCCATCATTGTGTTCAGTTCTTCACAGTACACATCTGCAGTAATGCTCACCCCGTTTGGTAAGAAGCTGTGATGAATCACACCGGCGCTAGACCACCAAACAGTGACCATCACTTTCTAGGGGTAAGTTTTCGTTTAGGGCATTGTTTAGGTGCTGAACCAGGATCCAACCAACTTGCTGAGCGCTTGCGGTTATCAAACAGAATCCATTTTTCATCGCAGGTAACAATATGGTTCAAAATTCCTTCATTTGTGTGTCTGCAGAGCAGTGCGACGTTACGACGTATTTAGATTAATTCATAGCGTAGATAATATCGATCGATCAAAATAGTGAATGTGAGGTAAGGCGGACTGCTGCGTCTCAGGAATACGAAATATTCACAAAGCTCAAACATAGTCACCGATGTTGAATTTCAGAACACACTATTTAGTATCTTTTTTTGAACGCTGTTTGTCATAAGTAAACGAAATTCCATGTCGATGAAGTCGCCGGTACTTGTTATTAATACTAGCGATCGCCCTAAGCTCGAAATTCTACCAGCTACTTTTTAACCATAGACTATTTTCTGTTTGACATTTGCAGTATTCATGAACCTAAACAATGAGCATTATCTTTATCACTTACTGTCACTTTTCGTTGAGTGACAAAGTCAATATTTTGGGAAGTCTAAGTTCAATGGCACTTGTCGGATTAGGATTCGCAGTATTAGTTTATTTAATTTAATATATTAGTAACAGATGCTATAGATAAATTTTATCTTTCTGCAGTCCTTCTCCATATAAACTTTAATCGTTCCAAATCTCACAGTCTTCCGTGCACGCAATACGCTTAAAAAGGGGTACAAAGCTTTTGTTTCACGTATTAATATATATAGATGATTACTGTAGATACTATTTAAAAGCTGAAAAAATATAGATAAACCCGATTGAATTACTTGCCAGCTCTTCTCGGTGACTATAATGTTTTTTGAACCGGTAATAGTACTTTAACGTTCATATATGCCTTTTTAAGTCCTACATTAAATAAAGAATATTTAAATTTAGAAATAAATTAAAGAAAATATAAGACAATCAATTGTGTAGTAATAATTTATTTATATTACATATATTAAATAATTTTAATATTTCTCTTAAAGGTATATAAATGCAGAAGCTGTTTAAACAGCCGTTTCGATGATCCAATTAGTAAAGGAGCCAATAGCAGTAGCGACAACGGGTATATCATCATCTCCGGTGGAAACTCCGAAAGAGAGCTTCGCGACCAAAACATCCTCGTAGAACAGAGGGGCGCCGACATCACGAGCGTCGAAGTCGCGACCTCCGCTCAATAGGCCGAAGCAGATCATGTTCTCTGTGACTATCTTAGGCTCGTCCAACGTATAATAATCTATCAGGCAGCGATCGTTATCCTTCGTGTAAAGGTTCAACTTATACAGGTCAGAGTCGGACGTGGTGCCTCCTTGCTGGAAAGATCAAAATTACGTCATTAGCTTTGAAAAAAGCAACATTTTAAATCTAGATAAATTTTTTAGTAAATACAGTACGGTTTTTTCTGATTTATAAATGCAAAATGGATGAGGCAACTCTCAAATATATATTATATACATTAAAATATATAAGCTAGCTATCCAATCAGCTTCGCTTGTATTAAATACAGAATTATTAGTTATTTACAAAGTTATATTAGTTAGATACACTTTTTCCTTCTATCACATTGATCTATATTTTTTAATTGGGTGGCAACACGCGACAATTTGTGCCTGACTGACCGATGTATGTACATATATAATATGTATGTATATACAGTAATCAGGCGAGGGGCATAGGGTCCCGCGATACAGTGACACTGCATTCACTAGCTACCAACATATATCATTACAATGCACAAAACGGTTTGACGCTCTCTCATGCCGTCATACCCCTCAAGCCACCGCGCCGCGCCGCGCCGCTCTCGACTCCCTAGTGTGAGTGCGTGCACATACTTGACACTTCGTTGCTTGTCAGAAAAGCTGTCTACTATATCCATCCGACTATAGTATACTAGACAAGTTTACCGCTCCTTCGCTCGCCTTATATTTATATAGCGCTCAAAGTATTTTAATATTTTTTATAGCTTTATGATTTTTATTTATTAAAAATTTCAACATTCATTAAGACGTTTTATAAGTACCGGGTGTCCCGTGACGGTCAATTTTTTTTCTTATTTTGACTAGTTAGTTTTAGACCAAATTGTCAGATTATTAAATGCCTAAATGCATGTTTCTTCCTTCCTTCCAGAAGTTAGAACGAATTTTCTACGGACCCTACGGGCCCTTACGACTAACAGTGTGGTCACATCGAATAAAAAAAGTTACCTGTAACATGACCTATTAAGTTGATAAAGTCATAAATATTTTTATTACGATTAGGTACATACGTATTATTATTATTATTTTTATTTATTTCAGATTTACATCCAATAATGTTAGTTAACTTAGCCTATGTTAGTAAAGACAAAAACACATTTTACAAATATTTACACACACAAGCAAAATCAGTAAATTGCATAAGTACACACGCTTTTAATTAATTCAGTCCAATGGTGAAGGAACAAACTATCCGGTCTATTCGATAATATCTTCAGGACACCATTAGAGCTACCACACAGTCGATTCATCTTGGAGCATGCTTTCAAACGAATAATCGCCTACATCCCTGATGCGCTACAGTACCGAGGCAGCCCCAACTATTCTCTGAACACATTATTGTACTGTATACGCAGAGCATTGTAGGCAAGCTGAGTATATGTGGTCCAGAGGTTGCTGGTATAGAAGCACTGACAGTAGGCTTTGAATAGCAATATTTTTACGCTTGGTGTACAATGGGCAAACCTGCGAACTAACATATTACCCCTCACCGACAACGCCCTGCGCTCTCTCTCTCTATGTCTCTGTCATCTTTCATATTATCCGTAACGTAGTGCCCGAGATATTTAAACTGCGAAACTCTTACCAAACTGGTGCCGCTAAGACTCACAGATAAGTTACAGGTAATAGCGTTTCCGCGAGGATTAAATATCATATATTTACTCTTATTAACATTATATTCAAGGCCAAACATCACTGCAACTATCACCCTATCTATACATCTATTATTAATTATGTTCATATTCCTTTTTTACATTTCACGAACGTTATTGTGGGTTTGCGAAGTAATAGGGCACTTGGCATATGACCTTGAACTTCGAAGATCTCCATAAAATTCTAAATTGGTTTTGTCTTCTTTTTGTTAAAAATTGTTTTGTAATATTTAAATTCAAACTACTCACAACAGTGGTACCCCAGCCGTACACTTGAACGGGGAGGCCGGTTGGCAAATAGATGCCTTGGCCGACAATGCTGACTTGTTTGATGGTGTCACCGAGGGGTAAAGCGCTGGCCAGGCGAACGACGGAGATGTCGCTGTCCAATCCAAGAGTACCGAAGTCAGGGTGGTTATAAGCAATGCCTACTTCAACGATAACACCGTCTTCACCACGACTGCTCGCACCGGCGCGAACACGACGGTTCTCACGAGAGTATAGACTGGAAAGGAAATGTTCTTTATTATTCCTCAAAAACAGCCGATTGTTGAATAAGATAAAAAGACCATCAATTTCCGACTATTCACACAGTCTACATGGTTATATGAAAGTAGGTAAAGTTCATCTTAGTTTGTTGAATAAAATCACAAGTATAACGCCAACTTACGTATTAACATAATATTGTATTTCTCTGTCTATAAAACGATTACCAAAGAATTTATCTTTTTAGTAAGTAATTGCATTTTAGTTAAATTATACACAGATATAATGACATCAACATATTTATTCGGAAATCTCATAAATAATCTATAGGCACATAATATATAAAGCTGAAGAGATTGTGTGTTTCAACTCTCTTATCTCGAGAACTATCAGTCAGACTTAAAAAAATGCTTTTGCAATTTATAGCCTATTTATTGAGGAAGGATATCGGTTATATAATTTCACGCCACGGAACTATGGAGTGATACATCAACCATGAACGGATTTGGCTAGCTATACTACAACGTGCGTACTTACCACGCAAGCTTAGCCTACACGGGTGAGTTGGCGGGTGAAACCGTAGGGCACAGTTAGTAAATGTATATTTTAATCTATCTCTTATTACTACATATTACAGAACACAGCTTCTCTTTCTCTACTTTCGAGTATATTAAATCTATGGCTTTCGACGTATAGCCAGATTTTATTATAATTATTTATTTTTTGTTATGATAATTAACATAACCTATACTAAATATTATAAAACTAAAGAGTTAGTTTGTTTGGTTAAACACGCTAATCTCAAGAATTATTAGTTCGAATGGAATAATTATTTTAGTGACGGATAGCCTACTTATCGAGAAAGGTTATATAACATCACGCTACGACCAATAAGAGCGAAGCATCAATGAAAAATGTTGCAAAAACGAGAAAGATTTATTCCTTTTGAGAGCTTCCAATGCGTGCGCTATGTAAATGGTTATAGTTACGTAACAATCATGTATGAACGAATTATTTTTCTAGAAGATTTCTAAAATAAAGCCAGCGATAATATATGTCTATCTTTTAAGGTTAACTCAATATAACCTTTTAAAATTTAATCCATTCTCTCTCTCTCTTTCTCTCTCTCTTATGTGACACAGACGAAGTTGCGCGGGTCAGCTAGTAGGGCAATAAATAACAAATAAGATTATAGTGAAGGTGATAAGACAGATAACAATAACTTACTCTCCATGGAAGCAAGTAGCAGAAGACAAGATGTGGACAGATGTGAGGACGTTTCCGATGCACTGCTGTACCCAGAGTAGTCCAACGCGGAACTCAATCTGTGCGATGTTGGGGACATCAGTGATGGAGACCTGCTCACCCAGGTATTCGGCGTTGGTTGCCGAGCAGCCGATAACTGAAAACGACAATTAATTTATTACAAATCATGTATAAATTTGATTAATTTGTTACATGTTCATAAAGGAGTCCTATATTCTCCGTTAATTATTCATCAAAATTAATTTCAAACGTCATTTTAATGTTTATTTTCCCAACATATTAATACCATTATTATACACATAAATACATATATCACTCATATTTCCCAACGGGGTAGGCAGAGACCACGTCCTTCCACCTGGTACGATCATGGCATACATCTTTCGCTTCTTCAACATTCATTAATTTTTTCATGCATGCTCGTCGGTTTAGAGTACTCTTAACCTGACCTTTCTTCAGAACGTCCCCGATTTGATCGACGAATGTTCATCTAGGCCTTCCTCTTCCAACATTTCCTTTCACACTCGCATTATAAATTTGTTTAGTCATTCATCTTTCATTCATCCTCTCAACATGCCCAAACCATCTAAGCATCCATTTCTCAATTCGTGTGACTATATCTTCTTTCACACCATTATATGAATCCTAATAACACACATAAGATCTGTTCAATCTAATCCCCTCCTCTCCTTTTTATAACAGAACGCTGGGCTTTGTTGCCATAGCTTTACGGTAACCTTCATTTCGGCACCGCAAAGAACCTCGACAGGAACAAAAAGATTTCTTCGTCATATTCTTGCCTTACTCTTGAGCTTTTGAACTTACTCCCTCCTTTCTACATCATGCCGCCGATGTTGTTCAATTGCACAATGCTTACCATTAGGTACTTCGTCGTCAACTTGCCGTGCCAATAAAGAAAAAACATCTTAATTTACCATTACTTCAGTAGATTGTATGTTTTCTATAATTTCTTGTTTATTTAAAACCTTAAAAGTATGGTGGTTAACCAATTGTTCCCGATCTGTTTAAATTGTTATTACATTTTTTATTATTAGCTGGTGCTTGCGTCTTCTATCACACTAAAATGCTTTTAATGTTCCACGGAAACAACGTACCTGATCCTGTATCTTTTATGGTAGTTAAATGTGTATAATATTGTCATTACTGCATAATTAGTGTTAATCTGAATTCAGACGAGTTCAGTCATAGTTCTCAAAAGATACGCGTTCTAAAATTCATTTTTTTATTAACTTACTTCAAAAAAGGAGGAGTGTTCTCAATTACATTTTTTTTTATGGATGTTTAGCCATAACTTCTTTGTCTAGTAACCGATTTAAATGATTCTTTTTAACACATCATGGAACTTCTCAAAATCTCTCTGAAGTTGATTTTCGTTTTTGTTAAAAATTGTCTTGTTTAAAGTCAGTTAAAAAGACAAGAAAATTATTCCTGCTTTGTCAAACGCATAACTTCAATCATTGGCTTTAAACTAATCTTCGCCGTATAGTAAAGGCTTATAAATTGATTGATTGTATCGTAATGTTGTAAAATTATAGGTCCGTGCACATTCGAAAAACATTCTATGGACAAAATGATTATCACGAGTTGGATTACCGATATCAATTAATCCATCATGGTTTCGACTACTGACGATAAACTTATATAACACGTTGTATATTTAAAAATATCAATATAGTATTATTACCATAATACAGTACGTTATTTATTATTAAGTATATAGAGACCTTTCTGATTATCATGTTTAAACAGAATAATGAAAATCAAAAAATCTTTGTTCAATTTAGGCCCCAAGAAGGCATAGGAACAACATTGGTTCGGAAAATATCCCAGGCGTCGAGAAGACCCAATAAGAAACTCGATAAGGTTTATCTTTTTTTCTGTGTTACTATTGTTCACAGTTAGAATTATATTTAGTGCATTTACAGAGAGGGAGTCATTTTTAGGCATCATTATCATAAGGTAATGATCCATGCTTGATATGGTCCTTGAACTCATTGTCCGGGAAATCGATAATGTTCTTAGTGTTGTTATTATAGTACCTAAATCTATTACCTAAACCATCGTCTTACTAAGTTGATTACAGATAACAGAAAGGTGATTACAAGAAAAACACTAAAAAATATTGGTTTTTATTTAATGCCCAGACATCGTACTTAAATACCTATTATATAGCCTATGTCACTTCCCCAATTAAGACCAGTCTAACGACATGTCGTATACTAGAATCCATTAAACCTTTTAGGCTACAGAGCGTTCCAAAGACCATAGGCATACATACATATGCTCGAAATACATAACCCCTATTTTTTCGGAATCGGATAATTATGTCGATCATTTACAAAATGCAGCATTGGTGCATGTCGACTTGAACCAAAAAAATTATAAATCAGTTTTAGCTTAAATTCAGTTTATTTATGTCAAAGTATATGCAACTGCCAATGTAAAATCTGATGATTTAAATATGATACAAGGATTTGGTCCAAGTCACCCTAAGTTTTTGTGAACATACATTAAATAGACAAAGATGACAGAAGGTGAGACTAAATTATGGGGAATACAATATAACATTACAAGTTGTCGTTCATGGATTACGTATACTTAGTGCTTACCATCAGCTGCATTACAATCATTAGTTAACAAACCAATTTATATTTTCCCATAGTTAACTCTAATCAATATATGTAACAAACATTTTATTGATGGAAATTTTATGGTAAACTTTGCTTCAGATTTTGAATAAACAAGAAATCGACGAGTCTGTTTGAAAACAATTACTCCTAAAACTTATCCAAAACAAAAATGATACATTGTCCAAAGTCTAAATGACAACGTCTTAACTGACTCATCAAATATGTGCATACTGGGGTGAACGGTTATGGGCACGTAAATGTTCTACAGTAACAATTCCACAGCCTCCAAAACACTACGAGGTTAGCTTAAACCCCTTCGAGAACAAATGGTGATGACATATCCAACTCAGAAAATCTAACCTTTCATCACCATATCTCACCAAGAAAGAGTTAATCAAATCTTTCGTCAATATTTCATGAAATGCATCATGGAATTTCACATTAACACGATAATCATATCAAATTTAATTTCAATCTCTTCTTAATTTTATGGGAAGGTATTTTTATACAATTCTGATTGGTTTTAGGAGGAAAGTCGTAAGAATATTAAAAACTATGGAATCAGCGATAAAGAAAAGGATTTCCTCTCTGTGCATCCACTAAATTATTATTATTGTACCTAATATATTATTAACACTTGCACATTTAAAAAAAAATATTAACACGATCGAGTTTCTTAGCGGTTCTTCTCGATGTCTGGGATATTTTTCGAACCGGCAGTAGTGTTTTGACGTTCATAAGTGCCTTCTTAGGGCCTAAATTGAATAAAGATATTTTTATTTTGATTTTGATTTATTGGATCTTTATTAATTGGATTTAAGCATTTGAATTCCCAATGCTTAATGAATTGTTCACTTACCTGCTATTACGGTGAGAGCCCAGATGAAGTATGAGGCCATTTTTCACAGGTCAAGTGTACGGACAACAACTGTCTATATTCTAAGACCTTTACAGTTTTTATACTCGCATATATTATTGATAAACGTATAATCTTATTAATTCTGATGTCGGCCTAGTTTTATGTTGATACGACTTATGTTTTCGTGTGTGATCACTCTCTTCCGTATAGTTTAATATGTTGAATTCTTGTAATATATTTCATGATATTAACACGAAAAAGTGTCGGTCCTCTTCCTGGTCGTAAGGCCAATGCAATAAAAATATGATGGTATAAACAATATGTATTAAAAACTCCGTCGAATCCGAAAAGGGTATATAAGTATATGGTGTTATCCTGCGCCGCGCCGCTTTAGTACCATATAAGTTTCCACGTTTAACTTTTTTTTTTTTACATTTTATTAGGGGTAACATAAACAGAATATAATCTCGATACTTAATAACACCTTCTCGGATCCGAAGGGGTTTTTAATACATATTGTATAAATAGATCGTGAAGAGATATCAATAATTATTGTTGTATATTTTAGAATAAAGTGGTATTCTGTTGAATAAGAAATTAATCACACACTGGAAAGGGATTGTAAGATATTTTTGACTGACTGTATCCCAATCTACGTATACACGGGGACAGCCGTAACAGTGACATGTCGCCAAATATAAGCTATGGTTCTGGTACTAACTATATTATTTATGCATCTATTACTACAATTTACAATATGGGACCTCGCAAGTCACTACAAGAAATTTTTTAGGAATTTAGTATATTAATTCAACCTTCCAAATATATCGTGGAAAATTCAGTGTACCATAATCGGAAAAAAATAATTCATAATAAAACAAATAAAAGTTTTTTAGGTATGTAATTCAGCAGAATATAGCAAGGTTATACAACTTTCAAAGCACATTATTGATTTGTCGGATAATATGTGGAAGCTATGTCGTCTGATGAATATGTAAAGTGGGGTGAATCATTAAGCGAATGATGACTTCTGCACTGTACGTGCACAAAAATATAAGAGTACTCTGTAAACAACACGTTTCTTGCTGGTTCTTCTCGATCCCAGTGATGTTTTCCTAACCGATTTAACCGGTGGCAGTGTTTTGACGTTCATAAGTGCCTTATTAGGGTCTAAATTCAATTAAATTATTTTTAATTTAAACGATTTCAATTAAATGTAAATAAATATATCATTATCACGTTAGTGATCATCACGACGCGTTCACTGTTAACTAATCACGTGGATGACTTTATTTTATATATTTCAGCAATATAACGTTAGATTATTTTATTTTTATCAAATATAGTATTAGGGCTAAATATGCTGTTATACTTATCGGACGACCACAGCGTTCACATTAATAAAGATGACAAATAAATTCATTACATGTATAGATTAAATACTAAGCCGTTGTTATTAAAGAAAATTTTGTATTTCATTTTGGTCACCTAATTGAAAAGTATCCATTTATAATAAATCATTTAAATATTTATATAACAATCATTTAATCTAAATAATGATCACAAATGAGGCTAAAAAACTAAGTTACATTAATTAAAATTAATTAAAAGTTCTCTATGTCTCTGAGTCTCTTTTGTAGTACCGTGAAACTGTGAAACCATTACCCGGCCAATGTATCCCTTTTTCTTACGCCATCGGCTCCTTTATGGCTAACGTGAAGAGATATGTATGCAGGCCGGTGTGACAGCAGCGACCGTCGATGGATTTAGATCTCTCAGTGGTCGCTGTTGTGTTTGTGCTGTTTACCATCAGGGGCAGTACCCACAATGTGCCGAGATATTATATATATTTAAAAAAAAGAACCTGCAAGAGACGATTAATATGCGATTATGGTCCTTCTATAAAATACCTATAATTTATACCTATAATTTATCACTTTATAGTCAGTTGACTTTTTTTCTTTAATTATTGGATTGACTATAATTTGATAAATTCTCAATCGAAACGAAATGATTAAAAATATTTTTTTACGCTTTGTGCATGGGAGGCTACCGATCCTCAGTCCACCCACAGAACCGCAGCTGACGTTTACCAGGCTCCATGATACAACTCTCTGAAATATTTTACGAGTTAGTAAAGTTTGAAAGTTTATAGAAAGTAGTCTCTGGAGCTACTGATCCGATTGTATAAACTTTTTCTCTAATAGAAAACCACATTACCCTTAGTGATATAGGTACCTATGCTATTTTTGGAGTTAATATATTATATGTAATGTGTATAGTTTCTGAGTAGGGGTAGGCCTAGTTCCACAAGACTTAGCGTGCTACCATCTTAAAATCCAGTGGAATTGTGGCCACAACGCTAAAGATATTGTAGCAGCGATCATGGAATTTTACTAAATTCGGCCGCTATAAAACGGCGACACAATGGTATGGGGGGTAGGCAACAAACTACCGGTAGTTTAGGCTTGCACCACTGGATCCTCTCTCACCAAAACCAAATATAGAACAATCTCACTTACCTGGTGGTGGTCTAAGGCTCCAGACCATGAAGTCCAAGCTATGGAATCCGTCGCAGTACCGTCCACACAATACACACATGAATGTGTCTTTAGAGTTTATTTTGCACATCACCAAATACAATATAGTTTATAAAAACTAGCTGCGCGGTGAACGATGATGCACATAATGTTTATAATATATTTTAGGTTTTTAAAGAAACTTCCATAAATAATAGAACCTCAGTCTTCAGAGCGAAGACACGAACCCCCTCGAATTCGAACTGCTAGTACCAACCTACCGCAAAGCGATAGATGTATCGCGGTCATTGGTTGAGGCATTGTTTTTTATGTTGGCTGCAGCGCGCTCAAATTGATTTGCGCGTATCCATTGGTAGTGAGACCTTTTACCCCTGTGATTGGCGTTAAAGGATCCAACAGTAATTTGGCCCAAACAGATATAATTATTAAAAAAAAAAAGAATTTTAAAATTTGGGTTCCGGCTAATTAATAATCAGCGTCAGCGTGACCAGAATATGACAAAATTCCAAAAACTCTTCGAGTCCGGGCATGTATTAAAAGTAGAAGAAACAGGAATCATGAAAATGCAGTATTAGCTGGCAAAATTGTAGATCAAACCAATAACATTTTATAAATATACGCATTATACTCTCACTAAAAGCAATTTGTGAACAGGATATAAGCATGTTGAAACAAAAGAGATAGGAAATCACAGCGTAAGGCGGAAACTCTGTTGTCAAAAAAGGATAAAAGTTGTGAACTGAAGGCAATTGCGCACCTTTCACGATAGCATGTAAAGAGCGTCAATGCCGTATCTACATATAATATATCATTGGCTCAAACGCGGAAATTGTTTGTCTATATTATTATTTATGACAATGTCGCCTTCTTTTCAGCTTGATTGCTAGAATAACAATAGAAATATTAGAAGAGAAACTTGCAAATTTAAGGCAAGCCTATCTGAAAAATGTAAGCACATACCCAAACATAAAACTGTAAAAAAAATATTTCAGCTTATGTTTAAGTATGTACTTACAGATTTGTTTGTATTGAATAGTACTACTACATTAAAAAACTTAGCTATTTTTGCAAATAATATTAATACTAATTTCTAAATGTTTTTGAAAGTCATACTTACATATTATGTTTTTTTACTGTATTTATCCACTTTTGCTACTTATCACATAACCATGGAAAGTGAGTACCTACTTATTATTCGTGAGTGAGTAATAGAATTTTACACCATTTCACTTATTTATCTTTTTCTTTGAAATATTGTGAAGGGAGTATTAGTCCAGTGTATTGTATGGTTAAAAGATTCGAATTTGTTTCGCACGTTCCCTATAGTCTGTCAATTAAGAAATGACATCTACTTAAGGTATAGAAAACTTGATCAAAATCGGTTGAGGATATTTTTTTACGTAAAAACAATTACAGGGAGGTTTGGATAGGGAGTAAATTCATGTAAGTCATCATCGACATGGTCACGTGACGTGTTAACGATAAACAGAGTCTTTGTAGCAATATAACCAAAAAATTAAACAAACAAAAAAAAAAACAATTAATTTAGATATCCAAAAATTACAATTGTTTGAATATAGTTTTAAGTTTTCACTTATGTCGGCAGTCATCATGACTGCTTTGTCTTTTTTATTATAGGTGTATACCTAAGTGTATTATTGACGACTCATACAGCGTATCAATTATGGAATTTATCTGGATGGATAAATGGCAAGTTTATATTTAAAACCTTAGTATTAAAGAGAATTCTAAATAACGACTATTAATAATTTTGATCTACTATTGAAAAATTTATTACAAATTTTGTTTTTACTACATCCTTGCAAACTGGGCTAATATAAATAACATGGATATTAATTTTATGATAATATTATGGTATGAATCATAAGTAAGGATAATAAAAAAAAATATTTGCGCTTTGTTTACTAATTCGCTTAAATAAAAAGATAAAACTTTGTCCTATTTATTAATCTACGTTAAGAAAGGATATCCGCCTTAAGATAACGGAAGTTTACCTACTAACAGAGTAGGTAAATACTTTAATGTTTAAATTACAAGGAAACCAAATATTATCAAACATATTGATTATGTTATTGCTAATTATATATTATAACGTAGGTTTATGCAATGTTATGAAAAAATAATCAATTCAGTTACGGTCAAGGTCACATATAATTTGAAAATTATCAATATGTAGAAATAAAGTCACGTTGAACAAATTACATATAAGCTAAAAGTACAGATTTCAAAAAGAAAATTAATTTAAAAAAAATAATGTATGAAATGTACTCCTTATATAATGTGAAGGTACCTCCTGTAATTTCTAATTATTGAAAATAAAAAAATCGAGCGCCGTCTATCAAAGAAAAAACATTTCTTAGATAATAGTTAAGCACCTCCTCAATTACAAAGCCATCCCAATAAACAAATGACTTTAATTTGGCATTTATGTTAACACTGGTTCTAAGCTATCCGTGTGTCAAATTTTTTACTGTTTTTTTTTATATTTTTTTTATTTCAAATCTTTTACTCGGTACTATTTTTTATGATGACTATACTATTTCCATTTCTTTATTTTCTCGATGGCAGCCTCCTGTGAAAACTTAAACGAGCGTCTTTTTTACATTATGTATGTATTATTTTGTAAAAAGATGACGTTTACACACGTACAAGGTTATAACCAGAGTCGGAGAAACTGATAGGGATGGAGCTATATCGATAAACGTAACACTATAATATTATAATATATATATAACAGACCCGATATTTTTTTACAAAATGTAAGGAACTAAACTACTGCCGGATACTTTTGTACAAATATATTAACTAATATTATATTTCATTACAAGATGTTACACGTATTAATTCTTGATTGATAATGCCAACTTCTTCAAAAATTTTAGAAGCTGTTGTAAAATAAGTATGTATATATGTATAAGATTACCTGTGTAATCTTTATTTATTTATTTTAATCAAAATATGATGAATCGTCACTACTTATTTCATATCGATATTCATTCAGATTGATATCATTACTTATTTGATCACAACATTACAACTATCAAATTAGAACTGTCATCGATAAAATAAAGAAATGGAAATAGTATAAATGTATTATTGACGATTCTTATAGCTTATATTGTATATTTATATAGACGAGAAGCATATACTAACTATACACAATACACAAAACTATATCAGAATCGGTTAAGAATGAATGAAAATTAAATCTTTTGAAATTCTTTTTATTTGCAATTTCTAAAATAATATTGAAAATTCTTATAGCCTATCTATTGACCGGTTTCATGAGCTTCCCATGTACTTATGTCACTAGAATCGGTCAAGCTGTTTTTCAGTTAAATCCGAACATACAGATAGCCAAAAAATGATACAATGATAATGATACAGATAATAATGATACAGATATCAATAAATAAAGGCATGTTCGTCATCACTGATCAGTGTCTTTTATTTATTTAATTTTTTAATAATAATTATCTACACTGTTAGCCATAAGGGCCCCGAAGCCGCCGACGGCTTTTACAGCTTCACCGTGACTTGGGGGCGAGCGTATAGGGCACTCAGCCGTTAAACCACTTGCTGGTACAAACCCTTATATTCAATGTATAAAACAAAACGATATCTAGAACAAAATCTTTGTTGCCATCTTGTATTAATATAAAAAAGTAAACATGAAAATATTTGACTTTATTGATATATCAACCGTAGATAAAAACTGACTTTTCAGTTATGTAACGATAAGACTCGCTGTTATATCAGAAAAACGCAATAAATTGACTTATTTTTTTATATAAAATTCTTTTTTTTTTTCAATGTGGTTTCAGTTATGTGATTGTAGAAATTTATCATAATGTCAGTTGCACGGAAATTATGAACTCTGATATTAAGTAATAATATGATATTCATATTACATCAGATGAACGTAAGGTAGGAACAATGCTATAACATCACATTATACCATATGCTTACATCAATATGATACCACATAGAAATCACAGGGTATAACATAACTTATTCCTCAATACTCATATCAGTTTCATATCATGTATACATCAGAACGCTGTGACCCCTGTATGCCTTGTGTGTGATGGTCAGGGTGAGATAACGTATTCACTGTGAAATGATGCTTGCATAACAAAACGGAACGATACTTTTTCTTGATATAATAGTTTTTTCTCAAACATGTATGGAAATATTGTCATTATTTTCGAAAGAAGAACATGCGAAGTATTGAATTTACGGACATGCCAAGAATGATCAAAGAGATCCAATCAAAGAGTATTTAATAACCTCAGCACGCAGTTTCATACAACATTGTTGGAGCGTTGTAATGTTCCAAATTCAAAAAACACTCCTGCAATGGATTTTATTCTCTTTGTCCGTAAATTCGATAGTTCGCGTGTTCTTTTTTCGAAAATAATGACATGCATGGTTGAGAAAAGCACTATATACGCCTCGGCGGAAATGGCAATTGCCTGTCTCGTATTAGTAAAGTCTTCGCCTACGGCTCTGCGTACAAACTCATACTGCCAATTTCACGTCCTTTGCAATAATGTACTATTACTGTTGTAAAATTTAAAAAATAATTGAATAAAATTTACCCACTACCCTAATTTTACGCTTTTGGACGGACACTTTAAAACACAGAGATGGTTCTTCTGGCCTCTACCCTGCATAACAGTCATGCTTTCTCTGTCCCCTACAAATATATTGTGTTAAGCCGGCAAGAAAGTGAAGTGGACTTTCAAGTTGTTGGCTCTTTTATTAATTCCATGATAATAATTAATGATGCATGAGCATGACGTAAGCAATGCGTGGACTTGTTTAACTAATTACAGTGTACGCTGAAATCAATTTTACATTATCAGTTTTTTATTTTATTATGACAATAAATATTCTTAATAAAGGTTGATAAATATTTAATCAAGTAGCGGCGCGGCGTGATCGGACCGTGCCAAACAAAACGGTGGTTTATGTACCTATGTCCAAACACTATTTTTAGGTAAAATTATAGGTCTCAGACAGTATATTAAACAGTTTTACCTCTAGAACTCTGCTAATCCCCTCTGGGATTCCTCAATGTTCCCTGCTAGGACCATTATTAATCAATATTTTTATTAACGGCGTCGCTAATTGCTTTCAACATAGTAAAATACTTTTAAACGTTGATGATTTGAAAATCCTTAGTCCGATCACGAAACAAAATGATGCGCTTTCTCATCATGCTGATCTGGATAGGTCTTTAACATATTGTGAACTTAATAAACTTGATTTAAATTTCAATATTTCCTATACTCGTAAACTTGAACCAATAAAATTTAATTATACTCTAAAAAGCACTATAATAACTCGAGTCGATAAGATAAAAGATTTAGGTGTTATATTCGATTCCAAATTACTTTTTAATCATCATATTGATGTTATTGTCCACAAGGCATCGAAGGCATCGATTGGTCATGACTAATGAGTAATGACGCATGAGTTACATACGTTTATCATCTGAATTGAAATGTATTAAAACTTTTAAGATTTTGTATTATCTTCTTATCCGTAGTCACCTTGAATACGCCTCTCAAGTATGGAATCCGAATTACAATACTTATGTTAATCGTATAGAACGGATACAAAAGAGGTTTCTTAGATTCATGCAGTACAAAATTAATGATACTATTCTATTTCCTTAGTTGTAAATACAATCATATTCTTCCTCTCCATGAATGCAGACGAATAGCAGATATCACTTAACTGTTAAAAATCACTAACGATGTGGTAGACAAATAAAAGTCAAATAAATAAAAATAAATAAATATCTAAGACAGGCGACAAAATAGATAATGAATGACCTTTGCGCCAGCCACGGGGTAACAGTAATCTATATTGAAAGTTCAAAGTTCGTATCAACGTTGTTAAATAGAATTATTTAACATTTATATTCATTATAATTTTGTGAATACGTTTTTAGTAAATCTCTAAGATCAATTTAGGTTTCATTAAATTCAATCAATCAGTTTTATAGTCAATTTCTGATGACGAACCCGTAGAAAAGTCATTTAGGCAATTAATACAAAATTAAAACATCAATAAATAAACAGAATTACATCTAAAAAGGGTTTGTTATTTCTGAAGAACTGCATCGCTCACCCCACTCCGCACCACTAAGCCGTTGATAAGTGTTATTTTAAAAGAAATATTTGGAGAGTGATAGATACGGTATTCTACCGACGCAAACATATTAACCATGTGTCATTAATATGAATTTTTCTGCCTGCCTTAGAAATAACCTTTACATCATGTTCATTGCTTGGGGTGCAAGAAAGAAGCCTCCCACGGCGTATCCTGATAACAGATAGGGTACGGTAACGTAGTGTCCTATGCTTTCTAGTTCTTTCAAAGCGATTTTACAGCCCCAAAACTACCTCCAGGTCACGGAACTATCCTGGCCTGTTTGGAAGACTCAACAGACTGCGGGGTCAAGTCGGCCGATGCAGGAGTAAGCTTAGCACGTGGGGCATAATCGCCGAGAGTGACGCGCAGTGTCAATGTAATGCCCAAATGAAGTCCACGCCGCAATTGCTCCGACCAAAAAAAAAGAAATTTTATTAATTGCCAATTCCTAAGGTATACACTGTTTGACCCAGTTTTATCTGATTTTGCTGAATACATTACTTTTTAAGTTTTTTTTTCTGCTCTTTTACATGTTATCATTCCGGGAAAGACATATTTGATGTTTATTTGGCACCGTAATATTAACTTTAGTCGATATTAATTAAAATAATCTTTCCAAAATAGCGTTGTGACCAGATGAATCGCAAACAGATATTTGCTAATTTGACCATATGAGATTTTCTTTCAGGATTATTTGTAATATTTAAAAAGTGGAATCATATTGAAGACGCTCGCTCTAAAATCACCACACCAATTTTTCAGTAGAATAATTGGCGCAAGTTTCGGAAATAGTATGTATTAATTCATTATCGGTGAGCGAGGACGTAATGACGATATTAGATGACCAATGCCAACCCTAATAAGATTCGTGTCATACATAATTTGATGGCTGATAATGATAATTATTTTAATTATTAGTAGTTCCATCTATCGAACACCTATAGAAAAATGTTTCAATTTATATTCGATTTTGGTTCATACTATCGCACACAGGTGGCATCGATTCGATAATATGATATGCTTTGAGATATGTTTTATATTTTTTAAATAACAATAAGTTAATTCGTTACAAGGATACATCATTCCATAATTTCTATCTTCTAACTATTTTCAATTTTTTTTATTCTGTAACTTTCTCCTATTTAAGAATGTAAGCAAGCTACCAGCTGTCATGCCAGTTAAATAGGTTGATCAACAGATGGCACTACTAATAAAAAGTGTCATAATTTTTTATACAAAAAATTATGTATTATATCTATAATAGATTTTATCTATTTTTTCATCAATAACGGGAAACATGAGTTTTGAAATAATGTTTGAATCATTGATCTTGGTCAAAAATATTAAGAGTGAATATTTTTAGCCTAGTGGTCGTAAGTGCGACTTCTATGTTTGGGGCCCTAGGTTCGATTTCCAAGTCGAGCAAAGTGTTATTGCGTTTTTCTATGTAATTCTCAATAGCAGCTCGGAGTTTGGCTTTTTACCCGATTAATGGCAACAGGCTCGTTCTCTATTTTATGGGACCTAAAAAAACATATTCGGCGAACTGTGGGTGTACATTAGTAGGTACACCTCTGCCTAACCCTTCGGGTATACAGACGTGATGGTATGTTATGTAACCTAAAAAAACATACATAATTTACAGAGATAGGTAATCTCAGTTTTCGTGGGCAACATTTTATACAATACCGTTATGTAAATAATCCAAATACATTGTACTCAGTGCTATTACTATATAAAACGTAACTATATTAGAAATTACACAATAATGCGGAAGTAACCGCTTGCAGAAAATCTGTTTCTTAAATATAAACAGTTACACAGCACATTGATCCAGCGTGCATGAACCTCATTATAATAACTACGATGACTCAGTTTATGTCTATTTAGAAATCTGGATAGCGGGACCAATGAAATAGAATCCAAGTATGATATAATTATTTTCCTAAGTTGCTTTGATGGGTTTGGTAACAAGCAAACTTTCAACTCTTGTAATCCATACAATTAATAAAATTGAAGTGTCTGTTTGTAATGTCAAAATAACAGCTCTTACTAAATGCATATGAAAGTATATACGACACCTATAACAAAAAACCGTTTTTAAAATTTTTGTCCGTCTGTTTATTTGTTCCGGGTAATCTCCGAAACGGTTGGAGCGATTTTGACGAAACTTTGACTGATAGATAGCTGATGTTATAGGAAGTAACTTGGGCTAGTTTTATTTTAGAAAAATAGTTAGGGTTCCGCAAAAATAAAAATAAACTGGTCATAGTGAATCAATTCGGGCAATTCGGGCTTACGCTGCGTAAACCATTTGAGACACAGTAAATTAATGTATGGCATAATTGTAGACATTAAAAAGACCTACAAAAAAAGCTGAGAGAGTATACGTCTATCTTCTAAGGAACACCCACAATATGCAATTTTGTCTCCAAAATAGCCGGGAGCGGGGGAGCAAGATTCGATCAGGCTTTCAGTAGTCCACATGAGCGAAACCGCGGACACAGCTAGTGCATAATAACATACATATATGTGCCCTACCTGCACAGATAAATCTCTTTGAAAATGTCTCTACTTGGGACAGCCCGATTGGTGAAGAACCTACACCCTACAGAAGATTGCAGCCATTTATCTTTGTGTTTTGTTCCTTCGGTGAGTAGAAGTTCCAGAGTGTTCCAGAAGATTTAAAAGGGTGGCAACGTGCTGGTGATGCCTCTGGTGTAAGAAGCATCAATATGCTACGTTAACCGCTTACCATAAGCCGAGCTGTACGCTTGTTTGCCATTTTTTATAAAAAAAAAATTTTTTAAGTTCTCAAATTATTCTTTAACTCTCCTCAAGTCATCTGACTATCCATGGATATCGTGTAAGGTGTAAGTGATTAATATATTTATAAATATGAGACTAAATAAATTACAAGAATTGCTTCATGATAAGGATGCTGTATGATGATGTATGCATGATAAAACCATAACATTTCCAACTACCCGCATTTCGATAAACATTTTCTAATACCCGCCTGGCTAGCTACAACTCATGACTTAAAAGTCTGTCGCCGAGCACCTACAAGCGTGTTTCGGCAGCTGCACTTCAAAGCAAGGTTCCCCACCACCCACTAAGCTTTACGTGAGTCCACTCTCGCCCATGGCTGTCGTGCAACTGACGCGGTGCACTCGAGTTGCTCGAGATAGTGTATTGACTGTACCGTATGTGTTGATGTCTCAGTGTAGATATCCTTAAATAAATAGTATAAATATATAAATTACATTATATACATTTAAGTATATTATAGCTCCATATACATTATTACCTTAACGTCTGGTCAGATTGTGTAATAAAAAAAACATTGCAAGGTACCTACTCGTATAAATGTATCGTATCGGGTTGTATATTGTGTACTTATACAAAGTTAACTTTGTTTGAGTTCCATAGCATCTTCAGTTATAGAAATTAATATTAATAAAAGCAAAATCGAAAACCAGAGGTTAGTAAATTGTAAATACATGTCCTTTATTTTGACAAAAAAAAAAAAACCATCCGTGAGCAGCAGACTTAGTCCGCAAATACAAACTGATTTATTATTTATTGAAATATGTAATAATCGAGAAAAAATTGAATTATTATTCATAAGCATATTATTGTGTACACAATAGTACATACATTATTACAAAGGCCGATTTCCGCCGGGGCATATATAGTGCTTTGCTCAAACATGCATGAAAATATATTGAATGAAAATTCTTCCCGTGTTCTTTTTTTCGAAAATAATGACAATATTTCCATGCATGTTTGAGAAAAAGTCTTTAAAATGCTCTTCAATCTTTACTTCAGTATTCTACATATGGCGCTCTACAATACAATATTTATATGTCACCTAACGAATTAGTATGTTTAAGAAGCAGTGGCAACAATCCAGTCGGTGTAGGGACTGACAGCGGTACTGATTCCAGGGAACGTTGCGTTGGCACAGCCATGACCCCAGGATACGACTCCAATGATGATATCTCCGAAGTAGAGTGGTCCTCCGGAATCACCTTGGCAGGCATCTCGACCTCCGACGTCCAGAAGCCCAGCGCAGATCATGTTCTCAGTTACAATACCTGGTGTAGGTAGCGTCAGATAGCGAGCAGCACAGATTTCATGGTTTACTGTGTAGATCGTGACATCCAATAGCTCTTGTGAAGCAGTTCCTCCTTGCTAAAAGAAAAGATACATTTAAAATAATAAACAAAACACAAAACAATCACTTTGAATATAAGGAAAATGTATATTACATTTTAGACACGTATTTAGCTAAAATCAAGGTACGGTGTGATCGATCTCAATACACCAATTTCAGTTCAGTTCAAAAACAATTTCAGGCAAGCCGGATTCTTATCATCATGAGAAATCATTATTGTTACACTATTTTTTTCTCTTTTTTTATGGTAAAAAGGGGGCAAACTGGCTGATGGCGCACCTGATGGAAAGTGATCACCACCGCCCACAAACATCCGTAACACCCGAGGGCTCGCGGATGCGTTGCTGACCTTTTAGGGAAGAATAAGCTCTCTTCTTGAAGGTCAACCGGTCATAACGGCTCGGAAAGATCTCAAGCGACAGCTGGTTCCACAGAGGGATTGTGCGAGTCAGACAGTACCTTAAGAAACGCACTGTTGTGAAACGCTGGATATCGAGGTAGGTGTGGATGAAATTTACAATTCTGACGCGATGTCCGATGGTGAAATTCAGCAGCCGGGATCAATCCAAACAATTCCTCGGAACACTCCCCATGATAAATGCAGTAGAAGATGCAGAGTGAACCAACATATCTGCGCAGAGCCAATGGATCAAGCCGATCGTAAAGAGCTTGATCGTCAATAACTCGAGCCGCCCTACGCTGAATGCGGTCAAAAGGAAGTAGCTGGTACTGGGGGGCTCCCGTCCAGAGATGAGAACAATACTCCATGTGGGGTCGATTTTGCGCCTTATAAAGATTTAGGCGATGAGCCGGCGTGAAGTACTGTCTCGCCTTACTGAGCGCACCAAGCTTCTTTGAGGCCAATTTGGCCTTACTTTCCAACTGACCGTGGAACTGAATATTACTCGAAATGACGACGCCAAGTATTCCGATACTGGCTGTGGCAGATAGGGGAGTGTTCTCAAAAAAGGAGTTGCGACAAATGGTGACTTTTTAGCGGTTAACTCGCAGACTTGTGTCTATTACTAATTTAAGCTTTTAAACCTGATTCAATAAACATGGTGACAATAAAATTAATAATGACGTCCATGAATATTCTAATATCATAATTGTTACACCAATTTATTGGTCAATAAACAATGAATTAGTTGGAAATGTTATTATTATTTATGTCCAGATATCACACCGAACAACGCTCCAACGCTCCGACAATTAAAAATGTATATATGGTTTTTGCCTTGAAAACTGAATACAAAACACTTAGCTTTTGTACCTCTGTCTCACAATACATATAGTTTATAAAAGTTTCTCCTAAAATAATGCTTTGACCACTGGAGCATAACCAAAAGATATAAACCGTATTTAAAGTAAAAGGAGAAAAAAAGTTTAAATTCAAACTTCAATATTAAGATTGACAACAAATTTTGTCTACGAAATTTTACAGAAATCGTAATAGGCGTCTCAGTTCTTGATACTTAAAAAAAGCAACTTACACTAGTCGCGCCCCATCCAGCATGTACGACAGGAAGGTTATCAGGGATTACTCCTCCTTGATAAATAATAGTTCCCTGCTGCACAACAGGGCTGTAAACTAAGGCTGACTCTAGAAGAATAACGCTGATGTCGCCATCGAATCCACGAGTGCCGTATGTAGGGTGATTATATTCTCTCACGACATATGCAAGTATGCCCCCAGTATTGCGGAATGTTGTACCGGCTCTTATACGACGATTTTCAGGGTTGTAAAATCTGAAAAAAAAAACCATTCAGTATTACATCGCTTTTTTAAATCTCCAAATTCCAGTCAAACTATTTTTAAAAAAACTTCTTAATCTGACATCGTTATTAAAAGCACGCTGTCCGATTGGTACATTTAATGGTTACTTAGACTGCTCGAGTTAATTGAGCGAAATCACTATGCCACACAGCAACCTGACAGCGTTCATTTTTATTACAATTATCTTTAACTCGTCAGAACTTCAGATAGGTACATCTGTATTTACTCTATTAACTTTACTGGCAGTTTTAATATCAGGTGCATTGAGATTGATATTTTCGGTTTTGGTATTATGATTTCAGCGTTCTCTATTATTACAGACTGCTGCAATTAAGTATATGCAGTAAACATTTAAAATTGTACGTAATATTTTTTTATCATTCCAACGCAGCCAACACATTAGTCATATAACTTACGTGCCCTCAAAGCAGTGAGCAGCTGAGAGAACGTAGCGAGAGTTCAGTATATTCGCAGCGCAGGATTGCGACCAGGTGCCAGTAAAAACACCCAAAAATTCAACCTGGACAATTGAAGGGTACTTGTCGATGGTTGTGGGCTCACCGCCCACAATGCGGTTTGAAGCTAATGAACTACAGGATACACCTGAGAAAAGGGCAGCATTTTTATTAAACAAGCATGAACCGTCTTAAATTTAAGATTATGCTATTATCATTAAAAAGGTTTTTTAAACTATGTTATGAGAAAGCTAGTAATCGACTAAAATTGTGACAGAAGTAAAGGAAATAGAATGGATCTCAATTTAATATTAAAATGGAGTGTAGTAAACCAGACGACTACTGGGAATTAATTCTCCTTAACTGTACCTACTAGGTCGTGGTAGGATTAGGACTTAGTCTTTCAAAGCAGTTTCCTTATTACTTTAAGTATAATTTAGTGTCTGATAAAAATGTTTAGAAAGTTCGAAAACAGAAACATAGATCGCAAAAATCTAAATGACTCCACTGGTTATTGGTTAAACAGGTTTCTTCTAATACGCAGTGAGAAGTTTCTAACCACTGATGTACGGTTTTTACCATCAAGTTAGACGGAAGGAAGAAAGAACATTCATTAGGTATTGAAAACGCGATCATAATTTCCAACGCAAAATTACATTACCTACGTTTATAAATACATCACAGTCAACATCAAATAGGATCTAAATTCAGTATGTGCAAATAACAATAACGCTGGTTTTCTGCTGGACCTATACAAATATTTATGGTATTGGAAGACGTAAAGCAGAGATACTGATTATTTTTGCAATGCTAGGTTGCTAATAGTAAAGAGGAACATTACATATGAAATTTAAACCAAATATACATTATTTACGAAGCACAGTGTAGGTACAATGTAGGTAGTCAAAATACTTAAGAAGATGAAGCTTATCTGTAAATTTTATTCTCAAACTAGCTGTGCCCGCGGCTTCGCTCACGTGGAAACAGAATTCCCGCGCGAATCTTACTCTCTCGCTCCCGGCTATTTTAAAGACAAAAATGCTTATTGTGGTTGTTCCTTAGAAGATAGACATGTATTCTCGCTGACTTTTTTGTAGGTATTTTTAATTTACATAATTATTTAGTAATTTAATTTGCTAAATCTCTTATGATTTACTCAGCGTAAACCATTTAAGCACCCGAATTGATTCACCTTTACCATTTTTTTTAATTTGTGCGGAACCCTAATACTTTTTCAAAAAAAAAAGTAAACTAAATTACTCCCTATAAAATCACCTATCTACTAGTGAAAATCCCGTTAGAATCGGTCCAACCGTTTTCGAGATTACCCAGAACAAACAGACAAAGGGACAAAAATATTAAAAATGTGTTTTTTGTTATAGGTAACGTATATACTTTCATATGCATTTAGAAAAAAACTGATTTTTTGATATTACAAACAGACACTTCAATTTCAAGTCAAGATCGTGTAATTCGCAAAGGTGGAGAAATATTTTCCCAGACTTTAGCAACAGCATATTTAAAACTACCTCTTGCTGTCGCTGCTTTATGCTTTGGTATAGTGAGGAACTGAAAGCGTTGGCGATATCATAGTGTTCTATTAAATAGATAAAGATCATGGTGTTACCTGCGATCAAAGCGAGGGTGAGCACCAACAGCGCGGCCATTATTGAAGTCAACTGTTCACGGGCTAATCCTTGATAGATTTTATACATTCGCTTACATTATAATCTGTCGTAAAAGTTATATTGGTGTCGTTAACTACCGGTTGAACACGGCCACAAATAATGATAACGTGCAAGATAATTGGGTTTTTTGAACGGATAACATGACTTCTGGAACTTTTCGCCGGTGGGTATATAAACATGTATAACTATTAAATATATAATATCGAACTTTTTGTGCGTTTGATTCCTGTTTTGAAGATCACAATATATAATTGACTAGTGGTTTGCACGCGGCTTATTATTCAGTGATTATTTATATCCCGTAATTTTTTTTAACTCAGAGTATAGACAATCCTTAAAGCCTATTAAATGAGGAATGACATATTATACTTCCTGTGTAAAAAATTTCATCAAATTCTGTTAATACAATTTTTTTAGTAAGGTTAAATGTATTGTTAGCAATTCTTATAGCCTATCAATTATGTATGCTTCCCGTCTACAAAATCAGATCAGAATTGTTTTTTTGTTTTTGCGATTTTTGAAAGTAATATTAATAATAGTTAAAGCTCATCTATTATGAAATAACTTATACTTCCCGTGTATAAAATTTCATCAAAATCAGTTTTTTTTTTTACTATTTTTTAAAGTTTTATTGAAAATTCTTATAGCCTATCAATTGACCCATGACATAAGCTTCCCGTGTACAAAATTTCATAAGAATCAATCGAGTCGTTTATGAGTTAAATCCAGCCATACAAACAGATACACAGGCAACATTTTTTTTAAGTGTATGTTCACGATCAGTGTCCTATATATAGTATATCTTTCAGAAAATTTGGGAAAAATATTACATTTACAGACATGACTTTTTACGTTGCTTAAGTAAAAAGGCGTTAATACATGATAGCTCCACAAAAAATGACACGCTAACGCACACATATAGATCATTAGATGATATGAGGTAGTAGAAATTGCGCCAAGTATATATTGCCGGCGCGACACTGAAGTTTAGGTTTGCTAAGTAGGATAGTTTTAACGTGCTACTTAAGGAGCTCATAATATAACTTATCTACAACTTACCCGACTGCGAAAAAGGAGGGTTATGTTTTTCGAATGTATGTATGATGTCAATTTCTTTGTCACGCTCTGTAGCCTTAACGGCTTGATGGATTTAAGCATACGAGGTGTCGTTAGATTCGTCTTCATTGTGAGAGTAACATAGTATAAATAATATTTAAGTACGACGTCTGGGAATCAAATAAAAAGCAAAAACATTTTTTTACTAATTTTTATGTTCAGTTGGTTTTTTGTTTTCTTTTTAATAATTTAGGTAGGTAAAATAGGTAGATATTTTATGTAAACAGTTCCTGAGATTACCTCTTACAAACATATTTACAAATTTTAACTCTGTAGTGTTTTTGTGATGAATTTATTCATAACGGGATGGCAGCTACTTTGTTTTTGTCCTACCCGACCGACATTAAAAAATAACAAGCATATAGGTACATATATGCTTCGATTCCGCAGCGCGTCTGTTACGTTCGCTGCAGCTAGGGTCGATGACTTTTAAACCAACATATTGTGTCAGCGATCTGCTTCGATGCTAAGGCGGTTCAGGTGTAGTCCTAATAACATCCTGAGCGCACTACCTTGTAAGATAGAAGGTCCCTTTATGATTCGCTGGGCTGCGTTACATGTGCGTCCAGGCGTATAACTTGTATGTTCCGGCAGCTGCACTTGCAAGCAAGGTCCTCCACCACGCACTAGGCTTAAGGTGATACCATATTGGACCTCATTGTCACTGTAATTATGTAAGTGTATCACAGGCTCGGCACTCACTTACTTATAACACGTCCACTCTCGGCCATAGCTCTCGTGCAACTGACGCGGTGCACCAGAGATAGTGTATTGACTGTACCGTATATCTTGATGTCTGAGTTTATGTATACTTCTATAAATAGTATAAATATATACATTACATTATATACATTTAGGTAAATTGAAATTTCACATACACTATAGTCACAAGAAAGAATATTTTAAAAAAGATTGGAAGGTACTCGTATATCGCGACGTGCGGTGTCGGTTTGTAAATTATATCATCCTAAGATCCAAGGTTAATTTTGTACGAATAGCGTCTTCAGATATAGCGATTAATATTATTAAAAGCAAGGAGACCGTGGTCACACATCTTCGTACACTATATAACTTAGTTAATTATAAATACATCTGCTTATAATGTCAAAAAAAAAACATCCGTGAGCAGCAGACTTAGCTCGAATTGTGTTCTCCAAGAAAATTCGAGACGCAAATTAGAAGGTAATACAAATCATAAAGAAACAGATTTATTATGCAGTATGCAATAATCGAGAAAAAATATTGGATTATTATTCTAAAGCATATCAATTAATACACAAAAAGTCTTTAGAATGCTTTTCAACCTTTATTTCAGTATTTTATGCTGATGTACAATACAATATTTATATGGCTACTAACGAAACATTATCTTTAAGCAGCGGTGGCAACAATCCAGTCGGTGTAGGAACTCACAGCGGTACTGACTCCAGGGAACGTTGCGTTGGCACAGCCCTCACCCCAGGATACGATACCGATGATGATATCTCTGAAGTAGAGTGGTCCTCCGGAATCACCTTGGCAGGCATCACGACCTCCGACGTCCAGAAGACCAGCGCAAATCATGTTCTCGGTCACAATGCGTGGTATAGGAAGCGTCAGATAGCGAGCAGCACAGAGTTCATTGTTTACAGTGTAGATCGTGACATCCAATAGCTCTTGTGAAGCAGTTCCTCCTTGCTGCACGAAAGATACATTTTACAATAATAATGATATTTCAAAAACACTCTAAGAGTGGATACAAAATTTTGAATACATGGAAAATTGAATTTAGATTTTAGACATTGTAGCCAAAGCTAAGTTATGATCTCATTAAAACGTATTATGTTCTTCCATAGCCCATAGACGATTGCTTAATCATCACGAGGAATCACTAAATTGTTGCATTAATTTATTTATGACAATTATATTGGCGGCACGCTACATCGGCGTTTTGACGTTTGTCTGCTCATGAAGTTTCGTATAAATTAAGTTTGAAGCAGCAACTTGCTGTTATTTATTGTCAAAAGTGACGTGCAGTTAGTCATAAAATTTATCGAATGTATAATTCTCAATACAAAACAAACCAGTTTCGACATGTCGTTACTTCGAAAAAAACCAATTGTGATTGTACTGCGATGGTGATATAGTTTTGACCTGGCTTTTGATTTCGGATATTAATATTGCATTACTGTTAACCGTTGTTCATTAATTTGGACTCTGTTTACACTCTTTTGTTGTGGATTTTGTCGATATGGCCGAGCCTACATTTCAAGTCACTATTGTAATATGTCTCAACGGCTAATATTCTAATTGCTACACACCGATGCACAGATACATAATGAATTCATTTTATAACTCACAAACCAGACAGCATGCCGAACAATACACTTCTTATATTATATACTAGCTGTGCCCGCGGCTCCGCCCGCGTGGACTACAGAATGCCATCGATCGGGCACAAGCGCAAATCTTGATCCCCCATTCCCGAATATTTTAAAGACAAAAATGCTTATTGTGGATGTTCCTTAGAAGATAGACATATTCATACTCTTGCTGACTTTCTTGTAGGTATTTTTAAGATCTACAACTATGTAGTGTATTAATTTGAAATATCTCTTATGGTTTACTTAGCGTAAGCCATTTAAGCACGCGAATTCATTTACCGTGACCAGTTCATTTTCAGTTGCGGGGAACCCTAATTCTTTTTCTAAAATAAAAGTAGCCTCAATTACTCCTTAAAACATCAACTATCTACCAGTGAAAGTCTCGTCAAAATTGGTAAAAGTTTTTCGGAGATTATCCGGCACAAACAGACAGACAGACCAAAATTTAAAAAATGGGTTTTTGTTATAGGTATCGTATATACGTTCATATGCATTTAGTAAAAAGCTGTTAATAAAGCTGTAACCTGTTAAGCGGATGCTGTAAGTAAGAAGCAAACCGCGTATCGTAATTAGGCTAGGGGTCGCGCATATAAGGATCATAATATCAAGTCCCTTAAAGAAGAGTACAATTCTGCCACCTAAACATGTAAGAGGGCCTACATAAGGGCGGATGCCCAGTGTATTGCACGAATAAGCCATGATTTCGTAGGACAAACGTCTAACAATCGAGTCTATTTGAGTCTGGTCAAAGCCGTGCAAGCTAATTTTTATCGTCTAGCGTTACCCCCACTGAGGTTCACTGATGGATCACTGGCTTATGAGCTGCAAGAGAAAGCAACATTACTGGCTAAATCTTTGCGGCTAATTCCCGGCCTGATGATCGTAACGCATAATCGCCAATAATTCCCAGCTGCGGTATTGCAATGTCCGAGTTTCAATTCAGGCAATGTGACGTGCTTAGGGAATTACATTTGCTCGATGTTCGGAAGTCCAGTGGACCGAACGGTGTCACAGCAGTGGTACTTAAAATACGTGTAGCCAAGTGGGCTTCATTATTGACAAGCCTTTACTGCCTGTCCGACGTCTCTAGTATCGTGCTTCGGACTTGGAGAGACGCTTATGTGCAACCGATTCTCAAGAAGGGAGATTGATCAGACCCTGTCAATTACCATCCAATTGCCGTAACCTCACTGTTATGCAAGACTATGGAGTGGAGCAACAACACCCAGCTTCCCAGTTAACACCCAGTTATCTAGAGGATCACTCTTTGCTTGATGATAGCCAATATGGGTTTCGCCAAAATTGATCAACGGGTGATCTTCTGGCATATGTACTGCACTGCTGGGGGTAGGCAATTGATAACCCCATGGTGAGGCTTTGGCGATCAATCTTGACATAGCGAAGGCTTTGATATGGTCTGACACCGTGGACTTCTCTCCAAACTTCCGGCTTACAGACTTCCCGACAACCTCAGCAACTGTATCTCCGGCTTTATGCATGAATGCAGAATTCATGTCCTTGTTGACGGATGTAATTCGCAGTTCATTACCATAAGCGCTGAGGTTCCTTAAGGCTCTGTACTTTCACCCACTCTGTTTCTTTTTTCAAATCAATGACCTTTAGGCTATACTCTTTGCTATGCAGATGACAGCACTATCCATGGGTGCTATTATAGCAGGCCTTCATGTGGTCGGTAAGAAACAGAAAAGGGACGGGAGGAACTTGTCATTGAACTTAACCAATCCTTGCACCGCATACCTATATGGGGAGCAAGTAATTTGGTTAAGTTTAATGCCAAGAAAACTGAGGTGTGCGCATTTTCTTCAAAGAAATCTCAATTTTGTCCCCTCCTCACTCTTCAGAATGTCTGGCTAGAATGCGTGGCTGCGTCAGTCACCTAGGATAAGTGTGGACATTCGCAACGACCCCATCTCGAGAGATTACATCAGGAGTCAAAATCAAAATCAAAAAATATTTATTCAATTTAGCCCCTAAGAAGGCACTTATTAACGTCAAAACACTAAACGTTCGGAAAACGTCCCAGTCATCGAGAAGAACGTTATTCTGTCCCCAAACCCTTTTGTACCTTTGACTCACACTACATATAGTTAAAACAATCTTCCAAATGGTTAGGAATCAAAGTACCTGTACAATGCTTCTCCTCATATTAATTATAATGCTTTGAATTCTGGATCACAACTAAAAGATATAAACAAGACAATTTTTAACAATAAAGAAACCAACTTCTATGGTTTTGAAGAGTTCCCTTGTGTATCTACGAAGTTGAAGGTCCAATACCAATGAAATGGGACTACCCTTGAGGTAACCCTTATCCAACAAACAAATAATAATCTAAAGCGGTTGATAAACAAAGAAGTTATGGCTGAACATCAAGAAAAAAAAATCGAATTGAGTAACCTCCCGTCTTTTGTTGAAGCCGATTAAAAAGGAGTTCATACCTAGCGATCACGTTCAAACTTCAACATTAATATTGGCAACAAATATGACTACGAAATTTTACTAAAATTATTTTAGATGGCTTGATACTTGAAAAAACTACTTACACTAGTCGCGCCCCATCCAGCATGTACAACAGGAAGGTTATCAGGGATTACTCCGCCTTGATAAATAATTGTTCCCTGCTGCACAACAGGGTTAAAGACTAAAGCTGATGCTAGAAGAATAACGCTGATGTCACCATCTAATCCACGAGTGCCATATGTAGGGTGGTTATATTCTCTCACGACATATGCAAGTATTCCCCCAGTATTGCGGAATGTTGTACCGGCTCGTATACGTCGATTTTCAGGGTTGTACAATCTAAAAAAACATTATTTTCAGATCGGAATTACATTGTGTCGATATATCTTCAAATTGTCACCAACGATCTCAAATTTTTCGTAGTTTCAGTTGTTCAAAACACGCTGGCCATTCTTTACAATATAAAGCTATTTAGAATGCGCGAGATAATAATAATTGAGCGAAATTACCATACCACTAAGCAAACTTTCAACGTTCATTTTCAATACACTTAGCACTTCAGGTAGTTTCATCAGTATTAACTCTATTAACTTTACTAGCAGCTTTAATATCAGGTATATTGAAATTCATATTTTGTATTTTGGTAATATATTTTCAGCTTTCTATATTACAGATCGCTGCAATGAAGTGCATACAGTAAAAATTTCAAAAGTAGGTACTTGAAAATTATCATTCTTAACAATTTTTACATATTATATCTCTATATTAATACGTGAAATAAAAGCTTTCGGTACCATTTTAAGCGTATTGCGTGCATGGAAGACTGTGAGATTTGGCATGGTTAAGGTTTATAAGGAGAAGTAGTGCAGAAAGCTAAAATTTATATATAATATTTGTTACTAATATATAAAATACAATAAATAAATACTGCGAATCCTAACACGACCAGTGCCATTGAACTTAGATTTCGCAAAATATTGATATTGTCACCCAACGCAAAGTGACAGGGAGTGATGTAGATAATACTCATTGTTTAGGTTCATGAATACTGCATATCAATGTCAAACAGAAAATAGTCTATGATCAAAAAGTCTCTGGTCGAATTTCGAGCTTAGGGCGATCGCTAGAATTGTTAATTATTCAAACGCAGATAAAACAAATAAGTAACAAACTAAGTAATATTGTTTTTCATTTTGAAAGTAATATAACTTACATGCCCGCAAAGCAGTGAGCAGCGGAGAGAACGTAGCGAGAATTCAGAATATTTGCAGCACAGGATTGCGACCAGGTGCCAGTAAAAACACCCAAAGATTCAACCTGGACAATTGAAGGGTACTTGTCGATGGTTGTTGGCTCCCCACCCACAATGCGGTTAGAAGCCAACGGACTGCAGGATACACCTAAGAAAAGGACAAAAAAATTATTAATCAAGCATCAACTGTTTTAGATTCGGGATTATAACTAATAACTCCAAAAAAAATTAAATATGTTATGAGAAAGCTGGTATAGAGAGACTTCAACTCATCTTTGCGCGCGGCCCTATGTATGCGTGAGCCATTAACGTGGAGTTTTTATTTGTATGACAGTGACGCTTTATTCTACGAGTACAGTCGGTAATAAAAATGTCATATTTGTCACGGAGAAAATGTTTCACCTATATAATACTACTAATATTAAAACGCCAAATTCTAATTTCAAAAAAGATAGATATTCAGCAATTGGTAACAGAAAAAATATTCAGCAATATGGTATAAAAATTTTTCGTCTACCACCATATCATCCTAAACCCTATAGAAAATATTTGGAAAATTATAAAAATATATAATATACTGATTTAAATAACATTAAACATAATGCAGCGGAAATAACGAAATAATAGACAGTTCATTATTTGGTATTTCTAGTGATAAATGGTACTGCATAATATGTTCAATAAATATGCATTTATCTGATTGAGCTGTTGATTTATTTTAAATTTAAACAAAAAAGATGCAAAAAATTTGACATATTAGAAGTAAAATAGCTAACAGAATTCTCTTGTATACTTAACTGTACCCTTTGACGTACACACGTAGTCACTGTATCTATACACGCTTTACACACACATTGGACCGCGCGCACAAGATAGTTGAACTGTTAATAATCGACCAAAAATTGTGTCAGAAATGAAAAAATAGAATGAATCTCAATTGATTATTCAACTAGAGTATAGAGTCTAGACAGTACTAAGCCAGGCGACTATTGGGCAATAGTTTTTCTTAACTGAACCCACCAGGTCGTCGTAGTATTAGGAATTAATATGTCTTTTAAAGTACTGTCTGAGAAATATTTAAAAAATCCGGAGACATGGAAAATAAGTTATCTCCCAAGTGAATTACCGATGCTGGCTTCACAGAGATTCGCAAAATGTCTGAGTCCAATACTGAGAAGTTTACAACCACGTGTGAACGGTTTTCAGTATCCAGTTATGACGAAAAACGTGATATAACGTTTAATAGATATTAAAAACAAGGACAAATACAAAATTACAATAGATACAATAAATACAGCATTCAACATCGAAATGGACCCTGCTCAGCATGTGTTATGACATGTGGCCATAGCAATGGTTTTCAGCTGGACCCTTACAAATATTATGGCCTTGGTAGATATAAAGCAGAGGTATTGTTTTTTGTAGCAATGGTGATTTAAGAGAGAAGGATAGATTGCGTATTGTAAAGAAAAATGTATAATAATTACGAAGTATCTCATTAGTTAACCAATGCAGGTAGTTAAAAAATTCAAAAAGATCCTTTATGCTAAACGTTTTTCTCTGTAAATTCAGGACATATTCCTTTATTTTGTTTTTAATAAATAAACGTACAGATTTTGCAATTTGCAGAGGTGGTGGAAAATTTTTCTAAAGTCTATTAGCAAAAGCATATTTAAAACAGCCTCTTACTGTCGCTGTTGTGTTCTTCTGAATATTGTATATTGTGAATAGCGATAAACTAAAAGCGTTGGCGATATCATCGTGTTCTATTAAATAGATAAAGATCATGGTGTTACCTGCGATCAAAGCGAGGGTGAGCACCAACAGCGCGGCCATTATTGAAATCAAATGTTCACCGGCATATCCTTTATAGGTTTTATACATTCGCTGACATGTAATCTATCTTAAAATTTATATTGGTGTCATTAACTACCGGTTGAACACGGCCACAAATAATGATAACGTGCAAGATAATTGGGTTTTTTGAACGGATAACATGACTTCTGGAACTTTTTGCCGGTGGGTATATAAACATGTATAGCTATGAAATATATAAAACTGTCATTTGCATATGGAACCTTTTGTCTGTTTGATATTTGTTTTTAAGTTCACAATATATACTTGACTATCAGTCACCCGCAACTTCGTACACGCTACTTACAGTAAAATACAGTCTTTAATAATCATCCTGAACATAGCTTTATATAAGTGAAAAATTATATAGAACCAAGTTAGCAGCACAAAATAGATAGGTAAATTGAGTAAACAGCTTCCAAGGTTAACTCTTAATTAACTAATTATCAAAAAGGAAACAAAAAAAAAGACTGCAACAAAAACCCTGAGTAATTTTTTTTCATTTTTGTTTTTTATTTTATTCCCAGATGTCGTACTTAAATAATATAGCCTATGCCACTCTCACAATTAAGATGAATCTAACGACACCTCATATGATAAAATCCATCAAGCCGTTTCTAGGCTACAGAGAGTGCTAAAGATATAAACATACATATACGCTCGAAAAAACATAATCCTCCTTTTTCGCAATCGGGTAAAACATAACTCTTTATAATAATGGTGTTTTTGTGACGAAGTTAATAATTATCGCTGGATGGGAATTAAATTGAAATTTCTGTCAGACCCGACCGACAATTTAAACAAGCTAAATTTTTAAAAGGAAACAAAATCCTCGACTGTAACTCAAAACAAACTTGTACTAAAAATATATTTTTGTATTTTTTCTTTTTTATTTGATTCCCAGAAGTCGTACTTAAATATTATATAGCCAATGGCACCTCCCACAATAAAGACGAATCTAACAACATCTCGTATGCTAATGCTTGAAGAATGCATAATGTTTATAAAAATCTTAATTTCTTAAGAGATAGGCATATGCCATATACCATATGGTATCGCGGCCTTTTTTTAGATATACCTACTAAGTACCAATATTTTTGTAAAACGTTGTATTTACGTATCATTAAGTTAAAGCAGTTCATGAGCGCCTTGACTTCCGACTTACTTAACGAAAATAAATATTTAAGACTAGTTGAGAGGTATAAACTATTGTTAGATATCCTACACAATATTCCTCATGAGTCTAGTTATCACGTAAAATAGAATTTGTTGAATCCGACTGGTAGTTCCATAGATTAGCATGTTTAAACAAAAAAACAAAAAAAAATCTTTTGCGGGATAAATGAATTGATGGCTTCGAGGCACAACGTCATCGTTGTGTGCTAATCGTGTACAAGTATACTGGCAAAAATTAATGTCGCTAATCACAAAAAATACTTTTTAACCCAAAGAATTTTCATAAATGTTGTTTCTAAATCAATACATAAATGCATACAGTGTATATGTGTTGTTGCGTTGGAGAAATGCGAGCTTGACCTTTTATATGTAATAGCGAGAGAGAGAGAGCGTGTAATTGTGTGGTGAGCGGCAGAAAAATAGTGCCATTAATTTTGAAAATGTGGAACATAAATTTCATATCATAAAAACCGTTGATTTATAAATTAGCACCTTTGTCTTTGTTGATTCATTTTGTTAGATTTTATATCTGCGATATGGTAAATAATTATTATCTAATCCGTTGACGAAACGATATAAGTAGTTTTACAACTACGATAAATTTCTAACTATAGTATACAAACCTCCAATTTGCCTAAAATTTGCAACTATCATGTTCTTTTTCGAAATTTTCTGTGAAAAGTTTCAGATGCTGAACCCCAAAGCAAAATTTCCTAAGACATTAAATATGTGTACATACTAGCGGTGTGCTCGCGGCTCCTCACACATTTGTTACATAGTAGTTATTTAAACCCGTAATTTTGTTTATATTCATATTCTTGACAATGTATTTCATCGATGACATATACTTACTATCCGTGTAAAGTATTCCATGAAAATAATTTATGAACTATGAACATTTTTTAATCTAGCGTGGCAATATCTGTTAATTGTCGATTCTTAAGTACTGCGAATAAGAATCTTCCCTTTAAAGTTGGCCCGCCAGACTAGGGAGTGACTTCACCCGGGAAGGCCCCTTTGCCCAACAGGAGGTCACTTCCAAGCGTTTAAATGACAATATATGCTATAAATAAATAAACTTTATTTGGTTTTGATTACAATTTGTTGTGCGATCTCATTTCGTCGCATGAGTCTATTAATAATATTACACTGAATCAGTGCTCGAAATTAGCTGCGAGTACGCACCGACGCGTCACGGACCTAATTTAGTCGCCAAAACGATCTGATGATGTCCCGATTCCGTTGAAAGGTTAGCCTAAAAGCAGGCAAATCAATACCGCGATTGCAAATACCTAAGTATAAACAAGCAAATATTTTGTTGTTAAATATGAAATACTAGCAAACCCGGTCATGTATTGCTATGGCTCATAGATTATTTTTCTCAAACATGCATGGAAATATTATCATTATTTTCGAAAAAAGAACATGCGAAGTATTGAATTTACGGACATGCCAAGAATGATAAAAGAGATCCAATCAAAGAGTATTTAATAACCCCAGCACGCCGTTTCATACAACATTGCTGGAGTGTTGTAATGTTCCAAATTCAAAAAACACTCCAGCAATGTATTTGATTTTCTTTGTCCATAAATTCGATAATTCGCGTGTTCTTTTTTCGAAAATAATGACAATATTTCCATGCATGTTTGAGAAAAGCACTGTAAATACCTCGGCGGAAATGGTAATTGCCTGTCTCGTATTAGTGACGACCTACGGCTCGGCCTTCAAACTAATACTCAACCTACAATTGCCTATTTCACGGCCATTGCAATAAATAATGTACAAACTTTAATGTATAAACTTTACCGTATCACCCGTTGGGCTAATATGAATATTGTATGTTTTCATCAAAATCGCTCAAGTCGTTTTCGAGTCCTCAGGGGACATACATACAAACATGATTGTGACTCATTAAATATGCAATTAGCACCCGTGAGGCCGTGAGTTAGAAAAGCCACGAGTTTATTTTTATCCAAACATCACACAGAATCCGGTATTTTACGAGATGTATGGGGAACACAGCACTCAACAAAATATTAATTATATAAATTAATTAATGTTGCATTGCTTTTAAATCTCTTTACTCAACCTTGTTTGGGGTAATTATTTCTCTCAAAATTTGTCTTTTATTTTTATCTGTACCAATAGTATAAATAGGAAAGATTTGATTTTTTGTTTGTAAAGGATAAACTCAAAAACGACTGGACCGATTTTAAAAATTCTTTCACTAATATAAAGCTTTTTTTTTTTTTTTTTTTTTTGTTGACGTGTAGTGGAAAACCCGTCATGGGTACACACTCGCAAAGGGGGACGAGTGGTTATGTGAGACTCATACTCACTAAAAAACTCCACGGTGCACCGTCCGCCGCCATACTGGGACGACGCGGGCACTGCGCTGGCATTCAGCCGCGCCGCCCCGGCGGCAAGGCCCGGAAGGGCCGCCCGCTGACGGAGACAGCCCGGTGACGAACTGTCTCCCCGTGCGCCAAACCAGTGCAATGGGAAGACAGGCCCCCCGACCCATCTCCCCTTGGTTCGGCCTGGCAGGAGAAGGAGGCGGATGAACCACCACCTGTCCCCCACCCACCCGTCGTTGGGTTTTTTATAGAGGTTTTCTCCTCTGTCCCTGCCATAATGTTTTTTAAAGGGTGGTTTACTCCACCACAGTCCGTCCAAGGTTTTTTAAGGTGGCTTACTCCACCGCCGTCAGCGATTTTTTAAAGAGGTTGTATCCTCTCAATTTTTTAAGGAGGTTTTCTACCTCCTCCGCCGTCAACGACGAGTCCGTCCGTAGTGGACGAGCCGAAGCAGGTCCACTCTTGCCCCATCCCCTGTCTCCTCTGATGAGCAGAGGGGTACAGGGGAGGAACGCCGTCGGTCTGGTATTAGCCGTCGGCCGTGAAGCGGCCGCCGTTGCCCGGGGCACACCACGAGGAGGTTCCAGACATAGTGCTCCTCACTAATATAAAGCTAATGTATCATCGACTAACATAGGCTATATTATAATTTGGAAAAAAATAATTATTCCTCATAAAAATATCGGTAGTTTTTACAAAGTATATAAAATTGCCTAGACGGGTGCGTTGGCGATGTTTGTCATATAAAATTAACACGGGTGAAACCGTGGAGCACAGCAACTTTTTTATACATCTAATTTGGCAAACAACCGTAGCTTATAGACTGTTGTAATGCCATAGGTATCGCTAACGCGTTACCGATCTTGAATCAAAGAAACTTTGTAAACACTACTCACCCCAGGAACACAACACAAAGCTATTTGGCTGCGATCTTTTGTAGGGTGGAGGTATTTCACCAGACGGTTTGCTCCAACTAGAGACTCAAATAAACCCCAAGGACTTTTCTCTGTGCTCTTTCTCTTTATCTTATTAAGTAACTCTTACTACATTTAATGATAACTGAAACAATTCAAAACAAGATTAAATTTGTTTGCTTATAGGAACACTTTCATCATATCGTATTATATTGTAAATTGGTAAGTAATCTTGTACCTTAGAAGTATTTAAGCACAAATCAGAACAAACTGGTGTTGTCATATGCATTTATCCTTATATATCTTAAATGTCTACCTATAGGCTCAGTCTACCCGACTACCCAAAACCTGTTGAGGGCTCCATTATACCGAATTGTCTATATTGTTATAATTATATTTTTAACCGTAGCACGACAAAGTGTCTGACCTGGACCTGATAGTGGGCATTTACAATCCATCCCCGGTCGTTGCTATCATACTGGCCTGATCAGGTGTCTCTTCACGTATTAATCTTTGTCCAGATAAATATGTTAGTTAACTTGGGAATATCAATTATATTACAATTTTCCTTTTCATTATATCATTTAAACGACTACTGTAGAAGATATCACGGATTTAAAATTACGCGCAACCACAGGAATTACTCGCAGCGAAAGGGTTGACTGGTAGTCCGTACCTTTGATGAATTGCGCGTCGCGAGCTAAGGAATGAACCCTAAATCATGCTTTTTAAAATAATAAAATACACCAGTTTATAAATGGCACACTTGCAAGGCTGGTACTAGTTATAAATAAAAAGGAAACAAAAAACGCGACTGCAACAAAAAAAAAGTTTAAAAAAATATTTTTTCAAATTTTATGTACCGTATGTCACTCTCACAATTAAGACGAATTTAACGACAGCCTTTAAGCTATAGAACATGCCAAAGAAATAGACAAACATACATACATACGCTTGAAAAACATAAACCGCCTTTTTCGCATTTGCGTAATAATAAAAATGAGCGATATTTCCTCAACGAAGTTAGAATTAGTTCATAATGATAGATGTTGCATATTAATACCGTTCATCTAAAAACATTCAGGTATTTGAATCACGTGGCGCCGGTAGAGTATATTTCTGTTCGCTTTTGCAGGTGCATTCATCAACTCCGCGCCCTGTCTAATCACTTCTAATAACTATACGGGTATCAAGACGACAGTAATATTACTGACAGGTGTAGAGTAGAGATAGGAAGTAATTTTTTACTGTATAAAGCCTATTATATGGTAGATTATCGTGTACTTACTGTCAGATGAGAAAAGTCTTAAACTGTTGGGTTTAGGAGCATGAAAGTTTGCATATATAAATCCTTTATATTCCTAACGATTTTTTAAAGTTGTACATGATGACCGTTTTATAAAAGGTAAAAATAATAATTTTAAAAATCCCCGTCACAAACAACCTATTCATTGAGACCATTCCAATGAGTCCAAATACGATACTTCTATTGTAAGTTCTTCTGTCGATTCCCGATGATGCTGCAATATTACGTCAAGGTTACCTTTAAAAACCTTTCAAACTAAATCAAAATCGGTTCATCCGTTTAGGATCTAGGATGCCATACACAGATATACATGTTAAGCTTGTTACAATTCTCTGTTTGCGTCAGGGTTTAAAAACGAGAACAATGCGTGCCATAATCCAATATTATTTGAAGGTATATGAATATGATTTGCATCTATTTCTCTATAATTTTAATTTAAAATTCGGCAAAATATTCCCTCACGATGCTTCTCTAAACCTGCAGATGCTGATAATCCATGGTTATGACCATCAAAGACATATTTGCATGACATATAGAGCGTGGAGTACACGTGGCAGTTACCTACTAATTAACGTGCTTAAATGAACGGTGAAAAGCAAACAGGAACGGGAATGTACGACTGCCGCAACGAATATCATTGCTAAGATTAGTTTCTATTTGCATACAGACAGACGAGCAGTAGATAAGAGAGCTCAGCTAGTTCACTTTAAACATACGGCGACTTCGAACTCCATTGTCACAATGTTAACATTTTGAACAACGATAGACTTGAATAAATTTAATACAGGTGAAACCCTAGGGTACGTATAGTTTAAAATAAAAGTCATAGTATAGATGCTATAAAATTGGCATTGGACACCACTTATTTGTAGAAGCATAATGTGAAACCCATATGCATTTTATGGTACAATACCACTTACCCTATTAGCGATTATAAGCATCGATAAACCCACTTGTATATATTTTTCTCACATACAATGATACTACAAGAAAATTTCTCAAGAGTTGAGGTTTCCTATGTTGTTATTCCTTCACCGTTAGCTAATTTTATTTTACGCTAATTGTAACAAATTGTGACGCGATTTTGGTTTCTATGGTTCAACATAAAATTTGCAATTATTTGTAGTAAATATATTTGTGGTATATGTAGATAGTCCACTGATTAGATACTCCGTGACAATGGCCGTGCGGGAACAGAGTGACAAATATCACAGCTCTCATAGTTTATTGTAATTAGTAACTCAATGGAAGCTAACTTTTCCTGCACCCATACGATAAATCCTGATTCTTTGTGTCTTTTTTCGCACTGTTCCGATCGATCAGCATTTATTCAGTTATTAACGTCTTTCCTCGTGATATTTATCTATATGTACGATAGCGGCGACGATCCAATAATGATTTCCTTTTTCTTATCATCGTATCACATCTTGTCGTCTATTGTTGAAAAATATACGTATTATTAAATTTTACTTTATAATTTGAATATTCTATTAAAACTACATGTTAAGGATTAAATTTAAATATTTCATGTGTGATTATTAAGCCTTTATCTTTTACTACTTAGGTTCAAAAAAATAAAACAATAATTGTGAAAATATTATATGTATTTACATATTAAAATCGATATTCTTAATTGTTATAAAAAATACGCCATTTATTTGTTAATTTAAAAACTCCTTGATAATGAACCTCCGTGGTGTGCACTACCAAAGAGGCTGAGTTTTTATCTTATACAAACTGATGCAGCGACACAAACATACCTAAGATTTAGTCGTTTGATAGTATAATATTGTAATACACGTAATTAATTATATAACTTGCATGATAAAGTCAAGGATTTTACTGGGTAAGCACAATATTTAAGTCAGTTTAAGTACGATGTACTAAAATAATCACAAAAGTGTAAAAGAGAAATATTGATTTTTTAAATTAGATATGTTATATTATGACTGTCTTTTTACAATCACCGTACAAAAACATATTCCTTATCATATTGCGTAAGTATTTCACATAGTAAATTTAAAATTAATTTTCAACTTTCTTGAATCAAATAGGAATACAATAAAATCCATCCAAATAATACTGATCAGTTGAAAATTTATTCAAAATCGAAAATCAATTTCCTTACAAGACTACATTTACCCTGATCAAACTAATACTATATTTACTTAACTACTTTACGCTATCAGAAGCATTACTTGAGAAAAATACAGGAGATTCGGAATATATAGGCGTTGCTACGTGAGAGGACCTATACGGCATCACATCAGAGTATTTAAAGGCATTATGGAGTAAAGTCTGCTGTTCCACCAACAACGTGTTCAAGTGTCTCATCTCTTGATCAATCTTCTTCAAGTTAAACGTTGCTTGATCTATCTTCTCTTGCATTCCTCTTATTTCTATATTGACGTTTTGATCATTTGTTTGATTTTCATTCTTTAGTTTCGATGAGATCTTATTCTTATACAAAACTTCTTTTACCGATTTTCCAGATTTAACTTTGTTTAGTTGTGCCAGTTCGTAAGCCGCCATCATAATGTCTGTGGGTAATCGTTTCTCATGAGGATTTAACGGTTTGACACTAAGTATAACTTTCCCAGCTTCTGGTGAGACCAAAGCGGTTCTGTAAACATACTTATGAAGACATTTTGGGAGCCAAGCACTAAACATGCCCATTTCAACAAACAATATCAGTTTTGTTTGTCTGACCAATTTCGATAGACCTGCAGTTTTTCTCAGCCCTTGAATATCATGGACTGCTATGCCGACTAGCAAATTCATCAATATAATCGTGACAAACATTAGAAATAGAATAAAAATTATTTGCGACGATAGCTCGAAGATCAAAGGCGGATCGTCTAGCAAAGGATCGTTAATTAATATGTTCAAATTGAGTTCACCCACCATCATTGATAAAGTACTTATGAACCCCATCAAAGGATTGGCGAACATTTCCTCATTCGGGAATACAACGCAAAAGCATATTGTGAAACCTAGAAGTAAGCAGACGTAAGCTAAAAGCAGTTTTAAGAATTCTGTCAAAACTTTCTGATACATGGCAACGTAGTCTCCAAACATTGGTAGTTGACCCATCATCAGCATCAGATTCGTCCACGCTCCTAAAACAGCATATCCGCCAACATGATTTTGCCAACTGTAATCTTTGTCTATCTTGTAAAGTGAAAAGACAGAAAGAAGAACGAACCATTCCATTAAGTTCTCGAAAGTAGTAAAATATTGATAAATGCTCGAATATCCAGTGATACCGGTTAGCTTTCTTGCGATTTCAAATGCTGTTATTGCCATAAGTACCCACCTTTCAAACTCAATTGGATTATGATTCAATATCAAACCTAAAAGTGACTGCGACTGGCATAACTCGTTTGGTACACCGTATTTATTAGAATATTTCCCCTTACATGTTTTTACTACTGCTGTTAATACATATATAGAAAGAAACGATACGAATAAAAAGCAAAAAATTAATCTAGCCAAATAAAATTTCCTAATTTTTCGCCATTTCATAAACAGAAATGCCGAGCATAACGGATGTTGCAAAATATCTTTCTGACCTTCATCAATCAAACTATTCAAATATGTTATCTCTCGAGGATAAGAAAATTTTAATAGTTTGCCAAAATCAAACTCGATTTGCACTTCTTCATTGCCTTCTGTGGAACGACTGAGGGATATTCCACAATCCAAATTATGCTTGAGTATAGCCAACGATTTAGGAGTTTTCCTAGCAATAACACTTAATGCTGTATGACCCTTCTTTGATTTAGATGTGACATCAGCTCCAAGGAAAATCAAAGTTTCCACACATGGGGTAAGCCCATCCATAGCTGCTAGATGTAACGCTGAATATCCATATTCATCTTTTTTATTTACTTGTGCCCCCCAACTTACAATCATATCTATAATATCACATGCACGCTCAGATCGGCTGACAGCAGCATGCAAAGGTGTCCTTTTATCGTAGTCTTCTGCATTTGGATCAGCGTTTCCATCTCGAAGAAGTATTTCAACACATTCCAAGCTACAACATCTCGCTGCAAGATGAAGAGCTGTAAAACCTCTGTAATTCTTCGTATTTGCTTTAGCACCTTCAGATAATAGAAGTTCTACACACTCTGCGAAACCTCTGGCAGCTGCCAAATGCAACGCTGTACATTCCTTATCTCTTTGTTTGGTCGAACCATTTACACTTATTTTTGTTTCTTTTAATAGAAAGGATAAGCAACGATGGGCACCAACTTCTGCAGCTAAATGCAAAGCATTTAACCCTCCAGATGTGACGTAAGCTGGATCTACTCCCCTTTCAATAAACATTTCCATACATTCCACAGCATCTGCTCTAACGGCACAGTGAACTAAATTGTCTTCACATCCGGCTCTTTGAACGACAGCATGTAATGATGCTCCATTTGCTATTAATAATTCAGCTACTTCTAAAGAATTTCCAAATGCAGCGCAGTGGAGAGGAGCAAAATATTTTGGTGCGAAATCAATATCAGCACCACGAGATATTAAAAATATAGCTGCTCGACCTGCACCACTGAATGCTGACATATGCAGTGCTGTTAAACCAGGAGGTTCTGCGTGATGAATGTCAGCACCAGCATCTAAGATAGTAGGTAATAACTCATCACGCATCAAAAAAGCAGCCCAAAGTAATGTTAAATTAACCACAACTTCTGGCGCAGAACTTATGTGCTCCTCAATATTATCTGCTGTAATCAATCCACATTCCACATCGTCGAAAAATCTTGACGCTCCTAAAGTTAATGCTCTTTCAAATAGTCTTCTTCTAATTACTTCTTCAGTCAATCTGGCTTCAGGGTCCGGCGCGAGGACATCGAAACTTTGGTACATGTTTGGCGCATCTTCAGCAGGAGGTGATGGTCCAACGAACAGATACTCTTTAGCTTTTCCAGGTTCCCGAGCTGATTCAAGTAAATCGATGTTTCTGGCGTGTTTACTAGTGACATTTAGTGGGAATTCTTCAGGTTCTCGTACTCGGGAGCGAATGCTGCTGCTAAGCCGAGATCTACTTGGTGTTCGCACGGGCGTTTGTAGCGGAGAAGGCCAACCCATCTCGCGGTACCCGAAGTTATCCATTGCCACGGAATAACTGAGAGTAAAAGGCACTAAAAGCAGCGCTATCTTATCTGTTTTGTTTGCTTTGAGCCAACACAAGTGTCATCTGTTTGACGTAGTGATTTATGAAGTTATTTTTAATGTGAATAATTTTAGTTTATAGAAATTAATAATTTATGGTAAACAACATATTTCATTGGCTTTAACTATTTTTATTGTTATTATTTGTTTGTTGAATTTTGCTATTAAATTGTCAGTAGCAGCTCGGAGTTTGGTTAAAACATGGGACCTATAAAACATACCCGGCGAACTGTGGGTGTACATTAGTAAATCTCTGACTAACCCTTCGAGGATACAGGCGTGATGATATTTTATTTGTTTATTTATTATGTAAAATTTAGGTGTATAATTAATACGGTTTTTTTAGGGGTTTACAATATAATGAAGTTAAAAAAAATGATAATGATATCGCGGGATATAAATATGATAAATTAAATAATAAGGAAATAGTTCGATAAAACCAAACATGATAAAAATTATACAATATGTATATATATATATTTGTAAAAATAATTCCTGTAGGTATTTAATTGTGTATATATAAAAAATGTTAAGATACAGACAAAAACGAAACAGGAAAACAACGTTATCACAAAAATGTTACAATCAAACAGACAAACAAGCTTAACAAAGCAGTTATCATAATTTTTTAGGCTTTATCAATTTGCTAACGTCTTATTCCGTTCTATTATCATAAAATTTATATGGTTCATCAATCGGTTCATACAACGAAGTTATGGCTGAACGTACAAAATATAAACATTTAAATTGAGAACCTTCTCCTATATAACCGACTTCAATAAAAGACAAAATGTTCAGCAATAATTTTTAAAAAAAATTTAACAGGTCGCTGCAAATTTTTTAAAATTTAAAAAATCGTCAAAAATAGAATTTTTTTTAAATTTTTTTTCTCGTTACGGTATAATTTTAGAGGTAAAAAAAAATTCTGAAAGTTTCAGTTCATAATTTAAATTTTGTAAGGTCGCTCATAATTTTTTTAAATTTATTAGTGTATTACTTTAGATTTTTTCGAGCGACTTTTGATATTCAAATTTAAATTCCATACTTTTTTTTTTTATTTAGTACAATTTACCGTAACAAGAAAAAACTTTTATAAAAAATTCGATTTTTGACGATTTTTGAAATTTTTAAAAATTTGGAGCGACCTTTTAAAATTTTATTTTTGAGCTGTCCTATGGAGAGGGCTCTTAAAACATCAAAAACTAACATTTTTTCACTCGAGACTAACAAAAAAAAAATTGTCGGTTTTTTTGCGTCACCCTAATATATACATAAATATTTCTTTCTATACTGATTATGCTTTATACAGCCATGGACATATTTAGAGAAACGCAATAAAAAGGTAGAAAAACAGAAAATTATTTCTTATTTCATACCGGCCATATATAACAGTACTAGCTGTGCCCCACGGTTTCACTCGTGTTAATTTTATCCAACAAACACCGCAACGCCAACGCACCCGTGTTGTCTATCGTAATTGTTCTTCCCGCAAATACAAATTATTTTAATTTTTAATTATCTCCTAAACTATGTGTCTAAATAACATACTATAAAGAGTAAAATTTAACTTCATAAAATTGTCTTTATGATGAAGTAACTAACTTTGTACGTAAGGATCAATATGCCTTGGCTAAAAATAATGTTTATAAATGACTTTTTAATTTTTAACAAATCTTTGTCATGAAATACCTTATTGTGGTTTATATATAAGAGATAGGCATATACTATCGCTAACTTTTTTTTAGATATACTAATGTTAAATATTTTCGTATAACATTAACATTATCTTTACGTATAATTAACTATTATGTCAGCGCATGCGGATAAAGGAGATCGCGAAGGTTTCGACTTCCGACTTACGTAGCAAAAAACAATATTAAAGGATAGTTGGGAATTTTAGCCTAATAATATATAGCCTATACTATTCCTCGTGAGTCCTGTCATATGAAAAAAAGATGTTTTCGAATTAGACTATTAGTTCCAGAGATTAGCGTGTTTAAATAAACAAACAAAACAACTTTTCCGCTTTATTATAATAGTATTAATAGTATTTATGAAAAAAAGAAGATTTTGAATAGAATTTTACTTACGAAATTAATTCTGTTCTTTTTTTGACAAAGTATTGTTATTATTGAATGAGACATTTGATTACGTTTGATTAATACGTTTGAGTAATAATGCCGGAGCTCAGCGTTGCTCAGGGGTCTAAAGCTGAACTTTTAATTGAAAATGGTGGCTCAAATATTACGAGTGTCCCAGTCTGTGATTTTTCGTAATGTTAAACAACACCAGGATGGAAAGTATACAAAACGTAAAGGTCAAGGTCGGAAAAGAGTAAAAACAGATTGGAGAAAAGTACTCTTTACTGATTAGTCCAAATTCTGTCTCAAGTCAGATGACGGAAGGGGCAAAGCAGATTGTGATGCCTTTTGCCCCATTCATGGAGAATAATTTTCATGCACGCTCGCCAAACCTAAATTCGATAGAACATGTTTGGAATGAAATTTGGAAAACCAAGTAAACAAAGAAATCCAGCACCAGCTAACCTAAGGAACCTCAAATCTGCATTGGTTTCATTGACAATTTTATATTAAAAATGCCCAGACGTAGACAGCTAGAGGAGGCAATACTAAATACTGATTGCGTCACCCATTATGAAAATAAAAACAGTCTTTATAACAATATTCAATTCTCATTATGTTGCTAGTAATTTGTTTTTTTTTTAGTTCAAAAATATTTATTTAATTAATCGATTCTATTCAAAGTGTTTCAAAAGTTTCTATTATAGAAAAAAATCTGTTTTCACTTTAATTTGTCCATTTTTTATTGCTTTCCTATAAATATGTCCATGAGTATGGTATGATTGATATTATATTATAATTACAATTACAGTTTACACGAGCGCTGTAAATTTTTCTTACAGTCCTGTCAGGATAACAGTTTATGTGCGCACGCGTAGTTCAATATTTGAACTGAGAGCTTGAAGCAATAGTCTGATATCGGTTATCATGCAAAATAATTATTTGTTTAGTGAAAGGTAATCAATGTTATTTATAAACTTTTATGTGAAGGACGTTCATTAATATATGCGTCCAATGAATACATTATCAAATGTTGACATCAAAATGATTGGGATTCATTTAAATATCATTTGTGTTAAATGAATGCCAGATTCAGAGTATTGAAGCAATGATGACTCAGTTGGTAGCGTGTACGGACTCCGCGTCGATCGACGTGAGTTCGAATCCCTGCAATGAACCTGAGCGTCCGGTAAAGGAAAATATTGTGACGAAACCATGGCATGGTAGTAGGATTTTTTACAATGCACTCCCACCCTCAAGTTGAAAATCTGCCGCCAATCAAGCGTAGGTGTATTCCGGCAGCTGCACATGAGAGCCAGTCTTCCACTAGGCTTAGCCATCTTGGGCCATATCGTCACTTAACATAAAGTGAGACACTCATTTCATAAATTTCACTTTAATAACGGAACTATAGATCGAAATAGGTATAGGTTTGGCTAAACTTATAGGAAGGAATTATAGAGTGGAAACAACTAAATCTCAACGCAAACCATATAACACAAAATTTTAGAAGACGTAACATTACGAAAACACATATACAAGTAATTTTAAGAATGAATTGAAAACAAAAGCAATTTATGGTCAAGTTGACGCCGGAAACTCCAACACAATACATATCGAAGTATGAATATAGTTTTATGATAATCGAAATAATTTCTTTAAATATTTTGAAGTACACGTTTATTTTATATCCACCTCACAATTAAATTAAACAAGTAGGTATTTACAACATACAAAGTTCAGTATTAAATGTCTCATGTAGGCAAATTTCTCCTGTAGTTATATAACGTTGTTTATTTGTATATACAAATAAAGTCTCATTTCACTTTATTCATAATGCCGACAAACTGGATTATTAATATCACGGTACGACAATTATTGTTGTACTTGTTTCTAAGACATTTATTTTATACGATATTCATCATCTAAGTAGTGCGCAGTTGCATTTGCACGGGCGAAAATAATTCGTCGGGACTTCTTATTGTGTGGCAAGTAGGTTATACACAACTTTGCCAAAGTCAACTAGTTAAAAATAATAGTTTATCAAGATGGGAGTTTTTGTTGCAACTTTAAATTTGAGCTGCTAATTATTATTTATAACTTACTTCACTTGTGAGCAATTATCAAACTATATCATGCAAAATGTACCAAAATTAATCAAACTAAATTACAAACTAAGATAGTGTCAGTCGAAGTCCTAAACCACCGATGCCCGTATTTTAATAAGGAGAATATGAAATTTCAGACCTCAATAATACTGTAATAATTATGAAATTTAAAATGCATTTTACCTACTATATCAAGCCACTTACTATTGTCAATTCTTTAAAAATAGATATCATACAATAAATTCACATATGAACATATAAAATTGGTTTATGTAAAATATAAACCATCTGTTACTTTCTAGTATCTGCACACTGGGTGTCAAAGAATAAAACAAAATATAAGAAAACAGATAGTCTTATTCGTTTAATAAATCAAAGAGTCGAATCTCTATCTGCTTTGTTTTATTTACTCGTACTATCACAGTTATAGGCTTTAAACCGGGAGTTAATTTTATGAAAATTATAGAGAACTTATTTTTACATAGACTATTTTTATATAGACCATGTTTTTACATTACGTTGATTGTACTAAATTATACATTACAATTTTAAATCAACGAAGACCGAAATCACAAAGACGAATATTATTATTCACGCATCCTTTGAAGCAATTAATAGAAAGATATTAACATTCTAATCTGTAAGTAATTTAATAGTTTTTTATATGGTAAAAGTTTTCATCGAGATATTCTACCGAGATATTACTAAAGTATTATCAAATCATAATAAAGTTTTGAAGTAAACCTAAGACTAAAAAACGTAACTAGATTAGTTTAGTACATCGCCATTATACTATAATAAATAAAAAACGACCTCAATGTTTATAAATATATGCGACAAGTTGGTATTGGTGACATAGAATTTCAAACATTAAAATTAACCTCCCAAGGAATATTACGACAAGGACATCTTAGGCATTAATTTAACTGTTTGTCACATCTGTTGAAAATATTGAATCTACAAACTTCAAACAATAACTTAAACAGCATTTCAATGTCAAGTTTACGCATATCGGGCACGTATCGGGCCCGCAATCTATGACAATTAATCGGACTTGTTCGCCGGACCGCGAAGAGAGGAATCGAACTGACGACCATGCCGCCGCGTCGCGTCTCCCTCGCGGTTAGTGCACTCACCGTTAACTAAACTCGATGGTATCGAAAACTACGGATTTATCAGGTTCAACAAATTAACTGTAATAATATGGCACTAGAATGGAAAACTTTTCCTTCTGTTATCTAGACAGTTCAGTTTGCAATTTGATTTGCTGAATTCAATGGAAGATTATAAATAAAAGTTGCAAACATTAAATTCTGGCAAAGAAATAATAAAAGATGCATTGCCAGTGAATTTATTTGTTTGTCAGTCGAATAACAGATTTCTTTTGTGACGGGAAGCATGTGTTTTTGCGTGTTTAAAGAAGAGGTTAAAAGCGCGTTTTGTATATATAATCTTAAATCGATTCTGTAAGTCCTGCAAACTAAAAAACGATTTTACGCTTTTTTTAGAACTGACTGTACTGTTAACCATAAGGGCCCTGGAGCCAGTGTGACCGTTTCAAAATTATGTAATGTACTAACAAAATGTCTGGCCAGTACTAAAATATAATAAATGAAAAGTATAATTGTACTAAAAATCAACTAACATGTTAGGGTCATTATTTTGTTATTTTTCGAGACAAAGTTTAGTGTACTATAATGCTATATAAGACTTGTTTTGTCACTTCAGCAGTCGAGGTGTTGTGTCAGTGTTATACTTACTTTTTGGTATTATAAAATAATATTAAAAATATTGTAATGTTTAAAATTTTTGTTCTAAATCGATGTTATAATCATTATTACCTATTTTTTTACAATAATAATCATATCTGGTGAGGTGACAAAAGAAATACAACCTTCAGTCAAAGCTTGCTTAACGTGTACCTAATATGCAAGGAATGTTCTTAGTTAAAAACCTATTTCTGTATTTAGTCTTAATGATAATAACTAGAGAAAAAATTATTTCACATTGTGTATTGGAAATGGGAACAAACTTTATACACTTTTTAAAGTTAGTGATATTTTTATACTTTGAGTCCTTTTTCTTATCAACAATATTGCTCAATATGGCCCGAAACTGCTGTTGGTCCAAAACTGTTTTACATTATTATCTGTATTACTACCACCACCACACAAAAGGTTTTGTACTTCTTGATCGTGGTTCATCTGAAGTCTGACGAGTCTTCTTCAATAGCTTGTTTGTTAGTATCATCGATGTTCGAAAACTTATCTATAACATTTAACAGAGATGAAAAGCTTTCGTAAATATCTATTTGTGGGCAATAAATTTTAATTCTGAAAACAGTGTCTCTTTAAATGGTAGTCTATACTGTTGCCAGTTAGTAATTCTTAAAAAGGCCAAAAATGTACTGTTATGGGTTAAATTGTATCAAAAAATACTAAAATTGGGTTTTAAACTAAAATAAAACTTAATAAATTTCACAGACTCCTAATTATACCAATTTGTACTGAAAGTACTAAAAACGGTCACACTGCCTGGAGCCTAAGATGGTTTTTTACAGGTTCACCGTGGTTTGGGGAGAGCGCTTGGGACCCTCAGCCGGGAAAATGTAATTACGCACAAGGCTACTGTCAGGTACGAGACAGCGTTCCTCGGGAAGTGGCCTTTTCCTTGTGATCAACCATTATCAGGAAGGTATTATTTTTATTTATATAAAACAAAAAAAAACTGAAAATTAAAGTGTACTGATTTCATATGATTTCGTTATAAACGTGACAACAATCTGAAATTCATTTCCACGGAACGCGCAATTCATTTTTTTTTTTTATAAATAAACATTATTGTTTCAAGAAATGTGTACAGCGTAAACGCCTAATGTGTGAACGACATAGTCTCATTATAACATGACAGGTTTCAAAAGGACCTACTTTTGTTCTGCAGTTAAGGTTGTCAACTATCTTAAATAATTAATACTAATCAAATTGTTTTCATTTCAATTTTAGCTACCTAATCAAAAGGTACATTAAATTAAAAGGCTTTTTGACGTGACAACGTCTTATAATTCGATGGAGCCGGCTGCACGCACGAAAAAACATGACTCATGCAGCGTTACCTCGCTCTGAGGCGTTCCGTTTAAGGCTTGAAGTGCAAGCGAGAGCGCGGTACGAGCGACAAAGAGGCACAATTGGCCTCCGCGTTCGGCAGTGTTCGACATCTGTCTCTCTCCTACTTGAGTGAGCGATGCGTCCGCGTGGACAGCTGCTATGCAATAATACAATTACATGTTTTCGTCAAGTATGAAGTGCAGTGAAAAGTGAATGTGGTGTCAATGGTTTATAGCAACGATAATTGCGGCGATAAAGGTAATGATTCTTTCTATATTAAATATATGTTCAGTGATATATTGTCGAATATTCGTGCTTTCATCATCAAAATAAATAGCATCGGTCCGCTAGTGCAGCGATTGTAGGTTATGCTATAATTGACAAAACTATAATTAAAATTAAAATTTTCTTTTAGAAAATGATACCATTCCATCAGTATTTTCTTATGACGTTTTCACGTTCAACTATCGTCAGTAAACCGACTTTACAGACAACCGATTTATTTTATTTCAAATTTTAGCCATCGCTATATAGGAAATTAGAAAATTGCAGCCTGCCTGTCTCGAGGAACATAGACAGTGCAATAATTTACCTTCTTCAAACATAAAATAATATTTTGTTGAATTCTTTTATTGAAATCATAAAAATAATTAACACGAACTGTAATGGCGCATTCAAAGTGGATCTCAGCTTTCGATACTAAAACACTTCTTTTCTCTACAATACGACATCACCTGGGGCTCGAGTCTGCTAACAAAATAATGTTTTAATAGTTTGTCGATAGTATCTAATTTGGTATTCTCGTATTTCTTTGTCATTCTATCGGAAAACCACGGACTGATTTGGTATTCTGCTCTACAGTCGCGTCTCAATGATATCGTTATATCGTTTTTTACGTAATCTTACACATTTATTGAGATTTAACAGTAAAAATAGCACTAACAAGTATTGTAAATTAATGGTAGTTTCGATTATCAACACTGAATCCATGGTAGATTTTGATAGACAACGCTAACGATTTATCTATTGCCCTCCCACTGACACACTATCACAACTAGAGATTCTATCGAGACAGTAATGAAATTTTAGCAGAGTACCAAATCTGTTACTATTTCCATGTAATATCAGTAGTGTGTCGATATAATGACAATGTTAGATTAATAAATGTGAAATAGCAGACTTGGGTCCCTGGGGTCCATTATCTATTTATTTTAATTTTGTTTTAAATCTTTACTTATTATGAGGTAAACTAAACAATTACTGTAATAGTTATCTAATTCTTATAAAATGATAAAGATGGATAGGATAGAATAGAATATAATAGAAAATACTTTATCGTTACAAACATACACTGTACAATAAAAATAAAAAGTAGAAAAAATAACAGAACAGAAACAACAGGCGGCCTTATTGCATAAAGCAATTTCTTCCAGGCAACCTTACAAAGGATCGGAAGAAAGAACGATATTCAATATCATAAAGATATATTATGTGATCTCTATTTAAAAGAGGACTGTAGAGACACAGACAATGGCCCCCAATTCTTTTAGCTTATTAACATAAGGGTAAAGTTTGATGATAAAATATATCTAGATAAGGTGTATTATATCGAAACAATTTGATGCAATTTTTAGAAAGATTTTGTTTTATTATTTCACTTCAGAATTAAACATGAAGTTAGCTACAACCCTAATTCGCAAACAGTACATTTTATGTCCGTATTATTTACATTTTTATAATCATTTTGCTTAATTGCAATTACTGGAAATAAAGCAATACGCTTTTTGTCAATCAGCGAAATGGATAAACGATTATTTTAAACTGATGAAATCTGTGCTAACGCTGTCAATAAAATGTTAAATGATTAATTCACTTTAACTGTATTTTTTGTTTAAATATATTTCTATAATAAGTTCATGTTAATAAATAATATATGTATTATAATATATCATTTATACAAGAACATGACTTGTAATTCGATCTGTTAATAATACAGTTGTTGATTATAATATATTAATACAGTTTTGCAAATAAACGGTGCCTTTTAAACTAATTTGAATACCAAATGTTATGAAACTAAACAATAATAAAATTTTATTATCGTATTATATATAGATTATACCTACATAGAATTAAGTGGGTTTATTGATATTTATTTAATAATATATTACTTTGAATAAATTAAAAAAAATGTTTAGTTATTTTCAATGCAAGTAGGTACTGTCAAGAGCAAATTCAATACCAAAATAATCGGATACTCTTTCATACAGACATGGGCCTGGGTAAAAAAAGAGATGTAATTATATGAATACCGTGTAAATTAATGGCTAATGCATTATCAAACAGTCACTGAAAAAAAGCAGATTTTTTTGCAATCTAAAAGCAGAGATTTAGGATATTTCGTAAAAGCGAAGTCATGTAATAAACTTTAATTAAACTATTTCAGAAGTAGGATTAATATTAAAAAGGCTTATGTTTATTATATTTTAGTTTATTTATCTTGTTGATTGTGAATTTTAATGATATTGTACGATCTTAAAAACAAAAATATATTCCATTTTATAAACCGTAGTTCAAATAATTAAATTCTGGGCCTAGAAATACCCGTCTCCTTTAATTAGTGTTCTATACTGCCTCATTAGCCTAGTGGTGGTCGTAAGCGCGACTGCTATCATCGATGTCTCGAGTTTGGCTTTGTGCCCGATGAATGGCAATAGGCTCGCCTCCTATTACCTACATGGGACCTAAAAATCATACACGGTGAACTGTGGGTGTACTAGTACACCTCTGCCTAACACTTCGGGGTTACAGGAGTCATATAGTACACCTCTGCCTAATCCTTCGGGGATACAGGCGTGATGGTATGTTATGTTCTAATGCTTCATTAAAACTATAAGTATAGGACACTTGGGATTCGGGTATGATACAGTGGAATTTTGATATACATAGTAACTGTACCCAGCAGTGTATAAGGCTGAGAAAGGAAGTGGTACCTACAAGCGAGTTACGTACAAAATGATAATGACAAACAACAGTAACGCAATATAAATTAATATCCCGATGTACCATATGATAATATATAGATTGACAGTGAAATATACAAAGTTTATAATTATGTATAATTTTTTTATGGAATGTATTAGCATAGTTCTGTTGTCCACATGATGTTAAAGTGTTAATGTAGCCTATAGTCGTTTATAACTAAATTCAAAAAGGACCGCAATCACAATTTTAGACACTAAATAGGAGTTTACTATTTCTAATCGTAGTTTCCTAACCATAACTTTCAGACCAGAACACAGTTCCTCTGCTTCTTTTCTCAGTCGAATCTTGCAATAATTAATGAACTAAGGTGAGGTAGATCCTGTTGCACAGGTTTGACTAGATATAACCAATTCTATAAAGTATATCTGACGCAAAATAGCAAGACTTGCGTTTAGAAATGATCGATATACATCGATTTTATTTAAGCATCAATGTGAGTGAAAACATCGATATTTTGACATCGAGGAATACCCTAAAACAACGTTAGACCGATGTTCTTTTTTTATACTAACTCTGTAAAATGACTGTACAGCACCTGAAGATAAATACATATGTCCACAAACAAACGGCGACCGTCGGTGACACAAATTTCATGGCCATTTGTCGATATCATACTGGCTTGCTGATATGCCTTTTCAGGGTTTGTGTAGACGTTCGCGCCAACGTCGCCACTTGATTTGCCATGTTACTGTATATTTTAATAATACATTGCTATGCACGAACATCATACGTGTTAGGTTTGCATACAATATGTAAAGAAATTGTCAAAATCAAAGTAAGAATTCAAATAGACGCATATGGATTCATCCTATTTTGATGCAAACAGAACAACATGGTGGTTTACATATCTACACTATAATTATGAAGATCTACGAAACGATGAGTATAAGCTAAAGCGATTCTTAAACATTATATTAATACGTGAGAAGAAAAGTTCGAACACCTTTTTAAGCGTATTGCGTGCACGGAAGTCTGTGAGATTTGACATGGTTAAAGTTTATATGGAGAAGGAGTTCAGAAAGCTAAAATTTATCTTTATTATCCGTTACTAACATATTAAATTAAATAAATTAATACTGCGAATCCTAACTGACCAGTGCCATTGAACTTAGACCTCCCAAAATATTGACATTGTCACTCAATAAAAAGTGACAGCCAGTGATATAATATTCGTTGTTTAGGTTCATACTGCAAATGTCAAACAGTAAGTAGTCTATGATTAAAAAGTCGCTGGTACTTAGTATTATTTACACTAGTAATCTATCACATTGTGACTTCCCATCTATGTATCCTGTCCAGGGCATAGAGATGGTATTGTGTTTATATGTATCTCCGTTGTAAATGGAGTTGAGAAGAATATACGTAATCAAAATATAAACAGAAATTCAACTTTTCATCAAAATAAATCCATGTTCAGGTAGGTGTATAAAAAATAATTATTGATATCGCTCATCCCTACTTGCGTTGTTATATTTCGGTCTGTAGTGTACCTAAAGGGTGAAAGGGTTGAAACACGCACTGGCGTTAGGCATACGATCTGACCCATTCAATTTCTTTTAGAAAACGTACGTTTGAGTTGCTTCGTAAGAGTACAATTGTGTTTACTGTAAAGTGAAAATACACTGGCTGATTACAAAAAGTGACGCACGATACCGAGACACTGTGTCGAATTTTCATCAAATATTTGGCAGTCACGATGCTATAAAGTGCCTATCCCTAATCGGAAACAAAATTGTATGAAAAGTTTTTTATACATAAAGTAACATTGCTATGAAAATTCCACAGGTGGGATTAGTTTTTTTAATACATACTGATTTCGATCGTTCCGTTGACGCAGTTCTAGGACAACTAGCTTTTGTATCGTGAATAGCAGGGTAGGTCACTAGTAATATTTGTAAAGAGACAAAAAATGGTAAATTAAAAAATTATAATTACATAAGTTACAAAAATAAGTGGTACATGGGTTAATCAAGTAATATACCCACATTATGGAGAGTTTAGAATATTTTTTTCGACAAAATAAATTTTGTTTTCCGTTTATTCTTTTTTTTTTTGAACTAACTACATTGTTAGCCTTAGGGGCCCTATCCAAAAACAGAGCCGCTGCGGCTTTTACAGCTTCACCGGACCGTTTAGTTTTTACTAGCGATCGCCCTACGCTCGAAATTCGATCTGCGACTTTTTGATCAAGTCAAGATTCGCAGTATTAATTTATTTTATTTAATATATTAGTAACAGATATTAAAGATAAATTTTAGCTTTCTGCACTCCTCCGTATAAACTTTCACCATTCCAAATATCCACAGTCTTTCGTGTACGCAGTACTCTTAAAATGGTACCGAAAGCTTTTGCTTAACGTATTAATAATAGGTCTTTACCTATGAAATTGCCGTTCTGCAGTACTGGCCATTTCAAATCAAAATAATTTTTGTTTGGCTAAGAATTCTAATTTCAAATTAATTTTATTTTAAAAACATGGAATTCTTTTTCCAAAAGTAGTCATTTGTTTATTGATTAGTGTTACATTTTCATCGTATTTCAATATTTTATGTCATCATGGATACGTTAAAAATTCGAGTAATTATGGAATATGAGTACAGTCGTGGCAGCAACGCGGCACAAGTGGCACGCAACATCAACGACGTTTACGGAACTAACACTACAAACCAACGCACCACCTGTTATTAGTTTGCTCGCTTCCATTCTGGGAATTTCGACCTGAAAAATGAACCTAGCGGTCGTCCCAAGACTTTGGTCGACAATGACGAATTAAAGGCGATTGGGGAAGCTGATGATACACAATCTACGGCTGAATTAGCAGCAGCTTTCGACGTTAGCGTCAAAACAATATTGGTCCATTTGTGTCAAATTGGCAAGGTAAAAAAGCTTGACAAATGGGTGCCCCACGAACTCAATGATAGCCAGCGCGAAGTACGCGTCGAGACGTGCCTTGCACTGCTCAACAGACGCACAAATGAAGGAATTTTGAACCGCATTGTTACCTGCGATGAAAAATGGATTCTGTTTGATAACCGCAAGCGTTCAGCAAATTGGTTGGATCCTGGTTCAGCACCTAAACAATGCCCTGAACGAAAACTTACCCCTAGAAAAGTGATGGTCACTGTTTGGTGGTCTAGCGCCGGTGTGATTCAACACAGCTTCTTACCAAACGGGGTGAGCATTACTGCAGATGTGTACTGTGTAGAAATGAACACAATGATGGAGAAGCTGGCACATCTCCAGCCAGCATTGGTCAATCGCTCGTCTCCGCTGCTCCTGCACGACAACGCGCGACCTCATACTGCACAGCAGACGGTCTCCAAGTTGCAAGAACTGGGGTTGGAAGTTCTCCGTCATCCCCCTACTCACCAGACCTTGCGCCTACAGACTAATACTTTCTCCAGAATTTGGATAACTCCTTGGCGGGAAAAAAATTCAATACCCGAGAGGCAGTACAAAATGCCTTTGAAGAATTTGTTGCCTCCCGTCCAGCTGATTTCTTTAAGAAGGGCATCAATAAACTGCCACTGCGCTGGCAAAGATGCATTGATTGCATGGGTGATTACTTCGATTAATACAAATAAAAAGTACATTAAAAAAGTTCGTTGAAATTTTTTCATACAAAACGGCAATTTCATAGGTAAAGACCTGATATATAGATAACGAGTATTTCATGGAATTGAAAGATTTTTGAGAACGTAATCAAGTTTCCCTTTGTGCCTAATGGTCTTAGATACTGTTAGAGTTACTGTTAATGGTGTTAGAGTCTGTGATATTACATTTCTCTATGAATATTATCAATTATTACATAATATACCATAAAATATCAGGAGCGGCAACGTATGGGTAAAATTGTTGATTGACCCACATTCTTTACGTAATAAAAGTCTAAAGACCGTCTGACAGACAACGCACAGAATAAACTTATACTTAGACATTGAAGAATAAAATCTTGCACGTTTTTGAGATACCATCCCCTGAGGGGTTAAAAATAGAATGATTCCTCAGATGTTGCCGATGAGACACACGCATCGGAAACACGGCTGGAAAAGAAAATCAAATTTTTTTTTTCTAGCCGTCATCTATTTATAGGTACACTAATGATTTTCATTGCATGAATGGAAAGCTTGTTTTACTTTATTCACATAAAATATTCTAATATATTTATATTTATTCAAATATTCTTAACTGAAAACGAACCTTATGCACATCTAAAACGAATGGAACACCAATTTGGTTCATTATAATAATATTTTAGTAACAAAATGTTATTCTGATCTAACTTTAACCTTTGTTTGCTGTATAGGTATAGATATATCTGGAAGTTATTCCAAAACTGTCCATCACCTGAAAATGATAATAGCTGTAAATAAAAACTGTAAAGAACAAATTTGAAAAAATTATGATTGACCCGATCGAGTTTCTTGTCAGTTCTGCTCGAAGACTGGTATATTGCGCGAACAGGTAATAGTGTTTTGACGTTAATGAGTGCTTTCTTGGGGCCTAAATTGAATAAATATTTTGATCCAGATTTTGATTTAACCTATTTATTTATGACTAAGGAAAGACCTCGCCTCCTGGTGCGTTTTCTACCGTTTTATAATGGGTTGTGTTCTGAGGAATTCTTCGACATGATGCCAATGGCTACCTTCAACCATCGCATCACTCGCCATTGCCAGGGAGTTCATCCTCACATTCTAGAACCTCCGAATGTGGATAGAGCTCCCTGATAAGATTCCCCTAGGGTAGTACAAGGGGAGTGAACAGGTTTTTATAGGGTTAGCAACGTGTATGTGATACTTCTGGTGTTGTAAGCGTCCATAGGCTGCGGTAAACGCTTACCATCAGACGGACCGTATGCTTCTTTCCCACCAGGTAGTGTGGTATAAAAAAAAACTTTTGTTATCGGTTGTACCCGTGTTCATTTATTTATAACGTCTGACATTTAGTAAATTCGTAGACAAACAAAATAGATGTTTATTAATGAGCGCGATGAAGATATGCGACGCAGTCTTATTAATTGAATAGATTTTTATTTGTTACTAAGTCCATAAATTACCTTCTAAAAAATGTAACAACAACATTATTGTAGATTGAACAGACAAAATTATAGCTCTATACTTGAATGGAATAATATCCAAGTCAGCCGTGTATAATATTGTAATATAATATTCAAAACTTTATACGGACTGCTGCCGTTGTCATTTAGTACCTTTCAAATATCTCTTCGTCATTAAAATGAGGATATTATAAGGTGGACGAAAACGCTGTCTGAAAGAACTTTACACCGTGTCAGAGCACGGCAAAACATTTTTTTTTTCTTCAATAAACTGCTCGACGCTTGGCCTCAGTCATACGAGTCAGGAGAAACAGACCCGCGTAGTGATTTCCCTTCTTTAGCGGTTCTCATAATAAAGGAAGATGCAAAGCGGTTCGTGCGAATAATAGTAACATCGACTGCGTTTGGATGTCCCGATGGAATGGAGAGGGTGGAATTAGTTGGTGCAGTACTTGAGCACGTTCACCAAAGTGCGACCGATAGTACACCGCAAGGCAAGCAAATCTATAAAAAGGTCAAATAACAACTTAAGGAAAGGTATGGCACAGAGAAACTTCTTTGAAGATGTCTCTCTACTTGTAGCAGTCAGACTGGTGGAATACCTCCACCCTACAGAAAATCACACCCAAAAAATCTTGTGTTGTGCTCCTGCTGTAAGGTTTCCAGAGCTCCTTGGGGCAGGAGGGCTCAAGCCCGGTGACGTGATGGTGATACCTATGGTATTACAAGTGTCCATAGGTTACATAAAGTAGCCGCATAAAAAAAGAATCCCCTAAAACTATGCAGTCACTGAATTTATAGTAGCCAAATTCAGTACAACATTACCGGCAGTATAACAGTAAAAAACTAAGTCACACGACACATCGCTACGTACTCAGCCATTTTATTACTTATATTTATTTTCAATAATCTTGCCTACTTACTAACGTATCCATACGAGATTATGAATACTAAATCGATGGGTTATAAATCAATAAACAGATAAGGAATTTGCCATTCATCTTCGTCCCCTCACCAGTGATTAAACAAGAAAACCATTTCCTGTCCCTCAATTAAAAGACTATTCAATCAATAGATACGCTTTACACACACCACTATTTTCAACACAAATACATAACAGAGGCAATCAATGCAAATACACGCAGATGTTTACTATTCTTAATGAAATCAGGCCTCAGGAGGCATTTGTGAAAAATAATGCTAAAGTATAACGGTTGATTAGGAAAACGTATCAGAAGTCGGGAAAAGCTGGCAAAAAACTCGATCTGGGTACGTCAGTAAAGAAGTCATTTTTCTAATACAAACATTTACAAATCTACGTATTTTGTTTAATTAATAAATAATTTTATTTACACGCCCATCTCTTAAAATTTTTTAATATAAATGCTATATTATTAAGAACATATCATCTATAGTATTATCTAAAATAAATGTAATTTAAATGATACATGTATCTTATATGTACCTACAGCATCTCAACTTTTTTTACAAATATTGACATGATTTTGTGCCCTCTTGGGACTTTAATTGATTAAAGTATGTTTAAATGTACTATATTTTTATGGATGCTTCATACAATGCAGTATACGACTGCGAATATTTCTAGGTTAAACACGTCTATTTTAAAATTATAAATAATACAAATAATTGTAATTATTATTATAATCTGCGTATTATTTATCATGTAATGCATTTTACAGCAATATATTTTCTCCTTTTCCTTATTTCTTGTACTGTTCCCGAATATGATAAATGAATAAATACAATGTTTATTTATGCTATGCTTATTATTAAGGTATTGAATTGTATCATATAAATATCAATAACTTTTAACCAAGCTGCCTTACATGGCGTGAGTGAAATGTGTTTAGTAATATTATAACCGATTAATTAAAATGTTGACCGCCAGATGGCACCAGACATCCGGTTCTCAGCCACTGAGTATATACGAGATAGAGATGCAGAGCCACTGCAATCTATCCTCTTGCATAGATTTTGCGATAAGTAATAGACGACCATAGCACCTGATGAATGATTACATGTTTTAACCAACTACAAATGTACCGGTATATATTTTTTGTGGATGTTCAATCATAACTTCTTTGTTTATGAATCGATTTAGAAGATTCGTTATTCATTGGAAAGGGGATACCTCAAGGGTGGTCCCATTTTAATTTCATTGGCATTAGAGCTTTGAATTCGAAGATACACCACGAAACTCCTTAAAATGATTGAAATTTGTTTTCTTTTTTGTTAAAAATTGTCTTGTTAAATTAATCATCTGTATTGATTGGAAAATATTATATATAATTATATTATTTAAAAAAATGCGTGAGTGTCGTGGAAAACTCGGTTGGAATGAAGTTTGTAGCCTTGAACAAATAAGCGCGCGTCTATGACTGGGCACAGCCAAAAATGTCGTGACGGAAAACTCTTAAACTTTTTTTCACCTAGCCTCCTTCCACCAAGTACCGTCCGATAAAGAAAATCGTTCCATAAATTATACTTCTTAAATATCTGTATTGTGAATTTTCCCGAAATTATAATGAAAATATTTTTGCGATTACTTTGAGATACTTTTGAATTTGAAGAGCAACTTCGTTATATCTTTTTAAATATAATATGTAATGGAAGTAGCAAACGAGCGAACAGTCTACCTGATAGTAAGTGATCACTATAGCTCTAATACAATACATATTTAGCTATACTCTCATCGTTTATAAAAAGGACAACCACAAAGAACTACTCTAGAGTTGGAATATCTCCTATAGAAGCCTGCACGGGCGTGGGTCCGTGGGTCCGAAGGTAGTTCTTAGGGTACAATTTGTTCGTCGTGTGCGTAATGTGATTGAGATCTAAACAATTTATTTTGACGGACAAAAAGTACCCCGAGAACTATCCCTCATTTGCGCATGCCTTATCTCATGTTCTTGGGTCACAGCGACAGGTCAACCACGTGTGATACTAACCATAGTGTTACGCTTAGGTATATCGCGATCCGGATCAACCCGTGTATATTCAGTAACCATTCACAAAGTAACAAACCCATCACAGTGGTACTCTTTTGCTTTGTCACGTTTCTGGATCAGGCAGTGTACATCTCAAACGCCGAGAGGCTTGAGCGGTGTGACAACCATGACCAGCGATTGTTGCTATCTCTTGGTAGTCGTCTTTTTTTTATGTTTATCATCAATCAGAGTGCCATCACTATGACGTTCTACCATTATAATAAAGTATGCGATCGTGGCCCCATCAGGAACGAATTTACTAAAAAATATATTTAATAATATTATTTAAAAATCAGTTAGATCAATCCATAAAGTACACATGGATTTGAGTTTTATTATATACCTATGTATATACTATATAAAATAATTGATAAACTATTTAATTATTGAACGCGTGTATGTATATTGTAGACTTTATATGTTATGTGGATTTATTACAGTATGGCACTATATGTCGATTAATGTACGAGTATATAAAATCAAGTAAATGTATTTAAGGTGTTTAATTTTTTTTAAGCTTATTGCGTGACGGAAGTCTGTGAAATTTGGCATGGTTAAAGTTTATATGGAGAAGGAGTGCAGAAAGGTAAAATTTATCTATAATTTCTATTACTATTATATTAAATTAAATAAATTAATACTGCGAATCCTAAACCGATAAGTGCCATTGAACTTAGACCCACTAAAATATTGACATTGACACTCAATGAAAAGTGACACCAAGTGATATAATATTCATTGTTTAGGTTCATACTGCAAATGTCAAACAGAAAATAGTCTATGATTAAAAAATCGCTCGTCGAATTTCGATTATTGGGCGACCGCTAGTTTGATTTATTAGGTATATTTGATATGGAGTAAGTCTTTGGAGTCCTATATTACTAAAAAAAATATTAGACTGAAGAGATGTTAGTTATAGTCTGTGGACGAACTTTGGACGGTTCGAAGCTCCTACAGTCCCGGGGCTAAGTATTTTATTATTTTGAGATGTACATATTTCGGATGGTTCTTGGTTGGAATCTTGTACTACTTCATCGTTAGTTATTACTGTAAAGAGACTGGTTTAAACTAGGAACCTTTGAGTTTTTGCCGATACTTCTCTTATTATTATTATATTCTTTATTGCACAAAAAAAAAAGTACAAATGGAGGACTTAATGCTAAAAAGCATTCTCTGCCAGTCTTCCAAGGGAGCAAGGGAAAGGTATATGCAATGTGTGCATAATGTTAAGTAAAAAAAAAAGAGAAAAAAACCTAGCCAATATTCAATTGCTTCAAGTAAAACCTACGTAGCGAATACTTAAAGGAATTTCGAGAGTTGGCCAGTTGGATATTGATAGGAAGCGAATTTCACAGTCGTGCTGCTGTAACGGCGAAGGATTGGTCGCGGAAATTAGTATGATGACTTGGTATACTGAGAATTAAAGAATCAGAAGACCTTAGCTGTCTATTATGCGTATCCGCGAGAGATTGAAATAGTGTTTTTAAATATTTAGGGGATTTGGGATTATTAAGTACGGAGAAAAGAAGACAAAGTATTCTTATATTCCTACGTTGCCGAATAGGTAGCCATTTCAACCTGGCTCGGTATTCAGAAACATGATCAAACTTCTGAAGACGGAAGATGAAACGGATACAGTTATTGAGTAGACGATCAAATTTATTTAAGAGATCTTCTGAGAGGTCCAAGTAAGCAACGTCTGCATAATCCAGAAGTGGTAGAAGAAGAGTATTCACTAGGGAAATCTTAGTATTAACAGGAAGAAAGTTTTTCAAACGCATGAGAGAATGAAGAGAAGCATAAAATTTTCTACTAACTTCCTTGACTTGGTCTGCCCAGCATAATTTAGTATCGAAAATGATACCAAGATTTTTCACCGTAGTTGAGTAAGGAATGGTACATTTATTGTATTGAAGAGGAGTCAATGAATTAAAGTCTATTTTAGCAAGCTGTTTTGAGCTACCAATTATAATGGATTGACACTTCGTTGGATTAACATAAATCCCGTAAGATTTAGACCAGGAAAGTAAACTTGAGAGGTCCTTGTTTAAATTATTGATTATAGAAGGAAGATTCTTTATTTCGCAATGCAGATACAATTGCTGGTCATCAGCATAGAGATGGTAGTGGGATTGTAAAATAGGCGTAAGTAAGTTTATAAAAATAGAAAAAAGTAACGGAGATAGAATGCCACCTTGGGGAACACCAGCTTCTAGAGCACACCAATCTGATTCACCATCATAGACGCGAACAGCCTGGTGACGATCTCGGAGATAAGAAGAAAACCATTCCAATGCTAAGGGTGAAAACTGAAGACAAGAAAGAGTGGTGACAGTGCCTTCCGAATGGGCTATAGCGTGTAGAATCATTGACAATATTGAATATAAAATATATTATTAATCTCGTTGTACAATTTATTATATACTTACCAATTTTACAACTAACCCCATTTAATACAAAATAAAATTAAAAATGTAACACGCGCATACTTCACGAGACCACCCTGAGGGGCCCGCCCGAAGTGCAGTGTTCTGCGATTTGGCGACTGCCTCAGGTAGGGTTGTACAACTGGCTGCGCACGTTGCTTGTCTGCTCAAATCTCGACACTCGCATGCACGCACACACTAGCATTTAATAGAAAGAGAAAGATGTAGAAAGGGAAAGAAAGTTGCATAGAGGGGACATAACGCTTTTTCCTTACGTAACGATAGCCACAATTCAACTCCTACCGCAAGTCTTAGATCAAAGATGAAAAGTGACCTAACTGATAAGTTGGTTCAGTATATCCGATTTTAACTGTTTGTGCAAATTCAAAAACCCAGTAAACTTTTTATGCTAATTCTGCAAGGCACGTGCGTTTAACAAAGGCCCTTTATTACCAACCAATGCCTATTCTGTAACAAACCGACCCAATTTTATTTCCAACAACAATGCTAAAGGAATGTTTGATTCTGATTGGAATTTTGCTTTACTGTCGATTGTTTTTAGAATAAACTACCCTTGTAATATTAAGTTTAATTTCAAACAGTACAGCACTTACTTTAATAAGATGGTTCCTACGAATAGTCAAATGTTAGGTATAATTAAAATTGTGTAGTACGTTACGAAGCAAAGAGACGAGTCGAGAAAACTTCCTTTTAAGTTTAATGAGACAAAGAAAGGTTTTTAGATAATAGTGTGAAGTTCTATAATAAGATACCGGAAGCACATTACTGATTTACCGGACAATGGGACCATATCACCCAGGTTTTACTGTCAAAATGTGATTGTAGAGTTGAACAATAAAAAGATATCGAAATCGAGTTACTTGCCGGCTTTTCTTGAAGATCGGGATGTTTCGAAACCGGTAGTTTATTAGTTTAACGTTTATAAGTGCATTTTTATGGCCTAAATTGAATATATTAATTGGTGTTTTTTACTTTATTTATATATTTTGAATAGCTTAATATAAAATGCACTTACAACATTACTCATTATTCCAATAAGTAAATAAATATATTATTAACAAATATTTTTACTGATGAATGGTATTAATTAACAAATGATATATAGTAAGTAACTTGTCGAAAAGGTTGAAAAGTACTGTTAAAAACTAGTTATGAATGAGGTATTAGTAGATTACACAACAAATGAAAAGAGAGGAAATTTAATTCGAGGGACTGAGTTGGATCCCGTGAGCAACGAAGGATTCTAGAGTAGGATACAAGGGCCGGGATTAATTTTTTTCACGAGCTATGTACTCTACTGTTTACCATTGACTGCGAGAAAACTTCTTTGGTGGTGATTAATTAGGCGAGAATTGAGAGTGAAATTTCAAGGACGCGTCAGGTTTAGGGTCATTTCATTGCACGAAAGAGAATATAGATATAATATATAGTAATAAAGCGAGGTGGTAAGAACCGCAACCACACTACACATAGTGACAAACACATTACTAATTTTCTTTTGGTTTATCACGCAAAGGGATCAGTCGGTATATATGCGGTAATAAAACGGGTTATAAAAAAAGAAATACAGAAAGAAAAATAAAGGCGTTAAAGTTCGTGACCACCATATACATAGCAATAAGCCCATCACTGTTTTTTTTTTCAACAAGTTTTACTGATATCACGTATACGTGCAATTTTTTTATACATAATTTATATAATCCGTGCTTGTTCTAAATTATTTTTTTTATTCTCTTGTAAGTAAAAGAGTGTTTTATTCACTGTTATACATGAGTGAAGTACTCCTTTTCGAGTGATAATGGTAAACAAGCTAAATTATAAAAAGGAAACAAAAAACCCAACTGCAACAAAAACACTTGGCTATAATATATATTATTCTATTTATGCTTTTTATTTATAGAAATAGACATACATACTACATACGCTCGAAAAACATAACCCTCCTTTTCGCAGTCGAATAAAAATATATTATGTAGTTGGATCATACGAGTTGTGTATTAGACAATGAAATTCTAACTTCAAAATAATAATAAAAAAACAGTTGCGATATTCAACCTACATATTATGTATATATAAACACACGTGTATCGATACATAGGAAGGAAACAATGAAATGGAAATAATTTATTTAATTACAGCTAAATATATAAAAATTAAAAGTACAAAAAAGATTACAGGCCTATTTTAAATCTGTAGGTTTAATTTTTATTATAATATCAACTTGTGTATCTAGTTTTACCACTGCAACCCCGTTGAAATTTATAAGCTTTACTGTATAATGTACTTGCTACCTTTTTACTACAACTTGATTTCCGTTGTCTTCGAAATGAAACGGCTCGCGCATCACCTATTGTAAACTGGATGTACTAACACAAAACCTTCGAGAGTGGCCACACATCTTTCCTAAATTTCATCGCAATCGAATGAACTTTTTGGAAATGAATAGGCAAAAACATAATTTTCTGTTTACTTATTTGTAATTTTTTATAATGACATGATGGCGTACTGTTCGTTTATAATACTGGCTGTATTAAAGATGGCGTATGTGGTGTGAGAAAAAGAAAAAAATAATAATGCAACGACTCACTTAATACTATCGGACTGTTAAATTACTTCTTAACTTGTCGTAGAGAGACGTCAATTACGTACCTACTTATAAAAAACAACCACTTACACTCCACTGACTAGAAGAGGTTTTAAAAAAGTAAAATAAACTCTTAGAGATCTAGGAGTATAAAACAATTCAAGAAACTACCAATGGAATACTTTCCCTAGTTGGCTAGTTTCCAGTTGTAGCCTGGCCAACTTTGGATCAAACATTTGTGATGTTTGTGACCTAAGACGGAGATCGATACATTCGCAATGTTTCGATAAATAGGTACCTACTGCCGAGTTTATAATTACGCATCCTGGGTGAATGTAAACACTTGTTATTTCTGTATGCTGCGTACCATTGTACCTGTAAACATACAGACAGTGTTGCCTGGTTATTAAAATTCTGTTGATTTATTCATTTAAAAAATGCCCATGATGGTTTTTTATTCGAATGTACATATATTTTTTTATAGATGTTCAGCCGTAACCTATTTGTTTATGAACAGTTTCGGATGATTCTTTTTTTTTGATAGAGGATATTTCACAAACTATTTTCATTTAATTTCCATTAGACCTTCAACATTGAAGATACACCAAGGAATTCTTCAAAATTATGAAAGTTGGTTTTCTTTTTTGGTAAAAATTGTCTTGTCTTATAGGTAAAATGATGGCACTGTACCTAATGGTAAGCATGGTACAAACCAAATCAATGTCAACCACCGAGTGATTGGCAATCCATCGCCAGACGCCTGCAACCCTATCGTCAGCTGCATATACATTGGCTATACCTGAAACGAGACAAATGAAAGGAAAGTCACTGTCACAAGTTTATCATATTATTATTGGATAAACACCAATTGATGCTGGAATGGAACACATCTAAGACAGTCAGTATGGCGGCTGTTATGTCTAATTTATGCTGGTACGTAAGCAGTAAGTAGATCTAACTGACTATATTAAATTCCATTCAACTATTCGGCAAAATTGCTATCTAAATACAAAGGGTGTCTATCAATACCAAATTAATATCCATAGAAACTCATTAGTTATTATTACCCACATAATTTTTATATTGTGTGGATTATAATCGCTTTAAACGATGGGTTATCTAATTAATTTAGATTTATTTCAATTTCGAACAGAAATATTAGTAATTTTACGTACGAACTTGGCAACACTGAAAACGGATGGCTACCCTCACCCGCGTGGTAGAGCATTGACCTTATTTCGATATCTGTAGGTATTATAGCCGACCACGAGTATGCGTAAACACCGCATTCCGTTGTTTTTGTTAAGTTCTTTAGTTTGACGTTTATTTCACCATAAATGAATTACAGTGTAGCGTCTCACAGCCACTAAAGTATTTAAAATTACCTACTATATTTTTCTTAAAACTAGGTATTTAATATGTCTATACCATGTTTACTATACTAGCTGTGCCCCACGGTTTCACTCGTGTTAATTTTATCCGACAAATACCGCGCCGTCTCTCTACCGCTATATCATAATTATTCTTCCCCCGAGTACAAATTTAGTATTAATTTTCCATTATCTCTTAAACTGTGTTCAAGTAGCATACTCTAAAGAGCAAAATTTTACTTCATAAAATTGTCGTTATGATGAAGTAACTTTGTGTTTAAGGATTAATATACCATGTCAATAATGTATATAAATCACTTTTTAATTTTAAACAAATCTTCGTCACAAAACGCCTTATTGTGGCTTATGTATAAAAGATACGTATATGCTATCACTGTTTTTTTTAGATATACTAAGAACCGATACTATTGTAGTACATTATATTTCCGTATCATTAATGATTACGCCAGCGCACACGGTTAAGGCAGGTCGGGAGGGCCTCGACTTCTGACTTACTAACAAAAATGAATCCATCTAAAAGTTGTAGCCTAATTTTATTTTTTTTCTAATCCGACTGACTGCTAGTTCCAGAGTTTAAAAAAACAAACAAAAAAACTTTTCCGCTTTATTATATTAGTATATATTAATAATAATATAAATCTCAAGAGATTGTCTTTTCATTTGTTTGTTTGGACGCGCAAAAATCTCTGAAACAGCCGGTAAGATTTCGAAAATTATTTTTGCATTTTATAGCATGTTTATTGAGGAACGTATTGATACTATTGAGAGGTTATATTATGCTATTAACTTAACACTACAACACTAAAGAACAGAGCAGTACCTAACCATGAACCTCAAGCGATCTGGCCAGCTGCAGGAAAGTAAAGGAAGCAAGAACAACGCAACATGGATGCATTGGTAAAGAGTTGGTCGAATTAATTGAACACGGGTAAAACTGTGGAGCAAACTTAGTAATAAATAACAGTGGTCTAATGGTTAAGTCATGTCCATCTAATTAACGCAGGTTTGAGGCTCGGCATATACTAACATAATTCTTCGACATTGTGACGGTAAAGAAAAATATCATGAAGAAACATGAATGCTTGAGACATGCCACCACGTAATGGGAAAATATAGGTTTATGGAGTTCTTGAAGAATGATATCGTCAAAACAACTAATCGGGTCGTGGTTTAACACGGCCCTCAGACATTTAAGTGTTTCCCAAAAATTTTACCATTTAACAACCAAAACCGAAACTGGAAATATTTGTGCTGTAAGAAGCATGAGCCATAGATGCAAAAGCCCAAAAAATAATATTTCGCAGCTCGCTTGTTGATATTATTATGTGAAAGTAGAAACTCCCCACTGGCTTCCCCTGAGCGTTTCAAGTATTGTTTGAAATTTTTGTTGTTGTGGTATGTTAGTACAATGCACTTCACTTTTGGGACAGATGGTCTGTTTCGACCCCAGAATTGTCTAGTGCCCACCCTAGGAATTTGAGCTATCAACTCAAATTTGGACATCGGTTCCATCGGTTCTCGCTTTTCTGTAGTCAGGCCCACAGGCGGAGTAAGCCAATGCGGAGCCTGTAGCAATAATGTGAGCAAATGTAAAGGCAAAACAAAAAGTCACCCAGTAAAGAGAGTCCAAGGGAAAAATATTTTTTGAAATTTCTCTCTACTTGGGATAACCCGACTGGTGTAATACCCTCGACCTAACAGAAGATCTCAGCCAAATAAACTTGTGTTCTTGCGGTGAATAGGCTCTCCAGAGCTTCTTGTACTATCAGGCAAGCGATAAGCTGGTTTTCCACCTTAGTTTTATAAAAAAATGGCTATTATCGAGAGTCTCATACATCTTTAATTTTCAATTAGATGCGGAGCCTGTAGGATTTGCTTCGTCACCTTTATGTCTAATCGGGTTCCGAGCAAGCCTACTCCGAAATATAACCCAAGATATGCCACGAATGGTAATAATTTTAGTTCAGAAATGTAACGTAAGCATTTATCGATTTTGTTGACAGAGAAAACATGAAGAAACCTTAAATGGTTATTATAATAAATAATGCATAAATTACCAACACGTTAGGTATCATACAAATATTCACGCATTATCCATTAATCGAAAGAACAGGTCAAATGTGACTCACGCGGATGCAGTCATAAAACTGTGGGTGTATGTAGGTATTGGATACCTTTGAATATTAAATATTCTTAACTCGTATCTTTAATTCTTACATTAAATACTTGAAGCGATGACTCAGTTGCCTGTGATATGCGTTTGTTTGAATATTGTTTTTATTCAAAATAATTGCACTTCTTATTTCATTGTGGAGTAATAACGAGAATATGATCAAATGAAACTGACATAAGGCATCTATAGATGAATCTGTTTGCTAAAGAATATATAACGAAAAGGGAGCCAAATAGAAAATAAGTCTTTGATTGCTTTTCTTAAGATCGAAGGTACGACAAATAAAATTGTTTATAAATTACAGTAAATAAATGAAGCTAGTATTGTTGTAAAAGATGCGTTAAAAATACCTTCTTTATATTTCAGAGAGTCCCATAATTTATAGGATTTAAATATTTTGAAGTTTGATGAATTATTGTTTTATAAATTAATTGTGAAAAGTAATTAAAAGGTAAGTGGGAGAATTATAAATACGTTATTATAAATGAGTGTTAACGCTGTTGTAACGAGTGAAACCGATCCGGCTGAGATATTAAGTAAAAACTACAACAATGATGTAGTAAGTGCCGCGGCGCGACCGTAACTAATTCTCACAATTGTCACAGTAATATGTTTTCGTGTTCAAAATATGATTGACACGCCTCAAGCCTTAGCTTCGTTTACTATAATGTTTTTTTATAACAATTATTTCATTCAGTTTCTAAATGAGGTATAATATGCCTTTTCATTCGCACGCCAAGCATCACTCCGAATTATAAAGCACTACATATTTTACTATAAAAAATAAAAAGTTAGAAAACTATTATACTTTAATAGAGGATAAAAGAAACATCTCTGGGATCTCTCAAGACTTGGTGATAAAATTTTTGCTATAAGTAAAAATTTGTATTAATTAACAGGCAAAATCAGAAACTCTAAAAAATATTGTATTTCATTATTAAAAATACTTGTATCTATACCTCGTACAAACTTTGATCCCTTTGTAAACAAATAATCAGTGACAAATTTATCATACGAATGCCCTTTCATTAAAACTTCGGTAAGAACTTTAACTTCTTTCGAGGTATGGTGACTGAAGTTGTATTTCAATGTATCTACGAAATAGTTCATGAAGCGAGCTAAGAGTATTTCAATATCATTTCTAGAACCGTCTTTCCAATTCTTTATACCATCAAAGAGGTTATCAAAATTCATAGCTAGCATCTCGTTTCCTTCTTTATCAAAAGCCTTATCAACAATATCTAATAGTATTTTAATGGACCTGGTAATATTTTTTGATGATTCTCTTTCGTTATACCTATATCTATGTCTGTCTTTAATGACCGTACGTAGAACATTCAAGAATTCTTTCATACCAAACAAACTTTTGGCTAAGTTATTAAATTTTCCGCCAATTCTATTTAGAATATATTCGTGTATAATTCTTTTAAAGAAGTACATCTTGATATTGAGCAATTTAGCTACAAATTTAATAATGATATTTATCTTATCTGTGGGTAATATTAATATTTCTTTAATGAAATCAGCAAAGTAATCAGTGAATCCTGGATAAGGCGAGCACATGTTATACATAACGCAAATATACTCCATATCTTGTTTTTTATACTCCACTTTATTTAAGGTCATTTTTGCTATAGCTTTCTGTGTATTGGGATGAAATATCTCCTCACCATATTTTTCAATCGTTTCATTTAAAATTTTGTTTTGAATATTATAAAGCATTTCATTTGCGGTATGTATTATATCGAGTATGAAGAATTTTCTATCCAAATAAACGTTGGTTATCTTTTCAATTAATCTATCTGCGTAGTCGTCGAATTGTGTATTGAATCCAATAGAAGTAATTCTTAGAAAAGATAAAACATTTTTATGTAATTTTAAATCTTTTTTGATTATAATATTCATTTCATCAACTATCCTTTGTTCTCCTTTTGATTTAATATATTTTATAAAGTCTGATATACAGCTCGTAAATTTCAAATCGTTCATTTTGTAGGATTTTTTCTCAATATTTGCATCTAGTTTGTAGGATTTTTGAATAAGATCATGTTGAACTCTATGTATATACCTCGGTGATGAAGCATCATTATTAAATCTTCTTAAATAATTATTTCCCAAGCGCGATACACCTAACTGTACATCACAGTTTGCACATAGAGTTAGGGCTGTAAGAAACATTTTAAAATGTAGAAAAATTACACTCAGTCGATTAGGATTAATTATGATAGATTTTAGATTCATAATTACCCTTTGAAGAAAATTTAAGATTAATTAGAAAATTATACCTTGTAAAATGTATACAACCACAGCAACCATTCTCGTTATGTATGCTACTAAAAGGCATTTAAGACTCCACGCGCTCGTACATACAGAATAGGTAATACAATAATAAAATTTAAATTAAAAACAACGATAAACTAGTGGATTATTATTATTTAATGATACTTTGATAAGCCGACCACCTATTTGTATATGTATACGACATAAATATTTTCAGCACCTCTGTCCTTTCATCGACAAGTCTTAAATTAAGTGTGTAGGATGTTCATTAAATATTTTCTAAACGCAACGTCTTCAGAACTTCTAAATTGTAAATAGAACGAAAGTAAAATGATTATTAATGACCAAACGTGATTATGCATTATTAGCTGTGTCCTTCGATACCAAAAGCTTTCTAGATTGATTGACGTTCACGGTTACTGCTTCGCTCCTTAGACTCTTAGCGTAAAGTTATATAGCTTATAACCTTCTCTAATAAATAGGCTACATAATGCAAAAAGGTGTTTTTACATATTACTGTTAGTTCCAGAGATAACCTTCCACAAACTCATAAAATTTTCACTCTTTACACGACAATCCGATCTTCTAACTTTCTGGATGGTGGTTTTAAATAACTATAGGATGCAGTTGGCACTACATTTTACAAAAAAAACATCACCATCCCTTTTACTCCCTAAAGATACGAAGAAATAAATACATAATATAATATGTCGTAATGTTTTATTGCAAATTGATAAGCTATTAATTTAGTGTTCACCAAATGAAACGCAAACCCAAGGGGCAGGCTCGCTGTAAATCACGGGCGGTCGCGCGGTTCGCTCCAAAGTTGCAGGCATGTGATTAGCTTGCCCCCTTAAGTGCTTGCTAGGGTTCCCACTTGTTGTAATATTCTCTCTTAAATTATTATATCGTTTTATAAATTTATTCCCATCAATGACTTAATTTAATCATGAATTCATCTGTAAGTGGCTTTGTTTCTTGAAGGCGCTATATGCGTATCTTCAAGTGCCAATGTTTTATCCCCACGGTTAGATTTCAATGTTATCTATGCTACAGAAACTACATAATGAAGATTAAAATTACTTAACATATACTTAATTTGAAAAAATTAATACTATATGGGCAATTAAACATCACCAAAAACTTATGTAATATGCTTAACTACTATTGATAAATATCTGGGTGCTTTGCTTGGTACCTTGCAAGAAAAAATAAACTTGGAAACTAAAACATTGTTTAAAAAGGTTTAAAAACCTTAATACAAATAGTTGGACCCGTTTTTAGTAAACCAATAACATACACAATTACAGTAATTTCACACTTAGTAGTAATATATATTAATGTTTTATTTTACCTCATACAGAAATATTTATGTAGGTATATACCTAAAGAAATTTATACTAATCTCTTAAAGTTTTATTACTAAGTGCGATCTGTTTCAGGCAATCCTTTTGGTGATATTTGTGATTTTAATAAATTTACTGCTGGTAAAGTTATAACTAAACACATACATTACACAAATATATATTTTAGTACTAACACGCCAAGTTATTATAAATGTATTAAATATAACACCAACAAAAATCTTAAAAATATTATCCACATAATTATACTTAGGTATAAATACATACAATAATTGCTAGATTAGCCTCACATTCGTTCATAATAATTACTATAGTCGTAAATAACAACAAATTGACCAAAAAGTCTTCAATTATTTACAACAATGAAATAATTACGTTGTTTTTCTTCTTAATCACATTCACAGATATGAGGGAACATTTAAAAAATCTTGCTAAACGTCTGTATTTATTATATAATTGTGCTATACCTACTTACAGAAATGTGATTAGAGAATTAGTACTCTGATTGGAACACAATTACTGTACAAAAACGACAACAGTAACAACGTAACAAAACAAAAATGACTCCAAAAATTGTATCCTGTTTACCAAAAGTATGGTGAATTTAGAACTGATAGCCTACAAACCTAACTAATAATAATAATAAAAATAATTTAAATATCTATATATCTTCTATAAAATTCTTAGTAGCAGCTCGGAGTTTCGCTTTGTGCCCGATTAATGGCAATAGGCTCGCCCCGTATTATAAGTGACCTAAAAACATACCCGGCGAACTGTAGGTGTACATTAGTTCACCTCTGCCTAACCCTTCGGGGGATATAGGTGTGATGGTATGCTATGTCCTACATGTTATATTTTATCGACTTTTTAAAAATTGTGTATAAATAGTTAACATAATAACCATAATTTTCATTTGATTAAAATAATTTTATTTATACACTGTTAATAAATTATTTTCACACTCATATTATCAACATTGATGACTAACTTCATAATTCACTTCCTTTACACGAAGCGCGTAGCTCTCAATTTTACCCTCTACTAAACACGTCACAGAAGTATAACTTCAAAAAAGATTATATTGCAACAGCCCTAGTATTTTGATTTCGCTGTAAGGGCGTGTTTTCATTGCACAAGCGCGGAGGCGCGCCGCACTAATGTAAAACCATTGTCGACTGTCGTACCCGGTGGCAATCGCTTAAGGGCTTGTAAGAGAGAGTCATGATATCTTTAATACAGGTATACAATATACAAAGTATCACTAAACTTTTCAAGTAATAATGGCTCACACCGCACACGGCGTTGATCGCCGTGAGTTCGAATCCCTGCAATTAGCCTGAGCTTTCTGTAAAGGAAAACCTTTTTCTTCCAACTGACTAGACTGTTGGTCTTAAGAGCCCTGAAGCCATTAAAGGCTTTGACGTCAAACTTCACTGGACTTGAGGGCGATAATAAAAGGTACTCAGTTACTCCAGGTTATTTTTCTAAATGCTCACCTGGCTAGCTACCACTCTTAAGTTGAAAATATGTCACCAAGCTCCTATAAGTGTGTTCTGGCAGCTGCACTTGGGAGCCGGTCTTCCATTAGGCTTAGTGTCATCTTTAGCCACATCGTCAGTTAACTGCTGGTGAGATTTTGACCAGGTGCTAAAGCTAAACTTATAGGAAGTAAATAAAAAAACCATTTGGTATTATTTTCAAAACTAATATATTATGCTTTTTGCTGAACATAACAATTTTCAAACAGGTGTTTGAGACTGACAGCATGGCGAGGTGCGGTAATAAGACGGTGGCCATTGGATTTTAAGTTGTATAGAAAAGATTAGAGACACGTTTTAATTAATAATAGTTTTTCATTTATCTCGGCTGTATTGTAACCACCAGATACATTGTGCATGGCGACTTGGCGAGTAATCTTTCTTTTGTCATGGTATTTGCTGGTATAAAAATGGTTATACTGGACTGAATCATTTTCGCTGTACCAACCAGCAATCATTCTGCTAAGCTAGCGCAAAAAGCGATTTTGTAAACTCGTGACAGAAATAAAACTTTTATTGCTCTTAATGTCTTTGTTGCTAGATTTACATACATAGTGAGTGCACAAGAGTGCAAACATTTAATGTCTCATTTTATCACGCGCATTTATCTCTCTTGATTTTCTCTTCTCTACTGAAGCAGCTATTTTCCGCATTTTTTACGTGAGAAACTTTGCCGAAAAATTCAACTTTGCAATTTTACTTTCATCATACCTAAACAGGTTTTACTTCAAAAGTACTATGCTAAGATTTATGCTAGAATCAATGAATATTGTGGTTAATCTAATTCAGACCATCCAAGTTATGTCAGCCATTAGGACGGACTATCCATGATTTTATTTGCTTATAGGGCAATAAAACGGACAGTGTATTATAATATACGATGAACTCATCGCAGTATATCTCGAGACTGCCTCCCGTATCCTGCATTCTTTGCATATCTCCGCACGGGCTGCGATTCGAAGATATATCGCGAGCGCTCGCGTTTCGTCGCGACCAGGCTGTAAAGTTGACGCGATGACAGCGATACGTACGGCCGAAGGACTGATGGCACTCGGAGCTTACGTTGATGTATGGTACGACTGCTCGCGATACTGATATTAATAGAAAAATTACCGGTGGTCGCCCAGTGATCAAAATTCGTACGTAATCCATTTAATTTTTAAGTGTGGACTTTATTTATGTTCTTTTGTCACAGAATACCAGCATTGAAATCTCATAAAATTTACAGATCGAAACAAATTCAGCCAATATGTTAATAATTATTAGTTATTTAAAAAAAAATTATCAACTTTTTCTATTCTCTGGGAATATTTGAACACAGAAAAGTTCACAGTCAGGTGTGTCAGTTTATTTTCCACTTTGCGCCGGTCGCCTGCACAGGTTGTACAAACTGTACAGCTCTATTCCAATACCACTCCAGTGTATTCTACTTGAAAAATTAGATTTGTTAATCCTAATAAGGTGAAATTATAAAATCGCTGTCGCTTGCAATTTACACCATTTCAAATAAGTATCATAAATCAGACAGTATGAAACCAGTTTACTACGACATTAAGATGGCTACACACTTATTCCTGATACATGGCAAGCTAACTGCAAATCTGGATCTATTAATAAGAATCTTCCTGTTTGTAGACCACTATGTATTAAAAATGTTATTGGATGTTTCTGGAAAAAATTGAGTATATAATTATCTTCTGACATTTTTTATAATATCATAAAAACCCTTTTAGTTAATTGCGAAAACTAAGGCATTTCTGCCTGAAGTCAATCACTTACCTTGGGAAGTTATAAATCCTTAAAATGAGTTGGGAAAATGCTAGTAACCTAGAGAGTGGAAGTACTACCGCTATAATAATATACTGCTATAACATAATTCAGCGTAAAGCGGCAATGCTTGCACTTCTGTCTTCAAAGTTTCATAAATTTGGTGGGCAATACATATTATTTGCTGGGTCGTAGGACACTATAATTTTGTTAAACTGGATCACGCTATATTGGTACGTTCAGGCGTATCGCATTCAGTGATCAACCGAACTACTCCAGTGATGGCTCAATTGGTAGTGTGTACGTACTCCGCATAGATTGACGTAAGTTCAAATCCCTGCAATGAGCCTTAACTTTCGGTGAAGGAAAAAATTGTGATGAAACCATACCATGGTGGTAGGGCTTTTTCTATTACCTCCCTGACTAGCTACCACCCTCAAGTTGGAAATATGTCGCCAAACACCAATAGGTGTATTCGGGCAGCTGCATTTTAGAGCCAGTTCTCCAATAGGCTTAGCACGCTACCATCATGGATCACATCGTCGCTTAAGATCAGGTGGGTTTGTGAACACAACGCTAAAACTATAACGATAAAAAATAAGTGTTTTCAAAAGTGGCATACCATTTCTGACCTCGGACAGACATGCACTTTGAAAAAACTTCACAACAAGCATTAACCGCAAACATCTCAGCGCTATATTAATTAAACGAAATCATGATAAGACTGTTTTTAATGGAATATTACTCATTTCACTTGACATTTTGACATCGAAATAATTAGCTTCTTGCGCAACGAGATGATCACCGCCTCGGACACAAATGGAAAAGTTCAGCTCGCTCATTCACTGAGCTTGATATAATTAATTATTCGCGATATTTGGGACCACACCTTTATTATAATTGAGTGGCCTAATTACTGTTATCGACTTTACATCCCGGTATCTAAAAACAATAAACGTGATAAAACTTTTCATTTAAGTAGAATTGATAGGTATAGAGTATTGCTTTAAATGTAATCTCAGCTTCCTGCGATATAATACGACATCAGTCGAATATCGTCACCGAGCGTGGTCTTCTAGCGTTCTTCTTGAGCGTGGTCGTCACTCTTAAGGGTTATTTTAGCTTGACAAAGTAACACGAAAGTTGTTCAAATGCATCTTTAAAATATCCTTTTTACACGCTGTATACAATTAATGGTGACAGCGGCAAGCCACTCAATCACGACTACCATACACATAGTAAGTATTATTTACACAAAGTATTTAAAGAGTAAAAATGGGACATTATACAGTGCAGGACATTTTATGCTTCTCTCCATTCACTCATGCGTTTTAAAAACTTTCATTCTGTTGACACAAAGATTTCTCAAGTAAATACCCTCCTTTTCCCTCTTCTGGATTATGCAGGCGTTGCTTACTTGGACCTCTCAGAAGATCTCCTAAATAAACATGATCTTCTACTCAATAACTGTATCTGTTTCGTTTTCTGTCTTTGGAAGTTTGATCATGTATCTGAATACCGAGCCAGGTTGACATGGCTACCTATTCGGCAACGTAGGAATATAAGAATACTTTGACCATTTCACAATACTTACAAATCTCAAATCCCCTAGATATTTAAAAACACTATTTCAATCTCTCGCTGATACGTACAATAGACAGCTAAGATCTTCTGGCTCTTTAATTCTCAGTATACAAAATCATCACACTAATTTCCGCGACTGATCTTTCACCGTAACATCAGCACGACACATCCAACTAGCCAACTCTCGGGATTCCTCCAAGTATTCGCTACGTAGGCTTTACTTGGAACAATTAAATATTGTTTCAGTGCTGGGCTAAGATCTCTTGCAGAAAGACAGGGACAAACCAGCGCATGATGTATTGGCGATTTCAAACACTAACAAATCTACAGTTCTATGTGTATTCTACATACAGTTTATAGTAGGTACAACGAGAATTCATTGATATATTGCCGGGGCTCGACCCCTACGAACATCGAGTAAATATTCCAGCGGTCAAACACCGCGACCACACGGGTCTGTACAAAGCGCAACTTAAATATTTAATGAAGTCTCGTGGTTTTCGTAATACAGACTTGTTTATAAAATTATGAGTATTAGATTTTTCCTTTGTTTTAGTGATACTGATTAAGGAAACGCACACAACTTAATTTTTTATGATTTTTCCCAAATACAATTTTAACAGTTTTTCTGATGACACATATAAATAATTCTTTTTACATCTAGACTATTCCCTATTAAAATTACAATGTTAAAATGGCAAGTCTGCGTTAAAAATTTCTTAAATTATTTGGTTATAAGTTACATGCAATAAGTTTTTTATATACATTTTTACTAAATGCATAAGAAAGTATATACGCTATTTATAACAAAAAAAAAGTGCGTGCGTACAAAGTACACAGGTCAGAAGTGAAACTTCATTGGCAAACTAATTTTTAAATCTCGTTTATATTTATACTAAAGTATATTAAATTCTTAAAGGACGAGTGGCAAATTAAAAAGCCAAATGGTATTAGTAAATATTAAGACTTCCTAACCTTCAAACGAATTAACACAAAAAATTGTATATTAACAAAAAGATAACAAATATATTACTTACTCTGAACAACTGCTTAGTATAGGTCGATTTACAAATTTATCACAAAATGTTTATTTAATGTTAATGTCTCCATGACTACGTGCTTCATGCTACGTTCGCCCTTTCTCACTCTCTCTCAATCGGTCCCAATCGATCTCAATCTCTCTCTCTCTCTCTCGAAACGTTTCATATTTTCGTGACGCGTCTTCGTGAAGCGATGCATCCGTAAAAATTATACCCTCATGCGAGCAAAGAAGTTTCACTTCAAAAACAATTTATAAAATTTTCGTCTGTCTGTCTGTTTGTTCCGGGTAATCTTTGAAACGGTTGGACCGATTTTGACATGACTTTCACTGGCAGATAGATGATGTTAGCAGGAGTAACTTAGGCTACTTTCATTTTAGAAAAAATAATAGGGCTTCGCGCAAGTAAAGAAACTGATTATGGTGAATTAATTCGTGCGCTTAAATGGATTACGCTGAGTATCGAGTATAACCATAAGAGGTATATCAAATTAATAAACTACATAGATCTACAACTAGATCTAAAATACCTACAAAAAAGTTAGCCACGGCATATGTCTATCTTCTAAGGATCAGCCTCATTAAGCATTTTTGTTTTAGCAATAACCGGGAGCGTGGGTAGGACGATTCGCGCGCTTGCCCGAACGACGGCATTCTGTAGTTAACGCGAGCGTAGCCGCGGGAAAAGCTAATTATTTTACTATATCATGTTACCCCGGATTAATTCTAGTCTAACTATCTATAATTGCACATTCACGCTACACTACTAGTTATAATTGGAATCACTAACATTCCTACTGAGAAGCGATATCCAGTACAAACACCATCTATAAAATTAATAAAATTGAAATGTCTGTTTGTAATGTCAAAGTAACAGCTGTTTATTAAATGCATATGAAAGTATATACGACACCTATAACAAAAAAAAAAAAAAAATTTTTTGTCGGTATGTCTGTGTGTTTGTTCCGGGTATTTCCGAAACGGTTGGTCCAATTTTGACGGGACTTTAACTGATAGATAGCGGATGTTTTAGGGAGTTACTTTTATTTTAGAAAAAGAATTAGGGTTCTGCACAAATAAATAAACTGGTCATGGTGAACTTACGCTGAGTAAACCGTCAGAGATATAACAAATTAATATACCACATAATTGTAGGCATTAAAAATACCTACAAAAAAGTCTGATAGGGTATACCGTCTATCTTCTAATGGACACCCACAATAAGCATTTTTATCTTTAAAATAGCCGGGAGCTGGGGAGCAAGATTCGCGCGCGCATTCTGTAGTCCACGTGAGCGAAGCCACGGTTACAGCTAGTTATAAATATAAAAAATCACGCATACATACAAACAAGCAAACTTTTTTTGTCATGCCAGCTTGCTGGTAAATGCTTCTCCACCTCTCGTTTAAAGAACCATTCCACATTGTTATGAAGAGAACCGAGTTTTCAATCACAGATAGGTTTTTCAATCACAGATAAGTCGCTATCTTGAAGAACTGCTTTTTGTGACAAAAAAAATGTATGCGTTGACTGTTCTGTTTATTTTGTGGTTCAGATCTAGGTTATCTGGGGTAATTTGCACAGTTTTAGATAACTGTGATGCATTCTGTGAGTAGGTATTAAGTCATGTTTGCAAACACTGTGGGTTTTGAATAATTTGTCCTATTTTACTTTAAAGCTCTTTGCTTAGAATTATACATAATATAATCAGTTAATTATTATATTCTACTAGCTGCGCCCGCGACTGCGCTCGCGTGGGCAACAGAAAAAAAAGCTAATTCTGGGCGATCCTTAGAAGGTAGCCATAATATGCTCTCGCTGATTTTTTTTAGGTCTTTTTAGGGTCTACAATTTTGTACTAAATTAATTTGATAAGGTTTCCTTAGCGTAAGCCTTTTAAGCTCCCCAGATCGTTGTTTTTCAGAATTGATTTTTATGTGCGCGGAACCCTAATTCTTTATTTCTAAAACAAAATTAGCCTAAGTTACTCCTTATAAAATTAGCTATATCTGCCAGTGAAAGTCCAATCAAAATCGGTTCAACCGTTTCGGAGATTACCCGGAACAAACAGACAGACAAAAGTTTTAGAAAATGGTTTTTTGTTAATGCAGTTGAATAATTTTCATATACCTTTAGTATTTTTTTGCAATCACTTTATTTTTTTGTTTCGTTAGTTAAGTAGCTTTGATTATAAAATATAAGGCATGCATTAAAAAATAGTAATAGTAGTATTTGAATTGATTGTTTTTAGTAGTTATTTTGACATTATAAACAGACACTTCAATATTATTTGTTTGTATAGATATGCAGAGTTTATCCTGAGATGGAAAATAAAATTATTTCACGAGCGACATACCCAAATAGACAGATAATAATCCGTGAAGTTTTTAGTGAAAATACCTAATTAATAAATCAGTTGTAAGCCGCCGCTTGAAAATGTCAAAATGACAACTGCCAACTGGCAGTTACTGGTGGATTAACCTTTAGGCAAAGATACATTAAGTAGAGAGGCGGTATGGAGTAATTTGTGGATCGTATGAATTGTGAGAAACGATTAAAATAAAAATCATTATTAACTAAGTCCCGGCATTCATCAACGTCGACGTGATCCTTTCATTCGGCTTTCGGGAGATGACCCTTAATTGTCTTTAATAACTCGCTTAGTGGAAAGGGCGGGGTGGGGCGGCTTTTCGCTAAATTGCCTTGGTACGAAATTTTTTTACCATGACGTGTAGGTATTGTAATATAGCTGTCAATCATATTTCAATGTCTTTTTTATCGTTAGTTATATTATGCCATCTTAAACCCCGCTTTTTCAAAAACTCGGTTAGTTGACATATTTTTATTAATTTATTAGCTGTGCCCGCGGCTTCGCCCACGTGGATTACAGAATGCCATCGATCGGACACACACGCGATTCTTGATCCCCGCTCCCGGCTATTTTAAAGACAAAAATGCTTATTGTGGGTGTTCCTTAGAAGATGGATGTATACTCTCTCTGACTTTTTTGTAGGTATTTTCAATATCTACCATTACGTAGTACATTAATCTGACATATCTCTTATGGTTTACTCAGCGAAAGCCATTTCAGCGCCCGAATTGATTCACCATGTTGCGTTTTTTTTTTTATTTGCTCGGAACCCTAGTTCTTTTACTATAATAAGAGTAGCGAAAGTTACTCCTTATAACATCAACTATCTACCAGTCCTGTCAAAATCAGTCCATACGTTTAGGAGATTACACGAAACAAACAGACAGTCAGACAGAATTTTCCATCATCGAAACCTCAGACTCATCGCCTGGATTCGAACCCACGACGATCTACGCGATGTCCATACACGCTACCACTTAGTCATCATTGCTTAAAACAGCAACAGTGCCTATAATATTTAGCACAATTACCTAAATGTAAATTTTCACACAACCAACTAGTCAGTGGTCCTCCAACATTGACACGTCACCCGTCCCCCAGACCAATAACGTTGATGCGAGCTGACAGCCGAACAGGCAAGGTCATTCCAGCTACGTTCACTTTCCGTCTGGCCATTCATTTGTTTTTATATAAGTCACTACTCAGCCGACTTTAAATTCTTTAAGACAGGGAAATTGAAATATGAAAAAAGCATGACCTGTGTAGACAAAATTGTAATTCACATTTCTTTTTTTTTCAATCTGACCTTACCCTTAGCCTGAAGGGCCCTATCCAAAAACAGAGCCGCTGATGGCTTTTACAGCTTTACCAGGATTGGGGGCAGGCGCTTAAGGCACTCAGCCGCGAAGCGTGGGCAACAAGCGCGTAAGGGTGCCAAAGTGCCCGGACCTCGCCTTGAGCTGTTGCCGAGATTGCAAAGAAGTCACGATCTGACTAATTCCCTATCCGTAAAATTCGAGCTAAACTAACATATACATTTATACATGTCCCTGCCTCCTGGGGGGAAGGAAGGAACATGTATATATGTAATTAGTGATCCGCAATATGGTATACAGTAACTAGAATAAAAAAGAAAAAAAGGCTCCTTACAGAACCTATATACCTATGTGGTATGCACGTATGTATGAACATATTGTATGTGATGATGTACGTAGGTAGCTAAGTGATTGCAAGTGCAGTGTCGCGTGGGCGGCTGCCAAACTCAAGGGTTTCACACCGAGGAACGGACCTAGGCTTCAGTAATTCACGTCCAGTTGCCAATCGTTACAGTATAACCATCTCACCTGTGAAACGGCAGAAAATGGAACTACAGCCCCCATGTTGAAAACTTAACTCACTTTCTATTGCTTCGGTTAGTGTGAGAAGCTTTACACGTTAAATTTCCGGTGAATTATTATTTTCAAGTAGATATGTAAATAATATCTGTAAGTATGTGCATTAAATAACTGGCTAAGTTTTTATATTTTTATTTATGTACATGCGTGTATTTTTCCAGGTGTAAGTGAAGGTTTCATTTCGAAAATATTTACAGAATTAATATTTATATATTAATACGTGAAGCAAAACCTTTTGGTATCTTTTTAAGCGTATTGCGTGCACGGAAGACTTTGAGATTTGGCATTGTTAAAGTTTATATGGAGAAGGAGTGCAGAAAGCTAAAATTATCTATAATATCTCTTACTAAAATATTAAAATAAATAAATGAACACTGCGAATCCTAACCTGAACATTGCCATTTAACTTAGACCCTCCAAAACATTAACATTGTCACTCAACGAAAAGTGACAGCAAGTGTCTGCGAAAGGCGCCAGCGACTGGATACGTGTAAATCAACTTATTATAGCACGTGAATGTTTAAATTTTAGCAAACGTAGCTGTTGAATGTAAAATAGTTCTGTGACAATATTGATGCGGGTAGTGAGAGTAAACAAAATAATAAATCATCTTTAATGTCTATATTTTATGTTCATACTGACCATTCTTCTTACACTTCAACATCAGGGTTCCGGGTTCAAGTTTTATTGATATACTTTATGTATATTCTTTCTTATGATAAGGAAGTGGCTACCTATAAGCGACCTCAATGGGACCGCAGTCATGAGGTCTGTAGGTGGAAACACCTTGCACCCCACACAGTGCGAGTTACCGACGAAATTTTTACGGTCCTAGCTCCAGTAATTTGGTCTGTTCGTTGATATATCAGTGAATCAGTTGATATACCAAAATTGATCGTGTTAAATCTCCCAAGGCTTCAGATCTTCTTCAGTTCCGTTGATTCGAATCTTTTAAAATAAAACGCAGTCTTCAGTACATGGCGACATCTGGAGGCGAGGCAGAAACTCTTTGGGCGTTGGTGGTTATATAAAGGTAATGGGCCCCATCATTTAGTTAATGACTAAACCATGTAAAAAAAGATATATGTATATCGGAAGACCAAATTGAATATGTAAATGAATATATCTATCTAGGGAAACAAATGTCGTTTGATTAAAAAAATAACGAAATCGAAATAGATAGAAGGATTAACTGCACTTGGAAGAAATTCTGGACACTAAAAGAACTCCTGAAAGGACACAACCACATAAAACATCTAAAAAAAAAATGGACACTGCATCCTGCCAAGTTTAACATACGGAAGTTAAACATGGACATACACCAATAAAATATGAAATAAAATTGCTTCATGTCAACATATCATGGAAAGGAGTATACTAAAATTAAGAAAAATATATAAAACCAGAAACGAAGAGATAAGGAAAAGAAGAAAACTTACTGATGCTCTTCAACATGCTCTAAGTCTAAAATGGAAATGGGCAGGACACATTTCAAGGTACAAAGAAAAGAGATGGACTCTAGAAGTAACAAGATGGCCAGAACCTACAGGCAAGAGGAGCAAAGGTAGACCACGAAAACAGTGGGCTAATGATATTACTGAAATAGCTGGGTCAAACTGGATGAGTATTGCCCAGGATGAAGATAAATGGCATGGGTTAGAGTAGGCTTTTACCCAAAAGGGATCCGTATCACTAACACACTAACAATAAATTTATACATTAAGAATATAAGTTTTACATACCTAATAATACTAAAACTAATTTTCATTAGTAAATTGTTTATCAGATATGAAATTAAGAAGCTTTATCATTATTATTATTAATGTAACAATTTTTTTAAACCTAGGAGTAAAAATAAAAAGAATGAAATGATTGCTAGTTAATACTGATAGTTAGTACTTACATACCTAATACCTCAATGAACTTAACATTGAATTTGTATTTATAACTACTGGGTGATGATACCGCGAATCGCGGTTATATATTTTGTACCAAGCTTTATATTCAATGGACCACAAATAAAAGGCAGAAAAAAGAAAAACATTTGCAGGCCGGCATGACAGCGGCGACTGATGATGGATTGTAAAACCCGCGCTGTACTCACAATCACGTAAAGTGTCGCGACTTAGCTGTGTGATACGATAAAAAAATTACATGTAATCACTGTTATTTTCTATATGTATATTGCAAAGTAAACACTATGGATTCCTCGGCATTTGAATTCGCTTTTTTTAGAACTGACTATACTGTTAGCCTTAGGAGACCTGGAGCCTCTGATGGCTTTTACAGCTTCACCGGACTTGGTTTGAATTTGCCAATACGTCGTGATAATTAACAACAACAAGAAAATCAGTTAGCACAGGCTATTTACATTATAAAACAATATCTGGGTGACCGAGCTGTGCTCGGTGTCTTATAAACAAAAAATGAAAAACACCTATCTAGGTAAACTTAGAATATAAAACATTATCTAAATGCAAAGTTTCATCGAAATCGTTGGAGCCGTTTCCGAGACTATAATAAGATACTTATTTATGGAGCAATGCAGTAATGCTGTCGCTGCTGTCCTTCCGTCTGGAGTGTGTGGTTGGTAACTCATGAAGTCAGTTCTCCATCTCAGTTCTCAGGAGTTGTAACCTATTATGACTGCCCCTAAGACTGCAGACTTTTGAGGTCCGTTATACATAGCCATAGGCCGCAGTGAACACCTAAAATTAGGTAAATCACATGCCAGTTTTCTACTTTATAACCCTAAATAAATATTAGGTAAGTTAGCATTAACATAGTATCGAGGAATCGAATCCATTCGCTTTACAAGGCAATCTTGTCTTTAACATAAATCTGGTTTTAATAACTTGCCGGTTATCCTTACGCTGGAATTCCAATATATAATAATAGTGTCCTACTAATGGCGAAGGTAGGGAAAGCGACGGCTATATCTTCACAATAGGTCATGAGGTTCAAACCATGAGGAATTTTATTTATTTATTTAAATTAGGACGGCCAGTGGCCAATACACCAATAGATTAAGTTTATAAAGTTACAATATAACACAATTTTAAGTGCATTGACCTTTGAAGGTTATTATGGTAGACAGAATTGTAGTAGTGGTAGAAATTGCAAAAAATAAATAAAAATATACCTACTAACAGAAACAATTATCTATACATATAAAATGCTTTGTCCTGAATGACTGACGGATCTACGCACAGCCTAAACCGCTGATCGTAGAGACCTCAAACTTGGAAGGTGTGTTCTTTCTATAACGTAGGCATCCGATAAGAAAGGATTTTCCGAAATTCTATTCCTAAGGGGGTGAAAAAGGGAGGCAAAGTTTGTATGAGACAACGTGATTCCTTGGTCCAATCTACTTCAAATTTTGCATAAACCTTTTTTAACAGAATTGATGGAAGACGTGTTTCGTATTTTATAGAAAACTCATCCCTTAACAGGGTTAAAAAGGGGTAGTAAGTTATTTTGGCTTCGTAGTTGATATCAATACTCCTTAGTGCTTTTGATTTAAATTCAATTTTATTTTGACACATGTTTGAAAACTCAATCCGATTTTATTCAAAAAAGGTTGAACTCACTTAAAAACATAAGTAAATACTCTTTAAAATTGGAATGTCTCGAAAGTCACCGTACTATATTAGTACTTCATTTGAAGGTTTCTAAGCTTAAAGAGGTTATGCACTTTTAGGACGCGGCCTCACAGGGACGTAGAGTTCGAAATTTGAAATGGTAAGGACTGGAACATTTTGGTTATAAATTATACGAATCATTCCATATATATTAAAAAAAAAAACCTAAATCTATACTAATACTAATCCATACTAATATTATAAATGCGAAGGTAACTCTGTCTGTCTGTCTGTTACGTTTTTACGCCTTGACCGCTGAACCAACTTTCATGAATTTTAGTATAGCGATAGATTGAACCTTAGGAAAAGACATAGAGTACTTTGTAGCGAAAATAAAACTTGAAGGGTAGCAAATAGGGGGTGTAAGTTTCTATGAACAAAATGTGGAAACACCAAATGCGCATGCGCGATAATGGTGAAATGACATCGGCAGCCATACCAACCAGTTTGTTAATTGTCAATCTTGTTTGTTGATTTATTGACATTATTATACTTAATAAGAAATGTATTGTATTTCTAATAATTACCTAATAAATGATAGTCCATTATTCTTTTTAAGATTGGCTGAAGTGTATATAAACTGTTTAACTACGCAGTACGGCATAATTACTGTTTTATTTTATAATAGATATATGACGTGCGCTGTCAACCGCGGCTCGCTGGAGTTTATATATTCTAAGCGATATACCTATTGTAAATTATCTCGATTATACAGTTTTGCTAAAAGTTAATCTCATTGTGTTATTCCACATATGGTGAAAATAAAACTCAGGTGAAAGTTTGTATGAAGAACCCGTCATGTCTCAAATTAGGGATATTCATATTAATGCATTTGGTAAGAAAGAAATAAAAATAATTATTTGATCAAAATTGTACACGGGAAATACACGCCATTCCTCAGTTGATACGGCATATGAATTGTCAACAATATGTGTAAAAATAAAATTACGGGATGTAAATAACTACTGCGTAACTATAAACGCGTGCGGAGCCGCGGACACACCGCTAGTAACCTATAAAAACAAGAATTGTGCGATCATTGACACATTCAAGTCCGGTGAAGCTGTAAAAGCCACAGCGGCTCTGTTTTTGGATAGGGCCCCTAAGGCTTACAGTGTAGTCAGTTCTAAAAAAAAAAAAAGATCATTGACACGTTAAGGATAAGCCATAAAATCCATATTAAAGAATTGAAAAACATCTCAAAAAAATTAAATAAAAATCAAAAATAAATTAAAGCATAGCAAAATATAACAATAATAAAAACAAATTAAAACAAATCAAAAGCATTTTCTTTGAAATTTCTCGATGATTCTCCAAACACGTCCATTGTATTTCTTAAATTATTATATAACCCGGACAACTACACACAGGTGAATGAAAACCATATATATTAATTTGATTTATTTATTTATACTAATTATATAAATCTACAATAAAGAGATACCAAAAAATGCCCTTTTAATACTTGGCGTACATTTTTTTAAGGATCCGAAGTCTACAAGGAATCCTTATAGTGTTTCGCTATGTCCGTCTGTCTGTCAGCGGCTTAGCTCAGAGATTCTTAGTATTAGAAAGCTGTACTTAAGTTGGTATAGATATACATTTTTTTAAAAATATTTATAAATTTTACACGGGTGAAACCGTAGGCATTGCTAGTTAATATATTTAAAAAAATGCAGTCACGCGTTATTAACAATATTAGGTACCTTATGAATTTACTAGTCTAGGTTTTCCCCCCTATATTTAAGATTTCTTTTTTTTTCTTAGAATAATTCTAAGTTTTTCATAATCTGTTGTTTATATAGAATCACAAATGAAGTTCTTATTTAATTTTTATAGTTACACGAGAGATTTATTCTACCTGCAAATAAATAAAATTATTTAGGGTTAATTTATATTTTAATTTAATCTTAAATCTTATTTTTTCATTTTTTAATAATAGTTATATTTTTAAGAATGTATTTATTACGTTTCTTTAATATTATGACATACTTAATTATGAAGTTTGTATTTTATCTAAAACTAGCGACCTGCCCTAGTTTTGCACGGGTGCAATTTACAAAAGTGGTGTATTTTATGTTTAGAAAAGCATGTCTTTTTAATACTACAATAATTTTCTAGGTAGGTAAATTAAACTTTAATTTTAACCATTTTTTATTGGTTTCATGCGTGCTGTGATTGGCTATAATTAGTTATTCATTAACCTTAATAATTATTTGCTATTATTTATGTATTTTTAATGAATGACTGTTGTCAATCCAGAAAAAATAAACTTATTCAAATAATTTACATTGACACCCACTTCGGTATCGGAGATCTATCAATTTAATTAATTCTGCATTCATATTGTATTTATATCGTGGTTATTATTTAAAAGGTAAACAGGTTTATTTTAAAACTTAGTGATGGTAGGATTTTTTTTTCGATTTGACTAGCCATACGGGCCATGTAGCCTCAGACGGGTTAACAGCTTCACTGGGTTTGCGGTAGGAATTATTCTGTTTCATTTTATCATTCAGCATTTTATGATATGCATAAGATTCGGAATCAGATTTGGAGATCGCCTTGATGACGTTTCGTTTCGTTTCGCTCCGCTTGCGATCGTCGCTTCGCTATTCCCTATTAGTACTGCAAGTCGCCACTACGCGGCTACGCCAGTCCGCCGCATTGCGTTGCGCGTTGTGCACGTATCATTTGAGGTATTTGTTTGTCGCTGGTTTTTCATACCGTACAGCGCATTTAGAACTGACCTGTGAAGTAACAATAATTCTAACGAGCATACTACGTGAACAATAACGTTTTTGTGTAAAATAACAGTGGACTGTACGTGTTCATAAAACAGTGTCTGATTGTAGTTAAAAAAAAACTATAATAATCTAAGCTTCGCCGGGCTGTCCCTCGTCGAGTGAGTATTTTAAAGTTATTTTAACTGTACTTTCTTAGTTTATGCCACGGCGATTCCGAGGCGCGTAGAACGTTCGCGGAAAAATCTACGTATAGATTTGAGATGTTTGAAGTGGGTCGCATTTCGAAATTTCGTATCTGGAACATACTAGGTACTGCTGGGCTAGCTGGCCGATTTTAGATGCGAACCCGTTGATACGATTAGCGATTGGAAGATAGTTCTCCCTAAACCGGTCAGATTACCATACTAATGGCCAGTAGTTAATACCGTCAAATAACTCGCTATATTAGCAATGTAAATTTCTGTTGCCGAGCATGCAGACGCAAAAAGCTTTGAATAGTTTTTTGTTGTCCTAACATATTCATTATTATTATACTTACTTAACTTTTTAGCATAATTATTACAATAACAGTAGGTACCTACCCACATAGTTGAATATCAAATTTTATGTTATTATTCATTTTTACTTAACTCTTTTTAGTTCATCTAAATTTACGATTCCAAAGGTACCTATGATAGCACAAACAATACCGCCACCAGAATTAAATTATACGAGCTTGTTCACTATATTCAACCGAAAGGAGACGGATGATACTCTTTCATACAGACACGGGCCTGGGTAAAAAAAGAGATGTAAACATGAAAACAGTGTAAATTCATGGCTAATGCAATACCAAACAGTCACTGAATAAAAGCGGATTTTTTTTGCAATCTAAAAGCAGAGATTTAGGATATTTCGTAAAAGCGAAGTCATGTAATAAACGTCAATGAAATTGTTTTTGAAGTAGGATTAATAAACCATAATTCAATTAATTACATTCTGGGCCCAGAAATACCCGCTTCCTTTAAATACTTATTTTGTACCATGCATTTTGTGCGCATTAACAACATGGATTCTGCAGCGACGCCATATTATGAAGCTCACCGTATGTATATATTGAATGCTATTCCACTATTCTAAATGGGCTCCGTCAAACTTTTTTTACACTGAGTGAACTAGCTGTTATTCCTTACCTGTACCGAATGTGCTGGTTTAATGGATTTCTTTAACTTGTTTACGTAATTCCACAACGCGCAAAAACTATCGACACTGTACTAAAATCTCCTTGACACAGCACCGTTGCTAGAACGTTATTGTGAAATCTTTTGTGGTGTTATTTTTTGAAATTATATTACCTACTTATATTGTTTAAATTTAGATTTTGTTGTATGACAGTTATTTAGTAGACTTCATTTAGTTCTGCGGATCCACAGAGGTTATTTCTAAGGCGACGATTTGCACAAATAAAGATTAAAACAAACGTTCTTTACTCCCTCTTATAATAATGGTAACGGCAATACAGTGTGACACGTGGATATATTTTTCTAATCTTTAGAATTCAAGCAACACTTTAACGAGATGCTCTTATTAAAACTGTTCAGGGAATTTTTTAGCAACGAAAAATGCATGTTTCTAGATATTATTTATTTTGGGTACAATAACAAAACTATACGTCGTAAAATGCCACGAACATATGGTCGAATAACGTAAAATTGATTAAATTAAAAACCACTACAAATGACAGTTCAAGTTATCGGCCAAAAAAATGACCATATAAATGTTATCCTTTCGCTGTTGCTATTGTAATGTAAGTAGCTAGTTTAAGTAAAATGACGCTATGAAAACATATTAGGTACTCGTTAAACTCGGAATTGTTAGACTTCAGACGAAATTCCAAACAAGATTAACTTATACAGCAAGCACCTCTTTACAGATAACATGGTAAGGGTAAGTAATAAAAGGGTAACATAGTTGATTTGTTATTATATAACGTTTCTATATAGTTTAAACTCGAATAAGCCTGCAAATTCGATTCGCTACTTGACTCATGTCAAATTTGGCGCAATAAATAAATATTTTCTGTAGTATTTTACTCAAGAAACTGACATTTCTTGATTTCTTTTTTTTCTATCTGACCTTACTGTTAGACTGACGGGCCCTATCCAAAAACAGAGCCGCTGATGGCTTTTACAGCTTTACCGGGCTTGGGGGCGAGCGCTTAAAATACTTAGCTGCGAAAGCGAGGGCAACAAGCTTGCAAGGGTGCTAAAAAGGCCGGACCTCGGTTTGGGGTGTTGCCGCGATTGCAAAGAAGTCGCGATCTGACTAATTCCCTGTCCGTGAAATTCGAACTAAACTAACATATACATATATAAATGTTTATCGATTTCAGATATTAAAAGTGTAAGATGCTACATATTTTCAATTTAAAAACTGTTATTTTTTCTTATGAACTATGAAAACGCTGTCGGCCACGTTGTGACGTCATAGGGCACTAATCATGTCGAATGTCGGATCATAAACGAGTGAAATTCGCTATGTAGTCTGTGCTGTGACATTGACATTTATGACATAAAAAATATCTAGATTTTTACAATGAACGTTCGCTAAATGTCAAATGTTGGCTTCGACCCGTTTGACGTCACAGCAGAGATAATATTATTCGGTTTCGTCATTTTACGAAAAGCCAAATTTTAAAATAAAGTTTTGCTGTTTTCTAGGTCGTAAAAATGGGGTGATACTTTTTCCTCTAATCTTACAATAGTTAATAATTTAAGACCTACTTTAAAAAAAAGAGTCAACTAGCCTATTGCAATTGAAACAAAATAGAGTCCATCTTTCGCCTTGCAAAAATGTTTGTTATTTGTTTTGTAATGTTCACCACCAGTGACTTAAGTGGTGATATAACAAGCATCATATTTCCAACGGTCACCTACTTGACCAGTGGCCGTTCAGCGAGTGCTATATCATCTTTAATTGATGTAATATTTTTAATTACACTAGCATTTATTATATTATTACCCGTTACATATGTACATTACACACAGTCACACAGTCGTAGAGCGTATATTTTGGGTAACCTTAAATCCTGATTTGTTCTGAAGTCTTTCTCAAATAACTTTTCTGGTTAAGATTGAAAACTGAATTTACATAGGATAATCGATAATGCCTATTAATGTTTTGGTCATCTCTAATCGATGGTTGACATCAGTGCTACACTCGAGAAATATTTTCTACAAGACTTAGGTACTTATAACTTTTGCCAGTAACTCTGCGTTAAAAGGGTATAAAATATAAATAAATCAAAAAGTTTGAAACTGCAATATTATTTGAAATTTTCTTTTATTTTAGAAACTAATGCATGGGTTCCAACATAATTTCAGAATCTTTTTTGCTTTTTATGTCTGAATTACGGTATTATTTTTCACACTAAAGAATTTCTCTAATTATATGTTTAGTAGCTTGAGGACTTTATACACATTTTTAAAATCATTTTATACACTAGTATAAAATATACGTACCATCAAAAAGTTCGTTTTGAATTCCGTTTTCTATCTCTGAGATGCGGACAGATTTATCACGTGCACGATTATAAAGGAAAACATCTCGATAAGATCGCACGTTTCACAAAACAAACGACGTGTGAAATGCTTTGTGCTCGGTGATGTGTTTCGCCACTTCTTTCATTGGACACACAAATACGATACCGCGCGCATCTCATAAAACATACGCCAATCTAATTATCATTCATTATTATTTTGTGTTAATATTCATGAATCCTTTGACGTCCTCGGCAAGCTGACGGCACTGTTCCTGATTGTAACCATAATACAATCTATATACAACGGCGACCACCGATAGATCAGCAATCCATCTGCACTCGTCGCTGTTATAATGGCTTATATAAATATCTATTTACGCTACGCACATTATAATGTTAACGTTCTTTAATCACAATCTCATCTGAACATTAATTGACGATGTTACCGAAGATTGTAACACGTTAATTCTAAAAAGCGACGGGTTCTGCAATTACCGGAACACACAAATAAGTGCTTGGCGACGAGAAATTTACAGCTTGAGGGTAGTAGATAAAATGCAGTTCCAACATGGGTAAATCTTTAAATTTGTATTATAATTTTGATCGTCTGTCTGTCGTATAGATTTTAGCAGTATCTTGCTTTTAATTAGTGCAACAAAATAGAATGGCTGAATTTGCTCTATCAAGTTATTCAATAAGTTAGTGAAAGTTCGATCTCTGGTAGATTTTACGGAAATGTAACAGACACGCGGTGTAACTTTACCTGAACGCATGAGTAACATGATATGGAAAATGGCTAACTTGAAACGGAGTGTGACTAATGAGATGCATCTTAAAGGTGTACTTCATTGCTTTGGATATTTAGAACAAGCTGTTGAGTATAATTTTTATTAACAGATAATGAAAGATGTAGGTTGTTCTAAAGCAGGGGTGGTTAACCTTTTTATACCTACCGCCCACTTTTGTATTTCTGTTATTAGTAGTTTTCTAATCGCCCACCAGTTCCACAGTAATTTTAAATTTATTAAAATTAAATCCTATTAAATTAATAATTCTTACTGCGTACTGTGAAAGCTGGAATGCCCACTAGTGGTCGATAGAGGACAGAATGACTATCACTTATAGAGAATGTAGAGGATTTTGCAGAAGTAATAAAATTGATAATTAGTAGAAATCGGTGTGGATACATGTTTAATATTCACGATAATGAAATAATGGAAAAACAGGCATATTATCTTCTGTATTTTATTGTTTGTTTAGTCTTTCTGAATCTTTCTTAATATTTAGAAAGTATTAAAATATTCTAATTGAATTATCCACCAATAGTCATTTTATTAAATTTTTTTTATATTCATAAAACTATTAAAATATTTCTGATATATGAAACTAAACATTTTTTAAATACGTAATTTTTAATATAGCTAATGATTTCCATGTTTACAATAAGATTATTGCTAGATATAATTAAAGCACACGATGCGTAGAGGTAAGTGGTACGAGTATTTTTATAATGACCGCACGAAACACCATGACTGTCTTCATTAACGTTAACGATTCCTTTGTTTCATCTGGTTTCGGAGCCGCTGGAACATGTGTTTAGATGAACGAAAATAGATATACAACTGTGAAATAACACGACCCGAACAATAACAAACAGTCCCACCCTTGGATTTTACTAACGCCTTTGACAGGGTTAATGATAATTATGTTTTATTATTTTTAGCTTTGTTAATGTCGAGAAAAATATTTATTAAAGATTTAAACTGATTCACAAATGGAATGGAAGTTATCTCGTCACGTGTTAGATGTTTTGTGTTTATGTGATTTCGTGACTCGATAGCGGAGTACCTCAAGGTCTTGTCATAGTTCCTTCATTCACTATATTTTAAAAATACCTATTTTTAAAACCGATGTTGTTGTTCCACGTACTTATAATTTTTTTTAAATCTTGTTCGATATATTTATTAATCGTTTTTGTATATTTATATAACTTTAATGTAAAAAACACATATTCTTTTATACATAAAGCGATCGTGGCAAATATTTCATTCATTGTAAATTTGTGTTTTGTACTAACTTCAAGATTATTCGTATGTTGTATTATTGTTGTGCGAAATATGTACGAAATTTGTAACATATTTCTAGTAATATTCTGAGACTACTTTTACTAAGGTTTATTAATAAAATTTTATAATTTTTTACTGATATTACAACTATGATGTTTACTCAACCTTTATTACGCTTTTATGCAGAACGTAACTAATACCTAATACTTATACCCATTTTATCTCCTTTATACATTTTATTGAGATCTTTCTAAGAACTTTGACATATAGTTACTATACCTGCTCTTATATCTTTTTAATTGTTTATACCTCTTAGTTCGTCTATAAAGATAATAATATCTGAGATTATATTATAAGTAATTCAAACATTCTCAACAGTGTCAGGCAGTTAGACAATGGTTAAGTAAACGATTGTATGATTAAGTCAAGGTAAATGCAATGATTTGTGTTGTCACTAAATACGTAATTGTCTTCAAGTAGCCAATGAGGTTGAGAGAACGGTAGCCTCAGGAGGTATTGCAGGAAAACGGAAAATTTTCAACCGCCTGCGATTGGTTTCTATGATATTAATTTGCTTTAATTTGTATAAATTGGTAGACTTCATAATTTTTATATGATTTACTATAAGTCCTTTCTTTATATTAAACTATATAATTATTCGTGGGGATATGAAATAATATTTTGGTATAATAACATGCTTATTAGTTATTCCTTTTACATATAGGTTCAATCGCCTCACCTTAATGAATAAACATAATAATTATATTATTATACATCTGTACTTCATAGAAATACAAAGTTATGTAATTTAAATCCAAAGCATAACCGGATGTACGATTGGCTTTTACATTGTCTTTATCGCTCTTCTCTGTTACTCCTTTAATATATAAATTTAAACGATAGAGACAATGTTATGTCGTTTATCTCTCAATTTACATTTTACGGTTGTTACACGTGACCGCGTTTAATTAGGTCCTGTGGTTTCCATTGTTGCGTTTTTTCTGCTTTTATACATTCACTAGTTTTTTAAATGACTTCACTTTTGTTTTTATAATATGAAGTGTATGTATACTTATTTTGTCCGTGTGTTGTCATATTTATATATCGTTATTAACTGAACAATTCCTCTATGTAATTGGTTTTTCGAAAACGGCTTCCACGATTTGAATGAAGTTTTGTATTTAGATAATATTATACTATCCAAGTTAACCTAGATAGGTATTTTGTTCAAAACACCCTGTCAAAGTTTTGTGGCATGGATATGAATGTAATTTATGATTTTCAGTACTAAAGGCGGAATTCTAAAAGTGTTTACCCATGCATCCATGCACTATGTCTTAATTTTGATATGAGGAAAGGCAAACGCTTTACAAAACTGCGTTCGTTTGTATAGGTATAGATAGATAACATGGTTTGCTATTCTGCTCGCGTCGTAAGGCAAAAAGGTGTCTATCTAACTAAAACTCAAACCATAGAAATGTCGAAAAGTTTGTAGGGAGATACGTCTATTTCGGTTTTGAAATAAGTGTAATTCGAGAACGGAAGAAAAATACAAACAAAAACAACCGTCTGCGTCTGTACTTACTGATTCAGAAAATATTTTATAAATCTGTATAAAAAAATGATTTAGGTTTGCCGTTATGCGCATAATTCTGTAGTCTATTCTATTGCTATGATATAAATTAAACTAAAAATTTAAGATACGCTCTTATAGTCTTTGGACGGTAGTACATATTATTTGTTTTTGTTCTATCGGACGATGTAAAAGCGTCCGTGCGAGTGGACCTTTAGTGAGTCTGCTGTGTTTTAAAGATATCCTTCGATACAGACAAACATTGTTGAAACATTTATTTTATCATATTTAGTTTTGTGTGATAGTGTTACTTGTAAAGTTTTTTTTCTTTACAGATCTATTATTAGCTATATCTTAATCAGTTTTTATATTATTTTTTCTGCAAGTTGGCAACACATTGTCCTTGCTTGGATCATGACATTAGATAGGCAAGATTTGTCCGCATCATGGAGCCTTATTGATAATAATTTGATCAAAACCGGGACTGGCATATTTTCATTTAAATATAGACGTTATCTATGTTGTATGAAGTAACTCTAATGCCGGCCTGCAAAGCAATTTGGCACCTGGATATACACTGGTTGATTCCAAAACGCGAAAAACCAAAAGAAAATTAACGTGACGAGTCAATTGATTGCAATGCAGTCGAGTACGATTCCTACCACTTCGCTTCGCTTGATTACTGGGCATTTGGTTACGGCTGATCCCGGAACGTGACATGATTAAACGTGCCACCATCGCTGGTATTGCACCTGGTTTATGGTGATCGTCTTCCAGTCTGGCACTTGTGTCCTAATATCTTGCAAACTTTAAAAATAGGTACATCTTCGGTAAAAGTTATCAGAGCATATAAATTTAACTTTTTAATATAAATTGGAACTAATTCTCCATATACGGTCGGCGCTATTTTTGAATCGTACCGTATTTGTTATCAAAAGCTGATGAATTAGTTTTGCTGTGACAGGATTAAAGAAACCGTCAATATAATATCGAAACTGAAACACAGCATTTTACAAAACTGCATTTGACATACTTAAATTTATCTCTCTCTTACGTGTAAAAACGTATCTACACCTATAGAGTTGATAAGTTATGGCACTATTCAAACTAAAATGCACGGAAGTGTTTCGGCATCCAATACAAAGCTAAGTTTAGTTCAAATGCGAAAATATACGAATTAGGTACCAATGTATTTAACAATCTCAATACAGTTGATGTATTTGTATCGTATTGTAACGACATTTCGTTACTGTCCCTAAGGCATCTTATACATCATTTTGACTGCAACTCAATAAATTCTCACATACGTAATTATAAAAAGTAGCCATAACTTTCACCCGTTGAATGTCAAATGTGATATACAATTATATGCAAATTTCTTTATCGTCGACTGTATTAATCACTGGATATGATGGAATCTGATGGCCCGAATTCGCCGTGCTGCTACAAATACAATCTCACAAGATAAATATGTATATAATAAAATATATTTTGATTTATTAAGCTCGCACGATAAATAATTGCATTCTAGTGAATAATTCTTTTGTTGTTATAGATTGTTTAGAATGCGGAAGGTTAATCTCATATCCACAGGTCTGAATGTAAAGTCGTCAAGTATAAAAATGAATACATTTCTTTGGTATCACAAAACAAAAATTGTTGTTATAGATTGTTTAGAATGCGGAAGGTTAATCTCATATCCACAGGTCTGAATGTAAAGTCGTCAAGTATAAAAATGAATACATTTCTTTGGTATCACAAAACAAAAATAACTCCAAAATGTTAGCGTCTACTAATCGCTCCACAAGAAGTATAACTTTAACGAAGCATTAGGCACGTACCTATCCTTGTATGTGGAAACCAATGAAGTTTTATAAATAGACGTGTTATACTCTCACTAAAAACGAAAACATTACAATTTTGTTATCATCATGTTGAAACAAAAGAGATAGGAAATCACAGCGTAAGGCGAAAATTCTGTTGTCAAAAAAGGATAACAGTTTCTTCTCGCTCACGCCAGTATCAAATCTAAAAAGTCCACCATTCACGATGGCATGTAAAGAGCGGCAATGGCGTATCTACATAATAAAATATCATTAGTAAAAATCTATATTTTGCTATTGTCAATGTGCAGTGATTATGCCTGTTCCTCTGGAGAGGACTGCTTTGTGGTGTTAAGTAGTTTTATGATAATTAAAATATCATTGAAAATTTAATCCACACAATATATGGCGCTCGTCAATCCTTACTTTCACTAGAAACGTTAATTAATCGGATCTGTAACCGAGTAGTGAGGTTTGAACGCGTTTGTCATCACAATTTAATCTGTTCTACGCTCTCGTTTCTACAGGGTCCTTCTCAAAGCTGATTAGCTATTAACCTCATTTATTTTAAATTGTCCACGGTATTTGGGTGAAAGGCCGCTGTGAGTGCTTCATCTGTCACTTTGTATTATCTTTTGAATTAATTATTTATTAAGTGTTTGTTTATTGTAGCTAAGTTTATGTCGTCTTTAGTTAGAAGTAACGATGTTAATTTTCTACGTACTAGATTGAAAATAATCTGAAATTTACTTTAGACAAGAAGAATGCTATTGCAGTCTAGACTTTTTGAGAACCGTCGCAGAGATTTCGGACCGAGGTGCAATTCTTGTGCACAAGACGTTTGAACGGTTCATATGGATGACATTATTCTGTAAATTAAAAATGGTATCAATGGAAGGCTCTCTGACTACGTTTTATCGAAAGGAATTAATGCAATAGAATAGTAAATCAAAGCGTGTATGTCTTGCACTGCGGATAAGCGTATGGTGAAAAGGGGTGCGTTTCAGTTTAAAAAAAAGTACACTATCTGCAACGTTTAGCTAGCTTGTTCTTTCTCTTAGTCAAAAGACACGACGCGAGTGGCTAATTTAGGAGATTTGCGGTCTTTTGTATGTGCGCCTTGTTCTTATGTGCTTGCAAATTTGCCACTGGAGCGAGGTTTTGTTCGTAGGCGCTCTTCTATGCATCTTTTTCGGTTTATATAAATCCATTTTGGTCGACACTATGGTCATCTTCTCCTAGCAAACTGTTTATATATTATTTGTATAGGCGACAAATCGCTCATGCGCTTAAACCTAATATAAAATAAGGGATTAAACAAGCTAAATTATTAAAAAGGAAACAAAAAACTCGCATGCATCAAAAACACTTGAATAAAAATATTCTATTTTTGCTTTTTATTTGATTTTCTGACCTCGTACTTAAATATTATATAGCCTATGTCACTCCCACAATTAAGACGAATCATACACTTCGTATGCTAAAATCCATCAAGCCGTTTAGGCAACAGAGCGTGACAAAGAAATAGACATACATACTTGAAAAACGTAACCCTCCTGTTCACAGTCGGATAAAAAACTCATTTTACGAGTTTTATAATAAACGTTTATCTCAACGGCAGTACGCTGATACTCTATGCTACCATAAAATAATTATTTAGGCGTGGATAACGAAATCAGATAAGTCACCGAAAGCAGTATGCGATTACGATGAAAGTGTTAAGTGTATAATGTGAAATGATTTATGGCTAGAGAAAGCAGCATTGTATGCAAAATATCACATGTATGTGTAGGACTGGTTTTGATATTAATTTCATGGCCATTATTATGACACGACGGGCGGCGCGGCGCGGCGTATGGATTTGTTTGGATGTTCACGCCTCGGTTGTGGGCGACTGCTTAAACGTATATTCACATTCATACTAATTTTCTATAATTTTTTGTATTATTTTATACTTTAATACCTAATAAAATTATATATCATAATTATATTTATTAATATTGAAGGGATTTTCTATGGCAGATAGCTGATTTTATAAGTAGTAACTCAGGGTACTTTTAGTTTAGAAAAAAAGGGTTCCGCGCAAATAAAAATCGTTTCGAAAAAATTACGATTCTGAGGCGCTTAATTGGCTTACGCTGTATAAACCACAAGAGATATATGAAATTAATGTAGTATGTACTTACATAATTGTAGATCGCGTTTCTTATCAGCTCTTCTCGATGTTTGGGCTTTTTTCGAACCATTAGTACTGTTATGAAGTTCATAAGAGCCTTCATTCAAAATAAACTGGCTGGTTGAAGTGAAATATATTGCGTGTACATTAGCTTTTCGGAATGCCATCAAAAACTCTATTTGCAATTTTATTACAATTTTACTGAGGCATTATATAGCTATTCTTTATAATACCGAATTCGTCAATTATGATTCTTGACTTGACTTATGCGCTTGACTTGAATTATGATAAGTGATAACGGTAGTAATCTTCAATTATCAAAATAAAGAAGCATTTTATTATTGTTTGTTAATTAGATTCCGAATTTTATATGTCTTCCACATCTTTTTATCGAAGGACAAAATAATATGTTATTATATTAATTTAATAAAAAGAATATGTTTAACATTAATATCCTTATAATATAGTTTAATTAAACTTAAAAATATCTCCCATACGCCTAGATTTGTAAATGATTTTTTTTATTTATTTATTGTATTTCAGTGCCTACTCTCATTTCATTAGAGGCTTATTTATTTTTTAAAGAAGCACCAACAGCGCATATATTATACTTGACCCATTTTAACAATTAATTCTAAATCCAATACGCCCACTACATTGGCAAAATACAAAATCGAAAATGTAATTTAAAAAGAAAATAAATCGGCATATTCCAGTACAATATATTAGAAACTACTAATCTTTTTTACCCGAGAGTAGGTACTCACGACAAAAAACTATTTAAATATTAATATATAAATGTAAATATTTGCTTGAGTATAAAACATTCCATAGTGCATTTTTAATCGAATAAAATCCCATAAATTATAGAGCTTGTTTTTTTTATATTAGTCAAATGTACTTATTTCCAGTCGGGATTTTGTTTTGTTTTTAATAATTTTTAATTTATTTGAAATCTTATTTTTATATTACATATGAATATCTAACATACAGACCACCGCGCAAAAATTTAATTATATAGTACAAAAACCTTTGTGCTTAATAAAAATAATTATAATATATAGTTAGACTCTGACCCTAGGACTATAAGTAGTACCTACTTATAGAGACCAATCCGACAAATCTAAACACGACGAGAACATCTTGTTTACTTGAGGTGTTGTATTACATAAGTATTCCAAATTTTACCTTAAACGTTTAATTGGAAGTAGTTAATTTAGTTCAATATTTAACCCATGCATACTAAAATAGCGAGTTATATAAAAGCTTATAAATTTAAGAATGACTCAGACTGCATCATGAAGGATTAAACTCCGATTATGGTGAGGCGATATTATTTTTTAACAGATTATCGTGTGGTCCCTGTCAAGGCGCCGCCCACGTCTCGATACTTTTCGATCAGCTTGGTCCATTTACGAGTACATCCTGTAAACTCTCACGGCTTCGTTAGTCATTATTTACCGGAATCTTTTAGGGTTAACAGGTATAATACAATATTATAAATATTAGTACATAAATGACCCACTTGTAGGCAAATAATGGCTTGTTCACAATAGAAGGAACCGGTTTACTCACCACGTATCTCTAACAACGTACTGATCGTTAGACAAATTATTATATTTTAAAAGAAAAATATAAATTAGAGAGATGAGGTACTCCATTCTTTTTGCCTATCCAAGTAGTGACATAACTTGATTATATAAAACTATCAGTAAACTTTTTGCATATTCTTAATGCGGTTTGCGGTAAGAGTTGGCTTATAGAAATGGTCACGTAGGGAAAAAGTGTTATGCCCCCAACATGCGACTTTCTCTCTCTGTCTCTTTTTAATATCTACGAGTGTGTGTGCGTGCGAGTATCAAGTTGAGGAAACGAGCATCGTGCACGGCCGGTTATATAAGCGTACCTCAGACGGCCGCCAAATTGCAAAACAATGCACTCCGGGCGAGGCCCCTCAGGATGGTCTAGCGAAATGGGCGCGCGTTCAGTCATTCAATGGTTTATCAGTTATTCTGTATACATTATAATTATGTAATATACTAACTTTGCCCGCGGCTTCGCTCACGTGGACTACAGGATGCCTTCGTTCGAGCACAAGGTTTTATATTTTAAAGAAAAAAATGCTTATTGTTGGTGTTCCTTAGAAGACACTATTATTATAAATGACGTGCATACTTTAATACAATAGGACGTACAAGTCGGGTCGTCAGACCGCTCGGCCAATTCAACAGACGAATATAATCATGAAAATCAGGACTCGAATTAACCATTTATATTATATTTAATTCTCTCGCAAACTAAATCCTATATGTATGTTTTTGCTTGATCATATGAAATTTAACATCGTACCAAAAGCTCTCACGTGATATTCGAAATAAATCGGAGATGTATTTCATACTTTGCCGGTTTCTCATTTGACATTCTATATAATGTCTATAACATAATTATATAATATCTTGGAACAGGGCAAAATACAAGCTATAAGTACTGTATTGAACGTATGTGCGAAGGGTACTACATGGAATGCAAGCGATAAAGCGTTTTTCCAGGTAATAAGAAGTGAAGGCATTAGAAAAAAAGTGATGTAAAATTATGAAAAGAAACTCGTCACTATCTAAATCGGTTTTAAGCCGTTACAATCTATTTTGTTGCTACACCGACAAAAAACACCCAACAACTATAAACTATTCGCTTGTTATTATAAACTTTGACGTCACAATCACAGTCGACCAATGGCGTTGCGTTTAACTACATATTTTCAAATTCCCGCACTAGTTTTGGACTTCTTATTAATTGATTTCTCAATAAATATTGAATTAAATTGAAAATTGTTGATATTTCCGTGATTCAGTAGCTATAAAGGGTGTAAAAAAAATTAAGTTGCCCTTTTTAATCTCATGCATAATTTGTAATATCTCTTATGGTTTACTCAGCATAAGCCATTTAAGCTCCCGAATTGATTCACCATGACCAGTTTCTTCTTTACTTGCGCGGAACTCTCTTTTTCTAAAATAAAAGTAGCCTAAGTTACTCCTTATCATATCTGCTATCCGTCAGTGAAAGTCCCGTTAAAATAAGTCCAACCGTTTTGGAGAATACCCGGAACAAACAGAGAGACTGCCAAAAAAAATTAAAATTGCTTTTTTGTTATAGATTCAATAAATACTTTCATATGCGCCGAGTAAAAAGCTGTTGTTACTTTGACTTTAAGAAACAGACATTTCAATTTTATTAATTGTTTAAATAAAGCTTACATCGATGTGATTTTATGAATTGGATTAAATTCTTTCTAAATAATATATTACTTCTTAGATATTTTTTTAACTTCGTTCCTGGCGGGCTCCGCCGCGCCGTCCGCACAGGTTTTTTTTTATTTGTATTAATTTTTTTACAATTTTTTTTGATCGTAAGATTTAGACAGATGTACACGCGTATCGCTAGAGTGGCAACCCTGGTCATATTCAGAGTTATTGTGTTAACGAGCCTCCTTGTTATAATAAAAATATATATTTCTTTACAACGGTGTATTTACATCTGAACGGTATTTTTTTAGCAATAATTCGATCAGAATGTTTTTAGTCGATTGTAACGACACTAATTGATCATTAAATAAATACGTAAGTTTGTTTATCTGTTTATTGTTGTTAAAGTCAGTCCAATGTTTATTTATAAAAGATAGTAGTGGAAGAGTTTTTAGTATAAAAAATCTAGCCGATGTTCAACTGTTCCAAGTAAAACCTACGTAGCGAATACTTGAAGGAATCCCGAAAGTTGGCTAGTTGGACGTTGATAGGGAGCTTGATAGGACCTGATGATAATATAAACCGGCGGATCTCGCAACGCGACACGCCTAGTCGTGCCACGGGTGTATGTTGGTCGCGATCCACTCCAACAAAATTATATTACTCTACCACCTAGTATTCAAACTCGCATCATTCTTCACAGTGGCACCTTGCATATCTTTCTTTTTCCCGACATTTCTTTCAAAAAGGGGCCGTGGACTATGTAAAACCCGCGAGTAGCATTTATTTGCTTAAAGAGTACGCTATTTCTCTCAGAAGTCCACGTCTCCTCTACGTGCTATCGGTTAACACCAATTATCGACGGAATAGTTATATGTATTTTAAGAACATGTAGGCAATTCAACTCATTTTATAAAAGCTACGATTTGTCTAATAAGTTCTACTGCTTCTGAACTTAGAATAAACAAACATGTTTATTATCATCATCATTATATTAATACGTGAAGCAAAAACTTTGTCCCTTTTTAAGCGTATTGCGTGCACGGAAGACTGAGATTGGGCATAGTTAAAGTTTATATGGAGAAGTGCAGAAAGCTAAAATTTATCTATAATATCTGTTACTAATATATTCAATTAAATGAATTAATACTGCGAATCCTAACCCGAACAGTGCCATTAAATTCAGACCCCCAAAATATTGACATTGTCACTCGGTGAAAAGTGACAGCAAGTGATATAATATTCATTGTTTAGGTTCATACTGCAAATGTCAAACAGAAAATAGTCTATGATCAAAAAGTCGATGGTCGAATTTGGATCATTGGGCGACCGCTAGTATCTGTAATTCGATATTCTTTCTGTTTGTAAGTTTCAACCAATCTAACTTCTCGTCTATTTCTGATAGCCTTTAAATAGCCGTTACCGGTAACTTTATTTTGTTATTTTTCATTTAAGTTTTCCGTATATATGTGGAATAAAATTAAATATGAAAGTCTTTAGTACATATAGCGAATTGGTGTTACCGTGATTTCTTTTTTTTGGTTTCTTCATGGATGTATAATATAAATAATACAATAATGATAAAATTAAACGAAAACTCGTTTAGTTTTTAAAATTAAAACAAAATCGATACAGATTAATGAACTGATCGGCCGGTTACAACTACTAGGCGTTTAATTCATTTTCTTTAGAAAGTGATCCGGTAACGGTCAAATCGGAAGCTGCTCGGTTATTTTTAATTTTAGTATTAATTGCTCACTGGCTTCGTTAACCAATATTCGATGGTATCCGAAATAGCTACTGATTGACCATTTACGATCGAGTTCCATTCGTTTTTCAACGTTAATGCTGCGTTCGTAAAAATAACGAACATTCTTGCGTCCTTTGCCACCGGCCGCCTTGTTTAAAACCAAAAAAAAAAACAAATTATAATCTGTTGATAAAATTTGTTTACGCGCCTTAATTTAGTGTTACAAGGTAAAATGATAATAAAAAACTATTAACAAACTTTTACGACTTTACGTAAAGAGTAAAAAGATAAAAAGTAGATATTTAAAAGTACTATTTATAAACTTTTACGACTGGTTATATTGATCATAAATTTTTGGTGGGTATCCCTTATCATTTGTTACATTTATGTGTCCATTTAAAATTTTATGTCGCCTATAAAGGGTCAGAGGTGAAGTATAAAATCCTGTATAAAAATAACATGAATATATAAGATTAAAAAGCATTATTAGCCAGCCGGTAAGTACACTGCCTCATGTTCCTAAGCGAGACGCACTGGGCCGAGTCACTTTGGAAGGTTTATTTATTTTTCCTTCATGTGCATCGTGATTTTAATTTAATTAACTAAAACTATTCTAACACTCCGAATAGTTCGATGAAAGGGGTGAATGAAAGTGCGTTTATCAGGACTCAAAATTGTTCTTATGTTATGTTCTTGATGTATATGAACATATTCTGTATGAAAGTATAGTATGACATATCGCTCAGCTTCGATCTTCTCAACAAGGCACTGACCCACACTGACACTATTTTGTTATAGTTTTGATAAAGATTCTAACATTTGTTTCAAGGCAGTTATTTTTAGAAAATTTTGCAAGTTCCGGGGTTCACGCATAACACGTATTTTAGTAGAGGGTAGCACTTGTCGTTGATTAAAGTGTGTTCCGGTGGAAATATACATTCCATTGGATTAATAAAAGTAATATAGACAAAAATAGTGCTAGCATATACATAATAAAAATAGAGTACAATATATACTACAACTCTACTATTATTTCACACGTCGACTGCACGAGCTTATGACAACGGGCACTTATCTGTCGTTGATCAGACCTTTTTGTTCCCAACATAATGCGCCGGATGGGGTGGGCGCATTGTTTGTCCGTCTGTTTGTTCCTCTCTAACCTGTCACCAGGGTTACCAGCCTTGGCACTCAGAATTTCAGGTAATTCAAAACTCGAATTTATGATTCGTTAAAAAAGCGAGGTCTAATAAAAATTATATAAAACTAAGTAGGCTCACTTAATAGTTACCGAAACTATAGTTTTTTTGTTGGAGTAAGGAAATGAATTAATTTTTAAATTGAGGCGAGTTGAGTTATAGTTACATGTTCTTTAATTAAAGGCAATATTTTTCAAATTCGAAACAAGAAACGAGTGTAACGAGACCTTTAATAGATTGCACAAACCTTTCACAACAATGCTTTTTTTTAGTTTTTATAAACGGGATGTCCCGGCGATTGTGGGACGGCTGGCAACACCGCCTTTCGACTTGGCTTGGTGTCGGTGAGGTCGGCTTTATAAACAACGGCTTAATTATGAATTACTCGTGTTTGAACAATTCTTTTACACGTATTTTAGCTAATATTGTGTTTTATTCTTTCCTTTGTGGGGCCGGTCGTTATGTTACGAAATCACTTAGACACCATAAACTATGGCTTGCTACATTGGTCTTACATTGTGGTATAATCGACAATGTATTTATATATATATATATATATATAATATATATATATATAACTCTTCAGAGGGAGTATAATTTTTTGGCCTCGAACAAAAAAAAAACATGTAGGTATTAAATTCAATAGTACATTTTAATAAATTTGTAATTTTATATGTTACATATATGACATAAAAAAAATCTGTTTGTATATAAGTAAAAAAAAAAGAATTAAAAAGTATAATAATTTTTTCCTTAAAACAGCTTGGCCGATTTTTATGGAATTTTGTACACGTCAATATTATGTCTTTCGTCAATTAATTATGGGCACTACGAATTATTATCAGAAAGTAATACTTTTAAAAATAGTTAAAAAAAATAATTAATAAAAACCTTTTTAGTTCTCAATCTTAATCAATTTTGATGAAATTTTGTACACTGAAAGTTTATGTAATTCCTAAATTCACAGATGATAAAGTTAATTCATTAACTTCCGGTGAAATCGTTTGATGATCAAGTTGGACCTTAAAAACACCCAAGTTTTAATAGTTACAGGCTATCAAATGCATGTGTGGTAGGGATTGATTTCAAATTACAAGCATTAGCATTAATCGAAGTAATAATATGTCAGTGTGGTAGCGTGTACGGACTTCGCGTCGATCGACGAAGGAAAACAACCTGATGAAACCATATCATGCTGGTAGAGCTTTTTCTAATGGCCGCCTGGCTTAGCTACTACCCTCAAGATAATTATCTATCGCCAATCACCTATAGGTGTGTTCGAGCAGTTGCACTTGAGTGCCAGTCTTCCCGCTAGGCTTAGCGTGTTTACCATCCTGAGCCAAATCGTCACTTAACATCAGATGAAATTGTAGCCCAAGGCTAATAACCTATAAATATTCAAGAAAAAATCGTAAGAATGATCCCGGTATGTGTCAGTCTTGAATTGTTTCGTTCCGTTTGATTCAACTTCATGGCGTCATGTTTCTCAGCATCTGTTGATTCTCTCGGAAACCATTTCCTCCGTACGAATTCATTGAGACGCGTTTGTTTACGGCGCGGCGCGGCAAGGGGCGGGCGGCGCCAGGTGATTCTAAATTTAGTCTCCAGACGCATCGACCGGTAAACATTACTTCTTGTTATATACATCCTGTCAGTTTTTACATTATGTTGTGACGACTTTTTTATCGTAATATACTCGGGAAGTTACATGTCGAACTGTAGCTTTTCGCGGGAATATTTGTTTGGTCATAAAGTTGTTGTGGCGTCGTTGTGGTCGAGTGATTCAATGTTCACAGGTTGCGGTCCTAGTATGTATTGAAAGTTTTTTGAAATTCACATAACATATCAATACGCCTGTATTCCCGAAGGGTTAGGCAGAGGTGTACTAAAGTAGGCAAAATATAGTACCGTGGATTTCTCGGGGCTGGCGTGGTTATTAAATCCTTGGCTTCCCTCGGGAAGAGGTCTTTACCCAGCGGTGAGATATTTACAGGCTGATATTATAATTCGTTTGTTATAAGGTTTTGTAATTTCCTTGAACTATCATAAGCTATCATATAACATATAGCTGTCGGAACATATACTATACCTATATTATTATGTAGGTTCCTGGAGAGATTCGATTTCAAAGTGGTAGCTATCTAGGCCAGTGCTAGAACAAACCCTACCACCATATGTAAACTTTACGATGACGTAAAAAAAACTGATTTTGATGTAATTTTTACTTGTAAAGTATTCTTGATTCCCGAGTTGATAGCTTTAAAAAATATCAATAAAGTGATTAAAAATAAAATTATGAGACGAAAATAAGTAAGTATAAATATCTATTTAAGACAATCTTTAACGAACAAGAAAACTGAATATAATGATTTTGAGGAGTTTCCTAGTGTATCTTCGAAGGCGAAGGTTCAATGCCAAAAAAATTGAAATGGGTCCCCTTTACAACAAAAAAGAATCAACTAAATCGATAGATAAATAAAGAACTTATGTCTAAACATCCCGCTGCATTTTTTGAAGTTTGTAAAAAAAATGTGCGTCTCGGGACGCTCGTCAGAAGTGATAACTTAAACTAAAAAAAGAACAAACGAAAGAGAAAAGGGAAGCTGGCGAGGATTCGAACCTAGGACTTCAGCCATAGCAGTCACGTTTACGACCGCTAGGTTACGAGCGTGTTGTTAGATTAACTGAAACTATGCTACTATTAATGGCGCCGTAACGCGTTACGTTACAAAGCGGTTAACCTCCTATAAGAAATTATCACTTCAAAAACAGCACTGTATTCAATATTTATAAAGTTACACGACTTTGTAAAACATAGATCATAAGGTTTCAATTTGATTTTATCCATTTAGAATAGTCGAGAGCGAGGTAGGAGGTACTTGAGACGGTCTCAAATGTCGTACTCAGTGCGGCCTTGTGTTTTATAGGATATTATTATGTTTATCGCATTCCATAGATTTTATTTAGTTGTCAGCGTATTAAGTGAGAGGTGGTGCGTAATGGCAAGGTCGTTCGGTCTATCTGTTTGTACGGACGTTTGTAAGGGCTCGTCTACACGTGAGGATTTACGTTTTTAATGAATTATTGTTTTTAAAATTCTTGTATCTTGCGAATTTGCTACAGTGTTACTCCTCTATACACGCCGTTGGTTGGTGACGCCACAATATTTTGTTATCCTTTTTTTTTTGTCCAATACGATTTTTATCGCTGGTCTATCGCCGTTATTTATCATTTACAGTCAGATGTACTATATGTTTATCTAATACAATTAAGTCAGCAATTCTTTTATGTAGGTAGGTATAATATAAATATTTTTTTGACTTTTGAAAATATTGAAAAAAATAAACTATGTATAGTCACGGAGACAAAAATTACCTTATAATATTTATATATATATATATATTACATATTATATTATTATATAATAGTTCTTTTATATTTCACAGTGCGCCTAAAAACTATATCTAAAAAAACATTACTTATTAGTTACAGGCCTCGTGGCGCAGTGGTAGTAAACGCTACTATTGAGCCGAAAGGTCGCGGGTTCGATCCCCGTTCCCCGCCCATGACTGACTTTGTGTGATGACCATAAATGTCAGTTGTGTGTGTCTGGGTGTTAAATATCTATATATGTATATATATCAGCTATTTAGTTTAGTTAGTTTGCTTAGTTTGGAATTAAATGGCCGTGTGTGAAATTCTGTCCTCATAAAATAAATAATAAAATAGTTATAACATATTTTGTAATTTATTCCTAGATGACATTGATATAGAGATTACAAAAATAACAAGAGGTGTACCAATCAACTCCATGGTGTAGAAATTTCTACCATGTGTTGGTGTTGCATGGTGGTAGGGCTTTTCCTAATGCCCGCCTGGCTAGGTATCACTCACAAGTTGAAAATCTGTCGCCAAACACCAATAGGTGTGTTTCGGCAGCTACACTTGAGAGCCAATCTTCCAGTAGACTAAACGTGCTACCATCTAAGCCCACATCGTAAAAATTTACTCACAACTTTTTTCATGCCTCACTTATAAATTCGTAAATAGTAGTAAATAAATAAATAATACATCAAACCAGAGATGGATATTTCATTCGATAACCTTGACTTTTAAAAATGTTAAATAAAGTAGGCAGTTACTATTATATAATATTTATATATTGAACTAATTACATATGAACCAGTGCGGTACGAAGTAACCTCGCATACCTAGAAACCAGTGCGACGAGTCCCTAACTATATTTCATTTGTTATGTAATAGTTATGACGGCCGATTATATCACGTTGAAATCATATTAATATTTCATCGTTTAATTATGATATTTCAGGTATTTTACTTGTTATATTTTATTGTGAAAACTTATTTAGTACCGCTGTAATTTGAACCATAACATAATGATAGGGGATTTTCTACTGCCAACTACTATACTATTTCCATTTCTTTATTTTCTAGATGACAGTTCTAATTTGATAGTTGTAGTGTTGTGATCAAATAAATAATGATATCGATTGCATATATTTACGAAAGTGACGATTCATCAGATTTTGTTTAAAATAAATAAATAAAGATTACCTGTCGTTATAATTATTTCGTTTCATTGTCGAGTACTTACCTATACCTACTTTTTTACAACAACTTCGAAAATTTTGAAGAAGTTGGTATTATCAATCAAGAATTAATACGTGTTGTTATAATGATATCGATTGCATATATTTACGAAAGTGACGATTTATCAGATTTTGTTTAAAATAAATAAATAAAGATTACCTGTCGTTATAATTATTTCGTTTCATTGTCGAGTACTTACCTATACCTACTTTTTTTTACAACAACTTCGAAAATTTTGAAGAAGTTGGTATTATCAATCAAGAATTAATACGTGTTGTTACACGTCTTGAGAACGTCGTGTATCTTGTAATTAAATATTATATTAGTTAATAAATTTGTACAAAAGTATCCGGCAGTAGTTTAGTTTCTTACATTTTGTAAAAAAATATCGGGTCTGTTATCGTGTTACGTTTATCGATATAGCTCCATCCCTATTAGTTTCTCCGACTCTGGTATAACCTTGTACGTGTGTAAACATCATATTTTTATAAAATAATGCATACACAATGTAAAAAAGACGATCGTTCAAGTTTTCACAGGAGCTGTCATCGAATAAAATAAAGAAATGGAAATGGTATATAAGTGTTTACCGGCAGCTGCACTTGATAGCTGGTTATCCTATTAGGCTTAGTGTACCAACATCTTGAGCCACATTGTCACTTACTATTAAATGGAATTGTGGATATAACGCTAAAACATATAAAGGTAAAAAAAAAAAAAAACAAATTACAAAAAGTATATTATGAGAAAAACGACGTAGAATCTTTGCAATTTTTGGTGACAAACGAAACTGGACTTTAACATTTTATGAAATAGTTTGAAAGTTTGTTACGTATGTTTTCATCAGCAGATTAATGCCAATGACCTTATCAAGGCGCAGACCCAGACAGCAATGGTGACAGAATTGGTAATCCGACACCCGACGATGTCTGCTTTATTATCCGTTATTTTATGACGAGATGCCCTCGCCAGGGAAATGGTTTGGAACTTAACTGGAAATTAATTAACAAATAAACGGTTAGGTATATCGTCACCTTTTGAAATGTTATTTCAAGACTGTTAATGATTAGGGTTGACAACTTAAATATGCGAGAAATAATCAAATGAAGGACTGCAAGTGTGTTAGAACTTGTTTAAGGTACTTATGTCCGTTTCAGCACTTCTTTTATGTACTTTTGTGAAAGTGAGACAAAGTCAAAATAAAAAAATAAAAAAATATTTTCAATTTAGGCCCTAAAAAGTCACTTATGAACGAACGCACCGGTTCGGACAAACATCACAGTTATCGTGAAAAAATGACAAGAAACTCGATCTTTATCTTTTTTTCAATAGTATTAATATAATACGTTATTGTCTAATTTCATGCAATAATAATAACGATATAATTTAGTGGATGCACAGAGAGGGAGTTACTTCCAGACATCACTATCATATACATAATGATCCACCTTATAATAAATAACCTTTTGACAGTAAAACCTGCTTGACATGGTCCTTGAACTTGTTGTCCGGTAAATCAGTAATGTGCTTCGAGTTCTTGTTATAGAACCTAACACTATTATCTAAAAAACTTTTAATTTTTACGAATATATTTTTAATTAACAAGAATGTATTCGGAGGGCGAAGTTAAGATGTTAAGTACGTCTCGTACTTCTTGTAAATAGTAGCATCTCAAAGTGACGGCACTATGTCTATGTGGTAAGCATAATATAATGGAACAAGATCGGTGACCACTGAGAGGACGACAGTGGTCGCTGTCATGCTGGCCTGCCAGCCTCTCGACAGATCAATATACACTGAATATTCACTAAACGCAACGAACTAAATAAGAGTCTATGACGATGTTATCATTATGTGCATGGTGTCCAAGTCTGCTAACAAAAAAATGTTTTAATAGTGTGTCGATAATATCTAATTTGGTATTCTCCTATTTTTTTATCATTCTATCGGAAAACCACAGACTGATTTGGTATTCTGCTCTACAGTCGCGTCTCAGTGATATCGTTTTTTACGTAATTTTACACATTTATTGAGATTTAACAGGAAATAGGACTAACAAATATTGTAAACTAATGGTAGTTTCGATTATCAACACTGAATCCATGGTAGATTTTGATAGGCAACGCTAACGATTTATCTATTGCCCTCCCACTGACACACTATCACAACGCTATAGAGATAGTAATGAAATTTTAGCAGAATACCAAATTTCTTACAATTTCCATGTAATATCAGTAGAGTGTCGATATAATGACAATGGTAGATTTATAAATGTGAAATAGCAGTCTTGGGCCCCAGGTCGTGTACAGGTCCTTACCAACGGTTGTAAGAGTGCTATGCTGAGTTTTTACACTTGGTGTACGTTAGTCGCGATCCAGTCGGACACGATTGTCGTATCCCACCACCAAACCAGTTGCGGGAATGAGGGTTGTGGTTGGCAATACGCACTGACACTCAAGGCTTTTTAATTTAGTCCTCAGTAGTAGAACTGTAGCCCCGCCTGGAGCTTGTAATTGATCGATCGTTTGGTAGTGGTTGGTAATGTTTTCTCGTTCATAAGTGCTTTCTTAGCAAATGATACGCTCTTTACATGCAATCGTTGATGGTGGGCAATTGCCTTCAGTTCATTTTCGACTTGATACCGTCGTGAGCGAGAACAAACTTTTGTCCTTTTTTTGACAACAACAGAGTTTCTCCCACGCTGCGATTTCCTATCTCTTTTGTTTCAACATGCTGATACCAAAATTTGTACCGTGTTCAAATTGCTTTTAGTGAGAGTATACGCGGCTATTTATAAAATGTAATTGTTACTTAGAGCCTTTTAAATTGAATAAAGACTTTTTGATTTGATTTGATTTTGGCAATAAATACTCATAAGCTTCAATAACAACAAGCGGAACGCACGTCTGTTTATTATTTTCGTGTTATAAAATGCAAAACTATGAAATCTACTAAAACAGTGAAAGTTTATCAATATAACAAATCCTGCTTTATATGACTAAATTTGACGATTCTGTCACGAGACGCCTTTTGCAGGTCTTTAGAAATTAGGGCCACTCTACTCCCGCGGAACAGTTGACAAGCCAATAATTTAGCTTATGTATATGTATCGCGTAAGACATTAGATCGAAAGCCACATCAAGTCTTGAAACTTTAAATAAATCTGCTCACTCCTTAATAGGTTGTCCGTGATTCAAAGAAAAACAATTACAACGTTAAAATATATTTTTTTTTACGGTCGTTTTGAGTTACCACATCCTATTTGTACATGTTCCCACAGGTCGGACGTAATCACGCGCGAGAAAATGGCCGGCTCGCGTGGTGCTACTGCCCAGCTTCTGTAGACCTCTCCACCCCTCCTCGCAACCAAGATAGATTTCACTCGTATGGCATTTTCAAGGGGAGTCATGTATCAGCGTAAACTGGTCGTTGAGAAACACTGGTCGTTAGACCGATGAGGCGTGCCTTCCGGAATTTAGTTGTATTGTTTTGGAATTCTCACATTATGAACTACCGAGATTAGATTAGAGTAGATTAAGGCAGTAAAAGTATAGTTTACCTAAAGTATCTTCTATACATATTTTTATTTTATTGTTAAAATTAAACATCATTTGTTAAGCTTAGAAATGGAATAAAGTTAGGAAAAATTAAGGAATTTGTTAAAAAATAACTGCATTCATTATTTTTTTTAATCTTACAAGTAGTAGTGTTTGTGTTGTATAAGTATTTCGGTATTGGCCATACACAAATGTGAGACAAATACGTTTTAATCAACAAACTGTTTCACAGTTTAACTTGTTTCTTCTACTGAATATGATTCATTTGAAACTTGAGCTTTGAGTAGTTTATAATAAATTGTTTTTATTTAATTTTAGTATTTAAATATTCACGGTAAAGGTTTGTGAACAAAAGAAGCACACTCGACAGAAACCTTGAACACAAATTACTTCTTTGCAAAAAGTCACGCCTTCCATAAAGAAAGGAGTCATTTGTTCTTTCAGCCTAAACAGCAATTGTAAAGAATAAGAGTCCTTTGTACGTCCTTGGAGACGTAAAACAAAGCCTCCATCCAGACAACAGCTGTTAGGCACGTAGGCTCGCCTAACGACAGTACAATTGAATATAAATCTAAACGCGAACTTTGCAGAGTTCAAAGTACTCCAGCAACTTAAAGCTATTTTATTATTAAGCTTAACGTGCTGAATTTTAATAAACGACTTTGAACTTTATGTCGTGCACAATAAATTTATTTTAAAATATTTTAATCATTGAAATAATATATGTAAATTTTAATTTTTTTCAAAGAGGGTTACAATTTGCTGTCATGTCACATTCACTTTGATAGAATTTAAATTAAAAATGCAGTGTTTTTAAATTAGTTTTAAAGTGCCTTGGTTTTGCATTAGTATACAGCTCTACGTTCCAGGAAAAGGAATGCTAACGAGCTGAGGCTTGAGTTGACACTGACAGACGGACAACACAAGTCACGATACATATAATAATACCATTGCCAGACTATGGAAACCTCTTCCCAAAGGAAAACACGGGCTTAATTCAACCGGCCTCCTTATTACGTATTTCGCAATTGCAAAGCGATAGTAGAAATCGTTAAATATTTGCGTCGTAATGGCATAATCAGACTATGTTTGATACATTATAGGTATTATACATAATACGAATTTGCGATTTCAAAGCAAATATTTGGCGATTATTGCTATCGCTTTGCACTTGCGATATACGTAGTAAGGGGGCCGGTGTTCTTACTATTTCAAATGCCGAGAAATCAACCGTCCTATGTTTTTCTCACATACAGTGGTAGGTAGGTTATGTAGGCACTATAATACAAATAAGTTAGTAAGGACTTAGAATCCAAAGACTCAAGTAGTAGAGATTGTAATGATAAAGGTAATGATTCAAGTAAGTCAAATTGTGTATGTGATGATGATGAAACATACATTATTTACTGTGAATGTTATCAAGATTATTGTTGCGTTTGGTATAACTTAAAAGCCATAGACACATACATATATATAAAAGTAGTTTAAATTGCAATGCAACAGAAATAAATACATGAGTAATTTATTTGATGTAATACGTTTTATATATTAAATGTTTGAACACAGTTACATCTGAAGGCCAATCAGGGTTTTTTTACAACAAAGGGGGCAAATAAGCATACGGCTTACTTAATGATAAGCAGCTACCATAGCCTATGAACGTTTGTAATGGTATTTAAAAGGAAGCTTCAAAGAAATGTGGAAATTTGGTAGTAGATGGAAACTCGCCATACCTAGAAATGAAACTGGTTCTCAAATGCATGGTAGCGACAAGGCTGTGCCCCCAAATTACGTTTCCATCGCGATATTTTGTTTGCAATTCAATCTCCAGCTCATTGTGGATTTTGAAACGGTCTTTAACATTGAATAAAGATTCCAAGTACACATAGCATGAAGCCTCATTGATTTATAGATTAATGAATAAATTATTGGTAAGATCCCTAAAGACAAAGCTGCGAAACTGAATATTAGATGTCCAGCTCAATTTTTATAAGGAATAAAGGGTACTCTTGTTTTAGATGTATTTAGGCGGGTTTCTTCTTTAGTCATTATATAATTGATAGAGCTAAGGCCTAACTAAAGCTATCAAATAAACTGATACTGAAAACCAAATGAAAATGTTTTTATCCACCAACTATGAAGTCTGAAACGCTCTCTCCAGTCGGCCGGGCGCGGGCGGTAGGAAGCAGGTTGACTACCACTGATATACATACAGCATTGTTAGCGGTATCTTTCATTATTTGTGCAAGAAATATTACAAATATGATAGTACAACTCTTGTAATTCGATAGGAAACTGTAACTCTCATTTGGCGCTTGTAGTACTCTTGGCCTGGTCTTTAATTCTGCGAGTATATACAGTAAAGTTAATACATGCTATTATGTGGTTTTTACTTTAGAGCCAATGTAATTAAAATAGATTATAATATGTAAACCATATTTAATTATGCTAAACAAAAGTTTGTTTTATGTTTGTTATGAGGTTATGACACTAAACTTGGAATTTCATAACAATAAAAAATCAAATAAGATCTATAAAAGATAATTTTCAACTCGAATAAAGGAACAAATCCGAATCATAACAGCTAGCTATAAAATTACCCCGTTATTAAGATCGACTTGTCATGCATACTTGGATCTTCGCATCTGATTCGCAAACTTAACTTTACCGCGGCTAGACGTAAATTCTCGTACACTGTTAATAGAAACATCGGTGTCGTGATGGTAAATGTAATTTTGTCCCAAATACAAGGACATTTCCAAAGGGTATGTCTTTGAGAATGCATAATGGCGTCTCCATTGCATTGGTAATGCTCGGGCGCAGCTCGTCGTGTTATTTGCCTTTGTCATCAGCATGCTGTTATGAATATTGAACGTGATTTGTGTTTTTTTTTATATGTTCAATGGCCTGTTTGGATGATGTTTTTGATGCACATTGTTATTCAGAATGAAGATATAGAATTTTAATTTATAAAATACTATCTGTGGCCCACGATTTCAACCTTGTTAAATTTATTCCATGAACTCTCCACCTCGCCTCTATAATAAATTTTTTTGCATTGTGTTGGTTTCATACAAAACTTAGTATTTTAATTCTAATGACTTCCGTTATCAGTCAGTATATCCGGTCTGAATTATATTGCAAAGCGGAAGTTTTTCGGCACGCCATCTGTGCTTAGTTTTGATAAACAAGAAATCAAGAAATTTATTAAAAAACATTATTGAATCATGTTAAGACATAGAGTGTCGTAATTGGAATAGAAGTGTAAAGAAGATGTTACGATGTTTCTTGTATACTAAGCCTTCGCTTTATGCTGCTAATATTTGAAAAAATAATATCTGATTATTATTCAGGATTTATTCTAGTTTTACTCGCTGTTCAGTCGTGTGTATCGATGCAGAAGACGTTTTAGACGTTTGAGAGGTTTTTCGACACTCATTATTACAAGATAGAAAATTAAATAATATTACAAGTACTGTACTTTGCTCAGATAAAAAACTAGTTTATACTGAAAGCGGGATAGTGAAGTACTTTTAGGTAGTTTTTTTAAAGCAGCATTCAAATTCACTTTACTTGTCCCTGATGGTAGTAAGCAAAGTACAATCCGAGAGATCTAAATCCATCGGCGGTTGCAGCTGTCATGCCCGCCTGCATACATATCTCTTCACGTTAGCCTTAAAGGAGCCGATGGCGTAAGAAAAAGGGGGCACATTGGCCGGGTAATGGTTTCACAGTTTCACGGTACGACAAAGATTACACTTATCCATAGAACTTTTTTGTTCGTGCCGAGATGGAAGTTACCTATCGTAAAACAGTTATTATGAAACCCAGCGCGTGTGGTTTGATTGATTGGTTCACAAACCTCATTATATCAAACAGATAATACGTCATAGTGTTCCGTCTTTCGCGGTACGAACTTTAAACCATCACCTCTCGGCAGTCGGTGTTCTTGTTGAGTATAACTTTCTTGCTATAAATATAACAGTTAAATGCAAATACATCTTCTATACAAATAAATAAAATTGAAGTGTCTGCTTGTAATGTCGATATAACAACTTTTAACTACACGCATAACAAAGTACAAACGGTAGGTTATAACAAAAATAATCCGTCTGTCTCTCTGCTCTATCCTGGTTAATCTTTGAAACGGATGGACCTATTCTGACGGGATTTTCACTGGGAGATAGCTGATGCTATCCCTATAGCTCTCCTATAGTTACTCCCTAGTAAGTTAGGCTACTTTTATTTTAGAAAAAAATTAGGGTCCCGCGTAAATAAAATAAACTAAAAAAGCAGTGTACAGTACCGCGCGCGCTCCACGCGGACGTTTTCCTTTACCATCGTCGCCGTACACGAAATTTCACACGAACAAAGTCGCACGCACAGGTTGTATGCAATATGTTTATACTGCAGCGGTGAGTAAACGGTATTAAAATTAAATACGAGGTAAGGTTCCTTTAAAAACACATTCGTCAATCGGTTGATATATCGACTAAAAAAAAATATTACTCAACAAACCGTCACAGTCGACCTTCATCGGACAGTTTTTCGTTCACACGTTCATGGAAATTGGCAAATTTTCAAATATATAATATAAACCACGTTTCACATTGCGCTTATCCGCTTGCGTATTTCGTCATCGTTATAATTTTTTAGCTACCTTTTTGTATTAAAAAAAAACATAAGTGATATAAATATATATATCTCGCAAGAGTTAACTTGAGACTTCGCCGTTGTTTGTGGACTGTACCGTAGTTATAATCAGATGCAGTAAAGTTATTTTGCCGAACTAGTGGAAAAGAAAAACGGATTATTTCTGAGCAATGGCAATAGCGATGACAAGGGCGGTACCTAACAGCGTGTAGGTCAGGGTTAGAGAGTGCATTTCACTCGGGTTTCAGTTACCTATTGCATAATTATATTCTAGCATTTTTATGATGATATTTCAGAATATCTCGCTACCCTTAATACTGATTTTTAAATTAACTCCATGGCTCTGCACGCGTTTTTACGCAGTATATGTTTTTGCTTCGTATTTTATATTTACTCAATCACTAACGATACATATAGCCTCTCAATTGAATAATGACATAATCTTCTAGTGTATAAAATTTGATAAGACTCAATGAAGCCATTTTATGAGCAGTTATAATACATATGTCTTGTAGAAGTTATATATAAAAAGAGAACTACAGATTTCGCTTTACTAAACAGCTCATTTCACAGTAATAGTTTTGTATTTGTGTACTCACGTACGAGTTGTTTTGTACGAGGAAGCAACCGCCGACCCAAACTACGGCTCTTTGTTGATGGAAACATCACAATAACATAGGAAATCGGATACTTCAAACCTCTTTGACACTTGAATATTTTGCTATTATTCAAGATAAACTAGAAACGGATGTCCGTCTTAACACATTGACTATTAATAACGTAACAGTATTTCCTCCGTGCATATAAAACGTGTTTGTTTTACTTTTCCTTCTAATTTACACTTTACGCTTTTAGAATGTACTGTCAATTAGTGACCATTAAAGTTTTTATATTAGGTATATCCTTAATTTAACAAGAAATTAGATTTAGAAGTTAGATAAGCGAATTGGCGATTTTATTATGTCTCTTTATGTTTTTTTTGTAATACTTTCTATCGTACTTTATTGTAACCGGAAATTGATCTCGAAATATTGTGATACATTTAGAGAAAATATTGTTTTTACTGACACAGAAATATCGTGAGTGTAATTTAAATTATGAGCAGATGTGAATTTTTAAATATTATATGAATTTAAATACTATAGTCGCTTGTTACTTATTAGTTTCTACAACTAACTAAAGTGCTGAAACTTGGAGCAGTCCGACTGGTGGAATTCCTCCACCCTACAGAAGATCGCAGCCAAATAACCTAGTGTTGTGTTCCTGCGGTGAATAGGGTTTTTAAAGCTTCTTGAGGGATGGGAGTTCAAGGTCGGTAACTCTAGTGTTACAAGCGTGCATAGGTTACTTTAAACGCTTATCATCAGGCAGACCATACGCTTGTTTGCCATCTTAGTTATATAATTTTTTTTAAACTTATGTACCATATGTAGGTATGTGGTTTAAAGTAGAGGTGGGCGATTATGAATGATTTACGTAATCGAGATATTTCGATGATGAGTGATAATTCATAATCGAATTACGAATATGAATGATCATTCATAATCGAGCCTTTGATGTATTACACAGAGGTGGGTGATTATGAATGATGACTGGTACCTATTAAAAACGAAGAGTGGAAAGCTAAAAAAAAGGTAGCGCAGTCGTACACAAAGTTCTTTACAAGAACACATGTAACAATTACCTTCAAAGAAAGGTCATTCGGTCGTAATAATTACTAATTTTATCAAATTACTAACCTAGTATTAGCAATTACTAATGGCTATAATCGAGATATATTTATAATCAAATGATTACAATAGTATATATCATAATCGCCCACCGCTAGTTTAAGGTATAGCATGGATAGCATATCATAAGTAGGGGTGAAAGTCATATAACTGGAGGAATTTTAAGTATGAAGATGGACGGATATACGAGTAGAAGAAGACCGAAGAAAGTATAGAGGGGTTGTGGGAGGAATGATATGTGTATAAAAGGTGTGAATACTGAAAGGGCAGCTGATAGAGGAGAGTGGAAGAGAATAACATTTGCTGACTCTACTTAAGTGGGATGAGGTCAGGTAGTTTTGATGTGCCTAGTATAAATAAATGTTAATTATTCTTTTTAACTTCATAAACTTAATCATAATCTTTAGCTGTTGGTACACGAGGAAGACTATTTTTTTTACTTTTTAAAATATTCTTCGTAGATTTAGTGTTTGGTCACAATCTTACCTGATCTTAAATTACAATGTGGCCCAAGATGTAACACGTTAAGGTAAGAGGACGAACTGGCTCTCTAGTGCTTGGCGACTGATTTTCAATTGGAAGTTGACCATACCATCATGGTTTTATCATTACGTTGTTTTCCTTTACCGAAATCTCAGGCTCATTGTAGGGATTCGAACTCACGTCGATCGACTGCCTTGATTGCTGTTTTGGATTTGAATTAACCTACTATATATGAAGAAGACTGTTTATTTAATCTATATATTAAATACGTGAAGCAAAAGTTTTCTACCCATTTTTAAGCGTATTGCGTGTAAGGAAGACAGATTTGGCATGGTTAAAGTTTATATGGAGAAAGAGCGCAGAAAGCTAAAATTTATGTTTTAATATCTGTTGCTAATATATTACATTAAATAATCAATACTGCGAATCCTAAATCGACCAGTGCCATTGAACTCAGACCCCCAAAATATTGACATTGTCACTCAGTGAAAAGTGACAGCAAGTGATATAATATTCATTGTTTAGGTCCATGAATACTGCAAATGTCAAACAGAAAATAGTCTATGATTAAAAGTCTGTGGTCGAATTTCAACCTTAGGGCGATCGCTAGTTATTTTAATTAAGATTCAAACCATTACCTTTGAAAAAAATAATTAAAAAAAAACTGCAATCAAATGTCATAAACGTCAAATCTGAGCATGATGGACGCTTGTGTTTGATTCAGAAATAATTTGGTGATTTAACTGTCGTGTGTTAACTATACACATGGTAAAACTGTTTTATTTTTAGAACGAAATCTCGTCCAAACAAAACACAAACACAGTGACATACTCGTACATCCGGCACGTCACGTAAGTTGCTGAACCTGGTGAACAGGTTCAATGTCACAGCAAGGCCTCGCATTTGGCAGAAAACTCAACGCTGATTTCCAACAATAATTGTTCTTTTTATTTTCGTGTGTATACTTTTAGAGAATTAATACTAATTGAAATCGTAAAATATCTCTTTATAAATACATAAATGTGGGATGTGTGTCAAAAGTGCTCAGAATAAAGATCCTGTAATTCTTTAAATCTTCTTTTATTTAATATTTATAAATTATAATCGAAAGCGTAAAAACACATATTCATTGTTCAACCAACTTGACAGATCTGTTTTGTTGCCAGGAAAAAATTAAAAATACCTATATTACTCAAATGTTGCTGTGTTAGAATGTTCTATTCTCCCACACGGCCATCCTGCTCCTCGTCCGACCCGGGCGAGCTTGAGTCATCATCCAGGCACCACATCTTCATCATGTCACTGCTAGTAGTTGTCTGCAAAGGACCCTCTCCACTTAGCTTGCTGACAGTGTACCGGTCATTCTTATTAACTTTTGTTACTTCATAAGGGCCTAAAAATCTTGAGCCAATCTTAGTTCTTCCAAATTGTGTTCTCTGAATAGTTACTATGTCTCCCAACTTATAAGAAGTTCCAACTTTTCTGTTTGTTATAATTTCTTTTGTTCTCTTCTTGTACCTTGGCTATTTGCTCCTTAGCGCTAGAACTCAAAGATTTTCTTTGACTGTCAAAGTATTCAATTGATTCCTCTCTCAACATTTCTTGCATCTGGATATCTTCTGTATCATGAAGTTGTACACCAGTCATCAGTTGAAACGGTGAAGTTCCAATACTTCTATGATATGTACCGTTAATACATCTTTGTACCTTGGAAACATGTTTGTACCACTGGGCAGAATTATGTACAGTGAGTTTAGCCAGTAAGTTAATAATAATTTGGTGTATACGTTCCACTTGCCCATTGGCTCTAGGTTGGCCAGTCGTTATAACGTGATGTATAATATTTTCTTCTTCACAGTACTTTTTAAAATTTTCTGATTTGAATGCTGTTCCTCTGTCTGATATTATTACTTTAGGAGAGCCAAATATATCCTGCTGTTGCTGTAGCTTCTGTAGAACTTCTTCAGTAGTTAGTGTCTTCGTCGGGTAGATCCAGGTAAATTTGGTAAATGCATCAACAATAGTAAGTATATACTTGTAACTTTTAGCAGTAGACGTCATAGGGCCCACATGGTCAATATGGTAAGTCTCTAGTGGTCTGTCTCCTTTATTTAATGGGTGTAAAAATCCTTCTTTCTTGCCAGTCTTTCTTGACACCAGTATGCATTTTATACAGTTGTTAATATGAGCTTTTATCTTTTCATGTAGATTCTCTATGTAAAATTCTCTTAGAATTAGATGCTCTGTTTTCTTAGCTCCAAAATGACCATTATCATGATTTCTTCTCATTATTTCGCTCTGCATCTTCTTTGGTACTACATGTAATAAGAGATCTATCACCAATTTCTTTATATAAAATATTGTTCATCGTACTATAGTTTTCATATGGTTCTGTTTCTAATATTTTGATAATTAATTTTAATCGTTCATCTTCTTTCTGTGCCTTTTGTAATTTTGTAGTAATTTCTGTGATCATTAGCACTGGGTGGCGGCTGAGAGCGTCTGCGTGCTTCATTGATGAACCTGGTCTATGTTCAATTGTGTAATCATACTCTTCAAGGAAGAGTGCCCACCGGGCTACTCTGGGTGGTAAGTCCTTCTTTTTAAGTGTTAATGTTAGAGCTGAACAGTCAGTTAAAATCTTAAATTTTATTCCTAGGAGATAAACTCTAAACTTCTTTAGTGCTTCTACAATAGCTAATATTTCTAGAAAGTAACTGTCATATTTTTTTTCAGAGTCTGAAGTCTTTCTACTCATGTAGTAGACAGGATGCAATTTATCATCTGAATTTGTCTTCTGCATTAAGACTGCTCCATAGCCATCAATGCTTGCATCAGTATGCACCTCTGTCTCGGCGTCCGGATTGTATATTTGTAGAACAGGTTGACTACATAATTTTTCCTTCAATGTTTCAAATGAGTTGTAACAGTCCTGATCAAAATTAAATTCTTTATCTTTCCTTAGTAAATTAGTTAAGGGTCTTGCTATTAGAGAGTAGTTCTCAATAAACTTTCTGAAGTATCCTGATAATCCGAGGAAGGATTGAACTTCTTTTACTGTCTTTGGAACTCTAAAATTGGTTACGGCTTTAATTTTCACTTCTGAGGGTCTGACTTCATTATTCCCAATATGGTAGACTAAATACTCAACTTCTTTCTTCAAAAATTGACATTTTTTCCAGTTTATTTGTAGTCCATATTCTTCAGCTCGCTTCATTACAATTTTTAATTTCTGTAGCCCTTCTTCTTCTGTTTTACTTGGAATATTGACATCATCAAGAAATGTTAATATTGTTCTATCTAAAATCAGGTCTCTGAAGATCCAGTATACATAGCGCTGGAATACTGAGGGAGCGGTAGATAATCCAAATGGCATTTTACAAAATTCATATTGTCCCCTCGGTGTCACAAATGATGTGTACTTTCTACTTTCTTCTTTAACATTTACATGATTAAATCCATTCTTCATATCAAGTGTTGTGAAGTATTTAGCACCTTGTAGTTGATCTATTTGGTCTTCTATCAGTGGAAGGGGAAATCTATCTTTAATAATATTTTTGTTTACTTTTCGATAATCTATACATAAGCGACATGAGCCATCTTTCTTTCTGGCTAACACAACTGGACTTGCAAAATCTGAACAACTTGGTGTTATTATTTCATCTCTTAGCCATTCTTCAATTTGGTGATCAATTACATTCATCTCAGCAGGAGCAACACGTCTTGGATTTTGAAAAACCGGCATTTCATCTGACATAATTATATTCATCTCAACGGGACACTTCTTCTTATAAGTTGGTATATAATCATCTATCATCTTCTTAATAGTGTTTGTGTATTTAGTACTTCCAATATCATAATCATTTTCTTTATATTCCACAGGTAGACATATAGTTGTTATTGGAGAAACTTGGATTTCATCTTTTGTAATATTCAGGTTCACATGCGCCAGTATGTGTCTTCCTAACAGAACTTCTATTGGTATATCATTATTATTCACAATATGGAATTGAGCTGGAAAACTGTAGCCTTGAATCTTAATAAAAGTACCTGTAGTCTCTATTCCTTTATTTCCTAGTCCAGTCAACTTTATTGTATTACTCCCATCATATTCAGTTATTTGTAGTTCTTAAAACTGCTTGTTTGTTATTAAATTAACATCACTCCCAGTGTCAATCATAGCTTTTATAATTTTATTACCAATAGTGATGTCACTGAAACACATGTCATTATTAAGACCTTTTACAGCCATGTTTGTATTATGATGAGGTATATTAGTGCACTTCGATGAAATATGTCCAAATTCATTACACTTGAAACACTTAGTTCCTTTCTCTTTATGTTTGCAATCAGGCAATAGATGGTCGGTTTCACCACAGTTGTAGCATCGTTTCTTCGGTATCTGTCTACGGTATTTAAATGAAGACTTATTCTTAATTTCAGCATACAAATCTAATTTTTTCTTGAAATCTTTGATGTTCTCTAATACCGTCAATAACGTATTCCATTAAAGCAGCATCTTCTACTGTACTATTCATAGCCAATTCCTTCATGTGCAAAAAATATTGTTGGCATGTTTCACTGTTTCTCATCTTACGTGCCGCTAGCTTTTTATGAACAGCAGCACTATTTAATGTTCGTTGAAATTCTTCTTTAAGGGCATTTTTCAAATCACTCCAAGTTTTTATGTCACGTAAAGATCTTAGGAATAATTTTGCAGTACCGACGAGAAGACGTTTTGCATAAACTAATTGTTCTATATCACACCACTGCATTAAAAGGCCTGTTTCTTCGATATCACATATCCTGGATTCGATCCCATAAGTATCGTCTCCACTAAACGGTGTCATTGATTTTTCCAGATCGTTAAACGAGATACGTGGCGGTATTACAGTTGATAATTGAGCATTTTCTTCTTCTATGATTTTTTTAGGCGGCATTTTCGGTGTTTACTCTCTTACTATCACTAAACAGGTAAATCTTTCTCATAAAATGGAAAACACTTTCAACTTCTTTCGTAGTTAGTTATACTTCGTTGTTATTTTTCTTGTTCTTCGAGAAAGTTCTTCCGAATCCGACTTGTCGGTTGGTAAGTCATAAATGTGTAATCTTCGTTCGTAATGCTTCTTCAAACTTCACACTTTTTCACCATCCCGGACGAGCCCCCAAATTGTGGGATGTGTGTCAAAAGTGCTCAGAATAAAGATCCTGTAATTCTTTAAATCTTCTTTTATTTAATATTTATAAATTATAATCGAAAGCGTAAAAACACATATTCATTGTTCAACCAACTTGACAGATCTGTTTTGTTGCCAGGAAAAAATTAAAAATACCTATATTACTCAAATGTTGCTGTGTTAGAATGTTCTATTCTCCCACATATATACTATTGGTTTAAAATATATGAACGATGATTCCAGTGTATGTACATGGATAAAGTACAAAATAAATACTGGCATAACTAAAAACGGCAGGCCAGGTTAACAACAATGATGGCTTAGTTGTTGCGTGTACGTGGACAACGCATCGATCGTCGTCAGTACGAATCCCTGCAATGAATGAACTTGAACTAGCTAGCTACCACCTTCAATTAAAAAATCTGTAGCCAAGCACCTATATGGGTGTTCCGGCAGCTGCACTTAGTCCGCATACTAGGCTTAGCGTGTCACCAACTTGGGCCACATCGTCAATTAACATCAGGCGAGATAATGACCTAAACTCCAAACATTTATAGCCATTTTCGCCAAAATGTCCTTTACGCCCTTTGTGATCAGAAGTGTCGATATATATAATTAAAAAAAAAAAAAAAAAAAAAACAGACTATATTTAGAATACTACATAACATAAGGTTGTATTTAACGATAACTTTAGAAATTAACATACATATATTATTAATAAATCGTAATAATAATATAATAATCCAACTATCTAAAGTTGCATCATAAAGGCCCCTAAACCTACACCTGGGTCGCAAGTCCCCGGGGCTGCTCGTGTTTCCTCCCTCTGCCACAAGGGAATTCATGAAAAACTAAGATGTTTGTGTCTCTATTAAAGCAAATATTAAAAATGATTAACCATTTAACGAAAATTCCCTATAGCGTAAAAAATACTCAATCCCTTAAATTTAATTACCCTGTATAATAATCATACCAGGTTATTAGTGTCTCAGTATTGGGTAAAGGCATGTTCTTGATGGAGAAGGTACAGGGCATTACCCACCACGCCAGCCCACCGCGTATAGGCAATTTCAAACGCAAACTAATCCAGAGTTGTATAATATAGTTTTACCAATACAAATTAGTAAAATGTATGTGTGAATTCTGGAAACTTGGTACATAATAATACCCGCGGCTTTTCCTATGATAAATCTTTATTTAAGAAAAAGCATTTATTCGACAATAAAAACACACAACACACACAAATGTTAAAAAAAAAAATGGACACAATAAATGAAGTGTTTGTTGCATGGGGTCGAACAGGTCCCCGTCTCAGCATAATCCTGCAGGCCTACAAGCGCAAGCACTGCAGCGCTGATATTCTGACAGAGCCTGTAGGCATGTAAAACCTCACGGATGAACTAACAAAGAAAGAAAGAAAGATTTATTTATAACAAAGGCAGTAGAGACTACAAACAATTAATTTTTTTTTACAACTACTTACACTAACAAAAATCAAATGACAGTTGTTACAAAACGTCTCCAGCTCAGCATATTGCAGGTTGTAAATAACCAGCGCTGATCTCTCGTTGGTGCCGCTTGGTGACGCAACATGACGGACACACTCACATTTCACTTCTTACTCGTATATCATGACTTCATAACCATGTTAGGCCTTGTTAAGCGCTAAGCCTGAGTAAACTTGGTATTTTTCTATTTCAAATTTGGTATTGATTTTTTTTAATCACCGATCCCGATATTTATGTCCATGTGTTCTGGCAACATTAACGGGCTTCTAATCCGGAGTATTGAAATCGGCACGCCGATTCCGGTTGTGTCAAATTAAGAAGGCATTAAACAGTAGATATATTATATTTTCAAAAGAAATTTAATTACTGTTGTTATCATAGATTTAGTATCTATAAACATGTGAAGCAAAAGCTTTCGGTAACCTTTTTAAGCATATTGCTTTCACGGAAGACTGAAATTTGGCATGGTTAAAGTTTATATGAAGGAGTGCAGAAAGCTAAAATGTATCTATAGTATCTGTTACTAATATATAAAATTTAATTAATTAATACTTTAAATCTTAACTCAACTAGTGCCATTGAACTTAGACCCCTCAAAATATTGACATTGTCACTCAACGAAAAGTGACAGCAAGTGGTGTAGATAAAATATTCATTGTTTATGAAAACTGTAAATGTCAAACAGAAAATAGTCTATGATCAAAAAGTCACTGGTCGAATTTCGACATTACGGCGATTACTAGTACAGTATAGATCGGCAATAGGTTGAATATGACGAAACTAAAAACGGCATGAAGTAGTGTGTAGTCCACACTGCACAGATATGCACAGGCTGATCCCGAAACGCGACACGCAAAAGCGAGTCACTATGTCGGGCTTTTCACCACATGCATGGCGGTCGCGACACAATCGGGATGAACCGCCCTACCACCCCGTTATCGGCATTTGCTCGTTCGTTGCTCAGCAGGGTGCACCACGTGCAGGTGAGGTTTGCTTGTGTTTCTCACTGCTGAAGATCTAATTCGACACCCCTTACACCGAGTTAGATCGCGACTTCTTTACAATCGCGACGACAGCCCAAGCCTAGGTCCTGCTACTTTAGCACTCTTGCACGCATGTTGCCCACGCTTTCGCCCCTGAGTACTTTAAGCGCTCGCCCCCAAGCCACAGTAAAGCTGTAAAAGCCATCAACGGCTCCAGTTAGCCCTCAGGCTAACAAAGTAATCAGTTATAAAAAAAAAACTTACATCCTCTAGCGACATCTGTGTATATCGACTTATACAATGAACATTGCCTCACTGAGCGTGTTTTATCGTCTGTATCGTGGTGGGTGTTCTGAAGAGTTATACTATCTAATAACTTAAAAAGTGAAATTACAGACGTAGCCGCCGACAAAAGCCAGTTTTCCATAGAACAGATCATTTACATGTTCATCGCGTAACAGACGGGTGTGAAACGAAACCGGGACAATATCTCACTGTAATATGCGACGATTAGTTCTATCATAGATCACTCTGTCAAATTTCGTTCTGATTTGACGGAATTGGTTAGCTCGCGTCGAATGAATTAACATCTTTTACCGTGTATACATTAATCACACCGTGTCAGTGTTGCCAAGTTATCGCAGAAACTTTCTATTTCCGGATTTTTATATTAGCTTAATACAATTTTTTTTAACGTTATTATTACATTTTATCTTGAATCATCATTTCAATATTTACTAATGATATAATCTATACAATCTGTATAAAACTCACGAGTTTGTTTTTTGTTTGTTTTAACGCGCTAATCTCCTGAATTATCAGTAACATTTGAAAGGTTATTTTTAAATTTTATAATCTATTTATTGAAGAAGGTTATAGGATATCTGTTATCACGCTATGATCCTTAGGAGCGGAACAATTACCATATGAAAATAACAGATCAGATCGTACGTTAACTGAGAACGAAGCAACAATAGAGAGGGTGGGCCGAACGGCCGTGGAGTTGTGTATTGGAGGAGTTGCCTGACCGACGAGAACAGGAAAACAGACAATTTTTAACGGAAAATGAAACCAACCACAATAATTTTGAGGAATATTTTGTGACAAACTTTCCTCGGTCACATCTGGGACGTTCTGAAAAAAGGTCGATTCTAGAGTACTCTAATCCGACGAGTATGCATGTTAAGATTGATGAATGTTGAAGAACCGAAAGATGTATTCCAGGATCGTAACAATTGGAAGAACGTGGTCTCTGCCTAATCCGTTTGGAGAGATGCGTGATGTATGTGTGTGATTTTGAGGAGCTCCCTGGTGTATCTTCGGAGTCGAAGGTCCAATGCCAATGAAATGAAAAAGGGCACCACCCTTGAGGTACCCCCTTTCCAACACAAAATTATCGTCTAAACCGGTTCATTAAAAAAATAAGTTATGCCTAATCAACTATAAAAATATATGCAATAAAATTTAGAACCTCTTCTCCTTTTTTGAAGTCCGTTACAAAACAAATTCTCCGTATTTTATTTAACATGGCAACCCTAACGAACGGTACCATCTAAGGCTGGTGACAAAGTTAAACAATCATCTCCGATAATAATTATAATGGTCATTAACGCCATAAACTTAGAAGTTATATTCACTACAAACCGCCGCATCCTGTTGTAATGAGATAACAAAAAAATAACCTCAATATTTTGATCCCGTTTAGTAAGTATTTGCAAACCGGTTTACTTATTTGACTGAAATCCCGTTAGAGGTCGGTAATCTACCTGTAAAAATTAGCGAATAATAAAGAAACACTTTAATGACACTGGCGAATATTTATGCGGCGCGCCAACTTTTTATGAGCTTCCTGTGGTTGATTGTAAGACCGTGCAAATGCATCTGGGATTTTAATTTGCGTCACAATCTCACAGGACAGTTTTCCTGGTCGCCATCTTATCATAGCTATGTTTGTAAATTATACTAATGATTACAAAAATGTTCTCTTCACGTAAAGTTGAATAATTAAAAATAAGTAGAATAACCAATGGGTTGAATTGTTGGCGAGATCTTCGAGAGTCATGTACCTAGTGGTTTTTATTTTTACCTGACAGCGAGGTTTACGTTTTTCGAGCGTATGTATTTATGCAAAGAGTTTAATGTGTGTTTGTGTTTTAAATCTATGTATGTATGTGTATGTCTACTTGTCAAGTGTTTTGTTGCATTCGGGTGTTTTTCTATCTTTTTATTCATAGTTTGGCTTGTTAATTGATAAATTTGTGTTAATTGACCATATGTTTTGTGTAATGGTTTCCGTGATATAGCTTGGCCATTTTGCACAAAACTCCCTGGAAAGTTCTAATAAGTTCGCCACAATTTTGTTTGAATACTGAATTTATCACCACAACATACTTCGTAACACGAAAGGATTGCTCGATAATTACTTGGATTGGTTGCCAAGTTAGGAATAAGAAGAAGTATGTATAATTCAAGGTGCTACTCGCTATATAGATCATCAAGACCGTTGTGTGTTCGGCAAACATTTTCACCAACACGAAAGTATATAATACTTAGCTCCACGGTTTTACCCGTGTTAAATATTTTTGACTAACACGCCGCGCCGCGGCCGCCGCGTAAAACATCCCATACACTAGTAAAAATTGTATTTTACTAAGAATTCTAGAAAAGTAGTACGCATTGAGTTTTTAGTAAAATAATAGGTAATAATTTAAATACATAATATTATTATTACTTTAAATCAATATTTAACATTTACATGCACTGCATTTAGCTTTAAATTAGAGCCCGGTTTGAGCCAATTCTTAAATACCTACATCTAATTGTTCCCAATCTGGTCGATACTTTTGAGCCTTTTGTTTTTGCCGCTCTGATTTTGATAATTCTTGTCTTCGTTGAAGAGTTTTTTGGTGTGCTTTGCTTATTTCTAGATATTTCTGCCATGATTCCGATGAAAAAACAGTACCTATGTCAAAAAGAGGAAATGTAAACGAAAGTACGTAACTAATTTCTTCAGAATAGAAACAAAAATACCTATCACATTTTGTAATGAAAGCAACATAAAACAAAAACACGTGCACGTATTTATACCAAAAACTCCAAATCAAGCAAAACAAACGAAAGAACAGAAATTAAATTGAAATTAACCTTAAAGTAATACGGCTAAAATTAAGCGTAAAAACATTCAACCGCCAATAGCCCCGTCGGGGTCACGGGACAGGAATGGCCCATTTTTTTAACACCCCAAAAGGGCCACGAGGAGAGGTGAGGGGTCTGCGTAGTTTAATATTGTTTGGATTAGAATTACTGAATGCCGTAAATCAATCTTGAAGTAAGACGCTTAGATTGCGCGGGGAATCCCTTTATTGGCGCCGAGTTGACAGGATAGACGTTGGCATTTCTTGGATGCGTATAGAAAACACAAAGAAGAAGTTTATGGCTCGTTCACGTATGTTGTTATTAATTTTTATATCGACAAAATGAACGTATCCATTATTATTTTTGTATTTTGTTATGAAGATTGAAAGATTTGGAAAGATAAGATTAGGAAAATGTGATCGTACATTTATCAGCTCCAAAAAGGTCTTATAAATACGATTTAAATCGTACGGTTGGCAACACTGCCGTGTAGTCTATAGCTTGTCAGATTGCTTGATGCTCACGGTTACTGCTCCACTCTTTTGAGTCGCAGCGTGAAGTTAAATAAATAAATAATAAGCTATAAATACAAAAATAATTTTTCATATTACTTGTTGTTCTAGAAAATACTCTCCACATTTTACATTACCAAGCCAAGTAGACGATTGTTAAATCTGACTCTTAACCCGTTAACATTTACGAATTGTAAAAAAATACTATTATATGTTTGTATTTTGTTAATTGTTTTTTATAAAGTTAATATGTTCCTATAATTTAATTTTTGACAACCACGAATTTAAGATACGGTATTAAGTTTATATGATTAGATATTAAAAATTTTGTATTGAAAATAATTTCACTTGTTTGTATAGGCAGTCGGTTTTGTCACATTGTATATGTATCATAAACAAAAAAAAATTGCACTCTTTCTTTATAATATATAGTATATATTTTAATGTATTCAATAATGTTAATAGTAATTTTTAATGTAATAAAGTAGAAATGAACGGTGAAAGTGTAAAGAGAGCGTCGATAAAGTCCTCGAAATATTAACTTTCGTTTCGGGCGACGCGTTCTAGTTTCCGATAAATGTAAAAGGGATTTTCTATTGAATAACTTACTATAGCTGTATTTAATAGTAGGTTCTTGATAAATTTCAGTATTTATAATACAATTACATTAATATTATGATTCGTAGTATTCGTTTTAGATTCTGTTTTGACTTCTGAACTATTTGTATATAATTATAAAAGCGGTCATGAAAGAATACACCATGGGTTAAGGTTTTTATCACAGAAGCACCACAACTCCACGGCAAAATTTTATAAATAATCTCAAGAATCCCTTGATATTGAAAATCTAAGAGGCAAAAGTGTTTTTAAAACGCACATTAAACAAAAAACAGAGATGAAAGAAAACAAGTCATCGCGCTGTAACGTTAAAAAACCACGTTTATATTGAAACTGCACAACATGTTTACCTAACCTATTTTCAAGTATTATGCCTTATAGTTAATTTTAATCAGTGAGTAAGAAATAAATATTTTTTTGTGAATTTCACACGCCTTGTGGTGGATTCTATTAGAGACTTTCTTGGTAAGTGAATGATAATATATGCCGAATAGGATGTTCAGAAGAGGCAATTGAAGAAATGTAACAACTTTCTCACTGGGAGTCGCACGTTAAAAGGCAAAATAGGTGGAGGTAACTTGTTCCGGAGAGAGAAAATTCGTTTGAGGATTAAAGATTTAATTAAAAATGTTAATAAATTTATAATAACAACTTTTTTTAATTAGCTTTTATTCAATATATCAATCATTTTAAAAGCTTGCATCGCGCAAGAAATTGATTTAGTTTAAATTCTCCTTTCATCCGTTTTTATCTACATTAAAAGCTTTTAAAAATATCTATATATATTAAATAAAACCTTGTTTAAAAAGTTTTTTTTTTGTATTCTCAGTTAACACTGGAGTGCATAAAAAATAACTGGTCCGCCATATTGTATTTAGAATGGCGTCACTTAACTAACCGTGCATTGTCATACAATCTAAACGTTTTTAAACATTTCAGGTCAATCGATTGGGGATAAATGATTTAAAACTACGTAGCAAATTTGACCCAAACGAAACTATGTAAGTTAAATAAAAGCTTGAGACTATGGGACACTTTTCTTATTATCGAAAGAATGTCATCTTTAACCCTCGCCTTCAAAAGTCCAAACCTACTGGCTTACATAGTCCCCGTGCAATGTTTTTGCCTCGCGTTCACCGAGTACCGACTGGTCGCGTAATTGGTTTAATTTGGAACGCATCTTTATGGAACGTCTCCCGGACGTTTATGATCGGCCCAGATATGCCACATGTGTTAACTGGATTTTTGCAATTCAACGTAGAATGGCGTTTGAACTTCACCGTTCGATTGAAAAACCTTGTTAGAAAAACGTTCTAACTACATAATTATAATGAACCGGTGTGAATGCTGGGAATATCTCATTAATACCTAATTTTAATTAAAACAATTTTTTTTATTTATCTCGTAAAATATAATATCTAAAACTTAGAAACTAAGAAGGTATGTCTGAATTTTGTAACTTTGTGTTATTATAATATGTATAATGAAAATAATTTAGATTATTCATTAATTATTTACATTCAAATTATGATGATCCGTAGATAGTTAAATTTATTTTTAAATTTATTTCATTGGTTTCCGGGGACGGTTTATAAGCAAATTGTACGTAAATTTTTGTAACGTTCAATAGCCAAAAGATTATTAAAAAAAACGTTTTCTAACAGTCGAAAAGGCAAAACAGAAGTTCAAAATGGAGTTTAACTATAAATAATAAATTATAATTATAAATAAATAAATTATTGAAATATAATACGGACTTAATTTTTATTTTTGAATAAGTAGAACATAAAAAATCAGAATAAACTTAATTGCAGTACAATTTCTTTGTAGAATGGTCGAGATTATTAAATTGAAAGAATTTTTTTTTGAATAAGATAAAATGAAAGAACTTCCTATTAAATTAGTGAAAAAAATATGAAACGCATGATTGTAGAATAGTTCCTCACGTGCCTAACTGTCGAGTCCCGGGCGCGGCGCGGCTACTCGATAACAATAAAAAGCAAATCGCACGCGTTCGCAGTGGGTCAATCCGCGTGACGAATCGCGAACACGAACGGCTCGGAGCGCGGCGCAGAGGAGCGGTCGAGGGCGCGGGCGCGGGCGGCTCGATTGTCTCGACTGTGTGTGTGGTGCGTGTGACAACGAGCCGGAGCGGCGCGTCAGTGAGTCGCTACAGCTTATGAACAAATTTTTTTTTTGTTTCCCAAGAGTAAAGTTACTTATGATATTTAATATTTTCCTCTTTAAGCATTATTGGAATGCATAGAATAGTGTTTTTCAACATTCGTCATGACGCGACCTACGTAGATAAAAAAAATTTCGCGACCCCCTTCCCTCCGCTGTTTGTAACCTGTATTTTATTTTTTTACATATATGAAATCCGTACAATATTTTTATTTACTCGTATTTTCACATTACCAAACACCGATTTTTTTGTTATAGTTAATTCTATATGTATCAAAAATGGATCCACCATGTGAGAAATTAGTTAACGAGAAAAAGGCGCAACCTTCAAATTAATATGAATGTGACAGATATGTATTTTGTTTATTTTTGTTGATTTGTGTTAACCTGTAAATACCCTATTAACATTTATAGGCAATAGGCAATTTTTTATACTTTATGTAAAACTATCGACATTTTTATGAGGAATGAATTAATTTTTCAAATTATAATATGGTCTAAGTTACTCGCTGATACTGTTTGGTGAATGAATTTTTATAATCGGTCCAGTCGTTTTATGAGTTTATTCATTACAAACAAAAAATCAAATCTTTCCTCTTTATAATGTTAGTATAGATATCAAGCACATTACACGGTGATATTGAAAATTAAAAGATAATTAATACATTTTTATTGAATTAACCGCTTTAACTTGGACCGCTCCACGTTGCTACCACGAAATGGATTCCATTATCTTTAACTATGTATGACTGATGGCTGTTGCTGTTACCGACTTTTCTGTAATATTGTCAGTCTGTCACGTTGCATTTTTGTATATTAGTTGTAAAATTATGCGGCATACATAATTTGCAAATCTAATGAAAACCCCGTGTATTGTTTGTTCGTAGAGAGGTGAAGACTGAAATTTTATTTCTATTTAAATTCAAAAATATTTTTATATAATTCAAAAATATTTATATATACACCATCAAATTATTTTTACAAAATAAACAAGCTAAATTATTAAAAAGGCAAAAAAAAACACTTTTTTCTATTTTTGGTTTATTTGATTTACAGACGTCGTACTTAAATATTATATAGTCTATGTCACTCCCACAATTAAGACGAATCAACCGACACTTCGTAAGCTATAAAATCCATCAAACCGTAAAAAGACTATAGAGCATGCAAAAGAAATAAATATAATAATAATACAAAGAGAAATATTGTTTTTTTCGCAGTCGATTAAAAAAGTCAGTAATATGAATGTACATTAATATTATTGATAAATTTCTTTGAAGATTTCTCTCTACTTGGGGCAGTCCGACTGGTGGAATACTGGTACCCTATAAAAGATCGCAACCAAATAAACTACGTAGTCTTGTGAGTAGGGTTTCCAAAGCTCTTAGAGTAGGGTAGGTAGGTTCAAGTTCCGCAACTTGCTAGTTATACCTATGATGTTAGAAGCGTCCATAGGCTAGGACAGCCACTTACCATCATTCTTACTTGCTTATTTAACACACAATTTTTTCTCTTATACACGTTCATCAAAAATTCTATATATATTTTACCCACTAATATCTCTCCCCCCGGTCGGTAACCTTACTGCTGAGGATCCTGAACCCTTACATCACTTTTAGTCAGTTGCCTCTATCGACCTCGATCTTCGGCTGTGCTGATATGTGTAGCTCCAGTTTTTCGATAAATTGGCCAACCACTGCTTTGTGCAACTTCCTCTCGGCCGTAGACAGCTGCTTTTCCAGTTTATCTAAACCTTTATGGAAGAACGAATTACCTAAATAATACTAAATTAATAAATATTAATTTTAAGATTGAAACAATATTAATGCTAATGCATAGAAACACGGTTGATTAAAATGTTATATTGCGGTCATTTCAATTAAATCACTTGAAGGTTAACTTACAACATAAGAACTGTAATAATATCATCGTTAAATATAATTAAAATGTTAGTCTCTCAAAACATACCGGTCGACGGTTATTATTTAACTTTAATAACCTAACTGATATATTATTTTTAGAGGTCATATAAAAATGTCTTAGAAGTTAAAATTACAATTACGTTCTGGAGTGGCTATTAAACTACGAGTTCTCTATAGGCTCTTTTACATAGTAGAATATAACATTTTTACAGGCTGGTATTATTGTATATGTAAATTATAAAGTATTATTGTTGTATCTACAATAATAAATAAGAATAAAATTATATAAAAATATCATAGAAGTTAAAATTACAATTACGTTCTGGAGTGGCTATTAAACTACGAGTTCTCTATAGGCTCTTTTACATAGTAGAATATAACATTTTTATAGGCTGGTATTATTGTATATGTAAATTATAAAGTATTATTGTTGTATCTACAATAATAAATAAGAATAAAATTATATAAAAATATCATAGAAGTTAAAATTACAATTACGTTCTGGAGTGGCTATTAAACTACGAGTTCTCTATAGGCTCTTTTACATAGTAGAATATAACATTTTTACAGGCTGGTATTATTGTATATGTAAATTATAAAGTATTATTGTTGTATCTACAATAATAAATAAGAATAAAATTATATAAAAATATCTTAGAAGTTAAAATTACAATTACGTTCTGGAGTGGCTATTAAACTACGAGTTCTCTATAGGCTCTTTTACATAGTAGAGTATAACATTTTTACAGGCTGGTATTATTGTATATGTAAATTATAAAGTATTATTGTTGTATCTACAATAATAAATAAGAATAAAATTGTAATCATTTCACATTTATTATCGTGTAGTAGAAAAAAAAAAACAAAATTAAATACTGATCACAAATTTAATTTAGGACTGATTTTTCAATCAATAATTAATCCGAAATTTCTTAGCTACTTCCGCATGCAATTTTCCAAATTTTTTTGCCTGCTTTTTCAATCGCCAGATAACTACTCGTGATGTACTGAAATCCAGTGAAAATAAAAATATACCCCTAAGTACTTTAAGACGAAACAAAGTTGTATTCTGTTTCGGGCGGAGTTAGCAAATAAATAACGAATAATTTATTTAAATTATGACAATAGTCTAAACCTTCAATTTTCATATTAAATTTGATGCCGTAATCAAGAAAGTACATACATGAGTATTACTGATTCATTCTCGGTTTATAATTATCCATGTAATTTTAATTGACTTCAATTACATGAGTCTAATTTTACTTTAGGTAACTAACTACTTTATTTCTTGTTCTAACTAAATTTTATTGCACACGAAAGTATATAGATAACTTGGTATATCAATCTCGCTTACTATTTACAATGGTCAAATGCAAGTGAGATCGTCAATTATTCTCCACTCTGTACTTCGGCCAAGCCATACTGGACAAATAGTATTATAGGTTATGTTGAACCAATTTCCATAGATTCCTCTAATGGCAGACTGTATAGCATAGTTCCAAGAAACCTCAATCCAATCACTAAACCCCATCACGTCAACGAGCACTCCGCCATCTTATCTCGCCTGTCACGACTGCCGCCGGCTTAATTAATTAGGAAACATTTTTTTTATCATCTCACAGCTCATGATAATCGTGACTTGTTAAATTCGTGCTGAAAGCAAGCAGAGGTTGGTATTTTTCACTTCAAACATCATACAAATATCACAAAATATCCAAGTACTAATTAATGGTTTGGCTTGATGGTAGATAATTTTCTGGTAACTTAACTGACTATCCACCACCACCTTCCAGTTGGAAAATATATCACTAGGCAAGTATCAGTATATACTGCCAAATAGACGAAAGACAGTTAGTTATTGGTCATGTGAAACTGTATGCTACGACAAAACTAACATATAACTTCTTTTCAAACTTCCCAGTAAAGCAATGCTGTACATTTATTAAAATGTTTACTTTCAGTTCCCTTTTTAAGACCTAATATATTCGAAGCATATTTGTTTTTAGTTAACATATATGAATACAAATACAGAATAGTTACAAATGTGGTATCTGTGTCATGTTGTCGTGCTTTCAGTGGCCTTGCTCGCTTTCCATAACTCAATGTCATTCTTCTGAATTGATGACTCGGCCATTCCGTGAGAATATGGTTTTGGCACGAACATTCTCGACCTCGATTATTGGAAACTGTATTTTTTCCGGCGTGCAAATTGATTTTGTGTTGCATTTCACGCGTATATTATGAGTTACTTTTTCTTCATTTCGATTTAACGTGCGTTTCTCCGTGAATTTGGTAGTCGACGCTTAGTTTTGTAGTCGATTAAACTTTGACCTCCACTTAAATCTTTTACCTGGTAGGTATCTAAATCTGAAGAAAAAAAACATTAAATTTGACGACGCATTTTTAGAATTCCGGTAAAATAGGCATCAACTATAATTGGTTCCCATTAGAATTATGGTAATGCATCATTATAATTATATTACATTGTTATATTAATGAAATGTTCTGTTTGTTACAGATGCTTTGAACATACACTTAGAAGATTCTCATATCGGTAAGTGAAAAAAATAATTTAATGCCGTGTATGAAGTACACGTTTATTTTTCATGGCCTACCTAAACAAACTAACTATTAATCGTCCCTTAGATAGAAAAGTAACACAAAAGATTAAAATTTTAATTTTGTTTATTTTTACATATTTACTTATGTACAGTATTAGGTAGATTTATTTGTTCTGTGAAAAAAACCATTCAATTCTATATAAGTTATGAGTTACATATAGTTGGAATTGCGATTTAGTGAAACACACTGGCGGCTAGAACACGGCGCGGAGGCAGCCAGGAAAAAGAGACCCTACATAGCTGGCCCCGAATAATCGAAGCGTCGCGTAATTCCGACCAGCTCGTTATAATCGATAACATTCCTTCACAGTCGTCCCCATGTCACGTACATCAGACATAACATCCTAGATTACTTGCTCGGCTCCTACGGCCCAAGTTATACGAACTTAGAGATTTTATCAAATTAAGTTCTTTTCCGTCTCACTGGACGATTGAGAATCAACTAGATGCTACCTAATATTTAGGAGAAGTACTTACCTTGGCAGCATTCGACTCTAATGCAAAAAGAACAAAAGCGTTCACATCTGTACAGTCGCCCAGTTTAATTGTCGAAGTTTCTAAAGCGATGAGTTAACACGTATGCTTTCACAAGTTATATTATTTACGAGATACAATTCCATATGTAGCTCGGAAATTATACCATTTGCTCCTTCATAATTTTCTACGGATAAATTGATACTGTAAATAAACTCATTTGGTTGATTTAGGGAAATAACTGCATTACAAGTTAAATTAAGCTACCATAATCAAAAGTGATGTTAAGTAATTCTGTGTTCGAAGATGGTACTTGACTTTAGAACGAGTATTTCTCAATCTATTTATAAACTTACCTTTGGTCACAATCTCCAGATGTTAACTGGTAATGATGTAGCGCAAGATGATAATACTCTAAACCTGGTGGAAGGGACTGACTCTCAAGTGAAACTGCCAGGACACATTTAAAAGTACGTGGTGACATATTTTCAACTTGAAGGATTTAGACCGAAAGCTCACGCTCGTAGACATTTTCTTTACCTTACTAAAACCTACTTATTTGTAAAATTTTATACTTGATAAACTGTGTTGAATTGAATAAGAATAAATCTGTAAGTTGTAACTTAGGACACACACCGATGTGGCATACTGTAGCGGAGTGAGTGCGCGTGCGCCGACCCACATACCCGCCTCTAACGGTGCGTGCTCGGCCACTGTGCGTCGACCTTTAATAGCACGGATCTCTTAGGTATTTACCCTGGGCTTATGTAGCCCTGGTGTAATGATAACATGTCATTGATAATTTTAACTTAACATGTCAAAGAAATAACACCCCATATCGTTTCTAGATGTCGCATTTCCATTAGCCAAGGTATATTTAACTTTAGGCATTCCATGTTTAGATTGGAATACTGTTGATGATTGTAAATTCTTCTTCTTCTTAATGGCAAGTCTGTCCTAGATACACAATAAAATAATGCCAAAGTCAATTGAGTCAATTCAAAATCTTCAAAGTTCAAGCAAAGCTTTAACAAGATGTAGCCTCTTTTGTTAAAACTGTGCAGGGAATTTTGTGGCTTCTTAAAATTCATACTTCTAGCAATTATTTATAATTCATTTCAATTTAAACACTATTACCAAAGTATAGCACGCAAAATCCCATCAATATTATATAATACAGAACCAAAAAACTTAAGCCTATGAAATAAATAAATAAAAACAAAATGATAGATCAAGATTCTGTTAAAAACCTCCGATGAGATATTAGTTTTCGATGGTTGCCGTTTTTCTGAGTTATGTTGATGTATTTTAAATACAGAATCACTATGATTTTTTTTTGCTGAGCACCTTTAACAAATTAATATTAAATGATTCTTATCCTTGGCTATTGGTTAAATACTGATAAGTTATTTCCAAATGCAAATTGGAATTGTCATAAACGTAACACTAAAACGAATACGAATTGTTGATATTCACTGGAACATCATATATTGTAACGAATTGACCATAATAATACCAGATTAGAACTGATAACAAAAAATTTAGTTTCGGATTTACCACACCAATTAACCAGTGACCATATATTATGTGTACGTTTTCATATTCTAGAATTGATTTCGTCTGAACCAAACATTGTCTAATAATTCTGTAAATTTCACCCATTTTTATTAAGACTATCTCATTGGAAGTATAGAGATTAGATGTACTTTTAGGGGGTAATTTGTACACACCATTTTCCAAAACCTAACAATACCATAATAGAAATCAATATTCTTGTAAATATTTATAAAATATCTAATAACTTTGGAAAATATTTCAAAATTCGCCTGGGTGTATAGACCAACCCTATTTCCTTCATATTTTTGTATTAACATGTACAAGGCCCGTATACAGTCTAGAATTAAATTAATACTACTAGCATCTGTAATGGTTAGAATCTAATAATGAAACGGTTTAGCTTCCTGAAGCCTTAAAACTACAAGTTCGACGTTGAAGAATTCGAACGCAAATGAAAACCTCCAAGTTTCCACATACCAGACAGTTCAATACGTTTAACTTTGAAAAAAGGGATATTGTGTCAATCGATTGACAGTTTACAATTCTATGTAGAAGTTAAAGTGAAAATAACAATTTTCAAGGTGAAATTGAATTCTCTGGAACATTAGCGAGGCACGATGTATAAGCTGAACCTTATGTTAAGTATGCAATGTAGGTCACGGTCATCAAAGCACTTCTGTCTTATGTTAATCTATTTATATATGTACTACTATTATAAACATAGATCGAAATCGTTAGATCCGCCCTCGACGTTCATAACTTGCTAATTTTAATGTATTAAATAAATATTATAGCGTTTGACTAATTCTATATTTTAATTTTGTTTCATTAATCCGCAAGCCGTCCCAAAATTTTGAAGATTGTTGAATCGTGCGTTGGCCAAGATATTACTGCCATTTCTTTTTCTCTTAACATGATAGCGACAGCTTGTGTTCTTTTTCTCCTGTGCTAATTAAGTGAGCTTAATGAAGTACCTATGGAGACTTGCATGCTGTCACAGAACGACAGAGGCGCATTTAATGATTTTAATCAATGATTAAAGACGTAATTTTTGTTGTTTTTAGTAAGTATATCATCGATACTACTGATCAGATTCTGAATATCTCTGAGTGCTATGGGGTAATTATTGTAACTAGCGATCGCCCGAAGGTCGAAATTCGACCGGCGTCATTTTGATCATAGATTATTTTCTATTTGACATTTACAGTATTTATAAACAATGAGTATTATCTACATCACTTGCTGTCACTTTTCGTTGAGTTACAATGTCAATATTTTAGGGAGTCTAAGTTCAATGGCATTGGTCAGGTTAGGATTCACAGTATAAATTTATTATATATATATATAATTTATTTTATTTAATATATTAGTAAGAGTTATTATAGATAAATTTTAGCTTTCTTCACTCCTTCTCCATATAAACTTTAACCATGCCAAATTTCACAGTCTTCCGTGCACGCAATACTCTTAAAAAGGTACCGAAAGCTTTTGTTTCACGTATTATATATGGATTAACGAGAACGAAATCGAGAGCGATTACTAGTAACTTAAACATTTTAAGGAACAAAAATTAGATCGCACCACGATTTCTAGTATATGCGTACAAACACTCTTCAAACTGCAGTGCGAACACTACTACCTTACGTAAAAAAGATATATCGCTTTTGCTGTTGTAATTAACACATAACTTCTAAGAAATAAACTCAAAAAAGACCAAGACAGCCACATACATATATGTATTTCTAACAAATGCCGACAAACGCATATTTAGCAAAGTGAAGCATGTTTAATGAGACGGCAAAGTGTGACAATGAACCTTGAGTTACCTCTGCTAACGGTCGGCTGTTGGTTATGGCTAGGCATAATTACCTGGGGTTAGTTAACCATGTGATAATTTGAGTCGGCGAGCTGGCATGGTGTTCGGTGACCCAGTCGCTGTAGAATATGGTTCTGTTGATCACGATCACTGAAGAATGAACCTACTATGATTAAGCATCCACGTTGCAATTTAACAACATTTACCAGATAAACTTAAATAATATTGTTTTTATTTTAAAACTACTTATTTTGATGGTCGAATTGTAATACCAGATAATTTTGAATTGTTTGTTCCTTGCTGATTATTGGAATGAACCTGTAATTTTTTTTTTTTTTTTTCAATATGATATAAACACATAATTTCACACATGACCATTTAATTTCAAATTAAGCAAAACTTGTATTATGATTGCTACACAGATACATCATATATAATAGATATGTACAATTATAACTACTACTACATACTACAGTTAGCTCATCACATAAATATCAGTCATATTAAACTATTAGGGTGACAGACAAAACTTTAAATAAACGAATACCATATACTCTGAACAGCTTGCCAGACGACATACGACATAAACAAACAAAAAATTAGAAAGAATATCTTCTCCAAACAATAGAAATGTCAAAAAAAATAATTCTCAGGGCAGTTTTGTGAAACTATTTTTAAGTTTTATTTGTAAAACCTTCCGTTATTAAATAATAATCTGTATATTAATACGTGAAGTAAAAGCTTTCGGTACCTTTTTGAAGATTTGGCATTGTTAAAGTTTATATGTAGGAGTGCAGAAAGTTAAAATTATCTATAATATCTGTTACTAATATATTAATTTTAATCAATTAATACTACGAATCCTAACCCGACCCGTGCCATTGAACTTAGACCCCCCAAAATATTGACATTGTCACTCAACGAAAAGTGGACAGCAAGTGATGTAGATAATACTCATTGTTTTAGGTTCATGAATACTGCAAATTTCAAACAGAAAATAGTCTATGATTAAAAAGCCGCCGGTCGAATTTCGATCATTGGGCGGTTGTTAGTAATAATAAATGCAGGGATTGAACCCGTTATCTCTCGGCTTATTAGTAGGGCTTTACTACCAATGCAATTACTAGAACAAATTTTATTCTGCGTCAAAATAACAATGCCTTTGCCTTATGTGTTTTTAAGGCAGACCTCAAAAATAGCAAAGCATCAGTAAAAATATCAATCCTGTTTGAAGTTGATTATAAATGTGGTATGCTGTCGTGTTCACTTAAAATCAAATGAAGTACACGCGTGTTGGCTACTCCCTTAATAAAAACAATACTTTAACATTTAGTAACACTAAGCTTACTTTGTAGGAGAATATCTTATGGAAACTTCGCGATAATTCCGCGATCAATCGTGAAAAACAACTAAAGATTTCCTTACTGCTGAAAGAGAATATTCATAATACATGAATGCCTTAACATATCACATTCAAGGAATAAAATACTAAATGATAATATTTACCAGAGATAACATAACATTTATGATATTTATTTGTCGTGTCGTAAATCGCATACCCGTCTGTCTTCACTATAAAGACGCAATAGATTTATGCATTAAATAAATAAACTCTGCAATGCTGCAAACACAGCTGAAAACGAAGAATTCTGATATTTATTCAAGGTATGACTTATTACAAATTGACTAACTAACACATTACCTATTCAGTATTCTTCGTTATTTATTACAGTTTAACTGGCATTGGCGCTTGGTGCAACATATAAGCGACTGGCGTCAAAAGAAAACCACCTCCTTTCAATATTAATTTTCAAATGTATGTATGTCTTGATCGACAATAAAATTATATATTAAACACAAATAATTATAGAATATACAATTACTTAAGTTTACTTTAAATATTATTTAAGGTTGTTTAATTATATAATATGGATATTTCAACAACGTCATAATCACCAGTTACAATAAAAAAACTTTGGTTTTGTGCATACATATAATAAAGTATTTTTTATTTTTCTTAGCACTTAAAGCAATTTCTTTGAAATAAGATTGTAATACGGTAAATTCAACGTAAAATACGTTAAAAACCAATCTATATTTTCGGGATAAGGGTTCTTGTTAATTGTTATGTCTTTATCACGAAAATACACGCTATTCTGTACGTAATATATCCACGATCACTTATATATGACAACTGGTTTTCAATAAGGCCATTTAATTTTCTCTTTTTTGTAATAATGTATACAGAATGAAGTGGAAGCGGGCGATAGTACCTACAACACAGTTTTCTTCGTTGAAACATTTGTTTTCGTAAAATATATTACTGTTTGAAGTTAATAAATAAATAAATTTCTACTACAGGGAATATTTTACTAATTGTTGTTTGAGTATAATGATAAGTTGATGACATGATATCTACTAATTATGTTTTTCGAAAATTCTGTTTTGGAATGTTTAAAAACGGACACTTACACACCAAAGTAAAATAGAATAAAGTCTTATTATTTATAATTACAACATTTTAAAATAAATACACGGCATTCAACGTCGAAAAGAACACAAACTCCACATGTACTGCGAAATATTGCCATAGCGTTGCTTGTCTGTTTATTATTAATTTTATTTATATGTTAATATAACCAAGTTTTGCATACGTCTTAAGAACTAGTAGCAGTTCTCTGCTTACTTAAACACTATTTCTACTAGTCATTCTGAATACAAAATGAAAGTGGTGAATTATGAAGTTAATAGAAACCCACGGATATCTCGTAACTCAGACTCCACCATAAATAAAGGAAGGCGTGACGTGTGTACCGTGACCTTGCCAGCACTGTTAAATATTATACGTGCTCAACATTCATCCAAGTGGATTTACATTTAAATACCGTTACACTAAATAATGTCTGAAATCAGTTATGTTCAATTCCTATTTAGGAAACATTAGATGTTATAACCTTATATGGGACATGAAACTGCTTCTTTGGCCTGACGATTAGGACAATGGTCTAGAATTCGTCATTGTTTGTTCTTATACCGCTCAAATAGTGTTTCTATTAATTGCAATAGACTAACGGTTGGCTATTTGACTAAACTAAAAGAAGTTGGAATCATGCCGGGTCAATTGTTTGTGAAATTTGATCTGGATAGTGCTTGCCCGAGATAATTAGAGCATCCACCAATTATTGTTTGTGTTTATGACCATAAATTATTTGATTAAATTCTCTGATTGGTTACGAAGCTGCAAGTGGAGTTGAAAAAATTGTAAATAAAAAAACTCTGATACTCCAGTATAATTTAACGTTTATGATAATAAAATCCTTTGATCCTATATCAAGATAAGTATTTGAATATGCTAATTTATGCACTAGTGGCAACGCTTGTGTTATATATGTACCTGCGTATTGTTCTATCGCTCATCTTATAGCATTTTAAGAAATTTTACTACAAGAGGATGCATTAACAGCAAACGTTTTACGATTTCGTTCACTATTATCGTCGCTGCTTATTCTGGAAGCTAACTAACCTAAAAAAAGAAAACAAGTATGAAATTAAAAAAGAAACTCAGTCAATCGGTTACCCTGGTAGAACTACTTATGATTCTAGTCTTCTACTTACAAGTATTATACGTTAACGGAGAGATAGACCGAAAAAGATACCTTGAAATTTAAATAATGTATTTAAAAGGTTTTACTGAATTGTGGTTGCCGCGGTATTTGAATGACGACCATTATAATCTCGACGGTAGTCACTGCTTGGTTCGCATATTTAACAGTAGTTAAGTGCAATCGCAAATTTTCTCCAGCTAGCTTTGTTATAGCTAGTGAACCCCCTATATCCAATTGAATTTATTGACTTAATCAATGAAATGCCTACTGTCTAGTAGAACACCATTATGCTGTATTCAGATCATATGATTTGCAACGGCCGCAGCTTGCAGTGCGCGTCCGACATCTCAGGCGATTGATAAATGAACACTCTGAACACCAGGATTGTAATCTGCTCCAGTTCTAGTCCTGATTAATGAAGATTTATTGGTGTTTTATCTCCTAAGTTTATTGCGTCAATTATAGGTGCTCCAATTCGTTTATTAGTAGCTTTGGTTTCGTTAAACTTGGTCTATAAAGCGGTTTCGTATAGTTTTTAATTTATATTCCAAGTATTCTTAGTACTGTATCCTTCAAAACTTCAACTGCAAACGGTTTTTTTTAATCCTTATTTTATTGCATTTTTTTACCGACTTCAACAAACGACGGGTGGTTACTCAATTCGAATGTATTTTTTTAAATGGATATTATGTCATAACTTCTTTGTTTATGAACCGATTGGGTGATTATTTTTTCGTTGGATTGGGGATACCTCAAACGTGGACCAACTTTTAATCTCATTGGCATAGGACTTTGTACTTTATACACAAGGGAACTCTTCAAAATCATTAAAGTTCGTTTTTTTTTTGTTAAAAAATGTCTTGTTTTTTATAAATTTCAATAACAGTCACCAAACAACGGGTCCTGTTTATACAGTCTCGTATTGGAAATTGAAAATATTTACATTATTAGTAATTGCTAATTGTTTTTTTTTTAAATAATATCACAATTCTGTAGGCTCATGGCCCACACCTTTTTTAAAACGTGGATGTTATTATTATAGAACATTAAAAACAGATACATTCACAGATGCAGCTGCATACTAAAAACTAAGTGAGCATTTTATTTGAAAGTACAACTAATAACTATTAGCTATTGCTAATATCATTGTTACTTAGAACATTTGTTTATACTTATCACTGGTATTGTTGTTACAAGATTGTTATTACTTAAGTTACTTAACTGTTATTTGCTAATTGTTTTATTTCTCAATTTGTGATATTATTGCAAACCCATTAAGTATAAGGGAATGCCTAGTCTAACTCTATCCTGTCTTAAGTCTGTGTAAATACTTTGTGAACTTTGATATATATGTATACGTAAGTCCACATTACTCAGTTGTTTCCCTTCACAGAGAGGGCGAACCTTTGACATGATCCCAATGATTCAATGTTCTTCGAAAGCTGAGAACCATCGTTCTTATGATATGTTGAGTAAAATCAATCAATTCACCTTCAATGCTGTAGAATTCCTTTGTTATTATATTATATATAAAACTTATGTATTTTATTTAATATGTAGGTTAGCCTGGCTTGTTATCTAAAACTGTATCTACGTTCCAAATTTATGTAAACGTTGGCGTCTATTACTTTTCCATTTCATAAAAAAACTACACTGCATTTCATGAATGGAAGTTGTGATTACATACCACGAATTTTTGATCCAAACATACTGTTACATATATTAAGATGTTTAGTGTGGCCATCCTAACATGAACATAGAGCACTCTCTGTTTGCATTAACAAGTGTGTGGGCGGTGCTAATGCCACTGTTTCGAACGTTACCAAATCTCCAGAGTTTTCAGTTTTTAAATATAATGTATACCCGGTTACCGTTTCCGGTGTTTGCGACCTCAATTACTTCGGAGCGCCTACTTAGTTATAATGGGAACTCTTAAATATTTTCAAGCGACGTGATTTATTTATATCTAATGCTTTAATATTTAATTCATGTTTGCGTTTACTACCTTTAAGTCGAAAATCTGTCTTCAAGTACTTATAGGTGTGTTGTAGCTTCTGCCCTTGAGAGCCAGTTTCCTCACTAGGCTTAGCGTGTTTTCTGACATCAGGTGAAATTGTGGCGAAACGCTAAAAAGTATATGGAATAATAAAATAAGTTATTCTCCATATATTATGTAATTTAGACGGACTCCGTCGTTCGACGCGTTGTTGCTTTGAATCTTATAGTGAGCCTTAGCTTTATAAGAAGAAGAAAAAGAAGATAGTACTCATTACCAGACTCAAGCTATAAATCTTTTGCCAAAATCTTATTTGTCTGTGTTCCAGCAGCGGTACTTGACGAATCAGTCAGCTCCCTTTCTATGCTTTACGTATTATCATCTTCGAAAACATCGTCACTTTACTTTAGACTAAGAACTTTATGTAAGATTTTGATCAAACTGTAAACCAAACGTACGAACTTCGTTACATACGGCAACCAAAACTAATTAAAACGATTTTTAAAAAAGGACGATAAAAAAAAAGATGTCATTGTTGGGGCATGGTAGGTAAATCGAGTTTCTGAACTTTCTTCATATTAATTTCCCCCCCAATGATATGTTCTGCTCTTTTTTCCCCCCACGTTTTTTTTAAACATATAATTAAGTAAAGGGAAAGATATTACAAATAGGTTTATTATTTTTTATAAAAAAAAAAATGTTTAAAAAAGTATATTTAATTTTTTTGTCGTATCCAATAATTACTTTCGTTTGCACTTATTCATAAAAAAATTGTCGCATAAATTTTATCCGATTAAAATTATCGTAACATTTTGTAACTAGCTTAGCTTATCTCTATTGCCTAGAGATGAATAGTTCCAGATCAAAAATTTCCAGGAACTATATTCTCTGCAGGAACGATGTTGGTCCAATCCGAGAGGTCAACTCAGATGGTTCTACATATTCTGTGAAATTCTTTATATAATAATGGAACAAATAATATTTTAACTAGAAAGTAAGGTAAAATGTAATAGGTATGTTCAAAATAACTCAAAAATTTCCCTTACTGGTCTACCATTCCCCAAGGATTTTATTTCATCAAAATTTCTCCAAGAACGATATAATTTCCCAAAATTGCTAGAAACAAAACCCAATCAACCAACTATGTGTTTGGAGCCAGCAGAAAACCATGGCAATTTGCCCATAGCATATGCAGAGTTCCGGATCCTTGTCGATATTGAATGCGGTATTCACTTTGCAACTTTACAATATTATAAATTGTATAAATAATGTTTCAAACTACTGCAATTTCGTGTTTGTAATTATATCCGTGTTTTGAACATCTAATATTAACGTAGGTATTAATAGTTAAACTTCTTAGTTCATTTGTACGTAAGCCAAATGGCATGACGCAGTTTCCATTATAGGAACGTTGAGGCGCCACTGATAAGTAAGTACCTACAGGCGCATCCAGAAATCATTTGAGATAAATTTAACTCCACATCCGAAATCCTGGTGCGTTGACCTTGAAAGTATATTTTGTCTGCTAAATACGTTCTGGAGCGGACAGCTATGGGCGGCTCGGATGGTTCATCGAACGTTAAATCCGATACTTTAATAGGTTGCCGTGTTTTATATAAGGTCGGTATTTCGTTTAAAATAGCAGCCTGTTTTGTACGGCCCGATAAGTTTTCTGATTAATGGCAACACTCTTCACGTTTTTGTTTATCCGTCTGTTTGAATCGTGCCAGATAATTTTGTAACTTTCGATCAACGAGTAATTTTTGATTTTCGATGCGAATTTGTGAAGTGAAACTTCTTTGGATATGATAAGAATGAAATTAGAAGCGTTTTTCTCTCTGCCTTTATTGCTTACCTGTATCTGTACTTGTGAAACTTAGATCGGCAAAAAATGTTCACTTCAATAATGTGTACTGATTTGCACACGTTCTTTTTATAAAGCAGCTCCCTGTATTAACTATTAATCTGATGTACAATCTGAGAAAATTGTGGCTGACGAAGGATGAAGATGTACTGCTGGTCGCCATCCTCGTAACCTCTAAACCTATCATAACGAAAGTCACTAAGTAGTTGGATCCTGAAATTAGAGAAACCAACACGATTTACAGCGGAATTTCCACCATTCGTCTTGTGGCTAGGTTCAATACAAGTACCTTACCGACTCAAAACTTGGGGTATCGATAGTGATGTCTATGACGGTAGTAAAAAATAAATGTAAATGGTAAATCGTTTTCTCGTAAATTTTAAACAGAATCAAAGAAAATACGACACATTTAAATACTAAACAGAAGAACATCCATCGGTAATAATAAATTACTCATAATGCTCTTCATGCCTCAAACCATTGAAGCGTGTCCGCACATTCATATGCACTTATTGTTTCATACTTATTACATTTATTCTAAAGAATTACGTAGGTATGGTGATTTAGTGGTTGTTCCCTTGGCTACTGCGTCAATCGACGCGGAATCGGATCGCGCAATGAGCCTAAGGTTTCGGTAAAGGAAAACATCATCATGAAAAGGTTTGGTTTCTAGGGCTCGCATGCCTCTAGCTACTTCCTTCTGGTTAACAAGTTATCGCCAAGTATGTATTGGTGTTCCTGCAGCTGCACTTGAGAATTTATTTTCTTTTAAGCTTAGCATATCATTAACATCGGCCCACATTGGCCCATTAATAGTTAAATATAGGTAGTTTGATCTATCTAAATATGATATGGATAGCAACGTTACACTATCTGAAAATGTCTAGATAAATATAACCTTCAAAACTAGATTTTACGACACCCAATAAAAAAAAATTTCATGAGTATCTAAATGCCACTGGGTTCTTCATTTTTGAATAATTGTGCACACCAACCATACTTATATGTCAGCAAAGATTTTAGAAAATGGTGCCAGGCATGAAAATATGTCAATACATTTGAAAAAGATGACGAATTTGGATGATCAGGGTGCATTTTTAAGATGCAACAATTCCTAAACTCTAGAAATAAAACTTCAATTTCTCAAAATATTAAATACTCAAAACAAAAAAGGGCATCTTCTGTTTAGTAAAATTATAGAAAAGGGTTTTTCATTTGTTGACTAGTTAATATTTTCACATTTCACGCCTAACGACAAATATATTGTTGCAAACTGCGAATTATGTTCAAAACTGTTTCTTAATCTGATTTGAATTTACGTAAGAACGTTTACACCGTCCGACCTTGTACATATGGCTTCGTGATTAAGGTTCGTTCATACGTTTCGTGTTTCGTATATATTGTATAAAACTTTAATCGGCTCTACTTAATTGGTGAAAACACTTACGATTTTATGTTCGCTCGACCTGGTTACTCGTGCCTCGGTCACGAGCAGATCGTGTTTCGTCTGCGTATTCGAACCCGATTACAGCTTTACTGTATTTGTTAACACGTACTCACTGCACGTTTGCCGGGTAGTGTACACGACAACTGTTTGCGACTAAATCGAGACCACCGTACAAAAGGTTTCTTATCGATATAGGTTTAGCGTTGGGGCCACAATCTCACCAGATCATAAGTGATGATGTGAAAGACTGGCTGACACCTATTGGTGTTTGACGACAGATTTTCAACTTGAGGGTGGTAGATAACTAGACAGGCGTTAGAAAAAGCCCTACCACTGTGAAATGGTTTTATCACGATGTTTTCCTTCATCGAAAACTCAGGCTCATTGCAGGAATTTAAAATCATGTTGATCGACGCGGAGTCCGTAAATGCTACCAACAGAGCCATTATTGCTTTTTGCATAGTAGCGTACTTAGGTTTGTCATCTTCCGGGATAAGCTAGTCTATATCAAGTAACCAGACAGGGTGGCTGGGTCTGTATCCGAAAGTGTCGTGACCTAACTTTACCCATTTTGTAATTTTATTTCCGCAAACAGCTTCTTTCCGCCCTTGGAAAAATAAAAAGGAACCTGAAAAGTGCCGGTTTAGATTAAAAATTGTAAAAAGGACATTAAAAATATTTTATCACATTAATTAAATTTTGACTAATTACCCTCAATTATGAACGTACCATACGTACTTAGTACATCTTAGATGGAAAGTTCTGGATAGTAGAAAGTTGACAGATGCTATCAGCTGATACCTAGTTGGAGTTATCGGGTGTTGTATTGCGAAATACATCCACTTTGAACGAGACACGAACGTCGAACGATATAACCTCGATAACAATAATATATTTAGTAACTACATAAATAAGATGAGCTGTGCCCCACGGTTTCTCCCGTGATAAAATTTTCGATAGGAACCCCCGTTATGCCCATTTAGGAGTTTAATTTTTTTTCCGTTTTTAGCAGATGCCTACGTCATAATAACCATCTGTGTACCAAATTTTAACTCAATCCGTTCTATGGTCTAGATCTGTGTTGATGATGTAGTCAGTCACGGTTTCCTTGTATATGTATTTAGATTAGGTATGAATGCGTTAAGTTTTTGTATGTAGTTATTTATAACTCAGTCAAGGATAGGAGATTACTATGCAGACCAAAAATAGCGACGAACGTAAACCAACATACAAATATCATAAAAGCCAAATTACCTACCCCTACAAAGAGTTAGCTTTCGGTTAGTTACCACCCTCAACTTGAAAGTCTGTCGCAAAGGTGTTTTACCATACCCGTAGACTTTGGGATATTGACTTAGAACATGAGAAGACATTAAGGGCAAATGCTAAACTGTTTAAATGAGATAATTGCAATACCGATCCGATGTCCGCAGGTATGGTTCGTAGAAGCCAAAATTCAGTGTTTCAATATTATTATTGAAATTTGCATATATGTATGTAATTACTAATACATATGATAAAATGGTCGGCTTATTGGCGAAGGAAAATGTCGTGATAATTTTGGAACGTATGAGAAATATGTTTGTAATATCGCAATGTACTGGGAAAACAAAAGACATATAATTTTTTTATCGCTTATACGCCGTGGGGTGATTTACATCCTGTAATTACAGACTACCATTATTATCACCCCCAAGACCCCAACGGATTAAATTATCAGTGACTGATGCAGATCCGTATTATTTTACTGGATACAACATTCTTTGTGTTGGCATCAATCGAGTTAAAATACAGGACGTCCCACATTCTTAAATATCTTCATTAACCGATTTAAATACCGTATTATTTACGAGATTAAAAGTAAAGTAAATTTTAATTAAAAGTAAATAAATAAACCCAGTTGCGCGCGGTACAAGTTTCTTTTACGAGATAATTTCGCATAAATCTCATTGGAACGGTAGCATAAACGCCACTTTTATTGTCTTTATCGTTAAAGTATTTACGTTAATAAATGGTCCATTTTAAAGAAGTACGTAAATGAATGAAAATTTTTACAACTTTTTTAGCGTTTATTTTACTAATAAGTGCAGGCCAGAATTTATTTTGTAGACGATAATTTAATAAAATCTTTCCAATGCATTCATAAGTATTCTTGTTATTGGATTTGGATACCTTATAAAATATTGACTACAACTTTCGAATCGTCATCGAGCTTCGTTTTCTCTTATTCGACCTAAGTACGGTACAAATTGTTTTTTCTCTTAAACTTTATCGACTATCATATCGGTATTCAGATCTATTACAAACCGCTTTATATTCCTATTCCTACCTACCTTCTTCGATCTTCCTTCGCTTCATACTTAACTCTCTTTTAGTTAAATGACTTTCATTCCTCATTATGAAATACCTATACCACGGTAACCTATTACTCTTCAACTTCTCTGTCACTGGCGCTAATTTAACACTTACTGATATCTGATCTTATCCATTCTGGTTACACCACAAACTCTGCCACAGGTAATCTTTTATCATCCATCTCTTTTGTCGCACATCCATAAATCGGGACGGGTCTTATAATTTGTAATTATACTATTTATATATTCCAGCTGTTCAAGTAAATTCACTAAGAAGTAATGATATGATTATTTAAGGAAGTAGAAGCTAATTTTACTGACTCATGTAAACAAAGTAATAAAACAACCGTAGTGCAAATTAGGTAAAATAATAAAGTCAATAAGAACCAGTGAATGTCGTCAATAATCATTTTATAACGCATTCTTCCTGCCTACCTTTGTAATAAAACGGTGATAATAGATATACCTAAAGCTGTAGACGATAAAAGAGGCTATACCCAATGTAATCATCAATGTAATTTGTACATAGAAAGATGAATGCAGGCATTATTAATGTAATATATAATGGTATTAACCGAAGCAGATAAATTTCTTTACACAATTATGTAATTAGTTGCGCGCTTCTATGGAATTGCTGGTTTATTGTGCAATATAAAATCCCACAGTCATTAAATACCCGCCATTAATGTTACTCCCGACTTAAAGTGTCGTAATTGCTTTACTTAAAGCGGTAGTGTCCGTGCTTAATAGTATATTTATGACTGCTGATTTTTGAATAGTTAAAGCGTAATTCGGTATATTTTCTGATTATTTTGTAATAACTTAAAAGTGCAATTTTTTTTAATGTAAGAAACTTGGGATCCTTTATAATATTTTGGGTATGTTCAGTTAAAATAACTTGTTCTAAACATTTACCCAGATTAAATTCTCATCTCCCTACTACCTCAATATGGGGTCATTCAACCAGTACACAAACCCTTTAAGGTAAGACAAGTATTTTTAATTATCTTACAATTTTAAAGAACATATTTATTACTCTTAATTCTTCATGGACGTGTTTTTCATAACTAATAATTTATATACAGACTCGTGTGTGCAAACTAACTTGGATTATTAGCTCGACCACGACTTGTAAGTTGTTTTGGATCATTGATTTTCAGTTAGGGAACCGTCACTAATTATCACCTAATTATAATATATAACCTAATAAAGTTATTTATCACCTAAATTATATTTTACAATTGCGTGGAAAGCTTACTTGCTGTTGCTTGTGAACCGGGTGGGGGGGGGGGGGGGGGATGAGGATTTTCATTTTAGGGAGTAGGGAGGTGATATAAAAAATCTTTGGGGATCTCCGTTTTAGATTCATAAAAGTACGTAAAGAAAAAAAAGGGTATTTGAAAAAAAAAACCAGTAGTATTTAAATACTTTAGTTGATCCAAAAGTGACTAAACAAGACAAATGTTGAAATTACAAACAGATACTTACATTTTATTAACTGTATATATGTATAAACATAATGAACTAGCTGCCTAACTCACTGTAGTTTATTTTCTGTGACCAAAGCTTATATTCGTCATCAATATGTACTCCCTAATTATAATATTTGTTCCCAAAAAATATTTTTGTATCATTTTAATGAAATCGGTTTCCAAAGGAAGATGAGAAAACAGTAGATTTAATCAAACCCCTAACCTAGATCTATTCACGGAAGATGTATCAGGGTTAGGCTAAGTTTGACTTAAGATAAAATTTACGAGGCTTTATTTAAGCTGTTTGATGTTGTTTGGTGATTCGATTCTGGTAACACATGTATTATTTTAGGGACAAATATTATTAAATAGTGTATTTATTTGGCGATGGTTGAAATCATACTCTAATTTTATTATAACAATGATATATCTAGTGCATCGGTGATTGCATTCCCACGCATAATTAAACATGTATTGTCTACTTGCTTCCGATTGTTCTCAATTGTTTATCTGTCATTGCTAAATATTTGTTTTACTAACATTTCTGGAATGTTTGCTATTATACTGACTGTCATTTATGTATACACCAATAAATCTTTGTTGGGAAATTTTGTTGTATTTTATAGTCAAAACACTGTCACCGTATTTGTATGTATGTTGATAGTTTTAAATTACACGTAATAAATCTCTAACCTGTATATTATCACTGGTTCCGCTGCTCCCATACAAATAGTATCTGTTTTGTGCCGATTCGAAGAAAACAGTGTTGTGTAATTTTGACATTGTTATAAAAATATTGGTGGCAGTCTCTTTGGTTTGAAAATGGCCTGGCTCTCCAGAAGAGAACTGGTTGCAGCATTAAAGATCCGGACGGATCAGGTACCCCATAGCAAGTACCTGCTGTTTATCGATTAAACGAAGTTGAACTTTTTAATAATTTTAATTCAGTCTTCTATACAAATAATAAAATTGAAGTGTCTGTTTGTGATGTCAAAATAACAGTTTTTTTTACTAAATGCATGTGAAAGTATATATGATACCTATAACAAAAAGGCAATTTTAAAAATTTTTGTCTGTCTGTCTGTTTGTTCCGGGTAATCACCGAAACGGTTGGATTGATTTTGACGAGCCTTTCACTGATAGATAGCTGATGATATAGGGAGTAACTTAGGCTACTTTTATTTTAGAAAAAGAATGAGGGTTCCGCACGAATAAAATGGACATGGCGAATCAATTCGAGCGCTTAAATGGCTTATGCTGAGTAAACCTTAAGAGATATAGAAAATTAATGTATTACATAATTATAGGCATTATAAAGACCTATAAAAAAGTCCGCGAGAGTATACATCTATCTTCTAATAAACACCCACAATAAGCGTTTTTGTCTTTAAAATAGCCGGGAGCGGGGGATCAAGATTCGCGCGGGCATTCTGTAGTCCACATGAGCGAAGCCACGGGCACAGCTAGTAGTTTAATAATTTTGCGCGAACAACCTTTTATTTAGCTCGTTCAATAGCAAACGCCGTTTAGGAACACGAAAGCCTTGAAAGACGCAAACGACTTTTTCCCACTGTCGTCCTTCTGTTGGTTGGATAATAAGGTGTCCTCGGTCCGTGATATTGCGGACGGACGCTGACCAGACCGCACCGACGCACCGTGGAAAGTGTCCAGTGTCAGTTAATGTTCAGTGCGTGGCTGTCCTTGTTCGTCGGCCGTGGGTGACAATCCGCAATAGATCCATTAAATTCTTTACTACGAATAATCGATTAAATAATCTTTTGTTTTACAAAACAGTCGATACTGTCGGATTTATGGGTGAAATATGTTAAGTGTCTGCGCTGACGAGAGACAGTCCTCGGAGTACTTTTTGTCAGTCAAAGTAGATGGTTTATAACTCAATCGCTTAACCCGTACGACGGACAATTAACGTATCGCATACAAAACCGCGTAATTCTAAAAGAGCTATTTTTAACGGACAAAATGTAAACCAAAAACTGTCCCCTCGTTTGTACAGACCTTTAGTCTACTGTAGATACTGATATTTATCACTTGTTGTAGGAATGTGTCCAGAACGAGGAATTGTGCCAAAAATTGCTATCTGAGAACCTAAGTTTAATGCTGTCCAGGTAATTAATAAATTTAGCACTTTGATTCGTAAAATACATAATAATTTAAAATATGAATACTAAACGGACTTTTATAATTGTGGCGCAGTAATCAAGAATGTACTGAAGCCTCGTGAAAATAAAAGATTAAATAATATGTACCTACTTATAAATAAAAAATAAAATATTAAAGAAAATAAGTGCCAGTTTTACTATCAATTATCCGAATAACCATAGATGTCAATGGCACTATAATTAACCAAATTAATTATTATTAAAACACAGAACGTTCGCTCTCTCTGACAGTTCGATGTGTTATGCCCGGCAACCGCTATTTATTGTACGGTGTTACCTTAGACATATTTCATTTCTACCCTGTTATCTTACATTTTTATTACTGATCTACTAAATCTAACTACATTATGCCATATATCTGATGAAAAAATACGGAATTTCATTTTTTTTTTTCATATTTATTGCAGCTTATGTAATTTTCGTTAACACACACTCTTATTATTTAGTTGTATACTATAATTAAAGGTATCTATGCATTGTTACAGGTACGTTGACCCCGCATATTCAGGCCAAGATAAGTTTAGTATGTAAGCCGGTAATGTTTGTGCAATGTGTTACCTTGTTTGCATTTTGTCTCTTGATAAATATTAATAATTGTTTAAAAAAAATTCTTCTGTAATTTGTTAGGTAATATTTGCGGGTGAGAAATGTGCTGCCAAAAGGGAAACTACTTTCACGGTCTCTTCATTAAGGGATTTTTTTTATTTGTGTAATAATAGAAAAGCTTTAAAAATAATTTTAATAAAATTGAACTGATACATGCCATATGTACAAAAACTATAAACACTTTTTTTATAGTAGAGCGTCAAATTAACTGGATATGTACAGGCTGATCCCGAAACGCGACACGCAAAAGCGAGTCACTATGACGGGACTTTCACCACATGCATGGTGGTCGCGACCCAGTCGGGCTGTACAGCCCTACCACACCGCTATGGCCATTTCCTCGTTCGTCACTCAGTAGGGTGCACCACGTGCGAGTTAGGTTTGCTTGAGCGTCTCTGTGCTGAAGATGTAATTCGAAACAAAAACCAAAATAAAAATAATACGTAAAAAATAACAATGTTGATAATAATATGCAAATGAAAAGATAAAAAGTTATTATATAAAAAATATTATGAACATTGCAAGCGATGTCGACAACGTAAATCGGTGCAATTATTTTTTCTTTTTATAAATTATTTATAGGGCGGTTTCAAACAAATCCTTTAATCATATTTAAATCGTTAAATCAGATATAAGATTGACAGTTGCATACATTTTGGTACAACTGAACTGAATTAAAGTAAATTTTTTTGGTGCAAGTTGCCCTTATTGTAATGTGTAAATACCGAATTCAGTTCCGTATAATTTATAAAATAGTTATTTTTTCCGCAAATTATTCAAATTGATGAAAATTTTAATATCATTGGCAAAGATCACTAAAGGGCTCAAAAATCCTTGGAAAGTTCGCACAGTTAGACACAACTTTATCGTACTTTTTAAAATTAATATAAAAACTATAATTAGAACACATAATTTCTATGAATATTACTCATATCCGTATTGCAAAATTGCCGGCCGTATAATATTACGTTATTCACGATGCCTGTAATTATACGCATATATGAAACTATTAAAATTCTATTAAAATACCGTTGAGATATGTAAAATAGTTTTACAGCTTTAGAATGTTTTGAATTATCATATGTATTGTTTGGTTGCAAGACCAGTAGCTGGATATGTGTGTATAGTTTTTAATGAAACTGATTTTGTAAACCTATTAAACATTCTATTTCGTTTACTTATTAACGTCCGAGAGATGTCCAAGGCAGCCTCATTTATACCTGGTACATCTGTTGGACTAAGAAAGGAGGAAAAACATCAAGCTGTTTTGTGCAAATAAGATGGCAAAGAAGCATTATTCTTTTGTGGCACGGCAATGTGATTACGTCTACCGTGGGATATACAATTTATCGTCAGTCGTTGCTGACACGCCGGCCTGCTGAGATATCTCTTCACGTTATGTTTGTTTTAGCTTTTAAAGCGTACAGCCCGCCTAATGTTAAGCCGTTATCCACAGCCTATATACAATTCCAACACCACAGTTAGAACTAGCGTTAGGAAGGTTATTTGGTTGCGATCTTCTGTTGGATTAGAAGTACTTCATCAGTAGGACAGCCTCAAGAAGAGAAAAAATCAAATGAGATTTTTTGTGCCCTACTACCCCTCTTAATATCTTGAGTCTCTCTTAAGAGCGGAATAATGGTATGACTCGTTAAGTCTGACAGGATTAACTCCACTTAAGACACTGTAAGATATTTTAACACGATCTTTGCATAATACCTATAACCAAGGTTTCTAATTATTTCTGGTTAAATGCAATATTGGTAAAATAATATCTAGCTACTGCTTCTTCTTGCAGCTTCGTTATCAGATTTCACAAGTAGTATTTATTTGCACGTCGACACTACTATCGCGGACTTCATTAGCGCCAATTTTGTGAACTGCCTTTTTTATTGCAGATTCCTAAACAGTAGATTGAATCATTTGAAATGCAACAGTAAGATTTCTGGGACAATTCCAATAATCCATGGAGTTAGGTTGTGATTTTTGTAGGGCGCATATAAAATGTCATATGCAACCGCCTGGTGAAAAATCTCGTCCTAATACGATGGATTATTAATGTAAAAAATCTAAAAAATCAATTGAAGAAATTTTAAATAATCACGTAACGGTTGAACTTTCGTAATTTCCAATTGCTCTTAAAATGCGCCATCGATGGTTTTACACACCATCAGTGTTGATTTCATAATTTTACTTACATTTAAAAAAAATATTTTTTTTTTATAATTTATCCGAGGAAAAACCGTGATTTAAAAATTTAAATTTAAATTACAGATTTTTTACGAATAGTTTATATAGACAATACATTCCAATTAAGCTTATATATAGTAGAGAAAATTCAATTATTTGTAATCAAGTGGTCAAAAAATTATTTTCGGGCGCTGATAAAAAAGTCTATGCCTATCACATAAGGTTGACTCACAGTAACCTTTTTATCTTCAATATATTGATTAAAATTATAAGTTTATTTGGGAAGGTATTTTCTCCAATTCAGTATTAATCTTTATCCAGATAAGTTTCTTAGTTAACTTCGGCATTTAATGTAGACTAAAATTATCCTGTACAATTTTCCGTTTAAATGAATACCATAGATGATATTACGAATTCAAAATTATGCGCGATCTAAGAAATCCCTCCCAGCAAAACCGGGCCGGCATTCTCCAACTATGATGAATTGTGCGTCGCGAGTTAAGTGCTCTATTCGTAAATATGAAGTTACATAACATACTATCACGCCTGTATCCCCGAAGTGTTAGGCAGACGTGTACTCCCATAGTTATCCGGGTATGTTTTAGGTCTCATGTAATAAGGGTCGAGTCTATTGCCATTAATCGAGCACAAAGCCAAACTCTGAGCTTCCACTGATAAGTTCATAGAAAACCCCAATAACACTTTGCTCGAGCTGGGAATCGAACCTAGGACCTCGAGCATAGCAATGGCATTAAAATCAAGCTTTTTAAACATAAAACACACCATTTTGTAAATTGTACCCTTGAGAAGATGGGGCAGATCGCTAGTCTGCAATAAAAAAAAAGATGTCACAATATTGGGTCCATTAAAACACTGTGTGACGCCCGCGCCGCCGGTATTCTTTGACCATATCATATGGATACTTATCTATACGATTATCAAATAAACAAATTGTTGCAACGTGCTCTTAAGAAATTATGTTAAAATGTAGAGCAAATATTAGCATTTTCCGACAGCCGCTGAATAAAGTAAGACAAGGCTCATCACCGGAAAGTGTGACACGTTTGCATTCACAAATATCTATCGGTGTTTCACGATAACGTTGTATCAGTACCTCGCCTTCATTCACTTTCTCGCCTTTGAAGGACGGGGAAGTTACCTTAACTTCATTATTTCATAAATTATAAACAATTAACAATCTAAGTTAAAAGAGTTTTTATTTTCACATCCATATAATATAGTACCTACATAGTGTTTACTTACGTGTATTTAATTGTTATACAATATTGATAATAATAATTCACTGTCATGTTGTTAGTGATGATATTATAGAGAGGATTTATTCTCAAACACCATAGTGATCCACAAATTAACCTTTGCACGGTAAATCCGGCCACTCCTATACAGTAAAAAACGTGTGCGCTCGACGCTCGACAGAAGTGATGACTTAAACTAAGCTAAGTTGAACTATTTAATATTGAAATTGTTTAACTTGAGAAAAGGTAAGGTACGGTAATTTATATAGGTACTTAAACTTTATGTATAGTGAGAGAGGAGGTGCCTGCCTACTGCTGCTGTATGCGTGAGAGAAAGGGAAGTCAGACAGAGTGGCGCCGTAACGCGTTATGTTACGAAGCGGTTCACCCTCTCATAAGAAGTTATCACTTCAAAAATAGATTTAATTTACTAAAATAAATGAAAATTCAACTGTATACCCGTCAAAGCTTTAACGCAAAAATAAATAAAAGGTTAATAAAAGCGATTCATCCTCCCTCCCCGTCATTTTTGCTTACTTCATATGCAATGTACTCACCGTCCTATTAATGCTGCAGCGAAAACCTCGCAAAGAAATGAGACATAGCGAGTTCTTCATATTTTCCTTCCCTCTTTAGCCTGGCCTCGTTTGTTCTTCAATACAAGATATTGCATTCAGGTGACTAGGTCAGAGATCTGGAGCTGTTACTTAATATTTTTTAAATCTCTTATTTTAAGAATTACTAAAAAAAAATTAGTTTTCACGCCTCGTTAAATTACTAACTCACGACTAAATTAAAAATACATTTGAAATAAATTATTTTATAATAAATAAATAAAACGCTGATTTATACACCACAACATTATAATTGTTTAAATGATAATATAGAAAATATTTTTTTGTCTAATAGGCAATAAAAGCAAAATGGAAACGTTCAAGTAACAGTTGGCATTTGGGTTGGGTCCCGAAAATGTTGTTGCTGCCAGCACGGTTGACACAACCAAGCATTCTCATTGGTTGTCTCTGTGTCGGCATTACAAGAACACAAACAGCCAGAGGTGCAAAACCATTGTCACCGGTTACGCTTCTTGAATTAACTAGCCGCTGTGACGAGAATTTGATATGGCATTGTTATGCGAGTTGGATGGAGGTCGAGTGTTTTATTTATCAAACATTTATGTTATGTTTTACTTTTTATCATAACCACAGAAGTCGTAAATTCAAACTTCAAATTACATTATTCTGTTTCTTATTAACAATAAAATTGCATATTATCCTAATTTTATATTCAAGACAAAATAAGTGCTTAAAAATATTTTAATCTCGGCAGACTTCAACAGTAGTTATTTCTTATTTTTTTTATAGTTTTAGCTATATAAAAAATATATTTGTAATACTTATATATGTTGTACTTAAAACCCTATATTATTCAAATAGAAAATTTAAAATGTAAAGAGGACGGTTTAATATTAATACAAACACTTAAAAACTTTTAGGATTTTTTAGAAGCCTATGACGGAAACATGCTGAGGAAACCTGAATTCTCGAAAAATGTCACGTCACTACGAGGATCGTATGGTTGGAAAATACAAGAAAATAAATTTCTCGGAATTTGAAATCTCCTAGGCCATGAGGTTATCGAGCGCGTGCCTTCTCTTGAATGTTTTTATGTAATTTTTTAATGCTTTATAAAATTTAAGGTTTGACCACAATCTGTTCGGTGTTAAGTGATAATATGGCCTAACGTTACACACTAAGGCTAGTGGAGGACTGGCTCTCAAGTGTAGCTGCCGGAACACACGTAATAGGGTGCTTGGTGACAGATATACAAATTATTATTATTTTAATTTTTTTTTAAAGTCTTATTAATAATTATTATAGCATATCAATTATGAAATGACATAAGTTCCCGTCTACAAAACTTCATAAAATACGTTCATGACGTTTTTGAGTTAGATCCGGACATATAAACAGACGGATTTTTTTTAAAATGTCATATTCGTGACTTTATAATCTCAGAAAATTTAAATTTCATGTACATACAGACAGAACTACAGATTTGTTATTATAAATATGATTTAGTTTTGTTTACACTACTTAACATAGATATTTTATTTCATTAACTTGGTTTTATATTTTCGCTAATGCAACAAACAATTTGCTATTAGTCCAGGAAATTATCTTATAAAAAGTCGTACAGTGCGATTAACCGTTCTAAAATGCTATAAAACTTAACTGTCTCGTTTAAAGTAAGAAAATAGATGTTAATTGGTCTATTGAAGACCGTCGGGTGCGGCCTGAAGAAGGGCGTAGTCGCGTTTCGTGTCTATTAACATTTAATTACGAATAATTGTCAGAATCTTGAACTAGTGGCGAGCTAGACCAAGAGCTAGGGCTACATAAAAACCTTTTCATTCGTTACATGATTGTTAGGATCCTTATGTATAGGCGAGTTCAAATCCTCATTTCTGCCAGCGCAGACCCGTGATTTAAGGTGAGGGTGGCTGCTCAGAGAGCAAACGCGACGAGCGTTCACTGAAACGCGCCTTTGATAATCGTCTGCCGCGGTTTTAGCGATTTTGAGAATGGATAATATAATAAATTTAATACGGGAACACATTTTCACGCACGGCCATTTGATTCCAAACTAAGTAAAGCTTGTTTTTTTTTTAATTTAAATAAATATTACATTAAAACAAACGGAATGCATGTATGTGAGGAATTTTTTAATTATCATAATTATAACCCATGAATCTTTAAAAAAAAATTAAATCTGGACCTATTTGAACACCAACTCGCGCTTTAAGCCTAGTAGTGGCTGCGCTGGTAGACAAAAAATTTCAGCTCGGCTACACATAAGGTTCTTTTACAATAAGAACCAGCAATGTAACGAATGAAAAGGTTTTTTTAAGCCAGCTCTTGGTATACACGTTCGTGCTAATGCGACGGCGCGGCTTGTGGCATCTATTGCGGAATTATAGTATTTGCTGCCAACTTTGTATCGTTGAACAAGCTCTATCAACATGCCGTGTCTGTTCCAGTGTTGGTACAGACGTTTTTATAATTTTTTGTACCGTCGTATTAAATACGTGGTGCGTGCCTCATTCGAGTAATGCATGATAAAAAATCAGTCACTGTGACTTATCTAGACGTTTTCGATCAGATAAAAGTTCTTTGCTATTGAATTACGTACCTTATATCCAATCCCGAATCCTAATATAATGAACTCAAACTTAAGGCTAAGGAAAACATCGTAATGAAATCAAAGCATTTTGTTAGGGTAATTTTCAAACTTGCTCCTGAGTAGTTTTTTTATAACACGACGATGGTAAAATTTTTAAGATTTAACAAGTTTTGTCTCACAAAATACTATATTGTGGCTTATGTATAATAGATAAGAAAATGATATCGCGATCTTTTTCTTAAATATACTAACGACCAATATTTTTGTAGAACATTGTATTTACGTAATATTAACCATTACGCCAGCGCACGCGGACAAAGCAGTTCGGAAGGGCTGCCATTTCCGACTTACTTAACAAAAATCAATAATTAAAGCTAGCTGAGAGTTGTAACCTAATGTTAGATAGCTCGTTTAAACAAACAAACAGACAGAAATTCTACCGCTTTATTATAGTAAAATAATATAGACAATTCGCATCAATAGATGTTATCAGGTCAGTGCGAGCAATTTGTGGCAACTCTATCTTATTCACTTTTTTTTAACTGATTACAGTAGGTATTTGATAGTTTTATCTCAGTATACATCTCATACAAGTCATTCCGTCATATCTGGGTTGCAGGTTATTAGCACTATTCGTTGCGTCACCGTCCACAATAGATGCTCCATATGTCGTCCGATTTGTTTTGTATTATTATCTACTACTTGTTTGTATTTATAAAAGGTACCTCTCTAGAAAGTTAACTTTAATAATGCGCTACTAGAACAAGCGGTTGGCCATGGCGCCACGATAGTGTAGCTATTTTTGCTTGTGGCAATTTCTACTACATAATATTATAAAAATCAAAACGTTTATTTATTATTTGTTTGAACGAGCTATTCTTTAAAACTATTGGTCGGATTCCGATAAGTTATTTTTGCATTTAATAGCGTATTTATTTATTTAGGTTAAAGGCTGTATAACTCCAAGCTATTAATGCTACTTGCTAATGCAAAAGTTGTGATATGACATATAATAAGTGCCTTCTTAGGGCCTAAATTAAATAAAGATTTTTTTTTGAGTTGGAGTTAAAATTAAAATTGCCGTGAAGGTATTTTTTTAATTTACTCCATTTTAATCTGCTACCATTATTTTTGAAAGTTATTACCGTTTAGATCTTTCATGATTTTGTTATATTAACTTTTTATATCGAAATTGCTGGGTGTAATTTTATAAATATGTACATACTCATTTTATAAATTGCACTCATATTGTGACATTTATCGAAGATCTAGAAAATTTTACTTCATAAACGTATCCCTCTTTGCATATTTATACAGATTTTTTAAAGTGGGTATGTCAGTTTCTGACGTTGGACAGTCTGTATCAGAGTTTTTACTAAACTTTGAATCAGCTTCTGTTACCGAGTGCGTAGTAGATGATCTTTGCGAGCTGATGTTAAAGATAGTGGATCTTGAACAAACCATTAAGACTTCTGCAATAATTGTGACCATGGAATGACGATGGATTGCATTCCATTTTGATCTAATGCCTATTCACACAGTGAAATATAGGTATTTATTTCGATATATTATGGTTTGTTTAATATCTGAGTTTTGGCATTTTTCGCCAATTTCCCAATCAGTCTGTGTGGTTAGCGTCTATCGCCTCAAGGCCTCTCGAAACTGTCAGCTTTATCTGCGATCCAACTGCAATAAATTGTGACATGAGATACGATATGCATTCTTTCGTTTTTAGATAAAAAACTGTTTCTGTTTGTTTTTTTTTTTAAATCTTATAGTATAGGTAACATTTATTTGTAAGAATGCCTTTTGATGTTTGGAAGTGATGTAATCTTACATTACATGTGAGTCTGATTAGGTCAATTAACAGATATAACGTTAAAAAAAAATTAAGAGTTCTATGCGGATTAATAATAACTAGCGATCGCCCTAAGTTTGAAATTCGACCACCGACTTTTTTATCATAGACTATTTTCTGTCTGACATGAACCTAAATAATGTATTATCTTTGAGTAATGAGTATTATCTACATCACTTGCTGACACTTTTCGTGGAATGACAATGTTAATATTTTTGGGGGTTTAAGTTTAATGGCACTGGTCAGGTTAGGATTCGCAGTATTAATTTATTTTATTTAATATATTAGTAACAGATATTATAGATTACTTTTAGCTTTCTGCACTCCTTCATATAAATTTTAACCATGCCAAATCTCACAGTCTTCCGTGCACACAATACGCTTAAAAAGGGGTAGAAAGCTTTTGCTTCACGTATTAATATATAGATACTTTGTTAATTATTATATTATACGTAACCATCAATGAATTTACTATATTTCGATAATACATCATAATAAACAATACTACGTCATAGTGAAAAGAAAACATCGACAAATAAGCAACGTCTTTTAAATGTCACATAGTATGCACAGCAACTCGCGAGTTTAAAAATTAAAATCATATTGGTTTGTTGATATAAATCTGGAAAAATATTGTTTATTAATTTCATTTGCCATTAGGAAAATTGAGATTTTTGTTTGGGAGTCACGTGATTGGAAACGCCAATCAGAAAACATGACGTCCTCGTGCAATATTCATACACACAGTTGACCGTCATTCTTATTAGGTTAATAGTGATTTTAAAATTAAATATGTGTTGAAGAAATTTTATAAGTTTAATTTCAACTGAAATTTTAGTAAACACAACTTTGCACATAATACTTTTACGTTTAGCCCCTAAGTAGGCTCTTGTGAACGTCAAAAGTGCTCAGAACACTACTACCAGTTTCGGAAAATGTCTGATTGAATAATGAGTTCACGCGCGGTTACATTAACATAATGCCGCGTTTTTGTGGCATATTTTTATTTAAGTTTATGTCTGTACATATAAATTAAGTGTAATAAGTCACGGGTACTAATTTCAAAATATAAAGTGTTTAAAATAACTTTTCAAAAGTTGTCTACTATTAGATTGCTCATCGCTATAGTTTACTTCGATTACTATCCTATTATATCAAATAGTTATCGTTTTATATCCGACAATTGCTCTGTTTTAACTAATAATAATAATCATATTAGTACCTGAAACAAAAACTTTGTACCCCTTTTTAAGCGTACTGCGTGCACAGAACTCAGATTTGGCATGTTTAAAGTTTATAGAGGAATGCACAAAGCTAAAATGTATCTATAATATCTGTTACTAATACTGCGAATTCTAAACTTAACTTTCATTTGTCATGTCTTCATGTTAACATAAGATCGATGCTCAAAAACTTTTCAAAATTAATTCAAGTTGTAGTTAATTCAACACAGCATATTGACTTAATTGTTTTAACGGAGGTGGGTATTTCTGATGAGATATCGAATTTGTTTCATTTAACTGGCTATAGAATGTCGTACAGCTTCGCACTAACCGAAAGGGAGGTGGCATAATAATCTATGTTAAAAACTATCTTAAATTTACTCCGATAATTAAGAAAACCTACACCTTTGAGTACCTTGGTGGAATAGTAAAAACATCACAGAACGACACTATAGCAATATGTGCAATCTATAGACCTCCATCGTCAAATAAATCAATGTTTGTTAGAGAACTTCAAAAAATTCAGAACAGTATTTCAACCAACACTACTTCAATTGTATTAGGAGATATGAACATCGATCTTAAGTCTCAAACATCAATAAGAGATATGTATCTTGATATGCTATCCGAGTATGGTTTAACGTGTGGAATAACTGACTACACCTGAATTGAAAAACGTAATGGTATAATCACGAAATCATGTATTGATCACATTTTTACGCAGTCTCGCACGTTGCTACCATACACAGCAGCGATCGACACTGTTCTGGCGGACCATCGCACTATTATTGTTTGTTTGACTAGTCGCGGCAGCTCGTCCGATCGAAGTAGTAATATACAGGCTGTTCCAAGGACTTTATGCAATTATTACGATAGACAATATTTATACAGTCAATTAAACTCTGTTAACTGGGATGAAACTTGTAATCTCAATACTGCCGAGTCCATTTATGGTTATATAAAAGAGGCTTTCAGTAATGCACTAAAAAATTCTAAACGAACGATCCTAACAAAAAACAAAAATAGAAATAAATTGCCGTGGTTAAGCGGAAATGTTATCAAATTGTGTAATTTGAGAGACGAATGTTTTAGAGAATGGAGAAAAGATACAAGTAATAATGCTCTTAGATTAAAATATAATAAAATACGAAATAAAGCCAATAAAACCATTGAATATTACAGAAATAAATATCACAGGGAAATTATTAAAAAAAAACTATAATAACCCAAAAAAATTATGGAACATTATGAATACTTTATGTGGCAGAATAACACAATCTATTGATAGTTTTATCATTGATACCTTCAGTTCGCAAAATCTGTCCCCATTTCAACTATCAAATAAATTTGCAAGTAGCTTTGATAGTTCTGTAAAATCAATCATACCTAATTGCAAGTTACCACTTTTAATACCCTCATGTATACCTACAGATGTTAGTATGCATTTCCAAAAAGCTACACCAGATAAAATAAATAAACTTATAAAGTCACTAAATACTAGAAAGGCTCCAGGACTAGACAAAATTTGCGTTTTAGATATACAAGCTATCAGCGAAAAAATTTCATCCACTATTGCCCACCTAATAAATACAAGTATCATTACAGGACAGTACCCTGACGAGTTAAAATTGGGATGCATGAGACCTGTATACAAAAAAGGCAATAGTGATAATGAAAATAACTACCGACCAATAACATTACTATCATCATTAGACAAAATAGTAGAAAAATTCATCTGTAATCAAATTCACAGATTTTATAACAAAAACTTCATTATTAGTGCGTCACAATACGGGTTCCAACAAAATAAAGACACAACCACCCTTTTATCAAATTTTACAGACTTCATAAACTCCGCTCTTAATCTAAAAAATCATGTTATGGCTTTATTCATTGATTTTTCACGAGCGTTTGATACTCTGGACCATAATAAACTATTAACAAAATTAGAAATCTCTGGCCTAAGAGGTCCTTTACTTGCGTGGTGTTCTAATTATCTCGATAATAGGAAATATCAAGTCCAAATTGCTGATTGTCTTAGTGATGTTTTTCCAATTACTCATGGTACAGCACAGGGATCTGTGTGTGGACCCCTGCATTTCTTGGCATATGTTAATGTTATGACGAATATACTTCAGAATTGCACCGCATTCCAGTTTGCTGATGACACCTGTATTCTTATTTCAGGAAAAGACGTTGAATCAATATCTTTACACCTACAAAACGACTTTAATAGGTTATGTAAGTGGTGCCATGATGAAGGACTTGTACTGAATGCCCAAAAAACGAAACTGATGCATATAAAATCATCCTATCTAAAATGTGACAAGAGCCTATCTAAAATAGTGGGCCACACCCACGCGTGCTTACATAATAATCCAATATTTTGTGACTCAAAATGTCCAATAATTGATCAAGTTTCAACGCATCTTTACCTGGGATTAGTTATTGACGATAAATTTAACTGGGGTCCACACATAGAACGCGTGTGTGATAAATTGCATGCAATTTTAGCCAAATTTTATATAATAAAAAACCGCCTTACTTACAATACTCGTTTATTACTTTACAATTCATTGTTTGACTCGGTAGTGTCTTACGGTATATCTAGCTATGGTCGTACATATAAAACTTACCTAAATAAAATCTACAAACTTCAAGTTAGAGTACTAAAGTCAATAATTACACCAAACACTAAATCTCAGATTACAGACGAAAGTGATCTTTTTAAATTCTGTACAACTCTTCCAGTATATAACAAAGTAAAATTTAACATGTTAAAAGAACAATATTTTAACTTAGAAATCCAAAATAAAATAGATCATTCTGTATACACTCGTCAAGTAGCGAATAAGAAACTAACTACCCTCTCAGCAAATAATTGCTACGGAAGTCGGACGACTGCTTACTTAATTCCTCGACTAATAAATTCTTTGCCTACCTCCGTTCGCAATATTATAACTAGTCAAAATAAGAAATATGTGTTGAAGGAACATTTTTTATCAGAATTGTGATATCTTGGTTCTGATAGATGGTGATGTATGTGCTTGTACCAGGTTAATGTTTATATTTTTGTATATCCGACAACGTATTGTAAGTGTCACACACAAACCTTAAAGGTTTATGTGGCATTAATTTTAACAACTCTTGTGTAAATATCTTAGTATGGTAAATAAATAATAATAATAATAATAATAATAATAAACTGACCAGTGCCATTGAACTTAGACTCCCCAAAATATTGACATTGTCACTCAACGAAAAGTGACAGTAAGTGATGTAGATAATACTCATTGTTTAGGTTCATGAATACTGCAATTATCAATCAGAAAATAGTCTATGATCAAAAAGTCGCCGATCGAATTTCGAGCTTAGGGCGATCACTAGTTTATTATAAATATGTATAATATCCGATCTCACTATAGTTTACCACCATCAAACTGTATCCAACATTTATTGATCGAATGGATTTTATTGTTGTAAATAAAGTCGCTCGTCTCTTTATAATCGACACCAGAGAGAACATAATAATCCATTATGTCACGTGAAGTAACGCGATTGTAAGTACATGAGAGTCAATTGTTACATCATCTGTACATAACTGTGCCAGTGGTGCCAACGATAGTTCTTGACTTGTAATGACTTAGTTAATTTATATTGTATCAACGATACTCTTTCATACAGACATGGGTCTGTGTAAAAAAAGAGATGTAAAAATATGAAAACGGTGTAAATTACGATCTAATGAATGCATTATCAAACAGTCACTGAAAAAAAGCGGATTTTTTGCAATCTAAAAGCAGAGATTTAGGATATTTCGTAAAAGCGAAGTCATGTAATAAACTTTAATTAAACTATTTCAGAAGTAGGATTAATATTAAAAAGGCTTATGTTTATTATATTTTAAAGTTATTAGTTTACTTATTTTGTTGATTGTGAATTTTATTGATATTGTACGATTTTAAAAACAAAAATATATTCGATTTTATAAACCATATTTCAAATAATTACGTTCTGGGCCCAGAAATACCCCTCTCCTTTGACCGGTATAAAATAAAAATATATGCATCGTCACAACATACCTGACGGTAGTTTTAGCTTAGTTTTGTCAAACAAATAGTTTTATAACCTGGATTATCACATATGAAACTGTTTATTCCGGTAAATGATATAACTTTATATTACAAAGCAAATTTGAATTATAAAAAAATCAATATTGTATTTTTTTTCTAATAATGATGTTATTCATATAATTTTATAATTGATATCGATCACAACTGTAAAAAGAAAATAAACACCTGAACGCATAAAACATCGATCAAAATCATTTTTTTTTAATTCAATTTAGCCCCTAAATAGAAACTTATGATCGTTAAAACACTACCACCGCGGCACCGGTTCAAAAAATATATATGTCGATAGATGACTATGTCAGAATGTCACATCCCTAAATTCGAATGCGCACGCACACATTCACTATTAGCAATAGACTCGTCACTATACACACACGTTTACCTGTTGCTGTCACACAACAAATTGATAATTTAACAAAATGTCGCATGATTGCAACATTCCGTCACGAACTTATAAGTATCTACGTTCAGTTTATAATAATATAGTGCGTCGTATTAAGTTTTATACATATTTACAAGTTATATATTGCAAATAATAAATTGCGTATAATATATATCGATAGTTGGCAGAAATAGCGCGCGGTGTCTAATGTATGTAGATTAGGGGTGTGCAAATAATTAAAAATTAAACGAATATTTTGAACTATTCAATTCTAACTTTAAATTAACAATGCGTTTACCATTAAATGTTTTATATACGAAGCTGGAACCGATTATTCAGGATTGGAATTAAGTATTCAAAACAAAGCCTCCTAAGTGCAATACATTAAATTTACATTTATCCCAAAAAAAATTTCATAATTATCCGTCGTGATAATCGCACTTCAAGTTTTTCCTTATTGATGGTAGGTATAACAGCAAGTTTTAGGCGATATATTCATATCGGTGGAATATTTTTTTTATACTACGAAGGTGGCATACAAGGATACGGTCCACCTGATGGTCAGTGGCTACCAGACTTTATGGACGCTTGTAATATCATAGGTTTCACTAATGTGTACCCGACCGTGAACCCCCATACCCCAAGGAGCTCTGGAAACCTTTAGCACCGCGGGAACACGACACAAGGTTATTTGCATGCAATCTTCTATAGGGTGGAGGTATTCCACCAGACGGACTGCTCCAAGTAAAGAGAAAGAGAAATCTCCGAAGAAATTCTCTGTTTGTTGTTGATGTAACTAAAATTTTCAGATTTTGTTTCCCCTATTTCTGTCGGTCCGAAAGGTGAGGCTGGCAACACATACCGGCACAGAAACCGTTCCGACCCAGTCCTCAGGAGTAGTAGCTTCAGGACTGCGGTATTATTGAGGTTGCTTGTAAAAAGCTATAGCTTGCCATACCACTCAACATCACGTGTACTGCATGTCTGTTTGCTATTTCATAAAATAAAACGTATTTATTTAGTATATTCTTTAAATTTATCTGACATCGCAATTAAAAATACAGTTATGTTAGTGTATCTATCTCGCTTAGTCTTATAAAGACTTTATTGTGACTAAAAGACGTCCACAATATTTTAATGTGTGCTAAATTAATAGCGCTTGCTTTATTCTTGTTTCTTACAAAGTTACAGTAGTTCGTAGTAACAATGTGGTTTCTTAATAACGTTCTTGACTGTAGTTTGCTTGTAGATTCGCTGCTTGCTGTTGCTGGTGTTGTAGTGTTTCTCGAACTGATCGCAGTACTGCCGCCCTCTCCGCTATATTTAACCTCGCCCTTTGCCTCGCAACCGGTAGTGCGATGGATTCCGTGCGGGGTGTCGCTCAGCCAATGAGCGCGCACGCCCTGTGTGCACGCTCTCGGCAGTACCATGAGTCACCATGCCAGATGTTCCGAGTCTGGCATGGTTCATCCTTACAACTAGTGAAATTTATACATTTAAACTTACAATTAGCTATATTCATATTCTAATCATTTTAAAATACACATATTCAGTTCATATTATTATATCTATTCCTAACACGTATTTATAAACCTTATTCCTAACACGTATTATTTCATTTATTTGTTCATTCTATACTATTAGACTATCGTTATTCGCTCGCCCCGCTCGCTGTCCGCAACAGTTCTCCCCCCGGCGTAGCCTGCGCAGCCTCACTCTCCTCTCAGGACGGCGAGCTTCGTCGTCGGGCGCCGGAACACACCGCTCCTCGTCTTCACGTCGGCGCTCCGCACTCCTCCATCTGGGCCGGTGTAGGTTCTCGTGACGATTCCGCGCGGCCAGGTGTTGTGCGGCAAGGCGGAGTCGACAACCACGACCAAGTCCCCGACGTTCAGAGGGCGCGTGCTGTCAACTGAGTTCCCGCGTGGCACCAGTGTAGGGAGGTACTCCTTAACCCAGCGCCGCCAGAAATGATCGGCGAGCGCCTGGGTTGCTCGCCAGGTACGCCGGTCCGCCGTGTCGCAGGTTCCCGTCGTAGGCATACCCGTCGAACTCCCAAGCAGAAAATGGTTGGGAGTGATCGCCTCTGGGTCCCGCGGGTCGACGCTCACGTGCGTTAGAGGCCGCGCGTTAATCGAATGCTCGGCCTCCGCGAGCACGGTTTGGAGCACCTCTTCTTTAGGCGCACGCTCGTTCAAAGTGGCGGCGAGCGCGGTTTTTACCGACCGCACAAGCCGCTCCCATGCACCTCCCTGGTCAGGCGCGCCGGGCGGGATGTAGCGCCACTCGACGCTGTGCCGTAGCCCCTCCCCCCGTAGCGCAGGTGCCCATTCGGCGTAGGCGGCGCGTAGCTCGGTGTCCGCCCCAGGGAAGTTGGTCGCGTTATCGCTGTGGCTGAGTAAGCCGAGCGGGTCATAGATTGACATAACCGCACTCAGAGCTTCTCGCTTTGTAGGTGCCCGCTTGCGTGCGCGTACATCGGCTGGTACCCGATGCATGGACGTGTTAAACCCTAGTTCATCCGTAGCTGCATTCCAGTATAGGCCCAGGATCTTTTCTTGTTCATGCCCGCCAAGTTGTGCGGGCGATCGTGCGCGTAACTTGTCCGGTGTTCCACTGAGTACGCTCGCTCGGTTGCTGCTCCATCCGCGTAACGTAAAGCCGGCTACTGCGTGGACTTCTTGTATTTCCCTTATAGTGTGGATAGCTGTTTCTTCATCGTCGTAGCTATCCACCAGGTCGTCCATGTAGTGGCTCTGCGTTATTGCCTTGAACGCGTCTGGATGCGTTCGTGCATGCTTTTCAGCGTTGCGGTCGCGTACACTGTGTGCTATGAACGGTGAGCTTGCTGCGCCGAATATCAACGATCTCATTTTATATTTCTGTGGCGGCTTGTTCCGGTCGTTGCCTCGCCACAGAAATTGTTGTGCCGGCTGGTCCGCTTCACGTATTCGTATTCTCAGAAACATTTCCTCTATATCAGCAGTGACGGCGACGGGCTTCTCTCTGAACCGGAATAAAATCCCCTGCAGCGATCGTAGCAGGTCCGATCCCTCTAATAACTCGTCGTTTAAACTCGTAGTTCCACTGCGTGCTGCGGCATCGAATACTACTCGTAGCTTGCCGGCTTTGTTCGGGTTGAATACAGCGAAGTGAGGTAAAAACCAGCTGATGTTGCTAGTCTGTTCGTGTCCCTCGCAGCGTACGGCGTAGCCCTTCTTAAACAAGTTTTTGATCTGACTTGTATACGCCGCCGCAAACTCTGTGGAACGATCCATTTTCTTTTCTATCGAGTGAAGTCATCGTAGCGCCATATTGTAGCTATTAGATAGTACTACGTCGTCGCGGCGCCACGGTAGACCTACTTCGTAGCCTTCACTGCGTTGTTGGATCGTTCCGTCGAGTATTCGCGTCGCGCGCTTGTCGGCGTCGCTAATTCTCGGTTCGCGGGCTACGCCGAGCGCGTCTATTTTGAAGTGCCGTTCTACGAGCTCGTGTAGACTTTCGTTCCGGATCTCGCTGCCAGTGTTGCGTTCAGGTGCGTATATGTGTAGCAGAGCTTCGCTGTGGCCGATGATCACGTGTGGTGCGGTTCCGTGCACCACCCAACCCAGTTGAGTTTTCGACGCCGCCGGCTGGTTCGGTTTGCCGACGCGTAGCTCTCTGGATACGATCATCTCCCAGTGGTCCGTACCTATCAATATACGCGGCCTCGCCTTCTCATAGCACACCTGCTTCACTTTCAAATTGCGCAAGTGAGCGTGTTGGAGTGTGCTTAGAGACACTGTTTGTTCGCGCAGTCGGAGTCCTTTTATCGTTCGAGCTCGGAACTCGTGCTTCTTGTTGCCGCCCGGTTCGTACAACTTCGCTTGTACAATTTGGCTATTCGTGTACTCTTTGCCCATATTGACGCCTTGTAGTTGCAGTGGATGTGACGGTCCATGCGCTCCGATGTCCTTGGCCAAGTCCTCGTCGATTAGCGATATAGTCGAGCCCTCGTCCAACAGAGCGTACGTGTTCACCGCTCCTTTAGGACCCGATATAGTCACCGGACAGATTTTTAGTATAATCTGTCTCGGTTCTATAGTTGTTGCGACAGCCATTACCGTCTCGCTCGTTGACGGTGTCACGTTGTTCTGAGTTTGCTCTTCGCTATCGCTTGGTCTGTCGTTGTGAAGCGACGAGTGATGCGGACGACGACAGGAGTTAATACCGCACGGCTTTCCTTTGCAGTACACACGACGATGGCGTTTGTCAATACATTTGAAACAGACGCCTTTGCTCTTCACTAGCTCCCACCGTTGCTCGACGTTCAGTGCCTTGTATTGCGGGCACCGAGACAACGGATGGGGCTTATCGCAGCTAGGACACAGATGTTCGGTTTCTGTGTCCACCGTAGCAAAGACGTTCTGTCTCTTTCTGGCGGCGACTTGCGGTGCGGCAGGCTTCAATACTTCGCGTCTAGAGGTCGCTGTCGAAGCGGTGGCGGGCGCTTATGTGTGTTTTAAAGCACGGCTCACTTCACGCATTAGGAAGCGTGATAATACAACGACCTCTGGATCCGTTGTTCCCTCGTTCTCTTCCGCATAGTCGCACTACCGGGACTTCAGGTGTGGGCTAAGTTTTTCTAATACTTCCCGAGCCAGCATCGGGTTGTACAGGTAGCTCCGCTTGTCGAGATTTAGTAAAACACAGACTATGTTTTGTAGTTTTACTGCGAACGCGTTCAGTTCGCTTGCGGTAGCTCCCGGTCGTGGTAATTTCCGCATATCATCCAGCGCCTTGTCTATAATTACTTCCGGCCTGCCAAAACATTGTTCCAGCGTCCGCATGATTTCATCTGGATTGTTCGCGGTGTGTAGTAGCGCTGCCACTGCGTCGCGGGCGTCCCCACGCAGGCTGTTACGTAGGCGCGCTATGTTTTCTATCGGCGAGAAACGATACAGCTGCGTGGAGTCCCTCATAGCTGCTTTGAATGGCAGCCACTGGTTGATAGCTCCAGTGAATACAGGTAAGTCGGCGGCTTGGCGTGGCGGTGGATGAGTATGCGTCATCTTTTCTAGTATCGCGGCGAGCTGTTTAATATCACTGCTCGATTGCGACGGTGATTGCGAACGGGCACGTCGTTCAGGCCTGCGTTCGTCTTGTTGCCGCACGTCGTTACGGGTACACGGTAATTGCTCCCCCCGTGTAGCTTCGGGCTGTGAGCGGAGCCAGTCATCCACTCGGTGAATACGTTCATCTAGCTCCTCGTTCGTTTGCTCACGTACGTCCTCTGCTTCATCCCGTATCGACGTTAACTCCACGGCGAGGCGTTTCTTTATTCCGCCTCCATACGGAGTTCTTCACGGCGAATTGCGGCTAGTTTCTCTTCCGCTTGTAGCTCGGCGAGGCGTGATCGCATAGTCGCACTCGTCGTCGATCTGTGTGAGCGTGGCGGGGAAACGTGGCCTGTTCTGACGTCAGTGCGAGTAACAGGTACAGAGGGTGTTCCCTCCGGTCGGGGTGTGCCCTCAGCCCTCTGTGTGTCTGGCGATAGTGGCGATTCTTCGAATACTCGGACTGTGTTATTTCTGTTTTGTGATTCCATTGCGTCTCCCTGGCTTCTCGTAACAACCATTGATCTGGGTACGCCGTTCGTGGATACAGATGTCTTGATAACACGTCGTTTCTTCTTCAAGCGTCGTTGTAGATCGGCGAAATGTTCTGTTCTTTTTTCTTCCGATCCGGCTTCCGAAGGACCAGATAATATTGTGAATAAAAGACGTCCACAATATTTTAATGTGTGCTAAATTAATAGCGCTTGTTTTATTCTTGTTTCTTACAAAGTTACAGTAGTTCGTAGTAACAATGTGGTTTCTTAATAACGTTCTTGACTGTAGTTTGCTTGTAGATTCGCTGCTTGCTGTTGCTGGTGTTGTAGTGTTTCTCGAACTGATCGCAGTACTGCCGCCCTCTCCGCTATATTTAACCTCGCCCTTTGCCTCGCAACCGGTAGTGCGATGGATTCCGTGCGGGGTGTCGCTCAGCCAATGAGCGCGCACGCCCTGTGTGCACGCTCTCGGCAGTACCATGAGTCACCATGCCAGATGTTCCGAGTCTGGCATGGTTCATCCTTACAACTAGTGAAATTTATACATTTAAACTTACAACTAGCTATATTCTTATTCTAATCATTTTAAAATACACATATTCACACATATTCAGTTCATATTATTATATCTATTCCTAACACGTATTTATAAACCTTATTCCTAACACGTATTATTTCATTTATTTGTTCATTCTATACTATTAGACTATCGTTATTCGCTCGCCCCGCTCGCTGTCCGCAACAGACTTGTTGTAGTATGATAAGGGCCGCCAATTATTCCACGTTATTATTTCAGGCACTTTTACCCAAACTATTGTATTTGAGACAGTTCAAAATATCGGAAAATCAAAATATCTTTTATTCAATTTAGGACCCAAGAAGGCACTTATGAAAGTCAAAACACTACCACCGGTTCGGACAAACATCCCAGCCATCGAGAGGAACCGACAAGAAACTCGATAGGGTTTATCAACATCTTATTATCTTTTTTTTAAAGTTGGTTTTAAAGTATTTAATTATATACAGTTATTATCATTTTCAGTAGATGTACAGAGAAGGAATCACATCCAGACATCACCACCATTCACGTAATCAGCCACCCTATAAAACCGCTTCGACAATAAAACCTGCTTAACATAATTCTTGAACTTATTATCCGGCAAATCGCTAATGTGCTTGGGAAGTTTAATATAGAACCTAATACAATTACCTAAAAAAGTTTTATTTGTTTTGTTTTTTATATATATTTCTAGTATTGAAATTGTCCTTGTTAGTTACCAATTAAAAATTATCTTCATTTTTCCGAACATACATTATATTTTCCAAGATATATTGGGAAGGCAAAGTTAAAATACTAAATTCTTGAAATTTATTTCTCAATAATTCGCGTGGTCCCTTGTCATAAATTGCTCAAACTGCCCGTTTTTGTAATACAAATATGGTTGTCATTGTGACTCTTCTTACTATTATGGTCTACGCTCGGATTTAACATATATGACACGAAACAATTCTTACGCAAAAGATACAACAAATCATTGTCATTAGTGGAAATATCATATGATCACGCAACACAATGATGTCGTCAGCAATAAATCACACGACGGCTTATCATCACAATATATGATAATATGCATAATTCATTGTATATTATTATATCATGTTACGTTTACCACATCTCCGTGTTTTAAAAAAGAGTGTCTGTCCGCGACTTCGTGTAGGTGAAATACAGTATAGTATTTTATAATAATAATAATAATAATTTACTATACTCTGATTATAATTTTCTGGATTAAAGTGACAGCTGTTATCGACCTGTTAGTTTCTCAATGTTGGTAGTGTGGAGCGTAGTGTTGTAGTATAGCTTTTCCTAAATGTTTCATCGAGCTGTTTTAACATGACTTCTCGATTTCATTTTACTCATTGGTTTAAATAAATGTTTAATAAATATGAATAAAATGCGATAAATATAGCAATAAGTATTAATCGACAATAAGCTCCCGGTTATTTTAAAGACAAAAATGCTTATAGTGTGTGTTTCTTAGAAGATAGACATATAGTATATGCAGTTGCCGGATTTTTTGTAGGTCTTTTTAATTTTTACAATTATGTATTACTCTTATGGTTTACTCAGCGTAAGCCATTTAAGCGCCCGAATTGATTCACCATGACCAATTCTTTTTTATTTGTGCGGAACCATAATTCTTTTTCTAAAATAAATGTTGCCTAAGTTACCATTGAAAATCCCGTCAAAATCGGGCCAGCCGTTTCAGAGATTACCCGGAACAAACAGACGGACTAAAAATTTAATAATGGGTTTTTTGTTATAGGTATCTTATATACTTTCATATGCATTTAGTAAAAAGCTGTTATTTTGACATTACAAACAGACACTTCAATTTTATTAATTGTATAGATATACTTGACAAGATTTTCAACTAAACAAAATGGATGCATTTTACTCGACAACGTTCAGGTACCAATTGTCAGTACAATCGTTTGATTGCGATAAGGCGAAATTTTCAGTATATTAACATGTTAGTGTCATAAAGAATATGCAGTCTTGTAAATTATTATAATTTTTTTTTTTATAAAAGTTGTTGGCTCTATAATATACTTTAATACCTTTGTGAAAAATGAGACGGCCGGCGCCTCATAGCTAGCAAACGTGATGTGCAATTTTGAAATATTTACCTTTGGAATTTGAAACTTGTTTTATCTATTAACATTCTTCAGTATAACGCGTGCCCGGTCAGATTGCTAATTTTAGACCTTGACTTCCTATGTCTGGCTTCGGGTGACAGGCTGAATGTTGGAATGTCTCCGTTGAATATTTCCATATATGTGGTAATCACGTATATTATGAAGTTTTTTTTTTGTTGGCGTTGGAATAAAATCCCAATTGATGTCAAGAGTCGACGTGGCCTAAGAACATTAGATTAGAAAAGGAGCTTGAGTGCAGATGTCAGAAACATACTACAACCGAATCCGAGACACTTCTCGGTGGTAGATTTTGAAACCTCAAGGTGATAGGTAGACAAGTGATAGCCAAAAATACTCTATAAAGTTATAGTTTCTCTAGGTACAACGTTTTCTTGTTTAAAGCTCAGTGTAAGTAGCCAATGTAATGGTTCCACGACTACAGCAGAAAAAGTAGCTTGTGAAATTTTATATTTCTTAGTAACATTTGCTACAGACTCCACCTTTGCCAAGTCCATCGAGCCATTAATCTTTTGAAACTGTCAATCCGACGTCCGACCGAATAACGTCCACGTTATATTTTTTTTTTAAATATATTATACTGCACGACGCTTGGCCTCAGTCACAGCTGATGTAAACCGAAGATGAGGCCGAGGATGGTACGCGATCGGTCAGTAAAAACTGATTCACTCTTCGTTTGAAGACTTCTTTGTTATATAAGAGAAAAACAGACGCTGGCAGTGAGTTCCATTCATTTGCGGTTCGCTTAATGAAATACGATGCAAAGCGTTTTGTGCGGATAAATGGAACATCAACTACATATGGATGGAGATCCATAAGCCGTCTGGTAGTTCTGTAATTTAATGGAGAGGGTGGAATTAGTTGGTGCAGTTCTTGAGCACATTCACCAAAGTGTAGCCGATAGAACACTGCAAGGCAATCGACCCTACGCCGATGTACCAGGCTATGCATTTTTGACACCTGTCAGTGATCCTTTACCAATGAGCCTTTGGGCTCGTCGATGGACAGAGTTCTGTGTGGCCAGCTCATATTTGACGGACGCGTCCTAGAGATTGCGCTTGAAACAAATTAAGGAGGTGTGTCGGTGTAAGGTAACGCTTCACCCTGAAAAGAATCCCCAATTTTTTGGCTGCTGTTTTAGCCTTGACCTCAATGGAACGTCCAAAATTTAGGTCCGAATTTAAATGCATCCTTGGGATGGAGCACAAAGCTATCAGTAACCGGGTATGGATACACTTTGGAGAGTTGAAGTAAAATAGAATCGATTACGCTTTGCGGATAAAAGGCATGCCAATGTTTTCGTTGCGTTGAACTTGACAAGGTTCTCATCATCCTAATCGGAAACGAATTCAAACTATTCCTTCAAATGTAATCTTACCTTCTTCTTACTGAATTCAATCACCTAAATTCCATAGTTGTCTATTTAGACCACTAAAGGTTGTTTTTGACACGCACGTTATTTTTAGATAAAAAATTGATAAAGGAACACGACGATATAGAAGCTTTCTATTTATTAATAATAGCTTCTGATAAAGTTATCCTAGATAATTTCATTGTTGCTCACTCATGTACACAAAAGGATAATGGCAAATTATTTCAAAATTCTTGCATTAGTCGATATATGTTTTTTTTAAATAATGCTACTACCAGCGATGCAAAACACAGCTGCCAGTTGTTTTTTAGAATTTACCTTTACGATCAAGTGTTGAGCAGTCATTCTGCAGAGCTGAGCTGAAAACACACCTAGAAATTACGCTATTATAAAATCAGTTTTTAAGAGTTGAAATAATTTAAGTCAGAAAATATTTGCAGTTAAGTGTTTATTACACTGTGTGATTTTGTCATTACAGTGTCAGTTATGTTTTCTAACTACCGCTTATGTATAAATATGTTCAACCCAGTTATAAAATATACTGTTCATACCTCGCCTGCCAGTTACTTATTATGTAAATTCTACCTTTTCAATATTTTGTTTTTGTCGACTATGGTAGCGCTTTATTTGTTATTAAATTATTCTTAAAGTAATGACATTACGGGTTTCAAAAATTTATACATGAGACTCGCGTGAAAAAATTTAGGTCTGAACTCTATAACTGTCTTCTTCATTATAGAATACATCGTGGTGCATCAATTGCATATTGATAAGACATACTCGGGTAGATGGCTACAAGTGTCATCTATTGACTTTATTCTCCCTTTTTTTGAATATTATTTACTGCCGTTATAAAGTTAGAAACTATTTGGTAGTAGCCGTGTACCTAAAAGGATTCAGTAAATTTAGTTCCTTTAAAGGATAAATGAAAAAAATAACTTTTTAATGCATATTTTATATATGAAACAAATGTGTAAAATTTAATTCTTCTAGTCCCACCGTTTTAAGCTATCCGTTAGTAAAACTTATTAAAGAAATGTCGGACTATGATCCAGTAATGGCTTAGTAAAATGACCATATATATTAATACATGTAAAAAAAGCTTTCTGTGCTTTTTTAAGCGTATTGCGTGCACGGAAGACTGAGATTTGGCATGGTTAAAGTTTATATGGAGAAGTGCAGAAAGCTAAAATTTATCTATAATATCTGTTACTAATATATTAAATAAAATAAATTAATACTGCGAATCCTAACCTGACCATTGCCATTGAACTTAGACCCCCCAAAATATTTGACATTATCACTCAACGAAAAGTGACAGCAAGTGATGTAGATAATACTCGTTGTTTAGGTTCATGAATACTGCAAATATCAAACAAAATATAGTCTGTGATCAAAAAGTCGCCGGTCGAATTTCGCGCTTAGGGCGATCGCTAGTTATAATAAAACTGTCCATAGATTTTTGTACTAAACCAATAAGCAACATTAATGTACTTGTGCTTCTTGACAAGTCTAGTTTGAGTAGAACATCACCGAAAATAAATTATATGAGCGGAACATCCCTTAAGTTCCCCTGAAAATGGACTATTATCATTACGACTGTAACTTCCACCTCGATATGAAACTTATGATTGTGATGAAACACTAACGTGATCGCTTTAGATAATATTCATTTCATTTCAAGCGGAACTAGCAAAATGGAGAATATAAAACAAAGAAGATTTTTGATGCTTGGTAAAGTATTGCTTACTAACGTGTATCCGGTTGTATTACTAACTGTGTTAGGACTCCAGGCTAAGTAATCTACATGATTCTAAAATTATTCACTGCGCAAACAGCGTTAAGATAACAGCGCTATCTGTCATCTGATATGTTTATAAACCGCCACATAAAGCGCTGAATTATGCGAAAGGTGAAGGTACTGGGGTTGTTTATACTTTAACCTGAATATATATAATATTTATTAGTTTCTTTTCAGTTTTGTTATATATTATTATGTTAGTGCGTGATAGTATATCGCATTTTGCTTTTTGTTGTATAATGAATTTGCAACAAAGTTTTTAATATCATTTTCACAATTTTATTCATACTTCCAAAAAAATTGATAGGTTAGGATAGGTTATTTATTTTCTTACCAGATATAATCTATAGTAATATAATAAAGCGGAAAAGTTTTTTGTTTGTTTAAACACACTAATCTCTGGAACTACAAGTCGGATTCGAAAAATAGTTTTTTATATGATAGCCAGACTCACGAGGAAAAGTATAGGCTACAATTCCCAGCTAGCCTTAAATATTGATTTTTGTTACGTAGGTCGGAAGTCGAAACCTTCGCAAACTGCTTTAGCCGCATTTGTTGGCTTAAAGGTTAATGAAATGGTAAATACAATGTTCTACAAAAATATTGGTCATTATTATATGTAAAATAAGGTCAGCGATAGCATATATCTATCTATCTCTTATACATAATCCACAATAAGGTAATTTGCAAATTTTTTTGATGAAGATTAAAAATTAATTTAATATGAATATTAATCCTTATGAACAAAAGTTACTTCATCATGAAGACAGTTTTATGAAGATAAACTTTGTTTTTACATCATGTTATTTGGACGCATTGTTTTGAAAGATAATGCAAAATTAAAATAATTCAACACTCGGCTCGGATCTATGTCTATAGTAGTAGTAGATTCCGCGATGTGACTATCTGACGGGCAAATAAAAATATATATTGTGGTAATAATAAATCATCAATTAGTCAGTTCTAAATTATATGCGTGTGAAACCGCGGGACACAACTAGTATTACAAATAATAATGTTTATATTGTAGTAAAAAGATTGGCCAGTTAATCAAGTCAATTTAAGTTAGTGAGTCCTGATACTAATCAGGACGCAGTGCCCGTGGTGCACACCAGCCTAACTCCTGTATGGTACACCATGAAAATTCTTTTTATGCACGTATATGAACAATAACATTAAAAGTATTCTTGCTCCAAATAATGATTAATAAAAAAAGGTACTAACTGACTGTGTTATTTATTCAAATATTCAGCCGAAAACTATATCAAATAGCTACCTAATAACGGAACATTCTACGCAAATACCTAATATATTTACTAAAAAAAATTGTCTAAAGGTGGTGTCACTGATTCGTCCAAAATGTTTTATTATTTTACATCCGCAGACATTTTGTGCTCAAACAAATTTTACTTGACATAAATGTATGATTGTTCCTGGTTTTGATATTAAGCAACCACGCCTCAAAGATTTGTATCTATTATCTTCTTCTGTCTGATCAGCCATTGGCTATTCTTATATTTTGGCGGAATTGCTGGTCACAGTTGATAAATAATTAATGTTAGGTGCTTTTCAAGACAAATAGCAATTTTTTTTTTTGTATTCATAGTTCAATTTCAAAACTGTAGTTTGAGCAAGAGTTTTTGCTACGCAAGTATTTTTAGGAATTTTAAATGTATTATTATCGCAAGTTTTATACAATTTGCTTTGAGATAATATTTGTTTCTTGATATAATTGTAGTTGACCTTTGTCTTCGATGAGTTGGTTTCCTAAAGATTTAGATGTGTTGTAAAGTTTGTAACATTCATTTCTTTTTTACTAATATTACATCACGTCTACTTTATATATTTTAAAATAGTTATCACTGATGTTGAGGCAACTTATGTTTTGAAAGTGCGTTTACACATACTTGATGCTGTAAGGTTCTCAGGTATAATGAACAGTTATCTCTTATATTGGTTCACCAAAATGGCTTTTACGACTAATGGTAAGACAGCGGTGACTGTCGAGGAAAACAATCCAGTAAGGTTCGCAACATTGTGACGGTATTCTCGAGTGCTTTTTACGCTTCTTTTGCAGAACTCAGTATGTTAAAAACGTATCATTCCTAGTCTATACAATTAATAAAATTGAAGTGTCTGTTTTGTAATGTCAAAATAACAGATTTTTATTAAATGCGTATGAAATTATATACGATACCTATAACAAAAAACTCATTTTAAAAATTTTGTCTGTCTTTCTGTCTGTTTGTTCCGAGTAATCTCCGAAACGGTTGGACCAATTTTGACGGGACTTTCACTGATAGATGTATTACTTAATTGTAGACATTAAAAAGATCTACAAAAAAGTCAGCGAGAGTATATTTTCATTTTCTACGGAACACCCACAGTAGTACAGGTAGTAGTGCTATTTAATTTCGAAGAAAATGGAATTTTTGGTAATGAAACATTAATTTTTTAATTATATTCGTGTTGTCCCAAGATAACTTCCAACTTTATTATGAGAAATAAGTATAACAATTTCAACTCCACTCTGCATAAAACATTAAGAACCTGATAAAGGATTGTTTTGAAAATGGAGTACTAGTATATTTCTATAATATACTTTAAACCTAAAAAGTGTAGGTTTTACTTTACCACTCGACTCGCAACATACGAGTAAAGATTCAACCCACGTTATCGAATATAACCAAAGTTATAAAAGTTAAATTTGCGTGGGTGATTGTAATGGAATATTTAATATTGTTTCTTCTATTACATTTATTGCATCTTTATGTTTGTATTGAGCTCTATCTTTAACTTATATTTAAGGAGAAACATGTTATTTATTTATTTACTAGCTGTGCCCGTGGCTTCGCTCATGTGAACTACAGAATACCCGCGCGAATCTTGCACCATCGCTCCTGGCTAATTCAAAGACAAAAATGCTAATTGTGGGTGTTCCTAAGAAGATAGATGTATTCTCTCCCGGACTTTTTTGTAGGTATTTTTAATGCCTATAATTATGTAGTACATTAATTTGCTATATCTCTTATGGTTTACTCAGCATAAGCCAATTAAGCGCCCGAATTGATTCAACATGACCAGTTTTTTTTTATTGTACAGAACCCGAATTCTTAAAAAAAAAAGTAGCCTAAGTTACTCCCTATAAAATCAGCTATCTATCAGTGAAAGTCCCGTCAAAAACTTTTATTTTGACATTAATAACAGACACTTCAATTTTATTAATTGTATAGATAAGAATTTAATCTAATGTTTTCACATTCATTGCAGTTAACTCGTTAAAAATGTCGGAACTCCAAAAAAAATTGCGTATGTATCCGATGTAAATATAATGCCTAATTATTATCCATCTTTTATAATACACGTTTTATTTGCATCATAATTGGGTCCATATAATGCTATTGAACATACCTTTTACACGCTGATTCAGTGTGTTGGATGAAGTTGACTGCATACATTACTATAATATTTACTAGCAAATAATGAGCATTGTAATAATTTGCTTTATATTTGAATGATTCCTGTTATTGCATTATCTAAATAAGATAGATTGAATGTGAACCGATCTTCGTACGCCTCAACAATTGATATTCTATTGTTTTTTTAAGTAAGTAGTTACATTGTTTCCGAACATTCCTTCAGTAAGAGTTCTTTGTCCAACTGTGAGAAATTAACAAGCTTGCAATAATACCTAATTTAATGGGAATTTGTAATAACCTATCGCAGTAAGTTTTTTCATTATTATACTAGGTAGTACCTCAAGGTTATATCTTTGGACCGGTTTCCTTCTTATCATATACCTTCTATTGTTATAATTCTCGAGAAATGGCTTCGACGCTATCGCTTTAGGTTATCTTATAGGTCAGATGTCGGTATACTTGTTTTAATAATCACCTTGTAAATTGAATTTCAAATATGTCTTCCTATATTGCAAGCCGGCGGCTAGGAGATATAATCAATTTTACATAAGAAATATGGTATGCCATTCTAATTTAATAGAAGCAATCGAAGTTTCAATGTTTATTATATCTATCTATCTTTTTAACAGGTCATATTTTTGCGTGAAACAAAAATTGAGGAAGGCAGAGTCGTTTTTATCATAGAAGCCTTTTTCTTAATAGAACGTGAAGCTACAGTCGAAAATATCATTAGACTAATTAATTTATACGTCTCAATCATTGTATTAAGATTACAGATTCTAGTATGTTTATGGTCAAAGTGGTTTTAATTACTTCAATTTGGTTAGTTTCAGAGATATCTTATTACTTATTAAAAAAAATATTTACCTATTAATTGGATTATAGACTAATAGCTATGTTGACAAAGGTGCATAATATTGTGTAATCGTATTTGCGTTCCTGACATTAGAACATTGTAAAGTAAATGTTATATATTATGAGCTATGTACATTATAGTACAATACAGTTACTTGTAATAGAATAAAAATAAATATGAATAATTTTTTCGTTTTTTGTTGCAATAACAATCTTGATAAATCAGTGTGAATACAAATAAAAATTCAGTGATGCGTCGCAAAACTGACTAACGACCAAATGAGAGGCTTTTGTAATTTATGGTCACGCTCTGTTAACTAACAATACTACTATAGTCTATGGTCAAATGTGGCGCACGAAGGGCAACGAACTCCATTCGACCGTTGGAAGCGAAAATTAACATTCACTATGGCTATTTTAACGTCATTAACTGAACAAATCAAATCGACTTTAACGATTATTAACAATTCCGTGATTTAAATACTGTTGACCTCGAGCAACTACCTACGTTACAAATGATCGCTAGTTAAATCAATTAATTCAATTCGTTCAAACTATTGTCGATTTATTATTACTTCTTTATAGTTAATTCTAACTTTGTCTTCGTTGTTGATAGAATTTGTATTAAGGTGTAGTAGAGCAACTAGAAAGTCATGTTGATTTCGTCAAAGTGTCTCTAAGGTATTTTTAAAATTGTAGCTGACATAAGATTAAAAATAGCATAGACTGTATCGATAAAATATTGCTTTGTAATTATATTATATTATTTGATTTAAGTGTACAAGCTGTTATCAGTTATATGGTGGTTAGAATATCTGGTTTGATTTACAACATCTGACAGGCAGTAATCATGATGCATTGTGTACTTGTTATTTAAACTATTTCAAACGTAATAAAAAATCACGTCCGTGCCGTTAGGAAAGTGCTACCGTGATTCGAACATGGTGTACTGCTTGCTGTACGGATACTTGGAAGCAGATACTGATTAGTTTTTTGGCTAAGTTTTTGCAAAGTGAATCTATGGATGTAGTTTATTTTTAATTTGCGATTACATTAAACTGTTTAATAGGTGATACATAGTTCGATAAATTTATTCATCTGAAGGACTTTTCTTTTTTCTACTGCCTTAGTGCTTAGTCTGAAAATACCGTACCTGTTGAAAATAGTGCGAAAATGAGCAGTAGTTCAGATACTAATTTATCGTCATTCGCTATCCTACCAACATTCAAACTTTGCAGTTACAGCTCAAAACTGGTTATCATTGCATAATTGACAAAATCGAATATTTATAATGAAATTTTTATCACTTCTATTGTGTTCGTGATCTGTTTTAGTATGAACCGTCTTATCACCCTGAAAATTAAAAGGGAAATTTATGGTCACGAGTAGCATAACAACTTCAAAGTACAATATCGTAAGTTTTTTTAACAACTTCTACAATTGCATAGTATTACCAGGTAACGACCATAAATGTTAACCCCTATGCAAATTTGAGTGAATCGTGTGATCCCATAACTTAATTACGCAACTAACTCTTCATCACTCCACTTACAAAATGTAAGCGTGGCATGAAATATTCAAGATACTCGCCAGTTTTTTATAATGCCATTTAGTATTCGGGCTACGTCTGTGTATCACATGACGCAATTTAACTCGAATACCTACAACTATAGATGAGGTGTGCCAGCTAATTCACTCTGCGAAACCGCACGCCACTGTTGGGATTACAATAAACCCAAAGTATAAAAGCAAGGATGACTCTCTGTTAGGATGTTATATTGTTGCTGCACATGTGTAACTCAATTTTTAGTGGATGATTATAGTAGGTAACTTAAAAACATCAGAACAGTGGTATGGTATGCTTTGATTTTGATTTCTTATAATAACAGTTTTGAATTTCAGGCCCATCCCTATTTCTATATTTTGTGCGTTTTTATTTTCATCGGCATCGTTACTGATTGTTGCGATCAAAAAATAGTTTATAAGAGGACAAAAGAAAAAGTTATCAGCCTAGTATTTGGCGTAAAATTTTAATCAAAGTGAACCTGCTTTTCTCTCTTCTTTGTGACTTGGACCTCGTAATCCGCGTACGAAATTACAAAACTTCAAACCCTTCATAACAGATGCTATCTTTGTCATGAACTGGAAACATATTTTTGCTACAATTTATATATTTTTTATTGCATAAATATTACACGACAGGTTTTATCATTGACAGCATCAGATTCAACCGATTAACTGGTCCAGATGTACGCACAGTTGGGTTAATATTTCTATATACATTTTTAACAGCCGCTTTGTCCGTGCTGCGTCGTAGGACTGTTTGGGGTTCTTTTCACAAACAATAAGAAAATTTGGGCCAACATCCACTTCATAGTACCATTACAAAATGGTTTGTAGTATGATTTGTGAGATGCATGCGTGAGACAAAACTACACTAATGTTCAATTACAATGAATTGTGAATTTTGAATTCAAATAAACGGAAGACCAAGAGTCAATACGAACAGAATTACATGATCTTTAAAATGTTCATATTGTACTTACATGCTCTTGAACATTATTTTTTCAAACATTTTGTTTTACGAAAACACGTGATTTGCCAAATGACATCGGTTTGATTTATTATCATATTATGTTGTAATGAAATCTTAGATAAAGTGTACAAAATTAATGACGTGTTCCTTTGTGATCAATTGGTGCACGTATATATTTGCTTTCTTTTTCGTAACCTTAATTTACTTTCTTCAATTTATTACAGTTTAGAGCAAACAAACGCTCTCTGGTCTGATATATTTCTAATTTCTAAATATTATTCCTAAGTGAATCTTAAAGATACATTTTTTATCAAATTATTGATATTGCTAAATAAATAATTAATTAAACAAATAATTTATAAACTCTAAATAACATTGTAGGATAATGTACAAAAAAATTGACAAAGCGGAGCTGATACGGTTAAAAGAAAATTGGATTGCACTAATTAATGAAATGTTACTTGTCTCCCAATTGAAATATACGTAACATTCGTGATGATAAGATAATGGAATGTAAATCTGTCGTTAAACGTCGAATGCTTAGGACATTATCAGCATTCACGGTTTCACTTCATTAAAGTGTATTGTCTAATAGTATTTATTGCTCGGCCACGGTCATATTGTTTGGGCACGGTTGCGATAGCTTGTTGCATTGCTTTTGCTTCTAAATTAAGATCTATTATTGTTTCAGTTGTATGCTTGACGTGTACACTAACTTTCTTAGAGAAATCGTTATCATTAGCATTTATTTCTATATCTTGGATCATACTGAGAATTATCTTACACTTTCTCGGGGGTTACCCTAGTGCCTATTTATTTCGTTTTAAAATAGCTGAAGTCAACTGCTTCTCAATAACTCTGTCTATGGCCACACACGCCTTTTCTTTGTATCCATTAGAACTTGTGCGTTTATTTATTTTTAAAGAAATACATTGCGTATCAAATAAAAAACACACCGTGATCGGAATTCATCATTTCCTAATGAATATTGTACTTATGATAGATTTTTTCGATTGAAAATTATATTAATTTATTTTTCAATTAAATATTTCTTTTTTTTAACACACGTTCAACAGAAGGGGAAATGAAATTTTATTAACATAAAATTTAAGAAGTAACTTAAATATTCAAATAAACATGGGGTAATATATTGAAAGAAAAAACGTTTGTTGACAGCATAATTTTAAGATGGCTAGATTATCCAATAAACACGAAATATGTGAGTTAAAATAAATACTATCTAAAATTTTACTTTTACGAATAATAACACCATCTATTGCATGCTACTTTTGTCTGTGAATTCTTGTTTATTCTTGTATGAAATAGCGTACACTAAAGTCTGTAAGCCATTCATGACCAACCTTAAAAAGACCGGAGTAATAATAGTAAATAATAATAATACTCAGGCCAATAATTAATAGGTTGGTTACTCCTGAGGATTTAGTTTGAAAGCTTCATGTGCCAATACATATTGCTAACCAAACATTACTGTCTTTCTGTTCTTGTTCATATAAAATGCTATCAATATACAATTTTCAATATGACTCAAATATAATGCATTAATTAAATACAATCACAATGTTATCTCCTAATCAAATTATTTAATCTGGGTCTCATAAGCATATTATGTGTTCATGCTCTAATTGTTTTAATTTAAACAATTATACAATTTTAGTGAATGGCATGACTTCACGGCTCTAATAAATGTGATTCCCGTACGTTTAACTATGTTCCACGGTGTAAAGTTGTGAATTATGAATAATAGCGGACCCGTAATATATGCTTGTAGAGAACTCATAACATTTATTAATGGTATTCCGAAGTTATTCACTTCGTTTAATTAAAACGAGTAAGAAAAACAAAACTGAAACAATTATTTCAATAGGTACGCGCGTGAGTGGATCCTGAATCTTTCACACACATATATATATATATACACGCATACATATGTGTGTGTGTGTGTGTGTGTGTGTATATATATGTCTCTTTATTCATAAAATATGCATATAACAGTTTGTTTTATGCCAGTAACAAACTATGGAGGATAGAACTAGGAGTGCGATCTCTATGTATGAAAAAGTGTCCGTCGAAAGGCGTCAAATTAGGGTTGAGCCTCGGTAGCATGTGCGTAAATTTTATGTTATTTTTTTTCTTTTTCGCCCTTTGGTCAACTTTTCACATTATAATTTATTGGTTAAGTTGGACACTTTTTCAAAAAAAATTTTTTTATATCTACCGTATTTAAGGTACATGTTTAATATATTTATTTTATAGAAATAATTAAAATATAAGGTCTGAAACAACATGATGGTCCATTCACACAATACCTAGTAAAATAAGAAAATGTAAACATACCTGTCTAGACGAAAAAGCGTTGTCTAGATTTACTGCTACTTACCTGTAGTCTTGAATAATATATTTTTTTAAGATAGAGGAGCTTGAAATAATCACTTGTATATCATAAAATGAGTGTTAAAAGTAAAAATATTTAAATTTATTACACCAAATATGCCTTAAATTAGGTACGCAAGAGATTAAGCCATCGTAATAATTTGAAATATGCTTAAATTATTATTAGGCAGCCAAGTGATCTAATAACAAGTTGTTCTTTATATCAGACTAACGTAACGTGACTAACGGCCGTTTTGAATAACCTATCATTGGATAGTTTTTCGTATCTACATAATATATTTCCATATCCTACAGCTTGAATAGATAAGAGGGAAGCCGAAAACAGTCTTAAGTTAAAGATAGTAGTTATGACAAATATGTAGTAATCGGGGATAGTAAACTCAGATATGTTATTGAAAACGGCCGTAAGCAAACAATAACCCAAAGTAAAAGTTCAAGAATAGGAGGAAAACACCTTCTCAAAATATAATATTGTTCACAATAGGCGCTAAATATTTCTTAAAATCGTTTAAACGAACCGAAATGAAGCAGACCACTTCAAATCAAGGGCCCCAAAATCCATCCATCAAAACACTCGACCCAAAAGCACTACAAAAACAGAACCGGCTCCGGGTATACCGCCTGCCTTAGGAGCAATAGCCGGTATGTGGCCTACAGTAAAACTCAAGGTCGTTTCTGTACCGCTTTACGATTTTATTCCTCTCTTTTTGTACTGCCTTTCTTCCTTACCATTTTCTTATGATCATAACTTTTAAGAAACATGAAACCAGTTTCAACTTTATATTCTATCAGTTAAGGTTTATATTAATGTACATCATCAAAATCGAATGGAATTTCAAAGGTCGTCCAGGCCATATGTTGTGCTCTTTTTTGCAAACCTTTTTTATCCGAGATCAAATGATAGGTTGAACCAACTCAATTCGTTCCTCTAACAACAAACGATTCTTATTTCGATCCAAAGTCGGTTGTTATATTTATTTTTATGATTACTTTATTGTTTTTAGATACAATTGGATAGCGGTATTCCGTATTTTATACAAATTTTTTAGCCATATAGGTACCTATGTATGTAAATCTTATGAGCATTCGAGTGAATCTTTTATACCTACTTGATACCCAACTTCGTGCAAGCGTCATGTAAGTAACCATCTGTCGTCAGCTCTAATTTCGTCACCAGTTTCAAGTTAACCTGAGTTACTAGATACCAGATACCGGATAAGAGGACATGTGCCAAAGCCGTTTACGGTGCATAAAATGCAACTCGTTCCACAAGGCTCGGCTGGAATGTGGACATGGTCTTTATTTGGCATCTTTTTTACCTCAACTCCTGTTGCAACGATTGTTAGCTGATGGATATTTGCTCATTAGTATTAACTAATTAGTTATATCCTTGGACGTATTTTGTACACAAGTGTATAAAAGTCTAATTTATAATAGCAGTTTTCAAATTGTTACTACTATTTAAATGTCTATGTTTAAAATTATTAACGTTTACATATACATATGTGTTTCCAAATCATTTTAGTTCGTAGATGGGCTTCAAGATTCATCACACGATAAAATAAAATAATTACTATGTATGTGATTGATTTATCGGACAGTTTTGGCATTACCTCGCTTCTACATCATCCTTGAATTTAACATTTTTTGATTATCTCTAAAATAATAAGCTTGTTGTTTAATTCCAGTTTCGCTCTCTTATCGTTGGTTTGAGTGTCTATGAGATCATGGATGCGACAGGCAAATAATTTTAATTACAGTCATAGCTATTTCGATCCTCGTGTGGATTCATCAGTTTAAAATTTTTGTAGCTTAAATTTTGTATTGGAACTTCAAGACAAATGTTATCGGATAGGGATAAGTAAACTGCTATAAATTATAATAATCGGCCATTTAAATTTTACTGTATTTTTGTTTGCCGTAGGTGATAGATAACCTACATCTCTAACGAAGTGTTTTTTAAACTTATTATGACATTTTTGTAGCTAATTAACAAACTTGAATTAATAATAAATAATTTATATTCATATTAATTGCCACAGAATCGAAAGTTATCATATGACGATGTTTTTTCTTAATTAAAAAACATTTTTAGTTTTAATATTTATCGGAATAACAAATCTGGTGCGCGTGGGTGTATTTTTATCTCGTTTATGATAATTATAAATCATTGTTGGTTTTTTTTTTCTACCATTGATGTTTAATTTGAACAAATGTGTAAACATAGATCTAGAGTATATATGAAATCTATGTGTGTAGATATATAGTTAATTGATTTTCTTTATAAGCCAATAATTATTTGCTAACTCCTAACCCTAAGGAATGAGTTGAAACGCTTGATGTGCCATTGTTTATTACTAACCACACTGCGACTACTGCTTCTTTTAGGCATAGTTTTACGACAGGAATAACTACCAAACCTGAATACTAAAGAAGGTTCTTGTTTATTACTCGTTAAAACTGCTCCAGCCTTACGACGAATTTTACCAGTTAGCAGATATTTGAAAAAAAAAACGATGTGCGATGAAATATTTTTACATTTATTACTCTTGACTATTCTGTCCTCGATCAAGGGCCCAGGGATAATCATTTAGGCGCAGTGGAGACTTCCCATCTATACCCACGATGGAGTAAAAGGTGACAAAACAGTAGCATGCGTTTCGCAGGGCTGATAAATTTATTACAATTTATACTACAAACTATTACAAGTATAATATTAAAAATACATTCACCACCCTCGGCATCTACTCTGACGGGAGAAGCTCCACAATTCACAAGTAACAGTCAAGGAATAGGAGAGGAAAGTCGTTTCAAAGTCATCGAACACCAGTTTCTCACACCAATACGTTTCGTGGCGAGGTTACAAGTGTATCTAATAAATGTCTGTAATAAGGGAATCTCTCATCCCATGGCCCAAACACAGTTCAATACAACAATTACAATAGGTTTTATCAAAATTATCAAACGTGGCGTACAACTCAAACCGGTGTGGAGTTGACCTTCAAGACCATCACAGTTGACCGCAATCGGGGGAATATCTCGTCCTTTTGCCCAAACCGGCACGTATTTAATCAACTGATATAATTAACATAGTAATGAACAAATTATATCGCGAGCCGGTCAAAACGCATAACCTCTCAAACAACCCAAAACGGCGCGACGCGACAACTGAAAGAAGTGTCAGCCGTCGAGCGCAAAAGTTAGATAGAGGGAAGAAACGAAAGACAACTTTGTTGCTAAGACCCCGGTTATATGAATTATTATAAAACGAAAATATCAGCAAATTCTCCAAGTTCTCTTAGTAACTGTACTGTAAATAAGATTAATGTTTATTTGTAAGAAATGCTGACATAAAAGTACCTTATTTTCTTTTTCGCGAATCGTTTCGTTTCTCGTTTCTCGATAGGAAACGTAAATGTTTGAAAAATTATCTGAAGATGAATGGGAAAAATTAGAACAATAGATTATTCAGCGTTTGATATCGCTAATATATCGTGGTAGAATACTCAAAGCCGTGTAGTAGTCAGGTCGGTATTGTATACAGTTATTTTAATAAGTTAATCTCGGCTTTAAAGTTTACTTCTACCTTACCAAACAGCTAATATAATTTATCTAGACCTAAAGCTAAATACGTGACTTAAATGTGATATACATTAGAAATATATTCCGCATTTCAATCCGCTTCAGTTTTACGCGATAACTAGATAATACAAATGACACGGACTGGAAAGTCGCCACGGTAATGTCACTTTTACTTCATATCTTATCTCCGGACCACTTCGAAATGTATTCATATCGTTTCACTACTCGATCTGAAACCCTCGAGAATATAAACGGGACTCGCGTCTAGAGTACACTTTGAAATTTATAATAATAATAGAAAGTTTATACGTCTCAAACTGTATCAACGATTTCTTTATTGGTCTTAGTCTATGCTTCATAAATATTACACAATTAAACTTTTCTAATTACTTACACTGATGAGTTAAAGGCATGTAGCGTAAACAAAGACGATTCTTATTATGCCAATGAATATATCCTTGAAAACTGAATATATTTACGAAAAAACTTAGATAAATTTCAACTTGTAAATACTAGTAATAAATACATAATTGCAACACCATCCTTTCAACTTAGTTATCCAAATAAAAGTTTATTAGGTAATTGTGTTACGTTTTACAATAAACTACCGACTAAACAAATTACCAATTTATGAGTTCAATAATTATGTAAAAGAGCTTTATTGTCGATATTATAGAGTGGATCACATCAACTGAATGATAGTGATGTTTCTCTTTACAATCACAAAAAAATACAATTTACAGTGAACAATAAATACACAAAATTAAAAAACAAAACAAAAAAAAATTGATAAACCCGATCGAGTTTCTTGTCGGCTCGTCTTGATGACTGGGATAATTTCCAAATCCGGTGGTAGTGATTTAATATTCAAGAGAAGGCTCTTAGGGCCTAAATTTAATAAGTATTAAGAACTATTTCCTCCGTGTATCTATAAAACCCAAGAATCTTAAATCCGTTGTGAATGAACAGGTTTATTTCATCCTTGAAGGAGGAGACAGTTGAATGTTACTTGCCGGCCTTCCTGTCTTGTACGTATAAAGAGGTTTTAAATGTCAATAGTAACTTATAATTAATTAAATTGAAATATTTATAAAAAAACTTTCAAAATTACTTTTAAACAGAGACTTCCTATTTATATATTACATTTATTTATATTATGCTGTATTCCGGGTCCTGTTAGGGTTTTGTCTTGAAGAAAGGCTTAGGATTTTATAGTGTAGCACCAACCTCGCTTGGTGTTGTAGTAAATGAAGATGTAGCTAAAGAATGTTTACACGCTGTGCCAAAGATGGAAGGGGGCTTTAAAGGGAAACTCCCGTACACATACACAATATGTATTAAAAATACCGTCGGATCCGTGAAGGTGTTATCAGGTATCGAGATTATATTCTGTTTATGTTATCTATCTCAGATTATAAGTAAAAACAATTACCCCTAGTAAAATGTAAAAAAAATTAGTCAAATGAGGAAACTTATATGACAATACAGGCGGCGCGGCGCGCCGGGGCTGGCGTCGATGTTATCACGTTTTAAAAATTTGTTAAATTTTTTGAGAAACTAAAACTAAATATGTTAATTATAAATCACAATAACATTTGTATTTTTTTAATAAATAAAATTTTGATATTCTTTTTGGTAATGTCATTAACCCCACCTATGTACCCTTTTCGGATTCGATGGGGGTTTTTTATACATATTGTATATTGGGATTTGTAACTTAAGAATAATAATTTTCACTTCAATTATTCCTGTCAAATCAGTTTCAGAACTTCAGTCAATCAATTAATTAATTAACGCAATGTTTACATGGAAAAATCTTCAACAACAAAAACCGATTTCTCATTAAATAAATGACGAAATAATCTGTAATAATACACACAGTATAATGACCTGACCAGACCAATGAATTCCCAGTAAATAAATCAACAAGTAAACGCAACCCGATTTCTCTAGTCAGCCCTTTGTCGAACCGTTAGGGTTGACAGAATTCAGAAAATGTCAGGACGTTCCGGCATCAAAACAGGCTTAACTAGGATGATTATATGGCTAGGAAAATGTCAAGAAAATGTTAAGATCTTGAAGCAAGTGATTTTAATTGACTGTTACTACGTACAGTAACGTTACCCGTCGTTACAAAATAAGCGGGAATCCCCGAATAATATACATTACAATTGTAACATTATTATTATAATTAGAGGAAGTAATTATTAATTCACGATAACAAAGCATATTAATGATATTCGCAATATTTAATCAAAACTGATTAGTATTAATTATCATTATTACTCCAAGACCTTTTAATAGAATTTTCTGTGTCTATTGCCTATAAAAAACACATCCGAAATCGTTCCGATATAACTTATTTAGTCCTTTGGTAGCCATGTTTTTTTTGTCGTTATAGATTTAGCGTTGTAGCCATAACCTCACCTGATTTTAAATGAAGATGTGGTCCTAAATGGTAGCGCGCTAAGCCCTGAAAAGTGGCTCTCAGTGCAGCTACCGGAACACACCTATTGGTGTTTGGCGACAGATTTTCAATATAAAGATGGTAGCTAGCCAGGCGGGCCTTAGAGAAAACTGTACCACTATGCTATGGTTTTATAACGATATTTTCCTTCACCGAAAGCTCAGCCTCATTGAAGGGATTTGAACTCACGTCGATCGACGCGGAGTCCGTTCCTACACGTTACCAACTGATCCATCATTGATTAAAACTTTTTTAAATATGTAGATATAATCATTTTGAATAAGCAAATAGGCGTTTATTTTTTTAAATTATTCAAGTTTAGGTAAATTATTTGCCAATCAAAAACAATAATTGTCAAAAATTTATAAAAAAAATAATAATAATTAAATTGTGATATCTAAAATACTTTACTAATATACTAGGAGATTTAATAATCTTCTTTTCCAATATGGTTGCAGTCCGAACAAAGTTAAAGATGGCGTTATCAAGTTTAGTCAGACGCAAAGTAATATCTATAGTCGAAGTGGAAAATATATATTCATTGTAAAGTTGGACATTTTAATGCGGACTGTTAATTAATTAACGTATAATAATTGAATTGCAACTGAAAGTATATTTCTTCTGTTTATAAGTTTATATCATACAACTAGAATGCAAAAAGCATTCTATACTAGATAAATTAGTAGGCTATAATAAATATATTTTGATATTATAATAAATTATTGTGGAAGGCTGATTATCACGAAAATTTCTTTTTATGTTTTACTTTAAAAAACCTCCCATAACGTCCGATGCACTCAGAACGGTCAGTCTCGATTTCAACTTTACTGACTCGCCAATCTTTTTACAAAGGTACGACATATCTTTATTTCAAATATGAAGTGTGCCAACACGAGGAAGAAGATTATAATTAAGATTATAACAAATTGAAACTATTAGGCAATATAGCGATAACATAATGTTATTTCGAATTATTTACAGCATTTGACGAATAGAGGATTTCTAAGATCTAGAAAATCTACTTAACAATCAGTTAACAACCCTACCTTATAAATGACCAGGGCCGGCCGTAGGATATTAAACTTGAACTTTATTACTACTAAAATAAGGCGTGCCCAGTTCCATTGTATTCAGCGAGACAATTTCGCCGTTATCTGCGCACGCGCCGCCTTCAACGTAGAAAGTGTCCCATTGGTGTGGTGACAGCTACTTTATTACTTTGTAGGACTATCAGTTTTATTTTGTAGTTACTTACTATACCTACTTGTTATACTTACTATTAACCTTTTTTGTTAATATTTATTTTAATGTATGTCATTATTGTTATTTTTCTAATAAGTACTATAAATTTTGACTCCCAAAGTATCTGTACAAAGAGTATAATTATTTTTATTTGTATATAAATAAATATCTAATCCAGGTAAAGGCTATTTTAATCACTTTTATAAAAACAATAGGACATTTCATTTATAAGTTATATAAATAAATCAATAAAAAATATAGAGAATGTCAAATACAAGTTTTTTTAATCTTCGTTTTTGCTATTTATTCATGTAGTGGGTAACTTTTATGCATCTAATACCAAGGTTAATAAGGCTGTCTGAAACATTCTCGTTATAATACATAATGCATAGGTACGAATAAATTAAACATTATTAAATGCCTTTTGAACGTATTAGATTTCCACTATATACATAGATATATAAATAATATCTAGACTTACTACTACAGATTGGGATATCTTTATACGTTAATAAAGTTCATGGCACAAAAAAGGTAACTTTAAGCCCAGACCTGTTACAAATTGATTGAATGAAGCCAAATTTAATTTACCAACAACCTCCAATTTCCATTAGAACTCGGAAGAAATCTCACGATCTTCTGAACATAGTATACTGACGAACGATCAAAATATTATTTAATATTTTACGACACGTAACCTGTACTAAATCATATTTTTTTAACAAAAAACCTATAAGGGTATCTTGGAAAATCCTATTTTAGAAAAAGTCAATTTAATAAAGATACTATTATTTATTAAAAAAAAAATCCATAATACCTCCGAATACTATAAAAATAATTAATGAGTAAAACTTGATACATTTTTTTATTAATCCTGTTTATTTAAAACTATACAAATAGTAAAAACTATATTTACCTCACATTTTGAATAAAAATAATTATAAAAGCTAAAATCAATATACTATTTAATTATTACAATCCAATGACACAGGACCTAGCTGATATCTGTTTCAAATGTCTGACCAAGAGTAAAAACTGCTTATGGAATTTTATTTACATAATATACCTATATATATGTAATAAATACCAATCAGTAAATTGTAGTTTAATGAATAATGTCGTAGAATAAAAGTCAAGGGTGACGAGAATGACGGAAAAGGTGAGTATCGAGTGATTCATCCTCAAATAGCGCATGAGTTTCATAATAATTATTTATACTCACAGATAATGTTGAATTAATGTTATAAGCCATTTGTTCTTAATAAATATTTAATTGCACCTATTAAACATGGTGATGTTCTTCGGCCTCGTTAACCTAGTGATCGTAAGCGCAACTGCTATAAGCGAGGTTCGAATCCCAGGTCGAGCAAAGTGTTATTGGATTTTTCCTATGAAATTCTCAGTAACAGCTCGGAGTTAGGTTTCATGCCCGATTAATGGCAATAGGCTCGCATGAGACATGAGGCATGGGACCTAAAAACATACTCGGTGAACTGTGGGTGTACATTAGTACACTTCTGCCTAACCCTTCGGGGAATACAGGCGTGATGGTATATTATGTTATGTTACGATGTTATTATATTTAAGCATTGTTGGATTTACTCTTTTTAAAATATACATAATTCTTATTAAATACATATACTACAAAATCCCAAAAAAGTATTAAACTTTAAGTATTTTTAAATTCACCGAAACGTATGGTTGTAAATGACGTTGTATAAATAAACATTAAATTAATTTGGTTAATTAATTTAAGTTTCATCGAACAAAATTAAAATAATATTTCATACACAATTGCAAAAAAGTCAGTTAAATTTATACACGGTATTATCATTGATAGCTAACTTCATAATGTTGTACTTCTGTCATATGTCTGTCTGTCACATCTACTAAAAATCTACATCACGCCCTACTAAACGCCCCAAAAGAACTATAACTTCAAAAAGAGATAAATAATTTTAAATGAAAACATTCCTATAATTTATATAACTCATGGTTACTGTACGTTATGACAATGGCTCCATTTCTCTTGAGCACACGCAGCGCGACGATAGATCGCCCGCGCCCGTGAGTGCCCGCGAGCGCCCGTCGCATTGTTACGGGGTTCACGGTGTCACAGTAATTGATCACGTGGTCGGTTTATAGTACTTATCTTAAACTGGGTCTTTTAAATCTAATAAGTACATCGGTATGTGGGCTGTTGACTACAATTGTCTGTTTTTATATTAAGGTTTCACAAGACAACCTTGGAATAATTTTCAAAACTGTTTTTCCGTTGGTCTATCTATGGTGGTTCATTTGTAGTTATCTTGAACGCAAGATCGTTTAAATTGAGTTCAAATGTAGCAGTGAACGTGAGTTGTAATATGACAGAACAGATTAACGAAAATGTAGTGAAGATATCAACCACAAAATCCGGGTTTGTCTGATTAACTACAACCCTCAATTTAAAAGTCTTCCCCGAGCGCCTATTAGTTTTAATTAGTTTCAATTTCAACTGCTACCGCACTTGTAGATTTGGATTTATTGTGTGATCGAATCAACAGATAAAAAATAAGGAACAAGATATCCTACCTTACTCCGTAGCAATCAGTATGTGGTGTGCTGATTCTAAAAAAAATTTTTTTATTAAAATGTCCAGAATAAAATATGTATAAAGTTTACATTAAGTGTAATTCTGAGATTTTGGTTGTTCGTGATAAATTAGTAATACTGTTAGAACTGTCAGAAGTTCATAAATAAAAACAAAGAAGTCCCGAAAGTTTACTGTTTATTCACCAGTACTGATGATGAAACTACTTGCATGATGAGTAAGTGGCCATTTTACAGTATGGAAATGCCTACATAATTACGTGACACGCTGAACGGGGAATATTTTTCGTGACGTAATTTATGAATGGTCCATAATAGGGTAAATAAATTTAATAATTGAGGCATATAAAAACAAAAACACTAATAACCAATTTATTATGGATTTTTTATATGAATAATTTATACTTTTATGAATATAATATTTATGAATAATCCCTATTCATTTGGTAATTCTTTTCTGGAACATGTGGCAATAACGTTATTGTTTCTCTGCATTTCAGCTAAAGAAGCTATTATTGCGTTCATTTTGATTAAAAATAATGTCAACACATTTTCGGTGAAAGTGGATATCAGCTGGTTTTGTCTCTATATGCCTCAATTATTCTAAAATGTATTTTTTCCAATTTAATTGTTAAATCGAAAACACACGACAATAAAATTTAACAATCTTAATACATCAGATAGGTTGTATAATCACTTAATAACAAACGATGACACAATAAATACTACGATTGGAAACTGGAATTTTATTACACAAATAACTAACGATAAATTTCATACGACTGTAATATACGATAAAAAAAACAACGGTAGCCATGATAAAGTCTTAATAGGAACCGTGCAAAATCAACACATTAAATAACGTTGTGAAAAAACAAAATAGTTATAACTGGTTATCGGTTAAGAAACTGAAATAGTTTAATCTCTCGCGGCGATGACGACAGCACTTCGGGAGTTCGGACGAAGCCAGTGTCGAGCGCGGTGCGGTGTCGGACGGACGCCAATACAGTTATTCAACAACGGTTATTTGCAAAATAGCCGATCGTTTGTTAACGTTATCCGTTCCCGTGTTGTTGTTAATCGACTGTGCTGTCTGATTTGGTAATGGTGTATTGTGTTTATTGTTTAATATTAAGAGGGTTTTGTTGCGAAACCACTGTGTTTGTGATCAAGGTTTTATTTCGTTATATTTTTTTTATAACAGTAGGTATCGCGCACTGCTGGTCGTTGTAAAATAACTTCACGTAATTCGTCATCTTCATTTGTGATAAGTATAATATCAAGTACCTTTATTCTCAAGTATTCTTGCTCTTTTTAAAATTTTTGAACAATTAATATTAGATATTTATAATGATATTTGTGCCCCAAAATTCAGCGTACTATTCAGAGTTCAGAGTGGAGGTAGAAATCTCTAGATGTTTTTTTGTTTGACATACCTAGTTGTATATAAAATATGTTACGATATGAATAACGTTTTTTCAACACTATCTTTCAATGTAGACATTATCATGTCAGTTTGTGTTTCTTATCTATTCCTTTGTAGGTACCTAAGTACATTCGTATAATATTTAAGCTACCTTTTAACGCAGTAGTTACATCTTTACGTAGTTTGTTGCTTTGATTAATGTTTTACCAGAATAGTCGTCTTTTAGAACTGATTACACTGTTAGCCTTAGGGACCCTGAAGCCGCTGCGGCTTTTACAGCTTCACCAAACTTGGTCAGTCCAAGGTTGCCTCCACGTGGTACTAATACTCGACTGGGTTGCAAACGCCATTAAAATGGTGAAATTCCGTCTGATATTCACGTGGGCACAATTGTTTAAGGGATCAGATATTATATAGCCATCTACTTAAGTAATAACTTTCGCCGTGGTAGGTTTCTAAGATACAAGTGAATACTGTCTATCTTTTGGTCTGTTCTTTACTCACGATTGCGCTTAGTACAACTATTCACAGAGTTCATATAAAAAACTGTAATCTGAAGGGACCGTAGAAGAAACGAAAATAATTCTGTGATGTAGGTCAGGTTTTATTAAGTACATAAGTACGTACTTCCCATACGTGACATGGACAATTTGTCACTTACTTTTTCCTCAAAAGGGCTGTGTAATAATAACAGATAGGTATGCTTAAAGCAAAACGCACACGTTTGCGAAATTCAATATTAGCTGATACGTTTATTGCAACATGCAACGGTCCGAAATCTGAATTGAGGTTTTTATAAAAAATTGTTACGACATTATAAGTGTTAGGAGTCACGCGATTGGCTGTCATCGTCTTCGAGAATAGATTTCCTATCCCTAACTGTCTTAAAAAGTAAGATTTATTGATATTGAATTTCGATTATCAATTGCTTAATCGTATATACAAGCTAATCTTACGAGGTGAACTCTGCTGAATAACGAAGGCGGAAACGATGATAATGGTTGAACTGCACATAATGGTGAAAAAGCTACTCATAATGTTTGCATGACAGTATGACATGACAGCGGCGACTGTCGACGGATAGTTGATCAGACAGCCGTCACTTTACTGTGCTACTATTAAAAAATCATCAATAAGGAAGTCGGCTTTGTGAGACATACTTGTTAGAATGTTTTAAACGTAAAGTTCTTGACCCTATTTCTATGTGAGCATTTTTCATTAGAGCCCACATACCGCACCGTCTAAATGTTGTTTGATCAAATATTTTCGATTTTGGTATCTAGGTTTCGTCTATGAATATCTAAGCACGTTTAAAACGTGTGTTTTTACGCATTCCAAACATAGATCACTTAATATGAACAGTAATTACTGAAATAACATGTTTTTTACGTGTTTACCGTTTCCATTTGTTGCATTTGCTCGGCTAATAAACAAACCTTTCAGTTTTATAAAATTTTGATAATACAAATTACTCTTGAACTGAATTAAATAATATATGACAGCAATATTTGTAATATTCTATATTCTTAGTTTTATCATTATTTTTAGTTTTGAAAATTCGATTTGGAAATAATTTCATAAGACGTTTCGATCACATATCGACATCCAATATCAATAACATAATAACTTTAATTATTATAAAATACAAGTATACGCTAAGCAAACACACAAAACAAACTCTATAATTGAGTTTTAAAGATTAATTAGTTGCAGTTAAAAATATTTAGTCGAACGAGCTTTTAAAATAGTTAGTTCATCCAATTTGAATTATGAGGCAAAAAATATTTAAATACCTATGAAGTTGATACTTTTTCTCTCATCTGAAAATCTAGATGAGTTATGACGGTATTCATTATTTGGTAACGATTTTACCATAGATTAATTATTGGTTGTCGCTCGCGCTGCAACAGCAACGCGGAAACCAATCATTAATCTATGGATATTACACTAACCAAAATTAATATCACTGTTCTTAATAAATACGAATAATAATTTGTTTCAAACACAGTTTCAAAAATATTCGTGTATATTACTAGTGATCGCCCTAAGGTCGAAATTCGATCAGCGACTTTTTTATCATAGGCTATTTTCTGTTTGACATTTACAGTATTCATAAACAATGAGTATTAACTACATTACTTGCTGTCACTATCGTTGAGTGACAATGTCAATATTTTGGGGGGTCTAAGTTCAATGGCACTTGTCAGGTTAGGATTCGCAGTATTAATTTATTTTATTTAATATATTAGTAACAGATATTAATAGATACATTTTAGCTTTCTACACCCCTTCTCCATATAAACTTTAACCATGCCAAATTTCACACAGTCTTCCGTGCACGCAATACGCTTAAAAAGGTACCGAAAGCAAAAGCTTCACGTAATATACTTACAGATATGGTACATATAATCCCCCATTAATGTATAACATAAAAGATAGATTTCTTTAAATAATTGAAGCCAAATATTTTTGAGTTTTTCAAGCAATAAGTATATCAAATCATTTAGTTTGTTCTCTATATTGATGAATCGATAGTTATGTCTATACATGTAATTGTTTTTCCAAATGCTGTGATAAATATCTAATATAGGTCACGATTTTGACTTTTTTTTTTGTCCGTGTCTCTGGATTTATCGAGTACGTGCAAACGACTGTTTAACATGTAGACAATTGTCTTTAACTCGTTGCCCACTTTGTCAATGCGTCTAACATTCACTCATTTTTTTTTTCTTTTTCCAGGTAAAAGAGACTCGATAAAATGGACCGTGCTATTCTAAAGGGAGTGAAGTGCTAGTGTTGTGCGCGACTTAATAAAAAAACGTTGTATAGTGTTGTTCTATGATGTGAAACAGTTTTGCGACAATGCCGTCAGACAGCGGTTCAGCATGGTCGCCACCAGCGTCCACCAGCGAGAGGAGACTCAGCAACTCATCAGATGGAAGTGCTGGGAGCGGTTACTCCAAAACTGTAAGTTTTATTAACTATCCTTAGAGTTTTTGGCGGTGCAGTCTCAAATTGTCATGTAGTGGTTTTTGTTTTCTATTCATAAAGTGTATTTGACTCTATTTTGTGAAATAAGGGTGGTATTATGCATAACAAAGCTTGGTTATGTTGCACAAGTGAAGTGGATTGACAATAATAAATGACATGAACCATGAATTTCGAGATGCCACTAAAACTCCCTAGAAAGTTCTAACAAGGCAGCCACCATCTTTTAAGGATACTGAAATTGTCATAAGACAGGACACTTTATATTCAGTTGATAATCGCAGTAATGGTCTTCAATGAAGAAGACTAGTTGCCAGGCTAGAAAGAAGAACAAGAAAAAGAAGAAATATCCTCAGTTAGGATATCTTCTATTGATTTGATTCCAATAACAACATTTAAATGCCTTACTGAAAGACCTCTTTTCATGGGGCTTAGCGATATTAAACGCAACATAAGAGTTTTTGACGGGATCTTAAAGTAACATGTTGTGGTTTATATTTTTATTTTCCTAGTGGTTGTAAGCGCGACTGTTATGATCGAGGTCCTGGGTTCGATTCCCAGGTCGAGCAAAGTGTTATTGGGTTTTTCTATGAAAATTCTCAGTAGCATCTCGGAGTTCGGTTTTGTGCCCGATTAATGGCAATAGACTCGCCCTCTATTACATGGGACCTAAAAACATACTCGGCGAACAGTGGGTGTACATTAGTACACCTCTGCCTAACCCTTCGGGGATACAGGCGAGATGGTATGTTATGTTACGTTAATTAAAATTAGAGTTTTATACCCTATATTATGTAATGTTGGTGGCATTTTGCGCGATATAGTTTGGTTGTTGTGCAAAAGTGAAGTGGATTATAAAAATATAAAGCGGAAAAATTTATTTTGGGATGTCACAAAAGCTCCCTAGATAGTTCTGACGTGAGATCCACCATCTTGTCAGAAGAGCTCACTTTGAATATTAGGAAATTTTTACGAAGGCTTTTAAAAACATTGACACTGGCAAATGCTTTTTGCGGAGCCAAAACAAGAACAAAAACAACGGAAGAAAATTATATGTAGTTCTTTGTTTTCCTACTTGACGGTGATATTTACCAAAATATTAATAAAGCGTTCCGTTGTTTTTATGATGAATTACTTTAACGTCTGCAGATGGTTGTATTAGATAAATTGAATTTAGTAAAAACATACACGAATTAAAAGGTAATAGTAGTAAAAACCTATATGCCGAGGCTACTGCGTATATTTGCTTAGCATCCATTTGGTGTAAGCTCGAATTGAAATTGATGTCAAATGATTAATAAACTTCTGAATTATTATAGTACTAGCTGTGACCCGCGGTTTCACTCGCATATAATTTATAAGAAATCACTGACTGTTGATTTTATAATTAAACAATATTTTTATTGGGCGGCCAGGGTTATGCGTTACTTCTAACGGCTCGTTCGCACCACTACTATGTAACTTAGTTGTTGAATTGTTTTAATTTTGTATTTTCTTTCTAATAACAAGCTATAAAGGGCAAAGCTTATGTTAATAAAATTGTCTTGATGATGAAATAATTTCCTTCGTAGGAATTATTAAGCCATGTCTAAATATAATGGGACAACAATTTCATTTCATTGGCATTGGACATTCTACTTAGAAGGAACCACAAGGAAACATTGAAGGTGTTTTTTTTTTTAATTGTCTTGTGTTGCATAAAATGAACATCTGTCACATGCTTTGCTCGCATTACATAGATATCTAATATTCAACATGAATATTTAAATTGTTATTCGATGTAACAGAAAATTCGAGAATTATTTTATTTTACCCATAGTAAACCCGTGACGTCATACAAGATTTGGTCGGTTCAGGAATATTATCCAATTCATTAATGATAACTTAATGCATAGATTTTTTTGCACGAAATACGCTTTAACTTACATAGTAATATACTACTTTTGAAAATTACTTACATGTATCGTATTGATTATTTTTGTTTTTTTTTTTTTTTTTTTTTTTATTATGGCTTCCGTCTATATTAACAAACACCAATATAAAGTGTAGCAAATACAAAATTTGAAGTAAGATTTATTAAAAAAAAAAATAAGGGAAGTGCGTACTTCTTGCGAGTTTACTGGCCTGTTATTAAAAAGAATAAATAAATGGCAGAATGGAAAGTGTGAACTGAATTTCCTGATTATAATTATATTATTACGTATATCTAATAACTGCATTGAAATCTTGTGAAGTAACTTATCGCATGTACCAACGTTTCCAAGTATATCTAATTGTGACTGCACAACTAATAGCAGCTTAAACTTGTATTATACTACAATATATTTAGGGTTGTCACACGCCACACTGGGACATGTCTTGGTTGGGTAGTTTAGTTAGGCATACCAAAATGAATATACTTTTTTATGAAAACAAAACTGATCCCTATTAAAATTACAATATTACATTGTTTATCAAAATTTTATCAATGATTAGATTATAAATTGCAACTACTGGGCTAACATCAACCCTATACTATAACTATAGTTTTCGAAACAGCATTGACATCAGCAGCCCCATGGCTTAGAGTACAAACTACGAGTAGGTATAACGTAACGTAAAGTTTAAGTCCGGTGAAGCTGTAAAAGCCATCAGCGGCTCTGTTTTTGGATAGGGCCCCTAAGGCTAACAGCAGTCAGAAAAAAAAGTAACGTAAAGTAAGTAAAAGGCAGTGTATTGACGTACAAACTAACCGATAGACTCATAAAAATTTCAATAACTGTCTAAATAAATGTTTTCTGTCCATGATCTTAAATTCTCCCGTAGTATATTTTCTCAAAGATCTTTAATGTACAGATTTTGACTGCGTTTTTTATTATAAGCACAGATTATTTATGCATGCATTTAATTTAAAATTAAAACGCAAACGTAAATAAAATACCGCAATTATAATCCGGAAAATCGTAACTTGGTGACGCGACATACTCACAAGTTTAAAGCGTTATTAAAATAAAAAGACTTAACGTCCAGCGATTACAATCTTCATGCTAAAACCAATATGGAGAATATGAACAAAATATAATAATAAACAAACATTAAAAATGGCCGACCGTTGACGCGTAAAACCTTTCACTTTCTTCACAATTGCGACACTCTTTCGTTTTTAAATATCACTTGTTTAGTAGCGTGACTATGATAGTGACCTGGCCTTTCGATATTAATCGGCTTTTTTGATTGTTTTTAAATGCCACAATTAGTGCATATTTTTTAATTTGAAGTATTGGTGGCCGCATGGTTTCGTCCAGTAAAATATATTTTAAATGTGCACAGATTCGAACTATGTACAATCGAATTATTGCAAATTCGCGAATATTTACTAACTGTGCTCCATGGTTTAACCTTAAAATAAATAAATTGAAATAAGAAGCATCGCATAACCTTAAGAGTGAACAAAATCTGTCCTTCTGTACGCAGGCCGTAACTAGAATTTGTATAGTGGTTATATTTTTTTTTACATAATCCGGACTAATTAGATATACTAGCCTGTTTTCTTTTTGCCGTTTGCAGTATTCATGAACCTAAACAATGAGTATTATCTACATCACTTGCTGTTACTTTTCGTTGAGTTATAATGTCAATATTTTGGGGGGTCTAAGTTCAGTGGCACTTGTCGTTTTAGGATTCGCCGTATTAATTTATTTAATTTAATATATTAGCAACAGATATTATAGATAAATTTTAGCTTTCTGCACTCTTTCTCCTTATAAACTTTAACCATGCCAAATTTCACAGTACCGAAAGCGTTTGCTTCACGTTTAAAATTTTTCCTACTACGTTGCTTCCAAGGCGCCCGGGTGTAGCAAGCTATTGATCTTAATTCCCATACTTCTCTACAGTTTGCCAAATTATTTCACGTTCATGATTACTACACTGTTCCTTTGGATGGTAGCGTAAAGTTATATACCCTATAACCTTCATCAATAAATAGGCTACAAAATACAAAAAAAATATTTTACACATTTGACTGCTAGTTCTCGAATTTAGGGCGTTCAAACAAACAAAGAATCTCAGCTTTATAATATAAAGTATAGATTTGATTATAATTAATAAGTAATTCTATTTTATTGCTTTATGTTAATTCTTATCTTTCTATCAATTGACGGTGAAGGAAAATACGTCGTGAGAAAGATACACAACTAACCTAAGACTTGAACTCGACAATACCTACGTCATAAGTTAGCGCGGTGATTAACATGTACCTTCACAGAGGAAAAAGACCTTTGCCTTTTTCGTATTTCGATGTGATTATTTTTGTAGTTGTTTTTTTTAAATATATATAGTTTTACTTAAAATGCGTAATTTTTTCAGCTTGATCTGAACGGAAGGTACTAATGTAATATAAAAGGTGTATAAAAAGGAATGAAATGCACATAACGTCTTTTGTGGAATCTATTTAAATACTAATAAACTACTGGATAGATTTTGATCTGTTTTTTTTGTTTTACTCCTTAGATACTTGGTCCCTAATGTAAAAAAAAAATATCACGATATCTTCCTATACAATAATTCACGAGCATAGCTAGTCTTAAATAAATAAAATCAAAATTAATGAGACGTTACTCTTGCCTGTCTGGGTTGCATACCTAACATTAAAATGTCGATATATTATTTATAGTACCTAATTGAATTCCAAATTTAGTAGAGTTTTGCTTAGTCGTGATAATAAAAATTATTCGTTTTACGACAATGACAACGCAGCAATCATGAAAACACTAATCGAATCCTTTAGTCAGATATATTCAACAATATAACAAAAATAATCCGTTTAGTTTATGAACTTTAATTCAAGTAACTGAGAAGTTTGGGATATATTGCAGTATACATATCTCAGTTACTATTTAAAACTAGAAAGTTAGCGCGGATAGCAACTTATTACTCTAAACCGCGCTATAGTCCAAACCCTTCCAATTTTTTAAAACAATCACATGCAAACATTCACAAATGTAAATGCAAAAAATAACGAAATAACTCGTTATGAAATATATTACAGAATGTTCGAAGTATTTTATTATAAATCGAGTGAGTTTTGCAATAGAATAAGGATAATGAAACCGTATAGCTGCTTTGTTTTTTGCTGTTTGCTTTTATATTTACGTTTAATTACATGATAATACTCATAGGGCGACTTGCGTAACACTAATGAATGTGATTAAACTAAGACTAAACTACATTTAGCGTCTTGTACAAAGAAAAATTAGTCGCTAAATATGTTTAACGAACTGTCAAAGTTAAATAGCCTTAAATGTCTTTTTAGCGACGCTAAACACGTTTAAGTGACTCTTTTGATTGTTGACTGTTGTGGACATAAGTTTATAAGTCATCGCGCTTTTTGGATTAAGAAACTCGTCAAAATGTGAAACGGAACGCAGAGACTGCCTTACCGACTCGCTAGTTAAGTATGTTTAGCTAAATCAGCGCTCTGTTATGTTTCGTGCAAAATACCGGTAAATGCGTTTACGATAAATCAATTTAGGAGGGTAATTGTAATTAAGTAATTTTGTTTAGCAGTGGGTTAAATGAAATGTTGCGCAAGTCGTCCTTAATATTTTTAATATATAAATTACTTAGGCAGACATGCTTAGCGTACAGGCACTTTCGTAGCTTGCAAATTTTCCTAGATAGGGCAACCAACCAGCTGAGACACTATAAGTTTTTAATTTGAAAAAAATATGAACCTGAAAATAATAAAACTCTATATTCCTGCAATACTGTCCATTTTTCTACGGTGGGCAATGAGTTTTATCGGCTGGGCAGCGTACTTCAAATTGGTGATGATTTTAACTAGCATCTTCTAGCAATCAATCATCTTGATTGAACAATTATAACTGCTATTATCAAGCGAATAATTCCATGTGTAATAAATAGGGTTGTCAACGAAGATGAACTAAGAAAATTACGACGAGCGACGGAATGGTTCTTGCCAAGTATAAGTTAGTTGGAAGAATAGAAATAAACATGCTCCAATAATCTAACATATGTACATATGGGTTAAAAATAAAATGTATATTGTTTTGATCTGGACATTTTTATCCAATTTACATAATATGATACTTAATCGAAGAACATTGCCAACTGTAGAAGTTGTAAGACTGTCGTTTATAGTATTTATATATAATATTAACTCTGTAAAAATCGAGTCACCATCGGAAAATTTATCCGCGGATCCGGCATTGATTTCGATGACGTCATGAGGTCGACAAGACTGTAATAATCGAATCGAATACGGTACTTACGTATCCTTTCGCTTCGTTTTTGTACAAGGGCAATTATAAGAAGTTACAATTTGTACCATATAAATTGAATCGTGACCTTATTCGAGTCATGGGTTTTCGAACTGAATGACTTATTATGCCAGGCCTCGTGGCGTAATGGTAGTAAGCTCTACTAATGAACCGAGAGGTCGCGGATTTGATTTCCGCTCATGATTGACTCTTGTTTGATGACCATACTTGTCAGGCTGTTTTATTTACCCAATTACTTTTTATAAATTAAACGCGTTATATTTTCACTCCAAGCAATTTGAAAACGTTACTAATTTTATTATCAGCTTGTTGAACAAAATAAATTACAGCGTAATGCCGAAACTCTGTTGTCAAAAAAGGATAAAAGTTTCTTTCCGCTCATGCCGGTAACAAGTCGAAACTGAACTGAGGGTAATTGTAGGCAATTCCATTCACAATGGCATTTAAAGAACGTTAATACCGTATCTACTTATAAAATATCATTGGTTTTACCATACATATTGCAAACTTGCTTAGTTTGGAATTAAATATATGTGTGTGAAATTGTGTCTGCATATTTATTAATCTAATTGCTATTATTTGACGATGGTCCGACGACATTATAGCGAGGGTGGTAGGTAAAAGTGGGCTGAATGGATGGATGGATTATTATTTATTTATTTATTATGAAGAATGACTATGAAATTTACATAAATTCATTTTAAAAAGATCTGTACTGTGCACGTAGCTAAACCATACAAGGACTAACACTTCCTATTATTCCTACATATTTAAAAATACAAATTTGTACTGTGTGTAATGTGTTAACAATTTTAAAATTATTATCTATAAACATATGTCTGTATTTAAATTTAATAATAATGACAAGCTTTTATTACTTTAACGGAAGTTGTTTTGAGTAATGTTGAAATACATAAGTTGTATTGACTTAGTCAACTGTCATGGCGGCGTTACAGTGCAGTAAATTGAAAGACCATGAATTTACAACTATAGTAATAACTAAAAGGATACATAATTGTTATTTAAAAATAGTAATTAACAGCTATTCAAAGTTTTCCGTTCGTGATTAATGGTTGTTCCATATCAATCTCGACGCTTCCACCACGCTTTCTTTACTTATATTTTTATTATCAACGTACAACTGCTTACTCAATTGGTTTTTATAATAGATTAGATAAGCATTCATAGATAATAATTAATTATAACGTATTTTAAGATTACAATGATGATAAAAATGATGAAAATTTCATTGAGGCTATTATGAACTACGTACTAGAACAGCTATTGCGAACAAAAATTGTGCTGCAGTTGATGCGGTATGAAGGACACGCACCTTTTAATACATTATTGATGAAATGTCACTCCTTGACTTTTACTTGTGTTTCTCGAGTTGTTTTGTGCGCATGAAGGCTGCCATTTATGAAGTAAAGTTTGGCATGCAAACGTGTAATCGGAATAAATGTCCGGCATAGACTGCGAGTGCGAGCGTACCTATGCACTCGAACGTGTGTTTCAAACAATCTGGTTGAGGTGTCTGTCGTCTCTAGTAGGTACATAGTAAATACCTTAGTGTAAAATTTAAGAGGAAATGCGGAATGAAGAATACATTTTACAGAAATCGATTGCTGTCGCGCTCTACCCTAACCATCAAACAAAGCCAGAGAGAGAGAAACATCTGCAGCACGGAATGATTGTACCTGTATAAAATAAACCATAAAACGAGAAAGGTACCCGCATTGTGAATTATGACCGCAACGCCATCTTAAAAACCTAAATATCATTATAAATCTGGTCAATATACTTTACAAAAGCCTAGAAGTAAAAAATATATAAAAAACAGAATAAATGTAGTCTGTAGATTTTTAAGTTCGAATTCGCTGTTATAGAAATTTTATCTATTTACCCAGTATAGGTCCAGAGTATCTGTTGAACAAAGCAGATGCTATGCCGCGGCCGCTTACGCGCAGTGATTCACTTGTAACGCCCGCGCCCGCGGCATACCTACTAGGGATGCCACATAATTTAAAATTGTTTCAGTGTCTAGACCATTCACTCGTCTTTAAAAATTTCTGGCATTTTTATATTCAAAGTTCAAGATATTGTTACTTTCTTTGAGCGAATTAATCACTGGAACTACCAGACAGATTTGAAAAAATATTTTTGCATTTTATAGCCTGCTGCTAGCTTTCCCGGTTATTTTAAACACAAAAATGCCTATTGGGGGTGAACCTTATAACCTTATAAGATAGACATACGCTGCCGCTGACTTTTTTGGAGGTCTCTTTAAGATCTACAATTATGTAGTTCATTAATTTAATATATCTCTCATGGTTTACTCAGCGTAAGCCATTTAAACGCCCGAATTGGTTCACCTTTGCCGGTTTTATTTATTTATGCGGGACTCTAATTCATTTTCTAAAATAAAAGTAGCCTAAGTTAATCTTATAACATCAGTTATTTGCCAGTAAAGGTCCCGTCAAAATCGGTCCAACCATTTCGGAGATTACCCCGAATAGACAGACAGACGAAAATTAAAAAAAATAGTTATTTTGTTATAGGTGTCGTATATACTTTCATATGCATTTAGTAAAAAGCTGTTATTTTAAAATTACAAACTAATACTTCAATTTTATTAGTTGTATAGATTTAGTGAGGTAGTTAGACTATATAACGTCACGCTACTACCCCAAGGAGAAGGGTAGTAACCATGAACGTCGAGTAATTTGGCAAGCTATAGTCTACACGAGTGCCTTGGCGGTGCTGTGGAATTTCGGTACAATTTAAATATAATTATAATGTTCATATATAAGTAATTTAAAAAATCCTTTTATTTCACCCATTGAAAAGAAATTTTTGTAAGTACATTAATTATTTTTAATAATTTTACATGTGTATATTAGTACAATGTAGGTTACGATTTACGAGTATACCTAATACTCTTGTAGAATTAGACCATTTCAAACTTGATAGAGACAATATTTAAGTTATTTATTTCAAATCTTATATTTATAGTTTAAGTGGGAACTTGAAATCTTTGTCACAATACAAGAAAACCAAAAGTAATTCATGTACAAACTTTCATTATATTTATGGGTTGATATATTATGTAACGTGTGGCTTAAAAATTATTTCAAGGATTTATTGTTTGCAAGGGTACAGCCCTAAGAACATTACGGAGGCATCTGTTATTTCTGTGCAGGTGCGCGGGCGCCGTGGCTGACATTTGCAACTGACCTTCGAAATCATTTTATATTTTGATATTATTCGCTAAATGTCATTTATGTCTCCTCACAACATTTATCAATTTTGTCCTTCTCAGATGATTAATATATATTTCGCGCGTTATTATGTTAATTGTTTATTTTATTTTATTTATTTAGCGAGAATAGTACAAAATTACAAATAAAATTATGAATATGTTTGCTTGCTTTCTAAATGTAATATTGTGGAAATAAACATAAAATAGTGTTTTATTTCCCATATTATTATTACGCTACGTTTCCTACCTACACACACTTAATAAAAAAGTTAAACCATAAGTTTGGTTCGTAGTTTCAATGTAATATAAACTCATAGATTTCTATTCAACCTTTTCAAGAGGTTTTTATCTTGTCGACTTTTTTGTTTGACGATCCGAGTCCGCTCAATATCGTGACGTTTTTTTCTGTTCCGGCACGTGAAGTTTTAAATTCCATTTGAGGATTGCAAAAAATATTAACTCTTATAAATGAATTTGAATCAATTGTCAATTCAATCAACTGCTCTAGTATTTTATGCATTTTCACATAATTATTTCGGAAATAAAAGAGTTTAAAAAGACCATAAGAAATTGTCAACGGTTATTCTATATCCTAGAAACTCGGAAGATAGGATTGTGAAAAAAAAGCTTGTGTAACGGTGGCCACCGTCGACAGATCCTCGCATTTTGACTGTCGTTACTTTCTTCCCTTAATCATAAGGAAGGTTTTAACTTTTAATATATTTTTCATAATTTTCCAACACGATCAAACATTGACATATAGGTAAACTATGGTAGCAAGCATCTCTAGCGGAAATATGGGACAACTAAAACTGGCAGCACAGAAAACGAAACGAAACTGTTCACTTACAAAACTCAACAAGATCCTGGCCATTATTAATATACCAAAATTTACATATCGATAAAAAAATAGAAATAGGCACACGGCGTTTAAAAGAAACATATCGTTGTGGTGAAATTATAAAAGTCAAAATAATCACTATCCAGCGCACGGCATGCCGATTTTCATACACGAATCCGCTATTAAAATGCAATAAGTGTTGCTCGATACACGTGTAACTGCTTAAGTAGGTACAGTCGACGACGAAATGTATTAATTAAATAAAAAATTTAATTTGACATCTCTTCGGTAATGCTCAACAGCCATTAATAGTTTGTACCTTAATAATGTTTTAAATATAATATCAAAATTTATTGAGTATAAGTTAAATTGACAAACATTGTGAAGTTTATTAATATGTAAATTGCGATAAGTAAAAAGTCATAAATGACATTCACGACCATCTCAAGGTTAGTGATACTTGCCATTTTCTCCTCGTGATTTTTTGTAAACGTGACTTCTGCTTTTGTGAGATGAAGATGTAATAAAATTATTTTATAATTAGCAGTGTATTATATCACAATAAGTGTCAGAAGTATGGATGTACCTAGTGGCACTGCCCACTCGATTAAACTCACATTGCCCACCCTAGAAAAATCAACAGCCTGGAGGAATACACCGTTTTTATTCTTTTCATCTTGAGAAAAAAAATTGGCTTATAGTTGCTGATTGGCTGGCTAGCTGCCCCATAGAAAAATTCACTAGCTACGTTAATGGTCAGGGGTCTGATAGTTATAGAAAGAATTTATTCTGACAAATGAATCTTTATCTTTATATTGCTATATGTTTTAAAACAACTCTAATACTATTTTATGTATTTAGCTTCTGCATCAAATCTATTAATTTTTCTAAAATCTATAAATCTTTTAATTTTTCTGGGCAAAATTTTTATTGTTCTACGTAAGGCTGTCTAACGTGTTAATATTAAAGCACAATATTTAGTTTTTATCTATTTATTGATTTATATGCTAACGTTTGATCACAATCTCACCTAATATTGAGGGACGAATTAGCCGAAGGATGGTTGCCAAGTAAGCTAGCACTACAAAATACCCTACCACGAGTGTCAGTCATCACGATGTTTTCATTCGACGAAAGTTCAGATTCATACTGTAAAATTCTATTCATGTTGATCGATACGGTGCTCGAGTGTGCTATTACTAAGCCATCATTGTTTTAAATATAGAGTACGAGTAATTCTTATTAGGTACTTACACACAATTAAAAAAAAAATTACCGTAATGTTTTTGTTTTCAGACGTCATACTTTTAAATTACCGTTGTATTTGAAATATTATGCAAAGCAAAAGTATTTATTTTACAATTAACCACTATTAATATTAAAAAATACGTAAATAATATACATATATCTGACGTTTACTGAATTAAATTAGTTTGGTTTAAATGGAAGTATATATGTAATAGAAAAAAAAAATATTATAAAAAATATAATCTTTTGTAAGGTACAAAGAAATGGAACGTATTTATTTAAGAAAAGGATAGTTTATTTAAGTGTTGCAAGTATGAAAGAGTAAACGAATGAAGAGAATGACAGGAAGTGTGTAAGTGAGATAGTTTATATATATTGTAATTAGTGTAAGAGGGAAAGAGAATAAAACGAATATGGTGTCAACCAAGTCTTTTTATTTACACTTTTATCGTCGACTGTACTCGCCCGGGTGTAATTCGGTTTCTTTTTCGGCAAACTTGTCGGAAGGAAAGTGTCGGTCGTTGTTCGAGTTACACTCTGCCTTACGTCACTTAGACCCAATGCCGCGTGGCGCGGCGCGACGCAGTTTGCACCTATCCTGTCACATAGGTTTTTTAATTACCCAGCACTATCACGTACTTATTTACTATTCTTAGCTATACCGTCTTTGAATATTTGAGGTCTTAAATAAAATCATGAAAAATGGTTAACTTTTATATTGCCCGATATTGTAATGCGGTTCACCAATTTACTATCTTACCATCTGTGTGGTGGTCGCTATCCAATTAAGTATATGTTTCTTATTGCTCCATTCTACCATTTTGTCATTTATTCGGACGTTTTATGTAAATATGTATGTACTATACTTACACTTTAAAATATTTGTGTACGATTTTGTGGTGCGCGTCAAAACCACGAAACGTTCAGACAAGAAATATTAATACCTAGCTTAAATCCTTAGCTTTTTTTTAACTTGGAATTTTATTATTTCTGAAAATATTTTGGTCATTTTTTATAACCTATCTTGTGGAATTATATATATTTCATTGTACTTCCTGTTTACAGAATTCAATAAAAAACGTTCATGCCATTTTTGAGTGACCTAAATAAATAATAATAGTATCTTATATAATGATACATAAATATAATGATTTATAAAAATGAATAACATGTACCTACCATGTGCATACAAAACTACCTAGTAACTAATATTGATTTTCTAAAATTGGAAATAAAATTCAAGCTTTGCGCTACGATAGTGATCCAAGGCCTTTTTATATAGAAGAAGTAGCAAATGAGCCTGCGTTTGGAGTTATGATATTTTTAGTTATAAATGCATAATAAACATTACTGTAATCTTGCAAATTGGTCTTGTGATAATCCGGGTTGCAAAACTACAAGATGTTAGACAACAGCGCGAATACTGCTTCTTTGGGTTAAGAATTTACGAATAGTGTCATTTCAGTGAACCCTTGACCAAGTTCTATAACTTCTCTGCTACTTTCAAATATTAAATACTCGCGCTGCTATGCCTCATAGTTTGTAGCCAACCGTTGGTCTAACTTCCCTTAATTGCGTACAACTTGACCGATTAAGTACTTGATGCCCATGGTTACTGCTTCACTCGTTAGGGTTATAGCGTGATCTTATATTATATATGTATATATTTTATACTACAAAGATGACAAACGAACATACGGCCCGCCATAGATATCACTAGCGCATTACCGACTTTGAACCCCTTTCCTCAAGGAGCTCTGGAAAAGGACTCACCGCAGGAACACAACACTAGTATTTGGCTGCGATCTTCTGTAGGGTGGAGGTAATCCACCAGTCGGACTGCCACAAGTAGAGAGAAATCTCCAAAGGAATTTCTAGAATATATTGCCTTATTATATGCCTCAATTAATTGGTTAAATAGAATCTGGCTAGTAGTTCCAAATAAAAAATCTCTTGAGCTTTATTAAATGACGTCCGCCGCTTCGAATCAATTTCAGAGTAACGAACACTCGAAACCGGCATTTCAGGAAGTGACAATAACACACAATGGTACCGCACTTGACCTCAAATCGGACCAGTTTTGACAACTATCGCCCCGATCCGATCGGCAACACTGTGTTAATAGAACGAAGGCAGACCATATTTTCGTTGCTTGATTTTACCAAGAATTATTTTTAATACCGTGCCTGGAATACGGATGGCTTGCAGCTGTCTGAACACACCTATAGATGCTTGGCGACTGATTTTCAAGGGTGGTTGCTAGCCAGGCGGACAATAAAAATTTATGGATTCATTACGATGTTTTCCTTTACCGAAAGCTCAGACTCATTGTAGGGATTCAAACTCACACTATATAAGCTATCCAAGCCATCATTGATTTCAAAAGTAAGCACAGTACAATCCAAAACAGTCGTTACCACCGAAAGATCAACGATCTATCGCCAGTGCGTAAATAGAAACTGGATATGCACCAATACACCATCTGATGCCGAAACGCGATGCGCATAAGCATATAACTAAAACTGGCATTTCATCATATTAAACTTTATGTAGTTGCTAAACTGTGACCGCGGCTTCTCTCACGTCGACTACAAAATGCCGTAGAACGGGCACGCGCGAATCTTGCTACCTCCGCTCCTGGTTATTTTAAAGATAAAAATGCTTACTGTGTGTGTGTACCTTAGAACATAGACATATACTCTCGCTGACTTTTTTCTAGATCTTTTTAATGTCTACAATTATGGAGTACTTTAATTTGATATATCTCTTAGGGTTTACTCAGTGTAAACCATTAAAGCGGCCGAATTGTTTCACCAAGACCAGTTCTATTTTTTTCTGTGAAACTCTAATTCTTTTCTAAAATAAAGCGTGCCTAAATTACTCCTTATATCATCAGCTATCTGCCAGTGAATGTACTGTCAAAATCGGTCCTACTGTTTCGTAGAATAACCGGAACAAACAGACAGACAAAATTAAAAAAAATGAGCCTTGTGTTATCGATATCATATATACTTTCATATGCATTAAGTAAAAATCTGTTATTTTGACATTACACACGGACACATCAATTTTATTAATTATATAGATATAGTTTGCATATGTTTGTATTTGTCAGCCCCGGTTTTCTTCGTAAGTAGGACGTGTCGCAGCCTAATTACATTGTTTACAGAGCGCATGCGCGGCGTATGACGTATTTTCTGTAAAAAAAAACTTTTTAAACGAAACGGTCCTTCGATGATGAATGTGCTGAGTTTTATAGGGCAATTTTGTTGGCATACACTTTGTAGAGATGTTTTAGTGTAGGTGCTTTTAAAATGTTAGGAATTATTGTAATGTCTTTGGAGTAACATCAATATACAAGGCAGAAACATTTCTAATAGGCAATCGTATGCGCCCACTCCCACTGTGTGAAAAACTCAGTGTGGGAACAAAGCTTTATATAAAAGTGTCGAGAGGTGTAGACTCTTTCTTCATCTACACATAATAAACCCGGCTGAACAAAAACAATTGAAACAATGATTGCTCAGTGGTAGCGATACGGAAATCGCATAGATGGATGTGCGTTCGAATTCCCACAATGTTTAGGCTACGTTATTTATCATCCGGTAAGATTATAGCCAAACGCTAAACTTTTATAGAATATATTTTAGAAAATTAGAAAAACCAAGAGCGCATTGGTAGAACATTTCTGAATAACTGGGTTGCGATCATCATACATACTGTGAAAAACTTAGGCATTTCGGGGTCAGCCAGCCATCTAACCAATAGTTGTTATCGCCGAAAGTTAAGTCTTTATATTCTGATCACTGCAGTCGTAGCTGATTTTTACCCGAAAGCGAAAAAGGAGGGGGTTAGGTTTTTCGAGCGTCTGTATGTATGTCTATTTCTTTGTTACGCTCTGTTGCCTAAACGGCTTGATGGATTATAGAATACGAGGTGTCGTTAGATTCGTCTTAATTGTAGGAGTGACATAGGCTTTATAATATTTAAGTACGATGTCGGGAATTTAAGAAAATATTTTTTAGTCAAGTGTTTTTTGTTGCGGTCGGGTTTTTTGTTTCCTTTTTTATAATTTAGCTTGATTTTCTGACTTTTTTTTAATCTGCCACTATTGCACCGTTCTGTTCACATTCCTATAAACTAAATTCTTATTCGTAAATTATTTACTCAAAATATACTCTAATATAATAATAATAAAGGTCACATTATATTACCTGTTGAGCATAATCTTCTGAGAAAAGTTTTTACAAAAGCATCTCAGTAAAATAAATGTTATTGAGTCAACTCCACTGATTTATTGTTATAAAAAATCGACTAGCAACATATTTCCTCATTCGTCAATTGAATTTAAATGTCTGAGCTTCGAATTAAATAAAAATAACAAGGTATTTTACAATTGTAGATTAGTATCTGTGCACCTCATGGCATTGACGATCACCTTCGAGGTTCAATTTCCACACGTTTCCTAATCATGTTTGTGTACTAGTTGAGCCCTACGGTTTCACCTGTGTTAAAATTAAACCAACTGTTTACTACACCACCGCTAACGCCTGATGCCGTAGCATTATAATTGTTCTCACTTGTAATGCTTGTTGTGTATACAGCTTTTGAAATTGTTTGACATTTATTTATTTATTTATTTACATATTCAGGATTGACAGCAGTAATTCATTAAAGATACATAAATAATAGCAAATACAAGTAATAAGATTAATGAAGAACTAATTACAGCCAATCTCGACATTCATGAAATCAATAAATTAATGGTTAAAATTAAATTTACCTACCTAGAATATTATTATATTATTAAAAAAACATGCTTTTTAAAAATTAAATATACTGATTTTAAATAAAACACAAACTTCATATGTCATAATGTTAGAGAAACGTAATAAACACAAGATTAAAAATAGAACTATTATTAAAGAATGAAAAAATAAAAAATTACATCGTTGTTACTTTTCCGTTCTTTAAGAATCGTCGCGTGAAGTTAGCCGATAAGCTTCCTCAATAAATCTCCTTTTTCTTCTACTTATATATAAAAATCGATGTTTATATGTATGTTCAATATGGACTCCAAAACGGCTGGAGCGATTTTGACAAAATTTTCTTATTAGCCCCGCGGGTGTTCCTGTCATGTTTGGTAGCGATCGGACCAATGTTCCATAAGGGCTCCAAACCAGCACAGCAACGCGTGTAAAATATAGAAAATGTAAAAACAATCATTCAAATTTCACTGACAATTTGAGATTTACCTGTAACTACCATCAAACTGTTGAAATTTCGACATATTTTCGGTTTTTCTTTAGTTGAAGATGCCTATTCGACATTAGAATTTGATATTTTGATAAATCAATTCTTAACTTCTGGAGGTGTCAAAATTGTGGGATAAAAATATATGTGCGGCGAAGCACTATGTGAATTGTTAACTGCTGGCGTACGCGGGCATTTTTTTAAAATAGTACCACGGTTAAGTGACACTTCTGTCCTTGATGGTAAACAAAGTGTAATCAACAGCGACCACGGATATATCGCTTCACGTTACGCTTGAAGAACCTGAGATTATAAGAATGATGGAACTCATTGGCTGGGAGACGGTTCCGCAGTTTCACGATACGGGAAAGATAAAATTTGAGATGTTTTTCCCGTATACTGTTAACCATAAGGTCCCTGGACCCACTGACGGCTTTGACAGTTTCACCGGGCTTGTGGGGCGTTATCTTTTTCCAACACATGTATCTACACGTATGTCTACTTCTTTGGCATACTCTGTAATCCAAACGGCTTAATAGATTTTAGTATATGTGGTGTCGTTTGTTAGATTCGTCTTAATTGTGGGAGTGACATAGGCTAAATATTTAAGCACGACGTCTGGGAATTAAATAAAAAGCAATTTTTTTTTTTTTTGTTTGAACTAGATATTCTCGAGTGTGTACAAAAGAACCTTCTCCCTACTTTGCATTAGGATACGTGTTTACCTTATGCATATCTAGATAGACACTTCGGTCGTCATATCTGCATCATGGGATAACGAATTACTGTCAAAAAAAATTGGTCAGCATTGTTCTCCCGTTTCCAATATATTTACTACCAAGTACATATTGTGGCGAATTCATAAAAATAACATAAAAGATAATAAACTTAACTGAAAAGCGACAAGTAAATCTTGTCTTCTCAAGGATATTTAACGAAAGCAAAAAAATAAGAAAAATCCAATTAACAGAACGAACAACAAGACATTAAGCATTAATTTGTGCGCATAATTTATAAAAACAATGCAAATTTACAATGACTGCATGAGACTCAATGAGGTAAAGGACACTGTAATTAAACAGTTAATGTATGTTAAATATAAGCCAATGGATATATTGTATACCTTTTGAATTGTGTTTAAAGATTATTTTAAAAGCTTTATTTGACAGAAATGCGACGTGATGAAGTTACCTGTCAATGATAGTAATGCGAACTCTTTTGTTTACTATTTTTTTAATTGTGTAAAAAAAAATTCTGTATTTAAATCAACATTATTTTAATCAAATTAATACATTGATGCCCGCCTAAATTTTATCATGATTTTGGCACGTGGGATAGTATACATAAAGTACTAACAATTTTTTAATTGTCCTTTTGCCATTCGACATTAGACTTTCTTAAAAGCGGCTAAATAAATAAAAAAGCAAGTAGGTGCAATTTTGCGGAGGTACGTCAGTCTGCAACAGCCTTATGAATAACAGCTGCACCAACGGAAGCGTTTAATTCAACCAATTGACATCGTCGGGCGCCGTCAAAGGGCCCGCCCGAATCTTCGGCACTCCCTTTCTTGTGCGTCTTGTCTTAAATGAGGCACGCGAGGAAATGATCTGCAGTTCTTGCCATTATAACATTGTTATATATTTCCTGTGTTTTTATTACAGATTGTAAATACATAAGAATTATTTACGTGAGATGTGTACCCAATTATCGATATCGATAAGTGATTACCTATACTTTATTACTTACCATTGGTTATCATGATACGACTGTTTGTTAAATCTACGAGGGTTACAATAGCTTAGAGTTTGCTTTATGATTTCTTTATATTTATGACTATGATTTGATTTTAGTTTTCAATGCAATGATGCGTTCGTTCACGATACCGACGTAAGTGAGAAGAAGCTTTTGTCCTTTTTTGACAATAGAGTTTCCTCCTTACGCTGTGATTTCCTATCTCTTTTGTTTCAACATGTTGATAACAAAATGTAAACTGTGTTGAAATTGCTTTTAATGAGAGTAGGTATAACGCGTATACTTATAAAACGTCATTGCCTTAAATGCACGATTTTCTATTTTCATTTAAAACTAAAATTATGTGTAGTAAAAAGTGTAAAAGTGGAATTTCCAAAAAAAAAAAATATTAATAGAGAAATCCTAGGTCCTTGATCAGTGTAATTACTATGAAGAGCTTGTAAATAAATTAATAAAAAAAAAAACAATTTGTACCATATGGGTATCAAGATAACGTACCTAATTTCAATTATTGGACCCTAGGTCACATTCACTACTTGTTTCTCACTTGCATTGATCTAGATTTCTTGCATACGCTAACTAAACACTTTTAATGTCATTGTAAATCGATTGACACTTGAAATTTCTATATATGAAAAAATTTGTTTCTGTTTGTGTTTTATGCGTTCCTTTTTTTTATGCAATACTGGAATGCGCTTGGCCTCAATCTTACCTGATGGAAAGTAAAGATGAGGCCGACGATGTATCGCACTTACCTATTAAATGCCTATTCACTCTTCGCTTGAAGACTCCCAAGTTATAGGTGGATGGGAAAACAGACGACGGGAGTGAATTCCACTCCTTTGCCGTTCGCATAATGAACGACGAAGCATATAACATTTATCCCATTGCGGAGAAACTTTGGTTATTTTTTTTTTACAATTAACTTGGCAAGCAAGCATGCGGCCTCCTCGATTGTAAGCGGGTACCATAGTTGACCATGAACCCCCCACCACAAAAAGTTCTGCAAACCCTTCACACCGTAGGCACACAGCACAAGTTTATTTGGGTGCGATCTTCTATATTCACCAGTCGGACTATACCAGGTGTAGTAAAGTCTCCAAACAAAATTCTCTGTGAACTACGTCTCTTTTTGCTAAGCAACAAACGAGGAAATGCCGATAGCGGAGGGTGGTAAGGCTGTTTTGGCCGACTGGGTCGCGACCGCCATGCATGTGGTGAAACAATCCTTCATAGTGACTCGCTTTTGCGTGTCACGTTTCGGGATCAACCTATGCATATTCAGTTAAATTAATGGTCGCGATCGCATAGTGTACTGTGCTTACAATCCGGAATAGTACAATCAATTTGCCGTGCTACTATTAAAAAAAAGAAAAGTTTTCTGGTTTAGTACAACCATTATGCAATAGGTGGCGCGGGTGTCGATTCGACAAATCATTGTATCTATTTAATATATTTTAGTGACAGGTGGTGGCATTAAATTGAAAACCACGCGAAGTCGCGGGTAACAACTAGTATATATAATAAATGTTAACCTACTTATGTGTTTTATTACATTTAAATTGGTTTTTAAATTCTTATAATGATAGAACTATATGTTAATAACAATAGCAAGTTTAAGCTACCTACTTTGAAGGAGGTACTAAAATAAAACTAACTACTTTTTGTACTTAGGGACTAGGGTTCTATTGTTGTAGTCCATGTACCCTAAAGCCGCCTCCACAGGCTTGGCAAACAACGGCAAACAGCAAACACCAAACAGCAAACACAAACGTGTGGATAGGTGTTTGCTTGTGTTTGCCTGTTTTTGTTTGTGTTTGCCAGTGATCGGAGTCGATGTCGGTTTTTGTGCACAAATCAAAGGGTGTTCGACAAACATGTTTGCGATGTATCCAAACGCTTGTAAGCAATCAGTTGTACGCGCGAGCTTGCGGGCGGCGGACGAAGTTGCTAGTGGTTATTATTCTTATTAATTATCATCCACCATCGTCGTCGTTTCCTTTTTTTAACACGCTTTTATTAGCTTCACCTGTATGTATGTATGTATGTATGTAACCGACCCCTTTGAGCTCGATTTTGTCCTACTTTGAATGACCAGATTTAATTCAAACTTTGCACACGTATCAAAAGTCGATGACAATGCAATAATCCGATCAAAGCATTCGATTATCCTAATTAGATTCGCCAGGATTAATTAATTTCTTTCCGCATACTTTGCATACGAGTAAGAGAGATAGAGCTAGTGCGCGAACTACGCATGGGTGCAGTTCCACACTTACTCTTTCGGGCATGCAAGGTTATACAGTTGATCATGCAGTCATTTATTTGGGTCCGCGATTGTTTGCTGCTGGACAAGCTTATGTAGCACTTAGTCGTGGAAGATCCTTGGACGGTATACGAATTGAAGAACTTGATTGCTCAAAATTAACAGGTGCCGCCAACAGATTCGCTCCTATGATTATAATATTTTGTAGAGTGATTACGGATTGAAAATTCCATACTCAAGCATTAATGTGACTGACTGTATATGTAAATAAGGTTGCACCTCTATGTGTCTCGCTGTTTATATTGGCATCATAGAAATCTTTGAATATGTGTTCTTAACCAAGATACAATCGGAACACATTTGTACATATTAAGGGCGGTTGATAGTTAGCAAATCGAACTAAATAATTTATAGTTTAAAAAATTTAACTAAAAAATGAAAAATAAATAATAGTTTAAAAAAACAAAAAAAAAACACGCTTTCATAAAAAATCCAACTAAAAAACAGAAAATAAAATTTAATAAATTTGATTAAGTACAGTGTAAAAAAAAATGAATGTACATTATTGTAAAAAAGCGTGGGGTGCATAGTGTCAATAATTATAAACATTTTATTGACAGTTAATGAGTAGAAGAATCATCACTTCGTTAATATAATATCTTAAAAAGCGCTTTGAATACACCCCACGCTTTTTTACAATAATGTACATTCATTTTTTTTAAACTGTACTTAATCAAATTTATTAAATTTTATTTTCTGTTTTTTAGTTGGATTTTTTATGAAAGCGTGATTTTTTTTTGTTTTTTTAAACTATTATTTATTTTTTCGTTCAATTTCATTTTGCCTTTTCTTAAAATAAAAATAGGTCAACCCGAAAGTAATCGCTGCCACAAGCTCGACGTCCGCCATGTTTGCCTAACCGGAATATACTAACACGTTCGCCAAGCATGGGGATGCCGTGTTTGTGTTTGGTGATTGTGGTCGGTGTTTGTCACGTGTTTGGTGTTTGTGGCAAACGCCAAGCCTGTGGAGGCGGCTTAAAGTATGCTACAGATAATATAGACACAGTATCGTTTTTAATAATGAATTATTTCTGTCATCATTTACACTTAAGACAAATTCATAGAAACTAAAAAGTATATTGAAGCTTCCGTTTTATTTATTTATCGTTTTTATAAAGAAAAAGCACCTTATAATAACTTGAAATATCTATGGTGTACAAAACAAATCATAGAAATATGATGAAATGTACAGATATGAATTAAAAATTCACCACATTATCATGTAATATAGGAATGAAAACACGCGCGAATATAAATGTTAGGGTGATTTATGCATAGTACTTATATTCAAGTTAATTATTCATGACTAAAGATAGGTAACATAATTGATTAGCCATGTTGACAAAAATGTAACTGTTTGTAACAGTGCAATTAATGATTAATGATACAACTTCGCAAAAATTTATGTATAAATGTGATATTATGAAAAAAGCAAATTCACCAAATTGTGAGACTTGTGGATTGATTGAAGATGTGCAACACTTATGACATAATGTAGTCAAAACAAATTTATAGGAAAATACACTTTAAAGCAGTTTATCCTCAATGTAATGGAGCAAAGCATCTTTCATAAAATCTTGGCTGAACGTAAAAGTGAGGAAGCCAAGATTTTATGGATGTTTGTTATTTGTGCACTAAATTAGCTGTGTAAATACAAGGTAGGTTACGATGGAACTGACATATTATTTTTGGGCCCAGGTCCGTAAATTAAATAAAGATATTAAAAACGTGACGTTCTAAAGAGAGTCTGACTTTATAAAATCAGTTGTAAGACTTAGGGAATAAGGCTTAAATGTCACAAGCAAAGCTTAAGATGCAGTGTATTTTATTATTTAAAAAATACTACGCTGAATTTCTTGGAATTCTGGGAATATTTAATTTACAATAGTTAAATTTTTTTAGACTTTTCTAAATACTTCATATATTGAAAATTTGTAAAAAAACAGTTACTGCTTTTTTACTTGTAATTAAGTTTTTAATAACTAATAGTATTGTTAACAAAATTGGCCACATCTGTTAGACTGTTCTTTATTTGCACACGTAGGTAATAAATTAATCAATTTCATTCATTCCTGAAAAATCGATCTTCTAAACCATGTTTACTATTTATTTACAGGCTTATACAATAAAATAAAATATTTAGTATAATGGGACATCGAAGTTGACAGTACTTCAGCTACGTCAACTGATAACATAAGTAAAAGTCTTACGTCATGAATAAAATGGAATTTTAATTGACTTGCACAGTTGAACCGAGTTGAACGACTGTGACTTATCTACACTGTGAGGCGACCTTCGGAATAACACTGGGGTCACAGTGTTGCAAAGGCCAAAAGTTATCTTAAACAGTCGCGCGGGCCGGGCGCTTGAGTGGTTAAGAATATATAACGAGAATGCAAAACTTAGATAGGTCTACTATTTACTTTATTTTATTTTTTTATTGTAAATGCCTACAAATCCATAACATTTTTAATATAAGTTTTGAACCCATAGGTACTAATTATTTTAGTGTGTTTTGTAGAGAGTAAAACCACCAATGACAATAATTTGAATTATTGTGTAAAAATAATTTACAATTACAATTTACATAGACAAGATTTTAATACAAATAAAAAATAAAACAGTAAAATTAATTTACAAAGAAGTTATTCATTAATGGTGCCTAACTCTTCATTGTGTTTTTGGACCGAAGGTATTACTTTTTCGTTTTTCTACTAGAAGTCTGTACCAAAGAAGTCTCCTTACGTATACGCATATATCAGTAATGTTAACTATTAAAAATATAGTTTTAACATAAATATTAATAGGTTTTTAATATAATAGTTTCTTGATCTATGTGCAGTAAATTTTGTTTAAGAGTATGTAACTTGATTTTTGAGTAGTCAAGGCGCCTGCGCGTCGTGTGACGCGAATGAGACCTTGTACTGAGGTTACATTATTAATTATAGAAATTATTATTGTTTAGGCCTTTAATTTACCCTTAGTACACAAAATTTATTTTAAATACGGAACTATCAACAAAAATAAAACCCGCGACCTTGGTATAACTGTAGGGCTTGTGTAATTTTAAAATAATACAATCCATTGATTATCGTAAATTTTAATCAATAGAAAGGTACATTTAAACAGTTGGACACATCTACGTACACATTAAACTTCCTTGGCCTAATTAACAAATTTAATATTTATGCAGTTGTTACTCATCTGTACATATTTATTGAAGATAATTATACTTCTACAATGTACTATCTTTTGTCGAATTGTCGATCTGCTTTTTATAGTATCATTTTTATGAAATAGATTTTGGTAATCGGTCAGTTAATGGGACTTTTAGTAAGAAGGGCCTGTCTCTTTATTGCGTTAACCTAGAAATACATTTGATAATAATTTCAACAAGGCGTTTTCGAGAAAACGTTCTTGACGTACGTACGGACAGATGGCCAACATAATGATCTTATAAAGGTAAATTTCCGTTTTTTTTTTTATTATTTAAGTTTTGTAACCCCAAAAAATATTTAAAAATATATTTACTCCATTTGAAATTTTATTAGTGGTGATTGGGGATTGTAGTCTATATGTTATAGGCAATGTATGAAATGCCGACATTCTATAGAATGCGTAAGAATATAAAGAGAATTATTACGCCATTTCGACAAAAGGATTCGAGTTCAATACCAGTAGCGGCCGCTGAAACAAATATAGAATGATAGTCTTTACTAAAGTCCAACCATTCGAACATCAAAACATCATTAACACCGTGGCAAATATTTTATTTGAGGTGAAAACGTGTTGGAAATCCAAACCTGAATAAGGAATGTTATGCTAAAAGCCTTGTGTAATATCCAAGGGCAAAGCCCTTTTCTAAAAAAGTAATGAATAAAGAATTTAATTATCATACGCCCAGTAAAATACGGTAGTGAACAAATCCAATCTCGGATTTCCGTTACGAAGTAATAATGTTCGCTCCCACTGCAGTGCGCAAGCGCCGCTATTTCGCCTACACACTGCCCCGAGTAATGTAGTTGATAGTGTGACAACTCGTATGACTCAACAAGTATATCGGCCCCCTAATTGTATAATTCGCAAGAACAAAGCGTTAGCAGAAATCGCTAAATATTGGCTTCAAAATGGCAAATTCGTATAATGTAACAAACATAATATGAACTTTTGCTAAATACGTAATTAGGGGGTGGTTATGACTTTAACGAGACGTTAAAGCCATTATATACGAAATTATAATAGGATTTTCTAATCTTGGTAACACGTACAAGATTAGATATTTTTACTTTTCACGTTTTAGATCTTCAATAGAATTATGCTTCTTGCCTTATTTAATTTAAATCTGTCAAACATACCTTGGTGTAGGTTATATCAATCTATACAAATATATTGTTTATTTAATTCGTTTAACGCACTGATACACTTCATTCAATATCAATAATACCTGCTGTTTTAAATATAAATTCAAAACTAATGAGAAACCAGGCGATTTGTTTACATATGTTGTAATTATAATAACCTCAAAGACTTTTATTGAGTTTATATGATTATGTGTGAGTGATGACACGACAAAAATATATTAATTACTATACGTATGTGCATGGATGAAAAGCCGGGTTCGACTGAGGCTAATATCTATACCAGTATTATAAAGGGGAAAGATTTGATTTTTTTGTTTGTAATAGATATACTCAAAGACTACCACACTGATTTTAAAAATTCTTACAGCAATATAATGCTACAGTATCAGCGAGTAATATATTATAATTTGAAACATTTATTTATTCCTCATAAAAATGTCGATAGTTTTACACAAAGTATAAAAAATTACCTAAACGGGTGCGTTGGCGAGGTTTGTCGTATAAAATTAACACGGGTGAAATTGGTGCACATTTAGTAAATATATACAGTTGGACATTATGACAGAGTAGCATACTGTGCACTATCAACACAAGGACGGCGCAAGTAACACGACCGGTCAAGTCGACTAGCGATGACATAAAAACTAAACATTACGCCACCTCACGCATGTGAAATGTAGTTACCCTCGTTGGTCCGTGACCTTTTACTGTGTGAATTTTCTTAGTCATAAATATTTTTATTACGATTAGTTACATAATGACCGCAACTACCGTATTCATAGTTCATCTACCTGTTAATACTTATTTCATATTTTTATTTATTTTCACACTGGCTGGTTCACCTCCTTTCCCCTCACTTTCCGTGCTATTAAAAAATGTTATTTGAGTAAGTTTTAAATCAAACCGACATGTTATGTTCGCGACGGTTCATCAAATCCATCAATTGATTTGACAGGATCAATTCATTATAAGTTATTGACAATTTTTATGGATCACGAATACACTGCAATTTTACGTAAATATGCCACTAGGCGTTTTACTAGTGTTTTACCAGTTTCAATAATAAAAAAATAGGAATAAATTAACGCTTTCATGGCGTGATTTAGTACTATTATTATGAAGCTATTTATAAAAAATAAAATTATATTAAAAATAAGCTGTTATTAATGAGTTTCATTTAAATAATCCGATTATCATAATGAGTGATATGACTAAAATGGTAACACTGCTATATCCGATAAAAAATGCTTAATTATCAATAAGGAATGTATTATGTAAAAATAGACAATTCGTATTTGTCGTTGGAAGTGCTCTATATATATATATATATCTCTCAAAATGAAAAATATTTTATTCAATTTAGGCCCTAAGAAAGCACTTATGAATGTCAATACACTGCCACCGGTTCGGACAAACATGCCAGTCATCGAGAAGAACCAGCAAGAAACTCGATCGGATTAATCAACATTTTTAAAATAATTGTATACGTTTATTATCATGGCAATGGATGTACAGAGAGGGAGTCACTCCAGACATCATTAGCATTCACGGAATGATCCACCCAATACCTTTATCATCTATAAATATAATGATGACGCATCACGCAAAAGCTACTGGATAGGATTTGATCAATTTTTTTTGTATTTTACTCCTTTAGATACTTGGTCCTTATGTAAAAACGAAATTATGTAATTCTATATATTATTTATTTATCTCAATCATCACGATTAATCTTCATTAAATAAAAATGTAATAAAGGTTCAAGAAACTACAATTCTTATAAATAAGCACTACGCGTTCTTATGTCGTCCACTTGAGCAGACCCGCATTTTAAGCTAGTCTTTAACATGATTCTTGAACTTATTATCCTGCAAATCGGTTATGTGCATAGGAAGTTAATAATTGTAGAACCTAACACAATTATCTACAAAACTTTTGTCTTTTAAATCGTCAGATAACTTTATTTCTGGAATAATTTTGATGTTTTGACGGACAATGTATGGAAAACATGTCAAAATTTCAAAATTATTCCTCAAATAAAGTTATCTGAGGATTGAAAAATTCATCCTAAATCTAAAAATAGAATTATTATTTTATATTTAGAGATAGGAAATTCAATAAAAACTCTCCCTTGTTTACTGGTACCAGCGATAAATGGTTCGACAAACACACCTATATGATGCATGTCTACATTTATACCGGAGATCCCATAATGCCCCACGTCATATGAGTATGCATTGCTCAGCCCACAGGTCGTCTAGGTCGTCGACCCCTCGACACCGCCGTATCGGTCAACGTGTTTTTATTTGTTTTGATTGCTCGATAACACGCTCAGGGTTTGGGAGACAGTGTGAGGGTGGTTTGTTTGTACTGATAAATGTGACAGTTGTAACAGTTACGTGCCATAAGTCATGTATTTTTTCATTCAAATCAAATACGAAGTCACAGAAAAGGTCTGTAATGTCAATCTTATTCGATTTATGTTTATCTACTACGTATTATATTCATCTTTTTGTAACGCAGTTCCTTAACGCAGGCTTGCGTTAGGCGTTGACCTGTAGAAATCGTCGCGTAAGGAAAAAGGTTTATGTCTCCTCTATGCGACTCTCTGTCTGCGTCTCTTTCTATTATAGTGTCAAGATTCGAGCAGATGAGCATCGTGCGCGGCCAGTTGTATAACCCTTCCTCAATAATTCGATGGTTTCATAACTTACATCGATGTGTTCCGTATGAATTGAACTAACTGATTGTTTAAATAGTATTTTATTTAGTTTTTTTTTTTTTTGTAAATTCATTCCTGATGTGGTGCGGGCGGTGGTCTCCTGACCGCACACGTTTTATTATTTAATGGCAAACATGTCATTGTGTCTTTTATAATTATGTAGTTAGAAAGAAACGTAGGGTACAGAGAAATTGCTTTGAAGATTTCTCTCTACTTGGGGCAAACAGTCCAACTGGAGGAATACCTCCACCCGACAGAAGACCGAAGCCAAATAACCCAGGGTTGTGTTCCTGTGCTGAATTTAGGGTTATGGTTTCCAGAGCTCTTTGGGATATGGGCTTCAAATTCGGAAGCGCGCTAAAGACACTTATGGCATTAGAAGACTCCATAGACTACGGTAGCCGCTTACAATCAAGCGGACCGTATGCTTGTTTACCACCTTTGTTGTATAAAAAACATACATATATAGCCTGCTTAATCATAACCGTCCTCCGCTTCGTCGCAGTTAAACATAAAAAGCATTACATGTTCAATCAGGTTCCGTGTTTCTTCAATCACTAGCCAGCACTAAAAACGGCTCGACGTTAATTCACGATGTCTTGCTTCACCGAAAGCTCCGATTAATTATATAAACAGATATGACGTCACCGTTTGAACTCGCTTTCTGCTGTTGCTATGTTCACACACGAGTACGAATGAGAACACCTAGACACAGAGTAAGTAGTACATATACTAATACTCGACATTATCTTGTTGATAATTCAACTCATGCCTGCAAAATGATTTAACACGGATAGAAGACTTGTACCATCAACGACATTGATATTAGTAATATGTACCTAGTTTATTTTTATTTATGTAAAATTCTTACATCTAAAGTACGGCATAGTCAATTTTTTAACCCTCAACGAAACAACAAGGGATGTTATAAGTTTGGCCACTATGTGGATGCGGTTTTTTTATATTTGAAAGCAGGTTTTCTAGCGGTGGTTCTTAGACATGCTTTATCAAAATCGGTTTGACCGTTTGAAGATTATTACCTTTTTTTCTGGTTGAAAATAGGTATGAGCATCTTCAACAGGTCTGATTGAGTCTAGATTTTGTTAATTAGTTAGTTGATGAGATTAAAAAAACCTTAAACTGATGCTGCAGCGTCATCTGGAATATATAGAATACCTAACTCCTCGCCAACTTACAGCAGATATATCATGTTTGGGCTCATTAGAATGGCCTCAAAATCATCCTAAAACAATCAATCACAATCCTAAAATAACGGTGACTACTTAGAGATTGCAATCAATATCTGGTCGTTGCTGACATGTGCCAGCCTTCAAGCATTTCAGCTGTATATACACTGGTTGGTCAAGGCTTCGCGACCCGGTCAAAAATTAAAATCAAAATCAGAATAATCTTTATTCAATTTAGGACCTAAGAAGGCACTTATGAACGTCAAAACACTACTGCCATTCGGAAAACGTTCCAGACAACGATAAGAACCGGCAAGATACTCGATCGGGTTTATCTTTCTTTTTTTTTGTCAACTGTACAAATGTTAATACAACAAGTACAATAATAATAATTTAGTGGATGCACAGAGAGAGTCACTTCCAAACACCATTATCATTCACATAATGATCCACCCTATAATAATCTTTTGACAGTAAAGCCCGCTTGACATGGTCCTTGAACTTGTTGTCCGGCAAAGCAGTAATGTGCTTCGGGATCTTGTTATAGAACCTAACACTATTACCTAAAAAACTTGTATTATTCTTACTATGTCTTAAGTCGTATGCAGATCCCTATCATCCTGCTAATTCATTGGGTATGCACCAGCTGACCACGGAATGCAACATGCTTAAAACTTTCCACTATGGTAGGTGTCACCTACCTGATGTCTGATGCAATCAGCAATTTCACATTTTAAAAATAGAAACAAAGCGCACTTTCGGTAAGACAAAAGCATAACTGCATTTTTTGTAATTGTTCGTGATAGACATTTGTTATGCTAATATTGCTCTGAAGTTTCTTTTTGTGGAAGTCTTACACTTTTTAGAAACGTCTTTGTTCCTCAAAATAAAAGGATGTTTTTAAGGATCTTAGGCGTACTTAACTCATTTTACGTATTTTTAACAATTATGCCCTTGTCTTACCGCGCGAAGTTGCGAAAGTTGTGGAAAACATAACATGATTTTTAAGCCCCTGACTGCCAAACTAAGGCTCCCTATACCTCGCCAGTTAGTTTACCTCCGAAAAAAGGTTTGTTCAATCTATCGGAACAATAATAATGGTCTATAAATATTGTAACTAACCCTTTTTTTATCGTGGAGAAATCCGTCATCGGTATATACTCGCTCGGAGGAACGAATGGTTATCTGAGACTCCTACTCATAAAAATCCATTGCGAAGCACCGTCCGCGTTCGCCGCGCGCCACCGTAATGGGGTGACACGGGTCCTTCCCCACTAGTTTGGCGTAGTTTTTTTATAGAGGTTTCCTCCGCTGCCTTCTTTAAACTCTTCAGTCCTTGAAATTCCGGCTGTGATTTTTTAACGAAGTGCTCATCCTCGACCCTCTGGTAATTTTTTAACGTACTTTTCCACCGTCCGTCCTTAAATTTTTAAATTGCTAGTTTTCTCCATCTCCGTCTAGTAACTTTGTAACGAGGTTAACTACCTCCTAGATTAAGTGTTCGGAACAATAAAACCATGTTTCCATTCATGTGTGGATCACATAATTAACCCAATTAAACGGTAACTAATTGTTATAGATCTATTGAATCACTAACACGAACTATTGATTGACAAAGAATAATACTTATTTAACTAACTACGTATTTATCTATTAGTAAAATTAATATCGTATATATTTTCTCTCCATACTATGTAAAAATACAAACTACTTTTTTATCTCGTTTTGACTCACGCGTTACAAATAAACCACAGGAGACGTATGTGTCGTCGCATGTTTCATTTGTTTTAATTTGCTATTCTATTGTGTGCATTTATTACAATGCGGTATCCTCATAAATAAAGTTCGTTTAGGAAACTGCCTAATACTTAATCTGTTTCAAAATTAATATCAAAACAAATCTCTAGTAAACAAACATGGCCGACGACGATTGTTTTTTAACTTTCATAGATATAAAATAACTTTTGAAACCTATACTAGTCATAAATACTAATTCCGTAAGATTATTTTCGCTGTAAGAAAGTAATTAATTTTCTATTTAGTTTAACGGAAACAAAGTATAATATAATCTACTATTATCTAATATAATCTCACGAAATTCGGACTCAACGAACTATTACAAAGGTAATGAATGGAAGGTATGAAAGAAAGTTTTGACGTTATAAGTTATTATCATATTATGTCACGGAACAAGCAGATGTCTATCTTATTTGTTTAGACATTCATAGTTCGTTTCATAACGCGTAGGTCTCATTAATTCTACCATGTCTGAGATACAAGGGTTTGTATCTACTTATCTAGTTAGAATTTACTTTATAGCCACAAACTACTTACAGAAGGTCCGTTGTTTTTAATTATGTACTCGGTACACGACAATACTATTGATTGCTTTTTTCAAGATTTTTGCATAAATATACAAATAATTTATTAGGATTGTTATGTCTGAGTACGGTTGTTCCTTATTTTATAATTGGTTTCTAGTTACAGACAATAGTTGTCTAAACTTTAAAAAGTAGGTATCTGATGGTAGGTAAGTAGGTAATCTGTGTTGTGACAAATGTCAAAATTGCATTAAAAAATACTTCTTTTTTTTGAGTTTATAATTACACACACTACACACATTACACTACTACTGAGAACTGAATTGAAATGGGTCGTGTGCCAATCACATCCTTTAAATCGAAACACAGCAACTGTCCTGGGATAGAAATAGGTATGTGTCAGGGTCATGTAAATAATTGTAGTCAAAGCTTAAGAATAAATACCGATCGCCCTGAACGCGGAAGAAAACGGACCGATTAATAAACGATTTAACAAAACGTAGCGCATGACAAATATTACGAAATAGAAGCTGTTTCGTAACTCGTAACGCATAGCGCCTCGTACATTGGCTATTTGTGCACACGAAATGGTAATTACTGTATTGTGTGTTAAAAGAATCTTAACAAAACCGTCACGTTTTCGGGTGAAAGCATTGAGCTGCGTATACGCACTCGCGGCGCAGTCGACGCGCGGATTTACTTGAGACGTGTCCTTCGATCGGATTTAAGTAATTTCTCGTATAATTACAGCATGTAATAATTACTTAACAAAAGTGTATACATGTAGTGATTTATTTTGTTTAATCCGGTAAGTTTTTCTATGTTATCCATTTAATGTACAAATTCATTTCGGAAACAAAATAAAAAAAAAAATGTTCAAGCTGAACCCTAAGAAGGCTTATGAAGTTTACAACACTACCACCAGTTCGTAAAACTTCCCAGTCATAAAAAAAAGCCGGCAAGAAACTCGAATCAGGTTTACCTATCAATATTTTAATAACTGTGTAAATTTACACAGTAAATTATTATATTATTTTTGTAGATGTACATAGAGTTATTGCCAGATATGATGATTCATGATCCTTGAAGTTATTGTCGATTATGTTATATGACGAACATCTCGAGACATTTTAACGACTACAATACACATGGCAATAATTATTATAGGTAGTAATTAGGAAAATCGCATTTCAGTATAAGTCATTTAATATCCATTTACATAAGGTTTGGTCAGTCAATACAACAACGCCAACTGCACGATCCGGGTTTGAATTCTATTTACCGTAAGGACAAAATTATCTACAATGAGAATTTCATAGGAAAATCCAATATCACTTTGCTTGACCTGGGTATGGAACCCAGGACCTCGAGCATAGCAGTCGCGCTTAGGACCACTAGGCTAATAATTGGATAAAAAGAAAAAGTACACACGTATAAAGTTATAGGTACTTGTTTGATGTAACAAACCAAAAATGTTATCTTGTGTGGACAACATGATAAAGTTAGACATCGATGATAATAATGTAAACTCATTTTATAGACTTTCTTTTGTAAAAAAAAATTTAGTGTATAAATAAGCATGATTTTATGCTTATTGCATTATAATTTCCTTCATCGAGAGCTAGCCTTCCTTCAACAATTCAAACCACGATTTATTTAATAATAGCATAGTACCTACAATCCAAACACAACGGCGACCACCGACAGATCGGTAATCCTTGGCGGTCGTCGCTGTCATGGCAACCTGCATAAATATAACTTCACGTTTGAACGGCTCGATGTCGAAAGAAGAAAGGAACCCGCGTTGAATCAAAACCACGCGGTGTCCGTGCGTGTTACCGCTGAGCCATCCGTCTACATAGTCTTCGTAAGCAAACAGGGTAATTAAAGACGCATAATATAACATTCCAAAGTGTTATTAAAGAAAATTATAACATTTCTGTTCATTAATAGCAGAATGTGTTACGTATAATGGACTAACGTTTCTTTACGCGTTTGTTATATTTCTCGGCTCATGATTGGATTCCTGGTTTCTTTATAAACTTGGAAGAACTCTATCTGCAGGTCACACATGGCCTTATTGAATATGATGTATATCATGAAGATCTCTTAGTGCCTTTTAATTACAAACAAAGCAAGGCAAACTAAACAGCTGTTGTACGTACATATAATTCAACATCTAGACATAAAGTACAACTGACTATTACGCTCATCATACAAAAGTTAATCATGTGCGGGAATCGAACCCGCTACCTCTCAGTTCAGCAATGTTTACTACCTCTTCAACACGAGGGCTGTCTTAATTGTCTTCAATTAACTGCCTACCACTCATAACTAACTTTTGGTAGTTCCTTGCTACACTTATTGGAGTTTACTCCTAAAGAATCGATTTTCATAAAGGAACCCCAATAGAGAAATTTTATGAGGAGTGAAATTAATAAATAGCGTTAAATCAAAAGCGTTATGTTTTTGCTGTCAAAAGATTGTTTCTTCGCTCCTTCGTAAATATCAGAATTAAGCGCCATCTAGTAACTAATGTAAGAATTATTTTACTTTTTTTGATTACTTCAATATACGTACAGTTTATATTTGATGAACGACGACGTGTTTTCTAGTATTATTATTTTATATTTATTCCATGAGAATCGTACTTAGGGAGTAAACTTTAGTCGTGTGTCAGAGCTGACACACACACTTTTTTAAATATTAATAAATTCATTATTAATTATTTGCATAAATAATTATGACCACTAACTACTACTTAAAGTAAAACTAATTAAACAAATATCTGGACATTTCGTCAAAAAAACATCAAAAGTAACATTATGTAAACATGCAACACGGACACGCCATCAAATCACTTCGCTACAACTTTATCAACGTATCAATTAACAAACACGCTCTGTGTTTCCATCAGTTATAGTAACGCATTAATTATCACAACCACTTTCCCCACTCTCAGGTGTAGTGGAAAACTGCGAAAGTTTATATCGTCAGCTCAGTGTTAGTAAACGCGCGACACCCGACCATCTTGTACCGTGAAACGGAACGTTTAATCATAATTAAAAAAACAAAAAATAAAAATAGAACGAGCGAGTGACAAACGTGTGTCGAACGGTGAACTAAGTCTAGTTCTAAATTTAAAAGCGCATACCGAACGGAAATTTAGAACGGCCCAACGGATTGCACGTTCTAATTTTAAACGCGAGTGCAGCAGCTGCCTCCATGAACTTTTAGGGAATTTTTCTTATTTTTTTTTTTATTTATATCATAATACGTTACGTTTCACGCAATTTCGTTTGTAAATGAGTATGTTTGGTTCGTGTTCTCGAGGCGTGGTCACTTCGATTGTTTTGTAATTGCCATTGACAGTGAAAGCGTTGTTCGTCTGATTGTTGGTAAATATTTTCTAACATTATTTACCGTCGCTATTATATACCCTCGGACTTTCACTGTTTTGAATAAATTATCTTAAAACTATGGAACGATGTTTTGATTGCGCAACTAAATGATGCGTTTCGGTTGTAACATCACTTGTCTCTCGCACCTGACAATGCTACGTGCTTATTGTGAGTTTATACGCTGATTATTGAACATGTAAAGACTATAACTTGTAATTTATTGTGCTCAAGTATTACAACGATCGTGGCTATACGTTTCTAAGTTCCTTATATATTTAATACTCATTGTGGCATAGATTTAGTCAACAAGAAATACCTACTATCTTAAAAACTATAGTTGACGCACTTTTTCCTTCACAGTGGGGTTACCTCTAACCCTCCCCTTCCTCCCCTACTCCTTCACAGCATCAAATTCAGCGGTAGCGGTTCTATAATTCAACACCCAAGTGCTATTTCGCTAGATGGCCTGCCAGCTTACATGGATTTGAAATTGTGGCCTACGTCTAAAATCTATATATTAATACGTACAGAAAAAGCTTTCGGTACCTTTTTAAGCGCTTGCACGGAAGACTGAGATTTGGCATGGTTAAAGTTTATATGGAGAAGGAATGCAGAAAGCTAAAATTTATCTATAATATCTGTTACTAATATAATAAATTAATACTGCGAATCCTAATACGATCAGTGCCATTGAACTTAGACCCCCTAAATATTGACATTGTCACTCAACGAAAGGTGACAGCAAGTGATGTAGATAATACTCATTGTTTATGAATACTGTAAATGTCAAACAGAAAATAGTCTATGATCAAAAAGTCGCTGATCGAATTTGGACTTTAGGGCGATCGCTAGTTAAGATAAATTCGTATTTAATTTCGCTTTAAGGCCGCTTGTTAGATAAAAGAAGCTAATTATGATTAGAATGAGAGTTTCCGTCGCATCACGGCATCACTTTGTGTCGTAACTATCGGTTATGTAAGAGAAACGTAATGACACCTCAGTGTTCGCGGTTAGTTTACTGTTGAACTCGATTATAGTACATTATTGTCGTCCAACGGTGAGTTACCATTATGATAACATACACTCCTCCGTTGACACAGATTATTTATGTAGTGTGAAATAGATGGGACATTGAATCCGTTATTGACATGAAAATGTCCATACGATATATAATTATTTAAAAGTTCGACATACATACTTTAAATATTAGTACGAGAATTTGACTCCTCGACTAATGAATTAATAATAATGCTTAATTTTTTTGTAGTTTATGACATGGGATCTCGCGTATCACTGAGGAAAATCTTACATTATTCAAAACGTTAAACAACAGGCACAATTTCAATAGTAAAAATGAATATAAAATAGTAATGCAATCTTTTAGAGTTAATGAAACAATTAAAGTTTTAGGTTCTACAATAAACTGCCTAGGCACATTAGCGATTTGCCGGACAATAACTTCAAGAATCATGATCAGCAAGTTTTATTGTCGTAAAGGGTGTTATAGGTGGATCATTACGAGAATGACTGTGATTTTTGGAACTAAATCCCACTCTGTAATTCCATTAAAAGTTATAGTAACTGTAAACATCAAATAATAAATTAAAGTAGTGTAAAAAATGATTAAAATAATGTCTATTTATACACAGTAAAATAATTTTTCCACAATAATAATAAAGTTACATTAGTTTTACATGATAAAAAATAAATATAATACAGCAAAATGAATTTAAATTATTATCTTTGATGACCGACGTAATTATGACGCACTTCCGTCACATGATGGAAACAAAGAAGTATAACTTCAAAAAATACATAAAATTTCCTCTGATTAATCATATGTATGAAGCTGAAAAGCGTTGATATCATATCCCATCTCTCACACATAAATTATAAATATAATTCCCAGTTTCCTTTATTCACGGTTATACGATTGGACGGATTCGAATTGGAATTGATTATGTCTTTTAATTTAACAAAAGATGGCAGTCATATAACGCTTTAAAAAATAAGTTAGCACTAAAGTTGTAAATTACTCTTCGAAACAGCAAGTAACACAAGACCATTACCGATTTAACTAAAGAACAAGCAAATAAAGATAAGCTTACATAAGTGTTGCATTACGCTTCGCAACACGCGAGGTAGGCAGGTTTCGAAATGTACAGTGCACTTAAATTGCAATAATGTTGCGTGTATACATCCGCCCATAGCGGAACTCGGTAATTTTCTATTACATAGCTGAGATAATAAAGAGATTTGATTGTTTACTGAACACTGAACCAATTCAACGATAGAAATAAACGCAACCTACCTACCTAATTTCATTATTTGAACTTTATGAAAACAATTAAAAGTGTCTTAATTAATAACGGTGGATTCTATACAATACGGTTCCGAAGTGCGTTATCTCTCAAAAAATCAAAATATTTTTTATTCAATTGAAGCCCAAACAAAGCACTAATGAACGTCAAAACACTACCACCGGTTCGGAAAACATCCCACCCAGCCATCGAGAAGAACCGACAAGAAACTCGATCGGGTTTATCAACATCTTATTTTGTTTTTACGGATGCAACGCGTCACGAAAATGTGAAACGTTTTGAGAGAGAGAGGAAGAGAGCGATTGAGAGAGAGTGAGAAAGGGCGAACGTAGCATGAAGCACGTAGCCATGGAAACAAAGTGTAAACAGTGAGTTAAATTCACCTATAAATAAACCTTTTGTGATAAATTTGTAAATCGTCCTGTACTAAGCAGTTGTTCAGAGTAATATATTTATTATCTTCTTGTTAATATACATTTTTTTTTGTTAATTCGTTTGAAGATTAGGAAGTTTTTATATTTAGAAATAACGTGGCATTTTAATTTGCCACTCGTCATTTAAAAATTTAATATACTTTAAATTAAATTATTAAATTCAATTATATTTAATTCATTAAATTCCTAAAATATTTTTGTTTTCCCTCCCTCTAAGTCTCGGAAATCTAAAGCTTTAGATTAGTATAAATATAAACGAGATTTAAAAATTAGTTAGCCAATGAAGTTTCACTTGTGACTTATTTATAAAGTACTCACGCAGTGTGTACTTTGTACGCACGCACTTTTTATTTTAATTAGTTTTTACAGTATTAAATTATATACAGTGATTATAATTTTCAGTAAATGTACAGAGAGGAAATCACATTCAGACATCACCATCATTCACGTAATCATATACCCTATAATATACTCTTTCGACAATAAAACTTGCTTAACGTGATTCTTGAATTTATTATCCGGCAAATCGGTAATGTGCTCTTTTCTCGGTAATAATTGCAAGGAAACTTAGAGATCTGTGAGGAACCCCTTAAAAATGCCGCTGCTATGCCGTCCTGCAAGCTGGATATACGCTGGTAGGTTCCCAAACGCAACAAACCAAAGGGAGACGACTGTGAACGTCTTGTCACCGTGTCCATAGCGGTCGCGACACAGCTACCACCCCGCTTCAGAAATGGATATACACCGTATTTTACAACCGTAAAAAAAAGAAACAGAGATTCCAAACCATCTCGTAAATCAATATAATTCATTATCATCGTAAAGTCACGCTTTGCTAATTGAAAATTATTTACGGATTATTCGATAATTTTTGAAAACCACTTTATTGAAAGTAAAAAATAAATAAATATTAATTTGTGCATCTTTTGAAGACCAATTCCAATTAATAAAATAATCGCATGATGCCTATGATCACATGAACGAACTATTTGTATCCATTAATAAATGATAGCTTATTATTCTACCTCATTTCTAGTTTTAATATAGATAGTTTAGGGAAAAAAAATCGACATATATACACATATACATAGCGTGCTGAAATCATAATCCTCCTTTTGGCTTCATTGTAGTTTGGTAAATAGAAGATAAAGTTATAATCTACGTCCAATCACAAAATACTTTTGTATATAGGAGACGTTCAGTTACATATTTTAAATTGTTTATATAATGTATTGTTTATGTCATAACAAAGTATCGTCTTAGTCTTTTAGTTTGTTAATAAAATATTAAAATCAAAATATTGGAAAATCGAAAGCGGTCTTAGTTTTTATTTCGTATAATTAAAACCTAATTATAAGCTACAAGAAATAGATTAAAAGTCGCATTAAAATCGATGCTTTATATATTTTAATTTCCTTGGTTACAGACAACAGACAGCGCGGACTTTCTGGCTACGAGGCCGCACACCGCCGCCGTCTTACCCGGCAAACCGGCCGGGAACCCTCTACAGTTCATCCGGGTAGGCCCCGCCGACCTTGGCAGCCGCGCCCGCGAGCAGCTGCGCAGGGCGGAGCTAGCAAAACGGACTGAACCCGCGAGGATCGAGAGACAAGAAGATTGGCAGTCGGTAAGCTATTTACCTCCTATTTAATTTAAAATGTAAAGGTGAGGAAATAACATATCGAGACATGGCGAGCACTTCTGTCCGACTGCATCGTGATGCACCTATAGCAAACACTGTTTAGTAGCTTCGGTGCATAACGTTCCGGGATTGGAAAACGTTATCTCTATTATTCTTGAGTACGAGACTTTGGATTTACCGGTCAAACCGTAAAACAAAAGACCATTTATTGTTCCGCGCTTAGATATCTGTACTACAACTTTGAAATATAACAGACAATTTTAACAAAAAAGATAAACCCTATTTAAATGATTTTGAGGAGTTCTCTGGTGTATCTTCGAAGTTGAAGGTTCAATTCCAATGATATTAAAATGGGACGACCTTTGAGGTATCCCTTATCTATCACAAAAATAATCATCAAAAACGGTTTATAAATAAATAAGTTATGGCTGACCATCCATAAAAAAAAATTATTCGAATTGAGTAACATCCCCCCGTCCTTTGTTGAAGTCAGTTGAAAAAGATAAAAATCTTTAATTAATCACTGACTTTACTAGAACCGTTTTGAAAAGCAGCAAGATCCCGCATTAGCTTCGCGAAATAAGGAATGTCAGACTACAACACATGCATGCGGGGTTTGCGGAACTGATTAAAAATGTCCATGAAAAAATTTGTGACGGTGCGTATGCTAGGCATCCGGGTCGGGGAATAACTTCCGCGGCTTATTGGAAATTAAGTCAAACGAAACATCATACTGTGGGCTTGGCGTTGGCTATATCTGACTGTTTGTTTGATCCAATTATTTATATTACTAGAGTATTTCTTTAGTGACAGTTTTTAGTTATTTAATTTGCAAAAAGAACCAATAGCTTAAGTTCAATTTGGAAACATTTTTGTAAATCTGACGGATGATATATCGACTAAATGTAAATGATTTTATAGAAAAAGCTTAGCTCGTTCCTATGAAGATCTTCACACTAACTTATGAACAAAACATGACTTGCATATAAATTCAAAATTTCAATTGCAAAATAGTAGCAGCAGTATTCAAAAAGAAAAACAAATAACAGAAGCAATTTATCCGACTGGAAGTATTTCGTTTGTGTCTATTGCTGTTTACTATGTGTGGTGGGACGTCAGGTTAACAAAAAAGAAGAACATGATAAACTTTCTTTCATCGGAGAAATAAATATCTTTAGAAGAAAAGTATCTAGAACAGTAGCTAAAGGTGACCATGCACAAAGCTTATAATATTGATTATTTGAATTAAGTGGACTAGAGATTACTTACATCTATTGCTGAGATTCCAGCTAGTTTTAAAGACTTACCGGAGCAATCGATTATAAATAAAATCATCATAATTGTTACGATAATGTAAGTTTCGATGTACGATTAGTTTCTATTGACGCCAAATATTTTCTTCTTCTACCGTACCTCATTTTCCAAATTTTTTGAGGTCGGTCCTTCTAGTTTAAGTCATTTGCGGGTATAAACTCGTCGTCGCCATTCCCCTCATAACTGTTCCCAGCCAGATGATTGGTGCCTTACCTCGACTTCTTTTAGAATATCTTATTACCATTACGGATCTTGTCATATGGTCTACATTACGACGCAAAACATGACCCTACGAGCCCATTTATCGTTATAGGTTTAGCGTTGTTGCCACAATCTTACCTTAGCTTAAGTGACGATGTTGCACAAGATGGTAGCACGTTAAGCCTAGTGGAAAATTGGTTCTCAAGTGCAGCTGCTGGAACACACCTATTGGTGTTTGGAGATAGATTCTCAACTCGAGGGTGGTAGCTAGCCAGGCGGGCATCAGAAAAAGCCTATGGTTTCAACACGATGTTTTGCTACTTTAAATGTTCCCTGAATATGCTCATTCCTGAATATCTTTTATTTACTTTTATATAATAAAATATAATACCCTTTAAATTTATGACAGTTTTAGTTCCAAATTGCAAGTCTAATAGAATACATAAAGTGTCTCTGCCTTTGTATTAGAGTAAAATTGAAATTTTATTGCCCTTTGTTCGTTCGGTTGAGAAGCGAAAACAAGTCGTAATGTTACGTATAGGATTTTCAAACTAATCGCTAATAATTCATTCGGACCTATAAATATTAAGACGATCTGAGATTTACTGCGCGCACCCACACTCGGACACAAACACACACATACGAAGCGCTTGTTATGAAATCGCATATAAATCTTCTCGCGAGAGTGTTTGTCTATTGACGGACGTCTTTTATAGTGTGGATCTCGTTAGAATAAAACTTTATCTTTTCAATGGTCAATATTGACAATTCTAAAATGGACAGAGGTATGAATCTACAAAGGGCTTTCAAAATGAACGTGGGCTTTATATATTGAAGAGTGTGTGTGATATATTATTACAAATGTGAAATGACGTTTGTTTGATTGTGGTTAATTCATCAATCACATTCAAACGGCTCGACGAATTCTATTGAAAAGCATAAAAGTCTATTATGTATTGAGATAACACAGTTGTGAGACGTGATGCGATTAAACGAAAAGTAGATATTCAAATTTGACTAATATGATATTGTTCACTCTCCTTCATTGTTATACGTCAAGGACATTTGTGTTTGACTTTGCCAAAATATTTTTGAACTTCATATCGTTCCAGGAAGCTTTTTCTTCTATTATTTTTATAGTGGCAATTGACGATGCTTTCCCTGATGGTAAATACGCAAAAGCGAGTCACTAAGACGGATTTTTCAACAAATGCAGAGTGGTCGCAACCCAGTCGAGCAAAAGCTGGTGGGGAACAACTAGTAAGACTAAATATTCAATATGTTTAGGGTAATTTAAACCGATGATGATGTTAGCTCGCACGTATACCGCTTTGATGATATACTTGGAGTCGTCCTACAAAGAGCATCGGTGAAGAAAATGTCCGCCTGGCTTAAAATCTCTCTTAAGTTAAAATTTTACCTATATCCGGAAACTTACTTGAAAGATAGGTTACTGTTTATCTGTTATCATTTTAGGCTACATGTCCATTTAAATTCAAAGTAAATTGTAGTCCAGGGTTTAACTTATAATTAGGTAAAAAATCATTTATTGGAACAATGTAAAGTATAAATATACTTATTTAATTAGACAATCTCCTTGGTATTCCAGGCGAGTCGATCGCCGGAAATACGTCGTACGCGGCGTTTGTGAGAAGCCTTGGGAACGCGGCATACTTCCGTTCAGTTAAATATTGTTTTGCTTGTGTTTTTGTATATCTCGACCTACCTGACTTTAGTTTAGAGTAGGGAAGTTGCGCGTTATCGACTTGACGCTAGGCAGCGCTGTGATCCGAACTCTACACGTTTTTATCTATGTATAAAATATAATTTTCCGAAGATGATAACATGCTAAACCTAGGAACCTAGCTTTCAAACGAGCTTGCCGGAACACACTGTTAAGTGTTTTGCGATAAATTTGTTAGGTACTAGCTTATTAACCATTAGAAAATGCTGTACCGCCATACCATCGTTTCATCACAATTTTGTTCCTTGATCTAAGGTTTATTTTAGGCTTCGAACACAAGTCGAACAACGGTATCCTAGGGCACTTCCATTGAGCTATTCATCCATCCATTCAGCCTGAAGACGTCCACTACCCGGTAGTGATCATAGACCTCCCCCATAGATGACCACAATGAAACGACGAGTACAATGCTGCACGCATCGAGCGGATTGCCGCATCCTTCACTAGGTCGTCGCTTTACCTATTGGCAGAACTGCCCGCGTTGCTTTTTGCAATGCATGACCACTCGAGAACTTGACCTCATCGGTCATCCGTTCTACGAGCAATATATTCTGGCTCTCTGCCACTTAAGTGTAAGTATTCTTAAAGCTGTGTCAGTGACTTTGGTTCTTCTACGGTTCTCTTCATTTCTGACTCGATGATACGGAGAAACTCCGAACACTAACCCGTTCAATTGTGTTACAGAGACCACCCACTGTATTCGACACAATAGTTACAAAATAAAATTTTGAATGTCTATATCGCAAAAAATATAGCGACTTGGAATAAAATATGCGACGGGCATGATTCCCGCGTCCTTATGAGTCGCCGCGATTGATGCCAATCAGTCTGGTGGTCTGGTATTGTTGTGCCGCAACTCGCATTTAATGCACCATAGGTCATGGGCTGAATTCGTTATTTAGAACGTATATTTGCCTTGTATATCACTCGTACAATTTTTATGATGTTGTTAAGACACAGAATATATTTTTGTAGTTTACTTCTTAAGAACCGATTTTCATTTATAAGAACCCCGGTATGGAAATTTTATGAAGAGTGAAATTTAAAAAAATGTTAACTTAAATGTTATGTTTTCTGCCAAAAGGTCATTACTCTTTAGTAAATATCATATTTATGCGCCATCTAGTAACTAATGCAAAAATTATTTTACTCTTTTGATTACTTGAAATATACGTACAGTTTATATTTACTGAAAGATGACGCGTTTTCTATTATTATTATTTTATATTTATTCCATGAGAATCGTACTTAAGGAGGAAACTCTAGTCGTGTGTCAGAGCTGACATACACACACACACACACTTTTTAAAATTGTATTTTGTTTTAAGTACTATCGTTTTATTATTGTGATAATATTTATAAACAAAAAACAATACTAAATATACAAGGATCACGTGAAGACCGCACAAGTTCTTTGTGGTTGTTCATGGTGAGAGATATTTACGCTGAAGCCGTGGCAATACACATGTGATGAGTTCTGTAAAGGCATTAAATTGAAGTACAGTCATGTCAATCGCTTCAATCCCACACACATATTGCCGGCTGCAATTTCTTATCTCGAAGGTATACTACATACGATACCATTCATACAATCACCAAGTTAACTATACACAAGTGTAATAGAAGGGGACGAGTTCTGTATACACATCTAATTTTTAATTAGATTTAAGATCGTTAATCGCATCAGTAATTGGCCCGTGCCTTGTAAGGATATCTTTATATCCATCCCTTTTTTCTGGTCCACTCATGTATGTTGTTATGTTTTTGTTATTATATCTCATTCTTTTGTTAGCTACCTCTTTCTCTCTGTTATATCGGATATTTGGCAGAATTATTTAAATGCAACAAATTAAGTATTACATGTTTACGAGATAAGTTTCCGATGATTCCGTATTCTGATTATTGACAAACTCTTATGAATACAAGACCCTGGTGGTGACCAGGCTTGACAGCCTTATAAACGCAAACCAAAGCTTTAAGTGTGATTATTTAAATCGTTGCGTTTGTTTCAGAACTTAGATAACTGGAAGTCCTCGCGGCGGAAGCGTGTCGAACATATCATAGAGAGGTGCGTCGAAGTGCGAAGAATGGAGAACGAGACGTGTCAACCTCGTGCCAAGTCCAAGACCTTCAATGAAATGTTGGAGGAGAGGTGAGTTTATTTTTAAACTGCTTCCATCACTGTAAATAACTATACTCCAATAGAACTGCAGTACTGCACTCACGGATTAGTTGGAACAGCTTGTGTATCTGTGATGTGTGAACCTTGAGAAGTTAGTAGTTATTCATGAGAAGGAAAGAGACCTTCGTTTGCGTTCATATCAATAAAAACGTAATATCAATAAAACATGCCTATGTCAGTCAACGAGACCGTAAGGTAAATTAATTCCAGAAACTGTTCAATATTAGGATTACCAACAAACAAATTTTATCTTGTTATAAAATAGTATACATTTAGATGATGAAAAAATAGCATCGTCTTAGGGCATTCGCCAGTACTTTAATAACTAGTTAGCACTCTTAAATTGAAGAGCTATCGAGCGACTATGGAAGTGTTTCTGCAGTTGGCACTTATTTATCGCATTAGGCAATAAGTTTTTTGTATCGGCAGTTTTTTTAATCATAATTGATAACAGATACTATATTGCAACTTGTTATCTAAAAAGGGTTTTCTAATATTATATACTCTATATTAATCATACTATCAAAATGTACGTTTGCGAAAGATTTATACTAAATCTGTAGTTCTGTCTGTACATTTAATATTTTACGAAAATTCCCCGATAGGCATACTATATGAACGACACTAATCACGAATATGTCATTAAAAAAAAAATTGTCCGTCTATCTGTTTATATGTCCAGATTTAACTCAAAAACGGCGTAACCGATTCTTATGAAATATTGTATACGGGTGCTTGTCATTTGTCAATAGATAGGGTAAAAGAAATTTCAATATTACTTTTATAAATGGTAAAAAAATAATTTCCAAAAAATATATTTTCGTTAATTCTTGACCGATTTTGATGAAATTTTGTACACTGGAAGTATAAAATCATTCCATACATGATGGGCTATGAGAATTTTCAATATTACTCCCAGAAATAAAAAAAAAAAACGATTTTCACAATATTAAATCTTCATGAATTCTCAACCCATTCTAATTTTATTAAATTTTGTAGACGGGAATCATACGTCATTCTATAATGAGAGGTCATAAGAATCGTTAATAATACATTAGAAATCGTAGAATACAATAAAAATTATCAACCAATTTTGATAAAAAGTGTACACGGGAAATACATGAAATTCCTCAATTGATACGACGTATGAATTGTCAACAATATGAGTAAAAATAAAATTACAGTATGTGTAAATAATTACTGACGCTAGCCATTATATATAAATGCAATAAAATTATTATTGCATTTAAATTAATAACACTTATTGAAACATTACAAAATTAACAATTGCTCTCATAATTCTATATTACAAATCGAAGTGCCCTTGGATATGTTTCACAAGTTATTTCTCGTCTAAACATTCCTTAAAGATTATTGACTACATAATAACGACAATTTGACTGGACGTACATATGTAGTTATTGTTTTTATTTTTTATAGGTTTAGAGTTTAGCAATAAATACATCTGATGCGTAGTGACGATGACGTTCAATATGGTAGCACGCTAAGCCTAGTGGGGGCTCTCATGCAGGTGCCGGAACACACGTGTTGTTGTTTGGTGACAGTTTTTCATCTTGAGGGTGGTAGCTAGCCTGACGGGCATTACAATATGCTCTATTACCTTACTCCACCATAGTCCACTACTATTCATAACGATTTTTTTCTTCACCGAAAGCAAAGGTTTGTTGTGAAAGGAGACGGATACTCTTTCATACAGACATGGGTCTGGGTAAAAAAAGAGATGTAAAAATATGAAAACGGTGTAAATTAATAGCGTCTGCATTATCAAACAGTCACTGAAAAAAAGCGGATTTTTTTAAATTTAAAAGCAGAGATTTAGGATATTTCTTAAAAGCGAAGTCATGTAATAAACTATAATTAAAGTATTTATGAAGTAGGATTAATATTAAAAAGGCTTATGTTTATTATATTTTAAAGTTATTAGTTTACTTATCTTGTTGGTTGTGAATTTTAATGATATTGTACGAATTTAAAAACAAAAATATATTCAAACTAATTACATTCTGGGCCCAGAAATACCCGTCTCCTTTATTATTTATTCGTTTTGCACATAGAATTATGAACTCGGCGGGTACAGTGAGCGGACTTTATTACTCTATGGTTTTACACATTATTGAAACCCGTTGTTTGTTTTTGTTATATTTTGACCAATTTATATTAAAGTGAGGAATTTTTTGAACTGGATCATTATGGAAAAAACATACAGTTACTTAAAATTAATTAAATCGCTGAAAGAATTGAATCTCAACTTCTTTTGAAAACTTGTCCTTAGTTTTTTTTTAGTTGCATATTCACGGACTGATTCTGAACCTAACTTGGTAAAGCAAGTCACCATGGCGGGCTTTGGCTTTTTCATACGTTGGTCATTATGTTAGACAGCTCCGAGTAAACGAAGCAATAGACATAGACATATTATTTGTTATTTCTAGTGTTGTATGTAAGATATATCGATTGTCGACTCACGTAACATAATATTGGTGTCATTGACTCGATACGCGGTGTTGTTTTACCTCCGGTTAGGGTTCCACAGAACCGCAACATGAACCACGTTGTGATTTTTAAGAACCTAGATCAGTTTATCGTTAGGTTGTATTATTTTATTCGTGTCATTAATTTAATTATCCAATAGATCAGCTTACTGTTTATTATGTCTAACTTATATAAAAACAAATTTATATTCATGACTTTTTCTTGAGTTTTTTTTTTTCGAACTTACTATAGTGTTAGCCTTTAGGGTCCTGGAGCTATTAGAGGCTTTGACAGGGAGTTCAATACTTCAAGGAGTATTAAATGAGTATTATTGTAAATAAAATAGTCTAAATGGAGAAACTTCGTGACGCTGTGATATTGTACTATTTAATTTAGGAGGTTGCTGGGTCGATTCTTACGCGAATTGCGTAATAAACTAAATTACTAGCTAAGTAACTGGGATTGTTTTTCTTAATGCTACCTGCAGACCCGTATTACACGTCAGTTGAGGTCATGGGGTATTATTAAAGGATGTTGTGTTTTGTTTAGGTCATTTACACATGTCGGTTTATTATAAAATTTGATTTTTGAATTTTCTTTTACCACTTAAAATAATAATTTTACAGTATTTTGTTTTACTAGAAACGATCGTGATATAACTTAATGCCGTGATGCCGTTTCTATTAAATGCACAAGCGTATATGAAATAATAAGCGTATATATCTTATGTATATATATATGAACTGTTTGGGTATATAATACAAACTATTCATTGTCTGTAATTATATTGTGTAGTATAAGATTGTCCTTCAAAAAATATTATTACAATATTTTTAATAATTATTTCACTTCTCAAGTACCTAATACGATTTAAAATTATAAATAAAAGAAGTCTGATATTATAGCTAATCATAGAGCAAGTAACGAAGACCGGTAGTTGATAATCAATAGTCAATATAACTACATATTTCTTACCCGCCTCTCACAATAATATCCGCTAAGTTATTAATATAAATCTTAGCAAGTCATTCGAAATAATATATTTTTACGTTCATGAATGAAATTACAACAGCATGTCGACTAACCTAGAAACACGCAGTATATGATTATCACGAATTGTTCAGTTGCCAATTCGTTCGAAATTATGTCTCATTGTCATTTTAATTGGATACGAGAATTAATGGATGATTTTAATGCCCTTGGTTTATTTTTCAGCCTGTAAACGATTTAGGTTTAGTGTAAGCCGTACTTATCATCAAGTACTGTACCGTCATTGTATCGAGCTAGTACAAAAAAAGCAGTCGTTGGTTCAGTGGTACTTAGCGTGTACGGACTCGCGGCGGTTAATGTGAATTCGAATCCTTGCAATAAGCCTGAGCTTTCAGTGAACGAAAACATCGTGTTGGACCTTGACATTATTTAAATCCCGCATGGCTGGTTACCAACTTCGCCAAGCACCTATAGTTGCGTTCCGGTAGCTACACTTGAGAGTCAGCCCCCTAAGTTCCCACTAAGCTTAGCGTCTTATTATCTTACAAGAAAAAAGTGTTCATCGTCATTTAGCATCCGGTGTAATTTTGAACGTTAAATCTATAAAAATATTTTTTAAATCCCCTTAATTATATACGGAACCCATAGAAACTTAAAAAATTACAATGTTGCCTTTTATTTTAATTCTTTACCGGGAGCCCAGTATATTATGAATTGCTCCTTAGATTACATACTACGTAATGGTTATTTCATAACGCAATAATTATGTTGTATAAGAACAATCATGTTTGATTTACAAATTTTATTTTGCTAGCTGTGCCCCGCGGTTCTGCTTATGCATTTTATGATTATTATCGTAATTAACTACCTCCTTAGATAGCAGACGGACAGGTCAGTTCAACCTTACAAGGTCTTAAAACTCGAAAAGGATCATTGTCCTAATCGACGTCAGTCAAGTTGATAGGTTGTTATTCCTAAAATCTGAGTTGCAACGGCTCGAATATCAGAGCGTATTGTCAACCGCAACTTTCAGACCGCAATACAGTAGCGCGAGTATAATTCCGTAAAAGACGTAAATACGTTGACAAGTCGACCTGTTTCATATTTAAAATTATTCAAAATTGGCATCTGAGTTGCCTAATTTACATGGCGAATAAATAAGTAATTCGGCAGGCTTACTTATGTATTGTACACCGCACTTGTAAATTAAAAAAAAAACAATAATTAAACTTTGAAATGGACACAATTAAAAGCATGCATTTTCGAATCGTCAACGTATTCGCGCTTTACACGGATTTACATTGGTCCTTTCTTCCTGGTCCGTTAAACGATATGTGATGACGATGAGACATTGCAGCAAACCGGCAAGACATCCGACGACGCCGATATCAGATCAAGATATTGTCGTTTACCGAAATCTCTTTATAAGATTCTAACCCACGTCCATGGACGCGGTATCTGAAACGCTACCACAGACCACTGAGCCATCGCTTCATCGCTTTAGTTAACCCGGAATCGAATAAATCGGTGATTCACTTTTGTTATCCGCTTTTCACCAATATAACAAACTAATAATTGTTGCGAAAACCAAATGTTTTACTCGAAGAATTTGATCGCGAAACAACGCGTTTCGAGTCTATACCGCTATAGAAACACAAACTCTGCGTGGAATTACAATATTAAGCACGTGCTTTCTCGAAGGCACTCGTTTTAAAGTTACGTTTACACGGACATAACGGCCTCGAGTACCATTCCACATTACAAACAACTGCAATTTGTCAAGTAAATTCTTAGAAATAATATGGTGAGTGTTACACCTCGATGTATTATAATTATTTTAATGTTTCTCGGTATTCTCATTTGAAAGAAACATAAATAACATACTCTTGCATTCTTAAAATGACGGATAGGTATAAATTGTACTTTTCCTCTAGACTGGGGAAGAGCTGTATATTAAATTAATTGTGTTCTATTATTAAACTGTATTCACATCTAACAATTAAATTAAGTTTAGACGGGATAATCGTATTTATATGTTTCGTGATATATATTCTTTAAAATGTCAAGCTACTGTACTATGTAAAGATTATAAGTAGAATATATAACATTTATGTTTACTGGTCACTCGTATGCATCTAAAGTAGGTAGGTATGCCTACTTTAATTAAATAAAACCTATAGGTAATTATTATTATTATACTTATAATTTAAACCGTATAACCATTTAGAAAGTTTGGTGAGCACTCTTGAATTAATATGTTACTTCGATGATTCTATTACTTTATAAATATGTACTATGAACTCTTATGCAAAACAATATATTTCCGAAAACTTACACTATATATGCAGATTAGCGGCAACACTTTAATCTGATCTATGTAAGTTGGTTGATTCTCACATTATCTCCTATTAACTATGAAAAAAAATATATATATAGAAAATTTAAAATAGACAATACTGTAAATAATAACTACTTGTCTAATATTGAAACTGTAAAAGCCGTCTGAGGCTTCAGTGCTCTTATAGCTAACAGTACATATATAGTCAAATTAAAAAAAGTCTAATATTAATAGTTAGCTGCGTATAGTTTTAATTTTATTTGATACTTCTAAAACGTAAATTGTTATCGTAGTAAACTTTCAGACTACTGCTGCAAGAATATTTAAATGAACTTGAAGAATCAGGTCACGCAATGCAATTTATTTTATAAGAGTTTGAAGTACCTTTAGATTATTTGCCTTTATTATAATTTAACGACAAGTTAGTCAGATTGGATCAGGACCACCATACACCAAATGTAACATCCGCTATAGTAATCAGTAGGGTTCCCACCACGACGCACATGATGAAAAACCCGTCATAGTGACTTATTTTTTGTTGTATCGCATTTTGGAATTAGCCAGTGTATACCCAGCTTGCTGGCCGGCATGACAGCTAATAGATAGCTGATATATCTATGATCGCCGTTATCTATGGATTGAACTGAGCTATACTAATTTTCGCGACCAATCTTTCGCCGTAACAGCAGCAGGACTGTGGAATTCGCTTCCTATCAACATCCAACTAGCCAAATTTAGCCTTTTTTCTTCTTTTTTTTTTTTTACTAAATATTATGCTCACCTTTCTCTTGCTCCCCTGGAAGACTGGTAGAGAATGCTTTTTAGCATTAAGTCCTCCATTTATACCTTTGTTGTGCAATAAAGAATATAATAATAATAATTATTGTTTAAAAAACTAAACGTTTTTGATGTTACAAAATAAAATAAACAATCAAATGCGTTTGTGAAATTTTTTGAATACTTTCAAACACAACTACGAATTCTTCTACTGTCTCATTTACTAGCGTCATATGAACGCCCGCTTAACTAACCCAACAAAGTACGTTCACAACTCAGCGATTGCTATAAAATTAGGATTTTATGGACTGTTACTGTCGGATTTGTAAGATAGTATTGTACTGTCGTATTGTAGAATTATGTTTTACTGTCAGATTGTAGGATAATTACAGTTGTGGGCGTTTCAACTGCCTCACTTTCGACTCTCGATTTCGACTTTCGACCTCTCGTGGGGCAGTAGAAGTATGCTACATTGAGCCGAGAGGTTTCGGGTTCGATCCCTGAACATGACTGGCATTTATGTGATGAAAATAATTTCCAGTTGTATGTATGTGTGTCACATATCTATATATATGTATGTATAAGCTGTTTAGTTACATAATACAAGCTCTGCTTAGTTTAAAAATGTGAACGTGGCCCTGTTAAATTGTGTTCCTATATTTATTTATTTATTCCTATTCCAATTCACTATCAAATATAGATATGTAGTTCGAAATAAATAAATATTACTAAAAACTGTTTTTTACCATTAGTGAGATTTGTCTACGATCTGTATTTTTACTCTTGGAAACAGCAGCTGAGGTAGATACCATATTCATATTACAAAAACGCGCAGTTCGAGTAATCTACACCGTGGAACCTCGCGAATCACTAAAGAACAAGTTTCAGGAGTGTAACGTCTTAACTTTGGCCCTCAATAAATTCTTGATAATTAAATGTATGTTCTCAAAAACTTTGACGAGCTACATTTTTTAAACGATCGGCATAATTTTTATAAGGATCCAAAGAGCATTACCGATTAGCTAATTAATGAGCTTAGGGACAACGTAAAGCAAATTTTACTATAAAAAGAATAGCGGGTACAGAATGGATCATTACGTGAATGATATTGATGTCTGGAAATTATTTCTTACGGGCTTTTCTAGATGACTGGGTTATTTTTCGAACTGGTGATAATATTTTAACTTTTCTATGTAATTATGGTTCTGAATAATTTAGTTGTTTTAATCATTTTGAAGTGGGATTATACAATGCTGAAAAATAATTTTAATTTTAATATTATTTTCTTTTACTTATCAAATTACTATGCCATTACAAACTATTAGATGTGAATACAAGTATTTCCTTGTCCTAGGAAATCAACTTTCATAGGTAAAGCCGGTGTTTGGGAGCGCGGTATACATTACAAGTCCGTCTCGGTCGGCGGCCGCTGCACGAATGATCGAATTACCTGCGCTCGCGCAGGAAAGTGCGGTGGTTTCGTTGTAATTATATATTTCTATGACTTATTATTTTTAAAAGGATATTATAACTGTGTGAAGTGTATGTAAATGATGTAATGCGAGGAAGAGAGAGTGGATTAGATAATTACTTTTAAAACCTGTCAATATAGGTTATTCCAATCTATTAATAATATAAAGGTGTATGTACCCGTTTTATTTCTTGCATTATTATTTATTTATTGTGTACAATGAAATAAATTAAATCAACGATTAAACTTGATAAATGTCAGACAAATTTCCTGGCAACGTCACGTCGGTTTAGGTGTACAAATAAGTTTCCGCCGTTTTTTAACACAAATTAAATATTTATTATAAAAGAACGTTAATATAAATTTATTTAAAATATTGCCCATCACTTGCAACCACTTTTTCCCATCTCTCAGGCAGCATTTGAATCCCACGTCTGAAGAACTCCTTGTCTTTTGAGGCTATCCACGATACAACCCAATTTTTGGTATCCTCATAAGATGTGAACCGCTGCGCCGTCAGAGCATGTTCCATGGACCGGAACAGGTGAAAATCGGACGGTGCAATGTCTTGTGAATACGGCGGGTGGGGTAACACTTCCCAATAAAGTGTTTCCGAGTACTTTTTCACGGGAGCCGCAACATGTGGACGAGCATTGTCATGCAGAAGAATAATTTTTTCGTGTCTAGAATAGTATTGAGGGCGTTTTTCCTTCAGAGCTCGGCTCAATCTCATCAATTGCGTTCGATAGAGGGCACCAGTAATTGTTTCGGTCGGATTAAGCAACTCATAATACACTACACCTAGCTGATCCCACCAAATTATTTCCACAAAATAAATTTCAACTTATAAAAATTATATTTTACTAATATAAAATCAATGATATTAATAGGTTATGTTGTTCTTGAATGTCCAAACTATTTTTTAAGCCGGTTATCATCTGCGAAAGTTAACTGAAACTCCGTGCCAATCCAGCTACAATAAAACGGCGAAAACTTATTTGTACACCTTTATATTTTTTTTCAATACCAAGAAGTCTTAGCTACTAGTAGTATTACTTGACTTTCATAAATATTCCTTATGATAAGTATAATGTTAATTTACGCTACGCATGCCATTTACATTTTAAAGTTTTTAACTTCATTGCCTTTCAAATAAACTGCTTGAACTAATAAATTGAACGTTTATCCACAAATTTTTAAAATGATACACAAAAATATATTCCAGAAGCTGTGATGTCTCTTTGCTTTTATTGCTTAAATATTCAATAGGGCGTATGCTTACGTGAACATTATGTGTGTATACTTATTTCTATTATTAAAAAACTCGAATGGTAAAATATCATAGTCTTTAGTGTAGTAAATTTAGAAATATTTAATGCTGACAAAAGTAGTTTAGATGTATTTAATAAGCAATGGTAACAGTTTTTGCAACACAGATTTCATGCTACACAAACTTCCAATGAAGTCATCAAATAGAGTACATAATATTTATTCCGGACAGAGAGACGAATGCCGTCATTCGTAATCTCTTCAAACTATTGTATTCCGAAAGTAAATTAATTGGTTATCGATTTGGCGTTATATAACTGCACTGGTAAATTAAAATTACTGAAATTCATTGAAATAAATTTGCTGTGTCATTCTACTATATAATCATTATTCCTATAAATTAGTTTAAACCAAGACTGCCAAAACAATACAAATCTAGAAAAAGTAATTGTTCATTTATTTAATTTTCTCTTTGGAAAATTAATATATTTTGTCTGTGAGTCACTTGGTTTAATACGCCAATTAGAAAACGTGACCTCGCCATTCAGGAAATATGAACGTAAGACTTTTGCGTGAGGTATCACATTTGTCAATGTTATCATACGAAATGTCATATAAAATTAATAATACGGGACCATATTGCAGCGGTTTTGTGGCGTATTTTTCATTTAAATTAAAACACTATTTTTAACTGAAACATTATTTGTTTTATAAGTATCTATTTATATATGAATCTACCATGGCTGGTAAAAAATATAAACAAGTATTATTTCGCCAGATGGCCCGCTAGCTAACACGGACTTGAAATTATGGGCAGCCATGCTTTATCCCTTTAATCTTAGTTTGTTTTAGGCCTTAACATCAGATAACAGTGTGCCTTGTGGTCACTAGTTAAACCTACAAAGCAATTAAACATATGTCTAGTGTCAACAGGTCTGAACACTGGGAATTTTTCAGAATTACCATATATTTACTAATTTGAAGTTTAATATTAATTTTATGTACTTACGATGAAAGAGAACAATGTGAAGAACCCTAAAAACCTAAGAATTGTCTATGAATGCCTATGGTATGGATAAAGAATAGAATATTGATTATGCAGTGGTTGAAGTCACCGATACTTCATGCGATTGACGTAATGGTGGTATTTATAACATACATAATGTCCCAGTTTCGGTCTCATCTGTCAACCGCAATTAGGCCATTAATGCACTTTATATGTAAGGATAACAAGACCCGCCGCCGCGCCACCGCCGCCGCCCCGCGCCGCGCCGTGCCGTGCCAAGGTCGTCCATTCGCTGGATACGACAAACGTGCTTTTTTTCCTATTTTTTGACACATGCCAAATGGACACTATAAAAAAGCGGTTGCGTTTGCGAAGCACACCTTTCAACATTATGTTGCTGATAGTCTTTTTTAGACAATTCTTCTATATATTTCCACTACTCTATTGTATTTCTACTGAATTTATCTTACTTTCATACTTCTTCTGCCGTATCTTAGCTTCGCTGCCGTACAACATACTAAAAGTATTATCCCATTAATTTACAAATTTTTAACAGACTTTTTTTTATGTATGTTTAGCCATAACTGTTTTGTTTATGAACCGATTTGGATGATTCCTTTTTTGTTGGATATCTTAAGGGTGGTCCCATTTTAATTCTATTGGCATTGGACCTTCGACTTCGAAGATAAACCAGGAAATTCTTAAAAATCATTGCAGTTGGTTTTATTTTTTGTTAAAAATTGTCTTGCATTTTTCCGTAAACATACGGAAAGTTTAAATTAATCATAGAAACAAATCTTTTTAGATTCCTTTTGAAGTGATAATTTCTTAAGGGTGGGTAAACCGCTTCGTAACGTAACGCGTTACGGCGCCACTCTGTCTGGCTTCCCTTCTCTACTCAGTGTTCTAATATACATATTCAAGAATTGTAACTAAGGATAAAATATATTTTATAATCAATAAAAGATTTTATTATGTTTTATGTGTTCAAGTTTTAATGTGACGAGCCGAGCTGCTGATTGCGAGTTATGTTTTTCAAATGTGTAACTCCGCATTTACAAATACACTAACAAAAATGTGAAATTCAATTTTGTGTCATCTTCCCGACGACATACATACGATAATAGTTATCTATATTGACTAGTTTACTACGACCTCTTTCGAAAAACACACTTAACTATTCGCACATCCATTTAAACCGGCCAGTTAAGCCGTTTATATCTAGATCTCGCCTGCGGAACGTTTCCCGCGGCGGCGCAGTTCTTATAATATGGTATATTTGTAATACTGAAGCTAGATTACCATCTGTAATGTTGTAATAACATTTGACGTTGTCGTGAAAGGTATAACGAATCAGGCGTTGCTCAAATCGGCAGCTCTGTGATGAAAAATCTGTTTCAGTGTCTCTTTATAAAAAGTTGCAACTTGTGTTTTAATTTATTTAGATATGACGTAAAATTACTTAGGGATTATTTTTTTGGAGTTTTTAGCGGGAACTTCATGTATATTGTTTTTAATTTAATTTAATTATTTGACCTTAGTCTGTAACTTTGATATTTTTATTAATATTATAATTAATTATTGTGTAAATAACATAATGGACTGAAAGTGAAGACGAGTTGTTTCAAATGCAATGACTAAACTAAAATGAACTAATTAATATTAATTTAAAATAAAGAGGTCAAAAGGAATGCAGAAAATACAGAACAGTATTAACAGAAATTAAAGGAAGAAGAAGAAACTACAATATTAATGTTATTTGCAAGGAAATAAAACAGCTGCTGCTACTACTTCTGAAGCGTCAGCTAGATAAAAAAAAGTCCTGTTTCGTCGTATCATTATTTTTCCTGTAAAGCAGAGCGTAATGATATATAGAACGCAAATCACCATTGTAACCTTTGTCATTATTAATCTCACAAAAACTTTTGTTACCTACTTAGTTTTTGCAATAGACTTTTTCAATCAGACGGTCATATGGAATTGTCTACTGCGCATTTATTCTCTTTAGCCTGTTTTTTTATTTGTCTTCGTCTACATACAATATTGATCATCAATAATCATAATATAGATTCTAACACTAAAATCCAGGAATCAAAACTGACATTTCCTACAAAATGTTACGTTTACCTTGTCTAATTAAATATGCTATGCCCTACGGATTCACCCGTGTTAATTTTATACGATAAACATCGCCAACGCACCCGTGTAGACAATTTTTTATAATTTGTGTAAAACTATCGACATTTTTATGACAAATTAATTAATATTTCAAATTATAATATAGCCGATGTTAGTCGCTGATACCGTAGCTTTAAATTGGTGAAAGAATTTTTAAAATCGGTCGAGTAGTTTTTGAGTTTATCCATAACAAACAAAAAATCAAATCTTTCCTCTTCATAATATTGGTGTAGACAATTCAAAATATGGATGGCATATCATGGATAATAGAGAACATCAGGTAAAATTTTCTTTAAATACTAAAGTTATGCAGTATAAAAAAGTAAATTTACATCATGAGCGATTGAATTTTTGAAATAGTTACAAAATCAAATCGATTAATAACAACCTCATAGCTAGATGAGATTACTGTATTTACATGTGTATATAATATACTAATACATACTAATAATAATGATCAAAACATTGTTTTTTTGTTTGTATGTTTAAAAACACTAATCTCTGGAACTAACAGGCAGATAAATTTTATAACCTAATTATCGAAGAAGGTAATAATTTACCTCAAATCTCGATACATCACTTAGTACCATAAACGTCAAACAATATTGCATTCTTTCTGTTTCTTGTTGATCACTTTTTAATTCGAAATTAACAAAGGGATTAGTAAAGTCCGCCATTACACTGTGTGACTAGATATTATGCACACAATCTGTCGAAGTTAAACACAGTCACGGCCCGAACGGAGTGGCAGATGGCCCTCATTAATCCGTCAGGGTGAACGCAGCTTTCTCGTTACATAAAAAAAGTAATTGCGAACCTTTTGTGCGGAGATCACGTTCTATTGTTGTTTAATGGTAATACGAGACTTTTAAATAAAGAACATAGTAAGCAACAGAATATAATTAAAGCTGGAAATCAAGCAATCTATCTTCTATAATATCTATATTGTATTTAAATACATACATACCATCACGTACTAACGTACACCCACAGTTCGCCGTGTATGTTTTTATGTCCCATGTAATAGGAGGCGAGACTATTCCCATTAATCGGGCACAAGCCAAGCCACGAGCTGCTACTGAGAATTTCATAGAAAAACCCAATAACACTTTGGTCGACCTAGGAATCGAACCCAGGGCCTCGATCATAGCTGTGTGGGCTCTTCTAGAGTGAGTTTCAAGAGGAACTTGATGATTTTAAAACCAGAGAGTACAACCACCAATGTGGTACAAAAGTACAAAGAAGTGCAGGAAGTTTTGTTAATAAAAACTGTTTTCGATGCACTGTACTATTTGTTGATGTATCAACATTAAACAACGTATAAATTCGTTAAAAAAACACAAATTCTGGTTAATGCAATATAATGTTTTTTTAATTAGCAAATGATTTATATAGCAAATATTTATAAAATAATATATGCAAAGGTTTTATTCGAATGCGCGTGAAAATTTCCACTAACAACTGATTGGTTGTGCCATGTGCGCTCCGCTCCGGGATGTATGAACAGACCTATAAATTAGTAAGTTAGGTAACAACAACTTTCACTTTACTTTAATAGTCTATTTCAATAAACACATATTTGGTAATAAATATTATCCACGGACATAATATTAAGGATTTGATTTTGCAATTGTCTGACCTTTTTACTCGACTACGAGCAAGTCAAATGTAACAACGGCTATGATTTCTGCAGTTCATATTCTGGTTAACTAAAGTTCCTCTGTTCCCGCATATCTTATAAACTACCTATCATAATTGGACAAAAGAGGTATCATTAGAAGCGGCTTTATTGTGCGCTGGTTATAGGCTATGTGACGTCACGCTGAAGTTAATATGGCACACTTTATAGGACAAATAGTCCTGTGTTTAAAAACATTTATATTCGTACTATAACGTATATGTAATCGTACTTTTCAGAGCGCCACGTTATTCGTAATCAGGTTCTGATTTTTAAGCTTATTTAGTGTACCTAGATTCTAATTTGATTTCGTGTCATTACCAGTGCCATAACCAGCCTTTTATGGGATTACAGCGCCCTTGAAGCAAAAAATTATGTGTAGGTATTATTTGTTGTCCTAGTCTGGTCATTACTGCGCCCTTCCACAGCCTGGGCACCGCTAGCAAAGTCTAATTACGACACTGGTCATTATATCGCGAAATCTAGATTGAGGTTTTTCTTTTCAAATGGGATTATCGTGGCTGAAATTTTTAAACTCTGATCTGTAACTAATGTAAGAACAGCACAGAAAAACAACACCTTACTACGGCTGTATGATTTTCCTTCGTCTGAAGAAAGAAAGAGAGAGAGAGAGAGAGAGAGAGAGAGAGAGAGAGAGAGAGAGATTCCAGCGCGTTACCAATCATCGCTTCACTTTGTTATGATCATAGATAAATCTAACTACCACTAAATTTCGTAACCGTTGACAACAACATTTGTGTCGTATGTTACGAAAGTAAGTAAGTACCTGTAACTTTGAATTCTTGTGAAATGCCTTCTACTAGTAAATTATGTTTTATATCATATTCGAAATGGCTGACTGCCACGCGAATGTGCAATAATAATGAATACTTGTTTAAGATATGTACTAGCTGTGCCTCACGGTTTCACTCGTGTAAAAATATTCGACAGACTCTCCACCGCGTCGCCCGTGTAGCCTATTCTTGTTCACAATTCACGTTCTTGCCTACAGCTTGCTAGATTACTGCTTCTCTCCTTAGGGTCTTAGCGTGAAGTTACATAATCCTTTCTCATTAAATAGGATGTAAAATGAAAATAGAATTATGCAAATCCGCCTGTTAGTTCCAGAGACTAGCGCGTTCAAACAAACAAACAATCTTTTAAGCTTTGTAATGTTAGTATAGATATACCGTTTCTATCTGTCTAAAAATTTATGATAATAATAATGTAGATAAGGTATGTTAATAAAGAAAAAATGTAAGTCAATACATTTAATTCCCAGGAATTAATGATACAAATAGCAAGAACATAGTAGCTAAAAAAAATCATTATAATTATTAAGGCAGATAAAGAAAAAGCAAAGTTGTTCTTAATGGACAAGCAAATGCTTGTCAGGTAGATTACATTACAGTAGGTCAGGCAACACCTGTTTTCCAACTGGCAATACACGGTCAGACACTGGAACGCGGTAGCGATCGCCGCTAGTGATGGGACGTGTTATTCTAGATTGGTGTCGATAGCCGAACCAAACATAGTTGCAACTTTATTTTATGAGTAAATTGGTCAATTGAGTATTTTTTCTTCAAACGTAATCCTTCATATTTGAATGAAATTTTCTCAAAAAGTGGGTTTTTTTTTTTCTGAATTATAAATGTTTGCTGAAAAATTAATATTGTAATATGTACTAGAATTTGTAAAAATATACTAAGTTTTACTTCTTTTTTGGAGGTTATCAGGAATGTAAGTACCCTTTCATAATATCTTGTGTTTTTATATAAAAACAAATATGTTATGTAGGCGTGTGATTACTAAAAATAATAAAAACCTACATCTATGTACACTTACTTCTTCTGTTTAAAAAGTCCTAAAAATCAATTTGAACTGGGCTTCTTTGATTTTGTTGATCATAAAAATTCTACTCTCAATAATCACTGCATACTTCAAGTATGTCACAGCCGCAATCATTTTGTCGAGAATATATATGAACAAAAACTGCACCAGAATATAATTTAAAAAATAAAAAATAATTCCTCTATCGATAATTAAATTTTCGTTTTTCGATAAAACTTTCGACATAAAAGTACCACATTCACATCACTAGAGACAGCAAGACATCGCTTACAGAGTCTTCCCAGAGTATTATCGGAACAGTGGCACAAAAAGCTTGGTGTCTTCCCATAGCTTCTCATCAGACTGTCCGCGACGCATCGCCAATTAGAGTCTCAGCAGGAGCGACTCGAAAGCTAATGCCTCGACATATACGGACCGATGAGCTATCACACATGTTTGTTTTAAATGCATGGTTTTTTTGTGTAAACCCATGAGGGGTGCGTACACAAACGTCACTCACTCGCACAGTCGAGTATTAACATGGGAAATCGAATAAAATATTAAAAAATGAGTACCGAGGATGAAGTTTCATATTCTGGTGTCAGTAAACCTATGAGTATTGCCAAAATAATATACGCGAACATATTTTAAAATTATGATAATTTAGGCAAAACAACGAAATAATGAGATTTTATTTTATTTTTACTGTTTTTTAATATTATTATGTTGTATAATAAAGGGAGAAGGTATTTCAAAATTTATAAAATTCCTTTAAATTTAAAGTCAACGTGTGTTTTATACACAATTCTGCCAATGTCATAATACAATATTTTTCTAAATTTTAAAGTTCCAACAACAATATAATGGTTCCCTTTTTTAAAATGACCAGGGAGTTGCAATGCTTGTTTCTGGTTATCTAATATAAATATTATTTATGAAAGGAAACAGTGACTGATTGACTGACTGATCTATCAACACAAAGCTCAAACCGCTGAACGGATTGGGCTGAAATTTGGCACACAGATAGTTACAATGACGCAGGCACCCCCTAAGAACGGATTTTTGAAAATATAACCTCTAAAAGGGTTTAAGGGGGTTCAAAATTTGTATGGAGAAATCACATCTAACACCGATGAAATCGTGGGAACAGCTTCTTATATAGGTTTTAATAACAAAAATTTGTGATTTAAAATAAAGATAAACATAACATGATAGATTACGATCTCGCTAAAAACTTAAAACAATAATATAGTTAGCAAGGTAGTTAAATAAATGTATAGAGTGTCCATTAGTAAGATTTGCAAACAAAAATATTCACGTAACTCAAATCTAGAATGTTCTGCTCGAATATATCTACTGCAGCGTTTAATAAAAAAGTAAATATCCAAAAAATAACATTTTAAACGTTTTGTATACCGAGATTCTAAATAATCATGATTTTAGTTAAGAAACTAACACAACCTTTTCGCCTTCACGCAATCAATAAATCGTGAGAACAGTTGACAATAAAATTGGCAACTTGACGTGAATCAATGATATCGCCTTTACTTATAATATCATTAACGTGAATTATTATTATTTTCTTATATCATCTTTTTATGGCATGCGTTGCGGGGGACATTGTTTTATAATACAATATGATTATAAAACCTTTTTAACTCTGAATCTTATGCAACCATTTACACCATTTTAAATTATTTTATATGTTTATTGATATTTGTTGTGTGTATAAGTGGCGTTAGGCATTTTCTAAAACCCGCCTAGCTAACTATGGCACCTTTAAATTGAAAATCTTTCGACAAACGCCTATTATAGTTGTGGTCCGGCAGCTGCGTTTGAGAGTCAGTGCTTCTGCTTGCACAACATCACATGAGATTGCGGATAAACTTATAAAAAATGAAAAAAAAAATTATAAGTTAATCGAAATTTATTTTAAACAAAACTAGGTACTTTCCGATTTTGAATCAGATAAAAGGAATAATAATAACGAACAACTCAGATTTGTCTGAGAGATATTTGCTAATAATATCACATAAATTAATTAACAATTACATAAAGTATTTATCAATGGTTGTTTCCCCCGGGTCGTGTGAAAAATTCTCAGGAAGTTAATTGCGACACACTCAGTTATGTGGACATCGACTACAATGGACATATTCTGAGACATTCCCATACATGTTTGGGTTCAGTTACAAGCGCCAGCGGGTTTTCATTTAATTATTTTATATACCGTTGAACCAAAATCAACCATACTGTGTGTATGTGTGCTATTAAACTGTGTTAGGCTAAGTAGGACTGCCTCACAAAATCACTTGTTTCATTACATCGATAGTAGCAAGAAGACACGAATGGGTGAATTTGATGGTGTTAGTCACTTGAAAACCAGAAAATGCTCTATCTATTTGGTATTTTAATTATTTTATTCGAACAGATAGCGCAGAATTAACGTAAAGCGCAGTTACTCTTCGCCCTACCGCTAACCTTCCAGCGTTTCAAATTTCATCCTGATATAAACTGTTGGCTTAAGATAAAATCCAATTTAATTTTGAGCAAGAAATCAACAACACATCCACTCTGTGTACTGGTCAGCAAGAGAACGCCAGCGCAGCCTTCGCAAGTTACGCCATCGTGACGTCATCATCACTTCCTCAAACTTTCCAGCAGCGAGTCATACACCCAGCCAGCATCCACGGCTACTACGGGTATCCTGACCACCAGCATGCAGCGGACGCGCATTCCTGGTCATTACCCACAGCCTTCTCAGCGACCTTGGCACAGCACACTGCACTTCGGCCGGTCACCAAGCAGAGACGCACTTCTTTCCTGGTCGACGCATCAGCCAGCCACTACGCAGCACTGCACCACTCCGACTCACTAGAGTATTCTTGTAGCATCACCCCGACTCACTGGGACATCACAGCAGATAGTTCCGACTCACCGTGAACTATGCGGCATCTGGTTCCGACTCACTGGAACATTCCACTGGCCCGGCAAGCATTACAAGATGTATGGAGGACTCAATCTGCTATCGACCTCCAGTCTCGGATGGTAGTGATGTAGCGACATCTATCTCGCCACATACGACGCATCCTATATCGCGATATTAAAATTAACCCAACAATTGAAATATATACAAGAACCCGACAACAACCGTTGCGCAGTAGACCGTCAGACGTAACACCACTCTGGTTGGAGGATCCTCCCTTTTAATGTGGAGGTGGTAATAACCGCCCCCACAAGTCTTCCATAATTTAATACAGATATTTAAAAAAAATCCCCCAAACAATCCGACTTTGCGTTATCCATCAAAAGTGTAATTAACTGGTTGAATTCCATTTCAAAATGAATTGAATCTTACACTTAAATACGACGTAAGTGGTCATTATTGGCGCGTACATTGGCGCCACACCCTACATTTACTCGCTCACGTAAAGAATGCGCACGAAGCGAACTGAGTTTCGTGCAGAAATCCACGAAACACGGCCGTTCGCACCGCACTGCACCAGCAAGTCGTGCGCGTGCGCGCTGCGTACGATCATGGCATATCTATAATATTGCCAGGTAATTATTTAAAAACTGTTTTATTACGTTTTTAACTTTCAAATTCTCATTAATTACCAATATTATTAACATGCAACTTTGTATACTGATAATAATCACCAATTTTTGATGTTAAATCAGAATTATGTTTTTTTTTAAATAGACATTTACATATTATATATTTATGTATATAATTTTACAACGTAACTTGAGAATATTGGTACATTATTTCTTAATATTAAAGTTAACAAGAATGAATTATGTTATTGACTAAGTCGAATCGTAAACTTCATATAGCGTTGTGTGAATATAAACATAAACACCTCTTTTCGTCGCAAAAACGAGATAAGATCCAAAATGTCGCTTACATTTAAGTTGCTTACATAACGCGTTCTATACGGCATTGTAATACATACATACACATCATTTTAATTTTATAAAAACAGGATTGCACATATTAATGTATAATTTGACTGTTTGACACAAGCTTACGGAATATAATAAATAAAAAATTTGGCGGACCAACGTCCGTCATCATAATTTTTTTTTTATATAGTGGTTCGACAAATTTACAGCACTATGCTTACCATCAGGGACAGTGCAATCCAAACACAACGGCGACGACCGAGAGATCGGGAATCCATCGGCGGTCGTCACTGTCGTGTCTTGCAGGCCTGCATAAATATCTCTTCAAATTGCGCTTGAAGTAACCGATGTTGTAAAACGGAGGGAACACAATATATACATATAAGTATTTTAGGTGATTTTAACGGTGAATATATCTGACTTACACCATAATATACCTCAGGTAGCAATCTGAGGAATATAGTTTTCTTTTACATTCAATTAGCGTGTGGTAACAGAATATTTTAATGCACCCAATTTTGAATTTAACTCTAGCAACTCAAAAAGGTGCGTGACTTTACGTAAATACTATATAGATATATTTCAGTGATTATAACCTGTCCCATCCATCAGTTTACAAAATCGTTAACAATTGACAGCTTAAAATAATGTTAATACATCCCGTTCAGAGTCTTCAGTGCAATATCTTGCAGTGATTTATTCCAGAATGCAATAAGTTATTCAAATCGTTCACTTATACAGACTTTTTTGTTGCAGTAAAAATAATCTGCAATATTGAGACTCTCTTTTTATTGACTGTGATTTTTTTTTGTCTTTCATAATTTTACCGCTTAAATTTGGAGTCGTAGATTTATTGTAATCTAGCTAGCCTTTATGACACTTACCTATCTATGTTTGTTCCCATTACATGATGGTGGTATTATCAAAACGGTTTACAACTGTTTAGGTTTCTTCACGGTATTTATTTTTACCGTTGGTCGATAGTTTTACTAACAATTCTTATATATGAATACCGAAAAAATCGTTATCACATGGCCAGGATTCAAACCAGCTGATGACAGATTTACATTCTAATGGTTTTTTACTCGGTCTATAGACAGAGAATTCGGTATCGAGTGCCGCTGTGTATTTTAACCTTTACTCGTTAGAAAAAAAAACATTTTTTTAAAATATATACATAATTCCAGTTTCATGAATTATAGTTTAAGTTAATAATGAACACACTGTACTATAATTATATGAATCGTATTGAGCGAAACAGCAAACAATTCTTCTAACAGAAAGAATTTCTCGAAGTAATACACTCGCATTGATGGATAAAAGAGGAGAAAAAACCGTGAAATAAATTGATTCGTGATACGATGCACGCGTAATCGTGAGGTTCAAGATTCGATTCCGATGGAAATTGCACTGTCCGAACTATTTTCCATAGAATTGCTTCGAGGAAAGAGTGCGCATTGCTGATTACTAAAATATACTATATGAAAAGTTTCTTTCTTTTTTATTTAATACTACCTGATTGCTCGTAATACCAATTGATTCTTATTTGAAAATGAAATCTGTGTACGTAATATGGACTTGTGCAAAAAATGAGTTGCAGTTTTTATTTAAAATTCTTAAATTTCATTATGTTTTATAGATTTCAATCGTTGACGTAATTTAAGTAAATGGGCTACAGATTCACGAGCTCAAAATCGTATTCTATAATTATAAACATTGTACTTTTTTAATCAGTTTTATTTTTACTTGGTACCCTCCGTGAATCTCCTTCTCACGATGTACCTATTAGTATATGAAACTTGTCACGATGTTATATATATGAAGCTATATGTTACTCGTTCAGATGGTAATTCTATATTAATAATCCTATAATACATACTTAGTATTCAACTTAAGATAATTTGACTCACTTGTTCTATTAGTAGGTAGGTACAACGAATTATAATAGGTTAGGACATAAAAACGAAATAAGCCTGAATATATCTACGTTGGAAAGTCTATTATTGACTAAAGTGCATTTGATAAATTTTACACGTTAATCAATTAGTATTTTGTTTGATAATTGTAATTAATATTATTTAATAAATTGTTACTATTTTGAATAAGATGGTATACAAAATCTAGGAGCTTTGACTTACAATTCCATAATAAACGCTGCTGAGCATATGAAATCTTTTTGAAATTTGGAAATTGATAGAATGTGTGCTAAGTTCCACTGCAATAACATATACCTATTATTTCTAGTACAGAGAAGCAGTTCTCGTGCTGCGCTGTATTCAAACTGAAAGGGTGCGTTTAGTGACACACTATATTACTGTAGCTATTTGAAATCGGATATAGGTTTCATTGACACCTAACATTAGGCTAATTCTACGTTCGTTTACTACTTCCGCGAGTATATCAAAATAAACAAAAATTAATTAGTATATATTTTTAGTATAATTTATATCGTTTCTCGAACTTTCCGACGATTAGAAACGCGATTTGTGTCACAGCTGCTTTGAATAATTTTGATGATACGTCTCCGCCCTGATTGATTTTCGATTTTATAAGTTATTCGAAATAAATATTACGACATTGTTATGGCTTTTTAGGGATGTTTTTAAGATTACTTAGCAGTTATTAGTTAATTAGGCAGCAAGCGTAACAAGACTTGATAAAGTAAGAAATGAACACATCAGAGGTAGTTACAAAGTTTCGACCATCACAAACAAATTAACAAAAAGTAGGCTTCGTTGGTATTGCCACGTGATGATACATTCTGAAAGCCACGTGGTGGTCTACAGTAACCCGCTACTTGGAACGAGCCCAACTTACAGGGTTGACTATCCTGGCGCATCAGAACGAGGAGAGCCGATCTCAAATAATGGGATGAGGCAAAGAGGAATAAAAAGAGACTCACAACAATGCGCTATTATTTATACGTGCTAAGCAAAAGTAATGATAACAATTAAAAAATCATGATTTAAATTTTCAAGTTACATCATAGTGCATGGTGATAAAATATAATAAATATGCTATGGAGTTATCTGACGATTGAAAATAAGGTCGCCTGTCCACTGGAGCGGTGCGGAGCAAATTTGGACCAATAGAATTGCATCCCTAGTTTTTATCTGCTGGTCGAAATTTACACAGCTCCGTTCCGCTCCGCTTCGCTTCAGTGGACAAGCAACCTTATAAAGGCATTCAAAATAGGTAGTTTCCATGTATGCGTATGCGCCCGAGATGAATCTAAACTTGACATTATCGGTATTGACGCAACTATTGAAAAGTGAAAACGATCGTTGCAGTCCCCCGAGCTCACTTTCGCCCAACTCGTCTAACATTTCAATAGAAAGCAGCCGGTTTTACACGATCATTTTTGTAAATTTTTTGATATATTCTATTCGATGATTTATATATAATATAGTAAGTCGTCTAACTTGTTTTTCAATGTCACACGCGGTTAGAATCCGCTTAGTTGGGATTTATATGGTTTCTAATAAATATATATACATACCTGTAACATAGACGTAGGTATCTATTAGATACAGCAATGTGAACGTGAAATCAACTTTGTGAATATATAAAATTTGTATATATATCCACAACCTCTTCATCTGTCGTACTTTTAAGATTTTTATCTGATCGATGAGGATTTTCATCATCCTAATCGTGGCATCATTGATCTACTGCATAACATCGACCACTCCACGTAAACAATAATGAACCAAATTGATATTTACGTATATTTCTACCCCTTTTGATGCGTATTGCGTACACGAAAGACTGTGAGATTTGGCATGGTTAAAGTTTATATGAAGAAGGACTGCAGAAAACTAAAATTTATGTATAATATCTGTTACTAATATATTACTAACCGGACCAGTTCCATTGAACTTAGACCCCCCATAATATTGACATTGTCACTCAACGAAAAGTGACAGCAAGTGATGTAGATAATACCTACTCATTGTTTAGGTTCATGAATACTGGAAATGGCAAAAAGAAAATAGTGATCGCTAGTATATCTAATTAGTCGGGATTATGTAAAAAAATATATATCCACTATACAAATTCTAGTTACGGCGTGCGTACAGAAGGACAGATTTTGTTCACTCTTAAGGTTATGCGATGCTTCTTATTTCAATTTATTTGTCAAGATCAACGGCAACCGCCAGGCCTAGACAAGCTATTTTTCAACTACTGCAGTTCACCTGTTTGTTTGTCATTGTGACTACAAAATCTCACCTGATCTTAAGTAATTATGTGGCCCAAGATGATAGCACGCTAAGCCTAGTGGACTGGCTCTCAAGTGTAGTTGCCGGAACACATTTATCATGGTAGCAAGCCAAGCCCTAACATCATGCTATGATTTCATAACGATGTTTTCCTTTACCGTAAGCTCAGGCTCATTGCTTATATTCAGTTTGCAAGTGAAGGGGTTCTGGATTTGTATGTTTATATAAATCTTTATACCAGTGGAGCGGTCAAAGGTCTAATCATATTTACAAATAAACTCTGAGGTCAGATGCAGTCGTGACCTGTTTGTGACCCCTATGATTTAAACATGCCATCGCGTTTGGTACATTCACGCCTTTATTGAATTATACATGGATAAGAAAGTTAATTTAAATTCCTATGTAAATTTAAAATATTATTGTCATGTATCATTATATTGTATTACATATACATATGATTATATTTTAAGCATTGATTTAATATCTACAAGTAATAGAAATTATCCGTTCTCTATAGTCCGTGGTAGGCAGCTGTAAATCAGACTAAAAAAAACTTCACGTTATGACGCATCAGATTATTAGAGTTTGGAACCTGTAAACAATTCAAAATTGTATATAAATTGGTTTTATTAAAAAAGACGAAATTATACTAGCGTACTTAAATCTTAAACCTAGATAGATGATTATGTAGAGTAAATGTAATATAACCAATGCTTACACAATAAAACAAAGACGCATGAACGAGCAAACTGCGAAATGCTTTAACCTTCCGCGAACAGAATGACAAATGTGCGGCGCTTGGCGTTTGCTAGCGCTGAGTAATATTGTCAAACATAGGTAGGTGCAGACGCACACATTGACCGCAGACGGTGAATCGTTCTCACGTAACTATGTAACACGTCCGAACATGCCCTCATGTTATTCAATGATGTGTAAATATAGGTGAGTCTGGGAGTCATTTAGACAATGCGTGGAAAGTTTTTTTTAACTAATAAAGAAAATCGTCCATCTTTATTCACTATTACAGTCTTGACAGTATTATAGTATTGATCAATACTCACCCAAATGTTATTATATCGGTCCATATTAAAGATTTTTTTTTGCTAATCTTATTTTGTTTATAATACGGAAAAGTCCGTAGATTGCTTGCATCAAAGAAACTTCAGCATCAGTCTGTTGAAAAGTATGCACAGCGGATGATTGCGACTCTATAGGTACTTGATTAAAGAATTTGTTTTTGAGATGAAGTAGTTTATTCTTTACTTCTTTTACTTTGATTTCGTACATAGATTTACTTAAGACTCACAGTGAGGTGGTTGCAATATAAAAATAATGGTTAATGTTCTTTTATTCCAGAGCGGGACGCAGAAGGCGAAACCACTTACCCTTATACATGGATGACGACGGGCACGACCTGAGCGATCTTGGGATAGGCACGTCCAGCACTAAAAGCAGTCTCAGCGAGGACTGCGACACGCACAGCCTTGCTGTAAATAATCTCTTGCCTTATATTACAATATTTTAAAAACACGTAGTGTCTCACTCTTACTCCCTTTACTGATATTTTTGGGGTTTTAAACTCCATGAATTATTTCATAAAACTTAAATTCGACTCATACTGCAATATTGTATTGTATAAAAAAAAACACATCTTAGTGAAGCAGAACATCTGAAATAAATGTCATGATTTCTATTACAGATATCTAACTCACTTTGCACTCTTTATGAGTAATATATTTCATATGCTTTAATTAATATTATATTAAATAATCTAGTAATTTTTTTTTATTATTTTATACTTATTTCAGAGTGATGGTATCGACCTGGATAAAAACCATTCAGATGTCGAAAACCTGTCCAACTGTGACAACATCCGTAAACTGGGTTCAAGCGCTAACGAATACGACACTTGTACGACCACGACAATAAGTTCACCGGAGCCCGAGGAGTACACCTATGAGGGCGCCATAGAGGGCTACAAGTCGAGGATCATCTCGCAAACTAACAGTAACATGGTCAAAACAGTCGTCAACGACTGTAAAGATAAATCACCAGATAAAGTTAACGGTGATTTAAACAGAATTCGAACATCTGTAAGCAATAAGATTGAGGAAAAAGTGTCGTCTTTTCAACAAGATAGAGGGAATGATGTAAAAAATGTGCAGAAAAAAGATTTACCAAAAGTGAACATAAATAAAAGAAGAGAACAGTTCGAAAGGGAAAATTCACAAGAGTTAAACCTAAATAAGCCAAAATTACCGGAAATTACTAACAAGAAGTCAATCAAAGAAAGACTTTTTAGTTTAGAAAAGTTTACAGAGGAAACCAATGTCCAAAAATCAACAAGCGATCTAACAAAATTGCCCTCTGAGGTGAAACCTCTAAAAGAACGCTTGTCTTCGCTTGAAAAAAATAAAGTCACTGAGCCTGAAAAAGTAAAGAGGCTTTCAAAAGGAGATCTTAATAACACTCGGTCTTTAAAAGAACGTCTGAACAGTTTGAAATCACAAACATTTGAAGAAGATACCAAAATAAGTAAGACCGAAGTTAAAGACGTTTCAATGAGTATAAAAGAACGTCTTTCATGCCTCGACGCCGCTAAGAATAAGGAGATACCCAAAATATCGGTTGAAGAAGAAATTACCCGCAATGATAAAAATGAAACCCAAATAATTGAAGAATCCAAAAATATATTAAATGATAGTTCACTCAAATCCAGTCTTTCAGGAATTGAAAATCAAATGAAGAGTTTTTGCCATTCATTAGATAGCTTAGACATGAATGGGCAATCTTCTCCAAATTCATTTGAAAGAATACGAAGTTTAGAAGACTTTGACTGTGCCGATATGCAAAACAATACCGTTCCAAGCGATATCGAAACAGAAGACAGTGGTATCCACACTGCTAGAGATTCTTGTGCACCTGCTGATGACATAGCAGATTTAACCCAAGTAGCATCACCTATAGGCGAATCTATGATAGAGACCGCTGAATACGAGTCATCTAATGAAGATGGTTCAATTATGGATCATAAACACGAAGAAGAAAAGATTTCTGAGCCATATCAGACTATAATACAAGAAGTGATTGAAGAAGAAACTGAAGAACAAGAAAATAAAGCAGACGATGAAAGTGCAAGTAATTATATTCAAGCTTTATCACAACCAGATGAATCAAGTGCCACAGAAGAACTAACGGAAATGCAAACTGATAAAGACGATGAAGAAACACTAAAAAGTTTGGATAATCAAGATACTAGCGTAAGTTTAAATGAACCTGTATCTACAGCGTCCGAAAATGATACTGTAGTGTTTGAGGGGAAGATGACTATTCACTTAAATTTGAATGAAATATGCAGCAACTTGAGCTCCGGTGCTGGGAATACAAATACTAACCAACCCACTAACGATTCTGCTAATAGCAAGAGCATGCCAACGGTAACTGTTTCTAACATTACAACAATTACTAACTTATCACCAAAAAATTCCATCAAAACGCTTATTAATCCACTCAACAAAGTGGGTGATGTAACTTGCACGTCGCAGTGCTCGCTCATTCAATATTTAGGTGACAAAGATTCATCTAGCAATTCACATAATGTAAACATTAAAAATGTTGTTATTCAAAATAGCGATGTTGCAGCATCTGACGGCAACGTGGTAAGTACCTCGCAAGATTCTAACCCGTTCTGGCAGAAGAGAACTAAGCGATCCGTAGAACCTAACAGAAGAAAAACGATACTATTCATAAATAACAAAGTAACAAGTAAAACTTTAACTCCAAATACCAACCAGGCCTAAATATTTCTCATGTTAATTAATTTCTCATATATTGCCGTTATGACGCAAGTCAAATGAGAATTAAATAATAAGATATAGTATTTTCTAGAAGTTTTATGGTCTATTGATCTCACCCGCCATGACCTTGACTAATAAAAAACGTGAAAACATACTAATAGATACATTTAGTTGTCAATAATATCACAAATATGAAGGTATTCATAAATTCCTAGCACAGCAGATCACGTAAACAGAAAGCATTGTAGTCAACTATTTACCTAATTACAAAGAAAAGAGCCATAGACATGCATCATTTAGATTAGTAGACCCGTTTGTAACAGTAGAATATTTATTCAAAAAAGTGATATATGTAAATTCATTATCAATAATATATGTTACAATGTTATTTGTATTAGTTTTATTTGTGTGAGCGCTAATTCCTATTTGAATTATATGTTTATCATCACATGAATATGAAAATCAGTACACTTTATCTGTATGAAGCGTATCTCAAGCAAACGGAATTTTATCTTTTGTTACATGACATAAATTGCTAGTGAGATAATAGTCGGCTCGGAGAACGGGCCTCTTAATTTTGTCTTAATAAAATATTACATCTTTATGCTATTATTAAATTATGTTCCTGTTTAAGTTCCATGGTATTTGATTTTTTTGGTGATGGGCTAACTAAAGGTAAGACATTTTATCTGTATGTAAATGTTTGTTGCTTGGTACTAACAATTCATTTCGCTGCATATTGTTTTAAAACTATGCTTCTGTAAGCCTCATATGCATTAATTGTTTATTTTTCTTGATAAGTTTTTATCATGACTGTGAAGGAACTTTATTTATGACTGGTTAATTATCTTTTTTGCAAATCTTTGAATTTATGTTAATCATATTAACATTTTGGTTTGTCTAGATTATTTCTGCTTTAATAATTTGATATATTTAGAATTGTTTTAACTTTACCAATAAAAAATTACTTAATTTTTACTTCATAAATTATTTTTATTACGCACTAAATTTCAATTCTAGTGATTTCTATTACACCGTCTTTTACTTCAATGAAAGTTATAAATAACTGAAAGAAATAATTTATGTTTTTATATGTTGTTTTCATTTTCTATGCCTTTAACTATGAAGCAATTCTATAAAGAGTTCCTTCATAAATTAAGACGTAATTTAAATCCTTAGGTGATAGACGCACTAGATCTAGCATTCAAAGAACTAGACTCAGAAGACAGCGCTACAATGGAAGACCAGCAAAAGTCAGAAATTAAAAAAGAATTGTCAGACTTCAGTATTGATAAAAAGATATCAGTGACGCCATTGTACGAAAACATTGATATATTTTATCAGAATACAGTGGATGATGGAGCATTTGCTTTGGATTTGCAAAGCAATATATTAGAACCACCAAAGGAAAAGCCACCACCGCCGCCAACTGATGAACCCCCGGAAGATGAACTTCTTGGAAACGTGAGTAGACTAATTCATAAACCTTAATAAATATCAATACATAAGAGTATATTATTCAATTAATTCGATAAAGTCATTGCCACATGAATTCCGACTAGTGTTTTGTATGTATTGAAATATCTCAAATTGTATGGTTGTGATTTTTACTACTCATAACGTAAGTCATTAACTAGATCTAATAATAATCGTTATCTAAATATAAAATAGATTATTGCAAAATACAAAATCTGGTTCAGTACAATGCAAAAGCTAATATTTTTCTAAATCGTGTTCCTGTGGAGATCGAAGAGTTAAGCATCTTTATTAACACGACCAAGGCTAATTTACTTTTAAGATAAAGAATTAATGAAAATACACATAAACAGCAAATCAGTGGGGGATTATGTGAGTAATAAAAAAGTCTTAAAAATACAAGTTTTATTTCTTTCAAAACCTCTTTGTATTTCTTTTGTCTTTACACTACCGCCGGTCACTCCATTTAAACCTTCCTACTCCTTTATTTCACTTACACTCTTGGCTCGTTCATATCATCATTTCTTTCATATTGTTATTCACTCACCTACAACAAAACATACCATAGACATTTTAACTTTTAACGTATTAGATAGGCAAAGCTCATTCTTCCATAGATTCTACATCAATATGGTAAGTATATGTTATATAATGCCCTGTACCATTTCTAGGGTAATTTTCGACACTCAAGCTCAGCGCGCCGCATCAAGAAGGAGATAAGAAACAAACGTACAAGTTTTCTGGGCATTGAAGGCCAAGTTGACGACAGCTACCTCGATTTCGACCTCACATTAGCCCCGCGCCCGGACATTACCTCCTTCCTCCAAGAAGAGACCAAGATCGAGAAGCTTCTGTACAAGAAGACGCTGTCCCATGACATGGATGCCAAGCTCAGAGAAAGTAGAGACTCTGGAGTGGATGTCGATAGGGGTCCTTCAGCTGAAGCTTGGTATAAGGGACAATCTTCACCTGAAAACTCGAATCCTCACAGCAGACAAAACAGCGAGGTACGTATTTTTTTTCAAAATTACTAGAAAAAATATATTGAAAGCACCCATAAATATCACTTTTTTCTTTCTTGGGACAAAGTAGGTGTTTATAACAAATATTGACAAAATTGTATTTTTAAATGGAGGCTCTAAAATCGATAGGATTTCACCGTGTTAAATTTTTTTTTTTCGCCGCTCCTCGTGTAACGCATGCGTATAACCCACCTTTGTTTTCATTTTCCGTACTTGCTTACAATTTTCCTGATTGCATGACGTTCGTGGCTACTGCTGCGAAAGTCCTAGCGTGGAGTCATATAGCCTATCCTGCATCAATAAATAAGCTATAAAATGCAAAAACAATTTTCCAAGTCTGATCAATAGTTCAAGATATTAGAGCGTTCAAACAAAAAAAAAGATAAGAAAAACAAACAATAGTAGTAAAGATTATATAATAATCTATATATTAATACGTGAAGCAAAAGCTTTCGGTACCTTTTTAAGCGTATTGCGTGCACGGAAGACTGAGATTTGGCATGGTTAAAGTTTATACGGAGGAGTGCAGAAAGCTAAATTTTATCTATAATATCTGTTACTAATATATTAAATAAAATAAATTAATACTGCGAATCCTAACCCGACCGGTGCCATTAAACTTAAACCTCCCATAATATTGACAATGTCACTCAACGAAAAGTGACAGCAAGTGATGTAGATAATACTCATTGTTTAGGTCCATGAATACTGCAAATGTCAAACAGAAAACAGTCTATGATCAAAAAGTCGCAGGTTGAATTTTGAGCTTAGGGCGATCGCTAGTTATTAAAATTGTCTTAATTGATTTATATTTAGAGCAACAGTCTATTTGTTGCATCATATACGTATTATACCGTTTCTGCGTAACTACATCACCTGCTTTAGACAACAATACAATACTTTTGTCTTTATGCTGGTCTATTGAAGATTTTTGCTTAAATTAATTCAGTTTAAATCTCAAAATTCATCGCTTTGCGTTTTTTGTCTGTATGCGTTAAACAATACGGTAAGGTGACCGAATATAAATCAAAATTAATTATATTTAAGAACTGTTCTAGATTCTTACCATTTGGGTCAGATGAAATCAGCTTTAAACTAATGATATCATTAATTTAAATATTTGTTTAGTAAAATAATGAGATCACGCTTGTAATGTTTGTAAAATTACAATGAAATATTTTGTGATTACCATAAATTAAGTATGGTGCTTTATAGATAAGCTAATTTAATAATTTTAAAGAATCTTTATGTTGTGCGTTTGCCAATTTTTATATTATCTTCAACAACTTTTATCTAAAACAATATCTAATACAGTTACTGCGGTATATCTTCGCAAGGCAGAAAATAAGATGTTGCTAATTAATTATCAATAATTTGATAGTGTATATTATTACAATTCCAGCCATACACCCACGTAACAGTGACATCAGATGAAGAAGAACCTATGAAGAGGCAGACCGATGAAAAATTTACAAAGAATCTTAGCTCTAAACTGCATGAGCTAAACGTAACACATTCGGAAGAAAACAAAATAGAGAGTCTAGACAAAAAATTACAACAACAACAGGTAAAGTAAGCTCAGTTAAACTGTTTAGATGCACCTGTATTCTTACTTATTATTTATTTTAAAATCTTAAATTGTGTTATTACAAAAATTTGTTATTTTTGTATTTATTATTATGAAATACTTAGTTAAATGCGAATCAGTGAATTTAGTAGCACTTTATTCGTCAATTATTTTAATTGATATCGCACTAGCATTGGCCAGTGTCAATGTTTTATTATATTGAAAGTATTGCCATGATTTTAATTAGAAATATTTTCTGAAGATTGTTGCCTCTTTTAGCTAATAAAACATCATTGTGAATGTAACCCTTACTACAGAATTTTTGATGTAATCTATTTATACATTGCAAGAATAGACTGATAGCATAGAACAGATTAGTAGCAGTAGCCAATGGCTTAATATATTGTTCTTATGTTCAGCTTCGAACCTATTAAAAGTGTATATAACATTTTCTAAAGTCAAAATAAAAAAAATCATTATTCAATTTAGGCCTAAAGAAGGCACTAATGAACGTCAAAACACTACCACCGGTGCGGAAAACATCCAAGTCATCAAGAAGAACCGATAAGAAACTCGATCGGGTTTATCTTTATATTTTTTCAACATTACAATACTGTTAATATAATACATTACCTAATATATAATCAATATAATGCAATAATAGATCTATATTAATTAATAATTTATAATTTCGTAAATGCACAGAGGGTGACGACTGTCATTCACATAATGATCCACCCTATAATAAATAACCTTTTGATAGTGAAACCAGCTTGACATGCTCCTTGAACTCGTTGTCCGGCAAATCAGTAATGTGCTGTAGGATCTTATTGTCTAAAGCACGGTACAGCCAATTTATGTTTATTTTTAGTATTCAAATTATGTTGGTCTTTGACAAAATCTAGCTTATGAAATTTGTTACATACATTAAGTAAGAAGTATTGAGAGGGCAAAGTTTAAATATTAAAACCCTGAAACTTATTCTTTAGTGATTCACGAGGTCTCATATTGTTGATTGCTCGAACTACTTACTCGCTTTTGTAACATAAATATGGTTTCTACCTCACCTGAACCCCACAGCAAAATACCGTAATATTAATGTCTGGACTATGAAAGTAAGCGAAGTACTAACCTAGAGGTGGCAATATCTGTTATCTGATGAATCTTACGGCGAATGCAGCAGAATTTAAAATAGATAAAGATATTGCCCGCTTATAATAGCAAATTTTATTATTATTAATTAACAGAATAGTATCGATGTCATTAGTAGAAGGTTCGAAGATAAAATGCTAAGCCAAAAGACGTTGTCGTTAGTATAAAAATAAAATAATATTATTTACAGCCAGCATTTTAACAATTTGTAGAAATACTAATGTTACTAAATTTGAAACCTCAGTATTGAACGAAGAATTTACTATTAAAGAAAATGTTTACTTATTAGCCATAATTATTCTAATTCTTAACTTTACGACTAGTTTTCTTTATTGAAGATTATTAGGTACTGTCATTATCAAGTGAATATAGTATGTCCTGTCCTATTATGATATCAGTATTCTAATGGTGGCTCTCTTGTTACATTAAAAACTAATAGATACAAACAAAACGATTTCATTTTGTAATAACCCAAAATATTTAAGTACCTAAATATATTTTATGTATATTGTTATTAAATAATAATAACAAAAAGTAATATAGATAGAAATTACGTAGGCGTAGTAACTTAGTTAATTATATTTATTAGTTCAATTAATACTCTTCAGAGGTTGCTAGAACGAAGCTGATTTTTGAAGTTAGTAGAATATATTATTAGTTTTTTTGTATTAATATTGTATATTATTGGCATTAATAAGTCACCCGTACCTCTTGATAGTTAATAGATATTTTTGTTGAATGATTAAAGACTTATGTTAACAAATCACTTGTTATTTTAGAACAAGATCAATTAAGCTTTGAATTTTTTTAGTTTTAATACTGCAACTTAAGAAACTGTTGTCAGAGTAATTTCAATAAAAAACCGCATATAAAAAACTCATGTCAAATTGTAATTATTTTATAATAAAACTAAGTAAGTACATTTATTAAATGTCACAATGCACCTTAAACGCTTTTGGTTATGCACTTTGGTTGTATTATTATGTAACATAGTTCATCCCTTTACAAAATTATGATTTAGAGGATTGGGTTATATAAGTATATGTACATATAAATATAATGATATCACAACATTTTAAAATTATCTATCTTATCATAAAAAATTTATTTACCTTTACTCAAATTAATCGGATTTTATTTTGTAATTTTAATTTTAATTTTGTGGTATTATTAGTGAATATATCGGTATTAACAAAAACCGCTTTCTAATGCTTTTGTAACTAAACATAAATTACCTTATATTTTTTGTTAATCATTTTAAGATATATTTAATTAAACATGTTGTATAGTTAAAGTAGATTCGAGTAGTACTTATATACATTTCTGTCACTTTTTCCTTCAAAATAAATGGTTATTTACCTGTAAATGGACAAACTGCCTTTTATTTTCTGCGCATCATTTATCATTTTTGCACTTGCATGCTATTGCTATTTATATAGATTTTATTTTTGTGAATTGAACGTATAAAATTAACTAAAACTCTTTGTTTAGTACATCAGTATAGTATGGCTTTTTTATATCATTTTTTTTAATGCTTATACTTTTACCTCTGTAGGTGTGCAGAGATCAAAATAATATATAATATATATATTATTATAGTAACTGTTGTTAAAGCTCATAATAAGTTATTTCTTTAAATTAACTACAAAAACAATTATTTTCTAACAATAAATTCATCATCCATTTTGTGTTGTGTATGTGTGTAAATAACATTAAACAAAATGGCCGCCGTGGCTTAACTTTACAGGCGTGTGGCACTAACGAGGATTGGCCTGACGGGCATTGCGATGACGCTCACACAAAGGTGAATGAAGTATTTTATATTAGCCTACAATACACATTACCTTCGACGAACTGTGACTATTTTCAGTACACATTTCGGATAGGATAGCAATTTTCGATTTTTTTTTCTGATAATAATATTAGCTTCCATACAGTTATAAATTGTTACCTATCTAGTTATAAATTGTGTGTTGCCACAATACAAAAATCTTGTTCTCATTTCAATATTACTTTATAATAATACATATTGGTTTTTAATTCTAGTTTTTAAACAAGACATTACTTATTTAAATTGTATATGCTTTCAATAAAGGTGTGTATATCAGTCAGATTTTATAACTGATAGGTTTCCAGTCGTTACTTAAATGCTGGCTGGCTTATCTTTTTCTAATAACCTTATTTATAATAAAAAAGTAAGTTAAACATCGAAATGCAAAACGAATTAAAAAACATGTTTCATTATTATTGCTAAATATTGACATTACTAATATGTCATAAATTAACTCACTGGAATTCATAAATTACTAATATCAGTTCACATAAATATAGCTATTTTCATCAATTCCATGGGTTATGACAAGATTTTATACTAGACCAATGATATTATTTAAACAAAAGAAGCATTATATAATATGCCTCACCCATACGTTTATCACTTGCTACAAACTTCAAACCTTTATACACGCTTGGATTAAGTAGATAAGCCAAACATAGCCATCCACATGTTTGCGAGTGTGCTAGTCGTAGATTAGTGCAAGTGTCTTTGGGATAAGCGAGAATGACGAACGTCGACTTTGTGTCGGTTATAAAATTTTGTTTAATCTATTTTTATTGTAAAAAGAAGCAAAATTAAACGAGAAAAAGTAATAGGATATGGAAAATTCATCAACGAAGATAGTTAAAATTCACAGAAACCATACCAGGTTTTTTCAATTATTTATCTATTATATATTTCGCGTAAGCGATACTAACTACAAGAAAACGTGTGGAAGCATCCCAAGCGCTTGCCATAAGCTCATTTGATTTGTGCATCAAATACCAGTTCCGCTCAGATCGGTGCCAAGCCAAGCCAAACGCTCTATAGACACGTTTGAGTTTGTAAATATTTGCTACGGCTTGGCAAACATGTGGACGGTGCTTTTTAGGCGTGCGCAAAGTAAAGACTCGAAAACGTCTTAATTGTGACGTTTTGCTATGATTGTTATCTCTTTCACTTGCGCTGTTTTCGTATACTTTGCACTACTCATTAGCACAAGTATAGACCGTGCGATCAGATTTTCGACTTCAAACACGATAAAGGTAACATATCTGCGTACCTATATAATATCATTGTACATAAAGACAAATTATAGACAAGATATTTTATCAACTGGTTAAAACTACATAGATGGGTGGAATCAGTTTTTAATACATATATTTAACCGAATAAATGATGAAACTTTTTTATTCTATCTTGTTGTACCAACTTCTCGAACTCTTTACATGGACGCTTTTATATAGCACGCACACGCATCTAAGGATTACAGGAAACCGGTAAAATAATATAAAATAGAAATATACTACGTCTAAAGTAAACGAAAAAAAATTAAGTAAAAAAAGGTATTACTTCAATATTGCTGTTAATACAGTTGGTAAAGTATCGACTTCAAAATGCCAATAATATCACTTCTAGATTATCTTATCAAAACAATTCTCAACAAAATTAACCTGTTTAAACTTACCAAAGAACCTAACCAATAGGAAGTACTACGCTTCGAGAGGGAACTCCTGCAGCTAGAACAAGAAGAACTTAGACGGCAGCGCGATAATCTCCTTAAAGACCAGAACAGAATTATACAGAAATCGGTACAAGATATATCAACTGTGGCAACTCCTGAGAAACCTCATCCTAGAACTGGGAAATCGTCGAACCAAAACTACAGGCACTCGATGCCCAACTTAATGTTAAACGAAAACGTTGTCATATCCCCGATTGTACAAGAGAAACCTGTTGTCAATGAGAAAAGAAAGCCATTCGTATCAGAGGAACAACTCCAGAGGCATTTCGGTGTTGAAGAAAGCAGGAGAGTACTATACGATGAAAGGAAGGTGGAAACGAGACGTCCAGTGCCGAATACTAGGGTATCCCAACTAGTGTTGCCTCCGAAGCCAAGGAGTCGAGATTCTTTAGAGAGAGAGATTACTATGAGGTGAGATTTATGTTTTCATAGTCAAAAATAGAGGTGAATGTGTCGAGAAATTAAGATCTGTTATAAACTTTCTTAGTTTTACTTGAATAGTCGATTTAAAGATTGATTTTACGCTTACATAGTAAAAGCGTAAGACTTGTCTAAATCGTAAATTTTTTGTATTTTTTATTCGGTTTTTTCATTAGCCTCGATAGCCTAGTGGTCGTTAGCGCGACTGCTATGAGCGAGGTTCTTGGTTCGAATCCCAGGTCGAGCAAAGTGTTATTGGGTTTTTCCTATGAAATTCTCAGTAGCAGCTCGGAGTTTGGTTTCGTGCCTGATTAATGGTAATAGGCTCGCCCCCTATTACATGGGACCTAAAAACATACTCGGCGAACTGTGGGTGTACAATTAATACACCTCTGCCTAACCCTTCTGGGAATAAAGGCGTGATGGTATGTTTTATGTTTTTCATACTGTCGGCTAGGTAAACTAGAGTTAATAATAAATTGTTAGTAATAGTAAAACAGTAAAAATACCAGTGTGTTCCCTCCCTCTTACAATATCTTGCACTTCAATCGTAACATGAAGAGATATTTATGCAGCCTTCGATAGATTACGATCTCTCGGTGGTCGCAGTGGTGTTAGGATTGCACTGTGCTTACCGTCAAGGACAGTGACGTTAATTTGCCGTGCTACTATTAAAAATAAAATTAGGTAACTTTGGATTTTTTTTTTATTCTGCGTATTTTGTTTTGTCGATAGATATATTGAGGACTTGCAATGATAAGCGCCACCTGTGATTAATGTAATCAAAGTTCATAGAATTTGTAGGACATCGAGATTAATTATAAATAAAACGTTTTTAATAAAAACTTATATTCTTTATATAATAGATAGATAATAGAAATAGCGTTTACATATTTCGATGTTTGTAGGAGTAGCCGCGTGCCTTCAGCCGTGGAGTACGTGAACGTCGAGAGAACACCAGTGCAGCTGAGACAGAAACATCTGGCACAGAACGGTAACAACTACCATCCAATGACGAGGCACACGCTGCAGGTTAGTTCTGGCTTCTTATTTTCAAATATTTGTATGACCTCCATGCAATTTTTTGATAGTGAATACAATCCGAGAACAGAGCCAGCTTTGAGAAAGTGAGGATCCATCGGCAGTCGCCGTTGTAATGTTGGCCTAAAATACTCCAATAAAAAAACCTGTACTCAGTCTATAAGAAGAGTATTTTTTCCAAAGGATTTCTATTTTCTATCATCAGGGCGCATAAAAATATCTTTCACTAGTGACGATAGCTAAGTTCGCAGACACGCCCTGAGCAGTCACATTAATGTTTGGCCAAGGTTTCTCATGAAAAATGTAGCTATTGCAAAGAAGAAATGTCCTACCATTCCTATGTATTTAGATTCCAATATTATTCACACAGTCAGCGAGAAGGACTTGAAGTTATTATGACTCCGGTAACAGCGTCCAAGGACATTGCATCAATTGACCATGGTTGTGATCCTAAACGAGCCTGCGTTTTCGGTACACAAAACATTGTGATGATAAACATGTAGGTAGATCATTCTTTAATATTCGCCTGACTATCTACCAAAATATCCCATTAGCTGTATTTAAAGTCAACTCTATTTCTACCTTTAATTTCTTACCATCTAAAATGACAAATTTGTAAATGATTTCATTTATCTGTGAAATCCTAAGAAGACTACAAAGCTTCGACTTCATCCTCTAGTCTTATAGCAAAATATGAAATTAAACTAAATAATACGTTTTTAATATATCCGTACTAATTAATTGTAACTATTTGGCAGGCGCTAAGTGCAGCTCCAACACCGAAGCTAATCTCCAACACCGATTGGATGCAGGCGAGGAATAGGAAACCAGCCAACTTCAACTACAACCAACATTGGTTAATACAGGTAGTTCTCAGTTGTTTTTAAAACATAATGTATTTATTTATCCATGCCGTAATGTGTAATGTAATGTATCTTCGGAGAGCTTCGGAATCATGGATGTAAGTTCTAAATAATAATAAATTCTTCAGTAGAAAATTTGCCAGGTAATAATAATCTATATATTAATACGTGAAGCAAAAGCTTTCGGTAGGTACTTTTTTAAGCGTGTTGCGTGCACGGAAGACTGAGATTTGCATGATTAAAGTTTATATGGAGAAGGAGTGCAGAAAGCTAAAATTTATCTATAATATCTGTTACTAATATATTAAATAAATTAATACTGCGAATCCTAACCTGACCGGTGCCATTGAACTTAGACCCCCCAAAATATTGACATTGTCACTCAACGAAAAATATAATTTTTGTTGACTGGGATGTTTCTCCAAACCGGTAGGTAGTAGGGCCTAAATTGAATAAAGAATTTATTCATTTTGATTTTATAAATTTCACTTTGACCGCAAATTCACCTGATGTTAACCTTAATATCAGGTGAATTAAGTACGTAATACGACTTATGACATATTTCTAACTTGAGAGTGATAATTAGCCAGACAGGCATTACAATACTACCACCACCAAGTCCATGGTTTTGCTAGGATATTTTCTAATCAAAAGTTCGGGCGCATTGTAACATACGAACCCACGTCGTTTGTCGGGTTGTCCGAATACGTAACCACTTACCTATCATCACTTCAGACTTAAAAAATCAAGAGAAAATCCGGTTCCCAATAAAATATAGGATGTAAAAAATGGCTAAGTTTAATTCTATAATATTCTTGCATTGCAGGAGGCAGAACAACGTAGGCTAGAGGAGCAACGGGTCAAGGCTCGCAGTGCACAGCGACTTTCCTATCACCAGGACATACCGCCGCACGCGGTGCCGCCTGCAACTCTCCACACGCCACAGCTCATCAACAGGTTAGTACTTCCTACATTCTGAAATATGATGATCTCTGCTGGGTAGCATTTGGTAAGCTACGTAACATCTAGTTCTAGATACCGCAGCGTCTCAAAGCGAAAGTCTTTGACCATGTATTTTAACAGTGATTACATAAGATGGTGGGCTCATGGGCTATGGGCCTCATAAGAAAGGTCATAATCACTCATCGGGTAATGGAAAGAGCTATGCTCGGAGTTTCTCTGAGTGATCAAATCAGAAATGTGAAGACCTGCAAAGGAATCAAAGTTACCGATAAAGGCTTAAGAGTAAATAGACTTAAGTAGTTATTGGCAGGGCATGTAGCTCGTAGAACGGATGGCCAATGGGACCAACGAGTTCTTGAGTGGCAACCGCGTTACGTAGGCAGACTTGCCTCAAAAGAACCGACGAGCAGGTGAAGGTTATGTGCAGCCATTTAATGTGCGCAACGCATGACCAGTTGCGGCAATCTTTAAGGGAGGTCTATATCCAAAAAGACCAAAAGATGATGATATCCTACGGTTAATTGTGGCCTTTCTTCATAAGTAACCCATTGCATATTTATGGATGGTATTCTTAAGGGTCATTCAAGTATTACGTAACGCAATTTGAAGGATGGGAGGGTCTTGTAAAATGTTACGATGCGTTACAATTTCGAAAAACCCATTACGTAACATTGTTTTTTTTTAAATTTCAAATAAAATACTAGGCAATTAGAATTTTCCAAGATCGCAACTCTTTTCGTTTATATTTTGTGGGGAATCCCTCGATTGTATTATACATAATTTTCATTGTATTCTCCAAAGTTGGCAACCCTTTTCGTTTGTTCATACTGTAATGTCCTCAAAACGGGGAGATTTGCATCATCAGCTGTTCTTGGTCTATAGAAGCTCTCATGCCGACTTGGGTGTTACATAACGCTTAAGAAGGGGTAGGGGGTGCAGCAAAATGTTACGGCGCGTTACATTGCAGAGAGGGAGGCTTAAAATTCTTCAAAAAATTAGTTAGGTAATACTAGAATGCCTTCTTATCCTTATCTAGAGGATCTAGATCCTTATCTATAGATTTTAGTATAATAAAAAATTAAATGATTTCCAGTCAACAAGTTTCACACGAGGTGAAAAGGACCACAAGAGGGGGAGGCCCGGAAACTCCTCGCGAGGATAAGCTGCTGAGTGTCAGCGGGAGGAGGAAATGCTCTCATTGTGGCGAGGAACTGGGTATGTTTCATAGCTCTTTAACTATATTTTTATAGTTACATTTATTTATGACTATAATATGTGCCCGCGCGTTCGCTAGTCTGGATGACAGAAGAATGCTTAATGCTTATTAAAATCAGTTTCTTAAAACTGTAATAACTTTTCGTTTAATGAAGATATCTTAATTTTTTTCAATTGTAACAACCAGGTTTTCTTCATTTAGTTTCTTAGGAGTAAAACAAAAAAAAATTGTCAAAATCTATCTAATTGTTTTTGTGTGATGCGCGCACAGCGACATATCTATATTATTTATTTCAATATTATCAACAAAGTTTTTGGAACATTGTTCTATGGAATTTAAATGAGAAATTGTCTTATTTAAAGAAGGATAGAAGACTCGATAAGTGTAAAATTGATTGCTCACCAATTACATGCAATCGATGATGAAGATGGGAAAGTGTTTGCTTGGTTCGGACACAGTAAAAATAAATGTCCTTATAAATTAAGAATAAGATAAATTTAGTGTGAGAGACGGAAAGGGAGAGCAGCTCAATAGAAATACGACAATACAAAATTTGCATAATAAATTATCCCAGAACGCGACAAACCAAAAGAAAATCAGTGATGGATGTACTACTATGTGTATGATATAGTAATTAGTATTAATAATTATTGAATTATCAATATTGATTTATATTTTTTAATTAATAAACAAGATCGAATATTTTGTGCTGTTATTCATGTCAAACGAAACACCAATAACAGCGCATGACGTCATTCGTGTGTAAGTAAACGTTACCCAATTGGTGCTCTGAGCTGACTTATATGTTGTTTCCTTATAATTTTCTGTGTTTATTTAGTACTGATCCTACGTATGACGTCACGCGCACTGCGGTATCGTTTACGCGGCCATTTAAAAATGTATACGTTTAGACATTATTGTCATAATGGGTGATTTATGTTAAATTATATTTTGCTAGATAAGTTGTCCCGTTGCCTATTATTCAATCACGGCCTAACAAGTTTCACTTTAATAGTACATTGTATCTTATAAGCGGTAATTATGAAATTACGAACGAGAATCTATTAGAAGTCCGAAGTCGAAAACTATTGGTTTTAATGAGTCGATGTTCGCAATTCCCATACCGCCCTTATAATTTACAATTTTTTCATCACATTTAAGAGTACATAAATAAAAAAATGACAAAATAATATATATTACTTCGACGTGTGGGTTTTTGTATCGATTGGCGGGCTAGTGTTCCATAGATAATACAAATATATTGCGTTCAAAAGCGTAAAAGGCGCAAAGACGCATACAGCCAAATGGATTGTAAAAAATGGAATCAATTGTTAAAGCCATTACACCCTCGTACGTTAACGCATAAGAAAGGCCCTCGAGTTTTATTTAGGGGTTTACTACACTCAAGATATCCTGAATTGTATGACACTGTTTACGAGCAAGTGTGATAAGATAAAATGATATTTAACATTTTTGTGTTACAGGTCAAGGTGCGGCAATGATAATCGAGTCACTGTCGCTCTGCTATCACGTGTGGTGCTTCACTTGCGCCGTCTGCGGAGTCCGGCTCGGGGACGGGCGCGCCGGCGCGGACGTACGCGTGCGCGCTCGCCGGCTGCACTGCCCGCACTGCCACTCCGCTGACGATGGCAGGAAGTACTCGCGCGTCTAGAATCTTCTCTACCTATTACATGTGACAAAAAACTGTCAGTTGTAAGAATGCACGTCGGAAGTGTAAACTTCTTTTTTAGGAAGTTATACACACACACATCTGCATATATGTAGCACGCGAGTTCAGTGGTTTTTCCCATCTCAAAAGTGTCTAAACAAGTTTTCACTTCAAAAATGCTATGATCGGTTAAACATCGGCTAATGGGTCCTAATGATCCGGCGAAGTGTCGTCGAATGACATTTTATTTTATTAGAAAATTATCGATAAATTGAAACTACACTACTCGGCTAATTATCTCAATGTATTTGTAACAAAACACTTAAGTTATTGATTGGATCTTGATCTTTCATATGGTTTTTATTTTTATTAATAAATTTATGTAATTTTGGCGGCATATTATGTGATTTAAATAACCGGAAAGATGCATTTTAAGATGCCACAAAAACTTTCTAGACAGTTTTAACAAGAGAGCCGCCATCTTGTTAGAACTATTATTGAAAATTACAAATAAAAAAATATCCTATTTTCGTAACACTGGCAGAATTGTAGACGAACACAGTTGCCATTAAATAAAAAGAAGCAGACTTTAAAAATGAGACCCTGTCTATTCGTCTAAGTAACAAGATATTGGAATTGATAATATAAAGAGAATTTATAATGATTATTAACCTATTTGGACTTGAAAGTGATTCTTTCCTTTAAACTCGTCGATGTTCATCGCACCGATTAATCGCCAAATACATTTTATATCGTTATTCGATTTTTATAAATAAGTTTATAACAATATCATTGCTGTTTTGTGCTGTATCTTTAAGTAGTGTAATCTGTCCGGGTCTCTATAGACGCAGCGTGATAGTCTGCTAGCACGCTGTCTGTCTGTACGAGAGGACGGCTCCTTCAAAACGTCTAAGCGGCTCAGCCAGTTTCTGAGTCGGCTATTGCACGCTTTTGTTTGTTCATTTAGTTGTTGGGGTTTCACTCTATATTGTTGGCTTTTGGCCTTCAATGCTAAAAGGTATTTGTTTTTAATTCCGAGCTTGCACTTGCTATTTTTGGGCTTCGGTAAGTTTGTTGGTTTTCCGATTATGTTAGTTCTAAAAGTCATATTACATTCATACGCTTTTCATAGTTGCTGTGTCGAGACGAGATTCCAAGGTTCTGACTTCTCCATATACCATAAAAATCATGGATTTAATATAGTATAGATCGGTAATTGGTTGAATAAGACGAGACCAAACGAACAAAACACAACAAAGGCCTTAGATTTTGCGTAAGAGTCCCTTTATCACGTACGAAAAATGGTCTCGTATCCCTATCTCGCTCTAACATAAGCGTATACCATGCCCATTCTCTTTCCAGTTTCCGATCTAAATATATTAAAACTATAATAAAAACATGTACAACTTTTGTAATTATATAAATAGTTTATCGATTCACAGATTAAAAATATTATTTTTTTCTCATTCACACCTCATTTTCGAACTTTTTGTGCCATGTCACCTTCATAAACACAAAGTACATACATTAATTACAGATTATATTTTAATTCTTAAGTTATACTGGGGATATAAACATGATTTTTTTCTCTATAAATAATAATAAAATAACAAACAAATCTCTATTTGTAATATTTTGTAAATAGGTTCTAATTTATATCTGTATAAGTGTTAATCGTTAGCTTTAATAGTTATTATTTTAGTTTAAAAATAAACAACACTTAATAATGTAATCCAAAAATGTGTATGATTTATAATAATAAAATAATATATGTAAATCGTTAGTAAATTACTTCTTTTTTTTTTCATTATTATTCACATCACTCTAGCGTCATTATGAAAGAAGTTTGTTTGCTTCAAATTAGAGAAAAATCGTACAATATGACAACCATATTTTAACTAATATCTAGGGATGTAGCGATACACAGTTTTGCCGATACAATACCGATACCGATTATTGTAGTGAATAATCAGCAATACCGATATTGAAAGTATAGTAATAAATAAAATATATAATGAAGTATGCATGCTCCTACACATTTTCGTACATGTTTTTCTGATGATATGTAATCTTTTTGATGGATGATAGATATTTAAACTTAATTCTTAACAGTAACCAAGCCTCAAAAGGAGTTTTATTGAAAATAGTATCACATCAAAATTAATAATAAAAAGTCACACAATAATACGTCTCAATAAAGACTACAAAAGGGAAACGAAGTCGTTTCTGCGCTTTACAAATTTAAATATCGGTTACCAATAATTCGGAGCATAATATATCGATATAGCTTATCGGTATCATTATTTCTTGCTAATATCTATAAAGGTTTAACTTTTTTTTGCGTTATAAATATATTTCATTACAAATGAAATAGCGTGTGAACACACTACGTATAATAAAATATCGAGGGTCATTTTAATTATCAGCAGCTGATTTACAAAATACATTACAAAGCTTAAATATCTTACGTGATTATATAAAAAGCACGTATAATTGTTGTAATTATGTTAATTATTTGAACAACGTGTACATTATTTATATTATAAGGGTCAAGCTAAATAACAATAAATATTTAAATAATAAATGTTATTTCATTGTTGAAATTACCCTATAGACAAATAGAAAGCATTTGATGACTTTGAGACCAACCATCAGGAGTAAGATTGGAAACAAAGTCAGTTCAGTTATCTCTACGGCAAGAAGAAGAGGTAGAACATGACCGCATATTATATTCCCAGTATTAAGACGAATCTAACGACACCTCGTATGCTAAAATCCATCAAACTGTTCGGGCTACAGAGCGTGAAAAAGAAATTGACTTATATACATACGCTCGAAAAACGTAATCCTCCTTTTTCGCAGTCGGATAAAAAACATTTTTTTTATTCGTTGTACGTTTTACGTTTGCCCACAATCTCACCTGATGTTAAGTGACGATGTAGCTTAAGACGGTAATAACCTATGCCTAATGGGACGAGTTTAAAATGGCGATGGGCAGGTCACGTGGTTCGTAGTACCGACGACAGATGGACAAAAATCGCAACACTATGGTACGGGCCTCACGGTTACAGACGCAGGGGTAGGCCAAAGACACGATGGAAGGATGAATTAGAGGTTATCACAGGCAAGAGCTGGTCTCCTGTTGCTAAAAATCGTGACGCTTGGCATTCTTTGGAGGAGGCCTTTACCCGAAGAGGGGCCCACGTAACTTAATCATACTACATCTTATAATAATAGTACTTAAATTTATCTTAAAATTAATTACATTGCATGTTTATAACTGTTTTATTATTTTATGTAAGTTACTGGATTAAATAGGCTTTTTTATTTTTATTTTATAACTAGCTGTGCCCCTCGGTTTCACCCGAGTTTTTATCCAACAAGTACCGCGTCGCTGACGCGACGGACCCGTGTAGTCTATCATAATTGATATCATTTTCCTCAAGTACAAATTATTTTAATTTTTCATTTTCTCCTGAACTATGTGTCCTAATTACATTCTATAAAAAGAAAAATTTAAATTGTCTTTATGATAAAATAACTTTGTTCGTAAGGATTACAATTACAATTTTTAATCTTCAACATAAAAACTCGTAAAATAACTTATTGTGGCTTATGCTATTAAGAAATAGGCATATGTTATCGAAGACTTTTTTAGATATACTAAAGAACAATATTTTTGTATTGTAGAATATTATATTTACGTATCACTAACCATTACGCCAGCGCATGCGGATAAAGTAGTTCGGGAAGACTTTCACTTCGACTTTACTTAAACAAAAATCAATATTTAAGGCTAGCTGAGAGGTTTAGCTTAGTTCCAGATAGCCTATACTATTTTTCGTGAATCTGGCTATCATATACAAAAATAATTTTTTGAATACGACTGCTACCAGTTGTCCAGAGTTTACCATGTTTAAACAATCAGACAAAAAAAACTCGTCCGCTTTACTAAATTATTAATAGTATCTATACACGGACTGACCTCGGAACACGACAAACCAAAAGAAAATCATACATGTGTTTATCACTATGTGTATGATGGTCGCGATCCCTACCACCCTGCTATATTACTGTATATACACTGACTAATCTCTGAACATAATAAACCAAAAGAAAATTATAGATGTTTTTTTTTCTTTCTCACTGACTATACTGTTAGCCTAAGGAGCCCTAAAGAAATAGAGCCACTTATGGCTTTGACAGCTTCACCAGGCTTGGGGGCGAACGCTTAAGGCATTCAGTCGCGAAAGCGTGAGCAACATGCGCACAAAGGTGCCAAAGTGGCCAGACGTCTGCTTGGGCTATTACCGCGATTGTGAAAAGGTCGCGAACTGACTAATTCCCTATCTGTAGAAAATTCGAGCTAAACTAACGCATACATATAACATGTCCCTGCCTCTAGGAGAAAGGAATGAACATGTGTATATGTATTTAGTATTCTGGAAACATGATCAAAAGTAACTATAGTAAAAAAAGAAAAAAAAGGTCCCTTACAGAATCTATGTACTTATGTGGTGTGCACGTATGTATGTACATATTGTGTGTAATGATGTGTGTGGGTAGCTACGTATTTGCAGGTGCAGTGTCACCTGTATCGCGCGAGCGGCTGCATGACTCAAGGGTTCTACACCGAGGGAACGGACCTAGGCTTGAGTTGCCGTAAGAGAGGGAGGACATGACAGGTTTGTGGGAGCGAAATTAGCCGCCCGTCCCCTGCGGAGGGAACGGTGGTTTCCCGGGCGTAGGCGCGAGCACGCTTTGTTTGGAGAGACGGTGGAGTAGTATTTGTTTATTTCCTCGACCTTATAAACGGGCTCGGTGATGATATTCGCGACTGGAGTTGTTCGCGTGGGATGTTCGGCTTTGGGGTTTAAGTCGCGGCAGCTTTCACCAACAGATTCACGTGATTCGAAGCAGTATCGAAGTACGATCGCGTAAGATATTTAATATACGATTCGACCAACGTACCAAGGGGCTTTGTTAATTTTACGTAAGAATCGGTTTTGGAGGATTTGGAATTTGTTAATGTTGATCTTTGACGTATGTGTGAATGTAGCGCAGCTTATATGTCTTGATAGGACGGACATATGTTTTTTATAATGTAAACTTATGTCTCAGGAACATTTTGCTTAGTATCAAGGAGTGCAGTCTATGTGTATTGTAAATCACCCTTATTTTTTAAAACACGAAACACTGTTATTTCTTCTTAAAAGGATAAATATGAATTTTCATAACCCTAAATTTAGAAATAGTGGGTTCTTCATACAATCTTTCATCCCCTGTTCCACCTCTTAAAGTTTTATTTTCACGACATAAGGTAAGCCAATGTCTTTCTTTAAGGTCCAATTTATCTCTATACCAAAATGCATCAAATTTAGTTTGATGCGTTCTTCGTACAAACCTTCATCGTCTATTTCAGGGCGTGAAATGCAACAAACAGGACAGACAAAGTTACTTTCACATTTATAATATTAGTATGGATTATTCATTTCATTATGTAGTCGTTCTCTATGGTGTCAGTAAATTACCCAATAGCAGAATAACGACAACAGTTTATAATAATAAATTTTTGAAATTAATTCTCTTTCTCTATATACCTGTAATAAATTCTCTCTCTATATATCTTTCTATGTTTCTCTATAATAACTGATAGTTTAGTAAGGTAAAAATTACAAAAGATCGACTGTTGTGGTTCCCTTTTAATTTTCTATTTTAGGAATTGTTATATTGTTAATACAATTGCAAAAGTGAATCGAAAAAAAATCAATTTTTGAGAGATCAATCTTTTAGACATCGATTTTTTTGGGAATTGTTTCATAAAAGTTCGATTCGAATCAATCTTTTTCGAAATGAATTGCCATCCCTAGCAGCGGCGTAGCTATATTCAACTGACAAATATCCAGCATATTTTGAACCCCTTTTAATATGATTTATCACATAGATCTGAGGTCAACTTATATTGCAAATTTGCAATTTTTTAAACTCTTCATTTTTTAACTTTATGAAAGGTTTCGATCATCATCGTTTTACAAATCATAATATACAGATAACTAAAATTTCAATCAATTCAACTGAAGAGCTATTTTATAGCATTTTTATCAAAAAAATGTTCGACGTGATTTTTTAAATTTATATAACTTTTTTATTTATGAAGTTATTGAAGTAAAACAAACACTAAATGTTAAGTGAACCTTACCAGAATATATTAGTGAAAACCGTTTCCAAATTGGTTTTGCCGTTTCTGAGATTAGCGCGCACAAAAGTAGGCAAACAGACAAACAGACAAAAATTCTAACAATCATTGTTTTGGGTTCTCCTGCGTTTATAGAGACCCCCAATAATAGTTTTTCTCATATATCTTCTATGTACAGACATCGATCAGTTACGTTTTTATTATATGTATAGATATAGATATATAGATAGATGGGACGAGTGGCTCTGAAGTGCAGCTGCCGGAACACACTTACAAGCGTTTGGCGACAAAGTTTCAAATTTGAAGCTGATAGAAAAATTATTAGAAAGGTTTTATCAGGATGTTTTCCTTCGCCGAAAGCTCTGGCTCATTGCAGTGATTGGATCGCCGCGATGTCCGCACACGCACGACTGGGCCATCATTGCTTCAGTTACAATACAATATTTTTATTGGTCTGAATATGGTCAATAAGGTCTTAAATTCCTAAAAATAGTTGCAATTTATTCTGCCATTTAACGCTTGCAAATGATTAAACAATTAAATTAAAATCTATACAACTAATTATTGTTGAAACACATTTATTACACAAGCAAAATAATAAGAAATGGTATACTATTATGGGTTGTGAGTAATGTTGTAATAGCACTAGTAATACCTTTACCTAAATACTTCCTAAATAAGATTTTATTCTTTATAGGTGTTTGGTATTTTTTTAGATTTTGGGTGCTATACAAAAAAATACTTTTCACATAGGAGCAGACCCAGAGATGAGAAATATCACTTCTGTGGCGTGTAACTAAATTTGAAAACCGTGATTGATGGTTATGCTGCAGAAAGAGATAAACCTCCAATATATAAACAGACGGCAGTTTTAGGTTCTTATATTTCTCGAAATGTGGTTTACAGTTATCATTAGTTTGAAGCACAAACATTGCCTTAACAAATGATACATAATTATGATATACCTACTGTACCATTAGCTGTAAAGTTTTGCAATTATATCTATTTTGCAACTATAAATAAAGGCGACGTTTAAAAAAGATACAGACCAGAGTCGGCAGGTTTTATAAAAAAAGTAACACAATAACTATTTATTTAAAGTGACCCACTGCAAATACGAAGTTGTTCAATACGAACCATCTAACTACAGTTATCGCAGTCCTAACATAGTATAATGTATAGGTAGGTAATCATATAATACGCACAACATTACCAAGCGATACTTCCACTCAATCTACAACATAAAAGATATAATAAATTCATTCTTAAACTAAATCTAAACGATTCAAGCTTTACAATGTTGTGATTGTGTATCTTCATCCTGTGACTGGCTTCGTGTTCTCAGCAGGTGGACTCGGCAATTCATAAAACTTGTTCGCCAGCCATACCATTATGTAAACGGCAACGCTCATTCCAGTCAGACTGAAAGGTAAACAAAATTACTAATTTTCTGAATGGTAAGTTTAATATCTATTTACTGTCTGAAATATGTATCTATCTATATACTGCTATAAAAATAAGACATTGAAAATGGCAAAATAAAATGCCACTCACATTTCAAACATCGTGGTATATCAACCACTTTAAATAAACAGTTCGTTGATGATGATAAATTACATACAAGCTGTATAAGATGTTTGTTTGATGTTGCGTTTAGTCGCCACAAAACTATTCAAAAAATCTTATTATTTGTAAACACAAATGAAATAAAAAAACAAAGTATCACAGATTACAATTTAAGAAAAAAATCCATATTATTATGCTGTTAGGTGCCTATATATTGACAAAGTCGCAAAACAATAAAAAAATCGTTTGAATTGGTTGAAAACCACTGCAACAGTAATGAACAGAGACTACCTACTGTCCGTTGTTACGAAATAATCTCGTGGCACATTACATACATTACACTATAGCTATTATGCAAGATATAAATCTAGGTATTCGATAATACATGGGATCGTCAAAGATATAATGATAATAACAGCCTATGAATGTCTTGCACTAGCCAACCGTCTCTTCACCGAGCGATGGCGCAAGTATTCACCGTTTTATCCAATAATTAGTTAATTAACTTTTGTACCTAATATTAACAAAAAAAAAAAAACATGGTAGTCTTACTCAACGACCATGTCCAACTAACCCTGCACGGTGGACTCCACTCAGCGAAGATAAACCTCAACAGTCAACAAAGAAGAAACAACACACTAAAAAAACTATGTTTAAAAAAAAAAGTTATGAACTAGACAAAAAAGACATTTGAAACGAACATTAAGACCTCTTTAAGTTATGAAGGAGATATTTACTATACTTGTGACAGTGGAAATCAATCTTTATAGCAAAAAATGTTGTTATCGTTTGTTTATTTTTTTACGTATGATACAATTTATACAAATACAATGTAGATTATATTACAAGCCACAGGCTTGTTACAAAATACCAAATAACTGACTTACCTATCTACCAGAATATACTTCTTGCGTTGTTGTTTAAGCAACAAAACTCCTTTTGTATAAAAGTATTTCGATAAAGCTTGATTGCTGGGTGACCTTATAAGCAGTGCCAGCTCTAGAGTGGGGTAAAAGGAATGGTTGTTTTAGCGCGCCAGAGGTGGCAAGGGGCACCAAAATTCGAATGACAGTTACAAGTAAGACAATATATTTTAATTTATATTAATGATAACGTTGATTATTTAACAAACAATGAAATACTTATGTTTAACATTAAAGCTTTGACTAATAAAGGGGTAATACAATCTCGCTCTAACTTCAAAAAGGGCTAGGCTAGGCACTGTATATAAATGGTCCCAAAGCCACGGAGAAGATGTAAAAGCCGTGAAAGGCTGTAGTTTCTAGAGTCCCTGCGTTAACGGTATAGTCAGTTAGGAATAAAACTGTATACAAGAATTGCGCATTTAATTTAATTTAATTAGAATTTACAAAACAGTTAAACGGCTATTTTTTTTTAAATAGTAGCACGGCAAAGTGACTTCGTTGTCCGTGATGGTAAATAGTACAATCTTAAAACATTGGCGACACGTGAGAGAACGGTAATCCATTGGCGGTCGTCGCTGTCGTGCCAGTTTGCAAACCTCTCGGCGGCGGATACACTGGCAGATCCCTGAAATTGTCAAACTATAAAAGAATCACCGTGAAGAGTACTTCACCATTTGCATGGTGGTCACAATTTAGTCATGTACAGATCCTTATCATGCAAGAAGTCCTGTCCTCCATCAAGGGCTCATAGATTAGCATTTTAAGCTCAGTGGGAGATTTTACATGGGAACCCTCGATGGAGTGAAAGGTGGCAAAACACTTGCCTGCGTTTCGCAGGGCTGGGAAATTTATAACAATTTCTACTACAAACTCTCTCTACATATCACTCTCGGCGTCTGCTCTGACGGAAGAAGTTACACACTGGTAAGTAATAATCAAAGGGATAGAAAGGATGTTGAGTCAAGTTCGTAGTCCAACAGCTTCTCACACCAATATCTTTCGTGGCGAGATTACAAGTTTATACAATGTCACAATACAACAATGGTCGCAATTAGGGTATCTCGTGCCGTGGCCTAAACCCGCGCGTATTAATCAAGTGATAATAATAATTAACAAGGTAATGTAAAAATTATATCGTGACACGGCCAAAAAACAAAATAAATTCCTTTCTTTCAAAATAAATAAAAAAACGTAACAGCTGTCGGGCGCAAAAGTTATATAGAGACAACTTGTGTTGCCAGACCGCGGTTCCGAAAACAAATGGTTATTTTTACCTATATAATAGAAATGCAAAGTAGGACAATACCTTTGTAGTTTATAATGTTTCGTATATAAAAGGAATGTAAGTTATAACACGAATTCAGTGTAGCTTTGTCAAAGTCCACAGATAACTCGAAAATAAATTTGAAAGTGAAGACCGAAATTCTTCTTAATTCGATTATCTACGTCCGGATTGAGGAGAACAGCCAGGAGTCAGTTTTTATTTGACATTTATTATCTGCCTTTATGCTACCATAACAGGACAGAGTTTATTCGATTTTAATTCGATTGATAGAAAGTGTATGAAGTGGGTCAGTTTGGATCAGACTCGGTAACTACACGAAATTGCATTTAAGTATAAATTGTGACAATAAAAAAAACTTATAATATTGATTATTTTTTACTTATTTCTTTGCAACGTGTATTTAAACATAATTCTTCTATTGCAATGGGGAATGGCGATAGAATATTTCTCTAGTCTTCAAAAAAATTATATAACGCTTTAACAAAATGGTGGCTTCCTTGTTAGAACCATAATGTACTCTGTGGTTAGAACCGTCTAGGGAGTTTTTCTGGCATCTTAACTTCACTTGTGCACAATAATCAAACTGCATCACGTAAGACCCCATCAATACTCCACGATAGGGTCAATAATTTACTTATGTTTATTAATTAAAACTAGCAGTGTCCCCATATTATTGACAATTCTTCTAGCCTATCAATTGAGAATTGACATATTATAATTTCCGTGTACAAATGTCATCAAAAATTTTAGTAGTATTTTTTTACTATGCCTAAATGTATTGTGGACGAATCTTACAGCCTATCAGTTATGGAATGATATAAGTATGTTTTTCCGTCTACTAAATTAGATAAAAATCAGTTGAGAATTGCTGAAAATTTAATTTCAAAAAATTCTTATTTTTTTGTGATTTCTAAAATTCATATTGAATATCATTATAGCCCATCAATTAATAATTTGGTATGGTTTCTAGAAGGTATTGTGGTCATTCTTTTTGTGTGTCATTGAACACTCGTCTCATTGTCGTACTTTTATTTAAAATATTGATATTTGTTATTCCCATTTGATGGTTCTGCTGTTTTGTTGGTTTTCATTGTCTTATTGTTATGGAATAACTTATACTTCCCGTGTACAAAATTTCATTAAAATCGGTTATATTTTTTTTACTGTTTCTAAAAGCAGTACCTATTGAAACTTTTTATAGCCTATCAATTGACCAATGACATATGTAAGACCACCATGCATGTGGTGAAAAGCCCGCCATAGTGACTCACTTTTACGTGTCGCGTTTCGTGATCAGCCTGTGCATATCCAGGTAAATGAATGCAGGCTGGCATAATAGCGGTGACCGTCGATGGATTACGATTTCTCGGTGGTCACCGTTGTGTTAAGATTGTACAGTGCTTCCCACCAGGGACAATACAGTCAATTTGCCGAGCTACTATAAAAAAAAAACGCTCAGAGTACTGAGAAATCCCATTGTAAATTTCTTTCTACATGGGACAGTTCGATTGTTGTAAAACCTCCCCTACAGAAGGTCGCAACCAAGTAACCTCGTTGTTAAGTTTCTGTGGTGAGTAAGGTTTCCAGAGTTCCTTGCCAAAGGTTAGTTCAAAGTCGGCAACGAGCTAATCATACCTCCGGTGTTACAATATTCCATAAGATACGGTAGTCGCTTACAACCATGCGGGCCGAACGCTTTTTTGCCACATTGGTTGTATAAACAAAAAGGAAATACTATAAACAAAAAAGCATCAGTCGGTTTCAAACTTGAGACTCTAGTCTCAACGATAGACTTACTAACATCACTCCATGAATTATGTCATGAATACCTTTGTAAATAATTAATTTATTTATAATTAACGTTTCAATCACGCATAGGACTGTGACGCAAAACTAGATCTCGTAAACAAGTGCAATTTTCTACCTTTGTTCAACTAGGTACTTACAATTAGTTTTAATTGACCTGTAAATCCATTGACCTACATGCAACTACTGGAAACGACAATTACTATATTTTCTAACACGCTTCCCCAGGTACACAACTCAAAAGAAACTTCGTTTCTCGATCTATTTTGTTACCTACTTTGTTTGAAATAACTATCAATATTATAGTATAAAGTAAAGTCGCTTCCCGCCCTCCAGCGTCCGCGTCTGTCCCTCCGTATGCTTACTGCTTACATCTTTTACACTACGGAACGGATTTTAATGCGGTTTTTACTATAATTTAGAGATTCCAATTATGTTTTTGTATAGTAGAGAAAATTCAATTATTTATAATCAAGTCATCAAAAAATTATTTTCGTGCGCTTACATGACTTCCACTTCCACTTCACCTTATTAGATACATCAAAATAAAGTACCTACTAAAGAATTTTAGTTTTTCAAAAAGCCTAGCGAAAAGTCACAGTAACCATTTTTATTTTGAACTTCAAGTTTAACAGTCGTACCAACATTTAAATGTCACACAGCCGGGTAAAGACCTCTTCCCGAAGAACTATAATACTTTGTAGTTGGCACTACAAACTACAAAAAGTCAATGACGGCTCAGGGGTATCGTGTATAGTTTGAGCTTTTAGAATAGTGAAGGAAAACATCGCAATGAAACCATAGCATGGTGTTATTTTGTAATGCCTGTCTGGTCAGCTACCACTCTTAAATTAAATATCGGCCGTCAAGCACCTATAGGTGTAGTCCGGTAGTTGGACTTGAGAGCCAGTTCTCCACTAGGCTTAGCGTCTTGGGCCACATCGTCACTTAGCATCAGGTGAGCTTGAAGCCATCCGCTAAACTTACTAAAGAAATAAAATTGTCAAATATTTCAGATTTTTCAAATTCACAAACTATCATGATTAGTAGTGGTTTCAAGAAAAATCACATTGTCCAATGTAGCACTGAAGGTCACCTGTGACTATAACTTCGGTAAAAAGCAATTGCCAACTATTAGATTGTATCTCGTGCAATTTGAATTGATTCGTTATACAACTGATGATGCACGGATGTGATCCTTTGTGTCCATTGTACGGCTTCCTGGCTTATTATTGGCACGCCTGTCAACTCATCTGCTTCAATGTGCTTTTCTGACAAACGAAATTAGGTCCGATTCGTTTTGGTATCTGCAATTAATTCTATAGTGCACTAGAATCGCTGTTCCGTATATTGTAAATTGTGTAACAGACAGATGCTTATACCTTAAATCTGGGATACACGACTTATTGGAGCTAGGGGCCACTCGGACAGATTGTGAGCTAAATGTAGGCTAAATGTAGTAAAAAAAACAACTCAATAAAATATTAAAAGCTAGCTGTGCCCGTGGCTTCGTTCACGTGACCTACAGAATGCCCGCGAAAATCTTGCTCCCCCGCTCCCGACTATTTGTAAGACAAAAATGCTTATTGCGGGTGTTCCTTAGAAGATAGATGTATACTCTCCCAGACTTTTTGTAGGTCTTTTTAATACCTATAATACAAGTATGTACCACATTAATTTGCTAGATCTCTTATAGTTTACTCAGCATAAGCCATTTAAGCACCCGAATTGATTCACCGTGACCATTTTTTATTTATTTGTGCGTAACCCAAATTCTTTTCTAAAATAAAAGTAGCCTAAGTTACTTCCCATAAATTCAGCTATCAGTGAAAGTCCCATCAAAATCGTTCAAACCGTTTCGGAGATTATCTGGAACAAACAGACAGAAAGACAGACAAAAATTTTAAAAATGTGTTTTTTGTTATAGGTATCGTATATACTTTCATAAGCATTTAGTAAAAAGCTGTTATTTTGACCTTACAAACAGACACTTCGATTCCATTAATTGTATAGATAATAATTTATTGTATTGTGCTATGTAACTCATTTCTCCCGCAATAAGTCATTCTTTATTCGTCAATCTTACTAATATAATAAATGTGAGTGTGCATGTTTGGATGTTTTTTACTCAATCATGCAAAAACGGCTGAACGGATTTCAATTAAATTTAGCAAACAGATAGTCTATGACCTGGACTAACACATAGGATACTTATTATCCCGGTAAAGGTCATAGTTTAACCAGTGTCATCCTACAAATATAATAAATGGAAAATTTGTATGTTTGTTACTCAATCACGCAAAAACGGCTCAAATGTTTCGGATGAAATTTAGCACACAGATAGTCCATAAATCTAAATTAATACATAAGGTACTTTTTATCCCGATAAAAGTCATAGTTTAACCAGTATTATTCTACAAATATAATTAATAAAAAAAAATGTATATTTGTTACTCAGTTACGCAAAAACGACTGAATGGATTTTAATGAAATTTATCAAACAAATAATCTATAACCTGGATAAACAAGAATTCATTTTGTTCTGGTAAATGTTATAGTTTGACCTCTGTTATCAATTCATATCTAAGCCTAAGCCTAAAATTAAATTGTTCCGTTGTAGTAAAATTGGTTAGATTGTTTGAACTGTGATCATAAGGCATTAGACAAAACGAAGCGAAAGGGCCGTTGCAGCGGTCGGCAAATGCTAAAAAAAATTTATTCGTTGTACAATTCATACACAACTCAAACTTAAAACTTAAACCTTAACCTTAACCGAAACCTAAGCCTAAACTTAACCTAAACTTAAGACTCAACCTATTCTGTTGTCGTAATATTGGTTAGATTATGTTTGAACTGTGATTTTATGGCACGAGCCGAACAAGCGAAGCGAGCGAGCTATGGCAGCAGTCGGTAAGTGCTTGAAACAAATACTAATTCGTTGTAAATTCATATAAACTCTTAGACAGACATAACAATAAAATTAAAATAACAATTTTTAGAAACGATTTGTATCCGCACTTTTTCTTACACATGGAGGTTACCCCTCACCCCCACCCCCCCCCCCCCCTCATGCTTTCACATCATCAAATTCAGCGGCATGTTTTCAATAGTCCAATCTCTTTTAGTTTTTTAACGATTAACGTCAACTAAACATAAACTTAATCCTAAGCCTAAACCTAATCCTAAACCCAAACCTAAACCTTAACCCAAACCAAAACCAGAACCTAAACCTAAGCTCAAACTTAAATCCAAACCTAAATCCATACCTATACCCACACCAAAACACAAACCTAAACCTAAACCCAAACGTAAACCCAAACCTAAATCCATACCTAAACCCAAACCTAAATCTAAACCTACATAAAGCACGCCAATTGGTTTGTTGTTTTATTTATATCGATATACCTACCTATTGTTAATTATCTTTAATATACATTTTTGTTAAGAGTGAATTCTTTCATTGGGTTATCCCACATGTGGTGACCCAGACTTGATATGAACACGCAACCTTCTGACTTTTTGACAAACTTCATACCAATTGTAATGAATGTAGGTAAAGAGATATATTAGACCATGGAAAAGGACATAGACTACCTTATGTAAACTTGATGAAAGCTATGACGAAATGAAATAGTGGATGAAAGTTCTTATGAAGAACCCATATTGTCTTAAATTAAGGAGAGGAAAATTCACATTTATGCTTTTGGTAAGATTTAAAAGGGGTTTCACGTTTTTCAAAAATCTTTCTCGCAAGCCGGTACAATAAGGATGATTTTAATATTTTTTTGAAGTTTTATTGGGACGGTTATGTACTGGATTCGTATTGGCATGTAAATTACAATAGGACACACAATGACAAATCCATCTAGGATTTTCTTTTGGTCTATCATGTTCCGAGATCAGCCGGTGTATATGCAGGAATATAGCGGGGTGGTAGGGATCACGTCTACCATACACATAGTGACTGTAGTGTCTGTGAGTGAAAGAGAGAGAAGCATTAGGTCATCTCTAGTGCACATGCGGTCGCAAAACAGTCAGTCAGCTGTGAGCGGCGGGAGTGCGTGGACATGCGCGTCTAAGAGCCAACAATAGAGAATGATACACTACAGTGACAAACCCATCTATGATTTTCTTTTGGTTTGTCGTGTTTCGAGATCAATCTGTGTATATCCAATAATACGCAGACGAAGTCGCGGGTACCAGCTAGTACTTTATAAATTCTGGGCCATTGACAGCACTGATCAATCTTCGCGATCTCGGCATCCTTGTGGATACTGAATTGCGTTTCAATGTGCATCTAAATAATATTGTTAACAAAAGGAATAAAATTTTAGTCTTTGTATTGCGTAACAGTAAAGGTTTAATTAAGTCGCCTCGCACAAGGATTGTACTATTTAACTTACTCGTACGTAGCGGTTTGAAATTTTATAGCGTCGTATGAGACCCACATTAAATTTTTTTTTTTTTTTAATTTCGCGTTTCTCTCCGAGAGTGCCGACAGAAGTGAAAACTTATTTTAGCGTGTTAGATATTTTTAAGATGGGTACTAGGGTTATTGGGTTATGAATTGCATTTTATTTATGAATTTATTTATTTATAAATAAATATTAATTATTTGAAACTGCGATATGTACATGCATATATGCATACACTACAGCTGCGTCTCGTAACGGTGTTGCGAGTCCAGAGATTTTATCTCATCTAAAAATATGCGTACCGCGCTAAATGAAGTTTTCAGTCCAAAAATTCTGCGTCTCGGGACGCTCGACAGAAGTGATAACTTAAACTAATCAAAAAGAAAAAAAAACCAAACGAAAGAGAAAAGGATTCGAACCTAAGACTTCGGCACTAGCAGTCATGCTTTCGAACACTAAGCTACGAACGTGTTGTTAAGGCTGACTGAAACTATTCTACTATTAATACTATACTATTAAGCGGTTTACTCTCCCATAAGAAGTTATCACTTCAAAAACAAGATAGAAAGGGTTCAAAAGAAGTTCTTGTGGCATTTGACATAATTTTCATTTAGGAAAAATAGTGCTTATCCCCGTCAGAAATGAAATTAGCAAAACAATAAAAAAAGTAAAATATAATTAAAAAATCAATTAGTCTATTTCATAAAGAACACGTCGATGTAAGTATTATATATAGTATATGCCATACAAAATAAATGATAAACTATTGAATTACTGAACGCGCGCCTATTTTGTGAGACCACCCTGAGGAGCCCTACCCGAAAGGGTTATACAACTAGCCTCGCACGATGCTCGCCTGTTCGAATATAAATACACGTACGCTCACACACTCGTATAAACAGAGAGAGAGAGAGAAAGTTACATAGAGGGAGCTTAACCCTTTTTCTTTACGTGACGATTTCTACAAGTCAACTCCTACCTCAAGCCACATTATTATCTTTGTTGTAAAAGTTTTAATCGCTTCAAATTTATATTTAAGTTTCGTGCCCTTAAATTGAGTTGGTTTTATTGTATATGTAATGAATTCATTCGTTTCGTAATTTATAACAAAAATATTTGTCGTAAACAAATGTACAAAGGTTAATATGAGCAGTAGTGTAAATTACTCTCTAATCGCTACATTTTAACATCAGCAACCTCCGCGCGGTTCATACACTACAGTCAATTAGCCAAAGATTTTCTGTTCCAAATTGCTTGTCTAGAAGAATAAAAGCAGTGAAAAATGTTCAGCTCATTGTTTCGGAACAAAATATTTTTCAACATTAACTCTTTATTTAAAATCTTTTTGTTTAAAAAATTAAAATAATTCAAGGTCACAGAGGTTTCAGACTAAAATAATGATAGAGATCATTTGAAGTGGAAATGATATCATCGCAAAAAATGTTGGTAAACATACCCACCGCAATTGCATTGTCAAATTAGGCATGGTACAGACTACTAGACTACAAAGAAATACTAACTAAGGTTTACAAACATTTAGTAAACTTAGTTTACTATATAATTGCCGATCTACGACAGAGTTTAAAATTTAGCGCTGAGATTTCGGATATTCGGCTTCATAGCCACGAATCAGTTTTAAACGAATGACTATAATAATAGAACACTTTATTTTCTTGAGTATTTAGTTGTTGCGCATGATAAAGTAACTACTTATTTATAAAGTTTTTTGTTCAAAAATTAGAGCTACCTATGTCACGTATTTCTGATTGTTTCGAGTTTAAATGCCTTATTTCTTATCGTGAGAGTAAATATAGTAATACCGCGTTTTTACTTAACTGAACGTTATTATTGTACATTTTTTCTTTCATTAGAAAAAGATTAATAAAAAACATAGAACATTTCTTGCGAATTGGGGTGATCAAGTGTATAAACGGTACAAGAGTGACAAGGTGTTCGTGACTCGCGAATCACAATAGCATCGCGAGAGACCCGCGCCGCGGTTGCTGGACTCAGTCGCTTGTCGGCCGTCGCCGTCGGCATGCCTACCACGCGCCGTCTGTTGCCCGCGCGCTGGTTCCTATCGCGCCGCACTCCGCGCTATGACGAGCCCGACGATGCAGCGCGTTCCTGCGCCCAGCGGCGGTCGCGCGCCGCCCGCACCCTCAGCTCGCCGGCACGCACGCAGTCCCCCCCGCCCGACGATGAGTCGCTCGAGCGTGCTTATCCTTCCATGGGACACCTCGAGTATGTGCTCGCCGGCTCCTCACCACCGGCGGAGAGTGCCCCCAATATGTACGACAGCTTCGAGGAACCGCCCTCAGACTTGACAGCACACATCTGCGCCGACTCACTGCGACAGAGCGCACACGAACAGATGCGCGCCGCCAGTGGCCGTCTGCGTCTTCTGGACGAGCTTGAGTCCGGCGTCATCACGCCTGACTCCGCTAAAACTGTGTTCGCGACGGCTTCCGAAGCGGAAAGAAACGTTTGCCTGTTCTGGGCGGCGTCGTTGAAGCTGAGGAGCCTGCTGCCGCTGCTCGTGGACGTGGGGGCAGATCCGCTCTACTTTGACTCGCTGGGCTTGTCAGCACTGCATGGTGCAGCCTTCAGTGGTTGTGTAGATTGTGCTATTTATCTCCTATTGTGTGGAGTCGACCCTAATTACATGCCCCGGTGCTTCGCCCCGCTCCATTGTGCGGCGTTTGGTGATTCGGTGCGAGTGGCCAATTTGTTGATAGCTCGCGGCGCGTCCGTGCACGCCGCCGTCAAACATCTCAATTGTGAGGGAGGCCTGTTACACTGCGCAGTTAGGGCGAATTCTGTCGAGTGTCTAAAGTTGTTCATATCGCACGGTGTCGACGTAAATCTAATTGAGCCGGGCGGCACAAACGCTGTGCATCTCGCTGCCGATCTGGGAATGATACAGTGCCTCACAATCTTGCTTGAAACCCCGGGAGTTGATACGAACGTAAGAACAAAAGTTTGTGACAGAGAATCGACAGCTTTACACCTGGCCGCCGATGGAGGTTTTATAGAATGTGTGGATTTGTTACTATCCAAAGGGGCCGAAGCCAGTTTAAAGAACCACCGAGGTTGTACTGCACTGCACCTTGCCGCGCGCTCTGCCAGCTTGGAGTGTGTCGAGTCATTGCTACGAAAGGGTCACGCAGAACCGAACGCAATGGATTTTGACAAGAGGACGCCTCTACACGCAGCTATCAACAAATCTGATCCCGCTTGTGACATAATCGAAACTTTGATCAGCTGGGGTGCGAACGTAAACCAGAAGGACGAGTACGGATTCACGCCCCTTCATCTCGCTGCTCTCGATGGCCTGTCCGCGTGTGTTGAGACCCTCATATATCATGGAGCAGACGTAACAACGAGATCTAAAAAAGGCAATTCAGCTCTTAATGTGATAGCCAGAAAAACACCCGCTTCACTTGCTATGGTTACCAGGAAACTGGATTGCGCGATTACATTACATCACTCACAGACGAGCAGCAGGGAGGTAGAATTAGAGTTTGATTTTCGTAGCATACTCCAACATTGTTATCCACGAGAAATCAGCTACTTGAACACTTTTGTAGACGAAGGACAGAAAGAAGTTCTCTTACATCCCCTATGTTCAGCATTTCTATACATTAAATGGGAGAAGATACGGAAGTACTACGTTGCAAGATTGTTTTTAAGCTTTATATTTGTTCTATGTCTTACATTATACGTTCTGACAGCCTTAGCTCATAATTGTTATAATGGAAGCAAAGATATGGAAGAAACGATACAAGAACAAGAACTATGCCAGAAGCAGTCAATTCTCGGAGATCTGCTGAGAAAAAATCCATTTGTTATAGAAATGCAATGGTGGGTTCTAGCCGGGATTACTATATTCGAGATATTTAGAAAAGTATATGGCATAGCTGGTTATTCAACCGTGAAGCAATATTTAATGCAATCTGAAAATATAATTGAATGGTTCGTGATAATAAGCGTATTTCTCATATCTTACATTTACACAAACATAACGTACACTTGGCAAAATCACGTTGGAGCATTTGCCGTGCTCGCGGGCTGGACAAACCTCATGATGATGATTGGTCAGCTCCCTGTATTTGGCACTTACGTAGCCATGTATCAGAAAGTTCAGAAAGAATTTGCTAAACTACTAATGGCCTACTCTTGTATTCTTATCGGTTTCACGATAAGCTTCTGCGTCATCTTTCCAGATTCTTCATCTTTCGCAAATCCATTTATGGGCTTTATAACTGTGTTGACAATGATGATTGGAGAGCTAAATTTAGATCTATTATTGAACGAACCGGATGGAAACGATCCACCTGTTTTACTGGAATTTTCCGCTCAAATTACGTACGTTTTATTTCTTTTGTTTGTAACCGTTGTTCTCATGAATCTGCTAGTTGGTATCGCCGTTCACGATATCCAAGGATTAAGAAAGACCGCGGGATTATCCAAATTAGTTCGACAGACAAAATTGATTTCATACATGGAGCTTGCATTATTCAATGGCTATTTACCAAAATGTTTGTTAAAAATCTTACATTCGTCAGCTCTTGTATCACCACAAGCTTATAGAGTGGTGTTGAGCGTAAAACCTTTGAATCCGAGCGAGAAAAGATTACCAAGAGATATAATGATGGCTGCCTACGACATTGCGAAAATGAGAAAGCAATACGGTCACACTATATCGTCGAGTGGATCAACTACAGGGGCATATTCGTGTTTTAAGAAATATGAAAATAATAACGATTCTGGATACCGAGAATACGGATATTCTGGTTTGGGCAGTCTTCATGCGAGATTGGATGAGACATCTGAAAACGTAAGACAATTGACGCAGGAAGTGAAGGAATTAAAGAAGTTAATAAGCGCCCAGCAGCTAGTAATCCAGCAAGCGTTGGCCGGCGCGATGGACCGTTGATGATATAATGGCCGGCCGAGTCATTTCGTTTCAATGCCAACTGTACACAAGTCAATAAACTATAGCGAGAATTGACGTCGTACGGTACGTTTCTTCGGAACCCTCTGTGTACATTGCGGACTTAAATTTTATGAGGTGATATTTTTCTTTAGATTTTTTAAACTAGGTATAGGTAGTATAGGTGTTATCTATTTTCGCCAAAAATACTGTGATGTTAAACAGTATATTGTTTAGTAATTGTGATGTAGCTGTTTATATTATTATAAAGATTTTTTCATTACAATTTCTTTTTTATTTTTACGACCGCGACCACAGAGTAGGTACATTAATTGTTTAGAGGAGAATCCGCGACAGCAACAAACAAATACACGAGATTCAATTGCATTTATGACATATAATATGTGACATAAAGAATAGTACGTATGAACAAAATTAATATCGGTTAAAATTTAAAACTTGGGGGTGTGCCGATTTTATTTAAATTTAAATTAGAATTCAAATAATCGATTCAAATTTTGTATAATAAAAAAATAATGCACATTTTAAAATTAATAATAATATTTAAATTGGCATTTAATAGTAAAAAGATATGTTAATAATATCTATACTCATTTAATGCACAACATTATTTTCAAATAACGCGTGTTATTTAATTTATTGCCACAGTAGACAGCTTAAAAGAAAATAGAGGGCTATCTCAACGGCCGAAAATGGCAACGTAAAGAACTGTTCGAATTACGTAGGTATTCGATTTGTTTTATTTAATTAAAAATTCGAACTACTTGTTTCAATTTTCGAATCGAATATTATTATATTCGATTCGATCTGAGTTTGAATAATTCGTTAACACTAACAAAATATTTATGATCCTAAGAAAGTTAGGGCATAGAGAAATTTCTTTGCAATTTCTCTGTACTTGGGAGAGACAAACTGGTGAAATACTTACTCCACCATACAGAATATCGCAGCGAAAAAACCTTGTGTTGCATTACTGCGATGAGTAGGGTTCTAGAGCATCTTAGGGTAGGGGTGTTAAAGCTCGGCAGCGCGCTTCTGGTATCTATGGTATAACTAGCGTCCATAGCCTCATGGGCTATGGTAACCGCTTACCATCAGGCGGGAAATATACTTGTTTGTCACCATAGTAGTATAAAATAATAATAATGGAGTTAAATGTTAGAGTATAATATGCAATAGAGAAAATCATTACATGTAGCACAATGGTTAGGACTAGTGGAATATGTTCAAACATCTTAAAGAAATCTAAACGAGAAAGTTTCTCATATTAATACTGTCTATTGGTAAAAAACTACTTATTTCTTGCCCTAACAGTTTGTTAACTGGTTCAACTGCTGAGGCCGCGGCTTGGCGTCTCGTACCTCAAAAAACGGCTTTGCTAAATACTTTGTGGCGCCTCATTCGCCACTATTTTTGTACTGGCTGTTTCTTATTGTTAATATTAAAAAGTACTTAAGTGATGACATATCAGATAGACATATGAAATTCAGACGGTTGGTTTCACGTCACGTTATGTACTAAAACCTGTATTATTTTATTACAAAGTAAATGTGCTAAAGCCCTACTGACTAGCATTATTATTGAACACGCCAAACTGGTGACCCCGACGTGATATGAACACGCAACCTTCTATATTTACAGGCTATTATAGCATAAGCTCATTTATAGCATTGGTTAATACTTTCCGATTTTTATTTTATTATATTTATGTAGTAGATGAGATTTTAAATTATAAATCGAAATATTCCAATGTCTCTATTTAAGACTGCGTGTATCGGAACGTCACCAGAAACGGATTACCAAGTGACAAACATCTGACAAATTCAATTTGAGTTTGAAATTTCTGATATTTCATTCATGCGCGTACTGCGCGCTGTTCAAAAAATTCCTATCTTCATATCGATCAATAGCCTGAAAAGAATAGAAAATCTAGATTCAAGTCGTATCTCTTTCATTTGGTTAAGGATATCTACCTTTATTGATTCTCAGAGTTAATGATTTCGAATTGTGAGTTCCGGCATACCAATGCAAGGCAGTTTCAAAACACAGCTGATAAATATGGGAACTCGGGCGGCGGCCTGTAAGTACATAATTTTACCATTACACGTAGTTATAACACGTAGAAATATACACTGGGCTGTTCTAAATGATATAAATAAGATATATATGTATTCAATATGAAACTCCAATAGATAGCACAGTCTAACATTAGTGGCCATATAAAAAAGGCTTGGTAAAGTTCTTAAACATAAGTTAGCTTACCATTTTTTAAATAATTGTTATTGACAACACATAATTTTGAAACTATTTTTAAACTCTTAAAAAACCTCAAGCAATAAAATATTTTTAAAATGTTTTTACTTAAACATAAAAATAGAATTAACATCAATATTGACAACTGTATTAATTAAATAATCAAAATTAGAATGTTACCAATGATTTATTTTATATTATGATATCAAGTGATTGATAGTTCTAGTTTATAATATATTTAATTTGGGCAATATTCCAGGTCTTATTTTTTATATAAAATAAAATGTATTCAAATTCCAATAAATATTGAAGATATAAATGAAACATAACTCTATATGGTGTAAAAGTACATTAATATATGAATGTAATCTTTACATCGGCTGATTTAAATTTCACTAAATACTTTGGGGTTTAAATCAATATTTGAAAGTTAGTGTAGTGTAAATTGTTGGTGTGATTATTTGAATCTGCATCATCATTGAAAGCATAATTTTTAACCAACATTAAAAAACATCAGAATTTACTCAATTCAACTGTATATTTTTTTATGAATGTTCAGTCATAATTTCTCTGTTTATGAATTGATTTAGATGATTCTTTTTTTTTGTTTAATAGGGGATGCCTCAAGGGTGTTCCCATTTTAATATTATTGTCATAGCACCTTCAACTTTGAAGCTACACCAGGGAACTCTTCAAAATCATTGAAACTGGTTTTCTTTTCTTTAAAGATTGTCTTGTCTATAAAGTGGTCTTTGTTTTTATTTTATTGATATCTAGGATAGTAGTTGAAGACAATCTCATCTGATGTTAAGTGACAAAGTGACTGAAGATGGAAACTGTTGAAACTTGTGATTTAAATTTTGTGGATTATTTCTTGACATTATATTACAGTTATTACCAACTTAAATTGATTAAAATATGCTCAATAATATTTTAACTATAAATGGATATTCCTAGTGGTTATTCCCTTAAACTTTCTCCAGTTTTTAATATAATATAATATTTTATTTTTATTATGTACCTTAGACTATGTATCTATTACATTAAATTTTTTTTAAATAAACCTATCACCTCCAATAAAAATTAACTACTATAAACAATAAATGTGTTTAAAAATACATATAAGAATGAAATATACATACAAAAAATGAAATGAAGAAATACTTTAATTATTCTATATGCTTAAATCTTATGTCTCCTCCTCTTTACAACATAAATGAAAGAGAACCTTACTGAAACTTCAATTTTGCTGATAATTTTTGTTTTGAAAATAGCGTTTAAAAAAGTATCAATACACTTTCTCTTGAAAGTTCTTTGACAAATTTTCACAGTGGAGTGGTTTTTTGAATTGGTGATATTCTTTTAATTCTGATATTAAATTAATTTATTAAGATCTAAATTCAATTTAAAAAAATTGATTATGTTTTGAAAGTTTAATTTAAACAATTTATTTTTGTTATAACAGTTTATACTTGTCGAAACATGAACCTACATATTATAATATTTATAGACCTCAGTGTTGCTTTATAACTATGTATTTTCTCTTTCTGAGAACCTTATGTTTTATTATGATTTGTTTTTGGTTGTTTTATGTGTAGTAGTTAGATTTTTTGCAAAGGACATATTCTTAAGATAAAAACACCAAAAATAAGGTAAATAATAATAAATGTTATTAAAACAGCCCAGTGCATGGTAAGGACAGAATTAATATAAAAATGCATGCCAACATTATTTTTCAGAATCGTAACCGGAGTACCGCTATTGAGTAGTAAGAAAGCTTTTAGTATGTGGTAATGCTGAACACGCAAGCAGATAATATGCAGTCTGTAACGGAGACACTGAATTTGAATGGTGAGCTTGCGGCAAGCGAGCTGTTTTTTTGTTACACATGTGTACACACCCTGTGAACGTTCTGCTTAATTTACATTGTTGGGGTTGCCATCTTGTGTTATATTTCTGGGTAAAAAGAATAACAGAACAGAAATCAGTAACAGAATCTGATAACAATGGTCATTGCTGAGAAACAATATTAATTATTACATGGTATGGGAAATTGCGAAGACCATGGGAAATTAAAGTAAAACTTATATTGGGTATTTAGTAAATAATAAAGATATGTGACACAATAAATTAAGTTGATATCAGGTTTTTCGGCACACATGATTTAGTGGTTGTGCTATGAATCTGTTATTACGGTGTCCTTTTAATCGATCAGCAGGGTGTACCACATACATGAATATGTCGACCTCCTTACATAAAGACAACATAACAGTTGAAGCCACCAGAGCTCCTTGCTGCATTAATTATACATATACAAATATATTTTTTTTAATAATTGATAAGATGGTGACCCTTGATGTCAAGCCTAGGGTTTCTTGCATTATACCCTAATTGTTTAGGCTATTTTCAATGTCCTCCTGACTTGTAACTCTCTAACAGAGGTAGCTTACTTGTGGTAAATGTACTTAAAAAAAACCTTCTGTTGTTTTGGTGTTATTTAGTAGAGGATATTTGAAATTGTAAAAATGTAAAATGTTCTGATACTGCTGCCTTATAATATAGTTTATTCGAAGAATACTAGTTCCAAATAAAAGATTTGCAGAAATTCTTTTACTTAATGTAGTATTGTTTTGGGACTCCCGTGTCCTTTTGGTGCTTTAATGCAAAAAGTGAGCGATGGACGACGACAATCAGTAACTTCAATTGTTGAAATAAAACTTATGTTATGTGAATACTTGAATCTGATGAAATCTCAACAGAGCCCTTGAATTTGTTCTTAATTTTTTTCATTACATTGTGAAAATAACTGAGTCATCCATCACTATAACAAATTAACATGTTGATTTCAACCCATTGCATTATAATATGGTATAAAAGTACTGTTTAGTATTTACCAAATAATTATTTTAATCACACTTTTACTCTATTAAATAAACTTAGTGCAAGACATTACTGGCAAGCAAGTTAATTCAGCATGTTAAGTAAGTGATTGCTTATCAATTAATTTATTTATTTTACCAATTACATATATGTTAACTTTCCAGGCTGAAAAAGGAATTGTTACAAATAAAGATAATAATTTCCACATTTCCTTTCATATTTATTATAAGTGTAGCAGTGCCAGAACCCTTGTTTGTGTGGCTCACCTTTCTTTCAGGAATAGGCTGTTAAATCAATATCTGTCTCCTATCATCCCCATTACTAATTTATGATCATATCTAGATAGGGCTTTGCATATCTGCTTCTAACTTTATCATTTTATATATTTTTGGATGTTCTATTGTAAAAGAAGTTGCTCATTTGTCATGTTCTTAAAAGCGTAATGCCTCTTCTATATTTGGTTTTTATAACAATTGCAGTATACACTTCCTACCTTCTTCACAAATCTTCTGAGATCTGCAAGTGTCATGTTTAGATAATGTTAGATGCACCTATATATATTACTTTGCTCACTTATAAATGTTCTATTATTCATGCATTACTTTTGCTTCAATTGTCTCTAGATTTTTTGCTTAATATATATTGCATTTTGCAATAGCCTACCTATCTACTTATTGATTTTTGTCATTTACACAATAGGTACAGTAGGTACAATCGCTTTATGTCACTAAATCATGCTTATTTAATCTGCAGTACATCAGAAATCGAAAACGCCAATTATCTAAACTCTGAAAACAGGTAATCTCACAAATTTCATATACTTTTTCTTATTAAGGGATGGTTCTCTCGTTCCGTGCAAATTCAAAGAATACGCGAAAAAAGCTTTTTGGAAATTTTTTCTTACCTATGAAAAACTATATGAAAAGTACACAATAATTGAAATTCTACTAAATTATAAGCAAAATTAGCAAACATATGAACATAGTAAAGTAATGAGGAATGGAATGGTGAAAAGTCCGGCTAGACCTTGAAGTGTTGGATTTTAATAGTAGTCCACGTTTGATGGAAAAGACACGCCTGTATTTTAGTTACATTGAACTTGATAGGTCTGCATCACCCCAGTCAGATACGAACCCAAGGTACAAATTCATGCTGTTGATTATGACGTCTCTCAGCTTGCTGGTTACATTTTTATCAGCATGCTGGCTTAATAAATAACTTTAACTAGGTCGTGGATGTGTACTAAAAATGGGGAACTGCGGTATCAAATGCCAAAGAGTCAGCAGAGCAGCCATCAACAATCGTATTGGTCACTCGGGAAGTCTTGAATCCAGACCCTCAGGCTGTTAAGGATTCCATATGATTAAAACTTGCCTAAAATGCTTTCATACCCTTTAGGTCGAGAAAGTGCAAACTTATATGCTACTCCCCCAGCATGGTCGGCTTAACCAAAGATGACGATTGCTGACCCCAAAGATAATAAGATGGTTGTAAATGGGACTTTCGTCTTGCCCAACGATTTGTCTCTACTTCCGAAGTGAAAGTATTATCTTTTATAGTTATGTCTTAAAGTGATCGTGATCAGAGTACAGTTCCAATGTTGAATTTTAGTGATGTGTTTTTGCAAAGAAAAGTTTTTGATGCAAAATGACAGAAAATAAGTACTTAGCCAAAGAAAGAAACTGCAAGAACTATGCTATTAATCAAGAGAGTTAGATGGGCACAATAAAAAAAAGACACTTGGTACGAAATCGAACAACAAAAACAAGTAAAGTATTTAAAAAAGACAAGGTGTGTTATTGGTTAAATAACAGTTGCTTATATTCTAAGTAGATACTTTATAGTGAATAATATTTTTGATCGCCAAAGAAGTTTACACTTTTGCCACACGCACTGAGTTACCAATGGCCTTTGTTATTATATTAACACTAAATAATTATTCACCTTCTATTTTTGACGTATTTTTAAATAAATAAATAATATTTTACAAGTATATAGAAGAAAACAGGAATAAGTAACTTTTGTTTTTATTATGATGCACCAAATGGATAAAGTTGAAAATTTATCTGTGTAAAGAAAAGTAGCAGGACAATTATAATATTTAAAAAAATCGTGAGTAACACTCGAAAGGAATGTTATAAAAATACGAAAAGTATGTTATAAGAGGAGCGAAAAAGTAAAGTAAAATATAATCAAATAAAATTAAACACCAAATAAATAAATGAGCGCACTAATCTGCAAATCAGCATCGGTGGCTCGTCGGAATGTTAGGGCAAGGAGAGCGAAGATTAGTAAATTATAAATAAATAAAAACGACAAATAATTTATAACACCAGCGAACATAATATTAATATTTTTCAAGAGCGATGACGAAATGACATCTGTATATGAAGCGACGACAGTGACAGTGATAGTAATTTAAAAAGAAGTGTCAAAACATAGAAAAAAAAAAATAGAATTTAGAAGAAATCATTAACAAAAAAGGAGGTTCTGAACGAAAATCACGAACTTCTCGGTCAGTGCTTTACAATTTCCAAAAAAATCTCTTAAATTTTCGACTGGTGCTGGTAACGATTATTAAGCATATTTTCTTTATTTTTAGGTTGTTAGTTATTCCTCAATCAGATAATTTATTTGTAAATATACATATGCAAGTTGCCTAAAATTAAAATTTGGTATTAATGGATTACGTAGTTTTGTTAATTTTTTGATGGACATGTGATTTGCACGAAACGAGAGAAGCATCCTAAAGATGATTTTACTGTCCCTAAGGCTGAGGCCACAGGGGGGTTGTCAGTGTGTCATAGTGTCAACGCAATGATTTAAAAACATTGAGTGCCACACGAGCAATGCATTGTCGCAACGCATTGCCTCCGATACTACGACGTCGCGGCGCTGCGTTCCTATGAAGGGTTTGTCATAATACTGCGCTGCGCGTGCGCCTCTCTGGCGTTACACCGCCTCCACCCTTCCCGCTTCGTCTCCCTGATTCCATGCCCGTAACGCACGCGCTGTTTCCGTACTACGTCGCAACGCATCGTTTGACAAGTCGTTGTGATTTAAATACATGTACAAAGACGCAGTGTTACTGCTTTACGTCGCAACGTATGGATAACGCACCGTATAGCTTCATTCTAAGGCTGCCAATCCACTAATACGGAGCGAGGTAGCAGAGTTTTTTAATAATTGGATTACTAATCTTGAACATAAACTTTTGTTAAAATACAAATTCTTAATTACAATATTGAAGAAAAATTTATTTCTGTACTATGAAATCAAATTTTGTACTTTGATTTTGTTATACTTTAGCAACTTTTAGTTGATATACGAGTACTTGCTGTTGCAGATTAGGCTACTGCGAACCCTAAATAAAAATAAATAAGTGCGCTAGGTTGCGGCGGCTAATGATTGGACATGTGTATTTGTATTTAGGATTCAGAACATCTTCTTTTATGCTAATATATACATTATACATTTTAGACTTGTCAATTGAAACCGTTTTGAGAGAAAAAATAAAAGTGCACTTTGTCCAACTGGTGAAAAAATAAATATTTTTTTATTCTCAAAAACCATTGAGTTTAACGAAGTTTATATAAAATCATAATTTATTAAGTTATTCTTTGAACAATACACTTTGGAAATATTAGCAACTTTGCACGTAAAGAACACGAATGGCGGCAGAAATGTCTTGTTATTATTTTATATTTAGAACACCTTAATTCTACAACAAAATATATAGGTACTAGAAGCTGCTCAACTGATATAACTTTTCGAGTAATACAATAACACTTAAATTATTCCATAGAAGAATAAATTTAATTATTTTTTCTCCAATACTATTTTCACTTTATATCATAATTTTCCAAGAATAAAAATGATTTGAATTATGATCGATCATTTTTTTAAACAAAAATTAGACTGAAATTTCGATTTTCGATGCCTATAACCCTATTTTACGAATCCACCACCCTCTTTGAATGACTCGCAACACAGGTCCGCAGCTTCGCTCCGCATCAGTGGACAGGCAATACAAATGGGTTATGATACTGAATGGCCTATGCGCCGTAAGATACGTAGGTGTATGTTTCGAAATATGAACGAATGTGGTGTGTACAGTCACAGCGAAGATCCGCAGTCTCTACGACTGCCAGGTACGGTTAATGCACAACTCGCAGCCACCGCCCTCTGGTGTCGAAATCGCCAACACGGTCAAATACTTCTCTCAGACGCTGCTCAGTAAGTATTTTCGAATATATTGTTTGTTGTCATTTCACTTGTACTAATATTATTTAATTTAAGTCGCTAGCATTTTGATGAGTGATGATTAGTTCTCAATTTATTTTTAAATATGAACATTCATATTAATCGTAAATTCCGTTAAGGATATATTATTGTTATTTATTAGTATTACCAACTCTTCTATGTATATCAATATTGCACCCAAAAAATGTATTTGATTTTTGTAAGTTCAATGTTAATTTTGAAAAGGTTCATGTTCATGTCCTGCACCTTGTTCTGTTTGATGTGAATTTCATGTTCCAATTGTAACTGAAAATATTTGTCAGGAAAGAGAAGTGTATTAGTCAAATGTAACAAAGTGAAAGAAATTAAATTAATTATTCAAATTAGGTGTGCTGAAAGATGTGCCGCATTCGCCACTTGAAATGATCCGTGATCCGGAATCTGACGCAGATAGAATGGCTCTGTACCCAAACTTAGATTACAAGAGTCTGTTCAATGCAGTCTCGTCGCTTGTTGACACAACGCCTCATCTACAATATGGAATACAAGGTACGGCTTAGTTATTTTCAAATTATTTATGTAAATATTCTGATATTCAGTACCAAGATGAGTCGACGATGTCGTCAGAAATGCGGAATGTACTGAAATGCTATCGAGAAAAAGGGCATGAACCAAAATTTAGCGATAAACAATCTCGGGTTACAAAAGATGATAATGATGGTGATTCCAATAGAAAAACTTAGAGCAGATAGTGGAAAATGTAACATCGATGCTTTAAATGTCAACTCGGGCACACACGACGAGACACTGTGATGCGAAGATATTCTTACAAATTCTGAAAATATACAAATCAATTTCAAGATGAAATTGATTTGTATTTTCTATTGATGTGATTTTTATTTTATTTTTAAGCTTTCGGCAAATCAATTCTCCAATGTTTGGGCTGTCTACTCCCTTTCTTGGAGTATGACATGATCGACAACTTGCCTTACTTGGTGGCGTATTGTGTCGCTGTTTTTCCGGCGTCCCTCCACCAGGAAATAATGAATCTTCTTTGCTATTATGTACTGCCGTTTACTATTAGTGAGTATTGCCTTGAAAATTGTAACTTTATGCTTCAACAAGTCAACCTAGATGGAAATTAGATTTGTTGGTATTTAAAGTGATGTATATAATGTCAAGTGTTTGTTTGATAGCAAAACCTAATTTTAACTATTATCCACTAAAGATTGTAAACGAAACAGCTATTTTTCACTTAGAAAGCTATTCCAGATTTTGCGTGAACTACTAACCATGGTCGCGACTATGATGAATATATAGTTATGAGGTTAAGCTTTTGTAACTAAAAAAAGGCGTATGGCTAGGATATAGATTTATTTTTTTACTTTTAGAATCTCGCTACGAAAATACCACCGGAGTTTTACCTTGTTAAGCAATTTGCATAAACTTTATGTGTATAGCACGGCGTTACTCCGGTCAAGAAAGCGAAAGTCAAGCGTCGCAATCTGTGGCCGCTATGATCATGATGGTGTTCCAGCATTCGAGCAATCCAGGTACTTGGAAACACTCATTGCATTAAGCGTTTTTATTATAATATGTCTACGAGTTATATAACTGAAATAAAACCAAAATTTAATTCAAGGCTTCTTAAATTAATTGGGTTCTTTTTTCTAAAATGAGTGCCAGCATTAATTGATTTAAATTGTATCTAACCGCACAAGTGGCAATCTAGAAAGTTCTTTAATTAACGATTAAGGCATTTCGCCTTTTAACACCGCGCCGTAGTCACAATGATAAGTCACAGTTTTGGTCAACATTTGCCTTTACTGTCCTTTTATTATATATATGTATATGCGAAAAAGAGGTTAAGAAGGTGGAATACTGAAATATTTGGTGGAAAGTGAGATTGTGTTATCGCAGCACACCACTGCCAGTTGCTGGAGTGTCTGATGTCTATGAAGCAGACTGTGGTGAAGGACATGTTGTGCGTGATCGCGTACGGCACGTGGGGCGCGCGACTCTCTGCCGCCAAACTGCTCTTCTACTACTGGCCACCATTCGACGCTAACCTCTTCGACAGGAGGGGACTGCTCTGCAAATTCAACAGTATGTCTTTTCATATCAAAATATTATAAAAAGCCTTTATTCAGACAAAATGAGAAAATGTTCTGACATTTTCGACATAGATTCCCAAGTAACTTGCCTCGAAAACCTCGTCTAAGTGCCTTTTTTTAACAATGACCGTTTTAAAAGACTACAGTATCTAATATTACTTATTTTCATATCATTCTCCGACTATAATGTATCGTGTTCTATTTTTTTTAACTGTTACGAACTGAAAGAGCCAACTGATCAGTTTGAATATTTCGCACATTATAGAATGTTTTTTTTTTCATTTTAGTTAAACTATTGTTAAGAAATGTTGGCTCCTATAACTTAGTTGAATATATTTTAGTCTGTTGATGGCATTCTTAAAATGGGCATTTTTTTTAACGAAAACATTAATTTTCGTCAATTGCTATAAAATGATTTTTGAATCATTCTTTGTCATATCAGAATTAAGAAATATATACTGCAAACACAATATTTCTTTGATTAATAATATATTATATAAAGAGATTATTATATGAACAAATTTTCTGTAAGACATGTTTCCCCGTTGACGAATGTTCACATTTGTCATTTACATGTTATGATTCCGGCTTCAATGACTATATAGATAGCAGTTGTGTATCTTTGGAATTTTTATGTTTAAATTACAGACGATCTAGTCCCATTCCTGTGCAAACGCGACAGTTGCCCTAACGCGACGACTGCAGAGGCGGCTAAAGTTTGTTACGATCACTGCATCAGCGTTACCTTCGCCACCGATACTCCACCGCCGCTATATCTCTGCATCGAGTGTGCCAACGAGATACACCGAGAGCATCCTGACCAAAGATTCTTCGACATCCTGCATCCTCAGCAGCAGGTCTCCATGGTTTGCGAGAATAAGGTCACTATTATCTTTATCTCATGTTAAACAAGTCTTTATGGCATCTAGATAGTTTACTGATCTATTTGAACTGAAGAGTTGTTTAAACAACAACAAAATGCTTTGTTAGCAAGCAAATGTCATGTCGACTAGAAATATTATATCCTAAAGAACACCTATTTCCTATATCCTTCTTAAATATTCCTATATTTTATATGATTTTCACAGAATTGTCGATCGTCAGATAAAGCCGCGTATGCAATTTGTTTTTCAAACGAATGTGCGAGTTACAATGGAAATCACCCTATTAGGTATGTAATTTTTTTTTAATAGTTGCTAGGCAAATTGACGTTAATGTCCCTAGAACCATCGAGAAATCAGCAATCCATCGGCAGTCGCCACTTCATGCCGACCTGCATAAGTATCTCCTCAGGTTACGCTTCAAGGACCCGATGTTATAATATTATCTCTATAAACCTACTAGGTAATTTATAGTTTTAAGAAAAAAAGCAGTGATTTAGCACGTTATGCATTGGTTAAAAAGCGCCATCTATCGTGACGTGTACAGATACTGCGAGCAGTGCTACAACAACCGGCACAACGCCCGGCGCGGTCACGATCACGTTGTGCATACGCGCTTGTCCATCGCATGGAAAATGGAAAGCGACATGCAGACTAACCTCGTCGAAGCCATCATCAGGTCAGTTCCATGAGGTAACGCTCGTCAGCGCTGACCGGTCAGCGTTATTCAGAAATTTACCATTGTTTTATACAATTTATACATATTGACCAATCAGCGCCGATGGCCAGCGTGACAAAAAATACACGTGATTTATAAACAATTGACGGAACCGATGGTGTTTTTAATAAAGCCGTTTATTTATATTTATCAGCTTATTAAAAGACGCTCAGCCAATAAACATGGAAGACCCTGACAGTTTGACGGAGCAAATTAAACCAACTCTCAGCGTGGAACAGCCCGATCCCATATCGGTGGAGGACAGACAACTCTTGGGAAGGTATATGTCTTTTACCGATCACTGGGCTATATAAAATTCACTTTTATCATAATTACGTATAGCGGTCAAGTATTTGTTTTCATACTTATATTCATACAGCTAACTTGACGAGTACTAAATATACTCTACTTACGTAATTAGACTAGCACAAAAATATCCTAACTAGGCGAATACTAAAAATACTCAACCACCCTACTTTCGCGAGCACTAAAATACTCTACAACACTAATTAGGCGAATACTAAAGAACTCTATAACACTCATTAGGCGAGTACTAAAAATACTCTACAACACTCCGATGCTTCCGACTGCTTTTGGTTCACTTCAATAGATTTCACTTGTTATTTTCTCTCTATCAGGTATGGAGTATGGTTAATGGTCGGTTTGTGTACCCCGACACCAGACACTAAGTCAGAGACTGAATATGAGATCCTCGGGCGGTTGCTTTCTGTTCTGTTCCACTGGTTCCACGTCACTTCCTTCTCTTATAAGGGTGAGTTCGGAACATTTGACATTTACAGGTTATGTAGAATAAATAGTTTGAATTTGTACTTTGTTGCAATTCTGAATTATTTTAATTTGATTGCATATGAATTACATTATGCAGATTCTTATGTAGAAACATTTTCACAACATTTTTTTTTTCAAAAATCAATTAAAATCATCTGGTGTAAGTGACGAAGTAGAACTGAACTTATGTGCAACTGCCGGAACCTACCTATAGGTGATTTTTAACTTTAAGGTAGCCGTAGCTGACCAATCGAGTATTAAAAAAATAGGATGCTATGGTTTCATCACGATGTTAACCTTCAACGAAAGCTGGTGGCTCATTAATGGCCTGACACTGAGCCATCATTGATTCATTGTTTACAAAAGCATTGTTTGTAGCAAAAGTTCACATTATATTACTATATTACTATATCGCTTAGACAGAGATAGTAAAAAATGTGGAGGTGTAGCTATATATGTTGCTAATATAATAAATGGATCAACTATTATATCTAAAGTTAATAGCACATATCAAAATAATATGGTCGAAGCACTATGGCTTGATATTCAATACAGAGAACTTACCTTACTTATGGCTTGTGTATACAGGCCGCCCTCAGGGTCTCTTTCTGAATTGGATGAGATTCTTTTTAATACCATTGGAAAAGCTGCATCTGAAAATACTGTAGTCATTGCAGGAGATTTTAACTTACCAATGATAAAATGGCCTCTTTACAAAACTCATGGTTATGGCAGTCTCTGCGAAAATTTTGTTAGTATGTATTCGAACAGCAACTTAAACCAACTTATAACGCAAATTACCAGGAAACGAAACCAAGAAGAGTCACTTTTGGACCTTATATTATGCAATGATGACTCATTAATATGTGATATTGAATATCACCCTCCAATAGGTAAAAGTGATCATTTTGTTATCACTGCTACAATGCAAGTAATCAGTACCAGCACTAAAACTAATGAAAATCGAAATACCATTCAATATGACTATTTCAAAGCAGACTACGATAAATTATCTCTGTATTTTGCAAATAATTTGAATATAGTAGAAGAATCTGTAGACGATGTGTGGTTCACTTTTAAAAACCAATTCCTTTACGCAGTAGATAATTTTATACCAAAAAAGAAAATATATAATAAACATTGCACCAACAAACCCTGGATTAACAAAGATATAGTCAAGTTAACTAAACTGAAAAAAGTACTGTGGAATAATTATAGAATTGATCAAAATGAACACTCATATAAAGAATATAGAAAGGTCAATAACAAAATTATTAGTCTATCTAGAAACAGAAGAACCACTTTTGAATCAACTATTATAGACTCAGGTCCTAAGGCTTTTTACAGTTACATAAGAAAACAACTGAACTCTAAAATCTGCATCCCTAACGTAATAAAAAATGTCTCAAATGAACTTGTTATGAAGCCTGAACTAATTGCCGAAGCCTTCGCTGATCAGTTTAAATTGAACTTTGTCAACGAGCCTGATGGACCGATGCCAAATATCAACGTTCCTAGAGTCATAAACGCTATTCAAGACTTAAGTATTACTGGAGACTTAGTAAGAAAGAAGTTATCTAGCTTCAGTGATACTACAGCATCAGGGCCAGACGACATACCCTCAGTGGTATTGAAAAAATGCTCAGGAGCTCTAAGCGACGAAATAGCGAAAATGATGAACAAATCTCTGAAGGATGGAATAGTGCCAGCTGACTGGAAAACGGCAAATGTAGTACCGATTTATAAAAAAGGAAATAAATTACTGCCCGTCAATTATAGGCCCATAAGTTTGACCAGTGTATTGTGCAAAACCATGGAGATGATGATAGCTTGCCACATAAGAGAATTTCTAATACATGAAAAGATTACCCTGGATGAGCAGCATGGTTTCATCCCAAAACGATCTGTTACAACCAATTTACTAAATTGCTTAAACGAGTGGACACGGAACCATAGTAATGGACAGCCAACAGATATCATTTACTTGGATTATGAGAAGGCATTTGACCGTGTTCCTCTGAAACGCCTCATACATAAATTGGAACACCTTGGCATACGTGGAAGCATTTTAGCCTGGATATGCGACTTCCTTTCTGGTAGAACGTTTCGGGTGCGCATTGGCGAAGTCATGTCCGATCCGCGAAGTGTCCTCAGTGGCGTTCCTCAAGGTTCGGTGCTTGGTCCATTGCTCTTTATCTTGTTCCTCTCAGACTTGAAAAGTACTCTGCAACTACCTTTTTCGCTTTTTGCTGATGATACCAAATTTTTTGCTAACCCTCGAAGCAACTGGCGAGCTATACAGAATGACCTTAATGCGATTTTTAAGTGGACTCATGACTGGCTTCTAACTTTAAATGTGAATAAGTGCTCCGTGCTACACATTGGTAGTAATAATCCTTGTCAGATATACTATCTTGGTGGTGAACAATTAACCGCAGTTGAAACACAAAGGGACTTGGGAGTTACAGTATCCAAAGATCTTAAATGGGGAACTCATGTGCTTGGGGTTGTGAAGAAAACTAATTCGATCCTTTATATCATTCGCAAGGCATTTAAATTCCTAACAGCTAAAACTTTTATAAAGTTATACAAGACCTATATTAGACCACTTCTTGAACATGCTTATATTATCTGGGATCCCTACTTCAAAAAAGACATTAAGCTCATTGAAAATGTACAGAGAAGGGCTACTAAGATGGTGTATGCAATGCGTAACTTACCCTATGAACAGCGCCTCATAAACCTTGGCCTTACCACACTAGAACACCGTAGACAAAGGGGCAGGTTAATCGAAACTTATAAAATCCTCACTAATTATTACGATGTGCCCAGCCTTAAAGATATGTTTAAGTCAAATGAAAATAAACACCTACGAGGTCATCCCTTGAAACTTTGGGAATTCCCAGCAAAAAGAAACCCAATGAAGCAGTTCTTGCCTAACAGAGTGGTCACAGCATGGAACAAACTTCCAGAAAAAGTTGTGATGGCTCCTACCATAACCTCCTTTAAAAGCAGATTGGACAAGGAAGATATCTCCAAGCTATTTGATACGCACGCATCAGCTAATTAGCTGCTAGTGTGTCTTACCAAATATAATAATAATAATAATAATTCAATATATTTTATCGCTATCCAAAAATTTTACAACTTGTAGCGACATCTCCGCCACAACTGACATCCTACATCGCGATATAGAAATTAACCAAACAATTGAGTATATATACAAGAACCTGACAACAACCGTTGGGCAGCTTCCTGCCAGACGTAACGCCCGTCTGGTTGGACGATCCTCCCTTTTCTATGACGGATGAGGAACTTTACACTCTGTTCCTCACCCCCGCCAAAAACCCATGTTACATTCATATAATTAATAAAATTGAAGTGTCAGTTTGTAAAGTCAAAATAACATTTTTTTACTAAATTCATATGAAAGTGTACACGGTACTGTGGCGACAAGCCATTTCTCTATGGAGGTAGGTGGCAACACTGGACGGACGAGCGTGTCAAAAAGATCACTAGCTGGTTACCTACTTTTAATAATCTCGTGTGGTATTGCAAATAATGTTGTGATGTCATCATGCCATGTAAAGTGGAAGAATATATATATGTGAATGAAAATCAAGTTTAAATAACCATGACTTCTTCAGTACCTAAAACAAAAAACCAATTTAAATTTTTTTTGTCAGTCTGTGTGTTTGTTCCGGGTATTCTCCGAAAAGGTGACCGATTTTGACGGAATTTTCCCTGGCAGATTGCTGATGTTATATAAGGAGTGTCTTATCCTACGTTTATTTTAGAAAAAGAATAAGGGTAAGGCGCAAATAAAAAACAACTAGTCACGGTGAAACAATTGGGGCGCTTAAATAACTTATACTGAGTAAATTTTAAGAGATATATTAAATGAAGTACTACAAAATTGTAGTACGGTGAAAAAAGTCAGCGAGAGCATATTAGGTCTATCTTCTAAGGATCACCCACAATAAGCATTTTTATAACCGGGAACGGAGGTAACACGATTCGCACGTGTACCAGATCGACGGCATTCTGTAGTCCACGCGAGCGCAGCCACGGGCACAGCTAGTTGTAAGTAAATATGGACTTCAATATTGTTGAGCGTGTAAAACGATTGCCGATGATGGTATTGGCATTTGTTATGTGTGATGGGTCAGGTGATATATCGTACACGGTGGAAAAGCTGAAGCTGGAGCGCGTCTGCAGCTGGGTTTCGGAGCTGGGCGCGACGCGAGGGTCGGTGCTGGTGCAGTGCTTGCAGCCGCACCCGCCCCACTACATGCGTCAGGCGGGACACTGGGATCGGCTCGCTACCAAGACTCATCACTTACGCGAAGGACTCAACCAGTAATTGCAAATTGTATCTATACAATTAATAAAATTGAAGTGTATGTTTTTAATGTGAAAATAATAGTATTTCCTACATACGAAAGAAGGTATATATGTTAGTTACACCAAAAAAAAATTTTTTTGGTCTGTCTTTTTGTTTCTTCTAATCTCCGAAACGGTTTGGCTGATTTTGACGGGACTTTCACTAGCAGATAGCTGATGTTATAAGTAGTAACTTAAAGTACTTTTATTATAGAAAAAGAATTAGGGTTAGCGAAAATAAAATTTTATTCGGATAAGCAACAATTTTGGGGCGCTTAAATGGCTAACCCAAAAGATATATAAAATTAAGTTAGTACGTAATTATAGATCTTAAAAAGACTTACAAAAAAGTCAGTGATACCATATCTCTATCTTCCCACAATAAGAATTTTTTAAGCAAACAACCGAGAGCGGGATTAGCACTATTCGCACGTGTATCCGATCGATTGCATTCTGCGGTCAACGCGAGCGCAGCTGCAGTCACAGTTGGTATTCTTATAATCAGATGTTGACTCACAGTAACCATTTTTATCTTCAACATAATAATTAAAAATATTACATTATTAGCGAAGCTATTTTATCCAATTCTGTTTAAATCTTTATCCAGATAAATATGTTAGTTAACTTGGGAAATTTAATTTACATTATAATTGTCCTTTACTTTATATAATTTAAATGAATACCGTATTACCGTAAAAGATATCACGGATCCAAAATTACGCATAACCAAAGGAATCACTCTCAGCGAAGCGATTACAGTCTTCCTATGAATTGCGGGACGCGAACTAAGCGTACTTTTCGTAATCATGAAGTTATGAACTATCAATACTAAAACGATAAACTTTAAATCATGCTTTTTTAAACATAAAGTACAGCACTTTGTAAATTGCACCCGTGCGAAACTGGGGCGGGTCGTTAGTATATCATATTTACGATAATTTTACACACATGACGTTTGGGGTGATGAAGGCAATAATTGATATGAAGTGATTGAAAATGTTTTATGCTTACAGGTTATACTGTTTGATTCCTTACGGCATCATTACCCAGGAGATCTGGGACACCATCATGCCTGCTTGGATGGATGCTATATGCAACGAGGTTCCTGAAAAGGTAACATCAGCTTTTGTTTTTGCATATATTATTATTGTGGCCATTTGATATTAGATGATGTTGCCGAAGATACCACATTAAGTGCGATTTCTGGACCATACTGGCATCTGCTTGGAGAAATACATCAACTCGAGGGTGCTAGCTAGAGACAATTGTATACTCCTATCTGTTTTTATTATACTTATAGCCCAAGGGAATACTGATAGATTTTCACCATGTTGGTTAGATTTAGGTATAAAAATAATGCGGATTGGTTAGGAAGATTTTCGTCACTCCTGTTTTTAACGAGTTTAATTTGTTTGTTAGTTGTTAATCTCTTTTAACTAACGATGTGGCTGAATATGATAAGCACGTTAAGTCTAGAGGGGACTGGTTCTCAACTGCAGCTGCCGGAATACACCTTTACGTGCTTGGAGACTTGTTTTTTTACTTGAAGTTGGTAGCTAGTCAGGCGAGCATTAAAATAGCTCTACGACTTTGCGTGAAAAGGCTCTACAATCAAGCAAAATTTTGAATTATAAATAAACGCAATGTTTTGTCGTATGTCGCGGGTTACGAACACTATACCATGGCTTGGTAGAAGGATGCCTGTTCGCGCACACGTGCGCAAGCATTCAATGGTGCATCAAATGTTTAATGGGATTCTTTTTTATATCTTACAAAGTTTTAGTAAATCCATCACTTGGACATGTTGAATATACTTACACAATGACTTCGGAATTGAAAAAATGGATCCCGTTTGCAAGACAACTTAACTTTGAACTTCCAAGTAGTAAGTTAATGTATAATTTAACAAGCAATTCAGTATGTAATATCTATAGCTACAGATATACTGTTAACATTAGCAAGCATGTCGGTGTCGGTGGTGACGTGAACTCATAATATTTTCCCATATAAATTCCCCAACGTGCCTGTGGTAGTGTTGATAAAATATCGGGTTTTGGATAATTGATAGCAATCGGTTTTCGGAAATAAAGCAACTGATTAATCGATTGTATTGTTTTCTATACGGAATATATTATGCGAAAAAAAGACATCGCGTGTCCTGAAGCGTACCTTTGCAACTTGAAAAGCTAAAAAAAATTATTTGCGGAAATATTCCTTGTTTTTACAAAAAAAACCTCAAATTCTGCATTGGAAATGTCCTCAAGATTATCGATTGTCAATAACGTATAAACCACAGGATAAAGTGAAATAGATGAATGCTACTGCTACGCCAGTTGAAATAAAAGATGAAGAGTTACTGTTCATTACTAATGACCCTCGTATTACTTTCAGGAATTGATGGACCTTAAAGTTCCTCTGGGTAAGATCCTAGAGCCTGAAGGCGCTACGGGTAGTATCGATGAGAGGGGACTGTACAACTTCGCTGAGAACAAGATCACGAAGACACCGACTCCGGCGACAGTGTTGCCAGTTCTGCAATGGTTCCAGGTTTTACCATACGATCTTTAATCAAAATCTCATGCGCATTTGTTAGGTTTGTGTGAATAATTCCAATTTACGAATTATTTGGACCGAGTATTCGTGGACTATTCGTGGTTTACTAATATTTTTAACATTTTTAATTATTTATAAGCTTTTAGAAAAGCTTTAAAGTTTGTTAAAGACAACTTCGAAAAGGAGGCCAGAAGGCGAATCCAGTTAAGTTGAGCAGCGTTCGGTAAATTGCGTCGCGTTTCACGACGTTCATTCCACAATCTTTAAAGACGAAAGTTTTCAATCATTCCGTCCTGCCGGTCATGAACTAAGTAGCCGAAACATGGACACTCACGGTTGGGCTGGTTCACAAATTTAAAATCTCTTAGCGAGCTGTGGAAAAAGATATCCTCGTAATTTCATTAAATGATAGAATCAGAAATTATGTAATGGGACAAAGAATTCGGGATATCGACATAGCTCAAAGGATTAGCTCGCTGAAGTGGCAGTGGGTTGGTAACATTTGCTGAAGAATTGATAACTGATGGGGAAGACGAGATCTGGACTCGAGACCGCGTTTAGGAAAATAAAGTGTGGGACGCCACTTGCAAGATAAAGCGTCGACCCGCGCAGGATGGCTGGATTCGACTGGATGCGAAGGACCAAAGATCAGATTATGTGGTGATCCCTGGGGGAAACAGATACATGCTGTTGATGTTTAGAAAAATTTATAATCTTTTAACTATCCAATTCCAATTATAAATTAATTTATGAGCTTCCATTAAATTTCTATGTAAAAAAATGAACTTGATTATTCTGAGTTGCAGTAGAATATTCGAATCTTAGATAGAATAATACGAAAATTTTAGAATTTTTCGAATTTAATTTCTAATAGAATAGTAACAAGTGATTCAAATGACCATTGAATTCAAATGCTGTTCATGCTATTTGTGGCATTTCTATAATTCACGTAGAGAAACGTGTAAAGTTTTACTAAGCGTATTAAATGAAAACGTTGTGGTATACATATGTGTTTTCTAGAGCTTGACAACACGATGTAAATACAGTTGACGCTATCTCTCTTTCTTTGACATGGCCAAACGATGGGAGTGTTGAAAAAAAATCATAACGATAGTTGTGTATGAAGCAAGACTTTTCTTATATTTCAGACAATATCATTATTGGATGTGAAGATACCTCTTTCTAAATTGTTTGAGTTGTTCACATTTTGCGTCATCAACATGCCAGAGAATTGTGATGGAGCATCTTCAGGTAGTTCTTGTTCTATGTTAACCATTCCTAAATTTGTCGTGTTATTTAGGTTACATAACCCCTTATTGTGAGCTTAATCCTGGGCCTACGGCTTTTTCAAACCTGGAGAAAAACTTAATATTTGCACCTCTGACGTCAAGCATTTTTGAGATTTTTAGACGCAACAGGATTTTTGCATCATGAATTTGCACGAACGGTAGTTTGTATGTTATGTATGTATGCTGATGAACTGGATGCTAGGATAAAGTGAAGCAATGATGGCAAAGTTGGTAGCGAGTACGGACATCAAGTCGATCGACGTGAGTTTGAATCCCTACAATGAGCCTTAGGGCCGGGTGAAGGAAAACATAGTAATGAAACTATAGCTGGTGTTAGAATTTTTTCTAATACTCGCCTGGCTATGACTACCACCCTCAAGTTGAAACAGGTGTGTTCCGGCAGCTGCACTTGAGAGCCAGCCTTCTACTAGTCTTAGCGCGTTACTATCTTGGGAAAAGAAAGTTATAAAAAAAAAACTTTTTTTTTTACCATTGAATATGGCGTTCTCGTACATTGCCGCTCGGGGCAGGTGACCTAGTTTGCGTCCCTTAATCTCTCTCTAGATCCAAAGTGGCATGAGCTTATTCAGGTCCAGCACTAATCTGTAATACAAATAACAAATGTATGTCTGACTATCTTCGCTGTATCGCTTTCTGTATCTTTCCTATTAAACTAAAAACATTTAACTAACCTAAGATGGTAGAATGTACAGGGACTACCTTGATGCTAATTACTGTAACTGGTATTTAATCAGGAATACCCAACCGACCTGCAAACTCTTAAAATTTCATTTCCTTCCATGAAACGACTTGTAGTGCCTCTATCAGAAACGCCTAGGTACTAACATTCACAGTATAGTATATAATATGGATGAAATATAACGTCAATTTTGCAGATGATACGGAGGCGAAAGACCCGAAGGACTCTCGAAAGTCTGAAAAGAAAGAGCCGGAACACCTCGCCTGCAGCATCCTCATGCTGGATATACTCCTGAAACAGGTATATTATGTTGTTCTGCCTTCGATCATAGCACCACCTGTCGTGTTGTAGATTTGTATTTTTATTTTTGCTCTAAATTAACATGTATGAAGTCAATATGAGTGTTAAGGTCTATAAAAACAGAATTTGTTAATAGCGACTACAGTGACATCTATCGGTTCCCAACATTTCTATTAGCCATCGTCTCCTCCACAAAACAACACGTTTTATGGATGTGGGCTGCATCTTAAGTCACACAGACGTTACACGATCACTCTCTTCTTTCTATCTTTATCGTACTGTGAAACTGTGGAACCATCTCCTGACCAGTACGTTACGACATCGACATCGGGTCCTTCAAGCGTAATGACGTAGCAACAGTACCGACAAATTTCCGAGCTAATACAAAAAAAACAGACAGACGCACCAACGGTCTAATATTAAGTGCATTGGTAAAACTAAAGGCAGGAAACTAGTCTTAAATTAGATAGCGACCTACATACACATTGTGAAAATAACAGCATTAGTTAGAATGGTGCGTTATAGAAAAGGATACCTTTTTAATATCACATGAAGTTTTTCAGATATCGATTAGATCGCGACTTAATTGCATACGCGACGACCGCCAGAGCCGAGGTCCAGCCACTTTGGCACCCTCGCGCGAGTCGTCCCAATAAATTTCGCGGCTGAGTGCCTTCTGCGCTCGCCCTCAAGTCCGGTGAAGCTGTAAAAGCCGCATCGGCTTTAGGGCCCCTAAGGCTAACAGTGTAGTCAGATCTAAAAAAATTATTTAGATATTTTTTAGTCGTGTATAAAAGATTCTAAAGTTGAAATATTGTTGCCGCTAGATGGAGTTACAACAACGCCGTATGAACATACAGAACGTTAGCAGCGAGACTACCAAACTGCTACGATTAATGCTTAAAGTGAATCAAGCGAAGACTATCGAACACGGTAACACTATTTTCAGTATTAATATTATAACGACTGGAATTTGTACGCTCATATCGACACTTTGGATTACAAACTAAAGTTTTAAATGTTTTTGCATTTTTGTAATAAATGCTTTATAGATTTCTTTAAAGAAAAGTTTGAGATAAAGTCACGATCTATATTAGTTATTAGTTTCAAAAATAGATGTCTCAAGCTCTAAGAAATGGATATATTTTGAAGCGCTTTTCTCATACACCCGTTTAATTTTTTCTATATTACCAGCGAGTCCTTTAGGTTTTATTAATTTGAAAATTCATATTTGAGAACAAAAAAACGTGGGTCCTAAAAAGGTTAATAGAGCGTAAAAAAAACAGTATGATATTGTTACACCCGTGGGTAATAAAAATGCTGATGATTGACGTGAAGAAGTTTTATTCGAATTCCATACAGTTACAAATTACACGAACACACAACACTGTTATTTATTTCACTGTGGTTTCGCTTCTTTTTATCGCTCGTTGTTGTCGCTTTGTAATTCAAAACTGAACTGCCTCGGCGCCGCGCCTGTGCCGCTTAAATACTTACACTAAACGATCGCAGAAAAATCGTGAATCATCGCTAACTTTCTCGACATTTAGTTGCTATGCCTACTCGATGACGTAATCGAGGCGATAAGCCCTATACATGTGTGTGTAAACTGCGATGTTTACACAAACATTCGCCGCGGTTGTTTTACGACGCGAACATTATTTCGAAGTCCTGAGAAGGTTGTAGTTGCTTCGAGATATTTCGGGAATAGGATTTTCCATTTTTTTAATTGGGTTGTAACAAGTCGTAACAATGTGATTATAAAGCCATTTTCGCCTAAATCTCATTTACGCCCTTTGTAGTCGAAAGTGTCGATATAGTCAAAAAGTCCTTGAAGGGAAGGCCAAATAAAAGACTTGAAGTAGCTGTGAAACGCCCACATATTTCTTACCAAGGTGTGGGGTGTTTTTATTCGTTTTTTAAAGAAGAAAATTCAAAGACGTATTCACGTCATAAGTTAAATAAATATTCTAGCAATGTTAACAATAAGATTCGCGTTCACTGAAACTAATTTTCACTTGTTATAGTTTTGCTATATGTGGATGTTGTAATCAGGGATGTAATGATACCGATATATCTGCCGATACAAATCGATAAGCGTGCGAAGCGACAATATTTCCGTTTCGTCGCAGGCTGGCGAGAAAGTCGTAAGTTGGTGGCGTGGTGGAGCGGCGACATTGGCTTCCTTATTGAGCGTTGCATTTTGCGCTTATTTTTATTAATTTTAATTTGACATTCTTTAGAAAAATAATAATAATGTTACAATAATAGTAATGTCTGTACAATAAAAATAAGGTTTCGAAACGAAATATCAATATCTTTAAAAATGATTATCGCTTAGTTTTATACTTAATAGAAACATTATATAATGACCTGAAAAACTTTATCTTCCGCTACTCGGGTAAATATATGTATGTAAACTTCATTATTTACTTTATTTATTATTAAACTTTTGATATCGGCTTCGGTATCGCCAATTATTTACCACAATAATCGGTATCGTATCGGCAAAATTATGTATTGTTATGTTACATCTCTAATTGCAATGTAACTTGGTCTGCGTGAATTTAAATTACACTTGCGCGATATGTAACAAGTTTTTTCCATACTTGGTATACCTGTTGTCTAACCCGTGAAATGTACGTGTATGTTTGTGTGTGTGGTGTGTGCGTGTTTGCAGCTCGTTGCGCGTCTGAGGGCTTGTGCGCGTACTGCGAGGGCGCCGCGCTCTGGCACCAGCTCGCCGTCCAGCTGGTGCGCGCCCTCGCGCCGACCCAACACCACCACTTTCATCACCATCAACACCATCTTCACCATCACCAACAACACGCTCGTGCGCCCTCACAGGTATTTAAACTTTCATTTTTATGTTTACTTCCTTCATATTACGAATACCAAGGGGTGGGGGTATTGGAGTTTATGCAGCAAATGTTTGCTGGCTGAGTCCGACTGTATCACGACCACCATACACCATGTGTAATACCCGCCATTGTGGTAAGTGGCGGGTATGGTCTGTATCGGAATGCGTTGAGACCGCCATACATATAGTGAGTTTCTATTAATTTGTTGTGTTTCGGGATCCACAAGTGTATATTGTTTTGCCGAGGGCCTTGCAGGCCAGCATGACAGCGGTGACCAGCGATGGATTCTCGATCTTTCGATGATCGCTACTGTTTTGAATTTTATACTACTTACCACCAGTCACATGCCGTGCTATGAAAAAAAAAACTAATTGGTTCATAAACTTGACACGACGGTGATATAGATCAATCGTGTCGTGTATTGCAAATTTGTATTTCGGTCAATTTTAATTTGGCCGTCCAGATGTCTCCCGAGGATGTTTGGGCGGAGTGCCTCAGCAAGCGCACCGTCTTGGAGGAGGAGCGGGTGCGAGGCACTGGCCCCAGTAGCACTGGAGGCGCGACCGGCGCGGTGGGGGGAGAGTCGCACGGGCTCGGCGACCGCAGCGCTGTCGGGGGAGTGCTCGTGCATGTTCCGCATGTGCGTACACAAACACACACATGTATACATACGAACACGTAAGCGCCACTTCCAAGAGCGAGTGTATCGCCACGAGTCCGCACTGCTATCTGTCGCTGAGTGATCTCATCGGGACGATTATTCTTCCGATTGCTTATCGTTACGACTTGTGACTGGTCGCCGCGTTACCGCATCAACACACAATTCCACAGTTGCTTAGTTGAAAAGAGATTAGTTCGGTGATAGGGAAGAGTGAAATCAGAAACAGAAGTGTCAACAATTCTGTTGCGTATCAAGTTCGCTGCGAATAGGTCGCGTCTCGCCGCGAGCGTGCAGCAAGTCGTTGTCGTTTGTTGTTATAGAATGAAGTGGAAGGACGATAGTATCGCTGCGATAAACTCGCTCGTGGAGGTGGCGCTGTACTCATGTTGACGGGTGTATTCGTGCCTAAACATCGATAAATATGGTACATTTTATTTTGTTACGCGTAAAACGGATGATGAATTAACATAATGATCAGATGCGTAATCTTTATAATATGTTCTTATTATATGAAGGGTTGCATGCAATATCTATAACACGATAAAACCTTTTAAGGTTATTTATAACTTCGTCTATGTAATGATTTTTGAGAATTTTAATCTTGTTTTCTCAGAGCGAGTTTCAAATGTATCGTTATATTCTATAGTTCTTAAAAGTAGAGTGGACCAAAATTAAACAATTAATAAATTGAATGAATCGATAATTAATCGAACGCTGTTATACGTTGAATTGATCAGTAGTATGTTTTTAAATTTCGAATATAAATGACGTATGTTTTCGTAATTTCTACATTTTTACTGCAGCAACACGGAAAGACATTATATATTGACTGTACGAATGAATACGCTACCATATTGTTGTTTGGAATTAAACACTTAATACGTATGTGAAAGCTGTCCATTTTAACTGTTTTAGATTGTTGTTACGCTTATCAATTGTTGTTAAAGTTTTTTAACTGACTTCTAAAAAAGATGGAGGTTCTCATTTCAAATTTATTTTGTTAAATGTATGTTCAGATATAACTTCTGCGTTTACGAACTGATTTAGATGATTCATTTCTCTTAGATTGGGGATACATCAAGGGTGGTCTCGTTTTAATTCCATTGTCATGGGACTTTCACTTCGAAGATACACCAGGGAACTTCTGAAAATCATTGCTCTTGGTTTTCCTTTTTTGTAAAAAAATTGTCTTGTTTTTTTATATAGTTATTTAATTTATATTTTTAACACATCCCTAAATTCTTTTAAAACAATCGTATAATCGATAATAATTAGCTTTAAAAAATAATAGTACATTCGTAAAACTAACGTCTGATTTATGTTATGCCTCATCTCTAAAATAAAAATTAGACATCTGTCATACAACCGTTTTTATAATGAACATAATATAGTTAAATCAAGAGTTACATGCAACATTCTGTACGCAAATGGATGTATTTTTTTAAATAAGATGGTTACGCGGTCTGTAAACATATACATTATTTGGCTTAAGTTTATTTAAAACTTTTTAAAATATGAAAAACGAAGGGTAATAATCGAAATTTACTCCCGTCAACATAACTTGTAATAAACCAGGCTTTGAAAATACTTATATTTTTCACGAATATCCCCTTTTTTTCTTTTTTGCATGTTCAATTAATAATAGAAACAAAAAAAATTATCTGTCGTTGAATGCGTGGCGAATATAAAAAAAACATCGAAGTTGATTGTTATTGAATAACAGTTAAATTTATATTTGTTTTTAAAATAATAGTAAAATATTGTTATGTAAGAAAACTGTTACGTAAATGGTAAATGTCAAGTTCGTGACGACAAATCAAGTTACCTTAACAAATAATTGGTATTACAATCGGATGAGACATAAAAGTCGTGGGTCGTAGTCGAAGGTCGTGGTTGGAAGCAGGCTCATGAAAATACCGACGGCATTCTGTAGCCCATGCGAGTGAAACCGCGGGCACATCCTAGTAATTTATATAAAAACTTACAAAGTCTGCAGTTATATTAAAATATAATCATGATATAGCATTATTTAATACGTAAGTAGATAAACCAAGAAACGCAACCAGATGGCAGCCGTAGTCAGTGGCTGCAGGTGATTATTTCAAGAACACTGCCGTTGTGACATACTGTTTACTTTAGTGTATAGTGGCATGGCGTGCTACCTCGTCCCCGCCAACGTCTAAAACATAGGACGGTCGCGCACGAACTTGTACGACTATAGACTGACTTGCTGTACGAGCATATGAAAACATTTTCAACCTCGATTATTGATGTTAAACAGTTCTCTGGTAGCTACTTTGTTCTGCATTGTAGTCATTTTTCTCAAGCCGTTAAAATGAAAAAAATCTCAAATTTTCAAATGATTTAATGTCGATATAGACGTAGTGTTCTTTGTTAGGTTCAAGGTCTGGTTGTTACAATAACTCAAATTCTATGTATGAAATCATTAGACGCTATTCTGTCTCCACTTCAATGTATAGTTTCATCTGATAATTTACTTAACTTTTTATATTGACAGAGTTTTGCGTTGCTATATTTTTACAAATTATATACAGGTCAATCAACTATATTACCCACAGTTTGCTCTCCCTAACATATTATTATAAATATGTACTAAATGATAATATTCGTAGACAAAAGTAATATCACAATTGTATCTAAGATTATTAGGCCCAACGGAAAACTTGATTACGTTCTGAAAAATCTTTTGTTTCTATTAAATATGGTAACTCAGGATACAAAATATTCCTATCTGACGACTACATTCACTTGTGTACTTTCAGAATAATTACTTGTCACTTGGGATTATTTTTCAATATAGAAAAAGCAAATTGTGTAATATGGAATAAAAATAAGGAAAAACACTTTTACACGTATATGGGGTTTTCACCAAAATAGGCTTCTATTCTTTTTGCTTTCAGTTGCACGGGCGCGACGACGCTCTTTAATAAACGAATATAATACAATTAAAAAAATTTAAAATCTGTATATATTAGTTGATTGATCCATTTGCGAATATATTATTATCTACTACTTTGTTTAAAATATTAGTTGTTAGGCTTGATTCAAAAGTCGATATAATTGCGTGAAAAAAGGTTTTTTTAATGCAAAATACTCAAAGTTCAGAAGTTTTTGGAATATATTCATAGTTTGATTGCATACTAGGTTAATAGTTCTTACATTATTGATGTGGAATATAAACAATAAAAACAGTCGTCTTATTGGTTCAACAACTTGTTAATAAATGACGCCTCCTGCATGTTAATAATATAGTATATTAAGTTTTTTTTTTGTAATTTATCAATAGCGGTATACATAAGGGTTAAAATGATTTTTTTTAATTAAGAAACTAGGGCGATATGGCGTTATCACAAAAAAAAACTTTTAAGAAAAATGTATAAAAATATTTTTATCGACTTTTGCTCATACCCGAGTGAGACAAAAAAAGAGAACAATATGAACCCATTTAATTAGTGAAAAGGTTAAAATAATATCGTACAATTTCGTAATATGTTTCTTTAGAGAAAGCAACTCGAATCTCTGTTCGTTCTTACCACATATCGCTGTATATATGCTGTACACACCTGTCTACTTGTTTATTTTCATTGTTATATAGCCGTATAGTTTGTTCATTTCATGCAACTGTCACTGTTAAGCGACGTCGGCTCGGACGCGACGCTCACTAAACCGGCCGATATGCAAGTATGTTTGTTTGTTTGTTTCTCCTTACTGTATCGGTGATCGATTATGAAACGATTTCACTTTAAAATCGCTTAGTTTTTATTAACCCTTTGACCAATTTACTACTCCGCGGTACAGCTCTGAGGCAAATATAAATTATTGACCCATAATAGTATGCTCTTCAGAAGTCAAGTAGTTGCAAATGTTTTTATTAATAATACTTAGGCGCCAACTCCATAAGCGAGGGTATCGCCACGAGCCCGCCCTGTTATTGTCGGGTCATCTCCACGAGACGTTTATTGCACAGTTGCTTTGTTGATAAGAGCTCAGAGTTAAATGATAGGCGAGAGCGAAATCAGATAGTGAAGTGTCAACAGTTTTGTTTTGCAGCGACTGGGTTAGGAGTAGGTCTCGTTTCGCCGTGTGGAGACACGTTCATTGGGTTGTTATAGAATGAAGTAACAAGACTATAATATCGCTAGGATAATCTCGCTCGTGAAGATGGGGCTTTATTGGAAACAGTGCAAAAACATCGAGCATAATTTTGATTAAAATCGTTTTTTTTTTTCTAAATTTCGATTTGTTAATTCTGTTACAAATATCGATAAACCCGAAATAACTATCTGTTCTTTTATTGCACATATATACGACAATCAACTCGATAAAGATTTGCTTATATTCCTGAAAAGACTCGATTATCGAATGATGTACAGTGCGAAATTCGTTAATAAATGGTCCCAATATTTTAATGACGATGTTGACTTTACTTCCATAACTCGATATTATGATAATATTATCGATTTTCTTTGCTTGTTCTTATTTGCATATTAACTAGGAAAGTAATTAAGTTATAATATATTACTTAATAATATTAATTCGTAATTGAATCAATTGTTCTATTTCATAATCGCTCACTTTTACGTCTAAGCTTTCGCTTTTCCTTGTCTCTTGAGTCATTAGCTTTTCATGTTATTTATTGATATAGACCTCGTAAATCTAGTCACAACTCAAATTCGCTAATTTTAAAAATATTTTTTCGATCGTTTTGTTTTTTACTGTCTACATGTAGAAATGAAATTGGCATGCCGAAAGCCGGAATAAGTTTTTGGAGTGCTGAATTTTGTTAGAAGTATTTTATTTTAAGATCAATTACGCTACGTATGAATGATTATCATTTATCAAATGATTACGACGAAATTAGCTAACCTAGCTAGATATGTCAGCTTTTAAGTCGTATGTTTGTCGAACGGTGAAGCTGGGGAAACATTTTCCGATCATTGTGTTTCCACTTCCCTACAATATCGGATCCTTCAACCATGACGTTAAGAGCTATTTGACCATGTCAGCATGACAGCGACGACTGCCAATAGATTGTGCATCTCTCGGTGGTCGCAACTGTTTTTGGATTACACTGTGATTACCATTAGGTACAGTGCTGGTTCTTTAACATGCTATAAAAAAAAGGATGCCCTTGTAAAATCAATTCTACGCTGCTCGTCAGACAGAAATTAAATTATTTTCCATGAATAAACTGTTCAAATAATTTCCTTGATTGATTTTTAATTTATACATTCTTTATTTAACGTGTTTATGACGTACGCGTATTTAGATAATGACAGCGACGGTGGAGACGATAACGGAGCAGCTAGACATGGCGGTATCCCTGCCCCCCGCGGAGAACCCTCCGCTAGCGACAGCGCACACCGTCACGCTCACCGACACGGATGTCGCGACTGCTACCGCTGATGTGAGTCTTATACCTCGGTTTTAACGCTTCAGTTCAATTAAATATTGTATGATAATGACAAGCCGACCCCACCTAAAGTGGGATAGAGTTATGAAGAGGAAGAAGATTGTATGATAATGAAATTGTACTTCTGACCTTGCTGTTAGCCTTAGGGGCCATATCGAAAAACAGAGCCGCTGCGGCTTTTACAACTTTACCGGGCTTGGGGGCGAGCGCTTAAGGCACTCAGCCGTGAAAGCGTGGGCAACCAGCGCGCAAGGGTGCCAAAGTGGCCGGACCTCGGCTTGGGCTGTTGCCGCGATTGCAATGAGGTCGCGATCTGACTAATTCCCTATCCGTAAAATCGGGCTAAACTAACATATACAGATATACATGTTCCTTCCTCCTGGGAGGAAGGAAGGAACATGTGTACGTGTATTTAGTGATCTGAAATATGTTCTACACTAACTAGTGCAAAAAAAGAAAAAAGGTTCTTTACAGAACCTATGTACCTGTGAGGAGCTGTGCCGTCCGTACATGTAGGCATTTAAACGTTTTTTTGTATTCACAACTAGTACTTGGAGCGCTATTTACATAGGCACACATTTTTTAAATTCGATAAGGGTGGCAAATAAGCATACGGCCTGTCTGATGGAAATCGGTTACAAGTAACAATTTAGAAGGATATCAAATACTGTACAAATTGTTAATCGAATACGTAAGAATTATAATAATACCATAAGAGCTACGTAATTATGAGAATAAATAAAGACCTGTACAATCGAGCCAAGAACCGTCTCTTTTAGTTTGCTACTCTTGAGGTCTTACTTTCTACGTTTCTTTATACTCTTTAAACCTAAAGGCCTGCAGACGAGGGACAGTCATCGGGGTACTCTTGTCAGTCAAAATAGACAGGCCCTTACATAAGCGAGAACAGTCTTAAAGCAGGCCAAGCCGACTGGCACCCTAGAGCATATTGGCACGTTTTCGCGCCCCCAACCCGTGGTGAAGCTGTAGAAGCCGTCTGAGGCTCCAGCGCCGTTATGGCTAACAGTATAGTCAGTTCTGAAAAGAAGTATTCTTAATCTGTAAGAGATGTGATAACTTCTACCTTATGCTTTTCATTCCTTAAGAGTCGATAAAAAATTATTTCAATGACTTTTTATACATTGAAACAGTTGTAATTAATACAAAAGGCTATTAAGGTATCGACTCCAAACTTGCTGGGCGGACACGAAGTAATGCCCGATTCTGTGGAGGAAGAGATGGCGAACTTCTGGCCAACTTCAGCTGGAAAGTTCCACTTCTGCATCGAGGAGCTTCCTCAAGAGTTACAATACATACACCAATTGCTTCAGGTATGAATATTATTAACTTGTTTCGCTTCTCAGATAGCAAACAATTACATACGTTTTATATAATGTCGGTTTTTACCTGACTGCGAAAAAGGAGGGTTATGTTTTTCGAGCGTATTTATGTATGTATGTATGTCAATTTCTTTGGTACGCTCTATAGCCTAAACGGCTTCATTCGTATTAATTGTGGGAGTCATAAAGGCTAAATAGCATTTAAATATGACGTCTGGGAACAAATAAAAAGCAAAAGTGTTTTTGTTGCAGTTGAGTTTTTTTTCTTTTTACTAATTTAGTTTGTTGCTGTATTCTTTAGTATGTAAGCATTTTATACTCTTAATGTTACGGAACACTCATCGATCCTCTTTTTAATGAAAACATACATGAAATTATAACAAATTAACGACAGTGTAGTTTGAAATACTAGTAGAAAATCCTTTAATAGAATTATTGCAATATTTGTAACAGTGGAATTAGATTAGTCAAATCAGTTCAATGATTTATTATTGAATGTAACAGATTCACAGAATCTTGTTGACTTTTCTACATAACCTACTTTTTGCAATCGCTATTTTAGAGATTTGATATATTACATTAAGGTTTTCATACTTTCCTGTAGTACCAATAACCTTGACTTTTTTGTGACTGCCCTACCGGCTGGCCCTTGTAATTATAATTTTACAAAGAAAAAAATATGGACAAATAAATTTAACCTACAATTTTGAAAGTAGCCTTTCTTTTGGGTTAGTTAATAAATAAGGCGTTGATATGATCGGTTTCAGGAGTTGAAGAGCACGACTCGACCCGATGTGCTGTACCACCTGCTGCAGTGTCTCCAGGTGTTGGTCCTGAACACTGACGCGCTGGCCGACCACAGGGGCTTCCTCATATGGTGCCAGGAGAATCTGCTCATTGACAAGTGTGTTCATTATACTATTATCGAACTTCTTTGGATCTGATAATCTCTTTATTTTTTGTGGATCATAAATATTTGCTCTTCTTTTTATTCAGATTGACTTATTTCGGTCGCGGTCGGTTGCCTATGACGTATTGCGCGTTCCGAGTTAAACGCAGTATTCGTAAATATGAAGATACAAAACATACCATCACGCCTGTATCCCCGAAGTGTTAGGCAGAGGTGTACGACCACAGTTCGCCGGGTATATTTTAGGTCCCATGTAATAAGGGACAAGCCTATTGCCTTTAATCGGGAACAAAGCCAAACTCTGAGCTAGTACTGAGTACTGAGAATCGAACCTAAAACCTCGAGCATAGCAGTCGCGATTAGGACCACTAGGCTAATAAAGCAGTTATGAACTATCAATATTAATGCGATAAACTGTAAATCCGGCGTTTTAAACATAAAATACACGACTTTTAAACAGTACCCGTGTGAAGCTGGGGTATGTCGCTGGTTTATATATGAACTGATTTAGAGGACTATTTTTTCGTTGGGAAGAGGATACTTCAAGAGTGGTCCTATTTTAATTTCATTGGCACTGGACGTTCAACTTCGTAGATACACCAGCGAACTCCTTAAAATCAAGTGAAGTTGGTTTTCTTTTTTTTTAATTGTCTTGTTAATTCGTCTAAACAAATTATTTATTGATTTAAAGTATAATCGTATTATCGATTTTAGCAACATTCGATTTGAGTTATGCTACATCTTTATAATAAACGTTTGACATTTGTCATGCAACCTTTTTTATTATGAACAAAGTATAGCAGGTACTTTTTAAAATATTGACGTTAAAACTTTGACTATATACATTTAGGTATACATATCCCTGTAATGCAACATGTGTTTATTATAGCTATATTATTAAAAAGGAAACAAAAAATCCCAACTGCTACAAAAAACACGAGTAAATTAATATATTTTTCTATTTCGCCTTTTTTTTTTTTGATTCCCCAAAGTCGTACTTAAATATTATATAGCCTATGTCACTACCACAAATAAGAAGAATCTAACGACACCTCGTATGCTATATTCCATCAAGCCGTTTAGGCTACAGAGCGTGACAATGAAATACCTATACCTAACTTACCTACATACGATTGAAAAACATAACCCTCCCTTTTTGCAGTCGAGTAAAAAACTTAAATTGATTATTGGAAATGGTAGAATATCTCGGCGTCACATAAACGAACTACCGTAGCTATCTCATTTCAGTTTATGGAACGTGTGTAATGCGTCTCACTCGCACATCTGTTCCGTCGCGGTGCCGGTGCTGCTGCACTGCGTGACGCTGGCCGGTGGGGCGGACGTGCTCTGCAACCTCATCAGAGACCAGTTCCACCACCCCGACTCCCGGGTTCGATTCACCGCCGTTGAGAGAGTTCAAGTTATCATAAGGTTGGCAGAACGTTCCTCTGTCTCATTTCTTGTTCACTGGTTCAAGCCAATACTTACTGGTCTTGCAAATGTTACGGTGACCCTCACTTGCGGGTTCGATATTATGTTAGGGAAGTTGTAGCAGAAACGAGTTATTCGAAGTGAAAATGATTTTTTGTGCTTGTTGGTAAACACAATAAAAAATAGTGGTGACCACCGAGAGATCAAAAACCCATTATAAAAACTTTAACTCATCTTTGTGCGAGGCCCTATGTTTAAGTAGGCTAATAAACTGTCGGAGTTTTTGGCGGGATCTTGAAGTGACATGTTGTGGTTTATAATTTTGATTCATTAACTTAGATTATTTGACTATATATTATGTAATATTGGTGGCATTTTACGTGATATTGTTTGGGTGTTGTGCATAAGTGAAGTGGATTTTTGTATATATATTTAAACAAAATATATTAAAAACCTCGTCGGATCCGTGAAGGTGTTATTAGGTATCGAGATTATATTCTGTATATGTTATCTTAGATTATTAGTAAAAAAATTACCTCTAATAAAATGTAAAAAGATTAGTTAAATGAGGAAACTTACATGGCAATACAGGCGGCTCGGCGTACGGTACCGCCTTACGATCAAACATACCGCTGAGCCGCGCCGACGCCGAGGCCGGCGACGGTGTTATAACGTTTTAAAAATTTGCTATTAATTTTAAATCGCAATAACATTTTTATTTTCATAATAAATAAAATTTGATTATTTTTTTTGCTAATGTCATTGGGATACCTATATACATAGCCTTTTCGAATTCGACGGTGTTTCTTATACATATTGTATAAAGCGGAAAACATGCATTTTGGAATGTCACAATAGATAGTTCTGACAAGAGAACCAGCATCTTGTCAGAAGACCCTACTTTTTATATAGGAAAAATTTACGAAGGCTTAAAAATATTGACATTGGCAAGTGCTTTTTGTGGCATCACAACAAGAAGAAACAGAATTAAACTGTCGATAGCAGTTGCCGCTGTCATGCCGGTCTTCGTAAATAGAAACTGGATATGCATCGGCTGATATGGTGGTAGGGCCTACCACTTCGCTGTCGCAGTTTTCTGAATTCAGCAGAGTGTACTCTGGGAGTCAAGCCCTCACTCAGGTGTTACTTGACCCATTTAAATTTCACTAGTGTAAAAAACGACTTTTTTAGATTCATTGATGGATCACCAGTGAAAACCAGTTTGCCGCTCCAGACGGCGCTCGCCACCGCCATCTGTTACCTGATATCGAGCATGGACGATATCAACGTGTACGTGGCACAGCGTGCGACCCTCTATTTAGGAACTATTCACGACAATGCTATCGAGGTATATTGTTACAATTTACCGGTTTTCTCTACCACCATGACAAGTTACTTACTATACTTGGTTCATCCTAAGATAGCTTGCATAATACATGTCAAATGTTTATTTTAGAGATGTGCATAACTTAATTTGTTAGATGATTTAACGGTTATCGATTATTTTTCAGAGCTAAATATAATCGATAATACAATTTTAGTTTAAATCAAAATGAGGGGTGTTTAAGGGGTGTACACAAAATAACAAAAATATTAAATAACCTATAACAGCAATTGATATCACAATCTGGAACACTTTAATTATTGAATGCTTGACGCCAAACAACAAGGTTATATCTTGCAGTGAATAGCGAGCACATAACATCAGGTGGACTGTGTGCCTATTCGTTACTTGTTACAATAGAAAGTTGGTTTAAGCCGAGCCATCACTCTTGATGTTCCAGTTATTGCTGTACAGCCTCGAGGCTCAGTTCGATCTGGTGATCGTGGACCGTCCGATGATCCTGCAATCGATATACCAGCTGCACAATACGCTCAGCGACCGGCGCATCCTCACCTGGGAGTTCTTCCTCAACAGGTTCGAGTCCCTGGCGCTCGAAGCACAGATACACTTGAACAAGTCCATCGATTTCACCAATTTCAAAGGCATGATATGATTGCTCTATAAAAAATACTTCATTTTTAACTTGTTATCGGGTATGATTTTCCTGTTGGAAAATGTGGGTCATGTCATAACAGTGGCCAGCCGATGTATGGATGTCTACATTTTTTCTTCTTTAAATAAACATAAGCTGTTCTCCTGTAAGGTTTACATAGCTCCACCTTGATCGTACTTTTATTGACCGTTTCCGTTGTTATTTCTACTAATGACCAATGATCGAAACAAGACCAGCGACTTTTTAATCATACACTTTTCTGTTTGACATTTGCAGTATAAACCTAAACAATGAATATTATATCACTTGCTGTCACTTTTCATTGAGTGACAATGTCAATATTTTGGGGGTCTGAGTTTACTGGCACTTGTCATGTTTGAATTCGCATTATTAATTAATTTAATTTAATATATTAGTAACAGGTATTATAAATAAATTTTAGCTTTCTGCACTCCTTCTTCATATAAACTTTAACCATGTCAAATCTCACAGTCTTCCGTGCACGCAATACGCTTAAAAAGGAGTTTTCTTCTCACGTAATAATATTATGTAATATTAAATCTTTAGTCCTGTCTGTAAAAGTACGTAAATTTGACCGACTTTTATAAAAAAAAGCCTGGGATGCTTAATGTGTCGCTCTCTAACATTAATTAGGGACCATAGTTTATAAGAATGGCCAATAATAATTTTAGAAATCGTAAGATAAATAATTTTATTCATTAAACAATTTTTTTATTAGTTCTCAACCGATTTTAATACAGTTCTGAAGACTGGAAGTTTTTGTCATTTCGAAGTCAATACGCTATACGAATTGTCAATAATATGAGGAGATGAAAATAACCACAGAGTAATAAACGCATGTGGAGCCGTGGGAAATTCGTACTTGTAATATAATTGTTAAGAATTAGTAGCTCCTTGCTAAAGCGACGGTTTTTGTCGAAAACATTTCTTAGTACACACGAACAAAGTGGTAGTCAGATTTAATGACAGATCATCGAACAAACTGATAGACTTTCAGACAAACCTAATTTTCTAACTGATTCTTCCATTCAGCTTGCTTCGAAAATTAACTAATAGAATCCTACTGGTATAGTACTTACACGTGTTTTTTTATAGTACATCGGCAAATTGACGGTATTGTCCCTGGTGGTGCACAGCACAGTACCACTGAGAAATCGGCAATCCATCGATTTTCACCACTTGCATGGTGGTCGCGACTTCGTCGGGTTGTCATCAGCCTATACCCTAAATCCCTATCATCCCATGATCGCCATTTCCTCATTCGTTACTCAGCAGTGCGTACCACGCGCAGATGGGGTTGGCTCGGTCGTCTCAGCTTTAAAGTTTTAACTCGACACCCCTTAGGTTGCCTGTTCTCTGAAGCGGAGCTGTGTAAATCTCGATCAATAGGGATGCAAGCACATCTCGACAATTCAATTGGTCGAAATATTCACAGCTCCGCTCAGGTTCAGTGTACAGACAGTCTTTGACCCCAAGGCAGTGAGTGTTTGAAACTTGGTGTTCCAGAGCTGATGGGTGGAGCGTGCAGCTCGGAGTGGTTCCTACACAAGGTGCGTCGTGCACACGAGGCGGTCAGCAGTTCCCTCGCCGGCAAGTGCCCGTACAAGCGCACCGTGTCCGCGCCTGCCGCCGTGCACCACGACGCGAGGCTCGGTCAGTCACTGCTTCAGTGTCGCTCTACACACTAGCATTTTACTGTGTGATATCCATGAAATGCAATCAATAACTACACAATGATACAAAAGTCGTTGAAAAGAAACAGTTCCAATGCCGTTTAGTGAGTTTGTCTTATGGGTAAATTTTTTTTGCATTAAAAAGATACTGACAACATTATTAAATTTAATATCTATGCTCAGTGTCTTAGAAAAAAAAGAAGAAAATAAAAATCTATCTAGGGCTGAAATCTATAGAGCGTACTCAGTCTTAGCTCAATCTTAGCTTTCGAATTTATAGTCGAGTTAGGTTAAGCTTATGCTTAGCTTTAGCTGAGGAAGTATCTGGTAACTGTCAATTAACGTTTCGATACCGCATCTGGACTGTTAAATTTCTTCAACTCAAACAAATAAATTAATCACGAATTATGTATAGAAAAAAAATAAAAAGTTACAAGCTTACAAGGAAGTGTTATTAGAAAAAATCTTACCCGACTTTCTTAGTAGTTCTTGTAAGTTGGAAAACTTATTTTATATAAATAGAAGATGAAAATTCAAACAAGATCGTTTTTTATAAAAAGGAAATCCTACTTCAATGATTTTGAAGTTCCCTGATGTATCTTCAAAGTTAAAGGTTCAATGCCAATGAAATTAAAACGGGATCACCCTTGAGGTATACGCCATTAAACAAAAACAGAATCTTAAAAAAAAAAATTGTGCGTCTCGGGACGCTCGACAGAAGAGATAACCTAAACTAATCAACAACAAAAAAAAGATCCAACGAAAGAGAGAAGGGAGGCCGGCAAGGATTTGAACTTAGGACTTCGGACATAGCTATCACGCTTACGACCGCTAGGCTGCGAGCGTGTTGTCAGGATTAACTGAAACTATGCTACTATTAATGGTGCCGTAACGCGTTACGTTACGAAGTGGTTTAGCCTCCCATAAGAAGTTATCACTTCAAAAATCGAATTTAGTAACCGTCTTGTTTTAAAGTCTATTAAAAAGGAGGAGAATGATTAGTGGATTAATGGACGTTCAATTCATAACATCTTTGTTTATGAACCGATTTAATTAATCTTTGTTTTTTGTCCCATTTTAATTACATTGCCTTTGGACCTTCGATTTTGAAGATAAACCAGGAGACTCCACAAACACATTTAAGTTGGTTTTTGTTTTTGTTTAAAATTGTCTTGTGACAATACAATTTAAGTGAATAAAAACGATTCAGATCGGGAAAAGGTATACTCCCGTCAGTACTCGGCGCCGCTGCTAAAGCGCAAGACGTCACGCTTCGGGCTCGGACAGCTGCTGACCGCGCCACAGGGTCCCGCCGCACAGAAGCCCACCGCCATGCAGGGTGAGAAAACACCACCCTTATCTAAAATAATACGTTCTTAAATATTAATGGACGCGTCTCGAATAAAGAGGCGATGTTGTAGATTGCTTTCTGTTTGAGAATACTTTAAGTACCACCGGTTTATTTTACCACCAACAATATTGCTTTTTAAGAGACCTTCAAAAACCGTCACTGACTACCACAATTCGTACGGATTCAGTCTTTTAAATCGGTTTTTATGGTATTAGCGGTTATTAGTAATATTCTTCCTACATATCAACAATCGAAGCCGGTTTAGAGTTATGGTTCGGGTTCCGGACCTTGTTAAATGCATATTTGAAATACGTAACCCAAATATAAGGGTTAGCAATTCGAGATAGAAATAAATGACAACTACTTATATTATGTCGTAAGTTTTAATAGACACTCATTTCATTATATATGTACCTATTAGCAAAAAAAAAAAACGTGTTTTGTAGCCGCAAATTCTTATATTTAAATTACTAATTATCAGACAACCAAACTCCATCAGGACGATCCACTGAAGAAACCCTGACCACGGTGCTTCCAAAAGGTATAGACTTGGAGGAAGTCGACAGGGAAACTATCAACCTCCTTGTGTTTCTGCTGATGCAGTTCTTGTCCAGGTAAATAGTATTTTTCTCAAACATGCATGGAAACATTATCATTATTTTCGAAAAAAGAACACGCGAAGTATTGAATTTACGGACATACCAAGAATGATAAAAGAGATCCAATGAAAGAGTATTTAATAACCCCAGCACGCTGTTTCATACAACATTACTGGAGCGTTGTAATGTTCCAAATTCAAAAAACGCTCCTGCAATGGATTTAATTTTCTTTGTCCGTAAATTCGATACTTCGCGTGTTCTTTTTTGAAAATAATGACAATATTTCCATGCATATTTGAGAAAAGCACTATATAAATGCTTCGGCAGAAATGGCAATTTGCCTGTCTCGTATTAGTGATGGCCGAAATTCATACTCGACCTGCAATTTGCCAATTTCACGGCCATTGCAATAATGTACTATTAAACTGTCCAGTATTGGTTATATTAAAGACTTGCTATGCTATCGTCACAACTTTTCTTTGAGGCGAAAATAATTTCTGCGTAAGAAATGTACGTGGCTATTCATATATGAATTTGATTACTCTAAATATATTATATTTATACTAGGTCAACAAATATCGATAATCAACAACGATTAAAATGTCCTGTAAAAACAATTAAAGCAACCAAATAACTGGATATACGTTATCTGGCCTCGATAAAGTGTAGCCTGGTTGGCACTTTAGTGTGTATGTATGGTTGTAGATCAGATCAAGCGCATCCGATTGAAGACAAGCAGGCAGCCAAACCGCAAGAGCTGGTGTTGAAACATCTCTTCCTGTTGCTCGGATACGATATTGGAGAGAAATTATTCCATCTGTCGCCAAACACCGTGCGGTTAGTATTCAATAAAGTCGATATAATGCAAACGAGTAACTCAATGGACCTTTATCAAATACTTTTTATTTGCATATACATATTATTATACTGTAATAAAAAAAATACTTATCATTAGATATTTTCATAAATATTAAAAATTAATACTCTAGATCAATACTCTTTTCATAATAATAATTACTTACTATACCTTGTTTATCGTAAGAAGGCTTGCATGACATATCCACGGAACGTAAATTGTTACGCCGCGCAATTATATACTTATTATTTTTTGTGAAGTTTTTTGTTTGTTTGTTTACTCACGTTAATCTCTGGGACTACTTCTAAATTCTTTTTTGTATATGATAGCCAGACTCACGAGGATTAGTATACTATTGAGCCTATAGGCTATCTAACATTAGGCTACACCTCTCAGCTAGCCTTAAATATTGATTTTTGATAAGTAAGTCTGAATTCAAAGCGTACCCGAACTGCTTTATCCGCGTGCGCTGGCGTAATGGTTAATGATACGTAAATACAATGTTTTACAAAAATATTGGTCCTTAGTATATCTAAAAAAAAATCTGCGATAGCATATGCTTATCTCTTATGCATAAGCTACAATGAGCCATTTTGTCGCAAACATTTGTTGAAACTTAAAAAGTGATTTATGAGCTTTATTTTTAGGCGTGTCATATTAATCCTTACGAAGGAAAGTTAAGACAATTAAGATAATTTTATGAAAATAAACTTTACCCTTTACAGCATGTTATTTGGACACATAATTTGAGAGAATGCAAAATTAAAATTATTCAACATTCGGCTCGGGTCATAGGTCTATAGTAGCAGTGGCAAAGTCGGGTCGTGCTCCGGCCCGGCGAAGTTGTAAAAGCCGTCTGAGGCTCAATGGCCCATATATATACTCAGTTTACACGGTTCTATATTTAAAAAAAAACGATCCGTGCGATGCGACGCATCTGGCCGTCCAATAAAAATATTGTTGATACTGAAGTATTGTAAATTATCAATCAGTGTATATGCGAGGAGTTAATTTTGCGGTCTTCCCTGTTCTTCCCTCAGATACCACATGGGGCGGCGGTTTTAAAATTAAGTTGCCTGCCTCCTAGTCTGGTGCGGCCTTCGATAATATAGCTCAGTGAGCAATGGACGACAGACAACTATTTCAATTGTTACATCCAATTGATTATATGAGAAGGAACATCATCCACTAACCTTGAACTTCCGAAAGTGCTTCCTCTCCCAATCCAGCCTGGAGCTTAGATACGTCAGCAATTCTAACGCTGCAAACAAGCATGTTCAACCTCAATTGTTCTTCACCACGTTAACGGATTAAACAAAAATGCACACACAGAGCAGTGCGGTCATACAACCGCGAGACAATCGGTCAACGTATTTAGATGTAATGTGGTGTCGTCACACCCACTCGAGCGATTTGATCTTAATAATGTTGGTAAGGGGGGGGGGGGCGGCGGTGTCCCTCCAACGGTGACGTCGTATGACGCTATAGCGTAGCCAGCCAATTGGCATTAGGAAGGACACAAGATCAGAAGATGTCGGTGCGTCCGATTTAATTCTGACCAATTAATCAAGAAAATGAACGAATTGAAATAATTGGCTCAAACAATTGGTGAATTCTTTTAAATAATATTCTGGTGAAACTGCGGTACACAGCTAGTTATGACATAACCTAAAATTCATTAATTTCTCTCTCTTTCCGCAATTTAAACACTCCTCAATTGATTTTTATCATAATTGTATTATCGATTATATTTAGGTCTAAAAAGATTCGATATAATCGAAATCTCAACTTCCAATTTAAGTTATGCTACATCTCTAAAATAAACATGTGACATATGACATGCAAGCCTTCTTAAACCATTTCCATTTCTTTATTTTCTCGATGACAGCTCCTGTGAAAACTTGAACGAGCGTCTTTTTTACATTATGTATGCATTTTTTTATAAAAATATCACGTTTACACACGTACAAGGTTATACCAGAGTAGGAGAAACTTGTAGGGATGGAGCTATATCGATAAACGTAACACGATAACAGACCAGATATTTTTTTATAAAATGTAAGAAACTAAACTACTGCCAGATACTTTTGTACAAATTTATTAACTAATATTATATTTCATTACAAGATGTTACACGTATTAATTCTTGATTGATAATGCCAACTTCTTCAAAATTTTCGAAGCTGTTGTAAAATAAGTAGGTATAGGTAAGTACTCGACAATGAAACGAAATAATTATAACGACAGGTAATCTCAAATCAGGCATCAAAATCTGATGAATCGTCACTGTCGTAAATATATGCGATCAATATAATTACTTATTTGGTCACAACACTACAACTATCAAATTAGAACTGTCATCGATAAATTAAAGAAATGGAAATAGTATGAATCATGTAAGTATAGCAGTTAGGGTTGTCAAAATAGAGGTAGTCCACTGTTCATATATAAACCCATAGTAAGGTTTGTAAGGCTAATTTCTAAGGAAATTTTGACACGAATTCGATCATATTTAGGTCGAAATAAACCGCTCTAAATGCCGTATTATTTCAGACAATCGTCGATCTTCAACGCGTTCATGGCTAATTTGCCGCAAGTCCTCGATCAGAACCACATCATGGGAGCCAGTATTCTGGAACCAACGCTGATGGTCTTGCAAGTAATTATTATTATATTTTGTTGGCTGATCTGATATTTGCTGAAAGGGCGTAAGTTCAAATGTGATCTTTCGATGAAGGAAAATATAATGAAAACATAGTATGGTGGTACAGTATTTTCTAATGCCCGCCTGGTTAGCTACCACTTTCAAGTTACCAAATACCTACAGGTCTGTGTGTCCCTTACATTGCACTTGGAAACCAGTACCTTTAGGTTTGCCTGTTGGTCATTTTCGCCCACATCGTATTTTTTTAACAGACTTCAAAAAATACGAAGATACTCAATTCGAATGTTATATTTATTTATATGGATGTTCAGCCATAACTTCGTTATTTATGAACGAATTTATATGATTCTTTTCCGTTGGAAAGGGGATACCTCAGGGTGGACCACCTTTTAATTTTGGCATTGCCAATGTCATTGTCATTAAAATTTGTTTTGTGTACGGCACTCAACATATTTATTAAACTCTGTATCTTTTTTATGGGTTATTCTGTAGTACCTCTAAAGGCTTTGACAGTTTCACAGATCTTAGGGGGTGAGCGCTGAAGGCACTCTGTCGTGGAAGCTAGCTCTGCGTCACAAGACTTGTACTTATAGTGTTCTGTCTATTCGCACAGTACTGCGCTGGTGCGGGTGCTAGCACTGGCTGCGGTGTTGGAGCTAGCGGGGGTGCGTGCGCAGGAGCCGGTGATGGGAGTTGCGGGGGCAGCAGTGCGGGCGGGGGCCGGGAGGGCAGCCTGGGCTCGCTGTTGCCGCACGTCCGACGTCACTGGCTGCTGGCTTTGCTCGTAGTGTTGTATAAGGTACGTACTAAGATCAACGAGAAATTTCCGAGTGCGATATGTGTATATCGCACTTTTGTACGAAGCTATCTGAAAGCGTCTCAAATGTGCTCAAAAGTATATTAACCGTATTGCAAGTATACAAAAGAGATTTATGAAATATCTATGTTTTAATCAAAAAGTGCCCTATATGTCGAAGAATTACTTTAATCTTTGTAAGGAATTATACAGGAAAAGTATATAGTGCAGGTAAGCAAACGTTTCAAGGAATATCTGGAAAACTCTACAGTCAACTTTCCATAGAGCTTCCGTGTATAAATTAGTAGAAAATAAATACATCACCCTTCATTACGTGTCAATTCGCGTGTCAATCTTATAAGTCCGTGTTTCACAAATAAAACTGGTTCGAAATTCTAAGAATTTACTTGAAATTCTTTACCATGGGTTTATAAGCGACGCACAGTCGGAATGGCGATATTATTTTTAGATAAGAAAGCAAATAATAGAAGGTATAATCGAAAGAAATCTACAAGAGGATTTACGACTATGACTTAACACATGCAGTGAATTTGTTCCTTTCAGTTTTGTCTCTGTGTGTGAAATTTTTCCTTTTTTTTACGACTACCGAGAGATCGTAATCCATCGACGGTCACCGCTATCATGCCAGCCTGCATTCATTTACCTGGATATGCACAGGCTGATCACGAAACGAGACACGCAAAAGCGAGTCACTATGGTTAACTTCTCACGATGCGCATTGTAGTCGCAACCCGGTTGGACAAAACAGCACTACCACCCCGCATATCACTATTTCCTCGTTCGTCACTCAGCAGTGCGTACCACGCGCAAATGAGGTTGGCTTTGGCGTCTCAGCTTTAAGTCCTTAAGCTGCCTGTCCACTGAAGCAGAGCGGAGTGGACCTGTGTAAATTCCGACCAATAGAATTACATAAAAATCTGGAGAGACAATCCTATTAATTGAAATTTGCACAGCTCCGTTTCAGTGAACAGACACCCATAAACCCTGCATCAATCGCTGTAGACGGTATTACCCACGAGCGTAACAATATTATTCGTGGTGCGAGTTATATTAGAGTTTGTACTGTGCAGTATCACTACGGGAGCGGCACGCTGTGTGCGCAGGCGCAGGCGCTGGTGCGCGTCGTGCTCAATACGGTGGAGGCGCAGTACCACCACTGCAAGCGGATACCGCCGATGATCGTCATGCCGCACCACATTAGACCGAGAGGTTGGTCTCTAATCAACTCTCTCTCTGATCAGTTGGCGTAGTTACCGTTACATTCACTGGAGCTAAAATTTGTAGACAACCTGTTGCTATAGTTAGCTATAGCTTATAAATGAATTTATTGAAAATACGTCATAAAGATTACATAAATGAGAAGTATTGAAAAACACCTTAAACAACATAAGCCAATATAAATAATAATAATAAATTTTTAATTTCATGAAACTGCTACGTTATTAGTAATTGTTGATTTCGTTTTGTAGACTAGACGCAAAAGTTGTATGACCATATTATATATTTTCTCAGAATGAAAACAAAAAGAAAATTGAATTTTTTTAAGAATAATATGTTAGTATTACCGATGTAGCACAGTTTTATCAAGGAATCGTATGAATATTATATTTCGATATTTGTAGTTATAACAAATAATATACAGTTTAGAATAGGTAACAATATTAGATATAATAATTATATCACGTTATGTTAGAAAATAAATTTGTATCTCAAACAAATATTATATTTTCTCACTTGACATTCTCAGTTGACAACATTCAAAAACATTATTTTTTATAAAGAGAAATCATACAATTATATGCAAATAGATTATACTAGTTTTATAACAAAGCCTCTTTGCTTCAACTTAATATAATATTATATATAAAGAAAAATATTAAATGCAGAAAAGAACAACATGTTAATCAAGAAATAATTTGACAGACTTATTGTAATTGATTTCGTATTTTATAATTACTGTATATTAACGCAGAGGGCTGTACAATTTTCGAGCTACCTTGAATTTAGAATTGTGTTATTAACCTTTATAAAACGAGTGTGATGGTGGCAATCAGATGTGAGCCAGCCGTCACTGCAGGCGGAGCAGTCTCCACCGAGGCAGTGTGGCGGTGCGGGGGGCAGCCCGGGGAGCGCGGGGTTGGGGTGCGCGTTGAGCGGCGTGGGGCCGGGGGCGGGGCCTAGCGGGGCGGACGAGCTCAGGCGGCAAGTGCACAAGTCGCCCGGGAATGTCCGCTCTCGTTGGGACGACAGGAACAATGACAAGTCAGACTTTTTTTTATTCTGTAATTAGCTCAAATTTAACTATTTACTCTTGGAGTAAATAGGGACTGACACATTTCTGTAGAGGTTTCTTTCTACTGGGGTTAGTCCGACTGGTGGAATACGTCTATTCTATCAAAGATTGTAGCTAAATAACCTATGGTATTATAACTGTCCTTAGGCTACTGTGGACTCTTACCATAAGGCGGGTCGTATGCTTGTTGGACGATCTAAATCAAATTAGGAAACCTGCATGCAGTCCAACTCATATTAAGTGATCACTGCTGCTGATATCTATTGAAAAACATTATCGAACCACAGTACTAACTGAGGACTGGTTCGTACGGCTCGTGTGTCAGTGTGTATTACCGGACCTTGCACTTGCAAGTTTTACGCCTCGTGCTGTGCTTTGCGATCAGTAAGTGTAAGCAATATTTTAAAAAGAGATGTACGTACATCGCACACGGTCGCAGATACCAGCAGTGGAGCCTGGAGCAGGAGTCATCCGAGAGCGAGCTGATCGCCATCCCGGAGACCAGCGACAAATCTGACACCACAGTACACGGGAGTACTGCGCCGGTAAATACTATTTCCATGTTAATAATCATTTCGGGGTGTAAGGCTGCCTGTCCACTGAATGCAGGCCGCCATAACAGCGGTGACCGTCGATGGATTACGATCTCTCGGTAGTCGCCGTTGTGTTAAAATTGTACTGATTAAAAAAAAAATCCATACCTTGTTTCATTTGAACTTAGTAAAAACAATGAAACTCATAATAAATTTGTCTTAGAACGTCAATTTTGGTTTTAGGGTTCGTTTGACGAGCCCTCACATTACGAAGACCCACCCAAAGCGGAAACGCCGGCCGCCACGACGTCGCACCCGCCCTTCGGAAAGATTGTATGTTGTTTGAATTTATTGAACCTGCTTCCAACCTTGTTTCTGTATAACATCTAACACCCATATTATAAGACGTTTCCTCGAAACTTTCTCGAATTCAGCTCAACCGAGAGTACCTTAGCGATCACCGCAAGGAGTCCTTGAGTTCTTTTTTTTTACTTTAACACGATCTTGTTTTAAAGTAATCTGGTGGATGGAGTCTTTATTTATTTTTGTCTATGATCACTCGAAAGTTATTGTTTTTTATCTATGTCGCGGACTAGCGTCGGCCCCGTGTTGTTTACGTTTGATTTGTTAGAATGAATCAACTCTATCTGCCGGTAATGCCGCTATAAAACAAGTGGCCTGGACACGAAAAAAATATTGAATCTTTGGAATTACATATGGATGGAAAATTCTATATAATTTTTTGCTTATCGTAGATGACGCAGTTCAGAATAATCTCACGGATTATCCTACAGATAAAGTAAAGTAAAAAGAGTCGAATACATTTTATTTTTGTAATTATGGTTACCCATTTCCTTGAATGGGGTCCAGTGGAGTCCGGAAAGTTTCGATGAATCGTCTTAGAATAAAGGTACAAGTCTTTACAAGACAAGTTTTAACATAAGAAAAAAACAACTTCAATAATTTTGAATAGTTCCTTGGTGTAATTTCTATTTTCTAATTAAATTAAAATGAGACACTCTTGAGGTAATATCCTTTATCCAATAAAACAAGAATCATCCAAATCGGTTCATAAACAAACAAGTTATGGCTGAAAATCCATAAAAAAACAAACATACATTCGAATTGAGTAACCTCCGAGAAATCGGTTAAAAATAGCGTAATAAAAATTGGAATACTCAAATGATGTTAGTTTTGGATATAGGTACTATCAATTTTATCGGTACCATTTTAAAAGTAGGCAATTAAACAACTTTAGAGTTAACAATCAAATAAATAGGTATAGGTATAATTATTTAAATTTGAACACCATAAAAGAACTTTTAAGACATGCATAAAGTATAAATATTTTGATAATATAACTGGATAGACAGCGATCGGTTCCCGGTCTGCGCACCAGCTGTCGACTAGTTCATCAGTGTCCATCGGCAGCGACTCCTCGAACCTGTGAGTATCTCTATCTTACAACAATTGAAACATTACAATAGATATTTTAAGTGCTAACTTTAAAAAAATATAACTGACTTTAAAAAAAATACGATAACATCTGGATGATTTTAAAAGTGCACATCTCAACCCAGTAACGAAATAAATACATGTTTTAGTTTGTCTAATTTTTACAACCAGATAAAAAATTTCGTCATACCATAAACATATTTCACTAGTTTTGAAATCAAGTACCACCGATTAAATTCTATATTATTTCATTATATAATACTAAATTCTGTAACGTGTATTTGTCACACTTGACATTGGTAAAATTACACACATAGGCAGAGAGCCAAAAAAAAAAGTACCCAAGAAATAGATTTTATTAATTCGCAATAGCGTAGTGTTTGTTCACAAATGTCGAACTTCAAGTGGGAATTTAGCAGGGGATGAACAAAAATATCATCGAATGAGCCAATGAGAAGTTTTCTAATTTGATTGCCGTTCTGTTGTAGTAAGTCGACTCCAATGAGCGGGCAGTCGGTCGAGATATGGCCTGACCAGTTGCACCAGCAGCAAACTTCGCCCCGTATCAAAATCATGGGGAAACAGAAGAGAATCGTCGGTAAGTTTGGACTGCTCGTTTTAAATAGTGATAATATTTACACACCCGTACGCATCAATCTTGTTGATAAATTATATTATCAAAGCACTCATTTTTAAATATTTATTATAGTTTATCCTTTATTCTTACGTTTTGTATAGTCATACTATATAGTTACTTAAATTCACTATTCTCGAAATATCTGGAAACGTCTAGAATCTACTCGAAACATCGAGTATATATTCATAGGTACGAAAAGACATCGCATTTACTCACGTATACAATGCATATCGCTCCAATAGCGTAATCCAACAAACAACGGTCTAAAAATAGAACACTCCCATTTTCAGCAATGTCGTTAAGTTTAAGACCTGTGTAGTGATTTCGATCCTTTTATTTTGGTACATAAGCGAGCCGTGTATCGAGCCAGGACAGTTCTGTTTTAGACAAATGAGTGTAAACAACAAGCGATAATAGGAAGAAACCAAATAGAGAGATATTGTAAGTACGACCACAGTATAGTGAGTTAGTTTCAATTTTATTTCACTGAGTGCGAATAACGACGCTTTTACTACCCATCGATATAACAATATAATAATTATTTTCGTTTATTATAATGTTCGGGTTAGATACATATTTAATAAGGAAAGGTCATTTCAGTAAACATAATTCATTATAACTATGGACTTGCTACTGGAATGTGATATTTAATTTGATTTAACGCTTCTAGTGGGCAGTAGCACATCTCCGGACACGGCTCCCTCGTCCAACGGGGAGGGTCAGTTTTCACAATGGCCTCACCATCCACGCTCTCCGCCGCATCATCACATCAAAAGTCCTAGTAAGTTTAGGAGGAAAAAACCTAACGACACGAATAGCTTGTACGTTAGTATGTATGTATTTTTTATGATGTGTTCCCAGTTAAAGGTGCGGGGTATGCGTACGCGTCTCCCGAGTCTCCCCTCTCGAAGATGGAGGTCGCGTGGAACGCCCCTCCGCCCGTGTTCACACAACACTCCCACCAGCCCTTCCACATTCCACCTCCAGAGAGGTATACTTATTTACTTAATCTCTGTATATAATTTCTCAAATATGTTTTCCAGGTGACGCCATATCTCCTTTAATACGACATGAAAATTAATTATTCAAATACGAATTTAAAGATTATGTTCCCCGCTATTGACGAAAAATGGACAAATAGTTTTTATCTGTTGATGCTATTCGTAATGAAAATATATGCGACGAACATTCAGGAGCCGCCATCTATTAACAATATTTTTAACTATCTGCTGTTAGGTTGGCTACGTGGTATAATGTGCGAAATATTGCAGAGGACATCTAGTAAATATTATAATGATTCTTATGATTTTGATTTGAATTACATATGAAGAAACACATGTTGTCAGTGTATGTAAGTCGGCGATTTGAAACAAACGCTGTAGGCCGCGTCTGGCGTGACGCTGTACGCGACCGACGAGTGATTACAATGGGAATTTACTACCGTGGTCTCTTTCGCGTCTGTAGGTTATGCGCCGAGTCTGTTCTCATTTCGAAGCATTCCGGACGCCGAACGCCGCTTAAAAATGGTGAAATTTTTGAAGTGAAAACTTCTTTACCACCGTAACACCGTGTTTTGAACATCTATGAAACGAAAAAGTGACAATAAAAAGTAATCTTTGACGTTTTTGTATTTAGATTGCTACCTATCGGACCGAAACCGAACAAGGAGCAGTATCCAGTTTTCAATGCCCTAGTCGACAGAGTCCGCGAGGCTCTCAGCCTGCCCCCAGGTAACAGTACGATGTTTTATATTATAAACTTATGTGATTTCTCCTAGACCAGGTATTCTGACGGAAAACTATAAACAAGCTAAATTATTAAAAAAAGAAACAAAAATCCGACCGCAACAAAATAAGTTAACAAATATTTTTTTTCTAGTTTGCTTTTTATTTTAATCCCAGAAATCTTACATAAATATTATATAGCCTGTGTTACTCCCACAATTTCGAGTAAAAAATGGCTTGTACGTCTTCAATGATAGATACTACACTTGTTAAATATATTCTGATAAAGAGTAAGCGAGATAAATTATAGGTCAAAAATCTTTAAACAAAAAAAAACAATACTTTTTTTGTTATTAGATGACTCAACTGATAAGACAGATTCGAGCAGATCTGAACAGGAGCCGAATCCCACGCCCACGTCCACCGGCCGGCCGCAGGAGTTCTCTAAGAAAATGCCGTCGGAGGGTAGCAGGTAACTATAACATCAGGGGCACAACGGGTATAACAGATTACACAAAAAAAAATTTTTTAATTCATCGCCAAGTACTGGAAATGGCAAACAATTAACCTGATGATGATTAAATATCAGATCTTTTTAGTTTGATTACTCTGTTTTTTCATTATGTTAACCAAGATGCAAATGTTAAATTTAAAACAACAGTGATATTTAGCGACATACTCATTATCGACAGCTTAAATTCTAATTAGGTCACAGCACTATCGAATTCCTTAACTCTGCATTTAACACGCACGCTGGAGTTTTTAGCGGGATCTTGAGCTGACATGTATTGTCTTTTTTAATTCATTAATTTGGGTATATAATTGTAATAATAATATAATATATATTAATATTATATATAATTATGTAATATATTGTGCGCTATATTGTGTAATATTGGTAGCATTTTGCGTTATATAGTTTGATTCTTTTGCATAAGTGAAGTGGATTATAAACATAAACTGAAAACATGCATTTTGAGATACCACTAAAACTCACTAGATAGTTCATCTACACCTTGTTGAACTCACTTTGATTATGTAAAAATACTACGAAGACAAACATATTGACACTGGCTAGTGCTATTTGCGGCGCCAAATCTAGAAGAAGAAGAAGAACTCGCTCGCTCACTACACGAGCCGTTATGGCGGGTGTCACAATTAGTGAATGATGTTCAAAGATGATATAACGCCTAAAAATACGATTAGCTCTCGAATGCATCTGTCAGAACGCACCCCGAGGAGCTTGGCGAAAATTTTTCCAGTCTAAGGGTAGTAGCTAACCAGATGAACATAAAATACTTTACAAACAAGTTAATATTACTTGAAAATATTTATTGTGATTGCTCATACCAATGTTTATTTATAGATGTAAGCTATGGCGTCAGTCCGCGCAGCTTGGCTCCCCTCCCGCTACTCAGGCACCCCCCGCGCCGCCAACCGCGCCGCAGCACCACACTCAACCCCACGTTCATCATCATCATCACCACCAGCATCACCCGCATCACCAACCACAGTCTGCAGGCCAGTTACAATACATAACTTATTTAACCTTGACCATTTTTTTTAAATGTCACCTGTGTTTTCATCCACAATTCTGCCAATGTCACGTGAATACAATATTTTTCTATTTATTCTTTTAATCTATAGTTATAAACAAAAGGCTGACTGTAAGCTATTCAAAATTGTAAGCGTTGTTCCGATTCTCTTTCAATCCAGCCTGATAAGGAATACGGGTCACCTTTCTATGTAGATTAGGACGTAATATACACAATGATACTGTAGAAGGAACGAGCAAAGTGATTCACCAGACTACAGCTTTCTGTAGTTTCAGGAGGCCTCGTCTTCTTTCACGTGTATTGCAGCACGCCGCGCCGAGGAGTAAAGATTCGCCAGTCATTGATGTTGGACTCGAGACTGACTCCTCAGGGTTTGCCGGACGTATTTGGGTATTGCCAATCGCGAAGTCTCTAAATAACGAGACAATTTTTTACAAAAAAAGAAACCCAGTTTCAATAATTTTGAGGGGTTCCATTGTGTACCTTCGAAGTTGAATGTCCAATCCCAGTGAAATTAAAATGCGACCACCCTTGACCGCCCTATTCAACAAAAGAATTATCCAAATCGGTTCCAAACAAAAAAAGTTATAGCTGAATTCAGTTAAAAGCTGTATCTAAAATTAAATTTATGCAATTATAAATAAAGACTAATAGTTCTTTACTTTATTATAGTCCATCAACTATTTACTTTAGACAGATTCTTATTGCTTGTATTGTTGCGTTAAAATAATTGTATGAACTTACGAGATATGACAGTTTTTTTTTATTGTGATAAGTCGCCACAGGGTAATGCGACGACACTGTTCTTGATGATATTGTCATGCCGGATTGCAAGCCTCACGGCAGCTGGGGATGCACACTGACCAATCCCGAAACGCGATAAACCTAAATAGTGTCATCAGCACTTATAAAGATGACTTTCAGCTAAATTATCAAATTAAAAATAGTAAAGGAATCCGTTAGCCAATAGCAAGTTATCAAATTTTATAAAAACTTGTAGAAGGTATAACAAATGTGAACAACTAAACTAGAATAACTGTCATTACTGCTGATAATAATAATAACAAACACTTAAACAACACTTACTTATTAAAATAATCAAGACTTAAGCACCTTCTAGCCGACTTCTAACTTGAGTGGAAATGTTCCAGTTTATACTGCCTACACAATTCATTGTAAATTTTGCTTGCCCGCACTATATAAGAATTTATCCTTCAGTTAGATGACAAAAAAGGAACATGTAGTAAAGAATAAAGACGAGTTAGTTTGCCCGGAGCATTAAAATAGAGCTTTGTTCAGACTCAAAAGAAAAGATCAAAACAAGAACAAAAGATCAGGACTGTCAATATCATTATTTAAAATTTTAACGCCTATTTGATATTGGTAATATATGGAATGGTAATAATGGTCGCGGCCTAGTTGGACACAGTCGTCATGTTCTAAGACCACCCGGCAATAACATTGTCATAGATGATGAATCAGTAGCATCATTCTCGGTCCCATATCGTTGTAAACATCGTGACGTCACATCTTACAGAGGGTGCGTGTGAGAGTGCCGGGTTGTGGTGGGAGGGGAAGGGCCGCAGTGGCAGACGCGCTGCGCACGCGCACGCTCCGCATCGCCACCCCAACGCTCTCGCCGCTCCCGTCGAGGACACCATGCGATACAGATGTAAGATACGCGAGGTTATCATATACAACAAGCATGTACATATTATACATCCTGGAAGATTTTTTGACGGTAGTGTCTCTGATGGTGGACACAGCACAATCCAAAAAACGGCGATCAACGAGAGATATAAATTCATCGACAGTCGCTGCCGTCATACCAGCCTGCATAACATCTCTTCACGTTACGCTTAAAGAACCCGAAGTCGTAAGAAGGAGGGAAGACATTGGCCGGGAGTACGTTTCATAATTTCACGGTACGACAAAGATAAGGCGTAGAGAACTATTCCTCGTGAATTAGGCTATCATATAGAAAAATAATTTTTCGAATCCAGATATTAGCATGTTTAAATGAACAAACAAAAAGACTCTTTTGCTATGTTGTGTTATATTTTTTTTATTTGGTACATATTGCTTCACAGCACATTTAACACAAAATATACATATGTTATGTTTTGCAATCATGTGGTGCCAATTACGAAACAATTATTATTAAATTTTGTTTGTTATGCAGCGGTTAAATATTTATATACATAAAAAATATCATTATGAGGTATTATGTGTTTCTATATCTCAATGTGAGTGGGAGTGTGAGTCTGCGTGTAGTGTGCGTGTGCGTGTGCGTGAGAGTGTATAGGTGTGGTGGGATCATATGCTCCTGAGTGAACGCATATGTGAATTGTATATGTATGTATGTTATAAGCAATAGAGAGTAAACTGAGTCCTTTCTGTGTTCCTGTTTCACAGTCATGATGACTATTTCAATGTGTTTTTCGATTTTAATTCTTTTAAGAAAAAAATCCTATTTGACTGGAATAAATCAATATGACTAAACTTCGTGTCATACATGTTAAAACATAATAATAATGTTATAGATATTAGTATAGATAAGTAGTGAGAATACGAGGAAATCGAGTTGACTAAAAACTTATCGGATAGCGCTCTTTTGCTGTGCCCTTTATAATCGTTAAAGATTTTTTAAGAAGAGAGAATACGAATGTATTGTCTTTTCCGGCTCATGGGATAACTATAGTATTCGTTGTGCTTCGCAGCAATATTGCTGAAAGAACAGTGTTCTGTGATTAGCATACTGTTATACCCGTGGGTAGGGAAAATGCCATATAATATTACGTGTACATAATTATGTATATGATTTTACGTGAATACTTTATTCGTACTCGGTGAAATAAAATTAGAACAAAACTCACTATTCAGATGTCCACTACACTGTGGTCGTATTTACTGAATCTCTCTCTATGGGGCTTTTGCCCATTTCTTGCTTTTGTCGCTCGTTGTTACCACTTGGTTGTGCAAAACAGAACTCGGAACACGGCTTGCTTATATTTTCAAATATAACGGCTATCGAAATTACTAGAATGGCTTGAACTTTGCCGCTTTTGTTTAAACAATGGGAAGTGTGCTATTTTTAGACATTATGTAATTGAAGTGATAACCTTCAAATGTGTATGTAAACTGCGATGTCTTTTCGTACCTAGTAGGTACATACTCAATGTTTCGAGTAAATTCTGGACGATTTCGAGAATAGTGAATTTTATAGTTTATTTTTAATCGGGATTTTTTGAAGTGAAAACTTATTTAGCCGCGTTGAGCGATTTTTGGTAAGGGATATACTTAAGGGTTCACGTCACCGATGACCTCGACATGCTCGTATTGCCAGACTAGCGCGTACATTGTATATACACGACTATATCATATGCGTGTTTGACATTTTGTATGAGTAAAATCTTATGATTTCGAGTCACCGACTACTCTGCAATAACTTAGACTATAACACTGGTCAACAAAAAAATTAAGATATTTTGTTGTCCTAGAAGATGTTTTTCCGGATTATTATTATTTAAAATACACAGTTTACGGATATATTCATGAAACTGCTAGATTGGCTCTGTGTTTTATCTGTATGTACGTAAAGCAAAAGCTTTCTGGGGTATTGCGTGCACGGAAGACTGTGAGATTTGGCATGGTTAAAGTTTATATGGAGAAGGAGTGCAGAAAGCTAAAATTCATCTATAATATCTTTTACTAATATATTAAATTAAATTAATTAATACTGCGAATCCTAAACTGACCAGTTCCATTGAACTTAGACCCCTCCCCCCCAAATATTGACATTGTCACTCAACGAAAAGTGACAGCAAGTGATGTAGATAATACTCTTTGTTTAGGTTCGTACTGCAAATGTCAAACAGAAAATAGTCTAGGATCAAAAAGTCGTTGGTCGAATTTCGACCATAGGGCGATCACTAGTACATATAATTGGACTTTATTTACCTGAATAGATTTCCTTATAACGTAGGAAATTATAGTGCGAAACAGGGAGAACATTTCCACTAAGATCTAATTTGTTGCAGTAATCAAGTCAATGATTTTTAGATATACGTTAAGTTGTTCAGTGGCGGGGGTCTGTATGTAAAGGGTTTGATGTAGGCGCGGAATGCGGCACGGCCGTGGAGCAGTACAGTGACGAGGAGTTGGGGCTTTGCATCATAGTGCTGGCGACATTCGTGCACCGCGAGCCCGCCGCCGCAGCCGGGATGCTGCCGCACCTACTCCACAATGTGACCAGGTCTGATACTTTACTAAAGTATACGCAGATCACGTACAAGTTACTTATGGTGTAACATTTTGTACTAGTTACTTAGCTAGCTAGCTATCACCCTCAAGTTGATAATGTAAACTATAACTCCTCGTAAACTGCAGACTCTGTCCAACAAAAAAAGAATCATCCAAATTTGTTCATAAAGAAATTATCTTTCAGCAAATATAATATTTCTTCGAATCCGATTGGTAGTTCCAGAGATTAGCGTGTTTAAATAAACAAACTAACAAAAAATAAACTCTTCTTCAGAATACGCGCCGACATTGCTACCGCCGCTCCCAGTTATTTTAAAGACAAAAATGCTTTCTGCGGATGCTCCATAAAAGATAGACATGTGCTATTGTTGACTTTTGTAGCTCTTTTAAATATCTACAATTATGTAGTACATTAATTTCATATATTTATTATGGTTTACTCAGCCTAATCCATTTAAGCGCCCCAATTGATTCAACCGTGACCAGATTTTTTTTATTTGCGCGGAACCCTAATTCTTTTTCTAAAATAAAAGTAGCCCTTACTCCTTATAACATCAGCTATCTGCCAGTGAAAGTCCTGTTAAAATCGATCCAGCCGTTTTGGAGATTACCCAGAACAAACAGATATACAAAACTTTTAAAAAAATTGTGTTTTCATGTTCCGTATATACTTTTAAATGCATTTTGTAGAAAGCTGTTATTTTCACAATACAAACAGACAATTCAATTTTGTTAATTGTATATATAAGTATAGTTGTATAGGAGAACGGAATAAACGGCAATAATTTGTATCTGCTTAGCGTGTGGTTCCACGTGAGGAGTTAAAGAGACGGTCTCATATTGCAGAGTGGTACAGATGGGCAAGTACTCGTGGCAGGCGGAGACCAACACTCGTCTGCCGGGCAGCGCGGTCTTCGTCGGGCACCAGTTCCTGCGCTGCGTGCTGCATCAGCTCGCGCCCAACAATGTCTTCCTGCAGATATTCCTGCAGCGTACTCCGGGTTTGTACTCATGCTCTTTCTTCAACTCTTTATAGTGATGATGCTCGGCATAAATAATCTTGGTTTTGAGTTTTTTTACTGTTAAAGATTAAACAAAGAGGGAAATAATTTAATATGTTTAGATTTTGACACATGAGTAATTATCTCAAACGTAAATAAAAAATGTGAACTCTGGGACATAGATTCATTTAAGTGTTAAAAATGTGTATGTGTGTGAGAAAATAGATGTTCAAAGCTTGTCGATATAATGTGTTAGGTAGGAAAGAAGCAGAAGCCGTTTCATTTGAATGTTCTTTAGATGTAGTTATGTTGGCCGACTTCCGATTCTGCTAGTATGTATGCTGTGACACTATATGATTATCAGTAAATAGTATCAGTACAGTAATATAGACGTGTATATTCGTTTTAGATAGTTAATACTTTAGAATAATTTTATTTTTTGTAGAATTTGGGAATGCTCCATTTCAATCAATTCCGCCCAATTTCAATTCACTGCCTAGTTATGTAGGATAAGGAATTTTATCTATATATTAATACGTGAAGCAAAAGCTTTCGGTGCCTTTTTAAGCGTATTGTGTGCACGGAAGACTCTCTGATTTGGCATGGTTAAAGTTTATATGAAGGAGTGCAGAAAGCTAAGATTTATCTATAATATCTGTTACTAATATATTAAATTTAATTAATTAATACTCCGAATCGTAACCCGAACAGTGCCATTGAACTTAGACCCCCCCCCCCACCCCATTGACATTGTCACTCAATGAATAGTGACAAGTGATGTCAAACAGAAAATAGTCTATGATCAAGAAGTCTGCGGTAAAATTTCGACCTTCGGGCGATCGCTAGTATATCTAAATATTTAAACATGTTATAGTGTATGTAAATCCCCATTAATAAATAAATCTTAGTATTCATTATGTGAATATAATGAACGACATAACTATGTATAAAGATAAACATCTCTATAAAACTAAACGAAATGTAAGCACAGAAAAATAACATTGCCTTTATAAAAAATATTTTAATTACTTTTCATACCTTATTAGGGTCCATTTATAAGACCTTAAATGTATGCACGTACGTGACTGCAAACAGGAAAATAACAAGGCAATTTTTAACAAAAATAAAACCAACGAATGTAAGGAGTTCCCTGACGTATCTTCGGTATCGAAGGTTCAATGTGAATGTAATTAATATGGGACCACCCTTAAGATATCCCCTTTCCAATAAAAAAAGAATCATCTATATCGGTTCGTAAACAAAGAAGTATGAACATCCATAAAAAAACACATTTAAATTAAACCTCCTCTTTTTTTGAAGTCTGTTAATAATATTGAAATAACTCTGTGTATTATATCGATAACAGAGAAGCAGAGGCTGGTGTTCTTCAAGAGTATAGCGCAGGCGTTCGTCGACTTCAACGAGCTGTATCCGAGCGGGCCGCTGCAGCTCGTGGTGGAACACCTCAACGCCAAGAAAACCTTGCCTATTGACGTGAGTGCCGACCATCACCACTTCCTTACTGGACGTCTTATACTACATCTGTTCATTTCAATCATATTATTTTATTATTATTTTTACAGAAATACATTATATTTTTACGTTAATTTATTTTTTGTTTCTTTTTTACATCTCCTGTGAAAGGTAGTTTTTATTATAAATATTTGTGAAATATCATGAGTTTTAAGATTTTTGTCTGTTTGTAATTTTATTTTTATTTAAATCATGAATTAATGGTCATTAGCAACTTCACCATAGGAAGACCGCTTATAAAGGATTTTATATTTAATGTTTGGAGTTTTGGCGGATTTTGAATACAATTGTATATCAGACGTGTATTTTACAAAATTCACATATTAACTTCTGCGCTTTTCTGTCAGTAAATTGATAGTGTAAGTAAACTAAAACGTGTGGTCCTGTATTCGAAAAATATTAAACCTTAAAATACGCCTGATTTATTGAGTTTTCCTAAGTATTAATAGGTATTCTGTATGGTATTTAATATCCACCAACTTGGAGGCTTAACAAAAACAATATGGGTGACTTGAAACCGCAAGTGCCAAGCATAACTTATTACTTTCCAAGGAGTTTCTGTGGCATCTCAAAATTCATGTTCATATTATTAGGTGTTTCTAATCCACTTCACTGGTGCACAATAACCAAACAATATGCCACATATATCACACAATTTAGAATCAAACAACCCCAATCTTGCCACAGAGTTAGGGAGAATTTCTTTGGAGATTTCTCATTACTTAGGCCAGTCCGTCTGAGGGTGACTACAGAGGATCGCAGGCGAATAATCTTGTCTTGTGTTCCTGCGGTGAGTAGCGTTTGCAGAGCTCTTCGGGGTAGGGGATTCTAAATCGGCAATCGGATCTTGGTGCCCTTTGCCACCTGTCACTTTAAACAACCGCTTCTTTCACATTACCCTTGAGCTAGCACTGAAGCTAAGATCTCGTTAAAGAGTTGTCATATAAACTGACAGCAAATGCCGGTGATAGCGGGCAACATCGCGATGTATCTCGAGTGCCTGGTGCCTGAAGCACTGGGCCCGCCGAGCGCCTGCCAGGCTCTCATGCAGCAGCTTGAAGCGCTGTTCCGCAGCGTAGCGCTGCAGCTGTCGCAGCTGGATGACGTTCTGCCATTGTTACGGGCTGCTACCGCTGTGCTGAAGATTCCAGCATCTGCGCAGCATAAGGTACTGCACCATATAATCATCACTCCAATATTGTATTAGTATCTAAGTAGGTATATGATTTTTCGCTCTTAAAAGTCTAACTAAGAAGAAACGTGTTGTGCCGACACTAAGTGTATGATAAGGGTAGGGAAAAGAAGAAGTATAGGTTATTCCTCATAAGTTTGGCGTTTAGACCACAGTCTTACATAATGTTAAGTGACGGTGGTAAATCTAGTGGGTGGACTGGTTTTCAGGTGTTTGGCGATAGATTTTCAACTTGTAAGTGGTACCTAGCTAACCAGGCGAGTATTGAAGAATGCCAACCATGCAGTGGTTTCATCACGATTTTTTCCTTCACTGAAAGCTCAGGCTGCTAACAATGAGCCATCATTGCTTAACTGACTATAACATTACAGTCCAAGATGGAACATGTTATGCCTAGAATAGAAACTGACTAACATGTCCAACACAGGTTGGGGAAACAGAATACTTGGGTTAGTCCGACTGGTGGACTAGAAATAAAGATAAATTAGTCGTACCGTGTTTTAGACTTAGTAAGACTAATAAAAGTTTTTTAGGTAATAGTGTTAGGTTCTTTAGCAAGATCCCGAAGCACATTACTGATTTACCTGACAACAAGTTCAAGGACCATGTCAAGCGGGTTTTACTGTCAAAAGGTTATTATAGGGTGGATCATTATGTGAATGATAGTGATGTCTGGAAGTGACTCCCTCTCTGTACATCCACTAATATGTTATTATTGTACCTGATATATTTGTAACATTTGTACAGTTAACAAAAAAAAAAGAAATAAACCCGATCGAGTTTCTTACCGGTTCTTCTCGATGTCTGGGATATTTTCCGAACCGGCAGTAGTGTTTTGACATTCATAGTGCCTTTTTAGGGCCTAAATTGAATAAAGATTATTTTGATTTTGATTTTGGTGGAATACATTCATGCTAAAGAAAATCGCAACCAAATAAACTTGTATTGTATTCATGGCTTATTAAATTATTTAAAGGATTTTATTTAATTCATAGAGTATTCTGGAACCGATCTCGAAGATCATCAGCTACGGAATCCAGAATTTCGTGATCAAGCTGTCCGTGATATCGGAACTGAGCGTGGTCTGTATGAGGGTGTACAGCCGCGACAGAGACAAGCTGTTAGTGTGCCGTGTGCTGGTCTACGAGCTGGTGCAAGCGTTGAGGATAAAGAGCACGGTTCCTGACGACAACCTCTTTATATTAATACAGTTTGTGTTGCAAGGTGAGTGGATGATGAGAACGTGTGAACAGTTCCCACCAAGGATGGTAGGCGGAGAAAATAAAATGGAGCGAAATAGTAGGCGGCCTTGCCTCATAAGTAAATCTAATAACTATTAACTAAATAAATAAGTGACCGCACTGACTATAATTCAGCATCCGTGGCTCGACGACGCGTTGATCAGGAACGGAGTTCAATATATTGAGGCAAATAGATTGCGATAATTATGTTATACTATGAGAAGAATAATGCGTGAACAAAGCGATAAAATAATTTATATAAACACAGCAATGAAAATAATTAATTTTCAAAACAACAGTGAAATCAATAATATATAAGAAGCGAAGAAAACGACATTATAGTATTAATTAAAAAATAAATGTCAAGACATAGGACAAAAAGAATAACATTCAGAAGAAAAAATTATTAACAAAAAAAAGAGGTTCTGTTCTCAACGAAAATCACGGTCTACATAGTGTGACAAACAAACTATAAGCTACATTTAAATATTTGGCGTAGATAAATTTTAAATATATAATATACCAACAACATGTTGAACTAAATCATCATTGATACATTGTTACAAATAAAGAGGTAGGGCACAGGGAAATTTCTGCGGAGATTTCTCTCCACTTGTGGCAGTCCGACTGGTGGAATACCTCTTTCAGAAGAGCGCAACCTTGAGTTGCGTTATTGCGGTGAGTTGGATTTCCAGAGCTCTTTGGGGAAGGAAGGTCAAGGTCGGCAACACGCTAGTGATACCTATGATATTACAAGCGTCTATAGGCTAAGGTGGTCGCCTGTCATCAGTTGGGTCATATGCTTATTTGCCACAAGTTGTAATAAAGAATTTACATAAATATTTTGTCAGTTAAGTTAGATATAGTATTAATGTACTAAGTGTTTATTACCAACCATAACGTTCAGATCGCAATATAGTATTCTCACCGCTGCTTTGGGACAACTATTCAAGAAAATCCAATATATTCCAAACGGTCTGGCAGGAGCGATAGCTAAATTCATTATTTGTTTTGCTTTGTTAGGTTAATTAGCATAATATGCTCCTTTAACCACAAAATGAAAACGATTCACCAACCTGCAGTAGTTTCCCTAAACGCATAGATTAATTTCTTCTCAGTAAATATTTTACGATAATAATATGCTGTCTAATTTATTAATTTTTTTTTTTCTCTTTATTTGGTTAGCCATCAGTTGTACAATATTTCTTTAATTAACATACAGTTTATAAAAATATGCTTAAAAGTACTAACTAATTATAGGCTAACACAGCATGCAAAATTATATTAGCTAATTATGTCATAAACAATATAATAAAACAAACTAACCAAAAAAAAACCAATGATGTCTAAAACATTACGTATAAATAAGCAGTGATACATTTTCGATATTTCGATAAAGTGTCCACATGAATATCTGTTGTTAAACTCACACTATTGTATAATTTACACATTCTAGGAATGGGCGAGTTACTTCCAAGCACTGACCTACGCAGAGGCGGAACTAAAGGAGTTATTATGTGACGAAGATATCTAATAGGCACTCTATAATTAACCATTTGAAGGATTTCCGGACAATCAATTTTGTTTCTTAAAAGTTTACATAAAAATATAAGATCCAAAATATCTCTACGTTTAGAGAGTGCTACAATTTTAAATTCTTTCATTCTATCTATATATTATATGATTTATTTTTAATTGCTTTGCCTACGGAGTACGTCAAGTGGTATAAAAACTTTTTCTGTATACGTTCAGTCCTAAGAGAGTGCGTGGCATAGTGTGGTGCAATACGGTGACTAAATGTTATTCGATCTTTGCATAAATTAATAAATAAGTTCATTGCTGAACAAATGCACGCCACAACAGGAGACGACGCATTGGTGGCTTTAAAAAAAAATTAGACAAACACGACACATATTTTCAAAAAAGTTGGCCGTCACGGGACACCCAGTAGAAGTGAAATATCTTAGTAAATATTGAAAAAACTGAATGACCGACAGACTGTTCCAGTACCAATACCTAAAAGAAAGTCAGTGTGAAGATGTTATTTTATTACTATGTGTAGGGTAGTTGCGATCTCAACCAACCGCTTTTAGGCTATCCATGTTTTAACATGAAACTTTAAAATGATCCAGTTTATCTATTTTAAAAAATGAACTCAGCTCCACACCGCCAACGTTGGCCAAAACGTCGCCACGCCAACATCCGCCAACATCATGTGCAACAGCCGGTCTGACCCGCCCCATTAAATCTTCATATTATCAATACAGAGGGAGAAATGAAGCGAAGGTAGAATAGCTACCTTATTTAACATGAGGTTGCAAGCCTATAAACGTATAAAAATATAGTTCTGAATTTTCCCATTATAACGAAACATTTTTGTCTATTACCAAAATATTTCTTAAGCATTGATATCTCCTCATAATACTTCCCTTCATCTGCAACTGATACCGAGGCTCGAAATTCGAACCCTAAGATACAGAAACTATATTTCACTGGTCACGAGTCTTAATTCGATTACCTTTTTAACTTAAAAATAATATACGTTAAGGTCACGGTTGCACGTTACTTCTCCCGCCACAACTGAACACCGGGGACCTCCTGAGTGCTGGCCCAAGCGGCATGGAGGCCAGAGACCTCGGCAGCGGAGCCGTAGAGTGCATGCGACCCCATTTACCGGACATGATTGACTTGTTGCAAGATCCTCACTTGTTAAACAAGATTAAGGTATACACCTTTTTTATCCGAACACTACAAAATGAGTGTTAGTCAACAGCACCGAGAGAATTCACCGACATTTTTTAGTGGTAGCGTGTACGGACTCCACGTCGATCGAGTCGAATGAGTCTGAGCTTTCGGTGATGAAAACATCGTAACTCTTAAGCATATTAGGTGTCAGGGTGCGAAAGTTATCATGACACTCTCTATTTGTTGACACACATCAGGTTAGCATGACAGCGACTTCTAACGTTAGATTGTCGATAATCGTTGTTGTTTTGGATTGTACTGTGCTTATATTTCTTCAGCACAGAACAGCGATTCTAGCGTAACATAGAATTCGTTGTTGACCATGAATCTCTTTTATGTAATCTTAATTTATCGAAACCCAATCGCTTTATACAGGGTTCAGTATCGAAGTCGATTGTTAACCGGAACCTCATATGTTTGAACGAGGACACGCTTGGCGCGATAGTCAAGGGTGGTATAGCGCAGTACGTGGCGATGGAACTCGCGCTGGAGCACGGCCGAGGTAGGCAGGAGAGAGGACAGCCGCAGACAGCCAGGCATCTGATGCCTTGGTTCAGCACCACCTCACTCGGGTAAGTTTATGCTATTATAATAATAATACCAACTTTGAGGGTAGTATTACGTAACGCAATTTTTGAAGGTTTTTGGAGCCTCCCTCCCCCATGTAACACGCTTAACATTTTTTTGTACTCCCCTCCTTAAACGTTACGTAACATCCAAGTCAATAGGTCAGCATGAAAGTTTTTATAGGCCAAGAACAATTTATGATACAAATCTCTCTGTTTTGAGGACATTACAGTATGAACTCACTTTAATAACACTGACTACAGCCATACAATCGAGGGATTCCCTGTAATATATAAACGAAAAGGGTTGCGATCTTTGGAAGTTTTAATTGCCTAGTTTTTTTAATTTAAATTAAAAAATAACAATGTTACGTAACGCGTTGTTCGACCCTCCCTCCCGCCCTTCTAAACCCATCGTAAAGTTTTACAAGACTCCCCTCACCCCAAATTGCGTTACGTAATAATAGAACGCCCCTTTTTAATTTTCTACGGGTGGACTAATCTGGAACTCGCGCTGTTGAAAATGTTGTACAAGTCATTGTTATAGCCGGACCGCCATAAGCGCGACCTTCCGTAACGTTTGCGAGACGCAGGTCAGCGGGTGTGTATGAATATACACGGTATTAGATTATACCTTTATATCTTCAGATAAATTTACGTATGTTATCGCAAGATTGATGGATATGTAATGATAAATAAAATACTTATAAATTATATTGTTGTCTTGTTTGAATGGTAAACAAATTAATACTATTTTGAAAATAAAAATATCGGACAAGTATCGAGTATATCTCGAGCTCTGAGGATTCCGAATTGTGTACATTACATACCGTACAATAAATATAGTTTGTATATTATCATTAATTTTAGATTTTTATTATGGAGTGCCGTATCTCTTTATTGTGTTTTCAATTTCTAGGAAATTTTATTTTTTACAACAGATTATTAAACCCTCAGTGTTTAATATTAATTTCAACTTAAAGTGGTCTTTAAAGATTCCAATTATTCTTTATTGAGTACGGAACCCAAAAAGTAATATATTTGCAGAGTATTGTAGCTATATTACTTTAGTAATACTAATTGCTAATATATAATTTACCAACTCGCCTTCTGTACATTCGTCAACATCAATCTTGTTATTGTGTTTTCTCTTTGTTCGCTTACAACGCGCAGCGGTCCGGTGAGGTATTGCGTACCTGCTATTATTTCTGGAGCTTGAGTTTATAACGATAGCCCAGATATATAAAATTCCACGACATACCTGTAATGAGAATATATTTCTTTTATATTTTTGTTATTAATTAAAATGTTTTAAGTTAGGTTAGGTTATAGTAAATTCTAAAGAATGCATTTTCACGAGTAAAAGGTAGGCCAGAGTTTAACTAAAATTACTCGAATTCATATATCGATTTCACAACTTTTTATTCACAAACCATCTCAATCGCGACTTGCCACGTTTTTACATCATATTTTTGTTGGTTATCACTTACAGAGATACGGGATTAGTCACCACATTAACCTCTGACGAAATTTGTTTCTGTATTTGCCACTACATTGCATATCGATAGTATAACCATCTGTTAGTTTATTATCAGCTGTTTGGTTGCTGTAACATTTGCAATCGGCTCTCCGTAACCTGAAATTAAATCGCCGTGTGTGAAATAATCCTTATAATCTATTTATCCTTTTTTATCATGAAAATGGAAACATATAGGTACATATAACAAATATTAAACACGGGCTCAGGTTAAAAAAATATTTAATTAGTTCGTCACATTCGCATTATATGATGTTAAATGATGGGGTTTTGCCATTGGTAGGTAAAACATCATGGCTACGCCACTCCCAAAATCTCGTCTGGCGTCAGGTTAAGTATGGACGCTCTAATTGAGAGGATTTTCGTTGAGTAGCGGACGCGACACGTGCGAGAGCGTATCTCGCGTGCGCGGCGTCTCGTGGGTGCTGGTGGGCGCGCTCTGCAACGCGCGGGGAGGCCTCGCCCTGCAGCCCTGCGTGCCGTACGACGCAACCTGCCACATCACCGACCACATACAGGCATCTATCTATATCTATCTACCTTTAATAAAACCAATAGTAATACTACTCGAATTCACTTGTTTCAAATATCGAGTAGCACCAACCGACTTCAACAAAAGGTTACTCAATTCGAATGTATATTTTTTAATGAATGTTCAGCCATAACTTCTTTGTTTGTGAACCGATTTTGATGATTCTTTTTTTGTTGGATATGGGATATCATAAGGATGGTCCCATTTTAGTTTCATTACCATTGGACTTCCAATTTAGAAGATATACAATGGAACTCTTCAAAATCATTGAAGTTGTTGTAGGGCTGTAGAAGCTGAGAAGAATAGAAGCTGGATGTACCTTCAAAGATGGCCAATGAAACAAGATTGACTACAGTTTAGACAAGACCATTTTTAACAAAAAAGAAATCCATATTTAATGATTTTGAAGAGTTCTCTGGTGTATCTTCGAAGTTGACGGTCCAATGCCAATGAAATTAAAATGGGACCACCCTTGAGGTATCCCATATCCAACAAAGAAAAAGTTATGGCTGAATATCCATAAAAAAATACACTCGAATATTTTCTTGAAGTCGATTAAAAAGATGTAAAAATGTTTACAACGATCTAAAAAATTACGTGTGTATGTTTACAGACAATAATGACGTCATACGTAGAACAGTCCAAGGGTCCAGGCCAGCGCATGAGCGCGGTGTTCCACGCGTTCATACTCTGCCAACTGTGGACTCTGTACTTAGAGAGGTCTCCGGGCGGAGCGACAGCACTGCTTGACTTCTGGTGCAAGCTGGTGCCGGCACTTCTGCAGCTGACGTACCATTCCACATTGGTAACATTTTCCGTTTTTTTATCATGCGTGTGGTTTTCTATACTGGTTCTGCAAAATATTTGAAATTTTCTTGGTGGTACATCAACGATCAAAAATAGAACTAGATCTACAATGCAGAAAATTGTTTGGCATTTTTAAAGTATTTAACACTTCTTTAGGAGGAGTACAATTACTTAGATCCTTTTTCAGACGGAAATATCGTTCAATAAAATCAATAGTCAATTTTGTTTATTTTATGTTCATACAATTCAGTACTAACAATTAATTTTATTAATATATTTTTATTTATAAATAAAATGTTTTTGATTAATCAGAACTAATAAACATAAATTGTGCATAATATTGCTTTACTCGCGTCTTCAGTAAAATTTCATAAATGAAATAATGTTCCTTTGAAAGAAAAATGAAATAAACTTATTTGTAATATTTGGTATAAGTTTTACTTTAAGTATATTAAATTATCAATAAATACCTTTAAATTATAAAATTACTTAAGACCTATTTAGATGGAGAGAGTTCGCACGTTACGGGGCGAGAAATCGTACGTTATTATCGCAAGCAATAATCGATATAACATTTTCATATCATAATACTTACATAGAGGGAAGAACTAAATTAGTATGACATTTTTTGAAGCTCATACGAGTATCGTACAAATCGGTTTGAACCGATTTGAGTGCAAGATTTGCCATTCGAGTTCAGTGTTCACTATGGTATTTATTGTTCTCGAAATGGTACAAAAACTATTCTAATTTGGAACTGCTGGTAATAATATTAAGTTCTTTAAACTTCATAGAAGCTAGAGTGTTCGTAGAATAAGTAGAATGAAAATTTAGAATTAGTTTATTTAGTTTTTAGAATAATCATAATATCTTCTACAACATCACACAAGTTTTGCTTCAAACGCGCGTAAAGGTTACCGCAAGTTTATACGCACAATTTTTTTTTCGTGTTACAAATAAGTTACACTAATAACATGATCTTACCTGATAGTCAATTTAAAAAGTTGGCCGTCACGGGACGCGTGGCAGATGTGAACCAACTTAGTAAATATATTAAAAAAAATTGTGTACGCCTGATTGTACCAGTACCAGAATCAGCACCAGAAAGTGCCTGTGAAGATGTTTGTGTTATTACTATGTGTATGGTGGTCGCGATCATAGTCAACCGCTTTTAATCTATCCATTTTTTAACATGAAACTTTGAAATGATTCAGTCTGTCTGTTACCACACCCCGCTAACGTTGGCTAAAGCGTCGCCACGCAAACATTGGGTCCAACTATCAGTCTGACACGCCGCATTAGATGATATACATTAAAAATGACTTTTTACTAATGTTTTGTTACAGGTTCAATTCTGAAAATGTCTCACTCTTCGTGACTTAGTTTGCTTTCTTCAAATGTAAAATTTTTGACCGAGCATAATATATCGATTTTTCCGGATAGTTGTTTTTAGGAACCAGTCTTTATTCTTGCTTGGTTCATTCTAGCATCTTCGATCGTAGATAGACGTTGTTGGTTCCAGCTAGCGGAGACGGTGAACCTTCACTTCTTGAGCTTACTAGAATCTCTTCTGGAATGTAACTCGACAGTACTGACGAAGCTGCTACCGCTCTGGACTCCAATACTCAACGCGCCTACTTTTAATGTAAGTTTCGCCTTAGCTCACACTGCGAATGGAAGTTTCCAAGAATGTAGTGTTACCAAATTTATTTACTAATATCTTTTACAATTTTACCCTATTTGTCACTTGTTTTTGACTAGCTATACCCGTAAAATCGTAGTTTCTTAAAACCCTAATAAATTTTTAGGGATATTTTATTTTTTGATGATCACTTGGTCTTTCTAGGGAGGATTCTGACATCAAGGGATTAAACAAACAAAAAAGATCATAATCTATCCAATAGTTTTTGCATGATGCGCGAACAACGGCAAAACCTCTTCATTTTGTAAACCAACTTTAAAAAAAAACAGAGGCTACTCAATTCGAATGTATTTTTTTTAAATGAATGTTCAGCCATAATTTCTTTGTTTATGATGCGATTTGGATGATTCTTTTTTTGTTGGATAGAGAATACCTCAAGGGTGGTCCCATTTTAATTCCATTGGCATTGGACTTTCAACTTTGAAAATGTAAGAGGAAACTCTTCAAAATCATTGAAGTTGGTTTTCTTATTTGTTACAAATTATTTGGTATTTAAACCAATTCAAAAAAAAAAAAACATGGAGGTTACTCAGTTCGAATGTATTTTTTTTTTATGGATGTTCAGCCGTAACTTCTTTGTTTGTGAACCGATTTCGATGATTATTTTTTGTTCGATTTGTTTTTGTTGAAAATTATCTTATTTATATAGATATTTTGATGAAAATTATCCAGAGTGCGTGTAACGTTAACATCTTTAACCCTCAATATTGTATGTAATAAGTATGTTTTAACTACAGACAAATTCTCGCAAAATAAATACTATAGCACAAGGAACGATAAAAAACACATTCTGTAGTAGAGTAGAGATAGTAGGTAATTCTGGGAACAGACTAATTTTCTTTGACATTAAATCAGGATCTTTGAATCTGAACCACTCACGCTGGGTTCTGGAGTCACATCTTAACCTCGATCTGGGCACGATCAAAGAGTTTCCCTATATCAAGTCTTTGCCGTACTGTGAAGCTGTGTAACTTTCTCCCTGCGAGTGTTACTACCTTCCTAGAACATCGGATCCTTCAAACATGACTTGAAGAGACATTGCAGCAGGTCGGTATAACAGTAACGACTAGCGATAGATTGAAGCTCCCTCGGTGGTCGCCGCTGTTCCACTCACCATCCGGTACAGTCTCGTCTAATTTTCGTGTTGTATTAAGAAAAGGCGGTAGGATGAAATAAGTGCTACAAACTTCCAAGCGATACCTTTGACTTTAGTTGTTTCTCTCTGTCTCTATCTTTCTCTCTCTTACTAACAGTATTCAATAGATAAAAGCTTTCCTTCATGTTTAATTTTAGATTTTTTTAGTAATTTGCTTTATATTAAAATAGTACACGAAAAATGGTGTCTTAAAAATTTATGACGGCGATTTGAGTTATTAATATTACAAGTAGAGTGTAAAATCATAATCGCGTGCCGAATATAGGCCATGTTTACATGAGCCCTTGTAGCATGTAGCTGCCCCAGCATATTTCTACACTAGTGTAGGTCCCACATCAACGATTGGCTTCATAATTTCTTCAACAATATGTTTGCGCAATCTCTTACGCAGGGGACAAATCTATATTTCATAATTGCTACGCGAGTATATTAAATTTGACATTTGACGTAACATGAATATGTCCCTTATGTATTCTTTGCTTATCGTTCCGTATTCAATTTACTGCTTGCTCTGTGATAGTTTTCTCAAATCGCAAAGGAGCATACTCGTACAAATCTTTTAATAAACGAGCTTCCTGTGAGGAGTTAAATATCTGTCACCAAACATCAAACATATTATACCAATATGTGGAGTTACAAAATGAATACAGAAAACAAAATCATGATTATACGCTTATGTATTGCCAATTGTCAATTCTCCGGTCTATTGTCACAGAAAAAGCTTGCCTTATACTAGAAACATATTTCTATGTTGTTTTATGACATTTATGACGCATCATAAACTCCCACCATTTTTAGGTATCTCTACCGTGACACTATAACATACTTGCTGCTATAGATAGTTCTTGTCTTAACATAGAAAAATTCTAAAAATTAGTACAGGTATAATTATCTATATTATCATAATAATATTGTTTTCGGTTAATTATATCATACTAAAACTTTGTATCTAAATATACTTTAATTTAGTCTGTTCCGTAGGCTTACATAGTTAGATTCATACTTAACATTAAGTATGTTGTGATCCAAACACTAGCTTAAAACAAGAAAAAAAAATGAAATAGGGAGATTCTTCTGCATTGTTCTTTAACCGCTAGTGCTCGTCAAAACATGCTGGTACACATCTGGCTCGGGGGTCAGCTTACAAGTTATGCGAAGAATTTTTCAATATGATACTTTAACAGATGCCGCGCCATATAGCCGAGCGGTTATCAGCGTGTCGGGAAGTGAAGCCGGAACCGGTGCGCGGGATTGTCCCTGCAGTGAGTAGCATGGCCCCAGCCGGGAGTGGCGTGGCCCCGGCAGGGAGTAGCATGGCCCCAGCCGGGAGTGGCGTGGCCCCGGCAGGTGCGTGCGACGCGAGGGAGCAGCGCCGCTTGCATCGACTGCTCTCTAAGATGGCACAACTGGAATTACAACCACACTCCTTCTATTTCATATAATTATCACAAAAAACACCCGGAAATCTGAGTTTAATGCTATAATGCATTTTCTGTCTGTTTGTAAGTTTACATTTAGTGAATTAGATTTTAGAATCAAAACTTTCAATGTCGTCTCAAAGTCCAGGAAATTATACTCTATGAAACAAAATTGTAGGGGTCCATTTATTGTTGGCCAACGTTTATATCATAACACAACATTATGTTAAATAACTTATATAGAAAAAGTAAATAGAAATTCTACATAATTTTTCAAGTAAAACTCTGAGGGTTATTCATTATCCATTTCCAGAGACGAGATTAAAAACCGTTGAGAAATGCGATTACAACCGAAATCAAATGTTGACCATTAAACAATAAATATCAATATGTAATATTATCGATGTCTGCCAAACGTTTGTGTCAAATGTATTTAGTAATGATGTGTAAGAGAGTAAAGTTATTATGTATTACTTAATGCGTTTTATTGTTCGTTGTCTAAAGGTCGGTTTTACAATAACTTTTGATAACAATCAGTAGTGTCACCATACACTGTCACGATTTTCATTTATCTTCACGACTACAATACTTAGATAGTGAAGTGAGCTGGCCATTCATAATCAAATCATTCGCGTTTTTATGGACTCTTAAACGAACAGGGAATAAACTTAATTGAACTTTAAATAAAAACTTGGCACAGTGACTTGGTTCGGATCCAAAATCAAGAGTCGATTAATTTTAAAACAACAATTAATTTTGTAATTAATAATGAATAACCGAATATCCCATCTTACTTGCACGAGCCCAAATCAATTCGGTTTTACCTCCATAAAATCTACAACAGATGCCGGCTCGATGTTTATTTTCATCGACTTAGAAAAGGTGTTTAATATGGGTACCACGCAAACTAGTTTGGCAAGCTTTGAATGTCCAACATCTGCCAGATTTATATATAAAACTAATCCAAGATTTGTTCACCGACGTTCATAAGAGTTCGAGGTTGGGGAAGGGATTCAGGGTTCTGCTTTTAGTCCGTTGTTTTTCAATTTAGTAATGGATTTCGCTACAAAACCTATCCAAGCATCACTGCCCTGGAACCTCCTGTATGTAGACAATATTCTTATAATAGCCAGATCAACAACCGAGTTACAAACCACCTTGACCACATTTATTACAGCTCTGGAGTCCGTTGGTCTAAAATTAAGTAGAACAAAGACTGAATATTTAAAATGCCAATTTAATAACAACAGTAGTCCAGCCACGATCTACTACCCTGATCGTATGCCTGTGACCAAAATAAATAAATTCAAATCGGTCGGCTCGGTGATCACGAGACCAAGTAGACGTCGATGCTGATTTAGTACACAGGGTGAACGTGGCATAGTTGACCTGCCGATCATTAACTGGAATCTTATGCGATGCTCGTAAGCCTATAAGAACCAAAGGCAAGATCTACAGTACGGTGGTGAGACCAGCTTTGATGTACGGAGCGGAATGTTGACCAGTAACAAAGATGCATGTAAAGCTGCACACTGCCGAGATGAAGATACTGAAGTGGTCTGGAGGTGTAAGACTAGACAAAGTACGAAACGAGCATATCCTTGGTAGTTTCAAAGTCGTCTATATATCAGAGAAAACTAACCGAGAGCCGTCTCAGATGCTATGGTCACGTGATGCAAAGAGACGAGGAGCATGTAGTGAAGAAAGCATTATAACTATCTGAACATAAGAGAAGTAGAAGACGACCTTCGGCTACATGGTGGACTAGAATGATGAAATTCCTATTGGAGGAAGAACTGCCCGATCCGACAACCCAGGACAGATTGACCTGGCACCAAAAAGTTTGGAGAGCTGAGCCCACTTAAAGTGAGATAGAGCTAGGAAGAAGTAAGCTATAGAATAGGCTATATAATATTTAAATACGACGCATGGGAATCAATTATTATTAATTAATTACTTTTTGGTTTCTATCTGGTTTTTGTTTCCAATTAAATAATTTATTTACGTCACAATATTTAACTTCACTAAATTCAAACCCACGTCAATTGGACGCTGTTGCCCTATATGATTACCTATGTTCGATATATTGTAATCACGAGAACAAAGTTTTAATTAGGTACGCATCTGTTCCATCCACGCGTTTCGGCGGCTGACAATGTGTTGGTTAATTAATATCGTTCACCTCCGACCTCTGTCTGTACTCTATTGTATTATCGTAATAAAAAGTAAGCTATTGAGACACTACCTATCGTTCGACGTGGGTTCGAGTCCCATAAAGAATCTGAGTATTGAAGCCATTTCCTAATGGACCACCACTCTCTAGTTGAAAACTTGTCACTGAGCTCCAACATTTGAGAGACAGCCCTTGTAGGCTTAGCGTATTACCATATTTGACCAAACATCATACATAACCTTACATCAGTTGAGTGTTCAAAGGCTTAACTTATACTTTAAAAATAAAGTCTTATTTCTTGGTGCTTTACTAACGCAAGGATGACAAAATGACTTTATGTTATTACCACCTTGTATTAGTTACTAACTGTGCCCCACGATGACACCTATTTAGGGGTTGAATTTTCAAAAACCCATTTTTAGCGGATCTCTTCGTCATAATAACTATTTATTTTATTTTATTTTTTTGTCAAATTTCAACCTAATCCTTTCAGTGGGTTGAGCTATGTGTTGAGAGATCAATTAATCAGTCACGTTTTGCTTTTATATATATTTAGATAGGAAAAACCCTCAGCGACTCAGTGTAAAAATACCTCTTAATACATACCCTAATCGTTTAAGAACGACAAATAATAATCAAATATTTTGGTTAATGTGCTAGATACAAATTGAAAACTTATTCTAATAATAGCTTCATGTTAATATATTTATTTACTAGAACTTATAAGGTCAGGTACCAGGCTTGATTTGAAAATGTCTAAAAGACCTATCTGTGTTGTGGCAAAAGACTGTAAACTGGATGCTTCAGAAAAATACCACAAAAAATACAAAATTCTAGACATAGATACTGTCTATGCAAAAATGTAAGTACGAACGACTAGTTCCTCTGCAAACCAGGTCAATCACAGGATGGTATTATTATGAAAAAGTTATTTGGAAAATATTACTTAGGTACAATTTTTTTTGTCGTTTATAGATTTTAGAGTTACGATCACAATCTCACCTGATGTTAGGTGACGATGTGGCTCAAAATGGTAACACGCTATAACCTAGTGGAAAAACTGAATCTCAAGTGCAGCTGCTGGGCAGAAGCTTGGCAATAGTTTCTCCACGTGAGGGATTGCATTAGAAAATGCCCTATCACCATGCTATGGTTTCATCGCGATATTTTCCTTCACCGGGCGCTCTGGCTCATTGCAGGAATTCGAACCCACGTCGATCGACGCGGTGTCCGTACAAGCTACCACTGAGCCTTCATTGCTTCAAAAACAACGATTGCTTTTTATACATTTTTGGTGTTTTTTTTTTATACGTTACAATAAAATCCATATCACAATTGTCCTTCGTAGTGTAGTTCGTGTAGAATCGATCTTTAGTCTAAATATTGCAATTAATTCAGCCATTGATATTATGTCATTACATTGGACCGAATCGTCTTCGAAGAAATCTGTCCGATAGTTACGTTACTTATCGATTGGTACACGGCCAATTTAATTTTGTAGTTCCAGAATAACCAACCATCCTTATTCCAAACGAAATAAGATTATATGTATTTTGATAAAATGTAAGCACAACGTTGCTGGTTAGATTTATGAATGTTTTGTTCCTAATGATCGGACTGCGAAGAGAGTATCATAAATGATATTTCCCACGATAATAATAACAGCATCTTTGTATTGTTTTTATGATTTGATGGCTTCGTCACTATTATTAAAATTGATGACTATTAACATCAAATTTATTTATATACTTTTGTCACTTTTCCTAATTATTATTTTCTTTTTTAACTGATATCAAAAAAACACGGATGTACTCAATTTGAATGTTTTTATGGATGTTCAGCTGTAACTTCTTTGTTTAATTTATTTGGATGACTTTTTTGCTGGACCGAGGTAACTCAAGGGTGGTCTCATTTTAATTTTATTGGCATTGGACTATCAACTTCGAAGATGCACCAGGGAACTCTTCAAAATAATTAAAGTTGTTTTTTTTTTTAAATATTATATTTACTATTTAATACTGGTTAGCTAATGACACGCCTCATGGCGCAGTGGTTGTAAACGCTACTATTGAGCCAGATGTAGCGGGTTCGATCTCCGCCCATGAGTGACTTTTGTGTGATGAGCATAAATATCAGTTGTGTGTGTCTGGGTGTCAATATCTTTATATGTATGTATATCAACTGTTTAGTTACCATATTAAAAGCTTTGTTTAGTTTGGAATTAAATGGGCGTGTGTGAAATTGTGTCCTTAAAAAAAGTACTTATTTTTTAAACGTTGCTCTCGTTTGACTTTTTTTATTCTTTATGGTTTTAGCCTCAATCTCAATAGATATGAAGTGAAGATGTAGCCCAAAAATCCTAGAAGGACTGGCTCACACGTATAGCTGCTGGAACACTACTTAATAAGTACATGGAGACAGATTTCCAACTTGAGTGTGGTAGCAAATCAGACGGATAGTACATAATACCTTTTCCTAATCCGAAAGCTCAGGCTGATTTCAGGGATTCGAACTCACGTCGATCGCGGCTCAAGAAAGGGTAGGTATGTATTTTCTCTCATTATTTCTGTTTTTAGTGTAGCTTGAAATATTATGACTGTTGGAAAATTGAACCGATGTTCGCTATTCTGATTCACTGGATATTTTTGTTTTCTCTAATTTTATTTGAATTTGTAAAACAATTGGCTGAAGGAAAATGTGATGGGGAAATCAGAAAGCTTCAGAAATTTTTACTTCGTGTTTGAATTGACACTGTTTTGAATGCTCAAGTGCTCAAACAAACAAACAGAAACTCTTTTTTTGCTTAGTGGTGGAGTATTTACGCATAATACACGTTGTGATTACATTTATGTATTTACGTTATTTTAAAATAAATATTGATAAAATATAAGTAAATATATTATATATTTATTATATTACTAGCTATGCTCGTGGCTTCGCTCACGTGGACTATATAATTCCCGAGCGAATCTTGCTCCCCCACTCCCGGCTATTTAAAAGACAAAAATGCTTATTGTGGGCGTTCCTTAGAAGATAGCCGTAAACTCTTTCAGACTTTTATGTAGGTCTTTTAAATGTCTGCAGTTGTTTTGGACGTTAATTTGCTATATCTCTTATGGTTTACTCAGCATAATCCATTTAAGCGCCCGAATTGATTCACCATGACCAGTTTTTTTTATTTGTTCGGAAGCCTAATTCTTTTTCTAAAATAAAATAGCCTTAGTTACTCCCTATAAATTCAACTATCTACCAGTGAAAGTCCCGTCAAAATCGGTCTAACCGTTTCGGAGATTACCCAGAACAAACAGACAGACAGGCACAGACAAAATTTTTAAAAATGGGTGTTTTGTTATAAGTATCGTATATACTTTCACATACATTTAGTAAAAAGCTGTTATTTTGACATCACAAATAGACACTTATATTTTATTAATTGTATAGATTATATAAAATGCACATAAGAATATGCATTGAATTATGAAAACCATTTCGCTGTGAATAGTGTTGGGAGTAAATTAAGTACCTACATCATTTATTATTATTAGGGCGAGAGGAATCACCTTAATAATACATTTAATATGTTCATTAAATGAGATATAATATAATTATTGTATTATGTACTGTATATGAAGATGGGAAAAACGTTGTCGCAGCTTCCCGGCAAGATGGCGCATCAGTGCTTGCATCACCGCATAAAGCATAATAAAAGTGATTACGAACGCGCTTCGTCACCATCAGTCATGATCCATGTCAATGTGTGTGTTGAAGTTTAGTCGTATTAGTGACGAGAGTGATTTATCGATAGATGTGCTTAATTCAAAAGAACACTACGAAATTTATTTTATAATAAATTTTACTTCACAGCGGATGAATTTCAAAACTATAAAATCACATGAAGCAATGATGGTTCAGAGGTAGCGTATACGGATATCGTGTCAATCGACGTAAGTTCGAATCCTTGCAATGATCCTGAGCTTTCGGTGAAGGAAAACATCGTGATGAAACCATAGCATGGTGCTATCACCATGCTTAAAACCTATGCTAAAGACCTATGTCTATTTCTATTACCTGGCTAACTACAACCCTCAGAAAATGTGTCACTAAGCACCGATAGGTGCGTTCCGGCAGGTACACTTGAATGACAGTCCTCGACAAGGCTTAGCGTGTTACCATACTGGGCCACATCGTCACTTAACATCAGATGAATCTGTGGCTAAAAGCTAAAACTTTTATGTTAAAAAAATGGTTCATTTGTGTAACAGAAAAAAATAAATTTACAATTACAAAGAAAAAAATTAATTTACGTTATTCGGGTTATAAGCTCCATTAACATTTAATGCCAAATGTTAATACTTAAAATTATAAAATACTAGCAACCCGCCCTGGCCTCTCACATGGGTAGCAGAGTCCTATATATTATTTATAACTTCCGACATCTTCAACAATTCAATTCAATTTACACAAAACCTTATTGAATTGAACACCTAGCCTGCCTCATTAATCCCTCTATCCATTGATGAAAATTCGTTTGGTAGTTTTTGAGTTTATCGCGTTCAGACAGACATAATATAGACGCAGCGGGGGACCTTGTTTTGTAATATAGATTATCATTAAATCAGCAGTATTATAAACTAAAAATCTTTCGATATGGTTTAATAGTACAGTATTGCAAAGGCCGTGAAATAGGTAATTGCAGGTCGAGTATGAGTTTGAAGGCCGAGCCGTAGACAAGGACTTCACTAATACGAAACAGACAATTGGCATTTCCGCCGAGGCATATATATATATATATATATATATATATATATATATATATATATATATATATATATATAGTGCTTTTCTCAAATATGCATGGAAATATTGTTATTATTTTCGAAAAAAGAACATGCGAAGTATCAAATTTACGGACAAAGAAAATCAAATCCATTGCAGGAGCGTTTTTTGAATTTGAAACATTACAACACTCCAGCAATGTTGTATAAAACGGCGTGCAGGGGTTATTAAATACTCTTTGATTGGATCTCTTTTATCATTCTTGGCATGTCCGTAAATTCAATACTTCGCGTGTTCTTTTTTCGTAAATAATGACAATACATATTTCCATGCATGTTTGAGAAAAGTAATTTTCATATCATAAAGATATTATATCGATATGAGCACACCACTACACAATGTTCCCATGCGTTAAACGCGATCGCAAATAACATCAACACAGTGTTGTTTTTGCACAAACGAATCGAGTTCAGCTTCTTTACTATCCGTCATTATTTACATAAAACTCCGCACACGCAGAGATACAGTCTTTAATTAATTAGATAAAATTCCTATCTATCTGTACCATCAATTATTGTAAACTATCTACATGTTCTGGTTTCTATATTTTATTTATTACTACCTGTGCCCGCGGCTGTGCTCGCGTATCGTACAGAATGCCGGCAATCGGACACAGGCGCAAATCGTGCTACCCCCGCTCGCGGTTATTGCAAAGATAAAAATGTTTATTGTTGGTGATCTTTATAAGATAGACATATACTACCAGTGACTTTTCTGAAGGTCTTTTAAATATCTACATTTATGTAGTAAATTAAATTGACATATTATATGTCTGTTAGTTCCGGGTAATCTCCGAAGCAGTTGGACTGATTTTGGCGGGACTTTCACTGGCAGATAGCTGATGTTATAAGGAGTAACGTAGGCTACTTTAACTTTAGAAAAACAATGAGGGTTCCGCGCAAATAAAAAAAATCTTGTCATGATGAATTAATTTGGGCACTTAAATGGCTTACGCTGAGAAAACCGTAAGAGATATAACAAATTAATGTATTACATAATTTTAGATATTAAAAAGACCTACAAAAAAGTCATCAAATGCATATGTTTATTTTCTATGATTACCCAAAACAAGCATATAATTGGAAGCGGGAGTAGCACGATTCACGCGTAGAGATTCATGAGTCCATCCTATGAATACCTAAAGTTCGTTACTGTCCCGATAACACTAAGACGGACTACACGTACAAACGGATAACGGACTCACGACATCGTAACTCATATATCTACGTACATGATGTGAAATCGTAAATATCAATCGAGTAATTACGAGTAGATGCGGTCGTAAAAGTCTTTTGTTTTGACACATCGGTGTGCTGCATGCCGCGTGCAGGGCCACCGGATAACACTTGCCCCAGATCCCTTTATGACACCATAGTAATCTTTGTTCAACAGTCTGCAGCGACTATATTGGCTTGAACATGATAAACCCTGGGACATATGGCACACAAACCAGCTAGTTAGCGGACTGGATGGAAGAAATAGCACGAATGGAGCGATAAATGCGAACATGCGTGCGACCACCAAACACATGGGGGTACGTTTCAGCTAGACTGTGGTTGACTTATATTCCGACAAGAACTTAACTTATGATATAATAAATACAAGTTAGCAATCATAAACATAATAATAACCTCAATATGGATTCAAAATAAGCATAGCTGTCCTTAACCAAATGGTCTGTACCTATCCATAGGTATACCTGGACACAAAACTAATTGTCATGATAATAAAAAAGCCATTTCTGTGCAGGGATTCAAACTGCTGCCTCCATACTAAAATAATTACCACCACTATACCATGAGGCCTGTCACTTAAGCTTATTATATTAAGTGAGTGTATATGTATGTGTTTAATTGGTTTCTCGGAAACGGCTCCAATGATTTCGATGAAACTTTGCATTTAGATAATATTTTACATTCCAAGTTTACATAGATAAGTGTTTTTTTTTATTTTATTTATAAGACACCGAGCACGGCTAGCTCGCCTAGATATTTTACTATTAAGTACGGTAACTAGGTAATCATGCTGATTTACAAAAAAAAAGCATATTATTTAATACCAAATACAGCATGATGTACTGTAATGATATACTTACTCGAATAGACCAACAAAAGTGGAGATGGACCGGTCACATGATCCGAGATACTCTGATCGGTACCACAAGGAAAGCAAACGCAATAGAGGACGTCAAAAAATGAGATGGGAGGATGACTTAAAACTCACGGCCGGACATCATTGGAGAAGAGTAGCGCGAGACAGAACCCAGTGGAAAATGTTAGAGGAGGCCTATGCCAAGAGGCACGCTGAATTACGGGATATATTATAATTAAACTAAACAACACTTAACATGTTAAATTGTAACCTTGTAGTTCAGAATAAAAGGGCTTATTATTATTATTATTATACAGCACTCCAGTACACGAGGTATTGTCGATTTCTAATGCTGGAAATCTCTATTTTTCTATGTTCCCTATAAACTGCGATACTATGAAAATATTATTATGTTCACTGTAGATCCTATGGCTTTTAAATGGAATTTAAAAGAACTCCTTGAAAAAAAAATCACCACGTGTATCTAGATCAAGCTTAGGGTACACCTGATGATAAGCGGTTACCGTAGCCAACGAATGCTTATAACATCAGAGGTAGGTCACGAACGCATTGACAACTTTGAATCTCTCCGTCCCCAAGCAGCTGGGGAAACCCAACTAACTTCAAAACAACACGAATTTACTTGACTGCTATCTTCTGTATGGTGGAGGAATTTCATCAGTCGAGCTGCCTCAAGTAGATAGAAACCTCCAAGATTTCTCTGTGCTTATAGTGGAATGTATCCAGGAACCCGAAAGGAGAAAGTAGTGTCTATTAATAAATAAGAAAATGGCGTTCCGTTGGAGTCTGAAACAGTATGCTGTCTACACCTTTGTCGTAAGAAGCCCGAATTATGTAGAATTGACTGTACTACTAGCCATAAGGGCCTCAGGCTTTTACAGCTTCACTGGGCTTGGAAAATGAAGATGTGTAAGGTATTATATATTATAAGGTGGCGTTGTCGCTTTGTAACCAAACCCTTTAAATAAATAAATAAACTAAACCCCTGAGAACATACCAACCCTCAACAAAAGAACATCGTGATTTTTTGTAATATTAAATTAACGAGAATTTCTAATAATATTTAATTAATTTATAATATAAACTAACAATTATGTTACAAAACAATATAAGAGAATCTTATATGAAATCTCACGTATATCATATATTGTGTAACCTACTACCGTTCGATAAAAGGTACGAGATAACGCACCGACTCGACGATCCTACTTTCCCAGGTTCATCGCCACGTCGCGTCAGTTCAAAGATTTCTCCTGAAACGTGTAACTACTGTGATGCCATTGTGTGTCAATTTATAGCATGTTGACAGAAAATATATCCATATTAATAAAATTGTATTTCTGTCTGTTCACGTATTTATACAAATATTACTATAAGCAGTGCTCACGAATATGACATTAAAAATATATGGTTAGTCTGTCTGCTTGTCTATTTGTATGTCCGAATTTAACTACAAAAATTGTTCGGCTGATTTTTATGAAATGTATAAGGGATGTTTATGTCATTCCTCATTTAAGAGGCTATAAGAATTGTCAATAATGTGAGTAATAAACCAAGAAGTTTTACTCCTATTACATAAAACGGTAAAGAACTTTTTTATATTAACTCACTAAATTAATATAAAGATTAATGACATGTACAGTTAATGCAAAAACAACGACAACCGTTGGTGACATATACCTTTTGCAGTAATCGCTATTGTGACGGACTGTTAAAATGCTCCTTCATATCTCGTTTGAAGGATCCAATATCATGGGAAGCAGCAGGGGCATATATAATCTTTTCCACCTACACAAAAAACCATTAAAAAAATGGTCATTCATCTGGGAAGCAAATAGATTTATAGTTTTCTGCTCTAGGCCTGTTGTGACCCTCAAAAACGTGATTTGCCGCTCTCCATGACCCTAGGCTAAATACGCCCCCGGGAAGGAGGGAATTAAATGGTTGGAAGACCATTGTACACAGGTAAGCTAGGTTTTTTATAGGTTCTTTCTATGCTTTTATAAAAATCACATTAATAGGTAATTCAGACATAGCAACCCTAAGATGCCAGCATGCGTGAGTAAATTAAAAAAAAAACAACGCAAGAATTTACCCAACAAACCAACACCAAATTCCAACTCAGAAATACCATAATTGTTTATAATTTCACAAGTTAACAACGAAATTAATTTACATTTCATTTGCGGTATGAATAATAACAAAGCCGTCAATGTCGCAGGAAGCTCGCACCTTCGCGCTGCGCTATGGCAACAAACATCAAAATAACTGTTATTATAAAAAAATTATATTAAAATTGCTTTATTTGTCCTTGGTGTTGAAAACCTAGATTCGTGACTGGCTAGATCAGTACTTGGAAACTTAAAATGAACCTTTAAAATTATAATTTCATACAGTGACTCATATGTATTCACTAGACATGTGATTTGATGGAAACGTCATAACGTAGAATTTTGACAGAGCTAATCATATCATTTAAAATGTAAAGTACATACTCTGTTTTCACACATAATTATGCGAAAGAGTAAGCGAGATAGATTAATAGTTTTTAAACTTTTATTTACATTTAATAATCATTTTCTAAGTATTTACCTACCTAAATACGTAGTAAACATGTAAAAATATCTTTTATTAAGTTATTAAAATGATATTACATCAGTTTAAACAAAATGTCTAGTATTTCATGATTGCACTGTTTATATTGTTAAACCATAAAAACCCTTTTTTGTTACTCTCTTTCAAATTAAAGTAAATTTAACAGAAATTTGGTGACCACTTTTTCAGTACGTAGCTACATTGTTAACTACGCGTCTAGTAAAATACATATTAGTTATTAATTCATTCGTTCATTCATTTGTTTCTTTTACATAAAGTGCGCAATATTAAGTTTAAATACTTACAGAATTATAAATTATAAAAAGGTAACTTCTTTCAAACGTTAGTCTTGTAGCTTTCGTATTAAAGTTGAATCCTAGTTTTCGAAGATAGCAAATGCGTTATTTCAACGAACAATGTAAGTAGTTGACAAACAATTGTGATTATGTAGTATGGTGTGTCGTAATCGAGCGGAAAATGAAAAGCTCTACGCAAGTTGCGGTTATCGACCAGAAATATGTTTTAAATCTTTTTCTCAACATACCTACCTATTACCTACCTGTAGAAGATAAGCAGTTTTCTTAAATCGTTTAAGCGTTATGATCACAATCTCAACTGATGTTAAGTGACGATATGACCCAAGATGGTGGCACGTTAAGGCTGGTGGGAAAACTGGCTCTCAAGTGAAGCTTCTAGAACACACTATAAATGCTTAGCAACAGATTCTCTTCTTGAAGGTACTAGCTGGTGTACGGAGGGCGTGAACCAATAGGACAGGGCGGTTGTCCTGCCCTAAAATATTAACATTATAAAAATGATAATTCAATAGCTTTACAATCGGAAACTAATAATGAAAGTAAAAATTCCTTCGTTACTACTTGCGATACGCAAAAAAAAAACGAAACATGTGTGCACTTCACACGCAATAGAAGTAAAACTTTCAGAAAATGTTTTATTTTTTCAAAAAACCTGTTTGGTAATATTTTGCTATGAAATTTTTTTGTCCAGTGTGGTTACTGGTACAAATGAATTTGTTTGTATAATGCATTTCGTCGACTCGTATTGCATGACGGACAGACGGACAGACATCTGTCAGTGAGATTAGCCATACTCGCTAGCTAATAATATAATCATAATCCTTGAACTATTCAGATATTATCTGATGTGAGTGTTTTATTGCACTAGTTTATGTCTGTGATTTTACTTAGTTTACTTGCGAAGTTAAACATTATGCTGTCTTTTTAGTAGTAGTCTGATTAGGTGCCTTATTGGGACGTAGTTTCGAGTTCTGATCCTAAGCTATACTCGAAGGGAATTGTTGTGATGCTATCATGGCAAGATTATAAAACAAACTTAAGGGCCCATTTGTCATACTGGCCACCCTTAAGTTCAAAATCTTTTGCCAGACATTTGTGTGTGACTGTATTTTATTACTTGAGAACAATGGTTTGACAGACTATTCTATTATAGATAAATTTATATCTATTAGATTTATAAGATAGATAGTCAGGCCTTTATAGGTCAGTATATAATAAAAATATCTTCGATATTTCGAAAAATAAACCTAGGAGTGTAGTGTTACGTACAAACATACAAATACCGACTGAAGTAATTAGATACAAAGATAGGCGTGTTTTATGCTATAGTCAGAACAATGGTCTGGTTTATGGAGAAGTTGTGGAGGCTGAACTGTTTCACCATCAAGTCAATTATCAAGTGGGATTCTTATGATTATCTATCACTATCAGTGCCAACTTTTTTTTTCTTGTAATTAGTTTATACAAAAACTATTATTTCAACATAAATTAATTTATAAAATATCATTTTATTTTGAAAAGAAACCTATTGTCAGAAAAGTGAACAAATTTCTTTCCGATTTTTCTCAGTGTTACAGATTTTTTTCTTTTTAACAACTGCTTTACGGTTACGGGTGCCTTAATGGAGCCTTAATTAGTCTAAAAATAGACACGCACAAAAATAAAATTAAGCAAATTTTCAATTAAATAGTAAATTTTAATCCCGACCGTAACCTGAGATAATCTGAGAGGCTAAATCGAGCTTCCCATAAATTCGGTAATTGAAACAGTAATTCGTATTCTTTTAATTTTCAAGTTAGTGTGTTGACATAAGTTATTCGTTATACCAAAATGACAAACTTATTATATTAACAAGGAAATTTATAGAAAATTAATGCTTTAGAAATTATACAATGAATTTGATTAAATACAGGTCACTTGTACTGACAGGTATAGCTCGTTACAGACGCTTTGTAACTGCGGGTCATCGGATTAGTTACGCAATAACAGATTAATCCTTAGTCAAGTATTATCCACAGACAGAATATGTGCACATTTGCGACAGCGTTATTTTGACATGTTAATAAAACTAAAACACAGACTAAATAAAAATTATGGTCAGCGCGTAATTCTTTACAATACCGATAACGAAAAACAATCAAACAATTAAAAAATGTTTAATGTATTTAAGGGGAAATCAATCTTTATAACATTATTCCTTTTCGAAATAAATAATTTTGTCGTCATAACTACCAAATATATAATAAGTAAATGTTAAGTGATGCCATGCGTACCTTCATAAATAAACTATAATTATGGTGTCAACACGAATGGAGCTGCAGCCATAGTTAGTATGAAATAGAAGTTTGCGTTTTGGATATACATGGAGGCTTTTGCTGTGGTCACTGTTGATCGATATTCCTTTTTAACAGTCGCTTTGTTCTTGGTTTTTAATGTATTTACAATTAGTGCTGTTATTATGGGCCGAGCGACTATAAAAATAAATAATAATAGTTGATTATAATTCATAACCAATAAATAATGGAATTGAGTGCTCCTCCATAACGGGGTCAAGGTTCTATATGCAAGTATCTGGGCGGAAACTTGAGCTATATATCTAAATAGAAAGTAGGCTGAGATCATGGTTTGTTGAAAAAAGACGCATGTTTTTATTGTTTTCAATGATGATTGAAGAGTTGCTACAAATATGGTTAGAATCTAAAATATTAATATACATTATGTAATACGCAAATTACATCAAAACGAAAATTCAATAAGAATACTGTATTACGCAGATATAACTTATATCTACATTAACTATTTCCAAAATATAGTATTTTCTATAATTAAATATTTACACATACCATCACGTCTGTATTCCCCGAAGGGTTAAGCAGAGGTGTACCCACAGTTCGCTGAGTATGTTTTTAGGTCCCATGTAATAGGGGGCGAGCCTATTGCCATTAATTGAGCACGAAGACAAACTCCGAGCTTCCACTGAGAATTTCATAGGAAAAACCCATTAACACATTGCTCGACCTGGGAATCGAACCCAGGACCTCGCTCATAGCAATCGAATTAAATATTTAACACTTCAGTATTTATTTTAAGTATATATTTTAGTATTTTTGTAGAATAACATGCATTTTTTAAAGGAATCTTCACTTCACTCATTAAAAGATCGCAATCGCGTTGAAGTCTTTTGTATGACGATGTTTTATACTTTTTTTCTACAAACTTTAACGAGAAAGTAAAGTCGTTTATGTATTTCTTCATTGAATTTATTACCAATAGAATTATCATAGTAATGTATGGACATCCTGAAATCTCAAGACCCTTGCGTGCAAGAGATCTTTGGAAGAAATAGAAAGCTTTGAAGTTTCCTTTTAGATTTGCAATTTATAGTTTTGAAATACTATTTGTTTTAAGCATTTTTTAAATTATGTATTGAAAGTTTATATTTTTATTTTTCATAAGACAGACCAAGGACATTACAGTAATAATTCATTGGTATAATCAGTTTAAAATTATATTAATAAATTCTACATTAGTAACTAACGATAAGTACAGCAATTGATAATTTTATAAAAAAAACTAGCTGTGTGCCCGCGGCTCCACACACGTTTTTTACGCAGTAATTATTGACATCCTGTAATACTTCCCGTGTACGAAATTTCATAAGAATCGGATCAAGCCGTTATTTAGTTAAAATTTTTAGAAGATATTCGTGATCATTGTCATTTAATAATATAACTATAGGAAAATTTGGAAAAATATTAAATGTACAGATATGACAACAGATTTATTCATATAGATAGATAGATGGATTAATCAGCGTGACTATACTTATATGAAACTCAAACTAATAAAAAACATGTTCATGTTTATCATTTTTTACATTTTAAGCCATTGTTCGTGTAATTATATTATTTTAACCCACGCGAAGCAGCGAGGTAAACCCTAGTTTAGAAGTATGTAAGGATGCTTTCTAGTAATATTTATGTATAGGTATATAGGTAGGTCGAACGGTTTGGTATAAAGTTTACTTAATAAAGAAAACAGCCGGGGATGGTCCTTTCCACCGACCCGATCGAGCTAGTGAGGTAGCGCGCGCGTGATTGTGTTCAGTCTTCGCGGACTTTCGACCGTCGCGTGCGCATCTTTACGCGCGATCCGTTTAACAACTTTACCGGTAAATTTTCAAGTTTTTTTTTTCGTTATGTATTTTCAGTTTGCTTGTTTATTATTATTTATATTGTATTTTTGCATATTTTATTTCACTATGAACTTCGGTATAAAAATTTGAACAAATATTTTCATACATACATAATATCTTATTATATTAAGTGAGCAATTCTTGTATATATATATATAAATGTAATAGATTTCTCGAAAACGGCTCCAATGATTTGGATGAAACTTTGTAATTAGATAATGTTTTAAATTCCAAGTTTACCTAGATAGATGTATTTTTATACTATAAGACACCTAGCAAAGCTAGGTCACCCAGAAATTATTAATAATATCTACTGTTTTCGTACGAAATAAGTAATATAAAATATGCTTTGTAAAAAAATCTTATTTATTTATTTTTATTTCAATGAATACTTGAATTGAATTTTCATAAGCACTATTTTGTACGTTTTTGTATCAAAATAAAAACATGACTTTAAAATTGTTATTAGTGGTAAATAATAATCTTAAAATTTTATGATCGACTATCAAAAATAGTGTTACATTTCCATTCATTTGAATTATAATTTAAACTTTCCATACGACTGAGAGATGAAAAAACTAAAAACGAAACCATGTTAATTTTGTACCTATTTTAACTTGTAATTTATCATATATATGCCACTAATACATATTATTTCAATTTGAGTTCAATCATATCAGAATTAAATTCCTCCTGCCAATATGTACCAATATATAAACATTCTCCTATTCATATTGTTTTAATATTTGGTGTGATACTTTTGAATATTTGATATAAATATTATTGATATTTCAACTTTCATAATTGCATTATTCAAAACTTAAATTAATTAAAACCTTTACTATTTTTACTTCATCTCTATAAATTACTTTAATGACCACAACAATTTTTTTTTTTTTTTAATACCAATTATGCATGTAGGCTTGAAAAATAAGGTATGTTTTTATTTTATTTTACAAAAATAACTCTTTAAGCATTTCTTGATTCCTAAACTTCGAATTGAACAAAATTTTACCTTATGTTAAGTGAACACGTAGACGAAGTTGATGATACGCTGACCCTAGATAACTACTTGATCAGATGACAGATTTTCATCCTGAAGGTGGTAGCTAACCAAGCGACTTATAGAATTATCTTTTCAATGAGGAAATTTATATTTGTTCTGATAAAATAGTAATTTGTTATGATTTCTCTGGTTTCTACTATACAGGTAGAAACTTTTAGTTTTTTCATTTTTATATTCACAAATGAAATATATTTTTATGATAATGCATACAATTAACTGTATTTGAATTAAAAGGTTTTGATAAAAAAATATTTGAAATTTCACAAATTAAAAGTAATATTTTGTTCAATTATGTGGCATAACTATGTAAAATATATATACATATATAGATTATAATGTATGTCAATTGAAAAGTAAAGAAAGCCAATGACTGTTTTATGATTTGAATGTGTTTTGATAAATGCACCTCATCTTTGACAGAGTAATATTAGAATATTAAAATAATGATGATTACTAATAAATAAGTGTGTCAAATATAAATACAGCTGTCATTTATATTCGAGAAATAATATTTAAACTGCAAAAATCAACATTAATTTAAAAAAATTTAAACGTTTTAACTTTGTTTTTTATTTATTTATTAAATAGCCATTTGTATTGTTAAACAAACATTTGCGAAATTAATTTGTCTTTTTTGTCATACTGAGAAAAATAGATAAGAAAAATATCTGTAATTTTCTTATTATTATACTCATATCTACAGAAATACTTTTAAAATGTACATAATTGATAAAGTTATTATCGCATGTTGGTCGTAGGGAATAAACCCTTAAATGAAGGTTAAGACATATAAAGACATATTCATTATTATTATGATTATAATTAGTTATAATAGTTTATGAAAAAACTATAGATGTTATTACACAGTAAATAAAATTAATTGAATTGACTCATTTGAAAATCTACTCTAAAAATGAGATATATAAAAAATTTACTATACTACATACCTGTAGTTGTTCCAACAAGTCTGAATAAAAATATATATTAGTATTTGTAAAAAAAATATAGTTAGCTTCCAAGGCTAGGTTCGGAGACTTTAATACTCTTACACTGATTGTCATTTCAACTGATTACCTTCTGTGCTTGCCTCAAACCTTAGCTATTAAGACGCTTCAGGCCAATTGCGTTAATTAAAAAAATATATAGTTGTGCATCATTATATCATTTTACAGAAAGAGAGGTAATATAAATGGTTTCTGTTTTTTAACCATCTAAGTGAATTTTTGAGCGCATAGTTGCAAGGAGACCTACAATAACCGTGTTCATTTACTCTGAGAATTACATTTTTTTCACACAAATTATTATTTGTCAGATACACACCCTGACCGACTTACTCGTAACCTCACTGTTATCGACGCGACCGCTCGAGATCAAACAATAGTGTAACAAATTTTTCATATATATTTTTTTTCGTTATTTTTAATTGTAATATTTTCTCAAAAACGTTGCCTTGTCAAATATGTTAGACATTGTCCGAAATGTGTAAAAAGATAATTATATAGAAGTTGCGCAAGGGCTGCCAGCGCGGCGGTAGCGTGAGAAGACATTGTGTCTATTCCGCGGTCGACACTTGCTTTTTGTCTCGTCATTATACAATGAGGAATCGTTTTATGAGTTTATCTATCAGTTGTAAGCAGTTGGCTTTACCACCTTTTATCTGACTAGTAAAAATTGTAATAAAAAGCTTTTACGAGATGCGGATACTGTTCTAACAATCCTTGTCGTCAACACTAAATATATCTCGGGATTCTTCTGAAGAAATCCAGAGTTTAAGACATTCTGACGTCTGATGAGGTTAGCAAATTATAGAGAAGTATAGGGATATATGAGTATTACGAACTATTTTGTAACAACGCACAATAGTAGGAACACTTAACTGTATATGTATGTATACAATGTGAATTGATGTCTTGTTATATATATTTATTAAACAATAGTATCACTTGACGTATAATGACAATGTCCCCAGAGTAACACGCAAAGGCTACAACGGGACGTATATATAACTACTTTCAAGCCACCAGAACATATCGACAGATCCATTTTTATGATTTAGATTCGAACTTTTTAATGATATTCACATTCCATCTTCCATATTAGCGATGGTTAGTATCCAGCGTTCGTTTTGGTCAGTCTGACACGCAGATGACTATCTAGTATTCACTTATTCATAAGTCAGTCTATAATAACGTCATGAGTGACACACGAAGTAATTTCTTCTACTCTAAGCATTTCATAAAAAAATTATAAGTTGTAAATATTTTTATAGTAAATATAACTTACTTATTATTTAATTTATGACAAGCAATCTGAAAGTATACCAAAGTATAACAGAGTATATGTGATTATTTAATATATAATTATTCTTGTGACAAGTGACATAACGCCGTTTGCGTATTGCTGCCGTGAGAAGCCGATTTAGGTAAGTGATTACATTATTTTAAAATTATTGTATTCATTTGTGAGTTATATTGTCAAGTTTATATGCGAATATTTAGAAAAATACACAAAAACGGAAATAACTACACCGTTAATAGAGCTATTACAATTTATTATTAACTTTTTTAAATACGAGTTTTTTTTTGTATTCCACGTGTTACTACAAATTACGGCAAATTGACTTTAGTATACCTGATGGTGACCATAGTATAATCCAAATCATCGACGGTCGCTGCTGTCATACCAGCCTTCATAAATGTCTGGTTATGCACAGGCTAATCCCGAAATGCGACACTCAAATCGAGTCACCATGACGGACATTTCAACACGAGCACCGCGGTGATCGCGGACCAATTCGGCAAAACCCTACCACATCGAAATTAATAAAATTTATTCAACATATTTAAATTTTATTGAATCTTGAATTCACTAACTAAACGCTTATAAATTCGTCGAGAGGTTTAAATCTTAATGAATATTGAATCTTATTACTTGACAAACAATATATATCATTGCCTACATTAATATTGTTGTTTACCTGCTAACAATAACATTAATAATTCTTGGGGAATTCTGTTCGATATTATAATTAAATTCTTGCGCTGTAAAATTCGTAGATGTCAGGATTATATCACGCAATTTTTTGCATAGAAATATATATGCCACTGATATCCTTGTCATTTCTCAATAAAGTCATGTTTCATAACTGCTGATAGGATGGGCTTTCATGAGTGCTTTTGTTATTTTTATGTTTCTAACCGAAACAAACTATCGGATTCAAAATTCAAAATGAAGTACCTTGTTGAGGATACGCAGTCGGCATCATCTTTCGAAGAATAGATTTTAACAGTAATCTTAAATCTATGACTTATACCTCTACGACCAAATATAGTGCGAAAAAGACAACTGCAGCTCGGAATAATTATTATAAAATCTTAGTTTTGTATTCCCCTTTTTTCCACCAAAACTAGATCGATCTTAATATCTTATTAAGAATAATATAAGTATGAATTTGCTATGCCTACATATTTTTATTTTATTTTATTTATTTTTCCTATTTGTTTGCTAGATGTACGATAACCGCAATGTAACTGGCAATTTGAGTAATATGAAAAAGTTCTCATTATAACAATTAATTTATGAAAAAAAAAACATAGGAACATTTCAGTGGTGTATATAGATTGTATTGTATAAAACTATTTGTTATAATGGCATTAGCCAGGGTCATTACATTTGTATAAACTAAAAGCCGTGGCCTGCATTTTCTCTTAGTTCAAGCGATACATTAAAACTTTACAAATATAAAATTGTACAAAAACAAAAAAAAAATCTTTATTCGATTTAAGCGGTTAGAAGGCACTAATGAACGTTAAAATACCTTGTTACCAATTACTACACTGAAAATAAAGTAACTAATCAAGATTTTTCTTTACAACTTTTTTAATTAGTGTCTCCAGTGACTCGTTGATCTTTTAACTTAATAACGAAACATATGTTATAGTATACATCGACGAAAAAAAAAAACAAAGCAATCGTGAGGAAATGTCAAATACTTTTGTCGAGTAATCTCGCTTCGTGACATTTTCCCTTATCTTTGGTGTTGTAGACTGGCGTGCGCACGGTACACGCGTCCACCGCAACATACTCCAAAATAAGCGAGTTTTAATATACTTAACAAACGCATATTATTTGAATAATTATCACAAAGACTCAAAACAATAAAAAAATTAAAAGGCCTCTCAAATTATTTCCAAATTCCACAATGTTTAAAAAAATCCAATTTTTATTTTTCATCATATAATTATGGGCTTCGGTTGACATTATAAGTGAACTGAAATTTTTAAGCTTATATTTTATTTTATAGAGGTCGCTCACGATTTTTTCATTATTAAAGTAGCGTACTCACTATGTTATCAACGATCTGTAAATGTAAATATTACACAACATTATTTCTTTAACCTTATTATCAAAGTACTTATAGTTAAATCATTGATCACAATCTTACTCAAGTGCTGATCGAGAACACACTAACAGATGCTTGACAATAAATTTTCAACTTGTGGGTGACAGCTAGATAAACAACTGCTAGAAAATATAAAATAAAATAAAACTTTATTACAAAATTCAAATTATGTAGGTACAGGACGTGAAAAATGCGACACTAGGACGTAGGCCCTGTATTTCGAGATTAACCAACACCAAGGAAAAAAAGTGTTATGTTAGCGCTGTAGTCTGTTATAGAGCCTCGAGATTAGTTTAAGAAAAACTATAATTGTACTTTAGTTTATTTTGAATTATATTACAAAATTAAAATAATCTTTAGGCAGCCGAATGGATCTTTAGCAGAATTTGAGGTGAGATTAATTAGACTACCACTGGTAGAATGGTCACTGAGTCTAAACTGCTGACTGTCCTGCTTGTGTCGAGTATAACAAATCGTATACATAAACAATTTTATATTTAAATACTATAGAATATAATGTATCATTAATTTATGTTGTAAATGATTTATCGTGGATGACTTGTAGGTGAAAATGCAGTGGTAAACTTATTTTAATTTGTTCTTCCTGTATTACACTTTGTTATTGTGTCGACTACAATATTAAGGAAACACTTCACTCGGTTACTCGTGTTTGCGTATTTGTATTCAATTTATTCGGCAAAATATGCGACTAACATATCAATAAGCAATACACGACAATATGATCATCCACGAATCAACTCATCAACCAATTAGCGACGGACCCAAATATTTGATAACTTGATATACATAGAAAAGAATGCAATAGCACACATGTCGGACGAGCTGGCACTTGCATCGAGATTTTTTTATTTAAAATTCTGTTACTTACTAAAATGTTATTCTTTACTATACAAAAAATACAATTGGAGGACTTAATGCTAAAAAACATTCTCTACCAGTCTTCCAGGGGAACAAGAGAAATGTATATATTATGTTATTCATGAAAAATAAAAAGTTGTTAAGAGACCATGGGGAACAAGACATTGATAAATGCTGACTATTCACATGTCCTTGTAGTAGCGTGCGATTATATGTCAGTCAATTAGTATTAACCTTTTATATACATATATAGAAGATAAATAGATATACCATGTTAGTACTCAGCGAACTGTGAGTGTACATTAGTACACCTCTGCCTAACCCTTCGGGGATACAGGCGTGATGGTATGGTATGTTATATTATGTTATAATACATAATATATTGTTTATGATGATTTTTCGATTAAACTATAATTTTCTAATATTACGCTCAAGTGTTACAGACTGTCGCCAAACACAAAATGAAAATAAATATCACGGACAGTTATTGCTTCACTTGTTCAGAAGAAAATGACTACATCACGTAAAATGCCATCATTAGTACATAATGTAAAATTAAAAAACATAAGTTTATTAATAAATATATAATCCATTACATGAGAGATCGAGATCCCGCAAATAATTCTCTTCAATTGCACTTGAGAGTCTGTATTCTTTTTAGACCTCTCATCTTCAACTGTATTACTTATAACATTAGATGAGATATTAAGTTGTTAACCTGTAGCTTTAGTTAATTGCATCAGTGACCTCTGTAATATCGATTAAACTTTTGTCCATAATATCCCAGTGATCGAACTTTTGCAATAACACATCGTATGTAAAGTTGGTTTAGCGAATAATAACCTTTTCAATCGCCTCTGTATTATTGTATAGGCTTATGTGGTATCAATGGATAATATATCATAACGTATCATTTGCTTTGTAATATACATATTATGTGTATATAAAAACTATAATTTATTGATTAATGTACACATAGGTATGTAGTTTTGAAATTTGGTATGTAAATTATTTTTTGTTTAAACTTTGCCAAATATTAAGTAACCATATTATGTGCGGGAATAATAATAGAGTAAGCCTTGAATGAGAGATTATTACAGCAAGTAGATTTTTCAAGGCACTAGTTAATAATTTGAGAAGGTTAATTTTGCGATGGTATTCTATTTATTATAAGGTGAGACTGTATATAAGCTAACCATAAAATGCGCTCTTTTACATAAAAACTTTTAAGTGCCACAGGTACCATACTTATAGAGCTAAAGATTTAATATTAGAATTTTACTTTTTTATTATGAAATATATATTAAACCCTCTACTATTTTATTTAGATCTTTGCACATAAAAGACCTGGAAGGACAATAAAACTGTAACAGATAATCCTTTATAATGCTATCAAAATGCTAAAAATCATATGTTTTAAATTTTGCTGTGTTATAGCTGCCATTGATCGCACTCGAGTTTCCGTGTTGTGTTGAACTTATCAAATGATTTTAACTCCTCAGATTTAAGTATTCTCCTCAAGTTTTAGGCATAAAGTAAAATTTATAATCATTTAAATTACTATGAATTTGCATTCTGATAAGTAAAGTTACATATATGGGACTACTAGTGACAGGTATCTTAGTGTTAAAAACGCCAGTTTTTTTGTTTACATAAAATCACGCGCTATAGTGAGTAGAGTATTAAATAAGTATTAAAAATGTGCTACAACCAGGATGTGGCAGGTGGCTTCATGAAGTTTAATTTGACTGAAAGCTCGAGCTCATTGCAAAGTTCGAATCCACAGCGGCGTTCGAGCGCTTTTCCACTGGACTATTATCGCTTAGGTTTTACAAGCGCATTGAGAGAATGCAAATAGACGTGTACGAAATATTTATTGACCATAAAACATTGCAGAAACTATATTTATGTTTTGTGACACACAATATTTAATAACGCCTTTTCACAATAGTATTCAATAGAAATTTGATGTTTCAAGAGTTAAGTAAATACCACAGGTTGGGACACTGTTTTCATTGTTTTTTACCTGCTAGTGTTTGAAGTAACAAAATATAAACATAAACAGTTGTCGCAATTTATTCAGAAATAAATTTGTTTGTACTAGTGTTAATAAAATTATTTACTTATTGTTAAAAAGTACTATTTTAATTGTTTTTAAAGTTTAATAAGTAGACAACTCGATAGCAATCTTTGAAAAAAAATAATTAGATAAATAATTCAAAACATCAATACTTACAAAAATCTACAAAAGTTGTTAGATATGCCATAAAAACCCCCTAAAAATAACTCGCAAGTTCAGTCACTTTGTTCCAGAAAGATTAGTGTTCTTTGGAAACTAAATCAAATACTAATTTAATTTCTTTTATTTTTTATATCAAAATTAAAATCAGTTTTTATGTTTTTACGTTTTCATTATTTACATATATTTATGTAACTTTTCATTATATTAGTCTGAAAACGGAGAGTATATAGGCTGATTCTAAAAGATACTACAAAGGTCAGAACAATTTTTTAAAAACAAAAAAAAACGATATGCAAAAAATACGCAACACTTTCACATACCGTCCGTTCAGAAACATCACATTGACCTCGACCCCGAGAACAAACACATCCTCGCCAGAAAACAACTCGAATACAACTTTTTAATTCCAACAGTCGTTTACATAACGTATCGATTGTATTAATCGCTTCCATTCATGAGTTATGTCATGCGACAATACAATTGGACGCGTCGGATTGTAAATTGAAGAATTATTTTTTTTGTTTTTACATAAGCCTTATTATTTCTTTGATGATTGTAAACACGCAACAGTGTGGCGATGTCCCGGGTCGTAGTTCACTCATGTAGTATATATTTTGAAATTTGACAACATCTGCAACGTGTTTACGTGTTATTTAAAATCCATTAGCTGTCTTGCTTTTTTGTGACGTTACACGATTTTGAAATTAGATTAAGAATTAAGAAACTGGTTATTGTGATTTAAGTAAAATTGATTTTATTTAAATAATGTATAAATTCTACAGAATATTATAATAATTCTGACACCTTCATTGTGTTTCTAAGAATATTTTATCTGGTACAGTATGGGGTATTTTCGACCTCATGATATTATTACAGTCAGTGCGTTGATATATCTTTATGAGGATTATTAAATTGATTTAGATAATAGAAATAAAAAAACGTCACGTGGAATTTGTGGAATGTAGTTGTTGTGATTTCATATTAAATTAATTATTGAACGGCAACAATGAGGTAGGGCTTAGTTATTACCATTTTACTCGTTTTAAATTAAATATGGAATAGGTACATCTATACCTATTATTGTAAAGCGAAAGAGTTTTTTATTTGTTTAAATACGCTAATCTCTGAAACTATCGGATTAGAAAAAAAACTCTGTTTGTATATGATAGCCAGACTCGCGAGGAATAGTATAGGATATCTAATATTAGCGTATAGCTCCTTAAATATTGATTTTTGTTAAGCAAATCAGATGTGGATGCCCTCCCAAAGTGCTCTATCCGAATTCACTGGCGCTGGTGGGTGGTGACTGGCAAAAAAGACCGCGATAGCATATGCCTATCTCTTATAGATAAACCACAATAAGCTGTATTGTGAAAAACAATTTGTAAAAATTAAAAAGTGATTTATGAACATTATTTTTAAACATAACATGGTATATTGACCCTTACAAACAAAAGTTACTCATTCTAAAGAAAATTTTATGAAGTTAAATTTTGCTGTTTATAAAATGTTATTTGAACATAGTTTAGGAGATAATGAAATACTAAAATTATTTTTACTTGCAGGAAGAACGATAATTATAATAGGGTGGGTGCGTTGGCGTTGCGATGTTTGTCGTATATAATTAATACGCGTGAAACCGTGGGACACAGCTAATTTAATATACAACACAACAGCAGTCTATATGGTTATCCTGTTAATTCCTGAAAAATAAATAACGACATCATTGTTAAAAAAAACCTTTGATATACTTAATTTTCAACTATTTTTAAATAATAAAATTTAGATGTAAAAAAAATTCTGCACAAGTAAGAAGTGGATACATGTAAAAAAATAAAAATGATTACAAAAATTAAACCCCCGTGCCAGCATTTTTATCAAATTAAAATAATGTCTAGAATATATATTGTATATACATACACATATATTACACAAATAAAAATTGAATTAATATTATTATCATAGATGACTAACTCCCACACATGATGCGCGCGCATGTCTTAATTTTACTCTCTACTCAACGCGCCAAAAGAAGTACAACTTTTTTGTATTTTAACTATGGCTTTTGCCTATTTAGATAAACTTGCCAATGTCAAGACAAACACACATTTTCGAGTATAAATAAGTTTTTACATTCTCACAAATTCCAGCGAGACATCTAATGTGTCAATAACCTATGCCGAAGCCTAAACAAACAGACGTAACGATTAATTACTTTCTATAACCGTTTATAATCACTATTATACGAATATTGAAATTGCAGGATTAAATATTTTTAGCTTCTACTGGTTATTTTGCATAGAAAGCTTGCATGCAGTTGGTAAGGTATTTATTTAGCCCCTACTTGCCAAGCTAATGCTGGCTAAGCATGCTGCGGTCTACCTGTACAAGTGTGTCTGCGCAGGTAGACCGGAGCGTCTGAGTGACATCGTACAGTAAACCTGTGCGTGTGTTCGTGCCCATACACGCTACGACGTACGGTTGACCTGCGCAGCCGCACCTGCACAGGTAAATCTCTCCGTAAGACCGTAGGATATGTGGCTTGTTTAACTAGTTGTCAGATGAAAAATCTGTAGTCAAGACCCGGTCAGTGTGTTATGAAAACTATGCTAGAGAGATCAATTCCTTATCTAAGCTTAATGTGCTCTTTTGCTATTTTACACAGGATAAATAATATTATGCTTAGAAGCAAAACTATAATTTTATTCTCTATTTACTAGCCGTTAATTTGATGCTTCTAGACCAACCTGCTTAAAATGTATGTTGTTCCGTCAGTCAGTATTAAGAATTTTACTTAGCAGAACCTGTACGTACGTATATACGTATATCTATGTTTATTTTAAAATATTTCTCTCTACTTGGGGCAGCACGACTGGTGGACTTCCAACCTACAAAAGTTCACAGCCTTCTGTTGTGTTTCTGCGGTTAGTAAGATTTTCAGAACTGCTTAGTGATACCAAAGGAATTACAAGCGTCTCTAAGTCATCGTCGTTGTATAAATATATTCCTAAATGAAGGCACGGACTTCATCACCACGACAATCCCTTATGTAGAAACATTTTCATTCATTGGGAAATCGCTAGTATTTGTATTTTCCTGCTGCAAAGTGGTACTATGGAAACAATACTCAAATATTCAAGTTTCGCACGATGTTTCTATTTATATACAACCCGTTGCAAATTATTTATTATCACTTATTAATATTTTTATGTCGACATCCATTGTACCATTAAAACTTAATATTTAAAAAATAAATATACCTATATACAGCGTGGTCGTAACTACAGAAGAAATATTTAATAGGTAACTTTGTCTTTACATTTTAAAATTATAAAAGTCACTTTTATTTATACAGCACAAATATTAACAAAGGCAGCCATAAGGACTGCCGACAGAAGCGAAAACTTAATTTTTAATTTTTATATCAATTACAGTATGAATTATTGCAGAGCATGTCGGTGATGAGAAATCATAAGATTTTACCCATCCAAAAAGTCATATACAATGTATTGTTTAATTGTGTATACATGTACACAGGCCGCTATACTACTCGTCGCTAGTCTGAAGCAAGCGCAATACGCCACGAGCATGTCGAGGTCATCGGTGACGCGAAAGTCACGTGAACCCATAAGGTTTTCTTCTACCAAAAATCGCTCAACGCGGTTAAAGAAGTTTTCACTTCAAAAATTAAGAGATATTATAAATGAAAATCGCCAATGACAAGGCCAAATGACGAGGTTGCGAATGATAAGATGGTTGATTATAGGTAGTAACAAAACAAAATCAAAAGAAGGTAATTTATTCACACTAAGAATGCAATTATGAACGTTAAAACACTACCAGTTCGAAAAACATCCTAGTCATCGAGAAGAACCGTCAAGATTCTCTATCGGGTTTATCAATTATTGTATAAAATTAATAAAATATATTTAGTGGAAGTAAGTACAAATATAAACATTTCCAGATATCAATATCATTTATCTTGGCACCTTGAAAACCTTAGCAGGGAGGTTAAACTCTGCTGCATACGCAGTGCGTAAGATTCGCCAGACTGCTAGGCAGGTCTACTTCGCTTTACTTCCACAGTTTAATGTCTTACGGTACTGTGGGGTTCAGCAGCTGAGGTAGATACCATATTTGTATTACAAAAACGGGCAGTTCGAGCAATTTATGATATGGGACCACGCGAATCATTGAGGAATAAATTTCGAGAATTCAGTATCTTAACTTTGCCTTCCCAATACATCTTGGAAAATATAATGTATATTCGGAAAAATGAAGATAATTTTGAACTTGTAACTAACACGCACAATTGCAATACTAGAAATAAATATGAAATAGTCATTCCGTCTTTTAGACTTAGTATAACAAATAAAAGTTTTTTATGTAACTGTGTTCGGTTCTATAATAAACTTCTCAAGCACATTACCGATTTGCCGGATAATAAGTTCACGAATCATGTTAAGCAAGTTTTATTGTCGAAGCGGTATTATAGGGTGGCTGATTACTTGAATGATGGTGATGTCTAGATGTGATTCCCTCTCTGTACATGTATCGAAAATGATAATAACTGTATCATATAATTGAATACTGCAAAACAATTACAAAAAAAATAAATTAAGATGTTGATAAACCCGATCGAGTTTCTTGACGGTTCTTCTGGATAGCTGGGATGTCTCCCGAACCGGTGTTAGTGTTTTGACATTCATAAGTGCCTTCTTGGGGCCTAAATTGAATAAAAATATTTAGATTTTCATTATCATTTTGATATATCCTATAAGTAACCTTTATTGAGAGAAACTTTATAATCTACGTTTTAGGAAAAATAATCAAAACTCTATACAATCTATCTGGCAGATAGTACTTACCCATTCTTGTAATGTTAATATCATACAAGAACAGACACGCTGTATATTGAAACTTCGATAATACAGTGTAAGTAATAATACAAGTATGTAACACACATGTAACATAATATAGAATGTTTTGGACAATTAAATTTTATTCATCACATTTGAGATGCACAAGTGATTTTTATAGTTTGTAATTAAGATATGTTATATAATGTTATGGATGCATTATTTTTGTTCTTGTAAATTATACATATTTCTTTGAGAGGTGAACCGGCAGTGAATGTTTGTGACGTAAAACAATAATTTAATAACTAAAATTTTACCTATATATCAGTAACAAACTATATAAGTTACTCAACGCAGGGTGGGAGTTAAACTGAAAAAAAAAACTAACGTGACCGACACTAAATAAACTATGACAGTCGTAGAATTGACTCAGCTGTGTTATGGCCACACTTCTACGCACTGTTGTATGTACAGTACGAGTGGTTGATGGATCGAATCCAAGTGCGTACAAGTCTGATCATAACATAATATACAGCGAAAAGAAGTTTGTCACTACCGGGTGTCCCATGACACCTCTCGAGATTTTTACTATCATTACAGACAACATCAATAGCAAATTTCAACAACTACTAGCTAAAGCTGAATTCAAGCGTCAGAATATATTTTTGAAAAATACCCACATACGATTTTTTGAACTATTACAAGAATTCTCCCTAAACGGTGCGGTAGCTACGGGTCATACCAAAAAGTCATGGCCGACACGACGCGACGTTTAGCATGTTCACTTTCGACGTAGATTCGCTGGACTCGAGAGAAAGGTATACGACAGTCAAATTTGAATCGACTGTGAGGGTATCCAATTCATATAATACAGTTATATACTTTATAGAACGTCATTCTTGGAATATATGTTACAGCTAGCCTAGAAGAGTAATTTCATGTGCAGAGTTAAGTAACATTTTATATGTTAAAATAATTAAAGAAGTTAAAGTAATATACACAGGCACTCTAAGGAATTTAGAAGACAAATTTTAATCCACCTTTGATGACAATTGTCAACCTTTTATACTGTAAAGATATTATTATGTTTGTATTTGTTGACTAAAATTACACGATATACATACAACGATTTGTGTGAAAGTGATTTTTTTTTTGTAGATATTTGTAGATTCAATAAGGTCGTTCTAGTTTGGGTGAGCGGGATGGGCGATTAACTTGGCTCCCACACACCCGCCCTCCTGCGGCAACTCAAGCCTAGGTCCGTTCCCTCGATGTGGAAGCCTTGAGTCTAGCAGCCGCTCGCGCAATACGAATTTCTACGGAAGGGAAATTAGCCAGTTCGCGACTTAATTGCAATTACGGTACAGCCCAAGCCGAGGTTCGGCCATTTTGGCACCCTTGAGCATGTTGCCACGAATTCGCGGCTGATTGCCTTAAGCGCTCACCCCCAAGCCACAGTAGAGCTGTAAAAGCCGTCTGAGGCTCCAGGCTTCCTGCCTAACAGTATAGTCAGATACAAATTTAAAAAAAAAAGTTTGAGTGATATCAATGTTTTTGTGTGAGATTTTTAATGATAACAGCTCTATACAAGTTAAACTCTTTGTTTATAATTATGTGCGGTTATAAATATCATACGTGTTTGTGTATGTTTAACACATAATGTTTACTATTAAGCAAAATAATTACCAACTATTTGCAAATAGCTTGAATTACTTAATAAGACCTTAACATTTTTCTACGGATTTTCTTGTGAAACTTTCGGTGTAATTCATGGTTGGATTTTAATTTATTTGTCGAAATACTACTTATAGTTAGTTAACTGTGCCCAACGGTTTTACCTATATTGAATTTATTCTACAAATTCTTTACCGCGCCGCGCCACACCGCACTCGTGACGCCTCCCGTCGTTCTCAGTTCCCGCACTTGTCTACAGTTTGCCAAATTTCCTCACGTTTATGGTTACTGGTTCGCTCTTTATGGTTAGTTATATAACCTTTAACCTACCACAATAAATTTATATTAATATATCTGTAGTTCTGTCTGTACGTGTACTTTTTCACGTCTATATGTTGATCCGAATTTAACTCAAAAACTGCTTGACCGATTCCTATGAATTTTTGTACACGGGAAGCTCATGTCATTGGTTACTTGATAGGATATAATAATTTTAAATAGTTTGTATAAAAAGGGTACAATTCAAATATTTTTAATTTTAATTATTAAGCGATATTGATAAATTTATCTATACGAGGAATATAAATCATTCTATGATTGATGGAGTATAAGAATTGTCAGTGATACTTTTAGAAATTGTAGATTTATATTAATTTCAGGCAAGGATGAAAATTTTTTTTAACACTTTTGGCCTATGATTCTACTGCACACGGTTTTGAAGCAATAATAGTTCAGTGGTAGCATGTACGGACTCCGCATCGATCGACGTGAATTCGAATCCCTGCAATGGGCTTGAGCTTTCGGTGTAGGAAAACATCGTGATGAAACCATAGCACCACCCTGCACTTGAGAGTCAGTATTTTACTAGGCTTAGTTTTGCATCTTGGACCACATCATTACCTAAGATCAGGTGAGATTGTGGCTACAAAGCTAAACATATAAAAATAAGCTTTACAATATCATTATTATATTATATTATATTATATAACCTCACAGGCAAATATTCTATCCGTATTTTAATTGAATGTACCTAATACATTTTTTAATGTTTATAGGTTTAGCCATATAATTACAATATCACTTGATTTCCAATGACAATGCAGTCCAAGATAGTGATACGTTAAGCCTAGTGGGGGCACTGGATCTCAAGTGCAGCTGCCGGAAGACACCTATGGATGCTTGGTGACGGATTTTCAACTTGAGGGTTGTAGCTAGCTAGAAGGGTATTAAAAAATACGCTATCATGATGCTGTGTTTTAAAAACGATGTTTTTTTTCACCGGGCGCTCAGACTCAGACGACGCGGAGTCCGTACACGCATTGCAACTACTTGCATTACAACACTGTGTGTTATGTTTGTGTTTATAATATTGAGAGAAAGCAATTGCATGTTGTTACGCCGCGATGCGCAAGACACTGACACTGCTCGAAAGTTTTATTAATTAACGTGATCAACTGTTCACTATTACGCTTTTATGTAAATAAAGGATTGACTAAGCAAAACTTAGGTGCGGAGTGGTAGGGACAAAACAATTGCGTGCGACTGTTTCGGACATGAGATTTCTTATCTCGATATAGGTCATAGGAATATCTTTTTGGAATACCCCTATAGAAACTATTTGGGTGTGAACAATTTGTTACACAGTATTTGAAATCGGTAAAAGTATGGTAAAGCCATGTCTTCTTTTTAGAAGAATTTACATGCTGATATTTATTGTTATTGTTGTACAAGTAGGTAGGTACTAATCTGGAATTTCGAAATGCAACGTTTGTAGAGTAAACGAAGATTTAAAACGACCACAAAAAACTGTTAACAAACGAAGAGTTTGTTCACTCGCCCATCGTAACACAACGGCACTCGTTTATTAACATTTGTTCGTTTTATATTTTATTGTGCATTGTGTTACGCGTACATTTGTGTTATTTATATATATATTCCACGGTAAAACTATCGAGTTTTCATAATGGGTACTATATCTTATATACATAATGTCTGATATGTATTTTTTTAGATCGATAGATAGGTAAAGGAAGATGTTTGTATTTGATTAGCTTTTTTGTTGATTCTCTATCAGTAGCGTAAATAGGGGGACGCTGGTTAGTCTATGCACATCTCAGGTTGTCGGGCTATCAACCTAAAATTTTATCTCGTCTCCACCGGTCGTCGCTTTTCAAAAACCAGGCCCAGAGCCGCTTAAGTCAGCGTGTAGTTTGTAGCAATAATGTGAGTAAATGTAGAATTTACAAAAAAAGACAGGGTGGGCTTAAATTTTCCTTTCTTGATGTAAGCCAACTTAGAGATAACATTAAATAAAGTTCTCTTAATCATTTGCTATTTCTGCTCCATAAATAATCTGTTTCTGGGCAAGTTCCTTTGTAAGATAGCTCTAGACAGGGCAATGTCCTCTTTGCCGGCGCAGCAAAATTACTACAGATTACCTGTTACTATCTATCTATCTAGGAAATATAGCGACTGTTGTTGTTCAATTATGGCCTGCAAATGTCAACGCAAATGTTTCTGAACAACATGCGTTCTTGTGACTCATGGAGTACAGGCTCTAGGGTTAAGTAGCCTAAATAAAAACCCCGATATTGCGAATTGGATTCCCGCTAGAGTAGACTCAATATTTTATCAGTATGTTGTGCGTAAAAACTTCAAAATTTAGTCTATGAAGAAATTAACTATTTGGATAGTTACCTACTGATACTAACTACTTTTATATCAAGGCTATTATTATCGCATTAAATACATTATATATTTAATATATTTACTGAAAAAGTTGTAAAACATTATAGTTATATATATATTTAGAATTAAAAAGAGTGCATATAAATTGTTACCTCTTTAATCTTTGTTGGTTACATAATTACCAGTACCTCTCAGTCGGCCTTTATCCAATTCACGATAAATCTCAATGACATACGACAAGGCTTGTTGGGAGACCAGCTAAGTATTCAAGGCAATATTATAGGGTGAAACTATTCACGAATTTAATCAAAGTAATAGCTATAAATATGTATTAATACAACACTTTTTCTAATAACCCGAAAATCTATTTTTTTAATAAACTGTCTAAGTTAACTCAAAATTGCCATGTAATAATATGTCACTTTGCTAAAAACCAGTGACATGTCATAACAAATTTTTACCTATATTTTATAGTATAACATTTCAAAAAATAATTAGCCAACTAGTCCGAATCACTAACCCATTATTTATAAAATCGATGATTGTTGAGTTGAGAAAATAATATAATAGTCATTTGCAACGCGTCACTTTTAATTCCGAAAAAAAAATTGAGAGGTAGAAACATAATTATAAGCAAATTGCTTCCCAATAATTGTACTCTCTATCTAGGATTAACCAATGCAACAGGGCTATATAAATTAAATTTTGGGGGGTTAGTCCCACCTTAATCGTCCTTATTCCGTACCCGTTGTACGGTGATATGGTCGTGATGCACTCGATCACGATGGATGCGTCGATTAAGCAATTTCAGATGTCTACAAATATTTTTGCGAATAAAATATTGACGTAGAACGTATGCAATTGATAGTAGTTCTAAAGGTCGAAACAATGAATCATGAAATATTACAACAGATTATGGATTCCATTACAATTGGTACGTGTCGAGTTCATAGAGATAATATCCATTCATAGACTGCTCCAAATATAATAAGCTTCTATGTTATTTAGCATTTTCTTCTCAATATAACAATCTAAGCGGAATCTCATGTTACTTAGTAGTCTTATTACATTGGTCATTTCCTTAGAATGAATTTCAAAGAAAACTACAATTACTTCAGAATACATAGGTACTTCGTGCACCGTCCATTTTTTCCTACTAACTATTTGAATAATTCATGAAATCGCGTCTATCATTATTGAATTAAATAAAAGTACTTTCTCCATCAATGTTCTATTACATAACGGAAGGAGCAGACGGAAGACGTTCAGTTTATCTAATTTAAATTGGTCATCTACAGCAGTAAAACAGACAATTGGCCATAGCACATACTGAGGTGGGGTTCTTTTCGATGTTGAATGCGGCTTTGTTTCAGTCTATTTTAATTGAAACATCTAAAAAATCAGATTTTTTCTTTCAAATCAGACAGAAATCCTGGTCAATGTCACTCACAGGTATACCCCTGAGTTCTGGAATGGAACAGCTCGTGTTTCATTTCGTATTACCAACTACAATGTTCTACCACCTTTAAAAAGTTCTAATAAGTTCTTTATTTTTACAGGTTCATATACCTTCACCAGGGATTCATTTTCCAGTAAACTTATTGGTGAGTTTGTTTGTATGTACCTATATAACACTTTATTAGCATTTTATTAAGATAAAATATACGTTTTAGCATTAATAATAATACATGTCTGCTTATCTTCTATTACTATCCATAGCCTCTTCTCGAGAAAAGGCATAAACTTAATCACCATCATTATTAGCGATTTCAAACGCCGGGAAATGTACAGCTGTGGATATTTCTATCACAACACCTTAAACCCTTTTCACCTTTAACTGAAATTAATAATGTAAGGGTAATTGTACATTTTATTGAATTTAGTAAGTAAGCGATTTTTCAGCAATTTTGTAGGTACATAAGACCCGGGCGGACATCGGTTAGACTTAGCTGATCTTCAACCCTTCGGCTACCATGACTGTTTATCAGTAGCTAACAAATTTTATAGGCTAACCAATGTAGATCGTTTCTAAATTATACAGATTATAAATTTAAATACACATCTACTTAGTCTCGTTCGAACTGTATTATAATCTGGTAGTATTATTAGCTCACATAAAAAAAAACAATAACATTGTAATGACGCTCATAATAATTATAATTACACACGCTGAAATATACAAAGTTATATTAAAATCGACTATTTACATAACAATAACTGCATGAGAAAATACAGCGTAATTGGCACAACGAACAAAATACCTAACGTATTTTGTGTAAAATATTTCAATTCATGTTACGCCTGAACGAGGTCATATCTTGCGATTCCATTCTTTATAGTAATGACTTATTAAAGGAGTTTTTGTTTTAATTAATTAACTTACCTTATTTGAGCATTTATTAAATCTCGTTACAACATTACATACGCATAATATTGGTGGCATTTTGCGTGATTTAGTGCGGTTATTATGCTCAAGTGAAGTTAATCATAAATAATAACTAGAAACATGAATAAAAACACCTTGAAATGCACAAATGAGCCACAATCTTGTTACAGCGTTACTTGTACTAAGTACTTAATTATGTATATTAGCGATCGCCGTAAGGTCGAAATTCGATCAGTGACGTTTTGATCATAGACTATTTTCTGTTTGACATTACCTATTCATAAACAATGAGTATTATCTACATCACTTGCTGTCATTTTTGGTTGAATGACAATGTCAATATTTTGGGGGGTCTAAGTTCAATGGCACTGGTCGGGTTAGGATTCGCAGTATTAATTAATTTAATTTAATATATTCGTAGCAGATATTATAGATACATTTTAGCTTTCTGCACTCCTTCTCCATATAAACTTTAACCATGCCAAATTGTACCGAAAGCATTTGCTTCACGTATTAATATATAGATTACTTGAAATCTGAAACAATGACATATTTGCGTATAACCACACTTACACGTATAAATTAGCAAAAAAAGACATATTTTAGAAGTCAATGTGTAACGGAAGGCGGGAGACGAAATGAGATATAGAAGACTACTAAAATATTTCATATGTAACATAACTTTATGGATACTAATATAATATATAGTTTTGTTACGAATTTCCACCCAACACCCAACGATTAGTCACATGTACTTTTAGGTGAAATTCGCAAAATGAAGTACGTCTTTTTTTTCGAATTTATGTGTCTTCTAGTTGTTGCTTCGATGGCATATAATTACATAGTTATGCGGTCACCAGGGCAAACTCTAATAACCCATGTGTGAGCATGTTGATTCCCGGTAACGTCCGTATAACTCATAAGAACGATAGTTATGTTTAGACATAGGTCTAGCAAGTAAGAGCAATCGTGCTGACCATCACAATCTGTCCGCAGAATCGTAATTTTTTTATAATACCTATATGTCTTGTTGAAAATTCTTATAGTCTAGCAATTGACCAATGACATAAGCTTCCCGTGTACAAAATTTCATCAGAATCGGTAAAGCCGTTTTTGAGTTAAATCCGGAAATACAAACCAACACAATTTTATTTCATCGTTCAGACTATATTATATTCAACTTGCTGATTATCATACTCTATTTAAAAGTGTACGCAGACAAACAATCAATCCGTCTTTCTTTGTTATTAATATTGCCTCAAGGTAAAACTTATTACAAAAATCCTATTACGATTTAAAAACATAAAGTTCATAATAATGTCTGTTTAACATACGGTGATCTTTTTATCGTACCTAATGGTTATATAAATCGTTTTTATACAATCGATAACACACCATACATGGCATGAAAGTAATATTTTATTGATCGTCTTTAAGGATTATCATTATAGTAACTCATACTCTATTATATGGTTATTTAATATCAAGATCTATTGCAATACTTAAGTTATGTAACAACGTCGAGGTCTTAATGCTATTATGTCTCCAAGCAATGTTTGAATCCTACGATGTGTTTATTTTAAACTAAAGAAAAATATATATAATTTGGTGTTACATAATTATTTAACTCTCGAAAACCCACAACGGAAAAGTCTCTTTTGATATGTTTATGGGCGCAGGGTACTGTCGGAAAAAAAATCACAGAAATTAAGTTACTGTTTGAATAAATACCTAAGGCAATTAGGTGTCTGTCCAAATTTGTATAATACATGTATTATCTATAAATTATATTTAATTAGTTAATAGTATAGTATGTAGTTGCTGATGCACCTCCCTGAAAGTAATCCTGTATTTAATCATCTGAATAGCTCTTACGAACTTTTTGATTACCAAATGGAATTCATTATCTTATCACCGTTCCATATCGTTGGCTAACTTTTTATACCCTTATCTTAAACATAAACCAAATCCCTAGAACCTTTTTGTCGCGTACGTTAGAGCCTTGGAATGGATTGTCCAGCACGGTTTCCCCCCGGGCTAACTGACATGGGGCTCTTTAAAAAGAGAGTGAAATATGCTCTCCAAGATCGGTAGCATAACACTAATCTATACTTATAATAGAAAACTAATTAGTCGAATTTTGTACATTGAAGATATTTGTGAAATAATATTTACAAATTTTTATCTGTATGTCTGTTAGTTTAAACGCCAATCACGCAAAATCTACTGAATCTAATTTAATAAAATTTGGTTTGATTGTAGTTTATAGTCAGAAGGTATATTTAGGATGCATCTTTACACGTATGGAAATTTGTATGGTTTAAAAATTGCGTTTAGCTTAATATCGGTCAGCAAAAAAAAAAGTTCAAAAGTTACTCAATTCGAATGTATATTTTTTTATGTATGTTCAGCAATAACTTCTTTGTATATGAACCGATTTAGATGATTCGTTTTTAGTTAAATAAGAAATACCTCTCAAGGGTGGTACCATTTTTATTTCATTGGCATTGGGCTACCAACTTTGAAGATACACCAGGGAACTCTTTAAAATCATTGAAGATGGTTTTCTATTTTGTTAAAAATTGTCTTGTAAATTTTAGAATGGTGACGTGTTTTTATGTGTAAAGGCCAGCAAACAGGCAGACAGCATACCGAATGGTAAATTGTTATTGTTGCCTATGTATACCTGCAACATCAGGAGTACGGTTACAAGGATTGGCTTCCTCTACCAAGAAGTCATATTAAATAACATAGTATATAAAATATGTCGGAAAATCGTCTACGTTTTTTTTTTCCGGTAAATTGACGGTACTATCCCTGAAAGTAAACACAGTACAATCTTAACACAACGGCAGCCACCGAGAGATTGTAATCCATCGATGGTAGCCGCCACCGGCTTGCATTAATTTAACTAGATATGCACAAGTTAATCCCGAAACGCGACACGCAAAAACGAGTCACGCTGTACAATCCTACCGCCCCGCTATTTCCTCGTTTATCGTCCATCGCATTTACTCATTGAAATTTCAAAAGCGCATGAACACAAATAACTGTAATCACCAAGACCTGCCTACTCGTAATTATCGAAAGTGTAAAGATAGTATCAAATATAACAATTTAACGTAGATACATGTACGGTGTCATCAGGTCGTTATATAAGCGGCACAATTACAAAGCAGCTGTGAGAATATATCCATTGTTGGAGTGATTAAATTATTGGGACAGTATCGCGTTGGCAAACATAGAAAGATACTTGTCTGAAGAGTTATTTGGACCTTACGGGAGGAAATCGCGCAATGAAATGTACAATTTAACCGTAAATATGTTTGGTAATCTGGTGTATGTGAATTGTGTAGTAATGTGGTAAGTTGAAAATAGAGTAATTATGTTCTTTAAATTATATAGGTATAAATATGTGTTAAATTAAATCAGACTTAAATCATCCTAGCTAAAACCTTTTTTGTTTGAATTCTCCTGAATCTTAAGAGGAATATTTATAAAATTATTATTGGTTCTTTCGTAAGGATCTGAGTACTGGGCAACGAAAAATTCGGATGAAAGACGATGCCGTGTAACAGAGATGCGAATATTAAGATGGTTAAGATAATTAAAATGGATAAGATTAGAAATGAATACCTGCATAAAAAAATAGAAATGCGGTTTCCAGAGGTCCTTGGGGTAGGGGGTTCAAATTCGGCAACGCGGTAGTGTTACCTACAGTATTACAAGCATCCATAGGCTACGGTAGCCGCTTACCATCAGACGGGCCGTATGCGCGTTTGCAACCTTCGTAGTATAAAAAATATATAAACACTTAAAAAAAATCTTATTTACCTTTACCAAGTTCGACATGCGAAAGAAAACAATATGGATCCTATGATACAACTAATTAGACAGATAATCCTATTGTGTAAATCAGAGGTCGGTTTTGTGCGAATTTCTTGCAAAACAGAGCTTTTGTCTATTAGCGTAATAATTTATTCAAATACATATATTAATAATACAATTGTACATAATTATACTATTGCTACGAGTGATATATAATAACTGTAGGTAATGGAGCAGCGACCCAAAGTGGATCTTGGCCCACGACATTAAAAGTTCCTTTCATCCTCTTTGAGTTTTCGCAGATTTTTTCTACAGCGTTAAACCACTTGAGACGTTCAACGAGTCTCCATTCAACTATTTAGGCCAGACAAATTTTTTTAATTGCTCGTATATTTGTTATTTATTATTTTTTGAAAGTTCAACGGAAAGACCAAATGGTTAAGACCGTACAGCATACATGACAGCGGTGACCGCTGATGGATTTAGATCACTCGGTGGTCGTCGTTGTGTTTGGATTGTTCTGTGCTTACCATCAGGAACGGTAATGTCAATATGCCGAGCTATTATAAAAATATATGTAAGCTGGTTTCAACTATATACACTAATGAGTTTTTAGGAATTCGCTAACATATACTGGTAATAATATTGCATGACGGTGACACCTGTTTGAAAAATAAATGTAACCAGCAGGTATAATCACGAGAGAGAATTGTAGTGGTATAGATTTCTTAAAATTTATATTCGCTAATCCATGCTAGGCCGACGCTATAGTAAAACCAGTGTCATTTCTAGGCAAAGGGCCTATATTTAGAGGTCTTTTAGGGGTCATTAAAGGATGTTATTTGTACATATGACATCCAATGCGGTGATGCGTTCAAAGCCATTAACTGTCAAACCTAGAAAGGGAATTAAGTCAAATACGATTTCTAAAACACACTTGGTGCTTTGAGATATGAGTTTAATATGAGAATACCTTAACATAAGCACTAAAAATGATAAAATCAAGTACAAAGTGTCAGATCTTGACAGTATTGATGCCCTTTCGGTGTACAACTTGATTATGTATAACATGTGTAAGAATTAGGTTTAAGTAACCCCAAGGACCTTCAGATTTAAGGGAAAAAAAGAATTTTAGGCCTTTTGAATTGAACTCTAAACCAACCCTTTTGCTTAAGGTCAAAGGCGATGAAATTTATTCGTTCGTTTTCATTTATAGTTTTAATCTATTAGACCAAGAGCACGGTTTAAAATCAATCCGTCCTTGGTATAACTTAAATATGTTACACAATGGTTTACTTGTACAGTACTAACAACGTATGTATTTGATATATGTGGGAAAATGGCTCAACAATTTTCTTAATGAACAAACTTTTATTGTCATCTATCTGAATGATATTAACATTAAGCATAATATCTTTTATATAAAAAATCTCGAGTGACTCTGATAGTAATTTTATAACTTCTAAACGATTTGATGACCAATTGAGCTCGTATTTACATAATATATTTGATTTATCGAGATGACGCAGCGATGGTTTTGTATATATGTTAAGATACGATAGGCAGTACTTTTGTCAGGTCATTAACTGCTGGAAAGGGCAGAACAAAGTCGGCCGACCCTGCTAGTTACCTAGTATATAAATCTACAGTTCAGATTGAGTTCAGGTTATTTCGCTTGATTCAATATGGTTCTTATTTCAGAACCCTTGCTGTGCATTTGTACCATATGATATTTACGGAAACGTCTCACTGAAAATATATTATAAAAATATGTATGACTTTAACCGTAGTAATTCTGAAATCAAAATCATCTCGAATAGAGCTAAATGATACAAACTGTAGATCAACATACATTTTCTAGACAAGAAACCTTTAAGTTGATTTGAGATAGTTTAGGTTTCACAAAATATTATTTTACATACCTGCTAAAGTCATTAAATAATGATTAATAATTGCTTGTACGTCACATAGTAATAACATATTCTGACTTAAGCATTATTAAATTAAAACGTATTGGAATATATTGAAACGATGTTCTGAGATAAAATACACAGACGGAATTATTGATACTTTTGTAGAACTGTAACGTTTAAATGTTCTTAAATAACAAAGTCACACGATTCTAACATTTAACAGCGCCTCTATCTGACTTGGGAATGTGATTATAAAAATAAACAGCTATTAAAATCCACTAAGACCAAATGTCTGAATAGTAATATAGACCCCGAATCTGTTCTGTAGAGGTACATTGGGAATATTTATTTTTCTATACAGCTATGCTTGCAAACAAGCATACGGGCCCCGCCTTATTGCAAGCGGCTACCGTAGTCAACGGACGCTTGTAGCAGCTAGACATCACTAGGGGGCACCTTGAACCCCCCTACCTCATGGAGCTCTGCAAACCCTACTTACCGCAGGAACACAATATAAGGTTATTTGGCTGCGATCTTCTGTAGGGTGGAAATATTTCATCAGTCGGGTTACCCAAAGTAGAGGGAAATATCAAAAGAAATTTTTCTGTGCCCAGGTAGTAGGGCTTTGAATTAGAATTATTACTTCTAAAGTCCCACAAAGTAATCGAATCCAGTCAATTTTTTTGTTTGATAATTTAAAAAACAAAAGTTTACTTGTATGATAAAATTACTGCCAAATAAAGAAAACTAATCGGATAATTATTTAAAAAAATACCGAAAGCAAGACAAAACATAAGTAAAAATATATCTTTTATTTCTCCTCCATATTTATTGGATTTATTTAAGAAGCGGCAAAAGCCATTTTTACAATTAATTCTATTTCTAATACAGATATGCGAATCTATTATAGGCGCCCTCTATATTGATAAAATAAAATAACGCAAATTTAATATAATAAATAAAATAAAGTTAAGTACGAGAAAGTTGAAAAACTACTAATAATAAAAAATATTAACTTATATTTGGATTCACGGGTATCATACATAAATATTATATCCCATTAGATATATACATAATATGTTGTCCCTTAAATAGATAAGTGAAAAAATAAATAAATATAAACATGTTGCATGAAAAAGTCTTCGGATGTTATGCCTAGTACATCTACTAGGTGACGAGATTTTATATTTTTTTAATTTTATGTAGGTATCACAGTCTGTAATTAAGTAATTATTTTATGAGCACAAGTTGGTTTCGACTCATTATAGTATTATTCAGAATTAGTCCACGTCTGACGTCACTAGTATTATGTTGCCGTTTGTTATAATTCTATTTCGGAGACGTCATGTGATTTGGTTATGTAACTACTTTCGAACTGAGATGGATAATAATGAGAGTGACATCAATACCGTACGATCCAAGTGTAGAGCGATCTGTGGACATAAAAACAACTTTTAAAAAACCGTTGTGGCCTACTGGACTTTCATCACCTTATTCGTTATTCGTAAGGTTTTAAGTTACCAAATTACAATTATTATAATTATTACAAGATAGATAATAAAAAAATAAAAAAAAACAATAATTATCACGTATCTAGTAAAGTTGCCCAAACGAGAACTATACTTGATGTTTATTAGGATAACTAGCTGCACCCGACGGTTTCACCCGTATTTATTTTATCCGACTCACACCGCGCCGCCCGCGCCACCGCACATGTGTAGTCTATCGTAATTGTTCTTCCCACAATTACAAATTATTTTAATTTTTCATTATCTAATAGCATACTATAAAGAGCACAATTTATCTTCATAAAATTGTTTTTATGATGAAGTAACTTTCTTCGTAAGAATTTTATGCCATGTTTAAAAATAATGCTTATAAATCACTTTTTAATTTTCAACAAATCTTTGTGTCTTATGTGCCTTATTGTGACTTATGTATAAGAAATAGACATATGCTATCCCTGACTTTTTTTTAGATATACTAAGGACCAATATATGTGTAAAACATTGTATTTCCATATCATTAACGATTACGCCTGAACACGCGGTTATAGCAGCTCGGGGGGCCTCGACTTCCGACTTACATTACAAAATTCAATATTTAAGGCTATCTGAGAGTTGTAGCCTAATGTTAGGTAGCCTATATTATTCCTCCAGAATCTGGCTATCATATAAAAAAAGAGTTTTTGAATCCGACTGGTAGTTTCAGGGATTAGCGTAAACAAACAAAAGATCTCTTCCGCTTTTTTATATTAGTATAAATAACGATTGCTGTAGTATGTATATATAAATAGCGTGCAATTTTTAACTTGTACCATTTACCTACGCTCGTAACTTGGACCAGTTCCAATGAAGTGCCGTGAGCGATGGCTCTTCAGGTCATGATTAGTACAGAGACGAGTGCCTTCGTTCAGTTACAATATGAAACAGTTGTAAACGTAATTCCTTTACATAATTACATTTGCGCTGGGACCTCATGCGATAATGATCGTTGTTTCGACCGCAAGTTGCCTCACCGTGTCTTTTTTCAATTTCATTTTATCTAATTCCCAATCTATCATTAGTTTGTAGAGCTGTCAAATAAGTTTTAAAATCGACATCTGTGCATCTAGAAAGGTAGAGAAATTAAAGAGAGAGTAATAATATATCTTATTTAATTTAGATTCTAAGAAAGCAATTATTAATGTCAACACACTACCACTGGTTCGGAAAACACCGCAATCATCGAAAAAAGCATTCAAGAAATTCGGTTAGGGTTTAACAAAAAGAAAAAAAATTTGGATATAATATTTATTATTTACATTCATTATCATTTTTAGTGAATGTATATAGAAGGAGTCCTTTTCAGACCTCACCGTTATTCGCGTAATGATCCACTCTATAATACCCTTTCGAAAGTTATAGTTATAAATTAGTCATAGTACCAAAACAGAATAATTAAAAAGTTGTCCGATTGTATTCGATATTTCATTAATCATAATAACACTACCGAACGAAAGTTTACAGAACAATTAAAAGTTTCAATGTATGAACTGACCTCCAACCTTCTCATCTAGTTTATCAACATATCTACATCAATATAGATAATAAATATAATTAGATACATATTATTACGTAATTCGAACTCCGCCAGTAATGTATGTAGGTAGGTAGTACATTTACAACATTTTTAGAACTCATTTCCATAGCTACCTGCTTTTTTTAGCTAGCTGCCTAGATAAGCAATTTCGTCAACGTTAAGAATGACAAATACACTTTATAGAATTTACTTGCCTAGGTACCTACTTGTAAAACACTTTAGGCAGACTAGAGATAAGCGGTACGTATAAATTATTATGTTACAATATATTTCTTTTTTATACAACAAAGCGGGTAAACAAGCATACGGCCCGCCTAACAGTAAGCAGCTACTATAGCCTATAGACGCTTGTAATACCAGGTATTACTATCGAGTTTCCGACCTTGAATCCCAAGGTCTTGGTAAGGACCCCAAGAAGCTTCAATATTGTTAAGTGTCGATTAAGTAAGACTGACTAATTAGCTTTACCTAGTATCTGCTATTACTAATCTCAAAAGCAATTTTTGTAACTTTTAAAATATAAATATAAAAAAATCAGACTGAAATTTATAAGTTACAGTTTTTTAAATTTGAAAATGTACATTAAAACAAAATTCAAATATGAAAATCGCATCTTTATACATGATTTACATTTGAATATATATCGCTAAAAAAAATTAATAAAAAACAACGAATATCCTGACATGTATTTCATCGGATTTTTAAGAACACCATTGAAAATACTTTTCTGTGTGTACTCTTCTGAGCTTCTGTGCGCAAGCGCAGAGTTTTATGGAAAGCAAGGCCGCGGCCGTTCGGAACGCATTGACGTCCAACCTGCCTACAACTATCTCGGATGTTTAGTTTTACTGTAACACAGTGTAATTTGAACCTTAAAGTTAACTACACCTTATAAATCCACTATATTTACGTTCACGAGCTGAATAGTGACCATCAGTGTTCTATTATCTATGTTCAACATGATTTGACTCTATACTTTATGGTATAATGAGGTAAATACAACCGGTTAAAAACTTTTTAATAATAAGAGAATCACAATGGCGGATTTTAATCGTAAACATTGTTGTCACGAGATCTTATACTTAAAAATTCTTCCGTAAAGTAGCATCACCGTGTTCGAGTCATAAGGGTATGTTTGGAAACACGAGAATAGGAATTTACTCTTATTTGAAGTTTCTTACAAGTGGCCATTGTAGCGTTGTTTTTTAGAAACAAAATAAATGCTGTATATTTCAAATATCTCTGCTTATATTTAACCTTTTAATACTTTTGATTTTGAGGGGATACGACAGTATAAAAGGAACGGCGCGTCTTCCCAAGTCCGGTGAAGCTGTAAAAGCCGCAGCGGCTTTAGGGCCCCCCCTAAGGCTAACAGTGTAGTCACTTCTAAAAAAAAAAAAAAAAGGATTGCCGATTTCTCGAAGGTCGCCGTCCTTTTTGGATTGCACTGTGCTTACCCTCGGGAACAGTATCACCACTTTGCTCTGCTACTATAAAATAGTATTCTGCCCACGACCCATAAACAAAATTACTTTTCTCGAATAATTGCATTCTCCTATCACTTAAAATTATGTTTAACTATATGCTCTATATGTTATCCAATTATAATTAATGTAAACAAAAATGATTTGAAACCTCTATATTTATATTTTCTTGACTTTATTTTTTTACACAAGTTTTTTTTCGTAATATATTTATAACAGAATATAATTATATTGGCAATCTTCTTACAACGTATAAAATTTAAATGTATACTTTCCAAGTGAAACCTTCGCCTTCGTTTGCCTTGAACGAGATGAGTAGCTACAACCGGCTACATACAAACATCTAACTATTGTCCAATTCTTTTAACAATTCGCTTATTTTTTAGTTGAATTCGTTAATTTTTCACTGATTAACTCTTATGTCGAGACGCGACAGTTGACGTTGTTATACCAGCCTGCAATCCTTTCGGCAGTTGGATACACACTGGGTGGTCCTGAAACGAAACAAATCTAAAGAGTAATAATGACGGGTTTATCAGTATGTGCATGGTGGTCGCGACCCAGTCGACTACAAATCCCACCACCACGCAAAACAAATAGTAAGAAATTAACGTAGCCAGGATTTTGATCGGAGGGAAGGGGGTGCAAACTAGGGAGAACTCATGTTAAAGTATGTAATACTAATTTAACAAAATTATTTATATTAAGGAGTGTCGAATTACATCATCAGCTTTGATGCAGCCAAGCCAACTTCACCTGCACGTGGTGCACCAACATACATGTGGTGAAAAGTCCGTCATAGTGACTCGCTTTTGCCTGTTCCTGGCTTCACTCATGGCACTATAGAATACTTAGCTCCAGGCACTTGAATACCTTCAATTACAAATTACGCCGGAAGGTAACGTGTTTGATCCCCGATTTGCATACAAGCGCGTCAAGGTCGTTTCTTTGTATTTTTTTTAAATTACCAAATAGAGTAACTTCACACCCTATTTAGTTAGTCGGTAAACAATATGGTGCGAGGATGTAGCGGATGAGATTATTATCTTAAACAACACAAACGGACTGTGGAGAAACGAAAACAGAGGCCTTTCATCGTGGAATGAACACTTGTGTCTTTCTATATAAAGACACGTATAATATTGAATTTTGATAAATTCTTCAATCAATATTGATACTAAAATTCAATTTTATATTATAGATGTCTTGTGAACGGTATCTCTCGTCTTTGTTCAGTATGAGCCGTATTTTGTGACCTGGCTTCTCTCCTAGGCGATTAGGAAGCATGAAAGGATGGAACAATTTGATAATTTCTTTGACATGGGTTTTCAAACTTGACAAGTTTTAATTGTGAATACGTTAATTTTCGAATATAGGAGACAAATTTTTCGCTCGTAGTTAATTAACAATTCAAACTTACCAAGTTAAAATTCCAATAATAAATAAAGTAACAAATTGTTTTGTAAATGAATTGAAGAACGTACATTAAGTAAATTTTACACTTGTATTTATTAAAAAAACTGATATTTCAAACATACACTACAATTTTATTAATTGTATAGATGTTTTTAAAATAAAATGTATAAATATTCACCCGAGCGAAGCCGGGACAGGCCGCTAGTTAATCTATAAAAGCTCACCTGCCGGATTATCAAGTGACCTCGATTAGAAACGAAGCTCGAAGCGGCTCTAACCCGCATTAACTGTAACAATTATGCATCGAAGGTCATCTTCAAGTACTGTGATTATAAAAAAGAGCAGAAGCCAAATGTGTTCAATTCCTATATATATATATATAAATTTCCATTCACTTTAATGCGGTAATTCGTTACGGATCCAATCGGAATGCATTTCGGCGGGTTTATTTTATTTAATGCTCTATTGCACAATTAAGTACGGCAGACATTTTCTATGGTAAAATACATTTACGTGATGCAAAAGAGACCGTATCATCGCCATTCGGAAAGGTCCAAGACACGTTTTTAAAGTGAAATACAGGTAAAGCTTCTGAACCACTGAAATCCTGCGTAAATGGAAACTAGGATATGCGTGATGGTCGCAATTTAGTTAACCTGTACCACCACCCTACCATCCCGCTATCATCATTTCCACGTTCATTACTCAGTAGAGTGCACCCCATGAAGGTGAACTCAGCATGGGTGTCTCAAGTATTAAGATGTTAATTGACCCTCTTAAAGGGGTTTAAGAAAAAAATTAGCCCGCCTATACACAATTTTTATCACTGTTTGTGGGTGTGTTTTTTTTGTAACCATCCGTAGCATAAGTTACTTATGGAAGTAGCACTGAAATGTATGTACCTACGTATCTAAATTAACATTAAAAAGCTGAAGTTTTTTGTTTGTTTAGTACAACTACCAGTTAGATTTGAAAAATTCGTCCTCAATTTTATAACCTATTTATTGAGAAAGTTTCATAGCTTCAAGATATGGCCATAAGGAGTGGTGGACTAATGGCCATGAAAGTCAAGCAATCTGAAATGTTGTAGGCATGTGTGGGAGGTGAGAACAACGTTAGGCTACGCGGGTGCGTCAACGGGCGCAGTTTTTTGTCGAATAAATTAAACACCAACGAACTCGTGGCGCACAGTTAGTAAAATTATACAGTTAAATCCAGTAAAAGTAAATCCAGTATAATTAATATTACAAACACAATAATTGCTTCAAACCTTAACTCAGTCATCTCATCTCCAGAATGTCTCACGACAAACATTCTCCCACGACCCTACCTTTTGTATCACTTTCACGCTTCCTGCCTCCGAACACGCATAGTTTTCTACTTATGTACTTAATTATTTTTTATTTAATCTTACTTCAGATTGTGCTTGTTTACTTATCGTAATATTTTTTTAATTTCTATATATTAATCTGTGTTATTATTTGATTGATGCATTCAGTCGTTTACAGATAAAATATTTATTTAGTAGGTAGTAGCTTTCTTAAACAAAAAAATAATGTGAATATGTATTCACGGTAGAAGAGAATGAGACCTTCAGAAAAGATAAAATATCTTCTTTAAAATATCTTTTTCAAAATCAGCGGAACTCGAATTATCGACCACTCGTACTCTACATATAACAGTTCGTACAACTCTGGTCGTCACATCGCTAGGCCAATTCAACGACGGACATAGTCATAAAAATCAGGACTTGCATTAAGGGTGTATTCTATATCATTCCATACACACTTTTTCATACATAGAGATGGTAGTCCTGGCTTCTACCCTCCATAGTCAGTAGGTAAGTTGAAGCATCAAAACTACTACAGGGTCTAAAACTTGTCTGTCATCAAAGAGAATTAACAAGAAACTCGTTTGTTGGTGTTTGTCATATTGTGATTTAATTTATGTTGTATTTATAAATTTGTGTTGTTTTACCCTATATTATACAATATAGGGGGCAATTTGTATAATATAGTTTGGTTATTTGGAACAAGTCAAATAAATTGGAAATTATAACATGTACCATGAATCCAGTGATATCGCAAAAATGAAAATATCTAAAAAGGGACTCATCATTTTGTTACAATACTAAAATCATCAGAAGATATTAATGGTACTTAATAACGACAATTACTTACCAGGTTGGGAAATAGAAGAACTCGGTTACAGTATACACAAAAATAATTCTCCATCTACGAAACTAGATAGTAACAAATTAATATCAGATAATAGACAATAAACGAAACCATAGATCACGGAGATAAAAAAACTCAAATAACAGATCAGTCTGCAATCTAACCAATCATTACAAAGTTCGAACAATCTACAAGCCAATTACATAATTAGAGATAACATCCTCTCATGTCTTTCACCGGCAAATAATTATCGAACGCTTCTTAGTGAAGTCACCTTGTTATGTCGATAATGGAACAAGAATTTATTAAGATATCTTAACGATGTATAAACTTTAATGAAGCTTTTTTGTAATATTCAAATTAGCTATTAATAATATTAAAATACTATCTTACCATCTACAAAGTTTGTATGTAGTACACATATATTATAAATATTTTTTTACGTTTATTTATTTTTTAAATGGTAGGACGTGGCAATTGTGTCCGATTGCATCGCAACTACCATATTCCAGGTGTAATACCCACCATTGTCCTAAGACTTGTCGCGTTTTATGATAAGCCAGTGAATATCTAGCTGCCGAGTGCCGAGAGACTTGCATGACGGCGGCGACTGGATTGCTAATCTCTCCGTGATCGCCGTTTCTCTTAGATTTTGCTATATTTACCATCAGGTAAAGTGCCGTTCACATACCCGTGCTACTATAAAAAAATTTACTTACGTATTCTTCAATTATCATGTATTGAAATTCTGAGAGCAATGTCGTAATTTTTTGACAGATTTGTATTGCATTGATATCGTTTCATGACTTTTTTAAATAAGTTTTAGCTATATTGAATTTTTATCTATACCGATCGCTAAGTTACCTGTACTGTTCTCATGGTTACTTTTCTGTTATCTTAGCCTCCTCATTGATTCATCCAACTTAGACTCATACTGAAGTAATAATATCTGAATTTTTATTACCCGACTGCAAGAAAGGAGTGCTTTGTTTTTCGATCGTATGCATGTATATGTATGTTTATTTACTTGTCACGCTCTGTAGCCCGAACGGCTTGATGGATTTTAGCATACGAGGTGTCGTTAGATTCGTTTTAATTATGGCAGTGACATAGGCTATATAATATTTTAGTATAACATCTGAGAATCAATTAATAAGCAAAATTAGAACAAAATTTTTTAGTCAAGTGATTTTTTTGTTGCAGTCGGGTTTTTTGTTTCCTTCTTAATTATAACTTATATATTCATATTACACACACCGATCACTAAGTTACCTGTATTCTTCTCATGGCAATCTTACTTTCATAATTACTAGTTTAACCAACTTCGGTTCTGCTGGACATTCTATGAAATATATAATATGAATTGTATATATTTCATTATTTTGACTTTGGTTATCGATATAGTAATCGCGGCACCGCAGCACTAGCTCAGGAGTATGCGGGTTACCGCACCTCACGTTGAGTAGTTTTGCGTGCGCCCGCGCGCCCGAGCGAGCGCGAAGACATAGATCATCTCATTAAGTACCACGACAAAATCGAAAGCGATAAATAAATAACGTAAAATTTTTTATAAAAATTTCAATAAGTTTTTTGAGAATGCTTTTAAGTTATTGTTAATATAACTGTATACGTATTCGATTTCACAATATTGTCATTATTTTTCCTTTAATCCTTTTGATATTGATTACAAGTAGGTATATTATTCAGTTCATTATTTTATAATAATATACGTTTTATCGTAAATGCGTATTGAAATATATTTTTCCTTTCTTTTTGAATAAATTAAGTATTTTTTATCACTTACATTTAATGAAAAACAAAATGTGTATTTTAAAAGTCCGTTTTAATTTGAACATTCATAATACTGTAGGACCGACTGATTTAAAAAAATGTAATTGATTTATATTTTCATTTATCTACGTTATTTATATATGTATGTATTGCAAATAAATTTATTACCTAAAATATAATATGTCGTCTAATAATGTTAAACGTAAATATATTATGTACAACTTAATGCAATAACTATAACATAGTTTACAATTTTAGTAATAATAATACCAGATTTTAAATATTTTAAATTTTATTAATAACAACATTCCAAATCGCTTCAACTTTACTAATTACACCACGCGTTCACTTTCACTGCATCGCGAAGCTGCGTCGCGCCTTGCCGAGATGCGCGGGAGTAGCTCAAGCGAGAAATCGATTCAGAAATAATTGAATTGTGTTCAAAACTACACAGATAAACATGCTAAAAACCGTGACAGTAAATAAATAACAAGGAATTACTACGCACGGTATTGTGTGATCTTATCAATTATACTATCAATTAATTTTATCTATGAAAAGTAAATTATAATATGTGCTTGTGTGTATATGGCTAACATTGTTGGAATATCTGTTTAATAATTAAAAATTATTTAGTAATACTCTTGGTTGACGGTGAAAGAAAATAACGCGAGGAAACCTGAGCACTTGAGAAATGTTCGTGTAATTTCCGAATGTTGTGGGAAAATACATATGTATTTAGTTATCCTGACGTCTAAAACCTTAAACAAGCTAGTGTTGTGATTAATCAGTTCATTTGCGATTACAAAGAAGGGTTTGTCTCAACAGTATTTTGACATTCATAAATGCCTTCTTTGGGGCCTAAACTGAATAAAGATTTTGATTTATGAGAGGTACATTTACAGTCTGCTGTGACTTATTAATTTGTATTATTGTGATCTTAACATTTTCAATACTAGATAAATTCTTCTTTTTTACACTACATCGGCAAAATGACTGCTCAACACCTGAAGGCAATTACCGTATAGTTTACAAACAATGTTGACCGTCACTGACACAGATTTCAGTGATATAAATAAATAAAGTTATTTACATAGAATTCGCTGAAATAAATTTCTTCGCAGTTTAGACTAAGGTAAAAGCTAGTTCAAGACCTTAAGGTCAGCGCTTTCATATTCAACTGTACAGTAAACCGGTTCAGAACAGTATTTACTTTCTATAAAATTAAAATTACATTAGTTTTCCTTCGTAAAACGTTCAAATTCAGCCTACTTTATGGATACAAAAAAAAAAACCAAAATTATTAGATATCTTGTTCAAAATAATTTAAAAAATAATAACCAATATTATTTTATATATAAAGATTGATTAATTTGAAAACTTAGCAGGGAGCTCTCATACAAACAGTGGATGCATAAAGGATACAATATGCACGCGGTTGTCTAACCCAGCGGGCTTGCCGCAAAAAACGAGCTGCCGAAAACATACATAGTATCCTCTCAATAATCTGTGCCGGCAACTGTCACAACTAAAATGATGTTCGCGGCTTACTGCTGATGTATGCGGCATATGCAGGCCGCATACTCGCGTTACAAATACCCGCCGGCTGCGGCCGTGACGACGACGTAATGTGTAGGAGCCTCGATATTTTATTTTATTTTATTTCATAGGGCACAAATACAGCTAAGAGATCAAAAAATAACAACAATAATAACCTCTTTAAATCGAATACCCAATGACATATGTGGACAACTTTCATTGTTAACAAGTACTGTTTACATATAATTATATAAATGGGCGGTGAAAATCTAACAATAAAAAGAAGTGAAACCTCTTTACGACATATCATTTTTCTACTATTTGCAACTTCACGAAAATGGGGTAGATAAGGCTTAAGCCTTAAGAAAAACAATTTTTTCCGTATTAAATTAAAGCTATTTTATTATTATAGACATGCATAAAATTAATGAGTAATTTATTTTATCATTGTTCTTATTATAATATCATTGCTATTTATTTATTGTATTATATTTACAAGTTATGAATAAATAATTGGAATTATCTTTTCAAAGTAATACAATTATATGATGACAGTTAATCTTGTAGAAATTCATCGATTTTATAAAATTAAAAATGAATAAATAAATCATTAAATACGAATAATTAAAAAAGATGTACGTATACATATTTTTATTTTCTAATCGTGTTTTGTTTTATTTTTAAATTATTATTTAATTTATATTTTTTATTGTTTTTAGAATTAATAATGTTCACTAGATTTACAGTCATATTTATTAATACTTGCTAATTTTAACAGATTTATATACATTCACTGATACTTACAATCAAAAAGTGAGGTTAACCTCAAATAAATATTAAAATCATGCTCATACATGTTGAATTTCTAAAACGAAATATGTAATCACTCTCACTTTTCTTGTAAATTCACTTAAATTTGAATAAGTCTTTTTATTTTATCACTTTCAAATTAATATATTGTTATTCTTATTTCAAACCAAACTTCAAAACTAATATATTGTTGTTATTATTAAAATATATTACAATATATTCTTTACGTCACTATACTAAACTTTGATAAAAAAAGCAACAAGGCGCGTAACCGAAAAACGTGACGATTGCTACAAAATTTCTCCCATACGTCGATAAAGAAGTTTCACTTCAAAAAAAAAAGTAAGTAAGTGAGTTTTTAAATTTAGGAAGACTGGTGAAAAATATGTCGTGTTGTAAATTAACTTTGTTATATGGCCTATACATTCTATAAATGGGACTATTCTCCGATACATTATTGCTACAGGAGGGAAAGCTAAACAATTGCTGATGTCTTACGGAACGAGTGGGCACCTTTATATTGAGTTTACCCAGCAATTCACTACCAAGAGTACCATTTGACACTTTGTGTAGCGTACATCGGTCTGCAACATTTCTTCTATTCTCATGACTTTAAACAATAAACTCTTTGACTCTATCTTCATAATCTGGTAGTTTACGTTGGAGCCCAAGTTTGTCACACAATGATCTAAGAAATCTAAGCTGTATGGATTCAATTATATCCACATGCACCCGATATACTGGTAAGATCTTGCTATTTTAAATGGTTTACTGATACGTTGTACAAAACTGAGGATTCGACTAGCCTTACTAGTGATGTAATCATAGTGTGTCCTAAAAGTAGAGTTGAATCAAAGAAAACCCCGAAATCCCGAACACTACTCACCCTCAATATAAAAGTATTTTCGATGTGGTAGTTGAAATCAATCGGGTTCTTATTTTTTGGAAATGAAATAATCTGACACTTCCTAATATTTAACGACATGTGATTTTTATTACACCACATACTTACTATATAGATGTCACGCTGTAAGCTGTGACAGTCTACTATGCTGTTAATTTTGCGAATTGCTTTATATCATTAGCATAAGCTAGACATTTACTTTTTATCATGTCGAGTAGGTTATTAACATATATCAGGAACAACAGGGGACCTAAATTGGATCCTTGCGGTACACCAGAAGTTACAGTAAACGGCGCAGATTCAAATTCGTACACTGCAACTAACTGAAAACGATTAGTCAGGTAGGAAGTTAACCACTGGTAGAGGTTACTATGAATACCAAAATGGTAGACTTTTGACAATAAGATAGAATGCTTGACACGATCAAATGCTTTACAAAAACCTGTGTAAGTAGAGTCAACTTGTCTTTTGATATTAAATGAATCATATGTAATCTGTATACACCAGAAGGTTAGTTTGTCGATCTATTATACCAATTTATACATTTAAATTGTGATTCATGGATAATAAAGCATAAAAAGATAAGCAATAAAGCATACTGAAAATTAACGTACGGCATTGCCTGTATACAATAACTCAATGACTTACTTGCTTCATAGTTAATCTCCGTTAATACACAGTACCACTCAAACCATCAGCCACGGTCAGCAGAACAATAAAACGTAACATCCATCTGATAATAGAATAATGAAATATTTAATATCCGGACCATAATCACATCCTACTAGACGCTTTCACGGTCTGTCTCTTATAGTGAATATGTACCTATTAGCTGTTTAAATGATTTGTACCTAATTGAATTGAAAGAAAGATAGAAAAGGTATTTATTGTACATACACACAAGTTATACAAAACAAATAATGTTAATTCCATCATGTAAAAGTTCCATTGCTGGCCTGAAGTGGCGCATCGGTACGTTTGATCGTATGGAGGTACCGTGCGCCGCGCCGCCTGTATTGCCATGTAAGTTTCCTCATATAACTAATTTTTTTTACATTTTATTAAGGGTAATTTTTTTAGTTATAATCTGAGATAAATAACATAAACAATATAATCTCCATACCTAATAACACCTTCACGGATCTGACGGGGTTTTTTAATATATATTATATACAGGCGATTTCAATAGACGAGAAATCGATAGTTTTATATTTTTCTCACACACAATAGTACAACAAGAACATTTTTCAAGCGTTCAGGTTTCCTTTCTATATTTTTCTTGACCGTATGCCGATAGTGTTACCAATTTCAATGAGTAAATTTAACCGAATTCCCAAAAATTCGTTAACACGTGCCGGGGCTCCAAACTATGGACATCAAATCGATATTCCGTTGGTCTAAACCACTACATCACGATTGAAATACAGATAAAAATAATAAAGTAAGTAAAAACTGAAATCAAGAAATCCAGGTTGTCAATAATATTATTTCGAACGTAGTTTTAGTGTCCCGTATAATTTAATAAGTCAATCCAAAAACTATTTGTAGTATCAATAAAGGTAGTATTACAGAAATAAGTAATTTATCTCGGCGATGTAAAACTTTAAACACGGCAATTTGTTTGTGGAAATCATTGGCCGATTGCCGACATACCATTATTCATTGTTCACCGTTTTGTCTGTCCGTTTGTTACTTATAGGTATGTTTTCCATTGCTATGCTAGCTTTACGATTCTTAAATCAACGCCAGTGCGGTAGCGTTAGATCTACTGATAAATGATCACGTTTAGAGCAAGAGCGTCCATAAACCGTTCTTCAAAATGTAGTTTCGAAAAAACAAAACGAAACTATTTGCGTTAGGTACGGAAAAACATATTGATTAAAATATATTCAGTGTGTTTAAAAGGTATTGGGCTTCCGAACTATTCTTGATCATAGTGTCGTAATATATTATTCCCTTATTACTAAATCTATTTCACACTATTCTTCAGTTTCAAAAGTTATACATACATATTCTTGGATTTTGGAATATTTTATTACGCAGGCTCACACGTCCTTAAGTCCTGCTCGACCACTCGTTCTCTTTAGTTTTATCAGATATCTTTCTTACTAAACTACGGAGGTAATCAAAAATATTACTCCTAATAAGTATCTTGCCAGTTCTTCTGCGTAAACTAATTTTATAAAATGTCACATTCTTAGAGATTAATTCGAATATAAAATAAAATATTTATTTATATTTACTAATTGTAACTTTAAAGCTTTATCGTATAGCATCGACAGTGGACAACGGTTCTGCGAGTGCAGCGTTGCGAAGGCGTTCTGCGATTTAACGCTTCTCTACGTACCATCTTATTGGGGCGATCGTAGCTTGCAAAGTGTTGATCGTTGGCTCGCATGTGTGATTGTTGTGATAGCGGTTGGGAAACAAACTGTGTTGACTTTATATTGTTTTAATGAAATATGGTTTATAAACATTTTCTAAGAAATTCTGCTTGGACATGACAATTGCGTTCGACTGAATCGCGACCACCATACACCAAGTATAACGTCATACTTAGGCACAGGCGGGTCGTGTTCCGAGATCTGGGAATCTCTGGGATCTGGGATCTGGTTCATACATATGTTGATAAACCGTCATATCTCTCTCTAATGGCTTGTCGTGTTTCCATGTGCCAGATGCTTGCAGGCCGGCATGACAGCGACGACCGCCGATAAATCACCGCTCTCTCGATGGTGGCGGTTGTTTTGGAATAGTCATGTGCGGTGAAAAAAAATAATTTTAATCAAAATCAAAATGAAAATATCTTGTATTTAATTGAGGCCCTAAGAAGGCACTTATGAACGTTAAAACACTACCACCTGTTCGGAAAACATCCCACACATCGAGAAGAACCAACAAGAAACTCAATCGGGTTTATCTTATTATCTTTTTTTTTTATCTGGTTATACAGTATTTAATAATATAAAGTTATTATCATTTTCAGTAGATGTACAGAGAAGGAATCACATCCAGACATCACCATCATTCACGTAATCAGCCACCCTATAAAACCGCTTCGACAATAAAACCAGCTTAACATGATTCTTGAACTTATTATCCGGCAAATCGCTAATGTGCTTAGGAAGTTTATTATAGAATCTAACACAATTACCTAAAAAACTTTTATTTGTTTTACTAAGCCTAAAAGACGGAATGACTATTTTATATTTATTTCTAGTATTGTAATTGTGCGTGTTAGTAACAAGTTCATAATTATCTTCATTTTTCCGAACATACATTATATTTTCCAAGATGTATTGGGAAGGCAAAGTTAAGATACCAAATTCTTGAAATTTATTCCACAATGATTCGCGTGGTCCCATATCATAAATTGCTCGAACTGCCCGTTTTTGTACTACGAATGTGGTATCAACCTCAGCTGCTGAACCCCACAGTAAAATACCATAGGACATTAAACTGTGGAAGTAAGCGAAGTAGACCAGCCTAGCGCCTAGCAGTACCAATATCAGTTAACTGGCGAATCTTACGCGCTGCGTATGCAGCGGAACTTAATTTCCCAGCCAAGGTTTTAATGTGAGGACCCAATTGTAATTTTGTGATGCCTAAGAAAACAGTATTATCAACCATGCCTACTATGTTCTCTTCTATCTTAATATTACTTTCAACACGTTGTACATTGAGTAAGGCAAATCTGATACATTTTATTTTGTTTGCATTTAACAATAGATTATTTAAAGCAAACCATTCTGATATTTTAAACAAAGTATTATTTACATGCCTAACTTCTAAATCTTTTCTTTTCATTTGAAATATAAGTGAAGTATCGTCTGCAAAAAGAACAATGTTAGCACAATTTTTAACTATTAGGGGTAGATCATTTATATATACTAAAAACAAAAACGTTATTATGTATAATGTTGATGTTATTACAATCTGGTTTAAGATAGTCGTATCTGCTCAAGAAGCACGCTAAGCCTAGAAATAGAATTGGTTGTCATGTTAAGCAACTGCTACACACCGATGATGCTTGACAGTCTCTTAACCAGTTTAGTATTTAAGACTTTTGCAGTATTTGGTAAAAAGAAATTCATATTTGAATTTCTGTACTGTGTAAAATTAAAACAATATTATCTATACGTCAGATGATCTATAAGAAGATTAGTATTTTGTTAAATCCAAATCAAAATAATCTTTATTCAATTTAGGCCCTAAGAAGGCACTTATGAACGTTTTTTTTTGTTAACTGTACAAATGTTACAAATATAACAACAGGTACAATAATAATATATTAGTGGATGCACAGAGAGGGAGTCACTTCCAGACATTACTATCATTCACATAATGATCCACCATATAATAACCTTTTGACAGTAAAATTATTTATTAAACTGACATCTGACACTAGACAATGAACCTATACAAATAATTTGAGTTTTTTAATAGATAATAAATTACAAATGTCTACCGTACCTATTTTTATGTTATTTTATCCTATAAATCGTTTAATATTGTTTTTAAAAAATTATAACTTATAAGTTTGAAGCGTATCAATCAATAAAAAAATGTACCTACCTTAATAATATTTTATTGCTTAAATTTATTTCTACTTACTGTAACTAGGGAATCAGTATTAAAATGACGCATATCACGTATGGAATAAACTTGAATATAGTATTTTCGCATAGCATTCAATTTAATTAAAAAATGGAGTCAAAGAGTTTCAACAGTACGTTATAAAAGATTATATAATGAGATACACTGTGACGAGTGAACGATGCAGAGTGCGTCAAAGTAGGTGCTATCTCATTAGGGCTTTGCACATGACTATGAAATTAATGTGAACCTTTATTAATTATTCTTGGACGTCATAATATTATGATTACAAAAGAGTAAAAGGCGAATACTTCTTTAGGTAATTTAGAGAATTATACGACTGCGTAATATCTAATGTAATACTCTGAAACCACACAGCTCTTACGAAATAAATTGTAAGTGATAGGAATTGTTAGAGATTTAAACAAATCTTAGGAGTAAATAATAAAATAATGCACTAATATTAAATAAAATTAAATATTCACTAAATTCACTAGCAGATTTAAGAACTAAATTATTTAATTTCAACGCAGCGTAGAAGTTAGAATGTAAAAGACAAAAAATTAGGCGTACGATAATAAGAGAAATCTTAAAAGCCACTGACGCGCTAAATCATGCCCGAAAAATTGAAATAGAAGTGGGTTGGGCATGTACCACGACTTGAAGATGGAAGGTGGGCCAAAAAAAATACCAGGTGGAATGGCCTATTAAGGAATCGCTACAGAGAAGAGCTTGGCGAGACGACATCACAAAGATTGTGGGTCGAGGATGGGCAAATAAATATAGCTCAAGACAGAGGTAGATAGGCTATTTCACCCGAGGAAGGATTCTTGCAAAACAAGACCACTACGAATTGATCAATAAGTTATTAGACATAAAGTAAATATTCGTTAAAATTTGTATAAAATATATAATAGCGTTAAGTTACTCATTTTTGCAAAAAATAAAAGGCTTTTTTAAATTTATTAAGATATGTGACGGACGATGCGCAACCGTCGTGGTTATGACAGAAAATAATTTTATAGTATTTTTATTAACCTTCCATCATTGGAAAAATCGATTGATAATTAATCTTTAATACGTGTCTATAATATGTATACTTCGTTGTAAAAAACATAATGATACTCGGCATCATTTGATTTGTAGACATTGTCGCGTGGACAATTAATTGAAATCATAATCAAAACCATTGTTATATTGTTGAGGGTACGAAAACGTATATTGACACTAAATTGCTGTATAAAGAGAGGATTAAGAGCGATTGGGAACAGAAAAATCTTTGGAGACTTCTCTCTACTTTGGGCAGTCCGACTGGTGGAATAAAGAAGATCGCAGCGGAATAACCTTGTGTTCTTGAGGAGGAGCTCTCTCCTTGGGGTAGGGAGTTTATGGCCGGCAACGCGCTAGTGATTCCTATGGTATCTTAAGTAGCCTAAGTTACTCCCTATAAAATAAGCTATCTACCAGTGAAAGTCTCGTCAGAGAGCGGTCGAATCGTTTCGGAGATTACCCGGAACAAACAGACCGACAGACAAAAATTTTAAAAATTGTTTTTTTTTTGTTGTAGGTATCGTATAACTTTCATATGCATTTATTAAAAAGCTGTTATTTTGATATCACAAACAGACACTTCAATTTTAATAATTGTATAGTTAGATATGATAACATCTATGATTTATGTTTGTCGTACCGTGAATCTGTGGAACCTTCACCCGGCCGGTGTGTTCCCTCCTTTTTACGACATTGGGTCCTTTATGCGTAACGTGAAGATATTTGTGCAGGCTGGCTTGGCAGCGGCGACCGCTGATGGATTTCGATCTCTTGGTGGTCACCGTTGTGTTAGAATTGTACTGTGCTTACCATCAGGGACACTACCGTTATAGTGCCGAGCTATTATAAAAAAAACCGGCCAAGTGCGAGTTGAACTCGCGCACCGAGGGTCCCGTAATTGTTCAGCTACATTCACAAAAATAATTAGGTAGCATCGGCAAGCTCAAAGTTTTTAAACAGGGTAGGCAGAAAATTTTTAAATGCTAATAACTTGCCAAAAATAATACATTTTGGTTTTGGTTCATCGTCTTGTCGATTAAATAATGATGTAGGTAGTTCAGTTACCGTAATTGTCACCTCAAATATCCATAGGCCATACATACATTGACTGATTTTATAGACATATCAATTTACACATGTTCGAAATGACCTTTTAGCATTGATTTATAATATTGGTAGGTAATTGAAATTTTACAAAATCTATTATGTTATGAATTAGGATACAGAGTACTTTTTTCGCTTAGCTAAGCGGGTGAACAAATACTAGTAAAAAGTATACTGCTACATACAATTTAAGTTATGAAAAGAAACGTGACTTAAAATTGATTGGTCATAATGTTTATTCTAATCGATAGATGGCGCTGTACCGAAAAATAACTAGCTTTTGGTTTATAAATGCAAAAATGTATATAAATTTAAATCAACCAGCAGAGTGGTTCCATTGCCCTTTTCACCTATATAATTTTTAGAGATTGATGTGTGCATAACTGTACATTATCATCAATATAATTATTACTTAGACTTACTGTGTAGATTGGAGAATGTAGAGACTGGGATATGAATTTCTAAAAAAAAAACAATGTTTTTAGATAATTCATTTTTTTAAATTGATTTTTGTTCATATTTGAGAAATTAAATTAAACACCTGAAATACTTATTCACAATCATAACTTTCTTAATCATATAATCAATTTAATTAAACATATTTCAATGAAAAGACAAGAATTATTGTTAATAACGGAGAATGCCCATACTTGTACCAAATTTTGTTGCATAGCAAGGTTGAATAAAAAGTAAAGAATTGTTTTTTTTTCATATTATTTAACGAACTTTTGTCTTCGGAATTTGGTTTTCTAAGTAGAATGTGATATATGTTAGTGACGGTATTCGTAAATAATGTCATATGTAGATATACCACTCTTTGCAATAAATAAGTTCCGCATACATTGTGTTTCTGTTAGCACTCGAATTTACATTGGCGACAAATTGTGGTTATATAACGATGCCCTTCGGAAAACTACACGAATTCGACCTCGAGGGAGGTGCACAGTGGTCAGCATATATAAGATTAGTGAAACAGTTCGTTTTATTAAACGATATAAAAAGTGAGTTACACGTGGCTACATTGCTGACGCACGTAGGTGCACCGACATACCAACTGATGTGCGACCTATGTGCTCCACTTTATCCTGAAGATAAACAATTCGAAGAGCTCGTAAAATTGGTAACCGGTCACTTAGAACCCAAACGATCGGAGATTGCAGAGAGACACACCTATCGTCAACGGCGGCAAGCGGAGGGCGAATCGATTAATATGTTTTTGCAGAGTCTTAAGCACCTCGCAGTACATTGCAATTTTGGCGCGACTCTCGAAGTTAATATTCGGGATCAATTCGTGTCTGGACTGCGGTGTGAGAACATGCGATCGCGTCTATTCGCGGAACCAACGTTGGACTGTTGGCGAGCACCGGCGCCAAACAAGTGCAAGTTTATTAAGTATAGTTGTGATAATTGTGGTGTGCAAGGACACCTAGCAGTGATGTGCTCAAAAGTTAAAAAGGACGTCGGCAAGCACAGGTACCAAAATTTTATTAATGAGTCCAATAGCAATAGCGCCTCCAGTGACAGGTTAGGTAAAGTGTTATCAATTAAAAATGATATTAAGGACGCTCCATATAGTATTATGTTACTGTTAGATAATAAGGAATTTTGTTTCGAAGTAGACACGGGCAGTAAAATATCGGCTGTAAGTAAGTCATTTTACGATAAACATTTTTCATATTTACGTATAATTCATGAAAACAACAAGTTTCGTTCGTATGTCGGTCAAGCGATTAACTCTTTGGGTTATATTAATGTGCACGTTCAGTACGGCAACGCCGCACCGGTTGTTCTGCCGTTGTTTATTATTGAAAGCAGCGGACTGCCGCTACTTGGCCGCCGCTGGCTTCGTAAATTACATTTAAAATCAATCAATTTATATCATTTATCTAAAGACGATAATTATATTATCTCACAACTTAAATCTGAATTCGCGGACGTATTTATGTCAGGATTAGGCACCTGTAAAAGTAATAGTATAAAATTATATTTAAAAGACGAGACGCCGATATTTTGTAAAGCCCGCCCGCTCCCTCTCGCGCTCCGTGCGCCAGTCGAACGTGAACTTCAAAGATTAAAGGTAATAATTCTCGTATTGATGTATCATATCATAACGATCATGTATCTACTTGTATAGATTAATTCTAGATATATCTTGTATAATGTATATTATAATATACCAACATATTATGTTGTCAAAATAAATGGTAGCTATTAATGTGTATTGTTTGTTCTCTTTGCCCTCGAGGGAAAGGGTTGGATGTTTAACTATTAATTGTACCTCTATATAAGTTCAACATAAATTAAGGGGGGGAAATTGTATTATATGTTAGAGACGATATTCGTAAATAATGTCATATGTAGATATACCGCTCTTTGCAATAAATAAGTTCCGCATACATTGTGTTTCTGTTAGCACCCGAATTTAATATATATTTTAATATATTCTTTAAACTTTTTATATTAACTTATCAAATGGTATGGTGCCGCTTACCGTCAGGCGGGCCGTATGCTTGTTTGCCACATTTATTTGTCAACACAACACTTGCCAGACCCCAAAATGCGACGTATTGATGTTTTCAAATACCTAGAAATGTAAAGATATATTGTATGTTAATGTTTAACAATAATATAAGTTAAAGGGATTGTTCTCACTTGACACGCATTCTATTACATTTTTATTAAAATTTAATAAGTACAAAAAATTAAATAATTGATACACGGAATGTAAAAAGTATATATGGTGCAACGTGTTATAATGTTTCCATAAATCTCCTGCAAAATTATTCATAATGTGTTTAGATTTCATTTATTGGTCGAGTTCTTACGTCAAATGTGTTTGAATCAAATTATTATTATTGTTTTTAAAATATAGTGAATATTACATACACATGTTAAAAGTTCTTCATCTACCTATATTTATATCTATTTATCTATATCTATTATATATCTATACATATAATAAAAACGTAACTGATCGATGTCTGTACATAGAAGATATATGAGAAAAACTATTATCAACGCAGCAGAACCCAAAACTATGATTATTAGAATTTTTGTCTGTTTGTCTGTATATCTGAAAGAAAGAAAGAAAATATATTTATTGTTGTGAAAATATCTGTTTATCTGTTTGTTTGTTTGCCTAGACGTTTGTGCTTCCTAATCTAAAAAACGGCTTAACCGATTTGGATGCGGTTTTCAGTAATTTATTGTGGTAAGCTCACTTAAAATTTAGTGTTTGTTTTACTTCAATCAGTTCATAAGTTATATCAATTTAAAAGAAACACGTCGAACATTTGTTAGATAAAAATGCTATAATAATAATACTACTACTGTTGTGTACTTTATGGTTCGTAACATTATGATGATTGAAAGTTTACATAGTTAAAAAATGGACAGTTTCGGAGATATAAATTCCAATATAAGTAGACCTCAGATCTATATGCTAAATCATACTAAAAAGGGGTCAGTATAGGCTGGATTAAGTTAACGGTTAAACATAGCCACGCGAGAGCGTCGAGTGCCGTGTGCTAGTGATAGCAATTCATTTTGAAAAAGAATCGAACTCAGATGAAACGTTTTACAAAAAAGTCAAGGTAAACCTCAAATCTCAAAAGATCAATCTCTCAAAAATCTATCTTTTTCTCGTTTCACTTTTCGCATTAGTATTAATAATATAAAAATTCCTATTATAGAAAACAAAAAGGACACAACAACAGTCGATCTTTTGTCATTTTTACCATGCTAAAGTATCAGTTATGAAGAAACACAGAAAGGTATAGAGAGAGAGAATTTATTACAGGTATAGAGAAAGAGAATTCATTTAAAAAATTTATTAATATAAACTGCTGTCCTCATTCTGCTGTTGGGTATTTTACTGTTATGAATCGTATTTTAATTGTTAAATGACACCGTAATGAATGGCAGCATAATAAAATTAATAATCCATACTAATATTATACATGCGAAAGTAACTTTGTCTATCATGTCTGTTTCATTTTCACGTCTGGACCGCTGAACTAATTTAATGAATTTTGGTGAAGATATAGACTGGACTTTGGGAAAGGACATAGGCTATTTTTTGAAACAAAACTGGAAGCGGTGAAATGGGAGATGAAAATTCGTATGAAGAACCCATCAATCCAATTTTGATGAATTTTGGTACAGAGATATGTATATTTAACCTTTGATAACAATATAAGTTACCTTATGTCGTGGAAATAAAACTTTAAGGGGTGAAATAGGGGATGAAGGTTTGTACGAAAAAGGCATCAAAGCAATTTTGATGAATTTTGGTATAGATATATGTTGGACCTTAGAGAAAGACATTGGCTACTGTATATCGTGAAAATAAAACTTTAGAGGTTGAAAGTTTGTACGAAGCACCCATCAAACCAATTTGATTACCTTATGACGCGAAGATAGAACAGAAAGCAATAGGGGGTGAAATGTTGTATGAAGATATTTTCCGAACCGGCAGTGGTGTTTTGACATTCATAAGTGCCTTTTTAGGGCCTAAATTGAATAAATATTATTTTGATTTTGATTTTGAAGAACCCACTATTTCTCAATTTAGGGATATGAAAATTCATATTTATTATTTTAGAAAGAAATAAGAGGGTTTACGCGTTTTTAAAAAATCAATCCGCAAGTCGGTACAATAAGGGATGATTTACAATACAATACACATAGAGTGATAGACTCCTCTATGATTTTCTTTTGGTTTGTCGTGTTTAGAGATCAGTCGGTGTATATGCAGTAATATAGCGAAGTGGTAGGAATCGCGACCACCATATACATAGTGATAAACTCATGTATGTTTTTATTTTGGTATGTCGTGTTCCGAGATCACTAATAAGAGTAGTAAGAGAGATAACTAATATAATAAAGCGAAAGAGTTTTTTGTATGTTTGTTTAAACACGCTAATCTCTGGAACTACCAGTCACATTTAAAACATTCTTTTGTATATAATAGTGAGTCTGAGTTTGAGTGAGCTACAACTCTCAACTAACCTTAAATATTCATTTTTGCTAAATAAGTCGGAGGTGGAAGCCCTTCCGAGCTGCTTTATCGGCGTGCGCTGTCGTAATGGTTAATGATATGTAAATATAATGTTCTACAAGAATACTGATCCTTAGTATATCTAAAAAAAATCCGCGATAGCATATGCCTGTCTCATATACATAAGCCATAATAAGCTATTTTGTAACAAACAATTGTTAAAAAGTGATGAATGAACATTATTTTTAGGCAGGGCATATTAATTCTTACGAACAAAAGTTATTTCACCATAAAGAAAATTTTTTGGAGTTAATATAGGATGTTATTTGGACACAAAGTTTAGGAGATAATGCAAAATTTAAATAATTTGTACTTGCCAGAAGAACAATAATTATGATAGATTACACCGGTGTGTTGGCGTTGCGGTGTTTATCGTATAAAATTAACACGGGTGAAACCGTGGGGCACAGCTAGTACACAATATGGTTAAACATTGAAGGCTCTTTGAAATCTTTAATATGCATAATACCTTAATATAACATGATACGTTCTAATTTGACTACAAATCTTGTCTACTTAGAAGAATTACTATTCTACTCTAGTATTTTTTTTTTTAATTTACAAGGCGTCTAAACTACTGAGTTACGATTCTCCGGACTCAAATTAACCAATCACAGATCTCGAAAAGCAACACGACGCGACGCTTACAATCGCGGGCCGATCTTTGCAATCACGTGTAGTCGTGAAGCGGCGTGACGAACGCCTGATAATGCATGGGAAATGTAGATGAAAACATGACGTTTCGCAACCGATCCACGAGAGATAGACGAAGACACGAGGAAGTCACTCATAAAGCATGTGTTAGGCTACAAGCGTTTTTAAAAAGAGTTTTATCTGAATAAAATAAATCTGTTTTATACGCTTTCGGCTCATTTACACATCGCTAAATCGTTATTTTTTCGTTGACTACAGAATTATTGTTTAAGAAGATATCGTAATATTTTTTTAAATAAAGATCCAGATTATATGGAGTACAAAAAATGATCAAAATCAAATCCGATGATTTATGCGAGATGCGCGCACAACGACAAACCTCTATCATTTTATATAAATAAAATTATTAAATATTACTCGTTCATATGTGTAAGTGTCTCGCAGAATTATATATAATAGAATTTGCTTTTAAATTTTTACACAGAAATAAGTATGTTTGAAGTATCCAATAAAATATATATCAACCCAGTTGTTCTATTTACTTAAACCACAGAGCGACCGCTTTCAATATAATTAACCAGTAGCTACGGCCCTTGTTTACCAGTTGTCTAGAGAAAACATAAATTATCCAGTAACAATACATCTTCGATGCACACGAAACGCCTTTATTGCGTAATCCTATATTCGTGACTTGAATACAAGAACAGAAATACAACGACACAAAATTACAGCAGCATCCAGTTCTTTAGAATATTATATCGAGGCATTTTACTTATATAGTATCTGTTGATTATGTTACTTCTACAATTGCTCTTATTTTTAAACTAGGTGATACCCGCGTCTTCTTCTACGGTGTTTATTATAATATAACAACATGGCAAGAAAACACAATACTGAACGCGTAGTGCTTATAAAAATCGCAGTTTCTTATAACTTTAATAATATTTTATTGAATAAAGATATCATAATATATTTTTTACTTATGGACCAAGTATCTAAGTAGTAAAATAATAAACAAAATTATCGAAATCTATCCAGTAGGTTTTGCGTGATGCACGCACAACTGCAAACGGCAACGGCATTTTTTTATATAGAATATTACATATTAGTTAACAATATGCATGTCAAAAAAATTGTTTACTACAAAAGAAACCATAGAAGCTTTAAATTTAAAAAAAAAAACACCGAGCAGCAAAAACGGATCAAAAACGCTAAAACCTTTAATAAGTAATTTTACAATATTAATTATGATATTGCATTACTTTATTTAAATGAAAATTTTGAAATATGTACAATGTAATAAGATAAATAGACACTGGTTTTAGACTAATCCTACAATTTAAATATCCAAATAAACAATTATATAAATTAACCTTTCAACCTCGGGATTTACAATTCAAAATGTCACTAAGCGAAAGTAATGGTAATTATTTCGCATGGCAACAATAGCTACAGCCGCTACAGGAAGTACGGCCATCTTGCGCGACACGATTTCCGGGGCGCGTGCCCAGGTCGAGCGGCTGTCGATGATTTTCTGTGACATTTATTTTATGTACATGTCGTTTGATTAAATTGTGTGTCCTCTATGGTTCTTACTTCTTAATTCCAGGAACAATTATTATACCGCTAAAATTATATTCGAATATTATTTTAAGTAAGCCAAAATTAGCAGAATAAGTTAAATGATATCAAAAAAGTTCTGATTGTCGAAATATTAATAAAGAAACAAAATTATCGAAGGGTTTACGAGGAGCATTAAAACAAAAAGTGGTAGCTTCTATTTGGACTACGGATTTCTTTTGGTAATAGACAGGGATAACAAAGAACTTGTAGGTGCGCAATAAAAGTTATAAAAGTTTGTATGAAAATTCTGTCATTTAATAAAGTATAGACATGTAAAATTGTCGTTTACTTTCATATTTAAAAATAAATAACTGCATACGTTTTTCACTATCATTGTATACTTTAAATTGAACCTTAAATCTGCTGTAACAAATTAGAGAGTAATATAAAATTAAATTATTTTTGAGCTTTAAAAAAAAAATATATAAAAAATACAGCATGTATAAAAGCATACAGTCCTAGATCGCGCTAGCTACGCGCGCACCGTGACAAACGTCGCGTGAGCAGCCAGGATCTGTCTTGTTATTAAATTTTATTATATTATGCACTCGTTATAAAGTCTGAAAGGTGAAAGTCGCATCCGGGATGATATCTTATTATCAGTTCACGTTCTTTGCAACAGTTTCGTGTAGGTAGTTCCAAATTACATTCACTCATAATAGCAAGTTTCTTAGTTTATATCACCTACTGACATGTCTACATAAACACTGAACAGGCCTCAGTTTTCACTTAAAGAAAACATCATGATGAAACCGTAGCATGGCGGTAGAGCATTTTCTTATTGTCGCTAGGCTAGTTCGAGCTTCACGTTGAACTTCTAGAGCCAAACACCTGTTGTGGTATTTCCGTACCACAAGTAGGTACATAAAAAGCTTATTTTATTTAAACTCTTATCTTCTACACATAAATTACAGATGTAAGAAAATGCTTGCATCTGCAAAAATTATGTGATATGTCTGATATTGATTGATAAATAATAATGAATTCCGTTTACATTTCTGGTTGTCAACTTATCAATTCTAGAGCTAATGTCATCATGATATATTACTGTATTTTGTTCTTTACGCGATTCCGTGTATTGTTCATATATTTTAAAATATTTATGTTGATTAATACAGCAATGAAATGATGATCTTGGTATAATGCCAGTATAAAACAAGCAACTAAGTAGGCGGTTTTCATTTGAGCGCGGACAGTTTTCATGCCGTAACTATTTTTTTTTTTTTTCATATTATTTACAGTTCATTTAGCCTACCAATCCAGGAATGACATAATACAGTTTTGATGTAGAAAATGTTATTAAAATCAATTGATAATTAATCATAATTTAGTATCTGGAAAAAAAAATCCATTAAAACGTTTTAATTCATGCGGACAAACTTTTTTGATGTAAATTTTTTGGAAAAAACATCATAGACAGATTAATGAATGAAGATTATTTAAATATTACTTTCTTTATTTACAGATTGAAAATGCGGTGGAGGAGAGGATTTCTAAACATGGAGATGATATCATGGGCAATTTTAATCTTGACTTCTTTGGTTATTATAGGTGAGTTAATACATATATTTATTTTCCACAGTTCAAACTCCAGAAATATGACACATTTGTTATGTTGTCAAATTAGGGTCATGTATTTACTAGTAATAGTTATAGCACGAGACCAATATTTTCTTTTTTTAATATTATTATAGGGTGGCAAACAGCTTCTTGAGAAAGCTCAGCCATTCTCATTTGCATGCGCCTAACAGTACTACAGTCTTAGACGCACTATGCTTATTGTCTAGTCGTAGTATAAAATATATTTGAAGGTTACGTATTGAGTGCCACTAGATGGAGCTTCTCTGAGAATTTTAGTTTTATATCGCACTGTGCTAGGTCTGCATCGCGATATGGTTTTGTTACTCGTATTTATATTTATGTTAAAATGATTCAGTATTAAACAAGGTCCGATTATTAAATACACATACGCATGGTCCACTCCTTCCTCCCAGGAGGAGGGGAACGTGCATATGAGTATATATTAGTTAGCTCGAATTCTCCTAAGATTAGGGAATTAGTTAGATCGCGACTTTTTCGCATTCGCGACGACCGCCCGAGCCGAGGTTCGGCCACTCTGGCACCCTCGTGCGGGTCGTCACAAACTTTCGCGGCTGAGTGCCCTAAGCGCTCGCCCCCAAGTCCGGTGAAGCTGTAAAAGCCGCAGCGGCTCTGTTTGACGATAGGGCCCCTAAGGCTAACAGTGTAGTCAGTTCTAAAAAAAAAAAAAAAAAAAAAAAAAAAGTATTAAACAATCTCCACGCCCGCGTAACCACCGTTCTCTCCGCAGAGGACGGGCGGTCAAATTCGCTCCCGCACACACTCCATACGTTCACCCTCTTTAGCGGGTGACCCAAGCCTAGGTCCGTTCCTCGGTATGAAACCCTTGGGTCAGGCATCCGCCCGCGCGATACAAGTGACACTATACGTGCAGCACTTAGTTACCCACATACAACATTACACACGTATGAACAAACACACGTGCACACCACACAGGTACATAGGTTCTGTGAGGGACCTTTTTTTTTCTTTTTTTACGCTAGTTAGTGTAGGAAACATTTCTGATTACTGAATACACATACGCATGGTTCCTTCCTTCCTCCCAGGAGGAAGGGAACGTGCCTATGTGTATAATTGAGTTAGCTCGAATCGTAGGTGTAGGGATTCAGTTAGTTCGCGACCTATTTGCGTACGCGACGACCGCCCGAGCCGAGGTCCGGCCACTCTGGCGCCCTCGTGCGAGTCGTCCTTATAACTTTCGTGGCTGAGTGCTCTCCGCGCTCGCCCCCAAGTCCGGTGAAGCTGTAAAAGCCGCAGCGGCTTTAGGGCCCCTAAGGCTAACAGTGTAGTCAGTTCTAAAAAAAAAAAAAAAAAAAGTATTAAACAACAAGTCCGGTGAAGCTGTAAAAGCCGCAGCGGCTTTAGGGCCCCTCAGGCTAACAGTGTAGTCAGTTCGAAAAAAAAAAAAAAAGTATTAAACAGACCAAGTCCGGTGGAGCTGTAAAAGCTGCAGCGGCTCTGTTTTTGGATAGGGCCCCTAAGGCTAACAGTGTAGTCAGTTCAAAAAAAAAAAAAACCCCAAGCCTAGGTCCGTTCCTCGGTGTGAAGCCCTTGGGTTAGGCAGCCGCCCGCCCGATACAAGTGACACTATACGTGCAACACTTAGCTGCCCACATACAACATTACATACGTATGAACATACACACGTGTACACCACACAGGTACATGGGTCTGTAAGGGACCTTTTTTTGCGCTAGTTAGTAAATACACATACACATGTTTCCCTCCTTCCTCCCAGGAGGGAAGCATGCATATGAGTATATGTTAGTTAGCTCGAATTTGTAGGAGTAGGGAAATTAGCCAGACAGCGACCTATTCGCATGCGCGACGACCGCCCGAACCGAGGTTCGGCCAATATGGCACCCTCGTGCGAGTCGTCCAAAACTTTCGCGGCTGAGTGCCCTCTGCACTCGCCCCCAAGTAAATAAGTATTTACTAATTTCATATAAGTTATTGATAAAAAATTAAAAATGAATAAAAAATAATTAGGTAAAATGATAATATCTTGATGTGTTGGTTCCAATTATGCTATTAACCCATTTTCGACGTAAATGTTAGTTAGTATTAACATTTAGTGATTTATCGCGCTCACCGATCGTAAAACATTGAAATCTGACACGCTGGATAAATAAGATTATCGCCTCTGGGCTTCGTTTGACCGTTGGATATCTTAGGGATCGTGTTTTGTGTAGTCAGTAACGCCTGGGGTATTCGCCGACCCCTTCTATGCCATCTCTCGTAAAAGTGTATAACTCAAGGGCGTAGTTCAGAAATTGTAGTTTAATTGATATTTGCAATTTTGCACCATTAGTATATGGGTATTTTCGAAAGAGTTGAATAAGAAAACAAATATATTACGAAAATGCATATTCTTCTGTTGTATCTATTATTATTTGAGCATCTGATCTCATGTTATGTGTCATATAACATCAAGTGTAACTATTGAAAGAAGTACAACTTCTAACTGGTACATAAGTACATATTGTTTTTTGTTTTGATTCGCTTTTTCTGTGCCTGTATTAATGCAATGATGTACGGCAATTTCAATGCACACATAGGCAATGTTTGTTCACTTTCTATTATATTTTTAGCGGAGGTGAGGAACAGAGAGTAAAGTTCCTCATCCGCCATAGAAAAGGGAGGATCCTCCGGCCAGACGGGTGCTATGTCTGGCGGGCAGCTGCCGCGACTGTTGCAGTCGGGTTCTTGTATATTTACTCAACGATAGAGTTAATTTCTATAGCGCAATGTAGGATAGTAGGATGCGTCCTATGTGGCTCGATAGATATCGCTGTGTGTCGCTACGTGTAGTTGCGTCGATGCGTTGATGCGTCAGTTGTGGCGAGAGATGTCGCTACATATTCATCAGAAGTTCTTCACTCTGTCATTTACAAGCCGTCAAGAAGGAATAACTTACCATCGTCTTTCGATGATCACCGTTGGACTTTTATTGCAATTTACTTATCTATAGATTAAATGTGGTAATTTTTCCGACCTACATCTTAAATGATTCCACACACTTTCCAGACCTCTCCTTCTTTCTCCTCGCCTCTTCCCGTTAGTTTCAACGTTTGCTTCTTTGTACTAAATATCTATTGGTCAGGCCGCTTCATTTACCTCTGGATATTTGTCATCCAAATAGTTTACGGCCTGCCTCATTCTCTCTTTCTTGTTGCTATTGAAAGGCACTTCCTCGTAACGTGTTTGTTGGGTCTTCGTAATACGTTACGCTTTTCTTGATCTCGTATAAACAAGAAATACATAATAACATTTTTGTTAATTACATAACAAAAAGATCAAAGCTTATTAATAACACAGCGGTTAAGAAATAAATAAACTTATTTGTAAGCCGATTAGAAAGTTGTAACAAAGTATTGTGTGGTATAAAAGTTTGTCAATGAATTAAATAGGTGTCTTTAGTGAACTAATTTATTAACATCGCTTCATCCATTGTTACTAGGTTATACATCACAGATCTTCTAGTACACTAAAGAAATGTAAAGAAGCGTGTTTAAAAAAACATGTGTGCAGTTCAAATACGGTAGAAAAAATATAAAAATATGTTCTTTAAAATCTGATATTAAAAATCATAAATCAGCGGGACAGAACTATCGACCACTCGTACTGTACATAAGGGGTTCGTACAAGTATGGTCGTCACACTGCTAGACCAATTCGGCGACGATCGTAGTCGTGAAAATCAGGATTGCATTAACCGCTGGCCAAATCCCATAGACGTTTGTGTTTGTCTCTCTTTAGTGTCGCTTTTTATATTTATTACTTCTATTGTATACTATGTTAATAGCTATACTAGTTGAACTAAGCAAAAGGCTATACAAATACACAGTAAAGAAAATACTCAGCCAAAAATTAATTTGTTTCTTGAAACTTATTTCGCAATTTGCCACTCGTGTTTTATTAATTTTCAGTACAAAAATTAGTTCAATTTTTTTTTTAAATCATATAACTTATATTGCTAATCTGTGACGAGTACCATACTCTGGACGGTTCTACATTTACTCTGTATTATTACCTATTGGAATTCTTTTTTTATATTACTGAGTTTCATTTGATCTTTTTTTTATTACAGGAATGTGCGATGGAGCCAGACGGACTGCGCAACGTCGAAGGGTATTTATTTTGCTAATTATTTCCAAGTAATCCCTTTTCAAGGATTGCGTATATAATCTGTGATGTATAATTTGCCAGAAACGTGGTCTATATCCGTAGCCTTAATGGATTCGCGAGTCGGAACATTGAATTTCGATCTCTCGGTGGTCACCGTTGTGTTTAGATTGAACTGTACTTTCAATCAGGTCTGCGCCGAACTGATATTAAAAAATTAGTTTAATTTTTACGTCTGTGTACATGACGGCTTACATCAAAAGTAACCAAACATAGTATACAATCCATCTCATTTACTCGTTAATAATAATAAAAGATTTTGATGGTAATTTATAATTATTACTTATCAATGCTTTACAATATTTGGAACGCTTTCTTTAACTATTTTGTTGAGTGGAAGCATATAACAATTGTGTCGGACTAGATCGAGACTAAATAAAGAAAATATCAATGTGTATTATGTTATATTTGTGTATTAGGTTTTAGTTCCAAATTTCTTGTCTAATGGCCGATAGCTCACAGTCCTTTATTATGACACACGAGTAATAAAAAGTTTGCATAATGAAAAAAATATTAATATTATTCTCATGTTAATTATTTCAGGATACAGTAAGAACTGCTGAGCTTTATGCACCGTCACCGACTGCGGAGAGCCTCCAAGCGATAGCGGAGGCGATGGGAGCTGCAGGGTTCGAGCACTACACTGAGGGGAAACCGCTGGTCAAGCGTCTTATCCCTGCCGTCAGCCAACCAGACCTCGACGTCGTGGAGCATCAAGGTGCAGTATTGTTACGTGAAAAATAGTTAGAGTGACTCAAGTGGCGTTATGTTTAGGAAATAACTAACGCTTGCCACACACGCTACGGTCTATCGGAGAGGTTTACACATGTGTGGCCGGCTTTATGTATATCCAGCTTGTCCTGTAATATTTGCGGGCCGGTGATGACAACAAAATGGCTACGAAATGTTTCTTTAAACGCAAATAGGCTAGCGTGGTCCATCTAACCATCTAACTTTGACAAGAGTCTCCTTCCAGTAGTCGAATATTTATATGCTGATAAAATTTGGACACAATATTCTCGTATGATGAAATACGTCTCCACAATTCATGACTTCTTTAATCACGTCTTTCCAAGGTTTTAACTTAAATATGTAATATTCTAGGAGTGATCGGCAAAGCTGGTGTGGACTTCCCAGCGTTCCCAAACATACCCAACACCGGATTCAATTGTAAAAACGTACCAACTGGATATTACGCTGACTTGGAGACTGACTGTCAGGTATGAAAATCGGAAAAGCTAAGCTTTTTCATAAGGTTATCATATAAATTTGTCTTTTTTACAATTGATTACAGGAAAAATGGTCCACATAAAAGAGACGATTGTCTGAACTTCAAATAATCGAAGACACACGCGCGCGCGACAATAAAGCCTCTTCAGTCGCATGTCATAACAAAATCTACGCTACCAAAAACAAATACTACTTACCTATTTCGTTAATCTTAAATAGTCATTAATTTAGAACAAAAGTATTACGTTCTGTTTACCTACATAATTTTAACGTTATCCTAGGTAAATACTTATAATTAATACGAGAAGCAATAAAATTGTACCCCTTTTTAAGCGTATTGCGTGCACGGAAGACTGTGAGATTAGGCATGGTTAAAGTTTATATGGAGAAGGAGTGCAGAAAGCTAAAATTTATCTATAATATCTGTTACTAATACATAAAATAAAATAAATTAATACTGCGAATCCTAACCTGACCGGTGCCATTGAACTTAGACCCCCTAAAATATTGACATTGTCACTCAATGAAAAGTGACAGCAATATAAATTCATTGTTTATGTTCATTCTACAAATGTCAAACAGAAAAATAGTGTTATGATTAAAAAGTCGCTGGTCGAATTTCGATCATTGGGCGACCGCTAGTAGTTACTTATAATTAATCCATTTTGTATGGTACTTAGAAAATAATAGTTATTGTGAATACAAGTATAGAGATATCTTAGCATCAGTATCCCGCTTACTCTCTAGTATTCGCGATCTATGCTACATGTATACCCATATACCTATTATTTTATTTTTATTAATAGGTTTACAATAATTGTTACATTGGCACATGCTAAATATAATAAAGGTTGTTACATAAATTTGGATTACAGTGTACAATTTATTAGTAAACACAGCCTGTTTATTTATAAAACGAAAAACTAATAAAACAGTAAATATAAATTTAAAGACATTCAAAATATCAACTAAAACTAAGAGAAGAGTTTACTAATTTTGTGAAAATCATATATTTCAGGTATTCCACATTTGCGACACATCGCGGAAGATTTCGTTCCTGTGCCCGAACGGAACCATCTTCAGCCAGTCCCACCTCATATGCGACTGGTGGTTCAAGGTGGACTGTGCCTCCGCTCCAGCTTTGTACGAATCCAGCGCCGAGTACTACTCCAATGAACAGAAGAAGTCTCAAAAGATTACTCATACGTTAACTAAGAATCACGACTTGCAGCAAATAGGTGATAGCAACATCAGAGCCGAATCTAGACGATCCTCAATAAACGTACCAAATACAACAGAGAGACTGCAAAAGCACAGGCAAAGACTTCAGACGGATACGCCGTTCAACATCGGAACACCTAGGAGCTTCCAAGGCTTCAATGAATTTACCCCTACGCAAAGAACACAAGCGACGACAGCACTCGAGAAAAGAAGACGCAACCTTGTTCAGTTGATATCTAACAACTTCCCTGCAGTGAAGACTACACCGACTTACTCAGAAACGACGAAAGCGACTCCTATCGATTACAATTTTAAAGAAATGCAAATCGCTGCTGAAACTGCTTCCTTTGCCAACAACAACAACAGACAATTCTTACAAGACTATCACAATAAAAATTACCGACCGTATTCAGTATATACGCCGAATATACCCAAACCTAAAGCAAGGCAAAATCCTAACTTAACAACATTATATGATATTAGAGATAAACATATAGCTCAGGAAAGTCAGGAAGTAACTAAACGACCATCTCTTGTATCATATAGTAAAAGTTATACAGATTACGACAACCATCAAACTTATACAAGACCTGGAGTTTCTTTACTAAAAGGGTTCATTGAAAAAGAAAAAAATAAAACCGTAAGTGCCACTACAACAACTACAACTACAGAAAAGATCCCAGAAGTAACACACAGAAGTGATAAATACGAAAATAAAATTAATACCGTTATCATACAAGCTAAGAATACATTTGAATCTGCTACAAAAATACCTCAAACGACCAGAGCTCACAGTACAGAGAGATTGTCACCTGACAGAAGTGACGTTTACTTTACAACTAATCAGGTGTCCAAAGCTACCACAGAACCGTCGTACAAAGAAAGACGTGACAGACTTATGAGAAAATTAAATTTGGATGACTTGGGAATTACAAACCCATCTGAACTGATAACTACAGATAATTCTAAAATATCAGGACTTTCAGTACCGCCTTCACTGATACCAAAGACACTTCACAGCTTAGCCATTTACTATGCAACTGCCGTGGATAACTTGTCGACAACAACAAGTCCAGAAGACGGTGAAACGACAACACAATCTATTGATTATGATACTATGGAAGAGGCTCTACCTGCTTTATTCAGCCAACACACTATTAACAAGTACAGCGATTTGTTTGTTCATGATAAAGAACACGAAGCGGAATTCCTTGAAGAAATGAAAGCAGAACTCAATGGCACATTCGGTGAACTATCCGAAGATTTAACAGTGCAACAAAGCCAGAATCCCATAGCTACATCCCCACAAATAAGAGAACTAGCTCAAGTTTTCACACATGCGCTATCAGCATACCTTCAAGATCCCATCCAATTCCGAAAAGTCCTTTCTGATATAAGACCTACACATCCATCTTTCGGAGAATTATTATTCACTACAGAAGAATCTGTAAACACGGAACCAACAACTACTATTAGTGATGATGAGGATGAAATTTTAGGTTTCTCGGAAGACAATAAATTAAGCTCTCCTATCCAGTCTGCAAGGGAACCTAAAGCTCTAAATATTGGGGCAAGTTACGCACCAATTGAAGAATTAACGACATTGAAACCAGAAACTGCATCGACAATACACTATGGAAACACGGCTAGAAACCCATTTAGATGTTGTGGTAGAATATCGGCATCTTATACTAAGAACACTACTCCATTTATTGCTTCTACTACGACAGCGTACCCGAATACTGTAGCACTGAACGTCAATAATCTATCATCCACCAATAGTGAAACCACATCTGACTATGTGATACATAAATACGGTGGTTTTCAAAACAATGCTTTGACACAAACAAATGCATACGGCAAAGAAGAAAATTTCACAGATTCTCAACCACTTAGGGAATATGTTGAAGCAACAAATCTACCAACTGCGTGGGGCGTTGATGTCTCAACATCAACAGTTAATCTGCCAAGTGCATTAGAATCTGAAAGTAAAAAGCTTCGCACAAAAACTATCGTACCTACAACGACACCAACTTACTTTACAAAAACGGAGAGCATTGAACTGGAAAATGAAGAGGAATTGCAAAGAGCTCATAGTGAATCATTTGTTGCACCACAAAACACACGTCAAGGCAAACAGCTTAAAATCGATGAAAACACAACAATAAAGAAACCGTCTGAGGATCTTCAAGCTCCTACTTTCCCAGACTCGGACACCACGACAGTTCAAACTACAACATCACTGCCTACAATACAAGACTCTGAGGAATCTGAAATAACAACTACACCTGGGAGTGTATATACATTACCGGATAACGAGAAGACAACATATCAACAGTGGGCAAGTACTCTCGAAGGTTGGCAAACCACTATAATTGACCCGATCACACTAAATGATGGTTTAAGTCCTACGGGAACAGAAAACGCGCAAACAATTCATGAAGAAAATACTTTTATACCCAGTACTGCTATAACTTCAACTGAATATACAAGAACTACAGAACCTTCAGTTTCGTCAACAGTTAATGTAGAAATCATATCAAACGTACGAGATGGACGAATAGGCAGACTCCTAAGGGATTCCTCAACAGAATCTGCACAAGATTTATCAACTATTACCGACACAGTAGTAGAAAAGGCAAAGGAGATAATGGGAGGCATGAATGCAACAACAACAGAAAAACTTATGAACGTCATGAAAAAAACTAAATCGAAAACCGTGAAAAGACTAATTCTCCTATTGATACAAACGTGCGATGACGATCATAATAGTACAGCTGAAGCCTCAAAGAAGGCTCTACTTGAAGCCCTAATGGCTGTTTCCCAAAAAGACATGGAAGAAATAGCTAAGGAAGAAATAACCGAGGTTCCAACGACAGCATCGGACTACGATATCAAAACAACAGTAAGAAGAATGGACAGACAAGAAATAACACCGAGAGAATTCGAGAGACGCGGCAAGAGTTTAAATTTTGAATCAAGCGTCATAAACTCCTTATCAAACCCCACAACGGAACAGAACAAGGATCATGAAGATCTTGAAACTGTATCGACGACTATCAGGCCACGAACGACGTCGACCAGTCGAAGAGGTCTAAGGAAATACAGAACGACACCTGAAGTAAGAACAACTAAAGTTCCTATCTTCGATAAACCTATAGCAGAAGCCAGGAGTTCCGATCAAGGATCAGATCTAAAGACCGTATCTGACACAAGAGCTTTGGAACTATTGAGGTCATTATATACTATAGCAGCTAGATGGGGTTGAAAATCTCCAATAAATCAAGAAACATTTTCGTTACACCTAGAGGTTGATAAGACTTGTCATAAAATTTGGTATTTTTGGTTTTTATATTAAACCTAAGTTAAAATTATTTTTATTGCAAATGTGGTTAAGTTGTATATAAAATGATTAGATGGAATTTGTAAAAATAATAATAATAATTTACAACCTTTACGATATTAACAAGATTAAACAAAGTGATAGTGACAGTAGAACAACAATTTAAAATGTAAGTTTATCGTGACATTTGCAAATTTTAGAGGCAACTTAATACTTCAAACGTAGTTACCTAATAACATATTGTTTTTAGATAAACATGTATCTATACAAAAATCGCCAACGAAAATGTGAAACGAACATAAAATACAAGTTTGAAAAGGAAAGATGGATCCTAACTTACGCGCGTTAGAAAGAAACAATATTAGTTATTTCCGAGTATAAAGTAAACATAGCATGTTTTATTTTAATATTTCGTTTAATAATTTTTACGAACAATTTTAAAAATAACTTTGCTAACATGTATGTAGCACTAGCCGTATTTAAATCTAATCTTGTACATGCACAACACACTGAATATTTTTTTAAACATAGTGAAAAAAAGTAAATTTATTATTTTAAATTTTCGCGGTTGCGTTTCAAACTTTAAAAGCTCAATATGTTTTTTTTTTTCATAATACATTAAACATACGAACACATAAATATAATAATATATTTAGTGTTTCATTAAAAGATATTCTACAATAAAATTAATATTCAACCGCCTTAAGCCGTGTCTCCTACGCGTGTTTTGCTCTACACACTACACAAAACATTGTTTCGCTACACATTTATGTTCATCAAATTTTGTTTTATGTTGATGTCAACAATATTTCTGCATCGCGTACTGGGCGGTATACATCTAACCATGTCTCCCCCGCGTGGGTGAAGGAGAGTGGTGTACAATAATTAGATACGTACTCAACAACTCTCGAAAGCGTCGCAGAACACACTTAGTACGTTGTATTTAGTTTACGAAGCGCACCGACAGGTTTTGTGGATTTCAAAATATATTTTGTTGATATTGAACAAACCATCTTTTAATTCTAATTCTTGATAAATATTAAAATTTCGAGAAAGTAAATGGGTCATCTATGTTTTCTCCTCGGTACAAAATTTACAATTTCAAGAATGAAGCACATCTACCTACATCTGAAGCAATTTTTGACATGTAGTTTTATGTCACTAGTGACAGCCAATGTTTTACGCGCTTTCCATTTGCCAAGCCTATGAAGCGAGAGACGGCATGTGTTTTATGTAGACACAAAATTTGTTTTGTGTAAACATTTTTGTATAATGTATAAAGCAAAACACGCGTAGGAGTTACGGCTTTATACATACATTTTATAATTAACTTATTAACAATATGTATTTAATTTAGGATCGATTTTTCAATCCTCAGATAACTTTACATAAGGGATCATTTTTAAATTTTGACAGTTCTTCCTTGCATTTAACGTCAAATCGCCAAAATTATAGGTACCTCAAATAAATTTATCAGACGATGGAAAAATCGGCTCATAAAAAGTGTTTCCATAGACTTACTGAATAGTATTGTAGTTATTAGTTAATAACTAAGATCTTATGTATTTCCTATTTTTAAAGAAAAGTAGATTTTATCCACCAAGTTACCTACTTTTAGATACGTATGGTTGTTTTTAAGCTGCCACATTTTTATAATATAATTAGATAATAATTGGAACTAATTGATATTATAATTGTTTTAGATTTTAAAAATGTAATTATTTTTGAAATAAATCTTTATAAAGAAATTGCGAGTTATTATTAAAATGAATACAAGATATTATAAAGTTGTGCAGAGTTCTTCTATCTTTAATCCTCATTCATTCGTTTAGTGTAAACTTGAAACTGTGCTATCCCACAGCACTTTGTTTCGCGAGGAGCGTATATTGAACCCAGTAGCTTGCCCACTGCACAGATTTCTGAGTGTATAGATATGTTATTCCTTTGTCACGCTCTGCAGCCTAAACGATTTGATGATCCGTTTTAATTGTAGGAGTGACATAGTTTATGTAATATTATATTTAAGTATATACGTTTGCGAATCAAAAAAGAGAATGTATAAAAAACATTTTCAAAACCCAAAAAATCTAAATATATTTTATTCAATTTAGGCTCCAAGAAGGCAATTATGAATGTCAAAACTCTACCACCGGTTCGGACAAACATCCCAGCCATCGAGAAGAATCGAAAAGAAACTCGATCGGGTTTATCAACATATTGTCTTTTTTGAACTGTTTTTACAGTATTTAATTATATACAGTTATTATCATTATTAGTAGATGTACAGAGAGGAAATCACAACCAGACATCACCACTATTCACGTAATCAGCCACCTTCCTCTTCCTTCAACTATAAAACCAGCAAAACTAGATTCTTGAACTTATTATTCGGCAAATCGGCAATGTGCTTAGGAAGTTTATTGTAGAACCTAACAGATAATAAAACAAATTTTGTTTTATTAAGTCTAAAAGGCGGAATGACTATTTTATATTTATTTCTAGTATTGAAATTGTGCTTGTTAGTTACAAGTTCAAAATTATCTTCATTTTCTCGAACATACATTATATTTACCAAGATGTATTGGGAAGGTAAAGTTAAGATACTAAATTTTGTTATTAATACTACAGGGTGGGCCAGAAAACTTAGCAAATTAAAAAAAACTAAAAAAAAACTAAAGCCAATACACATACACATCTTTATTTTAATTAAAATATACATCTGGGAAATAAATTTCTTAAAAATTACATCATTCAGGTGTGCACCATCCCGCTGCAAACATTCCTTGAATCTGAACCTCAAATTGGTAAAAATTCGCTGACACATTGCGCGAGGAATAGCTGCCATTTCTTCTCGGATCTTTATCTTCAACTGGTTAATCGTGGCTGGGTTATTGAAGTAGACTCTACTTTTCAGGTATCCTTACATGAAAAAGTCCGGTGGCGTTAGATCCGGACTTCTAGGCGGCCATGCAATGTCACCTCGGCGCGATATCAGTTTCCCAACAAACATCTCGTTTACGGCCGCCATCGAAGCATTAGATGTATGGCATGTCGCACCATCTTGTTGAAGCCACGTCGCACGATTATAGGCTTCAAATTGTTGCAGTTGCGGAAAGAAAAAAAACCCTAACATGGCTATGTATCGGTCGGAATTTACAGTGACAGATTGCCTTTGTTGATTTTCAAAGAAATAGGGTCCGATAATTCCGTGTACTGATATGGCCGCCCAAACGGTTACTTTCGGCGAATACAGAGGCTTTTGATGTTTTGCACGTGGGATCTCTGCAGCACGGTAATGGCAATTCTGTTTATTGACATGCCCATTTAAGTGAAAATGGGCTTCGTCGGAGAACAGAATATTGTTGAAACTCTGAAAGCGTTCCAACATTGTTTCAACAAAAAGTCGTCGTATAATTGGGCCATATGGCAGTAATTCCTGCACAAGTTGAATTTTATATCTACGGGTGCCAATTCAAATCTTTCAACAAAATGCGACGCAAAGATGTTCTGGGCACCACAAGTTCAGCTGATCGCTTGCGATTCGATAGACCAGGATTACGTTGAACTGAAGCTCTAACTTGTTCAATTGTCTTCCGTTCTTGTTGAATCACACTTTCTTTCGAACATTGATTTACGTCATGTAATAAACGAAATAAACGTCGAACAATACGAATCGCCATTTTTATAATAATGTTTAACGCAGAATGCACGCTGCGCTCCGGTGAAGCGATCCATCGCGAATAAATTTCCGAGAACCAAGCTTCTCATCCCCACCACCCGCGCAGCCCCCGCTCATAAGGTTCAAACGCAAGTGTTTTTAAAACCGTATGCCTTTTTGGCCCAGCCTGTATATGGTTATGATATGAATTCTATTAAATAGCAATTCAAAATATATATCTTACCCTGAATTTACTACATATTATTATAAAGGCAATATTTCTATGTTTGTTCATATGTTCGTTGTTTTGTTTTTAATCATTTTCTATATTATATTGGACCCGACCTATACCTAATATACACTTGGTTCTTAATAGAAGAACAAAGATATACAAAACGACACATTTCTCTTTCCAAAATTTAATTATCATTCAAATCCACAATCGAACAAAGAATCACAACGTGGATGGAAACTGCCGGGCTGACTTGCAATTAAATAAACATAAATCAAATTATAACAAATTTATTTCATTAATCATTTCTTGGTTGTGGTTTTTCCAATATACTTCTCAATATCGCGTTCGGTGACTTTGTGTCCCGCTTTGAAGTAACTCTTCAGCTTGCATTTCTTCCTCATCATCACCTTGGAGGCGGCGAGGGCTCCGCGATGCTGGAGGGACTCGAAGCGTTCGCGTAAAAGATTCGCTGTAATATATATTAATACATATTAAAAGTGTATGTTGGGCCAGGGCATAAAATACAAAAGAATTTATGCAGCAATACTAACATTGAAGTGTTTGTTGTAGAGAGAAAAAAACGAAAAAACGATTACCCAACTATAGGCCGACCGCAATAAGCGTGACCCTGCCAATGGTTTGCGGGACGCGGGAAGGCGGGTGTGCACGGATATACACGGTATTAAAATATTACTCAATATGTTAAGGTCAATAGTTTATGCACGTTATTGCAACTAAGACGATAATCTATACCTTGTTCATCATAAAAAGGGCTTGCACGGCATATCCACAGAACGTAAACTTTTACGTCGTGCAAATTATGACATAACCTAAAAACATGCATTTCGACTATCAATTATTATTATTATTAAAACATTTTGATACTGAACTGATAAACATAATACAAAAATTGCACATTATAATTCTTAATTACTTTCCTCTATATAATGACTTTTGTTAATTTCGTATTTTCCTCAATACGTGCAGCGTTACTTTCTATAATACTTAAAACTAGTGTAGACCAGAATAGTAATTAATATCAAGGAATCGAAAAATAATCGTATTGACCAAATGCCGTTGTAGATTTAATATATTTTTTAACTTTGAATAAAAATAGATATGTATTTACATCATTCCAACATTTTTACTGCAGCAACACGCAACGAAGGATTTTGACTAGAAGAATTAATCTTGTTGTAGTCATCAGGGATTCAATAATGAAAGTGTTCCAGACTGCGATCTCAATTGTTATTATAGGTAGTTTATTTTTGTTGGTTTTATTTCATTTCCACAGTTTAAAGCTTTAAATTGATTTGAAGCATAATCGTGTTATCCGTTATATTTAGCACTGAATAATAATCGATAATCGAAAAATCTACTTTCAATTAAGTTATGCTACATCTCTAAAATAAACATGTGTCATGCAAGCCTTCTTAGAATGAACCAAGTATAATGATAAATAATATATTTAATACACATAATAATGTAGTATTTATTAAAATACTAGTCAAACAATTACTACTCCAAACAATTAAACCATGAAAATATTAAAAAAAAAAACGTATAGTAAATATTGTTTCTCACCGTTGGCATCTACATGTCTAAGGTCTCCGCTGAGCTGTTCTGGTTGAATGAAATCCGGTTCCCTGGCTGGTACTTTGTGAGCGTTGAGCGCTGGAGTCGCGACCGCGGCACGCTCGGCTCGCTTAGTGGTGCGCTTCTCTCGTGTCGATGCTTGGCTTCGCTCGCGTTTCGTTATAGACGACTGTAGTTTACGAAGCCTATAATTTTAAAAACAGTTAGTCGTCATGGAACGCCCGGCAGATGTGAAAAATCTTAGTGAATATTTAAAAAAAATACACCGAGTGATTACGAAATACGACAAAACAAAAGAAAGTCATTATGAAGATGTTTACTTTACGATTTTGTGGTCACGATCCCTACAGCCAACAGCCGCCAACGTTGGGGCCAAGAACCCATCTAAGTTTCCGTCTAAGTCTAAGTTTCACATGAGTCAGTAAATTTTCGTTGCTGGCTTTAGGGGTGTCTTGACCCACAAATTCATTGGATAAAAATGTTTAAATATACTGATAACTTAACCCCTTCCTCTACTTTTCATTACAGAACCACACATGCTGGGCTCCGGAGCCATAGCTTTACTGCAACCGCGACCTCGGTACGAACAAAAAAGTTCTCTCTCTTTGTCTTATATTTATCGTACTGTGAAGCTGTGGATCTATCTCTCAGCCAGTGTGCTCGCTCCTTCCTACAACATGAGAATCCTTCAAATATAACGTGAACATGCCAACGACGACTGACGATGGATTGTAGCTCCCTCGGTGGTCACCATCACGTACAGCCGTGCTACGATATAAAAGTATATTATACGCCATTTATTTAATGTGAATTTGAGTTACTTTAAAATATTCCTTTAAGGTTTTAGTATTAGGTAGGCACCGTTTTGAACAGGCAACAATACCAAAGTACCAATATATATCTCCTAATTATATTACCTGTTCCCTACAAATATTTCTGTCGTCATACTAATGAAAACAGTCTCCTAAGGCAAATGATAAAAACGGAGATTTGGTAAATTCTTTACGGAACATGTGGTGGGGTTAGGTTAGGTTGGCACTATGTTATTGGGGCACTATGTCTGGAACCTCCTCGTGGTGTGCCCTGGGCAACGTCAGTCTTCATGACTGGCGGCCAATACTAGACCGACGGCGTTCCTCCCCTGTACCCCTCTGCTCATCAGAGGAGACAGGGGATGGGGCAAGAGTGGACCTGCTTCGGCTCGTCCACTATGGACGGACTCGACTTTGACGGCGGAGGAGGAAGAAAACCTCCTTAAAAAATTGAGAGGATACAACCTCTTTAAAAAATCGCTGACGGCGGTGGAGTAAACCAATTTAAAAAATCACGGACGGACTGTGGTGGAGTAAACCACCTTTTAAAAAATCACGGTCGGACGGTGGAAGACAACCACCTTAAAAAATTACCGAGGAAGACAACCTCGTTAAAAAATTACTAGCCGGAGGTGGAGAAAACCACCAGCATAAAAAATCAAGGACGGACAGTGGAAGGAAACCACTTTAAAAAATAACCGGAGGGTTGAGGATGAGGACCTCGTTAAAAAATCAAAGCCGGATTTTCGAGGAAGGACGGGAGCTAAATTACGGCAGAGGAGGAAACCTCTATAAAAACCAACGATGGACTGGTGGGGGTGGGGGTGCGTTCATTCGCCCCCTTACCCCCGCCATATGCCAAACATTATGGCAGAGGCAGAGGAGAAAACCTCTATAAAAAACTCAACGCCGGGTGGGTGGGGGACAGGGGTGGTTCATCCGCCTCCTTCTCCTGCCAGGCCGAACCAAGGGGAGATGGGTCGGGGGGCGTCTTCCCATTGCACTGGTTTGGCGGACAGGGAGACAGTTTCGTTCACCGGGCTGTCTCCGTCAGCGGGCGGCCCTTCCGGGCCTTGCCGCCGGGGCGGCGCGGTAGTATGCTACCGCTGGTCCCGTGTCGCCCCATTACGGCGGCGGACGGTGCACCGTGGAGTTTTAGTGAGTAGGCGTCTCACATAACCACTCGTCCCCCCGGGCGGGTGTGTACCCATGACGGGTTTTTCCACGAAAAAAAGAAAAAAAAAAAAAGTTGAGATAAGAAAAAACGCGAAACGGCGAGCGCCACAGATACTAATAATGTTAAATAAGTTTTAGGTAAACGTTTTGGTTTTATTTGGTGATTCGATTCTGGTGACACATCTATTATATTAGGGACAAAACTTATTAATTAGGTAAATTAACGTGCAATCATTTAAAGATAGTTAAAATCATACCCTTTTGAATATATTTGTACAAGATAATTTTTAACAAAGAAGAAACCCAACTTTAATGATTTTGAGGAGTATCTTCGAAGTCTAATGTCCAATGCTAATGAAATTAAAATGGGACCACCGTTCAGGTATCAAAACAAAAAATAATTATCAAAAGCGGTTCATAAACAAAGAAGTTGTTGCTGAACATTCCCCGCTGGATAAATAATTTTTTTTACAAATTTTGAATTTTTGAATATATATATACATATATTTGAATTGAGAACCAACTCCTGTTTTTTAAGTCTGTTAAAAATGGCGGGAATGGCTGCCCCAATCATTTTGGATGTGGGATATAATTTTGATTACATGTCAGCTGGTGGGCTACCTAGTAATTAATACTTGCTTTCTATGTCTATTATTGAATGCTAGATATTGAAATTTGAAAAATATATAAGTTACACATTGATTAATAATAATAATAATAGCACGACACAGCATGACGGCACAGAGGACAAATTTGCCAAGTCCCTAAAGTGAGCCCTGGGTTTGATCAGCCTTGATGATAAAAAGGATTTCAAACTCGAATTTATGGTTCTGGGTGAAACTTTCCAGAGGCACTTGCCCTGTGCCACCACACGCGTCGCAGGTTGCGGATAGCGAAACGGCTTCTAGATATAGTTGCTAGCTGTTTACAGCCGCGGACAATTGGGCGGTCCAACTTGAAGGGTGCTGGGACTGTCTATGGCGGACAATCTCTACAAAAAGGCACAAACCTTATGATAGTAGGATGGCAGTGGCGAGGAGAAGCCGCCACTCTAATCAAAGCTCGGACCCGGGAAGACCAATCTCGTTAGCCTTGGCGGGCTATTGGTCTAGGAGAAGGTACTCGGAGAGTAAACCAAACGTGCTGCCTTGTACGTAGGTGTTGGTTCATCAAAAGCTAGGCCGCATGCCCAAGAAGCATGCAAAAAATAAAAATATGGAAGCAAGATTCAAAAACAGACTACCCCAGGAAGGTACCAGTTATACTGGAGAATCCTTCTCTGAGCAGAGCTTACAGCAAAACTCAGGCAGCCCCGTCGTATCTGGGGGGGTGAAATTTTGCTCACTCATGAAGACCTCACAGAAGTGCGTGACCAGGCGACTGTGAGTGGTACTGCTACTGGTAATAAAATAACAGACAAAAAACTTGTTCAACAGACATTTCACCCCTCGATGTTTCTCTCACGTGTTAGAAGTAACCCGATGCCTAAACAAAGCCTAACTATTTGTTCAAAAAGTATTGAAAAACCAATCAACCAGGCTGAAAAGCGAGATGAAGAATTAACATGCCCATCATGGCAGAGAGTACCTGTCCATAGGAATTCAAAGAAAAGGAAAATGCTGAAGAGCCCCTCTCCAGACGAAATTAAGACCTCAAACAGATTTACTGAACTAAGCGTTGAGATGTGTGAGGATAATGCAAAATCTGAAAATGAGAAATCCTACAAACCTCCCCCTATTGTTTTGTATGGCATAGATGACGTTAGCAAACTAACAGAACTTCTCGAAACTGTTACAGAAAGAACTCAATTTACATATAGAACTGTAAACAAGAACCAGCTAAGAATCAGCTGTACGGACGTAGAAATTTATAAAAAAGTTATTGCTATAGTCAGAGAGAAAAATCTCATAGGCCACACATTCGACAGGAAAGAAGAGCGTTGTTTTAGAATAGTAATACGAAACCTACACCCGTCCACTCCTATACAGAATATAAGAGAAGAAATCGAAAATACTGGTAATATTGTAACAGGAGAAATTATAAATGCTAAATTTGGAAAAGATAAGAGGCCAACATCTACTTTCTTTGTCAATCTTATGCCAGGGCCGAAGAACAAGTGTTAAAGAACTAAAATATATATACCACCAAGCAATAATAATTGAAGACCCAAGAAAAAAACGTTCTTTAGTACAATGTCATAGATGCCAAAAATACGGGCATACGAAAAATTATTGCATGCAGCCCTACCGTTGTGTTAAGTGTGGACAATCACATAAAACCTCTGATTGTACCAAGAAGGATCGTAACACTCCAGCTATGTGTGCTTTATGTCAAGGACCACACCCAGCTAACTTTAAAGGTTGCCAAGTATACAGAGAAATACTTGCAAAAAAAACTCAATGTAGAAGACCTGTTGCAAAGGGAGGATCCTCCGACCAGACGGATGTTATGTCTGGCGGGCAGCTGCCCAACGGTTGTAGTCGGGTTCTTGTATATATACTCAACGATTAAGTTAATTTCTATAGCGCAATGTAGGATAGTAGGATGCGTCTTATGTGGATCGATAGATGTCGCTATGTAGATGTCGCCACATCACTCCCCACCGAGACCGGAGGTCGATAGCAGGTTGAGTCGTCCATACATCTTGTGATGCTTGCCGGGCCAGTGAAATGTTCCAGTGAGTCGGAACCAGATGGCGCATAGTTCACGGTGAGTCGGAACTGTCTGCGGTGATGCCCCAGTGAGTCGCGGTGATGCTGCAAGAATGCTCCAGTGAGTCGGAGTGTTGCAGTGCTGCGTAGTGACTGGCTGCTGCGTCGATCAGGAGAGAAGTGCGTCTCTGCATGCTAGTGGTCAGGATACCCGTAGTAGCCGTGGATGCTGGCTGGCTGTATGACTCGCTGCTCGAAAGCTTGTGCAAGTGATGATGACGTCACGATGTAGCTGTGCGAAAAAGGTTGCGCTGACGTTCATGCTCGGGGTCACCAGTGTAGAAGTGACCATAGAAAAGGAAGGATCCTCCGACCAGACAGGTGTTATGTCTAGCGGCAGCTGCCCAACGGTTGTAGTCGGATTCTAGTATATATACTCAACGATTGAGTTAATTTCTATAGCGCAATGTAGGATAGTAGGATGCGTCTTATGTGGCTCGATAGATGTCGCTATGTGTCGCTATGTAGATGTCGCCACACTCAAAATAGACCGAGTATGGAGAGTGGCCAAATTAACAACTGTACAGTTCCTGATATAGGCACGCTAATCACACAACCACTTAAAAGAGCTCAGTAAGGAAATTCCGCACAAACAGTTAACAAAGCTTATGCTGAAACAGCAAAATGCATGAACAAAACCAATACAGAAAAAGATATGTCACACACAACAGAACTAACATTAAAAGAAATACTCATAAATCAGTCGATTAAATTCGACCAAGTCATTCAACAAATGAGCTCTATGATGGATCTCATGGTGAAACTAATTAACAAGCTTGCTTAATGGCTTCATTAAGGATAGCGACTTGGAACACCAATGGACTAGCCCCAAATTGAACAGTTAATAAGAGAACATCAGCTTGACGCTGTCTTAGTATCAGAGACACACTGTACCAGCTCTTCAAACATTAAAATACGAGGATACCACACTTATCTGACAAATCACCCTGATGGAACGGGCCATGCTGGAACAGCAGTGATAGTCAAAAATAGAATTAAACACCATGTATTAAAGAATTCCGAACAGATTATATTCAGGCTACCACAGTGGCAATTGAAGATAATTGTAGACACTTGAATCTCCCTGCTATTTATTGCCCACCTCGACATACAATATCGGAACATAATATATGTTCACTCAACTGTTTGAATCTTTAGGACACCGGTTTGTAGCTGGAGGCGACTGGAACTCAAAGCACACACATTGGGGATCATGCCTCACAGCGACTCGAGGAAGACAGTTAAAACTAAGCATAGATAAAAACAACCTAATGCCACTGTCTTCTTCAGAACCAACATATTGGCCAACATACCCAAAAAAAATTCCAGACTTATTAGATTTGTAGCATCATCATTAATGTTTAATGTTGTACTTATGCATTGTGTGCACGGACAGTCCAATCTCGGTCGGCACACGCAATGCACGCGGTAATAATACAGAAATAAACAATTTAATTTGGAAGGATTGTTTTCATATTTATCTCCAAACTGGTAAACCTCCAAATTGGTGACCACCCGACGTGATTTTCTAACTTTATAGTGAAGGGTATGTCAGGGTACTATCTTCAAGTTGACCCATGCTGGGATAGCTCTTCCGACCATACTCCAGTACTCTTAACAATGGTGATTAATTGTGAAATACAAGATAGACTCTATAATAAATACACTGACTGGGAATCATTCAGTGATTTCATAGAAAACAACATCCAACTTAAAATGTCCCTTAAAACCCCAGAAGATATTGATAACGTAACAAAACATATAACTGTGCTCATACAAAAAGCATGTTGGAAAAACACTCCTGACATTAAAAATCTACTTAAAACCAATAACCAACCTGTACTCATAAAACAAAAAGTACTTCAGAAAAGAAGATTACGTCGAGTGTGGCACCAAAGTAGACAAAGGAGGACAAAATTAGACTTGAGAAGGCTGCCTCGGAACTAAGGGAATCTCTACAAAAATGGCGTGAAACTACCCTAGAGACCAAATTGGAATCCCTCACAGCTACTGCATCTACAGGCTATACTCTCTTTGGAAATTCACTAAAAGCTACAACAGACCACAAGAAGCAAAGCTTTCAATAAGAAAAAGTGACAACAGCTGGGCCAGAACGGCAAAAGAAAAGTGTAACACATTTGCCCAACATCTGGCAGAAGTCTGCACTACAAACGCACCAAAAAATCCCAATGGCTTTGAAGATACAATACAATTGACACTAGAGCAAGTATACCAGCTCTCTCCACCACCACCAAATCCAACAACTGCGCGGGAGATCTGGAGACTTATTAGAGATCTAAAAGATAAAAAAGCTCCTGGCTTTGATTTAATCACAAAAGAGATACTAAGAGAGTTGCCTAACAAGAGTTGCATTCTTCTTACCACCCTATTTAATGGTATATTGAGGACTCAACACTCCCAGATCTATGGAAGATTTCCCAAATAACCATGATACATAAAATGGGTAAGCCAGCAAACATAGTGACCTCCTATAGGCCAATTAGTCTACTGCCCACTATATCGAAACTTTTTGAAAAGGTCCTACTGTGAAGAATCCTCCCAATATTAACAGAAAACAACACAATACCTGACCATCAGTTCGGATTTAGACTGCAACATTCGACAGTCGAGCAAGCACACAGAGTATGTGACAAGATAAGGACAACACTAGAAGACAAAGAGTACTTACTGTTCATCTGCGTTTTTGGATATACAGCAGGCTTTTAACCGTGTCTAGCATAAGGGGCTCTTGTATAAAATTAGGAAAAACCTCCCACACAGCTATTTTCCTTTATTAAAGTTCTACCTAACAACACGGATCTTTCAAGTGAAAGAAGCAGATGCAACATCAACCTTCTATGAAATAAAAGCAGGTGTACCACAAGGGTCTGTCTTAGGCCCAGTCCTGTACACACTGTACACTGCAGATCTCCCTGAAGTATCAGGCGTTAGTACTGCTACTTATGCTGACGATACTGCTATTTTGGCTAGCGACAGCGACCCTGGTAAAGTATCACTAGCCCTACAGCATGGCCTCGACCAAATAACAAACTGGCTACAAATGTGGCGAATTCAAGCCAGCGCCTCAAAGTCGGTCCACGCGACCTTTACATTGAGGAAAGGAAACTGCCCACCTGTTCAACTTGAGAACTCTATACTCCACATAGCGAATGTGTAAAATATTTAGGTCTACATCTAGATTGGCGTTTAACATGGAAACATCACATAAAAACAAAAAGAGAGGAACTAAACCTGAGATACAGAAATCTGTACTGGCTGGTTGGACGAAACACCAAACTATCAACAGATAATAAGTTACTAATATATAAAACAATACTTAAGCCGGTATGGATATACGGTATACAACTCTGGGGAAGTGCCTGTGACTCCAATATTTCTATATTACAAGGAATGCAAAACATTATCTTGCGCAATATAGCCAATGTACCATGGTGCGTCACAAATGTAGAAATCCACAAATACTTGCACATGAACATGGTGAGGGAGGAAATCCGAGATACCTCTCTAAAATACCGGGATCGCTTAGAAAACCACCCAAATAAACTAGCAACACAGCTGACCGGTCGCAGCTACAACTAAAGACTAAAAAGAAAGGACATTATCCAAATTGAGTGATGTCCTTGGTCAGTTGGACTTGAAGGAGGAGAAACTCTCAGTGGAGGGTTCACCCACAAAGCTATATTTACTATCAACACATTTGCTAATAGTTGAACTGATTGCAGATAAACTCGAATTAATACTTTCATAAAAATAAAACAATTATATTGGCAAATGCTTTTGCTTTTCCAATTGAAAAAATAAACAATAGATTATACTACTTACTTGTATATATCAGTGGTCTTCTTTTTATCAATCTTCTCTCGCTTCAATCTCTCCTTCTCCTGTATTCTCTCCTTCTGTTTCCTTCTCGCCTTGTGGTCCTTCTTCTTGTTCTTCACGGGGGGGTTTATCGCCTTGTATTCATTGTCGGTATCTGACTCAGCCGGATCTTCGGCAGGATTATGAGGAGTTGGAAGATCGACGTTCATCTCTTCACGCCACTGATTCTAGAATTTGATCACAATGTATACCAGTACCTTATCACCATTTCTGTTATGTCAATCTCCAATCGCATAGAACAGCAAGGAATTATGTAACAAAAAAGCTTAATGTCCTATTATTTAATAAGTAAGATCTCTTCTGCTACCGCACTTGCTACAAGTATTTGCAAGAGAGTTATATGAGATTTATATTGCACTCTAAGAGTTTGGGGTATAAAAAAGAAATGATTACAGGAAAATCTTGGAATTCTGGTAGAGTTGGTAACCCCGACTAAGGTAACTGGGATTTAGAAAGCTAATGTCAAATTACAATTTTAAATCCCATTGACACAATAAATATAAATTGCGATAAACAAAATTTTGTCCATGACATCCCAATGAGTAAATTTATTGATTTAATTTTTTCTTTCCGAATAGTAAAGCCGGCCACACTCTACGGTCTACATACACAGGTGTGCAGTATTTTAAACCTGCAAAATCACAGGTGTACAATTGATAATCCATTCTTTTCGCATGACACCGTGAGATAAACTAGTGTGAGTGCCCATACACGCTACGATGTACGGTCGACTTGAGCAGCCACACCTGTACAGGTAAACATCCCCGGTAGACGGCAGTGTGTATGGTGGACATTAAAAGATAGATTACCTCTTTCTCCTGAGCTGTTACTCTCTTGAACATTTTAGTTGTGACCCGGTTCAGATGAGCTTCACGCTTTATCATCTTCTCCTCGTATTTCACAACCTCCTGGAGCAGTTCTTGGTGTTCCTGTAAGCATAAAAAGCATCAATTATTATGTATTGTTTTATTTCTTGATATATATAAATAAACTACTTCTTGATGTAAAATATCCTAATGACAAGCTTGAGAATAAAATCTATTGTACATTCCATCATACTAACCATCAGATTTGTTTAGACGCCATCTATCGCTCATCCTTCGTACAACATTGTTAGATATGCATATTTTTTAAGTTTGATATTTTTTTTGGTAACTTTTTGTAATAGGTCTTTACCTATGAAATTGCCGTTCTGCAGTACTGGCCATTTCAAATCAAAATATTTTTTTAATGGCTAAGAATTCTAATTTCAAATTAATTTTATTTTAAAAACATGGAATTCTTTTTCCAAAAGTAGTCATTTGTTTATTGATTCGTGTTACATTTTCATCGCATTTCAATCTTTTTTGTCATCATGGATACGTTAAAAATTCGAGTAATTATGGAATATGAGTACCGTCGTGGCAGCAACGCGGCACAAGCGGCACGCAACATCAACGACGTTTACGGAGCTAACACTACAAACCAACGCACCACCTGTTATTGGTTTGCTCGGTTCCGTTCTGGGAATTTCGACTTGAAAAATGAACCTCGCGGTCGTCCGAAGTCTTTGGTCAACAATGACGAATTAAAGGCGATTGTGGAAGCTTATGATACACAATCTACGGCTGAATTAGCAGCAGCTTTCGACGTTAGCCTCAAAACAATATTAGTCCATTTGCGTCTAATTGGCAAGGTAAAAAAGCTTGACAAATGGGTGCCCCACGAACTCAATGATCGCCAGCGCGAAGTACGCGTCGAGACGTGCCTTGCACTGCTCAACAGACACACAAATGAAGGAATTTTGAACCGCATTGTTACCTGCAATGAAAAATGGATTCTGTTTGATAACCGCAAGCGCTCAGCAAGTTGGTTGGATCCTGGTTCAGCACCTAAACAATGCCCTAAACGAAAACTTACCCCTAGAAAAGCGATGGTCACCGTTTGGTGGTCTAGTGCCGGTATGATTCATCACAGCTTCTTACCAAACGGGGTGAGCATGACTGCAGATGTGTACTGTGAAGAACTGAACACAATGATGGAGAAGCTGGCACATCTCCAACCAGCATTGGTCAATCGCTCGTCTCCGCTGCTCCTGCACGACAACGCGCGACCTAATACTGCACAGCAGACGGTCTCCAAGATGCAAGAACTGGGGTTGAAAGTTCTCCGTCATCCGTCCTACTCACCAGACTTTGCGCCTACAGACTACTACTTTTTCCAGAATTTGGATAACTCCTTGGCGGGAAAAAAATTCAATACCCGAGAGGCAGTACAAAATGCCTTTGAAGAATTTGTTGCCTCCCGTCCAGCTGATTTCTTTAAGAAAGGCATCAATAAACTGCCACTGCGCTGGCAAAGATGCATTGATTGCATGGGTGATTACTTCGATTAATACAAATAAAAAATACATGAAAAAAATTCGTTTGTAATTTTTTCATACAAAACGGCAATTTCATAGGTAAAGACTTAATATAAGTCAAAATATTTTAATGTTATCTTTTTTAAACAAATCATTTTTTTTAAATTAAGTTTATGTATAAAACTCTAATTTTTTATTTTTCATTCTACATCCTAGCCATTTCGATCAATAACAATAAATTTCAATATTTCCCATACTTCAGGCGTTCAACAATAGTTAACTATTTTAAGATAAAATTTTAATAATCATACTTTGAAAGTAGGGTTGTAGCTGACGCCAGGATGTGGGATGTCGACGGCAGAACGTTTGACAACAGTTTCTGATGCTGGTGGTCTCGGCCTAAGTCTCTGGGTTGGTAGGACATTATGCAACTGTGCTTCTGTCGGTATGAAATCGTCACAGAGCGTCTCAGGTACGCCTTTCGCTTCAGGCACTGAAAAAGAGCATTGTCCATATTGATTTTGATGGCTTGCCAATAAACCCTGGCATTAAAAAACATCTTCCAACCATAAAATGTTTGTGACTAACTCATGTTTTTAAGACAGACGAAACAAAGGTAATTTCTAAGTTATTCCATCAGTGCTTATAAAATATTTATTTATTTATTTATTTACATAATTGGATGGCCAGTGGCCAATACACAAAAATAACATTATAATTTTTTTAAAAATTTGATACATTTATCAGTGTATTATGCCTTTGAAGGCCACCACCGCATGCTTTAATAATGACCAAAACAAATTAAAAACAAATGATAAACAATAATAATGCATGCTTTACAATAACAATAAAATTAAAATTAACAATCCACAGTACAATAAAATAAAAATAAAACAAACACTATAATAAAATAAAACAAAATAATAAAATAAAATTAAAATTATAAATTGACAATCAATAATTTCATAAATTTAATTTAAACTTGTTTGGCACTCAAGAACCTCAGAACATTATTATGAAAAACCTGCAATGAGTCTGAAAACAAATCAGCCGAGTTACAGAGGAGGTTATAAGAGCGTGACAATCTGCACACCATGGTGTTAAATCCGAGATTTGTCCTTGCTTGTCGTGTATGGAATATGGGTATCTTATATCTGGGATATCTACTGGGTGTCCTAATTTTGAATTTCTGCAGTAATTGTGTCAGACAATTGTGTGTGACAGTCTATTTTGTTATTAAAAATTTTGTACAAGAACAACATGTCCATAAGCTGTCGACGAAGTGCTAATAATGAATTGATTTTAAAATATGTAAGATTGTCCCAATAACTGTATTTATATTTACTATGATGACAAAGAAACGCCAGGTGTCGTACAAACCTCCTCTGGACTCTTTCAATTCGCAATTGGTGGGACTTATAGGAGGGTGACCATACCACACTACAATATTCCAAGATACATCTAACGTAAGCGTTATAAACCACGATTCTGGTTCTGGATTATTGACTTTCTTACACATGCAGTATAAGCAGAAATTATTATATCCAAATAATATATACAAGCACGTTAATTTTCACTGTCTATTAAAATTTCCCAGTAAGAATGTTGATTGTCCCACCACAAAAAGAACTGTTGAAGAGAATATTGATTTAAGGTACAATCATAACTATACAAACTGTGTTTGCCCCAAAGGTCCAAATTAAAGTTCTCTCGGACTTGCTTAGCCTTCCTCTTCTTATTCCTGGCTAAGGATCTGTTCTTTCTTGCATCATCCAACTTCTTTTTCAGAATGCCTTTTTCGAAACGACGTTTTTCCGTCAGCTTGCTAAGTGCTGTGGGCTTTGTGCCTACTGGGTTGACACGATTACGCTTTGCATTCGGATCTTCAACCTGATTTAATAAGACATTATTATGACATGATGAATGTATTAAAATTTATGACACATTGTCAAACAATTCATCAAATTTATATCTGCTCAGATTTTTTTTTACAACAGCATGGTAAAGTGACCTATGGAAAAGTTTTATTTTTACTTTGTTATTATGTGAAACTCTCTCTATGTCAGTGTGTTCCATCCTTCTTATGACATTGGACCCTTCAAGTGTAATGTGAAGAGATAATTATGCAGGCATGTATGACAGTGACAGCTATGACTAGGGATGTCTTACCAATCACTGTCTTTGCCATCATTTTTTGATTATACTGTGATCAGTGCTATCACTTTGCTATGCTATTAATAAAAAACCTTTATAGCCTACAATGTACAACTTTACTTTGTGTGTAACACCTGGCTTTATCTCTCTTGTTTAACTCTGTTATCACAAGATTTAAGTAAATTTTTTAATACCTTAGACGAAGGTAGTAAAATTTCAAAACATTTGGGTCCATCACTAAGTTTTGCTCTCTTCTTGAGCTTAGTAGATAATATAGGCTTCTCATCAACATCTTCAGTTTTTATATCACTACCTGTATCAATTACAAATAACTCGCTATCTGGTTTGCTCTCGAATTTGCTGAAAATATTGAAATAGAGTATTTAACCTTATTATACAATAGACAACCATTTGAATACAACCTCACACAAAGAGACTGAAATTTTGCATTTATAACATTATGTGAAGAAAACAAATATAAGAATAATGGATTCAAAATGTAACTGTACTAGTTTACATCTAACAGTTCAAAGCTTGTAGTACTTCATCTTTCTTGCGATAAAATATTACATATTATAAAACATAATGTCTCTATTTGACTGTTCATTAGTGTGGTTATATTGTAAGAATCACCTAATTTCATATTATGTGATTTAATTTTATTTATAGCTGTCCTCTGGCCAGATTGTAATATATATTTTATTTTGTTGGATAACGCTAAACTAAGTCAGACAAAAAATTACAGTCACAAAATTCTCTTGCAATAAATACATACAGTGCCTAAACAATTATGTATAATAATAATATAGTGTTAAAAAGTTCAGAAATCTAGCTATACTAAACATACAACTTTTATATTTGATTTTAAACCACGTTCATATTGCTTTGTATGTTGTTTTACTTAGTAAAAATAAATTTGTAGTTTTAAATAAATTGTTTGGTTTTATAAAAGAGCACTAAATGTAACTTTACTAAGTATATTAATTGATAACTGATTACATACTGAACTATTTTACACTATTTATTTAGGGTAAATTTGAAAGTATTTGTACAGATTTATTTCATAGCATGAAGTCAACATAACCTTACCCTAATCTCTCTTCCAAACGCTGATCTTCTAAGAACTCTTCAACGTCTTTAATATCACAGTGTTTGCGCCAATCTTTCTTATTTTTCTTTGATACATGTTTCTTTTTCTTAACCACAGCCATTATAAAATATAATTTACAAAATGAATAGCATGTGATTTGTCACGTCAGGACATCAACGATCAGCGTAATGTTTTGAAATGAAAGGACTAAGAATGTGTTGCAAGGGTGCGATAGCGCAAAGTTACCAAGGATTGTTCAAAAAGTAATATTTTGATCACAAAAGTAACGCATTCTCAAAATTGTCGATAAAACGCAATTTTACCTCTACATACATACAATTTATCACTTCTGTACATATTGAACAACATTGCCAACTCAGTCGAACAAGATCACAATAATTAACAATAAGCTACACAAGGTTTACAAAATACAAACAAACTTGCTGGTTGCATAGTTTCGGTTTATCTACCTTCTTGCCTTCCGTTTTACCAAAATCTTTTTGGTTGGTATTTTGTTATTAACAAATTATTATATTCTTCCACGAAAAGTAGGTAACGCAAAACTAACATTTTGAGTTTTGTAACACATGAGTAACGCAACAGGGTCAAAAGTAACGCCAAATGTTATAAATGTACTGTTCTGGCAACGCTGCAGTAAAACAGAGAACGTTTCGTTATACGTAAATTATTCTGAACACGTGTAACAGAAAATAATTGTAAAATATAATTTTAGTTGGTAATTTCATGATAATATGTAAAGTAATATGTATATCATATAGCAAATAATCTTTAGATATCTATTATTATCATTCACCGTGTTTTAATTTAATATTACGGCTTATATATTTATGTTATTGTAACGTGGAAAGAAATGAGTTAGCAGTACAGGAGTACGTATGAATATGAATTGAAATGTAGTGATATTTTTAGAAAACAAGCAGTTTGCTATTAAAAAAGATAAAATAAAATTTATTAAAGATCTAATTTTATTATTAAATACTTAAAAATAAAAACAAATAAAAACTAGATAAAAAGAAAATTGTTTAATGGCATTGAACTGTTCAGACTTTAGCATTATTTCTCTTCTTCGCAGTCTTCTTCTTCTTCCTCTGCTTCCTCTTCTTCCACAATATCTGTAAAATAATAATAGGATGAAAAATATTATAATACGGATACCTTATATCTTTAAGATAATATATACTATTGATTTAGGTGCCTATTCGAAATAATATACATAATATATTATCTACAAACAAATTTGTACCTAGGTACAAACTAAACAACGTTGTATAGAATACCTATTTTTTATAGCAATGGTGGCTCAGTGGTAGCGTGTAACGGACTCCGCGTCGTTCGACGTGAGTTCGAATCTCTGCACGAACCTAAGCACTCGGTGAATATAAACATTGTAATGAAACCACAGCATAGCGGTAGCTTTTTCTAATGCCCATCTAGCTAGCTACCACCCTCATGTTAAAAATATATCGCCAAGCACCATTAAGTGTGTTTAAGTCTATCTGTGTCCATCTAAGCTAGTCTCACCTGCACGCGGTATGTACAAAATGCACTAAAAACCATGAAATAGCTAAGATGATTCTTTTCTTTGAGTTATAGAACACTTCCACCAACTTAGATCAAACATTATGACAAAATTATGTTAAAAAGTCTGTGACAGTGACACGCTTTGCGCATCACTTTTAATGTATTAACCACTATAATCTATAACCTATACTTAGATGAGGACATGTGCGCCATCGGGATTACTTTCAGGGGGGTGCATCAGCATTTACATACTATATACTACTAACTAATTAAATATAATTTTACTTATATTGTACAAATTTGGACCGCAATCTTAAGTTTTTATTGAAACAGTAACTTAATTTAAAAAAAATCTTAAACCTTTCAATGTTGGTATTTTAAATTTCGACAGGGGGGTACAAGGGTATAACATTTTTGTTGACGGTAGACCTACAGCTATTTATTGTAGTATTATATATTACGTACTACAGATGACGTCACAACCAGATTGTTCGTAACACACGTTCGAGTGCATACACTCGCACTCACAGTCTATGCCGGGCACTTTTTGCGATTACACGTTTCAGTGCTAACCTTTAATTCATAAGCATGGTAAGTATGCGTTCATGTTTACTGAGATACTGTATATACAAATCTAGAAACACAAGTATAAGTCAAGAGGTTACATTGCATCAGTAAGTTTAATGCATTACCCACGCCCCGCGGTTTCTAGTGGACCATTATTTATGTTCGTAATAGCTACTTTAGTATGAAGTAGATACACGATATCTCAATGCTGCTATTACTTAACATCGTTACACTTAGTTATTTTGTCTAACGAATATATGAGTAAGTTTTATCATGAAAAAAATTCTTAATAAATATCTAAGTACAAATTATTATAATTTACCTACCTTTTATGGACACTAAATTATTCTACCACCTATGCAATCCATCACCACGGTTAATATTTTTATTATTGAAAAAACTTTTTAGATTAACATAAGTGTGAGGGTAGATTTCTTCGAAGGAACCAGCGTCTTGTAATTTAATACTTTTGGCATCGACAGCTGATTGGTATTGTAATGGCTTATCAGAGATAGCTAGTACAGGTCTCACTTTAATTTCTTGTACAGAATTGTCAGGTTTAAAATGAGATCGCTTCGAAAGGGGAGCTAAGTCCAATACGAGAGGTCTTTGAGAGTTGTGGTGAATGCTTGCAGTTGTTTTGGGCGAAGGCAGTTTTAGGATTGCTTCTTTCTGGGTTTGAGCTTTGATATTTTTTGCTTTCGTCTGTTTCGGATGATGTTGAACTGGGCCGGACCGCTCTGGAACACGGAAAGAGCTCGCTTTACGAATCATGTTGATTCGTTTGTCGGCGAGAGAATTCATCATGACGCTCTAGGAGTCATTTTATTAAAAAAATATTCCGTAACAATTTATAAATTAATTAAATATTGAAAAAGACTAAAATGATGAACTGCCAACATATTTTGTACTTACCCGATACCTAAAGAAAGAGATATTTATAATTTTATTATTAGTGTCACTCTAGTTACTATAATATTAAGAGAAAAAATTGTATTGTTTATATTCCATTAAAATAGAATTGATAAGTTATCATTGCCAAGTACCTAGGTAGTATCGAGAAGTTTTATGAATACTTAAATAATATGTAATAATACCTAATCACAGACAGACGGAATGACAACATAACATTTTCGTGCTTAGAAAGCGTAGGAATGTAACGTATAATTAATTGGTTCCAACAATACAGGGTTAGTCAAATCAGTAAAAGTTAGTCAAGTTACTTTAAGTGAGATGTCAAGTCAGAAGTCAAGCAAGTCAATAAACAGTCAAGTCATATTAAAATAACAAATTTGAAAATAAAGTTTTATTTTTTGTAACACTTGGTTTCCGTTATTGATACATATATAATATGACATCGCACTTAATTTATGTTAGAACTGAATATTTTGGTTTCTGTTTGGTAACATGCAACATGACAAAATGTAACTTAATTCTCTACAGATGAAGCCAAGGGTTTTTAGTGGAAGTTGTTAAGATTCATAAACGTGGGATATTTTCAGTGGACGACATATAGAAGAAGTCTGTCAAACGACAAGAAGAAAATTGTGCACATGAATATTAGTAGGAACCACGTATTAAATAGTTCAATTGAAAGAGAAGTAATAGGAAAGTAAGCCAGAAAATATGGGAATGAAAGATGCAAAACTCACTAAAAAAAGAAAAACTTATTAGCAAGCTAGGAAGTATTTGTTAGGTGTCGAAGTGATGGATTTTACGATCTTATGGTAAGATGACAAAATACATGGACGAGTTGGTGAATATTTTGATTCGATATAAAACAATTCGACAACCATTTTGCATGTTACTAAGATACGTGTGTTTTTTTTATTTGTACTTGACCAATAATTTTACGTGCAGTCTATAATAACATATATCAAATTTTCATTATATCGCGATGGTTTTTATTTTTAATTTAATCCGACATGTAAATCTTAGCCATCTCGTTTTTTTTTATAATTTTAGAAATTTAGATATTTTATTGCCTGCGTTAACATTATATCAGTATGTAATGAAAATTTGAATAATCTACATTACAATGTAAATCTGTAAAATCTATTTGTGGTTAACTTAAATCATTTAGAACCTATATATATGTAGTTATATGTACACGCTACACATATAAAATTCAAAACTCGAAACCTTTTATATAAATAACTCATGTAAATGTATAAAAATACAAAATACTATACATTACAATCAAGATTGAGAACTAAGTATCTAATTTATTACAAAAATAATGTTATTTGTATTATAAATTTATTTACATTAATTATTCTACATGTTTAAATTAGAATTAAACGAAAATATATCAGAATTTTATAAATATTTTTTTTTGTTTATTTTGTATATATTTTCCGTTTTACTCAAATTCAAACTTAATTAATTAGTTCTGGTAATATTGGAAATTTTATAATGTATTATGTTTCACTAAGTTTATGGAAAACAAGGAAATAACCAATCATACTATATTAATGACGTCACTGATGTCTTCTTCATAGTGACGTCATATGGTCTGCATATAACTCTCGAGTGTCTATGCATATGAATATATTATAAAAAACCCAATTAAACCAGAACCTGTTAATCACCTAAAACCTTATAGCTACTGATGTTGGAAATCCGACGGTAGCTGGTAGTACTCTTGGCTGCTCTCTTGTTCCTGGTTGGGAGCTACTTTGTACTCTTCGTAAGTCGTACCTTCGTGGGACGCGTCGCGGTGCTGACCGGAGCCAAGTCCTGCGGCTGCGGCTTTCGCTGCCGCTTCAGCTGCGTTCGCCTGTGCTTGCTGAGCAGCCGCCTGGTCAAATTCCGACATAAATATATTTAAAAAGAGCCAATGAGTTTACTTAGTTGCAAAAAGAATTACTGAGGCCAAAGATTAATCTTAACCCGTGATGTGATAAATTTATTCGACCAACTCTATACAATGCGGCGCTGCCAACAATGCACCCATGAAACCAGTCTTTATTCTCACTTCCCTTACTTGCACTTGCCTACATGTTGCCAGATTGTTTGACGTTCATGCTTATTGCTCCACTTTTTAGAGTGATAGAGTGAAAGTGTATAACCTATAACCTTTCTCAATAAATAAGCTATAACATGCAAAAAAAGTTTTTCAAATCTGGCAAGTAGTTCCCGAGATCAGCGCGTTCAAACAAACAATCAATCTCATTACATTACTGTTTTGATGTAGTTCTGAAAGCTAGGGAACGAATTAAATGAAGATTAATATATTGCATCAAAGTAGAAAAATAGTAATCACATACCGCAACTTTACAAATCTTTTTAAAATAAAACCTAAAAATAATTTTATGTGTTCAAACATTTTTGTACATCGTGAAGAATGAAATAGGAAAAGTAACAGAAAGAAGAAATATGATATAATATTTATTATTGAATTAAAAAGTTATATTACAAAAATTAATACGGTCACTGAATAATTCAGAAGAACATAGATATATGAATGTCTTCGAAAATGTACACCTTTGAATTCTTCTTTGCTTCCTGTTTAGGAAAACAACCTATTATTTTATATTTTCAGTACTCACAAAATACATATATAAGCATAATGTGTTACTTAAATTCTAGAAATATAGAGAAATGCGGAGAAATAGTACAGAAAGAATATATGTTAATTTAATAATTTACAGAATTTGAAAATAACTTGGTCCATCTATGAATTTTGTGTTGCTTTCTAAGATCGTAGTTAATTTTAGAATTATGAAGTATGTGTTGAAAACGCCTTTTAATACACAGAAATAGCATCCAGGTACATCAAGAGTACAAAGTTTTGATTTTACAAGCCATATTGTATTCCCAATGCCGGGATGTAGCTTGGGAGAACAACAAGAAACATAAAATTATAATCCAATAGCATCTCATAAATAATATCATTGCTATATAATAAATTAAAATTATGGTGATGTACCTGAGCCTTCCTTGCAGCAGACTGTGTCGCCTCGAAGTCGATCCTGACTCCGTGAAGCTGCTCCTGAAGAGTGCTCAGCCTTTGTCTAGCAGCGCCGACCATAGCGGTTTGCGCTCCGAGCTCACCAGCGGCCTGTGATGCGGCTTCGTTTGCGTTCTCAGATGTAGCTTGGGCAGCATTCAAAGCCGCTTGGATCACGTTCACCTGAAGTTTCCAATCATTCATCATCATTCACAGCTCGTAATTGCCCACTGCCGAACATAATCCTGTTTTCTTATACGTCACACATCCCAGTCTTGAGCTAATCTGATTCTATCAAGTCATTCTTTTTGTATGGAAGTTTCCAATATTACATAAAATTACAGAAGTGGGTCATTGTCAACAATCGTTCTAAAGTATCCAAACCAGCATTAACCTGCACACTTAACTATTTGCTTGAGTATATTTTATCTAATCTAGTCGAATTTTATGGTCAACTTCATCTGTAATCCCAGGTGAAGATAGGGCAGTGTTTAAAACCGCTTGGATCCCGTTCACCTGAAGTTTTCGATAGGTTAAATCTTATATAGAAGTGAGTCATTGTCAAACATCATCTTAAACCTATCCAAACTAGCTTCGTATGGATAGGTACTCTTTATAACCGACATCAAGGAGGTTATGTACTAAATTGGAATGTTTTTTTGGATGTTCAGCCATATCTTCTTTGTTTATAAACCAATTTCGATGATTCTTTTTTTGTTCGATAGAGGATATATCAAGGGTGGTTTAATTTTAATTTCATTCGCATTGGATCTGTAATTTCTAAGATACACCAGGGAACTCTTAAAAATCATTTCTTATTCTAAAAATTTAAAAATAAAATAAACCAAATAAAAAATAAAATTTTCTTGTTGAGTATAGGGAACCGTTTATAGAACATACGTTTTGATGAAGTCAAGACTCATGGAATATCTATTGATTGTAGGTTCGAACATTTGTATTCTATTAATGATTTTTTGATAATTCAATTTTAAGTAATTTAAAAATCGGCTGAAGGTGAAGAATAACATCGTGAGGAAACCTGAACACTTGAGTAATGTTCCGGAAATTTCTCGACAAACTGGTGATTAAGCTAGAGTCTCTTCTCAGGAAAAAGCCTTTACTCGGCAGTGGAAGATTATTTACATTTTTATTCTTTGAAAACTGACTTTCAGGTATATCTGGCAGACAACAGCGATATATTATGATTGGCTAAAGATTTTCAACTTTATATTGATTGCCAACCAAGTGAGGATTATACAATGCCCAACCAACAAGCAAAATTTATGTTTCAAACAAAAATATAGGATTGATATAGGATTGAAACTCAGGCCACGTATTTTATAATGATGCGACTTCGAAACGCACCAATGAAAACTCCAGTTTATATTGAACTAGCTATGATCCACGGTTTCACTTAGGATCGTAAGGATTAATACGCTATGCCTAAAAATAATGGTCATAAATCAATTTTTAATCATCAACAAACAAAATTCGCAAAATAATTTATTGTGGCGTATGTATAAGAGATAGGTATATACTATCGCAAACTTTTTTTTAGATATACTAATGGCCTATATTTTTGTATAACATTATTTTTACATGTCATTAACCATTACACCAGCGCACTCGTATAAAGCAGTTCGGGAACACTTCAGCTTCTTACTTACTTAACAAAAATAAATATTTAAGGCTAGCTGAGACTTGTAGCCTATACTGTACTATTCCTCGTGAACCTGGCTATCGTATATCGCAGCTTTCAAAGTGGTGAAAGTATACTATTACATGGATAAGTTTATTATGGAATAGCTTTATGTAGAGTTATAAAGAAACATTTTCACATATCACATTACAATTACTTATGATAAATTATAAGAAATGTTGATGTGACCTCATGAAACTGTCATTAAAAGAAATGTTTTTTTTTTGTTTGTCATTACTGTTCGTGTCCCTAAACTATACTGATTATTCAATTTAGGCCCTAAGAAAGTACTTATAAACGTCAAAACACTACTACCGGTTCGGACAAACATCCCAGTCATCGAAAAGAACCGGTAAGAAACTCGATCGGGTTTATTTTTTTTCCAAATGTCGTACAGTTAATTTATAACAGGTACAATAATAATAATTTTGTGGATGCACAAAGAGTGAGTCACTTCCAGAGATCACTATTATCCACATAATGATCCACCTTTTGACAGTAAAACCTGCTTGACATGGTCCTTGAACTTGTTGTCTGGTACATCAGTAATGTGCTTCGGAATCTTATTATAGAACCTAACACCTACCTAAAAACTTTTATTAGTCTTACTAAGTCTAAAACACGGTACGAGTAATTTATTTCTATTTCTAGTGCTAACATTGTGCTGATCTTTGCCAAACCCTTTAATATATCTGATTAGATTTACGAATATCATTTCAATATATGAAAATGTTGTTTATTAATTATATTATCTTCTCTTCACTGGCGGATCCAGAGAGTCGTCGTGATTTGAGATTGATTGAAGTCATCCTTAGATATGGCACCTACAACTAGTCACCTGTACGGTCCGTGCTTCATTTGAAATTTTAAAAAGAAACGTTAAAACATGTAGAACAGCTTCGTAAAATACATCTTCCTTCACGTCTGATTTAAAGTGCATCGGTAAAAGGAAATGTAGGTACTCAACACAATCTTGAAAAGTAATTTATGTCAGTCTATTTCAAAACCTTGAAATTGTTTGAGTAAACTATTTATAAGTAAAATAAAAAGTAGAGCGTGACTATGCATAATTGATACTAGAAGAGATAATGTAAAACAATTAGTAAAGTATCAATTTCAAATTCTACTATACAAGGATAACGATCCGTTTAGATTTGAATTTCCTACCTGGTGTTATAACGTTAACCAAAATTATTAAAACTTTAGGTGTGGGTCTAAGAAGGCACTTGCTTATTATTTAATAGAAACAGTAAAAAGGCACTCTTAGATCTTTCTCTCTTAGCAACTGCAATTCTCTTCCTGCTTTTCATTTGTGGTCCGCGGACTACAAAACTAGTTGCAGATAAGAACATTCACGATTTTGTTTCTAGTACTTGTACACATTGATACCTATTAAATAGACATTTCTTATCAACGGATGTATGTGAATTAAAATTTGCATGTTTATGTATATCCATGAAAAGTATTCGCGGCTGAGTGCATTACCCGTTTGAGCTCCAGAGCCCAAAGGCAAACAGTACATTTAGCCATTTCGGAAAAATAATTGAAAACAAAAGAATTTCTTTGGGATACTCAGAAAACTAGCTATGTATGTTATGAATAGCGAAATTAATTTAAGCTAGCGATCTCCCAATGATCGAAATTCGACCAGTGACTTTTTAATCATAGACTATTTTCTGTTGGACATTTGCAGTATGAACCTAAACTATGAATATTATATCACTTGCTGTCACTTTTCATTGAATGACAATGTCAGTATTTTGGGGGGACTAAGTTAAATTGCTTTGGTCGGGTTAAAATTCGCAGTATTAATTTTTTTAAATTTAATATATTAGTAACAGATAATATAGATAAATTTTGTTTTTCTGCACTCCTTCTCCATATAAACTTTAACCATGTCAAATCTCACAGTCTTCCGTGCACGCAATACGCTTATAAAGGGGTAGAAAGTTTTTGCTTCACGTATTAACAATAAAGAAAATAGAAAAGTATACGTATAGGATTGGTAGATTGAATTTTGAATCACGAAACTCCCAATAATTTTACATAACTGAATTTAAGTAAAATCTATATTAAATTAATACGTGAATAAAAAAATTCGGACATCTTTTTAAGCATATTGCGTACACGGAGAAGTGTGAGATTTAGCGTGGTTAAAGTTTATTTGGACAAGGAGTGCAGAAAGACAAAATGTATCTATGTCTTACAAATACAGAAAATTAAGTTGTACTGCGGATACTACAACGACTTGTGCCATTAACTTAGACCCATCTAAATATTGACTTTCTCATGAGTGAAAAGTGATACCAATAATATTCATTGCTTACATTCATACTTTAATTAATTCAAATTAATTAATTTTCATTACTTTAATGATCAAAAAATCGTTGGTGGAATTTCGACCATTGGGCGACCGCTAGTAAATATAAATCTAGGTAACAGCATTTTATTTAGCAAAATTAGAATAAAGTACCTTAAATTGTAGTCGATTGTAATAAAGAATTTAAGCAAACGTGCTTTTAAGAAATACATACATACATACCATCACGCCTGCATCCCCAAAGCTTTAGGCAGAGGTTTTCAGTGACAGTTCGCCGAGTATTTTTTTTAGGTCCCATGTAATGGGGGCGAGTCTATTGCCATTAATTGGGCACAACGCTAAACTCCAAGCTGCTACTGAGAATTTTCATAGAAAAACCCAATAACACTTTGCTCGACCTGGGAATCGAACCCAGGACCTCGATCATAGCAGTCGCGCTTACGACCACGTATTTTATGATGTCATTAATGATTACCTAAATTTCGAAATACATATTCTGAAAAACTAATAAAAATGCCAATGATCACCAAACAATAAAAAATTAAAATATATATACAATTATTCGGAAGGTTTTTTTCGAACTGACTATTTTGTTAGCCTTAAGCGTCCTGGTGCTATTAGAGGCTTTGCTTGCTCAGCTTCACCGGGCTTAAGTTGGGTAGGTATATCTTTCGTATCTATTGGTAAGTACTAATATAACAAAATTAATAGTTAAAGTTGTGGGCTGTGTTAAGGTTGTGTGACTGTTTTATGTTGTGTCAATGTATCCTGTTTATGTGTTTATTCTACAGAATATCGAATATTTGTCATCTAAATTCTGTAACGTGCATTTGTCATACTTGACAATGGCAAAATAGCCTACATAGGAAGAAAACCAAAATTTAAAAAAAAGCTGTGGTGTTTGCATGTTTAAAACCGCTAATCTCAAGATCAACAAGTCCCGGATTGAAGAATTCTTTTGTTCGATAGATGGTCAATTTAATGTAGAGGGTGCTTTTAAAAGTAACTTCATATTAATTACCTATAATCCAAACATAGCTCAAGTAAAATAGAATGGTTAATTATTAATGAAATGATTGCCCGTTATGTTGTCCATATTATATTCTGTTATAAATAATAATACCAATAAATTATAAACGTAGTAACAGTTAAAGCATATTACATAATCTTTTTTCTTTTAAACCTTATTCAAATATTTTAATGTTTTATTTAGATATTTCATCATTATTTATTTGATAGCGGCGCAAACTGCATTTCTCAACGTGTTGCGATACGAACGCTCAGTTTTTGTTTTTTTTTTTCCCCAAGACAATTTGTAAACTGTCAATTGGCAATTGGCGCGGAGTTGCGAATCGATTAGTTCTGTTGCGCGTTCAAATGTACACATCCGAGCACAATCGTTATTATAGATTCACGTAATTTATTGAAATATCATTATTATATCCTGAATGTTTATTGTTTTTTAACTTTTAAGCCGACTTCAACAAAACCACAATTGGAATGTATTTTTTTTTATGGGTGCTATGTCACAACTTCTTTGTTTATGAACCGATTTGGATTTATTTTTTTTGTTGGATAGAGGATACCATTTCAATTTTATTGGTATTGGACCTTGAATTTCTAAAATATACGAGGAAACTCTACAAAATCATTAATTAAAGTTGGTTTTCCTTTTTGTTAAAAATTGTCTTGTATCACATAATTTTCGTAGATACCTACCACTGTTTTTCGACTTGTGTCTGTGTCCCTGTTAAGTAATTCATAAACTAAGAAAAGAATTACATAAATGATAATATGAAATGGTTTTTCAGTATGGTTATCAAAAGTTTACGGCAATGTAGCAGTGTAACTTAATGAACTACATTCGAAAGAACATTCACAAACAAATCGCAGCGAATTTTTGTACCGACACCTTCTCTTTGAATTGTTTTTTTTTCCTTTATTATTTTCCAACAATATAGTATAATCTGTGAAATTAACTAAGAACCTTAACCCGTTTTTACTAGAATAAGTTAGAACAGCTCATCAACTGTAATAAAGCTAACAGTTTTGTAATATTTAAGAATTCCAGGCCTGATTTAAATCATATAACAAATTACCACAGAAAACAAAGGAAACTCGTTCAATCAAGTCCCACCTATTCCAATAGATTTTTATCCAAGCTCAAGAAGACCTGATGTTAGGGAAATTACAATCTGAGAGCAACGATGAACGCTAAGAAATGAGGATCAGTTGACAGACGATACCTAATCGGTAATCGGTTGATTCGGTGATGCGAACCTATGAATCTAGTCTAACACGGTAAGAGTCGAGATGCACATGAAATATTATGGGAAAGTAGGCAATATTCCGTTATCCGGCAGTTGACAACTTTTTTTATAGTGGACATAGTGACTGATATTCATAAGTGCCTTCTGATGGCTTAAATTGAATAAAATATTTTTGATTTTTTGCCTGATGTTAAGCACAGTGCAATCTAAAATCAAACGATGGCAATCCATCGCTGAACGTCAATGTCATGCCAGAATGTCATGCGAGCCTGTAAGCATCTGGATGTGAAATGGATGATCCCGAAACGCTATAAACTAAAACATAATCACCGTGACGGGTTTATCACCAGTAGCATGGTGGGACAGTTCTCAACCACTCCGCTTACTCCGTTTGATTACTGGATATATACCGACTTATCCCAGGACGAGACACTCCCACACACTTAGTGAATGGTGGTTGCGTTCCACTCCAACATAATTGCCATGTCCTAACACCCATTTATTTATTTATTTGTTTGATCCATTACGAACATCTGTTATGTCACACGGCAATAGCCGTTCACTTACACGAAAAACTAACAAAGGAACTATCAGTTTATAGAAAATAAATGGAGCGAACGATATTACGTAAATAATTATAATTACCTCTCTGAAATCTTGAAACGGTGACACGATTTTTGTAAACCATTTTTTTTTAAGTCCAAGCATTGATTTACGTAATTTTTTTTACAACGAACCTAATAAGTTGCGCTATTTTGCAAAAAAAAAAAGTTTATTTTTATTCAGTTCGTACCTAATGAGTTCATTGCCGTTTTGTGAATTGCCATTTAACAATACTGATTCGACCTACATTACTTGATCTTGAATTTCGTTCACGACAATTATTATATATCTAAATCGTATAAAATTGCCTGTTGTAAAAATAAATGACATATTGTGCAATTACTTTATCTAATTTAAGATGTGATTTATTGTTTAAAATGTAACAAATAGCCTTTTTATATTTCGGCGGTCGTTATCATTTGCACTTTTTTTTTGTAAGTTTTTTATATATTTTTCCTAATTATTTGGAAACGAAGAAATATATCAGGAAAATAATGTACTGAGTCATTGCTCATTATTAGCTATTAGGATAAAGAAAATCTTTTTTTTTCCATTTAATTAATCTTGTTTAATAAGTTAATTTAATAAATCTCATGTAATATCAAAGTATTACTCGTATACCTATAATCTAATTTTTAATGCTGTCCGGTGATATGCGCATCACTTGAAAACTATATGGCCGATATGGCTAATTATTATTAATTTTAAATGTTAGTAGTCATCCGAATTAGTTACCCGAAAAATTGGTAAATTTTAGAAATCCTGTGATTGCTTTTTTCTATTGGATTTGTTTTATAATTCAAGATTCGAACAATGGGTAAGCATAACTTAATTTTCTTTTATACATTACGGTCTTGGAAAAGTAATCAGAAAAAACAATCGGATGGTGGCGCTGTGGTCAAGTTATGAATTTAGATAACGGTTTATTTTACATGTTTACACCTATCCAGTATTTTTTTTTGCAAGATCTTGGGCAAAACTCATTCGCCCAGATAGTTAATTAGTTAGTTATCAATTTATCATCTGAAGTTCATTTCTTATCTGCAAAACTGAATTGAAAAAAAATACAACGCACCTGGTGCATAGCTTGCTGGGCGGCTTGAGCAGCGGCCTGGGCTGCTCTCTTCGCTTGCTGCAGCTGCATTTCCTCTCCTTGAAGACCCACCTTCGCGTCCCGTACCTGCTGTTCCAAACCGGACAGGATCACTTGTTTACCGGCAAGAGCAGCCTGCGCTGTCGCACTAGCCTGAGCAGCTGATTGAGCTAAGGTGTTCTTCGCGACGTACGCAGCTTGATACGCTGCAGCGTCTTGGTTTCCGAGCGCTGTTTTAGCTTGATTCGCTGATCCAACAGCGATGGTTCTTAGACCGCTGCCCCTGCTGTAACCCTTTTTCCCGTCCCCGCCTCCTACGGCGGCTTTGACATCTTGTATGTATGCGTCATAGTGACTGGCGGATTCTTGAGGGTCTTGCGCTTTAACTTGTTGTGCGGAGTTGTCATAATTGTATTCGTATTCAGAATGCTGCGGGGAGCTTTGCCGAGCGACGGGCGCAGCTGTTGCGAGAGCAAGCGTTCCTGGGGATATTAATCAAATTAGAACTCTACGAAACTTATTTCTTTGTAGATTTCTCTCCACTTGGAACAGTCCCACTGGTCTTTGCTAAATATTGTGTTGCGTGTGCTGCGGTGAGTGGGGTTGTTGGAGCTCATTGATAAAGAGGTATTCAAGATCGGTAATGCGCGAGTGTTACCTCTAGTGTTACAAGCATCTTTAGATTACGATTAGTTGTCTAAACAAAAAAGCGCGTTCCAATACACCTCGATACCCTTAACTATGCCTGTATAACTTTCATAAAATTGCAGTTAGCTACGTTACACCAACGAGATGGCCAACAAAAATATAAGCCCGACTATCCAATGTGATTTTAATGTTATCCAAAACTTACTGAAATATTTCGTTGAAATCGTTGTCCTACTACCTACTTATCTATTATCGAGGATGGAGCTCGATCTATCTCTATCTCTAGCTTATTTCAGCTTCATTATTACCTTCAAGCATCCGCACCATTTTAGAGTACTGTTATTTTATTTGATCTGAACCAGCGTGTCTCATTGTCTTGCAAATACATTGTGAACCTTATTTGTTCTTCTATCACACTTCATCACTTCGTCACACTAATATGTATAAAGCTCAAAAGATTGTTTGTTTGTTTAACACTATTTAATCTCTAGGACAACCAGTCACATTTGGAAAAAATATTTTTGAAATAAAAGCTCCTTTGGTACTATTGTGATTTGTAGCGCGATGAAACGAAAATGCGACACTAAAAAGAGACAAACATACATCTATAGGATTTAGCCTGCGAGAGAATGAGATTCAATATACACGGTTAATGAAAGTTCTGATTTTCACGATAGTCTTCGAAATGGCGTAGCGGTGTGACGACCAGGCTTGTACGAACTGTTGTATGTACAGTACGAGTGGCCGATAGTGCCAGTCCCACTGGTTTTGAATTTTTAAAAAGAGGTTTTAAAGAAGATAGGTTTGGTGGATTTTAGCATAAGAGGTGTCGTTAGATTCATCTTAACTGTGGAAGTGATATAGCCTCTATAATATTTAAGTACGACGTCTGGGATTCAAATAAAAAGTAAAAAAATAATAATTGTGAAATGTTTCTGTTGCATTTGGGTTTTTTCGTTTCCTTAATAAATATTACACCATTTAGCTGTTTTCGCATATTGAGACTAAATTAATGCTCGTCTGCTTTATGTTAATTTATACTTTAAGGTTTAGTTTAGAAAGCAAACAAGGAGATTCAATCTCTTGAGCTAACTTGCTTTCTTGAGTAAAGTAAGTATGTCAGCTAATCTGCGTCTTTAACGTAAAAGTAGCATGTGATGTCTTCTACATCTCTTTTCATAACTGTCATCATATATTTTACACATGTACTGCAAATGTTTTATGAATCTTCGCTGAATAGATTCTAACCTATTTATATATACTTCATATTGAGGATTCCAAATTTGCGAACAATACTCGAGTAAACTACGCACGTATGAACAATAGAGAATTTTAGTTAATTTAACGCTGCAAAATTGGGAGCTTGAAAAATGTACTTTATCAATTTATCATACAAGAAAGTACTAATTACTATAGTAGATACTATATAGTTACCTATTATTATTAATAAGTCCTAAATTATTATTTGTTATATTGCATTGAAATGATATTAAGGTATTGTATTGTTATTGAAATTAGTTGATGAATTAAATTATTATTAATTTTATTTTTTTATCTAGGATTTTTTTTGTAATACAACTTAAAAAAATCAATCGAATAATATTGTAAAATGTTTTTTTATTAGCTATATATTATTTTACATATATATATTCTATCATCGACAATGAATGTTCAAACAGTCGAACAATTGACATTTACTGGTAGATAATTGATACCTTTAATAATCCGCAGAGAACAATTAAAATATAGGTATTTTTAGATATTATTCCGACCCTAGGATTCCTTATGCTTAACTTATGTAATTTTATAACAAATGTGATGTATTGTTAGCATATAACACATTAATTATACAATATTAATCGATAAAGAAAGCTATAATCATTATTTAACTTGCCCAACGATGCAACGAATGTTTCGCGTGAGGAAGGAAACATCTCTTTTTTACAATTTTTATTACACAATATTACATTAAACAAAGTTGTGTATACAGAAACCATAATCGCGTATATATTACATTTTAGAATATCATATGAATAATTTATCATTTTGACTAATTACGTGTAATAAAATTGTGAAAAACATGAATTTTAATATTTTGATATAAAGCAGTACTTAGGAATACTTATCAGAAAAAAAATTTCTGTACATTGTACATAAAACATACGTAGGTAATTTATTAAAAACGAATAAATGTAGCTTAGATATTTTATACAATTACAATATAAATCTTTAACGGATTTGGATTTAATCTATAAACTGAATATCACTCAATGGTTCTTTTGGAAAATTGAATGAAAATGTAGTATGCTTTGTAAAACATTTACTATATTTTTCTATATGCCCACATATTTCACACCACACACTTTTAATCAATATCTGAACTGTTTGTGTGAGTCTTTAGGTTTTAGTAAATTAAATTATGAGTTAGATTCCGATTTTATCAAGTATCTTTCTACTTTTTTAAATCCCTAATAGGTCTTAATGACAGGACTGTCTCTCGAATGCTAGGCGGTTATTAGAAAATGCTTTAACACCATGCTACGGTTTCCTCTCGATGTTTTCCTTCTCTAAATACTCAGCTCATTGCAGGGATTCGAACCCACGTCGATCGACGCTGTCGTACACGCTATCACTGCCATAATTGCTTCCAGTTTCTAAAGGAATGTCATAAGTGAAGTTTTTTCTCAAAACATGACCAGAATTATTAAGTACTACAGATACTTGTTTGAAAAAACGTAAAAAATCTTAAATCGTATAATATACCAAAAATTTATCTGCAATTTTTTTATTATTAATTTTGGATATTTTTTAGGCTAATGGATTGGACCAGAGATATTAATTATACTGTAAGTATTCTACCGTTAGCACCAACGAATTGGTGGTATATAAATAATAAATAAATATGAGGTGGAGAATTTGCCACATGGCCATTTAATTCCAAATTAAGCAAGGCTTGTCTTATGGAAACTAAACAGCTGATGGATAATGATGATGAGAATACATACATAGATATTTAACTCCCAGATATATAACTAACAGTTATTCTTATCGCACAGTAGTCAGTCATGTGCTCGGATCGAACCCGCAATCTCTCGGTCCAATACAACCGACCGGTTTACTACAACTGATCCACACTATTCGATTTATAGCTATTCTCATCAGGAAAAGGATAATTTTCACATCTCCCATTGCGTTTAAAAGTTTGACTAGAATTTCACCTGATGTTGTGGTTGAAGAGGAAAGCTAACTAAATTTAGATAGAAAATTTGCCTAATGAAGAAATTGAAAGAATGTGTTAATAGAGTAATTCAGGAAAATGTAATGTCAGTAAGACAATGGATTTCGCAGGTAAAATAATTAAAAATTACATTATTAAATACATTATTTGGATTTTAACCGTACAAAATATACGTTTTTAAAGAATTGTTATTTTTTGGTGTCTTAATTTATTGGCTTCGTGTAATTTGCCCACAGTATCTTATCACTGGACATCATGACCTTCCACGCTATTCAACGCTTAGTAGATCTTCACCAAATACTCTAAATAAAATGAGTCAATAATAAAAATGAGAAATGTACATAAATATAACTCACCAACGCAAAACAACAAGGTCCTGTAGGAATTCATTTTTGCTATCGTCGAACTGAAAACACCAATTAAATTAACACTAATTTTGAAAAATAAAAACGTTTTTAATTCGACAAGAAAAAAAAGAGTTTAGATTAATTTTAAATGATATGGAAAAAAAATATAATTTTAGTGTAACAATCAATTTTATCTAACCTTCCAATACTTTCACAAATATTTAATTTTATTATTCGGTTTAGGTATGGGGTGGTGGACCCCTTACTCTGTGGTCTGTGGAGCAATGTACTAACTGACCATTATTACTTGTATTTATAGCGAAGGCATTCGAACAACGATAGTCCAGTCGCCGGAGATTTCTATAGAGTTGTTTTTTACATAAAAGAAATTATAGAAAGGGGTTTATCACGACCTTTTTTGTTATAATCCTACTATTAATTATATAACATCATTATTATTTGGACATATCTGCGATGGAGCTGTTTAAGTACTAATTCGGGTTGATTTCTTGAAAGGATTATACATTATTCAGATTTACGAAGAAAAAAGTGATGAAAAATCTCTTCGGAGATTTATCTCTATTTGAGGGTGCTCTACTGATGATACACCTCGACCCTACAGAATATAGCAGCCTAATAACCTAGTGTTGTGTTACTATGATGCGTAGGATTAGCTACGTCCATAGACTACGTTAGCCGCTTTCCTATTGCCATCATAGATACTACGTCGTTAGGCCTTCAGTTCATCTGATATTATGCAGTCAATCCAGTCTTTATCTATTTATAATCAACATCAAAAAGAACCGCGGTTCCAACTGAGGTAAATAATAGGTTAGTAATTTTGAGGAGTGAAATTAATAGCTTCGTGCGTTAGATAGAATTCAGCAGTAGGAATATTTCTGCTTAGTGAAAGAAACAGGTTGGAATGATCCCGCAATGAAGCCTGATACAATTTTTCTATAAATTTTTCGAGGATGATCATAATATTCTATTTCTAACTTCTGTTAAGTGGTCTAGCCAGAATACCAGCGCTGCACTGATTCAGTGTAGCAATTATGCTGAGACTGGGACCTGTGTATTCCGTGTTTTTGTTGTTGTTTTTTTTTGTGCTGGTTTTATATTTATATATTTTTATAATTTTAATTTTTCATGTGTTAGGTGATAAGTAAATAAACTTTTTCTTTAATTCTTTCTTTATATTGGAGATACTTTATTTACTGTACATTTCATTTACAGCTTAATTTAAAAAAAACGTAAGTTAACTTTGAGCAGGTTGCTTTAGTGAGTGACAATGGATTGTGCTCTTGATTTGTAACAGTGTTTCATTGCTCCTTCTAAGTGTGTTTAAACTTGGACGTAATTTATTTATATTTATCCATTTGTATCATGTACATTTTGTTCTTATTATATGGTAAATTATCCGAATACATAGACCCTAAATAGGGAAGGTGTGTCAAATCATTACAATTGTTTTTCAAAACAGTATTTCTACGTTTTTATTTACATAAATTAATTGATTATTTATTTATACATAAAATTTATTGTCATACAGTTATAATGGTCATTTATCTAAAATCATGTCAAGTTTTCTTGTTACCTATATTAGCCTCAAAACTATTCTTCAATATTGTTGTATGTGGTTGTGTTATTCTGTTATTGAGTAGAAAGATTTATTTACCAGATGACTTTTAAATTTATTTTTAAATATATTCGCATTTTCATCTTCTTTAACATTATCCGGAATTTTATTGTACAATAAGGACTGTTCTTATATTAATATTTCTAATTTGGATTCTGGGGGGATGAGATTACTTTTCCGACGAAGGCTTTTAAGTCATTAATTTAATATTTGTGGGTGCTATCTAACGAATACTCCTATTTCTAGTTTATTATATACATGGCAAGGTTATTAACTCAATTTCTTAATATATGGTCTGCATCTATCCGATGTTTATATGTTAATTATATATAATACGTGAGGATTTTTTTTATATAACGAATATCTGGTGTGATTCTGTACTATCTCTCCGAAACTACTTACTGATTCTTTTCCTTTTACTAATATGAAGCTACATTATCCCTGAGAGCTGTATTTTATCCACAAAACTATACTTGCTATAGCTTTAAATTATAATAAACTTGATGTGAAATGTTCATGTGTTATATGTGAGAGATATACAAATTATTCATATTAAATTTTATATTGTAAATAACGCAGGCCAACTCACGGTCTGTTGTTAGTATGGTGGTAGTCATTACAGATTTATAAGAATAATAATAAAAATTTAAATCCATATCCACAATTTTCCCTAATATAATGATACCCTTGCGTCAAGTAAATTTACTATCGAGATTTAAGAATTAGAAATTAAAAAGTAATATATGGTTGTACCAACTCTGTATAATTCCTGATACTTTCAGGAACGCAGTAGCTTATTGTTAGTGGAAATTATATCACTGAGAAAATTACACATAAAACGTTTCTTATTCAAATATTACTTAAACGTTCGTGAGTGTTATCATGATATTTATGAAATGAATTCGTAAATTAATAATTCTTTATTTAAGTGGAAGTCGCATGCATTCAACTATTTGAATTTTATATAGGTATACGAATTTAATAGATATTTTTAGTAATAAAAAAACCGAGGCAGTCTTAAAGACTGCCAACAGAAGTGAAAACTCAAACCAATGTGTTCTTTTTTGAATTGTTAAATCAATTTTATTATAGTCTGAATTATCTAAATTTCGTAATTTGTAAACTGATATTACGGCATGTCGGTGATGCGAAATCACAAGATTTTACCCCTACAAAAAGTCAAACACGCATATGATACGGTCGAGTATATACAATGTATTAGTGTATATATGCGTAAACATGTACACAGGCCGCTATACTACGCGTATCATCCGTACTCAGGTGCAAGCGCAATACGTCACGAGCATATCGAGGTCATCCGTGACGCGAACCCATAAATTTTTCCCCTACCTAAAATCGCTCAACGTGGATAAAGAAGTTTTCACTTGAAAAATAATGTTTATTTTTGTTTTAAATTATCTTTTATCCAGCCCAATTTTAACATGTTACTTTTCTTTAGTTGTTATTCACGTATTAGGTTTATCGTATTCCTTACAATTATTTATGTTTAAGTAAACAATTTCTTAAACTGTATTTTAATTGTATTATAGGATGTATTTAAGGAGACGGATACTCTTACCGGATACTTCCTTGGTTAAAAAAAAGAGATGTAAAAATATGAAAACGGTTTAAATTAGTAGCTAATGCGTTATCAAACAGTCACTGAAATTTTTTTGCAATCTAAAAGCAGAGATTTAGGATATTTCGTAAAAGCGAAGTAATGTAATAAACTTTAATTAAACTATTTATGAAGTAGGATTACTATTAAAAAAGGCTTATGTTTATTATATTTTAAAGTTATTAGTTTACTTATCTTGTTCGTTGTGAATTTTAATGATATTGTATATATTCGAAAATATATTCGATTTTATAAACCATATTTCAACTAATTACATTCTGGGCCCAGAAATACCCGTTTCCTTTGTCTTTGTTTCTTTTAACATTCTATGAAGTCTCCTTACTTTAAAAAGTATAGAAAGTTAATATAAAAATCTAGACTTTATTAGGTAGACCAAGTTTTTAAACTAAGTCGGCATAACCTCTGAAGTGCAATAAACACAAACAAAAAATCAAGACAGTACCTGGTCACTAAAAAAACATTTCTCTTAACGAAGTGTGTAAAAACGGAATTGGAAAGGAAACGCGTTTTGACAATCGGATTCGTGATCATCGTGATTTATTCATAAAAAAAGTAATCTCATAAAAAATTCACACAAAAAGACCATGATTTCTTTTCTAAATATTGTCTGAATAAACAATGATGTAAGCCATCTCGCACACGAAGTGTTCCAATCTGATTTTCATGTTGTATAATTGGGGTTTAAACTTTTAAATTAAAATATGCACCCACTTATATGTAATAATAGTAAAATATATTATCTTCAATATTATAAATAAAATTTCTCATTAATTTAATATGTTTGTCAAAATTTACGGGGTAATTCATAAGTAGCTAATAACAGCTGAATTATTTATTTGAACTAGCTTCTCTTCGCGTTCACGTCTGCGTGGACTTCAGAATTGGGTCTTTATCAGAATAAAAAGTATGCTGTGTGTTAATCCAGGATATAAACTATCCGTGTATCAAGTTGTACCCTTAAACCGTTCATTCGTTTTTGCGTGATCGAGTAATAAACATCCAAACTTTTATATTTATAATAGGTACCTATTACCTACACTAACTAACTGTATATGAAAATAATTTTGAAGAGTTCTCTGGTTTATCTTCGAAATTGAAGGTCCAATGCCAACGATCCTTGAGTTATTCTGTATCAAACAAAAAAGAATCATCCAAATCGGTTTATAAACAAAGAAGTTAGGACTGAACATCCATAAAAAAAATTACATTCGAATTGAGTTATCTCTGTCTTTTATTGAAGTCAGTTAAAAAAACATTCTATTTATACTTATAGTTATTAGTATATATAATTTTTTATAGATTTACCACTATGGGACCAGTCTCACCTATTATTAAGTGACGATGTGGCCCAAGATGACGACATGCTAAGACTAGTGGGAGAACTGGCCAGAACGCACCGTAAAGTACTTGGCAACAGATTTTCAACACGATAGTATAAGCTAGCCAAGCAGCTTATAGAAAATACATATATGAATTAGCCCCTATATATACATATACATATATAATTAGTACACTAAATATGCTACATTTTATTATGATGTTTTCTGAAAACTCAGGCTTTTTGTAGGGTTGTTTTTTGTTGAAATCATCTACAGTGCTCTAACTTATTCACAGTTATAACCGGAACATCTCTAAATTGGCTACAATGGATGGAATTACAGTCGTGTTCGAGGTACAATAAAAAAACATTTGATGCTTTATTCAATTTAGGCCCTAAAAAGTTACTTATAAACGTCAAAACACTACCACCGCGCCGGTTCGGAAAACATCCTAGTCATCGAGAAGAACCGACAAGAAACTCGAACGGGTTTATCTTTTTTTTCACTGTAGGTTACAATGCTATAATAATGTAATACAGTAATACCTCAACTTACGCTACTCCGACTTACGCTAACCGTGAGTTACGCGATTTTCAAATCTCATCGATTCGATTTATTTACGTACTCATTTCTTATCTACAGTAATTTATTTACTACTAATGAGATCCAAACGAAGTCAACTGATCACTGAACACTGATTTGTTGGTATCAAAAAAGAAAATAAATCTATATCTTTGGAATGTATACTTAAAATTAAAGATTTTGATATAAAAGTGTAAAGAAGAGCGCAATTTTCTTGAATTTGCGACCCCAATTAATAATATAATAAAATTATTTCTTTAACAGATTAATTTAAACATAAATAATTACGTTGACAACAGTATAGTACAGTTGCTTCTCAAAGTTAAATCATATGATCAGATATGTTTAATATCCAAAACGTTAGTAAATTAAACATTGTAGTAAGCAAAAGCTAGCTAAGTTAGGAATTATATTGCAGGGATAATAACCGATGTCATGTGTTTATACAATTTGCAAGCTTATTTTTAATGAATGCTAAAATACAACCAAACTGGGTCCCACAAGGGCCAATTAATTTTTATACCTATAACAATAGAATGTAGGTACATTATAAATGAACCTTGATTCAATATTTACGTTTTGTCAGTCGATAATATAATTTATTACGCAAATTGTATAATTACATATATTTTTGCGAGTGATTTTGCATAATATAAAGCTTGCTCAATCACGTTAAGGATGCTGTTAGTAGAAAACTTGCTTTTTGATAAGTTTTTTGAATGTTTAATAGAATTAAGAGATATTATTTTATTTTATTTAGAGAAAAAAAAAACATATTCACGAAGCACTTTTTAAAAACATCTCTTTAGCTCCCAACCTTTAAATCTGGCCCTGTACGTTTTGAATATTCCAGCTTGTGAATTTTAAAAAACGCTATTTGACAATCAAGTTCCTACAAAAACAGTTTTAATAATTTTGCGTACATACGTTTATAAAAACTAGCGATCGCCCTAAGGTCGAAATTCAACCAGCGTGTTTTTGAATATTTACTATTTTCTGTTTGACATTTGCAGTATTCATGAATCTAAACAATGAGTATTATCTACATAACTTGCTGTCACTTTTCGTTGAGTGACAATGTCAATATTTTGGGGGGGTCTAAGTTCAATGGCACTGATCGGATTAGGATTCGCAGTATTCATTTATTTTATTTAATATATTAGTAACAGATATTATAGATAAATTTTAGCTTTCTACCCTTCTTCTCCATATAAACTTTAACCATGCCAAATCTAACAGTCTTCCGTGCACGCTTAAAAAGGGGTAGAAAGCATTTGCTTCACGTATTAATATATAGATAAATAAAAATGAAGTGTATGTTTGTCATGTCAAAGTAAAAGCTTTGTAATAAATGCATATGAATGTATAATATACGGTACTTAAAGCAAAAACGCAGAATTTGGGGCGCATAAATGGCCTTACGCTGAGTAAACCATAAGAGATATCAAATAAATGTAATTGTAAATCTTAGAAAATTATATTGATATTTGAGAAAAATTATGTGAATACAGCCCCAATTGCCTAACTAAATGTATTGTGTAGATCTTTTTTAATTGCCTCGCTTTCTGAGCCGAGGTGAAACTGTAAAAAACAGTTCGACATTAATTATACCACTGGAACTTTGAACGTTTGCAATTTATAATAATAACTAAATTGTGAATAACAAATGCCTGCTTAAAGTGTGAGTTTCAAAAATACACTACACCATTAATATTATTCAAAAACTAATACATAAGTAATTAGAAATGTTTTTCGGGTTACAAGTATAAAAAATGTAACAATACAAAAATTTGTATTAAGAGTTTTTATTTATTTGATCTCACTTTACAATATTAACTTAATTTAATACTTATAAATCCAAACGCTTCTAAATCAATAATCAATCACCTAAAATTGATAAAAGCAAAAATAAAATATGATGTCTGGAGTCTGAAAAAGGTACCTGAACTAAAGATTTCCAGAACCTCGTTCTCTGGAATAACTACAAGTCATTAGGTACATACATAATTATTATAAAAACATAAAACTATTACACTTAACTATTAATAGTAGCCACATTTTCTTTAAATTTATTTGAATTTGTTTAATATTTACTTTAAGTTAATATACTAATATTACTAATAAATTAAATACTAATTAAGATCTAATACGGGGCTACTAGGTAGTGTGCCCAAAATACTAGCAGCATTGCCGCGTTGTAAGGCAATGCTGATTTTTTGGGCAAGGTAAAAGCCGTCCTTTTTGTGACTCGCACAAACGCAAACACACAACTTATATTTACTGCATTTAGAAAATAGATAAATGTTTTTTGCACTTCCAAATGAAACTTGTCCACGAATATCTGACGAAATAGATAATTCAATATTTTCTCATTGCATGTGATAAATTTATGAAACTTATTTGATTGACGTGTTAGGGTACCTACTTTGCAGAAATATACTGTTAATCGTCTATTTAATATTAACTAACTAAGTACCAGAGGGATATTAAAATATACATGAAAATTATTTTGAACTTGGGATAAAAAGTTCTCGTTTATAATTCAACCACTTAATAACGGTAGAGACAAGCTTGTGTTACCTTGTCTCTGGTAATAAGTAAAAGAAATTAATATAACTTTCATTATGGACTAGAATGAAAAATAATTTTTGTTTTCTTAACAAATACCAAAGCAGTACATTAAGAGGCAAACATCTTAGCATTCCATGGATTCACCGTGCGGGTGCCGGGTCCATCGTGTAGCAGACAGAGGGAACACGAGCAGTTCCCGGGACTTGCGACCCAAGTGTAGGTTTAATGGGACCCCTTATGCTGCACATCAGCGCTCACCTTGGCTGCCCGCGATACCCTCCCTGCCAAGCCAGATTTAATGCTTCTTTAGATACCCGAGACAGGCCGAGGTCTTTTAACAAGTTATAGAGAGTTTTCGCTGGAATACCTCTCGCTCCCACTTCCATCGCATATAAGTTAACCGCATAGCCGTTCTTGGCTACTTCGTTACATAGATCGTAATATTTATTCATTTTGAATCCAAGTTAATTTTTAATATCCATTATTAAAGTCAGAGAAGCGACAACTTTTTAAATAGTATGTGAAGAATTTTTTCACTAATGTCGTAGGCTTCTCGCAATTGTATAAATATTTCATTTTATTATTAATTTTGCATTGTGATAGGCTTATCTAATGCCCACCTGGCTATCTATCACCCTCTAGTTGAATATCTGTCGCCTAGCATCCTATAGAAGTGCCTTAGCGTCTTATTGTTTTAGGCCTCATCGGGTAAGATTATGGCAACACTAAACCTATAAAGTGTACAAAAAATTAACTACTAAAATTGCCACTCGAGCGTACCTGCTCGCCTTATGATATGCCTATAATACGTGATGAATTTGAAAAAGAAACTATTGCTCAGTTGAATTTTATGGTTAAATTCGGTGATAACTGGAAAAAAAACTTTCCAAAACGTGCACCGAAATAACATTAGCATTTATATTCGGAAGATTTGTCTTTTCCAAACCCACTTTGTGGTAATAATCCGGGATACATCATTTCCTAAACAAATATATTTTAAAACCGGCTCATGCCATAAATAAGCTATTCGTGAGCTAAAAAATTCGAACAAAAGCTATCGAGCTTCAACCAAACCAGTTTTTAGACGGTAATGACATTATTTGACTGTCACTATCTTTAGAATTGCTCTCATATGACCTTTGCCTACATTTCGTGTAGATTAAACCTCCACAATGTAAAAGAAGCGATAACAGGCAATAACAGAAAGTGTAAGATTTTAATCCAGTGTCCCTGACTAAGTAAAGTATCTCCAGTTATGGTACTAATTTAGATCCGTAATTTTATAATATCCAAGTTTATAAATAGATTTGATTAAAAACATCTCGTTCAAAGAATTTAGTTGTCAATGCAAATTCCAAAAGCAATGACGTGAGTTCGAATCCCTGCTATGAGCCTGAGTGCCAGATGATAGAAATCATCGTGATGACACCACAGCATGGTTGAAAGGCTTTTTCTAATGCCCGCCTGGCTAGCTATCACCTTAACCTTGAAAATCTGTCGTCAAACACCAATAATTGTGTTTCGGCAGCTGCATTTGAAAGTCAGTCCTGCCACTAGGGCCACATCGTCACTTACAATCAGGTGAGATTTCTAAACATAAAAAATGTTTGGAAATATGGTTTTGAAATCGGATCAACCATTCGTTTTGTTAATTCTAGCAGCGCTCCTAGCGGTAACGCGGATGAGCTAAGATTTACTTTTAAACAGAACAAAGGTCGCAATATCGTTATCGATTAAAATAGTGATGGCGGTCTTAATCACTAGCACATGATTGGAGATTGTGTAAAAAAATTATATTTTAAGACTGCGCTAATCGAACCCGGAACCGATGCCTCGCCGTCTCCGTTCTGTCGGTGGCGCACAGTGGTGCAATCGTCCAGAATCGTCACGGATCGGCGGCAAGTACCACGTGATGGGAGGCAATTATAATATTATTGACCAACAGTATTTATGAAATCGAGTTTTTGAATGAGAAACACCGTTATAAGTATGATATTCAGGGGAACATCTGGGTTTTCTATAACTTTCGCGACATTTTACGTGCTATACTTTGGTTATTGTTCTATAGTTTGAATTCGAAAGCTTGAGATGCCTCATAATCTCTCTATAAAGTTTTTGCAAGATATCCATCAGTTTATTGAAGACTAGCTGTGCCCGTGGCTTCGCTCACGTGGACTAAGGAATGCCTGCGCTAATCTTGCTCCCATCCCCAGACTATTTTAAAGACAAAAATGCTTATTGTGGGTGTTTCTTAGAAGATAGATGTATACTCTGCGGAATTTTTTTGTAGGTCTTTTTAATGCCTATGATTATGTAGTAAATTAATTTGCTATATCTCTTATGGTTTACTCAGCATAAGCCATTTAAGCGCCCGAACTGACTTACCATGAACAGTTTTTTTTTTAAATTGTGCGGAACCCTAATACTTTTTCTAAAATAAAAGTAGCCTAAGTTACTCCATATATCATCAGCTATCTATCAGTGAAAGTCCCGTCAAATTCGGTCTAACCGTTTCGGAGATTACCCGGAACAAACAGACAGATAGACAAAAATTTTAAAAATGGTCTTTTTGTTATAGGTATCGTATATACTTTCATATGCATTTAGTAAAAAACTGTTATTTTGACATTACAAACAGACACTTCAATATTATTACATAATTATATAGATTAAAAATCCGCTGGTCGAATTTCGATCATTGGGCGACCGCTAGTTCCTTAAAATATGCACTATTACTCAATGCAAGTTCCTAAAATACTTATATTATATATCGCAGTAGTAATTATTATTAGTACTTATTGGTTTATCACAATAAAAAGAAACATGAGAAAAGAAAAAAACAAACCTTAGGCTATAGATTAATGATTGATTACAGCGTTGTTGTAGCGCCAGGTTCAACCAATAATTAACCTATGCATTACTTCAACTTCGGTAGATTATTCGACAGTGAATGTGTAAATTCGTCTATGACGTAAATTGAAAAAGTAACGTGTTGTCCGTGTCAAAATATTGATTGACGTAGAGAGCTTGAAACGATTAAAGTTGAAATGTTGTACTAGAGATCTGTCTATAGAGAGAAATCTCCAAATACCTAGATACCTACGATCACGTGCGAGCTTGGGTAAGAAAAAAATTGTGAAATATTATTCGCCCTTCGTTATGCCACATTTCTCATTCGAGTGTGTGTACATTTAACCAGTAAAAATATTAAACCACATTATATGCAGCATCTAAGTATGTTTTATACGCATAGATATTTATGATCGTGTTTTATGTTTAAGCAGTCGCCATTCGAAAATTCTGCGAAATATCCGTTTTTTGGTAAATCCGACTTTAAAAAAAACATGCAAAATAATCAGAGTGAATCCGCAAAAATAAAATCTTTCGACCGATTGGTAATTTTAGCGGTTTTTTTAACAATCAAGTCTAGTTTATTTGATATCTACCAACAACGTTACCTATCCAAAAAGAATAACGGTTATCTAGTTAGATAACTAACTCGTCGATGCAATGGATGAACGCACTTTTGCGGGGCTACGAAAAAAGGAGGTAATAAAAGGTTTGTTTTATATAATGCTAATAGCATTGTACATATTGACTGGCCTGATTAAAATTCCTGTCGATAAAATCCAAGTGAAAGGGAATACTCCGGAGCAGTGACCTTTCAGATTTAGACCCGTCAGGTTTCTTTTTAATATTACTTTTATGATGGAAATATCTATAAGTAATCTCAAATGTTACGTACCTAATGCTATTTTAACTGCATTTGTTTAATGAATGCTACTTCTTGTGAGAACTTATTAAAAATGCTCATTTAACAGTGCGCATTTCCTAGGAAACCAAAGTCAAACAAACCGGAACACAGCAGCGCGAGTACTAATTCTTGCGTCAAAAACAGGCGCGGCGCGGCGTTGATGCTAACCACAGAGCAACGAGTATAATAATCCTTTTTTTTTTTTAACGTGGAGAAACCCATCATGGGTACACACCCGCCCGGTGGGACGAGTGGTTATGTGAGACTCCTACTCACTAAAACTCCACGGTGTACCATCCGCCGCCATAGTAGGGCGACGCGGGCACTGCGCTGGCATACAGCCGCGCCGCCCCGGCGGCCGGCCCAGCTGAACCGGGCCCCGGCCTAATAGGAGACGGCTCAGTACACCCTAGCCGTCTCCTCCGTCCGCCGAGCCTGTGCAATGAGAAGACGGGCCCCCCGACCCGTCTCCTCTGGCTCGGCTAGGGTGGCGGGAGTTGGCGAATGAATCGCCTCCTCCTGCCACCCGTTCTTCTTTGTCGGAGAGGGTTCGTGAAGGGGATCCCCTGCGATATGACGACCTCGCAGAAGGAGGCCATTGCCGTCCATGCCCTCTCGCTGTCGAGCATGGCTCTCACCACACTCGGCAGCGAGAGGTCCTCTCCAACGACTGCGGCCAGAGTGCGGCGCTGCTCCTCCCACGCAGCACACTCACCAAGAGTGTGCTGCGCCGTATCCTCTGCAGTCCCGCACTCATGGCACACAGGCGAGGGCTCCCTTCTTGCTATCTTGTGCAGGTACCATCCGAAGCAACCGTGTCCGGACAGTACCTGCACAATTCTGAAAGTCAGGGAGCCCCGCTCCCTGCTTAGCCATTCCCGGAGGACCGGGCGGACGGCGTCTATGGTATAACGCCCATAGCGCGCGTCCACCAGGTCCTCCTCCCACCTCCTGATAACATCTTCCCGGGCCTCCCGCCGGACCCTGTCTACCTCTATGGGAGCTGGAGGCTCCCCTAACTCTCTCCTCGCCGCCGTGAATTTATATACGGCGGCGAGCACCTCCGCCTCCAGCTCCCACGGCGGGGAGCCGGCAAGAGCACAGGCCGCCCCCGCAGACACCGATCGGTACCCACGAATGACCCTCAGCGCCACGACCCGCTGCGTAGCACGCAACACGCGTCGATTCGTGGCGCTAAGGGCATCCGACCAGATCGGTGCCCCGTAGACGGCCATGCTCCGCACTACTCCAGAAAATAAGCGGCGACAGCTCGCGCCCGGCCCCCCCGAGTTTGGAAGAAGCCGGCCGAGAGCCGCCGCCGCTCCCAATATCCGCGGTTCGAGTCCCTAAAAATGGGACTCGAACCGCCAACGACCGTCCAGGATGAGGCCCAGATATTTCATCTGGGCCCCAACCCGGACCCTTATACCCTCTACATATATATGGGCCCCAGGAGGCGGCCCACACCGAGGCCCATGGAAGAGAAGGGCCTCGGTCTTCTCAGCCACCACCCTAAGGCCCAACGACTTTATGCGCCTGACCACAAGGGCAGTGCCCTCTGTGGCCAGGTGCGCCACCTCCTCAAAACTTCCTCCCCGGGCTACAACCAGGGTGTCGTCCGCGTAGCACAGCACCCGAATCCCCGATGGGAGCGCTACGCGGAGCACCCAGTCGTAGCCCATGTTCCACAGGAGCGGCCCCAGAACCGACCCCTGTGGAACACCACACCCAACGCGACGCTGGACCACAGCCCCCCTTCCGTCCACGAAGGCGACCTCCCTGTCCTGGAGGTAGTCCCCCAACAGCCGCCGCAGGTACGAGGGCACTCCGAAAAACCGGAGCGCCTCCCGTATAACACCGTGCGGCAGACTGTTGAAGGCGTTGGCGATGTCAATCGACACCACCAACAGCCTACCTCCTCCCTCGGTCGCCTCCGCAGACCACTCCTTCAGGGTGGAGAGGGCATCCAAGGTTGAACGCCCCCTCCGGAAGCCGAACTGCCGGTCTGATAGTACCGGCCCAATTTCCTCCATGTGCCGGACGAAACGAGACGCCAGAATGCGCTCCAGCATCTTCCCCGTGTCGTCCAGCAGCACAAGGGGCCGGTACGATGACGGGCAGTCCGGGGGGCGACCCTCCTTTGCCAGTAGGCAGAGTCGCCCCACCTTCCAGAGCTTCGGGAACCGTCCAGCTGACAAACAACGGTTGAACAGCTCCCGAAGCTCTCCCCCCATGTGGTCCAACGCCACACTTAGAAGCCGGCCCGGAACTCCGTTCGGACCAGGTGCCCTCCGCTTGTTGCGGAGGCGCTCCACCACCGACCCCATCTCCTCCTCGGTGACAGGGGGGGGTGGTAATAGCTCCTCCGCAACAGCACCTCCCATCAGTCATGGGAGCGGGAGGAGCTCCGGAGGGTCAGGCAGCAACGTGGCTACGACCCTCGCCAGGACCTCTGAGTCCAGGGACTCCGTTAACAGGGGCGCCTGCCCCCGGAACTTCTTCCGGGCCACCCGGTATGGGCGCCCCCACGGGTCCCTGTCTAGAGTCCTGAGGAGCTCCTCCCACTGCTCATCCTTTGCCCGGCTTATGGCCACCTGCAGGGACTTCCTGGCTTCCCTGTAGTGGCCAAGCAGCCGGGCCTCCTCTCCCACTACCTGTGTTTGCCGCCGGCGGCAGCGTTGAAGCTGCCGCCGCGCCGCGGAGCAAGCCACCCGGAGATCGGCAATCTCCGGGGACCACCAATACACCGCCCGCTTGTTTTGCGGGCGGTTGTTGCCCCGCTGCATCGACGCGTCGCAGACCGCCGTAAGGGCCCTACGGAAACGGTCCGCGATCGCGTCGATCTCTTCGTCACTAGGAGCCGGCGCGCGCCAGCTCTGGACTATTGCCGCCTCTTCAGCAAGCTGCCGATTGAGGCGGCTCACCACCCATCGGAGGAAGTTAGCCTCCCCCCGAGCCCGGCGCGCCAGCTCCCCTGAGGAGGTGGAGACCCCAAACCGGATATACCGGTGGTCTGAGAAGGTCTCCACCTCCTCCAGCACCCTCCAATCCTGCACACGGCGTGCGACAGACGGTGTGGCGAAGGAGACGTCCACCACGGACCCTCCGTTCTGTCGCACGCACGTGTGCACAGCCCCTCGGTTGAGGAGGGACAGCCCAACCTGGACTGCCCACTCCTCCACCACTGCCCCTCGGGGGTTCGTGACCACCGCTCCCCATGCCCTCGACTTGGCGTTCAGATCGCCAAGCAGGACAACGGGGAGCGGTGACAGCCGCCTAACCACCGGCCCCAGGGAGTCGAGAAACGCCTCGAACTCCCTCAAGGTCCGGTTTGGGGAGAAGTAAACCCCTACAACCCCATACCCTCCCCAGGCGGCCGCCACGAACCCTGACCCCCTCTCCTTGACGGAGGGGGGGGACCCCGTGCAGTAAATTGCTACGGAGCCGTCAATGTCCCCCACCCAATAAGGTTGGGCAGGGACGCGAGTATAATAATCCTGTCCAACCATTCACTAGTTCTATTTACTCTTTAACCCTTACATTCAATCCATAAATGCATGAGGAATTTTTTTTTTTTTTGTTTATTTATAACATTTAAGTTTATTGGTTTCAAGGTTACTTTCATAGGAAAAATAACGAAGAAAACAACATTTTGTAAATCTAGGCTGTAATGTATTCAATAGTTAAGTTATTCATTTGAATGATCTAAATGATAGCGAACATCGTTTAAGTATCCGTTACGTGATTAAGGAAGGGGCGGAAGGCCGCGGCCGGACAGACGCGTTTAGCGACTACTTTAATACAATGTATTTATTTGAAGTTTCATGTGTTAATGTTTTCATTTAAACAATATATACATACAATGAGGTAGGTAAATTTAATTTTAACCATTATTTATTTGATTTTATGCATGACATTGGCTGCAACTAATTGTTCATTCATCTTGTTACCTGTATTTGCTATTATTTATGTATTGTTAATTAATGACTGTTGTCAATCCTGAATAAATAAAAAATTTCCCTTTCAAAGTGTAAACATAACAAAAATATTTTATTTTTAAAAATTCAGACGTGACATTAAGACCGTATTGATAAAGAACATACAATCAAGGTTGTAATTAATGATCTGAAGTTGCTGAATTGCATTCTATATAAAACAGATTCACAGAATACTTTACATATTTAAGAAATCTTAATCGTCTCGCTTGTTTCGTAGCCACATACCTACTCCCAGAGCAACAGCTGCTGCACCTTGCTTTTACTTTACGTAAAAATATTATATTTTACTCAATTCAATTCATTTTATTTCAGTTTCAGCGAATTTGTCACCGCCTGGGATCATTACAAAATAAATATTTTATCAAATAACTATCTCTACTACGATTTACTTTGATTTCAAGACAAGAAATAACAGGTCGGGGAAAGAGTTTCTTCCCATTTTTATATGAAAACTCAAGACATTTTTATCAAAGTTTATTTACATTTATTTACAGTATATATGTGCCATTTTGTTCGATGACTTTCTGCCATTTTGTAGGTAGATACATGATCCCATTGTTGTAGAAAATTTGGGAATTCTGATTAAAAAAACGCGACAAATAGTTTTGGCAGTCCTCTCTTGATGTTAACCTTACAAAACCTAAAGAATTCTGAAGAGACCGAGACTGGTGAAAATCTGCAGGTGCAAGGTCAGGGCTATATGATGGATGCACTAACACCTCCCAACCAAACTCTCTTAATTTTTGCTGAGTGGCTAAAGATGTGTGTGGTGTTATAGTGATGAAAGAACACACCCTTCCTGTTGATCAATTCCTGTCGCTTTCTCTCAACTGCTTCCTTTAATCACTTCAGTTGTTTGCAGTAGAGATCCGAATCGCTGGTTTTACCGGGCGGTAAAAGCTCATAATGAACAATGCCCTTCCAGTCCCACTATACACACAGCATCACCTTAAATTTGAGTTAGCCCAGGTTTAGCCACAGTCTATGTAGCCTGGCCGACCTTAGACCATGACCTTCTTCACACGTTCTTGTCGTACGTGATCCACTTTTCATCGCCAGTTATCAACATTACATCTCAATAATGAATCGCAAATAAGTACACGGTTCATTAGGTTTCTTTCAGTGAGCTCGTGTGGCACCCAAATAACGAGCTTTATGGTATAGTCGGCTTTCTTCAAATGGATTAAAACTGTTTTGTGGTAAATTTCCAGTTTTTCAGCTACATCGTAACAACTGACATACCGATCTTGCTCCACTTTTTCATGGCGTCCATTTTATTCGTAACAGGGCGACCAGAGCGAGGTACATCGTTAACATCAAAATTTCCTGACTGAAAACATTTGAACCAACTTTATGCTACTCTTACTGACACTTCATTAGATCTATAAACATCACAAATTTTTTTCGCTGCTTGAGTTGCATTTTTGCCTTTTTTGTAATAATATTTTAAAATGTATCGAATTTCTTCATTAGATTCACTCATTTTTACAAAAAAGAAAAACAAATGAAAAATAGCGGGAAACAACTTTTTTTATTTTTTATTTTTAATGTTGCCAAAACCAGCCAGATCGAATAATACAGCCAAAGAAATTTTATAACAAGTTTATACCTACGTTATGCGAGAACACTTTTTCCCCGACCAAATTAATTATGTCAAAGAGTGGTCTTTCGGGTGTCTCAGAGCTTAGAGGGTTTCACCAAAATCTGACCTAATGGTAAGTGGCAGTGTGACCTAAGTCAAACGAAGAACTGTTTCTCAAGTGCAGCTTCTGGAACTTGGAACACACATGTACCTCGGTATTTGCCGACAGATTTTAAAATTTAGGATGGTAACTCGCCCGGATGCTTGTAGAAATGTCCTATCAGCATGCAATGGTTCCATCACGATGTTTTCCTTTACTGAAATGCCAGGCTCATCGTAGGATTGGAATCTACGTCAATCGACGCGGTGTCCGACACGCTATCATTGAGCTATCGTCGCTGTAAGGCATTTTCAAAATTTGAATTATAATAATTAGTAAATTATAAAAATAATGAATTTTCTAGTAATGATCTAATAATTCAATTAATCCAAACAGCTAAATGATGATTTTGTGATAATTTAAAACGTGCTTCGTGAATGTGAATTTTTTTTAGTCTTCGGCTCTGTGGATATTGCTTCAAATGCGCCAAAGAGCAAATATCATAAAAATGAGTTTTTGGCGGGATCTTGAATGTCATGTTATAGTTTTATTTTAATTCGTTAACTTAGGTTTTTGAGCCTATATTATTATGTAATATTTGTAGCATTTTGCGTTATAAAGTTTGATTATTGAGCATACGCAAAAAAACTAGATAATTCTAACAAGGGAGCTACTATTTTGCCGTCTTGTTACCCCACTTTGAAGATTATAAAATACTACGAAGGGTTAAATTGACACTGGTAAATGCTTCTGCAGCGCCAACTGAAGAAAATTTAAATAAAACATCCAACAATGCTTACAAAATCTAAATTTATTCAATAAAACACTTCCAAATACCATATTGCTCCGAACAAAACCCTTCCAATACTGAGAAGAATATTATTATACATAAAATAAAAAAGTTTGCTCTATATGTATAGTAAACATTTTAATACCGTTTACCACATAGAGTAAAGTAATGCATCGGGAAGTTTACTATGTCAAGAAATTGCTACTTGACGAATAATCAAACATAGTAAATTGTACATTAATACATAACATTCCTGCTTAACAAGCTGAAGTAGTCGATACCGTCACTCTATTCTATGGCAATATGAAGATTAGCTTCAAACATATGAGGGCGCAAAATAAAGGATGTTTGATATTTATTGCTTAGTATTTGTAAAACAATTCGTTTTTGATGATTTATTGCATACTTAATAATTCATTTAATTGATTTCGTAAATTAATATATTATATTATTATGTTAATATTAATAATTAAATTAAACGCGGTTACGCTCTCTGTACTAAATAAACGATACTAGTTTAGGGAACTTTTATTACTAATCAAAAAGAGATGTTTATTAATAATCAAATCTTTTTTCGTCGATATGGCTTAGGTACATAGGCTGTTAATGACATTTTATGTAAAAATAAAGAAGGAAAAGGTTCAGGGGATATTGAGGCCAAATTAGATTTTTTTCTGAGGTTTTTATGGAAAAAGTCTGTGGATCTATTTTTAATTTTGGATGTTTTATTACAACTTTTTACATGATCTAATTATAAAAACTTAAGGTAAAATTTATTTGAGAAAAGAATATTTTAATTAATAATAAGATTACGTTAAACGAATAACATGACATAATGTTATCATAAAAAAATGGAATCAATAGATAACATTTAATCATGTACAAACATATTGTGTAGACTGTTTTATTTAAAGACTTAATGAAGCATTTTCCTATAATCCATCTTTTATTCCCGTAGAGTAAATTGACAATAGTAATGTCAAACTATGGAGGGTAAAAGATCAGAAGTACCATCTCTATGCCTGAATAAAGAAGAGGTTAGAATTAAGGAAAACCATCTTAGTAAATGGGGGACAAGCTGAAAACGTGTTTAGCTGTAAGCAACAAATTACAATTCAAAAACCTACCAAACTGTAGAAAGAGGGAACGCTACTTTTTAGTGATTTCTTGTTGTAACGTTAAAAAAAGAATTGAATAATAATGTGAAAGTTTATGGAGTGAATAAATAAGTAATTTCAAAATAATTTTAAAATAACCTATCTTAAAGTTATAATGGCGTGTTGCAGTATCCACATTTCAAAGTAATGTCCCACATGTCCTGTATACAGTATATGAAGTTTCACATTTTAATTGACAATATAACATCATAGTATACTCATGTGTGTACACTTAATATTAATAATTTGCACTTTTAGCCACATATCAACCCTTCAAGTCTCAAATGCAGTAAAAGCCATTTTGTCCAAAATCGACTTTAAACGCTGTCTTAGTTACTTTCACGAGCTCTATCAATCTGTATATTTCAAATTTTGATATCTCAATAAAAATGTCTTTTAATACTCAGATTATTTAGCAACCAAATTCAGTTCTTCTTTTATTTGTTGTTTTGTACCTACTTGACATTCTACTGGTTGGTCAATTGTCGTAAATGAAGTCATTGTTTGAACATTGCTTATACATTATTATTTTTTAAATAGCTCTAAAAAGAAAATATTTATAAACATTATGATTTCCACTTATTCGGTTTTTTGCGTTGCGTTTTCTCTAAAATCGTGTTTTGGCTTTTACTATATTTGAGACTCTAGGGTCGATATATGTAGACGACTTCTTTTTTCTGCCAAAACAGGCTTTACGCATCTGCCATATTGTGTCCTAAGACATCTGGTGGAACAGTAAATCATTATATTAATCACCATAGATTTAGTATAGTATAGATCTGCAACCCGAGCCCAGTAAAGCTGTAAAAGCCATCAGCGGCTCTGTTTTTGGATAGGGCTATTCAGACTAACAGTAAGGTCAGATCGAAAAAAAAAAACGATATGCAATAGGTGGAATAATATGAGACTAAAACCAGAATACAAATAGTGTGCATATTGTTTTCTTGATTTTCTTTGATAAATAAGTTACATCCAGTTACAGTACACATAATCACAATTAAAGCCATCTATTAAGTATTAAATTACTGTTTAAAACCTTAGATTTTGCAAAAGCAAGCAAGATTTATTTTGATAACAATTTATGTAGGCTGATAGCACAAATAAAAATAGTTTTATATCCCTATATCATTCTAACATAAGCATATTACACTATGCTTTTTCTCTTCCGGTTTACCGATCTATACATATTATATCTATGTTAACCACAATAAAATTAATACATTCTCATTGAAAAAAAAAAAATTCAATAAGGAACATTCTATGATGAATATTGTGGGGTTTTTTGGTGGGATCTTAAAGTGACATGTTGTGGTTTTTATAAGTTAATAAAGGTTTTTTGACCCTATTTTATGTAATATTGGTGACATTTTGTGTTATATAGTTTGCTTGTTGTGCATACGTGAAGTGGATTATACAGGAAGTCCCGTAAAGAATGGACCAACGCTATTATGGTGATAGAGGGTGACATGATCTAATAGAAACACTAAAATTTAATGTCCTACCTAGGCCTAATAGTTTTAAAGTTATGAATTGTTTTATGTTATGTGGAAATTTACTTCATATTTACAAAATTTCTTATTACTTCTTAAAAAACTGAACCTTGTGGCTGAAACTGTAAAAAATAATATGCAGGCTCTAAGTCTAAAAATAAATTTTATTAGATGTTGGTTGTGCGTAAGAGTTAGAGGAAGGCATTTTGAGCAATAATTGTAATAAAATGAGCCGCAATAAATACTTTTCATCAATAATGTTACATTTGTTTTATTTTAATTGCCGTCGAAAAAATAGTCGGTAATATTGAATGATGAATAAAAAGTTTTCATTACTTTATACCATAGAATTATACCTTATTGAATTCGGTATAAACTGTAGACGTTTTTAAATAAAAGTTCCACAAGGATATCATACATTTTTTTTACACCAGCTTCATTACAATATCACATTTAATATTTTGTCAATTAATTTTTGCATATGTTTTAGCTTTTATTTTTATGTTATACCCATAGTTAAGTAATAATAACATTTTGATTATAAAGATACATGTTTTCTTAAATCCCATAAAGAAAAAAAAAATTTTTTTTTTTATTTAAAATTTGTGTTCATAGGAGAATTTCAACATAACATTAAAAAATTCATAACTTTAAAACTACTATACTATTTCCATTTCTTTATTTTCGCGATAACAGTTCCAATTTGATAGTTGTATTGTTGTGACCAAATAAGTAATGATATCGATATGAAATAAGCATGACGATTCATCAGATTTTGATTATAATAAATAAATAAAGATTACCTGTCCTTATAATTATTTCGTTTCATTGTCGAGTTCCTACCTATTCCGACTTATTTTACAGCTTCAAATTTTTTTTAAAAGTTGGCATTATCAATCAAGAATTAATAATACGTGTAACATCTTGTAATGAAATATATTATTAGTTAATAAATTTGTACAAAAGTATCTGGCAGTAGTTTAGTTTCTTACATTTTGTAAAAAAATATCAGGTCTGTTATCGTGTTACGTTTAACGATATAGCTCCATCCCTATCAGTTTCTCCGACTCTGGTATAACCTTGTACTTGGTACCAATGATAAAATAATGCATACAAAATGTAAAAAAAAACCTGCTCATTCAAGTTTTCACAGGAGCTGTCATAGAGAAAATAAAGAAATGGAAATGGTAGGCCTAGGACAATAAATTTTTGTGTTTCTATTAGATCATGTCATCTATCAACATCATAGCGTTGGTCCATTCCTTACGGGATACCCTGTATATATAAACTGGAAACATGTATTGTGGGATGTCACAAAAGCTCCCTAGATAGTTCCTACAAGAGATCCACGATCTGGTCAAAGACCCCACTTTGTGAATAGGAAAATTTTACGAAGGCTTAAAAACATTAGAAACAAACAGACAAAACAAGAAGAAGAATATTGTGAAAAAATGTGTTTATACTTACAAGATTTCAATAAGGGTAAAATAAATCTGCCACTGAATTTATTCTTTCAATATACACCAACGCATTATATTCGCAAACATACACTATACAAATGAACACTTAGAAAAGTTTACATACAATCAATTACAAATGTTAAAAAAATTGTCAAACACTCCCAAAATTTTTTAGGCCATACAATGTTTTTTTTTAATCACTGCGTCCAGTTATTCGCCAGAGATCTGTTTCACTTCAGCTATATGGGAGATTTCTTCATTCGATGTGATACCTACATTAGAAATTTCAACTTTCTTATCTGAGTTAGAAATTTCATTATTTGAAACATTTGATTCATGTTTACTTCCATTTAATGGTTCATTTTCTATTGTTATTGTATCTGATTTAACTGTTGTTGCATTTGATTTATCATCTGTTGAATTCTCTTTGATGTCATTGATGTTATCAACTAATGTTTGGTTTTCTTGATTTGGAAGTTCAATTTTTGAACTTTCAACTGACAATGTATGGTCTATCTCATCTTTAACCTCGCTTAGTGCTTCCAATTCATCGCTACCAACTTCCAAGTCACAAAGGTTTATGTTTGCACTATTAATTGCTTGGATGAGAGTCTCCAAAGTTTTATCATCCACTTTATCGTCTGCTATTTCAGAATCGTTTTCAACTTTATTCTCAATGATACTAGGTTGGGTGACTTCAGTTATTTCTTTAGATGCTTCTGATTCGATAGAAGTGTCAGTTTTTTCTTGATTCTTCTGTTTGTCCTTGTTCTTTTTCGATTTGGACTTCTTTGGTTTCTCCTGTTTGGGCGGTTCCTCGGTTGGGGTTTGTTGTTTGTTTGTCAGAACATTGAGTTGGCTCTGGAGATGTGCAAGACTCTGCCTGAGCTGTGCACAGTTAGCGGCCATCGCATCCACCTAAAAAAATACATGTTTTTTTGGGTATTAACTAATATAATCAAGTCCTAGAAGAGACAGTGCACTGCCTTCGAATTTGGACATAGACCTGTTGTGCACCAACTTACACATAGTAAAACATTTTTAAACAAACAATGTGACTCAAAAGTTATAATCGGTATTTTAATACATTATTAAGATATAAGGCGTACCTATTCACCTGTAAAAAGTTGGATGTTTATACTTAGCTATTTTTTTTTATTAATTTCTTCTTTTTTATTGTGTCTTCCTAAAATTTATAAAACCAAAAAAAAAAAACTAAATAGTTCCACCATTTCAGATGCTGGTGTAAATATTTGATTTGTTTAAATATCAAAACTGTTTTCATTGTTTATAAAAGATGCTTTTTATGCTAGAAAAAATGTTAACTTGAGAAATAAAACCTTCATTTCAATATGGCATGATATGTGTATCTTTTAAAGGGTTAATGATGAAGAAGTTAATTACCTTGGCGTTGGAGGCTGGTGCGTGAGGAGCAGTGGGTAAGACTAACGGCGCAGCCGCTATCGCTGGTGGAACCGGCAGTGGGGGGCGTTCTATGTTGTTCTCCTTCAGTGTCCCCAACAACAAGGTTCGTTCAGCCTAAAATATTATAAAAACATTTACACAAACAGTGCATATAATTCTTTTTTCTCTACACTGGTTCCAAACTAAGTTGCCACAACAACCCTGTGCGTCTTTGACAAAGACCACGTAAATCCATCGCAGGCCACTCTTGTCGATGTGCCAACTGCTATAGCCTTAATTTCATCAACCCATTTTATAGATGATTAGCCTCATGTAACTTTCGTCAAGTCTTGTAATAATACCAGTCCATGACGTGTTGGCAAATTCAAACATAACATACCATCACGCCTGTATTCCCCGAAGTGTTAGGCAGAGGTGTAATAATTGTACACCCACAGTTCACCGAGTATGTTCGCGCCACTTAATTGGCACTTCTTTTATATTTATCAATCCGCTTCAACGGCTACCTGTCGTTCCCTTTCCGTCGCTGATTGGGAAGCTGTTTGTAATTACCAACAGTCTACGCTCACCCGCGCGCGCGCGTATTGACATCGCGCATTACGTTACGACCCCGCTATATCAAGTGCACGTGCGCCCGGACGGCGCATGAACGTCGTCGTGAGTTATATTTACCCGCTATACAGTCCACTAAAACATATCAAGGAACGCGCTGTACAACCTGAAGACCATCAACGAGGTGACGTAGCGTATTCCCGGTCTGCACCGGTCAAGGAGCTAGAGGTCAGTCAGTTTCTTTTATCAGCGACCATCCCGCCGTTGTTGACGCGCTCGGCTATATAGCTTAGCCGCCGCGCTAACAGAGTATGTTTTTAGGTCCCATGTAATAGGGGTGAGCCTATTGCCATTAATCGGCCAAAAATCCAAACTACGAGCTGTTACTGAGAATTTCATGGAAAAACACAATAACACTTTGCTCGACCTGGGATTCGAACCCAGGACCTCGCTCATAGCAGTCGCGCTTACGGCCACTAGGCTAACGAGGCAGTTATTTTAAACACTGAGCAATCAACAGCTCTATATTTTTCACCTCATACTGTGGTCCTAAAGATCATTTATCAAACATTCAAGTTTCCTTAAAATGTTTTTCCTTCACCATCAGCCGATAACGTTACAAATTTGAAGTATTAGTAAATGGGAATTCTGAGATGTCGTGTTTATCATTAAATCAATACATTATTGTTTATTAACCCCCCATGCAAAAAGGAAGGGTGTTATACGTTTGGAATGTGTATCTGTGTGGCATAGTAGCTCACAAAGCTGAACTGATTTTGATCAAATTTTTTTTTATTTGAAAGGGGGCTTGATCGAGAGTTTTCTTAGCTATGATTTGGTATTCCTTTAATTCAATGATATTAGTAAAACCTTGACCTGATGCTGCAGCGTCATTTGGAATATGTAAGATACCTAACTCCTTAGCAACTTACAGCAGATATATTGTATTTGGGCTCATTGAAATGGTCTCAATGAATAGGTTTTCTTAAATTTTCAATTTGCCTTGTGACCATTTTTCTTTGCTCCTAATTGTATGCCCTGCCTATGTCCATTTGAGTATCTTGATGTTTTCTCTAATATACTTTGTGTTGTCCAATATTTAAGTGAAACATTTATCGTCAGAATTACCTGTAGGGTCCGGCAGAGACCCTGCATGTGTGTGAGTTGCCGCGCCACATTGGCCGCCTTCTCCTCGCTAACCTGTCTCTCTCCGCACATTTCTATAAGCGCTGTCTGCGACGTCTCCCACCGCTTCTTCCACGATAACGACTCCTTCTCTAGCTTTTTGATCTTTTTTGACATCTGTAAATTAAACCAATTGCTATAGGATAACCATGACATCGACGAATTTCTTGTCGATTTTTCTCGATGACTGGGATGTTTTCCGAACTAGTGGTATTGTTTTGACATTCATAAGGCACTTAGGGCCTAAATTGCATAAAAAATATTTTGATTTTGATTATTATCCTAGTGGTCGTAAGCGCGATTACTAAGTTCGAGGTCCTGGGTTCGATTCCCAAGTCAAGCAGTGTTATTGAGTTTTTCCATGAAATTCTCAGTAACAGCTCGTAATTTGTATTTTTGGCCAATTAATGGCAATAGGTTCGCCCCCTATTACACTGGACCTGATAATACACCATTAATACACCTCTGTCTTATCCTCCGGGGAAACAGGCGTAATAAAACAAGCAATAGAATATAGAGCAATATAGAGTGAATTACCAGTTCCATTTGCTCCTTGAAACCACCATAGAACTGGTTACTCTTCACCAAAGCATTCTGGAACTCGTTGTATTTATCCGTGTAAACAGATAACTGACTCCTCAGATCTAGAACAAAGTTGAATATAGAAAAAAGACAATTTTTAACAAAAAAGGAAAACCTACTTCAGTAATTTTGAGAATTTCCCTGGTGTATCTTCGAAGTCGAAGGTCCAATGCCAATGCAATTAAATTGATACTGCCCTTGAGTTATCATTCCCTTTCCAGAGAAAAAGAATCATCCAAATTGGTTCATAAACAAAATATACATTCAAATTGAGTACATCCTCCTTTTTTAAAAACAGTTAATAAAAGTGTTTTTACTAACTGTCTTCAGTGCCCTGCAGTTCAATGATTTTCGCTCTGTACTGGGCCATGGTGACCTTGATGTGTTCCAGCTCAGCGAGCAGTCTCTCCCGCTCCGCCTGGTGTTCGAGGCTGGCTTTCTGCAGCTTCGCGTCTGAGAGCTCCGACTCTAAAGCCATCTGTCTCGCCATTTTGTCAACCTGTAAGAATTATTACCCATTGCTGGACATTATCTCTATATAAATAAAATGATAGAGATTTGCAGTTGTTAGCAGATCCCGCAAAAGCTACTGGATAGATTTTGATCAATTTTTCTTTGTTTTACTTCTTAGATACTTGGTCCTTATGAAAAAGGAAGAAATATCACAATATCATCAATCAATAACGAGTTCTTAAGGTTTTAAGAAACTATGATTTTAATAAGCATTACTCATTCTTCTGTTGTTCACGTGAGCGTAGCCGCGGACACAGCTAGTTAAATAATATTATTACCACTAAAATGACTAACTCGAATATTATTATACACACAAAACAGTTAGAACCTCAGAAACTCTGTGTATAAATCATTCATTTAAATTCCAGTAAACATAAAATTACATATGTGAAAAGAGTAAAAAGAAGCAGCGTCGTTTATGTAATAGAAGTAAATACACTCATCAAAAAAGTCTAAGCAACATGTACTAATTTAAATTTTAGGATGGTTCTTCACATTATAACGTTGTATTTTATTTTTAAAATAATATCTTTAGGGTTCTATGATGTAAAAATAACAGCTGTTGTCTTTATAAGTTCTTTTAATAACAGAAATGAACAATATTAGAATATACTGTAGAAACTAAGATACATAAGAAACTAAACTTTTTTCTTACAAAATGAAATTTCTAAAGAAAATGTATTTATTGTGAAAGAATAGAACAATTTAATACAAAGTATTGGCTCCTCTGCTATTCAGAACTTGTCGGCAACGATTATTCATTGAATTAATGAGACTGTTTATGTCATCTTGCGGTATTCGCTCCCAATGGAATTGTAGCAAATCCTTCAGCTGTTGGGTTGTTGTCGCTCCGTCCAAGTCCTTCACAACACGTCTCTGGAGCATGTTCCATGCGTGCTCGATGGGGTTGAGATCTGGCGATTGTGCAGGCCAGGGCAATACCCGGATGTTCTCCGTTGCAAAGTATTCACTGGTTCGCCGAGCTGTAAGAGCCTAAAATCGGAGCCAAAGGTTTGTGCAAATGGGTAGACATAAGGTCTGAGAATATCCACAATGTAATTTTCAGCATTCATGTTTCCATTTACAAAAACGAGCTCAGTTCGCCTGTTCTTCATAATACCCGCCCATAACATAACTGTTGAGCCGCTGTATGGATGAACTTCCTGAATGCACCTGAGCCTTTCAGTATTTCCGGGCCGACGATACACTCGCACCCTTCTTGTATCAGGCTTAAACCCGAATCGCGACTCATCGGAAAACATAATTTTATCCCATTGTTCCTGGGTCCATGTTATGCGTTCTCTACACCATTCATATCGACGAGCGCGATTACCGTGACGTATCGGTGGGTGCCTGATTGGGCGTCGAGCTCGTAGGCCGTACTCATGGAGTAGATTTCGCAGTTTGAGGACTTACATCAACACCACTTGAGATTTGTAGCCTCAAACTTATCTCTCGAGCGGTTAACATCGGCTGGCGTCTTGCAGTCAGTTGTATGTACCGGTCTTGCCGAGTGGTTGTACTCCTTTTACGGCCTGGATGCTGTTCAGCGGGTTCTCCTGTATTATTGTAGCGCTGCCAAAGACGACAAATAACACTTCTATGAATGCCAAAATGTCGAGTTACCTGAGTATGATTACTTCCCGCTTGCAACATCCCTACAGCTCTTTGCATTTCATCTGCCATCAAATGACGTCGCTTCATGACGTAAAGAATATCTAACAATTCAATTTTGTCGCTATCTTTATTTAAATGGTTGGTAAAATTATAAAATCAAGACTAAACGTAGCAATTAAAACGCACTTAAATTCAAACAAATTCGCAGTCATTTGAATTTTATGAAAAAACAAAACATAATCAAATTTTTTTTTACAACCAGCCAGTATGTCATCAATAACAACAAAGTTTACTTACCTTTGCACTTTGTTTGAGTAAATATTTAGAAATTAATTAATATAAATGGAAAAATTTGTAATATCACGCATGTTGCTTAGACTTTTTTGATGTGTGTAGTAGATTTATCGAATCGCCATCTAAGAAGTTTCAATTAAAAATAGAACAAGCTGGCCTATAAAGCCAATAAAGTCAGCCACCATCATGTCATGTCATCAGAAACTTAGCCAATGTAAAACTGATGCCTTTACAAACAAACCATATATTAAAATTTATACTAAAACCTTCCCATTAATAATATAGATTACCCCTAAAAAGAAATAAATAGAAAACAATAGTGTAGTTTCTGATGCCTCATGCAGACAAGGGAACAAACGCAAATGAAGGCAATGAGCTCTGGAAACCCTACTCACTGCAGGAACCCAACATTAGGTTATTTGGCTGCAATCTTCTGTAGGGTGGAGGTATTCCAACAGTCAGACTGCCCCAAGTAGAGATAAATGTATTAATAAATTTCTCTGTGCCCTACCTCTCTTTAAACCCCCCTTTCCCGAGGAGCTCTAGAAACCCTACTCCCCACAGGAACACAACACTAGGTTATATGGTTGTGATCCTCTGCAGGTTGGAGGTATTCCAGTAGTCGGACTGCTCAAAATAGAAGAAATTTTCAAAGAAATTACCCAGTACCCTACCTCTTCTTAGATGATTATATTGGTTATGTAACCGTTAAAACTACCTGTTCTTCCCTCAACTGGTACTGCTGGACGACACTCTTGAACTTCTCACTCATGCTAATGTTATCATCTCTTAACTGGGCATTCTTCTCATTGTTCTGTTGGAGAAGTGTTGTGATTTCGGATAGAGTATTCTGGAATTTAGCTTGGGTCTCCTTGCGACGCTCTTCTTCTTCTCGTAACTTGAGGAGTGATTCTTCCTGAGATTAAGTGGTGAGCTTTTTTTTAAGTTTGACCGCAAAGTGTGCTTAGTGAGAGATACATAACTTCAATTGAATAGTTATCTAAAAATGCCTTATTGCAACAACAGGTTGTGGTAATGACCTTAATATTGATCCAAGAGGTTGTGGGCACGATCCTCAATCTTGTTGTTTTTTGATGAGTATGCTGTCCATGATTTTGGATTGCACAGTGCTTACCATCAGGTACTGAATCGGAACTTTGCTGTTTTACTATTTTTTAAAAGTCACTTTATTTAAAAAAAATTAACAATTTAGGAGCAAGCAAACTTTGTCTATATAATTATTCGAAACAATTATTAACATTAATTTGTGTGTATCTCATAGTGAGGTTTTAGTTATCTAATAATATAATTAAGCAGCCAAATAATAAAGCCAACACTTGGCTGGCCCCAATGCTATTCACCAATGTGTAGATAGGGAAAAAAGGTGTGGTGACAACATGTGGTGCCAGAGTTAGAGATAAATTTACAGAGCATAATCAGCTTCACCGTTTATTTACTTAGGGCAATCTTGGGTTTCAAATTTATAGTCACTGTACATCACTATTATGCCATACTCTTTTATTATTAGTATAAATACACGTTTTTCATAGGCATCGAATTTGATAGCTCAAACTTTACTTAGGTAAAGCTAAGCAAATACTAAGGTTGCAATAACAGTTTTTGAACTTAAGGCTGAGATAAGCCTTGAGTACACTGTACTGATTTTCTATTTCTTATTTCTCTATAAGTAATTACCTTGATAGCTCTATTCTGCTTCTGCAACTCCCTGCATAAGTTCTCTAGCTTAGACTTAACAAGCACACTCTTATTATATTCTAACTGTAGCTGCTCCTTCTCCTTCATGATCAATGCATAGCGTTTATCAGATTGCTTTATGTAAAACTGCATCTTTTTATTATCATCTCCTAATTGAACATACTTTTTACATAGCAAAGAAACTTTCTCTTCTAATGGAACAGAGTTGAGACCTTTCATGAACTGTTCAATACTTTTGTCATCTCTCTTATTTCGGTCATCCTTTCTTGTTTTCTTTGATGTATCTTGCGGTTGGGGTGGTGGTGTTTTCTCCTGCAAAAGTATGTAAAAATCTTATACAGTATATTAATTAAAAGCTACTCCAAGGCCGACATTTTTGAAAATAATAAAAAAATATTTTATCACTTGTCAGTAACTATAAACTTCCTCAGTATATAATTTATTTATGTATACATTTTATAATTAATAGTTTAGAATTACATCTATAATATTTGTATAATATGATAGTAAAGATGCCAGGCAAAGACCTTTTCCTGAATGAACAACTTTATCACTGTGACAGTGCACATCATTTGGCTATTTCAGATAACTAGATTCTTCACAATGTTTTATTTCATAGGTGACTGATAGCTTTAATAATGAAATTAAAATTTGACCCCACCAATGTCCTATGTAAACTTACTGGTTATATTATGAAACATTGTTAAATTGATGTAACACAATAGTCACAATAGAGCGACATGACTGTTGTGAAGGCCAAGCTCTTAAAACTTAGACAAAATAAAAAAATTAGTAAAGGTACAACAATTTCCAAATATACAAAGGCTAGAATCTGCATACACTCAGCTACAAAAATTAGACCTTTTGATAGTTAAAAAATACTTTAATTTGTAATGCTAAAGTAGGACGGATTCTGACATACCATTGCCAGAACATATGAACAGTTGCTCCATGACCCATTTTCAACTTCAGGGAATAGTTAACCAAGTGAGTGAGCACTTTTATGGTCACCTTTCATGCTATAAACCTTTAATTTAATTCATGAAAATTAAGAAGATAATAATTCAGGTTCTACATATATAACAATACATTATTTTTGTTCATTCCTAATATGAATATTCAGTTTAATAAGTATTAAATAGTGGTAATTAAAAGGTAAACAGAAGCTCTTGAATTTATTAACATGAGTTGAATTATTGCATATTCTGGTATTGTCATAGAAACTAAAATAATATCATCATATAGGCCCGAACCAGTATTTCATGGGCCATTCGGCATGAAATTGCTGTGGACCATAAAAGAACAAACCACGTGAAACGTGGTACAGAAATATCATAAACATTTAGGATCTTGGCATCCTTCCAATTAAATTCCAGGTTATCATTCTTACCTATTTTAGACAACATACATCTAATAAATTGACATAACTGATATTATATACGTTAAACTACGTAATGAAGTAGAAAAGTAATCTAAATCGTAAATAATAAGATTATTTTTAATAAATTCGGAAAATATTAGATCCATACGATACCCGATAGCTTTTCTATTTATAAATCATATTGAATAGGAATAATAGAAACTCACGGTTATGCTATTATCAGGTATTGCACTTTCCGTGCTATCTTTTTGAGTTTCTTCAACAGGAGCTTCCATTTCTTATAATTTTATTCTCATAAATTTTCCCAAACAAAGCGAAATCAGACGCAAAGAGGCAAACAGAGACAAACTACAAAGACAAGAGACACGATGTTGAAGGTTGCTACTTGCAAAATAAAATTTGACAAAATCAGTTTAATATTTCATGCTCTAAAAATTGTAATTTTATGTCATTATTTTGTTAAATAAAAATATTTTACAAGGAACGAAGTGGTATGGGTCTTTATGAAAAAAACATTTACTAATATTTTTTAGTTTGTCGGGTCACCATGGGGCATGGGTCTTGTTAGTTTATTGAACAACTGTTGTTAAGTGGGTTGATAATTTTCTCATAGAAATATTTTGATCTGTACAGGGCCGACAGAAAGTTCATTTTTAAAGCTTTCTGTATACTTATCTCAATTTTGACATGTGTGTGTATTGGTTTCTGTTTGCATAAGTAGGTCTATTTGTGTAACAATTTACATTATGCACTAAAGCAAGCACCAACATGAATTTCACACTAACTAGGTATTAAAAGATAACATCAAATTTATTCTTGAGTCAGTAATTTTTATACGTGGCGATTTCTGTAAGAGTCCTTTAATTAATTTAAGTACCTACCTATAAAGAAATAATTTTTATATTGATTTTTCTAACAGTAAAAGATTGACCAATTTATGCTTTTAAAAATACCATAATTTTAATTATATACTATTACTACCCCCATTATAATGTACCTTCAAAACAAAACCTTTTAATTAATTATCAACCTATCTACTATAGCTTATATATTATCTTTATATATATAAAAATCTCGTGTCACGATGTATGTTCGGGATAAACTCCGAAACTACTGAACCAATTTTGGTCAAATTTCGTAATTATTTGTAATTTGGTCCAACTTAAAAGATAGGATAGTTTTGGTCCAAATAAGTAACGCAGTTGTCGAGTTCTAAGTATTTGTAACGATAATTTTTATTTTTGTTATTTAAACATTTCTCATCCTTTCCTTTCCTATTTATTTTCTTCATAAGTAAGTAAATTGCATCCGTGCGATGCCGGGATGGGTTGCTAGTATACTATATAAGCGTCAGCACTTGGTTAATACAAAGTTACAGTAAGGAATTATTGTATTATTATAGTTAAATTATTTACAATAACTGTGCCAATTAGTAGATTAGTTAATATTGGTACCTAAATAATTATTGTTATTAGTAGATTTTAATCTAAAATCATGAATATGATTGACTGAAGTACTATACTGTATAAAGTATACAATTAGTGAGACTTTAGAAGAAATCACAAATTTATCTATGGTTTACGACATTTAGTTAGTTATATAATCGACTTCCACTATATTTTACCTTACAATAAAATGAGGCCACTATTATTACTTCATGTAAAAAAAATTATCCTAATTTCAAAAACAAAATTATAGAGAATCATATTCATAATAGAAAAAAACTGAAGTATGGTAGATAGACCACTTACTTTAGCAATGATGTCTAAAAACTTCTCAGTTTTAATAGGTAAACAATTTTATAGTAAGACAACCCGTCCCTAGTACTTCCAGAAGCCGTGATATACGTCTCCCGTCTAGGTACTATGATTACTCTATGTAGGTTGTATATGCATCGGTTGTTGTTAGTTCTATTCTTGAATTTGACAGGAAATAAAAAGACGAGAGCTCTAGCTAGTGCGTCGTTTGATGTCTTTTAAAATGACTGTCGTGTTTTCTGATTATTTTATATTATAGCCTAACTTACGAATGTGTAATACATTGTGGTGGTTGAATAACCGTTTCAACTATCTGCCGACTATATTATTTATAAGACTGAGCTAGCTTGGCGAAATATGGCGTCCCAACTTGAAGGCCGAATCCCACAACAAAGTTAGTGAAAATTTGTGGAATCTACGCTGTGTGTACATATTCGAGATCACAGTGTAAGTATAGTCAGAAAACAATGCTGAAAACACGGAAACGACAGTCTCTCAACAACGATAATCTCGATGGTAGCATCACGCTGTCTCAAGAGAACTTCACCGCCTTGCTGACTACTATACAGCAATCAAATGCTGAGGTCTGCGAACAAATGTTGCAACGCTTGTCGACGATTTCTTCTCCTCTGAGCGTTCAATCACCGGTACTAACACCGAGTACGGCAGAAAAGACTGGAAATTTTGCACAATGTTCAACTCTAGATTCTCGGGAGCGGCAGAAGAAAACATTGAAGAGTTCATTAATTCAATAGAAGCTTACAAAGAATGCTCAAATATTGGCGATGACCTTGCAATCAAGGGCCTTTCTATATTGCTTACGTCAGAAGCCGCAATATGGTGGTAGAACATACGTGCCGAAGTCACTTCCTGGAAAGAGGTTTTGGCGTGTTCAATAATAACGCTAGTCAGTAGGGCTTTAGCACATGTACTTTATAATATTATAATACAAGTTTTTAGTACAAAACGTGTCGTGAAACCAACCGTCTGATTTTCATCTGTCTCTCTGATATGTCATCACTTAAGTACTTTTTAATATTAATGATTAGAAACAACCCGTACAAAAATAGTGGCGAATGAGGCGCCACATCACCCCCCTAAGGAGAGCATTGCGTTAATCTTCAAAAATTTTGAATTTAACTCGTCTGCCTGATCGTGCGGTATATGGCTGAGGTTGACATGTAGGAACAGCGACAGGCAGTGGGACAGTAGTCGATTGCAGGTGAGACGTAGGTACAAGCACAGTCGGTGTGATAGTTGTAGGTTGCCGGTAAGACGTTGGCGACAACTGAGGTATCCTCGGTGTCGTAGAAACAGGACTTGAATCTGATTCCTCAATGAAAGCCGGTTTCACGCGGTCTACGCTTACAACCACATGTTTCCCTTTGTAGTCAATAGTTAGGGTCTTTCCATCATTTGCCCTCTGAATGACCTGGTATGGACCAGAATAGGGAGGCTGCAAAGGACGCCGGACTGCGTCATCCCGCAAGAACACATGAGAACACGTATTTAAATCTTTGAAAATAAAAGAACCGGTCTTCGTATGACGTGACGCTGGTACTGGTCGAATTTTCGACATATGTTGACGTAGTTTCACAACAAAATCAAACACTTCTCCAGAAGTACCCACTCCAGGAAAATCAGCTAGCAACTCACCAGGAAGCCGAAGAGTTTCTCCATAAAGCATTTCTGCACAAGTAGCTTTAATATCTTCTTTAAAAGCTGAACGCATTCCCAAAAGTACAAATGGAAGAGCTTTTGTCCAAGAACTCCCATGACACATTAATGATGCTTTAAGTTGACGATGGATGCGTTCAATCATTCCGTTCGCTGCTGGGTGGTAAGCTGTAGTTCTATTTCTTTTAGTGGCGAAACTGCACATAAGTCTTCAAAAAAGGTCGGATTCAAATTGTGTACCGCGGTCGGTCGTAATAATAGAGGGAACACCAAATCGCGGTATCCATTCTCTCGTGAAAGTATCCGCTACTTCCTCGGCGGTGGTGGTGCGCATCGGCCAAACTTCTGGCCATCTGGTGACTCTATCAATGGCTGTGAGACAATAGCGGTAGTCGTCACAGACAGGTAAGGGTCCTATTATATCAATATGGACGTGAAGAAAACGACCAGATGGTGTGTCAAAAGTTCCAAGTGGAGCATAATTGTGTCTTGAAACTTTACTCTTCTGGCAAGCCTCACACGGACGAGACCACTGACGGCAATCTTTATTTATTGAAGGACAAACGTAACGTTCCGCAACTATACGTAAAGTAGCATTCGGACCAGGATGGCTAAGACTGTGTAACTTATTAAAAATAACACGACGTAACTTAGGAGGGACATATGGACGTGGTTTGTCAGTAGTAGTATCACATATTAAAGAAATACTAGTGCCAGGAACTGTAATCGTGATTAGCTTCAAACTAGACGAGCCAGATCTTATAAGTTCTGCTAGCTGTTCGTCAGATTCCTGCAACTTGGCAAGGGTTTCGTACTCTTGCTCAAGAGTAATGGCACTGATTCGTGACATAGCGTCGGCTACGACATTGTCTTCTCCTCTGATATGTTGTATATCAGTAGTAAACTGGCTTATAAAAGACAATTGGTTCAGTTGGGATGGAGGTAATTTATCTCTCCGTTGTATAAAAGCATACAACAGTGGCTTATGATCAGTAAAAATCGTACAATGCTGAATCTCCAAAATATGTCGAAAGTGCTGTACACTTTCGTACACCGCTAAAAGTTCCCTGTAATAGGCCGGCCATTGAGACTGTTTTGGGGTAAGCTTCTTACTGAAGAAAGCAAGCGGGACCCATTCTCCCTTATTTCGCTGCTGCAAGCAAGAACCAATGTGAACGCTAGAGGCATCGGTAAAAAGGTCTAGTTCAGCACCGTATATTGGATGTTGAAGAAGCGTGGCATCACTAAGGCTCCTTTTGCAGGCTTCAAACTGTTCCCGCAGCTTAAGTGTCCAGGGGTATGGTTTAGCACCCTTGCTGTGCGTGGACACAAGAACTTCAATCAATGGCGCTTGAAACTGTGCAGCTTTGGGTATGAAACGGCGATAAAAATTTATCATTCCCAAAAACTTCCTCATCCCTTACACGGTTTCAGGTAGAGGGAAATCTAGGAGATTTTGGACACGATCCTTAGGAGGACTTGATCAGGTAACCTAGAAATTTTACTTCGCTAACACCAAGAATACACTTAGACGGATTGAGAACAACACCATATTCTTGAAAACGCTTAAAAAGGGTGCGTAAATGTCTTGCGTGGCTGGCTTCGTCTGGAGAAAAGACGAGTACATCATCTATGTATGGAAAACAAAAATCGAGACCCCGTGTGACCTCATCGATAAAGTGCTGGAACGTTTGGCCAGCATTGCCAAGACCAAAGGTCATGAAGGGAAATTCGAAGAGGCCAAACGGAGTAACAATGGCGGTCATCAAAATATCCTCATCAAAAACGGGAATCTGATGGTATGCTTTTACCAGGTCACACGTACTAAACACGGTAGCACCAGTGAGACTATTAGCAAAGTCATGAATGTGACGAACAGGGTATCGGTCAGGTACTGTTCTGGCGTTCAAAGCGCGATAATCGCCGCATGGACGCCAGGTGTTATCTTTTTTGGTGGTCATATGTAACGGAGATGACCAAGCACTTTTAGATGGTCGGGCTGTTCCGCAACGCACCATGGCTTCAAACTCCTGCTTGGCTGCATGGAGTTTCTGAGGAGCCAACCGACGGGGCCGGCATGAAACTGGGGGTCCGTCAGTGGTTTTTATAAAATGCACCGTGTTGTGCTTTACAATCCTGGGCACACCAGGAGGTCGAGTTATCTCTGGAAACTCTGCTAAAATATTAGCAAAACTTGAACTACCAGAAAACAAAGCTTTGACACTATCTTGTTGGGATTGTGCAATTGAAGCACAGACAGACAACTTGGTAAGGCCGTCAATTAGACACTTGTGTCGGCAATCTGGTAATAAGTTATAAAAACTAAGAAAATCAGAGCCTATTATAGCTGTACTAACATCTGCGATGACAAAATTCCAATCAAAAATCCTTCTTAAACCTAGATCTAAATGAAGTTGAATGCAACCATAAGTTTTAATTGAACTAACATTGGCAGCGCCAAGATGGTAATCATCTGGTTGCACATGATTTCTTAAATATTTTTTAGGAAAACAACATAAGTCTGAGCCGGTGTCAATTAAATACTGCCGCTTGGAAACCCGATCAGTAACAAATAAACGGCGGCCGGGAGATAAACAATCAGTTGCCGCCTCTACTAATTGTTGATCCGGTTTTCCGGAGGAATCCAATTGCATGGTTTGGTACACTTAGTTGCTTTAGTGTTGAATTTTTGGTGATACCAACAAATCTTATTCTGCACAGAGTTAGCCCTACACCACCGCTGTTTTTCTATAGATCGGCTACGAGAACGACTACGCAAGCGAGTTGAGAGACTAGCAACTTGTTGAGTAAGCTCATCAAGTCTTCGTTCCATTGTTTCATTGAAAGAAGAGCTGGACGATGTCGGAGCTGAACAAACCATTACATTATAATTATATGTTTCTAAAATTTTATCTGCTATATCGGTCATCTTGTCAATTGGCAGATCAGCATGTGATGCCAAAATAGCCTGAACATGTAGTGGGAGACGGCGCAACCATAACTGACGAAGAAAGTTTTCATCTAAAGGTGATGATCCTGTCAGAGAACGGAGATGTCTCCAAAACTGTGAAGGTTTTCGGTCACCAATTTCTTCACCATCTAATAATTTACGCATACGTGTCTCCTCAGATACCGATAATCGTTTAATCAACTCATGCTAAGCTTACTGTACCGTTGTCCAGTAGGTGGAGGATTAATCACAACGTGTTCAATTTCTTGAGCATATTTTTCACCAAGATGAGCGACTATATAGTTAAATTTAGTGGAATCAGTGGTTATACCTGCTATATCGAATTGAGCCTCCGCTACAGCAAACCAATACTCAGGTCGATGAGGCCAAAATGGAGGTATTTTCGCTGAAATTTTAAAAATTTGAGATTCATTATCCCTGGAAAGGCGCGCTTGTAAAATAGCATTCTCCTCTTTCAGCTTATCAATTTCCACTTTAAACTTCTCATCAGCCATATCCCGTGATTAAACCAAAATGACCAAAAATATAAAAAGTTTCTCGTGGGGGAGAATGTGACACCTCAACCGCTTTACAGAAAAAAAAAATAAAAGAAAGAGAAAAAAATAATTAATATTAGACACAAAAATTAAGCTATTATATCTTATTCTATTTGTAACAATGTTAAATACAAAATACAGTATTTAATTTAAAATTGAACGACCTATTAAAATATTAATTTAAAAATGACAATTCCAAAATTGTCGTATACAAATGGAACGCACTCCCTTAAAATTATAGTTATTGATGACATGGAAACCATTATACAGTCATGACAAAATATTTTTTTTTTTTTTGATTAAACTGACGTTCAATATTATTTATAAAAACATATTAATTGGTAGTACACAGAATTATTAAGGAGATTAAAAATAAGGTTAAAGATTGTTGATATGCACTCTCAGAATATTGGAAACACGCACCAATGCACTTACACTGCACTATGATTTACCAAAGCGATGCCAGATGGAGGCCTGTCCTCCGCAAATTTGGCCGCTGTTGTCATGGCCAGCCCTTGACAATTAGTTGCGACTGTGACAGTTCGACAATATATATTATTTTGAATATAATTGTTGTTATTGTGTTCGAGCATCGGTCACAAACGTCGGTGGTCACCAGTTTGGCGTGTTCAATAATAACGCTAGTCAGTAGGGCTTTAGCACATGTACTTTATAATATTATAATACAAGTTTTTAGTACAAAACGTGTCGTGAAACCAACCGTCTGATTTTCATTTGTCTCTCTGATATGTCATCACTTAAGTACTTTTTAATATTAATGATTAGAAACAACCAGTACAAAAATAGTGTTGAATGAGGCGCCACAAGGTGATACAGTTCCTTCGTGATGCTTATGGCGATCGCAGACCTGAACACAAAGTCTATAGAGAATTATTCAGAGTCGAGCAATGTGAAGATGAACGTACCGATATATTCGTAGCGAAGAGTCGAGCTCTTCTAACCCGCCTTCCAACAAACGATCTGACTGCTAAGGTCCAGTTAGACATGATCTACCGATTGTTACACAGAAAGATTCGAAAAAGATTACGAAGAGAAGACATTAAGAATTTTTCAGAGTTATTGTCAAGGGCAAGAGTCGTAGAAGATTCATTAAAGGAATCCACAGCTACAAGGCAAAAAGCTCCAAATTATACTGCCAGTCGCACGAAGCGTAATGGTAACGAAATATCAACTCGTCCCTCATCCTCAACATATAATACACGATCTTCAAACTCCGCTGCGAGCGTACGGCCGCACAGGGGTGGGACTGGCAGTACACGGCGTGGTAACGCCCCGCACGTCCCGACCTCGCGATTGTCCGAAGAACAACATACGCCACGCGCAACGCACGCACGTGTGTTCGCCTCGTCACCACGAGATGAGCGCGTGCCATCGGCCAGGTAACGGCCTTGTTGCGTGTATTGCAAACGCTATGGACATCAGCGTGTTCAGTGCCGTGTGTGAACAAAGGTGAGTTAAATACTTTTAGTCAGGTTGTTTCCGTGTTACAAATGTGTTCAGAAAAAGTAACTAGAAAAAACTGTCCAAAATGTAACAATGAACAAAGTTTTTATAGTGTAAACTCTAATAATAAAAATGTTTGTGATGATTTTAGGTCTGACACTTTGCCTACTTACTATCAAAATGTTCATTCAAATGTTTCATGTGAACAACATAATAACTGGTCGCGTGATAGTTCGACAAAATAACCTATTTTACAGTTTAATAAAATATTTCGTAATAGTAATTTTCGGGTCAATAAATTGTTGAGCGAACACACAACCAGCAAAAATCTATCAAAAAGACGCAATGTCACATTTTACAATTGTTTTTTGAATAATGACAATTTTTATGTCAATAACTCGAAAGAAGAAAAAGAAGTAAAAGTTGGATCTTTTAATTTATGTAATTGTAATAAGTTTTGTGATGAAAAAGTTCATAATGCAAAAGAACTTGAGAACTATTTCCATGATAATCCTTTTGTTCTTAAAGACGACCCTGATGTTAAAGGGCAAAGATTATTTTCGTAATTTTTCAGAAAAAGATTTATTATATTGTAATGCTATTTCTGAGAATGTGTTAAAAAATAATAAGGTGTGTAGTGACATATATTGTGTTGAAAACGTGCGCGCCGCAGAGAGCTCTGAACGAACATTTACTAAACTTTTACGGCCGGTTTTTGATATCGAAGTTTAGGTTCGTCAGGAACAGCAATTGTTGATACCGGGGCAAAACATTGTATCGCGGTACACACGCTACACACCCTCCTCTGTCGAAAGGGACACCCTCTCGTTCCGGCACGAAGACGTATCAAGTTCTGTTGGCGACAGAACAGTTATTATCGTGTCACGATAATATGTGATAATATTGTGTTTATGTGTTATGTACTATGTGTTATGATAAAATAGATCGATATGGAGAATATTATAGAGAAATGTTAGCGACTACGCTACATTATAAGTTGCATGTTATGTATTAAGTTGTATATAAATGCTTATTTATTGTGTGTTACAAATATGAAAATAGAATTATTATAGAATAGATAAATGCATAGAATAAGTTAATAGAGTAAGGATATTCAATGTTATAAAAACTTTACGAACGGAAAACGGTGATGCCGCCCGTAAATTGCAGTGTTTTTGGCTTATGTATGGAATATATACTTAATGTATATAATATGTGAATGTGTAATGGATAGGTAATACAACAAGGAATATTTTGATATATAACATGTATACATAAGATATATAATGAAAGAAATATAGAGAGATTAACAGGGCAACCAAAGTGAAAACTAAAATTAAAACACGAAATAAAGCGGGGCTCTCTTTACGGTCACTCTCCAAACTATGTACTTAAGCTCGAAGAGGCGCCGTATGGGGCATGGTGCAATTCAATGAGTACAAGTAACAACAAGAAGAAAGCTTTGGTCGTCCTGCGAACAATTAATGGAAGATTTCGACTTTCATTGAAGACCCGGCACCTCAAGCGGTCGTGCATTATTTCACCTCCCGGATCCCCCCTCACTACTAACATCGCGTCCCACTGGCATTCGTACGGCGTCTACGAGACCGGCATCCGGCGCAACAAAACGCCCGTCCAAACCGGGGAAGCGTCACCCCCCCCCCCCTCCCTCACGCAGAGGGGAAGTGACGCGTACCCAACAAGTTCGCTGATGGACTCGCTCGCGACATAGACGTCCTCGTGACCACACTCAACGTGCATTTAGAGAAGAAGGTCATTAGGACTCCTTTTCTTATCCTTCCTGAGACACGTAATAACGAAACACTGCTCGGCATGGATTTCCTGTTTGCTGCCGAAGTAGTTATGGATTTTTCTCGCAAATGTTGGTATTTTGCGAATGATCACCGCATTCAATACAATATGCGTTTTGAACCCTCCTTATTCACAGAATATTCTTGCTAATCTATTGATGTACTCAGGGATGACGAAGGCACATTGCTAAATCCACCTGACCGGAACCTGTTGGCGCAGCTCTTGGTTGACAATACGGACATTTTCCAGCTAGGGGGAGAGCGAACCCCATTTGCTGAGCACTGTATTGACACCGGTGAGCATACTCCTATCTTTGTACCTCCGTATCGTTTGACCCCTGCGAAAAAGGAAATCATGCATCAGGAGATTGAGAAAATGCTGAAGGACGGCATCATTGAGGAGTGCGAGTCTGCTTGGTATTCACCAGCACTCTTAGTTCCTAAGGCGAACGGCACCACTCGTTTCTGAGTGGACTATAGGCGCTTGAACGCCGTAACCAAAACGGACCATTATCCGATGCCTTTGATTGATGAACTGTTACAATCAACTAAGAGAGATTGCTATATGAGCACATTAGACCTGAGATCTGGTTACTGGCAAGTGAGTGTAAATGAGCAGGATAGAGATAAAACCGCATTCATCAGCCCGCTAGGAACGTTTCGCTTTAAGCGCATGCCTTTCGGACTCAAGAACGCACCGGCGACCTTTCAACGGCTGATCGACCGAATGCGCTCTTGTTCATCCCTGGCCAGTGTGACAGTCCTTGCTTACTTAGATGACCTTCTGGTTATATCTGAAGGTTTCCAATAGCATCTCCAGGACCTCCAGGCAGTGTTCAGTCGGCTCCGCGAATTTAACCTACGCGTGAATCGAAAGAAGTGCGTTTTTGCCAGGGAAAGTGTCAAATATCTGGGACACGTAGTTACCCAACAAGCCATCTCTCCAGATTCTGAGAAAGTTCAAGCCGTATTGAACATAAAAGAACCCACTAACTTGAAGCATCTACGTGCAAACCTGTTCCTGGTTTAGGAAGTTTATTCCAAATTTTTCATCCGTATCAGAGCCACTTACAAGGCTTACAAGGGAAAATCAGACTTGGACCTAGGGTTCAGCTCAGGCTGCTGCTTTTAATGATCTGAAACGACTTATCACCTCAACGCCGATATTAATCAAAGCTGATTTTAACCGGCCCTTCGTAAATCGCACCGATGCGAGCAATTATGCTATTGGAGGAAACGAACTACCATCTAAACCTATTATACCTAAGCGACGACGTGGACATCTTAAGTATACGAGTCATGAACTGGCCCAGGAACGAGGGCGTTCTCCTAGACCAGAGGGGGAGTATATAGTAAGATAAACCGTCCCTAGTACTTCCAGACGCCGTGATATACGTCTCCCGTCTAGGTACTATGATTACTCAATGTAGGTCGTATATGCATCGGTTGTTGTTAGTTCTATTCTTGAATTTGACAGGAAATAAAAAGAAGAGAGCTCTAGCTAGCACGTCGTTTGATGTCTTTTAAAATGACTGTCGTGTTTTCTGATTATTTTATATTATAGCCTAACTTACGAATGTGTAATACATTGTGGTGGTTGAATAAACGTTTCAACTATCTGCCGACTATATTATTTATAAGACTGAGCTAGCTTGGCGAAAATTTATAATTTATGAAATTTTATCAATATACTTCAGCTGTAATTCACCAATGAAAAGTTATAATTTTTGTTTATTATATGAACTTGAATAACTCGACGACCTTCCTTAGTCCAATTTTATACTTTCAATCGCTTTGAAAGAAAATAACAAGAATATTATTTGGTTTGTATCCAATATTAATCAATACCTTAAACATTAAATATCAATAGTAAATTGCATAATGCATTAGGAATTAGAAATAAAGAGGAAAATAAAACATTGATCAAAACTATGAACGCCACAAATACATGGCAATAAAAATGTGTACATTTCCAACCTTACATATTTTTTACGCGTATTTATGTAGAATTCCCCGTGTAAATTTATTCATTAATTAATGATATAGTAACACTAAAGGGATATTGTCTTTATAAACACTTTAGTTTTAGATATAATCCCTAGGTACTGTAATGGTATGTAGGTTACAATAGTTCATTAAAAATTAACTTTTTATTATTTTTTAGTTGCATTATATTATAAAGGGTACCTACCAATACATAGCCACATTACTTTTTTAAAAAAAGCTTCTATATCCGGTTAAAAGTAACAGAAGACATTTGTATTTTTAAACTATAATTTATTTATATAGATTAGTTTAGATTGTCTTAAAATCGATTAAATTAGTCGAGTACAACCTTGGTTAATTGAAAGACAGGAGCTTCCCTAGCATATTCTCGATTCCGTCAAAAAGAAGGCAAGCGGTTGAGGTGAGTAATCTTTTCTTTGATAAAAAATATGAAAACCACTTTTTAAGCTATTTCTTACCGTTACCGGCTTATTATTGTTTCGTGTTTATTTTTATTTTCGGACGTATTTGGTAAGTTGTAAATGTTTTGTAAAAATATGCCGGTTGGAAAATACGTTCGACGTAAGCCGTTACTTTTTAAGATTTTTGTAAAGGTCAATGAGCTTCGATGTCGTATATCGAGACACCCTTGCTGGTTACAGGCGCGTGGATCGCACATATTATATATTTTACTTAAAGAAAATCATAAGATCGGGTTTTCCTGGATTAAAATCTCATTTTAAGAAATTGAACACGGCACAAAGAACAACCGTTAAGTAACCGCATGAACGGATTGATGATCTTCACCGCACTTTGAATATGATAGTTTCATTATTTTTACAGTTACCAGTGTCAAGTGAAGCATCAATTGTAGATATTTTTTGCTGTTTCTAGTCTGGCCTACATTTCTCGTCATTAAAAACTAACGACTTTTTTTTACCTTGTCGGTATCTAGTTTCTAAAAATAAATTGTTTGTAGATATAAATCATACTGTGCCTTTACTCGTAATTTTTATAAGGCCTTGTAAATCCTACATTTATGGTAATATGGCTTTGCCCATTGTCTTTGTCAGTCAAAGTCTGCTTCATATGTATGAGGACAAATTTGCAAACAAACTGACATTGTAATGGTTACATATGTTATCATCGAACTAAGCTATTTATAGTGACAACCAGAATTGGCCATTAATTTTCCGTATATAGGTTGCTATCAATCAACTATAAAACTTGATTTATGGAAGTATAGATTTATTAACTCAAACAGTAAATGTTCAACCAAAAACAAATATGAATAAATATTCATGTCTAAATGAAATATACCTACCGTTTGGAAAATAGTTTTTATTGAAACATCTATATATGAAGTGTCTGTTTGTAAAGTCAAAATAACAGCTATTTATTTACTAAATGCATTTGAAAGTACATACAGAACTTATAACAAAAAAAATGTCTGTTCCGGGTAATCTATGAAACATTTGGACAGATTATGAGAGAACTTTCACTGGCAGATAACTACTGTTCTACATAGTAGTATCTTAGGCTATTCTTATTTTAGAAAAAGATTAGGGTTACGCCCATACAAAATAACAAGTATTTTATCTTTAAAATAACTGACAAGTGACCACCATGGGTGGAAGTGGACAGCATTCTTCAAGCGGAGCCGTGGGCACAGCTAGTAGTATTATATATATGCAATCATTTACATTGCTGTCTGTGATGGAAATTTTTCATTGTGAATTGTTTATGCAGTTTAGCAAAATAAAATATAATATTTTAGGATTTTCTCATAAATCAATACATGCAAAGATCTATTTCCACTAAACCAAATAATCTGTGCTTACCAAGTGATTGAGTTATGTGCTTATATTAATTAGAGCTTGAAAACACCTTAATATCTTTAGAGTTTATTTGAATAATTGTTTATTAGGTGTTTAATTTTATGATCTCATTTATTAGTTTTATTTTTAAGTATAGAAATTTAAATAAAAGCCTAGAACCTTCTATAGGTATATCACTAGTTATTTTTATATATCATCTACTTTTTCAAAGTATTTGTAGCGAAATATACATCATGAATTAATTAATATGAATTAAGAGATTAACTCCAAAATTTCATAAGAAGTCTAGGGCCTAGTAAAAGTCTATTGCAAGTTATTTTAATATATATTACCTATTGACTTCTTATGATATGTATTAAAGTATTATTGGTTATTGGTTTAGTATTCTTCTCTATTATTAGAGCTAATCTCCCTAAAAGATTTATTTATATAGTGAATTGATTGGTATTGGATAATACATATTGACATAATATATTACAAACAAAGCAATAAATATAAAGCATTGATAATGTTTCATTAATACTTAACCTTAATATAACCTAAATTGATAGGTGTAGACTTTTATTATCAGTTATATAAATTGACATATTTAATTTATCAGATCCATTATTCCTTTCTCCTGACAAGGAGCGTGTTAGTTCTATCTCTTTTTGCAGTCATAAAAACAAGTTTAGATAACAATATTATATTGTAGATAAGTTTGGCTAACATAATGTTGTCACTGTTTATAAAACACTTCACGTTCATATTGTGATCTATATTGTGTATAGTAGTTTTTGATGAGACTAGTTTTGATACTTTTATAGGTCTAATCCAATATAGGTTGATCCATTTTCTTGATATTTCTTTTTATATCATTTCAACAGTTCTTGGCATTGTATTATGGTACTTTGAGTAATGCAAAAAGTATTGAAAAAGAAAAATTAAGTAAATTCATATTTTATTTTATTAACTAACCTCAAAAGAGACAGAGGGTACTCAATTTTATTTATAAATTTCTTTAATGGATGACCAGCCAAAACTTCTTTGATTCATACACCGATTTGGATGATTCTTTTTTTGTTTGATATGGAATATCTCTAGGGTGGTGCTATTTTAATTTCATTCCTATTGAATCTACCACTTCGAAGATACACCAGTGAACTCTTCAAAAACATTGATGTTGATTTTCTTTTTTGTAAAAATTGTCTTATTTAGGTAATGTTTTATGTTAAAGGTTTTTTTTTTCATCGAAACTCTGTTGAAAAAATAAGAGGTAATAATATATATGTATATGGTCAAGTTAACAAGTTACAGTTAGGTTTATTTAAATTGAATTTTACTTATTATATTATTTGAAAAATTTATTCAAAGATGATACTGTATTGTGAGAACTATAAGTAATAGAACTTACAAACAGAAGGTAACTTAAAAATAGAACTTGATTACCATAAATTATGCGTATGTATACTATCTACTAAATATAATGGCCAATGGAAAGATTTTTTAATTTTTTTTATTGAAAATAATACTCAAGACAGTAAAAAATTGGGACACCTTTAAATTTTTCAAAATTTTGATGATCAAAAAAGAGTTCTTCACAGGTGTACTATGGTGGAATCTTGTGATCTAAAACAGACTCTATTTGGTCATCAATTTTTCCCCCATAAAGCAGTAATGAGCACTGCTTGGTCACTGAAACTATAGAGCTATTTAAAATCAACTTTATAGAACCGCAATTTTAACTGAGGCCAGTGATAATAGGTTGTTACTTATTTGGACCGTGTCGGTACGCCTCATGTGAAGTCACCTGTATAAAAAAATTACCATTTCTCTAAATGAGGAAGTACAAGTGCGCTGTTCTCCATATTGGGAGAGCATTGTAAGTGATTTAGTACAATTTCCAGACGGATGAGGTGTGCATGTCAGTCAGCTGGCGACAGGGTCGTGTTTTTGTACAATGTACATACCATTAACCATAAATATGAAACGTGAGGCCTTTACGTTACGCAATCGTGCTATTTTATTTATTACTGTATCACTTTCACGTCATGCGATTTCATAATAAAATTATAACGTTTTGTGACATGTTAGCAAGTAACACATAAGCGCCCAGAGACAGTGTTATCCTAGTTATTTACCTATACCTTATTATTATACATATAATTCATAATTAATAATTTAGTTAATCATCATATAAATTGATATTGTAAACTTATTAGTACATAATCTGACTTACGATTAATTTGGTATAAAGCGGGTAGGGTATTTATAAAGCGGGTAGGACAATGATTAATTTTATATAAAGCGGGTAGGACTACGATTATTTTGATATAAAAGCGGGTAGGTCAAGCCTTGATGATTTATTCGTGAAAGTACCACGAATATTAAACTATTAGACTATTATTCCCACAAGTTTTAACAGACATGTTTTTTTGTCTGATCCCGTCAGTTGTTTTATCTGTATTTATTTTAATTTTAGAATTTGATAATTCCCGAAATATTGCAGCACCATAAACAGAGTTTTTGACGGGATCTTGAGCTGCAATGTTGTTTTTTTTTCGTTTAATTCATCAACATAGGTTTCGTTGACCCTGTGTTAAGTAAAATTGGTGGCATTTTGCATGATATAGTTGTTGTCCATACGTGTGTATTATAAATATAAACTAGAACAATACATTTTGAGTTTTCATAAAAACTCCCTAGATAGTTCTTAATAGGGGAGCCACCATTTTATCAGACCCCATTTTGAATGTATTTTCCCGGCTCCAATGTTGCGCTAACTTATGGTGTCGGCTAGAAATTACTACGAACGCTTATAAAAAAACATTGACACTGGCAAGGAGCTGCATAATAAGAAGAAGAACAGCTCCATAGACTATAACTTAATGTTCAGTAGATTTGCATAAACCTACATCTGCCCACATCCTTCAGCATAAACGTGCCTCTAAAAGCGAGCACGTAATATTATCTCATGTGTTATGACCATTTTTGTAACCTTTGATCATTATGTGGTAACAATTTTAAGCCCTATTAAGTCTGATACATGCTTTACTGGGCGATGTTATCGACTGCAGTCGATTCTATTTATTGAATAATTTGTATATTCACCATTGTCCTCGAATATTTGTGCCAATGGAGCACCAATCTTATATTTCCAAATTTAAAAACGAAAGAACTAAGCATATTTTTACCTCTCCAAGGGTCTACAAGTCAAATAATAAATTTTTACTTGGATAATAAATAACAGCATATAATTGTGTAATATTTAAAAGAAGGGAACACTCAGGGTCTATAAAATAGGGTGACTAATTTATCTCTTCACCAGGTCCTATCTCTCCGTATTGCATAATATGTATTTGTGATATTAGATAACAATATTCCGATCGTCCTACATTCTGGTTTATGTAACTATTTCACCGGATGTTGGAAATTAAGAAAGTCGTGTATATGAAAATATTGTATATTTCACTTGTACAGCTTTTCGTTTCGGTATTATTATGTTAATTTACTTTTAGGGGAAGTAGACGTGGAAGTTGTGAGCTGGTTGTCCCAGTTTCCGAATCGATTTGGCCGAATGCCCAGTTTCCCCAACTTTCTTACTTAATTATATCCGTTGGTAGATTGTTTGTTATTCGGCCTTGGCAGATAAATTTTCTAGTCTAGTGATCAAGGTGAATGTATAACTTGGAGAGTTGCATAGGTTATTTTTCGTTTCTGGCTTTAACAAAATTTATAATTTCTCTTAGACAGTTGCTTTATATAAGTTTTGTTTTAAATCCTTAGTAACACAAGTTACTTCATCATAGAGACAGTTTTTTGTCCTTTAAAGATGTTATTTGGACACATAAGTAAATTAACATTAAAATTAAATGAAAATAATTAGAGCGGCCACATAAAGTCGGAATTCCGTTTCGGAATTTCGAACGCAGTAAATCCATACAAATTTAAGGATCTATCGTAAACATACAGTGGTTTCTCCGATTCGAAATTCCGCATGTTAACCTGTGCGTCCGGAATCTCGCACGAAAAATAAACTGTATCGAATGAAACTCTTTCATAGATTTTGTACGAGTCGCATCACACATTCGATAATTCCGTACGGAATATTATATTATATAATTATATATGAATTTATTATATTTCATATAATACTGACTATCTTGCAATCTTTGAGTGTTAAGTGGATGTACCCAGTAACGGAGACGTATTTTCTTCTTCTTAGTAAGTTATAGCAACAATGCAATCACAAGCAGAAAATCATCGTCCATCGCTATTAAAATGTTAGAAATCAATGGTCGTCGTCTCTACGGAATTCCGACTGTATGTGGCCGCTCTAATGATAGGTTGGTTATACGGATGCGTTGGCGACGCGGCGCGGTGTTTGTCGGATAAAATTAACACGGGTGAAACCGTCAGGCACAACCGGTTAAAGTTTATATATGTAATTATAACTACGATAAGCTATTTTCCTGCCAGGGTAAAGGCTTGTAGGTCTTTATCATGCGAGGGCACAGTTCAAGAGTAAGATACTAATCTATACAATTAAATAAAATTGAAGTGTCTGTTTACATCTGTCTGTTATGTCAAAATAAAAGCTTTTTTACTAAATGTATAGAAAAATTTTAACCAATTACCAATTTTTAAAATTTTTGTTCTGTCTGTTTGTTCCGGGTATTCTCCGAAACAGTTTGACCGATAATGACGGTACTTTCACTGACAGATAGCATAATTAGGGATTCGCGCAAATAAAAATCAATTCGAAAAAATACGATTATTTTGGGGCGCTTAAATCCTTTACGCTGAGTAAACCATAAAAGATATATCTATCAAATTAATGTACATAATTGTCGAACTTAAAAATACCTACAAAAAAGTCAGCGACAGCGTATGTCTATCTTGTAAGGATCACCACAATAAGTATTTTTGTCTTTAATATATCCGGGAGCGGAGGTAGCACGATTAGCGCGAGTGCCGGATCGTCGGCATTCTGTAGTCCACGCGAGCGCTGCCGCGGGCACAGCTGGTATTACAGAAGAGAGAAAAAATATATTTTTAGTCTGGCAAAAGATTGATCTGTCACGAAGCTAATACTAGAAACATATTTTTGTGCAAATAATTTTTTTTGCAGGTTTGCTAACTTCCTTATTGTATAGACACAGTTATTTGACGATCACACGATGACTTAGCATCTAATGGCTAATTAATAAGTTTTCATATTAAAATACACGAAATGACCAAAGCATGATAGCTCCCAAGAGTTTTAAATGAACCGTGTAATTGGCAACACACCCTAACACGCGAGGCGTTTCTCGTATTGTTTGGTTTACCATCGGTAATATCATTCATCTGCTATTAGGTACGTCTCGATATCCTATACTTGATCTATAAGGTACCTAATTCATAATTTGTAACATACACCGTACCGATTTCATGTCGTATTAGGTCAGAAATAACTTTTTAACTACCGCCATGGTGCTATTAACAAAGAGATGCTTTACTGGCCACTCCAACCACAAAATTTATTACATGCTCACTTATTTATAACTGCTCTAGCATTAGTGCACTTGAAGACTAGAAAATGTTGTTGAACAGCGTGAGTATCAAACCAAAAGCACTGTAGATCACTTGCTGGTAAGGTTAAGGTAGCCGAAGGTCATCTATTATAACTATCATATCAAACAGACCGTAATTCAATCCGAAGTCAGTCACTAGGTATGTTGTTATCCTGAGATGGAACAACTTGTTTGTCGGTCTCATTTATCAAGTAAATGTGTATTGTTTCACCTTCAGATTGAAACAGATCACTTAAATACAAGTTTCCTCCTTCCTCCCAAGAGGCAGAATTTCTACAGATAGGTAAATAAGCCAGTTCGCGACTTAATTGCATCCTACGGCGACAGCCCAAGCCGAGTTTCGGCCACTTTGTTACCCTTACACATGTTACCTGCTATCGCGTCTGAGCCTTAACCGCTCGGCCCCAGCCACGGTGAAGCTGTCAAAGCCTCTAATGGCAGGGCTCTTAAAACTAAGAGTATAGTCAGTTTGAAAAAAATAATTAAAACAGCAGTTAAGGTCGTAAAGGAGCACTGCTGTTATACGGCAGTAGAGCGGTGTTGTTATATTACTTTCGAAGAACACGTTAAAATTTATAGCGTGATAGTAAAATCGCATCCAACTGAATCGCGACCACTTTAAGAAAAGTGGGTAATTTGAATCAGTGACTCGCCCGGCTAATACCGTTATTGTCTAGACAGTTTTGCCGTATTTATTTGCAAACGAAACGCTATGACTATGGCAATTATTGTTTTAGTGCTTTTCGCTGTCTCAACTTAATCTTTAATTCTTATCGTTTTACTTCGCGCTTTGTCTGTCTTCGCTTCTCCGTTAGTGTGCTTATAACTGAAAACTGCAGAATCCGATGTACATAGTTGTTTTTTTTTTAAATACCATACGAGTGCCATCATCATCGTTTGTGCCAGGTTTTAGTGTATGTTTTGTTATATTTGGTAATTAATACATATTATTACTAGTGTCCGGATTAATATGTACTAAAAAATACAAAATATATGTACATATAATATAGACCAAAAAACCTAAAATATGGTAAAAATATTGAGTATAAAATAACAAATACCTGTTATTATAACATTGTTTATTAAAAAAAATATTTAGTATAGTAACAGTAGTATTTGAAAAAAGTATCGTATAAAAATTATCGCGAAATGTTTCATTCAAATTAAACAAAAACGAATAGTTTTATTCAACTTCCTCTATATTTGCTTTATTAAATTGGTTTCAGCAAATAATAATGTGCATCTTTAAATTTTCAAAGTTAAAACTGACGATTTGGTCTAATAATGGCTTAATGATCTATCCACATCTCGCGTGTGACTGGAGCATACTTAAACCTGCATAATTCGGGAAGTGTGTCACGTCTACAGTACCCTCAAAACTACCGCACAGCATTTTGTTAATTTTTTTTAGGGTATCAAATACTTTATTTTTTCCCAAAACATTTTTTAGTTTTTGTTTAGCCACTTTAGCAACGGGGCCTTCCGCTTCAGAAACTTTTTTTATTTCTTCAATAATCTTTAGGTTTTCATTCAGTGATGTTGAAGAATTTTCTAGTACTTGTAACTTGTGTCATAAAAACAATAATTGCTATTTATGTAGACCAAATCGTTACAGAGAGTCTCATCTTAAGAAATTCTTTTGAGGTTTATATACTTGCAGAATCGTCATCCAATCAAGAAATAATTGTTCTGATTTCATTAAAATGCTCGGCGTAGTATTCAACTGCTGTTAGCTATGTACCCCACCGTGTCAGCACTGGCTCTGGTGCCAAAGGTATTCCAGGATACAACTCTTTAAATTTCTTCACCTGGCCGCGTGGCTATGTGGTAGCGGGAACGCAAACACCTACGAATTATACATGTTTTTGTGAATTAATTCTTGTTCTATCATCTATAAATTGATAATATGGGTGATTGTGATATTTTTTTGTTAAATATGAACTTATCCTTGAAATATGGAAAATAAAAATTAGTTTTTCACGATCCAAACACTATAATTGATGTGCAGAATACATTCCAGATCGAAAATTGTGTAAATTAAAAATATGTATTTACATATTAATCCGAGCCCTGCTTATTACATTTATAAATAAATGTGTATATGAATAAAGTTATGAGGATAACAGTAAATTATGTCGAAAAATATTATCAACACGTTTTCTTGGAATACTTTACCTAAATCTTTAAATATTAAACCAATGCAAATAAGTGGACAATTGTTTGGAATAGAAATCTATACAATTTATATAATTGAAATGTCTGTTTGTAATGTCAAAATAACAGTTTTTTTACTAAATGCATATGATAACAAAAAGCCCATTTTTAAAGTTTTTGTCTGTCTGTCTGTTTGTTCCGGGTAATCTCAGAAAAGGTTTGACCGATTTTGACTTGAATTTCACTGGTAATAGCTGAATTTATACTGAGTAACTTAGGCTACTTTAATTTTAGGCAAAGAATTAGGGTTCCGCACAAATAAAAAAACTAGTCATGGGGTGAATCAATTCGGCTGATTAAATGGCTTATGCTGAGTAAACCAGAGATATAGCAAATTAATGTACAACATAATTATAGGCATTAAAAAGATCTACATTCGGGAGAGTATGTATCTCTCTTCTAAGGAACACCCACAATAAGCATTTTTGTCTTTTTAATAGCCGGGAGCGGGGGAGCAAGATTCGCGCGGGCATTTTGTAGTCCACGTGAGCGAAACCACGTGCACAGCTAGTGGATAATAAAATTAAAAGTGTTAAAAACGACATGCAAAACAATCTTTACCAAAACACACCTTATTATATCGTTAGGAATATGGAATATAATGATATGTATTACTCTTAATTGATAATTAAAAATATATTGTAATTATAATATTATTAAATGTCTAAAAATATTCTGTGAAGATTTATCTAAATAAAAAAAATACTATATATACAGTTTAGGCCCTGAGAACACACTCATGAACGTCAAAGCACTACGACTACTGGTTCGGAAAACATCCGTCATTTTTTCAACTGTACAAATATTATGTACTGGTAATAATCATACTTATTAATAATTTATAGAGAGAGAGAGAGAAAGTCATTTCCATTATTCACATAATGGTCCAATCTATAATAACCTTTTTGACAGTAAAACCGGCATAAGAACTGTGCAAGAATTATCTTTTATTTAGAAATAAAAACCCTTATTAATTTTGTACTTTGAACTTTACACGAGCGTCGCCACATGCATAGGTAGTAATATAAAAGTATATTACACTACGCATATAGAAATGAGTAAATTGATAACAAAGATAACTAGTCTCAGAACAAGAGCGGAAATGAAGTTGTTTACTTATCGACATAATGCGTCATTTTTAGTTGATTTTGAGTCATTGCTGGTTGGTCGGTAATTTCTCATTACCTTGTGACTAACTGCAATTTCACTGTATCGTGATAATGAACAGAAAAGAGGAAATTTATTCTGAAATCGTTGAAACGTGAACGTTCTAAGAAGTAGTTTCATTAAAAACTGAATACAGTGTCTATGACGCAGAGACACTTTAGTGTTAATCAAAGCGTGAATTAATACAATGATCGATTAATATTCAATATTGTTATAAAGCGGATGTGAGTTATTGCATTATTTACTTAAGTATTCATTGAAATGGCTTTGTTTCTCTATAGCCACAAGTGTTATAGGATTTCTTTTTAATAGCTGCACGGCATTGTGTCTGATGGTGAACAGTAAGACAGTAAGAAAGTGCGGTAATCCGTGGCAGTTCGAGCTGGATATAAAGTGGGTGATCCAGAAACGGTACTAATTAAAAGAGTCACTGACGGGCTTATCGCCATCCAATCGGGTACAGAACCCTACCGTGTTTGATTTCTGGATAAACATTGGCTAAAACCAGAACGTGATAGATTAAGCGTGCCACTCACTACAACTGGCCATAACTGATTTATAGGTCTTTGTGTTTTTAGTTTTTATTACAAGAAAAAAAAGCAATTTAAGTAATTAATATAAGAAATTTTTAATATTAAGCAGGTTGATTACGCTCTATCGAGAAATAGAGGTTTGAAACAACTTGTAAAAAGTTCACACCAATTTATTGCTTGGGCATGGGCTGGGTCAAGTGAGATTTTGACAGGTTAGAAGTTGACAAATGGTCCGAGAGTGTTGTCCAATGGTCTACAATATTTTTGCAGTCTATTTTCTCTTTTATACTAGTAGAGAAAGTCTCGGCTACCTATTAAACCCATAAAGAGGATAGTTGTTCAATGCGCTTTTACCTGAATCCACCAAGATTTGCTTAGGGACTCTGTTGCATTATGTTACTTTATTAATTCATATTTTGCCATTCCAGTTATTTAAATCGATTCAAAATGACTTCCACACCTTTCAACGTTGGTCTTAATGAGACAGCTAGAGTGTCCAGCAGAGTGCTCCGCCCCCCTGGCGGTGGACACACCGACATCTTCGGTTCAGAACCGGAGCCGCCGCAGCGTACGGGACGCCGCATAGTACAAAATGCTGGCAAGTTAATTTCTAAATATTTTTAATTGTTATACTGATGGATGTGTGATCATCACATCCATGGTTCGCATCTTATGTTAAGTGCTGTTGATGAACATGCTTGCTGATTGATCTATAGTTCTATACAGATAAATACGATTGAAGTATCGGTTTGTAATGTAAAAATAATAGCTTTTTATTATATGCATATGAAATATAATGCAAATGGTTAACAGAACCAATAAGAAAAATTTTCAATTGTCAATTTTGTCTGACTGTTTGTTCCGGGTAATCTTCGAAACGGTTGGACAGATTTTGATGTGACTTTCACTGGCAGATAGCTGATGATATTATAGGAGTCACTTAGACTACTTTTATTTTAGAAAAATAATCAAATTATTTTAGCGCAAATAAAAATCGATTTGGAAATACGTCAAATTTGGAGCACTTAAAATGGCTTACGTTGATGAGTAAGCTATAAGAGATATATATCAAATTAATGTAAGTATTACATAATAGTAGAACCTTAACAAGACCCAGAAAAAAGTTTGGGAGAGCATAATATGTGTATCTTCTAAGGATCAACAAAAATAAGGATTTGTCTTTAAAAAAAATTTGGTTGTTTTGCTTTGCTTTGTTTTTGCTAAGTAGTATTTATTTTTTACATCTGAATTCCAGGTCAAGGAGACGAGTTCAAGCCTACCAATGGCACGGAAGCGCCAACTTCAAACGGCCAAAGCGCTCCCTCGGAAACTGCCCAGCCTCCACCGGCCGAGGTTAAAAAAGACACATCTCCCAAGACCAGCTCGGCAAAGGTTGAGCAAGAGCCTGCAAAGGCGGAGCCGCCGAAGCGCGTTCGCGTTCCCCCGGGAGGCTTTTCTTCCGGCCTCTGGTAAGACTTATTAAGTCTCCATCATGTCGAGCTTAGTTTCGTTCGCTAAGACTATTATGGGATACTTTATGATGGGTTTTTCTACCTACTCGTATTTTTTTTATTCATTGAAAATTTGAAAAGTAAAATATCCAATTTAAGTCTGCATTTTAAACATGAAAATATTGAATTACATAATTTAACTGTTTCATTTTAGCCTACATTTTTATGGTTGTTTTAACAGAGCTCAAGTATGTTTGATTATTCATTAATTTGATACATAGTTATTTGGTTATTTTATATATTTTTAGTAATATTGTTTTTAAAATATCTCAGTGACTCTGTGTATACAAAATTATTATAAAATATAGTCCTGATTAATTTATTTGTGAAGTACTTTGTCTTAACTCCGCTGAAACTCAAATAAACATGACATTGATGTGGGGCATAATATACAATATCTTTGTATTTGCTGAGAGTTCTGAGGTCAAGGAATTGGTAAAATTTTATGTTTGTGTGCCTTAGTTATCTAAAATACTAAGTTAGAATACAAATTGGTCCCGGTACATAATAAAATTTGAGATAACACTCTCATTTTGATCCTCGCAGTATGAAAGTTTTCATTTATTTACACATGATTATAATGTATCTTACTTAGTATTATTTACTTGATTAGGAATTTATTATAATTAACTTACTCGCGTCTACTTTACTAAGCTTTCGAATGATTATATTAGCTAGGTCAAAACTCTTTTTCGGTCACAATTAATTAATTATATTTTAAAACTCTATGGCCAAATTTAAACTAAATTCTCTTTACAATTGTTGTTTATTTTAAAATGTTCTTTAAGGCGTGCGGGGTGAGATTTTAAATGTAAATTTATAGGTTTGATCGAGCAGTTCATATATACAATTTATAAAGACGTGTTAAATATTGGAATGGCAGGCAGACAGCAGGAATACTTGCAAATTGCAGTAAATTAATACATATATGTAGGGTGGTAAGAATAATTTAAAGTTATATACTAACTGTTCAACGTAGTTTTAATCTATTTCGATTTAATTGTGTTAATAAAATCTCACCCCATGTTTATAGTTTATAAGGTTAAAAATTTTCAAAAAATTTTGTTACCTAGCTTATTCTGTACTAGACTGACATGTGCCTATTTAAAATGTGTGATGTACTTAAAAAAAATTCAAATCGTTTTTTTGCAAGTACATAACTGTGGTGTAAAACAGAAAGAAACATTGTGTATTACCTGCGCTGGCAAATGCGTTTTTATCTATATTAATAATGATAACAATTGTATTTTTGTATGAATTACAATTAATAAAAACAAAAAAATGCGTTTTATTTTCACGATTGTGAGTTTTTCTATTCGGGCGGTAATCCAGGAGCATTCGCCAGTGTCAACTTTAATTCTTTAATTGAAATAATTTTTATTTCATATTTGGTATTTCTTATCTAACGGTAACTTCTAGGTCGTATAATAGGGAAGATAGTGGTTGGCCCCTGCATATTCCAAAGGCTTCTTAAACCAAAAATAAAAATACAGAAACCAGCTAGAGTGAGAACTAGCATTCTGTTATGAATGGGAGAGAAAGTAATAACAAATAAACATAATTTATTTCAGCTATTACTAATTGGACAAGTTTTGGTGTATGCTTGGTACCTTCAGACGAAATAGTTGAGCGTACAGTCAATTGTGCATATCAATGGATCCTTGTTAATTATGACAAACAGAGTAATTACTCCAGGATCGGATTTTTACTTGAATAAAGTGATTCAGAGCTATTTAGGTTTTCAACATGATACGGGACAGTTAAATAGCGTTCAGAGAGGCAATGACCGCGCAACCGAAGCGATTAAATATAGTTATTTCCATACTATACGAATATTTTGGTAATTTTCTATTTTAGGCGCGAATGAGTTGTTCCTCTAAATGTAGATTATACTACATCTATGGTTTAAATTAGACATTGGTCTTTTTAATCTATTTCTATAAATTTACAGGTTATATAACATTGTAGTTACGTAGGTACGTAAAAAGAATGATTTCAACATTAGAATAGAAAACCACTATATCTATTGACAGATAAAGGATTGACATAATAAACAAATACAAACACTAGGTAAATGTCTTAAATGATGAAAATTTTAATAAAATACGAAATAGCGCTAAAATAATTAATAAAAAATGGACGTAGAATTATTTCTGAAGCTATATTATAAATAATACGCGTTAAAGAACATAATGTAAGTAGGTATATCATATTATTATCTAATTGAATTAATTAGGTAGGTTTAAATATGATAACTTCTATGAAGTCATTCATCAACTCTTGACTGAGAATTGTAAGGCCTGATTCTGAAGAATTGAACTAGATTTTTGCTAAATTAATTCGGCTTGATATTACTTACGCGTTAAATAAATATTTTGATACTTGCAATACTAGAAGCGTCACATGCGAGTTGTCGACCCTTTAAGAACCCCATATTGTAGTCCAATGGGAGGACCTCAGCATGGATCTCATTCCACATCCGAAGGGTTCGCGAAAGGAAACCACTGAAACCGGACTGTCTGCGATCATTTAGGCTTCGAAAGTGTGAGGATGAACTCCCTGCCTATGGCACTTAGTGAGATAAAAGCAATATGTTAATTAAAAATACCTCATCACCGCACCGATTTCCCACAAGGTGTTATCAAAGAGTGATGTTGAGTGGCTATTTTTCTGAAGCAAATATACTTTCTAAATATTACAGAAGTTGCAAAATTTAAATTCTTGGTATAATGGAGAGTGCAGGGCGGCAGTCTCGTTTGCTCGGCCGACTGCTCGGCAAGCTGCGCGGCGAACATTACAAGATTAATTCGCTCGACAAGACCTTCTCTGTAACTTCTGATGGGTAAAACTATTTACGTCTTACAAAAAATTATTTACTTTTTTATACTACAAAGGTGGTAGGTAATCAAGTTATGGTCCGTCTGATGGATATCACTAGCGCGTTGCTGTCCTTAGACGGCTTAAACCCCTACCCCAAAGAGTTCTGGAATCCATACCGTAAGAACACAACACAAGGTTATTTGGATGGGATTTTCTGTAAAATATCCCAGACGTCGAGAAGAATCGGTAAGAAACTCGATCGGGTTTATCTTCTTTTTGTCAATTGTACAAATGTTAATACAACAGATATAACAATAATAATTTAGTGGATGCACAGAGAGGGAGTCACTTCCAGACATCACTATCATTCACATAATGATCCACCCTATAATAATAACACCGGCCGACAAATGAAAACTTTTTGAACGTTGTTTTGATTTCAGTGAAACACATCGCTAATTTATAGTATTTTGAACACAAAAATACCTACATAATTACTCTATCACATCAGGTTTTTTTACAAAAAGGAACAAGTGTTTATTTTAAAATTTTAAGAAAAAATAAATTATTACTTTATAAATACATATATTTGAAAACTTACAAAGAAAATATCAAGTACAGTAATTGTTACAGGGCTATTTAGAATGATATCTTTTACGTTTAGCGATAAAATGATGTCTTGGTGTAATTTTTTTATGAGAATCATCAATAATATCACGTTTATTAGACCAGCAGTAATCAGCCATCATCGTTACGTTCCATCGACCTTGGCACCTTGTTTCCATAGTTTTTATGTCTTGGTGGAACCTTTCTCCCTGTTTTTTACTATAATGACCAAGATTATCAGGGAAAAAATCCACACGTGAATGTAAAAAATTGAGTTTTATACTCATATTACACCCCAATTTTTTGTTCTGACGATGTTGAGCTCAAATCAGATATTGAACTTGGAACTGTGTGGAATGGGACGTGGAAACTGAGGTTACATTTGCGTAGGCTATCTAATTTTTATTTTTAGCATTAAAACCTTTCACAATGGTACAGCAAAATAACAATTATCAATAAAATTGGCTTGCGTTCTCCAAATCATGGGTCTACCAAAAGTAGAGATTGTTTTTTGCGGTATGTCCACTGCCTTAATTGTTCAACACAAATAGCTAGTACAAACTAACTAAGGAGTCCACGATTTTAGTTGTATTTTGAAGCCAAAATAACCATTATACATATTATCTAAAAACTCAGTAATTTTCAGTTTTTGCTTTGAAGTCATAAAGTTTCCACAAATGTAACAAAATGTATCTGGACTATTATGACACTTTCTTGAAGACATTACGTTTTTTAGACGTTTTTCAACCACAAATCATTAATTAAATATATTAAATACCAAAAGTAAAACGTAAACATTTTTTTTTTAATAATCACAGTGATTTCAGTAAAAATTTTATAACCAAAGTAACTATAACGGCTTATTTCCATGTAACGCATTTTAAAAGAGCGTGTCGCTGTTCCAGCTAATATATTTTCTCACGAGAAGTCGCTTAATTCAAGGAAAGAGTACCAAAACTCAATAATTCAATTTATTTTTACTGAAAAATCAAAAATAGCGAATATATTAATTTTACTAAAAATCTGATGTGATACGATAAAATTAGGTACGATTTTGTAATCAGCACTACAAAATTAGTGGAAAAAGTTAATTATATCTTGGACAAGGAAAATCATGTCGGCCGGTGTAACCTTTTGACAGTAAAGCTCGCTTGACATGGTCTTTGAACTCGTCCGGCAAATCAGTAATGTGCTTCGGAATTTTAATAAAGAACCTAAAACTATTACTTAAAAAAACTTTTATTAGTCTTACTACCTAAGTCTCAATTTCTAGTATTAAAATTGTGCTGATCTTTGACAAAATCTAGCTTGACTAAGCTTTTGCAAACATACAATATACCATATTCCTGGATTTTGTTATTTAGTGATTCCAAAGATTGGGTGAATTGAATAATAGCTTTTGGCGCTGTCTATAAAATTTACGCACTCGCTATCGTGGCGCCTCTATAATTTGACGCTTTTCGACGAACACTTTTTCATACATAGACATAATGGTACCTCTCGTGGTCTCTAATAAACTGTATAATCAAATCTTAACGTACAATGTTCAGTTGATTCAATGATCATTGTCATCAGCTAAAAACTTTTTTATTTCTCATGTAACATAAAGGCTATAGTTACCCAGGGTTCACACGCGCCTTTGACCATAATACTAAGATTTAAATTGAAAATATTTCAGGGTGAGCGAAAGTACTGGTTGCGGAAGCACGAACAACGATGACGATGACCTGGATCCCTTAAATAATGTTCCTCCTCCTCAGACATCCCATACCCCCATGGACGACTTTCAGTTTTCAGCGAACATTGATTTAAGGTTATGCAAATTCTACGTTGACTTTGAGGCTTATTCAAAACTTTTTGGTTATTTTTACATCAATTTTAAAAATGCCTTTTACAGAAGGGCTAGAAGGCTTTAACTCCTGGGGGTTAAAAATAGGATAGTTCCAGATTTCCAGAGCTATTACCGATGGAAGTCATAAAATTAGCCTAAACTTTCGGCGAAGGAAAACATACTGATGAAACCATAGCGTGGTGCTAGGGTATTTTCCAATGTCCTCCCCCTGGCTAGCTACTATCCTCAAGTTGAAAATCTGTCACCAAGCACCTATTAGATGTGTCCGGCAGCTGCTCTTGAGTGCTAGTTCTTCATATAGGCTAGCGTGTTACCATCTTCGGCGATATCGAGAGACTTTGGGTGAGATTGTAGCCAAATTTACTACCTATATATACTATAGTATTAAGAAAGTTCTATATAAATTAAATGGGTGTTTCATCATCCAGACTAGACATATTTCTTTGTTCTCGAGAAATCAAGCGTATAGTACTTGTAGAGCTTACTGTACCGTAGGAACTAGTATACCTAAAGACCACGCAATAATAATGAATAAATATTACGATCTATGTAATGAGCTAACCGAAAACTGCTATGCAGTTAACTTGTATGCGGTGGAAGTGGAAGCGAGAGGTATACCAGCGAAATCTCTCTATAACTTGCTAAAAGACCTCGGCCTGTCGAGAACTGCAGTAAGTTCTATTTTAGAACGGATATCTAAAGCAGCATTAACAGTCTCTTACCAAATCTGGCTTGGCAGGGAGGGTATCGCGGGCAGTCAAGGTGAGCGCTGATGTGCATCATAAGGGGCCCCCTTAAACCTACACCTGGGTCGCAAGTCCCGGGGGCTGTTCGTGTTTTCTCTGTCTGCACACAATGGACCCGGCACCAGCACGGTGAATCCATGGAATGCTAAGATGTTTGCCTCATATCGAGAGGTTCGCACCTGCCGACACAAAAAGATACCTATTCAACTAACCCATTCTAACAACGACTTAAGTCAGGTTCAAGCTAGATAACCCTAGAGGTGAGGTGAACGTTTAGCCTGTTTCAGGTACAGTGGCCAATACCTGACTCCAGAACAACTGCCGGAGTTTTGTGATCAGCTCCACCACCTGGTCGAGGTTATCAGAAACATCCAGTCCTATGCTAAAGTCACTGGAGAGTATCCAAGGTTTTCCAATTATTATTTTATTGATTTTTATTTTATTATAGTCGTATTAGTGTTTTAATTGTGTGCGCTTATGCGTTTGGATACGGTCGAAATAGTACCAACCTTAGAACTATAATAGCCAAATCCTACAACCAGCTGTTACTTTTGACGAAGAAACAAAACGTGATGAAATTAAATTGTCTTGCTTTGATATTTTTATACAAATAAAAATCGACGCACGAGTTTGAACGTATCAGATTGCCATTCAATCCTCATAGGCGCCGGTTTATCTCGAACAGAGAATTTTCCCTATATTGTCATAAGTATACTAGTTTCAGAGAGCCTTGTATTGAAAAAGTACATGTAGGTATTTAATATTACCTACAGTAAAGGTAAATGTACCCATGCAGTTTTATTTATTTAATAAGAAATTGGAATGATTAGGTCGAAATGCAATTAGCCAGAACACGTGCTTGTCCTAAAAATGTTGATATGTCCTTAAAAGATTCATCTTTTTGAAGTGAAAACTTCTTTAGCATCGTTGTGATTTGAAAGTCGATGAAACGAAAAAGCGAAAGCGACAGTAAAAAGAGACTGACACATACATTCATAAGATTTAACGTGGAGAAAATTAGATAGGAAAGTTTTAGGCAATGGTAAAATGGGACAAAAGAGTTTTGTGGCCACGCAATAATGAATTTTATTACCTCAGCAAGAAGGCACGAAACAAAATCTTTTTAGACAACACTTATGACATTCTGTTACTGATAGATTTTGTGTTAGGTTATCATGGATATTTCAAATGTCCATTAATTGAAAATGATATTGTGAATAATGTTTGTGAGTACTTGTATGTACATTGTCATAAACTGTAAATTAGTGTGTATTTGATCATTTTATGATTTAAAAAAAAACATAGATGTGAAGGTTTCACTTCTACCACGTGTGCATTACACTTTTTTTTTTGTGCAAGAAAACCTTTGTTCCTTTTTGTGTTATTTTTATGTTTTTTTTTTGTAATTTTTTCACATGTTCAATTGGCATAGCATAAAAGGAAATTAATTTATATGTAGACTTGTCAGTGCTTTCCAGTCAAGCATTAAAAAAAATGTATGTGTGGTGTTTGGTATGGTGCAGCGAGTTGGAACGTCGGCTGGAACAAGAGGCGCGGGAGGTGGGCTCTCTCGCGGCAGAGGCGCGTAATGCACGAGACGTCGTGTCTCGCGCTAGGACACAACGCAAGGCTGTCCGCGCGCAAAAGAAGCATTTGTTGTCCCACCTAGCTAGCTTGCGGGAAACTGGTGAGTTTCCTACCTCTAATAGGTAGTCAAATAGTCTATCCCATCGTGTAGTGTGTCGTCAGATAGGTCATTTAAAAATATTGCGGGTGCGTGAAAAGACGAAAACCATTTTTATATTCCGGGAACCGTTTGAGAAATATTATGCGATAAAATGCTTAGTTTTGTTACAGTCAAGTGTCCCCCGCTTCACTTCCAGCTACATGGTTGTTTTTGGGTATGCGAAAAAAATCATGGTAGCAGATAAAGTAGTATAACTCATGAAGTGAAAAGGAAAACTATCAGAGATAATATAATACTATCTATCTATTTAACTATCAGAGATATATAATAAGAGGTTTTATAAGTTAACAGTTAATCAAATAATAAAATGTACTTGGAGAAGTAATTCAGGACCTCTCCTACAAGGTTAGTTTGCTGCGGTCTTCTGCAAGCTGGAGGTGTTTCACCAGACGGACTGCCCTAAGTAGAGAGAATTCTTCAAAGAAATTTCTATTCTAATAATTATAATTAGATAGTTAACCGATAATTTTGTACAGAGATCCGGGAATTAGAGAGTACGGTACGCTTGTCGGACAGGAAGCTATACAAAAGTTGGGAAGCGTTGAAAGACTCAAATGATTCCACGGTCTTTGAACCTCTCCTCAGCGAAATCGGAGTAAGTACTGACTGAATTCAAAAATATATTTTTTTTAGAAATTGTTAGATGAGTGACGCGGTTTTTGAAAAAAAATATTTGACTATTTTGCCAATAAATACTTATGTTTGTACATCACCTGATGGTAAGTGTGGTACAGTCCACAAACAACAGCGACCGTCGACCAGTTTCATAAGAGGGAGGGAACATGTTGACTTGGAGGATATTCCATATCTGCACGGTACTGCAAAGGTAAGATTTTTCGAACTTCTTTGTTCGTGCCGTGGTGGGTGCTACCGTGTAGCTGTGGCTCTGTAAACCAACCAGCGTGGTTCTCTAATAGAAAAACAGAGATATATAGCAAGATAACACGCAAACCTGAGTTTTCTTGACATTGAACTGAACCAATTACCTTATGAAGATACGCGGTCCAAGAATTGGTTGAAGTTAGTAACAACATCTTCCCGCATCCTTTCTGTTTTAACCCGACTACTTACTTACTGCATTAACACCCATGAATAAGTATATCACTGGTATGCGTAAGAAACGGGGTGGGCAAAAGTACAACACCTAATGGAACTCTTGCATCAACTGGCGTATTCTACGCTCATGCAGAAAGTTAGAGATCTACATCCACAAGTTGTCGGGGAGACCATAGCCTGAAGTTTGTTTAGAAGAACACGTGTGCCAGACCTCATAAAATGCTTTCGATATGTCGAGGCCAATTGCTCGGCCTTGCTATGTTTGGCAACGTGGCAATTGCATCTCCCTAGCGGCAGCGGTGCAACAGGTTTACTAAACATAACATATATTGAGTTTCACTTTTTTATTAATATTATTATAATTTAATTTTATGTCTAATAAAAATTTAAACCGTGCTTAGTCTATAGATTCTTATCGCTCAGTTTGCTCCTATACCTTTAGTGCTCAACTTGCCCTACCTATGGGGAACGTTGAGCAAGTTTGATTTTCTTCACTTAAACGGATATAACTCTTTAATGTGGTAGATATTATATTATATTAGTTACAAATTTATGTGTAGACTTTCTGAAAAGAATACATTGCATATCCATCGCCATCAGTATAGGTGTACCTATTTAACAAACAATTTTGACTAACCGTTGAGGAGCTATGATTGACCAAGTGAAAAACTACTTAACGAACCCCGGCCTACCCTACGTTATAAGAACACCTGTTGATCGATTCGGGAGAGAGTCTTATTATCGATTATTTTATTTGTGATCCGTTCCATTCCGCTTTGTACAAGGTGTCCAGAAAGGGTATCGGGTATTTGTAAGTTCAATGAAACAAAAATTATTTGTATGCAATAAAAAAGTTTATTGTTTATTATTAGCATATGAATTGGAGAATTATTTGGAAAAGATGATGTTATCCAAATGATGACCGTTACGTTGCTGGCACTCTTCTAAACGGAAACGAAGATTGGCGATAACACGTTGACACATAGCTATCGATATTGCTGCCATTTCTGACCTGATGTTTTGCTTTAACTGGGTTAGATTCGTCGGATTGTTTTGATAAACCTTACTTTTAAGGTATCCTCATGCAAAATAGTCAAGAGGGCTAAGGTCGGGGCTTCTGGGAGGCCATTTGATGTTACCCCTTCGCGAAATGACTTTATTAGAGAATAATTCGTTAACAACTTCCATTGAGTCATTTGAGGTATGGCAAGTGGCCCCATCTTGCTGGAACCACGTTCTTGAGTTGAAACCTGCAAACTCCTGCAACTCTGGGACCAAAAAATTTCGCAACATATCGCAATAACGGTCACTATTCACATTAATTGCTCGGCCTCGTTGATCTTCATGAAAATAAGGACCAATTATGCCTTTAGCAGACATAGCGGCCCAAACAACGACCTTTGGGCTATGCAGGGGTCGTTCATGCTTTCGTCTCGGATTCTCCACTGCCCAGTACCGACAATTCTGCTTATTAACATGACCATTCAGGTGAAAATTTGCTTCGTCACTGAACAGTATGTTGTTAAAGTTGTTAAATCGCTGCAGCATTTCGTTCGCAAAATTCAGTCGATTAGCATAGTCCGTATCCTTCAATTCTTGAACCAATTGAATTTTATAGGCTTTTAGATATAAGTCTTTCTTTAAAATCGAATGTAAAGACGATTTTTTGATGTTCAACGCTTGGCTTCGCTTTCGGATGGATAAAGACGGATTTTGACGAACCGACGCCTCAACTTCTTCAATTGTTTCTTCATCGCGAACTGAACGAGGACGACCAAAGTTTTGAATTTTAACTGTCGCACCTGTATTCTCGAACATCCTGATCCATTTCCTAATGCTATCGTCACTTGGCGCGTGGCGTGTACGATATTCCGCACGATAGAGACGTTGAGCAGTCACTATTGAATCACCACTACGATAATACGCTCGTACGCAAAATGCGCGATGCGTCCCCGAGTACTGTTCCATCGTGACTAAAACTCCACAAAATGGCGGACGCCACGAATCCCTCCCCGCACCTTTTAGACGCCCCGTTTCGAATATGGCGCGAAAACAAATACCCGATACCCTTTCTGGACACCTTGTACAACACTGGGGTTACGGCGATTGGACGATATTTGTTAGGGTCTGAACGTTGACATATTTAAAACAAAACACCTGAGACGTGGGTGAGGTGGTATGGTATAGGCATGACAACACTGGGGACAACTCGGCTGCATATCTTGTAAGGAATACTGCTGCGATACCATCAGGATCATGAGCGAAATAAGTTCTCTTTGTATATCACTTTGCTTAATACGTATCAGGCATCGTGCCACCGCTATTTGGTTAATTCGGTACCGATCGTTAGGTTTGGAATTAGTTCGGAATAAAAATAAAAATGGGCTTTATCATTCTTTCGTTGAACGATTGATTTCTACTAGCGGTCGCCCAATGATCGAATTCAACCGGCGACTTTTTAATCATAGACTATTTTCTGTTTGACATTTCCAGTATGAACCTAAGCAATGAATATTATATTCGCAGTATTAATTTATTTTATTTAATATCTTAGTAACAGATATTATAGATACATTTTAGTTTTCTGCACTCCTTCTCCATATAAACTTTAACCATGCCAAATCTCACAGACTTCCGTGCACGCAATACGCTTGAAAAGGTTTCCGAAGTTTTCTTCTCACGTATTAATATTATGATTATAATATATCTATTATTTATAATATCTATTTTATACTATTTACCATATAGAGCAAGCAAAATGCGTTAGAGTGTTTGATTCGCCTCATCGATGGTCGACGAACAGTGCTCGCCAGGAACATAACGGCTCCGCCACGCCCTTTGCCTCCACCAGTTCCTCGAGATAACGAAGGTATTATTAGTGCCTATATATTATATATCTTGTAAATAATAATGATATTAAACTGTAGTACAACCCAATCAACTACGTACTTTTAATACTCCTGTGTACTAAGTTAACTCTCTTTATTTAGGCAAAGCGTCTTTGTTATATCGGTTTTACCACAGAAATCATAACAAAATTCCCAAGTGCGTGTCGGGACACGCGCAGTGTAGGGTTCCGTAGCTGCCCATTATAATATGTAGACTTAGAGAGGGGGCTATAAGTATTTTTTAGTGGAATTTGTAAGAAATTACTTCTCCAGTACATTTTATAAGTTGATTGCCTATTACACGTTAACCTGTAAAGCCTACTTATCTCTGTTAGTTTTTCTTTTAACTTCATTATATAATATATTACTAGCATGATTTTTTTCACATATCCCAAAACAACTGTTTAGACGGCAAGGGGAGGGGATACTTGATTTTGACAAAAATTAGCCCTTAAAAACTTATTATTTCGCAAACGTATCCCTGAATCGAGAAATAGTTTCATACTCGCGTAATATTTTTGTACGACCTTCCCACGACACTGGTACTACTACCTAGTATACCCTAGTACCCATCTAAAAAATGTCTAACGCGCCATAATAAGTTTTCACTTCTGTCGGTACTCCCGGAGTGCAATTTTTTTCAAGATTTTATTTTATTATTTTATCAGCGTAATTAATATGTATACCCGTATCAAATTACATCTTTCTAGTACCTACTTAGAATCTTTGAGTTAAGCCGCGGAGAGACAGACGGACATAGCGAAACTATAAGGGAGGAACCCTAAAAACAGACCCATAAATTGGTATTTTACAAGACAATTTTTAATAAATAACAAAAACGACTTCAATGATTTTGAGAAGTTCCCTTGTATATCGCCAAAGTTGAAGCCATTGAAATTAAAATGGCAACACCCTTGAGCTTACCACCTTTATAAATATGTTTTTTTTTTATCAGAATCAACGGGAGCGACAACAACTTTCGGAGCTAGGAAGCATCACGACACTGGCGGGCGGAGGTCGAGCTACAAGAGACGACGCCGAGAGAACGCGAGGGAGCCACGCTCAGTGCCTCTGTCAGGCAAGCCCAGCAGACATGGACCTCAACCGACTCAGGTAATACAATAGTAGGCACCATGGCATGTCAGTTAAGACCGAATCTCGAGTAATAGAATCGTATCTCTAGCGAATTTCGACCAATAAAATTTCATGTCTAAATTTTCATACATTTCTATTGGTCGAATTTTTCACAGTTCTGCTCCGCTCTGCTTCAGCGGACAGGCAGCCTAAGACCGATCTAAGACGCGCCTAACTCTGTATTAAAATAAATTTCCTTAACTTGTAAGTTTATCAAGAGACTTTGATGACACCTTGATCTAGCTTGTAGGGTTTTTTATTTTTATTTAAATTAATTACTTATTTTATTTGAGGTATTTTACCTAATATATTTTGGATATTATGGAAAAGTGAAGTCGATTTCTAAATACTTTTTTTTGTACTACAAAGGTAGCTAAGTTGCCACAAAACTTCATTCGACAGCTGCTTTAACAAGGGAGCCGCCATTTTGTTAGCGGTATGATTGACAAAAATAATTTGAAAAATATTCCATTCATATGACATTGGCAGAATGTCGATGTGTTAACACAGTTACTATTGTGAATAAAAGGACGTCCACAATATTTTAATGTGTGCTAAATTAATTTGCTTGTAGATTCGCTGCTTGCTGTTGCTGGTGTTGTGGTGTTTCTCGAACTGATCGCAGTACTGCCTTTTTTTTTTTTTTTTTTTTTTTTTTTGTTGACCTTGCTGTTAGCCTTAGGGGCCCTATCCGAAAACAGAGCCGCTGCGGCTTTTACAACTTTACCGGGCTTGGGGGCGAGCGCTTAAGGCACTCAGCCGCGTAAGCGTGGGCAACCAGCGCGCAAGGGTGCCAAAGTGGCCGGACCTCGGCTTGGGCTGTTGCCGCGATTGCAATGAAGTCGCGATCTGTCTAATACCCTATCCGTAAAATCGAGCTAAACTAACATATACAGATATACATGTTCCTTCCTCCTGGGAAGAAGGAAGGAACATGTGTACGTGTATTTAGTAATCTGAAATATGTTCTACACTAACTAGTGCAAAAAAAGAAAAAAAAAGGTTCCTTACAGAACCTATGTACCTGTGAGGTGTGCACGTATGTACATATGTGTGTACGTGATGTTTGTATGCGGGTAGCTAAGTGTTGCACGTAAAGTGTCACTTGTATCGCGCGGGCGGCTGCCAGACAAGGGTTTCACCCCGAGGAATGGACCTAGGCTTGAGTTGCCGCGGGAGAGGGAGGTCGCGGCGGTGGGTGTGCGGGAGCGAAATTAGCCGCCCGTCCCCTGCGGAGGGAACGGTGGTTACGAGGGCGTGGGCGAAAACACGCTCTGTTTAGAGAGACGGTTGAGTAATATGCGATTTGTTTCTCGATTTCGTCATCGGGATCGGTAAAGATGTTACGCGGTCGACGCTGTAAGCGGGTGGCGTTTGGGACTGGAACGTAATTCGCGGCGGCTTGAATCAAGGGATTCGCGTGATTTGACGCGGTGTCAAAGTAAGATCGTGAGAGGTATTTGATGTAAGACTCGATCGAGGGGAGTTTCATATCTCTATGAAGGTCTACCTGACGAACGAACCAGGGGGCGTTATTGATTTTACGTAGTACTCGAGTTTGAAGGACTTGGAATTTGTGTATGTTCAATTTTGACATATGTGCGAATGCGGCGCAGCTATATGTCATAATCGGACGTATGCACATTTTGTAGAGAGTAAGCTTATGTCTCAGGGACATTTTGCTTATGATCAGGGGCTGTAATCGACTTATGGCCATTGCGGCTGTTTTACACACGGCACGGACATGAGAATCAAAGGTAAGTTTTCTATCGAAGGTCACACCGAGATATTTAGTCTTGGTGGGCCAGGGGAATATTGTCTTTGAAGAGTTTGAGAGTTTTGACACTCTCAGGGTGCACTTTTCGACTAGGATCAAAGATAATCGCGGCGCTCTTCGAGGGGTTGACGGCTATGCGCCATTTGGTGTACCATTTACCGAGAGTGGTGACTGCGCGTTGGACTCTGTGTCTGAGCCTAAGTCTGTTCCTATTCGACGCGTAGATGACTGTGTCGTCAGCGTATAGACCTACCTGGACCCTAGGAGGACGAGGTAGGTCACTGACATACAGATTGAAGAGACAAGGCGCCAGAATGGAGCCTTGCGGGACGCCCGAGCGTATGGGGTGGGCTGTGGAGAGTACACTTTCCGCTCGGTAGCGGAAGGTGCGGTCGGTGAGGTAGTCGCGGATAATGTGAACTAACCTATCTGGGACTTGTAACTGGTGTAGCTTGTGGACTAGTCCGGCGTGCCAGACCTTGTCGAAGGCCTTGGCGACGTCGAAGAAGACCGCGAGCGTACGGTATGGAGGATCTTTCGCGAAGTTAGTCGCTATGTGCTCCGTGAGGCGTTGCACCTAGTGCGTACACGAGTGTCGAGCGCGGAACCCGAACTGTTCCGGTGGATATAGATTTTTCTCGTCTATCACGGTTTTGAGACGGTTCAGAAGGAGCCACTCGTAGATTTTACCTAAGGTATTCAAGAGACTGATCGGGCGATAGCTGTCGGGAAGCGATGCTTTTTTGCCGGGTTTATGTATCCCTATGACTATGGCCGTTTTCCAGGCGGCTGGGAAATGGCAGTGGGCGATGTTTACATTGAATATGCAAACCAAGAGTGCTATGAGGTGATCAGGAAGAAGTTTGAGTACTTCGTTCCGGATCCCGTCAGGACCGGGAGATTTTTTGAGCTTAAGGCCCTTAATGACGGAACAGACTTCGTCAGATGTGACCGTAGTTAGGGTATCAGCGGGTGGGACCGAACTGAGTTCCTGTACCGAGGATTCGATTTTGTTGACATGTACGGCGTCTATGTTGTCGCAGTTTGGAGAGCACTGGCTCTCCAAGCTTGCGGCAAGACACTCCGCTTTGTCTTCGCTATCGAACGCGAGTGGGAGGCCCGGGCCTCTTTCGAGGGGTGGTAGTTGGGAGGAGTGTTCTATTTTTAAAGATCTGGCTAACTTCCAGTATGTGAGATGGGACGGTCTGAGACCCTCTACGAGGTTGTCCCAGCTGTGACCTCTGTATTCAGTGATGCGAGCTTTGAACTCTCTTTGTAATGCGCGTAACCGTGCGCAGTTTTCCCTGGACGGGAATGAGTCGTGAGCGCGTGTCGCGGCGTTCTTTTCCGTCTTTAACGCTCGCAGGTCGGCAGGGAGTATAAAGCGGCGATCGCTCACCGTTTTGACCTCTCTCGAGGCCTCTCTGATGCTGACCTGGAGGTGGTCAACGAGGGAATCGATCGCTAAGTCGGCGTCTGCGGCCGACTGCAGTACGTCAGGGACCCTATCTAGGCTGTCCGAGGACGGCCTGTCCGCGAGTAAGTGCTTAAGTTTCGCGTAGTCAACCACCTGGACGGACGGAGGACTATGGTCGGAGGGATGTCCTAGTCGGAGGATGACCGGGCGGTGATCGGAGTCGAGTTCGTGTACGACTTCTAAAAGTTGTAACCGAAGCTCGATACCTTTCAATAGAGCCACATCAAGGACTGTCGGACGACAGTGATCCTGAAAGTGGGTGGGTTCGGAGGGAGCTAACACGTCAAAGTTCATGTCATTGCATAGCTGATTGAGTATACTCCCGTTACGGGAGTCTCTCGAACTGTTAAAGCAAGTGTGACCGCTGTTGAGGTCGCCTGCTATGATTACGGAGGGACCGAGTGAAAAGAGTGCCTCCAGATCGGACCGGAGGAGTCTTTTCGATGGTGATAGATATGCGGATACGATTATGATTGACGGGTGGTCAGTCATACCTAGTCTACATATAGAAACTTCCAAATTGGTAAGTTCGGGAAGGTCAATTCGCATACAGTATAGTGAACGTTTGTAGTAAATGAGAGTGCCGCCTCCTTGGGTAACACGGTCATTTCTAATAATGTTATAGTTAGCGACCTTAGGGTTGCGCCTACTAGGTTTTAGAAGTGTTTCTTGTACGAGAAACACATCTAACTGACGCTCAACTAGGAAGTTAGCCACGAGATCACGTCGAGAAGCAAGGTTCCTAGCGTTAAAGAAGGCAATGTTAATTCCTTTCGGTTTTAACTTATCCATTGGAAGGCTTTCGGTTTGCGGCATCGAGGTCTAGACGGTGTATCGTCTCCGATAGCCGGGGGAATTTCCACACGGTCATTATGCAACCGTGTTCGTTGAAATAGTCGAGTATGCGCCGACTTCCGTGACGCTGTGCTCTCGGAGCAACAGAGCAATAAGGACAACGTCCGATGGAGGAGGAGAACCGCGTGGAGCGGAGGTTTGAGCAGCCATAAGAGGCTGTGGTTTAGGGGCCAATTCCAAGTCCATAAGGGGCTGGGGATTGTGGCGAGCGGGGGCCCACGGGGCCCGAGGGCCCAGTATGGGCTGCGGGGGCACACTAGGTGCGGGGACAACGGCCGCAGGAGCGCGGGCGGCGTTCGGGAGGTTAGGAAAAGCCTCCATTGACAGCAGGGGCTGTGGTTGGGGGCGAGGGGCATGGTCGACGGGGGCGTGAGGTGCCCTCTGATGGGCGGGTGGCCTCATCCGTCGGGGGCGCGTTGCGCGCGGGGCTTTTGGGCACCCGCGATAGTTCGCGGGGTGCCCTTCTTGACCGCAAAGTACGCAGCTTGGCTCACCGGGTGAGTCGCGCGTGCGGGGACACTCCCTAGTGGAGTGATTCTCGGGGCACTTGACGCACCTTGGAGTGAGATGACAGTGGAGGGGGAATGCCCGTACAATTGGCAGTTGTGACACTGCGTCGGGATTCTATTTTTGTATGGGTTTTCTACTGTGATGCCTGAGAGGCCGCACACAGTAGCTATGTTATAGATAGCTTTACCCTCGGGGGTTCTATCTAGAATAACCACTACCATAGGGAATGGTTTTCTGTCTGGGCCGTACATCCGGTGTACTTCGTGCACCGGATAGTTTTGGGAGCGGAGGGATTCGAGTACTTCCTCAGGGGGGATCTCGAAGGGGATTCTACGGATTATGACGCGGAGTTTCCGGTCTTCGTTTAGTGTGTACGTATAGTACGCTAGTTTTTTCTCCGTGAGGAGCCTAGTGAGGTCTCGGTGTGCGTCCGACGTGCTCACCGAGACTTGTATGCCCGTGGCGATGCTACGGGCTTTCGTGTAGGGGATTTTTGAGAGTCTAATATTTGACTCTAACTTTGTCCAGGCGGCTTTGTCCTGGACAATAACGGGCGGGGGGCGGGCTTTCCTCCCGGGAGGGCCTGCCACGGGCGCGGGCGCGGGGCGCGTGGGAGACGTGGGAATGGGGGTGCGCGTGTCGAGATCCGGTCTCGGTGCTTTTGGGGCCCTGTCTTCGTCGCTGTTAGCGGCGCGTTTCGTTTTTCTAGATACGACGGTGGTAAAACCGTCGTCATCGTTGGCAGCGGGCCGGATGTTGGGGATTGTTTGATCCATCTGATTCGGATCAGTGGATACGGGAGACTCTACAGGGAGAGCTGCGAAGGAGTTATGCACGGGAAGTGCTTTGCCTGCAGGCGTATCGGAGCGCCTTCCGCGGGGAATAGAGTTTCGCGAGTTAGAGCGGGAGGGGCGGCGCGCACCATGGCCTTTGGACAGAATGTCTTCAGGTGTAGGCACGGCGGGGTTTAAGTATGGCGCGGCGACGATGGGTGCAGCGGCGGTGGGAACGTTGGCGGTGGGCGCGTTGGCGGATATGGACGCGACGGCGGATGTAGACGCGACGACGGCGGAGGTAGACGCGACGGCGGCGGGTTCGGAGTCGACTAGCTCGTATGTCGCACCGGGAGTTGCTTTGAGTGTGGCTGTGTACTCGGCGTACAAGTCAGGGACTCGGAGCTTCATAAAGTTAAAGACCTTATGAAGCTCATATTCGTGCACTGTTATTTCTTTTGCCATCCCGCTGGCGGTTGGGGGGGCGAGGGAGTGAAATTAAGAAACCTCCCTGCCTGGAGGGCAGGGGGGTACGTCAAATGAGTTTAACGGGCTCCTCGAGCCCGGAGCAATGAGACCTGTGTGTCACGGTGTAATGACGGCAGTACTGCCGCCCTCTCCGCTATATTTAACCTCGCCCTTTGCCTCGCAACCGGTAGTGCGATGGATTCCGTGCGGGGCGTCGCTCAGCCAATGAGCGCGCACGCCCTGTGTGCGCGCTCTCGGCAGTACCATGAGTCACCATGCCAGATGTTCCGAGTCTGGCATGGTTCATCCTTACAACTAGTGAAATTTATACATTTAAACTTACAACTAGCTATATTCTTATTCTAATCGTTTTAAAATACACATATTCACACATATTCAGTTCATATTATTATATCTATTCCTAACACGTATTTATAAACCTTATTCCTAACACGTATTATTTCATTTACTTGTTCATTTTATACTATTAGACTATCGTTATTCGCTCGCCCCGCTCGCTGTCCGCAACAGTTACCGTTAAATAAAAAGAAGAGAAAGAAGTTTAATCAAATTCTAAATTGGAAATACATAGTGGTAGGTCATTATCTGTAGCTCACCTTTGTGTGTATTGTAAAACCAGTTCCGCAACAAAACATGTAGACAAATAAACTCTACGACTGGTTTGAAAAACACAATACTTACGCTGAATCTATGAGTTATCAGGATGCAATTGCAGATAAAGCTCGTCGGACGACCGGGATGGCGTAATTAATGAGGACCTGGCACTGTAGCCAAAAAAACTGTAATACTTCCAATCCTAGTGGGGGAACTGGATCTAAAGTGCACATACAGGTGTTTGACAGATTTTCAATTTGAGGGTGGTAGCTAGCTAAGTGAGCATTAGGAAACGCCCCACCGCCATGCTATAGGTTCATCGCGATGTTTTCCTTTGCGGAAAACTCAGGCTCCTTGCAGGGATTCGAATTCACGTCGATTGACGCGATGTTCGTATACGCTACCACTTAGCCACCAAAGTTTTAAAACTTCTGTAGTTTTGGAGGCCTCCGCTTCTTATTAGCCAGCCTCTGTACGAATGGAAATTTCATCAATATAACAATTGAACTCTTTTTTATACCGCGATGGAAGCAAACAAGCATGCAGTCTGCCTGACTGAAAGCGGTCACTGCAGTCTATACGTTTGCAACACTAGAAGCTTCAAAAGCGAGTTGCCGACTTCTAAAAACCAAGAACCCCATAATGTACTCCTCTGAGAATACCTCAAAAGGTAGCTAAACTTCCCTGAAACCGGACTGTCCGCAACCATTTAGGTTCAAAGTGATCATCAGACTATACGCAAAATTTGTACACAAAGACCTGGTTTATGACCTAATTAATGTATACAGGTAACACTCTACATACAAGGTACGGAAAGCACGTCCCGTTATAGAGTGGGGAGCGCTGGAGCTGTGACTCTGACGCCACTGGAGCTGCCTTCCACAGGCAGCGTTAGAGACATACTGTTCTTCACCACCAACTGATTTGTAAACTTGATTCTTAAGTAATAAACAAAGATTTTATTATTTAAAAAAAGTTCTTTGTTTTCTTGTTTTTTTTTTCAAGTCATCTGATATTCGGTCTCTGTATCCTATAACTATAACCAAACTCAAAAAGGAACGCGACTATATTAAGTTGCTCCTAAAGGCTTAAGTTGGAATGGTTCGATTGCCAGCAAGTGCTACTTGCGCCAGAAAGCATTTCCGGGTGGTAGTGATTTCAATCTTCAAAAAAGGAGTTTATCAATGCCATAACTTCTTTGTTTATGAACCGATTTGGATGATTCTTTTTTTTTTGGAAAGCGGATACCTCAAGGGTTTTCTCATTACAATTTATTCGGAACCTGGACCTTTAACTTCGAAGTTACACCAGAGAACTTCTTAAAATAATTGTAAGTTGGTTGTATTTTTTGTTAAACTTTGTCATTTTACTTAACACAATGTTTGTTTTGTCGTATATGGTTATTTATTGAATTTATTGAATTGAAAAAGAAACAAAATGAAAACACGACTCGTCGTCTCGACAGATGGCGCTGTTGTCGAGTTACTAACAACTGGGAAGGGTGGAATAACGTTTATCGGACCACCTAGTTAATAATTTTAAAACATGAGAGACCGAAGAGTTTCAAAAATATTGCCTTCCGAATAACGTTTTTGGTATAGTTTAAGTCTACCTGTCCACTAAGGCCGAGCTGTGAATATTTTGACCAATAGAATTGCATAAAAATGTAATGATGCAATTATATTGGCTGAATGTTTCTAGAGATACCACAATTCTAGTGACCGAAATTTACACAGCTCCGCTTCAGTGGACAGGCAGCCTAAGAAGCCAAAAGTTATCTTAGTTGTAGGAATCGAGATTCACTCACTACTTTTTGCCCAGCGCGGCTGCGCCTTGAAACATTTAATGTTATTTTAACAACATTGTTATTATAAAAAATAGTCTATATAATTATTATAACATTTTAACTTTTATTCATGGCTCTAAAAAGATACACTGTACAAATGAAAATCTAATAAAAAGACCATAAGTTTAATTTTAAAACATTATCAATTTCAATATGAATTTCTTGGAATAGAGATCTATATTAGTTATATTAGTTTGTTTAAACTGTTGTTGCTGGTGCTTCAGCCTTCTCCGCGGCTGCGGCAGGCGGAACAGATACTGGCGATTCTGATTTTACCTGGAATCAAATGAATTATGTTATACATCTATACTAAAATATTACTAGCTGTGCCCGCGGCTTCGCTCGCGTGGGCGACAGAAGAACGCATAATACTTTTAAAAACCGTATTTTAATTTTTTAATCGTGATATTTGTTTTTATATGAACCAAGTGTCTAGCTAAGGAGTAATACAAAATAATAATCAAAATCTGTCCAGTAGTTTTTCCGTGATACTTTTTGTAAAGCTCGGCTGGCTAGCTACCACCCTCGAGTTGTAAATCTGTCGCCAAAAACCAATAGGTGTGTTCCAGCAACTGCACTTGAGAACCAGCTCTTCCACTAACTAGGCTTAGCGTGCTATCATCTTGGGCCACAACGTCACTTAAGGTGAGTTGAGATTATGGCCACAACGCTTAACCTATAACGATAAAAAAAAACTTCAATCATGATTTTTATATAAATAGAGCTCAACGTATTGTTTGTATTTGAACGCGCTAATTCTCTGGAAATATCAATCAGATTTAAATAATTATTTTTACATTTTATAGGATATTTATCGAGGAAGATTATAAGAAAGAAAGAAGAAAGAAAAGTTTATTTATCCGTCACACAAGACATCAAATTTTTTTTATAAAAACATAAAATTAACACAACAAAAAAAACAATATTAATGATTAGTAACGTGCCGTGCGGGGATAAACAGGTCCCAGTCTCAGCAGAATTGATACACTGAACAGTGCAGCGCTGGTATTCTGACTGGGACACATTAACATACATCACGGACATCAATAAAATAAAAAGAAATAGTAAATAAATAAAAAATAATAATAATATAATACATACTAACAATGTACAAAAAATAAATTCGACAAGGAGCAATTAAAACTGTGTGTGTGTGAGAGAGAGAGACAGAGGCTACAATCCTGGTCCAGTAATAAAAAAAATTTAAGCGTTGCTCTAAAGGTTCGGGCTGTTTTTAAAGCACGAAGTGGCTGCGTTAAATATTCCAGCATCGTGAAGCTGCAAACTTAAATGAAACTCGGAAAGCCATGGATCTGTGCTTCGGAGTAATAAGCACAAAGCTACTGGTTCTTCTCGAGAATCTATGTTGAGACTCTGCCCAAACCAACTTCAAGTATAAATAATTTGGTTTTTGCTTCTTAATTACTCCGAACAAAAGAACTCCAAGATGCAGCCTCCTACGCTCCTTCATTTTTAACAAATTAGAAGAATTTAAATAAGGAGCTATGTAACTTCAGCTACGATCTTAAGAAATGAAGCAGTAATTATTAAAATCCAACAATCTGGTTAGTTGTAGGCGAGTACACAACGATAGGTGCGTTGCGTGATAGGTGCGAACGGTTGCGTTGGCTGCGGCGTGGAATAGAGTTGCGAGTGAAACCGTGGGGTACAGCTAGTTCTAAATAATTGTTATCGTCCACTTCAGTAATAAACAAAGAAGATCGAAAAAAGAATAGACCAACCAAGGTTCGAGTAGAATTTAGACAGCTTAGAAATGATTTGAAGATTTGTTTCATTCAACAAGGAACATGCAAACGGGAAACCTCGAAAACTTTTAAAACACAATAAACCATAATTTCGTCTCAGTTATCTATATTACTAAATGTTATAGTTCAGTCTGAACATGTTTGTTTTTTTTTTTCTAATATGCGCAGAATTATTGTCCCATCTGTCAAACAGACATATTAGGGAATAATTCGTTAACAACTTCCATTGAGTCATTTGAGGTATGGCAAGTGGCCCCATCTTGCTGGAACCACGTTCTTGAGTTGAAACCTGCAAACTCCTGCAACTCTGGGACCAAAAAATTTCGCAACATATCGCAATAACGGTCACTATTCACATTAATTGCTCGGCCTCGTTGATCTTCATGAAAATAAGGACCAATTATGCCTTTAGCAGACATAGCGGCCCAAACAACGACCTTTGGGCTATGCAGGGGTCGTTCATGCTTTCGTCTCGGATTCTCCACTGCCCAGTACCGACAATTCTGCTTATTAACATGACCATTCAGGTGAAAATTTGCTTCGTCACTGAACAGTATGTTGTTAAAGTTGTTAAATCGCTGCAGCATTTCGTTCGCAAAATTCAGTCGATTAGCATAGTCCGTATCCTTCAATTCTTGAACCAATTGAATTTTATAGGCTTTTAGATGTAAGTCTTTCTTTAAAATCGAATGTAAAGACGATTTTTTGATGTTCAACGCTTGGCTTCGCTTTCGGATGGATAAAGATGGATTTTGACGAACCGACGCCTCAACTTCTTCAATTGTTTCTTCATCGCGAACTGAACGAGGACGACCAGAGTTTTGAATTTTAACTGTCGCACCTGTATTCTCGAACATCCTGATCCATTTCCTAATGCTATCGTCACTTGGCGCGTGGCGTGTACGATATTCCGCACGATAGAGACGTTGAGCAGTCACTATTGAATCACCATTACGATAATACGCTCGTACGCAAAATGCGCGATGCGTCCCCGAGTACTGTTCCATCGTGACTAAAACTCCACAAAATGGCGGAAGCCACGAACCCCTCCCCGCACCCTTTAGACGCCCCGTTTCGAATATGGCGCGAAAACAAATACCCGATACCCTTTCTGGACACCTTGTACAATACTGGTCCTGTAACAAAAAAATTTTAAGCGTTGCTCTAAAGGTTCGGGCTGTTTTTAAAGCACGAAGTGGCGGCGGTAAATAATTCCAGCATCGTGAAGCCGTGAACTTAAATGAACCTCAGAAAGCCATGGATATGTGCTTCGGAGTAATAAGCACAAAGCTACTGGTTCTTCTCGAGAATCATGTTGAGACTCTGCCCAAACCAACGTCAAGTATAAATAATTCGGTTTTTGCTTCTTAATTACTCCGAACAAAAGTACTCCAAAATGCAGCCTCCTATGCGCTTTCATTTTTAACAAATTAGAAGAATTTAAATAAGGAGCTATGTAACTTCACGCTACGATCTTAAGAAATGAAGCAGTAATTGAAAAGAAATTCATTATCGCGCGCTTGACGGATGAAAGCTGCATGCAAAAAATGCATAGGTATATTATTGCAGTATAGATGTGAGGCGTGTGCGTCCACTTTATAGTATACAATATATATTACGCGTCATACACCATAGGTAAATTTAAAATTGATTATGTTCATAACTTTTTTTTATTTTAGTAATAATAATCTATAATTATAATAAAAGAGTAGTGAGTCGAAATCTGTACATTGAAGATATTTGAGAAAAAATAATAGGGGTTTAGAACCATGGACAGAACACATTTCGATAGTTTTTGAACCTGAACCTAACTTCTGAACATACCGAATGTTTGGACGCCAATCACGCAAAAACTACATAACCAAATATAATGAAATTCAGTATGATTATAATTTATAGTTTGAAGATACAATTATTTTGTAATATTTTTTTTTCTCTTCCGGGATGAAAAGTTTACTTTTGGTCCCTGTCACGCGGGAGAAAAGTACCCGATTCTCTCCCGGTGAGGTGGCAAATGTGCGCATGCGCGTACTTTACTTTTTCTCCCGGTAACCTAGCAACTGCGTGTTTATATATAGAATATATAAACTTTTCATCCCGGAGGAGAAAAAAATTGTAAACGCACCTAGGGAGAAAAGTAGTCGCCTTCGGCTCAGGTGACAACCATACGCGCGGGCGTGAATGTCCTACTTTTCTCCCTCGGTGCGTAATATACTATTAAATATTTATTGAAACAAACCGAAAAGATACCATATTAATACAAATTAGTATAACTTTACATAATTTTCAAAAAAAGCAATAAATCGAAACGTCTTTTTCAGGAGTATTCATAGATGGCGCTGTATGGCTTGGTTTAAATAGTCATGAAATTAATTTGCTATTTATTGTCACACCTAAGTAAACTTCCTGTGAGCACTATTACTATGTAAATTAATGCTGGGTTTTATTATTATTTTCAAATATTTTTAGATTGAGTTTAACGTAATTTTTAAATGTTTAAATTAATCAAAAATATATATTTGATCTAAATTTTATACGATAAATGTGGTTTTTTGGTGTTTGAGCTATCAAAATGACTTACTATAAAGCATTATTATTCATTGGATATTATCGGTATATGGAATATAAGGACGGTTAACATTTAAAATTATTTTAGTTGGCTATTATCAAAGCTAATACCGGTTAAATAGCGTAAGGTGAGATTGAGGTGAGGGGAGTTTTTATTTAGTTGCCGTTTTTCATACACGAAATATACCACGCGGACGAAGTCGCGAGCACAGCTAGTAAATAATATATACTTAGCGAAAATAACTTCGTTTCTATGGGGTGTCCCACGACACCTCTAATTTTTTTTTTAACTATTTAATTATTTAATATACCCCGCTGTGCCTCTCTCTCTTGTTCTCCTAAAAATTGTTTATCCAGCTTACAGTTTAATTTGATTTAGTTTAGAAATAAGAACAGATACAGAAGGAACCATTACAGAAAATAACACAGAAACAATATTTTTTTATTTTCTTACTAGTGGAGTTTTCACCTCTACTGGAGCAGCTGCTGGTGCGGTGACGTCAGGAACTGCAACTGATGACGTAGACACTTCATCCTTCTTATCGTCTCCTGGTACAGGTGCCGCTTGGCTATGCTGTAATTAATATACTAACTTAGTAGAGATAGGGGACTGCGAATTTTTAACTGGTATTAGTTACGAATAATAGTCACTACTTAATAACAACTTTAACCTTTTAAAATTTTCAGGCAACATTGATGAACTGTCAATAATTTTATTTTTATTTATTTATATGGATCAAAGAACTCAGTTCGATAAAACTTTCCCAGTATATGAATAATACCATATAGACCATACCACAAGTCCCTTTGCTGGATAAAGAGGCCTTTTACCAAGGTAACATCCTTATGTGTGTTAATCATCACGCAAGCTCATGACGAGACGTCTTGGCGATTACAAACGCCGAGAAATCCACAGATCTACTTGGCGATTGCGAACGCCGAGAACTCCACAGTTCTATTTTGTTCCACGTACGCTGGTACTACAAGAAAATTTCTAAAGATTTTTCATGTTTCCTTGCGATGTTTTCCTTAATTTTCCGCCGATTGACCTAGTAATTTTTAAATATCAGCGAATTTCGAAAAAATCGTTGAGCTACACGTCGAGGTTAGGGTAAAGAAACTCAAATAGATAAATCGATTTTAACACGTATACGAAGCGAAAAAATGATTCGTGAAATATATAGACAATGTTGGCATATAACGGTAACCTAACTAGAGTCAAATCGAAGGTTTAATGATTAAAACCTTCAAGCGGTACCCAGAAGGGTCATAATATAAACGTTTATTAGGTACCTAACAATATTGCCAGGGGTCCCTGCACTAGGCTACGCCTGTATCGCGAGGAACCATTTAAAAAGCAATTGCTAACCATTCACGATTGCAGTTAGAGAGCGTCAATGCCGTATCTACTTAAAAATATAATTGGGTACCTACATTCGAAACTATTAACCCTTGAAATAGTAAAATACTTATACGTAGGTAAGTAAATTAGAGCATTAAAATTTATACGTCTTATTAATTAATTAGTAATCAATATACAGCCAAGTAATAATTGAATAAAATGTTGCGTGCACCTACCTACCTTCAATGTGAATTTAAAAACTGATGTGACTTTAATACAACCATACATCTATTATTTTAAAAACTTATTTCGACACACATTTAATAGATTTAATTAATATCATATACATAATTGTATTAAATCGTAACCAAATAAAAAGTTTATTTCAATTATTCAACTAAATAAATTAATTAATAATACCTTAACAGCCACGAAAGCGAACAATGCGACAACGACGAGTAGCTTCATGATAAAACAATTGTTAACTACTGTACGAGAAACACACGAGTATTGGAAGTTGTGAGGCGAATGGATTCAATTTATAACCGCATCCAAGCTGACGTCCGCCAGTCAAATACCTATTGTGATTGGCGACATAACGAGCTGTGTTTATAAAACACTTCGGTTAAACAATTAAAATCGTTATCGTTTTATAGGTACATACTGCTTGTTTCGAATTTTGTCGTTTCGATGATGAATTAAAAATCGCGGATTCGACGTCTCTCGTAATGCGACCATAATTTTCGGAGTAATGGGAATAATTCCGACATTTTTTTTGCGTTACTATTGTAATTTTTTTTATTGTAAGCACAGTACAATCGAAAACAATGGTGACCATCGCGAGATCGATAATCCATCGACGGCCTATCAACAGATTGATATATCAATGGCCGATCCCGAAACGCGACAAACCAAAAGAGAATTACTGTGCGGGTTTATCACCCTAGGCTTGCCTCTATCGTCGCAATCGAGTCGAACAAAGTTGTCATGTTCTACCACCCAATAATCATGCAGGTAAAGTACTTACATTAATCTAATTTATTTTTTGCAAAATAAGTTATAAATGAGCCAACATTTCGATAACATTAAAGACATACAAGCCTATAATAAGTGTAGTTTTCAGAATAAATTAACAAAATACGTGTTTAGCGACAGATTTTCAACTCGTGTATGAGTGTCATATGTAATAAGATATTATTATACATAGGAAAATCGTTTTGATATAATTATAAAATCCGTACTAATGACTTAGTATTCGTGCTACTGACTTTACTATTGACCTGCACTTGAACTAAGCACGATAGTAACAGAGGTGCGCTGTTACCGCCCGCACTTTATAAGCAGGTATTTGTCATACTTGACATTGGCAAAATTGGCTGCATAGGCAGAATGCCAAAATAAAAAATAAGCAAGTATATTCTCTCTTCCTTTACAGCAGACCACAGCAGAGATTATTGCTTGAGCCGTGGAATAGTGAAGACCACAGACGGCTACAATAAACGATGTTACTAAGTACCTCATGCCGTCTCGTTGCACATCTCTTTGTGAATTACCCACATCGGTATTGTAGTTACCAGCCGAGAAACTTGAAAATGCACCACCATTATTTTCACTCTGTTTTCCATACACAAAAGCCCTAGTTGTATAAAGAAACGCAGTAAGGAGTGATACCGCCCGGCGTTGCTCACCTCTAAGCACACATCGCAAATAAATTGTTAATTAATTATTTTATCTGTAGCATAAATATTATTATTAGATTATTAGTTAGTAAAAAGTATTCATCTATTCTGTCTTGTGGCTCTTTTACTAATTTCTGGCAATTCTTTAGGGAAAAATAATTATAGCATCTTTTTCTTAGTAACAGAAAACTACTATGCCATATAGTATCTACGGATAATCAATAGCGTTTTTAAAGAAAGAAAGAGGGGTTTTAGCGTTCCGAAGTCAACAAGGAACTAATGTACACACATCAAAAAAGTCTAAGCAATATGCGTGATATTACAAATTTTTCCATTTATATTAATTAATTTCTAAATATTTACTCAAACAAAGTGCGTAGGTAAGTAACCTTTTTTGTTATTGATGAAATACTGGTTGGTTGTAAAAAAAAATTTGATTATGTTTTGTTTTTTCATAAAATTCAAATGACTGCGAATTTGTTTGAATTTAAGTGCGTTTTAATTGCTACGTTTAGTCTTGATTTTATAATTTTACCAATCATTTAAATAAAGTTAGCGACAAAATTGAATTGTTAGATATTCTTTACGTCATGAAGCGACGTCATTTGATGGCAGATGAAATGCAAGAGCTGTAGGGATGCTGCAAGCGGGAAGTAATCATACTCAGGTATTTCGACATTTTGGCGTTCATAGAAGTGTTATTTGTCGTCTTTGGCAGCGCTACAATAATACAGGAGAACCCGCTGAACAGCATCCAGGCCGTAAAAGGAGTACAACCACTCGGCAAGACCGGTACATACAACTGACTGCAAGACGCCAGGCGATGTTAACCGCTCGAGAGATAAGTTTGAGGCTACAAATTTCAAGTGGTGTTGATGTAAGTCCTCAAACTGCGAAATCGACTGCATGAGTACGGCCTACGAGCTCGGCGCCCAATCAGGTACCCACCGATACGTCACGGGAATCGCGCTCGTCGATATGAATGGTGTAGAGAACGCATAACATGGACCCAGGAACAATGGGATAAAATTATGTTTTCCGATGAGTCGCGATTCGGGTTTAAGCCTTGATACAAGAAGGGTGCGAGTGTATCGTCGGCCCGGAAATACTGAAAGGCTCAGGTGCGTTCAGGAAGTTCATCCATACAGCGGCTCAACAGTTATGTTATGGGCGGGTATTATGAAGAACAGGCGAACTGAGCTCGTTTTTGTAAATGGAAACATGAATGCTGAAAATTACATTGAGGATATTCTCAGACATTATGTCTACCCATTTGCACAAACCTTTGGTTCCGATTTTAGGTTAATGCATGACAATGCGCGTTCACATATAGCTCGGCGAACCAGTGAATACTTTGCAACGGAGAACATCCGAGTATTGCCCTGACCTGCACAATCGCCAGATCTCAACCCCATCGAGCACGCATGGGACATGCTCCAGAGATGTGTTTTGAAGGACTTGGACTGAGCGACAACAACCCAACAGCTGAAGGATTTGCTACAATTCCATTGGGAGCGAATACCGCAAGATGACATAAATAGTCTCATTAATTCAATGAATAATCTTTGCCGACAAGTTCTGAATAGCAGAGGAGCCCATACTTTGGTATTAAATTGTTGTATTCTTTCACAATAAATACATTTTCTTTACAAATTTCAGTTTGTAAGAAAAAAGTTTAGTTTCTTATGTATCTTAGTTTCTACAGTATATTCTAATATTGTTTATTTCTGTTATTAAAAGAACTTATAAAGACAACAGCTGTTATTTTTACATCATAGAACCCTAAATATATTATTTTAAAAATAAAATACAACGTTATAATGTGAAGAACCATCCTAAAATTTAAATTAGTACATGTTGCTTAGACTTTTTTGATGAGTGTAGTTTCGCCATTTTCAACCATGTCCGTCTGAGACTCTTTAGTACTAAATAGATGTAATTTTTGTACATATTAATCACGCCGACAAAGTGATAAAACAAAATCTTGGAATTATTTTTTTTAAGAAACGCGTATAATGAGGTTAATCTTTTTTTATCTGTCCCATAGTGTAGGGTGTTGTTCGGTAGGTTGTTCAAAAATATTGTCGGTGTGTGAAAGCCATTTTTAGAAGCCCCCCGCCAACCAAGTTGTAGGTTTGGCTATGTGAAAAAATTATTGGCAGTAGTCTATCGTAGTATATAGTAAAGTTAAAAGGAAAATTATCACTAGGCTTTACAAGTTAACGAGTAATAGTTAACAAATTTATAAAAATATAGAAGTCATTTTGCACAAACTCCAAATGCACGTGGCTCGACACGCATTTTATAATTTTTCATTTTTTTAACAATTTCCGAAGATAGACGTATTTTAATTGCTACCATGTTGTTTTTTTTTTGTTTTTTTATGGGTCTAGAATTATTTTTTAGGTCTAGAATTATTTTGTTTTTATCTTCCTCACAAGGTATCTATCGCACATTTATAAGCAACAACGGTTTAAATTTGTTTTAGCGATTACGATACAATATTTAATTATTCCATTACCATGTACTACACAATACAAAATGTGACAATAAGGATTAATAAATCCTACTGTTTATGAGCGACCTTAGTTTTAATACACGTTACATTATCCACAGTCTAAACATACATTTTAAATACTACATTAACTTAGGTTTACGAATAATTGTTTAATTATCAACCGCTGTGTTTTCTTAAATATTATTACATGCCTTAATGTCATATGCATGAACATGAGTGGTATTTTATGTTAGGTTTCTTTGTAGTCAAATGTGAATGATTTTAAAGAAATCATCGTAGTTACACGTGATAGAAGTAATGATGGCTCAGTTGGTAGCGTGTACGGACTCCGCGTCGATAGACGTGAGTTCGAATCCCTGCAATGAGTCTGAGCGCCCGGTGAAGGAAAACATAGTGATGAAATAATAGCATGGCAGTATGGCTTATTTAATTGCCCGCCTGGCTAGCTACCACCCTCATTTTAAAAGACTGTCGCCAAGCACCAATAAGTGTGTTCCGGCAGCTGCACCTGAGAGCCAGTCTTCTACCAGGCTTAGCGTGCTGCCATCTCGGGCCAAATCGTCATTTAAGATCAGGTGAAATTGTGGACACAACGCTAAACCTATAACGATAAAAAATTGTGAAAAGGATAGCATAAGCTGTGCAGAATTAGATATACAATGTGTAGCTCACTTTGTTTTTCTCTCTACGTTATATTTTTCTTCTCTCTTATGTAACGAAATGTGATTAAACGTGACGCGCCCTTCAAAAGTCACTTAAAAATAATTAAAATACCGTCATATTGATTTTGTTGCATTGCCTTACAGCCGGTATATATCTTGTTTAGTATGTCTCTGGACCGTGGTAGACTTACAAAAGATCCCTTTGCCTGATCCCGTTTCGGAATGAGCTAGTGTAATACTCAACTGCTGAGAGACTTGCAGGCTTACATGACAGCGACAACCAGCATTTTGTTGTTATATCCGATTTTAACCGACTGTGAAAAGGAGGGTTGTGTTTTTCGAGCGTATATATGTATGTCTATTTATTTGGTACACTCTGCAGCCTAAACGATTTGATGGATTTTAGCGTACGAGATGTCGTTAAATTCCTCTTAATTTTGGAAGTGACATTGACTATATAATATTTGAGTACGACGTCTGGGACTCAAATAAAAAAGCATCTTCCAGAAACCAGATCCTTGTGGATGAGAGCACCTATCCTGCTGCCGAGAAAAGCGTAGAAGTTACCGGCACTGATAAAGTGTTTAAATGCGATTTTATTTAAGGGGATTGGGTGCTTAGGATTTGTTTAATACAGATCGTAAGCTTGAAGTGGTTCAATCGAACGAGGATCGTTTGTAACAATTGTAAAATAACATACCATCACGCCTGTATTTGCAATAGGTTAGGTGGAGGTGTACTAACGTTCGTACTATATTTTATTAGGATTAATATTATCGTTAACATACGTAATATAACTTACACACAAATAATATGGAAATATGATTATATTACTTAGATCACCGATTATAATGTATATTATATTTTAATACATAGCCTATCCAAATGGTTTTTGTTGGTAAAGGGATTACTTGGTTCGTTTACGTTTAGTGTGAAACCGGTTTTTGCAGGAAAAATCGGTTTTATCGGAAGAAAAAGTTTTTTTTTAGATTTTCTTTGAACTGGTTCACATGCCTCTAGACGTTTTTGTATTAGCGACGAAGAAAAATTAAACCAAACCTTCCCTTATTATTTTACTTTCTGATATATTTATTATTTTTTAGGATATCCCCCAAAATCTAAAAACAAGTTTCAAATAAGGAACTGTCCAAAATATTCTGGTGTATTGTGTGTACCTTACAATACATTACTTACGAACGATTTTTCATGTAGATAAAAAAAACTTCATTGAATTAATTGGATTTGAGTGAAATTACTAATAAATCATTTGTTACACGTGTCAATCTTAATTTTTTAATTAAAAACATAATTTCTTATTTCTTTATAAAAACCGTACAATTATTGATATTATGATTAGAACTAAAATCATTTGAACATTCAAATATTCAAATTACCTGATTCTGTTTTAACCCTGAAAAAGCACATTAATTATGAACATCAGAACACTACTACCGGCTCGGAATATATCCCAGTCATCGAGAAGTGCCAAGAAGAAACTCGTTCGGGTTTATCAATATTTTCTTTTACTTTACTTTTAGTGGTTGTAAAGAGATAAAGAGATGATGGCATTTCAGACGCCACTATCATTTACATAAGGATCCACCCTTTAATACCCATAGACTGTAAATAAGATTCGTGAATAATTGTCTGGGAAATTGGTAATGAGTTTAGGAAGCTAATTGTAGAACATAACACAATTACCTAAATATCTTTTATTCTGTCTAAGTATAACATGGGATTTGGGACTATTTACCCGAATGCTAAAGAGGAGGGTTACGTTTTTCGAGTGTATGTATGTTTATATGTAACTAGCTGTGCCCGTGGCTTCGCTCACGTGGACTACAGAATGCTCGCACGAATCTTACTCACCCGCTCCCGGCTATTTTAAAGAGAAAAATGCTTATTGTGGGTCTTCCTTAGAAGATAGACGTATTTTCTCCCAGACTTTTTGTAGGTCTTTTCAATGTCTATAATTGCTTAGTACATTAACTTGCTATATCTCTTATGGTTTACTCAGCGTAAGCCATTTAAACACGCGAATTTATTCACCATTACCAGTATTTTTATATTTGTGCGGAACTCTAATTTTTTTTTTAAATAAAAGTAGCCTAAGTTACTCCCTATATCATCAGCTATCTATCAGTTTAAGTCGCGTCAAAATCGGTCCAACCGTTTCGAAGATTACCCGGAACAAACAGACAGACAGAGAGACAAAAAATTATAAAAATGGGCTTTTTGTTATATGTATCTTATATACTTTCATATGCATTTAGTTAAAAAACTGTTATTTTGACATTACAAACAGACATTTCAATTTTATTAATTGTATAGAAGATGTATGTACCATGTATGACTATTTAATAAGCACTTTCCGTAGCCTAAACGATTTAATGGATTTTAGCATACGAGGTGTCGTTAGATTCCTCTTAATTGGGGGGGTGACATAGGCTATATAATATTTATATACGACTTAGGGGCCATCCATAAATTACGTCACACGAATTTCATGACTTTTTTACCCCTCCCCCGTCCTTGTCACAGCTGGTCACATTTTTTGGCCTACCTAGTGTGATGTCACATATTTTGCAATTTTATAATTAGTAATTTATGAAATTAAAACAGCAGTGTTCGGAAATTATTTTAATTTCCATTGAAATTATTTCTCAATAAAATATACATCAAATCAAACAAAGGTATAAAGGTAATAAGTTTCAAATAATCGAGTTGTAAAAGTTGTTAAATAAAACATTGCTATGTTCGAGACACAGAAGTCCAATTTAATTTTTTCTCTGATTATTTCGACTAGAGGGTTGAGAATTAGTACAACGGAGGTTTTGGGGCTTGAATGGAAGGGAACACATTCTTTCGAGTTAGGGAGGTTTTCGACTTAAAGAAGTTCTAATGTACTTAGATATAAAATATTATATTTAGAAAAAATGTGATGTCACAAAATTTGGGACCCCTCTCCAACCGTGTCACACAATGTCACACTTCTTCGACCCCCTCCCGCCCCTAAACGTGTGACGTAATTTATGGATGGCCCCTTAGGATAGATAGGTTATTTATTGAAAACGACCGTGAGAACAATGATAGACTACAAGGGTGCTTAGGCGGCGAGGCGCACTGTAAAGTTTGTAGGATAAAATAAATAAGGATAATACCGTAGGGCACAACTAATGTAATAGGTAATAAAAATGAAGAATTTAATTTTAAATTCGTGATTGAATTTAATGAAGCAATTAGGTGTATTGTAATACAATGTTAACAATTCATTATTTTTATAGCTTTTGTATACTTAAATTTATTATTGTCAGACCGATTGTTAACCACAGAACATTTGCGTCGCGTCGCCGCGTCGCCACGTCGCGTCGCCACGTTAAGCGTCACTACGCTTTATGACAGTGTGAAACTTTTGATACGGTATGGTGACGCGTCGCCGTGAGCTTAAATAAACAATCATCTACTTCTTTAAAATAATCTGAATATGTTATTTTTGCTTATTTCCTTTCATAAACTATCCTTTTATGTATATTATCTATACGACATAATTTGGATTTTTACATTTGCCAGGGGTCTCGCGAGGTGATGGATCACTCTTTTTTTTAATTGTTGAGGCCACTGGATAAAAACACAACAACACAACAATTAAATCTTGTCTGGTTAAAAATCTGAATCAAACACCTGACTACAGTTATAATTAAAGGAACTGCTATAAAACTTGACACTCGTTAGATCTCAGCTCTTTTATCAGTGACAACAACCACTTCAAAGTTAAATATCGTTTGTACTGAAGTTGGTCTCCTTTTCACATTTTTTTCTGTTGGTTAAAGTATCTTTACCTATAAACTTAATTCATTTCTATCTATATGTCTATACATGATCAAAGTAACTGTCTGTCTGTTACGTTTTCACGCATAAACCGCTGAACCGATTTTGATGAATTTTGGTATAGAGATAGATTGTACCTTGGGAGAGGATATATGCTACTTTTTGTAACGAAAATAAAACTTTAAGATGTAAATAGGGATGAGAGTTTGTAAGAAGAAAATGTGGGAACATCAATGCGCATATACGGTTTGTCAAATGACGTTTCTATGCCAACTGGTTTGTCGATTTATTGACATTGATATACCTGAATGTGAGAACATTAATGCACGTGAGCAGTTGGTGTAATGATATTGGTTTCCATGCCAACTGGTTTGTTGAATTATTGACATTGATATACCTATAGTAAATTATCTGGATTATATAGTTTTGCTACAAGCGAATTCTTTCATTGTGTTATCCCATATGTGGTGACACCGATGTGATTTGAACACACAACCTTCTGAATTTTTGACAAACTTTAAACCAGTTTTAGTTAATTTTGGTAAACAGATATATTGAACCTTGGAAAAAGACATAGGCTACCTTCCGTTGCGAAAATAAAACTTGACGGGGTGAAATATGGGATGAAAGTTTGTATGAAGAAACCGTGTTAATTTTATATGACAAATACCGAACTGCCCTCGCAGCCATGTAGTCTATCATAATTGTTTTTCCAGCAAGTACAAATTATTTTAATTTTTCATTATCTCCTAAACGATGTGTCCAAATAGCATACTCTAAAGAGCAAAATTTAACTTCATAAAATTGTCTTTATGATGAAGTAACTTTTGTTTGTAAGGATTATAAAACTATGTCGAAAAATAATGCGTATAAATCACTTTTTAATTAACAACAAATATTTATCACAATATACCTTATTATGGCTTATGTATAGGAGATAGACATATGTTATCGCTGACATTTTTAAGATATACTAAGGAAAAATATTATCGTACAACATTGTATTTCCGTATCATTAACATTTACGCCAGAGTACGTGGTTAAAGCAACTCGGGAGTGCCTCGACTTCTGACTTACGTAACACAAATCATATATGTATGGCGATCTGAGATATGTAGCTTAATCTTAAGCCTATGCTATTCTCGAGAGTCTGGCTATCATATACAAAAATAGTTTTTTGAATCCGACGGGCAGTTCCAGAGATTACCGAAATAAACTAACAAAAAACTTTCCCGCTTAAATATATTGGTATAGTTATAGCGGAGTGGTAGGGATCGCGTCCATCATACACATAGTGACAAGCTCAAGAATAATTTTCTTTCGGTTTGTCGTGTTCCGAGATCCAATAATACGCAGACGAAGTCACGAGTACCGGCTAATAATATATGTGTGGGAAAGTGATAATGCCGAGAACTGGAGTAAATACTTTTTATTTAGTTTTTAAAATATAAACACAGTTTACAATAATCTTAACAGTTTAACGAACGCTTAAGTCTTCCCGATGTATTGCTTTACTCTATTCATTTGTGCTGAGTGTGACAATGTAAATCTCCTTTGTCGAACTACTATATATAAGGTCTATGAAGTCTATATAGGTATAATTTGAAAATGGAAAGAAAAGGAATGATATAAAATAATGACGGACACTTAAACTGCATCAAAATTCAGGATTACTTGTAAATGAATATATTTAATAAGTATGCAAACTTTTTAGTTTTACATAAATGAAAAAGTAAAGACTGACCATAAGTAATTAAAAAAAATAAAAATTGAACTGTAGATGAACAAATGATTAAACCCTGAGTAAAAAGAAATTACGCGTTTTCTCAAATTTGTGTGTTAATAAAATTTGAAACTGATTTTTGTTGATTTGTTTTCCTTTGCCAATTCAATTATATTTAACAATAGACTTGTTAGGTGGTCTTTTTAACTCAAAAAGAGTTTCGGTGCAATAATATGGATACTTCGTCCGAACAAGCCGTACAAATTGTGGTGTCGCGTCGGTGCGGCAAGTCTTGAATATGCAAACGATTGCTAGAAATTTAAATTTAAACCAGTCTACGGTTTTTAGAGTATAGAGAAGTTTTATAGAGACAGATTCTTACAAAAGGAGATGTGTTAGCGGTAAAACTCGGGTGACCATCAGTCGTAATGACAGTTTTATTGTGTCAACTTCCTTGCGAAATCGTTTCCTCACGTCAGATAGCATCAAAAGAGAGCTGAACGAATTGTGTGGAGTAAAAGTGAGTTCACGAACAATAAGAAGGAGGCTATAGGAAGGGGCTCACAGAAGAGTCTATCGTCGACGTGGGGAGAGAATTGCTCGTCAAAACGGTAATAGCGGTTTGGCGGCCCACCGCTAAATAACGGTGATTTTAGAAGCTCACGAGGTACCTTATATGGGATTCATAGGGAAATTTTTACTCTAATGCAAGATAATGCTCGACTGCACGTCGCTTTATAAGTTCGAAATATTGCGAAGAGGTTGGAATACGTAAGTACCATGAATTGGCCAGCACGCAGCAGGGAACTTAATCCCATTGAGCACGTTTGGGACAATTTAAAAAGAGCTGTATATGCAAGAAAGAAAAAACAATTTCCCAAGAATGGGGCAATATTCCCCAAGAACTTTTAATAACTCTAATCAGGTCTACAAGGAACCGATTAGAATCAGTAATACGTGCGTACGTGGTAACACACCTTATTAAAAGAGAAAAAAAAACCTGTGCTTAAACCTTATTTCATTACTTAAAACCAACTTCTCAATTAAAGAAATTTTTGTTCTAAGTATTTATCGTTTTTGTTAAAAATATTGAATGGTCGTTTCTAATAAACACACTTCAAGTTATAGATATGTGATACTACTTACGCACTTTTAAAGTTAACGAACCAATATGAATACAAATTTATATGAAAAGTTTCCATACTTTCATTAAAATATTTATTTCAAAGTCGCCTTGTACTTTGATGCAGTTTATGTGTCCGTCAGTGTATTGAAAAAAATGTTTGAGTTAAATAAATTTTATTTAAGTGAAATTTTATTTAGCATTGTTGTGATTTGAAAGTCGATGAAACGAAACGAAAAAGCGAAAGTTTGTTGTTGCCACGTAATAATTAATTTTAATACCTCACCAACAAGACACGAAACAAAAACTTTTTAGACAACACATTACGTTCTGTTACTGATAGATATTGTGTTAGATTGTCATGGATATTTCAAATGTGCATTAATTGAAAATGATATTGTGAGTACTTGTATGTACATTTTCATAAACTTTAAATTAGTGTGTATTTGATTAAAATTAGCGCGCGCGTGCGCCTACTATACAATGTGCTACGTCAATCTATACAGAGCGGGACCGCGCACCGAGGGCGCGAACGCGACGGAAACGATTCCCTCGTACTCTGTATAACCGACGGCGGATAACACGCTACGGTAACCAGCTGTCTGGAAACCAGTGCGTGCGAGCCCCTCTCACTACGTGCGACCAACCCTGTTCACACCCGAAACTACTAGGCGTGAAGAAGGCGAAACATCAAGGTACACACACGCAGTGAGGTGCCTGCTGGTAGGCGCGGCGATGACGTAGCACGGAGCGGAATGGACTGGGTCGCTGGCGGGTTGAACTTAGTGAAGATGCGAAGAAATGACACACAGGCACCACAATAAAATTTGCTGTATTCTTCAAGACAATACACTTTGTTAATACTATATCTTCTGGGTACGGTTTCTTCCAGTTTCTTGAGTCTTGAGTCTTGAGTCTTGATTCTTCAGCTTGTGGTACCCGTGTGCGCTTGTTGGCCCCGGTAGAACGCCTTTTATATGGTTTGCCGGAGAGCGAGACGGACGATGGCGTCTCTATCCGTACTGCTCATTACCAAACTTGGGTGTGGTCCGTTAACCGCGGTAATGCGCAGTGGTTGCAATATTGCTGTCTCTGTCTATTATTATTATTACTTGTATACAGAATACAATAAATTGTTAATATCTCTAATTACAGTTATTCAAATACAATAAAAACTATTTCACATCAATGTAGACACAAATACCTATTCAAAAACACTAACTTTAACATTATAGGTTAATAAACACGGGAGATATAAAGCATTAAACATTGCAACCTTAAAACGTCTTGTGACTCGTTATATACGCACTATTTGAGCTTACAAACATTATAAAACACATACAGAAGGCTATTTTACTTATATCACACAAAACATTACGTATAACTTTTATATAACATGAATTATTGACAATATATGATTTTAGTACTTTAATTGATTATTTTTATTAGACTACACACATTTTCATGACTTATATACTGTTCTTACATACCTACACGCTATAGTAACATATTCAAAACATTAGAAACATTTAATTATTGATCGTTCGTGCAAATTATTCATCCTTACAACTTATATTTACAATCGTTATTATCGTATCATTACGCTTAGGCCTATGCGTCGCTAACATTGATTTTTTTCTGAATTTAAAAAACATAGATGTGAAGGTTTCACTTCTACCACATGTGAATTGAACACATTTTTTTTTTAATGACTATCTGTGCCTGTGGCTTTGCTCACGTGGACTACAGAATGCCCTTGCGAATCTTGCTTCCTCGCTCCTGGCTATTTTAAAGACAAAAATGTTTATTGTGGGTGTTTTTATCAAGCCATCAAAAAGGAGGTTGGGGGCTTTAATATATTTAACTCTACTATTATTCCTTTGCCCTACAGAGGTAGGCAAAAAGGATGGAGTACCACTTTACTGTCTTTGCACACCTTCTTGTTCACTTCTTTTCATTATTTGTATAAATTCATTACTGTTTATATACATACAGATGCAAGCAGGATATCATTAAAATAAATGTATGTCTGGATAATGCAACCTCTTGGTCATTAGCAAGGCTAGTTAGTGGCTTTTGTAGATTAAAATCTCTATAAGTAATCTTTACTGTAAAAGGTCTCTAAGGTTAGTGTTTTGGATTGATTAGTGATAATTAAGTCTGGTAATAAATATATTAGGTATTCATAATCCATATTTAGGATACTTTTTTAGGAATTGATATTCTTGACTTTTAAAGGAGATAATTGACTTCATCTACATTAAATGCTGAGGAAGAAATGAATATTGAAGAATAAAGTTTTATTTATATATCTAGCTGTGCCCGTGGCTTCGCTTATGTGGAACACAGAATGCCCGTGCGAATCTTGCTCTCCCATTCCTGGCTATTTTAAAGACAAAAATGCTTATTATGGGTGTTCCTAATGTTCTTTAGCGGAGGTGAGGAACAGAGAGTAAAGTTTCTCATTCGCCATAGAAAAGGGAGGATCCTCCGGCCAGACGGGTGCTATGTCTGGCGTTTTTTTTTTTAACTCACTACACTGTTAGCCTTAGGGGCTCTATCCAAAAACAGAGCCGCTGCGGCTTTTACAGCTTCACCGGACTTGACCGACTGTTATAGTTGGGTTCTTGTATATATACTCAACGATAGAGTTAATTTCTATAGCGCGATGTAGTATAGTAAGATGCATCTTATGTGGCTCGATAGATGTCGCTATGTGTCGCTACGTAGTTGCGTCGATGCATTGATGCGTCAGTTGTGGCGAGAGATGTCGCTACATCACTCCCCTCCGAGACCGGAGGTCGATAGCAGGTTGAGTCGTCCATTTGTGATGCTTGCCGGACCAGTGGAGTGTTCCAGTGAGTCGGAACTAGATGCCGCATAGTTCACGGTGAGTCGAAACTGTGTGCAGTAATTGCCCCAGTGAGTCGGGATGATCTCGCATAGTTCACGGTGAATCGGAACTATCTGCGGTGATTGGCTGCTGCGTCGACCAGGAGAGAAGTGCGTTTTTCTGCTGCTTGCTGACCGGCCGAAGTGCAGTGTGCTGTGCCAAGGTCGCTGAGAAGGCTGTGGGGCTGACCAGGAATGCGCGTCCGCTGCATGCGTATGGTCAGGATACCCGTAGTAGCAGTGGATGCTGGCTCTGGCTGTATTGACTCGCTGCTCGAAAGCTTTGAGGAAGTGATGTTGACGTAGCTTTGTGAAGAAGGTTGTGCTGACGTATCACGTCGGGGTCACCACTTTAGCGGAGGTGAGGAACAGAGAGTAAAGTTTCTCATCCGCCATAGAAAAGGGAGGATCCTCCGGCCAGACGGGTGCTATGTCTGGCGGGCAGCTGCCCCGACTGTTGTAGTCAGGTTCTTGTATATATACTCAACGATAGAGTTAATTTGTTTAGCACGATGTTGGATAGTAGGATGCGCCTTATGTGGCTCGATAGATGTCGCTATGTGTCGCTATGTGTCGCTACGTAGTTGCGTCGATGCGTTGATGCGTCAGTCGTGGCGAGAGATGTCGCTACAGTACTAATATTAAGTACAAAAAATAATTTATAATCTTATTAAAAAAAATTAAGTAAAATGATTCAAATATGAATTATTAAACTTAAGAAATATGCTTACCATAGGCAAGCTAGTATTAAATGTACATAGTGTAATTTAAGAACAATAAGAGTTTTTTTTAATTTATACTTTTACGAGATTATGTTTCTGTTGAAAGTACGATATATTTGGTAGCACTGGTACGAGAAAAGAAATTCGTCATTTGGCAACCCTCTGTGGCTCACTATTTGGCATTTTTATGATATGTCAAACGTCAATTTTTGTCTACGCTAACTTTGGCAGCTGGAGAAAAATGAACTGAATATTCTTAAAATTTTCATTTGCTTTAGCTAAATAATGTGTTTTTATTGATTTCTGAGCTAATTATATTCTATTTACTATTGTTTTATACAAGATTTAAGTGACAAAATGGCTTCCCGCGGTGGTATTATGGTGACTGGGACGAACGGGGCTGATTTTGAACATCGTGAAAAAGTCGCAGCACAGTATCAAATTAGGTAAGACTTTTAGATGTATTATTTTTATAAAATGGTCTATTTGATTCTAGAACTCTCTATTTCGGTGTATAATGTTTAGGTTAGTGATGATTCGACTTCAAGCAGGTTCCGTCAAATTATTTTTAGCTGAAAGCGATCGATAGCGAATTATGTTACGCGCCAATCATTCAAATGTGTTCATGGTCGAGGCTACTACCTAGGATAATGTTTTGTATATATATATGATATTGATTCAACTATTCATATTTTTTTCTTATATTATGATATACCAAATACTCGTAAAGTAAAAGTATTGAGTAAAGTGGACAACTATTGAAATGGTGATACCAGAGCTGAAGAGTGTTTTCAAATATAACAACAAATGATCTATTATGAATGAAGTGTTTTATATCTATGATGGTTACTTGTTACAAGCTAAAATGCCTAGTTGATCTGCCCGAAAACTTGTTATTATATGGTATTATTAGTTTTTATCAGGCCTTCAATAAGGAGGTTAGGGGTTCAGTATATGTAATGCTACTATTATTCTGTGGCCCTACAGAGGTAGGCAAAAAGGATGGAGTACTACTTTATTCTGTCTCTGCATACCTTCTGTATTCATAATCCATATTTAGGATACTTTTTTAGGAATTGATATTCTTGACTTGTAAAGGAGATAATTGGCTTCATCTGCATTAGGATCCATTAAATGCTGAGAAAGAAATGAATATTGAAGCATAAAGTTTTATTATATAACTAGCTGTGCCTGTGGCTTTGGTTATGTGGACTACAGAATGCCTGCGTGAATCTTGCTCCCCTGCTCCCAGCTATTATAAAGACAAAAATGCTTATTATGGGTGTTCCTTAGAAGATAGAAGTATACTCTCCCAGACTTTTTTGTAGGTCTTTTTAATGTCTACAACTGTTTAGTACAGTAATTTGCTATATCTCTTAGGTTTTACTCAGTGTAAGCCACTTAAGAGCCCATATTGATTCACTATGAACAGTTTTTTTAATTTGTATGGAACTCCAATTCTTTTTATAAAATAAAATTAGGGTAAGTTACTTCCTATAAATTCAGCTATCTACCAGTGAAAGTCCTGTCAAAATCAGTGCAACCGTTTCAGAGATTACCTAGAACAAACAGACAGACAGACAAAAATTTTTAAATTGAGTGTTATGTTATAGGTATTGTATATACTTTCATATGCATATATTAAAAAAGCTGCTATTTTGACATTACAAACAGACACTTCAATTTTATTAATTGTATAGATGGACAACCACTTGATTGTTATTTATGTATGTGTATATTTATATTTTCAGTGCCTTGAAACAAATCCCGACTTAAATACTGTGTATTTTTCCACCACATACTCTTCCTTTTGATGCTCGCCAAGCTCTCAGCTGATATCTTGGATAAACTTGACATATTTATACTGGAAATTGAGGAGTTGCAGATACCCCAGGTAAATGAAGGGTCAATTATTTTAACTAGTTCAGTTTATTATCATGCTTGATTCTATCTACATCAAGATAATATTTGTATTTAGAAGTGTCTTTGAAATTCTGTATTAGCAAAAACCTAGTGTTGTGTTAGAGTAAACAAATTAAACCTAGAGCTGCTTGGGTAGGGGGTTCAAGGCTGGCAATATTGGTGATACATATGGTATTAAAAGTGTCCATAGGCTACAATAGTAAAAAAAAAAGTTTCTTACTATACTGTAACCGGTTTTATTGGCTTCATGATATACTTATAGTTAAGTATAATTTTTACAATGTCAGCAAATAAATGCTTGAGTAACAGTTATTGCTGAGATATTAGGGGCTAATGATAGGCATCACTGACATGCAGACCTGTAAACCTATCACAGTGGGTTGGGGATAAAATGATGATTGACGTAAATATTCCTCAATCTAGCCATTGCCATGGTTGTCATTGTCTGTACGGAGTGCTAGTGAGGCTTTCTTGACTGTCAGGAATTGGTTTTTGGCATCACTTACTAAAAATAAAGTTTTTTTTGAACAAAGTTCCTTATCACACAGTATGGACTTCACGGATGGGGGCTAGGCGAAAAACAGTGTAAGAGTTTTTCTGTCACAACCCTTTCTATAGTATAGACGGTTATAGTTATAGTTATCCATAGCGTGTATGCTATTTGCTTTGCCTAGTCATAGGTGCTCTCCACGACATTCACACATTTTTATTTCTTTATAAGTAATTAGAGTAAAATATATTATAATATTAGGTCCTTACATATGAAATTGGCGTTTTGTTGAACTGGTCACTTTGATCTCAAATATCTGGTGTCTGGTTAGAAATTCCAAATTGAAATATATTCCAAATTTAGGCTTGTGTATTTGTGTTTCGAATTTAGTGATTCATTTGTTTTCGCACCATTTTATTTTTCGTTGACATTATTCTTTTCACAAAATAGAAAATTTAAAATATCGCCTTATTTACGAATATAAGTTCCATCACAGAATTAGCTCGAAGGGTTAATGATGTGAATGGGAAAGATACTGTAAAAGAAAACACGGTAACGTTTTTGGTTCCAACGTTTTCGTTCTGGAAATTTTGACCTATGAAACAAACCCCGTGGACGACCCAGGCGAAAGTCATCTCAGAAAAAGGTACGGGTGAGTGTTTGGTGGACCAGTGCTGGTGTCATACATTACAGCTTCGTAAGAACTGTCCAGACGATAACGACAGATCTGTATTGTCAACAATTGCAAACCATGATGGAAAAGCTACCCATTAAACAACCGTGACTGGGAAATATCTCAAGCCCAATGCTGCCTCAGAACAACGCTAGACCGTTAGAATGTCTCCGAAACCCACCATATTCCCTGGACGTTGCTTCAACAGATAACCACTTTTTCGGAATTTGGACAATTTCTTGCAAGAAAAATAAATTCAATTCCGATGAGACTGTCCAAACTGCCTTCAAAGATTTTATTGATTCTTGCTCCCACAATTTTTTATTTATTTATTATTTATTTACACATTATGCGTTAAATACACAATGGCGGACTTAATGCCTAAGGCATTCTCTGCCAATCAACCATTAGGTGATGCAGAGATAAATGTTGGTAGGTGTAAAAGGTAAGGTTTTTAGGTTTTTTCAGCAATGGAATCAATGAACTACCTTTAAAATGGCGAAAGTGCATAGATAATAATGGTACATACTTCGATTGATTAAATGTATAATTTCATCATATTTTTTTCATTTTACTTTTACCATACAAAACGCTAATTTCATATGTAAGGACCTAATATTAAATAATTTTGCAGCCACTTTGGTGGGAGTATATCTGGTGCCTGTCACTCTTGCTCTCGTTTTTCGGATTATCAGCGATCAAACGAAATAACATTCGTCACTTGAGACGCTATATGTATGGTATATCGGCTCTAGGGTTATGCCCGTTGCTGTACTGCATTTTATATTATTGCGGTGATGTTTGGAAATACCTTTCAACGGATGAGGAATATGATGATAGTTCTGAAGTTGAAATTGAATTGTGGCAGGTTAGTGTCTTGATTTTTTTCTGAACACTATAAACTGAACTAGGTTTTCTACATATTTGTTTAGAGAATTATTGATTAAAACTTACAACAACCACACCAAAAGATTTTTTGTACAAATCTAATGAACCTCATAGAGTCTATAGCATAATTATCATTTGAAATCAACAACTTTTACTTAATAATTACGTGTGTTTGAGTATGTTAAAGCAATTAATCCAGATTGATAGGGAATTGATTATATTTGATGGTACTTCAGTATTAAGTTCACTTGGATATTGCTAATTTAACGGCATTTGTATATTCATACAACCAGAAAAGTGTTAAGTATGAAGGTGGATGGATATAGGAGTAAAGGAAGACCAAAGAAGGTATGGACGGATTGTAAGAGGAATTATAGTGTATACTGAGATAACAGCTGTTAGAGGAGAGTGAAAAAGGAAAACATGTGCTTATGCTACTTACACGAGATAGGGTATGAGATTTATAAGGGCTAGGTTTTTTTACATTTTAGGTTTCTGCAACTCGACCTCTATATTATAAGCCTATTTTGCATGTAGTATTAGCACATAATGAATAATTTATTACTCTTTTACGTTTGTGCACTGGTGAGTTTAATGATATAATGAATTTTCTAACTGCTAACCAGTGGTAATGTGGGAAAATGTATTATAAATAAATACATATATCGATTATAAATTTATACCTAAGAAAGAAAGTTAAGAAGAATGGCCCTTGTATTGTGATCATATCTAATTATATAGATCATTTCCGTTTAGGATGTTTTTTCTTGTTACTTTTTCTAGTACATGGTAGACTATATGTTTTTTATGTTATATAGATTTTTTATCATTCCAGGGTTATCCATATGGGTTATTGTGGTACGCATTCGTACTCCTCGCTTCACAGGTCCACTTCTTCCAGCTATATTTCTCAAACAATTTACTTAAAGCTTGGCGATCCAGAGGAGCGTTAAGGAAAAGCGATTAAACGCCAAATAACGAGTGTCTTTAACAGGGACTACTTATGAGAAGATATGAATTACCTGAAACCATTAGGTTTGAAGCATATTCGAAAATGTTATAATAACATAATTCAAAAGTGGACTATAATTATTTAAAATCAACTTTCAAATATTTCAAAATAATAAATTAAAACATTATATGTAAACATTTATATTAATAAATAAATATGGGGACACAATTTCAGGTGTGTGAGTAGCTGTGTAGCCATGATATTCCATACTAAGCAAAGCTTGTATCATGGTAATTAAACATATATAGGTATTTAACACCCAGACACACAACTGACAATTATACTATTCACCCAGAGATAGAACTTGCAACCTCTCGGCTCAATAGTAGGGCATACTACCATGAGGCCTGAGGCGATTAGATAATGATTCAGGTATTTTGTTTTAATGTGGGTATGTTTTAAACATTCAACTATAAATAAATAAAAGTTAGACTGCCTGTTAGTTCCTTATTTATTTAACTTTTCTATTAGAGGGGGGTTCTATAGCAATTGCAGGACATTGTATCCAGCTTGTAAATTTCATGTAATTTTTATTTGGTTCTTCTGTGAAGTCGTCAAGTTCTTTTTCTTGTTTTGGCGCCGCAAAAAGCACTTGCCATTGTCAATAGTTTTAAGCCTTCGTGACATTTTCTAATAATTGTACAAAGTGGGATGTTCTGACAAGAGAACCACCATCTTTCTCTTGTCTCTTGTCAGAACTGTCTAGGGAGTTTTTGTGACATATCAAAATGCAAGTGTCCACTTTATATTTATAATTATTTTCACTTATGCACAACAATCAAATTATGAATTAAAAATAAAAACCACAATATGTCACTTCAAGATCCCGCCAAAAATTCAGTCAAGTTATTGTGGAGTAGTGTTTATTGCTTAACCCTCAAATGGATGAATTTTTATTTTCATTAAATATACTGGATAGTGTATAGTGAAACATTTGTAAAAAAAATGTTTTTTCTATAATTATTGGGATTTATCGATCAAAATCTCAATGTAATCTAATGAAACAATGTGAATTTATCCCTCGATGTACTTATTCTTGAGATTTTTATATAATATTGCATGCCAGTATAAATGCTTAAGTTTTGTCTACTAAAACTCCTATTAAACTGTATTTTAATTGAAATTCTTTGTATTTATTCATTGTTTGAAAATACTTATTGATGTGTAAATACATCAGGAAGCGTTTGAGAGTTAAACTAAATTGAACTAGATTCCCGTTCTGTCTCTTCCATTTGAATCAATATTGTTTTTGAAATTTATACATTTAAGTATGGTAATTCATGTTTATAAGTTATAGTGGTCTCTATAGAGAAATTATTTATTAATACACTGCCGTATATGAATAGGATTTTAAATCGAGCGAGCTCTATGATATTAATTAAAAAAAGTTTATAATACTACCCTAAAATATGTTTGTTTATATTATTTCTAAACATTGTGTAAGTATAAAGAACAAAGTGAATTATAAGTAATGTACACACATTGGGGTGTGATTTTAAAAATAAATAGGGATATAATTTTTGAGAGAACGTTATAATATATTTATGTAAAAAATAGAAATGATATTCTCAGTGTTACAAAACTATAGGTTAACTTATTATATTAACTTATTATAGGTTAACTATATATGTTAAAGTAAGAATTTTTGTTTTTTATATCTAAATTTGAACTGAAAGAAGCCCACTTTCTTATTGTGTATGTGAGTTGATAATTTGTAGATGTAATAGAAAAGATAAAACAAAAAAAAAAAATTTAATTCAAGACATAGAAATAACTATCTATAATAATGTTTACTAAATGGTATCTGGATGTTTATTTTAAATACGTGTTGTAGATTCAATAATAATAACTATTTATAATGATTGTTGGGGGGGTAAAGATTAGGAGTACACCATTTTGGTCATGTATTGTTAACTTCAAACCATAATTGCATATATAACCGTTTAACGTCAGTCTATAGTTTTTGGACACAGCACCGGTTTGATCATAATTATACTGTTTAACTTCCGGGTATAGTTTTTTGTACATCGTGCTATTTTGAAACCCTTGGTGAATTTTTTGTGAAACTATTTCAACCCGTATTATCTTATCTCTACCCTCCTATATGTTACGCACAAATGACATTTTGTGATGTATGATTTTTTTTTTTCGAATTATTGTAGATATATACATTTGTTGTTTATGCGTTTGTACTCGGGGTCTAAAATATACATTGGAGACTTATCGAATACTGTCAAAATGTTTCGTTTACTTTGGTACATCGGATAGCAGCACTCCTGCGAAACTATTGGTGGTATTTGAAAAGTATAAGACGCATACTATACCTCAATAGAATGGTGATTGAATGTTGCATGTAACTTAACAAGTTATGGAAAGAAAGTGATTGGTGCGTACAATGTAATAAAAGTTAAAATTATTAATAATGATTTGTATGAAAAACATAAATACCTCCAAAAACGATGACTATTTAACATTACCAAGCTCGAACTTTGTAATAATGTTGCCATATGAAAAAATAAACAAATCGAGACTTAGCATAAAACGTTACGATGTGTTACGGACCAACACGTTATGTAACATTGTTTTTTTTTTTTTTTTATTTAAATTCAATTTAAATTTCACAAGTTCGCAACCCTTTCCGTTATGTTTTACGAGGAATCCCTCGATTGTATTTGTACGTCATTATTGTTTTGTTTTTGTTGTCACAGATTCTATTCGTTAGTGTGTACCCAGATGCACATTGCTGTAGTCAGTGTTGTTAAAGTGAGTTTAACCTGTAATGTCCTCAAAACGGAGATTTGCATCATCAGCTGTTCTTAGCGTATAAAAGCTCTCATGCTGGCATGCTGACTTGGATGATACGTAACGTTTATTGTGAGGGTGGGGGTACAGAAAAATGTTACACGGGGGGAAGGGAGACTCTAAAATCATCAAAAATTGCGTTACGTAATACTTTAAAGACCCCATATGGGAGTGACGACCTTTTGAAAATTCAAAATCCCACGGTGCCGGTTCTGTCACGAAAATAATATGGTGTTAATTGAATGCTTTGGCTTACTTATGAATTTTGTGGTTTTGGTTTAAAAATGTACGATGTTATTAAAAAGTAGGAACAAAACATTACTTACAAATTTATTTAATACTGAAAAAATTTGCAATTTGACTCGATATAGCCAATAAGTGGCAACATTGGTATAAAATGAGCGAGTAGCTTGAAACTTGGATAATAGTGTTGGAGGGTACATTCTTTTGAATTGTTATGTAAATAAACTAATTTATAGTTCACTTGAATTTTTATAAATGACTTTGTTTTCCTATGAATATTGTTTTTTAATAATAAAGATTTTGTATGAAATTGTTTTATGATTTCTTCTGCTTCCTAACTTGCATCAAATCGTTACTACCATTATTGAGTAAATATAGAGTGTCCTGTCCTATGATGATTTCAGTATTCTAACATGATGGTGGCTCCCTTGATTAGAACTTTCTAGAGTTTTTGTGGCATGTCAGAACTCATGGCCCATGTCATTATTTCCGATCCACTTGTGGACAATAAGCAAGCTTTATTATGCACAATGCCATCGGCGTTACACAATATAGGCCCTATGTGTGCGTAAAGCGTGTATAGAAACAGTACCTACGTGTGTGTCTGTCTAAAGCTGGTACAGTCAAGTACACTAAGAGAATTCTATTACCTATTTTACTAAAATTATGTCGACATTTTTTACATCTTATTTGTTCAAATTAACACGGTAACGTTAACACTTGTTACGGGGATTAAAAAGCTTCTAAGTAACAAAACAACGTCATAAAAAATGAAATACATATATGTATTTCATACGTTTTGTTCTGTTACCAATTTTTTTATTTATTATCAGTTTATTCTTTAAAGTTTTACAATGTTGAATTAAAAGACAGCTTTTACTGCAAAATTCGCCATGTAAAAGTATAATTTATCATTAGAGGGTACTCTATGAATAAATTAATATTTGCTTCTTAAATTTTAGGTAAAAAAGTATTAAACATTTTTTTGCATTAGCTAGGCGTTAGATCACAGTATTAAAAGACAATATTAATTGGTTGCGATCTTCTGTGGGTTGATGTTGTCTGACGTGGGTGAATATGGGTTGCACGCGAAACTTTGATTGATGGAGACTAACCCAAATGCAACCGGTATAAAGTATTTTGTCAAAATCTGCAAGGATACAATAATAAAACAATAACAGAAAGTAACATGGATTTTCAAATTCATTGTGATAAGCAGTTGACAAGAGAAAGCTTTAGGTAATTCTTTAGGGTTCCTCTGATGTTTCCGTATTTTGAATACTGTAATAGGTATCTCTTAAACCTCTAACAAACGCGCGATGGTAAGGACGACGCGTGTTGATCATTGTGAAAACGAAGAAACATTATTTTAAAGAATATCGGGTATTTTGTTTTGTTATTTTTTTCTGTGTCATATTCTTTTACATCATACAAGCGATTATACATTTATTTTATAACTAGCTGTGCCCGTGGTTTCGATCACGTGAACTACAGAATGCCCGCGCGAATTTTGCTCCCGCTCTTCCGGCCATTTTAAAGACAAAAATGCTTATTGTGGGTATTCCTTAGAAGATACATGTATACTCTCCCCGACTTTTTGGTAGGTCTTTTTAATGCCTATAATTATGTAGTACATTAATTTGCTATATGTCTTATGGTTGACTCAGCATAAGCCATTTAAGCGCCCAATTTGATTCACCATGACCAGTTTTTTTATTTGTGCGGAACACTACTTCTTTTTCTAAAATAAAAGTAGCCTAAGTTACTCCCTATATCATCAGATATCTATCAGTGAAAGTCCCGTCAAAATCGGTCCAACCGTTTCGGAGATTACCCGGAACAAACAGACAGACGACAGACAAAATAAAAAAAATGGGCTATTTGTTATAGGCATCGTTTATACTTTCATATGCATTTAGTAAAAAACTGTTATTTTGGAATTACAAACAGACTTGTATATATTTCCAAATATCTTGAAATTAATTTATATATTATCAACCAATAATTCAGTTATAGTATGTACCTACTCCGAGCTATAAATTTATCAAATCGCATCTAAATAACCATTATATTCACTAAGAACTACTCAAAACGGTTTCCAGCCTTGTTCGCATTGTTAATGATGCAGACGTTACCAAATACATCGCCTCGCTAAGCGTGCCATACCGTCTTTATCATGGTTAATCTAATTCCCTCCTCTGCTTTCCATAACAGATCCACACACACGGCTTCGGTGTCGCACGACAGAGGCGACTGCCGATCTCTTGATGGTTGCCGTTCACTTTGGATTGTACTGTGATTATTAGTACCATCAATTTTTCGAGCTACTGTAATATAAACAAGCTAAATTATTAAACAGGAAACAAAAAACCCGACTGCAAAAAAAACACTTGATAATTTTGCTATTCAATTTTCGCTTTTCATTTGATTTTCAGACCTCGTATTTAAATATTATATAGCCTATGTCACTCCCACAATTAAGACGAATCATACACTTCGTATGCTAAAATCCATCAAGCCGTTTAGGCAACAGAGCGTGACAAACATACATAAATACTCTCGAAAAACATAACCCTCCTTTTTCGCAGTCGGGTAAAAGTTACAATAAAAACAATAAATTAGGGAAAACTTAGCTTTCTATCAGTGAAAGAATTTTTATAATCAGGTCAGTAGCTCTAGAGACTAGAGATTATCTTCTCAATGCAAATTACCTCTTTACAATAATGATTTAGAAAAATATTATATTAATCATTAATAGAAAACTATTAAATTAGTGAAACAAAGAAAGCATTATAAGGCATCATAAATCGTGTTTATTTCCATAATCGCGGTTGAAATCGGTCTAGTATTCGTCGGCTATGTGAACCTCGTCGTCGGAGGCCTCGTCGGATGTGGGCGGACTGCCGGCGTCAGCGCTCTCTGGTGTCGTACGACGCCACTTCGCGCGACGATTTTGAAACCAAGTTTTAACCTAAAAAACAAAAGACGATTGATTACCTTAGATAAATAAATCGATCCACTAATTATGTATTTCAGAAGAGCAACACGACTGGAGAAATCGCAAAATATCAGCACGGAAATGGTGGTTAAAGCGTTCAATAACTCCTCTATTGAGGAGTTTTTTGGATCATAAACTTACATACCATCACGCTTGTATCCCCGAAGAATTAGGCAGAAGTGTACTAATGTACAACCCTCAGTTTGCCGTGTGTCTTTTTAGGTTCAATGTAATAGGACGAATCGGGCACAAAGCCAAACTTCGAGCTGTTCCTGCGAATTTCATAGAAAATCCCAATAACACTTTGCTTGACCTGGGAATCGAACCCAGGACCTCGCTCATAGCAGTCGCGCTTACGACCACTAGGCTAACTACTAAACTTATGTCATTTGGCCTTATATTATGTAATTTTGGCGGCATTTTACTTAATTTATGACGTAGTTTGGTTAATGTGCACAAGTCAAATAAATTATAAACAATTCCTAACTACCTAGGTAAATGCATTTTAAAGTTTCCACAAAATATCCTGGACTGTTTTAACACGTTAGCCGCCATCTTGTTCTTCCTTATAATTTTGGCGCCGTAAAAGCACTTACATGTTTCCAGTTTATAAGTATTTAAAGCCCACTTCACGAATGCACAATAACAAAATTATATTACGCAAAATGCCACAAACGTTAGTTACATAATATAAGTACAAAGAACCTATGTTAATTATTAATCAAATTAAAAACCACAACATGGCAACTCAAGATTCCACCATCATGTTAGAGCTATGTTTGAAGATTACAAAAATAATTACAAAACATATCTATTCACTTAACGTTGGCAGAATTGTGGATAAACACAGTTGTCATTAAATAACAACGGCTCAGTAGTAGCATGTACAGACAGTAGTCGATCGACGTGAGTTTGAATCCCTGCAATAAGCAGGCTTTCGGTGAAGGGAAACATCGTGATGAAACCATTTTTCTAATGTTCGTCTGGTTACCTACCACCCTCAACTTGAAAATCTGCCGCCAAACACCAATAGGTGTGTTCCGGCAGTTGCACTTGAGAGCCAGTCTTCCACTAGGCTTAGCGTGCTATCTTCTTGGGTCAAACCGTCTCTTAAGTTCAGGTTAAATAGTGGTCACAGCTCTAAACCAATATCCTTAATAAAGGAAGAAGAACTTCTTTGTTATTAGACGCTGCAAATAATCATGCCATTATCTTATCTTAGTGTGTTATCAGAATATTGAAAATATAAAGTGTGATTATGGATAAGTTCTGATTTATATTTAAAAAAAAAATAACAGACCTGGCGATCGCTAAGTCTGAGTGTGGAAGCCAGAGTCCGTCTCTCATCAGGACTCAGGTATTTGCTCGCGTTGAACCGACGCTCTAAAGCGCCGGTCTGAGCAGCTGTAAACCGCACTTGCCCACCTTTCCGTCTTCCACCGAGACCCCACCACGGGTTACAGCAATTTGAAGGCACTGTAAATTAAATAAAGTTTCTAATTAACTTGAATTTATGTTAGCATTTTTCAAGAAGTCCTTGGTCACAGATTCAGATACAAGCCAAAGTATCCGCCGCGCCGCCTGGGTGCAAGATATAATTTGCTGCCCCTATAGATTAGTAAAATTCTGCATATCCTCGGTACATTGCACGCATGCTAAATTTACTATAAAAAAGCAATACTTTCTGCATTCAGTTCTGAAAAAAGTAAGGAAGATGACCTAATTAATGCATTTTTAACTTTTACTTGAATAACAAAATAAGGAAATCAACTTCGATGATTTTGACGAGTTTTCCCCTGTAACTTCGAAGTTCAAGGTCCATTAGAAATTAAAATGGGAACAGCCTTTCCAACGAAATTAGAATCATACAAATCGGTTCATAAACATACAAGTTATGGCTGAACATCCTTAAAAAATATATACATTCGAATTGAGGTCGGTTAAAAAATTATGCATACTTAGACATTTTAAAACGTTATTTTGTTATAGGTATCGTATATACTTTCCTATGCATTTAGTAAAAAGCTATTATTTTGTTATTACAAAAAGACACTTTAATTTTATTAATTTTATAGATTGGTGGCATTTTATGATATATAGTTTGGTTTTTGTGTTTAAGTTAAATGGATTAGTAACAAAGCCCATGGAAAGTTCTATTAAGGTGGTCACCATTTTAATAGAACACTGAAGTCACCAAAAACTTTATAATAAGTACGAAACGATTACTCACTCGATATTGTTGTAATAATCTATACGAAAATGAGATACCAAAATAAACAAGGAGATGAGATTACAAGAACAGACTTGTAACTGGGTTTGCCTTACATCCGAATTTGCCAGGACATGGTAGGCTTTTATATAACATATGTAGACGTTTCATCGTGATATTTATATGACATATAAACATTTTGAAGACCGTTTGTATTTTTATTTTAATCATAATATTCAGTTTGAAATCCAGTAGCAATCATTATATCACGATACATGTAAGCGATGGTACTTTCGTCATATCCCAGTAGGATAAGTACGTGCTCGTTACTCGATGTTCGTACATTAAGCTACGAAATTAATTAATGAAATTTCATCATTTTTTAATTACACACTGATGCGTTAGGACGGTAAAAAAATGGAAATTTAATGGTGTCGAGTGATACCAGAGGAGAAGAAGTACCATGAGATTTTTATTTTATTTTATATTTAAACCTGTTATTTGAAATTCCTGTCCTATTTCCTCCCAAGCCCTCTCCGTCGCACATTTCCACTTAGGTAATTTAAAGTTATTTAAACATAGATCCTATTGTAGTATTTGCACAAATTGAATATTCCTATCTTGCTCGCCTGCCATTTTGGAAAGACTTGTGAGAGACGCGACACGGCACACTATGGGCAAATATTCTAAAATTATTTTTCGTTTATGTACGCTGGGAGGTCCAAATGTTCGGGAATGGAGACGATGGAGTGCGGATAGGGCGCTCGCTTAGTATCATACTAATTGGGGACTCATCATTAGTAAATAAATTGAATTTCAGCCCTATTGCTTCATTCGTTTAGGAACACTCGCCTGCTAAATAAGTCAATCCGGAAGAAAACTGAAACTATGGAGAAAATTGAACACCGTGCTGTGATAAAATTCCTTACCAAGCAAGGAAAGAACGCTCAGACTATTTCTAATGAAATGGAAACTGTTTATGGGGAACAGTGCCCTAGTAAATCAATGATTTACAAGTGGCATGGTTTTTTTAAACATGGTCGGGAGTCGATTGAAGACGACCCCCGTTCAAGAAGGCCAGTTGAGGCCACCACATCAGACATCGTCGAAAAAGTGATTAAAATTGTACTGGAGGATACACGTTTTAAGAAAAAATAGTTATCTGCATTAGTTGGTGTATCAGATCAGATACCACCATTTTGCGAATCCTACATGATCACCTGGGTATGAGAAAAGTCAGTGCAAGATGGGTACCGAGAATGCTCACGCCGCTTCAGAAACAGCAGCGCGTCGATGCGTAAAAACAATTTTTGGAGTTGTGTGGAGACGAACCTGCACAGATTTTGGAACGGATTGTTACCGGAGATGAAACATGGGTTCATCACTTTGAGCCTGAGTTCAAACAAGAGTCCATGCAATGGCATAAAAAGAGGACACCACCACCAAAGAAATTCAAAATGTCGGAGTCGGCTGGAAAGTTGATGGCTATTGTGTTTTGGGATTGTGAGGGGATATTACTGATTGATTACAAAGAAAACGGAGGACCATAACCGGAGAATACTTCGCAACGATACTAGAAAAATTAAAGGAGGCCATCAAGAAAAACGTCGAAGATAATTGACCAAGGGTGTGTTGCTCTTGCAAGACAACGCACCGGTTCACAAGAGCGGAGTTGCAATGGCTGCTTTGCAGACGCATGGCTTCGAATCACTAGATTTGGTTGGATGGTCTGGATGGACCAGATCTGGCCCCGAGTGATTTTTATTTGTTTCCCAATTCCCAAATTTTTCGACGACGTGGAATAAAGGAGGCAATTTTGGCTCATTTTGAGGCAAAAGATAAAAAATATTTTTACGATCGTTTACAAACATTAAGTCATAGGTCTAATAACTGTATTCAGCCTAAGGGTCATTATATTGAAAAGAAAAATAGATTTATTGTTTCATTTTATTTAAAACCCTTCTATTGTGAATAAAAAGGACGTCCACAATATTTTAATGTGTGCTAAATTAATAGCGCTTGTTTTATTCTTGTTTCTTACAAAGTTACAGTAGTTCGTAGTAACAATGTGGTTTCTTAATAACGTTCTTGACTGTAGTTTGCTTGTAGATTCGCTGCTTGCTGTTGCTGGTGTTGTGGTGTTTCTCGAACTGATCGCAGACTCGCTGCTTGCTGTTGTTGTAGTGTTTCTCGAACTGATCGCAGTACTGCCGCCCTCTCCGCTATATTTAACCTCGCCCTTTGCCTCGCAACCGGTAGTGCGATGGATTCCGTGCGGGGCGTCGCTCAGCCAATGAGCGCGCGCGCCCTGTGTGCGCGCTCTCGGCAGTACCATGAGTCACCATGCCAGATGTTCCGAGTCTGGCATGGTTCATCCTTACAACTAGTGAAATTTATACATTTAAACTTACAACTAGCTATATTCTTATTCTAATCGTTTTAAAATACACATATTCAGTTCATATTATTATATCTATTCCTAACACGTATTTATAAACCTTATTCCTAACACGTATTATTTCATTTATTTGTTCATTCTATACTATTAGACTATCGTTATTCGCTCGCCCCGCTCGCTGTCCGCAACACCTTCCATTCCGCGAACTTTTGAACCTCACCTCGTAGGTACTTTGATTTAGACCCAAATTATAATACAAGGTGTCCAGAAAGGGTATCGGGTATTTGTAAGTTCAATGAAACAAAAATTATTTGTATGCAATAAAAAAGTTTATTGTTTATTATTAGCATATGAATTGGAGAATTATTTGGAAAAGATGATGTTATCCAAATGATGACCGTTACGTTGCTGGCACTCTTCTAAACGGAAACGAAGATTGGCGATAACACGTTGACACATAGCTATCGATATTGCTGCCATTTCTGACCTGATGTTTTGCTTTAACTGGGTTAGATTCGTCGGATTGTTTTGATAAACCTTACTTTTAAGGTATCCCCATGCAAAATAGTCAAGCGGGCTAAGGTCGGGGCTTCTGGGAGGCCAGTTGATATTACCCCTTCGCGAAATGACTTTATTAGGGACTAATTCGTTAACAACTTCCATTTAGTCATTTGAGGTATGGCAAGTGGCCCCATCTTGCTGGAACCACGTTCTTGAGTTGAAACCTGCAAACTCCTGCAACTCTGGGACCAAAAAATTTCGCAACATATCGAAATAACGGTCACTATTTACATTAATTGCTCGGCCTCGTTGATCTTCATGAAAATAAGGACCAATTATGCCTTTAGCAGACATAGCGGCCCAAACAACGACCTTTGGGCTATGCAGGGGTCGTTCATGCTTTCGTCTCGGATTCTCCACTGCCCAGTACCGACCATTCTGCTTATTAACATGACCATTCAGGTGAAAATTTGCTTCGTCACTGAACAGTATGTTGTTAAAGTTGTTAAATCGCTGCAGCATTTCGTTCTCAAAATTCAGTCGATTAGCATAGTCCGTATCCTTCAATTCTTGAACCAATTGAATTTTATAGGCTTTTAGATGTAAGTCTTTCTTTAAAATCGAATGTAAAGACGATTTTTTGATGTTCAACGCTTGGCTTCGCTTTCGGATGGATAAAGACGGATTTTGACGAACCGACGCCTCAACTTCTTCAATTGTTTCTTCATCGCGAACTAAACGAGGACGACCAGAGTTTTGAATTTTAACTGTCGCACCTGTATTCTCGAACATCCTGATCCATTTCCTAATGCTATCGTCACTTGGCGCGTGGCGTGTACGATATTCCGCACGATAGAGACGTTGAGCAGTCACTATTGAATCACCATTACGATAATACGCTCGTACGCAAAATGCGCGATGCGTCCCCGAGTACTGTTCCATCGTGACTAAAACTCCACAAAATGGCGGAAGCCACGAAACCCTCCCCGCACCCTTTAGACGCCCCGTTTCGAATATGGCGCGAAAACAAATACCCGATACCCTTTCTGGACACCTTGTACTTTTGATATAAACCTTTTTTTAAATAATGCATAAAAGACACGCCGTGTATCGCGATACATGTTGCGAACATGTAGGATACCGATAGTGTAGTGTGCGAGCCTTCAAACGCAAAATGTATGTGCGATACTCAGCGGCGACTAGTCTCCGAGACTCGTGTAGGATACTTGTCGCCTCTGAGTATCGTAGTGTAAGTAGGGCCTAATTTTGTTTGTAAATGTCGGTCCTATGTTTTACTATACCCACATCAATTTGGTAAGTATGTATTACGTCTTGTTCCGCGTCAGAATTATACTTATTATTAATGTAAGTACTTAAATAAATTTTATTTTATCAAATTATCATCAATCATAGGTTTTAAAGATAAAGTTGTTGGTATATTTGATAATTGTGTAGTTATTATCACTTACCTATCTATTATTATCAGTAATAAAAACCATTTAACTTGTTTTTCTATACTATTTTTATGTTTTTTTATCACAATGTATTGGCCTAAATTGTTGTTTTATCATTTTTAACAGTACCTACCTAAATATCATAGGAAACGATGAGTATTTTATTGACTTAAAAACATTCCAATTTTTATTTCCTATTGTAGATAAATATATGTTATAAATTCATGGAACCGTTGAAAACCTAATGTAACAAAAAGATTTGTTTTCATCATATTCTTCTCAACCTACATAATAATAATACCTAAATATCTGGGCGAGCGAGCTGTGCTCAGTGTCTTATATAGTATACACAAAAAAGAAAAACGCCTATTTAGGTTAATTTTGGAATGTAAAACATTGGAGCCGTTTCCGAGAAATCAATTACCAGAGACAAGTATTGCTCACTTAAAATAATAATATAATAGTAGGTAGTAGATAATTTATTGCCAAAAAAAGTTTACCTAACTAAAATATATTTTATAAATTAAGCCTAAATACACCATTATGCAATGGGGCAGACTCAGCTGATGATATGTGGTGAGGGGTACCCGCCCCTCCCCGCCACCAACACACAGCGTTGGTTTTCACTCTCCCCCATATTTTCTTACAATGTTGACCATATTAGATACGCGTAGTCAGCAGCTGTTCGCTAAGAAGTTGCGCAGGTCAGCTAGTCATTTATATACATAATTCTACTTGATAATGGCAGTAATGATTTTCATTAAACAGAAATAATTGCCAAGTTAGGAAGAAGAGGAAGAAGAAGAGATAAATAGTTTTCGGAAGTACTCAAAAATACGTGGAAAATATAATAAACGAAAAGATAGTAAAGATGCCGCGCGCTAATAACATGTACCTATTCTCTGTGACCAACGCAGCCATACATGCAGACAACGGTGGTATTGAAGGCACAGATATTGGAAAAAGGTAGATGGATGGAAAATATCTCATATTTGTATTTAACTGTGTCAATTTTGAAAAGAAAAGTCATGCAATGTCTGCAGCCTGTTTGTTTAAAAATTATATTGAAAATATGCCCTCTTGTGTGTAATTACACAGTAAAAGTTATTCCCGAACACAAAAAAAGGACTAGGGAAAATCGTTTAACGGGTAACAAAGCATATTTTGATATTTTTTTAGTGTTATTTGTTATTGATTACAAAACTACAACGACGTTGCTAGGATCCAATAAATTTATGTTCCTGGAAATTGTGGTAAAATATATGTATGTAGCATAATTTTATTTACAACCTATCATGGAATTAAATGTGGAATCTGTCTTGTTAGGCAATAATACGTAAAATTGTTTGTTTGACAACGATCTATAAACACGGAAAGAAATAACGTGATGGATCCAAAGTAAAAATTATAGAGAAGCTTGGACAATTTAGTGTACCAGTCAAAAATCTAAAGTCCATTATCGCTGCCAAAATTTCAAATCTTACGACATCGGAGCCATTTGGTAACTTAAAACAAAAACTTAAAGAGAACCAAGAAGTCTTCGTTACTAATAAAAAAACCAAGAAGTTAAGTTAAGTTTCCTTGAAAATTGGTATATAAAGGTGATCGCGGTAACTAAACAACCAGTTTTTTGATGATGATTACCTACTTCACTGTTGCACGCTGGATTGGTAAAAAACTGTAAAACTTATTTTTACACCCTGGCAACATTATTCACATGGTCACGCGTGTTGTTATCTGTATGCCAAGAACACATAGCTTAATACAGGTCCTGAATTTGTTATTCTGAAGGCCCCATTTGCCTTTTTCTGAAATCTGTGCTTGAAGGTTAATTCTAGCTCGATCTCTCGCATTGTGACACCTCAGTTAATATTAGATTAAGATTGTTCTAGGCAACCCACTGAGTCTGAACCCGACAAGGAGATTATACTGGCTTGAGCTTGTCGTGTCGTGAGGATGTTCAAGATCAGTTACCAGGTCACCTACCGACAGCGATAGCATAAGATATGCGACCTTGGGGTGGCTATTAAAGGGAGATATGAGGCCACGGGGGGAAGCCCCAAATAAACACACATAATTCTATCTTGGGTTATCGAACCGTGCACATCTCTACATTGTTTGTATTTAACCCTAATTACGCCCACAAGATTTGTGAATCCGTAATAAAGATATCAAGGAAAATCCTAGTATTTTGTCGACATATACTTTATGACGTCATTAAAAAAGTCCTGTATGTAAACAAGAGTTTATCATTAAAAACTCACACGTAAAGTTAAAGCATAATATTATGTTTAATTAATTCACTTAATATATGATAATGGCTATAGATAATTCTGCGTTTTATATATTTGACATGAAAATAAGTTTTATACAAATTCCATTAAGATGTTATATATGTACCTAGTCTAAAGGTTGTCGGCAAAGTCAGAGGTTTGCCTAAGAAATAACTTCTGACAATAATACGCAGCCTATCTGCGCAGGCGCGGGCAATATTTTGACCCAAAATGTTGTCGTCACACCGCTTTTTCATTAATTTTTTTACATTGTCTTTTTATGTTTCTTTTTTTACCTTAATGACAATAAATAATTTTCATTGTTAATATTCAAGAATAATTAATTTGCAATTACTTATTATTGTCTATTTTTACCGTACAATCAAAGCGTAGGTATGTACTTCAGTGGGTGAAATCTCCCTTTGAGCAAGCTTTTTGCCTTAGACACAAACTATCATTAGAAGATTTTTCTAGATCAGAATTTCATTATAAAATTATAAAATATTACGGCTATAAAGTTAGGTAAGATTTTATTTTGTTTATTGATGCAAGCACCAACAAGGACGCCGCCAGGATAGCTTTCAATAGGATCAACATCCTGGGTTCCGAACCTGGAGGTAATTACCCCCTCGTGGCTCAATTTGATATCCTGCGGGGATAATAAAGCATTTTATCATAGAAAAATTACATAATATGTTTAATTATTATTTTGAAGATAAAAGTGGTTACTGTGACCTTGGGAGATAGACATATGCCATTGCTGACTTTTCTCTAGGCTCTTTGAATAACTACAATTCTTTAGTACATTCTTTTGATGTATCTCTTAAGGTTCAGTCAGCGTACGCCATGAAAGCGCCCGAATATCGATTTATTGACGACTTGTTTTCAAAACATTGGATTTTCTCTACTACACAAAAAAATTGTTATAGGCAATATATGAAATACCGGCAATATATGGACTAAAGAAAATTATTTCAGTCTTTGGTTAGGTATTCTATGGAATGGAACGGAAGATTGGACTTGCAAACAAGAAGGGACGCTCGCATGATCGCTACTCCCAGAACGACTATTCAAAGGCCGAGTCGGACATAACGTACAGACAGAACTACACATTTATTAATATAGATTCGCTACCGTTATTTGGTATAAGTACTTATTTTGTATTCCAGCGATCAAAAGTTATTTTAGGAGAAAAAATTATGTTGTTTTTTGTTATCTAACATTATGTTTATTATTGAAGTGAAAACTTTTTTAGCGCGGTTTGCATATTTTTAGATGAGATAAAATCTCTGGACTCGCGACACCGTTACGAGACGCAGCTATAGTGTGTGCATATATGCATGTACATATAGCAGACCGCGAACGAGTCTTTCATAAAATAATATTAAATGTATTTTAAAGTTTCTAATAATTAATAAAATACAATTCATAAATAAAATGCAATTCCCAATAACTAAGTTTTCACTTCTGTCAGCACTCCCGGAGTGCAGCTCGTAATTTTTATTTTTCCTTATTGTTCAATTATTAAATTTCCTTATTGTTAAATTGATATAGAACTTGCATTTAGTTTTGTAATAACTTGCCTAATAAACTATTTAGTACATAATAAGATAATACTCGTCCATGCAGAATTGTATCTATCATGCGGCGTTCACGTGAATTTATGCGTCCTAAAGGAACATGAAATTGATTTTTGAAATATAACCTACATATTTTTCTAATAAAACAGTAAAGTGATGAAACCATGATTTTTATATGATGGCTCTTAATAGGATACGAATATACCCACATCGATCGAAGCTGTTCCCGAAAACACTACCTACTAATTAAGAACAAAATAAAATAATCTTCAATTTTTCTTTCAGAGGAGACACCCATGAACGTCAAAAATACTACCATCGGTTTCAGAAAAATCCCTGTCATCGAGAATATTTGGCAAGAGTCTTGTACGAAAGTATAATTATTTTTGTTATGGTATTTATAATTTTACTAAAACGCGATAGGGACCATCTAGGGTATGATATAATTTTCGTTTTGTTATGTGAAAATCTATAGACGTAAATAATTATATTACAGCAGTTCGATATTTCTAATCTAACAATGTTCCTAAAATTCTCAGATATAATATAGCGTCAACTGCATAATAATAATAAAAATATTCTATGAAAAGTACCTATTAGCGGGAACATAATAGGACATGTAGAAATTTTTATATAATTGTTTTAATTTTACGTGATATAGTTTGAAAGTGAAGTGAATTGGAATAAAAAAAAATACTTTACGTGCGTAAGGAGTTCTACTTCTCTGGTTTAAAAAAAATTTTAGGATGCGAGTGCATGTCATAACTTTACCCTCTACTAATCGATAGAGGTGTAACGAATATATTCGTAATAGGTACAGAGATTATAATACGCGCCACGGATTAATATATTATGATACACGAATACAAAATAATAGGTTACCAAATATTAGTCAAATAATAGGCACGCGATTCACGGTCCGCGCGGCGAGTTACCGCAAAGAACCTCTCTCTTTGTCCGTTATAGGGGAATACATGATTTGAAACTATGTATAGTAACGACCGCTAGCTGCTGGTTTATCATATGCGTAGCTAGGTATGTATAGTAAAGAGATCATTATACATGTCGGCCTTCGTATGAAAACTGCATGGGTTGGTAACACAGTAAGCAAGCAATGAGAACAGAATCACTATATTAGGCACCGTTTTTAATGAATATCAGTGTATTAGCTAAAACGGATTAGTTTTATTCATAGATTAGGTTTGTAATTTTTGTATTAGGTATCAATTGATATTTCGTATTATATTAGCGGTTCCTTCAGTTCCTTGTAACTAGCTGCGATTGCATACATGTTATCGTGTCTATATATTTTTGAGAATTTCAAATGTAAATATTTATTACTTTGTGTTTAGAATCAACTAAAAACTCAATCGATTGACGTTTTTAATGGACATATATAAAAATCTTTAATTGTTGTACATGACAGTGATATTTTTTAACATAATATATTTTAATATACCAAAGATTTTCACGTTAACGACAGTCCGTAATCTATACAATTAATAATTTTGAAGTGTCAGTTTGTAATGTCAAAATAACAGTTTTTTTACTAAATGCATATGAAAGTATATACAATACCTATAACAGAATCCCATTTTTAAAATTATTGTCTCTGTTTGTTCCGGGTAATCTCCGAAACTGTTGGACCAATTTCGACGGGACTTTCACTACTAGATAGATGATTTTATAGGAAGTAACTTAGACTATCTATATTTTAGAAAAAGAATTAGGGTTCTGCATAAATAAAACACAACTGGTTATGGGCACACAATCTATTCGGGCGCATAAAATTACTTATGCTGAGTAAACTATAAGAGTTAGAGCAAATTAATGTAATAAATAATTGTAGACATTAAAAATACCTACAAAAAAGTCAGTGAGAGTATACGTCTATCTTCTAAGGAACACCTACAATAAGCATTTTTGTTTTTAAAATAGCCGGGAGCGGAGGAGCAAATTTCGCGCGGGCATTCTGTATTCCACATGAGCGAAGCCGCGGGCACAACTGGCTTATTAATACGAAAGAAAATTTAATCACATTTTCATTTACGTTATATAATAAACATACGGATAATAATAATAAATATTCACAACAATCTTTTATTTCATACTCACATTCTTTAAGTAGAGAATAAATTCGCTTAATATCAGTATTAGATTCAAGCAGGTAGCGAATAGCGAATATTGAATCGATGACTATTATTTGACTAATACCAAATAATATGTACGGTAACCTAATATGAGTTAACTAATATATTCCATATTAGGTATATCAATGATATTTTGCCTATAATAACACCTCTACTAATCGAGCCAATACGAACATAACTTCAACAATAGCACTGAACGTGAATTTTGAACTGCCTCAAAATGTCCTTAGTATTTCACTGTTTATTAAAACCTAAAAACAGTTCGACAATATTAAATTAATATTTAAAAATGTCAAATCAAATAATAATTGATAGCTGTCAAGAAATAATTAAATAGGTACAATGTTGAAATCATAGATTAAATTCTTATGGGTTATTCTTACAAATTATTCTACAGTACACCAAACATTTGGCAACAAAATTTTATAACGTGTATTTATAACATTTGACAATGGGATAATTACGCTACATAGGCAGAAAGGCAGAACAAAAAAAATATAAATGATTGACAACCAATCATTTATCTATGGTTGAAATTTTCATATGAATTATTTTCCTTTAAGTACAACTCTTATGATTACTTTTTTGTAATTATTTATGGTTTAGCATTTGGCCACAGTCTCATCTTATGTTAAGTGACGATGTGTATATTAAGCACGCTAAGTCTAGTGGGAGGACTGGATCTCAAGTGCAGCTGCCGGAACACACCTATTCGTGTTTACGTCAGATTTACAACCTGAGGTGGTAGTTTGCCAGGCTAAGAAAAAGCTTTACCACCAGGCTATGGTTACGTCACGATATTTTCTATAACTGAAAGCACAGGCTCATTGAAGAGATTCGAACTCACGTCGATCGACGCGATGTCCGTTCACGCCACGCTACTACTGAGCCATACATAGATACAGGTTGATGTAGTTTGGGAAACACAGTCGTTTTATTTGTTATCGAATATAATCTTTGGTAATTAGTGATTTTTAATTTATTTCGTATCCATTGAAGGCGATATGCGCAATCAGTCATCAACCGACTCCATGGTTACAGCGCATAAGACGCATTCTATTGTATTTATATTTTAAAAAACAACAATTGAACAAGCTAAATTATTAAAAGGGAAACATAGATACCCGACTGTAACAAAAACACTTGACTAAAAGATTTTGATTTCCTATTATCAATATTTTAGTTTATTCTCAGAAAATCGTACTTAAATATTATATAGCTTATGTCACTCCCACAATTAAGACGAATCTAACGACACCTCGTATGCTAAAATCCATCAAACCGTTTAGCCTACAGAGCGTAACAAAGAAATAGACATACATAAATACATACGCTCGCAAAACAAACCACCTTTTTCGTAGTCAGGTTAAAAATATACGAAAATAAGCTAAGTTTGAGTAATGCACATTTCAATTTTGATTCAATCGATTTTATTGACTGATCTTTTTACACTATATGTATTATGAAAAACTTCATATACTGGTGAACCTCTCACTGTATCCAGAGTAGTTACCTATATATATATATCTCTCTCTCTCTCTTGATAATAGATAAGTATTGGCAGATTTCATGTCTTCCAGAAATACTGTAAAGGTTTCATACTTTATATTTTAAATTTTTTTTTTTATTTTGGCTTATGTTGGATTTTGCCAATGTCTAGTGTAACAAATACACGTTATATAATTTAGTTGCCAAATGTTCGGTGTACTTTTGAATAACCCATACAAAGGATACATTGACACAACATAAAAGTCACAAAATACATAATATTTGCTATAGGAACAGCAGAGATAATATAAAACTACATATTTTAAACATATAAATAAAAAGTATAACTTTAAGCTATATAGACACGAACAAAGGACACATTACAAGTTTATATTATTACGATAAAATAAATAAAGCTACTAAATATTCCAATAAAAGTAGAATGCACATATGTAGGTAATGTATTGACATTAGTAGGACGAGAGATATTACAAGGAAGAAGATCATATAAGGAACAAGATAGTTTGGGACAATAAAAAAAGAAAAGAGATCCACGGATCCCTCGTCAAAGAGCGGCCACGGGCACGTCTGTATTTTCGCGAGGAAAGCAGGAGAGTTTGGCGTGTTCAATAATAATGCTAGTCAGTAGGGCTTTAGCACATTTACTTTGTAATAAAATAATACAGGTTTTAGTACATAACGTGACGTGAAAAACAATCGTCTCAATTTCATATGTCTATCTGATATTTCATCATTTAAGTATTTTTAATATTAATAATAAGACACAGCCAGTACAAAAATAGTGGCGAATGAGGCGCCACAAGAGCATACATGGCTAAAACGAAGACGAATAATAGTAGGAGCAACCCGCTTGTTGGCATCTTTAAATTTAAAAAACCAGGGCTTAGCAGGAATGGTATGTTGGTTCTTTTTTAATGTTTGGCCTTCAACAGCTCAGAGTTCATCCAAAGATCTTGTCATGACGGAAAAAGTTGTGGTGTCGCATGAGCACATAAGCTTTTTGAAACTTTATCAAATCTTGTAATAACTTTCAAATAGATGACGGTGTAGAAGAAAAATATTCATCTTACTAGCTGTGCCTGCGGCTCCGCTCGCGTGGACAAAAGAAAAACGACTTTATTGAATGAAGACATTATAATAATTCTTTTTAGATTAGGTACAATTATCTAAGGAGTAAGTAAAAGGAAAAAAAAATTAATGTCTAATAGATAATAGTACATAATTTGTCAATACCACGGTGATTTATATTGTATTTTTTTTTATTCAAGTTAAACGTTAAATTTTCACTAGATGCAGAGACATGGTAACACAAGCTAGATTATAAGTGGTCTTGTGGTAATAGATTGTAATGCACTAAGCTTAAATAAGAAATTTCTTTCTCTATTTCAATCCGTAACATCAATAGAAGATGGTCGAGGACAGATTTTTTACTTAAAGTTAGTGTGGCGCCTCATTCGCCACTATTTTTGTACTGGTTGTTTCTAATCATTAATATTAAAAAGTACTTAAGTGATGACATATCAGAGAGACAGATGGAAAATCAGACGGTTGGTTTCACGACACGTTTTGTACTAAAAACTTGTATTATAATATTATAAAGTACATGTGCTAAAGCCCTACTGACTAGCGTTATTATTGAACACGCCAAATTAGAAAATGTCATACCAACGAACAACAAAATATCAAGTTCAAAATGGGACCACCAAAATCCACAACTACCCATGCGGTGTCCCGTATCCGAGTACCAAGTAATCATAGTTTCAAAATGTATCTTGATTTAAAAGTAACTTTTAGTGCCATCTATTGATAAGAAATGACAACTTATGAATGTAAGTTTATTTGAATTTTTTATTGATTATGTATAAAAACAATCATAATGATAAAAGTATTCTGATCACTTACGTGGTGATCAGTTAGTGATTATACAGGGATAATAATATCTTTTACGTTTTACGATAAGTGACGTATTTAAAGATTGTCAAATCGGTTACAATATAAAAAAGATAAAATCGAATTGCGGTTGGTTTCAATTAATAATCTTATGTTTGAACGATTTGTCACGAATTTTATTAGTTCGTATATTAATACGACTGGTCTATATTATTACCAACTTCTCCATTGGCAAATAACTGTTCATAATCACGCCATTTTTCTATTGGAGTAGGCAGAATAGAGGTATAACATCTTAACTGCCTATAGTCAAATGTTTTTCTCTGTTATTATGTGATCTTAAAGACACCGACAGTTTGGAATCACATGGATAATTAATATCATTTATTTTGGAACACGTTCAATAGACAAGATTTTACTTTAAAAAACTAATTAAACACGATGATAAAGAAAAAAAACTTTGTTCGGAAATGAATCTCGAGATGGCGCTAGTTATAGCCATTTTGGAAATCATCCATTTCAGTAAAAATAATAGTAAGAATCGAGTTAAATTTTCTATTTTGTACACATAAATAAGCAGTGATAATATACGAATGAGAGGTTGTGGCTGTAGTATGGGTTTTGTTTATGGGAGGGCTCCAAAGAGGCTCAATCGTTCATGTCGTCCAGTCTCTTCGATTAGTAACAGACGCTTATATGAATACGATATAAAATAATCACTAGTTTAATACTATTAGATTATAATCTTTAACAAAAAATATTTCAGTATGATGGTTATATTTCAGTGGTAGCGTTATCAACAACGCCCGTCTAGCTAGCTAGCTACCGTCTTCAGGTTGACATGAAAGAATATAAAGGTGTGTTCCGGCAGTTTCACTTGGCCAGTCCCTTTATACTTAGTGTGGTACCACCATCTTGGGCAACATTGTCAGTTAACATCAGGTAAATTTGTGGACATCCGCTAAATATATAAAGCATAAAAAATTTCCTTTTCTAACTTTTGTAACAACTTATCTGATTTTGAAAACTCTTTGATTAATAATAATCGACATTATCTGTGAGTGCATAGACTATATACTGACAAAGTCACGGGCGGTTGCTAGTATGTGATAACGATGACTCACCTCTATCAAATCCGTAAGCTTGCCGTATAGCGAATGGATGGCTGATGAATCTGTTAGCAGCGAGCTGGTTCCGAAGTATCTGATTCGTGTTTAGCATCGGATCACTGTAGTAAGTGAATGGCCGCGGTTCGACATACCTCGCACCATCCTTCCCCCTGTACTGAGGCCACGGGATGTTCACCTTAAGCGGTGTCGGGTACAACGGGTACGTGTTCCTTCTCTGGTCCAAGTTTACTTTGCTTAATTCCATCTCTTTCTGGACTTCGCATATGACATTGAATTTCGTCGTTCTCTCTTGGCTTACGTCATCGTCTACGACATTTGATGGTGTTGGTATCGCGGCGGTGCAGGTCAACGGTTTCGTCGGCTCGTTGCTTAGGTTCTTGTAAGGTTTCTTCTTCACATCTTGGAGGATGTCCTCGATGAAGAATGATTTCTTCTGTCTACACGCGCACATACTTGCACGATGTCTTGCACGGTACTGCCCAAATATGATATCGTGCTGTTATCAGTACAAGCGCTGTAATTGATAGCTACTTATTTAATGGACATATATAATCTATGTAATGATTAAAAACACCCTATCTGATGTCGATTGATTTCCAACGAACGCGAGCGGCTCATATTTGTTTTCGAACGGTCAATAAAAAAAATTACATAGCTCCTCATGGAAATTTTTAAAAATTCTTTATAGTTTTAGCGTTTAGCCACAATCTGGCTTCATGTAAGGGACGATGTGGTACAAGATGGTAACACGTTAAGCCTAGTGCCTAATACACCTGTAGGTGCTTGGTAACAGACTTTCAACTTAAAGCAATACCACCACCATGCCTATGGTTTTGTCGTCTAGTTTTTCCATCTCCGGACGCTCAGGCTTCTTGCAGGCGTTCAAATTCACGTCGATCGACGCGACGTCGAGGAGAAAATGAGTATTCGTGAACTTTTACTAATCGACATACAATATGTATTAAAACCCGTCGAATCCGAAAAGGGTAGATAGGTACCCCAATGACATTACCAAAAAAAATCAAATCTTTATTTAATAAGAAAATAAATGGTATAAGACCTTACATTGTGAACCTCCTCGTATACCCTGGTGTGCCACGACAAAGTTGGGAAGAAAGTTGATATCTGCCGCACATTCGTTGAGATCCAGACATATTTCATTAAACATATATAAACACGTGATGAAATTGAGACAGTCACCTCTTTGTGATGTTTGTCAGAACGTCGATGACGTTTATCATGTTCTGGTGGAGTGTGTCCGGTTTGAGTAAATTAGGCAGAACTTAATGATTGCCTTTGGTTTGAACAGACCGGCCGTTGGAATGTATAATAAAGTATTAGGTGATACATCCACTAATAAGGCGGCTACTCTGTTCCTATCAATTGCTTCTTATTATTAAATTTATAGTACTATATATGTTACGATGAAAAGTATATTACGGTTATGTTACGATGAGGCTAACATATGCGGATTGCATAAAAGCTTCTAAAAATTTAAGGATTAAAAAAAAAAAGAAAATAAAAATGTTATTTCGATTTAAAATTAACATATTTAGATTCAGTTTCCCTAAAATTAGCAAATTTTTAAAATGTGATAAAATCACTGATACTGAGCGGTAATGGCTTGTATGGTATTGAAGCCTATGCGATGCTATTCCTCTGGTAGAAGCTTTTGCCCAGCATTAGGACATTTAGTGGCCGATATTTAAATCCAAGAATAACGACGAGCGCAAAGTTATAAAATATAAAAATGCGGTAAGTGTTATGTTAAGTTGACATATTTAATTCCATTTTTTTTTTCGGTTTCGATAGCGTTAACGATTGTAAAAAAGTAACTTGGCTAGGCCAAAAGTTGTCACTTCGAATTTTTAGTGTTTGCAATTCAATATTTTCCTAACGTTTCTTGATGTAAGGCTTTAAGGCTTTAGTTATATTCAATAAAAAAAAATGTCCAGCGATACAATTGACGAGGTTCGTTGTAAATCAGTCGTGTTATTTTATACCATGACAGGTTGTTAAATACACCTACTCAGTAATGTAGTGTCGTGGATTAGATAGATATACCGGGTAAGTGATAATGCATGGATAATCTGCAAGTTTCGAAGCTTTTAATTAGTTGCTTAATGTAATGTATAACTACCTACAATAAAATATCTATTCCATATAATATGTTAATGTTAATTTTTTCATTATTCTACCTTATTATCCTTGTGGTCCTAAGCGCGGCTGCTATGCTTCAGGCCCTGGGTTCGATTCCTAGGTCGAGTAAAGTGTTATTGGGTATTTCTATGAAATTTTCAAGCAGCTTGGAGATTGGCTTTAAGCCCGATGAATAGTAATAGGCTCGTCCCCTATTATATGGGATCTAAAAATATACCCGGCGAACTGTGGATGTACAATAGTACACTTCTGCCTAACCCTTCGGGGATACAAGCGTGATAGTATGTATGTTAAGTTATGTTGTTTATTTATATCAATATTAGCTGCGCACGCAGCTCCGCTCGCATGAACAAAAAACTATATTAATATATTATTTCCTTCACCACGGTCCAATCTATTTTTGTACCCAAATTACTCGAAATTTTTTCAGAGGTTTAAACGTGAAAACTTAACACAGAGTTAGTTTCGCAATTATAAAATTAAGTATGGATATTAAATTGTAGATAGCCCTTTAATTTTCAATTTGATTTTAGTTAGCTATTGTGATTTTCGTCTGACAATTACTTATCTAAATCTGTAGTTTAACATTTAATTAAAAGTACAGTATTTAGTTTAATTGAATCAATGATGAAGTTCAAATTCTGCAATGACTCATAGTATGCTGGTAGGGTATTTTCTAACTGGTTAGCTACCACCCTTAAGTTGAAACTCTACCCTCAAGCACCTATATAGGTGTATTCCGGCAAATGTAGTTGAGAGTCAGTCCTCTTCTAGGCTAAGCGTATTACCATCTTGGGCTACATCGTTTCTTAGCACGAGTGTTCGGCTTCGAACTCACGGTCAACGGAAACAGGTTTGGTATGATTTAATTATTTTGATTTAATCAAGTGTCTATTTGTATGCTGTGTCGATATAAATGTCATTATTATATGGTCAAAACCAAAAAATCTAACTTTCCAGCTTTTTGTGTTCTCAATCGGCTGCGTAACTTGGTGTGCACGATTCCAAATGTGGTTAATACTCGTCAATGGAAGCTGAAAAGAATACCACCCGAAATATGGGCCTCAATAATGATAGTTTTTTTACTCTTCTTTTTCTCAAACGCATTTCTTGTATCATCTATTACTCAAGTGGTGTGACATTGTTAATTACTTCCTCTGCGAATATTTTGATTTAAGATTCACTTTTAGCTGCCATGAATCTTTAAAAAAAATTAATAAAACAGTAATTTTTTTGAAAAAAAAAAAAAAAAACCAAACGTATCATGATGTTTTTGGGATTCATTTAAAAAATCATGATTTTTTGGATAAAAAATCGTAATTTTTTCCAATCCTGGAATGAAGTAGTATTTGAATACGCTATCACTTATTTGAATTATCCCTTTACATAATAGATATTTTATTCCTTTGCATCAATATTGTTTTCCTTCATCGAAAGTACACACTCATAGGATTTGATACCACGATGCACTGAACTACGATCGCATATGATGACCAACGCGAAAAATCTCTGATAATGTTCACAAAAACCTAACGCACTATCATGGTGAATAGTTACAATTTGTCGTGGAAAAAAAAAACCAATAAAGATTATAATAATATTATGTAGCAATGTGATTAATAATTATAATATATGATAATACTTCATTAATCTTATCTGAAATATAGCTTTAAATGAATTAATTTTATGTTCATGATGTACATTGGTAGGGTTGGGTCGACTGTTTTCATTATTGCGTTGTAGTAGGACAGTTCATTTTGACTGTAAGCAGATCAAAATACAGAAGAGTAAACATCTTACCACAGAGTCACGTAATTTTCTCAGTAAGTGCGTATCCAGACTTTTGGGTAGTGGTGGGCGTTTAAAAGATGATCATTCATAATCGATTTACCATTAGTAATTACTAATGCTAAGTTATTAATATTAGTAGTTACTAATTTGATAGACTTAATTACGAACGACATTGTTTTTTAGCTTCGCACTCTACACGTTTAATAAGTTATCTTATCTCAATTTAGTCATCATTCATAATCGCCCCCACCCACCACCTATGAGTATACTTAAAGGACTCAATTATGTAAATTATTAAAAATCGCCCCATCTCTACTTTTGGGGTGTAAGGGGTGTGTAATTACATATTTAAAGCTGAGACGACCATACCAACCTCATCAAGTCCGGTGAAGCTTTAAAAGCCGTCAGAGGTTCCAAGGCCCCTAAGGATAACAACAGTATAGTCAGTTCAAAAAAAAAAAGTACCAACCTCACCTACACGTGGTGCACTCTGCTGAGCAACGAACGAAGACATGCTGGTAGCGGGGTGGCAGGACTGTTTTGCCCATGAATGTTGTGAAATGTCCGTAATAGTGTCTCGCTTTTGCGTGTCGCGTTTCGGGATCAGTCTGCGCATATCCAGTTAAATATATACAAGCCGACATGACAGCGGTGACAGTCGATGGATAACGATTTCTCGGTGGTCGCTGTTCTGTTAGAATTTTACTGTGCTACCCATCGGATACTGTGCCGTCAATTGCCTAGCTACGAAGAAAAGACTGTTTAAAAAAAATTATACAAATGTGTCGAAAATATTGTTCAGAATAGCGAAAAAGATATACTGTGCAAGTTTGAGCGCTTAAAGCTATTGTATTGCTTTTGTAAGTATGTATTTTTGTAGAAAATAGAACGAAAAAGGACTTATTTAAGATAAATTTACTCCTTCGAAGTTATCCGAGATCTAAGTTCAATGAATTTTAATATTTTTTCACTTTATCCTCATTCTGAAAAACATTTTCGAAATAATTTTTACATAATTAAATTATATACAGTTTATTATCCTTCTTATTAAATGTACAGAGAAGGAATCACATTCAGAGATCACCGTCATTCCTTCAAGTATTTGCTACGTAGGTTTTAATTGGAGCAGTTGAATATTGGGTAGATTTTTATTTTTTATTAAATATTATGCACACCTTGCATATACCTTTTTCTTGCTCCCTAGAAGACTGGTAGAGAATGCTTTTTAGCATTAAGTCCTCCAGTTGAAATTTTTTGTGCATTAAAGAATATAATAATAAGGCAAAGGTAACTTGCGACTTCTAGTAAAGAGGAGCGAGGGGCTTGTTGTACCACAGGTAAGTAGTAACACTGCCATTTTATATATAGACGCGTATACGCCAACATCAGTGTACTAAAAACCAGCGTAATTAAACTATAAATAATGCATTCAGTTATATAGTACGCAAAAAAGGGAAAGAATATGAAAGACATTGTTTGGAATACAAGTTCATTGGGCGCATCGTACGATGCCACGGTGGTTGTGATTGGCGAATTGCACGGCAGGTGTATCGTTCGACCCGCCCCGCCTTTCGTTCCACGGCTCTGCTGGCATGTAGACCAGACTACTTCGTGCTTTGGCCGTGAACTCGCGTTTGCTTGTTTTATACGCGCTACGTCATTACGGAATTCCGGCTAGCGCTGAGATATATGTGATTTACGGGTTTTAAGGTTTTGCTTTTTGGTTTTGTTTTTGAGTTGGTGTATCAGGAGGTTTTGTTGAACTGATTGTTTGAGTGATAGTGTCCTTTGGGATTTGAGCCTGCCATACACATATACATACAGTTCACTCCAAAAACAAAAATATTTCACAATCTGCAGTCTAGGTCGACGGGGCAAGGTCAAAGTCACCGCCCGCTCCTGACGAGGTGAGTCTCATTGGTTAATTATTAGAATAATTACTGTGTATCGCAGCAATAGCTTCGAGAGGAATTGATTCGCGATTGATTGAATTAAGGGCTCAGCACATATTACGCGAAACTTCTTGAACAGACATTATATGTTATTATTGTTATTAGAACGAAATGAATATATATTTTGAGTTGTACTGACGTGCAACTGCGATACTGGATAATACGTGACTAAGAGAATATCAGGCCATTACCTGACTTTTTTATTGCCAAAATAGAGCGTGAGTAACGCATCTACACTTATTAAAACATCTTATAGTAGTAACACGACTTTTTCACCAGGAGTGAAATTTAATAGCTTATTTTATCCACTTAATCTTATTGTTATATAATACCATAACATTACCCTTTAATCAGGAGGATCAGAGATTAAATTTAATTAGTGGACGTGCTTCATTTTGGTCATGTGATATAAAATTTTACTTTCGCAAAATTTTGGATGTCGTTATAATCATGAACTATTTTTAAAATTTCTTTGCTTTGTATATTTTTGAATTTACTTATCTTTGATGTTGCATAGAGGTTTTTATGATTAATAAGTTATTTTTACGGGTATCTTGATAAATATGAAAAAAATAGATAATAAGGGGCCACTTGTAACAAAACCTTGTTGTAAAATATAGTCCATTGATGTAATTTTATTCTTTTGATGTGTAGGGGGGGTTAGTATAAGCTTAAGTTCAAGTTTGTGGGGTTGCCCCCGGCCGCCGTCTTGGAAAAAGGGGTGCAAAGGGTTTTCGCGCTGTATCTCGTAAACTAGCAACCGTACAGAAATTTTTATAAGACAATATTTGTAGTAAATTTAATTGTCTATAAGTTTATTCTTATTACTTTTTATCGTAAAATGGAAAATAAAATAGTACATATGCTCTCTTTTACAATGATAGTGTCTAAGAGAACAAGGCAAAACCAGGAGGCTTACGATTTAGCTGCACCTGAACTCTGAAGTTTCAACATTTTTTTTTTAATTTATTTATTTATTTTTTAGTTATTTATACTTACTTTTTAAGTTAGTTTATTAACTATTACTATGTAAATACTGTTATTATTTATTACTTTCCTTAATACTTATTATCATTATATTACGAATTATACGTTTTCATGTTGTATGAAGGCGAAAACTGCTGTAAGTTTTTTTTTGTTGCAGCTAGCTAAGAAATTTCAGATTAATTATTTTCGATAGATTTTCACAAAGCAGCGCCATCGTCAATCAATTATACAAACAGCTTTCCACAAAATATGAAATTTACACTTTTTTGATAAGGAAAATTAATCAAAACGCAAGCCCGACAGTTCAAGAATTAAAGAAGCTAGTAGCTGTTTCTGCCAAAAAGGCAAGTAGTTAAAATTTTAATATTTTGCGTTTGCTACATTTTAGAAGTAAATTTGAATTTATTACTTGAAAATTTTGTTCAAATAAATGTTTAGTTTTGTTGTTCAAACACAAAAAGTGAAAGTAAAAATGATTTTTACTTTTACTACTTACCCCAATACATTCTGTAACTAAGCACGGGGTAAGTTGTATTTTTTTTTTGCAAAAGTTTTAGTTGTGATGTTAATATTAATAGTTTTCATGTTTTTTTCAGTTTATTTTAAAACAGAAAGAGATAAAGTAGCAGTCTATGTTAAATTGGTGTTAATTCAGTCAATAGATATTAAGATACATTTGTTTTTCTAAAAAATGTTAAGTAAAACAAGCTCCTCCTCACTTTACTTACAAGTAGATTGTGGCCTAGAATAAAGTTATAAACGTTATTTCCAATAAAAGTTATTTTACAGAGCTCGCGCGAGAGCCGAATGAAAGGCACTCGAATAATTAATAATAAACCAGTAGCGAAATATTTATTTTTAACATTTTCACTCGAAAAAGGGCATTTTATTCATCGATAACAGTGGATAAAACACTCTTTTACTCACAAGAGAATAAAAACGTTTTAAATGTAGAACAAGCATGAATTGTATAAATTAGGTAAAAAAAAATTGCACATATATACGTGATAAAAGTGAAACTTCTTGAAATAAAAATCATTAATGGGCTTATTACTATGTGTATGGTGGTCGCGATTTTTAAATTTTTATCATAACTTTACTTTTCTTTAATTTTTAGTATTCAATGAAATGTTATTTTTCTTTGTAAAAACTGTGTGAACGTATTTTCATGGCAATAAATGTATTTACTTTCTTTCTTTCTTCCTTTCCTTCTTTCTTTTTTTCTTTCTTTTTTTTCATTTTTTCTCTTTGTAAAACACCTTTCATTACCGCATTTACACTGACTGATCTCTAAGTGTAAAAAACCAAAAGTATCACCTCCTAAGAAGTTTTCTCGCAGTCAATGGTAAAAAGTAGAGTACATAACTCGTGTTTTTTTTTTATCTCTAGCCTTGTATCCCTCGTTTCGCTCAGGATTCTACTCAGACCAACTCAGTCGCTCGAATTAAATTCCCTCTTTTTTCACTTGTTGTGTAATCACTAATCTACTATTATTTATTGTTTTGTACCATCTAATGTGTTACAGTTAGCAAAGGTACTAAAGTATCTGTTGGCTAAGTATATCTTTACAGAACGATAAATGATTTATCATAATTTATAATATAATGATTTATCATTAAACAAAAATTTCTTACATAGGTATGTGTGTTAGGAATGCTGAAATTTTTTAATAATCTACCTACCACTCAACAGAGGATATGTCCGTCTATAATATAATAATTAAATTTTATGAAATTTGTATTATGTTTATAGATATATTATCTAAATACATTATGATTTTACGTAAACACCTTAATAACAATAAAATTAAGGTACGTGTAGATTGAATAATTTATGTTCAATTAAAAGTACGTACGTACGTATTTTGCATGTTGAAGCACAACTTACTAGATAAAGTATTATATATATATATATATATATATATATATATATATATATATATACATATTACGATGTATTTTCGTAAAGCAACGCCTTCGTTAATCAAATAACAAGCGCACAGGAACCAAGCAAGCAAGAAATGTTAGAATAAACAATCAGCTGATCTCGACATAGCTGATCACTAAAGCGAGTATTTACCATGCTTATTGGACACGTATCGCATATCATGTTCTATAAAGGCAGCATTTTTTTAAGTGCATTCTTGTATCAACCACGTTTAGAAATTTTCAGCCACTTTGACTAGGTATTTGATAAAATAAGCTACAATGTTATGCAAAAAAATTTATAAATTTATATATAAAAATAAATAAAATATAAATTTATATAGCACCTTTGTGATTTGAAACTCCATAAAACAAAAAAGCAACAACAAAAAGAGACAGATATATAAAATCTATAGGATTTAACTTTCGATTGAACTGGGCTGCGAGATAATGAAATAGAACACACTATGAACTACAGTCGGAAATTTATGTCATTTCTGTGGTAATCACTAAATATTTATTGATTTATTCATTTGCAGTCATGTATGTAAATTTTGTTCTTATAGGTTAAATTAACCATTTACGTAGACCCTGAATAGGGTTTAGCAAATCACAAGTTACAATTTATTTTCAAATCAATTTTTCATCGTTTAAATTTAGTTACTCAATTAATTATATTTTTTTATACATACAAAATTATTTGTTTCTTTATTATTATTCTTTCTGAAGGTTTAACTTCTAATGCATGTGAAATGACCACAATAGTTATCACTTTTGTCAAGCATCCCGAGACGCACACTTTTTTTTTAAATGTACAATAATTATTGTGGTGTAATCGTAAATCATAAAATTATGTTGTAGGTATATTATGTAACATTGGTGGCATTTTGCGTGATATAGTTTAGTTATTATGCACAAGTGATGTGATTTATTAATAATAACTATACGCACAGATTTTAAGTTGCCCCAAAAACTCCCTGGACTACTTTAACAAGAGAGCCACCATTTTTTTAAAACGTTGCTTAAATATTAAAAATTATAAAATATTATTTAAACGTTATTGTCAACACATTGTCTATACAATTAATAAAATTGAAGTGTCTGTTTGTAATGTCCAAAATAACATTTTTTTACATAATGCATATGAAAGTATATACGATACATATAACAAAACACCTATTTTTAAAATTCGCTGATGGATAGGTTATATTATAAGGAGTAACTTAGGCTACTTTTATTTTAGAAAAAGAATTAGGGTTTCATACAAATAAAAAAAAAACTGGTCATGGTGAATCAATTCGGGTGTTTAAATGGCTTACACTGATTAAACCATAAGAGATATAGCAAACTAATGTACTACATGATTGTAGGCATTAAAAATACATACAAAAAAGTTAGGGAGAGTATACGTCTATCTTTAAGGAACACCCACAATAAGCATTTTTATCTTTAACGTAGCCGAGAGCGGGGGAGCAAGATTCGCGCTGGTATTCTGTAGTCCACGTGAGCGAAGTCACGGGTACAGCTAGTATAAAATAAACTTACGTTACATTTATTAAGTGTACCTACAATGTTTTACAGTATTGTATTCAGTTGATGTGAACTTACGTTTATCCTTACGTTTATCAAATTAATCGTTAACGTTACTAGATATGAAACCTATCGCGTAAATTAAATTATATTAATTCTATTCGATTAGATACGACGTCGGAATTATGCTATCTTACTCATTAATTTCGAGCTTCACCCTTAAGCAGCGATTTAAGTTATTTACTTTACATAAGCATTAGCTTTACCTGCGACGCTGCTTTTATTAATCTTTATGATTTAATATAATTTATGAATGAAATACGTAACAAGATCGAGGGTTTGGAAAATATTATACAATATATATATAAAAAACCCACTGGAATCCGAAAAGGGTGTATTTGTGTAAAATTTTACTTATTATGAAAATGAAAATTTTATTGCGATTTAAAATTAACATAGTTTTAGTTTCCCTAAAATTTAGCAAATTTTTAAAACGTGATATCACCGTCGCGTCGCCTGCTCCGGCGCAGCGCAACGATACGTTTGATCATATGGCGGTACCATGCACCGCGCCGCGCCGCCTGTATTGCCATGTGAGTTTCCTCATTTATTTCATTTTTTTTACATTTCATTAAGGGTATTATTTTTTACTTATAATCTGGGATAGATAACATAAACAGATATAATCTCGATAACTAATAACACACTCACGGATTCGACGGGGTTTTTAATACATATTGTATACAGGGTTTCTTAAAAACATTTATTCTTTACAACCTACACTATAAAATATCGTAATAAAATGACATAATTTTTTCTTTTTCTTAAAATGATTAGGTTCGATTCCCGACTCTTGTAAAATATTTTCTTAAATTTATAAATACAGTTTTTCTTATCTATAAAATCGATATCATGGCCCTTTAGAACATATTTGTCTATTTCTTATAGTTTCAGAGTCCCTCTCACTGATCCATTTCAATGTTACACCGTGTATACTAGCTGACCGACTACGCCGAAGCATGCCAGTATGGAAGATTTTACACATGGTGTATGGTGATCGCGAACCAGCCCGTGTCCTACCGCACCCAGCTAAATAAGTTAAAAGTTTTAATGTACTTAGGTATTAGTTATCTTGATACATATTTATGTGAAACGCGACAAACCAAAAGAGTCACTATGTAGCATTTATCACGACGTGTACACTATGTTACTCTTAATCATATACAAACGACATCCATGGATACTACTGCTTGATTATTATAGTAATAAATAAAAAATATATGTGCAATTCACGCGTGGTAGAAGTGAAACCTTCACATCTATGTTTTCTGAATTCAGAAAATGATCAAATATAAACTAATTTAAAGTTTATGAAAATGTATGTAGCGACATCTATCTCTCCACATACAACGCATCCTACATCACGATATTAAAATTAACCCAACAACTGAAATATATACAAGAACCCGACAACAACCGTTGGGCAGTAGCAACACCCGTCTGATCGGAGGATCCTCCCATTTCAATGGGGGATGAGAGACTTTACACCCTGTTCCTCATACCCCCACATGTACATACACTCACAATCATTATTCACAATATCGTTTTCAATTAATGCACATTTGAAATATCCATGGTAACCTAACACAATATCAATCAGTAACAGAATGTCATAAGTGTTGTCTAAAAAGTTTTTGTGTCGTGCCTTTTTTGTGAGGTAATAAAATTCATTATTGCGTGGCAACAAACCTTATTTGTACCATTTTACCATTTGGTAAGTCTCTTTTTACTGTCGCTTTCGCTTTTTCGTTTCGTCGACTTTCTAGTGATGTTAAAGAAGCTTTCACTTCAAAAATATTCCAACGCGGCAGAAGTGAAACTTCTCTCTATAGGCAATTGAAATAAAACAGGGTAAACTAGGCTTGGTCGTTGCGCAACGTAGACAGTTATTTAAGACTATCTATCGGTACAATAGCGGATAGCGGGTTATTATATCGTAGCAAAACTATCTATTTCTTATTAGCAGTTATTGTTGTTACTCAAATACTAAACGCTCCATCTGACAGAAAACGTCGCTATTTTCGCTCTATAGAAACTCGGCAGACAATAACCTCGTGTCGACAAACCAGCTACTAAAAATAGTTAGTTTTGGAAATAACGTTTATTAGATAGTATAGGGTTCAAATCAGAAGCAATAAAAATCAGGTTCAGTCTTCCGTTATTCCTCTATTTATGATGATTCACACTCTTACTATGCCCATCGCTCAACCGAGAGTCCTCTGTCGTTCATTTTTTTTTGAACTGACTACATTGTTAGCCTTAGGGGCCCTATCCAAAAACAGAGCCGCTGCGGCTTTTACAGCTTCACCGGACTTGGGGGCGAGCGCTTAGGGCACTCAGCCGCGAAAGTTTGTGACGACCCGCACGAGGGCGAATGCGAAAAGGTTGCGATCTAACTAATTCCCTAATCCTAAGAGAATTCGAACTAACTAACATATACTCATATGCACGTTCCCCTCCTCCTGGGAGGAAGGAGTGGACCATGCGTATGTGTATTCAATAATCGGAATGGTTTTTCTACACTAACTAGCGCATTAGTCTAACTAGCGCAAAAGAAGAAAAAAAAAGGTCCCTTACCAAACCTATGTACCTGTGTGGTGTGCACGTGTGTGTGTTCATACGTGTAATGTTGTATGTGGGTAGCTAAGTGTTGCACGTATAGTGTCACTTGTATCGCGCGGGCGGCTGCCTGACCCAAGGGCTTCACACCGCGGAACGGACCTAGGTTTGGGTTGCCGCTAGAGAGGGTGGACGTGACGGGTGTGCGGGAGCGAAGTTAACCGCCCGACCTCTGCGGAGAGAACGGTGGTTACGCGGGCGTGGGCGGTGGCACGCTCTGTTTGGAGAGGCGGTGGCGTAGAACGCGTTAGCTGTTTCTATTTGGTCGAGCGAGTCAGTGAAGATATTACGCGGCCGGCGTTTACTCCGGCAGGCATTGGGGTCGGGAACATATGAAGTTGCCGCTTTGATTAAGGGATTCGCGTGGTTCGACGCGGTGTCGAAATAAGAGCGAGAAAGGTGTTTGGCATAGGCATGTATCGAAGGAAGGTCCATATCTCTATGGAGATCCTCCATACGAACATACCAAGGGGCGCCGGTAAGGCGGTGAAGAAACCTATTCTGGATGGCTTGTAAGCGTTTCCAATTATATCTTGACATATGTGCGAACACAACGCAGCTATATGTCATAATCGGTCGGATACACATCTTGTAGAGCGTAAGCTTGTGTCTCGTAGACATTTTGCTTGCAGCACATAACAGAAGATGCAAACGGGCGAGACGCCTGTCGTTCCATCCGCATCACTTTTATCCTCGCTTCTATGTTTTGTCAACACCTATGATTGGTCGACGACCGCGATTGGTTGACGACTAACTCACAAACAATCAATAGTACAACTAATATATTGATATACGTAGTTTATAATAAATCTAATAATATATTTTAATAATGGCCGCATTATTTAATTATTAGTTTATTTATATGTTTACTTATTCGCAAACTACCCGGTATTTCTAATATATTATTTTAACCTTACAATGATTGGTCGACGACAAATGTTATCAATTGAAAATCTTATATATTTTAATAAAGTACGTATTATTTAATAGTTGTTAACATGTTTACTTGTAAACTACCCGAATATTCATATAAATTATTATTATTAACCTTACAATAGTTTCGCTATTATTCACCGCTAGAGTATGCATAGGACAAACAGCAATTAACTCTCACGAACTTCAAAACGAAATGGTGGTACCGCTTATTGACGATTTTGTTTGGAAGTGAACGTGTAATAGACAATAGGAATAAAAGGGGTTTAAAAATACGACCGGGCCCAATTAATTAGAGACAATTAGCCGCCCTTCCAACTACAACAAAAGGTAGAAAAACTCCTCTCATTAATTACGTACCAAAGAGAGCTGACGACGAAATAGAACGACCCGAGTTCAGCGATAATATGTTACATCAATATTTCTAGCACAATTTGTGTTTAGAACAAGCAAACTCGACAATCTTATCCTCATAATGATTGTTTGTTTGAGCACGCTAATCTCTGGTACTACCAGTCAGACTTGAAAAGTTCTTTTTGTATTTTATAGCCTATTTATTATGAAAGGTTATAGGCTGTCACTCTAGGATTCTAAGAAGCTAAACAATAATTATGAACGTCAAGCAATATGACAAACTGTAGGCAAGTACCACGAGTGAGGCCGTCGATGGGCTACACAGGTGCGTTCCCCGGAGAGTTGTTCAAATAAATTGACCACGAGTGAAATCGTGGGGCATAGCTAGTTTAGTTCAATTGTACAAACCTTGCCTTTGATAATTGAAAGTGAGCAAAAAATAATCTTTCGGTATCGATTGATTAATATATTTGAACTGAAAATTTTCCAGCTCATCTCCCGCGCGCCGGTCTGTTTAAATGGTTATTTTAATCTGTCAAACAGTCAGTTAGTCTGTCGGTTTAATATGTATCTAGATTATTCTTCAATGGGTAAATTAAGTTATTAACGTTACACGCAGCACAAGCGTTTTCATATTATATTTAGATAATGTATCTTGCACTATTTTTAGCGTGCTACCATTTTGGGCCACATCGTCACTTAAGATCAGATGACATTGTGGCCAAAATGCTAAACCTATAAAAGTTAAAAAATAAGAAAATATAGAAATTTTACAAAATTGTATACATCGTTGACACATAGACCATTGGGAAGTTTGTTGATTGATTGAAATTCTTTTACTCTATAACACGGTTTATTTACCATAGATTATATATATGTGTAATTACTAATTAGTATCTCGGAAAAAGTTCTAACGATTTTGATGAAACTTTGCATTTAGATAATGTTTTACATACCTAGATAGGTAGGCGTTTTTATTTTTTTATTTATAAGACATCGAGCACATATCGATCGCCCAGATATTTATAAGTAAAAAGGCATAGATTTAAGTTATATATGTACCGTAAGTGGCACGTTAAACTAAGCTAGATATCAAACCCAGACTACACACTCGAAACAAAGGTACACTTGTCTCATTTTCGCTGCCGATATTTTAAAAACATTCCTTTCTACTTTCTCATGTAAACAAATGTTATGTAATGTGTGCAGTAGCGTGCCATTTCATGTGAAAATATAAAGTAGGCACACCTTACACCTTATCTACACCTTTTTACTTATAATGTTAAATATTTCGCTCAGTTTCCTCACGTCAATTTTGTGTTACGACTTTCGTTTGAAATAGCTATTAATTGTACCTCAATGTCTAGTTCATTACTGATTTAATTCTATTATTTCGCCAGTAAGTTACTCAAAGTTCCAAATAATATTAATACACTTACTGGTTTTGACAAAAATGTGATTATTATGCATGATGAAGCGATAAAAAGTTATTTTTTAGTATTCGACTACCCGAGCTGCTATTACATTGCCAAGCGTGCTACCGCACAATCTCATTTTTAAATAATTGCGTGTTATAGTCATAATCTAAATCAAATACTAGAAATCCTACTGTAAAACTTTTTATCAATTGTAAAATTTAAATAGAAATATAATAATGTATGTAAATTGTATTTTTTGTCTAACTGTACCTCTGTGTTCGGGAATATCCCCTCTTTTGTTTTCTATGAGAGAGAGAGAGAGAGAGTGAGGAATTGTGGGAAAACGTAAAACGTTAGGGCACTCTATAAAAATTTCAGATTAAATATTAACTGTACCTATTCGTATTTTTCTAAATTTGATGAGGTCATTTTTAATTTATCTATAAATGAAGTCATTAAGCCATTTCTTTTTTTAATGTTTCATTAGTGAATCACATCAAATATATTAGCGATTATAAATTCGTTTTATATTGTCATCATTTTGTATGTAGATAATTTTATTTTTTCATTTATGGTAGGTGGTTGCGCGCTATGTATAGCACGGAGACTGATAACCATGTTTGGATGGAAGGGGCATTAAAACATCATCGTGGTGAAATTGGTTGAAGATGCTTTTTCCTTCACCAAAACTACTCAATCTCATTGTAAGGTTTAAACCCACATTCCTTGACTATTCGACTACGTTACCGATGAAATAACATTCAATATGTTTCCGTCTCTCTTATAAATGAGGTTTTAAAACTATAAACACCAAATATGTGCTTGGTTTTAATTGAAAAGTCGCGCAAATAAAAAACAAATTCAATAATAAAACAAAAACCTACTTGAAAATTAAATCAATTGTGAACGATCGGCTCATTAGCTCGCCTTGTAGGTTAAACGATGTTAAAATCAGTGTTAAAACCGTACCACATCTCACTCAAAATGTCAATAATCAATCTAATACGGCATACATTGCTTGCTCCTTAACAATTGTAATACAACTAGCAGTGTCCGAACGTCGATGTAAAGTGAAATAGTCAGTTACATTGTTAGATGGAGAGTTAGGATTACAGCCACATCGGGAATGGACAGTGGTGGGTCTGAATCGATATAGATAATGGGCGATTACTTAGAGCGAGCTGACAACCCTACGGGATTTACAGGGATGTGACTGTTATGTTTTCGATAAGAAATATTTATTTTAATATACAATAGGTATTTTTTTTTATTTACAGAAGCTTCTGACCTTTAGAAAGTTACTGAGCAGTAGAGGCCTGGTTGGTTACTCTTGATTGAGCAAACTGACGGCCGTGATGTCAATTATCAAGATATTGTTTTAAAAATGATATATTATGAAATTAATATGCAATGGCTTAGATATTTTTAAGTACAAGATAATGGTTTGCCTGATACAAACATGATTGATTTATTATATAATTGCTATATTGTTACCAACAGGAAAAAAAACTACTAATAACTCATAAATATATGTACCTATTATTTATGGTAAAATTTACATATTTTCTTTTATTTAACTTAAAGTATTATTTTTCGTATAAAAATATTTAAAAAGGTACTACTTTGGAATCAATTCTTAGATTTTATGGATTATTACTGCCGTTATCATGTAGGTAATTTTTTTTGACATGCTAGTATCTACGGATAATTTCAGTGTTCTATCTATCATACCTTACCATACATACCATTGATACCTTTTTAAAACTTTCTAGAGAGTCTTTGCGTCATTTCAGATTTAATATTTCAAATCCACTTTACTTGCGCAACTACCCAATGTTACAAGTATTACACAAAATAACGTAAAACGTAGGGTTAAATGACGTAATTTTATAACAATAAGATGCTGCCAAATACTCCTGAAAGTTTTTAATCCATTTGATAATATCCAAAAAAAATTAACATGTTGTGCTCGCGGCACTGCAATCGTTTATTAAGCAGTAATTATTCGTCTCATAATTTTATGTTTGGTCATATATAATTATGTATAATTTTTTGGAAGTCATTGCGATACATTTATAGCTTATCACTTTTAGAATGACATACCTACAGTTTACAAAATTTTATCAATATCAATTTATAATTATACTATTATTTTTATATCATTTGTTTTTGTTTTTTTTTTAGATTTTTATTAAAATTACTATAAATAAGTATTATTATGAGGAATGATTTAAGCTTCCAGCGTAAAAAAAAATTTGAAATAGGATAAACCATTTTTGAGTTAATTCCCATTAATACAAAAATATAGACATAAGGGACAAACAAATGTCAAATTCAACGAAATCAGCGAATTTAGCGCAAAATTTATAGAAGTTATATGTACTGACAGCACTACAAATTTATTAATAAACATGAAAACTTTTCCTATACATTGTCACACTAAGAAACCTAAGAAGAGACAATAAGAAAAGTATTTCTAAGAATAATAATAAATAAGAACAAAAATGTGTGTGTGTACCAGAGTACACAGGTAAGAAGTGAAACTTCTTTACGACATATCATTTTTCTACTATTTTCAACTTCACGAAAATGGGGTAGATAAAGCTTAAGCCTTAAGAAAAACAATTTTTTCCGTATTAAATTAAAGCTATTTTATTATTATAGACATGCATACAATTAATGAGTAATTTATTTTATCATTGTTCTTATTATAATATCATTGCTATTTATTTATTGTATTATATTTACAAGTTATGAATAAATAATTAGAATTATCTTTTCAAAGTAATACAATTATATGATGACAGTTAATCTTGTAGAAATGCAACGATTTTATAAAATTAAAAATGAATAAATAAATCCTTAAAAACGAATAATTAAAAAAGATGTACGTATACATATTTTCATTTTCTAATCGTGTTTTGTTTTATTTTAAATTATTATTTAATTTATATTTTTTATTGTTTTTAGAATTAATAATGTTCACTAGATTTACAGTCATATTTATTAATACTTGCAAATTTTAACAGATTTATATACATTCACTGATACTTACAATCAAAAAGTGAGGTTAACCTCAAATAAATATTAAAATCATGCTCATACGTGTTGAATTTATAAAACGAAATATATAATCACTCTCACTTTTCTTGTAAATTCACTTAAATTTGAATAAGTCTTTTTATTTTATCACTTTCAAATTAATTTATTGTTATTCTTATTTCAAACCAAACTCCGAAACTAATATATTGTTGTTATTATTATAATATATTACATTATATTCTTTAACGTCACTATACTAAACTTTGATAAAAAAAGCAACATGGCGCGTAACCGAAAAACGTAACGATTGCTACAAAATTTCTCCCATAAGTCGATAAAGAAGTTTCACTTCAATAATAATAATAATGATAATACATATAGTCTACTACATAATACGAAATTAATAAGACGAAAACCTAACCAGGTCACATCTACTAAGATTTAACTTAAAGTGATAAGAAAGCTATTAAATAATCGATATAATAAAATAAGTATTTGTACTACATCACTAATACCACCTTGCCAAGTATCGTATTGATTTTGAGTTTATTTCTATTCGTCGTTCGCGAGCCCACCTGCCTCGGGCATCCGGATAAGTTCAGATGTCACTGTTTATACAACGACCGAGTTATATTTGTATCGTATGAAATACGGTTGGATTATCATTCTGATAAATTCGACTCACATTACTCACATTTGCGTTTTATTTTGTTTTGGATAACATATATGCATTATTGTTATGACTGTTGTTATTATTGTTTTTATGATCTTTCCCCTTTAACTGATTGTGTAAGTAGAAATTGATAACTAAAAGTTAATAATTATGTAATAAGAATTATAGTATAATACTAGCATCTACCTGCGTCTTTGCTCGTGTTAATTTAAACTGAATGGCAGTAAAAAATAACGTACTAAATGGTATCAATTTAAATAAAGATTTGTGTTTATGAAAAAAATGTGTATACTTGTACGAGTACGCACGTAAAAGTTATAGTTTTTTGGCCAAAACAAAACAAAAATAAATCCAGAAAATGTTACATAGTAATCATGAAAATTCCTTTTTGTTACTTTCTCTAGTTTTTGCCGTTGACTGCGAGATACCTTCTTAGACTGGGATTTGGTAATTGGACGAGAATTAAGCGCGAAATTACGCGTTATGTTTAGGCACATATCCATTATTCATTTTCTTTTGGTTTGTCGTATTCCAGGATCAGTTGGTGTACATACAGTAATAAAGCAAGGTGGTAGGGAACGTGACCACCATACACATAATAATAAACCTATCACTGATTTTCTTTTGGTTTATTTCGCTCAGGGATCAGTCAATGTGTATTATACAGTAATAAAGCGGGGTGGGAGGGATCGCGATCACCATACACATAGTAAAATAAACCCAAAACTGATTTTCATTTTAAGAATTTTTTTATTCAATCAGTGTGTAAAAGAGAGTTTTATTCACTGATATCGATGAATACAATGCCCTTTTTCGAGTGAAAATGGTTAACATGTTTACGTTGTACAAATAAATATTATTTTAATTTGATTCAAATAATATTCTTATATACTTACATTATTACATTGTATTTACACAATTAAATAATAAACAGTAAATGGAATTAAATTATTATAATTTTATGGCTATCTTTATAATATTTTTTTTTAACAATGTCTCCTTTCTGCCTTTATAAACGTTTTAGAAATAAACAAGACCCCTTAAACATGACCTTTACCCTCGCTTTGATTATATCAACCCTTTGCCGCTCGAATTGATTTAACCCTTTACACTGACTATATTTGATTATGAGAGTATTGGTTTACTTTTAACAGGTTTCTTCGATGCTGTAGAAATTTAGCAACAATAATAAATATTAGATATTATGTACAAATATAAGTAAGTATCATATAAGTACCTGGGATCGATTTCCAGGTCGAGCAAAGTGTTATTGGAATTTTCTATGAAATTCTCAGTAGCAGCTCGGAAATTGGCTTTGTGCCCAATTAAGGGTAATAGACTCGACCTCTATTACATGGGACCTAAAACATATCCGGCGAACTGTGCGTGTACATTAACACATCTCTGCCTAACCCTTCGGGAATACAGGCGTAAAGTGATGGTATGTCTTGTTATCATAATTTTATCAAAGATTTGTTAATCTTGTTTGAAGTATTATCTATTTGAAATGTCATAAGAATTCATTATGTATTTATCTATTTTAAATATCTATTTAATTTATGTTATTTACGTAAATTAAATCCTTCATAATTGATCGCTTTTTTATAAATATAAAGCATGTAATCTGAGTACAAAGTTCATGTGTAGGTACTTTACTATCCTTATGCTGGCTCCATACAATCGTCTAACAGCCGAACTCCGAATTTTAACTCTGAACTTGCGCGAACTCGACCTATTTCCTAACCGTTCCTCCAAATACCCACAGCGAACTTCAAACTTCATAATCGTCGCAAACCTCGAAGAGATAGCAGAGGTCTCGCTAAATTGTATTACTGGATATTACTGTTACACCGGAGCGATCTCATGCCAACTCTATTAACTGCCAACGCGCCCGAACCAACCCTTTATTTATCAACGGTTGGACGATCAGTTCGAATGTTGGACAATTGTTTAGAGCCAGCATTACGTTAGGGCCGCACCTGAGTTAAGTATGTTTCGCATATGTTATGTGCTATCGTCGCGAAAGTTCAAGCTATGCACCGGATAAATGTATTTCGATAGCTCGGGTAGTATTATATAAAGCTAAATATAATGCTGCATAGTCAGAAACTTGGACTAGCTAGTGTTGCCAACTTAACGCACTTTCCGTTATATCTAGCGGATTAGGGTGAGTTGAAAACGGGATAAAATGTATTTAACGGCTTGCGATGTTTTTAAACGGATATTTTTAAATACATTATCATAGTTTTTGTGTGATCCTATGTGCAATACTAACTTATAGATATACATTGTCTATTCTCTTACAGCTTTATACAACGTTTACACAGTATAGTAGTACTACAAGTGATTACGATTTAGATTTAGCTTATTAAATTGATAAAGTTTGAAAGCTAATTATAATAACTAGCTGTGTCCGCAGCTTCGCTAACGTGGTCTCCAGAATGCTCGCTCCCGACTATTTTAAAGGAAAAACTCTTATTGTGGGTGATCCTTAGAAGATAGACATATACTTTCGCTGACTTTTTTGTAAGTCTTTTTTATAATTATGTTCTACATTAATTTGCTATATATCTTATGGTTTACTCAGCGTAAGCCATTTAAGCGCCCGAATTGATTCACCATGACCAGTTTTTTAATTTGTACGGAAATCTAATTCTTTTTCTAAAATAAAAGTAGCCTAAGTTACTTCCTATAAAATCAGCCATCTACCAGTGGAAGTGCCGGCAAAATCGGTCCAACTGTTTCGGAGATTACCCGGAACAAACAACAGACAGACAAAATAAAATAAAAGTGTTTTTTGTTATAGGTATCGTATATACTTTCATATGCATTTAGTAAAGAGCTGTTATCTTGACATTACAAACAGATAAGGTTACCTACCTAATTTGTTTATATCGACTTTTTAGCGAACAAGACATGTACGAAGCATCGGCGATAGACGAAGATTTATTAAAACGTAATATGACTATTGGAATATCATTCTAATTTTAATTTAAAAAAACATCATCGGCTGACGATGATGGGAAACGTTTGAAACTATGATGGATCCCACAAAAAGTTTTAACTTTCAGTGAAGTTTCAGTGACAGCGTGATGAAACCATAGCAAGTTCAAAATCTGTTGTTACCTTCGATCAATAAAACACTAGATTCCCGGTAAGTGCTTCAAAAACGGCCCGAAAAATTAGAGCACAAGTACGGTTGTGGTCTTATTTCAAATTAGTATGGTCCAATCATAGCCAACATTAAGACTTCATAATGCCGCAGTGTGCGTTCAAAAATTGTGCAAATAACCACCGTAACACCAAGATTTTGGAAGGAGTATCTTTTTTTCGGTAAGTTTATTATATATCAACAAATGTTTTTATAAAGTAAAAACGGAATTAAATAGTAAATATGAATCAATTACCAAATATGACTGTTTCACCAATGTTTGCGTCAACGCGCCAACTATTGTAACAAACATCGACTGTTCTGGAACTGGGAATGCATGGAGTAGTATTGTAATTTTAATTATTATTTTTTTGTAGCTTTCCTAGTGACCCATTTCGCTGTGTAGAAAGGGTATCTGTTGTTGCGAAAGAAACAGGAGAAGAAATATACAAGCCATATAAAATTCGACAATTTGTTCGATTCATTTTGATAGATTGGACATAACTGGAAACAAGCAAAGGCGTAGATTACTAAAAACAGCCATTCCCAAATTGCAGGTAATTATCATAAAGTAATAAAATATTTTGTGTAAGATAACATTTTGTTTGATATAATAAATAGTAAGTTGATTATGATTTCTTTTTTCGAATAGAAAAAATATTTTAGTTTTGGATAGCCCATTTATCGAGGAAGGCTAGGCTATATAACAACACGCTACGACCAATAGGAGCGGAGCATCAACGAAAAATATTGCAAAAAAGGGGAAATTTATTCCTTTTGAAAGCTTCCACTGCATGTGCTGCTTGAATGGTTAAAGTTACTCAACAATCGTGTGTGGCGAAATTGTTTCTCTTAAAAAGTTCTAAAAAAATATTCGCGACAGCATATAGCTATCTTTTAAAGTTTACTCAAACTTTTTTATGGCAATTAAATTTATACTAAAATAATGAATTATTTGCGAAGGTGTTTTTATATACATGGTATTAATCCTTAACGAAATAAATACGTTATTCATTACAAGTATTTAATTTTGAACAAAATTGACTTTTACAGTAGTTTTTTAAAATGAATATCTTAGGAGATATCACAGTTTTAAAATAACTCGGCAGCAAAATAATAATCAAGTATCGCGAGCGCATTTTTATTATGCAGAATAATGTGGGAGGCGGGCGGTACTTCTAATAAAGTGCGTACGACCCACTTTCTCTCTCTCTCTTGTATGACGCAGATGAAGTTGCGCGGGTCAGCTAGTAGTGTAATATAAAATAAAATTGTAAGTATTCAATAATAATTTCAACTTTGTACCTCGAGTCGTTTTTTAGAAAACCTTGAAACCTTATTACCAGCCCGCTTCGTACCCCCCCCCCCACTTCCCTCTTCGCTATCAATCCCACCTAACCTACTTAATCTAACATTTAAAATTTTTTGGTTTTGAAAGTTCATTTTTATTCCCACGAGTATGGGGGAAAAAAAGGTCAACCCAGGCAGTGCCCCCTGTACCTGGGTAAGCCTAGCGTAACCCGTCAGAGAGTCGGCCGGTTCTCTGACGGGGGTCGCACTAACAACTGATCAACCCATCAGCCATGCATCCTCTCGCGGTGCGCCGCCGCTTATAATTGGGTTAATTTTTTATAGAGGTTTTCTTCCTCGCGGTCCGGGCGGTTAAGCCAAGACCCTCGGTCCCATGCGAAGCCGCGAGACATGACCACGACACTCCGATGGGATTACGAGCACGACGTTGGCAGGTAGGACAAGATGCCCTACCTACCTTCTCGACGGCAGGGTTAGTGCACGCCGAGTCCGCCCGCACAACGTCCGTTGCTTCCTCTGTAGGGCAGAGGAATGCTGGACGAAGCCTCCGTGTCAAGGGTATCAGCCGCCAGCCAGAAGGGCCGACGTTGCCCGGGGTGCACCGCGTGGAGGTTCCCTTACATCGCACCCCTTACTGTTACACCGGAGCGATCTCATGCCAACTCTATTAACTGCCAACGCGCCCGAACCAACCCTTTATTTATCAACGGTTGGACGATCAGTTCGAATGTTGGACAATTGTTTAGAGCCAGCATTACGTTAGGGCCGCACCTGAGTTAAGTATGTTTCGCATATGTTATGTGCTATCGTCGCGAAAGTTCAAGCTATGCACCGGATAAATGTATTTCGATAGCTCGGGTAGTATTATATAAAGCTAAATATAATGCTGCATAGTCAGAAACTTGGACTAGCTAGTGTTGCCAACTTAACGCACTTTCCGTTATATCTAGCGGATTAGGGTGAGTTGAAAACGGGATAAAATGTATTTAACGGCTTGCGATGTTTTTTAACGGATATTTTTAAATACATTATCATAGTTTTTGTGTGATCCTATGTGCAATACTAACTTATAGATATACATTGTCTATTCTCTTACAGCTTTATACAACGTTTACACAGTATAGTAGTACTACAAGTGATTACGATTTAGATTTAGCTTATTAAATTGATAAAGTTTGAAAGCTAATTATAATAACTAGCTGTGTCCGCAGCTTCGCTAACGTGGTCTCCAGAATGCTCGCTCCCGACTATTTTAAAGGAAAAACTCTTATTGTAGGTGATCCTTAGAAGATAGACATATACTTTCGCTGACTTTTTTGTAAGTATTTTTTATAATTATGTTCTACATTAATTTGCTATATATCTTATGGTTTACTCAGCGTAAGCCATTTAAGCGCCCGAATTGATTCACCATGACCAGTTTTTTAATTTGTACGGAAATCTAATTCTTTTTCTAAAATAAAAGTAGCCTAAGTTACTTCCTATAAAATCAGCCATCTACCAGTGGAAGTGCCGGCAAAATCGGTCCAACTGTTTCGGAGATTACCCGGAACAAACAACAGACAGACAAAATAAAATAAAAGTGTTTTTTGTTATAGGTATCGTATATACTTTCATATGCATTTAGTAAAGAGCTGTTATCTTGACATTACAAACAGATAAGGTTACCTACCTAATTTGTTTATATCGACTTTTTAGCGAACAAGACATGTACGAAGCATCGGCGATAGACGAAGATTTATTAAAACGTAATATGACTATTGGAATATCATTCTAATTTTAATTTAAAAAACATCATCGGCTGACGATGATGGGAAACTTTTGAAACTATGATGGATCCCACAAAAAGTTTTAACTTTCAGTGAAGTTTCAGTGACAGCGTGATGAAACCATAGCAAGTTCAAAATCTGTTGTTAACTTCGATCAATAAAACACTAGATTCCCGGTAAGTGCTTCAAAAACGGCCCGAAAAATTAGAGCACAAGTACGGTTGTGATCTTATTTCAAATTAGTATGGTCCAATCATAGCCAACATTAAGACTTCATAATGCCGCAGTGTGCGTTCAAAAATTGTGCAAATAACCACCGTAACACCAAGATTTTGGAAGGAGTATCTTTTTTTCGGTAAGTTTATTATATATCAACAAATGTTTTTATAAAGTAAAAACGGAATTAAATAGTAAATATGAATCAATTACCAAATATGACTGTTTCACCAATGTTTGCGTCAACGCGCCAACTATTGTAACAAACATCGACTGTTCTGGAACTGGGAATGCATGGAGTAGTATTGTAATTTTAATTATTATTTTTTTGTAGCTTTCCTAGTGACCCATTTCGCTGTGTAGAAAGGGTATCTGTTGTTGCGAAAGAAACAGGAGAAGAAATATACAAGCCATATAAAATTCGACAATTTGTTCGATTCATTTTGATAGATTGGACATAACTGGAAACAAGCAAAGGCGTAGATTACTAAAAACAGCCATTCCCAAATTGCAGGTAATTATCATAAAGTAATAAAATATTTTGTGTAAGATAACATTTTGTTTGATATAATAAATAGTAAGTTGATTATGATTTCTTTTTTCGAATAGAAAAAATATTTTAGTTTTGGATAGCCCATTTATCGAGGAAGGCTAGGCTATATAACAACACGCTACGACCAATAGGAGCGGAGCATCAACGAAAAATATTGCAAAAAAGGGGAAATTTATTCCTTTTGAAAGCTTCCACTGCATGTGCTGCTTGAATGGTTAAAGTTACTCAACAATCGTGTGTGGCGAAATTGTTTCTCTTAAAAAGTTCTAAAAAAATATTCGCGACAGCATATAGCTATCTTTTAAAGTTTACTCAAACTTTTTTATGGCAATTAAATTTATACTAAAATAATGAATTATTTGCGAAGGTGTTTTTATATACATGGTATTAATCCTTAACGAAATAAATACGTTATTCATTACAAGTATTTAATTTTGAACAAAATTGACTTTTACAGTAGTTTTTTAAAATGAATATCTTAGGAGATATCACAGTTTTAAAATAACTCGGCAGCAAAATAATAATCAAGTATCGCGAGCGCATTTTTATTATGCAGAATAATGTGGGAGGCGGGCGGTACTTCTAATAAAGTGCGTACGACCCACTTTCTCTCTCTCTCTTGTATGACGCAGATGAAGTTGCGCGGGTCAGCTAGTAGTGTAATATAAAATAAAATTGTAAGTATTCAATAATAATTTCAACTTTGTACCTCGAGTCGTTTTTTAGAAAACCTTGAAACCTTATTACACTGACAGATGAATAACAAAGTAATCCTAAAGGTTTTATAATTTAATTATAAGGTACGGATCCCTAAAAATAAGGACTTCGCTTTGGTCACGAAACGAGACTACTAATTTTTATGGCATCAGCTACCAGCGTTCCACATTAGTAGCGGTCGAAACATTTACCTACTTCTGATAACACAATATTTTATTGTGAAACATCTTCATATACCTACCTTTTAAAGCAATGTTTACAGGTTGTTAAGGTGCGTTATTATAGGAATCCCACTGCTGGGCATGTGGAAATGGGGAGGCATATAGAGCTTACTAAACAAAAATTGACCATTGAACCGTGAAAAGGATTCGTCTATGAGATGTGGCAAGTTTTTTTTTTACTGTGGATAGGCTTGCGTTTGACCGCTATCTCGACTAATCATAAGTGATGATATGGTCTACGATGGAGTACGCTTGCCTAGAAGGTACATATTCATTCGATACTTGAAGATACCCAGGTTGTTTTTATCAGGAAATACAAAATCCGGCAGTGTTCCACTTTTTAGCGGTGCGCATGGTAAATGTGTTAGCAAAACGCTTTGTGCGCACTGGTGGAATGTCTACCATAAATCGATGAAGCTTCGCCGTGTCTATTGTCGTCCGATGGTGGAAAGGGGATAGGGGAATTAAGTGGTGCAATTCCAAAATCTCAAATAATGAGACGTGTTTAATAGATGGTTACATTTTATTAACTGAATACAATACATGACTTACGAATACATGGTACATACGATACATTTGTTAAGCCCAACGTCAGCACACTACATGGACAAGAAGATGCAATGTGATCCTATGTGCAATACTAACTTATAGATATACATTGTCTATTCTCTTACAGCTTTATACAACGTTTACACAGTATAGTAGTACTACAAGTGATTACGATTTAGATTTAGCTTATTAAATTGATAAAGTTTGAAAGCTAATTATAATAACTAGCTGTGTCCGCAGCTTCGCTAACGTGGTCTCCAGAATGCTCGCTCCCGACTATTTTAAAGGAAAAACTCTTATTGTAGGTGATCCTTAGAAGATAGACATATACTTTCGCTGACTTTTTTGTAAGTATTTTTTATAATTATGTTCTACATTAATTTGCTATATATCTTATGGTTTACTCAGCGTAAGCCATTTAAGCGCCCGAATTGATTCACCATGACCAGTTTTTTAATTTGTACGGAAATCTAATTCTTTTTCTAAAATAAAAGTAGCCTAAGTTACTTCCTATAAAATCAGCCATCTACCAGTGGAAGTGCCGGCAAAATCGGTCCAACTGTTTCGGAGATTACCCGGAACAAACAACAGACAGACAAAATAAAATAAAAGTGTTTTTTGTTATAGGTATCGTATATACTTTCATATGCATTTAGTAAAGAGCTGTTATCTTGACATTACAAACAGATAAGGTTACCTACCTAATTTGTTTATATCGACTTTTTAGCGAACAAGACATGTACGAAGCATCGGCGATAGACGAAGATTTATTAAAACGTAATATGACTATTGGAATATCATTCTAATTTTAATTTAAAAAAACATCATCGGCTGACGATGATGGGAAACTTTTGAAACTATGATGGATCCCACAAAAAGTTTTAACTTTCAGTGAAGTTTCAGTGACAGCGTGATGAAACCATAGCAAGTTCAAAATCTGTTGTTAACTTCGATCAATAAAACACTAGATTCCCGGTAAGTGCTTCAAAAACGGCCCGAAAAATTAGAGCACAAGTACGGTTGTGATCTTATTTCAAATTAGTATGGTCCAATCATAGCCAACATTAAGACTTCATAATGCCGCAGTGTGCGTTCAAAAATTGTGCAAATAACCACCGTAACACCAAGATTTTGGAAGGAGTATCTTTTTTTCGGTAAGTTTATTATATATCAACAAATGTTTTTATAAAGTAAAAACGGAATTAAATAGTAAATATGAATCAATTACCAAATATGACTGTTTCACCAATGTTTGCGTCAACGCGCCAACTATTGTAACAAACATCGACTGTTCTGGAACTGGGAATGCATGGAGTAGTATTGTAATTTTAATTATTATTTTTTTGTAGCTTTCCTAGTGACCCATTTCGCTGTGTAGAAAGGGTATCTGTTGTCGCGAAAGAAACAGGAGAAGAAATATACAAGCCATATAAAAATTCGACAATTTGTTCGATTCATTTTGATAGATTGGACATAACTGGAAACAAGCAAAGGCGTAGATTACTAAAAACAGCCATTCCCAAATTGCAGGTAATTATCATAAAGTAATAAAATATTTTGTGTAAGATAACATTTTGTTTGATATAATAAATAGTAAGTTGATTATGATTTCTTTTTTCGAATAGAAAACATATTTTAGTTTTGGATAGCCCATTTATCGAGGAAGGCTAGGCTATATAACAACACGCTACGACCAATAGGAGCGGAGCATCAACGAAAAATATTGCAAAAAGGGGGAAATTTATTCCTTTTGAAAGCTTCCACTGCATGTGCTGCTTGAATGGTTAAAGTTACTCAACAATCGTGTGTGGCGAAATTGTTTCTCTTAAAAAGTTCTAAAAAAATATTCGCGACAGCATATAGCTATCTTTTAAAGTTTACTCAAACTTTTTTATGGCAATTAAATTTATACTAAAATAATGAATTATTTGCGAAGGTGTTTTTATATACATGGTATTAATCCTTAACGAAATAAATACGTTATTCATTACAAGTATTTAATTTTGAACAAAATTGACTTTTACAGTAGTTTTTTAAAATGAATATCTTAGGAGATATCACAGTTTTAAAATAACTCGGCAGCAAAATAATAATCAAGTATCGCGAGCGCATTTTTATTATGCAGAATAATGTGGGAGGCGGGCGGTACTTCTAATAAAGTGCGTACGACCCACTTTCTCTCTCTCTCTTGTATGACGCAGATGAAGTTGCGCGGGTCAGCTAGTAGTGTAATATAAAATAAAATTGTAAGTATTCAATAATAATTTCAACTTTGTACCTCGAGTCGTTTTTTAGAAAACCTTGAAACCTTATTACACTGACAGATGAATAACAAAGTAATCCTAAAGGTTTTATAATTTAATTATAAGGTACGGATCCCTAAAAATAAGGACTTCGCTTTGGTCACGAAACGAGACTACTAATTTTTATGGCATCAGCTACCAGCGTTCCACATTAGTAGCGGTCGAAACATTTACCTACTTCTGATAACACAATATTTTATTGTGAAACATCTTCATATACCTACCTTTTAAAGCAATGTTTACAGGTTGTTAAGGTGCGTTATTATAGGAATCCCACTGCTGGGCATGTGGAAATGGGGAGGCATATAGAGCTTACTAAACAAAAATTGACCATTTAGTTTCGAGAAGAGTTGGCAAGAAACTGGAACCGTGAAAAGGATTCGTCTATGAGATGTGGCAAGTTTTTTTTTTACTGTGGATAGGCTTGCGTTTGACCGCTATCTCGACTAATCATAAGTGATGATATGGTCTACGATGGAGTACGCTTGCCTAGAAGGTACATATTCATTCGATACTTGAAGATACCCAGGTTGTTTTTATCAGGAAATACAAAATCCGGCAGTGTTCCACTTTTTAGCGGTGCGCATGGTAAATGTGTTAGCAAAACGCTTTGTGCGCACTGGTGGAATGTCTACCATAAATCGATGAAGCTTCGCCGTGTCTATTGTCGTCCGATGGTGGAAAGGGGATAGGGGAATTAAGTGGTGCAATTCCAAAATCTCAAATAATGAGACGTGTTTAATAGATGGTTACATTTTATTAACTGAATACAATACATGACTTACGAATACATGGTACATACGATACATTTGTTAAGCCCAACGTCAGCACACTACATGGACAAGAAGATGCAATTCTGTGCATTGTATTGTTAAGTGAAATATAATCGTCATAGTAGTAACCTTGAAAGCTGATCCTACCTAAATGTCGTGTGAAACGACAATGCCTGCTCTGTCGCCAGGGTAAAATGAGCGGCGTCTGTTAATGCCACTTGAGAGACCTCTTTTTTTCTTAGTGCTATCATTAAGTTCACTGATATTGTAACTACAGGCCTTACGTTGTCAATCTGCCTCTGAGCCTTGCGTCGGAAAACCAATTGACACTGTAAAATCGTCATACATTACTACTGTCTAATTCATGCTATGCATATTTTTAATAATTTTAGCTTAGCTTGTCCCGCGGCTTCTAAATTGATAAATACCAATTTTTTTAGATCTCTCTTCAAAAATTACGAATATTCATACAAACTTTCATTCCCATTTTCATCACCTTGGTGGTTGAATTTTCAAACAGTAATAAATGAAACCATTTAAAAAATTCCATGTCCTAGCCCCATAAGTTTCGGCTGTGCGCTCTTATATCAGTCAGTCTGTTAGTTACCCTTTTATATTTATATGGATAAATCTGAGAATATTAAATCTATAAAACCCTTCAACACGAAACTAGCTACTTATAGCAAAACATCATCTTTGAAAGATTCAACGCTTCATGCGCTGTATTAGATACGAGAAGAAAACGCTTACACAGAAAAAAGGCTCTGCATAAACCCAAACATAATATATTTTTATTACAAGTTTGGCTCCTTAATAAGATCCACGTCCAAGTCGTTAATTTAAGGCCATGGATCGTTGACAAAAACCGACATCTGTGTAACGGCTTATATGTTAGACTAGATACGCTGTGCCGTATTGGAAAATTTGATCACCAAGACCGAAGTAACAGGGAATTGTCTTGAACTGATGTTTGAAGTAATTATGGCGCAGTCGTAGCTTGTACGGACTAGACGTCGAACGACGTGTGTTCAAATCTCTGCAATGAGCCTGAGCTTCCGGTGAAGGAAAACGTCGTGAAAAAAATCATAGCATGGTGGTACGGTATTGTCTAATACCCGCCTGGCTAGCTGCAACCCCATCTTGAGCCACATCATCACTTAACATCAGTTGAGATTATGGCTATAAACAAAATCTACAAATAATAGAAAAAACTTAAATAGTCACGGCACGTGCGACATGATACGTTCTATGTTGTACCGTTACGATAAAAATTAAATACATTAATAAATCAAATATACTATATCATAACAATTATACTATAATAATTATTATCATCTACTATATTAATATATCATATCAATATGACACGCAAGGCCTATAAGTGCTTGGCGACAGATTTTCAATCTGAGGGTGGTAGCTAACCAGTATGGTATTAGAAAAAGTCCTACCACCATGCAAATAGTTGGGGAACTAAGTAATTTATTTCATAATATTTTAAAATATATTAAGAAATAATGTAGTATCTATAAATTAATGAAGATTTGGGATCGAATCCTTACAATAAGCCTGAGCCTTCATTGAAGGAAAACATCGATCGAGGACAACATGATACTATAGTATGTAGTGTTAATAAAGAGCAGAAAACGAGGCAGTATATCTATTTCGCTCGCGCTTTAATGGAATTATTTCAGTGGAAGTGGTGGCACAGTTTACTCCACTACAAGACATCCGTAAATCTTGGTTCTTAGAAGCCAACATGGGTAGAACTTCTGTTGTTCCGACTTTTAGGTTAAAGTTTCCATTCCATCATAAAAAAACATTGACGATATCCATCATTTCTTGATGGACTGTTCCAGAAATAATAATTATAGGATATCCTTATCAAATAAATATAAAATTAAGTTCTCTTTTAAAATTAATTAATTCTTCTGCCTGAGATATGTGTATAGTCTTTTTGATTTTCTTTTTTTAGTTTATAGTTCTTGATTTTATAAATAGCAAGTGTCAACGCGCGCACTTCACTGCCCCGCGCTGCCGCGGGGTATGCTGTGTGGTTGGAGAGGGGTTGGCGACGCGTGGGACGAGAATCTGCGCCGTCGCCGCGCTGCAGACTCGATAGCCAAGGACCGTCGCACCACAACGTATTTTTTTATATAATAGGCGATTGTAAAGTTTATCATTATATATCTATTTGAAATAAGGGTTTTCTTTCAAACTCTCAAATGTCAAGCGTAGACATAAAGTGGCGACCGTGACAGGACAAGAAATCAATAACTTCAAATAATAAATCAATAGAACGAGAAACAATAGATTGGGCGGCGGCATCCATTGCCAGGCTTCGACACTACAATTTTTTATAACTATTTTGATGAAGAACAACTATCAACACAATATTATCAAGGATGTCAGCAGTGAAGTAAGAAGTTTCAATATAAATACAACGAGCCAAGCAGCGTAATAACAGCGACAAGCGCATCCAAAGTCCAAGTAAATTCCAAGTACCTACATCGTCTCGCGATTAACTAATCGCACAACCGACTTCTCAACATAACTTCGAATTGAGGAACGTGAGCCTTTTTATTATTCATTCTTTTATTTAGTTTATTTGTTCGTTTATATTAACTATTTAAAGTTCTTTTTTATTTACTTATTATTATGGCTACTGAAGCGGATAATTCAAACTTAAAATTATTAAGAGATCTAAACGCAAAAAGAATTTCGATTAAAGGTCAAATAACAAAATTTAGAAATTATCTAGAGAAAATTAGTAAAGGTAAAACTAGTTTGTATAGCATCGAGTTAGTCGAACTTACATTAAAATTGGGAAAATTTGAAGGGCTGTCGGTCAAGTTCGATGATTTACAAAGTGATATCGAGGTATTAAATTCTAACAATATAGACTCGGAAATTGACGAACGAGACAAAATCGAGCACGATATAATTATTTGTATTGCTACAGCTAAAGGGTTCATCGAGAAGTTTACAAGTATTCAGAGCGACGAGCGACGAAGCTCGGTCGCGCCCGATGCTCGTTGTCAAGACCATACCGACCTTGGTTTCAAACTACCGCAGGTTCAAATCGCGCAGTTTGACGGTACGTATTTTCGCTGGCTTGAAATTCGCGACACATTTTTATCATTAATACATAATAACGAGCGCATACCCGCCATACATAAATTTCATTATTTGCTTTCATATCTCATAGGTGATGCGTTGCGTATTGTTGCGAACCTCGAATTGTCATCGGTTAATTACAATACAGCGTGGTCTCTTTTATGTGAGCGCTACGATAATAAATGCTGTTTGGTTGAGGGGTGACGTCGAGACAATGCGCAGATGACTATGTTCAAGTGCATATAATCGCAAGTATTAACCTTGAAAGCTGATCCTACCTAAATGTCGGTGAAACGACAATGCCAATGCTCTGTACTCGCCAGGGTAAAATGAGCGGCGTCTGTTATTGCATCACTATGAGATAAAGACCTCTTTTTTTCTTAGTGTATCATTAAGTTCACTGATATTGTAACTACAGGCCTTACGTTGTCAATCTGCCTCTGAGCCTTGCGTCGGAAAACCAATTGACACTGTAAAATCGTCATACATTACTACTGTCTAATTCATGCTATGCTATATTTAATAATTACGAATATTCATACAAACTTTCATTCCCATTTTCATCACCTTGGTGGTTGAATTTTCAAACAGTAATAAATGAAACCATTTAAAAAATTCCATGTCCTAGCCCCATAAGTTTGGGCTGTGCGCTCTTATATCAGTCAGTCTGTTAGTTACCCTTTTATATTTATATGGATAAATCTGAGAATATTAAATCTATAAAACCCTTCAACACGAAACTAGCTACTTATAGCAAAACATCATCTTTGAAAGATTCAACGCTTCATGCGCTATATTAGATACGAGAAGAAAGCGCTTACACAGAAAAAAGGCTCTGCATAAACCCAAACATAATATATTTTTATTACAAGTTTGGCTCCTTAATAAGATCCACGTCCAAGTCGTTAATTTAAGGCCATGGATCGTTGACAAAAACCGACATCTGTGTAACGGCTTATATTTTAGACTAGATACGCTGTGCCGTATTGGAAAATTTGATCACCAAGACCGAAGTAACAGGGAATTGTCTTGAACTGATGTTTGAAGTAATTATGGCACAGTCGTAGCTTGTACGGACTGGACGTCGAATGACGTGTGTTCATATCTCTGCAATGAGCCTGAGCTTTCGGTAAAGGAAAACGTCGTGAAGAAACCATAACATGGTGGTAGGGTATTTCTTAATACCCGCCTGGCTAGCCACATCATCACTTAACATAAGTTGAGATTGTGTCTATAAACAAAACTTACAAATAATAGAAAACACCCAAATAGTCACGGCACGTGTACGACATGATACGTTCTATGTTGTACCGTTACGATAAAAATTAAATACATTAATAAATCAAATATACAATATCATAACAATTATACTATAATAATTATTTTCATCTACTATATTAATATATCATATCAATATGACACGCAAGGCCTATAAGTGCTTGGCGACAGATTTTCAATCTGAGGGTGGTAGCTAACCAGTAAGGTATTAGAAAAAGTCCTACCACCATGCAAATACAAGGTGTCCAGAAAGGGTATCGGGTATTTGTTTTCGCGCCATATTCGAAACGGGGCGTCTAAAGGGTGCGGGGAGGGGTTCGTGGCGTCCGCCATTTTGTGGAGTTTTAGTCACGATGGAACAGTACTCGGGGACGCATCGCGCATTTTGCGTACGAGCGTATTATCGTAATGGTGATTCAATAGTGACTGCTCAACGTCTCTATCGTGCGGAATATCGTACACGCCACGCGCCAAGTGACGATAGCATTAGGAAATGGATCAGGATGTTCGAGAATACAGGTGCGACAGTTAAAATTCAAAACTCTGGTCGTCCTCGTTCAGTTCGCGACGAAGAAACAATTGAAGAAGTTGAGGCGTCGGTACGTCAAAATCCGTCTTTATCCATCCGAAAGCGAAGCCAAGCGTTGAACATCAAAAAATCGTCTTTACATTCGATTTTAAAGAAAGACTTACATCTAAAAGCCTATAAAATTCAATTGGTTCAAGAATTGAAGGATACGGACTATGCTAATCGACTGAATTTTGCGAACGAAATGCTGCAGCGATTTAACAACTTTAACAACATACTGTTCAGTGACGAAGCAAATTTTCACCTGAATGGTCATGTTAATAAGCAGAATTGTCGGTACTGGGCAGTGGAGAATCCAAGACGAAAGCATGAACAACCCCTGCATAGCCCAAAGGTCGTTGTTTGGGCCGCTATGTCTGCTAAAGGCATAATTGGTCCTTATTTTCATGAAGATCAACGAGGCCGAGCAATTAATGTGAATAGTGACCGTTATTGCGATATGTTGCGAAATTTTTTGGTCCCAGAGTTGCAGGAGTTTGCAGGTTTCAACTCAAGAACGTGGTTCCAGCAAGATGGGGCCACTTGCCATACCTCAAATGACTCAATGGAAGTTGTTAACGAATTATTCCCTAATAAAGTCATTTCGCGAAGGGGTAACATCAACTGGCCTCCCAGAAGCCCCGACCTTAGCCCGCTTGACTATTTTGCATGGGGATACCTTAAAAGTAAGGTTTATCAAAACAATCCGACGAATCTAACCCAGTTAAAGCAAAACATCAGGTCAGAAATGGCAGCAATATCGATAGCTATGTGTCAACGTGTTATCGCCAATCTTCGTTTCCGTTTAGAAGAGTGCCAGCAACGTAACGGTCATCATTTGGATAACATCATCTTTTCCAAATAATTCTCCAATTCATATGCTAATAATAAACAATAAACTTTTTTATTGCATACAAATAATTTTTGTTTCATTGAACTTACAAATACCCGATACCCTTTCTGGACACCTTGTAGTTAGGGAACTAAGTAATTTATTTCATAATATTTTAAAATATATTAAGAAATAATGTAGTATCTATAAATTAATGAAGATTTGGGATCGAATCCTTTCAATAAGCCTGAGCCTTCATTGAAGGAAAACATCGATTGAGGACAACATGATACCATAGTATGTAGTGTTTCATAGTATGTAGTGTTAATAAAGAGCAGAAAACGAGGCAGTATATCTATTTCGCTCGCGCTTTAATGGAATTATTTCAGTGGAAGTGGTGGCACAGTTTACTCCACTACAAGACATCCGCAAATCTTGGTTCTTAGAAGCCAACATGGGTAGAACTTCTGTTGTTCCGACTTTTAGGTTAAAGTTTCCATTCCATCATAAAAAAACATTGACGATATCCATCATTTCTTGATGGACTGTTCCAGAAATAATAATTATAGGATATCCTTATCAAATAAATATAAAATTAAGTTCTCTTTTAAAATTAATTAATTCTTATGCCTGAGATATGTGTATAGTCTTTTTGATTTTCTTTTTTTAAGTTTATAGTTCTTGTATTTTAATATACATAGCAAGAATTCTGGTTGAACCGGCATATGCCCCGCCTGCCGGGGTATGCTGTAGTGGGGTTGTGACTTAATTATTTTCTTCAAAATTAGATAGCCGTACTCTCCTGAAATGGGAAGAGCAAAATAATTCTTTTACCGATATACCCGACTTAGTACAATTCAAAAAATTTGTTACCGATCGCGCTGACGTTTTGGAAGCCATAAATCGCAACAAAAATGATAATAATATACACAAAAAATATCCTCGCAATATACCTCATACTAAATCGTTTTCTATATTAAACCAAAGTTCCCATACAGATCAAAACACTCATAAATTTTCTTGTGTTGTTTGTAATGAGAACCACAAAATTTATGAATTTATTTTTAAAAATAAAACTATAAAAGATAAACTATCCGATGTTACTAAACACAATTTGTGCATCAATTGTTTACGTAAGGGTCATCACAAGTCACAATGCAAATTAGGGCCATGTAAACACTGCAAGAAGCGTCATAATACGTTAATTCATGATTTCAATACTGTTTCAACTTCCAGCCAGTCAGATTCTAAGTTACGTTTTCTAAACAAACTAATCAAGTCCTGTTATCTACCGCCATAGTTCACCTATATAATCCAGTAACGAACAGGGTAGAAAAGGTAAGGGCTCTATTGGACTGCGGAATTCAAACATCTTTTATCACTAAAAATGTAAAAAATAAATTACAATTAAATACTGAAGCAATAAATCCAATTAATGTTATTGGAATCGGCAACCAGTCCTCTAATCAGGCAACTGAATGTTGCACTATAATAATAAAGTCAATTATTAAGCCATACAATACTAAATTATCTTGTCTTGTGCTTCATGAGCTAACAGGTGTGTTACCAAAGGCTCCGATAAACAAAAAACAATTCAGCTTACCCAAGCACATACAATTGGCCGATCCAAGTTTTGATATACCATCCACTATTGATATTTTACTTGGAGCGGACATATTTTGGGACATTATTCTACCAGAACAATATTCATTAGGTCCCGAAAATCAAAAATTAATTAATTCCAAATTAGGCTGGCTCCTCACGGGCCCTATTCAATCCTCTATATAAAAATATATACATTGCAATCATAGTACAATGTCTATCAATAAATCCGATAAATCTAAAGAAGCATACATCGATAAGTCAATAGCTAAGTTCTGGGAGCTTGAAGAGCTACCACAAAAGTCAATATTAAATTTAACTTAGCATTCATGTGAACAACATTTTACGATAAATACAACCCGGTTAAGTAGTGGTAGATTTTGTGTTAAATTGCCATTGCTTGACAACCCTGATTGTTTAGGAGATTCCTATCATTCAGCTACGAAACGATTTTTACATTTAGAAAAACGATTCCGTAAAAATCCCGATTTAAAACTACAATATTCTAATTTTGTCAATGAGTATTCAGAATTATGCCATATGTCGGAGATAAATATAGTAAGCCCTATATCCAGTTATTTTTTAAGTTATCATGCTGTCTTCAGAGAATCAAGCGAATCTACAAAAATTCGAGTTGTTTTTGATGGCTCCGCACCTACTTCCTCCGGGTTTGCTCTAAATGACATTCTAATGGTAGGCCCAAATGTTCAGGATTCTCTTTTTTCCATATTAATCACAGCAAGGCAATACAAATATTTACTGACCGGTGACATTGAGAAAATGTATCGCCAGGTCCAAGTACATACAGACGATCGTAACTTGCAACTGATATTGTGGAGATCAGATGAGTCTAAACCTATTCAAACATATCAATTAAATACTGTCACTTACGGAACCGCAAGTGCTAGCATTTAGACCGTTATTGCGATATGTTGCGAAATTTTTTTGGTCCCAGAGTTGCAGGAGTTTGCAGGTTTCAACTCAAGAACGTGGTTCCAGCAAGATGGGGCCACTTGCCATACCTCAAATGACTCAATGGAAGTTGTTAACGAATTATTCCCTAATAAAGTCATTTCGCGAAGGGGTAACATCAACTGGCCTCCCAGAAGCCCCGACCTTAGCCCGCTTGACTATTTTGCATGGGGATACCTTAAAAGTAAGGTTTATCAAAACAATCCGACGAATCTAACCCAGTTAAAGCAAAACATCAGGTCAGAAATGGCAGCAATATCGATAGCTATGTGTCAACGTGTTATCGCCAATCTTCGTTTCCGTTTAGAAGAGTGCCAGCAACGTAACGGTCATCATTTGGATAACATCATCTTTTCCAAATAATTCTCCAATTCATATGCTAATAATAAACAATAAACTTTTTTATTGCATACAAATAATTTTTGTTTCATTGAACTTACAAATACCCGATACCCTTTCTGGACACCTTGTAGTTAGGGAACTAAGTAATTTATTTCATAATATTTTAAAATATATTAAGAAATAATGTAGTATCTATAAATTAATGAAGATTTGGGATCGAATCCTTTCAATAAGCCTGAGCCTTCATTGAAGGAAAACATCGATTGAGGACAACATGATACCATAGTATGTAGTGTTTCATAGTATGTAGTGTTAATAAAGAGCAGAAAACGAGGCAGTATATCTATTTCGCTCGCGCTTTAATGGAATTATTTCAGTGGAAGTGGTGGCACAGTTTACTCCACTACAAGACATCCGCAAATCTTGGTTCTTAGAAGCCAACATGGGTAGAACTTCTGTTGTTCCGACTTTTAGGTTAAAGTTTCCATTCCATCATAAAAAAACATTGACGATATCCATCATTTCTTGATGGACTGTTCCAGAAATAATAATTATAGGATATCCTTATCAAATAAATATAAAATTAAGTTCTCTTTTAAAATTAATTAATTCTTATGCCTGAGATATGTGTATAGTCTTTTTGATTTTCTTTTTTTAGTTTATAGTTCTTGATTTTATAAATAGCAAGTGTCAACGCGCGCACTTCACTGCCCCGCGCTGCCGCGGGGTATGCTGTGTGGTTGGAGAGGGGTTGGTGACGCGTGGGACGAGAATCTGCGCCGTCGCCGCGCTGCAGACTCAATAGCCAAGGACCGCCGCACCACAACGTATTTTTTTATATAATAGGCGATTGTAAAGTTTATCATTATATATCTATTTGAAATAAGGGTTTTCTTTCAAACTCTCAAATGTCAAGCGAAGACATAAAGTATAAGTTAAGATGGGACAGGCATATCCTTAGCCCCCGGAGATTGCCGATCTTCGGGTGGCCTGCTCCGCGGCGAGGCGGCAGTTGCAACGCTGCCGCCGGCGGCAAACTCGGCAGAGTGGAGAAGAGGCCCGATTGCTTGCTGCCTACAGGGAATGCCGTAAGTCCCTGCAGGTAGCCATAGGCCGGGCCAAGGACGAGAGATGGGAGGAGCTTCTTAGGACCCTGGATCGGGATCCATGGGGGCGCCCTTACCGGATGGTAAGGAAAAAGTTCCGGGGGCAGGCGCCCCCTTTAACGGAAACAATGGATCCAGAGGTCCTTAAGAGGGTCGTGTCCACACTGTTGCCCGACCCTCCGGTGCTCCTTCCACCTCCCATGATCAATGCGGGCTTTGTTGCGGAGGAGCTAGCACTGCCCCAGATCGTTACTGATGATGAGATGGGGCGGGCGGTGCAGCGCCTTCGCAAGAAGCGGAGGGCACCTGGCCCGGACGGGGTGCCGGGCCAGTTATTAGGAGTGACGCTGGGCCACATGGGGGGAGAGCTTCGGGAGCTGTTCGACCGGTGTTTGTTGGTCGGACGGTTCCCGAAGCTCTGGAAGGTGGGGCGACTCTGCCTGTTGCCGGATGAGGGTCGCCCTCCGGACTGCCCGTCCTCATACCGGCCCCTGGTGTTGCTGGATGACACGGGGAAAATGTTGGAAAGAATAATAGCCTCCCGTGTCATCCGGCCCATGGAGGAGGTGGGGCCGGTCCTCTCGGACTGGCAGTTCGGCTTCCGGAGAGGGCGCTCCACTTTGGGCGCCCTCTCCAACCTGAAGGCGTGGTCCGCGGAGGCGACCAGGGAGGGAGGTAGGTTGTTGGCGGTGTCAATTGACATGGCCAACGCCTTCAACAGTCTGCCGCACAATGTTATTCGGGAGGCACTCCGGTTTTTCGGGGTCGCTGCGCAGCGTGTCGTGGCGCTGAGAGTAGTTCGTGGATACCGATCGGTCGCGTGACGCTATACCATAGACGCCGTCCGCCCGGTTCTCCGGATGTGGTGTGGTAGGGAGCAGGGCTCCCTGACGTTTAGGCTTGTGCAGGTGCTGTCCGGACATGGATACTTCGGATGGTTCCTGCACAAAATAGCCAGGAGGGAGCCCTCACCTGCGTGCCATGAGTGCGGGGCTGCGGAGGATACGGCGCAGCACACTCTTGGTGAGTGTGCTGCGTGGGAGGAGCAGCGTCGCACTCCGGCCGCAGTTGTTGGAGAGGACCTCTCGCTGCCGAGTGTGGTGAGAGCCATGCTCGACAGCGAGAGGGCATGGACGGCGATGGCCTCCTTCTGCGAGGACGTCATCTCGCAGAAGGAGGCCGCGGAGAGGGTTCGTGAAGGGGATCCCCTGAGCGGCCCTCTTCGCCAAAGAAGAACGGGTGGCAGGAGGAGGCGGTTCATCCGCCAACTCCCGCCACCCTAGCCGAACCAGAGGAGACGGGTCGGGGGGCCCGTCTTCTCATTGCACTGGTTCGGCGGACGGAGGAGACGGCTAGGGTGTACTGAGCCGTCTCCTATTTAGGCCGGGGCCCGGTTCAGCAAGGACGGCCGCCGGGGCGGCGCGGCTGTATGCTAGCGCAGTGCCCGCGTCGCCCTAGTATGGCGGCGGATGGTACACCGTGGAGTTTTAGTGAGTAGGAGTCTTACATAACCACTCGTCCCCCCGGGCGGGTGTGTACCCATGATGGGTTTCTCCACGTTAAAAAAAAATAAAATATGCATATCCTTAGCGACAAAAGTCCCTAAATAAAATTTAATTTAAAAAACCTGAAAAATTCATAATTCAAGCTGTATGAAATTGTAACAGAGTTTTAGTACCAAATTGCTTGTCTAATGAATATTAGTAGTCGTTACACCCGAGTTTTTATAGATGTCTTTTATTGAGTTTTTTTTTGTGTTGGACGATCAACTAAATGGATCCCTTAATTGTGTTCACTTAATTGTTTAAAAGACGATTGGTTGTTTTTTATAGGATCGCTCAGCTCCGCCGCGGCATGTGGGTGAGGAATTTATGAGGAAAAAAAGTATTAAACTCTCATGAAAGGCAAATAATACTAAATGAGTTGTTAGATTTGGTTGTAAATCGTTTATTTGAGGAATAAAGAACTGACGGCCTCTGGTTTTAGTATCGGCCGTTACTATTAAATACTAGTGCGTTTAGTAACTTAATTAAAAGCGAGTCATTTGGTGACACAAAAAAAATTTAGCAAAAATTTGGTCATTTGAGATATATTGTAGTATCGCCATCTAGTGGGAAAATATAGAACTATAAATTTTTCAGTGTTTGAAGTCTATGGTACCGAGTAAATAATATCTCTGTTACATGGACTCAAAATTATTTAAAGATTATTCATATTGTGTTTTTATAAATAGGCCAAGATTGACTCAGCTTTACAGTAACCTCCATCTCAGCATAAACAAAGAAGCTCTCCTTGTCATACCTTTGCTGTATGTACTGTGAAGCTGTGGAACTGTCTTCCCCTGTGTTTCCTCCTTCCAACAACATGGAGTCCTTCACGTGAAGAGACATCTGAGCAGTTCGGTATGACAACGAAGCTGGTGATAGATTGCGGTATTATGGTGAATGTTTTAAAGAATTGTTGGCCTATCTCGTCATCTTCCGTTCACTACAGAACCATGAGTTCTGGTCTGCTGAGCCACAGCTACACGGTAGCTCCCATAATGGCAAGAACAAAGAAGTTCTATAATACTTACATTGGCTGTACCGTGCTGATGTGGAAAAGTTTCCAGTCAAAGTGTTCCTTCCCTCCTATGATATTGGGTACTATAAACGAGGCGTGAAGAGACAAACGACTGCTGATGAAATTTGCTGTTTGTAGACTGTACCATTCTTACCATCAGATGCTGTAAAAACATTTTCACGAGCTATTATAAAAAAGCGTAATTTCACAGTTGTGTGTAAGTGACATTTTATCTATAGAGAATTGAAATAACCGATTGTGTATAATTTTAGTCGTAATACTGATAAATAAAGCATTATGCAATTAGCAATTTCACTTAATATATAAATTATTTATATATTATTGTCCTTAAGTTGTTGCTAGTTATAATGTCCCACGTGAAGGATTCTATGCGATAGTGCTTTTTATAGTCTCTAATACAATAAAATCTTATTATATGTAATTGGTTTCTTGGAAACGGCTCTAACAATTTCGATGAAACTTTGCGTTTAGATAATGTTTTACATTCCAAGTTTATCTAGATAGGTGTTTTTCTTTTTTTTGTTTATAAGATACCGAACACAGCTTAATCGCCCAGATATTAATAATTATACTTCATTGTGGGAATACTAATAATAGTGTACGTTAATTTATACATTGTTTCTTTCACTTCATACGTTTGGTATAATTGATCTAAAAATAATATAATGACATGAAAAATAAAAACAAAAAGAAGACCTTAAGTGTGACCGAAGCACCAATTTACGTGGAATCGTTTGATTTTCAAACATTCTCAGCTTGTAGTAAGCGTAAACTTTCTTTTCTTTTCTAGGAATGAAGTCATTTTATGTATTCCTATAAATATACAAGTTGCGAGAGATCTTTGTAAGATAACTGTAGTCTGTCATTTCAATATAGTATTCACTTAAGGGTCATGAGAAACTTGGGTATCGGCAGACACAACGACGAGTGTTATTTCATCTTGTTCACCATTTTGGTGAAGTGTTTATTTTATTTGCCTTAATGATAATCAAAGTCGTGACCTGTGACCTCAGTCAGTCACATATGATTTCCATGAAACGCTTGATTTATTGACAGTTGCAGACGAGATCGTTAAAAAACTTTATAGATACAAGAGGTATAAATATAAAGAACGTATATATCTCTTATGAATAGAGAGTATATATCTCTTATGAATAGAGAGTATATATCTCTTATAGTTTCCTCAGCGTAAGCCATTTAAGTGCCCGAATTGATTCACCATGGCCAGTGTTTTTTATTTGTGCGGAACCCTAATTCTTTTACTCCTTATAACAGCAGCTATCTGCCATTGAAATTACTGTCAAAATCGGTCCTAACGTTTCGGAGATTAAACGGAACAAACAAACGACAGACAGACAAAAATTTTATTAATTATATTTAAGTAATTATTTAACAACAAAAATGCACTGATGATTGCTTTGTAACTGGCGCCGCCTGATTGTTAAACAAAACAAATTCAAATCAATTAAATAATAACATGAAAAATAAATAAATAAAATAAAAATTGACTTGTAAAGCATATCATTGAGTAGGTCAATAAAGTTGAGTGTAAGTTAGTGACACGTACTTATTCAAGTTCGTGGAAGCGAAAACTAGTTGACAGTAGTGACTGACTGACTAGACATTTAACGATCAAATCGAAACAACTCGTAACCGTATATACTTGTGTATGCTTTTAATAGCATTGTCAATACGAGTTTCTACATAATTAACTTTGTAATGTTGTATACAGGTTGTTCAGCATTTCAATTATTAAATTATTAAGAAATATTTATTTGTAATTCGTAATGATATTGTTAGTTATATTGAAAGAAGCCATGTAAGTACAGACAATGCGGTAACAAGTAATGCTTACATTGTTACAGTAATACAACAAACATAACATTTATCTAATAAAAGATAATTATAACTGAATACTTTATTTAAATCAGATTTAGTAATGCAACCCAGATATAACAGAGACAAAACTAAACTATATTACACATGTAATACAGCGGAGACTTGATTATTCGAACCTCGGTTATACGGATTCGCGATTATACGGATTAACGGAGCCAAAGTGTGGTTCCTAGAGCTCATTATAATTAAAATGAATTCGCGATGTAACAATAATGAACAGGAAATTTATTTACGTCAAATGAAAATGACGAAATATTTAAAATAAAATTAACCTGCAGTGATTGACCTATGTAATTTTTGTTTATAGTTCAGTCGAGTGCTGAAGATTGCAATTTTTTAGATATTTTACAAATATGTAGGTACTGTACGTGCGAAAATTTATCTTTAATATCTTAGTAAATATCTGTTTTTGGTTTTTGTTGACTTTAATAATAAAAATAAATTATTTATTTTATAATATAGTATTATTACTATTTAACAATAAATACATATTGATATGTATTATATCTGACACATATTCTCTTAAGTCCTCTCTTAATACATTCAATTATCCGAATGACTTACGACAACGATTAGTCCGGTTAATCGAGTCTCCACAAAAACAAGATTTTATTTAAAAATGTATTTTATATTATGAATTTATTGTAAGTTTTTTTTTACACCTCTGTACAAAGACAAAACACTAAATTTAATGAAATGATTAAACAAATGGAAATTTTATTGAGAACGACGAATACATGTTTTGATAAATCCATTAGTATTTAATTTATAATTTTTTTACTAAATTCATATATTATTCACAGTACAAAATATATTTGAATGTATTTTATACGATTAAAAGCACTTCGTTCAGCATAATAAGTAGTTATTTTTAAATCAATATAATCAGTTTATTAAATCATGCCTGTGGACAAATTACTTTGCTAAATGCTTAGGTTTTCTATTTATTTATTTTGCTACAAACTTTTCGTCCACCCATTTCACAAAGATAGGTGTGATATTAAATACAATTACAATACAACATAACTTATTGACTTAGTCCACATCTTCAGGTGCGGAGGGCTGTGATTGTTTCTTGAATTCATAGGTTTATTGCAAATAATTGCAATCTTGCAGAATTCGAACCCTCTTCCTTCGGAGCAATGCGACAGTGGATCATTTTACCGCTGAACCATAGTTGCTTAAAATAACAGATGCAATGATGGCTCAGTTGGTAGCGTGTACGGACATCGTGTCAATCGACGTGTGTTTGAATCTCTGCAATGAGCGTGAGCGCTCGGTGAAGAAAAACATCGTGAGGAAACCCTAGCATGGTAATAGGCGTTTTCTAATACTCGCCTGGCTAGCTTCCACCCTCAAGTTGAAAATCTGTCGCCAAACACCAATAGGTGTGTTCCGGCAGCTGCATTTGAGAGCAAGCCTTCCGGCCTAACGGCTTAGCCTGCTACCATCTTGGGCAACATCGTCAGTCACTTAAGATAAGGTGAGGTTGTGGCTAAAACGCTACTATAACGATAAAAAAAATAAAAAGAGAAGATGATCATTGTAATGATGTTTAAAACCCCTGTTTTCTGTATTCAAGCTAATAATAACCTAGCAAATTGTAAAGCGCGTAGCAATCGTCTACGACGTAGTCCATTGTGCCGACTTTCACGTAAAACTCACCAGAGAGGGCTACTTGTCTGTTAAGATCCTACTTTTTTCGAACTAACTTTATTTTAAAGGCACTTTCATATATTCCGCATAATAAGTACCCTGTGCACTATAAGCATATTACGTTCAGTCAACGCCTTTCAAAACAACAAAATCTAAAAATATTAATTGACCGATTACAAAATTTATTTATACTACAAAGATGGCAAACAAGGATACGACCTGCCTGATGGTAACAGATTACATTAGCCTATGGACTCTTGAAGCACGAGAAGTATCACTAGCATATTACCGACCTTGAACCCCTCTTCCCCTTGGAGCTCTGGAAACCCCACTCACTGCAGGAACACACCACTAGTTTATTTGGTTGCGAACTTCTGTAGGGTGGAGTCCAACAGTCGGTCTGCTCCAACGTGAAATAAAATTTCCAAAAAGATGTGTCTTATTATTTTTATCTTTTAGTTCTGTTTGTACAATTAGTTTTTTGTCCAAATTACATAGGCATACTATATGAACGATACTGATCACGAATATGCTATTAAAAATTTATTAATGGCTTTATCGATTCTTATGAAATTCTATAAACGGCAAGTATAAGCATAATTATTGATGTGCTATAACAATTTCAATATCACGTCTAGAAATCGTAAAAAAAAGTTAAAAAAATTGAATTTTCATCATTTCTCAACCGATTCTGATGAAATTTTGTAAATGGGAAGCATACGTCATTCCATGATTGATAGGCTATAAGAACCGTCAATAATAATAATTTTTAACCGATTTTCATGAAAATTGTATACGGAAATTACGGGTACATGTCATCCTTCAATTGATACGATTGTTTGAATGTATAATGTTGTTGGAATTGTTAATAATAATTGCAAAAATAAAATTACCTACGGGATTTAAATAACTACTGCGCGCGAAGCCACGGGCATATCGCTAGTCGTAATATATAAAGCCTAATGAAATTATATAAATTTTGTTATTAGTAAATACAATTCGTATTTGTATTAGAAACGATTGCACATGTGACCAGAGATAACAAAACGCAAAGCGCCGATATAATTACAATAACGCGGTAAAATTACATTACATAACTTTACACAACATGTTAATACAACGCGTTTTGTTAATATTTCAAACGTTACAGTACGTAGTAATAACAACGTAAAGCGATAGCGACACAATTAGGTGCTAATGTTTCTACGACAGATTAAAGTGCGTTTATTGAAGTGAATCTTCTTTTGGGACGGGTTGAATTGGATTTTGTGTAACGAAAAAGAGATAGCTATAAATGTATGTATAGGTTTTAGGCTATGAGAGAATGGGATAGAATGCGTTTCTATATAGTTTTCCTATCTTTCGTCTATTCCTAATGTACTCGAAATATATACAAAGAGAGGGAGAGAGAGAGAGAGAGGTTTGACTTCTACCGCGTGTGAACTCAAACTCAATTTTTTTTACTCTTCTTCTTTTTAACTTGGCAACTAGTACTCTTTATTGAAGACCATTACTCGAGTCGAATTACATCGAGTGAATATAAAGTATTATGTCCTACGATAATTTCAGTATTTTAGCATGGTCGTAGCTCAAGAGAGCTAAGAATAATAATTAGAACATTCTAGGGAGTATTTTTGTCATATCAGAATTTTTGGTGCATGTTATTATTTCCAATCTACTTCAGTTTTGTACAAAAACCATGTTTTATTATACAATATATAGTGTCAAACAACATAAATTTATGAATAAAAAACAAAAACCACTAACTACTACATGACAGTTTGAGGCCCTGCCAAGTACCTATTTTTTATAGTTTTCAAAATATTAAGGTTTTGATTTTGATTATTCATCTTCTCGACGTGCTTTCTTCCACAATTCTGGTAACAGTGCCATTCTGACGTGAATAGAATAGTTGTCTAATTATTCTTGTGATCTTCAAACAGCTCTAACAAGAAAGTGGTTCTCTTGTTAAACTGCCCAGGGAGTTTTTGTAGCAACTTAAAATGCATTTTCCTAGTTATTATTTATAATATTCACTCGACTTGTGCACAATAACCAAACTACATCACGTAAAATTCCGCCAATGTTACATAATATAGAGCCAAATAACATACGTTTATGAATGTAAAACAAAACTATCGCAAGACACTTTGAGATCTCGCCAAAAACTGTCATGTGATATTTGAAACGAATCGGAAATGTCCCGGTTTCTTGTTCGGCTTTCTATAGAATACCTAGGCAATGTATGAAATATGAATCAATTTTTACATTGCCGGCTTACTTCAGGCATTCTATGCATTGCCTTTAAAATATACACTTTTTGGTAGGTACATATTCTTTAAGCTGACAAGTATTAATTGTTTAAGTAACTAATATTGAATTTTACATTAACTTAACATTATAAATTAACTTTATAATTTGTATGTAATAATAAAGTTCACTGGTTATTAATTTCTTGAATATGTTTTTGTTAATCAATTGTATGTACACTTCTGTTTGTTCTCAACTGTATATTTTTACATAAATAAAATAAAACTCAATAATCCTATGTATTTAATCATAATCTGCACAGTATATATTACTCTATCTTTATTCAGTATAATCGTTTCTTTAAACAATAATCTTTAATTGTTTATTAATAATAAGGTTGTCGCATTGCATCATTTTTGATAATAAAAATAAAGATATAATATGTATTATGTACATATAGATACAATAGTTTAGCAGATAACTTTAATAATGTTTTCGATATTTTTTTAAGGGCATTCGTAATCAATCTAAATACTTAATACACCATAAATAACTATTCATAGGACTTTTTATCTATATCGATTATACTTTTAATATATAAGTCACAAGAGTTTGTTTGTTTGAAAGCGCTAATATCTGAAAGTACCAATTAGATCGGAAAATTTATTTTAGCTGTTATAGCCTATTTATTGAGGAAGGTTACAGGCGATATAACTCTACACTATGACTTAAAAGAGTGGAGCTGTAACCTTGGACGTCAAGTAATCTGAAAAACTATAGGCAAGTGCGGGAAATAGTCCACATGGGTATGTTGCTGTAGCGGTAATGCTGTGAAGAATATTTCGAGTAAATTTAACTCGAGTTAGACCGTAAAACACAGATAGTGGCCAATATCATCTTCTTTATTATAACGTCGAACATTATAACGCTGTAATATGGATCCCATTGACATCCTTGACATGAATCTAAGTCGATTCTAATATTTAATTCAAAAATACATTATTTTAATATATTCTGCATGTAAGTGACAAACTTTTTTCTTTTCTTTTTTCCTTTTGGGAAATAATTACAACTGATATGCACTAATGAATTGGATTATAAGTTAGTTTAAAACATGTCAATTTTGAGATCTATTCTTATTTTGTTTATAATCCGTAATGTGTGTCTATATAATAAATAAATAAATAAAGGCTCAGCCCTCGTCGGTGGAAAAGTTTCTACTGTTTTCTATCTTGTGCCTTTCTTTTAACCACTTGATAAGTAGTCAGTATATAATGGACATATATTGTTTTATTTGTTACATTTATTTAAAAGTAAAAGCAATAGATTGCTGTGACTACTCAACATTAGGATTAAATCTGTTCCATTCCCTTATAGAATTTTATGGCTTCCTCTTGATACAGAAGTGTGAAAAAAATAGTCAAATAGTGTAGAAATTATGCCTTGCTCACAGACGTTTTACTTTCGTTTATTTTATGAAATTCTTATACATCTGTTTATCTTTCATATCAATTATACTATTTACATATACATGTCATTAATTATGTACTTTTACTATATGTGTATGCACACACAATTAACAAATTTTTCGGATAATTTAATTGAAATCATACTTCAGAATCCCCTAGATAAATTTATTATCTTAGGGGACTTTAACCTACCGAACTTAACCTGGTCCTTAGCGGATGATGGTGTATCGTTTTATCCTTCTAATACTCAGGGAGTTGTTCAAACTAATTTCATTGATAGCCTTGCCACATGTCACTTGCAGCAATACAATTCATTTAATAACATAAACAATAGATTCTTGGATTTAATTTTTTCTAATAGTGATGTCTCTGTTACAAGTTGTATTGAACCTTTGGTTCCAGAGGATCAGCACCATAAAGCCTTAGTTGTAAATGCAGATTTTGTTGAACTCCACGCTCTTCCTTTGTGTCCGTACGTTAAATTTATGTATCACATAGGTGACTTTGATTCAATTTCAACAAGAATAAATGAAATAGACTGGCGCCATGAATTTAGCTCTAAATCTACAGAGGAATCTGTTTCGTTTTTTTACTCTACTTTGACTAGTTTACGAAACAAGTTTATTCCCTCGAAAACTGTTACGCCTAATAATAAATACCCACTTTGGTATAAATCGTCGCTCATTAAAGTATTGAAAGAAAAATACAAGTTTTTATCAAAGTTTAAAAAATACAAGAACTTATCTGATCACAATTCTTTCGTAACTTTAAGGGAACGAGCTAAACATATGGAAAAAGATATGTTCCACAATTATATCTCTCAAATTGAAATTAATATTTTGAAATCTCCCAAAGCATTCTGGTCTTATGTGAAAAGTAAAAACCAGTGTAATGCTTATCCATCCATGATGAAATATGGTCTGGTTTCTTCTGCATCAGGTGACATCATATGTAACATGTTTTCTGACTATTTTCATTCTTCTTTTCTAGATAATACACAGAATTCTTCACCTATTACAGACGGTTCAACATTCATTCTTGAGTCTTCTTCCAATATAAGTTCTATTGAAATTGTCTGTTCTGATATACAAAAAATTCTTGAAACTCTTGATCTTAACAAATCTGCAGGTCCTGATAACATACCTCCCATTTTAATAGTTAAGTGTGCAAATAGTATTTCTGTCCCACTTTCTCTTTTATATGAGCGTTCTCTTAAAGATGGGATAATGCCCGATATATGGAAATCTGCCTTAATTACGCCTGTTCATAAGAATGGCTCTAAAGACTTGGTCATTAACTACAGACCCATCTCCAAACTTTGCATTTTTTCTAAAGTATTCGAAAAAGTCGTTTTCAAACAACTTTATCCTTCTCTTAAACATTCCCTTAACGATCGGCAACATGGCTTTATAAAAGGAAGATCTACTACATCAAATCTTATCCTGTCTAGTGATTACATAACTTACTACATGTCAGAGCCTGCCCAGGTAGATGTAATTTATACTGATTTCAGTAAAGCATTTGACAGGATAGATCATGAAATCCTGCTTTGCAAACTGAGAGATATAGGGATTCGGGGTAATTTGTTTAGGTGGTTTTCATCTTATGTCAAGAACAGATGCCAAACTGTAGTTCTAAATGGCTATACATCTTCGCCGATGCAGATTCCTTCAGGAGTTCCTCAGGGATCTTTATTGGGTCCTCTGCTCTTTAACATTTTTATTAATGATATACCATCCTGTTTTACCACTTGCAAAATTCTTCTCTACGCTGATGACCTTAAAATTATATGTCCTGTTAAAACTGTTTCCGATGTAGTTCGTATTCAATATGATTTAGATAAGTTTCAAAATTATTGTACTCTCAATAAATTAGATTTAAATGTCACGAAATGTCAAGTTATAACATATACCCGTAAACTCAATCCGATTCTGCACAATTACTTTCTTAAAAATACTAAATTATCACGAGTTAATGCTGTTAGAGATTTAGGTGTTATTTTTGACTCCAAACTAATATTTGATAAGCATATTGATAATGTTGTCAAAAAAGCTTCTAAAGCATTAGGGTTTGTATTTCGATTATCCAATGAATTTAAATGTGTTAAAACTTTTAAAATTCTTTATTGTTCTTTTGTTCGAACCCATCTTGAATACGCATCTCAAGTCTGGAACCCCAATTATAATATATATATCACACGCATTGAGAAAATACAAAAGCGGTTTCTTCGTTTCCTACAGTTTAAATCTGAAATAATTGTACCAGATTACACATCGCGCTGTAAAAAATTTCATATGCTCCCGCTGTATACACGAAGAGAAATAGCTGATGTATCATATCTTTTATGTATACTCAATGGCCTAGTTGACTGTTCGGAGATACTGAGCAAAATTAACCTACGTGTACCGGCAGCATCTTTTAGAAACCCTAACATACTTTATAGTCCTATAGTTAGAACTACCTACAGACAAAATTCCTATTTCATTCGAGTAAGCAGCAGTATGATTAAATTAGTTAGTGATTTAGACATTGATATATTTAATACAACTGTGCAGAAGTTGAAAGCTCTTTTGAATTCTTATTTCTTTTGTTAATATTTTTGTGTTCTTCCGTCTACTTTTTTTTTTTTTTTTTTATATATAAATACATAATTATATGTGAGAACTTGTAAATGGCCTTCATTAATTTATACATGTAACTTAAATAAGTACTTAGCTGTAAGTTTTCTTAAAATATTAAAATAAAAATAAATAAAATAAATATCACCACAGTTAAAGTAATTTCATCGCGCCGTATTTCAAATATAAAAAATAAAAATAAATCGCACGGTAATCTCGTAAGCATCTCATTCTTGTGTGCGATGAAGTCTATTTGAGCATGTGTGAGTGTTGGGCACGTGTGTGCGTTCTGTAATAGAGCGATGACGTGATTTCCTGCGCTGAGTTATTGCTACTGTACCGGCGCTAAATGGTTTGCACGCGATGACTTTGTACTAAGGGCGTAAGCAATATATTTCATTAATATTTAATTTTTATCTTTATGTTAAATAAAAAATTACACAAGTAGTATGATTAATGTGATGAATAGAATTGAGTCGTATAGAATCAAAAGCGGCAAAGTTTTGTTTCGGTAATCCCAGAAAAAATAATATATTTCAATTGTAATTTAATAAGTTTAATGCAATATAATTACCTTTGGACGACAAATCTGTTGAAATTATCTTTGTATAAAAATCGTATCAATTATTTATAACATTTTTTCCCGTTTTGTAATCGTTTCATAAAAAAGCTTAATGAGAACATTGCCGACGTATGCATATACCTACAATTGAAAGTAATTTAGATATAAACAATACTGTATGTTATTTAATTTTGCCAAATGATATTTTATTATTTAAATTATCAGGCTAATCATCTTCATGATAAAACTTATCCACCATTTATGACTTTATGATTGATGATATTTTATTTCGATAATGAGTATGAAAATTGTTAAAAGTATTATAAACCTTTTTTAGACTACGCTTCTGCCGCGCACCTTTTTGATGGCAGTTTTTAAACCCTGAATTAGATAGCAACTTATTAACAATATGAACCAACTGAACTTCCAGAGTGCATTAAAGATATTCCTTGTTTAGTTGTAAACCAGAAATAGTAATGCATCTCGAATAAATGTTCTCTGTCAATGTCATAATCTATTTAACCGTATAAATGACGAACCATGATAAAATATTTTCTCTACCTATTACTTTTAAAATGAACTAGACGCAGGATTTAATGTTCTACTATGCTGCGTCATATAAGATTAATGATTTTTAAAAGTAAAAAAATATCGAAATATATTTTATAATTTACAATGACGAATTAACTCTGCTTTGACATAGCTTATCTTTATTTATTAGCATTACGCATAATAATCTATTACTTCCTTCCATTTATACATGGTTTTTATTTGTGATTATATTTATAAAGATGCTTGATTACCTTTTTACTTTTTGAAACCATAAATGTGTTTTTATAAGACAAAATAATAAATTATATGCACATTGCCCTATATAAACAGAAAATATTAATTTTGAGTAGATTCTGTTCAGAATTCGCTTTTAATATAACATGAATTATAAAATATATCAGTATATTAGAAAATAATTATTGCTTTACATTATTAATGGTTTAGTAAATTTTTGAAAAGTGTTTATTAACACGCCCTCTTAATCTTAATATAGAAGCGATAACAATGTAAGTACATTATAATATATATCACGTACTAAGTATTAAGTATTCTTCTATATCACCATAAATTCTTTATTTTTATTGCTGCTTTAAATTCAATTCTTATAATATAATTAAATCCCACGATAATTGTGTTTTTAAAGTTAAAAAAGATAAGTGTCACTTGAAATTTATCCATATTTTCATGCATATTGCCGAATAATTGGAGAGGAGTATAATGCATTTTATAGTTTTAGTTTACTATTTTATGTAAAGTGTGCTAATTTTACCTTATAAAGTATTTTAAAAATGATTAATAACTTTTTATATTCTATATATGTATACAAAAATAATGTATTTTGTTTACTTGTGTCCTATGCGTTACTAAACCATTGATCCGACTGCGATAAACTTTGGTAAATTATTGTGCTCATATCTGCGAAGATTTCTGTTTTAGTAAAAATAGTTGATAATAGATGGAGTGCAAATCGTATAATTTTCAAGATTACGGGATTGAAAGGTAGTTATAGATATAAATGGGGAAACGGGTCTAATAGAACAGAATTAAAGTCTGGGTGCAAAATAAACCCAAAATTGTGTAAAGAAGAATAATATTAGACTATAAATTAAACTAAGAAATGATTCATGATGTGACAGATTTAGTAAAAAGAAATCTGAGAAACATTTAAACCTGGATTATACTAAAGTGATACATTTCAAAAATAACTGATTTTTGTCTCTTTTGTGTATGATTGTGAAATATAATTATCTGTACTTTAATAATCTATACTAATACTAATAATATAATAAAGCAGAAAAGTTTATTGTTTGTTTGTTTAAACAAGCTAATCTCTGGCAGTACCAGTCGGATTCGAAAAAATATTTTTTTTGTATGATATCCAGGTTTTGGAGAAATATTAGAGGCTATCTAACTTTAATTTATAACTCTTAGCTAGCCTTAAATACTGATTTTTGTTAGGTAAGTCGAAAGTGGAAGCCCTAAAAAACCTCCGCGATAGCATATGCATATCTCCTATGCATTAAGGTACTTTGAGTTTTTTTTTTAATGCAGATTAAAAATTGATTTATGATCATTATTTTTAGGCATGTCATATTAATCATTACAAACAAGAGTTACTTCACTATAAAGACAATTTTATGAAGTTAAACTTTGCCTCTTTATAGCATATTATTTGGACACATAGTTTAGGAGATAATTCATAATTAAAATAATTTAACAATCGGCTCCGGTCCATGATTATAGTACAGCAAGCTACACGGGTGCGTTAGCGGCAGGCACGGCACCATTTTTGTCGGATAAAATTAACATGGGTAAAACCACAGGTAGTTATTAATATATGTGTCTAAATATTTGATAACTGGTTTGTTTTAAATATTATCAAATTGCAGTTTTACCAAGAAAATAAAATATAGCTGCTGACTTTATCGCGTTGATACACGCTGTAACTTATATCAGTAATCGTTTTGTACTATCACAATACATTATAATTTGATAATTGAACGATTAGTGTTAATCGCGCGCGATATCATACATTGGCGCAGTATTGCGGTTGAAATTATAAATAATTGATTTTCTTTAGTTGTTATTAATGATTCATTATTTGGTGGATTCACGTATGAGTTGTAACTTTTCATGTTTTTACGCTTTTAATGTTCGCATGATACTGGGTAGTATATTATATTTATTTATAAAAAAGGTGTTTTCTATATAAATAGTAAATTAAGTTTCCTTTACAGATAACAACAAAGGATTTGAAGGTGAAGGATGAATTTTTATTGATGAAAATACAAAAGGTAAATATATTTATTATTTTAGAAACTTTGTGTTACTATATGAAACAGGTTTATGTGCATTTCTGTTCATATTTATAGAAGTTGAAGTACAATGAGTGATTAATCTATGCTTATTCACTGTGTCTTTATAAGTCTATGTGAGAAAACCAACTTCTTCATGCCTAAGTACAAAGGTCAAGGACAAAATACAAAGGGTGTGGGTTTGCTTTAATTTATGCACATTGATAAAATGAATGCTAATCAAAAATAGATCATCTTCCAACGATCTTTAGGTAGTGAACTTGATTATAACCAATTTATTTTAAGAATGATAAGGCTTATTAGAAAAACACTTATAGATCCGAAAAGTATACAATTTGTTTTTCATTAGTGTTTCTGTTCAAGCTTTGTTTTTAAGTAATATTTTTAAACAAAATATTTATACAATTTTATAAGATAACTGGAACGTACTATATATATTAACTAATAACGTTTAACCAATAAATTTATATTTGCAATATTTTATGATGATATCTAATAGTCATAAATAAAAAAATAATGTATGTAAGGGTACGACTTAAATACCAGTGCGTGTGAAATTGAAGTTAATAATATAAATATCAATATCAGGACGACCGAGCTATGCTCGTTCTCTAATAAACAACAAAAAAAATCACCTATCTAGGTGAACTTGGAATATAAAACATTATTTAAATGCAAAGTTTCATCAATTTTGTTGGAGCCGTTTCCGAGAAACAAATTACATATATATACATAATAGGTCGAAAAAAAGTTTCTCCGCTTAACGTAGGTATAAACTTGTTATAAAATTTCTTTGGCTGTACTTTTTGTACCTGGCTGATTTTGGTAACATTAAAAATAAAATAAAAAAAGTTGTTTCCCGCTATTTTTCATTTGTTTTTCTTTCTGTAAAAATTAGTGAATTTAATGAAAAAATTCGATAGTTTTTAAAATATTATTACAAAAAAGGCAAAAATGCAACTCAAGCAGCGATAAAAATTTGTGATGTTTATGGACCTTATGCAGTATCAGTAAGAGTAGCACAAAGTTGGTTCAAACGTTTTCAGTCCAGAAATTTTGATGTTAAAATGCACCGCGCTCTGGTCACCCTGTTACGAATAAAATGAACGCTTTTTTTTTTAAAACTGGAGCAAGATAGGCATATCTGTAGTTACGATGTAGCTGAAGAACTGAAAATTGACCACAAAATAGTTTTAACCCATTTGAAGAAAGCTGGCTATACTAAAAAGCTTCATATTTGGGTGCCACACGAGCTCACTGAAAGAAACCTAATGAACCGTGTACTCATTTGCGATTCATTATTGAGACGTAATGAAACTTAGCCTTTTTGGAAGAAATTGATAACTGGCGATGAAAAGTGGATCACGTACGACAAGAACGTGTGAAGAAGGTCATAGTTTAAGGTCGGCAAGGCTTCACAGACTGTGACTAAACCTGGGCTAACTCGAAATAAGGTGATGCTGTGTGTATGGTTGAACTGGAAGGGCAGTGTTCATTATAAGCTTTTACCGCCCGGCGAAGCCATTGATTCGGATCTCTACCGCCAACAACTGATGAGATTAAAGGAAGCAGTTCAGAGAAAGTGACCGGAATTGATCAACAGGAAGGGTGTGTTCTTTCATCACTATAATACCACACACATCTTTAGCCACTCAGCAAAAATTAAGAGAGTTTGGCTGGGAGGTGTTAGTGCATCCACCATATAGCCTTGACCTTGCACCTTCAGATTTTCACCTGCTTCGGTCTCTTCAGAATTCTTTAGATTCTGTAAGGTTAACATCAATAGAGGACTGCCAAAACTATTTGTCGCGTTTTTTTGATCAGAAGTCCCAAAATTTCTACAATAACGGGATCATGTGCCTACCTACAAAATGGCAGAAAGTCATCGAACAAAACAGCACATAAATACTGTAAATAAGTGTTTAATAAGATGTGTTTAGTGTCATCTGCTGAATTACCTAGTAGATAAAATTTTTAATTTTTCCTGCTCTTATATATTTGTTATAGTACCTAAGTAAGTGCTTATGAAAAAGGTATTTCCCTAATAAATGAAACTGGGACTAATAAGAACCAGTTCGAACAAAAACTGCTCGGTAAAACCACGTTTTAAGGGCTAACTGGGCTAATATATAAGCTTAACTCCAATTGAGAAAGGATTTTAGCTATTTATAAGAAACAGAAACATACTATAACTACTTATCAGTGAAATTTACTTATTATGTCCATAATTTATAGTTATGCTATTATCTATTATTATCTATTATCTACATAACATTACTATGAATTGCATTTTTTATTATACACGTTGTGGTAACTGTAGCAATTAAATGATAAATTGTTGTTTATATGCAATATTTCAGAAATAACTTGAATTTTTTTTGGTATGTTATAAACAGGTCGTGTTCAGTGCTCTACATTTTTTAAAGTCTCTGTATGAGATATTAATTGTATAATTTATGCACCAAGCAATGTAAATTCTTTTTCTCGGATTTCAATTGCTTTCGAAGAGAAGGTTGAAACAAAATATTTTTGTATTAATTAATTATGTCATATAATGAAACGTTTATATTCACTACCTATTTCTCTTACACTATATATTATAATATTTCTTTTGATGAAGAAGCTTTTTGTATATTATTTAGAATACTTATATAAATACTATGTAGTAGGTATATATGAAGAACAAATTAAGTATCTCACGGGCCGCTGTTACAAAGTTAAGACTCCAGTCCGCACCGAGGGGGTGGAGAAGGCAACAACTCATAAAATTAAGCGATTTGGATGTGAGTTAGTCTAACTGTGAGGATCGCCGCGTTAACAGGCCGCTAGCCGTCTTCCTCGCACATTCACGCTCTTTCTCTTGCACACATGAAACTAGTAGAACGTCACTTTGCTTCGTAAACGTTTCGCGCGAGCCATTGTTGGCGGATTCGCGCCATAATTTGACACAGAGTGCGGAAGTTGTTTTTTTATGTACTACTTTGTTATCTGTGTCATTGTGTTTGTACGGTGTTCGGATATTTTAGCCGTAAGGTTAGTATATTTAGATAAGTATTATATTGACTTATTCTATTTTCATTTGCTTTACTAAAACATGATTTGACTGTTTCGAATAGAAATTGTGTGATATTTGCAAACTTAATAAGAGTTTGTAAAAAAAATGAAATACTTTTCACATTTTAAAATACTAATAAACTCCATAAAGTCTCTAATGACCATACGTTTCTAAAATATTACGAAAACAGTAAAAAGAACAAGGTCAAAAATACAGTTTCATATTTAGTATGTATAGCAAAAATAACAATTTGTTAATATCTTTAGTTTCACGAATAAGTTTTATAATAGAAAAAGGTGTAAAACTTTTTTGGTAGTCACTTTGCATAATTAAATAAAATAAAAATATTGAAGACATGTTTAAACAATATCGTGATACATATATTATGATATGTATCCAAACTATTGCTTATGAGGCTAAGTTATGAACATAAATCTAAGATTCTACTGCTTTAAATTAATTGAGTCTGGGGACACATGCTGATTAAACATAATACAAGATAATATTTTATAAAAAAAAGAAAACCAATTTCAATAATTTTTCAGGATTTCCCTGATGTATTCCAATTCGAATGGAATTTAAATTGAACCACCCTTGAGGTATCCCCTTTCAACGAAAATATAATCATCTAAATCGGTTTATAAACAAAGAAGTTATGGCCATTAAAAAAAAAACATTCGAATTACGTTACCTCCTTTTTTTAATTTGATTAAAAATACTATATAGGTTTATTTTATTATAACACTAGCTGACCCGCGCAACTTCGTCTGCAACATGTAAGAGAGAGTGGGTCGTAGACACTGTATTATTGGGTGCCGCCCGCCTCACACATTATTCTGCATAATAAAAATGCACTCGCGAAACTTGATCATTATTTTGCTGCCGAGCTGATAAACTGTGATATCTCCTAAGATATTCATATAAACAATTACTGTGAACGGCAGTTTTGTTCAAAATTAAATACTTGTGTTGAATAACGTACTTATTTCGATAAGGATTAATTTATTATTTTAGTAAAAATTTTATTACCATAAAAAAGGTTATATTGAGTAAACCTTAAAAGATAACCATATGCCTTCGCGGATTTTTTTTTTTTGAACTTTTTAAAAGAAATAATTCCATCTCACACAATTTTTGCGTAACTTTAATCATTTACGCAGCGAACGCAAAGGAAGCTCTCAAAAGAAATAAAATGTGCCCGCTTTTCCAACATTTTTCATTGATGATCCGCTCCTATTGATCATAGCGTGATGTTATATAACCTATAGCCTTCCTCGATAAATTGGGCTATCCAACATTGAAACATTTTTCCATTCAAACAAACAAACTCTTCAGCTTTATAATATTAGTATAGATTATGTACTTATTGCATTGTTAGTATGGTACCGAACTAGAGAATTGCTGTATTAGCTAACGCAGTATCTATACCTAATATGGACGAAAACAAATTCTGCCTCCAGTACCACCTACATTACTCCGTAAATGTATTGTCAAAATTGGACGGTTATTCATTGGAATAATGATTTGTTTATTATTGAACTTCTTCTGGTATTCGATATGGCAAACCGATAAACGAGATAATAATTAACATGCTCATAAAGCAAAGTAAATTGAAAAATTAATGACTCCCGACACAAGTAACCTATTCATCAAGCCCAAACACGATTTCTCTGCTGAAAGTTGGTGAGGAATTAGGAGTCCCTACATATTCCAGATGACGCTGCAGCATCAGGTCAAGGCTTTTTTTATATCATTGAAGTAACATAATACCAAATCTCGACTCAATCATACCTTTGAAAGATGCTCACATCTATTTATCAACTATAAAATAACACTTTCGATCCAACCTTTTAAACAACAAAAACTAAATCGAAATTGGTTCAGCCGTTTGTGAGCTATGATGCCCTAGACAAATATCGTTTTTAAACTTATATAACCCCTTTTTATGGTTGAAAAATAACAGAAAATGACGGCCATGACAATGAAGTATGACAACCACCTGATTGGATTATAGTCTGTAATGAACACCCCGAACTTACGCGATAGGTGGGACCGAACGATAACCCTGTTAGTTGAATTGGTGTAAATTGCGGTATACTTTCCCTTAAATTCATACAAAAGATGAATAGTCGCGACCGGAGACTACAAGTCCGGTGAAGCTGTTAAAGCCATCGAGGCTCCAGGGCCCCTGTTTTATTAGTATTTCCGAAATATCAAAACGTAGGTTAAAATTCATGGTAAGGTTGATTTTTTTACCGATTTCTGCGTTCCGGTCATATGCCTCTCAACAGGTTTGCTTCCCTTATGAGAAAAGTAAATTCACCAAATTGTGAGACCTGTGGATCAATTGAAGACGTGCAACATATGTTGACAGAATCTAACCGGAACAATCTTCAAGAGAAATATCTTAATAGGTCAGTTTAAATTGAATGTTATGGACCAGGGCATCTTTCACAGGATCTTCGCTACACCTGCAAGTGAGGAGGCCGAGGTTTTGTGGAAGTTTGTCATTAGTGGACTAAGACAGTTGTGTGATGCTATGTTTAGGTTATGATGGAACTGACGTGTTCTTTTCGAACCCAAGACCCTAAATTAAAAATAGATTAAAAAAACGACTTCTAAGAAGGAGGTTCTCAATTCGAATGTATATGTTTTTATGGATATTCAGCAATAACTTTTTTGTTTGTCACCCGATTTGGATGATTCTTTTTTTGTTAGAAAGAAGATACCTCAAGGGTGGTATTATTTTAATTTCATTAGCATTGGAGATTAGACTTCTAAGATACACCATGGTATTTCTCAAAATTATTAAAGATGGTTTTCTCTTTTATAGTCTCTGTTTTGTAATTAAATGTGTCCTTTATTGAAAAAACTATGTTTTTTAAGCTATTAAGATTACAATCATTATCTTGATCAACAATTTTCAAAAACTACGTAACTGCAAACTAACGTAAACGTAACGTAAAATACAAACTTTACTACATGTGTTGAAGCAAAATCGGTTTATCAACTATATATTACATGTTCTCTGTTAGGCTGGTTTTAGCTATGGTTTCTTTGTCTGCCACCTTGCGTATGGCTTTTTTATATATACAAATTATATTAAACCAATCGGCAATCATGCATGTGATGTCGTGTTTTCAAAGTTTTAGGTCTCTTTCGGGCGTGTCTGACGCTATTTTCACGACTAGCAAACTATCTGCCAACAATAAAAATGAATAAATGTTACGATCTATGTAATGAGCTAACCAAAAACGGCTATGCGGTTAATTTATATGAGGTGCAAGTGGGAGCGAGAGGTATTCTATTGAAATCTCTCTATAACTTGCTATAAGACCTCGGCCTGTCGAGAACTGCAGTAAGTTCTATTTTAGAACGGGTATCTAAAGCAGCATTAACTGAGGCTCTTACCAAATCTGGCTTGGCAGGGAGGGTATCGCGAGCAATCAAGATGAGCGCTGATGTGCATCATAAGGGGGCCACCTAAACCTACACCTGGGTCGCAAGTCCCGGGGGTTGCTCGTGTTCCCTCTGTCTGCCGCACGATGGACCCGGTACCCGCACGGAGAATACATGGAATGCTAAGATATTTGACTCTCTCCCCTATTTGACCAGCCACTCTTATTTTAGGCACTGGCAGGCAACACGATTTGAACATGGCTACACATAAGGATACTTTATGACAAGGTTTTTTACTTAACCAGTTCTTGGTATATCATTTATTGATAGTAGCACGGACTAGAGATCATCTATCCTTTAGCAGTCGTTGCTATCATGCCGGCCTGCAAGCCTTTCGGCAGCTGGATATATATTGGCTGATCCCGACATGCGACAAATCCGAAGAGAATCAGTGTGACGGATTTATCACTATGTGCACGTGATCGCAAGCCACTTGGATACAGATTTCTACCGACCCGTTTGATTACTGGATGTAGGTACGACCTAGCGTAATTGTAATATGTAAAACTATTGTAATATGATGTGAGATTTATAATTGCATCGACACGATTCTCTGAGATAAATAGTGTCTTATTTATTACTAGCGACCCGCCTGAACTTCGCACGGGTGCAATTTACAAAATGGTGTATTTTATGTTTTAAAAAAGCATGATTTAGAGTTTATCGCTTTAGTATTGATAGTTCATAACTTCATCGTTACGAAAAATGCTTAGCTAGTGACGTACAATTCATCATAGGTGCAGACTGCCGACCAACCGTTTCGCCGCAAGTTATTTCTTTGGTTGCGCGTAAACTTGAATCCGTGTATCTTTTACGGTATTAATTTAAATGATATAATGGATAATTATAATGTACATTAAATGCCTAAGTTAACTAACATATTTATCAGAATAAAAATTTAAACTGAATTGGAGAAAATAAAGCTTCGCAAATAACCTAATATTTTAAATTATTATGTTGAAGATAAAAATAATTACTGTGAGTCAACCTTACGAGATAGATATATGCCATCGCGGACTTTTCTATAGGCTTTTTAAAGAACTACTTACAACTATTTACTACATTATTTTGATGTAACTCTTAAGGTTTAGCCAGCGTAAACCTAGTAAGCACCCGAAAACCGATTTAGAAGCCGATCCTTGTAACACTATAGGTGGCGTTACACTTCATGTACGGTGGTCGCACACAATTGTCATTTCCCAGCTCCATACATTTATTTAAAACTAGTGGTGTGCCCGCGGCTCCGCTCGCGTTTGTTACTACACGGTAGTTATTTATATCCTTAATTTTATTTATACTCATATTGTTGACAGTACGTATGCCGTATCAATTGAGGAGTGGCATGCATTTCCCGCGCACAATTTTCATCAGAATCGGTTGAAAATTATTATTCTATTCTACGATTTCTAGTGTATTATTGACGATTCTTATAGCCTATCAATTATTGTATGAAAATACACAATATTTATTTATTTCTAATATGCAAACCATTTTTTATTACATCGATGATTATTGGTTATTGATATCGGATTAAATAAAATATTTAGAACTTTCTAGATTACTGGGTCGACATTGTCATAATATAGAAAACTTCTTCTTTCGCGCAAGTATCATTAAAGTTAACGCAATTGTTTAATCAAATAAAAACATTATTCAATTTAGGCCCTAAGACGGCACTTATACACATCAAACACTACTGCTGGTTCGGACAAATACACCAGACATCGAGAAGAACCGGTAAGAAACTCAATCGGGTTTATCTTTTTTTACAATTATACAAAAGTATTAATATAAATTAATAATAATAATTTAGTGGATGCACAGAGAGGAAGTCACTTCCAGATATCACACTATCATTCACATAATCATCCACCCTTTAATAACTTTTTGACAGTAAAGCCCGCTTGACATGTTCCTTGAACTCGTTGTCCGGTAAATCAGTAATGTGCTTCGGGATCTTAATATAAAACCTGACACTGTTACCTAAAAATCTTTTATTGGTTTTAAACTTTTAGTCTAAAACAGGATACGACTAATTTATCTCTATTTCTAGTAATTAACATTTTGCTGATCTTTGTCAAAATATAAATTTACTAAAATTTTACGAATATATATTAAATTATCAAGGATGTATTGGGTCTGGTATCTATTACTCTCTGATAATGCTAACCTATTTTACTGAGAGGGCAGCCAAATTTAGTGCATGTATTTGAGGAAAATAAATCAAAATGCTAGACGTGGATAAAAAAATTTGGTTGCCTGTAAAGTCGGTATACGGGCGAAAGTTTTACGTGACAACGACTTTATGTCTGTCTCTCTCGCTCTTAGGCGGGCTAACCATGCCCGAGTGGAAGGGACGCATGCCTCTCACTCGCTCTCATTGTGAGCGCATAACGTGAGCGGAGCGTAACGCAGTTTCTTGAAGTGTCACCCGGCAAACCAATTTATAAGACGTTGTCACGTCAAAAAGGCGGGATAAAATTGAAATATTATAAGTCGTTAACGGATCTGCGTCTTCCAAATACTCATAATACATATTGCCGTAGAGAAGTTTTTACTAATATATATTCTTGTGGGGAATATTAAAATCTTTAAAAAAGTCGTATTATGTACAGTAAATATGTAGTTTGTAAGCGCGACTTGAGGTAACCTCAGAGGTTTTACAAACGGAAATAGCATTCAATTACTAATAATTATTATTAGAATCAATTTCTTTTAAACCACCACTAATTTATTATTTTTACTACGAAATAATTGATTAAAAATAATAAAAATATCCTTGGGGTGCATCAAAACGTTCGCTCACTTCTACTACTGCGTAAAAGTTTTGCCGTACTGAGTGAAGAGTATTTGTTCGAACAGTTTAAAAGATACTAGCGATCGCCCTAAGCTCGAAATTCGACCAGCGACTTTTTGATCATATACTATTTTCTGTTTGACATTTTCAGTATTCATAAACAATGAGTATTATCGACATCACTTGCTGTCACTTTTCGTTGAGTGACAATGTCAATATATTGGAGGGTCTAAGTTCAATGGCAATGGTCGGGTTAGGATTCGCAGTATTAACTAATTTAATTTAATATATTAGTAACAGATATTATTAATAAATTTGAGCTTTCTGCACTCCTCCATATAAACTTTAACCATGCCAAATCTCAGTCTTCCGTGCACGCGATACGCTTAAAAGATTTATAAGTAACAGTATACCTAGTATACCTAGTACCTAGTATACCTAGTACCTAGTATACCTAATGCTGTGTAATACAAAAATTAACTGTTTCAGTTTGGAATAAGCTTTTCTCTATTCAAGCGTGAGGATCTTTACTTTGTTAGAAAATAATACAAACAAGTATGACTTGGAACAAGCTCTTGACTCTTCGCATTTACAATAATAGAAAGAGACAGCATTATATAACAGGCTGTTATTTTGGAACAGGTTAGTGGAAGTGTTTTTTCTCTGGAATTGGAATAGGTGGAAAAGGACACGCCTCGTGGCGCAGTGGTACTAAACGTTACTATTGAGTCGAGAGGACGCGAGTTCGATCCCCGCCCTAGACTGACTTTTGTGTGATGAGCATAAATGTTATTTGTGTGTCTGGGTGTTAAATATCTATATATTTATGTATATCAGCTATTTAGTTGCCATATTACAAGCTTTGTTAGTTTGGAATTAAATGGCCGTGTGTGAAATTGTGTCTTTATATTATATAGGTTCTGAACCAGGTTTCTTATTTTGACTCACCCCTAAGCCATACCATAAAATGTGACAATTTGGCGTCCCGCACCCGTTTTTTCTTATTTATTGGCTAGCTACCTCTGTAAAGTTGGTAGGTCTATCGTTGTGTTCAAATAGTCTGACTTGAGAGGAACTGCCATTTCTGGCATCATGTGAGGTTGTATATTTTTTGTCCCATTTCACTATTAAATTGCGAATTTTTAATGTAATCCCCTTGATTGAATGTAATTGCAATCAATGTAATTTAGATTGTTGTCTCGATTCTAATCAGTATTGACGCAATAATTTCCACGGTTATCAGATCCAAACTTGAATGAATGTTTTTTTTCTGTATCATTCATTTCCGTGCAAATATCTATAGAATTTGATAAGCTGCAAAGTTATTTTTAAATAACGTAATTTTTGTTAAACGGACTGACACACCGATGTGAACTCTTGGTCGATATACAATATGTATTAAAAACCCTATCGGATCCGTGAAGGTGTCATTAGGTATCGAGATTATATTCTATTTAATATATCTATCTCAGATTATAAGTAAAAAAATTTAGTTAAATGAGGAAAAACTTACATGGCAATACAGGTTGCGTGGCGCATAATACCGCTAGACGATCAAACGTACCGCTGCGCCGCGCCGGGATTGGCAAGGTGTTATCACGTTTAAAAAATTTGCTAAATTTTAGGGAAACTAAAACTAAATATTTTAATTTTATATCGCAATAACATTTTTATTTTCATAATAAATAAAATTTTGATTTTTTTTTTGGTATTGTCATTGGGGTAACTTTATACCCTTTTCGGATTCGACGGGGTTTTTAATACATATTGTACATATTTAGTTACTGTAAGCGTTGGTTCATTTATTTTTCGACTAGCCGGAATATTAAGTAGGGGTCATCTTCCCAGGCCGATCACAACGTATGCACAATTATACGGAATAATGGAATGTAGGAGTAAAAAGAGTCACCAGATAACAGCTTTCACGAATTTTGGAGGCCTCCTCTTCTGTTTTAGCACGCACCAAGCAAGCTTAGTCATCAAGTTTTGCAATAAAAGTTTATTATAATATGTAATAAATAGCGCAGTCCCTGTCAGTGTTCGCCGATGTGATTTTAAACACGAACTGACTTCAGTGAAAGGTGAAAGATAGGGATAGACAGATACGAGGGAAAAGGATGGATGATATATCATTGTGCATATGATTTATTTATGTGCATTTTAGTCTAAACAGTTACTATAATACAGTTTTGCGAGGTAGCCAACCCTCCCTTGGCGCACTAAAGGTCGTCATTTACTTATCAACCTGGCAACCGATCCACCGCCTCCTCGCTCGACTTCCACTCGTTGTCGACGAGTGAACGCCGTCTTGTCAACTAGTTAATATCGCGTGTCAATGAATTGACGTGTAGTTAGTGAGAGATTTTTATTAGGGTGTACGTGGTGTCGCGCCGCACAACATCCTTGCGTTAACCACTCGCGGTCCACTCGAGACCGGCGCGATGTTAACTCGCGTACGAGTCGATACGGTGACGTTACGGAGTTGACAAGTGAGGGCATCTATATGGGACTCTATACAAAGAAATCTCAACTGCACAATAATGAACAGATGAGAGAATGTTGGACTGAAAATTAGCAATTAGCAAAAACTGAGCATTTGTTCTGCGACTTTGGTGGTCCATCTAGTTTTTCTCATAAAGCCTTAAACGGTGTATCCCTACCAGCCTGCTCCAATTTTCGGTACCTTGGTTCATTAATCCAAAACAACGGTGACATTGACCAGGACGTGACGAATAGGATAAATGCAGGGTGGTGGAAGTGGCGACAGGTCTCGAGGATAACATGTGATCCTCGATTGCCACTGAAGCTTAAGGGAAAAGTGTATAAAACCATTATAAGATCTGTCTTGACGTATGGATCTGAGTGCTGGGCAGCGAAAGAACTAGATGAAAGAAGATTATACGAGGTAGAGATGAATAGAATGTTAAGTATGAAGGTGGAGGGATATAGGAGTAGAAGAAGGCCGAAGAATATATGGATGGATTGTGTGAAGAATGATATGCGTATAAAAGGTGTTAATACTAGATGATATTTGAAAAAGTGGAAGAAGAAAACATGTTGTGCCGACACTACTTAAGTAGCATAAGGGTAAAAAGATGATGATGTCTTATCTCTACAGGGTTGGAGCACCACCATTAATTATTTCATACACCCTCGTCGGTTACAAGTTCTACTCACTTTTTGAAACTTTTTGATTAACACGAGTCGGAGTCGCTGGGCGGTAGAACTCGGCTATTGTGTCCAACAGGAGTGTGACCACCGTATCTTCTTCTCAATCGTTGCATTCTTGACAGAGTGGTCGAGGTTGTGACGTGTAATCGAGAGCTTTTGACATTTTCCACACGATATCTCTCCATCCGTCTCGTTCGGCCATTAATCTAGACCGAGTGGTCTATGCATGCATGGTGCATGAGTATGCAATGCACTGTGCAGAGAAAATTTATGCCCGGTTTCTTAGGTACTTTATCTGTTCCATAGCGCTATCGGTTCAATATCTCATCAAATTGGGTTTCTGCAGACACCATCGTACGATAAACTTCAGTTAAACTTTGTTCAACTTAACTAACCAAAATGGAGCGTTTATCTATTTGATGGTTGTTTGATATCTGATCTAACAATAACAGACTGTAGACATCCGATATATCGGACTGACCAACAAAAATTATCGAAGTTTTTATTTCTGTCAAATTAAAAAGGTTTTAGTTAAATATATCTGGTAGAAACACATTTTAATTTTAATATATTTCACTTATAAATATTATAAGTTTATTATTATAAATATATTAAGTGAACGGCTCCAAAGATTTGGATGAAATTTTGTATTTAGATAATGTTTTATTTTATAAGTTTATCTAGATAGGTATTTTCCTTTTTTTTTAAACACCGAGCATAACTCGGTCGCCCTGATATTTGTATTTATACTACGTACGATTTATTTTGTTCAGAAGTAAAACAGAATATGTACATTTACCATGGACGTATAAAAAAGTATTTTATACTTGTATGACATTTACTATGAGTTTCGTAAAGGTTCCATCTAGTGACAGCTTACTGAACTACTTATTGGATTGATAGTTGTCGAACAGCCACAAATGTATTCAGAAAACACGTGATGAAATAAACATAGTTTAAGCTATAGTCATCTTTATTGAATCAATATGTGACCAGCAGTTTTTTAGGAGCCTCAAAAACCGGGCGTAAATTTGATCGGTCCTACAAAACTAAGCGTTCCAAAGCCACGCCAGAACTTAAGCGTGCGAACTTGTACCATCTAAGATAGACGCACTTCTGTAATTGTAACTTCATAACAATCATATTTACTTGACCACCGTGTACATAGTGGTAGATCATTACAATGGTTCTGTTTTTGTTTGTCGCTTTTCGGGATCAGCCAATGTGTACCTGTAATGTAGTGTAGTGACTGAGAGGCTAGCAGACCAGCAGACCAGCATGATAGCGGCAACCGGCAATGGATTGGTGATCTCTCTCAAGCCGTCACTTGTCCATGCTACCATATAGTTGCAGTGAGTGAACAATGAAACCGTCATGATAAGCCACACACCCTTTAACAACATGAATGTTCGCATACAAATAATTAATGTTAAAAGGGAAACCGCTGCATCCTCTCTGAACACTAAACATCTGTCATTCTATCATCAAAAACATATAAACAAACTACATAAATTAATAGCAGAAAAAATCAAAGGGGTCACATCAAAAGTTTTTTAATCCAGGAAACGGTGACAATTAACACATCAAAAAGCAAATCAAACGCGACCGTCGCGTCCTCCGTGTTCGTTTCGCGACAAACGGCTGTTTCCGATCTTCGAATTTATATCGTGTTTATTTCTGTTTCCACCATCGACTATAACATTTAGATGGGTGAAATGGAAATTTGTTGTTTGTGGTGCACTATACTGGTATGGCGACACTCGCACAGAACACTTAGGGTTGTCATTTAAAACAATAATATGTTTTATAAACCCAAACCACCAACCATTCTTCACAGTGCTTCAGCAGTAAAAATTAAATAAAAAAGTGGATGCCTTGAATAGTCTCACACTACTACTAAAATTTAATTTGTGGTCACCACAGCGGGCGGGTAATCACCTAGTAAATTATAAATTGACAACAAGACCTACTACATACTACTGCAAAACATTGTAAAGTCTCAATAATCTAAAAATATTGTATGACAACCAGAGAGCATTATAATGGATTTTAATATTTGTAATTTATTTCTAGATGTAACTGATACATCATTTAATTTATAAAAATGACGTGTGTAACTATCATCACCTCAATAGAACAAGCAAGCAACATTATGTAGGAAAATATTGTTTACATTATTAGTACATAATTACATTTTACTAATGTCTCCGACGTACAAATGACAAATATTTATTATGTGGGCGCTAGCATACTACCACTATATGAAATTGACAGGAAATATAACTTTGTCTCGCATTCATTCCAGACGAAATTTGAAATATACTGTTTTAGGATTTATTACTTGACTTACGTTAAAGACCTCCTTCCGTACCAAATTTAAAGACTCTGGAGGCCGGAAAGTGGGAGTTTCTTTATATAAGGCCGTATCTATTTATTACACAAACCTATAAATTTGATTTTCTTACAGCAATATGAGTCTATATATCTTAGTATTCTGTATTAATTTCATCTTTATACCATTAGTCGTTTTCGAGAAAAAAGGGCTTCGAACGCTTTGTCGTCCGTACAATTTTACACTAGCCCTAAACAATGAAATACATTAATAACTTGAAATTAATCTAGCATTTATATTAACTATATAAATTGATAGGTAACCCTTGGTTATAAGACATAGTCGGCATATCAAAGGGCCCACACAAGATGCGTTTCCGTGGCTTTGAGCCAGCGCGGCATGCACACGTCGTTACCGATTAAGGAATCACCTTGGGGAATCGGACGGAACATTGTCAAGATTTGATGTCCGATTGCTTGATGGTAAAAGCATCGAAAGCTAATTTCAAATAAGTATATAAATTTTAAAGTGACTTTATGCTTGGACTATTGGCGACCGAATTGTTAAGATCGGTGGAATCTCTCAGTGGAACTCGGTTATGTAAAGAAGTATTTTCTAGAAATTCGCGTTGATTCACAAATTTCAATTTTATTAGTAAAATTATCAGCAGAACCTCTATTAACTTTGGTCCTTGAACTCATTGTTCGGCCAATCGGTAATTTGGTCTTTTAATCATCTTGCTAAATCTAAAACATGGAATAACTAAATTATGTATATTTATAGTAGGTACATGTAACTAGCCAACTCCTTCAAGTACTCACTACGAAGGTTTTATTTGGAGCAGTTGACTATTGGCTAGACTTTTAATTTTACTAAATATTATGCACACCTTGCTTATCTTTCTCTTGTTTCCATAGAAGACTGGTAGAGAATGCTTTTTAACATTAAGTCCTTCAATTGTACTTTTGCAATAAAGAATAGTATTATAGCTATACCGAACATTTACAAGATCTACCTTATCTAAGATTTTGAGAACATTTAGGTATAGAAAATTGTCCAATAACCCTTTGGTTCCCTTACGTCACAAAAGTGTATGTAAAATTGGCATATGTGTTATACCTGGGAACAGAATTGTTTAAGTAAATTGTCAAGCATGTATTAGAAGGGTAAAGTTAAGATATGTACTGAATTCTTGAAACTTATTCTATAGTGAATCGGAAAATATACTTGTTATCGATAAGAGCCGGTAAGAAACCGGTTTATTTATCAACATTATCAGAGCCCAGAAGAGAATTAACTTTATTAATATTGTTTGTTTTTATAATATTTTTCAACCATCTTTTGTACAATATACAATCTTTGATTATAATAATAAATTTTTGCGAGTCTATGGAGAAGGAACCAATTTCTAGCATCCCATTTTTTATTCCACGACGATGGCAAACAAGCGCGTGGTGCGCACCTGATGGTAAATAATCACCAGAAGACTCTTGCAACTTCAGAAAAATCATATGCTTCTTGTTGAATCTTTAAAATTCTCTTCACTCTCCTCTTGAAGAACCCTACATGTAGTCCAATGGAAAACCTCAGCAGGGAGTTAATTCTACACTCGGAGCGTTAAACTCTTCTAAAACCTCTGAAGCTGTTATTATGTTCATCCAAAAACCTTTTGATAGTAATTTTTTTTTCTTAATGTTGTTGTCTCACAAATCGGTAATTCCCTTTACAAAATTGTTGTTACCTGCGGTATATAGATACCTATTTCTTTACTAAACCTAAATGATGGAAAAACCAATGTATGTTTTATTTCAAGTATTAAAGTTTATCTTGCTATTGCTTCGCTGTTTTTAATCCGATTTAGTCGCGAGTCCATCTTATCTGACACCGTTTCACTCTGTACTTTATTATTTAATACGGTTATTAACTTGTCTGAAATATATATTTTATTACTAGTTATCAAGTCACGGTAGTATCGGTCTGGTGAACCAATTACGATATCTATAAATATTATATTTTAGTACTAACTCAGCAAAATCGCTGCACAGTACTTTATGGTATACAGTCCAAAAAACAACGGCGGCTGCTGGGCGCCGCCGGTGACAGATTCCACTGGTATTCTTCGCTGTGTGTTCTGCAAAAATGCCTCATCACTGCTCGTTTGAGGACCCGGTATCGTAGGAGGCAGGTAACATGCTGGTCGTAGGTGATTCTACATCTTCACAGCACGGCAAACATAAGAATTTTCAAATTTCTTTTAAATAGGTACAATCAGTGAGGCAGTGACCCTTTGTAATTGAAACGGTTTTAAGTTCTTAGTGACGTCTTTAGTCATCATTAGATTGGTGGTTCAGCAACGCAGCCGGTCTTGGTGGCCAAGAATTTAAAATTGCTAATTCAATGGTCGATTCATAAATATAAAAGTAAACTGCTTTGGAACAAAATTACGGCTATCAGAAACGTGGCTAGATTATATTTGGAGGTACCTTTACTTAATCTTTTCTCAAAAATATAAAACAAAATTCACTTTGACTGATCAGTTTAATTTTTTTTTCTTTATGTTTCAAGTCTGCGCTTTTCTAAGAAACGCAAACTATAAAGTTGTTGTGAAACGCGTTCCTATTACGTAGTAAAATAGAAAATATCATAATATATTTTCCATGATTGCAACTGTATCTAAAATCGGTTAATTAATCCAAACCATTGACATATATTATTACTGCCGTGACTAGATTAGTTAGTGTCGTACGTCAAAATCATAAATGCGGTAATCGAACTGTTAGTGAAAGATAAATTTATGTTAACAACAAAAAAAATTTACCACTTAATAAAAACGTTTTAAAAAGTCTATCACCGAAAAGTTTTGCGACTCTATAATTTTTGTAATCTTAATTTTAATCTGAACGCAATCTCTACATATAAATAAAGTTGAAGTGTCTATTTTTAATGTCAAAATAACAGCTTTTTTACTAAATGCATATGAAAATTATATACGGTACTTATACCAAAAATCCGTTTTTTTATTTTATTTTTAGCATGTCTTTCTTTTTGTTCCGGCTAATCTCTGAAACTGTTGAACAGATTTGAACCAGACTTTCACTGGCAGATATCTGATGATATAAGGAGTAACTTATACTACTTTTAATATGGAATAAATGTTGGAGTTCCGCGCAAATAAAATAAACTAATACGAAAATCGTAGTGAGATTGAGAATCAATTCGGGCGCTTAAATGGCTTACGCTGAGTATACCGTAAGAGACATTATCAATTTAATGTACTATCCAAATGTAGATATTAAAAAGACCCACATAAAAATCAGTGAAAGCATATATCTTTCATCTAAGCATCACCCACCGTAAGCAGTTTTCTCTTTAAAATAATTGGGATCGCGGCTAGTACGATTCGCGCGCGTGTGCGCGATCGACGGAATTAATTAGTCCACGTGAGTGCAACCGCGGGTAAAGCTAGTCTTAATAAACACTTAAAGCGATATCCGATCACTCGGCGAGCACGTGTTCCTTAGGAACTCGATTTACTTTAGTAATTCCTTCACTGTCCTATACTATCTGTATAGAAATCGTATAATTTCCTATACCTATAATATGTTGATAAGTTATCGCATAATTAATATGTAATTGTTTAAATTTGCGCATTTATCATTTTAATATTCAGATAGACACGTACATTAATTTTCAATCATACTTATGTACCTATATGATAATGGAATATACGATTGGAACAATTACAAAATTGTGAGTTGAGGTTTCGTAACTACACATTTAAAGGAATTAGTTTCGTTTCTCGAAACCCGAGAGTCTCTTGAATAATTTTTGATTTGCTACTGAATGCAGATATTAGTTCTATTAAATTTATACGGAAATGCGGGTTACCCTTACTTCATGCAAACGTATTTTACTGATACAAAACATTAACGCATTTAACTGTTTTATTATTGGATAATATATTTTTATACCAGTCATTCTATATTTACTACTGTTACGTTCCTATTTTTAAATTTTTATATAAATTTATTTCTATCATAATTTGGGTTGTATTAAAATCGATGAAACAAATTTAATTAATATAATAAATAAAGACCTTATAATTATTATTCTCGAAAAAAAATTTTTAATTTAGTCCAGTTTTAGTTTAGAAAATAGGGGAAAACGAAATTATTATTTCGTCTATTTTACCTAAGTGTTGTCATTCCGAAATGCAGTTGTCTCGCTCGTGCTCTATACGTTCGTTCGGGTATAGCGTGACAGCAATAGTTTTCTTGCCGATCGCGTTTCCTTTTGTATCTTCATTTCTGTTATATTCGTCTCATTCTGTTCCGTGGTTAAACGACATAGAAAAAATTTCGAAGAGAATGACGAAATAAATGCCACGCTACTTTATTAGCTATTCTAGTGCCCGAATTTATTTCAATGTTCCTGTTTAATTATTTTTATCTGGAATAGATTTATGTTTTAAACATTCCTAATCATACTTATACATAAACACTCTATCTTTTGATTAATAATTAATTACCTAGTAACTGATTATGAAATATAATAGCAATATTTACATTGATTCCTGCTTAGAAAAATTTCCCACTGGGATAGTCCCGACTCATAAGGTCGTAGTTGGAATCTATATTTAGTTTTTTTTTTTTTTCGATACCACCAGACGGAATGCCCCAAGTAGAGAGAAATTTCCAAAAAACTTCTGTGTGCTCTACTTCTAAAAAGTGTATTTATTTATTTTGTGTGCATGACTGAAGTAGTTCCATTTTAAATGTAACAGAGTATATCAGAAACGGTATTAAAATACTAACAGTGACAAAAAAGTTGAAGGGTTATAAGCTAGCATGGTATGGGTATGTCATGAGGAGGGATGAAAGTCATATACTTAAGTAGAAGAATGTTAAGTATGAAGGTGGACGAATATAGAAAGAGGTAGAGGGAGACTGAAGAAGGTATAGATGAATTGTGTGAGGAATGATAAATTGCTCCAAAGTAATGATCTTCTTTCTTGTAATATCCCTCGTCCTACTAATGTCAATAAATTACTTACATATGTGCATTCTACTTTACTTGAAATATTTAGTGTTTTTATTTATCGTAATGATAGAAAATTGTAATGTGTCCTTTGTTCGTGTCTGTATAAATTATTGTTATGCATTTATTTATATGTTTAAAATATATAGTTTTATACTATCTCTGCTGTTCCTATAGCAAATATTATATATTTTGTTATTGTTTTATGTTGTGTCAATGTATCCTTTATATGGATTATTCTACAGTACACCGAACATTTGGCAACTTATTTTTATAACGTGTATCTGTCACACTTCACATTGGCGAAAATGCCTACATTGGCAGATAGTTAAAATTACAAAAAAATAAAGGTTTGAATACTGAGATGATATTTGATAGAGTAGAGTGAAAGAAGAAACCATGGTGTGCCGACCCTACTTAGGTGGGATAATAAAAAGAAGAAAGAGAAGTATCAGACAGAGCATGCGGTCTACTAGTTTTTATGTGATAAAATGCAACCAAGAGGTTATAATATAGGTTAACAAGCAAACTCAACAAAATTGAACATTCAAGAGTATTGCTTAGTGGAACAATCAATGTAAAATGATATCATGATGAAATACATAATTAAAAAGATAAGCGTAAATAGATTCCATTAAAAAAGTATTTGCAACGTCATGCTTTTATCGGAGACAAAGAAAAACAAGAACTCTGCTTTTATAAATAAATTGTATTCTTAGAAAAGCATGACACAATTAGTTTAATATTAGTGACATTTTAGTTTCAAATTGTAAAGCAATGATATTATAATTCAATACAATATCATTGTTGTAAACATTCGATATAATATCTATGAAGATTGTTTTTTCACGGGCATATATCAAAAATATGTAGCTATTAAGAAAAAAATAATTGTCATAAATTTCTTGGATTGATCTGGAATAAACAAGTGACGAGAGAGAGCTTTGAGTGATCGATGAAGGAAAATATCGTAATGTAACTATGGTATACTTGTGTCATACATTTTCTACAGGTATTAAAAATCTATCGCCAATTACTTATAGATGTGTTCCGGCAGCTGCACTTTATGAACTATACTTCTAAGGCTTTGTATGTGACCATTTACAGTCACATCGTCTCATAGTATTAGGCGCTAAACCTGTAAAAGTTTAAAAATTAAATACACAAATACCTTTTAAATTATATTACTATGTACGTATTTCTCCTAGCTGATTTCGACCTCAGTCACATTATTCTGGTATCCACAATTAGAGTGGAAGAAGGCTAATCTAGTTGTTGGGTACGCGTCACTTCCCCTCTGCGTGAGGGAGGGGGGGGGGGGATGTTTCCCGGTTTGGACGGGCGTTTTGTTGCGCCGGATGCCCGTCTCGTAGACGCCGTACTGATGCCAGTGGGATGCGATGTTAGTAGTGAGGGGGTCCGGGGGGTGCAATAATGCACGACCGCTTGAAGTGCCGGGTCTTCAATAAAACTCGAACTCTTCACTATACTGCTCGCAGGACGACCAAAGCTTTCTTCTTGTTGCTCGTAGTTACTTGTACTCGATGATTTGCACCGTGCCCCATACGGCGCCTCTTCGAGCTTAAGTAGTTCGGAGAGTGACCGTAAGGAGAGCCCCGCTTTAATTCGTGTTTTAATTTTATAATTTTAGTTTTTACTTTGGTCGCCCTGTTAATCGCTCTATATTTCTTTCTTTATATACATTGTGTATACATGTTATACATAAAAATATTCCTCGTTTTATTACCTATCCATTACACATTCACATATTATATACATTAAGTACATATTCCGTACATAAACCAAAATCACTGCAATTTACGGGCGGCATCACCGCTTTCCGTTCGCAAAGTTTCTATAACATTGGATATTCTTACTCTATTGACTTATTCTATGCATTTATCTATTCTATAATCATTTTATTTCCATATATGTAACACACACTACATAAGCATTTATATACAACTTAATACATAACATGCAACTTATAATGTAGCGTAGTCGCTAACATTTCTCTATAATTTTATCTATATTGATCTATTCTATTAAGTCACATAGTACATTACACATAAACACAATAATATAACATATTAACTTAACACAAGACACGAAAATAACAGTTCTGTCGCCAACACTAGTCGTTCGTACTATGAGCACGGTGAAGGCTGATGTAGCCCATTTTAACCTTAAATGTCCTCGGCGTACACTGGACAGACCAAAACATCATTTACGTAAATATAGGAAATGGTCAACATTGGTCACGCCTTAACACTAACACGTTTGGCACTAAGCATGAGTTTTCATTTTGTCTTACTTAATGTTTATGGTGAGATATAAATCAATTAAATCATCGAGATGACTATTGGAATGGATATATTGCAAACTATTCAAAGATTGATAATATGATGTTAAGAAATAGGTAACTGCAAAGCCGTTAAAAATTATTCATAATTGGACCTCTAATTGTAACTCTAAATACCTACAATTTGAATAAAAACAATGAGATAAACTTGTCCCAAATGGAAGTATAAAAACTTAACTCATTAATAAAGAAATAGTTCACTAATTGAAATATACACTGTAATATTTTGAATTTGAATAGACGAAATTAAATTTTCGATGAGAAATCTTCGTATCTAATTGGATTCAATCATACTAAAACATTGAACGCTTCCATTACCAACCACTTAACCGGCGTAATAGCTGTGATAAACAAACATCGAGCAGTATCCATGCGCATCGTCCGAACCGATACTCACTTAATTCGAAATCACTTGTTACAGGAAGCTACATCAAAGACCATCGCGCATCAAAGCAGGATCAATCCAAACCTATTAAAATTATAATAACAGAAAAAATAAATATGTCTTTCTGTAATAGTAGCTAAAATAATCCAACACATGAGCTCCGAAGAAAAAGAAATGCAAACTGTAGTTTCAACTTATTTAACACCGAATTTAATAGACGATACTAAATTAGACAATGCGAACTATGATTATAGATATTCTGAAATAGACAGGCTGAGTCCTGACCTTGATGAGAAAATAAACGTTGATGATGATAGAGATGAAGAACTGGTAATAACCGATGATGTCACTGAATGTCCTGTAGAACAGAATAATGGAGGTAAACGGGAATCTTTTGAACCTTCCTGGCATCCACACGTGTACGGAAAACCACCTAAAAAGCCAACACCACACACGATAGAGTACATTTTAGGTATATCGAATCAAAATGAAACAAAAAAGAGCGTGAGTGAATTGATTAACGTTAAAAGAAGCTTTGATATAAAGAATTTAACAGAAAAACACGTACAGACAGACGACAGGAGGTACAATATAAGTTTGCATAAGAACAAATTACAAGAGCAGCTATTACAACGAAGTGTTAGAACTAGTGAAAGTGATTTAGATGGAAAAGTGTACGGTGTTAAGTGCGAAGAGCAGCCTTTGAATTTGTCTGTGCCAAAGTCGAAGGATTCACCGGGATGGACGTCTGGAACAGACGAAGAGAAAATTTGCAAAGGTAAGCGGATAATATTAAGTTTTTATAATTTTTTGTTATTCTGACTATTTATTACAGATGAGACTATTCCTTAGAAACAAACTTTGAAAGTAGGACAAGCCGCTTGCAAAGGTTAATATTACATAAATTGTTTACCTTTCATTAGAATTCAATCACCTACACCTTTGGTCAGTTCTCTTATTTATGTGAACATCGATTCTGCACGTTTCATATAAACCACTTTTATAAACAAAGATATATTAAATTACAATGCAATAACGAAACAGAACATTTACAATTTACAATATGTCAGCAGAATGTGCATAACTGTGCGACTAAATAGGTAAATATGTATGTTTTATATATTTAACGTATGATAACTTTGAACATACATAACTCTAATTTTAGCTAATAGTATTTTCTGTACTAAAAGCCAAGCAATATAAGCGAAAATCAAATGTACATGCCCTTTAATTGTAACTTTGTTTAGTTTAAGAAAATCTTTAGCTTTTCTCCAAGTATAATCTGGTTATTTATAAATAATTTGCACCAAGATTATTTATACGTAGGCTAGAGTTTGTGACCTCTATTTCACATGGTTTTAAATAATGACGTGCACGAATTAGATAACACGACTGGCGTACAGTAGAGACTAGTTCTGAAGCCACAGCTGCTGATACTCAGCGATAGGTACTATTTAATTTACATATTTCGAATTTATTTATATAGGGTACTATGGATACTAAAATCTTGGTGTGGTTGGAACGCAATGTTACTATTCACCGATTGTTTGGACTCATTGTAGGATTCAAACTTGTAGGTTGGCAGCCACCATTGCTACGAAACTGTTGGTTTATTTGACAAGAGTATGAATTCCTAAAAGGTTAACTTTTCTGCGACATTGACACGTAAGGATCTGGTACGGTTAAATTATGATTGACGCGTTAAGTTGAGGGGTTTCAGAGCGTCTGTTAAGTGGAAGATTGCCTCGCTAGCTGTCCACACAGCTTAGCATGTCAAAGTATTTAAATAAAAATATTGTTAGTTATGCGTCATAGATGTGACAGGGGAGGGGTAAACGCAAGGGGGGATCCGCGAGCGTAGGGGGTGCAGAGCTATCGAAGGCGCGGTGCGCGGGGCACTTTTTTTGCGTTACGGTCGCAGACGCACGCTCGTTGATTTTAATTAGCGCGATCTTGTATTTGTACCCTGAACGATTTACAAATTGGTTTTCGAGCCGAATCGTTTATTGAAGATCCCCCATTATGTTCAATACACCACGCAAAATGGTCAGAACTCGTGGTGCAATTGCACGGGAAATTCAAGAACGTTCCACCAGCGATGGACCCAGTGGGCAACTTAATAAGACAAGATCCGAAACGGCCGTTAACGAGAAACGTGAACAAAGTCCCGTAAAAGTGAGTAGCTTAAAAATTGAAGTTGGTTGCTGCCATAAGTCTGTTGGTTCTACAAGTAGAAATTCTTCAACACGAAAATCGTTTGAAGCACGAAAAAAGCAACTACAATTGGAGGCAGCTGAGGCTTTAGCACAAATCGAAAAGGATTTGGTGCAGAAAAGGCTGGAAGCTAATGTCGCTGCACTGGAGGAGGAGTGGTCCCAGGGTTCTCACGGTGACAAGGAATCCTTACGTGATGTCTCCCAGAAGATTGAAAAATGGCTCAATGGAAGTGAACAAGTAAAACAACCGCCGAGTGTTATATCTGCACAGCCGCCACGCCCTGTAGAAAAAACACACGACTACCTACCTGCGCCAGCGCCGCAATCAGATTTTGAACAACTAGCACATGCTATTAAGGACATTGCGTCTGCAGCTATTTCAAGCGCACCTAATGCACAGATGTTAAGCCGATTAAGTACACCGAAAGATCTGCCTGTTTTTTCCGGCGATCCAATGGAATGGTTATCCTTCAAACAGGCGTATCATGAGTCGACGGAGGTGTGTGGTTTTAATGAAAAGGAGAATATGTGGCGGCTGAGAAAATGTCTTAAAGGCCAAGCCCGAGAATCTGTCACAGCACTCTTAGTCAGTGCTGCTTCTCCAGACGCCGTGATGTCTACACTACAGCTACTATTCGGGAACCCAGATATTATTTTTATCGCTGGATGAGACATTATGGCCCCAAGACTTTCAGGTTCCTGTAGTGAATGAGTTAGATTTAGAACGCACTTTAATACTACAAGAAAACTGGGAGGACTTACCCGTTACTCCTGATCCGTTGCGATTCTCTTCATGGCTGCGTCTATTGAAATCTACTTGTTACGTGTTATTATTTATTGATAAAATTAGTAAGAAACATACCCACGATATTGATGGTGTTATGATGATGAGAGCTGAAACATTGTTAATTAAATATGCTCAGACGCAAAGCTTTTCCGATGATATTAGAAAGCTGAAAAGAAAAAATACCTTAGATAAAAAAAGTAGACTACTTACCTTATCTCCTATCCTGGACGAACACGAAGTACTACGTGTAGGCGGACGTATCGGAGCTACTCGAGATGTTCCTGAAGACATGAAGCGCCCTATCATCCTGGATGGTCGTCATCACGTTGCTCGTTTGATAGTCAAACACTTTCACCATCGCGCCGCTCATGGTAATACAGAAACCGTGGTCAATGAATTGAAGCAGAAGTACTGGATAATACATATTCGGCCAACGGTGAAACGTGTGGCAATGAATTGCATGATCTGCAGAATAAGAAAAGCTCAACCTAGACCACCTAGAATGGGAGACTTGCCGGAAGCACGACTGGCTCATCACCAACGTGCTTTCACATATTGTGGTCTAGATCTATTTGGACCCATGGAAATTACTATTTGTAGACGAAGAGAAAAAAGATATGCTGTCTTGTTTACATGTCTTACGGTACGGGCCATACATATAGAACTGGTGTCGTCTCTTACCACTGATGCCTTAATAATGGCCCTGCGACGAATGGCCGCAAGACGCGGTTGGCCACTACATCTATATTCAGATAATGGAAAAAACCTGAGAGGCGCTGATGCTGAGCTTAAATTATCTATTCAAGGTTTGAATCAGGATACCTTAATGGCGGCAGCGATCAACTACGGAACGACTTGGACTTTCATTCCTCCCTCTAGCCCGCATTGGGGTGGGGCGTGGGAACGCCTCATACGAACAGTGAAGAGCTCACTTAGAGTGGTGTTGAAGGAACGAGCTCCTCGTGAAGAAGTTCTGCTTACATTAATGGCCGAGGTTGAGCAAATTGTGAATGGTCGTCCCTTGACTCATGTCAGCGTCGAACCGGGTACTGAAGAAGCTCTTACACCTAATCATTTTCTTCTGGGTTCCTCATCTAACCTGCCAGTTTTGGGTGAATTTAACGACTCAGATTTGTTTATGCGTAAACAATGGCGAATTGCACAGCGCCTGGCAGACATGTATTGGTGTAGATGGGTAAAGGAAATTTTGCCAGATCTCATACCCAGGAAAAAATGGACACAAGAAGAGAACCCCTTGGAAGTGGGAGACCTTGTAATAGTCGTGGACCCAAACGCTCCAAGGAACATGTGGATGAGGGGAGGATCGAGGCAGTATTGCCAGGGAAAGATAAGCGCGTGAGGGTGGTTGATGTACGCACCAGGTTGGGCTTAGTGAGGCGTCCTGCGACTCGTGTCGCTTCTATACGTATAGGTTAGGAGTGCTGTTACAGCACTGGGGTGGGGAATGTTAGTTATGCGTCATAGATGTGACAGGGGAGGGGTAAACGCAAGGGGGGATCCGCGAGCGTAGGGGGTGCAGAGCTATCGAAGGCGCGGTGCGCGGGGCACTTTTTTTGCGTTACGGTCGCAGACGCACGTTCGTTGATTTTAATTAGCGCGATCTTGTATTTGTACCCTGTACGATTTACAAATATGTTTTCTATTAATAACAATATTGCTGGGTAAAATTAATGCTAACGGCTGAACAGATTTTCTTGAATCATAGCTAACACTCTCGATCAATTCACCTTTTAAACAAAAAAAGCATATCGAAATCGGTTCAGCCGATTATGAGCTACGATGCCACAGATAGACAGAAAGATACACGTTAAACTTATAACACCCCTCTTTTTTGTGTCGGGGGTTAAAAATGCTTACAAATACAACGGATAAATTTACTAAACTTCTTAAAAACACACAATTGTGGTCGAGCTGCCAAAGATATAGAGATCTTGTCATTTTACAATTTATTAGTTAGCAGTCTACTACTGTATAACTTACAGATGAGTTTCGCTTGAAGCCTGAGATGTTATTCGCAATCTTAATGAAATATCATAACATCACGCCTTGTATTCCCGAAGAGTTAGACAGAGGTGTACTAATGTACACCAACAGTTTGCCGTGTATTTTTTTAAGTCCCATGTAATAGGGTACGAGCCTATTGCCATTAATCGAGCACGAGGCCAAACTCCGAGCTGCTACTGAGAATTTCATAGAAAAACCCAATAACACTTTGTTCGACCTGGGGTTCGAACCCAGGACCTCGATCATAGCACTCGCATTTAAACCACTGGGCTAATGAGACATTGTAGTGATAACTTACTTGCATTTATTACTTTAAGGTATACTAAAAAAGTTAACGGATAATAAATGTTAGCTGTCGTTTGATATACAGTGAAATTAGAAAACGAAGATTTTCGTTACATTTTTTAGAATTGTGTTTCAAAATACGGGTAAAAATTTAATTATAAAAATATCAAATATACTGTATTATCCTCTACGGTTATTTATAATCCACATGAGATCTTTATTTTTTTATAAAGTAGAAATAATCCTACATTTACAAGAAATCCATCATAGGAGAAGTTCCTTTAGGGAATAAGAAAAACTTCTTATTGTATTGGTAATGCATTCCCCCAAAGTCCTTAAATACATCAATGGTTAACCAAGAGCCGAAAACTATAATCTAAATGCCCCAAGTGCCATTATTGTTATGCCCTCTAAATGCAAACGCCTTCGCTCCGCTGTCTTCCGACTAATTGACTCTGATTTACAACACGGTCGGTTTACAACCGCTGCGGCCGCTTCGTGGAATACTGTTTGTTTATTTGTCTCTCGTGTGTGGTATCTCTGTGTTTTTATATTGACACGTTATGTTATAGGCGCTTAAAACTTAAACGTTTATTGCCTTCCTCATTGTTTTTTATTTAGCTTCATTTCTGCATACTTTTTATTCTTTATAAGTCTTATAACTGGATACTTTAACTTTTAATCGGGCATTAAAAAACTTCTCATTTGTCACTACTGGTTGCATGATATACTCAATGCCGCTAAATGAACTTAATAGTTCCATGAGAATATTTATTTTGTCTAAAGTATTTTATGTTATCTATTATTTACCGAATATCACTATAAGGATTTTAAAATACACTTTACACTCGTTGACGGCTTAATTCTGATTAAGTATTGTCGCAAAACTGCTGAATAGAACACTGTATTTTTTACATCATGAACAGCACTATCCCAAGTCTGTTGACTTTTAGATAGGAATACTACAGCGCAAGCATTGAAAATCATGTTTTTTTTTTCATGAGCTGATTATGGTAGTATAGGTAGATCGGAGCATTGCACGCCTGTATGTTTTTAGGTCCCGTGTAATAGGGGGCGAGCCTATTGCCATTAATCGGACACGAAACCAAATTTCGAGCTGCTACTGAGAATTTCATAGAAAAAAACCAACATCACTTTGCTCGACCTGGGATTCGAACCCAGGACCTCGCTCATAGCAGTAAAAAAAAGAATTCAAGTTAAAATAAATAATTAAATTAGTAATTAACAAAGTCATGGTGATCGAGTCTTTAAAACTGAAGGTTTAGTTCCATTTGGTTCAGAATAGCAGATCAATAGTTTCAGAGATTTACCTCCTAAAAACTTATTTACAAACTTTAGGTCTTGTAAATAATCTTTATATATAAAAATCTTGCGTCTGTTAGTCTATAACTTCTGAATGACTTGACCGATTATCTTATATTCACATAATATTTGATTTCAGCAAAACTATAGTGCATAGATATGATAGAATCCGATAGTTGACGCTGTGGGTAGCCCAGTCCAACTAGCAATAGTATAGATTCGTATTATATTTTTATTATTAAAGTGTTTTAAACTACATATTTTTCATGTACATCTATATATTAATACGTGAAGCAAAAGCTTTCTACCCCTTGTTAAGTGTATTACGTGCACGAAGATTTGGCATGTTTAAAGTTTATATGGAGGAGTGCAGAAAGTTAAAATTTATCTATAATATATGTTACTAATATATTAAATTAAATTAATTATTACTGCTAATCCATTGAACTTAGACCCCCCAAAATATTGACATTGTCACTCAACGAAAAGTGACAGCAAGTGATGTAGATAATACTCATTGTTTATGAATACTGCAAATGTCAAATAGTAAATAGTCTATGATCAAAAAGTCGCTGGTCGAACTTTGACCTTAGGGCGATCGCTAGTTAATTTAAATGAGCAAAACATTACGAGCGAACTAAACAGTATCTAATTCTGTTGAAACATAAAGCCATCATCAAACCTCCGGCTCTGGCGACATTCAATATTATTGCACTTATTTCTGGCGTCCTACTGCAAGGAGCGTTTATATTCACGTATTCTAGTCCATAATGCTTTAATCGGGCTCACTGCTTCGACGTTTAGTTGTTGTTATTGTAAAACTTATACGTATACGATTTTGATACTTAATTTGAACACATAAAGGTTATACATATGTTTTTAAAATGCAAATATAAATTTGCCGAATGTAACGTGAGCGTAGAACGTCCAAGCAATAAGCTATTGGCCATTGCAGCTGCGCTTTTCATTCTAAGGGTTGCCAATTTATTTTTGGATTTAAATTTATACGGATTAATATCGTCTAGGTATTTTAATGTGGGGTTATTGCGTCAATCGCGAGCCGTTTTGTTCGCTGATGTATAGTCCATTTGAATCTGTACGTCTACAGGGCTGGGCTAATGGATCGGGTTTTGATGTGGAATGATTAATATGACAATTATGTGTTAACATTAGTATGGAAATAGGTTAATGCATTTATTAACCGTTTATTATCTATACGCGTATCGTCACAACGTGGAAAATTTATTACTAGGTAGGCAGATGTTTTTGCATTGTATAGTAACTAGGGGAGCCAGGGGCTTGTATTAACGAGGGTATGTATTAACAAGCCAATTGCCGCCAAAGTATATACGAACAAATGACATACATGCGGTTATTGGCGTCAGTGAATGGTCACAAACACGTTGCGACCTGTCAGTAGTCCGCCGCATGCTGCAGAACAAAGTTGTGTGCAAGGCGTCATTTTTGTCAGGTAAATAAACATTTTTAAGTCAACAGTTTTTTGATTTGTTGCATGATTGTATACGTATCCGAGACTGATTTTTTTTCAAATGGTAGCATATTTCATCTTCTAATATATTTTGTTTACATTTATCCACATTGTCAATGTACTTTTCTTAGAAATATAAATTTGTAAAAAATTTACCTCCGGGGCAAGTGTTAACAAAACATACGGGGTAAGTATTAACATGTTAATACAGAAAGAAGCTTGAAAGAATTTGGCTGATACCTCAGAAAAACAGGCCTTAAAAGAGGAAGCTAATTTAAAAGAAATAAAGAAAAAGAAAATAACTAAACTAAATGTAACTAATAAGACTCATATTGAAAGTAAAGTTAAGAATAAAGGTAAGGGTAAGAAAAGTAATTCACATAAAACAAGGACAAAAAGAAAATTTTACAAGAAGATAGCAAAAGTGAAGAAGAAGAAAAAGAATCGTTTTGCTTGATCTGTGGCGGATCCTACTTGTATGATAATTCTGGAGGAGACTGATATAAATGTAGATCTTGTAATCAATGGGCCCATGGAACTTGTATTAAGGGAAACAAATTATCTTTTATATGTTTAAATTGTAACTCCGATGATGATTACGAGAAGTAAGGCTGAGTTAACATATATTTTAAGAATTATAAATTTTAAGCAAATATTTAAACACTTATTATTATAAGTAAATATTTTTTATTACAGAAGATATTGAAATAATGTGATTGTCTATTGGAAACTAAAAACTTGCTAACTTTTGTTTTATTATTAAGGAGTGATATTATATTGTTTACTTGATTATTTTTAATAAAAATAATATAACTTAAAAAAAGACTGATTATATATTACCTCAAGAAACTTGAGATAATTAAATCCATAGATGTAAATTATACTACATCTATGATTAAATCTTAAATATGACACACCTTTTATTTTCTACTCATATCTACTAAATACCATCATAATCATATCGAAACTGTAATGTTAATACTTACCTCAAGGTAGTTAAAACTTACCCCAAAAATGGGGCAAATATTAACAAGTGCATTTTTTTATTAAAGTTATGTTTGTGTAGAAAGTACAAGGGATATGTGATTTTTTTAAATCAAAAATCATAAACAGATAATTAACAATTCATAACGTTTAAAAAATATATCTCTAAATACTTTAACTTCCGTTAAATTAATAAAAAAGTAAATTATGTTAATACATGCCCCTGGCTCCCCTATATTAAAATTATTTCTCCGTATTTTTGATATAACAAAATATATATTAATTATCGTACAATTTACGAGTTTCTAAAGTTCGTCAGGCTAATTAACACTTACTAGTTAAAAACCTGTCGCCAAGGGCATATAGGTGTTATTCTGTTATTGCATTTGAGACTTGAGATCCAATCACTCCAAGCTTGGCGTATTACTATCTAAGGCCACGTCGCGTCGTCGCTTAAAATCTGATGAGATTGTGGTTATCTGCTAAACCTATAAAATATGTACAAACATAAATAAAATTTAAAATTGTTGTACATAAAATCAGCCAGATAACATGAAATGCAATTATTTAAAAAAGGTTTAAGAAGGTAGTTTTAAATTTACAGAAGGACATATAACAGAAAAACCGATGAGAATTGTGTAAATAATAGTATTTCAAATAATTCGTATTTTATACTACTAGTTATTATTAAACATAGATTTTTAAGTTATTGTAAATTAATAAGTTCATAGTGGCAACCCTGATGATATCGGAGTATTTGTGAAGCATCATCTGCAATTCGCAAAACATCTAACGACTGTTTAATTTGTTGCTCTGTGCTGGCCCTCTTGTTTAGACTACCATCCGTTACTATATTTAGTATCTGTGTAAAGTCATATTTTATTACTGAACTTGTTTCATGTAATATTTCAATTTTAATAAGTACTTTTTCTTTTACTAATTAACTGATAATAATCCCCTGATATTAACCGTTAGCCGAATGTTCAAGACCATTACAAATGGTGGTATAACTCTGTCGCAGTGACTCTATTTTATAATAATAATATATTTATATAAAAGGCAATAAAGGGCCATTACATTTACTCTTTATTCCTTGCCCATTACATAGCAGTACATTTTAAACTAAAGCATAACTAGTTACATTAATTTAAAATAAAATAAACTGTAATTAGATTAAAATAAATTTAATGAATTAATAGTTAATCAATGTTGCCTTTACATCAGTATACAACTACTTAATGACTCGAGTACTTCGTGAACGAACTAAGCTGTTATAAATTCTCATGATTCCCTCATTGTTGAGTTGGGACTATTACAAAGTCTACTTATGATAGACGCCACTCTCTAGCGCACGATGGCGTAAAAATCATCTTTTGGTTTGTCACGTTTTGTGATCAGCCAAAGCATAGCCAGGCCGGTATGACAGCGTATAATAATTATGATTATCACCAGGCATATTGAAGTCACTTTTACATGCCAATTGCTAGTAAAAAGGAAACACACAGAATGAGGACTAGTAATTCACAAGTGTAAACTCATAGAATGTTATCATATAGAATTTATTTGTTAATAGAAACGTTTGTAAATATACATTAAATTATCTAGCCGTGTTCAGAACTCTCCATCGTATCGCCCACCGCCACTGCATCTGTGTAGCTCTGTGGTGTAGCTTATCGTAGTGGTGGTAGTGACAGATTTCTTGACGTTTATAGCTATTGCTTCGCTTCTTAGAGCCGTAATATCAAGTTATGTAGCTTATAACCTTTCTCAAGAAATAGGCAATAAAATGCGAAAACAGTTTTTCAAATTTGACTGTTAGTTCACGAGATTGGTGCCTTCAAATAAACAAACAATCTTTTGAGATTTATGATATTATTGATTTATACTAATCCACTACGCATGGTTTAAAGAATTGAATTACAACATAGTTAGACAGGCCATTTTTTGACCACTTTTAGTAACTCAAAAGTGCGAAATAATCAAACATTTTTATGGATAAGACAAAGTGAAATAAAACAGTCAATGGAAGTTATTTTAATGTCTCATGGGTATAAAGCGGCTGGAACGCTTTAATCTGAACGCGCTGCGCTGCGGTATTAGTCCGCGGTATAAATCACTCACATCTGAAGAAACCCTACGTTCCATACGCGTGTGCTTAATTAATCGGTTAATTGTCCATACATAATTATTAATAGTTAATGATGTGGCATGTGGCTGTTAATTTTATTTCATCTGTGTTGCTTTACATAATATATTTGAGGATTCGGTTGATTTTTTTTTTTTGTTTTGTAGAGATAAGTTTAGGCAAAGGATTTTAACTCTTTAAAACAAGACAAAAAACTATTTTAGTCTAAAAAAATAATATTGATATTGACTATAAAGCTATCGGATTAATGATTTTATTCCATTGTATTGTGATTCAGATTTCAGATACCTACAAGTAATAAAACTAAATTTAATAATAATTGTTATCTTACGCAACCCAAGAAAGTATATGATTATGTATTAAAAGATATTTAAAATTTGCAATTTATATATAGATCTATTTCTCCACACCGTTGTTGCTCATCTTCTGTCCCATTTTGTCTCATGCTAATGAAATATGTTAAAAAGAAACAGTATTAGACGTTCCATAAATGCGGTGCTTGGGGTTTGTACTGATTTGCTATTCCGGTATTTATATTGATTTCGACGCTGGTTTGGATCTAGGGTTGCCACCTGAAGTTTTTAAAATACTTTATTTCACATATGTATTTGAATTTGTATTTGTATTATCTATTATTCATTTCACGTAAATCACTAAAATCTAAAAATTTTGATACCTAATCATTTAAGTCGAGATCTTATACTTACCCTCTTGTTTCCAATGATATCACACCACTACATACTATTGTCTATTGTAGGTGCCTCATATTTTTCATGGAAAAAATTGACATGTAGGTATTTTCATAGTCATTAAATTTAATAATCACAAAATTCGGGACCAATTGTATGGCGCTAGGAGAAATTATTTTATACTTTCAACCCTACTTTTAAACCCGTGGTATAAAAAAAGATTTTTATATAAATAATAATTTATATTTTACTAGTTTAGCGACGGTCTCGCCTATTCAAAATTATTGTAATTTTTTTACAAATTTATTATATACTATCGCGTGGACTACTGAATGGTGTAGCTGTAGATAGCGCACACGCACGTATCCTGCTCCTTAGAAGATAGATAGATATATGCTGTCTCTAAATTTTTTGTACATCATTTTAAGATCTACATTATTCAGTGCATTCATTTGCTATATTTCTTATAGTTTACTCAGCGTAAACCATTTAAGCGCCCGAATTGATTCACCATTACCAGTTTATTTTGCTTGTGCAGAACCCTAATTCGTTTTCTAAAATAATAGTAGCCCGAATAACTCCTTATAACATCAACTATCTGCCAGTGAAATTCCCGTCAAACTGTTTCGGAGATTACCCGGAACAAACAGGCAGACAAAATTTTTTAAAATACTATTTTATTATAATTAACGTATATACTTTCATATGCATTTAGTTAAAAGCTGATATTTTGTTATTACAAACAGACACTTGAATTTTATTTATTTGTATAGATTCTGAAGTTCATTAAAAATAATAATAAGCTGTCACATACCCTTATCGTGGCTACCTTTATTTTGATAGGATGTGCTTTTTGTCGTGCATTTAACAACTAAAATACTTCATTCCCTTAAATAAAAGGTGGGAATCCTAATTGAGACACAAACACGTATTTACTTGGGCCTTTGATTACGTTGCTAATATTATCATAATTTATTAGAGTCTGGTAGTAAGCACTACTATTGAGATAACAGGCCGTGGGTTTGATACCAAGCAAAGTATAGTTTTTTTCTTATAGTAGTTGTGCAAACTGACGACGTTATCACTGATGCAATATACAATGAACAGTACAATCAGAGATAGGCAGTCAATCAGTGGTTAATATCTCTTCACATTATGTTTCAAGGACCCAATGTCATAAGAAGAGGGGAACACATTAGCTGGAAGAAGGATCCACAGCTTCACGGTATGACAAAGAACAGTCATAGAAAATTTTATAGTTCGTGCTGAGATGGAGGTTACCGTAAAACTGTGACTTGGTAATCCAGCCCATGTGGTTCTGTTGTGGAAGGGAGAGGAGGGTATTAGAGTAAACATTTCTTCACAAAACTCACCATGATACAGACGGTGAGTGTGCCAGATAAATGTAACTCACAATTATGAGCGATCAGCGTGATTTATATATTTGCACACTTATGCAGTAGGGAAGGCCTAAAGGGAACCATAGCGGCTATTCAAACAAGGAGATCTCGAGGAGGCTTGAGGGTTGATATTAGGCAGGCCGCCGAAGGTAAAACACTAAACCGAATCTTGGTTCATTTTTAACAAAGTTCTGCGGACTCTTGGTCCACACCTTTTTTTAAGTGGGTACTTTTATAATATTAAACATTAAAATTTGTCATGAAAAAGGATGCACTTGCAAATGTAGCTGTGTACTATAATTAAGTGAGCCTTATTTTAATATAACTAATAATATGCTTAACGAGGTTAGAAGTAACTATAACTATATGGGTTTTTTTTTTTAAATAGATCATGAACATATATCAATTATTATAGATAGCCAAATCTTGGTTTAAATCGTGAAAGAGGACATTGTGTTGTGTCAACCCTACTTAAGTGGGACAAGAGCCAGAGGTAAAAAACATGATTGTCATTTCTGTGATATGATATTATGAAATAACGATACTAACCTATCTATATTAATAAATCTGTAGTCGTGTCTGCACGTGTTATTATTCTTGATGGACATCTATACAATTAATAAAATTCAAGTGTCTGTTTGTAATGTCAAAGTAACAGTTTTTTACTAAATGCATATGAAAGTATATACGATACCTATAATAAAAAGCCTATTTTTAAAAATTTTGTCTGTCTGTCTGTTTGTTCCGGGTAATGTCTGTAACGGTTCGATCGATTCTGACAGAACTTTTGCTGATAGATAGCTGATGATATAGGGAGTAATTTAGGCTACTTTTATTTTAGAAAAAGAATTAGGGTTGCGCAAAAAAGAAAACTGGTCATGGTGAATCAATACGGGCACTTAAATGGCTTACGCTGAGTAAACCATAATGGATATAGCAAATTAATGTTCCAAACAATTGTAGAAATTAAAAATACCTACAAAAAAGTCAGCGAGAGTATACGTCTGTCTTCTAAGGAACACCCACGATAAGCATTTTTCTGTTAAAAATAGTCGGGAGCGGGGGAACAATATTGACGCGGGCATTCTGTATTCCACGTGAGCGAAGCCGCGGGCACAGCTAGTATTATATAAAGGACACTGATAACGAATATGCCCTTAAATTTTTTTCTCTATTTTTCTGGTTTTTTTTTTTAATTTTGTACACGGAAAGCGTATGTCGTCGGTCAATTGGTAGGGTATACAAATTTTCAATAATGCTTTTAGAAATGGTAAAGATTTTTTTTTTTTCTATAAATACTTAACCAATTTGGATTAAATTTTGTACACGGAAAGTATAAGTTATTCCATAATTAATAGGCTATATAGCAATGGTCAATATTACTATTAGAAATCGTAGAAAATAAAAATGATGTGGTGTCGTGGGACACCAGGTAGAAACGAAGTTCCTTCGTCTAATGTAAAATCGACACAAATTGCAAAAAAATCGTGCTCAATTTTATGTAGGTTTTCTTGATTTTTCTCTTAAATTTTGCTGATTAGTTTTTATTTAAGTACAAGAAAGTATTTAGGAAATTCAGTATTTTAGGAAATAATAAATTACTAAAAATAAAAAAAATGATAAGAAAATAATAAAAGAAAGAGGGAGAAAGAGAAAGGTATTATACACTACTCGCTTGTGTATGCGACTGTCGCGCCTGCGCACGTCTCATTTAACGGTTTTATTCCACGCACTTTTTTCCACGGATTTTTTCTTACGGTTTTACTATCACATTTTTTTCAGTTCGGTCGCGCAGCAAAACCCCTATCCCCTCCAAGCCTGCCGTAAGGAAAAAAATAATGCTCGACCAATTTTGATGAACTATGTGCACGGGAAGTGTACCTAGTTGATAGGCTATAACAAATGGCAATAATATGAGTAACAATAAATTTAGAATTACTATATAACAAACGCGTGCGGAGCCGCGGGCACACCGCTGCACTAATAACATTATAAAGTTCATGAGGTTGTTTGTTTGTTTGGGCTAATCTCTGAAACTACCTATCACATTATTAAAAAAATAATGAATTTTATAGTATATTTATTGAGAAAGGTTTTAAGCTATGTAACTTTACGCTAGGGCTCTAAGGAGCAGACTAGTAGCTATGAATGTCAAGCAATTTGGAAAGCTGTAGTGAGAACAATGATAGGCTATACGGCGGGCGCGGTGAACAATTCGACGAATAAATTGAACACGGATGAAGTTACTACGGACTATACTTATATATGTGTAACGGGTTTTTGGTTAAAATACTAGCTTTTAATGAAATGGCCTTGTGTGAGATTATTCCGGCATTTTATTTTTAAATATTACTATTGAATATTAATTAATATATACAAATAATAAAATTAATGTGTCTGTTTTTTAATGTCCATATAAAAGTTTTTTTTACTAAATACACATGAAAGTATATACGGACACCTGTAACAAAATTTTTGTTTTTCTGTCTGTTTGTTCCGGGTAATCTCCAAAACGGTTGGACCTATTTTGAATAAATTTTCACTGGCAGGTAGCTTATATTATAAGAAGTAAAGGGTTATAAAAAGAATTAGGGTACCGCGTAAAATAAACTTTTTATGGTGAATCACTTCGGGCACTTCAACCAAAGAGATAGAGCAAATTTATGTACTAGATAATTGTACAAATTAAAAGTTCTACAAAAAGTCAACGAGAGTGTATGTCTACCTTCTAAGGAACACCCACAATAAACGTTTTAATTTTTTATTTTTTTTATTCAATACAGGTATGCGCTTGGCTTCAATCTTACCTGATGGAAAGTAAAGATGAGGCCGACGATGTATCACGTTTACTCATTAAATGCCTATTCACTCATCGCTTGAAGATTCCCAAGTTATAGGTGGATGGGAAAACAGACGACGGGAGTGAATTCCACTCCTTTGCCGTTCGCATAATGAACGATGAAGCATAACGCTTCGTGCGAATCAGGGGAATTTCTACGACATAAGAGTGGTATCCCTCACGGCGGCGTCCAGTTATCCTACGGTGGACCGGATTGGACGGAATTAAATCGTGCAATTCCAGTGCACACCCTTCAAAGTGCAACCTGTAAAACACTGAGAGGCAAGATACCTTACGACGATGCTCTAGACTGAGCATTTTTGCCTTCATCAGTGCTTCATCGCCAACAAGTCGATGAGCTCGGCGCTCAATGGAATCGAGAGCAGCCAACTGATATTTGGCTGATCCATCCCATAGGATATCTTTAAAATAGCCGGGAGCGGGAGAGAAAGATTCGCGTGTGAACCTGATCGATGGCAATAGTCCACGTGAGCGAAGCCGCGGGCACAGCTAGTTTAAAATAAAATCGTCTAAATAGAAACCACTTTAGTGTTCGCTATCAGTTGCATTCTCTCATAAAACCAGTTGAATCAAAGTTTATTCAGTTTAACATTCTCGTCAGTCAATTCAAATGAATCCGTTTAATAGCCCAATAAATAATGTAGGTTCGTTTGACAGCTCGTACTCTTACTATGTAACAGACTTTCGAATTCGGTTACCTACTTAATTTATATTTCACTACATACATTACCATTTATAAATATAGTTTTGTTTCTTAGATTTTATTCGTAGTTTTTTAATTTTTTTATTGTCATTTAAAGTAGGAAGGGTATATGGGGTACGTACCTGATTTCCAAAAAAATACTTCGATCCTGCGGACATTGCGTCGATATTCTTCTAGAGTTACAATAACCATAATATAGCCTTTTATTGATCTCAGTTTTCGTAACTGGCTATAGTTTTCCAGATTAAGACGTTCTCTGTTACCGCTCCTGCACGACAGATTCGTAGCATGAACTTGTGTAGCCTAGCCTATTGTAGTTTTTTTTAATATCTACAATTATGTAGTACATTCATTTTATATATGTCTTATGGTTTCCTCAGCGTAAGCCATTTAAGTGTCCGAATTGATTCATCATGACAAGTTTTTTTTATTTGCGCGAAACCTCAATTCTTTTCCTGAAATAAAAGTAGCCAAAGTTACTCCTTATAACATCAGCTATCTGCCAGTGACTTTTCCGTCAAAATCGGTCCAACAGACAGACAGACAAAAACTTTAAGAATTCGTGTTTTGTTATGAGTACCGTGTACTCCTATACTTTCAAATACATTTAGCAAAAAACTGGTATGTTGACATCACAAACAGACACATCAATTTTGTTTATTGTATGGGTCATAAAAAGTTAGAATAGCTAGAAAGCGATTTATAACCAAAAAGGTGAATTATTTTAAACAAAACCAATACAATCGACGTCCTTCACAGGTTGTTCACAGAAATATTTGCACCACTTAATTTATCTAAGCCGTTTAATAAAACAATAAATAAGGTGGTACGGGTTGACACGGCACGTTGTAAACTATGAAACGCCCTTTTGAAGTTGACCGGCTTATTTACTCTTGTTCTCTAATGAAAAACGGAATATATTATGTGCGTGAAACTTGTGGATGCAGTAGCTGACATGCTCACATTATTTTTATTATTTATATGTTCTGTTAATTTGATAAACTTTATAGGAATTTTAAACGATGGAGCTTAGAAATGAATTAATGTTTACAATTAATATGGTTGTTTCTGTTCGTTTTGTGACGAATATTGTTTTTAAATACTTTATTGGTATTATTTATGGTTTTCGTTGATTTGTTTCGGAAAATTAGGTTTATGTTCTGTGTGGCCGTAAATTTTTAATCGCCTGTAGAACAACGTTAAATTCTGCGAGTACCTATTTCGTAGTTTTGTTTGTTAATATATAACAACATAAAGAAATATGTAATAAAATAATGTATATTTGAATACTCAAAATTCAATTTAAAATGTCACGATGAAGATGATATATGATTTGTAACATTAAAGATAAATCAAACATTGTGACGAAACCTTAATACAAAAAACATTCTAGTAATAATTACTAGAGATTAAACGGATATCCGGATAGTAAAATTCATAAAAATCTAATTATTTTACACTAGGGAAATCATACCACAATAGGTTATGGACACCGTTTATTTTATAATCGCACATCAAAAATGTATGTTTTATTAATTACTTTAGTTTATTTCCGATATCGTTCACCGCACCAATATTCAAATCAAACTGATCACGCCATGTAACGCGATAAAGGGCCGAATATCCGGCGCTCCGGCTTCGTAGCTTGCCAAATATCCAGTATCCGGCCAAACCACAATCCCTTTCATCTCTAATAATTACCACTTCCGAGTAGCAGAATATACAACTGTAAATTCCTAAATTCTTATTATATCAATTAAATATAATATGCTAATGTTAGCGTAATCGGACATCGAACCCGCAAACGATCCAAGTCATACATATTGACAGAGTAGTCTTAAAAAATTGTTAACACAAACTCGTTACGAAACAAAAGGCAATAATGAAATCTAATTGGCATTTAAAACCGTCAATAAAACACCCATCGAAACCAATAAAGCCGACGGAACCGCTGCGTAAAACCACGCGGTGTATATCTGCACTGTCAAACAGACAGAGAAAAGAAATAAATTTTGGGAGATCTTCGTTAAACAACAGCCTGTAGATACGTCGCACCTGTGAAGCGGGTCGGAACGACGCGACGCGACGCGACGCGGCCACGATTCACGCCAGATGTCTTCATTCCGTTCCATGAATCAGTTAATTGTTTAAAGATCTGTTAATTAATGGATGCTTTCAAATCTTAGTTTTGATAATGCTTATATTAGGATCTGATCGATTTATCTTCACAGCTGTGAAGTTTTTCTGTGATAGACAAAATCTTTTGTAGACCGTAATTTCTGCATTGTACCTTAAACCATTCGAGCATTTTCAAGTAGTTCCTCAGAAGTAACAATTAATTTTATTAGACTTAGTTAGGACTGCAGTCATTTTTTGAACTGTTTGCAACAGTATTTTCTGTCACCAAAGTTTATATTCGGCAATAATATGAATTTCCAAATTATATTATAATATAAGACTTATTAACAGTAAATATTTTTGTCAACATATTAATTCTATTGGTATTATCACTTAATTCGTTCTGTCATCAAAATAATAGATTTTTCACCAAAAAATCAATCAAGATAATAGATACGCAAATAAATAGATTTGTTTCTAATGGTTTATATTAGACAATCTTGGTAACGCACTGGTTTGAATATAGGTCAGGTTGTAATTGCGATCATAAACCAAACAAATCAGCCTTTGAAAATTCACATATAGGTAAACATTTTGATATTGTTGGGTGATTCGATTCTGGTGACACATCTTTTATTTTAGGGTCAAATCTTATTGTTATGTCATTGAACGTACATTTATTTGATGATAGTTAAAATTTATACCCTTTGCTGTTTCACTGACATAAGAATTATATTAAGCGTATGTATAAAAATCATACATAAGGGTTTTGATTTGGAACTTTGTAGGTTAGGTTTTTGCGTGAAAGTTCCTTAAATAATCAACATAGAATAGGTGGCGTGTGTGTCGTTTCAAAAAGTCACCATTCATCGTTCCTTTTGAGTGAACTCGCGGTTTTATGCCAAAACAAGGTGTATTGTGAACATACTAAATCCTATTTAGAGTGATTCATATAGTTTGGCGGAAGCACGTATGTTTTTAAATTGTTTGACAGACCCCGACGAAGGATCTAGAATGCATATCATTACGCTTTTCTATAAGAGCTAAGCAGTAATAAAAAAGTTGAATAAAAGACAGCTCACTTTGAATCATGTGAACAAAATTATGAGCACCAGATAGTTATTTATAGTGTAATTTCGAGATCTATGTATAAGTATATTGTTACTTTGAAAGAATAATAAGAAGAAAAAACTCAAATTATTTTGGATACAATTTTCGAAAGTGCAATATATCTGAAATCTTCGATTTCTTGATAAATATTTACAATAATAAACCGTAACTTGCTGTTAATTAAATAAAAATGTCACAAGCAATTGCACAACGTTTTAAAGATGACATAAATTTCTAAGTAACAACATTGACAATGTTACTGACGCAATAATCGAACCGGTCGAACGATTCTCAGTGTCGCTGTCGGAACTGTTATTGTTACGTTTCATTGCGGATACTGTCATAAGCGAAGCGGTGAGCGATCAACGATAGACTTATTTATAAAATAATTTCACTTATAAAGATTTAAAAAAACCGCTTATGAACTTATTTATTTACAATAAAGTCGCGAACGAAGAACTGGCAAGAATCTGAATAAGATTTTTATTTTATTATATTTTAAAACGCACGTATTCCCATACAATATTGTGTAAAAATTTCAAAGTTTCGAAGAACTTTCGGATATTTAAGGTTTGATTGAACCAACGATCATTAACAGTTTTATTTATATATATTTATACGGTTTTTTTCCCCCGCTTTAATTATTATTCTTAGTGTAATTCTTTATTTGGTTATAATTATTTATTACAATATTGCAAAGTTAAATGATTTCCCAACATTTTTATCTTAACTGCTTATATATATTTATTTATAATAAACCTACAACCTACCACTACAACAACAACCTAAAACTCTATAGTTATAAAATGAAGTGAATTTATTGGTTAGTTCAATGGAATATTCCATCGATGTCATTTGGTGCTGCTTTGTTCGGTATCAAGTAATTTTGCTGATTTGTACATTAATTAATGTCTTACTTTAGGAAGAGATTTTTCTCAAGGCTGGTATAAATTTGGTAAGAAATTTTTAACTTTGCCTTCAAGAGGAATAATAAGCCCAGCCGAGTAAAAAAAATACCAACTTTAATATTAAAATTAGGAGTGAATTGTAATTTTTTACAGTCTATGCAAAATTCGACTGTGGAAGAACTACCTTCACACCTATTTCCATTACAAAATAGCAGGGCTCAAGTTGCTATGTTCCGGTCTGAAGAATGTGCTTGGCAATACACATTGGTACATTCCTCGTACTATTAGTATCATACTCTCGACTACAATCGTTCTAGATCTTGGTTATAAATAACCGTGGCTTGTAGTACCATTAAGCATGAAGTGGTCAGTTATATCTCTTTTATGCATCGATTTAATATAATTAAATCATTTTCGATTTTTTTTATATCGCTCCTTCAGTCTACAAGCCCACTACCTAACCAACAATAAACGTGCGCACACGCCGGCTGACATACAAGCTTTTCTCACGTTATTATAATTTGTGTAAGTGTGCGTGAGTGCACACATTAATACGTCGCGTCATTATGAATCAATAATTTTACACGGTTCCCATGTGTGAGAAACAATGATTGACACAATGACTTATCATGAAGTTATAATTGCCTCGTCATTTGATATACACACTTTAAGGAATCTAACAAACTTTTACTGGACAGTTATATAAATCGGTGTGTCAAAGATTCCTGTGCAGGTGCTTTGGCCATATCGTCCTATAGCACCAGGTTCAACAGTAGGTATAAATATACAAAAAGTGTTCACAAGGGGAACCCCCGTCAGGATCGAAATCACTAAAAACCAAAATAAGTAAAATATTATTTAAAGTCTGTTAGTCCAATTCATTAAGAACACGTCGATATAAGTGTTACTTAGACGTAGCAATGTAGCATGCAAAATAACTGATAAACGATTGATTTACTGAACGCACGCCTATTTTGCGAGATCACCCTGAGAGTCCCCGCCTGAAGTGCAATATTTTGCAATTTGGCGACCACCTGAGGACGGGTTATACAACCGGCCGCGCACAATACTCGTCTGCTGGACTCTCGATCCTCGCATGCACATACATAATAATAATAAAGCTTTATTTCCTTCCACGTAAATAATATAACTAAAATTAATAATAGAAAATTAGACACTATAAAAAATATGGCTATCTTGCAGACCCGCACAACTTCGTCTGTTTCATATAAGAGAGAGAGAGAGAGTGGGTCGTTAGCACTGAATTAAGGGTACCGCCAGCCTCCCACATTATTCAGCATAATAAAAATACACTCGCGATACTTGATCATTATTTTGCTGCCGAGTTATTTTAAAATTGTTATATTTCCTAAGATATCCATTTAAAACAATTACTATGAAGGGCAATTTTGTTGAAAATTAAATACTTGTGATGAATAATGTATTTATTTCGATAAGGATTAATACCATGTATATAAAGACACCTTCGCAAATAATTAATTATTTTAGAACAAATTTTATTACCAAAAAAGGTTTTATTGGGTAAACCTTACAAGATAGAAACAATTTCGTCACAAGATCTTCTTTGTGTAGTCTGGATTCTATTTCTGGTTTTGAGATGAAGTGTCCAAGTTTGGCAACCGTAGGTGAGACATGGTAATATTTCTGAATCCATAATTATTTTTAGTTGGCAACACATATACTTGTATGTAATAAAAAAAGAAAGGGATAGAGAGACACTCGTATGAAGGGGGAATAACGATTTCTACAATAATCAAAATCTGTCCATTAGTTTTTGCGTAATGCGTGCACAACGGCAAACCCCTATCAATCTATTTATATGGATTTATTTCTAAAACTAATAATGCAGGAAATAATATTGAAGTTTTAGTACTTACTAGGAGAGCAGTAATAAACAAGGCTATTTTACTTAGGCAACATACCAACATCACTGATGCTTAAACGTTGCCAACATCCCGCCAACAAGGTACTAGATAGCAATCAATTCATCAGCTAAACAGTCCACGCCAATTATAATGGTTGGCACCGTCGCACATCGTAACCGCCGCGCTCCCGCCTCGTCACTCCACCGCACCGCTGGAGACGATCGATTCACTTCGGAATAAATCATTCGTTTCTGTTAATTCAAGAAATTGGACTCTTTACTTTTCTGCTTTTTTTTCTATAAACATTGCATTTACATTTGCCAATGTCATTATTTTGTTTCAATTAAAGTGAAATCTGGAATTGATTCTCACGTAAAGTAACAATGAAAATGTATTATAAATTAAACTTGAACCTAAACATACTGGTTTTATTAATTTTAACAAGATAATTATTAACAGAAAAGAAAACAACACAATGATTTTGAAGAGTTCCCTTGTGTATCTCCGAAGTTGAAGGTCTAATGCCAATGAAATTAAAATGTAGCCACCCTTGAGTTATCCCTTAATCAAAATAAACAAAGAAGTTATGGCTGAACATCCATAAAAAAAAAACAAGTTCTTTCATCTTCTTTTTTGATTTGATTTTTGTACGCGTTACTCTGACGTCTAAGAAATACGACATTTTAATATTCAATATCGTTCTTTATAATAGATAAATATGTTTAACGAAATATTCTTTTTTATTCTTGCAAATCTTTTTTTTCTACAACACCAAAATGATGCAAATCAAGTATACTTACATAAATATATTTTAACAACTGCCTATTCAGTATCCAGTGTACTAATAGATATTATTGAATTACCCACTCAACAGACTATATAAAAGAGATATTAGACTGGAGCAATTAATTCCTGCGTCAAGTTAAATCTTCTTAAGAGCTTTTGATACGAACTTTATTAAGTGATTCCAATTGAGGAATTTTATCTGAGCGGAACAACTGTGATTCCAATCGATAAATTAAAAACTGAATTCTAATTCCAAATCCAAATCTAATTTAAATGAATTTGGAATTTCAGATATAAACATAAAATAGACTAGGCAAACAGAAAACAAGGGAATTTAAAGTTACTTTTCCAATCATGTAACGTTAGATATTATACCCTATTCGATTTTTATGCCCTGAAGTCGATCACAGATTGAAGAGATATTTTGGTATTTTATAGCTTACTAGCAAATACAGGCCACGCAGAAAAAAAACTTTTTGAATCACAACAGGGCTAAAATGGAGATTGTTTAAAAATTGTATCAAAGTAGCTCCAGCCGTTTTGGAGCACTTCTGTTTATATACATATAATATATAGATTTATTGGGTAATATTATAGGGTATCTAACTTTACGCTTAAACCCTAAACAGCGGAACAGTAACCATGGACTTCAACTAATATGACAAGTTGTGGACAAGTACGGATAGTGAAAACAACAATAGACTACACGGGTGTGCTGGAGGTGGCGCGGCAGCGGCATTGTGAAGAGTTGCTCCAACATCTTTAACACCAACGAAACCGTATGGCATAGCTAGTCTATAATGTATATAGTCTTTTATTCCTTCAACAGATCCGTCGAAGCTGATCAAACGCAAAAAATCGACAGAGGATGTGAGATCTCCACTCGGCGGCGAGGGTTCTCTCACCAGCGAGGAAGGCGAAGACCAGGGCGTCGGCAGACGGAAGAAGGCACGGACTACGTTCACTGGAAGACAGATCTTCGAACTTGAGAAGCTGTTCGAGGTCAAGAAGTATCTTTCCTCGGGCGAGAGAGCTGACATGGCAAAACTCCTGAATGTTACGGAAACACAGGTACGTTTCTAAAGAGTTCTTACTGTACCCGGAAAAGCCTTTTAGCTGTAATAAAGCGTTATTACACGGCAGATTTTATAGTACCCGATTTTTGGTTCAGGGGGCTGGCACGACCGCAGAATTGAGCCAATAGCGACGCAAGATCATGCGGCCGGCCGTGTTCCCCCGTACCAAAAATCGGCTGCGTCAGATTGTGCAATGTAATGCCCCTATATAGCTACGCCACATTTCGATTTCATCATAGGATGGACTTCTTTATGATTGTCAGTTGTGTTGTATGTCTTTATATAACGTGGCGTTACAAAGGCGATATTAAATAAACACAAGTATCAAATGAACACTGTATCAATAAACACATCTATGAAATGAACACGTAAAGAAATACTATTAGAATGAGACACTTGAGACTTTCGCGTAATGTAGGAAAAAGATAGAGCCCTATATCGGCGAGACGTTGCCGCTCCGAGTAGGTTTTAATAGTATGTAGCTTCATGAATGAATCGGTTCCATAAAGTACATAATTTTATTTTTTCATTTTACGAACTATTTTATTTATTTATTATTTTAATTTTATTGTAGTGGCATGTTGTATATGTTATCAATTGTTTGATTACCATATTACAAAGCTATGCTTAATTTGGAATCGATGATGACTTAGTTGTAGAAGGTTCTTATACAGTTTCGAATAACGTTGATTCGAATCCTAAAATGAGCCTTAACTTTTGTTGAAGAATAACATCGTGTTGAAATAATAACGTTTTAAATCAAGGGTGCATTAAAATTTATCCCTCTTTCTATTAAAATGCAATAGTTTTTCTAAACTAAACATAAATGGGTTCTTATACATAACTTGTACAAATTAAAACAAATTGAAACATTAGCCCACAGTACAATATTGTACTATTTGTGTTCTATAACAACACAAATCACTTAATGGTACATAGGAACGCTAACGTCCCTCGACACTTCTCGGAAAAGGACAAATTAAACGATTCCAACCATAACGCTTTCGTTGGCGGGGTATTTTTCATTTGTTTTGTGGTACAAGTTGTAAGATGCTGCGTTTTTATAAATATTATTTGCTTACTGTGCCCGTGGCTCCGTGCGCGTGTACGTAAAACTTAGTTACTATTTATTATTTTTTGAATAAACATCGTATGTTTCACTGAAGAACGACAGACTTGCTAGACCGTCGCGTCGGTTCGCTTCAAATTGTCTATAGCAAAGTATTATTCTCTTAAAACGTTTCTACGTGCCAATGAAAGTTCAGCTGTTTCACAGTTAAACCCTGACAGTTCTAAAAGCCTCTATTTCGAATAAAATACACTTAAATTTTATTTATTTGTGTGGATTTACATGATATTGTAAAGAATTACGTTCATGATTTTGACTTACGATATCGACTTAGGCATAACTAATTGAATTTATAAACTTTTTTCATTCTAAAATCAGTTTATAATTTCTAAAAAAAATACGAGTTGCACTCCGGGAGTGACGACAGAAGTGAAAACTTAGATATTGGGTTATGAATTGCATGTATTTATGAATTGTATTTTATTAATTATTAGAAACTTTAAAATACATTTCATATTCTTTTACATGCATATATGCACACACTATAACTGCGTCTCGTAACGGTGTCGCGAGTCCATAGATTTTATCTCATCTAAAAATATGCGTACCGCGCTAAAAGAAGTTTTAACTTCAAATAAAACATTATAATTTGATAAGACTAAGAAGACATGCCTATTTGGCTATTATCTTTTCCTATTTAAACCGCTACAGCTTATATTTCAAACCTTATACTTAAACGATGAGAGATAATTATACCATCACCAAGGTGGCACGGTACGGTCGCGGCTGGGCCCCGGGAGACAGGGGGCGCGTCCCCCGCTACGTGAGCCCTCACATATGGCGTCACTAATTAAAACTATGGTGTAATGTTCGTCGGTTTATAATGCGTTACATTACCTATATTGTTAGTTGAAATAGAAGATAATTTTGCTTACTCGATGATTATTACAAAAGATTACTTCGCGGCTTGTCTTTTAAACTTAACTCATTTTTAAAGAAATTCATCAGCTAATACAAGCTATAAATATAGGCGAGTAAAATACAATATTTTAAAAGCAAATGGAACAACACCTGTAAAGGATAGAGTCGTGATACATGGTCGGACATGTTCTGGTAACCTTTTAAATTTTAAAATCTTACCCACAACATCAGAGTTTTCAATGTGTTTTGGCAGTTCCATTAAGCACTAGAGCTTGTTAGCATCTTGAACCACATCGTCACCTAACTTAACATTACTTTATGATCAAGTGCAAGCTTAAACAAAACTGATTTTAATCACGATATATTTTATAATAACCTATGATTATATCTTAAGTATGATTATATAAATGGCAATAGCATTCCATTTTTATATATTTTTAGTCCTTTTCTCGTCTTATACGTCGTGTATCTACTTCTGTTGTATATTGCGTAGGGGTAATAAGATTCTTCTCGTGGGAAGATACGAATTTAATTACAATACCAGCCACGATTTATGGTTGATTTTAAATACCAACAAAGCGCTAATTTCTTTTCTCCCACATCATGATACTGCGAGATCAAACGTTGAAGATCTTTCATGAAGTGTTGTTTATTTCACGGGCAAATAATTATAATACTAGAATACGGCTTACCTAAAAACCATCAAATTCTTAAGAAATTATAAATTTTTAATACAAAAAATACATATCAAATTTCAAGGTAGTTGGAAAAGGAAATGATGTCGCAAATAGAAGCTAGTATGCCGTAAAAATAAGAAATTAATTGTCCCACCAAATGTTAGCGTTAACGAGGACAAAAAAATATTAGAAAAAATAGTGTCGAATGCTTGTTTAGGAGTCGAAGCCGTGAAGACTCCACATCAGATGTTCTCAAACTAAATAAATATTCGTATCATTCTCGGAAACTGTTTTAATGATGGTTTCGACAATGTTTCTTTAAGTATCTTCACGACAGACTCCTTCGTGTTAGGCAGAATGACTTGGAACTATTTAGTAAGGTAATCTATATTTTTTGTTTGCCAATTCGGTGCTAAGTGACAATTTGGTTGGAGACCTCAAGTATATAAAAGGGATTGTTACTCACATAGACTTAATATATATAAATCTGTAACTCGAAAAAGAAAGAGCTTAGTATAACACTTGTGTTAGAACGAGATATGGATACGAGACCGTTTTCGAATGTATTATCGGCCTACGTAAAAAGTTATCAGAATAAATCTCGCTTATTTTTACAAAATCTAAGGGTCTATAGTGTAATTTAATGTTTATTAGTTATACGTGATTTATTGTGGTTACCGTTTAGTAACTCAATAACGTTTTATAAATAGGTACGTTATAATACTCTCACTAAAAACAATCTGATAACGTTACAAATTTTGTTATCAGCAGAAACTCCGTTGTTAAAAAAGGATAACAGTTTCTTCTCGCTCACGCTGGTATCAAGTCGAAAGTGAAGTTAGGGCAATTGCCCATCATTAACAGCTACCAGCTAACTAAGCAATGACCTTTTTTAATGGTATGTAGGTACAACAAATCACAAAAGGACCGCAATGCTGAGGCCAGTGACGATGAGTTGTTACTCTTGAGAATTAAGATGGAATACCACATCCTCGGTACTAGAACACAGGAGTATAAGCACCGCTGGTTTGCGGCAGGAGTTCGTGGCCATGGACAGCTTCTATTATTTGAAGTGAAATTTTTTTCTTTACCGGGTTGATTTTTGAACTCGATGACATGAAAAAGCGACACTAAAAAGAGGCAAACACATATATCTGTAGGATTTAGCATGTGTGGGAATGAGATAGAATATACATGGTTATTGTAAGTCCTGATATTCACGACTATGATCGTTGTGGATTTGGCCTAGCAGTGTGACGACCAGATTTGTACGCACTGTTCTATGTGCAGTACGAGTAGTCGATAGTTCCAGTCACACTGAATTAGGATTTTTTTCTAAAAATATATTAAAGGAGTTATTTTTTATGTTTTCTGAAGAATCCGCTTCAACCGCGTGTCAACTGGACACATGTTTATTTATTAATTGTTTTACTGGCTAGGCCCTGTGGTTTCACTCATGTTAACTTTGTATTGTACGTGCCTGTCTCATACATATGATAAGAACTTGATAAAGATTGCCAGATTGGTGGACATTTATGCTTACTGCTCTGTTCCCAAGAGCCCTAGCGTGATGTTAGATAGCCTATAAACCTTTCTCGATTAATATATACAGCTGCCGAAACACACCTATAGGTGCTTGACGACAATTTTTCAACTTGAAAATTGTAACTAGCCAGGTGGGCTTTAGAAAAAGCCCTACCACCATGCTATGGTTTCATCACGATGTCTTCCTTCACCGAAAGATCAGGCTCATTGCAGGGATTCGAACTCACATCAATCGAAGCAGTGTTCGTACAAGTTATTGCTGAGCTACCATTATACCGATATGTTACAATTATCTTTAAACCTAGGCTGGAGGGTAGAGCTAAGAATTTATCAAGAGTTAGTCAGATAACGATAAATTATCTTAAGAAAATAGATCCATAAAACGGAGCTGCACAAATAACTCGCCCGTATTTTTGTCACCCCAAAAGATTTGATTAATTAATTGACACGAGAATAGAACCGAGCACCTCATTCAACCGACACGAACCGTCAACCATCTAAAATGGGACACTAATTGCTGATGCTATTCTAATAGACAATCATGTTGGCACATAATTTGTTTAACGAAAATCATCTTAAAATAGGTTATATTAAAGTTTATTTTACGTACGACGGACATTTGATACGCAGTCCTCTGAGATTTCAATACAGGCTGATATTAAAAAAATTCAATATTTATTAAAAAATTAACAGTTGAATAATAATTTTTATGTAACAAATATAACTCGGCAGAATCAGTGTACACTACCTGATGGTTAGTACGGTATAACCCACAAACGAGGGCGACCGTCGGTGATATAAGTTTTATCTGAATACGTCGATATCATTGTAGCCTGCTAGAAATCCTCTTCACGCTTTGTTCGAGGGACCTATTTTTATGTATTTTGTAATTTATAATCACATTTATATTATTTAAACCTCGGTTGTCTGTAATAATTACTCACGTTTTGAAAAGCAATTATTTTATGAAATTAAATTAATTTAAAACGGCTTTTTTTGTTTATGAGTAATAATGTAAAAAATGATACAACAGATCTATTAAATATTTAATTTAATAAAATAAATATTGTGATAAACCCGACATAGTGACTCTTTTGATTTGTCGCGTTTTGGGATCAGCCAGTGTATATCCAACTGCCAGGAGGAGGACCAGCGATGGATTACAGATCTTTAAATGGTCGTCGTTGTTATTTATACAATTAATAAAATTGAAGTGTCTGTTTGTAATGTCAAAATAACAGTCATTTACTAAATGCATATGAAAGTATATACGATACCTATAACAAAAAGCCCATTTTTAAAATATTTGCCTGTCTGTCTGTTCCGGGTAATCTCCGAAACGTTTGGACCGATTTTGACGGGACTTTCACTGGTAGAGAGTTTTTGTCTTTAAAATAGCCGGGAGCGGGCCATCAAGATTCGCGCGGGCATTATGTAGTCCACGTGAGCGAAGTCACGGGCACAGCTAGTAATAAATAAATTAAAAAGAAAAAAGTAAAATAAGTTAATAAATTAAAACATATTTTTATCCAAATAAGTTTTGTTTGGGTACAACGCTGAAATAAATTAAAAAGGCTAAAATAAATACAGAAACTCATATTTATCAAAATTGTGTAAAATAATTGTATGAATATTTTAGAGCAGCCTGTGTAATGCTATTCTCACCATATGTCATTTGTTAAGTGCGTCGAAGAGAGAGCACTTTTTTGTAGTCCCCCGCGCGGACTAACATCGCTCGCCACTTGCCGCCTACAAAGCACACTCAGGCGCATTCTATACTGAATAAACATTTTATGAACAGATGCGACATTACATATAAAGTTGGTAGCAAATAATTACTTGTGAAAACTGGTTACTTGCAGATGATAGAACTTGCTTACTAAGATTGTAGAAGAATTATGGGATCACTTTTTCAACTACAAGGCAGTTAGCTCATTCTGCCGTATTCTTTGCAGCTGTCAATCGACCGGAAAACTACGGTTAGCATCACGATGTGTCAAACGAGGCTTTATATTTTAGTTTCATTAATATTAACCTATAAGTGATTGATCTCAGACAAGGCTACAAGTCTATCGAAGATAAGGATAATCCGTTTTGCTAATTATATTACAATCGGCGCCAATGCACGTATAATATATGTATTATTTGCAAAACTGGGTTTCTTTCCGAGGATAATTTTTCACTAATAGACTTTTCATAAAATTAATTAATAAATGATAGTCATATGCTCGATATATTTGTTCATGGACAAAACGAGTTGCATTAAGAAATGATCAAGGCAAATTAAGGAGACGGACCGAACGTGGTTTATACTGAAGCCGAACTTCGGTCGAATGTGCGGCTCGAAACCGAAGCTAAAGTTCTGCTAACCTTCAGTTTAATGTTGACGCTATGAACGTGTCGAAAAATGTTCAAGCTACGTTTGCCATTTCTCTAGTAATTATATTACCATCATATTTTCCACATTCTATAAATTTTTTAATAAAAATTAAAAGCTTCAATTCGAAAAGTGCTTTTATAGGTCAAAATTATAAGATATGTTACCTATGACAATTGACATGTGAACCTATATGAATAATTGTTGTGCTCTTGAATTTTACTGATTATTGACTGAGTAAACACTTTTTAATATCTCATCGTGATTTGAATGGTCCCTGAAATATTGTTTCATTTAATCCTCAGATTTGTTATGCTAATTATCAATAAAACTGTGAAACAAATTTATCACTTCACTTCTTCTCCATTACAAACAATTTTACCATTATTATTTTGTCTATGTCATCACTAAACAAAGAATTTAACAAAAATTAACATAACATCGGCATCGGCGAAGCTTTGGTTAAAACGAATGTTTACTGAATTTTGGCCCATCCTTAGTAAACAATTCTTAAATACTTCAACAATATTTAAATATTAACATTTAAATTTAAATCTAAGATGCTAAAATCAAGACTATACTAATATTAAGACCTAAGAAATACGATCACAAAACAAATGTAGATTTTTTAATACTTGTAGGCATAATAAAATAAATGTTTATAATTGAATCGCAATTCTGTGTACCTTCTGTGAAATTTTTATATTCAATGAAATGAGGGTCGCGGTCGTTTAAATGATTTTTATGCGGAACAGCCAACTTTAATAGATCTCGCTCTATTGTTATGTGCAAGGCATGAGTGCAGTGTTGCCATCGCACTCGCGTCGCGTGTGGGAAATTGTTTTCTGTATTTTATCTGTATTTATGAATGCATTTGAGATACATACATACAGTCTTACATTTGCAATTTAACATCTTCTTAATATGTAATGCATATTTTATGTAACTAATGTATTATAATGTTTTTAATTCATACATTTTTTTGGTTTATTTTTACCTGGTTTGACGAAGTGACTGCATTCGATTTTACGTTAGTGTACAGTTCAAAGTTAAATATTTAGAACGTTAGACTGGCTGATTCCAAAACATGTGACATCAAAGCGAGTTACTATGTCTGGTTTTCCACCAGGCATTGTGACTGGTTTTACATTGCGTTTACGAGCCACGAAGCCACGATCTACTCGGGCTCCAGTGCACAATCATTCCAGCCAAAAAAATGTGTTATTATAAGCGTGTAACCAAAAACGTATAGAGGGCGCTTCCGCTGCTTCCGGCCACCTCGCGCCGCACCGCCCAGGCGCGCAGCCGCGCCGCACGGTTTGTTTCCATTCCACAAGATAATCTCCTCTCCGTTTGTGTCTTAATTTTTATGTATTTTGTAATTTATAATCACATTTATATTATTTAAACCTCGGTTGCCTGTAATAATTACTCACGTTTTGAAAAGCAATTATTTTATGAAATTAAATTAATTTAAAACGTCTTTTTTTTGTTTATGAGTAATAATGTAAAAAATGATAAAACAGATGTATTAAATATTTAATTTAATAAAATAAATATTGTGATAAACCCAACATAGTGACTCTTTTGATTTGTCGCGTTTTGGGATCAGCCAGTGTATATCCAACTGCCAGGAGGAGGACCAGCGATGGATTACAGATCTTTAAATGGTCGTCGTTGTTATTTATACAATTAATAAAATTGAAGTGTCTGTTTGTAATGTCAAAATAACAGTCTTTTACTAAATGCATATGAAAGTATATACGATACCTATTGTTTGAAAACATTGGTATCATTAAGAAAAATATTCTGTGTAATTTTTACGTTAATTTGGTCACACTTTTAATCTATCACTCTATGTCAATCTTGGAATAAAACTAATAACGAAATTCAGTGAAATGTTGATTTTATTGTATTTTAAAACGAGTGAACATGGTGCCGAAACACGGGAAATAAATAAACCAAATTAATAAATAGTGTGTAAAAGAACAGTTTATTCGTTTATTTAGTTTGAAGTGAACTTGGAAAAAATCCCTAGTACAACTATTACGTTGTAAATTATACGAACAAAATGGAGTCACTTTATCTGCGGCAAGATGATAATTTAGAAAAGGTAAAAAAAGCTTTCGAGAATTATAAAAAATCGCCGAAAACACGTATAACAAAATATTACGTTGAATCAAAACTCGAAAATTTAGAGAAAATTTCTAAAGATTTTATGAATTTACATTCGGACATTGTCAGTAAAGTGTCAAAAGAACAAAAACAGAAAAACGAGTATTTTATAAGCAATGTATATTATGAATTCGACGATATTTATACGGATTACAAAACAAAGCTTAAGGAAGATTTTAAAATGTTGACGGAAATGTCAGACTCCAATTCAAAAACTATAACTGTTCCATCACAATCACTATGTGAAGTTAAATTGCCACAAATCCAATTGCCGAGTTTTAAAGGAAGTTATGAAGAATGGCAAATGTTTCATGACATGTTTGTTTCCCTAATACACAATAATAATAATATAAATCCAGTACAAAAGTTACATTATCTGAAAAGTTGCTTGTCCGGTGAACCAGAGAAACTTCTTATGAACCTTAATACTACAGAGACAAATTATGAAGAAGCCTGGAATCAATTAAAACGCAGATATAATAACAAAAGGTATAATGTGAATGAAGTAATGAAGCGTTTATTTGCACAAAGAATTATAACAACTGAATCTTCGACCGAAATAAAAGAAATTTTAGATAATACATCGTCTTGCTTAAAATTACTCAAAAATTTGGGCATAATCGTTGATTCATGGGATACTATCGTAATTCATTTAATTGTAACAAAACTGGATATAGAGTCTAGAAAATTGTGGGAATCAAACTTGAGTCAATGCGATTCTGATAGTCTTCCAACATGGAACGATCTTGTGAGCTTCTTAGAGACAAGATTCAGAAGTTTGGAAATGTTGGAAGAATGTAAAGTAAATAAACATATGAGATCAAAACAGAAGTCATATCACTGCACACTAGAAACAAATATAAATAAAAATTTAGCTTGTATAAAATGCAATAATCAACATTTATTATTCCAATGTGAACAATTTAAAAGCCAGCCCCCAGAAAAGAGAATAGAGTTTATAAAATCCAAGGGGCTATGCTTCAATTGTTTTGCCTCAAGCCATAATGTGAAAAACTGTCACCGACCTACCTATTGTCGACGCTGTGGAAGAAGACATCACACCTTATTACATATTGAGAGAGCTACAGCTTGCGGACCCTCACCAACGGAGAATATAAGAACTCGTGCTGTTTCTGTCAACAAAGAGTCCTCTAATCAAGATAATGAGAAAAAGATATTGGCTCACTTTGCTGTGGAGAGTAATAGTGAAGTACTACTGGCAACAGCGTTAGCTAAGATCAAAACCCCATCTGGGTTTTCCGAAATAGTTCGAGTTTTAATAGATCAGGGTTCTGAAGCATCTTTTGTAACCGAAGACACAGTACAAAGATTAGGCTTGTATAAAATCCCTATGAATGGTCTAGTTTCAGGTGTAGGTGATGGTGATATGAAAATTAAAAGTAAGGTTTTATTTAATTTAGAGTCAATCCAAACTCCCAATTTTTCTGTGCAGGTTCAAGCTTTCGTGCTACGTTCTTTGACATCTTTTCTACCTACCAATAATGTTGTGGTCAAAGAATGGTCAGATATTGAGACATTACCATTAGCCGATCCTCAGTACGGAACACCTGGTAAAATCGACATTATCCTGGGAGTTGAGATATACAGTGAGATCATTTTGAGAGGTCTTTTAAAACATCCTTTATACAGTGGTCCAGTTGCACAAAATACGCAACTCGGATGGGTTTTATCAGGCCGGATTGAAAATCCTAATCCTAAGAAAATTATAAACTTACACCTTAGAGTAAAAGAAGACGAAATATTGAAGAAATTTTGGGAGCTAGAAAAAGAACCTAATGAAGTTTATAAGAAAATGACAAGCGATGAGAATAAATGTGAAGAGTTATTTAATACAACTACCATACGAGAGAAAGACGGACGATATAAAGTTCGTTTACCCTTTAAACATTCTGAACCCAGGTGTCTAAATAACAGTTTAGACAAAATCGCTCTACATAGATTTAATTTATTAGAAAAAAGGTTTAATAAAGATAAAACTTTACAGAAGGAATATACCAAAGCTATAGAAGATTACATTGATCAAAACCATATGGAAGAGATTAAAAAGGTTGAAGAAATAAAAAATCCAAAGGCTGTCTATCTACCTCATCATGCTGTGATTAAGAAAGACAGAGAAACAACGAAACTTCGTGTGGTCTACGATGCTTCTTGTAAAGGTACGAATAACATATCCTTAAATGATACTTTTCTAATTGGACCTAAAATTCAACAAGATCTCCGTCATATATTGATGAGGTGGAGATATCATCCTTATTGTATAGTAGCTGATTTATCTCAAATGTATCGACAAATTCTGGTTCATGAAGACGATACAGACTACCAGAGAATATATTGGAGACGAGAATCGAACCAAACAATACAACATTATCGTTTATTGAGACTTACATTTGGAACAGCTTGTGCTCCATATTTAGCAGTAAAATCACTTCAACAATTAGCTAAAGATGAACAACAAAATTTTCCTCTTGCATCAGCAATAACCTTAAAAGACTTTTATATGGACGATTTATTAACTGGATGTGAAGAGGAAAATGATGCTATACAAATATTTAATGAAATGAATGATTTAATGAACTCTGGTGGTTTTCAGTTACAGAAATGGTGTACAAACAGCTATACCTTATTAAACTACATAAAAAGTGAAAAACAAAAAAATACAGAGACTATAATATTTAAAACAGACAATATAGTAAAAGTGTTGGGAATTTCTTGGAACAAAATTACAGATAGTTTTGAATATAATTATAAAATTGAAGGTATTGAAGATGTGGTAACTAAGAGAAAGGTATTGTCGGATATAGGTAGGCTGTATGATCCATTAGGATGGTTAGCTCCAGTCATTGTTATATCAAAGATTCTCATGCAAAAGCTCTGGAAATTAAATCTGAGCTGGGATAATATCCTTCCTTCTGAACTTTTGAATGAGTGGATTGCTTTTAAAAGAGATTTATGCAACACAAAGCATATAAAAATTCCTCGTTGGCTTAATTATAGAACAGATTATGCATGTGAATTACATGTTTTCGCAGATGCATCTAGTTCAGCATATGCTGCTGTTGTATATATTAAAGTAATTGATAATAAAGGAAATATTTATGTACATTTGGTGTCCGCAAAGACTAAAGTTGCGCCAATTGATAGACAAATTTCTATTCCAAGACTAGAACTATGTGCAGCTGTCCTAGCAGCTAAATTAATTTATGAAGTTTCAGTGATAATGGGAATACCTAAAGTTAATCTGTTTGCTTGGTCTGATTCTACGGTTGTTTTAGCGTGGATAAAAGGTGAACCAAGTAGATGGACCACTTTTGTTAGCAATAGAGTGTCAGACATTCTAAACATCTTAGATAGTCATCAGTGGAATCATGTTTCCACAAATAATAATCCTGCAGACCCTGCTTCGCGTGGTTTGTCAAGCTGCGATTTGATTAAGTTAGATATGTGGTGGCATGGTCCTGATTTTTTAATTAAAAAGAATAAATATAAGACAGATTTTAATGAATTTATAACCACAGAAGAGATTAAACCTATAAAATTGTTAGCCACAGTTGTAAAACCTATTGAGAATTTTGTTTGGCAAAAGTTTTCGAATTTAAAAAAGGCTTTAAGAATTTTATCATATTGTCGAAGAATTTTGAAATTTAGATTACCAAAAGACAGTAGACCTAAAGAAAATATAACATTTATAACTACGAAAGAAATGGAGGAAGTACTTAACATTTGTATAAAAGCAACTCAGATATTATATTTTGAAGAAGAAATAAAAGATTTAAAATGTAAAGAAAATGTATCAAAGAAAAGTATTCTTCATACACTCAGTCCTATTCTAGATAAAAATGATATATTAAGAGTAGGTGGTCGAGTGACTCATTCACCAGAAAGCTATGATAAAAGACATCCTGTAATTCTACCTTATGAAAGTCATTTAACAAGGTTAATAACTTTGGATGCTCACATTAAAACCTTGCATGGTGGTCCACAAATCATGTTAAATTATATAAGATCAAAGTATTGGATAGCTCGCGGTAGAATTTTAGTGAAGAAGATATACAGAGAATGTGTCACTTGTGTTAGGTACAGAAAGCAAAATAACAACATGTTTATGGGTCAACTACCGAAGGCTCGAATTACACCATCCAGACCATTCAAAAGTGCAGGTGTGGATTTCACAGGGCATATAAATATAAGATTTTCACCTGGGAGAGGTGCAAGGTCTTATAAAGGTTATATATGCTTATTTATATGTATGGTCACAAAAGCTATACATTTAGAAGCTGTGTCAGACTTAACGTCGAAAGGATTTATAGCTGCCTTTCGAAGGTTTGTCTCCAGAAGAGGACATTGTCAAAATTTATACAGTGACAATGGTACCAATTTTTTAGGAGCACAAAAAGAGTTGTGTGAAATGTATAAGAGGAATATATCTCAACTAACAAGTGAATTTCAACAGATGTTGGCAGGTGAAGGCACCTCCTGGCATTTCATTCCTCCACATGCCCCTAATTTTGGAGGACTGTGGGAAGCAGGTGTAAGATCAACTAAAACACATTTAAAAAAGATTATTGGTGATTCAACGTTAACATTTGAGGAACTTTGCACAGTCTTAACTCAAATTGAAGCCTGTTTAAATTCTAGACCTATATCATATATTAGTGATGACCCTAACGACCCACTTCCTTTAACCCCAGGACATTTCTTGGTGGGCGAACCTCTTATCACTATACCTGATGAAGATCATTCAATTAATAAATGTTCTAATCTAAGTAGGTGGAAGTTTTGTCAAAGAATGGTAAATTCATTTTGGAATAAATGGTCTAAAGAATACTTAATAACTTTAAATAATAGATATAAGTGGTCAGTTAAGGGAGATGAACCAAATATAGGAGATATTGTTATCATTAGAGACGAAAATGTTCCACCGGCAAAATGGCTTTTAGGAAAAATTATACAAAAACATACAGGTCTAGACGGTATAACTAGAGTTGTAACAGTGAAAACTAAATTTGGATTATATAAACGATCTTTAAATAAGTTGTGTATCCTCTTAAATGATAATAAAACGTTTAAGTAAAGGTTTGAGATGTAAAAATTTGTAAAGGTTGCGTAAATTTTCAATATTAAAAAAAAAAAATAAAAAGAGTTGTTATGTAAACATTTCTATAGTATATTTATGCATGCCTTTATAAATTTGCTTATTTGTTGTATTTGTTGCTTGTGTGTGATTGTTGATTTTATGTGCTTATTACTTTGTATACTTATGTTGATTGAATTTAAGTTATATCAATAAGTAGGTATTGGTGATTTTTTCTTGTTTGTTAATTTGATTTAAGAACGAAGTTCTTGGTGGGCGAGATGTTTGAAAACATTGGTATCATTAAGAAAAATATTCTGTGTAATTTTTACGTTAATTTGGTCACACTTTTAATCTATCACTCTATGTCAATCTTGGAATAAAACTAATAACGAAATTCAGTGAAATGTTGATTTTATTGTATTTTAAAACGAGTGAACACCTATAACAAAAAGCCCATTTTTTAAATTTTTGCCTGTCTGTCTGTTTCGGGTAATCTCCGAAACGATTGGACCGATTTTGACGGGACTTTCACTGGTAGAGCGTTTTTGTCTTTAAAATAGCCGGGAGCGGGCCATCAAGATTCGCGCGGGCATTCTGTAGTCCACGTGAGCGAAGTCACGGGCACAGCTAGTAATAAATAAATTAAAAAGAAAAAAGAAAAATAAGTTAATAAATTAAAACATATTTTTATCCAAATAAGTTTTGTTTGGGTACAACGCTGAAATAAATTAAAAAGGCTAAAATAAATACAGAAACTCATATTTATCAAAATTGTGTAAAATAATTGTATGAATATTTTAGAGCAGCCTGTCTAATGCTATTCTCACCATATGTCATTTGTTAAGTGCGTCGAAGAGAGAGCACTTTTTTGTAGTCCCCCGCGCGGACTAACATCGCTCGCCACTTGCCGCCTACAAAGCACACTCAGGCGCATTCTATACTAAATAAACATTTTATGAACAGATGCGACATTATATATAAAGTTGGTAGCAAATAATTACTTGTGAAAATTGGTTACTTGCAGATGATAGAACTTGCTTACTAAGATTGTAGAAGAATTATGGGATCACTTTTTCAGCAACAAGGCAGTTAGCTCATTCTGCCGTATTCTTTGCAGCTGTCAATCGACCGGAAAACTACGGTTAGCATCACGATGTGTCAAATGAGGCTTTATATTTTAGTTTCATTAATATTAACCTATAAGTGATTGATCTCAGACAAGGCTACAAGTCTATCGAAGATAAGGATAATCCGTTTTGCTAATTATATTACAATCGGCGCCAATGTTTCGGAATAAACTCATGTATATCTACCAACTCTTCTATGGAATAAGATTAGGTACATGAATACGTATAATATATGTATTATTTGCAAAACTGGGTTTCTTTCCGAGGATAATTTTTCACTAATAGACTTTTCATAAAATTAATTAATAAATGATAGACATATGCTCGATATATTTGTTCATGGACAAAACGAGTTGCATTAAGAAATGATCAAGGCAAATTAAGGAGACGGACCGAACGTGGTTTATACTGAAGCCGAACTTCGGTCGAATGTGCGGCTCGAAACCGAAGCTAAAGTTCTGCTAACCTTCAGTTTAATGTTGACGCTATGAACGTGTCGAAAAATGTTCAAGCTACGTTTGCCATTTCTCTAGTAATTATGTTACCAACATATTTTCCACATTCTATAAAATTTTTCATAAAAATTAAAAGCTTCAATTCGAAAAGTGCTTTTAAAGGTCAAAATTATAAGATATGTTACCTATGACAATTGACATGTGAACTTATATGAATAATTGTTGTGCTCTTGAATTTTACTGATTATTGACTGAGTAAACACTTTTTAATATCTCATCGTGATTTGAATGGTCCCTGAAATATTGTTTCATTTAATCCTCAGATTTGTTATGCTAATTATCAATAAAACTGTGAAACAAATTTATCACTTCACTTCTTCTCCATTACAAACAATTTTACCATTATTATTTTGTCTATGTCATCACTAAACAAAGAATTTAACAAAAATTAACATAACATCGGCATCGGCGAAGCTTTGGTTAAAACGAATGTTTACTGAATTTTGGCCCATCCTTAGTAAACAATTCTTAAATACTTCAACAATATTTAAATATTAACATTTAAATTTAAATCTAAGATGCTAAAATCAAGACTATACTAATATTAAGACCTAAGAAATACGATCACAAAACAAATGTAGATTTTTTAATACTTGTAGGCATAATAAAATAAATGTTTATAATTGAATCGCAATTCTGTGTACCTTCTGTGAAATTTTTATATTCAATGAAATGAGGGTCGCGGTCGTTTAAATGATTTTTATGCGGAACAGCCAACTTTAATAGATCTCGCTCTATTGTTATGTGCAAGGCATGAGTGCAGTGTTGCCATCGCACTCGCGTCGCGTGTGGGAAATTGTTTTCTGTATTTATGAATGCATTTGAGATACATACATACAGTCTTACATTTGCAATTTAACATCTTCTTAATATGTAATGCATATTTTATGTAACTAATGTATTATAATATTTTTAATTCATACATTTTTTTGGTTTATTTTTTACCTGGTTTGACGAAGTGACTGCATTCGATTTTATGTTAGTGTACAGTTCAAAGTTAAATATTTAGAACGTTAGACTGGCTGATTCCAAAACATGTGACATCAAAGCGAGTTACTATGTCTGGTTTTCCACCAGGCATTGTGACTGGTTTTACATTGCGTTTACGAGCCACGAAGCCACGATCTACTCGGGCTCCAGTGCACAATCATTCCAGCCAAAAAAATGTGTTATTATAAGCGTGTAACCAAAAACGTATAGAGGGCGCTTCCGCTGCTTCCGGCCACCTCGCGCCGCACCGCCCAGGCGCGCAGCCGCGCCGCACGGTTTGTTTCCATTCCACAAGATAATCTCCTCTCCGTTTGTGTCTTGTACAAACAAAGATAATTGCTGCTGACCCTATTAACCTGAATCATTTGTTAGCGTAAACATAGTAAGTACTTTTTAACATATATTTATATATATTTATACATACACAGTGTAAACTCTTTATAACGATACTCAAGGAACTGAGCATTTTTTGTCGTTATAGAGAGTTTTAACGCAAACCAACCAAGTTGGGCTCACTTCAACGTTATAGGGAGTTTATCGTTATAAAGTATAACGTTATAAAGAGTTTACACTGTATTCATATATATTTATATACATATAGGTATTTCTTAATCTTTCGGTTTGGGCTGTACAAGCCAAGCGCCACGGATTCACCTGTGTTAATTTTATTGAACCAGCCACCGCCAATGCAACTATGTAACAAGTGCCAACGTTCGTGGTTCTCAATTGCCGTATTTTTTTACCTCCATGGCAGCGTTCTCGTGACGTTTATTGCTACTGCTACTACACTCCTTAGTACCGTAGCGTGATGTTATATAATCTATAACCTTCCTCAATAATCTATACAAATAATAAAATACTCTATAAAATTTAAAACATATGTATATATATATATATATTCAGATCAGACTTGTAGTTTCAGAGATTAGCGCTTCGCGTGCTCAAAATAAACAAAAAAGAAACGATCTATTGAGTATAACTTATATTTCATTTTGTTTGCTCCCTCGGTGAGTACCTAATAATAAAATAATAAATAACAGTGAACGCTCGGAAGAGTCGACAGTCACCGTCATACAGGCTGTAAAATACTAAGGCGATAAATGAGCATTAGGTAATAAGTTAAAATATAAGTAATATTTGTTACTTAAATAATAGGAATTACTACAATTCAATAGAATAATAAGCTTTAAGATAATACAGATTGATGTAACAATAACAAATAACAAAGTAAAATAAAGGAAGGCTTATAAAATATAAGAAACAAATAAAAAAAAAACGTACAGGGATCTATTATATTATCGGGGGTAAAAGAAAAAAAAATCAATAGGCAATAAGATATGCACTATCTCGGGCACCAGACTACATAGGCTGAAGATGCTTTTATAAGTCCTAAACGTCTATAATTCAAACTGGCATTGAAACGTGTGTTTCTACCTAACCGCTTACCAAATATTATTAAATTTTTTCACTATGTTGTAGTTGTAGGTAATAAAGAGTATGCCATTGTATCGAAATGTTAAATTGACTTTATTTAAAAATATTAATATTCTAATTTTATAAAATATAAATAATAGTAATAAGTTTATATTTCTAATTTAAATTTAATTGCTATGAACATACTTATTCATTTATTAAAAGGTTTTTGAACAATCAAAAACAGGTTTTTAAGTATGGACCGTGAGCTTCGCCGCGGGGGCCCGGGGCGCATACCGAGCGACGTTCGGCGGCTCAGTTCGGCCGGAACCCATCAAATGCTGACGGATGGTGCATTAATATGTTCGCGACAGGCTAGGCGGATCAAACGAGACCGCCTCGTTAAATACCCTACAAAAACAACGGATAAATCTCGGCTCCGTTCATCTACGGACCTTTTGTTGTTGCTAAACTAATATTAAAATAAACAATTTTGATCATTCGTAGCACTCACGGCGTAGTTGTATAGCGTGTACGGACGCCGCGTCAATTTACGTGAGTATCTGAGTTTTCGGCTAGGCTTTGAATGTAACAACTTGGGCCACACCATCATCTAACCTCAAGGTGAAATTGTGACCAAATCCTAGAAGCTGTACAGTTTAATTTTTTGTTAATGAGATATTTCTTTATAAAATTTAACGTAGTCGATTAAATATAATGACTACCGCATAGAAAACTACGATTTTACGAAGTTAAGTGAACACAAAAGGCCTAATATCGACGAAGGAAAGGCAAAAATTGACTAAGGTTTAAAGTCTATCAAATGCATGTTAGTCAATTATTACCCTTTCCACCGTCGATATGTATTTTTAAACGTTCGATGTAAAATTATGTATAGAAAGATAATCACAATGACTAACACTAGGACAGATTAAAATCTGTTAAAAATACCTAGTATAAATATTATCAAAAGTAAAATATCATCGGGGACATTCTTAAAAAATAATTGTTACAAAAAAAAGACAATTAACACAGCACCATTATAAATAACAGTAAAACATAACACATCAAAACGGTACGATGACACACGGTAGAACGATCAAAGCAATCGTTACCAAACGAGCTGACACTCGAATTAGAACGAGACCTCCCCTCTAATAACCAAACATAATTAATTTATACGATCATCTCTCATTTAAGACCAAATGAGAAAGGGACGAAATAAAAAAAATTAAGAAGAACATTTAAATTTCGGGAAGCCATCTTTTTTTATGTCTATAAATTCACTTTTGATTTAAACTCTATTATTTTAGTGGTAGAGAAAAGTCTTTTATTGTTTTAAAGTGTTTTGTATTATGTCTTTTCGAGTCGATGTTTTGTTGTCTTTGATTCAAAACGACGTTTTTATGTCGCTTCGTTGTTGGATAAATATTAGTGTTAGGATTTTTTGTATTGAGTTTTTAACGTTCTGCGGTTACTGTGTAGTTTTCATTTTACTGTGTTTGTTCAATGTTTTATATTGTGATACTGTAGTCGTTACGGGCGCGATAACTTACTGTAGAAAAGTATTTCATTGGAAAGGGTGATACCTCAAGGGTCGGCCCATTTTATTTATATTGGCATTGGACCTTTAATTTCGAAGATATACCAGGGAACTTCTCAAAATCAATTAAGTAGTTTTTTTTTTTTTTGTTAAAAATTGTCTTGTTATTATATGATTAAATATTGCTACAAGTTCAAATACGTTTTACTTCATGCGTAAAGGTTATACATATTATGCACATTTTTGAAATTGATTTCCGAAATTTGATTTGCTTGAAATTTGATTAATGATTTGTTTCCGCTAGCGCTTCAACTAGATATCGCGCTACCTACAAACAATGCTCCTAGAATACAGCAATTTAATAGTGTAACGTGTAGTGACTATTTGAAATAAAGTTTGTCAACGTAAAAGTATTGTCGGTATGACACTGACACGAGTACGCCGATTTGGCGTAATTTTGATTGCCGCATTTTTATAGTAGGTACGCCGACGGTATCTAGTTTAAGCGGCGCAAAAACCAATCATTAATCTATGAGTTATATAGCTGTTATAGTATTATAAATATTTGCTCCTTACTCTAAAACATGTCAAGGTATTACTGTCAAAAGGTTGTTATAGGGTGGATCATTATGTGAATGACATGATGTCTGGAAGTGACTTCTTTTCTTTGCATCCATTATATTATTATGATAATGATTATTAAATGTAAATATTATTTTTATAGTTTAAAAAAATGTGCGTGCGTACAAAGTACACGTCAGAAGTAAAACTTCTTTGGCAAATTAATTTTTAAATCTCGTTTATATTTATATTAATCTAAAACATTAGATTTCTGAGACTTAAAAGGAGGGAACAAGGAAGATGTGTTAGGAATTTAATAAATTTAATTGTCATTAAAATATTAAAAGTGTCGAAAATTAATACTAATTTATTTTAATTTATTTTATCGATATCTACATTATTTGATGCGATTTCTAATTGATTGGTATTGTTGTGACTAAAGCATTATGATAAGTAAAATATGCAATATAAATTCGTGTAAACGTTATCTAAATATCTTGTAAAAATAGCATCTAGGTATTGTCGTTCCTGAATTTGTAGTTGGTGTGTTTGGATTATTATTTAACTGTAGAATAAATATGTATTAGAAATTATTAAAAAAATACAATTAAAATTTAGAAAAGATAATTTATGATATATTTTTATTTTAAGTAAGTATATTTTATTAAAAATAATATATTAAATTCTTAAATAACGAGTGGCAAATTAAAATGCCACATGTTATTTGTAAATATTATAACTTCCTAGCCTTCAAACGAATTAACATAAAAAATTGTATATGTTGAGTACGCGTCACTTCCCCTCTGCGTGAGGGAGGGGGGGGGGGGGGGGAGGGTGACGTTTCCCGGTTCGGACGGGCGTTTTGTTGCGTCGGATGCCCGTCTCGTGGATACCGTACGGGTGCCAGTGGGTTTCGTGATGTTAGTAGTGAGGGGGTCCGGGGGGTGCAATAATGCACGACCGCTTGAGTTTTTTTTTTGTAGAACCGACTACACTTAATAGCCTTAGGGGCCCTATCGTCAAACAGAGCCGCTGCGGCTTTTACAGCTTCACCGGACTTGGGGGCGAGCGCTTAGGGCACTCAGCCGCGAAAGTTTGTGACGACCCGCACGAGGGTGCCAGAGTGGCCGAACCTCGGCTCGGGCGGTCGTCGCGAATGCGAAAAAGTCGCGATCTAACTAATTCCCTAATCCTAAGAGAATTCGAACTAACTAATATATACTCATATGCACGTTCCCTCCTCCTGGGAGGAAGGAGTGGACCATGCGTATGTGTATTTAATAATCGGAATGGTTTTTCTACACTAACTAGCGCATTAGTCTAACTAGCGCAAAAAAGAAAAAAAAAGGTCCCTTACAGAACCTATGTACCTGTGTGGTGTGCACGTGTGTGTGTTCATACGTGTGTAATGTTGTATGTGGGTAGCTAAGTGTTGCACGTATAGTGTCACTTTGTATCGCGCGGGCGGCTGCCTGACCCAAGGGTTTCACACCGAAGTACGGACCTAGGCTTGGGTTGCCGCTAGAGAGGGTGGACGTGACGGGTGTGCGGGAGCGAAGTTAACCGCCCGTCCTTTGCGGAGAGAACGGTGGTTACGCGGGCGTGGGCGGTGGCACGCTCTGTTTGGAGAGACGGTGGCGTAGAACGCGTTAGCTGTTTCGGTTTGGTCGGGCGGGTCAGTGAATATATTACGCGGCCGGCGTTTTCTCCGGCAGGCGTTGGGGTTGGGAACATATGAAGCTGCCGCTTTTATTAGGGGATTCGCGTGGTTTGATGCGGTGTCGAAATAAGAGCGAGAAAGGTGTTTGACATAGGCATGTATCGAAGGAAGTTCCATATCTCTATGGAGGTCCTCCATACGAACATACCTAGGGGCGCCGGTAATGCGGTGAAGAAACTTATTCTGGATGGTTTGTAAGCGTTTCCAATTATATCTTGACATATGTGCGAACACAACGCAGCTATATGTCATAATCGGTCGGATACACATCTTGTAGAGCGTAAGCTTGTGTCTTGTGGACATTTTGCTTGCATCACATAACAGAGGATGCAATCGGGCGAGGGTCCAGGCGGCCCTTTTCCTAACCAGAGTGATGTGGCGTATAAAGGAGAGTCTACTATCTAGGGTTACACCTAGATATTTGGTCTCCTTTACCCAGGGGATCGGATTACCGAAGAGTTCAAGGGGATGATCCTTGTGTCTTTTCGGTATCTGTGAGGCGGTTTGGTCGAAGAGCACCGCTGCGCTCTTCGTGGGGTTTATGGCTATTCGCCAGTCGTTAAACCACTTCCCGAGAGTGGTCACGGCTCTTTGGATTCTACATTTGAGGTTTCTCGTTTGCCTTTGAGAGGAGTATATGACTGTATCGTCAGCGTATAAGCCTACCTCAACTTTCGCTTGAAGTTTTGGTAGGTCACTGACGTACAGATTGAAGAGGCTAGGAGCCAGGATGGAACCTTGGGGGACGCCTGAGCGTATGGGATGGAGTGTCGATAGTTCACCTTCCACTCTGTAGCGAAAGGTGCGGTCTTTGAGGTAATCGCGGATGATTTTAACTAATCTATCGGGGACTTCGCGGGAGTACAGCTTATAGACTAATCCTTCGTGCCAGACCTTATCAAAGGCCTTGGCTACGTCGAAAAAGACTGCTAGTGTACGACGGGGTTTATATAACTCGGAAAAGTTAAACAAAATGTGCTCCGTGAGGCGGTGCACTTGATGCGTGCAAGGATGTCTAGCACGAAAACCGAATTGCTCAGGCGGATAGAGGTTTTTCTCCTCTATTACGGATTTGAGACGGTTCAGAAGGATCCGCTCATAGATTTTTCCTAGGGTATTTAGAAGACTGATAGGGCGGTAGCTGTCGGGAAGCGACGTGCTCTTGCCGGGCTTGTGAATACCTATGACAATGGCCGTTTTCCAGACGGCTGGAAAATGGCAGTTGGCTATGGCTACATTGAAGATGCAGACCAATAGAGCTATGAGTTGATCGGGAAGAAGTTTGAGTACTTCGTTCCTGATCCCGTCGGGACCTGGTGACTTTCTAAGCTTAAGGCTTTTGAGAATGGCAGAGATCTCCTCAGAAGTGACTGGGGACAGGGATTCTGATGCCGGGAGCTTATTCAGCTCCCCCACGCGGGCTTCGATATCTCTGACTCGGTCGGTGTTTCCTTTGACGCTGTTCGGGGAGCACTGGCTCTCCAAACAAGCGGCAAGGCACTCCGCCTTGTCGATGGTATCGAACGCGGGTGTAGTGCCGGGACCCCTTTCGAGGGGGGGCATACGAGGGTGGGGTTCTATTTTAAGAGCGTGGGCTACTTTCCAGTAAGGCTCAATACGGCCCCTCTTCGAGCTTAAGTAGTTCGAGGAATGACCGTAAAGAGAGCCCCGTTTTGTTCCGTGTTTATTTCGTGTTTTAACTTTAGTTTTCGCTTTGGTTGCCCTGTTAATCTCTTTATATTTCTGTCATTATATATCTTATGTACACATGTCATATATCAAAATGTTCCTCTCTGTATTATCTATCTATTACAAATTCACTTATAACATATATTACGTATATATTCTGTATATAAGCCAAAAACTATGTAATTTACGGACGGCATCACTATTTTCCGTCCGTAAAGTCTCTATAATATTCGATATACTTACTCTATTGGCTTACTCTATGCGTTAATCTATTCTATATTAGTTATATTTTCACATATGTGACACACAATACATAATCGTTTATATACATCTTAATATATAACATGCAACTTGTAACGTAGCGTATTCGCTGACATTTCTCTATTATATTGTCTGTATCAATCTATTTTATCGTAACACATAGTATATAACATGTAAACACAATAATATCACATATTAACCTAACAAGAAACACGAAAATGACTGTTCTGTCGCCAACAGTATATTAACAAAAATATTACAAATATATTACTTACTCTGAACAACTGCTTAGTATAGGACGATTTACAAATTTATCACAAAATGTTTATTTATAAATTTAACTCACTGTTTACACATTGTCTCCATGGCTACGTCCTTCATGCTACGTTCGCCCTTTCTCACTCTCAATAGGTCTCAATCACTCTCTCCCTCTCTCTCCCTCTCAAAACGTTTCACATTTTCGTGACGCGTGACCAGTATTAGTGTTTTGACGTTTATAAGTCTTCTTAGTCCTTAGGGGCTAAATTGAATAAAGATTTTGGAAACGGTTAGAAGTACCTACCTATAATTATGTATGTCAAGGAAATGAAAATAGAATTTTTAAACGAGCTGTAGAAAAAAAATTCTCCCAACCATGTGGGCCAGCCGCTGCACCAGCCAGATATTTCAACAACGATTATTATTTTATTATGATAAGAAATTTCACTGTAGATTTCACAGAACGTTGTCGCTGAGTTAGCCAAAATCGCGACAATTTTTTTTTTATATCAGCTCTGTGAAATATTCTAAACCTATTTTGCACCTTCTTAGGGCGTATGTTCATCGAACCAGTGAATATTTCCTTTTCGATTTACAAGCTTTTATAAACAGCATCTCGTCTGACGATATAGCCGAAGACGGTACAACTGTAGCAAGACACTATGCCTCAAGGGAACTGACTCTCAAGCGCAGCTTTCGGCAATCTGACGTACACCGTTAGACGAGCATTGTTTAATGCCTTGCCAAATTTTGTCTGCAAAGTGTCTAACGTTAAACACCGAATTTGCAACGGTCACCATCAATAAATACTCGCTTATCATCAGTAGCCGCTTTCATCCTGTAGATAATTTTAAATGTTGGTACCGTACGCCCGTTCGTGTCCTATCTCGCTGAACCGGACTATGTTCCCGCCGCTCCCTGCGCCGCGCCGCACTCTACTGCCCCCTGGTGACATTATATCGAGTTATTCAAGTCACTGCCCACGCTCTTAGTGGACTTGTTTGTACATAAACCTTATTAATACTATTGATATTTTATATTAACGTAACATATAGGTACCTACAGAGCATTCGCTAAATGTCTAAATACTATTAACTTGTCTAAAGCTCAAGAGATTGTTTGAAAGCCCTAAATTTCTGGTATAACCAGTCAAATTTCCATTTTATAGCTTATTATTGAGGAAAGTTATAGGATTTAACACGTGTGAAACCGTCGGGCACATCTAGTGTTCATTACGTTTTAAGGATTGGTTATTGGTTTAAGGACGTCATAAATTGGTTGATAAATACGGAATAAATAATTTGGCGGCATAAAAAAGAAATAGACGTCCTTAGGAGTCCACAGGTGTCATTAACTGTCTGATTTAGTTAATGGTTATTTATAACCAGTTATTCGCGATTCTTGCTTCTGATCGCAATCCACTTGGCTTATTAAAATATTTACTATGTAAAACATATTTTTAATAACACTGCAAATATGCATTAGTGGCGCTCGAGGTCTTCCAACTGGGCAGAGTTCCTTTAGCAACCTATTATAAATTTATCACTGGCCTCAATTAAGTTACAAACTTGGTTACACTTGGTGTCTTGCGAAAAAGCTACTATTTAGGTAAATTCAAAAGTATAACATCAACGGTTTTACGTATAGATATCTTTAAAATTTTAAACAACAATTAAAATATATATATATAATATAATATATTAACAATATTTAGAATAGAGTAGATACAATATCATACTATAGTACCTACCTAAATGTAGGTAAGCGAATTTATAAAAACTCGTATTAGAAAGCCATACTCGAGTCAGCTGATGTCGAAATAATATTCCACGGATCTTAACATTTAACAAATGCTACTTTTAACTGAATTTCTAAGATATTATGTACTCAAAATAGTAAAATAGATTGTGTAATGGATTTTTTTATATTCCTCTTTACAGAAATAAAATTACACCAAACACAGCGTTGTTCCATTATTTATATTCTGACCCCTAAGTAAATTGATCCCTATTAACTGAAAAAACAAACAAAAATATACATTTGTACACTCACTAATGACTGCGTGCCAATTAAAATGTCGATATTATCTATCGACATTCTCATTTTATCGATACCGCCCGTAATAAAGCCGTATAAGCTTTAATATCCTGCTCTTGAACTCGACTGGATTGAGGGTAATGCGAGCAACGAGAGAGAACTGCGGCACAAATCACGAAACAAACAAACACAAGAACCGTACATGCCGCTCTAAACGTGCAAACTTATTAATGCTGTTCAAAAATGACGCATATATTTTTATATCCAAGGAATTAGGTGCGAATCGTTGGAACATTGTTTTAATAGAGCGCAAATTAATGTTTGCCGTGCTCGCATTTGTCAATAGTGGTGAGCCAGATACGGTAGTCGATGTTTGATATTTTAAAAAGATTTCACAGTGACTAATGACGTTTAGAAATAATTGAGTTATGGTATTTTGTTTGCCATAAAAATGTGGTATGTAGTCATAAAATAGAATAGAGTCATAAATATATGCTTTTTGATACATAATTATATTAGATACTGTAATAAATGTTTATATTTTATTTAAGGCGTACAATATCCTTGGTTATTTATAAACCATAAAAAACCCGAGGGTATACCGAGGTATATGGCACAATACGAAGCCGGTTGATTGATTGTCTTTGTAACACCGCCTATATCTGGTTTAAAAAGGTCAGTGTGTAACAGCCCTTATTGGTGAATTGGTTATAGATATTAGATAGCCACGCACCGCAATATATACTTACCTAACATCAACTGACCTTCTTCTTTTGACAATAAAAAATAAAACCGACATGAACCTAATTCAGTGCTTAAAAATATAAAAACTTATAAACATCCTGTTTACATGAATGACAGAACAAGATATTCAGATTTGATCTCAACGTTATGTTTTGTATCATGAGGCTTTGATTTCCTAAATTATAATGCACGTACAATCATATCGTTAGAAATGTGAATCGTATAATAGTATCACTTATAAAAGTTTCTGAATAAATTATCAGCTATCAATTAAGCGATATAAATAATTTCCGATAATTAGCTAACGATCGACTGACAGAAATAGGATTCGCCATTCGTCTTGCCACTTAATATTTTCAGTCACTGAAAGATTTTATTCTTTAATATTATTATATTTTATTTTCTGTAAAATTCTAAAATAGAAGTATTGTTGCGACACTAAATTAATTTATTTTTGATAGTTATTAAACTGGTAAATAACGTAACGGGTCGTACATAAGTGAGCAGCTGTCACAGGTTCTTTTCTATATTTCTTACAGACGAACGAACACAAGTGCCTTTCAGTACGTCCTTACTGCATGTACTTAGTTATAAATATTTTATTTTTATTTTCACTTAGTAAAATTCAATTCTGACAAAAACAACACGTGCTACCAAACAACGAGGGCTTATCGACAGTTTTCACCGTGAAGCTGATTCAAAAAGGATCGCTAAATAGATAAACATTTATGTATCAAGTTTTAAAACATAGAATTATCGATATCGATGTCCTATGACTAAAATCAATTATCTCAGTACTAAAGAATCCTCAACAATTTCGAAAATACACCTCCCTAACCTTCGCTTTGGAATCTCATAAACCTTATTCAACGTGCCTTTAGAAAAAGACGCAAGATACACGTTCAACGGTCGAACGATAGAGACATCAGTAAAACAGGATGATGTACGCTTTTATGAACACCATAATGGGTTAAATTGGTCCTTTAATAAGCGACGGGCGACGTCATAAAGTGCTTCAAATAAAACTGTCAGCCTTTCAAACTGAATTGTTTACTGCCCTGTTGGTTTGTTAAGTGACCATTTTAACTAGACCTATTGCGTCGAGTGCTAACTTTTAATTTTGCAGGTCTTTTTTTTGGTTCTATATTTCGAGTTAGTATTTTATCAGAAGAAAGTTAAAATATAGAACTATAGACAGATATTGCACGGTGTTCCATTCTCATGTGGTTCCGAATAAAGTTAACGAGACTATTTTTTACCAAAAATATTAAATTATTCAACCCCAGAAAAACGTTCAATTTGAGGGTGGTAGCCAACTAGACGAAAACTAGAAAATTCCTTATTATCAGTCTATTGATGATACACAAAAATAGGCGCCGATAGAAAATGAAAAGAAAATTGTATGAAGCATAAAAATGAATTCAAATGTTGTTATTTGATGTGCTGCCATCCAAGAGAGGTCCATAATTCTTTGTTACAATATAAAGGTTATTTTATGGGTCCCAAGTCAAATTTGTATTCGTCGCGGCGATGGGTTATGTGTCTGTTATGTCTTAATGTGCCTTCGGTAGGGTCGTCACTTCCAATATCACTACAAAACAGTAAATAGTCGAAATTTGTACATTAAAGATATTCGAGAAAAAATACTACAGTGGATTCAGAATCACGGACAGAATACATTTCGACAGTTTTTGACATTTTTGTCTGTCTGTTTGAGCGCTTGTACGCCAATCGTGCAGAAACTACTGGATCGAATTTCATAACATTTGGATTGATTATAGTTTATAGTCCAGAAGTATATTTAGGATAATTTTTTTCTATATTTATATCGTATATAAATTGCAATTAAGGTATGCATAGATAAAAAGGAATGTATTCATTTAACAGTTCAACGTAATTTCTCAGTTCAAAATCTCTACTATAGATGTCGTAGTTAGGTGTTTTTGCGCTTTCAATAATTTTACTAGGTAGGGTATTTGTAATCGACTGAGTCGCTATCACTATGCACAAGGTGATACACCTGTCTTTTAGATTATCACATTTTGGGATCAGTCAGTGTATATCCAGTTGCCAAGGCTTGCAGGCTGATATGACAGCGACTATACTGTTCTAACCAACAGGCACAGTGACTTAATTTTTGTGACGTATTTAGTGACGTGCTCCTATATAAAAAAACGCCATCTCGGTACAACCGTCGTCATTAAAAATATTTCGTATGTTACACACAGAGAAATTTACACTTCAAAAGACATATTTGTAAAATTCTAAGCGCCATCCCTAACGAGTGATTAATAATAGGGTCTCCTGAATATTTTATCGGCCATTTTTATATTTAAAAGGGCATTTTAATTGATTTATAAAAACTTGCATCAGAATGCAGCTCTCGTTTCAACACTGTCACAAAGTTTCATTAAACATATACTTACTGTGTAATATACTCATAATATAATCGGATTCGTTTGACAAACTCTTTTACTTTGAACTACAAACCAAGTTATTATTATTATAACTAACTGTGCCACACGGTTTCAACCATGTTAAGATTTGTTTACCTAACTCTTTATCGCGTCGTGGCGTCGCATCGCGCTGCCAGTGCAGCTTTCCATATTGCTTAATGTGCATGGTCATTACTCAGCTCCTTATGGTCGCAGCGTGAAGTTACATAACCCAGTAAACTTCCTCAATAAATAGGCTATAAAATGCAAAAAGGATTATCGAATCTAACTGGTAGTAATTGAAATTTACGCAACAAACAAAAAAAAAAACAATTTCATCAATCACATCAGTTCAGCTCATCAATCTCAAGCTTTATAAAATTGGTATTGGTAAAGAAAGGAGATAGATATACCTACTAAGAGATGTGTGTACTTAGATAAACGTTATATAAAATAAAATTTAAATTCTATATAAAAAATGATTTATTCTAAATTGAATCCTAAGAGGGCACTTATGAATGTCAAACCACCGGTTCGGGAAACATCCCAGTCATCGAGAAGAACCGATAGAAAACTCTATCGCCCTCCTAATAACGTATTTCGCAACAGCAAAGCTACAGAAGAAATAACTAAATAACGACTTCCAATTTTACATGATAAGAATTTACCATATTGAAACAAATATTTAGTGGTTTCCGCTATCGATTTGCTCTTGAGAAATACGTAACTAAGGGACCAGTTTTTCTTTTATTTTTTTGGAAACTTTTCTTATCTTTATAAGTATTGTTTCATTTATTATAACTTTTTGTGGATGTACTTCTAGACATACTTTCTACTTCTAAAATATCGTACAAAACGTTAATTTTAAATATATCGTTAATTACAACACCAATTACATTAAATGACCTTAGATTAATGATTGCTCTTAGCTGTCTATTAATCTAAGTAAATGAATAGGTAATATTTTGTTGATTGAAGCGTTCATACTTTCCTAACATAAACAGGCACAATCTCTCTCGCATCGTTCGTTTGAGGTATATATAGGCAATTTTCTATTATTTATTTCCAACTTTATTACCGCTATATTTTATTGTTATTTTTCTGTTAAGTTTATTGTTATAATGAAGGGTAAAACTTTACATAGTGGAGAGAGAAAACTCGTGTTAAAAGTGTTGTACTTTTTTTAAAACGAAAAACAGAACAAACAGTTGTGTTTACCTGTTGATCGGGCAGTAAAAAGAACCAATACATAGCCATAAAAATAGCAGAGACGAAGTCGCGGGTGGAAACTTGTTGTGATATTTTTTGTGCACAGTACAACCATGCGTCTGTTAGAGTCACCGCCCGGCGCGCCCCCAGGGCTCAACTTATTGCGCACGGGTAGTACGGTTTACTCAGCTTAAACCATTTAAGCACCCGCATTGATTCACCATGACCAGTTTTTTTGTGCTAATGTTTTGTCTAAAATAAAAATAGCCTAAGTTACTTCGTATAACATCAGCTATCTGTCAGTGAAAGTCCCATCAAAATCAGTCCAAATTACCCGGTACAAACTGATAGATAGACAAAAGCTTTAAAAATTACTATTTTGTTATATGTACCGTATATATTTTCATATACATTTAGTAAAAAGTTGAATTTTGACATTACAAACAGACACTTCAATTTTATTAATTGTATAGATATTTCTTTGTAATGAAAGTTCACTTGATGTTGGAAAAAATATGACTCCAATATTTATGTCTTAGTAAATAGCATATAGGCAACAAACAAATTGACCATTTAAAAATATAATAAGAAATATGTAACTAGACACACACTAGTTGATTTTAAACTAAACACATAATCAATCGATAACCAGGGAATAATGAGAATAATGTAAATCTAAATAAATCGACATCGTATAATATCGAATGGCACGAAGTGTACAGTTCCCGAAATAAACGCAACATCACAATCAATTGATCAATATCGGGCGAAATCGCAAAGCAACAGTTTGTATAGGGTTACCGTCCCATTTCTCGCCAATTACGATTGTGTCAAACACAGCCGTGTCGTCTAACGAGCCGAACATTCTAAAATCAACTCTAAATACAACATCATAAGTTTAATTTACGATCGTTCCACTCAATCTAAATCTGTATCCCGTACACTAGATTTATGTGCACAAATGTGTTTGAAATTTCACTTTATATCGAATGTAATAAAGTTTGTTTTCGTATTACTTTCCGCTGTACTGTTAACTGTTGTGCAAGGTAAAAATTACTTAGCAATAAACGGGTTAAGTCGAAAATTGTTTGAAGCGTGAGATCAAAGGTATCGTTTATGTCATTTCATGAAGTACCCGACAATAATACGACGACGAACGAAAATGGATTTTAAAGGGTCACGCTTTTATATAAAATTTTAACGTTTTAAATATTGTAATATTTAGAACATACAAATAATATTCATAATATTAATTAATTAGTTTTTTGCTGTATCTTTGTTTGCTGCGTTTAAGTAAATTTCAATGGGTTACTATAACTAACCATTTGAGGAAAATTTGACTGTAATTCATATCAAAAACGTTTCGATATCTATCTGCTTATATCTAGTTACCCAGAACCCCTAATTTAAAGCCCTAAGTTAAAGTTCATTTTGGTAGTGGGCTATATTTTCGATAATATACAGGTTATTGGTAATTCGACGTATTCCCGTTAGAAGTTGATAGGTCTGACTATTTGCATAGAATTTTAACCAAAACATTTTACATTATGCAAAAGTGTACAATTTTAGAGTTATCGTGTTTTTTAGCTTTTTTCAAAATAAGTCATAAATGCAAAATCAAAAATTTATTTAAAAAAAATGTATCATTTTAAATCGACTTTCTTTTGATTTATAAAAAGGATTAAACACTGGTTATTTATCAATATTAAAACAATAATCATCGATCCACATATAAAAAAGCAAGACGAAAAACAATATTATTTCAATATTTTTTTGAGTTTTTTTCCAATAGAATGCCTTTATTTTTTTAGTCTTATTATAAAGTGATCTAACTGTAACAAATTTTAGAGTCTCAACTCCACGGCTTGTAATCTGAAGCGGAACCAGTATTTATATTAAACAAAACTTTACGTTTCACATAGCTTAATAATATCTACTAATTTAAAAAGCACACACAAAAAAAGCTGACGGCGGCCGTTTGTTACTCTCGCTGGACAAATTCAAATATTTTGATGAGCCCTAGAGAGGCTCGAAAGCTTAGGTTTGGAGAGGAGAACCTTGATCTACTAGATAGATCATGTTTTTTTAATATTAAATTTCAGTTCGTCGAAAGGTTTTTTTTTTAAATGTTGACTTTGGGTAATGAGGAAATATTTATAGTATTCATCCTCCATTATACCTACTAATAATCCTATCACAGCCATACACTTTCTGATCCCAAGCATGACAAATCAAAACGAGTCACTGTGTCGGGTTTTCAACATGTGCTTTGTCACTATTTAATCGAATAGAATAGCCCTACCGTTTGACAATAATCACACTTGAGAGTAGGTAAGTGTAGATTTGTTCTGAGATGGTAACACGCTAAGTTGGATCTCAAGCGAAACTACCAGAACACGCCATGCTTCAACTTTAAGGTGGTAGTTTGCCAGGTATGTTGAATCGCAATGTTTTCAAACAGCAAGAATCGTATCAAAACTACGACTGGCTGTAATGAGTTACAAAAATAAAAAAAAGAACGCCAATATAATGTATTAAAATATTATACATTTTGAATGAACTTCCCCTTAAACGGCCACATGTAAAATACAGCGCTGCGCAAAGCTATGATCGCGCTTTCTCGCGTGATTGCTTCCGTACTTTGCGATGCGTTCGACTCGCTTCAGATTCGATTTCAGATTTATTTGTCGATTTACTATCGAACTTGTCTAAAAAATTAATATTAAAAGTAAATTCAAGAACCCGCATATCAATTTCTACAATTCTAGCCTCAATAGTTTGGGCTGAGCGTTGATATGTCAGTCTGTTGGTATACATATAATAGAAAGGATAGATAAATTTATATCTCAGAATACAGAAAAAACCAGAAGCCGCGTTCAAGAATAATTACATACGCTGCACTGTGTCCAAAAACAATACGTACGTCCCACACCTGCCCCACTTCCCATACGCATAATGTTGCTAGCTCGGAAGCGGTTTCCCACTTTTCGGGATAGTCTTATAACACAAAAAAAAAAAATATTCATTAAAAATATTTATTTATTTACATGGAAGACTATAAATAGAATACGGCTTAAATAACGTAAGTTAAGATTTTATTAAGTTTAATTTTTTAATATACTTTTTAAAGATTCGTACTTCTTGGCAAGTCTGTTGTATTTTTGTTGTAATGTGTTTATTCGTCGAACATGTTGTTCACAAAATATTTGTTTTCGTCGTAATTGAGATTTAAGTTTGACCTTTCTCGGTGTATCAAACACAGATTCCAAATCAGAAATATTGACATCACCGATCTCTGAGTTCGATCGCGCAGGAGATTGTGGTTGTGTAACCTGAAATGAAAAACCTTAAGTTGTATGTTGTTGTATCATGTAATAGATTAACAAAAACTTTAATTAAATACAGAATATTTCTGCCGTACAAGGCATGACATTTCAGTCCTCACGGATGGAAACGCATTAGTAATAGCACTTTGTGCCTGAGCTTGCAAATGTCCATGGGCCTTACTTAGTTTATTTTACATTTATTACTGTTACTACTAGTGTTTATTTACTACATTAGTTTACTTGTAACTAAGTATATCGATTAAGTGCTTTGTTTGCCTTTCAATATTATAAAAAAAATTAAACATTATTATCATAGGTGGGTACGCACATTGTCCGATGTCGAAGGTTTAGACGTTTCTGTGTAACTCGGAAAATTCTGGTGTCAAGACCAAACACTGAAATAGAACCTTAGTATTACATTATTTATATATTTAATTCACCGAAGTTTCATTAGCCCGGAATCTGAAATTTGCGCCCGGTTTAGGCTCGCCCCTTATCACGATGAGGGACGGATAAGCTCGACGAAAAGTGGGCATACTTATTATACCTTTGCATACTCCTTCGGGGATTACAGGCGTGAGCATATATATATATATATATATATATGGGCCAAAATCTTACTTCAAAATACATGACAAACATTTTCACCAGGAGGGATACAATATAAATATAGTAATTATTATGACTATATCTTCCTTAGTTGGATTGGCTGCTTTCTTCAGTCTTTTCAAACCACCTTTTGTATCATAAAAATATTGCGCTTCAAAGTGAATTGAGCAAAGTACGCTCCGGCTTGATGGTTTCCAAAACTCATCTAGCCGTGCTCTTTGTATGACTTTCATCCAGTCCGATTTTCTATTTTCATCAGCAGGGAAACTAAAATTACAAAGGTTCTATATACACAAAAATAATAAGCATTCTACACGAGTATTAAAAAAATAAATGGGTAAAATTTTCGATGAAAATAAAATGGCAACACTTAAAAAATGGACGCGTAATTTTCTAAATCTAAAATAAATTAAACAATTAAATAAATATACTTTAGAATGCGCTACTTACAGATGAAATGTGACCCCATCCTGTTTTTTTATAATCCCTGCAGCATTTTTACATGTAGGAACAACAAAAGACGGCATTTTAAAATTAAAATTGGCACTTGTACAATACGTCACGACGCGCTACTTACAAAGGAGTGACTAATCGCAACAACGTCAAACCACTCTATTTAAGAGTGGTTTTTGTATCTTCAGTTTTATGTGCGTTCGCGGTTTCTGGTTTTTTCTGTATTCTGAGATTTATATATAGCTCAATCTCTTTATTCTATCAACTGTTTTCTTACAGATTACATGATCTGTAACAATAGTTGCGTATTATAATAATTGTTTTCGCGTGGGACGGGTACTAGACGAACGAGGGCGGATGAAGGACGAGGGGGGATGAAATTGGGGCACAGGGCCGCCCTATAATTAACCTTCGTCGACTGTTAATGCTAGATATTAACCGATATTATTGTTCAGCGGGATCGGATGTTTGAGAAAGGTTATGGAACGGTGTATAGGATTGAATATTGTAGTATATATTATACGCTGTGTTTGTTTTTTAATTTGCCTTTGATGGGCAATATAGTTATGGGGTTTAAGAAATAACTTAGATAACATGTAAGGTGGTTAAGCTATGCTCAAGTCGACATTAAGTTGTATACACCCCGCTGATAATAATAATTTGCGATACAGGGATAGGTGAGAGCTAATCTAAGATAAGTACTGAGAAACTAAAAGGAGTGACTCGGTTTTTCTGTCCTTGAGCTTAAAGATTCTTGTTGCGTTGTCAAAAATCTAAATACAAAAATAGTTTATTCAGCTTAGGTAGAATAGCCCTACCGTTTGACAATAATCACACTTGAGAGTAGGTAAGTGTAGATTTGTTCTGAGATGGTAACACGCTAAGTTGGATCTCAAGCGAAACTACCAGAACACGCCATGCTTCAACTTTAAGGTGGTAGTTTGCCAGGTATGTTGAATCGCAATGTTTTCAAACAGCAAGAATCGTATCAAAACTACGACTGGCTGTAATGAGTTACAAAAATAAAAAAAAGAACGCCAATATAATGTATTAAAATATTATACATTTTGAATGAACTTCCCCTTAAACGGCCACATGTAAAATACAGCGCTGCGCAAAGCTATGATCGCGCTTTCTCGCGTGATTGCTTCCGTACTTTGCGATGCGTTCGACTCGCTTCAGATTCGATTTCAGATTTATTTGTCGATTTACTATCGAACTTGTCTAAAAAATTAATATTAAAAGTAAATTCAAGAACCCGCATATCAATTTCTACAATTCTAGCCTCAATAGTTTGGGCTGAGCGTTGATATGTCAGTCTGTTGGTATACATATAATAGAAAGGATAGATAAATTTATATCTCAGAATACAGAAAAAACCAGAAGCCGCGTTCAAGAATAATTACATACGCTGCACTGTGTCCAAAAACAATACGTACGTCCCACACCTGCCCCACTTCCCATACGCATAATGTTGCTAGCTCGGAAGCGGTTTCCCACTTTTCGGGATAGTCTTATAACACAAAAAAAAAAAATATTCATTAAAAATATTTATTTATTTACATGGAAGACTATAAATAGAATACGGCTTAAATAACGTAAGTTAAGATTTTATTAAGTTTAATTTTTTAATATACTTTTTAAAGATTCGTACTTCTTGGCAAGTCTGTTGTATTTTTGTTGTAATGTGTTTATTCGTCGAACATGTTGTTCACAAAATATTTGTTTTCGTCGTAATTGAGATTTAAGTTTGACCTTTCTCGGTGTATCAAACACAGATTCCAAATCAGAAATATTGACATCACCGATCTCTGAGTTCGATCGCGCAGGAGATTGTGGTTGTGTAACCTGAAATGAAAAACCTTAAGTTGTATGTTGTTGTATCATGTAATAGATTAACAAAAACTTTAATTAAATACAGAATATTTCTGCCGTACAAGGCATGACATTTCAGTCCTCACGGATGGAAACGCATTAGTAATAGCACTTTGTGCCTGAGCTTGCAAATGTCCATGGGCCTTACTTAGTTTATTTTACATTTATTACTGTTACTACTAGTGTTTATTTACTACATTAGTTTACTTGTAACTAAGTATATCGATTAAGTGCTTTGTTTGCCTTTCAATATTATAAAAAAAATTAAACATTATTATCATAGGTGGGTACGCACATTGTCCGATGTCGAAGGTTTAGACGTTTCTGTGTAACTCGGAAAATTCTGGTGTCAAGACCAAACACTGAAATAGAACCTTAGTATTACATTATTTATATATTTAATTCACCGAAGTTTCATTAGCCCGGAATCTGAAATTTGCGCCCGGTTTAGGCTCGCCCCTTATCACGATGAGGGACGGATAAGCTCGACGAAAAGTGGGCATACTTATTATACCTTTGCATACTCCTTCGGGGATTACAGGCGTGAGCATATATATATATATATATATATATGGGCCAAAATCTTACTTCAAAATACATGACAAACATTTTCACCAGGAGGGATACAATATAAATATAGTAATTATTATGACTATATCTTCCTTAGTTGGATTGGCTGCTTTCTTCAGTCTTTTCAAACCACCTTTTGTATCATAAAAATATTGCGCTTCAAAGTGAATTGAGCAAAGTACGCTCCGGCTTGATGGTTTCCAAAACTCATCTAGCCGTGCTCTTTGTATGACTTTCATCCAGTCCGATTTTCTATTTTCATCAGCAGGGAAACTAAAATTACAAAGGTTCTATATACACAAAAATAATAAGCATTCTACACGAGTATTAAAAAAATAAATGGGTAAAATTTTCGATGAAAATAAAATGGCAACACTTAAAAAATGGACGCGTAATTTTCTAAATCTAAAATAAATTAAACAATTAAATAAATATACTTTAGAATGCGCTACTTACAGATGAAATGTGACCCCATCCTGTTTTTTTATAATCCCTGCAGCATTTTTACATGTAGGAACAACAAAAGACGGCATTTTAAAATTAAAATTGGCACTTGTACAATACGTCACGACGCGCTACTTACAAAGGAGTGACTAATCGCAACAACGTCAAACCACTCTATTTAAGAGTGGTTTTTGTATCTTCAGTTTTATGTGCGTTCGCGGTTTCTGGTTTTTTCTGTATTCTGAGATTTATATATAGCTCAATCTCTTTATTCTATCAACTGTTTTCTTACAGATTACATGATCTGTAACAATAGTTGCGTATTATAATAATTGTTTTCGCGTGGGACGGGTACTAGACGAACGAGGGCGGATGAAGGACGAGGGGGGATGAAATTGGGGCACAGGGCCGCCCTATAATTAACCTTCGTCGACTGTTAATGCTAGATATTAACCGATATTATTGTTCAGCGGGATCGGATGTTTGAGAAAGGTTATGGAACGGTGTATAGGATTGAATATTGTAGTATATATTATACGCTGTGTTTGTTTTTTAATTTGCCTTTGATGGGCAATATAGTTATGGGGTTTAAGAAATAACTTAGATAACATGTAAGGTGGTTAAGCTATGCTCAAGTCGACATTAAGTTGTATACACCCCGCTGATAATAATAATTTGCGATACAGGGATAGGTGAGAGCTAATCTAAGATAAGTACTGAGAAACTAAAAGGAGTGACTCGGTTTTTCTGTCCTTGAGCTTAAAGATTCTTGTTGCGTTGTCAAAAATCTAAATACAAAAATAGTTTATTCAGCTTAGGTTCTAAATTTTCATTAGACACAACTCGGTTTATTTTAATATACTAGTAACAGATATTATAGATACATTTTAGCTTTCTGCACTCCTTCTCTAAACATACATATAAACGTTAACTATGCCAAATCTCACAGACTTCCGTCCATGCAATTTTCGTAAGAAGGAGTACAAAGTTTTTGCTTCACGTAGTAATATAATGATTATATCATTCAATACTAACACTAAATAATAATCAATTTATTAATAATTATTTTATGTTAAACAGAGGTTGGGCACATTGAAATTTACAAGCAATATTTATTAATTTACATTTTTTTTTTTTTACTATCATGTTATTATTTCATTTGGCAGACAATGGAATGTTCTTTTAAAATAACCGTTGAGATGAATGGCGCGTTATATGCGCACGCGCAGGACATCACTGTCGCGTTAATTGTGCGTTTCCTGTGCTATTGGATTACTGCGGCCGCGCGATTGATCTCCGCATCCTGCGCAAGCGCACTATCGCCCACGACCCGAGGTTCACTCATTTCAATTAGGTACTTAATTATTATCAATAATAAATAATAATAAATCTGTAATTCTGTCTGTACATATAATTGTTTTTACAAATTACTCTAATAGGTTTGACTTTTTAGGGTTCAGAACTCAACTAGGAACCCTTACAATTTCGCAAAGTCCGTCTATCTGTACGCGGCTCAGTTCAGAGATTCTTAGTACTTACTAAAAGGCTGTAACTTGGTATAAGTACATATTAATCACGTTGACAAAGTGGTAAAATAAAATATTGAAATAAAAACAAAATTGCTTAGGGTATCTTCCCTACACGTAGAGTGGGAATAATTTTTTTTTCTTGTCTATCCCTTCGTGTACGTTGTCATTGAATAGGTTGCTCAAAAACATTGCGAATGTTTTTAAACCATTTTTCTATTCAGAGATCCGTTTGCGAAATATTAATCTTTGAAATGCTATTTTTTGTTAGACTTAAAATGAACCCGTCCCTGCCAAATAAATAGTTGTATAAGTGAAAAAAATTATGATAGTAGTATATATAACACAGTTAAAAGGATAACAGACTATCAAAGGTAAGTAGGCTTTACAAGTTAACGAGTAATAGTTAATCAACTAATAAAATGCACTTGGAAAAGCAATTTCGTACAAATTCCATTGAAAATTACATAAAGCTATTAAGCCTGCATATTGTGACGGGCAACTACGGAACCCTACACTGCACGTGGCTCGACATTCACTTGCCTTTTTTTTATCTGGCTGTGTTTTTGTATATTTCTATTCAACTCAAAAACGGCTTAACTGATTTTAATGAAATTTAGTGTATGGATATAGTAATCGTCAATAATCCTTATAAAAGTCATATCAGCAAAAATGAAAATGCAAGAAAAAAAAGATTACTACCTAATAAACGCCGCGGAGCTGCGGGCGCAACCAGTTCTCTATCCCTACTATTTTTATATTGTTTTGTATTAATAATAGTAGGTTAATAATACCTATAGTAGGTGCGATCCCCCACCTCCCATCTCCTTGAAACGCATCCTGTAACACGAAACGTCTAGCGTTTAATTATGACGGCTGTTACACAATTTTCATGCGTTACCGCTCTATAAAAAAAACTACTTCTAAAATCAAAATTCACTAGAAACATAAAGCCACACTAATCCTTACACGAAACGAAATATATACGAACAGAAAATCTTTCAAGAAAAACGTAAGGAAAATTAAAATCACTCTAGATTAACATTCCAGGAGCTCTGATTCGCCGAAATCGTTCATTATTATTTTCTTTTTTTTTCATTTAACTCGCGGCATGACAAGTCGTGTGTTCGCTGTAATCTGTCGCTCGCGTCTCGTGAACTGAAAAATGACATTACAGGAATTCTGTGAGGACACCGAAGAGTTTTTTTGACACGACTCACGAGATTATGGTCGACGCTTATTGTATAAGCGAAAGCGGATTTACAAATGACCCATGACAACTTTAATATGCTATTGATCGACAATAAATTGATTAAGACTAGACCAAAAACTGTAGACAAATAAGGAACTAGACGTAACCGGGAGTGAGATAGCTATAGTTTTATCATTTTACTCAGTTTAAATGATTTAATGTTAGTTAAACAATAATTTTCTTATTTAATTTATTATTGTTAAATAAAAAAGTGGTTACAGCGATAGAGACAGAAAAATCCGTAGCCCTTTCTCTTTTGCTCATCATATTTTTTTTATTTCACTCTGTAGCGATATCTCTCGCCACAACTGACGCATAGGATATAGAAATTAACCGTACAATTGAGTATATATACAAGAACCCGACAACAACCGTTGGGCAACTGCCTGCCAGACATAACACCCGTCAGGTCGGAGGATCCTCCCTTTTCTATGGCAGATGAGGATCTTTACTCTCTGTTCCTCACTTCCGCTAAAACTCTTTTAGTTCGCAGTGAAAGCGTAAGAAATATCCTAATCTCTTTTAGTCGTTCCCTCTACGCCAAAAAGGAAATGCGCAATATGCGTGCTAGCGTGCATGTGCGTGAGATTGGGAATGTCCTACTCAACTTCAATATTCATATTGACACTTATTGCAGTGACTTCATATCACCTTTCTTAACAACTACGTAATACGTAAATATTTAACTATTTTGGAAAACGTTGATATATAAGCAGTTTAAAGCTACAAATAAAACAATGGTTTGAACTTTGAACATGTTATAAAGTATATAATAATTTATTCGCAGATTCACTAAACTTGTAATAAAATAAAATTGTAATAAAATTGATGCCTAGAGATAGGTTCTCAGCTTGAAGGTGTAGGCTAGTCAGACAAGCACTAGGAAAATGTTCTATTGTATTACTAATCAATGGGTTGATCGATGTTTTAATTTACCAAAAGCTTAGGCCACTAATTTCATACTTAAACGCTATCGCTTGCACAGTGTTCGCTAGTACTGCTGTGTATTTTATCACCATCTTCATTCGACACAAATAGTTGTTTCCCAGTAATGACGTACATCGGCAGTAACCTAATGAAGTTGCTGAAAAGTTTTCTCAAATATTTGTCAACACTATCAATATTGTTTCTTGAGTCGACAAGATTATCTTTCAGGTTATAAATTTTTGGAAAAATCTACTTTTGTTTACGCGCGATGGCCTGCACGTCACGTGCTGGCCGTTGTTAAAAAGAAGAAAGTTTTTTTGTTGAAAGAATCGAATATTTTGTTTTATGATTTGTCATTTTTTTTTTCTCTAACAAGCAATTACATGTAGGTACATATTTCAATTTATATTATATTTTTCTTCAAATATTATACTATTAAACTATATACCTATTCAGCCAAGTCTATATAATTCTGTCGTCATAGTGCTCAAAAGCAGAGCACAACAAGCCGCATCGGGGATCCCAATATATACATAAACAACTTTACATATCTAACTAAACACGTTGGGTGATTTTTAACCCATTTAAAAAAAAAATTGGAGAATCTCAATTGGAATGTATTTTTTTTATGAACGGATTTGTATGAATCTGTTTTCGTTGGAAAGGGTGGATCCATTTTAATTTCATTGGCATTTAACTTTCGACTTCGAAGGGAATCATACATAAGAGAACTCCTCAAAATCATTAAGGTAGTTTTCATTTTTGTTAATAATTATATTGTTGTAGTGACGATTTTTAGGTAAGTAAAATGTTATGAGTTCGCGTCACCGCATCACCTACATGCTAATGTTAATAGTAGGTATATCTCTAGCCATAAGTATCATGTATTGAATTAAAATTCAAAGTTAGTTCTCTTGCTAACGAGCAATGTACGATGAAAATTAAAGGACTGGGTGCTAATATCGTTCTTGGCTCATCGTAACAAAGCTAAAGTTTGAATGAGATAGAACATTATTGCAGTATAACAGATCGTGACAGTATATTGCACGCGTAGACTACTCTGAGCTGCCCGTAATTATATTTTGATTAATAAGTAAAACATATAAAAATGTATGTAATAAACCAATAAATAAAAAAAAGCAAAATCTTTTCAACAACGATAATATGGATAATGAAGTGAAAATAAAAGGAATCCCGTTTCTCGTCGTCACAAAATAAACTCACCCCTATATTATAACGTTGCAATTCAACCCCCGGCCCCCGGGTACAGCGCCCCCTAGCGATCGTGTCTAGATAACGCACGTTCCGCACGGTCCGCGACTGAGTACGGCTGACTGTCAAAAATGTATGAAGAATAACAGAACGGTGACAAAGGTTTTATTATTTCGCATTCATAATTAGGGTTGCCACCTTTCTTGGAAGAAAAATAGTATATTTAAAAAAAAATTGCAAAACGTTAAATGTATATTTCAAAATACTTTTGCGAAAGTTATGAAAATATAAAGTACACATTTGTTTTTAATCATTATTAATCAACAGCCCAAAAAGACTTTTTTATTTACAGAGTTCATTTATGTGAGTTTCTTTTTTCCACTAAAACTTTTAAATGCCTGAACAAATTTGAAAAAAAAAACCCTCTACAGTTTTGTTGAATAGATTCTGTGGTCTGTGAGACGTGATGCAAAATATGACTGATAAAATGAAAATAAATTTCAATGATAATTTACTCTTCTGTTCAAGTTAACAAAAGAATATAAAATAAGAATGACAGTTGAATTAGCTATGAAAATATAGTATTTTTCGTACTATATTATTTTTCTATAATTTATAGTACAATTGACTAAAATATAGTACGATACTATGTAAAATAGTACGGGTGGCAACCCATTCATAATACTGATTTCAGTTGGGGAGACGGCAGAGAACTTTGTTTCTTTTTTTAAATGCTTATTGCGAATTTGAGCAACACTAAAAGTTCTGCCAATAGACATAGTACCTATCTACGTAATTAAAGAAGCTAATTACTATGATATTTTCCAAGTGTGTATGGTTTACATCATTTTTGACCACATTGGTACTTCAAATCAAACGTGATTGTGGTCATCACTCAATCTAAAATCATCAAAACAAAAAAAACCTGGTCGTACGCTAAGCAATAGAACGACAAAAAAATTAATATGAAATAAGCGAATACCACTTGGAAGAATGAGTGCAATTATAGCAACCCCTTAGAAGCGCGCCGGGCGCGTTAAGGGGATGAGTGTTTTTTTTTTGTTTCAGAGGGGTAGCTGAGTTCTCTGTCATCTCTCATTTAATTGCTTACCGCGACAATTCGACTTAATTAACTCAATTATGTACCTCTAGTATTTTAAATATATTTATTACATGAGTATCCTTTCTATGGCTGTATTATAGTGCATACACTTCTTACTTAATTACTTTTTACTTCTTTTCAACAAGGGTTTCTTAGAAGAACGATATACAGTCACAAATCTAGTCCTACTTAATTAATTTATCACTGATGCTATGGACAGAAGTAGCCAGGTTGATGTTATATACACGGATTAAAGTAAGGTTTTTGACCGAATTGACCATGACATCTTGTTGCTTAAGTTAAATAATATAGGAATTCTTGAAAAATTACATATATGGTTTTCTTTTTACATGCATAATAGGTCACAAGTTGTGGTATTGAATAATAACATGTCAGGTTGGGTCTTGGTTTCCCATGGGGTTCCTCAGGGTTCAATGCTTGGTCCACTATTATTTACAATTTATATGAATGATATAGGTTCATGCCTCAATTTTGTTAGATTATTGTGTTTCGCTGATGATATGACAATTTATGCAACCATATATATCTACACAATATGATGACATGATAGCCTTACAGATCGATCTTGGTTGTCTAGATAATTAAATATGGAATCAATGTTATCATAAGTCTATTAACCGTATTGTAAGTATTTATATAAAACAGATGTATGAAATATCTATGTTTTCATCAAATTGCCTTATCTGTCGAAGAATTCTTTTAATCCTTGAAAGGAATCTCATATATAACCAGTATCAAACAAGCGTAATATTAATGACTTTATCTTGATATTAAAATTTTAAATAATTACAGTGATAGTCCTGGTCTTTTAACAAAGCTCTATTTTAATGCTCCGGGCAAACTAACTAACTAACTACAGGCAAAACTATTAAATAGTGCGGGCAAGTAAACGTTTCAATTAGTTGAGTAGGCAAAATAAACTGGATCCTTTTCACTCAAGTGTGGTTTCAGCTAGAACTGCTAGAAGGTGTTAAAGTCTTAATTTTTTTAAATAAGTAAGTGTTGTGTAAATATTTGTTATTGTTATTTGCAGCAGTAATGACAGTTATGTTAGTATAATTGTTCACATTTTTTATAACCCCTATAGGTTTTTAAACGTGATGACTTGTTATTGGCTAACAGATTCCTTTGCTGTTTCTAATTTGATAATTTAGATGTTACCCATTTTTATATAACTCTTTATATATATAAACTAGTTGTGTCCTACGATTTCACCCGTTTTAAAAGCATATTTTTAGGCATTTTTTTATACTTTGTGTAAAACTATCGACATTTTTATGAGGAATAAATTAATTTTTCAAATTTTAATACAGCCTATACTCGCTGATACTGCAACTTTATATTGGTTAAATAATTTTTAAAATCGGTCCAGTCGTTTTGAGTTTATCCATTACAAACAAAAAATCAAATCTTTCCTCTTTATAATATTGGTATAGAAAAATGATTATTTAATACTTTTAGGTTTGACAATTTATAAATAAAACCTTTTTTTTGGTAATTTAATAAGTCTAACGAACACATTTTATATCTTTTTCTCATATATTTTTTTACTTAGTGACACAGCTATGTAGTCCTTTATCAATGTTTCTCGATAATATATAATTTGGTATAATTCGTAATTATAATAATTGCAATAATTGGTATATATAATTGGTTTATAGGGAACGGCTCTAACGGTATAGATAACATTTTGTATCTAAATAGTTTTCTACATTCCAAGTTTATATAGATAGATATTACTTATTGCAATACTCTGAACATAGTCTGGTCGCCTATATAATGTGTATATTAGGTAGGTATATATAATCCTATACTTATTGGTATTTGGAGTTCAGTTAAATCAAGGTAATTGTTGACATATGCATTGCGGCCATACCGTTTTCCGGTTTGTGGTTAGAAACCACAGTTTAGTGGTTATCGAAGTATGCTATATATCGGTTATTATATAATTACAGGTAGATAACTTTATATCTATATGTTTACAATTGCTAAAATTATCCAACCGAATTATTTGTTGAAGCTTTCTTAATCAATAGTAACGCTACCGTTTTTTTTAATCGTATTAGGTTTAACGTTATGATCACAATCTTATCTGATGTTAAGTGACGTTGTAATCCAAGATGATGATATGCTAAGCCTAGGGAGGAACCCAGCTCTCAATTAAAGTAAATTCCCTACCACTATGCTATGGTTTCGTCACGATGTTTTCCTTTCCTGAAAGCTTAGACTCGTTGCAGAGATTCGAACTCACGTCGAACAACACGGAATCCGTACACGCTACCACTGAACCTTCATTTGTTTTAATTGTTATTATGTTCTTGAACTCGCAGAATAGCATTTAAGTTAGTAAGTAGGACTTATTTGTTTCCATTCTAAACATCGGCCCTAAGATATTGTGCCTCAAAGAAAATGCGCGTTTTTAGTCAAATCAAATCAAACCAAAATATCTTTTATTCAATTTAGGCCCTAAGAAGGCACTTATGAATGTCAAAACACTAACACCGGTTCGGAAAACATCCCAACCATCGAGAATAACTGATAAGGAACTCAATCAGGTTTATCAACATCTTATTATATATTTTTTAATTGTTTTTACAATATTTAAGTATATACAGTTATTATCATCTTCAGCAGATGTACAGAGAGGAAATCACATCCAGACATCATCATCATTTACGTAATCAGCCACCTTATAGTACCCCTTCGACAATAAAACCAGCTTAACATGATTCGTGAACTTATTATCCGGCAAATCGGTAATGTGCTTAGGAAGTTTATTAAGGAACCTAACACAATTACCTAAAAAAACTTTTGTTTTACTAATTCTAAAAGACGGAATGACTATTTTATATTTATTTCCAGTTTTGAAATTTTGCGCGTTAGTTACAAATTCAAAATTATCTTCATTTCTCCGAACATACATTATATTTTCCAAGATGTGTTGGGAAGGCAAAGTTAAGATACTAAATTTTTGAAATGTATTCCTCAATGATTCGCGTGGTCTCATATCATAGATTGCTCGAATACGCGCTTAGAGTTTGCATTTTTACGATAATTAAAAAAAATATAATACTCGTAGTTGAATCACAGTGATCATGAATTTAGTTCGATTTCGTATTTTTACGGTCCCATAAAACTGTTTTGCCGCTCCGTCCGGAATAAACATGATTCGTGTTTTCTATAAAAAGTACAATTTCATATATGAATCTGAACATAGGTACGTAAATACAAACATACATTAACTGGTAAGAACAAACCCCTTCCTTTTGACTTTACCGTAGTGAGGTAAAAAGAAAACATTTATGATGACGTAGTCCCTAAGCCTTTTTATGTTATGCAAATTTGAATCCCTATGAATAACTCCATTATTTTAACCAGAATAATTGTGAATTTTTCAAATTATTATTCAAATTTTCTCACCAGCCATGAATTCGTATGTCAAAACTTTATCCATAAATAAATGTATTAAAGAAACCCGTGCAATACTCTTCAAGTGTCTGGACTGACCCGTTATTGTTGAACACGGTGTGAATCTAAAGGAGTACGTAGGCGCGCCGAACACCGGACGACAATTAAATCGCATTCCTTTGAGAGTGGCTCTAATTGTCGCCCGACTGCTGTTACCAAATAGCTTTGTACAAGAAGCGACAGAAATTCTAATATAGTATTTTTATTTAATAGTAACTAGATTAAATTACATTAATTTAGATTAAAGAAAATTTAAAATAAATAAGCACAGAAAGTCAGAAGATTCATTCGAAGCAACTTTATTTAACTCGCATAAAAGTTTTTCCGATTTATAAGCCTTTTGTTTTCTGTACTAATAGTTTAAGTTTTATAGTTAGTTCCTCTGTGTTCTCACTAAGGGTGTTAGTAGTAGATGTATGAAAGACTAACGTTGTACCCGCGGCGTCGCACGCGTTTATTACGCAGTAATTATTTCCACCCCGTAGATAATTGGAGCGAAGTTTCTTGTCACAGGATGGGAGCTAAACTGAAAAAGTGTGCGACCCGGCCGACAGAAAGAGATAAACCCATAGGACCTATAGATATATACCTATAGGATTTTCAAGACTATGACCGTGGTGTAGTTAGCCTAGCTGTGTTATGACCAGACTTGTACGCAATATTGTTTGTAAAGTATCTATGAGTAGTCGATAGTTCGAGTCCCGCTGTCCCACTAGTATCTTATATAATATTAATTACCTATTTTAGTAACACTTTCGGCTAACGGTGAAGAAAAAAAATCATGAGGAAACTGGAACGTTTTGAAAAATGTTTCCTTATTAACACAGAAAATACAGAAATATAGATTAATCTACAGATAAGTTAAACTCACTCATCCGTGGATTAATCTATGTTTAATATCGCCAAAACGTCGCGTCGGGGAATTATTATAAGACCGATCAATGTATAAACATGAATACTCAAGTCCTGTGAAGCTGTCACAGTGTAGTCAGATCTAAAAAACATGAATACTTTCATAAAAACTTTGTGTACAATCTGTTAAATAATCAAACCATACTACTAAATTTAATAAATTTAATAGCTTAAATTGAATTTCCTGTTAACATTTTCTTATTTTATAAAACTATAATAACTTAGGAAGTATGAGAGAAATATATAAAATTTTATAGAGCCGGTTTAAATGTTTAAATTTAAATAATTAAATGCCAAGAGAGTCTGTGTTTTTATATTTATTGTAAAAAAAACTATCCTATGTCCCATTCGACGACATAGGTAAAATCTATGCTAAATTTCATTATAATCCATCGAGCCGTTTAAACGTGACTGATGGACTGGTATTCAAATAACACACTATTTAACATTGATAATATAGATACCTACAAGTAATTTTTTTATTGTAGCACAACATAGTGACTGCACTATGTCTGATATTAAGCACAGTACAATACAAAAACAACGGCAACAGAGATCGACAATCCATCGCCAGTCGCTGCTGTGATGTCGGCGTGCAAGACTGATCGGCAACTATATTAGAGTACTATATATTCTATACAGTGCCTGATCCCGAAACGCGACAAACTAAAAGAGAGTCACTGTGACAGGTTAATGTTGATGCGCATGGTTGTCATGAGTCACAACCCAGTCGGGTACAGGTCGTGGTAGGGATCTGTGATTAGATATAGCTAAGATTTGATTATATTTACTACAAAAAATGTATTTACACTTACAAAGGTTTAGTTAAAAAGTCAGTGAAAAGCGAAACGAACAGAATTTTGATCCGCTTTTTTATAGATATACCTTAATGTGACAAATACCAAATGAGTGAACAATCGAAAAAACTAAAGTGACATCGCGTTGTAGCGATCGAGTGATTTTAATCTTTAGGAATTCAATTAAATATCCACAGACCTCGTGGCGCAGTGGTAGTAAGCTCTACTATTGAATCGAGAGGTCGCGTATTCGACCTTCGCACATGTTTTGAATTAAAAATCCCTGTTTGAAATTGTGGACACATACCTATTTCTTTTATTTATATATACTAATATTAACGTATGGGTTACTTTGCTGATTTACTCATCTATATGTCTGGACTTGCTCAGGTTTTATTTATTACATTGATAAGCGTGTCATATTTATTATTTATAGTGCCTACCTACTTAACAATCAAAACTAATAAAAATATCGTGATAAATAGGTAATAAGTTAGGTTAGGTCAATCACTACCTATATATTCAGATGCCTTTGTTTATACTACTAAGGTGGCAAACAAGTATACGACCCACCTGATGGTAAGCGGGTACCGTAGCCTATGGACGCTTGTAATACCATAGATATCTCTAGCACGTTGCAAAACTTGAACTCCTACCCCAGGACGTTCAGAAACCCTATTATCCGCAGGAACACAACCCAAGGTTATTTGACTGCGATCTTCTATAGCTATTCCTGTCCTACCTCTCTTTGCCTAACATAAGTAGTATTTCCATTTCAGTGTGATAATATTACCCACGGAAGACACCTCAATAACATAATATATTGCTTTCGGAATATGTTTGATTTCGATGAAATTTTGCGTAATGTTTGACTTTCCAAGTAAACCTTGATACGTGTATTTTTTTGCAAGAAATTCATTCACTCAGATATTATAATAGCTTTAATTCACTGCGTATTCAGAAAGCTAAACTCAAATTAGAATTATTCCTTTGAACCGTTTACACTCACACGTTTAATCCCAGTATTAAACAGCCATTAACTGCGGCTAATTAAGTCTCTAATTAATTTATTCGTAACACTTTTGTCGGCGACAGTATGCGAAGGGTAAGTAACGTTTACAAAACAAACAGTGATAAAAACATTTAGTTTATAAACTTTATACATTATTGTTCCAATAAGTTTTTAATAGTTCCCATGGATTGGAAAATTTTCTTAATTGTACAGTCCACATTTAAACAGATGTAACATAGTACCTAAGTATAGCGTATTTGCTTAATATTTGAGCAGGGATATGTTATCAAAATACCCATCATGAATATTTGTGTAACTATTAGAATTGTGAACTGATTACAATTATAAGAACGGGGTTTTATGTAATTACTTTCTTTAAAAAAACCGTTTTTAGGTTTTTTTTTTTCGGTTTTAATTCACTTTCATTTATAAACCTCAAAGTTTAACAAATAAGGGAAGCAATGAAATTGTAAAATTAATAAAATTGTAGAATTATTGTTAAAAAATGAGAGCACATATGTTGGTGTTGAGGACATGCGCTCGGAAGGAATAGAAGTTGCTGTAACGGATAATTGTTTAAATGCGATTTTATTCCAGGGTATTAGGTATTAAAGCAAGTCTTTCAATACAGAATGAATGATTTAAACAATCATAGTAGACAGTCCGACTAGGTCGCGACCACCATGCATGTCGTGAAAAGTCAGTCATTTTGTGTTTTGTGAGTGAAAGAAAGAAAGAAAAGACATTTATTTGTTACACACACAAAACAAAAGAAAAAAAAGGTAGATAGAAAAAAAAACTTAATAATTATTGGAATACATGTATGTATAGCAACCAAGATCCTCGAGTCAGTATATATGCTGGAGGAGGTGAGTCCTCGAGCGCTGCTTTTGTGCTTCGAGTGCTCTTGCGTGACACGTTCCGGGATCAGCCTGTCCATTATGTCCAGGTAAATATAGGTATCCAGGCTGGCTTGACAGTGGTGACCGTCAATGGATTGGGATCTCTCGGTGGTCGACATTGTGTTAGGATTGTACTGTGTTCTACAATCAGGGACAGTAACCACTGTCAATTCGCCTTCGCCGTTCTAGTAGTACCTACAAAAAATAATAATAATACAGAGCTTATTCAGTGATTTTGGTTGTTAAGGGATTATTTATCCGTTTTTTTAGGTTCTCCTTGAACCGGTTCACACCTCTAGTAGTGAACTTCTTTCGGCACTCTGACTTTTGTAGATAAATCTACAAAGCACACATAGAAACACCGTTGATGTTGATGGTATCATTTTCTCTGGAAATGCCTGACCACAAATTAAAATTCGCAAACATAGCTAGACATACAATACATTTAATTACATTACATACAATTTAAATAAATGGGTAGGTCTTTAAGAGTAAGTTCAGTTTCAAAGAAATAAAATGTTTTTGGAGTCTTCCTCATTGATATCTATGAGGAGGATTTATACCTACACCAGGAATATAGGTAATATTGTCCTTTAAAGAAAAGTGGAATGTTTCCTATGAAATTGTTAACATTAAGTAACTAAAATAAATTTAATTTTAAGTAAATAATACCATCACTTTTCTACTTTCTTTTCACTAGGTATTTTAAAATAGGTCCCAACGGAAATCCTATAAAATAATTTTTGTCTACAGACTTGCCAGACGTTGAGAATGAAACGACAATGAGAATTTTTTTCTTACAAAATTTATAAATCAACCAAACTATATTCAACTCGTAAAGTTTCATTTCTCAGAGAGTGAAAAGTTTTTAAAAGATTAAGACAATTTTTATTTATAAAAGAGATAAAATTAAAGAATATTTTGTTGGCTGACCGTTTCAGTTTCCTTTACCGATTGTACGACCAATTAAATGTGTCGCGTGTACACATTTTTATGCAAATGCGATTGGTTGCCGCGCCGCGCCGCTCGCCGGTGGTCCTTAAGCGCTCGGCTCGGCTGCGTAGGCAAGCGCAACTACGTGTTTTGTATCGATAAGATTCTTATCTGCTTTATCGTATTTAGGCTTCTTAATATGCATTAATTCAATTGATTAGAAATGAAAAATTGTTTTATATATCTTGCTGTTTGAACCATGATTGCAATATAGGAACCCAAGAGAAAGCTTTTGCTATATAAATATTTTATTCCCGTAGTCAGAATAGTTTATTGAAAAGTTGTTCAAATTTTCTTCAATGTTACCACACGCAATTTTATCCGACTTGGTCAAATGATGTTGAAATAGTCTCTAAGGTTTTTATAATACCTACTTAATTAGGTATATAAATAAAACTGTTCATATACAATTATTCGGTGAATACTTACCTGACAGTGATGGCATTGCACTTAGGTGCTTAAGTGGGTGTGCACATGTAGGTACCTACCTACTTCGCACACAATTTCCTAATCGTTGAAATAAGTTACGCTCATCTTGGAAGCAAATGAGCTTGTTTGAGATTTAATCCTAATTGATCTATACCTTACCATATATAGATTAATATCAGAGTGCAGAACTTATGATAGGTATTTATAATAGATAAGTAATTAAAAGACACGTCTTTGTAGGTATAGGAATTACCCTTATGTTTACCTACCTACGTATTTTATTTCACGCCCTAAAAACATTAATATACAATTTTTTTCTAAGGCTTGAGTAATGTTATTTAATATTAATAAAAATCATTTCAATTGTTTTATTTTTCTTTCTAAAATTACTAGAAAGTGTAATTCTAAAACTCTAAGCGTACAAAATATGTTCAGAATAGAAAATGTTTTTATAAACCCAACGGACACGTCTTGTCAATAACTTTTTACTGTCAAAAACAAATGATGGCATCAAAAAAATAACATTTAAATTATTTAACATTCGAATTTGAAACCACGCCTACTTGATTCGTTGCCAAAATGTCTGTGCGATACCGTGTCAGCCAATGAGGAAGCTCCGTCTGCTACGAACGATATCTACGCGACCAATAGCAAGTAAGGGCTAGCTGCCCACGCGCATGCTTTCGTTTAGCAATTCAATGAGCTCACTAATTGCTGTTTTGTTTGGCGGACAGTTGACTTCGTCGTCCATTGAAGAAATATAATTATTTCTATTGATGCTATTAGTGTCAGCTTGTGGTATAGCTGAAGTGAAGGTGAGAGACTTCAGCCTTTTAATAAATATCATAGTGGAGTCTATTACTAATCTCATTCTAATTACTGTCAAATTAGCGTTTATTCTTAGATTAAAAACTTATCTATTCGTCTCACATTCTGAATCCAGTATCTTAAAATAATATGCCAAATATTTCTCAAATGTGGTCGCATTCCCAAAGTGCTCTATACGACCTAAGTACATAGAATTTGTGGGATGTAAATTGACCCGAGTCCAAATTAAAACTGGTCTGAGGTTTGTAGCAGGCTACAACACCGCCTAGCTCACCGGCGAGAGTTCATGATCTCAATCAATCTCAGGGCGCCTTTGTTAAAATCCATGCTGTAGAGCGGGCTGTACCCCGGTGGATCGTATTTAAGAAAACACACTTGGGGTCACATGGTTTATTATACAAATATCCACTTATCTCGATTTCCTGGCTTTATGTCCGGCAGGGATGGAAACATATAATTCTCGAAAAGGCAGCTCCTCTTTTTGTGCCCATGATCCAGCACTACTTGTCTATCCAAAAGTCTGTGATCCAGCCCCCTCGCTTTCTTTTTTTTTCCCGTCACCCTCCGTTCGACCTTTTTTGTAGGTCCACCCCCTTTTCTTATTTTTTTATTTTTTGGCAGCCACATTTTTCTTTTTCTTTTTGATACCCCGCTCCCTGCCTTTTGAGCCGTTCTTATTTCTTTTTTGCTACAGGTTTTGTTCCGGACATGTTCCACTCAATAGGTTTGGATATCTCATGGAAAAAGTTAATTCACCTAACTGTGAAGTGTGTGGGAAAATAGAAGATGTTCAACACTTGTTGGTGGAATGTGTTAGGTATAAAATAAGCAGAAGTCGTTTAATTTTAAGTTTAGGGTTATGTTCTTTAGATGTAGGTATTTTCCACAGCATACTAGAGGAACCGACTTCTGGTTCGACTGGATGTATGCTGTGGAACTTTATTCTTAATAGTTATAGAATACGGGATAAAACTATGTAGTATTTTTTTTTTAGTTATTACTTTATTTACTGTATAATTTTATGTTGTTGTTCCGATGGATGGGGCTGGTATACACAAACTGTAAAAGCCCCTTAAATAAAGAAAAAAAAAAGCACATAGAAGGGTTGATGTTGAAATTAATATTATTTCTAGTTAGTATTGAACCTGAACAAGTAACAAGATAATTTTAGAAAGATAGTAAAATCACCAAGTTTGTATAACAAGCTGTCAATTCAAAGACCCGTAAAATTACCTATCTTCATTTTCACACGGGTACCTTTCTTTGAATCACCTGTGCTTAAGTATTTTTATAAATAAATATTGTTTGACTTTAGTCCAAATTAAAATTGTGGAAAAATTATAACAATGTTAATTACTTCATCATGATCATTTCAGCTGAAAGACGTCCATTGTTGGACTTAGGCCCCTCCAAAGCTCGCCACAACGACCGGTCCTGCGCTGCCCGTATCCACCGACAAATTAATTACTTAATTTAATTTTAAATAAAATACATAGGCACACAAGCTAAATTATTAAAAGGAAAACAAAAAATCCGATTGCAACAAAAACATTTGACTAAAAGATTTATCTTTTAATTTTGCTTTTTATTTAATTCCCAGACGTCGTACTTAAACGTAATATGCCTATGTCACTCCCACAATTAAGACGAATCTAACGACACCTCGTATGCTAAAATCCATCAAGCCGTTTAGGCAACAGAGCGTGACAAAGAAATACCTATACCTAACTCACCTACATACGATTGAAAAACATAACCCTCCCTTTTAAATATGAATTGTGTCTTTATACTTCGATGTAGTAGGTATTTTCCGTTTTTTTTAATTATAATCAATTAGTAAAATAATATGAAAATTTATGGTTTCAATTTTGTAAGCAACAGTGAGTCAAAAATTGTCTCAACACCATATTTTCCGATAAGTGTTATTAACTTAAAAAAAAAACAGAGCTATAAACAATAACGTGTACTAACTAACGATTTTTTTTAATGTAGATAGATTATGTTCTACAATAATTATATCCTTAGAATCCAATAGGTTTCGGTAATTTTAAAAACATTTAATAGGTATCTATATAATTTTCTTAACTGTATACAATCGCATTTGTTTCTGTCTTTTGCGTAAGATTTGTAATGTTCCGACTGTTGCTTTTTATTCAGAATCTTGTTTTTTTTATTCAGAATGGTCTATCAATCATAACAGCCTAGTTTGAAAAGCATAGTGAATATAATTCGTTGATCTCGTAATATCAGATACATTTACTAATAGGAATATTATTTAATAGAGTTTAAATATAAATTGGTTTAGTGCCAAACTCTGGCAGTCGGAGCGTTCGGCCGACCGGTACACGGTGCGCGGCGCGGTGCGCGGCGCGGTGCGCGGCGCGGGGCGCGGGGCGCGGGGCGCTCGGTCGGCGTGCCAAAAACTCAACACCGAGCGTTTGTTGCAGATGTTGAATAGGAGCGTTTGCCGTCGATATAAATACATTGGAAGTGTTTAAATGCTTGGAGCGTAGTCTATAAAGATCATCCACACATTCTTCTTCACACGAGCAAAGGTTTTCTGAAATGGCTTCATCGTAACGCCAATATTCGGCGATATTTGAAATTTAAACGCCTAGAACTATATAGCAACTTGTGACACTACAGGATACTTTTCAAAACATTAAGTTTTCCTTCAACGTCAGCCAATTGTCTAAATTAATAGAGATGTATATATATATATGAAAATAGTGAAGTTTTATTGGTAGGTACATACCTACAGAGGTTCGTAACTGCGAATTTCGGATCGAAATTCCACTGGGTTAATAATTCAGCCATTATGACTTTTGAAAATTATAAAAATTTGAGGCGACCTATTAAAAATTTTTTTTGTGCTGTCCTTTGGAGAGGGCTCTTAAAACATCAAAAACTAACATTTTTTTCACTCGAGACTAAAAAAAAAAATAGTCGGTTTTTTTGCGCCACCCTAGACTACCTTTACATATTTAAATTAGGGTGATCCTTATTTAAAACTTTTTTTACGCTCACAGGGGCTCATAAGGTTCAAAATAAATCAATATATTCTCAAAGTTTCAAGTGACCATTCTTATTAATACCGGTAACTTTTTGCAGTTTAAGTTTCTTATCAAAAATCATAATCAAAATATATCAAAAACATGGGATTTTTAGACATTGAATAATTATTTTTTTATCCCGATTACAGTAATTGTTTAAAATATTTTATACTTGGCAGGTTTAAACTATTTCTAAGATTTTTTTCAGACTTTCACTTATCATAGCTGAGTGCGCTATCTCTGAACTATTAGGTTCTTACATATGAAATTGGCGTTTTGTACGGGAGGAATATAAAGTCTTTTTTTTTTGTAAAATATATTTAATTAATCAAAGTATGCACCGTTTTTATCTATGCACTTTTGCCATCTCATAGGTAGTTCATTGATCCCTTTACTAAAAAAAACCATGGGGGCGAGAATCAATAAACGCTTTGAAGGTGGTTTGGACTGCCGCATCAGAGTTTAATTTTTTTCCTTGTAAGAAGTTGTCCAAATTCCGGAAAAAATGGTAATCTGTTGGAGCAAGGTCCGGGGAGTACGGCGGATGTCGCAGACATTCCAATTGTAGCTCATCTAACTTAGTGGTTGTTTGTTGTGCAGTGTGTGGTCTTGCGTTGTCGTGAAGCAGCAGTGGCCTAGAGCGATTGACTAATCTCAGTTGTTTAGCAGCTAGTTCTTCCTTCATGGCTTGCAGTTGCTGACAATAGATATATGCCGTAATCGTTTGGCCAGATTTTAGAAAGCTGTCGTGAACGACACCGGCGCTAGTCCACCAAACACTCACAAGTAACTTTTTCTAAGTGAATTTTCGTTTACGGCGGGATTTGGCTGGGTCCTGGTGCCACGGTAGAACTCGTACACGTAAATATACCGATACTTCATGTTTCCCATTGTGCGGTAATAAGCGACGTCAAAGAAAAAAATAATGAGGAAAAAGCAAATTAATGACTGTTTTCAAAACTCAAATATACCAGCTAAATGAATTTATAAATTTGAATTTGGAATTCTTAACCAAAAAGGAGATATTTCAGATCAAATTGGTCAGTACGACAAAACGCTAATTTCATATGTAAGGACCTAATTTTAAACTAAAATCTCTGAACTATTAAATTAAAGAAGGTGCTTTTAAACTCTACTAGAAAGTTTTCTGTGTACGAATAAAGCAATCATAGTGCTTATTGTTTTATTCAATTCATATTTTTTAGGCGCCTTAAGAAATCAAGATAATAATGAATTTTTACGATGCGCGCACGCATTGTTATAAAATGTTCTACACTATGAAGTTGGTTGATAAACCTCTAGTTTTATTTTGGTGAAGATAGTCACACTCGAAGTTATGTAACCACGTGAGTACATAAGTAAATAATTAGGTACATAAGTACATGCAGATTTTTTCCTTGAATTCAAACGCAAGCTTATATCTACCCACTTAACAGATATTATTATTCATAAATCATAATAAGGTATAGGTGTATATGTATAATGTATAATTAACAGCCTTATTAGCCTAGTGGTCGTAAGTGTGACTGCTATGTTGGAGGTCCTGGGTTCGCTTCCCAGGTCGAGCAAAGTGTTATTAGGCATTTCTATGAGATTCTCAGTAGAAGCTCGGAGTTTGGCTTTGTGCCCGATTAACGCCAATAGGCTCATCGCCTATTACATGGGACCTAAAAGAATATACCCGGCTAACTGTGGGTGTACATTAGTATACCTCTGCCTAACCCTACGAATATCCAGACGTGATGGTATATTATTTTATAATGCGTAATATAAATTTAAGAATATATGATTTAACTAATATGTATTGGATATAATATCCACTACGGCTTATTATTATTGTTTTTATGAGGCTGGTCAAAATAAAAGAATAATCCAAAGATATGTAGTTTCTAGTAAATACATCTAAGTATAGCTCGCTGGTTAATAGTTTGCTCTTTTATTAATATGTGAATTTCGAGGTAAGCTTATAAGCAAAAAGTAAAAAAAGTGTTTTAATGGGTCCATCTAGCGAACGTATATCTTTATTAAAATGATAGGCGCGCTGAACGCTGCGCGTCGCGCGTCTGTCCGCTCCTTGAGAGCACTTTTGCAGTGCTTTGATGTTGCCAGTGCAATATTCGATCGTATACCTAAGCATTTATCATTTCTTAAAGGGGTAAGCAGACTTTTTTAAACTCTCTTAAGACTATATCGAATCTTTTAAAATATACTTAAAGCTATAGGATTAGGGATGTAACGACACCGATAAAATCGGTAGGCCGATGTATCGGTATCGCCGATTATTTATCAACTGATATCTTCGTCGCAAGCGAGAGAGTGGAGCTAGTTTTTTTTTTATTCCGTCATTACCGTCTTTACTAAGCGCTGTATTATTTCGCACCTATTTATTATTAATTTTGAAATTAAATATCAAACATCTACTTATCATAACAAGAGGTTATCGCCAGTTTTCTGCGACAGGCGGGTGACAATGTGTACGAGCTTACACACTTCATTATTTATTATATTTTTATTACTAAGCTTTCGATTTAAATATCGTATTGGCAAAATTATGTACCGTTACTTCACTAGTATAGAGTATTTAAATTAAATGTAAAATTAAATGAAATAATGGTATTTCTTTGAGACAATATAAGAAATGGCTCAGTATTGGACGGTAGAAACAATTTTAAATTAAAAAGGAAACAAATAATACGACTTCAACAAAAAAAAAAAAACACTTGAATGAAAAGTATATTTTTATATTTTTGCTTTTTATATGATTCCCAGACGTTGTACTTAAATATTATATAGCCTATGTCACTTTCACAATAAAGACGAATCTAACGACAGCTTGTATGCCAAAATCCGTCAAGTCGTTTAGGCTACAGAGCGTGACAAAGAAATAGACATATGTATGTCTATGTATATAATCTCGAAAAACATAACCCTCCTTTTTCGCAGTCAAGTAATAAACATTAAAAAAGAAAGAATGTAAAGTAAGGTAATCGATTGCAAAAATCATAATAAATATGAACATTAAAAAACTTTTATAAGTATATTCATTTTATAATTTCTTTCTTTGTGCATATATCTATAAAGAAATCAAAGAATTAATAACGCAGAAAAACTGTTGCTATTGAGTTGCAGCGAGCCCAGTCATCGGATATTGATTTATGATTGCGGTTATATTGTGTAAGCGGATATCCGCAACTCTGATCTACGATGACGTTTCATTGCAACCTCTGGTTAAACGATCTGTCATGTCATGTGTCATGTAATATTCGTAGAGTGAGTAAAAATTTACTTTCCTGATTTTATAGATTTTTCTATACTGATTAGAAAAACAAAGCTCATAATATAGGTACTTGTCTCTTATTTATATTAAAGTAGCGCTTTGCCCGCAGCTTTGCTCGCAGTTTTGCTCGCATGATAATTGGCCATGTCCCGTTATGTTTGTATGTCGCCAAGTTTAACGCGTTTTTGATCAAATTCGATGAACGCGTAATAAACATTTGGTTTGGGTGGCATTAAAAACAATATTCATAGATCCTATCATCATAAAAATTGTCATCCCTTTTTTCACCAGGTTGGAGGTTGAATTAAAAAAAAATCTACATTAGTACTAACGTACAGTGTAAATGGAATTCGCATGCAAATTTTCACGATACTAGGCCCGGTAGTATGCGCTGTGTGTTGATATGTCACGTCAGTTAGTCTGATATGTTTTATATAATACTCTAGCGATGTGCCCGCTGCTCCACACGGGTTTGTTTCTACGCAGTAGTTATTTACATCAAGTAATTTGTTAATATTTGAATTAAAAACTATCCTATATTTTAAGTTGGGTCAAATTATAGATACTTATAAAATTTAATCAAAATCGATTCAGTAGTTTCGGAGTTTATCCCGAACAAACATTGTGACACGAGATTTTTATATATATAAAAGATATAGATGGTGTTCCTCATATAGACACTTATAAAAATAACTAGCTGTGCACCACGGTTTCATCCGTGTTAATTTTATCCGACCAACACCGCGCCGCCGACGTCCCCGTGTAGTCTATAATAATTATTCTTCCCGCAAGTACAGATTATTTTAATTTTTCATTATCTCCTAAACTATGTGTCCAAATAACATAGAGTGAGGATTAATATGCCATGTCTAAAAATAATGCCTACAAATCACTTTTTAATTTTCAACAAATCTTTGTCACAAATACCTCCTTATTGTGACTTATGTATAAGAGATAGGGACATGCTATCCCTAACTTTTAGTTAGATATACTAAGGATCAATATTTTTTAAGAACATTGTTTTTCCGTATCATTAGCGATTACACCAGCGAACGTGGATAAAACAGTTCGGGAGGGCCCCGACTTCCGACTTACGTTACAAAAATATATTATTATTATAAATATTTAAGGCTAACAGATCGTTAACCTAATGTTAGATAACCTCGTGAGTCTGGCTATCAGATACAAAAAGAATTTTTCGAATCCCACTGGTAGTTTCAGAGATTAGCATGTTTAAACAAACAAAAAATCTTTTCCGATTTATTATATTAGTAAAGATATAATAAAGTGATGGTGGAATCGGTTGATAATTAATAAAAAACATTTTTTTAATAAAAAAATGTTCTGAGTACGATTTCTAAATGTCTTAAAGCCTATCAATTGAGGAGTGGCATACGCTTCCAGGTACAAATCTAAGGAAACATGACGAACATCTAAGAAGAATGATCTGCTCGGTGAATGAGGTGCTCAATAAAACGATTTGCTCAATCAAAATAAATGTTTATTGGAATTGAAATCCAATAATATCACTACGCTAGTAACATAAATATTTTAATTGAAAATATTAAGAACAGTACAAGCCACCTATTATAGGCTGGCCTCTGGAATGTGGACATTTTAGAGACGGCTTAAGATCAGGTGCAATGCAAATATATATTTGTTTTATTTTTTATAAGTTTAACGTAATAACGACAATCTCATCTAAAATAAAGAGATGATATAATTCAAGAAGATGACGCGCTAAGCTTTGTGGGGAACCGTTTCTCAAGTGCAATTGTCGAAAACACCTATAACTTGATGGTGGTAGCTAGCTAGGCATTAGAAAAAGCCCTACCACCATGCTATGGTTTCTTTACAATGTTCCCCTTCACGGAAACCTCAGGCGGCTTATTTCAAGGATTCGAACTCACGTTTAAACTTTATCAACCTTAATAATTAGACACGGTAATATTAATTATAAATGGAATTGAGTACGTAAATAACGTATCCAATAAGCAATTATTCAAATCACACAAATGTAATGGATTTAAAAGCATTCGTTAATTTCATCAATGACATAAATGTTATCCTTACTAGATGGGGCATTGGATACATTATTTTTTTATGATTTACGATTTCTATAAGAATCACTGCATATTCCTATAGGTTATCTATTATGAAAAGATTATAGTTCCTGTCTACAAAATTTCATCAAAATCTGTTAGGAATTAATAAAAATTTATATTTTTGGAAATAATTACATATACAGACAAAACTACAGATTTATTCATATAGATTATTGCTACCTAGTAGCGACCATAACCATAACTTAACACATGTCAGATTGTCAACTTCTGCAGTTCGAGTTTCAAGCGGGATCTTGAAGTGACATATTGTGGTTTTTGTTTTTAACTGATTTAGGTAGGTTAAATCTATATTATGTAATATTCAGGGAATTATGCATGATATAGATTGGTAATTTTACATACGCGAAACGGATTATAAATTTTATCTGGAAACATACATTTTGAGTTGCCACAAAATCTCCCATTAAAGTTCTATCAAAGGAGCCCGCACCGTCTTGTTTGAACTTACATTGAAAATTAGAAAAGACTACGAAGGCTTAAATATTTTGACACTGGAAAAAAACAGCACACGACTTTGGACTTTATATAAATGACACCTAAACATGGGTTATAAAAACGACATCTGACTTGGCTGCATGATAATTTGAATATGTTCTTGAAACGACTTTGGTAGAATTGTGCAAGAACACAGTTGCCATTAAACAAAATAAAAAAAAAACTTCTGGAGGTTATTTTTGTAAAAGCGCGTTATCCATGTACTCATATATCGTTGGTTTGTTTAGTGAAATGGAATATATACGAATGAAACATGCGACCGCGCCCGGGTTCACTCACATTGGTAGGAACCAGTGCGGCAAGAACCCGCGGTGCAGTGTGACGTTTGCGGTTACATTTATTTTGTTTTATAGTCGCCCTTGAAAATCAACACAGTAACACACCACAAGTCGTACAAGCAGTCGTGGTGCTCGATTGGGTAAGGCCGATGGAATATCGTTTCGATGTCCGCAGGTTCGAACCTCGGCACTAACGAATTTTTCGGGATTCACATAGGTTACATTTACTGATTACATGCTGATATTATTATTAGATACACACCACAAGCAGTAAAGACCCACGCTATGCAAACCCCTATAATCGCTGTCATGCATGCCAGTTCAAAATGAAAACCAAAAATATTTAATTTAATTTAGGCTCTAAGGTGACACTTTTGCATGTCAACATGGTACCACTGTATCGGAAAACAACCGAAAAGCCGGTAAGAATCTCGCTTGATTTCGAGATGTAGGTACTCAAGAATTAAAAAAAATGCGTTATAAGCGACCATAACTTCGCCTGATGAGAAATTTTAATATCGGTATAACTTTTTATATAGTACCACAGTGACAAAAAGACTAACGGTCCGTCTAATGGTAAGCGGCTAACGTAGTCTATGGATGTTGCCGACTTTGAACTCCCTTACCTCAAGGAACTCTGGAAACTTAACTCACCGCAGGAACACGACACAAGGTTATTTGGCTGTGATCTTCTGTAGGGTGGAGGTATTCCACCAGTCGGACTGTCCCAAGAAGAGATAAATCTCCAAAAAAATTTACCCTACCTGTCTAAAAAATTTAAGTGAAAATGTAGACAGTTCCACCGAGTTATCACCTTTAGCAACATGGTCGCTCAACATCAGTTGAAGTAAATAAAAACTGTAAACATAATAAAACAAGCTAAATTATTAAAAAGGAAACAAAAAATCCGACTGCAACAAAAAAAATCCCTTGAGTAAATGAATAAAAAACAGAAATTTGTTCCATTTTTACTATTTATTTGATTCCCAGACGTCGTACTTAGATATTATTTAGCCTATGTCACTCCCACAATTAAGACGAATCTAACGACATCTCGTATGCTAAAATCCATCAAACCGTTTAGCCTACAGAGTGTGACAAAGAAATACACATACATAAATGCATACATACGCGCGAAAATCTTAATGAACACTTGTTTTTAGCAATCGGGTAGAAATTAAACTGAATACTAATTTAGTAATGACATTTTAACCAATGTTTATAATAATAATTTCATATAAGTGCCTACCTAAATCGATTAATCGCGATAATAATCAAAATAATTTTTAATGCATAGATCATTCTGTCACACTTATCAGCGAGATAAAGAAACATTTTTGAATTATGATTAATTATAATGATACCCATTAGTGATTAATAATGATAATATTATGTTAAGACGGACGTGTCGTGTCAATCAGCAAATATGTAGACCATTGCTGATAAATGATAATATTATATTGTATTGCGTAATATTATATGCATGCGCGTTGCGTTTTGTGATCAGTCGATGGATAAAATCCAGATCTATCTGCTTTTTTTTCTGATTTTTTTTTTCCTATTACAAATTTATTCGCAGTTGGTAAACTGACCGCGGCATATATCAATGTATGGGGACAACAGTTTCCCAACGGCAAGGTTAAGTTTGTCCCTCAACATAGTTATCTTTTCGTTAGAATTCTTCGGTGCTTTCTTCAGTAATGTTACTTAACTATTTTGGTGAATTTGTCTATACAATTAAGGAACCATCGGTGCACGTGTCCGATTCACACTTGGCCGGATTTTTTATATTAGAGGGTATGTCTTTAAATATTTTTGAAGGTTTCTCATTCCTTGGAGCAACCTGACTGGTGAAATACAGAATTTATTAGAGAAGATAGCAGGTGCGTTTTATTCCTGAGGTGAGTAGGGTTTCCAAAGCTCCTTGGGGTAGGGGGGTTCAAGGTCGGTTACTCACTAGTGATACCTCTGGTATTACAAACGTATATAGACTACAGTAACCGCTTACCATCGGGTGGCTATGCTTGGTTGTCAGTTTAGTTGTATAAAAAAATCATTGATCATAGTTCCGTTATAAAAACAAACAATTACGTATATTAAATAAGTATGCCGGCTCCTCTTAGGTACTTGACTCACGAAATTCCCTTTTTTTCTCTATTGGTAGTAATTTTAATTATGCGTTCAATTTAAATATTCAGTAATATAGAACTATATAACTCATATGATGTGTGAACGCCCTTAGAACTCGCTTCTTCAAAATAAAAAAATTCTTTATTCAATTTAGGCCTTAAGAAGGTACTTATGAACATCAAAACACTACTGCCGGTTTGGAAACCTCCGAGCAATCGAGAAGAACGTTCAACTGTACAAATATTAATATAACAGGTACAATAATAATAATTTTGTGGATGCACAGAGAGGGAGTTACTTCCAGACATCACTATCATTCACATAATCATCCACCCTATAATAACCTTTTGACAGTAAAGCTCGCTTGACATGGTTCTTGAACTTGTTGTCCGGCAAAGCAGTAATGTGCTTCGGGATATTATAGAACCTTTATAAAACTTTTATTAATCTTACTAAGTCTAAAACACGGTACGACTAATTTGTCTTTATTTCTAGTACCTACTAACATTGTGCTGATCTTTGACAAGATCCATAGAAATAGCACCCGGCTTCATTTAAGAATAGCTTTAGATTTCATTGATTACTGAGCATGCACGCCATGGTGCGGCATGCATGGACTTCTTCACATCTTCAGACAATTAAAAAAGTTGTTTTCATGTCGCTAGTTCATAATACTATTTTTTTATCGTATCATTTAGATCATTTAAACACAACAATCTCACCCGATGTTAAGTGACGAAATGGCCTAAGATGGTGTCTCGTTAAGCTTAGTAAACCAAGTGAACACACCTAAAGGTACTTTGGCAATAGATTTTCAACTTTAAAGTGGTGCCTGGCGAGGCGTTTGCCTAACTCCATAAAATTAACACGGCTGAAACCGTGGGGCATAGTTAGTACGGATAGTAGTGAGGAGAAAACTTTGGACTCCTTTTTAAGCATAATGGGTGCACGGAGAAGCGTGAGATTTGACATTATTGAAGTTTATATGGAGAAGGAGTAGAGAAAGCCAAAATTTATATCTAACTATGTGTTACAAATATGCACTTTAGATTGAATGAAATAATACTGTGAACACTAGTGTTACCAGTGCCATTGAACTTAGACCCCCTAACACAATGACATTAAGAGAATAGTGACAGCAAGTGATAGATTATACATTAATTACGTTCATACTGCAAATGTAAAACAGATAATAGTATTTTATCAAAAAGTCGCTTTTAAAATTTAGACCACTGGCCGACATCAATTATTTCATTGTGAAATAATTGTCTGAAGAATTATACTTTTTTTTTTATTGATTAAGTTTAAAATCAGGTGATGTTGGGGCCACAATGCTAAAGTGTGCAAAGTGCAATCTTTTTATTACACAAATGGTCATTTAATTAAAGACACACAATTGACACAGTTATGTTCATGACACAAAAGTAAGTAATATTTACTAATTTACTTGTATCCGTAAATAGAACTATTAAAAATTTACATCGAAACCCCTGTGATAAAAAAGTACTTATAAAAATTATCCAGTGGAAAAAAGTATCAAAATAAGCTAGTGGAATAAAGTATTTAAAACAAAAGAAGATCCATCACGAGACGCCCGCGCCTGCCAGATGTCAAACATCGAAATTATTTCGTATAAGTTATATGCTTAAAAGAACAGATTACGACAGGAATCAGGTATGGCATAATGAAAAGATAAATCATTACAAACTTTGTTCCATAAAATAATGACTGTTTATTGCATAAATATTCATTTGTATTAAATACAAAATCTTAAAATTTTATTTGAAATCACGACAACTCAATCAATTATTTTCATTACAATTGTTGTTGTATATGTATTCATTTATTTATTCATCATTCATTCATAATTTCATACACATGAATAACAAATTCGTTTCTAAGTGAGGATTCGAACCTAGGACTCCAGAAAATAGTAGTCAGCCTACGACAGCTAGGCTACGAAGTGGTCTTAAGAGTATACTGAAAATATGCTTCTGTTCGTATATTCCATCATATAGTGTGGCGAGGCAACGCCACGGCCTTTATAGCCACGCCAACAATCAGGTTTACCCTGGTCTATAGATGTTTCATATCAAAAGCCACTGGAATAAAGTATCAAAATTAGAAATCGCCCAATTAATGGTAATTGTAGATGTAAAATCATCATTATATTTATTGGGTGAGAGTGCGTCAAAGTACCGTGAAGTTTTATTTTTATAAACCGACCAGTTTTAACAGCTATCAATAAAGTAAACATTAGAAAGTGGTTTAACAACATAAAACGGTCACTTTAAAACAATTCTCATTAATTATATAATACATTTATATTGAAGTTATAAATTTCTACGCGGTTTAGTCTCACTCGGTTATTATTTAATTGATCACCCGTGACGGAAATGCCTCGGTCGGCCTACACATAACTTTATATAAAAGTTGTACGTTTGGATGTTTCATACTCAATCCCACAAAAACGGCTTAACGAATTTGGATGAAATTTTATATTGAACACTAAATTCTGAAGTCGACACAGACGAAATCGCCAGCAGAAGCTAGTAAGGATATAAAAACTGTCACAATTTTAAAGTTCCAAAGTCGCAGACCTAATAATGTAAGGTAATTGATGGCATTATTAATATTTACATAATATTTTTGTAACAAAATCTACTTTAAATTCATCCAACGGACAACGTATATCTTAAATCGGCGCGGTTGCTCTAGAAATATGAAATTTTTATAGGAATTCTTTAAATAAATAGATAACATAGCTAACAACAAAGGAAGGTTTTTTTGAAAATTGATGCCCTACGGGTGTTCAATGTAGATAATTTTTCCCATGGGAAATTTTATCGCGAAAGTGCGTTCAATTGTTTGTCGTTAACATTTTCCTTATAATTACCAATGTTGTCACTGTAGTCGAATAAACGGCTAAGAAGGAAATTCGTTGTATTCAGTTCATATTATTAATTAAAGTTATACACCCTCTTGCTCGTATAAAGATATAATGAAAGGGACAGGCGTACAATTGATCGCGTCCGCTTTCACTACGTATATATTCCAAGCGTATCTTCAATGAATAATTGTTAGATTAACGAGACTTAGTCATCGCTCTCGATCGGCGGCAGCTTAGTTAACCGTAGTGATGTCAATTTATTATAATAGGTATCGATGTTTAAAAAAAATGTAATACATTAGAATCCTACAGGTGGAAGGGGAAATATAGTTATAATAAATATGGGGACACAATTTCATACACAGCTGTTTAATTCCAAACAAAACTAAGCTTGCATTATGGTAGCTAAACAGTCTATATGCCTTACATATAGTATAGACATACCTATATAATTATTTAACACCCAGACATGTACCTGAAAGAAAAGTCATTTAAATGCAGAGACCGAACCCGCGATCTCTCGGCTCAATTGCAGCGCTTACTACAACGGGCCATGAGACTTGTCAAAAGAGAAGATAAACAGCTGATTATTGATTTATATGTGATCGTATGTATTGTACATTCAATATATAAAATGTATAATGTTAGGTATAATTACAAGCAATGGAATTTGTGTAATTGATATTCTAGTTTGTCTGGTATAAATAAAGGATTTAATAAAAAGTAATTTCTCAGCGATATTGAATGGACCTAGATGTTAAACGTTAGCTATTAAATTGTACTACTAATTATGAGTTGCAGATCTATGCCATAAAAATCTATGTCATAAAAGTGCTGAATCAGGGAGAAAAAAAATTGAATTATTAATAATATTATTTGCTGTTTCAATATAAATATATAGCTTGTGTATTAATAATATTTCACGTTATATAAATTGTTAGTTGTAATAAAAACCGTTATATCGATATAAATCTGGTCCCATCACTGATAGATAACCCGCTTTAATAGGGACGAATACAACAATCTCTCGCTGACAAAGTGGTGCACTGCGCTATTATTTATTGGCATTTCAGTTAGTAGAAACGTAACTATTTATATCGATAAATGGTTGACAACTCTTTGAAAATTGATTTTCAGAAGATAAGGGGCATTTTTTTATAACTAGCGCTGTTGACATAAAGGTCCTTTACAGCTTCATCGAACTTTGTGGCAAAGGAAAAAACACTCAACATATAAATAAAAGGAAGACCAGTTCTAGAAACATTTCTTGAGTGGGTAAATTATATCAATTGAACAGTGATTTAGTACGCGTGGTTGAGAACCTTTAAAAGAGGCTGTAATAGGTACAATGAGAAGAAGTATGAATAAATAATAATACAATAAATACCTTTAGAATTGCAAGCTCGCATTTAACGTAGAGAGATCAAGCCATTTCTTAGTAGATTGTGTACAAATTAAAATTATTTTTACGGTTTCGCTAGTGAATAATATACCTAATATTAATTATCATATCATTCTTTATTGTTGTGAATCATCTAATGTGGCGGGTCAGACCAGTTGTTGGCGTAGCGACGCTTTGGTTCCAGCGTTAGCGGCTGTTGGCGTGGGGACGCTTTGGCCCCAATGTTGGCGGTGTGGAGTCGAGTTCGTTTTATTAATAGCTAAATTGGATCATTTCACAGTTTCATGTAAAAAATTGAATAAATTAAAAGCGGTTTGTAGGGATCGCGACCTACGATGAATAAAATAAACATCTTTACAGTGACTTTTGGTTTATCATGTTTCTGGATCACCAGGTGTATTTTTTTGTATTCCTATTTTCATTTATTTTTTTAATACCCACTAAGATGTATCACATCTTTCAAGCGTCCCGTGACAACCAACTTTAAAAAAATAATCTGTGTTAATTGAAATTCGGTATCGATGTATCAGCTACAATGTCACAGCACTACCAAAAGCTATCACTAATAGGACGATGTACAATGATCTCTAGAGACTAGAGTTGCACTGCATTATATCGAACAGTTTTAGATTGAGTGCTTCTTGTATATTTATAGTTTTCTTCTTGAACTATTATTTAGAGTTTTAGTAATCTAATCACCATATATTTATACAAGGTGTCCAGAAAGGGTATCGGGTATTTGTTTTCGCGCCATATTCGAAACGGGGCGTCTAAAGGGTGCGGGGAGGGGTTCGTGGCGTCCGCCATTTTGTGGAGTTTTAGTCACGAGGGAACAGTACTCGGGGACTCATCGCGCATTTTGCGTACGAGCGTATTATCGTAATGGTGATTCAATAGTGACTGCTCAACGTCTCTATCGTGCGGAATATCGTACACGCCACGCGCCAAGTGACGATAGCATTAGGAAATGGATCAGGATGTTCGAGAATACAGGTGCGACAGTTAAAATTCAAAACTCTGGTCGTCCTCGTTCAGTTCGCGATGAAGAAACAATTGAAGAAGTTGAGGCGTCGGTTCGTCAAAATCCGTCTTTATCCATCCGAAAGCAAAGCCAAGCGTTGAACATCAAAAAATCGTCTTTACATTCGATTTTAAAGAAAGACTTACATCTAAAAGCCTATAAAATTCAATTGGTTCAAGAATTGAAGGATACGGACTATGCTAATCGACTGAATTTTGCGAACGAAATGCTGCAGCGATTTAACAACTTTAACAACATACTGTTCAGTGACGAAGCAAATTTTCACCGGAATGGTCATGTTAATAAGCAGAATTGTCAGTACTGGGCAGTGGAGAATCCGAGACGAAAGCATGAACGACCCCTGCATAGCCCAAAGGTCGTTGTTTGGGCCGCTATGTCTGCTAAAGGCATAATTGGTCCTTATTTTCATGAAGATCAACGAGGCCGAGCAATTAATGTGAATAGTGACCGTTATTGCGATATGTTACGAAATTTTTTGGTCCCAGAGTTGCAGGAGTTTGCAGGTTTCAACTCAAGAACGTGGTTCCAGCAAGATGGGGCCACTTGCCATACCTCAAATGACTCAATGGAAGTTGTTAACGAATTATTCCCTAATAAAGTCATTTCGCGAAGGGGTAACATCAACTGGCCTCCCAGAAGCCCCGACCTTAGCCCGATTGACTATTTTGCATGGGGATACCTTAAAAGTAAGGTTTATCAAAACAATCCGACGAATCTGACCCAGTTAAAGCAAAACATCAGGTCAGAAATGGCAGCAATATCGATAGCTATGTGTCAACGTTTTATCGCCAATCTTCGTTTCCGTTTAGAAGAGTGCCAGCAACGTAACGGTCATCTTTTGGATAACATCATCTTTTCCAAATAATTCTCCAATTCATATGCTAATAATAAACAATAAACTTTTTTATTGCATACAAATAACTTTTGTTTCATTGAACTTACAAATACCCGATACCCTTTCTGGACACCTTGTACTTTTCAATGCTGTTTTACTTGTAATAATAACTAGTTTATCGTAGTGACTTCATCCTCGTTTAGAGTTAGTTTCTCGCAATATTTTATTTCTGCATGTTTTGTTTTATTTTTTAACTTTTAAAGGCGTAGTAATATAAAAACTGGGACCACTTTTAGGTTCTTATTTATTATGAAAGAAATTTCTATAAAAACACTCGAGTTATTTTGGCGCGAAACGCGTCTATATTAAAAGACTTTACATAAAAAATCTTACAATGCACAACAGATTAATTATTAATATTATGTAATTTTAAAGTTACAATTAAAATATTTATCGATATCGATACAAAAATTTAATGTCACAGCACAATCTAAAAGCCATCACTAATAGGGCGGTGTACAATGATCTCTGGCGGACAAAGCTACGTACGTACTTGTTATTGATTGCCCTCAAACTACCTACCTTAATTACGTAGATACAGTTTGCTAGTTCATTCACTGTATCTACAATATCTTTGAGCTTATCCTGAGTTAACAGTTTAAATATATATAAATAAGCTACAACAAAAATATATAATTATGTCTGATTAAGCAAAGATTTATGATTATTAATAATTTATCTGAAAATAATGTTAACGTACTAATTTAAAAAAGAAATTTTTAATTACAGTAACAAATATAAAAGTCAAAGATAAAAAATCATCTTTGTAGAAAAATATTGTAAAGAAAATTAAAGTGGTTCTGACTTACGCCCTTGTGTTTCTTTGGTGAAGAATTTATTGCACGTAAAATCATATATCAAAAACAAAAATAATATATTCAATTTAGGCCCTTAGAAGGCACTTATGAACACCCAGACATCGAGAAGAACCGGCAATAAACTCAATTGAGTTTATCTTTTTTTTAGTGTACCTAAATAATGTTTACAACTTTAATAATTATATTGTTAACTAGCTATTCCTGCGACTGTGCTCACGTGGACTACAGAATTTCGTCGATCGGGTACGCGCAAATCAAGCTACGCGCCCGCTCCTGAAAAAATGCTTATTGTGGGTGATCCTTAAAATATAGACATACTTATTGCTTTTGCTTACTTTTTTGTAGGTCTTTTTAGTATCTACAATTTTGTGTTACATAATTTTGATATATGTATCTCTTATGATTTACTGAGCGTAAGCTATTTAAGCGTCCGAATTTAGCCTAAGTTACTCCTTATAACATGAGATATTTGCCAGTGAAAGTCTCGTCAAAATCGATCTAACCGTTTTGGAAGTTGCCCGAAACAAACAGACAGACAGACAAAAATTACTTGTATACTTCTATCGTACCTGTATACTTCTATAATCACTTAGTAAAACTAGCGATCGCCCTAAGGTCGAAATTCGACCAGCGACTTTTTGATCATAGACTATTTTTTGTTTAAGATTTACAGTATTCATAAAAAATGAGTATTATCTACACCACTTGCTGTTACTTTTCATTGAGTGACAATGTCAATATTTTGGGGGGTCTAAGTTCAATGGCACTGTCCAGTTTAGGATTCGCAGTATTAATTTATTATAGATAAATTTTAGCTTTCTGCACTCTTTCTCCATATAAACTTTAACCATGCCAAAACTCACAGTCTACCGTGCACGCAATACGCTTAAAAAGGTACCGAAAGCTTTTGCTTCACGTATTAATATACAGACAAGTACTGTTATTTTGACATTACACACAGACACTTTAATTTTATTAATTGTATAGATGACTCTTTAGACATTAAATTCTGATTTATCTTTTTAACAGTGTATTTACATTGTAAAGGGTTGACATTAAATTAAAGGAGAAATTTTTGTTTCTATTTTACAACTTCTGATAAATTAATGATCTTACATCGTCACGACGCGCGATAATGTCAATATTCCAACAAATGCATTTATGTACAGTATTTCCAATGTACGTGATATAATCTACACTACAGATGTGTGCAATGTGTGTTATTGTTTACGCTTTGTTTATACATGTGTGTGTGTGTGTTTAACGACAGCGAACGCTTCGGTTAGCAAACAGTTAATTACAGTCTGATCGATTTCGACTCTTGGGATATGGTTAGTGTGGGGACGCGGTCGAGGTTATTTAAATCGATTATTTAGAATATTATCGATGTATTTATTTATATTTCGATTCGTCGGTAATTTATTTAAGTTAAAGATGCTTTGATTAAGTTAAATTATTATTGAAATCATTTAAAAAAAAAAACTTAGTTCTTAGTTCTTTTGCTGTCTTTTCATTTGATAAGACAGTGTTTTGTTACTTAATTTTTGGAACGAAGTTTCTTATCACGCGAGTATCGAATGAGAGTTACACAGGGAAAATAGAGTAAAACCCAACCGTCACTAAAAAAAATAACAAACATACATCGATGTGATTTTTGAGACTATGAATGTGGTCGAATTGACCTAGCTGTTTGATGACCAGACTTGTACGTACTGTTGGTGTTGTATGTACAGTACCTACAAGTGGTCGATAGTTCGAGTCCCGCTGATTTAGAATTTCTTATACAAACTTATTTTGTTTGATAGTTTTTTTTTTGATATACATATATATATAAGTTTTTTATTTGTTTTATTATTTGTTTCACAAATCAGACTTCACGCCGGTAAAAATTACACATATTTATGATTGTAAGAAAAAACAATATGGTGTGTACCTTAAAAAAGTTAACACAGCTTACACACCGAAAAAAAAAACAAATTGCATTTACATTATAAAAACATAGACCGATTTATGCTTCAAAACACGACTTAAGCTTAATTTTTAGTGAAGGCAAAGAACAAGAAAAAGTATCAATAAGGTGCCTTATACTGTTATATCCGGTAAACATTCGATACAACGGAGTGTATTGTCCTATATTAGTTCTGCAATGAGGAGTCATGAAAGTGTTCCTGTTAGTTAAGCGACTGCCCGGACGTGGTACAACAACATTACAATAATATAATAATAGCACTGTGCTTAGAAAAGGTTATTGATGTTGCAATTTAAGAAACTTTTTACAGCGAGGGTCACTTTAGTAGACACTTGATAGGTACACGCCAATTAAATGACATAGACTGCTTTATTCTGTACGTGGTATTAATTAATAATATGACATAACAAAAGTTATTAAAACTGAAAAGAACTATATTAAATATTAACGTATTATTCGGTAGGTATCGGTACATCACTAGTACATCGCGTCAATTATATTTTGTATTTGGCTAATAAAGCGTTTGCAATAAAAGTAAAGCTAAGTGCACACGGATATTACGCTGAATGTGCTATAAAACTATAGCTCAAACAACGTCTCACCGAATGACGTCTATAAAATAAACATAAAAATAATGCAACTATATAATAATATACTTTATTAACAATTCGACTTGCTAATGTATTCGCGATCGTTAATCATTTGAAATGAAACGTGTGTTTCGGGTTTTACTGTCGTTTTTATTCGTTGGCCGAAATGTTTACACATCTACCTACTTTCCGTGTAATCATATAAAATTGAAAACCGATGTTATGTAATTCATAAATCGCTTGCAGTCGGAATGAATTATTTATTTCCTGTGAATAATTGAAATGCTTCAACAAATGAATTATTGTTTTTATTTAAAGTGATATCTATAAGCATAATACTTTCTCTGAAGCTAATTCTTGAGAAACAGATAAACAGTTTAAACATCTTCTTAAATATTATTACAAGATTTATTTTTTTATCGTTATAAGTATACAATCTAACCTGATCATCTTAAGTGATTATGTGGTTCAAGATGGTAGCAGGAGACAGATTTTCAACTTGAGGGTGGTAGCTGGCCTTACCACCGAGCTATGGTTTCATCACGATGTATTTCTTCACCGGGCGCTTACATTGATCGACGCGGAGTCCGTGCACGCTACACTGAACTATCATTACTTCTGGATTTCATCATTTCTTTATCACCTATTTGAATTGTGTTTATATTGTCATATATTAACGCTTTTGGCAGCGTGTTCTAAGAAAGCGTGCTGTTGCATGGTTATGTTTTTTTTTTCGATTTGATTTCCTATTATCATTACATGTTTTTTCTTAACTATGTAATGTAATCAAAACGCTACCTTCAGGGTGCGTGTTCTACTCTCTGCTTGTCCTATACCTATTTCATATTTAAACAATATTTAGATACAAGTTAAACGCAATTTATACACCTTTCGTGTAAAAATTCACCCACCATAAACGTTATTACAGACTATAAATTCATTTAATTCGATTTACTAGTTTCTGTGTGATTAACGTACAATATAATAGACAAACAAATATGTCAAAAACAGTAGAAATGTTTATTGTCCATGATGAAAATTAATATTAGCAGTGAATATAAAAAACAAATACTGTGATAACTATATCGGTTACCTACTTGTTACTAATAGAACAATTTGACAATTCCGATATACAAATACCTACCAATTATATATGAAGTTAATACACGAAAAGCATTAACAAAATCATTAAAAATACCAGGTAAAAATAATTTCTATGGAAGGCGTACAATATCTTTCACAATACCTAACACTATTAAGGAAATCTCACTGGATGTTAGGGATTCAATAAATAGTAAAAACATGAAATACAAACTGAAAGATTACTACATCAAGTCAATTGTATAAGTATATTATATTATAATGAACTTTTAACTGAACGTTAGGTTTAATACTAAGCATACATATATTACAAAAAGCAACGGGTTGAATAAAACCTCAGACCATGCATGCAAAGACAAAACTAATAGGTTTAATAGGATGCCTTTAACAAAAGATTGTAAATAAATTTATTAGTAAAATAAAGAAATAAAAAAAGACCTCACCCCCAATGACATTATAAATATAGACGCGTCATACACTAACATCAGTGCACTAAAAAACAGTGTAATTAATCTTGACATACCAAATATAACTATTGCTTTCAGTTATATAATACGCATAAAGGAAATAATATGAAAGACATTATATGTTACTTTCGTTGTTAGAACGAAATTGAGTTGTATTTATGTGTAACCGTGACACTGGATAATTCGTGACTGAAAGAATGTCAGGCAATTACCTGACTTTAATATTGCCAAAATAGAGCGTGGTTAAAAAACGCATCTACACTTATTAAAACATTTTAGCTCACCCACGATAATATTTTTTCTAAAATAGGTATCTTTAGTCTACAAATGACTCATTACTGTTTTAATATAAGTGTAGACGGTATAGAGTATATAGATATAGAAAAACGACTTTTGCTGTTAGTAATCTGCAGCCACGTTTGGTTGGATTTCTTTTGTGACATATAAGGAAGAAAAATTAAGTTTCAATTTTTTAAATTATATTGGTCGCTCCATGGGTCACATGAGTAGTAGTTTTATGTTTTGTAATAAAGTTCAAAGCAAATTATGGATTTGTCGTATATGTTCAAGGTCTCTATAAAGCGGGTTTTATTGGACGGTCATTGTAATGCCTGGAAATAATTCCTCTTTGTACCTACATACAATAAAGGTAAATTATAATTAGTAATCAAAACTTTTATAATGTTTTAATGTAAGTAATGTAATATTACTAGTGATCGAGCTAAGCTCGAAATTCGACCAGCGACTTATTGATCATACGACTATTTTCTGTTTGATATATACAGTATTCATAAACAATGAGTAATATCTACATCACTTGCTGTCACTTTTCGTTGAGTGACAATGTCAATATTTTGGAGGGTCTAAGTTTAATGGCACTGGTCTATTTAGGATTCGCAGTATTAATTTTTTTAATTCAATATATCATTAACAGATATTATAGATAAATTTTAGCTTTCTGCCCTCCTTCTCCATATAACTTTAACCATGTCAAATATCACAGTCTTCCGTGCACGCATTATGCTTAAAAAGGTACCGAAAGCTTTTGCTTCACGTATTAATATATAAATAATATTGTTAAACTTAAGAGATTGTTTTTTATTTGTGTATTTGTACACGCTAATCTCTGAAAAAAAAGACGGGAGGTTACTCAATTCGAATGTATATTTTTTATGGATATACAGCCATAACTTATTTGTTTATGAACGGATTTGGATGATTATTTTTTTGTTGGATAGAGTTTACCTCAAGGGTGGTCCTAATTCAATTTCATTGGTGTTGGCAAGATACATCAGGGAACTCTTCGAAATCATTGAAGTTGGTTTTCTATTTTGTAAAAAATTTCTTATAGAGCCTCTTTATTGAGGAAAGTTATACACTATATTACTTAATGCTATGACTCTAAGGAGAGTAACAGTAACGATGAAAGTCAAGCAATCCGGCAACCTGTAGGCAAGTAAGGCAACTTAGACCAACCACTGGTGCGTTTAGAGTTGCTCGAATATATTTAATATGGGTGAAACCGTGCAGCGTAGCTAGCTACTATCATAAAAGATTATTACAATGTCGATAATATACCTACCTGATTGAGTTTCTTCCCGGTTCATCTCGATGACTGGAATGTTTTGTTTCTGAACCGATGTAAATTATTTTGAGGTCGCGGCGTCGGTGTGTTCCTTCTCGGGGCTTAATTAAATAAAGTATATTCCCTTTTGAGATAATACACAAACTCATTACCCGGATAGCCGGATAACCGTATATCACAGATACAATAGAGGCCGACGCTTCCATGTAATTGCAGCACAAATTAATCCGTGTGATGCGTGACATTTGACTGTACACACATTGTAGTGTTTATGTCGACAATAAGGATGCTCTCACTGTGGATGATTCAGCGATTTTATAACTGTGAAAATATAACGATACCCAGCATGAAAAACATCGTAACTCTCTTAGCCATGGTTTTCAGAAGAGACGGTTAAAAATTTGTTAAATTAATGTTTTCATTTGGTATCGCGATTGAAATGTAAATTGATTGATATCTATTTTTAAAGCTCTTTGGCCTCAATATCTGTGAATTATAACAAATTAATTGACGATAATATTGTACATGAAATACTTCATAATTTTAAATAAAAATTTTAGTCATAAATGGAGTTTAATAGTCGTATAAATAAGGTTGTAATGCTTAAATATATATTTGCTTTGTGTATTTGTAAAGTTGTATTATAGTGTAATTAAAGATACAATGCTATTTAAATTGGATATCGATAAATACATTTGTTATCAATTGGAATTGTGTTTAAGAAATTCGACATTATATTGCCAAAGAATGTATAAATAGCTCGTTGATGAAACATCTCAACAACAGTTCGTAAACGAAAGAAATCTGAAATTATTTCTCGTTGAATTGAGCTGGAAATACTTAATAAAGAAGAATTAAATATATAAATATAATTACGGAACCGGGCACACATTGAAGCGCCATTTTAACCATAAGATCTAGTCAAATCAAGGTCAAGGTCAAGTGAGGTGTTTCCTCAACGAGCTATTTATTAATTCTTTAGCGATATAATGTTGAATTTCTTCAACACAATTTCAATTGATAACAAACGTATTTATCGACACCCAATTTAACTAACATTGTAAGTTTTTTTTAAATGAATACTTCTTTAGTAGCGTTTTGATTTGAAACTCGATAAAACGAAAAATAGACAAATACATTCATCTATAGGACTTACTTGCGAGAGAATGAGATAGAATACATTGTACATGGTTAATGCAAGACTTGATTTTCACGAGTACGATTGAATACAAGTGGTCAATAGTTTGAGACCAGCTGATTTAGAATTTTTATTAAGATATTATAAAGAAGATACTTTATTGTTTTTTCTGAATCTTTTACTTCCACCGCATGTGAAATGCAAGCAAAAATGTTTTTCTTTATATAGGCCTATTTGGTATGAACTTAGTTATATCGAAATCGGAACTCAATACCACTGTGAAAACATTTTTAATCATAGATTTATTTGTATAAAGCCACTGAATGATGGGTAATAAATTTTTATATTCAAATTTATCACTAAAAATATTTTTCATTATCCGCTATTTGTGAACCAGTGTGAACACTACCTAACGACACGATGCAATCCATTTGGGTACATGTACAAAATTATTATTGATTGCGCATTAGTCCTGAGGGGGTGCGGACTGCGGGGGTGTTGCGGGTTGGACGGAGCGGGGGTTGCAGGGAGGTGACGAGATTGAAACAATGTTACGTGTGACATGTCAAAGGGTTAATTACACTATTAGGGTTACCAGGTTTCATGAAAACCAATTAATTTAAAGGTATTTATCTATATTAATAAATCTGTACTTACTTCTGTCTGTATACACATTTCTTTATTTTTTCAAATTTCGCTATAAGCATAATAGGTAGATAAAGAATACGGATTATGATTGTGCAATAATTTTCTTTTGTTTGTCTATCTGTCTGTTTGTATGCCCGAAGTTTTTATGGCGACACTTTGGCCAACGTTGGCGGCTGTTGGCGTGGATTCGTTTTTTTAATAGACAGTCTGGATCATTACAAAATTTAATGTTAAGATATGGATAGATTAAAAGCGGTTGATTAGGATCGCGACAATAATACACGTAGTAACAACATAAACAGCTTCACAGTTACTTTACTTTAGGTACTGGTACAGCCAGTCAGTCACACACAACCTTTTTTTTAAATATTTACTAGGATGTCGCACATATTCCGGGCGCGGGGCGTCCCGTAACGGCGATTTTTTTCCTTCAAATAGTCAAATCATATTAATTCTCAACTGATTTTGATGAATTTTTGTAGACAACAAGCTCGTGTCATTCCATAATTGACAGGTTATAAGAATCGTCAATAATATGTTAAATAACTAGGATAACACTGCGAGTAATTATTATAAATCACAATCTCTGGGCGCTTATGTGTTACTTGCTAACAAATACCTACATTTAAAAAGAGTAAAAAAATCTTAACCAATTTTGGTGATATTTTGTACATGATAAGTATACTGCCAGAGATACTGCATATGTCATTCCCTAATTGCTAGGAATTACTTATGTCATTACATACGCTTATATACTTACTTATGTCATCTATACAATTAATAATATTGAAGTGTCGGTTTGTAATATCAAAATAACAGCTTTTTACTAAATGCATATGAAAGTATATACGATACCTATAACAAAAAACCTATTTTTTTTTAATTTTTGTCTATCTGTCCGTCTTTTTGTTCCGGGTAATCCCCGAAACGGTTCGGCCGATTTTGACAGGACTTTCACTGGTATATAGCTGAATGTATAGCGTAACTTAGGCTACTTTTATTTTAGAAAAATAATTAGTTTTCCGCAGAAGTTAAAAAAAACGTCATGGTAAATCAATTCGGGCGCTTAAATGGCTTACGCTGAGTAAGCCATAAGAGATATAGCAAATTAATTTACTACATAATTTTAGACATTAAAAAGACCTACAAAAAAGTTCGGGAGAGTATATCTCTAATCTTCTAAAGAACACCCACAATCAGCACCTTTGTCTTTAAAATAGCCGGTAGCGGGGAGCAAGATTCGCGCGGGAATTCTGAAGTCCACATGAGCGAAGCCACGGGCACAGCTAATTCCTAGTAAAATTACGGTATAAAAACAGTTACTGTGTAATAAATGCGTGCGCAGCAGCGGGCAAGCCGCTAGTTAATTATGTTTTCATAATTTATTTTATGAATTTTGAAATAAACTTGTTTCTTCAAGTAATAACAATCTTTTTTCACATTCCAGGTAAAAATATGGTTTCAAAATAGAAGAACAAAGTGGAAGAAGAAAGATAACGTCACTAATGTTGACGTAGCAGAGCTGAAACAGCAGAACAAGCCCGCTGAAGAGAAGAAAGTAGAAGAAATCAAAGAAGATCCCTTAGCAATCGATGTCAATAAGAAGACTTGTAATAAAATTTTAAGCGAGAAACTTAGTTCGAAAATTATAACACAAGCTTCATCGAAACCGAGGAAGGTCGAAAAAGGTGTTATTCTCGAAACGATATGTGACACGAATGACATAGAAAGTCGAATTTCGATAACGAAAATAACAAATAAACTGTCGAGCACCGATCTGTCGGGTGAAGTCGGGAAAGTGTCTGTGAAAAGTTTCAGTCCCGACGAAGTGAAAGACATGAATTTTGATGAATTAGGTAGAAACATAGAAATGTAAAGTTTGGTTAAGTTTTATATAATGTTAAGGATCACTTGAACGAATTATAATGTTTTTTACTCAACATTATTATTATTGTCAAAAATATAATTTAATTGCTTTTAAGTTTCTTTGCGAATGTCCTAATGCAATTTAAATAAGATTTTTTTAATCTTTATGTGGTTATCGAATTACTTCAGTATTATGCGCGCGTCGCCATCTATTGGCGATTATTGTGAAACTGATCACAGCAAAATTGTAAATATTATATTTTGGAGTTTGTGTGGAAATAGTCATTTTTATACCTCTTGAAAGCATGCTTTTCGTGTGTTTAGGCTTTTCGTTTGATATTAATTACCTATTACAATTAAGCGTAGGTATCTGATTTTAACAGATAGGTAGCTACTGCATGAAAGTGAGTTCAATTCAGAATAAGAAAAATATGTAAAGAAAAAGTACAACATAAAAATGTTTGAAAGTAAAATTGTTTCAAAACATTGTACATGATAATTACTAGAATAAAGTTACATAAAACAATAATTGTGTTACTTAATTTTGCGCAATAGCTACGGTACATACATGTGGGAATGATAATTATTACTTATCATAATGAATTTTCTTTTCATTGTAAACGAAATACAAAGATGACGTATACGATTTTTACTGTTAATTAAATATTAAATTATACACTTTGTAAATATAAATAAGTACTTTTTAAAAGTAACATTTGTGTATTCTTTCATATTCAATCAAATTATTACAAATCAATCAAGGTAATAGAGTTTACAGAGAATCAGGCATAACATAATATTTTGAGAATTCTATAATGAAACATGATTCTCGTCGTAAAGAACTTGGTATTATAATTTACAATATGTAAAATGCATACCTACCTAACAGACTTTATTGATTTAAATATACTTACTTAGACCTTATACCTACCTATAGGTGCAATTTTTTATTATACCTAGAGATATACAGTTTTATTACATTAAAACTTAAAGTAAAAACCATATAACTTTATCATGAACATACATGTATACATATATTTTATAAAAACTCAATTAAATAATTATTTTAATACATAGGCACTGTGTAAATGAGTGTCGCAATGTCGCAGTATTGTTTTTTTTATCATAATATTGATACGGTGATATTGTAAATAAACGATTATTTAATAATACAATTAATACATTTATGTATGTAATTAGTGATTACTTACCTATGTCTAATTTTTCCGTAATATGCGATAGTGAAGCGATTATGAATTAAATACAATAGAACAATATATTATCGCTTACCTACTTATTATGAAATGATTTACCTATTACTCATGAGTAATAGAAATCAATAATATTTATTTATTATACCTTACCTTAATATCCGTAGGTAGGCACCTACATAAAATTACTAATTTTAAAAGTGAATAATTTTTTAGTTTATGCTTGAGTTAATGTACATATTTAGAGAATTGAAAGAAGACAAAATTGTAAAAAATTAGGTACAAAATTAGTTTAAGAATCTATTTGGAGAAAAATTACCACATAATATAAAATAAGAATAGTTGAAAGTGACAAATAAATAGTTTTTCATTATCGTGATTTTTTTTTATTTTATTCAAAACCTTGTAAAACAAATGGACTCAATTATGGACGTTGAATTCAATAAATCTCCTGACATGGAATATCATCACCTCACGACTCTCCATCTAGCGAAGAAAAGCAGAGTTTAATCCTCAATTCGTAAAAATGACTGAACTAACAAGAAACTCAACGACAATTATTTTTAATTTGGTTGTCAGAGCCATCTATCAGGTTTCTAGAACATAATTTGTAATAACAATATACTTATTGTCAACAGCGACATCTATTAAAACGTGAACTAAATAGTTTTAAAGGTCTTCTTTGTTCAACTTAACATGCATTTAGTTGATAAGTTATATGATAGATGGCGTGTTTTGATAATTCCATAAAATAAATTCTGTATTTCATCAATACTTTTCGGTCTATTATAATCTAAAGTATACTTTATTTATAATTAAACAAAAATTAAGGTAAGGAAATAAGAACACAAAAATAAAATTTACCATTACTTTTGCTGCTATAGAGAAGAGGTTTTTATTATCACGAATAGATGTCGTTACTGTACACTTCAAGTTGTCTTTTGTTAGTTGTTACCTGCCAATTAGATGGCCATAGTTGGATGGCTTGAACAAATCTTGTTACTCGCTATAGTCATTTATTTATAATATCATAGCTCGAATGCTCGCTACCTACAAATATGAACAGAAATACCAATGTATTTCAATGATTACTACTATTTGAATACTGTACTGCCCAACCCGCCAAGTCCACCCTCTCCTGCGGCAACTCAAGCCTAGGTTCGTTCCCTCGATGTGGAGCCTCTGAGTCTAGCAGCCGCTCGCGCGATACAAGTGACACAGTACTTGCATTACACTATACCTCAATAGACACCATTACACTGTATCCCACAATCGTGCACACCACACAGATACATAGGTTTTGTAAGGGACCTTTTTTTTTTGTACTACTTAGTTTAGACAAAAATTGACAGATCACTAAATACATATACACATTTTCCTTCCTTCCTCCCAGGAAGCAGGAACATGTTTGTATGTATATTTTAGTTTAGATCGAATTTCTTCGTATAGGGTAATTAGCTAATTTGCGACTTAATTGCAACTACGGCAACAGCCCAAGCAGAGGTTCAGACACTTTGGCACCCTTGCGCATGTTACCACGCTTTCTTACGCTCGGGCCCAAGTCCGGTGAAGCTGTAAAAGCCGTCTGAGGCTCCAGGGCCCTTATGGCTAACAGTAAAGTCAGTTCTAAAAAAAATACTACCCAGAAGTAATTTTATCCAACATTTTTAAAGTTCTTCTTACAAATAACCCCTAATAATCAAAGATTCTTATATTTACACAAATAGGTATTTATAAGTTCAAAATATTATCTCACTAGCTGGTACCCGCGACTTCGTCTGCGTATTATTAGATATACACAGACTGATCTCGGAACACGACAAACCAAAAAAATCATAGGAGGGTTTATCATTATGTGTGTGGTGGTCGCCATCCCTACCACCCTGCTATATTACTGCATCATTTATTATTATTATTATATATATTATCATATATGGGTTTAGGTTTGGGTTTAAGTTTGGGTTTAGGTTTGGTTTTAGTTTTGAGTTTAGTTTTGGGTTTAGATATGGATTTAGGTTTAGGTTTAGGTTGGTGTTTAGGTCTGGGCTTAGGTTTGGGTTTAGGCATGGATTTAGGTTTAGGTTTAGGTTTGTGTTAAGGTTTGAGTTTAGGTTTGGATTTAGGTATGGGTTTAAGTTTAAGTTTAGGTTTAGGTTTAGGTTTAAGTTTGGGTTTAGGTTTGGGTTTAGGTATGGATTTAGTTTTAAGTTCAGGTTTGGGTTTAGATTTGGGTTTAGGTCCGGGTTTAAGTAAGGAATTAGGTCTTTGTTTAGGTTTGTGTTAAGGTTTGGGGTTAGGTATAGGTTTAGGTTTGGGTTTAGGTTTAGGTTTAGGTTTGGGTTTGACTTTGGGTTTAGGTTCGGGTTTAGGTATGGGTTTAGTTTTGAGTTTAGTTTTGGGTTTAGGTATGGATTTAGGTCTTTGTTTAGGTTTGTGTTAAGGTTTGAGTTTAGGTCTGAGCTTAGGTTCGGATTTAGGTTTGGGCTTAGTTTTGGGTTTAGGTATAGATTTAGGTTTAGGTTTAGGTTTCAATTTGGATTTGGGTATAGGTAAGGAATTATGTTTGGGTTTATGTTTGGATATAGGTTTGGTTTGGGTTTTGGTTAAGTTTTAGGTTTGAGTTTAGATTTGGGCTTAGGTTTGGGTTTAGGTCTGAGCTTAGGTTCGGGTTTAGGTTTGGATTTAGGTTTGGGTTATAGTTTGGATTTAGGTTTGGGTTTAGGTATGGATTTAGGTTTAGGTTTGTGTTAAGGTTTGGGTTTAAGTCTGGGCTTAGGTTTGGGTTTAGGTTTGGATTTAGGTTTTGGTTTCGGTTTGGATTTAGGTATGGGTTTAGATATGTAATTAGGTTTGGGTTTAGGTTTGGGTTTAAGTTTAGGCTTAGGTTTGGGTTTAGGTTTGTGTTAAGGGTTGAGTTTAGGTCTGAGCTTAGGTTCGGATTTAGGTTTGGGCTTAGTTTTGGGTTTAGGTATAGATTTAGGTTTAGGTTTGAATTTGGATTTGGGTATAGGTAAGGAATTATGTTTGGGTTTATGTTTGGATATAGGTTTGGTTTGGGTTTTGGTTAAGTTTTAGGTTTGAGCTTAGATTTGGGTTTAGGTTTGGGTTTAGGTTTGTGTTTAGGTTTGGATTTAGGTATGGGTTTAGGTTTGGGTCTAGGTTTAGGTTTAGGTTAGGCATTGTGATTGGGATTAGGCTTAGGCTTAAGTTTAGGTTTAGTTGACGTAAACAATACAATAATTGTCAAAAACTAAAAGAGATTGGGCTTTTAATAACATGCCGCTAAATTTGATGATGTGAAAACTTGGGGGAAGGTGAGCGGTAATCTCTGTCTGAAGGAAAAAGTGTAGAAACAAATAGTTTCTAAAAATTATTATTTTAATTTTATTGATATGTCTGTCAAAGAGTTGTACCTGAATTTTCAACAAATAATTATTTGTTTCTAGGACTCGCTGACCGCTGCAACTGCTCGCTTACTTCGTTTTCTTGGCTCGTGCCTTATAATCACAGTTCAAACAATCTAACTAATTTTACCACAACGGAATAATTTTAGGTTTAGGCTTAAGTTTAGATATGAATTGATATCTGTCTGTATAATTGTCTAGTCAAGCGATAACATAACCGGAACAAAATATATCCTATGTGTTAATCCAGATTATGGACTATCTGTGTGCTAAATTTCATACAAACTTCCCATTTATTATATTTGTAGGATACCACTGGTTAAGCTATTACATTTATCAGGATAAAAGTACACTGTCTGTTTTTCCAGGTTATAGAATATCTGTGTGCCAAATTTCATCTAAATCTGTTCAGCCGTTTTTGCTTGATTGAGTAACAAAGCTACAAACTTTCCATTTATTATATTTGTAGGATAACACTGGTTAAGCTATTACATTTATCAGGATAAAAGTACACTATCTATTATTCCAGGTTATAGACTATCTATGTGCCAAATTTCATCTAAATCTGTTCAGCCGTTTTTGCTTGATTGAGTAACAAAGCTACAAACTTTCCATTTATTATATTTGTAGGATAACACTGGTTAAGCTATTACATTTATCAGGATAAAAGTACACTATCTGTTATTCCAGGTTATAGACTATCTATGTACCAAATTTCATCTAAATCTGTTCAGCCGTTTTTGCTTGATTGAGTAACAAATCTACAAACTTTCCATTTATTATATTTGTAGGATAACACTGGTTAAGCTATTACATTTATCAGGATAAAAGTACACTATCTGTTATTCCAGGTTATAGACTATCTATGTGCCAAATTTCATCTAAATCTGTTCAGCCGTTTTTGCTTGATTGAGTAACAAAGCTACAAACTTTCCATTTATTATATTTGTAGGATAACACTGGTTAAGCTATTACATTTATCAGGATAAAAGTACACTGTCTGTTATTCCAGGTTATAGACTATCTATGTGCCAAATTTCATCTAAATCTGTTCAGCCGTTTTTGCTTGATTGAGTAACAAAGCTACAAACTTTCTGTTGCAGCCGCGTAATTTAGAACCATCACGTATTAAAGTAGGTAGTTTGTTATTAATTATTTTCTCTCGTCGCTAAGCATATACACTCTCGTCGGAACACCGTCTCGTCCGCACGGTATAAAGTCGCTCGCATCGGACATTCCTCGTCAACCACGTTCTCCAGAATTTAGTGTCATCAAGCCAGTGTGTGTAGTGGGTGCGTGAGGCTCAGGAACTTTGAATATATAATGTATAGCTAAACCACGTCGGCGCCGACCAGGAATTATCACGGAACGCAGTACCGGTGAGTTGGCATGACATTTTGCATACACTTCTCTCGCTGGATATTCGCATCATAATTTGCTATTTATTTCGTATCGCAGGTTGGTTCCATATTTGCGTGGGATCAACCATAAGTTTGGTCCAAACGGGCACGGATCCTTCTCATAGTGAATACGGCTAACCTGGTTTATTGTCAGAAGTGACATAGTAATCGTGGTAATATCGTAATAATATCGTTTTCATAAAATAAAAATAGCTTTCTTTTTGTCACTGCCATTATTACTTGACAAAATTAAGTAGGCAGTAACCACTAAATTACAACGATCTAAAATCTAATCAATTTATTTCAATATCATCATCGTTCTAAATTATTTTTATTAGTTTAATTTTGTAATTTAAAATGTCAAAGGCTGCCGCTCGTCGTGGTTTAGAGCTAAAGCGATCCATTGCTATCAAACGCATTGATGACTGCTTGTCATCAGCCTTAGAGGCCCAAAATGATAAATCTTGTTTGCCAGTTTTCTTGTCACGGTACAGTCGACTCGAAAGTTATTATGCTAGTTTCGAAGCACAACATTTAAAAATTTGTTCGGAAATATTAGATACTTCAGAGTTGGATAAGGAAGACGAAATTCGTCACGATTTCGATAATAAATATTTTCAGATAATCGAAATTCATTCGACACTCACGTCACCTTCCCATTCAGACGGACAGCAGCTCGACGTATGCACAAATGATTTGTCTGTGAAACTGCCTCGTTTGAACTTATTGACCTTCAATGGTGATATTACATTATGGAGTTTGTTTTATGACATGTATAACACTACCGTACATCATAACAAACGGTTATCGAATATCGAACGTTTTTCTATTTTAATTTCGCTTCTTTCCGGTGAACCTCTTCATCTTTTGAAAGGCTTTCCTCTTTCAAGAAATAATTATTTAGATGCGTACGCCGCCTTGATTGATCGTTATCAATGCAAACGTAAATTAGCTTTTCGGTATTGGGAGGAGTAGCAAAATGTAACTCTTAAATCGAACTCTCCTCGTGAGTTACGTTGTCTCGTGGATACTTTCAAGGAGAACATCGCGGTATTAAGGAATTTGAAGTTACTTGTAAAAGATTGGGATTTCCCTTTGTTTTACCTTTTAATAAATAAACTTGATCGTGATACTCGTCAACGTTTTGAATTGCAGAACGATGATAAAGACATACCAAGTTTTGACTCCCTTCTGGAATATCTTAATAAGGTCGGCCAAGCACTCGAGCTTGCCGAGCCTCAGATAAGTACAGCGCGCCCCCCTGTGCAACTGCATCGCGCCGCCGCTTCTGGTGCCGTTGCTGTAACCTCACCCACATCTTACTCCCGCACGGTGCGCACGTCTCCCGCATCCGCGCCTCAGGATTCTTATGGTAGGCACCCTCGCGCGCCTATTACGAATGCCAAGGCTTTGATAGTGAATCCACTTACACCAAGTGATAACTTGTGTGTTTTGTGCAAGGCACAGCATGCCTTAGCGAATTGTCCCACTTATCGTGATCGCACCCCACGTGATCGATTCTCCATCGTCAAGGAACATAATCGTTGTGTGAATTGCCTTCGTCAAGGTCATGTGGTTAAATCTTGCTCGTCAAACAGTCGCTGTCTTAAGAGCAACGCACTTCACCATACTACATTGCACTTTGATAATTCGGTGTCGTCAAATGCTAACGTAGCTCCTACCACTTCATCTATCGTCTCAGATGCTACCGCAGCATCAGCTCTCGCTTCATCTACGCCGACTTCACAAACATTAGTGGCAGGCTCGAGTTCTGCCACGCATATCTCGCTTCTCGCTACTGCTTCCGTTGAAGTCCTAGATAACTTTGGTAATTACCGCTCAATTCGAATCGTTATAGACAACGGAAGCCAAAGGAACTTTATTACCAACAAGTGTGCCCAACGTCTAGGATTAGCCTTCAAGAAAACCATGTCACTCGTTGAGGGCATTGGTCAAACATCATCTGTCGCGACTAGTTCTACCGTACTTCGCATCCGTGGGCAACAAGGTTATCCGGAGCTAGTCTTGGAAGCTCTCGTTATTCCCAATATATGTGGTGATATGCCGTCTAATACCATAGATATTGCTCAATGGCCACAGTTGATGAACATTAAGCTGGCTGACACTAGCTTCAACGTGCCTGCGCAAATCGACGCGTTAGTCGGCGTTGACGTATTTTGTCAGATAGTTTTGGGTGAACGTCTCGATTGTGGGTCAGATGGACCCGTAGCCTTTAACACCAAATTCGGTTGGATAGTTATGGGTAATATTGCATGCATACCACCTAGTTCTAGTAAGTCGATGATTTGCTCTTTTAAAGATTTAGACTCTCAAATTCGTAAATTTTGGGAAATTGATGAACTTCCCAAATCATCACCGCTTAGTGATGAAGATGCTCTTTGCGAACGTATATACAATACGACGCACTGCAGGGATGTGAATGGAAGGTATATCGTCCGTTTGCCTTTCAAGACACCCGCGCCTACCTTTGGTGATTCCTACAGTTTGGCACATCGTCGATTGTTATCTCTCGAAAAACGATTGTCACGTAATTCTCAACTTCGTGAGGACTATAATGCGTTCATGAGAGATTATCTTGATTCTGGACATATGGAAAAGGTCGATCAAATTGGTTCGGATCGAACCTATTATATACCGCATCATTGTGTGCTCAAACCAAGTAGTTTGACCACAAAACTACGCGTGGTGTTCGATGCTAGTGCTAAGCCTGCTAATGGAGTCGCACTAAACGAACAACTACTTGTCGTACCAAGATTGCAATCAGATATTAAATCAATCCTTCTTCGCTTTCGTTTACATTCTGTCGTTTTTACTGCCGATATTAAGCAAATGTATCGCCAGATACTGGTGGCTAATACTGATCGTAATTACCAAAGAATTCTGTTTCGATTTTCGCCTCAGGAACCCATTCAAGAGTTCCGTCTTAAAACCGTCACGTATGGCATGTCCTCCTCAAGCTTCTTAGCGCTTCGAACCATAGTGCAGGTGGCACAGGACGAGGGAAATAATCGTCATTTCGCTGTGACTGCACTTAGGAGTGACATGTATGTGGATGATGTCGTAACCGGGGCTGACTCACTTATTTCGGCTCGTGAGTTAATGAAAGACATAAGTGACATCATTAGCAAGGGATGTTTCGAGCTAAGGAAATGGACTAGTAACAGTCCTGCTTTGCTTGAAGCTATTCCATCTGAACATAGGCACGATGCTCGTGATTCGCTGACATTCAGCTCAGAATCTTCCCCGTCGGTAGTAGTACTTGGTTTAGAGTGGCATCCAAACGTGGATGCTTTCTCTTTCACTGTGACATCTTTACATCAACAATGCACCAAGCGCATCCTCCTCTCGGAATTAGCTCGCATCTTCGATCCCCTCGGTTTCCTAACCCCACTTACCTTTACATTTAAGTGCATAGTGCAGAAACTTTGGAGTCTCGGTTTGAATTGGGATGAGGTTGCACCTGATTCAATTGTTCAAACCTGGTCCCGCTATCGTGTGGAATTCAATGCTTTGTCGTCTTTAGCAATTTCTCGTTTCGTTCCCGCATTGAACTCCATCAAATTACAGATACACGGTTTTTGCGATGCCTCTGAGTTAGGCTACGCAGCCGTCGTATATTTTCGTATTGAGCAAGGAGACGATCGCGTCACTACCCACCTGATTATCGCTCGTTCTAAAGTTGCTCCTCTAAAAAGAATTTCTATTCCTCGCTTAGAACTATGCGTTGCAGTTCTCTTGGCAGATCTTGTCGCATATGTTCAAACTGTGTTCGCTGATAAGATACGTGTCGATGGTATTTTTTGCTGGTCTGACTCAACAGTGACTCTGGCGTGGTTAAAGTCACCCTCCTCTCGATGGAAGACTTACGTGAGCAATCGTGTGAGTCACATACAGGAAATCGTTCCACCTTCTTGTTGGCAACATGTTCGCTCTTCTGACAACCCGGCAGATTGCGCAAGTCGCGGACTTACAATCAGCGAACTTCTTGGCCACTCATCGTGGTGGCATGGACCTCCGTGGTTGCTTTGTGAGCCCGATGGCTGGCCAATTTCATCGTTTTCGTTTGAGGATTCCAGTGATATAATTTCGGAACAGCGTAATTCTAACATAGCTCTCTTCGTCACTGTCGATAGTTTTGATGAGTTTCTGGACAGGTACTCAAGTCTTAGGAAGATTCAACGCATTGTCGCTTATCTCCATCGTTTCGTCTACAATTGTCGCAACTCTAATAATCGTAAATCAGGTCATCTTGTCTCTTCAGAGCTCAAACAATCGTTGTTGACTTTGGTCAAAATCGCTCAAACTTCGAGCTTTGCAAGCGAGATTCAAGGCTTGGAAAAGGGGTTTCTTTTACCCAAGCCACTACAAAAATTAAATCCGTTTCTTGACAAAGATGGTCTCGTCAGGGTGGGCGGTAGACTCACTCATTCGGATCTAGATTATGATTCCAAGCACCCTCTGTTGTTACCTCGTCAACATCGTCTCACATCGCTTATTATCGATCAGTGTCATAACGATAATCTACATCCAGGGCTTCGCATCCTCAATTTTCTGTTGGCACAAAACTTTTGGATTTTGTCGCCTCGTCGTGCCATCCGTAATAGATTATCTAAATGTATCAAATGCTATCGCACCAATCCAAGGCCTGTCATACCTCGCATGGCAGACCTCCCTAAGTTGAGGGTTTCGCAACTTAAGCCTTTTTCGTGCATCGGTATTGATTTCGCAGGTCCCTTTCCAACATATGTACAACGCTATCGCGGTGCTAGGACCTTTAAGACATATATTTGCCTCTTCATATGCTTCGCCACCAAGGCGATACATATTGAGCTTGTCGTAGGGTTAACAAGCGAGGCCTTTCTAGGCGCTCTTCGTAGATTTATCGCTCGCCGAGGCCGTTGCCAGCGCATTCACTGCGACCACGGTACGAATTTCGTTGGCGCTCATAACATATTGCTAACCCTTATGCAACAGGCGGCTTCGTCTGAGACGATTGAATTTAGCTTTAAGCCCCCTGCTGCACCACACTTCGGTGGTCTTTGGGAGGCAAACATAAAATCCTTCAAAACGCATCTCGCTCGTGTTGTTGGCTATCAAATTTTAACTTATGAAGAATTTTTAACTTTAGCAACACAAATTGAGGCTTTACTCAATTCGCGCCCCTTATGCGAAATGGGATCGGATCCCAACGATTTGGCTGTATTGACCCCTGGTCACTTCCTCACTTTGGAACCGCTTACCTCGCTTCCCGAATCAGATTTATCCGATGTCCGTTTGAGTTGTTTGAATCGTTGGCAACTGTTGCAAAGACTCCATCACGATTTCTGGAAGCGATGGTATACGGAATATTTGCATACTCTAAATCAGCGTTCTAAATGGCACACCAGCACCTCAGAACTTAAACTAGGATCGCTGGTTTTAGTTAAAGATGAACAAGCTAAACCCCTTAAATGGCCGCTCGCTCGTGTCGTGCGATTACACCCGGGGAAAGACGGCATTTCTCGCGTTGCCACGGTCAAGACCCAGAATGGTCTTTTACAAAGGCCTTTAGTGAAACTCTGTCCTTTACCTGGCAACGACTAATCGTTGTTATTTTCATTTAGTTATTATTTCGCTATTTATTTTAAATATTTACTTTCGTTGTTAGTGTTTGTTACTAAGTTCCATTAATTATTTTCGTTTGTATTTTGTTTGGCAATTTATTTTAAAATACGTCGTATTTTGGTGGGCGGAATGTTGCAGCCGCGTAATTTAGAACCATCACGTATTAAAGTAGGTAGTTTGTTATTAATTATTTTCTCTCGTCGCTAAGCATTATGATATCCAGTGGGGGTGGTTTTCGATTTGTTGTTGTCGCCACCGGCTCTCGCGATATACACTCTCGTCGGAACACCGTCTCGTCCGCACGGTATAAAGTCGCTCGCCTCGGACATTCCTCGTCAACCACGTTCTCCAGAATTTAGTGTCATCAAGCCAGTGTGTGTAGTGGGTGCGTGAGGCTCAGGAACTTTGAATATATAATGTATAGCTAAACCACGTCGGCGCCGACCAGGAATTATCACGGAACGCAGTACCGGTGAGTTGGCATGACATTTTGCATACACTTCTCTCGCTGGATATTCGCATCATAATTTGCTATTTATTTCGTATCGCAGGTTGGTTCCATATTTGCGTGGGATCAACCACTTTCCATTTATTATATTTGTAGGATAACACTGGTTAAGCTATTACATTTATCAGGATAAAAGTACACTGTCTGTTATTCCAGGTTATAGACTATCTGTGTGCCAAATTTCATCTAAATCTGTTCAGCCGTTTTTGCTTGATTGAGTAATAAAGCTACAAACTTTCCATTTATTATATTTGTAGGATAACACTGTTTAAACTATGATTTTTACCGGGATTAAAAGTACCCTATATGTTATTCCGGGTTATAGACTATCTATGAGCCAAATTTCACTGAGATCTGTTCATACGTTTTTGCGTGATTGAGTAACATACATCCAAACATATACACCTGCACATTTATTATATTATTAAGATAAGATGAAAATTTGATGTCTCTTTTGAAATCTGTAAACTTTGCAATATTTCACTCATTTGAATAATTTGTCAATATAAAGTGTTCAGAGTTCGCTAGAATAAATAATTTGAAGTGTTGTCAGAACATAATAATATAATTCCTCGTTAAATCAGATTAGGCAACTGGCATTTTATTTAGATACCTACCAACTTGAAGTAATATGGAATATTTCGTTTGATTTTAATCTTATAATGTTGTTTTAAATCTTGACATATTACCAGAAAAATGAAATTTAATTCAAAAGACAAAAATACTTATTGTGGGTGATATATAAAGACAGATATTAATTAATATAATAGTAAGCTCTCGCTTTTTTGTAGGTCATTTTTAGATCTACAGTTATGTAGTACATTAATTTGAAATATACCTTATGGTTTACTCAGCATAATCGATTTATGCGACCGAATTGATTTACCATCACCAGTTTTTTTCCCCCCGCACCCTTATTCTTTTTATGAAATTTAAAGTAGCTTACAGTACATTTCTTATTCCCAAGGAGTAAAATGACATTTTATGTGTTGCTAGTTTATTGTGTTTTTAAAATAGTGATGTCATCCGTAGTAAAATCTTACGAATATTTATACCCATTGAAGACCGAATAAAGCAGAAAAAATTGCGTCGCTGGTGGGCCAATCGAAGCGTTTTTTTTTTTTGTTCACCATTCATACATTTAATAGTTCACTGAGTGATGTAATTATAATAGTAAATGATCGGGTATGTTGAATAACACACAATATATAAATTAATAAATAAAAATACTCAATAAAGTATTTAAAATCTTACAATTCAAATAATTATACCGTAAAATATACGGTAGCACAACACTACAAATATAAATGTCGCAACATTATTTTCAAGCTTGACATTAGTGATTGTCAGTTTACTCCGTGGGATTAAAAAACGCAGTATAAGTTACTCCATAAAACATTAGCTATCTGCCAGTGGAAGTTGCGTCGGACGAAATCGGTCCAATCATTTCGGAGATTACCCGGAACAAACAGACAGACAACAGACAGACAAAAATTGAAAAAATTGGTGTTTTGTTATAACTATTGATGATTAATTATCATTTGAAAAGTAATACAATAAAGACATGTTTCTATTTACATTATAACTTTGTGTAAAGATTAATAATTTAATTGTTATCCGTTTTCATGTTAAAGGTACTGTTAGGATCATGATCACGTTATTTCTTGTTGAAGCTGATAATATAGGCGTAATAAAAACATGCGTATCTCAGTCTCAGTTCTCAGTAGGTACAAGAGTGATAGATAGCTCTCGATTAAGGGCGTCCGTGAGATTAGCTCCAATTTAAAAATGTTGATTGCATTCTCGCCCTGAAGTTTGCGAAAATGACAACGTGTATATTTTTAAAAATCCATCTTACAAGGTACAGTTTGCAAAAACATGTAGATAATATATATTTTTTAATTTAGAGCTGCGCGCGCATCGTGTTACGGATGTGTTACATGACAAATTTAGCCTTCAGTTAATCAGTACATGTGAATTCATTGTACAGTTTTTTTTTTGTATTTTGGTAAAAATAATTCAGCGGTGTATAAATAAATGCATACATACATACATAAATCACGACTATTTCCCAACAGGGTAGGTAGAGATCACGTCCTTCCACTTGCTACGATCCTATCATACTGTGGTGTGGTGTGGAAGGGGGTATGTTACTGATACAACCGTATACGACGAATGATCTTTTATTACTGACTCAAGTCACTTAATATTACAACACATCCACTACAATACATCTTTTCCTTTTTCAATATTCATTAATCTTTTCATACATGCTCGTCTGTTTAGAGTACCTACTCTTGACCTGACCTTTCTTCAGAATCTCCCAGATTTGGTCGAGGATTATAATATATTACCTTTTTTCGAGTTATTTTTGTTTGGTACGCCAAAGAAGTATTATAACTTCTTTCATCCGTACTTATGTAAATACAGTTTTTTTGTCTTTAATTAAATTGGTTAATTTTTTTTATTTTTTTTAAACTGGCTACACTGATAGCCTGTGGGACCCTATCCAATAACAGAGCCGCTGCGGCTTTTACAGCTTCACCGGACTTGGGGGCGAGCGCTTAGGGCACTCAGCTGCGAAAGTTTGTGACGACCCGCTCGAGGGTGCCAGAGTGGCCGAACCTCGGCTCGGGCGGTCGTCGCGAATGCGAAAAGGTCGCGATCTAACTAATTCCCTAATCCTAAGATAATTCGAACTAACTAACATATACTCATATGCACGTTCCCCACCTCCTGCGAGGAAGGAGTGGACCATGCGTATGTGTATTTAGTAATCGGAATGAATTGGTTAATATTACTAGTAACTTATTTGAAGGATTTCAAGCAGTACGTTCGTACCTATGGCTCTATAGTTAATGGTTAATGTTAATTTGCTAACCCCCTACATCTGTACTCGCTATACACTAGGTACAATTCGAAAAATAATTGAGACTTTATTTCGTACTTTCTCTCAAAATACTATACTCATAATTGAAGGTTAATAGACATGTTAGAAGTATATCTATTTCATGTTAAGAGTACAGAGTTATTAAAATTCAAATAGTGCAGCTGCCAATTAGGTATTCTTTACATACACATAAAGACATACGCACCGCGCCTCCCTGCGTCTTGTAGTTTAGTCAAGCATCCCAATACTGTGTATGCCATTTAGTTCCCAATTTCTTGTTACAATACAATACAAAAAAGATGGTCAAGAGCTTTGCCCGTTGCTTTTAGCCACAGGAAGGTTTCCCGTACGTATGGCAGTTCTGGCGTTCATGGGTAAATTTTCGGCTTTGTTTTTTACAACTTAAGTGGCAAATAAGCATATGTCCCCTCTGATGGTAAGCTGGTACCGTTAACTATAGACGCAGTAAATAGGTTTCACTAGCGACTTGCCGACCTTGAACCCTTAAACTCCAAGAATCTCTGGAAACCCTACTCACCGCAAGAACACAACACAAGGTTATTTGGTTGCGATCCCTGTAGGGTGAAGGTAATCCACCAGTTAGACTGCCCCAAGTAATGAGAAACCTCTAAAAAAATTCTCTCTGCCCTACCTTTCAAGCGAGTCAAATTTAGTTTTTAATTCCGGCTAATTTTATGCTGTCGCTACTGAGCACATTTCTTTGGTTGATACGATGACATTAAACAAATGTCCGGAAGATATCCAACTTCGGATATTTTATGAGTTTCCAAGTTCAATTTTGTAGCAATTCGTTTGGATTTGAAAATAATAGCTGATTTATTATTTAATAGATTCCGGGGTTAATGATGTCAAATGGCAAACACCCATAAAAAGGTTTAAAAAAATTTGACCTGGGATCGAAACATGATTTTCAAAGCAGAAGGTTAGACAACAGTTTTATACAATTATTAAATTGTATCCAATTATAATCTCGACCACCATACACTACATAAAATCCATATATGTTAGTTTAGCTCGAATTTTACGGATAGGGAATTAGTTAGATCGCGACTCCTTTGCAATCGCGACAACAACTCAAGTCGAGGTTCGGTCACTTTGGCACTTTTGCGAGCTTTTCGCCCACGCTTTAGCGGGTGAGTACCTTAAGTGCTCGCCCCTAAGCCCGGTAAAGTTGTAAAAGCCATCAGCGTCTCTGTTTTTGGATAGGGTCCCACAGGCTAACAGAAACGTCAGATCGAAAAAAAAGGATATCTGTTGTCTCTAACGTAAATCAGAGTTAAATAATTTATATTTCAATTTTAATTTATTTCTTATGGCTCCTATTTTTAAATATTTTTATCCCTATCTCCCATCTCTCTCTTTCTAGCTATTCCTTAAATCTATTCATTCCCCAGTTGAATTAAATTTCTTATTCCAATACATTGCCTTAGCCTATCTTATACCATGCTACATTTCTTCAATTTCTTAAATTGCTATCACTCTATGTATCATAATTACTTTTGTACATTTCCTTATATATTAGCACGCTTAGACATGTCGCGTTTTAAGATCAGCCGGTGTACCTAATCCAGTAATCAAGCGGAGTGGTAGAGACTTGCATCAGACTGGATCGCAATGTTTTTTTTTTCTGACTGACTATACTGTTAGCCTTAGGAGCCCTGGAGCCTCTGGCGGCTTTTACAGCTTCACCGTGGCTTGGGGGTGAGCGCTTAAGGCACTCAGCTGCGAAAGCGGGGCAACATGCACAAGGGTGCCAAAATGGCCGGATCTCGGCTTGGGCTGTTTCCGTAGATGCAATGAAGTTGCGGTCTGACTTTGTGATGAATTAGTCACAGTGACTTTGTACCGGCTTAAAAAAATTACCCAATTTTAATGTTTTTTTTTTAAATAGATGTTCAGCCATAACTTGGCCTATTTGGATGATTTTTTTTTGTTGAATAGGAGATGTCTGAAGGATGGTCTTATTTTAATTTCATTGGCATTGGACCTTCAACTTCGAACATATCAGGGAACTCTTAAAAATTACTGAAGTTGATTTTCATTTTTGTTAAAAATTGTTTATTGTCGCGATTAGAGATAAACCAGTGTAGATCCAGCTGCCAAGTGGCTCGCAGGCCGGCATGACAGCGGCTACCGTCGATGGATTACCGATTTCTAGGTGGTCGCCGTTGTTTTTAGTTTGTACTGTGTTTACCATCAGGGATAGTACTGTAACTTTTACCGTGATACAATTAAAAAAAATAATTAGTGTGATTAATCCTCAACAAAACAAAAGGTCCAAAGGTCAATGAATCGTAAGTCGTTTTGTAGGTTTAAGAAATCACACTAACAAAATCTTAGCATGATAGTAGACGACCTGGAGTTAGAAATGTGTCGTCAAGCGTCAATCGATGTACCTATTCTAACAGATGGAATATCTTTGAACATATGGTCACTTAAAATCAAATGAGATTATTATCACAGTACTAATATATCTATACAGTTTATTTTCTGTATTATTAAATCAATAAGTGAATTTGTTAATACGAGATTGACTCCAATGTGACAATAATGTTCTGAAAAGCAATACAAATTCGTATAAATATAAATTACTTCCGACCTAGTAGGTAATCGGATCGCGATCGTTTACAATAATATAACACCTTTTATAATGATTCACAATGAGTCTTTTTCACTTACACAAAGAGTCCTATTCACGCTGCGACGCGATTTTACTTCTGTAGGTTTATTACGATTTGTTATATTTAGTCGTGAGCTTGTATTGTCGCACGATAAATTAATTTATTTGTTTTCATCTTAGCACAGTGCAATCCAATAATATCGGCGATATGCAGTCGCCGCTGTCATGCCTGTCCGCATAAATATCTCTTCACGTTACATTTGAAAGACCTGATGTCGTAAGAAGGAGGGAACATACTGACCGGGAGATGGATCCATAGCTTCACAGTACGACAAAAATAAGACTAACCTTTTCATTTGTGCCGAGGTGGAGGTAAAACTGTGACTCAGGATATCAGCGCGTGTGGTATTGTTATAAAAGAGTTGAATTTATGGGTTATATGATGCAGTGATGGATGATTCCGAGATATTTTAATACACACACAGTCAATTAGTAGTTCGTTTTTTTAAATGTTTCTATTAGCCAATAAGTATTAAAACCATAACATACCATCACGCCTGTATTCCCCGAAGAGTTAGGCAGAGGTGTATAAATGTACACCCACAATTCGCCGAGTTTGTTTTTAGGTCCCATGTAATAGGGGGCGAGCCTATTGCCATTAATCGGGTACGAAACCAAACTCCGAGCTGCTACTGAGAATTTCGTAGGAAAAACTCAATAATATTTTGCTCGACCTGGGATTCGAACCCAGGAGACCTCGCTCATAGCAGTCGCGCTAACGATTACTAGGCTAACGAGGCATTTAAAAATCCACCTGATGTAAAGTGGTTATTAGAAGTTTATTAATAACTAACTTTAAAATGAGGTCTGCCAATAATAGGTTCCTACGCCTGAAAACTATTTTGGAACGGTTTATGTACCAGTGTATGTTACCAACTGCATCTTTCGAACCAGAATACAGCTGCCTCCGTAGTCAAGCTTTTTTCAGGTTTCACCATTATATTTTTATTTGTTACAGTCCTATTTTTAATTTAATGAATCAGTATAACATTATAAAAGAGAGATTACTTACTTCCTTTAGTATTCATGTTTGATAAGACATACTAAACTCAATATCGTTGTGAGAAAAAAGTTGTGGATTAAAATTATTCCCAAGTTTATACTGAAAACCAATACAAGATTATATATAACTTTGGAAATTGAAAATTAACCACTTATTACGGTTTACTGTAAAAGTATTTTTTTATAATGTAAATTACACATATTTAAAGTGACACATTATACATGCAAAAGTTTCACGCAGATACATACATTTTTGATTCAAATTAGCCTCTGACATATACGAAAAAACCCTAATAAGACATTCTGAGTAATGTTCTATGGGGTTTGTCTAAATTGCATCTATTTTGATCACTGTAATATTTTGAAAACAAAATATCATTTAATAATAATATTAAAATTAATGAATATTTTAAGAACGAAAAAAAATTTTTTTTATAAGGTATGTCCTAAGTAAGTATTGCAGAAATGCAGTGTGAATGTGAATCTTTATTGTACAGTTACCGTGAAATCGTACTTGTTATAAGCATTATTGACTGGCCGACAATTTGTCGCAAACGTTACACAATGGCACGGAACTAGAACCCACACACGGCAGATGCGAACAAACAGATCTTTATGAAAAAATACACTTATAGTTATTTAACAAATGTTATTACTTAAGTCTCAGCATTCGTATATTTATTTATATATAAATTCGATTAGTAAAATTGAATAAATTGAGTACTTTAGATGATAAACTCACAGTAATACGATGTATTTGTGTATTTGGATAATGTTTTTATGTATGTTTAGCTATAACTTCTTTGTTTATGAACCGATTTAGATGATTCTGTTATGTCAGAAAGGGGGTGCCTCAAGGGTGGTCCCATTTTAATTTCATTGGCATTGAACTTTGGACTTCGAAGATACAATACGGAAATCCTCAAATCATTGAAATTACTTTTCCTTTTTGTTAAAAAATGTCTTGTATTAATTGAATAGTAGCGCGGCAAAGTGCACCTGATGGTTATCATAGTACGATCTATAAAATGACGGCCACCACCCAGAAATCAGCTATCCATCGCCGGTCGACCACTACCTGAATAAAGACTGGCTTATCACGAAAGAGAGTCACCCTGAATCAACATGTGCATGGTGGCCGTTACTCGATCAGATATAGATTCTTACCACTCAGTTTCATTATTGGATATACACCAGTTGACCTCGGGGCGCGGGACACTTAACCGTGGCACTATAGGGGGTGTCTGGTGGTCAGTATACAGTACACCATTACCGCGTCAACCCAGCAATCATTAACTAATTAAGCCCGACTGCTTTGCTCGAGGTCCTGGGTTCGATTCCCAGATCGAGCTAAGTGTTATTAGGGTTTTTCTATGAAATTCCCAGTAGCAGCTCGGAGTTTGTCGAACTGTGAGTGTACAACTCTGCCTAACCCTTCGAGGACACAGACGCGATGGTATGTTATGTATGTATGAAATAAATTAACAGCGTATTATTGATTGAATGCTTTCTCGACTATGATCGTCGTCGAATTGGCCTAGCGGTGTGACGACCAGACTTGTACAGTGCGAGTTTTCGATAGTTTGGATAGCGGTCTTTTTTTATTTAGTAGAGGCTAGTGACTATTTCAAGTTTTGTTCATGGGTTTTTGTTCTACATGAACGCTTTTAGTATGATATTAGAATACATTGTTATTATTACCAGTGAAATGATTTATCCAATATTTGCAACATTTCACTCATTGAAGCTGTAACTAGGGCTGGTTGTAGGGCTGCAGGGCTGTTTAATCTCATTCACATCTTTCGTCTCGTTAATCCGATTACTTGTAATAGATCGGTACCACTTTTCACATCGTTCGTCCCGCTCACAGGGACCAATTATACCTAATATTGTTGGGTATTTGAACCCCCATTTATATTTAGGTGTGCTTAACAACTAATGTATTGATTGGTAACTAATTTATTTCACTATAAGCAAAATAATATATACTTTTATATTAAGAAAATAAAAATAATTTTACAAGACAGATATTAACCAAAAAAAATAATTCAACTACAATTATTTAAGAGAGTTTAACTAGGAGGTATTGGTGCATCCACCATATATCCCTGACCTTGCACCTTCAGATTTTCACCTGTTTCGGTCTCTTCAGAATTCTTTAGTTTCTGTAAGGTTAACATCAAGAAAGAACTGCCAAAAATATTTGTCGCGTTTTTTTGATCATAAGTCCCAAAGTTTCCACAGCAACGCGATTACCTCTACCTACAAAATAGCAGAAACTGATCGAACAAAACGGCTCATATACACTGTAAATAAATGTAAATAAACTTGGAAAAAAAATGTCTTGAGTTTTCATAAAAAAATGAGAAGAAACTTTTTCCCCGACCCCGATTAATGTTAATATTCGTGAATAAAACTATTGTATAGGATAATACCGTTTATATTGCTAACTTGACTGGCTGCCACCCTCGAGTTGAAAATCTGTCACCAAGCGCCTTAAAATATATTATTTTATAATATTAAAAAAAAAACACTTAAATATTGCAAACAAAATATCAAATTTATAATCTCCACAAAAGCTACTGAGTTCGTTTCTGTCTCATTTTCAATATTCTATTAAGCTACGAAATCATACACGCATTTCATTGCAACCGTATGTTATACCTCGTAAGGTTTATTTCGGTTTGAATGTAACGTATTTAAAAGTTTGCCATAGAATAATGGTATATATACACAATAGTTGGTATGATTTCTCGACAAATTCCGAAAGCTCCGCGTTTTAGACGAAAATGTAGGACAGTTGACAGTTGGTTAATTCGGGCGCAATATGTCGAATATGATACAAATACAAACTGACATTTTGACGTGTAATGTTCGATTTCATTACATCGCAAAAATATAATTTATCGTTAGATATTAAGAGTTTTTTTTAATTTGCGGTTTAATTTAATGTTATTATTATTATTACATTTAAATTTTAACTTCATTGGAAATTGAAAAAATAAAAGCTGTTTTGAAAATTATCTAATAACTAATTATTTATTAAAAAGTGATAAAAATAACAAATGTGAAAATTATTTTTTAATCATAACATACCGTAATACATTTTACTAACATAAACATGTAAAAAAAAAAAAACAAATGTTAAATTATTTTCTTTTCAATGCACGAAATAGTAGGCTTTTTTATTATTGTTAGCAGCCATGAATTCTTTAAAATAATAAACACGCTGTTCAAGTTACTAAACAAACCTCAAAATGTCATTTTACGCAATAAGAGAGGTCCCTGTTATACTACTAATTACATATAGGTAATATATAAACGCAGCAATTAAGCAATGACGGCACAGTGGTAGCGTGTACGGACATTGTATCGAACGACGTGGGTTCGAATCTCTGCAATTAGCCTGAGCGTTTTTCTGAATAAAAAATATCGTTATGAAACCATAGAATGGTGGTAACGCTACAACTAAATTAATAATAATAGATTAGGATAATAATATTGGAATACAATATAGTTATCTATTAAAAATGCTTTCATTCGTTTCAAAAACATGTCTAAAGGCAATGACATTTTGTTTAAAGACGCGTCATACGCCAACATAATTGCACTAAAAACAGCGTGATTAAGCTACTATACATATAAACTATAAATAATGCTTTCAGTTAAGTCAAAAAAGGGAAAGGATATGAAAGACATTATAATATGTTACTTTTGCTGTTAGAACGAATTAGTTTGAGTTGTACTGACGTGTAACCGTGACACTAGATGATACGTGACTGAGAGAATGTCAGGCAATTACCTGACTTTAATATTGCTAAAATAGAGCGCGGGCAACGCATTCACACATATAAAAACATCTTAGTTTAAAACTCATTAATATGCGAAAACATCTGCAAAGAATTTGAAACAGTAAAAAATGTATAGGTACATTGAAATTACGTAAGTAATATTTCATTAAGTAAATTATTGTCAGTTTGAAAATGCTTTTTATTTTATTAATTGCATCATTATTATTTAATTAAGTTCAATTGAAGTTGTGTCGTGAGTTGGTATTTCTTGTATAAATACTTTTATCTTGAGAAATAACCATAAATAATCGACTTGTTAAATAATAGTTTGTCTGTTATGTATGATCATTTAATATTGTATTTAATAATTCATTCAACAATTTATTTGTTGCAAATAAATTCGCCAATCAAGTATTTTTTCTTTTAACTATTAGAAACTTGGATTCCAATATAGTTCGTTATCACTTAACATTTCAACCCTGAGGATTATAAAAGCAATACTGACGCTCAATAAAAATCGTAATGTATACAACAAAGGCATAATAATAATATGTTGTCGCATTTAAAGATGTGATTATAATAACTCATAATGACGACGGGTACATATACGTATATTTAAATGCTATACTTATACATTGTGTGATCGTCTGTTTGTTTGTTTACTATAATTATATATTGCTGTATAGCATTTGCATTGCAAAGAAGTAATCAGAAATTAAGTTAAAAAACTGTAAATTTGTCGTTACATCCCAAAAAAAAAATTATTTGCAGTTGGTAAACTGATCGCGTCATATGTCAATTTATGGAGACAACGGTTTTCAAACGGTAAAGTTAAATTTGTCCAGTTACGAAAAAAATCTTAAATATAAGTCAGCTCCATCTATCGATTACAGGTGATATCATTATTAGTAACGTCGATACAGTATACCTGCAGTTTACATTCGTACAATTTGACACAACTAGTGCCGCTAAGTGCCTCCTGAAAGATACAAACTATCCGCATCTAAATGTATTGTGGACCTGACCTACCACCTCTTTGATAATAAAAATCTAATGCGGTGGGTCAGACCGATTGTTGGGCCTAAAGTTGATACTGGTACAGCCAGTCAGTCAGTCAGTCAACCTTTTTTTTTCAATATATACGTTATATATATATATATATATATATATGTATATGTTTCACATCTGTCAGGCATCCCGTGACGGCCAACTTTTTTTTTGTTTAATTTTTAAGTAAATGTTTAGCGCTTGACCACAACTTCAGTTGATGTTTAATTATTAGTTATACAGCTGAATATCTTTATATTAATACGTGAGAAGAAAACTTTGTACCCTTTTTAAGCGTATTACATGCACGAAAGACTGTTAGATTTGTCATGGTTAAAGTTTATATGGAGGAGGAAGTGCAGGAAGGAAAAGGAGGAGGCTAAAATTTATCTTTAATATCTGTTACTAATATAATAAATTAAATAAATTAATACTGCGAATCCTCACCTGACCAGTGCCATTGAACTTAGACCCCCCAAAATATTGACATTGTCACTCAATGAAAGTGACAGCAAGTGATATAATATTCATTGTTTAGGTTTATACTGCAAATATCAAATAGAAAATAGTCTATGATTTAAAAGACGCTGCTCGAAAAGATGCTGAATAAACTTTAGAAATCATTCTACCGATACGCTGAGGGTAAGCTCTTATTGGACGTCTTATTTAATCAAACGTTTTACGATAGATAAGTCGCAAACAGATCCGCAGTCTTGTATTAGTATGGAAATATAACAAAATGCATAATAAAGCGAGAATATTAAAGGATAATATATAAGGTTGCGTTGAGCTGATTATCGACGTAAATTATGTTCAGATTATAGTAATAAAAAGTTATTAAATAAATATATTTGTTTAAGTTGGAAGGCGGGTGCGGGTGCCGGCAGCGCGGCGCGCCTGCGGATGGTGAGTTCGCATATATTTTATATTTTTTTATTTCTATATCCATTGTGCAACAAGCTTATGCTACTTGTCACCGTAAATTAAATAAATATGAAATAAATGTAAGAAATAAAATCTATACAAATAAATAAAACTGCAGTCTCTATGATTTCGATGCAAAGGCTTCTCTTGAGCTCGTATAGTTATTTAATCGGTGTAATTAATACACTGAGCTCTTGTCCTCTTTGAGAACGAATTCACTCAAAGACGATGATGGGAGATATCTAAGAACTCTCAATATACGAATAGCTAGAGAATCAAAACTTTCTGGCGTAATATGGTTCAATAATCAATCAATCAATGTGGTTTAAGAATACAAGCACAAAAGATCTTAGTTTTCAAATGAGCTCAGACGCTTCTGAGAGATTATTTTCAAAAGCAGGTCTCATCCAAACAGACTCGTGAAATCGCCTTTCCGGCCCGTCTCATACATATAAGGATGCTTTCTTATCTGGATAAAAGTGTTATTAATGTGAATTTTAATTATTAAATGATCATAATTAAATACTGTTTATTAAAATAAGTTATTGAAATTAAAATGTAATTAAAGTGCATTGTGTCATTTACTTTAGCACAATAAAACAAGAGGTATTGCAAACAATTAAATGGTATATATAATGCTTTTGGTTACAATGTGTAAAATTCACTATCATATTTTTTTTACTTATAACATGTGTTTATGGAACCAGACAAGAATGCGACGGCGATTATTGCAAATGTTCAATCAAGTATTCAATTCAATCAATATTTTCTTTACACAATGTTATAGATCTTATAGAAACAAAAGCGACACAAAGCGCTGCCGTGTGCTGGTACTAAGGGCTTGATTGGCCATAAGAGGTATTTGTACCAATTCTCTACGGATAACTTCGATAGTATTTAAATTTTCAATGTGGCCATAAGCGACAGCAATCACTAGATTTTTAATTAAATGTTTAAGAAAAAAACCAACTACCTTGCTTTTATAACCTATTTATTAATAAAATAAATAATATTTATAAACACGTAACATTATAAAGACTATTATAATGAATTTTAATATATAATAATGAAAATAAAAAAGCTTCGTCGCCCTAATATACATAATTATAATAACAATAATTAATAAATTAATTCAATTTTTTTTTGTTCTAAGGTTCTACGGCGTAAAGATCTCGATCGGTTAGATCGGTATATGACACAATTGGAAGTAACTTTTCCAAATCATTGTGAGATTGTGGTGACTCGGGATCCATAGGCTCATTCGACAGGATCTTGTAAGCCTCGCTAACATCCGTGAATATGGGCACTACGAAGAATATCTGTAAAACAAAGATATAGGTCATTTACTTTTTCAGTTATCACGCAGTCTTCAACGGGTCTCGTCATTTTGTAGTAATACATTATTTTTTAAGTGAAAACTTGTTTAGAGGCGCTGAGCAGTTTATTTAGCGAGTATTGGATGAGACTGAGCCGTCACGCTCGTGTACGTAACGCTTGTTCGGCTCGCATTCGGCTCGACTCGACTAAGGAAGCGAGTGAGATATACTTAACGCGTCACAGCTATCGAGCGTTACATGAGAGCCTCGCGGCTGAGTGCCCTAAGCGCTCGCCCCCGAGTCCGGTGAAGCTGTAAAAGCCGTCAGAGGCTCCAGTGCCCCTAAGGCTAACAGTATAGTCAATCAAGAAAAAAAAGGTACATGAGAGAGCACGATGCATCAGTCGCATACAGTTAATTCAGTATCAACATAAGCACGGTCTGCGCCGTGCTAATTAATACCGATGTTCGACCACTTTGGTACCCTAAAGTATGTTGCCCACACTTTCGCGACTTAGTTCCTTAAGCGCTCGCCCCCAAGCAACACTTAAGCTGCAAAAGCCGTCTGAGCCCTCAGGGCTCTTATGGCTAACATTATAGTCAGATCGAAAAAATAAGTATATACAACGCCAACAAATTGAATTAAAATTTGTATTTAGATAACGCTTTACATTCCAAGTATACATAGCTTGGTGTTTTTCTCTTTTTCTTAAGACATCGAGGAGTGCTCTGTCCCCTAATTATTATAGTAGTAGTGATAAACGGCGATGGTTCAGTGTTAACACGCTTATACACCACATCATACGGCCTGTATCCCAGAAGGGTTAGGCAGAGGTATACTATAATGTACACCCACAGTTAGCCGAGTATGTTTTTAGGTCCAATGTAATAGGTTACTAGCCTATTGCCATTAATCGGGCATAAACCCAAACTCCGAGCTGCTACTGAGGATTTCATAGAAAAACCCAATAACACTTTGCTCGACCTGGGAATCGAACCCACGACCTCGATCATAGCTGTCGCGTTTAATTAGTTAATGATTGCTGGGTTGACGCGGTATTGGTGTACTGTATACCGACCACACACAAACAAACACTAAAACATTGCAATTAAAACCCTACCAAAAATAAGTTGTAAATCCATCACAAATCATCCATCGGTGTGTATCCCCATTTCTAGAACGAGTACCATCTTCTAACACGGTAAGATCAGGTGGGATTTTGTTCAATCTTTAGCCTTCTCGGTGACAAGGAAGCAGCAATAGGCATACCATCTACCTAATGTAAACCGGTCACTGTAATGTATAACTATTAGTAGTTAAAAGAGACAATAAAAAATACGTACCAATAAAAAATACTTGAGCATTTTTGTTTTCGGTCGTAGTTCTTCGCTAGACTTACTTTCACTAGTTGGAATGTCGTCCAGAGGCTTTTCAAACTGGGTTATTATACCAAAACTATGATTAATCAACAGCTGGTTTAATTGTTAATTATTATTTATTACTCGTGGAAGTCACTTGAGCAAACAATAATATGGCCTTTTGTATTGTACTCAGTGTAGTGACTCGCGTCGGTACATCGATAGCATATTCCTATAGACTGTTAATAAAAAGCAAGAAGTTTCTGTCAAACTGTCAATATGTATCTGACTAATAAATAATATCACCGTCCATAAGTGACGGCTCACGTTTGGTGATTAGTCCTTCACAGTTACTCTCTTTTGGTTTAATAAATTTTGAGATCAGATAGCTGTCGGGAGGTCTGCAAAACTAGAATGACAGCGACGACCTACAGTAGATTGTAGATTTTAAAAATTGTCAATGATCGCCATTGTTTTTTTGATTATACTATGCTTACCATGAGGTCGAGTGTGACAATTCGTTGTGCTACTTTAAAAAAAGAAAAGTTCGATTCCTGTAAAATACTTATTTTAAAAGGTAATATATATTTGTGCGCGGACCACCACGCACATTGGGAAAAAGTCACCGGATTTTATTTGAAAGCTGTGAGCGCTTAAGAATCTGTCGCCCCTGTGACAGGAATTCTTACCTTTAGCCACGTACGCTCGTTCGTCTAGCCGATGGGAACGTCCTGGATGTGGTTTGATGAGCTGGAGTACGTGACGCACGCAGGTTTGCCCGGTGCACTTTTACTGGTAACTCAAGAATCGCACACGTCTGATTGTTTGTATTTTGTAATTACATAGGTATTTCCCGTATTCACTTCGAGTCGCACGCAGTTACATGCGCCGGCGAAGCTCGACACTTTCTCACTGACGCCATTTACAACGGCGCCATGTAGACGTTGTGGTTGGACGGGAACGTATGAGCGCTTCACAACGCTCTGCTATTGGTTGAATCCCATCACATTAAGCGACAGATTCAATACCAGTTATGGTTACGAAACAATATTTGTTTCATTCATATAGATGGACGCCTCGCTACTGCCTTATATTAGGTACTTACTGTCTTATGTATTTTAAGAAATCTAACATACCGTCCGTCCTCGCCTCATATTACGCTTTACATATTCTGCGCATTCGCACAAACTACCGGACGTCGAAGTTTCGTTTCATGATGTAAATTTGTTTTAAGTAGTAAAAATTCGCGTAATAAATACGGTAAATTATTTAACATCAAACTTTATGATCTAACACTTAGCCAACATATTTACTTTAAAAAAAAATTTGGCGTCTAGTAGATTATATGCCGATACTTCTGTATGTCGTGTTTCGGGGTCAGCCAGTGATTATCCACTTGCCTGGTGACCTTCGTCAATAACAACGTGCAGGCTGGCTGGCGGGCTGGCGGTCAGGCGAGCAGACAGACGAGCAGGCAATTATCTATATATAATTGTCACTCCGGGTTAAATTATATTATTTCATTGTACTATTTTACTATTTTGATGCTGTAGATATTAAAGTAGGTTTATAGAAGAACTAGCTGACCCGCACAACTTCGTCTACGTCATATAAGAGAGAGAGAGAGAAAGGATTAGTGAGAATGGGTCGTAGGCACTGTATTATAGGTTCCGCCCGCCTCCCACATTATTCTGCATAATAAAAATGCGCTAGCGATACGTGAACATTATTTTGCTGCCGAGTTAATTTAAAACTGTTATATCTCCTAAGATATTCATTTAAATCAATTACTATAAAGGGCAATTTTGTTCTAAATTAAATACTTGTGATGAATAGCGTATTTATTTCGATAAACATTAATACCATGTATATAAAACACCTTCGCAAATAATTCATTATTTTAGAACAAATTTTATTACTATAAAAAAGGTTATATTGGCTAAACCTTAAAAGATAACCATCTTGTCCCGAAGTTTTTTTTACAACTTTTTAAGAGAAATAATTTCGACAAATACAATTGTTGAGTAACTTTAACCATTGATGCAGCGCACGCAGTGGTAGCTCTCAAAAGGAATAAATTTTCTCCGTTTTTGCAACATTTTTCATTGATGCTCCACTCCTATTGGTCATAGCGTGAAGTTATATAGCCTATAGGCTATATCCTTCCTCGATAAATGGGCTATAAAACAGTAAAACATTTTGTTCCATTCAAATCTACTGGTCAAACTACTGTTCCTGAGACGCGTTCAAGCAAACAAATAAACAAACTCTCCAGTTTTATATTATAAGTGTATAATAATAACGTTTTTGTTGCATAAAGACGAAACAGCTGTCAATCTGTTTTGTCAATCTATACAATTAATAAAATTCGAGTGTCTGTTTATAATGTCAAAATAACAGCTTTTTACTAAATGTATGTGAAAGTATTTTACGACACCTATAACAAAAACCCATTTTTTTTGTCTACCTGTTTGTTTCGGGTAATCTCCGAAACGGTTGGACCGATTTTGACGGGACTTTCACTGGTAGATAGCTGAATTTATAAGAAGTAACTTAGACTACTTTTGTTTTGGAAATATAATTAGAGTTCCTCCTCATAAATAAAAAAATAACAGGTTATGGTGAATCAATTCGGGCGCTTAAATCACTTACGCTAAATAAACCATAAACGTCTATCTTCTAAGGAACACCCACAATAAACATTTCTGTATTTAAAATAGCCGGGAGCGGGGAGCAAGCTTCGCGCGAGCATTCTGTAGGCCACGTGAGCGACGCCGCGGGCACAGCTAGTAGTAAATAAATTTCGGATAAATCATTAATTGATTAATAAAGCAATTTTTACGTAATAAATATCACATCTCTCGAATCGACTTGTTAAAACCGCAATACATAAGAAAATAATATATATAGACATTTAGTCGTTTTGGTTCACCTGCGTTCACTGCCACACATAAAAAAAACTTCAGTGCGATGATATCGAAAATACTTTCACTTCTATATGGTCGTTATTAATAACCCAGTGGCAGGCATTAATTTAGTGGTCGATGTAACAGGTAGCCGGGTCGGTGCCGGGCCGGGCAAAGAGAACAAAACTCATAATCCGAGTCTGATAAATGAGAGTCCATTGTCAGCTACCGGTGTTGATGTTGCGCCGGAATTTTAAAGTTTTTATTTGGTGGTTCTGTAGATTACCATTAATAATATAATATAATATAGTAATACTATATAATATTGGAAGTAGCGGTGAAAAGAGGATTTCTCCTTATGAATTTTTCTTAGCGTACCATATATTGGGTAGAATATAACCATATTTTGTCCCATTATCAAATAAATCAATCATTATCAAAATTTTAAATCAAATCTTCTATCTATATAGAATTAATGAAATTAAACTGTCTGTTTGTGATATCAAAATAATAGATTTTGACTAACTATATAATTAGGGTCACAATTAAAAATGTATCAAAAAACAATTTTGAAATTTTTTGTCTGTTTTTCTGTGTAATCTCTGAAAGGGTTGGGCCAATTTTAACGGGACCCTTACTGGCACATAGCTGATGTTATAATGAGCTAATTTTATCTTATGAAAATATGTAAGGACCAGCAAAAAAAAAAAAAAAAATTGCAGGTCTAGTACCACGCACGTTCCTCTTCGCCAACGCATATGAAATTCCACGCAGATTTTTTTTTATAACTGACTATACCATTAGCCTAAAGGACCTGGAGCTTCAGACGGTTTTTACAGCTTGCACCGTGACTTGGACCTTCCACACAAACGAAGATGCAAGCACGTGCGAAGATTACAATAAAACTTACAACTAGTATGCATCAACGGTGTATTCGATAGGGCACTGCCAATTCGAAGTGAGACACGATCGTCCAATCATGAGACGTGTTAATACGACCAATGAGAAACGCCGATTATTTATTCGTAAAAAGTTATATATCAAAAATATCAGTTATGCCTCTCTTGACACGTTTAGTGCCTACTAAAAAAGCGCGCGAGTTGAATGCAGAGCTAAGGAATTCGATAGTGCTGTGACGTAATTAGAATTATTGCTGTCGATGGTGAGAGTGTTGATTTTCAAAGTTATTTTAAATTTAACATTTACATCTTGGTTAACATAATGAAAAACAAGGTAATAATTTATGAAACATTTTTTATCAATTATTTCACACAGAGAAATAAAACTGACATGTTTGTCGATGAATAATAACATGGTTTTTGTAACAGAAGTTGATGGACTCTGATCAGTCATTATTAAAAAAAAAAATTACACGGGCCGCAACTTGAGCACTAACGCGATAAGTAAGTAAAATGATAGTTCTGAAATGTCCCTATCGAAAAACAGAGCTACTGATGGTTTTACATTTTTACCGGGCTTGGGGCGAGCGCTTAAGGCACTCACTATGAGCACCCACATAACTACAACTACAGTAATAGCGAGTAGGCAAGGCATCTGGACGGCGCGGCGGCGGCGAGGGGAGGGGACGCCCCGCTCTTCGCTCTTCTTCTGGTTGTTAGCACGATAGATAACATATTTGGAGGTATTTTTTTTTTTTTTTTTACGACAAACAAGTATAACTTCTTACGTGCGTACACAACAAGGATACACATTTTTTTCAATGTACAATTTATTAAAACATTGCAAATATTATAGAAATAATGTTTTCTTTTCAGAGTTTTAACAAACTTCAAAGAAAGGAGGTGTTTCTCAATTCGAATGTTTTTTTTTAAATGAAAGTTCAACCATAGCTTCTTTTTTATGAACCGATTTGAATGATTATTTTTTGGTTGGATTATCGGAATTCTTACCTCAAGGGTAGTACTTACTTTAGTACTTAGTACTTAGTACCTACTTTAATTTCGTTGGCATTAAGAGTTCGACTTTGAAGATACATCAGAAAACTCCTCAAAATCATTGCAGTTGGTTTTCTGTTTAAGCGATTAAAAAAAATAGGGAAGTTTCTTAATTTCAATATTTTTTTATGGATGGTCAGCTATAACTTCTTACTGTATTAACCTACTTTAGATGGTTGTTTTTTTGGTGGAAAGGAGTCACTGACAGGACAGGACGTCACAGGAGTCAAGGGTGGTCTCATTCGTTTTAATTTTATTGAATTTGAACTTCAGAACCTCAATAAATTCATTGAAGTTGTTTATAAAAATTGTTTGTCTTGTTACAATATATTTTTATATTTATACATGTTACAGATTCATTTTTTAATCATTTTTCCATAAAGTATTTAAGATTTATAAAAAATGCTCAGTGAACCCTGAACAAATAAAAAATAAAAGTTACCCACCTTTGTATGGCGGTGTATTAAATGTTGAACGTAACTTCGGAGTTTATCGACATCGATAATATAAAGACGTGTTTTTTTAATATTCATCGTCGACTGCTCTGTGTACGGATTAATGATCGTATAGTGTTGCTAATCAAATGAAAAGAATTTAGAGTTTAAAGTTTTTCGAGTCAATCTTGATATCGGTGTATTCCACTAACTACACTGTATGCATTAAAGTGTTTAACTAGAATATTTATTTGCAGGATCCATGGGTGCCGGCAACAGGGTGCAGGGGGGCATTTGTTGGAAAAAAAACACTTAAAAAAGATTTTTTATTGTGTTACTGTTTGAATTAAAACTTAAAGACTTCTAGGTTGCTGTCCAAAATACAATACAAATGTTTAATTAGATAATAGTAAAGTGTGCAGATGTTGATGAAAAGTGATCCTGGCGCCGCCCATGGCAGGACCTGATAATGTTGCATTTATGTAGGTAGTTTGATTCCTTGATTAAATAGCTAAAGTGAGAATTTATTTAATTTGAGTCTTTTATAATATTCAACTCTTGTAACAAAATATTATTCAGCACCCAGAAATATTTAATGAATATATTGAATTAATATGTTAAAAGCTTAAAACAATAGCAAATTAAAATCAAAATCAAAAAATCAAATCAAATTTTTCTTTATTATATTTAGGCCCTAAGAAGGTCATACGGTACGGTTATGAGGTTATGTCATGAACGTTTATTAAATGACACCGAGAGATGGCGGTAGTCCGCACGATTCGCGTATGAATAGATAAACATTCATGGCACCTACTTACTGTGTGCGAGAAAAAATAAACTGAATGTTATCGTAGTTTAATCGTGTTCTTTGATCAGAAATTGTGAAATTTAATTGGAGATTGCGGGCGACACGGGTTTACGGAAACGCCCATCACCCTTGGGGATAAGGGCTTCCCTGGTCACTTTACGGGATAACTTCACCCACTCTATCGGCCTTATGCTCACCTTCTTCACTCCTCATATTTGTAACTGCCATACTAAGAACAGGCACCAGGTCCTATTCATAGATGCCCTTGGGGCGATCATCATTAGTGATTGTGATTGCATTTTATGTTATACTTTTAAATGTTAGAATAAGGCTAATTATTATAGTCGTATTTCGAAACTCTAGTGATCTCGGTAATGCTTTATAGACCATAATGTTGTTTATTGTCCGTTATTAAAAGGTATGTGTAAAACGGGTCTGTACATCTCATTTTTCCTCCACACACGAACCCGAATCATTACAGTTATTAACGTCAAAAGACTACTGCCGGTTCGGAAAACATGCCAGTCATCGAGAAGAACCGCTAGGAAACTTGATCACGTTTTTTTACAACTGTACATAGTAATAATAATTTTGTGGATGCACAGAAACAGAGTCACTTCCAGACATCATCACTCTCACGCACTTAATGATCCACTCTATAATATAACGCATTGACAGTAAAGCCTGCTTAACATGGTCCTTGAAACTCTTGTCCGAAAATCAGTAATGTGCTTCGGGATCTTATTATAGAAGTTAACTTTTTCTATTCTATAATATTGATATACCTGATTGAGTGTCTCGCCAATTCTTCAAGATGTTAGGGATGTTTCTTTCCGAAGCAGTGGTAGCGGTTTCAACGTGCCTTCTCAGAAATAAAGTGGGTATATTTAATTTTTCTTTCATGATAATTATGTAATAGACATGGAGATTTATGAAAAGACGAAACATTTTGTTTCTCTTTAGATTATTTGTGTTAGAGGATCTCTTTCTTTTTAATTATTATTATTAAAATAATTATCTTTACATAATCTTGTATATAGTAAAAATATTATTGTAGATATACTCACTTAAGAAATTGCACGGTCTTGTTTTTCGGGGGTATTAATACTGCGAAACCTATCCTGACCAGGGCCATCGAACTTAGACCCCCCAAAATATTGATATTGTCACTCAACAAAAAGTGACAGCAAATGATGTAGATAATACTCATTGTTTAGGTTCATGAATACAGCAAATGTAAAACAGAAAATAGTTTATGATCAAAAAGTCGCTGGTCGAATTTTGAGCTTAGGGCGATCGCTAGTAAAAATAATGTAACATCTATTTCATAGGCAATGTATAAAATGCCGGCTTTCCATATAATGCCTAAGAGTAGCTGGCAATGTATGAAATAAAGATAATAATTATTGCATACTTTGCTTAGGTATTCTATATTCGGCATCAGCCGAGCGAGAGAGTACTCCGAGAACCATCACATGACACTTTGAGATCCCACTAAAAACTCTCACGTGATATTCGAAACGAATTCTCTATGACTTATCTTTGCTTTAAAGTGAAGCTGTGGAACCTTCTCCCGGTCATTGTGTTCCCTACTTCTTACGACATCGGGCCCTTTAAGCGTTACGTGAAGAGATATTTATGCAGGCCGGCGTGACAGCAGCGACCGCCGACGGATTTATCTCTCGGTGGTCGCGGTTGTGTTTGGACTGTACTGTGCTTACCATTGCAAAAAAACATTACCCACAACGTAAACAACAAATAAAAAAGAAATATAATAAAAATATATATTTGTAAAATGTATTTACATTATTAGGTGCCACTGTCGGCTAACTTCATGATGTCTTACTTCCGTCACGTGATGCGCTCGCACCTCTCAATTCACTATACTAAACGCATTATATGGAGGGTAATTTTAAATATAGTATAGTCAATTAAAGAAATATCAAGAACTATATCATTATAATTTTTTACACATTCTGGAAGCAAACATTATAGCAATATGTGTCCACGTGTGATGAGAAGTCTAAGCTGTCAATAACTCATTGTTATCTTAGGATTGCAATTGTCAATACTAGAGGAGGAAGTCAATGTCGTTATGATGCGAGGGTCATGTTTGGAAGACCTCAGGAACATAAACAAATCCGACCGAACCGAATAGAAACACTTAATAAAGTTCACGCCACTTTTTTAACGATTTTTGAATTTATAGTTTTTAAACGCGTTGTTTAAAAATTTTCAGAGCGAACTTTTACAATGCGCGCCTTCATTGCAACGAAAATTTCTACACTACGAAGTTCCTTGCCAAGTTGCTTGCTTAGCACACCTAAACTTATCTAAAAATCTCACCTGATGTTAAGTGGTGATGTGATTTAAGATAGTAACACACTAAGCCTAGAGAATATCTCTAAGTGCAGCTACCGGAACACATCGATAGATGCTTGGCGATATGTTTTCCACTTGAGGGTAGTAGTTAGCTAGGCTGGCTCCTTTCTACCAACTACAGTTGGGACATAGTGTGATGATAGATTTTCCAATCCGTTACCTCCTAGCTGGTCGAGAGTTATAAAATAAACTTACTTCATCAATACACGATATCGATTTTGGATGAAACATGTAGACCGTTGGGTCAAGAAGGTGATCGCAAAGGTGTATTAATATTGCAAAAAAAACGAAACAGTAATAGTACGGATACTGATTGTAGTTGTGTTTGTGAATGAACTGGCAACACAATGGAACGGTGTGCCCAGTTTGTAAAGTTCTTTGACGCTATTGACGTTTTTAACGCGTATTTCCGCTTCGTTTCCTTTGTATCCGATATTAGACGTAAGTGATCCGATTGTTTGTGTGTCACAGGTAAAGAGAAAAACTATGGTATTTTCTTGAACGGCGATATTTTACAATAATTTAAAATTTATTGTTTTAATTTATTAAAAGCGTATGTATGCGATGGCATTCCATTCAAATTTATTAGGGGCATATTAGGTCGGGGAAAAAGTGTTTTTGCATAACTATTTGTATGTGGCTGGTTTTGGTAACATTATAAATATTAAAAAAAAGAAAAAGATAGGTTTCCCGCTATTTTTCATTCTGTAAAAATGAGTGAATCTAATGAAGAAACTCGATACATTTTAAAAAATGATAACAAAAAAGGCAAAACTGCAACTCAAGCAGTGAAAAAAATTTGTGATAATAATGAACCTAATGCAGTGTCAGTAAGTGTAGCACAAAGTTTGTTCAAACGTTTTCAGTCCGGAAATTACTATTAAAATAATAAAAACACTTTTGATATATACAAGATATAGTTCCGGTAAAATATCAAAAACGTTTTCACTCAATTGAAGCTGTGAGTACCAGCTAATTAGCTAGCAAATAAATCAAATTTGACACAACATTATTAATTTACAATAATATAAAGTATGTTTGTTTAAATGTTGTCCTTAAATATAGCGGACGCATTCTAATAAAATCTAACATAGAAGTCGTTTTTAAGATGGAAAAACATTTAGAAATACTTTATTTTATATCGCTCAGATAACAGCTAGTTATAGATATTTTTATGATATTAATTTTTATTGTCAACTTGTATGACACACATAAACGTGTTTTATCGATTTTTAATTAAGTATATGTTTGTAAAAAAACTATAGGTATAGATGTACCAAAATAACTTCTCTGTAAGTTATTTTACAAATAAACTATCTCTAATAACTAGCTGTAACATTATTTTTAAGGAAACGGTCCATTCATAGCAGTAATTGTAAACTCGAGGCATTGTTGTTACGGCTGTTGACTTTTATTGTTAATTCTTGATCTTTTCGCGTCTTGTTATTTGATTTCGGGAATGGCTTTCATTGCAGTTTCGAAATATAATTTGACGTAAATGCGATTAAGATTCCTTTTCGTTACGACATTTGAAAATTAATCTTTGAAGCGACGAGTGACATTTTTTTTGTAGATTCTATTTAATTGGTAATCATTGAAGGATTTTCAAATATAAAAATATCAAATTGTCATAGTCATGAATATAGGAGACTAAGTAACTTTATGATAACTGGATGGTCATTGGTAAAATACAAGATTTGTAAAAAACTTACTGTGAATATGAGGGCACGGCGCGGCGTGGCGCGGCGTGGAGAGCAGAATGAAACCTTTTTTTTTTCGGACTGACTATACTTTTAGCCTTAGAGACCCTGGAGCCTCTGATGGCTTTTACAGCTTCAGCGGAATTGGAGAATGAAAACCTACAATAGCTATAGCTGATATATAGAAAAAAATCAGCCAAGTGCGAATCGGACTTGCGCACCGAGGATTCCGTAATTGTACAGCCACATTTATCAAAATAATTAGGTAACATTATTGGAGAAAGTATCGAACAATTCTAACGAAAAGATAAACTATATTGAGGCACAAACTTAACTTTGTCGCAAGAAAACTGTTGTCCTCATACATCGATATATACCGCGGTCAGTTTACCAACTGCAAATAGGTTTGTAAACATAAAATACATTTTTTACAACATTGCTTCTTACCAAATTTCATGATTCTAGGTCATTTGAGAGTAACCTATTGGTTTTTATTTCCTTTGTGAGTGTTAAATATGCAGCTTAAACAGCCGCACCTTTTGATTGCGTTATCTTAGAAGTTTGATTTTAGAGGTTTTAGAGCTTTACAGATCTGAGTATTTTATATTAATTTCAACTCAATACATCCACGCACACCTGAGAACAGAGAGACACACGGACAACGAAATGATCCTATATGAGTTCCTCTTTTATTTTTTTGAGGTACGGAACCCTAAAAATGATGAATTATTGATGATAATAAAAAATGAATCAACAGCTCCTTCTGTTAATCTATATAAAATACATAATATTAAAAATAACACCGTGTTGAAACGGTAATGATATTCTTGTCAAGCAAAAACCTTTTTAGTAAAAACCTAATGTTGCCTAGACTAATTAAAACTCAAAAACAACAAACTCAATTCATTTCTTAATTATCTAAACGACAGTCCCTCGTTTCAATCATCAACTGTCATTAGTATTACTGTCATTAGAAATACAAACTTAAGAAAAAAAAAAACATTTTTCGTCATCCCAGACAGCGTGGCACCGATCACTAGATATGCGCATGCGACGCGACGTTTACGTCATGGTGTCGTTTACTTGCTAGTAGAAAAAATGTTTGTAAGATTATAAAATACCTTGCCAAGGAAGTTTAACTCTAACACCTTTAAAAATAAAAATCACGTAATAATTTTAATGAAGGAAAATAAATTTTGTACTGTGTGACTTCTTAAAATGAAAAAATCTTTAAACTGTATGCAATAGAATTGAAACCTTAATGTTAGTGATTTAAGTCAAGAAATAAGAAAACAATCTGATGCTGTAGTAGTAGTAAATACGACAGTTTGTTTTTATTTTTAACAACAACTTTATTGTTGAACGCAATTTTAAATAGTTTCTATCAATTTACAGTCAAACGAAGATTTTCCAACCGCAAAATTATGTTAGTTTGCGGTTGCTAACCAAATTTAAACTTTAACTAACTAACCAAGGTTTCAATATTAAATGGTGTTATGCAAACGTATCAAAATGGCAGTATCCATTTATCTGTCAGACTAGGAATGTCGGTAATGGATAGCTAGAGGAAGGAAGTTGCAGGTAAACTAAGAAAAAAGCTGCGTGCGCGCTGCATTGTATAGGGGGTGGGTTTTGTGGCGTTTCAATAGAGTTTTTATGGTATTATTAAGGTGGAAGTTTAATTGTAGTCCGTAAAATAAACTGTTTATAGAAAAAAATACAACTTATATTGACCACTGGCTCAATGATTTTTCGATAGAAAATATGTGATGATTTTATTGTCTTGGCCTAATAAAACTTATTACTGTTTTAGTGAAATGGATCTATCTGATTCTCAAATGCTCCTAACAGAACACATTCATAGGTCCTAGACACACATTTTGAATTTGAGAGTAGTACCTATTTAGATACTTAGACAAATGGGCGTTAAAAAGTACCCCACCTGTTTGCTAATTCTTTACGATGATTTGCTATAACTTCTTCATCGAAAGCTCAGGTTTATTGTGGGTAAGCATTGTTCAAATATACTATCACTGACATTATCATGGATTTATAATGAATAATGACAAAAATACATAAATGAGTCACAAGTTATATAAGGAATTTCATTTTCTTTTGTGTTTCAACTAACATTTTTAATTTTTCTTTACTTACTGTTTTCCTAGAATTCATTGTTTTATGTTATTGTTGTTCGGTTTCCACAGACAATTTAAAAGGAAACACCATACTGTATATTCTACAGTGTGCTTAATTTATACACATCTCTCATTCCGCCATCGTTCTCACATTTCAGCGTCTGGAGTGACACGTCGACGGCCGAGCGAGAGATAGAGCCGCGAGCAAGAAAGAAGGATTATATTATTGTTGCTTTTGCTCTTTGGCCCGCACTAATGATGCCCAAGTCATTTATAAATTTTAATATTATGATACTAGGGATGTGATATCGATGGATATCGATATTATTGTTTTTTTTTTTTTAATTAGACTAGTGTTCCTAAGCACGACTACTATGCTTGACGTCCTGGATTCGATTGCCAGGTCGAGCAAAGTATTATTGGGTATTTCTAAAAAAATCTCAGTAGGTAGCAGCTTGGAGTTTAGCTTTGTGTCCGATCAATTGCTGATGATATAGGGAGTAACGTAGGTTACTTTTATTTTAGAAAAAGAATTAGGGTTCCGCACAAATAAAAAAAATTTGGTCACAGTGAATCAATTCGGACGCTTAAATGCCTTATGCTGAGTAAACAATAAGAGATATAGCAAATTAATGTATAACATAATCATAGGCATTAATAAGACCTACAAAAAAGTTCGGGAGAGTATACATCTATCTTCTAAGGAACACCTACAATAAGCATTTTTATCTTTAAAGTAGCCGGGAGCGGGGGAGCAAGATTCGCGCAGGCATTATGTAGTCCACGTGAGCGAAGCCACGGGCACAGCTAGTTTGCTACATAATTTCACAGTTACATACTGATGTAAATTTGACAATGTTTTGCTTCTGAATTTACAAGTCGAGTTGTATATTTTAATAGAAAAATATTTACAAATAGAATGCTATTTTATTAAATACATTTAATTTTGACTTTCTGCTTATGTAGGCAATTTTGCCAATGTTATGTGTAAGTATATTTGAACAATTAAAGTAAGGTTTTATCAATTTATAATAACTTTTCATTGTTACGTTTTTGTTTTATACGAAAAATATTAATTTTACCTTAAAGTTTATCGATAACTGCATTAAAATCACTAAAAAAAACCAGTGAGCGCAGCAAAAACACAGTAAATCCTACGGAGCGACCGTTTTATAAAATTATCTTTTATAACATAACGTCAATAAAACCTTAAATATTCGAGGCATAAAGCTGTATTAACCGCACGAGTAAAGTTGTTGACGAATGTAATTATAATGTAGGATTTATTGAGCTTTTGAATTCGGCCGCATTATTAATTCGTGATCTGACCGGATGTAAAGGATTCCTTAGTTAATGAGCTATGCTTCTTTGGATTTAAATGGAATTAATAGTTTATTATTGTGTGTCAGATCTTTGGGGTTATATTGTGTGTTTTGAGAAACTCAAATTATGAGAAACGGATCGAAGGCGTTTTGACAGAATGAAAATAAAAATATTACCATATCCCTTTTTTTATTTAACTTTAATGGCAACGTCTAAAACGAACGCATAGAATGATTTTTTTTTCTGATGTATATATATCTTCTTTATATCTGATATTATAGTACGTAGAGATAAATTTCTGGTTCACCACTATATTATTACTATTGTTTTATATTAACACTTTTGTATAGTTGGAAAAAAAGATAAACCCGATCGAGTTTCTCACCGGTTCTTCGCGATGTCTGGGATATTTTCCGAACCGGCAGTAGTGTTTTGACGTTCATAAGTGCCTTCTTAGGGCCTAAATTGAATAAAGATTTTTTTATTATGATTCTTGGTTAGGTAACTTTTAGTTTACTAATACGGTTATTGTTTGAAATGTCAGGTTTCTAACCACAGGAATCGTTGAAAACTAAATTATAAAAACGAGTTCATAATTCACATAGTTAATAAAAAACACTATAATGTAGCTGTATATTAAAGAGAAGTAGGAAATTGTTTGTAGATTTCTCTCTACTTGAGGCAGTCCAACGGGCGTATTACATCCCCCTGCAGAAGATCGCAACCAAATAGCTTTGTGCCATATTCCTGCGGTGAGTAGGGTTTCCACAATTCCTTGAGGTAGGGGGGTTACCATCGGACAGGTTGTATTGTTTACCACCATAGTTGTATAAAAAAATAACCCGATATCAATAATCAAACATGAAAATCTGATTTGTGTTTAAAATATTTATTCATAACAGTGATTGTTATAAATTCTTATTAAATAGAAAATAACATACGAGTAGGTACGTTACAATAAACGATATTAATTGTGTTTATAATTAACGTAGTAAATTGCTTGCAAGAACAAATTTGTTCAATTTCGTTAATATTTTTTTTATAGTTATGGAAAATCAATATTTATATGCATAAATATATATAAAAAATAATATTACCTGTGTCATTGTTTACGTATTCAAACGCAAGTATTAATTTGGAACGGTTTGAGAAACAACTACTGTGGCGAATAGTTTTTCTCCTTAACCACCGGATATAGTGGGACATTACAATCAACTTGCCTGAATAAACATTTTAAGACTCAAAGTTTAATTTATACGTAGTCTATTTGGTTTTCAGCTTTTCTTGACCAAGTCTTAAGATTTTTAAAATTAATTTTCTTAATTTCAAATCAACATTGCAAAACTGTTTATACGTTTACTGCGTTTGTATTTTCTAAATCTAAAAGTTCAGTTACAAAGAGAAACAGTAACGTAACAAAAGTAGAAAAAACAGGTGAATTATATCAACTAACAAATTGAGTTTAGAGCAGAGAGTGTTTGTAGAGACAACAACGTTTAGAGGAAATGAAACCGTATACCTGTCGTTATGACGTACTGTTAATTTAACATTTTTGGGCTGGTGCGTTCAGTTTCATTGTAAAAATGTCAACCGTTTGTTAAACTTACAACGATATTTGTTAATTGAAATGATAATATTATATGTGTGAAATAGAACGGAACATTTTTAATGGCCATGCACGATATATTGAGAATATTTTTTGCGGAATTAAAAAAATGACTTAGGTTATGTACTCAATTTGAATGTATTTTTTTATGGATGTGCAGCCATAACTTCCTTGTTTGTAAACCGATTTGCATGATTTTTTTTTGGATAGGGGCTACCTCTTGAGTAGTCCCATTTAAATTTTATAGACATTGGGCCTACAACTTCGAAGATACACCAGGAAACTCGTCAAAATGTATTTTTTTTTTTTTTTTGTTAAAAATTGTCTTGGTATTTTCATGAGTTTAAATATTCGAAATAATTTCTCAGTATTTTAGAGGATTTTGACTCAAAAAAAATTGTGTTAATAAGCGCAAGTGCATTAGAGTGTGGTTTTTCGGTTGAACATGAAAAGTCCAACTAATATCTATACTAAACTTCATGAGTTTCTTTGTTTGTAACTAACAGTCACATTTTATAGCCTATTTATTGAGATTGTTAATAAGCTACATAACTTCACGCTATGAACCTAAGGAGCTGAGCAGTAGTAGCTCAAGTATAGGAAGCGAGAATATCGTCGACAGGATAAAGCATTGGTCAAATGAGTTTAAAACGAGTGAAACCGTCGGGCACAGCTAGCTCTCATGTATAAGTTAATGGCCAGTTTTATTGAGAAAAAAACCAGAATTTAATGCTAATATAGAAAAGAACAAAATTGTAATTTATATTATTAACTTCTTTATCACATGTTTTTTTTTGCTTTCTGCTTTCTCTTGTTTTAACGATACATAATTTATTATAAAACTGTAGCCATACAGTATTAGAAAGAAACGGTAAAAACAAGTATAACGTTGACAACTCTGACGTCACGATAAGTTATAAATCCAAAACTATGAAATGCTAAAAGGTAAATGTACAGCAAAGCACCAAGTGTACCAAAGCACACACGACACACTGATGAGTTTTTTAGCATAATTGTTATGTTATTTATATTTGTATTTATGCTGCAACCCATAATATTATATTTAAGTATCATCCATGGTTATAGTTACCTACGTTTATTGGTATTCTTATGGCTTTATAAAATACAACTTACCTGGACAAAGCACGGTGCACGTTGGCCGCAAGATAACTCGCGTATGATATACACAGTATGCCACCGGGTAGAATTTTAAACTTGAGAGTAAAAAGTAAAAAAATACATGACACTACTGTATTACACTTTTTGAAAAGGTTGGTACCTACCCTTTATCAGGAGTATGTGAGAATGTAGTGATAAAAAGCTCGTATCTGTTTTATGAAGCGCCGTCAAAATTTATTCCTTTATTGTCACTCATTTGAAATTCATAAAGTCAGGCATTTGTATAACCAGTCTATTTTTAAATATGAAAGTTTCTATTAGAATTAACTCAATAAAATGAATTTTATTGATTTGTAATTTGAATCAATTAGCAATGAAATATATTATAAATGATCAATTTCATTAATATAGATTTCATTTGCATTAATTAGATAATTCATGGCCATGGCCTTTAAAACTGTGGCAGCAAATATATTTCAACCAATTGACTTCAAAAATCGAGAAGGTTTACAATTCAAATGTCATTGTATTTCCTTTAATATATTTTCAATCATAACTTTTTTGTTTATAATCGATTTAGATGATTTTTTTTAGAAGGAAATAGGTACTTCAAGATTGGTCCCCAATTTAATTTCATTGGCATTGGACCTTCAACTTCGAAGATACACCAGGAAACCCATTGAAATCTATGATGTTGGTTTTCTTTTTTTGTTAAAAATTATCTTGTCTAAATTAATTATTTTTCCGAGATCGTTGAGTAAGCACTATAATATATACCTATATTAGTAGTAAGCACTATATTAATAGTAATTAGGATTTGTTCTATCGCCTGAAGTAAGCCGGGGTTGATATAATAACTAAAACAAGCCTACGGGGAGCATCGCACTTCAAAACCCCCAATCTATATTTTTGAAATATGTGCTGATTAAACCCGTTCAATTGATAACCAACACTGCGCACCACATTTTTTTAAATACAGGACTTTATACCCTGTAGAGGGCGCTATATAAATTTCAGTGTGACGTCACATGTCATAAGTGTCGGTTATAACAAGCAGATCGATCGAGAAGCTTCTGACGATATCTTATTTGTAAAATTATGTTAAGTACTTTAGAGGAAAAGCGGGAAAAGATAAACATATATACATACATGACCTGCTGAAATCATAACCTTCTATGTGGCTTCACTGTAGTCGTGTAAATACATAGGTTATGTTGCTCTTTTTCAGGATAAACTTTTGACCTCGTCCCGATCAGTTTTTAAAGCGAACGAATTCTATTTGGACGCTATTTATTTGGAAATAAAATCTTTTAGAGTTTTTTTTTTACCTTTAGTAATTTTTCGCGAAAGATAATTTATGAAGGTCGAATGAAGATTAATTTAACTTCACCTGAACATGTTTCTTGCCGTTCACTCCTTATCCCGTGTCTCATACCTAAGGTTTATTACTAAAATCACTAACAATCCGTCGGTCTGTCGTGGCGCGTCATTAAATCGCCATCGCCACACGACGTAAATAAAAACGGGATTTATTCCTCTATTTATTTATTTTTATGTTTTATTTATTTATTACCGGACATCGGCCGCGGCCGGAGTCCGCGCATTTATGGATATTTAAATTTTTATTTGTTACGTTTTTATCTAGTTATCGATGCAGTCTTTTTTTTTTTTTTGTCGAACGTATGTATAAGTTGGTAGACTATATTGTCGCGCCTACAAATGTGTTACCGGACAGAGAGGTGAACTAATCCATCGGTCTGCGATTTCTTAGACGATAAAAATCAATTGACTCTAGATAAGACAATTAAATGTTAAAGTTATAAATTGTTTTAACCAGTCGCCAAATCCCTGGCCTACTAGTTAAGACTAAGTGGAACAGTGAGTGGATAGTGAATGTCCGCAGATTCGGATCTGGCTTTATACCTAACAATCAAGAAAACAATCGAAAAGAAACCACGACACGTTGAAAAATATTCTCAAAGTATAACCATATAGTAAGAAAAAGATGGATCCCTAGATTTTTGGTATTCATAATCGCCCATACATCGTGGGGTGGCGCTGTTTCTAAACTTTAGTTTCCCTCGGCAAGAAGCCTTTGCCCAACATTGGAACATTTGGAACATTTATAGGTGATTTTATTATTATAAAAAACTGTGACTGTGGTGTGTGTGATTACCCTGTAATTTAGGTACATAAGTACATCACGCCTGTCTCCCAACGGGGTAAGCAGAGACCACGACCTTTCACTTGCTACGATCCAGGCGTACATCTTTCACTTCTTCAACATTCATCAATCTTTTTACACACGTTCGTTGGTTTTGAGTAGGTACTCTTAACCTGACCTTTCTTCAGAACGTCCCCGATTTGATCCTGGAACGTTCATCTAGACCTTCCTCTTTCATTACCTTTCCTTTCACAGTCGCATTATAAATCGGTTTAGTCATTCTTCTTTCATTCATCCTCTCAACATGCCCAAGCCATCTAAATACCTATCCTTTTCTCAACCCATGTGGCTTATATTCTTTCACATCACAAAGTTCTCTTATCACACTATTTCTTAATATTTTACTCAATTTCACTTCTAGCATACCTCTTAGCGCTCTCATATCTACTGCATTCTTTCTACTTTTTCTGCCACACCCAGCTTTCACTTCCCTGTAATTTATTAAAAAGAAATAAGTAAATCTTAAATCCATTATATGACCAGAGTCAAATCCTGTCTAACAACTAACTTTGAATCCTCAAACGCAAACCAGAACCCATACATACCGAAGACTAAGAAATGCCTAAAAAACTTAAAACATAATACACATCTCATTTACATGTAATAAAAACTATCCTTTAACCGAGTTCATGATTAATGGCGGATCATGTCCGAGTCGTTAAATGGTATTATTTATTACATTTTAAAACGTTTTAATGTCTTACGAGACGATCCGTGCTTTATCGTCTGCATGATGACTTAAAACTGGAGAGTTTTAATTCTCTCAATTGTAGTGGCGTTCATAGATTTTGGACCCATTTATCGTCAAAAATCTAAATTAAATACATTTTATTTTTACCCTGATAAAGTGTTGATATTTAAGTAGACATTCAACAATTTATTAATTTCTATTCTTTAAATAATTGATATAATTAATCATTACTTCAACTTTCAGAGAAATATTTGAATGTTTCACAATTGACGGTCATTTTGAAATTTGTAAGTAAGATATTTTGATTTATGATTATTAATGTAAATGTAAAACTAATATAAATAAAAGATATATTTTTTATAAGTCTGTAAATTATTTTATCGATTATCTTCATAAGAAGAACCAAATGTATAGAGACACTGCCTTACTGAAAATATTATTAAAAAAATTGCCCTATTTTATTTGAAACAGTTATATTTTCGAATCGTATTTAAAGATAAAGATAACGTTTATTACGTAACACAATATAATATTGCATCGCACTAGCTTCATGTATTAACCAGCTGTCAATTAAATAAATAATTAAAAAGTTACGTAGGTTAAACCTAAAGAGAGTTATTATACTTAACAAAACATTAAATAAAAAAGTACTAATGAAAACCAAACAAAACGCTAGACAATGAAATATAAAAACTTAAAATAAGGGTACTTTAAAACTGAAAACCTGTGCAATGTTTTGTTTATGAGTACAATTTTAACACGGTAAAAATACTAAAAAGTACTTTTCGAAAAACTAGACAAATTATGTTATTATTTGAACTGGCAACACCTTGGTTCATATTTTTGATCTTGAACTTCATTTCCTAGTATATACCGTACTATTATTTTGTCCGCAACTATATTGTCCATCGAATGTCCGGCGACACATTAGTTAACGATATAGCGTCTTATCACAGTGATTCTGTGCGATGGTATGTTTGATAAATTTAAGTGATTAAAATGAAAAGTACCTGTAAAGGCACGTGAACGCTTATCACATTGATTTGTGAGTATTAGTGATGGATCGATCGACGACAGTGCGTTCGTTTCATCGATGAATGATAATAATCATATTTATTTGGGCGTAGTTTATTTATTTTCTACATAATTAAGTCAAACCAAAGTCTTCAATCAATTGTTCTACTACTCATGAGTTACAGTGTCTATAATATGTTGTAATGAACTTTTATTGAATTACACCAACAGAGGGCGTTAATTCGCACGATTCGCGTATGCATAGTAAAATAATCGAAGATTGAAGGTAATAGGGAATTAAGTAACAAGATTGTAAGAAAGTGAACGATTGGGATAGTTCACGGTACCTTTTTAACAGTAAACTAAATGTTATCGTAATTTGATTATGATCTTAGATCAGTTATTTTGAAGTTTAATTGTGGATTACGTGCTACACCAGTTTACGGAAACACCCATTACCCTTAGGGATATGAGCTTCCCCGGTCAATTTAAGGAATATCTTCACCCTGGGTATCGAAATTAAGTTCACCTTCACTCCTAATATTTGAAGCCGCTTTATTAGGAACAGGAGGCAGGTCAAGTCCATAAATGCCCTCGAGGAGATCATCATTTTTGTTTATAAGCATTGTATTATATGTTTTAAAACGTTAGAATAAGTTTTAATGTTAGTTGTAGGTCGAAGCCCTAGTGGTTTTAGTTAATGTTCCATATTATCTAAATTAAGTTTATTGCTAGTGATTAAAACGTATCTAGTTTTAAAAGAGATCTGTACATGTAATTTGTCCTCCATACGGACCCGAATCATTACAATATAGAGTTCTAATAGTCAAGGGTTTCGGCATCTAGATGTGGACATAGACGATGACGTTGGTACCTATAGATATTAAAATCCACTGAACGATATACCGAAATATCTATATGATAGAATCAATATTCTTCTTTCGTGTCGATAATTATTTTTAATTAAGGCTGAACAGTCCTTGACCACCTTCCTAACGAATGAGCAGGAATAAGACCACAGAGGCCACGACAGAATATGTAGCATGGTTTAGGTAGGCATATGGCAGTCGCATAGGGAATTCTTTTTGTCTAAAACCTTATACAAGGTGTCCAGAAAGGGTATCGGGTATTTTTTTTCGCGCCATATTCGAAACGGTGCGTCTAAAGGGTGCATTTTGCGTACGAGCGTATTATCGTAATGGTGATTCAATAGTGACTGCTCAACGTCTCTATCGTGCGGAATATCGTACACGCCACGCGCCAAGTGACGATAGCATTAGGAAATGGATCAGGATGTTCGAGAATACAGGTGCGACAGTTAAAATTCAAAACTCTGGTCGTCCTCGTTCAGTTCGCGATGAAGAAACAATTGAAGAAGTTGAGGCGTCGGTTCGTCAAAATCCGTCTTTATCCATCCGAAAGCGAAGCCAAGCGTTGAACATCAAAAAATCGTCTTTACATTCGATTTTAAAGAAAGACTTACATCTAAAAGCCTATAAAATTCAATTGGTTCAAGAATTGAAGGATACGGACTATGCTAATCGACTGAATTTTGCGAACGAAATGCTGCAGCGATTTAACAACTTTAACAACATACTGTTCAGTGACGAAGCAAATTTTCACCTGAATGGTCATGTTAATAAGCAGAATTGTCGGTACTGGGCAGTGGAGAATCCGAGACGAAAGCATGAACGACCCCTGCATAGCCCAAAGGTCGTTGTTTGGGCCGATATGTCTGCTAAAGGCATAATTGGTCCTTATTTTCATGAAGATCAACGAGGCCGAGCAATTAATGTGAATAGTGACCGTTATTGCGATATGTTGCGAAATTTTTTGGTCCCAGAGTTGCAGGAGTTTGCAGGTTTCAACTCAAGAACGTGGTTCCAGCAAGATGGGGCCACTTGCCATACCTCAAATGACTCAATGGAAGTTGTTAACGAATTATTCCCTAATAAAGTCATTTCGCGAAGGGGTAACATCAACTGGCCTCCCAGAAGCCCCGACCTTAGCCCGCTTGACTATTTTGCATGGGGATACCTTAAAAGTAAGGTTTATCAAAACAATCCGACGAATCTAACCCAGTTAAAGCAAAACATCAGGTCAGAAATGGCAGCAATATCGATAGCTATGTGTCAACGTGTTATCGCCAATCTTCGTTTCCGTTTAGAAGAGTGCCAGCAACGTAACGGTCATCATTTGGATAACATCATCTTTTCCAAATAATTCTCCAATTCATATGCTAATAATAAACAATAAACTTTTTTATTGCATACAAATAATTTTTGTTTCATTGAACTTACAAATACCCGATACCCTTTCTGGACACCTTGTAGTTTATAAGTCACAGAACAAAAGTGACTGATTTAGCTCAAATAATAAGCAAGCTGGATCTGGCAGGGGACCGTTCTTATATATTAAAGAAACGCAGTGTAAAGCACCCAGCTAGTTAGATGGACTGCCCGCTTGTGAAAGACGACTGGATGTAAATGGATGCGTGACGCTGATATAGTGACGAATCTTGGCTGAAGAATACCTATATGGTCCGTTACAGACTTCGCGAATTTTCAGTATTTTGTTAGGGAGCTTAGTTGAAGAATGATAAAATCTGTGAAGGTACGACTGGCATAGTCACTACCGACACACGTATTTATGCCTGGAGCAAGCAATACTCGCGCATCTGTGTTCCTGGAATCCGAAGGGTATATTTGACAACACATTGACGCACGAGCCTTTCCAACATGGTCTTTAAGATTAGAAAGGTATTAATGCCTGACCTCAGTGCGGACTCCGATATTTCTTTGGTTACTTATAAATAGCTGCAGGCTGCATGACCACTTAACATCAGGTGGATCACATGCTTATTTGCTACTTAACATAAAATCTGTGTGTTTTTGGTGTACCTTTTCTAACATATCCAAAATGAAAAAGACAATTACATTTTACTATATTATTTAAACACCAATATTATTATATAATTTACTCATATGCACTGATCATGGCTATGTTCCGTGGTTTTTCTCGTCAAGGTGTCATAAAAACCAAGCAGTGCGTTCAAATCAAACTCTCAAATACTTTGAATAGGCGTGAGATTTAATCGAAGCTAACATCACACCAGACAAAAATGTTCAGAACTTTTCATCGCAGTGAACAAGTAAATAATAAGTTAAATATTTCAACATCCCTCAATCAACTATCACATAAGTGTTTGACGTGAGAACGCCTTTAAAATTGCTTCCATAGTCGTAGACAACTCAAAAGACGAATGATAACAAAATGAGGGATACTGTTTGATGTATGCAGTTACATATCTATGTTCTCCATATAAAATTATATATACCACTGGATAACTAAAAGATCAAACAATTTGTTACCCTAAGTGAGGACTGTGTCACATCGCGCGTGGAGGAGGGGGTACCGCCGTCATTTTGAGGTCATTTTGCTGTGTTTCGAGTTTTCCATTTAGTAGGTATAACTTTTGACTCAGAGAAGACGAAAATAACTCGTCAGAATCTCGATTGCATATATAAAACTTCAGTGTAAAATAAAATAATATAATAAAAATATATAATGTCGGCCTATACGCGTCAGGAAGGTAAATCTAAATACAGAAATTATATACGGTTGGAAAGAGCTTCTCAAGAGCAATCGAATGATAGCAATAAAACACAATATGACTGAGTGAAGCAGTACCGACAACGTAAACGAATGAAAGCGGCTGAGCGGATCAACGACGGCGCCAGTACATCTGCAGCTGGGGCGGTTGAAATTATGCAAATGGATGATGAAATCGCTTCTATATCGACACCAGACTGTGAAGACATCGATTATGTACGCTCGTCGATAATGAAACACATTATATTTTATATAGAAAATATCACCCTTCACGTACAATAAACAGCAGTGTCCATGACCCAGCCGCACTCCATTTTTTTCTCTGTGTTACATTAAATTACATCGTTATTCTCAGATCATTAATGATAACCATTCATCGAATACAAGCTAATCAAAATTCCGAAACTTAATAAAGAAATCACTTTTACAAGGGTACGGGGCTCTTGCAATATTTAGCAGGTTGTTGCAAATTGTTAATTAAAGTATTAAATTCGTATTGTGCCTATTAAAAACCAACGCCTGAGTTTATAACACCGCTGTATAAACTAAAACATAGCAAATGTAGAGAAGCTCCTTCATTTAACTTATTAAAAGAATTATCTACTGGACATTGCCTCACTCATCTGTATTATATCTGTATAGTAAGTGGTTTGTGGTCGACAGATTTAGACTGGTAGAATATCGAATTGTTATCCGCAGGTTCGAACCCTGGCATGTACCAATGAATTACTTATTCAAATTTGTAACAGTATCAGCTGACGGTGAAGAAAAACATCGCGAAGAAACCTAAACGCTTGATAAATGTCCTTGTAATATCACTTTATGTAAGAACAAGACAATTTTTAACAAAAAAGAAAACCATCTTCAATGATTTTGGGGAGTTCCTTGGTGTATCTTCGAATTCGAAGGTCCAATGCCAATGAAATTAAAATGGGACCAACCCTGAGTTATCTCCTTTCCAATAAAAAAAAAAAAACCATATAACTTGGTTCATAAACTAAGTAGTTATGGCTTAACATCCATAAAAAAGAGCTGACGTGGTGGTGGTAAAGGCCGTACCTTCCCCTGGTAAGATGTCTTTGCCCATCAGTTGAACACTTACAGGCGGATGTTATTATATTATGGCAAGTGCTCTGAAATGCTGTTTTATATTATCTCATCTTCTCCGTTCCACTACAGAACCACGCATTTTTTTTTTGATCTGATCTTACTGTTAGCCTGGTTGGTTCTGATTTCTGATACTATTTTTATTTTTTACTAGCTGTGCCCGTGGCTTCGCTCACGTGGACTGCAGAATGCCCGTGCGAATCTTGCTCCCCGCTCCCGGCTATTTTAAAGACAAAAATGCTTATTGTGGGTGTTCCTTAGGCGATAGATGTTTTAATCTCTGTAACTTTTTTGTAGGTCTTTTTAATTCCTATAATTATGTAGTACATTAATTTGCTATATCTCTTATGATTTACTCAGCATAAGCCATTTAAACGACCCAATTGATTTACCATGAACAGTTTTTTTTTTGTGCGGAACCCTAATTCATTTTCTAAAATAAAAATAGCCTAAGTTACTCCCTATATCATCAGCTATCTATCAGTGAAAATTCCGTCAAAATTGGTCTAACCGTTTCGGAGATTACCCGGAACAAACAGACAGACAAAAATTTAAAAAATGAGTTTTTTGTTATAGGTATCGTATATATATATATATATATATATGTACTTTCATATGCATTTAGTAAAAAGCTGTTATTTTGACATTACAGACAGACACTTCAATTTTATGAATTGTATAGATATAGTAAAGTAATGTTTAAATATTATTATCGAAACAAAAGATAAATATTGTATAATTGCTCTTTATAGAAGAATATTTATTACCATTTAAATAATTAAAATTCACATACATTTAATCATGAAAAAAATGGTATATTTAATAATTTTACATCAAATCACATAGTCCTCGGTAGTATAGTGGTAAGTATCCCCGCCTGTCACGCGGGAGACCGGGGTTCGATTCCCCGCCGGGGAGGATTTTTTTTGTTCATTATTTTTCAATCTATGGTTGTATGTTTCAATCGTTCAATTTTGATATCAGAATAGTTTTATTCGTGATAAAATACAGAAACAAAAGTTTATATTAAAATTAAAAGACTTGTCCCCAATGTTAAAATACAAAAAAACTAAAAAAGTTTCCTACGAAAAGAAATAATAATAATTAAGGAAAAAGAACGTTTATATTTTATTTAAAACTTTTATGATTTAATCTTTGTCACAGGATCGATATTTAAAATTGCCGATAGATAGCGCTGGCAGTATTCATAAACAACAAAATTATTATTCTGTCGCTTGGTATTAATTTATACCTATTTAATATTGTACTACTTGTATATTTATGAAGTCAGAATTTTCTCCTCTTTCATTTGACTTCCACACGATACAATAGCAAAAAGATATATTTCCGAGATTTGTATTAAATGTAGCCTATGTCACCCGGGCCATAATATTGAATCAATTGTGACCTTATTCATCAAAATAGGATGAGTTGTTCAGACACTACGGTGGAACATATTATGTAAATACAAACATAACCGTTCCTTTTGGACGTAGATGGGTAAAACAGATATGAACTAACGCTTCAAACTACTATGTAATGGTAGTATATATAGTTTTTTTAATATAAAATTGGTAATTGTCAACTTTTCGTACAACATTGGCGGAGAAAACTCGTCTCAGTTTCTGGACTATTAAAAACACGAAGAATATGCCGCAAGCAGCGTATTCACTGACACGGGTGAGGTACATAATTGTACATATATATTATTTATTTGTTTGTTTGAACGTGCTAATTTCTAGAAGTACGAGTAAGACTTTAAAACTATTTTTGTATTTTATAGGCGATATAACTTGGCACTACCACTGTAAGGAGCGAAGCTGAAGCCGTGAACGTCAAACAATCAGACAAGCTGAAAGCAAGTTTTTTATTCGATCTGACTTTACTGTTAGCCTGAAGGGCCCTATCTAAAAACAGAGCCGCTGATGGCTTGTACAGCTACAGCTTTACCTGGCTTGGGGACGAGCGCATAAGGAACTCAGCCGCAAAAACGTGAGCAACAACCGCGCAAGGGTGCCAAAGTGGCCGGACCTCGGCTTGGGCTGTTGCCGCGATTGCAACGAAGTCGCGATCTGATTAATTCTCTATCCGCAAAATTCGAGGTAAACTAACATATACATATAAACATGTCCCTGCCTCCTTGTCCTTGCTTGTTACCATAAAATACTATTTAGTTTCATTAGAATATTTGTTTCCCTACACCAACAACTCTCGCTGATTGAATTCAGAACTATTTGCGCGGTATTCAAATATAGTGTCAGCCATTGGTCCTCATTGCTTCTAGATAATTCCTAATTCTCCATTCGACAAGGCGTACGAAAATTACGTTAAAAGCAACGGATATATTCTAAAGTCTAAAAATAAATCCCTGTCGATATTTCGATGCGGAGGCGAGAACGTAAAATGGCGACCAGATTAATCACCATCCGAACGAATGTTTTAACATCGCAAATAAAGTGTCAGAAACACTAAGCGTTTTAGTGGTACAATAAACGGCCAATATTACCCTCGGCGCGCCCTGCGGGTTCACTCACTCCGCATGCATTGACTTCACTTTGAGGAAATCGTTTTAATTAAGTACCTGAATGTTATTTCACATAACATAGCATACCATCACGCCTGTATCCCGAAGTGTTAGACAGAGGTGTACTAATGTATGTGTACACCAATAGTTCGCCGAGTATGTTTTTAGATCCCATGTAAAAGAGGGCGAGCCAATTGCCATTAATCGGGGACGAAGCCATACTTCGAGCTGCTGCTTAGAATTTCACAGGAAAAACCCAATAACAATTTGCTCGACCTGGGATTCGAACCCAGGATCTCGATCATAGTAGTAGTCGCGCTTACGACCACTAGGCTAACGAAGCAGTTATACACTGTCATTTGTTTTTTGTCTTATTCTTTGATTTTAGACGTTATAAATTTTCTTAATAGATTTTTTTTGATATTTATGTTTTTGTAGGTATTTACATCAGCTTAATTAGCCTAGTGGCCGTAAGCGTAACTGCTATGCTTGGGTTCCTGGGTCCGATTCCCAGGTCGAGCAAAGTGTTATTGAGTTTTTTAATGAAATTCTCAGTAGCAGCTCGGAGTTTGGCTTTGTACCCGATTAACAGCAATAGGCTCGCCCCCTATATTACATTAGACCTAATTAAAAACATACTAGGCGAAATCTAGGTTTACATTAGTACCTACACTTCTGCCTAACTCTTCGGGGATACAGGCGTGATGTTATGTTAGGTAATGTTATTTATCACCATTTATTATAACATATGCTGTGTCATCCGGATTCACCCGTGTTAAATTTGGATTACCAAATTGGTTTCCGTTTATGGTCGCTGCTCCGCTCCTAATAAAGGTCGTAAGCGTGGTGTCAGATAGCCTATAGACTTCCTAGATAAATCTTTCTTATATATATAAAAATCTCGTGTCACGATGTATGTTCGGGATAAACTCTGAAACTACTGAACCGATTATGATCAAATTTCGTAACTATCTGTAATTTGGTCTAACTTAAAATATAGTATAGTTTTATCTAAATTATTTACAAATTACGAGATGTAAATAACTACTGCGTATTAACAAACGCGTGCGGAGCCACGGGCATATAGCTAGTAGACTATAAAATACAAAAATAAATTTAAAATAACTAAGTAGGTGATTAGCGTATTGAAATGTAAATAAAAAATGGGGTGTATTATTACTAAAAAATAAAGAAATAAACCAAGAAAATGGCTGAAAACATTTTCCATGGAACATAATATAATACTAGATGCGAACAGAACAGAAGTGTGGGTAGTTAGTTTATAATAATAATTATATTTGTATTAAATTTTCATATAATAAAAATAAATAGATTCTTAGATAATAATGTTTTGTTGTAATTATTTTTTACGCTGAACGATGACTTTCATTTGTTTTTGTTTTTTTTTAATTTACGTTGTATTAAATTATAAAAAATCCTGTTTCCCACAAGATACAGGATCTCCTAATTTGGGTATAAGGGCATGCTGTATTTGTATTATCGTTCCTTCTTTAGAAATAAAACTTATTATTATTATCTGATAAGATATATTTTGCGAACTAAATTTTCAATCCACGTGTTGTCGTGCGATTTACCACTACAATACTAATTGTAATGAATGTATAATAAAACGAAATAGTTTGGTCGAACTTGTTAACTACGAATCTCATATAGATGACGGGCAGATGTCTCCGCGATTACAACGCCATTGGAATGATATGTGTCTCGTGTAAACATGATGAAGTGTTATAGTTCTTTGTTTCGTCCGCAATCAAATGTTTATTTTATTTGATGTCTTTATTACGGTAAAGTTTTCGAAGGTTTTTATTTACAATTAAATGTTTTATTGCTCTACGATAATATTTAGGTATTGATGTGTACGGCTTAAATAGTGTTAGTGAATATCTGTTCGTAGCTTACACTAACACACTATATGTACATTACTATAAATATGAAAAATACTTAAGAACTTGGAATAATTTAGATTAATATAAATAACTACCGAGTGAACACGTTTTCTTAGTTTGATATCACATAAACATAATACGTGTCATATTTACATAAATTTCACACATATTCTGATGTAAGGGTGATATCAAATAACAGCATAAAAACTATAACTAACATAAGAATAGCAGCATTTTACTTTTATAATATAAATAGTTATTTTAAGATTTTTAGCTACTAGTATTTGGAAAAGGACTTGCTCGAGTACAAATTTTCCCTCATTACCTTCGACGCAAAGGCATTGGGACGAGCCGCTGTGTGAAATAGTTCGAAAAAATTTATTAGATACGTCAACTACTGCAGCTGAGCGTGCTAATTTTTTGTCCGTGAACACTTGGAAATCGGGTTTATGGCTACACGCTCTCCCTTCTGCAAACATGAGTACACTTTTAGATCCTGCGACTTTTAGAACTGCTGCCTGTTTGAGGCTGGGAACGGTATGCTGTGTACCACATTGGTGCCGCTGCGATCTCAACGTGGATGAACTCCGTCACCACGGACTCTCTTGTCGTCGGAGCGCTGGCCGACTTTCTCGGCATAGCTGCTTAAATGATGTCATCCGTCGGGCTCTTACCACCGCTGGAACTGTCAGTATTTTAGAACCCACAGGTTTAATACGTGTTGATGGTAAAAGACCTGACGGTATGACTTTGGTTCCTTGGAGGATGGGCAGAGCTCTTGTCTGGGATGTAACATGTGTGGATACCTTGGCTCCATTCCATCTTTCAACTACTGCTGTGAAGGCTGGCAACGCAGCTGCTTTGGCGGAAGCCTCCAAGCGGCTCAAATAATTAAATTTACACCATTTATATGTCTTTGAGCCGTTTTGCGTCGAAACAATGGGTTCATGAAGACCCAGTGCACACGCCTTCTTTAATGAAATTGCAGGGCGTTTGAGCGAGTCCACTCGAGACAAAAAGGCGGACTTTTACCTTGCCCAAAAAATCAGCGTTGCCATACAACGCGGCAATGCTGCTAGTATTTTGGCCACACTACCTAGTAGCCCCGTATTAGATTTTAATTAGTATTTAATTTATTAGTAATACTACTATAAAATTTAGTTTTTCTGATTGAAAACCAGTATTGCTATTATATGTTGGTGAGCCAAAATAAATATAATAAATATAAATTACTTGTTTACTCGCAAATAATGTGACATGATTACAATAAAATATTAATGTTACAAGTGTCGAAATAAATGATTACAATTTCCTTTTGTTAACGTAGTACAAAGTGACGGCGCTGTAAATTATGATAAGCACCGTTTTGCAATACAAAAATAACGACGGTACCACTGGGGGCTCCACTATCCATCGCCAGCCGTCTCTAACATACCAGCTTGCCCTGTAGATGGTTCTTCACGATATATTTGAAGGAGTCAATGCTACGGCATGACGGAACATGTATTACTGTTGTTGTAACCCTCTTTCACTAATATTTTTTAATAAATTATATATTTTTAAATTACTTCAAAAAAGCCGGAGGTTAAGTTCTCAATTCGAATGTATACAATTTATTTTTATGGATGTTCAGCCGATTTGGATGTTTATTTTTTTGTTTCATAGCAGTTACCTCAAGGATGGTTCCATTTTTAATTTCATTGGCATTGGACCTTCAACTTCGAAGATACACTAGGAAACTCTTCAAAATCATTAAAGATGGTTTTCTTATTTGTTAAAAATTGTCTTGTTTATTATAAATTGTCACTCCTTTAAATATACGTCTATGCAAAAGTAGGTACAATTTTAATTTACATTCAGCTCAAAAGACCTTAAGGGCTTCAAATTTCCAATACAACACATAGGTCGGGTAACAATTCCACAGCTCACAGTATCCATGGCAAATATATTAAATATTAAACTATTTTTATTCATGTCGCCATGGAGTTTACCGTAAAGCAGTAACTCTGGAGCCCAGCGCATATTATTTTAGTATGAAAGGGAGAAGAACGAAGTAGATTGAACAGCTATACTCAACACTCTCCAGGATACAGACAAAAGGTAGAAACACGCAACTGTAAAAAAAAAACAGATTGTTCTGTTTTTCATGTTTACCGATGTCAAATAAATCTACAGTTTAATCCGTTTCTTGTGATCTCGTATGGCGATAAATAATGGCTTATTAATGAGTCGCCGGAGGTCGATTGTGGGTGAATACGTAAATCAATTCGAGTTTGGACTCGTCAGCGTAAATCATCCCGACGTATATCATGCACAACGCGAGGACGGTTCGAATGTTGCGGGGGATTATTACAAAACAACTCATTATTTTTGTTGTGCGACAAATTGCTTCTTCTAGAGATCTATTAAAAATTTTAAATCATTTCGGTTTCTTTTATAAATCTTCTAACAGCGCCTTAGCCAATCTACTAAAATAGGAGACTTAATTTTCTCTTCTCCCTTTCATAACAGAACCATATGCGCTGGTCTCTGGGGCCACAGCTTTACGGTAACTTCCATCTTGGCACGAACAAAGAGTTTCGCTATGTCATATCCTTGATATGCTGTCAAGCTGTGGAAGTATATCCTGAGCAGTGTTCCTTTCTTCCACCAACATGGGGTTCTTGAAACATAACGACGACTTTAAATAATTATAATCGATAGCATAGTCAAGTAACAGTGTTACGCTCAAATGTCGACAGTTAAATGGCGTGTTCACCAGAATAAGACCACTTAACCCAGTGTGGTCCGTGTTAGGAAATCGAGTAAGAGATTTTTTATTACTACACTAAATTTGTGCTACAGCTTTGTATGGATGTACTGTTATTTAAAATAGTTTGTGGAGAGATAGTAGCGTACACCTACACTCTATAGAAAATCGCAGCCAAAGAGTTCCTGGGTTTCTTGATTTCAAGCTTGAGGCTGAGGCAAATAAGTAATCCAAGACATTACAAGCATCTATAAGCTGCGGTAGCTGCTTACAATTAAGCGAGCCATATGCTTGTTTGCCACCTCATTAGAATAAAAAAAGGTGGAAAAACATCTTCGTGAACTACAGCTAAGTGTAGGACATTGAGTAAATCTATCACTATGTACTTATTGGCGTGTTCCGGCTGCAGCAATTGAGAACTAGTTCATTTTCTACGCTTAACTTCGAACCATATGTGACCACATGGTCAACAAACTAGTATTATAATTAATATTTGTTTTATACTTAAAATAAAGTATTGAATAACTATAAAACCTTATATTAGACTCGCATGAGATAGTTTTCAATCCTACCCACAAGTATTTATATAAATTACCCCAGAAAAATAAAATAGCGCATCTGCAGATATTAAAGGGAAAGAAAGTATCTTTCTTTTTGAAGTCTGTTACAAATCGGCAAACGAGGATTACTTCTGTGATATTGAATTAACTATTTATTAATTATTATTCATAATAATAATCAATTGGTTTCGATGCGCCCGGAATACTGGATTTTTCTGAACTGCTGGAAACATAATATCACGCCTGGTTAGAAAATGAATGTAACTAGTTTATTTCGATCATTATATTTGTTTGATTTTCGTATTATATTACAGACAAACAGTTGCCTGCATAGTTGTTTATAGATATTACATATAGGTTGGGTGTTTTAAAACGTCGCCCGCGCATCTAGAGCCAATTAGATTGAACTGTTTTTTATTTTATTGTTTAACCAATGTGTTCTTCTTCTTCCCGTGGCAATTATTGTTTTAAATTGAATTTGACCAGTGCTCAATCACCTGCTGAGCATTTAAAGAGGCTACCGATAGGTCAGCGATTGTGCAAGAATAAGGACACAGAGGGCACGATAGGAGATGTGCCATGGTTTGACTATCACCGCAGTCACATAGAGCTTCGTTTTATCGATTAACCCCCCATTTAACCATATTGAACTTGCAGCGGCCCACTTGAGTTCGAAGTCAATTTAATGATTTTCAAATGGAGCAAAGCAGCTTATTTCCAGATGATAACTCCTCTGCGGGTTCTACATAGCCTGGTGGTCGAGCTAGCTAAATATCAATGTGTTTATAAATCAATATAATACATATAAAATATATGTATGTAATAGAAAGTAGGTTTCACAGAATTTTTATTTTATGGAGCATGCATAATTATGGACTAATTTACTGAGAGATCTATTTCAAGCCAAATTTCAACGTAAAAGGCATTGTATAAAGGTATGTGAACAGGACAATAGTGTCTTGTGTCTGACTGGATCTCGACCATCATACACCAGGTAGTTACACAGTTCAACAAGCGAGGCATCTCTACCCGACTGGATCCTGACCACCATGCACATGAAGTAAAACCTTTTTGCGATCTCTATGTATCCTCTCGTGTGGATTACAAAATGCAGAATCGAGCTGGCTGCCTTCGTTTCGATTCACGTCGGACGTCTACCGATTACTTTAAAGACAAAAATGCTTAGTGTAAGTGATGCTTAGAAGATAGACATACATTATTGCTGACATTTTTGTAGATTTTTATAAGTTCTACAATTATGTATCTACATTAATTTGATATATCTCTTATGCCGTTTAAATTCCCCAAAAGTGTCTTGTTCCCGAACTGATCACTATTAACGTCACTGTTTATTTCTTATGTTAGTTTATCTTATAAAATATATCCTATAACATGTATCTTTTATTGAGCAGCACGAGGACACAGCTAAATAGGGTTATGTCACTAGCGCGTGAGTGTATCGCAACAACCATATATGTATTGTATATTGTGAAATACTCGTCACAATGACAAATCGTGGTAGCGCCGACACGAGGATGGCAACTTCGATAGATCCCCATTTCTCGACAGTCACTGCTGTCCTTGGGTTCACCATCAAGTAAAGTGTAGGCTTACCGCTTAGTGATCGCCATACAAACGTTTCTATCAGCTAAAACTTCACAGACAATAGCACTGAGAACAATAAATCAGCAGCGACATTCAGTAAATCTGTGAAAACAGCCCAAATCACAAACCCAATTGCGTAACATACTCACCGACGAACCCTACTTTAAAATGGAGTCATAAATAAAAGGTAGACGCCGCCGCACCTTATCGCCGCAACAAATGAAAGAATACACCCTAGATAACCCCCTGCCTGGTGAAGACCGCCCCCCGCGCGCTCTCACCACCCCCCAACGCGCACGTAAAACCTTGTTTTACATTTATAACTACAAGCCAGGTCGCCTATTTATCATTCGTAACAAATTTCAACCTTATTCCTTAAACACTACAGCAGAGATTGCTATATCGTTATGGTCCGTTGCCATGGTAACTGATCGCGATTCTTACTACGCCTCCTCGTACTCACTCCTTTGGATTACTTTCACCGATCGGTACCAATACGAACTACATAGTTTCTACAAATAGTCGGAGTCATGGCAGCTCCAAGAGCAGGATGCATGTGTCTTGCATTATTTTTATTTCATAAACTAAGTTTGTAATATTTTGTTGTCTATGTTCGACGTTTAAGATTTATATTTGGAATGCGTTTCGAAATTGCCCGTACTAATAAATGTTGTGCTTATGTGTTTAGCATTTGTTTTGCTAGTTTTTAGAGCAAGCTTCTGAGTCTTCCGATAAAGAAAACTGCTATGAAAACTTATTAACTATTTTATTTAGAAAATATTTTGAAAGTTATCAAGTTTCTTGGAGCTATTCTTGACTTCTCGATGAATGGGATGATTTCCGAACCGGGAGTAGTATTTGAACCAAAAATGCTTTTTTGGGTCTAAATTGAATAAAATATTTTTGACTTTCAATTTACACAAAAAACTCTCAAGTGCCTATAAGCGTCTGCAAGTAGGTGTAGGTGCTTCAGAGCCTTTCTAAAAACAGTGAAAAAATATACACTCTTTTTTAAACTTTATTTAAGAATGTAATTTAATAAATTAGTTAATTTAATAGTTTAGCGAATGTTTCAAGTTACTTTTACATTATCAAAAGTTTAAGATATACCTACTTATCTATACAATTAATAAAATTTAAGTTTGTAATTTCAAAATAACTACTTTTTACTAAATGCTTATGAAAGTATATAGAATACATATAACAAAACACCCACTTTTAAAATTTCTGTCTGTCTGTCTGTTTGTTACGGGTAATCTCCGACACGGTTGGACCGTTTTTAACGGGACTTTCACTGATAGATAGCTGATTTTATAGGAAGAAACTTAGGCTGCTTTTATTTAGAAAAAGAATTAGGGTTCCGCATAAATAAAAAAAATTGGTCGTAGTGAATCCATTCGGGCGCTTAAATGGCTTATGCTGAGTAAACCATAATAGATATTACAAATTAATGTACAAACTAATTTTAGACATTAAAAATACATACAAAACCGTCAGCGAGAGAATACGTCTATCTTCTAAGGAACACTCACAATAAGCATTTTTGTCTTTCAAATAGCCGGGAGCGGGGGAGCAAGATAGTTGTACCTTAATAGTTAATTATAATAGTCACAACCACAAGATATTACCCATCATGGCACGAATAAAGAAGTTCGCTAATTCTTACCTTCATCGTACCGTGCAGATATGGAATAGTCTCCAGTTCCAATTCTTATGAAGTAGGGTCCTTCAAACGAGGCGTGAAGAGGTATGTCATGACGACAGCCGATAGAATTTATATTACCAACGTTCGATGCTGTTGGTGTCCTGTACCGTACTTTACTACCAAGTGCTGTACCTACAGTCATTTTACCAAACTAGTATTTAAAAAAATGAGGGTATGGGGCAAATACACGAAAGTCTTGATACAGGATTGCGATTGCCATTCAGTGAGTGAATTAGTGGGAATTCGTCACAGTAACTGGCCTAGACACGACTTGTTCAATCGCATTTATCAAGGTTTGCTTTTCTTAAAGGTTGGAGACAATGAAGAAGTATGGTAGATAAATGAAAAATCAAAATTATATTTTTACTAACCGTTTATTTGAACCACATTTTGTAGGTGGGCCGCGCCCAACTCACACGAGAGTGAGACGTAGGTATCACGTAAACAGATTGAGTTGGTAAATTAACACTATGCTCAGTGTAATATCTACTAATTCATCATCTTTAATTGGTGGTATTATATTAGTCAAATTGTAATTTACATCAATTCTATTATATTTAATAAATTGTCTTTTGTGCATTTTACAAGCGATTTCGTATAGTTTACAGAAGCTCTTTTACTGTATAATTTGTTTTTGATACAAAAATGTGCAAATATAAAATAAAGAAGAAGTGCAAAATAAACGTATTATAACGAAACGCCGTAATTCTAAATTTCGGTTACGAATTCTGTAGTAATATTTTAATAGTGATTGTTGACTTTGAGGTCTACGTTTGTTATTTATTTTTTGATAATATTACCTATAACTGATCAGACAAGTAATTTAATTTTAGTAGAGAAAATGTTTAACGAGTTATTTTTTTTCTTTATAGGTATTTAAAGAAATTAAGGAAACAATATGTTTCCTATTTATATAATATAGTATACCATAGATATATGTACCTAAATGATGCTCCAGTAAAAAAAATTAAACCTTTATAACGTAGAAACTTATGAAGTTTATTCTCGCTTTAACCAGGAGAGAGTAAAAGGAAAATAATCGAAATTAGAGGTATGAAACATTTATTAGAGTCTGAATTATGTAAATGTCAAGAAATTTAATGTTATTATATTAGTAAATTGAATAATGCAACAAAATAATTTACTTGATATTTGTGACCAAAATCAAAAATATATAAAAGAAATCCGTTCATAATTAATTAGTTATTGCACATTTCTGTTTCAAAACTAAGTAATATATTCATCTGTCGCGTGGTTTCAACTACATTTAGATTTTATTGTTAAATTCGTTTAAATATCTATTTACATGGTGATGTCATTTCATTTACAATGTACATAACATATTTAGTGCGTCCTCATGCCTTCACGCTAAAATTATTTCTTCGTAATCACTTATAATAAAATTTATCTTATATTTACAAATATTCATTTAAATATTTATACATTATACAATTACTTTAACAACATAATATGTATAAAAGATGATATACCTATACACAAAGGGTAGGTACCAATAATCATTATTATTTTTAAATTGTTAATAACTTCAGTGTATTAAATAGCAAAAAAAAACAAATTTATTTTCTTAAATCTGTTCGGGTGCTTAAAAAATTATATCCTTCAATCTATCCCAAAATATTTATGACTGTTGAAAATTTCTGTTAATTTCAATTTGGATTTAGGTAACTATTCCTGGGTAGGTAGGTATAGTTGTAACTTGTGTGTGTATTTTTTAAAAAGTTTAAAATAAAACGAATTTTAAAATAATTTTGAAATAAATTGCAAAGTATAATTACTAATTAAATACCTACATACTTTTTTATGAATTCAAAAATCAACATATCAACATAATAGCTTTATTTACAAGAAATAATATATGTATTGCAGATTATATGAAATCATGCAATATTACAAAGAAAAAAATTCTATTTTCAAATTTAAATATTACTTTTAGGAGAAACAAATAAAGGAAATATATAATATTTTGTTAAATGTATTAACCACTTCATAATTGGCACCGAGAGATCTATTTTATATATTGGAAGAGTGTCTAGTAGAGGCATTGGAAAAAATTTGGAAGTAGGTATTAACTTTTATAAAAGTCAAGCGTGTTTATGATAAAAGTAATTTATTGATATTTATAAACAGAAAGGAATTTTTGGGGAAAAACTTTGACCGGATTGACAATTACTTTGATCAGAATAAAAACAATATTACTCAATGCATAAAGCCCAATGTTATGTATACATTTAGGAACTTTAAATTGCAAAAGTCACCTGTATATTAGAACAAATAATGGAAACTTGGAGAATAAATTATTTATTTATTTGTTTCGAGTATAAACATTCAAAAAATGGTAAAATAGAGACCGTCCTAATCTATAACATACTGTTGTAGTGAACCTATCGAACGAGAAGATAACGCGTCTACATTAGTACAAGGTAGTAACTTGTAATGGATGCATAATAAACAAATGAAATTCATAATATTACATAATTATCATAAAATATACAACTTCAGAAACATTAACGTCTATTTTAATAAATTTTCTGTGCTTTTTTACCAATGCCTTTACAGTTCTATCCAAATATAGCTTAAATGTACCTAATTACATATTTTATTATTTATACTGAATGTAAAATCTAATTAATAATAAATTACTTAATGATTAATATATATCTAGTTAAATATTTATGTACAATTTTAATGACAAGATTAATTCGAGGCGAACAAATGTGCCTAATGATTAATTGCTTATCGCTTTTAATTGTTTTGAATAAAACTGTTTCTTATTGGTTAATTTATAATAGTTAAAAAGTTATGAAAGTAAATAGGAAACAAATTAGTTAATCTGAATGGGATTTACTTATACATTATTTGACGTCAGCTTATCTACTTTTAAGAATATAGTTTTATATTGAGATTTACTTTATCGACAAACATTATCGATAAAGTAATACAATTTTGCTGATTATAAAAAATACAAGTGATGAATAAAAATCGATTATATGATTTCTAATCAATGTACGAATAGTGTCAATGCAAACTGGTTGAATGTTTGAGGTTTTTAATATATAGGTAGGCACTGATAGCAAATAACCTTCAGTTATTCATATAATTACTCATTTTTCTTTTTCATCAATGAGAAATAAAAATAGAACAATATTTAAAATAAATCTTATATAGTCAAAATGTTTTTTCTTAAAACAACACATTAAAATAATATATTTTATGACAGTTTTCTATCTATTAGATTTGACGTCATATTTAATTTTCATGTTTATCTATACAATTAATAAAATTGAAGTGTCCCTTTGTAATGTCAAAATAATAGTTTTTTAATAAATGCATATGAAAGTATATACGATACCTATAACAAAAAACTCATTTTTTAAATTTTTGTCTGTCTGTCAGTTTGTGCTGGGTAATCTCCGAAACGGTTGGACCAATTTTGACGAAACTTCCACTAGTAGATAGATGATTTTATATGGAGTAGTTTAGCGTACTTTTATTTGAGAAAAAGAATTAGGGTTCCGAACTATAAAAAAACCTGGTCATAGTGAATCAATTCGGGCGCTTAAATGGCTTATGCTGAGTAAACCATAAAAAGTATAGCAAATGAATGTACCACATAATTAAATACATTAAAAAGATCTACAAAAAAGTCCGGGAGAGTATACATCTATTTTCTAAGGAACACCCAAAATAAGCATTTTTGTCTTTAAAATACCCGGGAGCGGGGGAGTAAAATTTGCGTGGGCATTCTGTAGTCCATGTAAGCGAAGCCACGGGCACAGCTAGTTTTTAAAAATAAAATATCTTTAGTGCTGCTCCAATTACTATTATTAATTTAACTATTATATATTAATATTATATTGATAAACAATTTAGATACTTATTCAAACAACTAAAAATGATAATAGGCAAAGTTTATAGGCTGTTGGTTACTCTCATCATTGTTCTGATAATCGTTAAGGTTTTGTTCGCTATCGACAGAGCCACTAGTACTAGCGATCTCACGATCACTTTGCTCATATTTATTCTTTATTTGCCAATTCGACAAATCGCAAGGCGCTTCATTATTCTCTTTACAATACTGTCTCGACACTATATTATAATCTGGGTAAGAATTATTAAAATAATACCCGTTTAAATCAAAATTATGTTCATTCAAATAATTCGAATGTGTTTTTGTATCGTTATAATTTACATTTTTATAATCGGTTTCGTCGAAGTTCCTGGCACTCTCATTGTTCGTTTCGGCCTCGATATCGATAAGTTTTTTATTTTTCACATCACTATTGTCACAGGCGTCGTATTCGAGGACGTCGGCGCCTGCTGCGAGCGATCACTGACGGTGATGGGGGAGTTGGTGGTGAGGAATGTGCTGGTGGAGGTCGAGCCTCGGCCGCTTCGCTTCTTCTTCATCACTACAGGGGTCGTTGTCGTGCTGTTCCTGGTCGTCGCACTCTTCGCCTAGTTCTTCTTGTTTGCGTTTTGCTGTTGCCATTTCGGCTGCGTGTTTTTTCCGCCATTTCGTTCTTCGGTTTTGAAACCATACCTGTGACATAAAAGAAATTAAATTAAACATTTAGGTATATTTACTAGATATTCATGTTTAATAATAATTATAGACACGCTTAGTACAGCTTTTTTAATCGACTTAAATAAAAAACGCAGGTTAGGTATTCAATTCGAATGTTTTTTTAATGGATTTTTGTTCAGCCATATCTTCTTTGTATATTAACCGATTTGGATGATTCTTTTTTTGTTGGAAAGGGGATACCTCAAGGGTAGTTGCAATTGGACCTCCACTTCAAAGATACACATGAGAACTTCTCGAAATCCTTGGTAGTGGTAATTTTTTTTAAAAGGCACTTTATATGTTTAGCGTTAAATTACAATCTCAACTGATATTAAGTGACGATATGGCCGAAGATTACCGCATAACCTAAAGATGAGACTGGCTCTCAAGTGCAGCAACTTATATAACCTATACTTATATATGCCTAATTGCTTGGTGAACAATTTTCTATTAGAGGTTAGTGGCTAGCCACGCGGGCATTAGAAAATATATTATCACTATGCTATGGTTTCATCACGATGTTTTCGTTTATCGAAAGCTCAGGCTCATTGCAGGGATTCGAACTCACATCGATCGACGCAGAGTCCGTACACGCTAGCATTGAATCATCAGCATTTCAAAATCTCAATCTTTTTAATGTTGTGGATCCCGACTAACTTCCTCTAAAATCAAACACTGAATTCCTGCTTGTAAAATACACAGGGTCTAATTCGACGTTAGTTTCTAGTGTTCAAACTAAACGAACAACAAGTCTCATTAATTATTTTGCGCAGATAGCTAATTCGTTAAAGTCAATTCTAAAGTAAAACTGTTTAACTTCAAAACTGAAGAAGAGTGAACCGCTAAATCTAAAATGTTTGTTCAACAGAACACCAAATAAAGACAGCGCAAACATTTTCCAGCGCTATGTAAACCTAATCTCTTCGGGCGACATAATAATGCCTTATTAAACACCGCTGTCTGAATCGCAACACAAACTAACATTGCCTCTCGCTCGCACAATCTCCGAAGCCTCAGTAGTAACAAGGATAGATGCGGTAGCAGCGTTCGACGGTAATTAAGGGTCGTTTTGCAAATTACATGGTACTTAACCACCCATATAACGTAGATTAATCACTAGGATCCTCCGTCTCGCTCTTTATCGTAACGTTTCAGTATTATTATCCCGTTCCCCCGGGGTCGGGTCTAGCGGACAGAAGTTTAATTAGGTCATAAATACATTTTCATGATTACGGCTCGCGTGGGTTCCGCTATCTCTCGGAATTCTCAGGGCAGATGTTGAGCTTTATTAGAATCAGGTGCGTATTTCGTATCTTATTAAGATGTCAATTATATGATTTCTTTCGCTTTATGGTTTATTTTTAGAATCATAGGTGTACCTGAAACTTTAATTTCAAAAGCGGCTGCTAAACTGTATAAAACGAAATGCATGCCATCTACTGTAAAATGGTTGTACTAATTCAAAAACCATAATGGGCATGTGCGCAATTAGTCACCAAAATTTTATTGCAATCAAATAAATGGTATAGGAATACAAGGGACAAAGAAAAGTCCATTTTTATATTATACTAGCTGGTTCCGTAAACGTTGTTTTGCCCTTCCAGTAGTCAATAGCTCGACCACAATGCCATCTATCATGTTTAGGGATAGCATAAAAACCTTCAACAAGATAAAACGAAGATTTATCAACTTTTATGATAATCAATAAAACGGTGTTGGAGTTTCTCAACCTCATATATACACACAAACATCCATTTTTATATGTATATAAGACTATATGTGCCCGCGGCTTCGCACGCGTTAACTACATAATTATTGTTTATGAAAATATTGTGATATTGTTTAATATATGGACCAAATATTTAAGAAGCAAAAAAAATGTATCCAGTAGTTTTTCGTGATGCACGCACTACGGCACACCTCCATCATTTTATTTATCATTATTACGTGAAGCAAAAACTTTTTACCCCTTTAAAGCGTTATATTAAATAAAATAAATTATTACTGCGAATCCTAACGCGACCATTGCAATTTAACTTAGACCCCCCAAAATATTGACATTGTCACTCAATAAAAATTGACAGCAAGTGATATAATATTAATTTAGATTCATACTGCAAATGTCAAACAGAAAATAGTGTATGATTAAAAAGTATCTGGTCGAATTTCGATCATTGGGCGACCGCTAGTACAAATAGATATATGTAGATGTACAGCACTTGACTACAATGTAATTGATGTTAATTAATGATTATTAAACATTAATTGTTTTGGACATGTTATAGGTATTTCATTAAAAGCTAGCAGCTATGAAGTGGAATTCACTGCCGGCGCGTGGCGTGTCTTTCCATCTACATATAACTTGGTAGTGCTTAAGTTCAGATTGATTGATAATAAGATCGAATGTTAGTTGAGCGCCGCGATCCCGTCGACCTCATTTTTACTTACTATCAAACGCGTACCTGTATTAAATACATTTACATTTTTTAAATCTAATAGGTTTTCAAGGCCCACTTGCGTTTTAAAGAAATAAAATTAACGACTTCTGCTGTGTTACAAATATGCGCCTTTCGACCTCCGAAATTCTTACGAACACTCAGTAGTTAATGGGAAAATGAATCTTAAATCGGCACCTTCAAAACATGAAGAACGATAATGACGTACTCATAAAGGCCTGTAGTGGCGCTGTAATCGCCAATCTCAGGCGTCGTAACGCGATGCGACGGTCGCGTTTAACGAGACATTGTAAATACAGCTTTATTAAATGTAACCCCGCGTTTTGTCATAAGCGGTAGCGAGAGCGGGAATCTGTTCGATTTTTTAAACTTTTTTTTATCGATTTATATATTAGATACATAGGCTACAATTAAAAATCTTACAAGATGTTAAGTAACCATGAAGCCCAAAATGATAACACACTCTACTTATAAAAAAGATTGCTTCTTAAGTGCGGCTACCGAGACATCAGTGCTCAGTTGCCGGCATTGACGATTTATTCAATACAATTGTATGGTAATCGTGACTTTCCGCGATTTATGAGTGTGTGAATACTTTCATAAATGATTATGTGCCACTGAAAAAATAAAAATGAATCGTATGAAATCAGGGTTCGGAAAAAATAACGATTCCTCGATGTGTGAATGAGCCTTCAATGTCGAAATTAAACAACTGAACATTAGAAAATTTCCTAGCATTTTATTACACACAATATTTTTCTTTTTTTTTGAACGGTGTTGGATCGATCAAATAATTAAATTTATATCAAAAGTTTAAGCAAAGTGGGAAACTAAAATTTTTTTTTTTAAGTATAGTGTTGTAAATTTTAGGTATGACGAGCTTCGATCAATAATATTAATAAGATTATGAGTATAATATGAAATTATTAATGTTTATGTACGTTAAATTTATTTCTTGCTTATTTATTGCTGGTGGTAAAATGATGTAGGCCACTTTTCGCTTCTGCGATGAAGTGTGTACGCACCTTAACGAAAGGATTAGTGTTGTAACAGCGTTTGTAACGATATTTTAATGGCAGCCGGCAACTTGGCGTGTTTATTAATTAGGGGCCGCACGGACTCCGGGTTCCGTGCGTTGTAAATACTCATAACTACAGTTCGATGTAAAATGCTCTTAATGTACGTTTATTGCTTGCGAAATTAATGTTATAAGTTATAATTTTATTATATTTTGAGGATGAAGGTTTCAAAAGGTTAATTATAGGAAATGCTTTCTTAATGTTCAACTTAGTTATACAGGGAACTCGTGTGCAAAATTTAATACTTCTAGACATCTAGAACCACTAATTAAAGCTGGGCGTTGTCTGTCAGTTAGTGTTAAAACTTTTTATTAAGTAGACAGGCCTCATAGCACAGTTGTAGTAAACCCTACGATTTAGTGTAAAATATACATTTATACCTAATGCTATTATTGCTAGCTGTTTAGTTGACATAGTACAAGCTATACTTAGTTTAAAAATAGAATGCCCGTGGGTGGAATTTTGTCCCCGTATTTAATAAGTATTATAATTGTTTAGTATGTACAAAAAAAAATTAGTACCTATATAAATATAAAGTAATGTCTAGAAGTTGTTGAAGAATATGTCTACCTGGGACAAACAGTCCAGTTAGGTAGGTCCAACTTTGAAAAAGAGGTCAGTCGACGAATCCAACTCGGCTGGGCAGCGTTCGGGAAACTGCGCGACGTCTTCTCGTCCAAAATACCTCAGTGCCTCAAGACGAAAGTCTTTGACCAGTGTGTGTTGCTAGTGATGACATACGGCGCAGAGACGTGGTCGCTCACTGTGGGCCTCATAAGAAAGCTCAAGGCTTCTCAAGCTCTCGAATCAGAAATGAAGAGATCCGTAGACAAACTGAGGTAACCGACATAGCCAAAAGGATTAGCAAGTTGAAGTGGCAGTGGGCGGGGCACATAGTTCGGAGAACTGACGGCCGTTGGGGCAGAAAGGTTCTCGAGTGGAGACCACGCACCGGAAAGCGCAGCGTAGGACGGCCCCCCACTAGATGGAAAGACGACATAATAAAGGTCGCTGGGAGCCGTTGGGTGCAGGCCGCACAAGATCGGTCGCTCTGGAGATCTATGGGGGAGGCCTATGTTCAGCAGTGGACGTCCTGCGGCTGAAATTATGATGATGATTAAAAAAAAATGGTATTTTTAGCGCGAGAATCTGTAGAAATATATTTAAATCAAAACTTGCAGATCGATGTGAGGATTTATTGACGACCAATTGTTCTGATTTTGTTTTATTTAAAGCAGTTTTTTTAGTTATTATTTTCTTTATTTTAGTACTATATAATGTTTTAATGAAAACAGTTTGACAAAGAAGCACGTTTGTACACATATAACAAAGTGCTCGATCTTGTCATACGGTTTGACCCTAAGGTACAAGTATATTGTTAAAATGTATAAATTTATTATAATTACAATGTAACAAGATATAGGTAGGTACATATGTTTGACGAGAAAATACCGAGAGTTACGATATATTATATCTAATAGTGATGCGACTGAATAATATTTATGTGATAACATGAAAAAATCCATTAACTGTTTTAGTCTAATTTGTTTTATTTTTAGTTTTAGAACCTACTGAATTTTAATATTACCGGTTATATATAACAAACAATTTTTCACTTGACGATAATATTAATAAGTTTCAATTAAAATTATTCTATTACAAAGTAAAAAGAAAAGCTGTAGAAAGCCTCATGGTAAAATAATGTTGTATAGGGGTCATCCTTACGGCAAAGAAGCCTATTTGATACTTTACGATACACCCAAAACTTATTCGTTAAACTACGTAATAATTTATAAACATAAATGTATAGATATAGAAAGACTCGATACAATCCGAACGTAATAAAAAAACAAAGCGAACAAAACAAGGCTATAGTAATTTATTCGTATTAATAATGGATCATTTGGTTTTATTGTCAAAAACTTCATCGACCGAATATTCAGGGATCCGCGAATCCAGTACTGTGCATCAGCTTTTGCTGAAATGGGTTCCGCGGTAGCCAAATCAGCTTGGAGACGATTTCGCTCTTGTAGTAAGTAGTGTATGATAAAGTGTACGTATAGGTAGTGTCTATAGTGAAAGCGTGTAGTTAGAGTGCGAGGTACGCGGTAGCTACTAACTAGCGTAAACTGGTTTATTTCGGTTTTACTCACTGTATGTTTTACACTACTACTAACGTAAAAACGTCTCCAAGCTAATTTACCTTTACCCAAGTGTTCCAAGCAATACTAGTCCGTATGTAACGAATTAATTAAGTCTATTTATTATTGAATCGTTTAAGCAAATTTCAAGTAATGATGGCTCAGTGTTAGCATTCACGAACACCGCGTCTATCGATGTGAGTTACAATCCTTGCAGTGAGCCAGAGCTTTCGGTAAAGGAAAAAATCGTGATATAATCATAGCGTGGTACTTCTAATGTCCATATGGCTAGCTACCACCCTCAAGTTGCAAACCTGTCACCAATTACTAATAGGTGTGTTCCGGCAGCTGCACTTGTGAGCCAGTCGCCTCACTAGGCTTAGCGTGTTACTTATCTTGAGTCACATCATCACTTAACATCAGGTGAGATTATACCAAACGTTCAAAACCCTTAATGAATTTGAACCAGTTTACTTATTTTGGCTGTTAAATAATTCCACTTACACAAATTTGACTTTTCACTGTCATTCATTTGTTATGATTTATTAAAGTGTTTCAAAGTAAAAGAGATTTGTTAGTTCCGTAGCTTTAAAAGTTTAGAAACCGTTGCTTTGAAGAATAAGAAATGATAAGGCCGCATGCACGGGCGATTTTCTAACGCACGTAGTAATTAGTGCGACACGTGCGATGCGTTTTTAAAACACCAGCAACATTAGCATGAAACAGGTCTTGAATAATATTAATATTCAATACTGAATTCATATTTACTATCAATTCAGATATAATGAAATAATATACGTCACTAGATTAAAAAAAATTAAACTCATCTTAATCATAAAATACAAATTGAGAAATTAATATTAATATTAACAGGTTACTCGCAAAAATCGAAACCATTGTAAGTAACTTATACAATAATTTACAAAGTACTGGAGTGTACTTTGTAAATTCATATTTTAAACCGAAATTTATTTATCTTTCGTGTACAAAAGAACCGTAGCGTCAGAAAAATAAAAAAAAGTCTATAGGATTTCAACTGTATTTAGAAATTTTGAAATACGTGAGCGAGCTCTAAATACAATTTTATTGAACTGAACTTAGATGATAGTGAATAAAACATGAAAGACTAACATATTAACACATTATTAGTGTTAGTACTACCACATGTAAGATAATACCGGCATTCCAATCACTAAACACGATGGTTTTTTTTTAATGAAAATCAACATAAAAGATTCGAACCCACGTCGATCGACACGGTGCCCAAGCTATCGCTGAATCACTTTATTAAGATCTAACCAAAAGGCGACGTAAAGAGAAGTTTCCTGTAACAAACTTTGTCATTATAATAACTACTAAACTATTCTCTAGCAACCCCTTCACAGGCCATGTACGCGCGATCTACGCATATACCCTAACTCCCTCATTCAATTACTTAAGTGCTCGAAAGCGAACACCACGATGTACACCTGTCTCCTTTCGGCGCTCACAGTTCACGATCTCCCCATCCCTTTCTATAGAGTAGGGTCGGCATAATTATCTGAATAACTATTATTTTTCACAAGAGTGGTGTAATGGGTATGTAGTTAATGCGCTTTCAGTGGCGACATATAAAGACGTCTTAACATGTCGGCCATTTTGTTTTATCCGTGGCCAATTAGTTTGGATGACTCGATGTTTTTATTTTAGAAGTTTTGAGAAAACAAAATTACTAATAGAATAATTTATGTTACATTTTCAGCTTGACTTTTATTTAATAATATTGCTCTTACTAAATATGGTGTTTTTTTTCTATAACCGAGCGTTTCGATGCTTGATTCGAGTTTTTTTTAATGCAATATCGGAATGCGCTTGGTCTTAATCTTACCTGATGGAAAGTAAAAATGAGGCCGCCGATGTATCGCGTTTACCTATTAAATGCCTATTCACTCTTCGCTTGAAAACTCCCAAGTTATAGGTGGATGGGAAAACAGACGACGGGAGTGAATTCCACTCCTTTGCCGTTCGCATAATGAACGACGAAGCATAACGCTTCGTGCGAATCAGAGGAATTTCCATGACATAAGGGTGGAATCCTTCACGGCGTCTAGTTGTCCTATGATGGAACGGATTGGGTGGAATTAAATCTTGCAACTCCTGTGCACACTCTCCAAAGTGCAACGTCCTTCTATTTTCCCAAATTGTTAAAATGTTGCGCGTAACTAATATCATAGGGTGGATGTCTATGCCTAAATTATTTGTTAATTGTACCTAAATTGTTACCTATTTTATTTTAAATATAATACAAATACTTTACCTGTTAGGAATACGGCCACAGTATCAATGTCAGAAGATTTCTCTATCTTGCTTATTTATAATTTAATTCAAATTAATTATTTTTTATCCTGTAGTATTAAATAAAACGTTCTATAGGTATGTAGGTAGGTCCCAATGAAATTGATTCTAATCTGTCAAAATGCTAAAAATAAATCATACCCGCATCATAGTTGGGTGAGCGGTCCACGCGTGACCCGAAACTAAATAACTAAAACTTCTGCATAAAATATTCTATGATTTATTACTTTCATAGACAACTTATCTTTAACACTGTAAATTATAACGTAAATACTGTAGGATATTAGGTAATTTATCTTAATAATCGTCTTTATTATTTTATTTCACTTGAAGAGCCATGTCAATACTATAATTATAAATATTACTATCGGTGTGCCCGCGGCTCCGCACGCGTTTATAGTTACGCAGTGGTTATTTACATCCCGTAACTTTATTTTTACCCATATTGTTGACAATTCACATACCGTATCAATCGAGGAATGGCGTGTATTTTCCGTGTACAATTTTCATCAAAGAATTCTTCTTATTTCTTTCTTACTAAAAGCATAAATATGAATATCCCTAATTTGAGACATGATGTGATTTTCATATAAACTTTCATAGAAGTTTTATTTTCACCACATGTGGAATAACACTATGAAATGATTTACTTTTAGAAAAACTGTATAATCGAGATAATTTACAATAGGTATATCGCTTAGAATGTATAAGCTCCCGCGAGCCGCGACTGACAGCGCACGTTATATTTCTATCATAAAATAAAACAGTAATTAAGCCGCACTGCTTAGTTAAACCGTTTAAAAACATTTTAGCCAATCTTAAAAAAATACTGGACTATCATTTAATAGATAATTATTAGAAATAACATACATTTCTTATTAAGTATAATAATGTCAATAAATCAACAAACCAGATTGACAATCAACAAACTGGTTGATATGGCATCCGATGTTAATTCACCATTCTCGAGCATGCGCATTTGGTGTTCCCATATTTTGTTCATAGAAACTTTCATTTTCTACCCTTAAAGTATTATTTTCGCTACAAATAGTACCCTATGTAAGGACATTAAATTATATGTAGAAAAGGTCCCAAGGTCCAGTTTATCTCTATACCAAAATTCATTACAATTTGTTCAGCGGTCTAGCCGTGAAAACGTAACAGACAATCAGACAGAGTTAGTTTCGCATTTATAATATTACTATGGATTATTTTCCTCATTAATCTAATCATAATTCTAATATGCTTTTCGTATAAGAGATCCGTTAGTAAAACTACATGTTGTTTTGCAATGTACCTAAGTATATTTTATAAAACACCAATGAAATCGTTCTCACAGTCAAATCAATAACCGATCGAGGCCAGTCCGGCGGCGGTCTGCTGTAATTATTTAATAATACCGAAATAATAATTATTAATAAGCTCCACGCTTCAGTTGGCAGGCGGATTATAACGCTTTTGTATGACTACTTGTTTTTATACATGGTCTAATTGAAAAGCGTAAAGAGGATACCTATTAAGAATTCGGTTTATTATTTTTAATGTTACTAGTTGAGCCGTGCGAATACTTTGCACATTACAGAACTAATGTAAACATCCTAACAGCTCTTACTTTAGTTAAATAGATTGTTAATAGAGGGCGCCTCTTACATTTTACTTTAATTTAGCTTTAAAATAATGTTCAAGTAATTGATTGTGATGAAGAATTAAAAGAGATATTATGCCATTGCCAAAAAACACTGGCAAGAAATAATATATATAGATTTTAAAATTTCGGCCAGTGTAATAATACGAAATACTAATAGTTGAGTCGAGCCGAGTGCAAGCTGAACGCGCGTTACATAGCCGAGCATGACGAGCCAGTCTCATTCAATACTCACTAAACAAAGTGCTCAGCGCGCCTAAACAAAGAAGACGGGTATTTCAGGGCCCAGAACGTAATTAATTGAAAAATGCTTTATAAAATCGAATATATTTTTGTTTTTAAAATCGTACAATATCATTAAAATTCACGATCAACAAAATAAGTAAACTAACAACTTTAAATGATAATAAACATAACCCTTTTTTACTAACAATCCTACTTTATAGAAATTTATTTACATGACTTTGCTTTTACGGTATATCTTAAATCTCTGCTTTTAGACTGCAAAAAATCCGCTTTTTTCAGTGACTGTTTGATAATGTATTTGTTATTAATTTACACCGTTTTCATATTTTTACATTCCTTTTTTACCCAGGCCCATGTCTGTATGAAAGAGTATCCATCTCCTTTTCGCTTCAAAAACATAAAAAATGTGCTTTTACTACGTGAAAATACACCGCTAGGCATCTATAAATGTAATAAGACACTTGAGAGGGATCAGGGTCAGGGGTTCACAACGTATGTTAATTATCGTACATGCACGACAATTTCATGCCTTTGTGCGTTGCAAGATTGTAGGATCATACGAAATTACGATAATTTGAACATTCAAAGAATTCATAAAAAAAGTCCTCCAAAGCGAAAGCCAGTAAAGAACGATAGTTCTAACCCAATATACGAAAATACGATAATTTTGACGTTGCTGGTATGATGACTGCTTCAAGTTATGAACCTCTCAGTGACAACAAATCCTCATTGTAGATTTAAAATGTTAGCATTTCAAGTACTATCCTAACTTATAATTAAGTACCAATGGATTTACTATAAATTTTCATAGAATACAAAAGGCATAAAAGTATTTTTTATATAGCCAATTGATAATTTTTCGAACATAAAATAAAACGGTATTCGCTCCGCTGCCTGTCATCGCTTGTACCACACATAACGGTATTACCAATAATTTTCATTATTTTAAGATCATTAGTGGATCTAACTGCGTGTTCTTTATGAGAATATCGACTACAAACAGGTATTAAGATTTCTTTATTATGTTCTTTCATACAATATTATAATAAATATGTTTTTTATTTCTATTTATTCATAAAAAAATACGTATATTTCTAACCGCGGTTAAACCCGAAGTTTAGTTACTAAGAACTGAAAATAAAATTAAGTTATTATTTTATATGTCATTGAGCTCTAGAAATGTATGTCACATTATGTTCAAATTCGGTATATTAATTTCAAAAATGTTATAGGTCTGAAGAAAAAACTGTTAGTAAGAAATATAATTTACATTTTTATATCATGAAAGTATGAAAATTAAAACATATTATATTTACTTTTAAACACATTTTAAAAAGAGGTAAAGATGAGTCTGTTCTATAAACTCGTACGCCACCTCAAAGGACTTCGAAGAACAGGCAATAAATACTCCGTGGAAGTCATATTTTGTAGAATACTTTTTCTCCTTTGTTTTAATATTATTCTAGAACATTATAACGCAAGCAGCTGCACTCGAGAACTAGTGGCTTTTCTAAGATTAGTCTGTCAATTTTGTCACTCCACATCTTGTATAGTTATATAAAAGTCTAAAATATAAAAAAAAATGACAGAAGTGATAACTTAAACTAATCAAAAAGAAAAAAAAGACCAAAGTAAAGAGAGAAAGGGAAGCCGGCGCAGATTCGAACCTAAGACTTCGGCAATAGCAGTTACGCTTACGACCACTAAGCTACGAGTGTTTTGTTAGAGTTAGCTGAAACTATGCTACTATTAATGGCACGCGTTACGTTACAAAGCGGTTTACTCTCCCATAAGAAGTTATCACTTCAAAAATATAAAAAGGTAGGTACGCTGTTAGGAACTACATAGTATTTAAAATAAAAATAGTAAATAGAAGTTTATTGCTTTGTCTGTACTAATGTAAAACAGAGCACATCGTACGCACACCACTCTCTGCAACACAATTGAAAACGCAGATAAATCAATTTTTATCAAAACGCCGCGAGATTGTCCGGTCGCGATCGTTTTTAAGAATTTGTGGCCGATTCGGTAAATTGGAATTGTGCTTTTGATCGATGTCATTCAACTAATGGAAGCGGATGTGTAGGAAAAAAATCGAATAACACTGCCCGTGGAACGATGCATTGTACTGATATGCAAAAACAGTTTTTTGAAATGGCCGCCCGGTGAATTGATGCTGTCGAATAAATTGTATCTCTGCACGTGACCGAGTCGGGTGATTGGAAAATAACGAATTGAAAAACGATAAGATTGATTTCACTCGCGTTGAATATAACCGCGGTGGTCGCACTACGATACCCCCTAGAGGTCAACAAAGTAGTTTGTTTATAATTAATTGAATTTTTCATTATGAATCAAGATCGCAGCTACGTATTTATCTTATCTAACAAAGTAATATATACCAAATTGTATTTTTTTTATTTGTGTTTCTACATCAAAAATACATTTAGAATTGTTATATTACTGATCTATTGAAATTTAAAAAAGTGTCTGTTTGTTTATCAAAATAACAGTTCTGGCTAATCTCGGAAATTGTTAGACCGATTTTGACGGATCTTTCACTGGCAGATAGCTGCTGTTATAAGAAGTAACTTAGACTACTTTTATTATAGACAAATAATTAGGGTTCCGCACAAATTAAAAAAAGCTGGTCATGGTGAATCAATTCGGGTGTTTAAATAATAAGAGATAATATATCAAATTAATGTACTACATAATTGTAGATATTAAAAAGACCTCCAATAAAGTTAGCGAGAGCATATGTCTATCTTATAAGGATCACCTACCATAAGCATTTTTATCTTTAAAATAACCGGGAGCAGGGGTAGTATTATTCGTGCGTGTGCCCGATCGACAGCATTCTGTAGTCTACGCGAACGCAGCTGCGAGCACAGCTTGTGCAATAATATATAACGCAAATAAACAACATAAATGAACTTGGTACTTTCTAAGCTGTCGTCACGCTTTTGCTTAATCAAGCAACTCCGTAAAACGGGCCTAAAAAAGTTATATTTAAAAAAAAACAATTTGAATAACTTTCCGCTCAAACTACTGAATAAAATTTGGAGTTAAATCTAATAAACAAAAAAAGGGAAACAAACTTCATTATCCAAATAGCTGTCCGCATAACGGCTATAAATCAAAAAAGGATTACTAAAGGGGCCCGGCCGCTACAAATTTGTCGTTATTAAAAAAACTCATTTGCAAATTTTGAAAGACAAAGAGATATTAAAGCGATAAAGTGAATTATCCTCAATACGACCGGTCCCTGGTGGCCTGGGGGCTGGGGGTGGGGGATAGATACCCCTTTCCAACTAACTACCAAGTTTTGAATTAAAAAAATTAGGCGGGCTCTTACCCGATGTACCTGTAAATACAATCCGGTGTCTTCCGTGATGAATATCAAAGAAAATGATTTTCAGTATGTTTTTCATTTACAGTCAAAATATAATACGTTTATAATACGAGCGATTTAAACTGTATCTTGTTTAGTGACGTCATCAATATAATATCTGTGTAGATGAAAAATCTAAGTTCATAAAAAAAAAATGTATTATAGATTTGTGCTATAAATTATTAATGTAAACTGACTTGAAATTATATTAACAATTAAATTCAATTAAGCTGTTCTTTTTACTGATATTGAAAATTGATATTTTTAAGATAATTTAATTATAAATTCTTAAAATAGTAAAGAACACAGACACACAGATAACAACACTTCGTAAACACTTATATTAACATTTAAATAATAACAGTTAATAAAGTAAATACTAGATATTAAATACGAAAGACATGACAGTGGCAAAAGCATTTAAACTCGACGACCACCGTGAAACAGAATAAAAATAAAAAAGGTACCCTGACAAGTCAAAATACACGTAACGAGTCAGAAGTTTGCGAATTAAGAAAATGTAATTAGTGCAGGCCTCACACCCCCAGTCTCCCCTACGGACATAATTAAAGCGAATCTTGTTCTAATTTTGACGTTTAATTTTTTTCTCCGCCGTCATTTTAATTAATTTAGAAAAAGTGCCTTTAAAATTTAATCTGTGCTATTTCGGTGACAGTATTTTTTTTCTTTTTCTACTTTAACTTGGCAAAGATTTTTGATAGCGGCCCCTACGGCGTCGTTAGAGGTTGAATATTTTAATATATATATTTTTTTGTTTTGACTAATGGATATACTGTACGGATTTTAATTATAATGATTTTGCTTCACTGTTTTTTGATCGAAATTAAATAGTGATCATTCTTTAAAATATGTATGTATAGCGTTCATCGGGTATTTACCAATCGAGATCAAGATTCCTCTTTTTAATTATCAATCTATAGTTTTGCCTATAAATGTAATGTTCTTTTTCTTTCGTGATAGAAGTATATTACACAAAGTTAAAAAAAATTGTCTGTCTGTTTTTCTGTCTGTAATTTCAAAATAAGATCTTTTTACTACATGCATATGAAAGTAGGTATATTTTGAAATTTAGCTGATATTATAAAGAGTTACTTAGGCTACTATTATTTAAGAAAAAAAAACAGGGATCCGCGTAAATAAAAACCAATTTGGAGTTACGCTGAGTAAACTTTAAGGGATATATTACATTAATGTAGTACATATTTGTAGATCTTAGTCAAAGAGACTACATGTTTATCTTCTAAGCATCACTTATAGATAAGAAGAATAAGTATTTTTGCTTATAGAACAACCGGGCGTACAGCGAGCACAGTTAGTATTTAATAAACAAACCTATCTTTAAAATAACTCTATATTTCCTTTTTTTTTTTTAAATACAATAAAAGTCACGCCGCCGTTAATGAAATGAGTATCATCAGGGTTTGACCCTCAGAAAAATCTTTGCTTCGCTTGTGCTGTCACCTGAAGAAAATTATTTTGGAACATAGAGATTTAGCAGATTAGGATTTAATCCACTTGTTCAGTAAGGTGCTTGTAACTCTAGTATCCTGGAAAAAAATTCAAAAAATTATCTTTACAATATTTTTATCGCTGTATATAAGTTGATTAAAATTTGAAACCAATTCATCATTGACGTATAAACAAAGCAATGACCGTGCAGTGAGTACACACGCAGTTCCACATAAGCCTGAGAGTTGACGGGCCTTAGTCACGATAAGGGCGGGATTACGCGCGAGGGCGGGTGGCACGACGCGGCCGTACGTACAGTATGTAACCCTTACTTTAAAATTTCCAGATTTACTGATACGAGGCTTGTAAACACTGTGTAAAACGTATAAATTATATAGGGTGTAGTTTTAATGATACATTCAGATTTACAGAGTGCGATAGTGTTATACTTATGTCGTGTTTGGTAACATTACTTTAAATTTATTATCATATACATCGTGGTCCTCTATTATAATAGAAGTTATATTTTATCGCGTCTAGTCCCTAATTGTTATGTAGGTATAACTTATCATTTTGTACAAATTTAGCACAATCATAATCTTGCTTATTTTCTTATACTGACATACCATCACGCCTGTTTTCTCCGAAGGATTAGGTACCCACAGTTCGCCGGGTATGCTTTAGGCCCCATGTAATAGAGAGCGAGTCTATTGTCATTAATCGGCCACAAAGCTAAACTCCAAGCTGCTACTGAGAATTTCTTTAAAAAATCGTTATACTGTGCTTGACCTGGAAATCGAACCCAGGACCTGGACCAGAACCACTAGGCTAACGGGGCAGTTTTTTATAGTAATTAACTGCAAAATAACGGCAACATCCAAGAGATTGCAAAATTAATCAACAGTCATTGGTATTATGCCGGTCTGCAGGCCACACGGAAACTGAATAAGTATACAACGGCTGTTCCCGGAAGGCGATACACCTGTATGTCATTGGCGAGTGTCATAAATGGTAAATGGAGGTCACAACCCAGGAGTCCTACCACGCAGTAAAACCAGTCCTATTCAGTAAGTACGTACTATCATATAAAAACGGCAGTATCAAGAGGTATTCTGGCAATCGCTTTGAAAATGCCAGGGCATAACTTAAATGCAAACTGACTTGAATTTTTACAACGCGTTGAAAGTATTACCTTTGACAAGTTTATTTCATTTCGTAAGGCACGAATACAGGTAAGAGATCTAAAAATAAGTTCACAATTTACAGTTATCAACTATTTGATCATATGTGATAAGACAATGAAGATCAAACAATTAAAAAGAAACTACATAGAAATTTGTCGTGTTTTAAATTAACTTCATTGTAGGGCCTACGTATTCTTTAAAGACATTTTTCGTACAAAAGGGAACGCTAAACAATTGTTGACGTCTACATGTTTTTTTACCATGAATATAGTAGTCGCGATAAAATAAAAAGAAACAAGTGAGTTGATTACCCTAAACGTGATGCGTTCGCTTGATTAGACGCAACGGCAAGTCGCAACAGAACCATTAATGTTGCGATCCATTATGGGCGCGCGGTAGGTAATGATGTGGCAGATTCTATCGCGTCCGAGCTTAGATGTCATTTAAATTTAAATTAAGGTATTACGCGAGCGTTTCCACTGAGCCGTTCGCGTTTTGAAACGCATCCGTTTGTGTTATCGCCGTTGTATTATGGGCGGGCGGGCGCGTGTGCATTGCCTGTCTACTGTATAAGTTATTAGTTATTACACTATTTGTTCTGTTTATTCGCATATTTCATGGTCGAGTATTATTGTGGTGAATTTTTAATTTGATTATATCTAAATATGTACATATTATATTTCATTTAGCATGTTGTTTTGATAAAATTCTATTACTTCATTGCTACAAATTTATTTTAATTTTTTATTTAATTTCCTAAATTTTATATTTTTATTACTATCAAAGTAATGTTATTATAATATATTATGTTATTATAGTTTATTATTAATTTTAAGTTTTAGTATTTTTTACAAATATTTGTTTTTGCTCACACAATAAATATGCATACATCTAAGTACCTATACAATAAATATATAGATATTGCATTTAGTAAACTGAAGTCTCAGAAAGTTTAGTAGTATGTCGTAGTAGTTTAGTATTATTGGCACGTCGTTGTGGGTTCGAATCTTAAAATGAACCTAAGCTAACGGTAAATTAAACCATCCTGATGAATCACAGCAATAGAGTATTTAATGGGAATACAAACTGCTCGGCTGGCTAGTAACCATCCAGCAATTTCGATATATTCTGTAGATATATTATATATTTGTCACCGGCTCTTCTCAGTGACTGAGATGTTTTCCGACCCGGTAGTAGTGTATTGACTTTCGTAAGTGCCTTCTTGAATTAAAATAAGTAATAATTAAATTGAGTAAAATATTTAGATTTTGAAGTAAATATTGACGTGGTATATGCACTTGAGAATAAGTAAAATCCTTTTCTAAGTTCAGTTCTATATTCAACCTCATCGTAACAATATCAGAGCAACTTATAATCAGATTATAATTATTTTTTACTGAAAAAAAAAAAAAAACAGAAATATACTAAAATATAATTGTTCGATCGAGTTTCTTACCGGTTCTTCTCGATGTCTGGGATGTTTTCCGAACCGGCATTAGTGTTTTGACGTTCATAAGTGCCTTCTTAGGGCCTAAATTGAGTAAAGATATTTTTTTGATTTTGATTTTGTTTAAAAGTTATATAATAGCACTGTTTTAAATCATGCAAATCATCTAAACGAGTTTGTAATCCAAACTGAAATACTTCAATCAGTCATCCACTATCCAATATAAATACGGTTCTGCCCAAACTGATCCCGTATCCCGGTCCCTAAGGACCGCAGTCCCTGATAAGACGGGAGCGTGTCGATACAAATTGAAAATAACCCATAAAACCGCACCATCCGCTGCATTTACCACAGGGGTAGAACCGACTGTGACGAACTGACGAATTATCTAAAAAAGCATTAGTATGAGAGTTAAAAAAATGAATTCTATTTTCGAGACGATTCCCATGCAAGTTTCTTTATTGTTAAATAATTATTTCTTGGTCAAAAGCCAAAGAACAACAACAAATTGAATATCAATTCATCTTTAGTTATAAATGAATTTTGATGTACCGTATATACTACATTTATCAAAAATATCTACGATGAACCTGAGCTTTGAGTGACGGCGAACATCTTGATGAAAACATGGTATGGAGGTTGGGTAGGTATTATCTAATGCCCGCTTGGCTAGCTACCATCCTCAAAAACCTATCGACAAGCACCTATAGGCGTGTTCCGGCAGTTGCGTTTGAGAGTCAGTCCTTTTATGCTTAGCATGTTGTAGTGGTAGATTGTTGTCAGACGCCAATCTTTAAATCGATAAAAAATTAGATTAATACTAGGTAGGTACATTTATTTGTAATCAACTTACTTTGCGAAAGAATTACAGCTTTTGTACATTATGTGTGCTAATAAATTTCGAATTATAAGCTAGGTAAAATATGTAACACTTTATTTATGTGCTGTTTTTAATCTGTAATGTTTGCCTATATAAATAAATAAATATTGTATATTAATAAGTAACAGTTAAACGCCATTCCACTCCATAACTCATGTGTTCTAAACCTGACTCGATAGGATAAACAATTGTATTATTTATCAAACAATATTAATCCGCGTACGCAATAAATCTGCGACGACAAAATAATAAAAAAAACAATCGCGTTTTTTTTTATGCCGCGAAAAGAATCGCTTGCGGAAAGCGGCAATGAGCCGCAGATTAGGATCGGATAAATCCGCGTTATTAATGTACACGGATACACGCGGATCGGATAACGGATGGCTTTGACCCTCCTCGGCGGATATTTTAAGGTTTTTTGTTTTGTTTATGATGACACGTTTGATTTTGTCGAGTGATTGGGCAGAGAGGATTTATTGAAGGGACATTTGTTCAAATAAATCAAGGGTTCCGATTTTGACTGGATAGAAGATTAATATACGCACTAGGTTATAGTAGAATTAAGGTATTCAATGTAAGCGCTATGTAACTAGGTAAAGAATAAAGACAAATTTTATCCTTCTCAGCAAGGGTCACGTGGAACGCCAATTACTTCGAGTGTACTGTGCAATTTTGCATCCAAATACTTAAACCGTGTACTTATGCGGATATTTCTACTTCAGTAAATTACTTCGTTTTGAGGAAGCCGGAAGGGAAGTCATGGTGGTCGGATGGTTAAGATAGGCGGAATATCGATTCGATATTTACAGGTTCGAACCCCGGCATGTAACCAACAAATTTTTCGAAATTCGCATTACTAATTCAAATTGGTAACATCGGCTGACGGTGAAGAAATAAAATATTGAGGAAACTTCAATGATTGAAAAATGTTCTTTTAGTACCGCTATATGTGGGAAAATATAGAACTGTGGTTTCTTAGTGTTTGAATTTGTCAATACGTTGTGGACTGGCGTGGTGATCAGAGCCGTGCCTTGCATGCATGCATGACGCATATGTGTATTAAAGCGATCACAGAAGCGGTGCATGGCTGTTGGCTATCCGAGGTTGTCAACCGTGCGTGATAATCCGCAATACCGCGGACCGTGTGAACCTACCTTTAAAATGATGAACCTGATCTTTCAGTGAAGGAAACATGATGATTAAACAACGTCACGGTGGCACGAGTTTTCTAGCATCCGCCTGACTAACTACCACCGTCAATCTCTTCAATAATAAAATTGACGTGTCTGTTTGTAATGTCAAGACATTTTTTACCAAAAAAAGAAAACCGACGTCAATGATTTTGAGGAGTTTTCTGGTGTATATTGTAAGTTCAAGGTTGAATGCCAAAGAAATTAAAATGAGACCACCCAAAAGGCATCCCCTATCGAACAAATAATAATCGTGCAAATCGGTTTATAAACAAAGAAGTTATGGCTGAATATCCATAAAAAGAAACATATACATATACATTCAAATTGTTTAACATCCTTCTTATTTTGAGGTCGGTTTTAACAGATTTTTATTAAGTAAATATTAAATTATATACGATAATTAAACACAAAAACAATTTTTAACATTTTCGTCTGTCTGTCTGTTTGTTCTGGGGTTTCTTCGAAACAGTTGGACCAACCGATCTTGACAAGGGGGAACTTTTATTTTAGGAAAAGAATGGAAGTTCTGCGCAAAAAATAAAAAGAATCTTTATCTATACAATTACTCTACACAATTTATAAAACTGAAGTGTCTGTTTGTAATGTTAAAATAACAGCTTTTTACTAAATAAAGTATGTATAAATATAATATATGAAAGTATATACGATAGCTATAATAAAAATCCGTGAAAAAATCCGCAAAATAATTTCAAAAAAGTGATATAATAATAATATCTACGTATTGACATTTAGTTATAATCAGAAAATGCTATTGTGGAAGCCATATTCAGTAGTTGATATAACTAAACTATGGTTATAAATATTGTAGGTATTCCTTCAGTAACACAAAGTTACATAATAGTCTCTATGATATATAATAATAATGAAATATGTGCAGTAAGCGGGTCTGTTTGAGCGCAGAATCGTATGATGTGATTGGCGAGCCGGTGTCGCTAGTGATGTTACCCTCAACGTGTACTTGAAAGGGCTATCGACGCCGAAAACTCTAGGAATTATTTCTAAAAAGCTTAAAGTTTTAAGTACGGTTCTCTTTATTTCGCATTAATTTGTTAAAACTTAATATAAAGTTATAATAATTAAGAATATTATAAAGTTAATCATGACTATTATTACACAGCACCTAATATTAAGTCCAGTTACATAATATATCATCATCAACGATCGATCATACCAAAAATTATAAAGCATTATACAAATAATATAGCAGAACTTGTGGCCGTTCTAAAAAAAAATCAAAACAAAATAGTAGTAAGTAGTACCTAAGATATGATTTTTTAAAGACTATATATTTTTTGCCTTATTTTACATTATTGTACACTACGACCACAAATGGGTGTACTCTATAGGTTTTCTGTTGTTCTATTGTTATGAGCCTGAGCTTTCACTGAAGGAAAGCATCGTGATGAAACCATAGTATGATGGCAGGGTTTTTTCTAATGCCCGCCTGGCTAGCTAACACCCTTAAGTTGAAAGTTTGTCAGTAAACACCAATAGGTGTGTTCCGGGAGCTGCACTTGAGAGCCAGTCTTTCCACTAGGCTTAGCGTGCTGCCATCTCGGGCTACATTGTCTCTTAAGATCAGGTGATATTGTGGCCACAATGCTAAACCTATAATGATAAAAAGAAGCTATTGTACTAAAAAAGTCTCAAATTAATTTTACTAAAAAAAGCTCATGCATCTTGCTACTAAAATGAATCTAAGGACACCTCGTATGCCAAAATCCATCAAACCGTTTAAGCGACAGAGCGTGCCAAAGAAATAGCCATACACACATACTTACATACGCTCGAAAAACATAACCCACCCTTTCAACAGTCGGGTAATATTGTTGGTTTCAAGTAGATTTTATATAATGACATAATTCAATATTATATCTATAATATAAACTTTCTTTGAGTGAGAAGCTGTGTGGGCAATTGTGTTCACATATTTATATTAGTCGTGAATAGGCATCAGATAAACAGTGTTACTTACGCATTTATAATAATAAATTAATGTGGATTTTATTAACTATTATTAATTTTAATTGTCATTATATTCATAACTTCAGCTTAATATCGATTTGAAAACCCACATCACTAGATTTGTGGCTCGGTGGGGACGCGGACAGACACGTCTACCGTAAAACGTCGCTGACTCAGGATATTGCAGATATGTTGTTCGGGAATCGGGAGTCAGGGAGACGATCTTGAACACGATTCCTTTGTTAAATTTATACTTGTTTTTACATTTACTTATGTTTTAAAATACGATGTAAAAGATATAGTACCTAGTTGAGAAACAATTGTATTAGACCACAGATATATGTTTCCTTAGGATAATTCATAGATTAATTCTTATTAAATTGTGAAAACATACTAGCTAAATTTATCTATATATTAATACTTGAAAGAAAAGCTTTCTAACCCTATTTAAGCGTATTGCGTGCACGGGAACTGTGAGATTTGGCATAGTTAAAGTTTATATGGAGAAGGAGTACAGAAAGCTAGAATTGATCTATATTATCTGTTTCTAATATATTAAATAAAATGAATTAATACAACTAACAAATTAACACGACCAGTGCCATTGAACTTAGACCCCCCCAAAATATTGACATTGTCACTCTGCGAAAAGTGACAGCAAGTGATATAATATTCATTGTATAGGTTCATTCTGCAAATGTCAAAATTTTGTCTATGATCAAAAAGTCGCTGGTCGAATTTCGATCTTAGGGCGATCGCTAGCTATTATAAATAGATGAAACTTTATAAAATGAATATTTAATTAAAACTGCGTTTAAGTTAAAATTCGGTAAAATAATGGTAGAAGATGATTTAACGTAAATAAATTGGCATATATGTAATCCCCAGCAGCCAAGTTATTAAACAAAAACATGAGTGCTTTAATATTTAAAACGCGCAGGTTGTAAAACATAAAGCGCTCGTAAAGATGACATCGAAATCGTTACAGTATAAAGCGCTATAAAGCGGCATGAAGCGTCAAGCACCCAACCCTCTACGTTACAGACAATATAGACGCTGAACGAGAAAGTTTTCATATAACAATATTTGTACGTACATTTTCTGTGATACACTTGAGGACATGGAAACTGATATATACATTTTTTTCTTGCTGTTGTATATTTGTTATTAATCTGGGTTTATTTATGCTTTGTATTTGTATTTAAAAAAGGGCAATGCACATTCAAATTTAGATTTGAATAATAAATATATCACAAGAATCAAATCACCAATCAATAACAAAACTCGTATCTAAAATTTCTTCAATGTTATTAGTAGGTACCTATCTAACGCTCGCTGTCTCGCGCTGTTCTTATCACAAGTCAAACCTAACCTAACGTAGCCACATCTTCCGTGAACTGATCATCTAGCTTAAAGATTTAATCAAATCTTCCCTTGGAGACCGTTTTCTTTACTAGCTAAGATGACAAAAATATTTTCTGGGAATAGAAATTGTCATTAAGATATACATAAATTGTTAACGGAATATTAACATGGTCATAAAAAATATTAAGCTTTATCCAACGCATTATGGCTAACACAAGGTATTGAGGTATTTCTAAATCTATATAGTATGCGTTCTATGAAACACCAATTACAGCATTAGTTTTTATAAGATGAAAAACTTAAGAGTAAAACATAATATTGAAAAGGCTATATTAAGGACAATGTCTCGTTGATTCCTGATTTATTAATTTATCAAACTATCGATAGCTGTGAAGTGTCGCACTTAGTGAACGTTTGAATCAATAATGGCTGAGTAATAGCATGTATGGACACGAGGTGGCTTCAAGTTCTGCAGTATGCCAGAGCTTTCGGTGAAGGAAAACATCGTAATGAAGCATTGCATGGTGGTAGGCTATTTTCTATTGCCCTTCTGGTTAACTACCACCCTCAAGTTGAAGGGTTAGTGTATTTCTCACTTAGGTCACATTGTCACTTATGTTTTCAAAAGCTGAACACATAAAGTGTTAAAAAACTTGAAAATTGGTTCATATTTACCACAATTGGTGAGAGTTTGTTTTTGTCTGTTGTAGTTATAATGAAATCACAAGATATAAAGAGGATCGAATAACTTAATGTATAAGAGAGTAAGAATAATTCATAATTCATAATTCGTGCTGATCAGTGGTACAAAAGTTCGATTTGTATTCATGAATCGGTCCAAGAATCGAAAGGAATCCGACAATATCGACTCAATCTTGTAATAACGATATTATTGCCGCATAAGATTTCTATGCTCCTATATTATTTTATATATGTAATTTTTTCTTTTTTATCTTATATATTACTAGAATTCCGCCCGCGACTTCACTCACCTGTTTTTGTACTTTTTATTTTATTTTTCTTGCTGTTATTTTTTGCCACCGCTATGTAAATAAAAATTCGATAAGCACTGACTGATTCCAAAACTCTACGCGTTTATGTGAATCACTAAGGACTTTTCACTATATGTATGTATGGTGGTCGTTCAGTCGAGCTTACCACACCGCTTTAGCCACTTTTCTTTTTCCGTTGCTCAAAAAGGCACATGCAGGTGAGGGTTGACTTGAGTTGAGGTTAGCTTATCAAGATGTCCTCTTTCTATCCTATTCCATAGTAATATGAACTGGGATTGGTTAACTACTTTTTTTAAAGTCAAATAAGGTGGCGAACATTCTTACCGCGGCCCGTCAAATTTTAAGCGGTTTCCACAGCATGTGTACGTTTGTAACATCAGAAGTATCACTAACACGTTGCCGACCTGGAACCCCTCTCCCGAAAAGAGCTCAGAGCAGGGAACACAACACATAATGATTTGGCTGGCTACTTCTGTAAAATGGAGGTATTCCACCAGTCAGGTTGCCCCAAGTAGCGAGAATTTTTTTTGCCCTATCTCTCTTGTCGTACCTACTTAATCCGTCCAAGACTACCTATGTACCGTTTATTGATATTTTAAAACTTTGTTACATATGTTAATCCCTTTACAGAGATATTGCAAATCTGAATTCATTATACACGATTTTAGCTGTTTCCTATACCTAACTTAACTATATCGCTGTCCTACTTGCTCATATGACATTGGATATAACTAGCACTCTCCCACAATACTTTAACAAAGCTAAGCTCATAAAACACTGAATACAACAATAACATAAATCGCCGTCCGTATTCTACACAAAATAAGCAATACAGAAACGATAGTAACTTAAAGTGCTATAGCAAACATCGATGTTAGAACGATAATACGACGATAATACGCCGATACATATGCGGGACGCGCGCTCCTTTATTATTATTTCCACATATTGACTTTGCGTTGTCTATCGCCTCCCCCCCATCTTTCCCACTCCATGTGGGAGGGAAGCGGTGGGCGAAGATGTAGTCGCGAAGTAGACACATGTAGCGGTGAATCGATCGGGTCTAATGCATTAAGGATTGGCAATGTGCAATGTGTTGGGTAGATTAAAGCTTGTACCACTTGTACCAACTTGGGATTATATTAATTTTGCTTTTGAATAATATTTTTCTGTTACGTTGTTTTTAACATTTTAGTGTTTCGTAAAAAAAGAGATATTGAACAGATTTTGAAGGGGTGAAAATACATTCGATAAATCTGAAGTCTACCTGTTTATATTATAATATAGTTCTTTAACCATTATACTAACCTCTGGAGCTTTTTTATGATTTCTGGAGTAATCTTTTGCGGATTTAAAAATAATTTTACTAATAGAATGCTACGTTATCCTTAACTTATCACAATGTGATGAGTTATATTTTATTAATATCACCAATTCTATTACTTAATGAAAAGACTAAATTTTTTTAATGCAATACAGGAGTGCGCTTGGCCTCAATCTTACCTGATGGAAAGTAAAGATGAGGCCGACGATGTATCGCGCTTACCTATTAAATGCCTATTCACTCTTCGCTTGAAGACTCCCAAGTTATAGGTGGATGGAAATTCCACTCCTTTGCCGTTCGCATAATGAACGACGAAGCATAACGCTTCGTGCGAATCAGAGGAATTTCCACGACATAAGGGTGGAATCCCTCACGACGTCTAGTTGTCCTATGGTGGAACGGATTAGGTGGAATTAAATCGTACAACTCCTGTGCACACTCTCCAAAGTGCAACCTGTAAAATACTGAGAGGCAAGCTACCTTACGACGATGCTCTAGACTGAGCACTTTCGTCTTCAATATACTATAATGATAATATAGATGATTTTTTATTACTGACCTTTCTAGTCCATTTTGTCTACAATATTCAAGTTATAGCGTGATTCAAAAAACTAAAAATTTAAAAGCGAAACAAAATTCCTAATAGGAAATTGTTTCAAATTGACGACTAATTCAATTTCAATGGATTACGTTTAATATACTTGACTAAATCTTTTTTAAACATCAAAGTCGATTAATTTTGATATGTCAAGCGTAGAGCGCAGCTTCCGGCTCAGTGGCATTAGATTTGATTGTAATAATTACATCGGACCGACGGTCCGTGTTATTAGGTTATCAATCGAATTAATTATATCGCTGATCAACACGGCATCGGTTAAATTGGTGTCTTTCTGGGTTATATTTCGAATACATTTTTATCTCAGTGCATAGACTCATCTACCATTATAAAAGATATGCATGTTATGTTCAATCTTTGAATACCAGAATTCTAATAGTTTTTGTGAAGTATAGTATGAAAAAAATTACAACTATGGATAGAGTCCTAAAAATTATTTTGCCTTGTTTAATTTTAAAACAAGCCAGAGTTCATTGTCATACTTTGGAACCTAAATAGTTTCAGACAGTGCCGTTTCACAGAAGTTTCTTTCCGTGAATGCTGGTATGAGCTTCCTGTTGAGGTTTTCCAAAGCAAATAAAGTATCGAAATCTTCAAAAATGGAATTAACAGGTTTTTAGAAGGTCGGAAACTCGGGCGTAATCTTTCTGATGTTTTCATAGCTACAATGACCGCTTATCGTTAGAAAGAACGAACGCTAGTTTGCTACCATGGTGGGTATAACAAATTATCTATATACATATATTAGATAGCTTTCAAATGAAACTTACATTTACTAACAGTGCTTGCAGTGGAAATGAAGAAAAACAAAATTGTTAGTGAAGAGAACCAAGTTTGATCATATTTAATAGTAGATACATTATTGCAAAGGTCGTGAAATAGGCAATTGCAGATCGAGTTTGAAGGCCGAACCGTAGGCGAGGACTTCAATAATACGAGACAGGCAATTGCCATTTCCGCCGAAGCATATAATATAGTGCTTTTCTCAAACATGCATGGAAATGTAGTTATTATTTTGGAAAAAAAACACGCGAAGTATCGAATTTACAGACAAAGAAAATCAAATCCATTGCAGGGCGTTTTTTGAATTTGGAACATTACAACGCTTCAGCAATGTTGTATGAAACGGCGTGCTGGGTTATTAAATACTCTTTCATTGGATCTCTTTTATCATTCTTGGCATGTCCGTAAATTCAATACTTCGCATGTTCTTTTTCGAAAATAATGACAATATTTCCATGCATGTTTGAGAAAAAACTATTAAACCGGACTCCCTAGTATTATATTTTGGTTTTTGGTAATTTTGGGTTGTGTTACCAATAACTTGGCACAATTGTTACTTATAAGAAAAAGTTGAAATAAATAAGTATAACACTTAATTCATTATAATAAATTTCATAAATAAAATTAAGTAATGTGATAAGAAATACCACAAATAATTTTCGCGTATCGTATCGATCATCATAATAAGCCCAAGCGGCCGAGCCTAATTGTCATATTTATGCCTTAAAGTGGCGGATCGCTTTTGTCAGCAGTTGAGAACGTGTTTACCGGTAACAAATCTAAACTTCGCGAACTGCTCGTTATCTCAGATTACCTTACTCTTCAAACAAGGCGAAACGACGAGCGGCCTTGCTTGACAACCGAATAAACGACATCACTCTAGTTTTACGCGAGCAAACAATTATTTATACAACCGAAACGAAACAAACGAAAACACACCTTAACTGTACATCCGAATGTTTCAATTCGAATAATAACGTATACACTCGCTGGCAAGATTAATCGGACATAAAAGCGTAAGATAATACGAATATACAAGAAGACACGCTGTTAACCGTTCAGTTTAAGCACGGTCCTTTTAGGTGTCGTACGACTTTTTCGCACTCGCTCGTCTTCTATACGTCCGTCTCGTTCGCACACTTTCAATTATCTGCGTAATCCCTCAATTACGTCGACAGATGTCGCCTGCGTCTTCGGGGCTTACGCGCCATTTTAAAGTACAGTCCGCGAAGCAATTACTGATGATCGAAACATTTCATTGAGGGATTTTCGTTACAGGACAATTAAAAATGAATTTCCTTTCAATGTATTATTCTTTATATATATTATTGTATTTACTTCGAAACCAGTCAGTTACATTTATTATCGGCCATAACCTTAATGTAGATACTAAAATGATTCCACTAAATTTAGTTATTTATTAGGTCACCAAAAATATTATGAAATTATACATTTAATCAATTGAATTTTGTACCAGTATTATCTATGCACTTTCGCCATTTCATAGGTAGTTCATTACTTCCATTGCTGAAAAATTAGTGAGTGCGAGAATCAATAAAATCTTTGAAGGCGGTTTGAACAACAGCCTTTTCGGAATTGAATTTTTTTCCTTAATAGAAATTGTCAAATTTTTCAAAAAAAGTGGTAATTTGTTGGAGCGAAGTCCGAGGAGTATATTCCAAACGCGGTTCCTCTTATTTAGCGACCGTCTGTCGTGAAGTATGGAGTCTAGCATTGTCCTGAAGCAGCAATGGGCTAGAGAGATTGATTGGTCTCGGTTATTTAACGGCCAGCTTTTCCGTCAAGTATTGCAATTGTTGACAATATAGGTCTGCCGTTATCGTTTGTCTAGATCTTAGGAAGCTGTAGTGTATGACACCAGCACTGATTTACTAAACACTCACCTATTTCTGAGTAAAGTTTCGCTTGGGACAGGATTTGGCCGGTTCTCCTGGGTTCAACCACTGTGATGAGCATTTCCGATTATCGTAAAGGATCAATTTTTCATCACAAGTAACGATACTATTCAAAATTCTCTTGTTGTTGTGACGTTTGAGTAATGTAACGCAGCACTCAATGCGTGTTTGTTGGTGTGCCTCATGTCAATTCATGCGGTACCCATTTCTCGAGTTTAACACTTTTCCAATTTGTTTCAAGTGAATTAATTTTTTTTTATCATTCACACTGAAACCTCCCGTTAACTCTGACGTGGTTTGTGATGGATTCGCTTCCACGATCACCTTTAATTCTTCATTATCAACGTCCACGCGATTTGTTTCGTAGGACAAAATTTCCAGAACGCAACCGTTCGAACCAAAAACGTACCGCGCTTTCTTTTAATTAAAGTGTTTGGTCTTAAGTTAAGGTTTTGATAATATACCCTTGGAATAGCATATCTAGACAAAGAAGAAATAATTGCAAATAATTATCATAATATTTATACAATGTGTATTAAAAACTTCGTCGGATCTGTTAAAGTGTTATTAGGTATCGAGATAATATGCTGTGTATGTTATCTATCTCAGATTATAAGTAAAAAAAAAAAAACCCCTAAAAAAATGTAAAAAAAAGTTGTTAAATTAGGAAACTTACATGACAATACAGAAGGCGCGGCTAAAATTTACTAAATTTTAGGGAAACTAAAACTAAATATGTATGTTAATTTTAAATCACAATAATATTTTTATTTCCATAATAAATAAAAAAAAATTGGTAATATCATTGGGTACCCATACCCTTTTCGGATTCGACGGGGTTTTTTATACATGTTATATACATAATAATGATAATTTTTTTTATTTTTATATATGAGGACACAATTTCACACGCCGCCATTTAATTCCAAACTAAGCAAAGCTTGTAATATGGTAACTAAACAGCTGATTATACATAAATATATAGATATTAACACCCAGACACAGACAACTGACATTCATGCTCATCACACAAAGTCAGGCATGGGTGGGGATCGAACCCGCGACCTCTCGGCTCAATAGTAGCGTTTACTAATACTGCGCCACGAGGCCTGTCTAATAATTATCACATAACAGTAAGATATTATACACTTTCTATATATAAAGTATTATTATTACTGTTACAAGAATCCTGTCTGTTTGTCAACCAAAAAGAGTAAAAACCGCGTCTGTATCGATAAACTTTTGTCTAGGTATGTCTGAAATGTACGGCCATATGTACTTAACCATAGCTTAGTGTAGCCTCGACCAGAGCATGATACAATATGTACAGTGTTTTTCTTCCAGTTCATGCTGCTACAACCAACTGTTAACCCAAAATACTTATCTTCATATTCTTCTATTCTTCATATTCTTAATATTCATTTATCACCTGTATTGTAATATAAATAATAATAAATCACTAAATTTCAAACACAAATAGGTACACAATCCTAAATATGAAATAAATTTGAATTTGGAATTCTTAACCAAACGCTAGATATTTGAGATCAAAGTGGCCAGTTCAACAAAACGCTAATTTCATATGTAATAACCTAAAATTGTTTTTTTGGCGGTATCTTGAATTGACATGCTGTGTTTTTTATTTATAATTTTTTATTTAGGTTTTTGACCCTATACTATGTAATATTGGTGGTGTTTTGCGTGATGTAGTTTGGCTATTGTGCTTAAGTGGATTGTAAATATAAACTGAAAGTATGCATTTTGAAATATCACAAAAACTCCCTAGATCGTTCTAACAAGGAAGCCAACATCTTGTTAAACGCCACCACTACTCTTTCACTAATAAAAGATGAGTGATAATTATAAATAAACTGAAAAGATTCATTTTTAGCCATTTCTCCGTTTGTACATTGTAACTGACGCGGAAATCCCGCGAGCTTGGAACACAAGTTAGTTAATAATTAATGTTGCAAAATGGCAAAATTGCCCCCCCCCCTCCCCTCCCTTCCACATATTCAACTCAGATATCCATCGTTCCACTGAAAATAATTCGCTTTTGTCTAACCTATGAAATAGATGGAAGAGTTATTATATGTTTACCTTAGAAGCGTGACGGCGTAAATCAAAACTCATTGGTTTTGACTTTATGCCTATAGGTTAAAATATATTCTTATTTTTGAAGTCAGCCTTTATGACAACTATATTATATAAAGTTATTTTTTTCCAATATATATTTCGAGTACTTCGGTCCCTGTTGGATGTCACTGACGCCTGACCAATGATTAATTCCGTTCCCATAGCCTTGATATCGAATGATCTAAATATCAGACGCTTGATCGGTTCCGACGCCTCCTCAGTGCCTCACAAACATATTAATACTCTCTGTGACAACTAGCTTCATTATCTCATTCTAACAACAGATCTTTTTGATACTGTAAATTCCGTACATTTATATTTCCACACTATAATTTAACTTATAATTTAACACATGTTACAAATAATTCTCTCACAAAAATACATAATACCAAATGACGATGTTAGTGGAGTTTTATCATTGTAGACCATTTTAAAGAACATTATCAAACACTTAAACTTGTATATTTATTCATCAATTTTCGTCACGGAAACATTTTTCAGTGTCAAAATATTCATGATTAGCGTTAGAGTTAGCAATTGGAGTTAGCGTCATAAACGAGATGTTTAATTCTTTAATTAGGTTTTAATAATCACAACATCCATCCACAACAATAATAGTATGGTTCTAATTAAAATATTCAATGAATATTATAATTAATCATGTCAAATACTTTTCTCTTTGTTTCAAATTCTTTTTAATCTCAATTTAAGAGGTCAACTCTTATCGGTGGAGTAGTTGCCACTGTTCTCTATCCTCTGCTTTCCTTTTAAACTCTTGATATCACACGACTCCCACTTTGTCCTTCACTTTTTGGTCTTCTCATTCCTCATCATTTTTCTTCAATTGCTTCTTCTAAAATTGTTTTAAAGAACTTATCATGCCATATCAAGTATCGTGTCGTATCTCAATATATTTTTTTATGTCAGCCACCATCATCATAATCCTTTACATTTAAGGATTTACATCTGCTTAGTTGCTTAAAGAGATTTTATACAGCTAGCAACCAAGTTGTATACCGAAAGGAATAATATTGCGAGGATTTCTGGCATAGAAAGCATTCTGGTCTAAAACACTTTCTATCTCTGATTTGTTCATCGTTCACTTAAAATCTATTTCCGAGCACGTTACTGATTGTACTCTGCCCACATCGAGGGCAGTATATAGCGTGATCATACAATAAACCCACGAAGAAAATGAACTTGCTAATAACAAGCGTATATCTTAATACCATCTGGAATTAATAAATCAATGTGTCGGTGTCGTGGCTAATATGTCCCGCACGTCGCGTCGCTTGGCGTCGCGCGTCAGGCGGCGGACCCTACCACAAATGAAACCGTCAATCGTCGATAACCATCGAACATCGTACACCTCTCGATACCATCTCCTTTAAAAGGATTACAGCTTAAACGTCGCCCAATTAACTTAAATTTTTCTATTACACACTTTTATAACACAATATGAATTTTAAAACGATTTTACCGACAAACGAAATTGAAACGTTAACTCTGGCAGTTAAGATTGAATGTTGTTTGCGGTGTTGATTACGTTAGGGATAATTTTGTGAATCGGTTATGATGAAATCGTGCAGGAATGGTGTTCGGTAGCGGTCGATGATTACATTAATGTCATTAGATACGCTAATGACTTTTTAAATCGTACGGAGGAACTAAACGCGATTAATGATAGTGGTATGAAGGGAAAACAAAATTAACTCGCAGAAGTTAAGATATGGATTACTCTAAAAAATACTAAACTTAATGAAAATGAGAATTTCAAAGAAATTGTGGCTTAGTGGTAGCGTGTACGGACACAGTCTCGATCGACGCGAGTTCGAATCCCTGCAATGAGCCCGAGCTTTCAGTGAAGGAAAATATCGTAATGAAACCATATGATGGTGGCAGTGCATTTTCTAATGACTACCTGACTAACTACCACTCTCAAGTTTAAAATCTGTCGCCAAATATTTTGCCAAACCAATCTCCCCCCAAATGTTTAGCATATTATAATCTTCGGCTACATCGTCACTTACTACCAGTTACATTAGAAAAAAGTATTTTTGCATTTTTTTAAATCTATTGAGGATGGTTCTTCTTTTTCTTTTTTCTAACTTGGCAACTAGTCCGGTTTATTGAAGACCATTACTGCTACTATCAATTTTATATAGAGTATTCAATACTATGATTTCAGTATTCTAACAAGATGGTGGCTCCCTTGTTTAGAAACTTTCTAGGGAGTTTTCATGACATCTCATGATTCATGATACATGTTATTATTTCCAGTCCACTTCACTTATATACGGTAACCAAACGGTGTTATGCAAAATGCCACCTGTCTTATACAAAATGAATAAAACACAAAAACCACTACATGACAATCTAAGATTCCGTCAACAACTCTAAGAGAGGTTATACACTAAAGGCTATATAACTTCACTCGCGATTCTAAAGAGGAGAACAGTAACCTCAAACAATCCGGAAGTAGTAATTTAACACGGGTAGTACCATGGGGTACAGCTTGTAAACAATAAAAGACTACGAGAATCGTGACGCACTTAGGCATGTCGCGTTTCAGGAGCAGTTCATGTGAATCCAGTTACCGAGAGGCTTGTAGAATTAAAATCAAAATAATTTTGCAGTTTCAGTAGACTGGCATGACAGTACTGATCGCCGCTAAGTAGTAAATCTAACGGTGGTCACCGTTCTTTTTAAATATTAATGTGTTTACCATCAGAACACAACAGTGTTTACAAAAACGGGCAGTTCGGGCAATTTATGATACGGGACCACGCGAATCATTGAGGAATAAATTTCAAGAATTTGGTATCTTAACTTTGCCTTCCCAATACATCTTGGAAAATATAATGTATATTCGGAAAAATGAAGGCAATTTTGAACTTGTTACTAACACACACAATTTCAATACTAGAAATAAATATAAAATAGTCATTCCGTCTTTTAGACTTAGTAAAACAAATAAAAGTTTTTTAGGTAATTGTGTTAGGTTTTATAATAAACTTCCTAAGCACATTAGCTATTTGCCGGATAATAAGTTCAAGAATCATGTTAAGAAGGTTTTATTGTCAAAGGGGTATATTATAGGGTGGCTGATTACGTGAATGATGGTGATGTCTGGATGTGATTCCTTCCCTGTACATTTACTGAAAATGATAATAACTGTATATAATTAAAAAATGTATAACCAGTTTAAAAAAAAAAGATAATAAGATAAACCCGATCGAGTTTCTTGTCGATTCTTCTCGATGTCTGGGATGTTTTCCGAACCGGTGGTAGTGTTTTGACATTCATAAGTGCCTTCTTAGGGCATAAATTGAATAAAAGATATTTTGATTTTTGATTTTCATACAGGGCCATCACTTTACCATACTGCTATAAAAACAGCGTTGAGTAATAGAATCTTCTCAAGGAAATGCACCACTTCAACCTTATACCTACTATTTACAAACTAGAGAAGGGTTTATCTCTGTATTTTCCCTTGTGATAATGATATTACTAGACCTCTTCTCCAGCGTCAAAATGCTTCATCATCAGCTGATGGTATGTAACAAGAGCCGGCTTTTTGTACCAATTTTTTTTTTAATGACTACACTGTTTTCCTGAGGGATCCTATTCAAAAACAAAGCCGCTGATGGCTTTTACAGCTTTACCAGGCTTGGGAGCGAGTGCTTAAGGCACTCAGTGGCGAAAGCGTGGGCATTATGCGCGCAAGGGTGCCAAAGTGGCCGGACCTCGGTTTAGGCCGTTGCCGCGATTGGAATTAAGTCGCGATCTGACTAACCAACACGTCATATTAAAAATAACATAGAAAGGCCAACTTCCTTTGCCAGCGCCAAGACATATGTAATGTATAATTAATGATTTAATTGTTCGATAAAGATATACATTATTGACATTCATTATTGATTGAATGTCATATTTCATTATTAATTGATTTTTTATAATATTAGTGTATGATTTTTTTCTAATAAGTTATTATTTGAATACGTTGGCACTATGGGTAACTTTCTCTACACAAACTTTATTTAAATAAGATGTATATCGTCAATGTATATATTGAAAACGTTGGAAACAAAAATGTACCGTGATTTACTTTTACAGTAGCTTCCAATACATATCATAAATCCTTCGAGCTGTTTTTGCGGCGGTGATGCAACGATGGAACTCATATTCGTAAATAACACGATATTTTAAGTTTTCCTTTATGTGAAAAGAACGATGTCAAAGAAAAATCAAACGGTGCGAAAACAAATGAATCACTAAATTCGAAACACAATATACAAGCCAAAATTTGAAATAAATTTGAATTTAGAATTCCTAACCAAACACCAGATATTTGAGATCAAATTGACCAGTTTAACAAAACGCCAATTACATAATATGTAAGGACCTAATATTTATTTACTGAAGATTAACTATTTATAAAAACATGCTTGAATAATATTTAATTGATAATTGATATTTGATAATATTAAGATATGTTTTTATGATTACATCAAGTTGTTGTTGTTGTAGTTTATTGAAAATAATAATTATAACTTATAAATTCATATATAAATAATATTTCATTGCTATTTGATATTTTATAAAATTAGGATTAGTTTTGTTTTAAGTTGTTATTTAATCATGTTGGCACCACTGATAATTGTAAAGAAGAGAGTGTAACGTGCAGATGGAATTACATTTTGTATAGAGTTTGGTATAATAACCATTGTTCTGAATCGCCTACAAGTATGAGTCTTGCCGAATTGATGCTTATTTCAAATGTTATCAATTTCAATAATATTAATAAAATTAATTAGCCAATTCCAGAAAATTCCTTGGTAATAACCAATCGAGCGCCACGACTTTTGACAAATCAATGTTATTCTTTGTTTGTACGTTTCACAACAACAAACACATGTACATTGAAAAACTTCAATTCCAACCCTATATAATACAATAACGTAACATACATCGACACGTCTCCCGGACGAAAACAATAAACGTGCCGGATTCTATCTGAAATCCCGCAATAATAAGGATTGTGTGATTGATCCAACAATGAAATCCCCTGTCGACATCGCCATTTGCATTTTTATGGGCGCCGCCCGCCCTGACGCCCCGCCCCGCCCGCACCGCCTAACACCCGTGCACCTACTCCGTAGCGTATAGAAAAATTAGGTAAAAAATTATTTGCTATACGTACACTGTTTACATCCCAATTTTTATTTATATATTAGTGCATTCCTAAAGTTTTAAAGAGCGTTTTATATAAATCTAAATAAACTTTTTTTTAGGTTGTGATATGTTTCTTTTATTTATTTAACTAGCGACCAGCCCCAGCTTCGCATGGATAATTTACAAAGTGATGTATTTTATGTTTATAAAAGCCTGATTTAGAATTTATCGCTTTAATATGGATAGTTCATAATTACATAACTACCTCATTAGCCTATTGATCCTAAACGCGACTGGTATACCCGAGGTCCCAGGTTGAGCAAAGTGTTATTGGATTTTTCTATGAAATTCTCAATAGCAGCTCGGCGTTTGGCTTTGTGCACGATTAATGGAAATAGGCTCACCCTCTATTACAAAGGACCTAAAACATAACCGGTGAACTGTGGGCGTACACCTCTGCCTAATACTTCGGGGATACAGGTGTGATGGTATGTGACGTAACTTTATATTTACGACTGGTGCGCTTAGCTCGTGGTGTGCAATTTATCAAAGGTGAGTGCCGGCCAACCGACCGCGACCGTTTTGCTGAGAGAGATTTCTTTGGTTGCGCCTAATTTTGTATTCGTAATATCTTCTACTGTAATCGTTTAAATGGAAAAATGTAACAAATTTATCCGGTTATAGATTAATACTGAATTGGAGAAAATAGCTTAGCAAATAACGCAACATTTTTAATTATTATGTTGTAGGTAAAAATGGTTAAAGTGAGTCATACTTAGGAGATAGACATACCCCATCCCGAACTTTTCTCTAGGATCTTTTAAGAAGTACTTTCTTTGGAACATTATTTTTATGTGTCTCATAAGGTTTTGCCAGCGTATGCCATGTAAGCGCACGAAAATCATTTTTTTCGACTTGATTACAAATAATTGAATTTTCTCTTCTATACAAAAATTATGGTCGCTGGGAGCCGTTGGCTGCAGGCCGCACAAGATCGGTCGCTCTGGAGATCTATGGGGGAGGCCTATGTTCAGCAGTGGACGTCCTGCGGCTGAAATGATGATGATGATGATACTAAAATTTAATTGGAATGTATTCTATATCTGTGGTCATAGATCAGACAATGATAAGTAAATTTTGCTCAGTATGACTTATTAATATAGGTATAATCGCCAAAAAATGCTCTTTCATTTGGTCATATCTGGATAACTACAAGCAAAATATTACTGTTGTATTGAATACTAATCAGATTATGATAACTTTTATATTTCAACTTTTGTTTTGGTCATTAATAATTTAATTGATTGTCCTGTAAAGTAATGAAATTGCATTTATCATATTTTGACCTATGGCCACAGATATATAAATCTTCCGTAAAAAATCTAAATTATATAGGAAATCGCATTAAAAATCCGTTGCGTAGTTTAAAAGATATAAGTATACAGAGGGACAGACGGCGGGAAGCGACTTTACTTTATATTATGGATAATATATATGATGAAACATTGTATATACTAGGGTTACGCTTAACACTTACAAGGTAGAATTAATGATGACTAGGTTGATCCGTGCGAATATTTCATACACTATAGAATGTAAATAATCTAACAACTATCATGTTAGTTAAATATGTTGCTAATAGATGGCGTCTCCTACATAGTACTTGAATATATTTTATTCATATGTTTTTTAAAGAAAACATAATTTTTTACATAATTGTCTATGTTTTGTCAATAGCAGTGAATATAGTACGCTTTAGAATGATATTCGAATCATTAATTTTAAATAAGAACTACGGGAGATCTTGCATTGCTAAACAAAATCTTTGAGAAATAACATACAATCGATGAACTTTATAAGCCGATTAGAAAAACAGCATTAGTGGCCTTCGCATGCTTTGCATTAGCTCAATAAACGTTAAGTTCGTGAAAAAAAAGAACCATCTCTTCGTAAATTGTCGACATTAAGCAATTTTAGGTTGAAATACTGTTTGTAGATATAAATTATACGTAATGTAACTTGAGGCAGTCATTGCAACAATATAAACACGCTGACCATAACGGTGCCACCATCGAGTTAATTCCAAATTGCATTATAATGATGGGTGGGAGTGTAGCCGACACGGTGCGACGCGTGTCCCGGCAAGCAGCCGCGCGTCGCAACTGTCGCCCAACATTAACATAACAATAGTTCTACAATAACGTCGACGAACAGTTTGTTGTAGGACATATTGTATGATCGACAACAACTTAATAATCGCATTGACTAAGGATTTGTTTCAGTGATTGGTATTTTTTCTCAGGCACGATTTGCGCTTCTGCTTGTTTTAATGTTTTATTCCCAAAACTAAACGTCTTTATCATTTAAGTTTATTTTTATTTGTTTAAACAAGTGCAAAGGTATATTCAACGAGATTTAATAACGTCGTCAAATATTATAAATACATTATTAGCAAACCTAGGTTATCTCAATGATTGGGATATCTTCCGAACCGTTAGTATAGTGTTTTCACGTTCATAAGAAACTTTGAGGCCTCAATTGAATAAAATATTTATTAGATTTGCAATAATATTGCATTTTCACGTCGTCAAAAAGTAAGGCATATATTTTAAGTTGTCAACAATTATTTTTTTTATAAATTCAAATATTGTTTATATCAATCTTTCAGAATTTTACAAGAATTCTTATTTTGGACACAGGTTTAAAAATCCAAATGGCTTCAGCTTTATATGAGCATATTTTTATAGTAAAAAAATACAATAAAATACGTATAATTTGTTTTTTACTCCACTTTTAAAGCATATTACACGGTTTTTAATGATTTTACTACTTCTTTTGATGAAAATAAAATTCCAGGTTGGTATCTACATATTCTATGTACAAAATTTATGTTCTACAAATTTATTATAAATAAATTACATAATATGCATTTTAAAAATGACCCATTCCATAGAATAGGATTTTTGAGGGATGAAAACCCTTATCCCCGTAACGGACACGTGTCGTGAGTTAAACCAGGGAGAATTATTGTGTCGGCACTTTTTAACACAATCATCTGGCATTATTAACCTTTTGTCTCCTGGAAAATTCAAAAATTTATTACGCAGCATAGTTTTATCCGAGAAATAACGAGTTCAACTCGCGCAAAAGATTATCTGTATATAAAAAAATTACATAACTCGATGAATTATAGTTTATACATATTTAGTTGTAAAATAGATTGCTGTACGTGAACTTGTCTGCTTAAGATCACATTTACTCCAAGATATACGCGACGAGCTGACCAAACATCAATTAACATATATCAACAAAAGCGAATGTAGATGAATAAAGATATGTCAGTTATTATATGGTCGTCGCGAATGCGAAAAGGTCGCGGTCTATCTAATTCCCTAATCCTAAGAGAATTCGAACTAACTAACATATACTCATATGCACGTTCCACGTTTCAGTGGATACACGACGCCCACGCCGGCAAGACACTATGTCGGGTTTTTTTAATGTACTTACATGGTGGTTAGAATCCATTTGGGTACAAGTGCTGTACCTCCTCGCTTCCGACATTTCCAAGCCTATTGTTTAGTAGAGTTGCAGCATGCGCAGGTAGATGACACTTCGAAAACTATTCGACCATTTTTTAGTCACTACATAAATAATAATATCTGGGCGACTAAGCTGCTTGGAACTTGGAATGTAAACCATTAACTAAATACAAAATTCCATCGATATCGTTGGAGCCCTTTCCGAGAAACCAATTACACATATATGTTACATATATACACACAAAAATTTCTCACTTAATAGTATTAGATTAATAAACAAAATGTCGAAAATTACATAGAGTTGCATCATACGGGGAGTTTTAATAAAGCAAACCAAAATATCAACTTCATTAATTTAAATGTGTAATCATGTTGTTTCATTTAGATGTGATTTTAAGCACTGTCGGTACCTAAATATCTAGCGGAAGTAATTTAAAAGATAACGCAACTGAAAGTCGTTTTAAATTTCAATAAAAGCACACTTTAAAAGCAGTGGTGGTAGAGTGGTAGCGTACAGACAACGCGTCTATCGACATGAGTTCGAATCCCTGCAATGAACCTAAGCTTTTAGTGAAGGAAAACATCGTTATGAAACCATAGCTAGGTAGTAGGTTTTAATATTGGACGGGCTAGCTACCATATTACCACCTTGGACCACAACGTCGCTTAACATCAGATGAGATTGTGACCAAACGCTAAAATATAATTATAAAGAATAAAAACATACAATAAAAGAAATATTCATACAGAGAGATGGTTCTCCCCTCTCTCCCAATGGGGTAAGCAAATAACACGTCCATTCACTTGCTACGATCCTACATCTTTCGTTTCTCCAACATTCATCAAACTTTTCATGCATGCTCCTCGGTTTAGAGTACTCTTGACCTGACCTTTCTTCAGAACGTCCCCGATTTGATCGAGGAACGTTCGTCTAGGCCTTCATCTTCTAACTTTCCCTTTCAAACTCGCCTTATAAATTTGTTTACTTATTCTTATTGCCAAAATATAAATGTAGTCAAACATATATAGTACACAAACAAGTTCGAAAATGAAAAATCGATACTAATATTATAAATGCGAAAGTAACTCTGTATGTTACATTTTCACGCCTAAACCGCTGAACCAATTTTGATGTATTTTGGTATAGAGATAGATTGGACCTTAAAAAAGGACATAGGATACTTTTTGTAGCGAAAATATAACTTTTAAGGGTAGAAAATAGGGGATGAAAGTTTGTAAGAACAAAATATGGGAACATCAAAGCGCATGCGCGGTAATGTCGGCTGCCACGCCAACCGGTTTGTTGATTTATTATGCGTATGTGCAGTAATTATGAAATGAAATCGTTGTCAATGGCAACTGGTTTGTTGATTTAATGGCATTGTGTATAATAATGTGTAAAAAGAAATGTATTATATTTCTAATAATTACCTATGAAATGAGAGTTTAGTATTCATTTTAAGATTGGCTGAAGTGTTTTAAAACTTTAACTACGCAGTACGGCATAATTACTGTTTTATTTTATGATTGAAATATGACGTGCGCTGTCAGTCGCGCCTCGCGGGAGTTTATATATTCTAAGCGATATACCTATTGTAAATTATCTGGATTATACAGTTTTGCTATAATTATTACATTGTATTATTCCACATATGGTGAAAATAAATCTTGGATGAAAGTTTGTTTGAAGAACCCGTCATGACTCAAATTATGGATATTCATATTTATGCTTTTGGTAAGAAAGAAATAAAAAGAATTATTTGATGAAAATTGTACACGGGAAATACACGCCATTCCTCAATTGATACGGCATATTAATTAATGGGTAACAATAAAATTACGGGATGTAAATAACTACTGCGTAACTATAAACGCGCGCGGAGCCGCGGGCATTCCGCTGGTCTCTTATATATCACTGACGCTATTGATATTTATCAAACAAATCTAAACTGTTTTGTTTAGCGACAAATTCGATGTCATATTGACACACCAGCGGGCGACATATCCGCCTGGAATCCCTGGCTAAATCTATCCGACAGGCGGCCGCTATGACGGGACGCGCTTGTACAATCAAATCGAATTTAAACTTAAGTATTATCGACGCAGAGTCGATTTTCATATTCGTCCGGGTTTATTTGTGAGTTATCAATCGATTGAACCGATGACAAGCGAGATCGGCCGTTAATTGCCGGTCATTAGTTCGACGCGGGTTCAACTGAATCGATTCGGTCGATAAAGCCATCTGTGTGTGCCCTAGTTCATTATTAATTACAATAATTACTATAAATAAAGTTTTCAATATGAAGGCGTCTTCCCAGGAGGAGGCGGTTCAAATCTCACCGAGTATAGGGCACTTTAACAGTGTTTTTTTATATAGCGATGCAAAGTAATTGAACTATGTCTGAATGTATGTACAGTCCAATTAAAAAACATTGGTATTACAGAGATATAAAAAAGAAATAGTTGTATACGTCGACTGATCCGGACGGACACGCCTAAGTACACCTGGTGTATGGTGTAGCAAATAATTATCACGACCTACCATCAAGCGAATGTTTATACAAAGTAGAACAAAGAAACCAAATATTTCACTCATAGATTTGTTAATCGATATTTTATTTTCACGTGGACTGCATAATGCCATCGATCGCACACACGCACGAATCCCGCTCCCCCGCTCCCGGCTTTTTATAAAAAAAAAAAAAATTTTTGTAGGTGTTTCTTACAAGATAGACATATACTATTACAGTTAAATATAAATCTAAGTCCTCACTACGTTCATTGTGAGCTCTACACATCCACAGCAATGTGTTATAAAGTTATAATAAGCCACATTAATGAAACAGCATTTTTTAAGTAAAAAGTGTTTGCATACGTCTGTACGTCTGCTGCCCTTCTTTATTGAAACTTGGCTCGACAGTTCACTGGTTTCCCATCTATACAATTAATAAAATTGAAGTGTCTGTTTGTAATGTCACAATAACAGCTTTTTACTAAATGCATATAAAAGTATATACCATAGCCATAACAAAAAACCCATTTTGAAAAATCTTGTCTGTCTGTCTGTTTGTTCCAGATAATCTCTGAAACGGTTGGACCGATTTTGACAGGATTTTCACTGGTAGATAGCCGAATTTATAGGGAGTAACTGAGACTACTTTTAGTTTAGGAAAAAAATTAGTGTTTCGTACAAATAAAAAAAAGACTGGTCAAGGTGAATCATTTCGTCGCTTAAATGGCTTACGATGAGTAAACCATAAAAGATATAGCAAATTAATGTACTAAATAATTGTAGACATTAAAAAAACCTACAAAAAACCGCCATGGGTATACGTCTATCTTCTAAGGAACATCAACAATAAGCATTTCAGTCTTTAAAATAGCCGAGAGCGGGGGAGCAAGATTCGCGCGGGCATTCTGTAGTCCACGTGAGCGAAGCTGCGGACACAGCTAGTTTAACATAACAGTGTGTTCATATTGAAATGTTTTAATTTGTATTCATATGAAGGTAACTTGTATCAAATACCAAATTTTATATTATAATTGCAACTCATATCGTATTTGTTAAGACTTTGTAATCGGACTTTTTAATCGTTGTTCAGTAATCCGTGTTTGTTAATTTCAATGGAGCTGAAGTATTTCTAATTTGGTTACCACGCGCTTTCGTTTGCAATAGCTGTTCGAGTAGGTAAGTTATTAACTTATTATATACCAATGGTAAGGAACAACCTACGCGTCCCCATACGTGGATAAGGTGGTACTTCTCGTGGGCGGCTCCCCACCCCCGTGTACAGAACCCTAATTGATTGGCCCGCGTTAACGACCAGTTTAAGGGTTCGGTAGTAATCTTAACAATCGCTAACAATCCCTTATTTATCGCCAATGAATTATAACATTTGTAAAAGTTAGATAAATTCCGTACACAATTAGTTTTGTTTTAGAATAACATTATTGTTATGAACTCCTCCATTGACTGGTAAAATTTTTACCTAGTACTTTGATTCCCGGTAGGATTATAAAATTTATATTTGTTTTTTTTTTTAAGTTCAATCACATATAGTAGAAATACTTTTGCGAGTGCAAGCAACATAGAACTATGACAAATGTTTCACCCTGTTTATAGAGTCGATCGTGTATAAATGCTACATCTTTCTCTGTACAAAACATTTAATTACCTACATGTAACACTCACTGGGGTGTCTAAAGATTTTAAATGAAAATTTTTCTCCATATACATATATCCACCGTTGATAAAACTAACCACTAATCGATACGTAACAAGCTTGTATGGTATTTTTATTAAATACTAGCTGTGCTCACAGCTTCACTCACATGGATACAGAATGCCTGCACGAATGTTCCTCTCCTGCTCCCGGCTATTTTAAAGAGAAAAATTTACGTGTGTGTTTCTTAGAAGACTTTTTTGTAGGTTTTTTAAATGTCTACAATTATTATTTAGTACATTAATTTGCTATATCACTTATGGATTACTCAGCGCCCATTTAATCGCCCGAATTGATTTACTATGACCAGTATTGTTTTATTTGAGCGGAACCCTAATATTTTTCACAAAATAAAAGTATTCTATGTTACTCCCTATAAAGTCAGCTATCTATCAATGAAAGTCCCGTTAAAATAGGTCCAACCGTTTCGGAGATTACAAGGAACAAACAGACAAACCGACAAAAAAAATTAAAATTGGTTTTTATTGTAGTAACGTATATACTTTCATATGCATTTAGTAAATAGCTGGTATTTTGATATTACAAATAGACACTTCAATTTTATTAATTGTATAGATAAAAAGATAACGCATTCCCGCCTTCGAAATTATGAAAAAAAAATTGTAATAAAAGCTACTGGAAAATTACCAGATGAGTAAATCCAGGATTCAACTATACCTATTAAGGAAAACTTGGAAGTGACCTATGCCCTGTAATGGACTTGTGGGAACTGATGTCGCAATGAAACAAAAGTGAATATTCATTCTAGAATATATTTAAAAAACTGTCTTGAAAAATCAAAACACTCATCTGTATTCCCTAAAACGTAATTTTTCACGCTCGATCTCAATTCTTAAATACTATATCAATTATGATAAAAAATAGATTAAAAATTGTTCACTATAAAAAATTTGCATTCATAAAATCGTTTTATCAAAACACATTAATATTAAATTATAGTGTCATCCATCAAAATAACTTAATATGCTCCAGTGTGTTCACTTACCCCACGCGCCATTCAAAAACAATGTGGGGTTGCCAGCTTCGAATTGAAAAATACTTTTACGCCAAGTGTGCAAAATTTACGTGTTAGTAAAAATGTTATTTCTTCGAATTGCAATTACATACATTACTATCGCCATTCGCTATAACTATCATTTTATTGTCTAATTAAATTTAAATCAGTAAAATTATTTTAAAGTTTCAATTGAAGAAACCTGATGTCGGTAAAAAATGATGCAAGAAGAACGAGTACAACCAAATGAAACATAGACATTTAATATTTCTTTTCAGACTACCATCAAATAGTCCATCGAGACTTTTAGTGGAAGTATAATTTACTAAGAATTTGGTGTGAATGCTCTGGCATATGAAAACGTCCTCGGTTCATAATACTTTTAAATCCAGAGGATCGGTTGGCTAAACAAAGAAAAATTAATATTTTTTATTGGATATAAATTACGTTCTTTGTAATCTAGTTCGATTGGATCATAAAAACCATATGCATAAGCTAAAAATCCTGTTAAAGTAAATTGCTACGATGCATTGTGTCACGTTTTGCTAATTTAGATTCAATTATTTCAACGTGCAACTTTCACTATAATATATTATAATTTTCTTGATCAGTATGACGAGCTTAATTAGTTATGGAATTATTAATTTACTGGGTTTTGCCGTGGTTCTTGCAAAATTATGTAGGAGATAAAATTTAAAGTAAGTTAAAATTAAGTTAAGTTATAAGTTTAAATTTACTGGCAAATTCGCTTGATTTTAGAAATCAAATTATTGATAGGTTATAGCAAAACATACTATACAAACATTTTTTTACTGGCAACCCTGGATTACTCTCGACGGTTTACAATAAATAGTCATCTACATGATTTTAAACTGTCGTTTATCTTATCTTTGACGTCATTAGGGACCCTCTCTCCTTTTATTTAGGGGCTGTAAACAAAATAGGTTTTATTGAGTAGCAGATTATGCGACGTAATAGGATTTCGCTTTAACGGTTTTGACGCTCCATTTTTGTAACGTTTGTGTTGCCAATTAAATACATTATTTACCTTTGTAACTTTTTTTGAATTACTTTCGATAAACTGAAATAGCTTCACATCTTAATTTGAGTAATATCCTTTATATGTATGAATGATTATAATAGCCTTGCCTGTAAAAGAGAAATCGTATTTAACAGTGGTCGCCGACACCAAAGAACATTAAGTTGCTCGTAATACGCTGGAAAAATAGTAACACGACTTTCTTCTCTGAATAATTGTAGAATCCAAGGAAATAAATAAAATAATGTAACAATATCGAATATACAAATTGCTCTTTTGGTGGTTAAAATTTGCACTGCAAGTTGCTTAGGTTTCTGAGACGTCTATGTTATACCAAAGATATATTTTAGATATAAATTCAATAATTTGATTTTACAAGGAGTTTATATCAGAACGTTGAGTGCGGTGTGGGAATAATTCAACTCTGGCCGAAACGACTGTATCGTTGTTAACAGCGGTTGTAAAACGTAATGGTAACTATACACTGGTTTGCATTTTAATATCATGATGGAATTATGACGGGCAGTAAAATCTTAGTTGCATGTTCAGATATATAGCATATCGTAAAACTTAAAAGCAGATTTTAATATAAAAAAAAATTAAATTGTTATTATCCGCTTTTCGCTGAAAACACACGTGACTTGTGTTTGAATCCTTTTGATCAAAGATTAATATGAAAATTTTTTGGTGACTTAGTCTCTTGCTCACATACTGGTAGAGTATTTTCAAGTGTACAGCTAGCTAACTACCTACCTTCCTATAATTAAAATCCTTTTTTTATTATAGCACGAGATAGTAACTGCACTGTGCCTGATAGTACACAGTAAAAACAAAAAACACCGGCGATAGCCGAAAGATCGAAAATCTATCGGCAATCGTCGGTATCATGCCGGTGTGCAAGTCTTTCTGCAACTGAATGTTTACTACCTGAGACCAAAACGCGACAAAACAAAAGAGAGTCACTGTGACGAGTTTATTGCAATGTGCATGGAGTTTGTATCCCTGTTTGGTACGGATCCTTAACACCCTGCTTAATTACTGGATATACACCATCTGATCCTGGGACGTGAGTGCATGCATTCCTGGTGTATGGTATTTGCGATTCAGTTGAACACAATTATTGTTGTGCCTTACCACATCATCTTTAGTGAGTCACCTATCGACGTGTTCCGAAAACTCTACTTCACAGCAAGACCCATCAAATCAAATCAAATGCCAAGCTAATTAAGATAATAAAAACACCTTCATTGTATGTTACAAAATGTAGATCACCTACAACATAATATTATGTCTGTATTGTTGTTTTGATTCCGCATTTTCTCATTAAGAGAAAGGTTTATAAAAGCTGGTAAACAGAAAATTCTAATGTATAATAATATATCTTTATTTTATTGTAAATCGTAGGCGATACGCCTTTACCTGTACTTATATTATGACCATCAATATATCATGGTTAATATTAGCAGTAAAAGTTGGGATAGTTCGGCGCAGGACGGATTATCGGCTTAGCTATATCACTATACTATTTCATATCATTTATGTACGAGGAGCACTGTAAATATCTTTTCAAGGTGGTTATGGCTTAGTTCTATCACACTCGGCGCTATGCTAAGCGATATGAGTTCGTTTTTTGAACTTAGATTGAGCTTGCGGTAAAAGAAAATATTGTAGTAGTGTGTAGTGCGTCCATACCATAATGGTACAAGTTGGGCTTGTGCCCTTTTGGAATCCAATGGTTTTTAGATTACCACAGTTCTTAATAAAAGGTACTGTGTAATAATTTCGTTGGTTAGATTGTAAAATAAGTTTTATTTACTCTTTAGCGTTTGACAACAATTTTATCTGTTTTAAAGACAATGTGACCGAAGATGGTAACACGCTAAGCCCAAAGAGACTAGCTTAAAACTGCAGCTACTTGAATTCACCTATAAGATATTTGCAGACAAAATTTCCACTCGAGAGCGGTAGCTAGTTAGGCTGGCATTAGAAATTAATACTCTACAACCATTCTATACTTTCATCACGGTGTTTACCTTCACCAAAAGCTCAAGCAAGTCTTAAATCCTCGTCGATTAACGCAGTGTTCGAACACTACCGTCTAACTACCGTCGCTACAAACCTTCACTAAATCCCAGCAGAAGTAAGTACTTGTAAGCCAGTTCATCTCTAATTGTAGTATCCAAAAATTTTCGATCATGTCATCGTTTCACATCATATTTCATTTGAATATTTTAACGAAATTAAACAAATTAACACTTAACGAAATTTAACAATTTTTTTCTATGACCTGACTACTTGATTTTCAAAGCAAAAGATAGATCATACAGAAATACACACAAAAATATATTTAAAAAATGTTAAACTACTTTAAAAAACGTTGTTAAAAACGAATCCGACATATAAAAAAACTTATAGTGACGGAACAAAGATAGATCATAAATTCTTACACTAGGTGATGTTTTATGGTTTATTTCCCTATACAGTATTTTAAATCAATTATTTGGCAACACTGAATATATTGGCACTTCCAATACATTGTAATTGGTGCAAATAGAATCTAGCTTGTTCAGTCAACGCGCGAATCTACTTTATAAGGCTTTGAAACAGTATGATGTAAATAACATACGGTAATGAAGTTTTGCATTCGATAAACAGTTCAACTGTAATAAATTATAATATATAGTTATTAAATAAACAATCGTGAGTGAACAATTAATTGCATTACGAGTTCTGTAAGCACCGCACCGATGCCGCGATGCAGCGCTGCATACACGTCATACAGAAAATAGTACTCAGGGCTGTCACTTAAGCTTATTTTATTTTAATTTCCATTATTACTTTTATACAAATGAAGTTCAGTTTAGATAGTTGAGTTGTTAAATTCGTAATATATTTTAATTACTGTTTTATTTTATATACCACTGTCATAATTTTATTTAGATTATAAGAGACTAATTATATTTCCCAAGTCCGGAGAAGGTCAGAAACTATATTAACGAACCTCGTAAACTAAACTGACCTTTTAAATTTAGGGATAATTATAGTTTAATAAAGCAAACAGATGTGCACTGAAAGATATTAAGGACGACTTGCACCAAAATATTTTAAATGAAGTTTTAGCTTAAATTCAGTTTAGCAAAATGTCTGTAACTGTCAATTTTAAATCTATTTTATCGATTTAAATATGATTTAAGGATTTGGTTCAAGCCGCATTTATTGTATTTCATTAAATTTGATATACTAAAATAACTACAATATATTTCCACAATTTGACAACCCTAAACAGAGCGTGCAAATACACAACCCTCCTAAAGTTAATCTTCCCTATGGATTAATTCTATCGAATGCCAAACGAGGTATGACACCCATACAGGGGAATTGAAAGAACTGTACAAATTTACGTAGACGTTCGACTAGGCTTTTAATTCCAATGCGTAAAGTCGAAAAACCCTTGCAGAGTTGCTATTGATCAGTTTGCAGGGTAATTGAGCCCCTTAGCAGTATGGGTTTTGAGCTTTGTGAAAGGCCTCATTTGTTGGTCGACGCGTACTTAGTATTGTTAAGATTAGTACCCATTTTGTATAGAAGGATTTGTCGGTGCACCCATTAAAACTGCGGCGTAGATGCCGTTAATTTTTTTATTTATTTCAACTGGATCTTCCGTACTACAGCAGGGTTTTGTTATGCAATAATCAATCGGCTTATATTAATATTGAGAAAAATTTGAATGAATTTTCTAGAATCTGCCTAGATAGATAATATTTTTCTTTACCAAAGGAGTTGGTAATACATACTACCCTCATATGAAGATCAAAACACAGAACTAAACTTAAACCAATTACCATATCTACCTACTCCATTAACGTTATGAAGTATTAAGTACCCGAGTAATAATAAGTGAAACATTGTCAAACCGATGTCCGGTGAAGCGTGACATCCACGTCCAGATCCACATCCACCCTTCAGATGTGAGACTGTCTCGTATCGTAGAAACGTGGAACCGTTTAATATTGGGGTCTGAATTGTATTACACTAAGTGACGCGTTACATTAAAGAATATAGGCTGGTTACACACACCGAAACTAAATTGTTGCCTTATATTAACTTAATATAGTTTTTCATTTTACATTGATGTGTTTTTTCACCCATTGTTCTGTTGTTGAAGATATGGTGGTTAAAATAATATAAAGCAATGATAAGCATATTAATAAGTAAATGGTGTGGTACAATCGCGAAGTTGTTTGCGACGTGATAACTTAATAAACAACCAAAATAACTTTCATTTGGCTATGTACGATAATTATTTAATAATACGACTTTCTTTTTTTACTTAAAATAAATCATCAATAATTTAAAAAGTTTGTTTAATTATCGTAAATACATGCAGTATAAGTCAGTTTTTAACAAAAAAATACCCACTCCAAAGATTTTGAAGAATTCCCTTATGTACCCTTGAAGTTGAAGGTCCAATGCCAATGAAATTAAAATGGGACTACCCTTGAGCTGTTCCCTATCCAACAAAAAAAAAATCATCTAAATAGGTAAGATTTGGTACGAGGCAAATGGCTGGACGTGTAAATAAATGATATTTAAAAATTTTGAACTATTTCACTAGCTCAATAGTATATAACTTAAAATCCTTGTTTCTTTATGAAAACCTTTTTTTTATATGTATTAACAAAAAACAAGTGGGCGCTTCGGGACGCTCGACAGAAGTGAACCCTTAAACTAATAAAAAAAAGAAAAACCAAATGAAAGAGAGAAAGGGAAGCCGGCGAGAATTAGAACCTAGGACTTAGACCATAGCAATCACGCTTACGACCGCTAGGCTACGAGCGTGTTGTTAGGATTGACTAAAACTATGCTAAAGTAATTATCTTAGTATTCTAATATACCTATAATAAAAATTGGTGAATAAATATCACGCGACAGTTGAGTGTATATTATATATGCAGTCAGCCTAACACGCTACAAGGAGTCATTGCGCAGGCAAATGGTGAAACTTCGCGAAGGAAATCAACCGAACATAATGATATAAATGGATGTGATGTATCGGGAGCATTCACTATGACTTATATTTGTTGCTTTTATATGTTACATCGTTAAACTATACGCGAACTGATGGAGCAAGATTGTTAAACTGTTTCTTACTTTTAGGGTGTAACAATTTATTTGACGACATTACACTTGTGTAACATTGAAAACATATTTCATAATACAAGTAAGTATGTTTATTTGTTCAGAAAATATAAATTACTTATCATCAAAATAATATTTGTCTAAGCTTGTGTTATTAACGATGGATATACCTATGTAATACACAGTTGTGACTTTGATCGAAGGATTCGATTAAAACCACAATTCTATTGTTCACATATAATAAATAATGGGATTGAATAAAAAAAATTCAATAAACTTTTACTAAAATATCGCTAAGCACCCATGACCGCAAGTTTGGTAGGGTGAGCGTCGCTGTCGTCGTCCCCCGACGCGCGGCGCGGCGTGACATGAGCCCCACAACCGGCGCCCCCGACGTTTAGCGACCGCTTACCCGAGGGGCCACGCACCCTAATTAGTTCGATATAAAACTGTGCCTTTTTACGCCTATTTTATGTGTTTGGCTTAATTGAAATACGCACTCGTGTTTAGTTGACTGTACAGTAGTTAATATCATCAGTATATTTTATTATCAAGGTGTATTAAAAGAAGCGTAAATTGTTAAAGTTTTCTTATGAATAAGTTTATATAGGGCAAGCAGTTATTGAAAAGGAATATTTTTTCCCTATAGGCTTGTAGACAACTGCACTATGCCAGTTCATTTTCTTTAGATAATCTCAGGCTAATTTATAATACCATATATACAAAATAATTAAAAAATTGTACAAACCAAATACATATGTACAAGACGTTAAACTAAATTATTTGCAGTCTGCATGTAATCATTTTATTTTTCAATTATTATTAACCATACTCTGAGGCTAATACAGAGTCATAGAACGTACAAGTAATTGTTATATTTTATCATACAAAACAATATCAAGCAATAGAGATAACACAGCATATATTATAAGCAACTGATATGATATGATTAATGGAATTATCGTTAATGTAAAAATTTTGAAAACAACAAAATCATCCACAATAACGACATGTATTTATTCAAATTCTGCTATCGAATTGCCAAAACATAATAATAAATAAGCAATTTTTATGCAACGTAAAACGATAACGGATAGAATAGAAAACGTCTTTGCAAACAAGAAACATAGAATTCAAGTACTTATTCGCACAAGAGAAATTTTAATAAACTGAATAAAAACAATCAATCACGATTCAAGTCCACAAAAATTCACAACATGACTCACTAGTTTTGATAACGGATAAACTATTACAACAAAAACAAATTCTATGCTTCGGTACGTCCGCGCACGATTAATTCCCGGTAATAGAGCGTATCGTTTGACTGCGCCGCGCGGCTAAGTGATTGACTTTTCAATCTGTGTAATCGGATTATGTCGCGCGGCCCGTGTGTCGCACATTGCCGCTTTTACCCTGCTTGCTGCGACACTGTACTGACTGTACGCGTATAGCATCGCATCGTGTCGCCTTCGGGTTAATTGTCTCTACGTATTATGGTGGTTACCTCTAGCTTATTATAATTGATTTCGAAATGAAGATATGTATGTGTATATTATTGATCTAATGTTAAGAACTTTGAAATTATGTGAACGAATATAAAAGAGAAGAGAGAGTTATAAGTCTATGGTAGACGTGGAAAACCTAATTTATTTGTTGAAAAATCGTTGTATTTGATCAAGAATGTGCTTTTTATACTTCTGAAGGCTAAAAACAGGTCAATTATCATATCATGAACATGCATTCTTTTTAAAGAAAAGTGTAAAATTAAAAATGTCATAATAGCAGCATACGGATAATCACTATAATAATACGTGAAGCACAAAACTTTATACACCTTTTTTTACGCGTATTACTTGCACGGAACACTGTGAGATTTGGCATGGTTAAAGTTTACATGGAATAGGAGTGCAGAAAGCTAAAATTAATCTATAATATCTGTTACTAATATATTAAATAAAATAAATTAGCACTGCGAATCCTAAACCGGCCAGTGCCATTGAACTTAGATCCCTCAAAATGTTGACATTGTCACTCAATGAAAAGTGACAGCAAGTGAAATAATATTCATTGTTTAGGTTCATACTGCAAATGTCAAACAGAAAATAGTCTATGATTAAAAAGTCGCTGGTCGAATTTCGATCATTAGCCGACCGCTATTTACTATAAAGACACACACAAAAGACCTTTAGTGTAGTCAATGGCAAATACAATAAACTCAGGTACAAGCAAGAAAACATCACATTAAAAAAGATACTGACCTTAACTTGTGATTCTGTCATACCGAGCGCGTAAGCCAGTTTCGCTCGCTCCGGCCCCGCCAAATACTTGGTCTGTTCAAAGGTTTTCTCAAGCGCGAAGATCTGCTGACCGCTGAACGTCGGTCTCGTATGCTTCTTCTTGCCATCCTTGTCTAACCCTCCTGCTTGTGCTCCGCAAGCGCTTAAAGCGCCGTTGCTCACTACAAAAGGTAAATATTTCATTGTTTAAGAAGATAAGAGTGACCTCTATCCATACACTAGACAAGTAACTGTACGACGTTTTTTATTCCCACGGAGTAAATTGACAATCACTAATGTCAGACTTGAAAATAATGTTGTCACATTTATTTTAGTAGTGTTGCGCTTCTGTAAATTTTACTTCAATTATTTGAATCGTAAGATTTTAAATACTGAATTGTGCGTATTTATTTATTACTATTACAATTAAATAATTCAGAAAACTATTATACTATTCATGTTACAACCGCTCCTGGTTATTTTAAAGACATAGCATAACATACCATCACGCCTTTATCCCCAAAGGGTTAGACAGAGGTGTACTACTGTACATATGTTTTTAGGTACCACGTAATAGAGGGCGAGCCTATTTTGCCAGTAATCGGGTACAAAGCCAAACTCCGAGCTGCTACTGACAATTTCATAACCCGATAAAACTTAGCTCGACCTGGGAATCGAATCCAGGACCTCGATGACAGCAGTCACGCTTACGACTACTACGCTAATGAGGCTAATGATAAAAATGCTTATTGTGGGTAATCCTTAAAAGATAAACATATGTTGTCGCTGACTCTTTTGTAGTTATTTTTAAGGTCTACAATTATGTCATACATTAATTTGATATATAATTTCTTATGGTTTACTTAGCGTAAGCTATTTAAGTTCCCGGATTGATTCACTATGACCAGATTATTATTTATTTGCGCGGAACCCTAATTATTTTTCTACAATAAAATTAGCTTAAGTTACTCCTGATAACATCAGCTATCTGTCAATGAAAGTCCTGTCAAAAGCAGTCCAACCATTCCGGAGATTTCCCGGAAGAGACAAATAGACAGATAAAAATTAAAAAAATTGGTGTTTTGTTATTAGTACCGTATGGTATATATAATCATAAGCTTTTAGTAAAAATCTGTTATTTTGACATTACAAACAGACACTTCAATTTTATTAATTGTATAGATATAAAAATATTCTTTACAGTCCTAATAATTTTTTTTTTGTGAATGTACAGAGAAGGAGTCATTTCGAGACATCACAATTATTGACCGTCAAATGTCTAATGTTTAATCTAACCCTACACTATCAATTTACCTAAAAATCTTTTATTGTTTTTACTGACTCTAAAGCATGGAATGACTTATTGTGGTTACTAGAAGTATTAAAACTATGTCGATTATTTACAAAATCTAGCTTATCTAAGTTTTTGCGAACATACATTACGTTATCAAGAATGTATTGGAAAGGTAAAATTGAGATTAAATTCTTGAAACTTGTTTTTCAGTGATTCGCAAGGTCCTATATTATAATTTGCTCAAAAGTAGTAGCATAACTTGATTATGTAGTCCATATTATCATAATCCCCTTGCGCGTCACTTTAACTGACTATTTATGGCTTACACAATAGTCTGTTACTTAGTAGGGAATGACGCTTGTACTTATATAGATTTCATTTGATTCCATTTTTTATTTCACTTGCAGATTGCATTTATTTTAGAATCTTCAACTCGATGACAGCAGATCTAATAGCAACTAAGTACTATTTTTTTAAGTATGGGTCGAACAAAGCATACACTAAAGTTGACAAAAAACGAATATAAATACTCGTATGAGCGTCATCTCTATACCACCAGAGGACGCTCCCTTTGTCGTTTTTTATCATTTTCATTTCATTTTTCTCCCCCATACTCCCCTCTCCCCGCGGAGGGGGCAAAGCCCGCGGGACGACCTGCCTGTACTCGCTACGCTCCATCAAATATTGCACGTAATAAAATACCTTTCAGGCTGTATTAGGAATCAGGTTTTGTTTTGGATTTCATTTATTATTTGTGATCAATTTAATTAATATGAAATGTTATTGTAAATTGTTTCTTTTTCCATTGTGATGGCTCTTGATTTTAATTGATTAATTTCTCTAACGGATCCTGCCTGAATGACTTGAGTCAATGCTAAATAAAACATAAATTCTGTAACAGTCAACAACAGACAGTCGCTTTCGTCAGGCCAGCCTTTCAGTATTCCATGGTGAGAGTCATTAGATAACTAAATATTTACCAGCCGATAATGTCGACTCATCTAATCTAGGCGCTATTGACTATTTTGGATTTTAAACCTCATGATTCAGCAGGTATCCGCAGTTCAGTCGAGAGTAAGTGCCTCAGTTTTTCAACAAAGTGGCAATGATCACGCTATAATGTTCTAGTTCTTCTTCAGAAGCAGTAACTTGATTTTAGTTAGTACTGCAGCCTTATTTTAAGTTTGTTTTAGACAACAACGTATAACCTAACAACAGCAGGTCTAATATGACTATGAAAAAAATCATTTTACATACGCAAATGTTATTTCTTCTTTAATATGTATATTTATTAAAAACAAAATAAAATCGATATATTATTTTGCTATGAAATTTTCTAACTTTATCGTTACCCTCTAAACTTTATCTCTTATTATCGTACTGAAAGCACCATTGCGCGAGATGAAAGTCAAACAACCTGTAAAAGGCTTTCTAGTACATACATTAGGAATAATTCAAAATGACGTAATAAACGTATGTGTTGCATTAAACCAAATAAACTACTTCGAATATCTCAAGCCGCAGGTCTGCAAGTGCTACAGTGTGTTTTCACAGGGCAGACGACAATACTCAAAACATGATTCGAATACGATGTAATATTTCGTTTTCTTTCACACACTTATTGGCAGCTCCCCTGGCGGATTACCGGTGGTACTAAAATTGAAAACAGTAAATGAAACTTTGAAATTATGTAGCTAAGCCATAATTATGAACTAAGACCTAATATTACTTTATTACTATTCACCATTAAATAGACTCATGAGAAATTACAACATTACTCCCAAGAGTATTACAAATGAAGTTGATATCTTCTTTGATTCTGTTATTAAAATTAAGAGAGCATTTTGTTGTTCGTGAGACGAGAACAAAATTATTGTGTACCTAGTTATGCAGTCTGTACCCTCTCTTATTACGTCTTGTTAATTGGTACATACGTTAGAAATGCTGATGTTACGTTTTTAACCCATATTATGTCTGCAAACTACTGATAGACACCTGGTGTTTTGACTGAATGTATTGCGACATATTTCTCATTATTTCATAGTAAACAGCCCCACTTTGTGTTTATAGAATAAGAGTTTATAAAAGAGACATTTGTAACAAATAAAAGCATTCTTAATAAAGCTTCTTGAGAATCAGTCTTGTCTTAGACTTTTTAAAAACCCTCGGCAGTGCTCCCGAAATTTAACTGGCGCAGCCGGTAGGATACTCAATCAACAATAAAAGTCTGTGTTCGAGTCTTACAAATCGGTCTCATGTGCAGATTTTGAGTATCTACGAACCAATAAATAAGTTAACGTCGGGTTCCACATCTATTTCCGAGAGATCCTGTCCTAAAAGCGAAAGCAGCTATACGGCAAGACATGGGAACGAGCAGACTGTAAGTGACCATTTTTACAATCCTTGTCTCGTCCTTGTTATTTTCTGTGGTTGTATTTTTCGTTGGACATTGTTATAATTTTCAAACAAAAATCGTTGAAAATTATTTAACAAATTTTTATAATTTTCAAACAAACATCGTTGAAAATTATTTTTCATAATTTTCGAATAAAAATCGTCGAAAGTTATTTGACTTCATAGATTATAAGATATTGAGAAATATTAATAATAAATATTAATTTTGAGAATTTTAATTTGATAATTTTAATTTCGATAATTTTAATTTTGAGAATTTTGATTTTGATAATTTTGTTATAAGATTTATTTTGTGAATTTTATTTTGAAAATATTATTTTGTGAATTTTAATTTTGTGAATTTTACTTTGTGTGTGTTTAATTAAATAAATACAATTCAAAATGCAACGCAACAATGAATCAACAATTCAATTAGTATCAAAAGAACTTTTAAGTTTAATTCCCAAGTACGATGGTGATCAAAATACTTTAAATTTATTTATTAAAAAAAGTGAATATATAATCAGAAATTTTAGCGGATCAAACAATGTTGTTCAAACTACATATGTGTTTCATGCTATAACTAGTAGATTATGTGGTAAAGCCGCTGCTCTACTAAGTGAAAGAGAAGACATAACAACTTGGGAACAATTAAGAGCTGTTTTGATTCAACATTTTGGTGATCCTAGATCGGAAGAGTGTGTGGCAATTGAGTTGGAAAATTTAAAAATTAAAGTTGGTGAAACATATACGCAATTTTGTAACAGGATACAACAAACACGCTGCACCCTCTTCTCCAAGGTCAATTTATTAACTGATGAAGGCCTCAAAGCCGCTAAAATGATTATCTATAATAATATGTGCTTGAATGTATTTTTATATAATTTACCAGAGGATTTAATTCGAATTGTGCGACTTAAAGGTTGTACCGTTTTAGAAAACGCACTAAGTGTTGTCATGGAGGAGGTCAATTTTCAATATCAGTACAATTCTAAAAATAAAAATAAATCTAATATTAAACCAGTTCAACAATTTTTCACGCCTACTTTAACAAATAATTTTAATAATAATTTCAAACCTCAACCTGCATTTGTGCCAAATACATTTAATTCCGGACAACAAAATTTTAAATTCGGAATTCCATACCAAACACAAAATAATTTTAAACCGTATAATAATAATTTTAAATTCGGTATTCCTAATCAACAAGGGTTCAAACCACAATTTAACAATACACAAAACCGACCTAATTTCAACATGCCAAATCAACAATTTAAATTTGGTATACCACCACAAAATCAACCTCAACGTAATCCACCTCAATTTCAGGCAAGCGATGTGTCAATGCGCACAGCTCGTCCTATTAGACAAAATATGATAGAGTCTTTAGAAATGAACGACCCTGAAATTGAATACCAAGACTATCAACCTGATTATACAGAATATGAAAATCATTATTTTATTGACGATAATCAACAAACTGCTTATGACGATTATCATGAAAACATAGAACCTGTTGAAACTGAAGAAGCTGAAAATGAATGCGTAAATTTTCCTATAAAAGCCTCCAAGAGCGACCCCCAGAAATAGTACACTTAAATTATGACGGCATAAATAAACTACCGCATATTTATATTCCTGAAATTGATGCTCGTTTAATGATTGATACCGGAAGTACCAGAAGTTTTATTAGTCCCGCTAAAGCTGATGAATATTTTTCAGATTATAAATATATTGATCCTTTTGAAGTTATTAGTACACATGGACGTAGCCTACATGACGAAGTTATAGATATACCTTTATTGGAAAGTTTTAAAAGTCCGATGAATCATAAATTTTATATATATAATGTAGATGGAAGATATGACGGATTAATAGGTTCTAACTTATTAAAAATATTGAACGCGACTATAGACATGAAAAATTTAATTTTACGGACACAAAATACAGAAATTCCAATAATTTATAGTCCCCCGTGGGAAATAACGCTAGAACCACGCACTGAAACCCGTGTTAAGGTGCCTACAAATTTAATTAATGGTGAAGCAATAATTAATTTTAAAAATTTTGGAAATGAAGTACGTATGCCTAGCGCTATAGTTACTTGCAAAGATTCATTTGCAACAACAGTCATGCAGAATGCTTCGCAAGATAGTGTGACTTTAACTTTTAACGAACCATTGAATATAACCAGCCTTAATAATAATACTTGCAAAATAAATTTATCAACCGGGCAACAATTAAATGATTTTGAGATTGATGAATTACTTACACAAAATTTATCGAAACTCCGATTAGATCATGCTAATCAAGAAGAACGAGAAGCAATAGAAAAACTTTGTTTTGAATACAGGGATATATTCTATTGTGATAAACTGCCTCTTACATTTTCTAATCAAGTAAAACATCGAATCCGGACTAAAAATGAAGATCCAATTTTCATACGGCAATACCGACTTCCACCATCGCAAAACGATGAAATACAGAAACAAGTTGAAAAATTACTAAAAGATAATGTTATACAAGAATCGTTTTCACCATGGAGTGCACCCGTACACCTAGTTCCAAAAAAGATGGACGCCTCCGGTGAACAGAAATTTAGAATGGTTGTAGACTATCGACGTATAAATGATATTACTACTGATGATAAGTATCCTTTACCAAATATTAATGATTTATTCGACAAGTTAGGGAAATCTACTTACTTCAGTACATTGGATTTAGCAAGTGGGTACCACCAAATTGAAGTTGATGAACAAGATAGACCCAAAACTGCATTCACTACACCAATGGGACATTTTGAATTTACACGGATGCCATTTGGACTAAAAACAGCACCTGCAACATTTCAACGCGCAATGGATAACGTGTTACGTGGGTTGCAAGGTATACATTGCTTAGTATATTTAGATGACATCATCATTTATTCTAGTAGTATACAAGAACATGTAGAGAAGCTAAGAAAAGTGTTCGATCGTCTCAAACAAACCAATCTTAAAGTAACTCTCGATAAATGTGAGTTTTTTAAAAAAGATGTACTCTACTTAGGACACAAAATTACGAAGCATGGTTTACAACCAAATGATGATAAAATCAGGGCAGTACTTGCCTTCCCACTCCCCAGAACATCCACTGAAATTAAAAGTTTTCTTGGCCTGATAGGCTACTACCGAAAATTCATAAAGGATTTTTCAAAAATTACACAACCCCTTACATCGTGTTTGAAAAAGAAAAATAAAATTGAAATTAATGAATCATATGTTCAAGCTTTTCAAAAATGTAAAGAGCTACTTGTGAATGCTCCTATATTACAGTTCCCTGATTTTTCTAAACCCTTCATTTTAACAACAGACGCGTCAAACTACGCTTTAGGCGCTGTCCTTTCACAAGGATCAGTTGGAAATGAAAAACCTATCGCATATGCAAGTCGTACTCTTAATGATGCAGAAACACGTTACAGTACAATAGAAAAGGAACTGTTAGCCATCGTTTGGGCAGTAAAACACTTCCGTCCTTACCTGTATGGACGCAAATTCACAATATTTACTGACCACAGACCTTTAGCATGGTTAAATTCACTGAAAGAACCTAATAGTAAACTTACTAGATGGAAATTGAGACTAGCTGAGTTCGATTTTGACATAATATACAAGAACGGTAAACAAAATAGTAATGCTGATGCTCTATCACGAATTAAATTAAATATATTAAAGGACGATATGTCCTTACGAGTAAACGTGAGTGACACTGAACGATCTGAGAGTCCAATACTAATTTCAGACTCATCAGAAACGTTAACTATTCCTTCAGATTCCGATAAGACTTTAACTCACCCAATTCGTTCTCCTTCATCCAGTACTATTACTGCCTGTTCATTACCGGAAACCATACATTCTGCTGAAGATATTGATACGAATGGTATTCCCATTATTGAAGAAGCCATCGACACAAAACCTAATCAAATCCTTATTTTTACTTGGAACAGAAACCAATTATCAATAAAAGACTTATCACATGAAAAACAAAAAATTTTGGAAGTACATTTACCTGTAAACAACACTAACCTTGTTAAGAAATTTCTTTTAGAATATATAAAACCTAAAATTAAATATTTCTTTTACTTTGAGAGCGAAATTCACCGTAAACAATTTACAAATGCCGTGATAAAACTATTTAAAAAAGATACCGTCAAAATATATGAATGTACTAAAAGAGTTATATACTTAGGTGATGAAAAAGAGCAACGTGCCACTATACTTGCTTATCATCAAGGTAAAACAAGTCACCGTGGAATCAAAGAAACTCTTATGAAATTAAAGCGTAATTATTTTTGGACAAATATGGATATAACAGTCGCTTCTGTAATCAATTCTTGTGAAACTTGTAAAACTCTAAAATATGATCGCAAACCTTTAAAACCAGAATTAATGTTAACGCAAACTCAAACAAAACCTTTTGCTGAAATATTTATAGATATATTCTCTATAGAAGGAAGCTACTTCCTTACCATAATAGATGCTTTCAGTAAACTAGGTCAGGCTTTTGAAATATCCAATCGCTCTACACCTGAAGTAGTTCGTGCCTTAATTAAATTTTTCTCATTTTATGGCGTACCAAATAAGATCAGTGCTGATTCTGGTACTGAATTCAACAATACACTTTTAAAAGAAACATTACAATTTTATAAAATAGAATTACACATAAGCACTCCACATAATCCTAATTCTATGGGTTTAATTGAAAGATTCCATTCAACTATTTTAGAAATATATCGTATCGCTAAATATGAACATAAAATAACTGACGCGGCTAACGTTATGACTTATGCAATTATGTCATACAATCAAACCATTCACTCAACGACTGGTCTTACACCATTTGAAGTAGTTTTTGGACACACTGATTCTAATAGTACTTTTGAAGTAAACTTTAACAAACAATATACGCAACAATTAGTAAACGATCATATGAAACGAACGAAATATCTTTATAAATATTTAACAGACAAAGTAATTGAAAATAAAGAAAAGATTAAAACAAAACGTGGTGGTGAAACATCATTTGATATTCAAGAAGAGGACACTATATTTGTAAAAGGTGTTAATACAAGGCGAAGTAAAGATAAACCGCGTTATCAAAAAGCACAAGTATATGGTAAAATTGACAGAAATATCTGTCCTGTAAAAATGAAAACTCGAAAAACAAACGTGCCTATTAAGGATATAAAACGACCTTCGCAGGTACCTCCTCGGGCTCCTGGCTCTGATCATCAGGATTCACGCCCTTCAACTTCACAGAATCGATAAAAATCCCGGTATAGTCCTTGTGAAACAAGGTCAAGCTAGTGTAAGTTATGATAAGTGGACAATAATTAAGATTTTAGATTTAAGTCTGATACGTGAGGATTTAGAATTCAATATAAAAAGATATACTAAATTTAATCAATATTTAAAAACACATTTTGATAATGAAACATCTAATGTTCAACTTTTTAATGTAAAGCTTCAAACGAATTATGTAATGAATATTAGTATTCAAAAATTAGAACAGTTATCTCCATCAACTAGAATTAAACGTGGACTTCTCAATCCTCTTGGATCTATTATTAAGCTTATAACTGGTAACTTAGATCATAATGATGCTTTAAGATATGAAAATATGATTGATTCTCTAACGACACGCCAAAATACACTCATTAAAAAGGTAACCTTAATATCAGATATTTCTGAATCAATGATAAAGATAACAAATTTCACGAAGGACAATTTCATTCGAATAGATAAAGAGTTACGAGAAATAAAAAAATTAATAAATCAAACTAATATTGATATAACTACCCATAATTTTATTAATGTTTATAATTTATTTTTCCATAATTTTCAACTACTCTACATTCGGTTGAATGAAATTGAAACTTCTCTGGCATTCAGTAAATTAAAAATATTACACCAATCTCTTATAAACTCAAATGAATTATTAGAATTGTTAAAAAAGATAGAGAAATTCTACAAACTTGTGTATCCAGTAAGTTATGACAATTTAGTTAAAATAGAGCAATGTATAGAGCTTAAAGCTTATACAAAAGGAAGTCAAATAACATTCATTTTAGATATACCAATAATTAGAGATGAAATTTATACATACTACAGAGCAATTCCAATACCTATGACCAATCCTTCTAATCATACCACCATCATTATTCCTAAATTTCCTTACCTATTAGTAAAAGGGTCTAAATTTGTCTGGCTCACTTTACCTTGTAATGAACTTCACGACGAAATGTTCCTGTGTCACGAGGATGATTCTCGAACAACTTCAGAAGACACTTGCATAACAGCATTAATTCAATTTTCTTCGAATACGAGTTCTTGTCATCCAGTACCAGTTGAAATCAAGTCCATTAAGATACAACCAATTGGAAAAGAGAGATGGATTCTTCATAGTAACGCTGAGAATATATTATCAAAAATTTGTAACGACGAAATAACGAAAGAAAATATAGAAGGGACATACTTCCTCGTCCTAGATGACCATTGCGATGTTAAAATTGGTGAAATTACGCTAAAAGCTCACCATATTACTACGAGTAATTTGAAGATGTCAAAATTACCGATTATTAATCTTCCCGAAATAACAATTACTGAGCAACAATTGCAACGTGAACCCATCAATTTGGATAACAGTGAATTAATAAATCTTCAACATTTAAATAATCTTTTAAAAATCAGTGAAAGTGAACTAAAAACATCAAGTGAAAGAATTATTAATGTAAAAAGTGTTAGTGCCGGAACTTTATTGTTATATGTGATTATATTTCTATTAATTCTTGTATTCTTAGTATATAAGCTCAGTTTTTGTAAAAATTATTGCTATCGAAATAATCATAGTGATAATCATCCCTCTGATAATTTCGAACTTGAGGGGGGAGGAGTTATGCAGTCTGTACCCTCTCTTATTACGTCTTGTTAATTGGTACATACGTTAGAAATGCTGATGTTACGTTTTTAACCCATATTATGTCTGCAAACTACTGATAGACACCTGGTGTTTTGACTGAATGTATTGCGACATATTTCTCATTATTTCATAGTAAACAGCCCCACTTTGTGTTTATAGAATAAGAGTTTATAAAAGAGACATTTGTAACAAATAAAAGCATTCTTAATAAAGCTTCTTGAGAATCAGTCTTGTCTTAGACTTTTTAAAAACCCTCGGCAGTGCTCCCGAAATTTAACTACCTACTTTAAACATTATTTATATTTGCTTGTGATTGTTTTTATTTTATATAGCTGTTTGTATCTTTAAATTACTAAAGATATACAATGTAATAGGATTTAATGTGCATGCCGTCGTTGCGACCTAAGTAAACAAATAAATATCCAGCATGACTAGAATCTCATTTCCTTACTAAAATAATTACTGTACAGATATGATAATATTATATGAATTCCCAAATATTTTTATACAATACTATTCTAAATTTGCCTATGAAAATCAAGATATTAATATTAGTGGATTTATTACGAAGGTACATTATTTACGATATATATTCAGACATATAAATATAATACTTATGTTTAACATAAACATATTTCTTTTATGTGAATCATAATGTTCAACATAATTATGTACATATATTGAATTATTTACAATATTGTGTAGTGAAATATAGGGTATTAGGGAATATATTTTAGGGTTATTTGTGTTCGGTGTTGTAATAAATTAAATAATAATAATAATGCATGGACTATCTACACGGTCATTTAAAATCCCATTTAATCATTGATTATACTATAATAACTAAAAAGCTGATAAAAACGTATACAATTAAAAGTTCATGTGAATTGTGTAAACTGATAAAAGCTTGTTTTACCACAAGCGCTATATATAACCACTGTGCTTCATGGTGTGTGTTGTTTGATTCATTTTTAATTCAATGAAAGTTACATGTATGAGTTATTATTGTATTATATTTATTTTCAGATGAGGGTTATAATATTAACGTGATATGGGCATGTCATGAAGAGCGATGAAAGTCATATCGTAGAAGAGTGTTAAGTATGAAAGTGGACGGAGAGACATACAGACGGGAGACAAAGTTATATACGCAGAGATTGCGTGAGAAATCATATGTTTTTATAATGTGTGAATACTGAGATGACAGATGACAGAGGAGAATGGAGGGGAGAACATAGTGTGCCAACCCTACTTAGGTAAGATAATAATAAAAATAGGAAAATATTGTAATATATACATAGTATATATTTGTTACGTTGCGTTATACATACACGCGTTTATTACGCAGTAATTATTTTCATCTCCTAACTATATTTATACTAGCGATCGCCCTAAGCTCGAAATTCTACCAGCGACTTTTTGATCATATACTATTTTCTGTTTCACATTTACAGTATTCATAAACCTAAACAATGAGTATTATCTACATCACTTGTCGTCACTTTTCGTTGAGTTACAATGTCAATATTTTGGGGGCTCTGAGTTCAATGGGACCGGTCGGGTTAGGATTCGCAGTATTAATTTATTTTATTTAATATCTTAGTAACAGATATTATAGATAAATTTTAGGTTTCTGCGGAGTGCAGATATAAACTTTAACAATGCCAAATCTCCGTCCGTCCTCCGTGCACGCAATAAGCTTAGAAAGGTACCGAAAGCTTTTGCTTCAGGTATTAATATATAGATATACTTCTTTTACTGACAATTCATATTATAACATACCAATTACGGAATGTCTTATGCTTACCGTCTAAAAAATTGCATAAAAGTCGTTTGACAATTGTAAAATAAGTAATTTATTTAGTCAATAGTATTATTGAAAATTCTTATAGCATATCATTTGACCAATAACATAAGCATAAGATAGAAGACATAAAATATCATAAGAATTGGTCATTCCGTTTTTAGTTAAATAAGAACATACAAACAGACAAACATAAAAAAGTTAACTTCATAGTTGTGGTCAGTGTCCTTCATATTTATTTATATAGGCATTAATTACAGAGTGTAAACAACACATGAATAAATTCAAAATTTTACAATATTTATTTAGCTTATAATCCAATATATATTTGTGCACATAAAGTACATTACATGTAATTATTTCACAAAAATTTGTTACTTGATTACAGAATTGCATTATATAGATAGTAGGTAGTATTCAATTATGAAAAGTAAGAATTTTCATAAAGTTTTCCTGTTAGAAAATTTGGAAAAAAATTACATTTAGAAGCAGAACTGCAGATTTATTAATACAGTAAATAGCAATGTAACCAGGTGAAAATCAATCACACTCAGAGTTTTATTATGAAGTTTTCTATTTAAAGATATACTCATTTTTAAATTGGAGCCCACGTCCTTCGACACAACAACCCAGGTACTTTCTCTTATTCCTCATCGCGTCAACAGAATAAAAAGGTTTATCAAGCGCCGTTATATTCAAGAAATTGCTAACAACGAAGAAAAAGTCCATCGGTCAAGTAATATGAAAGTGTCTCGGTGAGCGCAGTCGTTGGGACGCGGGCGCGGGTGCGGGCGCGGGTGCGGGTGCAGGCGCGGGCGCGGGCACGGGTGGCCATATTGCACAGTTGTGGACGCGTCATGCATTATGCAGTCCAGTATGTCAATATTGCTGCTAAAGCTACACGGAGTCGAGGCGAGGTCCACGGCTCAGTTTGGCATCGAACACGACATATCGAGATTTACTTCGCGACGAATGTGATAATATGTAAATATTGTTTATGCAATATTGAATTTAAATATCCGCCTGCAAATGACTCCAACATTGGAGAACCACCCATTTTTAGGCGCGTAACGCGTCCGCCCGTTGATGCATCATGCTTTTAAAAATGGGTGGTTCTCCAAAGTTGGGACCAATGCGTTGAGTCGGGGTAAATTATATTTTAAAATTGAAATGTTTTGTTAATTGTATTTTATTTTATGTTTGTAAAAGTTGTAAATTAACTAGTGGTACTTATTACAAAAAAAAAACTTACAATGATTTTTTTGTTTTTTAGGTTTATAGCCTTAAGAACACCTCACACCTCACTTGATTGTAAGTGAATGCGACCGAAGAAGGTGACAGGCTAAGACTCGTAGGCTAACTGGCACTCAAATACAGCTGCCGAAATACATTTAATACGGTATAGATTTAATAAGTGGAGCGTATAGTACACCACAGGTGCTTAGCGACAAATTTTTATCTTGAGAGTAGTAGCTAATCTGAAAGGTACTGAAAAAAAACTTACCACCATGCTATAGTTTAATAACGTTGTTTTCCTTCACTGAAAGCTCAGGCACATTGTAGAGATTCGAAATGACGTCATTGAAAGCGATTTCATTATACGTTACCACTAAGCCATCGTTGCAATGCTAATCAATCGAAGTAATTTATAAATTAATTAGAAAGAGAGAAGTATACATAACATTTTGTAAACATAAAGGAGATGACAAAACAGAAATAATTCAATTTAATAGCTCGCACGGTGCGGGGCGGTCGTTTCCACCCCACAAACCCTCAAACACGAAAAGCCTCGGAGTAATGGTAAAGTCGCGCCGTTCGCTCCTCGTTAGGCCCCTACAGATTGAGATGCGCCCGTTAGCGCGGCATGGGACCACACTGGGGCCCGCTCTGGACATGAAGGGGTTGTCCCACCCACCCCGTCATATGAGAGCACTGATTTTGTTTTAATATCTCATATCAATGCAACATTTGAAGGAATGATGGCTCAGTTGATACCGTGTACGGACTTCGCGTCGATCGACTCGAGTTCGAATCCTTGCAATGAGCTTGGGCGTCCGGTGAAGGAAACGTCGTAATAAAACCACAGCATGGTGTTAGGGCAACACCTGTAGGTGTGTTCCAGCAGCTGCACTTGAGAGCCAGCGCCCCACTAGGCTTAGCGTGCTACCACCATGGGCCACATCGTCACTTATGATCAGCTGAAACTGTGGCCACTACGCTTAACCTATAACGATAAAAAAGAACATTATATCTTTTGAAACTAGAGTAACAGTTAAATTTGAGAAATATTAAAAAAAAAATTAAAACAAAAACCATACACCCAAAGCCTTAAAAGGCTCATCCCATTTATTTTAAAACGTATCATTTAACCGTATAGCCTAATAAAATAAATCAAAATCAAAAATACTTTTTCAATGTAGGTCATAAAAACGTCAAAACGTCAGTTGGGAAACCATCTCAGTCAGCGACAAGACCGGGCAAGAAACTTGATCGGGTTTTCTTTCACTTTATACAAATAGTTATGGTTAATAATCATATTATTTGGTAGATGCATAGAGAGGGAGTCACTACTAGACATAACTATCAATTTTATCAACATTATTCGTTTTCCATATGAGATTGCGATTAAATATTCATACAATTTAATCGCAAATTTATTGATGTTAACGGCCTTTACAATTTCATTCAAGAATTAACTCACTTTCGGACGACCTTACTCAATACATAGTTTCACTCAAAATTAGTGTGGTTCCAGAATTTCAGTTAATTAGATCGGAGTGACTCTTCCACTCACTCTATCTCATACATTAATATATCAAATCTGAACAGAAATAAAATTATTTTTTTAACGTTATTATCGATGTAAAACTCGCAAAAGTAGTTGTTATATATTTTTTTTTTTATCTAATATTACACTTAAAAATTTAAACGTTTTATGCGAATCTTTGTATGTTGCCTACTTAATTCTAAAGGCTAGTGTATAGAACGTATTTAATTCAGACAAGAGAAATTGTCTATATTTAGTAGTCACAAAAAGAGACATAAAGAAATAAATTGAAGGTCAGAGAAAGAATCATTTTTATTTGAATTACATACGACTAGATAGCCAATTTCTAAAGAAACAGGAATCAAAGTTTTAATTCTAACGAATTTTTAAACATCACTTCTTTCAAAACAATAATTTATAATAACTATTTATTTATTATTCTAAAACAATGAATCTCCTGCTTACCCCACTCTCAGAACAACACTATAAATATATTAATTCGCTAAACAATGGAACCCATTGTCTCAAAACAACTTGAAACAACTCGTAAACGACTCAAACCGCAACTGTAAAGCGTACTCGAGCTACTCTCAAAGTAACTCGACAATTAAAACCATACACGGCCTTAACAAACTTTATTTCACCCTTGTACCGGTGGTGGGTATTCCACCCCCCAACTCCTCTATAAAGGGGAGTAAATGAGAGCAGGATTTATTTGCGGATGATAGAGCACAGATTTTCTGCGGCGCTGCGTGTTTGTTGTGTAGACGTTAGAATGAATTGGCTGCGACTACGTGCGCTTGCTGTTAAGATCTTATTATAACCCGGCAGAATACAAGAGAACCAACTTAGAACTGTGTATTCTCAAATATGTCGATTAGAATAAAGGTATTTAGTCATTTAATTGTATTGTATAAACAGGCAAGTCAATGTATCTCTATTATAAATTATTTCTTAAAAGGGTTTTTGTGGCACCGCCATATCTTTTCTTAATTCTTCATCAAAATTAATGATTCAAATATAATTTTAAAGCTTTTCTTCCTTACTACTGACTATCAAAACTTTTAAAATTAATATTTTCGTTATAAAATATGCTATCTGGCAAATGATCTTTCTAATAAAAATCTATTTAACTGACATATAGGAGGTGCCCTCTATATACAATATATTTAATTAACGTTACATTTGTTAGGCAGCTTATATCCTATAATATGAGAAATATTCGCAACAGTCAACTATTTTAGTTTAAAATGCGGATGTGGAATGGTTAAAGTCGTCGGAATATTAATTTAATGAATGTTTGTTATTAGTAATGCCAATTCCAATGAGTAAAAATATTATAAGGAAATCTGAACTGAAGTTCTGTCCATGTTTCTAACCTCCTCGTATTATTTTTCCTGAAATATCTTCAATGTACAGATTCGACTCTTTTACTATACGTATACATTGTAATTGTTACTCGTTTAATAACATTATGTATCTGAATACGGTACATAGAACATATTTTGCTTTAGTGATCGGGGTGTTACTATCGATATTATCTGAAACTCGTAGTGAAGTGCGTTATCGATAGAACAGGTGTGTTCGGTGTAGAGAGCAGACGGCACGACACTCGCTTCATTACGCGCGATATGACCCGATTGCGAACGTGTGCTTTGAATATCTTGTACATAATCTTTTTCCATCAAATATTTATTATACTAGTTGTAGCACCCAGCGCTTGCTGCTTGTAAAATTATCTGTAGAAATTAAAACAACACATAGTATGTATTTTATTATATACGTTTTATGTCACTGACATTTATTTTTAAGCAATATTTGCATCCCATTTCTAAGCATGGATTTTCTTATTACGAGAAATCTACAATGTACATAACTATGTACAGTGATTATTAGTACATTATATAAGAAAAAAAGATTATTGAAGGATGAATTACATTTAATTGTGGATCCAGAAGTACAATTTATTTATTCTTACTTAATAGTTATGATAATTTAAAATATGGCGAAACGTTTCCTTTTCTGTATAGCCGATTTTATTTTCTAGATGGGTTTCTATTACAAGGTAAATGAAAGAAAATGGAAAGTTGAACGTATTCGAAAACTATAAAAACTCACAGTGGGATCGCTGATTTACTACAATAGTTAGTTCATGAATATAAATTCCTCGACTTCGTAGCTTCACTCAGTTATTCAAAACATTAAAAAACATATAATTTTCATACGGTATGATACAATTTACAAGGCGACACGCCCTACAACAATATATTGAATGATACCCGCCGCTATCGCCACCACGACGCAACGTATCGCGTATCGCGACATCACAATCGCTTGTAATGAAGCGGCATTGCGCGCCTCGAACACGGAATACACCTGTCTGCAAGATAACTCAAATAAGGCCACACGCATTCCAACGATACACAGATAAAGCGACGCTAAAACTTTTCATTTTTGTAGAGAAACCATATTGGTTAGTACTTGTAATATTTTTAAACATATGTATTGTTTTCATAACATAACACGTAACATAACATCACGCCTGTATCCTCGAAGTGTTAGGTTAACCGGGCACAATGCCAAACTCTGAGCTGCTACTGAAAATTTCATAGAAAACCCCAATAACACTTTGCACGACCTGGAAATCGAGCTCAGAACTTCGATCATAGCAGTCGCACTTCCAACCACTAGGCTAATGAGGTAGTTGTTTTCATAATATTAAGATTTATTTCTTTCAGTTGAACTAAGACAATTATCATTTATTCATTATTTATTTATTTTATTTGGATCGCCAATAATCAGTTAATTTAATTACAAAAGAAAAAGCATTTAATATGAAATTAGAAAATTGGTTATCAAAATATGCACATTATAGACTACACAGGCTATTAAAGACAGCACAAAAATATTTCAATTATAAGACATTTTAAATAATTATATCAATTAATTTTAAATATAAAAAGAGGTCTGAGGAAATAAAACATCATTCAATGTAATTTTTTATACCCAATTAATTAATGACCAAATAAAATTAGAAAAAAGTTATTTATTATTAACCGTAACAATGGGGATGAAAGAATGAAAATTCTCTTAATACAATATTTTCTCGAGTTGCATATAAGTGTTAGATGTGTAGACAGCCTACGAACGGCGTAGCAACTCGTAACGCTACGTAACATATGTCGTAGCAATCCGTACCGTAGCGTCGCGTCAAATGGATAAACGGTTTATGTCATGTCAACATTTTGTCAAACAGTACATGAATACTTTGTAAAATAATGTATATTTGTCGTATTTAATACATATTGTATGTTATAATACATAATAAAACTTTTAAGTTTTATTTTTACATATTAACCGTCAATAATAAACGGTATGAACGGAATGTGTGGGGAATGATATACGTATAAAAAGAGTGTATAGTGAGATAGCAGCTGATAAGGTGAAAGGGTAAAACATGTTGAGCTGAATCTACTTAAGTCCTAAAGGATAAGTAGAAAAATAATGCAAGAATAAAATATTTGAAAGGTTCTGTGCTATCAAATACTATTTTAAAGTAGTTGAATAATAACGTTTTCAATTATATTTTAATGAATTAAAAGAATTAAAGGAAGAGTGGTAAATCCTATGCTAAGTTCATCTACAGGAGCGCAACCGAGACATATTTCTGCCGCTAAGAAGCTCCACTTTCCGCTTTCCTCTCCGAAATATGTAATTAGCAACACGCACTGACACAGGAGCCGCTCTAACTCAGCGCTTAGGATTACCAACCTATTATAAGTGGCCTTAGAACCGTGGTTCTTTTGAAGTTAGTTATACATAGCCATAGGTTAGATTATCAGAGTTTCTATTGAATGTCAGATGGACCACATGAAATACTACATAACATAAAAAATATATAAAAGTAGTATATTAATTTTGTAAACGATCAATTTTACTTGTAGAGCTTTTGATGTGTACAATCTTTTCAAGAGACAAGTTTCTTTGCTAGAGAAAGGAAAATAGAAAAGGAGAAAGCATCAGCTGTGCGCTTAATATGCGGTGTTGTGAATAAAGTGTGCTATTATATTGTTACGACCTGTTACAACCCGCTTAGAAGGAGGGAAGATCCTGTTCCATAAATATCTCGAAGCAACTACATACCTCTCAGTACTTCGAAATAATGTTCGCATCATGAAACAACCGCGGCACATGTTTGTGTAAACATCACAGTTTACACACACATGTATAGGGCTTGTCGCCTCGATTACGTCATCGAGTAAGCATAGCAACTAAACGTCGAGAAGGATAGCGATGATTCACGATTTTTCTATGATCGTTTAGTGTAGGTATTTAAGCGGCTCAGGCACGGCGCCGAAGTAGTTCACTTTTCAATAATAAAGCGATAACATCGAGCAATAAAAGGAAGCGAAACCACATTGAAATAAATAACATTGTTGTGAGTTCATGTATTTTGCAACAGTGTAGAATTCGAATAAAACTTCTTCACGTCAATCATCGGCATACTTATTACCCACGGGTGTAACAATATAAACTAATTTATATTTGTAAACTATATTTACAGTAATTCGATTACTTTAAGGCTCGCTCGTTTTCTTTATTTATATAAATTAGAACCAAAAAAACCTTTTAACAGTCACTGTCGTGAATACACATCGGTACGTAAAGATAAATCTTATTTAACAATCAAAGTAAAGATAATAATAGAACGAAAGTAATTTCGTTAATAAACAAAATAATTTGATCGAAGTAACTATGTAGTTTTAACCAGCTAAACTTGTATTTCATCTGGTTAGATAAGTTTTTGGTTCAAACCTCTCTCTATTATGTGACTCTTTCCCTTGCTGCGCCCTCCTGTACCCTCCCTCCACGCCATCCCCATGATGCTGATATCTTTACAACTAAGTGTTGTCTTTTATTATTTTGACATGTAAACAATATCACGTTTACATATTTTCTTAATAACACCTTATTACAATAATTATTGATACAAGGTTTAAAATTTGTAAATATTCTGCCCATATTAATCAACTGATAAAATAATTCTAGAATATTTTAATTAACGTAATATCTTTCAATAAGAACATATTAGTGCTATTAATTAAAACAATACGATTAAAAGTCTAATTATAGGAAAAAAATAAAAATATGTGAATTTGCAGGGTTCACCAGGCAAGATACATTAGTTCTGCGTAGAGATGTTGGTTCACTCTGTATCTTGTACCGCATTTATCATGGGGAATGTTCCGAGGACTTGTTTGGATTGATCCCGGCTGCTGAATTTCACCATCGGATATCGCGACAGAATCGTAAATTCCATACACACCACCTCGATGCCCAGCGTTTCACAACAGTGCGTTTCTTAAGGCACTTTCTACCCCGCATAACCACTTTGTGGTACCAGCTGTCGCCTGAGATCTTTCCGAGCCGTTATGACCTGGTTACCTTCAAGAAGAGAACTTATTCTTTCCTAAGAGGCCGGCAACGCATCTGCGATACCTCGGGTGTTACGGATGTTTGTGGGAGGCGGTGATCACTTTCCATCAGGTGCGCCATCTTCCCGTTTGCCCACTTTTTAACATAAAAAAAAGAGTACCAAGAACAAGTAATAAAACAGTCTCAGTCACTCTTTTGGTTTGTCGTGTTTCGAGATACTGTTGACGAAAGCCTGCTGATAACTGCTGATAACGACAACCGGCGATGGGTCACTGATCCACAGGGTCGTCACTATTTTTGTAATTGTACTGCGTTTCCCATCGCACGTAGGGTTGTTACTTTGCCGTGGTACCATAAAAAAATCTAACCTGATACTGAGTCATTGAATAATTATTTTATTGCATTTTTTGTTTCGTATATTGAGGAATTTAAAGACACAAGACTATTCGTTCAGATAAATAGTGGCATTATGTGACAAAATATAGATAATTTTATAATATACTGATTTTAGGGGAAAAAGAGGTGTAAAATAAAATAGCATGGATGTTTGTTAGAATTAAGTTTATTAATTTGAATTTCACTTATTGTTTGTTAATTTACAACTGCAAAAGTTGAAAATTCAAACTATTAAATGGCAAAAATTAATTAAATGATGAACAAAAATTATACAAAAATATCATTCTAGTACTAAATTTTTTATTTATTTTTGTAAATGCTATAGCGTAAACTATAATCAGCAGCTAGAGTTGCTCCTCTAGCTCCTCGAAATGCTTCCAGTCTCCTTTCTATAACATCATATCCTTAATCAAGTTGTATATCAAATGCTGTAAATTAAGTGCTACTTTAATTGAAACTTGATTACATTACGAGTTGATTAATTTTCTCATTTGATCATTTGTAAATTAGCGAATAAGTAAAATACAAATTAATAAGCTTAATTGACACAAATATCCATAATATTTCGTTTTATATAACTTTTTTGCGTTTGTCTAAATTTTTTCATGAGTGTACTAATAAAAGAATTTTGCATAAAACATTAATATAATTATATACATTATTACATCCTATAAACAAATTTAATTATATTTTATATTTATAAAGTTACATCGTATAACGATTAATTATGACATATGCATATCATCATAAAGTTAATAGCACATTTAAAATTATAATGTTATTAGATAATATCTCACATTAAAATAAAGTGTCTTTAATACGAGAAAGAGAGAGAGAACGCAATGACAGTTTCTCTCTATCTCTGAAAACTTTTGAACAAAGCCGACCAAAACATCGACAGCGGCAATAACCGTCACCTCATCGCGAAAAACAAAGATGGAGTCACACCCCACCGGTGGGCCGGGTGGGCGCCCTCCGCGGCCCCTGGGAACGGGGGTGTGCGGTGCCGACGGAATTATGTTATTCTTAATTTAATTTCATTAGGCTCGAGATTGCGATGCTCTGAGCAGCCATTTAATAACCCCATTTAAATTGCCTGTCTAATTGTTGCCGAATTGACGTTTCAGATTTTCATTTTACTCTTTATTACGGTAGATGAATATATTTATGCTTTTTTACCTTTATATAAGGTACTTAGTAGCGAAAAGACATGCAGTCCATCAGATGTGAAGTGTGTATTCCAATCCTTCATTAAATTTATTTCCTGGTTTGTTCCTTATATGGAGTCAGTCCTTCTGATACTTTTGTCTATATTTATATATATTTTCAATACCTCAATTATTGGTGATTTCGGTCATATCTGGCGTTAAACCAATCATTAAAGACTGTTCACATGCAGGCTACTCTTAATACTCTTATGCTCGAAATCTGTAGGGTCTATAAGGTCTTCGAGTCTGCTCACCATGTGTCCAAACCAACGTGACCGGCTTTTATATAAAATCTCATAATTTTCTCTTTAAATACAACATTGTGTTAAAATATTTTTTTGCATTCACCCTAAAGGTAGGATCAGATTAAGTGGAACTATACCATAGCGGAGCGGCGGTACAGCCTTATTCAGTATACGTTACTTGAACTGCAGAGGCGCGATATTTTCTATGTTTTGTAGGTTAGTCGTTCGGCAATCCCCGAATAAGATGGACGAATGTAGGTACAATATAAAATTTTCTTTTTTCCTGTTTTTTAATTTTTGTTAGGCTTTGGCGTTTGGCCACCGGATGTTAAGTGACGTTATGACTCAGCGATAACTCGCTAAACTTAGTCGGGTAACTGGCTCTCAAGTCCAGCCACCATTTCTTTTCAAATGTTGTTTTCGCTAGTACTGTAAGAGTTATGATTACAATGACGGCAATAGCGGCAATGGAACTCCGCGACATAAGTTGATTAGTAGATCAACTTTGTCGCGTAGTGCGTTGTATCTCATACAGTTTCAAATAAAGAATATTTGGCCACGTCGAATCGCGTCGCTCCGGTACAGCGCCATTTAGCTCAGTGCGCTCTAACCTTAACAGTTACTACCTTCAACTTTTAAAACCTATCGCTAAGCAATTCGGTTATTTCCTGTAAATACACTTGAGAACCAGTATCCATTGTAGATGTATTGTGTAACCGTCTTCCACTACATCTTTGAGATTTTGATCAAACGCTGATTTGTGATGAATAAATTCACAAAATATAATTCTTCAGCAAATATTAACTGGAGTAGTCAAATTATTTTTCTAAAACTGACGTATACTTTAAACTATAAGGGCAATGGAGCCTCAAACGGCTTTTATAGCTCCATCGTGGCTTGGATATTAAAAACGAGCAGCAAAGTGTGACATAGTGCCTTTTTAGAATCAAATAAAGATGTTTTGTGTACATAAGTCACCGTTTGCTGGGATACACTCTGATCTACCATAGATGTAAAATATATTAGACATTAAATAATCAACTATATAATACCTAATGAAATTGTAGACTACATTTAGAAAAAGGTAGTGTGTAATGCGGTCACAGAGCCGTTCTATAGCGAGACATATTTTTTTAATTACTGCCCACCCCCGGAGGTGACCGGACGGTGAGGGAGAAGGGAGACGGTCCAAACTGCGGCATATGTTCCAGGGAATTAAAATTCCGGTTACAAGGGATGCAGTTTCAATTGCGAACGTGTGGCGCGCGTTATGAGATGCTCACGGAAGTTCTGAAATGTGGGCACTTTCACGTATGTTGCTTTTTTTTTCGTGGATAATTTAAATTTAGCTGACTTTATGTGTATACTTTTTTATTATGTTTTCATGTGCTACATAACATTAAGCAAATATTGATGAAAGTCCTACGTACAGCTAAATATACTGAAACTATTAGTTATTTGGGTTTGCTTAAATCATGTAAGTTGTTTCAAAGTATTCTACTGCGTTTGTAGTTTCATATTAAACTAAGTATTCTACTGGGCATTCGTAAGACTGACGTGGAGAGCGTGAGGAACGTGGTTGTCATGATGTAGAGTATTGACACTTCTCGCACAAACGAAAGTCTATTAAAGAGTCAGTAAGTGGATAGGTAAAAGATCGCCCGCCATAGCAATTCCACAATTGTATTAACAATACTCTACTTTGTTATGCTAAGTAGACAAAAACAAATATTATAATTCATTTAAAAAACTTTAAAAAAGTATATCAAAATATGTCAATATTTTAAAATAAATAGAATAGATATTAATATTAATTATAAAACAACGTGGAATTTGTCTTCCTAATCATTTAATTGGAGTAGGGTGATAATAAAATCATAACCTCTTGTAGCGAGGTGAGGTAAATAAGCTCACAACCGGAATGTCACCCCGCAACCCCTGTAACCCCTCACAACATCGTCTTACAAATTAATTAATAATTTCCAAACGAACCGGATATCGCTCTGCAACGATTTTTCTAATTTAATTATAATCTATTTGTTACAATTCCGTATTATGAAGTATTTAGGAACTTCCAAATAGTTCTATGTGGGATTATTGGTATCCCTTCTATTTATCCATTATTTCGTAGTATGCTGCGGGATAATTTTTCAACTGTGTTTAAGAAATAGTTTTTTAAAATTTTGACAGGTATTCCATATAATTTCTGACAACACGTCAAGAATAACTATCTGACGATTAAAAAATTCAGCTCTACAGTTAATAAACTGTTTTCATAAAGAAATCACATTTTTTTCTTCCATATAGCATGTTTTACTATAGTCTCCGTCTATATTGGATCAATTAATTGAGTAAGATGTTATTACATTCTCGTGTAATTATATTTGAATAAAATGCTAAATATTTTACTTAGTAGGGAAATCGTGTGAAAATTTGGTATTTACTTACATGCCGAATTTACTGCAATCCAATAAACTTATGCAAAATAAATACGTCAAAATTTAATTTTACTTACAAAATCTATACTTATAATAAAAGATAATTGAGAAAAAATTATATGGGGTATTTAGAATCATGAACAGAATACATTTCGATAGTTTTTGAAATTTTTGTCTGTCTCGGCGAACTGTGGATGTACATTAGTACACCTCTGCCTAACCTTTCGGGGAATACAGGCGTGATGGTATGTTATATATATTCTGTTGGTATGTTTGGACGCCAATCACGAAAAATCAATTAGACCGAATTTGATGAAATTTGCTATGATTGTAGTTTATAGTCTGAAGGTACATTTAGGACACATTTTTACACGTATGGACAATTGTATGGTCTATATATTGCGTTTAAGTTATTTACATATAAAAAGGAATTTATGTGTATATAACTTTGTAATATATAAAAAAAATTGTAATAAAGTGAAAAGATTCGAAATTGTTTTATCTTTACATATTTAACAGTAAAATCGATAAATGAAAAAGTAAGTATTTTTATTTTTCAACAGTATTCATAAATAGTCCTGTACGGCGGCTTGGTATAATTATCACGAAATTGGTTTGATATTTATTGTCACACATAAGTACCTATATTTTATGTAAGCACGTCTAAATGTAAATGTTTGTAAATGTAAACTTTTTTTATGCTTTCATGTGTATATATATACCATCACGCCTGTATTCCCCAAAGGGTTAGGCAGAGGTGTACTAATGTATACCCACAGTACTCCGGGTATGTTTTTAGGTCTCATGTAATGGGAGGCGAGCTTATTGCCATTAATCGGGCACAAAGCCAAATTTCGAACAACTACTGAGAATTTGATAGAATAACCCAACAATGCTTTGCTCAATCTGGGAATCGAACCCAAGATGTCGAGCATAGCAGTCGCGCTTCAGACCACTAGGCTAATGAGGCTGTCTAAAAACAACATCACTGTTGTATTACAAAAACAACTTAAAAATCTTATACGTTTCCGTATATTTTATTTCCTTTCCAACAAAACCATGTTTTTTATTTCAATTTGTAGATAGGTAGGTAGGTAGGTTGATACATCGAAGGGTTAGCGCCATCCAATAACCCAATTCATTACAAACACAGATAACATAACAAGTTTATTACGAACCCATAATAAATATTTGTATAAAACTATAAATATAATAAACGTAATATAAATTGTCTTGATGCAATTACAGCTGATAGTAGATCGACGACACGGGATTATTGTTCATTACTTGATCACTTATCATCCTGATAACAATGTTTATTATTGATAACACGGTTAATAAGTGATGTGTATTCGTTGGATAATGCCGTTTTATTAAAATCTCCGCCGGCCCGTGACGAAACACTCACTATACTCCGCTGTTATTAACTTTCGCCACACAATTTCAATATTCACGTTACACTGTTTATAATTTTTTTTTTTATTATGGTACAAACAGTTTCGCAGAAGTATCCGCCAGTGTCAATATGCCATTACTATGGTAGTAATAGTTTGAATTCCACTTAAGATAAATATAACTCAATAGAAATATTCAATGATTAAACGAGCTAAGTTCAAGTACCTAAGCTCAACATAGCCAAGTTAAAATTATGGTTAAAATAATAGCTACTTTAATAAAACTTTTTAAAGATATTTTGAGATGGCTAAAAATTACTCTATTATAGTCTAACACGAGTAAAATCGAGTTCACTTCACTTGTGTACCACAGCCACTTTTTATGAAGTAAAAAGTCACCAAAATTACTGAAAGTACACACAAGTTTTGAAATCTATATTATATTTTTTTTAAAGCGTAAATTTTGCGCGTCTGTGGTTACAGTATATTGGCTATACTAAGCCAATTTATTATCACTTTTTCAACTGTAATTATTCATTACTGAAAAATCGGAAAGCCATAACCTAATACAACAATGACTTGGCCACGACTCATTTATTACTTTTCAAATAACCATAGAGTTTAGGTACTATAGACATAGATGAATTACATAGATATTTTGTTACAATATTATCACATTAAAATAACACTTTAAACTTTTTAAACATCATATTTAGAATTATCCTGTGTTTATCAGTTTGCCTGTTTTTTTTAAACGCGCGTCATTTGAACAGAATGCAAGTGAATTTAATTTTCAGATTAATATAGGAATTAACTCAAGGAAGAATTTATACTACATATTATTATGCTTAATTTTTCATAGAGGCTAAGCAGTAATTATAAATAATTAAATAACATCTTGGCTTGGTGCCTATGCAAGCAAATTCATACTAAATAGTGGTTCTTATTAGATTGCTTACTGTTATAATAAATCATAATATTAAAATTAAAAAGGGGAATACCGCATAATTTAATAGCATGAATTAATTAGTTTTGACATCGATATCAATATTCGATATCCGGCCAACATTAATTGCTATAATCCAACACTCGAGATAGTGTCGCGACGCGCACTCACCCTAGTTAATTACATTTCATAGTTTGTACTCATCTCTACGCATACCTTATGACTTTTTTACATATCAAGCAGTCATACGGGTCACCTTATGTTTAGTAGTTCTCCACTAGCTACCCGTTGATCTAACAGAGGTCAGCCAATAATAAAATCCAACCTCAAAACTGAAGTGAAATGGCTCGTGTGCCAGATCATGTTGCCAAATGCATCCTTCCGACCAGAACGCAATAGCGAAAGTACTGCTCCTGTGCGGCAAAAATACAAAAGGCAGTGGTACATTTACAGATGAACATTCTGGAATTTCTACCATTATTGTATTGTAATATGGTACAGGTAGCATCTAAGCAATCATAGTAGATAATCAAATCTTGTCTAATCAAAAATTTGAAACATCCTACTTAGATGACGTCACTGACTTCACTCTAGTTTGGTATAAGGTTTTAGAATCATCCTTATATTAATACGTGAAGCAAAAACTTTGTACCCCTTTTTAAGCGTATTGCGTGCACGGAAGACTGTGAGATTTGGCATGGTTATAGTTTATATGGAGGAGTGCAGAATGCTAAAATCTGTCTATAATATCTGTTACTAATATATTAAATAAAATAAATTAATACTGCGAATTCTAACCGGACCAGTCCCATTGAACTTAGACCCCCTAAAATATTGACATTGTCACTCAATGAAAAGTGACAGCAAGTGATATAATACTCAATGTTTAGGTTCATACTACAAATGTCAAACAGAAAATAGTTTTTGATCAAAAAGTCGCTGGTCGAATTCCGACCATTGGGCGACCGCTAGTATATATAGTCATTTACAAGCGAAATACCACTCACTCACCACGGGATCTCCGAAATTATAGGTCCCAAAGACTTGAAATTTAGCGTAGTTACTCCTTAAAGTTAGTTTCACGATGTGGATACTCACTAAGAACAAATTTTACACAAATCCTATCCAAACTTTTGACTCAGGTGAAACTTATTATAAATGTAAAAATCTGTTTGTTTTAATGTTTATCCTTTATTTACGTTTGAACGGCCAAATTGATTTTAATGAAATACCTAGAAGTCTAATATAGAAAGTTTCGCTAACGTTCAGAAAAGCCAGTAGACGGGAGATAGTACATTTAATTGTGTACAAGTATTTTAGCGACCACTCTATACCTAATATAAGGAAGATTATTTTTATAAAATACTATTATCATGAAGAGACTTAGGTTGTAATGAACGAGCTAAAATATGTTTGAGTTCAAAATAGAGATGGTATGTAGTTAGATTGAGTAGAAAAAATATGTAAAATAAAAATAGACAAAAATATTTTAGAACATTTTGTAACTCACTGTGGAAGATGTATAAAAAAAAACCTATAATTACATGTAATAGTATAAATAGGTAGGGAAAATAATGTATCATAATTATAATTACACCTAACAAATAAAAGTATGAAAAATTAAATTATAGAAAAATATATTGTATTATATTTTTGGTACCGTCGTTAACTTTGTATAGTTCCAATCTAGTCTTATTACATTAATCTGACGCCTGTATACACCAACTCAAACATACGCACTCCCCTAGAAAGCATTAAACTACGCAAGAAGTTCCTCCAGAATAAGGATCAATTACAAAAACACATCGTCGATCCATTTTCTACCAAAACAAAGGCTCTAAATATATACCAGAGAGACTTACTGGAAGAAAATACATTAAAAAATTCAATATCCAGAAGTACCCGTTCTAGTGACTCGCATCCATGGGCCACGTTTCAGGAGCAGTCACTCTACCTGAATCGAATACCTCGCAGCTTTCGCAATGATAGGTTTATGGACTTTATGCATAAATTTTCGAATCACGAAACATACGTACACACACCACCATCTCGCTTAACTTATACATAACTATAAACACAATGTCTTACAATATATACAATAACTTAACTTAATTTTCAAACTACTTACATACAATTATTTATAAAAAACAGTATTCATCTACCACAACTCAATTGAAACTCGATCGTGAGTGACTAAAGCCTATAAGCTGACTACACGATTAAGTCAATTCGGGTGGAGTTTTAAAATTTAATATTTATTTTAACCTAAAGTACAATTTATAGAATTTGTACAATCGGACATCATCGTAAGACCAACGAAACTATTATTGGCTTTTATTATTAACTTGCTAATTCTAGATACAGGAGGATTTAAACCAAAAACAGTTTTTCAAAACAGTAGATTATTGTAATAATGAGGGTAATGAGAAGGAATCCCGAAACCAAACACTCAGTAGTTCAGGACTGTCTATATGGTTACTAAAGACTTTGAATAACAACATTAAATCGAATATATTTCTACATGTTTCTCAAGTTTCAATTTTAAATTGGTCTAGTAACTTACGATACTTAAAATCGTTTTTTTAATACACAAAGAATAAGCTAAGTGCTTAGTAAACCGTTTTTGAATTTTCTCTAAATGCAAAGTATGTGTTTCAAATTTTGGACGCCATACTACAGAGCAATATTTAAATATATTTCTCACTAACTTATTATATAAATAAATCTTAGTTCTAGGATCTAGAAATGGTTTGGCGTTTCAGATCACAAAGTCATGTAATCTACTCGTTTTTTTAGTAAGATGGTCCATATGAGGTAAAAAAGTGAGCTTACGATCTAATAATACTCTCAGATCGCGAACGAGCTCTTTCGTTTCTAGGTATGTCCCGTACATATGTTATTTATAATGGCTAGAAAGGTGTTTTCGGGTAAATATCATATGAGAGTGTTTATTTAAATTAAACTCTATGCCATTATCGAGACACCAACTGGTAAGCTTATTAATATCCTTCTGAGGCAATTCCGCATCAATTTATAACACTTCACCGGCTATTTTTCGATCATCCGCAAACAAGGTAAATCGTTGATGGAAATATTAAATAAGAGTGGAACTAAATGTGAGCCTTGCAGAATGCCTGACCGAATTTTAAATATTCTAGATGTATATTGAGTTATATATATTACTCATTCATTAGATGAGAAACAAACCAATTGATGATGAGCCCGTGGAATCCGTAGGCAGAAACTTTTTGTAGTAATAGATCATGTGAAACATTATCAAAAGCCTTTGTTAAATCTGTATAAATAATATCCACTTCTTTGTTGCTATCCAAAGAGTCAATTAGTTTCTCTACAAATAGCACCTATCAAGTTGATGTTGGATGACATTCCGGATAACCATGTTGATGACAAGATTAAAGTTTAAAAAATGGGTAGTTGGAAAAGTCATAATTTACAATGTTAGATTAATAATCAGTATAATAAACTGATTAAAAAAATGAATCAAATATGTGGCAGATGTCATTACTATCGCTCACTATTTTAGAACCATCCATTAAATTACCAGTATATCTGCTTGTGCATTTCTACCTACTTCTGACGTGTGTCCATAAGTATTTAGGGGGTTTTTCAATATTTTGCTCAAGCTGTCTTATGTATCTATTATAACACCTGTATACAATTCTTTTACATAGCTTAATACAAATTCGAAGAGAAATTTTATCTAAAGGATTTTTCTATATGTTATAAAGCTGTCTGTATTTGTTCTTTTCCCGTATTAGTGTATTAGTGTATTATCAAACCAATGTGGGTGTTTTATTATTTTCAATTTGGATAGTGGCATATGATCCACAATTATTTCTTGTAATTTAGTGTAAAATATAGTAAGCATTTATCTTCTGCACTACTTGTGTTTAAAAATAATGTGTACCAAGATATGTTTCCTAACTTTTTATTAATTGCTTCGTAGTCTGCAATAATACAAACTTTTTACATTAATAAATATACATCTATAGGATAATTCATCAACGCATAGCCCAAACTACCTACTTAGATTAGGACCGTGAAAATTTTCACGCGATTTTCTTTAACACTGTAGGTGAGCACTAAGTAAGAATTTTTAGAAATTCTACTTCTACGGTGGTAAAAAAGGGAATGAAAATTTGTATGAAAATCCATCATTGACCATTTCATTTCAAGATAGATATATGAAAATTAATATTTAGCAATTTAGTCAAAGAATAATAATATACCTACGTGTTTCATAGTTTTATTTTTGAAATTCTATATCGTTCTGTGTAAAAATGAACTATGACACGAACAAAGCCGCGAGCAAAGTGCTAAAAATAAAAGAAAGGTTTTTAATTATTTTTTACCCTTACAAAGCCACAGTAGGCCGCTACTAAATATATAAATTACTCATTTCGCTACCACAATAGAGCAATAATTTAAAACGCAAGTCTGGCTTCACATTTTCTGATCATTCGATATTCATTTTACACTAAGGTGTAAATAGTTATCGAATGGTCATTTATCAGCGTAAAGAACATATTATGACATGGTCCCAATACCAAGATGGGATTTGAATTGACAATGAAGTTGAAATAAACAAAAAAAAAATGTCCCCATTAGAAAGATACAACGTAAACTGTTACATAGAAACAGAGTATGTTACTTGTGTAGCTTTAGTTTAGGATTATTATGTTTAAAATTGGAAATATTATTTTTGTGGGGACAATAAAATATTTTCCTTTATTCAGAAGAATCTCTTGTATCTATGTTTTCTTGAGCATTCTAATTTCAACCCCTTCAAGTGAAAGGCTCAATAAATATTTATATAAACGACTATTGAACGTAGTTTGTACGTGTAACATGCCGTAACGCACCGTAATCGAGCCGCAAACGATCGTTACGTAGGCTATAACTCGACGCGGGTAAAACTCCGACGGCGCGCATCCGCCGGAAGTCGACCCGACGGGATTTCAGTCTTATATTCAATAAAAATAAATAATTTTATGTCTTTTGTATTTTATGAAAGTCTCTGTTCTGTTATTCTATAATATTATTCTGATAAATGGATCCTTAATAAGTATATACATATATATATATATTGAAAAGAATCTAGTCATTCGAGTGTCGTCGCAGTTCTTCGGTCTCTTTTTTCCTGCCAGTCACTTGATTTAGAGCATTCAGTTCATCGAGGTGATATTATAATCAAAAAGATTTTATCACAATTTATATATATATATGTATATGTAGAGTGAAGTACTGTTGAACGTCATTCGCTAGCTAATACGATGTACATAAAGAATAATTATAACTCTGCGGAGTAAGTACGGCTAAGTAACTTTTCCAATAAATATATTTAATTTCTCCATTTATTATATTTTGAGAGTAACTATTGTATTAATTAAAATTAATAATATCCTATAAATATTAAACTCTTATATTAAAAGAAGTAGAAGGTATAGATAGCTACATAATTATTATTCCATTGAAAATTTATTTCCGTATAAAGACCAAAAGATTTAGAAAATCTTAAATGATTAAAGTATCCATCAATGACTTCAAAATTACTAGTTATTATATTTCTTAAATAGCACCTAATAGGTGTTCTCTTTTTAAAATACCTATTTATATTGCAATAACGCGTTGAAATCTTTTATATGGAGACGTCTAAAATATTGAACACATTATTTTTACTATCTGGGCGACCGATCTATGCTCGGTGTCTTGTATTGAAAAAAAAAGAAAAACACATATCTAGGTAAACTTGTAATGTAAAACTTTATCTAAATGCAAAGTTTCGTCGAAATCGTTGGAGCTGTTTCCGAGAATATATATGTCTACAAGAATTGCTCACTTAATATAATATATTTTATATGGAATTTGTATAAAATATTGAAAACATTATTTTTATACTATTTATGTAGGTCTACCTATACAAAATAAGTGCCACAGAATAAAATTAAATTTGTTCCCTTGACATTAGGTATACCTAGAGTAGATCAGTAAGAGAGCATTTTGCATCTACCCGGAAGTCTCTACTTAAAACCTTCATGAAACTGTTTATCTCTTTCTAAAGAGCAGTCAATAAACATTTCAAAGTTAAAATTGATTTTATCTACAAATTCTTATTATTATCATATAAGTATGCATTTTGTTTATTTCAATTAATTAAAATAATTAACTTTTTATATGTAATAAGCACTAATGTTATTCTCCAATAATATAGCAATTATAATCTGTCATACAAATACAAGCAAGTTCAAATCTTGCTCTCTACTCGTGTATCCAAGTCAAAAATGAAACCCGTTAAAAATCTAGTAAGATATTTTTATTTTTAATATAAAATATTATTATTTATGTGAAATTAACTTACTCGATTGCAATCGATCCCGCCAGGCCATAGGATTCGATACAAGGCCTTGGAATCCTGGCCAGTACAGTGGCTTATGTTGGAGGTAATGTGCCATTCCCGCCGCTGCGGCCGCGAGTGATAACCTTGGAGTTAACAAGCCAGCACCAACATTAGTACCGACGGCCGGCCTCGACAGTATGTGGTCGATGCCATGAGGGTTGGGTGCCGGAGGAGGAGCCTCCGCCAACGAACTCAAAGCGGCGAGCGGCGCTCCGAAACCATTCTCCAAGATGCTCCTCGAGAGCGGTGACGAACCACGCAGTTCCGACATTTTCAATCACAACACCCCGTATACAACAGTCAAAACATTTATCTCACACGGACATAGTTACTCCGAAACGAGCGGCCGCTCCCGCGACCCGACACCAAATGAAAAGCTTCGTAAGCGTTGCTTTTGAGCGCAAACAAAAAAAACTGTAGAATAGAGCCGGCCGCGCGCCGCCCAGTCAATCTAAACCTTATATCTGTGACACCGCCCCTTTACAAACGTCACAGTCGAAGCATAGCTGTCTCTTTCTGAATCAACGAAGAGCGATAAGGATGGGAGACGTGTGGTGTTAACAAGAGAGCGTAGATTTAACGAATCGCTATTTAATGGCGCTTCTTGTCTCTTTATAATTAAGTCGGGTGCAGTTTTTGCGGTGCTCCCCCGCCCCCGCCCGCTTCGCACCGCTCGCCTCTCTCCGTTGTCGTCCGCAATTGTGCTTAACTATTGTGTTCGGAATAATAAAGCAGCGTGGCCGAGCGGATGCCCAGTAGTGCCTCGTATTTGTTGACTTTCACGACACTTTATTATTTTATCGAAATAAATCCAAACGCGATGAACGAAGAATGATTTCTCTTAATTGTCATAATATCTATTTGGAATATTTTATAATTTTCTAATTAATTAGTAAACTTTATTGAATATTTTATGGAATTATATACGTTTATTTTGACAATAAAAAATTATAGACAAACATACGGTGTTTATAAAACTGAAAAATTATTGTTTAAAACTATATGTAGATTAAATACAGATTCTTATTATAAAATTAAAATTATTTTTGTTACATTTATGAAATAATTGTAAATACATTAAAGGTAAGCTAAAATGAGAAATTGCTAAAATGTTTTTTTTTTAATATATATAAAACACATCTTTATTGATTTATATTCAAAATAGAATATGTTTAAACGATGATAAACCTTTGAAGGATGATATAATATTAAAACAAGCCGTAAATATATCTCAAAGCTTCCCCATTCGGCTGAGTAACCGGAACACAATAGCCCGGAAAGAGCCCAGTCATTTGTCGTTACATAATTTATGTGACAAATATTTTATTAATTGACATTGCCATGTGAATAGCACTCGATACACCGAGGAAATAAAACACCCATAGAATTAACTGCTACATCTGCCGAGGCCGGTGGGGCCCAAAAGATGCTGTTAAACGGTCCAAATTTTATTGTTTGCATCGTTTACGGATATTTAGTTTTATTTATTCATCCCATTTTATTATCCAATTTAATACACAACTTAACAATATCTTCCCGATGTTAATAATAAGTAATTGTTTGTTATTAATTGAATGAATTTGTGTCATTAATTTATGTTACGGACAATAATTTAAATAAGTAGTGAACTATGAAAATCGAAGAAAGAAATTTAATAACTCTCATGAACATTATTTCTAGAATACAGACTCTAATAAGTTATTGCCAATCAAGCGAACACTAAGACCAACCCTACAACGATATATAAAACAAGTTAACAATTACCAAACTTTTTAGCTTTTTGTAGCTCATCACAAATAAGCCATTAGCGCCTATAGTGTATCTACAACACGTATTATATCACTATCAAATTACTTATTCACCCGTATTGTGTTTACTATGTTTGTTATCCATTAAAGTGCTTAATTCAAAAATAATACAACTCGGATATATTAAATATAATAATTTATGGGGTTATTTTCGGACATCGCCTAAGCTTAGTCTCTTCGACGGTAAGAAGGTAATGTATAATATATGATTTACATATATTTTATGCAATATTGAACACACAGAGATAGATTTAATAATCATGATTACACACACACACACACACACACACACACCCACTTAGTACGAAAATAAGATAAAAATAAGCGAATTTAGTGTTTAATTTAATATTACTTTAAATAAATATTCTGACAATAAAAAATACGTATTTATTATTCAATTTAGTTTAATCTCACTTATAATAATAACAGAAATATATTATTATAAATACGTGCCTCGAACTATTTATTAGGGGTTAACTGAGAAACATAACTCTAAAACCGACATTCTCGCCATTGAAAACGGAACAAAACTTTTTTTTTTCATTTTAATAAAAAGTTATTCTTACAAAACCCTATGTGTTTATTGTTGTATATTAAACCGCCAAATTTATTTGGGGATGTGGAAATTTAATTAAATGTTAATACTTTTATATTGAGTAGTTCAAAACCAGCAGTTAAAATATAATTTGTGCTAATATTTTCGTTTATCTTCACTATGTATTTAAATTAGGGTTGTTAGTTGCCCGGGTTAAATATCTAATGCTTTTCAGATAAGTAATATATTGAATATTGATATATGTGTATTTTACATAGATTTATATAGATATGGAATGCCTAAATGCTGACCTAATTATACACTTAACTAACAATTTGTTTGTTTGAAAACGACTTATAAACACTGAAAAAGGTAGCGACATGGTTTTAGCACTAGGACTTTGTTCAACTATGCGAATCAAGCCTGGGACCTCTTAGCTCCATAGTAAGGCTGCTAATATACTATACAGTACTACTAATCACAAAAACTGTTTTTTACAAAGTAAGTAAAGTTTGGACGTTTGTATCTAATACATAATCTGTGGGATTATTTCAGTTATAAAAATTTTTTCACGTGTAAAAAGCTACGTTAATTCTAAAAATTATAGACTATGTATGTTATTATTAAGTTTAAAATGAATTAGCGTTTGCAGAGTTGTTATATGATTATATACTCTTTAAATAAATGTCAGTAACGTTGCGCTACGTCATAATGCATTGCTTTCATAGTACAGTATATGGGGAAGAAAATACAGCGAGTTATATTGCATTCGTCTCTTTATACACTGGGGATATCGCGCAGTATGCAAAGTTATGTCATTCCAAGGTCCGTTGGACTGTAGCATGATTCGTTAATGTGGTTGTCAAGTAGATTTATAAAGGATACTATTAAGTTTGTTAGAAAAACCCCTCCTTAATGACATACCTAACTATGTATATTATTTCTAAGGTAATGGTGAAAATATTTTTTTTTTTCTAAAAACCGTTAAAAAATACACAAATTATTTTTAAAAGTCGATAGGTATTTATTTAAAATGAAATCAATTATATCCGTTTGTCGAAATGTTGAGATGGATAATAAAAGAAATGCGCAAACACGACAGAGGTCGTTCCAGCGCGTCGCTTTGTGCCTCAGACCGGATGTAACATAATACGCGGTGCGGTCTGTGTATATACACGGTAAACTGAAAGCATATGGTCACACTATTAGCGGGAATCAAGTATATTTAAAATTCACGAACTTCTCAAAATTTACATTATTTTATTGTTTTTTATTTTGTTCGATCTTTTATAATATTATTGATATCGTCTTTGAGTAAACTAATACAGTCAAACCAGGGTAAGTGAGAACTGGATAAGTGAGAAAACTCTATAAGTGAGAATGAGATTGTGCTCCCTTGAACTCTCGCTTATCCAGGTTTGACTGTATTTACTTATGTGTTTATTTTACCTTAGTTTAAGAGCTGTAGATTTCTTTAAATAAATATATCAATAATAGGTACTTGACATCATATTTTTATCATAAAAGTAGTTTTTAGCTTAGCAAATTGTATACAATAAATTATCATCACGTTTCGTGTGTTTTATAGCATCTGTACTGTCTGTATATAAATGTTATAGTAATAATGTTACAACTTAATTAGTCTTAGATTATAAAATAATAGAATTAATAAGACCTTTTCAATTTTTCCAATAAAGTTATCGTATTTTAAAAATCTAGCATATTTAAAAAAATATATAATGTAGTTATGTCAAAAATTTCCAACATGGTTACACAGTTATATTAAGGTTTCATGGTTTTTATCTTACAAATTTATGTTCTCCCTCACTCATAGCGTGCAATAATAATAATGACTAAATATAACCACTAAAAATACATATTATTGGAACAACGTGAATGAAGACTTTTGAAATCTTATTGAATATTGAAATTCAATTTAGAATATATTTCCTATTATTTTAATATAATCAAGAATTTATGATGAAGAAATGATGGCTCAGTTGGTAGCGTGTACAATCCCTGCGATGAGCCTGAATGAAACCATAGCATGGTGGTAGGGCGTTATCTAATCCAATCCAATTATCTAATCAAGTTGGTGTGTGTGTTCAGGCAGCTGCACTTGAGAGCCAGTCCTTCACTAGGCTTAGCATGCTACCTTTTTTGGCCACATCGTCACTTACGATCAGTTCAGATTGTGGCTACAATGCTAAACCTATAACGAAAGAATCGATACTGAAATTTAAAATGTCTACCGCCGCGCCGCGCCGCGCCTTTATGACGTATCATTCCAGTTAGCAGTGGCACCACACCTCACTTCCCTTGAACGCGGACCGGCCATTCATCCCCACATCAATTAGCCCGACACCTCTGCTTTGTATGGATTTTATCAGCTTATTATGCACATTTGACTGTTGATGTCGAACACAAACTGATTTAAACCCTCCTACGTGGATAATAGAGATCATTCGGATATCATTAAACAATTTAAGTAAATAATTTATTGGTGATAAATATTTCATATGAACTGGATTGTAAAAGTGTTTATATTTTTATGATGATCCCGGTTTTTGGTTCGAATATTAAGGATACTTGTATGTCGGTCAATGAGATTATTCGAAGTAATTTTAAAGTCCGCGTCCGGCAATTAAAGACTGTGTTGGTATAATTTATTTTTATAAAAAAATACTGTTTTATACTAACTCAGCAAAACGACTATACAGTATTTGGTGGAGAGCTACGCATTCTTCGCCGTTATGCCAGTTTACAAAAATAACTTTTCATGCCACGTTTGAAGGGCCAATATCGTAGGCGGATCAAGATCTTCACAGCACGACAGAGGTAAGAATTTGCCAAAATATTTGTTCTTGCCGAGACGGGTACAGTGTAGCTGTGACTCCGAATACCAGACTGCGTGGTTCTCTAGTGCAAGGGAGATGTTGGGATAAAGTCAAACAACTCTTCAGAACACTCACCAAGGTACAGACTATAATATAAACCACTTTTACATATCTATATTAATATTAAAAAGCTGAAGAGTTTGTTTGTTTGGTTGAACGTGCTAATCTCAGGAAATGAAAATAAAAAATCAAAATCAAATATTAAAATCAAAATATCTTTTTTATTCAATTTAGGCCCCAAGAAGGCACTTATGAATGTCAAAACACTACCACCGGTTCGGACAAACATCCCAGCCATCGAGAAGAACCGACAAGAAACTCGATCGGGTTTATCAACATCTTATTATCTTCTTTTTTTTAATTGATTTTACATTATTTAATTATATACAGTTATTATCATTTTCAGTAGATGTACAGAGAGGAAATCACATCAAGATATCACCATCATTTACGTAATCAGCCACCCTATAATAATACCCCTTCGACAATAAAACCAGCTTAACATGATTCGTGAACTTATTATCCGGCTTATCAGTAATGTTCTTAGGAAGTTTATTATAGAACCTAAGACAATTACTAAAAAAAAATTTTGTTTTATTAAGTCTAAAAGACGGAATGACTATTTTATATTTTAAATACTGGTTGGAATGGAAAAAATATTTTAGTGTTAGATAACCCATTTATCGAGGAAGGCTATAATAAACTATATAACATCACGCTACAACCAATAGAAGCGGAGCATTAATGAAATTTTTTTGCAAAAACGGGGAAAATTTAATCCTTTTGAAAGTTCCCATTGCGTGCGCTGCGTAAATGGTTAAATTTTTGCAACAATGATGTGTGACTGCGATAGGTATCTTTTAAGATTGACGCAATATAATCTTTTATATGGTAATAAAATTTGTTCTAAAATAATGCACTATTTGCGAAGGTGTTTTTATATACATTGTATGAATCCTTATCGAAATAAATACATAATTATTATCACAAGTATTTAATTTTTGACAAAATATCTTAGGAGATATCTCAGTTTTAAAATAACTCCGCAGAAAAATAATAACCTAATACCGCGCGTGCTTTTTTATCTGACCTTACTGTTTAGCTTGTGAGCTCTATCCAAAAACAGAGCCGCATAGGCTTTACCGGGCTTGGGGGCGAAGCACTCATTTTAGCGGAATGATGTGGCAGGCGAGCGGTACCTATAAATTGTATTGTAGTTGACTATGAGTCCCACTCTCTCTCTAACCCTCTCTCTCTCTCTTATGTGATACAGAAGAAGTTGCGCGGGTCAGCTAGTATACATTTTTTTAATTCAATTTACAGAATACAATTTCTTAAAGTACAAGGTGTCCAGAAAGGGTATCGGGTATTTGTAAGTTCAATGAAACAAAAATTATTTGTATGCAATAAAAAAGTTTATTGTTTATTATTAGCATATGAATTGGCGAATTATTAGGAAAAGATGATGTTATCCAAATGATGACCGTTACGTTGTTGGCACTCTTCTAAACGGAAACGAAGATTGGCGATAACACGTTGACACATAGCTATCGATATTGCTGCCATTTCTGACCTGATGTTTTGCTTTAACTGGGTTAGATTCGTCGGATTGTTTTGATAAACCTTACTTTTAAGGTATCCCCATGCAAAATAGTCAAGCGGGCTAAGGTCGGGGCTTCTGGGAGGCCAGTTGATGTTACCCCTTCGCGAAATGACTTTATTAGGGAATAATTCGTTAACAACTTCCATTGAGTCATTTGAGGTATGGCAAGTGGCCCCATCTTGCTGGAACCACGTTCTTGAGTTGAAACCTGCAAACTCCTGCAACTCTGGGACCAAAAAATTTCGCAACATATCGCAATAACGGTCACTATTCACATTAATTGCTCGGCCTCGTTGATCTTCATGAAAATAAGGACCAATTATGCCTTTAGCAGACATAGCGGCCCAAACAACGACCTTTGGGCTATGCAGGGGTCGTTCATGCTTTCGTCTCGGATTCTCCACTGCCCAGTACCGACAATTCTGCTTATTAACATGACCATTCAGGTGAAAATTTGCTTCGTCACTGAACAGTATGTTGTTAAAGTTGTTAAATCGCTGCAGCATTTCGTTCGCAAAATTCAGTCGATTAGCATAGTCCGTATCCTTCAATTCTTGAACCAATTGAATTTTATAGGCTTTTAGATGTCAGTCTTTCTTTAAAATCGAATGTAAAGACGATTTTTTGATGTTCAACGCTTGGCTTCGCTTTCGGATGGATAAAGACGGATTTTGACGAACCGACGCCTCAACTTCTTCAATTGTTTCTTCATCGCGAACTGAACGAGGACGACCAGAGTTTTGAATTTTAACTGTCGCACCTGTATTCTCGAACATCCTGATCCATTTCCTAATGCTATCGTCACTTGGCGCGTGGCGTGTACGATATTCCGCACGATAGAGACGTTGAGCAGTCACTATTGAATCACCATTACGATAATACGCTCGTACGTAAAATGCACCCTTTAGACGCACCGTTTCGAATATGGCGCGAAAACAAATACCCGATACCCTTTCTGGACACCTTGTACTACTATTTTGCAAAACGTCGTTAGATACGAATTTGATTATGGTATGTGCTTTAAGTAATTGTACAAGCCTTGCTTGTACACATAAGTACGTTACACGAAAGAAAACACGTAAAGTGAATTTAAGTATGTAATTAACGTGTTAGGTTTTTTAAGTTGAAGGGTTTCCAGGCGAATCGTATTTAAGAAAGTTTGTAAGGTAGTTGAGGTAGAGCAGGCGCGTGTCGACGCATACGCGCTTAAATCTAGGTACTATTTTTGTAATAACGAAAATTTAAATACTCGGAAACATTATTTGTATATTTTTAAATAAGAACGTAGTTTATATTTAATAGGGGTGTGCTGAGTTGGTTTTCATATAAGGTGGAAAATATTTTTAATGCAAACATTTCTAGCGAATTTCACCTCAAAAGTACTACTGTGCTATGTGTGCTAATGTTAAGAACGACTATAATGTCAAATAAGTCGAAGTTTTTTTGTTATAGTGGCGGACAATTTGACGGTACCTACAGTCATTCATTTAACTGAATATGCACAGATGATCACGAAATGCGACACGCAAAACCTAGTCACTGTGACGGGCTTTTTAACACAGAAATGGTGACAGGGACCCAGTCGAGCGATACAACTCTACAACCACACAGTTAACGTTGAAAAGAAACAGAGATTTATTGAAAAATCTAATTGGTAGACAAATGGAGGGACTCCTCCCATTGGCTGGAATATTTCCGCGTGTTTTTGTCGCGTCCATTTCAGTTTGAACGAGTTTTGGGGGTGAATTCGTACTTTTATCTTTAGCATATAACCCAATACAATATAATTTTAAAATTCAATTAAAGTTAGTGTTAGTGTGGTTAGTAGATACCCACTTGGTTAGCTAACCTACCACCAACAAGTAATCTATCGATATATTCCGACAATCGCAATTTGTCCTATATCTAAGCTTAGCGTGTTTAACATTTTCGATAATACCGTCACTTAACATCATATGAGATTGTCATAATCGCTTGCCTACCTATAAATTAATAGTAATTGGTATACCATACCAGACTGTAAATATCCCCGTGCTGGACCAAAGCCTCTCTCAGAGGGAATGCACAGGCCTAATCACCACGACATCCGTGACATATTGGCGTTTTCAAACGCCAATAAATCTACACTCTACAGAAAATTATTTTCCCATATACGGTGGGGTTGTATTATGTGTACATTTCTTATGCATTCAAGCTACATCACGATGTTTTCCTTCACTGGCAGTTAAAAGTATTACTAATTCAATTGAAATTCGTTGATACATGCCGATTGCCAAAACTCGAACATGCGGACATCGAAACGATATTCGTACTGCCTAAATCATTTTACTAACAGAACCTATCTTTAGCTGTAAACCAACATAAGATTTTTTTTGTACTTCTAAGGTGGCAAACAAGCATACGACCCGCCTAATGGTAAGCGGCTACCGTAAAATATGAATATTTGTGATACCTACCATAAATACTACTAGTGTGCTGCCAAACTTGAACCTCCCTACCTCAAGGAGCTGTGGGAACCCTACTCATTACAGGAACATAACACAAGGTTATTTGGCGGCTATCTTCTATAGAGTTGAAGTATTCCACCAGTCAGACTGCCCCAAGTAGAGAGAAATCTCTAAAGGGATTTCTCTGTGCTCTACCTCTATTAGATACGTAAAGTACAATATTATGGGTTTTAATGATTCAAAGGGAATTACGAAAGGCGAACTCCGTCTATAGCCTATTTCAATATGCCGGCCTGCAAGTATATAGCAAAAGTGGAATACAAAACTTTCCGTATAAAAGCGATACACTATGGTAGGGTAGCCCTTGACAAGCGTGACTGACTTACGACATCGTCACAATATTCTCTGCTGTGGGATCTAGACTAGAAACAGTTAAACACTTCATAAGGATACAAATTTAATAAAAATAATATTAAATGTTACAAACACATATTTATTGAAATGTAGTCATTTACGTTATTTTGTATTGCTTGAATAAAATGATTAAATAAATAGTTATGCCCTTAATAATGCTAAATAAAGTGCAATCGAAAGGTCCCTCGGCGCAGCGCTGCCCTCGCCATAGGGACCCGTAATTCAATTATTTAGGGTCCCGCGTGAGTTGTAAGCGACACTCACCCCATCTATTGTCAGCTAAACGTAATTATAACGCGCCATTTAGTTTCAGTTTTGAAAACATCAACTAAATTAAATTGTTTATTTGATTATTAGAGAGTGAGCCGCGACCGTGCCGATATTTGATTCGGTTGTTAATAGTCGTCTCTATTTATTTGTTTAATTCTGTTTTCAACAGAGAATCGCACTTTAAGGGCTTTTTAGTATTTGCCTTACTAACTACCACCCTTAAATTGACAATACGCAACCTGCCCTCGGTTTTATCTGGTATTCATATATCTAGTTATATGACAGCGGTTTAACAAAAACCGCAAAACCGCAAAACCGCTAGACAGGATGCGACCACCACACACCAGGTCTAGCACCGAACATACTGGCATGCTTAGGCGATCGTGTTTGGGTGTCAGTCAATAACCGGCGATAGAACCCGTCTCTAGATAATCATTCTTCTTTTTAAATTGTACTGTGCTTAGAAACTATTAATTTATCGTGTCACTTTAACGAGACAATTTTTAACAAAAAAGAAAACCAACATAAATAACTTTGAGGAGTTTTCTAGTGTATCTTCACAGTTCAAGGTTCAATGCTAAAGAAATTAAAATGGGACCACCCTAGTAGTATCCCTTTTTCAACGAAAAAAGAATCATCCGAATCGGTTCATAAACAAGAAGATAAGCTGAACATCCATTAAAAAAAAATTTGATTTAAGAACCCCTTCTTTTTTTGAATTAGGTTAAAAAGCCTGAAAATTTAAAGTTGTTAGTACTATAAGTAAAACATTTAAGGGTATTTGTAAACTGAAAAACCTTGTTGGTAGTAAACTCTCAGATGTGTGTGTTTGTGTGTGGGCGTGATCAAATATGTTATAGTAGAAGTATACACCATTGACTATAGAAATAAAAATTATGCCAAAATTCTCACACCTATTCGAATTCTTTGCGTAAAGTTTGAAAATTTTTCTTGTAACGTATTGGGAACTTTGAAAATATTCCTAGGAACTTTAAAAAATATCACACGAAGTGAATTACCTTCTCATTCATGGTTTAAGTTATAAAGGTTATCTTATAACTGCGAGGAAAATAAAGACGCCGCGCCATGACGAGGAGGCGATAATCAAAATAACCTAAGTCAGGTTGTGTTCGATCTAAGTAGAGTGTAATTAAGTGCAATAAAGGCGGAGAGACGGAGAGAGGTAAAGTGACGAGGAACAACCTCGTCGAGTACAATAAACACGGCACCCCAGGTGTGCCGGTATTGGAAAACTTGCTCACTTAACGAACGTGCAGGGCTGCGAGCTGGCTGGCCACGGTACGAGTTTCTATCGATATTGATGTTTTTAAAAGAATAAAATACTTAAACATTATATTGTTGACACTTTCTACCAACATAACGATCATATGGTTTGAGACATTGAACATATGAATGGTGAAAGAATGAGAAAAAATATACAAAACGCGATAGTGAGAGAAACAGATCAATTAAAAAATTGTACGTGTAACCTTTACGTCCATATAATATGACATGTTTTTCACTTTAATGGCAGATATTGATAATATAATTTACTCAGAGCGCGACTAAAGAAGTTCTACTATAAACTTTAGAAGTAAAAATAAATGAAACACAACACGCTCGTTCTTCGACACTGCCATGACACATACCTCTTTACAAAACCAAGTTCACAATGTATAGAACATAATATCGGTTATAAAATTAAAGCTAATCTATACAATCAAAGTGTCTGTTTGTAATGTCAAAATAAAGACTTTTAGTCAACGCATATGAAAGTATATAGCTACACAACAAAAACAATTTTTTAAATTTTGACTGTCTGCCTGTTTGTGTCAGGTAATCTCCGAAATGGTTGACCGCTCTTTCATTGGTAGATATTTGATATTATAAGTTGTAACTAAGGCTATTTTTATTTTTTTAATAATAATTAGAGTGCCGCGCAAATAAAAAATCTGTTCACGGTAAATGAATTCGGGCGCTTAAATGGCTTGCGTTGCGTAAACTACACGAAGTATATCAAATTACCGTAACAAACAATTGTAGATATTAAAAAACCTACAAAAAAGTCACGAAGAGTAGAAGACTACCTTCTAAGGATCACCCAAAATAAGCAATTTCAAAAATAACTAGGAGTACGGTGGTATGATTGGCGCGGGTACCAATCGACGGCATTCTATATTCTAAGTGAACGCAGTCGCGGACACTGCTAGTATATTAATAAGATACAAAGGATCTTAATTCTCACAGAAAAAGTTATGTCAAAACAACTGCGAAAAACCAATTTATGTAAATATAAGATTTTGTTTGTTTGTCCCCTATGCGTTCCTAAATTATTCATCAGATTACGATAAAACTTTGAAGCGTCATTCTGGACATACCTTCGAAAGTTCTGTATTAATACAAGTAGTTTACAATAAGTGCATCACGAGTCGTTTCATTTCGAAGACGAAACGAACAAAGACGTGCGCTAGTATAAAATAAATTCCTCTAAACTCAATAAACTGTAATTAATTCCACAATTTTTTTTAACTACATAATATTGTTAATATTTTAATATTGTTTATTTTTTGAAACTTTATCGATAATATCTACACGTGTCGCATCACTAACGCAATGCTTGCTGCAATGGCTAAACATTTATTTGATGCCGCGTCGAATGATCCTCGAACACCTTCGGGTTTCAGCGCCGCGCCCTGTTGCCGTGTAGCCGAACGGACCGAATTAAAAACAATAAATTCTGGCACCCTCGATACAAATGAATCGTTCTAGTTCACGATTAAAAAAGTTCAACGTGTTCATTATTTATTGGTTAAATTTATTTTTAAATTATCAATTTTCGATTTATTGTTGTTATAATTTCTATGCTTATTTCTACAATTATTTATAATATATAGGCGGGAATTCCGTTACGCAAATGTTTTCTTTTCCTTATAAGTATACTTTATATTAAATTCTTATATCTTTATAGAAAACTTATTTGCTTTTGCCGCACGAGGCTACTTGCAATTCATGGTTTTTATTTATTTGTAGAAACTATTTTTTTTAATTCGGTTAGGTTTTTTTTATATCAGAAGGGATATAAATCATCTGCCTTATTAGTCTTTAACATTAACATTCTACTGAATGTTAAGTATAAAAGTGGACGGATATAGGAGTAGCCCTTTCGAACCGGCGCTTAAACCTGAAAGAAATTTGTAATTTTGAACTTTAATGTTAGGTAATTTGGGGCCACAGATTACGAATTTTTGGGCCAGATTTTCCGCCGCTACCTTGGAAAATTCATATACCAACAATTGTATCAAACTGGGCTCTTCATTTCCTACGTACAATCGTAGGTATCACAGCGACCATGAATTAAATAAACATGAAAGTCATCACAAGCATAACTTTGTACGAGATTTACATTAATAATAACCAACAAATACTTTAAATGAGATCAATTTTCTCAAAGTTTAACATAGCTGTTAATTAAATTCAGTCTTTGTTATGAAAATCACAAAAAAAGTCGGTATTTGTTAAGGCACAAGTAAATGTCACACTTTGAGCAACGACAACGACTACCACTGGTGCAGCCAGGAGCACGACAGTAATGAGGATGCTTCAGAGTGTCGAAGACTGGCCAATGGTTAAATCCGTCTTACTGTCGGTCGACTGTGGGAAAAGACTTCACTCTATATTTGGAAGAAGTAGACATATCAGTAAGTTCCAGATCTTCCCTTGTTCTCTTTCTTGGAGAGCCATTCAGAAGGTGTTCACTAATAGACAAACGGAACGCCAGTAAATCCAAGATGTCTTTAGATTTACGATTATTGGCTTTACAGTCTGTACGATACACAAACCAAGAGTTTACTATAGACAGATCAAACATGTATATGATCACCTTCACAGGCCACTTTCTGGTTTTACGCCATGTTCGATAAAAGGTATGTTATCGTTATCACTTTCTTCACCTTCATCAGAAGAAGAGGAACTGAAAGTTGTCCAAATCGATTTCGTCGTTGTCATCGCTTTCGTCCCAAGAGTCATTGAGCATCCGTGCGATATCAGCATAGTTTAAAATTGGAAACATGGTGCGGAAACTGTGAAAAATGAATAATCATTAGAAACGTAAAATACGCTTAGGTAATGTAGGACCCACGTCGATACAATTGTGTCAATAAAGTTCATTACGCCGTTACGCCAATGCGTTTGCTTGCCAATATACACCGTTATTACAAAAACATCCTATATGTAACTATTTTTCTAATCAATAACTCATTTAATACTACACTTACAAAATAAAACAATAGTAGGTACTTACTTTCGCCAAGACGGATAGTGCAATCAGTCGCGAACTGTATAGGTTGAAACCTGCTCGTCGACTGCGCATCGAACGAAATTTGCGCCGGAGTTGAATGTTCACTTCCCGCACAATCGTACAATACTAGGCCCGTCCACTGCTAACGTAAAACTAATGAGCTTTAATCGACTTTGTGACCCGCACATTTGTATTGGAGCAGTCCGAAAGGAGTAGAGAAGTGCCTACCGAAGAAGTTATAGATTATTGAACGATATGAAGATATGAAGGATGTTACGGCATACATGCACGGCAGCAAGGAGCGGGGCGCGAGCAAGTCTTACCCCGCGCACCTGCACGCGCACGGCCACGTGCCCTCTCCCCGCGAGACGGCTCCACTCTCCCTCGGACGTCTAACTCACAGCGCAACATTGTATTTAGTTCAATAAAACGATTGCTGTTGCAAAGTTTCTTTTGCTATCAAATCAACTAAAATTAACCAGCCCTACAACAACCTAAGCTATCGAAGCAACGAACAAAAGGTCCTTCGAGCCGGATATATTATGTATGAAAAATAATAGAGGAAAGTTGAAGAGAAAATCATGTGCCAACAATACTTAAAATACTTGAGATAACTTGATAATAGATATTTGGGATAAGTTCAAGACGAAGAATTAATATTGGTCCATATAACAAAAAAAAAAAAAAAAAAAACAAACAAATATTAACATTTTTGTCTATCTATTTGTTTATTCCGGGTAATTTCCGAAACAGTTGGACCGATTTTGACGGGGCTTTCACTGGCTGATAACTGATGTTATAAGGAGTAACTCATGCCACTTTTATTTTACAAAAGGAATTAGAGTTCCGCGCAAAAAAATACTCATCTTTATAATCAAAATAAATCGGCGCGCGACCTACGTGGATGGAAGCGAGGTCAACACAACACCAACATTATGTAGTTCATGCGAGTGGAGCCGCAGGCACAGCTGATATAGTATAAAACAGAAAATCAATATTATTTACAACAAAACTTTATTTAATCGTAAGCTCCTTGTAATAAGAAATAGCAATTAACACAAACGAAAGTTACGAGACGGAGAGGGGCATAAAGTATTAAATGACCGTAGTGTATAGCGCGGCCGGGGAGTTGTTTCAAACACTAATGTTAACTGTTTGACCGCGGACCGTTGTTTATCGTATCGCTATCTCATTTGGAACGTGCTCACACAAACTTGCGACTGATTATTATAAGGACCCTCCACACCACGCTAATTATCTTTACCTAACATTTAATAACATTTAACTGTTAATGTTACCAACGTGCGCGCTTGTTCGAATCAAAATAGTACTGACACTGTGTTTTGGGCTTTTTAAATCAAACCAAGGAATAGCGGCAGCGGGCTAGTAAGGTCTCTGCTTTTAACTCTTGCTGAAAAAAAAAAAATGCCTTATGGCGTATGGCTTTGAACACGCCTGCATGAACAAAGTAAATTTGTAATAAAATGATTATATTTATTTTTAAATATTATAATATAATTGGCGTAGTGGATTTTATCAGGTTACGTAAGTAAAAATAAATTACTTGACTAATTAACGGTGAATTTTATTCATATATTTTATTTATAAAAATGAGAAATTACATCCGGGAATCCGCAAAAATCAGTCATTAATATCTTTTAATTTAAATTCATCTATCTATATTAGGTGCCTACCGCTAGAGGCGCTGCTAGTAGATGTACGAAAATACAAGAAAAAAATAATTATTTTTTAATGTTAATTGTTTTTAAAAGCCAACGTGAGTGGAATATTATTTTAATTCAATTATTATTGTAATTTTGAAACATAGCTCCATTGTTAAAAATGTCCACGGAATTTTTATGTCAACCTAAAATCCATGTTCGAATAACCAAAGTATATCAAAAATGCAAACAATATTACATAATACAGAGCCAAATAAAATAAGTTTTTTGATTAAAATGTAAACGAGAACAAGACAAATCAAGATGAAACCAAGAATTCATACATTAAATTAATAGAATAGTTTAAATGCATTAAAGGTACATACGTACATAATACGAAATATAAATATAAATAAATATAAAACGAATTTATCGATAGGTACGGTATTTACGTATTTTAATATATTGTACTAGCTGTGCCCTAGGGGTTGAATTTTCAAAAATTCGTTCTTCTAACTTTGTAACTCAGTGTATATCGGTCGTGACCCAGTCGGATACAATTGTCCTGTTCTAGCACCCAGAAAATAGAAAAATTAAAGCGGTCACCACCGATGGATTATGATCTCTCGGTGGTCGCCGTTGTGAGGACTGCATTGTACTTACCATGTTGAGATACTATAAAAAATACATTAAATACACACAGAAAATACATAAAAAATAATTTAATTAATGGCTAATTTATACGTGACGTATGCAAATGTTTATACATTCATTATAGTAAAAACATGTAAAAATATCTACTTAGTATTTAATAATTTCAGATTTGTAGACATGATCCTCGGTAGTATAGTGGTAAGTATCCCCGCCTGTCACGCGGGAGACCGGGGTTCGATTCCCCGCCAGGGAGGACTTTTTTTGCAATAAAGTATTAATTTTTTTTCACATTTTAATATGAATTATAAATAATATGATTTTTTAATTATATTTGAGAGGTAGGGTACAGAAAATTTTTTTTGGAGATATCTTTCTAGGTACTTGGGGCAGTCCAACTAATGAGATAAGTACCTCTACGGCTCTACTCTATAGAAGATCGCAATCAAATAACTTTGTGTTGTGTTCCTGCAGTGAGTAGGGTTTGAGAGCATCATGGGGTAGCGAGATTCATGGTCGCCGACACGCTAGACACCTATATTTACAAGCGTTCATAGGCTACGTTAGACGCTTATCATCAAGCGAGCCATATGCTTGTTTGCCACCTTTGTAGTATAAAAAATATAAATGGTGAACGTGGTGAACATTTTTATAAATGGGTATTTATTTGGTTTTGTCCTGAAAATGACATGTTGTTTTTATTGTGGCTTAGGCAACCGTTAAGGACGGATTTTTAAAAATTCAACCTCTAAAAGGGTGTAACGGGGTTTCAAAATTTGTATGGAGAAATCATATAAGTTGCTCGAATAAATATAACACGGGTTAAACCGTGGGGCACAGCTAGTACCCGACAAGAAGCAAGACACGTGACGCCATTGGCATGCCTATTGTTCCAGTTTATTTATAAACCTGTTCAAGATTCATTCATAGGGCAGGGCCACCTGGACCCTCGCCCGATTGCATCCTCTGTTATGTGCTGCAAGCAAAATGTCTACGAGACACAAGCTTACGCTCTACAAGATGTGTATCCGACCGATTATGACATATAGCTGCGTTGTGTTCGCACATATGCCAAGATATAATTGGAATCGTTTACAAACCATCCAGAATATATTTCTTCACCGCCTTACCGGCGCCCCTTGGTATGTTCGTATGGAGGATCTCCATAGAGATATGGACCTTCCTTCGATACATGCTTATGCCAAACACCTTTCTCGCTCTTATTTCGACACCGCGTCGAACCACGCGAATCCCTTAATCAAAGCGGCAGCCTCATATGTTCCCGACCCCAATGCCTGCCGGAGTAAACGCCGGCCGCGTAATATCTTCACTGACCCGCTCGACCAAATCGAAACAGCAAACGCGTTCTATTCCACCGCCTCCCCAAACAGAGCGTGCCACCGCCCACGCCCGCGTAACCACCGTTCTCTCCGCAAAGGACGGGCGGTCGGTCTACTTCGCTCCCGCACACCCGTCACGTCCACCCTCTCTAGCGGCAACCCAAACCTAGGTCCGTTCCTCGGTGTGAAGCCCTTGGGTCAGGCAGCCGCCAGCGCGATACAAGTGACACTATGCGTGCAACACTTAGCTACCCACATACAACATTACACACGTATGAACACACACACGTGCACACCACACAGGTACATAGGTTCTGTAAGGGACCTTTTTTTTTCTTTTTTTGCGCTAGTTAGACTAATGCGCTAGTTAGTGTAGAAAAACCATTCCGATTACTAAATACACATACGCATGGTCCACTCCTTCCTCCCAGGAGGAGAGGAACGTGCATATGAGTATATGTTAGTTAGCTCGAATTTTCTTAAGATTAGGGAATTAGATAGATTGCGACCTTTTCGCATTCGCGACGACCGCCCGAGCCGAGGTTCGGCCACTATGGCACCCTCGTGCGGGTTGTCACAAACTTTCGCGGCTGAGTGCCCTAAGCGCTCGCCCCCAAGTCCGGTGAAGCTGTAAAAGCCACAGCGGCTCTGTTTTTTGGATAGGGCTCCTAAGGCTAACAGTGTAACAGTTCAAAAAAAAAAAAAACATTCATAGGGTCCCACCCTGTATAGGACACGATACTTAAAAAGCCAATTATAGTTTTATAAAAAAGCAATTTTACTTAGTTTGCGAACCTTTGTATTAGAAAGACTTAAATATATACCATCAATAAAATTGAAGTGTCTGTTTATAATGTCAAAATAACAGCTTTTTACTAAATGTATATGAAAGTATATACGATACCTTTAATAAAACACCAATTTTTGTCTATCTGTCTGCTTGTTCCGAGTAATCTCCCAAACGGTTATACCGATTTAGCCAAAGTTAGTGACTGGAAATTGAGTCTGCTCTTCTTCGGCCATTGCTTTTCTAGGGGAAATCCCTCTTCTTTAGAAAAGCTTACCTGAGCACATCGCTAACCCGTATATTATTGAAATCAAGCGCACAAATATTTAGTTCTTCTATTCACCTACATAATGATTTTACGAAAAGTTTTTTCGACTGGCTTTTCTCACAGTATTTCCATTCACTGTCAAGAATACCGAAAATTTCGTACGTACATACTACGACACCGAACAAGAGTTACCGATCCGGCGATCCACTTGTCTCGGCAACCAAAAGGAAAAAAACATGTGAAGAGTTATTTATCATTGAAATATAGAGTGACACTTAAATAAGGAACGGTTAAGCTTTTGCGCTAACTGAATTAAAAGCCACTCTAGCATGGAACACGTCCAAGGCATCTGAAGGATGTTAGTGTAAATCAGAAGGGGTGGTGAAACCGCGCGGCGCCGCGCCGCCGCCGCCACCGGCTCGACGCGAGGCAAGCCGCGAAGCCTCGTAAATCGCAGTTTGTCGCGTGGACTTTACTTAAGATCGATTCTCCCCGTTACCTAGAGCTAGACATTACTTAGACTTGGCTTGTCATTATTTAGAATTGGTCTTTCTGTTCTAGGTGTTACTGACAGCCCCATGTGCAGAGCATGCATGGAGAGTGAAGAAACCGCTACCCACGTAATCCTGGAATGCGTGGGAATTGCAACCCTGAGGGCAAAAATCCCCAAAAACCCGAGTTCACTTGGAGAAGCCTGTGACTGCCCCAGGAGGTTCCTGCGCTCCTGATCGGAGTTGGGTTGGCTGCAAGCAAGAGTCTAAATGTGGAAAGAGGGAACCCACATAATATAGACGTGGCTTATGCACGAACGAAACTTTATTTAATATTGGGAAAATCGTGGATATAATATAAATGTCAGTAATTTTACCTGTAATCTCTCTCCATTCGAGGCAGCCCTACTGGTAAAATACCACAATCTTACAGACTATCCCAGCCAAATAAAATAACCTTGTACTGTGTTCCTGCGGTGAGTAGGGTTTCCAAATCTCTTTCAGGGATGAGGCTTTCAAGATCGGCAACGCGCTACTAATACTATGGTGTTACAACTGTTCATAGCGGCTTACCATCAGACGAGCCATATGCTTGTTTGCCACTTCAGATGTATAAAAGACTTGATAAAAGTTAAAAAAGTTTTGTTTTGCAAGTAAAGCCGCAGCAAGACCTTATAAAATTTATTTTTATTAAAGAGATATCACAGACATAGCGAGTTGCTTCGGTGCATGTTTCAGGACATCTGTATATACCCCTACCTAATTAATCGCTTTAGACGTGGTATTTGATGACAGTCATAATAAAGGCGACTGTCGCTACTGTCTCATCGCTAGCGATCGACATAACTGTCATGTCAGTCTGCACTTCATCGATCGTCAGATAAAATGCAATAATTTACCCGAGCTCATATAGTAAAATATAGTATATAAGTATTTGAATCGCAACCAGTGAATTATAAATTGAATCGAACTATAAATTCAATTCTTAACTCTACGCGAATTCCTTTTAACGTAGAAAACATATCAGGTTAACTTAGTCTTACAATATTTGCTAATTCAACCCCCTCCCCCCATCCCGCTACAACGTTTAACCTCTCTACAGCACTTTAACTATGTGTACTTAAAACTGAAAGCATTATATATTACATTCACATAATATATCTTATACACCAGTACATTAATATTATGACATTGGATTTATATTACACCTCTTTGACACAGAGGTCACCAAATTAATTTTTATAAATAATACATTTTATAAATGTTTAAAAACAAATTTATAAAGACCCTTATAAACTATAGTACTAATCCTACAAACGTAAAAACGCCGAGGTTATGTTGTTTTGCTGAGACTTTGCTAACGTCAACATCCGGGTCCACTATCAGATCAGCTCAATAATATCATAGTATTACATTGTTATCGAAGTTACATAAGTTTTACAAATTTTAGCTCAATCGATTAAATGGAAATAGTCAATAATTTAGTTAGAAGGTTTGGCTCCTGCATACTAAAACTAAAGTTAACAATAAATAATTCAAAAGAATACCTAAACCGTTCGGCAATAATAAATCCTTTCAAAACATCTTTCCTAATTGACTAATTAAGATGTTACTACATAAAAAAGTGTTATTAATTATCAAAAGTTCACAATCAGTTTAAAAAATAGAATATTAATTTATACTCACTAACTCTAAGTGAGTAATAACTCAACGTACAAAACGTAACTCATCGGTAAAAAAAAAACACAGTAAGGGCCGAAAAAACACCTCATCTACAAATGGAATGCAAACGAATAAGTTAGAATTCTTCGATTCCAATTTCGAACCGAATCCGCTTCGATATTTATGATTCTAGATTAATCTTTAATCCGCCCTCCTGTGATCGGTTTTAAAACGCGCTTATGATTTTGTACCTTTATACCGATTTGTATTTTATCCCATAGTTAATAAGGGTGAAATTTTACAATCCAAAGTTAATATGAAAGTAGTAAAAGTGGGAAATATTTATGAGCTTTCGAAGGAAATTCTTTTTGAATGTTTGCATTTATGAAAATATGCTCGAATCAAATTGGAACGAGGACTTCTTTACAGGCTGTTGTGAATACTACATTACATAACTCCATTAGATGGAGCTAGTAGCGTTTAACAACAATCTCATCTAATATTAATTGACTATATGGCATAACACAGTACCACGCTGACTCTGTGCGACAGACTTTTAACTTGTGGCCTTGGACCGCTCATGCATTGTCGATCTCTCGGTGGAGCCACCGTTGTGTTAAGATTGTTATTACCATCCCGGACAGCGTACCGTCAACTTGACAAGCTGCTATAAAAAAACCAAGCGGTTACTAGAACATGCTTTATAAAATTTACTTTCATCCCAAACTGAGGTTTTATTATAAATTTGGACCCCGATCATTTAACTGGGCGTCCGAGACACAAACAATAAGTTTATTTGTTAGTTTGAAATCATCCTGTATGTAGTAACAATCGGTTCCGATCACAGGGTGTAATTTATACCGGATCAAACGGAGGCTAATAATGTACCACCCCGCCACACCCCCTAGCCGCCATGCCACCCTGAATCACCTTTTACCTACCTACTTCTCACAATAATTCTATTTTTATAGCTAATTACTCAAATGATGTTATTTGTAATCTTAATAAAATATAACGAAAGTTCTAAACCAGTTTATGGCAGAAGACTAATACTTTAAGAAGACCTCTACTTGAATGAAACCATAAGTATAATTAACCATTCTGATAATTTTAAATACTGAACAATCTATAGATCTAGAATCAGTTTTTCTGTTGCCAGTCTAAAATTTAGGCTCTACAATAAGTGTTTTAAACTGTTAAGCAAAGACATCAGGCATATCGTTTTTCTTTTTAAATAAAGCAGTACCTTTGCAAAAAAATTATGGAAGTAAAAAAAAAAACAAGACAATTTTGAATAAAAAATAAAACATACTTCCCTGGTGGATCTTCCAAATCTAATGTCCAATCCCAATGAAATTAAAATAAAACCACTCTTTCCAACAAAAAAGAGTTATACAAATCGGTTCATAAACAAAGAACTTATGGTTGAACATCCGACAAAAAAACACATATTAGGTCTCTTTACCTATGAAATTGCCGTTTGTATGAAAAAATATAAACGAATTTTTTAAATGTATTTTTTATTTGTATTAATCGAAGTAATCACCCATGTAATCAATGCATCTTTGTCAGCGCAGTGGCAGTTTATTGATGCCCTTCTTAAAGAAATCAGCTGGACGGGAGGCAACAAATTCTTCAAAGGCATTTTGTACTGCCTCTCGGGTATTGAACTTTTTTCCCGCCAAGGAGTTATCCAAATTCTAGAAAAAGTATTAATCTGTAGGCGCAAGGTCTGGTGAATAGGGCTGATGATGGAGAACTTCCAACCCCAGTTCTTGGAACTTGGAGACCGTCTGCTGTACAGTATGTGGTCGCGCGTTGTCGTGCAGGAGCAGCGGAGGCGAGCGATTGACTAATGCTGGTTGGAGATGTGCCAGCTTCTCCATCATTGTGTTCAGTTCTTCATAGTACACATCTGCAGTAATGCTCACCCCGTTTGGTAAGAAGCTGTGATGAATCACACCGGCGCTAGACCACCAAACAGTGACCATCACTTTTCTAGGGGTAAGTTTTCGTTTAAGGCATTGTTTAGCTGCTGAACCAGGATCCAACCAACTTGCTGAGTGCTTGTGGTTATCAAACAGAATCCACTTTTCATCGCAGGTAACAATGCGGTTCAAAATTCCTTCATTTGTGTGTGTGTTGAGCAGTGCAAGGCACGTCTCGACGCGTACTTCGCGCTGGCGATCATTGAGTTCGTGGGGCACCCATTTGTCAAGCTTTTTTACCTTGCCAATTTGACGCAAATGGACCAATATTGTTTTGACGCTAACGTCGAAAGCTGCTGCTAATTCAGCCGTAGATTGTGTATCATCAGCTTCCACAATCGCCTTTAATTCGTCATAGTCGACCAAAGTCTTCGGACGACCGCGAGGTTCATTTTTCAGGTCGTAATTCCCAGAACGAAAGTGAGCAAACCAACAACAGGTGGTGCGTTGGTTTGTAGTGTTAGCTCCGTAAACGTCGTTGATGTTCCGTGCCGCTTGTGCCGCGTTGCTGCCACGACGGTACTCATATTCCATAATTACTCGAACTTTTAACGTACCCATGATGACAAAAAAGATTGAAATGCGATGAAAATGTAATACTAATCAATAAACAAATGACTACTTTTGGCAAAAGAATACCATGTTTTTAAAATAAAATTAATTTGAAATTAGAATTCTTAGCCAAACAAAAATTATTTTGATTTGAAATGGCCAGTACTGCAGAACGGCAATTTCATAGGTAAATACCTATTATTTGAATTGATAACCCTCTCCTGTTTTTGAACAAAATCGAAATGTTTTATGCGCTTGATAAACAATCGAATATTATATACAAACCCTGATAGACCACAGGAAATAGGAATAATCAAATTTACCGCAGAGCAGCATTGCCTTAAGTTGCCGTGGCTACAAGTACTAACCTGACAGTGGCTGGCCTATATGTTTACTTTGATGTCTAAAATAAATCTGTGATAAGCTGCAATGACCAATTTACATCAGGTACACGTACGCGACATGCCTAATAATATTATATAGCTCACACTCATCCTCATATCAGACAAGTATCCACACTCACTAGTTAGATATAGGAAAAAAAACGAGGGAAAAAATACTGAAGTGAACTGATGGGAATAAAATAATAAACTTTTTTAAGCGACCATTTCACTAATTACCAGATTTCTTCAACATCAGTGACAATTTGAAAGTCTAGACACACAAACTATAGAATACGGTAGGTACACTTTTTACTAAAGCCGAGACTACAACTCAGTTTACGATATCGCTGATGGTCTTAATATCAAGGATGATATTTCAAGTGATGCAACGCTTGAACATCGCGTCGATGGATATACTATTGAATCTTATTTGAAACATGAGCTTTCGTTGACGAAAAATTAGCTTCATTTACAAGCTCAGAGTTTAACAATATTCGACCACATCATTGTTTAAAAACATATAAAATTATAGTCAAGCACTAATCTATAACTATGTAGATAAAAGAATAGGTTATATTCTAACTCCAAGAATTATGTGAATACTAGCCATGTGCCCGATGACATTTATGATCGGTAGCACCTCAGGGATTATCCCATATTTAAACCCATTAAGGGAATCGTTTTCAAAAAATCTTTTATATTATTCACCTACGTTATAACTAGCCATGGGTAACTCAATAACTCAAGCGTAGCTTACTGCACCGGTGCATTGAGTTAACTCAAATATGCCCCATGGCGCAGCAAAATAGTACGCGAGGCAAGAGAGTAAGCGAAATGAATGCGTCAGCTAACTGACGCGTGCGGCGCGGCGGCTTGGCGGGGTGCAACGCTGTCCCTTAGCCGGCTCACTGCGCTGAAGTGCGCTGTGCGCCAAGACATTTGAAATAAGTGTATTAACACACCCGGCGCAGTAAACTTAGTTGGCGCAATTGCTCGGCGTAGCGCAGTGTTACCCATGGCTAGTTATAACTCCTAAGTAAAATTTCAAGTTTCTAGACCCACTAGTTTAAGCTGTTCATTGCTTTAGGTAGTCTTAAAAATTTTACTATATTGGTGAGCTGGATCTTACTGACCACAGGAATATCAACCTACCACGCCATACCCATTATCGGTTTTAAACTCTCCAGAAATCTATTGTTGTCGTTTCTGACTAAATTGTAATTTTTGAGAGTTCAGATTCCCTCACGACCTCAATCTAATATTGTTACTGTTTGAGCCAAATAGTGCGTGGTTGTCAGGGTTTCCTATCCTGGTAGAAGTTGGCTTCATAACTCATGCTCGCTCAAATGACGCGCATCCAGTTGTGTCAGTCATCAGTATGCGTGCGCGTGAGAGCCCCGGCGGCGCGCGCCGCTGTTTTTGAAGCCACTACTAATCGTCGTGTAGTCGAGTTCACTGCTGCCGCCATTATTTTTGTTTGTGGTGTTATAATAAGAAAAACTGTGCTTTTTAGTTATTATTAAGGTTAATTATGCGATAAAACACGGTGTAAAAGAATTATATACCAGAGAAGCGTCGGGATAAATGTTTTCGGATGTGGGTTGCGAGTGAAAGAGATTCGCCGGCCGGCTACGTGACTACCTACTCGGTGCAGCGCTAAAAACCTCCAGGTGAGTGGGCTTTACTGCTACATTTTTGCTGGGGTAGGTGAATCCGCAACCACGCATAAAACAGTGCACTCAGAACCCCAGGCATCTGATCTGGGAATATTTTACCCATCCGGATATCGGTAGTTTTAGCCGGCGGCCGGTATAGTTACCAATTTAATAAAGGAATTAATTTTCCTTATCGTGACACAAAGTAGAAAATTAATATGCAAATTGGTATATTATGGTTTTAACAGAATGAGCGAGCTGTTTTTTCTGAATTGTGTCCGAGGTGTGGATTGTGAATTTTTTCCATATTTAATTAGGGAGTGTCTAGCGCCGCGTGTGGCTGTCGGCCCGTAAATCATTTGTACTTATTAAAACAATCGAATCCAACCTCCGAGATGACTGTCATCCCTCCTCCGAAATAACTTTTAATACTAATACCGTAAAGTGTGTTTTCCTTAAACCAAGACACTCGAGTTAAGTAATCACTTGAAGATTATCGCTCTTAAATCTTATAGTGTAAGGTGTATTTTCACCTTTTTAATATCCTCCCTTTAAACATGGTCTTAGTAATATGGTACTTAAAACCTAGTATTTAAGGTTTATTTTTAGTTAATTATAACCTATGTTAATGTTCTAAAACAATGACTTGTAATTTCGCTTCTTACTTTATAATAATTAGGTATTTTTTGCTTAAATCGTATATAGAGCATCTATTAATTCATACAATACTGCAATTAATAATAAACTAGTGTTTGTGATCGAATTTAGTTAATTGATGTAGTATCGAACTATGTTTTATATTTATTACTTTTCGTTAATTCCAGTTAAAACGTGAAAGCTGTATATGATTATAAGGTTATTAGGAATTAATAGCAGAATTGTAAATGTCCAACTGCTGCATACAAAGCACAAACCACTTCTCCAGAGAAAGGATGAGTCACGAGCATAGTGAATACACTTTATTTGTGATTTTAAACTCCAATACAACTATAGTTCTATTTTTTTCTAATTTGTATCAATACTACAAGATCATTTCTCCACAATTCAAGTTGTCCAAATCCAAAAAAATACCACGTATCTGATCTTTAATACAAAATTTGTCAAATAAAGACAAAGACAAAATATTATTATTTTTTTTTTTTTTTTAAGTGACCGTTAAATTGGCAATTTTTTTATTTCACACTCAAGGAAAGATTCTTGTTTTATCAGTTGGTCAGTACAGACAGACAGTCTCTTTAATATTCCGCCTTCTTATTACGTATTTCGCAATAGCAAAGCGATAGCAGAAATCGCTGAATATTTGCTTAGAAATCGTAAATTCGTATTATGTAACACCTTAATGTACCAAACACAATCTGATTTTACCATTTCGAAGCAAATATTTAGGGATTTCTGCTATCGCTTTGCTATTGCGAAATACGTAATAAGGAGGGCCAGTCTCTATTTACTTGGACCAAATGCAGAAGCTGATACTGAAGCAGGACACGACTCAGCAAGGCACTGTCACGTACACTGGTGTGTCACACCAGGGTCGGGAACAACTTAGACACTATCAGCTTACTCTACCACGTGTATGTTGAGCTGATTTGGGCATCTGGTGTATAATAGACATCACACCCATCTCTTTTTGTATCGAAATTATACCTATGAAAAAAATTTTTTTGTATGTTTACCTATATGTGTTTAATAAACTTCAACACCGTTTGACCAATCACCATAAAAGTTAATAGATCTAAGTATGTGTTTTATGTAAAAGACCTAGCTAGTCTAATATAACAGATATTAATATAAATATCACATGCGACTGACTTAATAAAACATAATGTCCACTTTCAAAATAACACAACACCGTCATGTTAGTGTTTGCCGATTAATACAATAACATTGCTTTAGCAACAATAACCGCAAGCCATCATGAGGAATGTTATGTCTGTATATGTTTGCTCACGTTTGATGACGAGCCGTGTGGCCGCGGGACACTCTGCCCCTTGCAGCCCCTCTCCGACCCTCGCCACGCTCCAATCAAAACACGCAGGTACAAATATCAAACTTACCCAACGATAACCTTACATGTAGGGTAACTATACTATCTCAAAATAAAAATATTCCGTTTATCATTAACACGTCCAGAAATTACAATTTTTTATAATTTCCCGAAGTAATATTGGCAATTGTTATCAATTAACCTATCAATTATGTAATTACTTAAACTTCCCGTCTACGAATCACCAAAATTTGAGAAGAATTAATGAAATATAAAAAATTTCGTATTAGTTTTTTACGATTCTTAAAAGTATTATTGAAAATTAATCACAGCCCTACGTCCATGGAATGACTTATACTACCCGTATTAAAAATTTCATCAAAATCGGTCAAAATTTTTTTTACTTTATGGTTTTTGAAAGTATTTTTGAAATTTCTTATTCCTTATCAACTAGCTTATTATATAAGCAATTCCGTGCACAAAATTTCGTAAGAATTGGTCGTCATTTTTAAGTTAAATCCGGACATACAAACAGACAGACAGATGACAATTTCTTTAATAGTATATTCGTGATCAGTATCGTTCATATAGTATGCCTACCGGGAAATTTGTGGAAAAAAATTGTATAGATAAAACTAGATATTTATTAATATATGTATATATGATAAAAATAATATGTAATCAAATGCACTCCCAAAATTTGTATTTAGACATTTTTATGTTATATCATGGTCACCATATTATCCAGATTCAAACGGCCTCATTCTAAATAAAAACATTGCTCCCAAATCGCTTCTATTTCTCCGGCATCTGTATCTTGTACAAACTTTAATTTATAATTAAACCGATCAAAAATAACCCTAAACAGGTTGTCTTATAGGTCAAAATCATTTTTTCCGACCGCATGAATAATTTTGTAATGTATTAGGTATGAGATTGCAAGCACTCCTGTGTGTGGCAACATTAAGGCGAATAAAATTTAAATATGGCAACACAGGCGCTGGCTATAAAAGAAACGAAACAATATAAAGAGAAATAGAAATAATACAAAAATTGTATGTATAATATCGCCTTAGAATAAAATGTTAATTTATACTTAAATTTGCTCTTGAAGTAACTTTCTAATTAATATTTATTTTAATTTGTATAGTGTTACGAAGATAAATAAAAGTAAAATTAAATAAAAGCAAGAATAGAATATTGACATAAATTATACCACAATATTACGTGATAGTGCGCTAGGAGGCGTTCGGAACAATCACTCTGTCCTACCCAGAGGTCTAGCTCTGGACTCCCTACTCCTAGTAATTAATTCATATCATCATCATCATCTCAGCGGAGAGACATCCACTGCTGTACATAAAACTTCTCCCAATGAACACCACAATGACCGGCCCCGCGTTTCTTGCATCCAGTGGGTTCTCATTCTTAACAAAATTGTCAACCGTTCACCCTGTTGCAGATTTTGTGTTTATCGTTCTAGATTTAGCATTGTATCCACAAACTCGCCTGATCTAAGTGACGATGTGGCTCAAGACGGCGTGCACTAATCCTAATGGTAGACTGGCACTAAAGTAAAAAATAAAAATATTTAATTCATAGGCACACAAATAACACAGTTAATATTACTTCTTCCAAAGTATATCAGTTTTTTGGCAGACGTAGCTCCCTTTAACATAATTATTTATTTAGTGTTAAATTTTTTACACTAACCCAAACTAAGATTTCTTTTTGCAGTTATCGGAACACACCTATTGGTTTTTGGCATCAGATTTTCAACTTGATGGCTATAGTTAGCCAAGCAGACATTAGATAAAGCCCTACCTTCATGCCGTGGTTTCATCACGATGTTTTCTTTCATCGGGCGCTTAGGATCATTGTAGGGATTCGAACTCACGACGATCGACGCAGAGTCCGTACACGTGTTACCAACTGAGCCACAATTACTTATACCTACATTGCGATTTACGCCACTCGAAAAATGTTCGTGCCGTCGGTTATCCCTTCTACGATGGATAAGCTCCCGGCGTGGTAGCTTTGGTTGTTGTGCGTATACCCCGATTGTAGCTCTCTTCTTTGCCCTTCTAATTCTAAATTATAATCAATTGAATTCCATGAACTGAGAGTCATTGCAAATATTACTTTTTGTATATCTTAGACTGTAGTTGCTTTTCTATGAATTGAATTAGCATTTTTTCAAGAGATTACGTAATACGGAGTTTTTGTTTTACGGCCTACCCGTAGCACCGTAGCATCGTAGCCGCGTAGCTAAAGTGTTATGGCCTACGACATCTATTACCCGGCCGTGCTGAAAATTTTTAATTTGTATACGATTCTTAGAATTGTTGTGATCTTTCAATTTTGATAAATTAAAAAAACACCTCAATTATTGCAGCATTCCAAACATTGCACGAATGTTGGTGTTAAAGAAAACCGACAGAAATTATTTTTTGAAGATTTAATTTCCTTCTTTTTTATATGCCACTATGATGTCAAACAAGCATGCAGTCCACATGATGGTAAGCGGACGCTATTACAGACGATAACTAATCTGTTCACTGCACTCTTGAAGTACCCCATATTGTTGTATTTTGGGAAAATCTCAGGTGCTAGCTCATTGCATATCCTAAGCGTTCACGGGAGAAAGCTACTCTGAAACCGAAAATTCTTCTACTTTCTTCAGTGTGTTTACCACAATAAGTATGCAGCGTAATGATAGATATGTAAGTGGCATTACAGCCGCTGCAAAATGCAATGTACGTAGATAAATATTTTTACAAGTAACATGTTGTGCTGCTCGTATTATTCAAATGTGTACCAATAACATAGCATTTACGGTCGACCATAAAACTACAATCGAAGCGTACGAATAAATATCGGACCTCTGAAACATATAACCTCTCGTAAACAGACCTTGCGCTCACTGGATGGTCTGTCTCTCAAACCAACACTCTATCTGCTACAATAATTAATCAAATGTTACAAACTGCTTCAATAACTGATAGATGGCGCTGACTGTATATTTTACTCTTTATTAATTTATGTAAAAATAACTGACCAAAATTATTTTTATGCTGATGGGTCACCAAATGAAACTCTGCAAATAGCACGTCTGAAAACATTTAGTGTATCATTCGAATTGTCCAGATCAGTCCGTACAACGCGTTTTTGTCATACTTGTACCTAATAAATGAAAGAAGAAATTGAGTCTGGAATGAAACGTGTGTGCTGTCGCCTCTCAATTTAAGACTATTTGCACTATAGTAAAACATATTACTGTAAAACAACTAATAACGAACAACATGCTGTTGTCAACGCAATTCGCCAATAAATTAGATGTATCTACGCTAATACCAGCGCCGAGAACTTCGGCACAGTTGACAACCTGGGACTTATAACAAATGTAGCTGACAATCATAGCTGTATCTTCTTTTTTCTTTGTTCTATCTTCACAAGTTGGGAGACTTGCTACAGTCTAACATTAAAAAAACCGAGTAAAAGCCGGCCTCAAAAGCTACAGTCTACTTGTAAAGTTGTGCCTGCTCAGCTATACTGAAGCGAGTATTGAAATAGGCTGTGTAGTTTTTTCAACCAGTGCAGGTGACCGGCGCAATATCGTTTTTTTTTTTTTTGGACACCGTACGGTAAACCAGTACTTCCGTACACAGGTAAACCTCTCCGGTAGATCGTAGCGTGTATAACGGGCGTTATAAGCGTTTAGTAGACTTGTGGTCAACATGAGCCTGATATTTATTTCTTTATTATTTTATGTTATATCAGTTACAATTATTATTATCTTTATTCTTACTTTAAATATTTATTATTATTAACTTATACTAGTAGATATAAAACACTGCATGCATAGTATTTATTTATGTTAAACACAGAGCAGGACATAACTCTCTGGGCATTGAGTGAAAATCAGCGCTCGAGGACTCACCCCCTCCAGCATATATGCTGACTCGAGGCCCATTAGCTACATCTAGGTCCGTTTCCTCGGCGTGAAGCCCTTGGGTCAGGCAACCGCCCGCGCGATACAAGTGACACTATACGTGCATCACTTAGCTACCTACATACATCATTACACACGTATGAACACACACACGTGCACACCACATAGGTACATAGGTTCTGTGAGGGACCTATTTTTTGCGCTAGTTAGTGTCGAAAACATTTCCGTTTACTTAATGCACATACGCATGTTTCCTTCCTTCCTCCCAGGAGGAAGGGAACGTGCCTATGAGTATATTTTAGTTAGCTCGTAGGGATTCGATTAGATCGCGACTTATTTGTGAACGCGACGACCGCCCGAGCCGAAGTCCGGCCACTTTGGCACCCTCGTGCGAGTCGTCCTAATAACTTTCGCGGCTAAGTGCCCTCTGCGCTCGCCCCCAAGTTCGGTGAAGCTGTAAAAGCCGCAGCGGCTAGGGCCCTTAAGGCTAATAGTGTAGTCAAATCTAAAAAAAACCATTAAGTACACATACATGTATTCCATGAATTATTAAGTTTTTTTTTTTTTCATTTTACTATTTTTTATATATTTTCTTTTGTTTTTTGTGTGTAACAAGTAAATGTCTTTTCATTCTTTCTTTCAAATAATCTGTCATACAATCCGTGGATCACAGAAACAAAAACCTCAAGACAAATAAAATAATCAGTTCGAAAAAAAATGTTTACATAAGACCCATCCAGAGCTAGCTACGTCCGTGTATAAGTTATAATAATACAAGGCATAACGCGGGTTATGGGTTAGGTCGTAACCCGTAACCCACCGCGGTTAATTTTACACCTGTATGTACTTATTTACCTTCCCTTCGTATATAACATCTTAATAACATTCTCCAGCTTTTACATATCTCTTGATACAAATTACATTAACATTACTTCAATGACTTAAAGGGTAACATACGGCATAGCATACGGTCCACCTGATGGTAAGCGGCTACCGTAGCCTATAGACGCTTGTAATACCAGGTATCACCAGCTCGTTGCCGAACCTGATCACCTCTACCCAAATGAGTTCTGGAAATCCTACTCACTGCAGGAACACAACATTAGGTTATTTGGCTGCGATCTTTTGTAGGGTGGAGGTATCCCACCAGTCGGCTTTTCCTAAGTAGAGAGAAATATCCAAAGAATTTTCTCTTTGACCTACCTCTCTTTCTTCTCTAAGATAACACTGTCCATTTTCTTTTTATATAACCAAACACGAATATGTCCATAACGCATTTCAATGTCGTTTTTCATTATACGTATTAAAAAATCAGATCCTGATTAACAAAGCGTTGGGACTTTTCACAATCTCACGTGGCCTTAAGTGATGATATGGTCGATGATAGTTGTTATAGTTCTAAGCCGTCCAAGCTTATCTCTGACATACTTTGCATTTACTATATGTATTGTAATGTTTATGATATTATTATTTTATGGAAACTGGCAGATTCGCCTTTAATGAATAAATAATTGCTGTAAGTAATAAATTAAGTGAGTTAAGAAGCTTAATGCTCTGTGTAAGTTTGCTTTCAGTTCACTTAAGTTTGAACAAGTTTGTTCAAGTTTTGCGCTAAGTTTTTGTGACGGCCGACAAGCGTAACACCCTCCCACTATGCCCGGTTCACTAGTTATTTGAATTATATTTTGAGTACAGTCACGCTATGAAAACAATTCGTTCTTTGTATCCTCCAGCGATATTCTAATAGAAAAAGTTTTGACTTTAATAAGAAAAACTTTCGTCTTCTTCACGTTCAGCCGCCACAATGGCAACTGTATTCATCAGCAATTCTACACAATTCAGTATTCTTCTGCTTTCATTATTGTAATCTTCAAATAAAGATCTAACAAGATAGTGGTGATTAAAAGTGCCCAGAGAGTTTTTGTGGCAACTTACAATACATGTTTCCAGTTATTATTTATAATCCACTTCATTTTCGCACAATTGCCAAAAGTACATCACGTAAATTGCCGCAAGACTTGTACAATATAGGGTCAAAGATCATATTAAGTTTATGAATAAAAATAAAAACCCCCATGACAGTTCAAGATCCCACTAAAAACTTAAGAAACTCTTTATTAGCATTGGAGGTTTTAGAAAAACTTTATTGGTAAATGCTGAGAAGAACAGTGGAGAATAAAACATGTTATGTTAAAGACAAAAAGAAGAAAGTACAAGAGACATTTAATTTAGGTAAACTCATGTAGGTAATAAATTTTAAAATTCATAATCATCAGTCAGTTTGTTCTACTTATTTACACCAAGCAGCTTTGACAATGTCGGCGCCTCACCTCACCAGCCGAGGATTTGCCTCTTTGCGACTGGTTCTAGAATGTTGATCCAGGTTTGTGACTCCAGTAACCGATATTTTACAACACTTTTTCAAAATACATAGTTGCTTTTAGGGTAATTTTGAATAAATTTTGGTCGACCCCTTATTTAAATGTTTGACGCACCGTGTTGTAGTAATACCGAGCAGTACCGTTTCTATAGCAGGCTATTCGACCTGTAACCGATATGCGGTTGATTTGTTGAGGGTCCATGTCTTCACTCTGTATATCGTAGAAGGAAAAATACATTGGTGAAATATTTACCGCTTTAGCCATATTGGAAAGACTTTTTTCGCAACAAAAAGCAGGCTCATCACAGCATAGGAATAAAAGTGGCATTCAATTAGTTTTAGTACAAACTTGTTTTGCAAAATATTAAATCAATGAATATCCGAGTTCAAAACCGCTGAGTTACATCTGGATAGTTGGGTGGTCATCCGAGCTGCATAATAAAAATCATAGATGATTGTTTTAAATTTTCAAGTTAGTCTTGTTAGAGCTTTCAATTATTTCAGCTACCTGAAGAATACTGAATATGAACTACCTTATAGTTAATACAATAGTTGAAAACAAACTAATACCTCGACTGTACTAAGAGACGGATGGCATTGATAGAGAAATGATGGACGCAACACGAGAACGATCGTCGCGCTTCGGAGCTGCGGAGGAACACTACGCCACATTATAATGTCCTCCCATTTAAATATAATATGTAACCATGTTGAGTAAAAAACATAAAATTTTCTTACAGAATATTACTATCTTCATTCGTCTATTTACCAAATTATAAATCACTTGATAGTTTCTCTTACTAGTTTCGCTCAGTAGCAGAGTGTTGGCTGTATGCTGGACTGTAACTACAGACATATGTATTAATAATAGCGGATGATTGAGGTAATACATATAACTCTATTGGTTTACTCGGAGCACGATATGTAAAGCTGTCACTCAGTACGATTTTTTCCGACATCTTTGCAGAATTGAGTTTAAATTCGAATGCACGTAAGACCTCAGAGAAATAACAGAAACATTAAATGATTCGAAGTGCCCACGTATAATTATTATTACGGACAAATATTTAATTCGAACTATTTTTAATAACATACTGTGTGAAATAGAAAATAACTGCTTTTCAAAAAGATCTTTAAAAAAAAATTACCAAGTGTCTTTGTGAAGATCTTCGTATAAATCTTAGTTTGGGAATAATGTAACAATAAAATGCAATACTAAATAAATAATTATGTAAAAAAGAACTACGTCTGCCATCAAACGCTTACACAGTTTGGCAAAAGTAATATTAACTGCGTTATTTGAGTAACTATGAATAAATGAATTTTTATTTTTATTTATTTTATTTTATATTTCAGCAAATTTAAATAAAACCAATAGATTATACACCTAAACCATCCTAATGAATACCTCCATGCACTGATGAAAACGTATGAGAATCCGTTAGGTAGTTTTTGATTTTATTGCGTTCAGTCAGACAGTTGCGGCAGGGGGACTCTGTTTTATAATATACAAAAGTAAGAAGATTAAACATCGGAAGAATATTTCAGACTGGATTGGTATTCCGGGAGAGTTCAAACGCTTTTATCTCACCACCTACCTATTTACCTATATTATATTATTTTAAATTATAATATTTGTTGAATAATGGGAGTGACTACTATTATTATTAATGTAGGTACAATGATTTACGGTATCATATAAATGGTAGTAATTTAATTAAACACGCTAAATTGTTAATTTCATTCATAATTACATACAATTTTATTACTATAAATGTAAAGGAATTTGAAATTATTGTTTAATTTCGTCACTATTTTATAATTTAGTGGTTTGAAATTTTAGCGTAACGTAATTTATGTAGAACCCCAAATCACATGGAACCGATTATCATGAACCACCCCTTGCTTCCTCTTAATAAAACAAAAATGTACAACATGAAAACAAAATAAAACCCGATTAGAAACGTATTTACATCACTAATCCAATGAGTAATCCCTTCACGAGCTGTTGAGACTCGCGCCACGACGCACGTGCCACGCGCGCGCCTCGCACACGCCACACGCACGTGCCGCCAACACTTACACCCGCAATGTTGATTGTAAATATGCTGTAATTATGTTACTGAGATCAGAAATAGTATAAGTTATTTATTAATGGAGCTAGAAACTGAGACCCACAGAAACTTTATACAAATCCGACTGTAAAGAAAAAAAACCGGCCAAGTGCGAGTCATGTTCGCGTACTGAGGGTACTGTAATTGTACAGCCACATTCACCAAAATAATTAGCTAACATTACTGAAGAAAGCACCGAACAATTCTAAGCATAAGATAAACCATATTGAGGGACAAACTTAACTTTGCCGTTGGATAACAGTTATCCCCATACATCGATATATGCCGCGGTCAGTTTACCAACCGCAAATAAGTTGTATTAAGAAAAATACTTTTTTTTGTGATTCAGGTACCTAATTTCAAATTTACGGTTTTCGGATTTTTTGCTTCCCGCCAAATTTCATGATTCTAGGTCAACTGGAAGTACCCTATGGGTTTTTATTCCCTCTACAAATGTTAAAATATGCGACATAAATAGCCGTACCCATCTTTTGATTGCGTTGACTTAGAAGTTTGATTTTTTCACAGTAATTGCTTTTTATTATTTATTATTTTATTTTATTTTTATTTTATATTACTTTGAACTTGATACCTCTACGCACTCTTGAGAAAAAGGGTCTTTATAGACAGACAGACGGACGAACAACGAAATGACCCCATATAAGTCCCGTAAGAGTTCCTTTTTTTCTTTTGAGGTACGGAACCCTAAAAATGAATTTTATTGAAATGATAGGATTTGAGAAATATTAATAGGTACTATGAGTAAAAAAAAATATTTTTTCATTAAAACGATAGGTAATTAAAAACCCGTCAGCAACAAAAAACATTTGACAACAAATTATTTTATTTTTGCTTTTTATTTGGTATCCAGACGTCGCGTCGTACTTAAATATTATAATATAGCCTATTTCACTCCCACAATTAATACGAATGTAACTACACCTCGCATGCTTAATTCCATCCAGCCGTTTAGGCGACAGAGCGTGCCAAAGAAATAGACATACATACATACACTCGAAAAATGTAACCGTCCTTTTTCGCAATCCGGTAAAAAGTAAAGTACGGAATGAATATAATAAATACAGCGTAACAAACGCGTGCAAAACTGCGAGCGTACCTCTATTATTATTAAAAAACCAAAACTTGTTTCACTCTACCTACTTACTAAAATTTTGAATCTAAGTCTACTTCAATCATTATTATTATAACTGTAATTAAATGATGAAGAAACAAAAGAATACAGTAATCATGTTCGAGAAATATTGACAAACGAAAATGTTTTTAGCTTCCCCTCACGCGACTATTTCTAAAGCGTCATATGTCAGTACCCCTTTTTTCAACATGTTTTTAAATGAAAGCTAAGTTATCTATAGAAATACATCAAAAATAATAAACTTTAATTTATAGTGAAAACTATATTAAAGAAATAGCCATGCAATGAATTATTGTATGTACTAACTGAGTACTAACTAACTACTAACTGATGTACTAACAATTAATTCACCGACGTTGTAGCGTAGGTGGCGCGCGGTGGGGTCCAACTCACACCAATCAACCGATCATATTGCGAAATATTATATTTATGGTATTTATCAATGGACAATGGACCATAACGTGTACTATAAATGATAAAAACATATCACATACCACGGTATACTATTTGATATTCACACATTTAATTTCAAAATGTGCAATGTTTAGGTACCTTTTGTATTAAATAAAAATGTCTTGCCATCTTTTAGGAACGTCATTTTAAATCGGATTGAAAAGTACCATATGTCCATTTTTAGATTAAATTACGCCTAAGCAATAAATACATAAGACCCCCCACTGGCTCCCGTATCGAAGTAATTACAAGTAGTTACACAATACTTCAGTTGTTTATGTTATAGTTATTACAATTACATTTTATAAATACTAAAAGCCATGTCCTCATAGTACCGTTCATATGTTCGTCCAATTGATATTCAATTCCAAGTAGCGCGGAGAAAGATCGCCCCGGGACATCGGCCAATTGAATTTGAAAACAGAACATTGCCCCCCTCCGCCGCGCCGAGTCGTGGACGTCGCCGCCCGCGCCCCCTCCCTGTGACTGCCATGGCAAGGAACACCAAGCTTTCTGATAAAACATGGAATAACTTCTATATTCTATGATATTATGAGTACTATCCTATAAACTAAAATTATGGACGCCGGTAGCATTCTCGCCCCCCCCCCCCCCCTTTCCCTGTTGTGAAGGAAAATACATAGAAAAGATTAAGAATTTTTTATTAAATGTTTGAATATAAACTTAAGGCGTCAATGTTGGTGTCAAAATTTGTACAATACATTACATTACTTTATATTATATTTCATTAATTAATAGCATAGTATGTAGGTAGAAGCTGATGCACCTACTTGAAAATAATCCTAGCGTCGCTCACGACTAAAATATAATTTCAGTGACTTTGAAAAAAACAAGTAACTATCCCGTGTTATTGACCTGAGTTGACTGACTGTGTGGGTGACAGCTTCACATAACATAAAGCAGAATTCATTTATTGATTGATACTAGATAAGGATATAACAGTTCGATTACCACTATAAACACGGTTCGATGTATCAAAGCCATAGTACTACTATGAAACCATAGTATGACGGAAAGTTTTTAAGGAATTGTTAGTTTTTTCCCTCGGTTTTAGATGATCACTATTCCTCTTCCAGACTAAGCGTGTTACCATCTTTCTCCCTATCATCAATTAATTATAGGCTGATCAAATCTACAAATCTACGTATATACATTGTTTTATTATTAACAATAACAATAATAATATCAATACTTAAAAATTCGTAAATAATATTGAAAAACTTCTGAAAGTAATTAGATAACGGAAAGTCACCATTTATTTTGACTGAAAGCATGGCCATCGCAACTGCCCTCTGCCCATCGCGGCCATTTTCCCACCCATAGATAACAGTTTTATTGTTTTTATATTTATTTATTCGAGACGGGTGTTTTTGTGTTGTTCTGCCGCGTATAGTTTTTGGCGTGTGCCTTTATGACGTAGCTATGGGACGATAGCCCCGGGGAGAGAATTATCATGATGTGACCGTTGAGCGAACTTTTAAAACAATAAGTGAATGTTTTGTTTTATAAATTAGTTTACACTTACTGGGATTGATTATTATCTATAAGTAGAAATACATTTCGTATGTTTCACAGCTGAACAACGTATATCTGTACTGGATTAAAAACTTATACTTAGATGACGATCTGCCTTCAGTCTAGAGATAGAATTTTCAGAACAAGTTTTCCACTTATATGATAAATTATATCAAATTTTTACCTCAAATGAGACAAAAGGTTGATAAATTAAGTTAAGAAAAAACATGTTATACCGAAAAAGGAGCTCCTGTTTCAGTAACATATTATGTTAAAAGTTTATCATTTATATCCGGATTACAAGATGTTAGTGTGACGTCCAGATTTATAACGTAAATACCAACCTGCCACCAACTCACTATGTAGGTATACGACAGCTTTGCACCACGGTCGGTCTGCCACTGACTTGTCGTAGTTATCATAGGCGCTTGAGACGAAGTCAATACACTACAGTTAGTATTTCTAGCCAGTCCTATTGTTACTTACTATCCTGGCTCAGTACAATACTAGTATCTATCTACACAATGTTGGAAAACTTTCCATAGTCACTCCAGCGGTAACCGTGATTACACGTCAGTGGGAAAACAGGACAAAAATTTAACGTTTACTCAAAATTATACGATTCCATAGCAGTTGCTTCGAAAATCGCGTCAATTTGCTACGGACAAATTATTAAAAATTGTACTAGAAAAAGTTATTTGAAGATCATGGACATCAAGAAGGATTGTCTAAGGAGCACTTGCTCTTTTGTAGGCATATAGTCAATAATATAAATAATCATTATTTATTTTCGATATACAACGTTGTCATTTTCTAATTAGGTACGTACTATCTTCGCCGTCAACATGAAGCAAGTAAGTAGATATAAAAAGCCAGGATAGTAGTTTGGAGATATGGTTGTTACTATCAAAAAATATAAAAATAGAATCACTTTCTATTCAACAATCTCGGTTAGAGCCGCTTGCTAGCTTAAAAAAATAGTCTACACGAAGCTCGTTTCACTAGTTTACTAATTTACATTGCAGCATAATCCTATTACATCGACATAAAATACTACCCTCGTATCACCTACGCAATAAATGCAATATATAATGTAAGATGTAATGTAGTACAATTATAATACATACCTACTCCAATTATTTTTTAAATGTACCTAAACAATTGCATTAAAACGTCTTGTCTACATTTAAATTCCATACCACAATGTTTCTTTATGAACAAATTGATCGTCAGGAAAGGTGTGTAATATAAATTTAATAAACATATATTCTGGTTAGTCGCATCCACACTAAGGCAACGGGTCCAGGTGAACTGCAGATATGATAAGTCAGCGAGATCAGAAATAGCCGTCGCGTTTTACACCCCCTGATATTTTACCCCTATCAACCATACATTCAAATATATACTTTATTCTTAAAATGATAAAGTCCGGAATATTGTTAATATAAGTACTTACATTTTCTATTTATACCAGTTTGTATGAAATCAATCCAATATCAGTCGTTTGATCGGCTCGTTACAAACGATACAATGTTTATTTTTTTTTATCTTTGCTCTTATTAATATAATACGAGGGTTTTAACTTTTTTTTAATATTCTCTATATTGATACTAGGTTCTTCAAACGAAGCGTAAATGCCTTTGAGGAGTCTGGTATCACAACGGTGACTGTTAGTGCCAATAGAGAGTGGCTCGCTGTTATGGATTGCTTTACATTATACTCTAAGGTAAAATGCAGTAGGTATGAAAAACTTGATACTATACTAGTCCACATAAAGGAATACTTATAGACAAATTAAACATATAAGAACATTTGTCCTGACATTAAAATATATATAATAGTAACATCAAGGTAAATGAGATTTAAATAAATTAAAAACCAAATTTGTTTCTTTTTAGTAACGTGTTTAAATTTACAACACACTATGGACACAAAATTTCCTGGAACTTTGTGGTTATACCTTTTTGCTACTGACTAAACTTTAGTCATTTGGTTTTTGTTGCGCCCATGTTTGTCTGCACTAACAGTCAACATAGTTTATTCGTTGTTGTCTGGAAATATATAATTATTAATATTATATGATTTAATTAAGTGTAATGCGATTTAAGTAAATTTAAATTTCAATAAATTACTGTAGATACGTTGCTTTTACTATGATCACTTAACTCTTACACTACACCGCATCCCATAATCAAAAATCCCATGCGACAAATTCAAAATCAAAATCAAAATATGTTTTATTCAATTGAGGCCCCAAGAAGGCAATCATGTCAAAACACTACCACCGGTTCGGAAGACATCCCAACCATCGAGAAGAACCTACAAGAAACTCGATCGGGTTTATCAACATCTTATTTTTTTTACTGGTTTTACATTATTTAATTATTAACAAATATTATCATTTTTAGTAGATGTACAGAGAGGAAATCACCATACGAATATATCATCATTCCATACGATTATATATTTTTGTCACCTACATTTCGGACAAAAGCATAATTATCTTAGAAATAAAAAAATCGAGTGAGTCTTACAGTAGTCGCATATGATGTTGCAACATCTGACATAATATAGTTTACACCATTTTTGTACGTCCATGGTTCACACATAATATAAATTTGTTTATGTAACAGTACACTTTATACACAACTCTGTAGGTTAAGCGCACAGCTAAAGCGGTCTTCTTCTCTATTCCCCTTTCTCGTCACACACACGCACACACTGTTGTTCCATCTCACGGCCAATTCTACCACCGCATGCACTTATTGGTAAAATCAAATAGCACGCACAAATTGGTCAAATAAAAAAAAACCGGCTTCCTGTTACACACTTCCGTCCCTTTTGACAAAATTCACTCCCACAGACTGCAGGAAAGAGAGGGAAAGATGTAACACATCAATAATTTAAATTTTATATTCGCGAGGCTGTTTACCCCGTAATTCTTCATTTGATGCAAAACTAAAGAACTTAATGTAGCTTATGTTATAGCAACTAAATAGAAAATGTAAGTATGTATATATTATGATAGTTAGATTGATAATTAAATATCAAGAACAGAATTAATTTAAGCTCAGTCGGAGATTTATCGGTTCAACATTACCTACAATTTTTTTTACTGTATCATAAGACCTGTCCTATATCGTCTAAATTAGAATCATCAATTTTAGTAATTCTATTAGTTTAGTACGTATACAAATAAAAAGAAAACAAAATACCCGAATGCAACAAAAACACTTGACACCTCGTAAGCTAAAATGCATCAAGCCGTTATGTTTACAGAGCGTGCCAAAGAAATATACATAGTTACATACATACATACTCTCAAAAAACATAACCCTCCTTTTTCGCAGTCGGATAACAAAAATATTCTATTTTTGCTTGTTATTTTTAATCCCAAACGTTGCAATTATACATTATGTATAGCTTATGTCACTTTCAGAATTAAGAGTAATCTAACGTCACCTCGTAAGCTAAAATCCAACAAGACATTTAGGCTACAGAGCGTGCCAAAGAAATAGATATTACATAAATACGCTCGAAAAATAATCCTCCTTTTCATGGTCAGGATAAAAGCAAAACCGCGAAGAAAACTTTCGCTAAATTATTTAAAAAATGCTTACCTATTTATATCTTAGCTGGTAACGTTTTAATAATATGTTTGTTTTTAACTTGTCAGATCATTCAACTACGCGCTTAGAATAATATTAATATGTTTATTTTTATTAATATTATTTCACTATCTTATTATTGATCTGTGTCTACCACTGGTGCGCCGAGTACCAAACATACATACATAAATCACGCCTATTTCCCAACGGGGTAGGCAGAAACCACGTACTTCCACCTGCTACGATCCTGGCATACCACTTTCGCTTCTTCGACATTCATTAATCTTTTCATGCATGCTCGTCAGTTTAGAGTACTCTTGACCTTACCTTTTCTCAGAACGTCTCCGATTTGATCGATAAATGTTCGTCTAGGCCTTCCTCTTCCAACGATTCCTTTCACACTCGCATCATAAATTTGTTTAGTCATTAATTCTTCTTTCATTCATCCTCTTAACATGCCTAAACCATCTAAGCATCCCTTTCTCAATCCGTGTGACTATATCTTCTTTCACACCACAAAGTTCTCTTATGACACTATTTCATACCCTGTCAATCATTTTCAATCCTAACGTACCTCTTAGCGCTCTCATTTCTACTGCATTTATTCTATTTATTGAAGTGAAACTTCTTTAGAATCGTTGTGATTTTAAACCGGATACAACGGAAAAAACGACAGGTAAGAGACACAAAAGCTAATATGAATGATATACTGTGTAAGGTAAGGGCTACATTCCCATACATTTTTTACTGGCTCTTACGACCGTTTGGAACTGGGTGAAGTTTTTGTCGATTTACTGAAGTTTCACTTCTATCGTGTGTGAATCGCACACAAACCTTTTTTTTACCAAACGATACCAATACGAGTTTTATAGTTTTTTTTACCAAACGATTAAAGAAAATACTTTTCACTTACAAATAGGTAATTATGTTTTGCGGTTATGTAAAAGATGGCAATACTATAACCAAGAATTTGTTTTGTTTTGAAAACTAGTAATAAGATGGCCTTAAAAACATATAACCAGTGGCCGTATTACTTTTAAAAAAAAGTTATTTTGTCAACAAGACAATAAAGTTCCCAGATGCCTTGTAATTACGAGAGATCTACAATATTTTCATATCATTCACTAAACACTGTATTAGTAAAACTACAGTATATTATGGAACACTGTACTTTTATCTGACCGAAAATTCATTTAATGACACAAAAATTAACGTTATTCTTATATAATATTATCACATGACGAAAGCGCATTTTATTTTTCGTTTTAAAAACAAGATTACCCGATCATATTTCTTTGGATAATATTATAATAACATAGTATTATCTGAAAATATCGTAGTGTAAACGCGATAATAAAGTTCTGATGTTATTAATGCGTGAATTTTTGAATCATTTAAAATTAACGATTATAGTAAGACAACCCGGCCCTAGTACTTCCAAACGCCGTGATATACGTCTCCCGTCTAGGTACTATAATTACTCTATGTAGGTTGTATACGCATAGGTTGTTAATTCTATTCTTGAATTTGACAGAGAATAAAAAGAAGAGCTCTAGCTAGCGCGTCGTTTTTTGTCTTTTAAAATGACTGTTGTGTTTTCTTATATTTTATATAATAGCCTAACTTACGAAATATGTAATACATTGTGGTGGTTGAATAAACATTTCAACGATCTGCCGACTATATTATTTATAACACTGAGCTAGCTTGGCGAAACGATGTTAAATTTATTTGATTTAGGAAATTTTATGAGAACTCTGCGATAATAATAGTTTAATACTTGGTAAGATAAATAATAAAGACAATTTCAAACATTTAAATATATTTTACTATACACTTTTAAAACCTTGGTAATTTTTGTAATAAACACTGTAGTTTTGTCGTATGTTTTGTATTTACAACATCGTCATCGGGCAGCACTGTATCAAATGTCAGTAATTGACAATTGACGTTTTCCACTTGTTCGCGCGGCGGGAGAGTGGCCGGTTGTAATCAACGTGGTTTTTTACTATAATAAATTGATTTTAAATCATTCTAAAAATGAAGGGAAACAAGAACGTAGATATTGAACAACTAAAGGATATCGCTAACAAGCTAAGAATTGATAGTATTGTTGCAACAAACGCGTCAAAATCGGGGTGAGCATAACCTATTTTAAATGAATTATATTTTAAGCGTTTAGAGGTCTTTTGAAGGTTAACGTATAAATTATCGAATAAATCGATGCTTTAACAGTCCGATCTCAGTTTAACCGGTACAAATTATTTATTACTTTCATCAAAAAATAACTTTGTCGTTGTCGTGGTTTGTTTCTCTTTTTTTACTTAATATCCACCTATTCAGGTAAATGCTGATCGATTGTAAAAAGGTCGAATAATCCGTCATCTGTGTCTGCTTTGAGGTAAAAAGTACATTTTAGCCATCTGCAGATGATTTTTTAGGTTATGACGCCATACCCACGTGATAGTATTTTCCAAGGTTATCGTATAAATTTGTCAATATCATCCAATATCATTATTACGAAGACTTGTAATTGATATAATATGCAAGTAATACCTATCAAAGGTCGGAACCCTCGGAATGTATTGAGTTACATTACAACTCAATAAGTAGGTATTGTTATTGTGATATTATGGTCTTGACTATGGAACTTAAATTAATAATTTGCAATCCCTATTGTAATGTATTAAAAACATTTAATATATTTAGAAATTATTTTAATTTCTAAAAATGTTTTTTTCTAATAATTGAATATTAACAAAGTTAGATTTAACTCAAATTTTAAATGGTTTTTGAATTATTATATATGGGTATATTTTAATTATACTAGTCATTTATGATTTATTGTTTTGGAAAGCTAATTAACATAATTTACATTAATCATAATACAGTAATATGCTTCAAACATACTTCTATTAATAGTTTTGATTAAGTATGTAGCCACTTTTCATTTTGACAAGTTTTTTTTTTGTATGACACACTAATTATAAATTTAGTTAGGCCATCCCGTAGGAGATGATACCACATAGATAAAAGGTAGGATGCTAGTTTGTATGTACAGTCCAAGAAAAGTTTTCACTGCCAAGAGATATGTATCTATAGACAGTCAGCATTGCCGTGATATCCTATTAATATTATTAACAGATTTTCAACACTTTATTTCTTATAAGAATGATGAAATGCAGGAAGTACATAATTCCACCAATTTCAAGTGGTTGTAGCAACATCCTCCCTTTGTCCCAAATTGTAAACATTTCAATAAAAGACAAAACTCAGGTCTGATCTACTAAAGTAGACTAATGTAATTTTGTATAAATGAGTGGCTAATTAAAGACAATACAGATTTAATCCCTGATCCAATAGTGTAAGTCTAACCAGTGACAAAAAAAACCAGATAAATTATGATTATTTTATGAACAAAAAAGTTAAATATAGTCAGACAACCTTTATTTGTCATTTACCTCCATCCTTGAACTGTTGTATCTATACACAATACAGTTGATTGCATAATATTTCCATTATCACTTTACCATTCATGTGAGGCATTGAGGTGCTGTAATTGAGATAACCTGGCACTAAATAAATTTTGTATAAAACAATCTAATATATACATTTGTTTCTTCAATATGTTTTGTACTGTCCAACCAAAATCAAAATATCTTTTATTCAATTTAGGCCCTAAGAAGGCACTTATGAATGTCAAAACACTACCACCGGTTTGGAAAACATCCCAGACATCGAGAAGAACTGACAAAAAACTCGATCGGGTTTATCTTATTATCTTTTTTATTAAACTGGTTATACAGTATTTAATTATATACAGTTATTATCATTTTCAGTAGATGTACAGAGAAGGAATCACATCCAGACATCACTATCATTCATGTAATCAGCCACCCTATAATACCCCTTTGACAATAAAACCTGCTTAACATGATTCTTGAACTTATTATTCGGAAAATCGCTAATGTGCTTAGGAAGTTTATTATAAAACCTAACACAATTACCTAAAAAAATTTTATTTGTTTTACTAAGTCTAAAACACGGAATGACTATTTTATATTTATTTCTAGTATTGAAATTGTGTGTGTTAGTAACAAGTTCAAAATTACCTTCATTTTCCAGACATACATTATATTTTCCAAGATGTATTGGAAAGGCAAAGTTAAGATACCAAATTCTTGAAATTTATTCCTCAATGATTCGCGTGGTCCCATATCATAAATTGCCCGAACTGCCCATTTTTGTAATACAAATATGGTTTCTACCTCAGCTGCTGAACCCCACAGTAAAATACCATAGGACATTAAACTGTGGAAGTAAGCGAAGTAGACCAGCCTAGCAGTAGCAATATCAGTTAACTGGCGAATCTTACGCACTGCATATGCATCGGAGCTTAATTTCCCTGCCATGGTTTTAATGTGAGGACCCCATTGTAATTTTGCATCTAGTGTGATGCCTAAGAAAACAGTATTATCAACCATGCCTACTATGTTCTCTTCTATCTTAATATTACTTTCAACACGTTGTACATTGGGTAAGGCAAATCTGATACATTTTGTTTTGTTTGGATTTAACAATAGATTATTTAAAGCAAACCATTCTGATATTTTAAACAAATTATTATTTACATGCCTAAGTTCTAAATCTTTTCTTTTCACTTGAAATATAAGTGAAGTATCCTCTGCAAAAAGAACAATGTTAGCACAGTTCTTAACCATTAGGGGTAGATCATATATATATACTAAAAACAAAAATGGTCCCAATGTCGAACCCTGTGGGATGCCGATTCTAGCCCAAGGATCCCGAAGAGGTTACCCCGTTTACACTTACTTTGAGACGGCAATCTGTTAAATATGATTCCAGAAAGTCTAGAGAAGGTCCCACACACACCATAATGTTTCATCTTAAGTATGAGCGTAGTTTGATCAACACAGTCGAAAGCTTTTGAAAGATCACAGAATACACCGATTGCATCCTGCGACTTCGCCCATGCCTCAAATATGTGACTTAATAACGTTGCACCAGCGTCAGTCGTAGATTTTGATTTTGTGAAACCAAACTGCCGACCGTCCAATATTTTATGATTATTAAAGTATTCTACTAATTGCTTTAGCATAATTTTCTCAAAAATGTTACTAATCGAAGGAAAAAACATTATTTTATGCTGAAACCTTAGCCCATTACTCAGCTACACTTCTAGTTTCATCTGATACCATAACCACTACACATATAGTTTAGTGAAAATTAATTAAATTTTCTTTGTATCCTGGAATATGTAATTTTTTTTGTAACAGATTATTTCATACAGTACATAATGTCCATAGTACATAATAATCTCCTTTCTGCTAATGCATTTGCAAATGATGTCATAATAAACATAGGCAAGCAAATAAGCAGATGACAATTTTTATTTTTGGGAATATATCTTTTATATTCGCGATGTTACGAATATTCGCATTGGTATATGCAAAAAATTCTCCTCATTTTAAACATTTGCTTCAATACTCGGTTCACAACAAATGGTACAAATATAATGCAAGTTCATTGCAAGTGATTTTCAATTACTCAAATGATAAAGCCATGTACAATCTAGACCTGAAGGCATGTTGCTGTGTGAAGGCATATTTGAAAGAAAAACAAGCCTCTAGGGAAAACCCCTATGAACTGTATGAGTAATTATTATTAATGACTTTTCTGACTATTCACATTTCAAATATCCGCATTCGTAAATGTTTAAAATATGGCATTTGTAACATACCTGGTTTATAATATATAGAATACAGTAGGACAGATACATTTAAAAAAAATCTATACTCTATACAAGTAAAAAAAAAGTGCAAGTCATTCATAAAAACATACCCATGTATAAAAACGAACGATATCCAGCACAAAATCATGACAGCGCCATCACATATCAATATAAAAAGTAACCATGAAAGTATTTGACTTTATTGATATATCAACTTATCTATACAAATAAATAAAATTGAAGTGTCTGTTTGTACTTTCAAAACAACAACTTTTTACTAAATGCATGTGATAGGTAGGTATACTTATAACAAAAACGATTGAAAAAATTTTTGTCTGGCTTATTGTTCCGGCTAATCTATGAAACGGTTGGACCGATTTTGACAGGACTTTCACTGGCAGATAGCTGATGTTGCAAGAGTAACTTAGGCTACTTTTATTTTAGAAAAAAAATTAAGGATCCATGCAAATAAAAAAAACTGGTCATGGTGAATCAATGTGGGTGCTTCAACACAAAAGAAAATTTATTCTATGCTGGAAACTGTACCCTCCAAACATAAACTTAAATGCATTAAATGCATGATTTAATAATAAAAAGTGTAAAGGATGTAGCTTGGTAATTGTTTATATAAAAAAACTGATTGATGTTGAAATAAGATTAAGGTATGTTAAAAGGAAAATATTCCAAATAAACCTATTTTATCTTTACATATACACAACATACAAATGTATATGATTGCACGAAGACATTAAAATTAACAGGTTCCTATTAATGAATCTGTGTAGTGTCCTATGTGCGAACATTAAATTGTTTGTCGTACTCACGCCGTACCACACTGTCGCGCGTGGGCAGTAGCATTCAAACATGTTTCTTACATTTCACTATACAGGGTATTAGTAGACCGCTCCCGAAAATGAAGACAGACGATAGTACTAATGACACCTTTGATGATGGGAAGGAAAAAAAATTGATCCTGATTAAAAAAAAAATCATATTATTTAAACTTTTTATTAGCATTATTTACGCTCCATCATGTTAGTACAACTTAATGAAACGAGAATTTTACAAAAAAATACAATACTTTACTAAAAAAAAAACCAGCAATGAACACCAAATTAAATACAGCTGATTGCTCGGGTCAAATAACGCGCAGGCGCGGCGCGTCGCGGCGCCAGTCCAGCGCGAGCGCGGCGCGGTGCCATTCTCGCGCGGCCCGCAGCTGGCGATCGCACAAATACTTATTTACAATATTGTCTAAATACCTAACTTATCTACTTTGCCACTGTGCTAGTATCTACCTGGCCACTTTCATTCGAATTCTCCGATTGAATTAAAAAAGTAACGGGTTCGATTCCCCGCGAATGAAAAAAATACTTAAATAAAATTTTAACAAGTATTGAGCCATGTTTTTTAATCCATCGTGTAAGAATGTTTATTATTCTGATGTATTCAGTTATGTACCTATTCATATCAGTTCAGTACTAAGTTATTTATAAAAAATGTAGATATGAAACAGCTTACCGATCTAAAGCTTCCGTGGTCTTATGAGATGCGGCTCAAATTGTGCGCAAATAGTTTCTTCAACTATTACATTATTCTGTACCATTTCATTTTTAATTTCTTGTACAAAATTGTAAATTTTTTAATTGTGTACGTGATAATCTCTTCTGGTCATTATTTTATTGTTACGTTTTTTGTTTCTTTTTAAGATTTTGTTGATTTTATGAGAGTTTTGTTTTAATAATGCCTAACGCATACGTTTATAGTGTTCGTGAATACGGTAGCATGTTAATGAATAATGTGCCTTGGAGAAGCTCGCGGGAATGCTTCGCGTGCATTACGAATTTACCGAGAGAGATTCCCGACAGCTCGACATCCGGTTGACTCTCGTCTGATAACAGCAGCATTTCAGCGACTGTTGGAAAATCGACCCATTGCTCCAGTAGCGACAGGAGGTGGAAGTCAAGTGGCAGTTCAGGCCGAGGAGCGCATTTTAGATGTCGTTCGCCGGTATCCGAACTTAGGTACACGAAGTATTGCTAAATTGTTAAGGTGTCGGAATGGAACAAGTGTGTCGTACTGGACAGTCCATAAGGTGTTAAAGCGTAACCGAATGCGGCCATACAAATTGCACAAAGTGCAAGCTTTGGTACCCGGCGATCACGACCGCCGGCGAGTTTTCTGCCGTTGGTTATTATACCAGCAACAACGTGTCCCTGATTTCATTGAACACGTCATCTGGACGGACGAGTCAACATTTACCAGAAACGGGTTGTGGAACCGAAGAAATACACACGTGTATTCCGAGGTGAACCCGCACGCAGTTCTACAAACCGGGCACCAAACCCGATGGTCGGTTAATGTATGGGCAGGTTTATTTAAGGATCGCATACTAGGGCCAGTATTTCTGCCACAGCGACTTGACGGACAGCGATATTTAAACATTATAAATGAACAAATAGTGGACATTTTAGACGACCTATCATTGACTGAATATCGCCGCACATGGTTTCAGCATGATGGTGCACCTCCACATGTGGCAAGGTTCGTCCGTGAGCGCCTCACCGAGCTGTTTGATGATCGCTGGATCGGCAGACTAGGACCACACGCTTGGCCACCTCGGTCACCCGATCTGACCCCGTTAGACTTCTTTTTGTGGGGGTATGTGAAAGAAAGGGTTTTTAATCGTGAGTGTGATAGTGCTAACCAAATGCGCCAAAGGATCGTGAATGTTTTCGACAAACTACGTGCGGACTGTGTCGAAGACCCCACGATGATGCCCAGACTGCATAAGGAGACGCAACGCCGAGCTCAAATCTGCCTCGAAATGAATGGGGCACAATTTGAGCCGCATCTCATAAGGCCACGGAGGATTTAGATCGGTAAGCTGTTTCATACCAATTTTTTTTTTTATAACTTATTTTTGAACTGATCTGAGTAGATCGTACATAACTGAATACATCAGAGTAATAAACATAATTACACGACGGATTAAAAAGCATGAATCTATCCTTTTTAAAATTTCATTCAAGTATTTTTTTCATAAGCGGGGAATCGAACCCGGTACTTAGCTTATTCAACCGGTGAATTCGAAAGAAAGTGGCTAGGTAAAGACTAGCACAGTGGCAAAGTAGATAAGTTAGTTATTTAGACAAATGTTGTAAATAAGTATTTATTTGATTGTTAGTTGCGTGCAGCACAAGATTGACGCTGCGCCCGGGCGTTCGTTGATCCGAGCATCAGCTGTTTTTGATTTTGTGTTTCATTGCTGGTTTTTTTTTTTAGTAAAGTAATGTATTTTTTATGAAATTATCGTTTCATTTAGCTGTACTAACACAATGGAGCGTAAATAATTCTAATAAAAAGTTTAAATAATATGATTTTTTTTTTGTCAGGATCAATTTTTTTTCCATCCCATAATCAAAGGTGTCATTAGTACTATCGTCTGTCTTCATTTTCGGGAGCGGTCTACTAATACCCTGTATATCTATGTCTTATATTCTGAACTAGCTACGCTCGCGGCATCGCTCGCGGGGACGACAGGAGAGCTTATAAGGCATATACAAATCGTACTTCCTTAATTATTAATTTTTTATTCAATGGATAATAATGCGATAATTTCCAAGTATCTAAGGAGTAAAAAAATTATCAAAATCTATCCAGTAACTTTTTCTTGTTGCGCGAAACCTATATAATTTAATTTATTTTCTTATTATTAATATATCTTGTAATTAGGGTTAATATATCCGAAGTACCGTTAAAGTCGTTAAAATACACGAAAACCTTAGAACAACCGTTTGAGGAACGTCTGATGAGGCGAAATGATGAACATAAATGAATAACAGTCATGAATTTAGAAGAAAGAAAAGGGGTCGTGGACGACCACAAATAACCTGGCTATGAACAATAAAAAACCACATAATACTGAGCAACACAACAAAAAGCCAATCCACAACTGGTGCGGTATGGCGTAGAAGTACTATGAGGACTGACCCTAAATAAATTGGTATAATAGTCAAGAGAAAGAACTTATTACAATTGAATATAACATGTTATTGTATTTACACAGGCACCCAACATCATGCGCGTCCATGGCGGAAATTATGTCCGTGCTGTTCTTCCACACAATGAGGTACAAGATCTCAGCACCGCGAGACCCCTCTGCAGACCGATTCATTCTCTCCAAGGTACTAAGACTTTTCACCACATCCTTTGCTATAATACTATCTTTCCACTTTAAACTGTTCAGTGTTCATGATATTGGACAATTGTGATCATGCTTACAAATAAATCACTGACAGGTAGAGATACATTTAAGAGAGTTATGTCACATACAAATTTCTTTGGAGATTTCTCTCTACTTAGGGCTGTCCGACTGATGGAATACCTCCACCCTACATAAGATCGCAGCCATATAACCTTGTGTTATGTTCCTGCAGTGAGTAAGATTTCCAGAGCTTTTTCCGGTTAGGATGGTTCAAGGCCGGCAGTGTGCTAGTGATACCTATGGTGTTATAAGACAAGCGTCCATAGGCTATGGTCACTGTTTACCATCAGACGGGCCGTTTGCTTGCTTGCCACCTTTGTAGTATAAAAAAGGATCACCGAAGATGTACACTTATATAATTTTTCAAAGTATGCGTTGTCATCATTTAATCAAACATGAATATGTTAATGTTTGAAGCAAAGATGGCGCAGTGGTAGCATGTATGGATACCACGTCGAGTGACGTGGTTTCGAGTTTTTTAACGGGACACAATTTCACACAAAGCCATTTAATACCAAACTAAGCAAACTTGTTTTATGGTAATATAACAGCTGAAATACATACATAATATAGATATTTAACACCCTGACACACAACTGACAATTATGCTCATCAAATAAAACTCAGTCACGTCCAGGGATCGAACCCGCTACCTCTTGGCTCAATAGTAAGGCTTACTACCACTGCGCCACGAGGTCTGTCAAATTATCTATAACATTTTATAAAATTCAACATCTCTCGGTTTTCACGCCAAAAACCACTTATCTTATTTACATGGGATTTTTTAAATTCATAGATATACTATCTGGCCAGATTATAGGATATAGATTGTTACATAAAGTTACGTACGAAATAAGCACCGACGATAATGGTGAACGAATTTGGAAAAACGACTTTTTCGAGAAGCTTAAATGGCTTCTTACCCTGAAGTAAACCATAAGAGATATATCGAATGTACTATCAGGTATAAAAATTTCATGGGTTTAAGTTTCCGTAACTCGACAAAGTAATATACTATATAACTATAGATATTAAAAAGGCCTACAAAAAACATATATGTCTATCTTCTAAGGATCACACACAATAAGCGTCTTTGTCCTTAAAATAACCGGTAGGCAACTGAAGTGAATTGGAGCGCCATAGCACCATACGTGCATGCGCTCGATCTATGGCATTGTGTAATCCACGCAAGCGGAGCCGTGGGTACAGCTAGTTCATAAGAGACTTCATAAGTCCAAAATGGTTGACTTATCACTATTTGTTCAGGGTCACGCCGCGCCGATCCTGTATGCTGCTTGGGCTGAAGCCGGCCTCTTCCCGATCGAGGACCTGAAGAACCTCCGTAGACTGGACTCCGATCTAGAAGGACACCCTACTCCCAGACTGAACTTTGTGGACGTCGGCACAGGCTCGTTAGGACAGGGTCTGGCGGTCGCCGCCGGTATGGCCTACGTTGGCAAATACTTTGACCAGGCACCTTACAGGTTCTAAATACATTTTTATTATATTGTTTTTTGATGTGAAACATCTAACTGGTTGTTGGAACCAATTTTGGCGAATGTTGGCGTGGCGACGCTTTGTTCCAACGTTGGCGGTGTGGAGCTGAGTTGGTTTTATTTATTAGACAGACTGGATCATTTCAAACTTTCATGTTGAAACATGGATAGATAAAAGCGGTTGGTAGGGATTGCGACCACCATACACATAGTAATAAAATAAACATCTTCACAGTTATTTTCTTGTGGTTTGTCGTGTTTCGGGATCACCCAGTGTATTTATTTATCTGGTACAGTTATAGTCAGTCAATACATAAGAGTTCTCCTTCCTAACTTCCTGCACTTGTTGCCAATTATCTAATCGCACAATATCTACCAAATATTTAATGTGGTTCTCTTGTTTATACCTCCATAGTTTTTTTTATTCACGCGAATTTTCTTTAAATAATCTTGTAGCAGTATTTTACGAAGGTGAAACATATTCTAACAATTTGAATATTAGTTGTCATACATTAAGTCCAGGTTTATATTTTATTGGGTTATTTATTATCATTTGTGTTAGGCGTTTCTATATTGATAATGTCAATATGGACGACTGCATGTCACTTTACACGAAACGATTCTGGAATTTTATGGCCAACTAATAATGTATTTGATATTAGACCATATCTCAATCAATATTCTAGTCCTCTTAAGATAAATCTAGATTAACATAGTGCGGTTATTACACAGGGTTTACTGCTTGGTGGGAGACGGCGAGGCGGCTGAGGGTAGCGTGTGGGAATCTTTACACTTCGCTAGCCACTACAACCTTGACAACCTGGTCGTCATCTTCGATGTTAACAGACTCGGCCAGTCCGAGCCTACTTCCCTCCAACACAAGGTTAGAATTAAAATAGGGAAAATCCACACCTAAATACTAAGTTTCAACCCTTAAACTCTTACAAATCGGATTTCCAAATTTGTTATTATATTGCCTCTGTCAAAAAAGGAAACAAAACTTAAAATTTTGTTTCTGGCTCCAATACCTTTAGCTCTACATCTTTGACTATCAGAACTCCTCTATAATATTGATGTAGATAATAAACGCATCTGTTTTGTCACCGCTACATGTTGCCACATTAATCCTTCATTAGCCTAATGGTTCTAAGTGTGACTACTATGCTCGAGGTCTTAGGTTCGATTCCCAGGTCAAGCAAAGTGTTATTGGGTTTTTCTATGAAATTCGGATTACATGGACCTAGAAAAACCATCACAAATCTTGTTTTATAGTCAGATATGTGCCATGGCCAAAATTTTCAATTGAAATTTATACAAGGAAAGCAGTTGCATACTATTTGTTCCTTATAGATAACTTGTGGTGTGCATTATCAGTAGAAGCTGTGTCTTCCTAAAGCCTTCCAACTTACGATGCACCAATGTTTTACTTCATAACTATAACACTCTTTATAGGTTTCTTAAATACTTGTATGTTAAGTCACAATAGAAATAATTGAGTATAAGAATCCTTTGTATATTAGATGACATGCTTGCTCGTGATTCGACGAGAACCTGCACTAACGTGCGAGCCGCGATCACGCACTTACTTATTATTAGTTAACGCTGCAATTCCAAGAAGCTTAGGCACAGAGAATCTTCTGAAATTAGTATTTGTATGTTATTTTTAAGCTTTTAATATTGTATGTGTGTCTAAGAAATAAAATAATTTTGTCTGCGAAGCATTCCGTTCTCTAGAATGTACAGTTCTGTCCTTCATTTATAGATAGTGCCTTAGAGCATGTCCGAACAAAGTATTAAAAATAACTATTAATATTTTATACTGTGACATTAACAGTTGGAGGTGTATGATGCACGAGTAAAAGCGTTCGGCTTCAACTCGCTGGTTGTAGACGGTCACGATGTCTCTGAGCTGGTGAAAGCTTTTGACGAGGCTGCAGCTGTCTCCGGCAAACCCACTGCCATCGTCGCTAAAACCTTTAAGGGGAAAGGATTCCCGGGTATAGAGGATAAGGACAACTGGCATGGGAAGGCTCTCGGTGCTGATGGGGAGAAAATCATTAAAGTAAGTAGTACAGAGTTTATTTTTATTATGTTACAAGAAAAATGTAATTGCACTTTATGCGTAATATAACTTGTCATGTATTATAATCTTGTGCAGGACAAAACAGTTGGTGCTAAATTAAATTGTTTGTCGTACTCACACGACTGATGTCGGTCGATGTGGTCAGTAGCATTCGTACATTATAGGATATAGTTTGGTCTGTATAAAAAATATCGTATAATTTCGTTAACAATACGGATACTTGCAAACTTCGGCACCCGTCATCTCGCCACAGAATAGTAACAGAAAGACGGCTCCAACCAACCTTGAATTTAGGTACCTATACCCGATTGTAGCGTTATGGTTTGCATCTACAATATTCTGGAATTTCAATAACAAAACATTATATTTTAATTAAATTCATTTATTTGTAATAAATAAAAGACTAAATTTGTTACACAAAAGTTTTTTAATTGTAAAAAACCCCCTAGTTTTTATTATAGGTTGCTGGTTATGTCTTCACTGTTAGTAGATTTCATATAAATTATTTTTAAAGTAGAATATATTGTAACTATTATTGTATTATTTAATCAGGTAGGTTTACTTAACCTTTTTTATGTTAAAGTTCGCCTGTAAATAATAACCAATAAAATAGCAAACACAAAAGGGTAATATTTGATGTTACTTCGCAGCACCTACAGTCTTTGATAAAAACGAACAAGATAACTCTAAAACCCGAGGCACCGCTGGCCGAAGCACCGCGCGTCCACATCGCTGACATCACGCTGTCGGAGCCGCCTGCGTACTCGCCCGGACAACTGGTCGCCACTCGACTCGCATACGGAACGGCCCTAAAGAAAATTGCTGATACCAATCTCAGGTGTTACCCATACCCATTTCTCTTATAATTTAAACATTTTAAACTAAACACCCGCTCCAGGTTCGCATGGGCGCAATTTACAAATGGTTTTTTCATGTTTAAAAAGATTATCGCTTTAGTATTGATATTTCATAACTTCATAGTTACGAAAAGTGCGTTTAACTCGTGACGCGAAATTTATCATAGGTGCGGAGTGCCGTCAACCGTTTCGCTGCGAGTGATTACTTTGGTTGCGCGTAATTTTGAATCCTTGATATCTTCTACGATATTAATTTAAATCATATAATACAAAGGAAAGTAAAGGACAATTTCAATCTACATTCAATGCCCAAGTTAGGAGATACGGACTAATAGACAGATGATCTCTTCTGTTATTATTACTGTTCACTGTTCACTAATAACACTTAAATAAAATATAAACTATTTTAAACATAATTGGAACTTTCGAAAAATCTATGATACTTTCATAAATACAAAAATATTCCAGTTCAGAAGTATGAATATTACTAATATTGAACTCAGTATGACTGTTTATTTGAAACTTAATATGCATTTTATGAACATGGACAAGACGAAAATCATGTCGAATATCCATGTGGTGCCCACCCCAGTATCAGTTGGGAACTTGTCTAGAAGTTGTTGATGAATATGTCTACCTGGGACAAACAGTCCAGTTAGGTAGGTCCAATTTTGAAAAAGAGGTCAGTCGACGAATCCAACTCGGCTGGGTAGCGTTCGTGAAACTGCGCGACGTCTTCTCGTCCAAAATACCTCAGTGCCTCAAGACGTAAGTCTTTGACCAGTGTGTGTTGCCAGTGATGACATACGGCACAGAGACGTGGTCGCTCACTGTGGGCCTCATAAGAAAGCTCAAGGTCGCTCAGCGAGCTATGGAGAGGGCTATGCTTGGTGTTTCTCTATGAGATCGAATCAGAAATGAGGAGATCCGTAGACAAACTAAGGTAACCGACATAGCCAAAAGGATTAACAAGTGGAAGTGGCAGTGGGCGAGGCACATAGTTCGGAGAACTGACCGCCGTTGGGGCAGAAAGGTTCTCGAGTGGAGACCACGCACCGGAAAGCGCAGCGTAGGACGGCCCCCCACTAGATGGAAAGACGACATAATAAAGGTCGCTGGGAGCCATTGGATGCAGGCCGCACAAGATCGGTCGCTCTGGAGATCTATGGGGGAGGCCTATGTTCAGCAGTGGACGTCCTGCAGCTGAATGATGATGATGATGATGCATTTTTAACTAAATGAAAAACTAAAAAAGTTTTTTCTTAATATATGTTACTTGTTGAGATTTATGCACTCGGAACCAATGTTTCTGTAATGTACTTATAATTACATTACGGACGGAAGGGTGCTAAATAGATACGTTTGTCGTACTCACGCGGCTGCTTTCAGCCGATGTGGGCAGTAGCATTCGGACAAGCACGTTCAGCAATTGATATAATCTATTAAGTTTAAAGCCAGCAAATCCTTATTTTTCCAAATTTTGCTACAATAATATATTACATAAGTCTTTACAAACACTCAATTCAACTCCAGACTAAAGTGGTCTATATACGGTATGATTTAGAAAATACAATATTTGCTTGTCAGTTACTCACATTTTGATTGTAATAAAATAATATATGAAATTAAAAATTTAGGCAATCTTAATGTCTTATTATCTTTCAGAGTGATCGCTCTTGATGGGGACACGAAGAACTCTACGTTCAGTGATAAACTGCGCAACGCTTATCCAGACAGGTAAATCGTCTTTTACATAATTATCCATTTACTGAGTTTCTAACCGAGTGTTTTTGCTACTCACTGCAAATAAGTTTTCTCCCATCAAATACTTTTCTCTTTATCAACACTGACTACAGCAATGTGCTTCTTGTACACACCAATGAAAACAAAACAAAAATGACGTACAATACAGTTGAGGGATTTGCAGTAAAACGAACGAAAAGGGTTGCGATCTTGGGAATTTTTAATTGCCTAGTTTTTCATTTAAATTGAAAAAAAAAACTAATGTTACGTAATGTGTTGTTCGAACCTTCGTCCTGCCCTTGTAACGCATCGTAATGTTTTACAAGACCCCCCCCCCCCCTCCTAAATTGCATTACGTAATACTTGAACGCCCCCTTATCTGTTTATTTTTGGTTTCAAGAGCTGAAGATGCCACAGTGTCTTTTACCAGTTCTAATGGACCAATGAATCGATTTGAATATGTCCTGCGTCAAGGCAAGGAATCTATTATTTACTTCTAGTTTTACGAAGATTGTTGTTGTTGTGGTAGGTATGTGGAGTGCTTCATCGCTGAGCAGAACCTGGTGGGAGTGGCGACGGGAGCCGCGTGCAGGGACCGTGCCGTTGTCTTCGCTTCCACCTTCGCTGCTTTCTTCACCAGAACCTTCGATCAGGTCTGGTTTTCTTATTTCCTATATATGTAAATTGCGTTTAGTGAGAAATTAGCTAAAATGACATCCAGATGTAATTTAATCCGTATATGTTTTATCAACAGTCTAATTTTCTGTGGAATGCGTCAATTTGTATGCAGGAGTTGTATTCCGCTTGTTATGGTGCGACGGAAAGTATAAAGAAGTAATTTATTATAATGTTGTTTATACAGATTCGTATGGGAGCTATCAGCCAGTCGAACGTGAACCTCGTGGGATCTCACTGCGGAGTCAGTATCGGGGAAGATGGACCTTCACAGATGGGACTAGAGGACCTCGCCATGTTCCGTGCAGTGCCCACAGCCACAGTCTTCTATCCATCGTTAGTATTCATTTGTTATGCAAGCACTGAGCCCACAGTTGCGTACACGTGTGGCATATCATTGTACCCCCTTCCTGTCTTTGCCTACAGCTTTCCAGATTATTTTTCATTCATGGTTACCGCTTCGGTCTTTAGAGACGTAGCGTGAAGTTATATAACTTATGGCGTTGCTCAATAAGTTAGCTATAAAATACAAAAAGAATACAATCTTTTGAGCTTTATAATATACTATTGATTGATTCTCCATTTCTATGGGGTAATTTTAAACTACAAAGGTGACGAATAAGCATATTAGCTTATTTACGTTTGTAATATCATAGATATCACTAGGAGGTTCTGGTTCTGACCTTGAACCCCAAGGAGCTCTGGAAACCCTAGTCGCCGCAGAAGCACAGTTATTTAGCGGCAATCTTTCGTAGAGTGGAGGTATTCCACCAGTTGAAAATCTTGAAAGAAATTACTCGTATATCCCCTACGTCACACATTGTGGCGACAGTCTCAACTGATCTTAAGTGACAATGTGGCCCAAGATGGTACACTCTAAGCCTAGTGGAAGACTGGCTCTCAAGTGCAGTTTCCGGAACTAACCTATTGGTGTTTGTCGACAGATTCTCAACTTAAGGGTGATAGCTAGCAAGATGGGCATTAGAAAAAGCACTATTACCATGCTATGGGGTGATCACGATGTTTTCCTTCACCAAAACATCAGGCTCATTGCTGGGAGAGCGAAGTTACATGCTACCAACTGAACCATCATTGCTAAGGTGTTTAATATGTGTGTTATAGTGACGCGGTATCGACAGAGCGTGCTGTAGAGCTGGCCGCTAACACCAAGGGCATCTGCTACATCCGCACCTCCCGTCCCAACACCGACATACTCTACCCCAACAATGAAGTCTTCAAGGTACAATATCCCTATACCAGATTGTTGTAATAAGATTTATTCTACTAACCAAGCGTACCTAGGTTCTTTGTGTTTCTTAATGTGTAAGATGTATGATTGATGATGATGCTTGTTAAGTTAAATAAATATATCTATGGTGTGTTTTGTATTCAGTGGACAACAATATAAAAGAAGCGACGTTTTTGAACTCCCGAGTATGAGTTAAAGAGTTTATGGGAAGTGGTGAAAAAGGCTAATGTGTCCAAGTGTAAATGCCAATCATTTAGTGGCTAACTCAATACAACATCTTTGCGGTTTAATTAAAGAGAGGTGTGGACTGTATTTTTACCTGACTGCGATAAATTAGGGTTACGTTTTTAGAGCGTCTGTAACGAACACAATATATAGATGAAGCAGCTGACCCAAGTAAAGTGGACGTCTCATTTATGAAAGGATGGTTACCCAGCTTTTGGCAGCCAATTGAGTTATCATATAAATTTGCGCGGTTTTTTATGTGAAATTATATTTTTCTTAGCTTTATAAATGCATAGTGACTAAATAATTTACGATTTTTTAAATCATGTCCATTTGCCTGTTCTAGGGGGCTGTGTGAAGGATTAAGCTTTGAGTATACTTTTAAAGTAACTATGGTGCTTAATGTCACATATCGATTATTCGAGTCTCAAATTTAGTAAAAGCCAAAACACGACTTTATAGAAAACGCAAAACACCAAATAAGTAGAAAAAAAATGTTTATAACTTTTTTTATTTTTAGAGCTATTTTCATACAAAAAAATGTTGTATAAGCAATGTTCAATGTTCAGACTTCGTTTACGACAATTGACCAACGACTAGAATGTCAAGTACAACAACAAATAAAGAAAAACTGAATTTGGTTGCTAAATAATCTGAGTAGTAAAAGATATTTTTATTGAGATATCAACATTTGAAATATACAGATCAATAGAGCTCGTTAAAGTAACTAAGACAGTGTTTATCTTGATCAAAATGTCTTTTACTACATTTGAGACTCATAGGGTCGGTATAGGTTATGAATAATAGTTTATCCGATGTTATAGAAAGATATATGAACAATGATTATATCCGGGCACAGGTTGGTGGAGCAAAGGTAGTCCGTCAGTCTGACAAGGATCAGGTTCTGCTCATTGGTGCAGGGATCACTCTGCACGAGGCTCTCGCCGCTGCCGACAAACTCAAAGAGCAAGGTCAGTTATACCTATTAAACTGAATAGTTTGCTGAACCTACATATACAAAACACATGTACAGTCAAAGTCTGTATAAAACGGAAAAAAATATATGCTTCAAATTGGACCAATTTGATTGGAGAATCACAGTTGCTAACCTACACGCACCTACACAAACACTGTCACCGAAATAAATTATTTAAGGAAATCAAAACTGAATCTGATGGAATCCAAGTATCCTGACCCTGACCTCATCAAAATGTTTTTTTATGTAACAACAACAACAATGTTATTGTATGGTAAACATGATTACACTTGTTATGCCATTCCACGAGGTGTCCTAATGTTGACTCCTCAGAATCCAGCAAGCTCTCAAATCTGTTTCAAGCAGTACTAACAAAGTAACATCAGAAACTATTTACTATGGTTTTTTTTTTTTTTTTAATTCTTTATAGGTTTAAAGTTTGGCCACAATCTCATTTGAGCTGTGATGATGTGGCCCAAGATGGTAACATGTTAAGCCTAGAGGAAGAAGTGACTCAAGTGCAGCAACCGGAACACATCTATGGGTGCTTGGAGACAGAGTTCCAACTTGAAGGTGGTATCGAGCCAGACAAGCATTTGAAAACTTCTTAACATCATGCTATGGTTTCAATATTCCCCTTAAAGCACAGGCTCGTTGCAGGGATGGAATCCCTGTCAATCGACATGAAGTCCGTACAAGCCATATATTTGCTGCAATAATATTTAGTTGCCATCAATCAAGCCATGTGATGGTACCCGATCAGTACCAAGCTGGGTCGCGACCACCACACACACATTGTGATAAAATCCCGTCAAATTGAATTTAATATGTTCAACTCAATTCTTTAATAATACCATCACAGATATACTGTAAATAAATGAAAAGGTTAACATTACAGGAGTAAACGCCCGAGTTCTGGATCCGTTCACGATTAAGCCCCTAGACGAGGAGGCTGTGATGCGCCACGCGAAGGCAGCTGAAGGCAGGATCCTCGTCGTCGAAGATCACTACCAAGCCGGTAAGTTTCAATCATACTTTAAAAATATATTTTATTAAATATAAAGTAATAACGAAAGAGGGGCCGCCCAACGACTACCTGATGACTGTGGATTAGGAGGGCTGACTATAAATAGGGAACAAGCTAAGGGGGAATTCATTATTTGGCAGGAATGTTCAAAAAAATCTGAACAAAGAGTAATAATAGATTTAAACTAGATTTATACAGAAGAGCGTAGATACATTGCTTACCGTACTATATCTATTATTTACACTGTCAATGGTGGTAAATAAATATTTATATAAATTAACTTCTTACAAACATTCCTGTAAAATATGTTTCAAATCGTCCCAAGAATGTCAACACACTATTACCAGTACGGACAAATAAAATTGATTTGATTCGTTATCAGGTGGTATCGGCGAGGCGGTGCTCTCTGCCGTGGCCCTGGAGCGCGATATCGTCGTGAAGCATCTGTACGTGCGGGAAGTGCCCCGGTCTGGTCCACCGAACGCTTTGCTCGACAAGTTCGGTATCTCTTCACCTCACATCGTGCAAGCCGTACTACAACTCCTCAAGGCTTGAACAGCACCACCGCTGAAAATAAAAAGTGAATCATTTGCTATGTACATGCTATATCTGTCTAACTCGGAATAATATCGTGGAATTAGATAAGGAAATAGAAAAATACTGTTAACAGACATTCATCTTTAATCTATGTTGTCAGACATCTGCTTCGTTTTCTAGAAAAATCCCTCTAAACTTAGAGTTTAAAAAAAATGGAGTTTGTTATACTAGGTTACCTTTTTTATACGACCACCTACGCATAAATGGCTATGGACTCTTCCCCCTATTTAATTTTTTTCTATCCAGTGAATTCAGTACAAAATCTGAAATAGTGGGACACCTGATGATCTAGCAACATAGGCTTTAATATTTACAAGCAAATAACATAAAATAGCAGATCTCATATAGTAGTGGACAGTACACATGAAAAGGTGTATTTAAACATTATTTTTACCCTATAGATCCGATAATGCTTTTTCAATTTACCCCATTTTTAGGTAAACTTATTTTTATATGAGTAATTATTGAAAGAATCGATATAGACCTCTAATGGCCCGTGATATGTTTTATAAAGATATATCATATTATAAAAAATGATATAGCAAATGATGCACTTAAACTGAGATCATGAAGGTATTCGAACCGTCTGTAACAACATTCCGATACATTAATCATATCGTACCGCACCTTCTGTATCTCAGTGTTGATGTCTGCATCTAGCGACCAGCAGCTTGATGTTTCTAGTTCCTAAGAAAAGACACTATGCGCACATTCATTGTTGACATTTTACTACTATAGTGTAATTGTTATGTAAGTGTTCTAGATCTTTCTAGAATACAGGAGGAGCATTTTAACAAGTAATTCTCAATTCCCATAGAGTCAAATGATGGTAATTAAAGATTTCAGTTCAAAAATAATAGATTTAAGAAATTGTAATTTTATAATTACTATATACGGTGTATTAAAAACCCCGTCGGATCCGTGAAGGTGTTATCAGGTATCGAGATTATATTCTGTATATGTGGTCTATTTCAGATAATAAGTAAAAAAAAATAGTTAAATGAGGAAACTTACATGGCAATACAGGCGGCGTGGCGCAGGGTACCGCCATACGATCAAACGTACCGCTGCGCCGCGCCGGGGCTGGCGACGGTGTTCTCACGTTTTAAAAAAATTGCTAAATTTTAGGAAAACTAAATTCAATGTGTTAATTTTCAATCGCAATTATATTTTTATTTTAATAGTAAATTTTTTTTTTTTTTTTTTGTAATGTCATTGGGAGTACCTTTGTACCCTTTTCGGATTCGACTGGGTTTTTTATACATATTGTATACGCTGGTCTGCAAGGCGTCGTTTTCCCTTTCCAATAAGCAATAACTCGACCATAGTGTCCCCTATTCCGATTTTTTCCTATTTCTGAAAAAAATTCAGGGCCATAATGAACAAAACAAAGTAAGAATTACACATATCCATCGGTCGAGTCGCGAGTTTAGTTAACGTCTTACGTTAAAAAAAAAACAACAGGAATTTTAATGTTATTTTTTAATTAATATTCCAATTTTTATGTAATATTGAAAAAAAAAACCTTTCTCCAACATCCTTCGGATTATTGCTAACACAAAAAAAGTATTATCCAAATCAGTCCAGCCATTATTCTCAAGTGATGCGTTTTCCAACAAATAATTTTTTTTTAATATAGGATTTGAGAATTTTAAGCAATACTTTTGTATTGACTGTAGATAGATATGTTAAAATGCTCCATTTGTTATGAAATCAGTGCCTTTATATTATTGTAGCTACACATGTTCTAAGGCTGAAGGTTTTTGTATGGATTTTTGGTGAGTTAGTGTGTAAGAAATATTTTACTATTCAGATATATAATATACATGATCATGTTGGGATATGTGTTCCCAGTTTTATTGAATTTGAATTGAGTTTGAATTGTCTTTATGTTAAGGGCCACAGTTTTTATACTTATTTGTTTTAGATTTAAGTTCACTGTGTACTATTTAGAAATGTAAAGTGCATTTCTCATGTTTTAGAAACTGATTTACCCAGTGTGTAATTATGTCATTTATCATCGGTGATACTGCAAAATGTGTTATGTATAGTTATTTTCACTTTAGGGTTGATTTGTTTAACATGATATAGATTTTACAACAATATAACACCACAATATCTATGGCCAGAGACTAGTTAAAACAAGAAGACTGCCAATACCGAACTGTAACTCGGTAATTAGTTATCTTCTAAGACGCGAGATGTCGCTAAGTGTTTCAAATCGGTTTAAATATGTCTATAATGACGTCACATATTATTAGCGTGCCATAAAAATACTTAGATGGCGCTATTTTAAATTTTGTCCAATTATTTTTAATAATTGCATTACTGCCAACTACGCGACGTAACTCGTATTTTGTAGGTACGCGACCAAGGAATATAATACTCTCTTACGAGAGGTACGCGACGTTGCCGCTCAACATGTTTGACTTTTTGTGCAAAAGATGCAAAATTTGTGATTTTTATCAGTGTTACCAGGACATGTAAATTTTCTTCAAAGCAGAATTTTTAAAATCGGTAGATCTAAGTGTTTTTTCATGGCGAAGGTTTTTACGCTATCGGAGATGTTTGAATGTTTGTCTATCAATTACCTACACTCAAACGACTAGACGGATTGTGGATGAAATTTGCATAGAAGTCGATTATGGTCAATTCGGAAAAGGACGTAGTATACATACATAAATACTTTTAACATCAAAATACGCCATGCGAAACGGTTGGGCACTACGCCACAAATACAACAACAACAGTTTTATTATAAATCTATTTTTTCAATTTATTGATCGCAGATCGTCATCCCTACCCCTAGTACATTTATCATTTATGTTGTAATTTGAATTTTTGATCATTCCTAAGGGATTGCTCTTTCTGCTGAGATCACTCTTGTGTGTTTAAATTACATTTCTCTTTTATATTATTATGCTTGCCTACCGGACTTTGATTAAGCTTACATTTGGAACTTTATTTTAGTGAAAACGTAGGCCTAGTAGGAGGTGACCCTGCGTACGATCCGCAGGTCATATATGTATTTGAAATCCAGCCTAATGGATTTTGTTTTTTTTTTTTTAATATTCGGTGTGCATATTAATAATATGAATTGCTGTTTCCTAAAATACCAATATAAAAATTAAATTACCATACACTTTTGTTTTAAGCGCCATCTCGTAATACAACGATGCGATACTTTATACTGTTTTCCTAAGCTTTATACCAATACGCCATCTGTCGCGTTTCATACAAATGATGGTAAATATTCAATGTTTTTGAGTATGATTCAAAATTGTTGAGGAAAAGTTTGTATACAATATAACATATTAATAAAAAAAAATACAGAAAAATTTTTGTTCGTTCTAGCTAAAAGGCAATTTAAATTTGTTGTTTTCAATCGCTGATATTAAGTTAAGCCAGTAAGAGTCCGGACTATCTGAGTGCGAGCAGTAATTTTGAACTGTTTGGGGGTTACATCATTTTATATGGCTATTGGCAGTCTTCTTGTTTTACTATAGTCTCTGCTATGGCATATGTCTAGAAAATCTTTAAAAAAAATCTCTCCTGTAAAATAGTTCATAGTCCATTTTGAAATATAACCGAAGATTCGCCATAAAGTATCTAAATGGACAAAAGTGTATGTACGATGGTATATATTGTTGAAATAACAACACTATGCCGTAAAAGCAGAGTCGGATTTAGCCAGTGCAGGGTATGTAGCAATTGTCAACAAGAGGCTCTAAAAGTAGTAAGAAAATACTAAAGAAAGGTCCACCAGCAAGACTATTGGGCGAAACAATCTCGAAGGTTCGAACAATATTCCATTCATAGCCGAACTTGAGCCTTATAAAGATGATACACTTTACCTTTCTACTAAATGCAGGGCCCTCCAGAAAAGGCCATTGCATTTTTTAGAGAGAAAAAGGCCTCTCATCTAGGGGTCTACATTTTACTAGACGTGGGCCGCGGTATTCATAGCATTTGTTTAGGGAAAACTAAAAATATGATCATCCACATTTTACTTTTCTGCTTTTACTACTGGGTCTATATCCGTTTGCTACTCCTGCTATATGGCTAATCTGACCCCGTGCAATGTATGTAAGGGGGTTCCCCTTCATGAAGAGTTGTCTCAAATTAAGTCTTCCTTTATACAAAATCAAATCAATCCAATTTACATTCCCGTGTAATTGCATTTTTTCATTTATTTTAATCATAATTTTTTTTTTCTTTAATAAAATAAAATACAATGACATTGGTTTTTTTTATATTATTTTATAAAACTATGATAATCAATGATGTGTTACGTGACTGGCTCTTAGTGCAGCAGTTGCGATACGCCTATAGGTGCTTGGCGACCATTTTTTTAAACTTCAAGCTACCCTGGTGGACCTTAGAAAAAACAACCACCAAAACTCGAAATGGATGCGAACTTGCTCGATATTTGCAAATCATTTAATTTAAGCTTAGAACATTGGAATCCAATTCCGAATAATTGTTCTAATTTTTTACATAATATATAAAAACTTTTTAGAATAAACTCATAACGTAAATTATGAAAATTTGATTATGATAAATTAAAAATTGTAAATAAGTCGGTAACTTTATAACAATTAAACAACTATCGAATTATTAGACCCGAATTTCGAATAAAAAATAAATATTTGATTTGTTCGCACGGCCCTAGTAGCTTTATGGGTAGTAACGTAGCTAGCATGGATGTCATGTCAGTATCAATACATAGTGGACACGCGAAATGTCCGAAAGTACGCCACAAAGGAAAGGGTTTAGGAGGGAAAAAAAGTCGTATACTGACCTGGTTCCGTTTACATGTACAAGCGAATCTGCTCCAGGCTGTCTCGTACAGCCGTCCAAGATATATTTTTGAGGAAGGATTCGCGAATTTTGACTATTTCAGCAGGAGCTTAAAAGCAGTAAAAAACCTCGACAGCCGTGAGAGCGCGTGACGAAAACTCGTTGGTTGATTATTTACAAATCGTACACGACGGTGGAGGTGGTGGGAGATGATAGGTGAAGGACACAGATGGCGTTACCACAGTACAAAAGAAAGTCGCTATCCACGTCTGTCCAGAAATCCAAGTTCGGTGAAGCTGTAAAATCCGCAACGGCTTCAGGACCTCTAAGGCGAACAGTATAGTCTGTTCTAAAAAAAACGTCTGTCCGGTTGACCGCATACTTCTAAACCAAATCAACGGATATTAATACGGTTTTCACTGTCATTTAGAGATTTTTTTAGGGAAGATTTGTATGTACAATACATTCTAAAAGAAAAAGTAATGAAGTCGCCAAAAAATCATTTTCAGGCGTTTACATGGCTCACGCTGGATAAACCTTGGAACCGCTGGATAAATAATGTTCTTAACAATTGTAGTTCTTCAAAAACCCTAGAGAAGAGTCCGCGATGGCATATATTTATCTCCTAAGGTTGACTCACAGTAAGTAACTATTTTTATCTTCAAAATCACAGATTTGAAAATCTTTATTCGACATAATAATTATTAAGATTAGGTTAATTGCGAAGCTATTTTTTCCGCTTAAGTATTAATTTTTAGGTAAAAATCTTAAATGACTTGGACATTTAATGTAGATTAAAATTGAACGTTACATTGTATCATTTCAATTAATACTGTAGGTTTCACGTATTCAAAATTACGCGCAACCAAAAAAATTATTCGCCGCGTAACAATTGGCCCGTACTTTGCACCTATGATAAGTAGCGCGTCGCCAGCTAACCGCACTTTTCGTAACTGTGAAGTTGTGAACAACAATACTAAAGCGATGTAAACTCTAAATCTTGCTTACATTAAACATTAAATACACCACTTTGTAAATTGCACCCGTCTGAAGCTACGGTGGGTTGCTAGTAATAACTATATAAAGTACTCTGTGCATAGGTGACACCCGGGGCGACAATTCGTTTAAACAGGAGGCGCGGGCGGCTAAAGATGAAAAGGTAAAATAACTGAATTTATTCGTTTGACATTGATAATATCTAATAATACCAACACGACACTACGATATATAAACCAAGGTTGTTGCGGATGCCATAATTTTCGGATGCGGATATCAGGATTTTTGAAACATATTTCAATTTTAAGTAAATAAATATATGAAAGTTGATTTAATTTTAATGTTTCATTAATCATATTTTGAGAACAAAACTAATACAGTTTTTAGTTTTACTTTAGCATTTTGAGTTTAGAATTTAATAATAAAAGACTTTGTTTATTATTTAAACTTAATAATTAATGAATTAAAAAATAAATTTATAGGGTCGTTTGGCCGATCCTATTAATTAAAAATGCAGCTCAGCGTTTGAATTATTGCTGTATTTATTTTGTCGCTCGAAACCGATTACAGAATAATATATCTTCTTGTCAGTCCGTGACAGATGTCTTATTTATCTTTTCAGTCAGCCAGTCTATCATAAACAAAATAGAATGTGGCTGAAGTAACAACTATTTATTGTGATAAGTCGCCACAAATTAATTAAAAAATAGTAATATTGCAGCCTTCTTAGCGTATATCCTGTTCCTAGGTGTATTCGCTGGTAACACTGGTTGGTGAAGGTGATAAATATCTGCGTGCAAATCTGGAGAGAATTATGTTCACTATGATTAACGTTCCACCAATTAAGTGGATTTTCATTCAAATCGTCTAATCTATACAATTAATAAAATTGAAGTCTCTGTTTGTAATGTCAAAATAACACCTTTTTACTAAATTCATATGAAAGTATATACGATATCTACAACAAAAAAGCCCATTTTTAAAATTTTTGTCTGTCTGTCTGTCTGTTTGTTCCGGGTAATCTCCGAAACGGTTGGACGGGTGGTTAGTAGCTGATGATATAGGGAGTAACTTAGGCTACTTTTATTTTTTTTAAATAATGAGGGTTCCGCACAAATAAAAAACACTGATCTTGGTGAATCGATTCGGGCGCTTAAATAGCTAATGCTGAGTAAACCATAAGAAATATAACAAATTAATGTAGTACATAATTATAGGCATTAAAAAGACCTACAAAAAAGTCCGGGAAATTATACATCTATCTTCTAAGGAACACCGACAATTAGCATTTTTGTCTTTAAAATAGACCTTGAGCGGGGAGCAAGATTCGTGTGGGCATTCTGTAGTCCACGTGAGTGAAGCCACGGGAACAGCTAGTGTAAAAGTGCCCAGATACTGCTTTTTGTTGGTGGTGACATTTTTATTCACTTTTTTATTAACATAGAAATATTCATCAACCACACAACTAACAAGATTACACTAACAAAATAACTATCAAACTAACAAGACATAAAGTATCTTGTCATCAAAGTGTGCCTTCCTATTGGTCAATTAGCGATCACGTACAAGACACGCGGCATACTGGCCGCAACAACTTTCTTTACATGTCGTTACTTACTCGCTTGCGCCTTGCACTTATAAATTTGCATCCTTAAAAGCTCCGCATGTATTGATGCGAATGTAGATGCAGATCTCTAAATTAATGCGAATGTTCCGCATCTGCAGATGCGGATGCGAATATCCGCAACATCCCTAACGTAAACCTTAAAAAGAGAAACAATAAAGGGTTGTCCCTGAATAACTGTGCTTTATAAATAAAAAACAATAGTTTGGTTAAATTCTTTATTGGTAGTTGTACATTCCTGCTTGATTGCATTTTTTATTTGTTATTTTTATCGTGAGTTTTTTTTTAGGTAATAGAAGTTTCTGCATAAAAATATTTTTTTTTAATTTAAATATGATTTATATAACATTATTTTCATAATAATTAGATAAACAAAAACATCATAAAACTTAACCATTAATGACTAGAATGTCTCTTTATTTGAATCAGTTGCGGACAGAAATCGAAGTTCGATTAGACTTTAGCAATGTTGCCATATCGCCTTCTCACTCTCCATAACTCAGAAATAATTTTAAAATGGAAATAAACTAAGAAATTATAGTATGTGTGGAATTTTCAGGTGAATGACCTTTTTTATCTTTACAGCCTCTCGCTGAAAGTAGAAATGGATTATTTTGCTTTTCTATAGTAAAATGTTTTTTTTTTAAATACAAAACATAACTAAGTTAATTTTAAAATTACAACCCAAAAATAATAGTGATCATCTATAATAAATTTCCTTGCCTTTTTTCACTAAATCTGTCTGTACATTTTGCCCTCCTAAAGTTCCCGCTAGAATATTAACAGTCCCCTAAATTTAAGGAGAATGTTCCGTGATCTGGCAACAGTGGATTTCATGTTATAAATTAACTAAGTAACTGGCGCCGGAGAAATGTTTCGATAAAGTAGGTATTACTTCAGTTGCTCGGTCCCCTAGTAAAAACACAATTATAGAAAATAATTTATAACATTAGACATTTTTGTTATATAGTAGAATCATCTCAAGTCTTATTGTTCCTCGATTTCTAAACCTCGCTTTATTATATTTACAATTTATTTCATAATTTATCATAAACTGTATGTTAGAGGTGTCAGATGACTAGTTTTATTAGTATTTGCGTTACACACTGCTCGCACTGCAATTAATTCCGTTGGTTGACAGACATTGAAGCAGACAGACATATGTGACACAAAATAACTGTCGACAAATTAAGTACCTACCTATGTTACAGAAAACTGGATACAAATAGGATTCGAATAAATTTCTCATCACAGGTCGATTACCAGATATTGCCACAGTCAATATTGTTATTTAAATCGACACCAGCACATAAACTATACAATGAGTCGGTAACTTTGTGATAAATTACAATCACACGGATAATCATTATGGAAATTAAATAAAGTTCAGACTCTTAATACAATATTGTTGACGTCTTATACATTTACATACATTATAGTTCATTCAACGGAATTTAATTATAATATGTAGGTACATTGTTGTATTCAGTCGTAATTAACATTTTTTTTAAACAATATCGAAAAAGTCTCTTGTACGCTCTAATATCGGTAACAAACTAACAACTATTTTGAGTTAAATGTAATACATTTAACGATCCACAATAAACAATTCACTCGTAAAATAAAATAATTATAAAGACATATTATATGGACGGAGTTACGCGGGCTGTTAGTTCCTATCCGATATCACTTAACCAAATATTATAAATGCAGTGATAGGTCCCCGTCCGTGTCCCGAGCGCGGCGACTCTACATCAACTCTCTATGAAAATTTACTTATTTTATTTCAAATCGCGGTATCTTTAGCTTCATTCAAAACACAACATACACAACAATTATAGCTGCCATTTCCATATTAAATAATCTGTCAAGTTTTTCATTCGCGTCCTTATAAAAGGGATAAAAAACATTAAAACCTGAACTTCTATTGAACTTCAACTAAATTTCAATTCCTTTAACAAATTAATGGCAAACGATGGCAATAGACGTCATAGCTGTCACAATCACAATCAAAGCGGATTAGTTCTAATCTCCCCGTGTAAGTTTGCGATGGATATATTCCACCTCACCATATTTCTTCACAAACATCCAAGCGTTACAAAGCTACCTTCAAACAAACATCTTTGGCCTTAAACCGAGAGTCATAACCCCTCACCCCCACTCGCCAGGGGTTGTTCCATCATGCGTCTGTTCACCAGTCCCGGCCGGCCGCTCCTCCAACTCTCCGGGCAAGTAGTCCTTCCAACTTCTAAATAAATACCTAGTGAACTTCCTCAGCTGTCTGAATTTGCAGTAAGTGGCGCCTTCGGCCGATTGCAACTGCTGCGTTTGTATCAAAAACCCCTTTTCTTTAAACGTCTGTTCAAGTTTTTCTCTCTGTAGACTCTTCCGTGATTTTCTCTTCTTTTTACTCAAATCTTCCTTGGAAGAAATACCTTCCTTAGGTGCACTCGACGAAGATTCTCCCGCATCTAGACTTTTTCCTTGGTTAGAGTCCCTTTGGAGATACTCGTAGCCTTTGTTCCCTTTGTTTCCAGTGCCGCTGTAGTACCTAAAGTTTCCACCAGAATCAACAGATAACATTTTTTTTTCTTGTAGCGAGGGTTTAGAACCTCCCGTGAATTTGAATTTGCAAATACTAACTTCTGTTGTGGGTGTTGTTGAATTTGTTTTGGTCGGTATTGGAGGGATGAATATCGCTGATCTTTTCCGCTTTACTGGACCTTGCACTGGGTTGGGTGAAGCTCTCTTCATCTTATGTTCTGGGCTCTGTTTTGCTTCTTCTACCTGTTTGATGACTTTAGGATCTAATAACTCTGATATTTGTTTAAGAACTAGTTTACTTTTGCTGTCGTCTAGCGACGAATTATCAGATACTTCGCTGATGCTGTTAGGTGTTGGCGGATTCTGTTCGTCTATAGACATCTGACCAGCTAATCTCTGGTAGTATAGTAACTGAGTCTGTAACGCAAGAGGATGCATATATATTCCTGCATTAGGCCAGTAAACGTAACCGGGGAATTTGCCTTCCTCTTCTGGATTTGACGTGGATTGTGCTGGTTCAGATAATGTAGGAGATACATTGGTTCTTTGCCTCGACAAATCAGGAGAACTGCTTGCCGTTTGAGAAAGGACATTAGTATTTCTCTGGATGACGGAAATAGCATTTGGTTGTTCAGACTTTAAAGATTCTTGTTCTGTACATTCCGCCTCGGCTTCAGTCTTAACTTCTGGCAATGAGGAATAAATGTTGCCAAATTTCTTTTGTATCTGTATTTTTAAATCGTGAAGATCTCTAATACAAAGATTCAAAGGTTCGTCATCACTGTGTAAAGGTCCCGCAATAGTAAGTGGAGCTTCGGGCATTGGTTCATCAGGACTGTTGAACCTTGGAGGGGATAAACTCTCCAGTTTCTTTTTATTTTCTTGTGAAAGTTTCCTTTCCAATAGGCTAGAGATAATTTTATTCTGCAAATCAGTTTTAGGACTACTCACATTTGGTTCTCTAAACGGTGGACATACTGAACTGATTTTATCCTGGGGCTGGGGTTGACCAGGAACTACAGTGCCATAGTTTTCGTAAATTAAATGACAAATGTCAGCTTTCTTTGGTTTCCTGCCCCTTCTTGGTTTGGAGTTGTTCAATGTCATTTCTCCCATATAAGGAAGATCCTCGTAGGAGACTATTTTACTAGGGGCTATGGCAGGGTTTTTCTTTTTCTTTTCATCAAGCTTACAAGATTTTGTGGACATGTTTATTGGGGGAGCTGTGGCTACAGTCCGCGTCCCCATCTCATTTTGAATGCCTGCTAGCCTCTGTGCCCATATCTTGAATGTTTCATTTGTAATGTTGTTGACGTCAAAATTTTGTTCTGCCTTTGGTTTATCTTTTTGTTTCTGTTTGACGTTGGCTTTTTGCAAGCTTTGTTCGTAGTGATCCAGGTACTCCTGGGGTAATGCTTGGTGGTGAAACTTTAGTTTCCAGCGGTTCTTCTGCCTGTTGCGATGTTTCGTTTTAGGTTGCTCACTTTTCTCAGCCAGACGTTCCTTGCTCGATGAAAGCAGTTGTTGTCGAAGTAATTCTTTATTTTCTGATGACCTGGAATTAAAGAAAATAAAATTATTCTCATAATAATTTTTATGCGCTAGTTCATAAGTAAAGGATCTCATAAACAGTTACTTGGTACCTACTTTTTTAACCTACATAAAAAAAAGACTGATGGTACTCAATTCGATTGTATATATTTTTTTATGGATGTTCATCCATAATTTCCTTCTTTGTGAACTGATTTGGATCATTTTGTTGAATAGGGGATACACCAAGGCTGGTCCCGTTTTAATTTCATTGACATTGGACCTTGGACTTCGAAGATAGACCAGGGAATACCTTAAAATCATTGAAGTTGGTTTTCTTTTTCTTTTTTTTTGTTAAAAATTGACTTGTTATCGTTTGAGTTAACTGTCGTGGAAATATAAGTGCGTAGATAATTTATATTGGTAAATCTATCAAAGCGCAAGGCATTCTGAAACCAGTATACATAGATACTCACTTGTGTAGGATTTGTGGCGGCGTCGGGCACACGTCTGCGCACGCCACGCGCCTCATCACGTCTGAAACAACAATGCAACAATGCAATCAACATTTAGAATGTCAAGTCGCATCGCTGAACTTCTTTCCAACGAATTCTTAGTAGGACTTAATTCCGAAACCGATAATATTTGATATCAACAAATTAACGACAGCCTTAAATTCCAGATATACAAATGAATAAAATTGAAGTGACTTTTTACTAAATGCATATTATGAAAGTATATACGCCACACGGTAGGTATTTATAACAAAAAAAAACTTTATTTTTAATTTTTGTCTGTCTGTCAGTCTGTTTGTTTATTCTGGGTAATCTTCAAAACTGTTGGACTGATTTTGATGGGACTTTCACTGGCAATTAGATGATGTAAGGATTAATTTTGGCTACTTTTATTTATAAAAAGAATTGGAATTCCGCGCAAACAAAAAACAATTATAAAAAACTATGATTTTGGGGCGTATAAATGGCACACGCTGAGTAAACCATAAGAGATATATCAAATTAATGTAATACATAATTGTAGATCTTAAAAATACGTACAAAAAATTCAAGGACATTATTTTTATTTTTATAATATTCAGGAGCGGGGTTGGGGGGGATATTACGATTCGGGCGTGTGCCCAATCGACATCATTTTCTAGTAAAACTGCTGGATACATTTTGATCTTTTTTTTTACTTCCTAGATACTTAGTAATCCTTATAATTTTTTGTAAATCTCAATATTTTTATTCCGAAAAATCTTATTAAAATTTTAAGAAACTACGATTTTTATAAGCATTACGCGTTCCTCTGTCGTCCACGCGATCGAAGCCGCGGGCACTGCTACAAAAAAGTCATTTGTTTGAGGCTTTAAGGAGGCACTGACGTTTCATCCCATTCCCGTCATCAAGAAAACTAGCAAAAAACTTAAACTCTGTAAATTCTGTTACAATAAAGAGGTAATTATAATTATGACAAAATAATATTTATTTTCCTTGTAAGTTAATAAATAGAAAGATCGTTGAAACCTCATATTTTTATTTCTTACAATTAAAGATGAAATTAAATAGACTTTATATTTAATATGAGTCATGACTCATGAGGTTTTAATTATCATGAGTCGAGTTCATCGGAAAACATCAGAGAAATTGCTTCACAGAGTAAGTAGCTCAGAGTAAACGCACGTCTGCGTCAGACAGTATTATGTTCAGTGGGAAAATTCTCCGAAAACGCATGAAGCTGTTGCGAAATATTCACCATTTAATTTAGAGGAGCGACGCGATCGGCGGTGGCGGTGGCGGTGGCGGTGCGCCATACCGGGCGTAGGATATTTCGAGCGTCACTCGAAGCTCTCGGATTTCCCTCCCTCGCGCTTGTCTTCATATTAATATCATTACAAAAAATAAACAAAGGTACAATTCTCTATAGCCTGGAGAATATCTGTCTACTCTACTGAAAATATATCCACAGGAATTACTTATCCATAAAATAAAAATAAAATGATGTTCATTGGTGAGTGCATCACCTGAGAACGGCTGTATGGATCTGGCAATTTTTCGTTTTAAAATGTTCGTAATGGTCAGACTATTGGGGTTTTACAGGCTAGGGAAATTTCGGAGAAAATTTTCAAATTCGGAAAAAACTTAACGTCCTTTTTTCTATAGGATTTCTGTAAAAACTCAAGACTCACGATTCTAAGGATGGACATGTGTAATTATTTTTTGTTTTGTTTATTGTCATGGAAAAGTTATCAGGAAAAAACCGGATATAGGTGGCACTGTAGTCAAGCTTATTGACTATTGGGAAAGACAGAACAAAATCTGCCGGCCCAACGGCAACTAGTGTTCTAATAAAATAAACATAGTTGTGGGTGTTAATTAACGTTTTTTTATGATTTATTTTGGACAATTAGGCGTTCATGATTTATGTGTTACTAGCTGCCCCCGCGACTCCTCTAGCTAGGTAATATATTTAATGGTTTTCATACCTAAATATTTATTACACGGCTTTTTTGTACAAAAATGTGTCCATATTTGATGTTGTAAAGGAGCAATATACCATATTATTATTAGGAAATTAATTTATTTGATTAAAGTATAAGTTTTACATGTCTTGATTAATGTTTTGAATTTGTTTCATCTCTTAACAACTAACAATGCGACGTTTAATGTGGCTTAAATATAAAATTTAGTTTTATAACACTGTCGTTTTTTTAGATAAAACCGATTATAAAAATGTACCTAATCAGTAAGAAGAGCTGGTGAGAGACTTGGTCAGGTTTATAGACATTTTTTTCTAGACTTTTTAAAATTGTATAATCCTGCTAACATTATAAAGGCGAAAGTTTGTGAGTGTGTGTGTATGTTTATTACTCTTCACGCTCAAACGGCTTTATCAATTTTGATGAAATTTGGTACAGAGATAGCTGACACCTTGGATTAACACTTAGGCTACTACTAAAGTTTGTCTTGAAGGTGTTTTTTAAACTATACGCTATTAAAACCGCGGGGCACAGCTAGTACAACATAAATTTAATTCCAATGTAATTCAACTTCATAGTTGCAGCAATCAGATGCGCACTAGTCTCTCCGCTTCTATTCACTGCTGGCCACATAATAATAATAATTAAGAGTTATTATGACATGTAATTACAGGTATCTGGTTAAAACACGTAACAAATAATCTAGCGGGTGCTCATTATGTTTGGCCGAGTGTGTGACGTGCTATGGCGCGGCATTGTACATCATACACGATTAAATGTCTTATTTCGTTTTATTATCTAAACAATAAAAAAAAAATTTTTTGATGTATGGATCTGATTGCTGGGCCACGAAAGAGATGGATGTAGGATGACAGAAGATTACGTCATGTGGCAGAGATGCGAATGTTAAGATGGATGTGTGATGTAATAAGATTGAGTATATCTGAGAAAGTAGACGACGCGACGTAGTGACAGAAAAGTTGCGGAGTTATAGGCTCCACGCTAGCCCACTATGAACATGTCATGAGGAGGTATGAAAGTCTATAGGAGATTCGAGTCTCGGAATATCAAGTCATTAATCATCCCTTAAAATTCGCATTGTACTTATTATAATTTAACGGGTATCTAAGGAGTGAAATAAAAAAGATTTCTTCAAAATATATCCTGTGGTTATTTCGTCGTGCGCGCACAGTGCCAATTAAACCTCTCATCATTTTAATCAAATCAAAACAATCAAAATAGTCTTTATTCAATTTAGGCCCTAAGAAGGCACTTACGAACATCAAAACACTACTTATATACTATAAGATTGCTTTTTAAATCGTTAGCCGCGTGACGTTGCGTGATAACAAATAAATTTTAACAAGTTTTTGTTAAAAGATTCAACTTAAGGGGCGTTAGAAAAAGAATGTAGATTCTTCAGTGAATTATAGGATTTAATGAAAAGTGGGCAGCGTCCACGAAGGAGCATTCTGTATTTAATGCTAGATTGAATATATCGGCTTTAAAATATAATGTAGTATCTGTAGCAGATTATGAGCCGGTAGCGCAGTGGAAGTTATTTGTAGTAATAAATAAAACCAGCATATAAAAGTAAAAAACAGGAAAAAACATATATATATAAGGTAGCAAAGATCTTTACACAACAACAGACAACTGTGTGACACATACCAAATTTAAAATATGGAAAGTACAAATTTATTATAAAAGAGTATTTACTCAACAGTATCCCTGCGCAAAAAATAATTATACAACGATCCAGATCCATTAAAGTTATTACATCAAATAAATGTAAAACTGTTGCTCTAATGCAGACAGCAGCCATGTTGTAAAAAATATTACATACTTATATAATAAACTTACGTCGAAATTACGTTTATACTTTTGTAATCTCATTCGCAACGGAACATTAATTTCGCAGTAGTTTAATGATTTATTTTGAAATTTATGAACTATTGTTATATTCATAATAAAATATGAAGAAATTGTGTGAGATGAAATGTTTTTAATTCGTAAACTAATCAATGTTTACGATGAATGTACTAAATTGTGAAAACACTGAACAGTATCTTTGTACTATTCAAATAGATAAGACTTCCGACTAATATTCGGTTTCTTCCAACTAAATAACCAATTTACATTTTCGTACAAGATAATATGTATGTTATATATAAAAAACATTGTATAATATACATAATATTGTACAGAAATAATCAAATTATTAAGTTTTATCCAATTTAGAGCAGATGTAACTATAGTATATATTACATAGAGTTTACTCGTTTAGATTAAATTTATTTGTAACTTTATGCTGTATATAGAAAACCTCTGTAAATTTTTTGAAACATAAATATGATATTATTATACATAATACTACATCTATAATTATATAAGGTAGGTAAACTATTTCGTGACTATTATTGACATATTACATCACTGAACATGTTTACTCCACGATTGACGTCTTAACGGTTACTACATAAAAACGTTCGGTTGAACAAAACCACAAAAAACGTACCTAAAAATTGTTCCAACACGGCAATGTTACAATTAAAATCTGACATCACAACTTACACAACATTGTTTAATCTTGTTCCAAAGAATATTAAATACCTACTGGTCATCCTATTCCACCCATTTGATTTGAAATTAATTTGAGGCTGTAACCGATATTTCGTTTATAATTTAAAAACTATTTATGAGCATTATTTTTAGACATGGTATATTAGTCCATATGAACAAAAGTTACTTCATTAGAAAGACATTTTTATGAAGTCAAATTTTGCCCTGTATAGCATGTTATTTGGACACAGCTTAGGAGATAATGCAAAATTAAAATGATTTGTAGTTGCGATGATATGAAAACAATGATATGTAGCCACAGGTGTGTTGGCGGCGCGGTGTTTGTCGGATAAAAACACGGGTGAAACCGTGGGGCACACCTAATAATATAATTATCCTATTTTAGCAAGAAGACGCCCTTCAGGAGTTTCCGGAGGCTATCAAATGGCTAGCATGCAATGTCAGGGTTGTTTCTGCGGTGTGTTGGATATGTTTATTTATTTATTTATTTATTGTCACATCAACGACACATTCACAGAATATTACAATAACAAATACACCACAAGTTAAGGACTGTGTGAAGTATCTTTACAGATATGCACATCTTATTAAATTAAATTAAGCCGCAGTACAACTCCAACAAAAACAAATCACAAATAAATTACAAACATGAAGAAAGCTACAAACCAAATGATTCATACAACTTTGAGCGAAAATTCCAGAAAGAGCAATTGAAGACGTCAATATCAACATTATTTTTATTAACATCGCTATAAAAATCCTTAAGGCGATTCAAAGGTGAACAGATATTCGTTCTGTTTTACACGTTGTATCTTTGACCTGCGCAAGTACCACGCATTGGGGACTGGATTCTTGGTTAGAAACGTGCCAAAATACACTTTTTTTAAAGTCTTTAAGGTCATTATGGCCCACAATCTCATCTGATGTCATTTGATTATGTTGCCCAAGGTGGTAACACGCTAAGCCTAGTTGGGGCTGGGTTTAGACAGCTGTGCAGCTGCTGGAACACACCTGTAGGTGCTTGCCAATAGATTTTCAACTCGAGGATGGTAGAAAATGCCCTACCACCATACTATGGTTTCATTATGTTTTCCTTTCACCAAAGGTTTACAGTGTGACACAGCAATCGACGTGATGTCCGTACAAGTTACCATTGCTTAAATGCAAAATATGTTATGAACCCGTGAATTTAGCAAGTATACTATAATATATCTAGGATTAATTGACGGTAGCATTAGTTAACTATAATTTATTGTTTCATGTCATTTCAAATGACTCACGCCCCAAATTTGCTTTTTTATATTATATAGGTTTAATGTTTGATTACAAACTTTAAGTTAAGCTAAGATGTGGCTTTAGATGAATAACACGCTAAGCCTAGATAGAACTAGCTCTGAAGTAAAGCTGACGGAACACATGACATGATCTATGAGTGTCTGATTGATCATTTTAAACTTCGAGCGCGTGGCTAAAATTGTTATATTTTTTTAAAGTAATATTATAAATAATATGTAGTTGCTCGACTGGATAGGAACCCTGCGTTGAATACACATGTACTCCGAAGAAACAATTACAGTTGAGTTATATACAAAGAATATCAAATTTTATTAATGGTTAAGGATTTTCATTATTTAAAAACTTCCTTTTTTATGAATATAAGGGGATATTTAGGGATTCTGTTCTACAGTATTTAACAGTAATTGTTGCAGACATTGTGAACAAAGAGTGTACGGAAACCTCATTCAGTGAAAGTGAACGCTATTTTGCTTCCCTATGACTCATTTATTTATTTTATTATATAATAGTAATGGGAGGAAAAATAATTATTCTACTGAAATATAATAAAATCTTGAAGCGATGATAAAGCAGATAAGTCGCATCGTTCCATTCCAAGGTACGTGGGTTCAAGTATTTAACGAGTTATGCCTCATGTATTGATGAAAATAAATATCGTAAAGCAACATAATGAATGGCATTACTTAGTATTTGCCTGGTTATAGCTACAAACAGCCAATTGAAAATCTATAACCGAGCACCTATCACCTTGGCGAGCTGTGTGACACCCAGTCCCCTGTTAGGTAGATTAGGTAAAAAATAATCTATGTGTTACAATTAAGTATTATCTAAATTAAGAATTAAAACCTAATACAATAATTGTTAATAAAGCTAACACCACTATTGTTATGTTAAGAAACAAAACATAAATACAAAATAAATATTACATGATATAATTTAATATTTTAGATATTTTGGGTACAACTATTGTTACTGTAAAAGGTACGATTCAAATGGAATCAAGAACCATGTTAACCTATAAAAGCAGCATTGGGATGTGTTACGTGGCTTATTACATCGTTTGGCGCTACGCCAGAGTTCCCGATAATCGACAGCGAAGCAGCGCACGCGGCCGCCGCAGTGCAACGGACTGACTTGCCTGCTAGCGATCACGTCACTCAACTATACGTAGCTAACTGGGCTAATAGGTGAATTGTTTTTTCTTTTTCCTTTTATTTTTTTGCTTTTAGTTTCCAAAATAAATGGCAATTCTAGCGACGTTATGATAATGAGATGTATTACAACATGTTTTTTTTTAATTATTAAATATCCCGCAATCTGAGCGTGAGCGTCATAAGTATGGATGAAGAGCTATCCGAAGCTAGTCTAAATATCTTTAACTAATATTCTCATATGAAAATAGCACAACAATAAATAACGTAAGGTTTAGTCGACGAAGTATTTTTTGGCATGATATAAAGAAATATGCTCGCGTTTTATGGCCCGAAAGATGTAGCATAACTTTCTGAAAATAAAGAGAATGTTGTAGATTTAATGTAATCTACAATTTCCTGCGTTCTTCAAAATAAATTATCTGCCAAAATCATTCGAGATTTCAGTTAGCTGGCGCAAGTTTTTACATATCTTAAAACAATTTTCTACGCTTCTCTTTACTACATATTATGTAAGTAGTTTTTCCTGGTCGGGGATGATTTCTGTATCGGTAGTAATTTTTACGAATACTTTCTTCAATAGTAGGTTCGGCAAAATGACGGCTCTGTGTCTGACGGGAAGCAGAGAACAATTCAAAAACAACGGCGACCACCAACAGATCTGTTGTCCATCGACGGCCACCGTCATCGTACCGGCTTACAAGCCTCTAGGCAGCTGGATCTACACCGACCGATCACAAAACGCGACACGCGTAACTATGCGATTTAGGGAGTGTAACACATGAGTGTTACATGAGTATACATGAGTATTCCCACAAGAATACACGGTGTGCATTCCCCATCCAATCGGACACAATTGTCTTGTCCTACTCTTAACTACTCTTTGTTATCTTTTTGAGACATAATAGAATAAAGTTTATTTGATTTTCAACTATTATTCAAATAATATGTATTTACGTATTAACATAAACAGCATATAGAGTGATGTAATTGACACATTTTAATAGAGAAAAAAATACATGGAGCAATGAAATATGGATGATAGAAACTGAATAAACAAACGCTCAGGTCTGTGTTTGGGGACCCAGTGTAGGTATTTCGTATCTTAAAAATAAATTATCTGGAAAATGTTATTACACAAACTTTCTAGAACCTAAACAAACCCACGATGTGCAAATTAGCAATTAATAAAATATGATAATCTCAAAGGGAACTTTAATAGCTTCCATGTATGGTATAGAGTGATCGGAATTATGTTTGGGAATGAATCATAATGAGATGCGCGTAGGAGATCCCGACGCGACGCGACGCGGCGACTGTGTGTATTGCGCCTGCGAGCTGCGCCCGCGCCTGCGCGTATAACAACCCAACGGAGCTCACCTATGGGCATATTACTACGCGCCCATAAACACTAGTTATAATGTTATGATTAATTTCATTATTATACTAATAAATTTACATTTTACGACGTAATATGGTTATTAGATATATAATTATTGTTTTTCTTATTATTATGTTTATGAGCGTAATAAACCTGATAAAAGATTTGAATTTATGAATACATATTCACTAATTACCAGCTTTGACTACATGATGTCCGTGGGTTAAGCGCCTTCTCCTTTAATAAACTGAATAATTGTATAAATTATTTAATTTTTACGGACTCATTAATTATTAAAAATGTTATTAGAAACTGATTGCTCCTGATTTATGAATGATAAATTGGGTAATCGTGAATTAACCTTATTGGCTTAGAAACAATGTAAGTCGCACATGGACTGAAGAAAATACACTGACAATTGTTCAAAAAAGACTGCTTTTAAGATTAAAAATATTCCTAGACAAGACTTGTCATGAGATTTGTAATATTTTAAATGATGTCCATGATTGTTTCAATAACTAGTTTTTTTTTTAAATCATATCCGATTGAAAACCCACATCATGTACATAAGGACATCCATTTATGATATTTTGTTTGACCCATCTTGAAGTTCCAAATTAGACATCAGAACATCACATCTTGTTTACATATGAATTCAGGCTACCTACTTAGATTTCCTTTATAGCATAACTTAGTTACCCGACAACTCGACACAAAAAATTCTAATACAAATACATACCAGCCTATTTAGGTGATGCCCATACAGAATAATAATTCGCAATCATTACTTATTAAAACGAACAAACATACAAAACAGACAGCCGTTTTTATAGACATCTATTCGTTAAATTGGCGATGGCAAATTTCACACCGACATCGTCGAATCAGTTGGTTTGGAGCTAGAATAAGCAAGTGATAACAGAAAGTACCTCGGCAGTGTTTACATTGTTTATACAACGGTCCGTCGATACGTGAATCATTTATTTCGCTATTGGCGCCCACCGTGGAGACAATTTGACACTGCCCATGTATGGGCAAACTGACTGTGGTCATACGAGCTGGTCCGCTGAAGCTTTCCTGCGGTAACGAGCTACGCAAACACACTCATGTGTTCAGCAAACATGACACACATTCTCGTATATGTAGATATCAATTGCCGAGAAACACTATATATAAGATGACATTAAATAGAAGATGGCCTCGTTCGATCCTCCTTCAAATTAAAGTGTCCGGTTCTAAAAGTTAAAAACACTGTTACATTATACACGTAATACACGAGTACGTACAATGTTAACTGTTTAACACAGTCATGTCGTATCCCTTAAGTGGTTACTATAGATGTATTGTTTCTGGTATACGAGATACACTTTGCACTTTTCAACTCAAAAGTGACTAACAATGCAACTCAAATTAAAACATGGCGGTACATAATTAAATTAATTTGCTTATTCATTAACTATATAAATAAAAATTAATGTTGTTCGTTGGTAAACGTATTACTTGCGAACGGCTGGACTGTTTTGAATATTTTTTACTTTAAAATGTTCGTTATAGTCTGAATTAGGTTTTTGTAGAAAGAATAATTGGAAAAGTAACTCGGATTTTTTTCAAATTTGGAAAAAACTAAACATACGTTTTTCTATCGAATTTTTGTATGAACTCAAAACCATATCACGATTCGAATTAGGGATATAAGTTTTTTTGTTTTTGTTGGTTAGGTCCTAGAAAAACTCGCAGGCAAAGAAATCGGGGTAGACAGATGGCTCTGTCGTCAGGTTATAGACTGTTGAAAAGGGCAGAACAGTGTCTACGGAGCCAACTAGTTATTAATAAAGATATAAATGAGGCAAATTTTAAATTAATAGAATATACATAAAGTACGTGTTTAATTAGTAAACATCAGAATTGAATTAGTAACATAAACAAGACAATTGAAAAAAAAGAAAACCAACTAGTCGAATGCCAATGAAATTAAAATGGGACCTCCCTTGAGGTATCCCCTTTCCAACAAAATAAGAATCATCCAAATCGGTTCATAAACAAAGAAGTTATGGCTGAACATCAAAAAAAAACATTCGAATTGATAAAACTTCCGTATTAGAAGTCAGTTAAAAAATCCGGTTTTGTAAGATTCAACACTCTTGAGTCATAATGATCATAATATATGTAACTATTAAATAAATAAAGTGTATTTTTATAATTATAATGGTTCGCAATATAAAACGCTACAAGAAAAAACATATATTGCAAAAAAAGATCATTAGTTACGCAAAATATTTCGTAATCTGTTTAAAAAAAAAAACAATACTTTAGGTACTGTAAGTTATATACAAAATAGCTTGCTTAAATGTGTCATAATATAAAATATAAACGTAAGTAAAACTAGCTGAGTAGATCTAGTTCCAGCGTCCGTTTCAGAACTTAACATTTGATACCTGAAAAAGTGCATTATGGCGTACGAGTTGCTTGCTATTTGTACCTATCTTCTAATTTCATTTTTAAATATATACGTTCACAAATAATATATATTTTTGTTATTTGAGCGTATAAACGTCTGACCATTCAAATTAATAATATAATTACATACCTACATTTACATATTGTAGATTGAATGACAAATCCTATACCTACCTAACAATCCATTCAAGACTAATTATGTTTATAAACTTTATTGTAAAACTTGTTTTAATACCCATATGAACCTATTTATTTCATTAAGTGGAAGTTAAATAAAGTTTAGAATATAAACGGCTAATAAAGAAACTTTGTAGTTAAAGTAACTTTTTATATTGAACCGCTAATTATGAGAGAGTTTATCCTTTAAAATTCAGTTGTAAATCGATCCAGAACATCCGTGTTGTGATGACTTGATAGATAAGGCATTCTGTCTTTGATGAGCTGATGAGTGACAGAGCGCAGGGTCCGGGGGGGGGGAGGGGTGACCGAGCGCGGGAACTCTGCGTTGCCCTACATTGATAAACCTATGCCGTTTATAGAAATGTTTACATAAAACACATTTGTATGAATGTATTTAATTTGATAAGCGCATGAATATGTCATAGATAGCAAGTTGCCAAAACAAACAAACAACATTATCGTGATGCGAATTTATCAACAATAAGTCAAAAGTTTAATGTTATGTAACTTAATTATTTAAAATTAATTCCATATATAAAATACAACCAATGGTTACGTTATGTATACCTATAGATAGCATAGTCGTCGATAAAAAAGCATTCTGTATTTCCTTATCACCTAACAAAACAAAAACAAATTAATTAATAGTATAATCACCTCCGCCTTCGGGTAACATTTGTGACATCCAAATCCTCTAATGGTGCACACTACACAGTGAACGCACTAAGCACGATATTGTTCATTGATAAACAGGTGGTGCGGACGCGGGGACGTGCGCGCATGTATCACTAAATTACAATGCACTGTGGCGCGACCGGCGGCATTGCGCGGTGCGCTCTGTGTGGATAGGTATAGCGGGGGCGAGTGCCGGGGGCGCGGGTGGGGGCGAAGCGGAGGGCCTGCTGATAACGCACTGTGAGCAACAACAGAGCAGGGTGCGCGTGCGCTTGTCGCGGCGGCTCGCGGGTGCTGGTGCGGGTGCGTAACCGATGAGGTCGCGAACAGTCGCTGCGCCCGCGCCGCGCCGCGAAGCTCTAATCTAAATACAGACAACTCGGCCCCGACCAAAATCACTCGTATTACTTTCGGTTTCCATACGGCCTAAATTTAGAGGCCGCTCGCTACAGAAATAAAAACGTTTTTTACGTATTTTCAGACGGGAACAGAGAACGTTTTTGCAGCTGGTGATGTGCCAGCGACGCGCACGCGCACGCGTCCCGCGAAACCCGAGATTCGTGCCATATTTGGCAACCGCTCGCGCGCGATCACAAACGCTTTTGGGTATTTAGTTTCGATTCGTGTGCCAGCACTGGCAGCGCGCCGCCCGCGATACGCGCTAAGCTATTTCAGCCGTTTCCGTTGCGCTAAATCGCCGAGGTATCGAGGATGCATTACCACTGACCAACGAGACCTTAATACCTTATATGGTGTTCTCTCACAGGAATATTACCAAAATATAAAACAAAGGCCTTCATATACAACCACTGAGATCGATTTCCATTTCACTAATGATGCTAGTTACAAGACAAAATTAGATTTATACATATTTGTAGTAATCGAGCGCAACACAGAAATATTCGAACAAATTATCCCATTAGGTCTATTTCCGTCCGTCCCGATTGGATTGGGAAAACATTCTAAATAAGAGTGATCTAATAGGTGTACTAAACAGTTCCCGTTTGTTGCACGCATCACATTTTCATGCGTGTGACGTGGTCGCAACGCGGACTGCGCTGCGGGGGTGGGCGGCGGCGCGCATATTCTGTTTGGCGCGGGGCGAGGGGCGCGAGGCGTGCAGCTCTTACTACTTGTAATCGAGTAATCATGATCATTTTCAGCTATTTTATAAATATACATAAAAATTATAAATAATTTAATTTTTCGTATTAAATTATTACGTTTTTATTAATTATGTAATTAATTTTTTTGTTTCATGTTTAATATCAACTTTATTCCCATTTATTCATTACCCATAATTTAATTACCCTTTCTTCTTGGCTAAGTTTTTTTAAAATGTTTTATTTAATTTAATGAATAAATAGGTTCGTAAATTCTAATTCAATTATAACAGCCGTTGAAGACCTGCCTGATCCCGAAACTAACAGAACTAGTAATTGAAATAGAAATTTTATAAAATACGTATACTTGGTGCTCGCGAACCTGATGAACGCTAGCACATTACTCCTGTTACCGTTTATTTCAAAACATTATATAACCATAGAGAAATATTTTATTTATATTGTAGTTATTTAACTTTAGATTTATCGCTATTTTATTAAAATATAATTCGTTTAAAAGATGTTCTGTTGATGGTTTATAGTTATCTGTTATTGCAACACCGTTTTGAAACTAACTAAGTTACTCTAGTAAATGTCGCTTTTCATATAGGCTATGTGACAGTCATAAAAAAGTATATTTCATTGCGTATCGACATTCAACTCCACCAAACACATGACTTTTTATTCTTTCTGCTTTGAAGCGAAACCGTAAATGTAAAATTGTTATTGAAACTAAGCGATAAACGCAAACGAATATGTTAATGAATTAATCAGCGATCATGAATCAATGTGAGTGGTAGATGCATGCGCTTTGGTACACCACCTTACTGCTTAGTGCTTACAAAATTATTTGGGCTTTAACGAGTTGTACAGCGTTAATTATCGAATCATTCTGACTTACCACGATATAAAAATTTAAAGTTATAAAGTATTTCATACAAAGTCTTTAATAATATTTACGTATGTTTATCTTTGTTTTCATATGCCTAGGAATCACTTTACTTATTTTGCCGATTTTTACATTAATGTAAATAATGATAAGTTTCAATATTTATTAGTTTATGCATTAGTTTGCTATCGAAGTTGGTAATAAATACATGACTTTGTCTGGAATAACAAATTAGCGGACACTAAACTATATATGTTTTAATATTAATTTACCATGTTCATATTGCTGTAATTTTATTTTATGTGATATGGTTAGATTATTGTGCACAAGTGATGTATTTGTACGTCAATTTCATGGTGTCTTAATATCATCCAAGAAAGAAAAGTAAATGTTTTTGTAACGTGATCTACCTACTTGCATCGTTGTTAAAAAATTGATAATAAGCAAATAAAAGCTAAAGGATAAGTATATTATCAAATAGACTGCGAAATAAACAGACAATACATTCATTGAACGTTAACATTGTCGTTAGTATAATAGTTAAATGCGCCTGAGACGCTAGTTAAAGAAAAATGTACTATTTGCTTTGATTAAGTATCGATTTCTATATAAGTATTGAAAGAGATTGACAAGAGATCAGCTAATTTACTATTGATAAAAATTATGAAAAAATATTTGTGACTATGGTATACGGATTCCAAGTTAATACGTGGAGATAAAATCGTAATACAAGTTTTTTAAATAATGTCACTTTTAGACTTTCTTATTTTGTAATCAGTAATATTTCAAAAGTTAATATTGTAATTAATCCAATAAAAATGAAGGCAAGGTTAAACGTTACTTATAATAATGAATGAATAACCGTAATAAGGAATAAATTATGTTGTAAATGATATTAATTGACAGTTAACTATGAAGTAGATACGGTTAACTTATACCGCGCCGGGATTCGGGTCAGATGTAACCCGAGTGGGCGAACCTGCAACTAGTTCCGACTGTTCCTACCATATCGAGACTAAATATTAATAAATACGCAAATGCAATTGACGGCCGAGTAGTTAACTGTCACGCCTCTAGGCGTAGAAAACTTCTTTATGTTCACGCTTGCTATCCCGCTCGGGGTAAGGCATAATTACGTTCTAGCTAAAGATCAATTCTTACTTTTTTTAAACAACTAATATGGCGAACAAGCATCTTTTCAACCCTTCTGTTGGTAAATAGCTACCGTAGCTGGAAACTTGTTAAACCATAGATATCACCGGCACGTTGCTGACTTTGAACCCCCCTACCCTGAACAACTCTGGAAACCCTACTCACCGCAAGAACACAACATAGGAGATATTGCAGCAGTCGGGGCACCGTAAATAGACCAAAGTACATCAACAGAAATGTATATTATAAAATCATAAATACATATTCTAACGCGCATCAATTGAAAATTATTGAATTAACTTAACTTATTATTCTCAATCACTTAAGTATACTTTAACAGGTTATCAGATCCTACATTGTTTCAAAAGCTTGTATATATTATACCTCCTCTACGCTTATTTTTATTAATCGATGTTTGTATGTACCATGTTCCCAATGGACTCCAAAACGGCTGGAACAGTTTTTGATAAAATTTTCAGACAACCTTCCTGTAAAGTTTGGTAATGATAGGATAAGAAAATTGATTGGTTAGCTAGTATTAAATATATTTAAATTAAAGTTTTGATTTTAAGCTTTCCAAATCTCCTGAACAGTCGGGAACTGTTTTATAAGGTTTTCCTGAGAATTCATTAGAATTTTCTTATCTCTTCACGTTAATAGGTTACCTACTCCACTCGAGCCTACCAAACGTAAGCTCTTAATATGTTGTATGGGTTTTACAACCTACCAACGTAGTTGTTAATTTGACATAAACTGTATTTGAAAAACTGATTAATATATAAAGATAAAATAAAATACCAGTTACAAAGGCATCAGAGCAAATAGATAAAATAATTAAATATCAGGTATTAACAAATATTAAATTATAAAATATTTTCATTTATTTATATTTATTATATAAATCACGCACTGATAAAAATTATAAGACATCTCTTGTAAATACAATTATCAAGAATGTGGTGTCGCAATATTCAAATTGAACGTCGCACGAGACAATAATTACAAAATTAGAATAATCGTAATGCAATAATAGGTAACAAAGCTTTCACTGTGCGCGTGCGATTCGAGCCGCGAGCGTGTAATCAACACCCCTCGACACGTCACAGATGATTTCACTTGTAAACCGTACAACACTTTAATATTATTATTATTAAAAATAAAATTCATACATAGCCGATTTTGTAGGCGCACCGACAATATAATCTAATTATATCCTGCTATAATTTTATTAGATGTTTTACTTCACTGTAACTTTGTTACCTTCATCAGTTCGATGCGGCTTAAACTCGTCACAGATGGCTATCATCAATCGGCGCGGCGGCGGGGGTCTCCCACAATATAAAGAAGGTACAAGAGAGACATTTTGTAAGTAGGTACCGAAATTGACTTAGAAATACGTGTGGAGCCGTTACTAAATGCTAGTCTTGAATAACCGAAGGATTCCGCCCGCGACGTCAACTGAGACCGTTAACCTATTATTCTACTGCATAATGGTTTGCATCTAACATTAATTTAGCAGTTTTTGCGGACCGTACTAAATTGATACCATTGTAGAGTACTTACATGGTAGCTTCTCATATCTTTAAATTATGTAACTACCTACGTATAATTTGAAAAAGAATCTGCCTTCCGTATGTTCAACACAAATAACTTAATTTTTGTTATCGTAGTACTGAGAAATGACTACACTGAATCTGTTGGTTACCACAGTCGGCACAGTGCAATCCAATAATAACAGCGGCGACTACCGTGGGTTCTACAATCCATCACCAGTCGTTGCTGTAATGCCAGCCTGCTCAAATGTATCTCCACGTTATGTTTGAAGGACTCCATATTGTAGGGTAGAGGGAACACACTGACCGGGAGACAGTTCCACAGCTTCACAGTACTGCAAAGATATGACATAGAAGTCCTTCTTTTTTTTTAAGTTGGAGTTATAACGATCTGGCTGGAAGATAACACGCTAACTCTAGACTGAGGAGTGGGGATTAGCTCTAAAGAAAAGTGTGACAGCAGGAACACATCGATAAGTTGCGACTTGCGACAAATTTTCAACATGCGTGAAGTAGACAACCGTGCAAGTACATACATACTAATTAAAATGTTACTATTATTATATTATGGTGTATTTGTGCTAAGGAAGGTAGGGCAAACATCTCTTTAAAAATTACAGATAATCATAACGAAATAACTTTGTGTTCTGCTCCTGTGGTGAGTACAGTTTCCAGAATTCCCTTGGAGTTTCTAGATACCCGCTTAATTCTTGGTCAGCGACGCGCTAGGGTCAGTTGACCGCTAACCATCGGGCCAGCTATACGCTTGTTTGCCACTATAGTTGTAAAAATGTACTAGAAATATGGTTTTCCTTCACCTAAAGTTCAGAAATATTTTAGAATGTTAACTCACGTCGATCTGTCGATGTCTGAGCGTATTAGAAGTGTATACATATACCACCATCGCAAAACTGTAATTATAAAGTATAGATTATACATAATTGAAATATAATTATCCATTGTTGGGTATCTCTTATTATTGCCAATTAATCGATAATCTTCAAAAGAATCTACTATAATCGATCGTCTACTCGAAACAGAAACAGACATTGATAAGAAATCTAATCAATAAAATTCTATACATATCACATGGATTCGTATCTGTACCTATACTGAATTATAACAATACATTGCAAAGTTTGAACTAATTCGATCAAAGAACAATGGTTAATTGAAAAATGATACATGACCAATTAGAGCGTTCACTTATTGATAAGTCGTGTCAAAAACCCGCCCACACAGGCCTCGGTACTGTACTCTGTAGGCAAATGATTAGTGAGGCTGAGCAATGTGGCCGGTCTTCGAACCCACTCCCCCGCGGTCTCGACACTCGTGACATGGTTTGTCGGTGACAAATCAAACTTGTCGGGATAACTCTTATTGTATTCAACGATCATTGGTCTGTGAATGGGCGTACATAGAAATTATTAATGAGGAGTTATGTCTTATGAAAGCTGCAATCAGATTTTTTTGGAAGTTTTATTACACGCTGAAATTCTTTAGAGCCGTTATTAATATTTATTGTCGGGTTTCAAGTTAATGTTATATACATGTAACAAAATATCATCTTTGTACAAAATGTTTAGCCCTGTGAAAGCATTTATTACTGACTAAAATCCTTGCATACTTATGAAATGAAGGAACAAATATAACTGTACTGTAAAATTTTAAGAGTTGTTTGTAAAGTTTATACGTCAAACTTTAATAAGTTTTTTGGGAAAATTTGTATTTGCCATTTTGTCATATTTAGTCGTTTTGTTCTTGTGAAATACGCAATTAGAAGTCAGGTCCCGTCATTTATTTTTGTTCATTGTACACGATGTTAAGTGACGTTGTGGCCCAAGATGATGACACGCCACACCCTATAGTAGAGGAACTTACACTCAAGTGCAGCTACCGAAACACTGACATAGACCCTTGGCGACAGATTTTCAACCTGAAACTGGCAGCTAACCAGTTGGACATTACAAAATACCGCACTACCATGCTATGGTTTCATCGAAAGCCATACTCAATTTAAGGATTCGGGTACCTACGCCGATTGATATGGTATCCGTACACGCAAATTCTTGAACAATATACTGGACGTCTCATTTACATTTTCCAAATCTGTTCCGTGGTGTACGTTAGTATATTATAGCTAATTTAATTACTAGCAGCGTGCAAGTTAAGGAACTAGAAACCATAAGAGATAGACATGATATGAGATACTCTCTTGCAGGACAAAGTCACAGCTTCTATACGAAACACCAAAAATCGGATACAACGGTGTCTCACGCGTAATCTGTTTCAGGTGACCAGATATTATACCACATATGTAGATAATTCGATTTAATAATAAATCCAAAAGTTTTAAGTACGTGATCATATTAATAAGGTTATCATAATTACAAGTGTATATGGGCAAGACTTTTTGCGGTGGTCTCCGGCGTGGGATCTCTGTTTGGGAACGCGTGCTGTCTTGACTAATGGTCTATACGACCTACGCGACCTACGCTACCTAACCGCATTATATTATATTTGCCCTACTCGTCTACTATGTACATTTCAATAATTATTTTAAGTTCTTGTTCTTTAAAATGAGGTTCATAAAATCGCCAGGCATGATTAGACATAAATTTCAACGTTTAACGGTTAATGCTTCCGTAACCTCAACTGATAAAAAAATAAACTTATATAAGGACTACAAAAATAAAATATAAAGTACGCATAATTAATATAAAAAACCGCGATTCGCACAGGTCAGAAACCCACCGAGAACTTGCCGAGAACATTTACGTTCCGTAAACAAACAACCTGTAGCTACACAATTCATTTTCAATGTCAAATTTTATTGCGGCAGATCAGTGTATAAATGCACTTTTCGTTTCGCGCCAAAATAATAATGAGTAACCGATCACCGAAGATGGCGTGACATCGACAACCAAGATGGCGGCAGATCATAAACCATAATCGGTGAGACAATGCATTATACAGCCAATAAGTATAGGCTTATTGGGATTATAAGGAAATAACTTGGAGGCCGCTGGGCTCCTTTTCGTTGAACTAAAACGAATTTATATTTATTGGTCCTGTTTTTGGCAATAATGCCGAACGATCAGCCTTCTTCGTCGATCCTTAATACTTATATGGTATTTATCAACGATTTTGATGCCGATACATAATATTTGTGATATGAATAAATGTTCACATCGAAGACAAAAGTGATACAGTCGTGAGGTTATTGTGGGAAATTACGTCGCACTATTGTAAGTAGGTGTGGTACTCGTCGCGAGTTACCAACTTGTCATACACTGTACAGATAAATTTCTGCTTTATTTCTGTTATGACTTATTCGAGATGCAAATTCTGTCCCTGCAAGCCCTTGTCCAATGAGAAGGTTTAGCCAGATATTATTGTTTGTTTTATCAAGGCTATTAAACAAATTGTTCTCGATTCAAATTTATTCTCACTAAATATAAGTACATATACATGTTTATGAATCATGTTTATTCCAACTTTACTTTATTTGTTTGACTATTATGTGCTTTTTTCACTGAGCGACAAAAAAATCTTCTATTCTATGGCAAATTTCATTTGAATACTTCGCGTCGCGTCGCGTAGTGCCTGTTAATATGATTCATGGGTAAACATTTTCTTTCTTGTTCTTTACAGTAGACCAATATTAATTATTGAAGTGCAACTTCTTTGCACGCATGAGGGTAAAATTTTTACGGATGAAACGCTTCACGAAGATGTGTAACGTTTTGAGGGAGAGAGCGATTGAGAGAGAGTGAGAAAGGGTGAACGTAGCATGAAGCACGTAGCCATGGAGACAATGTATACACAGTGAGTTAAATTTAAAAATAAACATTTTGTGATAAATTTGTAAATAGTCCTATATTAAGCAGTTGTTCAGAGTAAGTAATATATTTGTTATGTTTTTGTTAATATACAATTTTTTATGTTAAGTAGTAGTAGTAATATTCGTCCAATAGGACAGGCGAAGGAATTGATCCATATTGCCAATTCTAAAGTTGTCATTATTATTATAATTGACTTGATCCAGTTTTCTTCTATTTAATATATTATTTAAAAGGCACAAGTGCCAAATCTTTTATATTTATTTTAATATATGTATTCTTCAATTTTATCATTTAAATATATATTTCTTGTAGAAGATAGTCCATCATTTATTATTCAAATTTCAATTTATCTTTTCAAATATTTCTATATACGTCAAACATTTGTTTAAATATCCCCAAGCGAGGAATTAATAAACTCAGAGATCAAACTAATAAAATAAATAATTTTTATGTTAATTTGTTTGAAGGCTAGGACGTTTTAATATATACAAATAACATCCGGCATTTTAATTTGCCACCCATCATTTAAGAATTTAATATTTTAATGACAATTAAATTCATTAAATTCCTAACATATCTTCCTTTTTCCCTCTCTCTAAGTCTCGGAAATCTAAATCTTTAGATTAGTATAAATATAAACGAGATTTATTTTTATTTGCCAAAGCAGTTTCACTTCTGACCTGTATATTTTGTACGCACGCACATTAATTTTACTCGAAATTATATGTAACTAAAAATATAAAACTTTTCTAAATTCAAATTATTGACATTTTCTCTAGTCACTGAGATGTTCTATTAAGGAAGTACCATAGCTATGATGTGGGATTATTTCTCCTGCTGCCCCACAGCCATTAGCTTCCTGAGGATTCTCAGTCCATGGCATTTACCAATAACATGCGTATTTAAAATTATTTAGGCATAAACTAAGACAGAATTTTGCGCGAGCTGCCGCCGCTTATTTACAGGAGTCGTGCGAAGCATGACCGACTACGGGGCTCCGATCTGGGTGGATGCTCTCAGCGCCACAAACAGACGTGTGCTGCGTGCAGCACAGCGCGTGGTGGCGCTGAGGGCCATCCGCGGGTACAGATCGGTGTCTGCGGGGGCGGCCTTTGTGCTCGCCGGCTCCCCGCCGTGGGAGTTGGAGGCGTCTTTCCATTGCACAGGTTCGGCGGCTGTGGGAGACAGTTAGGGTTGTACCGAATTGTCTCTTGTGGTGGCCCGGCAGTAGTAGCTGGGCCTACCGCCGGGACGACGTGGTTGAATGCAAGAATGCAACCGCGAGCCTATGTCGCCACTCTAAGGCGGCTGAAGTACACCGTGGAGTTTTAGTGAGTAAGAGTCTCACATAACCACTCGTACCCCCCCCCTACCCCCCCGGGCGGGTGTGTACCCATGACGGATTTCTCCACATAAAAAAAAAGGTCTTTCTTCATAAATATAATTGTTTGAACCTTCCTGAATTACAAATGTAAAAAAAATTTAGAAACCCAAAGTTCCCCATAATTTCGTCTACTTATAAAAAGTCATGATGAGCCATCCGAAATCGCTCCAAACCTATCGAGTGAAAAACAATTAGGTACATTTAATTTGTCTATAGCTGCAGGCGATAATAAATTATATACTGAGTCAAACCGTAACATGCAATTAGAGTTTTACGCCTCCACATATATCATTTAAAAGAAATGTATACAATGAGGAACAATTTAATACGTGTGGTGTGGTACATAGTGACTTAAAATTATTTGGCAGGTATTCAATGTGTCGCGCACAGTGTCTATTTTATGACTAAAACTTATGTAATGAAATATTTTTTAAATTGTAATGTAATTAAAAGATTTTCTTTATATATTTCTTTTAGAAGGACTTTTCTTTTATAATGTGTTGTTTTAATCTAGTCAACACATGCGCGAAGAAGTCTCCAAAACGTCAAGCCAGGTGAACTAGCGTTTGGATACACGCATGAAGAAAAGATTTACATTATGCGCATTTACAAGGCATGTTACATTACATTACATTAACAACATAAATAAATTCCTTTGAAAATAAGGGTCATAAATAATCTCTAGATAATCGACGATTACGATTAACTGTGAAATGTTGATAATCGTTCATAACGATTAATCGTAATTGTAATCGTTTCATCACTTTTAAACGTGTAAAATTGTAAAAGTGTAAACATACCAAACCTTTGAGTACTGTAATACAAAAGTTAAGCTTCAAAAGTCATAAATTAAATCAATTGGCCATGTCCGAGAATTCTGAGATTGTCTGACCATTATGAATAATAATATATAATAACAACAGAAGTTGCCCTTCATATTGTAATAACGTGAAGTTTTGTATGGAAATGTAAGTAAATGAGAGATATTTACGCTATTACAGCTTGATAAACCCGCGGGTGTGTATTATGACTATTATTATGTTCGCGGTGTGGGATGACCGCGCCGCGCCCACTGCCTGTCGTGCCTGTCGCCTGTCGCCTGTCGCCTGGTTCCATAATACACAACCATTCTAAGAATATAAGACAATATATTATTAAATGACTGATCGATCGACATCTTAGAATTAATTTATGAAGTGTTCATAAATTTATATTGGATTTATCTCAAGATAATAAATTAATTGTTGCCATACTAGTCTGAGAGAGTGTATACCGATAGATTTACTTATAAATATTAATTATAACATCTAAGCGTGTAGCCAGGATTTTCTTTAGGGGGGTGTCAGAAAAACATGTGAAAACGAATGTTATGCATACCTTATCTTTACCATTATTTGGATTGCGTGCAAATCAAATTAACCAATACTTAGCTTATCCACCACACCTCGCTAGCAAGGGCGTGCCTGGCCACGCAACGCTTTTGCTAACATCTTACAAATATAACTATTTTAGGCAAACGCCTCTTCCCCAGAGTATAGACAATAGGCATAGGCTAATTAATAACTAACAACGCCAGCCAAGTCACGAAGCATTCACACATTCAAATTCTATGACGAAAAAACAAAAGTGATACATGTCCACTCAAGTCATATAAATATGTACTTTCCATCCCTTTCAAATTAAAGTTCATAGTCTGTCTGACTGTCTGCATAAAAATGTGCCGAACTGTAACTGTGCCCCAATAGAACAAGTACCATGTCATACCTACCTGGGACTAATAGTGGATGACCGCTTTAATTGGAGTTATCAGGTAGAATCCGTATGTATTAAGTTGCGCGCCATACTCGCCAAACTTTCTATTATAAAGCGCAATGTGCCATATAGAATTCTCTTGCAAATGTACATAGCTCTTGTTGAATCTGTTATTTCGTATGGTCTTACCAGCTATGGACGCACATTTAAAACTTACCTCGATAAGATAAAGAATCTGAAAATTCGTTTCTTAAAATAAATAGTACCAAGAAATATAAAAAACAAATACTGCGATAACTATATCGGTTTATTCAAATATTGTAAGGTGTTACCTGTTCATGTTCGCGCTGAGTACTTGTTATTAATAGAACAATTTGAAAATACCGATATACAAATACCAGTTAAATATGAAATTAATACACGACAGGCATTAACACAACCTTTAAAAATACCACGTAAAAACAACTTCTATGGCAGGCGTACAATATCTTTCACGATACCTGACATTATTAATAAAATACCATTGGACGTTAGGGATTCAATAAATAATAAAAACATGAAATACAAATTTAAATATTATTACATCAACTCTATTGTATAAGTATAGTAAATTATAATCTTTTAACAGAACGTTAGGTTTAATACTATACATATGTATATTAAGAACAGCAACGCGTTGAACAAAACCTCAGGCCATGGCATGCTAAGACAAACCCCAGAGGTTTTATAAGATGCCTATAACAATAACTTTTAATAAATTTATTTGTGAAATAAATAAATAAATGCAGCAGCAATTAATTTATTGACAATTGTACTACGAAACCATTTCATATGTAAGTTCAGGTTTCTTTAGAACAGCAGACAGTTTACGAATCTGAACCAAATTAAAAAATATAAGCCAATTACGAAAAGTTTGAAATTATTGTACTGATATTCGAACCAGCGGATATTTGATAGATCTTTTTCTGGCATTTTTTTGGTAGATAGTTCATTTAATAATAAAAAATGAAATATTAAAACAGACACTTCCTGTCCGACGGACAGAGCAACATGATAATATTAACATGAATACTTATATTATATATTACATTTTGTGAAAAAAGTCTTGGGAATGGATGATTTGTTAAAGGTTCCAAAATTATTATTTTTTGTTAGGTTGGCACTCTGTTTCTCATTTTAGGCGCAGAAATACAGTGCTGCTTTTAGTTAGATCATATCTAGTGTGTATTGCTAATTTCATAATGGACAAAAACATAGAACAAGGGGTTGTCAAATTTTTCATCGCCCATGGAATTTCGTGTTCGGATACACTGAAAATGTTACAAAAGGCTTACGGTGAATAGACTTTATCAAAAACACGTGGTTTTGAGTAGCACAAAGCGTTTCAAAAGCGGTTGAGGTATGCTGGAAGATTTGCCTCGCTCAGGTAGGCCACCAACGTCTTCAACTGAAGTTAACCTCGCAAAAGTGAAGGAAATAGTGACTGAAAATTCTCATTCAAGTTTGAAAGAGATAGCCGCTGAACTTTCTATGTCTCAGGAGTCGATCCATATCATTTTAAATAATTACTTGGGTATGAAACATGTTGCCGCTCGGCTATATTCCCAAAAGACCTGAATTTTCTCCAAAAACTCAATCGCATACGTCGCTGAGGACATGCTAGAACGAGTCAAATCCGACTCAACATTCATGAAACGCATTGTTACTGGTAACGAGACGTAGGTTTACGAGTTTGAGATGCAAACTTGTCAACAAGCTTCGGAGTGGCATCTTCCAACTGAACCGAAGCCGAAAAAACCACACCAAAGTCGATCAAAAGTCAATGTCATGTTGACTGTTTTCTTTGACTATTGCGATGTTGTGAACCCGGAGTTCGTATCGGAAGGTCAAACGGTAAATAAAGTATATTATTTGAGCGCTATGCGGCGTTCAAGAGAGCAAATTCGATAACAATGGCCAGATTTGTCGAAAGAAAATTCTTGAATTTTGCGCCTTCGCACAAGGACCCATCATTGTGAACGAATTTTTGACCAAAAACTCAATAAATACCATCGAGCAACAAACTTATTCACCAGATATGGCTCCTGCGGACTTTTTTCTTTTTTCTTAACTTAAATTACGACTTCGTGGCGCCCGTTTTCATTCGGTAGAAGACATAAAGGAAAATTCGCGACGAGAACTAAACACAATTCCGGAAAAAGCGATTAAAAAATGTTTTGATGATTGGATTATTCGTTGGCGTAAGTGTATCGTTTCTGAAAGAGCGTACTATGAAAGCGACAAAATAAATTTGGATTAATAACTATCATTTTGTGTATTATTGATCTCTTTCCGGTACCTTTTTGACTTAATAGTAAATTAATCCAATTAATGTGTAAATTACTTTGTGGCAAGTCATGAAAATAGCAGGTGAAAGATTGTTATAAGTGGATTGACTGCATCTCAACGATTATAAGTTATTCCACCGATTTAGCATTTAGCCAAACCCGTTATAGCAATTTAGCGATAATATAATTACGTATGAAGCGACTGCTGTTACTGCCTTTTTTACAAGTACCTAAGTTTACTTACTTAACCAAGTACAAGTTCAATCTAATACAACCTTTATTCAATGTAGGCCCGGGGATGCCATTTTGAAGGTCAGAGCTACCACCCTACCACCGCGGCACTGCGGTACCGCTGCACCGGTTTCAAAAAGATCCCTCTAATCGAAAAGAGGAAACAACAAACTCGACCGTGTGACTGATTTTATATTTTGAATATTCTTATACACTTTAAATTGTGAATATTTACATAATATAGTTTTTTGATAATAATCAATAGTCAGGGCCGATTATAGGGTGTGGGACCCATCTTGTCAACGGAGCGTCGCGTCGCGTCCTCAATTATCGCAAGGCTGGTAACTTTTATGTAGTGTTAACCCCAACATAATAATTAAATTCACATTATTGTTAAGAGTACCCCGCTCCCCCCGCGAAAGGGTATGGGATGTACGGATCAGATCTTCTCCTTACGGTGCATTATAACTGAAAAATATTTGGCAACAAATCAAAAGATTATCATTGAAAAGGTTTCTTTGCGAACATCAAAAAACCAAGAAGATAACCATGACACCAGTGCTCTTTAAAATAAGTGCAACCTAATCTTAATACAATTATTTTTCTTAATGTTTTGTCTCCTGTAAAATAATTTAAAACTTACTTGTCCTGTGTGTGCTCCTGGGGTCCTCGTTTTTGGTTGTTTGAGCACCAGCCCTTTTTGTTACGAAAAGGTTTGACTTTTTTGTTATGTTTCTTTGTTTTTCTTTAAGTTGCTTTTGTTTGTTTTTGTGTATCTATTGAAGTTTTTATAATAATACATACTTCTGTTTTATACGTATAAGTCTCACCTTTTTACTTTTTATTTTTACGACTATTTAAGTTAGTATGTACGTCATGTGATGTCACCGGACGGCTCCAACGGAAGACCAGCGCTGGTTGTTACAACCAGCATTATGCTGAGCTGGGGCCGTTTTGTCGCAACTGGCATTTGATGCTCGATATGCAATAAGTTGTTGTAAATAAAAAAATTTTTTTTTTAAACTTTCCACGGTATCAAATGTCTTTGTAACAACAAATAAATATTTCTCTTTCTTTGTTTGTTTCAAAAAGTGTTTTGTGTATTCTTAGATTTAGAAAAAGCCTATGGCAAAGTAATGATAAATGAGTTATGATTGGCGATTTCTATGCATGGATCACCCGTGAATAGTGAACTGATACAAACGATGAAATATCTCTATGAGGATTCCAGTGCTTGTGTTAGATTAAACGGAGTATATACTGAATGGTTTAATATCCCTAAAAGGGATAAGGGAAAGACGGGGATAAGTAGCGTCTCCATAGCTGTTCAACCTATTCATGGATAATTGTTTGATAGATAAGAAAGAGAGTGATTGTGAAGAAAACGAAATTTATGGTGTTTGAAAAGGAAGATAGCATGACAGAAGTATGTATCCGGATTGGTGGCGACGAACTGGAGAAAATGAATGAGTTTGTATACTTGGGATCCTTGTTTACTAGGGATGGAAAGTGTGAAAACGATATTGAACGGATAGTAAATGCTGGTAACATGATGAATGGGGCGTTCCACACATTTATGAACAGCCTCAAAATTTCTACGAGTGCCCGTCTGGCTCTACTATACATAGAGGAGTGTTGTTTCCGAAACTTATATCCGGATGTGAAAGCTGTGTGTGGCAGAAAAAGCATATGAAAGTAAAATAAATGTATTGGAAATGAGTAACGAATAATGTAACGAACGCAATTGAGTGACAGAATAAGTAATAGTGTGATAAGATAACGTTGACGTGTGAATATAGATATAGTCACACGGATTGAGAAAGGGGTGATTAGATGGTTTGAGCATGTAGAGAGGATGAATGAAAGAAGAATGACTAGACAGATTTATAGAGCGAACGTGAATAGGAACGTTGGGAGAGGAAGGCCTAGACGAACGTTCCACGATTAAATCGAGGATGTTCTGAAGAAATATCAGTTCAAGAGTACTCTAAACCGACTACAATGTATGCCAGGGTCGTAACAAGTGGGAGGACGTGGTCTCTGCTTATCTCGTTGGAAAAAAGGCTTGATTTATGTATGTCCCCCGCTTAATCCATCTTTGAGTCTGGCCCCTGCAAAGTTACGGCCGATGGGGCCGAAGACCAATAAGGGCGTTACAAAATAATTCACCGGGAGCACTATGATAGCTAAAGCCGACGATTGTTCCAGGTTGTTCCCGAATGTGTGGAGACAGGAGACACGATCATATGATATGATGATGACGAACAAAGATGTATATTTATTATTTTCCATTCATAGTTAATAAATATTTTGTTTAGATATATATTGCAGGAAATGTTCCCATTTCCCAAGAAATTTCAGCTTTCAGTGACAACCGTACCATGAGTATTGGTTTTGTGAAGAAAGATAGGGAACAAAAAAATCTTTTTGGATTTTTCTCTCTGCTTGGGACAGTCCAACTAGTGTAATATACCCCCAACCTACAGAAGACTGCAACCAAAGAACCTTATGATGTGTGACCTTCTTTGGGGAATGAGGGATCAAAGTCAGTAACACGCTGGTAATATTTTTGATGGTTAAATCGTCAATAGGCTGCGGTAACCGCTTACCATCAGGCAGACCTTACGCTTGTTTGCCTCCTTTGTTGTATAAAAAAATTTCTAGTTCATATCTAACCAGACTCAAAATCACTTCATTAAAAATGAAAATGTATGTGTCCGAGAACTGTACTAGAGAACCATCTCTCCTCCTGGGCTGAATGTGTTATCAACATCGCTTAACACAAAGCGTACTAGTGTTCCAACATTACCCTATATAAATACTATAAAGGCAACAATTTATCAAGTCTCTATCTTACCAATATTACTTATATCTACGTGTATATATATATTACGTAATATATTAATTTTTTCCTTAGGGAGAAATTAAATACCTTTTAATCTGATAGAATTTTAATCAGAAATCCTAAATTTTATATATATCCAGCTTAGTTGAAATTAGATACTATTCCGTACATCTACTGTATTGGCGTATAGGAATGTTTTCGAATAAGTAAGTGATAGTTGACATTTTTAGAGTTCCGACCATAGTAAAATAATCTACGTTGTCCATTCCTTTTTATAAGGCTGTATCTTTCGAACCGTAACAAATAGCCATATGAGATTTTCACAGAATATTCTGTTATTATTGTGGATGAAATCTTACAAGAAAGGTGTTCTTTACTCTCAATGTTTTTTGTTTTACACATTCGTAAATACTTAAAAGTGTGAAACTTCGTGTAATTATAACAACAAATCCCGTCGAATCGTGAGTCGGTCTCGCGTTAAGGATCCCGAGCTGAATGAAAGAAAAACACATTGTTTTAGTAAATACGTGACACAAATAATTATAATGTGTGGTGGAGTGGAACCCTCGCGACCTGGCCTCGGTGCAACTTGCTCCTACTCGATATTTAACGATCGCGATAACCTCAAACGCTAAAATGAATAAAGTCTGTTTAATAATGTAGTCGTATCACTTTAATGTAATGATGTGTAATGTTATTATGAGTATAATATGGTAACTAGTATAAAATGTCCCCAAGACACAGGCATGCCTAGCTTGAGGATCATTGTTAGAATATAAGTAAAATTTAGTTAGATATTAAAAAAAATCAATTACCTCATTCCAAAGCTAGTTAAATCCCATACGCCTATTTTTTCATAATAAATCTTTCAAGCACCTCTTATCTATACTAATATAATAAAGCGGAAGATTTTTTGTTTGTTTTTTAAACACAATAATCTCTGGAACTACCAGTCGGATTCGGAAAATTATTTTTGTATATGATAGCTAGACTCTCGAGGAATAGTATATGTTTAAGATTAGGCTGCAACTATCATATAGCCTTAAATATTGTTTTTTGTTATGTAAGTCGCCAGTCGAGGCCCTCCCGAACTGTTTTATCCGCGTGCGCTGCCGTAATAGTTAATGATACGGATATACAATGTTCTACAATAATATTACTCTTAAGTATATCTAAAAAAAAGGTATATGCCTACCTCTTATACATAAGCCACAATAAGGTATTTTGTCACAAAGATTTGTTGAAAATGAAAAAGTAATATATAAGCATGATTTTTAGACTTAGCGTATTAATCCTTACAAACGAAAGTTACATTATCATAAAGAACATTTTATGAAGTTAAATTTTGCTCTTTAGAGTATGCTATTTGGAAACATAGTTTAGGAGATAATGAAAAATTAAAATTAAGCCTACATGAGTGAGATGGCGGCGCGGTGTTTTCGGATAAAATTAATACGGGTGAAACCACGGGGCACACACTAGTAGTAGATATTATTATGATGATTGTTATTACATGGAAAAATAAAAATGAATACTTACCTAATATCGCATTAAACTTTTATGATTTTTCCGTTTTCCATTCGTTAGATATTGGCAATACACTGGCAATGAAATTATATTCTTGACCACTGTTCACTAGGTTATTACTACAACCTTTATTTAATACAATAACATATCATACGATGCTTAATTTCATCATAAATTAATGTCAAAAAAGAAACCATTATCTGTACGTTACACTCCGCTTATAAAATTCCCGCGAAAAGGACGCGATTTTACAACGAAAGATGTCCGCAGCGCATGCGCTCCTCTCCGCTGGGCAAGCAAAGGTGCGTACCTATACAAACTGTCGAGTATCTCGCGCTCTCGCTTCTGGGTCACCGCCCACAGGCCACAACACGACATGACAGCTTGCAGTGAGATCATTAACAATAAGCTGCTACGTGAATATTATTTACACTTGCAAACACGAGCAGCCAGCCTTCACTGCATACACTTTATATTAAATAAGAATTATTGATGTGAAACATCTTTAAGCGAGGGTAAACCTGATTGTTGGCGTGGCGATACCGGCCGTGGCGATGCATAGCCACACTATATGATGGAATATATGTACTATGAATAATGAATATACAATTATGAAAATAATTTAGTTATCGCGATAACAAATAAATTTTTAATTTTTATATTTCAATAAAAATGAATATTTATGTAATAAACAGTCATTATTTTATGGAAGACATTTTTAATGGTTTATCTTTTCCTTTTGCCTATATATCTGATTCCTGTCGCAATCTGTTTTTTTAAGCATATAACATATATTATACAAAATAATTTCGATGTTTGAGATCTGCCAGGAGTCCCGTGACGGATTTTTTTATTTTATCAGGTACCCTTGAAGGTAACATGTTCGACCGCAACGTTGAAGGATGTCAATTCGAATCTTACTTTAAGGCGAACTTCTATCTAAAGAAAATATTATGACACACCACAATGGCTTGGTATTTTCCAATGCTAGAGAGATATCGTCCCCAAGTTGAAAATAAATGGTATTTATTTAATCGCTTATTTATGATATCTGTATTTCAGAATAGCGTCTTTTTTCTAAGCTATTACCAGCACATCATCTAGGTAATTGATAGATTATATATACTTACATGAATTAATTTAAAAAAAATGATTTGCTCAACTTAACAGGTTTAGTTTTGGAAAGTTGTGCGAGTCCTATCATATTTAGAATTGTATTTAAAATAAAAACCTTATCAATAACAATGAAAACTTTAATCACATTAAATATATTTAATTTATTAATAACGAAAATATAATTATAAAGAGAATATTATTTTATTAAAAGACTGAAAATGAAAGACAAAATAAGTTACAAAAAGCGTCATCTATGATTAGTGTACGAAACTATTTGGAATTGTTGTCTATATCAGCCGCAGGGGCGCTACCGGTTGGCATGTATTCAAACAAAACTGCTTTCTTATCGTAGCCACATCGGAAGAGATTCCATGCGATATCTTCAGGAGTACCACCGGTTTGATCAGCACAGCTTTCCAATACCTGAAAACAGAATTCCAACTGTTTTGACACACCGACACTATAGGACATACAAAATCGTGTACTTGTAAAAATATGTGACTTATTTTTCGTTTTATTTGACATACTCTTACAGACGAGTACAGTACACTTTGCTGTATATGATATTCAATACCCATAAAACTCAAAAGAAAACCTTATTCCTGTAGGATAGTAACTAGACCAGAAGTGCCAGACCTCGGGCACGAAATGAACTCCTGTTTGAAGTTAGTCATGGGCAGCAGAGAGTAAGGATTAAATAACCTCTCAAGACTGTATACACTAAAAACCAAACTCGCATGCACGTGGCACGAACTGTTATAATTAACATGGAAACGGCGATAGAGGGGTTATATGTAGCGGTGGGCGAATATGAGATATACTAATGTAATCATTCGATTAAAAAATATATCTCGATTATAGCCATTAGTAATTACTAATATTAGTAGTTCGAAGATGTTCATCTATAAAAGAACACTAGATAGTCTTCAAACAATTGAACAGATTCTCAGATTTTTATGAACAAAATCGGTTTAGCCATTTGTGATCTACAATGCCGTAGAGGCGTAGATGCACACGTTAAACTTATAACATTGCATTCGCGTCGGGGATTAACAAGAATAACTACTAACTTTTGTAGCATTCTTTGCATCCGGCTTCGTCGCCATTTTCCCGAGTACGGCGGCCTTCTGCAGCTTGCCGTCCTTGCCAATGATCTTGCATTTGAGAAGGACGCAGTACACGTGCCTCTTGAGTGCCACCGTCTCCACCAGCTCCCCGTTCAGCATCGCCTCCACTACCTTCGGATCCACCTGCGAGTCGGGCAGGCAGGCCTCGGAGTGCGCGCGGAACATCGCCTTCTCCGCTTTGCCCAACATCTGGTAGGGTTTCATTCAACGTTATCATTCGTTAAGGTGCTATTTCTCTAACTTTGAACTTTGAAGCTCTAGATATGTATATATCATGCATGATCTCTAAACAGGGCGTGGCGGATTCAAAAATATAATCAGGAATACTTTACCGCATATTAAAAAAAAACCCAAATACCTATATCTCGTTTAATGTTTAATTAATGTTTTAATGTTCGCCTGACAACTAACTACTGGCAGAAAACAAATCGCCAACAAATATCATGAGATTCCTAGTAATACGAATAATCTTATTTTGTGATTATATGTATAGGTATAAATTTCAAACTTAAAGTAAATAGACACACACACGTGCGCAAAAAGAAATATAAATAAGTAAATGAGTGGCTATTAGAAACTTACCATGCAATTCTTGCATCCTGTTACTGCCTGGAAATAATAATAAAAACACTTGAAATAATAAGTAATGGTTTAAGTGAGTACATGTAATAATTATGTATTGCCCAGTAATATATATCAGCATATTCACACCCGTCCTCGCACAAGAAACTACGTAAGTACTTACTCGTGTGTGTGTTTTAAGCTATTTATTGTAAGTACTGGTTCTCAATATGGTCCAGAAAGGTTAATAACGCGTGTGCGCCGCCGGTATGTAGTGGCGTCTGGCGAGATCGGATAGCTGGGCCGAGGGTTAGTTTAGGTTAGTAGTTAATATTGCAATGTTTATGGCTTGTATTCCAAACGCTGCTGTTGAATCGATTATTTGTAGACAACAATATTAGATAAGGTTAGAAGTGTACCTGTCGCGTGGCCGAGACAAGCGCCAGCGCGACCGTCACGTACAACCAGCTCATGTGTCCTGAGTGTCCTCCCGGTGACAGACACAGCGACACGAACAACAGCACAGCAGCCACCGACAGCACCCACAACAGCGTTTACACACGCAATCGCGATACTGTCTGCGCGCACCTTGTTTTATACGCGCGCGCATCCTTATTGCCGGCTGTAGTACACACAGGTACCAACGCGCCCGCTACTACGCTCACGTACTCGCATGCGATTCGCCTTTTTTATTTTCTCGTAGATATCTATAACAGTACAAAACTATTTTCAACAACTAAACCTGTTATTGGATCATACATAAAAACAAAACTATAATTAGATACAAAAAAAATGTCATTGATAAATTAAATAAACCATAGTTGAAAATCCCCTTTTATACGTAAGTACTCACGTTAGATGGTTGATGAAATAGTTGTTATAGGTTTATCTTAGTGACCACAATCTCACGTGATCGTATATGACGGTCTGGCTCAAGATGGTAGCACGCTAAGCCTAGTAGAAGACTAGCTCTCAAGTGCAGCTGCCGGAACACACGAATTGATGTTTGACGACAGATTTACAACTATGTTACTTTCATAACAATTAGAGACAAACAACTTAGCATTCCATGGATACACCGTGCGGGTACCGGGTCCATCGTGTGACAGATAGAAGGAACACGAGCAGCCCCCGAGACTTGCGACCCAGGTGTAGGTTTAAGAGGCCCCCTTATGATGCACATCAGCGCTCACCTTGACTGCTCGCGATACGCTCCCTGCCAAGCCGTATATGGTAAGAGCCTGTTAATGCTGCTTTAGATACCCGTTCTAAAATAGAACTTACTGCAGTTATCGACAGGCCGAGGTCTTTTAGCAAGTTATAGAGAGATTTCGCTGGTATACCTCTCGCTTCCACTTCCACCGCATACAAGTTAACCGCATAGCCGTTTTTGGTTAGCTCATTACATAGATTTTAATATTTATTCATTTTTATTACAATATAAGTACAGGCAAATATTATGTTTTTTAATCGAATAAGATGCTTACTTACTTAAATATCGTTTCGGTAGTCATTTGTATATTGTGACTAATTTTATATAATATTTTTCTAACTATATTTTCTTGGATATACGTAATAAATTTGAAATACGCCATACTCGGTATCATTATCTGTAATAAAAAAAAATTATACGTATAAAAATACAGTAAGAATTAAAAGAACATAGATGAGGAGAGGTGGAGCATAGAGAAGGTTTTTTGGAGATTTCTCTACTCGAGGCAGTTCTACTGGTGGAACACCTCCACCCTACAGATGATCGCGGCTAAATATCCTTGTGTTGTGTTCCTGCGGTTTGTAAGCATTCCTAAGCTCCATAAGGTAAGGGGTTCAAGGTCGGCGATGCGCTAGTGATACCTATGATATTACAAGCTTCAATATACTATGGTAGCCATTTACCATCGGGCAGGCCGTATGCTTGTTTGCCACCTTTGTAGTCATCGCGCCGTAATAAGCAGTATTAATGGAAACGTGAGATGAAAGTTAAACATTTCCTACATATTTTTCCTCGACGTTACTTTGTTATTTGACTTGAGGAAGGAAGCTGTGTACCTACCTACACCTCGCTACTGAATTTAAATACTGCCTATGTGGACATTCAGAACCTACGATGTGCCGCGCCGGCTCTGCAAAAACCAGAAGCACAACAACCTCATCACGTAAACAATAGACGATTCAAATGATTCATTAAACCCAATGAAAAAAAGTTTTGGATTTCAGAGACTTTATTCTTTAACTAGCTGTGCCCTACGGTTTCATCCGTGTTAAATTAATTCGACCAACTCTCCAGAGGCCTTGGCACTGTGCTGCGCCGACGCGGACGTAACGAGACGCGACGCGTAGCACTCGTCGTGTGACCTAACGTAGTTCTCTCTTCGTACATGCCTAAAGATTGCCAGATCCAGCGCCTTAGGGTCGTGGCGTGAAATTATATAGTCATTAGATAACCATAGCAGATAGGCTGTAAACTGCAAAAATAAATTTTCAAAACAGACCGGGTAGTTTCAGATTAAACAATCTCTTGAGGTTTATAGGCTAGCATGTGGATAAAAAATACTATTATTAAATAAAGAAATAACATTTTGTGAATAATTTTCGAGTTTCACGTGATGTGTGGGATCGGAGTAAGTGTTATAGAAACATAAGTTTAGTAAACATGTGACGGATGGTGTATCAAAACAGCGCGCACCGGAATCATTCGCCAAATATTCGACGCCATTGTTGTCTTCAATGTTTATGCACATTATCGCTTTTTCAATTATTATTAGTGACGCAATGATGCATGTATCTATTTTATAATTAAGCCTAGAACAGTAGTCGAAACCAGCTATATTATAGTTTGAATTAAGATTAAAAGTTTAATTGCAAGAATTGGCACATTGCTAATGGCTCCAAACTATGTACGATACGGAATATTGTCTGGAGAATTAATTAAATTATTTATTTTATGTGTATCATCTTTTTGCACAAATGCGATGTTAATTTAGACATTTATACAAATATAAGTGATAATGGTAATTATGTTACTGGAGTAATAAGTGATAACTTACCCTTTAATAATATTTCAAGAAATTCTTTGTTGATATTTATTTGATTATAATCTTGGGGATTTTGTAGTTGATTTCCTGTTAACAAAATACATCGATTATGTTTTTATTGAAGATTTATATAATTTTGTAGGTAGGTACATGTAACTATACACAACATGACGTGGCTGGCGAATTTTTGGCGAGTCAGCTGACCTGTCATTGTAAGCCTTTTTTTTCTCGTTACGTATATTCCTTCAATACTGTCGATTTTCCTAGGTTGGGCAATAAGTTTTGTAATCTCACCGCCTTAACTACGCACATATATTAAAATTTAAATTAAATTTAAAAAATGAATTAAAAAGTAAGTAGTATTCTGAACATCCTGAGGTAAGCAAAAATAGTAACCACACAGTTAATTTTAAATTAAATTAACAATAATACAATCAACAACAAAAAAACAGGAACTGCTTCACAATCAAGTAAATAATTTACCTATTTTAACTTAATTAGATATAAATAAAAAAACGAAGGGAATCTTCAAAGTAGATTAGTTTATTAGCCTTAAGAACATTTAAATGTTTCAATTTTAACTTATTCGTCTCTATTCTAGAACGAGAATTCTCGACTTCTCGACACTTTTTTCTCGTCTCAAGTAAGCCCAGATTTCCCAGAAGGTCAGAATTCTCGTTTCGGGATGTCTCGACCAGAACCTCTAGTCACTAACAGCAGAGACAAAGCTGCTTGACAAAGTTTTATGTCAATTTGAAATCGCGTACTAACCCGCCAACATGTTTTTTTACTATAGGTAAGCTTGCGTTTGACCGCTACCTCGTCTGATCGTAAGTGATGATGTGAGTGGTCTATGATAGAGCACGCTTACCTAAAAGGTATCTAGCCACTCGTGACTTGTAGATGCCCAGGTTGTAGGTAATTAACGGGAAATACAAAATCCGGCAAAGAGTCCCACTCTTTAGCGGTGTGCACGATAAATGAGTTAGCTAAACGCTTTGTGCGCACTGATGGACATATCAACCATAAATCGATGACGCTTCGCTTGTCTCTTATCGTCCGATGGTAGAAGATGTATGGGGAAATTAAATTGTGCATTTCCAACGCACACTCGCCGAAATGTATCTGTTAAAAATCCGATAAACTGGCAACTTTACGCCGATGTTCAAGGCCCTGCTGCCTTGCCTTGCCCCAACTAGCTAATCGTTGCCAATGAGTCTTTTGGCACGCTTATGATTGCCTTCAATGCCTCAAGTTGGTACTTGGTCGATCCGTCGCAAAGATTTGAGCAGGATTCCACACTCGAACGCTTTACAAAACAAGTAATGAAAATATATACGACTAATAAAATGTATGTGTCTGTTTGTAATGTCGAAATGACAGTTTTTTTACTAAATGCATATGAAAGTATATATACGATACTTATTATAAAAAAAATTAAAAATGTTGTCTGTCTGTTTGTTCCGGGTAATCTTCGAAACGGCTGGTACCGATTTTAAGGTGACTTTCACTGGTAGATAACTGATATAATTCCTTATAATTTAGGCTACTTTAATTTTAGAACAAGAATTAGGGTTTCGCGCAAATTAAAAAAACTGGTCATAGTGAATCAATTCGGGCGCTTAAATGGCTTACGCTGAGTAAACCATAAGAAATGTAGCAAAGTAATGTATGACATATTTCTATATTTTAAAAAGCGCTACAAAAAAGTCAGCGAGAGCATATGTCTATCTTCTAAGGATCACCCACAGTAAGTGACTTTAAAATAACTGAGAACGGGGGTAGTAGGTACCAATCGTGCGTGTACACCGATCGGTATTCTGTTATTCCACGCGAGCGCAGCCGCTAATTTTTCTCGTAAGAGCAGTACGATTTTTGTCTGACTGTAAGTATGTAGGTGTAGATGTACTAGTAAGACTACAAAGGTTAAAAGTTTCGATTACCGCTCGGGTGGCAAAAAATATGTAGTTAGTTATCGTGAGTAGATTATGGTTACATATCAAAATAATCGACTGCATACCTATGTTTTTATATTTGTAGATGCGTTAGCCGCGCTATATTTTAGCAATATTAAAGTCAGGTAATTGCCTGACATTCTCTCAGTCACGAATTATCCAATGTTACGGTTACACGTCAGTTTAACTCAAAATATACCTATATATTATTCATTTAATTCTAATAACAAAAATAACATGTCTTTCATATTCTTTCCCTTTTTTGCGTATTATATAACTGGAAACATTGTTTATAGTTTGTATGTATAGTTTAATTATGCTGTTTTTTAGTGCAATGATGTTGGCGTATGACGCGTCTGTATATAAAATGCCATTGATTGCATAACCGTCAAAAACGGCACCTATTCGCTTAATCAGTTGTAAGTGTTAGGTTGTAGTGCAAGATTCAACTGCATCGCCATCAACCAATAAAGCAGTAGTAATAGGTATTTGTATTGCTATGCACCGGCCGGTTGTAGATAGATGTCAAAATTCAACACAGGCTCAAGAGTAGCGACCAAAGAGCTATCTGCAAAGACTATTAAAAAAAGTTGATACATATTTTGACTGACAATTTTCCTTATGTTCTTATAAGTTAGTTTAGACTATATTAGGTAGGGTAGAAGCGTGTAGTTGTGTACGGTACCTGGGTGAGTTATTATCGAGTCGGTGCATGCAGACGCTAGAGGGCGGGTGCTGCTGCCGAGTACGACACACGCGCTGGAGCACGCACGGCGCCAGCCCCGCCGCCAACAGCGTCGTCATCACCAACTGCATCAGCATTGCTACACACAACCTAACAAGAACTAATAACTGCTCAGTGGTAGCGTGGGAGCCTGAGCCTGAGCTTTCGATCAACGAAAACATCGTGAAGAAACCATTGCTCGTTGGTACGACATTTTCTAATGCCTGCCTGGCTAGCTACCACCCTCAAGTAGAAAATATGGCCCCCTATAGGCGTGTTCCGGCAGCTGCGCTTAAGAGGCAGCTCCTCTAAGCTTAGTGTGTTACCATCTTGGGCTGCATCGTCACTTAGCATCAGGTGAGATTGTGAGTAAACGTTAAAATCGACTAATATAAATATTCACTTAACGAAATTGTCCTTTCGGAATTCCTCGTTTATCTACAAAAAATTATGGCTAGATTGTTAGTGTGTTAGTACACAACTTGTAGGTTAGAACTGTAGTCTTTCCAAGACGTAATGTTGTTGATCTGGAGAGAAACTTGACTAGAATTACCCTAGCAGAAAACTATGACTTTTATAACATCATAAGTTATACATTGAGTCAATATTGTGTTGACCAGCTCTAGATATCTCTTGTAACAAAGCAATTGCTGCTGATACGCCTGCGTGAAGCCATTCCTCTCGTTGGCTGACATCGCGTAAACGTCGACTGCTGAAGAATGTTTTCGGCTAAAGAAACATACTCACTTCGGTTGTCAGAATAATTCGTAACTATTTTTCTTCTTTCTCGAAGAAAACAGTTTGAAACTGTTTAAATTCATAATAGTTGTTAATACTAATTGGATTCTCGAACCATAACATGATTAAACAGCATGTATTTCTTTACTTATTTATCGATATAAATTAGTCGGAAAAAATTACAATCAAAATTTTATGAACGTTGTCACTGAATACATCCATAGAGAATATTAAAAAATGACTTCGATGAATATTGCTGGCCAGACACCATACATACACCGTCTACAGACGTTAATATTTTCTAGGCTCATGGTAGCCTAAATAAACCTGGAAAGCCTGGAATAAACTAGTTTCAAAACTAATTCAAATCACGTGGAATGCCAATAGTAGATATTTGTAACTTAATTTAAAAAGGAACGCAATTTTGAGACAAGTCAATTAGCAGAAAGAGGTTGTGGCGCCTCGAACGCCATATTTTCCTACTGGCCGTTTAAAAAAAACAAAAAAAATGTTCCAATGTAGAAAATGTCATTCGAGTTTTCTTCAGAGAGCTGTCTAATTGTGCATAAGACAACATGGTAAATTTAAATGGAATTATTCATTATCATAAAATTATTATAAATTTAAACAATTATGTAAGTTCAAATAACACATTGTTCATAAGTTAACATGCTGATATATTAATTTATGAAATAACCACAACAAATGGTAGATATGGCCACATTCACATATAGCCTCTGATCTGCAAAGGACCAATGCTGCAAAAATAATCACAACCAGCTTACAAGAGATGGCGCGCGAGTTGTTTCATTACGAAGACAACGGGAACATAGTTGGGCTTCGTTCCCGTTGTCTTCCGACATGGTGAAGGTTGCAGGAACCTGCTAGCATGCGAGCAGTGTAGTGTCTAGTCGTTTTGGAGATATCTTTCAGCCGATCGACTTGTCTAAAACTGCGTAACGGTATTTATTATAACTAGCTTTTAACCGAGACTTCGTTCCCGTTGTGTTCGAAATGAAACTACTCGCACGCCACCTATTGTAAGCCGGTTGTACTTATACAGAACCTTTTGGGTGTGCCCACAGCAACTCGCCAAAGTTTTGCATAGGGGACAAACAGACATTTTCATATATAAGTAAGTAGTGATGCCTTGTATTGTAGACTCGTGTACACACGGAGAAGCAAGAGCACTGTCGATTTACTGCAGTGGAGCCCTGCATCTTGCACACTATACAAATTTCATCACCCACCACTAAACTAACTACACCCTCGAGCATGTTTCCGAACAGATGTCGTTTAGAGCGAGGCTTAAGGCGTGCTCAAACCCTAGCTTATAACACACTAAAGACATTCAACGATGTTTCTCATACTCCTATGATCATTGAATACTCGAATTGATTGTGAGAGGTCCGAGGATCTCATTACGTACTACCAATGTTCAAATTTGTTAAAGAAACATAATATGAAAAACAATATATCATAAATTAGTATAACACTTGTAAATAACAGGATTTCTATTATTTATGGAAAGTAATTGGAAACTTTTACCTCTTAGGCAAGGAAATTGTATACAATACTAGCTGTGCTCGTTGCTTCGCTCACGTGGACTACAGAATGCCCGCGCGAATTATGCTCCCCCGCTCCCGGCTATTTTAAAGACAAAAATGCTTATTGTGTGTGTTTCTTAGCAGATAGATGTATACTCTCCATGACTTTTTTGTAGGTATTTATTTACATTAATTTACTATATATTTTAGGTTTTAAAAAAAAATTGACTTTATATTCCTCCCGTACAAAACGTCAATTTCATATGTACGGGGACCTAATAAAAATATATCATAAATTCTCTTTTCTAAATTTTAATTAATAATTTGTAATATTTAGTCTACAGTTAAATAATAATCGAAACTCACCAACTACAAATTCAGGAACGACAATAGATGCTAATTTTACAAAATTTTTAGATATTGCATATTTTACTTATCATAATGCTTTAGTCACAATTATACCAATCAATTAGAAATCGCATCAAATAATTTAGATATCGATTAAATAAATTAAAATTAATTTTAATTATTTTTTTATTTTTGCGGATCTATTATTCTTTTTTTCTAAATTAAAAGTAGCCTAAGTTACTCCCTATATCATCACCTATCTATCAGTGAAAGTCCCGTCAAAATCGGTCTAATCGTTTCGGAGATTGCCCGGAACAAACAGACTGACAGACAAAAATTTTTAAATGGGCTTTTTGTTATACGTGTCGTACCTATATACTTTCATATGCATTTAGTAAAAAACTATTATTTCGACATTACAAACATACACTTCAATTTTATTAATTGATTAAACTTCGACAAAATAAAAAAACAATCCAACCACCACAGATTAATGATTGGTTAATACTGGCGCTTGAATCAACGCGAAAATCAATCATTAATCTAAGCCGACCACTTTATATTTAATTAGAATTTGGTTAAAAAAGGGAAATAAAATAACCTGTTGTAATATTCGTAGATCTTTATGTACTTTTTAAAACAATATTATCATAATAATTAACTTTCAAACACAACCCAATTTATATTCATTAATATTATAATTGTGTAAATGAATAATATTTCGAGATATTGTTTACAACAACACGTTGTGATTCGAGGCTTATCACTTTCAAATCAATTACGTAATAAAAATACCTTTCCGCTTACAGGTATCGCATAATGATCATTCATTTTAATTCATTAATTACATCAAATAATATATAAATAAGACAACACAAAAGTTTTATTCCAATAAATGTAAGAGACTTGTCCATTTGAAACCTAAGAGTGAAATAAATAAAATAAACATATTTTCGTTCTCGACGTGTCGAGGATCAACCGATCAACATCGTATAGGGTACAGACAAACAACACACTTTATACTATGTCACTAACATATATTACATAGATAGATCGGCAAGTCGAACGAGAAAGAGCTTACTATACGTTTGTGTTAGAACGAGATAGGTATATGAGACCATTTTCGTATGTCGGCCTACATAAATCATGAAGAAAACAAATCTCGCTTATTTTTACAAAATCTAAACTTCGAAAGTATAATGTTTATGTATAGTAGATGTGTTTTATTGTGGTTAGGTGTACTGTAACAAAGAGAATTAACAAAACATTACCGTTTTTGGTCTCATTCAACCTATTGTCGGTCTATGCTATACTAAATATACGGTCGCAAACAATCATGGTAGTCCATCTAATGTTAATTGCCTCTATGTACCAACAAAGCCAGTTATAATAAGCTGCCAAACTTATCCTTAGAGCGGAAAATAACTAAGACACCACAAATGCTCTATGGCAAATGTTTTTTTTTAAATGAAAGCACGATTGGTGAGCACAATGTAATCCATCAACAACGGTGACTATCGTAAGATCTACAATCCATCGTCCGTCGTCGCTATCATGCCGGCCTGTACAAATGTCACTTCACTTTACGTTTGAAGGAATCCATTTTGTAGAAGGCAGGGAACACACACTTAGTTTCATGGCATGGTAAAGATATCTTCCGCAGTCGAACCTTGCTCGGGTTGTATTAATCAAAGAACACGCCTTGTGGAAACCGCGCGGAGCAACACGTTTCGCGAACTATACACTAATAGATAATAATATAATAGAATGATCCTACAAAATATTATAACTCGGTGAACAGTATATCTGTTTGTACATCTATATTTAATGTGATTGCTCTCACGCGGTACCAAATTAATCTTTTTTGAAACAGTAAAAACAAATTGTAACGGAAACGACACGCCTCTTGCGTAACGTAACGGGTGATACGCAAAAATAATTATAGCTAAATTTATTAATGTCAATGCTGTATGTAACGGATATTATGTTTTCTAATTATCTCGTTGATGTCATGGCGGCGGCAAAGTGCGCGCGGGAACGCATGCGCGGACGGTTTCCATGGTGACTAGTTTTTGACCTGCCATTGTTCAAACGTTTATATGTGTGTATACAACTATTGTGTTGATTATTTCAAAACTACGGTTCTTAATATGTAAAGACACATTTTGACTAAATTATATTATCGATTCACGCAATATTCAAAAAACACACCTATATTCAAAAAAAGCTTTCACATGAACCGCGCGTATGGATTACACGCACTTTTTTGAAGTGAAAGCTTTTTTAGTACCTACCGTTTTGATAGGAAAGTCGATGAAACGAAATAGCGACACCAAAAAACGACAGACACATAAATCTATAGGATTTAGCCTGTTATCTCGGTCTCCTATCTGTACGTGTATGTGTGCCTGCATATTACAAAGCTTTGGAAAAAGGTTTTTTTAAACCATAAATAAATGCTTTGCGAATATAATAAAATTTTCTCTCGGTCATGTTCAAATTTAACGCACAATATTTATATTTGGAAAATATTTTTGCAATGCACGTGAGGGCAATCGCCTTAATACATCTTTATCTTAAAACCTAACGTATTTTCTATTACTATTGTCACACAAAAAATGTACGTCTCGAGGTAAAGTTCAATGCCTCGACGATTGTCAATTTTGTCATCAATGATTCCTTAAATATTAGAGTTTGACCCCAGTCGCGTGACCCTTGCCCTTGCGCCGTAACCTCTGCCGGCAGTACACCCGCAGGAATATCGCCGTGAACACTAGCACCACTCCAGCGACTCCGCCCATCGATATGTCGTGTCCGTACACCACGCACGATAGTAGAATCGACACCGCCTACAAACATAAACAATATATCAATATCATCGTTGGTACGTTTGTTCGAGATCTTGTTACTTATGAACGTCTTCATCGATTCAGGACTTGATAACAGTATTATTTTTTAATAATAGCTCGGTAAATACCTATAGTACAGTCTAGAAACAATGGCTACCGTTGATGTCTTATTTCATCGAGAAAATCCATGCACACGCCCGTTTGAAAAATGGTTCATAGTTAAGATTTTTTTAAAGGCACCCACACGCTCCTTAAATTCTCCTAAGTTATATGTGGAGAAAAGACAAATGCCGGACATGAATTCCACCTGCGAATCGGGATAATGTCCACCACATACAGTGGGGTTGAATAGTTTAACCGATTTGAAATTCATGTACATACTCTGCAATGTGTAAGCTATAAACATTTAGGAGGCAAGATATTTTACATTATATGCTCTAGGTTGAGCATTCTTGCTTTCATCAGTGCCTCATTACCAACAATAACAAATTTCATAGATCAAAATTACTTTAAGCAGCATTCTTAAAACTCAAGTGAACAATTTTGTATAATAGGTTTATCAAACGACGATATTGCGAGAAAGGGTTCCGACACAATAGTGTTGGGTCCGAAACCAATTATTCCTCTCCTTTTTGATGGATCAAAACATAAATTTGTTCCAAGACTCAGAGATAGAGAATGGAACAGTCTGATAGACCTTAAACAAGCGCTAGGTAATCACTGCTCTATGTTAATCCCAAGATCTCAAAAGCCTTTCTACACTTGGATAGATATTAAGCACGAACGATTACCGGAGCCCTAACAGGAGACTGGTTCTACAACAAAAACCTTTTAAATGTAGGTGTTGCTAAAAGCCCCCTGTGCCAAGCGTGCATGGGAGTAGAAGACACAGCCAAACACGTGCTCTTAGAGTGCAGAGTTTGTCCACACCTTGGCAAGCCAAGAACTCTTCCAGAAGCTTATAAGAACATCGGGCGACTGATGGACTTCCTGGAGGAATTGGGCTGGCATTATTGAGGTTGGTCAGCATCACGCAAAATAGGTGGTTATGAGATGCGGATATTAAGATCATGCAAGCCTATAATCTGTAATAGGTTTATCAGAGTTCACTGGAATCCGTATATGAGCAAGGTACAATGCAATGGCTAGGTTGTATACTGACCTGCCTGGCCGTCATGATGATGGTGAAGACGACTGCTCCGAACTTGGAGATGGTGCGATAGATGAGCAGCTGTCCCACCGCTGAGCTCGCGGACAGCACCAGGCAGTCCGCCACGAACACTGGATTCTTCACAACAATTACATCTAACTAAATTGCTCGTAGTCGTGTCGTGTCGTGTGTGACAGAGACATCAAGATATTTTCATTATAAGATTGTGGAACCACTGTTTTGTTACTCGTATGAGATTTTGCATATTGTACTGTTAAATTAAAAACAAAAATGTTTCATGAGTTTTTGGCAGATCTTGAACTGCCATGTTGTATTTTTTGTTTTAACTTATTAATATTGGTTTCATTTTGCATGATACAGTTTGGTTGTTGAGCATAAGTGATTTTAATTCTAAAGGTAAACTGGAAACATACATTTTAATATGTCACAAAAACTCTTTAGATAGTTCTGACAAGGGAGCCACCATCTTGTTGGAAGACCCCACTTTCTATATTAGAAAATTTTACGGAGGCTTAAAAAACATTGACACATGTGGCCCTTTTTAACAGACTTCATCAAAGACGGAAGGTTACTCAATTCAAATGTATTTATTATGGATCAGTCTTATCTTCTTGTTTATGAACCAATTCGGATAGAGTATATACCTCAAGAGTGGTCTCATTTTAGGTTCATTGGCATTGGACCTTTTGAATTCGAAGATACACAAGGGAACTCTCCAAAATCATTAAAGTTGGATTTCTTTTTTAATTCGTTTTTATTTTTTTGTTGAATTTGAAATTTCTTGCAATACATTGGTATTCCATGAGCTTCCTATTTTAATTTATAAACTAATGTTATTTGGTTTTTGTGTACAAGCAAAAACTCCCTGGATAGTTTTAGAGCTATATCTGAAGATTACGAAAATTGTTAGGAAAGTATTGTATTTACGTGAAGTTGGATGAACACAGTTGCCATTAAGAAGTAAGTTTTTAGGTGGTGGTTCTTTGTTGTGGTAGTAACCTGTAAGAGTGCGAGTGATCGCGGTGTGGCAGGACGGTGCGGCAACGCGGCGATGGTGAGCGCGCACGAGAACAGGTTCACGGCGGCCAGCATCTGCATGGGGGCGCAGCGCGTGCGCGTGAACAGCGCTCCCTGCCACGATGACGTGAAGCTGTCGCACACCATATACACCGCCAGCAGCGCCAGCCCGCTCGCACTAGTAGCGCCAAGAGACATCCCCGTCTCTACACACATATATACACTAAGGCAAAGATACAACAAACCGATATGTGACCAACATACGATTACGGGGTCGGGCTGTATAGCGGGGAAGGGAAACACGTGTAACTTTGTGACGTAGACGTGCACTCACAGTACACTAAATACATACAAACAGCCGAAACGAAATCTATCTTACATTTATAGAACGTGTAATTTGAACAATTTACATTTTAATGAAATTGACATATTCAAGCATTCTTATATAAAAATAGAAATTGCCAAATGTGATGTCATTAATAGTTAACTTAAACTTAAAAAAATATTTTATAATTCTCTTCCTTTTGACACATTTATATTTAGTAAATAAATAATTATTATTTCATTATAATCCAGTACGGTGTGCGTTGTGTTGTTATATAGGGTTATTGGTAATTCGACAAATTCCCGTTAGGAGGTGATAGGGGTTATAGGTTGATTTCTATGGCTGGTTAATCTCTAGTTTACGAAGTCCCGCCTGTGTCATCCAAGGAAGACCTCAAAATAAGAATTATAAACGCAGCAAATGCGTTGCGGAATAATTTGACAACTTCGGTAGTTAAGTCAGAACTCAGAAAAAGAATGCGACTTTGCGTACGCAATAGGGGAAGTCACTTCGAGCAAGAACTTTAATTAGGCTAAATTACAAAATGTCTTAGTTTTTACTTATTATTACTACTAAACTGTTACTGGTTCTAAATTTTATTTAAAATTTGTATGTTTTGTTTTATTTACATTGGTTATTGTTTTTCATTAAGTTTATGAAAATTTTAAAGAACGACCTTACGTTTATTTCGAATACAAATTTCCGCCTGCTTCCTTTGTGATCATTTTTTTTCAGTTTCTTTGAAATAAGTTCCTAGTTGTTATGCATTCTTGAAGAGCTAAGAAAACGGTAATTTTTTTTAAATAATCTGCAAGCCAAGTTTCATAAAGCTTTTTTGTTTTTAAGGCATTTTAGTGGAAAAAAATCTCACTAATATATTGAAATAATATTGTTTTCCGTCTCCAATTTTTAAATTTGGACCGATAACTGTTGTTTTAATATCGATAAATAGCTAGTGTTTAATCGTTTTTATAAATGAGAACAGAAAAAAAAGAGATTTAAATTGATTTTTTTTTTTAAATAAAGTTTTGATGTGGCATTTTTTACTTATTTTGAAAAAAAAATAACTCAAAAAATGGTTAATTTTGCATAATGCATATGGATGTTAAAATTATCGTAAATAGTCACCCCAATCACCTCCCAATGGAAATATGGCGAATTACCAATAACCCTGTATATTTGTTGAGAATAATGTTAGGAGGCGGTACTACCGTCGTCGTGGCTGCCGAGCATGAAGAGCACCATGCCGACGGATATCAGCACGGCGGTGATGTACTCGTAGGACGCGTACTTGTTGCGCGATATCAGCTTGCCCATCAACATCACCGGGATCACCTTGCAAGACTTCGACAACACCTAGATGTGTATCAAAAAACAAAGTCGGTGTTAGCGACGCATAGGTGTAGGCTCAGTAGTTAGGAGATAGTCTTAGTGATACTTAGTTGCAGTTACAGTTGCTAGCCGTATGATATTATTGATTTAAAGTTTGAAGTTTATAAATATAGAGAATAGGTACTTAGGTGATATTAGATATATGCCAATATAACTTATAATTTCGTTGAAATCGTGTAATAATATACCAAATCAATATTTACGTTCTGAATAAATCAAAATAGGTTGTGTAATAATCTAGTAGTCATCTAATAAGATATTGGCAAAATACATGTATTTGTATAATAATAATAATTTAGATAATAAATCACTCCCACAATTAAGACGAATCTAGCGATACGACATATCCTAAAATCCATCAAGCTGTTTAGGTTATAGAGTGTGCTAAAGAAACAGACATACATACATGCGCTCAAATAATATAACCCTCATTTTTCGCAGCCGGTAAAAATGGCACCAATTGCAAAAGCCATTACGTCCTCGGGCGTTAGCGAAAAAAGGGCCTCCGGGCTTTATTTAGGGGATTACACCCAATATAGCCTGCATATTGTGACACTGCTTACATGCAAGTGTGATGAAAAAATATTGACTTCATCATGTCGCACTACCGTCAAGTGAAACGCGCCAAACGAATGTAACATCAAAAAAAGGTCGTCCGTCTGGGAGGTCCACACATATTTTATTTTTCTGGTGCATTCCGCCCCTGGAAAGAGTGACTTGCCGCTTCGAGTAATGCCTTCTATAGTCCCGTAGTGAAGCTTGGTGCTTGGTCTAACCTGCGTGGGGAAGCTGACGTACTTGAGCGCCTCGTACTGGCACCAGGCGCTCAGCACGTTCGTGAGCGCGCAGTACGAGAACTGATAGAGCGGCGCCGCGACGAGAGGCATCCGCAGGCACAGCAGCCGCGAGACCGCCACCACCAGCGCCGCCAGCCGGTTCACCAGTACCAGGAACTGCGAGTCGTTGAACCGGACCAGGCTGCCGTCGCTCATCACGTAGCTCTACACACCGAAACTAACTCATGTGCTGTTTCTCTTCACACATCAAACAATAAAACAGCATTACTCTTGCTTACATTATATTATTATATCAACTCTTTTCGCTACAAAGGCCGTAAGGACCATTTTGGCCAAAATTGATTGTTTCATTCACTTTTACTTAGTTTATCGCGCACTTTCATTCTGTACTTTTAAAATTACACTACACAAAGAAAATATGGTCATTACTATCAAAAAATTTCTAAAAGCTAAAACCACTTTTCTTCAATACCAGCTCATGAAACAATACTTTTATAACCAAAGTATACAATCTAAATATAAGTATATACAAGGAAACCGTAACTAATTGATTGATCTATCATATAGCTTAAACCACTGAACGGTTTGGGCTAAAATTTTGCACACAGATAATTATGATACAGGCCTCGGTTAACAATTGATTTTTGAAAATTCAACCTCTAAATAGGTTTGACAGGGGGTTCAAGATTTGTATGGAGAAATCATGCCTAACACGAGTGAAACCGTGGGGCACAGCTACTAAATAATATATTGTATAAACTTCAGTAAATAAAGTATAAAAATAAAAGAGTTACATATGTAAGTAAATTTTATTATTTTTATAGCCTTTTTTTTGCTGTATGTCTGCTAAGTATGCCAAAAGCCATACCAGCTCACTCATGAGGCAACCTATATATTGGCCTTAAGACTGTTGGTCGTCTGTAGTCCTTTTGGAGTTTGCAATGACCAGTTCAAATGAGGTACTCGAGCACTGTTTGTTACTACATACTATACAAAAAGATAGTTATTTATCTCGCTAATTATCAAAAACAACTATTTATGTGACTCTCAAGTTGTGCAGTTCAATAGTTGTCACTAAACACTAAAGCCTCAGACGTGTGCCATAAGTATTCAATTAACATAGTTCTAGATGGCTAGTGCGTAGCCTGGATTCTGGTCAGGAGGTGGTAGGCAAGTGAAGACTAATATTGCTAAGTTTATACAACATAACCTGACGATATTACAGTACAGTATGTGATCTGTTGATAAATACAGTACAGTCTAAAAGCAACAGCGAGCGCCGGTGACAGGATTCAGCGACAGTGGTCGCCGTCATGCCAGCCTGCTGAAATGCCTTTTTGACAGGAACACTAACAAAGTACCTGGCTACTCCCGCGGGCGCGCGGAATCTCTAAGTAATGTCGCTTACAACCTCTTTATGTATTAAATTGTGGGTTCATCAAACCTGCGTCATGATCTTCTCCTGCAGCAGTCCCCAGACGAGGTAAGCGCCCATGAGTCCCGTGAAGCAGAACGCGAGCTCGAGTGCCTCGCGTGTCGTGGTGCCGCCCGGCACCGGGGAGGACCGGCCTCCCCCCTCCTCCCCGCGGTGACTGCGAGTGGTCTCCGGCAGCCGGTCGCCGTTCGGACCGAAGCAAGCGAACAGACATCGCGACAAATACGTCTGGTTACCTGCAACAACAACCGATTCTCTCACGACCTTCACACGTGTCAGTATTCTTAAAGCGTAGAGTTCATATCTGTGCGCTTGCGCCTGGCTCATACAATAGACGTCGAAGAAGCGTTTCATGGCTTTCATGCAAAAACATTACAATGTTGTAACTTATAATAATATACTAGTGGTGTGTCCGCGGTTCCGCGCGCGTTTGTTACGCAGTAATTATTTACATCCTGTAATTTTATTTTTAATCATTTTATTAACAATTGAGAAATAACATATTACACTTCCTGTATACAAAATTTCATAAGAATCGATGAAGTAGTTTTTTAGTTAAATCCAGCCATACAAAGAGTGGACTGACAAGCTGGTAAGAGTTGTGGGAACCCGCTGTATGCAAACAGCGCAAAAACCGCTCATTGTGCTGATTATTGGGAGAAGACTATATCCAGCAGCAAACAGACAGAATTGTTTTAAGGGCATATTCGTGATCAGTGTCTTTATATATTTACTATGCTTGTCGATAAATATTACATGAGCAGACATAAGTACAGATTTGTTAATATAGATTTTACCGATTAGGTACAGGTTATATCTATACTAACATAATAAAGCGGAAGAGTTTTTCTGTTTGTTTGTTTAAACAAGCTAATCTTAAACTACCAGTCGGATTCGAAAAATTATTTTTGTTTATGATAGCCAGACTCCCGAGGAATAGTATAGGCTATCTAACATTAGACTATAACTCTCAGCTAGCCTTAAATAATAATTTTTGTTAAGTAAGTCGAAGCCGCAAGCCCTCCCGACCTGATTTATTCGCATGCACTGACATAATGGTTGATGATACGTAAATATAATGTTCTACAAAAATATTGATCTTTAGCATACCTAAAAAATGTCAGCGATAACATATGCCTATCTCTTATATACTAGCGATCGCCCTAAACTCATACACTCTGACAAGATAACAATAGTTTAACCGAGAAAAATGATATGTAGTGTAACATTTCTCATTCTACTCTCAGCTGACATGCACGTGATATCACACGATCGGCCTCAATATGGAGTCGCGAAGGCGAAGCCGACGCGTCGCGTCGCAGCGCGATGTATAATATTCCAGTACTGAATACGCTTAGGAACGTTTTTAATGTCTGTGGAATCAATTATGTGAAATAATCGTAAAATAAAAAATTGTTTGTTCAGTGCATAAATTAATATCATTTCTCGTCCATGTCGAGAACATAACTACCGAGTCTTTACAATTTATATTAATATTGGAAAAAAATGACAAAGCACATATTACAACTGCATAACTTTTCGACACCAATCAAACCCAAACCGTATTAAATATGTCGAAAGAGAAAACTATTTTAATTCTCTCTTTCTTACTATTGAGGTTATTGTATTAGCATATCTCGTTAGTTTTTGTTTTCAAAGTATTATTAATACTACCCACATTCTAGTAATGTTTGTATTTTTGCTAACTCGCATAATTATCTAAAAGGGTATTATACATTTCTAACATCAAATTCTCTGCCATTTAGTTATTGGGTTACAGTGTGCTCAACACTAGGCACAGTGTAACCCATAGTCACATTGCCGTGTTACGATTGAAAAAAATTATATTAAAAAGATTTCTGAGTAGGTATACGAAATCTGAAAACCACACGGATTAACTAAAAGTGTAGAAATTACAATCTGCCTTATTGGAAATGCGAGTAATAAAAACAGTACATTATAAAAATATGTTCAGTTATGTTTTTTTTAATGCTAACTGATCCGCGAACCTCTAAACTAGAATATGGTCTCTAACTCGAACGCACTCCCCCTCCAAAAACACAACAAACAAAGTCAATTAATAACACTGAAACAATCATTAAATAATTAAATCATTTTCATTAACGCATCCGTTCGATTGGAAACAATAATAAGGTAACATAGAAATAATCTCAGTACATACTCGTAGGAGTACATAATATGTGCATTGTGTACGTCCGGTCGAAACCGTATTCGACATTACAATTAAGTACCTGGATTATAAATTTAATTACCAAATCTTCCAAGGTATTTCTTTACTTTTTACGTTTTGCTTTGACTTTGTGCTGGTCTCTTCAAACAGTTATTACAAAAAGTAAAAATGAGACATTCTAACAAATTAAATTTAAGCTGATAATGTCATGCCGCCTGCAAGCAGGATATACCTTGGCTGATCCCGAATTGTGACAAAGCAAAACAGAGTCACTGTGATGGATTTATCGCCGACCACGAGCAAGATGACCAGTAAAAACTACCACTCCATCCTACCACTTTGTAAATCTATAAAAATAAATAAAATTGAATTACCTGTTTGTAATGTCAAAATAACATTTTTTTGACTAAATGTATATTATGAAAGTAAGCATACACAGACACTTTCATTTTAATTGTATAGATTACGAATTTAGTAAAAAGCTTTACTTTGACATAAACAAACAGTCACTACAATTTTATTTATTTGCATAGATTTAAAATTTTAATAATAATAATCATCATCATTTATTGCCAAAAACAAGTTACGAATGAATATAATTACGTACACAATTTCGCAATGGGACAGACTCAGCTGATGCTATGTGACGCGAACACCACACAGCGCTGGTTTTCAGTCTGCCCCACATTTATAAACAGTCAATATGTGCAAGCAGCAGCTCGGCTCGGCTCGTCACATGGTATTACAATTTTTTTAATTTTAAGATAAGTTAGCCAAATAGTATAATAATAATAATAAAATGTCAGTATTTAAATGAATGCCCATAACATTATTACAAATTAATCATCAGAAAAGAAAGTAATATTAATAACCTAAACGTAATAAAATAGTAAATAGATGATTTATTAATTGATTAATTCATTATCATGGAATTCTTTTACGATGAGAAACCCTCTATAGTTTCCTTTACTAAACAATATATTGTTAGGTGAAGAAGGACACATCACATATGATCACAGCTCATGATGGTGATTTCATAGATTAACATTAATATATAATAGAATATATTACTGTTAGTTATAATAAAACTCACTCACTAATCTTATCGAAATAGTTAGTTTTCTGTAGATATTTGTACAATATGAAGCCAGGCACCAGTATTGTCGAGTAGCCAGCCAGGTTCAGGAGCAAACGGAAAAACCTGCAATAAAATAGTTACATTAGACTTTATTGCAAACAAAAAAACTATTATTGTGAATGATCTTTAAAAGACAGACATATTTTGTTCTCGCTGACTTCTTTTTAAGATCTACAACTGTGTACTACATTAATGTGATATACATATCTCTTATGATATACACGACATATTAAGCCATTTAAGCGCTCAAAATACTCATTTTTCAGCATCAGCTATCTGCCAGTGAAAGTGCTGACAATTCAATCCGCCCGTTTCGGAGATTACCCAGAACAAACAAACAGACAAGGAGACAAAAAAAAATAGGCTTTTTGTTATGGATACCGTACTTACTTTGTTTGATATGCATTTAGTAAAAAGCTGTTATTTTGACATTACAAACAGACATTTGTATACATATATATTTGACATGTGTATAGATGTTAAATGTTCAGATTTTGGCTGAGACGATATATCTATATATATAGTATATCTTACTCGACATTTAAATCAAGATGGTGAGCATATTTTGGACTCAGCCTCCAGAGGCTCCAAAAGCACACACTAAACTTCAACGGCGGCAATATCGACGTGGAAAGGCAAGTAAGCCGTCATCCCAACTATAGTGTTACATATGATTATGGCAGTTATTTTTGAGTTGTACCTACTTCCAACAAGTTTACCAAAAGTGGAAAACCCTATCCGGTTTGGGTTTGGTGGTTACCACCACAACTCCATATTTTATGTTTTCATTGTCCACTAACTGATCTGTCCAAACAGTTTTTTGTAAACTCAATAATGATAATTATTTAAAAATCTATGACAAAACTACCTTTAGTAATTCTGATAACTAACCATGAGTACTCTATATCTGTGAGAGATCCTGACTGCTCGTATGCTTCGAGTAGCTCCTGGTACAACGAGGTGATTAGCCACATCAACAGCATGCATGACACGCTCACAACCCTGTGAATATATGTTACATTAGCACAATCAGCTCAATAAACATTCATCATAAACAACGGGGCCTGTTGTTTGAATGGTGTTTATTTCAAAACCCGCTATGTATGCAGCTTCGCACACGTTTACCATTATTCTTAGCAAAAACAAATACCAAATATCAAAAATACAACATTATCTATAGTTCCAAATCTTGGTAGTGCTATCTTGTGATGACAACCTTGTTAAAACTTTAATAACTTTTTATTGAATGTCAATATCGTAATAATTTTGTTTATAAGGACCAAGATTCAAAGATTAAGACAAAAAAAAATGGTCAAGATCTATCCAGTAGTTTTTATGTGATGTGTGCACAACAACAAACCTCAATCATTTTATTAATATAGATAAACTTACATAATTATACATTATATACTTATATAATTTCAAAAAATACACACACTATTACAGACAGCCACAACATTTTAATGCAAAAAAGTATTATACAAGGTGTCCAGAAAGGGTATCGGGTATTTGTAAGTTCAATGAAACAAAAATTATTTGTATGCAATAAAAAAGTTTATTGTTTATTATTAGCATATGAATTGGAGAATTATTTGGAAAAGATGATGTTATCCAAATGATGACCGTTACGTTGCTGGCACTCTTCTAAACGGAAACGAAGATTGGCGATAACACGTTGACACATAGCTATCGATATTGCTGCCATTTCTGACCTGATGTTTTGCTTTAACTGGGTTAGATTCGTCGGATTGTTTTGATAAACCTTACTTTTAAGGTATCCCCATGCAAAATAGTCAAGCGGGCTAAGGTAGGGGCTTCTGGGAGGCCAGTTGATGTTACCCCTTCGCGAAATGACTTTATTAGGGAATAATTCGTTAACAACTTCCATTGAGTCATTTGAGGTATGGCAAGTGGCCCCATCTTGCTGGAACCACGTTCTTGAGTTGAAACCTGCAAACTCCTGCAACTCTGGGACCAAAAAATTTCGCAACATATCGCAATAACGGTCACTATTCACATTAATTGCTCGGCCTCGTTGATCTTCATGAAAATAAGGACCAATTATGTATTTAGCAGACATAGCGGCCTAAACAACGACCTTTGGGCTATGCAGGGGTCGTTCATGCTTTCGTCTCGGATTCTCCACTGCCCAGTACCGACAATTCTGCTTAATATCATGACCATTCAGGTGAAAATTTGCTTCGACACTGAACAGTATGTTGTTAAAGTTGTTAAATCGCTGCAGCATTTCGTTCGCAAAATTCAGTCGATTAGCATAGTCCGTATCCTTCAATTCTTGAACCAATTGAATTTTATAGGCTTTTAGATGTAAGTCTTTCTTTAAAATCGAATGTAAAGACGATTTTTTGATGTTCAACGCTTGGCTTCGCTTTCGGATGGATAAAGACGGATTTTGACGAACCGACGCCTCAACTTCTTCAATTGTTTCTTCATCGCGAACTGAACGAGGACGACCAGTTTTGAATTTTAACTGTCGCACCTGTATTCTCGAACATCCTGATCCATTTCCTAATGCTATCGTCACTTGGCGCGTGGCGTGTACGATATTCCGCACGATAGAGACGTTGAGCAGTCACTATTGAATCACCATTACGATAATACGCTCGTACGCAAAATGTGCGATGCGTCCCCGAGTACTGTTCCATCGTGACTAAAACTCCACAAAATGGCGGACGCCACGAACCCCTCCCCGCACCCTTTAGACGCCCCGTTTCGAATATGGCGCGAAAACAAATACCCGATACCCTTTCTGGACACCTTGTATATACTAGCTATATGTTTGTATACTGTGAGGAAATAATTACTTCAAAATATGATACTCTGGATTCAGTCAATAACTGCATAGGCTTTTCAACAATAGTCATATATTAATGTTCTAGGTCCTCTTTTCTTGGCTAGGTCATATGGGGTGTACAGATGACAAAATAATGGCAAAAAAAATGTGTGTGTCATGTTACAATAATGTTTAAAAAAATATAAGCAAGTTGATTTATGTCAATAAGTTTGGAAATTGATGCAAGGACTATGAGAAATTAATCCTAGGGATAATGATTACAAGTCATGAAGGATTAATAATTATAAAGAAACTAAAAGAACTTCTGAAGTAATATGTGAAACTGCTGGTCTCCACTGTTTCTACCTGTCCAAGTACACTGATATGGCGTGGTGTAATAAATGTAACTTATATAATACTTTCAACAACACACCAGTTAAGCACATAATTACACAATAGTATACAAAACTGAAGAATCTGAAAAAAATCACTTTTCAAAATGTCTCTGTAATTAGAAATTTAGTTTACTTTTATTTATTACCTAATATTTTGACGCATCACTATAATAGCACCAAAGTGCTTTAATACATGTTTGTAACTATCAGCAGACTGAAGAATAATAAAGGAAGCATTTAAAACGCAAATTACAAGGATTTTACTCAAATTACATTCATATTTACAAAGATACGTATGACTTTGAACTGGTCTTATCTACTTTATTATTTTATTGAGCATCAAGAATTATTATGATCTGCTTCTCTCTATTGACAATGTTTGAAGATTAAATTGCATGGTTCATAAATGATCTATCTCATATAGATTATTGCTATGTAAACAATATACATATTTTTAAACCATCAAACAAAAGCCACAACTGAAACTCGTGTTATTAAATTGTTCTTACAAACTTGTTTGCAAGTTCGTCCTCTAAGACAAAATTTATGAAGAGATAAACTTTGGTCTTTAGGATTAGGGTTCATGACTGTTTTTTTAGATGTTCTGTAGATTCTTTTGTATATCACAAAATATACATGTATATATAAGGTATGAGGGGTTTGAATAACAAATCAAATAAAAATTTCCAAGGTTAACATCACAACAGGAATAGTTCTCATGCTCCAATGAAATTGTCCCTTAGTAATACTACCAAATTATCGTCAATTAAAGAGTGAGTAAAATTAGCGCGTGCGTGCGCCAATTATACAATGTGCTACGTCGATCTATACAGAGCGGGACCGCGCACCGAGGGCGCGAATGCGACGGAAACGAATCCCTCGTACTCTGTATATAACCGACGGCGGATAACACGCTACGGTAACCAGCTGTCTGGAAACCAGTGCGTGCGAGCCCCTCTCACTACGTGCGACCAACCCTGTTCACACCCGAAACTACTAGGCGTGAAGAGGGCGAAACATCAAGGTACACACACGCAGTGAGGTGCCTGCTGGTAGGCGCGGCGATGACGTAGCACGGAGCGGAATGGACTGGGTCGCTGGCGGGTTGAACTTAGTGAAGATGCGAAGAAATGACACACAGGCACCACAATAAAATTTGCTGTATTCTTCAAGACAATACACTTTGTAAATACTATGTCTTCTGGGTACGGTTTCTTCCAGTTTCTTGAGTCTTGAGTCTTGATTCTTCAGCTTGTGGTACCCGTGTGCGCTCGTTGGCCCCGGTAGAACGCCTTTTATATGGTTTGCCGGAGAGCGAGACGGACGATGGCGTCTCTATCCGTACTGCTCATTACCAAACTTGGGTGTGGTCCGTTAACCGCGGTAATGCGCAGTGGTTGCAATATTGCTGTCTCTGTCTATTATTATTATTACTTGTATACAGAATACAATAAATTGTTAATATCTCTAATTACAGTTATTCAATTACAATAAAAACTATTTCACATTAATGTAGACACAAATACCTATTCAAAAACACTAACTTTAACATTATAGGTTAATAAACACGGGAGATATAAAGCATTAAACATTGCAACCTTAAAACGTCTTGTGACTCGTTATATACGCACTATTTGAGCTTACAAACATTATAAAACACATACAGAAGGCTATTTTACTTATATAACACAAAACATTACGTATAACTTTTACAAAATATGAATTATTGACAATATATGATTTTAGTACTTTAAGTGATTATTTTTATTAGATTACACACATTTTCATGACTTATATATTGTTCTTACATACCTACACGCTATAGTAACATATTCAAAACATTAGAAACATTTAATTATTGATCGTTCGTGCAAATTATTCATCCTTACAACTTATATTTACAATCGTTATTATCGTATCATTACGCTTAGGCCTATGCGTCGCTAACAGTGAGTTTTCTGTTTTGTATAATAACAAAACAAAATTGTTAGTACTTAAAATTTAATACAAACAGACAAACAATCCACATCAACTGTATAACTGAATGTATGTCAAAACAATTATCTCTCTTAATGAAATTGCTGATAATTATACTAAGCAGGTATCAATCTTCACACCCAAAATTTTATATATGTAGGTAGACAGCAACAATAAACCCAACTTAAACAAAATAAAAATGCTTATGCAAATGGGTTCTGATGTGAATTAAATGTGTAAAGATTATAACCATAGAATCTCCACACCCAGGACTTTTAGGGAGTTGTTTATCATGGAAAATTATAATTTCTTCATATTGGGATAATTTGGGGTCGTCCTGGAATAGCACCTTCCTCGTCTACGGTTCTGATACAGAGTATACTCAATCTAGCGTACTATAAATGAATTAATAATAAAATTGTCACTGATCTACGCCATAGGAACCACGCCGGAAACTTACCTAGTCGGCACTTTGTAAGCATCTATTATGTGGAATACGTAGTATCATTTGTTAACATATTGCAAGTTACTTCACTTCTAGCAATTCTAATTCCTCACTACTAATTGTGTACTATTACTTTATGTCTTTAATTAAATGTTAACTGAAAACTTACCCCACTAAAATTTTCGATCGCATTTTATACAATATTGTCTACAGAAACACAAATGTATTATTTAAGGAATTATAAAGTGTACTCATAAAATTGAATTAAGCTACTACAATCGAAAATTAAGTTTATATTTTATTTTTTACACTATTTTTACAAAAAATAAACAGTAACTTTCATCCAGTCGAAAACTTTGTAAAGTCAACTGTCAAGTTGTCAACTTTTGACAGATCTTATGACCATGACAAGACCATGGTTGCCATTGACAAATTTATATATTTGTGTAATTCTAAACTTTATTCTCCTTCTCGGTCTTCACATAAAAACTTATATTTTTTTATCAAGTTGAAACGAGATTCTTCATGATTTTAGTGAATATTACTACTAACTGTTGGGAGATCACCTCAATAATCTTAAAAATTAATTATGACTGCTCCCAACACAATAATTTTTATGAACCTATTAAAAAATAAACCATACGTCATTATTTTAATATGTATGTGTATGTATTGTATAATAATTATTACTTTTGATATTACAAAAACGTGTTATTCGCATTTCATTTGAAACGAAGTAGTCTACCAATGGAATTCAAGAAAAGTTACAAATATTAATAAAATGTGGTATGAAACTGTTATGTTTCTGTTAGAATTTTTAGCAGCAATATGTGCGTTAGCTTTGTGTGGACCTTGCTTACTATCTTGTGCCAGAAGGTTAATACTCGGAGATGAATTGCTACAGAGAGGTGGGCCGATGATCCGTGAAGCCGAAGTACTCGGTTGCGATGAACCGACTTGCCCTTATTACAAGAAAAATATACGATACATAATGGTGCCAAGTACAAAACGACGAACTTACAACTCTCCAAGCAGACAATGTTCATAATTTAAAACAACCTTATAAACAAGAGAACCGCCACCTGAATCACACAGTTACGTTATATTTCATATATACTTATGTTTTCTTTGAAATAAATAGACATTATATACATATTAGCTTTTATTTTTGTAATTGACAATCCATTATTGTAATCCATGACTTATTTTTTTATGATTATTAATTTGTATTTTTCTTCGAATCTATTCGACGGGACGTACACCAATGTCTTCATTGTCAATTTGTATATCTGGATCTCTTTTACACTTTGGTTGAGATAACATTGTGTAGGGAACGTTGTTTGAACGAGCGCAGATCATGCATTCTTCAGTTGAATGTGACACTGTCGTGATTGAAGAATCGCCATGTTCAGCCAAATACTCAGAATGTAGATTGCGTCGCTTTGCCTGTAACAATATTTTACAAACTAATTAGGTACCTATGTACATCATTCGTTTATTCTCAATAACTTTACAATATCTTGAAAAACTACCATTATCAGGACGCCGTTTTTCAAACAATTGCTAATTATTTTATGAAGGATTGTAACTTTTTTTTACTAATTAAATTCACGCTAGTGCTATAGTAGGTAATAATTTATATCCCATTAAAAAAATATATATGAAAAATGGGACAAGTGCTTAGATCGACGTTCGGGGTAGTCGTTGTCATCCATAAAAAAAGCTGAGATCTAACGGGTTCCAAATTCCATAGCTGTTCTTTTCATTATAGCTGTAGGAAAGTTCCTTCTTCAAATCATTTACAAAACAATTTGTTACTTTGTTTGATGTGCGATTAATAACTTGGCAAGTTTTAATAAAATTGTCATTAAATTATTATAAAAAAATTTGAATGTAAAGAAGAAGAAATTAACGTAAATGTTTATTGACAACTAAAAGTTGCCAAGTTACAAATTCCTTATCAAAGAAAGTAACAAATTGTTTTGTATAACGAACATTCCTATATCTATAATGAAATGAACAGCTATGGAACTTGGCACCCGTTAGATCAAAGCTCTTTAATCGATGACAACGACTACCCCGAACGTTGCCATTATCTTCGACCCTAGCAAAAAAGAGATCCCCGAGGGTATCAAACCTCTCGAACTCTTTATAGAAAAGATCCCCTGTGCCACCTGGACTAAATACCTCGGTGTGACCCTCGATAACAAGCTCACCTTCGTCCCTCATGTCCGTAACGTTAGGAACACAGCCGCCATGGTCATAGGTCGACTACAGCCCCTGACTGTAAGCAAAATGTCCTTGAGACACAAGCTTACTCTATACAAAACGTGTGTCCGCCCGGTTATTTCATATCGCCGCCTTCGCACATATGTCAAAATCCAATATTCATACATTCCAAGATCTCCAAACGCGATTCTTACGTAAAATCAACAAAGCCCTTTGGTATGTTCGACAGCAAGACCTTCATAGAGATATAGAACTTTCCTCGGTCGAATCGTACATCAAATACCTCTCGAGACCATATTTTAACTCCACGTCGAATCACGCAAATTCGTTGACCAAAGTCGCCGCGACTTATACCCCAAAACCGAACGTCCCCCGCGAACAACATAGGACACGTAATATCTTTACTGATCCCGTTGATAACATCAAGAAAATAAACAAATATTACTCCACTGTCTCTCCTAACAGAGCGTCCTCGCGCCCTCGCCCTTGAAACCACTGTTCCCTCCGCAGCGGACGGGCAGCTTACTTCGGTCCCGCACACTCACCGCCACGACCTCCCTATCTCGCGGCAACTCAAGCCCAGGTCCGTTCCTTGGTGTGGAACCCTTGAGTCTAGCAGCCGCCCGGACGACACAGGTGACACTGCAACATATACACATGTTTCTTCCTTCCTCCCAGGAGGCAGGGGCATGTATATATGTATATGTTAGTTTAACTCAAATTTTACGGATAAGGAATTAGTCAGATCGCGACTTCTTTGCAATCGCGGCAACAGCCCAAGCCGAGGTCCAGCCACTTTGGCACCCTTGCGCGCTTGTTGCATAAGCTTCGCGTCTGAGTATCTTAAGTACTTACCCCAAAGCCCGGTAAAGCTGTAAAAGTCATCAGCAGCTCTGTTTTTGGATAGGGCTCCTCAGGATAACAATAAGATCAGATAAAAAAAACCCCGAACGTCGTATCTACCGAACTTGGGCCCTTTTTCACATTTGCTAATATTCTAGTGGTAGGCTAACAAAACCAGTAGAAAAAGCTATATTGGAAATCATTGCAACAAACCGAGACGGCCGCGTAGGCTGCATACCGCTGCCGCATGAACACCAACAACACGGTCAGTGTGAGGACAAACGCGTGCAGTAAATTCATAATGACACTGCACTCAGTTACTGTATTTTTTTTAAAATAAATATATTACTGTATAAAAATTTATATTACATTTTAGTTTGGATGATAATTTTGATTTTTTTAAATAATTTTGTTCATATATGTCAAATCCTCATATTACATAGTGAACAATATTTTTTAACAGAATATTATAAATGAGTTTTCTTTATCAATATTAAAAAAGTTTAATATTCGATGGATTTATCAAATACACTATAAGAGTGTAGAGCCGAGTTTTTGGCGGGATTTTGAAGTGACATGTTGTGGTTTTTATTTTTAATGCATTTACGTAGGTTTTGACCCTATATTATGTAATATTGGTGGCGTTTTGCGTGATATAGTTTAGTTTTTGTGCATAAGTGAAGTGGATTATAAGTATTAACCAAGAGCATGCATTCTGGGATCCCACAAAAACTCCCTAGATCGTTCTGACAAGGCGGCCACCATCTTGTTGGACGCCACTTTGTATATAATTTATAATACTACGAAATCTTGAAAACATTGACGCTGGAAAATTGTACTAAGTCTTTAAAACATTGACACTGACTGTGAATATTGGAAAATGTTATGAAAGCTTAAAAACATTGACACTGGCAAGTTCTTTTTCGGCGCCAAAACAAGAAGAAGAAGAAGAGTGCAGAGTATATTGGTTAATAAATAAGTCGATGCACACTTTAAAACACTTAGTGGGGACTTTCTTCTTCTTTAATGAAGACTATTACTACCATTATCGAGTGAATTATACTGTCATGTGTTATGACGATTCAGTATCCTAACAAGATGGTGGCTCCCTTTTTAGAACTTTCTAGGAAGTTTTTATGGGATCTCTGAATGAATGCTTTCAGCTTATATTTATAGTCCACTTCACTTATGCACAAAACCCAAACTATATCACGCAAAACGCCACCAATATTACATAATATAGGGTCAAAATCCTAAGTTAATTAAAAATAAAAACCACGACATGTCACTTCAAGATCCCGCCAAAAACTCGTGGGGACTCTCGGATTTGTATGTAGGTACTTACTGCTGAGATATCTGCCACTATCACCACACACACGGCAAACTCACGGATTTTGGTTTGTTGGTTAGTAAATACTCGGTGGATATCACGACGATGACCTTTACGTCCGTAGGTTCTCATTTCACTGCGGTTTTCGCTTTTAATATAAAAAAAAATGATTGTAAAGATTTCATTACATTCATGCATACTGGAGCGTCCAAAGCGTCTTAAAAAAGATAAGTTCAATATAATGGAGTTCGTATATAAAGCTGTCGAAACAAACCAATAGATGGCGATACACGACCGCGACGGTATACACAACCAAGCGCTCATTAGAAATTACCTTACCACCACAGTATGGTTTCAGCGGGATGTTTTAACTTATTCTCAGGTTCAGTGTAGAATTAGGTACCTATTTGAAAACAGCTTCTGCGAAACAACAAAGTCAGAGCTTTACACATGGTATAAATATAGCCATTTATTTAAAGCACACACAAGTTATAAATACGTAAATCAATAACAATAACAAAATAAATAAAACATGTAAAATAAAATGAAGCAAAAAAGGTTCAGTGGTGGCGTGTCGTCGATCGAAATGAGTTTCAATCCATATAATAACCCTAAACTTCTGGTGAAGGGAAATATCGTGATGAAACCATAGCATGGTGGTAGAGTATTTTCCAATGCCTGCCTGGGTAGTTACACCCCTGAAATTGAAAATTTGTCGCCAAGGTGCATGCAGGTCCCAGCAGCTGCATTTAAGACCCATTTCTCCCATTGGGTTTAGCGTATCGCCATCTTGGGCAACATCGCCTCTTAGCATCAGGTAACATTGTGGCCATAATGCTAATCCTTTATACGATATAAAATTAAAAAACTTAAATGTAGTCATTATGTAATTGTTTCTTCATAAAAATAAGTACTTACATGAACAAGTTAATAAAAATATATAAACTCAAATTTATTTTACCTATTATTTAAACATTTATTCTATATTTTATAGAATTGTATACATATACATACATAGTTGTATTTGATGTAACAAGGAAAGTTGACTATAATATGTAAAATAATGCGGTCCATGAAATTATGACGCAAAAATAAACATTACCTATCTAATAATAATTACTATCTTATAATTTAGGATAAGTCTAGCCTGGAAAAAATATTGAAGTTTAAAAGAAATAATGAAAAATTTCAGTTACTTCAGTTTCAGTTAGTTTAAATATTAAAAAAAACCCATATGAAAAAACAATATTACCGTGCCTAAAGTATGGCTGTCAGACGTGGACACTAAGGAAAGAAGACGAAGAAAGAATTGCTATCTGCCAACGTAAAATGGAAAGAAATATGCTTGGAATAAAGCTATCAGATAAAATTTCTAACAATTATATCAGAAGAATAACAAAACTAATAGATGTACGAGGAATAATTAAAATATTCAAATGGCACTGGGCAGGACATATCTGTAGGATGAATAATAATAGGTGGGCAAAACGTTTAACAAAATGGGTTGGGACAAAAGGAGAAAGGGGAGACCAAGTAAAAGATGGAGAGACATTTTCAGTCACAGATGTGCACCTCATTGGGTGCAAAAGGCACTAGAAAGACAAATATGGAAAGGTTTAGGAGATGCTTACGCCACAGTGGCGACTACTATATTATAAATTTTTAAGTAACATTGTTTATAGTAGGTAAATCTATTGTGCAAGTTAATGTAATAGTAAATAAAGGCTATTTTTATTTATTTATCTAATAATTTACCCATCTATATAGGTAATTAGGTATATAATGTACCTAACCACAAAGACAAATATTATATATAAAATAATTATTATAAAATTGTATATATCAGTGTATTTGACGTAATAAAGAAGGATAATGAAAGCACGTAATTAAGTTGATGGCTCCTGACCAAGTTCATGGGTGTACCGTGTAAGGCACGGAGAGGTCAAGAGTTAACGAACTATACCAATTCTATTAGTTAATGACTTGTCAGTGGAAAATATTTATGTTTCTTTCTTTTTGTATATATCTTTATACCCTTAAAAATATATCACCCACACGATAAAACCTTTGTCATGTGGGTCAAGTGAAGTTAATGGCTGATTTGTTTTCCAATGCGTATTATTTTTGTAACAGTATTTTATTATAACAGCTACAGGTAGACGTACAAATCGACATGCTCACAAGTAATAAATTGATAAAGCAAAAGTGATGCATAGTTACCTACGTAATTATAAATTTAGGTACTTATTATAAAAAAATAATCTAAAATGAGCAGGTATCAGATACCTGGTAGTAAAAGTAGTAGGATAAGGAAAAAAGAAAAAAAAATCGAAGAATAAAAAAGTAGATGGCATTAAAATCCATCTATTGAAATAAAAAATATATTTCAATGATGTACCCATAGACCAATGATGTACCTACAGCTAACTGTTTCAGCGCAATTCCTTACACCTTGGGTTCTGCTATTATAATTCATCAGGCGTTCACTTTAATAATAAACCAATCTAATTCTATGTTATCACTTGATCAACGAACGTTATTCTGCCCGCACAATAGTGTATAAATACTTGAAAGTGTAAGCGATCTTTTATGTAGTCCCAGTATATAATAAAAATGTACACTAACAATATAGTAGTACAAAGTATAAGTGTGTAGATGGCGCTTATAACAAATGTTTCCGTTACGTGACGTCATGTACAATCGATTTTACCACCGACCACGCTATTATTTACCTACTTAAATGTTTGTAATGACCATAAAGTAAACTACATAAAATGTTCAAATACACAATATAATGTAGGTAAGTACCTAATAATGTACTGGAATAGGTAATTCAAACAAATCGAAGTACAAATGACGTTTGACAGCTGAAAGAAGATTGTTTCCCTCACGGATCCATCAACTTTCACAAATTTCAAATCAAAAATTTTGTATTTTTTTCCACATCATAATAATATAATACACTATTTCCGGCTTTTTATTTGCATCTGTGTTCCTTAAAAGAACAAAGTTCATAAATAGCTTTTATACAATAATTCAGTTTTCATCTATATGTAATTATCTGCAGATTTTTATAATTAGTTATTATTTTTATATATCTTATGAAGCGATAGCTATTGTCATATACTTATGTAGGTATAGTGAGATGAATAGTAGTGTATAACTACAGCATTAAGCATTAGTCACTAGATACCTATATAAGTAGGTGTATGTCGGAGTAGCGATCGAGTGGCGCCACGGGCTGGCACGTGTTCTAACGCTTGGGCATTGGCTCGCCCAACGGCATTGATTACCATTGTATTACATGTTAATTAGCCAATTTGAATGCTGCTCGCGAATATCTAACTTCAACTGTTAAGTGAACATGACCTGCGATATAACTTATAAATGCGCATTAGTTGACAAGCTACCGCGGAGATCAAAACCGATATTGCCATGCACTGATTCAGTTTACGATTTTCAGCCAGTTTCGATTCCATACGGTTTAAAAAAAATACAAATATGGTGGTAAACAAAGGTACATCGCACCTGATGGTAAGCGGTTACCGTAACCTTTAGACGATTGTAACATCAGACCTAGATTAACTGGGGTGTTGCCGACCTTTCTTGGGGAGCTGTGGAAACCTTATTCACTGCAGAAACACGACACAAGGTTATTTGGCTGCGATCATTCTATATGATGATAACACCAGTCGGACTGCTCCAAGTAGAGAAAAATTTCCAAATAAGTTAACATAATCTATCTATATATTAATACGTGAAGGTTTCGGTACCTTTTTAAGCGTATTGCATGCACGGAAGACTGAGATTTGGCATGGTTAAAGTTTATATGGAAAAGGAGTGCAGAAAGCTAATATTTATTTATAATATCTGTTACTAATATATTAAATAAAATAAATTAATACTGTGAATCCTAACCTGAACAGTGCCATTGAATTTAGACCCCCCAAAATATTGATATTGTTACTGAATGAAAAGTGACAGCAAGTGATATAATATTAATTGTTTAGATTTATACTGCAAATTTCAAACAGAAAATAGTCCATGATTAAAAAGTCGCTGGTCGAATTTCGCTCATTGGGCGACGGCTACATAGTAATAATAAATCTGTAGCTTTGTCTATACACTTAATATTTTAAAAAAAAAAAAAAAAATTATCGTTAATTCTAAATCGATTTTGATGAAATTTTGCATACGGGAAGTATAAGTCATTCTATAATCGATAGGCTCTAAGGATTGTCAGAAATATTTTTAAAATTGTAAAAAAAAATATATCTTAAATAAATAATTCTTAACCACTTTTGAAAAAAAATTCAATGACTGCATATGTGATTTCAAAAGAATCATCAACTACAATTTCAGAAATATGTAGAAAAACGAATTTGGTACTTCTCAAAAAATTTTGATGAATTCCTCGATTGATAAGCTATATGAATTGTCAATAATATAAGTAAAAATAAAATTACGGGATGAAAAATGTCATTGGGTGAAAATAATTACTGCGCAATAACAAACACGTGGGGAACCCTATTAATACCATGAAATGAGCAGTTGTTGTATATAATTATGTACATATATTAATACACATATATATATATATATATATATATATATATAATATAATATAATAATGTTATAAATGATTGTTGATAAAACCGCATCTTATGAGAAGACAGTTTGTCGTCACTCCGTGTTTGCGGTAGGTTATTGCTCATTACGCACGCGACACGAGTTTTGCGGTTTTCCATTCATATAATATTTTCTAATATTGCTGTTGCGGACAGCGAGCAGGGCGAGCGAATAACGATAGTCTAATAGTATAAAATGAACAAGTAAATGAAATAATACGTGTTAGGAATAAGGTTTATAAATACGTGTTAGGAATAGATATAATAATATGAACTGAATGTGTGAATATGTGTATTTTAAAACGATTAGAATAAGAATATAGCTAGTTGTAAGTTTAAATGTATAAATTTCACTAGTTGTAAGGATGAACCATGCCAGACTCGGAACATCTGGCATGGTGACTCATAGTACTGCCGGGAGCGCGCACACAGGGCGTGCGCGCTCATTGGCTGAGCGACGCCCCGCACGGAATCCATCGCACTACCGGTTGCGAGTCAAAGGGCGAGGTTAAATATAGCGGAGAGGGCGGCAGTACTGCGATCAGTTCGAGAAACACAACACCAGCAACAGCAAGCAGCGAATCTACAAGCAAACTACAGTCAAGAACGTTATTAAGAAACCACATTGTTACTACGAACTACTGTAACTTTGTAAGAAACAAGAATAAAACAAGCGCTATTAATTTAGCACACATTAAAATATTGTGGACGTCCTTTTATTCACAATATTATATGGTCCTTCGGAAGCCGGATCGGAAGAAAAAAAGAACAGAAAATTTCGCCGATCTACAACAACGCTTGAAGAAGAAACGACGTGTTATCAAGACATCTGTATCCACGAACGGCGTACCCAGATCAATGGTTGTTACGAGAAGCCAGGGAGACGCAATGGAATCACAAAACAGAAATAACACAGTCCGAGTATCCGAAGAATCGCCGCTATCGCCAGACACACAGAGGGTTGAGGGCACACCCCGACCGGAGGGAACACCCTCTGTACCTGTTACTCGCACTGACGTCAGAACAGGCCACGTTTCCCCGCCACGCTCACACAGATCGACGACGAGTGCGACTATGCGATCACGCCTCGCCGAGCTACAAGCGGAAGAGAAACTATCCGCAATTCGCCGTGAAGAACTCCGTATCGAGGCAGAATTAATAAAGAAACGCCTCGCCGTGGAGTTAACGTCGATACGGGATGAAGCAGAGGACGTACGTGAGCAAGCGAACGAGAAGGCAGATGAACGTATTCACCGAGTGGATGACTGGCTCCGCTCACAGCCCGAAGCTACACGGGGGGAGCAATTACCGTGTATCCGTAACGACGCGCGGCAACAAGACGAACGCAGGCCTGAACGACGTGACCGTTCGCAATCACCGTCGCAATCGAGCAGTGATATTAAACAGCTCGCCGCGATACTAGAAAAGATGACGCATACTCATCCACCGCCACGCCAAGCCGCCGACTTACCTGTTTTCACTGGAGCGATCAACGAGTGGCTGCCATTCAAAGCAGCTATGAGGGACTCCACGCAGCTGTATCGTTTCTCGCCGATAGAAAACATAGCGCGCCTACGTAACAGTCTGCGTGGGGACGCCCGCGACGCAGTGGCAGCGCTACTACACACCGCGAACAATCCAGATGAAATCATGCGGACACTGGAACAATGTTTTGGCAGGCCGGAAGTAATTATAGACAAGGCGCTGGATGATATGCGGAAATTACCACGACCGGGAGCTACCGCAAGCGAACTGAACGTGTTCGCAGTAAAATTACAGAACATAGTCTGTGTTTTACTAAATCTCGACAAGCGGAGCTACCTGTACAACCCGATGCTGGCTCGGGAAGTGTTAGAAAAACTTAGCCCACACCTGAAGTCCCGGTGGTGCGACTATGCGGAAGAGAACGAGGGAACAACGGATCCAGAGGTCGTTGTATTATCACGCTTCCTAATGCGTGAAGCGAGCCGTGCTTTAAAACACACATATGCGCCCGTCACCGCTTCGACAGCGACCTCTAGACGCGAAGTATTGAAGCCTGCCGCACCGCAAGTCGCCGCCAGAAAGAGACAGAATGTCTTTGCTACGGTGGACACAGAAACCGAACATCTGTGTCCTAGCTGCGATAAGCCCCATCCGTTGTCTCGGTGCCCGCAATACAAGGCACTGAACGTCGAGCAACGGTGGGAGCTAGTGAAGAGCAAAGGCGTCTGTTTCAAATGTATTGACAAACGCCATCGTCGTGTGTACTGCAAAGGAAAGCCGTGCGGTATTAACTCCTGTCGTCGTCCGCATCACTCGTCGCTTCACAACGACAGACCAAGCGATAGCGAAGAGCAAATTCAGAACAACGGGACACCGTCAACGAGCGAGACGGTAATGGCTGTCGCAACAACTATAGAACCGAGACAGATTATACTAAAAATCTGTCCGGTGACTATATCGGGCCTCAAAGGAGCGGTGAACACGTACGCTCTGTTGGACGAGGGCTCGACTATATCGCTAATCGACGAGGACTTGGCCAAGGACATCGGAGCGCATGGACCGTCACATCCACTGCAACTACAAGGCGTCAATATGGGCAAAGAGTACACGAATAGCCAAATTGTACTAGCGAAGTTGTACGAACCGGGCGGCAATAAGAAGCACGAGTTTCGAGCTCGAACGATAAAAGGACTCCGACTGCGCGAACAAACAGTGTCTCTAAGCACACTCCAACACGCTCACTTGCGCAATTTGCAAGTGAAGCAGGTGTGCTATGAGAAGGCGAGGCCGCGTATATTGATAGGTACGGACCACTGGGAGATGATCGTATCCAGAGAGCTACGCGTCGGCAAACCGAACCAGCCGGCGGCGTCGAAAACTCAACTGGGTTGGGTGGTGCACGGAACCGCACCACACGTGATCATCGGCCACAGCGAAGCCCTGCTACACATATACGCACCTGAACGCAACACTAGCAGCGAGATCCGGAACGAAAGTCTACACGAGCTCGTAGAACGGCACTTCAAAACAGACGCGCTCGGCGTAGCCCGCGAACCGAGAATCAGCGACGCTGACAAGCGCGCGACGGGAATACTCGACGGAACGATCCAACAACGCAGTGAAGGCTACGAAGTAGGTCTACCGTGGCGCCGCGACGACGTAGTACTACCTAATAGCTACAATATGGCGCTACGACGACTTCACTCGATAGAAAAGAAAATGGATCGTTCCACAGAGTTTGCGGCTGCGTATACAAGTCAGATCAAAAACTTGTTTAAGAAGGGCTACGCCGTACGCTGCGAGGGACACGAACAGACTAGCAACATCAGCTGGTTTTTACCTCACTTCGCTGTATTCAACCCGAACAAACCCGGCAAGCTACGAGTAGTATTCGATGCCGCGACACGCAGTGGAACTACGAGTTTAAACGACGAGTTATTAGAGGGACCGGACCTGCTACGATCGCTGCAGGGGATTTTATTCCGGTTCAGAGAGAAGCCCGTCGCCGTCACTGCTGATATAGAGGAAATGTTTCTGAGAATACGAATACGCGAAGCAGACCAGCCGGCACAACAATTTCTGTGGCGAGGCAACGACCGGAACAAGCCGCCACAGAAATATAAAATGAGATCGTTGATATTCGGCGCAGCAAGCTCACCATTCATAGCACACAGTGTACGCGACCGCAACGCTGAAAAGCATGAACGAACGCATCCAGACGCGTTCAAGGCAATAACGCAGAGCCACTACATGGACGATCTGGTGGATAGCTACGACGATGAAGAAACAGCTATCAACACTATAAGGGAAATACAAGAAGTCCACGCAGTAGCCGGCTTTACGTTACGCGGATGGAGCAGCAACCGAGCGAGCGTACTCAGTGGAACACCGGACGAGCTACGCGCACGATCGCCCGCACAACTTGGCGGGCATGAACAAGAAAAGATCCTGGGCCTATACTGGAATGCAGCTACGGATGAACTAGGGTTTAACACGTCCATGCATCGGGTACCAGCCGATGTACGCGCACGCAAGCGGGCACCTACAAAGCGAGAAGCTCTGAGTGCGGTTATGTCAATCAATGACCCACTCGGCTTACTCAGCCACTACACGATACGCGCGAAAATAATCCTGCAGAACCTGTGGCGCTTACAGATCGGCTGGGACGACGAGATACCCGAAGAGGACGCAAGTTCATTCGACGACTGGCTACAACAGTTAGAACATGTAGCAAACCTGCGCTTGCCGCGATACTACAATTTGGCATCGACGGGGATAACAGAATTGCATATACTGTGCGACGCGAGTGAACAAGCATATGCGACGACGGCGTATTGGCGAACGATATACGGTGACGGCTACATCGACGTAGCACTTGTAGCTGCAAAATCTAAAGTAGCCTCGAGACGCGTACAAACAATACCGCGTCTCGAATTACAAGCCGCCGTCATCGGAGCACGCCTGAGCGACACTATACGTCGTGAACATCGCATAAATATCGTCCGCACAGTATACTGGACCGATTCAACAACTGTCGTGCACTGGATACGGAACGACAAGCGCAGATATACACCCTATGTCTCGCACCGCCTAAGTGAAATAGCTGAGCTCACCGAAGCAGAACAATGGAGATGGCTACCGACGTATTGTAACGTAGCCGACGACGCGACACGAACATCGAGCGCAGCGATTACTGCAGACGAACGGTGGTTCACGGGACCGAGCTTCCTGAGGTGCAAAGAGAACGAGTGGCCCGCAGAACCATTGGGGCCACAAGAAAACTCTGAGGAAGCTACCGTGAACCATACAGTCGAGCAATCGCAGCCCGACGTATTACCGGACGCGACGCGGTTCTCAACTTATGAACGACTAGTGAGAACGGTCGCTACAATGTTCGCGTTCGCAGACATATGTCGACGCCAGGCGTCGCGTGTCGAAAAGCGGCACCTAGAACGCGCGGAGAGTATGTTACTACGGCAAGCACAACGGGAAAGCTTCGGTGAAGACATCAACAAGTTAAAGCGAGGGAAAACGATACCACGATCAAGTCGTCTCTATAAACTAGATCCAGAGCTTGATGACGACGGCACGCTGCATATGCGTGGACGGATCGGAGCCGCGAACGTGCCGACAAGTGTGAAACGTCCAGTCATACTGGATGGGAAACACACTATCGTCAGAAAACTTATCGCCAAGCAACATCGCGCCGCGGCACACGGAAACCGCGAGCGCGTAATAAACGACCTGCGACAGCGATACTGGATTTTGAAACTACGACCCGCAGTGCGTAGCGTGGAGCGGGAATGTGCGATGTGCCGGGTACGCAAAGCCGTGCCTCGCGCGCCGGCGACCGGAGACTTACCGGCCGCGCGCCTTGACCCGTTTCATCGACCGTTTACGAACTGCGGGGTGGATTACTGCGGACCGATGCAAGTAACTATAGGACGGCGAAGAGAAAAGAGGTGGATCGCCTTGTTCACTTGTCTAACGACAAGGGCGATTCACCTAGAGATCGTGGGATCGCTGTCTACCGACTCGGCGATAATGGCACTACGACGGATGGCAGCGAGAAGAGGTTGGCCCGCACTGATGTACAGCGATAACGCGACCAACTTCCGTGGGGCGGACACCGAGCTACGCGCCGCCTACGCCGAATGGGCACCTGCGCTACGGGGGGAGGGGCTACGGCACAGCGTCGACCCGCGGGACCCAGAGGCGATCACTCCCAACCATTTTCTGCTTAGGAGTTCGACGGGTATGCCTACGACGGGGACCTGCGACACGGCGGACCGGCGTACCTGGCGAGCAACCCAGGCGCTCGCCGATCATTTCTGGCGGCCCTGGGTTAAGGAGTACCTCCCTACACTGGTGCCACGCGGGAACTCAGCCGACAGCACGCGCCCTCTGAACGTCGGGGACTTGGTCGTGGTTGTCGACTCCGCCTTGCCGCGCAACACCTGGCCGCGCGGAATCGTCACGAGAACCTACACCGGACCAGATGGAGGAGTGCGGAGCGCCGACGTGAAGACGAGGAGCGGTGTGTTCCGGCGCCCGACGACGAAGCTCGCCGTCCTGAGAGGAGAGTGAGGCTGCGCAGGCTACGCCGGGGGGAGAACTGTTGCGGACAGCGAGCAGGGCGAGCGAATAACGATAGTCTAATAGTATAAAATGAACAAGTAAATGAAATAATACGTGTTAGGAATAAGGTTTATAAATACGTGTTAGGAATAGATATAATAATATGAACTGAATATGTGTGAATATGTGTATTTTAAAACGATTAGAATAAGAATATAGCTAGTTGTAAGTTTAAATGTATAAATTTCACTAGTTGTAAGGATGAACCATGCCAGACTCGGAACATCTGGCATGGTGACTCATAGTACTGCCGAGAGCGCGCACACAGGGCGTGCGCGCTCATTGGCTGAGCGACGCCCCGCACGGAATCCATCGCACTACCGGTTGCGAGTCAAAGGGCGAGGTTAAATATAGCGGAGAGGGCGGCAGTACTGCGATCAGTTCGAGAAACACAACACCAGCAACAGCAAGCAGCGAATCTACAAGCAAACTACAGTCAAGAACGTTATTAAGAAACCACATTGTTACTACGAACTACTGTAACTTTGTAAGAAACAAGAATAAAACAAGCGCTATTAATTTAGCACACATTAAAATATTGTGGACGTCCTTTTATTCACAATAATTGCCTATCTGTAGTTCTGTCTGTACAGTTAATTTCCCAATAGGCATATTATATAAACGATAATAATCCCGAATATGCCATTAAACATTTTTTTGTCTGTCCGTCTGTTTGTATCGCTTGACCTATTTTTATGAAATTTTGTAAACGTGTAGTATAAAAAAAGTAGTTCAAAAAATTAAATTCTCATCAATACTCAACCGATTCTGATCGAATTTTGTAGACGAGAAACATATATTATATTATAATTGAGAGGCTATCAGAATCGTTAATAATATACCTATTAGAAATCGTAGAATGCAATAATAATGTTCATAATGTAGTAATTAATGTTAATTAATAACATAGCATTATGTTATAATGTTAATAATGTTCGTAATATGTTGATTTTGATGATGATTGTACACGTTAAATACACGCCATTCCTCAATTGATACTGCATACAAATTGGTAGCAAAATGAGTAAAAAAAAAAACAGGATGTAAATAACTACAGCGTAGTAACAAACGCGTGCGGAGCCGCGGGCACACCGCTAGTTTATTATATATAACGATAAATGAAAAGTATTCACTATGAACGCCGGCGTATTTTTGCGATGTTTCATTACGTGTGACTAACAAATATAGACGGTGGAAAGTCTATTTTACAAACGTACTTATGAGAGTACGTTAGTCAATTAGCCTTTCTACCCTCTATTACCTCAATATCATGAAAATTATTTTTCTACGAAGTTTTTCACTTTACAGCGACATTGAGGACATAGTAATTCCGAAGGCGGGATAAAACTGATATCCGTGTTTTATAATGGTGAAAAAATAAAAGTACCATAATAATCAACGTTTAAAATGTAATTGTAACTATACAGTGATTGAACGCATCAATACAAACAATTTGATTTCACTACACAACTGTTGCTTGTCTTCTGATTGACAGTTCCTCCCTACATTACTAATTATTACTGTATAGTTTCAGTAGGTTACTAACTAGTGTTAGGAATAGATTTTCCCCGTATTATATTTTACCTACTTGTATTTCCCTCCCTACTAACCTCATACGCCTTTTAACTCTTGTCCCGTTCATTAAAGAATTCCTGTAAAAATTTATCATAATTAACAAAATTAAACTGTATACGGTGTCAGGTCCTTTCGTGCATATTTGTAATGTTATTCTATAATCTATACAATTAATAATATTGAAGTGTCTGTTTGTAATATTAAAATAACAGCTTTTTACTAAATGCAAATGAAAGTATAATTATACGATACCTATAACAACAAGCCCATTAAAAAAAAAAAATCTGTCTGTTTGTTCTAATTGTAATGTGTAGTTGTAATCTCCGAAACGATTAGACCGATTTTGACGAGACTTTCACTGATAGATAGCTGATGATATAAGGAGTAACTTAGGCTACTTTTATTTTAGAAAAATAATTAGGGTTCCGCACAAATAAAAAAAAACTGGTAATGGTGAATCAATTCGGGTGCTCAAATGGCTTACGCTGAGTAAACCATAAGAGATATAGCAAATTAATGTACTACATACTTATAGAAATTAAAAATACATACAAAAAAGTTCAAGAGAGCATACATCTATCTTCTAAGGAAAACCCACAATAAGCATTTTTCTCTTTAAAATAGCATTCTGTAGTCCACGTGAGCGAAGCCACGGGCACAGCTAGTAATGTAATAAACGTTGTAAGTTTAGTTAATATGTGTTGTGTTGTCTTTGTGTTTGTTTATAGATATCCCGGACCGGATTTATTTTACATTAATATACAGGTCATAATAATACTACCTAATAATAATAAAAGCCTTTATTCACTGAAGTTTACAAAAAGTTAATTATTAACGACACCGACGACCTCGTCTGTTTGCCCAGCTACGGCAAAGGCCCCTCCAAGTTTTTCCACTCTAATCTGTTGCTTGCTGTTCTTGTCGATAGATTTCCTGCTGCCTTCCTTATCTTGTCTTTTCAGCTTTTAAATTACCTTCCTCTTTCCATTTCTTGGATACCAGAACATGATGGCCCATAAGTATTTTTTACCAAACAACTAAAGAATTAAAGTTATTTAGAAATTATTTAACGAATTTACTCAATAAGTGCTATTACATTAATGACTTTTATATTATCCATAATAATATAACGTTTCTTATTATAATAAATGTGTTTCAATAATAGTAACTAGTTCGAACATTTCATTATTTATTTAATTATATTATGATATAGTTTTTTGTAATGAGTATGTATTTTAATTTAATTGTTTAATAATAATTTGCACTCCACAAATGTCAGAATATTATTATGTAACAATTTTTATAAATGTAAGACTTGTATTTACCATATTGAGACAAATATAGATATTGTATTGTATTGTATAGTTTACGATAAATCTCCTTCGTTTGTGGTTCTATTTAATTGACATTGGCGGAATTGTGTTTATGCACATGTTGTCATTAAAAAAGAAGAGGAAGAGTGCACCTTACGTTTTCGTTATTTTATACCTACTTAAATTGTTTTATAGTTAGGCTGCCCAAACGCAGGCCCGCGACGGCCGCTACCCGGGACCCGCGACCCGTTTACTGCCAACTATTATTAAACGGAAATAACTGAATACCTACATACTTTATTCATTATATTATTTTATATATCTATGTATATATGATTCATCCGTAACTGTAAATAAGGATTTGTAATTATGTCCCGTCTCTAAAATTAATTGTGCTGTTTTGTTTTATTAAAATGTTTTAAAAACTTAAGTATAGTATATATTTCTGCTTTCTAAACTTGCGTGTGTGAAATTTTGACAGACAAGAAAGCGAGTTTATATTGCTCATCCAATAATGTAAAGTGTCAAGCATAGATGAATGATTGATCTTCGCGCGCCAGCTTCAACTAATAATATATCCAAGGTGTCAAGTTTAATTTCTTATCGGGGAGTCAGCTTAAAATCAATTGAAAAGTTGTAGCAAAGAAACGGACGGACAAGGAAGGTACATGAAACAAGGTGTACCTATACATTATTTGTAAATGTTTACATAGGATTACGAATACGCAGGTTGCAATAAATATGCAAATATGTACAGAGAACGATGAGCAAAGCTATGCGAAATTAACTTTAGACTCTATACAAGAACAATGGACGATCGTTTCGGGCGCGCGTTTCCTTTACGAAGTTGGAAGGCGGCCATGTAGGGGTCGCGGCTGATGTGCCCCGTGTTACTGCGGTTTGTTCTCGATGATCACCAACTTTGAGTGTTTCATTCAATCGATCGATTATTAATTTATTGCATTACTATTTTCAAATAACTACTCGTGGTTTGCGTGTATTTATTAATCTGAATCAAATGAGTAACACTATCGGGTGACGGAAAAGGAAAACATTACAACGACTCGCCTGCAGTTACCTACTTGCCTATGTTGCTAACCACAAATCCTTCAGACCTGACAAATGGATTCACGCTGTATTATCGCTGGCGAACTTTTCATAGTTTGATTTTTTTATAGAAAGAAAGAAAGAAAAAGAATTTATTCGACAATAACACCACCCGACACACACAAATGTTTAAATAAAAAATAAGACAAACAAGTTGGATACAATAAATGAAGTGTTGAATGGTGTCGAACAGATCTCTGTCTCAGCATAATCCTGCAGGCCTACAAGCGCAAGCATTACAGCACTGATATTCTGACAGGGTCTGTAAGCATGTAAAACCTCACGAACGAACTAACACAACAACAATTTTAATCAATGAAACTAAATAATCGTAGCTTCATACGAATAAGTAACATGTTTATATATATATATATCTCCCAACTGTATATTGAATAAATAATTATATATACATATATAAACACTATAATCATACATATTCATCATCATTATTATTATAGGTTTAGAGCGTTGTGGTTTTTTTTAGAACTGACTACACTGTTAGCCTTAGAGGCCCTGAAGCCGCTGCGGATTTTACAGCTTCACCGAACTTGGGGGCGAGTGCAGAAGGCACTCAACTGCGAAAGTTTTGGACGACTCGCACGAGGGTGCCAAACTGGCCGGACCTAGGCTCGGGCGGTCGTCGCGCATGCAAATAGGTTGCGATCTGACTAATTCCCTACTACAATTCGAGCTAATTAATATGTATGTGTATTTAGTGATTTGAAAGTATTTCTACACTAACTAGCGCAGGACTGACTAGCGAAAAAAAAGAAAAAAAAGGTCCCTTACAGAACCTATGTACCTGTGTGGTGTGCACGTGTGTGTGTTCATACGTGTGTAATGTTGTATGTGGGTAGCTAAGTGTTGCACGTATAATGTCACTTGTATCCTGCGGGCGGCTGCCTGACCCAAGGGCTTCACACCGAGGAACGGACCTAGCGAGAGCGTTGTGGCCACAATCTCATCTGATTTGAAGTGACGATGTGACCAAAGATGGTAGCACTCTAAGCCTAGTGGAAGGCTGGTTCTCAAGTGCGGCTGCCAGAACACACCTATTGGTGTTTGGCTACAGATTTTCAACTTGAGGGTGGTAGCTTACTAGGTAGGTATTAAAAAAACCCTTACCGCCATGCTATGGTTTCATTACGATGTTTTCCTTCCCTGAAAAAGGACAGGCTTATTGCAGAGATTCGAGCTCACGTCGATCGATGACTCGATTATTTTATGACAGCATTAAATTTTTATTCAGAGACTTAGGACACTAACTTGGTGTCACGATTTAAAATTCAATTTTCTTCTCTTGTATTCAGTTGTATCTCATAGAAACACTTATTTTTATAATAATTAAGTAAAGTGACGGAACTATGCCTGCTGGTAAGCACAATACAATCCGGAAACAACGGTGCCCACCGAGAGAGATCAACAATCCATGGTTAGTCTCCGCCGCGCCGTCATCGCCTCATGCTGTACTGGATATGTACCGACCGAGTCAAGCCGAAATGCGATACGCAAAAGCGGATCGCGTCGCTATGACAAGTTTCTCATCTTATGGTGGTCGGTTGGCTTATTCCAAGTCTATTTATTTTGATCCTACTTGTCATTTAATGAAATTTATTGGCGGCATCAACTGAGGACGTTAAATCACAAATTCATAGTCTCTTCTGCCCACATTTTTTCTTATCTCAGACAAGCGCTGTTAATCTGTCATCTTTGAGATACCGTTGAGTTTCCTGTGACTGCCGTACGGTTGAGTTGTAGCGCTACTGCTGCGTTATAAATACCGAGTGGCGGCCGAATTTGTTTTTACATTTATGGTAAATTATGTCTTTATTTTGATAAGCATTGTGCCAAAAAATATTTCGTAATATTAGTTTAATGTCTTTGATTTTCAATAATATACAGTGTTTATGTCTGTTGTGTGGAGACAGTCAAATTGTCATGTAGATACATCAGGAAAAACGAAGCACTGAAGCGGGGCACTATGTCGGTTGATCAATCACATATACTCTGGTCTCTATTTAAGCAGTTAGGTATTAGTGGACACACGCGTCAAAATAATGACCATAATGAAGTCTTTGGCGCGATCTTGAAGTGACATGTTGAGGTTTTTATTTTTAATTCATTAACTTAGGTATTTGACCCTATATTATGTATTATTGGTGGCGTTTTGCGTGATATAGTAATTATTTGAACGCCTCACAAAAAATAAAGAGATTCAAACCAGTATTGGCTGTGTTATTTGTAATGTCGCAAATATTCTGACTTAAACTATCGTTCAATATAAACAAACATAACAATTTGTCGAATGAGATAATTAATTTCTATTTGTATGTAAACATATGTATCTGTAGCGATAAACATAAATTGGTCTGTAAGTATTATCTAGGTATCCGCTCGAAACATTATAATTTATCTTTATTTTGTTCTAATTGCATACTATATGCCATGGTACAAGATGATAGCAATGGGTCCGGTTTTACACATTTAATAGTCTAAACACAAAATAACAAAAAGAGTTTATACTCGTTTTATAATAGTCATATGCGTTACCTGTGTTAGATAACATCGATTGTGACTATCTTCACGTTAACAAAACAAGCAATTTTATTGTGTAGACTTTTGTTGCAATGCAACGTGCAAGCGTGCCGTAACAATAATTCATTGTCATCATTTTTAGGACTACTAACTACTATTGGTCTAGGAGTTCCGATTTGGTCTTGATCGCGAACGGACGTGTCGCTCCGTTTGTGCTCTCGACCATCACGTGACTTAATTGTTGCGATCTTATATTTGGAATTTATTTCGAATATATTGTTGCAATAACGACGTAAACCAACTGGTGTCTAACGCTCGCGTGGTAAACCGCACTTTTCGGTGCGACTTGCTTGTTTTTTATAAATCCACGGTTTTGTGGTCGCTCACTGGATACCTGACGGTGCTAACTAAAGTGAGCGGGGCGTGACCCGAGCAGCCCGCTGGTTGTCTCCTTCAGAGGCAAACAGCCAGACTCGGACGGGCCTGGGAATCTAGGCCTTTGCGGTTATCGCATAGTCTTGCCCCAGGTGTCTCCTGCCAAACCTTCCGATCCTGCACACTCCATCCCCGGGAACCTGTTTGGGCCTAGCCCGGTTTAATTACCGGTCTGCGTCCTCGGCCCCGGGCTTGTTAGGGCTCCTTAGGGTTGATAGGTCCTTCCTGTGTGTCATTGCACCTTGACCACAGGTCTCTTGCCGACTCCGATAGTCTTTTTAAGTTTTTGGCGCACCCCCCTGCCCCTAAGGCAGGGAGGCCTTTAATTTAAAATAAAATAAAAATGTCCCATTGTCCTCCCTCTTCTGCCGTCATGGCAAATAACGTTACCGACCTGGCCACTTGCATAGGCAAGTTGCAAGCCAGGATGAAAGCGCTGGAATTTCAATACCAGCGCTATCAAAATTTCGTCGTATTACGGTGTCCCTCTCTAGACGAGGAATACCGTAATCTACCTGAGAACGCCTGCGTGCGTCGCACCGCTGCGACTGCGACCCGTCATGAGGCCGTTTCAGGTAGCGAGGCGGCCGCTTCAGGTAGCAAGGCGGCCGATGACGTCACGGCCGCGACCGTTATACCGACTGGCGCCGCGCCAGTCGGCACCGCGCCCAAACGTCTCACGCGCAGCGCTGCGCGTCCGTCCGCCGCGTCATCCGGGGCCGTGGCCACGTCTACGGCCACGCCCCCTGTCCCGACTAGCCAATCGCGCGGGTCAAGCCCCGCCTGCGTCAGGCGAGGGCCGCGTAATTCGCGGTCACAATCTAGGGTTACCAAAAATAGCCCGTACGTCCGTCCCGCGCGATCCACGGAAACCGCGTTAAAGACGAAAAATTCGTTTTCGGCCCTTCCGGTCGAACAAGACTCGCCCGTGAGTCCGGATCCATCTTCGGAGATGGATACCGAGAACGACGGCTTCACCGTCGTGGCGTCGCGTAAGCGAACGGCGCGTAGCAGTCCGACTGCTCAACCGGCGCCTAAGGTAATAGCTAAGGCAGCAATCAGGGGCGCCGCCGCCCCCGCGTCCTCCCAGCTCCCCGCGCCCGCCGGCGGAAAAAAAGAGCGTGCCCCACCTCCAATCATAATCCGGGACAAGGCGGCCTGGATGGGAGTCTGCAATGAAATGCGCAGACTCAAACTCGAGTATCACAAGGCTAGGAATATAGTCAACGGGATTTCCATTTCGGTGAGTTCTTCGGAAACTCACCGCAAACTCACCACCCTCCTCCGGCAGAAAGGTCTGCAATTCTACACCTATTCTCTCGCGGAGGAGCGCGTCCTCCGAGTGGTCATCCGCCGCATTCCGGTGGAGCTCGACCCGTCGGAGGTGTGCTCCTCGCTCAAGGAGCAAAGTTATCCCATCCGGGAAGTACACCGGATGTACAGTAAAGATAAGCGGCCACTACAAATGGTAGTGGCCATATTGGACCTTTCCCCCGAGGGAAAGGCCATCTTCCAGCTAGAGACGGTGTGCGGGCTCTCCGGGATTAACGTAGAGCCCCCATACAAAAACCACCAGCCTGCGCAGTGCCACAACTGCCAGCTGTACGGGCACGCTGCCCGTAACTGTCATTCTCGTCCGCGGTGCGTAAAGTGCCGAGAGGACCACCCCACACGGGAGTGCACGCGCGAGCGTGACTCCGTCGTCCCCCCGAGCTGCGTGTTATGCGGGGAGGAGGGGCATCCCGCGAATTATCGCGGTTGCCCCAAGGCCCCGCGCACCACGCGGCCACGCACGCAGAGGCAGGCGGCCCCCCGGGCGGCGCCCCCCGCCTCAGCCATCAAAGCGCAACCCCCGCTGGCGTCAGGGGAATTTCCCGCGCTGCCGGTCCCGCGCCAGTCCCCGGCTGCCACCGGCCTCTCCGCACCCCGCGCGGTGCAACCGCAACCCGTGCGTTCATCGCAGAACGCATGGGGCCCCCGTCGCCCCAATCCACAGCCCCTTATGGCTATGGATATTCCCGCGCCCCGCGCGCCCGCTAACGTTGTCGTTAATAGTAACGACTTAATGATACTGCTCCTTCGCGAGCACGATATCCGCGAGCTCATTGACTACAATGACCATCTGGAGCGCTTCGGTCTCATCAAGACCGCTTGCGCGTTCCCCCGCCTCTCAGAGACACTACAACGTCTCGACCGTGAGGCGTGTAATAATAACTCAGGGCCTTTCAATGGCAAAGTTTAAGCCGAAAGCGTTAAATCTTTCTTTTTTTAACGCGCGAAGCCTACTACCGCAGCGTGATCTCGTCGCGACCTTTCTTAAAGATCACCAAGTAGATGTTCTTTTAGTGCAGGAGACGCTCTTAAAGCGTGCTAAACGTGATCCGAAAATCGCGAACTACAATATTGTAAGAAATGACCGGGCCGGCCGCGGGGGCGGCACTCTCATTTATTACAAACGATCGTTATATTGTACGCCGGTAGATCCTCCGATACTTACCAATATGGAAGTATCCGTGTGTAGACTAGGAATGACCGACCACCCGTCCATAACGTTAGTTTCAGTTTATCTCTCGCCGAGGAAAGAGCCTCTCAGGTCTGACCTAGAAAAGCTACTTTCGCTCGGTGAATCGGTCATTATAGCGGGTGACCTCAATTGTGGACACACTTCGTTTGGCAATTGGAGAGACTCCAGTAATGGGGTTAAACTCGAAGAGCTAACGAACGTGCTAAACTTTGATGTCATAGCGTCACCCACTCCCACCCACTCCCACCCACTTTCAAGACAACTGTATGCCGACAGTGCTTGATGTAGCTCTCATTAAAGGTATCGCGCTTCGGTTACGACTCATTCGGGTCGTACACGAGCTCGACTCCGACCACCGTCCGGTCATCATGCAGCTAGGTCAACCAGACGACTCTAGCCCTCCTTCGGTCCAAGTGGTTGACTATGCCAAGCTAAAACATTATCTTGCGGACAGGCCGTCCTCGTCCAGCTTAGATAGGATCCCGGACGTATTGGGGTCCGTTGCGGATGTAGATCTCGCGATCGATTCCCTGGTCGACCACCTGCAGGTCGGCATCGGAGAGGCCTCGAGAGAGGTCGAAGAGGCGAGCGATCGCCGCTTCGTACTCCCTGCCGACGTGCGGGCGTTGTTGACGGAAAAGAACGCGGCGACTCGTGCGCACGACCACTATCCGACCGAGGAAAACCGCGCACGCTTACGCGCGCTTCAGAGAGCGGTTAGAGACCGCATATTAGAACTCAGGAGTCACAGATGGGACGCCCTCGTCGAAGGGCTAAGGCCGTCGCATCTGGCTTACTGGAAACTAGCTCGCAGCCTCAAAATAGAGGCTTCTTATCTTATGCCCCCCCTCGAGAGGGGTCCCGGTATACCGCTCGCCTTCGATAGCAGCGACAAGGCGGAGTGCCTCGCCACTTGTTTGGAGAGCCAGTGCTCTCCGAACAGTGTCGATGCAAATACCGACCGGGTCGAGGGTATCGATGGATGCGTGCGGGAGCTGGATAAGCTCCCCGCGACAGCCTCCCTGTCCCCAGTCACGTCTGAGGAGGTTCTTTCCATTATAAAAAGCCTTAAGCTCAGAAAAGCACCAGGTCCCGACGGGATCAGGAATGAAGTACTTAGGCTTCTTCCTGATCGCCTCATAGCTCTATTGGTCTGCATCTTCAATGTAGCCATAGTCCACTGCCATTTTCCAGCCGCCTGGAAAAAGGCAATAGTCATAGGTATCCGTAAGCCCGGCAAGAGCGCGTCGCTTCCCGACAGCTATCGCCCGATCAGTCTCCTAAATACGTTAGGGAAAATTTACGAGCGGATCCTTCTGAACCGTCTCAAGCCAATAATAGAGGAGAAAGACCTCTATCCGCCTGAGCAATTCGGTTTCCGTGCTAGATATTCTTGCACTCATCAAGTGCACCGCCTCACGGAGCACGTTGCATTTAATTTTGCTGAACTTTATAAACCCCGCCGTACACTTGCGGTCTTTTTCGACGTGGCCAAGGCCTTTGATAAGGTCTGGCACGAGGGATTGATTTACAAGTTGTACCGCTTTGAAGTCCCCGATAGGCTAATTAAAATAATTCGCGACTATTTAACAGATCGCACCTTCCGCTATAGAGTGGAAGGTGAATTGTCCACGCCCCGTCCAATACGCTCAGGCGTTCCCCAAGGTTCGATCCTGGCTCCTAGCCTATTTAACCTGTACGTCAGTGACCTACCTCGACTCCCGGAGGTCGAGGTAGGGCTATACGCTGACGATACAGTCTTATATGCCTCAGATAGGAATAGATCCCACCTCAGACATAAAGTCCAACGCTCCGTGACCACTCTCGGGAAGTGGTTTAACGAGTGGCGTATAGCCGTTAATCCCTCGAAGAGCGCCGCGATGCTCTTCGATGCGGATTCGTCACAGATACCGTGGAAGCTTAAACCTGTTAAGCTCTACGATAATCCGATTCCGTATGTAAGAGAGACCAAATATCTAGGGGTAACCCTAGATAGTAGGCTCTCCTTTAGACCCCACATCCGTAAGGTTAGGAACAGGGCCGCGTGGGTCCTGGGCCGGTTGCATCCTCTGTTGTGTTCGGTGAGTAAAATGTCCACGCGACATAAGCTCACGCTCTACAAGACGTGTATTCGACCAATTTTGACATACAGTTGCGCCGTGTTCGCACATATGTCCGAGTCGAGTTTGAAACGGTTACAATCGATACAGAATAGGTTCCTCTATCGTCTCACCGGGGCCCCGTGGTATGTTCGAAGCGTAGACCTCCATAGAGATATGGAGCTTCCTTCGATACATGCCTACGTTAAACAGCTCTCCCGTTCGTATTTCGACACCGCGTCGAACCACGCGAATCCGTTAATAAAAACAGCCGCCACTTATGTTCCGGCACCCACGGACATCCGGTGCAAACGCCGGCCGCGCAATATTTTTATTGATCCCGACGATCACATCGAAAATTCGAATAAATATTACACATCCGTCTCTCCAAACAGAGCGTGCCAGCGCCCACGCCCGCGTAACCACCGTTCTCTCCGCAGAGGGCGGGCTGTCAATTTCGCTCCAGCACACCCGTCACGTCCACCCTCTCTAGCGGTAACCCAAGCCTAGGTCCGTTCCTCGGTGTGAAACCCTTGGGTCAGGCAACCGCCCGCGCGATACAAGTGACACTGTACGTGCATCACTTAGCTACCTACATACAACACTACACACGTATGAACATACACACGTGCACACCACACAGGTACATAGGTTCTGTGAGGGACCTTTTTTTTTTCTTTTTACGCTAGTTAGTTAGCGCTAGTTAGTGTAGAAACATTCCGATTACTGAATACACATACGCACGGTTCCTTCCTTCCTCCCAGGAGAAAGGGAACGTGCCTATGTGTATATTTAGTTAGCTCGAATCGTAGGTGTAGGGATTCGAATAGATCGCGACCTATTTGCGAACGCGACGACCGCCCGAGCCGAGGTCCGGCCACTTTGGCACCCTCGTGCGAGTCGTCCACAAAACTTTCGCGGCTGAGTGCCCTCTGCGCTCGCCCCCAAGTCCGGTGAAGCTGTAAAAGCCGCAGCGGCTTTAGGGCCCCTAAGGCTAACAGTGTAGTCAGTTCCAAAAAAAAAAAAAAAAAACTATTGGTCTAATTAAATCATTAACAGTATACAGTACAGTATACTCCAATATCTTAAAAACATCTGAGCTAGATTGTCTACGGTGAAGCACAAATTACGAGTAAGTATTCAATAAAGAACAGTAACTTCGCACGTCCTCATATTTCGTAACCCTTACATTTTCCTAATTGAACAGTATCTAAAATCTATGGCTTACTCTTACTCCAGAATATACACATAATAAGATATAATATATAATAATTTTATGGAAACTTATAAGAAAGCAGTATAATAAAAAATGTTCGTTTGTATTATATTAAATTGATAGACTCCGACACCGTTCGATCGAACGCCATGCAAGTCGGTAGACCTATTTTCATTGAGGTTATTGTGCTACCCCTGACTGCCATAGGTGGCGTTGTGGTCAAATTATTGCCTATCGGAAAACGCACAATAACGTCTGCGGGGCCAACTAGGTAAATATAATTTTGTCTTCTGTTAGTTGACCAACATAATAACCTTTTTAAACATAATACAAAGTTGTCTCACTGCAATTATCTTACACTACGAGTACAGTGATACAGTTGAACAGATAAGATACGACTGGCTCCTACAACACTGATGCTGTTGTCCTCTTATGAAGAATGTATAAGAGGTAAACATTCTGAATTAACTACATACCTATAATATTAATTGAGGGTTCATGTATATAATAACCTAAGTATAATTTATAAATATCATACCATAGACTTAACATACGTACTGGAGTTAACTATTAAATTGAAACTTTTAACTTAATTAGCTAGGCGGTAACGTTAGAAGAGAGGTAGGACATGGAGAAACTGCTTTGAAAATTACCTCCACCCTACTGAAGCTCGCAGCCAAATAACCTAGTGTTGTTCCTTCGGTGAGTAAGGGTTTCTCTTTCCAGAGCTTCGTGGGGTAGAGGGGGTTCAAGGTCAGCAGCGCGCTATTGTTAGCCATAGCGTCTATATGATACGACAGCCGCTGACACCTTTGTAGTAATAAAAAGAAATTGTGGTCAACTGAATCACGAGCACCACACACCAGGTGTAATACCCGGCATATTGACACGCAGGAACAGCTATTGCAGTCGAGCGACCATCATGCACATAGTGATAAACCCGTGACTGAATCTGGCTTGTGGATTGTCTCGTTTGGGGATCAGTCAGTGTATATCTCTAGCTGCCGAGTGGGTTGCAGGCCGGCACATTGTCTATCTGTAAGTGATAGTTGCTGTTTTTGGATTATATACTTAGTGCTTATCATAAGGCAATGCAACACTTTCAATATTTATGTATAATTTAATGTTTATATTTACAACGTATAATCTACTCAATCTACTAAGGGTTGAAACCGAATGATATTTACCTAATGATACGGCATTGACGCTCTTTACATGCTATCGTAAAACGATAAGAGACTTTCCTTTTCTGACAACAGAGTTTCCGCCTTACGGTGTGATTTCCTATCTCTTTTGTCTCAACATGCTGATAACAAAATTTATACTGTTGTCAAATTACTTTAAGTGAGAGTATAATGAGAAATCATTATTTTAAAAACTAAGGTTGAGAACAAGCGAGGAACAAGCCTTGTGGTAAGTGGCTACCGTAGCCTACGAACGCTCGTAATACCAAAGATATCTTAGTATACTGCCAACTTTGAATCCTTCTTCTCCAAGGAACTCTGGAAATCCTAATCACTGCAAGAACATAACACAGGTTTCACTCTGATATTTTATAGTGTGGATGCTTATGATGTGTGGACCGCATGCTTAATTTCTGACCTTACTGAATACAATCGTTTTTATATTTTATTTCATAAATAAATGTTAGAATTAGTAATGATAATTAAAAAAATCCAAAAAGTCTAACAAAATGAATAAAAAAATGGACAACGTACTTAAATACTCACATAAAATATAAAAAGGAAATGTCTAAAGTAGAATATTAACGGAAAAGGGCAAAAAAAATGAGTTATTCTTAAAAACTACTTAATTGGCCAGAAGCATGAGCGTATTTATCCAGGGAAGATACGGACCAACCCAGAGCGGGGCGGCAAGCAGTGCAGACGCGACAAATTGAGCTTTTGAAGCAGAAACGTTGCGGTAGATGTGTGTAGTGTACTCTATAAGCAAATGCAACTGATGACATTTCTAATTTATGAAGTGACAAAGCTTTTCATTCCAGTGTAATATATTTTATGTACGTTTCTGTAAAGATGGCGCCGCGGCTAGAGTGGCATCGGGTAAAGGCAAATGAAATGTGTTAAAAGCTGTACCTATCTGCTAACAAGGTTCGCTGAGCTCGACTCAAATCATAACATCGTAAATCACAAATCATATGATTAGTGAATATACTAATTATTTAATTTGCCATTTGTTACATAGTCTCCACAGAACGCGTTATTTTTCATTTATTGCTTTTTTACTACCTAATTGTCAAATATAAACCTACTGAAATTTATGTATTAATTTAAAACAATCATTTTTCTACTTCACAGTGTTCCCCTTGTTTCATTTATTTAGTATTTTTTATTATATTCAAGTAAAATTATACAGGTTTGTCTCTGTAGCTTTTCCGTTGTGTACGCATCACGCAAAACCCACTGGGTAGATAGGTACTGATCATAATTTTTTTTTCTTATCTAAATATTGTCACCATATCTTCATAAACAATAATTTTGTAGCTGACGCGTGCGGGGCCGCGGGCACAACTAGTGATAGAATAAAAAGATCTAAAATCAATGAAAAATACACTACATATTTGTTAGAATATATAATTTAATAATATACAAGGAAAGTGAATGCTGTTTACACACTCATACATGAAAGGTTTTTTTTTGCATATATTATCACTTATAACTTATATTGTATTGTAACTAATAAATGACGTAATACATATAAATAATACAATAATAATTGATTTCGTGTATAATATGCTGGTTCTGAATGACACGTGTCTATGAGTGTACTATCAAAGTGGTTTCGTTACCAGAGCGGCTAGCCGCTAGTGGTTAGTGCGGCTAAACTCCCAGTTGTCCCGCGGAATTCGTTCGAGCGCGTGTGTGTGCGACCGCGACCGCGAACGCGACGCGACACGAGGCAACTCTGCGTAGCCGTCCGCGCCTTATCGATAGCCGTTGCGGAATTCTGAGGCAAAGCTTTCGCGGGGTTCTTTTTACAAAAACTTTTCATAGATATACTAAATTAGTTGTCAATCGTGCAACGGAGTTTCGGATTATGTTATTTCTCTGGTAAGAATAATTTTAAATAAGTAAATTATTGACAAAACTTTTAGTTTTGTTTTCGTGATTTGTATTACTCAAACTTTAATTGATCTAGAGATAATAATATAAATACAGAGTAACATGATAACTTAATATAAATTTAGTAATACTGATTTGAAACTTTGTGATTATTATTTTGTTGTTTAGTATTGTTCCCTGCCGCGCGCCGCGACGTAATTATGAAATTTTCGTATTTTCATTGCCCTTTTTTTACTTATGGTTATTTAATTCTAGAAATATTAACTAATAATAATATTAACTAAATTCATTAAAACGTTAAAAACAATGATCTAAATTAATAATTTTATAATTACACGGTGTATGATTTTTGAAATCTTATTATATGCTATTATAGGTAAATGCTTACCCAGTACCTACTTTATTTAATTTTCAATCACGATACGCTGGTTGAAAGTAACAAAACACCATATTTTCCTTCACCTTTCGGTAAATTACCATTTATTGTTGATTCGCACTATAGAACTCGAACCTAAATTCTTTGACGTGAACCCGTGCTTCGTGTACGTTACCACTGCACTATTATTACTTTATTGCGTAGTTTTGATATTGATTCTTACATTCATAAAATTTTGTATGCACCGGACATACTAGTTAGGTAGCCCGGTCGCAGCTGGCACGCTCTTTGTATTTTATTACTTACTTTGTAATTATTGTATCTATGTTAATTGCTTAAATAGATATATAGTTCTTTTTTATCGTCATAAGTTTTAACGTTGTGACCATAATCTCATCTGATCTTAAGTGACGATGTGGCCCGAGGTGGTAGCACGCTAAACCTAGTGGAAGACTGGCTCTCAAGTGCAGTTGCCGGAACACACCTATTGGTGTTTACTGACAGACTTTCGACTTGAAGGTGGTAGCTGGCCAGACGGGCATTAGAAAAAGCCCTATCACCATACTATGATTTCATCACGATGTATCCTTCACCGGGCGCTCAGGCTCATCGCAGGGATTCGAACTCACGTCGATCGACGCCGAGTTCGTACAAGCTACTAACTGCGCCATCATCATTATGAACGATTAAAACTATTCATTTGTAGCTTATTTCTTACTACTCAGCAAATAATTATTGATAAGAAATAGCTTGAGAAATTACTTAACAAACTTAATAAAAATAAATATTTCTGTAATAATAACAGCGTGTAAGTTGCACACGAGTGGGCAGGCCTATTTCCAAGTTCCTTTCAAGTAAGTATAGGTTTTAATCCACAGCGCGGTAAAACGATATTGATAAAACTATAGCTTAGTAGTCTTTTAATTAATTACTGATACCTACTATGCGAATTCTCCGGCGTTCAGTTCCTTCTTACTAATGAAATAACTTTTTAATAATTATAAGTGAATTCTAAGGCGCGAACCTGCGCACATCGGCCCGCCAATTACGTATTTGTTCAAGAATCAAGCGATAGCAGAAATCGCTAAATATCAGCTTAAAAATCTCAAATTCAGTTTGTGTTTAGTTAATGAAGCCGATAGTTTTAACCATTAAGTACTTTTATTGTTATAAATGTAATTAGGGAGCCGATCCACACCTACACCTACTCCCAGCATGACTCTCGCAACTCCAAAGATCATAATACTTATCTAAAATATATTTTAGAAAAATTACAGAAAATCTTTACTATTATAAAAATAAGTACAAAAAATGACACTTTGGTATACAATATAAGACGAGACGGCCACGAGAGTGTCGCGAAGCGAAAGCATCCGAAACAACTTCATACAAAAACGTTTATTTGATTAAATTCAATATGAATTTCCTCGTCCGGAGTGCCTTTGTTATCACTTATCTTACAGAGCCATCGAGAACACATCGACGGATCGAGAACACATCGACGGACGACACACACACACATATACCTACATAAATGATAGAATTTTAAATTCATTGGCGACACAATTCGTGAAATATTTTGTCGTTTTGAGAGCAATATTAACATCGATTTTTAAAGAAAACATTTTTTAGAATACACAATACACGTGTACGCCCGTACGTTTATATCTGCCTCCAAAGTTGTCTAATAAACTTAAGTAGTTTTACGTTTTACTTTACGTACAGAGATGTAGCGTCAGATGATTGTACCGAAAATATTATTTTCGTTAAACTTTAAATTACTGTTTAATTAGTTAAACACCTTTTTAAGTTATCCTTTTTTGTTTACTTTCATGCGTTCCTTTACAAATTATTATAATATTATAATAACACAGTGTTATGGTTACAATGCTATGAGACAATAACAGACATTAGTACCAAAGTAAATGGTGTGATACAGTCGTGATGATCTCTGGGATTTGATACAGTTATCACCGGCGACTGTGTCCCGTTAGTGATTGATGATAAATGATAATGAATAGTTGATGAATGTTTGATGATGTCGCGGAACATGATATCAGAATATAATGATATAGGTTATAAGCTCGAGGAAGATACACAAACCATGGAAGACAACTATACCTACATCCTACACGAGATGATACAGGAATAGTATACCTATTAATAAAAGTTACATAAAACATCATCAATTCCGCTAAAGGTATCCAGCGTTCAAGCTTTAAAAAAATTGCTGATAATATTGAGATTAGGATTAATACAAGAATTGAAATATAAATACTCAATACATTGAGTTAATAATATCTATAATTTAATATTACTTATTACGTACGTTTTTAACTTTTTAGTTTTTAATTTACGTTAAGTTAAACGAGCATGTCTTCTAATGTGAAGTATTGTAATAGAAAAATGGGCTCTAAGCATTAGAAAGGATATCACCTATCACTTCTCAAGCTCAGCTGGTGGGATATACATATAGGTATACAGTATATGCCAACAGATTTTCACCTTGACACTGGTAGTGTGAGGGGAAAATACTGCATTTATAAGACACTTTTTCCTTGTAAGTATAAAGTTTGATATTATATCGACATGCACTTTGAAAGTTTTTAGCATAATATTTAAAAAAAAAACAAATTTAAAATGTTGTAACATAGGATTACATAACCCTGAGCGGTCTGCAGAAACACGGAAGTGGTGATTGACAAAAAATTACTCATTATGTTGTCAAATTAATTTACAAAAATAATATATCTGATGAAGGATTCGCGTGTCGCAGTTCTTTGTGTTTGTGCTTGAGTGTCGCAATGTATTTACGTAGTGTATGTAGTATGTAGTGTGTAATGTGGAGTGACAGCGAGTTACGAAACTGTCTCTACAGAGATCGTGGGTTAAGGTGAACACTTACCGGTCGCGGCCGCGGCTGCAACAGGCCGAGTGCCAACAAAAGCACAGCAGTTCCCTTTACTAATCCTTGAAACCCTGAGTATAATTACAATTCAAATAGCATCCCGCGTAACCCAGTAGGGTTTCCGGCACTCGATATTCTTTCTGCCTATAACTCCAGATGAATAGATTTCTTATATTAAAAATGTTATATTTGGCCACTTACCATCCTCAAGTTAAACATTTCTTCTCAAGTACAGTATAGCGTGTTCCGGAGGCCGCACTCGAGAGCCAACTATCTTTCTATACTTAGCGTATCGCCATCTTTAGTTACATCATAACTTAATATCACATGAATTAGCGATCAAACATAAACTAGAATTTGATATAAACAACTTGCAAAGGTTAATACAATTTTTTGTTTCAGACATAAGGTGGGGCACATAACCACACAAAGCGGTATGAAAATACCACACGAATACTAAAATATAGTAACGCAGACGAGTAAATTCCGACACGAACATCGAGTTCACTAATAAAATAAATAAAAAAATGGAAATAACAACGATGAGTGTGGAGTTGTTGAACTTCACTGATAAACTCTTTTTGGAGCCTTTTGTGAATACGACGGACGTCACGCACGCCGCCGCGGCTTGTGATACACCGAAAGGGAGGATCTTCGGCGTGGTTGTTAAAGTTGTTTACGCTATAGGAATCATAGGGAACGCCGCAGCTATTATAGCACTCAGGAGAGGCGAGAGGAGAGTCAGGAACCGAAAGCATCTGCTGTTGTTGACATCGCTGGCCGCTAATGACCTCGTCGCTTTAGTGAGTATGCCTCTATAATAACATTTCTCCGTAACCATTACAATTTTTCTATTGACATTAGTTCTGTTGGATAATCGAGTATACGAAAGAGTTAGAATTAAAGATATTTTAAACTTTCGATTCTGTCAACAAATCGTGGATTACCTTCGTTTGGTTTACCATGTTCTCAATGTGCAAAAGTTTTCAGGAAAGATAGAAAAAAGTCAACAGTTTAGTCAGGACATTAAAATTATAGTATTATTATCTTATCTATTTTGTATTTCACTTAGTAAAAAATGATTTGTGTAACTTTACTGTACACTAATTGTTACTTATTTTCTAAATGAAATGTAAATATCTGTAGACTATTTTGTTAAGGCTCCGAGATCGTCTCGAAACTGTGATTCTATATGTCAGATTAAAACAGAACTCTGTCTAAAACATTTCCTTATAACTTTTAAACTTAACGTAGGCAATACAGAAACGTTTAGACTAATCATTGAAAAGCGTTTAGTTTTGATCAGATTTTAAACTAAGTATTTTATTTAATAGACATTAATTCAAAGTGAACTTCGTAGATAGTTTAAATATTGGCTGAGAATTAAGAAGTTTATTGAAGATACAATGACATGATGTTACTAAGATTTTATGTTTGGAATTTGCTTGAATTAAATCGTAACGTATTATAAAATGCTATTTATGTGTATATCATACAGGTATAGTTTTAAACTAATGTAACTTTGTCAGTGTTTTTTAAACCACTCTTTTATTCACAAAATTCCACATTGACGAAGTCTGGGTACAGAAAATAAAAAATAAAACTTAAAACTTAAATTAAGAACCCGCTTAAGATCCTTATTATTTAGATCATATTCATTTATTGGAATTGGACAAACAAACTAACATTTATGGTCATAACATGTAAAAGGACTCATAATTATTATTTGTAAATTATATAAATTAAAATTATAAAAATTCAAGTAGCTTTTGTAAGAGCATGTTATATTTATCTAATTTCTATCTGGCCCGACAGACATTCTACCCTTTCCAATAGTCAATAATTCGATCACAGCGCCGACCGCCATCTATCCCGATGTTTTTACCCTGATAACTTTTCCAGGTCCATAACGACCGTAACAAAAAAATACACATATTTATTTTTCTAAATGGAGCTATGCAGGCTTATGTAGTCCTGTATCACTACGACCAATTAGATCTCTTGTTATCGCTCCCCAACTAGTCTTATAGTATTAATATACTGCAGGACTTTTTTGGCAGAGAACAAATGAACCTCTTCTGGAAGCAGAATGTGTTGCCCAGAATCCAGTTGAGTTTAGGTTTTAGTGGATCACATTCACATAATGCAATTTCTTGTGGCCTGAACACCAATATAGAACATTTGTTTATTTAGATAACAGTGTTCAGTGAGTGCTCTCACTAAAATCCGTAGCTGATTCCTGCTAAGCGTCTGAGCCTCTCTTGCTCTACTCTGGTTAAACGTAACGATATGCTTTTTACAATGATATTGACCTGGAAAATTATAGCATAAAATTATAGCCTCTTGGTTGTAATAGTTCCTTAAGGTTAATCAAGCAAAGCTTTTTAAGATACCACAGAATGGTTCAGGATCAATATATTTTCCTCATGTGTGGCTCTAGCAAGCTCATCCGTAGACTCGTTGCCTGGGATTCCACCATGCCCCGGGACCCATCGAAGGATTAGTCTGTTATTTTTACCCAGACTGTTCATTATCGCCACACAATTATCGAGATGCTTCGATTCAGTTGAATCTGAAGCCAGTGCCAAGAAATCGGTTTGGCTCTCCGATTGAATATAAATCGTATACTTAACGTAAAACCTTTTCAGAATGATATCAGTACGTTTAACTACACAACACATGTTCCAATTGTGAGTTATGATCTTGAGTTCATAAAAAATCGAATAGAAAAAAGCAATTTCAGTTTTTGTAAAATTTTGTAATTTTCCGAGTAACTTTTTCAATTTTTATTTATTTAAAAACCAAATTTATACCATTACTAACATTTTCAAAATAAATAGCCAATATAGTTGTTACTACGGGAAATATAAACAAAGTAAAGATGGGAAAGAATGAGAATGAATGACGATCGGTGCTTTGTAAAAGAGTGGATAATTGTTAAGAAATATAACATTCTAAGAATTCTCCATTTTGTATTGTTTCGTGTGCAGGTCGGCATGATGTGTGCCATGCTGGTGTCGGAGCACGTGCCGAGCGTGAGGAGCACGCAATGGCACTGCGTCGCCAGGGTCGTGCTGCGGATCTTCGGTATCGGCAGCGTCTGCATCGCTGTCACGATGGCGCTGGAGCGGTACCTCGCGCTCACCAGACCCTTCTTGTATCAGAAGGTAAAGCGCTTATATTATTTAATACTATTCGAAACAAAATATATTTGAAGTTCATTTATATTTTGCTGAAATCTGATGTATAAAATGAAATATTATTTATTGAACTCAGTATATATCGATGTTTTAATTTGAGGTCTAATGCAATTTCTCACAGAACTCGATTGTTTCATAAAATGGGATATACATAGAATACTTATTAGCCCTTGAGTTGTGAAAAACATTTAGTTTCTGTTAGCTCGATACATTATCGACGATAAATCTTACAGTGATTGCATCTTCATTGTGGTTTCGCGCTATCTGCGACGCGCTCCGATGAAACAGGTTTACACAAGGATATCTATTTACCATTTACGGATGAACTCGCAAAATATTGGCCAATGATTGTAACTACGGTGTTCGAGCTTTTGTAAACCGTAAAAGTGCGTGTGTTGTGCGAAGTAATAACAGAATCTTGTTCGCACAACTGACCTGCACCGCACCGTGATACTCTTTCAAAATTGTCTGCCTGTCCGGATACTGCGGTGGGACTGACTGCAGCTGCGGGTGCGGTCACTTCATCACTTAAATATTGTTACGTCCATTGAAAATGCCACTGTTTTAATTTTCATCGTAAATTTATGCCGTAATTTTAATTTATAAATTAGCTTCGCTCAGTATCTAATAGAAAGAAAGAAAAACACTTATGTAGGTAAACTTGGAATGTTAAACATTATCTTAATACAAAGTTTTATTGAAATCATTGGAACAGTTTTCAAGAAACCAATTACATATATATATAAGAATTGGTCACTTAATAGTATAAGATTTGCACGAAATATAACGGCGCATTCGTATTCAGTGAAACAAAATTCAAACAAAGTCATTAAACAGATCTTCACTATACCGTGGACGTGCTTAGGGCTCTTTGAGATAGGGTAGTTGAGATCGGAAACGCGCTACTGATACCTATAGTATTACAATCGTCCATGCGATAGTAGCCGCTTCTTGTTTTCTAACTTTATTGTATTAAAAAAAGTCTCTCTGTGGTCTTCTCGCAGATTTCTTTCTTTTTCGTTTGTCGTTTCAACTTGATTGTCCAAAACAGAACTGAACTGGCTCTTTTTTTATTTAACTGCACCGTTAGCCGTCAGGGCCCTGAAGCCACTAAAGGCTTAGACAGTTTTGCCGGTCGGAACATGGCTCGCTTATATACCAAAATGAAACGATTTTCGAAATCATTAAAAAGATCTTGAACTTTACGTCACTGTTTAGAAGGGAAAGTGATCTATTTTTAGACTATTGTTTATTGAATGACGCAATCAAAGTGATAAGCCTTGAATAAGAGTGAACTATAATGTTTTTTTTAATAAATACAAGCCTTTAAGACAAATAATATTTATGTACGTATTATTGACGATCTTGTTATTCGATAAACGATATACGATTAAATATTCGTTGTAATTGCTAAGCTGGAGCACCCAGACCGCGGGGCGGTATCGCGGTACCTACACTTGTACTGACAAGCCGAAAAGGCAATCTACATAAACGTTGTGAGATACAACCAACTTCTTATACTATGTAATTTAGTAGGGAAGCTGGGTATTTGTTTACATTAGATTTAAGACTCAATTACTTGCACATTCATTCTCAGGATTTAATTTGGGTCTTCTTACGTTTCAAATACGATCAGATTATTACGACTTTAATACCATACAAATGTTTAGAGTTAATTTTAAACGATTTTTATTAATGGCGCAGTGTTTGTAGTTTCGTGTATTGAGGATTTATTTGTGTTTCAATATATTTTATTATCCTGCTTTACATCCAGTATAATCTTAGATATATTGTTTTATATATTATTAAAATGCTTTTATATATTATTTCCCCTTTGTTTATATGTACCCCTGTTATTTGCTTTTTGTTAATATTTTGCCGTGAGCAGCGAATTATTAATGTTATTTATTTGTTTTATATTTTGATTGATTATGGTTGGCGCACTGGGATTTGCTCTGGGCTTCTAGCTGAACGCTTAGTGCCCCGTGGCACTTCAGCGTGTGCTGAGCTGGACGCCCTTCCTTAAGTCGCTGGTCGAATTTCGATCATTGGGCGACCGCTAGTATGTATATATAAATACCTGTGCCCGCGGTTTTCCCGTGTTAAAATTCGATTAGGTACCTAACTCTCCACCAAGCCGCCGCCGCCCCCGCCGCCGCTCCCTTCTCGTACTTGTTGCCAGTTTGCTTGTCGTTCATAGTTATTGCTGCTCTCTATAAAGTTATAAATAACCATCATCAAAAATAGGCTATAAAATGCAAACAAAAATGTTTTCTAGAGATTAGCGTATTCAAACAAACAATGAAACAAGTTTTTGAGCTATATAATATAACAGGTGTAAGTTAGAAGTTAGTTCTGTATGTTGACATTGCCCCGCGGCCGGTAGAACCACCTGATTAGAGATAAGGACAAACATGGCTTACATATTATTACGGGCTAAAATAACGCTCCAATAACTGGGGTGACTAGACGTTTACTCACTCCTCGGATACAGTTATAATATATCCAAAACGAACATTATTGACACTTTATAAGCGTATTGTAAGTGTTTAATTTATGTTAATTCAGTATCACATCATTCATTGGATTGCATTTTGGCACGCAATAAAATTGCATTTGAATCCTTGCAAACTAGGAGTAAAGACGAGCTAAATATCATGTACTTTTTTTCATTAGCATTATTATCTGTATTACTTTATATGTACGTATAATAACAGATTTATTTTTAAGACATTATGAACATTTTATATCAATATTCATTATTAAGAAATCAGTTAAGTAGACTTTGCCTTTAAAACCCTAAAACGAATAAAATCGAGGCTGTTTGGCTAACCGCTTAGGTACCTACATGAAACAAACGACGTGAGATGGTATTCACCTAGCTAATCGTTACATTATAGGATTTACAATCATATTTCATACAACTTATATACGTTTTTTACGTGTAAAACAAAGAACTTGTTAAAACTCTATTTCGTTTGTTTCGTGTTGTTGTGTAGGTCTCTAGTACCTCTGGCCGCGAGTTTTGGTTATCTCCCACAAAATCCTTTATATCTCTTTAGTACCCATTCTATTAATTAGTTTAGCCCAAGCGATCTACGTATTTCTTTTTTATTTATATACTAGCTGTGCCTGCGACTTCGTCTACGTGGTATATTTCGTGAATGAAAATTAGCAACTTAATAAAAGCCTCGCCTCACCTCAATCTCACCTTACGGTATTTCACTCGTATAAGCTTTGACAATACCCAACTAAAATTATTTGAAATGTTGACCGATGTCACAGTTTAACAATCATACCGATATTATCTAAAGGACATAAAGACTGACTGCTATGGTCGAGGTCCTGGGTTCGATTCCTAGTTCGAGCAAAGTGTTATTTGGTTTTTCTATGAAATTCACAGTAACAGCATCGAGTTTGGCTTTGTACCCGATTAATGGGCAACAGAGGCGTCCCCTATTACATGGGATCTAAAAACATACCCGGTGAACTGTGGTTGTTCTTTAGTACACGTCTGCCTAACTCCTTCGAGGAATATAGGCGTTATGTATGTAAATATATATACATACCTAAAGGCATACAAAAATAGTCAATTTTGCCATTCTTTGCGAAAAGCTAAGTTTATTTGACAACATTATTTTTATAAACCGTTATTTCCAGTGAATAATAAATTAATAACGCTTTGTAGTACTTAAGTTTTTTTAGTGTAATTTCGCAAAACACCAAACAACGACGTGTATCGTAAAAATATAGATATACTTAATAGATATACATATTTATTTAAACATTTAAAAATAAAATTAAGATCTTTATAAAAATATCACAAAGAGCTCATTACTTTACTTTATAAAAATATACTATAAGTCTGACAATAAATGTAAATTCAATTTCGTGATACTTTAAACCAAACCGCAGTACAGCGTCATCTATGAATACTGTTCGAAAATATTAAATACTTACTTTTCCATTTATTAATTTTACTGAACATTATGTAAATATAAAATAATTTCGTTTCTTTTTCATATGTACATAACCTAATCATACCAAATTTTATTAAATTAGGTCCAGTAGTTTTTTATTTGTGATTGTTGTTGAAACATACCGGCAGACAGACAGGCAGACAAATAATTCAAAAACCAAGCCCCCCCCCTCGCATTATTTTTACCCAAATATCATCAATGTACAGATTTCGACTCTTTACTCTCTTATTATAATTACTAGCTGTGCCACACGGTTTCACCGAGAAACAGCGCGTCGCCAACGCGCCGGACCCGTGTGGTCTATCATAATTGTTATTACTTCCCGCAAGTACAAATTATTTTAATCTTTCATTACTTCCTAAACCATGTTTCCATATAACATATTCTAAAGGACAAAATTTAATTTCATAAAATTTTCTTTATGATGAAGTAACTTTTGTTAGTAAGAATTAATATGCCATGCCTAAAAATAATGTTCAAAAATCAATTATTAATCTTTAAAAAAAAAATACATTTTATGACTTATACAAAAAGAAGTAGACATATTCTATAGCGGACTTTTTTTTAGACATACTAAGGACCAATATTTTTGTAGAACATTATTCTTACGTATAATTAACCATTACGCCAGAGCACGCGGATACAGCAGTTAGCTGAGAGTTGTAGCCTAGTGTTAGATAGTCTATACTAGAAATGAAACGGATAGTGGTTTGGCTGGATACCGGATATTCGGCAAGCTACGAAGCCGGAGCGCCGGATATTCGGCCCTTTATCGCGTTATATGACGCGATCAGTTTGATTTGAATATTGGCGCGGTGAACAAGATTGGAAATAAACTAAACTAATTAATAAAACAAAAATATTTTTGATGTGCGATTGTAAAAATAAACGGTGTCCATAACCTACTGTGGTATAATTCGCCTGGTTTAAAATAATGGGAATTTTTTGAATTTTACTATCTGGAGTTACCGGATATCCGTTTCATCTCTAATCTATACTATTGTCTATAATTTTGACTATCATATAAAAAAAAGATTTTCTAAATCCGACAGGTAGTTTCAGAGATCAGCTTGTTTAAACAAAACAACTTTTCCGCTTTATTATATTACTATAGAAAAGTACCTATATATATCCAAAACTTTAAAAAGAAAAACTAAATTAACTAATTTTTTTTACCAACTACTGAGACATTTACACGCAGACTGGTAATATTATTATACAACTAGTAGGAGACACAAGTTATCAAAGAACCGCTAATGAAAGTGAGCCGCGAGTAGTGCGTACGTGTCTTATCAAACCAATCAACGCACTATAGTTCTCCAGCTGTCTAATCACCTTCACGGAAGTATTCTAGTTTGTCTCCCCACGGCGCGCGGCGCGGCGCGGCGCGGCGCGGTGCACGCTCGCTGTTGCCTGGGCACGGTACGGAGTGTTTATATACACTTACTCATAAGTCGAACGTTTTGTTAACATAATTACTTCTACTTACTCTTATCCTACCAAGTAGGGTTGCTATAATATGTTTACCTCTATCACCTATTATCTCACTATTTACTCCTTTTTATCATTCCTCACACAATCCATCTCTGCCTTTTTTTATCGTTTCAGACTTCACTCTGCCTCTACATCTATATCCCTGTATATTCATACTTAACACTTTTCTAGTTATATGCCTCTCATCCCTCCTTAGTACATGCCCGTACCACGCTAACCTATATCTCCTCAACTCATATATCACTGATGCCTATTTCATATTTACTCTAATATACTTATCCATTACTTTAACTTAGGGATGTACAAATAAATAATTTTGTCGATACAATATCGATACCGATAGCTACGTCTATATTAACAGTTTAGTAATAATTAGACTGGTGGAGGGTAAACATTTTTGGGTGATTTTAGATATATGTCTCTATTATATACAAAACTGGCGATAATATTTTTTTAATGACAAATAGATATTTTATATTAATTTTGATTAAAATAAAGAAATAAAGATTACCTGTCGTTATAATTATGTCGTTTCATTGTCGAGTACCTACCTATACCTACTTATTTTACAACAGCATCAATTAACATCAATCAAGAATTAATACGTGTAACATCTTGTAATTAAATATAATATTAGTTAATAAATTTGTACAAAAGTATCCGGCAGTAGTTTAGTTTCTTACATTTTGTAAAAAAATATCGGGTCTGTTATCGTGTTACGTTTATCGATATAGCTCCATCCCTATCAGTTTCTCTGACTCTGGTATAACCTTGTACGTGTGTAAACGTCATATTTTTAATAAAATAATGCATACATAATGTAAAAAAGACGCTCGTTCAAGTTTTCACAGGAGCTGTCATCGAGGAAAATAAAGAAATGGTACCTAATGGTTTAAGTGTTTTATCAAGAGCTTCTGACTTCTGCAATACTGTGTCTTTAGAAGTGATTATTTACTTAGGTTTATATTTTGAAAAACAAAATAAATAAAAATGTCTAATACTCAACGATATATAAATAACAGTTATAAATAATTATGTTGTCAACACTAATGTTTTGTACACAATGGAGTTAACGACCAAATAATTACCATTAACTGGACATCCCGCTGCCAGCGTCGACCCGCAACGGTACAGACATCAAACAATCATATCAAACAAATTAACACTTAATAAATATATTGTGGATATAAATAGAAACAAGGGGAAAATTCTATCACAGTGATGCGCCACTCCACACTGCGCCGCGCCGCCGCCGACCGGTTTGCGATCCGGCGTGATCTCAGTTCTCACCGATATTTGCAAGTTGATATGATTAAATTACTCTGTTGGTGGTCTAATCGCCATTGCTTCTTACCGTCGGATACAGAAATTTTGCTAAGTCAAGTGTAAGATCTTGTTTATACCAAATTACCAACCAAAAATGAAAATTTGTTTGGTGGTGGTTCTTAGGTGAAAATCCATTTGACTTTTTGAAATAAATATATCTTTCTCAAACATGCATGGAAATATTATCATTATTTTCGAAAAAACAACACGCGAAATAATGAATTTACGGATATGCCAAGAATAATAAAAGAGGTCCAATCAAAGAATATTTAATAACCCCGGACGCCGATTCATTCAACATTGCTGGTGCGTTGTAATGTTCCAAATTCAAAAAACGCTCCTTCAATGGATTTGATTTTTTTTGTCCGTAAAACTCGATACTTCGTGTGTTCTTTTTTCGAAAATAATGACAATATTTCTATGCATGTTGGAAAAAGCACTATATATGTCTCAGCGAAAATGGCAATTGCCTGTCTCGTATTAGTAAACTCATACTTCAATTGCCTATTTCACGGCCTTTGCTATAATGTTCTATTATCATTTTATTTTTTACCCCACCTTATATGATTTTTAACATTTCAAATAATATTGACTTGAATAGTTTTATCAAAGAAAAAACAATCAATGCTGTAATTTGGTTTCATTTTGCTTATACAAACTTTTTTAGAAGATATAGTTTGTATTCTCTTTTTTTTCAAGTGAAGCAGTTGGGTTTTTGTGTTTAATAATTTACTTTTGGCAGACTGTGCCAAAGGAATAGACATACATACGTACACTTTAAAAACTTAACCCTCCTTCGGAACAGTTGGATTAACTAAAATAAAAATCGTTCATCCTCATAAGGTACCATGTACTTGGTTTCACTTAAACTTAATAGAAAATGTAAATAAACCCAACTTATTTAACCCTCCTTCGGAATAGTTGGATTAACTAAAATAAAAATCGTTCATCCTCATAAGGTACCATGTACTTGGTTTCACTTAAACTTAATAGAAAATGTAAATAAACCCAATTCATTTAACCCTCCTTCGGAACAGTTGGATTAACTAAAATAAAAATCGTTCATCCTCATAAGGTACCATGTACTTGGTTTCACTTAAACTTAATAGAAAATGTAAATAAACCCAATTCATTTAACCCTCCTTCGGAACAGTTGGATTAACTAAAATAAAAATCGTTCATCCTCATAAGGTACCATGTACTTGGTTTCACTTAAACTTAATAGAAAATGTAAATAAACCCAATTCATTTAACCCTCCTTCGGAACAGTTGGATTAACTAAAATAAAAATCGTTCATCCTCATAAGGTACCATGTACTTGGTTTCACTTAAACTTAATAGAAAATGTAAATAAACCCAACTTATTTAACCCTCCTTCGGAACAGTTGGATTAACTAAAATAAAAATCGTTCATCCTCATAAGGTACCATGTACTTGGTTTCACTTAAACTTAATAGAAAATGTAAATAAACCCAACTTATTTAACCCTCCTTCGGAACAGTTGGATTAACTAAAATAAAAATCGTTCATCCTCATAAGGTACCATGTACTTGGTTTCACTTAAACTTAATAGAAAATGTAAATAAACCCAATTCATTTAACCCTCCTTCGGAACAGTTGGATTAACTAAAATAAAAATCGTTCATCCTCATAAGGTACCATGTACTTGGTTTCACTTAAACTTAATAGAAAATGTAAATAAACCCAATTCATTTAACCCTCCTTCGGAACAGTTGGATTAACTAAAATAAAAATCGTTCATCCTCATAAGGTACCATGTACTTGGTTTCACTTAAACTTAATAGAAAATGTAAATAAACCCAATTCATTTAACCCTCCTTCGGAACAGTTGGATTAACTAAAATAAAAATCGTTCATCCTCATAAGGTACCATGTACTTGGTTTCACTTAAACTTAATAGAAAATGTAAATAAACCCAATTCATTTAACCCTCCTTCGGAACAGTTGGATTGACTAAAATAAAAATCGTTCATCCTCATAAGGTACCATGTACTTGGTTTCACTTAAACTTAATAGAAAATGTAAATAAACCCAATTCATTTAACCCTCCTTCGGAACAGTTGGATTAACTAAAATAAAAATCGTTCATCCTCATAAGGTACCATGTACTTGGTTTCACTTAAACTTAATAGAAAATGTAAATAAACCCAATTCATTTAACCCTCCTTCGGAACAGTTGGATTAACTAAAATAAAAATCGTTCATCCTCATAAGGTACCATGTACTTGGTTTCACTTAAACTTAATAGAAAATGTAAATAAACCCAATTCATTTATCTTTACTCGATCGCGCGTCTTACATGTTTTAATCTCTTTATTTGGTTGTTATATGACTTAATGTTGGAAATACTTATGTGTGCAGTTTATCTGACCAATGGTTAAATGGTTATTGAAGCGTATAATTATTTATAACCGACCATAATAAACCACCGCAGTTCTGAGCTTAGTTAGTAATTGGTTCCTAATCCTTAGGAACGTATAGGATCGGCTCGTGTGACGTCTGTGAGACAAGTTTTCGACCACAACCTTTAGATGTGAACACAATATCGCGAGCGCGAGCACAGAGTATTGCTTTAGGGTACATTTAGGAACCTTACAAGTGTTCTACTATTATTGATTTGAACTGATGTAAATTTTCATGTTTCACATTGTTTGATGGCTAATGTAAATAAAGACATGTAGTTTTATTCCGATAAACATTATTACAAACCTCTTTATAATCTGTGAGCGTCGAGCGTAATGCAGTTGATTGCGGCGCAGCGGCATATTTTCCCCATCAACTTACATAATATATTACAAACAAATAATTGTTTATCATGTTATATGTCCTGTACCGCTGTACTGTTTAGTTTGAGACAAAATAATATATAAATACGATTTAATAGTAAAGGGTGCATGTTCCCGAGTACGGCTGTGAGGAATATCTCCCAACATTCTATGGTGTATGGTTTATACTATTTTAATAATATTGTTATATCTGAATAATATAATATTATCTATACTACTACGTATTTATTAATCTATACTAATATTATAAAGAAAAAAAGCTTTTTGTTGGTTTGTTTGTTTAAACACGCTGATCCAGAGAACCACCAGTCTTATACGAAAAATTATTTTTCTATGTGATAACCAGATTCACGAGGAATAGTATATAGGCTAACATTAGGCTACAAATCTCAGCTAGCCTTAATATTAAATATTGATTTGTGAGTCGCGCCGGCGGCCCGGTGCGGTGTTTGTCGGATACAATTAACACGGGTGTCGGGTACACTATTTTAATTTTTAAAGAAAAAATTATGAATTCTAATTATTCAATTATTAACAAATCAACCTTAAACGTATTTAAAAACTATTTATTATTAATTTTAAAATATATTAAACATGAGACAATGTTCAAAAACTAAAATTTATTATTATTTTCTTCTTGAACTCGCTATGGAAGACACATCAACTCCTATCTCATTCGTCAGCGGACGCGCCTGACGCGCCTCATTGCGTAAGTGTTCACGCATCACATTCCACGCGGATTTACTGACAGCCCAATATATCGATAAGACAATAAAACTATTTTTAACTTCACATGTTATTACTCACAGACCATAAATTATAAAACAGCCCTTAGGCTTAAACAGTTATAATGCGATAACTCATGTTGGTGTATATTCCGTTAAAATTTCGATTAGTTAGTGCTATTAATTATTGAATTTTTTTTTTCAATATAAATATAACAATTTATAAAAATATACTAGCTCTAACCCATATTTTCAATCGCCTTTACTTTCTTCAGTTCACGTTGGGCGGCCAGCCCGCCCGCCAGCCCGCCCGCCCTCGCGACCGCCATACACCGCGTTGTGCCGCACGGCCTTATTTTAGCTTAGCGTACTTGTTGACCTGCATTTCCTAAGGTATTTAATCCGGTCCTAAGTGTCGAAGTCTGATGTTGGATAGCCTAAAACTATTCCTAATAAATAGGCTATAAATATTAAAAAAAAGAATTATTTAGACCTGTCGAGTAGTCCCGCAAACTGGCAGATTCAAACAAACAAACAATATAAAATAACACTAAGATTTAGGAATTAATTCAGTCACGGTGAAGCTGTAAAAGCCGTCTGAAGCTCCAGGGTCCTTATGGCTAACAGTATAATAGTCAGTCAGAAAAAAAATCTGAAGTAATAGTATACTCGAATTATAATTCATCTATATATTAATACGTGAAGCAAAAGCTTTCGGTACATTTTAAGCGTATTGCGTGCACGAAGACTGTGAGATTTGGTATGATTAAAGTTTATATGGAGGAGTGCAGAAAGCTAAAATTTATCTATAATATCTGTTACTAATATATTAAATTAAATAATTCACATTGCGAATCCTAAACCCGACCAGTGTTACTGATCTTAGACCCCCCAAAATATAGACATTGTCACTCAACGATAAGTGACAGCAAGTGATGTAGTTAATACTCATTGTTTATGAATACTGTAAATGTCAAACAGAAAATAGTCTATGATCAAAAAGTCGCGGGTCGAATTTCGAGCTCAGGGCGATCACTAGTATTATGTAAATGGTCATAATATAACATTTGTGTACATTCTTCTTATTTAATGAAAACTTGTGTGTAATATAATACATAGATATGCAAATATCGGGTACATTGAGCCTTTAGAGAGTTCAAGCAACGGTTTAACAAGATCGTGACTCTTTGTTAAAACAGTTGTTAGTTCAGAGAGTTTTTGTGGCAAATAATAATTCACTTCACTTGTATACACTAACCAAACTATACCACTAATATTAGATAACGTAAGACCCTATTATATAAATTAAAAAAAAATCACAACACGACAAGTTCCTGGCGTCTTGTAGCTTAATGCGCAAGAGAAACAATGCCTAAACATATTCTGTATGTTTATATACTATGTTTGACAGCGTCCTCATTTTTTAATATTTTGGACTTAATATCATACGAAGATGGTAACACAATGTGTTTAGAACTAGGATTGGTTGAACTTATCGATGACTATTTGGCGACACATTTCCAATTTGAAGGTCTACCTTTATGATGTTTTCTTTCAAAGAAACCTAAGTGTTAATTGAACATTAAAATTTTGAAAATTGACCTGCACTACGTAATAACTCTATGCATATTGTAATTTATGAGGAACTAAACCAGTAATTCACTATCGTAATTTCAGATTTGCGAAACTTTATTAAAATATTTTCATTCAACAACAGAACTGTCGGATCCACGAGACGATGCATAGAGAGAGAGACCTTACCATTGTCCTCTGAGGGAACTATGTTGTTATGCAAAGGCATGTCCTTCTATCAGCATACTCAATATGTAAAAATACGTTTATATTGTGAAACGGAGCTTTTCAACAAATACTAATATACAAATTATGGTAAATAGAGGACACTTGTAGTATTATATGTATATTATTATACTATTCAAGAGAAAATAACACAATAACCACGTGGAAGGACGACTGCTCCATTTCGTGAATCCTTCTGTGAGCTTTAGTGCCATTGTAACGTAGTGGGATAGTAATATTATGATCATGACCGGTTAGTTCCAGCTTAATATTGAAAGTGTGTCGCTGAGCATTTAGTGCTGTGTTCCAGCAACTGCACACCAGGACGTCTACTGTGAATCTTGACAGTATTCAACAATCAAACGTTTTGTTTTTTGTGCTGACAATTGCTGTTCCTCCATTTATTTAATAGTAGCTCGACAAAATAACTGCACAGCGTCTGATGCTAAGTACGGTACAGTCCGCAAATAACGGCGACCGTCGGTGGTGCAAATGTCATCGGCAGTCATCGATCGCCTGCTAAAATGCTTCTTCACGCCTCGTTTGACACATCTTCAGGATAGAGGAAAAGTGACTCTGTTCGTGCCATAGAGCTGTGGTGCCGTGAACCAGTCCGCGTGCTTCTGTAGTTAATAATGTTTCCGCTAGATGCGCTTCTAGTACTTAAATGTTTGATAAATCTAAATGTACGTTTGTGTTTTAAACCTAGAATAGACCGGTAGTATCCAACTATGAGTTTAGTTATATTTAAACAAATACAATCGATATCAGGAAGTTTTGCGTTATTATGTTGCTAAATCAAATATATAAAAGCTTTTGGTTTGCACAATGTATATTTAGATAAGTATGCACTATACAAAAGAACACACGGACAACATACTGCTCCCGGCTCCGCTCACTATAACACACTGTACACCATGTTATTATTCTTATGGGCTTAAACTGACATCTGTCAAAAGGTAAATCAACTTCACTAACGATCTCCGGTCGATAATATACAAGCGCTGTCGTCGACTGAGGGAATTTATATGGTGATTGTATTTCATGGTAGCACAGTATTCCCTTCAACTGGATATTTTTAATGTTGGTAATTTCGATACTGCTCAATGAATATATACATATTTATTTCAAATATACATACATAGTTTTCATAATCATTACACATGATCGATTAGTAAAAGCAACAAAAAATTTATTGACGTTTTTGTTTAGCTTTATTTGATCTCGAAACGTGAATAATAAAGTTGTAATTCTGCAATATTCATTTCAATCACTATCAATCACCAGCAATTGTTCATCGGTGCTCTTATGCTGACCTGCAAGCTCCTCAGGGCAGCGGCTGGTCATACATTGGCTGATCCCAAAACGCGACAAACCAAAAGATAGTTACTGCAACTGGTTTATCAGTCATAATTAGTCGTGGGGGTGTACAACATTTGCACGTATCTTCTGATCTTTCCTACAGGTAGTTTTGGTTCAAACGTTAAACTAATCCACATTCTTGTACTTTTTACACATGTTATATTGAATTCTTGTAAATATTTGTTATATTCAATTTATTGTTACTGATTTATAGTTTTTTAAAATCATCGTGATATCAATTATTTTATAATAAATAATATTAATACATTAGACATAGTGTTTTGTTTTGATACGGTTACACCTAGACCTAGGTATCAGCGCATAGTTTAATGGCGTTCCTAATTTATTACTTAAATCCTAAATAGTATGTTTACAGATTAGAAAATATTACAACGCGTGTAAATATGATTTATTTAAACAAAATTTCAAATCTACAAAAAAAGCTTAGTAAGGAAATATCAATAAATTACATTCATCAAGTTATCAAGTTACACTTAACAAGTTATCTGCTCATTACAATGTTAATTAATAAAACAAAGTTGCAATATTTGTTACGTCTAGTAAAGGTTTATTTAAAGACCGCTCGCAACTTCCTTTGTGTTAATTGCAATATCAAATTAAATAGTAATACAAAAACATACCTGTTGCAGCCGCGTAACTTAGAACCATCACGTATTAAAGTAGGTAGTTTGTTATTAATTATTTTCTCTCGTCGCTAAGCATTATGATATCCAGTGGGGGTGGTTTTCGATTTGTTGTTGTCGCCACCGGCTCTCGCGATATACACTCTCGTCGGAACACCGTCGCGTCTGCACGGTGCAAAGTCGCTCGCCTCGGACATTCCTCGTCAACCACGTTCTCCAGAATTTAGTGTCATCAAGCCAGTGTGTGTACAGTGGGTGCGTGAGGCTCAGGAACTTTGAATATATAATGTATAGCTAAACCACGTCGGCGCCGACCAGGAATTATCACGGAACGCAGTACCGGTGAGTTGGCATGACATTTTGCATACACTTCTCTCGCTGGATATTCGCATCATAATTTGCTATTTATTTCGTATCGCAGGTTGGTTCCATATTTGCGTGGGATCAACCATAAGTTTGGTCCAAACGGGCACGGATCCTTCTCATAGTGAATACGGCTAACCTGGTTCATTGTCAGAAGTGACATAGTAATCGTGGTAATATCGTAATAATATCGTTTTCATAAAATAAAAATAGCTTTCTTTTTGTCACTGCCATTATTACTTGACAAAATTAAGTAGGCAGTAACCACTAAATTACAACGATCTAAAATCTAATCAATTTATTTCAATATCATCACTCCGTATGTTTATTGGAATAAGCATTAAGACTAAAATTATAGTTTGTATGTATTATTAATAATATTTATTTGTAATCTCGAATTAGTTAATATTACTTGGTTAACTTATTGTTTGAATTAGCGTTAATATACAGTCCATTCAATTTTTTATCGTTCAAAATTATTTTTATTAGTTTAATTTTGTAATTTAAAATGTCAAAGGCTGCCGCTCGTCGTGGTTTAGAGCTAAAGCGATCCATTGCTATCAAACGCATTGATGACTGCTTGTCATCAGCCTTAGAGGCCCAAAATGATAAATCTTGTTTGCCAGTTTTCTTGTCACGGTACAGTCGACTCGAAAGTTATTATGCTAGTTTCGAAGCACAACATTTAAAAATTTGTTCGGAAATATTAGATACTTCAGAGTTGGATAAGGAAGACGAAATTCGTCACGATTTCGATAATAAATATTTTCAGTTAATCGAAATTCATTCGACACTCACGTCACCTTCCCATTCAGACGGACAGCAGCTCGACGTATGCACAAATGATTTGTCTGTGAAACTACCTCGTTTGAACTTATTGACCTTCAATGGTGATATTACATTATGGAGTTCGTTTTATGACATGTATAACACTACCGTACATCATAACAAACGGTTATCGAATATCGAACGTTTTTCTATTTTAATTTCGCTTCTTTTCCGGTGAACCTCTTCATGTTTTGAAAGGCTTTCCTCTTTCAGGAAATAATTATTTAGATGCGTACGCCGCCTTGATTGATCGTTATCAATGCAAACGTAAATTAGCTTTTCGGTATTGGGAGGAGTTGCAAAATGTAACTCTTAAATCGAACTCTCCTCGTGAGTTACGTCGTCTCGTGGATACTTTCAAGGAGAACATCGCGGTATTAAGGAATTTGAAGTTACCTGTAAAAGATTGGGATTTCCCTTTGTTTTACCTTTTAATAAATAAACTTGATCGTGATACTCGTCAACGTTTTGAATTGCAGAACGATGATAAAGACATACCAAGTTTTAACTCCCTTCTGGAATATCTTAATAAGGTCGGCCAAGCACTCGAGCTTGCCGAGCCTCAGATAAGTACAGCGCGCCCCCCTGTGCGACTGCATCGCTCCGCCGCTTCTGGTGCCGTTGCTGTAACCTCACCCACATCTTACTCCCGCACGGTGCGCACGTCTCCCGCATCCGCGCCTCAGGATTCTTATGGTAGGCACCCTCGCGCGCCTATTACGAATGCCAAGGCTTTGATAGTGAATCCACTTACACCAAGTGATAAGTTGTGTGTTTTGTGCAAGGCACAGCATGCCTTAGCGAATTGTCCCACTTATCGTGATCGCACCCCACGTGATCGATTCTCCATCGTCAAGGAACATAATCGTTGTGTGAATTGCCTTCGTCAAGGTCATGTGGTTAAATTTTGCTCGTCAAACAGTCGCTGTCTTAAGTGCAACGCACTTCACCATACTACATTGCACTTTGATAATTCGGTGTCGTCAAATGCTAACGTAGCTCCTACCACTTCATCTATCGTCTCAGATGCTACCGCAGCATCAGCTCTCGCTTCATCTACGCCGACTTCACAAACATTAGTGGCAGGCTCGAGTTCTCCCACGCATATCTCGCTTCTCGCTACTGCTTCCGTTGAAGTCCTAGATAACTTTGGTAATTACCGCTCAATTGGAATCGTTATAGACAACGGAAGCCAAAGGAACTTTATTACCAACAAGTGTGCCCAACGTCTAGGATTAGCCTTCAAGAAAACCATGTCACTCGTTGAGGGCATTGGTCAAACATCATCTGTCGCGACTAGTTCTACCGTACTTCGCATCCGTGGGCAACAAGGTTATCCGGAGCTAGTCTTGGAAGCTCTCGTTATTCCCAATATATGTGGTGATATGCCGTCTAATACCATAGATATTGCTCATTGGCCACAGTTGATGAACATTAAGCTGGCTGACACTAACTTCAACGTGCCTGCGCAAATCGACGCGTTAGTCGGCGTTGACGTATTTTGTCAGATAGTTTTGGGTGAACGTCTCGATTGTGGGTCAGATGGACCCGTAACCTTTAACACCAAATTCGGTTGGATAGTTATGGGTAATATTGCATGCATACCACCTAGTTCTAGTAAGTCGATGATTTGCTCTTTTAAAGATTTAGACTCTCAAATTCGTAAATTTTGGGAAATTGATGAACTTCCCAAATCATCACCGCTTAGTGATGAAGATGCTCTTTGCGAACGTATATTCGATACGACGCACTGCAGGGATGTGAATGGAAGGTATATCGTCCGTTTGCCTTTCAAGACACCCGCGCCTACCTTTGGTGATTCCTACAGTTTGGCACATCGTCGATTGTTATCTCTCGAAAAACGATTGTCACGTAATTCTCAACTTCGTGAGGACTATAATGCGTTCATGAGAGATTATCTTGATTCTGGACATATGGAAAAGGTCGATGAAATTGGTTCGGATCGAACCTATTATATACCGCATCATTGTGTGCTCAAACCAAGTAGTTTGACCACAAAACTACGCGTGGTGTTCGATGCTAGTGCTAAGCCTGCTAATGGAGTCGCACTAAACGAACAACTACTTGTCGGTCCAAGATTGCAATCAGATATTAAATCAATCCTTCTTCGCTTTCGTTTACATTCTGTCGTTTTTACTGCCGATATTAAGCAAATGTATCGTCAGATACTGGTGGCTAATACTGATCGTAATTACCAAAGAATTCTGTTTCGATTTTCGCCTCAGGAACCCATTCAAGAGTTCCGTCTTAAAACCGTCACGTATGGCATGTCCTCCTCAAGCTTCTTAGCGCTTCGAACCATAGTGCAGGTGGCACAGGACGAGGGAAATAATCGTCATTTTGCTGTGACTGCACTTAGGTGTGACATGTATGTGGATGATGTCGTAACCGGGGCTGACTCACTTATTTCGGCTCGTGAGTTAATGAAAGACATAAGTGACATCATTAGCAAGGGATGTTTCGAGCTAAGGAAATGGACTAGTAACAGTCCTGCTTTGCTTGAAGGTATTCCATCTGAACATAGGCACGATGCTCGTGATTCGCTGACATTCAGCTCAGAATCTTCCCCGTCGGTAGTAGTACTTGGTTTAGAGTGGCATCCAAACGTGGATGCTTTCTCTTTCACTGTGACATCTTTACATCAACAATGCACCAAGCGCATCATCCTCTCGGAATTAGCTCGCATCTTCGATCCCCTCGGTTTCCTAACCCCACTTACCTTTACATTTAAGTGCATAGTGCAGAAACTTTGGAGTCTCGGTTTGAATTGGGATGAGGTTGCACCTGATTCAATTGTTCAAACCTGGTCCCGCTATAGTGTGGAATTCAATGCTTTGTCGTCTTTAGCAATTTCTCGTTTCGTTCCCGCATTGAACTCCATCAAATTACAGATACACGGTTTTTGCGATGCCTCTGAGTTAGGCTACGCAGCCGTCGTATATTTTCGTATTGAGCAAGGAGACGATCGCGTCACTACCCACCTGATTATCACTCGTTCTAAAGTTGCTCCTCTAAAAAGAATTTCTATTCCTCGCTTAGAACTATGCGCTGCAGTTCTCTTGGCAGATCTTGTCGCATATGTTCAAACTGTGTTCGCTGATAAGATACGTGTCGATGATATTTTTTGCTGGTCTGACTCAACAGTGACTCTGGCGTGGTTAAAGTCACCCTCCTCTCGATGGAAGACTTACGTGAGCAATCGTGTGAGTCACATACAGGAAATCGTTCCACCTTCTTGTTGGCAACATGTTCGCTCTTCTGACAACCCGGCAGATTGCGCAAGTCGCGGACTTACAATCAGCGAACTTCTTGGCCATTCATCGTGGTGGCATGGACCTCCGTGGTTGCTTTGTGAGCCCGATGGCTGGCCAATTTCATCGTTTTCGTTTGAGGATTCCAGTGATATAATTTCGGAACAGCGTAATTCTGACATAGCTCTCTTCGTCACTGTCGATAGTTTTCATGAGTTTCTGGACAGGTACTCAAGTCTTAGGAAGATTCAACGCATTGTCGCTTATCTCCATCGTTTCGTCTACAATTGTCGCAACTCTAATAATCGTAAATCAGGTCATCTTGTCTCTTCAGAGCTCAAACAATCGTTGTTGACTTTGGTCAAAATCGCTCAAACTTCGAGCTTTGCAAGCGAGATTCAAGGCTTGGAAAAGGGGTTGCTTTTACCCAAGCCACTACAAAAATTAAATCCGTTTCTTGACAAAGATGGTCTCGTCAGGGTGGGCGGTAGACTCACTCATTCGGATCTAGATTATGATTCCAAGCACCCTCTGTTGTTACCTCGTCAACATCGTCTCACATCGCTTATTATCGATCAGTGTCATAACGATAATCTACATCCAGGGCTTCGCACCCTCAATTTTCTGTTGGCACAAAACTTTTGGATTTTGTCGCCTCGTCGTGCCATCCGTAATAGATTATCTAAATGTATCAAATGCTATCGCACCAATCCAAGGCCTGCCATACCTCGCATGGCAGACCTCCCTAAGTTGAGGGTTTCGCAACTTAAGCCTTTTTCGTGCATCGGTATTGATTTCGCAGGTCCCTTTCCAACATATGTACAACGCTATCGCGGTGCTAGGACCTTTAAGACATATATTTGCCTCTTCATATGCTTCGCCACCAAGGCGATACATATTGAGCTTGTCGTAGGGTTAACAAGCGAGGCCTTTCTTGGCGCTCTTCGTAGATTTATCGCTCGCCGAGGCCGTTGCCAGCGCATTCACTGCGACCACGGTACGAATTTCGTTGGCGCTCATAACATATTGCTAACCCTTATGCAACAGGCGGCTTCGTCTGAGACGATTGAATTTAGCTTTAAGCCCCTTGCTGCACCACACTTCGGTGGTCTTTGGGAGGCAAACATAAAATCCTTCAAAACGCATCTCGCTCGTGTTGTTGGCTATCAAATTTTAACTTATGAAGAATTTTTAACTTTAGCAACACAAATTGAGGCTTTACTCAATTCGCGCCCCTTATGCGAAATGAGATCGGATCCCAACGATTTGGCTGTATTGACCCTTGGCCACTTCCTCACTTTGGAACCGCTTACCTCGCTTCCCGAATCAGATTTATCCGATGTCCGTTTGAGTTGTTTGAATCGTTGGCAACTGTTGCAAAGACTCCATCACGATTTCTGGAAGCGATGGTATACGGAATATTTGCATACTCTAAATCAGCGTTCTAAATGGCACACCAGCACCTCAGAACTTAAACTAGGATCGCTGGTTTTAGTTAAAGATGAACAAGCTAAACCCCTTAAATGGCCGCTCGCTCGTGTCGTGCGATTACACCCGGGGAAAGACGGCATTTCTCGCGTTGCCACGGCCAAGACCCAGACAGGTCTTTTACAAAGGCCTTTAGTGAAACTCTGTCCTCTACCTGGCAACGACTAATCGTTGTTATTTTCATTTAGTTATTATTTCGCTATTTATTTTAAATATTTACTTTCGTTGTTAGTGTTTCTTATTAAGTTCCATTAATTATTTTCGTTTGTATTTTGTTTGGCAATTTATTTTAAAATACGTCGTATTTTGGTGGGCGGAATGTTGCAGCCGCGTAACTTAGAACCATCACGTATTAAAGTAGGTAGTTTGTTATTAATTATTTTCTCTCGTCGCTAAGCATTATGATATCCAGTGGGGGTGGTTTTCGATTTGTTGTTGTCGCCACCGGCTCTCGCGATATACACTCTCGTCGGAACACCGTCGCGTCTGCACGGTGCAAAGTCGCTCGCCTCGGACATTCCTCGTCAACCACGTTCTCCAGAATTTAGTGTCATCAAGCCAGTGTGTGTACAGTGGGTGCGTGAGGCTCAGGAACTTTGAATATATAATGTATAGCTAAACCACGTCGGCGCCGACCAGGAATTATCACGGAACGCAGTACCGGTGAGTTGGCATGACATTTTGCATACACTTCTCTCGCTGGATATTCGCATCATAATTTGCTATTTATTTCGTATCGCAGGTTGGTTCCATATTTGCGTGGGATCAACCAATACCTATTCAGAGGTAAGGTTGCTTCCTATTTAGTGAGAGAATTTTTAGAATCGCATCAGTAGCTTAACAGTTTTTCTCCTATAAACAAACAAACGTTTCCTCTTTATAGTAGTAGTATTTATATTGTTACCAAGCACAACCGAATAGTATTAGAGCATGTACTGGATCTAATATGTTAAATAATACAATACATAAACATTGTCATTGGCTATTTCCTGAATATACTATATTTATTGAAAATCAACGACACCGTCCTAAAGTATTCCAAAGAGCTCATAAATTATCCTAAATTTAGAAAACGCGCAAAGCAATTTCATTTAAAAAAAAAAACAACTTGCAATATTTCCTGGGTTTAAATTATTTCTTATAGAAGCAAACACAATTTAATATTGCTTGAAATTGACCGCTCTTCGAACAACTCTCTAATTCTACAGTGAGCTTGAGGTTTTAGGGAAGAAACACAAATCAAATCATGTCAGCGGTATTGTCTATTTAGCACTTGTTAACTGTGCTTCGACTGTCAGGTTGAAAATCGCAAATAATCAAACCCATGGAAATACCTTAGCACCTGCACTTGAAGACCAATGCCCTTCCTAAGTTTCGCATGTCACCGTCTTCCACTAGTTTAAAAGCACTTAACATCTGTTGTCTGAGTGCGCAAACACAAAACTATAAAACAAAAATTATATTTGCAAAAATAAATTGAACAATTCATAAGAATATTGCATATTAGGCGACGTATGTAGTAGATTACTATCAAAACAATTAGTTCTCACCATATTAGCACTGTTAGTACTTATTACTCAGAACTCGCTATCTGTACATCAGATCTCAGAAGCCATAACTGGACGTTGTTTTCTTGAATATACTGCACGACATCATGATAATATCATAAGAATGAAATTTAATATGTACTTAAGACATGAAAATGACCTGGTAAATTATAGAAAAACTAGTGGAATAACACGACGCGACGCGACGCGACGCTTTCAGTATTTTACGGTTTTCTTCAAAAGTTAAAAATTCATCCTGTTAAACAATAGGTATATTAGTTAGTAAACTAAACGCTTTCGCCTTGATCCAGTCGAAAAATTTACAGTTAACATAATATGCTTTACGAATTTGTTTGTCCTATAATTATAAATAATAGTTTTACGTCTTTGCTGGTCTCAATAATTCAGTGATGCTAATGTACATCACAATAAAAAAGACGCGCCTCTTTATTGCTTAGAAATGAACTAAAAATAGAATTACTGATATTATAGACAATAATCATAAACAAAGAGCAAGTAGTTGTTATTGTATACGAAAAACTTTTTATGCGGTCATACTTTTTTCTTTTTCCGTCGATAAAACTGGATACCTCTACATTTTCCGTTGTACTTTTTATACTGCCGACTAATTGTAAACGTTCTATATCATTATTAACTAAAGTCAGAAATAATATGAAACTTGATAAAAACTAATTTTATTTCAATTTGTCATATGGGCTTGGAGGCTTCAGACTAGCCGTGCAGTTGGCCACGGCTACCTTATTTAAAAATAAAATCTAGCATATAAAAAAAAACATACCATTATTTGCGTGACCTTTGAAAATAGTAATATCATTATTTAAGAAAAAACGTTATGTACCAATTAACCGACTTATATTTTTCTATGAGTTTAATTAAAGTGATTGTACAACAAATAGGCACCTATAGCGTACACTGCATTCGGTTTGTTGATTTTTCATTATGGACATAAATTGTGCTTAGAAAGAAAAGTAAATTCTTTAGTTTTGAAGGTCAAGGAACCACGAGTAAATCTATATCCCGCCTAACCGGGTTAATCTGGATCCGTCAAACATAACAAATCGATCGTTCGGTTGCGTCAAAACAAAATCATAAATGTTCAGATCCGTTGCTCGAATGTACTGTGAACAGAGAAATGCTCTAGTGCTTCGGCGCCGCCCGTTCTATTGCAATAAAAAAATAAATTAAATTTTCCTCAACACGCCCCCCCCCCATCTCACCCGCACTCCGCGCCCCGAATCTATGCTGTGCTCCGATATACACACTACTATTCACTGCTTTTTATTTATAATACATTCTAAACAAAACACGCACCTATTCAGAACTATCACATTAATTTTAGTTATATTAGCCTTGTATCTGGTGGGATTTCCCATCGGTAATATCTCTGGAATCATCGTATTTTTAATCTTCATTACCAAAAATTTTTTCTTAGTACTTCACTTACGTGATACAAGGAACTCGTGTACAAAGTTTTGTGCTGTTGCTGTTTTTGTGACAACCCACCGGTTGTCCGTTAGTAAGTATTAAGTACTTAATATTTTTAGTGCTCATTTGTTCATGAAATGAAAAGCTGGAAACGTCTAATTATTCTCCAAATAAAGTTATCCAACAATTGAAAAATCGGCCCTAAAGCGATTACCACTTATTAAAACTGTGTAAAAGTTTTTTATTTTATTTTTGAACTGACTGTTAGCCTTATGAACCCTAAAGTCTCAGACGACTTTTACAGCTTCAACGGGCTTAGCTGTGGAAAAGTAAAATGGTAGGATGATCGAGCGGCAACAGTATGAACGTGTAGTCCAACTGCATTTAGTCCGAGCAAAGCTTTCAGAATTACATATATTGACACAACAGCGCTACAGTGATACAGGCAACATAACATAACATACCTTCACGCCTGTATTCCCCGAAGGGATAGGCAGAGGTGTACTGATGTACATCCACAGTTCGCCGAGTATGTTTTTAGGTCCCATGTAATAGAGGGCGAGCCTATTGTCATTAATAGGGCACGAAACCAAACTCCGAGCTGCTACTGAGAATTTCATTGGAAAAACCCAATAACATTTTGCTCGACTTGGGATTCGAACCCAAGACCTCGCTCATAGTATTCGCGCTTACGACCACTAGGCTAACGAGGCTAAATATATATAAATACCTGATAAATTTATTTATACACGTAAAGCAATCCGAATCCCTTACAGTGTTATCAAACAAAAACAATATTACTTATAGTACATCCGTAAGAAAACGTTCGCGGGAACGTGCCCGGAATGTATAGGAAGTGACACGAGCTGTGTAATTGCGCGCCGGAAGTACCTTACCTCTCTAGCGCGGGAGCGGCGCAGGGCGGCGCGGGGGCGGCGCGGCGTGGTATTCGCGTTCTATAAACAATGGCAAAACAAACCGCAACCGCACGCTGAACTAGAAGCGGGAATCGGTCAATACCAATACTGATCAACCTGTATGGGTCAAATAAAAAATACGCGTTGTATGGAAAGTTTCTAGAATTCTGAATAGGCGTACAACAGGGACTAGGGTTGACTCAAGCATTGTGTTTTATAGTAATGATACTAGCAGTGTACCCGCGGCTCCGCACGCATTTGTTACGCAGTAATTATTTTCATCCTGTGATTTTATTTTTACTCGTATTATTGAAAATTCGTAGAGAAGTTACATAATTTATTATACTTCCAGTGTACAAAAATTTCATCAAAATCGGTTAAGAATTTGTTTTAATTATTTTTTTACTATTTCTAAAAGTTCTTATAATCTAACAATTATTGATCAATGACATAGCTAAGCTTCCCGTGTACAAAGTTTCATAGGAATCAGTATGAGTTAAATCCCGAAAGACAGACTGATAAAATTCTTTAAGGGCATATCTATCAGATTTGGAGAAAATATTACATGTTCAATGTTCTACTGGTAATTATTTATTAAAACATGGTATTAACAAAGAAAAACACAAGAAAATTGCATTGTTAGTTATTTTAAGCGTATTGCGCGCACGGAAGACTTTGATTTGGCATGGTTAAAGTTTATATGGAGAAGGAGTGCAGAAAGCTAAAATTTATCTATAATATCTGTTACTAATATATTAAATTAAAATAATTAATACTGCGAATCCTAACCCGACAAGTGCCATTGAACCTAAGTTCAAATTTTTTTGAAAATTTTGACATTGTCAGTCTGAAAAGTGACAGCAAGTGATATAATATTCATTGTTTAGGTTCATTCTGCAAATGTTAAACAGAAAACAGTCTATGATTAGAAAGCCGCTGGTGGAATTTCGATCATTGGGCGTACGCTAATATACATATATAAAAATACGAATATTTAAGAAGTTATAGTTGACACCGCTGGCCTTAGAATATCAACATTGGCAGCAATCGCAGAGGAATAATTTTCACAAATTGCTTCCTCTACGGCCCGGGTTTCGGGTATCCTATGAGGGTAATAAAGCTTTTTACAAGGGAAAAATTATAAATCCAATGAGGCGGTGAAAAACATTTTTAGAGAGCTCATCAATTTCCGTTTTTAGGAACTTTCTATTAAAATATAAGTGTATCGTTTTGCAATCTGCGAGTTGACTGTATGTTTAAAAATTTCAGTAAATTATTGATTGATATTGGTCTATAGATAAAAAGCCTAAAACAATAGAAATCTGTAAAAGTTATTGTTTATTTATTGAATTTTCCCTTTGGAAAATTAATGTTTTTTACTGTGGGTCACGTGTTTTGAAACGCCGATTAGTAAATGACGTCACCACTAAGGAAATATGAACCGTTAGACTCAGTTAAACTTGTCCAAACTTGTCACTTGTTGAGATAAAAAAATTAACGATGACGTCATGAAACCATAAATTACTTTTTATGCTGTATTAATGATAAAATTATTATTCATATGTATTATTTTCAACTTAAAAAGTGTTTAAAACAATTTTCCAAATGTTGTCCAACACCCGGATTGGCACTAGTTATAAGTAGTTTTCAGAAAAAAGTTCCCGTACCTGCGGCAGCTGTTAGGGGACAACCTCCAAGGTAAAGAGTTTGTCTTTGCGAACAGTCAGGGGTTGGTACCTCGGCGCCACATTAAGTGTGGTGTGCCACAGGGGTCAGTGTTGGGGCCGCTCCTATAGAACATGGACTACGATTGGGTGCTCCGCGTAGTGCTTCCTTCGGGGATATGCACCATCTGCTACGCGGACGACACCCTAGTCGTGACCCAGGGGGCAGCTTTAAGGAGATGGTGTGCCTGGTCACGGAGAGTGCAACTCTAGTGGTCAGGAGCGTAGAGTTGCTGGGCTTCGGGGTGGCAGTCGAGAGAACCGAGGCATTGTTGTTCTATTGACCTCGGTGCGGACCGTCCCCTAGGGCTCATATAATTTTTGAGTTGCACAGGGTTCGGGTTGGGGCTCAGATGAAATATCTGGGCCTTAACCTGGGTGGTCGAATGTTGTTCGAGACCCTCTAAGCGGACCTCTACGACAGAGACGAACGAGCGGCCGGACGAGGCGATTTGCTCGCCTTCTTCCGTCACCCTAGTCGAACCAGGGGAAACGGGTCGGAAGCCTGTCTTCCCATTGCACAGGCTCGGCGGACGGGAAGACAGCTAGGGTGTACCGAACTGTCTCCTGTAGGCCAAGGCCCGGAATATTCGCGCCGGCCGCCAGGGTGACGCGGTAGAATGTTACCAGCGACCCCGCGTCCGCGTCGCTCCGTCGAGGCGGCGCGCCCTGGGGAGTTTTAGTGAGTAGGAGTCTCACATAACCACTCATTAATTACATCATCAACTTTGATAACAATAAAACATAATATGTCTTATAACCATCTATATGAATTTAGGTTTCTATCAGTGAAGGAATTATTAAAATGATAACACTTATAAGCAAAGGTATTAGCCAAGATTAGCTTTTTATAAAATTAGTACCTATAGATAAATGCACAGGTTAAACGTGTCTCATGTTTTGAACTCGAAGATCCTTGGACGCGGTGTCCGAACTCTGAGCGATCTATCGTTGAGATATTATCGATTTTAATTCCTTATATTTTAAGACTCGTATTTTCCTTGTATTAAGTATTTTAATGATGTTGCAATCTGTTAGTGTTCTCTAACCCCATTCCATTTATATGAAGAAAAACATTGAATTCGAGGCGAAATGGTCGCTCCTCACCCACACCACGCCGCGCCCAACGCGATACATTTACATTGTAAAAACCGTTATTTATAATAGCAATTCAAATTCAAACTCTGTAGAACATTTCATAACGTTAGTTACGTAACTGAGAAAGTTGTTAATAACTATGGATTATTTACTTTATACTCATTTAGCGTAATCACTAATCGCAATAGTGATAATTATATTTAATATAATAAAGTGGAAACACGCTAATCTCTGGAACTACCAGTCGCATTCAAGAAATTCTTTTTTTATATGACCAGCCAGCCTGACTCACGAGAAATAGTTTAGGCTATAGTTTCTAGCTGGTTTTAATTACTGATTTTTGTTACGCAAGTCGGAAGTTGAAGCCCTCGCGAACTACTTTATCCACGTGCGCTGGCTTAATAGTTAATTATACGTAAATATAATGTTCTACAAAAATATTGACCATTAGTATATATAAAAAAATCAGCGATAACATATGCCTATCTCTTATACATAAGCCACAATAAGGTATTTTTCAATATTTTTTTGTTGATAATTAAAAATTAACTTATTGGCATTATTTTTAAGCATGGCTTATTAAATCCTTACAAACAAAAGTTACTTCACCATAAAGAAAATTTAATGAAGATAAACTTTGTCTTTCACAGCATGTTATTTGGACGCACAGTTTGGAGAGATAATACAAAAGTAAAATAACTAGCGATCGCCCTAAGCTCGAAATTCGACCCGCGACTTTTTGATCATAGATTATTTTCTGTTTGACATTTACAGTATTCATAAACAATGAGTATTAACTACATCACTTGCTGTCACTTTTCGTTGAGTGACAATGTCAATATTTTGGGGGGTCTAAGTTCAATGGCACGGGTCGGGTTAGGATTCGTAGTATTAATTGATTAAAATTAATATATTAGTAACAGATATTATAGATAAACTGTAGCTTTCTGCACTCCTCCATATAAACTTCCGTGCACGCAATACGCTTAAAAGATACCGAGAGCTTTTGCTTCACGTATTAATTAATATATACATTGAATACCCGGCTCGGCAATAGTTGTAGTAGCGCGAACGAGCCGTGCAACGGCGACGTCGCGAAGTAATCCATCTGGCCGCCCGATAAAAATATTGTCTTTACTGAAATATTATAAATCATCAATCAGTGATTTCATCTAAATTATATGCTACATATGTGTAAATAGACGGTTTATTGTTTCGTCATGATAATCTTCTTCTTCTTACTTGTTTTGTCAACCAATTGGATTCAAGTTGCAGATTTAGTGTCTTGTGGTGACTTTAGTGCTTTAAAAAAATATTAGGTCCTTACATAATATATGTTTTGTTGAACTGGCGTTTGGTTAAGAATTCCAAATTCAAATTTATTTCAAACTAGCTGTGCCCGTGACTTCGTTCACGTGGACCTACAGAATGCCCGCGCGAATCTTGCACCCCCGCTCCCGTCTATTTTAAAGACAAAAATGCTTATTGTGGGTGTTCCTTAAAAGATAGATATATACTTTCCTGGACTTTCTTGTAGGTTTTTTTAATTCCTATAAGTATGTAGTACATTAATTTGCTATATCTCTTATGGTTTACTCAGCATTAGCCATTTAAGCGCCCAAATTGATTCACCAAGACCAGTTTTTTTTTATTGGTCGGAATCCTAATTCTTTTTCTAAAATAAAAGTAGCCTAAGTTACTCCCTATATCATCAGCTATCTATCAGTGAAAGTTTCGTCAAAATCGGTCTAATCGTTTCAGAGATTACCCGGAACAAACAGACAAGCAGACAGACAAAAAAATTTAAAAATGGGCTTTTTGTTATAGGTATCGCATATACTTTCATATGCATTTAGTAAAAAAACTGTTATTTTGACATTACAAACAGACATTGAAATTTTATTAATTGTATTGATTTAAGCTTGTGTGGGTATTTTTGTTTCGAATTTAGTTATTTGATCATGGAAGCGGATTCATTGCAAACCACGTCACAGTTAACGGCAGGCTTTGGTTTGAGTGATAAAACAATATAATTTACTTGAAATAAATTGGAAAAGTGAAAAAGCTCGACAAATGGGTACAGCATGAATTGACTGAAGCACTTACCAAAAAACACGCATTGAATGCTGCGTTACATTACTCAACCGTCACAATAACGAGAGAATTTTGAACCGTATTGTTTCTTGTTACCAAAAGGGGATAATTACCAAAAATCGAAAATGCTCATCACAGTGGTTTAATCCAGGAGAACCAGCCAAATCCTGTACCAAGCGAAAGTTCGCCCCGAAAAGGTACTGGTGAACCAGTGTTGGGGTCATACCAGCTTCCTGAGATCTGGCCAGGCAATAACGGCAAATCTGTATTTTCAACAATTACAAACCACGATGGAAAAGCTAGGCGTTAAACAACCGACACTGGTCAATCTCTCTAGTCCACTTCTGCTTCAGGACAACGATAGACCCCACACTTCACGACAGACAGTCGCCAAATTAGAGCAACTTCAGTATGAGTGCCTCCGACACCCACCATACTCCTCGGACCTTGCTCTAACAGATTGCAACTTTTTCCGGAATTTGGACAATTTCTTGTAAGGAAAAAAATTTAATTCCGATGAGGCTGTCCAAACCGCCTTCAAACAGTTTATTGATTTTTACTCTCACAATTTTTTGAGCATTGGAATCATTAACTAGCTATAAAATCCCGAATGTGCATAGATAATAATAATAAATACTTCGATTGATTAAATGTGTAATTTCATAATATTTTTTGTGTTTTACTTTTTCCATATAAAACGCAAATTTTTAAGACCTAATAGTAGCACTCTTATTAGAAGTTTCCAGAGACCTGTTATATTTCAGAATTTATTTTGCATTGTATTATTTCTAATCCGCTTCAATTGTGCACAATAACCCAACAATATTATGCAAAATCCAAAATGGTACATGACAGATTAAGATGTCGCCAAAAACTCGATGAATTTTTCGAATTCGATGCTTTCCCAGAAACGGATTTAATGATTCGTATAGAATACTGTACCTACCTGTAAATGTCATCAAATTGTGCAGAATAAGTATCGGTTCTCGTTAATACCGCATCGAAGACGAGACTTAAAGTCAATACGTTTTTATATTTCCATAAAAGAATTATTACAGTATTCGTTTTAATAGAAATTTATTATTGATGATTCAGTCTTACTTTTAGTTGAAAAGATATTTGTTTTCGTTTCATCGGGAAAATGAGAAAAGTTGAAGTTTTCTTACGCATATTGTTTTTCCTTATTTATCAAATCGAACTATTCACAAAGCAATATGAGACAACAAGAAAAATAAATGAATTCTGAAGTTGCTAACCTCGAGAACTAGTCGTCGACGCGGTTGGGAAGCGTATCAGCTGTATGTAATGCGACTACCAATGGAAAAATAGCTCATCACAGTCATCACCAATAACCAGCTCATAGTTTTACTTGCAAATTTTCTATTAACTTTTTATTCAAGGAACATAACGATTTGGCTTATAGTATCTGTAGTTTGCTTGTTGACCATGACCGGTATGACATGATAACGTTTAAACCGGCCAGGTCCAGTGCTTATTCAGGATTTGTAACAAATGTTGTGTTGCTAAGCATTAAAAATATAATTCTAATCATTGTCTGCTAATATCGTAAATATTTATTCACATAATTTAGCCTCCATCTATATTATATCAATCTATATTAGGTAGCATTTTTTTTATTTTTTCACTAATAACATTATACATTATAGAGTGCATCAAGCCGATTTCGACACAAAAATTACATTTAGAGTTTAGTGGGTACGACAATTGTGTAACAATCACCCGCGCCTTACTAGATACATTAGGCTTGCCAGGTTCCGGGATATCCAGTAATCAAGCGGAGTGGTAGTCACTTTGCCATGCTACTTGTATCCAAACCCTAGATGAAGTTATGTCCAAGTGGATACTGATTGAAAGTATTATTTGCAGCAAGTGACGTACTACGTGATCAGAACGGCGCTGCTCGTGTCGTGGTTCTGGGCTGCCATACTCACCTGTGCTCCTGTCTTTGGCCTTGGCCTCTACTACGACAAGGAGAATCAGCGATGCCTCCGGTACAGAGAGGCTAATTCCACTACAGACTTTGTTTATGCTGTCTTCTACGTCGCCTTCGGTATGTATCTTACTACACACCATGTATACAGACGCATCTTGACTGGTATTGCATCGGCTCGTATTTCTTTGTATTTTAACAACCGCACCATTTAGATTAGATAACAATATTGCTGTTGCTTTGCGACAGACATAGACGTGATAATGATGTCGTCTAAATTTATACAGATTCTAGCAACTATCCTATGTAATATATTAATACCTCAGCGTCCGGTATCTGTTAGCTGATAACTAATTTGGATAGTGAAATACATCTTGATTAATTCTCGACTACTTTGCTCGGGAACTAAAATTAATATCGTCTCTGAAAAGGTCTAATATCTTCTTCTTAATTTTCAACTGTGAATAGTAAGTGTTCTGTCATCCACCAAGGGCTCAGGGATAAGGATTTAGGCGAAGCGGAAGATTTAATATCCGAATCCTCGAAGGTTGATAAAACAATAGTCTGTGTTTCACAGGGCTGGTAAATTTATAACACTTTATAATAATACAAGTAAATTCACCACTTTCGGTATCTACTCTGACGGGACAAAGTTGTCATCCACCAGCTTCTCACACCAATACGCTTTGTAGCGAGGTTACAAAATTATACATTATCACAATATAACAATGGTTGTAATAAGGAAATCTCTCGTTCCATGGCCCAGCAAAGTTCAAACAATAATTACAAGAGATTTTATCAAAATTATCACAGCGCGGCGTATGCGCAACTCAACCCAGCACATTGAACTTCAAGACAATGACATGGAGCTGCAATAGGGGGAGTATCTCGTCCCGTGGCCCAAAAACACCCATATTTAATCAACTGATAATAATAAACAAATTATACATAGAGCCAGTGAAAACTGCATAACCTCTCATACAAATCATGACTGCGCGACGCACTGACAGATGCGACAGAAGTGACAGCGCATTGAGCGCGAAAGTTACAGAGAGAAAACCTCAGACAACTTGCACTGTCAGAACCAGGTACCGAACAGTAAGGTTCTAGCTTATCAATGCTATAATAACTCTAGCGTCATTTGTTTCAAAATAATATTAGTTGGTACCCTTACAGGACCGGTTGTTGTGGCGATCTTTGGGGGAGGCATAATATGTCCAGCAGTGGACGTCTTTCGGTTGATGGATGGTTGAATGGTGCCCGTGACACTGTTCACATAAACATTATGTTCTACAGTAACTACTTTCCTTATCAGGATTAAAACTATACTATTTAACTTTTTTAAATTCTAATTTTATCATCACTACTTAACTCCTATTGAAAAGTGTAAAGCTATATAGCTTTAATAACAATCTGAAAAGTCCTCTACTTGCCATTGAAAGTCACGTCAAAATCGATTCAGCCGTTTTGGAGCTTAACCCGGGCAATGTGATCAAAGTAAGTAACGAAGAAAAAAAGTGTAAATTAAAAAAATTATAACATTTTCAATAAACGTGTTCTAAACAGAACATACAACTATTGTATATTTTTTTAAATATTTTACATCACAGAACACACCAACCACTAATACAATATTATGTCTAAGAGAAATTTATTTTTCTTGAAAACTTTTTAGAATGTAAACTATAAATTATGACTGTACAAAGCAAATTTTAAGAAAAATTGTACTATTTGCAAAACACATTCCCTTAAAATCTAAATCTGAGATAAATATATGAAAAGCCTTCGCGTTAAAATATGCGAAATACAACATCACTAAGCGCTGTCAAACTTATATGTAAATTATATTCTCACCATATGCGATCATTTATTTACCCGATTTATACATTTATCTCTTTACTTTATTTTTTTAAGATATTTACTTTGGATTGGATCACATTCATTTTTATGTCGAAACCTTTTTTCAAATAAAAATATAGAGTAATGATCAAACAAAAAATACAAAGTAGGCAACTATGTACATAAGAATGGATCTGTATATTTTATATACTAAAACCTACTACAATAATTACAAAAACTAAAAGTGTACATAGTTTATGAAAAAATTGCCGCATTTAAACATACTAGCAGAGATATTAGCGAAAACGGCGGACCCTTTTTTAAGTCAATTAAAAACTGTGAGTGCTCACATACCTACATCGTTAAAGTTATTATTCTTTCAAAGAGAACAGCTTTGTATGATATTTTAAATTTCTAAAAGTTCACCAAATGACGTTAATATAAGAACAAACAGATAATAGTTGTCTGCATGCATCTACTGGAGCCAATAACTTATCCATGCAAGAATAAATTAATGCTATCCATAGGATACAAATAAATAAGATTAAAAATTGCTTTTTGCAACCTTTTTCAGTTTTCACGTATTTAATTTTGACTGGATTTATCTTTGAATATGCATAACTAAAATATTATCCATGCGTTCTCGATGTTCAAGTGTTTTTGCATCATCGAACTGCATTTTGGCAATCTGCCCGCCCTACTCCGCCCCCGTCCCGCACGCCGCGGTTCAACACAATACGAAGGAGCCCTCGTAAAAACATCGATAGGCATTATTCTTGAGGTCCACAATACTAAAGTTTATTGACACTCGTGCAAAGAGGTCAGCACTAGTTATTCTAACGCAATTCACAAACGACAATCGACAGGTATGTAATCAGGCAAGCGAAAAGTTACCTACTAATAACTTGTATTTAATTAACATTTATAAAATAAATCGCACAGTTTAAGTGATTAAAGATAATACTAAGTACTATAGAGGATTTCATCTTTCATCATGGTCTGTTTGAAAGGCGACACGACGCGGCGTGGCGTTGTAGACGTAATTCTTATTTCTTGTTAGTCACTTACATTTACCGTCTACTACTGCCTTGTTATCAAGGATGTATTAAAAATAATTAAATCAAATTACATAAATCTCGTGTTCAAGTAGATGTTGTCGAGAGCGTAGGCAATTAAACGCGATATATTATAATGACATGCTTTATTAAGGGAAATTACGTGCGGCTGAGTAATACATACGGTTGAGTTTTGCGTAAATAAAACTCTGAGCTTTTATTCTTTTAATGCCTTTTTGCTTCATATTTTTAATGCTTGTCAAAATTGTGTCTTATAACAACATTTCATTTATATTAAACCAAAGTACAGTTCGTATGTTACGTACTGAAATTACTTCTCTGCTAATTGGATTTCGGACTATTTTTCAGAAGCTAAATGACGTCGATCAACTTTTATAATGATGTTTACATTACCGACTTAATGATATGAGATTATTATTATTCTCAAATGTGATTTTGGTTTAAAAGTACCCCAGAATATTTAGAATATGTAATGTTATTCGTATGTACCGCTCGAACGACAAAACGACTACCTATGTTACTATATCCATGAAATCGAATAGAACTATAAAGTACTTCTCAGTGGAAAAAATGTCTTACTTGGAAGAAGTACATTATAGAATTAGTAAATTGATGTTATTCTCTTACGACTAATACCTAAACCAGATATTATTTCCAAGAATTAGTAACAAACACCGTTTAAAAAATGCAAATCCGAATAAAGTGCGCTGTACTGGGTGCAAATTAAACCTGAAACGAATATTTGATTCTAATTTCTAATTATTGACACAAGTGGGAATAGCATAGATTATTAAACATAGTTTATTTAAATTCAGTTTGTTGAACGACAAATAAAGCTGATGTGGTTTGTAAAGTGTGACGGGTCAAAGGCACGTTGTGTTACAGTCGATACGGACCTGTCACTATCAACGTGCAGTGTTCGAGTGTTTGTCCAGTTGAGGCGCGGCTAGTGCGGCTATTGCGTCCAGTACTCGTTATAACGAAGGCAAACTGTCGTTACTTAACATATTTGCGCTGAAATCCAAATGTGCATTGCAGGAAAATTGTACTATTTTAATAACACCATTTCATTTTTATTCAACCTTTTTTGAATTCCCTTTTTGTGTTTGCAATATTTTTCTGTATAACAACCATAAATATAAAATATATAACTATAACTGATTGTAAATCGAGGGCTTTCATCAGTTATTTATATAGCTATTATAGATCCACTGTTGTAAGTATACAATTAAAATTTCGATATTTTCCTCAGGGACATCCCTATGCTTGATTCTGGTGTACTGCAACTTAGCAGTGATCAGAGCTCTGTACGCCATCACGGCGCCGCGGGCGGGCGGACCGCCCATCGTCAGGAGAGTGTCCAAGAGCAGCTGTAGGCAACGGCAGCGGAGCCTCAACTCTGGAACCAACCTTCAAGCGATGCATCATAACGCTGCAACCGCTGAAGAGGTGGCATTCAGCAGACTGATGGCGACGCTCTCTGTGCTGTTCATGATATGCTGGTTGCCGCAAATGGTAAGTGTAGCTCCTATTGTTTTATTCATAGCAATTTTAAAATGTGGTAGCGTTAGGTAAAGCTTTCATGTAAAACTTTCATGAACTATAAACCGCTGTACTGTCGCATTACAACGAAACCTTTACACTGTAATATAAACATATTTTATGATCGCTGTATATTTTCTAAGTTGTGCATCTGTATTTTCTGCCAGTATTAAAACATAACCCTTCAGTTGGCTGGTTTAGTAATTTACTAAGTATTTGACAATAAGTCATTAGGTTGGCTTTTCCATTACATGGGGACTCGAGTACAACATTCAAATTTCTGACCGTATAATTAAATTATTACTGCTTTTTCTCTACACTTAAAACCAATTTTTTTTTTTAAATAATGAAACTCGCCGCAAGTGGTATTCGATTTTTTTACGCACTATTTTATTAATGAGTAACGTCTAACGAATTAAACATCTTACTTATGTTGAATATCCCAATAATACGAACAAGGACTCCAACTTTGAAGCAATAAGGATCTGAATTCGAATCTAACAATCTAAGCTACAGTGAAGAAAAATATCGTGATGAAATTATATAAGGGTAGGGAATTTTCACTTGGCAATTGATTAATTAATACCAGCTTGTAATTGTTTTGAACTCATAAGCAAAGGTCTCTTCTTGAAGAAAGGTGCAACCTTAATTAACACGCCAGCCTTCGACGTATTGGCTATTTCAATCGACGATTTCTATATTTTTTCAACAAACAATAGAATACTAAAACATTTATCAAGCATTTAGGACTCCTCTCAACGTTTTCTTTCACCACCAGCCGACAGAGTCACCAAATGTACGGCAATTCCGAAAAAATTGTTGATACATACCGGGCCCCGGGACTCGAACCTACAGACATTGAATGGATATGCCTTCGGTTTAAACTGCTCAACTTCCGTGACTTAACTAATTACTAACCGTCTAATTGAAAATGTTTCCCGAACGCCTGTCAGTATGTTCCGACACCGAACACAGTAATTAATCCTTTTTCTAATCCTCTAACCTTGGCGTCTTACCATCTTGTATTTCTTTAATGATAAAGGCAGAGCTAACAGTGCGCATATTATATTATATTTTGATTTTAAAATGCAATACTGATATGCCAACCAACTACAGGCACTCAGTACATAACTCACTACACTCACAAAACAATTACAATCAAACATAACTATACAATAATATTAGTAGTAACTAAAATAAAATTAACACAGCATGGACAATCAAATAATACTTAGTTTCGTATATAAGTTATATGATTTATATAGTTATCATGACTTATTGAGCTTAGTTGAGCTTATGCGAGTGTGAATTGTGACTAAACACTAATCTGTAACATAAAAACTAGGTAGGTACGCCAAATGTATAGATCGCAATTTTTATTCGAACGGGCTACGTTTCTCGTTTTAAAGGCTCTAGAGTCATTAGACGCTTTGACAGCTTCACTGGATTCAAACATTGCAGTCCCTCTATCGACTGAGTTAGGCACTAGAGCTGTACTGTAAAGATATGTGTAATATTAAATATGTAAGCACATCTTCTTCCAAAACGTACACATATAAAATATTATCCCCCAGGGCGCATCACGCCTCTGCAAACAACTAGTTAAAATGCAATCTCCATATAAACGCGCACGTTTTATTATGCGCTGTCATGTGCTCGTTATAAAACGATCCGATCGATATCGACATTTGAATAGATATGTTCTGATGGATCATTAATTTCAAACATTTAGTGACGCGTCGCGCGTTGCGTTCTTAGTACCCGGTACACGACTCCGCTTGTATGTTGCGAGGACAGGCGCGGCGCGTTGCAGGCGCTCAGGGGGACCGACCCACCTAAAACCCTACGATAAAATATAAAAATACTAATACGATACATAATTTCTTCTTTTTTTTTATTTAATCTGGTCACATAACATATTATGCGGCAAATGAACAAAATATTATTAAAGAATTTATTTATATATTTATCAGCTTACATTATTTATTATTATTATTATTAACATATTATACGTAAAACAAAAAAATGCAAAGTTAGCAATTACTTTAGTTATAAACTGTGTTGTAGCCGCTTTAGCCCATCTCCGAAATTTTATTCAGTTTTTTAAAACATACATAATGTTAACATACATAATGAAGTATGACACTAAAAATATATATAATTTAAAAAAAAACAGAAAAACCAAAACTGAGGTATGCGTGTGGAGCGAAACCACGGGCACAGCTAGTCTTAACTAAAACTAAAGTACCTAGGTGTCGTGTCGTTGTACTAGAAACCCAGTGTGGTTACTTATCTGCTTTAAAATTAGAATTAAATGAATAATATTATAATAATGTTTTTCATGATATGTTTGGTGCGCGTTCACTGGGAACGAGTGCCAAGCGGCCTTCATAGAGTTCGAAAATGTATCGTACGGGCTTATGCTCTAGAAACAATAACAACTGCCACTTATCCATAATTACTAATAGTCTCAAATACACTATACATATGAGCTTTATGTACAGTAGCTAAGTGGCGTAACTTATCGCTTATCTTAATGCTCTAAAAATTTAATTACGTTGTTATTGTAACATCTACGAGTCTACATTATTACTAAAACAGAGAGAAAAAATCTGGTATGGCTCCTTGGGTCAATATGTGGGATCAGAGTTGCCTTTCATGCTATATTATACAAACCTGGCATTAACGCCCTTTCAGTATACAATTTCATTGTTTGTTACTTCAAATAAAATTCGTTGATTTAACTAGGCCGACGTAACCCAAAGCGTTAAAGGTCATAAAACCAAGAAAAACATAATTATATAACATTTTCATACAATGTATGTCTGTACCGTCATTATGTAACAAGAATTTAAGTATAAAAATAGAAGATATCTGAAACTAAATCTACTTTTCAAAAGGGGATTGAAAACCTAGATGGTGAATGGAGGAGATGAAATGATTTTGCACAACTAACATACAACTTGAAAAAGAGAAGTATTGCAAGTGATTTGGAATATATAGAAGGCGCAAGACTCGAACATGTTTAATGATATTGGTTGATGTAGGTACCAGTAATTAAGTAAAAATATGAATTTAGTCGCAGGAAGTACATATGTAACTTTAGAATTGACTTCAATGGTGTATATACACTCGGTGGTTACTTGTCAGCTTTGGCTAGCATCATTAACACCGTCCTTAAGTCGAAAGTCTGCCAGACTTTGCATCACTCTTACAGTAGTCTTACAATAGTCCTGTAATCTAGTGTAATTAGCTTGTGTGTCGCAACTAACAGGTTGACATTGTCAATGTAACTGAATATCGTATTAGCATGTTTATGTACATACCTACAGGTAACTTCAATTATAGTTATGTGCTAATTTGTTTTTTCTTTAGAATATTCTCGAGTTGTGTTAATAGTGAGACCTTGTGATTAATTGAATACTTCAAGTGTAGTTGTATCGTGAATATAATGGTACTTTTATTCGAATACCAATAACGAAACAATAAAATATTTTCGCCAATACACGACGCCTCGCATACTGATGTCTGGAACTTGTGGACAATAGAAACAATAATAATGTAGATCGAATGTAGAGGTAGAGCCGCAACCGCTGCCACGCTGCCAATAAGCCAGTACCTACTTAGCTCCCTTCCTGGAGTATTCGACCAGTAACTTTTTAATCATAGACTATTTTCTGTTTGACATTTGCAGTATAAACCTAATATCACTTGCTATCATTTTTCATTGAGTGACAATGTCAATATTTTGTGGGTCTAAGTTCAATGGCACTGTTCAGTTTTGATTCGCAGTATTAATTAAGTTAATTTTATATATTGGTAACAGATATTATAAATAAATAGCTGTCTGCGCTCCTTCTCCATATAAACTTTAACCATTCAAAATCCCAGTCTTCCGTGCACCCAATACGCTTAAAAAGGGGTAGAAAGTTTTTGCTTCACGTATTGATACAAAGATGATGATGATGATGATATAAGACTTAGGTAATTAAGCAATAAATATGTCGGTTTCTGTTGAAATATTTGATAAGGGATATTTAAATGTTATTAATTGTTAGCTCTATGTTAAGTGATTAAGTCGTAATGGTCGCGGGTTCTTGTTCTTGGGTTAACTAATTAGTATAAATAGTTAGTTATATTTCTAAATATTTAGTAATATTTCTATGAATGGTTTGGTTGGGCTACAGTATAGTAGAAGTTATGCTCAACTGGGAATCAAATAGCCTCATCCATAGTTCATAAAAGTTTATATCTAAACTTGAATCTATGTTTGTAACTTTGAATCTCATAAACTTATACATAGAGAACGACAATTTTATTAATGTATTGTTAATGCAAATTGATAAATTCGTAAGCGGCGAGCATCATATAAAATACTAGACATTGTTTGAATAATTTCGGTATTGTAGACCGGCCACTTAACACAAACTGTTTGGATCGAATATATTATATCGATAATTGCGCATCGACTTCAATATCATTGATGTCAGTACTTTATTAATAGTTTCCTTTTATATATCTCTGTAGCTAAATTAAAGTGAATTTTTATCATATTATAATTAATTTTCCAACTGTGACAAATACACGTTATAGAATCTAGTTGCCGAATGTTGGGTGTGTGTGCCGGATGTGAAGCTTGTTATATTATTTATCTGGAAGATAATCTTATTTAATATCTACTTTATATTATTCATCATAAGTTCATTTGATTTACCTTATTATTGTTTTGGTGTACCTATTCTTTTATTTCCAGGATACCAATTAATGATAGGTTTATGTATTGATGCGTTTAGATAATTTATAACTTGATAATTTTGGTTTAATAACAGCTTTGTTAATATTTTAGGTTCGTATTGTTTACATTGCAATATTATGACAATCTCTGTCATTGATAATTCTTTGATAGTAATAGAGCATGCGCAATTAGGAGTTTCTCAGGTATAGACAAATATTCTATCCAGGTTCTAGTTTAGCAAAATAAATCTATGATTAGATTTATTTTTAATTTTTAAAATAAGAAAAGTCTAGTAAGATGAAATTTTGAATTCAAACGAAAACAAAAGAGAAAATTAGAACAGAGAGTATGACAGATTCTTCAGGATGGATCTGATCATGTTTTATTCATTGGACTGCAGACCTTTGAATCGAAGTAACGTTTATATCATAATTATCATGTGTTTTGATAAAAACCAAATTATTGTACAACAAACCCGGGAGTCGAAAAGACAGTTTATTTTATAACATATTTATATAGAAAAGTTATTTTAATTGTTATAATTTATAATTTTAATATTAATATGGGTGAAATACCCTTTGCCAAAACGACAAATACCTACTGAACATTGAAAGAACACTACCGGGAAAGTATCACCTGGATTTGGTATTTATAATACAAATAATAACTTTTCCTTTTACATATGAGGAAATCTCAATAGATAAGATATTTGGTGCTGCGTCGTCTGCTTGAGCAGTGTATCCTGATACGGCCTACACCGTGCTGACTTCTATTCTAGATCCTAGGCAAGGATCTCTACGCTGAGCTGTCGGAGCAAGAAGAACGTCTCGGTTACGGACATTAAAATTTGTGTACTAGTAATTTGTAAACCCATATTATCTGAAAATTGTAAGGTATGCTGGAAAATTATACATAACTATCCTAAATTAAATTATAATCATAACAAGCTGTGAGAATAACTCATAAAAATGATACATCTACTATCATTATAAAGTGCAGAATTGTCTCTTATGTTTATAATTTCATTAACATCTTTAGCAAACTAATTTGCAGTAAAACAAAACCAAAAAGAACAAAATAAATAATTAACTCGTAAAATATTAATTCGATAATATAAAACAAACGCAGAAAATTAAGTACTATATAGTACTATGCTAATTGGTAGTAAAATGTCAATCTAAAGCTACTGTTTTTTTTTTCTTTTGTAACATAAACTGACATCTTTTCGATAATATTTTGCTCGGAAGTCTCAATTGCCTCTTTCAACTATTTCTTCCTTGGGATATGTAAGCAGATGAAACGATCTTAGAAATTGAATAAACTTTTAAATTTCGCTTAAATATTTTATATTGGAAGCTTTGTGCTACCGACATGATATAGTTATAGTATCTCTTTGTCGCCGAGCACACGGGGCTATTGATAACAAAACATTGTAACACGCGGACATTACTATAATGGGTAAGTGATCGAACAATATAAATAGCTCGTGATGTTAGCGTACAATGCTTTGCAAGTCCTGAGCTGAATACTGATCACGACGATGACAAAGTCCAATCGGTGATGTTTGGGCTCCGAGTCCGGACACATTTCGGTGAACTGCGCCACAACACCACAACGCCACGTGTCAACTCACACCGGTTCGAGTAAATTTTCCTGTTTATTCTATTAGTATAGCCCATATCAGGTCATTTCCCACTAATAATGTATGAAGCACAAGCCAAGGCCAAGATGCTTTACAGGTGAAAATATTTAAAGACATTTCAACACAGTATGGCAAACATTCAAAAGGTGTGACATGGTTGTTGAAGATTTCTAATAAATAAAATGAAATTAAATCAAACCTTTTAATATTTAAAGCTTACATTTAAGTGATTGTTTTTTTATTGGAAATTACAGGCAATTTCTTAATATGTTTTTCATGAACATATAATTTTTTTATCTATTACTTGCCCCCATATCTATTAAATCTTGAAGATGATAATACGGTATATCTAGAAGGGAACTAAGGTGTCAAATGCGGATGCCTGCAAATTTTAAAACATTTTCATACAGTTGGTTACTCAGAAATCATTCTTTGCGCAATGTACATTTCTCTAGGTCTGGAAGAACGTGTCATACTCTTTCATCGTCTGAAATTATTTATAAATAACAATCAGTTTGTTATTCTGTACAATTTTTTTTGTACTAACAAAATTACGTTCTTTTTGGTTTCCTTTAGAGAACTTAAAACTGTACCGCTGAGACTGGTTCCCTGTTGCAATATTCCGATTCAAATCCCATCACGTAAAGAAACTCCGAACGCAAGATCTTCCATCACTAAGCAAATGTTACATCTGCTCTATGGTGAATAAAACAAATCATCGTGAGACGCAGTGTGTACTTTGGCCACGAAAGCATCACTTGGAACTCTATCAAAAGACTTTGAAACGGCCATTAGGATACTTATCTCATAGATTTATAGACGTCTAGTACACACACTATTTGAATTGGAATGAAATTAGGAATTCCAAACAAATATCAAACATTATTTTGCTAGCACTGAATAGTTATAGACATTCTGACTGAGAAATAAAGTGTAATCTAATGTGTCGAATGCCTTACGAAATTAAATTTACATATCGTGTGCATCTACAGAATTGTTATTATTCGATCGTGAGAATAAAAAAGCTTTATATAGAGGACTTTAAAATGTAATGCTGCATAAAGCTCAGCATACGTATGGAGACTTAAAAATTCTAAATTCGTTCGACGATCTTGCTTAGAATACTGTAAAGATAAATTGCCATTGATCCGCAAAGTTTATCCGTGATTTTCATTTGGATAATAGTAATAGAGATTTTTCTTATTTGAATTTAATTAATAAACCTATTGGACGATGATGGAGAAGACATAGAAGAAGACAAAAGGAAACATCCATCAATTAGGAAAATATAGAATCAGAAATTTCTCAGCGTTTGAAGCCGCGAATAGTTGGGTTAGGTGTGGTAAATTCACCAGATAAAGAGGTTTTATGAGAGTTATTCTTGGTTTCTTTGGAAATTCCTCGCTGCTCGGGGTAGTCCGACTAGTGGAATAGTTCCACCCTACTGAGGATCACAGCCAAATAACCTTGTGTTGTGTTCCTGCGGTGATTGGGGTTTCTAGAGCTCCTTAGAGTATGTGAGTTCAAGGTCGGCATCGCACTAGTTATACCTAAAGTGTTGCAAGCGTCCACAGGATGCGGTGGCCGCCTACCATTAGGCTGGTTGTATGCTTATTTGCCACTTAGTTGTTTAAAAAAAACGAGCCTTTCGTTAAATAGTGTGACATTGACAGGCTGGTGTTACAAATAACGAGTACATGCATTTCTGTAATGACATAAATAACTGGAAGTATTTTCCGCTACCTCGTCTGCGTGTTTTTTATAATATGTCATTTAATATTAGGTCCTTACATATGAAATTGGCGTTTTTTGGACTGGCCACTTTGTTCTCAAATATCTGGCGTTTGCTTAAGAATTTTAAATTTAGGCTTGTGTATTTGTGTTTCGAATTTAGTGATTCGTTTGTTTTCGTACTACATATTTGATTTTTCTTTGACATAGTTTTTTTTTTCACAAAATGTAAAACTTAGAATAACGCGTTATTTACGAATATGAGTTCCACCGTGCCATCAGCGCTGCAGAAAGAGCTCGAATGATTAATGATGTATATGAGGAAGCGACTGCAGAAGAAAGAACAGTACGTTTTTGGTTTCAACGTTTTCTTTCTGGAAATTTTGACCTACGAAACAAACCTGTGGACGGCCGGAGACCCAGTTGATAATAAAGAATTAAAGGTGATCGTGGAAGCGGATCCATCGCACACCACGTCAGAGTTAGTGGCCGATTTCAGTTTGAGTGATAAAACAATTTTGATTGAAACAAATTGGAAAAGTGAAAAAGCTCGTGAAATGGGTACCGCATGAATTAACTGAAGCACACCAAGAAACACGCATTGAATGCTGCGTTACATTACTTAACCTTCATAATGACGAGGGAATTTTGAATCGTATTGTTTCTTTGACGAAAAATGTCAATCGTAAATGCTCATCATAGTGGTTGAACCCAGGAGAACCAGCCAAATCCTGTCTCAAGCGGAAGTTGGCTCAGAAAAAGGTACTGGTGTTCGGTGGACCAGTGCTGGTGTCATACACTACAGTTTTCTAAGATCTGACTAGGCGATAACGGCAGGCCTGTATTGCCAACAGTTGCAAACCATGATGGAAAAGCCAGCCGTTAGACAACCGAGAATGGTCAATATTTCTAGCCCACTGCTGCTTCAGGACAACGCTAAACACCATCCTTCACGACAGACGGTCGCTAAATTAGAGGAACTGCGGTTGGAATGTTTCCGACACCCATCGTACTTCCCGGACCTTGCTCCTATAGATTACCACTTTTTTCAGAATTTAGACAATATCTTGCAAGGAAAAAAAATCAATTCTGATGAGGCTGTCCAAAGATTTTATTGATTCTCGCTCCCACAATTTTTTCAGCAATGGAATTAATGAACTGACTATAAAATGGCGAAAGTGCATAGATAATAATGATACATACTTCGATAATGAAATGTATAATTTCATGATATTTTTTTTTTTCGTTTTACTTTTATATATAAAACACTAATTTCGTATTTAAGGACCTAATAATTCTTAATCGTATTCATTCGCATCTCTGACACAATATTTAATGTTCTTTCATCCGTTTCTTTATTTACTTCGTATTTATGTGTGTAATGAATTAATTAAAGTGAGTGGGCTGTTATTGTTATCTTACGGAGTGTGCTGTCAAATATAAATTTCCAGTTATTTGTTATTATACTGGTTGACATCAAGACGCGAGAGGGCGCGGGCGCGGCGCGCGGCGACAGCGCACTGTAGGTATCCTAACTGTCATATCATTTGGGGTGGACATTCAAGGGGGCGTATATTGAGCTCCGGACTAGTTCCACACAGTAAATATTAGTGTTTGTATGTTTATGACCTAATAGAAATAATATTATTCGTTTATTAGAAACCACACCTTAGTAGTAACGTGTGTTGTTTAACTAGGTTATTTCATAAAGGTTCAGAATGTTTTCTGAAATACCTAATTGAGTTCTTTTTTAAATAGTTTTATAGGTTATGGTCACAATCTTACATGATGGTACTTAATTGTTATGATGTGGCCCAAGATGTTGACTTATTGTATTAGCCTAGCGGAGAAACTGGCTCTCAGATGCAGCTGCGGGAACACACCTATTGGTGTTTGGCGACAGGTTTTCAACTTGAGAGAGCTAGCCAGGTGTGCATTAAAAAAGTCCTATTACCATGCTTGCGTGTCATCACGATGTTTCCCTTCAGTCAATGAGCCTGAGCAGGGATTCGAACTCACGTTGATCGACGCGGTGTCCTTACACGCTACCAACTGAGCACACATTGCTTCAAGAATCTATTAAAAATTTAATAGTTTTATCCGGGTTCGGTAATTATTGTTCCACAATGAGCTGCAGTGAGCACCGAGTGCTGGGAGACGCGACAGCATGCGGCAGTGCGGCAGTGCGGCAGTGCGGCAGTGCGGCCGCGGCAGTGCGCTCTCGAACTAAAGATTATCACGGTTCCAAGCAATAAAGTTTGAACCGAGCTTTATGTTTCTTGTCTTGATTATAATCAATAGATGATTCCTAGTTTGATAATAAATTATGGTACACTTTATCGAAATAATATTTGAAGCGATGATGATTCAATAAATGTGAACTCGGACCCTCAATGAACATGGGCTCTTACAGCCGCTACAGCGCGCTTTAGCTCTCACTGAAGGATAACATCGTGATGCAACAGTGGAATAATGGTAGGCCATTTTCTAAATCTTAACTGACGATCACCCCCAACTTGGAAAACTGCAGGTCTGTTGGTTTATTCCGTTAGTTACCTCTAACTTTATCCGCCAATGTCGCTGACTGTATTCACCACCTAGACGAAATGTAGCTCAGATTAGGGATGTTCGATATTCATCGATGTAGAAGTTGAAACCATTGATGTTTTAACAAAAAATCTCGCTCACTTGATTGATGTTAGGAAGTAAAACAACATCGAACACTGATGTTGGTAAATTTGTATGCTGTAAAATAGAGTTCTAGGATCTGATGTGGCCCCCCAAAAAAGCTCGCCCACTTGGCTAGAACCAAAACATCAATGTTAGAAACATTGATGTTTAGCTAACATCGCCCATCCCCAGCTCAGATGGGTAACAAATGATCGACTGGAGCATAGAAAAAAATTGTGAATACCACATATACTTCTGACTTTCACGCATTTATGCCTTAGGTACATCAAATCGATTATTGTATAAATTTGCCGACAAACTATACTTAATAAACAATAATAATACTTAACACAGTAATAACTGAGTAAAATCCTAACAATAAAAATGAATGTCGACCAACCTGTTCAACCGTATAGTAATATATATGTAAATGTAAGACTAATAAACCTAAAATACTTGTAGGTGACTTCAGCCCTGTACCTAGCGCTGGGCCGGAACGCGTGGCCGCGGCTGGGTCCGCTGGGCAACCTCTCCGACGTGCTCATGCTGCTCAACTACGTGCTGGATCCGATCCTCTACGTGCTGATGCGGCAGCGCCGACGGTTTTCTCTCTCCTCGCTCTGCCACTCTATCGCGCATTGCTTCAAACGGGTCAATAGTTTAATATATTATTTACCTATTTATTTAAAATTCTAAAATAACTTAACTAAATTTAACTAAAATATTTATAAGTTAACTATATAAATATTACCTCTAAATATAATAAAAAATAACCGATTCTTTAACACGATATGAAACAAAAATATCAAGAGACATGTATTATGTTTATTAGCTTTAGTACAATGTTCTGTTAATTGTATTGACAGAGTCACAAAACGTCGACGGAATCCATGTCGATGAAGACTTCGTGTTGCCCGCAGGAGACGCTCGTCGTTAGCGACAGTTCTGGCGCCGAGATGCGTCCCCTCAGAGCTCTGCCCACACCCCCGCCACAGCTTCCGTCTCTGCTGCATCCTTCTGCTACGATACTCAAGATTGACGACTGACAGGAGAAACGTTTTTAGAAACAGATTATTATATGATCGCCCTATAAATCTACCGACTTTTTTGCAGAACCAAAGACAATTATTTTTAGAAACCAACAGAAATATATATTTTTACTTAATATCCCTTGTGTTAAAGAATTTAGTACCTATTGTTATAGTATGTTAGATTTAAATTAATCTTTCTATCACTATACCATTGAATTTACACATAATGTGGCCAATGGATATGAGTAACAAAAAGTTTATACACTATGTACCTACGCGTAGTTTGCAACCTGTGTACAAATACAATGGACATAATCCAATTTAATGAAGCAAGTAGACATATCATTCGTGTCCAAGTAAAATTATGACTCTGCTTTATTTAGGTATATCCACTGTTATTGAAATTTTACGGTGATACATAGACAAATAGTCTTGTAGGCCAATATTTAACATGAGGTAAGATTTATTAAAACATTTAAGAAAATCAATTATCCCTCGTAAATTACACTTTTAAATAGAGCAAATGAATACCAATCTCGTTTACTTAGATAAAACATCACGATGAAACCACAGCATAGTGGTGGGGCATTTCCTAAATGCCAGCCTGAAGCTACAACCCTCAAAAAGAAAATCTGTCTCCGAGCACCCGACTACACTGAGTCAGACCCTCAAAGCTTTTAGCAACATCGCATCGTCACTTCACATAAAAAAGCATTAAAAAAACTTTCAAATATATAAAAGTTACATATAATTGTGGATAAGAATGAGAAATGTCTCAATCGGAGAATAAATTTTATAATGAGAATGTTTAAACGGTCAGTTACTATGTTGATTATTTAAACCGTGTTATTAAAAAACATTGTCGTGATGCGTGACGTCTACAGACCTACGCAACTTCATAATATTATGATCAGTACCTACATTAATATATCTATCATAGAAGATTCTAGTCGCTAAATGACAAAGTCTTGCAGTCTTATAGTAAATGTAAAAAAACCTAGTACCTAAGTAATAAGTAGATAAGTACCGACGCTTTAATAAGATACAGATAAATAAATATATTTACTACCTACCATAATATTATGTAATGAACTCAATGATGTGTATCATTCGTTGGATGTACCTACAACTTACATTGTTGTCAATAATAATAATTTCTTATTAACACTGTAGTTATGGTAGGTTTATACTATAATTAATTATTATACAGTTATTTAAGTAAGTCTCGGAATTTAGATCATATAATTTGAATGTATTATTTAGGTTTTAAATACTCGTATGTTTACATAAATGACAAGTTAGCTTCAATAAAGCGATGAACAATGTTTTGAGATGTTTCTTTTTCCTATTTCTCTCAATGAAACATCCTTCTTTAAACAAATGTACTCTGTGCATACAGTTTCTATGTCACTCGAATCTAGCAAGAAACATAACCATTCCGATATTAATTTTATTAATACCTTTCGACTTTACTCATATCATATTTTAAAGCCAAACAAACGAGATTCTAGCCTTTAAGTAATCATTTTAGCCCATTTCCCGTAAGTACCGTAACAAACTTCTAAACAGAGCTTATGTTACATTCAAAGTACATCGTAGATTCTCTCCCAGCCAATGGTAGGAGAGGAGGCGATGGATCTAACCCTAATCTTGAGGGTATAGTAGGTTTAGATGCCTCTTAAAATATAATATTAAAGCACAATTTAAAATAAAAAGTCGACCGCCTGGGCGTCTCTTCCCCCCACATAAAATAAAGTAAAATAGCTATTTTACTTTACTTTTCTATTCTCTTGTATTCTCAGTGCAAGAGATAGCACAACAAAAAAGCGGTTGCCCGCTGGAACTCATATAGGCACACACAGGACCGCCTTAAGCATATCCAGCGCCGCGCCGCGGTGCGAAATTTGTCATGTTGACAGTAAATAGCTTTTCATAATTTCATGTTTTTAAGTAATAGGTATGTAAGTATTAGGTCGTTACATATGAAATTAGCGTTTTATAATCAATCGAAGTATCTACAATTATTATCTGAGCACTTTCGCCATTTTATAGATTCCATTGCTAAAAAAATTGTGAGTGCGAGAATCAATAAAATCTTTGAAGGCGGTTTGGACAGCCTCATCAGAATTGAATATTTTTTCCTTGCAAGAAATTATCTAAATTCCGGAAAAATTGGTAATCTGTTAGATCAAGGTCCGCGGAGTATGATGGGTGTCGGACACATTCCAACCGCAGTACCTCTAATTTAGCGAATGTCTGTCGTGGAGTATGGGGTTTAGCGTTGTCCTGAAGCCAACAAACAAGTATTGAGTGCTGCGTTAGATAATGTAATGTGTGTAATTTCAACCGTCACAATAATGAGGGAATTTGGAATCGTATTTCATTTTCGTGACGAAAAATGGATCCTTTATGACAATCGGAAATGCTCATCCTGTGGTTGAACTCAGGAAAACCGGCCAAATCCTGTCCCAAGCGAAAGTTTACTCAGAAAAAGGTGAGTGTTTAGTAAATCAGTGCTGGTGTCATATACTACAGCTTCCTAAGATCTGGCCAGACGATAACGGCAGACCTGTATTGTCACCAGTTGCAAACAATAATCGAAAAGTTCGCCGTTAAACAATCGAGACTTGTGAATTTTTGTAGTCCATTTTTTCTTCACAACACTTGTGTATACACCGCACAACGGACCGCCTCAAAACTACAGGAGTTATGGCTGGAAATTCTCCGTCACCAATCGTACTCACCAGACCTTGTTCCAACCCAATGACCACGTTACCTTACCTTGACCATCACACAGAAGGCATACGGTCACAGCGTTTTGATATACTAATGACATTAAACTGATATAATTAGTGAAGTTTAAGTTATGTCATACTCTACGATTTAGTGTAGCGTCATACTGCTATAAAAATATGTAATGGCATAATTTTATATATTACGTTCATCTGATGTAATATGAATAGTATATTGTTTCGTAATATTAGAATTCATATTTTTCCGTACAACTGACTTAACGATAAAATCCTACAATCACATACCTAACCGATAAGTCACATTTTTACGTACAGTAGAGAGTATGTAATAAAATCACAATTTTATATTTAAAAAAATCGATTTATTAAGTATTGTCTGATATAACAGTGAATCTTATCGTTATATAACTGGGAAGTCAGTTTTGACGTACGGTTGGTATATCAATAAAGTCAAGTATTTTCATGTTAAATTTTTATATTGATATAAGATGGCACTGCCATGACTTTATACATTGAATATAAGTGTTAGTTTTTATGAACCAATTATTAGGTCCTTTAAAAACACGAGAAACACGAAAACATAAATTCGTTCAACTGCCGAAGTACTTCCAGTGTAGACTGTAAGGTACTTTCACACTAGAATGACTATTGAGTCATTCTAATATGCAAGTACGAATCTTGTTCATCCCCAGCAGTAAGTTGAAAATTTAGTAGATATAAAAGATAATAATATTCACGTTATCGAGCTTTTACCGCCAATATTTTTATCAAAATAATGTCAGGGTTGTAATTAGCCAAATCATGAATATGTTAAACAGATGTGAAAAGTACGTCACAGATATATCAAACTTGTTACACCAGCTTATTACATAAAAATAGCGAAATAATAAGTAATTTCTAACTTATTACTCAGTAATTTTTGTTACATAGCGAATGATATTGCTCCATGACATTCAGATATCACATTGATATTAATGTGTTCACTGGCAATTGATTTATTTCGGAATTTGAATTACTTTTTACAGAGGAAAACCCCTTTATAGAGTTCATCGATTCCCGTGCTAAGGATTTCTATAGCAGAGGCGTCAATGAAAGTCCAATAAAATGTCAAAAGTGATGATACTTCAAGTAATTGAAAATATACTTGTTATTTCATTTAATAGTAATGGAGAGCTGAATTGACTCGCGCATTGTGAGTGCGAGCGGTATGATACGTGTCGAAAGGTGCATTAAGTCGCATAAGTCAAATCGCTTGAATGGGAACGATCCACCGTGCGTCGCGTCGCCACGCCAACAGCCGCGCCGGTGTGACCTGCTGCCGCATTAGATGTTTCCCATCAAAAATAATATGTACTGGACTGGAATCATTGGAATATAAAGTCAGACTACAAATTCCGGGTCAGTAATTTTTGTTTCTGCTGCTGGTCACTGGTCAGAATCTACGTTAGCAGATTTAGCAGTTTTATGATTCTGTGGTTAAAAACAAAGAGAATGGTCAGAACACGGAATAAAGATGTATTCTTTGTTCTGTGGATCAAAAGCACAAAACCAGAGATAAATCACATTACGAAACTATGCACAAAACTGTCAGAACTGTCAAAATTGTCAAAGATATACACCTCTGGTTATTGGTCTATGTATACAGCAATTTGCCAATACGGTTTAAGTGTTGATTGATAAAATTCTTGAAATATTTTTAGGCTTTATTTACAAGAACGGTTATATTGTTCATATACGCGTAAAATATATTTTATTAAGTGTGCTTATTTGTGTTTCTTGCTGTAGTTTGCCCTGCCAAAATGTCTAAATGGTGCGTAAACCTCATAGAATCGCTTTTAATATTACAACAAACTGAGTTTACATGTTTTAGCAAGTCTTCACAGCTGCTTTATTACAAGCCGGTTACAGAAATAAATATAAATACAAATGTTCACCTTTCCTGTAGAACAAAATTCGTTTTTGTATATGTAATGACAAACTAGTTTAACTATTTGAAGTGTTTAAAGTATATAATGTAAACTTATAAGCGATTACATTTCTTTAATTTAGTTTTAACTATATGAAGGAATCATTAAAAATATTCTTCAATTATTATATATTCAGGCAATCGGAACGTAGTATACATGAAATGCTTAAGGATACACCACCACTTAGAGAGTCCAGTGATTCCATCACATCAGGAACTGAGGCCAAATTTCCAACATCAAGATCTATGCCATTTACCTCAGCCTATGGTAAGAATTGTACTTATTATTGAAATGCTGTTGTTTTTATTATTTCAAATTTTAGTGTTTTATGAGACACCCTTCCAATTCCTACAAACCATATGGGTTTTCATTTTGAAATGAGAATACATGTGCAGCTCCTAATTTGTCTGTATTGTAAATAATATTCTACAATGACTAATACTTTTGGGTTGTGTGTGTATATGGAATTGGATATCAAAAATAGAACAGAATTCATTCAAGTGCTTACTGAATGTTGTATATGAAATACATTTAATTAAAATATTTGTAATTTAAAGTCATTGAAATAAATTTTAATGTAGGCACTAGTTATAGCAAATCAAAACAAAACATACAAGTTTAGCCCCATACAGTTTCTTTTTAATATGACTATGTAATAGAACAAGACCAATAATTTTAGTCTTCTTCTTCTTCTTCCTAACTTGACAATTGGTCCTCTTTAGTGAAGACCATTACTGCCATTATCAAGTGAAATAAAGTGTCATGTGTTATGACGATTCAGTATCCTAACAAGATGGTGGCTCCCTTGTTAAAACTTTCTAGGAAGTTTTTGTGGGATCTCACAATGAATGCTTTCAGCTAATATTTATAATCCACTTCACTTATGCTCAAAAAACAAACTATATTACGCTAGATGCCACCAATATTACATGATATAGAGTCATAAACCTAAGTTAATGAATTAAAAATAAAAACCACAACATGTCACTTCAAGATCCCGCCAAAAACTCCAATTTTAGTCTTTTGTGCATTATGTATAGATTTTTTTTTAAAACAGTGCATTTTAATATTTAATTAAATGATATAATATTGGTTGTTATTAAAAAGCATTATTGAAGTTTGAACATTTTTTTAACTTTGTCTTAACCTGTGTAATTCGATAATTTTAATTAACATTTGTATCATTGTATGTGGTTCTTAAACAACATCTGAATGGAACAGAGTGATTGTTCTTCATATTTTTATTTAAACTGTATAATTGTATATACTTATTTAACATTCAGATTAATTTAATTTAATATGTTCAGCTAACTGTGTCAATGCTTGTAGAACAAGAAAACAGTTTTATTATATAAAACTGTTACTACATAATTTGGTTCCATATTCAATTTTACAAAAATGCACTGGAATCCATTCTTGATCCAGCTTGTAATGGTAAATCTATTATTATAATTACAAATCACCTAACATAATATTGACCAGAAAATGTATTTATGATATCCCCAACATCAAAATAGGTTCACAAACAAAGAAGTTAGGGCTAAACATTCATAAAAAAATATATTTATGTCCATTTGAAATGATTAACCTCCCATCTTTTGCTGAACTTGGTTAAAAAAGTAGATATAACCTTTACGTAAACTTAAAATTTTTGAAGTGATATCAGTTAAAGTTACTTTTAAAGAGATTTAATTCATAAAGAAAAATTAATCACAAAGTAACAGACAACTGTTTTTGTAACTTCAGACAGTCAAGTCATTATGTACATGACAATATAGATTCTAATTCTTTCAATAATCATTTTTTGCTAATTTTAGTCTGTTTCGAGAAGTCAAACAAACAAACAAACATACAAGTAAGCGTGTTAATGAAAACATGTGAGAATACATTATGATTATAGATATGGTCAAATAAAACACTTATTGTGTTATCTCCTTGTTCATTATTTTTAATGTTAAACTGAATGGCATAAACGTACATAAGAAGACATTTAATTGAGATACCGATAACATAATCCATATAAACATAAATATAACAGTAAAAAAATATCTTATTCTATTAAATGAGCAATTCTTGTAAATACAGTGTAAACTCTTTATAACATTATCCTTTATAACGATAAACTCCCTATAACGTTGAAGTGAGCCCAACTTGGTTGGTTTGCGTTAAAACTCACATATTGAAACACTTTTTATAGCAATACGTCATTCTCTATTATGAAGAAATGTGTCCATATTTTTAGACAGTAAATATTTATTATCAGTATTATTGTTTATGTTATGTTATCAGGTAACAAAAGACTTTGAAGCTCTGAAACATGCTGCATTATTTTCTCGGAAGTGATGGTCTTCATATAATGATGACTGTCTATAACGACAAAAAATGCTCAGTGCCTTGAGTTTCGTTATAAAGAGTTTACACTGTATATACTTATTATGTCATGAGTCTGCAATATAACTACAAAATACCTCTCATTGTCTCATTAGCAAATTCTTGAGACTTAGTACATGTTAGTTACAAATACTCAGCTACAATACTTCCTATAATTAGTGAAAGAATTTTCTAAATTGAAACAGTAATCCCAGACACTAGCTCCTAGAAACAACTAAACTTTACCTCTTTATAATTATAGTACAGAAATATAGATTTACGTACAAAAATATTAACAGGTCTCTGTAGTGTACCTAGGTTACTATACACACATCTACTCCTGTACACCAGTGTCATAGGAGAGGAAGCTATTGAAAAAGAATTTATTGAAAAGTAGGAGTATGCAAATTTCTATACATAGTATAAAATAAAGTTGCTGCCTGTCCCCCATGTACGCTTAGATCTTTTAAACCACACAACTGATTTTAATGTGGTTTTCTACAACATTTACAGAATTATTTATGGAAGGTTTATATATACAATACATTCAAATTAATTTATTGTATAGTAGAGAAAATTCAATTATTTGTAATCAAGCTGTCAAAAAATTATTTTTGGGCTCTTACATGGCTCCTTACTCCCTATGAGGTACATCAAAATAATGTTCTAAAGAATTGTAGTTCTTTAAAAAGCCTAGAGAACAGCCCGCCATGGCATATATGTATTTCCTAAAGTTGACTCACAGTAACTATTTTTATCTTAAATATAATTTAAAATATTACGTTATTTGCAAAGCTATTTTCTCCAATTCAGTATTAATCTTTATCCAGATAAGTTCGTTAGTTAACTTGGACATGTAGATTAAGATTGTTCTTTACAGATTCCCATTTAAATTAAAACCATAGAAGATATCACGAATTCAAAATTATTCGCGACCAAAGACTATGAAGTTACATAACATACCATCATTCCTGTATCCCCGAAGTGTACGGCAGAGGTACACACACAGTTCGCCGGATATTTTTTAGGTCTCACGTAATATGGGGCGAGCCTATTGCCATTAATCGGGCACAAAGCCAAACTCAGAGCTGTACTGAGAATTTCATAGAAAATCCCAATACCACTTTGTTTGACCTGAGAATCGAAACTATGGCCTTGAGAATTGAGCATAGCAGTCACGTTTAGAACCACTAGGCCAATGAGGCAGTTACAAAGTTGTGAACGGTCAATATTAAAGCGATAAACTGTAATTCAGGCTTTTTGAAACATTAAATAAACAATATTGTAAATTGTATGTATGCGAAGATGGGACGCGGCAGGTCTCTAGTAATAGTATAAAACAAACCCCATTGAACTACATATATACTGCACTAATAAATCAAGAATCTGATATATGTAGTGTCAGTTGTTATTGGTGTATAGTTTACATCAACACAATTATTACTATTAATTATTTAAAAAAATGATATAATGTTATGCAATCTCTGCAGCTCCACCTGATGTATCTCAGAATGGTAATGCCGGGTCAGGCACACTGCTCCGCGCTGGTTCTTCCAAACTGGAGTCCATCCGTAACTGGGGTGTTTCCACTTACAAATGTACTAAGCAGATACTTTATGAAAAGCTGGGCAAGAGCTCACGCACGGTAGACACAGGTATGTAGCATTGTTCCATGTGTTTGTTTGTTGTTGCCAATTAATAATATTATGTCCTTTGTTAAAATTAACTAATTATAATATAATTCAAAATCTATATTAATAAATCTATAGTTCTGTGTGTACATTTATTTAATATTTAACCAAAATTTCTCGATAGATATACTATATGAACAATAGTGATCACACTGTCATTCCATAATTGATAGGTTATAAGTATTAATAATATGAATAAAATAAAATTACGCGATGTAAATAATCACTGTGTAATCAAAAATGCTTGGGAAGCCGAGGGCACACTGCTCCTTAATCTAATATAGTATAACTGTTAAAATCTAATAAAAAGCACAACCTATATTTCAGCTTACGATTTTACACAACTAAATTAAATTTAACCAAAATTTTTTTATGCATAGTACGTGCTGACCTGTGTTTTAGAAACAGTTTCAATATGAAGAGTATTCCTTTATGTTCTATATTTTATTAAGTTTCATGAAGTAAGAAAAAAAGTTAATTTCATGTATCTGCAGAGCTGGAGGCACAGATTGAGTGCGTACGTGAGACACAGCGGAAGTACAATGGTATACTGCGACTCAGTGCTGCGCTTACGGCACAACTGAGCGCAGCGCACAGCACGCAGCGAGCGCTCGGAGAGGCTTTCGCTGAGCTCGCGCAACGCTCTCCAGAACTACAGAACCAGTTCCTTTATAACGCAGACACGCAGCGGTCACTCGTACGGAACGGCGAGACGCTCCTCGCGGCGCTACACTTCTTCAACAACTCTTTGAACACTCTCACCAACAAGACCATTGAGGACACGCTGCTCACCATCCGCCAATACGAAGCCGCCAGGTGATAACCCTCACGTACTCCATAGTATTCGTTGTCGACACGGAGTGACTTGGTTCTTTTGGCAGGGTCGAGTACGACGCGTACCGCAGTGAGCTAGAAGGCAGCGGCGGCAACCCGCCCGAGTTGCTACTCGCTAACATCGAGCGTCATCGCCGCCATTACGAGCAACTCCGGGATGACTCCGCTGTCAAACTGGCGCTGCTACATGAGAACCGAGTGAGAATTGCTTTTTTAATCTGATAAACAACTCTCTGTGCCCTAGTTACGGCTATTACTTTAGTTTGTTTTATTAATGCGGAACTCCAATTATTTCTCTAAAATAAAAGTAGCTGAAGTAACTCCTTATAATATCAACTATCTGCTAGTGAAGGTCCCGTCTAACCGTCTAAACCAGTGGTGGGCAAACTTTTTTAATGGCGGGCCACAAAGTTTAAGAAATTCTAGAGGTGGGCCAGAATTATAGTAAAAATGCATTTTGTACTAAAGCTTTTAATAAACAAAATACCTTTTAGTTTTACGCCTTGTAAGGCGTGTGAGACATGGAATTGTTTTTGATTTTCCATAATATTTTCGAAAGCAGGTTCCAGCTTCATATTAAATTCGTCGTCAATGCCTCTGATGAAGATTAATAATTGGGCAGTGTCACTTCTATCCGTACTTTCATCCATCATCACGGAAAAATATTTAAAGTTATCTATACACTGCCTAAATTGAGTCGACAAGTTTGTTGCAATGGCATCAATTCGCGTTTTTAATGTTTTTCGGGATAAGCCGACAGATTCAAACTCTTTAATTTTTTCTGGGCATAAAATTTTACCCAACACTCGGCATACAATTTTAAATTTTCTCCTTCCGAATATGGTTTACTATTTTTAGCTATTTTATAAGCCACAACATATCACGCTAGTTTAGAAGCCTTTTGAGCAATGTTTTGCCTTATAAACATATTTTAAACATTTTTTTTTTACGTTTTCCGCATTTCCCTTTTTTCTGCTTCATTCATCAAAGCATATTTGGTATTTGAATGTTTTGTGTTAAAATTACGAGCAAGGTTTAAATCTTTAAATACCGCCACTGCTTCATTACAAATATGACATATTGGCTTACCGTTGTATTCCGTAAAAATGTATTTCCAAGCCCACTCTTTTTTAAACAGACGGCACTCGGAATCGACTTTTCGTTTTTTATACTCAATGTTATTAAAAGGTGTGCTTTTTTCCAAAAAAATTATGAATTTAAAGCTTTACGCGAACAAGCAAGAACAAGAGACAAAATTAACGTAAAACGTGCGGCTCGGTGAGTGACAGCTGACGAGTGGCGACTGAGTTCATTCGCCCCCACCGCCCGCGTCTCACATTTCACCGCGCTTTGCGCCCCGTATTACCCAACACATGAACTACGCGGCTAGTTTAGCTTCACCGATAGGTGATCAAATTTTTCCAATAAATAAACTAATACCTGTGACAGACTGCCGAGATAATTATAATTATAGCAAGTTAATTATGAGATAATGAAAGCTCAAAACACCCCCGACGATTTGGAGCTTTCACTAAAAATTCGGATATTTTCAATTATAAACGTCAGATTTTATTTTTCGCGCCAAAATGCTGACCACAATATTGAAGATGGATGGACCTCGGCGAGCCGGATTAAATACTTTCGCGGGCCGGCGTTGGCCCGCTGGCCGTACTTTGCCCATCACTGGTCTAAACCAGTGCCGTCTATATGGGCAACATCAAATTCTTTGACGTTTGCCGTCTCGCTCTTTGATAATCGCCGCCACTCGGCTTGCTTGATCAAATTCTTTGAGGTTTGCCGCCTCACGGGCGACACATCAAAAGATTTATTGCTTCTCAATTATTCTAAAGTAGTTTATTCCAGATTATTCCTTCATTTTGCCTATATAAGTGGGTGGATGGCCCGCACGTTAGTTCAGTTCTATTTGAGCTACCGAGGTGATAACTTGGACAAGCAATATCCTAGCGAACTGCTCGAGCTGTCAACTTACTTTGTGACTTTGTGTGCATCAACTATAGTTTGTTATTAAGTTTATCGAACGAAAAGTAAACAAAAATGATGTCTGGTGGAAAGAAACGAAAAGTAGATACAAAGGGTCACCAGTTTCAAGAAAAATGGACTGAAGAATTCTTTTTTATCTTGCACAATGGTAAGCCTATTTGTTTGCTGTGTAATGAATCCATTTCAGTAATGAAAGAATTCAATATAAAGAGGCATTACTCAACTAAGCATGCTACGCTGCACTCACTGACAGGACAATTAAGAACAGACAGAATCCAGAAGCTTACCGCAAATTTGGAAAAAACAGCAACAAATGTTTCATAAACAAAGAACACAACTTGATAATGTTGTGAAAGCTAGTTTTATAGTTAGCTCAAAATTGGCAAAGGCATTAAAACCATTTGCCAAAGGAGAATTTATCAAAGAGTGTATGTTAGAAGTTTGCAGTATTTTGTGTCCTGAAAAGAAAAATGAATTTAAAAAAATTAGTTTGTCAAGACGAACTGTTGTTCGACGTATAGAAATGATGGCTAATGATATAAAAACAACATTGACTAACCGTATGGCTGGTTTTGAATCATTTTCCATAACATTAGGCGAGAGCACCGATTCGTCTGACACAGCCGCTAAACTACAAGAGAGGATATTTTAATTGAAATTCAAAAGGTATTCACAAGTTTTGGCTTGCCATGGTCAATATTAATTGGAGTATGCACTTCTATGGTCGGCTTACGTAAAGGTTTCATCGGAATTTTGAATGAAAAAGCAACAGAATTATATGTGTAAAAAGATGATTTGATAGTCCTACATTGCATTATCCACCAACGGAACTTGTGTTCTAAGTCCATTTCACTCCAGAATGTTATGAATGTGGTAGTAAAAACCATCAACTTTATTCGATCCCGAGGGCTTAACCATCGTCAGTTCAAGGTGTTTTTGGATGAAATATAAGCTGAATATAACGACGTAACATATTATTGCGAAGTCAGATGGATGAGCAAAGGAAAAATGTTGAAACAGTTTTACGAGCTTAGAAATGAGATAGCAGACTTTAAGAAAATAAAAGATAAACCGTTATCTGAATTAAGTGACCCAAAATGAATATGTGACAGCATTTCTAGTCGATCTTACAGGCTATTTGAATGATTTAAATTTGAAACTTCAAAAACAAGGAGAGTTAGTAAATGATTTGTACAGCCATTTGAAAGCGTTTCAGATCAAACTACGCTTGTAGGAGTCACAGATGCTGTCTGGTAACAGCACATCATACAAGACTGACGATAATTTGGAAAATTCTTTACGTCTTTGTATCAGTGGAATTAATTCAAATATCGATTAGTTTCCCAAATTCAAGCTCAAGTGTCTCATTGATTTCGGTGTACTTAACTTTCGTAGTTTGTAACAATTGCAAATTTAACGATTTGATTATAATTAATTATAATTTTGTGTTCCAGGTGAAAGTGATGAACAAGCAGCTGCTGCTGTTCCACAATGCGGTGTCGGCCTACTTCAGCGGGAACAATGTGGCACTGGAGGCCGCTGTACGGCACTTCAACATCCGTACGCCGTCGCCGCCCTCCGCGCCCCCGCACCCAGCGCTACCTTGCACCCTGCCCCCGCCACCACCCCCGGCACCGCACGCACCACATCCCTCACAGAATGAAAGCACTACTCTTGCACAAGCCCGCGTCGCGTAGGGATTACAGCAAGCCTTTCGTTTCATCTGACTTGAACCTGTTACTTTTTTGGAAACAATATATAAGGAAGTGTTCACAAAAACCAACAGGTTAGGTCGATCCGAAATGTGCGAGGCTGTAGACGTGTTATATTTCATTTTAAATTGCCTCGATAGTGCTTGCGGCATAGGAGGTAGGTTTTGATAACAAATGTGACATTCCCTATATATAATTAAATAAGTTTTTGTTTGTTACGGCTGATTGTTTAGTCCTGACAATAACAAAATGGGCGTGAAAATCTTCCTAGCTAAAGTGCACTCAGCGAAATGCTAACAGCTTTAATAAATAATTACACATGCCTCTACTTACATTTTTATATGAAAGTATTTTTACATAAAAGCCATGGTATACTTCAAAATATTATTTATATATAAGCATTGGGTAATATTTAATATTGCACCAATCTGGTATTCACGAACAGAAAAATTTGAATGCTCTCTCATATTACAGTATAATTTTTTTTTGTCTAAAAGTTATTACTAAATATAACATTATTGACCAAAACATAAAGTAAATTTTTAATTTTCATTAATTTATTTTAATTAACAAGATGTCATGTAGAGTACATGACTTGCAAACTATTGATAAAATTATTATCAAAAATATGATGTGCAGTATTTATATTTGGTTTTAGTAATTTATTCTAATATAATGCTCTTCTTGCTTGAACTGTTTTATTACAGTCTATTTTATATATAAAATACTTGATAATTTAGTATAATGTCAGCATAATACATAGATATAATTAGCTCAATGTTTGCCCTTCCATTGTATTTGATAGAGAAAAGGCTTCAGTGTACAATAGCTATTGTATTCATAATATACTGTAATAAATAATACACTGCAATACAATATTACATTTCACACAATTTCTCCTTTAGAATATAATACTATATAAACTAGTGAAAAATATGAAATTAAATATAATAATATGAAGTGTTAATTATTTATGTTCATAAAGAAAGTCATACTATCTATCATTTTAGGTAATAATTTTAATGTTATAATAAATATTTTTAGTGTACTCTGGATATGTACATAGGATTGGATCGTAGAGATAGACCAACATCTGTTGAGATCTGGCCAATATTAATATTGACAACAAAATTACAAAAATATGAATAATAATGCACTTGAATCTTACCTTGCTAGTCAAACATTACTTTAAATGTATGGATATATAATACCTTATTCATTAGTAAATTAATCTTATAAACAAATAATTATACTAATATTTCTAATTTTATTTGTTTTATATTATAAGAGATAGATAATCTAACATGATAATCATATTTTTATTGATTGTAAAATACATTACTCTTAATTATAAGTTGTTTTATTTTATCTCCAATGTTGTGTCTAATCATTGTATATATTATACTGTATAATTACAATAGTGTTTATGTAAAAGTATAATATATAACTTGATCTATCCACATAAAGTCATATGGTTTATAGTTACATCTGCTTACTACTAAACATTTTGAACGAGTTTCTTGCGAGACTCCGCACGGTCAACACATCGCTCCGCGTTATAAATTGCTGAAAAATAGTAAAAGTGCAGTTTTCGGGCCAAAAAGTGTTTCAGTGTCTAAGTGTGTGTGGGAGGCAGCCGTACACGTGTGGGCGACTCTGTGGCAGCCAGGACCTTGGTCCAGGAGGCGGACAAAGTCCCCTCTAAATAACTCCAAAGGAAAAACACCATCAAGCCGCAAGCACCATCGTAAGGGCGCTGTGAAGAGCTTCCAGACGACACCTACATCAAGGAGTTTGGACCACGGGAAGAGGAGAAAAGCTACGTGACACCGCTGAAAACACCACGCGGTCCGTAATACTTAACCTCGTTAAACACCACGCGGTTGCAGTACTTAACCTCAGTAAACACCACGCGGTCGTACACGTGCTATTAGCCACGAGCGATCACGCGGATATCGGGGCCAGGTAAACAACGCGTCATCGGAAAGATCTGCGTCATCGCCCAGCGGTGTGGCACACCACACCTACAACATACACCCACACTTACACATCCCATCCATTACCCCATTCTACCATTACAAAATACCTCCCTCCCACTTGAGTAGTTCGCCAATAGCCCAACCAACCTTACCCCCGACCCCCTCTTTTCAGATATCGGGTCTGTGGTTTCCACGGACCCCCTGAGAACCAGGTTCTAGGTTTCGGGAGGCCCCGGGTTGACGTGTGACTCGGTGGTTTTTCCCTTTTTTCAGTGTCAGTGGAGCCTTCAAAGGACCCCTCGGGGAAATTTGACTGGCTCTGGGTTCCAGCAGTAGCTGGATTCTCGCTGTCCTTTCCTTTATCCATAATCCCTTAAATAGTACCCAAACTGGACTCCCTATACTAACCCCCCAGGACCCCTCGCAGGGAATTGGGATATTCTCAGCTCTGACCTGAGCAAGCAGCACCAATCGCAGTCCACCAGCGAAAGTACTCTACGGCGCACAATATCAGTGCCTCTACGTGAGGAAAAAAATAATAATTTTACTTTTAATTTTATTTTACATTTGAATACTACTAACATTAGGCTAATTTACAATAACTAATACTCTAACACCTTCCTCTTTACAAGGGACAAACATAGGTGTTTGGTACATACAAAGTAACAAACACTTACACAAACCCCAGTGGTGTAATACCACTTTAACAAAACAAAACAAACATAAAATTTTTCTCGAGTTGGAACTATCTTTGGAGATGTAACTGCTTGGTGGGAGGGTATTGAGAAAACCCGCCTGGCTAGCTACCACCCTCAAGTTTTCGAGCCTGCCGAGGTGTTCTCGGCAATAGCACTTGAGAGCCAGTACATTATCTCCAGGGTAGCTCCACCGTAACCCTAGTTAGTAGTCTTTATTTATACATCACAATGAAAAAGGCAACATCACTACAATCTCAGGCACAGGAACCAGCCGCATCATCACTGAGGGTAAGGACTCTAAAAAAGTCGGCCGTAGCAAAGTCCACTATGTCCGAAAAGCCGACACGCTCACCCGCCATTGGCCAGCAGTCCCGTAAAGCAGCGTCAGAGTCCGGGAAAATTGAAAAAGTGGAGACCAATATGCCTCCGTCGAGGCGTAGACTGTCCCCCCGAAAGACTTCCTCATGACAGACCCATCTTCAGCAGAGTCTGTTGCATCAGCGCCATTAGAGGAGGTGCCTCCCGTCAGAGACTTAAATATTATACAATGGGAATCGTGTGGCGTCCCCCCGTCCCCCCCATTGTCTCAGACGAGGAGAGCTCAGTCGCTTCCTCGGCGAATCAGATGCCAAAGAAACGAAGGAAACGGGACAGCCTTCTCTACGGTTCTCCCGGAAAGCACACCGGTGTGGTTATGGACCAGGCGACAACAGTGGCGAACGACCTGCTGCAGAGGGGGAAGGCGGCGTTGGAAGCCGCAGAGAACATGAAGCGTCTGGAGAGTCGAACAACAACGGCGGACCCAAAATGGGGCCTTATGGAGAAGGAGCTCCAGACTCTTCAGGCGAGTAACAAGCAGTTGTCGAACCAACTTGATGCTCTCAGACTGTCGGTTGATACCATCAAAACCGACCTGAAACACAACTTGGACAACTAGGTCGCGGCTTCTGCCACCCCCGTCGATGTTCCCGGAGTCAGAAGCGGTCTCCCAACTGCAAAACGAGGTCGCAGCGGTAAAAGAGATCTCGAGGAAGTTGCTCGAGAAGCCTACCTGTAGACCCCCCCCCCCAGAAGCCAAAGCCATAGACCTTACCCCGCAGCTCCAGCCTATCAATGAAAAGTTGGAGATTATTGCCTCGAACATCAAGGACTTGCGGGATAGAAAACCGAGTAAGGAAACACCGGCACCAAATCTGGAGACTGAACTGGCCATGACAGAGGTCAAGGAGAACCTTGCAACTATCCAGGAGGGAGTCTCTAATCAGGGCGCCGGTGAAGTAATCCTAACAAAGACCACGTACGCTAAGGTAGCAGCAAAGCCGCAAATACAAAGAAGACCCAATCACACCCTAATTGTCTCCTCAAGTAATCCGCAGGATACAGGAGACAATCTAATACAACATATAAGGGTGGCCCTTGACACAAGGAAAACAGGAGCGAAAATAGACCGGCTCCGAAAAGCCAGGAATCAGAGGGTGGTCCTTAGCTGCGGTTCGGAGGAGGACTTAAACCTTGTTAAATCCAGGCTAAAGCTCAAGGAGGGTCTCAAAGCGGAAGTTGCGAAAACAACTAACCCACTTGTGGTCATAAGAGAAGTAATGATGTATCTCACGGAGGACGACATTACACAAAATTTACTGGTACAAAATAGCCATTTGTTACAGGAATTGAATGAAGAGGAAAAGAAAATGCGGGTAATATACCGAAGACGTGCAAGGAACCCACTGCAGTGTCATCCGGTGCTTGAAGTCTCGCCAAAGCTTCACAAAATCTTCGTGGACGCCGGGAGGGTCTACATTGGCCTGCAACGCCAACCTGTGTTGGATCACTCTCCTCTAGTGCAGTGCGCCAAGTGTCAGGGCTTCGGACATACCAAGACTATATGTCGTAATGAGTCCCCGAGCTGCAGTCACTGTGGAGAGAAACACACTTGGGAAAAGTGCCAATCCCGAAAGAACGGCGAACCACCGAAATGTAAGAACTGCGTAGCAGAAAAAGCATCCCCTGCGGACCTGGCGCACAATGCATTTAGCGATGTTTGCCGGGAACGCCACAAATGGGATGCGATAGCTAGATCACGAGTTAGCTACTGCTAAGGGCTCCTCTACCAACGGATGTTCGGCGCCCCGACGGATGGACAGCACGGGTTTGCAGTTCATTCAGGCAAACCTTCAACGCTCCAAGACTGCGACCGCGGAGCTTCATCAGGTAGCTAAGGATTTAGGAGTAGTGGTGGCCCTTGTTCAGGAACCCTATGTGGGTTCAACGGGCACCATGAAAGAGCATCCTGGAACGCGAGTAATTCAGTGTACCCTAAACCGTGAAAAACCGGTTAAGGCTGCCGTCATCGTTTTCGGTGATCGATTGGATGTCATTCATGACCCGCAGTTGGTGACCGAGACGGAGGCGGCTGTCTTGCTGGTCGGAGAGGGGCTGAAACTTGGAGTGGTGTCTGTCTACCTTGAGGGGAATAACGACATAGAGCCCTACTTACGTAGGATAAAACTGGCTTGTGAGAAACTCGACACCTCATTGTGGCAGGGGATGTGAAGGCATGGAGCCACTGGTGGGGAAGTAGCTCGGAGGACAGTAGAGGTGCGGCGTACCACTCCTTGGACGAGATGGGGCTGGAAATCCTTAATACTGGGACTACTCCGACATTTGAGGTTCTCAGGGGGGACAGGATGCACAAAAGCTGCATAGATGTGACGGCGTGCAGTAAGTCCCTCCTGGGAAGGATTGAGGGGTGGAGAGTGGACCGGGAACTAACAACTTCAGACCATAATTCTGTTGTATTTTCGCTGCGTTTGGAGAAGGCACTAACACCTTTGCCCTCAGTTTCCACGCGCATGTACAACACGAAGAAAGCAAATTGGTCGGACTTTGGTCGCCTCTTCTGTGCCCTGTTGGAGGAAAATAACATCTTCTTGTCCATTAGGAAATCCAAAACCCCAGAAGAACTTGAGGAAGCAATCCAAGCTTACACCGGTGCCATCCATGAAGCCTACTCCACAACCATCCCGCGAGCAGGCCCATGGAAAGGAAATCCTGTTCCACCTTGGTGGAATAGGCACCTGGGTGACCTTAAGAAGGATGTCTTTAGAAGGTAGCGAAGGATAAGGAATGCTGCGCCCTTACGTAAACAACATGTCATAGAAGAATGCCTCCGAGCTAAACAGGAATATGCTGCGGAGGCCGGAAAAGCACAAACCGAGAGCTGGAAGGAGTTCTGCTCGGCGCAAGAAAGAGAAAGCATGTGGGACAAAATCTACAGGGTCATCAGGAAATCGTCGAAGAGGAAGGAGGGCGTGCTCCTGAGAGACCAGGTAGGAAACACTCTGTCCCCCCAGCAGTCCGCGAAGCTCCTAGCCAGATCCTTCTACCCAGACGACTCGGAAGCTTCTGACGACTAGTACCACAAGAATCTCAGGGAAATGGTGGAAGATAGTCAGCCCGGTATTTTCTCAGAGGAAGACCCCCCCCATAACATCTCCGGAACTGGACACGGTGCTTAGGGCTCAAAACCCGAAAAAAGCACCGGGGCCAGATGGGTTGACCTCGGACATATATACAGCGGCGATTGACTGCGATCGGGGAGTGTTCTTGAAGCTAGCCAATAAGTGCTTGGCGTTGTCACATTTCCCGAGAACATGGAAAGTCGCCCATGTTATTATCCTTAGAAAACCGGGTAAAGAAGACTACACAAACCCCAAGTCTTACAGACCTATAGGCTTTCTGCCAGTCTTGGGGAAGATTGTGGAAAAACTAATCGTTGGTCGCATTCAGTGGCATATTATTCCAGCCCTAAACCGTAGGCAATACGGTTTCATACCGCAACGCAGCACCGAGGATGCTCTTTATGACCTAGTCGAGCATGTCAGGACAGAGCTTCAAGACAAAAAGTCGGTGCTCGTCATATCGCTAGACATAGAGGGAGCATTCGATAACGCATGGTGGCCAGCTCTAAAATATCAATTACAGGAAAAGAGGATCCCTCTGAACCTGTATAAGCTGGTGGACTCCTACCTCAGAGATCGCAAGGTCACGGTTAACTATGCACGTGCAGCATACGAGAAGGGTACTTCCAAAGGTTGCGTCCAAGGTTCCATAAGTGGGCCTACCTTTTGGAACATTATACTTGACCCGTTGCTGCAGTTAATCACGAAGGAAAGGGTCTACGTTCAAGCTTTCGCTGACGACGGGGTTCTGGTGGTTTCCGACCATAAGATTGGTCCCATGGAGGTAGCTGCTAACAACATCTTGCAGCGGGTGGCAGCTTGGGGGTCTCAGAATAAGTTGAGGTTTGCACCACACAAAACAAGTGCGATGGTGCTCACAAAAAAACTAAAAATTGACTCCCCCAACCTGTTTATGAACGGCACCAAAATACATCTGGTGTCTGAAATGAAAATCCTGGGTCTATTCATAGACAACAAGTTGACCTTCAAGCAGCACGTGTCGACCACGTGTAGAAAGGCTGCCGATATTTATAAGCAGCTCGCATGTGCCGCGAAGTCAAGCAGCACGTGTCGACCACGTGTAGAAAGGCTGCCGATATTTATAAGCAGCTCGCATGTGCCGCGAAGTTTACTTGGGATCTCAATGGGGAAATAACTAGGACAATTTACGTTGCAGTGATAGAGCCCATTATGACGTATGCTGCAAGCGTATGGTCCGAAAAAACTGGTTTAGTTTATAATACCTTACAGAGGAGTTTCGCGCAAAAGGTTTGTAAGGATTACCGCACTGTCTCCCTCACCTCGGCCCTCGCGTTAACGGGCTTACTCCCTTTAGACCTGAGGATACAAGAAGACGCGGCACTGTATTGTGCGAAGCGGGGTCTATCCCAGGACTTTATTCCACCGGGGACAAAGCTAGAGCAGCGAGTGAGCTTAGCGTCCACACCCATCCGAACTAATTAACATCAAGTTTGATCTCCAGGAGGAACCACATACCGAGACACCTTCCCTCAGCCAGACCACCGGCTCAAGAATTTACACAGATGGCAGAAAGATGAAGGTAAAATAGGAGCTGCCGTCAGTTGTTGGAAAGGTGATAGAGAGGTGATTTCCCTTAAATTTAGCTTGCACCAAGCATGCACTGTCTTCTAGGCGGAACTTTATGCGCTTTTTAGGGCTTTCCAGCTAATCAGGGATAGCGGGGAAACCTGGGCCTCAATCTGGAGCGATTCCAGATCGGCCCTGGACCTGCTAAGTAATCCGACCCTGACCCACCCTTTACAGAAAGCCATAAGAAGGTGCCTGGAGGACATACGAGAAGCAGGAGCAGATGTTCAGCTGTTTTGGTTGAGGGCACACGTCGGAACTGCCGGGAATGAGCGAGCGGATGAGCTCGCGAAATCGGCAGCGCTCAGCGACGCACCCCTCGAATACGACTTGGTCCCTGTGTCCTTTGTCAAGAGAAAAATCAGAGAAGAGTCGGTCCTGCGTTGGCAGGACCGGTACGATTCCTCTAGCACCGGTAGCATCACGAAGATCTTGCTCCCTAATATAGCCGATGCATATCGGCTGACGAGGAAGGTAAAGTGGTCTCCGACCCATATGCAGATCTTGACGGGACATGGGGGTTTGAGCGAATATCTCCATAGGTTCAAGCTGAAGGCGGATCCTGGATGTGAGTGTGACTTGCAGAAGAGGGAAACAGTGTGGCATCTACTTTTCGATTGCCCAAGGTTCTCGGCCGCCAGACATGACCTTCAGTCGCAGCTGGATATGCCGCTGGAACTGCCCAATATGCATGTTTTGCTCGCGGAGCAGTCCAGCAGGCAGCCTTTACTAGCTTTCGCGGAGAAAATCTTCCGTGTGGCGGCTGAGAGAAACAATACTACATCACCTACAACACCCACAACACCAGCAGATCCCCAAAACATCCCACACACACTGGCTGTTAGCGCGGCGGCTAAGCTATATAGCCGAGCGCGTCAACAACGGCGGGATGGTCGCTGATAAAAGAAACTGACTGACCTGTAGCTCCTTGACCGGTGCAGACCAAGAGTACGCTACGCCACCTCGTTGATGGTCTTCAGGTTGTACAGCTCGTTCCTTGATAGGTTGTAGTGGACTGTATAGCGGGTAAATATAACTCACGACGACGTTCATGCGCCGTCCGGGCGCACATGCACTTGATATAACGGGGTCATAATGTCGTCGATGTCAACACGCGTGCGGTCGAGCGTAGACTGTTGGTAATTACAAACAGCTTTCCAATCAGCGACGGAAAAAGGACGACAGGTAGCCGTTGAAGCGGATTGGTAAATATAAAAGAAGTGCCAATTAAGTGGCGCGAACACTGGCCAACGATACGGACCCTGTATTGCAGCCCCAATTAGCCCGCACTATGACAATAGATCATCTGTTGTTTAGTGGACAGAGGGGAACCTGGGATAAGAGTTCGGGGGGGTGGCCCTCTTTATGGACAACAACTAAGAATCGTTGGGCATAAGTTTCTGCCTTGTAGGAACTCTGAGCCATATTGCGATTTCGCCCGGTCTATCCAAACTAATGAACGGTAGTACAACAAGAACGGCGATGAGGCGTAAGGTTTATGACGCCCTGCCGACAACGGTGGTGTTGGGAACCTCATGCAGGTTGGTGCGGACCAAGAACAAGGTCATAGCACTGCTTGCATGGGGGCCAGGACGCCATTCGTGCAGGCATGCACATTGCTGTCCCGTATTGGTGAGGAGGGATCGGTAGCGGAAACTACACCACGCAGGATTAGCATAGATGCAATGGTGGTCGAGTATGAGAAGGGCAGAATGGCAGACCTTATGGGATGCATGCTAGCCTCGCAGGGTGGCAGATCTTATGGGATGCATGCTAGCCTCTAAACTCCACGAGGTGGTCGTGTACGAGGACAGGGGTGCAAACCTCGGTTTCTTAGTGCGCGATATACCAAAAAGGGAGTCTGCCATCTCCGACCCCATGGCCGAGCTAAGTGGAGCCGAGCGACTGCAGCTAAAGGTAGCAGCTGAAAAAGAAGCCACTAGAACAGCTGTAGGCGGCAGTCCAGAGAGAGGACCATCTTTGACCATTACACAAACACTAATGACCCAGACACACACAACACAACATGACCCACAACAAACCGCAATTGACCGCTTTCGAAGGAGAGTTCCAACAGTGAGACCCGACCCGCAACCGAAAAGAAGCAGAGCCGATATGGGACAGGTGAGTGTGCCAGTTCAGATCCCGATCGCGGGAACACTGGATCATATGGAGAACGCGAATCCTCGAGTTTAAGGCAATCTTGGAGGCCCCGATAAAAGTCAACACATTGACTTGTAAGAAGATCCTAGAAGACCATCATCTGGGTATCGTGGCATCAATGTGGAGGCGAGACTTGAGGAAACAGAAGCTGCCATCTACAACAGCGATACTGCCCAGACACTCGCAGGGAAGATGTCGGGCAGCTACATGGCAGCTTCGTTTTACGGGAAGGGGACGATTCGCAGGAACCAAATCCCAAGCTAAGGTTCGAGACCCCCCTTAACGACCCTATCGTCGTGGTGGCCCGGTGCTCTAAGATCATGCTGGATGATAGGATTATTGAGAGGGTGAAAGCCGTCTCGAGAGTCTTAACTCCTACAACGTGCACTGAGGCAATACCCACGATTGAGTGGACAAATGGGGTTTCGGGTTGCGGGAAGACGACGTGGCTGGTGAAAAACTTCGATGTGGAGAGAGACGCCACTACAACCGAAGCAGCAAAAGACCTTCAGGAGAAACTGTTGCAGACGCACGGCAGTAAAGCCGAAAAGAGAGCGCGCACCATGGCTTCTATCCTCGTTAATGGTTTTAAAGAGTCTGAGAAACGTTCGCGGTTAATAGTGGACAAGGCTCTTATGGACCATTTCGGGGCGATCCTGACTGCTGCCCGGCTGGCGGGAGCAAGCGAAATCCTTCTCATTGGGGACTTCAACCAGCTTCCGTACATTGACCGGGAAAATCTCTTCGAGATGTCATACTGCCAACCAACTGCAGTCGCCGAAATCACTAACCAGCTTTTATGTACTCACATAAATCCCAAGGACGTGGCATATGCTTTTAGTGAAGTCTATGACGGTATATATTCATCAAAACCGACAGTACGATCCTTGAGACTCGAGGGTTACTCGGGTGCGCCGATTCCCCCGTACCCCCCCCCGAAACTCTCTATCTGGTTCACACCCAGGCAGAGAAAAAAGCCCTAATTGAAAAAGGCTACGGGAGTGGGGAAGGGTCGCGTGTCCTGACGATCCATGAGTCCCAGGGATTGACCTTTAAATCGGTGGTGATCCTCCAAACGAAGGGAAGGAGTTTACAGATTCACGATAGTGTGTCTCATGCTATCGTGGCTGTTCGCGGCACACAGACACCTGTGTTTATTATACCGACGTAGCCGACGATGCAATATGCCGTTTTATCCGTAGGGCGGTGAGTGCTTCGGCGAAGGATATAGTGGACTATAACCTTAAGATGGCCATGAAAAAGGACGACCAGAAGGTCATACGAGCTCTAATTGCCCAAACCTCTTCCCCAGGGTAATCGGCGGACACGGATATGGTTGTGCCACGGCTTGTGTGACCTTTTGCCTTTTACAAATTAAGCCAGCATGGATAAAAAAAAAAAAACTATTTTTGTGACATTGATGTTTATTTTCTTTTGTACGTTCTATTGTATTGCAATAGAATAAAATGTATAAATAACTATGTTCCTTTTTTTTTTAATGTATTTTAATAGTAATATTGAAATAATGATATTAGTGATAAGTTTTAATTTAATATATAAAAAAAAACCTAATTAACTGTAACCTAACCATGATAATATATAATAAATAAAAATAAAAAAATTAAAATAAAAAAAATTATATCGTAGTTATAATATTAGTCTTAGTATTTTCCTCACTTAGTTTTTAGTATGCAGCTGCATACTCAATGTAACTGTAAATGTTTTTTTTTTTTTCATTTATGAAGTGAGCACTGAATTAATTATACATCTTATAACAAACTCGGAAAAATATTATAAAAAATTATGAATTATCTCAAAATATGAAGAAAAAAAAAAATTAGTATAATAAAGAACTAGTCTAAATTACACTTATAAGACAGCTTGTTGGTGTAAAATTATTATGAAGACTTAAAAAACATAACTTTTAGTTAAGTATATTTTCATATCATATAGTGAAATCATGGAGGGAGCTATAAGAAACTTCAGTGACATCATACAATAAGTTATTAATATAAACATTTGATGAATAGAGATATAAATTATTCATAACAGTGATTGCAAGTTACGTCCGGATAGGTTAAAAATAAACTAATTAAATAGGGAAAACAATAGATTTATGTTTCATTGTAAAATTAAAATTCAGAAATTGTAAATATGTATCTCTTATTGTAATCACAGATATTCATGTACATCAGAGAACTTGGTTCTGCTTCATACAATTATTTGACTCTTTATAACATCTTGCAACAGTAGTCACCTTCCAAATGTCAAGGGTAATACAGCTTACTCCTTATGCTTTCACAGTTTCTTTGTCACCATCCTCTTTATGTAATTCTTGTGCTTCCGCTTTGAACTTTTCCTAAAAAAAGACTTCATTATCTCAGATTTCAGGAGGTTATGTTTTTGGTAATAGTATGGCATATTTTAATTTTTTTACTTTTGATATAATTAATCAAAGATTACATTCATTTTTATGTGTAAACTAAATATGTGATCAGATACACATAGCAATGGTTTAAATAAATATCTTAGTTTGAATGTCAATTTCTAGTATTGTGGTAAACTGAATTTAAAGATATTTAATACTTACTAGATCATAAATAACTTTCACAACAAGTGAACAACTGGGACATGTTGCTACTTCTTCTCCGGCCATAAGTTCTTCCTTAAAACATAATACAATACATTATCACCTATAATTCAAACAGCCCGTGTGTTTAACAATTATAGGATATTTCATTTTAATTTCCAAGATCTCATAATAAAATCAGTAAATTACTTTGACAACAGTGAATTCTCAAAGCTTATTTTTACCAACAAAGTATGGAGCTTGTACTCTTTTTAACTCATACAAAATTAAAATCAAAACTCTATTAATTTAGGTTCCAAGAAGGCACTTATGAACGTCAAAATACTACAGCTGATACGGAAAGCATCCCAGACATCGAGAAGAACCGGTAAGAAACTCGATCGAGTTTACCTTTTTTTTTCAATTATGGTTAACGTAATCAAGTTAATGAACAATAACTTACCGATTTAGGAGGATTAGGCAGCAAAAGCTATGAGAAAACATTAATGAAACGTAATTTAATTAAATAGACTACATTTGCTACTAACCTTACTTATTTGAAATCTATCTCCGCAAGGACAAGGGTAGTAATACATTTCATCGTCCTCTTCAAATTCAAAGTCTTCAATCTCTATTTCGTCGTGAAATATCGTCATTATTATTTTTTTCAATGTTTTCCTTGTTTATTTATAATGTTTTGGTGTCAAACCATGCCAAACCAGCCGAACCGAGCTAGCGGTGGGCAATTATCAAATATGACATATACTAATTTAATCAATCATCGATTATGAAGATAACTCGGTAATAGCCATTATTATTTACTAATATTTGTAGTTACTAATTTGATAGAATTAGGAATTATTATAAAAGAACGACCTTTTTTTATCTAAAAAGAACTTTTTTAGCTTCGCCTACATCTTTATTATGTACATATCTCAATTCAGTCATCATTCATTAAAATTCATCTCTGAGTATACTTAAAGGAATCGATTATGAATATTACTCATTGTTGAAATACTCGATTATGTAAAACATTCAAAATCGCCCACCTCTAAACCGAACTGCCGATTCGCCCAGTGTTAATTAGCGCAAAGTTACCAAGGACTTCTCAAAAAGTAACATTTTGGTCACAGAAGTAACGCATACTCATAAATTGTCGAAAAAACGCAATTGCAAGGAGCAAGACAGGAATGTCCGAATGTCGCATAAAATCCAAAAACGAGCTTATATGACAAAATTTAATATCTCCCGCCTATTTTATATTACATTGAGTAAATAAATAATTAGAATTATCTTTTCAAAGTAATACAATTATATGATGACAGTTAATCTTGTAGAAATGCAACGATTTTATAAAATTAAAAATGAATAAATAAATCATTAAAAACGAATAATTAAAAAAGATGTACGTATAAATATTTTTATTTTCTAATCGTGTTTTGTTTTATTTTTAAATTATTATTTAATTTATATTTTTATTGTTTTTAGAATTAATAATGTTCACTAGATTTACAGTCATATTTATTAATACTTGCTAATTTTAACAGATTCATATACATTCACTGATACTTACAATCAAAAAGTGAGGTTAACCTCAAATAAATATTAAAATCATGCTCATACGTGTTGAATTTATAAAACGAAATATATCTTAATATAAACTTCTTTATCGACGTATGGGAGAAATTTTGTAGCAATCGTCACGTTTTTCGGTTACGCGCCATGTTGCTTTTTTTATCAAAGTTTAGTATAGTGACGTAAAGAATATAATGTAATATATTATAATAATAACAACAATATATTAGTTTTGAAGTTTGGTTTGAAATAAGAATAACAATATATTAATTTGAAAGTGATAAAATAAAAAGTCTTATTCAAATTTATGTGAATTTACAAGAAAAGTGAGAGTGATTATATATTTCGTTTTATAAATTCAACACGTATGAGCATGATTTTAATATTTATTTGAGGTTAACCTCACTTTTTGATTGTAAGTATCAGTGAATGTATATGAATCTGTTAAAATTAGCAAGTATTAATAAATATGACTGTAAATCTAGTGAACATTATTAATTCTAAAAACAATAAAAATATAAATTAAATAATAATTTAAAAATAAAACAAAACACGATTAGAAAATAAAAATATGTATACGTACATCTTTTTTAATTATTCGTTTTTAATTATTTATTTATTCATAACTTGTAAATATAATACAATAAATAAATAGCAATGATATTATAATAAGAACAATGATAAAATAAATTACTCATTAATTGTATGCATGTCTATAATAATAAAATAGCTTTAATTTAATACGGAAAAAATAGTTTTTCTTAAGGCTTATCTACCCCATTTTCGTGAAGTTGCAAATAGTAGAAAAATGATATGTCGTAAAGAAGTTTCACTTCTTACCTGTGTACTCTGGTACACACACACATTTTTTATTTTAGTTGAACAAAATTATGATAAGTTGAAACGTTTATCTATACTGAACATTTAAACAAGCGAAAAGTACAAACATTTTAAGATAGAAAGAAAAATGGCCGACTTAAAAGTAGGAGTGAAGTTGAATTTCAAAGCTATTACAATGGACTATCAAAAAAGTGTGCCTTTGCCTAACATTACTACTAATGAAATTTATTATGGACACCAGCCATCTATATACTCTTTTAATTTGCATGTCTTCAGTGACGCCAGCTTTTATTTCTTCAATTATCGTGAAATTTGAGGACAAAAAGGATCAAATTAAATGGTTTCACTTCAGTTTCACTATTTGACAAACCACTTGTACAAAGTGAAACATTTAGGAATATTTTGCTATTCAACAGGAGGTCAAAATAAAAGCTATAAAGTTACAAGGTTCATTCATTTTGTAGCCCGTATCGGTACCTTTTGTATCGATAAAAGGTTATTAGGGTGGATCATTCTGTGAATAATAGTGAAGAGACTCCTTCTCTATGCATCTGTTCTTCTCGATTACTGGGATATTTTCCGAATCGGCATTAGTGTATTCACGTTCTAAGTGCCTTCTTAGGGCCAAATTGAATAAAGAATTTTTTGATTTCGATTTTATTAAAATAACATACCCAATTTGGGAACATTCGTACCTAGAATATGATAAGCATATGAGGTCTAATAAATTAAAAAAACCCACATGGAACTGCGCTACTATTGGTATAAATTACTGGAGTAAGTTGCCAAAAACCTAATCCTGTCAATGAGATTGAAGGAAAGGACGAAGTTATTAGAAAAATCACCGAATTCTTTCAAGATCAGTATATGATATTATAGTAGCCAATAAACAAAGTACCTCCTGCACCTGAAGAAGGTCGCGGCTAAATAATCTTGTGTTGTATTTGAAGGAAAACTTGTGATATTGAATTTGAATTGGCGAACTTTGCTTACTAAGATGGGTAAAGGCGTTCCTTGTATGGAATAAAATAGACATTAATTGTTATTGTTCTTTCAAATAATTAATAATTAGTAATTATATTAGTTAATTTGTTTTTTTTTTTTTATTTTACATTTTTTCCAAAGTTCCTTTCTGTTCCTAAATCGATCTCAATAAAATAAACTAAAATTCTTGTTAATTCAAAATGTATATAATAGTTCTATTAATGTTCTAATTACGAGTAAAAAGTTTTTACGTAAGAATATATTAAAGTAATAAAACAGTTTTAACAGCATTATACCTATATTGTACGTAATCGCTGGGTGTTTAAATTATCGTAACTTGTGTGGCGCCTTGATCGCCACTATTTGATTTGTACTGGCCGTTTAGGCTTACGCCACATAGCGAATTCTCGCTGCGCGTTATTTTTCTCGCGGTTTATAATCCGCGTACTGAACCTTGATAAACTTATACGCACGGCGAATAAAATTCTTAGCTATTTTTATCAGTTCTACCCAGTTTTCAGCTGAGACACACGTATATGAACAGCAGAAAAAACATCTTGATTTGCCTTTCATTACAGCGTAAGAGGCGCGTCAAAAGATGTCACCAATACTGGTTTTATCCTTTTAAGTCCTATGAAAGGATTTTTCTATGTAAAGTACCAAGCCTTGGGAGAATATAACAAAAAGTTTTTCGGGTGTTTTAGAATTACTAAACAGCTAAGTATTTTGGCTTTCTGCACTCCTTCTTCATATAAATTTTAATCATGCCAAAACTCACAGTCTTACTTGTACGCAATACGCTAAAAAAGAGGTACAAAGCTTTTGCTTCACGTATCAATGTCACTATAATAACTATATTTTTTATAGAATTGACGATTATATTTTAACCAACTTCAGAACAAAAGGACGATAGTTCAAAACTGAAGGAGGATCTATAATCAAATTATACCTTTGTAATATCGATCTAATTACCTAATACTATTATTTATGAGTATTGTTCTATTACGTATAAATATTATTAGTATGTATGTTTGACAATAGTATCTCGGGAACTAGGTATTGAATCGATTTTACTGGAACTTTTTCGGGTGATTAGATATTATTTAAGCGTGTTTTTTTAATTCAAATTTATTATTGCAGTATACTAATTAATGCCTGCGAGTTTACTTACGAGCAAACGGTCGTCTTATTTTTTCAAAAATATTTTTATTGTATTAATTTTCGGTAGGCTTGTTTTTTATTTAATATCCAATCTACACATCATACACTCAGTATATTGATACATTTTTCATTCATTTATTATTCTTCATTTATGTGTTTTTAAGCTAAATTCATAACATTTACTTGATTATTGGGTGGGATAAAATATTTTTCCTATCAATAAGGTAAAATTTAGAAATTCACAACACTATTTTACTCTCGCATACAAGCTTCATTTTAATAGTCATGCCGCACAACGATATGACGTTCCGTATATTCTAGGAGATATTTTTTAGTTTGAAGGTAGTGTGGCAGCATCTAGTTGTAGACAACTAATCATTAATCTATGAATACAACATTAAATAAATTGGACATTTTATACTTATAACATTTTAAATCTTTATGTTTTATATTTAAATTTGTATCTTTTATATTTAAATATTATCTTTACAAAACGTAACCCGTGTTGAAATAAGCCATCGCTATCTCCAAATTTCATGTACTATGTTCCTCCAAATCCTGCAATGTCAAAGCTTGCAACACTCACCAGTTGGCAGTTATTTCAAAACGTCATACTCACGTCAGTCAGTCAGTGTCACACACGTCATTTGACACTTCATTTTTGTAGGGGAGGATGATCACGGTGGTCACTCAAAGTTACAAGTAAAAAGTTTTTATAAAAAAGTGGTGCAGTGAGTGAATTAGTGCTTTTATCAAACCAGCAATAATAATAAGGAAAGCTCAGCTTCAATAACAATGTTTAGTTGGCTCAAGAAAGAAGGTGAAAAGACCGAAAGTATTGAAAATGTCGTGGAAGGGCTCAAACGGATCTATAGAACCAAACTGCTGCCGCTCGAGCTACATCATCAGTTCCACGATTTTCACTCTCCGCAGCTGGAGGAGCCGGATTTCGATGCGAAGCCGATGATATTGCTTGTAGGACAGTATTCGACCGGTAAAACTACGTTCATAAAGTACTTGCTCGAACGAGATTTCCCCGGCATTCGTATCGGTCCGGAACCGACGACAGACAGATTCATCGCTGTTATGTTCGACGAGAAAGAGGGCGTGATTCCCGGCAACGCGCTCGTAGTCGATCCGAAAAAACAGTTCCGGCCGCTTAGTAAATTCGGTAATGCTTTCTTGAACAGATTCCAGTGCTCCACAGTCGCTTCACCCGTGCTCCGAGGCATATCTATCGTAGACACGCCTGGCATCTTGTCAGGAGAGAAGCAGCGCGTCGACAGAGGCTATGACTTTACGGGAGTTCTTGAGTGGTTTGCAGAGCGTGTTGATCGTATTATACTTCTCTTTGACGCCCATAAACTTGATATTTCTGATGAATTCAGGCGTAGCATTGAGGCTCTCAGAGGTCACGATGACAAAATTCGTATTGTACTCAATAAAGCAGACATGATAGACCATCAACAGCTCATGCGTGTGTATGGAGCTCTGATGTGGTCGCTAGGCAAGGTTCTGCAAACTCCTGAAGTTGCCAGAGTGTACATAGGTTCCTTCTGGGATCAACCTTTGAGGTATGATGTGAACCGCAGGCTATTTGAAGATGAAGAACAAGATTTATTCAGAGACATGCAATCTCTACCCAGAAATGCTGCTTTGCGTAAATTGAATGACCTTATCAAGAGAGCACGGCTTGCTAAAGTTCATGCTTATATTGTAAGTGAATTAAGAAAAGAGATGCCCTCTATGTTTGGAAAAGATGGCAAAAAAAAAGAGTTGATTAAAAATTTAGGACAAGTTTATGATAGGATCCAACGAGAACAACAGATATCTCCTGGAGACTTTCCTGACATCAAGAAAATGCAGGAGACATTAGCTAATCATGACTTTACAAAGTTCCACCCTCTGAAACCAAAGTTATTGGAGGTGGTGGATCACATGCTGGCCACAGACATTGCAAAGCTCATGGACATGATACCACAAGAGGATGTCAACATTGTTTCGGAACCTCTCATAAAGGGTAAGTTTTTCATCCTAGTTGAAATTGCATTCTCTATCTATTTATATATGATAAAATGCATTCTAATTAAAAAAATTGTTTTGGCATTATTCTGGGCATTCCACTGGATTTTACAATATGATTGTATGCAGTTTAAACATAAATGTAATCAAATATCAATTGATCCAAGAGAATGACTTCTCATTGAAAATGAAATGCATCATTATTGAAAATTCCAGTATTATTTTGAAGTTATTATCTAAATATTTCATTAAGTATGTCTTATTTTATTTATATTTAATTTCACAATTGACTAACAGTTAATAATTTGATTGGTTTTATCTATAAGTAAATTGATTTAGTTTCATTTTAGATTTTATTTAAATTTGATCAAAGGTTTTTTCTATAATAATTAAATAAAAAAATTTAGTCACTTCTATTGTATGTATATGTTTGGGTTTATATTAATTATATAGATCTGTACATTACATATGATCCATACACAGGAACAGCTCAGTGCTTCTAATCACTAATATCAATATAAGTACAGATATGGCTAGAGCGTTTATCACATATTGTGACAAGGTTACTGAATGCTTTAGCCATACTACTTACTAATAGTTAATGTGAAGTTTGTGTATATAAAACATACTAATTCCTTTTTGGTTGCTTTAGTATTTTGTTGGAAAAAGTATTTCCTTTGACTCAAGTATGAAGTAATTAAATTTAAATCCTTATTCTTCTTAATAATTGTAACCATTGACTATTTTGTTTGGTAATGAAAATAAGTTCAAGAGTAAGGAGTAACATTCATAAACATGTTTTTTTTTTCAGTAACATTAGAATAACTAAAACATTGTGGGTTTAGATTTGTATTATTTCTGCAAACAAAATACCTGTACTCATGACATCAGCACCACTTCTTATCATCACTAGATATTGACCTAAATAATCATTGTTATCATTATGATAAGGCAGTAAGTTCACAAATGGTTGCCGACAGCAACATACACTAGTCAAGACATTGCAATTATGAAATCATCTTTGTGTTATGTTCTATTCTGTGACCTAATACAATCTCAACATATTATGTTATTTCATCTTCTATCTAAATAAAATGATAGAGGTTTTCTGTTGAGCACACATCTTGCAAAACTACTGAATTAATCCTTAAAAATAATAAAAAATTATCACAATATCTCTTCTCATACATAAACAATAATTTTGTCCTTAAAATGCTTGGAGCCATGAGCACAGCTAGTAAAAAATAAATATTAATTTAATTGATTTCCTATATCAAGTAAGTCAACTTATCATAGTTGTGACTATCACTTGTGACTATCGTAACCACAATACCTTGGATCCTTGACAGTTCAAAACCAATGACATTAAGTAGTTGCGAGACTAACCAAACTATATTCAGTTGCTTAGTTACTGCATTTATACTACTCTCACCTCTCTTGCTGGACCACTTTGTTCCAAGGATCACCATAATTAAGAGTTTTGTTTATTTTCGTATATAATATGATGTTCTGTTTTATGTACTGTTTTTTTTTTGTTTGATCCAAGAGTAATAGTTTCTTATTGTCTACCCAGTAAATAGTGTTTTTCAACTAAACACAATTCTTATTATATTAATAGCATATGGATGCAGATTACGAATTGTTTATGTGCATAGAGATGTCGACATATTGAAGGTAAAATGACGCATATTTTGATGGTAATTATTACAAAAGGTCATGATCTGCAATCCCTATAGAAGTGTCCAAATTACCATAATATTGTCTCACCTACTAACTAACTATTGGATTGATTCAATCATTGTTTAAAGCTTAAGTTTAGGTTTATGAATAGGCATTTGAACAGCAATCGAATATTCGAGAAGTATTGACAGGCACTCCACTAAGTGCTGACACAGCACCTATAAACAAACACGACTGCGAATGGCAAGGTGCTCTCCAAACAAATACAACCTTATGTATATCACAAATTGTTATTACTTAATCTAAGCGTATTCAATGTACACAATTGAAAGCTATTTTATTAATCTATATATATCTATACATAGTATGAAATGAAGTCGCTTCCCGCTGGCTGTCTGTCCCATACGCTGTGTACGCTTAGATGTTTTAAACTACGCAATGGATTCTAATGCGGTTTTTACTAAGAATTAAAGAATGTTTTACGGAGGGTTTATATATACACTACTTTCCAATTAAGCTTTTGTATAGTAAAGAAAATTCAATTACTTGTAATCAAGTCGTCAAAAAATGATTTTCGGGCGCTTACATGGCTTACGCCGGTTAAACCTTATGAGATACATCAAAATAATATTCTAAAGAATTGTAATTCTTTAAAAAGCCTAGAAAAGAGTCCGTGATGGTATATGTTTATTTCCTAAGGTTGACTCACAGTAACCATTTTTATTTTCAACATAGTAATTTAAAATATTACGTTATTTGCGAAAAAAAATTCTCCAATTCAGTGTTAATATAAGATAAGATAAATTACCCAGATAAGTTCTTTAGTTAACTTGGGCATTTAATGTAGATTAAGACATTCCTTTACAGTTTTCAATTTGAATAAATACTGTAGAAGATATCACGAATTCAAAATCATTCGCCACCAAAGACAATCCTACCTAAAAAACCTATGATAAATTGCGCGACGCGAGCTAAGCCCACTATTCGTAATTATGAAGTTACATAACATTCCATAATGCCCGAAGTGTTAGGCAGAGGTTTGTTACACCACAGTTCGCCGGGTATTTTTTAGCTCCCATGTAATAGGAGGCGAGACTGTTGCCAGTAATCGAGCACAAAGCCAAAATCCAAGCTGCTACTGAGTATTTCATTAAAAAAACCATTAACACTTTGCTCGACCTGACAATTGAACCTAGGACTCGGAGCAAAGCAGTCGCGTTTAGGACCACTAGACTAATGAGGCAGTTATGAAGTTATGAACTGTCAATATTAGAGCGATAAACTCTAAATCAGGCTTATTTAAACACTAGCTGTGCCTGCGGCTTCGCTCACGTGGACTACAGAATGCCCGCGCGAATGTTGCTCCCCGCACTCGGCTGTCTTAAAGCTGATATTTTGACATTACAAACAGACACTTAAATTTGATTAATTGTAGAGATAAACTACAACAGTCAGTCGTCGTGTCAACAGTCAGAATTACTCTTACTAGTATTACACTAACAATCTGAAATCTGTCTGTTATGAGGTTACTGTAAAAGAGGTTTTTTTTCCTCCGCTTTCTATGACGACTGCTTATTTAGAACACTTTCCTTCGAGTTCGCTATAAACGTAATCCAGTGAGATACTGAGCGAATACAACAAGCAATTATTAGCAATAGGTAGTTTCAATGAGATTGTCTACGTTTCTTTAATGTATTTATTGTTCGTGCAATTAAAGTAAAAGCGAGGGCCTGTTGTGCTATTGTGCTAGTGTGCTGAGAGCTGCGAGCCAGTGTGCAAACATTTCCTCTTTGTACAATGAGTGCATTCGTATTTAGTTCAATACGTCGGTTATAATTATGGTTGCCATACGCCTCGCCGCGCCGCGTTGGTCAGCAGGTCTGCACGGGCCTGTCTGACGGTTTGTCACATGATCTTTATGATAAGTACTGACTGAGGTTTCTTACTATAAAATATATCGATATAGAAACAGTTAGATGGATCTCCACAACGTAATAATAATAATAAATTTTATTTCATAAGAAGGAACGAAAATACTAATGCAGCATGCCGTGATACCCAAACTAGGAGATCCTGTATCTTTGATATCAGGTTTTCTGTACAGTCTAATAGAACACAAATAAAGAGAGAAAAAAATGGAAGTCAGCGTGTCATGTAAAACATTATTTATTCTCTAAGAATCTACTTATTTTTACTATATAAATATTTAATAGAAATATATTTTACATATTTATTATAAACTAAAAGCGTTATTATGCGTTAGTATGCTATAATGCATTCATCACATAAAAATATCAAAATAAAATGTACCTTACATCTTTATTAAAGTGGCATCCGGTAAACAGCACCAGCTAAACTCCAAGAGACACGTATCTCTCTGTTTCTGTGTGCTTCTGAGCATGTTATTAGATTACTTGAATTCAGTCTTTGCAGATTTATCTAAACAATAAAATATATTGCATTTAAATTCCTATATTCAATTAAAAAATCCACTATATATATATATTATTTTATATAAAAAAGGTATGAAGCAAACATACGGCCCGTCTGATGGTAAGTGGCTGCCGTAGCCTATGAACACTTGTAAAACCATAGGTACCACTAACGCATTGGCCGATCTTGAACTCCCTAACCTGGAAATCTCACTCACCGCAGAAACACAACAAAAGGTTATTTGGCTGCAATCTTCTGTAGGGTGGAGGTATATAACTATTAAATACATGTAAACACGTGAGTTTGGTGTTCATCACATTAGTTCACATACGATGAGTGTGTTCTTAAAAAGAATGCGTTTTTATTAACAATAGTTTTGACATTCATAACTATTTACATTTCTATAACAATTTACGATTTTGTTGTAAACTTGCTTGTAAAAACATGGATTCCTATATTATATATAGCAGATAAACTTTAAAATATATCTAGATCTCAGACCAAATAATGAACTACGATAAATATATAAGAATCTAGTTCTTGTATAATATAGGTGTGCCGGGAAACGAAAGATTACAGTTCTTGGGCATCAGTAATAAATGACGTCACAAATATAATCCCCATTGTTATGACACAGCAGTAAATACGTAGGTATACAATTATTTACAGAACTGCGAATTACAATAATAACTTTTGCGGAATGTAGTTTACAAATAACTGCCAACAACTAAGTAGATGTCGACCTGTGCCCTCGACCTGTTAGGTTAAATGTATTGTGATGCTCTCTCTGTATTCTACACGTATAGATAGAAAGTTGAACGTTTTGGTAAATTATTTAAATCTAAATTTCTAATTTGTAAGAGCACATGGCTCGTTGTTTGAACTGCCTGTTAGGTACTTGTTCGAACGCGTTTGATTGTTTCGAGTAGGTAATCAGCTGGTTGAGATGTGACCTCTTTCCAGGTTTTAGCGCCGCTATTGTTTCGCGAGTTTTATTCATTAACTAGCTATGTGCCCGCGGCTGCGAACGCGTTTACATCCCTTAATTGTATTTATTTTATTTTATAACTTTTAGGAAGGCTTTTACGCCTTTCAGTTCAGTATATATCTGCTCAAGCGCATACAATCTGTTAATACGCGATCATGAACCGCGTAGTCAACTCGTTTAAATATGTCGTTTGCAAAGGCCCTTAATAATTGTGAGTGCAGTCTTTGAATTAGGTAATCACATTTCCACATGCAAACACCTTTAACTTAATATAAGTTTTCTTTTTATCTCTTTTTAAATCGATGACCATATTAGTAAAACTATGTATCGATGCATCCCTAGTTTTTAGGTTATGTTAGATTTTATAAAATATCTTCAGAACCAAGTCTTTGTTTTAAAAAGTAACATTTGCGGGTATTATTACAGTAAATATTGAACATTATGTAAACAAAATTCATTTAGACGCAATATGAAACGGTATTCCATAATATATCCATGGACATTCTCCTTTTATTTATTTGTATAGATTTAATAAAATATGAGATGTAATAGAGCCGTGAGAAGTCGTTACTAATACGATACGACTGATACGAGCTGTTAAGGATGAATAAACAAAAGTGTCAGCTAAATTTCACACGGTATCATTTTTGTTCCCCAAGCGGTTTCATTCTTAATTATGTCACGTAATATTACTTTATTATAAAATTTTAGCGCTTCCTACATGTTTCCATTTCTTAGATGTTCGCTACGTCTTTGCGTATTGCAATACTCTGTACGCGTTTTGCAATACATGTGACGTAATTTATAAACGGCCCTTTAATAGGTATGTAGTTTCCTGATATTTCTACAAGTAAATATCATCCTCCGTATCGAGTTTTACTGGGTTCTTAAGCGGCGCCCGTATAATTTAACTCATTACTTGTTCATCATCCTGGAAATTGCGTCATCCGATACATTTCACGTTCTCAGGTGTCGTACTTGTTTGCTTTTCGGTTTTGTTACTGTCTCGAAATAATAATCGCACGTGATGATAATATTTCAAGACAACATTTAAGGTTGATCACATGAAGGTTGTTACGGACAGAAAAAAATAGCTAGCTAATATTTCTAGTTAAATAAGCTAAATTATTAAAAACGAATTGAATAAAAAAACACTTGACTAAAAATAATATATTTTTCTATTTTTGTTTTTTGTTCGATTCCCAGACGTCGTACTTAAATTACGTGTATTGTTTCAACGACCGCAACCTAGGGTACGAATGGCATTAACAACCTGGTCTCTGCATGCTTCGCTCATTGTTTAATAAGGTGTGCGTGTTGAAGCTGAAGGACGGGGGGTGGCTCAGAACTTAACTAAGGTTTAGAAGTGAACTGATGACTTATAGAGAGAGCCTGTAAAGGCTAAGTGCAAGTGATTTTCTGCTATTGTGTTAATTTCGAACCAATTATATTTCCTGTTATTTTAATTAAAACAGTTTTGCTGAATCACCGCCAATTTACTAAAACATCATCCGACATTCGAATCGAATTCCCGTTTGAAATTGTCACTATTTTCATAAAATTGCTTAACAGATTGAATTAGATGAAAACAGTTTGTAAATGTGATAATAATGAGTATTCGGGATTCCGTTTTGTTTAATACCGTTATTATTTTGAAAGGTTTTACTTTTAACCTTGTGTTAACCGGGTCGAGAGATTGCTGCAGTCAAAGGCTAGAGACTTTGTTTCCGAGTTATTTCCTAAGGAAGCGGAGCAGAAGCAAGGTCATTACCGTTGAACTGTATAATTTAAATTATTCACGGTTCATGACTGTGAAGTGTTACATGTCAGCTGTACGTACGTACAGATATTGCGGGTTCAAATTAAGCTCATGTGAAGGGAATATAAAGCAGATCACCTGTTGTTAAGTGGTCACTGCATGCTGCAGTTCTCTATGAGCAACGTCGTAGAGGGGCGCAGTTGTAACTGAACTCACTCACAAATATGTTGTTACCCTTGAGGACTGGGTTCTAACGGCTCGTGTGCTGGTGTTGCCAGCAATGCTAACTGCACTTCTCTAACCGGAACACAGAATCGCGATAGGTGGTAGGTAGGTAGGTAGGTGGAGAATCAGTGTATAACAGTTCCTAATCTTAGCCTGTAAAACGTGCGGCTGAGTGAGTGCCTTAAGCGCTTGCCCTCAAGCCACGGTAAAAGCCGTCAGAGGCTCCAGGGCCCATAAGGCTAACAGTATAGCCAGACAGAAAAATAAAATAAAATAAAAACTTATAAAACGCGTAGAAAGCTTAGTTGGGAGAACATAATTATCTAAATATGATTTTTATCAAGTGAAGGAATCTCAATGTATATGGAACTAACTGTGCCCTTGGCTTCGCTCACGTAGACTACAGAATGCACGCGCGAATCTTGCTCCCCCGCTTCCGGCTATTTTAAAGACAAAAATGTTTATTGTGGGTGTTCCTTAGAATATACATGTAGTATAATATGCATGTAGAATATACTTTTTTTTAGGTCTTGTTATGATTATGTAGTACATTAATTTGTTATATCTCTTATGGTTTACTAGCATAAGCCATTTAAGCGCCCGATGTGATTCACATGACCAGGTATTTTTAATTCTGCGGGACCCTGATTCTTTTTCTAAAATAAAAGTAACCTAAGTTACTCCCTATATCATCAGCTATCTGTTAGTGAAAGTCCCGTCAAAATCGGTTCAACCGTTTCGGAGGTTACCCGGAACAAACAGACAGACAGAGAGACAAACATTATAAAAATGGGCTTTTTGTTGTAGGTATCGTACATTCACATATGCATTTAGTAAAAAACAAGTTATTTAGACATTACAAACAGACACTTCAATTTTATTAATTGTATAGAAGATATAGATATTGTATAACGCGTGCTGTATGACCGTATGTTGTTAATGTATAGGTATCACGTGAAGGCGCAGGCGCAGGCGCAGGTACGACGTGCTAACAGCTAATTATCGTGTGTACCCGCATATTTTTGGTGATAAAACGCAGTGTGACGCGAACACCAACCTCATGACTCACTGGTAGCTGATAACTATTATAGGTACACGGACACACATCGCACTCTGCCCTTGCCTTGCCTTGAACAGAGTAATTTCTTTGGAGATTTCTGTCTACTTGGGGCAGCCTGACTGGCGTAATCCTCCACCCTACAAAAGATCGCAGCCAAATAACCACGTGTCGTGACCCTGCGGGGAGTAGAGCTTCCCGAGCACCTTGGGGATAAGGGTTCAAGGTCGGCAACGCGCCAGTGACACCTTTAGCGTCTATAGGCTACGGTAGCCAGCCGCTTACTAATAAGCTGATATATGTTCACTGTACAAGATATTTGAGTACCTGCATGTAAATTTAAAAAAAAATCAGATCGAGAATGGCGAAAATCATAAATTCACTATTCCATACATTACTACAACAGTTACATATTAATGACAAGAGTTCTTCATCAAATCTAACGGAAAAGCCGAAAACGTATCGCAGCTTGGATATGTTTTGACTGTTGGGACACGACATGCAATTATTTCTTGATGCTTTGTTTAAAACTTAATAAATACTTCTTCACTGCTGGTGGTGGTACCTTCCCTTGACTATAGGAAAACGTATATGACTTGTCACTAATTAACTAATTAGGTATATAAAACTGAAGATAGGTTCAGCCAGTCTTTTTATAGATTTTTTTTTTATTTTGGGGGGTTCAGGTGTTGTACTGTCTATGTTCGCGACTCGCGGGACGTTTCATTTGGCGCTTGTAAACTTCATCTTTATCGATCTGTCATGTTTTATTTAATTGCTTACATTATATGATTAACACGTGGACCAGCTGCTATACATTACGTAGAAAGCTCCTGTTCTATTGGTGTTGTGTTAAAATTTTGTTAGGTATTTATTGTCTGAAACAATGTTTATGGAAAATGTATTTTAAGAATTAGTTTGAACCAACTTCAGTCTATTGACTGTCGAGTTGCGTCGCATCGGACAAATATCAAAGTCAAGTGTAAGCTAGGTAATTGATATTGAATACATTTTGTTACTTATGCACGTGTCTTCAAGAACTATGGAACTAAAATATAAGGTTTGTATAAATAGTCTTCGGTCTCGCTTGCACAAAGCGCAAAGCAGGTGGTCAGGTCACGTAAGGTGATGCTGAAATGTTGCTCGGAAACCTAATGAATATAAAAATCGATTACGACTTTCACTGCCTTTAATTTTACCAGCTATGTACAGTTCTTAGAGAAAGTTGGACAACGTTTAATTTAGGTAGTTAAGTAAAACAAGCGGCATTAGTTGCCTTGCCGGTCTTAACATCCTTATGTAGTTGTTTCTATTAGGACAGTGCGTCCAGATGGAATCGACAGTATTTAACGATGATTCTTTATCAGTGTTAGTGAGTGTTATCGCCGTAGTTATCTATGCGTTTGGTAATTGGTCCCGCTTGGGGAAACATCGAAATTCCATTACTAGCTTCAAATGATATTGTGGTATTAAAAATTCACCAATGTTCAAGATTATTATAGTATGTATAGGTTTAAAACTATTGCGATATGAGAACATTCTCCGTTATTCTAATTTGCAAATGTTGCACGGATTTCATTATTTTATATTCTTCGTCTTTGTTTTGGCAACCAATCCTTCTTATTAAAGCTCATTAATGCCATTATCAAGTGGATGATTGTTTACCTATTATAAAGTCGGTATCTTCTGGTGATTGCAGTGCTCTAGTGGTGGAGCACTTGTTACAGTTTTCTAATGAGTTTTTGTCCCATCTCGGAATTTATGTTCGTTATTATTCCAATTCAATTTACTCGTGTAAATAACCAAGATATGTTAACGCAAAATACTAACAATATTTCACAATATGAAATAAAATAGCGAAAGTTTATTAATAATAAAAAAGAATGGAAAACTGCACAAAAGATTAAGTTTTCGAAAAAAAAAAAAATTGTTTCGGTTTTTTTTTTTCATTTTCATTAATCATTATTAATAATTGACCATTTACTTTTATAGCAGTAATTTAATATTACACTTTTAATAATTTGTATAAGATAAATATATAATATATTGCAACGTCATCTGTTGTCATGTAAATATTATACTAAGATAGTGTGACTAATGAATGATTTCACACGGCGCTGCCGCATTATTACTAATGAACAAAAAAGTATATTTTCCTGTGTATTTATCATTATAGACAAAAGTCATTAAAACTACATATCGTGCGATACATACGCACTTACTTAATCCAATATAACAACATTCACTTTTATAATATAAAGTTATCAATGTAGTCGCACTTTCATATTTTCTCTATTTTTAATATAGAATCCTATTTAAATATTAAACAGTGAAATTTTATCAAATGAATTAAAAACTGTTCTCATAATAACAGTTTGAACGCCTTCTGTATAGACTCGACGCCGACGCCGACGACGACGTGACATTACTTCAACTTTCATTGTTTATTGTAAAATAAGTATAATTATGCTTGCTTGTATCGCATGCAAGAGTCTTCTTCATACACGATACACGACACCGAAATAGGTTATGAATGCAACTATATTAATAGATCTGGTGATAACTAGGTATTGAATATAAACTAAATTATCCATACAACGTAAATTAGCTATATAGTCCAGTGATCATGATTGAAGAGAGAGATTCGGGTGACAAGGTTCAATTACAAAATTAAACAAAATATATATTATATTCATCAGAGAATAAATAAGCGCAGAATGTAAACATACTAACTTTTATTATTTTCTACATACGGTTTTCTTAGTCTTTTGTGTTACATCGCTTTTCAGCAATATAGTAATCCCATATGCTGCATAGAAAAATATATAATTTAAATCGTGTACTTAATTAACCCTAAGTTACTGCTCAAATATTTTTTAGTAATGCAATAGCAAACGGGTATGCAATTCACTTGGTATTGAGTAGTGGTGGTATTTAACTTTTAATGGTTCCGTAGTCCTGAGGATTTAAACGTAGGTCGATGTAAGTTCTTGTTGCAGTATTTTGTTTATCGTCCGCTATCTCGCATTTCGACGAGTTAGCGAACTGTTAAAGTGTTAATAGCGTTCTTTCTCGAATAATTCTTTGTATTGTGCGTCATCAGGAGCGAGTTACTCATCGCTAATGAATCGAGCTGCGAACTGGGTCTAATAATTTTGCTTCGATATTCCGTTACTGAGTCAGCGTTTGTAGTTTGTGCACGTATCGATTGTAGAAAATATGTATGTCGTCTTATTGATTTCACCTACATCTCTTTGGAATAATCTAGAACTAAATTAATATTAATAATCTATTAACTTTATAACTTAGAAATTGTTAAAATTGTATTCAGTGTTGAAGAGCATTAGTCCAAATAGAGGACAAATGCTTGTACATACGTTCCAACATGCACCATACAAAAGAACATTTTGTAAATAATGTATACACAGTAAACAATAAATTGTCACGTATAATCCGAGATGTCGTCATCACAGGTAAAACATTACATACGTAATCATAAGTTAGTTCCGCAAACCAGCATCAGCAGCTCATCGACTTCAATACCTATTTTATTTCACTATCTAAAGTAGATTAACACTCAAGTCTTTATTTCAGAAAATTTGCCTGAATGCAGCAAGATTTTAGTTGACGTCGTCAATTTTAATTTATTTATTTGTTATTTATCAATCAGTGTACTTTGTTATCTTTCTTCTTACGGCATGTAGTAAAAAATGATTTTCAGTTCCTTACAAAGTGTGTGGTATGGGCATTGGGCATTGGGCATGTAGCGACTGTGTAATGTTAATGCGGAAATGTAATTCAGGTCGTGGTCTGTGTTGCTAACTTTACAGTTCCGTCCTATATCAACTCGTTCGCCTATATACTATTTCGTTCATTGCTACAATGGTTATAATTTGTGTTCAGTCATATTTTATTTCTAGACTTGCCAGGATCCTTTCTCATGAAACTTGTTACTGAAATATATAGTTAACAGAAAGATCTGTCTATCATAAAAGTGATAACATACTTCTGAATTAAATATATATGTTCGCGACATTATAAAATAGTAACTAGTGTACTAGAATATAAGTGTAAATAGAATAAGTTGTATAAATATCTTAATAATAAAGAGAAAGAGGAGAGTACGCGTACACTATATTCTCGCCATCCCGCTCTGGTAGTAGTGAGTCTCGCTTAGTCACTATGCGGGTTAACGGTACACACTGTTGAGGGCAGCGTGGGCGGATAGATCGGAAGCGGGGTGGCAAAATCAGTTCTGTCTAAGAAATCGACCAAGACACACGCAGCAGGTACTCTCCGCATCTAAAATAAATAGTTTTTCATTTGAACCCTACGGTGAATAGCATATCGGAATCAGCATAAATATAAAACATATGTGAGTCAGATCGAAGGTGGCTTACATTCATGGTCCTTCGTCAGCCGAATTAATCAAGAAACTACATTATCGAGGCGAAATCCTCACATTCATAGTCCATCGCAAGTCAGATGCAACGATAGATAAAGTAAGTGAACCCTGATATTGCAAGACGCTTCAGAAACAAAGAAAAATTTATCGTTATAGAACTTCGAAGAAAAATAATCACAAGATGCCTACCACAAGGAGTCAAAAGCAGCAATCGGAAGAGTCGATTACAAAGACGACGGCAGATACAGCTATTGCAAGCGGCACATACCTATCTACGGGAACAGTCCAGGCCAACACAACCCCAATGGCGAGTACATCTACCATTGCGGGTACTATGGACGTACCGAACTCGCACAAAGACGGATATGCAGCTACACAAGCCGTCAAAGTAAGAAGCCGGAATTCAAGAGCGTCGAGTACATCGTCAAATAACCGTCGCAAAGAACTCGCTAAGGCTCGAGAAGAGCTTTTAAAAAAACAAGTCGAACTAGCCGCGGCTCGCATCGCGGTTCTAGAAGAATATAGTGAAGATGAAAGTTTCGACGAGGAAGATACATTACGGGAAGATAGAACGTCGGCGTGGTTAAATAAAAACACACAAGCGCTTACAACGCATAGAAAAAAGAACACGTGCGACATTATCGACATTCCTGAGGGTACGAAAGAGGCACATCTATATGAACAACGCAACAAAAGAGCGGAACACAACAGATGGCGGCCGACTACCTGACCCATCCGCATCGGCGTACCTATTCCCACGAAAAGAATCCTGAGCGGGCCAAACAGACGCAGTTATATGAGCCCTCTCAACAAAAGAGCGGCTCAGGTCAGTTAACGGTCGAAAACCCGAGCCAACCGATTCTGCGTCCGTATACCTGCGACGAGTTAGCAACTGCATTTTTACAAGCGTACCGCACCATGCAGACCCAAATAAAAATACAAGAGCTCCCGATATTCAACGGTGCATCGAGCGACTGGTTGCCATTTAAAGTCGCTTACGAAGAAACAGCGAATATTTTAAGCGAGCAAGATAATCTTGGGCGACTACGGAGATGTTTGAAAGGGGCTGCCAAAGAAGCGGCTCATTGTTTATTCGTCGGCAGCACTACAACAACCGAAGTGCTGAACCTATTAGCTATAAGATTCGGTCGGCCGGACGCATTAGTCGCGGCCGAAATAAATAAGCTAAGAGCGCTACCGAAAATGAACGACAATCCGAGAGACACGTGCACGTTCGCTTTCAAAGTATTGAATGTCACAGCAACTATAAAAGCTCTGAAGAAGGAACATTATTTATACAACGCGGAAGTTGTACGGGAAGTCGTAGACAAACTACCTTCGGCGCTACGACATCGTTACTACGAATTCATAGCCGAACAACCGGAAGAACAACCAGACCTCATAACGTTGACAAAGTTTCTCGAACGCACCGCCAATAGATGTGGTAGTTTCGCCCCCGTCGAGTCCGTGGCCTCAGAAGACCGGCGGGAGCAAAAAAAGCCTGCCCGGAGCTTCCACAGCATCGAGAAACAGCCTATAGAAACGTGTTCGGTCTGCAAAAGAGAGGGTCACCAACCGATTGAATGCAAGACGTTCAAAAACGCCGAAGTGTCTACGCGATGGGACTTGGCGAAACAAAATAGATTATGTTTTCGCTGTTTGAAAAATCGAAAGTTTCGTCACATGTGCAAAACCAAACGATGCGAAATAGATGGTTGTAACTACACCCACTATCCGCTCCTTCATGCGATGATTTCACAACCAGAATCAACGCCGAAAACATTCACCTCCGATGTCGTCACATCTGCTAAAGAGCGGAAGGAAACCTGCGCGCTATTAAAAATTCTACCTGTAGAACTAACGGGACCGAACGGCACGTGCAGTACTTACGCCTTACTTGACGACGGGTCGACGTGTACTTTAATTGAATCTACGACAGCGAAAGAGATCGGAGCAATGGGACTGCCGGAGCCGTTTTACATGGAAGGCGTGGCTGGCGTTAAAATCGACGCGACCGAAGCAAGGCGTGTTCGCGTTAACATTCGCGGACACAACACGCCGAGCTACCAAATTTCGGCTCGCACTATGAGTAACTTATACCTATCACCGCAGTCCATATCGAGCGAGATAGTACCCACGTGTGCACATCTACGAAGCCTAGAAGAACATTTAACGTACGAGCAGGGAAAACCAACCGTACTAATAGGTCAAGATAACTGGCAGTTGCTCCTTGCAAACGAAACGCGCCGTGGAAAGAATTGTGAACCCGTAGCGTCACTCACAGACCTCGGCTGGGTCATCCATGGGACGCGATATTTGAACGCTAGTTACAATCAGCGTATAAGTCACATATCCGTATCTAGCGATAGCGAAATTTCGATAGAAGAAATGATGAAAGAACATTTCGCTCGACTCTCTCGGCGTCGAACCGAAACGTTCCTACAACGCAGAGGAACAACAGGCACTCGATATAATGAATACAAAAACACATCGAATACCGGCGGGGGGCTTCGAAACCGGTCTACTATGGCGAAAAAACTACGTGCCGCCACCGTATAGCTACGAAACTGCCTTACGACGCCTCGAGTTAGTCGAGAAGAAACTTGGTCGTAATGAAAAATTAAAACTCAAATACAAGGCGCAGCTACAAACTTTAATCGACAAGGGATATGCCGAGCTCGCACCCGCAACGAAACCACAGAGAGTTTGGTACTTGCCACACTTTGCGGTTATCTATCCACAGAAACCGGAAAAATTACGCATAGTACATGACGCGGCGGCAAAAACCCGAGGCATTAGCTTGAACGACATGTTACTGTCAGGACCGGACTTGCTTCAATCTCTACCTGGGATACTTATGAGATTCAGACAGCATCCGATAGCGGTCACGGCAGACATACAGGACATGTTCATGCGGGTAACAATAGTAGAAGAAGATCGCGACATGCAACGCTTCCTATGGCGCGATGATCAACGACAAGGCCCGCCCGCTGAGTACCAAATGAAAAGCGTCATATTTGGCGCTACGTCATCACCATGTACAGCAATATACGTGAAAAATAGGAATGCACAAGACTTCGAAGAAAAGTATCCGGACGCGGCGAAGGCGATTGTGAAAAATCACTACGTCGACGATTATCTAGCTAGCTTCGACACGGTGGAAAAGGTTATAGAAATAACAACACAAGTCGCCGCGATACATAGTAGAGGAAACTTTCACTTACAACGATGGGCTTCCAATTCGATCGAAGTGCGTTCGAAACTTGCTCCGGAAGGAAAAGAGGACGTCGTACAACTAGACGCAGAGAAAATCCTAGGTATGGTGTGGATAACAGGGTTAGACGCACTAACGTTTAACACCAATCTACACAAAGTACCGGCCGACATATGGGCGGGCAACAGGACGCCAACAAAGAGGGAAGCGCTACGAACAGTAATGTCGATATACGACCCTTTTGGTATCGCTACACCTATCACAATACAGGCCAAGAGGATCCTGCAGGATACGTGGCGGTCCGGCATCAACTGGGACGACAAGCTCAAGTCAGCGGAAGCAGAGGCCTGGTTCCGATGGACAAGACAAGCACAACAACTACGACAGCTCTCAGTACCTCGGTGCTATCCAGGTTTAGGCCGAGCGATAGACATACAGATGCACACATTCGTAGATGCTAGCTCTTCAGCCTACGTGGCTGCCGTATACTGGCGAGTTATAGATGAAATAGGAGCTATACATGTTGCATTGATCGCAAGAAAAGGACGGGTAGCGCCTCTGAAAGTTATATCGATACCGCGACTCGAGTTACAGGGAGCGGTGCTCGGTTGTCGCCTCGCCCACAGCCACCGAAGAGCACGACTTGAAACCATCAAGACACGTCTACTGGACAGACTCTCGCACGGTACTATCATGGCTACGCACCGGCCCGCGTACATACAAGCCTTTTGTCGCCCATCGTGTAGCCGAGATATCAGAAGCCACAAAGACGTCGCAATGGAAATGGGTCCCGTCCGAACATAATGTGGCGGACGACGCAACGCGGGACGCACCCGACGACCTCACCGCTTCACATCGCTGGTACAGAGGGCCTGAATTCCTGTACAAACCGGAAACAGAGTGGCCTACAGACACCAGTGCTATACAACACAGCGATACTGGCGAGGAGCGTGTAAACGCTACGACAACTAGCACTACGAGACTACGAGAGGGACTTCCGGATATAACACGATTTTCCAATTGGATACGCGTTATACGTACAACGGCGCGGGTTCTACAATTTATCGACATGTTACGAGCCAGACGTAACACCTGCGCAGCTATAAGAAAGCGCAATAAAAGAACAAAGGAAGACGACCCCGCCTGGAATAGAAAACGTAGTAACACACAGGCAAAATCGAAGTCTACAACGCACATTGAAAATCGTGATACAATCGTCATGATCAACGCAAGTTACCTAAAACGTGCACAAGCCTTATGGGTACGCTCGCAACAGGAGGAAGTTTTCTTATTGGAAGTCACAGCGTTACGAAAAGGGTCCGCATTCTTGTCTACGAGCCGACTGGCTCAATATGCCGCAGGCATAGATGACAGCGGTATCATGAGACTCAAATCAAGAGTAGCGGCGGCGGTAGCAATAACAGATTTCCAGAGAGAACCGGCTATCATAGACGGAGATCACCCCTGGACCCGTTTGTACGTCGCCTGGATCCATACGAAACTGCATCACGGCGGTTTCGAGGCGACGACGAATGAAGTAAGACAGCAATACTGGGTACTGAGATTACGACACACAGTCCGTACCCAGTTAAAGCAATGTCAAGCCTGTCGCATCAAAAGAGCAAAGCCGGCGCAACCGTCGACCGGAAACCATCCGTATAGTAGGTTGGCTCATCACCAGAGACCATTCACCTACACGGGGCTAGACTACTTCGGTCCTATGATGGTCACCGTCGGCCGATCTCAACAGAAACGCTATGTAGCGTTATTCACATGCCTCACTACCCGAGCGATACACCTAGAGATCGCAGGTAGTCTCAACACCGACTCGGCAATCATGGCACTGAGAAGGTTCATCGGACGTCGAGGATGCCCGACCGAGCTTTGGTCCGACCACGGAACCAACCTGCGAGGCGCTGACCAAGAACTTCAAAAGGCAGCGCGTGAAGCCACCGAAGGAGAAGCGTCGCACCGCTTCATCAAGTGGCGCTACATACCTCCCAGCGCGCCGTTCATGGGCGGTGCATGGGAAAGATTGGTGAGAAGCGTAAAAACAGCTCTGGATTTCACGTTACGCGAACGCGCACCGAAGGAAGAGGTCTTGAGTACGCTCCTGATAGAAGCCGAACACACCATTAACAGTCGACCTCTCACTTATGTGTCGACCGCCGCCGAGGACGAACCCGCCCTTACTCCGAATCATTTTCTAATGGGGGGCCCGTCCAGAGTCCCGCTGCCAGGTTCATTCACCGACAAGGATGCAGCCGGCCACAAGGAATGGCGTGTCAGTCAACGACTAGCGGACAAGTTCTGGGCTCGCTGGGTTCGAGAATACCTGCCGGAATTACAACACCGGCGGGAGCCGCGCGCACGCGGCAGTATCGAACTTGACGACCTCGTGATGATTGCCGATGGAACACTGCCACGCAACTCATGGCCCAGAGGCATAGTCGTGGCTACCTATCCGGGACCGGATGGAGAGGTACGAGCGGTCGACGTGAGGACAACCAGAGGGATTCTGCGCCGGCCGACTAAGAAACTAGTAATTCTTCCCGTGGCACTTACTGCAGCCAACGAGCGCGAACGCTAGAATACTACAGCTACGAGAGCTGCGGCGGGAGTATGTTCGCGACATTATAAAATAGTAACTAGTGTACTAGAATATAAGTGTAAATAGAATAAGTTGTATGAATATTTTAATAATAAAGAGAAAGAGGAGAGTACGCGTACACTATATTCTCGCCATCCCGCTCTGGTAGTAGTGAGTCTCGCTTAGTCACTATGCGGGTTAACGGTACACACTGTTGAGGGCAGCGTGGGCGGATAGATCGGAAGCGGGGTGGCAAAATCAGTTCTGTCTAAGAAATCGACCAAGACACACGCAGCAGGTACTCTCCGCATCTAAAATAAATAGTTTTTCATTTGAACCCTACGGTGAATAGCATATCGGAATCAGCATAAATATAAAACATATGCGAGTCAGATCGAAGGTGGCTTACAATATATATATATATATATATATATATATATATATATCAACGATTGCGTTGTTTTATTAAATTACAAAACGTACAAATGTATGTTTATTATATTTTTGGCAAGTCCCCACACGCGTATACCTAAGCCAATAATATTAAATTAAGAATAATGACTTTTATATGGACTCAACCCTGAGACTTACTTTTTCCAAAACATATCCTTAATTCCTATTACCTCAGACCAATGTTTATTTATACCGTTTACAAAAAAAAAACAAGAAGATAGACGGTAATGTTTTAATCGTTTCTTTACATAGTTCCCGCCAAGCATTCGAAGCTACAGCTTCACAGAAGGTACACATCAGTGCTTCGAGTGCTTCGATTTCTGCATCCGTTTAAGCAGTAATGGGTTTATATAAACGCACATTACGGATGTCAATCTTGATGACTTGTTTCTAATCTCTCATTGCTTTTTATCCATTTCCTTTATTACAAAATATTGGATCTTAAATATTATTAATTAGAATTATAAAATTATTATTTTTGTATTCTGTTTTTTTTTTCATGTAACAAATTAACGTGTTTTAAACAGTTTTCAGCTAAAAGGTATGTATCAATACAAATTTCAATCTTGTTACAACGGATAGAATGGAATTTTTATCGCTTAGCAAATATCTGGCATGTAACAGATTTTTTTTCATCGTATCCCTACTTTCGTATACTACCATAATGATGTTCCAGGCATCCCAGGGTCTAGCGTTACGGTATTATATAGTTGTTACTTTCTTTGAAAATATCCTCGCTAATGTTTCGTCTGATAAAAGCTCACCATTCTCCTATCATGAAAGAGCAATCAGACCAACACCGAATATTATTTCGAAATAAAAAAACATATTGTGTAATTTACTTTTATGTGAATTGAATAGGCCTTGTCTCAGTTTCAGTTAACTGATATTACACCAGTGATATATTGAATGTTTTTTTTTATATTCGTGCTGAGACCTTCGCTGGGGACACATACTTGCAATTTGCATCTCGCTGTCAACTGCCGTTTACTATGTTTTTGGTTGTTATTAGTTGCCATTTGAATTACCTATGAAATATGTTTTTTATCATGAATTGACCAAAATGAGATATTCGAAGTTAATAAAATAAAAGTGATAACATACTTCTGAATTAAAAATATATATATATCAACGATTGCGTTGTTTTATTAAATTACAAAACGTACAAATATATGTTTATTAGTATTTTTTAATGTTATTTTTAATTTTTTAATTTAATTTTTTATAAGTATTTTTTATTTATTTTCAGAAGTATGTTATCACTTTTATGATAGACAGATCTTTCTGTTAACTATATATTTCAGTAACAAGTTTCATGAGAACGGCCTGGCAAGTCTAGAGATAAAATATGACTGAAATATATAATATTTAAAAGTTAATAACAATGTGATTCCGAAACCAATGAACTATCGCTCATATTTTTAGGACCTTTATCTTTATTTTTCACGTTTTTGAACTTGTTGACTGGACTACATAATAAGATTTGAAACAATCAATATTTATATACAAAGACGCTTAATACTGATACAGTATACTTTTAACAATAATAGGTAATTATGTTCCGTTTGAAATGTAGTACCATTTCAGACAGAGTAGAGTGTAGTGAGTGAATACTGTGTGATGACTTTGTGAAAGTTTGAAATTGAACCACAACGGCAACGTCCGGCAGCTCGCAGTACAGTCGCACGCGCAGGGCGTACAATTAACGTGTTCGTTAACCTGAAATAATTGTATTATGACGTGCCTTCACATTACGAACTTACAATACATCCTACAAATAATGTTGCCAAGTCACACTGATTCTAATAAAACTGATTTCTAGGAGGCTCACTTCAACGTTTCAGTCAGTTGTTGTTTTAATCATTTATTTGGTTATAAGTTAGTGTTTGACGACAATATTACATGATGTTGTTAAGTGTGGACATGAGAGATGATAGCATACGATGTCTAGACTGCGTGAGGAGTGGTTCTCAGGTGCGGCTACCGGAGTACACTGATAAATGTTAGATGTTTCTAACTAAGAGCTGTGCAGCCGAGAGCATTATGCTACAATTGGTACTACCTCGCCATGATTTTATGATACTTTTGTCTGTTTGAACGCAACTAACGCAAGTCTGAATGGGGCGCGGCGCGGCGCGCCGCGGCGGCGGTGCACTGAGGAGTTCCAGTGCGTGCTACCACTCACACCGACCTATCATCACTTTAAGGGCTAGAAGTATAAATAATAAATACATTTATTTAATAATAAATACTTCTCTTACATTGCCTTTTTAGTCGAAAACTATCTCGTGGCAGAAAACTTTTAAACTTTCCGCACTAAGCAAGTAATTCAGGAGTGTTTGTTGAATATGTTGAACAGACAGTTGTACGACAATATAAGCAATGATTTGTTTATCAACTTAATTAACAGATATTAAATACTTGAAGTACATCATCGACATAATTTATTTGAAGTTTAATTCTAAGTAATTCATGTAATGTATGTGAGGCTGTCTGCTGTCAACACTGTTGTAAATTCGTGTTATAAACGCGAACACACGATCGTGTGGAAGTGTCGCTAATCGAATCGCTCAGAGTCGTCGCGTCGCATCGCGGCAAAACTTGCCAAACACCTGGTTTTGCCTGTCCCCTGCGCCGCGCCGCGCTGCGTCGTGGTAAAAACTACCTTGTTCACATTAATACCGAGTAGTTCTGTCATTCTGAGACCTTTACGTGATATTCACTAGCTATCCCGAACTTGGATAAAAGAATCAACCACACGACATCCGCTCTATCAGTTCTTATTTGCGTTTACATTTAGAACTACTTATTTAAAATCCGTCATGCCGCGACCTCACACTAATTATAAAGTTCTCCAACGCGATTTCACTATTGAACAACTTTTAATGATAAGTTAGTTAGGCGAGGAAACGCAGCCCGCTTCGAAGAAACGTGCAGAATGTTTAAACTAGCGAATGGATTCTGATTGACTTTCCAGAGGATAATAAAGTGATCTCTCAAAGTAACATAAGTTATGTATTGTGTGTTATTGCGACTTATGAGGTTAAGTACATAATAATAAATGGGAAATAATTTATGGTAAAATAATATTCTCATGTTTTGTTTAATAGCCTTGTATCACAGGCACTGACGGGCAAAGCCTTTAGCTCAGACTGAGGTAATATGTTATCGAAGTGTAACAAAATCACTGCGGGTTCATCTCGATGCTCATCGACGATGCATTCAGATGTTTAGGCGCCGCGACCATTATGTTCGTCCGACCGGGGCCGCGGGGCTGGGGTGCGGCCGCTGCCCCACTTGACGCTCAATGGTCACGCATTGTGTTCTTATATCCATTGGCCTATCGCGCGGCGCGGCGCGACGGCCTCAGCAACCGGCACTGGTGCCATAGTGTACCTACTTCACAACCACAGGAATGAAAGTACGAAGTTATTAATTGGAAAGAACATCAAACCGTAGCCTGAAAACAGATAATACAAATAATCGTAGTATATCATTATTCTCTAGCTAGTCTCTGTGTTAACATTTTAAAGTATGTATGTGGATGTGACGTGTGCTCTCGTGGAGAACTCGCTTGTTCTTTGTTTTCGCTCTTGTGTTGTTATCAATAGTAAAGTTAACTGTTATCGTTCCTCTGATCCCTGTTCTCAATGTGCTGCTTCATGCTTCACAAACAATTGTAGTCGATTCATGCAGGAAAGTCGCCTTTATAATAATCTATTTAGCCTTTATCAAGTTTCCGTGAAGGCAACTTTATCATGCGTCCAGGTAACGCTGGCAAGGCTCACAAATTCGCCAAGCAACGACCTGTGTCTTCTGACAACTCCACTTGACGCAAATAATATTCATACAATTAATAAAATTGAAATGTCTGTTTGGAATATAAAATATATCAAAGTAGTGTATATACGGTAATCATAACAAAACATCAATTTTTTTTTTGTCTGTCAATTTGTTCCGGGTAATCTCCGAAACGGTTGGACCAATTTTGTCGGGACTTTTATTAAGAGATAGCTGAAGTTATAAGAAGTAACTTAAGCTACTTTTATTTCAGAAAAAGGATTAGGGTACTGTTCAATAAAAAAAAGTGGTCATGGTGAATCAATTCGGAACCTTAAAAATGGCTTACGTTGCTTAAACCATAAGGGATATATCATATTAATCAACTACATAATAGTGGATATTAAAAAGATCTACAAAAAAGATAGCAAGAGCGTATGTCTATCTTCTAACAATCACCCACAATAAGCCTTTTTATGTAACCGGGACGGGGGTAGTAATATGATAAGCGCGTGTGCTCGATCGAAGGTATTCTATAGTCTATCCGAGCGCAGCCGCGGGCACAGCTAGTGAAAATAAGAAAATCAAACAATGACCTAAAACTCTAATACACCTTTGTCGTGTAAGTTTCATTTAACGGAAAAAATGTTTGTTAATGTCTTAAAGAGGCTTGTTAGTATAGGATCAGTGTATTCACTTTTCGGTATCTACATGTTTGTGTCTGCGCAGACTACTCGTAATTACTGTTTTTCTTATAATGATAGAGTGTATGTATGTATGTCGTCATTGATTTCGATGCAAGCATATACAAGCATGAACTCTGTGACTGGCGAAACTGAATTTACTTTCGAAGATCAGCCACATAGAGCACTAGAGTCGTTGACATTATATTTATACGTATAAGAAACCTTCGGTCTATCTTATGATTTTGGCATTTTACGTCTAATCGTTTTAATTAGTTTTCTTTAAAAACCTTACAACACTTTTAAGATAAGAACTTCGAGATGACGGTTTTAAAGCAAGTTCCTTCCAACATATTGCCAATTAATACGTGAAGCAAAAGCTTTCTACCCCTTTTTAAGCGTAGTATGTGCACGGAAGACTGTGGGATTTGGCATGGTTAAAGTTTATATGGAGAAGGAGTGCTGAAAACTAAAATTTATCTATAATATCTGTTACTAATATATTAAATGAAATAAATTAATACTGCGAATCTTAACCCGACCCGTGCCATTGAACTTAGACCCCCCCCCCCCCCCAAATATTGACATGTCACTCAACGAAAAGTGACAGCAAGTGATGTAGATAATACTCATTGTTTAGGTTTATGAATACTATAAATGTCAAACAGAAAAGAGTCTATGATCAAAAAGTCGCTGGTCGAATTTCGAGCTTAGGGCGATCGCTAGTATTGTCAATAATGCAACCGCTCTACTGCTGTTTGAACACATATTTGTAATGCAGATAACGGTAACCGTGCTTCCGTTAAAAACCCTTTGCCGTCGCCGAGGAAAGGACGATTTTGGCAAGCGATGATTATCCATGCGAAAAAACTCCACGTCACACCAACTACCGCATACTTAGATCAGCGAATAAATATTATTAAGTAACAATAAACTATTTCTTATGCGTCGAGTCGTTTTAGATCCGTTGCTCTATTGGGGCCTATTGTGTCGAGGACTGTGAACACTGAGTCTACATGTTTGTTATACTGTTCCTCCGGTCCAGCTCAACGCTATTTCACATCTGCGATAACTCCGCGCCTGTTCTCTAGCATTACCTTATCAAGAAGGTCGCGAGGGACGCACTGCCCAATGCGGTAATTCATCTTCTAATGGAAAAATATAATTCTGCTCATAAATTATACATATAACATAAGACGTGGAGTGCCCGTTACATTCTAAATGAGATCAAAGTAAGCCTAGTGTTGTATATTAATGTTGTTTTTTTTTATTAAATACATATTATTTTCGGTATTGATCAAATTTGTTCTTGAGAATTAGAACTTTGCTTTCGATTATAAAATATCGCGCTCGGGGCAATGCCCGAATGAATACGTTGAATTGAAATTCATTTAAAAAAAATTTCCTATAGGTTTCGTCGTGTTGGCGTCTAAACATAAGGCACTATCACTGTAAATCTGCTCCAAATATAGTTTTGCTGTCGTTTGTACAAAAGTACAACGCCCATCAAATTGTTTTGAGGTCAGAGTTCATTCACTCGTCAAATAGTGTTTATGTATAAATTAATTATACTTGTCCGGTTTACTATGAAAGCAAATTATTAGACACATGTTAACATTTTAAATATCAACGAACATATTTTTGTAAAATTGCAAGTTATTTTAATTTTATTATCAATTATTTAATTTTCCTTTATGCCTTTACAATATTGGTCTTTTCTGGCCTTCTTGTTTAGTGTTAGCAAATCCGGTCGCGGCATATCGCTTGTACGCGAGTAACTCCGCGGGTGCACATGCGTGTTGCGTGTGGTCCCGCTCACTGTAGTGACAGCACGGTGAGCACGAGAGACACGCGTTCTGAATACACACACATGATAGATGTGTTAGAACTGTATGCGGAGATCCTGTTTGGCTTCAAAACAATACTAGAATTTATTAGCTTCGAGCATCATATATCACACTCAGCGAGTCACTTTAAACATAATGCTTTTCAGTTAACGTTTAAACGCAATCATCACCAGATTAAATATTAATAGCTTTTAATACTATAGAAAGTTTCGTTGTCTGTGTACTTGCTGACTATTCGAATTCCTCCTCGTTTCAACTAGGAGTGCTGTTAGAGTAGATAGAGCACGAAATAAAATGAAATGTTCTATTTTTTTGCGGATTCACCAAAGCTCATACAGTACCTACCGCTGGAAGAGATGATGTTTGGTGATAACCATCGAAATATTAGCATAGCATAACGCATCAGGACATAACCTTTCGTCGCGGGCAAGTTTGTGCGCAAGCGCAGTGGACCTGGGCGTCCTCTTCTCTGTGTAAGCATTTGACAATATTAGGGAAAAACATTGTGGATAAAATAAATTCGGTCCAGTTGGAACCACACCTGAACCAAACGATGCAGTGATTGTACTAAACGCTATATCTACTGCGTACGTACAATTAATACATATTGATCCTATCTACACTTTCTCCTATCCTCATCCTATCACCATTTCGAAATATTTTTTGTTTCAACGAGAGTTAATATCATACTAAACTGCGGACAGATTCGCGGTGAAAAGCTAGTAGTGAATTTAACGGTGATACGGCCGCTACTGCCGCATGCCGCCATGCCGGGTGGGTAGTACAATAATCCGCGTGGTACGTGTCCTGCATGGTGGGATAGCGCTATTGTCCTTTGTTCAAGCGCACATCATAAACTGGAATGTATTTGTATTATTAACGCTGGTATTAAAATTTATGAACCATTGTATTCTGATGTTCAGTTATTTGGGACAGTGCTTTAGATTTTCGATCAGGTGCCTCTGGTATTCTGAAAGAGATTCTTTCTAAATCACCATTTTCTACATTTAACATTTTCATGTATCACTATAACCTGATTGTGAAGGAATCAAAATATTCTCTCAATTACTTACTTTATGCAGTGACAAAATGCAAAACTATTACATGTCTCTGCTTTCGAGATTGGGCTCTGTGGCTGGTTTAATAATATCTTATATTATAGCATAACTTCCGAAGATACCTCCCATAAAATCCCAACAGTGGGACGTTTACATGTAAAGCTCGTTATCATTAATCAGTGTAGAAATATGCAATGTGCAAAAAGTGCCTCTGAGGATGTTGTTTACCCCTAGCGGCCTAGCCTAAATTAAATAAATGATCGTCAAAGTAAAGCGGTCTGCGCTCACACACGCAGTCGCAGCGATGCGGTCCAGTAATGAATTCTTGCATGTATGTTATCATTCAGGGGGTCCATGAACTATGAAGTTAAGCTAAGTTAACTATGAAGCGACAGGTAATCACACAGGAAACTGATACAACAGAAATATTTACAATCATTATTTTAAACAGAAAAGGCTGAACGCAGAACAGTGACACATAGTGTAAAATATAAAAGCGTCACTATTCCCACATAAAAATCATCTAAGAAATGTCATGTATAAGAGTTAGAAATGTTATACAACATTACAAACACTCAGACACATTCCAAAAATAGTTGCCTTAGTTTTTGCCGAGGCGTTAGCTACGAAGCTACGATGTATACCTTGTCATTGTAGAATATGTATCCTAAAAGATTTGCTAAAAATGACAAACTGCGGTGGCCAATTCTTTATACCTATGTAACTTTAAAACCTTTGAACTAATTAAATTGCTGATAGACCTTTAGAACACATAATGGAGAAAAACTGATTCAAGGCTTTATAAATAATTTTATGTAGACAAGTCTTGCAAAAAAGATTATTTAACTTAGTTCTGTTCGGCAGAAAGGGCGACAAATCCTTCATCGTATTTAAAACGACAAGCAAACGATCCGATTATGTAATGAAAAGCAATGATTATGAAGTGAATGGCCACTCCCTGATAACGAGCGCAATCTGACGAATTGGCATATAAAAATAATGCGAAATACGTTTCTGAGAAGTGCGGCGCGCGGTGATAGTGTCGCAACTTGCAGTCCGCCAACCAGTAGGTACGAGCTGCGTGAAATACGCGACGCGACGGCTTTAGGGTTGTGTAACCATCATGTTGAATACTATGACGCGGTTTCAAAATGATATCAAATTATGATAAAATATTAGCAATATTCGAGCCTTATCTTCTCTCTTATCCTTATCAGCTTTCGCTTTTAATTTAGTAATAGCGTAATACCATAGGTAGTAAGTACTATGTAGTTGTAACTTGTACGAGTATACGTTAATGCGGCAGCGGCGCGGGGTGCGCTCCTGATGCTCCTTGCTCAGAGGGCTATACCTTCATTACTGTCGCTGATAACACATAATTATTATGTACTAGCTGTGCCTGCGACTTCGTCCACGTGGTATATCGTGTATGATGCAGATAAATAAAAGCCTCACCTACCTCAATCTCATCTTACGGTATTTGATCGATATAATCTTTAAAAAATATCCAACGAAAATATTTTTTATGTAAAACGATATTATCTTACTGACATAAAGGCAAAAGTTAATTTATAACTTTATTTTTATATACTGTTAATATCCAGAGAATAATAACACTTTATAGTATGTCTGTTTAGTGTAATTTTATAAAAATCTTGATAGCGCAAAAACACCAATCAACGACATCTAACGCAGAAATTTACGTCGAATAGACTTTCTTTATTCTTTTTCTTCCTAGCTCTATCCTACTTTAGGTGGGGTTGGCTCTTCTAATTTTTTGTTGCCAGGTCAATCTGTCATGAGTCGGGCAGTTCTTCCTCAAATAGGAGCTTCGTCATGCTAAGAAAAAAAAAAAAATCGTCATGCTAGTCCACCACATAGCCTGAGGTTGTCCTCTATCTGTTATATTCAGGTAGTTGCAATGCTTTCTTCAATACATGCTCCTCATCTCTTGGCATCACGTAACCATACCATATGAAACGGATCTCAGTTAGTTTCTCTGATATAGAGCTACTTTGAAACTACCACGGATATGCTCGTTTCGTAGTTACTTTGTCTAGTCTCGTTACACCTCCAGACGACCTCAACATTTTATCTTGGCAATGTGAACCTTTTGTACACGCGTTTTTGTTACTGGCAAAGATACTGCTCCGTACATCTAAGCTGGTCTTATTGGCTTACGAGCATCGCATTAGACTCCAGTCAGTCATCGCTTTTTCAACCATGCCACGTTCACCCTGTGTGCTGCTACACCAATGTCTACGTCTCCTTGGTCTGTGATGACCGAGCCTAGGTATTTGAATTTATTTATTTTGGGCACAGGCGTAAGATGAGGGTAGTAGATTGTGGCTGGGCTAACAAAATATCGTTAAAATATATCTAAATAATTTAAAAATAATAAGAAAAGCCCAGCCTTAATTATTATAGAAAATATACTTAAGTGTGACAATAAATTTTAAACCACTTTCATTATAATTTAAACCAAGCCGTGTAGCGCCATCTATGAATACTCCTGGAAAATAAAAATACATACGTTTCCATTTATTGCTTTTATTCAAAATTATGTATAGATAAAATAATTTGATATCTTTTCATTTTATTTTATACTAAATATATTACTTAATACAAAATTACATATTTACACATTCCTTTTTATATCCACATAACCTTAACGCAATTTATGTACTATACAAATGCCCATACGTGTAAAAATGCATTCTAAACGTACCTTCAGACTATAAACTATAATCAAACCAAATATTAATAAATTCGGTCCAGTAGTTGTTGCGTGATTGGCGTACAAACATACAGACAGACAGACAAAAATTTCAAAATTATCGAAATGTGCTCAGTCCATGTTTCTAAACCCCTCCGTAGTATTTTTCCTAAATACCTTCATTTCAATTTTTTACTCTGTTATTATAAGTATAGATTAAAAGGAAAGGATTATTATTTATTTCATTTAACTTTGGTTTGTCTTCAATTGCTTGATTTAAGAAATAATCTCAGTGTATATGTAAGGGGCATATATATAATTTTATATATGCTGTCCTCTTCCGAACTGACATATACATTGTTTTTATTGTAGCAAAAGTAAGGTTTCGTTGTATGTACTAACTCGAAACGAAATACGAATCTACTACATAGAACTCCCTGATACGAACTGACATACTTTACAGATCTTGCGATCACATTATAATGTAACTAGAGTAAAAGATGAGCCCTTGAAATAAAGTGAAGATGTCCTTCAATAAATGGACCCGGACGGAGCTCATTCGATAATTTTAGCCGCGTGGGGTTCCGTAGCTATGAGACGTGGTAGAAGCGTCAAGCGCCCAAACAATTAGGGTCTGCCGTGCTCCGCCGCCGCCAGTGCAGTGTGGGTGGCGACCGGCTGGCGGCGACGGATGCACATCCTGCTTACCGCGAGGATACAGGTATCCTGCGCTGGTGGACACGACGCGACCTTCACCGTGTCACCACCGCGGCACCGCACCGCACCGTAGAGGATGTCCCCTATACCTAAATCATAAAACTTGTTCGGGCGTACAGTATACTTGAATGATCTGTGGCAAATAATGGAGTTCGGAAGTCTTCACAAATCTCAATTTCGGATATTATGGTGTGATGTGACATTGAAAATGGAATGCTATGGTCTTTGGTCACTCATATTGTCGACTGTTGAGGCTAACCCTCATTTTCATATTATAGAGAAAAGTGGTCTCTTATCTGACCAAGTATTTTCATCGATTACTGATTAATTGGTCTGTGTGAAGTACACGATTAAGGAGTATTAGATGATTAGCAGTTTCTAAGCCAAAACGTAACTGCACAATGTTGGTTATTTGCCATCTTGTTGGAATTGAAGTGAATATGCAAGTGTTTGTCAGTTTCAAAGCAACTTCGCGTCGCGTCGTCGTGATCATAACGCTGTTACAATTATACTTAAGTTCGCTGGAAACCTTTGCAGTAATTTCCAAAAATGGTTTACAATTATGATTCCTAACTATTGATAGAACACATGTAGATAGCTTTGAAATTTGTGACTGTCTGTCTGTCGGTATGTTTGAACGCCAATCACGCAAAAGCTACTGGACCGAATTTCATGAGACGGCTACAGTCAAGGTGTTGACTGACCGTCGAGATGAGATGGTGACCGTTAAGGTGTTGATAGTCGAGATCGTGATAGTTGAGGGTTTTTATTATTTTTAAACGTTTTTAGGTAGATTTTAATGTTATTTTTAAATGTTTATAATATGTAACAATATCTATTCGATCTAAATATTCTACGATAGATGTCGTTGTTTCCGCTACCAACATTTTTATTAAATTACACTAAACAGACATACTACAAAGCAATATCATTCAATGGATATTACTGGTTTGTAAAAATAGAGTTATTAAATAAAATTAGCTTTTTGTAAAGGACGGTTAACATTTAAAATGATTTTAGTTGGGTATCCTTAAAGCTTATACCGGTCAAATACCGAACGTGAAACTGAGGTGAGGAGAGGTTTTTTTAGTTGCTGTTTTTCATATACAAAATGTACCACGCGGGCGAAGTCGCGGCTACAGCTAGTATTTAATAACTTTAAGTTGACTGTTCGGTACAATCACAGATCTCTAGGTTACAATCCTGTCTCTCAGACGGCCGAACTTGTGCAATGTGAAGGTGGGCCTTGCGATCCATCTGGACTGGCTCGGTTAGGGCTGAAGAAGAAGGCGAGCGAATCCACCTCCCCTTCCGCCCATTCGTCTATACGCCGAAGAGGGCCGCTCATAAGTTGCACCTTGCGAGCCCTCTCCGCGGTCTCCTGTGACATTACACCCTCGCAAAGGAGACTGTTGCTGTCCACGACCCCTTACTGTGGAGCATGGAGGTAGCCATACTCGGCAGTGAGAACTCCATTCCAACCACTGTAGTCAGAGCGCGGTGGTGAGCTCCCTCCGGCGATCCGGTGCATGTACCAGCCAAAGCCCCCATGGCCTGCATCAGATGAAACCTCTGGCAGCCCAGCCCCCTTTTGCACTACCCGACCTTATGAGGTGAGAGCGGACGGCGTGTATGGCATATCGTCCATAGCGCGCGTTCGCCGGGTGCTCCGCACATCGCTGTACAAACATGAAATCGACAAGACTTAATGTTTTTAACCAATGTTTTTCAGTAATTAATGTTTACACTTTTATTAATGAGGATTAAATTCGCTAGAGTAATTTTACGCGCGCTACAGTCAAACGTAGTTAACTAAAAGCAAGGTCGTCCGGAGCTGTCTTTCTGTACCTATATTTTGTGACTCCAAGTTGCGTGCTGGGTGCCGCTTCGTACTTTCACTAGGAAACCGATCTACATTACCTTACACAGTGTTGCCAACTACACATCGTAATTACGGTAAAAATACCGTAATCAGCATAAATCTACCACATACCGTAGGATTATCATCACGGTAGCAAAAAGCACAGTAATACATGAATCCTGACCCCTTGACGAACGTGTTTAATAAAAATCGTGCAAATTTTAATATTGATAATATTTTTTGTAAATGTAGTAATCATTTTTGAAAATTTTAATTACTACGCTAAGATAAAAAAAAAAATTCTACTGACAACACTAAACAAAAGTCAATATAAGTCTCGGGTATTACCCTAAAGCAATATCAACTTGAAGGTGTTACACGAACGAATTCTATAGGTGTAGTTCGATTTGAATTTAGATGAATACTTAGAACTGTTTCATTTACCTAGTTTGTATGTATCTTATGTGAGTACAGTTCTGCAGAGCTGCCATTTTAGCGCTTTCGGAGCCAAATCTAGCGCTTTTATCGTATATTCGACGCGTTTGATGTGTTGACATATCGATTATTTTTGATTATCGACAGGCCGGTTGCTGGCGTGACCGGTGGTTCACAGGGACTTTCTTTTAGTTTGTCGTGTTTCGCAGTCACCCGTTGATTTTTTTCTAAATATTCACTAAGATGTTTCACATCTGCCAGACGCCCCGCGACAGCTCATTTTGAATTGAAACTTCTTTGGGTACCTACGGTAACGAAATGTTTTCGTAACGAGACCTTATATTAAGCGTCATGTTATGTTAACGTTATATGTATGTAGGTATGTAATTTAGAGATATTCATTAATACGGTTTTTTGTCATAAAATTTTGTTAAAAAACAAGGCAATTCTATTCTATTTTAAATTTACATTACATAAAACCTACCGTATTTTTTGATCAATTCTACGATCAAAAAGATTTCAGGGTTGGCAACACTGCCTGAACAATTAGTTATTATATGATTGAGAAACACGCTGGCTCGCGCCGCCGCCCGTTCCCGCACCGCACGAGCCCATTCACACATTCATTCTGATTTGATTTTTGGAAATTACGAGAGCTTGTCTTTTTGTAAAAACGAGACACTTTCTGACGAATATCAATTATGCTTGTTCAGAGCAGGATCGCGCATCCGCCCGCCCTCAGTAAGGCAGCGTTCCTACTGCTTCATCTATATTGAACACAATCACATTTAGGGAATGTAGTTCACAGTACAACCGCTTGGACATAATATCATATTGGTTTGTATTTTTCTATAATAAATTTGGATAATTTTATAGAATATTATTGCAAAAAGGATAAATCGTGTTGTCCTTTATATTGCGTTTATACTTCGTTAGTCATTTCTTCGCCACTACTTTGCTGATGGCAAATCAAATGTATCACAACTAATCACAAGCGCACATGATCAATTCTCGTTTCTTTTTACTCGACTGCAAATAAAGAGGGTTATATTTTTCAAACTTATGTATGTATGTCTATTTCTTGTAACATGCTCTCTGTAGCATAAACGGTTTAATGGATTTTTAGCATACGAGGTGTTGTTAGATTCGTCTTAATTGTGGGAGTGACATAGGCTATCTAATGTTTAATTATGACGTCTGGGATTCAAATAAAAAGCAAAAATATGAAAATATGTTTTTTAGTCTAGTATTTTGTTGCAGTCGGGATTTTTGTTTCCTTTTATACCTTTTTTGTAGGTATTTTAATGCCTATGAATATGTATTACATTCATTTGCTATATTTGTTTACTCAGCATAAGCCATTTAAACGCCCGAATTGAATCACCATGACCAGTTTTTTTTATTTGTGCGGAAGCCTAATTTTTTTTTCTAAAATAAAAGTAGCCTTAGTTACTCCCCATATTATCAGCTATCTATCAGTGAAAGTCCCGTTAAAATCGGTCCAATCGTTTCGGAGATTACTCGGAACAAACAGACAGACAGAGAAAATTTTTAAAAATGGGCTTTTTCTATAGGTATCGTATATACTTTCATATGCAATTAGTAAAAAAACTGTTATTTTGACATTACAAACAGACACTTTAATTTTATTAATTGTATAGATTAGTATCGTTAGGTGTACGAATAGTTCCGGAACCAATTTCTGTGTTACTGCACAAGTCGTATATCTCATCAAATGTTGTCTCTCAGCTATATGTAAGCGGTATGTGTAATATCCGCGAATTTATTTAACGAGCCACAACTACACTCTGATAATTCAAATAAAAACTGAAACTGGTCATGCTCGGTAGATCCAGAATAATAAACAACAGTCGCGCGTTTAGTTTTTGTTCGGCTCCGCAATGACCTACATCTATTTACTAACTGTGTATTAAATCCTTGGACACAACAATAATTATCTGCAATATAACAAAAACAATATACCCTAGGTACCGCGACCGCTCTGTTGTTGACTCGGCCGCGGCCTTCTAGACTGTTCCACGCTCATCTAGATATAGTTATCTACCTACCTATAGTGCATAGTGCACCGTGCACGCTCGCATAGCACACGTACAGCACAGAACGTCTGCTCTGATAGATATTTTAATAGTATAATATCAATTTATATATGAATAATTATAACATGAATCAAATTATTCCTGTGTATTTAACTGCTAAAATATACTTTTATTTATTGTCATAGAGCTGCCAGAAGCTCACGTTTTCGGATGTAGGTTTAGCTTTATGATCACAATCACGCTAAGCCTGGTGGGGAAACTAGCTCTCAAGTGCAGCTGCCGGAACACGTTTATAGGTGCTTGGCGACAGATTTTCCACTTGAGGGTGGTAGCTATCAGGCGGGAATCAGGAAGTACCCTGTCACCATGTAATAGTTTCATCAAGATGTTTTTCGTTTAACGAGAGCTCCATTGCTTTATTGTTTTAACCATTGCATTGCAATTCACAGATTAAACCATCTTCAAAGCTTTATATCTTGTGCAGAACGGATATAGGTACTCGTATTTATCATAGTTGTTATTATTTGTGAATGAAGTGCATACTGCGAGGTCTGGTGAGACGTGAGGTAGAGCGAGGCGGGGAGGGGCGTGGCAGGCGCCTCGTTTTTCGATATTGCGGTCTATTTCAAATTATTCACCTCTCAAACTATCATAATTAAAATCTGTAAGCAAATGATTAAAACCAATCTTATCTCATAGTGACAAGTTACGCAAAGTATTTAACCGATTCATATGCATTACTTGAGGAACATAATTCAACTGGTAATGTAGATATATATCTCGATATAGATCTCTGGCACAGACCTTTATTCGGTACATACTACATTCGGTATATTTAAATTAAAATTTCCTGTACATAGCGCACGTATAAGTATATTGTGTGCGTAATTAGCGGATCTATATTTACCTACTATTTTAATTCTGAGTAGTCGCGTTGCACTCTCATAAGTTATTCAATGAATTCACAATATTAAATACGATCTCAACAAAATCAGTGCTCGGTCCTGATTCTAAGTAAACCGCAAACGTATGTCGAAACTATATACAATGCGTAAGTGAAAATGCACCAACACACACTCACTTTGCAATCAATAACTAGCAGGCGTGTATTCAGGCGTGCACACCAGCGCACTACACACACAGTAAGTAGTGCACACACACACACACACACAGACTGTACACGTTTGAGTTCTTACCAAATGAGTCATATTAATGAGGAACTTTCCGTTTCCACACTGACATATTCCAGGCCTCAGGGTAATGCTATGTAAACAAACAGTTTGACACGTGTGAAAGGTTTGCGATAAATAAGTAGCGCGTCGCGTCGCATTAGAGTATCGCTCGGCGAATTTCGCAAACACATTTAATAAACAAAACCAGGGACAGAAGACGTACCAGGTTCCTGGTACAATATGCAATATTACCAACATTCGGTATCAATCAGGGCCCACATTTTTTCGTTCACCAAGGTGCTAAAAAAATATATTCAGACGGCGGGAAGACGGAATAAGGGTCCAGACGTTTGCAAAATATTGGGCACCGACGAGCTAAAAAATAAAAGATTCTCCGTGGCCAACTGCTACCGTCGTACTAAGCTCCTGGTGTTTGCTAGTTGCTTGAGGGTACCAACTTGTAGCGACATCTCTACCAGTATTATTGAGCCACCATCTACCGTTCCTGAACAACACCACTATTATTGCACTTGTTGTACTGTATTCATAGAAACAGTACCAGAACCACACAGTACCTTACCTTAATATTAATTTACAAAATATTAAAAATTTGATAGAAAATCAACTAGTTGTAGGTATGACGTAATTTATTTACAATATATGTATTAATAATAAGGAAGTAATCTTTTTGTTATTTTTTAAAACGAATACTAGAACAACACAGATGATTGCAGTTCATAGTAGTTTGCTGCTCTTTGTGAAATAATATTAATTTTGCAAGGGGCAACAATATTTATCATGAATTACTTAAAATTTCTGAAACTGCTGTTTCGATGACAAAAGAAATCAATAAATGATAAAATTAGGCTATTAAAATAATTAACATGCAAGTACCTTGTAAATTTACCAGTAATCGTATATGTTTCCAGGTGGCGCGTTTGAAGGTGTTGAAGACCAGGTCTCACCGTTCGGTTACGGGCGAGGAGAGGGAGTGGATGCCGGCCACGGGGACCCAGATTGGATTTGTAACAAAGAGAAGCCCATATATGAAAAAATCTTCAAGAGCCTTAATCCTATTGACGGAAAAGTGACCGGAGCTGGTAGGACTCATGACATGCAAACTCTCACACGTGCATTTAACACGCATCCGGAACTCGGGGGCACCGTCGTTGTCGACAAAGCCTTGCAAGCTTTACTCTCTTCCACACAAATTTGCCATCTTTTATCTGAACTTTGCATGACATTAAACAATCAGGAAAATAACGAAGACGATAATTTTAACAAAGCAATAGACACGTTAACCATTGCTACACAGAATTCTAGTATGATTACACAGTTTTTAATTAATTTAAGCAACGAACGTACGAACGAAGATTCAAGATTATCATCTGCCATGTCGATTCATAGTTTAAATGAATCTGTAGCTGTTGAGTATCCTAGTACTAGTGCAAGCGATTCTGTCGATGATAATGTCTCAACTGAAAGTGTTACTACCCATGAATTCGGTGTATCATCTCCTAAAATATCAGCTTTTCGAGTTGAGACAACTCGCATTACTAATACAGATAAAAATAGTGCCTTTGATAACAAAACTAACATTAAAGAAGATTTTAATTTAAATATACACGGAGCGAAAGATTCATCAAGTTTCTTCTGCCCTGTGTTTGATACTATCAAGTTTATTACTGTTCTTGTTCTAAATATTATAATAATATTGATAACAGCCGAGGCTATGTTCATAACAATGGTTTACGTTATCACAGGGGAGAGATATATCGAGTTTTGTGTAGAGCGAACACCCAGTACGTGGTCAGATAAAATTAAAACTGTCGCTTTCGGACCTGAAAATGAAACTGTACGCATCAACTCAATAATAAAATTGTTTTATAAGCAGAATTTATTAAATATTTTAAAGTATTTTGTAGATAGCTTAAGTAAATATTCCCCGCTATAATATTTTCACTATCACTTGTTAGTCATTAATGTCCCTTTGTTGGCTGGAGGTCGCTCTCCCCTCTCTATTAGAGTTGTTGTTTAAAATTGTGTCATCAACAACTATTATTCACTCTTTCCTAAGTTTGCCTTTTTACCTTATAGACTATTTATTCTGATCACTTACTTTACTCATATCATGATCGACAACGAGGGTTGGTACCCGCCCTACATACACATACCTGTATAATTACTGATAAATAAACAATACCTTTTAATTAGTTAATCAAGACTACTTCTCGTCTATCAATTGATGTTTCTTTTTTTTTTTGCTTGTTTTCACGATGTTTTTTTGTCACGAAATTCACATTGTAGTAACTGGAGTCTTTATTTTACTTACTGATCGTTAACTAGTATGTTATAATATGGCATGTGTTCAACAGCTGCAAAGACTGAGATGGTGAAATCGAAACTCCCCAACTCCGTCCTCGGGAAGATATGGAAGCTGTCGGACATCGACAAGGACGGGTTCCTCGACGAGGACGAGTTCGCGCTCGCGATGCACCTCATACAAGTGAAGACAGACGGACACGACCTCCCGTCGGAGCTGCCCGCGCATCTCGTGCCGCCTTCCAAGCGCAACTGAAACTAAACGCCAAATATCACTTCCGACACCCTGCGACAGGCGGCTGTAGTTATCCGCATCTCTGGATCATTCACTTATTGTACTGGTTTCTCATAAGAAACTTTTACAAATATATTGTTGTCATTCCTCGCCAAGCGCCACGTCGCGTATCGATCCACTCTGCGATATATTTCTCTGATGAGAAATATCAAAGCACCCGCGTTGAATATGTTTCAAAGATTTCTTTAAAATTCTTGTTAAAGTTTGCTCCTCTCATAAAGGCACGGAATAGAGCATCCTCTATGTGTTTGTCGATGGACATCGCCACATGGTTGGCCGGAGTTGTAACCGCACACTGCACTCATTCACCATATACAACTCTGATATCATCTGTTTCTGGCAACACACCTTGCGACTACCTCGTGACTACCTCGCGTGCTTACCGACAGTTTCGTTTCTTACTACAAATTGGAAAGTCATCGGAGCGACACTTTTAATTATATAACTGAATGTATTGCAGTGAACAGTGGACAGCATCGGGTGCGCTATAATCTGATAACTCATGTATTCAAAAGCTTATTTCTATAATAGTTAAACATAGTTTTTCCTCTGATCCGGTCTGTGAATTCTTGAGATTCCGTTGGAACATTAATGTGTAGGAACAATTGTTTTAATGTTCTGAAAGTAGGTATCGCAGTTACATATTACATGCATAAATATTTAATATTATAATAAACTTTCATATAACTATTTTTAAAACATCATAACTCTTTAATGTACGGGTGAACATTTTATATGAAACTTTATTAAAAAATCATTGATAGTTTTACATTTTACATTCACTATGGAACATTATTTATTATTGAGCTAAATATTATTTAAGTTCTTTAAATTTAGTAGAGTTTAGTTATATTACTTAATTTACTTCGTGATACATAAGTTGAGTTGGTGCGCCCACAGGTTAAATTATTTGTTAATATATTACTACAAGGATCTTTTGGCACTCGAATGACATTTATAGCGGGGCGTTGTTGTGCTCGATACTTAGCAAACTGTCATAAAGTGACACTTCACAACTCCCAAGTCGCGGCGCGTTATTTCCGATTTTCGCCACGTGCCGAAAGATCCTTGTCGGATTGTAAAGTTTTGTTCGTACTCGTACCACTGTTAAAGATATTTAATTAATTTTAAGTTTTCCTATTTAAATGTCTTGTTTACTTTTCATCTCCTGTAATAATGATTGATTAATAAAATAAATAAGGGGACGTTCAACAAATTTTTAAAGATTTTTGTTGACCTTCTCTCCCCCCGATGTAACGCGCCGTAACATTTTCTGCACCCCCGGCTTCTCTTTAAACGTTACGTAACACCCATGTCAGCAAGAGAGCTTTTATAGGCCAAGAACAGCTGATGATGCAAATCTCCCTGTTTCACGTAATACTTGATATAAATAATAATTTTCAATATAATTTAAAAAAAATCCTACGTTCCTATTAAATTCTCGCAATTATTACTCAATTTTGTGTTCAATGTGAATACATTTTATTTATACTTATTAATTAATTACCTACGTATGTAAAGGAATAGTGGATATACCGCAACTTTATGTGTTTGAATAATTACCTATTTATTGTATAATGTATTGCATCTATTGGTGGGAACTACAGATCCTTGGTGCCTTCACTTAAACATTAAGCTAACTTCATTCTGTGTTTCACCAGTCTTTGTTACTTTTCATATAAAAAGTACGTATATATTTACTGTTCCTTAGATACATTTACTTCATGCGCAAATAATGGTGAAGAGCATATAAATGAAACCTTGCAATCCAATTATTCTATTATAAACAATTATTATTACTAATACTTGCATAATATTGAGTTAAATCCTTGAATTGATTATTTATTATGTTCACGTATGAACGATGCGAGATCACATCAACGATGTTATGATTGGTAATATCTAAGGAACAAAATTACATGTATTCGAATAGGTTTGAGCTAACATGAATATATATCCTCACGGGCTATGTGTAAATAAGATATGTAATGTTAATATTTTGATGGTTTATATTGGCGCCCCATTTCCCGCTCACCGCTCTCGAGACTGGCTACTACAGGTGATGTCATGTCAGGAGTTTGTCGTTGCGGAACGGAGCCGCGGGGCGCAATGTAACCGTCTAGAGTTTTTACATTTTGCTACCATGTGTATATAAAGATGTGTAAATTGAATTCAATTATCATAATTTATATTATATAGTGTGTATTAAATGGTTAAGAAAGCACACCATTGACTTTTAATTTTTCTTATTGTTGCACCTAATTGTTGTAAAAATATATAAAAATTAAGAGGAAATTTTGTCAGCTCTGCACTGTGTCATGCAGGTTCCCAGCATTGAACTGTGGAATGGTATTATTTAGCTTAGCATCTTAAGTGGCGATGTAGCCCAAGATGGCAGCATGCTAAGCCTAGTAGAAAACTGTCTCTCAGGTCCAGCTGCCAAAACACACCTTTTAGTGTTGTAACTATCAGACGGACATTAGAAAAAGCCCTACCACCATGCTATGGTTTCATCATGATGTTTTCCTTCATCTAAAGCTTCGGCTCATTGCAGGGATTCGAACTTACGTCGATCGATGCAGACTGTACACACTACCAACTGAGCTATTATTGCTTTAAAATCCATATACCTATATAATATAATAGCAGTCAATGGACGAAGACCCAATGTCAGACTTTCTAAAACATGAAAAAAGACCTTTATGAATGACTAGCTGTGCCCGCGGCTTCGCTCACGTAAACTAGGTACAGAATGCCCACACAAATCTTGTTCCCCGCTCCCTGCTATTTTAAAGACAAAAATGTTTATTGTGCCCCTTAGAAGATAGACGTATACTCTAACTGACTTTTTTGTATGTCTTTTTAATGTTTACAATTATGTAGTACATTAATTTGCTATATTTCTTATGGTTATTAATTAACTCAGTTAAAGCCATTTAAGCACCCAAATTGATCCACCATGACAAGATTTTTTTATTTGTATGGAAATCTAATTCTTTTTCTAAAATAAAAGTTGACCAAGTTACTCCCTATAACACAGTTATTTATCAGTGTACCGTCAACAGCAGTCCAACCGTTTCAGAGATTAGCCGGAACAAACAGACAGGCAAAAATTTTAAAAATGGGTTTCTTGTTATAGGTATTGTGTATACTTTCATATGCATTTAGTAAAAACCTGTTATTTTCACATTACAAACAGACACTTCAATTTTATTAATTGAATAGATGAACAGGACAAAAATTTGTCTTGACTTTTAAAATTTAAGTTAGCTTTTTAAGCTTATTGGTGCAAGCTGTAGCAGTAGGTACAAACAAATTAAATTTTGAACAATTACTTATTTAACATATTTATTAACAACCCCAGTAATTTAGGTTTTGAGATGAAACATGTTTCACTCTAGATATAAATTTATATTATTATTTTTAAATATCAAAGTTGTCAATGATTACTTCATAATTACAACTTCACCATTCATATTACCTTCCACTTTAATAAAAGAAAAAATATATTTTGCATGATGTAAAAATATTTAAAATTTAAGCCCAAAATAAATTAAATATTGAAAACAATAATGGCAATATTGATATTGTAAAAATATACCTTCATAATTATTTATTCACTGGATAAATAAAAACTTTGAGTAAAAAACAAATCAACCAAAATAAAAATATGCAAATGAAATAGTATCTGTATGAATAAATAACTAAAGTTCTGAACTCCCTCCCGATGTCTTCAGTTCCTTAATTATAAAAGTGATATAGTAGCATTGAGAAATTTCAGTTTCTAGGAGGAACTACTATAATCACCAGTGTGGTCAAGCTTGCAGGGCAATACTCATTGTGCAGGAGGCGGGTTTCCCCCACCACCAGGGGCAGGGTGGCGCACATGCCGCCGTAGCTGCTCCACCAGTTCAGGGTTAGTGGCCTGCATCTGCTGCGCCAGAGCTTGTCCTGCTTCCAGCAGTGCATCAATACCAGCTGGATTGTTCCCTGAATCAGGTGCCGCCTGTGGTGAGTTTGCGTTACTCATCAAGCTAGAGATCAAGTTCTGCATGTTGGGGTCCGCCAGCATTCCAGAAGCCATATTGAGCAGGGTTGGGTTCTGTAGCAAGCCCCCGAGATCGAATGCAGGAGATAAGCCTGTGCGGAGTAGATGCTCGTCTGCTAGTCGCAGGTTCTGCCTATAGGATTCGTTGTCAGGCTCGAGTTGCACTGCGCGGGCGTACGCGGCACGCGCCTCGCGGTGCCGGTCGAGAGCCGCGAGTGCAAGCCCGAGTCGCCCGTGCGCCTTGCTGTAGTCAGGCTGCAGTGCCAGCGCGGCGGTGCAGTCGGCCACGGCCGCCTCGTGCTCGCCTAGCTTGAAGTGCGCGGCGGCACGGTTGCAGAAGTATACTGCGTTGCGCGGGTCCGAATCGAGTGCGCGCGTATAGCGATCGAGTGCATCACGGAAACGCCCCGACTTCATGAGCTCGTTACCTTCATTCTTCAGAAGTTCAGCGCGGCTGGATTCGAGCGGGTTGACGCCACGAGACGAGCGCATCAACTGTGCCAAGTCGACGGCGAGAGCGGCATCTTCGGGCCCGAGCTCGAAAGCGGTTTCGATGCATTGTACACCGACCTCAACGCTCTCGCGAGAGTCAGCGCTCAGCGAGTCGCTCTCCAGCTGTCGCTTTAAAAACGTAACTATACTTGCCGCAATGGCCTTAACTTCGTTCGGCATTTCGAAATAAAATTTCAAAAGACGATCCGATGTTGTCGACTTTTTGTTATTTTTGGATTTTTCGTCGAACAGTGAGTCAGTGACTCGCAAATTTGACAGCTCACGTTAAAAATGACAGACCACAAGGGATCAGTGTTGCCAAGTCAAGGAAACAAGAAGTAGCCAACCACTTTGATGAAGTTGCTAGAATGTTAAAAATTTCGTACCCTAAAAAGTGGCTAAAAGTAGCCAAAAATTTGGCTTGGAAACAAACACAAGTTCATAACTTAAAAACGTTTTATTTATTGATTATACGTTGATTCAACATAACACTCATTAGACGTTGATGGTTCTGATTTTTTAAAAACAAGGAAATTAGTTTTTTAATAGGTAATCTCTTTTTCTTAGTAAACAAATACAATGTGCATGTAAACTTATCTTATTTCTATACCTACTTTTTCTTTACTGCACTCAGGAACATTACATCTCTCTAAATTTTAATCAACTTTCCCCCCTCAGCATTTGAGATATAGGAATAGAGCCGTCAGAGGCCCATCATGAAATACTGATTCTCCGTTGGCCAGTGCCAACTGTAGACGTGTGAAAAAAGTGCTTTATTAAGGAAATATAAAATATTTTGTATTCATAAAGGTGTTGCTAAATTCATGACTAAAATATTTAGCCACTATTTGATATTTTTGGCTAAACCAATATTAAATGTTGCTAGATATAGCCACAAAATGGCTAACTTGGCAACACTGGTAAATATGAGTAAACAATTTAGATATTTTTGAGGAGTCACAACTTTGGTTTCGTATTAATCGTCAGTTGATTAAATACGCGTTTATTGGGCTATAGGACGAGATATGTTCTCCCTATGTTAGGGCCAATCGTGATTTTCTAGAAGGTAATAGCGCCGGTTTAAGTTACGCGTGCCTCCGTTTGACAACTTGAAGAAAACCTCTTCTAATTGTTTGTTTGAACTGTATCGAACTATGGATATTCTTTCTATTGCGGCCGTTTGTTATGTTGTTATATTGTGTTAACTTGTAATCTCGCCCCACGAGACGGATCGGTGTGAAGCCGGTGGACGACTTGACATTGACGTTGCCACCTATCCTTTGACTGTTGCTACTGAATTATTGAACTTCTTCCGTTAGCTTAGACGCCATCAGTGGTGAGTTTATTTTTATTATTGGTGTTGTAGATTTTCAGCCCTGTGAAACGCAGGCCAGTGTTGTGTCACATACCACAATCAATCGAGAGTTCAGATGATTAGTCTTCCACTGTGGTTAGATGCTAATCCGTGAACATTTGATGGTAAACATAACGATTTATTTGTACTTTCTATTTACAGTTAATTACATATTTTCTGTTATTTTTAAACGTATTACTTACATATTTTTTACATAAAAGTTTTTTTTAGGGCATAACTTGCCAACTCTTACAATCTATTAAGTAAAAGATACGAAATAAACACATTTATTCCACAAGAATATACATAACATTAGATTTTTACGCTATTTACATAACAATATTTAAATTTATAATGACCTTAAATTTCATATACTTTAACAATCTACTGAGTCGCGTGCTGAGTACTACTTGTAAGGACGACTTTGCAGGGGTCGTTTTGCTATGGTCGTGCACAAATATCGATATAAATTTTTCACTTTTGCATCCCTAAGACTCAGTGACCGACCACAGACCAGTAGTGCGTCGAGACTGGTCGAGACTCACTCATGTGTCATATTTCAGGCTGACAGTAAATTCACTTTAACTTGGATCGGCATTCTGTAGTGCTATTCTGTAAGAACGTTATAAGACGTCGACAGCTGAATCCGCGCTGCGGTATCAAATTTGTATTCCCTAAAACTCGAAAGTACCGGTGGCGCCACATCCGCGAATGCGGAAATGAAATGAACTGTCAAGTATGAGAATGTTGTCATTAAATGTACAGGTTCGGTATTCGATAGGGAAATTCCCGGCTCGATCGTCGAGTTTCAACATCTAATAAAATAAATAATATGTTATAAGAATATACGTATTTGTAAATACATGTCCAAATATCAGCCAAGTATAAACAGAATAGGTTAAAAAAACAGTAAGCAATTCGTAATTAAATATTTATTCATCATCAGAATCTTCTATAAAGTTGTTGATGTTTTGAAGTTGTAATATGTATAATTATAACCTTTTATTCATAGACTAATGATTAGTTGTCTACAACTAGATGCAGCGTTAGGTACCTACAAATAATAGCTCGTATAATACGGCAACGACATATTGTTGTGTGTAGTAATTATATTTAGAAATGAAACTTGTGTGCATAAACAAAATATATAAATATTTCAACTTCTAAACTTTACCCTATTAATAGGAAAAATATTTTATACAAACCTATATTCAAATAAATGTTACAAATGTAGCTTACAACTAAATAAATGAAGGATAATAAATTAATGGAAAATGTATTGATATACTGTGTGTATGATGATTAGATTTGTTATTAAATAAAAAAACTTAATTATTAATATATAAAATATTTAAAATATTGGATTTATTTATGTTTATCAATGCATGAACTTATGAAGTTTTGAAAGAGAAAAAACAACTTGTGAAAGAAGGCAAACAATTTATCAGTACCCACTTTGACAATAAAAGAATATAAAGCTATTCAATGCACAAATATGCAGCACAATAGTTTTATTTTATTTTATTTATTTAGACTCACCAAAATAACATAGAATTATATGTTGTTAATAAAAACTATTCATAATATAAAACTAAACTACTGTTATAGTTGAGCCCACATAACATAACATATAGTCAATCGATCGAAAGTAATGAATGTGAGGTAAGGCTGACTGTTAACTGTGTTGAATTTTAGAACACCTACAGTTTTTGTAATCGTTGGTTTTCGTACACGAAATTTACGTGGACGAAGTCCCAGGCACATCTAGTAAAATAATATGATTGTTATAGGTGTGAAATATTTCATCTTTTTACCTTTAATATATAAATACATAATTATTTCATATTAGTAAATAGCTGTATAAAAAAATTTCTTATAAATTATATTAACTTACAGAGAAGCGACGCTACATTACCAAATATAAAACTTTAAATGATGCATTGCAGAAAGCAACGTGTCGAGTGCACGGTAGCTGCTCAGGCGGTCAGTTAGATGTCGGCGCGGTCGCGGTGTGGCTGCGGGTGCCGGTGCGGGTGGTTCGGCGGTGTGTTGTCGAGCAGACACACCCAGTCGCGTAAGCGTTGCTCGCGCGCGAACTGATCCCGCGTGAGAGCACGCGCCGCGCTCGCATCCCCCGCGCCCCCTACACCGCACACTGCGCCCCCAAACCACGCGCACGCATTCTCCTGCGTCGGCGCACTGTGAAACTTGAACACGCGTATGTGCACGCGCGATCTGCAACATTAAATAGCGAATAATGTCCACTTAACAGTTCTAAAACAAGTTTGCAAGCGACCTCAGCCAACACGGCAGCGTGTTCCTTCCCTCTTATGCTATTAATAAATCTTCAAACGATACCTGAAGAAGCATTTCTGTAGGCGGACATTACGGCTATGACTGCAGAAGGAATCTCTCACTGGCGGTCACTATTGTTTGTGGACTGTACCGCACATACCAACATATACTGTGCGGTTATTTTACCGAGTTAATATATTTTTTAAATAAAATATGCTTTGCTCTTTTACACAATATGCTTTTCTACATAGTTGCAAATCGTAAGAATCCTTCGAAAGAAACAGAAATGCAATATACTTACTTGTACGGGTCCTCCGTAATGAGATGGCGCAGTTCCTCGGCGAGGCGGGCGCTCAGGCCGGGCAGACAAGCGGTCCCGCCCGTCACCAGGATGTTCTCGGCGAGCGCTCGCCGCGCGTCCACAGGACACTGTCACCATTCAGATTAACCATCGCATTTCTCTTTGTAAACTTACTATAGTCCGACAAGTTCATGCGCGACCCTCCTATATGACGACAGGCGTTTGCGGGTGTGAGGTAGCACGTCACTACACAGTATACTAAAGTAAACAGTATGTTTTCTCGACATATTTCCTGAAATGATTATCTGCAGCCTCTTGGTAGATAAACTCGCACTAGGACTGCACTCTTGGGTAACTTACTTACGTATTTGTTAATGATATATTAAATTTTCATTATTATCTTTTCACCAAAATATATTATGTTAAAAAAAAAAGTTACGTAACGCGTTGTTCGAACCTCCCTCCTGCCCTTTTAATGCATCGTAATGTTTTACAACACCCCCTTCCCCCAAATTCATGATCTCGACTATCGCCATATTATAACGGACACCTCATCTCGACGGTCACTATGTTGACAGTATTACCTTGACTGGAAACATCCTTCAATGATAACTATTTCATAGTTCAATTTTAATGCTGCAGCTGTCATACCACTTTCAAAATACAATTCAAATTGCATTATCGTGTGCCTGTGGAACGACTCAGTAGGCAGCAACGCGCGTTTACAGCACGTTCGTATCGACGTATCTTCGCGTTTGTATCTATACAAACGCAAAACAATTGCGCAGTGGATGCGCTCATCAAAACGCGCGTCGTCAGCTCATTCGAAAAACATGGTGTGCATAGGATCTAATACCGGTGAAATACCGTGAGATTGAGGTGAGAGGAGGTTTTTATTTCGTTGCTGTTTTTCATACACGAAATAAATATATCAATCACACGGGGGAAGTCTTAGGCACAGCTAGTTATTAACATAAGTGCTTACAGAGAAATACCATAGAGGGACAATAAATATCAAATCAATTTCATGAGAATCTGAACAGCTCCATCTATAAATACTCTTGGAAGATAAAATACGTTTCGATTTACCTATTGCTTTTTTTTGAAAATAGTTTTAAATATATTACAAAATTACATATACATAAATTTTTTTTATATGAACATAACCTAAACGCAATTTATAAACCATACAAATGCAAAAATGCATCCTAAATGTACTTTCAGGCTATACACTACAATCATACCAAATTTCATAAAATCGGTACAGTAGTAGTATTTGCGTGATGGCAGCCAGACAAAAATTAAAATTTTTTTTGAAATGTGTTCTGTCCATGACTCTAAACCTACCCGTATTATTTTTTCTCTAATATATTTGTTTGAGGCAATTATTCCAATTCGTTCATTTTTTTTTGATTATGTGGTCAGAATGAAATCAGACACACCGACGACGCCGTAGCGTCATATGACGTCACTGTTGGAGGGACACCGCCGCCACCCTTACCAAGATTATTAAGATCGGATCGCTCGAGTGCGTGTGACGACAATATATTACGTCGCAATACGTTGACCGATCGTCTCGTAGTTGTATGACCGCGCCGCTCCGTGTGTGCATTTTTGTTTATTAAAACATACCATCCGTTAACGTGGCGAAGAATAGTTAATGAGGTGGAATACGCTTGTATATCTAAGCTCCAGGCTGGATTGGGAGAGGAAGCAGTTTCGGAAGTTCAAGGTTAGTGGATGATGTTCCTTCCTATATATTCAATTGGATGTAACAATTGTAATAGTTGTCTGTCGTTCATTGCTCACTGAGCTATATTATCGAAGGCCGGACCAGACTAGGAGGCAGGCAACTTTATTTAAAACCGCCGCTCCATGTGGTATGTGATTAACTTCTCGCATATAAACAATATTTAACGTACAGATTTCGACTCTTTACAATTTTATTACTAGTATAGATAATTTCTTGCGTAGTTTAATAAATCAAAAGCAATTTTAAATTCTAGGAAGTGGGTAATATAATATATCGTCGTTAGTTATAAATTACGTGACTGCGGCGTACTCGTGGTCACTGTGTACTGAAGTTGACCGAGATTTCAAAGTATGAAGACATAATACTGTTTACTTTAGTGTAATGTGACTGCGCGCCTGTGCGGCTACGTCACGCAATTTGCAAGTATCCCCTTCCCCACTATACACCCACTTATCGTTTGTAGTATTTATAGTACCTTACTTACCCCCTACAACATATATGGGCAACAACCGGCCCGCGAGACATTTTGAAAAAAAAAAACAATTTAAAAAATATTACATTAGGCATTTATACTCACGGGAGTGACAGTGAGGCGGCAAACATCAAATCCTTTGTTTTTGATAATCGCCGCCACTCTGCTTGCTTGATCAAATTCTTTGGGGTTTGCCGCCTCACGGACGACACATCAAAAGATTTATTGCTTCTCAATTATTCTAAACTAGTTTATTCCAGATTATTCCTTCATTTTGCCTATACAAGTGGGTGGATGACCCGCACGTTAGTTCAGTTCTATTTGAGCTACCGAGGTGATAACTTGGACAAGCAATATCCTAGCGAACTGCTCGAGCCGTCAACTTGCTTTGTGACTTTGTGTGCATCTTGAGTCGTTACTAACTATAGTTTATGTTATTAAATTTATTGAACGAAAAGTAAACAAAAATGATGTCTGGTGTAAAGACACGAAAAGTAGATACAGAAGATCGCCAGTTTCAAGAAAAATGGACTGAAGAATTCTTTTTTATCTTGCACAATGGTAAGCCTATTTGTTTGCTGTGTAATGAATCCATTTCAGTAATGAAAGAATTCAATATAAAGAGGAATTACTCAACTAAGCATGCTACGCTGCACTCACTGACAGGACAATTAAGAACAGACAAAATCCAGAAGCTTACCGCAAATTTGGAAAAACAGCAACAAATGTTTCATAAACAAAGAACACAACTTGATAATGTTGTGAAAGCTAGTTTTATAGTTAGCTCAAAATTGGCAAAGGCATTAAAACCATTTGCCGAAGGAGAATTTGTCAAAGAGTGTATGTTAGAAGTTTGCAGTATTTTGTGTCCTGAAAAGAAAAATGCATTTGAAAAAATTAGTTTAATGGCCAATGATATAAAAACAACATTGACTAACCGTATGGCTGGTTTTGAATCATTTTCCATAACATTAGGCGAGAGCACCGATTCGTCTGACACAGCTCAACTGGCTATATTTATTCGAGGTGTTGATAAGGAGTTCACTGTTACTGAGGAATTGCTTGCTTTACAGCCGCTAAGAGAGGATATTTTTATTGAAGTTCAAAAGGTATTCACAAGTTTTGGCTAGCTATGGTCAAAATGAATTGGAGTATGCACTGATGGTGCACCTTCTATGGTCGGCTTACGTGAAGATTTCATCGGAATTTTGAATGAAAAAGCAACAGAATGAAATGTGCAAAAAGATGATTTGATAGTCCTTCATTGTATTATCCACCAATAGAACTTGTGTTCTAAGTCCATTTCACTCCAGGATGTTATGAATGTGGTAGTAAAAACCATCAACTTTATTCGATCCCGAGGGCTTAACCATCGTCAGTTCAAGGTGATTTTGGATGAAATATCGGCTGAATATAATGACGTAACATATTATTGTGTTCAACATATACCAGTTCTTTTCATTGATGAAAGTTAATAAATCAACACATCGTACAAGACTGACTGACGATAATTTGGAAAATTCTTTACGTCTTTGTATCAGTAGAATTAATCCAAAATATATCTATAGATTAGTTTCCCAAATTCAAGCTCAAGTGTCTCATTTGATTTTGGTGTATTTAACTTTCGTAGTTTGTAACAATTTCAAATTTAACGATTTAATTATAATTTACCATTTTTTCAAATTCCATTTTATTATTTTAATAAATTGTACTATAATTACATTGTAATATTATTTCATGTCTAATATCTATCGTAAAAAATATTATCACTACTTTAAAATTCACTAAGTACTTTTAAACGCGGCCCGCGAACGTATTTCCACGCTAGTTTGGTCCTCAACATGTCAAAGGTTGCCCATACCTGCCCTATAACGTCAATCGTCACATAGGAGGTTCGCGCACAAACAGCTTCGCACGGGTACAAAATGGGGTACTTATTTTAGCCTCATTTAGAGTTTATTGCTTTTTTTATTGATAGATCATAACTTCTTAACTGCCTCTAGTCCAGTGGTCCTAAACGCGTTTGCTACGCTCGAGGACCGAGGTCCTAGGTTCGATTCCTAGATCGAGCAAAGTGTTATTGGCTTTTTCTATGAAATTATCAGTAGAAGCGCTGAGTTTAGCTTTGTGCCCGATTAATGACAATAGGCTCGCTCCCTATTACATGGAATCTAAAATATATTCGGCGAACTGTGGATGTACATCTCTGCCTTCCACTTTGGGGATACAGGCGTGATGTATATTAATTAACTTCATAGTTACGAATAGTGTGTTTAGCTCGCTTCGCGCAATTTATCATAGGTTTTTAGGTAAGATGTCTTTGGTTGCAAATAATTTTGGATTCGTGATATCTTCTACAGTATTTATTTAAATGGAAAAGTGTAAAGGACAATCTTAATCTCCATTAAATGCCTAAGTTAACTAATAAACTTATCTGGATAAAGATTAATACTGAAATGGAGAAAATAGCATCACAAATATAGTAATAGCTGTAGTTATTATGTTGAAGAAAAAAATGGTTACTGTGGAGTCAACCTTAAGAAATAGACATAATCCATCGCGGACTCTTCTCTAGGCTTTTTGAAGAACTACAATTCTTTAAAACATTAATTTAATGTATCTCATAAGGTTTAACAAGCGCAAGTCATGTAAGCGCTCGAAAATCATTTTTTGCCAACTTGATTACAAATAATTGATTTTTCTTTACTATACAAAAACTTAATTGTAATGTATTTTATACATTACAAACCTTCTGTAAAAAAATCTCTAAATGATAGTGAAAACCGCATTAAAAACCGGTTCGTAGTTTAAAAGATCTAAGCGTACATAGGGGACAGACAGCGGGAAGTGAGTTCATTTTATACTATGTATAGATTCAATGTGGGTCTAGAACATATGTTACTTATTTTTTTCCAGAGTTGAAAAGATTTCCAGGGTATTTCACATATGTCAAGGATGTGATAGATAAAATTAGAACAGCATAAAAGAAATACTCCATCAAGACTGTATACGAAACATTCAATGTAGGCTAAGGACGTCCTACATACTAGAATAATAAGGAAAGCAATTTCAATTAAAATATGTAAAATATTCAATCGCTATGACGAACTTATTGTATTGTCTTCAGCATGGAATCCGGTGATAGAATGCGATCGACAGACTTCTTATAGGATGCAATTAGTGCACTGTGCCAGAACATTACCATGGCAATGAGCAGATGAGGGCAGTCACTAGAAACTACCCTCACTAACAAAGACATTGCAACAGTTCAGGTATCTTGTGACCACAACCAATGTAACCAGCCCGGTACATAGAATTAAAAAAGTAATACGCGATCTCTATTATACTTAGAATTGAGTGAGTGAGAAAGCGCCGCTCACAACTGCGTTGTGTATGCTGCGTGTCTAGCTGACCTGCATGATGCAGTGTAGCACGAGGTCCGGCAGCGCGGCCAGCTCGTTGTCACGCTCGAACAGCACCTCTGCGGCGAGCTCGCGCGTGCGCCCTGACACTGTTACCGCGCCGCCCCCACTGCCTCCGCCTCCGCTCACCGGGTAGCGCACGTCACGCGCGCTCGGCGGCTCCTCGCCTCGCGCCCTCCGGTCGGCGCGTGACCGGCTGCCCACGAAGCACGTCTTCACTGCGACAAGATACTACATGTTATTGGGTCCGCATCACACAACACCATGAACACATTACTTTGCTCTATGCAATCCAATAAATAAAATTGCAGTTACCCTTTATATCCTCTATAATATGTTCTGGCAAGTCCAATTGTGCTCCATTGTCTTCATCCAGCAACCTCTTGAGCTCGCTGTGTATGGCGTATGCTCCCAATGGCTGGGATTGTATCGCCTGGAGTACCACACAAGCATGTACAACTGCAACAGGAATATTCTATTAATCTCATCAAGTCTTCGTATTATAAAGCTAATCATTTGTCATACTAGAATAATGTGTTCTATGTTATAAGTCTCCCTCTTAATTATTCATAGAAAATTTGGAATGTTAAACATTATCTAAATGCAAAGTTTCATCGAAATCCTCTAAGCCGTTTTTGATAAACCAATTACATATATATGTGTATATAAAAGAATTGCTCACTTAATATAATAAGATATATATTTTACTAGGGACAAAATAAAAATGTTCTGTAAATACTCAGAAGACTGTATAAACCCTGAGATAACTGAGTATGGATTGATGATGAAGCATGACTCAGCTCACAGAGTTACCATGTGTATTGTGTATACCTCATTACCTGATCTCAGGGCTGTTAGTTATAAGAGCACTTTACAGGCCCACTCCCAGCATTCTCAGTTTCGTTGTTTAGCAGCAGCCACCTCAATATTCACCCTGCATAAATAACACGTAAATCAACATCCCTAATGTAAGTGATCATCACCTGCAGCTACTTCTGCTTCTCTGGCTCCAATGGATACAATAAGAGCAACAGGTGTGCCAAGTGTGACAGCGCACAGCCGAGGACTGTCCGCCCACACCACACCTGACACCTGCAACAATAACATAATTTCTTCAGGCTAACATTATCTTACGAAGACAATCTTGTTAGTACTCAGTAAAACTGTCCATAAAAAACCTAGCATCAGGTTTATTATCATCACCATTTCAGCCGAAAGAAGTTCATTGCTGGACATAAGCCTCCCCAAAGATGGCCACAATGATTGGTCCTGTGCTGCGGCGTATCTCCATTCGGGCAAATGCAAAAACTTGCTAGATTTTAGAAAATCTAAGGCTACATACAGATTTTACCAAAAAGACAGCCACCTTCAATGATTTTAAGGAGTTCCCTAGTGTTCAATGAAAGAACAAACATTTTAAATTACAATAAAAATCAACTTCAAGAAAGGAGGAGGTTCTCAATTCAAATACATATTTTTTTAAATAATTTTTTTATTATTTATAATTATTTAAAATATTATTTTATTATATTATTTATATAATTATAATAATATTTTATTAATTATTTAAATGTGTTTATAAATCTTTAATCTAAAGTTACTTTGTTAAGAATTAAAGTGGTTGTTTTATTTTACTGTACAAAGTGCATAACTTCTACAAAACAGTACCTCTAGCAGAACCTGTGCATTGTTTACAATTGTTCATCATTCTAATATATTACAAATTCTTATGCCATGTTCAAGCTGTACAAAGAGTATCAACATTAAGAACAAGAACATTACAGTGAGTATCAATAATAACTTAGAAAAAAAATTATAATGTGTTACCTCATAATGTATAAAAAGTACTTTGGCCAGTGTTTCTCTGAATAGAGTTGGTGTTAGAAGTGATTCAACCACAACCACTTTGCGCTCCTTGGGGTTCACTAAAACATGTCTGCAGAAATTGTTGCTTTTAATACAAAAAATATATTTACAATAAGTGAAATCCCTTAAGATTACTACTACACACTGATGGGGGCTCTGCCGAAATGCTGAAAAGCAGAAAATGAAACTTTGGACAGCACTGGCTACTAGCACAACTAAAATGATGCTTATTACTCTCGGCTTACTACTGATTTCTGTGACATATGCTGGCAGATACTCGCATGGTATAATGACTGTTGGCTATGCTGCCGGAATAGTATGTCACCTTTACATAATTATAATATACAATAATGCAATAAAGGCTGTCATTACAAGTTGCAAGTTTTTGAAAAGGGCATACATCGAAGTTTAAACCTTAACATGCTTCTGCCATTGTGTTTACAAGTAATACTCTACACTCTGCACATCTACTGAATCAAACCACAAAATACAAAAAAATTACAGAAGAAGAAAAATAATAACATAGGATATTATTAACATACCTAAAGTAGAGTGAGTGCAACATGTGTACTAAGTTCTCATACAGCTCTTCAGGGGTTTTATAATCATACACTTTCTTGTATCTCCTTTCCGTTGCATACCAAAACTCAGATTTAACTATACATCTTGGTGCAGCTTCTCCAGTGAAGCCAAATCTGGAATTTGTCAAGAAATTAACTTCTCATTATATTGTTTCATTCACCAACTAAAGAAGGTTATTGCAATGTTCATAAATTTCTGTAATACTTCACCATTGCTGACAATAAAGTCCATTTACTACAATCATTAGGCAAAGTAAAAGCCAACTTGTTACTTGTTTCTGAAATTTTCTCTAACAAGACTTTCTATCAGAGTTACAACACTCAAACATCTTGCAACAATTGAACCCTAAATTTACATACAGCCAACATGTAACAACAACAATATTAGTGTACAATATGAAAATGTACATCATTGGTAGTACACATTAAAATATTACAATAGATATTTTGTTCAAGTCAGACAAAATATGAATGAAACGTATGTGTACCCATTGCTTAGGTATATTAAATGAAATGACTTTGACTGGCATTCCAGCACTTTGACTTTGACTAAACTTACTAACATAGAAAGCAAGTAAAATAGTATTCTCAGTTATACTGGTAGGTACCGCAAGTCCGGTGAAGCTGTAAAAGCCATCAGAGGCTAACAGTATAGTCAGTTCTATTAAAAATGGTAGTTACATATTATGTCTTTAAGAGTTAATCAACTTACTTCGTATATTCAGAACCCAGGTCCAAAACTACAGCTTGCTTCTCTTGTATAAGAGCTATTCCTTCATAGAGCGCCATGTTTATATTTCACTGATAGTTTTAGGTCCAAACAAGCATAAAAAAACACTGCCAGAAGCAAATGAAATTATCCAAAGTTTGTGCACCGGCATGTAACAATTGTAAACTCTGATGAGCGTGACGATGTGACGAATGTCCCATCACACTTCACAGTCTGAGGTCAATAAAATTATTTTATATATTAGGTAAATACTATTTTCGCCTATATTTATTACAAATATAATTTGTGACTTTGAGATGTTGTCTTAGCTTATAAAAATCAACGCAGAAAAGTATGTAATACTTAGGTATATAAATAATCAAAAAATTAAAATATTTTTTTGAGCAAATCTCGAATTAAAAGTTTAAATACTTGTACATATAATAGTCTGTGTTTTAAATTTCAAGATGACACATACAATATCAGTTTTGCCAGTACCCGATAGCGCAAAGTTACCAAGGACCAAGGACTGCTCAAAAAGTTACATTTTGATCACAAAAGTAAAGTATTCCCAGAATTATCGGGGAAACCCAATTTTATCCATATTTTAGCATCAAATGAGTACTTACCTGTACATCTTAACATAACTTGATATTGAACAACTTTATCTACACTCAGTACCCATTTTTTATTCACCTAGTTGTATTTACAACTCAGCTCAGACAAACAAGATCAAAATTAACTGAAGTAGACAAGGTTTACAAACTATTAACAAACACAAACATACTTGCTGCTTGCAGTGACAGTGCATGTTTTGAGTTTATCTTAGTACGAGCTACCTTGTTACCCCTCTCTTTTTCCGCGAAAGCGGGAATTAGAGAGGCAAGCTGTAAGACCAGATAAAATTTTAGGAAAATACACAGGCCACCTCGAAGTAATATTGATATATACTGACATAAATAATAAAAATACCGTTCTTCATAAAATCGTAGCCGCAAAGAAAATGTTATTGTAAGAAGTCTTTGGACTTATGTACCAAATTTAAAAATGAAAAAGTGTGGTAACCTAGTAACTGTAAAAAATAGACAGTAAAAAATATAATATTTGCGTCAAGTAATATCATAAAAAAGAGAAGTGTTGTGAATTAATTATCTGGACTTTCTCAAGTGTTAATTAGTGTCTTCACTTTGAACTTACTTTCCACTGTAAAGGTAATATTATTACAATAATTTATGTTATTGTAAGAACTCTTTGGACTTATGTACCAAATTTAAAAATTAAAATAAAAAAAGTGTGGATACCTAGTAACCAAAGAATATACTACTCTCTACCGAGAGCTAGTAACAGTAAGACAGTAAAAAATATAATATGTGCGTCTAGTAATATCAGTGTTGTGAATTAATTATTAAAATATAAATCGTGATTCTGTGGACTTTCTCAAGTGTTAATTGGTGTCTTCACTTTGAACTTGCTTTCCACTGTAAAGGTAATATTATTACAATCATATTAGACACTAATTAACAGTTGAGAAAGTCCAGAGAATCACGATTTATATTTTAATAATTAATTCACAACACTTCTCTTTTTTATGATATTACTTGACGCACATATTAGAAAACTCCGGTATTTGATCCCATATTCCTAACATACGTTGCTAAAATTTAGACGTTAAGTCTAGATGGGTGCGTCAAAGGGAATAAAAATAAAGAAAAAACGCATCTATTTAGGTACCTACCTATATTACGACAAAAATTACCTACAAATTTTTGAAATTTTTCCGAAATATCGAAAGAACCTCATGTTCAACCTAAGTTGAGTATATATACGAACTCATCATATTTATACAAATGTTATTACTTGATTTTACACTTTAAGTATTTCATACATAAAAGTAAGTAGTTTAGTTTAGATTGTTATAATTTTAATTTCATTTCCTATTGCACTGCCGACAATAATAATTTTTCCCACATTACCGCTGGTTAGGTGGTAGAAAATGGCTTAAGCATTAAGCTCGCCAGTGTACAAATTATAAGTGCAATAAAGTATTCATTCATTCATACATACAACTAATAACTGGAAATACACACTCTGTTTCTTATAATATGTATTTATTGTAGACTTTAAGCATTCTACAAGAGCGGCTGCCTATCATGTGCAGCTTGGCTGCGTCCCTTTTTACCTAATTTTTTCGATGGTATTTTTTTGCAATTTATTAGATTCCACCACAAAAAGTAGTAAAGTAGCGACTTTGGATTGTGTAACACATGCGTAACGCGACAGGGTCAAAAGTAATGCAAAATGTTACAAAAGTATCATTCTGGCAAAGCTGCATACAACATACGTCATGACACTGTCAGTCGTCAGAATCAGCTTTCTAGTGTTGTCAAGTAAATATAAAAAACCCGCAAAATTACAAAATCTCCAGGGTGACCATCTGTAAATAATTGCTCCTACCATGCCTTATTTAAAAGTCTGCCAAATTCCGTCAAAGAATAGGGATGTTAGGGATTATGCGCGAACTGTAGAGACAGCACTTAGCAATGTGGTCGAAAGTAGAGATATACTGTTTGGATATTTTAGTAGGTACTTATTAAATAAAAGTGCTTTTAAAATTGTATAAGTTAAAAATTAAATAACTGTATTACTGATCTAAATGATTTTAAAGATGAAAAATTGTTCAAATCCTGTCACGTTTTTAATGTTATTGAAATAGAAAATACAAATAAACAAGCAGTAATAACTTGTAAAAAAGTCGCTCAAACAAATATTTATAATGTGTATGATGTTATAATTATTTTGTAAGTAGCTATTAAAGTTATATCATCTATGTATTTTATATGGGTAAGTGAGGAACAGGGTGTAAAGTTCCTCATCCACCACTGTAAAGGGTTTTTTTTAGATCTGACTACTTACACTGTTAGCCTTAGAGGCCCTGAGGCCGCTGCGGCTTTTACAGCTTCACCGAACTTGGTTTACGGTTGTTGTAGGGTTCTTGTATACATACTCAATTGTTCGGTTAATTTTAATATCGCGATGTAGGGTGCGTCGTATGTGGCGAGATAGATGTCGGTACAATCTGATAAAATTAATTAATCCTGGTAGGTACCTAATAGTAAAAATCTTGGATTATATCTACCACCCATTCACGTACCTAGTGATTTACCCTATGATAATACCCTTTTCGCAATAAAACTTGCTTAACATGATTCTTGAATTTATTATCCGGCAAATCGGTAATGTGATTAATTAGGAAGTTTGTAATAACATTTATTTGTCTTAATATATACCGCAGCGCGCGAGATGGCACTCAGGAACAGGGTTTATTGTAGTCAAATTATAAACCGAGTCCATCCTGTTCAGCATCTCGCAGCTTAAGCGAGAATGTTTTCAAGATTTGTTTTTTCAAACTGACTATAAATACTATTAGATATGAGGTCTTAATTTATTTATTTGACTTCACATTTGTGTTGAGATGTTTATTTTATCACTATGTGTATGGAGATCGCAATTCCAACGAACCCCTTTTATTATATTCATGTTTTAATATTAAACTTTGAAATGATCCAGTCTGTCTATTAAAAAAACGAACTCGGCTCCACACCAACAGCCGCCAACGCAACGTGGAGACCGGCTCGTCGCGTCGCCACGCTAACATCTGCCAACATTGGGGTCAACAACCGGTCTGACCTGCCGCATTAGTTCAATTACAGTTCAAAAACTTTACCTCTTAAAGTACGAAATTGTTTAGATGGACTAAGATAAGATTAAGCACAGTCCAATTGTAACACATCGGCGACCACCGAGAGATATCGACAGTTCACTGTCATGTCAAACAACCCTACCACTCCAATAACGCCGTGTCCTTGTTTGTTACTCAGCATCGTGCACCACGTGCAAGTGAGGTTGCCTTGGCCGTCTCCCTCACAGCCTACACACAACTTATCCATGATTGCAATCTTTGCGTAATCGTGTTAAGTTTACACCATGTTAACTAGTATTATGTAAATTTTGAACATTACAAGGTTCAGTTTCTTAGGTAACCAAGATTATGCAATAAAGTAGACAGATGAACACTGGTTACTGTATGGTTAAAGTTTGGACGGTTCAGTGTTAGGCCCGACTATAGCTGGTAGTTCGCTTAAAGATGGATTTAGACCTAGACCCGTGATGCTTGGGTCCTCAGTCTACGGCAGCAGAATATACGGTTTTGCGAATGTACGAACTAGTGTCAACAAAGAATACAAAATAATTATTAAAGTGCTAAATAAAAAGTAATACCTAATTTTGTATAACTAAAAAAGCGCCCTAACGAAGAGTCCTAGAACGCAGTTTAAACTGAATTTAAAAACCTTCGCTTGTAGTCCTGCAGGTTTAGGATGATATAGGGTCCTGCAGGGTGCTCTGGCCCCAAATGATATTATACGTATGTCTTGAAATATGTGAAAATTAAATAAAATGAAAATGCGTGTTTTGCGTTTAAAATAAAATGATTTCCTTGTTGATTTCAAAATTACCATTAAAGTAGGCTTGACGTGTACAAAATAGTAATTTTTATATTTGGTGACAACTATTCGCGAAACGAAGGCATTTTATAAGTTACTATGTAGTTCTGACTCGCGGTTTTACTCGCGTTTAATTGCTTTGGTTTACGTACTTTCTGACCTACAATATGGTAATTGCTTCGTTCCTAAGGATCGTAGCGTGATGTTCGGTAATCTTTTTTTATAGGTACCTATTTTATACGCGTTCTCTATGAATCGCGTTTGTATTTAGAATCTAAAGATATGTCAGAGAAGAAAACAGAGAGATACAAATAAAGTATTGTTTATTACAACTTATTAACATAGTGGTGACCGTGACAACTAAAAGGACTGCACAATAAATTACGATGGATCTCAATAGAAATATACGTGAACGCAATCAAATAAGACGAGTTTATATTCGCCATGAAACGACCGCGTCTTCACAAACAGACTTAGAATTTCTCACAGAAAAGATGAATGCTTTAAGACTTTTGGACAAGGCAATACAGGACACGATGCTAAGTTCAGAAGAGTTCGATGAAACATTATATGAAAAAGAATGTGACGATGCGGACAATATACAAAAAAAATGGCTGAACGTAAAAGAAAGATTTTAAAACGAATAAATTAAGATCAAAAAAGAAGAAACCCACATTCAAAAACCAAATAATTTAAATCTTCCAAAATTAGAAATTAGAAAATTTGACGATAATCCAAAATCTTGGCTGTCATTTTGGGGCCAATACAAGAAAATACATGAAGATTGCAACATGGATGCGGAAACAAAATTTCAATACTTATGTCAAGCTATGGCCGAAGGAGGCAATGCAAGAAAGTTCGTAGAAAGCTACCCTCCAACAGAAGAAAATTACCTAATAGTTATAAAAACACTGAAAAACCGCTTTGCGAAGGACGAAACCCTCATAGAAATATACGTGCGAGAACTGTTAAAATTAGTAACATGCAGACATCAAGTGACATTGGACAATTTGTACGATAATGTTGTATCAAATCTACAAATACTGATCTCATTAGGCATAATTAAAGAAAGATATGAATGTATTCTCCTTCCAATGATAGAATCCGCACTACCTGAGAGCATCCTACTGTCATGGAGTAAAGTCCCAGTTATAGAAAAACGTTCAAAACTTACTAATTTATTGAAATTTTTACAGACAGAAGTTGAAGCAGAAAAAAGGGTAATGTTAGCAAAATCTTATTTTATTGACACCAATCCAGTTAAAAACAAGGTGCCAACAGCCGCATGCTTGGTAGCAGAGACTGCACAGGTAAAAATAAAGACCACTGCACACCAACCTGTAAAAGAAGGTAAGGAACGTTCACATTGTTATTTTTGTGGTAACATGCATAGTAGCTTAGAATGTAACAAAAATGGTATTTTAAATTTAGATGAAAAGAAAGATGCAATAAAGAAAGAAGGTGGATGTTATATTTGTTTAAAAAGAGGACATCTTGCCAAGAATTGTAAAGCATTTATAAAATGTATGTGTTGTAGTAAACGCCATTTAATTATCTTATGTCCAACTTTACATAATCAATCTAAGTCTTGTGAACAAAAGTCAAACAAACTAGAGGTTACAAACAACTTTTCTTGTAACAACACTACAACCCTGTTACAAACTGTCATTATTAACATTAAATGTGACAAACAAGAAAGAAAAGTGCGTGCATTATTTGATTCTGGTTCACAGCGTACATATGTCAGAACAAAAACTGCTGAGGAGCTTGGACTACCGGTAATAAAAAGTGGGAAATTTGGATACTCACTATTTGGAGGCATCACAAAGGCAACACAGACACACAGAGTTTTTAGATTTGAAGTAAGTAATTATGACAATACTTACTCTACGATAATGTCAGGCCTACACTTTGTGACGATTTACCCAAAGTACAAGATGTAGGTTTGATTCAGAAACTACAAAACCACAAGATCTATTTAACAGACGCTGATAAAAATGCAGCTAAGATAAAAGATATAGATATACTTATAGGCTCAGATTATTTAGGTTCAATTTTAGATGACATGCTCGTACATATTACGGACAAACTTGTGGCAGTAAAAACAAAGTTTGGATGGACATTACAAGGACCAATTGAACTGTCACATAGAATGTATAGTAGTATAGTCAACACGAACTTTGTAACAGATATACAGAATATGGAAAATTCATTACAATTCTTATGGAATATTTAAACTTTAGAAATTGAAGATCCATATAACAATGAAGAGAATGACACCTTTCTTGACATTACAGTAAATGATGAAGGGCGTTATGAAATCAACATGTTGTGGAAGGAAATACCACAGCTAGAAACCAACTATGGACAAGCAGAAAAAAGATTGTGGTCTACTACAAAGAAATTGGAAAGTATGAAAATACTAGAAGAATATCATAATGTATTTATGGACTGGGAAAAAGAAGGCATTATAGACCTCATCATGCAGTAATCAAACTGGAGAGCACTACGACAAAAATCAGACCCGTTTTTGATGCTTCTTGCAAAGATCAAAATAACAGATCATTAAACTCATGTGTAAAAAAGGGATTTAACCTAATAGAACTAATTCCAAAGTTGCTGATACTTTTTAGAGCAGGTAATTACGGTCTAATAGCAGACACAAAGAAGGCGTTTTTACAGATCTCTGTGTTACCAACAGATCGGAAGTATCTTAAACTATTATGGTGGAAAAATCCACAAATTAAGAAGGATATAATTACTTATCAGCATTCACGCGTTCCATTTGGAGTAGCATGTAGCTCGTACATGTTGGCTGCTACTATAAAATACCACATCGAAAAATATACTAATTTATATCCAGAGACAACTAAAACACTAAGTGAATCATTGTATATAGATAATTGTGTCACAAGTTTAGAAACTATAAATACAGTACAAAAGTTCATAAGGGAAGCCTCTGAATTAATGGAAAAGGGAAAATTTGAATTAAGAGGCTGGATGACATATTTAGACACAGAAGATAAAGCAAAAGAAACAGTTTCTGTGTTAGGGTTAAAATAGAATAGACATAAGGATGAGTTGCACTGCAATATAAATCTAAAAAATGTACCGAATATTATAACCAAGAGAGTTTTGTTATCAATTACACAACAAATTTTTGATCCAATAGGTTTCCTTTGCCCAGTAACATTATTCCCTAAACTCATCATACAAAAAGTATGGTTATTAAAGATAGGTTGGGACGAAGAGATACCTAACGAATTAAAAAATGAATATAAGGAATGGTTACATAATATTGATTGTATCCATATGTGCAAAATTCCACGACGTTTATCAGAAGTTCCTTTACTAGATTGTAAAATATCAATACATGTATTTTGTGATGCAAGCAAAGATGCATATGCTGGATGTATCTTTATACGCACAGAACACAAAGAAAAGGTAAATATACAACTTATTATGGCTAAAAGCAGAGTTGCACCTATCAAAAAGCAAATGACTTTACCAAGATTAGAATTGATGGGCGCTCTTATAGCTTCTAGATTATATAACGAACTCAATAAATCAGGACTGCTGTCTAAATACAAAGAATATAAAGTTTATTGCTGGACAGACTCAACTGTAGTACTGGCGTGGTTGCAGAGACATTTATTACAAATAGAGTAAAGGAAATTTGTACCAATACAAAGAGAGATGACTGGAACCATTTACCTGGTATATACAATCCTGCTGACTTACCATCACGCGGCTGCAATGCGAAGACGCTACTGGAAACACGATGGTGGACAGGTCCACAGCGGCTTTACATGAAAAAAAAAAAGAATTGCCAAAATCTATTATTAATTATACGAGAGATGAAGAAGAAATTATTAGTAGTGAACAAAGGAAGAGTATAGTAGTTAACGTGGAAATAATTGCAGAAAACTTCAGTAACAAACTTTTATACTTCAATCAATACAATAAAATAGTAAGAATAGTAGCGAGACTACTACTACTAAGTCCTAGAGCTAGAAAAGCAAACAACAATAAAAATAGCAAACAGATAGGATATGAGGAATATATACAAGCTGAAGAAACATTGATAAAACTAATACAGAAAGAAAACTATATAGACAAAGCTAAAATAGAAAAGAAGCTTATAATTATAGAGGAAGATGGAATAATAAAAGTAAAAACAAGATTAGAATACAGCGGAGAAGAGAAAAAATTTATAAATCCAATTTTATTACCTGGGAAAAATGATATAGTACAGAGAATGGTACAAGAAACACATAGAAAGATGACGCATGCTGGAACACAAACTTTACTAGCCACATTAAGAAATACTTACTGGATAACAGGAGTCAGAAAACTAGTGAAGAATGTTGTATCAAAATGCATTATCTGTAAAAGATATAAAGCAAAACATTACCTCGTTCCAGAACCACCCCTACCGACAGATCGGATCAGGAACACAGCTCCATTCGAAGTAACGGGTATAGATCTAGCTGGACCTCTAATTCTAAAAATTAAACAAAAATGCTGGATTATTCTGTTTATATGTGCAGTTTATAGAGCTGTACATCTGGAACTTACAGAATCACTTTCCACAAATAGCTTTCTCATGGCGCTGAGACGATTTATAGCAAGACGTGGCAGAGTAAGAATAATTTATACAGACAATGGAGCTAATTTCGTTGGTGCTGCCAATCTGCTACAACAACTAAATTGGCAGGAAATTGAAGAATCTCTTGACTGCAATAAGATCCAATGGAAGTTCAACGTACCAACAGCTCCGTGGTGGGGAGGATGGTGGGAACGTTTGATTAGACTAGTTAAAGATATGCTACGCAGAATTCTAGGGAAAGCATCAGTAGACTGGATCGAGCTTTCAACAATATTATGTGACTGTGAAAATGTAATCAACAACAGACCTCTCACATATGTAGAAATGGGAGATGTAAAGCTGCTCACACCCATGCTATTTTTACAAAGCCTACCAACAGGCGCAACACCAGACCTCGATAAGATTGATCAGGAAAACATACAGATTCGTTATAGGTATTTACAACAACTACGTGAAGATTTTAGAAAAAGATTCAAGAATGAATATCTATCACTCCTGATAAGTAAAGGAAAAGAGAATAGAAAAGAATCGAAAATAGGAGAACTAGTAATAATATAATAGAAACAGAAGGAAACAGATTACATTGGCCTTTAGGAATAGTTAGAGAAACATATACAGGGAAAGACGGTATTAACCGAGTAGCAAGGGTTCAAACTGCATCAGGAATAAAGGTAAGACCTTATTAAAGATTATATCCACTTGAACTTTCTGTAGTATCTCAGGATTGGCTAGATCACATACCTTTATCCAGCACTGCTGGTCCGCCACAAACAGGTAATCAACAGAACTCTACAGTACCTGTTCCTTTAGCTACAAGGGCTGGGCGTAAAATAAAAATACCATTTCGTTTTATAGATTAGCTTTATTGTTTTTGAGGATTTCCAATATATTCTTAATATTTATTGTATGATGCTCTGTAGGCTGTGTGTGAAGATATTATGATCACTTGTAAGAAATTTGTATTAAACGTGACCTCATAGTAATTTATAAAGGATTTGTGTCAGTTTTCCCCCCGGGAGTGTTGTGGATCGGAAATATAACCTTTTTTATAGGTACTTATGTTATACGCGTTCTCTATGAATCGCGTTTGTATTTAGAATTTAAAGATATGTCAGAGAAAAAATATAAGGAAAAATGTAGACACGTATATACAAGAAAACAGAGAGATACAAATAAAGTATTGTTTATTACAACTTATTATTATTTATTACAGGTAGCCTTCTTAATAAATCTTATAATCTTCCTCAATAAATAGGCTATATTATGTAAAAAATAATAATTCTAATCTGATTGGTTCAGAAATTAGCCTTTCCAATAAGCAATCAAACGAAACATTTCTCTCGAGTGTTTTACCAATCATAGTACACTCCATTTTCAATAGTTTTCAAACTCAAAATACAATAATATTACTTTAATAAATCATTTACCCATATCTATTCAAACTCAGAATTAAACTTACTTAAAATGACTGCATGATAATATGATGCATACCTGTGTATATACAGTCGATTCTACTACTTTTTTGTGTCTATAAACTCTTAATTATGGTATGTAACCTCTATGCCGTATAACAAATAAAAAACTCTACAATTGTTTTCGTTGTCCGTCACCAATGGCAATATGAAATTGTTCATAATACTCAAATGATGTAACTATTTTAGAAGTTAAATGAATTTAATGTATATAGTATTATCTACTCTATGGGCACTGCATCAAATATTCTTAAACTATCAAGAGCTCTGCGGTAAGTTCAAATAATTCGTTTTGTTGTCTCAAGTCCTCTTCAGTTCGAGATGAGTTACTGACCAGTGACCGAAATTCTTTAAGCTCAAATCTGTGACGAATTTATACCATTTTTTTCAAACTGCTATTATCGTATGAAGGTTTAGCTTTATTGCCAAAATCTCACCTTATGTTACCTGACGATGTTGCCCAAGATGGTGACACGCTAAGCCTAGTGGGAGGACTGCCTCCTAAGTGCAGCTGCCAGAACAAACCAATGGATGCTTGGAGACAGGTTTTTAACTTGAGGTTGGTAGCTAGCCAGGCAGGCATTAGAATGTACCCTACCACAATGCTGTGGTTTCATCACGATGTTTTACTTCCCCGGGCCCTGAGGCTCATTGCAGGAATTCTAACTCACTTGGATCGACACGATGTCCGTACACGCTATTTCTAAGTCATGATTTCTTCAATTATTAATTAATATTTTAGCGAACATAAGTATTGTGAATGTGTCAAGACATCTGAACTAGCTGCGCACTCGAACCCTGTCGCTGAGATACCGCGACAAGCGCGAGCGGTATCCCCGAGCACGCAAGCGACACCCGCGCCCTCTCGCGGACTAGTTCGCCGAGCCTCGTGTGCGTCTGCCTTTGCATCTGCTCACAGAGCCCACGCGTCTGATAGGCGGAGGTGTTGTGGAGGTTGTGTCACCAAAATGATTGATTCTTTCCTAAATAATTATTACTGATGTTTTCGTAATAATTTAGAATGAAATGTCTCACAACGAATCACGCGTATTATGAATGATGGGCGAGGATATATTATGTATTAAATTAGTGGAAAATTTAACTTTGGTTAATATGCATTGAAAATAAACGATGACAATAATTTAACTATTTATTTCAATAAAATTCCGCTATAATACATATTTACAAACATAAAAACGAATTGAGAATTGTCACGGTAAAAAAAGCACAAGCCGAAGGGTCTGGGGAGCGCATGTCGACGGCTGTACTCTCTTCAGCGAACAGAGTTTATATAGCATTCTCTCTTTTGCACTTTTGTATGCAAGTGAAAGGGACAGACGAATGCATTTCGAGGTCAGTGGCCGTAAACTATTGCCAAAAAGTGTAAAGATGCGTTCACATGGCTTACTTTACGAGGAGTAATATTATTATATTATAGTAGTTGTAATAATGTAAGAAAATATGCGATTCTATTAAAAATATATATTCACAAATATAATATTATGAAATTAATATCATTATTACTCTATGTAGGTATCTATGAGGATTGCCTAATTACACAAAATATCATGTATCGCGTGTTATGTTATCGATCAGATAAACAGCGTAACAACATCAGCTTAAACAGGAACAATGAACACACAAGAACAACAGACGCGTCCGCTTCGCGCAAGCGACAAATATAGACTAGTATTTTGCTGCTATGTGAACGCTTCTTTAGCTCTTTATCTTCAATCAATCCTGTAATTTGAGACTTTCCTAGTGCTAACTCTGTTCGGTGAACAGAGTATAGGAACGGATCTACCCCCCGCGTTCCCGCGCCTTCTCCCCCGGCGGACCAGCCCCGCACCCGCCGCGCACCCGCTTTCCTCCATGCCCACGTCTCACCTTCAGTTATGTTTGGAGCCACTTAAATAATATTTTATGATTGAAATATACTGCCGATCGGTGTCTATATATATATATATTTAAATATATTTTATATTATAATTAAACTTTAAAATATCTCAGCCTCCAGGCAGGCGGGGTCGCGGCGGGAGTGGACAGGGCGAAACTTGCCCCCTGCTTGCTCCCCATGCACCCCGTACCCCTTCACCGACACCCGCGGGTCCGCGGCGGTGCTCCGCGAGCTCTACACTAGCTAAACTAAATTGTCCTAAATGATGGAAGTGATCAATCGCGCTTTGAAGTTGACTATCCTCTCGGAGGTCTGCGCAATGCGGAGTATGAGGTCCTGGATGAGATTGGCGATGCCGCGGTTCGCGATGATGAACAACCTGGTGATGGGGCCGGGCACGCCCTCTGTCAGGTTGTCTCCCTTGGCGGCGTCCTCTCCCTCCGCGCCGGCGTCACCACCGCTCGAGCCCGCTGACGAGGACCCGGCTACCAGCTGCACACACACACACATGATGAACAGAGCTTCGACTATATCTGTTATTACAGCTGAATAATTAATTATTATTAATTATAATTTAATACTTTATCATAAAGAGTTGCGCTGAAAACTAAAACAAATGTGGTAAATAATATATTATGTACATAGTATGTTTAGATTAGATTAGATTGTTGAATGTAGAGGAATAGTAATAATGTTCTGTGAGTTTCGAGGCACTGGATACAGGGAACGTTAACAAAATACATTGATATATATCAAAATTTTGAACCAATTCATATAGAATATTTGGACATCACTTTTGAATTCGAATAGTTATTAAAAAAAATCGGTAGTCTGTAAAGTCGGTTTACTGACGATAGTTGAACGTGACAACGTCATAAGAAAATATTGATGGAATGGTATCATTTTTCAAAAGAAAATTTTAATTTTATTTGTTTCATAGCCTTAAATGGAACGCCTCAGAGCGAGGTAACGACCCATGAGTCGTTTTCTCGTGCGTGCAGCCGGCTCCATCGAATTATAAGACGTTGTCACGTCAAAAATCTACTCGTCTACTACAATTGCACGAGTTATGTGTGTACTCTAGAGCGGATACTGTGCTACGGGTAAGCGCTAGTCTACGTGCTAATACTCTGTATCTATGTGCTAGAGGTTAATAAGAATGGCGGCGACGCGATGTTATCAGAGCGGCACTACGAGTCGTGTCGGTGTGACAGAGAGCTAGGCAACTAGCTACCTATGGAGAGAGTGTGTACTGTGTACTTGTGGGTTGTTGGGGTCCAGTGTGGCGGTGTGAGAGGCGGTCAGACCGAGGTTCAATGAGTCGGTGCCCGCGAACAGTCGGATAGCGGAGCCAGCCGCGCGAGCCATCGCCTCCGCCGGACGCTGCAATGTGAACCTTTACACTCGTGACTGCGTTCGGCCGCGCACCACCGCGCACCACCATCGCGCACCTACCACGATTTCTTGTCATGGCGAGATCTCTAGCGAACCGTCTGGTTCACCTCGTGGAATGATTATTAGAGGCACCGATGCAAGTGAACACAATCTAGATTCTTTATAAATAATGTAACAGAGTACACTTTATAGTATTTGAATTAGAGTAACACAGTGTAAGTATAACACAGTGTAACTGAATTGATTTGTAAACCTAATGATTTGCTTTGTACGAGATCAGTTCGCATAACCACTTTCAATATAATAATGTATGTATACTTAGTAATTACAGGAGACCGTGTAAATATTCTTAATAGTAGGAAATTGTCTGTCAGAGGAAATATAAAATGATATGTAATGGATATTACATAAGGTCCCCCTCTCCAATTGCTCGCAGCGGCCGCGGTTACCGGGTATGTTCCTCGGAGTAAATATACCTAAATATTACAGAATAGTTTACGCAGGAAAGTTGTGGGTAGGGAGTTGGAAGGGAGATGGGGGGGGGGGGGGAGCGGGGAGTCACGATCCTGAGACGTGATTCTCACGATGACGATATCAAGGGGACTCGACGTCGATAATTATTTAGATTTTCATTTCGACTGTTATTTGTCTCTCTGATAAGCAATGGAAATACGTAGTTATTATAGTTGTATATAGATTTACAAACTCAAGGGGGGTTGGTGGTCACTTGCTAATGCCAGATAGTTAGATAATGCTTTACCGCCTTATTATGTTTCTTTGTGATGTTTTCTTTTTAGGAAACTTTAGTTTTGTTTTGTTAAAGTGATATCTGAATGCACTATTGCTAAGTCAGGGTAGCTTACTAGTATCAGGTAATAAATTTCTCAGAGGCTTATTACGTAAAGTGGGATGTGAGTCGTGGATGTTATTTCACTCACCCTTACGATGTCGAACAGGAAGTTGCCTGAACCTCCACCGGAAGCGCCTGCAGCGCCACCGAAGTTCAGGAACCTGAAACATTAACCAATTCGGTTTTCAATTCAAGAAATGTTCTTGTTTTTGGGGTTTCAGTGCTCTCGAGCTTTACGACGTAATTCAATAGGGTTTTATGAATGTTTAGATGTTAATAATTATTCATATCGAGAGACGTGGGTGTATTGAGAGTACACGGTTCTGCATCAGTGGGAGTAACTCCGCAACCCTGCTCTGCCACACCTGGAGATAATATGATAAGAAAAGCTTGACAAATGAACAGTAAGCAGTGTTGAGGTACCTACCTCTTATTCCTGTTCTCTTCGCTGTTATCACCGTCCTCAAGGGTGATCTCGTCGATGCTGGCGGCGTTGGTTTGTGCGGCGGTCTGCTGGTCCTCGCTCGCGGCGGCTTGCTGGTCTGGCTGGCCCTCACCGAACGCGACGCGTACTTCCGCCTGCTGGGACTCGGCACCGGAGAGCAGCTGGTTCTCCTCGGCGAGCGCGTCCTGCGAACAAGCCGGCGGCCGGGTTAGACGCGGACACGATTCTCGGTTGCGATGATCTATGACCCATGACGAAGATGGAGTGAGTTGACGATGCGATGAGGAATGGGAGGCGAGTCGCTCTGCCGTCCCCGGGCAGGCTGATGGTAATGCGCCGAGTCCTCATACCGGCAAGTAGCGGAGAGCACGTCGTCGCCGTGCGCCCTCAGTGCTGTCCGAGGGCTCTGCGGTCTCCGTGCTCTCCACGGTGGTCGCGGTGACCGCAGTGGTGGTCGCGACGACCGCAGTGGTGGTCGCGGCGACCGTGGCGGGTGGCGCGGGCTGGTCGTCGTCATCATCGTCGTCATCGTCGAGCTCTATGGTTCCTCCGCCGGCGTTCCCTCCGGCTCTATTGCCGCTGAGGAATGCTCTCAGGAATAACGGTCCGAATGTTTGTAGCACGAAGCTTGTTATTTGTTGAACCTTTTGATCGATTATCTAGAACATACACCACCCTTAGGGTCTCTACTTTACAGCCTGTGGAAGACAATGGTACTAGTTAATCTGTCACGAGGCGGCCGCACCGCTCTCAACAACAGACAATTATATGCATTTATTAATAAGATACATTTTTGTTTGTTTTACAATGTGCAGACGGACTCCCGGACAGTAAGTTGTTATCTAGAGGTCACTATTACATTGCTATAACAGCTTAAAATGAAACAAAATGAACAGTCATCATTCTACATTATAATTATATTTATATCAAATGACGTAACTTTAACAACAACGCATCGCGGCGTGGCCCCTTGGTCGCGGGGCCGCGTGACGTTCTCTGCTCCATACAAACTGTCCCTCATTTTTAACATTTATTTTTTATTAAAAAGGTTAGGAAGAAATACCCGTCAGCTGAAAATATGTCAGAAGATGCCCAAAATAGGATTTTTTTTTTCTGTAGTGATTAATCAATAAAATTGGCTTTATTACGTTGAAAAGTTGCTTTTCAAATCAAATGGGTACTCTTATTATGACTTCATGATCATAATCTTTAAACACATTAATTTCTCGGATATACTTGTATAGTATCTAAAGTAAATGGAGAAAAAGCACTTGAATGATAATTACATAATAATTTACTTTAAACAAACTTAACCTGGTACTTTAAGTATAACAGAAAACTCGTTACTGTAAAGATTTCTTCTCGGTTGTTGAGCGTCACATCGAACTGAAGTAGATTGATGCATCAGTTTGGCGTGAAGCAGGCCAGGTGAGGCCATACAATGCCAGGCCAGTTCCGTGAGTACGCGTTAACAGTTCTGTTAACATTATAACCTGGGTCTCGGAGAGCTGAAGGTTTGTAAACGTAACTAATGTACCTGAGTGAGCGAGGGGAAGAGCTGCCGCAGGATGCCGATGGTGCGCTTGTTCCTTTCGCTGAGCTCGGAACCTGGCGCGCCCAAGTTCAGTGTCGCGAGGGTCTCCTGCAACGTTCACCACAAATATTAATCATAAACACTTACAATTACAACTCTCCTGACACGTTTATTTGGTGAATAGGAAGCAGGAAACAACAGACTGTGGCGACACTCTGCAGCTTATAAAATGGAGAAACAACTTTACAAATGCGACTGCTAGTTCCAGAGAAAACTCTTGAGGTTTATTTATAACATTATAGTAAGATGGTTTGGTACCTCTGCGCTGGCGGCGGGCGCGATGATCTCAATGATTTCAGGTCTGTCGTCGGCTGAGGGCGCGGGGTTCGGCTCGGGGTTCGGCTCTGGGTGGGCGCCGGAGCGCCGAGCACTGCCACCAGCGCGAACACATACACCAAGTAAAGCGACTTCCTCATTGTGTATTCTCTGTGGTGCCGGTTAGTGACTCTGTTCCGTTTTGCTCTCTCCGTAGCAAACTTTCTATTAGCTCCTGGAACCAGTTCATATTATCTACATTATAATAGTTGTGAATACAGGTACACCAGCCCTTATACTTTTTAACAAGAGCTCGTCAGATCATTTTGTTTGGTTTCTCGGTAAGCGGACACGGAGGATGTTAAAGAATCTTACTACTAGCATAAACGCTGTTGGATTACAAAATTATATAAACCCGAGCCAATTGATATATTCACATTTTTATACAATGACTCACGCGGATGTTCCGTTTCTCAATAATGATTAAGAATTGTTAACTTTGATACACTATGTAACTAATAAGAATCCTGGAGTATATGGATGTGGCCATTACTAATTCCGGCATGTCATCTCTTGTTAACATATTGTGGTACTTCGAACGCAATAAATGGACATGAATAACAATATAGCAGTAATTGAAATACATTGTTATAAATTGTTACTAATCATTTACCATTATTATAGAGTAATTTCCTAGATAATAAACTACACTATATTATATTTTTTTAATATTAAGTATTTGAAATGTTTAACATGTTTTACTAAATGGACTGGGCCATGTGGTAATAGAGCGAGAGGCCGGCCTTGTGTCAGATGGGCAGATGAGATAGTGGCGACGGCAGGTCGAAGATGGCTAGATACAGCAACAGACAGAGAAAAGTGGAAGACCTTGGAGGAGGCTTTTACCCGAAGGGAGTCCACACAAACTACATAATTATATGCATAATATTTTAAATGTAATAATTTTCGTTAGTTTTTAATTTTTCATATTTTTATAGTTTTTATTTATTAGTTTAGTTTAGTTTTTATTAGTTTTTAGTAATATTATTTGTGTGGAATTAAATAAAGCTTTACTATTATTATACTAAATGACACCATCAGTAATGTTTTATTTAAAAATACTTATTTAAATACATTACACATAGTTTTATGACTTCCTTCCGAGGTAACACTATTTTGTGTTTGATACAGACACTGGGAATATTCTTATTTTCAACTTGATGTATGTTAAGGTATTATAACTTTGTTAAACTATTATTAATATTGTATGGGAGATCGCTTAATTGTTACTGTTGACGAAGCGCGATGCGCGACACGTCACGTGCAGACACTGTGCCGATAATAGGATTTTGATTAAACTTTTCTTTCCTAGTCATTAAGTTGTTATCTAATGACTTGAAAACTTAATAAGGAAACATAGAGACAAAAAAACATCGTAGTATTTCACGAATTCGCCGTGCGAGTGCCGGGTCCATCGTGTGGCAGACAGAGGGAACACTCACGTGTAGGTTTAAGGGGCCCCCTTATAATGCACATCAGCGCTCACCTTGACTGCCCGCGATACCCTCCCTGCCAAGCCATATATGGTAAGAGCCGGTTAATGTTGTTTTAGATACCCGTTCTAAAATAGAACTTACTGCAGTTCTCGATAGGCCGAGGTAACTTACAACATTTAGTGTAAATGTAAATGCAGCTTACTATTAGTTAAAGAACTTTCAGAATGTGTTCAGTAGTTTCAGACATTACATTCTACATCCGAACTCGTAAACTATTAATATATTAGGTCTTTACCTATGAAATTGCCGTTTTGTATGAAAAAAAATTAAATATTTTTTTCATGTATTTTTAATTTGTATTAATCGAAGTAATCACCCATGCAATCTATCTATGCATCTATGCCAGCGCAGTGGCAGTTTATTGATGCCCTTCTTAAAGAAATCAGCTGGACGGAAGGCAACAAATTCTTCAAAGGCATTTTGTACTGCCTCACGGGTATTCAATTTTTTCCCGCCAAGGAGTTATCCAAATTCTGGAAAAAGTAGTAATCTGTAGGCGCAAGGTCTGGTGAGTAGGGCGGATGATGGAGAACTTCCAACCCCATTTCTTGCAACTTGGAGACCGTCTACTGTGCAGTATGAGGTCGCGCGTTGTCGTGCAAGAGCAGCGGAGACGAGCAATTGACCAATGCTGGTTGGAGATGTGCCAGTGTCTCCATCATTGTATTCAGTTCTTCACAGTACACATCTGCAGTAATGCTCACCCCGTTTGGTAAGAAGCTGTGATGAATCACACCGGCGCTAGACCGCCAAACAGTGACCATCACTTTTCTAGGGGTAAGTTTTCGTTTAAGGCATTGTTTAGGTGCTGAACCAGGATCCAACCAACTTGCTGAGCGCTTGCGGTTATCGAACAGAATCATTTTTCATCACAGGTAACAATGCGGTTCAAAATCCCTTCATTTGTGTGTCTGTTGAGCAGTGCAAGGCACGTCTCGACGCGTACTTTGCGCTGGCGAACATTGAGTTCGTGGGGCACCAATTTGTCAAGCTTTTTTACCTTGCCAATTTGATGCAAATGGAATATTGTTTTGACGCTAACTTCGAAAGCTACTTCTAATTCAGCCGTAGATTGTGTATCATCAGCTTCCACAATCGCCTTTAATTCGTCATTGTCGACCAAAGTCTTCGGACGACCGCGAGGTTCATTTTTCAGGTCGAAATTCCCAGAACGGAAGCGAGAAAACCAATAACAGGTGGTGCGTTGGTTTGTAGTGTTAGCTCCGTAAACGTCGTTGATGTTGCGTGCCGCTTAGGCCGCGTTGCTGCCACGACGGTACTCATATTCCATAATTACTAGAATTTTTAACGTATCCATGATGACAAAAAAGATTGAAATGCGATGAAAATGTAACACTAATCAATAAACAAATGACTACTTTTGGAAAAAGAATTCCATGTTTTTAAAATAAAATTAATTTGAAATTAGAATTCTTAGCCAAACAAAAAATATTTTGATTTGAAATGGCCAGTATTGCAGAACGGCAATTTCATAGGTAAAGACCTATTATGTAGGTAAGTAGTATTCGTAGCTAGTGTATATGCTATATATCTGCGGAGGAGTGTTGCGGGGGTGCGCGGGCTACGGAAAACGTAAAGTGTTAGTATGCAGGCGGAGTAGTCACGTTGGGAAACCGGCGAGGTTGTCCTACGGAGAGGTGCGGCGGGGCGCGGGACGGGACGCGGCGGCGAGTCACCGCGTGACGTCACGCCACACGTCGCGTCGCATTCAGAGTACTATGTACATAACGTCCCTGTGCTCTCGTGGATCTCATTCTCTAAGATTCACGATATGTAAAGCTCCATACATCTCATATATAATAATGAATAGCATCAAGGAACAATAAGTGGCGAACGAGTCGTTTCAATAATTGTGTCTTTCGTATAGTTTTCTCTATTTAGGATTTAGTTTGCAGGATTGAATCGGATGAGAAACCAAGGCCTACATAACTTTACGCTTTTTTGTAAGAGTTAAGCAGAAATTATAAATTTACAATGAAAAAAAAGAGTCCAATTTTAATACGGATAAGATACGTAGCGACCGCTCTCGTGAAACAATAAAAGTATCATCAAATGGTTAAAATCGCGAGTATCAGCTAGTTCATTTCAAAAATATAGGTTCTAATGACACTGGAAACGGTTTACAAATTAATTTGTAATTTATAATATTCATATTTTATGTTACAGAAGATTGTAAAACCTTAAAATATTACCTTTAGAAAAAATCCACCGCTCTGCGCTCCGGATTCCGAAGTGACTCAACTTTGAATCAACTTTATGATTTCTCTATTAGCCATTTACCAAAGAACGTTATAATTCAGCGATGGATCAAATAATTGACATACACTCGCTTTAGACATTAGGTAACCCACACTTGTAGGAACGAATAAACAGTTTCGAAAGCGATGTTGCCACATCCCACATTAACATAACTTAATTGCTTTAAAACTTACATTATATTATTTAGCAATATTTAATCGGCGGATCTATAGACTGTCAGTGAGTGCGTCCACTAAATCTATCGCCTGGGACTCCTGGGAGTATAACTAATGTATAAGGACGGTTTCTTATAGTGTGACTGAACGTTATTCTGTATCTATATGTATTAATAAAATTGAAGTATCTGTTGTAATGTATAAATAACAGCTTTTTACTAAATACAAATGAAAGTATATACGGTACCTATTAAAAACAATTTATAAAATTTTGTCTGTCTGTTTGTTCCGGGTAATCTCCGAAACGGTTGGACCGATTTTGACGGGACTTTCACTGTCAGGTAGCTGATGTTGTAAAGAGTAACTTAGAATACTTTTATTTTAGAAAAATAATAATATTTGGGCAGTGGTAGTCTTAAATATAACTTCTGATTTATTTATACGAGTATCAGCGAGTGATCATGTCCAAATAAAAGCTTCACAGCCGGTTCCGATTCGATTCTAGTTCAGATAGTTTTGAATGATTACGATCTAATGCCATTAATTATATCAGTTTCTTAATAAATTTACTGACAGGTCCGAGCTCATAAATCGCTGTATTTAAACCGGCCCTAATTAAATTTTTATTAGGTACATGTAATATGTACTTAGTACTGGGTTTTTAACTTAAATTACTAGCTACTGCCCGCGACTTCATTTGCGTGAACTTCAGAATTGGGTTCAGAGAAAAATATGTTTTTGATCGGGATATGAGTATTATGTATTAATCCAGGTCGAAAACTACCTACGTGTCATATTTCAACCAAATCTGTTTAGCCGGTTTTAAGTGATTGCGTATAACATATGACGAATACGTAGGATGTTTGAAAACCTAGGCGGATATAGGGGTCGAGGAAAATCGAAGCAAGTATTCACGAATTGCGTCAAGAATTATATACGTTCGAGGTGTATTTATACTGAGACGACAGCAGATAGAGCATAGTGGAAGAGGAGAACTTGTTCTGACGACCTACAGGATATGGAGAAGAGATTATGTTTAAAATATATTAATTAACCATTATTGGTCATGAAGAAAATCTCAATAGTTATGATGCAAATATATGTGAGCCGTGGCTAATGAGTACTTGTATGCTGTTGTGTGGAGTGCGTGCGTGCGTGCGTGCGCTGTGCCGGCTGTGCGCCCTGTGTGCTGTGTGCAGTTGTTATGTACCTGTTCAGTGTATATATAGTACATACATGTGCGTATAACCGAGTAATATCTTCACCAATCCCGATGATAAAATTGAAGAAATAAACAAGTTTTACCGCGCTCACGTCCACCAATCCACCGTTCCCTCGGTGTGGATCCTTTAGTCTGGAACTTGCAAGCCCGATGCAGGTGACACTGCACTTGCATTCACTTAGCTACCCACATACATCATTACACATAATATATTCATACATATGTGCACACCAAATAGATACATAAGTTTAGTAAGTGACCTTTTACGATTGTTTGTTTCGATCATATTTACAGATCACTAAATTCATATACACACGTTCTTTCTTTCCTCCCAGTCCCCCCTTAGTCAGATCGCGACTTCTTTACAATCGTGGCTAAAGGCCTAGCTGAGGTCCGGCCACTTTGGCACCCTTGCGCGTATATTGCCCATGCTTACACGGCTAAGTGCCTTAAGCGCTCGTCCCCAAGCCACGGTAAAGCTGTAAAAAACATTAGCGGCTCTAGTATTAGGACCCCTCAGGCTAACAGTGTAGTCAGATCTAAAAAAGGGTGCGTATAATGGATGACTGGCAAAACAAAACAATCGAGAACGTAAACGGAACTAAGTATCTAACATCCAATAAAGTTATTTTAAAGGTGAACTAGTGGGAAGGCTCGTGAGAAGGGCGCAAGGGCGCGTCCTCAATACATATCTTAGTTTTGTAAAACTGTGTTCATATACCGTAGAGCGTACAGCGTACAGTCTCTAACGCAATTACCCACTGTTGAAACCTATTCTAATAAAATCACTTATATTTTAGGGTACCGCTGCGGTGCCGCCCCGCCCCGCCCCGCGCCGCCCCGCGCCGGGTACACCTGTGTTACGCACCTATTAACGTATGAATTATATAAAACGCAAAACAAAATTACAATTATTGAACTAACTTCATATATTTAAACTACAGAACGCTAATTACACGTGCCATAGAGTAAGCAGTAAATACATACATGCTATGTACCTAATAAAAAAATGTAGAGTGAGTAGTGAGTGTAGCAGCATGTAAGGAACCCGCGGCGAGGGCGCGCGACTCTCGCTTGTCTCGATGTGTCGCAATGAACTCCAGTTAAGTGGTTAACGTTTTATTTTAGAACGTTAGCGGACGAGGTTATAGCGAAATTATAGAAAACGTCGCGTCTGGCCCGAGCATAGCTCTAGTAGTGAGGGGGGGAGGGAGGGGACAAGCGAAATGTGTTATAAACTTATAATGTATGCAAGGACACTACGTGATAGTTAATTAGGTACTTAACTATATTTTTTAAGAAATATACGTCGTATGTATGACTGTGATATTTATTATTATCTTTAAATAATTAGTTACCAGTATGAACAAATGAACAAAAGCAATACAACCATACTTTTAAAATCAATATGAATTATTGTATTTATTTAGCAGCCATTGATTTTTTTATTGAATTAAATTGATAAATATATGAGTATTTTCAAGTTACTTTAAATAAAAACATAAACATGCGTATACAACTAGTCATAGATGGCGCTACAAGTATCGTTTTGGTAGTTTTAAAGGTTGTAACACAATATATAAGAAAAAAACGTGATTATTAATAACACCGCTTATACGAAGGTGTATCTTATGTGTTTTAATCTGGATGGAAATGGATCTCGCTTCTGTACGGATTACATTCTATGTACTACGAACTACTTGAATTCAACTCTAACGCTTTCGAGATGATATCATTTAACAATAATGAACTTCAAAACATCTACCTATATAGTACATAGAACAAACGGTCTAAAATAATCCAAGGCTCGGCTAGTAATAATGTATGTTCCTTGTTATTTGGTAATATTATTATAATTGTATTAATGTACACCCGTCAATGAAAATCGAATCATATTTAAGTTTTGCAACTCGCGTCCGCCTTGTGGATAAACTTATACAGGCTACATAAATATTTATAATTAAAATTAAAAAATATTTTCAGCATTTTCTTTTAATTTTGACACAGTGTATCCAAACAAAATTTATTTAAGACATTCTACGCCATCAATTATCGTTTTTTTTTATTTATTTTTTATTGATTAGGTTCCACTTTCGGCTCGTGTATAAGTTTTTGAAAATCTGTGAATGTGCAGTTTTTCTTATCTTTAAAATCGATGAGATGGTACCATAGAACATAAATTTCTCTATTTATTATAGTTTCAGATTTCCCCACACTGATCCATCTCAATATTACACCTGTATATTAAAAACTAAATGGTAGGCCGCATAGTGGCGCTGTCGGCGGTACTTGACGTCGACCTCCTGTTCAATGTGCACATATACATACTATTTGATATTGGCATGTCTTCGAACAACATTTAAGTATAATATAAACATGTTACGCAAGTTTAATATTGGGGCAATATTATGCAAATGGCAATCGTGAAGCAAACTGTATCGGTTTATTGCCGAGCGGAGAGCGGCGCGTCCGCACACCCAGCGCGCACAGCGAACGCGCAAAGCGAGTGCACAGTGAACTCCCTTGCTACTCGCAAGCCAAACCCGTTCAATTCGACTGTATAAATTGTCATTTGACTTATAAAATTGATGTTGAAATGAATTTTGCAAGTGCTCAAAGTGACCAAATATCGACGGCCACTTTGTACAAATTACGTTAGTGTGGAGAGGAAAGGTGCTGACACCGCGCCCCCGCGCTGCCAGCCCCCCGCGCGCCACCGCTGACCAGTTTCGAATAACTGCAATACTCAGTTGCGCCCTTTATAGCTCATCAAATAAAAATACATATAGTTATTGTTATTAGTGTCTAGATAACTATGTGCACATATTTATATATGCACTACATAGAGGTATATTATGAAATATTAAATTCAACTGAACTGACTTTGTGATAAAGAGTCCTTATTTAGGTGAATTCTCAGAAAATATAAATGTTTCAGTGGCAGCGTGTACGGACGCAGCGCCGCGCCGATCTGGGCTTCAGTTCAGTTTCTTTTAATAAGCTTAGGTTTCGGTAGAATTTTGGCAGGGCATATTCATAAGGCCCGCCGAAAATCTATGGGTTTATCTCGAGAAGCAGTCCCGCCACCTGCGTGCGGCTTGCGTGTTACTCTTGGGGCACATCGACATTTAACATCGAGTAGTCAAACGCCTAAACTTATAAAGATTAACAAAAATATCGCGAAGGAACACTTGCTGAATGAGTTGCGAACTTGATCTTCATATATATAGCTAATAAATGATCCTGATACAACATTTGTGCGTTTACTTTACAGAAACACCGCGGTATGTTCTAGCTAAAATCCAGTACTCTGATTACTCTGTGTTCTTACAGGTAGAACTTATTGTTGTGCTTGTATCTATGCGCATGTGTGTGTGAATCTCATATATGTACTGTTACATGAAAGTTTCAAAGTAAATTGTATTATATTATGAAATCACTTGCAAACAAACAGTTTTCCTGTTATACATAACAAGCTAGACGGACGGACGTCAGCAATTATGTTTAAACTACTTAAACTGGAACATAAGTGAAGCTATAGACTTTATCTACACCATAATATAATTATTATTATACAAGATATGCGAGTTCATACGCGACAGGTTCTAGAAAACATGACGCGTTCCGTCTGTAAGCTGTTATAGTACCTACACGATTCAGGCTCGTATTTCAGTTGTTCGGGAATGCAAAGTGCAGAGTGCCGACTCAGCGAATAATTCGTACTGACGCTGCCGTTGTGAAATACCCTTAAAATTATACAAACAAATAAAATCGAACTGTGTGTCTGTCAATTCAGAATAAATACTTTTTTTAATTGCATAATATATGCATATCTACATGTAACCTAAACCCAAACTCGCCTTTTTTCATTTTTGTACGTCTGTCTCTTTATTCGTCCGGTTTAATCTCCGAAGCGACTTAACTGATTTTGAAGATGCTTTCATGGAAAGATAAAGGAATTTTCAAAAAGTAACCTTGCCTATAAATCACTTCACTTTTTCATAGTCTAACTTTTCAAACGTTTTTAATGAAACAGCCTAATAATTATGATGAAGACAAGACGCGTCGATCCCGGTCGAGATTCTACCGGTATCTCATTATATTGATGTGAACTGAAATGAATCAAATGTCTATGTACATAAGCATAGTTAATACGAGGGTATGTGTTGTGTCGTGTTGTGTGGCCGCACAGATAGCCTACGACTAACTATGAGTCGTCCAGTCGTTTTAAACTCTTTCTTTTTAATTATTTATAATAAAAATACCAACAAGGTGTACATTCAGACAAATTATAAGATTACCAACAAAAATAAAAATTCTAAACAAATAATTTAATATAATAATCAAATTTATTTCTGTAATAACAACTATTATAATGCACTTTGATTACGGAAAGATGAAGTTTATTTAATATTTGGGTATATATATATATATACACAAGAGAGGGCGCAGCGCTGACAGCGACGGGCTCTCGAGACGTGTGTTAGGTACGAATATTTGTCTATTTCTTAAATTAACTAATCATAAAAGTTTCAAGTGATGTTAACTGTGAAGTGTGTACGTACAATGAACAGACGGACCGGTGCCGCGGTGCACGTACAAGGGCGATACGCGACCGCAATGTTTCTACACGTTTCCAAGTGCACTTGCACAAAGCCCACATGAGGTACAAATTGCTTGAGGTTACCCGACCGAATATCCTGCTGAACCGATGACCCTACTCGGTTTAACTATTCATATTACTGTAGATATAACAAATATCAACCCATTTCTACTTCAATTTTTAGAACTATTTTAATAATTAATCTGTCATTTTTTTAAATTTTTATTACTTTATACTTGCAGGAGTTGCTTGTCTCTACGAAAGGTTCATTTACAGAGCTTTAATTCTTGTCAGGGACCTAAGTTAACAATTATTATATGTGTTTTCCTTAACCGAAGTAATCATTGATTTAATTTCTGGAATACAGTTAGAACGCGCTCTGTTTTCGCAGTTATACAAGGTATCCAGAAAGGGTATCGGGTATTTGTAAGTTCAATGAAACAAAAATTATTTGTATGCAATAAAAAAGTTTATTGTTTATTATTAGCATATGAATTGGCGAAGTATTTGGAAAAGATGATGTTATCCAAATGATGACCGTTACGTTGCTGGCACTCTTCTAAACGGAAACGAAGATTGGCGATAACACGTTGACACATAGCTATCGATATTGCTGCCATTTCTGACCTGATGTTTTGCTTTAACTGGGTTAGATTCGTCGGATTGTTTTGATAAACCTTACTTTTAAGGTATCCCCATGCAAAATAGTCAAGCGGGCTAAGGTCGGGGCTTCTGGGAGGCCAGTTGATGTTACCCCTTCGCGAAATGACTTTATTAGGGAATAATTCGTTAACAACTTCCATTGAGTCATTTGAGGTATGGCAAGTGGCCCCATCTTGCTGGAACCACGTTCTTGAGTTGAAACCTGCAAACTCCTGCAACTCTGGGACCAAAAAATTTCGCAACATATCGCAATAACGGTCACTATTCACATTAATTGCTCGGCCTCGTTGATCTTCATGAAAATAAGGACCAATTATGCCTTTAGCAGATATAGCGGCCCAAACAACGACCTTTGGGCTATGCAGGGGTCGTTCATGCTTTCGTCTCGGATTCTCCACTGCCCAGTACCGACAATTCTGCTTATTAACATGACCATTCAGGTGAAAATTTGCTTCGTCACTGAACAGTATGTTGTTAAAGTTGTTAAATCGCTGCAGCATTTCGTTCGCAAAATTCAGTCGATTAGCATAGTCCGTATCCTTCAATTCTTGAACCAATTGAATTTTATAGGCTTTTAGATGTAAGTCTTTCTTTAAAATCGAATGTAAAGACGATTTTTTGATGTTCAACGCTTGGCTTCGCTTTCGGATGGATAAAGACGGATTTTGACGAACCGACGCCTCAACTTCTTCAATTGTTTCTTCATCGCGAACTGAACGAGGACGACCAGAGTTTTGAATTTTTACTGTCGCACCTGTATTCTCGAACATCCTGATCCATTTCCTAATGCTATCGTCACTTGGCGCGTGGCGTGTACGATATTCCGCACGATAGAGACGTTGAGCAGTCACTATTGAATCACCATTACGATAATACGCTCGTACGCAAAATGCGCGATGCGTCCCCCGAGTACTGTTCCATCGTGACTAAAACTCCACAAAATGGCGGACGCCACGAACCCCTCCCCGCAAACTTTAGACGCCCAGTTTCGAATATGGTGCGAAAACAAATACCCGATACCCTTTCTGGACACCTTGTATTTTACGTATGCATAGCTGCCTGAATGTTAATAACGAGAGTATGGTCATGGTGTCGTTTGTCTTTACGTAACAGAATGTCGCGGTCAGTGAGGTGCTGGTGCATTTTGCGTCACCCTTATTTTTGTTCTATTAAGAATAATTATTTTTATAGACCTTCGTACATCGTATGGGGTCACGCGTCCTTGGCTCAGGTGACCTAGTCGACCTCGGAGACTCGACACAACATAAATATTATTATGAAATGACTCGCTATTGTGGTTATTTTACTGTCTGAGTTAATTATGTTTCAGACAATAAAATTACTCCGTACGAAATAGACTTGTATAATTTTATATTTTGTCTTTGATTCATGTCTGACTTGTAATGTTTAAACCAACTTAAATACCGGAGCCGAGACGCGGGACGTGGGACGCGGGCAGTGGGTGGTTCGGCTCGCACTAGCTCGTCTTGTAATGCCAGCTATTACTGTGGCTAGACGTCGCGGTCGCTGGGTGCACATGCGTATGGGCCGAGCCTTCGAGCCGCGCCGACACCTCCCGCTACTCACTGCGCCCGGGTACATGCCTGTTATTACTGAACTACCAGCTATTAACTACATAACAACATTGTTTCATTTTACTTACACGCACTCACACACACACAAAAACCTCATACCCCTACGTAAACACTCGTTGAAGCTATAACATTGTAAGAAATCATTTCAAATTCTGAGTTTCTCTGTTAAGTACAATTTGCAATAATATAATGACAGAATGATTCTGCTTAATCATAAGTGTGGCTATAAGCCATACTTTATAAATAACTATAAGTTTAATTACGTTTACACGAGGTCGGAGTGTTTGACCTCGACGAGGGAGAGAGAGCGTTAGTTGAGCATTTATATTGTGGTGTTATGTAAAGTTCGAGGCACTTCTGTGTGTTTGTACATAACTTACCCCTTACACAAGTATTCTTTTACACAACTTAAACAAAGATATTGTTATGATGTTATCATAAACGACTGCAATACATTCAGCTTTAATGGCGCGTTCACAGATTACAATCCCGGGCTGCGATCGCAACCGGTCCGAGAGCGCTCATGTGGGCGGCCCATCGCGGCGGTAATGTCTTCGTTTCGCAACCAATGCGCGCTTTTCAGTTCTCAATGACGCAATAACACGCGCGAACGCGACATGGACGACGTTTTGAGGAAAATTGCCCGTTACTCAAATACACCCGCCGTGTGATTGGATATAATCACCGGCTACCGTGTAATCCATTATATTTACATTATTGGGTAAAGTTGTAGCGTTTAAGTCTTGGTTTCGTGATTCAAATAACACAACTATTATGTAAACTTCCACAGTACAGACTCACGTGTTGCATTAAAAAAGATACTAGCTAATCACTGTCCGTTGTACCACGGCGCGGCGTGTGGCGCAGCGTGTGGCGCGGCGTGTGGCGCGGCGTGTGGCGCGGCGTGTGGCGCGCGCAGTGTCTCTCAGCTCAAATCATTTTTGTAATCCTTTTTCATTTGTTTCATAAACCACAGGTTTTTTATGATATAAAATAGAAACACGCACGTTCATACATAACTTGATTTCGGCGACAAACCTGAACTGGATACAATTTTGATGTCATTCTCTGTTTATATAAAAAGTTTATCTCTAATTTTATTTTGGATTCTATATTAATTGTTAATAACTATTACCTATAAAAAAAAATCATGGTGTTTTAGAGGAAGTAAAACACTTGAATGCATTTTCAATACACGCTTGGAACAAAAGCTCATGTAAATTATTTAGTAGATAGTATGTGGAAAATTACGATAAACGTTTCTAGAATCTCCTATATCTTTTTGTATTTATATTTAACAAAATTCAAAAGTTATGTCGGAATACTCTGTACACGCATTAAACTACGGATTACGCTTTCATAATAATATGCATTATGCTGAATTAGAACATTTAATTTATATAATTATAGAATTAGGTAATTATGCATATATTAGAGGTGACGGGCTTGCGCACGCGCACACAATGTAAATGGCTCGTTGAGTTGCGCCTGCACAGCGCAGGTTGGCGTGTGCTGGCGCTTGGTGGTGCGGCGTCTCTATAACTCGCGCTTTCACAACTTGAATAATGTCCTATTGTTGTTAATGAATTAGCATGTAACCAAGTGACTGAATGTTTTGAGCCAAAGAGCAAATCTTTATGTCCATCTTGTTCTCTTAATGTTTACTACGATATTATCAATTGTTGTATAATTGTTCTTTTATATAACTACTTATTCTAAACTAGCTGTGCCCGTGGCTTCGCCCAAGTGGACTACAGAATGCCCGCGGGAATCTTGTTCCCCTGCTTCCGGCTATTTTAAAGACAAAAATGCTTATTGTGGGTGTTCATTAAAACATAGATATATACTCTCACGGATTTTTTTGTAGGTATTTTTAATGCCTATAATTATGTACTACATTAACTTGCTATATCTCTTATAGGTTACTCAGCACAAGCCAGTTAAGCGCCCGAATTGATTCCCCATGACCAGTCTTTTTTTTATTTGTGCCGAACCCTAAGTATTTTTCTTAAATAAAAGTAGCCTAAGTTACTCCCTATATCATCAGATATTTATCAGTGAAAGTCCCATTAAAATCGGTCCAACCGTTTCGGAGATTACCCGGAACAAACAGACAGACGGACAGACAACATTTTTAAAAATGGGCTTTTTGTTATAGTTATCGTATATAATTTCGTATGCATTAAGTAAAAAACTGTTATTTTGATATTACAAACAGACACTCCAATTTTATTAATTATATAGAAAATATGAAGAGTATTGCTGCTTGATACATATAATTTAACTTGTCTAGCAATTTAGCTGTCTTTTGTTGGTGAATTGAATTTCAACACGATTACAACTTAAAAATGTTGCCTTTTTTCTCATTGTGAACGCGATTGCTGATGCATTTAGCTTTCTAAACGTGTCAAGTGAATAAGAGCAAAGGAATCGCTTGTCGAGTAGGTACACTCTAACTCCGCGTTTCGCAACCGCCACTCACCACCACGGCCGCGGCCGCAGCATTGCTCAGTGCTGTCTCACTGTGTGAGTGGGTGATATCCCGATCCCGGGGGTACAACTCTTGCAGACGCTCCCACCGCTCCTCACTGTATTCATGTTCATTCGGACAACGGTTTACATCAATTTTATCTTATTTTATTTTCAATCGTCTATTATTTGTTGCGGCGTTGAATTTACACAGCCGTTTAATTGAACAATCTTGCCCGTGTGGTCTTGCAATAACAACAATGTTGTAATCCGAGTATAGTTTTCCCGAACAAAACAAGTGCCTTGAATAATAATGACAGATCAATGATTTATTCAATGCCAAATCACTAGTAAATAATATACAGTATTTTGTTATTTAAATATCTATTAAAATGATATTGTTTTGCTGATATTATACGGAGAAGTGATATTGCTTGATTGTAGAAGAACATGTTAAATCAATTTCATAGTTATTGTGCGTAAAAAATAACGCGTCAGTCGAAATCAAAAAGAGGAAATAAAAGAAAATCTTTATATTTTGTTCCGTTGCAATAACATCTGTATATAACTAACCAGGGCGTTAAAATTGCTATTGATATGATACGTTGAAGAGCGCAGAGTGCACGAAGTGCTGCGCCGCTAGAGTCTTCACAAGCGTTATACACGATAATATCCATTATATACAGATAGTGTTACAAGGGCTGGCCTCCTCTACCAACACGTCATATTAAATAACATACTGTTTAACATTAATATGTCGAAGAATCGGCGATATGATTATGAAATACGGACTAATGAATTCGTTTCCGTACTATTGACTTGCACCGTATTGCCTGGGCGCGATAGCAACACATGTGCTCTATGACCGCACTCACTTTATAAGCAGCAGATGACTAGCTTGAAGGGGATTCCTACTTCAGACGTGAAAGGGTAACATTCTCGTTCGAGCTATCGGATCATAAAGACCTCAGTTAATAAGTCGACTAGAATAAACAATGTACTTGAGTGACGTTATATAATGTAATATAATCATTGTCTCGCTATACGAATGACCTTGTCTTTATTCAATAATTGCTGTGCCCGCGGCTCCGCTCGCGTGGATAACTGAAGAACGCTTGAAGAACTGAGGTGCTTGTAAATATTGTACTTTCTTAAAACTTAAATAATTTTTTATTCAATTAAGCTATTTTAATAACTTTATTTTTAATAAGGATCAAGTATTTAAGAAGTAAAAATGAATGGTGAAAATCTATCCAGTAGATATTGTATGATACGCACACACAAACACACACACACTTGGCAAACCTCTATCATTTTATTTATATAGATTATTCTTACATTATAACATTCAATATAACTCTAATAGAGTATGTATGGCATTGTGTGTATGAGAGGGTGGCAGAGTACAACGGGGTGCGGGACGAGGCGGTTGCAGTAAGAGAAGAAGTCACTACATGTGTTGTAAAGGAATATTATCATAACTTACACTAATAACCAAACTAAGTGTACACTCTTCCATAGAATGAATAGTTACATGTATAGCGGCATAGAAATGCGCAGTTCCATTACCGAGAGCACAATAGAATATCTGAGATACGGACAATGCGCATGTTTTTGCGAACATTTACAAAACGCAGTAGAACCGTGCGACTCCTGCATTGTGTTCGTCTGTGTGTGAACTGGGAGCGGCGCGCGCGCACACGGCACGCGACTGCGACCTTCAGCTATGATTAGTTTGGAACTTTACTATTATTGTAGAGTGTGTCATCTCAAACACACAAGTCAGTCACTGTGTCACCTGTACATGATAATTGAACTTGCTCTGCGACGCGACGCCCACCATATACATACTGAGGAACAGATCACGATAACACGCATCTGAATCTAGATTCTGGTTCAGTCAGTGCTCATTCAGTTCCTCGATGCGATAAAAGCGTGTGTAATCCTAATAATTATTTAGTATTGGAGTTATAAAATTTTTAAAATATATATACACATAATCAATACTGCAATATTAATACCAATATAAAAGACATCAACGCGCATCACTACGTAGCTACGCGCTACATTCTACGATCTGTCTACGCTGTGTGTAGCTGCAAATATAGTATTATATTCAAAATTGATATCACTAACCCTAGTCACTATGTCGCATTTTTACTTAGTATTGAAGGTGATGCGAAATTACTAGTAATCTTATAGTTTTTGGTTAGTATGTTTTTATGGTTGTAAATATTTTATTATTGTGTTCTGTATGGTTTATTTAATAATTATTAAATACAATTATTGTGGCATAACCTCTTTTGCAGTATGGTAATAGCCATATTTTTGAGCTGAGAGATCTTATAATCTATAAAAAGATTGACAAAATGAGACAAAATCATGCTGAGTTTAAATAAATTGAATCTAAGTGACATACATAATTGTAAGTTCAAATGTATATTATATTGGTAAAGTTAAAGATGTAACCGTATCACGCTTTAGGAAGGGAAGCCGCGCCACGACCTGTGCTACTGTGCCCTTTGTTAGGCGAGACCAAGTGAAGATCAGTGTCCGTGCCTGTGTCTGCGCAAATTGTATCTCTATCGCTCAACACATAACATTATTGACAAAGTTATATGTACTATTTTAGGAAATTGTTTAACAGATATTATACTCTAAGTATACTTATTCATAAATAAGTTATATTATACTAAATTAAAAAAATGTCCTCGCGGGAAAACCTGAAGAATGACTCTGTTTCTTAAATCCTAAACTACTGTGCGTCGCCACGTCGCCACGTCGCCACGCCACCACCAGTCGTTCTGATCCACCGCATTAGATATTTAACTACAAAAAGAAACGTAAGTGTTGCTTTAGCCCGTGCTATATAGTGCTGAGTAGCATCGCTCCGTGCGCCTGGGACTGAGGACATTAATTTGAGTAACGGGGTCGCGGCCTTCACTCACACGTTCATACATAACAGTTATTCACGAAATCGTACAAATTGTATAACTTATGTAAATTAAATATTTGTTAGATCATTTAAATATTCGGTCATTACAACGTACATAACCTTTTGACATACTTCCGGATACATCGGATATACGAGTTTGAATCTTAATACAAATATTTAGTCGATTACGTAATGGGTTTTCCGGCGGCGGGTTCCGGCGGGTACCGGTACGTGTGGCGCGGCGCGGAGCTGCATGTTATTTTTTTCCAATTATAATATGATCATTAATGTTAAACCGGTTTATTAATTTATTCAATTTCAATTGAAAATTACGTAAACGCTCGTTATTATATCTTTGTATTGCTTTCGGTTTTTTACACGCACAGTTCAATAACAAACAGATTTGTTCACTTCGTGCGCTTGTCCTTGAAACTGTTCCAAATACGTTAGTTTCTCTACCAGGTATAAAGCGGAGTGGGCGGGGATGTGCGGGGAGGAGTGAGCCAAACTATACGGTTGGGCGAGAAATGACGACAACGCAATTTCTTGCAAATTTGTTATAATATAAATAGTTTTTACCTATAAAAAGATGACATTTGATTAATATTTATTATTATAAAAATATTCACCTTTAGTATAAGAAATGGAAGTATTGTTTGTGATCACATTAACATATCGGCATAATATGTACTAACGAGTTGCACTGTACATATTAAAATCCTTCGAAAACACTAGTCACATTTAATTTTCTTTTGTGCACTTTACTTCGGTACTTTCCTTTCTTAGTTTATTAATGGCAATTGTTACCACGAATGTTTGAGTGATATAATATTAATTTGATTAAAAGACAATGGTTATACAGTACTTAAAAAATGATAAAATGTTCAAAACGTGCAGGCGTGTGTGGGCGTATGTGTAGCTCTTTGTGTGCGAAATCAAGCGTGCGTATGCGCGTGTGTGCCTGAGGGAGTTTTATTGTAGCTGTTTAATATCACTGCGAGACGGTAAATGTCGTCAATTTTAAACCGTATCCGGAAACGAACTTTGTCTCCTTACTGCTAATACTTTCGTTTTCAACAAAATCATAAAGAATTTATGTAATCGTCAATTTATTATCGGTATATGATGTTATCTTTCATCTGTCACATCCTTTCAAACTTATTCTAGTTCATGACGTAACGCGTTATGTGTATTCAAACTGTCAGTCACTCAGGTTGCACAAAACAATTTGAAATACTTTAAATTAATAAATACGTATAACGTATACGTATTTCAATGTAAAGAGTTATACAAGTCCCTGTCAGTTCTGATATACATGACGTATATGAAATAATAAATTAGTTATTTATTTAATTTAACTTGGTCAAGTAATTTGTTGAAAAACGATAATGTAAATAATCTTAGTTATTATTTCGGAGCCAAAACAAATGGAACGTAATTCGTAAAATATTATATGGCTACGCAAGAATGTGAAGCATTTTGCGTTCGCATTCGCGCTCGGCTGCGAACCGTACAAAAGCTTGCATAATACTCGTAACTTGTTCTCAGTGACATAATGTCCGCGGGTCCACGGCGAGTCCGCGCCTCTGTGTGCGTTTCTCCTTTCCCTCTCGCCGACCTCCTTCCGTAAAGCGAAAGTAGTACGTCGTCATATTATAGTATAATTATTAACAAATAGCAGGTCAACTTGAATGTCGATGTTATAAATGCAATATCATAGTAATAGTATATTGTTATTAAACTCCTAAATTCCATTACTCTAAACGAGTACTCATTACTAATGTTCAAAATAAATTTGGAAAATGAGTATGATTATTCAATATTTACTAAATCAAGTAATCTAATTAATACCAGTGTTTCTTATTAGGGGTACGACAGTACGCCCGCCAAGTCGAGAACCCCTGTACCATCCTTTCCTCGAAGTGACTCACGGTACTTTTGACTCCCCTGTAACTTTGTTTTATATAAAGCAAGAAGTTAAAGCCGATACTTGTGCCGTTGAAAATATCTTAGGAGTCATTGTTCCGTTTTCTTGAGATCGAGTTTGTAGTCATATAAAATTCCACAACATGTAACAAGAATATGTTCAACTCATTGTCTTGTCATTAATTAAAATGTTTTAAGCTCATATAATTAGACACAGTAGATTCTGAAGAATGGAATTTAACGTGTAAAAGATAGGCCAGATTATTCCACTCACAACCAGTATACATTATTTTCTGTTCATGTCATTTTATATAGAAATAAACTGGTTTGAATCTTCTATTTTCATCTAAAATTCCACAATAGACTTCGTTGTTTGGTGTTTATGCGCTATCAAGATTTTTTTATTAAATTATACTAAAATAGACGTACTACAATGTACCATTACTCACTTCATATTAAGGTTTGATAAATATAAAATCAATAATAAAGTTAGCTTTTCCTAAGTGATTGTAAAACCTCAAATTTTTATATTGAACTAATCAGTAAGTACAGAGTAAGAATCTTACGCTTTATTGATAATATCGGTTAATAATTAAAATTATTTTGTTTGGATATTCTCAAAGGGCTTTTCATTCATTGGGTTATGAAGTGTATTTCAATTTTAATTTATCGATTCAAGTATTAACTTTTGCTTTTGACATTTGTACAAAATGCCTGGTCGAAAGTGGATAGAATTTTGTCAGTATCACATTGCTATAAAAAAGAGCGAGATGCGTTCGTTCACATTAATTGGGGAATATCTTCAAGTGAGTTGAACGATTATTGAGGTAACAAATACGAGTACGCCAGAAAGGACACACTGTGGCAAGAGTCCCTGCGCTAGCTGCGTACTGCTTCACGTCAACACACTGACACAGTTACACGTACAGGCGTCGCGTCGTTTCGCTGTGTGCGTACATTGAATCTATAACTATTGTTTAGCCCCATGCTAGTGAAAGTTTTATTAAAATTATGTTATGTGTACGTTAATAATTAAGACAGAATAGGTTACTTAAAAAGCATATTTAATTCGTTTACCTTTAAAGCGTTACTTAATAAATGGCATGCGTAATGACGTGTTAACTCAACGCGGGATTATATATTAACTAACTCTAGTGTATATTTTTCAATGTGATTAAAATTAAAATAATTTCTAATTCCTTTGAATGCATATTTACTCTACAGTATGTATTTATTATTGTTGGGGAGTCGAGAAACTCGTGTTTTCTGTGCTACATAGCCAATAAATATTTCGACATAATAAAAAATGACTTATTTCATACGATAAGACGTAACCGATTGCGAGATATAACTGTTAATACTAGAACTGAATGTTAGCCGTCTAATAAGATTGTGCACCAGCACCCCCGCACCCGCCGCACCGGCCGCGCCCCCCGCACCTGCAGCGCCCCTCGCACCTGCCGCTTCGTACTCAACGTGTATAGACAGATCTGTGATATAACATTGTTTAGACTTTGAACTGTTCTGTCTCAGAGCTTAATATTGCTCTGCTCTGTTACATCATAAACATCGCTACGTTCTAGACATGCTTGGGCGCACATTGATAAATCAATATAAACATATATCAATGGTAATTACATTGAATTGTTTTGATGAAGTTTTTTTAGAACTGACTACACTATTAGCCTGAGTGGTCCTAAAACTACAGCCGCTGATGGCTTTTACAGCGTTACCGTGGCAAAGCTTTACCGCTTTGATGAAGTCAAAATGTACAAAAAAACACAAGTAAAACACGCGTGACGTGTTACTCTGTGTTCGCCGTCTCCGCCCCGCTCCCGCACAGCTTCCGCCACGCTCCTGCCCCGCTGCCGCCACGCCGGATGTTGTGGGTACAGTTGCAAGTTGATGCTATGATGTTATTCATTGAACTGAATAGCGCTACATTCTGATGATTTATTTTTCAATAACATATGAGATAGGTTTTGTGAGCGCTTGTCATCGTTATCGTGGCGTCACGTGACGCGTCTCATATGTTCAGCCTGACCTATTAGTTTTGTATAACGATTAATATTGAATTGCAGTCGTGCATTAAATGCTGATCGAGGCCGAGGTCCGCCGTCCGACTCATTGTCACCGCCATTTTGTTTATCCGATATTTTTATTTGTTGGTGCGAATTTGTTATAATTTGCATGAATGTCATGACATTATTAAAAGTTATCGTTCAATGTAATTGGGTTATGAAATAGATTTATATATTTATATGGTTATATATTGTATCGTATATGGTTTTCAGAAGTTCTTGTGGTACGGGAGTTCAATATCGACAACGCGTTAGGTGATGGCATTACAAGCGTCCGTGCGCTACGGTGACTCTATGCATGTTTGCCATTTTAGTTGTAAGTAAATATAAAAAAATGTATAATTTTTGAACGCTTAGTAAATAGAAGTCATCCAAATTAGAGTTCAATGCAAATATATTCGGTTGCGTGTTGTGTGTTTCGCGTGCACTTTACTCTAAGTAATGTGGTTCACTCTTCAATATTATAACATTGCTCGTTAACTGAAGCTGGACAGTGGATACATGAAGGTGTGATGCTGAGTGGAGTGAGTATCGAATGTAACTTGTAGTTTGGGTTTGAGAGCGAACAAGAGGTGGATCACCTTCACTACGACCTCGGTTTATGTCCGTAGAAGGTGTCTACAGTGGCCGGCGGCCGCGTGGTAATTGTGCAAGCGCGCACCGTCGAATCGACTCCCTGCGCGATCACCTTCTCGGAACTACTTTTACTCGACTATTTTTTGGATATAAGACGTGTGACGTCGCTGAGTCTTGCATGATATATTATTTGTGGGATGAAATATAAAATATAATATTAAGACGTTCTTATAAACCGAGATAACATAATGACTGTGTAGCATCACTTAGTAAGTACGCCCATTCCGATGTAAGTGAGAGCTGGCAATTTAGCAACAGTTTATATTATTTGGAATAAGTTCAAACGTAATAAAACGCTCTTTGATATATTTTATAACAGCATCGCTACGGGAAACGTGACATACTCAAATGGTCAATACGAAACTATCGATCCCATTTAGAACGATCCGTAGAAGTTGTGTAGTGTGTGCGTGTGTGCGTGTGTGTGTCACACTGTGGGTAATACTGGTGCGTGTTTATTGCGATTGTTTTTTTAAAGTATCATGGCAAATTGATGATACTGTCCTTGATAGTATGCACAGTATAATCCTCACAACGACGACCACCAAGAGATTGGAATCTATAGACGTGGCCACCGTGCCTGATATTGTACCTCCAGTGCTGATGTCCGCTAGAGTGCAGTAGTATACACCGGTGCGTGTGTATGTATGTGTGCGAGTGTGCGTGTGTGAGTGTGTGTGTGCGTGTATGGGTAATGCGTGATAAGTATTGAGATAATTTCAGCTGCCTTAAATATTCAAATAGTAAAAGAGTTTTGTTCAATTGGTTACGTATCAGTTAGCATATGTGACAATATCCACTGAGAAGTGTTTACGTGCGTTACAAGTTCCCGAGCAGCTTCGTAGTAAGCACGAGACCTACAGTCGTGTAGGTTCGCTCCACATCCCGACGTAATCTCGACACATTCATCTTATTAGGTGTCACAGTAACTCACAGTTCGCCGGGTATGTTTTAGGTCCCATGTAATGGGGAGCGAGCCTATTTCTATTAATCGGGCACAAAGCCAAACTCCGAGCAGTTGCTTATGATTTCATAGAAAACCCAATAACAATTTGTTTGAACTGATAAACTATAAATCTGGCTTTTTAAAACATAAAATACATCACTTTGTAAATTATATCCGTGCGAAGTTGAGGTGGGTTGCTAGTTACATATAAACATACATCACACCTCTCTCCCGTCGGGCCCCAAGGCCCCGCGCACCACGCGGCCACGCACGCAGAGGCAGGTGGCCCCCCGGGCGGCGCCCCCCGCCTCAGCCATCAAAGCGCAACCCCCGCTGGCGTCAGGGGAATTTCCCGCGCTGCCGGTCTCGCGCCAGTCCCCGGCCGCCGCCGGCCTCTCCGCACCCCGCGCGGTGCAACCGCAACCCGTGCGTTCATCGCAGAACGCATGGGGCCCCCGTCGCCCCAATCCACAGCCCCTTATGGCTATGGATATTCCCGCGCCCCGCGCGCCCGCTAACGTTGTCGTTAATAGTAACGACTTAATGATACTGCTCCTTCGCGAGCACGATATCCGCGAGCTCATTGACTACAATGACCATCTGGAGCGCTTCGGTCTCATCAAGACCGCTTGCGCGTTCCCCCGCCTCTCAGAGACACTACAACGTCTCGACCGTGAGGCGTGTAATAATAACTTAGGGCCTTTCAATGGCAAAGTTTAAGCCGAAAGCGTTAAATCTTTCTTTTTTTAACGCGCGAAGCCTACTACCGCAGCGTGATCTCGTCGCGACCTTTCTTAAAGATCACCAAGTAGATGTTCTTTTAGTGCAGGAGACGCTCTTAAAGCGTGCTAAACGTGATCCGAAAATCGCGAACTACAATATTGTAAGAAATGACCGGGCCGGCCGCGGGGGCGGCACTCTCATTTATTACAAACGATCGTTATATTGTACGCCGGTAGATCCTCCTCCGATACTTACCAATATGGAAGTATCCGTGTGTAGACTAGGAATGACCGACCACCCGTCCATAACGTTAGTTTCAGTTTATCTCTCGCCGAGGAAAGAGCCTCTCAGGTCTGACCTAGAAAAGCTACTTTCGCTCGGTGAATCGGTCATTATAGCGGGTGACCTCAATTGTGGACACACTTCGTTTGGCAATTGGAGAGACTCCAGTAATGGGGTTAAACTCGAAGAGCTAACGAACGTGCTAAACTTTGATGTCATAGCGCCACCCACTCCCACCCACTTTCAAGACAACTGTATGCCGACAGTGCTTGATGTAGCTCTCATTAAAGGTATCGCGCTTCGGTTACGACTCATTCGGGTCGTACACGAGCTCGACTCCGACCACCGTCCGGTCATCATGCAGCTAGGTCAACCAGACGACTCTAGCCCTCCTTCGGTCCAAGTGGTTGACTATGCCAAGCTAAAACATTATCTTGCGGACAGGCCGTCCTCGTCCAGCTTAGATAGGATCCCGGATGTATTGGGGTCCGTTGCGGATGTAGATCTCGCGATCGATTCCCTGGTCGACCACCTGCAGGTCGGCATCGGAGAGGCCTCGAGAGAGGTCGAAGAGGCGAGCGATCGCCGCTTCGTACTCCCTGCCGACGTGCGGGCGTTGTTGACGGAAAAGAACGCGGCGACTCGTGCGCACGACCACTATCCGACCGAGGAAAACCGCGCACGCTTACGCGCGCTTCAGAGAGCGGTTAGAGCCCGCATATTAGAACTCAGGAGTCACAGATGGGACGCCCTCGTCGAAGGGCTAAGGCCGTCGCATCTGGCTTACTGGAAACTAGCTCGCAGCCTCAAAATAGAGGCTTCTTATCTTATGCCCCCCCTCGAGAGGGGTCCCGGTATACCGCTCGCCTTCGATAGCAGCGACAAGGCGGAGTGCCTCGCCACTTGTTTGGAGAGCCAGTGCTCTCCGAACAGTGTCGATGCAAATACCGACCGGGTCGAGGGTATCGATGGATGCGTGCGGGAGCTGGATAAGCTCCCCGCGACAGCCTCCCTGTCCCCAGTCACGTCTGAGGAGGTTCTTTCCATTATAAAAAGCCTTAAGCTCAGAAAAGCACCAGGTCCCGACGGGATCAGGAATGAAGTACTTAGGCTTCTTCCTGATCGCCTCATAGCTCTATTGGTCTGCATCTTCAATGTAGCCATAGTCCACTGCCATTTTCCAGCCGCCTGGAAAAAGGCAATAGTCATAGGTATCCGTAAGCCCGGCAAGAGCGCGTCGCTTCCCGACAGCTATCGCCCGATCAGTCTCCTAAATACGTTAGGGAAAATTTACGAGCGGATCCTTCTGAACCGTCTCAAGCCAATAATAGAGGAGAAAGACCTCTATCCGCCTGAGCAATTCGGTTTCCGTGCTAGATATTCTTGCACTCATCAAGTGCACCGCCTCACGGAGCACGTTGCATTTAATTTTGCTGAACTTTATAAACCCCGCCGTACACTTGCGGTCTTTTTCGACGTGGCCAAGGCCTTTGATAAGGTCTGGCACGAGGGATTGATTTACAAGTTGTACCGCTTTGAAGTCCCCGATAGGCTAATTAAAATAATTCGCGACTATTTAACAGATCGCACCTTCCGCTATAGAGTGGAAGGTGAATTGTCCACGCCCCGTCCAATACGCTCAGGCGTTCCCCAAGGTTCGATCCTGGCTCCTAGCCTATTTAACCTGTACGTCAGTGACCTACCTCGACTCCCGGAGGTCGAGGTAGGGCTATACGCTGACGATACAGTCTTATATGCCTCAGATAGGAATAGATCCCACCTCAGACACAAAGTCCAACGCTCCGTGACCACTCTCGGGAAGTGGTTTAACGAGTGGCGTATAGCCGTTAATCCCTCGAAGAGCGCCGCGATGCTCTTCGATGCGGATTCGTCACAGATACCGTGGAAGCTTAAACCTGTTAAGCTCTACGATAATCCGATTCCGTATGTAAGAGAGACCAAATATCTAGGGGTAACCCTAGATAGTAGGCTCTCCTTTAGACCCCACATCCGTAAGGTTAGGAACAGGGCCGCGTGGGTCCTGGGCCGGTTGCATCCTCTGTTGTGTTCGGTGAGTAAAATGTCCACGCGACATAAGCTCACGCTCTACAAGACGTGTATTCGACCAATTTTGACATACAGTTGCGCCGTGTTCGCACATATGTCCGAGTCGAGTTTCAAACGGTTACAATCGATACAGAATAGGTTCCTCTATCGTCTCACCGGGGCCCCGTGGTATGTTCGAAGCGTAGATCTCCATAGAGATATGGAGCTTCCTTCGATACATGCCTACGTTAAACAGCTCTCCCGTTCGTATTTCGACACCGCGTCGAACCACGCGAATCCGTTAATAAAAACAGCCGCCACTTATGTTCCGGCACCCACGGACATCCGGTGCAAACGCCGGCCGCGCAATATTTTTATTGATCCCGACGATCACATCGAAAATTCGAATAAATATTACACATCCGTCTCTCCAAACAGAGCGTGCCAGCGCCCACGCCCGCGTAACCACCGTTCTCTCCGCAGAGGGCGGGCGGTCAATTTCGCTCCAGCACACCCGTCACGTCCACCCTCTCTAGCGGTAACCCAAGCCTAGGTCCGTTCCTCGGTGTGAAACCCTTGGGTCAGGCAACCGCCCGCGCGATACAAGTGACACTGTACGTGCATCACTTAGCTACCTACATACAACACTACACACGTATGAACATACACACGTGCACACCACACAGGTACATAGGTTCTGTGAGGGACCTTTTTTTTTCTTTTTTACGCTAGTTAGTTAGCGCTAGTTAGTGTAGAAACATTCCGATTACTGAATACACATACGCACGGTTCCTTCCTTCCTCCCAGGAGAAAGGGAACGTGCCTATGTGTATATTTAGTTAGCTCGAATCGTAGGTGTAGGGATTCGAATAGATCGCGACCTATTTGCGAACGCGACGACCGCCCGAGCCGAGGTCCGGCCACTTTGGCACCCTCGTGCGAGTCGTCCACAAAACTTTCGCGGCTGAGTGCCCTCTGCGCTCGCCCCCAAGTCCGGTGAAGCTGTAAAAGCCGCAGCGGCTTTAGGGCCCCTAAGGCTAACAGTGTAGTCAGTTTAAAAAAAAAAAAAAAAAAAAAAAAAAAAAAAAAAAAAAAAAAAAAAAAAATCTCTCCCGTCGGGATAGATAGATACCAAATCCTTCCACTTGCTACGATTTTGTCGTACATCTTTCGCTTTTCAACATTCATCAATCTTTTCATCCACTCTCGTAGGTTTAGAATACTCTTGATCTGATCTTTCTTCTAAACGTCACTGGTTTGATCAGGGAACGTTCGTCTAGACCTTCCTCTCCCAACGCTCCCACATTCACACTCGCATTATAAATTTGTTTAGTGATTCTTCTTTCATTCATCCTCTTAACATGCCCAAACCATCTAAGCATCCCTTTCTCAATCCGTGTGATTATATCTTCTTTCACATCTTCACGACTAGTCTAGAAAAATATAAATCTATTGGTCTCTGTAAGTAGAATATATTGATATTTTAATTTGTTCACAATTTTTTTTTTCTCTTATTATATTTCCAAATTCATTCGTGTTCTCTTTTAATCAATGTTTTAAAAACTGTTTATCGTGTATAATCATTACTTAAACTCCTATAATTAACATTGCATTTGTTTAGATTCTTTTTTGTACGTAATATAATTTGTCACAATTTAAATCTTGTTGGTGTTTTTATTATAAATAAATAAAGTTTTATAAACAATTAAATTTTAGTGGAACTTGCGATGCGAATTTTGTTAGCGTTAATATCAGCTTACGTTGTTTGATTACATGTTAAGATTTCAAAGTAAAAATAATTAATTTCCGAGTTCAGTAGAGACCGCTCTTCAGTTTACGTTGTATTTACTGTGACAATAATAAATATGTATACATTATGTAAGTGTTTAGTTACATTCGAAGTAAAGCATGCTGTTTGCTGAAACAGTTCGCGCTCTTAGCGCCCGAAGCGACCTCAGTGCTATATCCTGGAACTATTGACGTAGTTTTTACAAGGAATTCCGTACGGTAAACGAGACAGGCACAAAGAGAATATTTAGTATCTCCTGCAGTTATACTTGTTTGTAGATCAATAATTATTTATTTATTAAGACAGCATCAACAACGCGCATATCAGACAATACCTATTCTATAATTTTTATAGTTTGATTGAAATAATTATGATACAATAACTTATTACCCGTAATAAAATAATATAAAAGCGAGTGCGTATTATTACTTACAACCCCAATGCAGATACTTAGAAGGTTTGTGAGCCACCGTTGTTAAATATTTTTTGATGATATTTGTAGTATTTACTTTAGGAAGACCCTCTAACTGGAAACAAAGCACAGGTCGACGAGAGGTGTCATATATAAATAAACAGAAACAAAGTAAGCCTATCAAACTTTTTTTATAATCGCATCGTAGATCGACCAAAGATTAGTTTAATCTGTGTGAATAAGAAGCAATAAATGGGAACCATTTAAGATTTGACTGTAGTCGAGTACACATTGGGATTTCTAAACATTGTTGTATCGCAGTATACAAGTACGTTTATAATGTATTTAAGGCGTACGTGTGTAGGTACTCTGGGTAGTACAGTCATATTATATACTGTATTCGTGTTTAGAGAATAAATTATTTCATCGTAATACACATTACTTTTATTTACTAACTGGCGTGGTGTAACAATATTACAATTAAATATCATGGAAACTGAAACTAGTGCTCATTAAACATTGCTTGTGAATTGATTAATCGATAGTCTGGTTTCAACTATTGACAGTAGGCTTGGAAGTTATTATTATATAGTAATGCGTTTGTCTGATAGTAGGAGATCATACGAACGACCTTTTTGTATTCAAGAAACTGAAAACCGTCCTTTTACTAAATACGGTACAAAGAAACAATCGCCTGTTAATCAATTAATCAATAGTTTTTACAAAACAATCAATACTATCGGATATTCAAACAATTTCAAGTCAATCTGACTTATAGTTTCGGAGATCTCGTTTTAATTGGTTTTCAAACCCCCCCCCCCATACGTCTTAAGGGGTTGAATTTGCAAAAATTCCGTTAATAGCAGACACCCTCGTTATAATAACTATCTGTGTGACAAATTTCAGTCCAATCCGTTTAGTGGTTTGAGCTCTGTATTTATAGATTAGTCAATCAGTCACGTTTTCCTTCAATATAATAAACGTTGAAAAAATTATTTTGAATTTTCATATAAAAATGCAAAGAAAATTTTTCCTCGACCTCGATTTTAATATATGTAGATTTAGATTACATAATGTGATAGCGGTGAAAAGAGGACGGGGCGGGGGTTTACATAAATAGGATATGTAGGTGCGTCCAGTGCCGCGATATGAGGCAGTTGTCGCGAGACATACTATTACTTATGAACCAAACAGAAAAATTTCGATAAGTACGAAAATTATATTTGTAGCGACATCTATCTCGCCATATACGACGCATCCTACATAAAAGTAACCCAACAATTAAAATATATATAAGAACCCGACAACAACTGTTGGAGTAGCTCGCCAGACACAACACCTGTCTGTTCGGAGAATCCTTCCTTTTCCATGGCGGATGAGGAACTTTACACCCTGTTCCTCGTCACATTCCCCACATATTCAAAGGTTTAATTGGAGAGTCGCCCGAATTCGTTTGGAACTTACAAATTCACTTTCAATAATAATTGATTTGTTGTTTACTAAATATTGTGAATACTAAGAGACCGACCCCGTAACGTATTGTGTTATCATGACGCGGTACAATCTTAGCGTTCTATCATAATTCATCATACACATACAATAAACACACACACACACCCGCAGCCATAGCCACAGACATGCTGCGTGTCGTGTCGAGTATCTCACTGATTGGTTATGTAATGTTATATTTATTTCATTTGTGATTCCTTATCAGAACACACGATCTCTGACGTCACATCGCGTCACGTTACATCACAAAGCTAAGACATATTGTAAATATTTGTATCCATTAGTCAAAGTGTTGTTATATTGCTTTAGTAATGTTGATTAATTTACTATCTACACAATTAATAAAATTGAAGTGTCTGTTTATAATGTCAAAATAATATTTTTTTACTAAATGCATAATATGTAAGTATATACGATACCTATAACAAAAATCCCATTTTTTCATTTTGTCTGTCTGTCTTTTTGTACCCGGTGATCTCCGAAACGGTTAGACCGATTTTGACTGGACTTTAACTGATAGATAACGGATGTTATAAGGAGTAGCTTAGGTTACTTTTATTTTAGAAAAAGTATTAGGGTACTGCGCAAATTAAAAAAGCTGGTCATGGTGAATCAATTCGGATGCTTAAATGGCTAACGCTGAGTAAACCGTAAGAGATATATCAAATTCATGTACAAAATAATTGTAGACATTAAAAAGACCTACAAAAAAGTTAGCAATAGTAATAATAATAATAATTTTATAAGAATTACCCCCAATTAGCAATATTTCATTAAAATAGCCGGAAAAGAAGGAGTAAGATTCGCGCGTGTGGCCGATCGATGGCATTGTATGGTCTTTGCGAGCTGAGCAGCAAGCCCAGTTAGTATATACATAAAAAGTACAACGCAAACGTTCAGTAAGAATGCAATGGGCGAGTGAATCGCTCTCACAAGCTTGGCGCTCAGGTGACATGTGAGTGATGCTGTGAACGCACTGTCTGTGTACTGACTGCTTGAACGGCGCCGGGGCGGGCGGGGGCGGGCGGGGGCAAGGTGAAGGCCGCGAATCTCGTGACTACACCACTAGTGGGGTACTACGCGCTGAACTCTAATCAGTGAGTACATATAGCCTGCAAGCCTGCAAGCGTGCAAGAAGGCGGCTCTCGACTTGTGTTCTATTATTAGCGTTAAGAAGAATCTCACTGATGTCTGCATAAACATATCAGTATCCCTAACGTTTTAACATATATTTTTTTATTGCAGTATGCGTTGCGCGATGACGCGGAGGTGCGGGGCTGCAGAGCTGCGGGGGCGCGGAGGCATGCAGTAATTGAACAAAATTTTAATATTTCGTTACATACGTATATACATCTAAAATTCAAAATAAAAATGTAGATCTTCATCACTACAATTTAGATGAAAGTTTTTAGTTCGTAGTTTGATGAAACCACAGAATTTATGTGATGTGCACATAACTCTAACAACAAACCCTCAGACAGTTTTTTTACAACAAAAGTGGCAAACATGCATACGGCCCGCCTGAAGGTAAGTGGCTGCTATAACCTATGGAAGCTTGTAATACCAAGGTATCGCTAATGCGTTGCCAACATTGAAGCCCCCTAATCCAAGGAGCTCTGGAAACCGCATGAACACAACACAAGGATATTTAGCTGCGGTTTTGCTGTAGGGCGGAGTTATTCCGCCATTCGGTCTGTTCATTTTGTTTATTAGAGAAATTCATATTTTTTATTAAGCTAAGTTAAATGTAATTAAAATCCTAGCGCCAGCGGCCGTTGGACGGGCTAAGTGTGGCCGCAGCGCAACCACGCTCTCCCACATCCTACATTAATGTTCATTCAATAATGGTTGTCCGCCTGTCTGTCACCGAGATGCACATACACATACCTACAGGAAGTAGGTAAGTAGTCGGTGTTGCTTAGTCTCTAAGCTATCGATTTCAATGAGAGTGCTTACCGGTTTCAGTGTTACGGTCACGTTAAAGATTAATTGAATTATGTTAACTATTTGAAACCTGCGCTCTTTAACTATTTCATAATTGGCTTTTAGTATATTATTTTTGAAACTGGAGGCTAAATAAATAAGAAAATGACTAAAATTAGAAGTTCATTAATTGTTATTTATGATAACGCCGCTCGTACCTGGCTGTATAACAATATATTATAATATAATATATTACAATATGACATTGGTTATTTGTTGAAGTACTGATTACACAGCTATAAGAAGTAATAAAATGGTTTTGTAAAGAAATACAAGCTAATGAAATTGCGACATCTCTGCCGACACTTACGCATTCCACGCGTTATATGGGTGTGATGTTATAAAATCCACGGCCGCAACTATCATAAAGTTATAGCGTTGTTGGGAAATTAACGTTGCTTTTAGCAAAGCCATAAAACAGGAGGTGAGAAAATTTGACAACTCGCTGACAAGAGTGGCGCGGCGGGGTGCGGTGGGGTGCGGTGGGGTGCGGTGGGGTGCGGTGGGGTGCGGTGGGGTGCGGTGGGGTGCGGTGGGGTGCGGTGCTACAGATTTTTAACTACGACCTAACTACGGACATAGATGCTTTTTATTGAGATCTATAAAAGTGATTATGTAGAGTGTTATATTAGATAGTGTTGTGTATAGAAAAGTATTTATCACAACTGTAATAATAAACTGAATTAACTAGAAATCATAATTGTTGGGAAATCGTGTTTCAAGTTTTGCAAGTTCGGCGCAAACTACATTTTCATGAAAATTAAGAAATGTGGACACGCTACACAAATATAAATGAATTTCTAAAATTGTATATAGAGTAGTCTTTTTAAAGACATTCAAAAAAAATTGCGTTATTTATACATTAAAAAATTATTAGGAAAAAACCCAATCGCAACTTAAATCCTTTTCTCCTTACTTATAATAATCCCAAATCCCCTAAATATCTAAAAACACTATTTCAGTCTTTCGCGGATACGCGCAATAGACATCTAAGATCTTCTGATTCTTTAATTCTCAGTATACCAAGTCATCATACTAATTTCCGCGACCAATCTCTCGCTGTAACAGCAGCACGACTGTGGAATTCGCTTCCCATCAACATGCAACTAGCCAACTCTCGGGATTCCTTCAAATATTCGCTACGTAGCTTTTACTTGGAGCAATTGAATATTGGCTAGATTTTTTATAGTAAATATATTGTACACCTTGCATATACTTTTCTCTCACTCCCCTGCAACACTGGTAAAGAATGCTTTTTAGTATCAAATGCTTCACAACACAAACCCCATTATTACAGTAAAAAATTTCAAAGGATTTGATTTTGATCGCTGTTGCTACATTTTGGTTTAGTTATATTTTAAAGTAATCCTATGATAAAAATATGACTCTATTATTAAAATGAGCAAGAATATGCTTTAAAAGAGTTCATCAAATAGAGACGGACGAAGCTCTGACTCGCTAGTTTTGCTCCGAGTGCAACGCCTGTTGAACTGTACCTATTCTTATCGCATACGCAGGTCGTTTTATTATATTTATTGCTTTTGTATAAGAACTCAAACATATGTGTTAATATTGAATTGAAATGTTAGTGACCTGCATTTCCGGCTGATAATGAGTGCGTTGTGAGTACGTACGAGCACACACACACACACATACATACACGGAGCGGTATACAAAACAACTAGACCACTGACGTAGTAATATCCTACGACGTTCAATGAAGTGATGTCGTTCACTATACACATGCAAATTCATATTATATTACATGCAAATATTTAACAAATACAAGTTTTTTGCACTTCATATTATATTACGGAGCTCGTTCGTCATAGACAATAAAACTGAATAAACAATATTATTAGTAATCAAGAGAGTTGTTCCAGATAAAAAGGGGGATGAAATCGACGTGAGAGTGAGCTAGAATACTACAAGACCGTCTGTAAATCCAGTGATAGAGATCAAAGTAAATTGGAAATGATATTTTCTTGAACGTTTGTGTCAACGGGTCTGCTTGATAAATTAATAATATGTAAAGAAAAATGTTATTTTCTTTAATTTTAAGATTTCCACGCATCAAGCGTCATCGTGTTAGACCGCGACATAGACTAATACTAGTCGCTCTGTATATAACAACAAGTTTGTCCGACATAAGTTTAATAGAGTTACGTAAACGTAGATGACGTCATATATATTATAAACCTTTTACTTGGACCGAGTTGATGGCGGCGCGACCTTCGGTTTAAACTTTTTAACAATAAATATGAATAAATCTCACTCGATATCCTTCACCACAGACTGTTCATACACCGATCTACTTTATTTATTTTCTATTTTTGTGGCTGATTACGCACAACCTGTGTCACAAGTATTGTGTCACAATAATAGATATTCAATTTAAGCAATACCTAAGTAATCACTACATTAGAATTGACATTTCATTAATATCTAATTCATATAATTATGTATTTAATTGCTTATTGAATTAACACGACTTGTGTCATTATGGGTGAGTTTTGCAAATTAACTTCAAGAGTTTCGCAACACAGAGTTATGCTCAGGCACTACTAGTGTATGGAATTTATTCGAGAGTATAATATTGAGCACAATTATAGTGCATCTGATAGCAGCTGGCTGCCTCCCGCCCTCGCACATTCACTCGACTCGCACTTCTACAATGTCTGTACTAATGTTAACAATGGTACGTTACTATGTAATTCACACGTGTTCACAAACGCTGTAAATTATCATGTCTATAAAACGTGTAATACTTATGACTTCTGTAAATATCTATTTTACACCACGAACTGTCTGAGATAACTTATTATAAATATTACTGTATCAGAGCAATTTTCTAACTTTGTACAACAACTTGAACTATTGTTAATTATATCTTTATTGATTTAGTCGGATACACTGCGATAGAAAAAAGAGAGAGAAAATAAAAATTAATTATGTTAATTATTAAACTGTTCCCTTACACGTGGAGCGCGTTTAAATCGTTTTTGCAGAGAGTGCGGAAGAAGGTCCTGAATATTTTTCAAATAATATATATAATTTCTTTTGCTGTTTTTTAATTTCATATACATACATTAATATACAAGTATGTATAGTTTTTAATTTTCGTGAAGGAGCACGTGAACCTGGCTCGCGATGCCGTTTGAAGTGTGTCATGCGGCTGATGCGTGCGCTGAGGTCGTAGGTCAGTGTTCACAGTTGGCATATACGCGTTCATCATGCATTCAGTGCTCGGTCGCCTGAGTGGCATGTGACGCAACTGGAGTGCGGTGAGCGTGTTCCTAGTTCCCGCAAAATACACACACTCACACTCGCCGGCACTCGCTCGGCGTGGAACATTCCAGAGAGCGACCAAAATAATTTTCAATTTTTAACGAATGACTAGATTGCATAAATATTTCAGCTATTTCAAATCATATATAACTTGTAGATATCCCAGTAATGAACTAATAATCACTCTTTCCAGTATAGGGTACCACATAACGGGTGGAGCAATCACTAATGTAGAACGCGGCGCGACGTGAACAGAGTCTGATATTCTACAAATCAGTAGATTTTAGTTTTTGGTAAGCTTAAGAGTAATTAAATCGAAAAAATAATTGTAAGTATTAAATAGTAAGTATACATATATCACAAATATTTCTAAAACTGCTGAGTATTATAGATAGAGTAAGACGAGACATGCGACATGCAGCGTGCGACGATGCGTTACGTGAAGACAACACGTTGAATGGGACAAATATCCAAGAAACTAATACAACTACAACTCACTCAAATCACTATAAGTTACCTACGAATATACACTACTAACAACTATTTTTTGATTATAAGAGAAAAATTAGTTAGTTCTAACACTCGTGTATGAAAGTGAAAGCTGGGTGAGACTGAAAAAACATGAAAATAGAATAAATGCAGTAGAAATGAGAGCACCAAGAGGTATTTTAAGAGTGAACCTGAGTGACAGGATAAACAATAATGTGATAAGAGAACTTTGTGGTGTGAAAAAAGATATAGGCACACAGACTGAGAAAGGGATACTTAGATGATTTGGGCATGTTGAGAGATGAAGGAAAGAAGAACGACTAAACCAATTTATAAGACGAAATTAAATGGGAGTGTTGGAAGAGGAAATCCTAGACGAACATTCCTCGATCAAATTGGGGACGTTCTTTAAAAGGTCAGGTCAAGCATTCTCTAAACCGACAAGCTTGCATGAAATAATTGATAGCAAGTGGAAGGGTACTTGGTCTCTGTCTACTCTATTAGGAGAGAAGCGTGATGTATGTATGCAAATAATTAGGTAAGAGAAAACGAAATTGATGTTCATGATGTAGATGCACAACATCCTCTTATTATCTGAGTTCTATAGTGTCGGGCTGCGTCCGGTGTACAGGCTCTATCGAGAGTTTGCGCGCCTACATTAGATGTTCGGCATTATAGTGCATGTATGCAGTTACATTTTATGCATTTGCAATAAGCCTTGGTCAATTCGGAGGGTGTTGGAGCACCAGCATAATAACCTCACAGCCCGCTTTCTTAAGCACGGTTGGACTGTTTTCGCCAAAAAACTCAATGAGGTCGCGGACCCCTTGCCGCAACACTAACAGAAAAACTAGTCTCGAAGTGTGGTACGAGCAGCCTGACGCGCGACGATATATATTACAAACATTTTTAAGATCGTACCGTTTTACATATTAAGCGAAAGATTGAGAATTGTATAATAAGATGAATAACCCTTCTGTTGTTCGCAAAACATGACCATAATAGGAGCATTAATTTAGTTTATCAAGTTTGTGTGATAGATTTTTTTCCTGACTACAGTATGATTAGAGAGTTACGTAAAAACTGCGAGCATTTTCTATCGGTTGAAAAATTTGACGATCAATCATTAATTTTGGAATCATTATTTTAATTATTGTTTCTTTTGTAGAGATAAATCAATAGGGAAGACTTTACCATACTTAGTACTTAATAATCTTAAATACATTTTGTAGTCAGCCATTGAATGATCAACTATGCGGTGGTTAACTTAGGTTTGTTCATAGTAAGAGCTCAGAGATAAGGAGGGTGCCACGCGGTGATGACATCCGGAACCTGGCTCACCCGAACTCACCCCATATCGCTTCCTCTTCTCTCATCATATTATAAACAATTAATTATCCAAAACTACTGTACATTTACTTGAAGTGCTACGGTCTATTAATTTGAATCTGATAACGGAATGTTATGGGTTTTAAAATTACTTTAAAATTAAATTTATTATAAATAATTTATTATTGGTATCTGAGTCAGTGCTGCTCCGATGTGGAAGTGAGATGTGGGATCAGGGCCAGGGGAGCGGGAGGTGGATCGTGGAACTCATCAGCGCGAAGATGACATTATGAATCGCGTTAGTATGTTAGTGGGTTGCGCAAGCGCGGTCAATTCCGCGCGCATATTGTTGCACATGGCTGCGGTCGATTGATTTATAGTTGCAGGTGCGTGTATGTGTGTGAATGTTTGTGTGTGCAGCGGATCGCGGGGCGAGGGGACGCAGGCGCAACACTTTCGCCAGACTTGGGGTCGATGACCTCTATGTGCTGATAATTATTCGAGTTAGTGTTAGCAACATCGCGTATCGCGCTTGTGTCATAACTGTCGATGAGAAATAGTACATATGAAAGAGCACTCGTGAATAATCTGAATGTTTCCGGTTGTCTCTCTGAATGTTTTCAGTGAGAGCTCTGTCACAGCACGCTGTGTGTATGTGTCCGGTGTCCGGCTACACACGTCATGTGTTGTTATTGATATTTTGTACAATGTGAGGGAGCGACGCGGCGCTCCACGCTTGGCTCAGCGGATGTCGGCCGAACACGTAAGAATACATAACGCGAGTGCGGAGCGTCACACACCCGAGAGGTCAAACCTTCTGTTCTCTATCAATTCTTCGCACAGTATAAGTGTGGCGACGCGTTTACTCTACAATTTAGTTTTTTTTTTACTACCATAATAACACTGAGTTTTGCTTTATTTATTTATCACGTAGGAGAGCCACACATATATATATAAACGATAAAACGATTATGTCAATCCATATTATTTACTATATAAAAACCAATTGATTAATTATTTACCTACTACGGACAAATGTGAGTGACGTGGATGTGACGTGACGTAGTCAGAACTTATTAACTAATCGAATTTAATTTAATTGAACGCAACGCTTTCCATTTAATTCAATGTCACTCAATGTAGGTCAATTTAATAATTGATTGTCGCCAACGTAAGTTATTATATTGGGCTGGAGAGATAATGAAAGAGAGGAGCCCGGGGCGGGGGCAGGGTCGGGGGCGGGGGCGGTGACGCAGCGTCGAGGATGGGATCTCTGGGTTTATTGTTGATGTTTCACCTGCAGGCATCGAGTTTTGTCCTTGTATTGTCGCTGTGGTCAATACCGAACCTAAACTGATTATATGCGAAATACGAAGGTTTCTTTTTCATTATAGATTTAAAGTTGTGGCCATAATCTCATCTGATCTTAAGTGACGATTTGGCCCAGGATGGTAACACGTAAGCCTAGTAGGGTGCTGACTCTCAACTGTAGCTGCTTGAATACACCTATAGGTGCTTGGGGACAGATTTTCAACTAGAGGGTGGTGATTAGCCAGACAAGCTTTATAAGAAGCCCTACCACCATGTTACCGAAACGAAACATTGAACAAAGTTTCTTGGTTAAGAAAAAAATATACATAATTCGGAGATGAGGGTGAAACCTCATGTGCGCGGACGGACGTTAGGCGGGCGCCGAACGGGATTTGGGCGGGCGCGCGTGAGAAGTGCACCGCACTGTACCTACTGCACTATACGCGGTGTGGTTCTCATAATATTTAATATATTATGTCTACAAATTGCAATTGAATGTGGCTTCCTAATAGCTGCTTATATATATTGTATCAGTAGTGAAATTATATATGAAATACAAGACAAATATAAGACATTACATGGTGCACGATATAATGTTTAAGTCTATAATAAAATTGCGATATTCTTTAATACAACAGATGGCACGACTGAAGGTCACATTTGACACGAGTCCGTGCTAGGGAAATTGATTCGCGCAGTGTTTAAGTACGAGTTCCGGTTCTGATAAGCTACATGTGACGCGTCGGACGCATTGATCAGCGTGCTTCACATCTTTTTAATATACACACAACAGTTTATAATAACTAGTAAAAGCACAGAGTATATCGCAATTGCAACGGCGACGGGTTTGCCTCAAGCTTCAGTTATACCGACATTGTTTCAGAACTGTGGTCTCCGTTTCGCTTTGGCAACCGGTCGCGAATTGTAATTGCGATCGCACATTATAGTTTGTAGTGGACACTCACGGGAGGCTGCGGCGGCGCGATGTAGCTGCTGGACGCGTGGTGATAGGTTGAGCGCGCGCGACCGAATGCCGTAAAGGCTCGCCCGCTGGCGCGCTCTACCCGCCGCGACCGCGTCGCCCGCTCCCCGCCCGCCTAGCCGCCTGCGCCCTGGCTCGCCGGTTGAACCTCTCACCTTCCTTCAGGTTCACCCCGGCACAGTTTTTCCGCTGTAATTTTCAGAGAACCATGCGGTGATCATAGTATAAACATTCCGTCACCCGTTGCCGTAGCCTGCAAGTATAACCGGGCGGGTTCTTTCACTATCCCGTAATTATGATTGAGTACGGTATCCTGTTAGTTAACATTACGTATTTATTGTCAGCTCAAATTAAACCAAGTCAATTAAATTAGATATTTACGCACTGTATTATACGTACCTACGTAATGAAGGGAAAGGTATATAAAACAATTATAACACCTATTGTGGTCAATGTATCTGAGCTGAGCAACGCAAGAGACGAAGGAAACATTAGAGGTGGCAAAGATACGAATATGAAGATGGATGTGTGATGTAACGAGAATAAATAAAATTAGAAATTAGTATATCAGAGGAAGCTGAACGTGGCTCCAGTGATACAGAAGTTAAGGAAGTTCTAGGTTGGCGTGGAATAAACATGTAATGAGAAGAGATGAGATTCATACCTTTATGCAGAAGAATGTTAAGTATGAAGGTAGACGAATATAGAATTAAAGAAAGATCGAAACAGGTGAGGATGGATTGTGTAAGGGATCATGCGCATTGTGCATATAAAAGTTATGAATACTGAGATGACAGTTGTTAGAGAAGAGTGTAAGCCGATACTACTTATTTGGTATATAATATAGTGTTATTTGTTGTCTAACCGTCTAATCTACAAGCAGCGTTTAATTGAAACTTTCCCAACGTGGAGAAAATATTGTTATATTATTTTTTTAGACGCTTCGCTATATACATATATGATATCATATAATATTATATGATTGCAAGTAATATAGAATATGCGCTCGGACCTGCACCTTATTATCAGTAGATGCTTCGGAACTACGATAGTTTTCAATAGAGGGATGATAATGTACCTTATTTTAAAGTAATCTCTCAAATTTTTTTTGTAGAGAGTGTAGCAATACTTTGAATATATATTTACCTATATATAACGTCATTTAGAAGAAAAGTGAACGATAGCGATGCATGCGAACCTACCTGTGAGCCTGCTTGTGAGTTTGCCTGACAGCTTTTACAACTTCACGAGACACATTCCCGTGAACTTTGATATCCTTGATCTTATGAGTACATAACATGTATTTTGTCCCTTTTAAGGAGTTTAATGAAAGCGTTGAGTTGTGAGGCCGTTAAACGAATCGACCTTCATAAACTTGAAATGTAACGCAAACTACGTGTTGCATGTGTAGGAGTGCCAACTCTATATGCTTTTAAATGTTTCCTTCACTTGTTATACTCGAGTATGTAAATAATAAAGAGTATATTTCGCACGAATCGTTCGTTGAAACCGTATTACTTAGTCATACATTGTTATATTCATTGTAAGAACGCAGTGTAGGACACAGTTCGGTGCCCTCAGAGCTCAGCTCCTGCACTACTTATAATCATACAGCGTTGTTTCATCAATACCACTATATACCTATATATACTTGATAAATAATAATAATAATTAACGGTTCCTTTAAACACTCCGTAGGGATAAAGTATAAGAATGCGTCTTTGTAAACGCATCATATCTGTTTTCTAATTTTTGTCAGTAGGGTGCTCTCTCTTACGTTGCTGTCATGTCATGTATTGTACGCATAAAATAAAAGTCTATTTGTAAATTAGAAATCTTACTCAGTTTTATTGGAAAAAACCTAAACTCAATAATACTACTACAACTATATAGCCGTAGCCAGAGCGTTCTCGCTTTGAGTATTGCTTGTTAATATAGAATGTAACCACATCATCACCGTTACAAACAATGAACATTCTGAGAAAGAATTTCGTTATCTTAATACGTTAATTTGTGTTTCAGTTTCGTCGGGGATCGTAGGGGTCTCGGGGGTCACAGTAGTCAGCAGGTCGGGGGGTCCACGGAGGTGCACCGACACGGTTACCACATTACAGACGTAAACTCATTTCAATACTTACGGCGTTTATAAGGACCATTCTAGAATATATTAAGTTTAAAGGGAAATACGTTTTAATAATAAAAACGCGTTTTACGCGTATACAAAATAACATTCAATTTAACTTTATAACATCACATAGATATATTTTGAGTATAATTTTAAATTTGCTTCGTTTTTGTAATGAGCTCCTTGTTTACTTTTAAAACAAACAATACTTGAAGCGACGACAGCTGAAAGCGGTTAGCGGCGCGGCATTTTAACACAACACAGGTTGCGGTACACGAGGCTATCATATCCCATAGTAAACATAAGCTTTCGATAAAGGAATATGTCAAAATCTGATAGGACGCCGGGTTATTTTCAGACTCTTCTCGTGTGATTTGGCATCGCTCGCAAGTTGAACACCTGTTGCGCCGAACGCCTCTCAGTATGTTCCGCTGGATGTACTACAAAGTCAGCTTCCTGTTCAAACTTCCTTTGAAAACAAACAAAACATCATGTTCTCGTGTCCACAGGGCAGCGGAGCGTCGGGTAGCGGGTAGCGGGGCGGCGGGGTAGCGGGGCCGCAGGGGCGGCGGGGTTGCGGTGGGTGAAGGTCTCTATTACGAAATCACCGTACTTCTCAACACTACGTTTATTATCATTAATATTTTAGTATTTATCTGCGTTTCACTACAAACGCCCTCGTCCTGTGTGCCTCACCCCGCACCCTCCGGGCACGTCACTCGACTTGCTTAGTCTAGCAATACCTTGGCTTAGTTATTGGATATTATAAAAAAAACGAGTCTACTAGGTTATGTACACGTTAATTCGATCCGCAATTTAACCTGGAACAACTTGTAATATGGCCTTCTTAGTAATTCTCGTTATTTAGTTTTAAGTTTAGTTTACTGGTAAAGGCAGGTTTTGACGGTGCACGGTCACTAGATAACTGGTGACGTACTGCGCGGTGCGATGCCATGCCAGCGGTAACAAGAGACTAGATCTCATATGTGAAACGCAAAAGTTTAGCGAAAGACTTCGGATTTGGACCAGAAGTACAATTGTAGGGATTGAAGCCACGAATCCATAGCGATCCTTCTATTAGAAACCATATTCAATGCGCAGAACTTGTTGCTGTGAATACATCTCGCTAGCTTCCTGTGAACTCGTTCTTACAGTGCTCGTACGGGCGACTCCAGTCATTGATTCAAAACAGAATTTGGTTACAGAAGATATCAGTCCTACCATAATAAGACCTTTCCCTCATTGTGGTATTATAAGTGACATATTCAGTATAGTCTCTATGATCATCAACAGAATCGATATCAACACACGACCCTTCCTTAACAGATAGCACAATTTGGTAAATGTCGCTGGTTGGCCATAGCTACTGTATGTAAGTACAGGCAACGATGAAATACAACCTCTATGTTATTATAGTGCATGATTTCAATTGTAAAATAACAACAACAAATAACATTTACAATAAATGGAGCTCATCTACTTCCGACGTTCCCATATCGCCATTTATCGATAAAATGTAAGTTCTTTAGAAATAATATATGGTTAATATTTTATATTATAATATGCCTAACAAATTGTCTTAGATAGATATATTATAATTTTCTAAGTTCTAATTTAATTAATTTTGGAATTTAAAACGTTATAACATAAAAAATGTAACACAGTTCATTTTTATAATATTCTTATATGGCTTTATTTAAACAATAATATAAATCGATGAGCCAACAACAATATTATCAATCATTTGTATTCGATCAATTGACGAATAATTTATTTAATTTACTTATATACTTAATACTTTTAGAGTAATTGCATAAATAATAAAGTCATTATACATTATTACTATTCATATTATCTTTATAAAATGTGAAACTATTCTAACTCAAACTAATATAAATATTGTATAAAAGATCTTACTCCTCACTTTTACTCCTCGGACAACAGCGCTGCAGCGCTTATAATAGGTCTTTACCTATGAAATTGCCGTTCTGCAGTACTGGCCATTTCAAATCAAAATAATTTTTGTTTGGCTAAGAATTCTAATTTCAAATTAATTTTATTTTAAAATCATGGAATTCTTTTTCCAAAAGTAGTCATTTATTTATTGATTAGTGTTACATTTAGCTAACACTACAAACCAACGCACCACCTAATATTGGTTTGCTCGCTTCCGTTCTGGGAATTTAGACCTGAAAAATGAACCTCGCGGTCATCCGAAGACTTTGGTCGACAATGACGAATTTAAGGCGATTGTGGAAGCTGATGATACACAATCTACGGCTGAATTAGCAGCAGCTTTCGACGTTAGCGTCAAAACAATATTGGTCCATTTGCATCAAATTGGCAAGGTAAAAAAGCTTGACAAATGGGTGCCCCACGAACTCAATGATCGCCAGCGCGAAGTACGCGTCGAGACGTGCCTTGCACTGCTCAACAGACACACAAATGAAGGAATTTTGAACCGCATTGTTACCTGCGATGAAAAATGGATTCTGTTTGATAACCCCAAGTGCTCAGCAAGTTAGTTGGATCCTGGTTCAGCACCTAAATAATGCCCTAAACGAAAACTTACCCCTAGAAAAGTGATGGTCACTGCTTGGTGGTCTAGCGCCGGTGTAATTCGTCACAGCTTCTTGCCAAACGGGGTGAGCATTACTGCAGATATGTACTGTGAAGAACTGAACACAATGATGGAGAAGCTGGCACATCTCCAACCAGCATTGGTCAATCGCTCGTCTCCGCTGCTCCTGTACGACAACGCGCGACCTCATACTGCACAGCAGACGGTCTCCAAGTTGCAAGAACTGGGGTTAGAAGTTCTCTGTCATCCGCCCTACTCACCAGACCTTTCGCCTACAGACTACTACTTTTTCCAGAATTTGGATAACTCTTTGGCGGGAAAAAAATTCAATACCCGAGAGGCAGTACAATATGCCTTTGAAGAATTTGTTGCCTCCCGTCCTGCTGATTTCTTTAAGAAGGGCATCAATAAACTGCCACTGCGCTGGCAAAGATGCATAGATTGAATGGGTGATTACTTCGATTAATACAAATAAAAAATACATGAAAAAAATTTGTTTAAATTTTTTCATACAAAACGGCAATTTCATAGGTAAAGACCTAATATATATATGAAAAAAAATGTTGCTAAAGAGTTATTCGAAATAAAAAAATATTTGATAATATGTACATAATAACTTTGTTTACACTTCAATATCAATAAAGTAATTTATATAGGAGTAATAGTAGTAACGGTCTCAAAGAATATATTTATATTATTTGATTAGTATTTAATAGTGAGACTCAGATTTGGCCAAAGTAGTTTTTTACAATTTAGTTTATAGTACATATTTTTCGTTTGGTCAATCCGAAAGATTCGTTCTATACTGATCCATTTAAAAACGAACCAGTTTGATCCAACCGTTCAATAGACTGTCGAGCAAGTTCGTTCGCGAACTACAACACTATTTTGGGTGTTGTTTTTAATAGTAACGTTAGTAAAGTAGTTCTGACATAAAAAATGATAAACAATCATAGTATCTATGTATCTATACTGTATTCATCATTCATCTACAGAAAGGTTGCATTACAGATGTCTAATTTTTATATTAGAAATTTTAATCAATGATGGCACGTATGTTCGCCACCGCGGACATCGCGCCGATACATGTCTAGAAGAACTATTGCAAAGGGAGGATCCTCCGACCAGACGGGTGTTATGTCTGGCGGGCAGCTGCCCAACGGTTGTAGGATGCGTCGTATGTGGCTCGATAAATGTCGCTGTGTGTCGCTATGTAGATGTCGCTACACATGTGTGTTCGAATCCCTACAATCAGTCTGAGATTACGATTAAAGAAAACATCATGATGAAATCTATTATATTGGTAGGGTATTTTATAATTCCAGTTGAAAATCTGTCGCCAAGTACCTGTGTAACACGATAGCTATATTAGAAAGTCAGTTACCAACTAGCCTTAGTCAGCTTAGTGTGTCATCATCTTGGGCGTTTGGACGTTGTAATTTAACATAATGTAAGATTGTGGCTATAAACATAAATTATAAAGAATAAAAATATATTTTAGGAAAACAGTGGGAGCGGTACTATCGCGCCCCTCAGGTGATAAAATAGTAATATTTACAAGTGTGACAGATATGTTTGAACAGTTAGCCTCCAATCCGCCCACGCACTATGTTGTTATTATAGTATTATATTTGGACTGAATCTGGCAATAACACCAAAAAAATATTTTTACTGATTGTCCGAAATAATAAACGACTACCCTCAGGTCAAGGTTTAAAGGAAAAATGTAAGTTGTTATTGCGATGATTGCGAAAATTATCAGTCGATACAAAACCTTCTGTAAATCAAACCACTATTGTTATTATTCACTTATGTTACTATTTTCATACTAAATGAAAGTAAGTTTGTTTCTTAATATTGATTACGCTACTTTAATCTACATAAACATAATTAATATTATAATCTACGTAATGTTTCTTATTGTTACACTTTACATACAGAAGATTTAAACGCACTCGGCATATTAAACTATATACCCATAATTAATTTAATAATAGTTGTGTCTGCAACTTGTATGAAAAACAGCAATTATCAAAAAAACCTCACCACCTTATCTCAGGATCTTCGATGGTATTGGACCAATACGGCTTTGAGAATCCTCAAGTAAAATAATTTTAAATATTAACCAAAATTATCCAGACGATTAAGGGCTGATTAGTTCAAAACAACAAGTTTATTTTTGAAGTCCTTCAGGAAGAGCTGAATTTATTTAATAATCCTATTATTATTAATCGTTAATATCCAGGTAATATGACGCATTATAGTCTGTCTGTTTAGTGTAATTTAATAACAATCTAAATAAAGCAAAAACACCAAACAAGACCTCGTCCCGGAAATTTAGATCAAAATAAATCAAAATGTAAAATAAATAAATTACAGGGAAATTTTTACTTATTTTAAAAACTGAACAACACTGATCTTAAATCATTAATACACGCGCTTACAGAAAATATACTTAAGTGGGACAATACAAATCAAGCGAAATTCGTGATAATTGTAATGCGGGATAAACCTGACATAAAAATTATTTCTTAATTGTATTATATTATTAATATCAACTCTTTTCCTTGTAATGTCTTAGAATATTTCAAACTAATAAACTAATCCGTATAGCGCAAAACTCCTGAAAAATAAATACAGTTTCGTTTATTATTTCTATTGACTATTACGTGAAAAAAGAAATGTATTAATTTCGCATGGTTTCACTACATACTTTATTATATATATTATACATAAATTTATTTTTATATATACTATATATACATAACTTAAACTTAATTTACATACCATAGAAATATCGAAATGTACATACAAACTATAAACTATAACCATACCACGTTTCATCAAATTCGATTCAGTAGTTTCTGCGTAATTGACGTATAAACTAACAGACGGACAATAAAGACAAAAACTGTCGAAATGTTTTCTGTTTATGATTCTAATATCTAAGCCCTGCGTATAATTTTTTCTCAAAAATCTAAAAGAAATATAAATCAATTATACAGATATCGACTTTATTACTATTTTCTTATAAACTAGCTATGCCTGCGACAGCGCTCGATTGGACTACAGAATGCCCCGCTCCCTGTAATTTTAAATATAAAAATGCTCAATGTGGGTGATCCTTAGAAGATAGACCTATGTTCTCGTTAACTCTTTTGTAGGTCTTTTTAAGGTCTACTGTAATGTATTCCGTTAATTTTATATATTATTATCTCTTACGGTTTACTCAACGTAAGCGCCACATAATCGTCAGTTTTCCGAATTGATTTTTATTAGCGCAGTACCCTAAATCTTTTCTATAAAAGTAGCCTAAGTTACTCTACTACTACTACTACTATACTAACATCAGCTATTTGCCAGTGAAAGCTCGCGTCAAAATCGTTTTTGAGATTAAGCGGAACAAAAGACGCAAAAAGTTTAAAAATTGACACGAAATTTTTTTATTTGTGTAGATATCGGTTATCGTTTTCAGTCGTAACAAACTCGGACACAACTTTAAAGTCAGATGTCACCAAGAACCTCCTGGCGAGTTCCGGTAGATGTACTTGAGCGCCAACTATATATTTAGGATTAGGATGTCATCAGTTTCGACCACATAATACTTAAGGTCAGGTAAGATTGTGTTCATATTAGCCTATATATAGAAAAAAATCTGTCACGGGACGCCCGCGCCTGGCAGATGTGAAACATTGAAATTATTTTGTATAAGTTATATTATGCATAAAAGAAGAGATTACAACAGGAATCCGATTTATCCGATCCAGGTTTACCCTCGCCAATTCATAGTACATATATTCAATCATATAGCATGGCGATGTGTCACCACGGCCTGTATCGCCTCGCCAACCATCAGGTTTACCCTCGCCAATTCATAGTACATATATTCAATCATATAGCATGGCGATGTGTCACCACGGCCTGTATCGCCTCGCCAACCATCAGGTTTACCCTCGCCAATTCATAGTACATATATTCAATCATATAGCATGGCGATGTGTCACCACGGCCTGTATCGCCTCGCCAACCATCAGGTTTACCCTCGCCAATTCATAGTACATATATTCAATCATATAGCATGGCGATGTGTCACCACGGCCTGTATCGCCTCGCCAACCATCAGGTTTACCCTCGCCAATTCATAGTACATATATTCAATCATATAGCATGGCGATGTGTCACCACGGCCTGTATCGCCTCGCCAACCATCAGGTTTACCCTCGCCAATTCATAGTACATATATTCAATCATATAGCATGGCGATGTGTCACCACGGCCTGTATCGCCTCGCCAACCATCAGGTTTACCCTCGCCAATTCATAGTACATATATTCAATCATATAGCATGGCGATGTGTCACCACGGCCTGTATCGCCTCGCCAACCATCAGGTTTACCCTCGCCAATTCATAGTACATATATTCAATCATATAGCATGGCGATGTGTCACCACGGCCTGTATCGCCTCGCCAACCATCAGGTTTACCCTCGCCAATTCATAGTACATATATTCAATCATATAGCATGGCGATGTGTCACCACGGCCTGTATAGCCTAGCCAACCATCAGGTTTACCCTCGCCAATTCATAGTACATATATTCAATCATATAGCATGGCGATGTATCGCCATACCTCAATAAATAAATGATAAAAGAAGTCTAAGCTAAGTCAGTGAAGGAAAACGTCTTGAGGTAATAAGTTCCGCGGTGGGATAGATGCCATACTTGGGGAAGCTGAATACCTTGCCCCGAGATCTCGCCAGCTACTTAGTCCATAAGCTTAGAAGCATTATAATAAATAAGAGATGAAGGAAATTAAACTAGGTCATAAATGTAATTAGACTTAATTATCAATTAAGAAAAACAACAAGGAAGAATTTATAGGGAAGTGAAAGTACGTGTCCTAGCTAATGTTCGGATGGTCTGGTCAGCACCTCGGCATTAAAAAAGTGACCTTTGACACTTAGCTGGAAGGAGGTGTTCGATGCAGCACAGATGTACGGATAAATCTTCCCTATGGTGGAATTTTCTGAGGTCTCGAACCGTGCACGGTCGAGGAGTTAGCGGATCCTCAGTTTTGAGATATTGGTCCTGGACGGCTCTGCTTAGTTCTCGGAGTCTCAATGCAAATCTCGCAGACTTCCTAATCTTGAGCCCTTATTAGTGTTTAAGATAGCTTCTAGTTGTAATTAAAAAAAAAGTATCTTGAAAATTCAGAATGAAATGTTCAACGTGTCGAATCAATTCTAAAATGAGCTGGTCAGCGTTAACCGTGCACAACAGTCAAGTCTGTAGCCATTAGTTATGTTTATTTGAAAACGAGCGACCCATCCCAGCTTCGCACGGGTACAATTTACAAAGTAGTACATTTTATGTTTAAAAAAGCCTGATTTAGAGTTTATCGCTTTAATTATTGACAGTTCATAACTTCATAGCAGCCTCATTAGGCTGGTGATTATAAACGCGACTGTTGTCCTAGGTTCGATTTTCAGGTCGAGCAAAGTGCTATTCGGTATTTCTATGAAATTCTCAGCAGCATCTTGAAGTTTGGCTTTGTGCTCGATTAATGGTAATAGGCTCGCCCCCTATTACATGAGAGCTAAAACATACCCGGCGAACTGTGGGTGTACACCTCTGCCTAACACTTCGAGCATGATGGTATGTTATGTAACTTCATAATTACGAATATTGCGCAAGCTCACGTCACGCAATTTATCATAGGTTTTTTAGGTAGGATATCTTTGGTGGCGAATAATTTTGAAGTCATGATATCTTCCACGGTATTTATTTAAATGGAAAATTCAAAAGAACTTATCTGGATAATGATTAATACCGAATTGGAGAAAATAGCTTTGCAAATAACGTAATATTTTGAATTATTTGTTGAAGATAACAAATGGTTACTGTGAGTCAACCTTACGAAATAAACGTATACCACCTCGGACTTTTCTCTAGGCTTTTTGCATTAGTACGATTCTTTAGAACATTATTTTGATGTATCTTAAAAGGTTTAGCGAGCATAAGACATGTAAACACACGGAAATCATTTTTGACGACTTGATTAAAAATAATTGAATTTTCTTTACTATACAAAAACTTAATTGGAATGTTTTGTATATATATATATCTTCTGTAAAAAAATCTCTAAATATTGTTGAAATCCGTATTTAAATCCATTTCGTAGTTTAAAAGATTTAAGCGTACATAGAGGACAGACAGCGGGAAGTGACTTCATTTTATATGTTTGTTACTTTTACTTAATCACTTTAACTTTTTTCTCAATACGTGTCCTTCAGAATACAGTTTCTCCTTTAAACAAATGAACTCTGTGATACAGCTGTATTCTGAGATATGCGTCATACATATAACATATTATACGTGTCGATACATTGACATAGATAAAAAATATTTGTCATTAAGAAACTATGGTTTATATTTTAATTATCTTTGTATTGTTTTTAATGTCTATTTTTAATTTTATATTTATTTCTTATCATCCTTATTGTAACGATTAGCTCGTTATAATCTTTTTCCGTAGACTTACTGATGTGTGTATAAAATAGAATCTGCGAGCTAAACCACTTTCGAGGTATAGGTATATATACTCATGTAGAGCACATCTCACTTAACATCCGGTGTTATTATATTCAAACAGTCTACATTAAGTCAACAACAGAATTAATAACGTAAAAAGTAAAAGTAAATGACTGGGCATACTGGTCGTAATGTTCACAGAATAGATTAGAATTAGAATAGGGTTCAATCTGAGATCATTGATGTTATTATTACATAATGTCCTGAGGCGACGATGACCTGAGAGAACACGACAACATCAAACCCGGCATTCGCTTGGAACTTGTTTCACAAAAAATGAATACTCTCTTACATAAAGTATTCGATTATATCTATTCACCTACAAACAAGCCTTTCATTATGATCGACCTACTCGTATAAAGTTTGACGGTAAGATGTTCATATCGACGAGTTTCACTCGACACGCTGTGGTTGCAGATTTGGATCGCATTTGGTTTGTATCGGGGAATACAGATGTGATAGTATGTTATGTAATACATAGTTAAGAAAAGTACGCTTAATTTACGACGCGCAACGCAATTTATCATAGGTGCGGATTCCGGAGTGGCCGGCCAATCAACCGCGACCGTTTTACTGAGAGGGATTGCTTTGGTCGCACGTGATTTTTAATTCGTGATGTCTTCTACGGTATATATTTTAATAGAAAACTGTAATTTGAATCTACATTAAATACCCAAGTTAACTAATAAATTTATCTGGATAAAGATTAATACTGAATTAGGGGAAATGAACTGACGGACAACATGGCACGGGCTAAACCTCTGGAAATAGAGACATATTTTAAAATAAATATATGTAATTTTATATTTTAAGCGCACTTCTCATCTTCTTCATTAGCCGGGGCGCGGGATGGTCGCGATCGGGTCGTGGTCGGGACGCGGGCGGGTCTCGGACGGGTCACGGGCGGGTCACGGGCGGGTCGCGGGCGGGTCGCGGGCGGTTCGCGGGTGCGTTGCGGGCAGGTCGCAGGCTGGTCGCTAGCTATTGTACGTCTGTACTGTCTGTCCGGTTGTTACTTAATACCTTTGCGGATTTGGCAAATTTCAAATATAATTTAATTTATTCAAATAAATAAAATTGAAGAAAATGACACAAAATAATGTCTTTTTACTAACTGCATATGAGAGTATATACGGTACTAATAAAAAAAAATTAAACTACTTGTTTATCTGTTTGTTCCGGGTAATCTCCAAAATGGTTGGGCCGATTTTGACGGGACATTCACTTGCAAAGAGGTGATGTTCGCGGCTGGTCGTGTCTCACCTCGTTTCCGATGTTTCTTCTGGATGTACGCTATATTTTAAGTGTATACTTCTTTTTTTAACTATATTATAGGCTTGCGTTTGACCACTATCTCAACTGATCATAAATGATGATGTGCTCTACAATGTAGCATGCTTGCCTTGAGACTTGAAGGTGTCCAGCTTGCAATTATCAAGTAATATAAAATCCAGCAAAGTTTACCCACTCTTTAGCGGTGTACATGATAAATGTGCTAGCACAAAGATTTATGCGCACTGCTGGATATATTAACCATAAATTGATGACGCTTCGCCATATCTCTTGTAGTCCGATGCCACCATCGGAACAAGGAAGGGGGAATTAAACTGTGCAATTCCAACGCACACTCGCCGAAATGTATCAGGTAAAAAAACTGATAGCCTGGTAACTTTACACCGATTTTCAAGGCCCTGCAGCCTTGCCTTGCCTCAACTAGCGAATCGTTGCCAATGAGTCTTTTGGCATGTCTCTCGATTACCTCCAATGCCTCAACTTGATAATTGGCCGATCCGTCCCAAAGATGAGAGCAGTACTCCATGCACAATCAGACTTGTGCTTGATATAGACCAAGCAACTGACTCCGAGTGAAGTACCGTCTCCTTACTTATGTGTTTGGCAGCCAACTGAGCTTTATACTCAATGAAGGAGTTAAAATTGAGGGTTCAAGACATAGTAACGCCTAGAAGTGGCATATGGTTGGTTATCGGAACGGAAACCTCTCTGAAAGAAAGAGTTAGTTGAAACGGAATAGGAGCGATACGCGAAAAGTTATAGTGTACATTTCATAGGCACCAGAGGCAACACCCATTCGAGAGTCGAGACTGCAAATGAGCGGAGATTTTATTCATTATGTAATGTATTTATTTTTAGATCATAATATTGTGATATTTATTTGTATTCTGTAATTTGATGAAACATGTGATACAGTTTGGTTAAAGCGCGAATCGTGGATTTCAAGTTGCCTCAATATATCTTTATAAAGTTCTATTAAATTAACCACCGCGCTATTATTACGTCATTTACATACTTAAATTTCGACCTCGAACGACAGAAGGACCATAGGATAAGACAGAAATTTCAATATAACGTACACGAAAAGAAAATACTGGCAAAAGCTTCCGCAACACCTATTGAAAAAAAAAATCCTTTGCAAATCCGTTAATGTCAAATCCATGTTTTTGTAGGCATACTGACAATAACATGGTAAAATGCGGCGAGCCCGCGCTCCACCAACAACCAGGTGCATTGTGCGGAATTGTTCATGAGTTCTATTCTATAACATTTAACGTGAACTCGCACTCCGGGACTCCGGCACTCCGCACTCTGCAGGACGCATCGCTTCATTACAATTAGAAATTAATATCTATATAGTATTAACGTAAGTGTAAGTATACGTCATCATGAATGTAAAGACAATGAAGTATAATTAATAATCTTTTGGAATTTATATCTATAATAAAACAGAGATGTGAGAACATATAGCCATAACAATTTACCTAAAAATAATCTTTGAGGGTTTTAAGGGAAATTAATAAAAATATATTATATGTATATATATCCCGATATATGCAAAGCGTGTCAATCACGACTACTGTTAATATACGCAATTCGTGATATGTGTGTGAGTGTGTATATATACACCATCAGGTGGATTATAGAACGAAATACGAAAAGTGACCGGAACCAAAACTCCTGTAATATTGCTTTTGTAGGCATTTTAACTGATTCAACACATTATATTAAAATAAACTCGGAAATAATTCAGGGCCATGTCCCTTTCTCATATTAATTGCGTCGACGGTGTTTGTTTACCAGTTTATTCGAAGAAATTAAAAATATTATTTTTAAAATAAACATTGCTTTTACTTGGATTAAATACATTCAATGCGTTACCTTCGATGTTAAAATAAACTGAAAGTAAAGTGGTCTGTGAGCCGCGTCGAGCGCAGGCGCGTTAGCCGCGCTAGCCGGTTAGCGGTTACGTAAACTGAACCGAACTGAACCAAACGCAGTTCACGTTTTTACCTTATTAATAACATGTAATATGGGTTTTTTCTTCAATATTACACAAGGTGAAGTCCGGTTGCAAGTTTGGGACTTTAATAACATTTAATCTGTACTGTTTATAATGTATGCAATAATGTTATTTTGTTCAAAACGCCTTGCTTCTATGTTTCTAGATTCAACTTTGATTAATCGTCACATTACAAGGGAGGCGCGATGTTTCGCATTGAGTCGCGATGTACAGCTTGTCTTGTAGCGATGACATTCGTCGCGTGTCGCGTGGATGGTGCGGGTGTGGGTAAGGGCGGGTGCGGGTGCATGTGTGAGTGCGGGTGCGGGTGCGGGAGCGGATGCGGGTGCGGATGCGGGTGCGGGTGCGGGTGCGGGTGCGGGTGCGGGTGCGGGTGCGGGTGCGGATGCTTGCGGGTACGGGTGCGGAACTATAAAATACAACACAACATACAATTAATTTAATGTATCGCAAACTATTTATAATAAAAAAAATATTGGTTTCATAATTTTTATTTGGTTCAACGTAACGTCATAGACACGTATTGTGTACTCATCTAGTATTATAATATAGATAAAAATGTAGAACCAAGTCTATTAATGTGATCGATGAGTTCATTAAAATCATAAAAATGAACCAGTTCATATCCTCCAAGGCTAGTCCGCGGCCTGCTTCGTTCTCTTTTTTGTTGTAGCCAAGAAAAGGTATTTTCTCACTACGTGGTCAATGGGTTTTTGTATTACACGTCCGTATCATCATAGGCTGGACTCTTAGTTTTTAATGGTATTTTTGGATCACAAATCACCTCTGTTATTGTACGCCATTAATTCCACATGGATGTAGTTCTGTGCAAAATATCGGCAGTTATTGATTTGCAATCTGCGATCTAGATCCCGTGTCGTAAGTAAGACGCGGTAGTGTATCAAGACAAGTTCAAGCTAACAGAATGGCGAGCGGTACCGTGTGTAATATTATACGAGACATTTAGAGCCACTTATGACCCCTCATAACTCAAAAACTATTTCAAACATAACAACACATAACATAACATGTCAAATTAGGTTCATATATTCATATAGACTCGTGAGATACATATGTGCTTGAAATTTTATAAACACACCTCAAACAGTTATTTAGATATTAACATCCTAAAATCGTCATTTTTATCATTGACCTATAGATCAAAACTCTGACCCAGTTCTAGGTGATCTAGAAAGTTCAAATTTGGCATCCAGAATGAATACAAGGGAATAAATCAGAATGTAGTAAATTTTTTATAACTTTATTATAATTTATCAATTCTATTAAATCAAAATCAAAATAATCCTTATTCAATTTAGGCCGTAAAAAGGCACTTATGAACGTCAAAACACTACTGCCGATTCGGAAAACGTCCCAGACATCGAGAAGAATCGGCAAAATACTCGATCGGGTTTAACTTTTTTTCAACTGTATAAGTGTTTAATATAACAGGTACAAAATAATAATAATTTAGTGGATGCACAGAAAGGGAGTCACTTTCAGGCGTCTCTATTATTCACATACTGATCCACCCTATAATATAACCTTTTGACAGAAAAACTCGCTTGACATGGTTCTTGAACTTGTTGTCCGGCAAATCAGTAATGTGCTTCGGGATCATGTTATAGAATCTAAAACTATTACCTAAAAACTTTTATTAATCTTACTAAGTCTAAAACACTGTACAAATATTTTATATCTATTTTTAGTATTAATATTGTGCTGATATTTGGCAAAATTTAGCTTGACTAAGTTTTTGCGAATATACATTATGTCATCAAATATATATTGGGAAGGCAAAGTTAATATACCATATTCCTGGAATTTGTTCTTTAGTGATTCGCGAGGTCTCATGCTGTATATTGCTTGAATTTCACGCTTTTGTAATATGAATATGGCATCTATATATGGCTAGTTTTCATATACAAATTATATTAAAGCCTTCGCAAGTTGTAAAGCTGTAAGTTATTATTTTATTATTCCGAAAATTTGGCTTGTTGGTAGAAACTAGCTAACACAGGGCTCTTCCATTACTGTTTTAGTAGGTACTTAATAATAATTCGTATATTCGAACTAGCCAAGTCAGACCTTATGATTCAATATATTATCCCAAGTTATAAGAAGAAATGATATTTTAAGTTGTTATAAATAAATTTCAGGACTGACCATTGAACTTGGCTAATCAATTGATAAATATGAATACATGAATTTAGATATTGTACAAAGAATCGTTCATAGCAACACAAAGATAATATTAATGATATTAAATAAATACTCATTAATTAGTAGAACCAGTTACCGCCCGGGCCTGAACTCCGCTCGCTTTTACTCTGTTGTTACACTTTGCCTCGGAACAGTTCAACCAAATACTGTGGAAATAACTGGTAGGAGGAAAAATTGCTTCGCCTTGTACCAACTAAACATTCATAGAGTGCGTTTCGCAAGAGACGACGCGGCGCAACACGAGTGGTTTCTACTTATTAAGTTATATCATTATTTAGAAACAATTGACACAACGCAGGTTAATGTCTGCCAATGAGATCGACGTCAGCCCTAAACGGCAGCCAAGATGTCGCGGTCGTGACGTGGTCGAGTCACGAGCGTCCGCCCACGTCGCGCCGCGCCCGCCCTATGTGCCTCGCAGTGTGATTACCACTGTACTCTATTCGTACATACTCGGGAGAATTTCTCGACCTCAATCCGACACTATTATTATATTGAAAACCATTTATAATGTTAGTGATTTAGTAATTAAGTTCATTAAAACCAGTTGTCGTTGCGCGCTGCGGCAACTTGCTGCTAATGACAAAAAATTCCATCTAGATAACTCATCAGTTATGTGCGATTACTCATTGCCGAATCACTTTCAATCATATTTAATTATTAACATGAAACCAAGTATGTATGTGCATTTAGTTGCTCCTACTGCTCTGCTCGATGTAATTTATTTAAATTCACATTTAGATTAATTTATTCATTAATTTGGCGCGACAATAGACTACACTCCTACACAAGTTTTAGTTTTACAATAATATACATTGAAAACATTATAAAAATGTAGTACTTCAATTAGAAGCGAGCCCCAGCGCAGCGAGCAATATGTTTCGATTCGTCCATTGCGTAAAACGAAATTAAGAAATATTTTTTTAATAAAATCCAATATCTACACGGAGCCACAGATTTACGGTAATCTCCGTCTCGGCACGAATTATGAAACTTATTATCTGTGCGCAATATAAAGTGTAGAACTGCCTCCCGGACAGTGTGTTCCTCCCAACCACATGAACTCCTTGAAATATAACGTGAAGAGACAATTGAGCAGACCGGAATTATAGCGGCGACTGGCTATGGATTGTAGATCCCGCGCTAGACGCCTATGTTGTTGGATTATACTGTGCTCAACATCAGGCACAGTGTAGTCACTATGTCGTGCTGCGATAACAAATAACTATTTTACAGTTATATATTCAGGCATATCACATCTGGTACAATTTCTAAATAGAAGATTTGAAAAAGGACAAAAAACTTAGAAATATGTCAGCTTGTATCTTAAAAATTATTAGTAATTTCTGCAGGAATAATACTTTACTTCATACAAAGTACGTCTATCTTCAAGAGAAGGGCAATTGTAATTTTTTGATCGTTCCGCCTGGCTTTTATTTTAATGAATAATATTACCGAAATCGTGGATATGTTTTACGAGCGCGTGACATGGTTTTAATTCCCAGATGAAAGTGTTACAGTTATAAGATCCTAGTGAGTCATGTCATAGGCTGTTACTTAACATTTAATTAAGTGTATTGTGAGTTGAAACCGCCTCCGCTAAGAGCCGGTGCGAGCGCATGCAGCGAATACAGCGGACGCAGCGATGAAGCTGCAGCGTCCCGCGCTAAATGTATGTATGAGCTGGTCCCTGGGCGAGTAACCGTACTGTTCACTGCTTATGTGTTTGCAAACACCAAGTATCATATTATTGAGAATACGCGCGAGTGCGCGGTTATGTAACTTATTTCAAGTTGAGCCAGATCTGTAGAACAGTTGCTTACTTCGCGACACACATACTTATGAAGACGCGACGTCACACTCTACTTATCATCATTTTATTTTGTATGATTTAATTCATAATTTATTCCTAATTAATGAATATTCAATGTCACATACACACACACACACACACACACACACATACACAAACATACACATGCACACACAGAGAGAGTCTAACCATGGATTATTATAATTCCCAAATGTGAGTTGGTTGTGTTGTAGTGTACTTGTGGAAGGTTCGGTTCACAATTCGACTGTTATTTTATAAGATATCGCCTGACGATAAATCATAACGTTTCAGTTGTCGCGTCGCGCCGCGCCGAACCGATAGTGCGGCGGCCGCTGCGCAGGCGCAGGCACACACTACTAACTCGAGCGGAGTCATCCCTCGCTATGCTGTCACTCCAGAGAGATCGAGAGCGAGTTGCACCACCTAGTCCTCGGGAGTGAGATCCCGCCACTATGCTCAGGCTGGGCTATATTCCTGTTTTTAATATCAAGCGGGCTCCATGCCACTCTACTGATTATCTTATAAGAGAAAAATAGTGAAGCGGTAATAACACCAGACACCATAACAGATCCACGTGAATGTTACGTCATTCGTTTCTCTGAAAATTGTATTCAACGACATAATTTTTGTGTCCGACCACGAGAGCGATCACAAGAAACCACTTCACAATCGTATGAGTTCCTTAGACAAATGAGGAGTTTTGAAGAAACGGGCGCCCTCTACCTTACGTTATAAGTTTAACTGCATATATGACGTGGAGATTATTTTGCCTGAGTAGTTATAAAATAGTGACCCACATCGCATTGTGAGCTATCAAGGGTGACTTACTCTTTAGGCTGTTAGGCTGGTTGATACTTGTAGGATAAGAATATAAATAGTATAAACGTAATTAAAGACTATATGTAAAGAGTATAATAGAATGTAACTATAACGTGATGGTTTATTCATTGTGCTCCCGAACAGAACCTTATACTATGAAGAATATCCATAAAGATGTAGCGGCGATACAAGCAAGTCACGTGCTGCACTTGTCGGCCGTATCTATGCAGAGTTCTCTGATAGACATTAAAATATATCTAAAGTCAAATTCATTATACAAAACCTGTTTCAACAACATGTTTCAGACATGTCGGACTAAAGACGATCACATTCATACTCAGAATAAAAAACAAAGCTTTACTATGTTATATTACGTATTAAGTATACATACTTGCAGCTTGCAGCTTAACGTTAAATACGAATCTTGTTTTCGCAACAGCACACGAGACTCCAACACACACTCTCAACAGACAAACTCTCTCTCTCTCACACACACACATACTTACATACGCCGGCACAGTCTTACTCGCATACACACTTACACAGCCATTTATATAAACATGCTCACACACACATACAAATACACACACGCTTTCGTATATTTACACAAACATACACCCAATTTCATACATATACATACATACTTACACATTCACAGACAAACTTATCCACAAAAATACTTACACACACTCACAATTACACATACAAACTAACACATACTTCATACACGCACTTAAACGCATGTGTTCGCAATGAATTCAGGCGGTCGAAGCTGCGTCGCGAGCTATGTGCATTAGTTGCGTACATCACATCGAGTGAGTGGATCTGTATTGCATTGGGTAACTACATCACACGTCGCGTCACGTCGCGTCACGTCGCGTAACGACCCGCTCGCACTGTCTGTGCAACACTACATACACCTGCGAGAGTAGACAAAAGAGATAAAACAGTCTTAGATTGCTGTTATCAAATCATTTTACTCAAATGTAAATTAATGTACAGGATGTTTCAAAAGCGTTCCTCTGCGACATCCGACATCTGACCTCACGTATTACATGAAACAAACGTGTTCACATCCGTGACGCCACATGACCGTCGCAGCGCGAGTAGCGAACTGTGATGTCCAAGTTTTTTCTTATATTTAATCTGTTGCAAGCTTTTACAAGTAGTGATTGCACAAAGAAGTGAAAATTATAAAAGTCTATGAATAAATTAGTAACGGGAGTTAGGGTGAGGGCGCAAACGCAAGCGCGCGATATCAACTAACAAACAGTACCCACATAAACATATGAAAAGTTGATATATAATTGGTGAGCATTATGTTTTATTATTATCTGTTGGTTACGTCACGAGTCGCGAGTCACGCCGTTGGTTGGCTTATATTACATAAAGAACGACCTACTTATTTACATAACATATCATTTTAATGTCTTCCTACATTATATTTTTTCATTACATTCTAAAATTACTGTTATATTACAATAAACCACACTAAACAGAGGGTCACGTGAGTTTAACGTTGTCAATTTATCAGTTTGGTTGGGCTGTAAGAAGTTCCCGAGAGCTGATCCTCCCCCACTAGAGTGCATGCGGATGCTTGGTTTATGTAACAGTGAGTCAGCGCTGGGTGGCGCCACAGTGTCACAGTGTCACAGTGCCACAGTGCCACGGTACAGTGGTACTCTCATCACGTATTTTGATCATTATTTTCATTTGAAGTGGAACCTCTCATATCCGGTGCGGCGCGACGCGGGCTTAAGGCGCGACCGACTACAATGTTTCTGCTTTTGTTTATATTGACTAATGTTGTGTCTTGTAAATAATTCACACACTGAGGAGAGCGGGGAGCGGGGTGCGGGGTGCGGGACTATTGTTTCAATATAGTTGATTAATTATCGAGTGAGCTGTGAAGCGATTAATGAACATAATACAGGTATACATATACTGCGTGTACATGATTGCGCTAACTGCACGTCATTTGAATAGGTTTACAATAAACTAGCTGCGCCCGCGACTCCGCATGCATTTGTCACACAACAATTAATAACAAGTAAACCGTTTAAATTAAAACCTACTTACATTAAGAGTTTTGTTTTAAAACGTTCTATGTTTATAATATGTGTGTGTTTGTAAAGTGTAGAAAAAATGTATTTTGCCTGAATAAATTATTACTATTAAGTACTTATGAAGACGAATTAATATATATATATAATGTCGATGATTTTTGTTTTATAAATTAAAAGTCTTAGTAAACACAAAAAGCTCATTGAATAGGGAGGTTCAAGTTTGAACCGTAAGTATGTAAGTTTCCACATTCTATGGTAGCCACTTACCAGTGGACGGGCCGTATGCTTGTTTGCTACTTTTGTTGTATAAAAAACCTTAAGTATTCTTCATTTTCTTTGTGAAATAAAACCGATAAGTCAGATAGAATATGAGATGTCTGTTAGACTAGACTCTACTCCGAAGTCCGGTATGTAGCAAGAAATTACTTGGAATGTGTATACGTTAGCCAATTTATAGTCAGTTAATCACAATATCGGTTCAATATTAAGGAAAATATAATAATTTCGAACACTTGTCATAATATATTATCATATCATTATGTAATGTGTAATAACGTTGATATAGTCATTTTGGAAGAAACATGTCAAAATTCTAGTATTCTTAGTTCAGAGCACAGTGGATACATCGAAGAGATTGAGTAGTTACTCAGAGTAAAAGGTACGATGGAGCGGTACTGACAGAAATCACTAAAAATATATCATCTATGCGAATATTATCATTGGAGAGCAATTGTGAGGATTTGTGGATTAATGACGATATAGAGTCTGCTTATTCTAAGAAAAATTGTCATTATGCGCTGTTTGCATTGTTAAGTATGAAGCGTTGTCATTTCGTCCGTGTGTATTCATTTATATTATTTTATTTTTATAAACTACTACCTAAATTCGTATGGAATGACCAGAAAATATTGCAGCCGTATTTCGAAACTTTCAATCTTTAGGTCAGCTATGTGTTCGATAAACACTTGGCCAAAATTCGTACTTAAAGGTCAAAGGCCAACCTGCACTAAATCAAATAAATCGATGCATATTCATTATGTAATAATGACGAAAATCATTTATTATTATTAAAGTCCGACCAAAACGTTAATAATAAGTTTCAGACGTATACTTTACAATACTTATAAAATTCACAATAATATAGATTACGTCTGCTCTCTTTCTTACATCACTCGCTCCCGGCACTTCGGTCGTACGTTTCACTCACTCTGCTTCTTTGATATGAAAGAGGTATATCGCTAGTCGCTCGAATCGTATGCGCATCAAATCATAAACCGATTTAAGTGTAGTGTTTGGCGAATATAGTATCTTTCCAAACAGAGCGTGTTCGCGCCCACGCCCGCGTAACCACCAGTCCCTCCGCAGGAGACGGGTGGCTAACTTTGTTCCCGCACATCTTTCGTTGTGACCTCCCTCTCTCACGACAACTCAAGCCTAGGTCCGTTTCTCTCGGTATAGTCCCCTGAGTCTCATGCAGCCGCTTGCGCAATACAAGTAACACTGCACTCGTAATCACTTTACTAACCACATACATCATTAGTCATTACACACAATATGTTTATACATACGTGCACACCACATAGGTACATAGCTTCTGTAAGGAATCTTTTTTTTTCGATAGTCAGTTTCGACCATTTTTACAGATCACTATATACATATAAAAATGTTCCTTCCATTCTTCCAGGAATTTAGGTCGAATTCTTATGGACAGGGAATTAGTTAGATTGCCCATACTTACACGGCTAAGTGCCTTAAGCGCTCGCCCCCAAGCCACGGTAAAGCTGTAAAAGCCATCAGCGGATCTAGTTTAGGGTCCCTCGGGCTAATAGTGTAGTGAGTTCTAAATAAAGCAATATGTTGTTTCGCCAGATATATAGTTTCAGTACAGGCCGATATACGATTTAGCGATACTGTAGCAATATATAACTTCAATATCTATATACGATTCATATCATCCACTCCTAACATAAACATATCATATTAACATTTTAAGTAAAAATATTTTAGTGGTACTCAAGTGAATTAATAAAACGACTTAAAGAAAAAAAACATCGTAATACGTAAAGTTAAAAAGTTTAATAATATCCAACGGATAAGTATAACACTGATATTGTTGAGAGATTACTGTGAAAAACTTTACTCGTAGTAAAGAAAATAAAACGATCAAGTGCGAGTCGGATTCGCACACCGAGGGTTCCGCAATTGTACAGTCACATTCCAAAATAATTACGAAACATTACTGAAGAAAGCACCGAACAATTTAAACGAAAAGATAAACTATATTGAGGAACAAACTTAACTTTGTCGTTGGGAAATTGTTATTCCTCTACATCGATATATGACGCGGTCAGTTTACCAACTGCAAATAAGTTTGTAATCTTAAAATATTAATTTTTTTATAATGTAATCACTAATTTACGGTTTTCAGATTTTTTCCTTTGTTTGTGCTGTAAGAAATATTGCTTCTTACCAAATTTCATGATTCCAGTTCAACTGGAAGTATCCTATAGGTTTTTATTCCCTTTGCGAGTGTTAAAATATGCGGCATACACGGCCGTAACTTTTGTTTGCTTTGACTTAGAAGTTTGATTTTTTCACAGCTCTAAGTGATTACAGACGTGTGTATTTAATATTAATTTCAACTTGATACCTCCATGCACTCTTTAGAAAAAGGGTCTAGACAGACAGACAGAAAGACGGACAATGACGTGATCTTTAGGGTTTTTTATTTTCTTTTGAGATACAGAACCCTAAATGCTATTGCCTCTAAATATTTTTGATCTTTTATAAAAAGCAAAATTACTACTATAAGTAGTTACCCCACTGTTATATCTGACAGAACTATAGCAACAGCGGACGGTACCAGAAAATGCAACTCAATTACCTCCTTTTTCATTTATATTATTTGTAAGTACTACACATCATAGTTATTTGACGAAAATATTCATAACTAATTCTATTTATTAAAATAGGCTGCAATATTTTACAAAACTGGCCTACAAATAAAACACGAATACAAAGAGAAAAAACTGACGTTTCGGATGTATTTGAAGTCAGGCTGAGGTGGAATTCATCTAGTTTTTATTTTTGTTTTTTAATCACAACTGACTTTTTAATCAAAATATGAAAATAAGTTACATATTTTAAAACCTAGGCCATAAGAAGACATTTATGAATGCCAAAATATATTACTACTAAACATTTCAGTTACCAATGGAGATGAACCGACAAGAAACTCCATCGGCTTTATTAACATTTTCTGAAGTCAAAACTTATTTAGCACCGTTGTGATTTGAAACTCGATGAAACGAATAAGCGATACTAAAAAGAGACATACACACACTACTCTAGTATTTAGAATGCAAGATAATGAGATAGAATTTATTATACACGGTTAATGCAAGTCCCGATTTTCATCACTATGGTCGTCCTCGATTGGGCTTTCTGTGTGACGCAGAGACGCACAGTGGAATACACAGTACGAGTGGTCGATAGTTTAGTACTGTACATATAAACTACTGTGATGAGCGTTTTCTGTTGTCGTAAAGGATTCTTTTTTCGTCACAAGTTATTACCTTGTTATTGTAACGGTTGAGTAATTTAAAACAGCACTCAATGCGTGTTTGTTGGTGTGCCTCAGTCAATTCATGTAGTACCCATTTTTTGAGCTTGTTCACTTTTCCAATTTGTTTCAAGTGAATTAAAATTGTTTTATCACTCACACCGAAGCCTGCCACTAACTCTGACGTGATTTGCGATGCATCCACTTCCACGTTCACCTTTAATTCTTTATTATCACCTAGGGTCTCCGACCGTCCGTACCGTGCTTTACTTATATATGATTAATCCTTTGAGCTGTTTCTGCAGCGCTGATGCCACGCTGGAACACATATTCGTAAATAACGAGATATTTTAAGTTTTTAATTTTGTGAAGAGAACGATGTTAAAGAAAAATAAAATGGTGCGAAAACAAATTAATTGCTAAATTCGAAACACAAATACACAAGCCTAAATTTGAAATAAATTTGAATGTGGAATTCCTAAATAAACGCCAGATATTTGAGATCAAAGTACCCAGTTCAACAAAACCCCAATTTCATATGTAAGGACCTATGCTTCACGTGTACAATACTTCGTAAAAATCGGTTAAGAAATAATAAAAAATATTTTAGGAAGATTTTTGGTTATTGATAATCCTTAGACCTATTCAACTGACCAATTACATAAGCTTCTCGTATACAGAACGTCATAAGAATCAGTCTAGCAGTATATTAGTTAATTTCGGATATGAAAACAAACGAGAGAAAAAAAGGGTTTTATGTATAGTAGTAACGGTGGGGAAATAATTAGAAAAATATGAATTTTCCTTTCATACTTTTATAAACTTTGCCAAATTTTAGAAGTTATTTATTCTCGTACTTATTTTTACTTTATTTTAGATTTCTGAAAATATTTTAGTATTATTTCTCTAGCATATTAGTTGTGGAAAGCCATATTTTATATTTCCTGAATTTGTAAAATTAAAATTAATTAAACCTTTTTTACACCAAAAGAGATGGTGAAGAGCTGGGAGTGGGGCATTTTGGTTATGGGCAACGGAACCCTAGGGGCCAGAGGTTGGCCGATTTTATGGAGAAAGAGGGACTCTTTATGATGAACTCTTTCTTCCAGAAGCCACCTCATAGGAAATGGACCTGGATGAGCCCCGATGGTTCCAAAGTGTTCGCAAGGAATGCATCTATTGGGCAGAGCCAGTTGACGAAGCTGAAAATGGATGATGACAGCGTAGCGTCCACCAAGCCAGAGGTATTAAGGGAGATCGAAAGGTTCTATGGGCAGTTATATACCTCGTCAACTAAGCCTGTTACCAGCCCGGCTAAAGATCCGAGAGCCGGGCTGACCCGATACTATACCGAAGATATCCCCGACATCACCCTGTACGAGATTAGGATGGCCCTTAAGCAGCTTAAGAACAACAAAGTGCCGGGTGATGACGGAATTACATCAGAGCTTCTTAAAGCGGGTGGAATACCGGTACTTAAGGTCCTGCAGAAGCTCTTTAATTCCGTTATACTCGAGGGTAAAACGCCGGAAACGTGGGGCGGCAGCGTGGTGGTCCTGTTCTTCAAGAAAGGTGATAAAACCTTATTGAAGAACTATCGGCCCATCTCGTTGCTGAGCCATGTTTATATGCTGTTTTCGAGGGTCATCACGAATCGTCTCGAGCACAATTTTGATGACTTCCAGCCTCCCGAACAAGCCGGTTTCCGAAAAGGCTTTAGCACCGTAGACCACATCTATACGCTGCGGCAGATTATACAGAAGACTGAGGAGTATAATCTGCCTTTATGCTTAGCGTTCGTGGACTACGAAAAAGCCTTTGATTCGGTCGAAACCTGGGCAGCGAAGCAGTCTCTCCAGCGGTGCCGTATAGACTATCGATATATCGAAGTGTTAAAGTGCTTGTACAACAACGCCACCATGTAGGTCCGAGTACAGGAGCAGTGCACAAAGGCAATTCCTTTGAGAAGAGGCGTTAGACAGGGAGACGTAATATCTCCGAAACTGTTTACCGCCGCTCTAGAGGACGCCTTCAAGCTCTTGGAATGGCAAGGACTCGGCATCAATGTTAATGGCGAGTACATCACTCACCTTCGATTTGCTGACGACATCGTAGTCATGGCAGAATCGCTGGAAGATCTTGGCACAATGCTCGATGACCTCGACAAAGTTTCTCAACAGGTGGGCCTTAAAATGAACATGGACAAGACGAAAATCATGTCGAATATCCATGTGGTGCCCACCCCAGTATCAGTAGGAAACTCTAGTCTAGAAGTTGTTGAAGAATATGTCTACCTGGGACAAACAGTCCAGTTAGGTAGGTCCAACTTTGAAAAAGAGGTCAGTCGACGAATCCAACTCGGCTGGGCAGCGTTCGGGAAACTGCGCGACGTTTTCTCGTCCAAAATACCTCAGTGCCTCAAGATGAAAGTTTTTGACCAGTGTGTGTTGCCAGTGATGACATACGGCACAGAGACGTGGTCGCTCACTGTGGGCCTCATAAGAAAGCTCAAGGTCGCTCAGCAAGCTATGGAGAGGGCTATGCTTGGTGTTTCTCTACGAGATCGAATCAGAAATGAGGAGATCCGTAGACAAACTAAGGTAACCGACATAGCTAAAAGGATTAGCAAGTTGAAGTGGCAGTGGGCGGGGCACATAGTTCAGAGAACTGACGGCCGTTGGGGCAGAAAGGTTCTCGAGTGGAGACCACGCACCGGAAAGCGCAGCGTAGGATGGCCCCCCACTAGATGGAAAGACGACATAATAAAGGTCGCTGGGAGCCGTTGGGTGCAGGCCGCACAAGATCGGTCGCTCTGGAGATCTATGGGGGAGGCCTATGTTCAGCAGTGGACGTCCTGTGGCTGAAATGATGAAACCTTTTTTGAGTTAAATCCAGATATCAAACAGACAGATAAAAATCAATAACACCAGTTGCCTAGAAATTAAGTATTTATCATAGCTTAAAAATAAAACTTTATTAAATTATTGCAATGGTATCCTTCGCAACGCGTTATATATGAACGTCCGGTTATTTACTTACTAATATCGAATCGATATGATTTGAACAGAGTTAATATTCTTAAGGTGTTCAGTAAATATAGTTAGTAAAGCGCGGCGCGACATGTTGCAGTATTTACATACAAGAAGTGCACGTGGCTTCGCTTGAAGACTACGAAATGCTCTTCGCAATGTGGACTTTTTGTTTTCTTTCCATATCTTTGGATAAATTAAATTTAAATTGATTTCAAATCTGTGTGTTTTGGATTTAATACAAAAGATATAAACGCGTTGCCGGCCTTGTGTTAAGTTACGCATTCTTTACGTCTGTAACGATCGACTGACGATTTAGTGAGAAACCAATTATCACTGTACAGTTTTACGGTAACCTCCATCTCGGTACGAAATAAAAAGTTTGTCGTGCCGTGAAACTGTGGAACTAACTCCCGGTTAGTGTGGTTCCTCCCTCTTACGACATCGGGTCCTTCAAGCATAACGTGGAGATATATATATTTATGTAGGCTGGCTGCCGGCGCGACAGCAGCGACCGCCGATGGAGCGTCGATACATTCGGTGGTCACTGTTGTGTTTCGATTGTATTGTGTTTACCATTAGGGACAATACCGTCAATTTGTCGACGTACTATAAAAAAATCATGTTCTACTGACGGCCTTCGACATTTAGTGAGCAGTGAAGGCTGGTGGCACTATGCGCGCTTGCGGCACTGTGTGCGCTGGTAAGCTAGTGACGGTGAGGCCGAGGGTGAGGGCTAAGGCTCCTCCGTGCGTGTGACGTAGCTTACGGCTAATGCGCTCACTCACTGCCTTCGAATTAATACTTTCCAACTGGAAATCGTGAGGTCGTTGTGCAAACTCATTTATTTATATTTGAGTTACCTAATTACAGGTTTTAATTATTTTTTTGACAAATGTAACTAAGTAAAAGCTGTATTGTAATGCTGTTGGCAAATATTTAAAAAAAATGATAATATGGGCTTTAAGTATGAAATTGCTGATGCAATACAATAGCCAGGTTGGCCTAAAAGCTTTTTAGTGTAGATTTCATGTTAGAAACTTATAAAAATATGGCTGTTCTAAATTTAATAATTTTGCTGTATGCAACTGAAAGACATCTACTCTTGGACATAGGACTCCCCTAATATTCGCCAAAATTAGTGGTCCTGCGCTATTTTTGTTTTAGTTATTTTAAATTCGTTTTAAAAACAAAGATGGACATTTAAAAAAAAAGTAGTTTTTGAGTAAAAATTCCAGCGTGGTACTAATGCAGCTGAAACAAAATAATGAAATATAGAAGCTTGAGAAATTACAGAAGGACATTCGATGAGGCTTGAAAGCGAAAAACGTCATGGATAAATCTAGTTGAAACGCCGAACTACTGCATTAAAATAAACTAACCCACAAAAATGTGAAGAGAAGGTCTATCTAATGGTTCCGTCATACTAATAATAATACACTATAGCTTTCTCACATTCAGATTCAGATAATGGATCCATCATAGCTGACTTTTATAATATAAATTAATTAGAATGATGGCTAAACTGGTAAAAAAAAGGAAAACAGCTGCCAGTGGTCAGACGAACTTCATAATTATTTCCACATGATAAACGCTCTTGCGGTATTGTTTAAATAAATAAATAAAACATTGTAAAAAAAATTTTTCGAGAAGCAACAGAAAATGCCTTTACAAACTTTCCTGTGTCCTGTAATGCAGAGTTCTATCGTAAAATTATTAACGACCTTTCTCTAAGACGATAGAAATGCACTATCGACTATATTTATTTGTTAATAAGGATAACTAACAGCTAAATTAATAAATTAAAAATAGAAAAGTATCTGTTAGCCAATAACAAGTCATCACGTTTAATTACCACCCTCCGTTGGACGATTGTACTTCTTGTACCTTCGAGAAAATATAACTGATTTATTCATATTGTAAATGGTTTATTTAGACGGAGGTTTTGTAGTGTGAAGTAATTGCAGCATACAGCTACCTATTAGATTAAGGTCCTCGAAAGTACTCGAGCGGCGGCGCGGTGCGGCGGTCCCGAGCTTGACGTAGAGCTCTGCCCCCACCCCGGTGCGCGGCGCACGGCGCGGTCGTGGCCGGCTCAACGCGCTCTGGCGGCGGCAGTGCTCGCTCTCACATGATGGTGTCCACACGCTCGCTTGCCGCGCTCCTCGTCGCGCTCGTTACGCTGCTGGTGCTCTCCGCCGGCGCCCCACCGCCCGCCCCTCACCGCCCCGCCCTGCGTGTGCGACGCCAGCTCGCCGACGACGACGCACTACAGCCTATCGAGGTACCCACTCCGACCTGTTCCCGGCATATATCCTCCGACGTGACGTGAGCTCTCGCGTATACTCTGACAGCTTACTAAACATTACTACTCGTGTTTACATATATATACCTAATTAAATGTTCAAGAGGCGCGATACTGTGGTAAGCCACCCTTACCAAAACAGGCCCGTGTTGGGACCGGGAGCTCGCGGCCGCGTCTACTGCTACACCTACTGCTTGTATTTCTATATTATTTACATGATGTGAAGTCGTGGCTTCCGTGAATTAATATGCTTCTAGATATAATATTAGTATATAAGCTTCAATAACTCCACATGACTGAGACACGCGCACACATGCTACAGATAATATGCGACACACGTCACGCATCACGTACTCGACTACTCCACTGAGCATGTGAAGAAATTCTTTAAGCCATGGATATTAGTTATTTCTCCCAGAACCCGACCAACAGTGCATAACACAGGACACAGGGCGTGTAGGCTCATTAAACCGAGATGAATAGCGCACATTTGCTTGCGATGCGCAAGCGCAGGCGCTTCAAGTATATTCACAACTAGCGACTTCTACGTGAACACAGCACAGACGATGGCTGAGCAAAGTGCCTGCTGTTTATAATAATTTTATTTCATTTCTCATCAATAATATAAAAAAGAAATGGAACAGTCTAAAGACGAATATCTCTCTAATGGCACACCATACGCAACACATTGTGTAACGGGTAGTGACCACAGTTGCAAGTCCGTCTGGCACTGCACACTGCACACTGCACTCAGAACATCAAGCTGGACATGTTTATTATTATGGGTTAAGCATTATAGCCACAATCTCACCTGATCTTAAGTGATGATGTGGCTGAAGATGGTAGCATGGTCAACCTAGTGGGAGGCTGGCTCTCAAGTGCAGCTGCCGGAAAACACCTATTGGTACTTGACGACGAATTTTCACCTTGAGGGTGGTAGCGATCAAATGCCCTACCACCATGCTATGGTTTCACCACTATGTTTTCGTTGACCGGCCGCTCAGGTTCACTGTAGGTATTCGAACTCCCGTTGATCGCCGCGAAGTTGATATACGTTACCACTGAGCTATCATTGCTTCATTCTTATTGCATTGCATTGTTTACAATACGACATGAGTTATATCATTAGTAGAGCATTGTTCTGAAGCTGTAGAGCGACACATTCGCACGTACCACTTGATATCTAGTGTTTTTACTTTTGTTTATAAAACTCTTTAATACAGTTATTTTATATAATAAAACAAAATTAGTGTAGCCGTGGGTGAGCACCCACGCGAGTGCGAGTGAGTAGCGAGTGCTATAGTATGTAGTTAATGACGGGTGAGCATAGCTCTGAGCTCGAGTGGCGCAAATCGTGTCCGAGTTGTCGCCTGACACGCTGCACTATCGTATCGGATGAAGGCTCACATAAAGCTACGATGTGTTCGCTATTACTGCATTGGATTATTACCATATCAAAATATTTTAAACTATTGAGATAGACCAGACGTATGCGCACACATACTGGTCCCGTATGACAATTTTCAGGTTGACGATTAAATTCATAAAAACGATTTTCAATACAATATCGAAAGTGGTCGCGTTTCTTTCTAACTTATTCGTTCACATTCATTGCCAATATACATGTGCGAGTGCGCGCATTAATTTACCTTGACGTTTCTCTATCCTTTTATATTGCAGAGCAGTCATCTTATTAACAAAATTAATTTTTTTTTTTATTTACGTTAAATATTTCTTATGAATGTTGAAACACTACTACCGATTCGTAAAACATCCCCCGACTCATTCCAAAGAGCCGGCAAGAGACTCGACTGAGTTTATGATTTTTTGTAACTATCTGGATTTCATTATAATTTCTCTCATATACATCATTCTCATTCGTGTAATGACCCACCCTAAAAATCCCTTTCGACAATAAAACTTTCTGTTCGTTACTTATTGTCTGACAATTCGTTAATATCTTAGGAAACTTTTATTTGAACTATTAAAATTATTCCTATCATTTACAAATTCATATTGTTTATATATTTTCTGGACAAGCATGAAATTTTTAAGGATGCTTTAAGGAGGATAAACTTAAGATAATTAATTCCAGTAAACTTGTTCTTCAGTGATTGGCGATTTGCATATCACACATACCATCACGCCATGCTTTTATGTCCCATGTAATAGGAGACGAGCCTATTGAAATTAATCGGGCACGAAACCAAACTCCGAGCTGCTACTGAGAATTTCATAGAAAAAACCCAATAACACTTTGGTCCACCTGGGATTCGAACCCAGGACCTCGCTCATAGCAGACGCGCTAACGACCACTAGGCTAATGACTATTATGTTATACTATTATATTTAGTGTAGATTTTCATGTTTCTCAGCAGAGTGACTGCACTGTGCCTGATGACTAGCACAGTATCAGTGGGAGCTCTGAGGAATCACAATCCATCGCCAATCACCGTTAACATAATGCTGCCGCGTAAATACAAACTGGTTGTATACCGGACGATCCCGAAACGCAATGGCATGGTGTTCACGACCCACTCATCTAGTTCAGTATTCTTGCATATTGAGGTGCATTTTATAGTGATGGTTGTAAATGCGCGCGCCGTAAGCGTCGCGTCGCGGACGCAAGTGCGACAAAAGTTTGTAGTATCTACTCTCATTTTATTGTTACGCGTCTGAACCGCGCTATCGGTAAATCATGCTCCTGTCGCCAGGGTTTCCTGGTCGCAGGCAGTTGCAGTCGGTACCCCTACTACGGTCAAAAAGCATCACTTTGCCATACTGATTAGACGTGCCACTACTTGTTGTCTTACGTTCATGTTTCCATTTGTACAAGACGACTCGCGACGGACCGCGTGAGACTGACTAATCTCGTTACACAGTATGCGCAAGCCATCAGCGGACTTTTAAGCAGCACTTACCAAACGCGTTGGCTGTAAGCGTCACTATAAAATCAGCCTAAGTGACACGGCAAGCGAGTACACACTTATTATACTGTGTACATGTCGACGAGTGTATCTGTAGAGACGCGGTCGGCCTATTTAATTTCCTACGTGATTTAATCAATTATATATTTTAGCATAATTGTTGAATCAAAGTTTGTCCGCGTCTAGTAAGGGCTCATTAGTATGCTCGGCTCACGCGCCACACTCACGGCTCGCTCGCGTCACTCGCGCCTCGCCGTCACCCTGTTCAAGGACAACACAGCCAATGTTAACTATACATCTACCTGTCAACTCAACGGAATTACAATGTACAATAACACATATTCGTATTGTAATGAAATGAAGTAGAACAAGATCATCAATTGCCGACAACGAGCAATAACAACTGGTTTAACTTTCACCGGAACATTTAAATCTCATTACCTAATGGTGACCGAGTGCGTCGCATTGCTTTACGCGAGACTCGTCCATTTCATTCGATAACACCAAAACAAAGCTAATGTAATAAAGTACAAGCCGTTTTGCCGTTATGATAACTTCGAAGGATATCTGTTTCATACAGCTTGCTCAATTCACGTAAAATATTTCTACAATAACTTCATCTTAATACAAAATATTGTTGCCTCATCGGTGTATACTTTTATACCGAAATAACATTACATTTATTGTAGAGACGCAAAAGAGCAGACAACTAATTATATATACATGAAAACTTCTTTGAAGATCATATCATATTTGCTTGTAAAAGACTTCAACGAGTATGTATCATTTCGTTATGTTTGAAATAAGTAACATACCGCGTGCAGTGTATTATATTTGTACATATATGCCATGTATGTACGATATACAATATACATACATAGAATTCAAAAGAGAGTCGCGAAACTGGTGCAAATTGTTTTTGCAAAGTAATGTTTCACAATGTAATATGTGAGTGCGTGTGATCACAGAACTGTTTACAATGTACTCGTACACGCGGTTCGGTTCAATGAGCTTAGTGTCGAGGTGCATTGTTCAATCGATCAGTTTAATTTTTATAAAATTCGGAAATAGCATGTGCACACAAAACCCTTGCACGTGAGACGTACACTGGCAAGTCGTGAGTGCGCGGTGTTAGCGAGGCGCGAGGGGTGTGGGGCGGGAGGCGAGGAAGTAGGTGCTTTTGTTGCGCGACAGCGCGCGCCCGGAGCCCGGTGCGTTGTGTAACCGCGACCCACGACCGCAGCGCGCAGGTTCGGATCTCGCACGATATGGTTGCATACAAATTATTCATGTTTATTTACACATATAACTTTATATGATTCCAAGATATGTATAATTTCAAAACTCTACGAACAGCTATATTAAAGTTGCTATCTAGTAAATCAAATGAAAAAAATATACAAATCAAAGGCAATCACAGCGCTTATGGTAGATAAAATCAAAACTTATTTTCTGAAACCCGATCGAGTCTCATGTCGGTTCTTCTTGATGGTGAATGTTTTCTGAATCGGAAGTAGTAATTTAACAATCATATTTTGTTGGCTTAGTGCCAAAATTGAATTAGTATTTTTTATTTTGAATTTCAAGTCTCGGATATACCCGAACGAACTAACTCAATCTATGATCTGGCGGTGGAAGAAAACATCACAAGTAAGCCTAAACTCTTACTTATACGTCATGGGCTGGCGTGTTGGTCAAACCCATTCCTTCCGACGGGAAAGGTTTAGCCCACTAGTGGGACATCAACGGGATAAAACATCCAATAACGTAATTGGGAGTAAAGTGAATTTTATGCGCCTCCTCGTAACCGATAGATTTATTATATACGGCACCTATCCGCTCACGGTTCGTAATGCATTGCATGTACATTGTACGTAATGTAACCACATCACCAAAATCTAGGGATATTTTGTATACGGTTCTTAAATCTAATAAATACTGGCAGGTCTTAAAATCTTTTAAAGAAAGATTATTTTGTAGGCCTTTGTTAAATTGAAAATATAAATTAAAAACAAAAGATTTGCACGACATAACTGTATATAAGTTCAAAGATTTAAATTTAGTTACCATACTTGTTGGTAAATTTTGGTGTCAAATAAAGTTTTAAAACAAGTTAGCCGATAAGAGACGATTGAAACAAAACAAAACATGATAACAAGATTCTGGTCACGTTATCGTGCTACTAGTAAAATGACTGAAATACACCCAGGCGTGAAGCCCATAACCACCCAACCACAAGATCGATTTTTTCAAGTTGCGGTCAGAAAACAACCAAATGTTACGGCCATGCAGTTAGTTCAAAGGCTCCAGTCAGAGCACCAGCTGCTTGTGAGTAACCTTCATGCTCGTGGACCCCTTCGAACTCCAGCACTACGCCGAGGAAATCGTGGACAAAGGTTATAGTGGGCTCGTGAAAGATTGCTCTCGGAAGATAACTGATTCACAAAGAGTAGGCGTGTAGCGAGTTCCTTCGGCATCGAGCCTTCAGGTAACACCTTCAGGAACTCCTTCCACACCACTGTGAGAAAAATATCGTTTGGGTGGGAATTCTTGTTGGTGGAAAGAACAAACCTCGTTTAGATCAGAAACACCATGACCAAATGGAAGAGAAAATACCGTAACTAGGTAGTCTACTCCCATGGATTATAAATAGGCCAAAATTTTTCGCTCATGAACAACAAGACCCGTCCGCACTCAGCGCGAGTCTACCAGACTAGCTGGCTACAGTAGCACGACCTATAGGTCTTAGACTGACCCGCGCAATCACCATACCTAAACTCTATAGAGCACGCGTGAGACATGCTTCGACGAAAAGCTTTGAAGAATTTTTCTGCAAACATTGCGACTGAAGAACAACTTTTTTTGCTTTTCAGCAGGACCTGTGACAATATCCCGCAGCAAGACTTTGATAACTTGATTCAGAGCATGAAAAACCGTTGCAAGATTGTTGTTAACGATGTTTCTCTTATTACTCATTTTTCGTATAATTGTTCGAGTCATGCTCTCACTCCTGCTTATGCTACCGCTCTTAGTGAACGAACTGCGAAGGTTTGAAATTCATCCATTAGTATATAATCCTTGTTGCAGAATATGTAAGCAGTTATCTCAGTGTCTCAGTGCGGTAGCTATTCAATATATTCTGTCGTTGACGAAGTAGGTGAAACGCACGCGTCGCGCTTCTCCTCGCATCGAACTCCATTCATCTTCTATCTATACTTTGTTTAAAATAAAATCGCTTCCCGCTGTCTCTCCCTATGTACGCTTAGATTTTTAAATCATATAAGGGAGTTTACTGTGGTTTTCATTAACATTTAGATTTTTTTTAAGGAAACTTTTTAGAATACATTCCAATTATGTATTTGTATAGCAGAGAAAATTCAATATTTGTAACCTAGTCTTCAAAAATGATTTCTATTTCGGGCACTTACATAGCATACGCTGGCTAAGCTTTATGAGATGCTTCAAAATATGTATGAAAGAATTATAGTTCTTTAAAAAGTCTAGAGAAAAATCCGCGATGTCTATCTCCCAAAGTTGACTCATAGAAACCATTTTTATCTTAAACATAATAATTATAAATTTACGTTATTAGCGAATCTACTCTCTTCAATTCAATATTAATCTTTATCCAGATAAATTTATTAGTTGACTTGGGCATTTGATGTAAATTAAAATTGTCCTTTACATTTTTTTCATTTGAATGAATACCGTAACAGATATCACGAGCTAAGCACACTTTTTGTAACTATCGAGTTACATAACATACTATCACTCCTGTATCCCCGAATTGTTCGGCAGAGGAATGAATGTATACGCACACTTCGCCGTGTATGTTTTAGGTTCCATATAATCAATCCATGTTCCATGCGAGCCTATTGCTATTAATCGGACACAAAGCGAAATTCCGAGCTGCTACTGAAGATTTCATAGATATACCTAATGAACATTACTTTGTAAATTCTACCCGTGCAAAGCTGGGGCGGGTCGCTAGTTATTATTATATACTAGTTGTACCCGCGAATCCGTTCGCGAAGATTTTGGAAAACAAAAGTTTGTAATATCTTATGTGTTAATTCAGGTCATAAATTATTTGTGCGGCAAACTTCATTCAAATCCGTTCAACCGTTTTTACGTCATTGAGTAATAAACATCCAAACATACAAAATGTCATATTTATTATATTAGTGAGATGTATTTTTACGAAATTTTATATTTCAAAGAATTTTTAGTTCTTCATGTTTAAGTTATATTAAATATAAATTATTATACAATTAAAATGGGCGTGCGTCTGCCCGTTACAAATGTGCTACGTCAACCAATTACAGAGCGGGACCGCACACCGAGAGCGCGAACGCGACGGAAACGATTCCCTCGAACTCTGTATAACCGACGGCGGAATACACGCTACCGTAACCAGCTGTCTGGAAACCAGTGCGTGCGAGCCCCTCTCACTACGTGTGACCGACCCTGCTCACACCCGAAACTACTAGCCGTGAAGAGGGCGAAACATTAAGGTACACACGCAGTGAGGTGCCTGCTGGTAGGCGCGGCGCTGACGTAGCATGGGAGCTGAGAGGACTGGGTCGCTGGCGGGTTGAACACGTGAAGACACAATGACACACAGATACCACAATAAAATTTCGCTGTATTCTTCAAGATATAATGACTCTTCTCAATATACATTAATTTTCTTAGTACTGTCTTCTTAGTACTGATTCTTCCAGTCTTGTTTCTTGAGTCTTGATTCTTGAGTCTTCAGTTTGTGGCACCTGTGTGTGCCGATAGGCCCCGACGGCTAGACTTTTATCTCACCGTTGGAGCGGTACGGAGCGATAGCGTTTATATCTTTACTGCTCTAGCATTACCAAATATGGTCATGGCCCGCTAACCGCGGTGACGCGTTGCGGCTGCACTATTGCTGTCCCTGTCTATGTTATTATTATTATTTCTACACAATGTTTAATAAATCGTTAATATTTCTAAATATACTTATCGAATCACTATGAAATCTGTTTTATGTAATTGCGGACATAAATACCTACATAAAAACACTAAATACAACATTAAAGGTTGATAAACATCGTAAATATAAAGCAATAAACATTTCAATCTTAAACGGCTTAAAAACACGTTATGTACGCAATATTCAACGTTATAAACATTATAAAACATACATAGCAGGCTAATTATCCTATACAACATTAAATATTACACATAACTTCTATAAAACACAGATTATTGACGAGACATAAGTTCAATATTTTAAGAGACTATTTCTACGATATTATAAGCATTTGTACAAGTTATTTACTATTCTTATATACCTACAAGCTGTAATATTATATTCAAAACATTAAATCGACGATCGTGTATACTATATCTTAGTCCCTACAACTTATATTTACAATTACGATTTTCTATCATCACGCTTAGCCCTACGCGTCGCTGACAACAATATATATATTTTGTATATATAATTATAATACATATGTATTAATAAAATTGAAGTGTCTGTTTGTAATGTCAAAATAACAGTTTTTAATTAAATGCATATGAAAGTATGTACGACACCTATGACAAAAAGTGCATTTTTAAAAATTTTCTCTGTTTGTCTGTCTGTTCCGGGTAGTCTCCGAAACAGTTGGACCGATTTTGACGGGATTTGCACTGATAGATAGCTGATAATATAGGGAGTAACTTACGCTACTTTTATTTTAGAAAAATAATTAGGGTCCCACACAAATAAAAAAAACTGGTCATGGTGAATCAATTTGGGCGCTTAAATGGCTTATGCTGAGTAAATCATAAGAGACATAGTAAATTAATGTACTACATAAATATAGGCATTAAAAAGGTACCTTCAAAAAAGTTCGGGAGAGTATACATCTACCTTCTAAGAAACAACCACAATAAGCAATTTTGTCTTTAAAATAGCCTGGAGCAGGGGTGCAAGATTCGTACAGTCATTCTGTAGTCCACGTGAGTGAAGTCACGGGAACAGCTAGTATAATTATATAAACAGTTCATGTTTTTATAAATCATGTTTGAAAACTTCTTAAGTGGTACAATTTCCAACTGAACTGTGTGTGTGGTGTGTGTGAGCGTATCCATGTTTGCTTCCAATAACAATATCGTGGTTTGTACATAAATTACCTTAATCGTTTGGCGAGAGGCTGCCGACCTCGACCCGCGTGGCCCGTGCAACACGCTTGCCTCTCTAAGAAGGCGCGGCGCGGCGCGACGCTGACCACAAGTTCACGTGCAATATGTTATCACATCGCCGACCTGGCGCGGCGCGGGCGGTGCAATACGACGCAACACGGCACAGGGTGTCTGTGTATACACGAGAACATTCTGTGACATCATGTCGTTCGGTTACAGTTAGTTCACTCTAGTTCTGCGTTTCATGTTAGATTGGTCAATCGGTCGCCCGCCCGCCCTGAAGCGCGGTACTGCGCGGTCCAGATAGAATATAACGGCTATCACCGAGACAAATATTCCGTGATCAGTTATAAATGCTATGTTGATCTGATCAAATGTTTCTCAGTTGTTTGTTAAACGTATCCGCGTCATGGAACCTGAGGTATGACAGTAAAACCGCGGTTCAGGAGATGATGCAAAAATTCTACAGTATGACAAACATTAGAGTTTGTGAATATGTTTTTCCGCAAGTCCCCGGTTCGCTGCAGTTACATAACGTGGGTGTAGGGAGGTGAAAGGGTTCTGGGGCTCTCGGTTTGAATCATTTGTGGCGTAGTTTTCATGTGTGTTAATGTTTTGCAAGAGAGCGCCGGAATGTGAGCGACCATGCGACCTGGCCTTTACAGTTTTTGTGAAAGATCATTAGCTTTGAATACATTGTGAAACGCGCATATTTCAACCGACAGCGGGAGCGTGTGTGCTCCCCGCTATACACATACACACACTCACTCACACACACACACAGACACGTGCGCTTGCGACACACGCGCGGCCTCGTCCGCAGCCGTCACAGCTTAGCCGCCTGTATGATTGCTTTCAAAATCGACAATTTAGGGTTCGCGTTGCTTCCAATAATGAATTCGTTGTTAGAATTCATAGTTTTGCTAGTATATTTTTTGTATAATGCTACTATTTGGAAATTTTCAATCACCAAAGGATTAATTATTGAACGTAACTTAATTAAATTTATGCCCTAAGAAGGTACTTATGAAAGTCAAAATACTATAACCGGTTTGGATAAACATCCCAGTTATCGAGAAGAACCAGCAAGATACTTGATTGGGTTTATCTTTTTTTCCAACTGTACAATAATATAAATATAATACATTATGTAATATATAATATAATACAATACAATAACTTACTAAATATACAGAGAGGAGTCACCTTCAAACCTCACTACCCCTACACCACCTACACCCTATAATAAACTTCTAACATTAAAACCAGCTAGACATGGTACTTGAACTTGTTGTCCGGCAAATCAGTAATGTGCTTTGGGAACTTGTTACAGAACCTAACACTACTATCTAAAAAACTTGTATTAGTTTTACTAAGTCTAAAAGACGGTACGACTAATTTATGTATATTTCTAGTATTAAAATGTTGCATATCATTGACAAAATTTATCTTGTCAATGTTTTTACGAATATATATTAACTTATGAAGAATGTAATATAAGGGCAAAGTTAAGATATTAAATCCCTGGAACTTGTTTTTTATTGATTCGCGAGGTCTCATCTTGTAGATTGCACGAAGTGTAATATTAATACGGTATCTATCTCAGCTGCTAAACAACACAGCAAAGTACAGTGACACATTAAGCTATAGAAGTAAATGAAGTAGACTAACCTAGTGGTGGCAATATCTGTTAACTGGCGAATCTTACGTAACTGCGAAAGCACCAGAACTTAATATTCGCGCCAAGGTTTTAATATGCGGACCCCACTGTAATTTATAATCAAACGTAATACATAAGAAGACAGTACTATCAACTAAGCCTACTAAATTCCCTTCTATCTTGATACTACTATCAATTTTTGTTTGCGTTTAGCAGTAAATTATTTAGAGAAAACTATTAATTTTTTTAATCGAAAGTATTATTTAATTGCCTATCCTCTGAATTCATTCTTTTCACAATCCGATTACAAAAGAGGGATTACTTATTTTTATCAGATTTCTGTTTCTATGCACTGATTAAATATATTAGCCAGACATTGTGAAATACTGAACCATTACTACTGGCACTCTCCGAATGTCTTCAGTGTATTTTAAGTTTAATTTTTTAAAAGCCTTTATTATTCCACCTGCACTAATGGATGTAAAATTAAATTATAATTTAAAGGACCCATCAAAATTACCAAAACTTATGCAGCACCATGGGATGATTATATTATATTTTTTGGCACTTCTAAAGTTAATTTGTGAAATAATGTTAGAAAACAGTTGGCAACTCCGAACTATTCGAGATATGTACTCCCTCGACGTTTAGATTAAACGAATTAACATTTTTCCTATTTGTTTATTTATTGTATGCCAAACAGTTTAATCCTTATAACTTTTTTACATTCAAGAAATATATTTCTTAAAAATATAGCATTCGCAGCTACACAAACACTTTTAATTCTTTTTTAAATCTCTAATATGCATGAAATAAATCACTAGTTGTTAACGATTTTCTAAGGCATTCGAACTAAGAGTGGTAAATATATGTATAATACGCATTCGCTGTTTTGCAAAGTAGCGTGTTTCGAGAGACGCGTTCACAAACAATGTACGAACAGTAGGAATGGTTCAACGTGCGTCTCACAAACAATTTTATCAACTTCATGTATTATCATCTCAATGGATATACTCATATACCTATATCCATTACCTATAACCCGCTCCAAGTGGTGACGTCGCGCAATATAACCAGCTGTTGGTTCGCGCCGGGCTGTTTCACTGTTTCTTATTGTTTCGACAAATAACGCATACGAGATATACTGGAAGACGCCGCTGTGGATGCGGGTGCGAAAGCGGGTGCGGGTGCGGGTGCGGGAGCGGGTGCGGATGCGGGAGCGCCAGTGGGTGCGGGTGTCGAGGTGAGAACATTCCTTCGTGGTTCATAATAACATGGACATGTGGTGTTTGGCTCGGTGTTTGGTGCTTCATAGTGTTAGTGCGGTGTCGGTTTGTATGCGCGCGCGCGTTTGTGTGCATGTGTTTATCTGTGTATCGGTACACGTGTACATGTGTGTTCAGGACAGGGAGGGGGACGAGCAGACGCGCGAGAAGCGCAAGCTGGAGGGAGTCACGCAGGCCAAGTTCGGCATCAAGAACGCGGTTCTCGGCTTCGTGTTCGGGGTGAGTGTGCACTCTGCACTGACTGTGCTGTAACCCCTGGTAAATTCTGACGACTCTGTGACGTGTCTCTGTCTGTCTGTCTCAGAAAGTGAACTCGCTCATTGATGCGAAGACGCGCTTCGTCGAGTCGCTGGACCAGAAGAACATAGAGCTGAACAAGCAATACGGTATCGAAGCGCCCTCAAGCGGAGGCCTCGCTTCACTCAGCGGGATCGTGAGCCAAGTCATCGGCCCTAAGCTGCAACTACTCGGACCCAAGATCCAGGTTGTGACCGGTCTGCTGGGTGGCGCGTCCGGTGGCTCCGACAGCTCCGGTGGATCAGGTGGGGGCGGACTCGGCTCCATCCTGTCGCTGGTCACATCGTTATCCGGTTCATCCTCCGGCGGCGGCGGTGGGGGCAGTGGTACTATCGAGACCGTCGACTCTTCCGAAGAAGACTCGTGAGCCGCTCCCTCACACTGCCGCTGTTCCACATCCAGTGTCCTCCCCCTACTAACTCATAATTGTCTGAACCTGGGTGAAATCCATATCATTTTCAGAGACGGTCGCATTTCACTTCAAAGAGTGTAGAAGTACAAGTCCCTTGTAGACACTGTGCCTGTGCGTCGGTTCTTGTTTAACTGACACTACAAGCGGTGAAGCTCTACCGTTCTCTTCTGTTGATTCGCAAGATGAAGTGATAGTGTTTGTGCTATTGCCATCAGTAGTTTGACGCCACTCTCTATTCCTATTTTGGAAAGCTGCTTTATTTACTTTTAGTTATAACGTGTCAACCCGCACTAGCACCCCCTTATTCCTCATTCGGAACAGTATGCAGTAAGCCCCACTCTCTTTCCAGGCTCCCCGACCCCTGAGATCGCCTGTACAGTCCGCGATGCTCAATTCCCTTTCCCTCTCACCCTCTCCCGTCCCTCAGTAGTGGTCAACTGCACCCCCTACACGTTTTATTTATATTTTGTAAATAGTTTTAGGTGCAATGGTGATATTAAATGTTTATTTGGTATTAAGAAGCGTGTTATTGTGCACTCCTCGTGACCTAACCTCACCCTCTACAATCTGCTCCTACAACTCCAGATGTTCTTCTCGTAGATCAGTGACTGTATGTAACTAGCCAGTTTATTAGCACTTTTAACGTAGAGCACCAGGTTCTAGTAATAATATTTTACTAGTATCCATAGGAATGTGCACGTGTGCGTGCCCTGTGTGTCTGTATATGTATAGACACAAACACACACAGATACGCACGTGATGCGCCACCGAGCACCCGGCCCCTGGCTCTCACGGCTGGCCACACCAATTCTTGTAAGTAATGTAAATACATACATTCATTATTTTAAATCGTGAACCAAACATCATTAAAGAGCAGTAAATGTTGATAATTACAATCAAACAGACCGCGAGCACCGGCTGTCAGCAGCTCGCTTGACACATTTACTCGAACTTCACTTGTTTTATAATTCTATATTACATATACGTATTTTGTAGTTTTGAATTGGTTTCACAAGTATATGCAGTAGTTAGTATGAAGGCGATGCGTTCTGGAGCTGCACTCTCACCCGCGGCGCTCCCGAGTCCCGATACTTGAGTGTCCTCACTATGTTATTTTAGTTGATTGTTGCGTTAGAACTCGAATCTCGCAAATACAGAGACCATCATTAATTCACGTCGTAAATCATCATCATGAATTCGCAAAATGAGCACGCGCTCTTTGCGCTTAGCTTCACGTAGAAGTTCATTATTATGATAGCTCTCTATATCAACTCACTCTTACACTCACGTGCGTAGTGTCGCGTGACAACACGGACGACGAAGTAGTTTATTTGTTGTATAGAAACGCACGTAGCACTCACGTAGCAGCACCGTAGCAAATGCGTAGCATCGTAGTATCGTAGCACGGGCGAGTAGTCAGTAGTAATTAATGTCCTGACCGACCCTTATTCCGATCTCATGACTGCCATTAATGTATGTGTACGTATGTTTAGTATATTTATATGTTTATGTGGTTCGTGTGTTCACAGAGCAGGAACACGCTGCACTCGCCAAACTGTTGCCATATTATATGTATGTATGTTTTGCCAAGAATAAATTTTTACTTTTACTTATTACAGTTTTATTTAAATCGTTACAATACTGCTGTGACACCGGACAAACACACAGTTATATTTTTTATTCATTATATTACGACTAATAATTACACTATATTACAAAAAAACTGGGCTCATGATTAGATATACTGTATCAGCGCTAGCTTGTTATCTTCTACACTACATCTTAAAAAAAGTAAAAAGTCGAAATACGTACATTAAATGTTTTTTTTTCTTTTAAACATCTATCCGACAGGAACCATTTCAACAGTGATTGAGGTTTTTCCGCCGGTCTATCCAATCATGCAAAAACTTCTGGATCGAGTTTGATATGAATGTTTTTTTAGAACTGACTATGCTGTTAGCTATAAAGGCCCGGAATTCTCAGATGGCTTGTGCAGCTTAACGTGGAATTAATTAAAATAATACATAAAATATGACCTATGAAAATATGGTGATCTTAACAATAGCATGTATTGAGGAAGCGCCATCTAGTGAAGACAAAAAACACATTATATATTTAACAAACACAAACATTGTATTTTTCACGGAGATTCTCAAATGGCGTTTTTTTTTTTAATTTCATATAAGAAAGAATGCTGAGAATAACACTACACTATTACGAAATAATTTTTATGTTAGGTTTATTCCAAACTAAAATAATTATGAATCTGGCTTGAGTTTTCTATTTTGTTCTAAAGCAGGTACGGTAGGTACGATAGAAATAATTGTTTACTTATTTTTTTGCGCTATCAAATTTTTTCTTCAATCTGCGAACCGTGTGTATATCGCTGAATTTCAGGAATTCGAAGCATTAACAAAGCACGAAACATAGTTAAGTTCGTCGGTGTGTTTCTATAAGCGTGCAGCTCGGTATACCTTACTCCGTCACTCTTTACACAAACATTCAGACACGTGTCCTTGTCTCACTCGGTTATATACTGCTTTGTGTGTATATATGTATATCTGTGTGTAAGTGTGTTGTGTAATGTTTCTGTATAAAGTATTATTTAATGGCAGAAATTCTTATTCACTAAAAGGACGAGCAAGTGTTGCGAGACATGTCGCTGTGCCGCGATGCTGACACACCGTCGTGAGATCCTAGGTAAATTAATGTGGTGGTTTAGAAACAGATGCAGAAATTGTGCTGTGTAAATAGGAATCGAGTTTGCGCCAAAACTCTCGGACAGCACTCAGTTGTGTGTGTGTGTGTGTGTACCGAGACAGGTTTGTATCCGACCGCTCGCACTAACGTCTGATATAGTACTCTAACGATATACCTATTAATAATATAAGTGTCGGATTGCGTAGAGTGGCACCACGTGGCGGCGGCCGGTGCACCCGCCGAGTCTGCTCAGCCGTTCGGACACATCGTGGTGGGACCGCAAGTCAGATACGAGCTCGGCGCCGGTGGAGGTGAACAGTGGGCAGCGTGGGGAACGGACGCTGCGGAACCCGAGGCAGGCAGACGACATCCCCGTGTTCGACCGGAACAAGGTCAGCCTGGACTTCCCGGGGAGTTTGTTTGGTCCCTCCGTCTCCCTGCTCATCAGGACCACTAAAGTCATCGGGGACGTGGTTCAGGTCAGTACCTAGCTCACGCCTTCCTCCTGCACCGCTGCTGCGGTCGATGCCTCTCATTTCAAAGAAAGGAAACTAACTGCAACAGCCAAGTGGATACATTAACTCCAGGAGCACGCAGTGCTCCCTATGCGCATGCGCGTTGTACAGTTGAAAGTGTTACTGCTCCTACTTATTGTAAATAAAAATAAATAAATATTGGGACACAATTTCACAGACGGCCATTTAATTCGAAACTAAGCAAAGCTTGTATTAAGGTAACTAAACAGCTTATATATATATATATATATACACATCTATATAGATATTTAACACCCAGCCATACAACTGACAGTTATGCCCATTACACAAAAGTCAGTCAAGGGCGGGGGTCGAACCCACGAACTCTCGGCTCAATAGTAGCGTTTACTACTAATGTGCCACGAGGCTTGTTATTGTTTCCGTATCCTTCGAATTTACCCGTAACTGCAAATTTACAATTAGGTAGAATGGTGTAAATGCTAGTACTCACAGAATGCGCATTGCGTTGCAGAACACGGCGGTTCGCTACCAGACTTTCCTGCGTCTCTTCCGCCCGCTCTTCCGCGGGCCCTTCGAGATCAAGGGCCTAGACCCCGTCACTACCACCACTACCACTACCACTACTAGCACTGCGGCCCCCTCCGCTGCAGACAACGAGGTGCGTCGTCGGCGACACGCGCTCTTCTGATAAAACCACAGCACGACATATGCACGACTGCACAACGTCAGTTCGAAATCATCGGAGCCTTTGGATCGCTTCACCCAGACAGAGCTGCGAGTGTGATCATCAGGAATTCACTTCCAGAGCTTATCACCGGATTACGAATGACGTTTGCAACTAGCGGCGTGCGGCGTGCTGCGTGCTGCGTGCTGCGGTACCGTACGTTACAAACCCCATGTGTCTCAGAGAAACCAAATGAAGCCGTCGAGACTATTAGTTTAAGATAATGTTATAATACATATAGTGAGGAGAAAATCACATACGAACTTCCATCGTGAAGCGCCCTCTGTACATTTTCAATGAAATTATAGTAATTACTTATGTATTTTAAAAAGATGCCATAAAAATCATTACTTAGAAAAGAAAGAATACGAATCATTCGCGAAACAAGTGTGGTCCACGCGCGTCTTTCTCTGTTTACTACGCCGCAGTACGCGCAGTACGCACTGCACAAGCGGTACGCGCCAATATACCAATACCAAATGAATCCCATTTCTGTACACATATAGTAAGGTAAATTAGTTTAGTTGTGTTGTGCGTTTTCAAACGGTAATAAAATAAAATACGATGTGATTGATCTAACTGTAATGTTTGTTGTTATAAATGTATTACAATTTGTATTAAATATCATTACACACTAGTAACATTGTTTATTAACTGTGCGTCCTTGATATGCGTACCTTTACTAAAACAGTAACTATGTAATCAAAAACTTAGTAGCAGAATGAGGTGAGGTCAGTGCTGAGCGCCAGCGCAATGACCGTACGGTGCCTGCGCTGTACCTGTGCGGTGCCGGGAATCTCATACTGACTTTACATAATTTATTTAATAATGATTAATATTTAATGTCACATATCTCATGATGGATAGTGTGTGCCACTAAAGCATAAGGCGAAAGTTTTATCCCCGAACCAAAAATTGAGCCTTCGGTTGGGATAGGTAGAACAAGCGTGCGCTTTGCAAGGTTGAACTAACTTATTAAAAATATACTTACCTATATCGGCGCATCCGTTTTAACTGGAGGAAACACACAGGTCAATTGTTAAAGATAGGAAGTAGAACAGTCGTAGTCAGGTCAAAGGCTAGTCATGTTCAACTCTAGCTCCTGAAATCCAAGACATACAAACAAGTACTCTGCTGCGTGGAGAGGTTACAAAATTCAATATCACAATTTCATGCTAATCAATTCAAATATTACAAGTTTAAAAAGCCATATTATGGGGATTTCCTATCCCGTGACTTTAACTTCCCGTATTAAAAAAGCGACCTCAGCTCGCAGTAGTCGCATATGATGTGGAACATCTGAATTAATATAGTTTACACGTGTAACTTTGTTTATATAACAGCACATTATATAGCGGTGGGCTTAGAATTGTTTTTAATATTAGGCAGCTGCTGATCGTCTCGTTTATTTAGCGACGAAACAACTCTTGACATTGTAACTAGCCGCTCATATCCTCTCTACTAATGGTTCAGGTAACTGTAGTGTACACGGCGGCCACACCTCGATAACCATGTTGATCTGTGGGTTTTGCTTAGGGGAGGGGGCTGTATATTTCAGTTAACTCGAGTGATCCCCGAAAGGTATACAAAGTTTGCAATGACGTAGAAAGCGGGCACCGTCGATAGACAATTGCTACCGGTAACCGCGGCGTTGTAGCAAGGTGATGTTATATGCCGTAAAAGGTGGCAGCCAGGATCTTTATGGTGGTGACCAACTCATTGCATCTCTTATATCACTGGTCATACCAGGTAAATGGTCCATCGGATCCTGGTAGAAAGGGACGAGAAGGGGGGTTTGCGCCTGCGCAACCACTTAACCGCTATAAACAACTCACGTGCAGATGATCCTTGGATATACTTTATTAATTACGAGTTAAAGACCTATGGCGAATGGGCGTTGGTGGTGGAAATTCAGGAATTCACACTAAATCCAGTTTTTAGCTGTTTACCTGCACATAGGCGGTCGGGTGAGGGTGGTCACACCTGAATTTGACTGGGACGAGAGATCAAGTTCGACAGCATATCTTACGACTAAACAGTACTATTTAGGATCGCTCTGCTTATTCCTGCATATGGAAAGGGACCTAGAATAGATGGCCTAATCATAGTCCATCTCAATACTTCAACCAGGTGGCACACCGCGGTTACTGGGTACCGACTTTATGCGGTTGAAAAATTAACAGAAAAAAAAATTCAAGCTCACAATTTTTTTATATAGCAACATGAAACTTAATAAATCATCTCTTTAGGATGATCCAACTAATCTATGTTCTGATCAAAAGACTGTTCTAATTGCAAGGGATTTATATAAATACAACATCGATATAGCTACCTTAAGTGAGACCCATCTATCAGATAGCGGTGGATATAGTTATTTATTACTGGATAGACAGGTATTGGCATGAACGAACGACCGAGGAGTGGAGTAGGCTTTATTATTAAAATTAGCATCGCAAAGACACTTCTAGAAACACCTATAGGTATTATTTATAGACCTATGATAATTCCACTGCACCCCAGGACCTGATCATTATTATGTATCGTCTGTAATAGAATGGAAACACACATCGCCGAAGCGCCCCACCGTCTGGTAGTGGTCATTTCTCTGCGGGTGCGCCTAGTAAACGCGTCCCAGATAATAATATGGTCCGAGAAAAATTATTACGAACCGACTTTGCTGCTCTGTTATCAATTGAATGTCCTTGTGAGCTATATAGCGCTTTCTGTAAGATATTTATTGATATATATATATAATGAATGTTATAAAAGTATAAGTATAAACACTAGTATAGAGAATAAACCGTGGATTAATAGTAGTATAAGGAATATGATCGAAGAAAGAGATAGATTATTTGAAGTTTGGAGTAATGAACCAAAGAATATACTAAAGAGACTGAACCACACTAGGTACAGAAATAAATACGATAAAGATAGTATATTAGAATGTAATAATAATATTAAGATGTTATGGGCTAAAATTGTAGCGACATCTCTCGCCACAACTGACGCATCCACATAGCGACATCTATCGAGTCACATACGACGCATCCTACATCGCGTTATAGAAATTTACTCAACAATTGAGTATATATACAAGAACCCGACAACAACCGTTGGACCAGCCACGCCCACTCTCTCTAGCGGCAACCCAAGCCTAGGTCCGTTCCTCGGTGTGAAGCCCTTGGGTCAGGCAGCCGCCCGCGCGATACAAGTGACACTATACGTGCAACACTTAGCTACCCACATACAACATTACACACGTGCACACCACTCAGGTACATGGGTTCTGTGAGGGACCTTTTTTTTCTTTTTTTGCGCTAGTTAGTCATGCGCTAGATAATGTAGAAAAACCATTCCGATCACTAAATACACATACGAATGGCTCCCTCCTTCCTTCCAGGAGGAGGGGAACATGCATAAGAGTATATGTTTTGTAGCTCGAATTCGTAGGAGTAGGGAATTGGCCAGATCGCGACCTATTCGCATGCGCGACGACCGCCCGAGCCGAGGTTCGGCCACTCTGGCACCCTCGTGCGAGTCGTCCAAAACTTTCCCGGCTGAGTGCCCTAAGCGTTCGCCCCCCAGTTCAGTGAAGTTGTAAAAGCCGCAGCGGCTCTGTTTTTGGATAGGGCCCCTAAGGCTAACAGTGTAGTCAGTTCATTAAAAAAAAACACAACCGTTGGGCAGCTGCCCGCCAGACATAACACCCGCCTGGTCGGAGGATCCTCCCTTTTCTGTGGCGGATGAGGAACTTTACTCTCTGTTCCTCACTTCCACTAAAAAATTAATTGTTGGATGGGAAATTCAAAACAATCTATCAATAATTTAATACTTTCAAAAATACTTACAATTCTCAAATGCTTACAAAATATTACAAAAATTAGTAATAATTATGCTGAAACTTTTTCTGTAGAAATAGATAAAATAAAACATAATTGTAATGAAACATGGCCAGATAGAAAACAATATGTAAAACCTGTTGACGTGTGTATGAGGTGGCAACACTGGCAACCCGTAACAGCGAGTAATGTGAAGCTAGTAATAAAAAATATGAGTAGTATGAAGTCACCGGGTTGCGATCGCATCCGCATGTCAGACTTAAAAATTGTTGTGGATAGGGTGAGTCCTGTTTTGGCTAAGCTTGTTGATTTATCTGTTAGCAAACACATGTTTCCTGATAAATTGAAGGAAGTGATCGTGCGACCATTATATAAGAAAGGTGATTACACAAATATATCTAATTATAGACTATACTTGCTTAGCTATACTTTCAAGTTTAGATAAAATAATGGAAAAATGTAGTTGTCAATCAGCTGGATAAGTACCTACAACAAAACAATATAATTGATAGTTGCCAAGACGGGTTTTTAAAAGGTAAAAGCACAAAAGCACAAGTACATTATTATTTCAGTTTACTGATAAAATTAATAATCACCTGGAGAGTAAGCAGCATTGCACCGCATACATGTATGCCGACGACCTGTGTGTGCTATGTGCTGCCACGGACATCACGGAAACCTACCAGCTAATTCAAAATTATATCGATGCAGTATTCAAATGGTCGCATGATAATGGAAAAATGTAGTTGTCAATCAGCTGGATAAGTACCTACAACAAAACAATATAATTGATAGTTGCCAAGACGGGTTTTTAAAAGGTAAAAGCACAAGTACATTATTATTTCAGTTTACTGATAAAATTAATAATCACCTGGAGAGTAAGCAGCATTGCACCGCATACATGTATGCCGACGACCTGTGTGTGCTATGTGCTGCCACGGACATCACGGAAACCTACCAGCTAATTCAAAATTATATCGATGCAGTATTCAAATGGTCGCATGATAATGGAAAAATGTAGTTGTCAATCAGCTGGATAAGTACCTACAACAAAACAATATAATTGATAGTTGCCAAGACGGGTTTTTAAAAGGTAAAAGCACAAAAGCACAAGTACATTATTATTTCAGTTTACTGATAAAATTAATAATCACCTGGAGAGTAAGCAGCATTGCACCGCATACATGTATGCCGACGACCTGTGTGTGCTATGTGCTGCCACGGACATCACGGAAACCTACCAGCTAATTCAAAATTATATCGATGCAGTATTCAAATGGTCGCATGATAATGGAAAAATGTAGTTGTCAATCAGCTGGATAAGTACCTACAACAAAACAATATAATTGATAGTTGCCAAGACGGGTTTTTAAAAGGTAAAAGCACAAAAGCACAAGTACATTATTATTTCAGTTTACTGATAAAATTAATAATCACCTGGAGAGTAAGCAGCATTGCACCGCATACATGTATGCCGACGACCTGTGTGTGCTATGTGCTGCCACGGACATCACGGAAACCTACCAGCTAATTCAAAATTATATCGATGCAGTATTCAAATGGTCGCAATTTTGATAATGGAAAAATGAATAGTTGTCAATCAACTGGCAAAGAAAACAAAAAACTTATTGATAGTGCACAGACCGACGGGTATTATTAAAAAAAGGTAAAAGCACGGTCATATCATTCAGACTAAAAATTTGAAGGTACCTGTTTGGTAAGCTGTATTACGTCAACATGTTCCGAAATTGAGAGTGATGTGCGCCATAATAAAGGATACCAATAACTAATTAAATATATGTGCATATTATTGATAAATAATGGAAAAATGTAGTTGTCAATCAGCTGGATAAGTACCTACAACAAAACAATATAATTGATAGTTGCCAAGACGGGTTTTTAAAAGGTAAAAGCACAAAAGCACAAGTACATTATTATTTCAGTTTACTGATAAAATTAATAATCACCTGGAGAGTAAGCAGCATTGCACGCATACATGTATGCCGACGACCTGTGTGTGCTATGTGCTGCCACGGACATCACGGAAACCTACCAGCTAATTCAAATTATATCGATGCAGTATTCAAATGGTCGCATGATAATGGAAAAATGTAGTTGTCAATCAGCTGGATAAGTACCTACAACAAAACAATATAATTGATAGTTGCCAAGACGGGTTTTAAAAGGTAAAAGCACAGTACATTATTATTTCAGTTTACTGATAAAATTAATAATCACCTGGAGAGTAAGCAGCATTGCACCGCATACATGTATGCCGACGACCTGTGTGTGCTATGTGCTGCCACGGACATCACGGAAACCTACCAGCTAATTCAAAATTATATCGATGCAGTATTCAAATGGTCGCATGATAATGGAAAAATGTAGTTGTCAATCAGCTGGATAAGTACCTACAACAAAACAATATAATTGATAGTTGCCAAGACGGGTTTTTAAAAGGTAAAAGCACAAAAGCACAAGTACATTATTATTTCAGTTTACTGATAAAATTAATAATCACCTGGAGAGTACAGCATTGCACCGCATACATGTATGCCGACGACCTGTGTGTGCTATGTGCTGCCACGGACATCACGGAAACCTACCAGCTAATTCAAAATTATATCGATGCAGTATTCAAATGGTCGCATGATAATGGAAAAATGTAGTTGTCAATCAGCTGGATAAGTACCTACAACAAAACAATATAATTGATAGTTGCCAAGAGGGTTTTTAAAAGGAAAAGCCAAAAGCCAAGTACATTATTATTTCATTTAAAAAATAAAACACCTGGAAGCAGCATCACCGCTCAGATCCCCCTGTGGTGCTATTCTGTCCACGCACAAAAATATGTGAGGACTCACAATTCAAAATTATATTCAAAAATCATTTCAAATGTCAATATGAAAAATTAGTTAATAGCTGAAATTCTAAAAAAAATAAATAATTGATATGCCAAGAAACGAACGTTTTTAAAGGTGAAAGCACCGTACAATATTAGTTATAAAAATTAATAATCACCGGGTAGCGATGCACCGCATACAAAATGTTGGAGGATCTGTTTGCTATGTGTTCTGTCAACACGTCGAAATAGGAAACTACCATTAAAAGTTCAAAATATATCATGCATATTCTAAATGTCTTGATAATAATGGAAAAATGTAGTTGTCAATCAGCTGGATAAGTACCTACAACAAAACAATATAATTGATAGTTGCCAAGACGGGTTTTTAAAAGGTAAAAGCAAAAAGCACAAGTACATTATTATTTCAGTTTACTGATAAAATTAATAATCCCTGGAGAGTAAGCAGCATTGCACGCATACATGTATGCCGACGACCTGTGTGTGCTATGTGCTGCCACGGACATCAGGAAACCTACCAGCTAATTCAATTATATCGATGCAGTATTCAAATGGTCGCATGATAATGGAAAAATGTAGTTGTCAATCAGCTGGATAAGTACCTACAACAAAACAATATAATTGATAGTTGCCAAGACGGGTTTTTAAAGGTAAAAGCACAAAGATACATTATTATTTCAGTTTACTGATAAAATTAATAATCACCTGGAGAGTAAGCAGCATTGCACCGCATACATGTATGCCGACGACCTGTGTGTGCTATGTGCTGCCACGGACATCACGGAAACCTACCAGCTAATTCAAAATTATATCGATGCAGTATTCAAATGGTCGCATGATAATGGAAAAATGTAGTTGTCAATCAGCTGGATAAGTACCTACAACAAAACAATATAATTATAGTTGCCAAGACGGGTTTTTAAAAGGTAAAAGCACAAAAGCACAAGTACATTATTATTTCAGTTTACTGATAAAATTAATAATCACCTGGAGAGTACAGCATTGCACCGCATACATGTATGCCGACGACCTGTGTGTGCTATGTGCTGCCACGGACATCACGGAAACCTACCAGCTAATTCAAAACTAATCGATGCAGTATTCAAATGGTCGCATGATAATGGAAAAATGTAGTTGTCAATCAGCTGGATAAGTACCTACAACAAAACAATATAATTGATAGTTGCCAAGACGGGTTTTTAAAAGGTAAAAGCACAAAAGCACAAGTACATTATTATTTCAGTTTACTGATAAAATTAATAATCACCTGGAGAGTAAGCAGCATTGCACCGCATACATGTATGCCGACGACCTGTGTGTGCTATGTGCTGCCACGGACATCACGGAAACCTACCAGCTAATTCAAACTTATATCAATGCAGTATAATTAAGTTGCCAAAGGGTTTTTAAAAGGTAACACAGATAAGTACATTATTATTTCAGTTTACTGATAAAATTAATAATCACCTGGAGAGTAAGCAGCATTGCACGCATACATGTATGCCGACGACTGTGTGTGCTATGTGCTGCCACGGACATCACGGAAACCTACCAGCTAATTCAAAATTATATCGATGCAGTATTCAAATGGTCGCATGATAATGGAAAAATGTAGTTGTCAATCAGCTGGATAAGTACCTACAACAAAACAATATAATTGATAGTTGCCAAGACGGGTTTTTAAAAGGTAAAAGCACAAAAGCACAAGTACATTATTATTTCAGTTTACTGATAAAATTAATAATCACCTGGAGAGTAAGCAGCATTGCACGCATACATGTATGCCGACGACCTGTGTGTGCTATGTGCTGCCACGGACATCACGGAAACCTACCAGCTAATTCAAATTATATCGATGCAGTATTCAAATGGTCGCATGATAATGGAAAAATGTAGTTGTCAATCAGCTGGATAAGTACCTACAACAAAACAATATAATTGATAGTTGCCAAGACGGGTTTTTAAAAGGTAAAAGCACAAAAGCACAAGTACATTATTATTTCAGTTTACTGATAAAATTAATAATCACCTGGAGAGTAAGCAGCATTGCACCGCATACATGTATGCCGACGACCTGTGTGTGCTATGTGCTGCCACGGACATCACGGAAACCTACCAGCTAATTCAAAATTATATCTATGCAGTATTCAAATGGTCGCATGATAATGGAAAAATGTAGTTGTCAATCAGCTGGATAAGTACCTACAACAAAACAATATAATTGATAGTTGCCAAGACGGGTTTTTAAAAGGTAAAAGCACAAGTACATTATTATTTCAGTTTACTGATAAAATTAATAATCACCTGGAGAGTAAGCAGCATTGCACCGCATACATGTATGCCGACGACCTGTGTGTGCTATGTGCTGCCACGGACATCACGGAAACCTACCAGCTAATTCAAAATTATATCGATGCAGTATTCAAATGGTCGCATGATAATGGAAAAATGTAGTTGTCAATCAGCTGGATAAGTACCTACAACAAAACAATATAATTGATAGTTGCCAAGACGGGTTTTTAAAAGGTAAAAGCACAAAAGCACAAGTACATTATTATTTCAGTTTACTGATAAAATTAATAATCACCTGGAGAGTAAGCAGCATTGCACCGCATACATGTATGCCGACGACCTGTGTGTGCTATGTGCTGCCACGGACATCACGGAAACCTACCAGCTAATTCAAAATTATATCGATGCAGTATTCAAATGGTCGCATGATAATGGAAAAATGTAGTTGTCAATCAGCTGGATAAGTACCTACAACAAAACAATATAATTGATAGTTGCCAAGACGGGTTTTTAAAAGGTAAAAGCACAAGTACATTATTATTTCAGTTTACTGATAAAATTAATAATCACCTGGAGAGTAAGCAGCATTGCACCGCATACATGTATGCCGACGACCTGTGTGTGCTATGTGCTGCCACGACATCACGGAAACCTACCAGCTAATTCAAAATTATATCGATGCAGTATTCAAATGGTCGCATGATAATGGAAAAATGTAGTTGTCAATCAGCTGGATAAGTACCTACAACAAAACAATATAATTGATAGTTGCCAAGACGGGTTTTTAAAAGGTAAAAGCACAAAAGCACAAGTACATTATTATTTCAGTTTACTGATAAAATTAATAATCACCTGGAGAGTAAGCAGCATTGCACCGCATACATGTATGCCGACGACCTGTGTGTGCTATGTGCTGCCACGGACATCACGGAAACCTACCAGCTAATTCAAAATTATATCGATGCAGTATTCAAATGGTCGCATGATAATGGAAAAATGTAGTTGTCAATCAGCTGGATAAGTACCTACAACAAAACAATATAATTGATAGTTGCCAAGACGGGTTTTTAAAAGGTAAAAGCACAAGTACATTATTATTTCGGTTTACTGATAAAATTAATAATCACCTGGAGAGTAAGCAGCATTGCACCGCATACATGTATGCCGACGACCTGTGTGTGCTATGTGCTGCCACGGACATCACGGAAACCTACCAGCTAATTCAAAATTATATCGATGCAGTATTCAAATGGTCGCATGATAATGGAAAAATGTAGTTGTCAATCAGCTGGATAAGTACCTACAACAAAACAATATAATTGATAGTTGCCAAGACGGGTTTTTAAAAGGTAAAAGCACAAAAGCACAAGTACATTATTATTTCAGTTTACTGATAAAATTAATAATCACCTGGAGAGTAAGCAGCATTGCAGCGCATACATGTATGCCGACGACCTGTGTGTGCTATGTGCTGCCACGGACATCACGGAAACCTACCAGCTAATTCAAAATTATATCGATGCAGTATTCAAATGGTCGCATGATAATGGAAAAATGTAGTTGTCAATCAGCTGGATAAGTACCTACAACAAAACAATATAATTGATAGTTGCCAAGACGGGTTTTTAAAAGGTAAAAGCACAAGTACATTATTATTTCAGTTTACTGATAAAATTAATAATCACCTGGAGAGTAAGCAGCATTGCACCGCATACATGTATGCCGACGACCTGTGTGTGCTATGTGCTGCCACGGACATCACGGAAACCTACCAGCTAATTCAAAATTATATCGATGCAGTATTCAAATGGTCGCATGATAATGGAAAAATGTAGTTGTCAATCAGCTGGATAAGTACCTACAACAAAACAATATAATTGATAGTTGCCAAGACGGGTTTTTAAAAGGTAAAAGCACAAAAGCACAAGTACATTATTATTTCAGTTTACTGATAAAATTAATAATCACCTGGAGAGTAAGCAGCATTGCACCGCATACATGTATGCCGACGACCTGTGTGTGCTATGTGCTGCCACGGACATCACGGAAACCTACCAGCTAATTCAAAATTATATCGATGCAGTATTCAAATGGTCGCATGATAATGGAAAAATGTAGTTGTCAATCAGCTGGATAAGTACCTACAACAAAACAATATAATTGATAGTTGCCAAGACGGGTTTTTAAAAGGTAAAAGCACAAAAGCACAAGTACATTATTATTTCAGTTTACTGATAAAATTAATAATCACCTGGAGAGTAAGCAGCATTGCACCGCATACATGTATGCCGACGACCTGTGTGTGCTATGTGCTGCCACGGACATCACGGAAACCTACCAGCTAATTCAAAATTATATCGATGCAGTATTCAAATGGTCGCATGATAATGGAAAAATGTAGTTGTCAATCAGCTGGATAAGTACCTACAACAAAACAATATAATTGATAGTTGCCAAGACGGGTTTTTAAAAGGTAAAAGCACAAAAGCACAAGTACATTATTATTTCAGTTTACTGATAAAATTAATAATCACCTGGAGAGTAAGCAGCATTGCACCGCATACATGTATGCCGACGACCTGTGTGTGCTATGTGCTGCCACGGACATCACGGAAACCTACCAGCTAATTCAAAATTAAAAAAAAAAAAAAAAAAAAAAAAAAAAAAAAAAAAAAAAAAAAAAAAAAAAAAAAAAAAAAAAAAAAAAAAAAAAAAAAAAAAAAAAAAAATTTTTTTTTTTTTTTTTTTTTTTTTTTTTTTTTTTTTTTTTTTTTTTTTTTTTTTTTTTTTTTTTTTTTGCCAAGACGGGTTTTTAAAAGGTAAAAGCACAAAAGCACAAGTACATTATTATTTCAGTTTACTGATAAAATTAATAATCACCTGGAGAGTAAGCAGCATTGCACGCATACATGTATGCCGACGACCTGTGTGTGCTATGTGCTGCCACGGACATCACGGAAACCTACCAGCTAATTCAAAATTATATCGATGCAGTATTCAAATGGTCGCATGATAATGGAAAAATGTAGTTGTCAATCAGCTGGATAAGTACCTACAACAAAACAATATAATTGATAGTTGCCAAGACGGGTTTTTAAAAGGTAAAAGCACAAGTACATTATTATTTCAGTTTACTGATAAAATTAATAATCACCTGGAGAGTAACAGCATTGCACCGCATACATGTATGCCGACGACCTGTGTGTGCTATGTGCTGCCACGGACATCACGGAAACCTACCAGCTAATTCAAAATTATATCGATGCAGTATTCAAATGGTCGCATGATAATGGAAAAATGTAGTTGTCAATCAGCTGGATAAGTACCTACAACAAAACAATATAATTGATAGTTGCCAAGACGGGTTTTTAAAAGGTAAAAGCACAAAAGCACAAGTACATTATTATTTCAGTTTACTGATAAAATTAATAATCACCTGGAGAGTAAGCAGCATTGCACCGCATACATGTATGCCGACGACCTGTGTGTGCTATGTGCTGCCACGGACATCACGGAAACCTACCAGCTAATTCAAAATTATATCGATGCAGTATTCAAATGGTCGCATGATAATGGAAAAATGTAGTTGTCAATCAGCTGGATAAGTACCTACAACAAAACAATATAATTGATAGTTGCCAAGACGGGTTTTTAAAAGGTAAAAGCACAAAAGCACAAGTACATTATTATTTCAGTTTACTGATAAAATTAATAATCACCTGGAGAGTAAGCAGCATTGCACCGCATACATGTATGCCGACGACCTGTGTGTGCTATGTGCTGCCACGGACATCACGGAAACCTACCAGCTAATTCAAAATTATATCTATGCAGTATTCAAATGGTCGCATGATAATGGAAAAATGTAGTTGTCAATCAGCTGGATAAGTACCTACAACAAAACAATATAATTGATAGTTGCCAAGACGGGTTTTTAAAAGGTAAAAGCACAAAAGCACAAGTACATTATTATTTCAGTTTACTGATAAAATTAATAATCACCTGGAGAGTAAGCAGCATTGCACCGCATACATGTATGCCGACGACCTGTGTGTGCTATGTGCTGCCACGGACATCACGGAAACCTACCAGCTAATTCAAAATTATATCGATGCAGTATTCAAATGGTCGCATGATAATGGGATAGTTTTAAGCTCCGAAAAAAAAACTTGGTTATCCGCTCACCTTATACACAACTTTCTATCTTACCTCTAGACTTGTTTGCTCACGAATACTCGTGTATACATAACAATAAAATAAGCTGTAAATGTAAATTCAGTTACTTACCTCGGTCTTAAAATAGATAATAGCTTCTCGTGGTCTCAACATATAGATTATATTTGTGCTAAATTAAGAATATTACTTGGTAAATTCTATCACCTAAGTTTCAGTTTCACACTAGTCGAGTCAGTGACAGGTTATGGTCTTGACAGTTATGGATTGACATTTAAAACATATTTGGATAAATTGGAAACTTTGCAAATAAGATTTTTTTTAAGCTAATGGTAACAGAAAAGACTAAAGCAAGTTGTAAGGGTAATTATAGAAAACTATTTAAAATATGTGGTTTCTTGCCTGTCAGCCTAAAACATAAATAGCTTTTGCTTATTAACCAGCATACCGGACAGGACCATGACTTATCTCACTGATAACAAATAGTCATAATACCCGGTCGATGTCTGCTGGTAGGTATATTGTGCCTAGAGTAGTTAACTACTACGATGATAGAACACTTAATAAGCGCGCACCCTACTTGCTAAATAGCCTGCCGGCGGATATCCGAAAGGAATTAGATTTTAATATATTTAAAAAGAAAATTAAAAAATATTTGTTATGTTTATAATGTAAGACTTGGTAACTATCTCTAATATAGGTACATATAGTACTTGTTACACATTGAAATACTTACGCGACTCGCCCACAGTCAAACCGCTAAACCGGTTTTGTGGAAAACTAGCCTTAAGATTAAATGTAATACATAATTGTACAATTTCTTCAATAAATAATAATCTAATAAGTGCTTACGCGCTCCTACTATGACGTATAGCGATGTTGGCAAATTTCAATTTTATAAAGAGTTGAAGAACATTTTGAAAGGTATTCCTTCCTGCGACAAAAACACCTTACTGCGTGATTTTAATAGTCGAGTTGGCTCTGATAATCATGTTTGAAAACTGGTTCTTGGATAGCACTATGTTCGTAAGAGTAACACTAACGAAGAACTGCTTTTACCTCTTCGCACAGAATTCAACCTATGCGTTACGAGTACCTTCTTTCGTATTGCTGAAAAGAAATATACAACATCTTGGATGTATCCACGTTCTAAGCACTGGCATTAGTTTTATTATGTTATTGTGCGCAGGGTTGATTACCCGAGCTATGCGGGGCGCTGAGGGTTGGACTGATCACCGGTTAATTAGATCGAAAGTCTATATTAGCTATAAACCGCTTGGCCAAACAATTAAATTCCAACAAGACTGTACTTTGCAAAACTGATTAACTCACCAAAAAGCAGTATAATTTCAACACCGAGTAAAGTGAACATCAACATCCTTAAATACATTAGGCTTGACCGATATATATTGTGCACAATGTAGCTATGAGAGTAGTCAGTAACCCGGAGAAGAAGAATCGAGATTGGTTCGAGGACTCTGATACTGAGATATTGGCACTCGTACAAGAATCAAGGCGGTTAATGATATTCTCTACAACAGACTCCCGGCTAAAACTATTCTACGTCAGCTCCAGACGAAAATTCGAGATCTCAAAGACTGCTGGTGGATAATGAAAGCAAACATCAAGCAAAATAGATCTCTTTTATCCCTTAAGGCCATTTTTGGCTCACGTTTTAACAAAACTTTACCTATCTACTCACGTGATAAGTCGAAAAGACTCACCGAACACAGTGATGTGCTAAATCCCTCGACTTAGCAAGTGCACTGAGAAGTCACTGAGGTGCTGAACCCACCTGTTCATGGTGTAGAATTCATTTATATAAATGTTCTTCCAACTCTACTTTCATCTGCAAAGCTTCACAACTCTTCATCATTTATATATTTTTTTTATATACTTATATATTACATAATTCGTAACTTGTGCCTAGATTCAGATTAAAATAACAGCTTTTTACTAAATACAAATGAAAGTATATACGGTACCTATTAAAAACAATTTATTAAATTTTGTCTGTCTGTTTCTTCCGGGTAATCTCCGAAACGGTTAGACCGATTTTGACAGAACTTTCACTGGCAGATAGCTGATGTTATAAAGAGTAACTTAGCCTACTTTTATTTTAAAGATACATAAGTGTTCTGCGTATATAACATGGTTATGGGAATCAATTCCGATGCTTAAATGGCTAACATTGAGTAAACCATAACATATTTAACATGTTAATGTACTACATAATTATAAAAAGATGCCCGTATGCCCGATCGAAGGCATTCCGTAGTCAACGTGAGCGTCGCCGCGGGCACAGCTAGTTCTGAATAACATTGAAAGTCTTCAGGAGCCTGCGCTGCGACACATCGTTCAAAATGTGATGAAAGAATACAGCTTTATTCTACAGGAATATCGTAACAGTAATATAATTTCCTATTTTTTTATTTTTTTTTGTTATTGATTCTTAATATTTCGTATTCAAAGTTTTCAAAGCGACGTGCTGACAACTCAAAATGAAATGCGAAACATTACGCAATAGTCATTCAACTAATAGAGACTTTAATTTTAATAGAATAATAAGAAATGGAGAGCTAATGACGACTTTCTTGCAACTGACTGTGTGTCAGTCAGTATGTTATAAAAATGCGACGTTCCCGACCTTTATAACTCTATAACTATATTTAGGTTTATTCATGTTTGGGATTCTGGGTGACATATTAAACGTTCAAAATTTGTAAGTCTAATAACTTTTCAGTTATGGAGGGGTCGAAAGTAAGTCGCAATGGTTTGTCAAAATTATCTTTCGGTGAAAAACAAAAAAGTGATCGTGAAAGGTCGTTTTACACCGGATTTGTAATTAATACAAACTAAAGGTAAACACAGATAGACGTGTAGATTTAATATACAAACTAAAAAATCCCGAAATGAATATATAATATTATGTATTTATCACCTTCTTTTCTCTGCTATTATTTAATTTTGCAAATACAGAACATCAAACTAGCCAAGCTTGATTTTGTCAAAGATCAGCACAATATTAATACTAGAAATAAATATAAATTAGTCGTACCGTGTTAGACTATTATACGTACGTATTAGACGTATTAGACTAATAAAAGTTTTTTTTTTTTTTTTTAAACATTACTCATTTGCCGGACATCAAGTTCAAGGATCATGTCAAGCGGGTTGTACTGTCAAAATGTTATTTATAGGATGGATCATTATCTTTATTTATTTATTTATTTGAACACTTACATAATAAACACTAAAACAAGTAAAGAAAAATAGACAAAGAACATTGCTTAGTGCTACTATAATTAAAAGTGTAGACTACATGATAAATAGAATATAGCGAGTAACAAGAAACAGACGAGAGATCAAATTAAAGGTAATAAACAACATAAATTCTAATATATAATAAACTACTGGATCAAAATTATTCTTCTAAGTGAGCGAAATATTTTTTGATTGCCGGAACGTCGTCATTTAAAATGTCTAGCTTGTTAGATTTATGGAGTATGTTAACAAGTCTTGTTATTCGCGCTATGGGAGCATTATACCCCAAGTTTGAAACAACTCCTTATGGGAATTATGTGAATGATATTAATTTCTGGAAGTTAAGAATTTAAGTAATTAAGATCTTGCTTGCGTGATAGTATCCTGTGGGATTGAGGCTGCACACACACTTACACACATTTAACTCTACACACACATACTGCACAATCTGCAGTTCAGCTCGACGGAGCAAGGTCAAGGTCACCGTCCGCCCAAGGGCCCAGCACATATTATGCAAACTTTCTCGAACACAAGGCTTTAGATTTCTTGATGAGATCTACCCCTAGTTTCTGAAACTTTCGTATTCGTATGTAGCGGGACCCCCGGGGGTAGCTAGTGGAGCAGTGGACAGTTCAAGTTGGACTATCCCTCCTCAATAGAGGGTTCGTCCACACGTGCGTGCGGCATAACGGGGGGTCCGTGGTGGACGTCTCCTTTGCCACGCCGTCTGTCGCGCGCCGTGTGGAGGATTGGAGGGTGCTGGAGGAGGTGGAGACCTTTTCCGATCACTGCTATATTCGGTTTGAGGTCTCCACCCCCCAGGGGAGCTGGTGCACCGTCTCCGTGGGAGGACGGTGTTCCCCAGATGGGTTCTTGGCCGCCTCGACCGAGAGCTGGCGAGGGCCAGCTCCAGCAGCTGAAAATATCGACGCGGTCGCAGACCGCTTCCGTAGGGCCCTTACGGCGGTTTGCGACGCGTCGATGCCGCGGGGCAACAACCGTCCGCAAAACAGGCGGGCGGTGTATTGGTGGCCCCGGAGATTGCCGATCTCCGGGTGGCCTGCTCCTCGGCGAGGCGGCAGCTGCAACGCTGCCACTGGCGACGAGTTCGGCAGATTGGGGAGGAGGCCCGGTTGCTTGCTGCCTACAGGGAATGCCGTAATTCCCTGCAGGCGGCCATAGGACGGGCCAAGGACGAGAGATGGGAATTCCCGAAGCTCTGGAAGGTGGGGCGACTCTGCCTTCTGGCGAAGGAGGGTCGCCCCCCGGCCTGCCCGTCCTCGTACCGGCCCCTTGTGCTGCTGGACGATACGGGGAAGATGCTGGAGCGCATTCTGGCGTCTCGTGTCGTCCGGCACATGGAGGAAGTTGGGCCGGTACTCTCGGACCGGCAGTTCGGTTTCCGGAGAGGGCGTTCAACGCTGGACGCCCTCTCCACCCTGAAGGAGTGGTCCGCGGAGGCGACCGAGGGGAGAGGTAGGTTGTTGGCGGTGTCGATTGACATCGCCAACGCCTTCAACAGTCTGCCGCATGGTGTTATACGGGAGGCGCTCCGGTTTTTCGGAGTGCCCTCGTACCTGCGGCGGCTGTTGGGGGCCTACCTCCAGGACAGGGAGGTCGCCTTCGTGGATGGAAGGGGGGCTGTGGTCCAGCGTTGCGTTGGGTGTGGTGTTCTAGAAGGGTCGGTTCTAAAAATAAATAAATAAATAAAAATAAAGCATAAATAAATCTAAAAATACACCACAAAAATCAAACAGTTCGTCTTATGCAGCTGTGTTTGTGGCGACATCCACTCAAGAAGATGCTTGGTATGTGGATTCTGGTGCATCCTCACATATGACTAAGCACAGGAGTCTACTTCAAAACAAGATTACTCCTGTCATACAGAACATAAGAGTCGCAGACAATAAAGTTCTATCTGTGCAATGCTCAGGACAAGTGAGTTTAGATGTATATAATGATAAAGGTCAAGAAAACAAGGTGCTGTTTACAAACGTTTTGTATGTTCCTGAACTTGCAACTAATCTATTATCCGTAAGTCAGATTATAAAAAGTGGTGGCCAAGTAAAATTTGATCAAACAGGCTGTGTTATTATGAATAATAAAAATCAGATAGTAGCAACAGCGAGTATTGTCAACAACATGTACCGGCTGAATATGCCTGTAAGAGGCTATGCATGCATGTCTGATGTTGAAGAACAAGATGTTTACCTGTGGCACCAAAGAATGGGACACCTAAATTTTCATAGCTTAAAGAAAATGACTGAAAATACTGAACATGTAATTTTCTCAGCAAAATCAGAAAATCCGACATGTTTAACCTGCAAGGAAGGTAAACTGACACGGCTTCCTTTCAAAAATGAAGGCTCAAAAGGTAAAAGTCTTCTTGAAATAATCCACTCTGATATATGTGGACCTATGGAAACACAAACTCTAGGAGGTGCTAAATACTTCATAACATTTCTTGATGGCTATTCAAAGAAAATCTATTGTATTTTCTCCGTCACAAGTCGGAAGCCCTGGAAAAATTCAAAGAATTTAAGAATGAAGTGGAGAATATGTTAGATACTCGTATAAAAGTTCTTCGAACTGATAACGGCTTGGAATATGTCAACAAGAGTCTCTGATTTTCTGAAAAGCGCTGGCATCATACATCAAACAACCACACCCTACACACCAGAATAAAACGGGACTGCAGAACGCATGAATAGGACTCTAATCGAAAGAGCAAAATGTATGCTGCTGAATGCCAACTTGTCTAAACAATATTGGGCTGATGCGATACATACCGCTGCCTACATAATCAATCGTTCTCCTACAAAGTCTCTATTATTCAAAACACCTGAAGAAGTGTGGACTGGTCAAAAACCAATGGTGAACCATATGCGTATATTTGGTTGTGAGGCCATGGTTCATCTTCCCAAAGAGAAACGCAAGAAATGGGATCCAAAGGCACAAAAGATGATTTTCATTGGATATTGTGATCACACAAAGGGCTACAGATTCATAATACCGGACTCCAGAAAAGTAATAAAGAGTAGAGATGCTATATTTCTTGAATCAACTGTGAAAAGAGATTATGTATCTGTAGAATTGTCCATGAAGCACCCTGCAACAAATAATGATATTGAAAAAGTAAATAAAATTAACACTGACAAAGATGAAGACTCAATTTCAATAAGTTCATATGATACAGTAAATGAAGATAAAACTAGTTCAGACAGTGAATACATACCTGATACCAGCATTGATACTCCTCCAGTAAGTAAGGTAAACTTAAGACCTAGAAGAAAAAGAACAGAAAATTTTATAGATTCAGATCATGCAGAAAAAGATACTTACCTGTGTCAACATGAAGAGACTCTGTTAGATGTTCCTTTAACACATAAAGAAGCTATGAACTCTATCAATAATAAAAACTGGAAGAAAGCTATTGATGAAGAACTTAATGCTCATCATAAAAACAATACCTGGACATTGGTTGAAAAACCCCAAAATGCCAAAGTGATAGGCTCTAAATGGGTGTTCAGAATCAAAGAAGAACCAACGGGTCCACGCTACAAAGCAAGACTATGTGCTAGAGGATATGCACAAACAGCAGGTATTGATTACCAAGAAACATTTGCACCAACAGTCAGGTATGATTCAATTCGTCTTCTACTATCAGTAGCCGTTCAAAACAAACTTAAAATTATTCAATTAGATGTTAAGACAGCATTCCTTTATGGCGAACTTGTAGAGACCATATTTATGACTCCACCAGATGGACTGTCCTGTGATGAAAATACAGTCTGTAAACTAAACAAGTCCATATATGGATTAAAACAGGCTCCTCGGTGTTGGAACCATAAATTTGACTCTGTACTTAAAAATTTTGGCTTTGTGAATAGTAAAGCTGATCAATGTGTTTATGTTGGTCAGGTCAATAAAAAGAAATGCTACTTTTGTCTTTATGTCGATGATAGATTATTATTTTCATCGGATGAAGAAGCTTTAAAAGAAATAACCAAAGAATTAAACACTATATTTGAAATTAAAATCTTGAACACACCAGGCAACTTTGTGGGAATGCAAATAGAAAGATTTAATAACTACGTATTTATACATCAAACTAAATATATAGAAGAAATGTTAAACAAATTTAACATGAATAATGCCAATTCCAACAGCATTCCAGTTGACCCTCACATGAAATTACAAAAAGGAGATGGGGAGCTTGAGAAGAATATATCATACAGAGAAGCAGTAGGCTCTCTAATGCATTTGGCCATTGTAAGTCGACCAGACATAATGTTCGCAGTCAGTCTGGTGAGTCGATTCCTTAATTGTTACAATCAAACTCATTGGAACGCAGTAAAAAGAATCTTCAAATATTTGAAAGATACAAAAGAACATGGGCTGTGTTACTCACATACTTCACAACCCTCAGAGGTCATAGGGTACAGTGATGCTGACTATGCAAATGATCTTGACACACGTCGTTCAGTCACTGGCTATGTTTTTATAAAGAATAGAGCAGCTGTAACTTGGTCCAGCCAAAAGCAACAAACTGTGGCCTTGTCTACAACTGAGGCTGAGTTCATGGCAGCTTGTGCTGCCACCAAAGAGGCAATATGGATAAGACAATTTTTAAGTGACATTGGTGAATATAAACAGGATACAGTGTATCTTCATTTAGACAACCAAAGTGCTATTAGTGTTATTAAAAATGTAAACTTTCATAAAAGATGTAAGCACATTGAAATTAAATATCACTTTATTAAGGAAAAATATCGCCAAAAGATTATTGCATTAAACTTTGTTAGTAGTGATTATCAATATGCAGACATACTAACTAAAGCATTGTCAAAAGATAAATTTCAATTTCTAAAATGTAAACTTGGAATGTGTTCATATAATTCTCTTTCTTAAACTGTTTAAATATTTTTAATATGCAACTTCACTGTTAAATTTTATACTTGTTTTTAGATATTTGTTTATGAGGCTTGAATTCGAAGGGAATGTTAAAAGTATTTTGAATTTCGCGCCTTTTAATGTCGACTCGCACTTGACGTATTATAATTATTTTCGCTCTCTCTGTTCTGTGACATCATAGCGTTAAGTCTGTAAATTATAATAAAGTGGTTAAACAGTGTTTTATCATTTAATTTAATAGGCACGTTTACAAAAGCCCTCAAAGATGCGGCTGCGTCCATTAAGGACGCAGTCGTAAAATATAGTAGTCGGACCACCACTGAGGAGTTGGAGAGGGTCCAAGCTGCATACACGCGGGTTTAGGAGACCAACAGAAGACAGGCAGAAGAACTGGCAGAGCTCCGCAAAGAGCTCGCGGAGTTAAGAGCGGACTTCTTGAAGTTCCGCCAGCCAGTGCCCGAATTCAGCGTCTCTTCCGTTGTCGCGCCACCCTCTTCACCTCCAAGAAGGCTTTCCAGGGAAGAGTTTCCTCCTTTGCCGCAGAGGCAACAAGGGCGTCCTCGGAGCGATACTTCGGATATTGATGGGAAATTTAGGGAGATTCTCAATATAATGAGTGCGCGCTTCGAGGCGTTGGAGGATAGGCTCCTCCCGGAACAACGACTCCGCCCTCCTTTAGCGGCAGATAGAAAGGCTGCACAGCTCACGGCGAAACCGCTAGCTCCCGAAACTCGACCTCCACGGCTGGCAGACTCCCGGCAAGCGGCTGCGAAGAAGAGCCGCCAGAAGGTAGGGAAAGCAGTACCAAAGTCGGCTGCACCCGATTCCCGTCCCTCCTCCTACAGCGAGAAGCTGGCTGCACCCAAGTCCTCCGAGGGGGAATGGGTGTTAGTCGGCATGGGAGGCAAAAAGGCATCTAGGTTCAAGAGGGCAACGCCTAAGGCAGCGCCTCCCAAGAAGAGTAAAAAGACCCGTAGACTTCGTGCCTCAAAGTCCACTGCAGTGGTAATCACGCTGCAGTCGGAGGTGGCAACGAGAGGTCTTACGTACAAAGAGGTGCTGTCCAAGACCTGGGACAGTGTAGACCTAGGCAGCCTCGGAATCGAGGGTGTGAATTACAGGAGGGCGGCGACTGGAGCAGCTATATTGGAGGTACCTGGCGCTGACAGCAATGATAAAGCTGATGCTTTGGCGAATAAAATAAGGCTGTTCTTCCCAGAAGGGTACATTAAGGTGTCCAGGCCGGTGAGGAGTGCAAGCGTGCGCATCTCAGGCCTGGACGACTCGGTCACAGCCGAGAAACTAATTGCAGCCATCGCCTCTGCAGGAAAATGCCCACCTGGACAGGTAAAAAGTAATGACCCGCGTCCCGGACCGGATGGGACTGGAACGGCCATAGTGACTTGTCCAGTAGCAACAGCTAAGAAGCTTGGTGACGGCCGACGGTTACTGGTGGGATGGGTGTCGG